>LR990356.1:15007500-20007500 GCA_905147345.3 Mythimna impura | reverse complement strand
AGCAGCAACAGAAACACATCATCTGTAAAAATTGCAACTGTCTAGCTATCGCGGTCCATGAGATACAGCTTGGTGACAGACAGACGGACAATGGAATCTTAGTAATAGGGTCCCATTTCTATCCTTTGATTTTTAATTCTTTATTGTACCTACACAAAAACATAACATAATATATTGAGATACGAGCTTAACTCAGCAATGAGCTTTCTCCCAGCAAACCTTTGAATTATAGAGAGAGAACATATTCGAGGGTAGGATCCAGTGCACAATATAAACCTACATAACTAAGTCTAATACATAATTAAGTATATTATACATAAGTCTAATATATAATTATATTATACATACTAATACATACTATGTATACTAATATTAGGTATGTATGTCAATAATGAAAGTGCTCTTTAAGTTTCCTTTTGAAGACATCTAGAGAAGGGCTATCGCGAAGAGAGTGTGGCAGAGAGTTCCAGAGACGTACTGCAGTTACAGAAAAGGAGCCATCATAGCGGCTAGAAGTATGACGTGGAGTACCTTTGGGTACAGAACCCTCAAAATAATTCACTAAAATACTTAATCCAAACACCACCACTTCGTATCTAACAACACAAAGTCACAAATAAACTTTCCCCATACAAACGAAGTCCAATAAACGAACAATAATCTACCGGAAAATCAGCCGGTCTCAACCAATTTGGGCGACAATAAAGCAATTTGACGAGAAACGCGCGACACTTTGATTAATTGACGGCGCCGGTGTTGTCGCGATGTCGCGCCGCCGGTGCCAGTCGCGTCGTGTGAACGAGGCCTTATGGTGTGTGATTATAATTTACGTATTGATTGTTTTCTGTTGATGGGGCTTTTTTTGGTGTGACGTAATTGGGTAATTGTATTTTTTTTTTTTGTTTGTGGATTAGAAGCTGTAAGTAAAAAAAAATATCACAAGATTTAGGGATTGAGCAGTTAAAGTGAAGAACATGTCAAATTCTATTTTAAAGCCTCTTGACAAGTTCTTATGTTTTTTTTTAACGTGGGAAATCATCAAATGACTTCCCTCGCTCTGGGGAGGGAGTGTCAGACTATTAAGACTAAAACCCACCTGAGTTCCCTCAGTTGTCTAAGTGTACGCACTTCAGATTCAAACTGTTCTAAAGTAAAATTAATTAGCTCTAGGCAATAAGATTAACTTTTATTTCTATGCAATAAGATTAACTGTTATTAATAATCTCATTGTTTATAAAGTACTAAGAAATGTTACAAAAATATACCATACTAGCTTCTGCCAGCGGCTTCCCCCGCGTGAAAATAGGTTTCTCCATACAAACTTCTGACCCCCGTTTTACCCCCTTAGGGGTGGAGATTCGTAACATCCGTTCTTAGCAGATGTCTACATCCTATAAGGAACCTACCTACCAAATTTTAAACTTGTAGGTGTTATTGTTTCTGAGATTTCAGTGAGTGGTATTTCGCTTTTATATGTATAGATTTATGAAAAAGAAAAAAAAAGAAAAGTGATAGTTACAAGAGCTATTGGATAAGAGTACGCATGTGAGGTAATAAGAGAACATAGGAAAAATTATCTCATAATTCGTGTCCACGCTACTTGCAGTGTCAACAAATAATGGTATTTTACACCTTCATGCTCGTACAGGCTTTATACCACCACTCCTATTTTTTGGGATATCCTAATTTGTATTTATTGTTCACCATATATGATAAAGTGAATCCACGTATACTAGTGGTAAACAAACTTGTTTTCAGTGTGCTCTCTAAAACTCGAATAGGTTTTTTATTTGGTACCTACTTATTTTAAGAATTAGTCCTCTTCGAAAATACGTGCGTACTCTTGTAACATACGCAAATGCATTGCATATATATACGTTTTGTTCTCGCTGCGACACTTAGTTATATTTCTTACCGGCCGCACAACGCCGATTTTAGATGTAAGTTTATTTGCATTGTAAGTTACTGTTGGTATGCTTATTAAAAATAAGTAAATTAATTAACACATTTATGTTTTAGAAATGTTTTATAGTTTTATTGCAAAATAAATATACTTTCAAAACGCTAAAGTTATTAAGATAAAACGATGAATAATATTTTGCGTAACTTTCGTGTATTTTTACGTTAACTTACGAGTTTTTTTTTTTTGTAACACAAAAGTTAGCTGCGTATCGTTAACAAAGTCATAGCTATCACATTGCGTACTTTTATCGGATGCGTACTCATAGACCAGCCTATCCTACTTGTACTATTTATATGTAAATGTGAGATTGTTTGTTTGTTACAATGTTGCGCTTTTACAAAAACATGGATTCGTATAAAACAAGACAGACAGCTATGCCACGGTAATATTATCTATACAGTATTCCAACTTCATACAAACGGACGAAACGCGAGCTATACCTACGCGCCTCGATCTCGAGGTGCGCTCGGGATGCAGACAGTCGCGTCTGTGCCGCGCGATTTTTTCATTAAAAATAAGTTCAAGTACATATTTATATATTTAATATGACGAGTAGGATATATTGTGCTGTTTTTGGTTGCATGAATTCTTTATTTAAAACCAAACATATAAATTGTAAAGTAGCTGCAGGTATCTATAACCAAGTAAAAGATATTCCTTTTTCTCCACCTTGTCCATGTTTCCCAAAACAATTTTTAATTAAGCTTAAGAATGCGGATTTTTGTACTTTAAAATTTAATAATAAAGCATTTCGTAGGTACGTCTCAGTCGAGGCGCAAATATTTTTCGGTCGCAAATATTGAACACTTTCTATTCAATTCACAAAGTATTTTATTTGTTTATATAAAAAAGTATATTTACAATCACAAAACTAAATGGAAACACAAAGTAGGCAAATGTAATTAAAATGCTGGAGGCGGGCCAGCCATAGTGCGGGCAGCCCTATCGCATGTTTACGTACCGCGCGGCTGTAGGCATTTATTTCAAAGATACGGCCGAGTTACAATACTGTATAGATAATATTACCGTGGCTATGCCGTTTCCTAGAATATCTCAAAGGACACTTTTTCTCGAGAATATGTTCCCTTGAGATAATTACTATAGTAGTATTAGTATACACACCTATTTTATAATTAGTACAAAAAAATGGTGCTCTTTCTGTACCTGTTACTGATTATATTTTTGTATTCAAAAGTAAAAAAAACGAAATCCCAAAATTGTTCACGAAAATTTGTCATAATTGTAAATTCATAATAGAATCAATCAATGATAACAATTGTCACTAGAAAATACCACGCGCAGTGTTTTTCCATTTTGATCGTCATTTATTCATTCATAATCAATAGCCTGTACAATATTTCCATAAATTGAGTGACATTTTGGGATATAAACAAACGCTAATAACTTTGCTGTTTATGAATATAATTTATTGAGATTTTACGTAAATCAGCAAGACCTTTTCTAATAAATCCTTTAAAAGTATTTGTACTAATTAAAAATTTGTGGTGTATTATAACAACCTGAATTGATTACATTTTAAAACTAAATGATCAAGCAATTTATCATTCACTCAAAAGATTAAACACACAAGAGAATCAATTAGCTATAAAATAATCTTCTCGCACCTACGTCTACATATTCTCAGTATAAATTGATTAATTTCACCATTAATTGAGCATGTAAACACTGCAAAAAGTACATTGTAATTGTCACAGGGCCGATATACGTTGACGCGACAAGCCCCGCGGCTTCGCCTGTTATCGCCGCAATTATGCAAATTCATCGTTGAATTACCGCGCGGGCGTGTAATCGTTTCAGCGAGTCGCGACTCGCGACGCGCGACCTGTTAATTTTCCCGTTACAACCGTCACTTAAGTGTGGACGCAGCCTAATAACGCGGTTCGGGACACTTCATATAGTTATTATTAAGATGATCGAGTGCTCTCGAATGAGAAACGTTTTATGGCGTCTTAATGTTATTTATTTTTGGTTTTATCGAGTTTTAAGTTAAACTAATATGAGAAATTGCAACTAAGTACCACTTAGAGTCCTTTCAATGTTAGTTTGGTCTTGCTCATAATTATCACCACTAATATTATAATTAACCGATTATAATTTGGGTCTCTTCAAGGCTAGAGTGAATAGGCTCTCAATAAATTAGTGCGCCTCACCATCAACGATTGCATTACCACTTACCATCAGGTGGAATCGCAGTCAAGCACTAGTTTATAACAATTAAAAAAAAAAAAAAAAAAAAATATTATAAAGAGGCAAAGTTTTTTTTGGTTTTTATGTTTTTTGTTTGTAGGAGGTAATCTCTGAAAGTACTGGTCCGATTGCGATTTTTTTACCGGTATAGAAAGCTGCTTTATTCCTAAGTGACATAGGCTATATTTTATGTATACAAACGTACAAACACTTCAGCACTTCGATGTACCGATCCTTTGGAGAGACTGCATATTAATTTTACCGACAAAAATAAGCACCGCATCTGACAAACCACAAATAAAAGTCAATTACACAACATATTACATGAAACGTAGCCAAAAGTTCACAATAAAACTTAATAACGACACATTAAATTGATTAAAAAATTTGGCTTTTTCTCCGCACGCGACATTCGTATGTCGCATGTAAACCGCAGATCACAATAACGACCAGATGACGTGAAGTCATTTCGCGTCATACGCGCAAGCGACGCACAGATCGACCGCTAAATTGTGAAACGTCAACCACAATGTAAGTTAAATTATGTCGAATTTACAACATTTACGCGAATTATTGTCGATAATGACGACTGTCGACGATATTCATTAATAGCACGCAATTTCGACAGTTTGGGTTATTTTTAAAGCTATACTGTACGACATTAAATTAAAATAATATACTAGGTTTCTTATACTTACCAATATTTTAAATTTCTTTGATGTGGGATATCATGAAATAACTTCTTCCTGCTTTAAAAGTGCAAGCGTGTCAGGCTTTTACTGATAAAACCGTGTTCCTTCAGTTGCCTTTTGTGTTCCAGGGCCACAATAACTCTTTTGTACTTTCCTGCAGCAGACGTAGGGTACTACTGGGTTTAAAAGTACCCTAACCTAACCCAATCCCTGCTATGATCTACAGTCACGAGCAATAAGACATATACATTTTCTCACTCTTAACTTCGACTTTTCAAGAAATAAGTTTACGACAAATGATTTTTAATTACCAAACCATCAAATAGGTAATTTGGAACCAATTGTCGTACACATATTTCTTAAATGAAAAAAAATTAAAATAGATTGAAAATGTGATAATGTATATATTTTATTGCTCGTGACTGTGCGTAGGTATGTCATTTTTGTCTAAATCATTCAGCTGTTGATTAACCCGCAGTAATACTTAGGTAGTTAAGGGTGTTTTTAATATCGTGCGGTTTTGATCACGCATGCGGGATTGCTCCGCACGCATAACCCCCGCAAATGACCATTTCATACAAGTATTTATTGTAATGCGTCGAATACGCACGTGGAACGCGTCTTTATGCATTTTGAAATTTTCTGCCGATCCGCAGAATATTAAAAACACCATAAAGCTTTCGCATTGATGAATAATTAGCTTTTGACAGCTGATATTACATTATATTATTGCTAGTCCAGGACATGATCTACCAGTGTTCCAAATTTCATATATATCCAGTCAGACGGTTGAACATGAAGAAGCACAGTGAAGAAGTGACCCACTATTGTGCAATAAAATAATAAAATAACTTGAACTACAAATATCACTTAGGTATACTGATTCAGTCATTTTTCTCTGTAAACGAGACAAACAAACAGACAGAAATTTTAATTTACTTGGACACAATTGCCACTTAAATGTTTGTAACCAATAAATAAGTGTTATTTTATAGGAAATGACTTACCGTAATCTAACATTAAGGACTGTAAGTTTGATAGACTATAACAGTAGATGTAAGTACTCGTAATTCTATAATAACCAATTTCACCGTGAATTTTTATTAGTCATACACTAATAAAACGTATCTAAACGTTTAAGTTCTTAAAATATTATGACTAAATAATCATAAATAGTCAGAAAAACAATATTGTTTATCACCTTAAGTTTTATTATCACTTACACGTAGGGAATGCAATATCCCAATACCGGGACTTTACATGGAATATATCGAACGGGATCCCGCTCGAAATTGGCGGGATAGACGAGCAGCTAATTTCATACGTACACTAAGGTCCAAAAGTTTGGATGCACATCTGTTTTTAAATAAAAATTAGCAATAAAATTATGTTTTATGACTTTTTACGATTGATAACACAAAAATAAAAGGATTATGATCCCATTTTCTACAAGTTTTAAAAACTGTTTTATGACTTAATCTATCAGGTCATCATCATCATCATTTCAGCCGAAAGACGTCGAATGCTTGCTTGCCAGCGAGACGCCATGAGCTCAGAAGCAACCCAGGTTGAGTTACTTCTATTTTACAAAATTTATTGAGATTAAATTACAACAACAAAACAATGACAATTTTTCTGAGGCTCTGTCCATTAAAGCCACGGGTCTCAGATGATATAGTTACGCCACTAGCAGTCGCTTTATGTAAAATACTGTTATATTATACAGTGGCGCGCCTAGGGTTTCAAAATAAGGCAAGCCCAATAAAATTTTAACCGATTTCGAAAAAAGAAAGTTCAGTTTTCGACTGAGTATGTAGGTACCTATCACACTTGTTATTCAATAATACAATATATTAATATTTATTAGTATCTCTAAATTAGGTTGGCCGCCATAATGGGTTCAATGACATTTTTGTTTTCGACTCCACTTGAAACGAAAAATCTAATCTGACCTTAAATCTATTAGCGTTTGTATATTCTTTGGCTGAAAACTATTGACGAATAAACATTCAACACGATAGTAAATTCTTTTAACACAGAACTGGTCTCAAAATATAATAAATTGCGATAGCATTCTGACAAAATTCTAGGTATCAGACAAGTGCCGTGATAGCCACACATAAATAGAAATATACGTATTTTAAACTTACCCAGGTTAAAATCCTGTTGCACACACATAAACTATATTCTAATTATTCACTAAATCAACACTTTACTCAGAAACACTCACTCAAAACCGAAAATATTATTTTTTACCGTAAACCGCTACTAGAATCAGCTGGCGTTCGCGCGCGAAATGCAACGACTGAATTTTCCATTTATTTTTTTTAAAGTGTGATTCGTTTTGGAACTGTTATCGTATTTTTAGCATGAAATAATGTATCGAGATTCGAGTAGAAAAGAGAAAAGGTTATAAAACATCGTGTGTTAGACAGAAATAGATATATTATGAGGTCGTATCGTATAGAAACGGCAAGGACGAATTTTGTTTGACAGTATAAAAAAGTTTGGGACTAGAGTCCCAAAGTGCGTTTGACCGGATAATATCGTTTTGAATTTTGTTAGATAAATAACTCGGCCCCAGTTTGTCACTTTTCTAATGCTGCATATGCTTTTCTAAAACGACATCGTATTTTGAAATTAACGAGACCAGTTCTAAAAAATTGCCTTTATTTTTGAATATTTAATTTCGTTATTTTAAAAAGTCGCTAGTTTTTATTGTTGCTAAATCTTAAAAAAAGTTTCCAAACTCGTTAAAAATCTCCAAGATCTCACAACGTCGCTAAAACGGCAACACTGCAGAGTTGGCAAGGTGACAAGGTCACGCATACGCGAGCAACTTCATACGAATGCCCGGCTTAAATCTTCCATACTGATCGATTTGTAGACGCATAAGGTCCTAATTCGTTATACGGCACATCGCTATAAGTGCGAAAGTGACAGAGATAGTATTTGAAAGCCCGGTAAAAGCCGGTACGTGTAAGCGAGATAGATATAGCTCTCGCGTAGATGCTGCCAATGCGAAACTCTGCGCGCGCTGTGTAGTAGTGTGGCATAGGTAGATACTTTGTGTTATTTTGATAAGAATTAAAGCGCGCGAACTTTTAAATAGTTCGGGTTTGATATTGATTCTCTATCGAGCATTTTAGTAAGGCATGCCTGGCTTTTCTGCTTGTATGAAGGTACCGCCACTGATATTATAGCTGCATACGGCTAACCGTATGATCGTATGATGAAGTTGGGATCGACTTCCAGTCTAAGACTGGAAGTCGATCCCAACTTACTTATGAAAAGGCTAAGCAGATGATAAAAATGTAAAAAAATAGTAAATAACTTCTTAGCATAAATTATGTTCTGTTCTATTCTATTTTTTATATTAATGGCAAGAGCCGAATGTAGACTATTCTGCCAATATCTAAAATAAATTGTAAAAGCAAGTACGTATATCTATTGGGCACGCCATAATTATGGCTATAAGTCCCCTCTTTGAGGAGTGGCTGGAAAGGCCTCACGGCGTCCTTACCTACCGCATGACGCAGGTCCTCACTGGACATGGTAAGTTCGGGAGGTTCCTGCACCGGATTCGTGCAGAAGAGACGCCCGGGTGCCACCATTGTGTGGACCGCCCGGAGGACACGGTGGAGCATACGGTAGAGGTGTGCCCTGCTTGGGCAGAGCACCGCCGTGTCCTCGTGAGGGCGATCGGCGGCAGCGATCTCTCGCGCCGGGCCTTGGTACAGGCCATGGTCCGGAGTGAGGAGGAGTGGCAGGCGGTTGCCTCCTTCTGCGAAGCAGTAATGCTAGCAAAGGAGGCGGCCGATCGCGTGAGGCAACGGTCCTCACGCCCCAACCGCCGCCGGGATTTCGATCCCGATTTCCGGCCACCGTAGGCGCGGGCTTGCGGACGGCGAGCAATGGGTGGCTCGCCGTCCGATCGTCCGGTAACTGTCCGGACCGAGCCCAAGTCGTCGACGGCGCGTAGTGTTCCACGCGCGCCTCAGGGAGATGTCAGCAACCGTAGGGGCCCAGCAGGGTCGAGGCCTACTGGGGCCATGGGTGATGCGAAAGTGATCCCCGGGGCCCTGGAAAAATGGCAAAGAAGGAACAGGAGTGGGTTTTTAGTCAGTAAAAGTCTGACACTATCTCCCGCTCCGCCCAAGAGCGCGGGATGTCATTAGATGATTTTCCCACACGAAAAAAAAAAAAAGTACGTATATCTATACTAATATTATAAAGAGAAAAGATTTTTATTTTTGTATTTTTGTTTGTAATAAATAAACTCAAGAACTATAGGATCGATTTTCAAAATTCTTTCACCAATAGAAAGTTACTTTATTACTGAGTGACATAGGCTATAGATATTTAATTATCTCTGAAACAAAAAATCCTTGATTAAATACAGTTCAACTTGATGGGTTTGTACTGAACTGAAACAAACTACGGCATATGTTTTTAGTAAATTATCCAAACTGACTAGTAGCGACAACGTAAAGCATAAAATAAATAAAAAATCAACATGAAAATTCTATATAAAGGTATACACACACACACGCATAAACAGCGCGACAGCAAAAAAAAAACTCGAAGCTGCCGCCATATTTGAAACGAACATGCAATTAACCCTTCGAAAGCGCCCGTTCACAGCCCTTTGTTAACCCTTTAATACTACCCATTGTGTCAACTGTCACTCGGGGTTTGAATTAAAAGTGGGCGGATTAATTTTTTTTCCTACCCTCAGTAAAAATAGTTGTAGAACCGGGGTCATGAGTGGGTAATAACAAGGTACGTGAAGTGACAGGCATTTAGCCATCTTTTGAGTTGTTTAGTAAAAAATGTATGGTAAGTGCTTATTTGCTAAAAAGGGGTTTTTCTATGGTAATTCTAGTTTGCATGTTGGATTGTTTGGTTTGTCGTTAAGAGGTTTAATTAGGAATTCGAGGACTGGCAAAAAAAAAACTATGACAACATATGTTCACATTTGTCATCGCGAATATTCGTTGGTTCTCTGTCTTAGCAATATATATGGCGATGGGGATATAGCATTTTGTTGCTATATAGGGTGACTGGTAATTAGTGTACGATACTTAAACACGTGATTGTGCTCATGATAACCATCCACTTTTACTATGGGAACAAACCTGAAATCGCGAAAAAAAATCAGCTGAAATCAGCAGTACATTTATGTTTGCCTAATGTACTGAACAACTGATATTTTTTTCGCGATTTCGGCTTTGCTCCCATAATAAAAATTGTTTGTTATCATGAGCACAATCACGTGTTTAAGTATCGTACACTAATTGCCAGTCACCCTATATATATAATCCAGATTTATACAAAAAGTGTACTAGTAATACTTTTGGGACAAATCAAGAGTATACATTCCCTTTATACAAAGTTCACAAAAATAAATCTGAAAAACTGTGTGTATTCCTTGTTGCATTGGATCCGCCTATATAGGCCACCACCATTACCATACATAAAGAATAAAAAAGAAGCCATTATAAAAATATTTGCCAATACCATCGCGCTCACTTACATAATCCATACTAATATTATTAATGTGAAGTGTGTGTGTCCGTTTGTTTGTCTGTCTTTTACGGCAAAACGGAGCGACGAGTTGACGTGATTTTTTAAGTAGAGATAGTTGAAGGGATGGAGAGTAACATAGGCTACTTTTTGTCTCTTTCTAACCCCCCACTTCCCTAAAATGGGGAGTGGAAGTTTGTATGGAGCATTATCCGCAATTTTCGAGCGAAGCCGCGGGCAAAAGCTAGTACCTAAATTATACGATCCATTTTTGGTATTTAGTTTCTAAGTGTTACAGATAGTTAACAAAAAATCATTTTGATCATATTGTTTATAAACCACGGTGTTCGGTTGATATTTCGAGTGCTTTCTCTGAAGCTATGCGGTATCATGCCACATTTAAGAGCTAAACCAATAGTTATTTAAGTTTACCTCTTCATTTAATATTGACTTAAAGTCAGCTAATTAAATGACTATGCCACTAAAATATATATTTCGTATGTTATTACGGTCCAACCTTACTTATAACATCCCACACACTTACGTAATTCAATATGAACGAAATACCTAGTCTACACCGTACAAAGTGCACACTATCGGAACAACGTCGTGCAGTGAGCTGAGCTCAACTGCAGCTCAACATAATGACAGACAGCCGCGATCACGCGACGCGCGTGATGTGCACCGCGTGTGTATACGCCTTAGCTGTTGTGTGGAGCGTTGGCAGAAAAAAAGCAGTATTTATTTTAATTTATATTATTTGGTAGGTATGATTTAATGTAAAAAAAAAGTATTTTACAAAATCCATCCCTTAGAGGGATAAAACGGGTGTACAAAGTTTGTATGGTTAAACTTACTTCCACGTGTTTGAAGCCACTGGCAGAAGCTACTCGTAGTTAGAAATAAAAGTAGGAAATATATATATTATATTTATATTATAATTAACTCAAAACACCCGACTGCAGTTCCATACAATATTACATTTTTTTTATTGTTGAAGACACCAAAATTAAAATCGGACGGGAAGACCGCAGCAGGCAAGTTGTTCCAGTCCCTTGATGTTCAAGCTGTCTGATGCAGTTGATCACATGAAATCTAACATTCCAAATTCTGAGATTGAACTTTCATCAACTGCATCAGACTGCTTAAAAGTGATCTTGTTTGGAATTTTTTTTCGTTGTTTTTTTGTTGTTGGAATTTCAATTTTACTTTTTTCTTGTTTCTCTATAACTTGTGTACGACTTGCGTCAAACCCTGGTCGTAGAAGTGATCGTAGGTATATTGTACCTATCAGGAAGTTAGGAATCATGGCTGTTGAGTACTAACTACTCTACTATTTATTGCGCAAGTAATTTTTTTTTAGTTTATATATTGTTAAAAACACAAATAAAGCAGCATACCTACCTACCTATTATTTTTTAACAAACACGGTCTTCAATCTTTAATATTAGGTACTTTAGTTTTTTCTTAAACCTTTCCGTATCTTTACTTTGTCGTCTTTAAATTTAAACCTTTTAGATATTTTCCTAGTTTTAGTTCGCTGTCAGACTGCAGTCTTCACAACTTCCTCACGTCTTGTGTAAAGCAAAATTCACGAGAAAATAAAAAGAACTTTGTTTGCGAACTGTACAAAGAGTTAGAGAGGTTATCTCAGCTCCCATTGACAGTACATAATTGAAATTATTATTTACTATGATTAAATAACAGTTCACTGTTACTGTATGACTGACGTGAATTTGCTATACACGTAACTTTAAATAGGTATTTTATAGAATTTCGCTTCCTTGTCGTGTTACCTAAGTGAGTTTTTGAAAATGTATGATACAGACTTAACAGTACTTATAAATATACATAATAGATATAGGTTTAGAAGTATGCGGAACAGGGTGTAGAGCCCCGAACACCACCGATGAAAAGGGAGGTGTATGTGGGATCCGTCGACTAGACGGGTGTTGGGTCTAGTTCGAGCAACTGCCCGACAGTTGATTTCTGACGGTTTCATATGTGATAATCACGCGGAAAACTCGGATCCCGCAATGAAGGATAGTTCTTTATTCACAACAAGGCAATTTTTATCCTAAAATAATCAAGAATTATTTTAGTATAAAAAATTATCTATTTTGATAAATCTTGACTGCATCACTAGCGTGCTTGTGTTTGCACGCTCATAGAGGTATGTAGATGCCAATACCGATGCGCTACCAATATGTGCAAGTTTGTGCATCGATGCCCATGTTATTTGCCCACAATTAGGATAATAAATTTCTTAACTAACATCTTGACAAATAAAAAAAATATATATATATATTTTTATTTCACATATGCTTATAAAACGTTAGAAGCTAGTGCACGGTTCCAAATTGAATAAATATTATAATATTTATTCAATTTGGAACCTATAGGTATATATACAAACTGAAATCTAATAATATGTACAAACGGGTACAAAACGAACTCATAGGACATCACAAAATTCATCCACATCGACGTCAATAGAAAAAGTGCACAGAACGCTGACAGCATTGTCACGTTGGATAGCCATGCTCATTCGTTGACCGAATAAAAGCTTAGATTTATATATAGAAGTATGTATGTACTATATTAATTTATTATATTTTTAATTTTCCAACTTATTTGTATACACTGTGTCTACATCTCTTATCCAACTCTCCTGTCGCAGGTCTGCTGGAAGAAATTTCATTTGAAATAAGCAGTACCTTTGTGCTCTTCTATCAGCTTTTGTTCTTTTCATTTTTAAGTGTTTGTGTGTACATAAATAAATATATAAGCAGCCATAAAATTTTACTGCGTAAAATTAGTAATTGTAACATAAATTTCTAATTAGGGTATGCATTAGATAGATAGATATATTCTTTATTGTACATCAAAAATACAAATTACATTTGGAACTTAAAATTAATAGAGTGTCACAATGGGCGGTCTTATCGCTAAAAGCGATAAGACCATAGATTAGCATTATTCCAATTACATATTGTATACCATCTATATACGAGAATTTGAATCACACACCCCCAAATAATGACGTCGAAAATCAAAATGGCGCATCTCAGCATAATAACGGTTGACTGAATATGAATCGTTGTTCAAATAATAAGGGTTGAGGGGGGCAACCCTGGAAGTTTGCGCAAACATCTCAATTACTGTGGTTATTAATTCAGGGGTGATTATTAATCGACGTCTTTTGTCTTGGAGGAATCTCGGATAAAACTTTTGTTTACTTTTAAAGGCTTCTGTCTCCTGTCAAGGGATAGGGAAGCTCAATATCTTTGTACGGTTTCTTAGATAAACCATTTTGTAGGTGTAAGGGATTGTTCGAAAACACCGCATGTCAGAGAAATCTGACACTCCCGCTCCATCCAAAACGAGACAAGTTGTGTTTCCTGATAGCTACAACCTAGGGATCTTTAAGTCAAGAGTAAGTAGGTTACTCTTAGGCAAGCGTGCACATCATTGCTTACCATCAGGTGAGGTAGTGTTCAAACGCGAGCCTATCAATAATAGTAGACAATAATAATATTCTTTAAATATTTTTATTTATTTATTAAAACTTTATGCAACACAAAGGTACAAAGGCGGACAAATACTACAAATTTACAAATACTATAAAACATGTAAAAATAAATTAATTAATGTGTACCTAAATAAATAAAGAAATAATAGGTAATACAAAAGTTAAAAAAAAAATACAATACTAAAATATTCTTAACATGACAAAAACGTGATTCAATTTCAGCGATCGTAATTCACCCTCCCCACGTATGACGCCGCTAATATTTCGGCTCGTAAAGACATTAGCCAAAGGATTTTCGTTATCAAATCCGGCAGGTGGCGTTTCGCACGGCACGACCATTACGTTAGCACATTTATTATCTAAGTAGGTATCACACGACAACCGACATTTTGCTGTATGGATATTATCAAAATAATCATCGTTGAAAGGGAGTCACTAACGATAAAGTAAGTAGCTCAAAAATCAAGTAGGTACTTGGCTCGCGAGGTTGTCGACATGTGGGATGTGGACTTGGCGATCTTTGTACCGACAGTCGTGTCAGCCAATAAAACCCTATTTCTTTTTTAATGTAAAAAGAATGTATAAAAATAAATAAACGGAAATTAAGTAGTTGATAATGAGAAGATCATAAATATTTTCTCGACTACCCAAACCTTTTTAAAGAATAGCAATGTTCTTTAAAAAGTTTTGGGTTCTATTCTATTTTAGTCCCATTATTTTCTGGGTTCAAAATTGCCATACTACTATCACTACGGCAATTTTTGGTTGATGTTATGATGCATAGCAACAAGTCTGATTTAAAAAAAAGTCTTCGACGTGTTTTTGACGAGTGTTTTCGTCATACTTCAACAATGAAAAATATCAAATCCAAACATTATAAAATTGGCTAAAAAGCTAATAGGCCAGTATGATCATAAGATAAAGTTATTAAAAGTAATTAGTATCTGTAGAGTAACTACTGAGTACCAATGTGTACGTATATCTTCTCTATTTGTTTGAATATGAGAAGACAGTACCTACAATATCCAATGTAACAATCAGCTTCAATCCTATAATGAAGGATTTAATCAACCCATCTAACAAACACATCTGGAACACTAACTTAGTACTTACAGTATTAACAAAGACATGCACGTAACGTATTTCTAATAGGTAACTGGATCAGTGCGCAATTTGCATTAATCCTCCATTAATGAGGGCTCGTTAGTCAAGGCAAGGAGATGGATTATGACCGAAACTGACCTGGTGTATTGATTGCTGATGGAAGAGTTGAAATGATTGAGGTGAATGAAGATGCAAAGGAAGTAAAAGGTGGTGGCGATAGAGAATAAGGAAATGAAATTAATGATTGTGGTGTTAAAGTGAAAGCAAGATATGACGATGATGATGTAAGAAACAAGCCTAAAAAGAAATGAAAGAAAATAATTATTCTACTCGGTATGATAGGATACTAAAACAAAATTACTAATGCTTAAAAATTTCAATAGTCTGTCTGCCTGTTACCTCCTCACGTCTCAACGGCTGAATGGATTTTAATGTAACTTCGCAAACTGGTAAACACATGCCCTAGAATAGGAACTAAGATATTTTTTACTCCGGGAATATATCTCCTTTGGGATAATTTTTGTTTAACGGGCAGCGTGAAATTTTATTGTTAAATTATGGTGAATTAGATCTTGATGAAAAATTTCAAAGGGTTGTAGAGAATGTGGTTACTAACGAAAGGAAAGATGCGATGAGGATAAGTAAATGAATATGTAAGTGAATGTAGGTATAACATGATAGAGTAGTAAGGATTTAAAATTAAGATGATTACGTATGAAGTGAGGTTAGATGAATTTCTTCTTAACACATGACTTAATGCTGTAAATTCTGTACCTACCAGCATAAAATGAGATTGTGACGATAACGACATGATAATGCATAAAAAGCATGCTGAGAACATCGTGGTTTTACTAGAGAATAAACCAAAAATTCAAGCGATTTGGATAAAAGCTATTTTTTGTCGAAAGAGTTGGCTGAATTGGCAAAGATTTTTTTTATCCAGGAAGTTACTGCATTAAATTAATAAAATCCTAACCAAATAAAAATTAATTTACCGATTCCTTCCAGAATCTAATCGAGCAAATGCTCAATTTTCATCCAAGTAAAATTTAACTTGTGATACTCAACCACAGTTTAAGCAACTGAGTGTAAAATCAATTCGGTCCCTATCACCGGCAACCCGATACCACGGAACACCCCTAAGTCGCGTCACCCTCAATTTGCAAAACAAATTAGCACTCCTTGACGACCGACGACAGTATCTATAGACGTATAGAGCTATATAGATTCAAATATTAAGGCAGCCATTTTGGATTTAATATGGAGACTAAGGGGATTGATTTTCAGGAATAAAAATACCAAAATCTGACCCAGCAACTGTACCTATGAATAGTTTTAATTTTTTTGGATTTTTATTGACTGCATCATTTTAGTGATAGTGGTTACGACACCGACGTCACCTTAGCCCACAAAACGGAGGTCCAAAGTTTGTATGAAAAACTTTCTTACACGCGGGTGGATCCGCTGGCAGAAGCTAGTAGGTAGGTATATATAATAGGTACATGAGATACAACCTATTTATAACCATATATGGATATTTATCTTTTTTCCAAGTCATCGATTGCAATCGACACAACATAGAGATGAAAAAACATTTTTCAATACACTTACTCGAAAACCCGCTCTTATCCCACCGCTTTTAGGCACGCAATAGACTGCTTTCCGCTCTAGTGCAGAAATAGCGCGTGCTGTCCCCCGCCACAATGTTATTACATTTATCGCATCAGGCTGGGCGCGCGTCGACCCCCACCAGTCGCCGGTCAACCCCCGTTTATTCATTTCTTCGTAAGTGTATTGAAAAAAGTCGTTTGACACACGTGCAATTTTGTCACTGCAGCCCTCGGCTCCATAACACACTCGCCTACGGCTCGTGCGAATTCCACCTCGGTCGCAATGACAAACTTTCTGCACTTGTATCAAAATGTACTATTCCCAAAGATGATTTCGGTTCAAATCTTCAAGAAACACAAATAATTTAATCAAACTTAAAAAACAACGCAGCTAAACACTCCTCTCAATTTACGACTATTATAGCACTCAACAAAAGACCACGAAACCTTATGTTTTGAGACATCATAACACAACATAATTCCCATATTGCGTGTCAAAGACTGATACAAAAGTTTCATTATAGCCGCAAACTTAGCTTGATCTACCTCCCCTCCTGATTGTAACAATAAAGGGGGGAATTAGATCAAGGTGCCAGGTCTAAGAAGGCTGGTTAGGGAAATGCAGTAATAGAATGTGCTCAAGTGATGGTGTTTTTAAGGCGTGTCTATGGCTTTGATTTTGTTTTGTCGTTCACGCGACTGATTCATATATTTTCTTTGTGCAGTGTCTGAAAGTTTGGAAGAAGCATCAGCTTTCATGTTGTGTAAATAGGGAGCCTCCGTGTGTTTTTATTTTTTTTATTCAGGTTAACCAACAACAGCTGTTTACACCAGTACAACTTAATAATTATAGCTGGATACAATTGCGGGCGCAACAATTAATTATAGGTTAACACCGCTAGCACAAAAAAACAGTGGTAAAATCATTAAATTATTAGATTACACAATATTCTTAATGCAAATGTGAATATAATGCGACTATGAAAATTAAATTAAATTAATATTAAAATAAATTAATAAATTACTAAACAAGGTAGAAATTAAATAATAATTGATACGGAAATAAGATTACAAATTTCACTTATATAAAATAAATTACACTAACAATTTAAAAAGAAACTAAAAACAACAACTATCTGAAAAATACTGAACTGTGGTAATAAACTTTAAAATATCTAAATCCATTAACAAACACAAGACATAATCATTAAACAAAAAATATATATGTGTGTTGCTTGAAATTGTGCATGATATAAAATTTGGTTATGAAGACAGAGCTCAAGTCTTTTGCTTTACCAGCTAGAAATATACTAGTTTTGTCTGCCTAGTTTAACTGTCGTCATTTCAGTGGATTCCCATTACCTTCAACACATCATCGGTCTACCTTGTAAAAATCAACGCTGCACCTGCTCCGGGACGTAGGCGCTCTTCTAGAACGTTTTGGCCCCATCAGCCATTTTTTTTGTAGGTGGGAAAATCATACAATGACATCCCTCGCTCTTGGGTGGTGCGAGATAGTGTCAGACTTTTACTGACTAAAAATCCACTCCTGTTCCTTCGTTGCCTTTCGTACCAGGGCCTAGAGTCTTCCTTTCAAAATCAGACCCTTGGCCCCAGTAGGCTTCGACCCTGCTGGGCCCCTACGGTTTGCTGACATCTCCTTGAGGCGCGTGCGACCGAGCCCAAGGCGTCGACGGCGCGTACTGTTCCACAGTACGCGCCGTCGACGCCTTGGGCTCGGTCCGGACGGTTATCGGACGGTCACTACCCATTGCTCGCCGTCCGCAAGCCCGCGCCTACGGTGGCTTGACATCGGGACATCAGCCATAATTATCTAAGGACTATTGGTCTTACTTAAATTATGCATTTCATTAACAAACTGTTTTTTTTTTGTTTTCAGAACGCTCCGTCAGTTTAAAACTGTACTCGCGCTGCTGTGAGCATTTTGCCGCCCCAGTTCAGAAAACACACGTCATTATTTTCAAAACAATGCAAGATTCTTAATGTAACGCAGCCTAGTAGCTGGTTCCTTATCCTTCATATACTTGTATTGCAAGTTTGAGTACAGTTTACAAACTACCGCGATAGGAAACTAAAACTTTTTATAACAAAACTTGTGACAATGTATACTTTTCATACAAATCTGTTCACATAGGCACAATAATCGAACAATGATCTATTGCACATTCAAATATATTATCACTACCATTTATATCACTTATCACTGGAGCTAAGTGACAAATCACATCCATGACAATTGGTAACAATACTTTGTGTTTTTCAAGACAATTTTTTATAAACCACCTACCACTTCAAATCCAACCTTAAATCCTCTTTTTTAAATCTCAATTTAGATTTGTTGAAACCAGAGAGTTGTGTAGAAAATTTTGACTTAAAAAATTAGCAGACTGTTTCGTGTGGTGATAATAGAAAAAAATAACGATAGAATAGAATTATCAATAGTATGGCATTGTCGTATGTCGTCTGTTTGTTGTGTTATGGTTAAATTGTGCTGTCACGATTTGTTTGACTATGGTATTCCGGTCAGATGATGTAGTAAAAAAATAGTATTTAGACTAACTCTTAGGTAATATCAGTAGGTATCAGTGTCAGCAGTTTCGTCACCGGCGCATACGTCGATTGCTGAGGTTGCAGAGTGCCCCACTCGTGCGCCCCGCAACTCCGTGCCGGTCACCGCGGTCCCTCCAAGCAACGCCGCACGAGCCCCTCGCCTCGTCCCGCTGCCTGTTCTTGCAGCTCCAGCAAATCCGGTCCATAGGGATTTCGCTAACGTCACCGCGAGCGCCCCTGGCGTTACTTATCTGAAACAGGTTTCAGATAAGGAACGCTTAACAAGGCAAAGAACAAGGTTGAAAATGACGATGGTTTCGTTACGGTGCAAAGGAGGAAGCGTTCAACGCAAACCAACAAGAACCGCTGCAGTTTAGCACCTGCAACTCCTAGCGTGAATCAGCGTGCCGCCCAGCCGAACACTCCAGTGTACATCTCCCGCCTGCATTACACCACAAGGGTGGAAGACATCGTGGAGTACGTGCGCCAAAAGACGAAATACGCACTGAGGGTACAGCTTCTGGAGTCGCAACGTAACGTCTATTTCAGGGCGTTCGTGGTGTGAGTCCCGAACACTTTTCTGCCCCTCATGTTGAAGGAAGACTTTTGGCCGCAGGGCGTGGTGTTTCGTCGCTTCCGCGGACAGGTGCCACAGAACAGCACCAATTAAATTCAGTGCAATGTGAAGTGTTATTAACATAGTCCTAAGTGTTATTTACTAACGAATACTTGTATTTACTCTATATATATGTTAGTCTGTAAGGTATGTATCTATAGGCCAAGATGCCTGAAATATAATAATTTATTATTATTATTAATATCCGTCGCACCCAAAGGGCAATGGAAAGGGCTATGTTCGGAGTTTCCTTGCGTGATCGAATCAGGAATGAGGATATCCGCAGGAGAACCAAGGTTACCGACATAGCACGAATATCGCCAAAGTTAAGTGGAAATGGGCAGGGCACATTGCTCGCAAAACGGATGGCCATTGGGGACGAAAGGTTCTGGAATGGCGACCACGTACCGGAAGACGTAGCGTAGGAAGGCCTCCTACAAGGTAGACCGATGACTTGGTAACGGTTGCGGGAGTCCGATGGATGCGAGACGCACAGGACCGTTCATTGTGGCGACACTTGGGGGAGGCCTATGTCCAGCAGCGGACGTCTTTCGGCTGAAATGATGATGATGATGACTCTTCTATTATGGCATTACCTCAAAAAGCCAATTCAAGTTAGAAATTATTTGCATGTCAAAAATTAAACGCAAGTCTAGAAATGCGATGTGTATGTAGCAAATTGATTTAACCAATCACGTAGCTGATGCACGTTTGACAATTTGACGATTTCCAACCTCAAAAAAAAAAAATACTGGTAAGTAACAAAAAAAAAGCTAAACGAAGCTCCTCAATGTCATCAAAAGCTTATACCATAAACTCTAAATCAAACCTAATCAAAAAACCAATAATCGTTCGAATGACGGTAACATCAGTAGTAACCCGTCATCCGCTCCGTGCCGGTCTCTTCGGCCCCCGGATAAAAACTGTTTTAACCCTTTAAGGTGCAGCTTAAGTGTCCAATTAGCAATGCAGTGTTAAAACGACCGCGGCGACACTTAGGGCCCGAATTTACACTCCGCGGGTACAAAGAAGTATTGATGCATTCATGTAGAGTTAAGATGTTATAGAGAAGGCAAAATGAATGTCTAGCTGAGGGAATGTTCGAAAAAGCTACCGTGGTCCTGGAAAGCAAAGGGAAACTGAAGGAACACAGGTGGGTTTTAGTCAGGAAAAGTCTAACACGCCCACTCGCTCCGCGCAAAGCAAGAAAAGTTCTTTAATTATTAGTACCTCTAAGAAAAGATAAAAGATCTAAGTAATTTAAGGAAGAGTGTACAGATTAAAACTTGAAGAAGCAAATTGAACACATGAAATAATAAAAAAAAATGCTTTAAATCTTTGATTTTATCAATGAGACACTACAAAGTTGCGATCTATTGGCGTTAACGATTGTCAAAGAATCGCAGATGCGATAAGGCCGCCAATTGTATGTTTTAAGTTTAAGGCTCTAATTTTACTATTTATTATATTGGTGTACAATAAAGTATATATAAATAAATAATAATTATTATATCATAATTTTTGAAACCTTTTGCTCCGTCACTCTCAAGGGAATCAAAATTCATAAGGTACTTCCCGTTGACCTAGAATCCTGTAATTTTTCATGAAGCATGGTCTCATAGCTCAAGTATAGGAAAAAATCTGAAAACTGTAAATATGTAGTTTTTTTTTAATTTGTATAAACCAGTGCTTGACTACGATCCCACCTGATGGTAAGCAGTGATGCCATCGTCGATGGTAAGGTACACTAGTTTATTAAGAGCCTATTCACTCTACCTACCTAGTTACGTCATAAAAAAAAACTTTTTTTGTGATTCGAAAAAATTTCGTAACTTAATTCGGGAATTGAATTGTTTTCATTGGTAAGTTTGTTCGGAACCCTCATTGCGCGAGTCCGACTCGCACTTGCCCAGTTTTTTTTTTTCCTATCATTTTTTATTTTATTTAGGTATGTTGTGTGATATTGTTAACTGTCGCTAAATAAATATTTTTCATTGCTTTCTTTCTCCGTTATCACCAGTTCAGCAGAAAGACGGCTAATGCTAGAAGTGGACCTTCAAAGGACATCCACCGCTCCTGAATTTCTCACTCTTCTCGCATTTTATCGTATCCCTCATTAGATCTTTAGTCCACTTTATGGGAGACACAAAAATATTTTATCATTGTAAAAATACTGATAAAAATTGGTACAACGGCTGTCTATACACTGCTCATAAACTTTGGGTGGATTTTTAATAACATTAAGATACCAGTTTTTTTTAGGTGGAAAATTATCCAATGACTTCTATCGCTCTGGGGCGGAGTAAGTAAAACCCACTTCTGTTCCTTCTTTGCCACAACACAATTTGCTTGCTTCTCAAACATTTTCAGCCAAGTCTACGAGATTCTAAGCTCCATAAAGCGGCATCACAAGGAAGACTGTCACAGCACAATGCAAAATGGCTTCTTTGTCTGTTGTTGTCCTTTTTAATTCGTGACTTATACGCGTCAAAGTGAATCACCCGGATTTTTACCGCTTAACAAACATACCATTCACTCCTTTTACCTTTTATCTTGTACATTTTGTATGTGTTTGTTTGTTTATCAACTGCAGTATTAAGTTTGTTCACATGTCGTAAAGTGACCGTTTTTATTTGGACGACAAAAACTGCAGGCAAAGAGTTTAAATGCGCGACTTTTGGACATCGTCTGAGGTAGGTATAAAGTTTGGGTTACCTGTGATGATTCAAGGGTTATTACGAGTATAGTTTTATGATATAATAATGAGGTTTTTTTTGTGTTTTGAGTTGAACTTCATTGTAGGTCAATCCTAATTAATTCAATTCAAATAATTTTATTTCACATAGGCCTACATGGGCATATAAAATGGGCTTATAAACTAGTCAAAACAAAATAAGGCCCACTTCGTTTTTATCATCGAAAATGAAGACTGATAAAAAAATGTATTTTTATAAGTAGATGTGTTGAGGGTTAAGTGGTATTAATTGTCTAGACGAGTCTAATTATGGAAAAAAAACTTTAATTTCCTTAAAAATACACAATAGAAATGGAAAAATTTAAATTAGACCATTTTTTTTTCGGTGGGAATATCATCTTATGACATCCCCCGCTCTTGGGCGGGGCGGGAGATAGTGTCAGACTTTTACTGACTAAAAACCCATTCCTGTTCCTTCGTTGCCTTTCGTACCAGGTCCGAGTCTTCCTTTCAGAATCAGACCCTTGGCCCCAGCAGGCTTCGACCCTGCTAGGCCCCTACAGTTGCTAACATCTCCTTGAGGCGCGCATAGAACAGCACGCGCCGTCGACGACTTGGGCTCGGTCCGGACGGTTACCGAACGGTCGGACGGCGAGCCACCCATTGCTCGCCGTCCGCAAGCCCGCGCCTACGATGGCCGGAAATCGGGATCGGAATCCCGGCGGCGGTTGGGGCGTGAGGACCGTTGCCTCACGCGATCGGCCGCCTCCTTTGCTAGCATTACTGCTTCGCAGAAGGAGGCGACCGCCTGCCACTCCTCCTCGCTCCGGAACATGGCCTGTACCAAGGCCCGGCAAGAGAGATCGACGCCGCCGATCGCCCCCACGAGGACACGGCGTTGCTCTGCCCAAGCGGGGCACACCTCCACCGTGTGCTCCACCGTGAAAATAACCCTAAAAAAAGGTTTTGTCATTTTTTTTTTACTAAATGAATATGGTTGGTTTCGTTTTTTAAACGTCAGAAGCTAATGAAGGTTCCAGTTGGGAGTAGAACCGGCACGAAACTCCATGGTTACTCTAGGTTTACCCGTTTCGAGTTTTGTAGATTTTTGGAAAGATAAAAATTTACAAAATCAGAAAATATTAATAGATTTTACCATACCTTCATAAATTCCAATCACGCTCCCAAGTATTGGTTGCGTGACTTTCTGCAGATAAGTATGATAATACCTATTACTTTATATATATATTATATAAGCCGGCTTCATCTAGTTTAAATTGGCAAAAAAAACTTGACGTGTAAAAGTGTTTTTAAAAAACCTATTTGCAAAATAAATATCATTTATCATTTATTTATCAATATAAGAAAAGCTCTCTGCAATGTTACGACTAGAATCACACAGAACACATAAATACTTAGTTCTAAATTGTAGCCAGAACACTTTTCAGATTGCATCAATATTTTCTAAAAAGTCACAAAATAAAAAAGCCTACACATTAGCATTTCAAACGCGGCACGTTTCAAAGTCCGAACTATCCTTTAACAAAAAACGCAAAACATTTTTTCCGCGTTCCAAATTTGAAAAAAATCGTCGAGGTTTGCGGTGGCACTATCGAGACATCTATTAGCGCGGTGGAGGCAAACTGTTTAAAAGCTACCGGACTTGGCTATGTCAATATTTGTCCTCCGCAAAGGGACTTAAGGATCCGTCGGGGTGGGAAATTTTTGTTTTATTTCTGCTAATAATTCTATTTTAGATTCGTGAAAGAAGTATTAGTATTGTTTTCCTTTTAAAAGTGTTTTTTTTTTTTTAATTTTATCGTAAACGAACTTCTTTCTGGTGAAAGCTATAAGTATCAATTAAGTTACGATATTCGTTAATTATCTCACTGGTTGCATTTATGATAAAATCGGCAACACGATACCTATTAAAATAAAATCGTGTGAAGTGCTCCAAAATATATAATTACTTGTTTAAAAGTGATAATGCATCATTATTGAACGTCCGCGTTTATTTCACATAAATTAAAATTGATGGGAGGTTAATTGATATGCACAGATTCATACAATTTTATACATAATCTGAACATAAATTATGGATGATAATGAGGGGTGTTATTTTTCTATTTTAATGTTTTTTTTTTGTCTGATTGTTAGTGTGACGAAAATATACCTACTGGTCTAAGAAGCTTGTGTATCATAACCAAAATAATCTAAAAGCCAACATTGTATGTCAAAGCGCCACACAGCGGAGGTCCCAGCCGCGTTCTAATCATTACCAC
The DNA here is from genome assembly GCA_905147345.3 of Mythimna impura. Lineage (NCBI taxonomy): Eukaryota > Metazoa > Arthropoda > Insecta > Lepidoptera > Noctuidae > Mythimna > Mythimna impura. The sequence continues at coordinate 19,982,701 of LR990356.1, read as the reverse complement.
ACACAAAACCGCGCTTTGCCGCACCGCCGATATGTACACTCCTTTAAAACTTCCTAACACTCAGTTCCATAATGACGTATCTCCATACTAATATACAAACACATACGACCTTTTACTTCTCAGCATGTAAGTACAGGACTAATGTTGTTTAGAGACTGCAGTGGTCAGACAAGACCACCATGATGTGTTTACACCCTAAGCTTTTACAGATTAGTGGCTCACTAGCTAGGTTTTAAAATAACAATAACGTTATAATGTATGTTAAAGTAACGATGGTTTACGTACCGCGGCTTTGGGAATGTTTGAAAAATTGTACGAGGCTATTATTAAGTGGACCACCTATGTTCGTATTCATGAGCGGGTAATTTGTTTTAAATAAGTCCATAACATAATTGATATGCGGGATAGTTTGAAAGAGTTATCACGGCCCTGGAACGCAAAGAACTGAAAGAACATAGGTCTTGGTGGGAAGTCATCCAATGACTTCTCCAGCTTTCTCTTGTACCCGGGTGTCACCACTGTGTGAAATGCCCGGAGGACATGGTGGAGCACGCGGTAGAGGTGTGCTCCGCTTGGGCCTCTCGCGCCGGTCCTTGGTACAGACCATGGTCCGAAGCGAGGAGGAGTGGCAGGCGGCCACCTCCTTCTGCGAAGCAGTAATGTTGGCAAAGGAGGAGGCTGCACGTGCATGCGCGAAGGAGCGGCCCTCACGCCCCAGCCGCCGGGATCACGATCCCGACTTCCGGCCACCGTAGGTGCGGGCTTGCGGACGGCAAGCAATGGGTAGCTCGCCGTCCGATCGTCCGGTAACCGTCCGGACCGAGCCCAAGTCTTCGACGGCGCGTACTGTTCCACGCGCACCTCAAGGAAATGACAGCAAACCGTAGGGGCCCAGCAGGGATGTCATTGGATGATTTTCCAACCTACAAAAAAAACGCTTTTTCCCGCCATTTTGATCACTACTTATCCATTGTTGAAAAAGATATTTTAAACCAGTAGTTAAAAATTTCTTGAGCAACAATAAAACTGAGGATTATGAAGCAATTGTATCCAATTTATTGATTTAATATCTCAAAATGGAAGTAAACATGTCTGACATTGACAGGCCTGTTAGTCTAGTGGTTAGTGGCCCTGACTGCTACGCTGGAGGTTGTGGGTTCGATTCCCACCCAGGACAAATGTTTGTGTGAATATGAGCACGATCATTTTGTTCTGTGTCTGGGTGTACTTTATTTAAAATATGTATGTATTTAGAAATATATAAATATATTTATCAGTTGTCTGGTACTCATACCACTAGCTCTGCTTAGTTTGGGACTCGATGGCGTTCTGTGAAAGTTGTGGAGTATTATATCATTGAAAACTTATTTTTACATTCAAACTTATAATAATATAATAAATATTTAATATAAATTGAATAAAAAATAAATATTGAATATTTTTCCTAAAAACCTGGAAAGCGTGAGTGAAGAAATTAGCGAACGTTTTCATCAGAATTTAAAGTCCTATGAAGAAAGGTATCAAGGTTTCAGAGATAATAATATGTTAACCGATTAGTCTAAAGTAGGTACCTCAAGAGAAATTGACACTAATCAGTATAAAAGAAAAAGCAATTTGTGCCAATTATGATTTTTTTAGATTTCGAACATGTAAAAAATTCGAAATAAACCAATATAAATTTTTGTAAAATTTGACGTCCTTAATTTTTTTTTCACTTCAAAATCCAACTAAGGGTTAATTACTCTACCGATTTTCATTGGTTTCATCTATGGGTAAACATTGTTGTAAAGTAGTGTTGTGTTATTAATATTAATGAATTAATACATTTTGCTACTTTAACCACATCATCACTTACCATTAGGTGAGATGTAGTCAAGAGCAAACCTATCAATAATAATAAACAAAAAATTATGTGTAAGTCCCACCATTGCACTTAAAAGTCCCCAGACACGATACTGCCATCATCATTATACAAATTTCCATATCACCGTACAATCTCAACAATCCACTCTAATACCATCATAGACACATAACCGCCAACACATAAAATCGACCTCGCTATCAACCCTATAACATCGAAAAAATTGGTCCCACCCTTTTAATCAGACCAACCCCAGTAATGAAATCTGGGACGCCATTAAGGGATTAAAAATAATAACTACCCCATAAGCGGGGGTTGTGATTGGGCGTGAGGGTCCAAACTTCCCTCTTAATGAGCTATTGACAGAATTTTGAGGGTTAACATGGGAGCAATGTATTTGGGAGGACATAGTTTTTAAACATTTTCAATGATATTTGCCTCCGAAAAAAAAAACACATCGTGCACCTATTTTTCAGCACATCTAAAGAAATACTAAGACATGGTTTTGATCAGACTGTTATACTGAACTTCAAAATGTAAAATATCCATGTACTGTGTTCATTAAGTTTAAAAGTAGGACAGTTAAAAAGTAAGCTAAGACGAATTATTTAATTGAGAATATTCGCGATGTACCAAACTCCGAAAGCTTGCTATGACGATTTACTTTATTGAGAAGGTCTGGACATTCTCAATAAAGCGATGATGGCATCGCAATGTGCGGAACTACGAAAGTTTGCTGTGACGAATGACTGAATTTCAAATGTTTTATCTCGGTGTAGATCGATCAGAATTATTCAGAGCGATACAGATTGATAAGTGACTGTCAGAACTAATAATTATATCTACAGTTAAGTTACTGAAAACTGCTGATGTAATAGGTTTTTTTCTTAAGTTTTGTTGATTTTTTACGTGAAGAAACATCAAATAACCTTTCCCGCTTTTGATGAGGCAAGAGGTAACGTCAAATATGTGTTCCTTCAGAAGCCCTGCGTTCTAGGATCGCAGTAACTCTTTAAAAAAATCTCGCAAATCTGGATAAGTTAGGATCTCGACAATTACAATTTTCCAGCCAGTTACAAATAAGGTTAAAAAGACCACGCTAGAAATAAGGTTGTAATCACAAATCCTACACCCACAATCCTTTTGTCCGTCGATTTTAATAAAACGAGACATAAGAGCCATGAAATCAGAGCCATCGGACTATGGCGTCCCCTGTTTACCAATTAAGAGTTTTTTGTTTGCGCCAAACTCGTCGGGTCAGCGTTTTAATTCAAAATGTCGGAGGGTAGGTTTCCGATGACGCTTTGGCGATAAGTCTCGTTTGATAAAAGCGTTTACGCGTGGTGAATTTTTCAGCTGAGGTCATTTTCAGGATTTTACTTTCAGTACATTGTTATACCAAAATTTGCAGCTAAAGCAATCTTTGTGCTTCCATCTACGATGTCGTGGAAGTGGCAAAGGTTTTTAGCTGGCCAAATTAAATATCCTGTTGTACCAGTAACATAAAATAAACAAAAAGAGTCATAAACAAGAAAATAAATTTCAAATGATTTGAATTTTGCGTAGGTCTATAATCTATGATCATCTAAAAAATATTTCTTTACGTGAATCTTCAAGAATTTTGTCGAAATAATTCACATTATCCGACATATTTTTTTTTCTTCAGTAGCTTTTTTGCGCATGTCTTTGATATATGATCAAATATAGTATTTTTCTTTGCGTGTATCTTCAAATAATTTGACGAAAGAGATCACAGTACCTGTGACATTATCCAACAATTTTTTTTTTTTCAACATTTCTTTTGTCCTTGGATGTGACTATCCAAATTGTTTTTCTTTAAATGTATCTCCAAGTACTTTGACGAAAAAGTTCACAATGTACGACATCTGTATTCACCAGCTCTTTAATAACTGCTTTTTATACGATGAAGGGTTTCTGTTAAAACTGCAGTTGATTTTGACAAACAGTAGTATTGTTCAATATTTTTTTTAATAATTATAGGCTCGCGTTTGACCACTATCTCACCTGATGGAAAACGCCGATGTGGTCGACGTTAGAGCACGCTTGCCTAGAAGTAACCTATTCACTCTTGACTTAAAGACCCCTAGGTTGTAGCTATCAGGAAACACAGAAAAACTACTCGTATTATATTTGCATAGACTACTTTAAATGTGAACAACTTTTTTTGGGTTTGTAAATCATCATAAACTCCTCTCGCTCTGGGTGGAACTAGATTGAGTGTCAGACTTTTACTGACTAAAACCCACCTGTGTTTCTTCAGTTGCCCTTTTCGTTCTAGGTTGTAGCTATCAGGAAACTTAGACTGCAGCAGTGAATTCCACTCCTTAGCTGTACGCACGATGAATGTGTTCCCAAAACGTTTTGTGCGAATGGGTGGGATGTCAATCATGTACTATGTGTATTTGTGTCTGATCTTCCGCACCCTTGTCTCAGACTTTAGAGAAGAGCACCCATACGTTAATCCTTACTTTCGCTTCACCGCGTCGCATGCGCAAGATCGTGGAACACACAAAGCAGTCTCTATATCTTCTGAGTCTCCTGACGTAACGAGTCGACTGGCGCCGCTTCTGTTAAATATAACCGCGGTTAAGTCACAGGGGGATGAGCAGACGTCACCCGTTAAGCTTGTTGGCAAGAGTGCGTCACTGAGACTTTAGGAATATGGATATAGAGCTACTGGTACATGCATGACCGAGGAATAGGAAAAATGATGCACTACTTGAAAGATTTGGCATAATTCTAAAAATCTAGGTAAAGACGAGTTTCACGAATTAGGTATTAACAAGCTGTTTTTTTTTTTTAAATTGATATAAATCAGTGCATGACTGCGATTCCACCTGATGGTAGGTACCTAAGCAGTAATGCAATCATTGATGGTGAGGCGCACTAGTTCATTAAGAGCCTATTCATTCTAGCCTTGAAGAAACCTAAATTATAGTTTGACGGGAAGACCGCAGCAGGCAAATTGTTCTAGTCCTTCGATGTACGCGGTATAAACGACGAGGCGAAACGCTTAGTCTGGATCGTTGAAATTTCAACAACGAAAGGGTATAACCAACGATACCCGCCGTACCCGGGTTATCCGATGGTAGAAAGGAGATGGCGGAATCAAGTCATGCAATTCCCGCGCACACTCTCCAAAACTCCACTCTCTCTTTTGTACCAACAAGATTTTATACTAAACAACAACCATTACTAAATAAATCTTTCTCTGAAAACAGCACGAAAATGGGTATTAACTGAAGCTGCAATCAGCATTTCAAATATTGCTTACAGGAAGAGTGGAAGCGTGGCGGGAACAACTCGTTATCTCTTTTGTATACAGGTAATCTAATGGCGGTGACATCACATTTCAGTGTGTGTATCCTTATTCTGTTATTTGATAGTTTTTCTTTTCTACCGGATTCGAAAGGTTCTAACTTACATATTAATAAACTGATTTTAATAAAGTTACTTTTTGATATAAATAATAAAAAACTGGACAAGTGCGAGTCGGACTCGCGCCCTGAGGTTTTCATACAAACTTACCTATGTAAACAGTTCAATTCCCAAATGGAGTCTCGAAGATGTTTTAGAATCGCATTTTCTTTTTTTTTTTTGTTGTGATCTACCAACAAATTTACAGTTTTCAGATTTATTTATATACTTGTGCTATAAGACCTTGCTTTATGCAAAATTTCAGGATTCTGGGTCAACGGAAATTAATCCATGAATTTTGATTTCCTCGAGAGTGTCGAAATATACTTTTTTTGAGACATAAACCGTCGTATCTTCTTTTTTTCGTTAACTTAGAAATTTGATTTTTTCACAGCTTCAAAAGACCGCAATCTTAAATAGGTATATAGTTCTAATTTCAACTCAATACCTCTTCGCATTCCCGAGATAAAGGGTCTTGACAGAAACAGACAAACGGATGGCCACCAAAGTGATCCTATAAGGGTTCCGTTTTTTCCTTTTGAGGTACGGAACCCTAAAAAGAGACAGTTATCCATAGTGTAACTCTGGAGTTGAAGAAAAAACAGCCTGTATTCAATAAAATGTGTAAAATATGGACAATACCAATCTTGAGAAAACAACGAGTAAACGCTTTTGCCAAATGTCAAAATAACATGTGTTGTTGTTAGAAAGACACACCAAATTCAACCGAACACACTTTCAACTCAACTCTTAGCAACTCCACTTCAAAAACGTATCCAAACCTTACGATCTTGTCTCAAATGATCCTGGATTACCGTTCACATGCCTATCGATACCTTCCAATCGAAAACCAACCTTCCCCTCTCCGAGATAAAGTTAAATTTTCTTTGGAACTCTTACATCAGTCACTTTAACATCTCTATTGACACATGTGATGATTTTACGCCTCAAAGTTTATCGTCTAGTTATCTTAAGAATATCTTTTACTCGTGCCGTAATATGTTATAGTGGAACAGTTTCAGTGCATCTTATTTACTGAAATAATATTGCATACTTCCTGTTGTATCTTGGCGATTTTAGGAGATCATAAACTGTAGGTGTATCGGTAGGTCTACTGTTATTTTGAAGGGATAAAGCTGGTATCCAACAAGGTGGCTCGATCTGTCATGCGCGTGCGAGCCCTCACGACGGGAGATGTGGTGTCCCAGGGCAGGTGCGTCTTGGTGGTGTCTTTGGACATCGCCAACGCCTTTAATTCCCTGCCCTAGAGTAGCATTAGGAGGGCATGACCTGGTGAGGGTCGCAAGAATCTAATAAGACCAGTCTTTATAGAGGCACTTGGGAGAGGCCAATGATAAATTACTTTTATTTTGCAAATTGGTTTCAAAAATACTTTTTCAATACACTTACTCAAAAACCCGCTCTTATCCCACCGCTTTTAGGCACGCAATAGACTGTTTTCCGCACTGGTGCAGAAAAGTGCACGTACTCTCCACCGCCACAATATTATTACATTTATCGTACCAGGCTGGACGGGCGTCGACCCCCGCTAGTCGCCGGTCAACCCCCGTTTATTTATTGGTTCGTAAGTGTATTGAAAAAAGTCGTTTGATACACGTGTAAATTTGTCAATGCAGCCCTCGGCTCTATAACACACTCGCCGTGCCTGCGGCTCGTGTGAATTCTGCCTCGGTCGCAATGACAAACTTTCTGCACTTGTATCAAAATGTACTATTTTACACGTAAATTTAAACTAGATGAGGCCGGTGTTTTCAAGCTGAGTACGCAGAGAAAGAAGAGTTACGTGATGATTTCTCACCTTAAAAAAAGGGCTCCAGCGCCTTTGTAGTGGCCTAGTAGTATGAATACGCTGTAGTAGTTTGAAATGCCTAATCAGTTGGTACAATGTTAGTTTACTTTTTTGTTAATCTTAAGTTTTTACATGTTGTTTCTACACTGTGCGTATTTAAGTGTGCCAAATAACATATTTTATATATGCATATTTAAGTGTGCCAAATAATATATATTATTTCGTTCTTTCTGTCTTTCTTTCTTTCTTTTTTCTTTCTTTCTTTCCTTCTTTCTGTCTTTCTTTTTGCTTTTGGTAAAATATATTAATACAATGTTTTTTTTACACTGACACAGTCTAAATCTTCTTCAACAATCCAAGCATAGTAGCAAAAATGCAATTGCAACCAGTTCGCACATATATCACCCTATGTGCTCACCCCCTGCTAGTACATGTGTGTTGAACGGATAGTACAAACACTATGGGGGTGTAATTCCATCATTCCCATGACAGCACCCCGAATTAAATTGAATTCATGGCCATCTCGTGTCATCGCGGATGGTTTTATGCGATATGGATTAAGTCAACTTTACGCCATAAAGAAAATCATCAAATGACACTCCCTCTGACTCCATCAAGAATGTTTTGTGGAGCGAGAGGAATGTCAGACTTTTACTGCCTAAAACAAACTCGAGTTTCTTCAGTTTCCATTTGCGAGGGCCACCGTAACTCTTTTGAACAATCACGTAACCCTGAGGGCCGATGCCCTAACGTGCTATATCCATTTTACTGACATCATAGGCGATTATCACACTGCATTGAGTTCCATCATGGAATTTTAACATTGACACGCGGGCCGACGCGTTATCAGTATGTTGTCCTAGGCGTGTTTTCTAAACAAATTGAGATGCTTGCAATGTTAAAATCTGCAGCCTTGCGCAAGGCGACGGAGCGCAATTGCCTTTTTGCGCAACAACGCGTCGTCAATTCAAGAAAAATTGAGCGAAAACTCAAATTTCAAGCGTAAACATGAACTTGAAGACGAAGAAAATTTATTAAGACTTAATGCACTAGAGACATTTTACATAGGTAGGCTAAATTCCTTAGGTATTTTTGGTCACTCTAATATTATAAAGGCGAAGGTTTACGAGTGTGTATATTTGTTACTTCTTCACTCTCAAACGGCTCAACGAATTTGTATGTAAGGTACACCGGTAGACTTTATATCCCGGTAGTATCTTCATCTATAACATGTATATATTTAGAAATATATAAGTATGTTTATCAGTTGTCTAGTACCCATAACACAAGCTCTGCTTAGCTTGGGACTAGACGGCGTTGTGTGATAGTTGTGGAATATTTATTATTATATTATCTTCGTTAGGGACAAGTTTCTATATTGACGTGGTCAAAGCAGCTGGCAGCAGCTAGCCAGAAACATATGAAGGAGTGATGTATATTTTGTTTTGCTGACACAACCTCCCAGTGTTCCTTCAACTGCCTTTTGCGTTCCTCTTGTGTGACTCTTTCAAACGCTTCGGCACCCTGACGTTTTAAATTGAAACTCAATTGGCCACTCCAGTGTATTTTACTGAATCGTTCGATACTGGGTCACTTAAGCATAAAATCATTCACAAAAATATGACATACTACCCACAGCCTTCAGTAATCCTCTTGCTAAGTGCACTTGTCAATACCGACCATGGGGCACACATCTATCCAACGATCTATTCAAATATTGTTCACAAACTTTAAAACACCACCCAAATCACGGCACATTGAACTTTATCTTGATGGAGCAAAGTAGATATTCGATGAAGCGGGTTTTTGGAGGAGGGTAGTTTAAAATTGTTCTGATAGTTTGAGCGGGAAAGGACTACCATTTTGTAATCCTGACGCTGAAGTGCACTTTGACAATACTGAGGGGTAATTACTGCTGCTGTATACGTAGATATTGAAGAGTATGTAATCGTCGGACCATAGGAAGATTTTAATAACGGTTTTTGTATGCGGTTTTTTTTAAAGCGATACATTCGTTGATAACAATAGGTATAGGCAGACGAGTGGACATTTTTACATTTCTAAAATCAATATAAAAGTATAAAAATAATTTATTGTTTATATACATGTACACACAGGGAAACAGGCATAGATAATACATAGTATTATATTTAGGAAAACAAACAGCAGTATGTTGGGCGTAAACAGTTTTGTCTTAACACATACACTACCTACATAATCTTTCACAGAAGACAGTAGCAGGGCTAAATGAATAGAAACAAATTAAAAGATAAACAGTAATGTATGAAAAAGATAGATAACAAACAAAAATTCATGCGTGATGTAATATGCAGGTCTAGTTTAGCCTATAGATATTTAAATCATGCAAAATAATATGCCTATAGAGTCTACTGCTGATCCTTAAAACATTTAATTATCTGAATTGTTAATCATTTATGTCAATCGCCTATGAGTACAAAGGAACTGCTGATTTGACCTGGGAAAGGAGAAATTAAAAAAAAAATGCAGACGGCAATGAAGAAAAAAAAAGAGTAAGTACATATGAAGTCTTAAACTAAAGTGTCAAATAAACCTACACACATATTATGTAATTTAAATTAAATATTTAATTAGAAAATTCAAAAAAAAGGAATCTAGATGTAGACAATCATAAGAGCGTGCAGAGTTAGGTTGGTGACTGATACCTAACTAAACGTGTTCGAAACAGTTTTTCATACTGTCCATAGTAATCCGGCTCGAAGGACCATAATATACAGTATGTTAGCGTTCGATTTTGGATGAAGGCACGGTTGTAAATAAATACTTTGAGGATTTAATTTGCACTATTGAAAACCTGTTTCTAACACATTTAAGTATTGGATAGTTAGGTGAAATGAAAGAATTCTTACCGAAAAAACCTAAAGGACATTAAGTAAAAACCCGAATATGAAACCACATCCAATGAAAAATTTATCATTTTGCACTAATTTCAAACTGTTTCGACATTTAATTCAGTCTCGGACAGTTTAGGTGAAATTAAAGAATTCTTTCCGGAAAAATCTATAGGACATTAAGTAATAACCCAAATACAAAAGTCAAATATTCCTCAATCAGCCACACTCAATCAAAAATTGATCAAACCGACTCTTTAACTAAATAAAGACGTAAAATTGTAAAGTGGAAGGAAGAAAACGAACGATTAAAGTTTACACAGCCATTAGCTCTGTTTGGGGGCCTTCACGAGTCGCTCTAAGAGGCACGGTAGCTACGGAATTAAATGGCAATCGATTACAAGTAGCACCAGCTATTGGGGAAAATTAACTGTACTCCCGTTTATGACGGAAGATTTGATCAAATAAAAAAAAAAACTGGGCAATTGCGAGTCGGACTCACGCCCTGCCTTGCTATTCTGAAAAGTTTATTTGCGAAATCACTTCTGAATCCGCAGTGAAATCATGGTGAAATTAAAGTTTCGTATTCTGAAATGGAGTGAATTCGACACTGGCGCCACCGAGTGATGATCAAAGTGAGAGGAACTAAATCGGTTGAGTATTTTGACATTTATCTACAAATTTGTCTATAGGATTTGGTATTCTGAAATACAATTCGCTGAGTGTGACATTCGAGATGATTTGTGAAATGAGTTTCGAAATGATTTACCATTTACAGAATAGCACGGCTGAGGGTGCCGTACAAACTCACCTATGTAAATAGCTCAATTCCCGAATGGAGTCTCGAAGATTTTTTGGAATCGCAAAAAAAAAAATATTGTGACGTAAAAAATAATTACTGTTTTCAGATTTATTCCTGTACCTGTGCTATATAAGATCTTGTTTTATGCCAAATTTCAGGATTCTGGGTTAACGGGAAGTACCCTATGAATATTGATTCCCTTGAGAGTGTCGAAATATACGTTTACGACATAAACGGCTGTATCTCTTTTTTCGTTAACTTAGTAGTTTAATTTTTTTACAGCTTCAAAGGACCGCAGACTTCAGTATATGGTTTTAATTTCAACTCGATACCTTAACACGTTCCCAAGATAAAGGGTTTAACAGACAGACAGACAGACCGACGGACAACAAAGTGATCCTATAAGGGTTCCGTTTTTTCCTTTTGAGGTACGGCACCCTAAAAAACAAATAAAAAATAATCCAACCGCGAGCCTATCAATAATAATAATAAAAATAAAAATCGAATTTAAGCAAAATTAGTTGTAACGGCCCCAACTTACGAATTGTTCATAGGTTCTTATATATATTCTTATGTTATAGGGCTTGGTTGGGCCAAGCGCATTACGTAATTTATTTCATCACTACTGCTCTCAAAACGGTGAAGGAAAACATCGTGGGGAAACTAGCATGTTTAAAAATTCGAAGACACGTGATATCCACCAACCCGCATTACACACGCGTGGTGGATCACGACCCATTTCTTTTCCTAGAAAGGAGGCCTGAGTCCCAGCAGTGGGAAAATCAAATGGCTTATAATGCTAAGCAAAATAAAGAACAAAAATTGTAAACTAAATAAAAATTAAAATTAGTAGTAGTAATTTAAAATGACCACATAATTATTATAAGCCATTATTGAGATTTATTTTTTTTATTTTACCAATACTTTCCCACAGCTGGGCATAAGCCTCTCCTAAATCATTCTAGGTATTCTTTTCTCGAGCCACCTCGAAGTAGCCCTTGCGGAAGGTGTTTAGGTTGTATCACCAACTCTTCCTAGGTTTATCATTATGTCATACCTATCATTAATAGTTTAAATCAATAATAGCGTCTGTGAGTACCTGAATTATATCTCATAACTATGATTTCATTTGGGAACCGCTATACTATACCTACTATGCTATACTATACTATGCTATACTATGCTATGCTATGCTATAGCGACGGGTGCAAAGTATAAAGCGTTATCTGCAATTTTGCGATTTTCTGATAGTAATAATAAGTGAATAATAAACAGTTTTTTAGTTTTTTTTTTTCAAAAGCATTATTGAAAAAAGAACTATTATTTCATCACTTTGAAGACACTTGGAAGACGATTTGCCGTGCCTTAGAATATGAATTTTTATTAAGTTACTGCAACTATCACAAATTCGCCAAATTGCAGATAACTTTTTTTTACTTTGCACCCGTCGATACTATACTATACTATACCATACTATACTATACTATAACAAGGTATACAGGTCAGATACCACGAACGCTTCTAAAAAAAATACTGCAGTATCTAATCCTCCAACCATACCTCGACCCTAAAGATCTAAAGAAGAAAATATCCTAATTAAATATGGATGCAACGTAATGAGTTATGCAAATATTGTAGACGGTGGCCAACGATTGGGGAGGTAGGGGGAAACACCACCATCGAGGGGGAGTGGGGTTAGATAGATACTTCGTTTCGACAGTACCGTCGGACGAATCATTTCAAGTATTTACTTTAAGAATCTTTGGTATGCTTTCTTTGAAAATTATATTGAAAGGGTTGCTCTAAATTACTTTGTTTGCGATATTTTTAAGGGTAAGAGTTTGCAATTCGATAGATTTTGAAATGGTATGATCAAATTAGAGGGTAGATGGAAGTTTTATAGTTATTTTGAATTAGTTTCGACCGTAGGTTCGGATAATGGTTACAAGTTTTAGAAAATATGTGGTCCCTGCTATTATGCTTTTGTTTCTAGCATTTTGTTTAAAAGAAATTTGAAATTGAAAATAAACCTTTTTGTCATTTGGGGAGACCGCTTTCTAAGGTTTGATCTATAGGGGTAATAAAATTAGAGAAAATATATAGTATAGTAATAAATCGGTAGCAAAGAATGCTGCTCAGAGTCTGCAAGACAAACATTAAAGTGGTATAGCTGAAAACTTGCCTGTTGCTGCATAAACCATTCATATCACATTCATAAACCATTTATATTATTATTCATATCATTAATAATGTACCTATATTACACTAATATTATAATGTCGAAGACTTGTATGCATATGTGTGTGCGTGTGTGTATATTTTTGTTACTCGTTCATGCTCAAACAGCTGAAAGGATTTGGATGAAATTTGTCACTCAGATAGATATGTTCTGAAATATAATAGTAGTAGAGAGTTTCTTTGGAATAATTTAGTACCTAAATAACAAAACAAATACTTACTTTCAGATATTTTTCAACCTTGATACAACTTCTGTGAGCCGGGTAGAACATTACCTAAAGAAAAAAATAAACCAATTTAATATTCCATAAAACTCCAATAAATTATGATGATGGTGCTAAATTTAGCATTTTTTCTGTACTCAGTACCTTAATGCGAATTCTGAAGAAAAACTGTTTGTTGTTCGACAAAGTCATTATAATAATGTAAGTCGCCAGTTGGGCAGGCTAAGTTCCTTAAGTGGGCAACATTTATAAATTATTTAGTAGATGTTGTACTTTTTAAGGTTGTGTTTGTTTAATGGCTTAATATTGTTAATCTGTCCGGGAAGATAGATTAGCAAAATGCTTTATTTATTATAATAATAATAAGAAGAAGTGGACTCAGTGATCACTGTACCGATAGTCATGTTAGCCAGTGGCTTAATAGCCATGAATCTCGACCAACATCTTAGGAGACTCTCGCTGAATGGTATATTATCGGTCCACGTTGTGGGAGGCCTTTCAACGCTGCGTCTTCCGGTATGCGGTCGCCAGTCCAGAACCTTTCGACCCCATGGATGTTTTTAAAAGCCAATTTACTGAAACAATAGATATTAAACAAAAATTATTTAATTCTGTAACCACGCGAAAATTCGTCATTTCCGTCAAAAATGCTATGACGACAAGTTCCACGTTAGTGTTTTTGCTGGATTTTTTCGAGCGAAGTTGTGTATTTTAATTATTTGCAAATTGATTTCTAGAGGATATTGTGATGTAAAATTGGTGTTTTTTGGAATACCAGTTATGCAGGCATTTGATATGTCAAGTGCGTACACAACTGGACCATATGTAAAATCATTGAAACAGGCGCGATCTCGGTAAAATGGAGCTGATAATTTTATTGTAGTATTGACTACCTTAGCGAAAGTTACCAAAAGGTGACTTGATAATTTTGCTGCCAAATCCTGCAGACATTAAAATGTGTAATGGTGCGTTTACACGTGGGCCCAGCCCCGTTTACATAATGGCTAGGGATAGCGATTGACCGAGGCTGGACCCACGTGTAAACGGGGCATAATATCCTCATTCTAATAAAACTAGTATCTGTAAAGTCTAAATACTTTCTAAATTTGACACTGGCAAAAGCAATTTGGCACAAGCCGAAACAAAATTAAATAATTTCCACATAAATTAACATCATATTATTCGGAAACTATAAAATAAAAAAAAATAAAAGGTTACCAATTTACTCAATCAAGATAGTGACTATAACTAATATAGTGCAATATAGATAAACGATGCTGACAAGCTATACAGCTGTAAAATAATAAATAGCTGTAAGGGAAATAAATGGGGACGCAAGGTGAACCAACATCGAGAAGTAAAAGTATAGGTATTTTAGTTAATTAAGTATCATTCTTACGTGTGGGTGGTCTGCAACATTTACACGAAATAGACCACCTTATGGATTTTCTTTTAATACACTTACTCGAAAATCTAATCGCATTGCACGCAATGTAGTGTATTTTATACTAGTGCGGAAAAATACGGCAGCCAGCCTCCACCATAATTTATGTATTATCGCTAATGCTGCATGGTTTACGTGGGCGTCAAAATTTATCCCAAGGAAACAAACTCATAGAATAAAAATTCAGCATACTGTGTCCTATTCTTGATAACGGCCCCGATTTACGAGTAGTAGGTCCCGGGTTCAAACCCATCCAGGCGCATTACTTTGTGTAATATATTTAATCACCACTGCTCTTAAAATGGTGAAGGAAAACATCATGAGGAAACCGACATGTCTTAGAACCAAAAGTTCGAAGACATGTGACGTCCACCAATCTGCCCTGGGCCGCGTGGTGAATTACGGCCCATTCCCTGTCCTAGAGAGGAGGCCTGAGTCCCAGCCGTGGGAACATTATAAAGCTGATTATGCTATGCTATGTCCTGTTCCAGGACATGATTTACCCATGTGCCAAGTTTCATTCAAATCCGTTCAGCCATTTGAGCGTGGAGAAGTAACAAACATACACACACACAACCTTTGAACTTATTAAGTTGATATTTAAGGTCAAAGCTACGGGCCTAATCTTGGCCATGTTGTCACTAGATGGCACTGTACTCAATATTTTTAGTTTATTTTGTTTTTAGTGTATGGGAGCATTACTAAGTCAAGAAAATGGTATTTGCTAAAATTGAACATTCCACTTTATTGAACTTAGTTAAATTATTGCCTGAAAATCCACTTAAGTTTGACTGTTCGAAACTCTAATTTACCTACCTGAGCACTATAGAGTTGGTTTATTACCAAATTATTTATTTACGTTTAGGTAGAAAATTTAAATACGCTGTTTGACTATGACAATATCTGACTACAAAAATATTTTATTATTATTATTTTCCTTTTTATGATAATGAATGTTAATGAAATGAAATGTGAATGATAATGATAATTAATGAATTGTGAACAATAAAGTTTTAAATTCATATTAATAATAATCAAACGTGCTTTAATATCTGTTATGGATATAAAAAGCTATATTATTATTATTACGTATAGAAACACGGCTAGGCAGTATAAGATACACCCACTAACGAAGGGACTAAATTAGTTCTAAACCAAATACTCTAAAGAGCCGTCGAAACTTTCACATTCAATCGTTGAATGAAAGGGGTCTAAAGTACCACTACTGAAAAATTCATTACAAAAGGGCTCCCTACATAAAATATACCCACATACCTACGTGATATTTACTTAATTATATTATTAAAGTAGAAATGTATGCAAATAAGTAGTTTCACTACGCTAATTTTAATAGGTTAGGTTTAGTATCAGATAGGTACAGACAACTGCATCAATTGGGTACCCCTCTTAGGACTCATACACACTAGCACCATGTTGCCAACGGCAGAGGCAACTGCAACCGTCGACGGCAGACGTCGACATTCCAAATTTGAAAATCAGCGGCAGTCAGCGTGTGTGTCAAGTTTCACTATTGGTCGACGGCTGCAGTTAGTTACCTCTACCGTCGGCAAACTGCCGCCTATGTGTACTTTTAATAATATAATTTTAATATACGTCTAAATTTATTTGTGTTTGTTTCACTCCGCATTGAGCATTCATCCGTTAAAACTACGCAGAAGCCAAAATAAATGATTTCCGACGGACAATATAACAATAATGTGTTTAATTTCTAGATAAGATATTGACGTCATATTATTGGGAATTTCATAATCTAGTGTATGTTCCAAAAACATTTTCAAATGATCGTATAGTTTTCCCATTAGAACAGTTCTTATCCAAGCCGTTTTTAAAACTAGCGGTCGACGGTCTACGCAGATGCGAGATAGTAGTTAAACCGTGTATGGTAAACTTACAACATTTTAATTTAAAAAAAAAAGATAACATTGACTAGTACATGGCGCAAAAAAAAACACGATTGCTGTAAGTTTTCATTCAAGAAAAGTAATCTCAAAACTGTCATTTTTAGCCGTTTTTGGAGATATTAAACGTGTTAGTTTAGTATAATATATGAGGCATTTTTGTTTTTTTTAGACTTATTAATTGAACGCATTTACGATCTATGACATGGTACAATAATTTTTTTAATAACTTATTTGTTTACACTACAATTAATTATTTAATATCACTATATAATAGACGCGAAATCGCGTCAACGCTTTGTACCGGCCGAGGTCTTTCAGATTTTTAGTCTTTCTATTCTACAGTGATATTAAATAATTAATTGTATTGTAGTGCACATTATTGTTATATTTTCCGTCGGAAATCATTGATTTTGGCTTCTGCGTGGTTTTAACGGATGAATGCTCTTAAATCTGCCGGCAGACTGTTCAATAGGTATGGTATTCTCTTGTTTTGTGTTCTGTCACCAAAGTAATTGGTGACTCTGGGTACATTGAATCTACCAGCAGCCATAGATCGTGTATTATGATTATTGTATACGTGAGCTAAGCTATGCTCTTGGGTACTGTGGTGGTTAACTAATAAAATATATTTATGTTTGACAATGATCGGTAGAATTTTGTATATTTCAAATAATTTTCTATAATCTCCCTTACTTTTAGCCTTTAGTTTTCTTAGTAACAAGTAGTTTTAGGAATCTAATTTGAAGAGCTTCTAATTTATCTAAGATTTTTTTTTAACTTAGAAATTTAACTTAGAAAGAGTAGTTATCCGTTGGTGACGCTGTCCCTACCTTAATATTTTTAAATTTCATAGGATACGCAAACAAGCGTCCACGACAATTTACGTGATATTATAATAAATACGGGGGGCTAAAAGGGGAGAAGAGAAACGGAACAAGTTAGTTACATTATGGTACCCAAGAGAGGGAAAGAGAAAGAAAGGAAAGCCATTCAGGAGACAAGAAGATATAATTTGGTCAAAGCAGCTAGAAAAACCTGGACTAAACTGACGCTGAAGAGCGAGGATTACAAAATGTTAAAGGAGGTCTTAGCCAAAGGCACACACAAGAAAATAAAAATAATAATAAAACATTTGTTGATAAAAAGGGAAGGATTCTGAAAAAAGATTATAAAATTAAATTAAAATAAAACAATAGGTGCAGACAGAGTCATCAATATTGTTTACTGCCTTTTTTAAGGTATTTTAATGTGAATGGTACCCAATTGATGCAACTGTATGTACCTACTGCTTACATTAGTCAGTCTTCAGAAAAGTGTGTCAGCGCTGCGGATTTTTCGGAGGAGATACGGCGGCCCTGAAAAGCAAAGGGCAACTAAAAGAACATAGCTGGGTTTTAATCAGTAAAAGTGAGACAATTCTTCTCTCTCTACGGCACATGGCGGACAGAGTTCTAACGGGATCTCATGGCGATACGACGACAGCGACTGCCATCACCCAACGCTCGGCACGCCACAATCATGGCGACAAGTCCACTCTTTATAGAGGGGCTAGAGAGGCGTCATGGGGTCGTCATCGAATATGGTAAATTCGGGAAATTCCTGCACCGGATTCAGGCGGAAGAAAACCCTAATAAACGGCAAAGAAATCGCTAAATAATCTACACTAATATTATAAAGAGGTAAAGTGAGTTTTTTTGTTTGTAGGAGGTAATCTCTAAAAGTACCTTCTGGTCCGATTACTAATTTTTTTTCACTGATATAAAGTTGCTTAATTCCTGAGTGACATAAGCTATATTTTATGTACTCGGGCGAAGCCGCGGACAAAAGCTATTTGAGTAATAAAATGTAAATAATCAACACATAAAATCTCAAAAACAAAATTAAAATATCTCATTTCCATTATCTATGACCACCATTTTTAACTTAACCCTTAACCCTTAAATGCGACGTTACATTTTAATAAAATTCTTCTGTGAGCATTAATGAAGTTGGGTACTAAACAAGCACCGCTATTGTGGCCCGCGTCGCCATTATGATTTTAACCGAGATAATGCAAAGGAAATGACGGCAAAAGAAATTTAATTCGCGTAGCGATGAAAGGGTTATATGGGGTCGGCTTTGATAAATAAAGAGAGACCCCGAGGATATAGCTCGCCCCTTTTTTGTTCCACATATTGATATTAATGCTTGTGAATTTTGACAAAATTGCTCATAAGCCTTTGTGTTTCGGAGTTCGGCTTGATTTTGTAATTTTTTTTCATGCCCGTTGTCTCGTTTTGCGTAAATGAAATATTATGGTTGTCTTTTTGGAAGCGCGGCATTTTAGGGTTATAAAATGTTACAGATTGTATAAGTATTGTAAATGTGAACGATCAATTTTGATGTGAAGTCTGTTTTTGTTTATAGCTTCTGGTTGAAGGCTTGAAGCTAATACTAGTAATATGAAGTCTTATACGTAAGTATTTATATCACTATTAAGATTATTAAGGCGGTAAGTCGTTTGTGTGTGTATGTTTGTTACTCCATCACGCTCAAATGGCTAAACGGATTCAGGTGAAAATTGGCGAACATAGGATTTGCTTTTTATCCCGGGAGTATATTTCCTTTGGATAATATTCTACTTTCACGATGGCAAAACTGCTTCCAAAAGCTAGCATATTTTTACTACATGAAAAATAATATGTCGTTTTTGAACATAGGCGAAACTGTATTCATAATGACTCATTCTATATTTATTCAATTAATGCCAAAGTCATTTAGAAATTTGACTGGCCTGTTGGTCTAGTGGTTAGTGGCCCTGACTGCTATGCTGCAGGTCGTGGGTTCGATTCCCATCCAGGCCAAATGTTTGTGTGACGAGCACGATCATTTATTCTGTGTCTGGGTGTAATGCAACTATAATATGTTGATATGTATTTAGAAATATATAAGTATGTTTATCAGTTGTCTAGTGCTCATAACACAAGCTGTGCTTAGCTTGGGACTAGACGACGTTGTGTGATAGTTGTGGAATATTATTATTATTATTAAATACAAAATGGTGAAAGACGACAAACGATATAACCCGAATTGTAATATGGAAGTAATGTAAAAACAATTTTTTTTTTATAAGAGTAACCATGGAGTTTCTTGCCGGTTCTTCTTTATAGGAAATGATCATCTGGAACCGTGCAATAGCTTCTGACGTTTTATAAATGCCCATGTAGGCCTATGTAAAATAAAAATATTTTGAAGTTTTTTAATAACATTTCTTAGATATCAATTAATTAAACGGCCTAACCTTTTATAAATAAGTTTAGATAATAGATAATTATAATATTCTACAACTTTTACGCTACGCTATCTAGTCCCATAGATACTAGAAAACTGATAAACATAAATGTATAATTCTAAATACATACAAATATTATATATAAATTACACCTAGACACTGAACAAATGATCGTACTCATTACACAAACATTTGTCTTAGGTGGGAATCGAACCCACGACCTCTGTCATAGCAGTCAGGGCTACTAACCACTAGACCAACAGGCCAATCAAAAACTCCTTGGATATGAGACCATTAAATAATAACATATCATCATACTCATCACGCTTATATAATACATATCATAGGATCAACCCTAAAATCGTTACATATCAATTTCTTTACACTCCCCCCATCCCACCCCAAACTTCCGGAACCCGCATGCTTTTAGTCCTCCCCGTCGCGTAAATCCCAAAAGTGTTGCAACACTGGCAACTTTCAACATGTCCGTATCAGATACTTCATTAATATTTCGCCATCAACCCTGTAATTAAGCAGGGGACGTCGCCGTTGAGGGGTTACGTAAATATTACGTATAATATTTAATATTGTCACACTGACATGTCGGTGAATCTTTGTCAGTAAAATAATAATAAATGTTTTAGTAGCACAAAAGGGTTACCTTACATTTTTATTTTTTTTTGTTTAGTGTTTTATTGTTCCTTGTAGGACATATCAAACCATATTGTACTAAACAATATTTACATCATTCATTTACATTAACCCAATAAATCTATACCCACCCAATAAATCTATATGTTGTGGCTAGATCTTAGAATCGATCACTTCATGTTATGGCCAACTAAAACTGGCCAGTTCGTTTAAACGTTAACATTTGATGATATGTCAATCCTCGTTTGGCCATATCATTGATGTAGGATTTCTATGATAACAAAGTTTGGCCTATCATCAAACTTTAACGTTTAAAAGGATCTGGCCAGTTTTACTTGGCCATATCATGAAAGTGATCAATTTCTAAGATCTGACCATGACATATATACCTACATATATAAAAGGAGAAACTGACTGACTGACAGATCAACCCACAGCCGAAACTACTGGGACTAGAACCGTACAATTTTGTACAAGGTTTCCTTTTCTATAACGTAGGCGAGCAATGAGAGGATTTTCCAAAATTCACCACCTACGGGGATGAAACGAGGGTCCAAAGTTTGTATAGAGAAACCTAATTTCACGCGGGCGAAGCCGCTAAAAGAAGCTAGTTACGTATAATATTCAATATACATGAAGGTTAATCTTTCTCAGTGCAAGAAAGGTTTTTGAGGGCTGGCAACACTAATCTACGGACAGGTAACCGGGTAGTTGTTTTGGTCCTTAGAGACGAAAATGACGATGGGATTTTAAAGGGTTAATTATTTATTTGAACTTTGGGTATCCATTAATAGAATTTTAGTAAAGGTCACCTCTAATATAATGCGATTCTTGCCAACACAAAATATCGCCTAATGAAGCACTTGTAAATGTAAATGTGTTGCTTCTTAAAAGATGGGTTTATTTATTTATTTTTATTTATGTTTTTCAGACGGAAGATGCACCCAGTTGTCACCACTTTGTGGACCACCCAGAGGACACTGGAGCATACGGAGGAGGTGTATCCCGCTTGGACGGAGCACCACCGTCTCCTCGTGGAGGCAATCAGCAGCGACGACTGGCGGACCCTGGTCCAGAGCGAGACGGAATAGGATGCGGTCGCCTCTTTCAGCGGAGGAGATGGCTGCAACCCTGAGGGAATATATATCCTCACGCCCCAGCCGCCTACACAGGAGACGCCCCGAGCGTTGGGAGTCGCAGGACGATCGATCCCTGGCCATCTTGTGGGCTTGCGAACGACGAGCAATGGGTAGCTTGACGTCCGGCCGTCCAGTAAGGACTGAACCCGTGTTACCGGCGGCGGGAGTGTTCCACACGCACATTATAAAGATGTCACCAAAACCATAATGGGGAAATTTGGCACACGGGTTCCTGTAATAAATTGCACATAGAATACTTTGTCTCGGCAATGTATTCCCTTGAGATAATTTAAAGCTAATTTTGTATAAATGTGTGTAGTACATGTGGGTCATAATTGGTACCGAACATATTGTATGCTCATCAGCACGTAACATAGGTAATTTCTACACGGAGGCTCGTGATTGGAAAGTATATATGAAACGTTACACATTGGAATAATTAAAAAGTTTTGCTGCACGATTCTGTTCCCTAAAGTGAACGTCTACGTCTATGATTTCGTCGCCCGAATACGCACGTCTTCGTTTCGGCAGTTTGTTGCATGAAGAAGCAGGTAAGGATAGCAGAAACAATGTTCCTTTGGTTACATTTTTAGTTGAGCAATTAGTAAAATAATAATAAAATTAAAATAATAAAAAATAATCATAATAATTATAAAATAATATCTATATATAATAAAAAAATATTAATAATAATAATATATATATTATTATTATTTAAAAATATATATAAGTATATATAATAATATATAATAATATATATTATTAATATTAATTAATATAATATAATTTTACCCCGAAACATTGGCACTTGTTTCATAGCCAACAATTAGTGAAAAAAAAAAATGAGTAGAACAAGCAACTAGAAAGTGTTGATAACAATTATGTAATACTCGTATATATTGTAAAAAGCTCTTATTAGTAGAACTTTTTTAAGGTGGGAAATCATCCAACGACTTCTCTCGCTCTAGGGCAGAGCACATGGGCGTGTCAGACGTTTTCTGACTAAAACCACATATATGTTCCTTCAGTTACCTTTGCGTTCCAGGACCACGTTACGGGTTTCCCTTTCAGAAGTAAACCCATAGCCCCAGTAAACTTCGGCCCTGCTGAGCCCCTACGGTTGGCTGACATCTCTTTGAGGCGCGCATGGAACACTACGCGCCGTTGATGACTCGGGTTCGGTCCGGACGGTGAGGTATTCACTGCTCATCGTCTACAAGCCCACGACTACGGTAGGGTTGAACTCCATTTGGTCGCACCAAATTGCACTTTCCTATGTTTCTGTCCGTTTTTGTCACTTGGTATAGTCATTTACTACAGTGGGATCGAGGAGGCGGTCAACAACACGCTTTCTTTCTCAAAAAGTGCGATTCGGTACTGAAAGATGTAGCTCAACCCTTCATGTACGATTCTTTAGCGAAAAGAAAGTCGACAGCTAGTCGCTATCTCGTCGGCGGTGGGACTAGTTGTTCCTTTTTGTGATGATGATGATGATGATGATGATGTTGTATTAATTTCACAGCCAAGTTAAAAAAAAAACTTTTACACTTAGAAAAACAAAATGGGTGATAGATTCAAGTTCTTAAAATATCTAAGCAAATTCATATCAATGAACACTCGTTATTCTTTGAAGCCTAGATCCTAGAAAAGGACAGTAAAAAAAAACTGAGCATATTATAAAATGGCGATCATTAAACTGAACTAGATCATTAGCATCTTTCGCAACATAACTTCCCCAACAAAAAGAGCTACAAAATACCGTGATTTCCGCCTTACCTCCATATTTTTACACAGCGCTGTAGCTTAAGGCTATAAAACACAACTTATTTCATTAAATTGCGACTGACATTGCTTTTTATAGCGAAGAATAGCTTGGTGTACGTTGAGACCTTATGCTGAGGATAATGAGGTGGATGGGAAAGATATGCGGAAAACCTATTTATAATAGAAAACCAGACAGGTACACGTATTAATAAAAATGATATTATAATATTCAATGAATAATGAGTCGCGTGAGTAGGACATAAGAAAACGTATTCGGGTGGCAGATTGCCATGTTGTAGCTGAAGCGCATCTGGGCTGATAGGAACGTCTGGTGTAAGACCAAAAGTAAACTTGTTACTACACTTATACTTACTCTCTATCTTTCTATATAGTGCAGAGACCAGGACCCTTAAAAAAGCTGACCGCCATCAGGTTGATGCGACTTTGAATTGTAGTGTTAGAGGAACAGTTACTCGTCGAGGTTACAACCCTCAATATTGAGGACAAACGACGCAAGGAGGAGGAGGAGGATTTGATATAGGTAATGTAGATACGAAACAGTATTAAAACATTTTTCTATTTATAAATGAGATCTTCCTGCTGTCCAACTTTGAAAGAACAATAGAATTTTCTGTGCAAACTTGACTTTCCATCTCTCCATAAAATATCTCAAAAAATGTACCTTAGTTTTTAATGCTTCGCGAAGAAATTAGAACTATTCCGCATAAGTAAATCCTGCCATATTGCAGCTACGGTCGAACATCAAAAGATTTCTCATAATCACCACATTGGGTACCCCAATAATATCATTAACGAATGCAAATGACAAAATTAATAACTTTAACGGACATCTTCCTGTAGCAAACACGATTAAACTGCTTATTACTAATAATTACACCAATTTAATAAATTTAAAATAAATAATTGCAGCTAAATAATGATAGAAAATATTATTTCTCATTTGATGAGTTGACTGTACCAGTAGTTACGACTAGTCGCATAGTAATAGTCCACTATCAGATTCACACGATCGCCACTGAACATCTGTCACGATCTTCAGTATGCGCAACTTGTCTACGAGGCCATGAAATGAGCGGAAGAATTAGTGTAGGTGCTATGCAAAAATTTGATTTAAGTAAATCGTGTTTCGAAATGCATATCGTATTCATTGGATTTCGGCAATGCTTGTTACATAGGCTCGCATGAGCTTATGTAAGCAGATTAAAGTCTTCCTTTAAAAACAAATGAACAGTGGCATGTGCTAGTTCATTTTTTTTGTGTCACTGGCATTAGTAATTCAGACTTTGTTTGATCAATACTTCGCAACTATGGCAATGCTTAAGCAGAACCATTTTTCATTTCAATCTAACAACCTCTACAGAAAAGCTAGTCAAGAATACCACCGTCTGCAAAAGTCGGACAGACATCAGGACTTCTTCTTCTTTCTTCATCAGGATTTCTTTCTAAGTAAGAAAGAGAGACGAGCGAGATCCACCCGCAGTGTATTATATTAGCCATGTTGCTTCAACTGTCTTTGGACAAAATTAGTTTGGTATTTTTCAAAATTAGCAATTCCAAAAATTGCTCACTCACAGTAACTAAACCCAGACCGATATACTTCACAGGTTCACTCTTTCTTTCCGTAGACTTGATAGGTATTTTTATGCCTTTTCGATTGTCAAACTATTACCTACTGTCTAAAACCTACATATGTTCCTGCAGTTGCATTTTGAGGTCCACGGGCCACGGTAAATGTTAAGATCAATACCGCAGCCCGAGCAGGCTTCTCAATTTTCTTTTGCTATTTTCTTATATTATGCACTACCTATATGATTGGATCCTACATCACTTGCTAATAAAGCCTTGTTTCTCGTCTATAGACACCAATACAGTTCAGCCCGCGGTTTTAGCAGCCACACTTAACCCGTCGTGTCCACCGCCACTTGTCTGAACGTGCTCATTATTTTTTATACATAATCTTGCGCGTTATACTTTTCCTATGATTAACTGTACTTTCGTTTCAAAGATTGATTATTAAAAATTTTGTTCGTCGTTAATTATATGTTGGAGTTAATTGAGTAATTTATGGTGATGTGTTTGGTACTTTTGGTGTGTAAAATTAGTTTTGGTAAGTTTTTCATGCGACAGAATTGTTTGTCTTTTTGTTACAAAATCGTCAAATGATTTCTCCTGCTATCGGTGGAACAAGGGGGAGTTGCAGACTTTTACTGAGTAAAACCCACAGTGTTCCTTCGGTTGCTATTTGCGTAGGCCACGGTAACTTCACTACCGCCAGGACGGCGGTTTGTACAAAAGAGCTCCGCCAATCTTGCTGACAGCAATAAGGCTGTCTGTAGCATAATTGGAAGTGCACGCTTGAACTTGGTTGACAGTTTCAATGCAATCAACAGCACTATCTATAACTATGTATATGTAACATGTCCCTTAAAGTCTAAATAGCAACATTATGTCTAAATTATATTTGGCCAGATATAATGAAGGAGTTACTTATATTTTTTTTGAGGCTCACTCAAAAAATTAAGGAAAAATTCTTAAGAAAAAAATATATGACGATAAAACTCAATACGTAGCTAACAATAACATTCTTAGCGACTTTTACTACTTTTTTAAGAATATTATTTCTCTTCCGATAGTTACTTCATTATTATCCATTTTAAGATCGATGGATTCTTAACCGAAATTAATTATTATCAAACTTATTTTGCCTATCTCCATTGACCTTAAGTAACAGTTTTATTTATGCACTAATTTACAAATGCTCACAACATTTTTTAAATCAGTACACGAGTTTCAGAAACAACAGTAGGTACTTAATAGGTCTTTCAGAATCTTTTGATTGACTTACAGAAAATACTCTCTCAAATACTCTGATAATGATATTTATTTGCAAAATAAATATAATTTATCATTAAATTTCAGTTGAAACACTAGGGCCATGGCCCATGGGCCATGGCCATATTATTTTCAGTTTGTTTAAATACCTATTAAGTTATGATATTTAAGATGATAATAGTTAATAAAAATAAAATGTAATCATGAAAATTAAATTCCAAAACGGGAATAACATGCCTTGAATATAAAGTTTATTTGGATTTATAATTCCAAGTCAATCTGAAGATATTACAGTTTAAAGTGTGCAGTTTTATAAAACGGTCATTTCGTAAAATAAATCTTAATTTACTTTATGATAAAAAAGTAGGTACCTATTTTGAAAATAGCAGAAATCAATTCTGTAGCCGACTCAGAATAAAGTACTTTCAATGTGTGTCATTTATTAGATATAGGTATTACATGTTGTATTATTAGAGCAAGGCAAATTTGGTCTAAATTTAACAATCTTACGTCACAAAAATTTACGCCCTTGTAAGAACGCTTAAACAATCGTAAAGACAAAACAAATGATGACACACAATTTCAACATCAACCCATAAACAAGCCAGCTATAATTTTGGCGACTAGCAACACTTTTGGTGAGCGTACGCGCAATCCTCAGCCCTTACTAGACACTTAATGATGAACAATTGCGCCAGAGACCGTTTGCGAGCACAATCACGATCGCACCGCCCTCGCTCCTTCTACATATCTCGATGGAAGATCTCGGTGTAAGGGGGAAGATTATGGCGTTTTGGAACTGTAAAAACTATGATTTTCAAACGTATTCGCAATAAGATAAGCATAAGAATTGTGGATTATTTTCAGCCTTTGACACTCAATATTAATGTAACTTTTTATAATATTAGAGCAAGAAATCAAGAATTTTCGTAATTGAACCACAACTTCGAGAAGTTACTTCCTAAAAAAAACTATTTCACCTTTTTATAATTCGTATTATTAATTAATTTATGTAGAACAAATACAGATAGAAGACCACAAAAGTGCTGTATTTCGAAAGGAATTTCTCCCAGCAGATCGGTGGCAGGAGGTCGCTTAAGAAGATAATATTATACATAGTTCGCTCGTAGTTCTGAACATAGGCAAGGGTTAATACAACTAAGGTGTGGTTTAGCATACACACCTAACATCGAGACATTCAGATCTGAACTGAATTCTGGGATCGTTTGAAACCTTGGAACGCAAAAGGCAGCTTTTCGGATGACCCTTGCTGGCGAAATTGTGTAAAAAATCGACAGCAAACTCGACATCAGCATCCCACTTACACCACACGAGAACCACGCACAGAACACCTAATATCATCATTAACGACTGTACCAAATACCTCATGATTAATGATCTCTTTATTGTCTTCACAGACACGATTATACCACGATTTCTTAATTCGGTAATTAGATGGAGCATGATTTCTGAGTGATGCTGCGGGCTGTGTTTGTGACGTGATTGTGAAGATCCTTGTGCATTTGGGAGTATGATTATTGTGGGGCATTGGGTAATAAAAAGTGAGTACGTGACGTGGTCATTGGTTTGAACTGTACAATAATAGATTTATGTGATGTGGACTTCGAAGTGTGATAATAAATAATATCTCTAACAAATTACAACATTATGTTAGGGTTTTAGTTGACAGGTAACTTGGCAAGAAAAATAGTAAGTAATTTACGGGAAATCTGAAATCCAAACTAAGCCTAGTCCTGACAAAGGGACAATAAATTGTCAACATGCATGAAGGTGTATATACACCGATGTATTATATATAATATTTATATAACATACATTATTAATAAATTATAATATCAATTATTTTACTAATATCTACAATAAAAATGATGGTGGAAGGTCTAATTAAGTCGTAGAAATGATGTTTTATTCACTAACTATTAAGGTACTATAAAGAGTCAAATAGATAATATAAGAGGTGATGGAAGTTTTTTTCAAAAGTATGAACAAGAATTATGTTATAAACGTCAACGTAAAATTGTAAATACCGTTATATTACAATCTATTTCGCGAGATTGTAAACTATCGAATGGTTGTGAACCTTAACAAACAGCTCACAATTTATCGCATTATTTATCGGTAGATTGTATTATATATCTGTGTGTGTTTGTGTGTGTGTTTTATATACAACATCGCCAACTCGAGGTACATTTCCATACAACCACTATAACGCAATTATTATGTTATTACACATCTTTCTCTAGATATTTTAGATACACAGCTATCTTGTGGATATTATCTAGGCTTCTATAGAAATCAAAACATAAATTTCTGTAAAACTAAGTAAAAACCTCTGGAAGTCTGCTATTTTACGTGAACTTTGGCCCTCCATAATGTATACATATATTAAAAATATAAAAAGTACATCCATAGAAGCCTTCACATTTAATCGAGATTCTGAATGACGACAATTTGTCTAAAAAACTTTTAAGGGTTTAAAAAAAACACGTATTTCCTGGAACAAGTTTTGTGAAATATTCGAGTAAATTACGGAATTATGTCAACAGAGTTTTCAGGCGTTATATATCTTTTTTCGCATTGCCTCTTCATCAAATTAGCGTTGGATTGCGTTAGATGAAGCGACAAGCTTTAAAACCATGCTCGACGTTGACGATAGGCGAATCGAAAAGAGCCCTCTCAA
The DNA here is from genome assembly GCA_905147345.3 of Mythimna impura. Classification (NCBI taxonomy): domain Eukaryota; kingdom Metazoa; phylum Arthropoda; class Insecta; order Lepidoptera; family Noctuidae; genus Mythimna; species Mythimna impura. The sequence goes on along the minus strand of LR990356.1, from coordinate 19,953,713 downwards.
GGACATATAAAATATCGAATAACTGTAATCACAGTTCCACAAAGATGTTTTCCAAACTTGCTGATTCATACATCTGTAGGTAGAATAATATATACATACATAGGGTGCTCATATAGTCGCATGGCCGGGGGTAGGGTTAGCAGCGTCAACGCACCCACATCAAACTTTCAGCTGCTCGAAGCCGCACATAAATCAGCTAAAGAGTAACGTGACAGCCCTGAACAGTCGCAAAGAACAGTGTTGCAATAAATATATCTCTCCTTTTGACATAACTTTTTGTTTGAGTATTGCCAATTTTAGAGATTTGGATTTTACTATGATACTAGAAATCAATTACAAGTTTTGGTAACTCTGGAAAAGCCAACACTTTATTTTATTTTTTTCAATTTAGTATTATCTCGTATATTTAATTATTTCAATATATAAATTACATTTATAACTTAAAAAAAAAACATTTAAAAATATAAAAAATAGTAGTCCACCGGTTAGGTTAGTTAGGTTAGTTAGTCCTACGGTGCTCAGACATGGTCGCTCACCGATTCGCAAAAGCTTCGCCTTGGGGTTTGCCAACGAGCCATGGAGCGCAGCATTCTGGGTGTCAAGAGGGCCGACAGAGTGAGGAACACCACGCTGCGTCAAAAGACGGGAATTTTGGACATCGGAAAAAAGGCTGCCAGGCTAAAATGGGATTGGGCGGGTCACATCAGCCGCATGCACTCTGACCGGTGGGCAAGGGTCTCCACAAGGTGGGTACCTGAAGATGGACGACGACGCCGCCGAGGTCGACCTGGGAAGAGGTGGCGAGACGACCTAGATGCCGACCGCAAGGACTGGTTCGAGGTGGCTCAGGAAAGGAACACCTGGAAGAAGTTGGGGGAGGCCTTTGCCCAGCAGTGGGACAGTATAGGCTAAATAATAAAAATAAAAAAAAATAAAAAAAAAGTCCACCGGTGTCGGGAGTAGGGTATTATTATTAGGATATTGTTATGAGCCAGTAGTGTCCCACTGCAGGGCAAAGAGAAGAATAGAAGTGAGGCCCCTTCTAGTCTTCTAGTATTATATTATTAGGATTTTTATCCAGAGTATGCTAATTTGAAATAATTATCTACTTTCACACGGGTGAAACTGCTTGCAGGAACGGTAACCAAATAAAAATACTCATCCGAAAATCTCTTCTTCTTCTTCCTGGCCTTATCCCCTATAGGGTCCATATAGGGTCGGCGCAACAAGGGTTTTTCTTCCATTCTGTCCTGTCATCCGTCGCACTATTACTAACTCCCTTTTCTTTCATATCACTCCTCGCTAGCTTATCTGCCAGTTGCTATTCTAATATCTATATTTAGTTTTTATTGTTACTTTCAGTAAAGTATCATGTGAGAACAATGTCAGTACATTGTTCTCACATGATAGCGACAAGAAACATGTAACAGAGATATTTGTAATTGCAAAACATGATTGAAAAGAGTGTCCATGGAGTTTCTTGCACATTCTTCTCCATAGAGGTCTACGTTTTGAAATGTGCAATTAGCATCATTTTTTTCTGACTGACTTCTTGACATTTCAAAAGTGCCTGTAAATGGTTTATTTGAAATATAACCTCCTCCTTTTTGGTGTCGGTTAAAAATGCTTTAAATCTTTGAATCTCACACAATCCATCCATCTTTTCTTTGGCCTCCCTCTCCATCCATCTACATGTATAATCAGAACTTTTTTAGTAACATGCGTTTCATCCCTCCTCTTCACATGTCCATACCAAGACAAACCTTTAACCTTTCAACTTTTCAGTTACTGGCGCCACTATCAACCTTCCTCTAATATACTCATTTCTCACTTTATCCATTTTCGTCACAACACATATCCATCTCAACATGATCTCAACATTCTCATGGTCCGAAAATCTCACTTGTAATAAATAGGCACAGAATTTTGTTTTATCTGTGGCTATAAGTATGATACATGTGTGCCCCACTGCCACAGTTAGGGTACTGGGGAGACGATACAGTGACCTATTTGAAGGGACGCGAGGGGTATTAAATATCCCATGGTTCCGCACGTTCCGCCGGTTTTGGGGGATGTTTCGTAAATAATTAATGTTCCTCTTTATTTTTCTTGGGTTTTGTCGGTGTAATTGTCGCGTACCTATTATTTCAAGTTAGTTCGTATAATATTCGTTCTGAATGTGGTACCTCCAGCTTGGATAGTTGATGAAAATTGCACATGGTAGGTTTTAAACAGTACAAGGTCTTCATTCCAAACAAGGTTCTCACTTCAAAAGTTATATCTTGTAAAGTTGCATAATAATAATAATAACTCTTTATTATCAGACAACTAAGGCCCATAGACAAAATACACAAATAATAATAATGTTACAAAATAATATAGGTACCATTATATATTTAAAAAAAATGTATGCCGGTATCCTTCCACGAAATCGTCGATATACGACACCCTACGGATCTGATTTAGGAACGGTGGAAATTATCTTGAGGCCTTCTTCATCTTCTTTTCCTCTCGTCCACACTAAGAATTACTCAGTATCGTAGGTGCGTTCAGAAACGTGTAGGGTACTCATTAACTCACATACACAAGACATCAAGACCCGGAACATCTGTCTGTAAGCCTTTTTATGAGGTGGGAAATCATGACAGTGCTGCGAAAGAGTCAACGCAGTCCTAGATCGCAAAGAGACACACAAGTGAGTGGTTCACTAGTAAAAAATCTAACACTCCCTCTAGCTCAATTCAAAACGATAGGTGTTATTAGATGATTTACAAACCCAAAAAAAAGTTGCCTAACTTTGAAGCAATCCATGCAAATATAATAATTTCTTTATGTTTCCCGATAGCTACAACCTAGGGGTCTTTAGGTCAAGAGTGAATAGGTTACTTTTAGGTAAGCGTGCTCCATCGTCAGCCACATCATCGCTTACCATTAGGTGAGATAGAATCAAACGCGAACCCACCCATAATAATAAAAAAACCTCACCATTTCAACCCATATTTGATCACCAAATAAGGGTCTAATCTCAGCCGATGATGACCCAAAATGAGCCACAAATATTGTAGCATATATCTTCGAACAGTTTTAGAACACTGCTAATCCAAATCACTTCACAACCAATAACGAAACTGAAGTACACTTTGAGCACAACTTATCAACGCACATAATTAAAAATATAAAAATCTCAAGAGCTGTTTGCAATATTTAAGCTTCGTACACACTACCACCTAAGGCTAAGAACACATCTGCCGTATCCGTCTCAGGATTATTATTAAACTCTTTAATAAAAGAATTATTATTCAAGATGGCGGATTGGGTGCTCAAAGGGGTGGGAACGGGACATTGGTGGGACAAAATTTGAATGGTCGGATTTTTAAAGAAATAGGTATATGTAGAGTGAATGTTTTCAACGGTTATGATTAGGAAGTACCTCTGAAAATTTGGCCAGAAAGTTCGATTAATGTTATAAATTACCAATTCCCCGTGGTTTAATTCGCGTCTTCGGTTACTTCTACACTTCCATGGGTCGTAGCATGGTGTTAAAATATAACTTTCCTCGATAAATCGCTTATTTAATACTAAAATAATGTTTTAATTCGTTCAGGAGTTCCTGAGATTAGCGCGTTTAAACAAGCAAACAAATAAACCCTTTATAATATTGATGAGTATATAGATAGACAATATTGTAATATAGATATGAAAGTCTGTATGATTGAGTGTCTGTTAATATTTGAATATATTATGCATAATATGAACAGGACATATAGATACAAAAACAAGTGTATACAATGAGCGGTCTTATCGTACAGGGTAATCTCTTTTAGACAGCCTTTGGATGGACTGAACGAAAGGAGATAGATAAAACTACAATAAGGGCGGAATTCACAAATAAAACTAATCGCGTTTTAACTTTTGGCTCGCATAATCGCATTTAGCCGCTGTCATTAGTGTCACTTGTAAAAATACAACAAAAGAAAAATACAGACCAGTGACACTAGTCACAGCGGCTAAACGCGATTATGCGAGTCAAACGTGAAAACGCGATTAGTTTTATTGGTGAATTCCGCCCTTACTGATATTTTAAAACACGTAAAGACTACATTGGATTTGGACAAGACATACATACAATAGATAGGCTTTTTATTCCGATAGAACGATTCCGTGGTACAATTATTGACTTTTACACAAGTGAAGCCGCTGGAAAAAACTAGTTTAGCATAAAATAATTATGTATAATTTAATTAAGATAATTACATTAGTCGTTAGAGCAGTGGCGGCCGTGTGGTAACGGCCCCGACTTACGAGTTGTAGGTCGCGGGTTCAAACCCAGCCAGGCGCATTACTTTGTGTAATTTATTTCATCACCACTGCTCTCAAAAAGGTGAAGGAAAACATCGTGAGGAAACCGGCATGTCCTAGAACCAAAAATTCGAAGACATGTGACATTAACCAATTCGCACTGAGCCCGCGTGGTGGATTACGGCTCATTCCCTCTCCTAGAGAGAGGAGGCCTGAATCCCAGCAGTGGGAACATTAAAAGAGTGATTATGTTTATATGTACATTAGTCGTTGATTTAGAATAGCCAGTACTGGAATACAACTGGTCAATATATTTAAATTCTCATTTCAAAAATTTTCTCGGACGAACCATGATACTCGTAACATCAGAATTGTACAAACATGCTTTCCAAAACTGATACATAGATACATCACTAACAATAGAGAGACAGTCGAAAAAAAATAAAAGCTTACAATGTATCAAACGCTCAAACAGGAGGCGGCCATGTCCCGGTGACCGCTAAAAGGGCCCTACGCACACCGTATCGAAAAAAAAACACACAAAACGTCTTTTTTACCCTTAGGGAACCGAACAGCTGCGCTTTTGTATAACAATGATACAGCCGTGTTATTTCCACCAACCCGAGGCAATCGACACACTGGGCTACTAACCGATCTTGTGAAATAAACTCTGCAATACTCTGTAGCACTCCAAACTAAGTGCCTCCTAAAATTGGCAGCGTTATAAACGATTGCGCACTGCATATACGTGCCCTTTGTTAAAAGTCACGCTTCATTTGGGGCGAAATTGTGTCCTTTTTGTTATTCCGAACATCGTGATGAGTGTAAAAATTGTTTGTATTGTCGCATTTTTATTTTCGTCCAATATTACAATTTTACATGGCTGTCATATTTGAATAAACACTCACAATAAATACAAAGCCTATTATATTAAAATTGCAACATCGCCATTTTTAAAATTCGAATAAAGAATACAATAAAGACGGAGACACAATAAAGGTTTTATGTGGGTCGATCGCAGTGACAATTTCATTTGTGTTCCATTTTTGAAGCGAGGGTTGTGATTGGTTGGCGTTTGGTGACAAATGGGCGACAAAGTGGCGCGCCAGCCAATAAGAGCGCGGGAACGCGGCGACGGATGTCAACCAGAATAATGTGATATGAATAGCGTTGGATGTAATTACGGTGTGGTGACAGTTTTTATGTAGTTGCTGATGCATTATCTCTTTATTTATGTATGTACTTATAATTGTACGCGCCATGTATGAGAGCTGAATGTGTCTTTATATCAACTTGGAAACAATTTTTCTTAAGAAGAAAAATGTAGGTACTTTTATGCGAGTATCTTTTGAATTTATAATTATAAATGATTTCCCGGAAAATATAATACTTGCCTTTAACTTTCTTTTCGAGGTTATCCACGCATATAACGCCTTGTTCGAACTTCGATCTCTTGACCTTTTGCCTGTACTACTACGATATTGTAATTAAGTACTAAATAACAAATAACACTTTTTTTTTCTGGAGACCGCTTCAAAATTGGTTACAATAAAAGTCAGTTGATGAAGCAACAATTTTTATTGCAAATATTTGTATGAAGAAGAGTGGGCGTAGTTTCTACGTGCGTAACCTAATGGCGATGACGTCACATTATAGTTACTGTAACCTTTTTCTCCTACTTGACAGTTTCCCTTTGCACCAGATTTGATTTTTGTTCTAACTTGTTTGATTTTGAACAGATTTGAAAACTTTTTTCTATTTGCAATTTTGGGTGAAGTTGCTTTTTGATACATGTAATTTAAAAAAAAGGCAAGTAGGTAGGTACTTTCTCAATTGCTTTCCAATATTACATTCGTCGATTGAGCAGACATAATGTCTGCCGGATTTTAGCTTACTTACCGTATATTTAAGCAACATAGGTATTTGTCAACCACATATCGATGAAGTAGGTTCGTAATGCAAAAAGAACCTAGGTATATTTACCTGATTTTCTTTTCAAATTAATAGTTTTTTTTTTTTCATAATAAAGGTAAATACTAATAATACCTATTCTATAAATTGTCGATCTACTTCTTCTACATTCCCTATAAAGGTACATCACTATCCCCACCTAGCGTGTCGCCTAGTTGGAAAACGATCCCGATTACAGATCTTTATGGACCACATTACACGGTAAAACAGCTTCGTTCGCCCATAAAGCCGACACTGTGTCGATCGTCGTTTAGATTAAGCTTGGCACTCAATTTCGTCAACTAGTGGGTCAGAGGTGATTATGGGGGTATAAGAGTTGTAACACGGGGTGAAATTTTAATGTTTCTTGATAATGGGGGAACAGGAAATTGTTGAGAGTGTGATACGGTTGGTTTTATTGGGGTCAAACGGATTTTGCTGAGAGGTTATTTACTTTAATGGTTTAAGAGAGATTTCTTTGAATTTTTTTTAGGTGGGAAATCATCCAATGACATCTCCTGCCCTTGGGCGGAGCGGAACGGCGTGTCAGACTTTTACTGACTAAAACCCACTCCTAGTTCCTTCGTTTCCTTTCATTCCAGGGCCGGGTTTTCCTTTCAGAAGCGAACCCATGGCCCCAGTAGGCCTCGGCCCTGCTGGGCCCTACGGTTTGCTGACGTCTCCTTGAGGCGCGCGTGGAACACTACGCGCCGTCGACATGGGCTTGGTCCGGACGGTTACCGGATGGTCGAACGGCGAGCGTGGCCGGAAATCGGGTTTGGAATCCCGGCGGCTGGGGCGTGAGGGCCGTTGACTCGCGCGTTTGCTAGCATTACTGCTTAGCAGAAGGAGGTGACTGCCTGCCACTCCTCGTGGCTTCGGACAATGGTCTGTACCAAGTCCCGCCGCGAGAGTTCGTTGCCGCCGATCGGAGATTTCTTTACATGGTACATACATACTAATAATTAATTTAGATAGGTATTAACACAAAAACCTGTTTTTTTGATAAGAATTAGGAACTCCTTTCACCATCTCCCTTTCCTTTTCTCAAATAGTTTGGGGTCGGCTTCCAGTTTTACCAGTCGCGGCTGATTATCTGTTTTACATGAAGTAAATGGTGATTCTTTGAAACCGAGAGGGTGTCTCATTCATCCAGCCTAGTTGTTTCTTCACAATTTGATATTTTTATTTGCTTATAAGTTTTCGCCGATCACTAAATGTATCAAAGGCACTTATTTGCGCCCAGTGGCTAACGACATAAAATAGATAAGTACGAAAGCTAGGCTAGATGAATGAGACGTTCTCTCGGTTTGGTTGAGCTGAGTGGTGCTAATATTGACGTCATCTTCGTGAACGGGCGCTGTCAGTTGAGACTGGTCATCTCTTAGCTGCCAGTTGCTATTTTAATATCTATAAGTATTTAGTTTGTATTCTTACTTTATTTACATTGTTCTTACATGATAGCGACAAGAAACATGTAACAGAGATATTTGTAATTACAAAACATGATTGAAAAGAGTGTCCATGGAGTTTCTTGCACATTCTTCTCCATAGAGATCTACGCTTTGGAATGTGCAATTAGCATCATTTTTTTTTTCTGACTGACTGACTTCATGACATTTCAAAAGTGCCTGTAAATGGTTTATTTGAAATAAAATGCTTTGAATCTTGAATCTTTCAAAGAATTACCCCAAAAGCCGGTCTGTCTCCACAACCCAGTTACTGGGCAACATGATACTCCTTGTATAGTCTGACTACTTGTAACGATTATCAAAGATCTACGAATGACTCCTTTATGCATGATTTACTTTTTGTAAAGGACTCGGTAAAACTTTTGACATATAGGGTGACTGGCAATTAGTGTACGATACTTAAACACGTGATTGTGCTCATGATAACAAACAATTATTATTATGGGAGCAAAGCCGAAATCGCGAAAAAAATACCAGCTGTTCAGTACATTAGGCAAACATAAATGTACTGAACAGTTGATTTTTTTCACGATTTCAGGTTTGTTCCCATAGTAAAAGTTGTTGGTTATCATGAGCACAATCACGTGTTTAAGTATCGTACACTAATTACCAGTCACCCTATATACATTTTTTCAAGTATTGTAGAATCTTATAGCTAGAACTACATTAGACCGACGCACACGTGTAACACGCCTGATTTGTACGTGGAACGACGTCGCGTGGCGTGGATCAAGTGTAGCTCTACAATTCTAGTTTCCATATAAAATGTATGGAGACCGACGCGCCCAGATCGGCGTGTGTGGCACACGTGTGCGCAGTGTAGTTCTAGCTTTAGTAAGAAAACGCGTTGTCCTAAAGTGGTCGCAAGTGATAAAGATTATATTCAAGCTAGCCCACTATGAACATTTAAAAAAAAAATTACCATTGAAATTGTCTTTCCTAGATTAAATGCTCAAGGGGTAGTATATTTGAAAAAAACTGGGCAAGTGCGATTCGGGCTCGCACACTGAGGGTTCCGTAGAAACTTACCTATAAAAACAGCTCAATTCCCGAAACGAGTTACGAAGATTTTTCCGAATCGCAAAGTAAGTTTTTTTTTGTAACTTAACTACAAATTTACAGTTTTCAGATTTTTTCCTATACTAGTACCAAATTTCAGGATTCTAGGTCAATGGGAAGCACTGAATGAATTTTGATTCTTTGAGAGTATCGAAATACACGTTTTTTGCGACATAAACGGCCGTACCTTTTTTTTATTAACTTGAAGTTTGATTTTTTCACAGCTACAAGACACCACAAACCTAAGTGTATGGTTTTAATTTCAACTCGATACTCCACTCTTTCAAAAGATAAAGGGTCTTCACAGACAGACAGACAGACGGACAACAAAGTGATCCTATATGGGTTCCGTTCTTTCCTTTTAAGGTACGGGACCCTAAAAAGGGGTGAAAAAAATTAACATGAAAAACAAAATATAAATTACAATCACTCAAAACAACTCTACCCAACTTAAATAATTACCCAATCCTAGTTTCCACCCCTTATCAGTAACAACCAACGTTACCTTCATAAAACGGCATTACCCCCCTTACGGCTTTACCCACTGACGGCGTTACCCCCTGACGGCAATTACCCGTAAAGATGACAGACTTCGATAAACCGATGTCATTTGTTTTTTTTTTTTTACTTGTTGACATGAAAAACGTGTTGATTGCTGTTATTATGCCGATGGTGTGTGATAAGCGAGGTCGCCACTTAAATCATATTTTGTAAATACGGTAAAAATACTGTGTAATGATATTTTGTGGTGTGGTAATGTGATTATTTATGATGATCATTATTTATACCCGACTGCGTCAGAAGGAGGGTTATGTTTTTTAAATAAAAGATCTTTTAGTTATGACATTTTTTTTGGTTGTTTAGAGATATGCGGAACACGGTGTAAAGTCCTGCAGGCGGGTATTTATTGTGTCTGGTCCAATCAACTGTCTGATAAGTGATTTTGGAATGTGTTGCACATTACCAGTCGACAGCGATGTGGAAGAGTTATTTGACGCCATATTTTAGTTAGTTATTATTATTTTTTGATTTTACTGTAATTGTAGTTAGTTAAGGTTTTTTTTATTCTTATAAACTAGTACTTGACTGCGATCCTACCTGATAGTAAGCAGTGATGCAAATATTTTTAAATGTAAATTATTCGTGTAAATAAAAATAAAAAAAGAAATACACAACAGAAACAGAAATCGACAATTCCATAGCTTGAAATCGATCTAATAAACGCCAAACATGATTTTCTCAAACATGCATGATTCGTTACAAATACCAATATAGTTAGCAGGCTCTAAACATGTCCAAACATGTATTTCCGTGGGACTGTCGTAAGATCCGAAACTGGGCAGTATTTGTACACACATTACCGGCACTTAGAGGGACATGATGTTCCATCATTAGCGTTACCAAGCTGGTTTGTGGGGTTACCAGACTAAAGATTTTAAAATTCCCATACAATTTGTATTTTTTCTTGTCTCCTTGATTTGAAGGTACAAGATTTGCCATTGGTTTTGGGAAACTAGGTAGATTGAAGATATGCCAGCCATAATGGTAGGTATTTATTTTAATTACCTAGTACCCGTTCTTGATGGATGTGTGGTGTGACGAGAATGGATAAAGTGAGAAATGAGTATATTAGGGGAAGTTTGAAAGTGGCGCCAGTGACTGAAAAGTTGAAAGGGAATCGTTTGTCTTGGTATGGTCATGTGAAGAGGAGGGATGAAACGCATGTTACTAAAAGAGTTATGAGTTTACATGTGGATGGATGGAGAGGGAGAGGGAGACCAAAGAAAAGATGGATGGACTGTGTGAAGAGTGATATGAAAGAAAAGGAAGTTAGTGATAGTATGACGAGTGACAGGGCAGAATGGAAGAAAAAAACATGTTGCGCCGACCCCAAATAACACGGGACAAGGGCAGGAAGATGATGATGAGTACCCGTTCTTGAAGTCCTACTATCTCATGAAATCTGGAGGTGAAAAAATATTGTCACGTCACCAACATTTTGACAATTGCTGCTTTTATATGACATTTTTTTTCTACTCTCCATGGCTTTTTTTTTCAATTTATATTTGGTTATATCTCCCACCAAATAAACTACCAAAATCAAATATGTTTTTCGTGTAGCAACACAGAGATGTCGACATGGTCTATTTAATTATAAGTTCGTGATTAACAAGTTTAGATCAGTGAGATCGGTAAACAGCTTGCCAGTGTCAATCGGTAAGACAATACGTTAACATCGCCTTACGTGAGAGTTTAAATTTGGAAGCACTCGTATGGAGGGCAAAATCGTAATTATACTTGAGTTTGGTAAAAATATTGTATCTTGAAACTGGAAATATTCAATGATTCAATGTCAGATTTTTTTTCAGATTTTAAGTTATCCACATAGCCCGAAGAATCACCAAACTTAATTGTTAGTGGACAGAGCAGATTGGTCGCAGAACAAATGGTCGGTGGAGCCGAAAGATTCCAGATTGACGACCGCGTACTGGAAGACGTAGCAAACGGCCTCCCACAAGAATGGACTGATAACCTTGTGAGGGTCGCGAGAATGATGGAAGCACGACGCCCAGGACCGCCCACCCAGGAGCTATGTCCAACAGTGGACATCTTTCAGCTGAAATGATAATGATGATGTTAAAACTTGTTTGTTTTGATATTAAAAAAGTTTTCTAGGAAATTTTTAATCCACTGATCGACAACGTGTGACCAGAGACGACTGGTTCGTTCTAGAAGTAGCATTGCCGTTCAACGTGGCAATGCTGATCGCTGGTTTTCAACTCGCACCTGTTTAGTAAAAAAAAATTAACTTTTGTATAAAAATACGCTCTCGTATTCAATATCATGATGATATCTACTCTCCATATTCCTATAAACACCTAAAAGTAAAAATAATGTATTAAAAAGCCACAAATACCCACAAACCCACCGCATTGGTACTTCACACATCTGGCTATGTAAAATTACAGTAAATAAATAAATATCGCAAGTTTATTGTGTCACAAACTTTATTCTTACACCGCCTATTTTAATTTGACCTACCACCCGTCTCTCACCGTTCACAAATTGAGTCGTTTAAGGGAATTTTTGTTTGGGGAGTTAAGATCAGGGTATATTGGTCTTATAAGGCCTTGTCACTGGTAAAGGCGACATGTGGCACCCATTTGTTTGGATAAATAAAGCTGTATTCACAACGTTGGTCGCCCACCATATGCTGTTAAAGTATATTGAAGGTGTCCCACAAAACGGTTTGCCGTAATTTCTAGAACAAATGAGTAGACTAAGAAAATTGACGTCGAAAATGGCTGAAAGCGAGACGTGTGGCGAAATTGTTTTGCGGTAAAAAATGTTTTTGTTGTGTTTTTTTTTTATGTTGGATATAAATTTTGCTGTCGCTCAAGATCAGTACATAACGGGGGATATTTACACCTGTGGTTACAATAGTACTTAATATATGTAAGTAAGTTTATCATTGGAAGTTAATCACGAATATTACTAAATTTAAGAATGTTACTCAAAGAGATATGAGTAGTAATACAGTGGATGAATGGAGAGGGAGAGGGAGTTCAAAGAATTGATGGATCTTTTAAGGAGTGATTTGAAAGAAAAAGAAGTCAGTCATAGTGTGACGGGTGACAGGACAGAATAGAAGAAAAAACGTGTTGCGCCGACCCCAAGTAACGAGGGATTAGAGCAGCACCCCTAGCTAAGTTGATAATTTGCAATCGTTAACGCTAGTCGAAAACTAATCAAATGTATGGGAATGACATCATCTCAACGTTAAGTCACGTGGTCAGAACAGACGAATAGAAAATTCGTAGCAAAGTTCACATCGTTAAAAATGATAGAATGAATTGTTATCGTTTCTACAATGTTCAACGCTACATCCTTTGTTATTGTAGAACGACATGGTAGAACGAGCGGCCGACTCAGGCGCGTCAACATGGCTACCGACTTATCGTTTTCTACAATTGCTGTCACCGAGGCGTTGCCGATTGGAGAACGGAATTCGACACGAAACGGTTGTAACTTGGCTAGGGAGGCAGGAATATGATGAGCTACGGATTTACCTAATCATTTCTAGATAAATAGTGTCAAATACGTAGATGTTTGTCTTTTCACATCTTGATATTTTTATCGCGGTCTCAGGTTACATCCTACGGTAAATTTATTTTTAAGTTGCTATAGTTTTTCTTTTTGATACCGTACGGTACCGTATGGTGTCCGGACTTAAAGAATAGCACCATCCTGTTACTTCCCGTGAGTGTCGCAAGAGGCGACTAAGGGACATTTTGAGACCGTGCGTACTATAAAGCACCGAAGGTCACCCCATGGTGGTGCGTAAACCACCAACAAAAGCATTCCCAAGGAGGGTTGGTGTCAGGCTGGCGGCCGACTATAAAACAGTTGCCAAATGCCCTAGCAACATGTTTGGTACTGATGAGTAAACATGTAGATGGATGGAGAGGAAGAGGGAGGCCAAAGAAAAGATGGATGGATTGTGTAAGGAGTGTTAGGAAAGAAAAGTGAGTTAGTGATAGTGTGACGGTGACGGGGCAGAATGGAAGAAAAAAACGTGTTGCGCCGATCCCAAGTAATATGGGATAAGGGCAGGAAGAAGAAGATAGTTTTTCTTTTTGATGGGATATCATTAAATAACTTAAGTATTTTACAGGATTCATTTTGGAGAGTATGCGCAGGAATTACATGATTTGAATCCGTGATGACCTTTTTACCATCGGACAATTCTACGTACGGCGAGTGTCCACGCTTTCGTTGTTGACACCTCTACGGTCCGGATTAATCGTTTCGTCTCTTTGTTTATACCTTGTACATCAAAGGACAATGTGGCAATGGGCAGGGCACATTGCTCGCAGAACAGATGGCCGTTGGGGCCGAAAGGTTCTGGAATGGCGACCACGTACCGGAAGACGTAGCGTTGGAAGGCCTCCTACAAGGTGGACCGATGACTTGGTAACGGTTTCGGGGGTCCGATGGATGCGAGACGCACAGGACCGTTCGCTGTGGCGACGCTTGGGGGAGGCCTATGTCCAGCAGTGGACGTCTTTCGGCTGAAATGATGATGATGATGATGACATCAAAGGACTAGAACAAATTGCCTGCAGCAGTCTTCCCATCCGATTATAATTTAGGAGTCTTCAAGGCTAGAGTGAATAGGGTCTTAATAAACTAGTGCGATTCACCATCATCGATTGCATCACTGTTTAGTAGTGCCATGAGGCTGGATCGCAGCCGTGTCAGACTTTTATTTATTTGGCTCACCAACAATTTAATACACGTATACATAGATATGAGATACTGACCTGATCGGATATTACTGACTACAACCCATCAGTGTTCTTTCAGTTGCTTCTTGCGTTCCAGAGCTACAGTGACTCTTTTGAACAAAACCGATGCCATATCTTTTAGGCCCCTAAGCAATAAATCTCACTTGCTTTTATCTGTCTATTTTATCAGTCTTATAGCCTAAGTGGTAGTGGTACTCACCACTTATTCAAATACCACAAAAAAGGCTAAAAAAAAAAACAAAATGGAATCCAGCAATAGATCAAATAAAGCGTCGGCCACACAGCGATACTTGGCGACACGCGATCGCTTAATATATTAAAATCGCAGCGACAATCGCAGGCTGTTTCACGGTGCCGATAGTAATCTAACCACCCAGTTAAACGCGTATGAATTTACAATATCTAGACGTCGGTTTTTTGTTTACCTGAAAATGATTTTTTGACTGAAAATGCATGATGCATGGCAGTTGAGATTATGAACATTTTTAGTTAAGTAGTTTTTGACGAAAAATGCAGTTTGATTGTTGCTGTGTAGAATAAATGAGAGTTGTTCAGGGAAATTCACTCCAGCATTTGGTGCCACTTCACCGAGAAGTGTTATGTCGACGTGGAAGTGACTCCATGGAACGCCTTGTTTTACATGGAAAGATGGACGGAACGAAGCCGCGTGGCAGATCACCGATGCGATGAACAGACCAGCCCCCCTAGTCAAGTTACAACCGTTTCATTTCGATTCTCTTTTCGTCGATCGCCTCGAGTAGGCCACGCTTCCGGTTCCTTTGTTCTGACGTCAGCTCAACGCTCAGTCACGTGGTCAAAACAAAGGAATAAGAGGCGTGGCCGACTCGAGGCGATCAACTTGTAACTTGGCTAGGGGGCTGATCAAAGCGGCTGTTGGTGGCTAATTGAACGAGTGCGCTCGGATGACTTCCAGCAGGCAAAAGTGGTGGGAAGTTGTGCGGCGTAACCTAACAGCTTCCGGAGAGCAACCTTAGTCTTTTACCTTTGAAAACGTAGACATGAAGTTGACGTCAATTTAAATAATCTCATTAACATAAGCGTTTTGACAGGTGCCTGGACCTGACGACTCAGTGCTGCCAACTGATGAACGTCCGATATAGAAAAACCTCATATGGGTATAGCAGATGAGATTAACCCCCGATTTTTGACTTGAAGTTAAGTATTTCTCAAACTTTAGTTTAACCTGAAAACTGATCAAGGTACTAAAGTACACTTTGATACGTTTTTAACTCAAAATTCAATTGAAAAACCGACCACACATCCATTTTTAGTAACAACCATGTGAAAATTTTGACAGATTCCATGTTTTTTTTTTTTTGAACGGGTTCATTTTATTTGTCAATTGTTATGGCATGCCTTATCAATTGACAAATAAATTGAACTTATTAAAGGGATGCAACTTGACATACATTTTCACTGTTTTCATACAACCGCTCTTACGCGATTGACGTTATTACACATTTTTCATTAGATATTTTGGAAACACAGTATCTTGTGGATATTATCTAGGCTTCTATTGAAATCAATTTATAAATTTGTATAAAACTAATCCAGTAACGCTGCGTACTACTGCCATTTAAGTTTGGCAATTCTCAACAACTAATACAACTAATTTTGTTAGACATGAAAGTAATAGAAAAAGCAACAATACTACGAAAAAATACTTCAACTTCCAACCCACGATTTTTCCATCATATTAAAATATCATGTTACAACGACCCATAAATTTCCTTCCACCGAATTTTCCCCTCCATTCCGTAGCACGCGAAGGCTCGCACTTTGTATACAACTTCCGGTGGCCGGCCACTTCCGGAACGGACAACTTGGCCGGAAGTCGGCCGTGCAGGCTCTATGTCACCTTAAGTATGTGTTGTGATTAGTTTAAATTTATGGTTATTGTAACCAGGGCATGTAATTACGTCTTTATTTATAAAGGATTAATATTAATGAAGCTTGAAATGGGAATTATTTTTTAATTAAGTAGGGGTTGTTGATTTTAATTGTTATTGTGCTATAATGTTTATGGGGTTGGTAATTTATGTCTGAAAGTAAAGTTTGTCTACTGACAAACTTTTTTACAGTGTGGCAGAATTTAAGAATTTAATAATAAAAGTAAAATTTGAATAAACCAAATTAAAAAAAAAATCTGTCGTAGCCCTATCGTCAGGCAACTACTAGGTAGTACGTAGTTGTCTGTCACTTTTGATGAACTGGACCTACTTGGCGCAACCATGAGATACAACAATGTGGTACCAAAAAAAAATATTTTCCTAGAATTGGTCCAGGTTAGGTTTTTTTTTTTATTAATGATAGGCTCGCGTTTGACCATCATCTCACCTGATGGTAAGCGATGATGTGGTCGACGATGGAGCTCGCTTGCCTAGAAGTAGCCTATTCACTCTTGACTTAAAGACCCCTAAGTTGTTGCTATCTGGAAACACAGACTCCGGCAAGGAATTCCACTCCTTGACTGTACGCATAATAAATGTGTTCTTAAAACCTTTTGTGCGTATGGGTGGGATGTCTACCATGTACCGGTGGCGCAACGCCGTACATCTAGTGGTCCGATGATGGAACTGCCTTGGCGGAATCAGATTGTGCAATTCCAGTGCACACTCCCCGAAATGTAAACGATAGAAAACCGACAGGCTAGCAACTCGGCGGCGATGCCCAAGGCTTTGGAGCTTCGACTCAACAAGTGCATCATTGCCGATGATCCTCTTGGCTCGCCGGTTTAGATTAGTTTTGAGGATGCCATTTCATGAAGTGGTCAGCCATTATATGGAATGGCTCACTACATTATGTGAAATCTAATTCTACGATATAGCTACGACATATCTACGTCTAAAGACTTGGAGTGGATGGTCAATGGGGCTGAAAGGTTGTGGAGTGGCAACTGTTTACCTGAAGACGAAGAATTGGAAGGCCGCTCTCATGATTGGGAGAATCGGCTGAATGCGAAATACACAGGTTCGATTTATGTGGCGACACTTGTGGAGGCCTATGTCCAGCATTGGACTTCTTTCGGCTAGAATGATGATGATGATAGTATAAACAGCCTTATAATGTCCCCACTGCTGAGATTCAGCCCTCTTCTCTAAGAGGGTCGTAGGGATAATCCACCACGCGGGCCCAGTGGGAGTGGTGGATGTCACATGCCTTCGTATTTATGGTTCTAGGACATGTCGGTTTCCTCGCGATGTTTTCCTTCACCTGTGCGTCTCGCATCCATCAGAATCCCGCGACCCTCACCAGGTCATCGGTCCAGAGTATGCTATGCTAACCACCCTATTATAGACATGAGTTTAAAATTAGGTACTTACATGTGATTATTATTATCAAAATGTTTAAATAACAAAACAAAGTGCCTGCTGCGGTCTTCCCGTCCAACTATAATTTGGGTGTCTTCAAGGCTAGAGTGAATAGGCTCTTAATAAACTAGTGTGCCTCACCATCAATGGTTGCATCACTGCTTACCAGGTGGGATCGCAGTCAAGCACTGGTTTATATCAATTAAAAAAAAACGAAGTCGTTTTGTCTAGTAATAGTATAGATCATCAAGTGATCGGGGTGTATACGGGGTCCCAATCAACACCTATCGGGACCCAAGCCAACCTCACCTGCACGTGGTGCACCCTGCTGATAAACGAACGAGGCTATGGCGACCCGCCAACACGCACTGGACCAGCGTGGCGGGTTATGGTCCAAACCCCCTCAAATGCATAATGCAACAAGAAACAGGCCCCAAGTGCCCGGTGACTCCAGCGGCTGTGCTAGCGTGGCCGGGCGTGGGCGCAGCCCTGGGGTCTGGGGTGCTAAGAATCTCCGGGCGGGATCGATCAACCGTCGACGCATAATGCGAGACGCACAGGATCGTTCGTTGTGGCGACGTTTGGGGGAGGCCTATGTCCAGCAGTGGACGTCTATCGGCTGAAATGAAGATGATGATGATCAAGTGATCTAGGTATACTATTTATTTATTTATTTAAGGATCACCAACGAGTGTTACAAAATAAAAACTTAGAAATAAAAATTAGTACACCTAACTTAGTCCTATAATGCACACTCAATCATAGGCAACCACAGCTTATGCATAACCGAGTGTACATGGCTCTAAATAATTATGTAAATTTAGAATAACATGAAACCAAACATGATGGATGCATTATGTGCGGAGTGATATGAAAGAAAAGGGAGTTAGTGATAGTGTGACGGGTGACCGGACAGAATGGAAGAAAAAAATGTGTTGCGCCGACCCCAAGTAATATGGGATCCACGGGTAGTGTGAAAGTGAAACCTGGGGCCCTGGGACGAGGATAAAGAAGGAACAGGAGTGAGTTTTTAGTCAGTAAAGTCTGACACACCCTCTCGCTCCACCCAAGAGCGAGAGATGTATTGGATAATTTTCCTAACAAAAAAAGTAACATGGGATAAGGGCAGGAAGAAGAAGAAGATTAAATAAAATAAAAGTAATTGGCATGCGATATGAAATAATCTTTATTTGCGCCTTTCTTTTCAAAACCCAAAATATTGCCAAAAGGATCAACTTCATTGCCAATACTGAATCAGAATCCAAAAGTGGTAGATATCCCGTTTTGGATCGTCATCCCGAAACACATGAAATTCATAAAATGTTTTTCTCACATTACCGACTCTTGACTCGAGTCTTTGACCTCTATTCATAACAGTCTTGTCATCACAACTGATCACCAACTTATCATCATCCATCACATAAGTACAAAACATTTGAATTTCAACTTTAGTTCAAACAAAATAAGAGTTACAGGGATTGAAAATGATTGTGAATTAAACATGGTCTTTTGATGACTTTGGTGTTTGTAATATAAACAAATGCTGATCGAAAATAGATATTGTCGTTGTCACTTTGAGGCGTTAAACAAACGGACGACCGACCCGTTATGGTGTAGAGGACACTTGAGTACTATAATACTTTAGGCTGCGCACGGATTTGCGATTTTAAGACTTAAACGTACGCGTGTTGTTTTTAGTGGTGGATCGAGAGAAAATAGTATTCGGATCAATACTGTTTGTTTTAGAAGTTGCTCCTTGCTATAGGATTGACTTTGATTTTGTTGAGTCTCACTAGGTACTACGTATGATTATTTTTATGTTTTGTTGTAACTGTATGGTGGTTTTTAGCTACCTATATCTTAAACAATAAAAAATAATAATAATAATAGTTGAAAATAATGATGGATGAAATATCATCCATCATTATTTTCAAGTACAACACAAAATTGTCTCTTTTTCTAATAAAAAAAAGCTTTAAAATGAATCGTTTTCTTTAAAAAAATAAGATATTACAAAAATAAAAATAGGCTGCTAAGTTTACAAATAATGCGAACTTGCGAACGACGAACAATAGGTAGCTCGCCATCCGAAACATGCCTGCCCCCCCTAGCCAAGTCACAAACGATAAACGTAAACTCTCAGTAGTCTTTAATAGATTTTCAACTTTATGTTATTGGATATAAAGTTGAAAATCTAGTGTTTTCGTTCGTTCCGGTCGCTAACGCTCAGTAGTCTTTAATAGATTTTCAACTTTATGCTCTTAGGTATAAAGTTGAAAATCTATTGGAGATTACTAAGCGTTCACGTTTATCGTTTGCAACTTGGCTAGGGGGGCTGAGTCGATAGCGTGTTGTGTTTCAGGTGCGTCTCAACAAGAGTTCGCAAAACTGAAGCAGCCTAGTAGAGCCGATGCCATCAGCCCGCTAAGGGCTGTGGAAATTTTCGAAAAAGTTATCAGTCATTAGTGTTAGGAACACAAAGGGCAACTCAACAAACAGACCGGTCCACCCAAAATGGAAGAAGTAATTTGATGATTTCGCACTTCCCAAAAAAAGGCTTCTACATCTATGAATCATCATACAATACCTACGTAAGTAAAAACATTATGAAAAGATAACAAATCGCGACAATTAGAAAACAAAACTCTCTCCGCGACATAAGTAGGTTTAAATTAGATACCTATCAGGGGACCACCCACGGCGACGCACCAACGCGGCGACACGCTTGCGACACTGCGTGAGTCAACATCTTGTCGGCTCGTGTGGGAGGGGCTTTATATGCCGGTGACGAGTGACACTGCTTCAAGTACCTACCTGAGTATGATCATATCATTGTCGAAGGCGAGAAGTGGTCAAAGGCTCTTGAGGCTATCTTTTTTGGACAGGAGAAGATGATATGGTACCTATGTGGACCTCAATTTTATTTTGTCATTCAAAAAATTTTTATTTTATTTTTTAAATTGTTATAAGCTAGTGTTTGACTGCGATCCCACCTGATGGTAAGCAGTGATGAAATCATTAATGGTGAGGCGCACTAGTTTATTAAGAGCCTATTCACTCTAGCTTTGAAGACACCCAAATTATAATCGGATGGGAAGACCTCAGCAGTCAAATTGTTCCAGTTCTTCGATGTAAGTACGTGGTATAAACGACGAGGTGAAACGCTTAGTCCAGGCCGTAGAGGTTTTAAAAACGTTAGGGTGGATACTCGCCGTACGTCGGGTTTTCCGATTGTAGAAATGAGATGGCGGAATCAAGTCATGCAATTCCCGCGCCCACTCTCCAAAATGCAACCTGAGATTTTTTTATTTCTTGAGATTTTTACGGTTTACATTATTCATCAATGTCATGATTTCAGCCGAAAGACGTCCACAGGCATAGGCCTCCCCCAAGTGTCATCACAATCATTGGTCCTGTACGTACGGCGACCTTTAACAGGTCGTCGGTCCACCTGTGAAAGGCCTTCCAATGCTGCGTCTTATGTGAATAATTTGAATTAGCCTTGCATAAAATCTAAAATCAAAAGTTATTATGATTTTATACTACAGTTTTCTCATAAGTAATCATAATCGAGATTTAAAAAAATATTAAGTAATTTATTTATAATTAATTAATTTGTTTATATAGATTAATATCCATTTCTTCTTCCAGCTCAGTTGAAAGAATGTTTTTCTTTGCAACAAAGTTTTTACCTAAGTTGTACAAAATGTTGGACGTAAATCTTCTAAAAATTAAAATAAAACAATAAACACATTATTTCAGTTAACTTAATTTCTGTGATTTATCATAAAAATATTTCAATAAAAAAAAAAAATTTTAGTACTCATTATTTTTATAATTTGTTACCATTTTTTTAATAATATTAGCATCATCATTATTATTTCAGCCGAAAGACGTCCACTCTTGGACATAGGCCCCAAGTGTCGCCCTAACGACTGGTCTTGTGCGTCTCGCATCCATCGGCTAATAACAACGATTACGATTAATTAATTTTAATCTTTAATTTGATAAACTTTTTGCCAACACTGGCATAATATGATCATCATCTTCCTGCCCTTGTCCTATCTTATTTGGGGTCGGCACAACATGTTTTTTTCTTCCATTCTATCCTGTCAACCGTCATGCTATCACTAACTTCTTTTTCTTTCATATCACTGTTCACACAATCCATCCATCTTTTCTTTGGCCTCCCTCTCCCTCTCCACCCATCCACATGTATACTCATAACTCTTTTAGTAACATGCGTTTCATCTCTCCTCTTTACATGACCATACCAAGATAAACGATTCCCTTTCAACTTTTCAGTCACTGGCGCCACTTTCAAACTCACTGGCATAGTATGATAATATAAAAATAATCTAATGTACTGTAATAGGTACCTATTATAACAATTTTATATGCATTCCATTTACCGCCACAACACAACACATTAACAATGATAGCGTCGTACAGTCGTAAAACTATTACATTCGCCACCTTGGACCGTCGCCATGTGTGAACTAGCCATTAGCACCCACTTATTAGTTCGCAGTCCTCTCAAGTTTATGTTACATGATGGAATATTACGACTTATGGGTGTCGTATAATGTTAAAATATGACTATATTGTTGCAGCAAGAAGATACTTTTTTTTAAATGAAAACTGGCATCTCGGTTAAAATAATTAAGTTTATTTTCAGACGGAACCCACTAAAGCCGATGTCTACCAGTGCTGCGGGATTGTTCGAAAGAGTTACCATGGCCCTGGAACGCAAAGGGCAACTGACAGAACTCAGCTGGGTTAAAAAAAAAAAAGATAATGTATTGAAAAAAAATAATCTTATTTGCATTCGCTGTAGATTTTTTTTTTTGGAAGCCTCGCTCCAAAAAAAAAAAACTAAGAAGTAACAGAACAATGCAATATACGTAAGTATTTTTATGATTAAGTATAACGTTCTCGAAAAAAAAAATTGAAGCCCACGTGGTGAGAAGAGGCCTTTTTTTAGGTGGGAAAATCATTTTATGACTAATAGCGCTCTTGGGCGGAGCGTGGGATAGTGTCAGACTTTTACTAACTAAAAACCCACTCCTGTTCCTTCGTTGCCTTCGTCCCAGGGCCCCGGGTTTCGTTTTCACACTACCCATGGTCCCAGTAAAGCCTACTGGGACCATGGGTAGTGTGAAACCCGACCTTGCTGAGCCCCTACAGTTGCTGGCATCTCCTTGAGTCGCGCGTGGAACAGCATGCGCCGTCGACGACTTGGGCTCGGTCCGGGCGGTTACCGGACGGTCGGACGGCAAGCCACCCATTGCTCGCCGTCCGCAAGCCCGCGCCTACGGTGGCCGGAAATCGGCCCAGCAGCGAGAATACTATAAAGCTAATTATGCTATGCCTTACATAGCCTAGCAATCGATGTGGTAGCGTGCAGCTAAACGATGCAGTGCTTGTGTTTGATAGCATACGATGTATTTAAATGCTCCTCTAATTACGTGTTCAGTAAAGAATAGCTGAAGGCCGACGTGAGAGCCAACAATCACATTTAGGACAGTATTGAATTTAGTTCTTAACAGTGAACGGGTGATGTGCTTCAGTAGGCATTAAGTTTGATGTTGTTTAATTAATTGATAACATATGGTCTTATTTGAGATGTCTCTGTAAGTGTAAAGCATAATCAGCCTTATAATATTCCCACAGTTGAGACTCAAGCCTCCTCTATACGAGACGGAAGGGCCGTAATCCACCAAACGCGCCCAGTGCGGATTAGTGGATGTTACATGTCTCACAAGTTGAAAGGCAATCGTTTGTCTTGATGGTCATGTCAAGAGGAGGAATGAAATGCATGTTACTAAAAGAGTTATGAGTTTACATGTGGATGGATGGAGAGGGAGAGGGAGACCAAAGAAAATATGCATGGATTGTGTGAAGAGTGATATGAAAGAATAGCATGACGAGTGACAGGGCATAATGGAAGAAAAAAACGTGTTGCGCCGACCCCAAATAACTCGACAAGGGCAGGAAGATAATGACATGTCTACGAATTTTTGGTTCTAGGACATGCCGGTTTCCTCCCGATGTTTTCCTTCACCGTTTTGAGAGCAGTGGTGATGAAATAAATTACATAAAAAGTAATGTGCCTGAATGAGGTTGAACCCGCAACTCGTAAGTCAGAGCCGGTACCACTGAGCCACCACTGCTCTTGATGTCTCTGCAAGGTATGTAAATATTCCAGCTCTCTGATGGAATATTGAAAACATTAGTTTTATTTTTTAGATGACGCCAAGAAACTTTATCATCATCATCATTATCTTACTGCCCATGTTCTTTTTTATTTAGGGAAGGCGTAACGTTTCATTCTTCCATTCTGTCCTATCACCCGTCAAGCTACCACTGACTCCGTTTTCTTTCATATCACTCTTCCACATTATCCATCTATCTTTTCTTTGGTTTCCCTTTTCCTCTCCATCCATCCACATGTGTACTCATAACTCTTTTAGTACGAGTAACATTCTGATCAGGATGACCAAGCTTTTTTGACAAATCATTGTACCTACCAGTCTCAATCACATGAATTTAAATACAAAGGCCTGGAGTGTCAGTGGCTTTGTAATTGACTTCGCAACCACCAATCCTCACATGATTAATGTATCGTCGTCCGTCCATTTGTCTTCTGTTACAGACGTTAATTGGTGTGTGATTACCACCAAGGTTCCACCGAGGTCGCATTGCAATATGAACTTCATTTTAATAAAAATATTCTATTCTTCATTCACTTGTTAATAACTTGAATGGAAGACCTTAGTCCATTGTGTGATCTTCAATTGAATTGGACTTGATATAAGTTATTTTATTTTAATTGTTAGGTAAGAGGTCGCCATTGAAGTTGGTTGGTTGTTTGTTTGTTTTAGAGCGCCTGAATGAAGGTGTTGATCTATAATAACTAACAAGAAACTAGACTTTATATTTACTTTGACAGATCTAAGAAAACCAGCATGTCCTAGGGCCAGAAATTCGAAGACACCAAGTCTCACTGGGCTCGCGTGGTGGATTACGGCCCATTGTGTCTTCTAGAGAGGATGCCTGGGTCCCAGTAGTGGGGACATTGGGCTGATTATGCTTATGCTTATGCTAGATCTAAAAAACAGTGAATTTAACCAGGTGGTTAAATAGGTCCTGAATGTGTGAAAAACCTCAGTTACTAAGAATAAACCTCAATGAATGAAATAAAGTTTTTTCTATGTTTACCTCCATAATTCAGACTTTTTAACTCAATAGTTTCAGTAATTAAGATTATTATATATTAATTAACAATTCAGCACTTTAAAAATTACTCCGGGCAGGTTGCAACACGTTTGTTTACAAACATTTGAATTTTTCGCGGGGCCCTCTGTAAATGAAACATCGTCCTATTAACAATTTAAATGTGTCCAAGGGAAACTATGTACCAGAATAAAAAGTATAAGTATTTAATAAAAAATCCATGGTCCTTTGAGCTCCCAGTTTTCACAATATTTAAAAAATCTTTTTTACTTTAACTTTAAAAAAAATACAAATTACTTTATATTTAATAAGAAACACTGAATTGAGAAGTTCCTTCCAAGTCGGTTAAAAACATAATTTATATTTGACTAGCTTTTTCCCGCTGTTTCTGAATTTGACTTATTTCATAGAAATCGAACATTTAACATTATAAAACTAGTACTCTCAGCGACACGTTATTTCATAGATAAGTTACACGAGATAAACTATTCTGAAAACTTTTTTTATACACTTTTATTTCCGTACATAAAACACCTCATACTCACTACTCTAATACACTCACCGCTCACCATACCACTCACCACACCACTCACCACTCACCACCCACCAATCATATTTTTTTTTTCTAAATATAATAATGTTTTATATAATAAATCTGATAATAAATAGGTGGCACAGTCTGCAGTTGTAATAATCCTTTTTTTATGTAACCTCAGAGCTGAACACTGTCTCTTAAAATACAGGTTAACCTAGTTTGAGAGGCAGGGCTCACATTATCTGTATACAAACTTCAGCAGCGTAATTAGCATCTTGTTAATCAGTGTATACTAATGTATGTATGTTTCTTTGTGACAATAAACTTTATTATTATTATTATTCTGAAAACGTAAAATGATTCCCTGGCAGACTCCAAATTTTATATCCCCAGCCACCCAAGTAAAAGCCCCTATACACAACTTAACAGATGCCATCCCATAACCGTTTGTCCAAACAACGCAGCATCCCCCGTGGTTGACAACGCATCATGCGCCGACCACTGTAAACAGCATTTATTATCATGATCGTAAAACGCTGCGTTTATTAGCGCGGTGTGGGTGGTCCCTTATAGTTCATGTGAACAAATTGTGAGGGTATGAAGGATGCGGATGATGATGGGCAATGATGGCTCATCATTACCAGTCCTCATTTTAAGTTCTCTTCACAGAAAACAGAACAGAACCCCTAGCCAAATTGATAATCTGCAATCGTTAACGCTAGTCGAAAACTAATCAAATGTATGAGAATGACATCATCTCAACGTTAAGTCACGTGGTCAGAACAAACGAATAGAAAATTCGTAGCGTTAAAAATGATAGAATGAATTGTTATCGTTTCTACAATGTTCAACGGCACATCCTTAGATATTCTCAAATATACACAATAATCTAAATCGGTCAAGCCGTTTAGGAGGAGTTGTGACAAACACACGTAGGTACACAAGAATTATATTATAATTCTTCTGTAGCTACCTATTTTAAACAAGTAAAGCTACGCAGGATAAAAAAACTGAGAACCCGATTGCAGCACCAGCTACCTGGTGTAATTGTATTTTCAAACTCACCAGTGATACTCTTAAATATACATACTAAATTTAATCTAAATCGGTCAAGCCATTTAGGAGGAGTTGTGATAAACACACGTAGGTACAGAAGAATTATATGTAAAGATTATAAACAGGTAAAACTACATAAAGGATAATCTCTAAAACTACTAAACAGATTCCGAAAATTCTTTTACCAGTAAGATGCTACTTTATTATTGAGTGAAATAAGCTTATACATACATTTATACTTTGACGCTGTGCTTACTTTGCGCTGTTTTACTGGCCATATGACAAGAATAGCCAAGGAGCCCAAGTGTTTAGATTTTGTATTATAGATGGTGAGAACGAGTAGTTATTAATTAGGTAAATGAAGACTGCCAAGTTTAATGTTAGTATTTTTAAATAACCATATTATGGTTATACTCGTACAAGAATCAAGAATCAAAGCATTTATTTCAAACAAACCATTTAGCATAAGCATAATCAGCCTTTTAATGTTCCCACTGCTGGGACTCAGGCCTGCTCTCTCTAGGAGAGGGAATGGGTCGTAATCCACCACACGTGCCCAGTGCGGGTTGGTGAATGATACATATCTTCGAATAGCCATAGGTTGCATATGCAACAATTTACAGGTACCTTTAAGTTGTCAAGAAGTCAGTCAGAAATATGATGCTAATTGCACATTCCAAATCGTAGATCTCTATGAAGAAGAATGTGCAAGAAACTCCATGGAAACTCTTATAAATCACGTTATTTATTACAAATATCTCAGTTACATATTTCTTGTCGCTATTATTATGTGAGAACAATGTAAATAAAGTAAAAAAAAAACAATTCTAAATATAGAAATAAAAATAAGCCACTGACAGGTAAGAGATGACCAGTCATCTCAACTGACAGCGGCGTCCATTCACGGACATGACGCGTATATCAGAACCACTCAGTATTAAAAAAAAAACTAGCTGAAATAGACTTCCCTGACGTTTTCAACTAGTTTGATTGCAGCTATGTTGAATAATGTTTTGTCACATGGTACAAAACTTCCTGAAAACATAAGTTGTGTTATATAAGTATTTGTCTGTCGGATTGGCGCAGTGGTTAAGCAATTGGCTGCTGTGCTGTGTGTCACAGGTTGGATTCTCGCTCGAAATTCATATTTGTATAGCCTACAGATCAATACCAGTAACGTTTTTAAAAGAAATAAAGAGGTATACTACTATCATAACATGATAAACTCAAGATCATTTAAGAAAATGGGTTTTGAAATCTACTTCTAAATAATATAATGATTTCTCTAGAATTAATTTATAATTAAAAAATTAAGTACGCCATTGTAAGTTGCCAAATCAAATTATTTATTTATGTACACACTAACACTTAAAAATGAAAAGAACAAAAGCAGATAGAAGAGCACAAAGGTACTGCTTATTTCAAATGAAATTTCTTCCAGCAGACCTGCGACAGGAGAGTTGGATGAGAGATGTAGACACAATGTATACAAATAACTTAGAAAATTAAAAATATACTATATTATCTTAATACATAATTATATTACTTATACTGAACCATATTACTGTTGAAGCGTAAAATCTTTCCGAACACCACATGCATTTGTACATCTTTTATTTTTTGAGGTGGAACAGCATCAAATAACTTCTCCAGCTCTGGGTGGAGTGAGAAGCAGTCCCTCTCACTCCACCATTACTAGACTTACTGAATAAAATGCTTCTGTGTTCATTCAGCTGCCCTTTGGTCTGATCTCAAAAATTATTCACAATTATTCACCAGTAATTCAACCCAACTCTCACTTCCCTCCTAGATTTACCAACTATAACCCAGTATTTACTCCAAACCCAGCAACCTAATCACCACCAGTAGCAGATAGCCGACAATAACGCAATCGATAACAAACCAATATCAATTAAATCCTCCGTTAACCCCTGATCTTCCATCGCTATCCTCACTTGAAGAGCCGTCACACTAACGAGTACGTCTAAG
Organism: Mythimna impura; assembly: GCA_905147345.3. Classification (NCBI taxonomy): domain Eukaryota; kingdom Metazoa; phylum Arthropoda; class Insecta; order Lepidoptera; family Noctuidae; genus Mythimna; species Mythimna impura. The sequence goes on along the minus strand of LR990356.1, from coordinate 19,925,476 downwards.
CTTTCACAATCCATAATATACTGAGAAACATGCGATAGTGAACTTTATGATTTAAGTGATAGAGGCTGTGATGTTTGAGGGTTTGGAAGTAATAAATATCCTTCCCGATTTTATGATGACAATTAAGCAAGTTTTATCGTTTTATAACACGGTCTCATGCTGTCAACTTCTGAGAAAACGGTGTAACGCAAGGGTTGTCATTAGAGATTGTAAAGAAGATGACAGTATCGTAACAAGCCTTATAATGAACGCCATTTTATGACCGCCGCCGCGGGCACAACTTATAGTTCGGATAGCTCAACTCTTTATTTTGGCTTCTGGTATTGTTGTGTTTATTGCTCGTAAAAATAGCGTGTGAAATGAAGATATCTTGGGATTTGTTGAGTTGATTTATCCTGTGTGGTTCGATGCCGACGGAAGCATGCGTTATGCTGACACACATATTTTATAGAGTCGTAAAAATATAGAGGACTGCGAGCAAACCCTAACTTGTTAGGAATCTACCAAATGATTATTTATTAATTTATTTAATCTTCATGCAACACAAAGTACAAAGGCGTACTTAATGCTTTAGGCATTCTCTACCAGTCAACATAGGGTGGTCAAGAGACAATAATAATATGGTGATTTTGTATCAATTTCAAAATCATCATAAAAGCTTACTCGTTTTTTAGGGTTCTGTACCTCAAAAGGAAAAAAAATCGGAACCATTATAGGATCACTTTGTTGTCCGTCCGTCAGTCTATCTGTCAAGACCGTTTATTTCGGGAACGCGTAAAGGTATCGAGTTGAAATTAAAACCATACACCCAAGTCTGCAATCCCTTTTAAAGCTGTGAAAAAATCAAACTTCTAAGTTAACGAAAAAAAAAATACGGCCGTTTATGTTGAAAAAAAAAAATGTATATTTCGACATTTTCAAAGGAATCAAAATTCATATGGTACTTCCCGTTGACCCAGAATCCTGAAATTTATCATAAAGCAAGGTCACACAGGTATAAGAATAAATCTGAAAACAGTAAATCTGTTGTTACGTCACAAAAAAAAAACTTTTTTGCGATTCAGTAAAATCTTCTACTATTTACATAGGTAAACCCTAAGTGCGCGAGTCCAACTCGCATTTGCCCAGTTTTTTTGGAGTATTAAACAGTTAACAAATCTGATTGTGACTTTATCTAATCATTTATTGGCTATTTTACATAAAACTAAGAATGAATCATGTATCTTGAAGAAGGTTTTTCTGGTGCAAAAAATTACATTCATCAAGTAGTAGCGTAGCAAGCTATTCAAATATAACTCAGTTATGTAACACGTTCATAACAATCTTGAATTTATAGTACGCTGTAAGTTAGAAAGAACTGCTTCAATTTCATTTTCGGCAGTCGAATCATCATTCCCAGCGCACTCATTTTATTTCTACTGTCTAACATCTATCCATTTTAACATTTTATACGATAATTTATTCCGAGTTACACAAAACAAAGTTCTCAAGCATATTTAAATCATAGGTTCTACGCCGACAGTATCACCCTGGGCAGATACGATCACTACGAATACGTTGACATGCGTAGGAGCATTCTACGCTAATTTAATTTTACTACCCGATTCAACCTTAATATAACCTCATAGAGTCCAATTTGATTTAACCTTCTCAAGATCTAAGAGAAAATTTTCTAAGATGAATCATTTTGCTGTCTAATCTCCAAATCCAACTCTAAAGTTTTAGCTATACAGTCCATTTTACGTTGTCGTCATAATTTTTCACATCTCCACCGTCTTGCACAGCAAACTTATCATTGCCTTTGCCTTCGACCTTATCTTCAACTACATTAGGCTCATTTTCCTTTACGTGGTCGTTGTTAAGAGTTTTCAAGGAAGGTAGTGTTGCTTTCGGCGCATGAGCACGACGTCCCCAGTAGGCACATATGTGACGAGTTGCACAAACCGCAGTTGTTTTGATCTTTGTAATGCTTTGTAATTTGCCTCATAATAGGTACTTACTGGGAATAGAACTGCATCATAATGAAAAAGTAATAATAGTAGATTATGTGACTAGGAGATAAAGTAGTGTCTTTATGTCGCGGGCGGTATGTTGAATTCCGAACGAAACGAAGGTTGCTAATTTTAATCCCGAACGTTAGTAAGGGATTTATATAATTAACTCCCGAGCATCGCGAAGGAGTTAATAAAGAAAGCTGAGTAAAGTGAGGAATTCAAGCCACCCAAGACAAAGACAGCATTATCCCCGTGTTGGATATCCAACTTTTTACACCATTTGTGAGATAATTAAAAGACAATTTAGTAAAACAAATCTTATATTAGAAAAATATAAGTATTAAACTATCTCTCAAAATGTTTTGTGATTTGAAATAAACTAAATTCACTACTCTAAAATTCTATAGTTTTAATTTTCTATAACATTCCCGCTCTTTCTTTTTTTTAGTCTCGTAAGAAACCACGTTTTATTCTGTTTTTTTTTTTTGTTAGTGGCCAGTTTTAATTTTGAATAAACTTGTCTGATGCACGTACATTTTAATTCACTTAATATTGACGGTTTTTGACGTTCCAAATTCAAATCTCATTATTCGCTAGGGATCGCCCATACTGCATGATCTCTCTTCAGGGAGAGAATGACTTGCTTTAAGTGATGCTTGTATGATATATAAAAGGGCATTATCGAGCAGGTGGTGTAAAAATACATTTTCTTGGCTCATCATCATCAGAAAGCGGAGAGTAAGTTCTGGTGTAACTACGTCGCTTCAGTGTCTAGTTTGCTTCTAAACGAGGTAATTTCTTGCGATTCCTAAGACAATTTAATTAGTTTTTTAATCAATTCTGTAATTTCAACCCAAGTACCACAAAGTTGCTGTTTTTAATGTTGATGTCCAATCAGCCATTACTTACCCACAATATTCCCGATTAGTAGTAGATAGATCTATTCATGATCTACGATTTTTTCCTTTTTTCTTTAAGGCAGCAGTCTATTTACCTGAACCTGAAAATATGAACCTGAAATTTTGGGTAGCTCTAGGATATCAGCCTCAATAACAAACTATAATATTATAATGGCGAAAGTTTGTGACTGTGTGTAGCAGAATTTTTTTCTGCTATACAGTGTGCAAAAATAAGTCGGGCACTGGAGGGAAACTACCTTAAATACTTAAGTTGGCTCATTTTACTTAAAGGAGGCATTCCTTTATTTTTAAATAAAACAAAACTGCATTCAAAGATTTTTAAAACTCGCTTGCCTCGCCCTGGACGCGAACCAACGAAAATGAAAAAAAAAAACAAACATTCGTTAATGTTAGATTTTGCGATAATTTTTATTTTTAAGACCAAATGTTAGTTAGAGAAATTTTATCCTAAATAATAATCCTATCGATTAGTATAATAAAATAGCGAGGGTTTGTTTTTTAAAATTTTAGTTGGTTCAAGTCCCGGGCGTGTTCCGTATGGTGTCCGGACGTAAAGAATAACACCATCCCATCTCTTCCCGTGGGTGTCGTAAGAGGCGACTAAGGGACATACCAGAGAATGGACAGCAGCAGTCTCTGTGAATTGCAACAACCACACTGCGATCGCCAACCCGCATGCCAGAGTCGCGGGAGTGCGGTGGATGCGAGACGCACAGGATCGTTCGTTGTGGAGACGCTTGGGGGAGGCCTATGTCCAGCAGTGGACGTCTTTCGGCTGAAATGATGAAATCCCGGGCGAGGCAATCGAGTTTTAGAAAATCTTTGAATGCAGTTTTGTTTCTTGTTAAAAATAAAGGAATGTCTCCTTTAAGTAAAATGAGTCAGCTTATTTCCCTCCAGGGCCCGACTTATTTTTCCACACTGTATTTCTGATAGTGTCATAAAAAAACTGCTCTTTAAAATTAATCTCGGGATTTGAGGCATATCCACTTTATTCTTTCGCTATATGAAATCAGTATAAGTACATGAATAACTCTACCTAATTCCAACCTCTGCGTATAAATTGAAGGAATTTAACGGTGACTTTATTTACTAATAAACTATTGATAGGAGAAAAATAGCTGTGGAATTATCTCGAAATGGCCCGGCCTGGACTGCAGGAACAGAGGTATATTTTAGTCACAGTCATTCCCGCTCCACCTAGAGTGAGACGAGTCATTTGGTAATTTTTCACGTAAAACAAAGGAGATAAACACTGCTTCGATCGATATACTTGATGATATATCATCATCACCATCATCATTTCAGCCGAAAGACATCCACTGCTGAACATAGGCCTCCCCCAAGTGTCACCAGAATGAACGGTCCTGTGCGTCTCGCATCCATCGGACTCCCGCAACCGTTACCAAGTCATCTGTCCACCTTGTAGGAGGCCTTCCAATGCTACGTCTTCCGGTACGTGGTCGCCATTCCAGATACTTTCAGCTCCAACGGCCATCCGTTCTGCGAGCAATGTGCCCTACCCATTGCCACTTAACTTTGGTGATTCTTTGTGCTATGTCGGCCAAAGGGCAATGGGTGATCGAATCAGGAATGAGGATATCCGCAGGAGAACCAAGGTGATATATATTTTGATTGAATTTTTGGCTGATTACTGTGGCATTATGAAACGAAAACCACCAAATATCACTTAACGGCACTTTAGTTTAAGGATGGTAGTGAAGTAGCCTAAAGACAGTTGCCACAGAAATTAGCAAAGAGAGTAATAAACAGCCATCTTCTAACAGCACAAGTCAAGAGGGGTTAATTGGTCAATGGTAATTAGCAGTACCAACTAGCTATGATTTAGCTGCCTGACTTTTATGTTGGTACCTCTCTACCTACATAAAACTTGTGGTAAACCAGTAGGATGCATATTGCAAAAGCTGAAGAGAGATAATATAATTAGCATTTTCTGGTATGTCTTCCTTATAAGTCACAATAGTGCCTACATTTTGATACAAGTGAGCAGACGTCATTGCAGCCGAAATGAAACACACGCCCGAGTCAAAGGCAAGGTCGTTATGGAGCCGAGAGCCTGCAACAATGCTTAACCAAATTGGACCAACTGAAGATTTTAAGTCTCAGTATCTCTATAATTTTTAGCTTTATTCTTTCCGATTTATTTATTTATTTAATCTTCATGCAACACAAAGTCCAAATTCAGACTTGATACTTTGGCGTTCTCTACCAGTCAACCTAGGGTGAAGAAGAAGCGACAATATGGTAGGTGCATAAAAAAGAAAATGCTATTTAGAAAACAAGAGTAAAAAAGTAGGTATAGATATATTTAAAATAATCGTGAATATATATTTAACATAATATATTCGATTCCTCAGGACTCTGGGGTCCCAGACTTTTAAAAAACATACAAGGGCACGAAACTAACTCATATACCCCTTAAACGCTTTTCATGAAATTATACGCTTTGTCTACGCTTGGAAATAATATTCGCTACCAATAATTTTATTCTAATCACAATTGATATATATCACCCGCTATAGATTAATTTGGGCAATGATAACTTGGGTTACCAAGTCATCATTGCCCAAATTAATCTATAGCTTCACTAACATAAAGCCAGTGACATACATAGCCCGAGGCGAGGCGGGTTCCGTATCAACTGTCACACGCAAGGAGGAGGTATACTACAGTTCATAGTTAGAAGGGATACAAAGGGTCTGTGTAGAGAGAAAAGTTAGAGGAAAATGTGTTTTAAATTAGTTATGGGAATTAATAACTGATTGCAAAATCCATAAAGGATGAATATCCTACAGCATTCTAAATTCAAATTGAAACGTCTGTTTTGTGACGATACTGTCAGTTGTTAGAATTAATTTGCTAATGCTATCTGACGCAGCGTTGGAAGGCCTCTCACAAGGTGCACCGATGACCTGGTAAGGGTCGCGAGAATCCGATGAAAGCGAGTCGCACAGGACCGATCGTTGGTGCGACGACACTTGGGGCAGGCTTATGTCCAACAGTGAACGTATTCCGGCTGAAATTAAAAATTATGATGACCAAATAATTATCATCACCGCCATCGATGTCACCATCATCACTTAACAGCAGACACAGGCCATGTCAATCGCACGCCATCCACCTCGATTCATTGCCATACAATTCAGAAAAAAATATTCTAACAAAAGGTAATTCCAGAACATTTAAAGTTCATTTTAATTTACTGGTTAGAAGTCAGGCTGTGACCCTAATAAAAAATAGCTGATATATGCCACAGACCTATGGACATTTTGAAAAGCACTTGCATAACAATTGACTGTATTGTAAATGGTGGACTTAAGAGCTTCAGTCCCTTTAAACCTTGTTTACATGGGAAATCATCAAATAAGTTTTCTTGCTCTCATTGGAGCGATAGGAAATGTCAGATTTTTACTGACTAAAGCCCACAGTAATCCATCAGTTGGCCTTTGCGAGGGCCAAGGTAACTCTTTTAAACAATTCGCAACCCTGACAGGTATCGGCTCTAACTAGCCTCGTCAATCTTGCTGTCATGTCTTTGAGGCGCGCGTGGAACATATGACGCCGTCGACCTGGATTTAGTCCATACCGGACGGCAGGCTACCCATTGCTCGCCGTCCGCAAACCCGCGCTTACAGTGGCCGGGAAGTCTCTTTAAACATAAACAAAAGAATTTAAAAAAATATATTAATTATTTCATGTATAAATCATTCACATTTAGATAAAAACAAAATAAGAAATAAAAATACACGGTGAAGAGAAAAGACGTTGTGGTTTACCAGCCTCAATCTCACAAGAAGATCCACTGTCTTCTGCTTAGTCAACAAAATTAACAATTTAATGACATTCAATTTTATTCATATATATATATATATATATAAAAGGAGAAACTGACTGACTGACATATAAACGCACAGCCAAAACTACTAGGACTAGAAACCTGAAATTTTGCACAAGGCTTCCTCTTATGACGTAGGCGAGCACTAAGAGAGGATTTTCCAAAATTCACCCCCTAAAGGGATGTAACGGGGGTCCAAATTTTGAATTGAGAAACCTACTTTCACGCGGGCGAAGCCGCTGACGGAAGCTAGTGTTATATATAAGTTGAAGTATATCGTACTCTTACATAACAAAACACGTTAGACGGCTGGCCATCAGTTGACACATAGCCGAGGGGCGTCGGGTAGCATCGCCGTGCACAGTAAAAGTTGTTTAGCGTATCCAACGCACATGAGATCTATGTCGTGACTTTGGAAGCTGGATTAAGTTACAAACTTGAAGATAGAAGCTACTAGGTGAAAATGTAAATGTTTAGCTATTTTGAAACAGCCTAGGATCTCAATCTACTGTTTTTTTTTTCTATTTATTTAAGGAATTTTTATACATAAAGTACATGCCAATTCCATCGTAACCTAACCTAAACTACACTACATCTACTTACTAGTTATGGCTTACCTACGACTAAATAACATAAACAGCGCTTTAGCGGCTTCAGACAATGGAGAGGACAACGTCTCGTGGAGCATACCCACATTAGTTCTGCTCAAGTTGTAAGTTCTTAATAAGAGCTCTCGATCGATATTGTAACGGACACATTCCACCAACAGGTGATGCACGTCTTAAATAACACCGCACATATCACAATTTGGAGAATCTGATTTTCATCATGTGTGCATGTGTTTAGTGGAACGTGACCAGATCTTAACCTGAGCGCTGTTACAATTAAAGACCTACTCAAACTTACATTAATGAACCATGGTATTCGAGGAGGCTCACTTTGTAATGTTGGAAAATCTACTGTTGGAAATTCACAATGTCACGGAATACTCGATCCTGTCTACACTTATTGTCTGTATTTTATACCTTGTGATCTATGTACAAGCCTATGTCTGTGAAAGCATATTCCGTCCGTTCAACAAACAGTTGGAACTGCATCTAGTTTAATGGAACTAGATGGAGACTCAAAAAGTCAAGAGGGCAATAGCTCTCTATGATTTCTCAACAAGTTGTACACAATGTTAAGTTTTTCAAGCTTTATACCTACTACTAAAATACTTAATAATTTCTTCAATGAATATGAATATTAATTAAGGCGACACTAAACGCCAGCGCCCTTGAGCGAGCAAAAGAAGAGCTAGCGTCACTCCCCGAGCATCAAGATTATTCGAATAATAATATGTCCTTCATTTATTAAACACAATATGAATAAAAACCGTATATCAAAAGATTAGTAATTAAGAAAGTTTCATAAAAATACATCCAATGGTTTTTGCCTGGTCTTCGCATTTTTTTGTCTTTGTTAGACATAACTTTGAAAATAAATCACACCAAGTTCTATAAAAAAATATGTAAATATTCTTAACGCGCTAATACGCTCATCTTCTATAAATTAAGCCGGACTTGCAGTCTGACCTCTTGACAGGCCGGCTTCCAAATAGTAGACAGATTAATTTAGCCATCATTACGCGCCTCAAATCATTCTCATCATCAAATCATTCCTCACGACTACTTCGACGAGACTTTCATATGTCCGGGTGTGGAGAATTTATGTTTTTCGAACGTTTGTTTACCTTCAAAGGAAACTGGCTTGTGAGCAGTATTTAGATTGTTGTTCATACAAAGTTATACTTTTATAAAAATACTTTTTATAACAAAATGTATTTTTAGTTTGATTCATGTTTTCCTCCACAATTTTCCTGTCGCTAAAATATGATTGACAGCAAGTATAAACACGGTACAAGACTACTGAAAATGGAAAATGAAATCTAGGTATCACTAGTAGGGAAAAGACTTTCTCACGTCCTGGCCACCACCACAGGAGACGCCCCGGGCGTCGGTAGTCGCAGGTTAGATTCCCTGCCACTGTCGACGGACGGCGAGCAACGGATACCTCGCCGTCCAACTGTCCGGTATGGACCGAGCCAAAGGTGATGGCGCGTAGTGTTTCCAAGTGCACCTCAAAGAAATATCAGCAAAATTGACGGAACCACGCCTGGCATGGCTGCGGATGGTTCAAAAAGGTTACTGTAGCCTTCGCAAAAAAGGGCAACTGAAAGAACCCTGTGGGTTTTAGTCAGTAAAAGTCTGACACTCCCTCCAATTTATTTAATAATTTCGCACATAAAAATTGGATAAAATTACTTTTAGGAGCAACAAAACACGTTGCTAGAAGCGTCACATATGACTCGTAGATCAATAACAAATTAATATGCAAATAATTACTTTCGACTGAATAATTAATTAATGTCTCCGGGCAATTCTCTTTATATGGCGGTGAACGAAAGTGTGACAGACGGTTTTGTTACATCAAAATATAATTATAGGGCTGTCCGTATGCTCTTTGAGCTAGCCACTGATTTACTAGGTCACTGAACTTTGTAGGACATGCCATAGACTTCTTCTGAAGTCGATAATTACGCTGTAATACTAGTCTCTACGGCTTTAAATGGGAAGATATGACCTGGTAGGGGTCTAATGACTGATGTCTGTATTCGGATACTGCCAAGCTTGTGCTTCAATACGCATACATAATACTCGTATAACATAGCAAATGGTGCCTTATAACGATCCCACTACTACGACTCAGGCCTCTTCTCTATGGCGAGGGAATGGCCCGTAATCCACGCTAGCCTAGCATTTTTTTTTTTTTTAAGGTGGGATATCATCCAAATGACTTCTCGCGCTCTGGGTGGACGGGAGGGCGTGTCAGACTTTTACTGACTAAAACCACACCTGTATCCTTCAATTACCCTTTGCGTACTAGGACTACGGGTTTCCCTTTCAGAAATTCTCCGCGGTCCTAGCTAGCGGGCATCGGCCCCGCTGGGCCCCTACGGTTTGCTGACATCTCTTTGAGGAGCGCGAGAACTCAGCGTGGGTTGGGATATCACACGTATTCGATTTTTTTTGGTTCTAGGGCATGCCGGTTTCTCTTAGCACATACGATATTTTTATTGTTTTCTTGAAATAATTTTATAATTTCATGAAACTAATGCTACAAGGTGTCATAGGCAATTTTATCCCTATTAAATGCATGGTTTCTGTGGTAAAGACCTCGGAAAAAAAGACGTGAGACAAGAGCTAGTTTTATATTTTTGAGGACATATTTATTGCGTGTTGTTGACTCGGACCAGATCTTTGTTTTTTTGAGCCTAGGGTTTTATCTTTTTATGGGTTAGTATATCTCAGAACCCTGGGGTCTTACTCCTTTGGAAGGCGTAAAAGGAGTTGAAGCCAACTCGCAGGGGCCTTAGATACTTTAAATGTAACGCGGTACCAACCAACGATTATCCCTGTACGCGCTATGCAAGTGCACCCGAGGATAAACCCCGGTTGGTGGGAAACTATTGCGACAAATGGAGAACAAAGATAACTATGGAGATGGAACTATGGTTTTGGGAGGCTTAAGTGGACTGGTTACTAGAACTACCTATGTAATGGCAATGGCCCCTGTTTGGACAATTTTATCAACATGCATTGATAAAAAATTCACGGGGTTACTTGCCGATTCAATAAATGTCTTCCCTAAAAACGGTCAAGGAACAAGTTTTATGAGATATTCGAATGAATGACGGAATTACCGAATGCAACCAACGGAGCGTTCAAGTGTTATCTCTCTTTTTTCGCGTAGCCTCTTTGTCCAACAAAATTTTAAACCATGCTTAGGTTGACAATAGACGAGTCGGGAAGGACCCTCTTAAAAGGTGTCAAAGGAGTGTTTTGGTATTCGTACTAGGGTTACCCTGCATCACAAATACTGTCACCTTCCTCCGGAGTTAGTAGAATAACTAGCTATGATAGATTCTCAAACTACAACTACAACAAAAGAAAAAAACATGTTGTGCCGACCCCAAATAAGATGGGACAAGGGCAGGAAGATGATGATGATAGATTCTCAAACTGTTAAAACAAAGTAAATCCCAAAAATCAGGAGAGACGTATAACTGAGATATATAAGCACATATAGATGTATTTTTTGTGATTTCAATTTAATTTTAGATTTAATTATTTATTGTCATTTTGATTTTAATTTATTTATTGTTATTTTAATTTTATAATTACTTATTTGATTAACTGTGATAATAACTTGCTATGTAAGATCTACAAACTGTTAAAACAAAGTAACTCTCAAAAACCAGGGAGATATATTATAACTGATATATATAGTACTTATGTATAAATGTATTTTTTGTGATTTTAATTTAATTTTAGATTTAATTATTTATTGTGATTTTGATTTTAATTCATTTATTGTGATTTTAATTTTAGATTTATTTGATTAATTGTGAGTTTAAATTAAGATATAATTTATTTATTATGATTTCACTGTTTTTATTTTGATTTTCAATTTAATTTCATCCTGTTTTTGAATATGAAATTTTATAGACACGGTCTGAAAATAAATGATTTTTATTTTTTATTTATTATTATACTATCTCCAACACGGTAACTGATAATGATCAATCATGTTATTTGAGTAGACTACATTAAACTGTCAGTCATATGAGAGGCCTTTAAGGTGCCTTCAACATTCTGACAAGCGCCAACAGCGCAGCTTTACGCTCCTTTACCTTTAAAGAGGTAAGTAGGACTTGATGCTGTGTTATAGCAGAACTGACAGTAAAAATTATTGTTCAATGAATGAGATTTTGTAATGTCAATTGTTAGAGTCTTCAGATTCCTGAGATTTAGTTTGAAAATGATCTTCTTTATATATAAAAGGAGAAACTGACTGACTGACATATCAACGCATAGCCGAAACTACTTGGGCTAGGAATGTGAAATTTTTCACAAGGTTACCTTTTATGACTTAGGCGAGCACAAAGAGAGGATGTTACCAAAATTTACCCCCTATTGGGACGAAACAGGGATCCAAAGCCTGTATGGAGCGAAGCAGTAATACTAGCAAAGGAGGCGACCTCACGCGCGAGGGTACGGCCCTCACGCCCCAGCCGCCGGGATCCCGATCCCGATTTCCAGCCAGCGTAGGCGCTGGCTTGCGGACGGCGAGCAATGGGTAGCTCGCCGTCCGACCGTCCGATAACCGTCCGGACTGAGCCCAAGTGTTCGACGGCGCGTAGTGTTCCACGTGCGCCTCAAGGAGATGTCAGCAAAACCATAGGGGCCCAGCAGGGTCGAAGTCTACTGGGGCCATGGGTGATGCGAAAGAGAACCCCTGGGCCCTGGAACGAAGTCAAAGAAGGAACAGGAGTGGGTTTTTAGTTAGTAAAAGTCTGACACTATCTCACGCTCCGCTCAAAAGCGGGAGATGTCATTGGATGATTTTCGCACAGAAAAAAAAAGTCTGTATGGAGAAACCTGCTATCACGCGTTCAAAGCCAGTACAAAGCACAAGCTAGTAACTATTAATTGTGTGTAATATAAGTGACTAGTTTTTGCAAGCGTCTTCGCCTGCGTGAAAACATATACCTATGTACTCAATAATACTGTAATATTCTACTGGTAAAGAGCAGTGGTAGCCGAGTGGTAACGGCCCCGACTTACGAGTTGTAGGTCGCGAGTTCAAACCCAGCCAGGCGCATTACTTTGTGTAATTTATTACATCACCACTGCTCTAAAAACGGTGAAGGAAAACATCGTGAGGAAACCGGCATGTCCTAGAACCAAAAATTCGAAGACATGTGACATCCACCAACCCGCACTGGGCCCGCGTGGTGGATTACGGCCCATTCCCTCTCCTAGAGAGGAGGCCTGAGTCCCAACAGTGGGAACATTATAAGGCCGACTATACTATACTATACTATTCTACTGGTAAAAGAGTTTTTAAAATCGGAAGTTTGGGTAAGTTAACAAATTTTATATCAGTAGTCTCTAAGTCTAAAAAATTCAAAACCAATTCCCATCTCCCACACTAACAAAAACAGCGCAACACTTTTCACGAACCCGACTTTTCACTATTTTTCAACCACCTGCTACAAAATGGAACAGTTTTATTATATTCCGGGGAAAGCTGTCAATACTGAACAAAGTGAATGTCCTGAACATGACAGCTTGACACCAGGAAAACGCGAAAAGTGGAAAAAAATGTTATCACCGAATGCGGATGTGCACGGTCGGAAGTCAAATGTTCCCGCCCGAGGCGACGAGCCGTTGGAAGGTTTTTGGATAAAGTTATGGGTGAATTTGAAGTTTGAATTTGGAAGTTCCGAATTCGAACTTAAAATTGGTTGCTTAGGTTGATTCGATTGGTCAAATCGACGTTTGGTTGATGAGTTTTTAATACTGACTGTAAATATTAAATAGTAATTTTTGATACTGGCGGAGAAAGTTAGTCATTGAGATCAAGGTGAAATTAAAAATGATGTTATGGAGCCGAGTGCTGCAGTCACAGCTTTCTACGTGATATAAACGACGTTTTTCAATACACTTAAAAATAATTAAATTAACGGGGGTTGACCGGCGACTCGTGGGGGTCGTTTAACGCCCAGTCTGATACGATAAATACAATCAATTGTGGCGGGGTTGAGCTCGCGCACTTATCTATCATCACGAGTGCGGAAAACAGTAAATTGCTTGCCTAAAAGTGGTAGGAATAAGAGCGGGTTTTCGAGTAAGTATATTGATAACATAGTCCGGTCAAATTAGACCAAAAAATTGGAGTAAAGTTACAATAATTCGCACCCAGCTGAAAATTGGTAGGATTGTTCAAAACACGAAAAAAAAAATCAAATAAAATAAATGAAATCTAAAAAGTCCTCATCGATCCGACACCTGAAAAAAAAATTATTCGGGGTCTAAGCTCACAAAAACGGGTTTTTCGCAATTTTTAGCAAAAAGGCAAGTTTTATCATAAAATTAGCCTAGAAATTGTAGAAAAATTGTCAGAAGATACCTGTCTTACGCCTTACTTTGGATTATTGGCGATAGGATACAGAGACGCTTCTGCAAGATAGTATGAAAGAGTTACCTACCGTGGCCATGGAACACAAAAACAACTAAAGAAACAGGGTTAGCAAAAATCTGACACACCATCTCGCTCCACTCTAGAGCTCAAGAAGTTATTTGCCGATATCCTTCCTCAAAAAAAAATGAACATAAAGTTCGATAGCCGCATCATCCAAAAAATAATTAAGAATATTGCTGACCGCACCATGCCTTATACAGTATTTAAAAAATAAATAAATAAAAGGCTGTGCTAATTTCAAACTACGTTCTCTTATTTTTAGCCCCTGCGTTTGACAACACACCACCCCCTATGCTAATTGCGACAATGAACGAACATTTAGCCCGAAGAGATCATAAATAAATATCAATGCGTAGGCGACGACCAGGCACAATCTGTGTGATATGACACGCTGTATATTAAAATAGAATAATTGTGCCTATATTTAGAACATGACATAAAACCTCTTGATAACTCGGTAAAACAGGTTTCAGAAAATATTTCAGTAAAGATAAAAACCCTGGGAATTAGGACTTTTTTTTTTCGGGTGGGAAAATCATCTAATGACATCCCCCGCTCTTGGGCGGAGCGGGAGATAGTGTCACTCCTACTCTCACTATAGTGTGACTGTCCTCCGGGCGGTCCACACAATGTTGGCACCCGGGCGGGAATTAGGACTTGATACCTGGCAACCCTAGGCGCAGATTTGCGGACGACGAGAAATGGGTAGCTCACCGTCCAGACGTCCGGTAAAGAATGAGCCCGATTCGTCGACATGGCGTGAAGTGTTCCACAAACGCCTCAAAGAGAAGTCAGCAAAACCGGCACAGGGGCTCAGCAGGGCCGATGCTCCGTAAAGCCGCGAGAATTTCTGAAAAGGAAACCTGCCCCCCTAACCAAGTTACAACCGTTTCGTTTCGATTCTCTTTTCGTCGATCGCCTCGAGCAGGCCACGCCTCCAATTCCTTTATTCTGACGTCATCTCAACGCTCAGTCACGTGGTCAGAACAAAGGAATAAGAGGCGTGGCTGACACGAGGCGATCAACGAAAAGAGAATCGAAACGAAACGGTTGTAACTTGGCTAAGGGGGCTGTGATCCTAAAACGCAAAATGCAACTGATTTAAATGTCATCTTTGAATTCTTAATTCAAAAATCGAAGTTTGACTTTAGTCGTTCCAACGTGATTGTAACTATACGAAACGTTCTTAGTAATCTCATAGACAAAATGCCCGGATGGACATCCACATAATCAGCCATCAGCCATGAAAAGATTCCCATCTTTATTATGACGTCCTAGATAAAATCTCCACATGAGTATCTACAGTTAAAATATATCCAATTACGATAGAAAATGATATATTACAACGATTTAAAGGATGCATCAACCTTTATGATAAACAGAGCGAAACATCCAAGACTACTCACATGCTGTACCACCAGATTACCAAGACCTCTCTCAGGTCTTCAAATTTGTGTTCTGCTTGAAGATTTCGATGAGGTGGACAGACTACGTTATACTGGTGTATTTAAATTGCGTAAATATTGTATAAGTGAACGTTAAATTGCTCTACTGTTGGTTTTGATTTGTTTCACTCTGTTCTGGGGTATAATTCCTTTGATTGAAGAAAATAATCTCTATTTGAATTGGAAAGCTGTTAGGAACACGTAACTTTAACACCAAACTGTGAACCATCTCCTAAATAATGCAGAAACCGGGGGTATGTATTTACCAGAGCTGCTTGATTGTTCGATAAAGTTACCGTAGCCCTAGATCCCAAAGGGTAACTAAAGGAACACGGGTATGTTTTAGGCAGTAAAAATCTGATACAGGGAGTATCAGATTTTTACTGCCTAAAACATACCCGTGTTCCTTTAGCTAAAGCAGGAGAAGTTCTTTGATAATTTCCCACACACAGAAATAAAATATCAAGACTTATTTATTGATAACGCACTTCAACGACTTACTAACTAAAACATACACAAAAGAAAATCGCATAATATAGTCGTCAGATACAGAAAGAAAGAAAAATATTTTATTTGGTGCACATACTTAGATACACACAATGTAGAAAAACATGTTGAAACTTAGAAAACAGAAAAACTAACATCATGTGTCTCACGCTAGCGCCAAAAAGGTCCAAGTTCAGCGAAAATGCCAGAATAAATACAGAGGTGCACAACACTGAAAAAAAACTTAACAATTAATCGACATGGCTTAGAATCTTACTTGAAATATTTAAAAGACACAGGATTAAAAATTTAAAAAAATTAAATGAGTTGGAAATCATCCAATGACTTCTCGCGCTCTTGGGCAGAGCGCGAGGGCGTGTCAGACTTTTACTGACTAAAACCCACTCATGTTCCTTCTTTGCCTTTGTTCCAGGGTTCACTTTCACTAAACCCATGGCCCCAGTAGGCGATTTATGGGCCGTCTCCTTCGCTAGCATTACTCCTTTGTAGAACGCGCCTGTCATTCCTCCACGCTGTGATCACAAATACTAGAAGAACTAGGTAGAATGATTTATTTTATCAGAGTGGAAAAAAAGAAAATGATACTGAATACAATAACTATATTATTGTTGTTAGTTTAGGTTCAATTATATTTCGATCATGTTTAAAACCAAAGTACTAAACGGAACATATCAAGTCAAATTCGCTACAAATTGCCACACGATATGACAGTGCGATGCCGTCCAAATTAACATTACACAATCACTTTAATATTTACGACAAATGCTGATGATATACGTAATTAACTGTTTTGTAATACAGCTACCTTCACCAACTGCTAATAGCTGTCTTTAGTCCTAACCAGCTTTTAGCAGCGGCTCCGCTCGTGTGAAAGTAGAAACTTGCCTCAAAGGAACATACATCTTTGGATAAAAAGTGTCCTATGTCTCATTCCTAGATATGGTCTAACCATCGACATATATGTACAACGCACTAGATTACGCGTGCCGAACACTCACTTCAATCGACTCAGGTGTAGTGTAATCCATACACTCCGAACATTACACTATTTTGAACGAAACGCGTAAGTGCCACGAAATTCATGGCGCTTAAGACATTTTGGTCGCGAAAAAGTATCCTCTAAAAGCTATCATAGCGCTGTATGTTTTAATAGTTCTGATAGACGGCATAATTTGATTGGCCTGTTGGTATAGTGGTTAGTGACCCTGACTGCTATGCCGGAGGTCGTGGGTTCGATTCCCACCCAGGACAAATGTTTGTGTGATGAGCATGATAATTTGTTCTGTGTCTGGGTGTAATTTATCTATATATGTATGTATTTAGAAATATATAAGTATGTTTATCAGTTGTCTAGTACCCATAACACAAGCTCTGCTTAGCTTGGGACTAGACGGCGTTGTGTGATAGTTGTGGAATATTAAAAAAAAAAAAAAAAAAAAAAAAAAAAAAAAAAAAATTATGCTAATAGCGCTGCAGCGAACTTTGGGTTTAACTTTTCAGTATTTTGACAAATATTTTCCATGAACGTGCTTCAACATCTATCTTTAGATTATAAGTCGATGGGTCTAACCATATGCTAATTTCCATTTCAATCCGTTCAGCGGTTTGAACGTGAAGAAGTAAAAAACATAAACATTTGAATATAAGCATAAGCATAATCAGCCTTTTAATGTTCCCACTGCTGGGACTCAGGCCTCCTCTCTAGGAGAAGGAATGGGCCGTAATCCACCACGCGGGCCGAGTGCGGGTTGGTGGATGTCTCATGTCATCGAATTTTTTGGCTCTAGGACTTGCCGGTTCCCTCACGATGTTTCCTTTCACCGTTTTGAGAGCAGTGGTGATGAAATAAATTACACAAAGTAATGCCACTGACTGGGTTGGAACCCGTGACCGACAACTCGTAAGTCGCCGTTACCACTCGGCCACCACTGCTCTTCCCACTCGGCCACATACAGTACTCGGCAACATATGAATATTATAAGCATAATCAGACTTATAATTTTGCCACTGCTGGCCCAATGCTAGTAGATACAATCAAACATACACTCACACATACAAACTTTCCCCTGTATAGTATTAGTGTAGTAAATAGAAAACCAAACAGAGTTGATCCTTTCTAAATTTTTTGTGTTAGTTGATCATTTAAAAGTTGTGTGACAAAAAAAGTGCGAGTCGGACTCGCGCACTGAGGGTTTCGTACAAACTTAAAAGGTAAATTGCAGTTTACGATTTATGACGTATTAAAAAAAACTACTTACTAGATCTCGTTCAAACCAATTTTCGGTAGAAGTTTGCATGGTAATGTATATTTTTTTTTTTTTTTTCTTATTTTTTTTTTTATCATAAGTGTTCATGTTGTTTCTACATTGTGTGTATAAACTGTGTACGTGTGCCAATTAAAATATTTTTCTTTCTTTCTTTATTTTATCATATATTTTTTTTAGTTTTATCATTCTCTTATTTTAGAAGTTACGGAGGGGGGACGGGACACATTTGACCACTTTGGAAGGGTCTCTCGCGCAAACTATTCAGTTTAGAAAAAAATGATATTAGAAACCTCAATATAATTTTTGAAGACCTATCCATAGATACCCCACATGATGATTGGGATTAATGAAAAATTGAGTTTCAGTTCTAGTTCTAAGTATGGGGAACCCCCAAAATTTATTCTTTTTTTTTATGTGAAAATCTTAATGTGGTTCACAGAATACATCTACTTCCCAAGTTTCAACAGTATAGTTTCGGAAAAAAGTGGCTGTGACATACGGACGAACAGAAAGACAGACATGACGAATCCTAAAAAATGCTTCCAAAAACATCACTCAGCATCGCCCTTTATCAAATGTACGTCAAACATTTCCATAGTTACCGCGATAAACGGCGGTGACTGGCAATCTTTCAAAGTTCACAGGAAAACGGAAAAAATAGGGGAAGTCGGGGGAAAAAGAGCATGCCTCTTGAGATATCAATTTAGAAGAAATTACCAGCTAATCTGTCACATCTTGGGACGCTCGGGGCAAGTAATCGTGTCTCCCCTGCTTTTTTTTCTTTTTTTGGCAAACGAGGGGAGACGCCGAGGGATTTTCACAATCTTGTTAATTTATCAATTGTTGTCAAGCGGCAGTTGAGTGTAACAATTGTATTGTTAACGATTAAGACGGTGTAATTGGTGATTAATGATGTTTTAAGGACTTTACTTGGGGTGCTTAAGGTAGTAGAACATCTTCTGTGTATGTATGTAAAGGTGTGTGCAGACCTGGCGAATTGCTGCTCGCGTGCGGTTACAGCCAAAGTTTAGTGCGCCGGGCGCCACTCTAGTGCAGCTCTGGCAAGGCTCAAATGAGGCTTCTTTCGCGTTTGAATTATGTATCTGAACTGCACGCAGCACGCTGCTCGAGTACTACAAAGTGTAGCTTGCGCGCGAGCGGCCCGCGGGCGGCTCAGGGGCTTCGTACGAACATGAAATGCACGCACTGTTGCCAGGTCTGGACACATCTTCAAAGGCAAAGTCCTGACTCACTCACTGACTCATCAACGCCTAGCCCAAACTCTTGGACCTAGAATACTGAAATTTTGCTCATAGGTTTCTATTATGGTGTATACAAATGATAAGAAAGGATTTTCCAAAATTCACCCTTTAAGGGGATGAAACGGGGGTCCAAAGTTTATATGGCTAAATCTACTTTTACGCGGGTGAAGCCGCTAATAGAAGCCAGTTTTTTATATGAAAAGGTGAAACTACGGCTCCTGACAAACTTTAAATAGTATTCTAACATAGGTTAACTACGAAATGTGTTTATTGGAATTGTGGAGTAATACTTTCTGAATATGTCATCAGTATTCTTACGTTATTATTATATCTAACCTTCTTCATAACCCGCTTGGGCAGATCAACGCCGTGTCCTCTTGGGGGCGATCGGCGGCGGTGATCTCTCGCGCCGGGCCTTGGTACAGGCCATGGTCCGGAGTGAGGAGGAGTGGCAGGCGGTCGCCTTCTTCTGCGAAGCAGTAATGCTAGCGAAGAAGGCGGCCGATCGCGTGAGGCAACGGTCCTCATGCCCCAACCGCCGCCGGGATTCCGATCCCGATTTCCCGCTACCGTAGGCGTGGGCTTGCGGACAGTGAGCAATGGGTGGCTCGCCGTCCGACCGTCCGGTAACCGTCCGGACCGAGCCCAGGTCGTCGACGGCGCGTGCTGTTCCGCGCGCGCCTCAAGGTGATGTCAGCAACTGTAAGGGCCCAGCAGGGTCGAAGCATACTGGGGCCAAGGGTCTGATTCTGAAAGGAAGACTCGGCCCTGGTACGAAAGGCAATAATAATAATAATAATAAGACACTATCTCCCGCCCCGCCCAAGAGCGGGGGATGTTATAAGATGATTTTCCCACAGAAAAATAAAACTTTCTTCATAAAAAATGATTTTAATCAAACTTTTTATAAATGATAAGTATTTATTTTGCAAATAAGTTTTTAAAACACTTATACACATCAATTCTTTCGTCAATTTGAACTAGATGAGGCTGGTGTTTCCTAGCTGACTACCTTGAGAAGAAACGCCGAAACAAGCTTTGAGGTCAAAGTCTCTTTTAAAGTCCAAATCTGACCTAGTACATAATTGTTTTATTAAATTAAAGTCCTGCTTTACATCTTATTACCCAAAGACTTTGCACGCCTTTAATATTATTCAAAATGCATAAAAAATCTAAAAATGCCACCTTAAATTTTCATAACAGCCCCCTTTCATATCTTAGTTGAAAAAAAAAACTGTTCGTTTAAAAAGACAAAGTATCACACGTTTAATCCCGTATCTCCCCTCGTGCCAAAATCTTTTATCACGAATCCCGGGGGATTGCTCTTTTTTACTACTCCTCCCCTATCCCGGGGTTACACGACGACAATAATTGTCTCATTGTTTTATATCGTACGACCTAAAAAAAGGACAATTCATGATTGTCCTTTTTTTAGGACTTTGTCCGAAGATTTTGTTCTTTTTGTGATGGAGGGTTGAGTGCTAATCACTTTATTAGTTGTCCTTTTGAGGCGACTTAATTGGTCATTTTTGATAAAAAAAACTTTTGTAATGTGAAATCAAGTTCGTCTTACCAGTTTATAATTTAAGGATACGTATGCCTTATTTTGACCACTTCTCGTCACATTTTTTCATTTATTCTTTAAGTCTAATTTTGACCGGTTTTCAGGTGCTCTTTAACTCTATAAGGAGTCATTAATTTCTTATATATTTATTTATTTAAACTTCATGTACAGTAGTGGTACATAGGCGGACTTAATGCAACAAGGCATTCTCTACCAGTCAATCTTTGGGTTAAAAAAGATAACACAATTTCTTCATCATCTGCTTCTTTTATTGAATGTTTAATCTTCAAATAACTTCTCCCGCTCTGGGTGGGCGTGAAGTATTTATGAAGAACAATATTAAAATGTGAATACTGGTATGTATACCTATTACAGATGTAATATACAATAAATGGAATTAGGGCTAAAGGTTGATGATCAACATTTGAGCAGAAGATGAACCAGGGCTGCGGAATTGTTTGCGAGAGCCACCGCGGTCCTAGAACGAAAAAGGCAACTGAAGGAACACAGGTGGGATTTCGTCAGTTAAAGTCTGACACGCCCTTTCCCTCCATCCAGAGCGACAGAAGTTGTTTGACCTTGTTTGACCTCCCACTTTAAAAAAAAAACTCATATTGTCGTAGTTTTTTAGTCACATCATCTTCTATACAATCCGTACACCGTATCACCACCACCCATTCCACCACCACCCATTCACCATTTCATTCATTTTATTTTTATTTTTTTTTCTTACCATTTACTTTACTAATAAGTAGCAGTTCTTCTTTTCATTCCAGCTCCCCACCCATACGTAAAAAACGTTTTGGGAACACATTTATTGTATGTACGGACAGCCGGAATTCCCTACCGGAGTCTGTGTTTCCAGATAACTACAACCATTGAATAGGTTACCGTAGGGGCCCAGCAGGATCGAAGCCTACTGGGGCCAAGGGTCTGATTCTAAAAGGAAGACTCGGCCCTGGTACGAAAGGCAACGAAGGACTATAGGAGTGGGTTTTTTAGTCAGTAAAAGTCTGACACTATCTCCCGCACAGCCCAAGAGCAGGATTTGTCATTAGATGATTTTCCCACCTAAAAAAAAACAACCATTGAATAGGTTTATACTTCTAGGTAAAAGTGCTTCATCGTAGACCACATCATCGCTTACCATCAGGCGAGATGGTGGTCAAATCGCGAGCCTATCAACAATAAAAAAAACCTGGAAGCCTGTTCAATGTCCATTGACCTCCAATGATTTATAGTTTACTATTTTTATTGTGCGTTTGGGTGCAAATTTCCTCTCATATCTATTAATATTGTAATATGAAAATATTGTAGAATAAATAATTTTTAGGGTTCCGTACCTCAAAAGGAAAAAACGGAACCCTTATAGGATCAGTTTGTTGTCCGTCTGTCTGTCAAGACCCTTTATCTCGGGAACGCGTGGAGGTATCGAGTTGAAATTAAAACCATATGCGGTCCCTTGAAGCTGTGAAAAAAAATAAACTTCTGTTTTTGTATATTTTACAAAAAAAAAACTTTTTTGCGATTCAGAAAACAATTCCGGGAATTGAACTGTTTTCATAGGTAAGTTTGTACGGAAACCTCAGTGCGCGAGCCCGACTCGCACTTGCCCAGTTTTTTTTAAAGAGTAACCATCGAGTTTTTTTACGAAGTGCGAAATAAATAATTTTGAGTTTGAGTTTGAATGACTAACATTAGAACCTTACGCATCAAGAATTTGTCACATACCACCCAACAAAGAGAGGAAAACGAAACGATTGAGTTAATGAGAGAGAGATGCCTTCTCGCAATAAAGTGATCCTCCGGTCGGCTTATTATCATTGTTTTAATACACGTTTCGTTATTAATAAGGATAAGGGTGCAGTGCAAGTAAAGCTATAGCGAATTAATCTGTAACAAAATTCTGTAATGATCTGCAAAGAAACGGCCCCGACTTACGAGTTATAGGTTGCGGGTTCAAACCCAGCCAGGCGCATTACTTTGTGTAATTTATTTCATCACCACTGCTCTCAAAACGGTGAAGGAAAACATCGTGAGGAAACCGGCATGTCCTAGAACCAAAAATTCGAAGACATGTGACATCCACCAACCCGCACTGGGTCCGCGTGGTGGATTACGGCCCATTCCCTCTCCTAGAGAGGAGGCCTGAGTCCCAACAGCGGGAACATTATAAGGCCGACTATGCTATGCTATGCTGCAAAAAAATGCATCTTCAATATTAGTTTGTATTTGTTATGTAAACTAATCCTGCTGAGCATACAATTCTTCCCTAAATAATATATTTGAAGAAGCATTGTTATGTTTTTTGTATGGTAATTAAGAAACTGAAATGATTCAATGATGATTAAAATACGACCACAGCTTTGATCGTATCTAGTTTCATTTTTTTTTTCCTGCAAGTCAGTGCTATACTTTGCACTTACTTTCTTGCTAGACGTTTTGTACAGGTATACTGATATAATGTAATAGTTAGGTAGATAACCTGAAAATCTTCAAGCAGTAATGCAAAGGAGGCGGCCGATCGCATGAGGCGACGGTCCTCACGCCCCAACCGCCGCCGGGATTCCGATCCCGATTTCCGGCCACCACAGGCACGGGCTAGCGGATGGCGAGCAATGGGTAGCCTGTCGTTCGACCGTCCGGTAACCGTCCGGACCGAGCTCAAGTCTTCGACGGCGCGTATTGTTCCACGCGCGCCTCAAGGAGATGTCAGCAAATCGTAGGGGCCCAGATGGGTCGAAGCCTACTGAGGCCACGGATAGTGTTAAAGTGAAACCCGGGGCCCTGGGACGAAGGCAAAGAAGGAACAGGAGTGGGTTTTTAGTCAGTAAAAGTCTGACACTATCTCGCGCACCACCCAAGAGCGGGATTTGTCATAAGATGATTTTCCCACAAAAAAAAAATTATAGCATCTACAGCTTCAACTTAACACAAATTTTACTTTAGTGAATGTTCACTGGAACACAAATCTTCGCCCCATCTTCGCTACCACTACACCCCATCCTAACCAAAGTTCGTAAACATTAAAAAGCTTAATAAAATAATAAATGCCGCTCGATTGGGACCGGTTCTCGGTAAAGAGCTTACGGGGGCTTAAATTGTAAAGTATCGCCAAACGTCGCCGTCGCCAGCGCTGGCGTCCGTCCGGGGCGACTCGGAGTGACTCGGGGCAAGTCGGGGGCAGGCGACAGAACTTGTTCGAATTTATTTTGGTTTAATTAGGATGTTTATTGGAATAAACTGTAAGTACCTATACCTAAGTAGCTGTACTCGAGTTCATATAGTTGTATTTTTTTGCTTTTTAGTCTGATGGAGACGTCACAATAAACTTACATAGGTAGGTAGATCTTATTGGCAGTCGCCCCTATTAAAATTGCTGCAGGTTGGCATTCAGCTTCATCTGGATATAGTGGAAGCTGGCAACAATTATATTGGGCAGTTTGGCTTTACAATATCTACTTTGTATATTTTTTTTCATTTGTTTATGTAGTACTTGAGAAATAAGGTTCACCATTTATTGCTAAGACCTTAAAAGAAACATTGTCACATCAAGTTTTTTTTTTGCATAATACCACAAGCTCAGCTTAATTTGGGACTAGACAGCGTTGTGTGAAAGTTGCGAAATATTATTATTTATTATTATTATATATTAACCTCCATCTCATGTTATTATGATATATTCCTCGGTGGACGCTAATAATCTTTATTAAAGCCAATAAAAGCTTACACATGTCAATGTTTTCAACAACCATGTCCGGTAATCCTGTTATAACGGTACAAATTAAATGTAGGAGACATTTAAATGCAGTTTATCCCCAATTGGAGACCGAGAACTAAGTTAAATTAGATAAATTCTAAGGAAAATGTTCATACTTACATAGTAGGCGGTGGATGGCGAGCAATGGGTAGCTTGCCGTCCGAACGTTCGGTAACCTTCCGGACCATGTCGTCGACGGCGCGTAGGGTTCCATGCGCGCCTCAAGGAGGTGTCAGCAAACCGTAGCGGCCCAGCAGGGTCGAAGCCTACTGGGGGCCCTAGAACGAAGGCAAAGAAGGAACAGGAGTGGGTTTTAGTCAGTAAAAGTCTGACACGCCCTCTCGCTCTGCCTAAGGATGTGAGATAAGGAGGCGACAGATGTCATTAGATGATTTCTAACCTAAAAAAAAAGTATGAGAAACTACCTCAGCCAATCACACTAATATTATAAAGGCAAAAGTTTGTAAGTGTATTTGTTTACTACTTCTTTACGCTTGAACGGCTGAACGTATTTAGATGCAATACGGCACACAGGTAGGCCATGTCCTGCAATAGCACATAGAATACTTTTTAATTTGGGAGTATGTTCCCTTGGAAAAATTTTCTACTTTGACGCTGGCGAAGCTTCTGGCAACAGCTATATAGATTATCTAGATGACTACATAACATGAAGGATGAACCACATTCCATTTAGGCCGAACCTTGCGTTAAACTGGCGCTCGCGCCGTCCCATAAAAAAGCCCTCCGTCTATTTTGCTACGTAATAACACATTCAAGTTCTCCATCGACACGACTACATGCACACCGTTAAAGTTGAACTAGCGACACTGCGCACGTAATAATCCGGTTTACGCAACGGGGACCGCCGCACACGACACACGCGTGACGTCACGCGACGAGTTAAATAGAAATTAAACCCCATTAACGCAGCGTTGGCCCTTAGTCGTGCACCAAACACTGTTGCGACAGGTAACGATACACATAAAATTAATTCGTATGCAAAAATTTGAACAATTTGTGACAAAATTCCTTTCAAGTTCATATACGATAAATAAAGATAAATTGAAATTGTGAAAGACAAAAACGTATAATTGTATGCGTAAATGCCAAAATAAATGTATTTTCTGTGACTTTTTTTTATTATTATTGATAGACTGGCGTTTGACCACTATCTAACCTGATGGTAAGCGATGATGTGGCCGACGATGGAGCATGCTTGCCTAGAAGTAACCTATTCACTCTTGACTTAAAGACCCCTAGGTTGTAGCTATCAGGGAACACAGACTCCGGCAGGGAATTCCACTCCTTAGCTGTACGCATTATGAATGTGTTCCCAAAACGCTTTACATGTACGTATTGGTGGGATGTCCACCATGTACCAATGGCGCAACGCCGTACGTCTAGTGGTCCGATGATGGAACGGACTTGGTGGAATAAAATTGTAAAATTCCAACGCACACTCCCCGAAATGTACATCGGTACATGGTGGACATCCCACCCATACGTACAAAGCGTTTTGGGAACACATTCATAATGCGTACAGCTAAGGAGTGGAATTCCCTGTCGGAGTCTGTGTTCCCTGATAGCTACAACCTAGGGGTCTTTAAGTCAAGAGTGAATAGGTTACTTCTAGGCAAGCGTGCTCCATCGTCGGCCACGTCATCGCTTACCATCAGGTGAGATGGTGGTTAAACGCCTATCAATAATAAAAATAAAAAAAATAAAAAATGTAATCGATAGAAAACCAACAGGCCAGCAACTCGGCGTCGATACTCAAGGCTTTGGAGTTTTGACTCGACAAGTGCATCATCACCGATGATCCTCTTGGCTCGCTTCTCAATCGACTCCAGGGCATCGAGCTGGTATTTGGCAGACCCATCCCAAAGATGAGAGCATCATTCCACACACGATTGAACTTGCGCTTGACGTAGTGAAATGGTAGTCCACCAAAAACCCACCTATGTTCCTTCAGTTGCCTTTTGCATTCCGTTGTGCCACGGTAACTCTTTCGAACAATTTTACAGCCCAGTTTGATACCACCTATGTTTTCAGTTAAGTAAGTCAAGTTGTTTTGGCTGCCCTAAGGTAACTCTTTAGAAAATCTCGCAGCCCCGTCTGACATTACAAGAGCGAATGAAGTTTATAATATGATAATATCTCAACCTCCAAAACGAGGACTAAATCCTCATTAATGTTACCAACGTTATTAATTTACCATAATCAATATAAAATGTTGCAAAGCTTTGTAACGCCCGTCAACACACAACAGTCCCTTTTTATCGATTGATTCGGGTGTTGTGTAACAGTACATCTGCCGCGTCCCCTACCCTGTTTCCCGACTCTGTCCGTGTCTAAAACGTGGTTATTGGATGATAGACGATGAAACTGAAGGTAGTGTCAATAAAACGAGTTTTTTAGGGTTCCGTACTTCAAAAGGAAAAAACGGAACCCTTATAGGATCACTTTGTTGTCCGTCCGTCTGTCTGTCAAGACCCTTTATCTCGGGAACGCGTGAAGGTATCGAATTGAAATTAAAACCATATACTCAAGTCTGCGGTCTCTTGAAGCTGTGAAAAAATCAAACTTCGAAAAAAAGATAAGGCCCTTTATGTCACAAAAAACGTATAATTTTTTTTACAAAAAGAATACGACCGACTTCAATGTAAAAAATACACTGAAAAGTTCAAAATAACTTTAATTTCCGAAATCGATGTTAAATAACGAAGAGACAAAACTATTATAGAAACACCGACTTCCGAAATTAAAGTTATTTTGCACTTTACAGTGTATTTTTTACATTGAAGTCGGTTGTATTTTTTTTGTTTTTTTTTTTATCATTGGTAAGTTTGTACGCAACCCTCAGTGTGCGCACTTGTCCGGTTTTTTTTTTATTGATCTGCTCGCGTTTGATCACTATCTCACCAGATGTTAAGTGATTTGAGCACGCTTGCCTAAAGTAGCCTACTCACCTCTTGACTTAAAGACCCCAGGTAGTAGCTATCAGCCCTGCGTTCAAAAATGAGGTTAGAGTAAACTTTAATGACGTTATCAGGGTAGATACTCTACGCTCGTATTTTTTAACGCGAACGTAGAGTTCAACTGTCAATTGAACTCTACGTTCGCGTTACTCTCTAGTTATAAAAGAACGACCCTGGGTTGCAACTCGAAGCATTTTTGAACGGTTGGAGTAGCGACTCTACTCTACACTGGTTATTTTTAAACGCAGGGCAGGAAACACAGACTCCGGCAGGGAATTCCACTCCTTAGCTGTACGCACAATGAACGACGAAGAAGTAAATTGATGGCTCGGTTCACTTAAGTAGAGCGACTGGCGTTCCCGTATTTTACAAATATTTGTATGACCGACATATTCCAGGTCTGGATGACTTGTTTAGTTTACATATTTGTGAATCGGTATGTTTACAAATATGTACAGGAGAAAGTACAAGTGTTGGGCTACTTTACAAATAGAAAACACTTCTGGATTATGCATTTCTACTTCAAGAAATAGAAGAGATAACAATTTAAAAAAATCTAAGATGCATTTATGATTTTACACTTTAATTTTTTCTGTAAGTATAGCAATTACTAGGTACAGTTCTTTTTTCACTACACCTGAAATATCTGTCACACCAATTCCTACTTTATTAAGAGCAATTTGCAAAACATATGATATAGGTAAAGTACAGGGGCGCCGACTCCGTGGGTGCTCGGGGGCTCGAGCACCCATAAGAAATAAACAGTGGGTGCCGAGCACCCCTGAGAATAGACATCAAGAAATAGATCAGTAATCGCCTTTTAGGTTACGTATAAATTATAATATCTAATATATAAAATTCTCGTGTCACGGTGTTCGAACTTGAACTCCTCCGAAACGGCTCGACCGATTCTCATGAAATTTTGTGAGCATATTGAGTAGCTCTGAGAATCGGCCAACATCTATTTTTTTTTTTTTTTTTTTTTTTTTATTTATATGGCAGAACAACGTTTGCCGGCTCAGCTAGTTTCTTTATAATAAAAACTAGTTTAATTTTTATATAATGGTTTCATTTTATATTTTTATCAAACATAATTAATAATTAAGTACGCAGTATGTAAGTAGGACATTTATTTATTTGTCGGTCGATCAGTGTGCATTTCTCTTCTCACAATTCGCCACTATGTCGAGTCCATTAAATGAGCATGAGCACCCATGACATTTTTTAAAAGCCGGCCGCCCCTTGTAAAGTACCTATCTGAGCTTCGCAAAAGTAAACATTACAGATTTATCAAACATTCTTTCATTAAAAATAAAGAGTAAATGAGCATTGTTTCTAGATTATAATTTACAACAAACACAACAATCGGGGAGTA
Organism: Mythimna impura; assembly: GCA_905147345.3. Taxonomy (NCBI): domain Eukaryota; kingdom Metazoa; phylum Arthropoda; class Insecta; order Lepidoptera; family Noctuidae; genus Mythimna; species Mythimna impura. The sequence continues at coordinate 19,896,462 of LR990356.1, read as the reverse complement.
AATACCTCGGCGTTCGCAAACAAAACTCAGCTTAATATCTCGCACGCGCAAGCTCAAACAAATTAAAGAAAATCCCCAAAATGGGGAACAACAGACTTTCGTTACATCACCAGTATTCAGCATAGTACAGTCAAGAGCAAGAAGATAGGTACATTGTCACATTTTCAATCTGTCTTAACTTCTGCTATTCAAGAAATAAGTGTACGTCAAATTGTTTTTAATTACATAACCATGAAATAGGTCATTTAGAACTAGTCGTACTCACAATTTAGAACTAGTAGTCGTACCCACAATTTAGAACTAGTAGTCGTACCCACAATTTAGAACTGGTAATCGTACCCACATTTTAGAACAAGTAGTCGTACCCAAAATTTAGAACTAGTAGTCGTACCCACAATTTAGAACTAGTAGTCGTACCCACAATTTAGAACTAGTAGTCGTACCCACAAAAAAGAACTAGTAGTCGTACCCACAATTTAGAACTAGTTGTCGTACCCACAATTTAGAACTAATTGTCATACCCACAATTTAGAACTAGTTGTTGTACCCACAATTTTTTTATTGTTGATAGGTTCGCGCTTGACCACTATCTCACCTGATGGAAAGCGACGATGTAGTCGATGATGGAGCGCGCTTACCTAGAAGTAACCTATTCACTCTTGACTTAAAGATCCCTAGGTTGTAGCTATCAGGAAATACAGACTCATTAATGTATAAATGGCAAAAGTTAAGATAGATAAAAAATGTGACGATGTATATATGTTGTTATTCGTGACTGTGACTGTACACAGGTTATATTGAAATTTCCCCGCGATGTAAATCTCGCATAATCTTTAATGTCAACTCAGAGCTTCTGAGATGGGGAACTTAGGGTACTGACTTTTTGACGAGCGGAGCGATTTTGTGGTGACAATGTGTTCAAATAGGAAAGTAAACTTAACTTTGTGGATGTCTGATACTTTTAGTCTCCGGTATACGACTAGGTTTTCTCAGAGGAGCGAGAGGAAGTGTCAGACTTATACTGACTAAAACCCATATTGCCATCCTTCAGTTGCCCTTTATTGCGAGGGCTGCTGTAACTCCTTTGAACAATCCGCAGCCCTGGCACCAGCATCAACAGTGAGCAGAATTTTATAAAGATACTAGCTTCAGCCAGCGGCTTTACCCGCGTGAAAGTAACTTTCTCTATACAAACTTTGGAACCCTGTTTTACCCCCTTATATATCCGCTAAGAACGGATTTTACGAAACTCTACCCAGTTTCGTAAAATCCGTTCTTAGCGGATATCTACACCCTATAAGAAATCTACCTGCCAAGTTTTAAGTTTGTAGGTGTTATAGTTTCTGAGATTTCGTGATTAATCAGTGAGTGGTATTTCGCTTTTATATATATTTCTAACCGCTGGAAAAAATTTTGTCCTCCTTGGCAAGATTTTTTCCAGCGGTGAGAATTAAAACAAAATTGACAAATAACCATATTATCAAAACACTAGCCAGCAGCTTTGTACACATAAAAATATATGCCTATGCCCCTCAGTCATATACCGAATAGCATTCTACTGGTGAAAATTTTTTTGAAATCGGTCCTGTAGTTTTTAATTTTATCCCTACCAAACAAAAATACATTTTTTTTCCTCTAATATTAGCATAGAAGTATAGATAACCGGATTATACTGGCATACTATAATAAGTATCTACCATTTTTATGTACAAACCAAAATAAAATAGACAAAAACGCTTCTTACAACACTAAGTCCAAACCCCCGTCTCCACAAGGGGTACAAACGTCCCTGTGATCTGTGACGCGTATGATCCGCTCCACTAATATTATTTAGAACCAAGCAGCAATTGTTTCCATGCGGTGGCCTCAGGCAGGACAGCTTTGACTTTTAATCAGTTAGCAAATATTTAACCCGGCCGTGCATATTGAGGAGGCCTGTGCAATTGCATTAGAGGGTTAGGTTACACACCAGTGATCAACGGTACGCTTCAATGGAGTGGTATGTCACATTGTAAAGGGTGGAATATTAAACATTGCTGGGAAATGGAGTGGAAACGTTGCGGATTTTTTATTGGAGTATTATTAGATTCTATTTTTACCGTGATGTTATAATACATGCGCTATGGCTAGCACGTTCTTGTCTGTCTCTGTGTTCCATTACTGTGCCCATGGAATCGCCAGTCCCTATCAGAATACCAGTGCTACGTTATTTTACTTTTTTGTTTTAAATATAGCAGCTTAAGCTGAGGTAGGAGCCTTTTTGGCCTCGCACAGGTCTGTTTTTCTTTTTATTTTTCATGTTGCATTTTTTAATAGATTAGCTAACTTTTTTTTAAATTGTTGTTTGTCCTGTGCAAGTCTCAAGGAAATGTTTTTTCTTTCTTTCTTTCTGAAGGAACTCAGGTAGGTTTTAGTCAGTATAAGTGTGACACTCGCTTGGAGAAGTTATTTAATGATTTTCCACCTAAAAGTAGCAGAAAAGTAATGAAGTTCCATCATCGAACCACCAGGCGTACGGCAATGCGCCATCGGTACATGGTGGACATCCCACCTATACGCACGAAACGTTTTGGGAACACATTCATTGTGCCTACAGCTAAGGAATGGAATTCCTTGCCAGAATCTGTGTTTCCTGATGGCTACAACCCGGGAATCTTTAAGTCAAGAGTGAATAGGTTACTTCTAGATAAGCGCGCTCCATCGTCGACTGCATCGTCTCTTTCCATCAGGTGAGATAGAGGTCAAGCGCGAACCTATCAAGAACAAAAAAAAAAAAAAAAAGTACCAGTGAAGTTATAGAGCAAATCTTACTTTCTATAGGCTATTGACCTTTTTTCACATTAGGCTTATTGTTTAACGACACGATATCGTGGGATTGGGTAGTTGGCTTCCGATGCCATAGAGATGCCGTCAAATGCCGTCCTACAGCGGATTCCAAAATAGATTTAATAACCACAAAAGAAATTCGCACTCCTAACAAATGATAAATGATATTTATTATGCAAATAGGTTTTTTAAAAACACTTTTACACGTCAATTTTTTTTGTCAATTTAAACTAGATGAAGCCGGTGTTTCCTAGCTGACCACCCTGAGAAGAAAGACCGAAACAAACTCAGGGGTCAAAGTCTTTTTTAAAGTCCATACAGCAAACATGTGATGGTCAAACAAATGATATGAGAACCATGCAGGACCATGCAATATTCACATGACATAAAATTGCTTACTGCCTATCTGCATAGCTTACAAATCTCCCGCAACCCAGCATTCCTTTCACAGACAAGACGGTAGCGTACATTCTCAATTACAAGAAGATTTACCCGTACGTGTCTCATCGGAGGCAAATGTCCATTACCAGGTACAGTCGCGTACGCAAGTGACCGCGGCACGGTGGCGACGCTGCGTCCGTCACGGGACGCGTGTTTGCGCAGTGTCGTGCCGTATTGCGGACAATTGGCGCACGTTCTTAATGTCATTACTCGGACGTGGACGTGGGTGACGGGTACAGGTGCGGAGAGAAGTGGATATTGGAGGATGTTTCGATTGGTAATTTTTTAAAGAAGAATTCATTTTAAAGTATGGAGGAAATTGGAAAAACGTGCTTCAAAGTCATGAATGATTCAATTATTGTAGTTGATCACAAATTGAACTGAAATATTTTGTCAAACCAATTTTATTTGCAAACCAAAAATGGGCGATGGATTTTTATTATTCTAAAAATTGGTTTATGTAAGCAACAACAGTTGCACAATCGGTGTCAGTTTAAATAATCATCTTAAAAATCAAGATAACTGTTCTCTCGACGATTATACTCACGTTTTCCATTGACTTTCATGTAGTCCCTGTATTTTATGTACGAAAGATGATGAGACAATAGCCAATGTATCTCAAAACTTTTTACATTTTTTTTTTTTTACTACATACACTTAAAGGAAACCCTTTTGTATCATGACAAAATAGCTCATAATCACAATGCTGGTCAAAGAATTCGAAATTATTGAAGCAGTAAACTTGGTAAAAAATATTGACTTAAAGTTTGAGAACCAGAATGTCCCATCATCGACTGAATTAGCGACGTAATTGGGCCTACCGCTGCGGAGACTACATAAATGGATGTGGAACCATACTGTACTGACTAATATTTGAAAAGGATATGAAATAGGAGTTGCGAATTGAATTTGCCATAAATGAACGCAAAAATGACATCATTTGATTGAAATCGTACCTTCGGACATAGATGTGGATGTACCCGATGGAAATGATATACTTACGTTATGAGATTTATGAGCTTACAGAAATATATCTTGGTAAGTTAACTTTATTGATTAGTTATTTTATACAGGCTACTGTACAAGATTTAAACGAGCTGGTAGGTACTCTAACAAGATGAAAGAGATTTTTACAAATTTCTATCAACTAAAACTTACATTTCTATTTCTTAGAAAAATGCTTAATCCAAAACAATGTAACGCATGGCCTATCTCAGACAATTTTTACAATTCCAATCAAAAATATTCCCACTGTGATCACAATACCAAAAACAATCTAAGAACAATCGCTAAAATTACATATAGGTGCGCAATCATGACAAGAATGCCGCAAAAGATGAGCCTTATAAAGAAGCAGTAACCCTTCTCTCGCTGGCTAAAATTGACACAAAGCTCGTTCACGACTAGCTAAAATTGACACTGACGACCGCGAGCCTATTCAGCACAAAACCAAAAAGGGTAAAACATCCATATAGCGCCATCCTTATCTCCCGCATAATGAGAGAAAGGGAAGAAAAAATCGTGCACTGCAATCTCGACGCGTAGTACGACAGTATTCAATTCAATTTCGAAATCATGATACAATCGAGTACTTACACGCTACCAATATGAGAGGCGAAAATTGGCTGTACCCATGATAGTATGACCGAAGCTATACTTAAACGCGTGATACACTGGTGTCAAGATCGGCAAACTTGTTGTCGTACTTTCGTCTAACCAGACTTTTATACTTCACCTTTGCCAAACATGAAATCGCTGTCTACGTCGATTAAGTTAGATTGATTTGATTCAGCTTTTAAGTTACTTTAAAGTTTAACTTCATTTCTTGTATGTACGGCCTCCTTATCACCTCCATCTCTTTCAACATCAATAGCTTTATTAATAACAATATTTATTTTAGTTAAATTAACAACGCCAACCTCATATTTACCGCCAACCACCCAACATTTTCCCTAATATCCTCCAACCTAACCACCAGTATTTCTCCAGCTAGTCCACACCCAGAGCCTAGCTCGTGAAACGATATTGCCATATCATCAGCAGCCAGTTATTTGCTCTCCAATCGTGTGAGAAAAACGTTACCCAGCTATCGAACCTACAATTTGTTTCGACGGAATGTCAAATGTTGAGAAACTACTCTGGTTAAGTAGGTACGTGATCTTTTTTTTTATACGCGTGACCATCGTTGTGTGATTACTGTGGGGTCTACATGCTTATTTGTTGACATTAGAATGTGTGGGACTATTTGGTTATGGTGTTATAATTTTAGTATATACTTCTTTTTTGTGCCGATGGTATAATTAATGTTGATCATTACATCGCCACTTCTATAGCAGCGTTTGACTGCAAGTTTCGGTACTACTTTATTTTATTTTTTCCTGTCATCAAAAGCGTTTTTACTGCTTTGTGATGTTAGCTTGTAGCTTCGTTACTGATGTTTTTCTCAGAATATTCAACCTTGTGAGGTTGTCCATACCTAATGTCAGCTATGACCTGCCGTAACCTGTGTTGTACATAGATTGAGTCGATGGTTTCCAACTTATGACCTTTTTTAAATATTTTTTGGATAAAATCTAACATGGTGTAAAAATTATTGGAATCGACTCAGTTACTGATTCTGAACAAACTATATTCAGTTTCGCATATACTAAAAATACTGTTGTATACTTCATCACAATTCATTGGAGGAGAATCATTAACTATTTCCACCATAATAATACCATGTACCAGTTTTGCCAGGGTTGCAGAATTGTGTTCGAAAAAGTTACTGCCCTGGAACTCAAAAGGCAACTACTGGAACACCTACACGCACAAAACGTTTTGGGAACACATTCACTGTGCTTACAGCTAAGGAGTGGAATTCCTTGCCGGAATCTGTTTCCTGATGGCTAAAACCGGGGAATCTTTAAGTCAAGAGGGAATATGTTATTTCTAGGTAAGCGCGCTCCATCGTCGGCCGCATGGTGGCTTTCCATCAGGTGAGATAGCGGTCAAGTGCGAATCTATCAAGAATAAAAAGAACTTGGGTTTTAGTTAGCAAAGGTCTGATACTCCCTCTAATACCACCGGGAGAATTTATTTGATAATATTATCATCCCAAATAAAAACATAATTATGCCAGTTTTGCAATACCATTACAAAGTATTGTGTGATCCTTTGAACTTTTATCTGTAGATATTTATTAGATTCCAACATCGATCACCTATGAACTTAGCTCACTCTTATTTAATAATCAGGCTCTCATAATATATTTTAGTTTACCATTGGCCAAATCATAACCTTTAACTAAGGAATAGAATATCGTTATCTCAAACATTATCTTGTCATTATCAGTATGTAACACACTTGCTAACAAGGAGTCATCGCGCATGACCGCTTTGAAGAATTTTGACGCCCGTCACTTTGAAGAAGCGACTTATCAGACCACCTCCGCATTACAAGGGTTAAGAGTCAAAAGTCCATTGAAAAATAACCCTTACTCCTTCAACTTAAAGTTCTAGTGAGGTGAATGGATAAGTTGGTAGTGCGGTGGTCTTTTACAAAAGCCATGATGGACAGTCGCTTGACGATTTCCTTTATGCTATGTGAGATATTTACTTATACATTCAGATCTTTATTTTAATAATGCTAGGGTCGATTTTTGCTGAGCTAAAAGGTGATGTATTCTGATGTTTTCGCCTAAATATAATAGTCATGAAGATGTCAGGCGCGTAGTATCAAGTGACACACGGTTAGATATTTGAATATATCGTGCTGAGAACAAATTTCACTGTTCTTGAGTAGCGTTTGACAGGCGGGTCGCGTCATGCGTCAAGCGTCAGGCGTCAGGTTAGACACTGACAGATTTTGACGCTGACGCTCATAGCTGTATGACGTGTGCCCAGCCGTGTTACCTGGGATACTTTCAAGTGATGTGACGTGGAACTGAGTTCAGAAGTTTCGTGTTCCTTTTTTAAACTAAATTTCACATTCGACCTTTACTAACGTTAGATTTTAGTTTCTTTTATTTTTTTCCTGTGGCGCCAGCAGTTTTAAAATCATGACTAAGTTTTACTTGTAAACTTTCGTACATGTCATTAACAAGTAGTAGACATAACCAGTAAATGACACAGAGTTATACAACTATTGGGTAACTTTATGAACTCTTTTTTTTAACATATTTTTTTCTTTAGTCCTACCTAGTCTTTATTCCTAGTCCTAGTCCAGTATTGTCCTACTGCTAGACAAAGGCCTACCCATCTCTTTCCAAACCTCTTTGTCTTGAGAGATCTCTGACCAAGTTTGCCCCGCGAACATGATCAGACAGATCGCTACACGTTTTTAATGATAATTGTAATTTATTTATGTACAAAAATTACATAAATATTAACTAACTATTTACAATAAAACTCATTACGTATAGGCGTCGAAGTACCCTTCCACATCTCTGAAGACCAGCCCAGAAGACTGGCAGTATTGATACGCTGAATGGCAATGCTAATTTAATACAACAAACAACACAACGTATTATTGTTTGTACCTAGACCGTTTATAAAACTCCTGAAAGATGTAAAGATTTTCTTATCTTAAAAAATAATAAAGATTAACAAAAGCGCTCTTTGGCATCAAAACTAATACAGTCGACCATTTTCCATTTTTAAAATATAGAGAAGTATTTTTCGCCATACAAGAAATAAAAATTCAAAATCCTGTATCGCGGTATCAAAATTCTTCGCGCAATTAGAAAATTAACTATTGAGCAATTGCCTGGACTTGACACAATATCAATCTAGTCGAAAGATCCTCCCTTTTCAGTGGAGGAATCTGGAACTTTACATCCTGATTCACACACATCAAAAATAAAAATACTGTCCTCCTTACTTGCACAATCTAAAAAAAAAAAACAGTCTCATTGAAACAGCGTCCCACCATGAAGCCATCCATGCCTTTCAATCACCATCATTACTAGACAACCATGTCGTTTGATCAAACAAAATATAGAACTAAACAAGCCCACATCTCACGTCCCAAACAGTCATTATAGAGATTGTCCAATCGAAAATTACCGACACATCGCTGGCGATAAGTACGTGACTTATCCTCCTTCATATTTAGCTGTAAAGGTGAGGACAAGGTGGACAGCTAAGCGAGAAATGAACTGAAAATAGGCGACTGTACCAGATGGCTGTGTAGATGACCATATTAAAGGGAGGAAGGAGAGAGAAATTATGTAGAATTGTGTGAAAGAATAATTCAAGCCGAGAAATCGTCGTGTCTTATGAAGCAGAATTCACTTTCAATTGATAAATTGGTAATTGGGATCAGAAGCAAAATTATAGATGGAACAGAATGGAACTTATTCTTGTGGTATTACCTTCCTTAACTCTTTATGACCATAAAACTTTAAATATGTCTTATTACAAACAGTATTTTCTTTGGCAGCCTGTTTATACAATTTAGAATGTTGCACTACAAGGCGCTTCCTTTATTCTTTATTTTAACTTTCAACAAAATACCGTTCATTAAAGTAAACAATTAGTAATATTAAAACCTCGTTCAGCTCAGCTATGAATAAACCTATTACCTTATATTCTCTGTAGTAATATAATCTGAACCAGTAATGGTCAGTTTGAACAACAAAATTGCATGTGAAATTGTCGTAGACACCGGCCGAAGTACTACACTGTTATATTGATTGTTGATCTTGACGGTACGTGATAGGTTTTTACATTGTAGAATTTGTACACAAGTACCTACGGTTGGTGATAGTTTTATAGTTAAGTTATATGTTGAAGACACGCTTGTTTAGCGTTGACTACTTCTTCACATGTGGCTTCCGTGGTAGCTCTTTAACAGCTCTATCTTTGTCCCTCAGTAGAAATTACTCCAGTATCGTGGGTGCGTTCATATACACGTATATTTGAACTCACATACACAGGACAACCAAACCCGGAAAAACTACCTAAGAGTTATCTAATCTATTTTTTTTTTTAATTTAATCAGAAAAAAGCATTGTCTCATCGGTCACTGAAAGGCCAAGGTAAAAAATTAATTGCGTCACAATGCATCACATCGCATCGCATCACATCACATCGCATCACATCACATCACATCGCATCGAATATATTACGGTACTCCAAAGGTTAATCTCATAGGTATTGATCAAACTCGCTCGAATGTGTAGACTAGCTGTATTCAATAAAGTAACAGTAAAAACCCAGTCAAAAATTCACTAGTAACAAGTTTATTAATCATCATAATTCCAGACCAAAACCGTTCACTGCTAAATAAAGGTCTACCCCAAATATCGCCTTATTATAATGTGTTCAAGTTTATAAATAATAAAACAATATTAAAATTCCATCGAACTATATTATAATCAATAAAAAGAAAGTTAATAAAAGTATTCAAACAAAACAAAAGTCCGCATAAAACCGGTCACTTTCAGTTCTTCCAATTAAAGTCACTGAGTAAAAAAACGACGTGCGAGGAACACGTCTTTTGGTGACCTTACACCCTTCAGGACCAGTTCTGATGATGAATGGCGTCCGTCTAATGAGCCATCAGCGAGACCAGCCGGGTGTCGTGACATCGATTTGCACGCTGTCTTGCGTATGCGCATGTACTATGACACACAAAAGTGTTACGTTACTTGAAATATACTTTTAATATATATTTTTTTTTATTTAATAGCCCATAATGTACTGATGGGCCTTTCCTATAAATTTGCAAGTAGTTTTTCGATGACACGCTTAGCTTTTACTAAGTCAATGGACGAAAGGATTTTTTTTTAAGTACTCGTATGTATGAAACTGATTTTATATTAATTTTTTGGTCTTGACCACGAACTTGCCCGATGCAAACGAACATGCTCTTTCCATTTAGGAACATATGGCATATGTTCCTAAATGGAAAGAGCATGTTCAAAAAATATTGTTATTAGGTACTTAACAAAACAAAACTATTATATACTTTGTTTCCTGATGGCTAGAATCCCGGAATCTTTAGGTCAAGAGTGAATAGGTTACTTCTAGGTAAGCGCGCTCCATCGTCGACCGCATCGTCGCTTTCCATCAGGTGAGATAGCGGTCAAGCGCGAACCTATCAAGAATAAAAATATACATATATATGAGCCAAAGTCACTACGGAAATATTTAAAATAATATGCTATTATTATCATAAAACGAGTGAGAGCAGTGGTGGCCGAGTGGTAACGGCTCCGACTTACGAGTTGTAGGTCGCGGGTTCAAACCCAGCCAGGCGCATTACTTTGTGTAATTTATTTCATCACCACTGCTCTCAAAACGGTGAAGGAAAACATCGTGAGGAAACCGGCATGTCCTAGAACCAAAAATTCGAAGACATGTGACATCCACCAACCCGCACTGGGCCCGCGTGGTGGATTACGGCCATTCCCTCTCCTAGAGAGGAGGCCTGAGTCCCAGAAAGGGAACATTATAAGGCCGACTATGTATTATCATAAAAGATAGCTGTAACATATTTCGCCTTGATAGTGAAAAATCGAGTATGAAACATTGTAACATTATTTGATTGCTACTAAACACAATATTAGTCGATGAAGCAAAAGGTAATTGCTGTCATAAAATAGATTGCGCCGGCAACGTTGCTCGCCTAATATTGATTCAGTATATTTATAACTTCTAGTTAATATTCGTATTTGATGTAGGATGCCTTGCAAACTTGTTGGCTCCGTGACATTTTGTCCGTAATTTGCATGAGAGTCTGTTGATGTCTTTACTAAGTTTCTGATTAATTTATTGACCCTTTACATTGTTATCTCCTTATCTACACTAAGATTATAAAAAGGTAAAGTTTGTTTTTATGTTTTTTTGTTTGTAGAAAGTAATCTCTGAAAGTACTGGTCCGATTTCTAAAATTTTTTCACCGATTTTCTACTTTATTCCTGAGTGACATAGGCTATATATTGTGTACGCGGGTGAAGCCTTGGGCATAAGCTAGTACTTGAATATTATAAAAAAATCCCTCCATCGCGTCTGTTTGTCTGTCAGTCTCTTCGCGATATACCTACTAAAAAGCCACCAGACAGTACATACATGCATATTACAATAGAAGAAAGCTGATAATTTCAAAGATACTTAATACCCATGCGAAGCTAGGGTGGGTTGCTAGTTTTTTTAACCGACTTCAAAAAAAAGGAGGAGGTTATCAATTCGGTTGTATTTTTTTTTTTTTTTTTTTTTTTTTATCATCATTATTTTTTTTTTTTTTTTTTATGTTTGTTACCTCAGAACTCCGTCGTTTATGGACCGATTTGCAAAATTTTTTTTTCCCTTTATAGGATATGCTTCCAGATTGGTCCCATTTTTTTCAAAATCTAGTTCTGATGATGGAATCCATGAGGAATCGAGGGAACTCCTCAAAAATTATAGGCAACCCTATGGTAATTTTAGTATTTTCATCAAGAACTTAAGCATTTACAGTCAAAAAGTAACATTTGATGAAGTGGAACTGATGAAGAAGACCAGAAATGGTCAACGGAACTTCATACTCAAATAGATATCACATTGAAGATATAGTTAAGCGACTATGACAATACAAATAAATGAATGATTCTGAATAGTTACGTTGAAAATGGTATCATCGAAGTGATCTGATGATGATGATGGAGCCGGAAGGTAGGCACTGGAACTCCGTAATTAATCAATGTAACCTAGCCGTGTTTGGACTCATTAGAATTGTCATGAGATGCACTTTGGCTATAAGGTACTATCGAACTGATCTGATGATGGAGCCGGAAGGTAGGCACAGGAACTCCGTAATTAATCAATGTATCCTAGCCGTGTTTGGGCTTATTAGAATTGTCGTGAGATGCTCTTTGGCTATAAGGTACTATCGAACTGATCTGATGATGGAGCCGGAAGGAGGAAGGTAGGCACAGCAACTTTATAATAAAACAATGTAACCTAGCAGTATTTGGGTAAATTGGAATTGTCATTAGAAATAGGCACTCTGTTTATAAGTGTATCGCAACTAAAAAGTGTGAAATAAAAACTTTTTAGAAAACAAAATAACCGACTTCACTAAAAAAACACTAAAAGGATCAAAATAACTTTAATTTCGGAAGTCGGTGTTAAATAAGAAACAAACAATACCGAGAAACACCGACATCCGAAATTAAAGTTATTTTGATCCTTTTAGTGTTTTTTTTAGTGAAGTCGGTTATTTTTTTTTTCTAAAAAGTTTTTTTTTAATAATTTGTATCTCTGATTTCTGATCTGGCTAGGAGACGTAGCTTACTAAACTGCAATCTAGAAACCTAATCAAATCAAATTAACCTATCGCAGTCGACTGTTATACATCTAGTTTTTTTACAAGCTGTGTTTGTATGTTTGTGTGATGAGCACAATCATTTGTTCTGTGTCTGGGTGTAATTTATCTATAATATGTATGTATTTAGAAATATATAAGTAGGTTTATCAGTTGTCTAGTACTCATAACACAAGCTCTGCTTAGCTTGAGACTAGACGGCGTTGTGTGATAGTTCTGGAAAAAAAAATATATATAAAAAAAAACCATCGTTCTTAAAGAGTTCGCTAATGCGGCCCCTTTGGGTACGAGGCCGCGGGCGGGGCCCAATGCGCCCAAACCTAGCTACGCTACTGTGGTTCCAGGTTACGCTGCTAACTAGTCTACAAGGTTAGGTAACTAATTATTATTATAACCATATGCGTATATGGTTACCGATATACTTTTATGACCGATAATACCGTCCGAAGATCAGATGATTAGAGAGCGGCAATCCTATATGTCGCTTTTGATCCATCGATTTCTATTTTACGATCAAAACGAAGATGATTTATTTACGGATCCGCTTTATTAATAAGGTCTTTCAATCATTTGAATTTTAACTAAACAGACTGGTTTACTGTTAATCTGGTTATAACATAACTAGCGTTTTTTTTTTCTGTAAAAACTTTATTGATGAATCATTGTTAGAAAAATCTTTATATTTGTTAAGCTAGTTCCCACGCTATTGTCAATTTAACATTCAATTTTTAATTTATGAATTGCATGATGTAGTACAGTCGCGCACAACGTACATTTAGTGCGTGTTTATGAACGTTTTTATTGATTAATTTGCATTTTTATCGAATTAATCATAACAGGTTGCGGTACGTCCTTCATATTTTTATTACAGCCTTCACGGCCTTTTATGGCGTAAGAAGAAAAGAACGTAGATGAATCTGATAACATCTTTTTCATTTATTATTTGGCCCAAATAAATAGTAAATATTGAAAGTTACACTAATTTTTGAGTTAGTCGTTAAAGCCATTTTTAGTCAGGAATAAATAATAGTACCTATATGTTTTTATTTTTATCTTCAGGAAAATAAAATAATATCTATATAGGGTGACTGGTTATTAGTGTACGATACTTAAACACGTGATTGTGCTCATGATAACCAACAACTTTTACTATGGGAACAAACCTGAAATCGCGAAAAAAAATCAGCTGTTCAGTACATTTATGTTTGCCTAATGTACTGAACAGCTGATATTTTTTTCGCGATTTCGGCTTTGCTGCCATAATAAAAATTGTTTGTTATCATGAGCACAATCACGTGTTTAAGTATCGTACACTAATTGCCAGTCACCCTATATAAAAATTCATTATAAATATGAGAAAAAACACTAATGCGCCTCACCATCAATGATTGCATCACTGCTTACCATCAGGTGGGATCGCAGTCAAGCACTGGTTTATATCAATTAAAAAAAACTGTTTATATAAAAATTTCTTCCAGTAGACCTGCGAAAGAAAAAATTAATATGAAATTTAGACAGTAATATGTAAAAGCAGACATATACCTAATTTCAACATTATTTAAATATATCTATATATACCTACGTATTAGGTACTATACATGTACATGATACAGAAATCTTTCATATTAGACTTAAAAAATATTCCTTCTGTCAAAGTTTAATAATTTATTCAATATGAGATTTACAGAATGAAGGTACAGAATAGTTTTATTAATTTGAACTACGTACTTGAATCTTATAAATCAAATAAGTACGAGTAGTACTTGGAGTGTTAATTAGACAAGGTGTATTAGTGGACGGAATTTTATCATGATCCTTGTCTCGATATTTAATATTGACAGTAAAATATATATATATATATATATATATTTATCTATAAATAAGTAATATTTATATTATTCTATAAATTAAGCTGACATTTGTATCTTTTGTAAAAGTAATGAGTCTTTTCTAACGGACCTGTTTAAAATAACCTCACCATAACTAGAGCAGGCTGAAACTAAAATCATTATCCGTGATAACAGTGTTTACGAGCCCTATCTTTTGCGTCGTGTCATAGATGTTATGGTTTTGTTAATGCATCAACTTATTGTAATCTAGTATTGGAAATCGCAGCGTCAGAAAATCCACAAGGTGGACAGATGTCCTAGTGAGGGTCGCGGGAATCTGATGGATGCGAGACGCACAGGAGCGGACGTTGTGGAGACACTTGGACGTGGGCTATGCCCAACAGTTATTGTGATGAGACAATGATGATGACATAAAATATAGAATTTATGAAAAATAGTGGGTTAGGGAAAAATAAGAAGATGAAAGTTGTAACTTACAACAAAGTAGTCTTATAAAATAGGTACAACTTTCATGTGCTAATAGGTTGTTTTATTCATACTCCAAGGCCTAGCAGTTTGTATTTTTAATTAGCTTGTCAAGTTGACGCGAGTAAAAGTGAACTGTTTGTTGAATGTTCGTTTAGTACATTGTCGGAGTGTCACGGATTTGTAATGGTTAATCTCTTAATTTTATTCAAAGCTTTATATTGTCAAAATATTATTAAGCCAAGCCTCTAATAAAAGTATCTGAGGCGTGATTAATATATAAAACTGTGTATCAATACATGGCTTTAAGCAAGAGATGTTTTTTTTTTTATACGATCACAACATTTTTATGATCGATTGTACTTGATTTATAGTAAAAAAACAACGTTGTTTTTTGCTTAAATTATGAACTCAAAAAAAAAAAGAAAAAACATATATTTTTCACAACATAAACAACATTTATTTTTTGAGAGTTGAAAAAAAATATATTTTCGGATTGGTTATAATTATTATTATATTCTCACAAAGCTCTTTACTCTTGTCGTAAGAGTAAGAATATCTTGATTTATCTACCACATGGGTCCAATGCAAATTGGTGGTTCGAATTTTTGGTTCTAGGACATACCAGTTTCCTCACGATGATTTCCTTCACCGTTTTGAGAGCATTGGTCATGAAATTACACAAAGTAATGCGCCTGGCTGGGTTTGAACCCGCGACGTACAACTTGTACCACCACTGCTCACTCAAGCATTAAATGTAGTTTACAACATAATACATATCTTAGTTACTTCTCATTAACACGTTCAGGTCACACGAGGTCTAATACGTCTCGTACGTAGATACATAGCCGCTCTGCAAGGAAGATTCCTTGCACAGCGGCTAAGAAAAACATAGTCTCCTCTGCCGTGGAGGCCGTAACTTCAATTTGAGTTAGTTTAGAAAAGAGAGTTTACCTAAGATGCCCTATTAAACCAGAATGCAGTGGTGTATCTACTTTAATACGGGGTCACTATGACCTTGTACCGCACTTAGTCTAACAAAAGCTTTTAGTTTCGTACGGGGTCTTATAAGCCCCTTACCGTCACAATGATAGTTTTCAAACGAGGTCTTAAACGCCCCGTACCGCATTAATAAAAATACTACAATATTTTTTTGCCGCTGTCAACGTGTTAAACCACAAGATACTTAAACATTTAAATATCCATATCCACACCTCAAAAGTGTAACCACAAAAAAAAAACACATTTTGTCAGCCAATTTTTCTAACAAAATCTAAAGTAAATTATAATTACACGGTCGCGGCGACACATTGACCTCTCGTTCATCTTCGTCACATCACGCAGGTCGTATGTAACGGGGAATTATAATCTGTCGTGTTCACGCTAATGACCAGGTTTATGTTTGTAAACGTAGCTGTTATTATTTTGTTCTTAGGTAAGAGGCCGGATGGGCTGACTCTGGTGCCATGGAAAAACGGGAAGTGCCTGATCTGGGACGCAACTTGTGTCAGCACTGTCGCCGCCAGTCACTTGAGTCGCACCATGCACACTGCCTCTGCCGCCGCTAAAGACGCCTGCTCTAAAAAAAGGCTGAAGTACGCTTCCTTGGGTCAGCTTTACCATTTTGTGCCGGTTGCTGTAGAGACTCTGGGCAGTTGGAGTACGGAGGCAAAG
Source organism: Mythimna impura (assembly GCA_905147345.3). NCBI lineage: Eukaryota > Metazoa > Arthropoda > Insecta > Lepidoptera > Noctuidae > Mythimna > Mythimna impura. The sequence continues at coordinate 19,879,918 of LR990356.1, read as the reverse complement.
TGTTTTGTGAGGGATTTGGGCCGTAGGCTCGGGGAGGCAACGGGTAACTCCCGGTCCGGGTCGTTCTTGGTGCAAAGGATGGCTATCGCTATTCAGCGAGGTAATGCGGCTAGTGTTATGGGCACTTTTGCACCGGGAACGATCAGGGGCGGGTTATTTATTGACATTTTATATAATTGTAAAATGATAATTTATTTGTATTATACACATAGGTATATATATTTGTGACATATTATACGAATTATAAAATTCTATATTATTAAAAAATCCATAGAGTTTTGTTCTTTACCTAAATATTTGGTGGGTACATATATTTAGTGGGTCAGTTAGCTACACCAAAAGATCGCTGGATTTCCTGAGTATCCAATACAACAATGTTTTTAGGATGCTGTTGAAACTGCCCCGTTTCTGTAGTGCGTCGGAAATGTTTGCTCAGAATCGAACTGACGGCTTCCATGCAGTGATCCGTAAGAAAGTCGCATCACTGATAGACAGAACGCGGGTGAGTGGCAATAGCATGCTGAAAACAGTGTTGAGAGTAAAAAAGAAAATGTCTATGTGGAAAGAATGGTCAGATAGTTTGCTTCTTGCCATATCGTTCTCTGCACATCTTGCCTCAGATTCACACTTCATTGTATGTTTTTATTATTATTTCTTTATTTATGTAATACTAACACTATTTTTAAGATATTTTACTAACAAAGTGGACCATATTGTTGTTTTATCTTGAATTAAATAATAATAATAATATATTTCATTTTTTAGTTGGGATATCGTCAAATGACTTCTCACGCTCTAAGATGGGGCGAGAGGGTGTGTCAGACTTTTACTGACTAAAACCTACCAGTGTCCATCAGTTGCCAATTGCGTCCTAGAGCCACGGTCACTATTTCAAATGTTTGCGCAGCCCTAACAACCATCGGCTCTACTGTGGCCCTTCAGATCACACACACATCACACACACACACACACACACACACACACACACACACACACACACACATCACACACTCACCACTCACACCACTCATCACTTCACATCTCTTTGAAGCGTACGTAGAATACTACGCGCCTGATACTTACCAGACGGCCAGATGGCGAGCTACCTTCGATGCTGTGATGGACGGAAACCGCCCTGCGTCTTCCATAGTTCCAACACCCGAAGCGTCTCCTTTGTCGGCGGCTGAGCCGTGAGGATGTCCGTTCCCTCATAGTATTTCTTTATTATACATAGGCTTACGTTTGATCACTGTCTCACCTGATGGTAAACGATGATGTGGCTGACGATGAAATGCTCTATCGTCGGCCACATCACCGCTTGCCTAGAAGTAACCTATTCACTCTTAACTTAAAGACCCCTAGGTGATAGCTATCAGGAAACACAGATTCCGGCAGGGAATTACACTCTAAGATGAATGTTGTTCTCTCATGGTTGTAGTCATTCTCGCTTGAATTACTGCTTTGCAGAAGAAAACAACCGCTCCTCATTCCCTCTCGCTCTGGACCATGGCCTGAAACTGGAGAAACATAGGTTTGAGTCCTCCACCCAGAGAACTAAGAGTTATTTGATGAAGGCGGCGAGCCCCTCAAATAAAAATGTGGTCAAAGGTCAACCACTACCTCAAACCCAATACACTTTCTTATCAAACGTGGTCATCTCAAACAGCCATGTACCATTAATAGAGTCGGTGTAAACAACAATATTAGTTTTGTGTATGCCGTCACCTATTTGCTGAACACTGATGACATTTCGATGGGGGCTCGGCATATTCTACATTTATTATAGCACAGCGGGTTGTTGGAACTTGTTTGTACACGGACTTGTGAGACTGGATGTGGCTATATGTGGTTGCATAGAAATAACAGCGTAGTCAGTCTTGTAATGTTCCCACTGTTGGGAGTCCAGCCTCAAATACATTAGGGGGGGCCAAAAGTCCTGGGGGATATTTAGACTTGACGCACAACGCTCAATATACGAGACGCTGCAACGTTGGCCAGTGTCCCGCAACTTGCCTCCCATTTTACAACGCAATTTCATAGCGTTGCGTGTCGTGCTGAGGAACATAAACCTGAGGCTTTAACCTCCTCTCTATGAAAGGGAATGGGGCCGTAATCCTCCACGTGGGACCAGTCTATTTGGTGAAGGTCACATATCTTCAAGTTTTTGGTTCAGGACATGCCGGTTTCCACACAATCTTTTCCTGAACCGTTTTGAGAGCAGTGGTGATGAAATAAATTACACAAAGTAAGACTACCTGGGTTTGACCCCACGATCTACAACTCGTATGTCGAAGCCATTACCGCCAATTGAACCACCACAGCTCTCGTATATATGTGGTGAGAACCTTAAGAATTATGGGTTAATAGTCATTTCTAGTGAGTTATTTAAATACCACATAATTGGCACTAGGAATTGGAATAATTCGACTTCCAGAAATAAAATTGAAGCTCTTCCTTTCAACTTACAGCGTAATGAAATCCAGGATATGTGCATGAGAGTAACGGTGACCTTAAAACGCAAAGGGCAAGTGAAGGTACACAAGTGGGTTTTAGTCTAAAAGTCTGACGCTCCCTCTTTCTCCACCTTGAGCAGGAGGAGTTATTTAATGATTTTCTATAGAAAAACCTTTTATCATCGTAGAAATATTAAATCAATGATATGGCCAAACGAGAATTGACATATCATCAAATGTTAACGTTTAAACGATCTGGCCAGTTTTAGTTGGCCATATCATGGACTGATCAAGTCTAAGATCTGGCCACGACATTTCTATTTTATAGGGCATGCACTGGTTCCTGTAATATAATTTATAATTAGCTCAGAAGCTAAGGAATTTCATTTAGATATGCAAAAATCGACGTCTATAAAGAATTTTATTATTATTTATTATATCGTACCTAGAAATTTTAGTTATTAGTGTTGTTGTAAGTCTTTCTCTGTAACATACGATGGGAGTCCTATTCAGTAAATATCTTTGTATCTTCAAGAATTGACCAGACACAATCAGCGAAATATAACTCCTGAAAAATAGAATAGGTGTCCCGAGCACCACAGCTAGTATAGTTTCCTTCTGTAGTTTCTGTTATTAATTTTGCTAGCTGGTTTTTCTTCCAAATATAAGAATGCATTGCATCAATGCATCTGCATGCTGCCAGACTTCTGGGCACATTTCCGGATGACAGTAATGTGGAGGAGTATTTCGGCGCCTGAGTGTATGTTGTGTTTTTGTTTGTATTATAATTATTTATGTACATAGTTAGGTTTTAGAATAGTTTAGTTAATATTTAAGTTTTTTATGTAATTGAGTGTTTACAATTTGCAAAATAAAGAATATATAACATAAGGTATGATGTTTTCTTTACCATCGCAGCAAACACAGCCATATTTTGATCTATCAGTTTGGAACCAAAATCCTCTTCCTTGCCTGGTAGATATCACTGTCACCGATAAGACCGCCATTGTACCCATAGGTTTAAGTTTCTGTAAAAGTTTTGGGTATTATTTTTTATAATAAAGTTTATTTTATTCTATTCTAACTCAAAGAATTCTCATGGTCCTATCTGATAAACAAAGGCGACCAACATCAAAGTTATTTTAACTAAAAATAATAAATGATCCGCTAAACCCATCTAGTAACATCTACATCGGAAACTTCAAACTCAATAATAAACAGGCAAAAAAGTCGCCTCCATTGCGCCTCCGATGGTACCGATAATTTTTCAACACACCGTCTACTTATTACGATCATAGGTAGAGCATTAACTAACGCGCAGTCTTTTCAATCGTGCCCTAACCTTTTCACACAAAACTCCACTTTATCTTCCTCAAAATGAAGTCTAAAATCATCTGAGTTAAAGTCACGGTTACATTACCACAGCTCACTCAAAATTGAACTTTGGCAGTTGGAAGGTAAGGTTGGATTCTGGTTGAAGGGGTCAGAGAAATGATGGTAGTATTTCAGCTAGACATCGGTCAAAGAATCGTGACCGGCCCGTCCCAGGCACCTGACGTACACCGCTGTCGGTTAATGTAACTTCACCGCGGTACAAAAACAGCATTTCAAAGATACTGTTTTAAATACCAGTGTTGTTATCCGATCGTTTAATAGTTGACCAGGGATTGTTGGTTATTATGGGTTATCCGGGGATTTTTTAATGATTCTGCATAGGTGCAGTAATAACATTATGTATGTACCTACTTAGTCAATCTTTGTAACAAAGTTTACCATAGCATTATAATGTTCGCACTGCTAGGAGAGGAGGCCTGAGTCTCCTTTCCACGACCCAGTGTGGATGTCATATGTCCTCAAAAATTTGGTCTTATTAGGCACCGGTTTCCTCATGATAGTTTCCTTCAGCATTTAGAGAACTGTGGTGATGAAATAAATTACACATAGCAAAGTCCTGCCTTGGTTTGAACCCACGACCTGCAATTAGTAAGTCAAGGCCGTTGCCACTGGACCACCACTGCTCTCCAGCCAAGTCCTAAACACAAGTATTGAATACCCATTACTTGGTTAAATGTCTATTGCAGGATGGTTAAGTGAAAAATCTTATCCAAGACTTCGAGAGTTGCAGTAGCTTCTAGAGTTGCAGTTGCTTAGAGAGTTGCAGTTGCTTCGAGAGTTGTAGTTGCTTCGAGAATTGCAGTTGCTTCGAGAGTTGCAGTTGCTTCGAGAGTTGCAGTTGCTTCGAGAGTTACAGTTGCTTCGAGAGTTGCAGTTGCTTAGAGAGTTGCAGTTGCTTCGAGAGTTGCAGTTGCTTCGAGAATTGCAGTTGCTTCGAGAGTTGCAGTTGCTTCGAGAGTTGCAGTTGCTTCGAGAGTTGCAGTTGCTTCGAGAGTTGCAGTTGCTTAGAGAGTTGCAGTTGCTTCGAGAGTTGCAGTTGCTTCGAGAATTGCAGTTGCTTCGAGAGTTGCAGTTGCTTCGAGAGTTGCAGTTGCTTCGAGAGTTGCAGTTGCTTCGAGAGTTGCAGTTGCTTCGAGAGTTGCAGTTGCTTCGAGAGTTGCAGTTGCTTCGAGAGTTACAGTTGCTTCCAGAGTTGCAGTTGCTTCGAGAGTTGCAGTTGCTTCGAGAGTTGCAGTTGCTTCGAGAGTTGCAATTGCTTCGAGAGTTGCAGTTGCTTCGAGAGTTCAGTTCTGCATTTTGGTTTTCATTGGTAAATGATAGTCTGAGTTTAACAGCTGTCAATCATGTTTGACTTCTTTAGATAATACTTGCATTGTGTTCCTTCTTCTTCCAAATTACGTTTTCTTCACATCAGAGCTGCACACAACTGGCTTAGAAAAATTATTAATATTGGAAGTAAAATTAATACATACGTAACATAATAAGCCTTTTTAATGTTCCCACTGCTGGGACTCAGGCCTCGTCTCTAGGAGAGGGAATGGGCCGTAATCCACCACGCGGGCGCAGTGCGGGTCGATGGAAGGAAGGACTGATCGTCGAAATAGAGTGAAAACCACATATTATATGCGAAAGAGATAATTTTATTTCAACATAGTTACCACGACTAACTGCAAATTAAAATACACGTGTATTTTAGTTTCCAATTTGAATACGAAATTTATTAAAATGGATCTAAATGATCCATTTCAATAAATTTCAAATTATTATCGTAGCTTTTCATAAAGAAGTGTCTTTCAACAAGGCGAATATATTTATTATACCTACAAGGTTTTAATGAACCGCCATAGACGCTGTTACATACAGGTTACTAAACTTATTTTAGCGAAATTAGAGCATGTGCTCGGAGGATATCTCTCTAAAAATTTTAATATAATTAAAATTCCAAATTTTTATTCCCGAGCTTTTAGTTCTAAAGCGATGGTTTGTGTATTTAAATACAGATGCTCTAGTGTCCACTAATCCTTGTTTTGAAATCACGCTCACGTAGACAGTAAATTTAACTAATAAAATTTCTTAAGTCCTTGCTATTTATTGATCATTTTTAATGCTATTGATGATTTCATTTGGAATTAAATATTTTATTAAGAATTGTTGAACAACTAGCTTCGCACATACATAAAATATAGCCTATGTCACTCAAAAATAAAGCAGCTTTCTATCGGTGAAAAAATTTTAGCAATCGGATCAGTAGTTCGAGAGATTACCTCCTACAAATAAAAAAAAAAAAAACTTTACCTTTTTATAATATTAGTGTAGATATCACCTTAACTGTACTTAACTGTAATTATTTTATTTGACTATAATTTTATATACTCTCTTTCACACCTAACATAATCATTTTCGTGTTCGCAAACTGTCTGCCTTTTGTCAACTATGCTGGTTGCGGCTTTCAGTCTAACCGAATGCAGGTGAACACAGTGAACACCAATATTTTACATAGAGTGACTGTTTATTTAACTTTCACAACCCGGCAATTGGGCAACATTGGTATTTTAAGTACACACTATGTAATCCTTGCTAGCCGATCAACGTCTCACCGTCAACGACAGCTGGCGCTGAAAATCAGCGCTGTGGCTCTGTCTTACACGTGCCCCAGCATTTTGCTGAGCGCTGGCCGTTTTGCGTGGATGTGACGCATATCTTACTTTTATTTAGAGTCGTTATTGTTATTTGTTTTATTTTTTTAAGGTATGCGCCATGTTTGACGTAAATAAAATCTTTTTTTTTTCTTCTTTCTTTCAACACAATACCTCTTTTTTTTAGGTGGGAAAATCATCTAATGACAAATCCTGCTCTTGGTTGGAGCAGGAGTTAGTGTCAGACTTTTACTGACTAAAAACCCACTCCTGTTCCTTCGTTGTCTTCGTCCCAGGGCCCCGGGTTTCGTTTTCACACTACCCATGGCCCCAGTAGGCGTCGACCCTGCTGGGCCCCTACGATTTGCTGACATCTCCCTGAGGCGCGCGTGGAACAATACGCGCCGTCGACGACTTGGGCTCGGTCCGGACGGTTACCGGACGGTCGGACGGCGGGCTACCCATTGCTTGCCGTCCGCAAGCCCGCGCCTACGGTGGCCGGAAATCGGGATCGGAATCCCGGCGGCGGTTGGGGCGTGAGGACCGTTGCCTCACGCGATCGGCCGCCTCCTTTGCTAGCTTTACTGCTTCGCAGAAGGAGGCGACCACCTGCCACTCCTCCTCGCTCCGGACCATGGCCTGTACCAAAACCCGGCGCGAGAGATCGCCGCCGCAACACAATACCTCTTGAGAAGACTGGTGTCAGATTTCCTAGCTTCTGACTATACGTAACGACTGTCTAAGATCTACCACCACAGTATACGTTGTTGAAACCTCTACGGTCCGGACTAAGCGTTTTGCCTCGTCGTTTATACCGCGTACATTGAGGGACTGGAACAATTTGCCTGCTGCGGTCTTCCCATACGATTATAATTTGCGTGTCTTCATGGTTAGAGTGAATAGGCTCTTAATAAACTAGTGCGTCTCACCATCAACGATTGCATCACTGCTTACCATCAGGTGGGATCGCAGTCACTAATTTATATCAAGTAATAATAAATAAGATCTAAAAATGACAGCTGGCACTAACGACTTAACGTGTTTTTCGAAGTACGGTTTTTGTGTTGTCAAACACTTCACCAAATTTTAAAATTCAATTCAAAGTTTTCAGTTTTTATTATCTGTTCTTAATCGCCATGAAATAGTAGCCATGTTATTACGTCATTTGGCTGTGTAAACTAAAGTGACAGCTGTCAACTGTCAACTGATCGGTCATACTGAGCGCATTTGTTTATACAGCCAACTGACGTCACGACCACAGAGTAAATATGGTGTCCACTGCTTTCTACATTGTCTTCAAATTATGCGCGAAATTTGAAAATGTAAATTTTAAATGCATTTTTCGGGTACTTAGCGACAGAATAAAAATTTTATGTTATTTTTTGTTGGTTTATTAGCACTATAAAATCTAATTGAGACACTTTTAAAAAATTAGTGTAATTCTCTATTAAATATTTACGGAAAACATGTCTGCATTATTATCAAATCAATCTGACTCATCCTATGCACAAAGCAATAACCGCTTCCGTACACGAAAAAAAAAAAAAACTAAATACCAATTCCTGCTGCTCATATAACTGTTAATTTTTCTACACTGTGATTAATATAAGTTCTCGGATTGCTTGAGATGAGCGACAGGTCACGAAGACCAGTGGCTTCTGACGTAAGCTTTTGAAACGAGGATCTGACTTCATCTGCCTTAGCCTAAGTGTGTATATTGGCTTTAATTTCCGTTTCTATGATTAGTACATATTCTTTGATGTGCTCCGGTGGTAAATTTATAAGTTTTACGGTTGCTGTATTTATATTGGCGCCATGTGATTCGTCAGGTTGCTTTATAGGATTTTTTGTATTCATTTCATCCTAATTAGCAACTCCGTGCATAAACTAGTCTCAACTCAAACATGTTTTAACAAAATTTATGACTAAAATCACAATCCGCCATCTTAGCCTTTGCCCAACATTTTTGGTGTCAGTTTCCATTCTAACAGAATGTAGCTGAATACCAGCATTTGTCGTGGAGCCGTTGCCCATGTGACCTTCTCATAACCCAGTAACTGTTCAGTACAATACCAAAAAGTATTTATCACAATCTCAAAATCTAAAAATTTTCAACCAATTTTGTAAAATTTAAAACAATGTTAGGGTCTGCTTCTATTCCAACAGAATGATATAGTCAAATACCAGTATTTTACATGGAATCGTTGCCCATCAGACCTTCATAATTATGTAACTGATCAGCACCGAGCAATGGGTAGCTCGCCGTCCGACCATTCGGACCGAGCCCAAGTCGTCGACGGCGCGTACTGTTCCACGTGCGCCTCAAGGAGATGTCAGCAAACCGTAGGGGCCCAGCAGGGTCGAAGCCTACTGGGGCCAAGGATCTGCTTCTGAAAGGAATACTCGGCCCTGGTACGAAAGGCAACGAAGGAACAGGAGTGGGTTTTTAGTCAGTAAAAGTCTGACACTATCTCCCGCTCCACCCAAGGATGACGCGGGGATGTCATTAGATGATTTTAACCATATCAAAAAACCAGTATAACAATTTATTTAATTTTGTATCACTGTTTTATCCCTCAGTCTCTACACATTGTTTAATAGGACCAAATCAAACATACGACTTCTACTTTTGCTCTAAAAGCCTGAACGTCCTCCATCGATTCCGTACAGAAAAACCTACATATTTTAGTCTAATGTCTACATGTCAACCATCACCAGTACCTCCCCATAATTACCATGCGCCATACTTTCCCATACAAGTGGTCATATAGTTCACCTCTTCGTGACCGAACCGTGACAGCTACTTTTTATGCTCGTCTCGTCTTTTTGCAGATTTGCTCTCTTTGTCTATTTTATTTACGTGCTCGACGCGGCTCTGTATTCACAGGGTTCGGAATTTACAGATGGGGAAGTAGGTAGAATAGTGTGTCTGATATTTTCTGTAAATCATGATAAGTAACATTGTTTATTATTTTTATAGATGGTGTATGCTTTTACTAGAACTACATGAGATAAAATTATAAAGATTAATTTAAAGATTCAAAAATTCAAAGGCATTTATTTCAAATAAACCATTTACAGGCACTTTTGAAATGTCAAGAAGTCAGTCAGTCAGAAAAAAAAATGATGCTAATTGCACATTCCAAAGCGTAGATCTCTATGGAGAAGAATGTGCAACAAACTCCATGGACACTCTTTTCAATCATGTTTTGCAATTACAAATATATCTGTTACATGTTTCTTGTCGCTATCATGTGAGAACAATGTCAATAAAGTAAAAATAAAAACTAAATATAGATATTAATAATAAATTGATATATCGTTTTGCTATCAGTGTCTCGAAGGACCACTATTAAAATTTTGAATATGGAAAAGAAGGTTATTATTATCTACCTGCCTATTTTTTTGCTCTAAAAACACCACCATTGAAAATAAGAAAAGCTATTCAATAGGTTCATTACTAGTAAACCGAGAGCAAGTCAATTAAAAAGTAATTACATTCATCCACAGTTATTTTACCACGTCAGCGTCTCACAGAAACTTAGTGATTTGATATTTTTCATAGTATTTATTCATCATCATCATTTAGTTCATTTAGTTTTTTAGTATTTATTATTTTATAATTTTCGCACATATATTATATGTATTTTATTATTATAAATAACTTATTTTTTATTTTATTTTTTTTTGTTTGAAGTATCTGTTATTTGTTTATTGTGCAAACCTACCACAGTGTTGTCTTTTTTAACCTAAAGGTTGACTGGTAGAGAATGCCTTGTTGCATTAAGTCCGCCTATGTACCAATACTGTACATGAAGTTTATATAAAAAAATAAAAATATTAAGCAGTGCTTTTTTCCCATGTTACTTTAGTACACCGTCACGCTATCACTGACTCCCTTTAAATCTCAAACCTCACACAATCTATCTACCTTTTCTTTGGCCTCCTACTCCTTTTCGCTCTCCATCCATCCACGTGTATACTTATAAATCGTTAAACATGTAACACACATCTATCTCAACATCCTCATCTCCACTACTTGTAATTTTTATCCATTTTTATAGCTCAGCATTCTGATCTACACAGTATCACAGAAGCCCTATCACACGTTACCTGCTTATCATTAGCGGGATCGCAATCAAGCACTGGTTTATATCAGTAAGAAAAAACGTTCTTAACGCGATCCATTTCACAACCTATACTCGTACTGGACTGTTAAAGAAATGTAGCTATATAGGGTGTATATCTCCATACGTTGTAGATTTTTTTCTAGTGTCAACGTCGCTTAACTACCATCTCCAAATATACAAACCTATTTGCCCTTGTCTCTTTTTAGAACTCGCAATTCAAAGACGTATCGCCTCTGCGCAACTCTCTGCCCCTTGTCGCTATCCAGGAATGCCATGGGAACGGGTAGCGCCGTCTTACATGACACGAAATTATTGAGATACAAGTCACTATTACCCCATTACACCCGCTGGACGTCTGTGTTTAGCTGCAGTGTTCGGAAAGTTCCAGGGTTCTGCGTGTCGCGGTGAATATAGGGGCCAGGTGAATTAGGTGTTTAAATGGTTTGGTATATGGATGTTTGTAGCTATACATCTTTTTTTTTATTCTTGATAGGTTCGCGCTTGACCGTTATCTCACCTGATGGAAGGTGACAATGCGGTCGACGATGGAGCGCTCTTACCTAGAAGTAACCTATTCACTCTTGACTTAAAGATTCCCAAGTTGTAGCCATTAGCTGTTGCTGTACGCACTATGAACGTCATTTTTTTAGGACCCTTTTTGCAAGGTAGATTATGTTTGATCTTAAATTAAATATATACAAATTAAATTACTACAGGTGTAAAAAGATTATTGTTCATTTTCTTCTAAGCATATTTTATGTAGAGACAGAAGACCTACTTGTTGTATGTAAATAAAACACGCCATATCTTTTAATTTAGTTTTGTTCTTTTAGTCATGATTATTAAATGTTAATTTATTATTTTTGTTTCTAATTTTAAGTACTTTCTAGCCTAAAGTACAGGATAATCCTAGTTCTGAAAAATAACCAACAGTGTTCTTTTTAATATTTAAGATATTTTATTGTAATCATACCCTATTTTATTTATTATATACGTTTGAAAATAATTTGTAATGTTTCAAGGGAAGCTGATGATATCAAAATCCAATTGTTCGTTTGTACAATTAGAATCCCTGAAAGTAAAGATGCGATTTAAAAAAATCAAATTACACTGATAGAGAGACACTATTAGTGAGTATCATAGAATGCGATTTAATTTTGTAGACAGGTACTTAGACAAAAACGATTTTAAAATGCAATCAATCTTAAACAAAACATGATATTAACTGAACTGCGGAGACGCAAAAAATGACTTATCGAGCAAGCTTTTATCTTTTGACGAATTTAAGATTTAATTTAATTTAACTATGATATGAATGTAAATTTGGACCGTAATTTTTGTGACTTTTCTTTTCATTTCATTTAATTTGTTATGTCACTTCTATTTATTTGTTTCTTGTATAATTTCTATATTTGTTTGATATCTGTTATTATTTTTATTATGTGATATTGTAATGTAAATTATTTGTAATAATTTGTTGACTACAATGAAATATTCTGAACTTATTATGACTTATAAGAATCCCTTAGTAACAAACTACTATGACTATGACTACTATGACTAATGACTATGATTACTAAAGTGACAAATATCATGCAAAAATTTAAATGCACAGCATGGTTCAATAACGTAAGTTATTCTAGTAATCCGATATAACAGTGCACCAATCAGATAGTGAGGAAGTGCAGGCCGAGTGGCACAGTCGAGGGACAGGCACGTGAAAGTGATTAGCTGCACAGTGCTGCGTTGTCGGGACAAGGGGCCCTTGTGTAGGGGGAGAGTGGGTCGCTTAGGAACACTGTTGCATTTCTGTTTTTGAAAGTTTTAGTCATTAGATTGTAAAATGGGTTTCACGTAAAAAAAAAAGTTTATTTTACAGTTACTTATATTATTCTAAGCAGATAATAAAGAATCGTAGGTCGAGTGGCACAGTGGAAGGAGAACAGATGTAGATACAGTACTTATTCAGTTTATAATCGAATAATTTATATTTATACATACATTCATTTTTCATAATATCTGTAGTTCTACTACTTGACCCTTCATAATTTATGCAATGGGTTTAGTTGTTTTTTCTACAATTGAATTATAACTATTACTTCTAATAAATAAAATTATTTTGAATAATTTCACCAACTTTTCTCTCGCACCATTTAACCCCATTCTCCTCTCCTTGGCGGCGATGTCGCGTGCTATCATGTTTCACCCACTACAACGGCACCTCTGTCCAGGGTTACCACAGAACAACAAACAAAAAAAAACATGTATTAGCGGCACTTTGCGATGCAATTCCGGCCAGTCCTGCTAATAACCTCTTCAAGAACCACTATAAAAAGACCTTCACATTCTTTATACTGTTTGAGGAATCATCTAATTTGACGGGTCAAGTTATGTTGGTTGGTTCTTAGTGCCAAATTTCTTGAAATCTTCGGTAATTGCAAGACAATGCGAGAGTCATAAACGCTTGACGTGGTCATGTGAAGGTGTGAAGGGGTACAATGAGGTCACGCTGTTCGTTTAGCGGGTACCTGTCTAATTACAAAGTGAAACTGTGTTTTAAGCTCCTTCTGTTGTGTTTCTTAATTTGGGCAGTTTGAGAGGTTAAGTGGTGATGTCAATAATGAGTCGTAGTGGAAAAACATTACCCTCCTTCTGAAGAAGTTGGGTAAAAAGGAGCAAGTACTCCAACGAACTTTTTTGTTTTTGTAATCATTCCAACTGATTTCTATCCTACACATATTTTTGACAAATAAAATTTATCTTATCTTATCTCTTATCTTATCTTAGTCTTTATATGATAACCCTCGTCCTTCATCAGTATCATTTAAGCCTGACTTTACTCTCAGTTGTACGTAGGCCTTCTTTGCCTGATCAAAATTGTCTCTAATACTTGTACTTAATAATAATTTAACTACCGGAAGAAAATTTTAATATGCCCAAATCCTTTACAATTTAGGCACAAGCAAACCACAAAAGGACCAAATTAATTTGACCAGAAAATCACAAAAAATGAAAGCAAATTTTCGATAATATTTGCGATAACAACCAAATATTACATCAAATATAATACCCGTACCAAAACAGGAAGCCAACCCTCCTTGTACAAACACTCGATCCAGTTTATTTTGAATTATCGGCATGCATTCGAATGTTCCATTTACAAATAATTCTCCGAAATTTTCCCGAATACCACTCGAAACTTACAAATTCGGCCAAAAAAACGAGCTACTCAAACTGAGCGTGAAATATGTAGAAAAAATTACGCAAGTGAACAACTGCCCCTATTGAATGCATCATAAAAATATGATTGACATGTTTCTTAATATGACATCTTTCGGGCGGTGATATTTTTTTGTCGCATATGTGTACCGGGAATTGTGGACTCCTTTTTATACGACAAAATTTATTAAAACTTTCAAGGAAGTTTCAACTTTAGACAAATAGTTTTAGGGTTGATATTAGCGGGGTTGTGTAACAAAATATGGCCCTAACATTTTGCGAACGACATTAGAAAGGAGATATTAAGTGCTCCGTAATCCAATTACATGTTCTTTGTCAATTTTAGGATGTGTATTATATTTCTATAGAGGCATGTTATCCTTCTTATATTTGTAGTTATGTACAAAAGGATATCTATTGAAGGTTTTGTCCTTTTGTCAGTTATTCTGTAGTTCGTAATGACGTGGTTGAAAGACATCGCTTTTTTGTGTAATATTTCATAACTTCGTTGTACAATTTTATATTAAGCTAATCGCCTTAAATATTTTCTGCAGCATCTTCACAAACGATGCATGATTAAAGGACCAAACCCGTATCGAAAGACCAATAAAATTTTAAATAGAGAAATCTAATTATTATTAATATACCGAGTACAAGTAATCTGAATGAGAAAATTCATGTGAAAGATCATTATTTAAACACCAACTTTTAGCTTAATAAATTATACGAAACTATGTCAACAAAATCACAAATTCTAATCAAACCAAAACAGACAACCGTTCACTCATGCCCATACATCACAATTGTCAACAAATATTATCAATAGTTCCATGAAATTGGTTCGTTTATTACAATTTGCGACGATAGAACGACCGGAATATGTCAAAGTATGACATGTCGGGCGTATTGTGTCTCTAGGTTAGTCAGATGAGTGCAATGGGTTATCAAAATTACGTGTCATTAAAGACATTTCGATACGTCCTCAGTTCTTACCCATCGTGTGATATTTGCCGGCAAAAACACCAAAGAGAAAATCAATCGAAGAAATTGTGATACATCCCTATTACATGGAAAAAAGGTTGATATTAGAATGGGTTTCAGATTCTGGACTGTAAGAAAAGATTTGGGATGAACAGCTCATATAATTAAAGTCCAATAGATATACCGATAAGAGTCACAATGCACTTGAGGATGTCATAAGATTATAATAACTTTAAATGCCCAAGGCGTAATTATACGTTGAGAAATTTGGAGGACCCAGAACAAATAAAATATAAATTAAATTGATTGAGAATTTTGATAAACGAGGCGTTAAATTTAAATAATATACAGTTCGGAGAGACGTGATTAATTCTGGCTTAGATAGCGTCGTTTGCAAGTAGAAATATCGTGTATTTATTTATGGAGGAAATGACTTTCTTCAGAGAGTTCCTGATAATAGCTGGAGGAAACTGGAAGAGGATCTAGTTGAAGGGCTTGCGATGGAAAAGGTATGTGTCCAGCATTAGACTAACTTTTACTATCAAAATTTATAAATAGGTAGTAGTAGGCTCTTTTTTTGAGCGTGGAAAACCATCAAATAATTCCTCACTCTCGAGGCAGGCAGAGTTTCAGACTTTTACTGACTTAAACACACCCGTGTTCCTTCTGTTGCCCTTTACGTTTCAGGACTGTGATGACTAGGAATTTCTAGTCTCAGTTGTTTGCTGATGCATTATGCATGTCCAGCCTTATTTTTTTTTTACCTACAATAAATTTCTCCTGTGTAAACTGATCAATTCTTTCTGGATGGAGTGAGAAACATGTAAACAGTGTATTTTAACATCGGATGGTTATAGAAGTAGAGGAGATGGCAATTATATTGCCCCAACTCTAATGAGATGCAGATAATAACGATAAATAAAAAAAAATATTTGTAAACATATTATTATTGACAGTACAGTGGAACAGTGGTTGCAAATGGTAACGGCCGTGACTTAAAAATTGTACTTACATCGTGGGTTCAAACCCAGGCAGGTGCTTTACTTTGTGTAATTTTTTTCATCACCACTACTCTCAAAACGGTGAAGGAAAACATAGTGAGGAAACCGGCAAATCCTAGAACTAAGAATACGAAGACACATTGCATCCATCAACACGCACTGGGCCCGTGTGGTAGATTACAGTCCATCTCATGGCCTACAGAGGAAGCCTGAGTCCTAGCAGTGTTCCCACTGCATTATAAGGTTGACTATGCATTTATACATCTCAGGACCCTGAGGTCCTGGACCTTTGCCGAAGTAGACTCGCAGAGGCCCTTTGGATAATTTTAATGGAACGTGATACCAACCGACGATTATCCCTGTAGTGCGTATAGGGACAAACCTCGGTTGGTGAAAAACTATTGCAACATGGGCAAACAAAGATAATAGGGCTATGGTTTTTGGTATCTTAAGTGGACTGGTAACCTGGAACTATGTCCCCTTAAGTCTATGGCCCCTGCCTGGACAATGTTATTAATATCCATCGATAAAAAAGCAGGGGGGTGACTTGCACACTCAATAAATGAACCCCCAAAAACGCTTGCTAGCACGAAGTGATGTAACACCAAGAGGGCAACATATTCTGAGGTGCTTGAGGAGTGGAAAGGTATACCACAGCTTTCAGGACAATCCCGGAAGTACTATGACTATACTATTATTATATTATTATTGATTGACAAAGCCTTGAAAAAATTGGATTGCAATTTAAACTTGAAGGTCTGTAATATAATGAGCTTGAAAACAAAAATAATGCAAAGTTTAATTGAAATGATATCTAGACAGCATTAATTTATTACCATATTAACATTCGAGTATTTACATACTATGATAGATAAGAGACGTCTGATCAACTTGGTAGATTACATCATTAACAGCTATTTACTAGAATAAATATATATAATTAATCACTTACTGTTCTAAAGTGGATTTTCTATATAAAAAAAACTTAAATCTTTCTGATAAGTGCAATTTTGTATTGCATTTTAATGTTGGAAGGGATGAAGTAACAAATAAGGATGAGGAGGCTTTAATAAAAATCTGGAACCTCTACCGTCCGGACAAAGCGTTTCTCTTCGTCGTTTATACTGCGAACATCGAAGGACTGGAACAATTTGCCTGCTGCGATCTTCTCGTCCGAATATAATTTAGATGTCTTCAAGGCTAGAGTAAATAAGCTCTTAATAAACTAGTGCGCCTCACCCTCAACGATTGCATCACTGCTTCCCATTAAGTGGGATCGCAGTCAAACACTAGTTTATAACAATAAAAAAAAAACTAACATTCTACTCAAAAATATAGGCAATAAAATTAAAAAGTAACAGTATTCCTTAGTAGTAGGAATTTCTTTTTAGCTGTATAGTTATCATTTCAAGATTGAATTTTTAACTACCGGAATTTGAACGTATACTGACTTGACTGATGAATACGTCCCATTAGTCGTAATCCTTTTTACCCAAAAGATGTCCACTACTAGAAATAGGCCTCCCCTAAGTGTTGACACAATGACTGTGGTCTTGTGCGTCTTGTATTCTTATCAGGTCATCAGTCAACCTTGAGGAAGTAAGCTTTTTTTTTGTTCTTTGGGTTCGCACGGTTTGTGCATTTAGCCATTGTCAAATTTAAAAAATATTTAGTTTTTGATATAGAATACAGTCACTTGGTTTTTCGTCAAAATGCTGATTCGGCAGCAAGCGTGTCGAATCAGCTTTCGGCAAAAACTCCCTTGAGGTAGTTAAAACGACAATAAAAATTTTTACTCCACTTAATCGAGATCGCACCTATTTCAATGATTATACACACAAAAATTTTTCATAACAATATCTCATAATAATTCAGACTCCGAACTTGACTCAAAAAAATCCGCCAAAACCATTTTGGTTTTTGACAATCTTTATCGCTGATGGAATGTCAGACTCCGTTGTGTAGAATCCTCGGTAGGATTACTAAAATAATAACTGACATATGTACATTCCAAAACGTAATATAATTCCCAAACTGTCATACAGCCCTAACATAATAATTAGCTAATTGGTCACACAGTGCTTTACGACTGAGAAACGTTAAAACAAAATAATAATTAGTCATAAATCCGAGGCTGGAGACCATCGATCGATGCCCGATTCTCGATTCGCTCACACGATTATATCGATACTAGCCTATACTAGCGGCTTCACTTGCATAAAAGACTTAAAAAATATCTTAAGATAATGTTCTCCCTGGAATTAAAAGTATATCTATGTAAAAAAAAACGCAAATATAGATATGTATATAAAAGGAGAAACTAACTTTTATTTTTTTAAGGTATGCGCCATGTTTGACGTAAATAAAATCTTTTTTTTTTCTTCTTTCTTTCAACTCAGTACCTATTGAAATGACTGGTGTCAGATTTCCTAGCTTCTGACTATACGTAACGACTGTCTAAGATCTACCACCACAGTATCCACCCTCACGTTGTTGAAACCTCTACGGTACGGACTAAGCGTTTCGCTTCGTCGTTTATACCGCGTACATCGAAGAACTGGAACAATTTGCCTGCTGCGGTCTTCCCATCCAACTATAATTTGGTCTTCAAGGTGAGAGTGAATAGGCTCTTAACAAACTAGTGCGCATCACCATCAATGATTGCATCACTGCTTCCATCAGGTGGGATCGCAGACAAGCACTAGTTTAGATCAATTAAAAAAAAATCAAGACGTGAAGAGGTAACAAACAGACAGACAGAGTTACTTTCATATTTACAATACGAGTATTAGTATGGATATCGATTTATTTTGTCAGTGTGCGTGTATGTTAGCTTGTGTGTTTATATGTGCGTATAGGAACAACAGATTTATTGTTAATGGTGTCCCGAACGTAATTAAAATGGTTGATGTTTCGCCCGGCCCGCTCGGCCGTCGTCCTTCGCTTGGGATATAGATTAGCTAAATGGAGAGGTGGGCTCATAAACAGATAAACATATTTATTGATAAAAATTACATTTACAAGTCACAACATATTTTAATTAAATGAAGTACTTAGTTGTGTAAATTATTGATACAATTAATTCATCAAATAAATAAAATAATTAATAACATAAAATTACAACCATTCATCATTTCATTAAAATTAATTAAATCATAGTAAAATATAAAATAATAATAAAATGATTTAAAAAAAAAATTGATTGTCATTGAAATTAATAGATTAAAATTGATTAGTCATTATCATTAGTTAATGTATTATATAATATTTTATTATCTAGCATTTCCTCTATGGAATAAAACATAATAGGTTAAAGCTGAAATTAAATTATGGAAAACTTTTTATGGGAGGGAAATCTAGGATTTGGGATGAAGAAAATATCATTCGTAGGCATGGTTTAATGAAAAGTAACGTAGTACCTTTTGTTACAGTGAAAATGCTTTAGTGTATGTCTAAGACTTAAAATAATAAATTCATTATGCGTACAGCTAAGAAGTGTAATTCCCTACCGGAGTATGTGTTTCCTAATAGCTACAATCTTGAGGTTTTTAAGTCAAGAGTGAATAGGTTAGGTCTAGGCAAGCGTGCTTCATCGTCGATCACATCATTGCTTACCGTCAGGTGAGACAGTGGTCAAGCACAAACGAAAAAAGAAAAAACGAAAAATAATGCTTTCTTTTTTTTCTTAAACGTTTCTAAGATTTACTTGTAGATACAACTAATATTCTTATAGTTCGTTACGATTTTCTCGCAATTACAGTACAGACAACAAAGAAGTGTAAAACAAAAAGGAAGGGAAGTTTTTGTCCAGCAGCATGAAAAGATAATTAAATATATAGATAGATATTATAATTATTCTTTCCTTAAATAGACTCGAAAACAAATAAAGAAAAAAGAATTAATATATCTTTTACTCAAGTTAATAATTCACATAATAATACCCATGTTGCCCTCTGAATGTGTTCATTACTCTGTATCGCTTATAGTGTTATAGATAATGGTGAGCGATACCCGTGCGGTACAGCTTGTGGCGCCATCTGTGCGCTACAGACCATTGTTTGATCGTCACCTGCAATGATACTGATTGTTTAGATATTACTCGTCACGGCACTTAATCTTCTCCGGCTGAGAAAATTTCAAGAACTTCTATTACTAGTTAAAGGGTTACATTTTTTACTAAGTAGGTACCTCATCGGAGTCATCAGAGCAGTAGTGGCCAAGTAGAGTGGCCGTGTGATAACGGCCCCGACTTACAAGTTGTAGGTCGCGGGTTCAAACTCAGCCAGGCGCATTACTTTGTGTAATTTATTTCATTACCACTGCTCTCAAAACGGTGAAGGAAAACATCGTGAGAAAACCGGCATGTCCTAGAACCAAAAATTCGAAGACATGTGACATCCACCAACCCGCACTGGACCCGCGTGGTGGTTTACGTCCCATTCCCTCTCCTAGAGAGGAGGCCTGAGTCCTAACAGTGGGAACATTAAAAGGCTCATTATGCTATGCTATGCTAGGTACCTCATCAACATCATCATCGGCCAAAGCTTGAATTTATCCACTGCTAGGCACAGAGGCCCTAGCATGAGCTTTTAACGCGATCCATTTGACGACCTAATGAAATGAATTGTTAAAGGGATGGAGCTATATAAGGTGTATAGCTCCATCTCTCTCTCGCTCGCACGAATGACATTTCTACACGTCATAGTAAGGCCCCAGGTTTCTCTTCTCTGTGCAAACCTCATACATCATCATCATCATCATTTCAGCCGATAGACGTCCACTGCTGGACATAGTCTTCCGCCAAATGTCGCCACAATGAACGGTCCTGTGCGTCTCGCATCCATCGGATTCCCGCAACCTTCACCAGGTCATCGGTCCACCTTGAGGGGGCCTTCCAACACTTCGTCTTCCGGTACGCGGTCGCCACTCCAGAAACTTTCGGCCCTAACGGCCATCTGTTCTGCGAGCAATGTGCCCTGCCCATTGCCACTTAAGTTTAGCGATTCTTCGTGCTATGTCGGCAACCTTGGTTCTCCTGCGGATATCTTTATTTCTGATGAAACGTTATTCAGGTTTTTATTTATTTATGGCACACCAACGACTTATTCACTAGTACATTTTTATTTACAACAATCAAACTTAAAATCTAGAGTGAATTTGTCACCAAGTGTGCACAGCATTAACATAATTTTCAAGTCTTACAGTAATATATATAGGCTTAAAAAAATGGAAACTACAAGAAACAACAAAAAAAAGTAATTAAATCTAATGTACTCAACATATTTTACCCGGGATATCAACAATATCGTTTGCTCATCTCGCTGCGTACCTACGCATCTAACAGCTTTTTGCTACACGATACTCCTTGGATAGACTAATGGACAGACTTTCAGACAGGCGTCTCGCTACCTGTTATGACTGTCAAAGTTCTACGAATTACAACCAGGACCAAGGGCTTTACGTGTATTCTGCGGCAAGGGGTGTCAGTATCCTGGCCATCACTATACCTGAGTCTGTTCGGTACACAAAAGTGACAAATTACTCACAACCAAGACTACAGAAAACAGCAAAGCTGACCTAAGCAAAGGAAGCTTCAGCCTCAGCTTAAGAACAGCAATTATAATTTAATTATGAAAACAATTAGTAGAAAAAAAACAATTAATCCATCAAAAGTGTCATCTAAAACAATACGGTTCTGTCATATTCTTCGATTTTACAGATTCCTTCAGGAAGTCATAAAACGCAATGATGGACATGGACACAATAAAACAATTATTATTTAGATAAATTAATAATACTTAATAATAAATTTTATTCAAATAACGTTTACAAAAAATTAACATTAAGTCAACAGTAACAAGGTTTCCCATACAATTACAGTGCTTAAAAATATACTAAAACTAAAATATTATTAAAGGTGCAATTAATTGTGGTTCGGAATTGCAATGTTTGATAATTAATAACAATATCCTCTAATCATTACCAATTACTGGTAATATGTCTTACATATTTACGTCATACAAAAACCCAATTTTTTGTCTCTCTGTTGTCCAAAATCCGTACCCATTTTTCCTCACAAAACGCCAATGTCAACTTCTCAGAACCCTTAATCACGAGATTCAAAAGGTGATTAATCAAAATCGCCATTAATTATTAGACTCGAGTATTTATACTGATTATAATGGGACGTCCGAAACGCTGTCGTCCCGCCCTGCTATTACAGTTTGGCCTTTCGGTATTACGAACGGTCGCCGGTCATATATTAGGACCGGAATATTACTGGTGCACATTACGCATTTACAAAAGGTTTGGTGGGAACGCGTGTAACGAAACGAGAACGAAACGAGATGAGATGTGCATGTGTTTAATTATGTCGGTGGGATAGTTACGAGCGTGCATATTTTACGTGTGTCGTTTTCCGTGTACCTTTTAAATTAAGTAGAACTATTGACCGCATAGAAAGCTTCGGTGAACGATGACTATACAGCAGATATTTAGAGCTATTAAAAAGTAGCTCAAAGAGTCACGGTACATTGGCAAACTCATAAAAGAACTAGTTTTCCTTTGAGAAGGTCAGACGCCAAGACCAAAGTCGTGATAAGCCACTGAAATGAATTACAACTAAGCACTAAACATTCAGCCAGACAACATTAAGTCTAAACATTACACAATCGAATCAAAGAACCTTCATAAGTCATTAACGACAGAATATCAGTCAATCACTAATGACAGCACATGGCGTTACCACCCCGATTTAAAACACAATCGTTATTATAAATGGTAACAATCAAAATTTTTCAATCGAATATTATCGTTGTACAATTAATAATTCGTAAAATATCATTAAGGAGCAAAACAGGAGAACAAAAGTTGCGGTCCTTTGAGCCATGTATAAAAACGGAGAGGAACAAAAAAGGGAAGGCGTCCCGCAGGGCGCGAGTCGGCGGTGCGTATACTAAACCAACACAGTATGTGTCGACACTGGCTGTATGATATTGCCGCACGCATTATATGGATAGTGCTTTGGATGATGAAGTAATGTGAAACGGAAGATTTATTAAATTTAAACGTAGATAAGGAAATATGGGTCTCAAATGAAGGAGCTACCTGTCATAAAGTAGAAAAGCGTAGAAAATATAGATCTGTATAAATATGATAGCAACAGTTACATTTTCCTATAATGAAGCAGAAACAAATATAAGGAAAGAGATGAATAAAATATCTGATCTCTATCTTTACTCAGTAAGAAACAAAGTCTCTATCCGCGTCTAACTGTTTATTTGCTAAATTTTCCTGAACCACGCAATGGATTTAGATGCGGTATTTACCGATAGAAGAAGCAATGAAAGCAGCATGGTTTATGTATATAATTTGCACCTAAAGCAAACCTTGCAAAGCCGGGGCGTGTCACTAGTTCAGTAAATAAACATCAACGACATTACCTCTCTCTCTTTTTCTATAGTTAATCATTATGATAAAGGTGTTCTTTAAAAAAAACCATAAATCTCTAAAGGCAAGGCTCAATCACTAATTTCTCTACCACTTCTACAAATCTCATCTCAATCGACAGAAAATTTGTCCTCACATTATTAAATACTCTATAAATAACAAATCTAATAGTATTCATTGAACTCTTCCAGTCATTCGACACTCCTCCACATTCTGTCGCCACCACCCGCTGGTCTTTAGGTCCTGGTGACAGGACACGACATGTTATAACGATCGTCGATGAGTAATGAAACTTAAATTGTATTTAATTGAACTTTTAATTTGTTCTTTGGAACTTTGTGATGAGTATTTGTTTTAGCTGTGATGAATATGAACAAGTAAAAGTTCAACCCAAGGAAAAAGTCATATAAATTACATTACATGTACAGAAACCATATAAAACAAAATAATACCCCAGATGAAACAATTACTTAAACTCAATACCAAAATAAAATCGAAACATACACAAAATAATTAGACACGCTAAGAGCTGCAAGAAGTTTTTACCAATGTTATTGTCAGTCATTAGGAACTTAACAGGTAATATAGGTACCTAATAAAAAAAAACATCAACATGACCTGATATCTAACAAAAACAATGCCAGACTACAGCGACAATCCCTCTTCGATTAACCATAATGAAAAAGTAACCTGTCGTCATACCTTAAATGGATCCGTCACCGTAAATAAACGAGAACATTGGAAGAGTCCCGCAAGGCTCTCATCTAAGCCCTGCGTGTCCTTACACAGCCCATAAAGCCGACTTCCCTATATTTATGCCCTTTTGTCACGACACCGTCCAATTGGATGTCCCGATAATTTACGCTAACGTGACGACATTAATACACAGCTAAGGGCACCGTGATATAGGGCCTTTTAATAATCCATTCAGAGCGCGTGCTGTGACAATATTTCCCGTGAACTTATAGCGTTTTGTCTCGTACTTATTTATGTCTTATCGTTAATTGAATGGCCTTTTTTGATGTATATTTTATTTCGATAACGGCATTTTAATTTTCGTCCTCGGTTTTATTTGGTATCATGAATCAAAATTCAATTATGGTAGTGTATCCTGGGTCGATGTTGGTGTTTAATTTTGCAGGCTGAGTTTTGCCACCGCGGCGGCGTTGGTGGAAATGAAGTCACGAACGTGGAAGGTAGCCACAATAAAGTAGATAACACTTTCCTGATTTGAAACTCAATTGTGTGTGATTGTCGGAGGCTCAATTGTTGAAATTGCAAGGGTTACTGGAAGCCGCGAAGCTTGCGAAATAAGATGAAATAGCTGCTATTTTTTATGTCGATGATTAAGCCATTCGGTCAGACCTTAGGTATCTACTTTATTAATAGGAACTCAGATTGATAGGTCCTGTTTTATCTTTTCCTGGTATATAGTAAATTATTAATGGTACCCATTAGTCATCGGTAAATAAACCAAAATTTTTATTGGTTGTCCTTCAGCAAAAAGCTTGAAAAGGTTTAGTTTATCTGTATATCACAATCTCATATGGTAATTTTAAGTGCGTATTCACATCAACATGATTTATCTCTTTATTATCCATCTTCATAAGCTTGACATGTATGAATGTACTGATTTTGAAGGTGAATCCTGCTACATGGTTATTCATTTACTTTATAATTTGTCTCCTCGGTAAATCCTCTTTGTTTCTTCTACTTTTCTTTTCATGTCGTCGGTCCAACTAATTTTTTTACTGGCCCAAAGTTCACAGTTTTTACGGGATCGATAGTGGTAGCGTGGAGATTGGGCAGGTTAGTGCACAGGGGGCCAATCGGCTCTACCAAAAACCTATTTTTTGAGGTGAAATCATCCAATTACTTCTACTGCTCCAGAGACGAACAAGAGTTAGTGTCAGACTTTTACTGACTTAAACCCTATGACCTTCAATTGCCCTTTACATTCTAAGGCCACGGTCACACTTTCAATCGTTTCCCTAAAAAAAGCCCTAGCAGGTATCGGCCCTACTGGACCCCTTCAATTTTGCTGTCATCTCTTTGAGGGGCAGACAGTATCTATCGCTCGTCGTCCACAAGCCGGCAGGGAGATTACCGGTGGCCAGAAATCTCCTTGCGATTCTCGGTAACTAGGGTGTCTCCTTCAGCAGCGGCTGGGACGTGAGGACATCCGTTCTCTCACAGTTGCGGCCAGGTCTTTCAACGTGAATAAAAAAAAATAGTTTTCGAGTCTTATGGAGTACCGTCTGATCTTTTTGTAGAGCTTTTTGTGCTACACTTATATTATTACACTATTATAGCACCACTTAAAAACAACAAAACTATCAAACTACATCAATCAAGTACTACAGCAATCATAATTGCCTTCATACATGACAGAGGAAGTGAAGAAATTCGTCGAGTCTCAGTGCCAGCGATAGCCAAAGTGCCAACAATTGGCCTCGACGATAACGTTCACAATTGAATTGAGGGCAAAACGACGTCAATTAAACACCGCTTCTGTTAATAACTGTTAATTAAGTTAAGAGCTTTTAACTGGTTTTGTGATAACATAAAACGTGATGGACGATCAGTTGATATGTTATATTTTTGTGGAGGACGTCGAAGAATTTATTGATGACTAGATGTTGCCAGTGGCTTCGCCTGCGTGATAGTAGAAAATTGTTCCAAGGAACATACTCATAAAAATTATCCTATGTGTTATTCCAGAACCACATTCCCGGTCTACTGTTCGAGCAGATGAAGAAGTGACAAACATGTGTATGTTTGTCACTTCTTCACACACACACATACACTCAACTTTACTCGCCTTCATAATATTAGTGATAATAATTTATTTAACATACGTAGATATATATATGGTTTAAAAGCGTCCTTTTCGAGGTACATTTTCATACAACCGCTCTTACGTGATTATGATTTTATTACACATCTTTCTGTAGATATTTTGCATGCACAGTTATCTAGTGGATATTATCTAGGCTTCTATAGAAATCAAAACATAAATTTGTATAAAACTAATCTAGTAACAGACCTCTGAAAATCTGCTATTTTACGTGAACTACATAATATTAGGCCCTACATAATGTACTCATATATTAAAAATATAAAAAAGGTACATCAATAGAAGCCTTGCACTTTTAATCGAAATTTTGAATGACGACAATTTTTCTGAAAAACTTTTAAGGGTTTAACAATAACACGTATTTCCTGGAACAAGTTTTGTGAAATATTCGAGTGAATCACAGAATTATCGAATGCCAACAGAGTTTTCAGGCGTTATCTCTCTTTTTTTGCATTGCCTGTTCATCAAACATCTCGTTGAATTGCGTTAGATGAAGCAACTAGTTTTTAAACCATGCTCGATGTTGACGATAGGGGAGTGGAAAAGGACCCTCTTAATTTACATTATTTTATCAACTTGGAAATAAATAAAAACTTACAATGAGGTCCCAAACATAGCGCAGCCTGTACTTTTAATATACTCCAGATATAAAGTGTATCTTATGTGTTATACCAGGATATGGTCTACTCGTTTGCCAAATATCATCTAAATCCATTCAGCCACTCAAGTGTAAAGAATTAACAAACATACATACACAATCTTTCGCCTTTATAATACTAGTGTGATTCGGGGTTCTCTTTGGAACTAGCCGACTCTGCCAAGCACAATTAAGAATACTGATTGATTTATAGATGACACCGATAGATCACTAATTTAATTAGAAAAGGATAAGATTTTAGTAACTAAGCAAAATCTAATCTGTCTTCTCATTAACTTTGGTATCGTCATATACAACACGTAACTTAGTACTTATGTTCAGAATTGGATACTGAATCGATTTCTGCTACTTTTAAACCGACTTCAAAAAGGTTCTATGTTCGGCTGAATATATAATTTTTAATGTATTTTCACCAATTTCTCGGTCAATTGTGAACTAATTTTGAAAATTATTTTTTTGATTAGAGGTTATGCTTCCAAATTGGTCCCATAGAAATATTGTTATGATCTGATCATGAACTTCAAAGATATGGAATGGAACTCCTCAGGATCACAGCAGAACTGTCGTAACAAGTAAAATTGCTGTCTGATGACTGACTGAAAGAGGAGGGGGAATATATCGAACTGATCTGATGATGAAGCCTGAAGTTAGGCACCGGAACTCTGTAATAAATTAATGTAATCTAACCGTGTTTGGGATTATTAGAATTGTCATGATATGCATTCTGGTATTTAAGTTTGACTGAGGGGTACTTTTTTGTGGTAGTACCATAACTAAAAAGTGTAAAATAAAAAACTTTAAAGAAACAACCGACTTCAATGTAAAAAAAAGACACTAAAAAGTGCAAAATAACTTTAATTCCGGAAGTCGGCGTTAAATAACGAAGAGACAAAACTAATATAGAAACAGTCGTTGCGGTCGCCAAGAACCGAATGCCAAAGCAAAGAATATTATCAAAGGTAAAGAATAGTTTCCGTATTCTTTACCTTTGACACACACTTTACTTTACACTTACTTTCAAACCTTTTTTTAATAGGGTAGACCAAAACTACTATTACTAATCTAAACTTAAATAAAGTACTTAATTATAGAAAATAGGTAACTAATTCGATGGAATTTACTGACTTGTAAAAATAGAGATGCATTTTATTTTAGGTTTGGAATTCATCAAATAACTTCTTCCACTCTGGATGGAGCGAGAGGGAGTGTCAGACTTTTACTGACTAGAACACACTCGTTTTCCTTCAGTTACCCTTAGCGTTCCACGGCCGTGGGAACTCTTTCAAATAAATAAATAAATAGTATATAATATTTTTATTTCACATAGGCCTACATGGGCACTTATAAAACGTCAGAAGCTAGTGAACGGTTCCAAATTGGTCGTTTCCTATGGAGAAAAACCGGCAAGAAACTTCATGGTTAATAATCCCGCAGCTTCTAATTCCAGCTCTTCAAATTAAAATCCTTACACAATTATCGCTTTTAAGTTATAATAATAATATTAATAATATTCCACAACTTTTACACAACGCCATCTAATCCCAAACTAAGCAGAGCTTGTGGTATGAGTGCTAGACAACTAATAGACCAACAGGCCAGTCAGTTATACCATGGAGACGCTTGTCTTCGAACGCCAAACAAGAAACATAAGTTTCAATTTCATCAATTCGGAAGGCATCATCTAAGACGAAAGGGACGACCAAACCCTATTATTATTTTACAAAAGCCTGACAAACGAAACAGAAACTAATGAAGTCAGAGCGGAATTTTATTTCGCCCACACTAAACAATTCACATCGTAAATATTCGTCAGTCAAAACGATTAACAGAAAAAAAACTGTCCCTTGAAAAAATGCAATTTTACGAATCCAATCGAAAAACACCCTTATGCAATTAAAAATAGAAGTTCAAACGACTGCAGTTCAAAAGTTTGTATTGCAAGGTCTCGAAGTCAAACTGTCATAAGACAAGTTCGGTCACTTTTGGACGATTCGATTTTTTTTTTTCTAATTTCGTTGTTTTCTTTGGCGGCTCGTTTATTGGAACCAAATGACACGACAGGTGACGAGTTTTTTTTTCTTTTTGGGGTGGATAGAAAAGAATTGTTATACATTTTATTGCGTGTCCCGTCCGTGTATCGGGCGATCTGAATTCGTAGGGCTAATTTGCTGGCTTTTGAGCACAGATGTCGCGATAAAGATGTCGGTGTTATTTTAGAAGTTTTTTTACAAGTGTTTTAATTAATTTTGTTTTTTGGTTATATGATTCTTATTTATTGCATGATTGCATTTATTTAATGCACTACCCACTAAATAAATGTGAATAATATTTTTGGATTTAACTTTGATATCTTGCAAAAATACCTACAGCACTAATATAGAGCTGCCTTGGTAGCTTAATACTGGTAGTAAAAATTTTAGTCAACGGTCAATCGATACAAAAAGATTTTAAATCATTTAAAATTTTGACATTGTACAAGATTGTTAATGAAGATAAAACTAAACAGACTAATTAGAATAAAACTAACAAAATTATAAGACAAATATTAGCATTACAACAGACACAATCATCCCCGCCTAAAAGAAACAGCACACAACCACAAAAACTATGTAAATAAAACAGCCATTAGACTGATTTAAACAAATGACACGCGATAATCTGCGGCCATTAGCAGGCATCAGTCAAAATCCCGAAACAATAGTAATTGTTGTAATAAATAACGTCCCTGGGTTTCGTAAACCACTTGTCTACAAACGAGCTATTAAAATTACATTACCGATAGGTACTGCAGAGAAAAAACAGTAAAAAAAGGAAATAAAATGTTATGGATGTTTATTTATAAATGGTAAGATTCATTCAAGCGATTAAACGACGTCATCGATTATAATACTTACTTATAAACTATGTAAAATGCAAATGTTTTATAAACGGGGTACTTGAAAATACAATATGGCTAACTAACACGTGATATTTATAGTGTACAAATACGAGTCAATTAAATATTCAAAAAAATACTTAAATTGTTATTGATTATCTCTACTTCCACCAAACCAAATACCTACCTGAAAAAATTCGTCCAAAAAAAAAGATGTAGACACCGACATTCATTGTGCTAAAATAATTGTACCTGTATTTTGTCATCCATTCATGAATTTTCAAGTCGACAAAATACCTATCTAATTCCGTTTCAATCTGGCCTGCCAAACCAAGAGAAACAATCATCTAAATATACTTCAGCAATGCAACTCATTTGTTTGTTTTACTGACCGTACATGTGTGGCACAAAACCAGTATGTTTGACGCACTTGTTACTAATGAGTACCGTATTATTGAAACAATCTCAGAAACTCATACACAACGTATAATTTTCAACGATCATTTAATTTACGGAAACTTAATTAAAGTCTTTTACCGTGTCCTTCAAAAGTGCTAAGCTTATAACTGTACCATTTAATAACGTGATTTTAATAATACCCAGAAATCTTATGTTTACGCCACAAACCTGACACGTAGCGCGACCTATCGCCGAAACACAGGTAACAAAGCATCAAGTAAAAAAGAGCTTAAAAGTAACAGTGTTTGGAAACAGAAAAGGGGAAAATGACGAAGAGGACCAATTAGTAGATAGAGTAGGAGTGCCTTGCAATTAATTAATAAAGTTATATTAACATTTGATGAAACATAAAATTAATCCTTATTTTGAGGATTCTAAACAATTTCTATTATCCGATGATGATGATGATGATGACGATAATTTTAAACCACAACCATCAACTACTCTACTACTACTGTTTAATTCGATAACAATTTAAACTTTCAAAGTAAACACTATCATTTACCCAAACGATACCTTTCCACTTTCCATCAACAATGAACGCAACAGTAATCTTATAATCACAATCAGTAACGTTACCGACAGCTTATCCCATACCCAATTTTACGCTACCAACTCCGTGTGGGTGGCCAATGACATTTGCAAGCGAAAAAAACAATACAAAAGGAGGTTTGTATCCAACCGATGATAATTCAACTCCTGTGGCCCACAATGTGACAAACCGTGAATGTCACAATCTTATTGTCAGGATCCTATTCTGACCATTGTGTGGTGGCGCTACTGCTTTGTGCCAAAATTGGATGATCTATTGTCGGAAAGTCATATTTTTTTTGGCAAAATACACAAGTGTCATCGGACAAGTGGCTTTGCTAAAGGATTCGAGTAATGAGATTTGGATTTTTTTGCGAACGGCACGTTTAGGAGACTTTTAAATTAGAGCGTTGTAGAATCTCGTACAAACTAAAAACAAAAAGGATAAAATAACAATTCATATTCCAATTCAGAACGCTTATAGTATCTGTCTCATCTCTGTACAGGATTCATAAAACACGTCATCAGTTAATTAAAATTCTGTCAAACAACAATATTTTATGTTAAGACAAACATCATGTTTATTTTCATTAGTACCAAAGATTCCATGAACAAAAACAATTCGCTTGAAACAAACAGTCAACCGCAGGACACAATTTAGCAGCGGTAGCACAAGTGCGTACTGAAAAACTCTCATATGCGCAAAAACGTCACATTACAAATCCGCAGTACGCCTCTGTTTGTGCTCATCCGGCTTTAAGTCCCTAAAAAGCGCTCGTGGTGACACCTCCCCGTCTTCCTCCCACCCCACTGCCTACATGCTCCCATCCCGCTCGCACACCCGCGACTCCGCTCCAAAAGCGACAAAACGCGACACACACTTTGCCCGCCAGACGGCCAAAGCGACAGAGCACGTGCGCGCGATACTCGTCTCTACACAACTTAGTTTTAAAGCTAGCGCTCCGGATTGCGCGACACATTAGAGGACATTTACTCACCATCGCTAAAACATCCTAAGCGCCAGCGTGCTATAATCATCTTCAACTCTGCAGTCACTAAAATAGACACCATTTTCCCGTGTAATAGCTAAAGGTGGTGTAAAGACACAGTTTTCAAATGTCACGCAGTGTAGTCGTCTCTTTTCTCCGGAGTCCTGTCGCATCTGCCCGGCTCCTTTGGCATCCTTCAGCATGCATGTGTCCCCCCGCATATCTTTCATCCCGCTCTACGCCGCCTGAAGCCCAGTGTCCGGTCTCACAGACTGTTAGGCGGTCGTGTTAGCGACGCTCTTTGTATATGTTCCACACGATATAATCACGAATATATTTGTGTCTTGTACGTACGTAGTACATGTATAGCGTGAAGGATTAGATGTGAAATGTACTGTGAAGTGACGCTCAGTGCCGTTTGATGTTTGTTTGTGTGGAAGACAGTCACCAGAAGCATTCATGATTCAGGTTAGTTTGCCAAATTTATGCACCTCCCGAGGTTTATGCTCGTCCAGAAATTTTATTACACTAACAAAAAGCAACTAATGGAGGAAAATTTAAGTTCATGGAACGGACGCTTTTGTAAGCTGGTGTATCTTTTGAATAAACTGTTTTATTTTCCTAAACCCATTTAAATTTGTTTGAAGCTTAATGTGTCTTTTTGGCAGTTCGAATTTTTAACCCAAATACCCGTTGTAACATCAACCACTTGATTCTGCGTGATGTACAAAATCTGTACTTGTTTTTTTTTTTTCGTAAAGCAAACAGTGCGAACGGACAGTAAATAAATAATCATCGAATCAGCCGATGGTGAAACATCAATCAGCTGCTATTATTTATTACCGCAAGCCCATGCGTGGGTGTACAAAGTGGGCAATAGATAATTTAATTATAGATACGAATGTATTCATTAAGTATTGCGAAGGCTTTGCTTGTAATTAATTTTGAGGTCCCAATACTTTCGGCGCTACAAAGACGGATTTTAATGACCACTTTTGATAATGAAGAGACGCTTTTAAAATATGACTGTATGATTTTGTTGTGGCTTACAGCAACACAGATACTTACGTAACATTACTTAAACACACAAGAATTGAGAACCTCCTCCTTTTTTTTGAAGTCAGTTAAAAAAAATCACATTAAGAACAATTATTATGATGATTTTAAAAACAAAATTTTTTTTGGTTGTGGCATTTTCGCCTTGGGATACGAAGCTACTTCAAGTGACATTTTTAACAATCCTATGAGATTCTTGTTTATTTTTTTTACTTTTTTATTAGACAAAGGATTAACAAGATTTATATGCATTTTAAGTTTATCCTGATACTATGTAATTTATATATGCGAAGATAAAGCAATTACAGATATTTATAAAAATGTCCAAGGTGTTGTGTTGTTCTGAAGTAAAAAGTAATGAATAAATTGTTTCTCACATAAGTGCAAACACATTATGAAGAAATACGTAACGCGATTCATATTTTTATGCATAATGAATAAATTAAACTTCCGAGGAAAGGATTCATTTAGTTTCATATTCTTTTGAATATGAAGCGTTAAATATAACTTGAGAACATGTATTTATGATTTTCTTCTGCAGAAATATTTTGTACTAGTTTCTTTCAGTGGCTTCGCCCGCAAAACTCATAACACAAAAATAATAACACTCAGAGTTAATGCAGCTACATATCAGTCAACGAATTTTCAAAATGAATTCAGTAGTTTCACAGACCAACCCCATAGATACAAACTTAAAAAATGTTACCTCTTTATAATTTAGTAAATTATTACGTGGCTTATTTTAGTTGGTAATCAATTTACACACAACATACTTCTATTTTTGTACACTGAAAACTGATCTAACTAGAGCCGAAAAATTAATTGGTAATGTAACACTGAAACCCTATTTTTAAAAACCGTATCTGGAGGCACTTGAATATAAAAACAGAATATGACGCGTACACGATAGAACTGAAGTACATGGAAAGTTTACTATAGGTAAGACAATTATTACATGTATCAGCAGTATTGTTAAACATTTGTATACCTTTAACCGGCGGCGCCATGATATCAATGGCCGTATCGGGAGCTTTTTTAACAAACTCGACTGCGTTAATGTAAACTTCAATTCGGACTAAAACTGAGCAAGCGCCGTCTGGAGATACTAATGGAAAATCTCTTCTTTCCATACAATTTGACATAAGCAAATGTTTTCGTTAACATGGCCTCTCAGCTCTCTCGGCTCTCTGACATAGACCATAGGTAATTTTAATGCTCTTTCGGCCCACTACCATCTATAGGTCTGGTCTAGGTCTGGATGTCTTGTGTACGTGAATTTACATGTTTGTGAACGCTCGGAGTTACCTTGCATGATCGCATAAAGAATGAAGATATCCGCAGGAGAACCAAGGTCGCCGACATAGCCCGAAAAATCGCCAAACTAAAGTGGCAGTGGGCAGGGCACATTGCTCGTAGAACGGATGGTCGATGGGGCCGAAAGGTTCTAGAGTGGCGACCGCGCACCGGGAAATGCAGCGTTGGAAGGCCGGGACAAGGTGGACCGACGACCTGGTGAGAGTCGCGGGAATGCGGTGGATGCGAGACGCACAGGATCGGTCGTTGTAGCGACGCTTGGGGGAGGCCTATGTCCAACAGTGGACGTTTTTCGACTAAATGATGATGATGATCAACGCACCCACGATACAGGAGTAATTCCTGGTGTGGGACAATGTTTTTTAAAAAGAAAGGAAGAAGATAGGTAATTTTGATACTGAATTAAAAGCCTGCACTATGTAGGCAAACATTTTGGTTACTTCTGTTTGTTTTTATGGTGATAGCATCGAGTTCATCGAGTTCTTCCAGTGAATGCGTTACTATCTCAGCTGAAGATGAATGATGATACAGTCGAAGCATACACCATGCTTGTGGATGCATTGAAGGAAACTGTTCGCATTTACGAAATATTGATAAACTTATTACATAGATGGAATAGATAAATAGCGAATAGTCTTTGTTATGTACATAATAAAGTAATAGAAAATACTTTACAGAAACCACTAACATTGGGTGTAACAATGGCTAGCCTTATCGCGCTACAATCTTTTAAAGACAACCTATGGATCGATTTAAATGGGAGAATACTGGATAATATAATACTTTAGGTATCCCGACCCGAGTATCCACCCTTGTCGTTTATACCGCGTACATCGAAGGACTGGAACAATTGCCTGCTGAGGTCTTCCCATCCGATTATAATTTGGGTGTCTTCAAGGCTAGAGTGAGTAGGCTCTTAATAAACTAGTACGCCTCACCATCAACGATTGCATCACTACTTACCATCAGGTGGGATCGCAGTCAAGCACTAGTTTATATCAAATTTAAAAAAAATGTCCTAAGTGTATGCATGCTCGGTAGGGCCCATTGAGGAAGCTTTTACGTGTTTTATGTTTTACGTACGGGCTAACTCAACTGGCAGAGTCACTTAAGCTGTTCTGCCTTCTGAGCCACGTCAAATATCTGTGTTTTGGAACGCAGTGTAGTCTTAACAACAAAGTATAAGTACACTGCTTCTTAGCACGTTGGCAAATCTTGATGCCCTGAAGTCGCGAGACGGGGTAGCGACAGACAGTCCATGAAAGAGATAGCGAAACGTTCTTAGGTATTGGCAAAAAATAGCCCAGAATAGAGAACAATGGAAGGAATCAAGGGAGGTATTTGTTCAACCATGGAACAGTATAAACTAGATAACAATAATAAGCTTTTAAAGGAGGAAGACCTGATAGAGGGTTTGTAAAGTTTGGAGCCGCGATAAGATATTTGACTGTAATTTATTGTGATTTGTTTTGATTTAATTATTTTTAATAGGTTTCTAATTATGTTGACTTAACTTTTGTTTATGTGTAATACTTTTATTGGTTTAACATTGCATTATGATGTATCGTATTTTTAATTATTTTTTTATTACTTTAATGTAAAGTGTAATGACTATGACTATAGATTAAGTACCTATTTGACTAACAGTGTAATATTCTATGACAACAAAAAAATGGTTTTACATTGCAATTCGAAGGACGGGAATAATTTGCCTGCTGAGGTCTTCCCATCCGATTATAATTTGGGTATCTTCAAGGCTAGAGTGAATAGGATCTTAATAAACTAGTGCACCTCACCATCAACGATTGCATCACTGCTTACCATCAGGTGGGATCGCAGTCAAGCACTAGTTTATTTTAATTAAAAAAAAATTGAAGGCTGTGTAGCGTTGATGCTTTAGCGTAGGTGTTGTCGCAGCAAAGACGCTGCATTATATAGATGCTGTAGTAGCGGCCTTAATATGACGGGTTAAAATATTAGTCGAAGAATGAGACATGGTGATGAGCGATGGAGCTATACACCCTTTAATATATCAGTTTAGGTCGTAAATAGGATCGCGTTGTTGGAAGGCCTCCCACTAGGTGGACCGACGACTTGGTGAGAGTCGCGGGATTGCGGTCGTTGCGAAACGCACAGGGTCGGTCATTGTGCCAACGCTTGGCCTATGTCAATCAGTGGACGTCCTTCGGCTAAAATGATGATAATGATGATGAGTGATAGCTAAGGAGTAAAATTCCTCGCCGGAGTCTGTGTTGCCTGATAACTACCACCTAGGGGTCTTAATTTGCGATGCTTGGAGGAGGCCTACGTCTAACAGAGGACGTCTTTCGGCTGAAATGATGATGATGATGACTGTATTTTAAGTAGTTAGGTGAATATGGGCCAGGTGACATAGTTATCAACTTGCAGTAGTCAGAGCTCGTGGCACTGCAGGGCATCAAAGTTGCGAAGCCCCCGCGTAGCTTCAACGTTGCGTAGTTACAGCGTAGACCTTTATTTCTTTTCGTTGTGATACTCTTAGAGCGGCCATCAATACGTAGCGACTTCTGTAGGGGAAGATGTGTTTAAGACTCTTACCAGAGTTGATTGCATTGTTCGAAAGAAACAAGTGGGTTTTAGCCAGTAAAAGACTGATACTCCATCTCGCTGCACTCAGAGCGCGAGGAATCATTTGATGGTTTCCCACCAAAAAAAATGGTATGTATGACAGTTAGATATATGAGGTTACTGTATGGCGCCAAGGATCTATTTTCTGTGCTCAGGAGTCAATGCCATTGTCAATAATGCAGCGTCACGATATCCAGCCGAGGATAATTAAACTATGCGGCGTCACAAAAGCTTTTTCAAACTACTCGTTATAACAGAAATGAGTGATTAATCAATTTTAGTTTTAACGGGCCGGTTAAGCGTGACTTGGAGGTATATTTTTATGTGATATGTCTTTAACGACAGTTTTAAGAGGCGCGGCGCCATGCCATTTATCCAAAAATTTACAAGAGTTGCTAAACTGTGCATAAAAATCAAATGAATGCGATTCAAACGAGCTGTTCGATACATTTTTGATATATAGTTTTTATTTATTTATTTAAACTTCATATACAGTAGTGGACTTAATGCAACAGAGCATTCTCTACCAGTCAACCTTTGGGTTAAAAAAGATAACACTGTGGTTGGTGTGCACAATAAATGCATAACGGATATTTCAAGTAGTATGATGTAGTATAATTAAATTAATTTGCATAAAATAATAAAATATGTATATATCCTAATATTATAAACTAATAAATACTATGATAAATATTAAATCATTATAATTAAGATAACTTAAAATAGAACAATTATGACGAAGATCGAACTAAGGTTGAGAGGACTTCAAGTAGTAGGTAGTTTACTTTCAGCTTTTTATTTTAGTTTTTATTTTTATGTAGCATAAATAAATATGGAAATTTTGAAAAACGGCAAAAAGAATCACGTTTGTTGTATGGGAGCCCCCTTAAATATTTATTTTCTGTTTTTTTTTTACTATTTGTTGTTATAGCGGCAACAGAAATACATCATCTGTGAAATTTCATCTGTCTAGCTATCACGGTTTATGAGGTACAGCCTGGTGATGGACGGGCAGACAGATGGATAAACAGCGAAGTTTTAGTAATAGAGTCCCGTTTTACCTTTTGGGTAGTTTTAGTAATAGAGTCCCGTTTTACCTTTTGGGTAAGGAACCCTAAAAAAAATCTCTTTATTCCTTAATTTCAATTTAACATTAGCTATTTAACTGAAAATATAAAAAATAATTTTGTTCAATGAATAGGACCTCTCTTTGGGTAAAGGCCTTCTCCAGTTTGTGTCAATTTTTTGATCTTTGGCTAGATACTATTAGCCATTTCTGGCCAGCCACTTTAATAACCACATCGGCGCTATATGAAAATTACTGAACAGAAATTTGACATTACAATAATCTAGGCATAATTTGTATAGTTTTGCCCATTAGGCTGTCTCAAAGTATTAAAAAAATCTTTTAGTTTTTGACATAGCAGCTTAACGTACGATTAACCTATAATTATATTATCCTTTGAACCTTTTTCCGTCACTAGCTTAAGGCTTTATGTGGGAGGACAGATGTTCAAGATTCCTCAGTTACAAATAAAAAACATATTTCTCCGTGTATTTAATGTAACATATTTATAATTATTTTACACGTTATTTTTACATATTATAAAGGTCACTGCGTCTGTCGGTCTGTATGATCGCGATAAACTCTATAACTACCGAACGGATTTTCATGCAATATTCACCAGTAGATAGAGTGATTCATTAGGAAGGTTTAAGTGTATAATACATACATATTATGGAAGAAAAAAGACGAGAATTTCAAAGATTTGTAACACCCGTGCGAAGTAGGGGCGGATCAATAGTGTTGATGATGAGATGCATAATATTGAGGCTTATGAGTTTTGTTTTGACGTTAAAAAATAATCTTATGGTATTAAACCTTAAAGTAAGTGTAAATTTAAAAGTTTGTGAATGTACTACTATACAGGACTTATGTCCCATGGACCCTAGTGAGGAGCAACGTTATTTTTTTACAACAAATACAAAAAGAATTCAATTATTTCGAAAATTAACCACTGTACAAATAACTTTGTGCTCTTACTTATGTCATGTTCAGCACTTCATTAAAAAAAGAATTTTCTGGCAATAAAGTCACCACCCTATAGTATACAAGTATACTCAAGTAGTAATTGCAGGGTTTCGTAATGGCGGAAAATGCGTCAAAACGTGTCGCCGTGCGGGACGCGTCGCGAGCGTGAGCGTGACGTCATTAGCGTAAATGTTTTGCCGCCGAGAGGCGCGGGCGCAGCTTAAGTGTAGAACGGTGATATTTTAATAAATAGAATTAATATTTAATGTACGTGTATGTATTATATTGATTTTTCATATCTAAATGATAAAAAAAAATCATATGTTTTTGAAACTTGTATTCTGAAATTAGCATTAGTATTTGTTTGTAGAATTATCATGATATAAAACTTACAGTTAACACTCCACTGGAGCAGCAATAAGTCTAGTTTCTTCGTGTCATGAACCGTGTGTGAGTGACGGCTCAAAGAACTAATTTCCTACTTAACGAAATATCACAAAACCCTATTGTAATTTTATTTTTGGTAGTGTACAGAGTATATATCTCTATCTATCACAAAATCCTACATCAACACGTTTCACACTTACAGAAAACTGCAATCATAAAAATATTATAACCACATCAATATTACAAAAATACTACATTATAAAAATTTTACATCAACGAAACTTAACTCCTTGTCTACCTCAAACACCCGGTGCATCTGCCAGGATGCGCTTGCACAGGCGCCGCGAGCGTGACACCATTAGTTCGTACTGCAACCAGCGCCCGAAGGCTCACGAAACTTAACGAAGCTGCCCGAAGATGTCAGCTGGATTTGAATAAAGAATTTCGGTAATTTCACATGCTTCGTTCTGCCATTATTCTATTTGTTTTTTTTTTTTAATTAGATGCAGTATGTTCTCCTTTTTCCACGCAACTGTATGAACCGCTTTCTGAGTACCTTTTTTTTGCGATAGGAAATCGTCTAATAACTTTTCTCGGCCTGAGTTTTTCAGACTTTTACTGACTAAAACCCACGTGTGTTCCTTCAGTTGCCCTTTGCGTTATAAGGCCACAGTGACTCTTTCAATCAGCCCGGTAGTATTTTAAGTATCCTAGTTACTTTTCTAGTCATAATATCATTCACAGAATCCATTCATGTCTATGGTGTTTCCCTACTTTAATCCTAGCTGTGTATATACTCAAAACTTTTTCCACGTCTTATTCCTCATTGATCTGCATTATACTCGTTTAAGATCAAAAAGAAAATCACGAATTCAATCAAAAATTTTTTCCATTGAATCTGCTTTTATATCAATGTATTTATGACTATAAGTTTCTTCTGAACCAACGAATGCAAGC
Organism: Mythimna impura; assembly: GCA_905147345.3. Taxonomy (NCBI): domain Eukaryota; kingdom Metazoa; phylum Arthropoda; class Insecta; order Lepidoptera; family Noctuidae; genus Mythimna; species Mythimna impura. Next base: position 19,839,932 of record LR990356.1, on the reverse strand, counting down.
TCAACTTAACTACACCTAAACCTCTACTACTCTATAAAATAAACAACAAATAAAACCCAAGAATATCACAGTTCTAAAGCCAGTACAGATGTCGGATGCTCTTGCGCCGCGAGCGTGATGCCATTAGTTCGCATTGCCGCCGAGCGCCCGAAGGCACCCGAGCTTAGCCGAGAACAGCCGAAGCTGTCGGTTTCGACGCTAAGTATTATGAAATTGTGTGAGGGTAGCTGAAGAATGGGATGAATAAAAGGTGGCTTTGAATAAGATGTCTGGGTAGATAGCAAGGGATTGTTATCGCTTATCTCGATATTACAAGGTGAAATATTTGTGTCATTTTTTCATGCGAACCTATCAAGAATAAAAAAAAAAAATTTTAAACGTGAAGCAAAAAGAAAATCAGAGAAACGGACTACAAAAACATTGTTTTCTTTCATGTTTTGTGTCTGGTTGAACAATGGTGACCCAGTAGTAACGGCCCCGATTTACGAGTTGTAGGTCGCGGGTTCAAACCCAGCCAGGCTCATTACTTTGTGTAATTTATTTTATCACCACTGCTCTCGAAATGGTGAATAAAAACATCATAAGGAAACTGGCATGTCCTAGATTTAAAAAAAAACTGGCATGTCCTAGATTTAAAAAATCGAAGACATGTGACATCCACCAATCCGCACTGGGCCCGCGTGGTGGATTACGGCCCATTGCCTTTCTTAGAGAGTAGGAACATTATAAAGCCTGACTGGCCTGTTGGTCTAGTGGTTAGTGGCCCTGACTGCTATGCCGGAGGTCGTGGGTTCGATTCCCACCCAGGACAAATGTTTGTGTGATGAGCACGATCATTTGTTCTGTGTCTGGGTGTAATTTATCTATAATATGTATGTATTTAGAAATATTTAAGTATGTTTATCAGTTGTCTAGTACTCATAACACAAGCTCTGCTTAGCTTGGGACTAGACGGCGTTGTGTGATAGTTGTGTGTTGTGTGAATATTATTATTAAAGCCGATTATGCTTATTATTAAATTATTTGTATCTCATCTTAGTTAACACCCAAATTAAAGATAGTTTTCAAAATATTTCCGATTCTATAAACAAATCAAACACGATCAGGATTAACCTTGTACAATACTGAAAAGTAACAAAAAGATTAGAAAATTGAAGCTTAAAATAAATGACACAGCTGTTTACAATTCCCACATAATTAGGTACACAGACTACAAAATTTATTTAAATTTTTCAACAACCGCCAACCATCTAAGGCAAGGCGGACGAACCCGCGGGGTTGAGTATAATATAATAATATTCCCGGCCCAGCCAGATATTACCGCAAGCTGGATTATTGAAATAAATCGCGGGTGATCAGCAAAATGCATAGTTTGCGCCGAACCATTACGCTGATTGAGTTTCCCGTAGAATCGGAGACCATGCCATGGTTTGTTGGAAGAGTGAATTACAGTTGGGATGGGCTAGGAGTTTTATACGAATAGGGGAAAGTATGGGGAATCACCTATGTGATTTTATACTAGGATAATATCAAAGTGATAAAGGTATAGAGCAGTGGTACTAGCCCAGTGGTAATTAAAAATAATAATATTTTATTATCCAAAAATATACAGTTCCTCTAGGAGAGAGGAGGCCTGAGTTCCAGTATCAAAAACAAAAATGAATTTCCAACTAAATCCGCATAAATGCTTGTGGCAAGGCGATGTCTCTTGTCAAGTTTCGCATTATGTTCTGACGTGAATGCATTGCTGTCAAACACATGAACTGACGCCGACGCCATGACAGCTCCGATTTGATGTGAGCTGTGAACGTAAATAATATGGCAGGATTGTAAAAAAAACCATCACATCACACTAATATTGTTAAAGCAAAAGTTTGTATGTATGTGTGTATGTTTGTTACTCCTTCACGCTGAAACAGCTGAACGGATTTAGATGAAATTTGGCACACGGATAGACCATGTCCTGGAATAGCACACAGGGTACCTACTTTTAAAAACTTTCAAATACTTGTTATACAAGATTGTAAAAAGCTTGTAAGCAATCGTATCATATCAAAGTAGCTATAATGGTTCGTTTTTTTAAAAGACATTTCGCACCACTTAAATCTCGTCTACCTAACTTGGTACTACTAACGCCATCTAGTAAATGCAAATTGAACTAACCTTCTCAATAAAGATTTGACAAAAGCATAGCTTTTATCCGATTGTTCTTGTTAAATTCGTCAAGTTCATTTGGCTTATTATAAATTGATTTTAAAATGGAGTATTCTTAAAGAAACGATGCACATCATTACAGATACATTAAATCTATACAGGGTAGGTATAGACCAATCTCAATATTAAGAGTCTTTTTTCTGTTTAAATACAGCCTTCAGTTTACTTTACAGAAAAGAATTTGACTGATTACTGTCTACTGTATTATTACTGTCTGACTGGCCTGTTGGTCTAGTGGCCCTGACTGCTATACCGGAGGTCGTGAGTTCGATTCCCACACAAGACTAATGTTTGTGTGATGAGCACGATCGTTTGTTCTGTGTCTGAGTATAATGATTTATCCAGAAAATGTACGTATTTAGAAATTTAAAAGTATATTATTATCAGTTGTCTAGTACTGAACACAAGCTCTGCTTAGTTTGGGAATAGATGGCAATATTATAATTATTTTTATTTTTACTGTATCATCTATCAACTGGGTAAAAGTCTTACCACTATGGCATCCAGTAGTATCGGTCCAGGTAGTCCAGACCTTTGATGCTAAATATAAAATTTCCAACTCGTCTTTTCTTTTTCTTTTTTTTTTAGGTGTGAAAATCATCTAATGACAAAGCCCGCTCTTGGGTGGGGCGGGAGACAGTGTCAGACTTTTACTGACTAAAAACCCACTCCTGTTCCTTCATTGCCTTCGTCCCAGGGCCCCGGGTTTCGTTTTCACACTACCCATGGCCCCAGTAGGCTTCGACCCTGCTGGGTCCCTACGATTTGCTGACATCTCCATGAGGCGCGCGTGGAACAGTACGCGCCGTCGATGACTTGGGCTCGGTCTGGACGGTTACCGGACGGTCGGATGGCGGGCTACCAATTGCTCGCCGTCGGCAAACTTTTAACACTACAAAGTTTTTATCCCACGCGTGATGATATAATTGTATAAACAATGTTTTCCACAAAACTCTTTTGAAATGCCAAATAAACACAAATCTTAAATTACGACATTTACACAGACTTTAGAACCAATAGTTCTTCAACTGTCTCTCATTACAAGGTCACCGAGAAAATCGATGAGGTTCAAGGTCGCTAGTTCAAGGATATCTCTAATAAATACTACCGAACTAGTTAATAGTAATAGTAGGAAATCGTGAGGAGTTATTTACGTTATAATTATTGTTTGTAGTTTGAAAGTTACGGGCTGGTGACATTTAGTCACCAGCCCGTAACTTTTTTGGTTATGAGAAACTAGATTTTGATCGCGACTCTGTCTGCATAATAGTTTTTTAACACACTATCTATCTAGCATTTATCCTGAAGAATTACATATTTTTTTCTGATTAATATAATCAGAAATATATATACTTCTGATATACTCCATATCATTTACTTTTGATATACTCTATGATATACTCCAGCTCTATCCATCTATGATATACTCCAGCGGATCATTTACTTTTGCGCATTATAAAACTCACTATGAGCTCCCGTATGTAGTAGGTAGCGGAGATGAGAATGTTAAGATGGATGTGTGGTGTGACGAGAATGGATAAAGTGAGAAATGAGTTTGAAAGTGGCGCCAGTGACTGAAAAGTTGAAAGGGAATCGTTTGTCTTGGTATGGTCATGTGAAGAGGAGGGGATGAAACGCATGTTACTAAAAGAGTTATGAGTTTACATGTGGATGGATGGAGAGGGAGAGGGAGACCAAGGAAAAGATGGATGGATTGTATGAAGAGTGATATGAAAGAAAAGGAAGTTAGTGATAGCATGACGAGTGACAGGGCAGAATGGAAGAAAAAAACGTGTTGCGCCGACCCCAAATAACACGGGACAAGGGCAGGAAGATGATGATGTTGTAGCTAAATATTTAGTTGTAAATTTAAATAAATAGAAATATTTTTAGATAAATGTATCAACATTTCCTCAATAAAAATAAGTTACATGCGCCATAATTTTATGCTCATTACCTACCAAATATTCCGAAGTGACCTTGAATTCGTCCTAAACAAATGGTTTTATTGCGCCCTTTTTAAGGAAGCACCGTTCATTATTATTAATATTTAATTGCCATAATTATTGCTTGTACAGTTTCTTGTTAATTAATGGGATAACTCAATTAAAGTTACAGATTGATTCATTGGTAGGTAATTTGTCCATCTTTTTTTTTTTTGTGGATTTTTAAAGATTTCGCGATACTTTTTTCTCTGCTTAGCAGTTTTTAAGGAATCCTGAATTCAGTAGTCGGTTATGTTCAATTTACATTTGTAAATACAAAACCTTAGGTACTTTGCTGTTAGGACTACTAGTACTGGTAGCGCCATCTTTTGATAACTTTATGAAAACAATTTTCAACTGTTGATAATTTCTATAGGAATTATTTAACATACTTACATAATTACTATCATCGGACAAGCCAACGAACGGTGAGTATCCACCCTTACGTTGTTGAAACCTCTACGGTCCGGACCAAGCGTTTCGCCTCGTCTTTTATACCGCGTACATCGAGGGACTGGAATAATTTGCCTGCTGCGGTTTTCCCGTCCGATTATAATTTGGGTCTCTTCAAGGCTAGAGTGAATAGGCTCTCAATAAATTAGTGCGCCTCACCATCAACGATTGCATCACTACTTACCATCAGGTGGGATCGCAGTCAAGCACTAGTTTATATTACATCAATTAAAAAAAAAAAATTAAAAAATCACGACTTTTTCTATAGACGTAGGCAATATAGAAGTATCTACGTAGTACAAAAGATCATTGTAGGTGGCGATTTGCATTTTTTTCTTAAGTCTAATATTAAATAATAAAAAATATTGTCATCTTAAAAAAAAACTGAATTTTTAAAATGATTTTTCTAAAAACTCAGTAGCATAAATTTTTACAGTAAAAATAAAATTTCTTTTTCATTTCACAACTTATCTTCACAGGTTAAAATACACTGGCAACAAAGCAATAAATCACAATAAGCGACAACACTATCCTTAACGAACTTAAGTTCTAAGTTCTAACAATAGATGCGCCCACGCAACCGAATGGACTAATCGCAGCGATCATCGATTCGGATATCGATAAGAGACTATTCTAGTAGATGAACTTTATTGTTCAGTGTTGCTAGTGCTACTTTTAAATTGTGATTTGGAGTGGCAAATTAAATTATTGTTTACCATACGTTTTGGCAAGACTAGTGTTAGATCTTCTAGTTTGTAACTACCAGCTAAGTAGTAACTAGATACTGTGACATCCGGTACCAATAGCTTAACGTGCTTTCCAAGCTACAGAGAAATCTCGGAATGTTAAGATGGTAACCCATCCAAAAACCGACCTCGGCATGCGGTGCTTAACCTCGAAGATTGACCTTTATGGTTGATATTATTTTAGTCATTTTAAGAATCAGGATCCTAATTGTCACCAAATCATAGGTATACCTAATTATTTAAGCTCACTGTCCGGCCTTTCGGTAACCGTCCGGACCGAGCACGGGACGTTGACGGCGCCGGCGTGTAGTGACCCACGCGCGGCTTAAAGAGATGTCAGTAAAACTATAGGGGCCGAAGCCTACTGGCGTCACCGGCTATGATTTGACTTCTAAAAGGGAAACCCGTGTTCCTGGAACGCAAATGGCAACAGAAGGAGCATAATTATGTGTGGTTTTAGTCAGTAAAAGTCTGACACACCGCCCTAGAGTGGGAGAAATCATTAGATGATTTCCCTCCTCAAAAACCAAGTTATAATTATTTACTTGTGCCACAAGGGTAGTAAAACTAGATAAAATATAATTATAGTTATCAATAGGATAATAAAAGTTAAAGTTTTGCTAAAAGGCATGCAAATATGGTATGCACGAGAACAGTACAGAAACATTTTTAGTTCTTTGCATTAATTCATTAAACCCCAAGCGAACGCTATCTCATTGTATTTCTATTGTGTCTCTAATTACGGTATTCGAAAAAGGTAGATAGTATTAATGCCTAAGGCATTAAGTCCGCCTTTGTACAGTGTTTATTACTAGTGCATAAAGTTTTAATAAATAAATAAATATTAATTTATATAAAAAAATATGTCAATTTAATATAACTGTATTTTTAGAAACAGGATGTAAAAAATTGCTCACGTTTTATTTTTCATAATGTTGCATTTATCACAAAAAAAAAACCCACCTGGTCAACTTTCGCTAAAAATCGTGACACTGTCAATAGCTGACAATTAAAAAACTAAACTAAAGAATTTTAACAATCGCCATTCTTTTGGGCACCCATTCATAAAATTCATCGGAAATTCACACCTTTTGGGCAATTATTTTATTAATTTACCAGGTCACAATGAAAAATTATATTTTAATAGTTTAATTGCGAAATGGCATCGTCAATTTTAAATGTAGAATTATGTAAATTATTGTAAACGGTACGGGTGACTTGTTTTTAAAGTGTGGGTTGTTTATTGTTTTTTCTTTTACCTAAAAGCGAGTGAATTGATGTGTTATTTTTATAAAAATATCACGTTATGGAGTTACAAGTTATTATATATTTAAATATCAATGCCAACATAACGTTTCTATAAATGGAATTCATTGAAGTTTGAAAGTGAAAATGACCCCGGTATTGGATAACTTCGTAAGTAAATACATTAAATTATCAACACTTAAAAAATGTATTAAATTATGTATTTACATCAAGGTAAATAATTTAAAACAAAGCCTGAAAACTTAACAATAATAGCTACTTAATATTTTAAAATGAGAGTTATGTGTCACTATAACTTCATAATAAATTATCTTCATGTTTTTACTTAATTAAACTACTTAATTTTTAAATTTTTGAAACTAATATATTGTCATATTTTCACTTTATACATATTTATTTAACTCAGACCTAATATTTTAATTTTATAAAAAAATTGCTCATATCATGAATCTTATGTGGTCTAAATAAGGTTTTTATTTTTAAATATCTACTAACACATAGAAACAGATGGAGGAATATCATAAAAGATAAAGTGATGAAGCAGGGAGGTCAAGACCCTCAGCATTGAGGAATACGATGTAAGGAGTAGCACTAATAACTTGGCCTACCAACTTTATTTCATCACTTTGTCATTATATAATAAAGTAAACAATAGTTACAAAATTCTACAACATCAAGTAAACATCCTCCACAATAAGTCAACAGAACATTTTACATAGCTAGCACTATAATTACAAACGTAGATCATAAATTACCAAAGTGGGTGAGCAGTATTGCAGCTTCGATGACGAAGTACAAAGGTAACACCCATCACACTGAGTTCCCGAGATCGTATCAACGTGACGGACTTAAATTACGACGTGATTTTACAACTGCTAATTAAATACCATTTTGGTGTAAACTTGTTTGGGACCTGGGTATTGAAGTTTCGAAATCTGTAGAACACATAGATCACAGAGGGAGACTGCAAGAGACGGTGACAATTCTTTCTTAAATTTCAACAAATTTAATACAACTATTAAATCTCCCGCTGTAGGTCATGTGAGAGAGTCAGACTATACTGACTAAAACTCTCCAACCCGTGTTCCTTAGTCCATGCGCGCTTCAAAGAGATGTCAGCTTAATTGGGGGGCCTAGTAGTAGACCGATACCTGCCAGGGCTGCGAGATAGGTCCTGAAACTCAAAGGGTAACTGAAGAAGTGTGCCTTCAGTTACCCTGTGGTGGGCGGAATTTAATCAGCAAAAGTTTGACACTCCCTTCAAAAAAATTAACCCCTTTAATCATTATCCGTATAACCCCAGTCATTTCCTTCACTCTTTTCAATCATTTCAATACCTATTGACAGTTACGGCAATTATATTATTTATTGACATTAATCGAGGGTTTATTTCCAATGTCATGGCGATTGAGGATGAGCAGGTTTCTTTCAAAAGTATTTAGAATGTAGGGTTTAACTACACGAATATATGCAGTGGCGTCTCAAGTTCCTAGTGGTATGAAGCAGTAATTCCGAGCTCTATGCTAGTACCTAATTAGCTTTAGCGCTCTATAAGGTACTAAATAGTACCTTCAATACCACCTGTCATATGAAATAGACGTTATAACAATGCCCTTATGAATATTTTAGTGGACAAGTCACAACTCTAGGCGCTTGCAATTTTAGGGTTAGGTACAGAACTAAAATTCACAATAGAACTATTAAAGTCAGCAAGTCAGTGTACTCTTAGTTACAAAAGTCTTCTAAGTCTCCAAATGCGGCCATTGTGTTTCTAATTTTTTACACTTTGGTTTATACCTATAAAACAATGGTATGTATAATTAGTATGTTCTGAATCAGTTACTGAAAAAAAAAAACGATTATTTCAATTATTTAAAAAGAAAACAGGTTTTTTAATGAAATTCTAAGATAAAATTAATTCTTGACAAGCTCTGATTACGTCACTAAGGTATTCGTGTGTGCGTGTGTAGATACCAATACCCATGCGCTACTAACATAGCGCGTGTGAAACCAGTGATACACCTTTGTGATTTGAGGCCTGGGGTGGGGGCTGCCACGGGTCCGAATTTTAGTTTCCGTAGCACCCACTAGGGTTTCCCCAGGGGTGATTCGGTTCCGGAATGGATGACTATAATATTTTTTTATCTACTATTAAAATAAATATTAAGATATATTTTTTTTAAAAGACTATTATGCATTTTAGTAAAATTTTAGTGCTTAAATTATGATTGTATCTTAATTTTCTAATTGTAGATTAAAAGAGTGCATTATTCTAGTTACAAGTTGTATATTTTTTATTCTTCTTCTTCTTTTCGATTCGATGGTAAACTCGTCAAACTGTTTGGACCCAATAGGTGGCTACATTAATAGCAGTATCGGTAGCACTCAAATCCTCCAAAGTGCAGGTGTATGGGCACTCTCATGTTTTGAACAGGAGCACCGCACTCACATTGAATATCCGACGGGTCTATAAAACCCCATATTTTTTATTTATCGGATAATATGTATTCAATTAACACTGTGTCAAAGCAATGTAGCTCCTAAATCAAATATTTACAACAGAAATAGATTTGAGTCTTATAAAACATCTAAGATGCTGAGGCAGATGAATCGTTTATGCACTTTCACAGATTAATGTTTCCATGTTTTAATTATACCTTGTAACTATATAAGTAGGATCGTTAAACATATCGTAACATTTCTGCTTTACGGGAGGCGTTAACAAAGATATAAAATCTACATGAATATGTATTTCTCAGTTTAATTACACAAATGGTTATTGGATCTAAATATCTGTTAGAAATCGAATTACTATTCATATTCCTTTTGCTAATAATTATTATCATTATCATGTTAGTGTTTACGGGACTAGCTAAAGTGATTTTAATTTGAAGTAGACTGTTAATATAAGTTATAAGTGTAATATAGATCAAATAGTAGATCTGTTGTATTTTTATTGTATGTTATTATAATTGTAATTAGTTTCTAGTTATTTACTTCTAAAAATGATCTCTTGTTAACATATTACTCCCAATAAACATTTATTTTTTCTCCGTTGTCATTTTACTGAGATTAGCATTTTTTCGTGTCATAAGAAACTGAACACATCTTTCAACAAACAAAAACACCTTCAAATTCATAGAAACGTTAGGCCCAATCCATCTTGCCTACTCAACTTTAAAAACTAATTAACCAGGTACAATCAAGTAGAAAAAACACTGTCAAAACAGGGCCAATCAATCAATTGTACAATCAATCAGCGAATGACATAACTACGCCCACGAAAAGGTAGACAGAGACGAATAAACGCCAAGAAATATTATAGAATTATTATTGCAGCGCGAATTTATAATTGCATTTCAAAATTATTAGGTGTAAAGTTATATTATTGGTGTTGTGGGCCGCGGGCGTCGGTATCTGATGCGTACGCTGACTTGACATGGTAAGTGATGAGGAGAATGATAGAAACCAGCTTTCGTCGGGCGGTATGAGTTATGGCTATGACTGTACCTTTATATCGGATTTGAAATTGTGCGTTCGAAAGCGTTTGCTTCGATGAGGATGAAGCTGATGCATAATTTTTAGTTGGTAATGATTTTTTTGTGATTAAGAAAAAACTGTGTCAGCGTTTCGATTTTAATATGCACGACACGATAATATTCGCTTTTTAGTGAGAGTGTACCTGTCTTTCAGCGAATCATGAAATTGATTTATTCGGTACATTACTACCGATAAATAGTTTTTCCCGCTCAGGGTAGAGCGCGAAGGAGTGTCAGACTTTTACTGACTGAAACCCGCCTGTATTCATTTAGTTACGGTTTGGGTTCCAGGGTGATTCTTCAGCACAAGTCTGCAGCCCATTATTACGATTTACATCCTATTTTTTCTATGCTGAACTAGATACCTACCTTTTTAGACATATTCTTATGGTGTGTCCAGACCTGGCGAATGCGCCGCTCGCGAGCCGTTCGTACGAAGCCCCTGCGCCGCGCGTGCTTCGTACGAATATGAAATGCACGCGCGCAGGGGCTCAAGTCTGCTATTACAATAGTGTCAGAATGGTCTATCATTGATTTCATAATTGTTAATTTTGACAAGTTTGGTAATCTACTAATATAATGGCGTCATTATGACTTTCCGATGGTCAACCACGGACACTCCATTGAAAGAAATGGTATAGAATGGTAATCTCGTGTACATAACGACAAATGAATATCTAACGTATCAGGTAATCTGCTAAAATTTTGACAGTTCCTTTGATCAGTGACCTACCATTAGAACGTCATCGTGCAGTCATTGCTTTTAATAAGCTCGATATATTCATTTTACTACAACTCTAGTACGAAACCATTGACCGATCAATGATCGATCATTATGAATTAGCAGATTATGAAGCTAAATGACAATGATGTTAGAATGACGAATTTATAAAAATAGCAGACTTAGACCCCAGTTCGCAAGCGGCTCGCAAACGGCTCGCGAGCGGCGCATTCGCCAGATCTGGATGCACCTTTGGAATATGTATGTAATTTTTCTGTAAATTATCATATTGGAATATCAAACTTACACATCATCCTCATCTTTTCCTTCAGCAATGTATGTCAACAAGACGTTTATTGGCAGTGTTCGAGGCATGTGCAAGCTATAAATCATCTCATAGGATTGCTACATGGGCCAACTGATTTTATAGACCTATATAAATAGCCGCGGGTCTACTTACCTCACCATTATATTTGCACTTCTATACAAACCCAATTTATTATTAGTTTATTGAAATTATTCAAAGGCTTATATAGATTTATTGCTAGTAAAATTGAAGTCGAATTCAGTATAGCTAATGTATAATTAATATAATTATACTAATATTATAAAGCTCTTCAGTTTGTTGGTTTGGTTGATTGAAAGCGCTAATCTCAGGAACTACTGATTACCATTTTTGCATTAAAAAATTTTTTTAGTGTTGGATAGCTCATTTATTGACTGACCTGTAGTGACTGGCCTGTTGGTCTAGTGGTTAGTGACCCTGACTGCTCAGCCGGAGGTTGTGGGTTCGATTCCCACCCAGGACAAATGTTTGTGTGATGAGCGCAATCATTTGTTCTGTGTCTGGGTGTAATTTATCTATATTATGTTTGTATTTAGAAATATATAAGTATGTTTATCAGTTATCTAGTACTCATAGCACAAGCTCTGCTTAGTTTGTGACTAGATGGCGTTGTGTGATAATTGTGGAATATTATTATTATTATTATTGAAGAAGGCTATAAGCTAAATAACACCACGCTAAGACCAAAACGACTGAAACAGTAACAAAGACGCGGGCGAAATCGGGGGGGGGGAAAGGGTGGGGGGCAGGGGGTGGGTGGAGCGTTTATGTCGCGCATAACGACCGATCCTGTACGTCTCGCATCCATCGGATTCTCGCGACCCTCACTAGGTCATCGGTCCACTTTTTAGGAGCCCTTCCAACGCTACGTCTACCGGTATGTGGTCACCACACCAGGGGCCCTAGTCTGCTATTTTTATAAATTCGTCATTCCAACACGATTCCATTGTCTTTTTGATAAAAGTTCGTAATCTGTTAATTCATAATGGTGGATCATTGATCGATAAGTTGTCTCGTAATAGAATTGTGGTACGAGCTGTCTTGTAACGAATTAAAAGTAATGACTGCACAGTGACGTTTTAATGGTAAGTCACTGATCAAAGGAACTGACAAAATTTTAGCAGAGTACCGCATACGTCAGACATTCATTTGTCATTATCTACGAGATTCTGTGCCATTTCTTTCAATGGTGTGCCAGTGGTTAATCATTGGAAAGTCATAATGACGCCATTATATTAGTAGATTACCAAACTTCTCAAAATAAAAAATTATGAAATCAATGATAGACCATTCTGACACTTTTGTAATAGCAGACTTGAGGCCCAGAACCTTCCGTCCCCATCGTCGTGAACGGATGGTGGAAAACTTTAATGTTAGGAAATTATTATACTTTCACTACTTTTGACTGGCCTGTTAGTTTAGTGGTTAGTGGCCCTGACTGCTATGCCGGAGGTCGTGGGTTCGATTCCCACCCAGGACAAATGTTTGTGTGTAGTATTGTATTATTATTATTAACACAAGCTCTGCTTAGCTTGGGACTAGACGACGTTGTGTGATAGTTGTGGAATATTATTATTATTATTATACTTGAATGATTGCTTAGAAACAATGAAAGAATAGGTATAGGTAAGATAAAAATACCTAACATTTAAAAAGACTTCCTACAACCGATTATTGGTATACCTACCTCTCGCTTGCAAACAAAATGGTTCGTTATCAGTAGGGTGAAAGCTCCTTTTGTTAGGCATGACGCCTCGCGATACACCTATATTGTCCTAAGTGTCTCACATACGGTCAACTTCAAAGATGCCGACCCTTTTTCTGAGAAATATTATTCATTGTTGAGTTTTTTAATAGTAATCATTACAACTATTAAATAATGAATACATGTGGTTCACATGTATTCTTGGTTCATGACACACAAAGGGTCAGTTACTTGTTATGGAAATTATTTCAGAATAATCTATATTAATTATGTATATAGGTAAATTTTCGGTAAGGTTGACCTGCGAGAGGTCACACACAAAAAAAAAATCGGTAATACCCAGCGTTTGAAGGCCTCCCACAAGGTGAACCGATGATCTGGTGAGGGTCGCGGGAAACCGATGGATGTGAAATGCACAGGACCAGTCATTGTGGTGACCCTTGAGGCTTATATCCAGTAGTGGACGTCTATCAACTAAAATGCTGATGATTAAATTTTGTAACTTTGTATGAGAGGGATAATCTCTGAAACTACAGAACCGATTCTGGAAATTCTTTCACCAGTGGGCCAGGGCTGGGCAAAATACATGCTTTGCTTTAATTGAAATACAAATTACAAAATACAGTATCGCAAGTAATTAAAATACAAAATACAAAATATCTTTTAGTAAGGTATTTGAAATATAAAATAAAAAAATACAGTATTTTAGCTTTTTTTAATTGAAATACAAAATACAAATTACATATTACAAAATAAGTAATCTAGACCAGCATGGGCTGTAGAGGAAAACAAGATTAATTAATCAGTAAAACCAGAGTTTCCTTTCATGAACACTAGATTTTTTTTAAATGTACTATCAGACAAACAGCCTCTTGTTGGAGAGTGAATAAAACCTTGAAGGTTAAATGTATTTTAATGTTAAAATGTATTTTGAAGCCTCAAGTATTTGAAATACTAATTACAAAATATTTCGCCGTCAGGTATTTGAAATACGAATTACAAATTACATTTTAAGGAAGTAATTGAAATACAAATACTAAATACGTATTTGTATTTCAATTACGTATTTTAATTACAAGTAATTCAAATACTGCCCAACCCTGCAGTGGGCAGTGGATTTAAAATTTATCACGGATTGATATAGGCTATATTTTTTCTACTTTCACGCAGGCAAAGCTATTGGCATAAGCTGGTGTTTTATATCCTAAATAATATAGCAAACACGTCTTTGTCGCTTGTAGAGCAAATACGTATGCAAGACAAGAAACGCGTAAAGTTTGATTAAAATTATTTCTATATCTAGGCTGTACTATCCCTCTGTTTGACCTCCCTCCGTTTCTTCTATTGTTCGAGGCCCTGTGCCACTTCTTGCTATTTCTAAGGAAGATATCTAAGTCCTCCCGCCATCTCCTTCGTAATCTGCCGCACGCCATAGCACAGTATAGATATATGGAACAGTACGGAAATACAAATGTTCGAAACGGCTCACTCACACAAACATACGCATCGACGAGACTCCTAAGCGGCATTCGCTACTGACAGGTCCGCGAGAAACGCTTAAGGAGTCTCGTCGATGCGTATGTTTGTGTGGGTGAGCCGTTTCGAACATTTGTAGGTAGTTTCCGTACTGTTCCATATATCTATACTGTGGCCATAGTCTCCCCAATTCAAGGCACCAATTTTTTTTTACGCGCCCTCCGTTTGATTGGCATACGTCAATTGTATTTTAGCAAATGCGTGATTAAAATTAGCAATTATATTTACAATAGATTGCTGTGTTCCTCTCTCAGAGTCTTGACATAAATGGTCGAAAGGAACACACATACTTATTGGATACAAATGAAATGGACGGAAATGCTTCACTTTTAATTATACCTCTAATTATTTCTCAGATTTTGTGTGGCTCTATTCCGCTGAAATATTATTTTAGTACAAATTTGTGAGCGAGTGATTTGTAACTTCAATAAATTTAAAAATCTAGTTTCATGTTCGTTAGATTTTCTCCTCATCCCATTATCCATATTTCCTTTTACGCTTTCGTAATTAGAAAAATAAAGATTCTGGCTAAAGCAAAGTCTATTTAGCAAGTAGTCGGAGGACGCAGCATCGGCAGCATACGGTAGAGGTGTGCCCCGTTTGGGCAGAGCACTGCCGTGTCCTCGTGGGGACGATTGGTGGCAACGATCTTTCGCGCCGGGCCTTGGTACAGGCCATGGTCTGGAGCGAGGAGTTGCAGGCAGTCGCCTCCTTCTGCGAAGCAGTAATGCTAGCAAAGGAGGAGACCGCACGTGCAAGTGCGAGGGAGCGCGGCTCTCACGCCCCAGCCGCCGGGATCCCGATCCCGATTTCCGGCCACCGTAGGCGCGGGCTTGCGGACGGCGAGCAATGGGTAGCTCGCCGTCCGACCGTCCGGTAACCGTCTGGACCGAGCCCAATTTAAGTCGTCAACGGTGCGTATTGTTTCACGCGCGCCTCAAGAAGATGTCAGCAAACCGTAGGGACCTGGCAGGGTCGAAGTCTACTGGGGCCATGGGTAGTGCGAAAGTGAAACCCGGGGCCCTGTGACGAAGGCAAAGAAGGAACAGGAGTGGGTTTTTAGTCAGTAAAAGTCAAACACACCCTTGCGCTCCGCCCAAGAGCGTGAGATGTCATTGGATGATTTTCCCACATAAAAAAGTGTCTTTTTAAATTTCATTCAACCAAACATAGTAACAAAGGTAACGCGTGTTTCACGCTTAATTTTGATCTTTGATTAATCATACATTGTTCGAAATCTAATTTAACTAGACTTCGCCCGCGTGACTAAAAATTACTCCAAGGGAACATAACATACTCCCAGGATATGGTTTACCTACTCGTGTGCCAAGTTTCATCAAAATCCGTTCAACCGCCCAAGCGGCCAAACATACTCACAAACTGTCACCTTTTTAATATTATTATTATTAATTTCATCACCACTGCTCTCAATACTGGGGCCATGGGTAGTGTGAAAACGAAACCCGGGGCCCTGGGACGAAGGCAACGAAGGAACAGGAGTGGGTTTTTAGTCAGTAAAAGTCTGACACTATCTCTCGCTCCGCCCAAGAGCGCGATTTGTCATTAGATGATTTTCCCACCGAAAAAAAGAAAAAAAAAACCACTGTTGTCAAAACGGTGAAGGAAAACATTGTGAGGAAACTGGTATGTCCTAGAACCAAAATATTCGAAGACATGTGATATCCACCAACCCGCACTGGGCCCGCGTGGTGGACTACGGCCCATTCCCTCTCCTAGAGAGGAGGCCTGAGTCCCAGCAGTGGGAACATTATAAGGCTGGCTATGCTTATGCTTTTATTATTATATATAGCCTATGCTATGAATTATATTTATCTATGATAAAAAAAGAATTGAATGCAAAAAAAACAATTAACATGGCTACAAAATTTTAATTATAATAATGATACCGAATTACTTTTGCGACGTGTGACTGCTTTATTAATTTTATATACATTTAAGCTGTTGATCCCCGCATTAACGCCGGCGTTAACGCGCCATTGTCTTTCTATTGTGTCTCTAAATACGCACTCAAAAGGTTAAATCTAATAATAACGTAATTAAAACTAACTTACAAAATAAAAATAAAAGCCATAAAGTACTAAAAAAGCAATCTAAAGTACGGCGTCGAAAAACTCCAGACTGGCGGCATTGCCACGCTGAATGGCAATGCTTATCCTTTGTCCGAAGTAAAAGCCAGCCCTTGGGACTTGGACGAAGGCAACGAAGGAATAGGAGTGGGTTTTTAGTCAGTAAAAGTCCGACACTATCTCTCGCTCCGCCCAAGAGCGCGATTTGTCATTAGATGATTTTCCCACCTAAAAAAAAAAAAAGCCCTTGGGACTTGATTATAAATCTCGCTCATAATCTCCCCACAAACATACACACCCACACCATCAAATACACAATCACACACACCCAAATAGACTCACGCATATATACAATTCTATTTTTTTTTTCCTTTTTGTCATCTGCCTAGTTGAATATTTATAATGTAAGGGAAGAGCGGAGCCTTCAACTACAGGCATTTATATGCCTAAATGGAGACTCCTCAACATGCAATTTAAGCCAATATGGCAATAAAGCTATTTTTTTTTATTCCTAAGGAAGACATCTAAGTCGTCCTGCCATCTTTTTCTTCTTCTTCTTTATAATATTAGTGATAAGAATTTATTTAACATAGAATGGTATAAGGTTTTTTAAATATTATTTTACCAACTTGAAAATATGTAAATTTAAAATTACAATTAAAGTTATTAGAGTGATAACAAATTGGAACGGGTCCCAATAATGGCGCCCCATTTTGTTACTTGAATTTTGCGATGACTGTCAATAATTAAACTGGGTCTCATTTCCTCTGGATTTTTCGAAAGAGTTACCACGGCACTGTCACACCAAGGGCAAGTGAAGGAATACAGGTAGATTATTCAGTAAAAGTCTGACACTCCCTCTCTCGCCACCCACATTTACTACTCCATAAAAAAGCCATTACTGTGCAAATTAAAATTGGCCACGTGACCAATAAATCCACTTACACAATAAACTAAAAAACCCTACCATAACTCGACCATTATTTGTCTCAAAAGACAAAACCATTAAACAAATTACTGCGAACGGCCTAAAACTGATAATAGAACCCTATTGTTAGTCTGACCAGGTAGGTTAGTTGGCGCCTTAGCCTCCCCCACCCGTCAGTATCGGGTAAGGTATTTAAAATTGTGTCACAGGATTAGCCGGTCTTAGACGTCAGATCTTACCGACCGGTGCTCAGTGACATAACGTTGTTAGTGTTGTTAGTACAAGTGACAGTTTAGTCCCAAGTGACGGTTCTATTTTCAAATTATTTGGTGTAGTCTTTCAATGTTCGTGATGAAGTGACTTTAGACTCTTTAGTGTATTTTACATTGTTTTATTTTAGTGTTTAACCATTTGGGCTATGTCTTGTGAACCTAAACCTGAACCTGATCAATGTAATAAGAGTGAGTGTAGTGAGAACTATTTGGTGAAACTTACCCAGTTTGTCAAACGCTGGTGGGAGGATGATTATGATAAGGTTGGTCTCTCTCTCCGTTTGTCATAGTTACTTATTTGTATGTTAAGAGGGCCCTTCCCTGACCCGTCTATCGTGATCACCTTTTTGTTTTATCCAACGTAATCCAGTGCAATATTCGATTAAGAGGTAACGTGAAACAAGAAACAACACCTGAACGCTCTGTTGGCATTCGGTAATTCCGTCACTCATTCGAATATTTCACAAAACTTGTTCCAGAAATTACGTGTTTTTTTATCTTAATTTTTTTTAAATATTCTTTTTTTTTTTTTTTTAATTTATGTGTACATTCTGGAGGGACAAAGTTCACGCGAAATTGCAGATTTTTAGAGGTCTTTACTAGATAAGTTTTAATAGTTCAATATTAGGTATCTGTGTTTCCAAAATATCTAGAGAAAAATGTGTAATAACGTCATAATCATGTAAGAGCGGTTGTAGTTGTTGGGTAGAATGGTAGTTGGGTTGGGCTCTCTTAAGGGAGGTTTTTTCTACCATGATTTTTATATTGCTACGAATGTGCCTGAAATTCTTAAAAATTTTCAGTCCTCTTGTTGTTAGATAAACGACTTGTTTTCAAGTCTATTCTGACGACAAAAGTATTTGCTTTTCTTTTATTTATTTATTTTACAATTCATGTACACACTTATATAACAAAAGAAAAGAAGATGGAAACAGAAAAATAGGTACATAGGTGATG
This sequence comes from Mythimna impura, assembly GCA_905147345.3. Taxonomy (NCBI): domain Eukaryota; kingdom Metazoa; phylum Arthropoda; class Insecta; order Lepidoptera; family Noctuidae; genus Mythimna; species Mythimna impura. The sequence continues at coordinate 19,821,177 of LR990356.1, read as the reverse complement.
CTTATTTCTACGGAAATACTCTAAAAAAGGAATATTTCGCACAGGTAATTTGTTTTTTTTTTTATACTATTATTTTATTTTAGCAGTTATTGCATTATGAGTAGTTAACTATTTATTTATTTATTTTTTGTTTACGCTGTGTGAGTCACAAATATTTTTTTTTTCTTTAAAATGTGTACTTTACAATAATACATTACGGCGAATTTCTGAAAAGGAAACCCGTGGTCCTAAAATACAAACGCAAAAGGCAACTGAAGGACACAGGTGAGAATTTAGTCAGTAAAAGTCTGACATGCCCTCACGCTCCACTCTAGAACGAGAAAAGTCAAAAAATATCATCAATTCATACAGATAAGAAAGTACGTGTGTACGTACATAGCATCATACACTCCCTTCTATAAACATCGATGTCACTCCCACATAATCCGCCCAATTTCCAGCGCTTTCGTGTCAAATTCCTTAAGACGGTCCAAATCTTCGATCGATACTTGACCCCTGGCTTATCCAATTATTATTTAATACCCATAACGACGCCACGAGGTGCCTTAAGCCGAGATTAAGATAAGACAGGGGACCATACTGTATCATTACCTATATTAAGTTTGAAGCGATACTCAGGGATAATTTTATATAGAATCTAAATTGTATCAAGAGTTAAAAGTGTAAGCGTTGATCGGATATGTGGACAGATTACAGTGTCCCTGATATTAAGCGTTGATAGGATATGTGGACAGATTACAGTGTCCCTGATATTAAGCCTGTTATAATGTTTATTTTGTGGTCGTAAACGGTTGTGGAAGAATAATGGGTGTCGTGATATTGGTTGATGGAATAATGTTGACGATAAGCAATTATTGTTCTTTTTTTTTCTTCTAGTTTTTAACTTTGCAATTTTGTGATAGGTTCGTAGTTTAAAAATTAAAATGGTTATTAATTGTATGATGCAAAATAACTAAGTCAAAATCCTAAGCACTGAATTATTTTTTACTAGGACTGTAAATAACCTTTGTTAGGCTTGACCCACGCTCGTAATAATTGCTATCATATATGTAAACTGTTTTCTTTTTCTAATCATTCAGTGACGTAATCTATTCAGAGAGATTCATTCAGTACAATATCGATGAAAAAAATAAGTAGACCTAAACATCCAAAAAATAATTTACAAAAACTTATTTAGGCACACAAAGGTTAAGATTTTTCGAACGTTGAATTAAAGGAGATATGTCCTATTTTTTTTTTATCATTATTTTTATTAATAAACACTAGTTTCTGACGTTTTATAAGTGTCCATGTAGACCTATAAAAAGATTTTGAATTGAATTATAACTATATCAATGACAACAAAATCAAGTCGCAAGCAAGTCGGACTCTCCATAGATAGAGTGGGAGGACTTCTGAAAAGGTTAAACGAGTTACCTTTCGAGGACCACGAGGTCCACGATCGCAAAGGGCAAGGAGCGTAGGTGTGATTTTAGTCAGTAAAAGTTTGCCACGCCCTCGCGCTCCGCCCTAGGTGCAAAAAGTCATTGGATGATTTCACACCTCAAAAAAAAACCACTTAGAGAATATCGAAACATAACAGGAAGAACATTAATTGTAACAGACAATTTGCGCTTTTTGTATTTATTTATTTTTTTAAACCTTTGTATTTGGCTGTACTTGACAGCCTCGATGGTGTCCGAATCATCAGTGAAAAATATATTGAAATTAAAAAGTGTCAATTTGGATTCTGTGTCCGAATATATAGTGTCCGACATCTTTTACAACTCTTTATAATTAAGAAAGAAAAACTGTTTCCTGAAAAAAAATCGAACTGTCGCTTACTACTTTTTTTTAAATCGATATAAACTAGTGCTTGACTGCGATCCTACCTGATGGTAAACAGTGATGCAATCTTTGATAGTGCAGCGCACTAGTTTATTAAGAGCCTATTCACTCTAGCCTTGAAGAAACCTAAATTATAATTGGACAGGAAGACCGCAGGCGAAACGCTTAGTCCGGACCGTAGAGGTGTAAAGATAGATAGATAGATAGATATATTCTTTATTGTACACCAAAAATACAAATTACAAAAGGTAAGGTAGGTTATTAAAGGGTGGACACTGGCCATACGTCAGGTTGTCCGATGGTAGAAAGGTAATGGCAGAATGAAATCATGTAATTCAAATCAAATCAAATCAAATCAAAACAAAACGTTTATTTGCCAGAAATACATTGTTAACAAGGAAAGATCTTATAACCTAAAAGTCACTGTATTCTGCCTGCAAGCAAGCGTGCAAATTATTTATGTCATTCCTGTGCACACTCTCCAAAATGCATCCTATAAAATATCGAAAGGCTAGCTACTCTACGCCTGTGCTCCACGATTACGATAACCTGAAAAAAATGTTCCACAAAAAGCCAAACTTCTAAAAATAAACTGTGCTAACTACTCATCCAAAGATTAGGGATCCACTTTCACTACATGAAACTGATTCATACATAACACAGTGTAACGATAATTAAATTAATAGACGGACACGAACGGGCCACCCACACCGCCATGATGCCATTGTTGAACGAACGACAAATATTGATACAATCACTGTTTGATGTCGAATTGACGATGTCGACACAGTCTTGTCATATGTTGGAATATATTTAATTGTAATCACAATGGTTTTGTTTGAATATAGTGGATGGCAAAGTGAAAGAAAGAAAGAATTTAAAAGGTTAATTCTGTCTTTCTTTCTATTTTTCTTTCCTTCTTTATTTCCTTCTTTCGTTTTATGTGGTATTGTCGTTGAGTGATTGACTGTTGCGCTGCGTTTCGCGGGCTCGATTGTCGCATGGGACAAATTTGTATGGCCTTTTTTTATAGGTGGTAAAATCATCAAATGCCTCGCTCTTGGGCGGTGCGAGAGGGCGTGTCAGACTTTTTCGCTTTCAAGCGCGTCTATTTTCATCGTAATTTTATGCATCCTTTTACACTTTACATAGTAATACAGACAATTTGAAGTAGATTACATAACGGCTTGAATTAATTCATTTACAACTATACCCCATTAATTTAAAAGTCTGAAAGTCGTAGGAAAACATCATTTTAGTCTACACCTTACCCTTATGTATTCAAAAATCATACTCCTGCCGACAGATGTTCAGATAAACACCTATTCAGGCAATTTGTTGGACATTGGTTAAGGTTACAATTGGAGCCAATTATTGGCGTGTACGGCCAACTACCAACAAATTGCAAGGCTAGCAGACACTTCACCTAGTTGCCTACCTATGTGTGCATAATTATTAGTTACTAGGGTAAATTCGAAGTACAGGGGTACGGTCAGCTACAAAAGCCGTAGAGTGTACTTTGTAAGTATTTGACAAATTGTTTTAGTTGAAGTTTTTTGTAACTTGGTATTTAAATTGTCACCGATGGAATACTTACCTATAGTTTGGTTGAATAGATATTTAGTTAAATTAAATTTATAATTTTAAAACTTCTTCAATTTTAATATTTCAATAATAAAAGTTAAAACGGAAGTTATTGTATGAAATTAAAATTATTCATATAGAACTAAACATTTCCCACAAGAAAACAGCGGGGCGGTGCATCTCAGGTGCGTGCTTAAGCGGTCATTAAGCAAAACGGCAATGCGTTTTGCGCTTCACAGTACACAAACCTGTTTACTTACTTCATGTATCATGCCTGAACAATATGGCATGTCACGACAGCGAGCCAACGAAAAACGATCGCGAGGTACACATTAAAAAAACAAAAAAAAAACCCTCACGACCAACTGAAATGAGACCATATATCAAGGTAATAAGATACACTTTGTTATGTTACATTAAAAAAAAATGCCATGAAATATGTCCGCTTGTCCATTGCTCTGCCGGTAGGCGTGGGTCAGATATGTGCGCAAATTTATGTTTTTCACTGACTGCGACGGAGAATAGTCTGTTTTAAGAGGTAATAAGAGTAATTTCGGGTGCACGGGTATGTTGGCGGGTCAACCACCTCGGGTTAACATCGCGACTTTGAATGATTTTTTGCGTCTTGCAACCTTTTTGTGGACTGTTGACAATTACTTGTTTCGTTCCCACAGTCGGCGGTGACCGCCTTATAAGAAAACACTTAAAACAAACGCAAAAAATCACTGTCTAGACTCCCATTTTGTTTTTTATTTTTTATTTTGTTGCTGTTGTAAGCGATGATGCTTAGGTAGTTAAAAAAAAAGTAATTTTCATTATTCTTCATGAATAAAATTCTATCTCAATCTTGGGTTAATTTGAATTTCTTTATCTATAAAAAAAAACAAAACATACGATTTTGAATTGAGATTCGAAATTGAGTACTTGTTAAACTCGACTGTACCTAATGCAAAATACTAAACTTCAATTTATTTTCCTAATACTTTTTTCCGTGACAGTACCTACCCTAACAACATGAAATGCGTTATACGATTAAAAATTAAAGTACGTAAGATGCGCGTGAGTTTTATGCTGTGATTGGCTAATGATACACTGTGGGCTAATGATAATAATGATAAATAATAATGATGAGGTTAACGTCGGCTTTCGTGGTCACAAGCCGTAACGAGAGCGGTACAGCAGAAATTAATTTTTACAACATTGTAAGCCATGTCTTTTCCAGTAAAACAGTTACCGCCGTAAATTATACATTGTATATTCCCAATGTAATCACACAACTCCTTCATACAGATTCATTATAATTATAAAACATACCTACATAAATTGTTCATAAGCTTCCTAATAACAAAATAATAGTTCGTAAACACAAAATAATTTACTAAACATCTGTTAAATTATATCATCATAAATACGATTACTCCAATTTTCTTAAACCCTTTAAACGTCCTCGATTACAATAACGACATAAACAAAAACGTCTTACTAACAAAAAATACACAAACAAAACCATCTTACTAACAAAAACGACACAAAACGCAATCCAAATTTACGAAACGACTTTAGAAAGCACGAAATGACTTCAGAAAGCTCTATATAATTATTTCCCCGCATAACTTTAAAACTCCAAACTCTCAGACGTATATTTTTCTAAAAGACACTTTATTATCCAGCAGTTATCCGTTTTGTGGCAATAGAAACGAAATCATTGTTATAATCGGTCGCTTTTACGAAATTGCCCCCGACGCGCCGACTCCAAACGACAATTTAATTCCGAAGAAACGGATAATGATATGGCAACCCCATCGGTTACACGCCATAATCGAGTGACAAACTGTTTTAAAAAGCGACAATCAAGATCATTATAATTCAATGCTGGGTGTTGCCAGTTATTATGCTTTTAAACGAATTTTTAAATGAGATGTGGTTTTTTAAATAGAATTTTAAGTGACGTTTTGATGTGGTTTTTTAAATTGTGATGTAGGCCTTTACATTTAATAAATGTTTAAATTTATAAGGTGGTAAGCTTTTGCTAAGTACAAAGTGGCCGATTATCGTGACAAAACATTAATTTTATATCGAACTAGCTGGCTCCTGCGGTTTCACCCGTGTCTTAAGTGACTGCTCCGTTACTACTAGTCGTATCGTCATGCTATATAGCCTTCCTCGATGAATGGCCTATCCAACACTAACTGAGATTTTTTAAATTCTAACCAGTCATCATCAACATCATCATCATTTCAGCCGAAAGACGTCCACTGTTGGACATAGGCCTCCCCCAAATTTCGCCACAATGACCGGTCCTGTGCGTCTCGCATCCATCGGATTCCCGCGACCATCACCAGGTCATCAGTCCACCTTGTGGGAGGCCTTCCAACGCTGCGTCTTCCGGTACGTGGTCGCCATTCCAAAACCTTTCGTCCCCATCGACCATCTGTTTTGCGAGCAATGTGCTCTGCCCACTGCCACTTAAGTTTGGCGATTCTTCGCGCTATGTCAGTAACCTTGGTTCTCCTGCGGATATCTTCATTTCTGACGCGATCACGCAAGGAAACTTAGAGCATAGCCCTTTCCATTGCCCTTTGAGTGACTTTAAGCTTTAAGTTAATTCGAACCAGTAGTTCCTGAGAATAGCTCGTTCAACCAAATAAACACACTTCAGCTTTATGATATTTAGTATAGTATAGTATAGATTGTACAAAATTGAACAAATCATTTGTCAATGTACACTTCAAGATTAGTCGGACGATAGTGGTAAACATCGTTATTTTAGTTTCAATTGTTCAAAATGTTTTACTACAGAACATTTTCGTGTTATTCTCACGATCAAAATAATAATTACATACCTACAAGTTTTTGTTTGAAACCTGTTCAAAGCCAGCTAAGGAGTAGTTGAATTAACTCGAAAATTTAACTTTGACATCGCAAGGCGGCCCCGAATGCTTACCAAATGAATAGTAATTTAGTTTTCGGATTAAATCGTTTCAAACACGCGACACAAAACCACTTTTCTATTCTCAAGTCGAGTCGAAACCGTCATTTTACACAATTTTACCCAATTGCTCCGAGTTCTGAGAATTAATTTGATATTAGCCTTTGAAAACGCAAGGTGTGGTTTGGTGTCGGCCTGATAGTTATTTTGAAGAGGGATTTGAACAACCAGTGTTTATGCTTGCTCTAGACTCGATAATCTTTTAGAATTAGCCGCGCTCATTCATAATTTTATTAAATGGTCTGTTTTGTAAGTGGACTCATGATATGTTATTTCATTTTATAGACGGTAAACGCTTTCAAAACTCGGGATACCTACCGGAATTGTTATAACTGATGATTCACATATTACGTTTTTGCAGAACTTATAATTTGTTTGAAACAGTTTGAAACATTCAAATTGATATGATTCATTATGATTTTTCTCCATTAGTTGCGATAAACATTACCCACTGCATGGTGTTCCCACTTTCCTGTACATTTACAGGAAAGAGGGAAGGGTTTATAAAACTATAATTGATTTACATCTTGTTCCAGGAATCACAATCAAGTAGCGCTGAAAGATGGAATGGTCGTGGACCGGAGCACAACATGGCTCTTCAACAAATCCTCAAGCTACAAGAAGCGAGAGCCCTTCACAAGACCTCACTTCTTCCCATCTACAAGAAAAATGGTCTTCCGTCACCGCCGGGAGCTAACTACGATAAGCCCGACAAGAGGGCAGAGTATCCTGATACAAGAGCCTTCGAACAATCGAAGCTTGAGGCAGAATTCCGTAGACTAATGGAACACTCAGGTAGAGACGTCCGTAACGATGAATCTCTCAAATACTTCCAACACATGATGGAAGCGAAGCAACACTACGATTATCTCAAAAGCATCCAAGAAAGAGATACTAGGAGCAGTCCTAGAGCAGGTCATACAGAAGTTAAGAAAGAAGCAATGTCACCCAGTCACAACAGGTCATCTCCAGTGCAACAATCACCTTCTCACAAAGTGTCGTCAGCCGAAGCATCTCCCAATCATAGCATCCGCCTATCTACCTCATCCAGCCCTCTCTCAACCACTAGTCCAATAAACTCATCGCCTTTAAGTCACCTACAAAATATGCAACCCTTTGATTTTCGAAAACACAAATCGAATGAGAATAACGAAAAAGAAGACAGCAGAAAGCCTTACGATTTAGGATCAGCTGAAAAAGCAACTATGGATTTAATGAGAAGCCAATTCTTCAACTTCCCCTTACCTACAAACTTACCTATACCACCGATGTCAATGCCTTCAACATTTAACCACCAGGCCGCCATGGTAGCTGCGCTTAGTCAAAACCCCATGGGCTTAGCCTCTCTCCAAGCCCTTCTACCTCAAATGTCGGCAAAACCGGCTGAACCAGAAAATAAAAGTCATAACAACGGTAAAGGAAGATCAGATGATCACAAGCCCGAAGACGACAATGTTCTCAATTTAAGCAAAGATGCGTACGCTGAAGTTGCACAAAATTCTAGAAACATGATGTTAGGTAAATGTATTAGTCCACCGAAAAGACAATGGGGTGCGTCACAAATGCCGCTAAACTTAGGAACACACTTCATAAATCCAGCCACCGGTAAGAAGCGGGTACAGTGTAACGTATGCTTGAAAACTTTTTGTGACAAAGGAGCTCTGAAGATCCATTTCTCCGCTGTTCATCTACGTGAAATGCACAAATGTACTGTTGAAGGATGCAGCATGATGTTCAGTTCAAGGCGATCTAGAAACCGTCACAGCGCGAATCCCAATCCAAAATTACATTCGCCTCACTTACGACGGAAAATTTCACCTCATGACGGTAGAACTGCGCAAGTACACCCAGTCCTTATTTCACCACACAGAGCTGGCCTCAATATACCACCAGTGATGAATCCCATGCACCCATTCGGCTCATATCCTCTTTTGAATCCACCTCATAACATGGGTCAATTTCCATCGAATTTGCCTTTAGACTATAAAAATAGTATGAATATGAATTTCTCACCATCTTTCGACCACGGTCAATCAATGCGTCGTGAGTCTGATTCTGTAGAAAACAAAGAACAAGATGGTCAGGGAGAATCTGACGAAGATGATGGTATTGTGGTTGTGGCAGGAGATGACGATGATGATGATAATGAACACATCGATACTAGTGATTATTATTCTACTCTAAACAAGTCAATCGGATCCATAGATGATTCAGAAACTGATTTTGATCAAAGGAGTGTCAGTGATAACAACGAAGCAACTGATAATAGAAAAGATGAAACCGCTAGTCCTGAAGTAATGAAGAGAAAACGCAAAAACCTTAATCCTACTCGTATACAAAACCATTACATTTCCGAAAATGGCACATCGAACCCAAAAAGGGACCACCAAGATACGGATGAAAATGAGTGTGCTGTAGATTTAAAAAGAGTTAAAACTGAAGACAGCCAGTCTAACGATAATAATATCGACGTTACGATTGAAGAAACTAAAAATAGCGAAGCCAAACCAGAAACACCTGTTATCAAAGATGAACCTACCGATATGAGCTACAATATTCAAGACTTGAGAGTAAAAGATGAGCCAATCGATAAACAGGATGTATATAAAACTGTAAATAATCGGTCTAGCGAAGAGCAGTTTTCATCTGAAAATGCACTAAAAAGACTTGAAAGTTTATCGAAAGGCGACTTTCCTAGCATTCCTAAGAAAAATGATTCTCAATCTTTGGGCCCATATAATTTGTCAATGAATGATTCTATAGATTATTCTGACCGATCGCCATCATCTTCAGTGTCCAGTTTCGATTACAATTCCGAAGACACTCACGGTCAAATCTTTGGGCATTTCGACAATGGTTTTTTTGTCAGTACCACTGATGTTCCTGTGGACCATGAGAATCCCCGTAAATGCACAGTATGTGGTAAGATTTTCCAAAACGTCTATGTTCTAAAAACTCACTATCAAAATGCACATCTGAAGCTTATGTACAAATGTAATATCGAAGGCTGTAGAGCAGCGTTTTCATCCAAACGAAGCAAAGACCGTCACAGTGCAAACATGAGTTTACATAGGAAAATAGAAGAGTATAGAATTTCAGAAGAGTCTTCGCGTTTCTTGGACAAAATACGTGAACAAATGGAACTTATCTCACGGTACAATGAAGAGGAGCGAGCTGTTCCTTACGTAGAATCTCATATCTATTACCGAGCGAAAGAATCTGATAAACTCAAGAATCATTTGACTCAACAACTGCCTTTCACGACACCTTACCCTCACTTGCAGTTGCCTGAGACCTATCTGAGTAACAGGGACATGTTTGCTCAGCACTCATTCCTATTCACTCCATTTGGGATGCTCCCTAACTTCCCTCCGATCCCATTAGGTTTCCTTCCTCCTAGTTTGAATGCTTTCGGCTGCCAACCAAATTACTCCCCACCGCACTCGAGAAAGTTGAGCTATTGCGTAGAAGATGAGGCACCACGACCAAATAAAGATGGTAATTACCCATGTCGGGGTTGCAAAGACTGTTTCAAAGACCTGTCTAGTTTGAAGCAACATTGTGAAAGCGTGCACGTACAATCTTTGCATCGATGTTCCGTCAGTGGTTGCAACGCTGCGTTCTTCTCAAGAACTAAGAGGAACATGCATTACGAATCACATGTGGCTCGCAGACAGAATGGTAGGATCCACGTCAACCCCTCGTGACCTGAATAGTACCCTGACTCTGTAGTCGAATCTCCAGTGAATTTGTGATTTAATTTAGTATTACCAAATAGTGTTGTAAGGTCAGGCAGGTTCCAGTACCTTTTTATTCTCATTACAATGAGGTGTGTACAAAAAGCGGCCCAGCCGTTGGTGAAGTGTTGAGTACGAACTTTTTACAATGTAAATATTACAGTAGTGTTCGCTTAGAATTTTCCATGTGTTGTAGCATAGATAGTATTTAATTGTAATTCAACATTCCATAGTAATAAATCGTGCAATAAAATGTAAATAAATAATAGAGTGTAATGTAAAAATTTCTAGCTGATGTATATTTAAAATTTGGCGATGGATGTTTATGTACTTACAATTTCTTATGATAGTTGTGAAAAGAATATTTCCGTCTAATTTACTTTCTCTGGTCTCATAGCACAAAATGGGATTATTGTAGTGATTTTTTTAATTTTCATCACAAAATATTTCATCTGGTGATTTCGTAGATTTTTTTTTTCTTTTTTATTCATTATTATCGACATACTCTGTTAATTATTGTTATTAACTTCAGGACTCGTTGCAAATAATCCTAAATCTACTGTAGAATAATCATTTGATCATATCTCCTAATATTTTGGTGCTAAAATATGAAAAATTATATTATTTAAATTTCTTGACTGTACATTTCTTGGTGTTTCTCAATCAAATCTACGTGTAATGTGAGATATTAGAATACTTTTAATTGTATAAGTACCAAAAAGTATTAAAAACTTAATTGTTAAGATTGTATTATATAAATAAAACATATATTACTTCCTTTTTGCCAAACGATAATAAGTATGTAATAAAAAAGTTTGGAAAAATTTATTCTGTTTTTAATTTTATAATATTTATGTAACCTTTAACCTACGTAATACACATAAAATAATTAAATATAGATATTTGACCAAATGTAATAGAAGATACCTTGTTCGATCGTTCTATCGTAAAAGAAAATATTACTATGACAGAAAATTATACAGATATATAGAGAGACTATACAGCAAAATACACATACAAGTATGTTTATGTATATTTCTGTGTAGTGTGACGCTACTGCAACTACCCATTCAATTTATTGCAAGAGCAATGCAACCTTTTTACAATTATTACTAACAGACTTTGAACTGCCTTGGTCTATGAAAATTGGGAAATCTAATCTATAAAAAGTTCCAAAGCCAGTATCCTCTTTTGTTTCGATGGGAAATCATCAACTTATCTCCCGCTCTGAGTGGAGCTAGAAGGAGGCTGAGACTTTCACTGACCAAAACCCACTTGTATTCCTTTAGTTGTACTCTGCGTTCCAGGTCAACGATAACTGTTTCAAATTATCCCGCAGCCCTAGCAGGCATAGGTTCAGCGGGTCCGTCACTCATTCTGGCATCTTTAAAAGCAACACGCCCTCGAACTGGGCCAAGCCCTTATCGGACGGTGAGCCTCGTATCGTCAATCTATACCCGACGCGAGCATCCAGGGCGTATTTTGCAGCGTGAGACAGACAGACCGACAGACTGCAGTATAATTCTAATTTTTTTTCAGGTGCCTCATACAAAGTTATATTCTGTAAGTATATTATAAGGAAAATCAAATTTTCAATTGGTACGTATGGAGTTTACAGAAATCTCTCGAGGTTAGCCCTAAGTATTTAAAGATTTTGGAAAGCTTGAGAGTCATTCCGTCTGATAGTCGCTGAACTTTTTGTATACAAACCTTTTTTTTTTTGTTTTTGGAAGGAAAACTTCAAAAGGCACCTGGACTTTTGGGAAAAGACTGGGACTATAGGATTCTTACTTCGCTAAAATCACCCTAGGGATCACTATCAGCTCAAAAGAAGCTCTTCCATGTGGTGATGGCTTCTATACTCCCTTATCTCTTAAATTACCACTCCAGAACCCCTTCTATACAACGCCTGTTGTGAGTGATTGATGTACAACACTATGTTTAGTTGAGGCATCACTATCTGTAGCGTCCATCCTGACTAATTGTAATGGTCTCAATAAAACTTTAAAATAAACGTGCTTACGTACAAGGTGCTTTCATTAATCTATATCAAGAGTGTTACTGCTAAGGCACATTCCTAAGGAGACTGTAAAGGGATCTTCCTTGAGCGCGATCGCATGTGAAGCACCAAGTGATCCTAGAATCACTTGGTGGGCGTTCAGGGTCCCCACTCTGAGCACCTGTGGTTCTTGTGATTTAAAGACTCTTGCCACTTATAGTATAGCAAATTTAAGCAGGAGCATATCTCTGGGTTACTATATACGAGTATCTATGGTCTAAACAATTGCCCATTCCAAACCATGGTTTTGTTACTAAGCCACAATACGCTCACACAGTAGGCTCTAGAAGGTGGTTCTAGTGCACGAGTAAATGAAAACAAGTTCCAGTTTTTACATAGTCACAATCTGCATAAGTAAGTCGTGAATTTAATTCCAGTAGGAAACCACCAAATCCCTAACTTAATAACCCTACATTAAGTCATAAATTTTAATAATTTAATAAGCAAGCAACCGAAATTAAGGACGCCATATTGCTAAACTATGCTACAGATAATAAATATAGGCAAAGAACATCTCGCAAACAGCCTGGAGCCAAAAAAGTTAAAATTCCAGAAGCCGAACAACACTAATTTGCGTGATTTATGAATTTCAAATAAGGAATAGCGATTTTATGCGTTTCTGAGTACAATTTGAACGAAAAAGGGTTATTTTAAATGAAGGGGTATGTTGAAATGGAATATTTATAGGGAGAAATTTTCAGAAGTCTTTCACGGAATCTTTTAGTGGTATTATTATTAGCGTTTAGTTTTGCATACAACTGAATTATTTCTTTAGTCAACGTTTTATGAAATTATATTCAAACTTCACAACTCACCAAAAGACATGTGATTTATAAGGAAGGAGTGAGTATGATGAGTACATGCATATTATCTTAATGAAAAATCGTGAATTTCAAAGATATCTAACCAACACCCGTCCGAAGCGGGGGCGGGTTATAAGTATCAAAATAAAAAAATAAATGTTTTAAATTCTCTACAAACATGCTAGTTTATGTTCTGTACCCTAATTGCTCTTAAAACTGCATTCCAGCTCCAAAACAGTATGTCTTCAATGGATTCCATCCCAGATGCAGTTAGAAGAAAATTATATGGTTGACCTACTCGCCAAACAAGCGTGTGTTGAGGGAGTTCCCATGAATATTACCCCACTATATTTGGACTACTTTGGGAAAGCAAAAAAAAAAAATGTTTAGAACTTTAACAGTAATATTTTGACAAAAGGTCAAAAGAAAAAGGGATATGTTACCAAACAATCCAGCCAGAGATTTCTTGGGTTCCATGGATTGACTGTAATCTCAACAGAAATTTAATAACAATAGCTGTAAGACTTCGTTCTGGACATATTCCACAAAATAAATTTAACTATTTAATGAAGAAAGTTTTGTCTCTAAATTGTGATGACTGTGGTGTGGTTGCTGATGTTTTCCTTATTTTGATGGAGGGTGTTCGGAATAAAAAATACGAGGATTAATGTTTTCGGACGCTGTAAAATGTATGATATTGGCATTCGTAACACAATCCTCACTTATTCAATGTCCGATAAAGCTAAACATTTGTTTTGAGTTAGTCTACCTTAAGTAGACTGTAAGTTTTTGTATTTTCTGTACTGGGCGATGTGGTAGCTAAGCGACAAAGCCCTTTAATCAAATTAAAAAAAATGTTCTATACCCGTTTTTTTCTCATTATTATATTTTTTCGTGTTTATGCATCTACCTGCCATGATATCTCTCCACCACCCTTGGTTGACTGGTAGAAAATGGCTAGGGCATAAAACCAGATGTACTTTTGTGATCTATGAAGTTTTCATGAACGCGCTGCCGTATTTTTTTTTTTTGCGAGTTAAGAGCATTAATTTTTGTTCTTTCGCAGGTTTTTTTTTCTTTTTGAATATTGTTTTAATTATTTTTATTTCATTTATTATTTATTGATATGCTATGAATTACTCTAATGTATTGATGTATTTTTTTCTTTTTGAATAATGTTTTAATTATTTTTATTTTAGTTACTTTAAGTTATTATAATTATTTTTATTTCATTTATTATTTATCGTTATGCTATGAATTACTCGAATGTATTGATGTTGTGTCAGAACTTAATTTAATTTATTAATCAATCTATTTAATTTTTAATGTGATGCTTTTAATTTTATCTGTTGTGTTGTAATATAATTTTATTTATTAATCTTCCCTTTTTTAACTTGTTGTTAAAGTAATTGTGGAGGTATGCGGAACAGAGTGTAAAGTCCCGCAAACCTCCGTTGAAAAGGGAGGATCCTCCAACCAGACGGGATGTTATGTCTGGTGGGCAGCTGCCCGATAGATGATTTCGGGCTGTCGTATATATTCTAATCGCGCGGAGAACTTTGATTGCGCGATGCAGGATTAGTTCTTATGTGACGCCATAGATGTCGCTACATCACTCCCCTCCGGAGATCGGAGATCGATGGTTCTTGATGCGTGCCAGGCCAGTGGTAGGTTGGTTCCAGTGGGTCGGAACCGAATGCCGCATAGTTCTCGGTGAGTCGGAACTGTCTGCGGTGATGCCCCAGTGAGTCGGGGTGGTGATATCCCAGTGAGTCGGGATGATGCTGCAGGCTCCTGTGAGTCGGAGTAGTGCTGCTGGCTCCAGTGAGTCGGAGCGGTGCTGTGCGACGTAGTGGCTTGACTGCTTGCGTCGACCAGGAGAGGTTCTTCGTGGCTCTTCATGTGACTGGCTGAAGGTGCAGTGTGCTTCGCCAAGGTCGCTGATGAGGCTGAGGGTGATGACCAGGTATGACCAGGTAGGCATGCTGGTGGTCAGGATACCCTTTAAAGCCGTGGGTGCTGGCTGTATGGCTCGCTGCTCGAAAGCTTGAGGAAGTGATGATGACGTCACGAAGTAGTAGCTGCACGAAGGCTGCGCTGACGTTCTTTGTCGAGGGTCACCATTGTGGAGGTATGCGGAACAGAGTGTAAAGTCCCGCAAACCTCCGTTGAAAAGGGAGGATCCTCCAACCAGACGGGATGTTATGTCTGGTGGGCAGCTGCCCGATAGATGATTTCGGGCTGTCGTATATATTCTAATCGCGCGGAGAACTTTGATTGCGCGATGCAGGATTAGTTCTTATGTGACGCCATAGATGTCGCTACATAATTGTTACCTATTTTGTATTGTTTTTAGTATAATATTAATTACATAATTATGTTTAACCGAATATAGTATATGTGGTGTTAGCCTAAAATTAATTATTATTATACACTAATGGATGTCAGTTTCATTTGAATAGAATATAAATGTATTGTGTATGCAGTTGTTGACTGACCAAATAAATAAATAAAAAATACTTTTATTTTTATTTTGTTGTTTATCCATTACGAGTCGCAATTATATAATAATAATAAGCTGGCAACCCACTGACAACAGAAGTCAAATATTTTATTATCCATTTTAAAAATTTCAATTTTATTAGTTTTACCGACAATCAAGACAAACCAAATACCCAAAACGAAGCCAAATTTATAAATAAACGGAAAAACCTTCAAAAACACCACATACCACAAGAAATAGAATCTTTTTAAGAAATAAAATACCACAATACAATATGACATCTGTCAACGACGATGTGACACCATCAAACAATTTATGCAATAGAAGAAAATGGAATGAAATAATTATTTGACGAAAATGTTGACAAGAACAGCTGCACGACGCGCACGCCATCCACCCCCGGGCTCGCCGCTCAGCTCCGCCTCGCCGCCGCCGGTCCTCGGATCACCAATGTCACCGCCGGCTGCAGTTGCGTCGAGCTCGAGCGACGAGTATTTCTCCCCGCCGACGTCGCCAACACCTGTACGTCGGCCGGGGAGAGGCCGGCCACCGAAGAGCTTAGGACCTAGGGGCCAACCGGCCCCGAGCCGGGTCCCCGCTGCCGGTGGTTGTGTGCAGCGCATGAGATGGACTCAGTCTATGAATGAGAACGTCATGCGCGCATATTACGGGTCTACAGAGGGGGGAACTAACCTCACTGCGTACCGTGTTAGGATGCTGTCTCTTTTTCAGGAACTGGAACCAACCGTCAAAGTCACGACCCAACGATTATCGGATCAGGTGCGGGTTATCCAACGAAATCACAGATTGGACGACGCCGCACTTGATAGGCTGCGCTCAGAGGTACTGAGCAACCGTATCATCTCTACTCCAATACAGACACAGGCTGCGGCACTACGAGCTACAGATGCAACTCTACCGCAGTCCAATCATGTTGATGATGAAGCAGATGATAGGGTTGTCACAGTAAGTAGCCAGTGCAACGATAGATTGAGGAGCGCACTGGAGGATGCACTCCGCGAGTACAGATCGACTCCGATCGCTCTTAGACCTCGTCTTCCCCGGTTACCTATGCACAAAAAAAATAGGGCGCTAGTGTGTGCTCTGGACTCGCTGCTTGAGAATGTGTTCGAGAGCAGCGTAAACCTCGCTGATACGCACTCGATCCTCTATTGCGGGGCTATTGCGGCATGTCGTTTAGCCAACGTAAAACTACCAAGTTGTGACGGAGCTACTCGACCAAAGCCTGCCGCACCTGCCTGGCAATGTAGGATTGAGAGGCGTATTGATGGGGCCAGAGCGCTCATTGGTAAACTATACTGCTTCAGGGAGGGCAATACACGACCACGTGTGATGCGCTACGTGAGGCGAGCATTTTCGGGGACTGGAATCAGCCCTCGAGAATACTTATCTCGTGTCACGGAGCGCATCGACTTCCTGAAACAGAAAGTTTGTGCATGGGCCAACCGTATTCGACGGTATAAGCGGCGAGTCGACCGGTACTCGCAGAATCGCATGTTCCAGAGCGATGAGAGATGGGTATACAGAGCTTGGGAGCGACCTGAACAAAATGTGACTGACGTGACCCGCCCAGATGCTGTCGCCACGAATACTTTCTGGCGCAATATTTGGTCGGTGCCCGTCTGTCACACTGAGGATGGCTGGATGCGTGAAGTCGAGCGCGTGTGTGAAGCTATACCAGAAATGGAAAAAGTAGTAATTAGCCCTACAGATGTAGCCACAGCAGTCCGTCCGTTACCGAATTGGAAGTCTCCAGGACCGGACGGACTGCAAAATTTCTGGCTAAAATGGTATAGCAGCTCACACGCGCTCCTGGCATCTCAATTCCAGTCATCCTTAGAGTCTGGGTCGCTACCTCAGTTTCTAACAACAGGCGTTACCCATCTGCTCCATAAGACAGGTAGTACTGCGGAACCCAAGAATTATAGACCGATAACATGCTTGTCGACGGTCTATAAACTTCTTACGTCCATTCTGAGAACGAAAATTAACAAGCACATTGAGACCAACTCAATTATGTCTGCCTCTCAGAATGGATGTAGGAACGGGTCCCGCGGTACTAAGGAGCTACTCCTCATAGACATGGCCATAAGCCAACAGGTTCGTCGATCTCGCAAGGATCTGTCGACATGTTGGATAGATTATAAGAAGGCCTATGACTCTGTGCCACATACATGGCTCATGAGGGTGTTGGAGTTGTATAAAATAGATGCAACTCTACGCACCTTCCTTGAGTCATGTATGGGGCAATGGAACACAGTTCTTCGCTATCCAGGATGTCGATCGATTCGGAGGGACGATGAACCTATATGGATTAAACGGGGAATATTCCAGGGCGACAGTCTGAGCCCACTTTGGTTCTGCTTAGCCCTGAATCCTCTAAGCACATTGCTGGAGGAATCAGGCTTGGGCTATCGGTTGAGAAGAGGTGGTCAGGTACTATCTCACCTTCTTTACATGGACGATCTGAAACTCATTGCCCCCAACAAGTTACGACTGATGGAACTACTAAAGGTAACTGAAACTTTCAGTAGTGCCATCAGGATGGAATTTGGTGTGGATAAATGTGCAGTCATGCATGTAAAGCGAGGGGAGATTATGGAATCTGAGGGAATTCAACTCTCGGATTCCATATACCTTAAATCCCTCTCTTCGACCGAAACCTATAAGTATTTGGGTATGTCGGAAGCGTTAGGCATTAACGTTGCTGACATGAAGCAATCGTTGAAGGAGCGCTTCTTTGACCGCCTGAAGAAGGTATTAAACAGCCTTCTGTCGGGTGGAAATAAGGTGCGAGCCTTCAATGGTTGGGTCATGCCGGTCTTAATGTACTCTTTCGGCATACTCAAATGGACTCAGACCGAGCTAGATGCTCTGGATAGGCGGGTCCGTACACTGTTGACCGCAAACCGGATGCATCACCCACGGTCGTCTGTGATGAGACTGTACATCCCGCGGAAGTGTGGAGGTCGAGGTTTTTTAAACGCGAAGACCCTGCACAACCGCGAGGTGTGCAGCCTCAGAGAATACTTTCATAAAACCGACGTGGGTATGCACCGCGATGTGGTCGCAGTGGACAAGGGACTCACCCCGTTGTCCATGGCTAAAGAGAACTGGCGCAAACCTGTGGTACTTACAACTGATGACCGCAGGGAAGTATGGAAAAGTAAGGAGCTCCACGGGCGCTTTTATCGGGCTCTACATGAGTCTGATGTAGATTTTGCAGCGTCCGTGGCCTGGCTACGTTTCAGCAACCTCTTCGGGGAAACTGAAGGTTTTATCTGTGCAATTATGGACGAAGTCATCTTGACGAATAACTACCGGAGATATATAATGAAGGACGGGACGGTTGACGTGTGTCGGGCATGCCATCGTCCGGGTGAGTCTATCAGACATATTATCTCTGGTTGTTCTCGTCTGGCTAACGGAGAGTACTTGCACAGGCATAACCAAGTAGCCAGGATTATCCACCAGCAACTTGCTTTGAAATACAACCTAGTGTATTCAGAGGTACCGTATTACAGCTATGTGCCCGACCCAGTTCTCGAAAATGACCATGTCACGTTGTACTGGGATCGGTCTATCATTACTGACCGGACTATTGTAGCCAATAAGCCGGATATAGTGGTGATAGACCGATTAGCGCGCCGCGTAATGATAGTCGACGTCACCATTCCACATGACGAGAATCTCGTGAAAGCTGAGAAAGAGAAACAAATCAAATATCTCGACTTAGCACACGACGTTGTCGACATGTGGAATGTGGACTCGGCTATCATTGTGCCGATTGTTGTTACCGCCAATGGCCTGATGGCCAAAAGTCTAGACGACCACCTGTCGAAACTGTCGTTGCGCGGTTGGATCAAGGGCCTGATACAGAAGGCAGTACTCCTCGATACGGCCCGCATTGTGAGGAGGTTCCTGTCTCTGCAGCCCTAACCACCGGTAGCTTGGACCCTGTCCCGACACCGGCGGACTGCTATTTTTTATATTTTTAAATGTTTTTTTTATATGTGTTTTAGAAAATATTTAAAAATGTACAAAATATGTATAAAAAATAAATAAAGAAAATAATAATATAATATTCCACAACTATCACACAACGCCGTCTAGTCTCAAGCTAAGCAGAGCTTGTATTATGAGTACTAGACAACTGATAAACATACTTATATATTTTCTAAATACATACATATCACTACATAGTATAAAACAAAGTCGCTTTTCGTGTCTGTCTGTCCCTAAATATGCTTAGATCTTTAAAACTACGCAACGGATTTTGATGAGGTTTCTTTTAATAGATAGAGTGATTCAAGAGGAAGGTTTATGTGTATAATAAACGTACAATATAGTAGAGGAACACTGATGATTTTAGAGGTTTCTAATGTGATGTCGTAAATAAACTCATTTTTTTTGCGCTTACATTGCAAACGCTGGCTGAACCCTAAGAGATAAATCAAAATAATGTACTACAGTATTGTACACCTTAAAAAGATCTACAAAAGTCCGCGATGGTATATGTCTATCTTTTAGGTATAACCCACAATAACCATTTTTTATCCTTTACTTTTTACGAGAAATAATGGCTTATATACGAAACGATTTTAAGCAATACAGCATTAATCTTTATCCAATTAAGTACCATAAATAAATAGTGCATTTAATATAGATCAATATGGCCCTTTACAGCGTGTAATTTAGGTGAATATTTTCGAAGATATTACAGATTTAAAGTACAGAGACATAGCGGTTGCGGTAAATACTAAAATTACTGGATTCTTTCAAATATTTTTAAGCGCCGACGCAAATATACTACTCGGTTACTTCCAGATTGATCCCATTTTTTTCAAATCCAGTTCTGATAATGGAATGCATGCGGAATCGAGGGAACTCCTCAAATATTCTAGGCACTACATAGTGATTTTGGTAATATCATCGAGAACTAAAGCATTTACAGTCAAAAAGTAACATTTCATGAAGTGGAACTGATGAAGAAGACCAGAAATGGCCAATGAAACTTCACCCTCACATAGATATCACAATGCAGATAGTTAAGTAACTATAACAATATAAATAAATAAATGGTTCTAAATAGTTATGTTTAAAATGGTATCATCGAAATGATCTGATAATGATGATGGAGCCAGAAGGTAGGCACTGGAACTCTGTAATTAATCAATGTAACCTAGCCGTGTTTGGGCTTATTAGAATTGTCATTATATGCACTTTGGCTATAAGGTACCTACTATCGAACTAACCTGATGCTGGAGCCGGGAGGTGGATGGGGACTTCTTAATAAAATAATGTATCCTAGGAGTGTTTGAGTTGATTCGAATTGTCATGAGAAATATATACTCTGGCTATAACTGTATCACAACGAAAAAGTGTACAATAAAAAACTTCTAAATTGGTCCCATTTTTTTCAAAATCCAATTCTGATGATGGGATCCATGAGGAATCGAGGGAACTTCTCAAATATTATAGGCAACCACATAGTGATTGAACCACATACTCGGTGGAGCACACGGTGGAGGTGTGCCCAGCTTGGGAAAAGCAACGCCGTGTCCTCGTGGGAGCGATCGACGGCGGTGATCTCTCGCGCCGGGCCTTGGTACAGGCTATGGTCCGGAGCGAGAAAGAGTGGCAGGCGGTCGCCTCCTTCTGCGAAGCAGTAATGCTAGCAAAGGAGGCGGCCGATCGCGTGAGGCAACGGTCCTCACGCCCCAACCGCCGCCGGGATTCTGATCCCGATTTCGGGCCACCGTAGGCGCGGGCTTGCGGATGGTGGGCAATGGGTAGCTCGCCGTCCGAGCGTCCGGTAACCGTCCGGACCGAGCCCAAGTCGTCGCCGGCGCGTACTGTTTCACGCGGGCCTCAAGGAGATATCAGCAACTGTAGGGGCCCATCAGGGTCGAAGCCTACTGAGGCCAAGGGTCTGATTCTGAAAGGAAGACTTGGCCCTGGTACGAAAGGCAACGAAGGAACAGGAGTGGGTTTTTGGTCAGTCAGTAAAAGTCTGACACTATCTCCCGCTCCGCCCAAGAGCGGGGGATGTCATAAGATGATTTCCCCACCGAAAAGAAAAAAAACTATCGAACTGATCTGGTTATGGAGGAAAGTGGAACGTAGACATAGGAAATTCATAATAAAACAATACCTAGCAGTGTTTGGGTTAATTGAAATTGAATTCTAATACCATCGAATTTACTGTTCCAATATTTATTTATTTAAACTTCATGTACAGTAGTGGTACATAGGCGGACTTAATGCAACAAGGCATTCTCTACCAGTCAACCTTTGGGTTAAAAAAGACAACACTGTGGTAGGTTTGCACAATAAACAAATAAAAGATACTTCAAACAGAAAATAAAATAAAAAATAAGTTATTTATAATAATAAAATACATATATATCTTAAAATTATAAACTAATAAGTACTAAGAAAAATATCAAATCATTAAGAGAACTTAATAATAATCCCGACGAAGACCGAACTAAGGTTGAGAGGACTTCAAGTAGTAGTTCCGAATTTTACGCTTGAAGGAAAATTTACTTTTAGCTTTTTTAAAGGCAAGGGGAAGCACATTCCAGAGTTTTGTGGTGGAAACAGCGTATGAGTTGGACATAAAGCCAGTACGGTGAGAAGGAATATGAGGGAGCATGTTTTTGGATGCACGAAGGTTAAGATTATGAGAACTGCCCAACACTTATACGCAACAATATAAACGTCTACAATTTCCGCTAAAGATATCTTTTGCAATAACCATCAAAAAATCGCAGGGTCAAAATTTCAACGTTACAGGCTTAGATAAGGCCAAATTTCTCGTTCTTCGCAGTTTTAAAAACATTGATTTGGAGCGTTTGAGGGCTGATGCGGGTGGGATCGATTGGTCACCTGTGTTCACCTGCGAGGATGTGGACACTATGGTGTCGGTTTTCAGTAGTACTATATTGAGATTGTACGACTCACATGCTCCTCTTAAAAAGGTGAGGGTGAAGCACCTTCCTGCGCCATGGTTATCCCCAGCTATAAAAAAACAGATGGCTAAGCGTGACAAGGCCAAGCAGTTATACAGAAGGCGGCCCACCGAAGAAAACTGGGAGTTTTATAAGAAGATGCGAAATCGCTGCGGTCGTTTGTGTAGGAATGCGAAAAGGCGCCACATTCACAACTCAATTGATAATTTCAACCCAACACAAGTATGGCAATTTTTAAAAACTCTTGGTATTGGCAAAGCCACTAGCAAGAGTTCTCCTGATAAGATGGACCTCAATGCACTTAATGCGCACTTTTCTACGTCACCAATTATACTCGATGACGATGTTAAATCCTCCACTCTCAATGATCTTTCTAAACTTCCATTGCCAGCAAATACTTCTTTCTCCTTCCACCCTGTTACTGAACTAGATATTAAGAAATGTATCCAATCTATATCCACTAAGGCGGTAGGTGACGATGGCCTTCAAATCCAAATGTTCTTACCTATTATGAGTGAAATAATTCCTGTCATAACTCATATAGTAAATTTTTCCCTATTCAATAACTCCTTTCCATCTGCTTGGAAGAAGGCTCACGTCTTACCGCTCCCTAAAGTCTCAAATCCTTCCTCACCATCCCAGTTCCGTCCAATATCCATCCTCCCAATCCTCTCCAAAGTCCTTGAGAGTGTTGTTCAAAAGCAACTATCTTGTTATTTGTCCTCTAACAGCCTGCTGAGTCCTTACCAATCTGGTTTCAGACCTGGTCATAGCACTGTGACAACTCTTGTCAAAATAACTGACGATATAAGGCTGGCCATGGATAATAAAAGTTTAACAATATTGGTTTTACTGGACTTCAGCAGTGCTTTTAACTCAGTTGACTTTGACATCCTCTTAGGAATTCTTTCCTCTCTTAATGTCTCAGTACCAGTAATTGAGTGGTTCAAATCTTATCTTCGGGGCCGCTCGCAGTCTGTTCGATCAGATGAGGATTCCTCTGATTGGTGTGAGTTGGCTGCGGGTGTTCCTCAGGGTGGCGTCCTCTCTCCTCTTCTCTTCTCGATTTTTATAAATGCTCTCACTAAGGTCCTAACTTCGAATTATCATCTCTATGCAGACGACTTGCAGTTATATCGTCATTGTAAAGTAGACGAACTCGCTGAAGCTGTGGCTGCCATCAACAATGACCTTGAAAACATTCACAAGTGGGTTAAATCCTTTGGACTTTTACTAAACCCAGCTAAATCCCAAGCGCTCATTGTTGGTGGTAGATACATGCTCAACTTATTGGATCACCAGTCGCTCCCGACAGTAGTGTACGATTCTGTGCCCATATTTTACTCCAAAAGCGCTAAAAACCTTGGCGTGCATATAGACACTAACCTCTCTTGGGAGGTTCATGTTGCTGATGTGAGTAGGAGGGTATTTTACTCTTTTCAGTCTCTTAAGCGTCTCCAAAAATTCCTACCATTTCACACTAAGGTTAATCTTGCTCAATCTCTTCTTCTACCGCTCATTGATTATGCGGATGTCTGTTATCTAGATGCTTCGGAGGTACTTCTAAACAAACTTGAATGACTGCAGAATTTGTGCATCCGCTTTATTTTTGGCCTCCGTAAATACGACCACGTGTCGGAGTTTCGGACCAGATTGGGGTGGCTGCCGATTCGGCGTCGGCGAGATACACATATACTATCTCTTCTCTACACTATCCTGCATAATCCTAAAGCTCCTCAATACCTTCGAGAACGCTTTGAGTATGTCGTCCCTAGGGGTAAACTCTGTCGCACTACCTCTTCTCTTCTCCTTCGTACGCCGCGTCACACTTCCAGCCGCTATGGCGGTTCCTTTTCTGTAACTGCAGTGCGTCTCTGGAACTCTCTGCCACACTCCCTTCGCGACAGCCCTTCTCTGGATGTCTTCAAGAGGAAACTTAAAGAGCACTTCCTTTCGTTATTGACATAATATTAATATGTATATATTAGTATGTAATAGTATTTATATTATAATTATATATTAGATTTAGTTATGTAAGGTTTATATTGTGCACTGGATCCTACCCTCGAATGTGTTCTCTCTCTGTAACTCAGGGGTTTGCTGGAAGAGAACTCATTGTTGAGTTAAGCTCGCCTTTGTACATAAACTGTATATGTATCACCGTGTATTATGTATGTTTTGTGTGCAATAAAGAATTAAGAATTAAGAATTAGATTTGAGCGTTGAATGTTTTTCACATGGCCAATTATATGTCGCTCTTTCAAGAGTAACCTCAAAAGAAAATATTTTTGTATTGTCTAATGACAAAAAATATGTGAACGTTGTGTATAAATACATTCTGTAGTATATTTAGTACTAGCGACCCGCCCTGGTGCAATGCTGGACAAAACCGCATCAAAATCCGTTGCGTAGTTTTAAAGATCTAAGCGTACATAGGGACAGACAGCAGGAAGCGACTTTGTTTTATTATACTATGAAGTGATCAGCATTGCACCCGTGCGAAGCCGGGGCTGGTCGCTAGTTATAGATAAATTACACCCAGACACAGAACAAATGATCGTGCTCATCACACAAACATTTGTCCTGGGTGGGAATCGAACCCACGACCTCCGGCATAGCAGTCAGGGCCACTAACCACTAAACCAACAGGCCAGTCACAAACAAACATTAAACATATAACATAAACATTTCTTTTTCTTCTTTCTTTAACAAATAAATAAATGTAGGTACCTGCTCCTTACAATCTGAATAGGCTACTTCTAGGCAAGCGTGCTCCATCGTCGACCACATCATCGCTTACTATCAGGTGAGATGGTGGTCAAACGCGAGCCTACCATTAATAAAAAAAAAAACAAAGGTAGTTTCGTAGAGACAGCTCCAACTTAGCTCAGATGTTATAGGTACAAGCTCGGTCATCCTGTTAGTACAACTTCTGCTTTAGCTCCACTTTAGTGCTAGAGAAGCGAAGTTTTAATGAATTGGTATGACCTGGCCCTCCACTGTGCCTGGCTTCCCAATTACTTTGTTAACTACTTCGATAAACTTTATGTTGTACCTGTTCAAGTGAAACGCTGACGTGGTTAGTAGATGCATTAACCTACGACTCCACAAAACTACTCCATGCAGTATATAACTGACTGGCCTGTTGGTCTAGTGGTTAGCGGCCCTGACTGCTATGCCGGATGTCGTGGGTTCGATTCCCACCAAGGAAAAAAAAAAAAAAGAAAGAAAAATATTTATTTGGCACACGTACACAGATACACACAATGCAGAAACAACATGTAAACATTTAAGATAAAAAAATAAATAAGAAAATAAAATAACTAACATTGTGTGTCTCGCGCCTGCACCAAATAGGTCCAGTTCAGCAAAAATGCCAGACAACTTCAAGGGGCTCAAGTCTGCTTTTTTTATACTAACTCGTCATTCCAACACGATTCCATTGTCATTTTGCTAAAAGTTCGTAATCTGCTTATTCATAATAATCGGTAAATGGTCTCGTAATAGAGTTATGGTAGAATGACAATATCGACCTTATTAGAAGCAATAAATGCACGATGACGTTCTAATGGTAGGTCACTGATCAAAGGAACTGTCAAAATTTTAGCAGATTACTGCATACGAGTACGTCAGACATTCATTTGTCAATATGTACGAGATTACCATTCTATGCCACTTCTTACAATGGAGTGTCAGTAGTTGAACATTGGAAATTCATAATGACGCCATATTAGTAGATTACCAAACTTGTCAAAATCAACAATTATGAAATCAGTGATAGACCATTCTAACACTATTGTAATAGCAGACTTGAGGCCCAGGAAAAATGTTTGTGTGATGAGCACAATCATTTGTTTTGTGTCTGGGTGTAATTTATCTATATTATGTATGTATTTAGAAATATTTAAGTATGTTTATCAGTTGTCTAGTACTCATAACACAAGCTCTGCTTAGCTTGGGATTAGACGGCGTTGTGTGATAGTTGTGAGGATAAAAAATAAATTTTATAAAAGATATTACTCCATGTAATATATAACTGAAATTCCCACCATTTCTTTAACATTTTATTTTATTTTTTTATTTTTATTTGTTTAATGTACTAAGAAAACATGGAGTTTTTCTTTTTATTATAATGGAAAGGCTCGAGTTTGACTACTGTCTCTCCTGATGGTAAGCGATGATGTGGCCAACGATAGAGCACGCTGGCATAGAAGTAACCTATTCACTCTTCATTAAAGATCCCTAGCTAGGTTGTAGCTATCAGGAAATACAGATTCCGGTAGGCAATTCCACTCCTTAGCTATTTTATTTCTATACTTGTAGTGATCATATCCTACCCATCTCTCATTTTACTTAGAGTCAGCGCAACTTCGATTTTTTTCTTCCATATAGTCCTATTAACTGTCACGTTTACACTAACCAAGGGCGTCGGTCTTTCATCTTTTTTCACACAGTCTGTCCAACTTTTCTTTGGCCTCTCTCTCCCTCTCCATAAATTCACATATACGAGTATACTCTTCACTCTTTTAGTAAGTCGTAGTATATTTGCTAAATGGTTTGCAGATAAAGTTTTACAGGTTTTTTTTTATGTGGGAATATCATTTAATGACAAATCCCGTTCTTGGGCGGAGTGGGAGATAGTGTCAGACTTTTACTGACTAAAACCCCACTCCTGTTCCTTCGTTGCCTTCATCCCAGGGCCCCGGGTTTCGTTTTCACACTACCCATGGCCCCAGAAGCTTCGACCCTGCTGGGCCCCTACGATTTGCTGTCGACGACTTCGGCTCGGTCCAGACGGTTACTGGTCGGACGGCGGGCTACCCATTGCCCGTAGTCCGCAAGCCCGCGCCTACGGAGGCCGGAAATCGGGAAAGTTTTACAGGAGGTACAGATTATTACTTAGTTATTTATTTGCTATGGAATCTTTTACAAAAGCTAATTCGTAGAAATTAGTACATGTATATTTCTCATTAATACGAGTATAACAAGATTCATCATCATCATAATTTCAGCCGAAAGACGTCCACTGTTGGACATAGGCCTCCCCCAAGTGTCGCCATAATGGCCGGTTCATTGCGTCTTGCATCCATCGGTTTTCCGCGACTCTCACCAGGTCATCGGTCCACCTTGTGAGAGGCCTTCTAACGCTGCGTCTTCCGGCACCTGGTCGCCACTCCAGAACTTAGGATCCATCCCAAACAAGATTATTTTTTATTAAACAAAATATTATTATCGTATAGAAATAGGTCAAAGAAGAATTGGTTTATATTCAAACATAAAAGCCACTAAACAATAAATCACAATAAAACGAAAAACTCCCTAAAACTAAAAACAAGTAAACAACAAAACTCCTACCGCTTTCCCACCCCACCCTATCGAATCGTGCCGGGCGTCACGTCGACATCTGACATTTGCTTGTCACCCGTGACATTTACCGCTACGTCACCCACGTGACATTTAGCGTGACGTCATCACGCGACACGTCAGCGTGACATCGCGTGTGGCGGCCGTTAATTTTTAAACTTTCTATTATCGCACGTTATTAGGAAAAAATAGGGAAACTTACTACAAATTGATTTTCTTTTTCTGTTTGTAGTTTCTGTTGGGGGTAAACATTTGGGTAGGTACGTAATAGGTACTTGGAGGGTAATTTATTTATTTCGTGAGCAGTTGATACGCGGTGTAGGTATAATGTCATTATTTAGTAACAGTGTTACAAAATGATGCGTAATTATTATTAAACAGTCAAAACAATTGTTTCATAGACTTAATAGAACTGGAAAATCTAGATAGGACTTCAATTTTTTAACTCAATAAAAATCATATCATAATTTATTACGCTCCTCTTTATTACGTATTTTAGTGTAGATGTCTACCAATCCAAGTGACAGCACGTTTACCGCAGTGGTTGACTAACTGGCTGTTGCGCTGCGAGTCGTGAGTTTGATTCCCGCACACAAAACAAATATTTTTAAGTCCTTCAAACCGTTGTTCCAAGTCTGGGTATCTCGTGTATGTTAGTTTTCATGTTTGTGAAGGCACCCTCGATACAGGAATAATACTTATTTCCTAGTGTGGGACAACACATTAAAAAAAAAATACGCACACTAAATTCTCACGAGGCTGCAACTGAAAGAACACAGGCAAGTTTTCGTCACTAAAAGTCAATACTTCCTCTCGCCCAGCCTAAAGCGAAAGGGTCATTTTCATTTCTACATAAACTACTCCGTATATTTTTAAAGAGATGTCAGCATAACCGTAGGGGCCCAGCAGGGTCGAAGCCTACTGGGGCCATGGGTTGACTTCTGAAAGGGTAACTTACCTAGAATGCAAAGTGCAACTGAAGGAACAAATATGTGGTTTTAGTCAGTTAAAGTCTGACACGCCCCTCTCCCCCGCTCCGGCCTAGAGCAGGAAAAGTCACTAGATGACTTCCCATATTATTAAAAAAAAACTCGGTAGGTATATTCCGTACGTCAGTGTCCAAAAAAATTATACTCCATTCGTAAAAAAAATACCAATTCATCGTCCTCTGAAACATCTAACGAACATACTTACTCTACACTTATTAATCAGTAGAAATAAAAAGGCACATAATGCGCGGCTACCTCGGATCCAAACAATACGCACTCAAAAGTCTCACACAACGCTAGTCCGTTCTCATTTACATAATCAAGTCTCATCAGCCATATTTGCATACGAAACGCAACGCGAATTAAATTCAAAATAATAACATTACATGGAAATATAAACCTTAACACACCCCGTTAAATTTCATAATTGAAACTATAAGTTTATTTGTAGGCTGGTTACCAGAGTTGCCAACATAATCATAGAGGAACCCAGAATACAAACTTTAAAAAACAGTACAATGCGTTCCAAATAAGAATAGGATCGATTGCCATGTTGTGACGTCACGTCATACTGTCAAATCGAAGAATTATTATGATGAGCAAAACAAGAAATTTTTAAAATTTAATTTATTTACGATCTGTGAACGAAAAAAGATTAATCAGAATACAGTTCTTAAATTTTGCTCATCTCTGAGTTCTTCAAATTTTCCCAATTTCTTGCGATTTGACAGTAAGTATGACATGTAATATTTGGAACGCATTGTAATTTATAACCGTATTAAAAAAAAAACGTAAAAATTTACATCTTGCATCTTATTTACTCTGTATTTTTTATTACCTAGCAATAATTAAACAAATATAAGGTAAAATATGATATTCAATTCTTTATTTAAGTAAATAAAGAATTGACATGGTTCAACTATTAATCCATTAAAACGTGAAGAGTTGACAAACAGACAGACAAACAAACAGTTGATTTCTACAAAAAACTGAACAACTACAGTTAAAACTGTAGGGTTGACACTGGCAACCCTGACTGGTAACGCCATGGTCTGCGGTTCGAAATTCAAACGTCCCGCTTGTCAGCAATTTGTTTTGAAGAGAGAACACTTCTAATTCGCAAAAAGAACAAGCGCTCTATGTTTAAAAAGTATCGTCACGCGAGCTAGGTAAGGCGAGGTTTACACTGCGCGACATTTATTCGATTAGAATTTATCTACAAAAATAAAAATGAAATCTTGTTCGTTGGACTGAATATAAGGTCTCGAATGTCTAGAAAGGGAATGATAATACAAAGGTTTAATATACATAAAATATATTTATTTGACAATTAATATTCATTCACACATAATAACGAACAGACAAGAAAAAGATTTAGAAAAATAGGTACAAAGGTTATGCTCATTTTTAAAGAAATCTCTTTCAGTACCTGCGCAAGGAGAGTTCTAAAAGGACTATAAAAATGTAGACACCGTGTTTAAGAGTAGTAAGAAAGTACGGAAAAAAACACTTTGAAATAATATACTCTATACTTCAACACTAATCTATACTTAATGTTATAAAGACATATCATCATATAGTAAAAGTGGCAAATCCAAATATTAACTTGGTTAGATAATTTTTCCAACTGCCAAGTTTAAAAAAAATTATTAAAACTTTCTTGATCAACGCTTCATTTCACGAGCTGGTTTTTTAGCCCGAGAACTTTCTTCGTAACTGTTCCGCGAAAAATTTACTTTCAGAAAGAAATACCTTTAGCTGGTCTAACTTAAGGAAATGATTATATACCTAGTTCTGTGTAAATAATTTTGCCTAGTTTTTTTTTAGGTGGGAAATTATCCAATGACTTCTCTCGCTCTAGGGTGCAGCGGGAGGGCGTGTCAGACTTTTACTGACCAAAACCCACTTCTATGTTCTATGTTTCTTTGTCTTGCATTCCAATACCCCTTTCAGACAACTCATAGCCCCAGTAGGCTTCAGCCCTGCTGAGCCCCTACGATTTTGCTGACATCTCTTTGAGGCGCACGTGCGTGGAACACTGCGCGCCATCGACGACTCGGCCTCGGTCTGTTCTGATTAGTTTGGTGCAACGTTCCCTGGAACAGTTAACGGACTGTTCACAACTTCGGTCTTAGCGGCGAGTGGCGCGGCGAGCGGCGCGGCGAGCGGAGCGGCGAACGGAGCGGCATCGGTACGCAGGCGCGCGGCGCTATGACCGGCGCGGCGTCTCGTGGCGTGCCTCAAACATGTTCATACTATTTTGATCTTACCGCTCGCCGCCCCGCGCTTAGCTACCGCTCACAGCGGCAAGGTCGTGAACGAGCCGTAACAGTTGTCTTTCAAGGATAGTCTTAAAAGAGATAAGTACTCGTTCTTAGGTATAGACTTGTTCGGGATGTACCCTCCCCAAAGATGTAGCCTAACAGGCGTTGTACAGTGGGGACTCCAGGCTGGACTTTCAAAGGGTGACAGGTCACCTTCCTTGTGCTGATGATGTTCACCTAGGTGGTTTTAGTGAGGGAAAATCCCACACTCAATATGCCTTCTGAAGATTACCGCCAATAACTAAAAAAAAGTATAGGTTGATTCAATTTTTTAATCACGTAAATAATTAATTTATGTGTAGTTATACGAGTCCATATTAATGTCAAACTGCCAATATAGATAGGTTAAAAGAAATTGAATTAAAAATCGTTTTAGATTAGGGGAGTGGATATGAATATGACTTATTTTTAATTAGGTATGGCATTAATTATTTTACTTCTTATTTTCAGCTCTGGCAAGCATCGGCTGTAACAAGCTCCATCAATCATGGAACATAACACACCTTCGACCCGAGCCAGATCCTTATTGTACGGCGAGCTACCCATTGCTCGTCGTCCGAAAGCCCGCGCGTACGGTGGCCGGAAGTCTCTCCGGGACTCCGTCAGTCTGACAGTCAGACAACCGCTCAATCTTTCTGTAAACAGAAACAACCCTCGATTAATGTCAAGAAATATATATTATATAGGTAGAACAAGAAATAACTATGAGTTCAAGTGAAGGAAATAATTTAGAATTTAGAGGTACTTTTACTGACTCTCATTCTATATCTATTCTATTCTTTTGGGAAAATAACAAATCCATAGACAAAAAAGCCAACAACATTATTCAGACCATTATGAACACGCCTTTACGAGTTCCAAATTTGAATTTGAAAAGTTCGAAACGGGCCTTTCTAGAGCGTTTTTTTGCGTCGTTAATGAGACTGTGGCTTCTAAGGGAGCCAGCAATATTATTACGGGCAGACAGACAGACGTAGTCGATTTGTTCATACTGTATGTTTATCAATACATAGTTAGGTTTCAGTAGAAAATTTGTGATCGTAATATTTAATTATAACATTATAATTAAATGCCGCTTTTAATGCTTTGATGGTCCGAGTGCTCACAAGTTGTATAAAGATCTGTCAAAACGTCTAGTTGACACTTCGCGTCACCCAAGCATAGCATAGCATAGTCGGCCTTATAATGTTCCCACTGTTGGGACTCAGGCCTCCTCTCTAGGAGAGGGAATGGGCCGTAATCCACCACGCTGGCCCAGTGCGGGTTGGTGGATGTCACATGTCTTCGAATTTTTGGTTCTAGGACATGCCGGTTTCCTCACGATGTTTTCCTTCACCGTTTTGAGAGCAGTGGTGATGAAATAAATTACACAAAGTAATGCACCTGGCTGGGTTTGAACCCGCGACCTACAACTCGTAAGTCGGGGCCGTTACCACTCGGCCACCACTGGTCACCCAAGGGCTGGCTTTTATCTCGGACAGAGGATAAGCATTGCCATACAGCGTGGCAATGCCGCCAGTCTTTTGGGCACATTACCAGTCGACAGCGATGTGGAAGAGTTTTTTGACGCCATTATTTTAGTTTTAGTTAGTTGTAATTAGTGTAGGGTTTTTATTATTATTTATTTTATTTTATTGTAATTATAGTTAGTATTTGTAAATGTTAATCAGGTTTCTTTGTAGACAAAATAATCCCAATAACAGGCTCTGGGAAAAAAGTCACATTATACTTAATTCCTAACTACTTTGACCAGTAGTGTAATAAAAAGGGCTAGAAAAAAAACTAGATGGAGATATTTTTCTAGAATTCGATGCTTTACTTATTATATTGCTTAAGTATAGTAATGCATCGAATTTTGAATGCGGAGGTGTCTTTTTTGCTTTCCACAGATTTTTGATCCTTTTTTTTATTATTACTACTTAGTAGGTACATAATTATTTCATATGGTATTTTTTGATTTTAATAAGTTGTGTGTGTGTGAGGTAAAAATAAACCATTTATTATGTCTTTCTTTTTTTTTTCTTTTTTTCGAGGAGTAAAATAGATTGAATGAAAGTGAATAGATTGTATGAAAGATACTACATGGATTGAAAGGAGGGACTACCGCGTTGAGATAACATGAGAGATATATATAAAAGAAGAAGACATGCTTTAACGCTACAATTGACGCAGTGGCTAAGCAATTAGCTGCTACGCTGCGTTTTGTGGGTTCAGTTCTAGCACATAACTAATTTTTAATGACTCACAGATAGCTCTTAATTCTTTATTGTACACAAAAACTTAGTAAGTAGGTACACAGTGTTTAGACAATTCATGTACCAGCTTTACTCGGAGTAATTTGGGAATTACTCCTAAATCGTGTTAATCACAAACATGTAAAGTCACACAAGACACCTGGACTCGGAACAACTACACTTAAGGATTATAAATATAATCAAAGACCTAAGGTTTACTGGGAGAAAAGTCATCGTTGAAATTAAAAAAAAAAACCTGTGCTCTCTCCGAATAAAGTGTGATGACGTTACGAATGTATAGAATGTGTCATAGATGGAACTTTAAAGCATCCAAACATTCGTGATGAAGTAAGAAAAACAAATTATTATTGATGAAATCAAGGCAAAGTCAGACGTGTCGTGCAATACAAGGAACCATAAAGATCGGAGCAATTTTCATGAGTTCCCATTGTCTGACTATGGTAAGAAGAACAAGATCACGCGAGTTTAGCCCCCGGCCGCGTATCCAAACAATAGGATCGGACTGGCCGAATTTTGAATTTGGAAGCATTGCCGCGGGCCCCGTCGCCATATTGCACGCGATACCAACACAACAATATGTAATTTTATTTTTATTATAATCATAGATTCATTGTGGCTGCCAAAGAATTAAGAAATGACGGGTAGACAATTTGCAACTTGAAAATTATTATGGAAGTATTTTAGAAGTCTAACATTATGTTTGAGTAAAAGACAGACTGGCAAGTAGTAATTGATGCTTGCTGAATCTAGACATTTTCTAAAGCTATTAAGTTAGTAGACACTTATTTAAAGAGAATATGCAACTAAAAATATCTGAAACACTTTTTCTAGCACCGTTGGCTTACGGACGGCGAGCAATATGTAACTCACTGTCCGGCCGTCCGTCGGTCTCGTCCAAGCCCAAGTCGACAGCACGATTGACGGGGCCATTTAGGGTCAATGCCTACCAGTGCTGCGGATTATTCGAAAGAATTACTGTGATGGCCCTCGCCAACGGCAACTGATGGAACACTGAGGGTTTAAGCTAGCAAAAGTCTGACACTTCTTTTCGATTCACTCAAAGCGGCAGAGGTCATTTCATAATTTCCATAAGGGGATGCAACTCAACATACATTTTCACTGTTTTTCATACAACCGATCTTACGCGATTATGACGTTATTACACATTTTCGTTAGATATTTTGGAAACACAGTATCTTGTGGATATTATCTAGGTTTTATTGAAATCAGCTTATAAATTTGTGTAAAACTAATCCAGTAAAGACCTCTGAAAATCTGCTATTTTGCATGATCACACTTCATATTTTACTCAAAAATTTAAAAAGTCAAAAAAGAAGCCTTGCAAATTTCATAAAGATTCTAAATGAAAATTTTTTTCAAAAACTTTTAATGGTTTAAAAAAATATATATTTCCTGGAACAAGTTTTGTAAAATATTCGGGTAAATCACGGAATTACCGAGATTTTAGGCGTTATCTCTCTTTTTCGCGTTGCCTTTTCGTCAAATATCGCGTTGGATAAAGTAACAAGCTTTTAAACCATGCTCGATGTTGACGATAGGCGAGTGAAAAAGGACCCTCTTAAGAGCTCGTGATTAAGGGCTTCTGATTAAAATTGTGTTTAATTTTTTAATTATACTCTAAAACCTACTACATTGTGATCACTTAGATACTTGAAAACAAGCCTTTAGTAACAAACACTATTTATATTCAACATAATTCAAGTGATTTAAATAAAATGTTACGAATTTGTTGCACGTTCACAAATCCACAATATTCATCAAATTTTAAATAAAGTATTCCAAATATCTTTACACCGTCATTTCAAATTCAAATGAGACAGTTCGTGATCGACCGTTTTCGAACGATTACCGAAATTCAAATATATTTAACAGTAGCAATTTTGAATTCAGAAATCTTAAAAATTAGTTGAATTTCGAATTAAAATATTTAAAATACTTCTACATTGTGTCCTAAGGGGTTGACAGAGTGTGAGAACTGATTTTTGTGTTTCCAAATTCAAATGAGACAATTCGTGATCGACCGTTTTCAAACGATTACTGACATTCGAATTCCAGATTTAATTTAGAAAATGCAACAACGCCACTGGGCTGATAAATAACTTCTGTGCATTATTTAAATTTAGAGCAAAGGTATTTTGATAATTCCAATTATTTTGAAATCAAAATGGAAAATATTTCAAGACTGGATATATAAATTAGTAATCGATATGTTTATAATTTTTTACAAAAATATTTCTGACAGAGAGAGACAATTGAGCATGGGTTGCGGAATTGTTCGAAAAGCGAGAGATTTACCGCGGCCTTAGAATGCAAAGGGCAACTGAAGGAATACAGGTGGATAGTTTTGTCAGTTAAGTTTTTATAGTCCCTCCTACTGTACCCAGAGCGAGGGAAGGTATTTGATGATTTCCTCCCCAAAGAAATAGAAAAAAGGGGGTCGTGAACTCATGATGACTGTTCTAAAAGGAGTTATTTGTCCCACACTCGACACACTAAGTACAATGGCTGTTACTACAATACCCGTCTACTTAGGTATTTTTTTAATGCAAAATCAGGAACAAACTGAATTGTCATTCAGAAAACATTAGATTCTATGTACCAAAATGACAAACCGTGGACTTAACAACCTAAGTAGCAGTCCGTCCTTTATTTAGAACATGTCATTGAAGCTTGCAACGCCATACCAACTCAAAACAAGCTCCAGACTCCGCTAAAGTCAAAACATGCGAGGCATAGAGAAGTGTTGTAAACCAGCAATACTTACATTTCGTCATTTAAACATCTCGTCTGCGCACTGCTTCAGTCCATACGATTGAGTGGAGAGGAGAGATGTGAGCGGTGTGCGGCGAGTTTGGCAAAAATATCAAACTAACTAATCGCGATCGCTTCCCTTTGCTTATCACTGCACCGCACCCACGTGCATTTGGTCACGTAGGCCACCGCAATAGAGTATTAATGGTTTGTTCCGATCGAGACGCATTGCTTCGTGATCGCGTCCGTAGTGAATCGAATACTTAGGACACCGTGTTAGTTGCATGAACAAAATAATAAAACAAAAGTGATGCGAGCTTGCCAGATCAGAGGTTTGGGAAAAATAACTCGATATTTTTCTCTCTCGATATATTTTAAATATTAAATCGATACTTATTGACGATCTTTTAAATAATAAAATCGCCTAACTGCGTCGGCTCGTCCGTCTCAACATCCAAAGCTAGCCGCACGTATCTCCGCTAACCTTCGGAAAATTATCTTTAGCTTAAACACATTTTCTCTCATCTCTAATTTGCACGTCTCTCATCTCATCTTCGCTTTGATAGACTCTCTGATTAATGATTAGCTACCTGCACTTCAAAATTCTCGCACGGAAGCTAAAAGCAGGAATTTTGAATTAATTCCGATCGACAGAAGCTCGTGCCGAATGTAGCCAAATTGTTCTAAACTCAATCTTTAGAGGCACGCTTCAAAAAGAACACGCAACGGATTTATTTGAAAAAAAAAGAAAATGGCGGCTGCGAATTAAAGAATTAGTTCGGATGCTTCGTGACTTCTGAATTCATCGTTATTAACATAATATGATAATGGTATTGGTGAAACATATCAGGAGTCTGGTAACCGAATTCGTTGGTATTTTTTTTTTTCGAAATCAGGTAGCAATACGGAGATTGCTGCAAAAAAAAACCTGATATCAAATTATAAAAGGTCATTGGGCGTTTCTGACCCACTTTATGAGAGTTCGCGTACACAGACCAAATTAGTTTTAAATTGAAGAATTCAATCCCACTATTCAAAATATGTATTTTTTTTTAAAGTATTTAATGGGAGAAAAAAGTTATTTAACATTTAAAAACTTAATAAACTTTTGTTAACCGACTTCATAAAAAGGAGGAGGTTATCAATTCGGTTGTATTTTTTTTTATGTTTGTTACCTCCTCTCCTCCTCTTAAAATCCAGTTCTGATGATGGGATCCGTGAGGAATCGAAGGAACTCCTCAAATATTGTAGGCAACCATATAGTGATTTTGGTATTTTTATCGAGAACTTAAGCATTTACAGTCAAAAAGTAACATTTGATGAAGTGGAACTGATGAAGAAGACCAGAAATGGTCTACGGAACTTCATACTCACATAGATATCACAAGAAGATAGTGCGACTATGACAATACAAATAAATGAATGGTACTGAATAGTTACGTTGAAAATGGTATCATCGAAGTGATCTAATGATGATGATGGAGCCGGAAGGTAGGCACTGAAACTCCGTAATTAATCAATGTAACCTAGCCGTGTTTAGATTTATTAGAATTGTCATGAGATGCACTTTGGCTATAAGATACTATCGAATTGATCTGATGATGGAGCCGGAAGGTAGAAGGTAGATACAGAAACTTCATAATTAAACAATGTAACCTAGCAGTGTTTGGGTTAAATGGAATTGTCATGAGAAATAGGCACTCTGTTTATAAGTAAGCAACTGAAAAGTGTGAAATAAAAAACTTTTTACAAAAAAAACAATCGACTTCACTAAAAAAACACTAAGAGGATCAAAATAACTTTAATTTCGGAAGTCGGTGTTAAATAGGAAACAAACAATACCGAGAAACACCGACCGTTGGGATCGTACCACTTGAGAATTGCGAGGTCATATTGCCACGAGCACATGCGTTTGAATGGAGTATACCACATCGAAATATACCGGCAGCAAGAAATTATCGAAAACATAATACTAATAAGAGGCCGAATTCAGTCGCGACACGTCCGTAGCAAACAATATTATACCCATATTTTAGTAGATCCCACACGAATTGGAAGAAATGGCATTGAACAGTATTACTGCTCGTGTATACACGGCCGGCGCACTGTTGGAAGCTGTGCGCATGTTGTAAGCATAGTTTACTTTTTATCATGGGCCAGGCATCAAGATGTAATAGATGCACCTGCAGCCTTTTTAGATGAAATTACAATAGATTTTGATCAAGCTGAATAAAAAAATTATTTAAGTAGAACTGGATTTTATTTTTATGTCCCTTAAATAGTAGTAGTGGCTTTTGATAAAACTAGCACATTCTACTTTCTTTCCCGTGGGAATTTCCCAGAATTTCCTAGTCTTTGTGACTAGCTTTCGACTGGTAAAAGTATTTTTGAAATCGGTCCAGTAGTTTTGAGTTAATTCATTACAAAAATGTTTTAAAAATGCCTTAATAATAATATATTTTTTTTCAATTCTCCCATTGCCCACAAGAATGCGACCCATACCACTGAGTTGCAGACACATTTATCTATATACCTTGCCCTATTTCGTTTGTGTACGCCGTGGGTCAAATCTCCGAACAAAATGCCCATTGACCTTTGCGTCCATTACAACTAAATTAGTAATAAGCATAGGTAGACACAAAAAATAATATGCATTTCATCATCATTATCATCATTATCATCTCAGCCAACAGACGTCCACTGCTGGACATAGGCTATAGGCCTCCCCAAGTCCCCAAGTGTCGCCACAACGAACGGTCCTGTGCTT
The DNA here is from genome assembly GCA_905147345.3 of Mythimna impura. Lineage (NCBI taxonomy): Eukaryota > Metazoa > Arthropoda > Insecta > Lepidoptera > Noctuidae > Mythimna > Mythimna impura. The sequence continues at coordinate 19,782,209 of LR990356.1, read as the reverse complement.
CTCACATCTAGGTTTCGCTTTCCCGCGACTCTCACCAGGGGCCCAAGTCTGCTATTTTTATAAATTCGTCATTCCAACACAATCTCATTGTAATTTTGCTAAAAGTTCCTAATCTGCTAGTTCATAATGATCGATCATTGATCGGTCAATGGTCTCGTACTAGAGTTGTGGTAAAATGACAATATCGAGCTTATTAAAAGCAGTGACTGCGCAATGACGTTCTAATGGTAGGACACTAATCTAAGGAACTGACAAAATTTTAGCAGATTACCGCATACGTCAGATATTTATTTGTCAATATGTACGAGATTATTACCATTCTATGCCACTTCTTTCAATGGAGTGTCAGTGGTTGACCATTGGAAAGTCATAATGACGCCATTATATTAGTAGATTACCAAACTTATCAAAATCAACAATTACGAAATCAATGATAGACCATTCTGACACTATTGTAATAGCAGACTTGAAGCCCAGGTCATCGGTTCACCTTGTGAGAGCCCTAATACCTATGCATTTATTTTAATTAAAACAATTTACATGCACACACGGAAAGTAAATACCTGCTTAAAATTTTTAATCGGTATTACAAGTACCTACCTATCCTATGTCCTTCTCCATGGTCGAATCAAACTGCATACAAAAATTCATTTAGCGGTTTTATGTAAATATTCTAAACTTACTTACGATTTAATAATATGGATATAATGTAATTTAAATAATATCTTCTATGTAGGTATCTAGTACTACAACTCTACCTAGCAATAAGTATTTAGAATTTTAGATATACCGAATTCAAAATTAGTCCCCGAACAATCTAAAACTATTACCGACTCAGTTTAGTCCAATTTCGCAGAACCTATGTTGGCACCTAAATACTACCCAAGTATCGCAATATACCTAAATTAGCTTCGACTAATACCTTGTTACGGTATCGTAATATTCGTAATAGACATTAAACATGTTGGTCGTGGCTCTCTAATTAGGAACAGTAAGTAGTTACTGGTATAACACCGTGGTATTAGGTACTCGTATATTAGTTACGCAATATGGTCGGCTTGACATTTCGATAGACCCCTTAATATGGCTCAGGTGTATTTATTTCGATATATCGAAGCTTGTGGCTTAATATGGAATAACAGCCGTGCGGTTCGATCTTAGAGGTTGAGCAACACAACATTTTATAAAACAAACAGTTCAAATTGTTTTAAACAATTGTTTTTTTTTTTGTTTTTAGGGTTTCGTACATCAAAAGGAAAAAACGGAAACCTTATAGGACCACTTTGTTGTCCGTCCGTCCGTCTGTCTGTATGTCAAGACCTTATATCTCGGGAACGTGTGGAGGTATCGAATTGAAATTAAAACCATATACTTTGGTCTGCGGTCCTTTGAACCTATGAAAAAATCAAACTTCTAAGTTAACGAAAAAAAAAGGTACGGTCGTTTATGTCGGTATAAACGTTTTTTTCGACACTCAAGGGAATCAAAATTCATAGGGTACCTACTTCCCGTCGACCCAAAATCCTGAAATTTGGTATAAAGCAAGGTTTTATAGCACAGATATAGGAATAAATCTGAAAACAGTAATTGTTGTTGCTACGTTACAAAAAAAAACTTTTTTGCTATTCGGAAAAATCTTCGAGACTCCATTCGGGAATTGAACTATTTAAATAAGTTTGTACGGAACCCTAAGTGCGCGAGTCCGACTCGCACTTGCCCAGTTTTTTTTTTGTTCTTTTTAGTTTAGGGCATTATTTCAAATTAATTCGATCTATAATGTTTCATTTCTAGACTAGATATTTTCAAATTCGCCATAGTTCGCACATTGAATTACTTTCTTTCGACACTTGACATTAGGTAGGAACTTTCCTAACGGGACTACGGTGGAGAAAAACTTATGAATTCTGTAAATACCGCTCCCTGTCTTTCTGATATTTCATTTCATTATTAATTCTGCGACTGATAACACCTCATAAAATGTGTTTTATTTAATTACAATGCCAATAAAAGTTCAAAAATATAACACAGCAATAGCATAGACTCAACTGGCTTTATGTCAGGCTATTTCGACTCTTAAATATTAATTTATTTTTATTTTATATCCATTCATTCGCCATGAAAAGTAGTTTTAAAAATGGTTTTCTTACTTATTATTTTATATAATGATTAAAACTTGTTTTAAACACTGTTTTAAACGTGTGTTTTAAAATAACTTGTTTTAATCATGCCAACCCTGATGATTCTATAATCTTGAGATACAAAAAAAACTACACCAATTTTACATCTCAATATCCAGAAGGAATCCATTTTCGAATACCTAACTGAACATGTCATATTTGAACTTCACAAAAAAAAGACCGCCAAAACAATAATACCTACTTAGTTACTACGTCACCTCATCACTACTCGTTCTAAAAATAAAATTTCCACGCCGTGGAAATTCGAGTGGGCGACGTAAACATCGTCCGTCTCTCTCGCACCTACGTTAACGTTCAGATATCCCTTTCTTATGCGACATGCGACAAACAGTGACATCTAGGTGACGACCAATGACAAAAAGGCGGGCGGCCATTGGCTGAAAGTGTCACATTCATGAAACCGTTTTGAATGTCGAGTGAGAAAGTTTTGTGCCTTTACGTTTTTTTTTTTAAGTTTTTTTTTATGTTTAGGTAGTTAATATTAACTACCTAAACATAAAAAAAAACATATATACGAAAGCTAACAAAACATATATATGTTTTGTTAGCTTTCGTTCTTGATTATTGGTATTTTTAAATACTGTTATGTCTATGGAGTTCGCATGAAAAATTTACTACCTTATTAGCATGCAGGCTGATCGATCGATTATACTTTTAAAAAGCTGGTTCAAATTTAGAATAGGATTTGAATTTTATTTGAAAATAATGGAATTGTTTTTAAATCAGGCAGATTTTTAGTAAACCATGTAATGATAAAAATAAGTGCCCGAAAATATAAGAAAATAAAATTGACCAAAAAAAAGGTAGGCTTAGGTATTTAATTGTATGCACAATTTGCACGCTTATAATGTTAAGCAAAAACGTGTAACCTATGGTCTGTATTTAATCTTTGTAAGTACCATCTTTTTTTATTCCGTGCTGTAAGTATGCCAATAAATGTTATTCTATTCTACCTACCTAAGCATTGAAATATTGTGCCCAAAGTTTCAACAACAGTTCCTAGAAGGATATCAACTCATTAGCAGATACCTACTTATTACCTATTTATCTACTTAGGTACCTACTTAATTCACATTTCCTACAGAACTCTGATTTTTTTATAAATAAAGGTGAATTTGGTTTAATACCTTATGAGAAAAAAGGTAGAAAGCCCATAGGTAGATGTCCATCCGACCCTCTTTAACTTTACGAATTTATTATGTAGGTAAATAATTCCATTTTTAATTTAAAAGATAAGATAAGAAAAATATAAGTGACATTATACTTAACAATATATCTAACGGTTACTTAGATAGTTAGTTTAATCAATCAATATTACTAAACAAATATCACTAAATCAAATACCTAATGTCATTACCGATGAAATAATTTACTTGAAAAATGATTTAATTGAATTTATTCATCAAAGCACAAATTATGAACCCTGACTTCTAAACTACGCATATAGGTACTCGTAGGTTAGTTATAAATTACGAGTAGGTACAAATATGAGCTCGTATGCTGAATTATGCTAGTACCTACTAAGTATAGATCTCACAATATAAACGTTTATATTAATTTCAACGTTCGATATTCAAGAAAATCGGCCATAGAAAATGTCAAAACACTTTCAAACTCACAATAGAACGCGTGGGCGGTCTCGAACGGCTCGTTTAAAAATGTCACCGCCTTTACCGTCGCTCTATTGGTGGAAACTGTCACCGTGTCGCCGCGCGTGACACTTCTTATTGGCTAGCCACGCCCATATTCTCAATTCGAATTTGAATGCGTTCCATTTGAAATTCGTAACGGTCGTATATTACAATGAGTACCGAATTGTGGACTACTCTAGGTTAGTTCAGTTCTATATAGACGGAGTTTTTTCAGGAGGTTTAATACCTTTGGATTAGCTTGTGTTTTTTCAGACTAATCTCTATCCTATTCCAAATCATGTCCTTTAGCTCAACTCTTCCTCGAAACGTAAAATTGTACCTAAGTGTATATTTTTCATTGTTCTAGTGAAGAGTAATTTTGAAGGACATCTCTCGACTCAAGAGATCTTTCAAAATGACTTGGAATCCAGGCCTAATTTTCTGTACGTTCGATATTTTTAAAACTATACAATAAGATTGAGATTAACCAAAACCACAAAGTTATTTCTCTAGTAACAAAACCGACTGAACATTTCAGCCATTTTCTCGTTCAAAAAGCTATCTCCCCGTATATGCTAGCTAGAACAAAGTAGGTATAAGAAGTAAATGATGTCGTTTTGTCTCGTGGCCGACCGCTGGGCTTGCGCGGAACTATTGATTCGAGACGCGACGGCCGACGCCCGTGTGTCCTAGCTGGCACAGGTGACAAACTCATACTCCTTAAAGGACCTGCTCTCCTGGTACATATTGACGGAAATATTGTTGTTGTATTGGAGTGATAGCACAGTATAGATGACAAATTCATACTTACTACTCCTTTGATGACCTATGGTCCTGGTACTTGATTGTTGATATTAATGTCAATTTTAACGTCGAAAATAAGTACTTTTGTTATTGTGTTGCGAAATCATCAAATAACTTCTCCCGCTCTGGGTGGTGCGAGAGGGAGTGTCAGACTTTTACTAACTAAAACCCACCTGTGTTCCTTCAGTTGCTCTTTGCGTTACAGAGCCACGGTAACTCTTTCGAACAATAGCGCATGCAAATAGGTCAGTACATTTTTACAAAAATTCCATAATTATTAGGTAGGTACCTACCTAATTGAAATACAGTAATTACAATTTTTATTTAATTTATTTATTAGATAGGTAATAGGTAAATTCATACTCCTTAGAACACTACACTCCTAGTACTGGGTTAGTATCCAGTACTAGGAGTGTAGTGTTTATTTTATTTATTTTTGATCAATGTACTCCAGTGTAAGTAGAAGTACATTGATTAAAAATAAATTAGTATGGTCTTTGAGTATTTTATTCTGCTATTATAGGGTACAAATTCCTGGAATTTCTTGGTGATAACTATGGTGATGAAAATATTGACGTCATACCGGAGCAAAGGTCTGTACTTTTGCTCCAGTGAGTTTGTCTCTGCTGTCATAAGATAGTGTAGAGACATTTTGAGCAGTGGTGGCCGAGTGGTAACGGCCCCGATTTACGAGTTATAGGTCGCGGGTTCAAACCTAGCCAGGTGTATTACTTTGTGTAATTTATTTCATCACCACTACTCTCAAAACAGTGAAGGAAAACATCGTGAGGAAACCGGCATGTCCTAGAACCAAAAAATTCGAAGACATCTGACATTCACCAACCCGCAATGGGTCCGCGTGGTGGATTACGGCCCATTCCCTCTCCTAGAGAGGAGGCCTGAGTCCCAGCAGTGGGAACATTAAAAGGCTGGTTATGCAATATTATTATGCTAGTGTATTTTATTTTGATGATACAGGACCTAGAATCTACATTCCTTAGATTTATTGGTGGTATGTGGACGAAATAGTTGGCGTCATACTAGATTAAAAAAGTATATACCTACTGCATAACTCATACTGCTTCGAACACTAAGTTCCTAGTACCTTTGTTGGGTTTTTTTTTAGGTGGGAAAATCATCTTATGACCAATCCCGCTCTTGGGCGGAGTGGGAGATAGTGTCAGACTTTTACTGACTAAAAACCCACTCCTGTTCCTTCTTTGCCTTCGTCCCAGGGCCCCGGGTTTCACTTTCACACTACCCGTGGCCCCAGTAGGCTTCGACCCTGCTGGGCCCCTACGATTTGCTGAAATCTCCTTGAGGCGCGCGTGGAACAGTACCTACGCGCCGTTGATGGCTTGGGATCGGTCCGGACACCTTTGTTGGGGTACCTCTTGATGGTAATATTATTTTGTAAGTACTAGATTTTATGACTAGATTTGTAATGTTGATATTTTAACGTCACGTGTAGTTTCGGGAAATTCATTTTACCGACTAGAGGGTTTTTCTTTGGTAATTGGGTCGATTGTTTTGAATACACAAAGACTATAAAGGTGGCAATGAAGTCTGCCTTTAAACTATCTGAAGACACTTTTTGGTGTTCAAAATCATCAAATGACTGTTCCTGCTCTAGGGTGGAGTGAGAGAGCGTGTCAGACTATTACTGACTAAAACCAGAAACTAGTTAAAGACTTCACTTCTGTACCCGCAGGACGACAAGTTACACCAAGTATCACCAAGTTATTGGTCGACATGACTTCCTAAAGAAAGAGATTTTTAGAATAAAGAGATCTTAAGATACCCGCACATATTTAATTCATTTGCTATCTTACGTTACAGATAGCAAATGAATTAAATATGTGCGGGTATGCAACCCTAGTAGTCTTGATCATCCACATTAATGACGGCACGGTTGGTGCAGCGGTTGAGCGACTGGCTGCTGTGCAACGTATCGCGAGTTCGATTCCTGGGTGAGACTAATATTCATATGGCCTACAGATAGTTGTTCCTAGTCTGGGTGTTTTGTGTATGTAAGTTTACGAGGCAACGATTAAATTTTTTTTTTTTTTTCAGAAAAATCAGTCAGTATACATCTTACGAGTAATTATAACTACACATCGTAAGCTTTCAGTAATTCCTGGTATTATGTACCTATTCGTAAATTCTTGGTTTTCCTTATGGATTCCCGAAGCAGTTCTACGAAAGACTAAATTAACTTACTCATGATAATAATTCATTGAACTTAACAGATCAATTTAGACTACTATCTAAACTTAAGTTAATATGTACCTATCACACTTACTATAGCCACACCTGATTTGTACGTAGAGTCACATCGCGTGGCGTGGATCTAATGTAGCTCTACAAGTTTAGTGGCCATATAAAATGTATGGAAACCGACGCGCCCAGATCAACGTAGGTACCTACGTGGCACAAGTGTGCCCAATGTAGTTCTACCTTTATTTTCAGTAATGGCCATAATGAAGAACCACACTAATATTATAAAGGCAAATGGGAGTCCCACCCGTTATAAATGAACGATGACGAAAGAGAGAAAGATAAAGTATAAAAGTACTAGAGGAATAATTGCGAGAACTGGTATGAAAGGGCCTAGTCTCAACAAAGTCTCCAATGACGTTAGAGCCGTTGGAGGTAGCTAGAAGAAAAAATTATAAAGGCGAAAGCTTGTATGTATGTTTGTTACTCCTTCACGTTCAAACGGCTGAATGGATTTCAATGAAACTTTATACACGGGTAGACCATGTCCTGGTATAGGACATAGGATAATTTTCATTACCTACGAGAGTATATATTCTAGGGATTGTTTTCTACTGTCACGCGGAAGAATCCTCCGGTTGACATTTACACTAATATTGTATAGAGGTAAAGTTTGATTTTTTGTTTGTAGGAGGTAATCTCTGAAAGTACCGGTCCGATTGCTAAAATTTTTTCACCGATAGAAAGCTGCGTTATTTCTGAGTGACTAGGCTATATTTTATGTGAGCGGGCGAAGCCGCGGCCAAAAGTTAGTTAATAAAAAAAGTTTGATGGTAGAAAACCTTAAGGTAAGGCACTTTGAGGAGTGGCTGGAAAGACAACACGGCGTCCTCACCTTCCGCACGACGCAGGTTCTCATCGGACATGGTAAGTTCGGGAGGTCCCTGCACCGGATTCGTGCGAAAGAAACACCGGGGTGTCACCATTGTGTAGATTGTCCGGAGGATACGGTGGAGCATACGGCAGAGGTGTGCCTCGCCTGGGCAGAGCACCGCCGTATCCTCGTAGGGGCGATCGGCGGCAACGACCTCTCGCGCCGGGCCCTGGTACAGGCCATGGCAGGCGGTCACCTCCTTCTGCGAAGCAGTAATGCTAGCAAAGGAGGCCGCCGCACGTGCGGGGAACAGCCCTCACGCCTCAGCCGCTGGAATCCCGATTCCGATTTCCGGCCACCGTAGGCGCGGGCTTGCGGACGGCGAGCAATGGATAGCGCGCCGTCCGGCCGTCCGGTATCCACCCGGACAGAGCCCGAGATGTCGACGTAGCATAGTGTTCCACGCGCACCTTAAGGAGATGTCAGCAAAACCGTAGGGGCCCAGCAGGGTCGAAGCCTACTCGGGTTCGCTTCTGAAAAGAAAACCTGTGGTCCTGGAACGCACGGCAAAGAAGAAACATAGGAGTGGGTTTTAGCCAGTAAAAGTCTGACACGCCCTCAAGCTCTGTCCTAGAGCGGACAAACCAAAGAAAATGGATGCGCATATACTCGTACTACTAATATTGGAAGTGGACTGTATTTTGCGGATTAGCGTTTCTCAGATAATGTACTTGACACCTTGCAGTAGATGGATCTTATTGGAGCCGTTTAGGATTAAGAAGCAGAGAAAAACAGCTCGTATATGGGGGGGGAATTGCACTAACTTTTTGAACTCCACGTGTCAGTCAGCCGGCGTTCTCTGGATTTCGCGACTCCTGCTCCAGTGACGAGGCATTGGACGATTTCCCACCTAAAAAAAAAGATAGAAATAAGAATAAGACCAACAAAAAGACATATATCAAGACAAAATAAAAAGAAATCAATCATAGATAACGTCAATCATTTCGCAAATACGCATGCCGATGAGAATCAAACGATTAGAGTCATTATCAAACACATTGTCCCTGATAGTGAAATATCTGACAAACTTATCTGATAGTTATGATTGATTTTAGGTTGTATATGTTACCAGCAATCTCGGCGACTCAACCCTGGTATGAAAGGCAACGAAGGAACAGGAATGGGTTTTTAGTCAGTAAAAATCTGACACACCCTCGCGCTCCACCCAAGAGCGGGGGATGTAATTTTATGATTTTCCCACCAAAAAAAAAAAAATAATCCCCGCGCCGAGAAAGAAAGCGAACATAACTTTGTGTCCATGTAATATTTTTTAGATTTTTCAAAAGTTGCGGGTTGGTGAAAGCTCACCAGCATCGAGTCAATTATCTAAATATATAAAAGGAGAAACTGACTGACTGACATATCAACGCACTGGCGAAACTACTGGGACTAGAAGCGTAAAATTTTGCACGAGGTGTCCTTTTATGATATAGGCGAGCACTAAGAGAGTAGTTTCCAAAATTCACCCCCTAACCCCGTTTCATCCCCAAACGGGATTCTAAAGTTTGTATGGAAAAACCTATTTTCACGCGGGCGAAGCCGCTGGCAGAAGCTAGTCAAGTATCAATCTACTCAACGGAATTCCACTATAGGAGGGTGCGGATGACGACCAATAGGTAGCTCGGCGTCCACAATTCCGGTTACCATCCGGACTGAGCCCGAGTCGTCGATGGCGAGTAGTGTTCCACGCTTGCCTCAAAGAGATGTCAGTAAAACCATGGGGCCCCAGTAGGGCCGAAGCCTACTGGGGCCATGAGTTGACTTCCGAAAGGAAAACCCGTGGTTCAGGGCAAAGAAGGAACATCTAGGTGCGGTTTTAGTCAGTAGGTAAAAACCTGACATGACCTCCCGAGCGCGAGAAGTCATTTATAAAAAATAAAACTATAGAAGTGTAGGTTTCACAATATCCAGCACGGGCAACACTGAACCACTTACCCCCGCCACTAATTGAACCGGGTTAAAAAAACTAGTAATAAACCTAGACCAACTCCAATTAGCCAACAAAGTTTAAAACAAAACGGACAAACAAACATTTTCTATTTATTAATAGCTCATTCCGTTCCCGAATAAGACTTAACCCTCAAATGTTGAATCGATCTCGAAAGTTTTGAGTGCTAGTTAGGGATATTTCGACCGAGATTGTCGAATTTTTGAGTTTACGGTTCAAATTTTCGGGCTGTGAATTTCGATTGCTGTTTGGTTAGTTTGTGGATGACGTATTCCTTTTTTTTTCGGGAAGAAATTCGTAGACCTAGCTCGGTTTTGAGAAAATGTACCTACAGTCATTCACAGATATTGTCACATTTATGTATCGACAATTTGTTCTTAATTACCTAACCTAGAACAAATTGTCGTACACTTATTTCTTGAATGGCAGAAGAAGAATGGCAATGGAGTTTCCTTGCGTGATCGCGTCAGAAATGAAGATATCCGCAGGAGAACCAAGGTTACAGACATAGCCCGAAGAATCGCCAAACTTAAGTGGCAGTGGGCAGGGCACATTGCTCGCAGAACAGATGGATAGGGACGAAAGGTTCTGGAATGCCGACCACGTACTGGAAGACGCAGCGTTGGAAGACCTCCCACAAGGTGGACCGATGACATGGTGAGGGTCGCAGGAATCCAATGGATGCGAGACGCACAGGACCGGACATTTGGGGGAGGTCTATATCCAACAGCTGGACGTCTTTCGGCTGAAATGATGATGATGAGAAGAAGACAATGTATTTATCTTATTGCCACGAGCAATAAGATAAATACATTGTCACATTTTCTTCCATTCCATAATTTCAGCCGAAAGATGTCGACTGCTGGACACAGGCTTCTCTCAAGAGTCGCCACACCCACCAGTCCTATGCGTCTCGCATCTATCGGATTTCTGTGACCTTCACCAGTTCATCAGTCTAGATGACGATGAAAAGGAATAGTTATCGGTCCAGATGATAAAAATGATCTTCCACAAGGAAGGCCTTCCAAGCTGCGTCTTCCGTGCACGGTCGCTATTCCAGAACGTTTCGGTGACCATTTGTTCTGCAAGCAATGTGTCCTGCCCACTACTACTTGAGTTTGGCAATTTTTCGGGCTATGTCGATGATCTTTGTTGGTTCTCCTGTGGATATTTTCATTCCTGATTCGATCACGCAAGGAAACTCACTGATTTTTGAGTGACTCTAAGCCTTCTGGTGACGCCCATTGTAAGTGGCCACGTTCCAGACCCATTTGGTCATTTCTGAATCATCTGAGAACTGCCTGCGTGGGGAAAGTCAAAAAGTCGAAAGTCCTTTAAAAATCGGTACGACAATTTTCGAAATCGTAATAATATTACGCACAGGACCATTCATTGTGGCGACACTTGGGGTGGCCTATGTCCAACAGTGGACGTCTTGCCGCTGAAATGATGATGATGAATAATATTTTAATGGTGTGTTTGACTTCAGATGAACTCGATAGTCGGTACTGGTACTATGTATATTTCTATAAGATATACTTCAATGTAAACAAGATGAAGTCAACGAAAAAGAGTGGCAAAGAATGTTCTGGCTGTGGATTGTTTGAAAGAGTTGCCATTGATCTCGCAAAGGGCAACTGAAGGAACACTGACACTTCTCTCTCTACGTAAAACAAGAGAGTAAAAGTCTGCGCGGTGGGATTATTCGAAAGAGTTACCTCGGCCCTGGCACACAAAGGGCAAGTGAGAGCACAGGTGGGTTCTCTCTCCCTCACACTCCACTCAAATTTGTAGGAGTTATAGATGATTTTCCACCAAAAAAGGGGTAAGTATCTTTTAAAGTCCAACAATTGATGTGGATAAAATGTAACTATTACATTGTAATTGTTAGTAGATATCGGGAACTCCTGAGTTCGATATTATGAGAACAAAGTAAGCTTAATGTCTGAAATGGTTTTATAAGCCAGGTACGACACATACGTATTTTCTTTTATCTATGTAATACCGCATCTACCCAAAATTGAGGTAAACAGACCAACCTCCCTAAATAAAAACGCTAAAAATATAAAAAAAGCCAGCAAATAAAAAAGGCCAACTAGTGATGTTACGCAAACAGGGCTGCAACATAAAACTTTATGTGAGGTCGTAAAGACTCGCGCGATCCGCGGTGATATCAACAGGTAAGCATTTTAGGGTTATTGCAGATTTTTTACTACAATGTGTTGCGTAACTCGTGGGGTTAATGTCTTGAAGTTAGTGTAGCGATTTTTTTTTTACTTATCAAGGTTTATGCTTTCACATCCGTCAGCAGCTGATTGATAAATTTTCCTAGATTTTCTTAGGTTTCCAATTCTAAAAGTTTTCCGCATACCTTTGTGGAAAGTCCCAGGGTATAAAGTCCTGCAAATTTCCGTTGAAAACTCGATATAACATCGATGATAGATGATGATAGATGTTATGTCGAGTTCGGGCAACTTCTTTGTTTTTCTGACATTGTTCTTAAAGATACAGGATTAATTCCTAGTTTGAAGGACAGTGGTCTTATTTATGTCAAATAGCAACTCCCAGTTCGTTCAGTGTACGTGTGTCAAATAAAATATTTTTCTTTCTTTCTTTTTTTTTTCTTCAGTTTTGAGGTTTCATAATAACCTAAGAGCCCCGTGGTGGTCAGACTTTCGTCATTTTGTAAAAGCTGATAGTTTGTCAGTAAATGTTTCCAACACAGGAACGACGAGCCTTATTATGAAGTTTAAGTTATGGTGGACTTGGCAGCTAAGAGGTAACAAATGTGTGTAATATAGCAATCTAAATTCGTTTAATTATAAAGCTTAATTTTTATACGTTCTTCTGGATGTAATAGTAACCATGGTCATCCATTGCCAGACACTCAGTGTGGTGGCAACCCCTCGTCAGACAAAAAATTCACAAACACAATTAAAAAAATTCACTAATGAATTAATGTCTGGCAACCATGGGCTCTCACTCTATAATTGATGTTATTTACAAGCTTTTTGCGCAGTAGATACCTAAATAATTACTTACTTACTATTATGCACCATTTCATGTCCCCAATTTTTTTTGGATAATTCATAATTGTGTCGTAGTTATTTAATAGCGTGTTGCTGAATATCATATTTTTTTCAGAAGCAGAATTGTCTCACTCCTCTTGATATAGAATCATATGGCCAACCCATGCTGCAAAATGCCATCTAGCAGCTTTGAACTCAGTGGAAAGGCGTGCGAAGAGGCTAATTGGTGATCCACATTTGGTTAAGTCCAATCTACATAGCTTGGAGCACAGGTGTAGGGTAGCCAGCCTTTCGGTATTTTACAGGATACATTTTGGAGTGTGCGCCGGACTTGGACGAATTGATTCCGCCATCACCTTTCTACCATTGGACAACCTGACGTACGGCGAGTATCCACTCTTACATTGTTAACAAAGCGTAACTGCCTGCCTGCTGCGGTCTTCTCGTCTGATTATAATTTAGGTGTCTTCAAGGCTAAAATGAATAGGCTCATAATAAACTAGTGTGTTGCACCATGAACGGTTGCATCATTGCTTACCATCAGGTGGGAGCGCAGTCAAGCACTAGTTTATATCACTTACAAAAAAAAAGTTGTCACCGCAATAGTAATTTGCCTAATCTTTCTAACCTACTACATAGATATTATTACCAACCCGCACTGGGCCCGCGTGGTGGATTACGGCCCATCCCCTCTCCTAGAGAGAGGAGGCCTGAGTCCCAGCAGTGGAAACATTAAAAGGCTGAATATGTATATATGTATGTATGTACATAGGTATTTGGGTTTACAGTTTAACCGAATACAATTAATACCAACCACTATTTCACTATCAACCCCATTCAACCTCCACAATCCAGCCATGTGGTTTATTGTTCGAAAGAATCAGCATGGATCTTTGTTTTGAGATGGGGAAATCATCAAAAAACTGTAAGAGCGAGGATCTAGAGGGAGTATCAGACTTTTACAGTCTTAAGTAGTAGTGCTCCTTCAGTTGCCCTTTGCACGGTATAAGTCTGACACTACCTCTCACTCCTCGTTCTTTAAAGTGGCATATGTTATTTGATGATTTCCCACCTAAAACAAACAATGTTTTTCGTTAATACAAACGACTATGTTTCAATTTACAAATAGCTGAGTTATATATTTTTTACAGCCTATCAAAATTTTACCTACCACTTATCAACCATTTTGTCACAACACAACCCTTTCCTCCACAATATTCGATTTACCTGTATTTCCACGGAACGATATAAAAGTTTAGTGTGAGCTGTAAACAGAAACGTAAAAGCCACTCTCTCGATGAGTGTTACGTACCTGTCTAAATGTACCTCAAGTATACTTGAAGTATACCGGAGTAGATACCTGAAGTTGTACATTTTATTTCTGGCAGTTGGCAATGCTGCTTTGATGTTTTTCAGGGAGTAATGGACGTAGAAGGATTTTAGCATGTTACCTGAAAAGACGTAGTGAGTTTTGATATTAATTGGGTTTCATAATTTATTGTTTTAGTTAAAAATGTACGGGACAAACAGTGTGTGGCGCTACAGCTAATTAGGTAAGTGATGTTAGAATTTGGTGTAGCAAAAAGGTGGGTATTGATGATTTCTTTGTAACCTTTATTATTATTATTATTCATTTATTTCAGACATAGCCCATAAATTACATACAAAATTAAAATCAAATAAAACATTAAAATAATCAAATCAATTAACATGAAAATACACATAAAATGAAATTCAAGTAAAAATTAAATTAAATTAAACAGAATTAATTATATATATTTATTTTTATTTTTTCCTTTAATTATTTATTTGTTAATATTATTATTATTTTATTTTTATTTAACTTTTATGCATTTGCTTTAAATTTTTCAGCTGTAAACTGATTAACATCCATACTCTAAGTACTTTTAAATTATCGAGTTAAGAAGGTCAATAGCAATCACACTAATATTATAAAGGCGACCGTTTGTGTATATTTGTTACTCCTTTACGCTCAAACAGCTAAACGGAAAGAAAGAAAGAGAAAGAAAGAAAGACAGAAAGATAGATAATTTATTTGTCAAACGTGCATTTACATAAACTGACTAAACAGACATGCAAGGTATTAAATTAATATGTTGTGAGCGTCCATGTTTTGCCTATAACGGCGGGATCTGGATGAAATTTGGAAAACTTGCAGACCATATCCTGGAATAGCGCATAGGATAAGTAACTTTCTACTTACACGATAAGTCACTGACACAAGCTAGTAAATCATAATCTACTTATATTATTGCCGAAAGAGATATTACTAAATTCTAAGCCAAGACATTATGCACAATGCGATAATTTCTTACATTTACTTCACAATCACATAGCAAACATTAAATACAACATCAGACATCTCTATTTGACAATTTTATTTATTAAGGTATTCTTTATTTTATTTTGTCTGACGATTTTATTCTTTACGACAATTGTAATTAATACGGTTTCTTTTAATTTAATCTGTATGACAATTCTATATTGATGTTTTGCATGACCATTTTATTTTATATGACATTTTATTTTGTATGTTTGGTTTTACATTTTTATTATTTATTCTGTATGGCTAATTTGTTAATAACAATTGTAATTAATTCCATTTTTGTTGTGTACTTACTAGAAGCGTTTTGGTCTCAGTACTGTTAGCTTATAATGTATTTCAAATAAATAAAATCAATGCTTACAATTCAACCTGCTTCCTAAAACAAAATTCAAGCAACAAAGATTCAAGAGTCCACCCCACCCACTCCACCCCACCGTTTATCACATCCCACATTTGCATTCCATTTCATTTGCCATCCCCCGGACAGTTTTATACCTTTTTTACTGTCTTTTTATTTTTATTATATCGAGCTTTTCAAGGGTTGAATAGTTCTTTTTTAGCTTTACGAGTGGCCTGGAGTTTATTTAGATTTCTGGGGTTAGCCCCAGTTTTTTATGTGGGGTTGATCTAAGTAATAGGAAGTGATTTGAATGGGAATTCGCTGATTTGGTTTGGGTCAAGTTATATCATTATTGGTTTTATTTGGTCTTGAAATTATTATCTTCGTTAGTTTAGGCTGCATTAGGTATTTTTTTTTTATTATCCTCCCGAAACTGATTGCTGAAAGACGTGATGAGAGGCCCATAGTGAGGCATCTTATTAATTAAAAGCACATTATCTTTAGTAGTGTTTAAGTACTAACATAGTTTATAAGCTAAAAATTGTTACTAACATCCTGTATTGTTTTTATTGTGGTATTTTTGTTGTGTGGACTATGTTGTCTGTAATAAAAATATTATTATAACAACATATTATGCGGAGATGAGTCTTTGTAAAACTTTGTAATTATTGTATTTTTATATTAAGTTAGTAACTTAATGACTAGTACTATTATTACTATTAATTTTATTTTATTCTGTGGTTTGTCCTGTGCTAGTTTCAAATAAATGGTTTTTCTTTCTTTTCCAAGTTTCCGAGTGAAATGACATAAGACCATCCTTCTGACTTTTCTAGCTCAAACCATGCAGGAAACTTACCAAGAGCAGCTACTGTGAGCTGCGCGAATGTTTCAAAGAGTCACTGTGGCCCTGCAACGCAAAGGGCAACTAAAGGAACACAAGCGGCGCGAGTTATTTGATAATTTCCCACATCAAACAAAAAAAAACTTGTGTAAACCACTTACAGACGACAACAGACGTTCAATAAAAACCATGTTACAACAAAAAGCCCATTAACGGAACTATAAAACACACTTACACAAAATAATCTCCTCACTACAACCAATTGCGCCACCCCTGACTTAAGGGTCGGAATTGTTCTACGCGACTACCACCGCAATGTCGTTTCGTTGTCAAACTCACGTCCACACATGCCGCCCGGTCGCGTCATTGACAAATATTACTAACATGACTTGTAGTTTTGTAAAATGTTGAGCTTCCCTGAAAGTGGGGTGTTAACGTCATAGGATTGATCGGAAAACAATCACTTTGGTGAAACACCTCTGTTTTGAACGAATATTTGAACGTTTGAACACGGATTCGAGAGAAAATTTATATTTTTGATAAATTACGAGTAGGTACCTATGTTGTAACTTTCAGAGGAACTTAGGTAGGTATGTCGTATTACTAAAGTTCTGTCTATCGATATCTTTTGTTCCCGTTCTCAGTAGATATCACCTAAATTAATATCAAGAGAAAAGTGCAGTGGTATAATTACGTTAGTAATCTTCAAATTACCTACTTCTCCCGCTCTGTGGAGGTGTGAAAGGAGTTTCAGACTTTTAGCGACCCAATTGCGCGTTTTCAGGCCCGCAGTAAATTTTTCAAACAGTCCCGCTGTTGATGAAATTTGAACAACAAAATTTCGGTAATCATTGAGGTGTTAGTAAAAAAGCATAATGCTAATTACCGCAATGTTCTTTATTTTATTTTTTTGCAGAATAGCGAAACGAGATACCAGTGTTCAAAAGGCTGAAACCAAATACCTAGACTATGAAAAAAAAAATTTAATCGTCGATTTTTTATAGTCATAACCACACTATCACATTAATATAATAAAGGCAAAAATGTTGTCATGTTTTTTATTCATTCCCGCTCAAACGGCGGAACAGATTTTAATAAAATTTTGTACACGGATAGTCTATATAATGGAATAGGATACTTTTTATTTCAGAAGCATGATCTTTTGGAATGATATTCTACTATCACATTGCGGACGGCGAGCAACGGGTAGCTCGCCGTCCGACCGTCTGGTAACCGTCCGGACCGAGCCCAAGTTGTCGACAGCGCATACTTTTCCAAGCGCGCCTCATGGAGATGTCAGCAAACCGTAGGGGCCCAACAGGGTCGAAGCCTACATGGGCCAAGGGTCTGATTCTGAAAGGAAGACTCAGGCCTGGTACGGGAGTGGGTTTTTCGTCAGTAAAAGTCTGACACTATCTCTCGCTCAGCCCAAGAGCGAGGGATGTCATGTCATAATATGATTTTTCCATCGAAAAAAAAAACTGTCACATGGGCGAAGCCACTGGCAAGAGGTTAGTATATAGCTAGAAAAACAGCTCGGATTATCTAGACAATCCTATCTACATTCCCAGCTTAAAATACTTCACTTGACGTCAAAGCTATATAACACGAAGCTCTTCCCTTAGCAATCAACGCGAATCCACAAACGTTAGCTCTTAATACGCGCGTCTGCCTGTACGCCTTACTACTGCTGGTTAATACAACACATCTGTACCCCGCTGTGCTAGTGAAATCCTCTGCGGTTTTAAGGGCGGGCTAGACCTGACCGTACACCGTGCAAACTTGGTATTTATAATAGCTTTGAATTTTTCGGAAAATGAGGATTTATTGCTACCTATTTAAATAAGTGATCATAAGAGAGTAATGACTGTTAAATCATAGGCAACCTTTATATTAATAATATTCTTACAATCTCCAGAGCTATACCTGTACTTCAGGAGGCAGTTTCTGCTTCGTAAATACATGGTGTTTATTTTATACAAGAGTTTACAAAAACAGATAAATGCTTGGAACAAAAATAAAATGACAATTAAATAAGAATTACAAAAAAAATTAAAAAAAGTAGATTAATAAATTATCATTTTATAAATTAAAATAAATAAATATTTC
Source organism: Mythimna impura (assembly GCA_905147345.3). Taxonomy (NCBI): domain Eukaryota; kingdom Metazoa; phylum Arthropoda; class Insecta; order Lepidoptera; family Noctuidae; genus Mythimna; species Mythimna impura. Next base: position 19,763,811 of record LR990356.1, on the reverse strand, counting down.
GATTAATCATTCGATTCTTTGAGCTTTTTATCCACTAACTTTTCTTAAACCACGTTATGTATTTTGGTGCAGTTTTCACTATAGAAAGAGAAACAAATGAGGAAGGTCCTAACCCCAGCTTCAATCTGGTGCCAATTATAAACATTTATACATTTATGTATATAATTTTTTTTTACACAGTTATCACAACAAATGAGTACTAGATAACTGATAAATAAATAATATAATATAACATACATACTTATATATTTATAAATACTTACATGTTATAGATAATTACACCCAGACACAGAACAAATGATCGTGCTCATCATACAAACATTTGTCCTGGGTGGGAATCGAACCCACAACCTCCGGCCAGGCCAGTCAAATTGGCACCAGAGTGAAGCTGGGGTAGAGCAAAAACAACTTGATAGTCGCGATGGCTATGGATTTACGATAATTGAAACCCGGACATTGACATGAAGTTCCCGATGATTTTTCGATGAGGATTAAAAAAAAACTTTTACTTTTAAGCAATAGCAGTGGCGTCAACAACCAGTGTTAGCATAGCCCTATCTGCGCAGCAAGTTTCGCTACTAACTAAATTTAGTTCGATCCTATAAATCTTTAACTGACAGCATTGGCGACAACCTCAACGCTTCATCGTCGACCATTATCATCGCTTAACATCTGATGAGATAGTGATCAAACACAAACCTAACAATAGCAAAAAAAAAACTATTCCAAAAATACATCATAAACTCAAAAGCACACGTCAAATTCCCTTAAAAATATTAAATTTGAAAGGTTTTTGAGTGTGTTTATTCACCCCTTCTATTCACCTCATTTTTTTTTAGAAATTATGTGTTACCTACAAAGAAAAGATGTTTTTCCAACCGCTCAAGTGTAACTCTACCTTAATTGCAAAAAGACTCACCAGAGGTCAAAGCGGTTAACAAGTACATACGATAAAGCAACTACCTTCTTAAGACAGTTTAATTTATTCTGGAGTAACGTCTAATAGCGATACAATAACTATTTTGACGCTCAATTATTATCATGTGTTGGAATAACCAGAGATAATCCAATCAATGTTGCTGTATGTTTTTTTTTAAAGTGCTAAATCATCCAACGACTTCTCTCGCTCCAGGGCGGAGCGTTAGGGTGTATCAGACTTTTACTGACTAACCTAACCTAACAACTATTTATTTATTTATTTTTATCCTCACATCGGAACGCCTTGCAGCAATTACACCAATGGAGCACAATTAGTCCAGAATCTTCTACTTTCCAACATCGTGTGTGCAGTGGAATGGTAGTCATCAAAGGAGCGGCGCGGCGGAAGGTCACGTCACTCGCATACGCAGCATCAGGCCATCGCTCCTCCAGGATTCCACATGCATCATCCCATATCGAACACATTTTGAAAATTCAACTCTTTCGATGAGTTTTTACAAAGAAAATTGATTTAAATTGAAAAATATGGAAAATTTTGATATGTCATCTTGATGGTTGACCATAGACAAAAACTATGTTCCTTTTGTTGCCCTTTGCGTTCCAGGGCCACGGGTTCCTCTTTCAGAAGTCAACGCATGGCTCCAGTAGGCTTCGGCCTTACTGGGCCCCTACGGTTTTGCTGACATCTCTGAGGCGCGCGTGGAACACTACGAGCCGTCGATGACTTGTGTGTCGACGGCCGGACGATGAGCTATTGTGAAGTATGTTAAGATTAGCATCAGACAAAGTATAGCCAGCTTTGAGGAACTCCTAAGTATTAATAGCCACCCCTATTAATGTTCAAGGTTAAGCAACACTAGCCGAGGTCGGTCCGTGGATGGGTGACCACACATTACATAGCGAAACTCCTCCGTGTCTCGGAGAGCATGTCAAATCGTTGGTTCCGGCTGTCATTTGTAGATCTTTGAATGTCGCATGAAAATCAGATACGAGTCTTGCCAAGAGAAATCGTGTTACCCTGTCTTTGGGTTATTTAGACTCGCGCTTGACCATCTCACCTGATGGAAAGCGACGATGTGGTCGACGATGGAGCACGCTTGCCTAGAAGTAGCTTATTCACTTTTGACTTAGACACCACCAGGTTGTAGCTATCAGGGAGCACACACTCCGGCATGGAGTTCCACTCCACCAGTACGCACAACGAATGTGTTCCCAAAACGTTTTGTGAGAATAAGTGGAATGTCCACTATGTACCGGTGGCGCATCGCCGTACATCTGGTGATCCGATGATGGAACGAGCTTGGCGGAATGAAGTTATGAAATTCCGACACACTCTCCTCGAAATGCAGAATGGGATACCGACAGCCTAGCAACTCGACGTCGATGCTCAAGACTTTGAAGCTTCGACTTGACGAGAATCACTACCAATGATCCCAGTTATCTCTAAATAGCCCACAGGAAGACTAAAACAGTTTGTTCTATTTTTGCATCAGGAACACACTACACGATGTCTTTGCTACCTATATCTTGGAATACAAAAGGCCACCCTTGTACCAAAACTAGTAAATCACACTCAAAATGTGCCCGAAGTAAGCCCTACAGTGTGTACACTGCACTTAAAATAATTTCAAGCGTCATTTAAACTAATGCTGTGCTAAAGAGACCGCCGCTTGTGTTTAGTGTTGCCAGTCTGTGTTCAAAAATATCTCATGGTGTTAAAAAAAGCGAATTTTAAGCCCAAATTATAAGTAGCAACTCTCAAGACCTAGATTTGCTTTTTAAAGGCTTAAAAATAAAGTCCCAATTTGCTAATCTTAATCCCATGAGCAGGTACAACGGCCAACTATGTAATTTTTTATTCATATCACCAGTACCTACATAGTTTATATCGGATAAAAGTGAAGGTAGAAAGCTTATTATTTAGTTTTTTTCCGTTTTTATTCTCCCACAAAAATTAAAAGTAGTGCAACACTGATCAGTTCGTAAGTCAGAACGCTTCCATAAACAATGCCATTAGCGCGGGCGATACGCGGCGGATTTTAAATTTGGAACGCGCGCCGCCATTCGTCATGTCGCCACCGCGCCAGCGACACGCCGTGCCGCCGACTTCAACTGTAACAGGACTGGATGATCTTGATACTTTCGCAAAACTTTTTCACGGTAATAATATGTAGCAGGAGTTTAACTGATAGTAGCTGGAACGGCTTTTATTTTAATAGTTATTTAAAGCAAACTAAGCAGAGCTTGTGCTATGAGTACTAGACATCTGATAAGCATACTTATATATTTCTAAATACATACATATTATAGATAAGTTACACCCAGACACAGAACAAATGTTCGTGCTCATCACACAAAATACGTAAATACTCCCAATGTTATCAACGCAAAACATGATAAATCCGTGAACCAAGTATTTAATCCCTTACCATTTTGACTGATTACACAATGACTTCATAAGCTTCCAGATCCGGTATGTCGCAAATGTTTATTAGATTCTTATAATGAAATCAAAATGATAAAATCAGAATGATCAATAAGATAAAATACATAAATCAAATGATTTTCAAATATGCGTATGTTATTATATTTAGAGTTCTACAGCTCCTAATGAAAAAAAAAAAACCTTTATAGGATCACTCGTGTGTCTTTCTGTCCGGCTGTCACAGCCAAATTTGCTTCAAATGTACTAAGCCGATCTAGTTGAAATTCTACATACGAACAACTCTAAGACTGTGACCCAAGCTTGGATGCGTAAATAAAATAAAAATAAAATCTGAAAGTGAAAAATCTTAAAGGCCACACAAAAAAAGAAATTTAAAAAAGTTTTGAATTCAATATCACATAAAAGAGCTTTAATTCGTAGATTATAAGAAAATCTTTAAAATGTTTAAAAAAAACATGTTCGAAAAGTTGTTGTTCTTTCGGACTTCCTTTCACACGAAATTGGCTCGTACTTGGCTGGCTTGACTTTTTAAATTATTATAATACTTAAACAGTTCAAGGCTGCGTAGCTCTGGATTATTATATCTGGTTCTGGTTTATTTTCTGTTAGATTACTTATCACTGAAATAAAATACCGAAACTATGAAAAAAACACTGCTAATAACTAATTTAACTAAAAACCATCAATGTGAATCAGCTCACGTACCCTGGTATGCAATATTTCACATAGGCCTACATGGACACTTAAAAAACGTCAGAAGCTAGTGCACGTTGATTTTCTCTTTGCTAATCGATATAACTTAAGGATACACCTAGATATGGCTCTGTTGACGCATCAAATTCCGTTTGGTGTATGTAACCAACACTTGCGTTTTTTTCAGTACCAATGTATCAAAATATCAAAGTATCAAAACACACTCGTCGTAGTACACTCCTTGTAACTAATGACGTCATGTGTCCCGCACAGCGATCGCAAGCGCAAATGACTCGCGATGAATTTAAAATTGGAACTTTGCTAACGAGGGAGGCGGCATGTTGCGGATTTGTGAGTTATTGTCGCCCTGTCGCCTTGTCGTTTGGAACAAACAACGTGAAACGACAATAATTGCTTGTAAAAACATTCTCTTGTTATTTTGCTTTTGTTTTATTTATTACAATAAATATGTTATTTTATGAGCTAGCTTTCGATTACTTATTCATTTGGATGATCTTTATCTAGTTTTGCATTTGATAATTATATCTATCATTTCGAGATTTGCAATGCTTATAGCTTAGGTTAAGGCAGTGCTGTAACTAGAGCAGTGCCAGCGGTGCCCAGGTACAGGGTGCAGACCCTGGAGGGGAGCAGAAATAATCAAACCAGGGTCAAGTTTTGATGACCCAATGCCTGATAGTTAATAGCATACATACAATACCTGTTATTTATCATGTACCTAATATGGTTTTACGCAAGCATATAGGAAATAACAATAAAAAAGCAAAATATTTTACTTCTTTATTTGTTTGACTTATTTCAAATATTACTGACCAGATGGCTAGGCTTTTCTTCGGTCAACAAATCAGCATTACTATCCATCGTGGCAATGTTGTCAGCATTCTGGACACTTTTCCCACTGGCATCGATGTGGATGAATTTTTTGATGCCCAATGAGTTCTTTTTCTACCCTAATATGTAATTAGGTATTATTTTCAGTTTGTATATATACCTATTAAGCTATAATATTTATTAGTTAAGGGCCTGCGCTCACTTGAGACAAGACTGTCTTAGACAGTCAAGTCAAGTCAGCCTAAAACAGTCTTGTCTCAAGTATGCGCAGGCCCTAAGATGTATATGTTACAGTTAAAACCAGTTTTTAGATAGAACGCGTTTTTCCTAGTTAGAACTAGTTTTTTTTACTATATGCTTTTGTTAATACTAGAATTAAAAAATGCTCAGAATTGAATATCAGTTAAAACTAGTTCTTACTAGACAAAATGTGTTTTTCCGAAGCGAGTCAGTTAAAACTGTTCCGACAGAGGTTATAGTTCATCATACCCTATACTGATTGTCCCCTCTTTGAGGAGTGGCTGAAAAGAAAACAGGGCGTCCTCACCTTCCGCATGACGCAGATTCTCGCCGGACATGGTAAGTCCGGGAGTTTCCTGCACCGGATTCGTGTGGAAGAAACGCCCAGAGGACACGGTAGAGGTTTGCCCCGCTTGGGCAGAGCACTACCGCGTTATCGTGGGGGCGAACGGCGGCAACGACCTCTCGCGCCGGACCCTGGTACAGGTCATGGTCCGGAGCAAGAAAGAGTGGCAGGCGGTCACTTCCTTCTACGAAGCAGTATTGCCAGCGAAGAAGGCTGCCACACGCGCGAGTGAACGGCCCTCACACTCCAGCTGCCGTGGGGTCACGATCCCGATTTCCAGCCACCGTAGGCGCGGGATTGCGGACGGCGAGCAGTAGGTAGCTCGCCGTCGGCCGTCCGGTAATCGTCCGGACCGAGCCCAAGTCGTCAACGGCGCATATTGTTCCACACGCGCCTCAAGGAGATGTCAGCAAAACCGTAGGAGCCTAGCAGAGTCGAAGCCTCTGGGGCCATGGCTTCGCTTCTAAAAGTAAAACCCGGGGCCCTGGTATGCAAGGCAACGAAGGAACACATTGGAGTAGGTTTTAGTCAGTAAAAGTCTGACACGCCCTCCCGCCCCACCCTAGAGCGAGAGAAGTCATTAGATGATTTCCCACCTAAAAAAAACCTTATTCTGATTGGTCGCGAGACGTAACTTGATTCGACAAGTGCGGAAGAGTTAATTTTTTAATAAATATTTTTAAAACTATATCTTGTTTTCAGTCCCAACTTAGTTTCTCCAGTGCTAGTTTTATCTGAAAATCAAATATATCAATGGTAAATTCTAATTTTAACAAAGGCCTTAAGTAAAAACTAGTTTTAACTAAGAAAAACGAGTTCTAACGAAAAACGCGCTTTTACTGTAACATACTTATATTTATAGAAGTACATTAATAAAAATTAATGTCTTATTTCATAAATGAAGTGCGTGTAAATTTTGTACCACCATACCTATATTTATAATCATCATTTCAACTGAAAAACGTTTACTGCTTGCAGGCCTTTCTTTATCTCAAGAGAGAGAGAGAGTTAACTGTTTCAAGTAAAGCAGACACTAATTACTTTAGATATAAATACAGCATCCTAAATTACGCACCAATCAAATCAAAATAAACTAACAAACAGCTAAGTCCACCGCACATTTCCCGCCAACTTAGCGGCCATCTTAGAAAACAGACGCCATCGCGGTCGGGTGCGTTTGAATTTCGAAGCAGGGTTGCCAACCCTATTATTTTAGCTGTAGATTAACGGTTGAACCCAATGTAACGTATCTGTCAGTTGATTTTGCTACTAGAGATAGAATTTTTACATAAAGCCAAATTCCTATCTTTTGTATATCACAGAGTGTAGTGCCTTAAAATCTAGGGTTTACCTAGTATTTCAAAAGCGTTCTATTTTATGGATTTTACCATAAAATAGAACGCTTATGCTGATGGTGATACCTAAAAATATATTACTGGTATATTATGTACCGGTCTGTGATTTACATCCAAGTTTATTTCGTTAATTTAATCAAAGTTTTACAATCATATAAATACCTATTTAACTTATTATCAACTCCTACTTATATTTTTTGATTAGATGTAAGTATATTTAGAAAATACAAAATAAACAGGTTTAACGATTTTTTAAACCTCTACATTTGTTTTAAGCTTTGATGTTTTCTCTAGGACATGTTTGGCAACCCTGTTTCAAAGTTAAAAATATACGGACAGTGGCGACGCGGGTGGCCGTCAGAAAGATCAATTATTGTCTATTAACACTATATGGCCAGGAAGTTCTAGTGTATACAATGATGTTAGCTGACTGTGTCGCGTTGTTTGTTGTTAAGCTTTGATTTTCGAATTATTTTTTTTGTTCGTCATGTTGTGTTGGTACTATTGGAGTCGTAATGAGCATGGGAAAGAAAAAAACTATTTTTTTCCAGCCTGTCATTTTTATCCAACTAGTGTTAGTCAGTCGCTTTATTCTCATACAGAATAGACATCGAACACACGAAGACAAAAATAGAGTTTAAACACCACGCTTGCTCACTTTATTACCTAGGCAATTCGAATGGAAAGTCCAGAATTTTCTTACTACGTTTTGGAAAAACTTGTTAAAGATCAACTAGATGGAAATAATGAAATTGAAAAAAGAAGGGATTCTTGATTATACATACCTTAACATGTACTGAAACGAGCACTTTGGACCTGACAAGGAGGCTCCAAGTTAAGCCAACCACACGAAGTGCAAACAGCAAGTGAAGAGATCTATGATGGGACTTCCACGACGTAATTATAAGTTCAAAATCTGTAGAATTATTATGTGCTACTTCCAAATGTTGCGAAGTCAATCTTATACAATTAGGACTTTTCAAAAATCTTTGTCGGCTTTATAATATCACTTCAAAGCCCCAGCTTTACTTAACAGAACCAACCCCCAATCATGGGTCCGCGTGGTAGATACAACCTATTCCCTCTCCTAGACAGGAGGTCAGAGTCCCTGCAGGGAACATTATAAGGCTGATTGTGCTTATTATACTTATTGAAAAAGCAGATAACGTCAGAGCAAGGTCCTCATGGTGGGAGGCGAACCTATCTGCATTTACTGGAAACACGTCAAAGTTCATAGATAATTGAATTAGATTAATTAACCGAAAAGGCCAATCAATTATTGTTTTCCATGAAATCTTAATCAAACCGTGGTTTGCTTAATAGATACTAGTACTATCTTAATAATACACAACTGAATAATTTAATTTATGAAGTAGGTACTGTGGGCCTATTGTGAGTTTTGTAAAATACTTCGTAAATTTTTATTTATGTCAAATCGTATGTAAAAAAACAGGTTTTCCAGTATCGTCACCAGGGGGCGTGTGCTGCTACGAAAAATAGGAAATTTAATTTCTTTATTTGAAGGGATAAAAACGAAAATTGCTTTTTTTAAGACCCTAGCGCCCGAGCAGTGGCATAAAACAGCGACTTTCTGAAGCCTACACCTCGGTAACGGCTAGGTCAATAGGTTATACATAAAAAATTTTCGCATGACTAATACTTTTTCTCTTGTTTTTCCTACTCATCGACTTTAATCTTTAGAAATATGTTTACACAAAAAAATACACGCTTTTTCATTCATTACTTATATTTGAAAAAAATTGCTGAAAAACAGATTTGTTTTCTATATCAGTCAACATAATTCTTAGTTTCATTGCCATAAGCCAGAGTATGCGGAGATATTTTAATTGGTATGTAATATTAAGCTTTATAATATTTCCCACTGCTGGGACTCAGATCTCCACTCTAGGGGATGGAATGGCCCGTAATCCACCACGCGGCCCCAGCGCGGGTTGCATGCATGGATTTTTTTGTTCTGTTATATGCCGGTTTCCAAGGAGAACCAAGTTCGCCGACATAGCCCGAAGAATGGCCAAATTAAGTAGCAGTAGTAGCAGTGGGCAGGGAACATTGCTCGTAGAACGGACGGTCAATGGGGCCGAAAGGTTCTAGAGTGGCAACCGCGCACCGGAAAACGCAGCGCACTTCAACGTATGATTTTTTCGTAAGACTAATAATAATTTTACCAAACAAAAAAATTTAACAACATGATATTTTTTCGCTTGTTTTTTCAACTCCTTTCAAACGGCTTTGATCTTTAGAAATATGTAATACCCAAAAAAATTGCTAATTAAGTGTTCTTCAAAATGTACCTACATAGCATGTGTAAATCAATCAATATTTCGCAAAGAAAATGGATTTAATGGTCAGCGGGGCTCTATCCGGGCGCAACTGCCGGAATATTATTGATCAGAATCGCGAACGAGCAAGAGTTGCCAAAATATATCCATAGATGGCTCTTATATCATTTACGTTATTTATGATACAGGATACAGGTATGATGTTTACATAATTTCTATCTTATTATTAACATGGGTTTTTTTTTTTGGTTGGGAAAATCATCAAATCAAATCAAATCAAATCAAATCAAAATCAAAATTGTTTATTGTGGTACACAGGTAAAGATATGATGTAATAGTTTATATAATGAAGTACATCTATGACCCGCCTTTTGGCATACAATGATTTATAAGACTGCTGCAACATTATAGCAGTTATCAATTATTTAGTATAGTAGTTTAATAACAATTGATATATTAGTCAATAATTTGATAGTACATAATTATTTAATACAGATGTCAATTTTATAGATGTCAAAAAAATTAGTTTAGTTAATCATGTTTGATATAATAGTTAATAATTTAATAATATTTAATACAATAGTCAACAATTTAATATCATTTAAAATAGTAATCAATAATAATAATATAAATATAGTAGTCAATAATGTAATACAGATGTCATTTTTATAGTTGTCAAAAAAGAATAATTATTTTATTTTTAGGCAAAGATATAATAATAAAGATTATGCAATGGATTTCTGTAAATTAAAATCTGTCATCTAAGTACTCATTAACAGAGTAATATACTTTTTCATATAATAGTTTTAATAACGCTTTTTTAAAATCAAGTATTTCGTTTAATTCTTTAATTTCATTAGGAACCTTATTATAGATTTTAGGTGCCATTCCAAGAAAACTTTTCGAAAATAATGCAGTCCTATGTGAAATAGTACATATCTCTTTGTTGCGACGTTTAGATTTCAATGTTTTAAACATATGAAAATTGGATTTGACAAAAACTGCAGTTTCAAAAATGTACATACAAGGAAATGTTAGGAGTTTAAATTTTTTAAAATAAGGTTTACAGCTATCAGTAGGTTTAAGTTTAAATACAGAGCGCACACATCTCTTTCGGGCTTTGAACACAGTTAATCTCTCTGTAGAATTTCCCCAAAATATAATTCCAAAACGTAATGTAGAAGTCACATATGCCTTGTACGATATAAGAACAATAGACTCGTCTACAATTTTTGCAAGATTGTAAAGTGCATATGAATATTGGTTTAATTTTTTACAGATTATCTCTACATGACTTTTCCAGGTTAAGTGACTATCCAACTGAAGGCCTAAAAATCTGGCTTGGTTGGTTTCAGCTATTCTTTGACCTGCATAAGAAATATTTAAATTAGGGGTTATGGTTTTTTGGTTAAATGACATAGCTTAGTTAGCTTAGTTTTCTCTATGTTTATTTTTAATCCATTGATAACCAACCAATCTATTATGCAATGGATGGAGTCGTTTATATCATTTTGGTAAGTTTCAATATGTTTGCATGGTATAATGAGTGTACTATCATCGGCGAATAAAACTGTTTGAAATTTTACGCATTTTGGCAGATCGTTGATGTAAATGAGAAAGAGCAAAGGGCCAAGGACACTTCCTTGTGGTACACCACATGATGTATATCTAGGTGACGACATATCAGTTACTTCTACTTTAGACTTACGGCAGATTCTCTTTAGAACTGTAATCTGCTTACGGTTACTGAGATAACTTTTAAGTAGACTTAAAATATTCCCTCTTATGCCATATCGATCCAATTTACCCAATAGTATTTCATGATTTACATGGTCAAAAGCTTTGGACATATCCATGAGTACTGTTGCAATAGGGTTTTTTTTATCTACATTACTAACAATTTCAGAAAAAAGTTCATAAATTGCCTCATTAATATTTCTCTTTTTTCGAAAACCATATTGTTCTTTAGCTAAAATATTATTTAATTCAAGAAATGAATATAATGACTTATAAATAACTTTTTCAAAGACTTTAGATATTACTGGTATAAGAGCAATTGGACGGTAATTTGAAACTGTACTTTTTTCTCCTTTTTTGTGCAAAGGCTTAATTAAAGTAGTTTTTAATGAATTTGGAAAATGGCCATGTTCTATGCATAAATTTATTATAAAACTTAATACGGGTGCGATTATATGTGATACTGATTTTAAAATGTAAGAAGTTATTTCATCATACCCCGCACTATTCGTGTTCTTTAAAGAATTAATAATTCTGAATATTTCTAAAGGATCTGTAGGTGTCATAAATAGCGACTTGTGAAAATAATTTACAGAGGATACAGCACTAGTGCAATTAGTATTATTATTTGATGGAACAGAATCTATAAAATAATCATTAAATGCTGAAGCAATTTCTTGAGGGTCACTTGTTTGCTTATCTCCAACAACTATATTTTTAATGTGTTCATGGGGGAAGTTTCTTTTACATCTATTAATTAATTTCCAAGTTGCTTTAGTTTTATTTTCTGCATTTTTTACCAAGCAACTATTTTGAGATTTTTGTGTCAAGTATATCACTTTTTTTAGTCTTTGTGAATAGACTTTTAGCGATTGTTTATTTTTTAAATTGGGCGATTTTCTATACTCCCACAACATTTCTCTCTTTCGTTTACTGCAATTTCTAATTCCTTTAGACATCATCTAAACTAACTAAAAACCGCTCTTGGGATTAGTGTGAAAACGAAACCCGGTGCCCAGGGACGAAGTCAGCGAAGGAACAGGAGTGGGTATTTAGTCAGTAAAAGTCTGACACTATCTCCCGCTCCGCCCAAGATCGGGATTTGTCATTAGATGATTTTCCCACCAAAAAAAAAAATCTTATTATTAACAAATGAAAATGTAGTAAAATGTAGTAATTAAAATCAGGATTACAGCAAGAAATTTTGCTCTGATGGATACATGACTGCGGATAAGAGCGAGTTTGTTTTATTCGGAATAAGTAATTATTAGATAAGTCAAGGTTTTCTTGACTTGCCCGGTATAAAGGTATCTGGCACGCCACTGTTCCTGCTCCCACAACATTGATGATGACTACTCAATTAAAATTAGGTTAACTTATCTAATTAACATTCGATGATCATACGAAGGCAGTTCTGTTCAAAATATAATTATAAAAATAAAACAGGAAAAAAACAAAAGAATTCCATTCAGCCATTTTGTTGATACGCTATTGCTATTCAAAGACTATGTTACTCTAATTAATCTTAATTGCGTTTTGTGACCAGGTTATCATGACCTCTACATGCTTCAACATTATGAAAGATGATAATAGATGACAAGGGTTTTTGTATGATGGCCGGTCTCGTGTCACGCTTTAACTCAGCGAAACCACAAAGAAATAATTGCAGAAGCTTCATAATGTGAATTCACATACAGTAAGGTCACGACGAAATAATCAAAGATTTCTAAAAACTGATTTTTATATCACAATCCAAAATTTTCGAAAGCTTCTGGTAGATATTAATCAAAAAGAAAAATAAATAAGTTTTTTACATTTTGTCGAGTTTTACGAGCAAAGTTTTCAAATCTGTGCATAAATGACAGAATTCTGACGTAGCATTTTTTTTTTTTAAACACATCTGAGTAGAGAATCTCTGAAAGCTAAAAAACTACTAAACAGAAGATGCTTTTTCATTGAACTAGAACATTTTTGATGGTTATAAAACTCACGCTATTTTGATTTTTTTTAAATTATTCTAAGATATCTTCGAATAAATTTAAAGGAAAATATAAATAGAATCCATAAAAAATATGATGTTAAAAATGTTCTTTGTCAATAGAAAAAGAAAATGACTTAGAACTTACTCATCATGGAAAACTTCAGGAAACAAGTCTCTATTATTCATAGAAATTGTAGCTTCTGCACGCGTATCTACCCCCTCACACCAAATGTACCATTTTAGAACATAGTCCATCTGTGAAACTGAACGGATTTGAATGAAATTTCATTCAAATCCGTTTTACCGTCTGAGTCGAATGAGACACACACACATACATATATGAGTGAATATCAAAAAAAAAATGTACATAAGAAAAAAGCTCGGTATCCTCATTACTACTACCGGCGACTAAAAAATCCTATTTAGTGAATAAATAAGGCGTTTTTTTTAAGGCTCTTTATTATTCATGTTTTCGTATATAAATACCAGATCAACAGAATTAAGTAAAACAAATAAAATAAAAACGAAATATAATGATGTTGAGTTATTTTTGTCATGCAAAAAAGAGTTGTCTCCACGCGCCAATTTTAAAAGAAAAAATTAATACTTTTTAATAATCGAACCAATACAGAGTTTCGCTTAAATAATATTATTGTGAAGTGTGATAAATACACAAAGCTTGGGAAATTTGACTGAGTGATGGATACCTGTTGTTGATGGTTTTAATCACTATAGATTTAACATACCTACCAGCAGGCCTGGCGCACTTCTAACTATAGGTATAGAAATATGCCTACGCCCGCGGCCTCTCTTGCGAGGCTAAATTCGGTAGAGTGTCACACGCGTGTTCGATTTTCCGCTTGACCCGCGCTAACAAAAATTATTTTCGAATTCTTTATCGAGTTTTTATTTCAAGTATTTGCGACATTTTTCACGTAAACGAGTCAATGACCTTAAAGATCTTTCAATATAAGTAGACCTTCCAGTACTAGTGACTACCTTACTAATACAAGGTCAATATAGACTGCAATTATATCTTACAAAATGTTAATTATTATGTATAATAACGTCTTAAACGACCTACCTTTTAAAAATTATATATGAACGCAAAGCTAACGACATACAAAACCAACAAAGTTATATGTATACACTTCATTTTAATTACCTATTTCATTTGTTTAGATACCTAACTAAATGTAAAATCTCTTGACACTTCTACGAGATGACTTATAAAAATATGTTTTAAAATATGGATATATTAGTAAATAGGTAGAAATCAATTAGGTACCTATCTACCATATAATTTTAGAAAATCTGATTATATTTTATGTAGCAAAACGTAAGTAAGTACCTATTTCACATTTTTCAAAAACACACAAGTCCTAACCCTATAACAAGAGCGGCCTGTTCAAAGGCGCATAATGGGCATAATAAAAGAGACTCTGGTCGCGCGGACTTACGGTGCATTTTGATTCGTTACGAGTGCCACTGGATCTGGTAGGCTAATAAAATCAAGGTCGTGTCCGTGCCGTGCAATGTATTATGAACATTAGCGCTATTATTAGTAGGTTTAAATTCGTATGTTTGCTATCAAGGAATGCAATTTCTGTACTTGTACTATTTCTTATTCTGTGCTACCAGTAACAGCGTAACTATATCATCTGAGGCCCGTGGACAATTCATTGGGCGGGGCCTCAGAAAAATTATCAATTTGTGATTTAATTTTAATAAATTTTGTAAAATACATTGGGTTACTTCATACCGGAGGCCCTGTCGGACCAGGGGCCCGTGGCATTTAGCCAGTCTTGCTACCCTATAGTTCCGCCACTGATACCTACACTTATTCAGATTGTTCTAATTAGACCTTCTGAAGTTACAAATTCTGTTTAACGACCCAAATCTTACATTGGCATGTTAATGACACTCATTGCCCGCCAATCAGTTTAGCGTCTGGCATTTGCTGTTCACATTATGCGATGTGTCGTGCTAAACAGCCGCCATCTTGCTTGGCACGTGTCTATGGGCATGTGTACACGCTCTACTGAGATTAATCTAGGCGTGATTTGACATACGTGACAAAATTGAAACTTATTTCGCTACGCACCGACTTAAGGTTACACTAGTCGATATTCTTTTCATACAAACGGGGGGGGAGGGGGGTCTATTCCTCCACAGTTTGACATTGTACATTTAAAACTAAACATGATATCGTTTTTATCTCATTATTAATTCTGTCTGTGTGGAAAAAAAAAGAAAAATTGCCATTAAAAAGTTATGAGCCAACAAAGTTTCGTTTTTCTTGATATTTTTTAGTATAAAGTTATAAAAAAGTAACAAAAATCGTTTAAAATCTCCAAAACGAAATCGGTACCGACAAAGCTCAATTACCGAAGAAGACCTTTAAAATTTGTAATTGATTTATCCGGTGGCTTTTTCATAAAACTTGATTTTCTAAAGCACTACTCGTAAAAGTTTACGCACCATCTAATGTCGTTTCAGTTCGGAACGGTGTTTGTGTGCGTGCGAACAAGACGTGGTGCAAATAGACTAGCATCTAACTGCTCATCATTGATACTATCTCTGTCGGACACGAAATCAGATGAGGCAGCACGCTTTTTGGCCACCCCCAGCAGTGAGTTCGATCCCTCGTCTAGTTCAGCCTTAAGGCCCAAACACAAAACTGCGATGCGATCGCATCGTACAAATCTGCAAGCTCGCACGACGCATCGCAAGAACTTGCAAATAAGGGTTTTCCAAAATGGTTTCCCCAGTAGGCTTCGACCCTGCTGGGCTCCTACGGTTGGCTGACATCTCCTTGAGGCGCGCGTGGAACAGTACGCGCTGTCAACGACTTGGGCTCGGTTCGGACGGTTACCGGACGGTCGGACGGCGAGCTACCCATTGCTCGCCGTCCGCAAGCCTGCGTCTACGGTGGCCGGAATTCGGGATCAGAATCCCGGCGGCGGCTGGGGCGTGAGGACGATTGCCTCACGCGTGCGGCCTCCTCCTTTGCTAGCATTACTGCTTCGCAGAAGGAGGCGACCGCCTGCCACTCCTCCTCGCTTCGGACCATAGCATGTACCAAGGCCCAGCGTGAGAGATCGCTGCCGCCGATCGCCCCTACGAGGACACAAGCTCTGCCCAAGCGGGGCACACCTCTACCGTGTGCTCCACCGTGTCCTACGGGCGGTCCACACAGTGGTGTCACCCGGGCGTCGCTTCCGCACGAATCCGTTGGCGTGAATTTGGCTGAAAATCTTTCGCATTCGCACATTATATGGTCACCTGAACTAATGCTTTATGGGGCAAGCCCACGAAATAGCATGGCAGTAATTCGCATCACAGGTTTCTGACATGCTTCATCGTATTACATAGCATCACAGTTCTGTGTGGGAGCCCTTAGGTTGTAGCTGGCTAGCTTACTATTAGGTACTAACCTCTTCCAATGCCGTTGACTAACCATATTATGTACCCGTTAAAACAAATTAAGTTTACTAATGTAAAACAGCTTCGCTGACTATATCTCTCCTACTTCCATGCCTTCTGACTGCAAAACGTTTATGGTCATAGCGACATACGAGCTGCCACCGACTATACCGTAAAAGCAAAAAAAGTATTTGGTCAATACAGCTGCCCCATCAACAAGCACAAACAAATATTTGGTCTATGGTCAACCGTCAAGATGACATATCAAAATTTTCCGTATTTTTCAATTTAAATCAATTTCCTTTGAAAAACTAACCGAAAGAGCTTTAAAATTTAAAAATGTCATCGATATGGGATTTGGTACCTGTGGAATCCTGAAGGAACGCTGGCCTGATGCTGCGTAAGCGAGCGTACGTGACCCACCACTCCACCGCGCAAATGATGTTAGAAAATAGCAGATTCTGAACTAATTGACCTCCATTGGTGTAATTGCTGCAAGGCGTTCCGATGTGTGAATAAACAAATAATAAATAAACAAATATTTGAAAAGTTGTTCAAAGACATGACTTATTACTCGTCCATCGTCGATATACTTACTTACATAAGGAAAACTGAATGTTCTGCGTCTCATAATAGATTTTAAAACATTAGTTAATCGATAACCGACTGTTTTGGAGGTAATTACAAAAAACATGAACGTGATCCTTACAACGTTAAAAACTAATTTGTATTACATGACTCAGGGTACGCAGTCAATATACGCTGATATAATTAGATTTATAATGATACTCATTACTAGCTTTTGTCAGCGACTTTGTCTGCTTGAAAATAGACTCAGTAATAAAATAGCTTACTACTAGTGAAAGAATTTAAAAAATATTTTTTGAGTTTATTCATTACAAAACAAAAATCCCAAAATACAAATCTTTTCTCTTTATAATATTAGTATAAAAACACATATAATCAATGTAATTAATTAATATAAACAATACGCAAACAGGATTAAAGAATAGGTATACACTGTAAATGAGTCGAGTAATTTTAAGAACTTGATGTTGAATTACAACATTTAACGTCTATTACCAAAAATTGGAAAACATTTATTACTTCAACTTGTTTCTTTGTACTAATACCTGAACATAATTACAATAAAATAAAAAGTAATAATAAAAACCCTACGCTAATTACAACTAACTAAAATCAAACTAAATTATGGCGTCAAAAAACTCTTCCACATCGCTGTCGACTGGTAATGTGCCCAAAATACTGGCGGCATTGCCACGCTGTATGGCAATGCTTATCCTCTTCTTCTATTGATCAAAATAATAGACACAAATCAACGTATTTAGATGATATACACGATTTTAACAATGTATTGTGCGAAAATAGATTAGATTAGGGAAAGGGCAACATGATTGACATAATAATGAAAAAACACTTGAATGTATAAAAAAGCGTTTACCTACTTACTTTAAAAAAAATGTTTTAAGCTGATAGACCACAGCTTTACTAGATATACCTACTTAAATTTCAACCTGCACCACATTGTCCAAATCTCAGTTCCACTGCAGACTAACATTAACTATTAACAGATTTGTTTTTTTTTTATGGAAAATCAAATAACTTAGAGAATGCCAGAGTATTACTGACTAAAACCATCCCATGCTCCTTCAGCTGTTCTTAGCGTTCCAGGAGCGAGGTGACTCTTTCAGTCCTACAATATTAACAGCTCTACAGCTCTGTGATTTCTATCAAACTGCCTAACCATTCCCCACTTTATTGAGTTCAGCTGCCAGTCTAACAGCATATATATATAATGTGTTATTTTATAATTATCCTTGGATATTATGGGAACAGTAAAACTAACCAAAATTGTGTTGCTCTGCAAAGAGAAATTTTATTTTATTAACTAGTATTAACACTTTTACAAAACATTATTTGACATTAATAAACACACACACTAATTTTACCTGCAAAGAGAAACAACATTTATAGCTATTGTTTCATCAGTTCTTATTAATCACTATTATTTAAATATTCAAATTACAATATAATTCTCACTTGTCTAAATTAACTTATCCTCCATCTTTTACATGCTGTATTCATCATTCAATATGGCAGCCAGCTCCATGGTATCAAACAAGTTCACAGATAAATTATACATCAAAGTTATTACGCGGCAAATTTAAACTGTACAAACTAAATGAAATGTCAGGCACTTTGTTTACATATATAATTTTAATTGATATAAACTAGTGCTTGACTGCGAAGCGATACAATCGTTGATGGTGAGGCGCACTAGTTTATTTAGAGCCTATTCACTCTAGCCTTGAAGACACCTAAATTATAATCGGACGGAAATATTTTGATATTGATTGTTCCAGTCCTTCGATGTACG
This sequence comes from Mythimna impura, assembly GCA_905147345.3. Lineage (NCBI taxonomy): Eukaryota > Metazoa > Arthropoda > Insecta > Lepidoptera > Noctuidae > Mythimna > Mythimna impura. Next base: position 19,745,098 of record LR990356.1, on the reverse strand, counting down.
CGATTTAAACGATGAGGCGAAACGCTTGGTCCGGGCCTTAGAGGTTTCAACAACGTAAGGGTGGATACTCGCCATTCTTCGGATTGTTCGATGGTAGAAATGAGATAGCGGAATCAAGTCATGCAATTCCTGCGCACACTCTCCAAAATGCATCCTGTAAAACACCGAAAGGCTGGCTACTGTGTACTGTAGATTGGACTTAACCACATCTGGGTCACCAATTAGCCTCTTCGCACGCCTTTCCACCGAATCCAAAGCTGCTAGGTGGCATTTTGCAGCAGTAGCCCATATGTGGCTGCAGTACTCCACACACGTTCGGATCTGTGCTTTGTATAACATTAAAAGATGTCCCGGTGTGAAGGACCGCCGGTGTGAAGTCTACAACTGAGTACCTACTTCCTAATATTTTACATGAAGCAAGACCTATCCGACCTCCACATTTTAGTACCAAGAGATGAACGATGGGTCTTGTGCATTTGTTGAAAGGCAATTTTTAATGTTCTTTCGAAATCTATATAGGTATATAAAAGCGAAATACCACTCACTGATTAATCACGAAATCTCAGAAACAATAACACCTACAAATTACAAAAAAGGATTTTACGAAACTCTACCAAGGGGGTAAAACAGGTGTTGGAAGTTTGAATGGAGAAATCGACTTTTACGCTGGCGAAGCCGCTGGCAGAAGCTAGTATAATATATTTGTCCTAAAGAGACTCAACACAACGGTAACAAACACAAAGTTAAAGAGAAAAATAAGACAGAATGATATCAATAGCATACATGTTTGACAACTACATATATAGTCAATATCTAGAACCATTAATTTGTAACAAATCTCTTTACATACAGACAATTCCTAATACTTAAACTTCTAGTAACAACATTACACGTGCAAAACCGTTGACTAACTCCAAACTCCAGCTTCAACAATTAAACGCCTATTCTAAAGCCATTATCAATACGTCCAAAGGTTCTAACAGACAAAAACTACAATTTAATTCTTAACTGTCGCTTGAGTGCCGGAATCATGATGAATAATGATGTTTGTGCGTGCAACTCTGAAGTTGGATGAGGAAGTGATCGCTGATCAGATTTCACGCCTCATTAGTACTGGAGACCAATTTTGGTCAGCTACGTCTTGGTTACTCGGTTGTTCAAATTCTGGGTCGAACTTGTGGTAATCCGTTGGTTCAATCTTGGGGTCTTCGTTTGGTTATAATTTTGATGGTTATGGCTAAATACCACAATTGCCTAGGCTAGTTTTGGATGGGCTCTCTTTGGATGCAACACCAGCCTCGATTAGTTCCAGTACTTCATCAACAGCAACTGCTACAAGCAATGGGTAGAACAAAATACGATATATCGTCATTAATAATACACACGATCATTTTTTTAGATTTTAAGAATAGAGATCTACATCAGTTATTGGCGATGTATTATTTATTCTATATGACTGAGAAGCCAATTGTTTAAGCGCTAACTGAGAATCTTTTTAAGCAGAGACAATCTCCACAGTTGGGGGTTCTCGGATGGTACCTAAGTGTTTATGCAGCTTTCAACCTCAGAGAATTGAGCTCACATTTCAGCACTAGTATCGTGAGGACCTAATGACTGAGTCAGCGGATGGCATTTCCGTTAGTGACTGCTTGGTCGAAAACATAATACTCCAAAATAATATAATTTTTCATCAATGTTCTAAGAAGACGAATAATCGTTTGCCCATCTTGATGGTACTCTTCTCAATGCGCCGTAATATTGAATAAATAATCATGTTTATGCGTGCACAACACAACAGGGAAATGATCAGATTCTGAGGTGTCAGTAATGATTGTGTCACGAGCTCTATCATTATCGTGTCTATCTAAGGTTAACACTGTACAGAAAGATAACTCTTGGTAGCTATATTTTGGATACTAAAGATTATGACAATAAAGTAGAGCAAAGTTTTTCGTTCTGTCAGTAAGATTCGTAGGTGTCCCAAGGAACTAAGCCGGATACATTTAAAATTGTTACTCACAGAGGGTATTGTAGTTCACTCGAACATTATACTTGATACCACCGCTTCAGAGTCTACAATAATGATAGTACAATATCAAAAAAGTCAAAACAAAACTATTTGCAAAATTGGATATGCCTTGCCATTTGGCAGTTCTAATGAGCAGCAAGAGTTATTAGCACAAAATAGATAGGTACAGAAGTCTACATCATGTATGTACTGCACTTTCCATGCCTACGCTCAACGGTCGCGCTAGGGTCGGCGCTGCTCCGTCCGAGCGCGCTTGGGTGCGGTGATAAATACCTAATATAAATTGTAAAAATATTACATGGACACAAAGTCATGTTCGCTTTCTTTCTCGGCGCGGGGCTTATTTTTTTTTTATGTGGGAAAATCCAATGACACCTCTCGCTCTTGGGCGAAACGAAAGGCTGTGTCAGACTTTTACTGACTAAAAACCTACTCCTGTTCTATCTTTGCCTTTCATACCAGTTCCGGGTTTTCCTTTGAGAATTTCCTTTTTTATAATGTGAATGTGAGAACACTGTAGACTCCGCGAATTCTTGGGTTACTTCCTATTACGACTCACTTTTTATTATGATTATTTTTATCGTACTTTTTAGTACAATATTGACTGGTCTACAATGTCCTTACATAATATCTACTTATGCTGTAATATGGAAATATTGTAAGAACAACATTTTTTTTAAAAGAGTAACCATGGAGTTTCTTGCTGGTTCTTCTCCATAGGAAACGACCAATTTTGAACCGTGCACTAGCTTCTAACGTTTTATAAGTGCCCATGTACGCCTATGTGAAATAAAAAACTTTGACTTCGACTTTGACTTAGAAGCGAACCCATGGCCCCAGTAGACTCGACCCTGCTGGGCCCCTACGGTTTGCATTATAGTTGACATCTCCTTGAGGCGCGCGTGGAGCACTACGCGCCGTCGACGACTTGGGCTTGGTCCGGACGGTTACCGGACTGTCGGCCGTCCGCAAACCCCCGCCCTACGGCGCCCCTACGTCGGCTGGAAATCGGGATCGGGATCCCGGTGACTGGGGCGTGAGGGCCGCTCCCTCGCGCGTGCACGTGCGACCTCCTCCTTTGCTAGCATTACTGCGTCGCAGAAGGAGGCGACCGCCTGCCAGTCCTCCTCGCTTCGGACCATGGCCTGTACCAAGGCCCGACGCGAGAGATTGTTGCCGCCGATCGCTCTACCGTATGCTCAACCGTGTCCTCCGGGCGGTCCACACAGTGGTGACACCTGGGCATTCCGGTGCAAGAACTTTCCGAACTGCCCATGCTCGGTGAGAACCTACGTCATGCGGAAGGTGAAGACGCCATGAGGTCTTTCCAGCCAGTCTTCAGAGAGGGGACTTACAGCCATAAATATGGCGTACCCAGCACTGGGTTGCGACATTCGCTGTCGCCATTTCACAATGAGATCCTCCGGAACTCTGTCCGCCATGCCGCAACTTGTCGCGGCAGCAGAGTTTCGCGCCGGCGCTGCATCTCCACGCATAAATCATGCATGCATGTAAGGACTATTGCGCAAGCCCGCGCCAAACGGCAGGCACTCGCGCTCGCACTGGTTCCAACCGGGCTGAGATATCGTTACTCGAGCGGGCTTTGTATGTAGATTGACTTCTGTACCTATTTATTTTGTGTTATTAGCCTGATATGCAATTAATGTAGTATCATTAGGTGCTCACAATACTTCTGTCACGATCGCTGTCATCAACACACGACACAATTAAGGCGTACATTAGAATATAAGGCAATCTCGTTAGCAAAAGCCAATGACTTTGGTCATTTGCGTTTTTATTCTCACGTAGACTGGGAGCTACGTGATGATAATATAGTATACGATGCAATGCTTGATGCAGATGATCGTTAATGGATTTTTGAATGAGTTCAAAGTGATAACACAAGGAAATATTGAAGTGGGGTCATTCAGAATGAGTTTCTTTTTGTCTTGACTTAGAGACTTGTTTTCTTTTTGTCTGACACTAGAAATCATCGAGGTGTGTGAACTGTGAATATCACTTATGTACATGGTCGCTTTCCTATCAGACACATATAATAAACTTATATCACTACCAAAAACATCAATATATTTTTTACTTCATCATCATCATCATTCTTCTTCTCTATATTATTTATACACACTGCGTCTACATCTCTCATCCAACTCTCCTGTCGCAGGTCTGCTGGAAGAAATTTCGTTAGAAATAAGCAGGACCTTTGTACTCTTTTATCTGTATTTGTTCTTTTCGATTTTATGTGTTTATGTGTACATAAATAAATAAATAAATAAATCATTTCAGCCGAAAGACGTCCACTGTTGGACATAGGCCTCCCCCAATTGATTAAATTAAATTAATATATTTTTTTTTACTTACCTACAATATATACCCGATTTTTTTTATGGTCTTCCAAATTTTATTTAGTTTTTTTTTTTATTGTTATAAACTAGTGCTTGACTGTGATCCCACCTAATAGTAAGCAGCGATGCAATCGTTGATGGTGAGGCGCACTAGTTTATTAAGAGCCTATTCACTCTAGCCTTGAAGACACCTAAATTATAATCGGACGGGAAGATCGCAGCAGGCAAATTGTTCCAGTCCCTCGTTGTACGCGGTATAAACGACGAGGCGAAACAACGTAAGGGTGGATATTCGCCGGTTGTCCCATGGTAGAAAGGAGATGGCAGAATCAAATAATGCAATTCCCACGCACACTCTCCAAAATGCATCCTGTGATAAACCGAAAAGCTATACCCTGCGCTTGTGCTCAAGGCTTTGTAGATTGGACTTAACAAAATCTGGATCACCAATTAGTCTCTTCGCATGCCCTTCCACCGAGTCCAAAGCTGCCAGGTGGCATTTAGCAGCACCAGCCCATATGTGGCTGCAGTACTCAACACACGATCGGACCTGTGCTTTGTATAACATTAAGATTTTCATCATTGATATTTGCTAATTCGTGTCTTGAAAAATATTCATCAACTGGAACGAGGCAAATTCAGGTTATATAGAAACATCTTCAGCATTAACATTTTCAACCTGAATTTCCTAAACAGCTCCTCACAATCTTTTCACTAAGCTAAAGCCTGGCCTAGCTTTGCTTACCATACTCGATTCTCTTGCCTCTAATATTCTTCCGTATTGTGAGGTCCGTCATGTATTCAATATCACAGTACAATAATTGTTTTATGATTGGCGGGTGCCGCGAAATCATCGCCATTGACAGCTTATATAATACATCTCAAATTATATTTCAGCTAAATTAATGTGAGTCATGGTAAATTTTATTAAGATTGATTCTATAACTAATGGCCACCAATGTTCTATCTCTAAATGTGGTACAAGACTGGTATTCTAGTATAACTTATAGGCAATCACGGTTCCGTTTGAAAGCAGAAATTTTAAAAATTTGAATAGATATTTGAATGATGACGATATCAGCATGGTATGTGGTATAACCACAATCATGCATGAGAGTTGCCAAGGATCTCGTTCTATGACCTGCGTTTAAGGAAACATATGTATTCACACAGCTATGGACTTCTATAGATAATATCAGCGTTACTATCTGTGTTGTGTATTCCTAGTATCATTATTTACTCACTTTCAAGAACCTTCTTTATCTTGAGGCTTCAGGAAGCTGCTTGCATTGTTCAGTATATATGAATAACTGCTAAGACTTACTTGACTTACCTATGTCCCCCACATGGGGCAGAGGGCGTCCAAAATGCGCCGTATCCCGTTCGGTCTTGAGCTTCGCGTTTCATTTCGCCCCAGGTCTTCCCTATGTACTTTTCCTCTGCGATAACGATGACGGTTGTTGTTGATAAAGTACAGAAGCATCCGTAAACACTACTTACGAATTACTACGATCAATCTTCAACGGGCCGATATACTTACTATCACATCAGATTCTCGACGAAACACAATCTAATCTGTTAATTCGTGGTACATAAAAGTCTATACTTTTATCTATCTATCTATGATCTTGTTATCCAATTATAACTATATCTACACGACTAAACCAATTAAATGATTGATTGCCTGTGACGTCGAGAGACGACATTTATAATGATATTATTATTATCGGTGTCGCTGTTTACCTATATAAAGCTAAAGCTGATCATGCTGATATTGTTTTAAGAAATCTTTACAGGGATTTGGATATTTTTTTATTTGAAAAAAATTATAGCTCTGATGTTCATAGATTCCATGAAACATTGAGGTAATTCCAAAAGTGTTATAGGCACATATAATAGCTATTTTGGTATTTTTTGATATTTTAAAGAAGTCAAACATTTGCATTCAGAAAGTACCACTAAAAGAAGTAGAACTGATAAAGAAGACTGCAGATGGCCAACGGAACTTCACAAATACACATATATCTCGATTAAGACAGTTCAGCATAATGAAAAAAAATTGTGCTAATGAACCAGTTTCATGGTTGAAGGTAGACACCATTACCTTCAAACTGATCTATTGATGAAACCGAAAGAGGGCATCGTAACTTCATACAATGTATCCTAGCCATGTTTCGGCTTATTGAAATTCAGATTAGATGCACTCTGGTTATTAATAGTTTTAATGGCTATACTCTATAGGTTCCTTACTGTAGAACTTGTATACTATTATGTTTATTTTTCACTTTTCAGTTGTGGTATCTTAGGAATACCACAACTGAAAAATAAAAAGCTTTTTACTTATAAATTGAACCGACTTCAGTACAAAAAAAAAAACTCTAAAAGTGAAAATAAAAATAAATTATAAAAATAATATAGGTAACTTTTCTTTAAATTTCAGACGTTGGCCTTAAGTAACGAAAAAACTGAAGTAACCTAACTAGAAACTCCGAACTTAAAATGATTTGTAGTTTTTTGATAAATGGCGTATTAGGTTTTACTCCTTCAATTTTATTTTTGCTAACATTACGCTTAGCGGGTACAAAATTTCACGTACGTGTTACCTACTCTAGTACTACACGTTAGTTAAAACATTTATGATAATTGAGATATTTAGTTTCTACATTTTTACTTAGCTTTTTTTATGGCTTTTGCTATATACAGCCTATACTATCCCCCTAATGGACAAATGCCTTCTTCAATTCCTTCCATTGTTCCCGGTTCTGACCCATTTGCCAATTCTTATAGAAGATAATTATTATCTAAGTAGTCTTTCCATCTCCATCTTGGTCTGCCACGGCTCCGTCGTGGTTTTTCTTTTATTTTACAAAAAAAGAAATATACATAAATACTTATCTATCTATATATATAAAATAAGAAACTGACTGACTGACATATCAACGCACAGCCGAAACTACTGGGACTAGGAGCGTGAATTTTGCACAAGGTTTCCTTATATTACGTAAGCGAGCACTAAAAAAGGATTTTCCGAAATTCAGCCCCTAAGAGGATGAAACGGGGGTCTAAAGTTTGTATGGAGAAACCTACTTTCATGTGGACGAAGCCGCTGCCACAAGCTAGTTTATTACATAAATCTTCAAATTGCAGTACATTTTTATGGGGAGTTATCTCGTGGATACAGTCTACTTGAGTAATCTATGGACTTAACTACTAAATAATTCATAGTTGAAAGATGTCTTTCTGCAAGCCCGTTCTAAACATTACAGGAACACATTAATTGTAGAATTCCCTACCGGGGCCTGTGTTTCCTGATAACTACAACCTGGACATCTATAAGTCAAGAGTCTATAGGTTACTTTCATGCAAGCGTGATCCATCTTCGATCAATTCACCGCTTACCATCAGGTGAAATAGTGGTCAACCACGACCCTATCAATAATAAAAAAATCTATATATACAAAAACGAAATACCACTCACTGATTAATCACGAAATCTCAGAAACTATAGCACCTACAAACTTAAAATTTGGCAGGTAGGTTTCCGAAATTCACTCCCTAAAGGATGAAACGGGGGTCCAAAGTTTGTATGGAGAAACCGACTTTCACGCGGGTTAAGCTGCTGGCAGAAGCCAGTATAACTATATATTTCTTGGCCTGTTATGAACCCCATTATAATTTAACGTATACCTTTCGGCATACGTTCAATATCCTTAAACATATCAATGTGTGACTATGTTATTATGACTGTTGACAGTGATTGATCTCGACTATAGTTAAATAATAGTTTTTATACATTTGTCATAACGTCTATGATTCTAGGAAGTGTTGGAGGCAAAATGTCAAGGGCGACGATAATTTTAAGATACATTATATCAATAGCTATTCAATTATTTGTATTGTGAGGCGTCATTTTGTTGTTAAATTTTGAACTGTCTCTAATTACTTTAATTGTTGTTAATGACCTTTACCCTTTTTTGGGAAACTTGATTGTCCGTGGTTACTTAGTCAGATATATACACCCCTGAATGAATTATTCATAACAATTGCTACTAGAAAATACTACGCGCAGTGTTTTTCCATTGTTTTTCATTCATAATCAATAGCCTGTACAATATTTCCATAAATTGAGTGACATTTTGGGATATAAACTAATGCTAATAACTCTGCTGTTTATGAATATTATTTATTGAGACTTTCCCTTAATAATATCCAGACCTTTTCTAAGAAGCCCTTTAAGTATTGGTACTAATTAAAAAGTAGTTGTGTATAAATGTGCCTTACAAAATGGCTCGTATATCTAGATAGGTACCTATCAGTTGCTTCGCGAAAAGAGCTTCAAAACCATTCTGGGTCATTTTTCCACCGTTAACATGATGGAGGTTCAATTTAGTCGCCTAGCTGTCACGCTCACCCAGTTTAGATGTCTTACTCTTTGCGTAAAGTCAAGTCTGTCTTGCATAAGGTATTATCGCAAGAGTGAAAAGGGAATTTTGTCCTTTTAATAATATAAAGATTAAGAATTTGGATTAAAATTTTTTTTTTATTAGTTGGTTTAACGTCGAACAAAATATAAAATACTGAATCTTTAGCATTTATAATGATATTAGACTAGCTGCTGCCAGCGGCTTCGCCCGCACGAAAATAGGTTTCTCCAGACAAACTTCCAACCCCCGTTTTACCCCCTTAGGGGTAGAGTTTCGTAAAATCCGTTCTTAGCGGATGTCTAAACCCTTTATAGACCTACCTGCCAAATTTTAAGTTTGTAGGTGTTATAGTTTCGGATATTAGAGACGGAGTTGATATATATACTTAGATACAGCTCGCAGAACAGATAGCCGTTGGGGCCGAAAGGTTCTGGAGTGGCGACCGCGTACCGGAAGACGCAGTGTTGGAAGGCCCCCTACAAGGTGGACCGATGACCTGGTGAAGGTTGCGGGAATCCGATGGATGCGAGACGCACAGGACCGTTCATTGTGGCGACATTTGGGGGAGGCCTATGTCCAGCAGTGGACGTCTATCGGCTAAAATGATGATGATGATGATATATAGATATACGTATGTATATCTATATATATCTATATATCTATATAGATATACGTATGTATATCTATATATATCTATATATCTATATAGATATACGTATGTATATCTATATATCATCATCATCATCATCTGATAAGTGTATACTTATCAGAGTACTTAAAGTGTCCCTGCACCTGATTAGGTGGGTAGGCCTCCAAAGAGTTTTGGAGAATCTAAAAATCGCCACTGATGCCAATATAAACGTAGCAACCTGGTAAAGTAAAGTATTTGGGCCCAGTAGGGCCCAAATACTTTAAGGTAAAAGAAAACCATCGACTTGAGAAGAACAAGAAGATCGTTGATGAAGGTTTGAACCCATATACAATTCATATGTCGGGGCCGTTACCATGGGCCACCACTGCTCTTACCAAAATATGATGTGGTCGACCATCTTATTACCGCTAAGAGACTAGACTAGACTTTGTATCTTTTTTTTCGGTGGGAAAATCATCTAATGACATCCCCCGCCCTTGGGCGGAGCGGGAGATAGTGTCAGACTTTTACGGACTAAAAACCCACTCCTGTTCCTTCGTTGCCTTTCGTATCAGGGCCGAGTATTCTTTTCAGAATCAGAACCTTGGCTCCAGTAAGCTTTGACCCTGCTGGGCCCCTGCAGTTGCTGACATCTCCTTGAGGCGCGTGTGGAACAGTATGCGCTGTCGATGACTTGGGCTCGGTCCGGACGGTTACCGGACGGTCGGATGGCGAGCTACCCATGGCTCGCCGTCCACAAGCCCGCACCTAAGGTGGTCGGAAATCGGGATCGGAATCCCGGCGGCGGCTGGGCCGTGAGGACCGTTGCCTCACGCGTGCGGCCTCCTCCTTTGCTAGCATTACTACTTCGCAGAAGGAGGCGACCGCCTGCCACTCCTCCTCGCTCCGGATCATGGCCTGTACCAAGGCCCGGAGCGAGAGACCTCAGTCAGAGTCTCAGTTCTGACTTATATTTGCAGACTTACACCAACGAAGTCTAACCTAAAATACCAGAAAGTTCAGTGACTTGTCTAGAACCAGCTTCAGTGCTCAGTGACAAAACGCAACTATTTAAAAATATAAACTTACAATTGTCTATGCCGATTAAAAAAGAGACGAAGATTTCGATTGCAGAAAACCGAATATATTGTACGAAATTTTGTTATAGTCACCCTAACGGTCCACCAAGTAGATACATAAAGAAGAAACATATCCTAAGATACTCGTAAATCGGCATCCCGTTATCCCATAGCGTGAAACTTTCTTAAATCCAGCTTTTCCTTATAAAGGTTGTCAAGTACTCATTAAAAACTAAAGATATATCGTACAAATGGAACGCAGCGTTCTTTTTTCGAAAGGCAACGTACGCCGTTCCCGCCCTCGAACGCGATTGGCCGATAGCCGAGTACGTGTTGATGCGGCTGCGCAGATAAAGCGACTGTTTTGTAACATAGCGAGCTTTACGTGCCTTATGAGAAAATTAAATGACTTTAGTTTTAGAATATACCCTTTTGAGACTTGCGTCAGGTCTATTCATATTACCGGGCTTTGCAAGTCATTGAGAAACCCAATCGTCCAACTCAACCAAAAAATTTAGATATTTTTTTAGTAGCAGCACGCAGTCGTTATTTTTGGCCGATTAGTTGACTATAGGCTCGCCTGGACTCGTCCCTATTAATATATGAGACTAAAAAATAAAACCTTTTATCTCAGAAACTCGTGGAGGTATTGAGTTGAAATTAAAATCATGTACTCAGGTCTGCGGTCCCTTAAGCTGTGAAAAACTCAAACTTCTAAAACAACGAAAAAAAAAATCGGCCGTTTATGTCGCAAAAAATATATATTCCGACACTCTCGAGGGAATCAAAACCCATAAGGTACTTCCCGTTGACCCAGAATCCTGAAATTTGGCATAAAACAAGGTCTTATAGCAAAGGTATAGGAATAAATCTGAAAACAGTAAATTTGTTGTTACGTCACAACAAATAAAATGGTACTTTTTTTGCGATTTGGAAAAATCTTCGAGACTCCATTCGGGAATTGAACTATTTACATAGGTAAGTTTCTACGGAACCCTCAGTGTGCGAGTCTAACTAGCACTTGCCCAGTTTTTTTATTGCTTGGTTGCGCTCGCACTTGACCGCTATCTCACCTGATGGCAAACGATGATGTGGTCGACGATGGAGCACGCTTGCCTAGAAGTAATCTATTTACTCTGGTCTCTGGTTTAAAGACCTCAAAAAAAAAGGTTATAGCTATCAGGAAACAGACTCGGACAGGGAATTCCACTCCTTAACTGTACTGTAATTCCACACCTTTACCCATCACTTTGGGGAATAATGTATAAAATTTGTATTATTTTCGTTTTAAGCACGTATTCATGTTTTTATGTATTTTTTTCCTATTTTGCAAGTTAATTTTTATAATTTTATATTAATATTAATAATGGATCAAATACAATTTAAATTGTTTCTAATAAATAAATTAAAAAATATATACATAATAGTTGGGATACTCGTATGTTTACCTAGTCTATTGTAACTGAAGACTCATGACTAGTGTTGCCAGACATCCCGATTTACGCGGGACGTCTAGATTTTTAGGGGTCTGGGGACCCTCAATGTCCCGATAAATCAATAAAAAATCTGTAAACTCAATAAAGCTATTATTATTCCAATAAATTAACCTCTAACGCATTTTTTGCATCACTAGGTCAAGTGCGTTCAAAATGACACACGGCGTATCACTGGCTAGTTGTTTCTCTCTCGCACAGAGCTGCGTCATCTTCGTCCGTCACACGCGACCATAGTGTCTTTCTTCTGCTTTACTCAATCCACATAATCTATGACTTAATTAATCGATCTTTGTTCATCCATTCCATTCATATGTAGTAAAATGTAAAAAAAAAACGATACAATTTTAATATAAAAATATTTAAACTTTTAAAACAGCCTGCCGTAATCTACACTAATATTATATAGAAGTAAAATTTGTTTTTTTTTTTTGTAAGAGGTAATCTCTGAAAGTACTGGTTTGATTGCTAAAATTTTTTTACCGATAGAAAGCTGTTTTATTCCTGAGTGACATAGGGTTATATTTTATGTACGTGGGAAAAAGCTAATCATTCATAACTTCAATTTTTTTTTCGTTTTTGTCTTTATTAACGTGGTGGACCTTATGGTGGAAGTGTGCCTTGCACGGGTGGAGCACCGCGGTGTTCTCATGGAGGCGTTTGGCGGTAGCGACCTCTCGCGCCGGGCCCTGGTTCTGGCCATGGTCCGGAGCGAGAGAGATTGGGAAGCGGTCGCCTCCTTCCGCGAAGGAGTTAACCGCAACCGCGAGGAAGTTGATCGCAACCGTGAAGGGATGGACATCCTCACGCCCCAGTCGTCCCCGAAGGAGATGTTCCGGGTGTCGGGATTTGCGCAGCGATTTCCGACCAAAGTAGGCATTCAAACGACGAGCAATGGGTAGCTCGTCGTTCAGCCGTCCAATAAGGACTAGGCCCGAGTCGAAGGCACGTCGTGTTACACACGCTCTTCAAAGAGCTATCAGCAAAACTGATGGCGCCCAGTAAGGCCGATGCCTGCTAGGGCTGCGGGAACGTTTGAAACACTGACCGGCCTTGGAACGCAAAGAGCGACTGAAGAAGTCTGGGTTTTACTCAGTAAAAATATCACACGTCTTCTCGTTCCACCCTAGAGCGAGAGAAGTCATTGGATGATTTCCCACCAAAAAAAAACCTTTATTAAAAAAAAAATCAAATCCTGATTTGTTTTACCATGTGTCCCGATTTTTATCCAATCGGACCTGGCAACATGACTCAGGCAAAAACTTATCTTCGTAATTCGTGATTAATTTGTATCTTCTGTGTGTATAGAAAATAAAAACACCAATAAATAGGTATTCAAATGACATCAATTTAATAGTTATCTACATCATTATTAATCTGTACTTCTTTATCTATAAGTACTAATATTATAAAGAGAAATGATTTGTATTTTTGTTTGTAATGAATAAACTCAAAAACTACGGGACCGATTTTAAAAATTCTTTCACCAGTAATTCTACTGGTGAATGAATTTTTAATTTAATTTTAAAAGCTATGATAACCGAGTGACATGGGCTATAATATATTTCCTATATTCATGCGGGAAAAGCCGCAGCAGTGATATGAAAGAAAAGGAAGTTAGTGATAGCATGACGGTTGACAGGATAGAATGGAAGAAAAAAACATGTTGTGCCGACCCCAAATAAGATGGGACAAGGGCAGGAAGATGATGATGATGATGCGGGAAAAGTCGCTACTTACTAAAGCTATATGTAGGTATATAACTAGCCTCTGCCAGCAGCTTCGCCCGCGTGAAATTAAGTTTTTTAATACAAACTTTAGACCATAAATGTTAATAAATATAAAGACATGCTTGTAACTACCACAGTGGTGGCTAGTTTGTCACTAGTCGGAGTCGACCCCGTCGAATGTTATACATGTATAAATCATGGTTCCGCCACGCAGCAGTGAACTGATAACAGAAAGACGTACTTTCAGTTTTTTGGAATCATTTATTTTAAGAAGGAATTGGAATATTTCTGTATAAGGAGTGATCCAATTTATTCATCAAATCATTGATTTTCTTTACCAGCCGTCATTCGATTAAACTATTGCATTTTAAAACCGTGATAATTGCAATCTTTAAAAAGCAGTTTGGGATCTGTAAGGTGAAGGTGTTTTCCAAGTACCGAGTTGAGTGCACGAAGAATACATTGGACAAAATTACGTTCACACCAATGCGATTACTTCTTACCCCAAGTGAAAATATATATCGGCCAAGTTACAACCGTTTCGTTTCGATTCTCTTTTCGTTGATCGCCTCGAGTCGGCCACGCCTTCTATTCCTTTGTTCTGACCACGTGACTGAGCGTTGAGATGACGTCAGAACAAAGGAATCGGAGGCGTGGCCGACTCGAGGCGTTCGATGAAAAGAGAATCGAAACGAAACGGTTGTAACTTGTCTAGGGGGGCTAAGATTGATATGGAGAGATACTTCGTAGTTCATTCATTGAAATTATATAGAGACTATCTGCTGCCAGCGGCTTCGCCCACGTGAAAATAGATTTCTCGATACCAATTTTGGACCCCCGTTTCATCCCCTAAGGGGGTGAATTTTAGAAAATCCTCTCTTAGTGCTCGCTAAGCGCGTAAAAGGAAATATTGTGCAAAATTTCATGCTCCTAGTCCCAGTAGTTTCGGCTGTGCGTTGATATGTCAGTCAGTCAGTTTCTCCTTTTATATAGAGAAGAAAGATAAAGCTTGTGTTTAGATACTTTAAATTCTTTCTCCAGTAGATAACTTTACTAATTATTCCAGAGCGGCAAGCTAATTACAGTAAAAATGTTTAACGCCCAGTGAAGAAAGCGGGGGTCAGCCAGTAATTATTTATTTAATCTTCATGCAACACAAAGTACAAAGTCAGGCTTAGGTATTCTTTACCAGTCAACCTAGGGCGGTGAAGAGACAATATAGTAGGTGCATAAAAAAGAATATAAATAGTCTTAGTAAGAAGCTGCTTCACCGCATAAAAATAGAAAATATATAGCCTATGTCAAGTAGTCAACATAGTAGAATGCGACTTGCGACTTGATGTCGCATTCTACTATGTTGTGTGTATAAAATGTTTAAAATTTGTCTAGTAGTTTTTGAATTTATTCATTACAAATAATGATACAAATCTTTACCTGACATTAATTTCAGGTATTTGACATTAATTTCAGTTTAATACTTCCATGTGTTCCTGAGAAAAAGGGTCTTGACGCACGGATAGACGAATAACAAAGTGACCCTGTGGCAACCTTCACAAGGGTCCACAACTAAAATATAGTGGCGCAAAAGAATACTGTTTTGTTTTTTTATCGTCTTGTCAATTGCGTCACTGTTTTCTAGTATTTAATAAAAATATATTTTCAACTCAAATACTGCATGTATTCAATTACGAAGTACTCTTGTACCCCGCGACGTTCCGATTGAGCAGAAATGGAAACCAAACAAAAATAAAAAAAACCCTATGGGTTCTATTTTTGCCGACTGAGATACGGAACCCTAAATACAAACGAAAATAGTCCTTATCCGAAATTTGGATGACGAAAATCATATAAAATGATCAATCAAGTTACCAAAGCATTGATGTAGGTATCTCTTATCGCCTCTAGTTTATTGAAATCCGATTAAAGTGCGTAATTAGTTTTGATAAAATTATTTTTACATGACTAAGCCACAAAAACATTGTCAAAAAACTTGATTGATCATAAAAAATTACAATCCTAATATAGTATAATTATATATGGAGTTTCTTGCAGGTTCTTCTCCATAGGAAACGACCAATTGGAACCGTGCACTAGCTTCTTACATTTTAGAAGTGCCCATATAGGCCTATCTGTACATACGAGAGGCAAAGTCCTGACTTATTATTCACCCATCAACGCCCAACCCAACCCTTGGATCTAGAACGCTGAAATTTTAACCACAGGTCCCTTTGTGATGTACAGTCAGGGATCAAACGTGCAGTTGCACTCTACCAACGCCAAAGTGTCTAAAATTTCTTTGTTGTAGAAGTTCAATAATCCACAACTAGCTTATTCAATACTTTAGATTCTATGCTACCAATTAAATCAGTCATGAACCATTGACCCTCTTCTACAAAGAAACTTTAGACATTTTAGCATTGGTAGGGTGAAACTGCACTATTGACCCCTGGCTGTACCTATATGTACAAGAAATAAGCTCTATACTTGATTTTGAAAATACGACCAATGCCTACTAAATAACTGTCATCATCTTCATACATATTTATAGACCTCCCCCAAGTGTCACCATAACCACCGGTCCTGTGCGTCTCGCATCCATCGGATTCCCGCGACCCTCATTAGGTCATCCGTCCACCTTGTGGGTGGGCTTCCAACGCTGTGTCTTCCGGTACGTGGTAGCCTCTGTTGAAAGCACCTTCGTCCCCATCGACCATCTGTTCTGCGAACAACGTACCCTGCCCAATACCACTTAAGTTAAATAACTGTACGAGTACCTAATGATAATTTCACTAAACCGTTCCGCGATCATTGCAGCACTTTTCATTGAAGTAACACAATCATGATAAAAATCCGGTCATCGATTTATTTCTGTCATTTTAAAAGTAAGTAATACTTTAAGTTAGCATAGCATAGCATAGTCAGCCTTATAATGTTCCCACTGCTGAGACTCAGACCTTCTCTCTAGGAGAGAGATTGGGCCGTAATCCACCACGCGGGCCCATTGCGGGCTGGTGGATGTCACATGTCTTCGAATTTTTTGTTCTAGGACATGCCGGTTTCCTCACGATGTTTTCCTTCACCGTTTTGAGAGCAGTATAAATGTATATTTGTGTTATTTTATCTGTGATGTACTTTGTATCTAATCAGTCAGTGTAATTGGCATTTTGTCTTTCTAGTTAAAAATAAAAGATTAATTTGTATCTTCTGTTGAGGACATTAAAAAACAAAATACTCAAATTCAAATGACAATAATTTAATACTTATATCTACATATATTTACATTATTATAAATAATTACTAAAGCTAGTTAGTTTTAATTGTATTATCATAGTGAGGACTTAAATATTAACTATATATACATTTTTACTAAACCTAACTATGTACATTTTTTTTTTGTTCTTCAATGTGAATGGATTTGTTATTAGGTTATTATTGTTTTTTTTAGTTTGTAACTTTCTACTGTACAACGCCTTGGACATCCTCCGTAACGTTTTACAAGTGCTTGTAAATAAATAATACAGAGACACAAAATACACTCAGGCTTCGAAGTACTCCTCTACATCGCTGTCATCCGGTAATGTGCCCAGAAGGCTGGCAGCATTGCCACGTTGAATGGCAATGCAAATTCTTTGGGCGAAGAACGAGCCAGCCCTCTGGTCACTGGCAAAGTGTCGATCAGACGGTGTGAAATTTCCTTGAAAAGGAGACGCGCACTCGGACCCCATATTACTAAAACTAAATATATAATTAAAAACTACTATCACAATGTATCTCTCCGTACCAGTCTCAGATATATTTTTTCACTTGGAGTAAGAAGTAACCGCATTGGTGTGATCGTAATTTTGTCCACCGTATTCTTCGTGCACTCAACACGGAATTTGGAAAACACCTTCACCATACAGATCCCAAACTGGAGTTGTGCGAATCTTAAACCTGTAAAAGAAATATTTTGTGAAAAAAGTGCTATAAAATATTATGGAGTGATTGTGATGCATTTTGCTGTACGATATTTAATCTGAATGAGACACAATATATGCCAAGCCTTTTCCTGTATTGGGGCCGAGCTCCAGTCTAAGTGCCTTATCTAAACAATACCACCCAGTAACTGGACAACACGGTACCCCTTAGCAACACTGGCGTCAATTTTGATGGCTTCTATCTTCTATAACGATTGTCAAAGATCTACAAATAGCAGCCGGGATCAATGGCATATCGAGCTTCCCTAGGTAATCGGTCTTGATAAGTAAGGGATTGTCACCATATTATACACGATCCGTGTTCGATAATCGTCGCTTAACCTTGAAGACGATCTTATTTTGGGAGGTTCATCAAATAGTTTGTCTTGCTCTGGTTAGAGCTAGAGGGAGTGTCAGACTTTTACTGACTAAATCTCACCGCTATGTTCCTTTAGTTGGCCTTTGCGTTCTAAAGCCAGGTTAACTCTTTAGAACAGTTCCGCAGCTCGAAGATCAGCCCCTGTGGCATAGCCACGAGCTCTCGAGTGTACACTTATAAAAACTTAGCTTCAATGCTTAGCTTCTTGTTTTATTTTACTTTAACAATAGTTTATGCACTCAATCTACTCAGTATATCGCTGTCCATGCTGGTCATACATCTCTACGTATCTGCGCCACAACACCCGGTTTTCCATCTTCCGTATGCGATTTGCACCGTTAACCATTAGTTGATTAAACAACAAAATTCTATTGTCTGATATATTTTGGGAAATCATCAAATGATTTCTCCAGCTCTGGCTGGAGCGAGAGAGAGTGTTAGACTTTTGCTGACTAAAACCCATCACTATATAGTGATGGGTTTTAGTCAGCAAGGCCATCTCAAAGGGCAACTGAAGGAATATTCCTTCAGTTGCCCTTTGAAAGGGTCACGAACGAACAATTCACAGTCCTGGCATGATTATCGGAAACCTAATGTTCTGTTAGTAATGTTTATAACGGAATATTGCTAATGTACTCACCAAGACAGCTTCTGGGCCCAAGTCCAAACGACATCATAGCGCAGGGATGTCGCTTTTTAACATTTTCTGTTGAAAACCTTTCAGGCTTGAACTGTTCTGGTTCAGGATAATACTTTTCATCATGCTGAATAGCATACGGAGAAATTGATATTATAGTATCTTTGTTAATAACGAAGTCTGTACCATCTAATTGAATATCACGACCAACATTTCTTGAAACAGAGTTTGTTAAAGGATGCATTCGCATCGTCTCATCAAAAACCATTTGTAGGTATTTCATTTCTTTTAGTGCTTCGTAAGAGAATTTACCGCCATGTTTTTGAAGAATGTCGTCAATTTCTTGTACCAATTTTTCTTGTACATCGGGATTCTTCGCCAAGTGGTACATTGCATAAGTCCCCAATAAAGAATTATTTCCATAACCAGCAAAATAAAATATAAACACTTGTCCAGCTAAAATATCGTCCGTTACTTCTATGCATAATTCTTTCTGACCTTCAGTGATTTTCCCAGAGCTTACATTGCCTTCTCGTCGCAAACCCATCAACACATCCATTGTTCTGTTTTGATCAATCTTTGAAACTGCTTCTAGTTTGCTACCAATTTGGATTATTTGTTTACAAAATTTTGCTACATTGTCTGGGAAAATTGATAAATCATACTTCGATAGAGTACCGGGGAATAATAGCTCCAGTTCAAGAAAATAGCTTGGTGTTTGTATTGCTGCGTCCAACAAATCACATAAATTATTATCGTCATTATAAGGGTCCATGTCAATACCAAACGCGCCCATCATTATCGAGTCGGCTCCATATTTTCTAAAAGCTGGTAACGTGTTTATTTCTGATTCCTTCAAAGTTGCGTTATCTAAGTATTCAACGAACTTATCAGCTCGACCGGCAAGAACTTGAAAATTAGCCTTGAACTTGCCAGGTGTAAACACTGACGTTAAATGTTTTCTTATAATTTTCATCACTGTAACATCAGCATGAAAGAGATTGTCTCCCAACTGTTTCTTGCTGTAATACAGTCCACGATCAGGAAATGAATCAAAATCCGTAATGAGCACTTGTTTCACTATATCAAGATCACGAATCAGCAAAGTAGGAGATGTCATTCTGTACAAGCCAACCACTTTCTCATTTGGATATTGATTGTAGATATCACTGAACAGCATACCAACGTGCTTTTTTCTGAAGAAGACATCGATGAAGTTTCCGAAGAATGGGATTGGAG
The DNA here is from genome assembly GCA_905147345.3 of Mythimna impura. Taxonomy (NCBI): domain Eukaryota; kingdom Metazoa; phylum Arthropoda; class Insecta; order Lepidoptera; family Noctuidae; genus Mythimna; species Mythimna impura. The sequence continues at coordinate 19,725,141 of LR990356.1, read as the reverse complement.
TTGGTCCTTTAACATTTCTTGCTTTCCAATAGTTGAAATTTCTGGTGAAGAAGTAGTAAAGGAAGCAAACGATCGTAATAAATGTTAGGAAATATAAAGCCATGGTTGTAACTATCACTGCAGTGTCTAATTGGCTAATAATCGAAATCGACCCGGCCGACTGTTATATATAAATGACGGTCTAACGACACGGCAGTGCACTGATAACGGGCACACTTCGTATGAGTCATTTTTTACGCTTGGACTAGACGTGCGATTGTGCATGTAATTTTCAACGCAGTTGATTAAACGAAATTATGTTTTCGCATAATAATTTAAGAAGAAGCATGTTAGAAGAAACAAAAACTATTTACGTACGTATGTTTGGATATTATTTATTTTTAAGATGAACTGGAATATTTATGTGTGTGTGATCCAATTTAATCATCAAATTATTGATTTTCCTTTACCAAACGTCATCAGCTTGAACTCTTGTGTTTTGTTTATAACATAGCAATGTTCCTTTTCAACTTCTTTATATGAAAGTTTCAGATTGCAATCTTTAGAAAGCTTTCTTAATTATTTTTTTTTTGGTTTTCGAAATGTAAAAAGCAGCCTTCTTGAATTAATACGTTATTTTCGTATTTTGTAATAGAATTTTTATTCAGATCAAAAGTCTTTTTGAGAAAAAGTTATTATCTTTTACAATCTTCAATAGCTGTGGGTTTGTCAAAAATGTATTGCCGTCACAAACTTTAGAAACCCTAAGTCATCTATCAAAATTAATCCTATATAACTGCACCAAGTCTCTAAAGTCATGTCCGCTTCATGTCGGAGTACTTTTGTTTTTATGCAATATATTATGATTATTTGATTAAAGCATATTACGATCACAATTATTTCAATCGAATGTTCTGCCCGAATAATTTGTTTGCTTAAGAAAATAGGTATTTTGACTTTAATACCTAGAGGCAATAGAGTGGTAATTTTAAAGTTTCCTATTTTCATTGAATTTCCGCTACCCTCACCAGGTCATCGGTCCACCTTGCTAGGCTTTTCCAAACGCTGCATCGCTGCTGCGTGTCCTTTCCAGATTCTTTAGGCTTCAAAAACTTCTATAAATTATCTATTCTGCGAGCAATGTGTGTTGCCCACTGCTACTTAAGCTTGGCAATTCCTCAGGAACCTCGGTTCTCCTGCGGATATTTTCATTTCGCAAGGAAACTCTGAATATAGGCCTCCATCCATTGCCCTATGGATGACTAAAACTTCAGGTGAGGCCCATTGTGAGCGACCACGTTTTAGTGATGTATGTCATCACTGGCAACACGCTCCTCTGTTAAGGACTCTCGTCTTAAGGCACTGTCATAATTATATGAGATGAAAAAATTCAGCACAGCTTACTGAACACTGCCCAGCTGAATCGAATATACCTAACGGTTGACCACTTTCTTAAAGTTACCTAGCTAACTAGACAGCTTATAATAGGTAATAATCCCAGGTTCAGGTAAGTCTCTACAACTTCGAGTGTTTTTTTTTTTTCAGTGGGAAAATCATCTTATGACATCCCCCGCTCTTGGGCGGAGCGCGAAATAGTGTCAGACTTTTACTGACTAAAAACCCACTCCTGTTCCTTCGTTGCCTTTCGTACCAGGGCCGAGTCTTCCTTTCAGAATCAGACCCTTGGCCCCAGTAGGTTTCGACCCTGATGGCCCCTACAGTAGCTGACATCTCCTTGAGGCGCGCGTGAAACAGTACGCACCATCGACGACTTGGGCTCGGTCCGGACGGTTACCGGATGGTCGGACGGCGACCCACCCATTGCTCGCCGTCCACAAGCCCGCGCCTACGGTGGTTCGAGTGTAGAATCTTCTTTTTAAAGTTCCATACCCAAAGGTAAAAACGGAACCGTATTTCTAAGACTCTACTGGCCGTCTGTCTGTCTGTCACCAGGCTGTATCTTATGAACCGTGACAGCTAAACAGTTGAAATTTTGATGATGTATTTCTGTTGCCGCTAGAACATTTACTAGAAACAGAATAAAATAAATTGTATAAAACTAAGTTTTACGGAACCCTTCGTGCGCGAGTCTAGTTCGCATCTCCACGTAGTTTACATATTAACGAAAAATTAATATGAAACTACTCTACGTAATTCATCACATTCATCAATCCGCACTGACCCTCCGTGGTGGATTACGGCCCATTTCCCATTTTTAGAGAACAGCCCCCCTAGCCAAGTTACAACCGTTTCGTTTTGATTCTCTTTTCATTGATCGCCTCGAGTCGGCCACGTCCTCTATTCCTTTGTTCTGACCACGTGACTGAGCGTTGAGATGACGTCAGAAAAAAGAGGAATAGGAGGCGTGGCCGACTCGAGGCGATCAACGAAAAGAGAATCGAAACGAAACGGTTGTAACTTGGCTAGGGGGGCTGACCTGTGTCCCAGCAGTAGGAACATTATAAGACTGTTTAACTTTTATTACATATAAATAATAACCCAAATAACATCACATGACGTAGTTAAAACAATAATTTTAAACCGATAAGTATGATGTAAAAAACCGTCATTATAATTTATTTGGGGATTTCGCATCAATCTTAACTATTAAAAGATAAAACTGATTTCTTATCGCATAAAACATCATATCTAATAAACTTATAATAAAACATATTTATACGTAATGTCTAATATTCGATAAATTAAGCGATTCGAAGTCCAAATCATACATTTCCAGAAATACAGGAAAAAAAAACAATAAAAATAGTTCATATCAGAATTTGGGATTGCAAAAATCATATCAAAGCTATCGATCAAGTTGACAAAGCATCGATGTGGTTCGTCACGCCTCCAATTTATCGAAATCCGAATGGGGAAATACCTACATAATTAGATTTAGATAAAAGTATTTGCAAATGCCTTAGACACAAATACTTTGTTATTAGTTATTACTCATAATGAAAACATTATGTACGTTATTCATTTATGAAAACATCATGTACGTTAGAAAAAATCTTCATCTTTTTAGCAAAAGAGGCGATAGACATAATTATGTTACAAGAAATAGGGACCAATTAGTTCAACCAGGTTTCAGACTGGCTAAAGTGGCCTCTTCTTTCATGGGGTACTGTTTGAAATGTTATAATAAAATACCTCCACAAATATTAGAACTCAATGAAACGAAATTTAAATCTTGTCTAAAACGCACACTATGCAGGCAAGCATATTATAAGTTGGAGGATTATATTCAAGATAAAAATGCTTGACTCAATGCTGGTTCAGCTCCACTACCACCGGGGTGAACAAATTGATTAGTTTGGAAATTATTGTTATTATTTTTTAATGTTTTTTTTTTTGGAATTGTAAAATATTATAAGTATTGTATAATGTAGAAACATTTTTTTCAAAGTTTGTAAATTTGAGTACCATGGAGCTATTTTATGGTTTTTTGTGTTACTATTGGACTTGTTTGACATAAATGAGCATGGCAGTTGAGAGTTTATCATGCTCACTGAAATGTCTCACTGATGGTGGCGCATGTGTTGGATCATTCGGTTCCCTTCAAAATGGTTGAGCTGAGTGGTGTTAATATTGGCGTCATGTTCGTGAACGGGCGCTGTCAGTTGAGACTGGTCATCTCTTGGCTGCCAGTTGCTATTTTAATATCTATATTTAGTTTTTACTTTATTTGCATTGTTCTCACATGTCGATAGCGACAAGAAACATGTAACAGAGATATTTGTAATTACAAAACATGATTGAAAAGAGTGTCCATGGAGTTTCTTGCACATTCTTCTCCATAGAGATCTGCGCTTTGGAATGTGCAATTAGCATCATTTTTTTTTCTGACTGACTGACTTCATGACATTTCAAAAGTGCCTATAAATGGTTTATTTGAAATAAAATGCTTTGAATCTTGAATCTTTGAATCTTGAATCTTTGAATCTTGAATCTTGAATCATAATCTATAAGTATTTGGAACTTGTAACTGTAGGTAGGTATGCACTTTTAAAACTATATACAGGGTGTTTGGTGCATCGTGTGCCAAATTAAAGTGGTCGACGGGAGGGGTCATCTGCTATCCTTTCAGACCCCTAAACACTTCTCATGCCCTGCAGATTTTTTTTCATCGACTTTTTATTGTTTTACGAAAATAATATAAATAAAATAAAATATAAATTTAAATAAAATATAAATATAAATTTTAAATAATGGATAAAGTAAGAAACGAGTACATTAGAGGAAGTTTGAAATTGTTGAAACGGAATTATTGGTCTTGGTATGATCATGTGAAGAAGAGGGATGAAACGCAAGTTACTAAAAGAGTTATGAGTATACATGTGGATGGATGGAAAGGGAGAGGAAGGCTAAATAAAAGATGGATGGATTGTGTGAGGAGTGATATGAATGAAAAGAGAGCTAGTGATAGTGCAACGCGTGACAGTATAGAATGGACTAAAAAAACGTGTTGCGCCGACCCCAATTAACACAGGACAAGAGCAAGATGATGATGATTATTATTGATTTTTCTTAACCAACCATCATTAGCTTAAACTGTTGTATTTCCACCGTTGCGTTTATAAGATAGCGATTTTCTCTTTCAAAGGCTTTCAATTTTTTGAAAACTTTACTAATTAAAATTTTTGGTTTTAGAAATTTCCTTAAATATTACGTAAAAAGATAGCAGCTTGCAAGGAAGCCTGAGTCCCAGCAGTGGGAACATTATAGAGCCGAAATAAAAAGCTGGTAATAAAAGCCTACCTATAAATATTAACCCAAATAACATAACGTGACTTAGTTAAAAAATATTAATCCTATAAGAACGATGTAAAAACGCTATCATCTTTGGAATTACACATCAACAAGTATTAAAAGCAGTTGCGCGCGAGCGGTTGAGTCGAACGCACACGTTAGCTGCATCGCAATTTTATCGCGTGTTTTTTTTTACAACTACCCACATAAGAAATATGTTTTTAAATTATCTTATTTTACTTCTAAATGGCTGATATAAGCATCAATGTTGATAGTTGCCCTCCAAGTGGTAGTGAGGACACAGTGCAGGAGCCAGTGCATTTAAGAGAACAACAAGTTTACCTAAATTTGACCGAAGAAATGGAGATGAACGAAGAACGTGAGCAACGACTTGCAAAGAGAGGACGGCAAGATGAAGAAGAAATAGTAGAAGAAGATGGGTTTGTAACGGTAATTAGAAGCCATAAACGAGCAAATAGGAAAGATTCTATAAGCGATAATTTAATGGGAGAAAGCAGTGAAGGAAACTACACTTGTTTATGTGTGACAGGAAAAGAAATTTTACCAAAACAGTTTGGTATGGCAAAGCTTTTGAGATCATTAAAAATCGAAAAAATAGTAAAGATGGTATATAAAAGTGCATTCAGAGTCTTGATCTATTTTGAAAATAAGGAAAGTGCTTTGAAATTATTAAATTGTGAAAGTTTTGCCAGTTCAGGGTACAGAGTTCAGAGGACTGATGAAACAAGTTTATGTTATGGTATTTTAAGACAAATAGATCTAGGAACAGAAGAAACGGAAATACTTGAAAATTTGTCATGTGAGCACGATATAATATCAATAAGAAGGCTAAAGAGAATGTCTGATAGTGGGGAATGGATAGATTCAGAGACAATACGAATTTGTTTTAAAGGTGCCACTTTACCGCCGTATGTATTTGGGTACGGTTGCAGGTTTAAAGTGGAGCCTTATACGTTTCCAGTTTCTCAATGCTCGGGATGCTGGAAATTTGGCCACCTTTCCAGAAAATGTCCAATTAAAAAAATTATATGTCCCAAATGCGGGAGTAATCACTCAAATTGTGAAACAAATAACTATGTTTGTGTAAATTGTAAAGGACCACATATGGCCATGCATAAAAAGTGCCCTATTTTTCTAAAAGAAAAAAAAATCCGAGACATCATGACAAAGCAAAACTGCCCCTACAGAAAAGCATTAGAGGTATATTTGAAAGAAAACGGAGGTCAACAAACAAGTACTGATATAGGGCAAATTGAAACAAATAGTAACGACATCCATTCACAACACGGAAATAGACAGAATTCTCAGGAAACATACAGAGATATACTTGTAACAGGACGAATGGCTAATAGCAGTAGAAGTGATGATATGTTTTTGAATAAAGTTACTGAAGAGAGGAACTCAAGAAAAAGCCTTCATCGGCAAGAACGGGATGTACCCAAAAAGAAGACGATGGACACTAGAGTATCGGGCAGGTGTAGTTTAATCGAGGAGAATTCATTAGCATCACCCTCCTATGAGCCTATATATTTAGAGGAAGGAAAAAACCCAGAAAGCGCGGAAAACTCAAGCATCAGCTTAGATTTTTTTAGTACCTTCAGGAGAGTCAAAGATATATGTATATCTGACACCGATTGGAATACCAAACTGAAACAAATAGGTAAACTGGTAATGGAAGTAGTAGGTCAATTGATTGTTAAAGTTTTGAAGAAAGATGAGTTTTATGCTAAATTTATGTCTATATTTAACAATGGCTAACAATGCGTCAAGAATGTCTGCTTTACGTATTGTGCAGTGGAATGCACGAAGCTTACGACCTAAACGTAATGAGTTTGAGTTGCTAATGACGCAAGAAAAAATACACATAGCTTTAATATCTGAAACATGGCTGGAACCTGAATCTTATTTCAATGTAAGTGGGTATAATATTTTTAGAAAAGATAGGGAGGACGGATATGGGGGGATAGCTATTATTATCTGTAAGTCGATAAATGTTCAACAACGTTTTATTTCCACTAGAAATTCAGGTATGGAAATTATGTCAATTAAGCTTTTAAACTGTAATGAAATTAAAAATATAATATTGTTATATTGCCCTTCTTCAGTTCGCACAAGCCTTGCTGACTGGGAACAAATTTTCTCACTATATCCCAATAAATGCATAATAGCTGGGGATTTTAACGGCCACCATGCAACCTGGTCCTCTAAAGCCGATGGGAGAGGAATCCAAATTTATGACGCGTCGTTAGATGCTGGATTTATTCCTCTTAACGATGGAAGTGCCACTAGAGTGTCTTTAGTAGATAATATTGTTCAGAGAACATCTCCCGATGTGACCTTTGTTTCAGCCGATTTGTCTGTTTTACTAAACTGGAATGTGATGAACGAAAATCTCGGAAGTGATCATCTGTTTATTAAGATATCATATAAATATAGTAATAATATGAACGCTGGCTGTATACATAAAAAGCGAAATTTCAAATTGGCTAATTGGTCAGAGTATAGGAAATCTTTAGAAAATTATCTGTTACAATCTTTAGATACAAGTGATGTGCAATCGTTGTATGATAATTTTATCAAGCAAATAAATAAAGCAGCCGATGAACACATACCTTGGATTAGGAGTTGTGATAATCCAAAAAACAACTTTCGACCTAAACCTTACTGGAACAGAACACTCTCACATTTAGTGGCACAACGTAGGTTGGCTTTAAAAAATTTTAGAAGTAATCCTACACCAAGTAATTTAACTATAGTTGAACACAAAACTAAATCAGCAAAAGATGCTATCTGTCAAGCGAGGACGAAAGATTGGCAAAATTACTGTAGTAGCATTGATGAACAAACGTCAAGTTCAGAGATGTGGAAACGCATGGGCTGGATCAAGGGAGTCAGTTCATCTAAATCTCGCGTTTCAAATGATCAGAGGATGGAACTTCTTTCCAATCTCGCTCCAGACTATGTCTCTTTAAATACCCAACATTTTGATTCACATAATGTATCACTTGAGGCCAATTTTACCTTACAGGAAATGTGTAACTGTTTTAAGCGAAAGGATACAGCACCCGGTAACGACGGAATTACTTATTCCATCGTATACAATCTTCCTCCGGCAGGGAAATTATACTTACTACATCTATACAATCGCATTTTTAATACCGGCAGTATTCCGACACAATGGCGTGACATATTAGTGACGCCAATACCAAAACCTTCACATAACGGTAGTACTAAACTCCGGCCAATCTCCCTAATCTCTTGTATATGTAAAATATTTCACGCTATGTTGACAAAAAGGCTAGAGTGGTATATAGAGAAAAATAAACTGTTGTCTCCATTTACTTCTGGATTTAGGAGAGGACAGTCGTGTCAGGACTGTCTGGTCAAACTAGTAAGCCAAATTTACTTAGGATTTTCGCGTAAAACTTCGACTATAGCGTGTTTTTTGGATATCACTAATGCCTATAATAATGTTTTAATAGAGGTATTGATAAAAATCCTAGATGAAATAGGTGTTGGGGAAAAATTTTGTCAGTATCTGTGGAACTTTTTGAGTGAACGGCACCTTATTATTAAAGATGAAACCGATCCAAATAAGTACTTTATAAGATACACAAATCGTGGCTTAGCGCAAGGTGACCCGATTTCGCCTGTTCTATTTAACGTAATTACAATTAAATGTTTTGAGAAAATCAGAAATGTAACGATGTGTCAATATGCAGATGATTTTGTACTATACTCCCCTTCCAGAAACCTAAGAGAAAGTCAAATAGAATTTCAAACAGCTTTAAATGCATTTTGTCTTGTTTTGGATGAAATGGGGTTACAATTGTCAGCCGAAAAATCGAAGGTATGTATTTTTAGTAGAGGTTTTAGAAGGTTACAAATAGAACTTAAACTAGATCAGGACAATTTAGAGATAGTAGACAATTACAAATACTTGGGTGTGTGGTTGGACAGATCGTTGCGCTGGAGTAAACATATTAACATGACTGTTGAAAAGGTGCAAAGGAGTCTTAATTTACTTAAGGTTTTGGCAGGAGCTTCATGGGGCTTACATCCTATACACCTAAGACGTATATATATTGCACTAATCAGAAGTCGCATAGACTATACTTGCTATTTATATGATGCGAGCGCAAAATGCCATCTAGATAAATTAAATAAAATTCAAAATCAGGCTATGAGGATAATAGGAGGTTTTATCAAAACTTCACCTATTCACGTAATGGAAAGTGAGCTTTGTGTTGTTCCACTGCATATACGAAGGAAATATTTAGCATATAAATTCTGTCTAAAGTCAAAAGCTATAGAAAATAATTTAACTTGTCAGTTACTAGAGGGGCTGTACGCTCTTCGACAAAATTCTTATTGGAAAAATAAAAACATTCCTTTATTAGTAGCAGTTTGGAATGAGGTTAAAGAATTGCAGGTAGCTTCTTCTTGTCCATTATTAATGTATACTTTACGAACATGGATAACTAATATTAATGTAAATGAAATAATTATAGTTAATTTAGAATCAATAAAAAAATCTAAAGGTTCATACAATAGCAATATATTAAAATTTGAAGTTATTAGAGAATTATATACAAAGTATAGTGGTTGGTTTTACATATTTACTGATGGGTCGAAGAGTGAAGAAGGTCATGGTTCTGCATATTATATACCTGGTATAGATATGAGCACTCTGGATAATTGCTTTAAAATATGTGAACCTACATCCGTTATGACGTTGGAACTTATTGCAATCTCAGAGGCTTTGACTTATATAATTAATCATTGTGGATATAAAAATGTTGTCATTTGCACAGACAGCAAAAGTTCATTACAACACATAGCTCGATGCGCCTCTGGCCACAGAGGTGCATCGATAGCTTATGTTATTTTATCTCAAATTGATGAAATCACTTTAAAAGGTATCCAACTGAGGTTGCAGTGGGTTCCATCGCATATTGGGTTGCGGGGCAACGAAGAGGCTGACATGTTAGCGAAATTAGCGGTTAGGAATGGAAAAGAAATAAATATTGTACTAGATTATTCTGAATTTTTACCTAAATTTAAAAATGTGTGCCACGATCATTGGAAAGAATATTTTAATAAACGGTCATTAGAGAAGGGTTTATGGTATAAAACCATACAGTGTGAGCCTCTCCGCGTGCCTTGGTTTATGAATAGAGATATTAGTAGAAAACTGATTGTTACTGCTCTTAGACTCAGATCTGGACACATTCCATGCAAGAAATTTGCCTTCATGATGAAGAAAATCACTTCACCTAATTGTGAGGTATGTGGAGTTGTCGAGGACCTACAACATTTGTTGATGGAATGTGTCCAATATGAGTCCAGTAGAAATAATTTGATAAGGTCTCTGAATTTGAACAGAACTGATGTAGGCATGTTCCATAACATTATATCCCAACCAACTAGTGACGATGCGAAAGATTTGTTCAAATTCATGGCCCGTGTCTTGTGATGTATAATTGTTTAGGATACGATGGGACTGACATACGCTATGCGTAAAAGCCCCTTTAAATAAATAAAGAGAGAAAAAAAAAAAAAAAAAAAAAGTATTAAAAGATAAAATTGATTTCTTATTACATTATAATTAATCATATTTATATACTTAACCGCTAATATGCAATAAGATATCTAAGATATAGACGCTTAAATGCAGTAAGATATCTTACTGCATTTAAGCGATTCGGATTTCATATCAGAAATGTAGAAAAAGACCAATGAAAATAATAGTCCTTATCGAAATTTTGGATCACGACGATCGATCAAGTTGTCTAAGCATCCACGTAATTTTCATGCCTCCAATTTATCGAAATCCGAATACATAATCAAGTCTAGATAAAAGTATGTGTGTGGCTTCTAAGATACAGGTACATAAACCTAGTTTAGAAGTCCGGGTTTTAAATAATTGTCCATATTTTAGCATTTATTATTGTTATTCAAACTTTGTTGATTAATATTGAGAAATAAATTATTATTATTATATTATGTTTACATGCCTTGGATTGGGCACGCCGTAATCTCGGCGGTAAGTCCCCTCTTTGAGAGGTGGCTGGAATGGCGCCACAGCGTCCTCATCTTCTGCATGACGCAGGTCCTCATCGGACATGGTAAGTTCGGGAGGTTCCTGCACCGGATGCAAGCGGAAGAAACGCCCGGGTGTCACCGTTGTGTAGACTGCCCGGAGGACATAGTGGAGCATAAGACTAAAACCCACCGGTCCTTTAGTTGCGTTTTACAATCTAGCATCACGATAGCTCTTTCAAATGTTCCCGCCGCGCCATTGTATCCATCGATTTAAGTTTGTGTTAGTTACTATTCTATTCTATCTTTAAAGTTACTCACGCTACATAGGAAGTGCCCTTACCAAACGACTATAACAACCACGACGAATCACAAATCTCTAATCACATCAACGAGATCCACATTCAAAAAATTACCATCAAATGGAATCGCCGAAAAAACTGTGTATCAAATTGGATACTCCAAAGAGTCCGGCTATCATTACAAAGAGGCTAAATGTCAGAAGAAGTTCGGTATATCTAATTAAGGCTTGATTTATTATGGGCCAAGTGGGAGCAATTATTGTGGGACTATTAAAAACATAGCGTTGGATTGGGAATGCTACAATGGTTCTGGTGGTGTTTTCAAGGATATGGTTGTGTTGAGATTTGAGATAACTATATTCTCATAAGACAACATTTATTCACTATAATATTATAAACTAGAAGAAATCAAAAATTTGTTGAAAGTATTACAAAAATTGAGGGGTACATTAGAAATATGGAGAAAAATTAGTTCGATACACGGGGTTAGAAATGTTGGTTGGAACGATCAATTAACGGGAATTGATAATAAAACTCTCGAATATACTTTTTTTTTTTTTTTTTTTTTTTTTTAATTCTTGATAGGTTTGCGCTTGACCGCTAACTCACCTGGTGGAAAGCGACGATGCGGTCGACGATGGAACGCGCTTACCTAAAAGTAACCTATTCACTCTTGACTTAAAGATTCCCGGGTTGTAGCCATCAGGAAAAACAGATTCCGGCAAGGAATTCCACTCCTTAGCTGTACGCACTATGAATGTGTTCGCAAAACGTTTTGTGCGTATAGGTGGGATGTCCACCATGTACCGGTGGCGCATTGCCGTACGCCTGGTGGTCCGATGATGGAACGGGCTAGGCGGAATTAGGTTATGCAATTCCGACGCACACTCCCCGAAATGCAACCGGTAGAAAACCGACAGGCTAGCAACTCTGCGTCGATGCTCAAGACTTTGAAGCCTCGACTCAACGAGTGCATCATTGCCAATGATCCTCTTGGCTCGCCTCTCAATTGCCTCAAGTGCATCAAGCTGGTATCGGGCAGATCCGTCCCAAAGATGAGAGCAGTACTCCATACACGATCGAACTTGCGCTTGATAAAGTTTGAGCAGCTGTTCCGGCGTGAAGTACTGTCTGACCTTCGCGAGGATTCCCAGCTTTTTTGCTGCCAGTTGAGCCTTTGCTTCGATGTATGGCCCAAAGTTGAGTGTTGACGTTAGCGTAACACCAAGGAGATCAAGATGGTCGGTTATTGGCACGGTTACGCCCCGGAAAGTTGGAGCAGGGCTGAATTGGCTCCTTTTAGCGGAAAATAGACACGCCTGGGTTTTAGCAGCATTGAACTTGACCAAATTGGCATCGCCCCATTCAGAGACTGCCTCCAAGGACAAGTTCAAGCGCTCGACCATAGCCTCTCGGAGAGACTGGATCTGTGACCCACTAGCCTGCGCGCTGGATATGTAACTCTCAGCAACAGTGCTGTCGTCTGCATACCCAAAGGTACCGGGCTGAAGCAGATCATTTATGTGCAGCAAGAACAATGTTGCCGAGAGCACTGACCCCTGAGGGACCCCGGCATTAATGGCCATTTGACCGGACGAGCAACCATCGATGACCACTCGGATGGACCGGTCACTCAGGAAATCTGCAATCCAAGCACACAAGCCAGCAGGTAATCCGAAAGAAGGAAGCTTACTAATAAGGCTTTCGTGCCAGACCCTATCGAAAGCCTTCGAGATATCGAGGGAGACGGCAAGAGCTTCCCCGTGTTTCTCGATGGCCTCACTCCAGATGTGGATGGCATACGCTAGAAGATCACCAGTTGACCGATTTCGGCGAAAGCCGTATTGTCGGTCACTTAGGATGTCATTAGCTTCTAGGTATGCCAGGAGCTTACTGTTGAGTACACGTTCCATTGTCTTACAGAGAATGGACGTTACTGAGATTGGCCTGTAGTTAGCTGGGTCAGCCCGACTACCCTTTTTGGGCACGGGCTGTACGTTAGCTTGCTTCCATGCAATCGGCACTTTTCCAGCCTCAAATGAAAGCCGAAATAGGCGTGTCAGGATCGGAGACAGTTCAGGCGCACACGTTCTTAGAACAATTGCCGGTATCCCGTCTGGACCGCTAGCCTTGTTCACGTCAAGGTTACGCAGCACCCTACGGACGTCCTTCTGATGGATGCGAATATCCGACATACTCGTCTCGCAACCATCAGGATTAACAGGGGGCCGCGCGTCACCAGAATCTAGACGCGAAGATTCCGCGAAGAGAGAGGCAAACAAATTTGCTTTCTCCTCAGCGGTATGGGCCAGCGACCCGTCGGGTTTCAGCAGTGGCGGTAGTGAGGGACGGCAGAAGTTCGATTCAACCGACTTAGCCAGGGACCAAAACGCCTTACTACCAGCAGGGTATGATGCGAGTTTGTTCCCGATGCGGCTAATGTGGTCGAACCGAGACCTCCGCATCACCTTCTTGCAAGACTTGGCAGCTCTGTTGAAGGCTCTCTTCTTCTGACTCACGTCACTCGCCTTATGCATACGAGCGTCGGCCCATGCCCGGTATGCCGTGTGCTTAAGCGCGTTAGCGCGATCACACTGCGCACCAAACCAAGGGCGAGCATGGCCAGACATTGTTACGTCAGAGAATGAAATGTAATACTCCATCCCCCGCCGCAAAACATCTGTCACAGCATCTGCGCACGACGATGGATCATCCGAAGAAAAGCAAGTAGGCTGCCAAGGATAACATGCGAAGAAAGATCGCATGCCATCCCAATCTGCTGACCTATATCGCCAAACCCGCCTGGTGCCTCTATGGCAGGGATCAGGCGGAGAGTAGACTGATACAGATTTCACCAGACAGTGGTCGGAACTACCTAACGGTGATGATATCGACACTGAATAGCGGTCTGGATCTGTTGTCAGCAGAAGGTCCAAGCAGTTGGCCGTGTGCGAATCAACATCCGGCACCCTCGTAGCTCCCTGGACCAGCTGGGTGAGATTTAACGCTAGCGCAAGCTTTCTTATCTCTCGACCAGCATGGTCTGTGCACCGGTATGGGAAAAGCCACTCCTGATGGTGGGCATTAAAATCCCCCAGTAACACCAGTTGTGCGGAAGGGTACCTCTGCTGAGCCGCATCCGCCGCCTCACTAAGGTACTGTGTGAGCCTGGTCAACTCCTGATCACCACTGTGCGAACGGTAGACACAAGCATAGATAATTTTATCCATGCCTGTGTCCACCAGAGCCCAAAGCGTTGAGAACCTGGTATCTTCAAGGTTACGGAGACGCCGATAGCAGATGTCGTCCCTGACGTACAAACACACACCAGCGTGTGGTTTAAAATTGTGCTCCAGGGTAAACCCTGGGTAAGACAGGTACGACACGTCTGACGGACTTCTTATCTGCGTCTCCGAAAGGAAAAAGAGGGAAGGTTTTTCAGTCTCCAGGTGATGATGGACTGCTGCGAGATTAGAGTGCAGACCTCTAATATTGCTGAGGTGCACTTTAAGTGAGAGGGAGTGCAGCCGCTGTATAACTTTTCTCTTTTTCATCCTTGGCATATTGAGAGTGAGGTAGGAGAGAAGAAGGAAGTGAAATGGAGTCCCATGCTGCTAACCTTCGTCACGCACTGGCAGGACAGCATCATTGGGGCACTAGTCTGGAGACTGCGGGGAGTGCGGAGGAGAATTCTCTTAATTGTCTGGTTTTTATATTTATCATAGCAGTCATTAGTATACCATTTTAAATAATATTTATTTATACAATTTATTATTCCAGATATTTTTAAAATTTTGCTACAACAAACTCAATGTCAAAACATGACAAAATTCAAATTTCATTGATATATTTTATGTCAATGGCACGAAAACACGCGCGAACGCCGGCGTTCGCCAACCAATTGCCATTTAAAATCAACTCAAAATACACAGCGCTAATGCCGATATTTGTGTTGGTAGCGATGGATTGAAAATATCTGGAATACTTTTGATAAATTTTGGCTTATATTTTTTTTTTAAATAGTACGTAACACAAGTCGTAGTCTAGCGTTCGCGGTCGAACTACGAGAAGACTGGTTGAAAAGAGAATGACTTTCCTATCAAATATTCTTTAAATTTTTTACAGAATATCTTTAAGAATTTGTTAACTATTGATCGCAACTTTTACTTTTGCCGTTGAACAGACATGAATAAAGAGAACAATAAGAAATATTTATGTAATTATTGCGTTTGTTTTACCTTCTGCTATCCTAATTTATGGTCACCCTACAAAACGATCAACAAACGATTATGCAACATGCAAGTCTTATTGCCATATGCCACAGAACAGCTAGTTTGGAGCTGTTATAGCTTTTGTAGCTCTATAAGTGTGTGTCAAAATCGCTTTTTACATCGTTTTTTTTTAACATGCTTTTTCTAACAAAATTGGTTATGTTATTAACAATTCCAGGCCATAATAGACAATGCATATAACTTGACCTCTAGATTTTTTTTCTTATCCTTGATCTGCAATCAGCAGGGACTATAAGCAGATGGGATATTAGATATGGCGGTTCGAGCTTATCCTCAAGTAAGAACATTTCCATTTCAATAATGTTAATAACTTATTATATGACTTATGCGCTAAAGTTATGGATAAAGCGGATGACAAAAGCTAGTAATTGTCAAAGATTGAAATGCGATTTTAGAGTATATCAATCTTGACAAAATCCCTAATAGAATGTATTTTTTTTTATTTAGATCCTAAGTTCACATATTCTTTCTAAGTTGTCCATTGAAAAACAAGATATTGCAGTAGATATAAAATCTACTTATACTTTTTTCCAAGAGATGGGATGAAACTAAAAAATGCCACCTCCGTTTCCTTTTGAGTGCCCGGTGGACACGGTGGAGCATACGGTAGAGGTGTGCCCCGCTTGGGCGGAGCACCGTCGTATCCTCGTGGAGGCAATCGGCGGCAACGATCTCTCGTGTCAGGCCTTGGTACAGGCCATGGTCCGAAGCAAGGAGGAGTGGCAAGCAGTCGCCGATTTCCGGCCACCGTAGGCACGGGCTTAGGTAACCGTCCGGACCGAGCCCAAGTCGTCGACGGCGCGTTCTATTCCACGCGCGCCTCAAGGAGATGTCAGCAAACCGTAGAGGCTCTGCAGGGTCGGAGCCTACTGGGGCAAGGGTTTGTTTTTGAAAGGAAAACTCGGCCCTGGTATGAAAGGCAACGAGAGAACAGGATTGTGTTTTTAGTCAGTAAAAGTCTGACACACCCTCGCGCTCTGCCCATGACCGGGAGATGTCATTGAATGATTTTCTCACCTAAAAAAAAATTAGACATTGGACTGGCTTAGAGGGACTGACAATCTAACACCAAAGTCTCGCCATAGAGGTTTTGACCGTTTAGAAACGGAACCCCAAAAACTAAATTTCGGCCGATCCTCAGTTGCAATTTGGTTGCTAAAGAACAAAACACGTGCAATCCTTTCATCGGATGATAATGTATTGCGAAAACTGTTGTTATTTAGAAATCTTGTATTCACAACAATGCTCTTAGCCCGCGGTGAGCTATTGTTACGCTTTATCGATGTGCGCATAACATTTAAAGTTGGATGACTGTTACACCGATGTGAACATTGCGGGCGCACTCTGGTCAAGTTTAATTGAAAAACGACTTTTGTATTCATAGTCAGGTGTCACTATACGCGCAGCTTCTCCACGGGGAGTTTTAACGTCTCCACAGGTAGACAATTTATTAGCTGTTGATCTATTATTAACTTACAATATGTTGTAAATAAAATATAATCGTACTTTTATTCAAATTCTTCGCTGAGAAAAATCACAAACAAAGCTAGTGTATAATATTATAAACAAGTGATATATCAAACAGGCATTAATTAAAATAAAAAATTGTAATAAAAAACAAATCGTACAATCGCAAAAATCACATCCATAAATCTCTTATCATTTAACCACAAATTACATGACAGTGTAACAAATGAGCGTAATAAGCGTTCCCACAACGCAGCGACAGGGGACGTCCGTTCGCGCCCGCTGCCGCGGGGCAAGTGGGACTTTTTGCCTTTTTTTCATGCGGGTAGTCGGACAAGCGGGCGAAGAATGTGACCGTGTGTAGTGCGATATGAAACGCCGCTGGGCGTAAAGACACTGGTTTTTTGTGTATGGAGCGAATAAATTGCTGTTCTTAATCTCCTCGTGAGATGGTCAATGACTATAGCCCTTGGACATGTTGGATGTACACTCAAAGTGCAATATCAAGGCTGCTTTGGATATTGCGATGATATTTTATTATAATATGTAATAACTACACGGTTTATCTTTTGTATTGAAAACTGCTTTGGACTTACTTCGATCACTATTATTAAAAAACATGTAAGCTGCACTCTAGCTGGATATACCCCACGAAGTACTTCAGTTTATATTAACAAAAGAGGCAGAAGTTACCATAGCACGATCGTACTGTAGTGCTTTTTTTAATTAGTAAAATATTGGGAAACAACTTAAACAAAACTAAGAAGATATTTTATTAGTAGTAGAATTAGCTCCTGTCAACAGCTTCGCCCACGTGACTGTAGAAAATAATTCCAAGGAATAAAAAGTAAGTATGTTTAAATATTCGTCACAGCCACTTTTTTCCGAAATTATAAAAACTATACTGTTGAAACTTGGTAAGTAGATGTATTCTGCAAAAAAGAAAAAACAATAAATGTTGGGGGTTCCCCATACTTAGAACCCATTAATTCCCGTTTTGACATTTGAGAAATACCCTAGAATGTAACTTGGAACGAAACTGAAAGAAACAATAAAATAATCATTAATTACATAAAGTATATTAAAAAAATACATACTTTTTTTTGGCGCGTTAAATAATACATATATTATGATGGAAAATATTGCGAGTATTGTTTTTGCGTGTTTAAGTATTCGTTATGACAGACGTCAAAACGGACCGTTTAATTATTTGACAACTTTAATAACAAGGTTGGGGGTGACTTATGTCCAACAGTGGACGTATTTCGGCTGAAATGATGATGATGATGATAGTGTGTCAATAATTATTCGCAATTTAAGCGATAATAAAACACTGATCCCATGAATTGTCATGCGAATTGCTTTACAAATATGTGAAATATTGATGTCACATATTTGTAAAGCAGTATTTTTATGTCATATACTTATATACTGAGCGTTAACTTACCCTAAATACTTGTAGTTTTCATTAGGCTTACGCTGCTAATTCGCCCTAATATTAAAAAGGCAAAAGTTTGTATGTTTGTGTGCGCATTTGTTTGTTACTTATCCAAATTCAAACGAATTATTAACTAACAGCTTCATAACCAGGGGTCGGAATTAGGTAGAATTATTCATGTACTTGCATCGAAATGTTGATATTAATATGGATCTTCTCGGGATTTCTAATGAAAAATCCCGTGTGGCCAACAATATTACAAATAAATAATAATAAAAACCTCAGAGATAGATAAGACAAATAAAACAAAGATAAATAACATACAAATTTTATTAGTATTTTTCGTTGAAAAACATCTCTCTACGTCAACTGAGGTAAGGTTAACAAATTTATACACTTACACAATTTTTCTGCTATATTTCTGATAGTGTCATAAAAAAAATCTGCTCTTTAAAATTAATCTCGGGACTTGAGGCATATCCACTTTATTCTTTCGCTGTATGAAATTGGTGTAAGTACATGTTTAACTCTACCTAATTCCAACCTCTGTTCATAACTTTCATTTAAAATAAAAACCGATACACACGACCAATCAATACTTAACCTACAATTTACATACATATCATGCCCTTCCTTTCAGTTTCAATGGTAGTGCACCCTTCCCGGTGATTATTCGTAAAATCAGTGCCAATTACGTAAGTGCGGCGTCTGCGCAGCTCTGGTAATGATCGCGGGTTCCCACGCTCAGCTGTGCGGAGGGGGGACGTGTCGTAGCTTTTAGCAGCTTAAAAGGAGGTAAATTTTATACTTTATGTTTTAACTGTAGAATATCAATGTCAATTTTGGCCATTATGTTTTTGCTACAGTAATATGGAGAGATGGTATACAAATAAAACTATAATAATATTCCACAACTATCACACAACGCCGTCTAGTCCCAAGCTAAGCAGTGCTTGTGTTATGGGTACTAGACAACTGATAAACATATTTACATATTTCTAAATACATACATATATAGATAAATTACACCCAGACACAGAACAAATTATCGTGCTCATCATACAAACATTTGTCCTGGGTGAAAATCGAACCCACGATCTCCGGCATAGCAGTCAGGGCCACTAACCACTATACCAACAGGCAAGTCTAACTGCTGATAAAAACTATTTTTTGTGTTTTTTTATTATTATACACATTTTTGGTGTACCTACTTTGCGATTCTTCGCATTATAAAACTAGAGCTGGAAAAACATAGGAATAGGACAAATTTGGGACGCCCGCGCCTCAAGTGTTAAAAGACAACAGAAAATAGTATAGGTAAGTGAAGTTGTTCAGAATTAATTTGATTTCCTATCGAAAAAAAAAACTGAAAAAATATGAATCATAAATTCTGTGTAATCTTCTTAATATTTTACGGAATTTAAGGTGAACTTAGACTTATCTTGAAGATATTATGATGTCTGCTAGTCAATAGGTATATATGCTATAATACTATCAATCAAAGCAAATGACGTGTTTCACCTAATAAGTACCTACTTACATTTTGTTTTTAATGGATTTGTCGCTCTATCTAAAACTAAAAAAACTAAAACTAATATTCGACAACTATTACACAAAAAAAAAAAAATCAATCTAAAATCAATTTTAACTAGTCAAAACTAGTTTTGAAGATTTTTTTTACACGTGTACGATTTTTTTTTACATTGCAGTATCCTTGTGTCACAGTTCTAGCTTTTCTGTACACCATAAAATCGTTACGTAGACCCTATAGGTTTCAGAAAAATATTTCAAAATATGTGTCACCTATTTGAATCCTGCCCATTACTCATTAATACATAACTTGAATTTTTTGAGTAATAGCTCTGGGAACTATTTTAAAAGAAAGAAAGAAAACATTTATTTGAGATTCGCACAGGACAAACAACAATAAAATAAAAAGTAACTACTTAATCTATAAATACTTAACTTAAAATAAAAGAAAGCAATATTAAAAGATAAAAATAAAAGACCTGTGCGAGGCCAGAAAGGCTCCTATCTCAGCATATACTGCGATATTTAACTAAAAAGTAAAAATAACGCAGCGCTGGTATTCTGATAGGGCCTGGTGATGCCACGGACGCACTCACGGAACACAGAGACAGATGAGATAATATATAGATAATAAAATAATAAAATATACTAAACATATAAACAAATCTATTAAACTTCAAAAAAGTGTAAAATTAAAGTACTATTTAACCATTCATACGCCCGATGTTCCGTTATACATTTATCTATAGCAGACAAACGAATGGCAAGCGCGGACGCAGATGTAGGCTATAGTCTGTGGTAATGGTCGGCTATCAAATGAGAAAAAAACAAAAATAAATAAATAACAGTTTAAATAAAACGATTTTAAGTTATAAACTAGAAATAATGTGCATACAATATATAAGTGGTTATTGCCAACTAAAAGAATGTCAAAAATTCCAGGAATAGGGCACTTGGAGCTAGACAAAAGCTCCAAGTGTATTCTTGGAATTTAAAATCACTCAGTAAGCGTTCATAGTGGGAACTCTAAACGCCGACCGAATGATTTTTTATTATTATTTATAGACTCACCACTATCTAACCTGATGGTAAGCGATGATGAAGTCCCCCATGAAGGGCCCCATCCATGTGCTGATGGTAATCACCAGGGTGATTTTATGGAGGGAAAAATCCCACTTTCTGGTCTTTCCCCAAAAACCCAGGCGCCTTTTGAAGGTTTTCCCATAAAACCAAGGCGACCTATACCCACAAAAATATCTAACCCTACAGCAACTAAGACCTCTTAATCTACGCGGACGTAAATCGAAGATGGAGGAGCTAATTGTCCCCGAGGGAGCAAGTCTTTGTAAACAGCCGCCGGGCAATTTGCGTATCGGAGGCCGCCACGACTGCCCCGGATCGTATTTGCCCGATAATTTACGTAGCTACAACAGAAGAAAATCTATCCAATGTCGCTAAATTATATCTATTAAGTGGACTGCAGAAGCTAATCGCGAGTATTATAACGCGCAGAAACCACAGCAGTAAACAGAATCACAAAATATAATGTTATTCTCCAGGATAAATACTAGATAGATAGTGTGTTCAAACTATAATACAGATAATTTACTATGATAGAAAAAAATCACGAACATGCCTCTAAAAATTACTTTTATCGATTAATAAAAACAAATAATTAAAAAAAAACACGACTGCCATGTCAAAAAAATAGACTTAAAATCAAAAAAACAAGATATACGTTAATTTATAGAAAAATGAAGAAAGTAGTCACTCATTGACTAAACACGGAATCTCGGAAACTACTTGATCTACAAAACTGAAATTTTCATCGTTGTCGGGGGACCACTCTGTAAAATACTTTCTTATATTATAAGAAGTCCACAACACAACAAAACACTCCTTTTTTGGGCAGTCGTGTAAAAATCGGACTTGTACCTCTGTACATGTAATGATTCTGATTGTTTGTCAGATTATTCTACAAGCAACGTTTAACCCTTACAGTGTTTTAATTTTATAATCAAATCTGTACATTTTTAAGAAATCGCTAAAAGTTTCATGTTTTGCAGGTATTGTCTTTACGCATCAGTTTCTTTTGTATGTAGTCCAAGAGAGACTCTTAAGGTTACTAAGAAAGACTTACAAGTGAGTAAGTAAATGCCATGAGAATTACAGTTCATTTAATCTGTGAATATAACCTATAACATATGTCACTTCAGTATTATAAGATTTGAAAACTGATAAGATTATATCTAAGATGAATTATTGAAGTCTTTTGATATCGCAAATATCATCAAAACGAACAGTAGTAATAGCCACTACTTACGAGTAGGTTTATATAAATTATTATTCAATCACCAGCACTCTCAAACGTGAAAGAACCAGCCAAGAACCAGAAATTCGCACAGTGCGGGTTGGTGAGAGGGAATGGGCCGTAATCCACTGATTACGGCCCATTCCCTAGACAGGAAGCCGGAGTCCCAGCAGTAGGAACATTATAAGGCTGATTATGCAATAAAATGAAATACAAGAAATATTGTTTGAAAAAACGACGTGAGTTTTTTTACTGACCGTACCTACTAGTTGACCACCAAAATTTTACACTGGGTATCGATATTAGGGCAGATACACATTAATTGATAACTTCAATTTTATTAATTAATTTGACGAAATAAAATCTATTCATTAAAATTGTGAATAAAATATGAATAATGAAAGTATTGATTATGCACTTTATATGTAGAGGAGGGATTAATCGGAATAGATATGCTACTTCGATAATAATAGGGAACAAATAAAAAACATATTCTTCGAAATTCAAAGTCTAAAGGCAATCATAAATTCAAACATGCAGATGCAATAGTATATTTGCACATTTGCAAATATCATTGCTTTATGTATGCTATTTTTGATTTATTTACTTAATTGCTTATAAACATCAAAACTAATAAATATTAATAACTTAATAGGTATATATACAAACGGGTAGAAAAAGAAATTATTGGGCATCAAAAAATTCATCCACATCGATATATATGGGAAAAGTGCCCAGAACGCTGGCAGCATTGCCACGTTGAAAAGCAATGCTGATTCGTTGTCCAAAGAAAAGCCCAGCCCTCTGGTCTTGTTTTATTTGTTAAGTTTTTTTTTTATTTTGTTTTTTTGTATTAAGTATTTGTGTCAATTGTAATTTGTAGTGTTTTAATATGGGAATAATTTCCTGACAAATATATGATTATTATTATTATTTTAATAGAGCCACCAAAAAGGAACGCTCTTATTTAAATCCCATAATAACAGAAGCATAAATAATTTACTAAATAGCGTAAAATTCAAGTGCGTTTTCTTCAAAAACTTACTTTAGCGCCACTAGTAATTTTTACTTACCTGCTTTCCTATCCAAAACAGCATCATCTTTATATTCGTCCTTATGCTTATACCAGTAAAGTGGAACTTTATTTAGCACTGTTGGGATGAGCTGTAAATTTATCTTGGCCGCCTCTAGCCAGTTGGGAGGTCCAATCGTCATAGCTTGTCATATCTGCCATTGTATTCCAACAATAGATATTGTTCACTGTATCGCAAAGTAATTACATTACTGTAGAGTAATTGATGTAAAAACGAACGATTGACATTTTAAAGGAATCCATTTTGTTTTTGCAACAATTTGAATAAAGAATGTTTTGAACTTCTGTCAAAGAGTAAGCCGCTGCGTTCGCTTGAGTTTAAATAGGATTAAAGAAATGTTTATATTACGATTGCATTGGATATATTTCAATAGTGTGTATAGTATTAACAATAATAGTAAAATCGTGGCGCCCTATGATTGTCAATTTACAATAGACTTACAGTGTAGTAAACACGGAAGTACAATACTACATACCCGAGAAGTTTTCGAACCTTTTTTTGCGTGTGGCAATCCTCATGGATGTCCTTCGCTCTATGGCAGGAGGAGGGTTCTATCAACCTCTTATTGCCAAAAACCACACGGTGTTATTGAACTACCTTTGTCGGGGTCTTAGCGGTCTTGCGCAGTAGACCATGCTCCCAGCCTGGGATACAGCATCATCATCATCATCATTTCAGCTGAAACACGTCCGCTGTTAGACATAGGGCTCTCCCAAGTGTCGCCACAATGAAAGGTCCTGTGCGTCTCGCATCCATCGGATTCCCGCAACCCTTACCAGGTCATCGGTACACCTTGTAGGAGGCCTTCCAACGAAACGTCTTCCGGTACGTGGTCGCTATTCCAGAACGTTTCGGCCCCAACAGCCATCCGTTCTGCGAGCAATGTGCCCTGCCCATTGCCACTTAAGTTTGGTGATTCTTCGTGCTATGTCCGTAACCTTGGTTCTCCTGCGGATATCCTCATTCCTGATTCGATCACGCAAGGAAACTCCGAGCATAGCCCTTTCCATTGCCCTTTGGGTGACTTTAACTTTTTACGCGATTGTGTCGCATAACTCACTCTTTTGTATGTTATGTTATAATATTACTTATTTATATATATTTTTAAGTTATGTGCCATGTTTGTCGTAAATAAACTCTTTTTTTTTCTTCTTCTTTACCAGACTGCTTCTTGTGGAGCAGTTTGGGCGTCCATAAGGATTTCCCACTCCTGCTGAAAAAAACCTACCCGTGTTCTTTCTATTGCCCTTTACGTTCCAAGGCTGCGGTAACCATGCCGTTCCTTGCCACCGTACGTTTTCATTTTTTTTTGTTGGGTATCATTAAATATGTAGGTAACTTCTCCCGCACTGCAGGGTGGAGCGAGAAGGCGTGTCACATTTTTATTGTACTAAAAACCACCTGTGTTCCTTCAGCTGCCCTTTGCATTTCAGGTTCGCGGTAACTCTTTCGAACATTCTCGCAACCATGGACCATGCCGTTCCCAGCCACTATACCTACACAGTACAAAGGCCGTTAAATCGACTGTAATAAGGTTAAATGTGTTACCGATTTTAATTTAATGATTATAAGAGCGAGACATTACTGCTCACAATAGTTTTCTATACGTATAACATCGGATTCCGACATCTCGACGACTATTAAAACTAAACACCACGTTATTGTTGTTGACTGGTGAAAGGTATAAGATGTAGCGATTAGGTCGTTCTAACACTAAACTGCATATAAAGTCAAAATCAAACTCAAATATTTATTTGTAAGAATATGGTACAATAAATATTACAATTACTGTGTATCCTTTGTTGGACAACCAATAAAACCATTGTTGAAACCTCTACGGTCCAGACTAAGCGTTTTGCCTCGTCGTTTATACCGCGTACATTGAAGGACTGGAACTATTTTCCTGCTGAGGTCTTCCCATCCGATTATAATTTGGGTGTCTTCAAGGCTAGCGTGAATAGGCTCTTAATAAACTGGTGCGCCTCACCATCAACGATTGTATCACTGCTAACCATCAGGTGGGATCGCAGTCGAGCACTAGTTTATATCAAATTATTTAAAAAAAAGTATAAAAAATAAAAATATAGGTTTCAGCATATCCCGCCTATGGGATACAAATATTTCTATAAAAATAAATGAAGGCTTAAATAATATTTTTAACCTAAAATAATATATAATTGTAAATAACCTATTATTACTACACCAGCTTTTGCCCGCGGCTTTGCCCGCGTACATAACATATTATAGCCTATGTCACGCAGGAATAAAGCAGCTTTCTATCGGTGAAAAAAAATTAGAAATCGGTCCAGTACTTTTAGATATTACCTCTTACTAACAAAAAAACAAACTTCACCTCTATAAAATATTAGTGTAGATTATGATGATGGCATTTCCTGACTCATAAATAATCATAATCCATCGTAATCCGTAATCCACCACGTGGACCCTGTGCGAGTTGGTGGATGTCACATGTCTTCGAATTTTTGGTTCTAGGACATGCCGTTTCTGGGTTTTAAGAGCACTAGTAATGAAATAAATTACCCTAAGTAAAACTCCAGCCTAGGTTTTTACCAACGACCTACAATCGTAAGCCGGGCCCTTCTCTTTGAGCGACCACTGCTCTCAATATAACTAAAGACTATGGAAATATCAGGAAATTATTTCTTACTCAAAGAGCTGATGAAGTTGCTAAATATCAATTTTTTGTTAAATATGATATTTTTCAAATCCACGGCGAAATCGTGGCTGACAAATATTAAGATGGATCTACTGAAAAGGCTGGACCCTCAATGGCACAGGTCAGATTTATGTAGAAAAGATCGAAGGAGCCCTTTGCCTCCTCCAAATCTGCCTTGAACCTGCCCTTGCAGTAGGCGGCAGCGTCATCCATCCTTAGGTACCCAATCTGTAAAGACTCTTACCCAGCGATCAATATCTATGCGGATAATGTGACCTTCCTATTTCCCTTTTGCCTGCCAGCCTTACTTCCTGTGCCTAAGGTCCCCGTTTTTAAGCGCAGTGCGGCATTTCGTATTCTGTCGGCTCTTTTGACATCCTGAGCAGCAATGGCTGTAAAAAATTAACATCCCTAGAAGGGGAAACGGGTTGCCAGCTCTTCTGTAAATGAGAAGACAGAAAAATCAGTATAGCGACTTTACACTTCTCGAAAAGCGCAATTCCCTCTACATCTCCCACCGTACACCGATATTTACGAGTGTCACTATCACCACAACGATCGGGCGTTGGCAAATGATGTTAATTTTCGAGTTTTACAGCGAAACAAAGCAATGGTTATCTGGCGAGGCATCGCTCACGAGTTGCGCCGCGGTATCTAGCGGTAGGAGCTCCGACTTGTGACGTAAGGCTGATGGGACACCAAGAGATGTGGCTGGAAATATTTCAACGATTAGGTCCACTCTTTTTTTTCTTTTTTTGTGAGAAATCATCAACATCTCCCGTTCTTGAGTGAGAGGAAGTGTCAGACTGTCACTAACTAAAACCACACCTATGTTCTTTCAGTTTCCCTTTGCGTCCCAGGACCACGAGAAACCCTTTCAGAAGTCGACCCATGGCCCCAGTAGGCTTCGGCCGAATCGGATGGATGGATGGATTCGGATGCGTAAAATACTATATGCGCCATCGACGACTCGAGCTGGGTCCGAACGGTTACCGGACGGCCGGACGGCGAGCTGCCTGCACGCCTACAGTGGCTGGCAGTTGGGGTTGGGGTCTTGGGGGCGAGAGGATATCCGTTCCTCCCGTTCGGGGTGGAGTAATAGGTGTATAGGATGTATTAGACCAACTAAATGTTTATTTTTACCAAGAATTTAATCAATAGATTAGAAATAAAAGTAAAGTAACCATGAAATCTCAGATTAGCATTAATATTTTTAATCTATTATTTCGGTCGATTTCACCTAATTGACTTTAAGTTCTCTAAGTCTTATGATAAACGCTACACCATGCCTAAACGTGATTATATTTAACTGCGAGAAGATAAGTAAAGCCAGGGCACCTCAGCACCTGCTTATCTTGGTTCCAGTCTATTGCAAAAATGATATTTGGTGTCCAACTAGTTCGCTTTGACGTCATCTGCCTATTTATGTAACTACTTAATCATGTGAGTTACGTCCTTAAAACGGATAACCAATCAAGAGTTTTTTTTTTCGGGTTGGAAAATTATCTAATGACATCCCCTGCTCTTGGGCGGAGCGGGAGATAGTGTCAGACTTTTACTGACTAAAAACCTACTCCTGTTCGTAGGTTTTTAGTCAGTAAAAGCCTGACCGTGCGTGGAACACTACGCGCCGTGGACGACTTGGGCTCGGTCCGGATGGTTACCGGACGATCGGACTGCGAACTACCCATTGTTCGCCGTCCGCAAGCCCGCGCCTTCGGTGGCCGAAAATCGGGATCGGAATCCGCGCGACTGGGGGCGCGAGGGTCATTGCCTCGCGCGTGTGCACGTGCGGCCTCCTCCTTTGTTAGCATTACTGATTCGCAGAAGGAAGCGACTGCCTGCCACTCCTCCTCGCTCCGGACCATGGCCTGTACGACCCGGCGCTAGAGATCGCTGCCGCCGATCGCCCCCACGAGGACACGGCGGTGCTCTGCCCAGGCGGGGCACACGTCTACCGTATGCTCCACCGTGTCCTCTGGGCGGTCCACACAATGGTGGCACCCGGGCGTTTCTTCCGCACGAATCTGGTGCAGGAACCTCACGAACCCACCATGTCCGGTGAGGACCTGCGTCATGCGGAAGGTAAGGACGCCATGTTGTCTTTCCAGCCACTCCTCAAAGAGGGGACTTACCTTTGCCTTGGCATAATTATGGCGTGCCTAACAAGAGTTGATCATCGCTTTGATGGTGAAGATCAAGGGACCTTAGGTATGGTATCTAAGCACCAGCTTCCGTAGGGTAGGGTAATATTTCCTCAACATGCAGTTCCGGCTTACGATTTCTATATCGTGTAATTTATTTTATTACCACTGCTCTCAAAACGGCGAAGGAAAACATTGCGAGGAAACCGGCATGACCTAGAACCAAAAATTCGAAGACATGTGACATCAAATGGCACTAGGAATGCAATGGGAACATAATAAGGCTGATTATACCTACTTATGTTTATGCAGTTCTGACTCTGTTACGTTTAATACCCTTTTTATTTTTCTTTTTTGTGTTGAAAATCATTAAATAACTTCTCTCGCTTTGGGTGGAGCGAGAGGGATGTCAGACTTATACTGATGAAAACCCACCCACATTCCATCATTTGCCTTATGCGTTCCAGGGCCACGATGACGCGGACACGCAGATATGCAGCAGCGCACTTGGTCCGGAGCATAGACATAAATCATACATATCTTATCACATTCTGTTAAGTACTCTTAATCAGTGTTATACTTCCTATAAGAACGCGATTACACGATCATATACAAACAGATTTTGATTACGCAATCACAGGATTATTGATATAATCACCAACATTTTTGAACATGTGCAGATTTCACAAAATAATACCCCTTTTTAGGGTTCCGTACCTCAAAAGGAAAAAATGGAACGGAAAAAAGGATCACTTTGTTGTCCGTCTGTCTGTCTGTCAAGACCCTTGTGTTGAAATTAAAACCATTATATTCAGGTCTGCGGTCCCTTGAAGCTGTGAAAAAAATCAAACTTCTAAGTTAACGAAACGGAGAGGGTCACGAGAGTCCGATACGATGCACAGGACTGCCCCCTAGCCAAGTTACGATCGTTTCGTTTGCGTCGAACGCCTCGAGTAGGCCACGCCTCCGATTCCTTTGTTCTGACCACGTGACTGAGCGTTGAGATGACGTCAGCACAAAAGAATCGGAGGCGTGGCCTACGCGAGGCGTTCGACGCAAACGAAACGATCGTAACTTGGCTAGGGGGGCTGGTCATTGTTGCAACGCAACAATGGTGGGAGGCCTATTTCCAGAAGTGGACGCCTTTCGGCAGAAATGATGATGATAGTTTTATACCCGAACCCTTTGCAAAAAAAGCAAAAACTGTATATTTAACACCTACAAAATCCTCATTGTGTCTCCCTCTTAACCGAGTGCAATCGGTGTACGAACACGCACGGCAGTTGCGGCCGAATTACGGCCAACGATACGATCTTGGACGACAAATCGCACAACGACCGCACCGCCTCGTCCTTCGCTTGAGTTTCACGCTTGGCAAACTATCGGGACATCGCGAGATTATAGCTTCCCGCTTTCTTTTAGATACTGTCGCGTTAACTTACTAAGTTATTGTTTATGGGTTTGAAAGATTGTTTGGTTTTCCTACCGCGTTTCTTTTTGTTATCGGTCTTAAGAAAAAGAGAAAAGAAAAAAGAAGAAAGAAAAGAGGAGGGTATCGCCATATTGTTATCTCAGGGTATGGACCTGACAGTGGGCCTGTAGGACTAATTAAGGTTTACCTTGAACAAATCTACTTAGGTTTTTTTTTTCTAGATCGACTTTTAAGTCAGCAAGTGTTTACTTCGGGAGACCTACGCCCCTCCATGATTTTTCAAATTACTGATGTATGTACAAAATTATTCTCACATAACTCGGAAGATGACCAGCATATGAGCATACATTTTCTTTTAGGCAGTTGTATATATCTGTCAATGATTTATATATCGGCTATGATATCCTAAAACATTGATAACGAATAGGTATCACAGATTTATACAACATGTAATTGGAACAATGCACACCCTTATACATCGCAATTAGAAAATTAAGTTATAATCATAATACGTGCTCTGAAATTTTTGTTAAATGTACTTCGGTAGTGTTTTTTTAAGAAATATGTATCCTAATTCCTAAGTGTAGGAAAATAATATGGGAATGGACACACTACACTGGTAGCGCATCGGTATTGGTATCTACACACGCACACACCAACTCTCTAGTAAAGCAATCAAGACTTATCAAGAATTTATCAAAATATTTTTTTTATCCTAAAATAGTCATGTTTTATTTTAGAATACAAAAATTACCTACTTTAAAAATAACTGAAATCGATTCAGTAACCGATATTAATTATTCTGAACATACTACTTGCAGGATGTTTTTTTTTAGGTGGGAAAATCATCAAATGACAAATCCCGCTCTTGGGCAGAGCGTGGGATAGTGTCAAACTTTTACTGTCTACCCACTGACTGAAAAACACACTACTGTTCCTTCTTTGCCTTCGTCTCAGGGCCCCGGGGTTCACTTTTACACTACCTGTGGCCCCAGTAGGCTTCGACCCTGCTGGGACGACTTGTAGGATGAGTGTTTATTACAGCATTCGAAGTTCATTAACTTCGCCTGAAAATGTCAAAATTTGTCATTCAAGTAGTGCTTGAGACGATCTTAAAACAAAATACTAAATTCAAAAACCCTTATCAAAGGGCTGATTTCTTAAAAGTTCTTCAACTCTCACAAACACAATGCCCTCTTTCAAGACCTACAAGACATGTTCTGTGCCACGAAGTTCCTCGCTATTGCGTGTTACCGGCCTATCAAGTGCGGTAGTATCTGCCCCAAGTTATCTAGCCCTGTCCTGTAGATGTCTCACGATACCATCGGTAATGCCAAAGGATACTTTTGTGAGCTTGGCTTTTCTTTGGTGGGAACTTTTATGTTTGATAGTGGAGTCATAGTGAAGTTATAGCACGTTGGGCTTGACCTGTGCTGACTTTGTGTCTCTTTGTCAAATTATTCAATGGGTCTATATTTTCTTTTTCGGGATGGGAATCCTCATGGAAGTCCTCCACCCTAGAGTAGGCTAAGGAGTCTGAGGCTCATACTGATTTAAAAAAACCCTGTGTTCCCTCGTACACAAGCTCGACTTCCGCTGCCCGTAGGCCTCGTCCCACTCTATTTAGCCTTGTCCCCACTATATTGGGATCTTCAGCTTCCAGTCCTATCGGATGCCGAATATCAATATTGTATATGGATCAACTGCCTATCTAACCTCCCTATCGAGCCTATCAATAATAAAAAAAAAACTTACCTACAAATAGCACAATATCTGATGTCTAGAAGACATATGTAGACAGTTTCCCATCGAAGCCCAGACTGACAGGCAAGTCTGAATGTATTTCGGCCTCCATCAGTTGGAGAGTTCGGGGCTGTTTGCCAAATTACGATGTGGAGTGGTGTGGTGTGTACTTGCGTACACGAAGGGTTTTCCCGAAGGTTCCCTTGTGATAAGTAGCTATGATCTAACCAAGAAACTGGTTACATAACATGACACCTCTTTGTAAGACTGGTTGTTAAACTTTCAAGCTTTAACGGCTGTTGAAGACCCTGTCTCATAGTACCTTGCTCCATTTAATGGTTGCGGATGTTGCCTCATCTGTTTGGCTCAAGGAATGGTGAGCCAGATGATTGATGTTGCTGTAATTGATCATCATGGTTTGTAGATGAATTATAATATAATTACGTAGCAATTAGTTTAGATGAAGACACCTGTAATTATGTTCGTAGATACAGGCCTAGAGAAGAGTCACAGTCATTGAAACCAAGAATAAAAGACGAAAACGAAAACACATCAGATATTTGTCATAATCTTTCAAGTTTCATTCAATTATTAGTATTCAAAACATCCTTATAATTCAATAAAAACACTTAACTAATTAAAACTATATATACACTAAAGGCAAAAACTACTAGCTAAAATATGGCGTCATAAAATTCCTCCGATTCGCTGTCGACATTCCCACGTTGTATGGCAATGCTTAATCTCTGACCAAAGTTTAGCCAGCCCTTTGGATCACGTGAAGTGTCAACTAAGCGTTTGGATAATTCTTTGAAAAGCTTATGAGCACTCGGACCCCACGGCCCAAGAGTTTTAAACCCAAACGGCTCAAAAATATAACTACCGACGACGAGGTTGTTATATTTCAACCGCTTGAGGTTCTCCGCAGCCGCAGCGGCAGCACCAGCACAGCACGAAGAGCTAGGAAGATGGGATGGCGCAAGAGTGTCGACACAGGTAGCGTCCCACACTAAAGGCCTACCCATCTTCCACGGAAATAAAGACATACCGTTCGGTCTCTTACCATCGTCGCGTGTCAGTATTCAAAACTCAATTCAGAAGATGCGGTCATAACAATCTGCCAAACAATCAAACACCTGAATCGGTTTCAAATTCAGCAAGACTCATCATCAACATCACTATTTATAACGATAGGCGTCCACTGCTTGATATAAGCCAGCTTCCTAAAGAATGGCCACACCGATAGATCCCCTTTTTAACCGACTTCAAAAAAGGAAGGAGGTTTTGTTTTATTTTTGGTATCAGAATTTTCTTCAAATAACTTCTACCGTTCTGGGTGCGCAGATTTTTACTGACTTAAACTCAAGCGTATTCCTTCAATTGCCCTTGCAAACTGACAGATCCACTGCGTCTTGAACCCAGCAGATTCATCCAAGCAGGATTATAGGTTTATTAAATCGAAATCTATTAGTGAAGTAGCACATAAGGTACTACTTCCAAAACATATTTTTTACAGCCATGCGACATCAATATTCTTATTGATGTAGATACAGCAGGCACCAGCAACGCCAGTGAGGACAATAAGTCAGCAACGTGACTCTCAGCTGATGATCGTAGTCTGCAGTGATTGTGTGGCGGTCTGGCCGGCGGTAACAAATTAGCGTGGTTGTGACCGCCGTGGTCACGCGCACCCGACCTTGCAAGGTGGGTTGCTATTTGGCTGAAAACCTATTGGGCCTGGGCCAGTTCTATGAGACTTCATTAGCCCATGTCTATGACTGTCCCATGTGACTGAATCCTTCGAAATCTTTTCTGTCTCATATGTGTTGGTCTTTGGCGTAATTATGTACGTAGTACTCAAGACCCATACAATCTTAAAAATTTAAAAAGATGGTCTGATGAGCTAATCCTATTGAATGACTAATGAAATAGTCTAAGAGTACTAAGAGGGTTGTATTTTGTATTGAGGATTTTAATGATTATAATACCGTGAATAAATAAGTGTTACGGTCGTAAAATCAACGCCTAACTTGACACAACAATTTTTTTTAGAAAATTTGAATTTTGCAGCCTGCCCTGGAGCATCCACACGTTTATAACGTTCGGTGCTCCGATTGGCCCGCTACAAGTTCTTAACCAATCAGAAAGCCAAACGCGGTATACGTTTCAATCGCATTAACGTAAATACAACTTGCACTAAAGCTGCAGCCTCTGGCTGTACGATTAAGGTAGAACTACACTGCGCACACATGTGCCACACACGCTGATCTGGGCGCGTCGGTCTCCATACGTTTTATATGGCAACTAGACTAGTAGAGCTACACTTGATCCACGCAACGCGACGTCGTTCTACGTACAAATCAGGCGTGTTACAAGTGTGCGTCGGTCTAATGTAGTTCTAGCTTTATTCATGTTACTGTCGCTAACTTATTTCAAAAATTTAGTCGAAGACCATTTTCTACCCCTTTTCTGTCTACACAACTTTTCTACATTTTTTTTTTGCACTTCTATATATTTAATAGGAGGACACTACTGACGACTCCCTTGTTATTTTTAGGTCTTTCACTTCGGCCAAAGATTGTCTGATAGATATCACTGTCAGTGATAATACTGCCATTGTACCCATAAATTTAAGTTCGTGTTTAACACACAGTTAGTATTTTTTTTGTTTACAATATAGTGTTATTCTATTCTAACCTCAAATGGCATAATTTTGAAATTGATAAATTATTTCATTACAAGAAGTGTTTTGTCCCAGAATCTAGATGGAAATAAATGGATTCTGTCATTTGTGGAACGGAAATGAATTTGGACGAATTGGATTTAGTCTTATAAGGGACCATCAGGCTGAATGTCTAATGAGATTTGAGACTATAATCGTACTTCTGATACTTTTCTATTCCAATTCGAAAACAGTCATGTGCTACGGTTTTGTGAGCTTCCCTCCAAAAGGTAATTACGTTAATGCGTTGTGCCTTTTGTGAGCCAGGATGTTTTATGTTAAAACCAACCAACTCAAAGTTATCGTAATTAGCTAAATGTTTCAACATATATTAAGATTTATCATAGCATAGCATGCATAGTCGGCCTTATAGTGTTCCCATTGTTAGGACTCAGGCCTCAGCCCAGTGCGGGTTGGTGGATGTCACATGTCTTCGAATTTTTGGTTCTAGGACATGCCGATTTCCTCACGATGGTTTCCTTCACCGTTTTGAGAGCAGTGGTGATGAAATAAATTACACAAAGTAATGCGCCTGGCTGGGTTTGAGCCCGCGACCTACAACTCGTAAGTCGGGGCCGTCGTGCAGAGCACTGGTGGCTGAGCGGATTTATCAGCTATACTAAAATTCCAAGAATTTAAGAGCTACTGGAAATTTAAAATATAGATCATTTTCTTTTTTGGTCCAGTTTTTCATTTATTATTATTTATTTTTCTTAGCCTTACAGACGACGATGCTTATCAGCGAATCGAATGGCGCTGAATTATTAAAAAAGAGAGGCAAGAGCAAAGTAGAAGAAGATCATTTTTTATTGTATTTATTTAGTACATTTTGACTGGTCTACATTGTCCTCGCACACCTATTAATATTGTTACATGTACAATTGTACATATTGTAAAACTCTATCAGTTTTTTATAAAACTAAAAACTAAAAGATTCTCTTTTAAAAAAAACTCTTTAAAAACCTTGGAATTTTTAGATACAGAACTTCTCCATAGGAAACGACTAATTAGAACCGTGCACCAGCTTCTGACGTTTTAAAAGTGCCTATGTAAAATAAAACTATTTTGAATTGAATTGAAACATTGGGAATCAGGCAAACAGCTCAACTTTGTATGAGAAAAATATAGAACTATTTCCAATTGGAAATTTATTGGTAAAGGGCCTATTACACTACGCGATATTCAGCACACGATATTCAGACTGTCTTATTTTTTGTTCCGAGTAAGACCGGTCTAACCCTTATTACACTACGCGACATCGACTAAGACTGTCTGAATATCGAGTAGTGTAATAGTTAAGTCCTATTTTTATCCTCTATTTTTTTGACTGTGTAACTACGAATCTTAATTTAAATTCCCAACTAGGAACAGCACAAACAAGAACGAACCGTTCCAGATCATTCACGATCGGTTGGCGGTAGATATCGCAGGATTTACTGCTCTATTGGGCGATACATCGACTGCTGCGACACCGCTCGCTACAGCCGATAGATGGCGTTGGATACTATGACACCTGATTTATTTGGTTCGTAAGTTTTTTTTTTCTGAATGTTCAGTCTTTTAGATAAGCTTTCTGGATGTTATTAAAAGTTCTTGTCTAAGATTTGGAGATAATGTTTTACGTAGATAAATCAAATCAGATTCAGTCCTTATTGTGGCACTTTTCTTAATTTAAAACCTTAGTTTGTTGTTTATTTATATGAAATACATATGTATGTTTATTTTAACAATATGTATTAATACATTTGAACTTTTTTTTTATTCTTGATAAGTTCGCGCTTGACCACTATCTCACCTGATGGAAAGCGATGATGCGGTCGACGATGGAGCGCGCTTTTGTTTTTTTTTCGAACTTTTGTTTCCTAAAGGATATATTTTCTTTTTTTTATGTTGATACATATATTAGGTACATATTACCTCTCCACCACCTTGGGTTGACTATGTAGAGAATACCTTAGGTATTAAATAGATACGCCTATATACCTCTGTAGTGCACCTGCACAAGTAATTTTATTGGCCAATTGCTGGGTAAAAAAATAAACATGATATAAATTGGTAGGCTTGATAAAAACAAAAATCATGAACCTAACCTAACTTACGATTTCAAACGTGTACTTAACGAAATTACTTCACGGAAATATTTGAAAGATACATAAAATAATAAAGCATGTTTTTTAAAAGGGTCTGGTAAAAACAAAAATCTTGAATAGTTACTTTGTTTTTTTTTAGCATAATATAGCATAGCATACCTAATCAGCCTTTTTATGTTCCCACTGCTTCGACTCAGGCCTCCTCTCTAGGAGAGGGAATGGGCCGTAATCCAACACGCGGGCGCAGTGCGGGTTGGTGAATGTGACATGTATTCGAATTTTTGGTTCTAGCGCATGCCGGTTTCCTCACGATGTTTTCCTGAGAACAGTAGTGATAAAAATAAATTACACAAAGTATTGCACCTGGCTGGTTTTGAACCCGCAACCTACAACTCCTAAGTCGGCTAATGTTGCTTCAATGTTTTTTTTTTTAATAAAAATAAAATCGCTGTTACGGGGCCGCTAAATCGACATAGACCCGGGCAAAACCCCTACAAAGTACTTTGTAACTACAACCGCCTCTTAAAACATTTAATTGCCTCAAACTTCTCAAAAGTAGGAAAACACAGCTACTCTAAAGTTCATTCCACACAAATCACAATAGCGAGGAGTTACGAGCTAAATTATAAAGGGTGCACCACACGGTCGTCAGCTCTCCGCTATAAAGTAGGTGGTTTAGAACATAGGCGGTCGGTTATGTCTATGCAGTATGGTAAGGTTGCCAGGATAAGTTAACATTTTATGAAGTTTTAGAAAACAATTTCTGAATTTATTTTAAAATTAAAGGTGTTAAGTTGTGCAGCTAACTATCAAAAAAAAAATCAAATCAAAAAGATTTGGAGGTATGCGGAACAGAGAGTAAAGTCCCGCAAACCTCCGTTGAAAAGGGAGGATCCTCCAACCAGACGGGTGTTATGTCTGGTGGGCAACTGCCCGATAGATGATTTCGGGCTATTCTATATGTTCCAATCACTCGGAGAACTTTAATTGCGCGATGCAGGATTAGTTATTATGTGACGCTATAGATATCGCTACAAAGATAACGAGAATAAAACACCAACGCAGGAACCCAGTAAAAAAAATCGAAGATATTTTAAAGAATCTACAATCTAGTAAACAAGGATGAAAATAGCAGAGCTTGCGGATGACGAGCTTTGGATAGCACGCCGTCTGGCCGTCCAGCAAGTACCGAGTCCGAGTTTTCTTCGGCGCGAAGTGTAGGGCCCAGTTTTGAAAAAGTTACCGTGGCCCCTTAACGCAAAAGCCAATTGAAGGTCTGTAAAAATTTATAAAAGTCTAACACGCCTTCATGCTCCATTCTAGAGTGGGAGAAGTCATTGAATGTTTCCCACCTCAAAAAAAAGGGTGAAAATAGCAGCAGATCAGAGAGAAAATGGAAAACAAAGTCAAAGAATTTAAAGGGCAAAAGCTAAATGTAGAACATTCTGTGTTCTGAACTAAGTGTTCCAACATTTCTTTAATCATTATTTATTAAATGCTTTAAACACACAAAAGTACAGAGGCGGACATACTTTAGGCATTTTCTACCAGTCAACTTTTGAGTGATGCAGAGAAAAATAGTGGTAGGTGCAATAAAAGAGAGAGAGAAGGTGAATACTCTTGTATTCACCTTCTCTCTCTATTCTTATAGATATACTAATAAACCATAGATAATACAATTGTACAATATATACTCAAATTAACAAACTACATACCTATATTTTAATAATAATATATTTTTTTAAATTCTTATTTAAAAATATAATTTATATGTTTAAAGTAGTGAATAAACGATAATATTAATATTATTTATAAGATTTTACAAAAGAAACTTAAAATTTAGTATAAGCTATTATTATAAATATAAAATACAATACAGTTTATGTGCATCTGTAACTGAACTAGGTAAAAACCTGTATCTCGGTATAGAGCGCCAAACCTGAGAGGTTTGGTAATAGCCTAACAATTGGTCCAAATCGACAATTAGAAAACATTAACGCTGTGATAATACTACTGCCAACTTCTTACGAATTAGCTCTCAAACTTTTAATATTATGAATCTTGAACCCTTTCTAAGACCAGCCCTAGCTGCAAGTCGGCGTAAATTGAAAATCCTCGTGACGCTACGTGTCGGGATCAGATGCCCCGATAATGGCTATTGTTTGTTTTGTCTCGAGACGAGATAACCGTGATAATATAGCGAGGCGATAGCCGCTACGATGTTAGGAATAGAAGGCGAAATTCGTATAAATGGTACGAGGTAGATATTTATTTTATTTAACATAAAACAGCCAAAGGTCAATTAAAATATTCATTTTTTATATGCTTTATAGTACATTAGCTACTGTCAGTGACTTCGCCTGTGAATGTAGAAAATTGTCCCAAGTTGTATGATACACATTTTTTTAGGTGGGAAAATCATCCAATGACATCTCCCGCACTTGCGCGGAGCGTGCGGGTGTGTCAGACTTTTACTGACAGACATGCACAAAGTGTGATTATCACCAAGGGACTACAGGACTACTTTCAGAGTTTTTTTTTTTAAGTGAGAAATCATCCAATGACTTCTCCCGCCCTTGAGCGGAGCGAGAGGGCGAGGCAGATTTTTAAAACTACTAAAACCCACTCCTATGCTTGACTCTAGATAGACTCAGTTTGGGTTCCGAGAGCAACATGGAACTATTGAACAGGTACACCGTATTCCGAATGCTATAAGTCGTACACTGGATTGCAAACAGTTCTGCTCTGCCGTCTTCCTGGATGTGAGCCAGGCGTTTGACAGAGTGTGGCATGAAGGACTTCTTTTCAAAATTAAAAAGCTGCTGCCAGCCATTCCTTTTTTCCGATTTTACGATCATACCTGCAACAGATGTTTTGAAGTGAAATTCAACAATGAAGTTGCTTCTCTAAATGAAATCCTATCAGGAGTACATCAAGGAAGTATATTGGGACCTATACTATACTTGATATTTACTACAGACCTACAAACGCACGCTGCACTACTGTCGGTAAACGAAGACTCAGCCATAGCATCAGCCAAACTACAAGCCCACGTCCATAAAGTGGAGAAGTGGCTTGACAAATGGCGTATTAAAGTTAATCAGGCAAAATCTGCCCATGTGACCTTCACCCTGAGAAAGGAAATTTGTCCTCCAATAAAACTACACAATGAGGTAATACCACAGGCTGAAGATGTGAAATATTTGGGAATGCATCTTGATCGAAGACTCACCTGGAGAAAGCACATTTGGACCAAGCGCAAACAGCTGGATACGAAAGTCAGATCAATGCATTGGATGATAAGTTGCAAATCAAGCCTGTCACATGAAAGCAAGATAGCTATTTATAAAACCATCCTCAAATCAATCTGGACTTACGAAATCCAGCTGTGGGGGACTGCTAGCAATAGCAACATCGATATTCTGGAACGATTTCAAAGTAAGACATTGAGAGCCATGCTAGATATGCCATACTACGTGAGCAACCGATTCATACACAAGGACCTGAAGATTAACACCGTCAGACAAGAGATTGCTAGATATAGTGAAAGCTATCAAATAAGATTATCGACTCACGTCAATAAGCTGGCATTGGAACTATTAGGCACAGGAAGTGTTACACACTTCCGACTGAAACGGCATAGTGTCCCTAAGCTTACCGCGAGATTTGATCAAACCAAGACATGAACGGGTCTCTCAAAAACCCTTCTGCTAATAAAATGCCGAACGTGACACCACAACTGAATGGCTTATTGTGTCCAACACAGATCGCCAAGTTACAGATTACATTGAAAAAAATAATAGTTTTCAAACCTTTCATCGGGGACTCTAGATTAATCAAAATTGATATTGTATTAGCAATGCGATTGCAATAATGCCATTATGACTTTTTTTTCGGTGGGAAAATCATATAATGACATCCCCCGCTCTTGGGCGGAGCGTGAGATAGTGTCAGACTTTTACTGACTATAAACCCACTCCTGTTCCTTCGTTACCTTTCGTACCAGGGCCGAGTCTTCCTTTCAGAAGCAGACCCTTGGCCCCAGTAGGCTTCGACCCTGCTGGGCCCCTACGGTTTGCTGACATCTCCTAGAGCCATGACTGAGATTGATGTGACATCTCGGTTACGCATATTTTTTTTTTACGTTTTAGCAATTGTAAAGTATCGTTTCTTTTCTTTCTTTTAAACGTTGCTCCATACTAGAAATGACTTCTCTATCGTGAGTGCATTCACAAACATGTAAATTCACTTATACAAGATATTCAGACAGACCCGGATTATAAAATCTTTAGGCCATGCAAATTATTATTGCTTGCCGGAATCGTACAGGCGACCTACTGCGCAGCAGCCAACCATGCCGTCATTTTATCGTTGTTTAAATGTTGCTTTGTCTAGCTATATAGAGACGCGCTTGACCAGTAGGTATCTCACCTGATGGAAAGCGACGATGTGGTCGATGATGGAGCGCGCTTGCCTAAAATTAACATGTTCTAGATTGTAGCTATCAGGAAACACGGACTCCGGCAGGGAATTCCACTCCTTAAGGCTACGTTCTACTCATTTTGAACTTTTTTAAATCTCGGGAAATCCACAAATATAAAAGAGAACACCATGAAAAATTATTTTATTAAAATTGACTATATGATTAACCACCGGGCAAAAATCAAAACATGATATAAATTAGTTGAATAGATAAAAAAAAATCGTGAATCTGACCCTAACTTACGATTTCAAACGTGTATGTCTACGAGATTACGTCACAGAAATATTTGAAAGTTACAAAAAATAATAAAGCTTGTTTTTTAAAAGGGCCTCGCAAAAACAAAAATCTTGAATAGTTATATTTTTTTTTTATAAAAATAAAACCGCTGTTACGGGGCCGCCAAAGCGACATAGACCCGGGCGGAGTTCATACAAAATACTCAGAGACTACTGTTCGCACAATGAATGTGTTCCCAAAAACTTTGCTCAATGCTCAACGAACGGTAGTCATATCGGGTCACTGACCCGTTCCTATCCCTGCAATCTAATAATAATAGGTCTTTACCTATGAAATTGGAGATTTTTAAAACGGGTTGTTTTAAAGTGTTATATCATTGGATTGACTTGGAATCATAAGTTCAAATAAATTTTATATTAAAGGTTTATTCTTCTTTTGAAATTAGGTATTTATTGGTTTCTTTGTGTTTTGTATTTTCTGTAATATCGCAGTACTTATAACCATTTTTGTATGAAATCTAAGAAAACTCGCATTATTTTGTAATATGAGTTCTACCGTGGAAACAATGGGACTCAAGTGATATGCAATATTGATGATGTATACGGACTTAAAACTGCTAATGAATGAGATGTCTATTTTGGTTTAAATCACTTTCATGTGATTCCAAGTCAATCCAATGATATAACACTTCAAAGCAACCCGTTTTAAAAATCTCCAATTTCATAGGTAAAGACCTATTAATCTATAATTAATACATCCTACTATATTACCCACTACACTATATTAATAAATCCTACAATGTATATTTTAGGATGCTTACATTCAATTCATTAAAGGTTAGGCGGGCTGTTGACCAAATTACAACAGCCTATAAAATTACATGCAGAGTTGTGTCAATTATTTTTACAATCGCTCTAGAAAGCATAAATTATTTAATGTCCCGTTTTGTCGCACTGTAGCTCGATCCACCTCCCCTATACCACGTATGCTAACGATGCTCAACGCGCTCGTGGAGAGAGACCAACCCTGGATTGGATTTGTTTGCTGAAGAATGGAAGACAATATTATTAGAAAATCTGCGATTCTGTGAGAAGACAGAGTGAAAGGATTAAAGTATTTTAGTATGGCTATTTTGCTGTACTAAATAAATAAATAAATAATCGGTCAAAGTTTTATTGATCATAAGGATTTCAATAGTACGTGACGTCATAGTAGACGTTATATATATATCTAATCTTGAGTAAATTGGCCGTAACATCCTGTAACTAAGAAACGTTCAATTTACTCAATTCTTTATCATCTCTACTCCTAACCCGCTTTACAGAATTTGATGCGATTTTTACTTAAAGAAAGAGCAATAAACGAGGAATGTTTATGTATACCACTTTAGTTTTAGTATTTGCGAAACCTAAAACACGTGTATACTATATTATGTATGTGTGTGTGTATATTTTATGTAAAGAATCTATGTACAAAATTTCATAACTGTATCATGAAAAATCACAAAGTTATAAACTTGTTATGTTACCTGGTTGTCCGCAAAAATATATGGTTACCGGTCTATCCGGGTGACTGAGGGGCAGTTTTGCTCCCGCACCCAGCTGTGCGCTGGCACCTCATGCCTGCTATGACCTGCCGTGATCTGTGTTGTACTTAGTGTCGGTGGTGTCCAACTTGTAACTTTTTTAAATATATTTGGGAAAAAATATAACACGGTGTAAAAATTATTGGAATCGATTCAGTTACTTACTGATTCTGAACAAACTATATTCAGGTTTCGCAAATACCTACTAAAAATAATATTGTATAATAAATTGATATATTTTATTTCAGAACTAAGCCTTTTCCTTTTTTAATAACCAACGGAAACTGCCTCGATCCCGTCAACAGAGTCAACCATTACTTCCAAGACCCACGATCTTCCAAAGCATTTAATAACCTTGTAACAACCCACCCTGATTTACTTCCATGAAATAAATTCATTATATAGCACAACAGATGCTCTGACTTGCCTTCTTACGCAGTGACAGCTTGACAGCCAAGCTTGGCCAGAGACAGCGATAGCACACACCCCTGCCAATCGAAACCAGTCCTTATTCCAAGTGAAAAAGGTATAGTTGAAATGTTTAGATAAAATGGTGCTGCAGCAAAACTGCAGGTTAAAAGTTAACCACCCATCTGATTCGCGTTCGGTGCACGATAAAGTTGAATTTGATGGAAATGCCTTCCTATAGTCCAGTGGTCCCCAAAGTTTTTTTTACTTGGGACCACTGTGGATCAAAAGTCCAGAATAAAGATATTTAATGTTATTTTTCCATACCTATTTTATTTCTACTGTATGTGTGAGGTACGTATATACGTTTTTTCTTTCTTTACACTTAAAACTAGTAGCACACTATTTATTCTTTCAGGGCCGAAGCCTACTGGGGCCATGGGTTTGCTTACAAAAGGGAAACCCGGGGTCCTGGAACGAAAGGCAAAGAAGGAACATAGTAGTGTGTTTTAGTCAGTAAAAGTCTTACACGCCCTCTCGCTCCGCCCTAAAGTGGGAGAAGTCATTGGATAATTTCCCCCCTTAAAAAAACACTATTTATTCTTTGATAGAAAAACACTGAGCGTTGTTATAGAAAACACAATATTTCTAATAGAAACTTTAAATCAGCAGCAATGTTACTTTTCAGTTGAAAAATTCTTAATAAAAACTCAATATTAATTTTCTCCCAACAAACCTTTGAGTAAAAGCTCTTTAATTTTTCTTTTACACATCCAGAGACGCACTGCTTGTTACAGAAAAGGGGCAATCATGGCGGTTGAAAGTTTGACGTAAACATTTTAAACTTATGGGGGACCATATTTTAGTCATTGAGGACCGCAGACCACATGTTGGGAATCACTGCCATAGGTTAACTACCTTGAGAGTATTATTTTTATTGTTTAGATCCAACAAGGGCCCCGTTGACACTTCATCACCGTCTTAAAATAACAGATCTTTAACTGCCGGAACAAAATATTCTTTGATAGGTAATTACTCGTATATGGTCTATGTATGTCACAGATGGTCGATGGGGACGATAGGTTCTGGAAGGCCTCCCACAAGGTGGACCGATGACCTATGGTGAGGGTCGCGGGAATCCGATAGATACCAGACGCACAGGACCGGTCATTATGGCGACACTTGGGGGAGACCTATATCCAACAGTGGACGTCTTCCAGCTGAAATGATGATTTTACGGGACGTGGACGGGAAGACCGCAGCAGGCAAATTGTTCCAGTCTCTCGATGTACGCGGTTTAAACGACGAGGTGAAACGCCTGGTCCGGACTCGTATCTAGTTATTCATACTCCCTGCTCTTTTAAACTTCCTAAATAAAGAAATGGGTGGTATATTGATGGAATGCCAATCATACCTTGATCCATGTCTATTGTAATATCACATAGTAGTTTCTTCAAACCTCGATTTTCTCCAAATGTTGTTCATTTTATCATAAAATCAGCCCTGTACTCCCAACCAGATTAGGCAGACGTGTAGTCCTTTTTTCAAGTGGATATCATCAAATATCTTCTCCCGCTCTGAGTGGAGCTAGAAGGAGTGTCAGACTTTTACCGACTTAAACACGCCCGTGTTTCTTCAGCTGCCGTTTGCGCTCTAGGGCCGTGGTAACTTTGGAAATCGGGATCGGAATCCCGACGACTGGAGCGCGAGGGCCATTGCCTCGCGCGTGCGGCCGCCTCCTTACTGCTTCGCAGGAGGCGACCGCCTGCCTTCCTCCTCGCTCTGGACGGGGCCAAGGCCCGCCGCGAGAGATCGCTGCCGCCGAGCGCCCCCACAAGGACACGGCGGTGTTCTACCCAGGCGGGGCACACCTCTACCGTATGCTCCACCGTGTCCGCCGGGCGGTCCACACAATGGTGACACCCGGGCGTATGCAAGTTTAACTTGCGTTGTATAGTTTTAAATGCGTATCTTAGTTTGGCTAGTAAGCCACGTTAACGACTAGGGTCGTATGCCTGGTTTACCCTACATAAAATCCTTTCCACCATC
Source organism: Mythimna impura (assembly GCA_905147345.3). Taxonomy (NCBI): domain Eukaryota; kingdom Metazoa; phylum Arthropoda; class Insecta; order Lepidoptera; family Noctuidae; genus Mythimna; species Mythimna impura. The sequence goes on along the minus strand of LR990356.1, from coordinate 19,680,343 downwards.
AAAGACATAGCACACCAAAAGATTACATAACTATGTAAATCCAAACAGTTAAATAATCAACATCTTCCTGCCCTTGTCCCGTTTTATTTGGGGTCGGTGCAACACGTTTTTTTCTTCCATTCTGTCCTGTCACTTGTCACGCTATCACTAACAATACCAGTCGCCGGGATTCCGATCCCGATTTCCAAAGTTACCACGGCCCTAGAGTGCAAATGGCAAACAGTTAAACAATACCAAACGAAAATCATCAAGTTGACGCTTCCGGATCCGGCCTGGCCCTATGGTGGCATTGTTACGGGGCGAGGTCACACGAACAGATAAGACATCTAATTATACATAATTACTAGTTCAGGCCGAAACCTTCGGGCAAGCTCCACGAAGACAAGGTCGTGATATAGTACCTACTTGAGGTAATTTGTAAATTGTCAAGATTAGCAACGCCTCCTCAGATTGGTTAAAATAGTGAAGCTTTATTTTTATTATTAGCATAGCATAGCATAGTCGGCCCTATAATATTCCCACTGTTGGGACTCAGGCCTCCTCTATAGGAGAGGGAATGGGCCGTAATCCACCACGCGGGCCCAGCGCGGGTTGGTGGATGTCTTCGAATTTTTGGTTCTAGGACATGCCGGTTTCCTCACGATGTTTTCCTTCACCGGTTTGAGAGCAGTGGTGATGAAATAAATTACACAAAGTAATGCGCCTGGCTGGGTTTGAACCCACGACCTACAACTCGTAAGTCGGGGCTGTTACCACTCGGCCACCACTGCTTACTTTTTTTTTATTTTTATTATTTCAAGCTATTATCTTGCAATTTCTGTATTTCACCCTTAACCAGGCCGCAGACATAAGCGTCCCACATAGTTTTATCGAAGGTGTAGTCAGGGGTTGTGGAAGCCCACAATCTGTCCAAATTAATTCACAAATAATATCCAGTGGTAATAAATTCACAAAATCAGTGTACAAAGAAAAACAAGTCGTGCAGTTACTATTATTAGCATTATTTCTATGTGATTTCTTTTCTAAATTGTGTGAAATATGGCAAATAACAGATAATATGGGGAACATGTGATCATAGCCTGTTGAGTCGGTATGTATAATCACTGATAGGTAGATAGAATATAATATATGTAGGTTTATTTAGAGCAAATCTTGCAAACGAATTTTGAAACAGTTACCCCTAACCTGAAATTAAACTGAAATACGGAAAACGTGTTCAGTTTGAATGACAATGCCACGATTAGCTAAGTGACGTCATTCTAAATCCAATATGGCGGACTCTTGAAGATGGTGAACTAGTTACTTTTTTACGAACCTTCGTGATAAGAGTATCAAATATCCAGCGAAAACTAAAAAATAAATAAATTAGTGCATTATAGTTTAACATTGTTACATGTAGTACCTTAATATTAACAACACTGTACCTAACAAAATGTTAACATTGTGTTAAGTTTTCAATGAAAATCATTTTTTATATCAAGCTTTTATAGCGCGGTATATATCTACCTATATAATTAATACTCGTCAAGACCATTTCAAAAAGCTCAAACACGGTAGGCTACCGAGTTCCTATGGCCACCTTCCGATACCAACATCAGACCAGATCCATGTCATAATAATTTTGCATTGTCATCTGATTTACACATGCATGCAAAATTTCAGCTCAATCGGTAACCGGGAATTTGATCAAATTTAATTCACAAAGTTTGATTACAGACAAACAAACATTGTGAAAGGTGAAACAAAGTAAAAGCTTGTAAAAAGAGCCCAAATTTTTTCACGTTCGACCTCATACTTTTTTCCCAGATCTTGCAACAAAATCGTCACGTTTTCGTGAGCATCGAACAATTGACAGGCGTGACGCATGCATCGAGACATTGTACCTACTTTGTGAAAACTGGAAGACCATGTTTTACCAAATTACGAATGTCAAAGTAATGTTTTGAGTGTAATAGTGCCTGCGTGTGACTGACAATGTAAATAATTGGTCAAGTTTGAGCCATATACCTTCAGGGGTAACATGTCTTAAAATTATTATGAATCCGATGTGAGAAAGATATGCAGCCTGTATATCTCCGTCTCTGTCTCATTAGTACTGGTGTGTACAATGTTAAATTGGATCGATGGATGCGAGACGCACAGGACCGTTCATTGTGGCGACACTTGGGGGAGGCCTATGGCCAGCAGTGGACGTCTTTCAGCTGAAATGATGATGATAATGATGATGATGATACAATGTTTAGAGGCCATGACATTTTAAAAAGTCAGGCGTGTGAGCGAAAAAGAGGGATGGAGCTGTACACCACATACCTACAACATTATTTTTAGTAAGTATATGCGAAACCTGAATATAGTTTGTTCAGAATCTGTAACTGAATCGATTCCAATCATTTTCACACCATGTTGTATTTTTCCCAAAAATATTTAAAAAAGGTCACAAGTTGGACACCACGGTCACTAAGTACAACATAGGTCACGGCAGGTCATAGCGGGAATTAGGCGCCAGCGCACAGCTGGATGCGGAAGCAAAACAACCCCTCAGCCGCCCGGATGGCCCGGATGACCATGTATTTGTGCGGACAACCAGGTAGCATAACAAGCTTATAACTTTGTGATTTTCCATGATACAGTTATGAAATTTTGTACATCGATTTTTTACATAAAAATATTAGACACGTGTTTCGGGTTTCGCATATACTAGAACTAAGGTTGTATAGCTCCATCTCTTTAACAGGAAATCGCAGTTAAATATAACTTTCCAAATCTGTTGAATAAGTATATCTATCAACCTATCAAATCTGGTGGTCCTTCCACCAGATTTGGTGGAAGGGGTGTCAGGTAACAGAATAAGGATGCACATGCTGAAATGTGACGTAACCGCCATTAGGTTATGTGTGTACAAAAAAGACAGCGAGATTAAACTCGTTAAAAAATAAAAGGCCCTTTTTGACATTTGAGAAAAACCCCAGAATGTCACTTGGAACGAAACTGAAAGAAACAATAAAATACTAATTAGGGGTCCGGTGTAGTAGTAGCTATTTTAGTAGTAGCTACATTACACCGGACAAGCCGCTAGATTAGTCAAAATACAAATTGACATTTGTATTTAAACGGGCCTTTTATTTTTTGACAACTATAAGCGAGATATGACCACGGTCCCGCTCTTCCTTATATCAATATTTGACATGCTAATTTCTGCCTCATTTAATAAATAATTTTGATGCTACCCCCAGAAAAAGATTTCTTTTTAGTTTTATGTGTTTTTTAGTAATAATAAAAACCCGTTCAAGAACCCAAAACTAAATGTGGTAGAGTTACTTCTACGGTAGGTAAAGTAGGTTGAATGCGCAGATGCAGGGGTGCAGACTTTAAGAAAACCTCATGGGTGCTCATGCTCATTTGATGGACTCGAAAAAGTGGCGAAGTGTGAGAAGAGAATCGACCGACAAATAAATAAATGTCCTACTTACATACTGCGTACTTAATTACTAATTATGTTTGTTAAAAATATAAAATGAAACCATTATATAAAAATTAAACTAGTTTTTATTATCAAGAAATATTATAATATATATGTAACCTAAAAGGCGATTACTGATCTGTTTCTGGATGTCTATTCTCAGGGATGCTCGAGCCCCCGAGCATCCACGGAGTCGGCGCCCCTGCGCAGATGTTTAGATCAATATAATCTGTTGATTATGACAATCAGTACGTGCTCTATGGTACCTATCTAATTAGAAGAGCTATATAAAATAAAAAAACAAATCGTTTAATTGTTTATATTTAGTGGCGATTAATTGCCATCATCAAGGCAATTTAATAGCCACTAAAATTAAGTTGGTATCAATGTAGGTACTCCAAAAGTATTCCTGTTGTCCCTGGGCGATAATCACACTTTGCAAGTTTGCACATGTTGCTTAATACTTAATTGAAAACATATTGTCAGCTTTGCTTGGGTGAAAGGATTTGCAACAATGTGCGCCAGGTCCGGAGTACAGCACGACTGACGGCTATTTGCGTGGAGCAAAAGGGAGTCATTTTTGTAATATTAAGAAATTATTGAAAGCGCTCGTACAAGAGCGGTTTTTTAGGGTTCCGTACCCGAAGGGTTTTTTTTTATGTGGGAAAATCATCTAATGACAAATCGCGCACTTGGGCGGAGCGGGAGATAGTGTCAGACTTTTACTGACTAAAAACCCACTCCTGTTCCTTCGTTGCCTTCGTCCCTGGGCCCCGGGTCTGCTTCGCAGAAGGAGGCGACCGCCTGCCACTCCTTCTCGCTCCGGACCATGGCCTGTACTAAGGCCCGGCGCGAGAGATTGCCGCCGCCGATCGCCCCCACGATTACACGGCGTTGCTCTGTCCAAGCGGGGCACACCTCTACCGTGTGCTCCACCGTGTCCTCCGGGCGGTCCACACAGTGGCGACACCCGGGCGTCGCTTCCGCACGATTTCGGTGCAGGAACTTCCCGAACTTACCGTATTCGGTGAGAACCTGCGTCATGCGGAAGGTGAGGACGCCATGAAGTCTTTCCAACCACGCCTCAAAGAGGGGACTTACCGCTATAATTGAGGCGTGCCCAGTACCCGAAGAGTAAACGGGACCCTATAACTAGCTAACTATAAGACTTCACTGTCCGTCCGTCTGTCTGTATGTCCGTCTGTCACCAGCCTGTATCTCATGAACCGTGATTGTTGAAATTTTTTACAGATGATGTATTTCTGTTGCCGCTATAACAACAAATACTTAAAAACAAATGACAAATATTTAAGAGGGCTCCCATACAATAAACGTGATTTTTTTGCCGTCTTTATAAATAACTAGCTTTTGCCCGCGGCACCGCCCGTGTACATAAAATATAGCCTATGTCACTCAGGAATAAAGCAGCTTTCTATCGGTAAAAAATTGTTCGCATTCGGACCAGTACTTCCAGAGATTACCTCCTACAAACAGAAAAACAAACTTTACCTCTTTACAATATTAGTGTAGATGGTACGGACACCTTCGTGAGCCAGTCCGACTCGCACTTACCCAGTTTTTAAAAGTTTTTTTTAATTGTTATAAACTAGTGCTTGACTGCGATTTCACCTGATGGTAATAGTGATGCAATCGTTGATGGTGAGGCGCACTAGTTTATTAAGAGCTTATATTCACTCTAGCCTTGAAGACACCTGAATTATAATCGGACGGGAAGACCGCAGCAGGCAATTTGTTCCAGTCCCTCGATGTACGCGGTATAAACGACGAGGCGAAACGCTTGGTCCGTAGAGGTTTCAACAGCGTAAGGGTGGATACTCACCGTTCGTCGGGTTGTTCGATGGTAGAAATGAGATGGTGGAATCAAGTCACGCAATTTCCGCGCACACTCTCCAAAATGAAAAAATTATGAGTAAAGATGACTAGATTATGGAGTAATTTCAACTAATTAAACCTGGCTTTAATCTGATTACGTAAATCATCATCGTCTTCCTGCCCATGTCCCGTGTTATTTGTGGTCGGCGTAATACGTTTCTTTTTTCATACATTCTGTCCTGTCATCCGTCATGGTATCATTAACTCACTTTTCTTTCATTGGTACCATCACTCCTTACACAATCCATCCATCTTTTCTTTGGCCTCCCCCTTCCTCTCCAACCGTCCATATTTACTTAGGTACCAACACTGAAAGTCGGTAAGTCCCCTCTTTGAGGAGTGGCTAGAAAGTCAACACGGCGTCCTTACCTTCAGCATGACGCAGGTACTCCTGCACCGGATTCTTGCGGAAGAAACACCCGGATGCCACCATTGTGTGGACCGCCCAGAGGACACGGTGGACCATACGGTAGAGGTGTGCCCCACTTGCGCAGAGCATCGTCGTCTCCTCGTTGGGGGCGATCGGCGGCAACGACCTCTCGCGCCGGGCCCTGGTACAGGCCATAGTCCGTAGCGAGGAGGATTGGCAGGCGGCAGCATTACTGCAAAGCAGTAATGCTAGCGAAGTAGGCGGCCGCACGCGCGAGGGAACGACCCTCACGCCCCAGTCACCGGGATCCCGATCTCAATTTCCAGCCACCGTAAACGTAATCTTGTAACCGTCCGTACCGAGCCCAAGTCGTCAACGTCGCATAGAGTTCCACGCACACCTCAAGATGTTAGCAAATCGTAGTCATTAGATCATTTCCACGGATAATCTATGATGATTTCCCACGTAAAAAAAAAAACTGAAAGTAGTCCTGTTATCCCTTGGTGATAATCCCACTTTGTGTAGGTATGTTGCATATCTAATAATTGAGAACATATTGTCAGCTTGGGTTAAAGAATTCGCAGCAATGTGCGCAGAGGTCCGGAGAGCACTGACGGCTATTTGCGTGGACCACAGGGAGTCATTCTCGTAGAAATTATTAAGAAATTATTGAAACCGCTCATACAAGAGCGCTTTTTAAATGGAATTATTAGATTAAGTAGCGATTTTAATTAACTAAACCTACCCATTGAATTTAATCTGTTTACGTAAATAAAGACGCCTGTTAAGAAATCAACAGACAAAGCGTTGCTGAGCGATATTGATATCACATCACATTAATAACATAAAAAGGCGAAATTTACGAGAGAGTACGTTTGATACTTCTCCACGCTCGAACAGCTGAACGATTTTTTTTTTATTGATATAAACTAGTGCTTGACTGCGATCCCACCTGATGGTAAGCAGTGATACAATCGTTGGTGGTGAGGCGCACTAGTTTATTAAGAGCCTATTCACTCTAGCCTTGTAGACACCTAAATTATAATCGGACGGGAAGACTGCAGCAGGCAAATTGTTCCAGTCCTTCACTGTACGCGGTATAAACAACCAAGCGAAACGCTTAATCCGTACCGTATAGGTTTCTACAACGTAAGGGTAGATACTCGCCGAATTTTGATGAAACTTTAGTACACGAGTAGACCATGTCCTAGAATAGTAAAAGGACACTTTTTATCCTGGAGTATGTTTCCTTGGGATAATTTACTACAAGTTATAACCACCCGGGCGAAGCCACTGGCAACAGCTAGTATTATAAAGCCGAAAGTATGTATCTATGTATGTGTCTGGGTTTGTTACCTACTCCTTCACGCTCTAACGGCTGAATAATAATAATATTCCACAACTTTCACACAACGCCATCTACTAGTCCCAAACTAATCAAAGCGTGTGCTATGAGTACTAGACAGCTGATAAACATACTTATATATTTCTAAATACAGACATATTATAGATAAATTACACCCAGACACAGAACAGATGATCATGCTCATCACACAAACATTTGTCCTGGGTGGGAATCGAATCCACGACCTCCGGCATAGCAGTCAGGGTCACTGACAACTAGACCAACAGCCCCCCTAGCCAAGTTACAATCGTTTCGTTCGCGCCGAACGCCTCGAGTAGGCCACACCTCCGATTCCTTTGTTCTGACCATGTGACTGCGCGTTGAGATGACGTCAGAACAAAGGAATCGGAGGCGTGGCCTACTCGAGGCTTTCGGCGCGAACGATACGATTGTAACTTGGCTAGGGGGGCAGGCCAGTCAATGGATGAATGGTTTTGTATGACATTTGGCATACAGGTAAATCACGTCCTGGAAAAGCACATAAGATCTATTCCAGTTAAATCTTCATTTTCATGCAAGCGAAGCCGCAGTCAGAAGCTAGTAGTTTCTTACAGGTAAACTAACAAAAATCACCCCGTACTTACCGCGTCATTGCGCACAACGCACGCTGCGTTATTGTGCGAATTAAAACAGGCATCGCGATCGCCAGCGGGCGGGTCACGAGTCGTGCCTGTGTGCGTTAATCGTGCACCCGCGACGGAGCAACGTGGGTTAAATACTGAACCATGTTTTTTGGGGTTCCGTACCCAAAGGGTAAAAATGAGACCCAATTTAGACGTCACTGACCGTCTATCTGACACAAGGCTGTATCTCATAAACCGTGATAGCAAGACAGTTGAAATGTTCATGTTTTTCGGTGGGAAAATCATCCAATGACATCCCTCGCTGTTGGGCGGAGCGGGAGATAGTGTCAGACTTTTACTGACTAAAAATCCACTCCTATTCCTTCGTAGCCTTTCGTACCAGGGCCGAGTCTTCCTTTCAGAAGCAGACCCTTGGCCCCAGTAGGCTTCGACCCTGCTGGGCCCTTACGGTTTGCTGACATCTCCTTAAGGCGCGCGTGGAATAGTACGCGCCGTCGGCTTGGGCTCGGTCCGGACGATTACCAAACGGTCGGACAGCGAGCTACCCATTGCTCGCCGTCCGCAAGCCCAGATGATGTGTTTTTGTTGCCGCTATAACAATAAATATTAAAAACAGAATAAAATAAGTGGGGCTCCCATACAACAGACCGTTTTTTTGCGTTCGTGCGCGAGTCCGACTCGTCCTTGGCCGATATTTTAAAGTAATGGTGTGATCTTTCTTTCTTTGTTTATCAGTTGTCTAGTACTCATAACATTTATTATTATCTTCGTAGTATGTGACATAGACAAAAAGTCTATGAGCCCCTGGTCATTGTAAACGTTATTCCTGCAGAAAAAGTGACACCTAGAGATCACTCTAGGTCGTACTGTACACTCTAAGTGGAACGTATGTACAGTATATTTAACGTATGTACGTAATTAGGTACGGCCGAAATACTTATCTTGACCGCTCTGAACTTCGAACGATTGCTTGCGCAGTAATTCTTTTTAAGTTTTTTTTTTTTAATTGGTATAAACTAGTGCTTGACTGCGATCCCACCTGATGGTAAGTAGTAATGCAATCGTTGATGGTGAGGCGCACTAATTTATTGAGAGCCTTGAAGAGACCCAATTTGTAATCGGACGGGAAAACCGCAGCATACAAATTATTCCAGTCCCTCAATGTACGCGGTATAAACGATGAGGCGAAACGCTTGGTCCGGACCGTAGAGATTTCAACAACGTAAGGGTGGATACTCGCCGTTCGTCGGCTGGTCCGATGGTAGAAATGAGATGGTGGAATCATAATTTATAATGAATGCGTATCGCCAATTTTTTCGAGTATTGTATAGTTCGGAACGCCAACTTCAGAGCGATCAACATAAATTATTATTTTGACCGTAGGTACTTACTGTAACTAATCTACTGGAAATGTGCGCCGCACAAAAAATCTGTACCTACGTGTTGTCGTTCTGGAAGAAAACGGGAAAAAAACGATTCCAGATGGAGTAACTTTGTACCAGCAGGAAAATTCTAAACAAATGATCGGAGAGAGAGAAATATATGGGCAGAGCTTATGTTTGTGCAATATTTGGCCCCGAAAATATAATTGTGCTTCTTCAGGTTTTCGAGATATTGCATTCCTGCTGGAGTAACGTACGCCCAGACATTACTATAGACCATTTATTTAGGTACTTAGTTTAACTAAACGTAAACAATTTTGATGTCTTTTTATTTTAAAAAAAATGGTATAAAAGTCATACAAAGATTATTTAAATTTAGTTAATTACCAAACATCGGTATATGTAAATAACAAATTGTAAACATTTTTAGATAAAATTTTTAGAAAACTTAGATGCGAATGCAATAAAGCGGCCCATTGTATGTGCTTTAAATATACCTAAGTTTTTCTTTGTTATGTTTCTTTATGTACCTACAATAAAGTATATAGGTAATAAATAAATAAATAGGTAAAAGACATGTCAAGATTGTTTACATTTAGTTAATTACTTATACACATGGAGTATTGTTTATTTTTTAATTAACAAAAAATATGGGAATGTGTAGTGATGATATGTACCTACTTTATTTTTGCTAGCCTGGTATCTCCCACTCCTGAGCAAAAACCTCCTTCCAAGGCCCCGCTTCCTCCTTGCAGTTCTAGCGAAATCCATCCAGTTCATCCCCTAATCTCTTTCGTGGTCTGCCGCGATCGCGTCTCACTATCTCAGAGCACTATGCACTATTGGTACGTAGTTATTAAATGTATTTGTATTATATGGACATGTGTGTGGGGACATGTGCGTGTGGGGTGTATACGGGGTCCCAATCAACACCTATCGGGACCCAAGCCAACCTCACCTGCACGTGGTGCACCCTGCTGATAAACGAACGAGGCTATGGTCCAAACCCCCTCAAATGCATAATGCAACAAGAAACAGGCCCCAAGTGCCCGGTGACTCCAGCGGTTGTGCTAGCGTGGACGGGCGTGGTCGCAGCCGGTCTGGGGTGCTAAGAATCTCCGGGCGGGATCGATCAACCGTCGACGACTGGACCTGGCGACGTACAACACGCGTACACTCCGGTCCGATGAGAAGATTGCCGAGCTTGAGGAGGAGTTGAGCAGGTTACGATGGAGTATTGTGGGATTATCCGAAGTCCGAAGACAGGGGGAGGACACGATAATCCTAAAATCTGGTAACCTGCTCTATTTTCGGGAGGGGGACCAGCAGTCCCAAGGTGGTGTCGGGTTTATCGTCCACAGGTCCCTTGTGAACAATGTGGTGAAGATCGAGAGCGTGTCGACCAGGGTGGCGTACCTTATACTCAGAATATCATCAAGATATTCGCTGAAGGTCATGCAGGTTTACGCTCCGACCTCGACACACCCCGATGACGAAGTAGAGACCATGTATGAGGATGTATCCAGAACCATACATGGTTATAAGACTCACTTCACCGTGGTCATGGGGGACTTTAATGCGAAACTGGGCAAACGAGACGATGACGAGCTGCGAGTGGGGCAATTTGGATTTGGACGTAGGAACCACCGGGGACACCTACTGGCCAGCTTTATGGAGAGGGAGGGCCTCTACATGATGAACTCCTTCTTCAGAAAGCGTGAGCATAGGAAGTGGACCTGGCAAAGCCCTGATGGTGTAACAAAAAATGAGATTGACTTCATCATGTCGACGAAGAAGCAAATATTCAATGATGTCTCTGTGATCAATGCGGTGAAAACCGGAAGTGATCACCGCATGGTAAGAGGCACATTGAATATCAATGTCAAGCTTGAAAGATCTCGACTGATGAAGTCTACGCTCCGTCCTGCACAGATCCAGATCCAAAACTCCGAGAGCTTTCAGCTCGAACTTCAAAATCGTTTCGAATGCCTAGGAAGCTCTGTGGACGAATACAACGATGGGTTTCGTGGAAACTGTCCATACGGTCGGGTCTAAATTCTATAAGACTCGTACAAATAAAAGCAAGAAGCTCACAGATCGAACTCTCCAGCTTATGAAGGAAAGGCGTGAGATGATTCTGCTGTCTTCAGACGATGCGTGCACATATCGGCTGCTCAATAAACGGATCTCTAAGTCCTTGAAACGCGATATCCGTCACTTTAATACTGGAAAAATTAAAGACGCGATTGAGCGAAATACGGGCTCCAAGGTGTTTGCAAGAGATCTGTCTATTGGACAGAGCCAGCTCACGAAACTGAAGACCGAAGATGGCAGAGTCATATCCGCCAAATCGGAGCTTCTGGGAGAGATCGAGGCTTTTTATGGACAGTTATACACGTCAATCACAAAACCCACTACGAATCTAGCAAACGACCCAAGAGCTAGGTTGACCCGACACTATACCGAAGATATCCCGGACGTCAGCCTGTACGAGATTAGGATGGCTCTGAAGCAGCTTAATAACAACAAGGCAGCGGGTGATGACGGAATTACAGCCGAACTCCTGAAGGCGGGTGGTAAACCGATCCTTAAGGCCCTTCAGAAGCTGTTTGATTCCGTCATATTCGAGCGAAAAACACCACAGGCATGGAGCGGAAGTGTGGTGGTACTCTTCTTTAAGAAGGGCGACAAGGCCCTGCTCAAGAATTATAGGCCCATCTCACTTCTGATCCATGTCTACAAGCTGTTTTCCAGAGTCATCACGAACCGTCTCGCGCGCAGGTTCGACGACTTCCAGCCTCCCGAACAAGCCGGATTCCGAAAAGGCTTTAGCACCATAGACCACATACACACGCTACGGCAGGTTATACAGAAGACCGAGGAGTATAATCTGCCTCTCTGCTTAGCGTTTGTGGATTACGAGAAAGCCTTTGATTCGATCGAGACTTGGGCTGTGCTGCAGTCTCTACAACGGTGCCAGATTGACTATCGGTACATCAAGGTGCTGAAGTGTTTGTACGAAAACGCCACTATGTCAGTCAGACTGCAGGACCAGACCTCGAAACCTATCCTCCTGCAGCGGGGTGTGAGGCAGGGAGACGTCATTTCTCCGAAACTGTTCACGGCCGCAATGGAAGATGTCTTCAAGGTTCTGGACTGGAGTGGATTGGGCATTAATGTCAATGGCGAGTACATCACTCATCTTCGGTTTGCCGACGACATAGTAGTCATGGCTGAGACTACGGAAGAGCTCAGCACAATGCTCAATGACCTCAGTAGAGCTTCCGAAAGAGTGGGTCTTAAAATGAACATGGACAAAACCAAAGTCATGGTAAATAACCATGTAGCACCCACTCCGATGAAGATCGGAGACTCTGCACTCGAAGTTGTAGACGATTACGTCTACCTTGGACAGACAGTCCAGTTGGGTAGATCTAATTTCGAGAAAGAGGTCAACCGTCGAATCCAACTCGGCTGGGCAGCGTTCGGGAAGCTGCGCGGTATCTTCTCATCCAATATACCACTGTGTCTCAAGACGAAAGTCTATGACCAGTGCGTGTTGCCAGTGATGACATATGGTTCCGAAACGTGGACGCTCACAATGGGCCTCATCAGAAGGCTCAAAGTCACCCAAAGGGCAATGGAAAGGGCTATGCTCGGAGTTTCCTTGCATGATCGAATCAGAAATGAAGATATCTGCAGGAGAACCAAGGTTGCCGACATAGCGCGAAGAATCGCCAAACTAAAGTGGCAATGGGCAGGGCCGTTGGGGCCGAAAGGTTCTTGAGTGGCGACCGCGTACCGGAAGACGCAGTGTCGGAAGGCCCCCTACAAGGTGGACCGATGACCTGGTGAAGGTTGCGGGAATCCGATGGATGCGAGACGCACAGGATCGTTCGTTGTGGCGACGTTTGGGGGAGGCCTATGTCCAGCAGTGGACGTCTATCGGCTGAAATGATGATGATGATGATGATGTACGCATACTTGCTAGCTCAGGCTGATGACCAATTTACCGATGCCAGGTGCGCAATAAACATTATTTCTTTATGTATGTTTAAAATATTGTTAAAATAATTAATTTGATATTCCCCAAGCGGGATTAGAACAATAAACCACTAAATACATGAGTGCGTGCCGGCCTGACTTTATCATAAAAATCGGGAACGTTTTGTCCTATAAATCTTCGTGTGGCTTCAATTTATGGACGAACGCGAGTTATGTCGACCTATAGTCAAAGTTTGAGCGTGCGTAATGAAAAACCCTAATAATTAGAATGTTAAATGAAATAAAATGAATGAGTGAATATTGAATGTGCACATTCTGTCCACATTATGAGGTGTACAATAAAGTTTATATTATATAAATAAATAGTGCATCCATTTATAAAGAAGGTTATCGACTCCTCTTTATTACTCTCGTACATTGCTTAAATTGCAATCTTTTGGATAAGTCAAGTTTTTTTTTAAACTTATTGATAAGCTCGCGCTTAACTGCTATCTCACCTGATGAAATGTGACGATGCGATGTAGTCGACGATGGAGCACGCTTGCCTGGAAGTAACCTATTCACTCTTGAAGTTGTAGCTATCAGGAAAGACAGACTCCGGTAAGAAAAAAACACTCTATAGCCGTATGCACAATGAACGAGTTCCCAAGATGTTTTGTGCGTATGGGTGGGATGTCCACCATATACAATAAAATTCATCATCATCATCATCATCATCATTTCAGCCGAAAGACGTCCACTGCTGGACATAGGCCTCCCCCAAGCGTCGCCACAGCGAACGGTCCTGTGCGTCTCGCATCCATCGGACTCCCGCAACCGTTACCAAGTCATCGGTCCACCTTGACAATAACCTATCGGTACAATAAAATTACCCAAAACATTAATAAAATACAAAATTTTATTTCATCTTACAACCTTTTTTATGCTTTAAAATCTCAACAGGAGTCAAATATAGCGTTAGCTTACAAACATCGCACGTATACTCCTTCGCATTAGGTTTAATTTCCTTTGAACTTCTGGGTGCTTCTACGTCCTTCTTCTCTTCTTTAGCTGAGCATGTGAACTGGGTGTGTTGGAGTCTTTCTACGGGGGACAGGCAGACTGTTAGCTCACAGTTGGTGCATTTCCAGGGTTCACTGTAAGTTTCCTTGTAGTTCTTGGCGCTCCATATTGTGTCGACGACACTGGAAGATTGAAGATGATTAGTGAAGTCTATACTATCACACTAATATTATAAAGGTGAAAGTTTGTGAGTATGTACATATGTTTGTTTCTCTGTTACGCTGAAACTGCTGAAGGTATTTGGATGAAATTTGGCACACGGGTAGACCATATCATGGTCAATATACTCCCAGGAGAACGGTTTCTTGGGATTTACTATATCGCAGCAAAGCCGCTGGCAGCAGCTAGAAATATAATCTAAAGCAGAAGAGTTTTTTGGTTGAACGCGCTAATTTCAGGTACTACTGGTTTGCATTGAAATAGTACATTTTGATACAAGTGCAGAAAGTTTGTCATTGCGATCGAGGCGGAATTCGCACGAGTAGTAGGCGAGTGTGTTATGAAGCCGAGGGCTGCAGCGAGAAATTTGCACGTGTTTCAAACGACTTTTTTAAATACACTTACGAAGAAATGAATAAGCGGGGGTTGACCGGCGACTGGTGGGGGTCGACGCGCGCCCAGCCTGATGCGATAAATGTAATAATATTGTGGCGGGGGACAGCACGCGCACTTTTCTGCACTAGTGCGGAAAACAGTCTATTGCGTGCCTAAAAGCGGTAGGATAAAAGCGGGTTTTCGCAAGAAGACCCGCTTTAAGACTCGCTATTAGCCTGTTTTTTTTTTTCTTTAATTTATTTAAACTAGTGCTTGACTACGATACCACTTGATGGTAAATAGTGATACAATCGTTGATGGTGAAGCGCACTAGTTTATTAAGAGCCTATTCATTTATTGTCAATGTTTTTAATTTCAGTATAACATTAAACTTACCAATTATAAACGACATTATCAGTAACATAAACTCCCCCCTTCTTTTCATGAGGTCTACAAACGAATGTCTCATCGAAAGGATTGGGTTCGACACTCGGATGAGGCTCATCATTCCCAGCGTAGATCACCTTGAGGTCACCAGGCAACAGTCTTTTTATAGTATAGTACACTTCGGAGTTCATATAGGTACTCATGTCACAGGATAACTCGTGTTGAATCTCGTCGTAAGATGAGAGTATTTTGGGTAATTTTTCTTTTTCAAGTTCACTTTCCACTGATTTTGTTGGAGTTGCATCTGTAATTAGAATAATTTTTTAAACACAAAAGTTTGTATTTACAATGCGTTCCAAATAAGAATAGGATCGATTTTTACGCCATGTTGTGACGTCATAGCTGTCAAATCAAAAAATTGGGTAGGGTGAGCAAAACAAGTTTTTTTTTAAATAATATATATTTAAGAATCATGAACGAAAAAAGTTTCATCAGAATCCAGTTCTTCAATTTTGCTAATCTCTGCATCACTGTGTGAAGTGTCTGAGTAATGGCAAATGGAAGAAGGTGATTTGTTCCTAACAATGAAAATAAGAAAGAAAATAGTTTTTTTTATTAAACTAATTATGACTTAAATAATATATTTAGCTAATTTAGACTAAACAATAACGTATCAACTTCACCTAAATTTAACTAAGACTCAGTAATACAAAGCAAAAAAAAGACCATTACTAATACGCAAATAAGTTTACTTTGCAAACCGTACTTTTCAATCAACTTTTGACAGATTGGTTCTTGACTTTCCTGTTCTTATTTGGAACGCATAGTATGGATGTGTTACTCTTTCACGCAAAAACTACTGAATGGATTTCGATGTAACTTGGTAGACAGGTAGACCATGTCCTGGAATAACACATAGGATACTTTTATCCCAGGAGTCCTTGCTATCTTTCCAATCTATATATCCAAGCCCTTGGAATAGTTTTCTACTAACACGCGGGCAACGACCTTACAGCAACTAGACGTCTATAACAGGCGACGCATGTCTGTTAACACATATGATTATAGATCTGATGTCTCGACCAATCAGAACGCAGTAACCCACTCCACCGTACCAATCGAACCAATCAGAACGTAATACCCCGCTCCTCGTACCTCGGCTAGTTGAGAGAATTGTTTTGATTCGCTAGCTAAGCATGAGGCGTCTATAATTGTAAGGTCGTTGCACGCGGGTGAAGCCGCTGGTAGCAGCTAGTAATAGAATATTTTAATGATACAGTTGACGCAGTGGCTGCTGCGCTGCGTTTCGCGGGTTCGATTCCTGTGCGGAAGAAATATTTGTGTGACCCTCAGATAAATTGTTAGGCATCTGAGTGCCTTGGGCATGTAAGTTTAAATGTGTTACTGTAGGCGTACAATCTGTAACACTTTCGAAAGAATTAACTTATATTCGGGGTTGTACGGTCCCTGGTTTGAAGACACCCACAATACTGGACTAATTCTTGGTGTGGAGTAATTTTTACAAAAATAGCTATAAATTATGTTATTAGCAGAGGTCGGAATTAGGTAGAGTTAAACATGTACTTCACCGATTTCATACAGCGAAAGAATAAAGTGCATATGCCTCATATCCCGAGATTAATTTTAAAGAGCAGATTTTTTTTATTACACTATCAGAAATATAGCAGAAAAAATGTCTTCCTGCATTAATGACGAGGAGGAGGAAGTGTATAAATTTGTTAACCTTACCTCAGTTGACGTAGAGAGATCTTTTTCAATGAAAAATACTAATAAAAATTGTATGTTAATTATCTTTGTTTTATTTGTCTTATCTATCTCTGAGGTATTTTTATTTATTTGTAATATTGTTGGCCACACGGGATTTTTCATTAGAAATCCCGGGAAGATCCATATTAATATCAACATTTCGATACAAGTACATGAATAACTCTACCTAATTCCGACCCCTGGTTATTAGTTGCGACGGTTGCTGGTGATTGGTGAAACACGTGGTTTAAACTCGCCTGTGTACATTAGATATCCTGATTTATACTGTTTTAAATGTTTCAGTAGTTAGGATATTCTTGTCTCAAAAGCCTGTGACTCTGTTCACAATGCCGGTTGGCCACCATTCTTTATAATTCTAAATTTTTTTTATAGATTAATATTTAAAAATATGAATTATATGTTAAATGAAAAAAATATAAAGTTTTATGTGTTACTCAACCCGCACTGGGCCGCGTGGTAGATTACAGCAAGTTCCCTCTCCTAGAGACGAAACCTAAGTCCCAGCAGTGTGGACATTATAAGGTTGATTCATCATCATCATTTCAGCCGAAAGACGTCCACTATTGGACATAGGCCTCCCCCAAGCGTCGCCACAACGACCGATCCTGTGCGTCTCGCATCAACCGCACTTCCGCCACTCTCACCAGGTCGTCGGTAATTTATAAGGTTGATTATGCTTATGTTATTACTGACTTACCAGCAATTCGTCGGTCTATAAGAGCATCCCATCTTCGACGTAGTTTTACTGCTTTTAAGAGCAAATTCAGTCCCGACTCAGGATACGGAAATTCTAGTAGCAACCAGGAATCACAGACGATCCTGCAAAATGTCAATTATAATGTATTATTCGTAGGAAAGAAGACGGTATTTTTTTGAGGTAAGATATCATCATGATATATGACTTCGCCCGCCCTAGGGTGGAACTAAAAGGCGTGTCAGACTTTTACTGACTAAGATCCGCCTGAATCCTTCAGTTGGCTTTTGTTTTCTAGGGCCACGGTTACTCTTTCGAACCAGGCTAATCATCGTGACCATAATTGGATTTTGATGAAGAATTGTTAATAGGGCCCTTCCCCACTCGTCTATTGTCAACCTGAGAATGGTTTAAAAGCTTGCCGGTTCATCCAACGCAATGTTTAATAAAAAGGAATTGCGAAAACAGACAGATAATACCAGAAAGCTGTGCTGGCACTCGCTAATACTGTAATTCACTCGAACATTTCACAAAACTTGTTCCAGGAAATGAGTGTTTTTTTTTTAATTGTAAAAGTTTTTGGAAAAAAATTTCGTCATTCAGAATCTTGATTATATTTCTTTTTTATATTTTATTGTAAGGATTCTATTGTTATATTTTTTTACTCTTTTTTGGTCAAAGTTCATGCCAAATAGCAGATATTCAGAGGTCTTTACTGGATTAGTTTTACACAAATTTATAAATCGATTTCAATAGAAGCCTAGATAATATCCACAAGATATCTGTTTTTCCAAAATATCTAATGAAATATGTGTAATAACGTCATAATCTCGTAAGAAAGGTTGTATGAAAAGCAGTGAAAATGTATTTTGGGCGGGCTGCTCTTCATCATCATCATCATCATCATTTCAGCCGAAAGACGTCCACTGCTGAACATAGGCCTCCCTCAAGCGACGCCACAACGAACGGTCCTGTGCGTCTCGCATCCATCGGACTCCCGCAACCGTTACCAAGTCATCGGTCCACCTTATAGGAGGCTTTCCAATGCTACGTCTTCCGGTACGTGGTTGCCATTCCAGAACCTTTCGGCCCCAACGGCCAACCGTTCTGCGAGCAATGTGCCCACAATGTGAGCAATGTGTGTGGGCTGCTCTTAACAAGCTATAAATATTTATTAAAATGTATTTACCTTGTAAAACCAATATTAGTTTCGATAGAATGCGCCAACAGTAACAGAGTTTGCGCAGCGGGCATGCGCATCGAATTCACTATGTAGGGCTTCGTAGTCTCCAGAAGTGATCTGAAAGATAGGTAACATTATAGATTTTTTTTAGGTGGATATTTTTCAAATAACTTCTCCTCTCACTCTAAGGTGAAACCAGGGGGCGCGTCTGACTTTTACTGACTGAAATCCACCTGTGTCCTTCAGCTGCCCTTGTAACCGTGTTAAACACTTCTCCTCCTCTTCTTCGTCCATCCATGCTCCCATTATTTGAGGTCGGGTCTCCTCACAATTCTACTCAGGACAGTCTGTCCTGGATTGTCGATTTTGGCAATTGGGCTTTCTTGAAGTCTTTCTCGATGTTAGACCACCAGGTTAATAATGGCGGGCGGCCTCTCCCTCTCTTTTGTTCGGGTAAATTTAGGGCTGTTTTTACCACATGGTCTACACTACGCCTCATTACACGTCCATACCATCTTAGGCGATGCTCTGTCATTTTTTTTCGTGTTAAACACTTCAATTGAATAAATTTATTATAAAGACGAAAGTTTGTTATTCCTTCACGCTCAAACCGCTGAAAGGATTTTAATGAAATTTTGCACACTGGTAGACCATGTCTTGAAATAGCACATAATAAAATTAAAATATGTTTATTTACTCATAATTTTTAAAAACCTTTAACAAACAAATAGTGTCGTAATGGTCCAGTGGTTAAGGCAGCTTCTCAAGTACCAATGTGAATTTTTCAATTCACATGTACTTTCTAAGTTTATCTAGGACATTACAGACACCACGTGCCTCCAAAAGCACATAAAGCTGTTGGTCTCGGTTGCCATTCGTTACAGGTAGTCTGACGCCAGAAAGTCTGACCATCAGTCTATCCAAGGAGTACAGCCCACCTAGCCAAGTTGCGAACGATAAACGTGAACGCTTAGTAATCTCCAATAGATTTTCAACTTTATACCTAAGAGCATAAAGTTGAAAATCTATTAAAGACTACTGAGCGTTAGCGACCGGAACGAACGAAAACACTATGAAATCTTCAACTTTATATCCAATAACATAAAGTTGAAAATCTATTAAAGACTACTGAGAGTTTACGTTTATCGTTTGTGACTTGGCTAGGGGGGCTGTGTAGCCCAGTAACTTGGTTTTGGATGTCTGTTAGGCCATCGCTCATTCGGTTAGACTGGATGCCGACTCCAAGATAGTTAGAAAAATGCTGGGGAGATGATCATGTATACTTACAAATAACACAATATTTGATGTTTAGAAGACACGGGCAGCTTCGCCTCGTAGCCCAGACTGACAGGCAAGTCTGAATGTATGTCGGCCTCCGTCAGTTGCAGAATTCGGGACTGTTTACCGAAGTACGATGTGGGGTGCAGGTACACGAAGGGTTTGCTCCACGTGTGGTAGAGTTGTTCTGACATTGACTGCGAGGGAATAAGATATAGAGAGTAAATATACAAGACACAAGTCAAGAACACCTGAGTGCAAAATGCAAACAACTTAAGAAAATTTTAATTTCGCGCCTACCCTAATCCCTCTCTTAGAGAGGAGGCCTGAGTCCCAGCAGTGGGAACATTAAAAGGCTGATTATGATGATATAATAATAATAATAATCATTTTATTTTCAGGCATCAGAGGCCCATAGACAAAATACATACAATAATCTTATACAATAATAAACTAATACATATTATAAAAACAAAACTTTTTATACTTGATATGCTATATGCTGGTGCTTACGCTGCTAAAATACCGTTAAACGTGTTTTAGAATAGAATAAACTTTATTTTACACTAAAATAGTAACAATTACCAATTTACAATATTTTTTTTTTTATTTATTACCAATTCAAAAAAATTATTAATGATATTTGTTTTGGTTTTTATGACGCCGCCGTCATCAGTAGAACTTCTCTATCGATCTGTCTGGAACGACATCTATGACGTCACATAAGAAATTTTGAAATCCTGCATCGTGCAATTAGAGTTCTCCGCGCAATTTAAGCATATACAACAGCCTGAAATCATCTATCGAGCAGTTGCCCAGATCAGACCAAACATCCGTCTGGTCGAAGCAGTATTTTTTTTAAACCATCAATAGATTACTTAAGCTATTTACAAATAAGATCACCGTTAACTTTGATAAATGATAAATGATATTTATTCTGCAAATAGGTTTATAAAACACTTTTTTACACCACCTGCTCGATAATGCCCTTTTATATGTCATACAACCATCACTTAAAGCAAGTCATTCTGTCCCTAGGGAGATAATGTAGTATGGGCGATCCCTAGGGAATAATGAGATTTGAATTTGGAACGTCAAAAACCGTCAACAATAAGTGAACTAAAATGTATGTGCATCAAACAAGTTTATGCAAAATTCAAACTGGCCACTAACAAAAAAAACGAAAAAAAAGTAGGTAATGAAAAAGCGAGAGCAATAAAGAAAATTGAAACTATAGAATATGAGTAGTGAATTTTTGTTTGTTTCAAATCTCAAGACGTGTTGAGTGATAGGATTAACTTGTACATAATACTTATATTTCTCTAATAAATGATTTGTTTTCCTAAATTATCTTTTAATTATCTCACAAATGGTGTAAAAAGTAGAGTATCCAACACGGGGATAAAGCTGTCTTTGTCTTGGGTGGCTTGAATTCCTCACTTCACTCAGGTTTCCTTCAGTTTTAACCTTCGTTTCGTTCGGAATTCAACCTGCCGCCCGCGACTTAAAGACACTGCTTTATCCCCTAGTCACATAATCTACTATTACATGTCAATTGTAATTAAATGCAATCTTTCATTGATTTATCAATTTTTTTGTGCGATTGAACTCATTATCATCATCATTTCAGCCGGAAGACGTCCACTATTGGATATAGGTCTCCCCCAAGTGTCGCCACAATGAACGGTCCTGTGCGTCTCGCATCCACCGGACTCCCGCAACCGTTACCAAGTCATCAGTCCACCTTGTAGGAGGCCTTCCAACGCTACGTCTTCCGGTACTTGGTCGCCATTCCAGAACCTTTCGGCCCCATTCCAGAACCTTTCGGCTTTTGATTGAACTCAAAATGTAATTTTGACAGACAACGACTTTGATACTTAGATAATGGTCAAACGCGAATTTATCAATAATAAAACATAAACTGCATTACAGGTTGTGAAAAAATATTTTCTACGAGCGAATCGAACCAGCCCCGTGACCCGAAGTATAATAAATAACCCTACATTACATTAATAGCAGATTATGTGACTAGGGGATAAAGCGGTTTCTTAAAGTCGCGGGCGGCACATTGAATTCCGAACGAAGTGGGGGATTTATTAAATTACATAATTAACTCCCGAGCATAGCGAGAGAGTGAGATAATTAACAGACAACATACTGAAACAACTGACCAAATAAAAAAACGTGTTACATTGCTCCAGAAGAATAAAGAAAACTTACATCTAAATTGAGCTATGACTTTAATCTTCTATAACACTCTCGCTCATTATTTTTTTTTTTTTTAAGAAACAACAGTAATCAAATTTTATTCTTTTTTTTTTGGCTAGAGGCCAATTTGATATTTGAATAACTGGTTTGATTTTTTGGCGTTCGAAATTCAAATCACATTATTCCCTAGGGAATGCCTACTACATTAGATCTCTAGGGACAGAATGACTTGCTCCAGGTGGGGGTTGTATGACATATAAAAGGACATTATCGAGCAGGTGGTGTAAAAAAGCACTTACCTTATGATGATTAAAGTTGTCAGCTACTGCCACTTGCGGGTACAGGGCTCTGCACAAAACTACCTGGAAAAATATAAAAAAGTAATTTATACCATGATATTATAAAACTGATTGTTTGTTTGAAAGCGCTAATCTCAGGAACTCCTGTTCCGATTTTAAAAATATGTTAGAGTTAGATATCCCATTTATCGAGGCTATATAACACCACGCTACGACCCACGGGAGCTGTAGGGGAGGTGGAATGAAGAAACCAAAACAGTAAAGATAATTTCGAAAATGTGACGGACAAGGAGGGTGTACGTACGCGCTGACTGGTGGTGTGAGTTGCGGGAATGCAATGGATGCGAGACGCACAGGACCGTTCGTTGTGGCAATTGAGGGAGGCCTATGTCAACAGTGGAAGCTTTTTGGCTGATATAATAATGGTGATCCACTAGGAATCTATTTGTGAGTAATTAAAACGACCACTGAACTTCACTCGAAGAAATCCTGCCAAAAACTCCCTAGGGGCCATTCAAGTATTACGTAAGCACTACAGGGGGGTGGGGGGATCTTTGCTTTGCTTATTTTTGATGACATGGGGAATTGGGGGGGTCTAGATGGTGATTACGTCAGCAGTATTATGTTTTTTTTTAGTTTTTTAAGAGAACGATGTCGATGTTCCAAAGTCGCAAGAAAATGAGTTGACACTACGACACACATCACTAAGCAGCAAACATCTGACGATTTAGAGTCATGGATTCGTACTGTATCATGGACTGGTAATTTGAATTAATATGTCAAAATTTTAAATAAAGTTTGTTTTTCCTTCATTTCAAACCTATCTTATTTGTAGACTTACAACTGCTGCTCCTATATTAATAACGAAACCAACACATTGACAAATGCTTGTACCATTCAATGTTTACGTAAGCATGGGAGGGGGGGGGTGAGAGCTTTGCTTACTTTTGCTGACAAGGGGGAGGGAGGAGTTAATATTTGCAAAAAATCTGCTTACGTAATACTTGAACGGCCCCCTAGCACGTGTTCCTTACCTTCAACATGACAAGGTCCCGGCCACTAGAAGCGCTGGAGCCCGCTATCAGCGCCTGTATCCGTCCCGCGTCGTTCGTCATACGGAACTCGACGTCTCTTATATCGATGACGTCATCATCCTCATTCGTACGTTCGTCCACGATCTCCCACGAGTCTACCTTGAGTCGCTTCTTGCGTTTTAGGTCATTGGCTGCTTTCTGTTTGAATTGCCTAGAAGAAAAATATAATAAATACTCCATATATATGTATAGTATAGAGAGGAAATATTTATATTTTTGTTTGTCATGAATAAACTCAATAACTACTGGCCCGATTTTCAAAATTCTGTCATCATTAGGAATGAGGATATCCGCAGGAGAACCAAGGTTACCGACATAGCACGTAGAATCGCCAAACTAAAGTGGCAATGGGCAGGGCACATTGCTCGCAGAACAGATGGCCGTTGGGGCCGAAAGGTTCTAGAATGGCGACCACGTACCGGAAGACGTAGCGTTGGAAGGCCTCCTACAAGGTGGACCGATGATTTGGTAACGGTTGCGGGAGTCCGATGGATGCGAGACGCACATGACCGTTCATTGTGGCGACACTTGGGGGAGGCCTATGTCCAGCAGTGGACGTCTTTCGGCTGAAATGGTGATGTATAGTATAAAGAGGAAATATTTATATTTTTGTTTGTCATGAATAAACTCAATAACTACTGGACCGATTTTAAAAATTCTGTCACCAGTATAATGCTATTTTATCATCGAGTGACATGGGCTATATTTTTTCGACGTTTACGCGGGCAATGCCGCTGCCGGCAAAAGTTAGTGAGAGAATATGAATAGAACTTCTCCCGCTCGGAGTGAGAGGGAATGTCTTACCGACTAACAACCTGTATTCCTTTAGTTGCCCTTGGTGTGGAAACAAAACATGAATTTTTAACTACCGCACTTCTAAATATGCTATTGTCGTTTCCGATAATAAAATGGTAGTCTTACCGTCTCGCATCTTTTAACTGCTTCATCTGACCGTGTCGCAGAGCTCTCTCAGATGAAGACATTGATTCAGGCTCAGGAGCTTCCATCAAATTGTTATCCTGGAATCAAGGAACAATAATATATAGCAAATGGACCTTGTGGAAAGATTCAAAAATCATTTCAGCTGAAAGACGTCTAATGCTGGACATAGACCTCACCCAAGTGTCACCAAAATTACCGATCCTGTGCGTATCGCATTCATAATGCACCACGTTCGGCTGCTACGTAAATTTCAAATCTCTGACTAGATTAATACAAGCTTAAATAAACCTTAAACCACTTGTAATAAGTTCCTAAGTTGTGCAGCCAATTTAGTCAGTTCAGAAAGACGTTGTTTCTCCTACCTCATCGCCTGCACTACGCTCGGGAGCTTCAAATCTCTCACCAGAGCAAGCTTAAATAAATCTTAACTCACTTGCAATAAGTTCCTAAGTTGTGCAGCCAATTTCGTCAGTTCATAAAGACATTGTTTCTCTTACCTCATCGCCTGCCCCACGCTCGGTAGCTTCAAATTTCTCTCCAGAGATAATACAAGCTTAAATAAACCATAACTCACTTGCAATAAGTTCCTAAGTTGTGCAGCCAATTTAGTCAGTTCATAAAGACGTTGTTTCTCCTACCTCATCGCCTGCACTACGCTCGGGAGCTTCAAATCTCTTTCCAGAGATGATACAAGCTTAAATACTGTGCTTTGTTGCTTTATTGAAAGCAAACTTGCCAGGCTGTCCGGTTGAATTTCAATTCAAACATATAAACCCTTTGAGAAAAATCCGTCAATTTACTGATGTGGATACTGCGCGACTAGTTTATTTTAGTTACTTTCATAGTATCATGTCTTACGGTATTTTGCTATGGGGACGGGCTGCAGATATAGAGTCTATTTATATTCTGCAGAAAAGAGCTATCAGAGCCATATATAATCTTCGCAGACGCGATTCTCTTAGGGAACTATTTAAGGAAATAAACATCCTGATGGTCCCTTGTCAATACATTTATGAAAACATTATGTATGTTCGGAAAAATATTCATCTTTTTACTAAGATAAGTGACAGGCACAATTTTAATACTAGGAACAGGAACAAATTAGATCAACCTCGGTTCAGATTGGCTAAAGTACATAGTTCTTTCATGGGGTACTGTGTAAAATTTTATAATAAAATACCAGTTGAGATTCTACAACTAAATGAGTCCAAATTTAAAGCATGCATTAAACGCACGCTATGTAGACAAGCGTATTATAAACTGGAAGATTATATCCTTGATAAAAACGCTTGGCAAAATGCCGGTTCTGCTCCGCAGCCACAGCCACTTTTACCTTCAAAATAGTTTTTTTTTTTAATTTTGGAAGAGATACTGTTCCCCTTTTTGTATTGTTGTTTTCGAAATGTTTTTTTTATTTTATTTGTTTATTTCAATAGAGCTTATGATAATTTATTACCTTTTGTATTTGGAAACAATAGCATTGTATAATGTAGAAGCACTTTGTTTTTCAAGTTTTGTGAATGTGAAGTACCATGGAGCATTTTTATTAGGTTACAACTTGTTTGTCATTACGAGCATGGCAGTTGATAGCTTGTCATGCTCACTCAAATGTCTCGCTGATGGTGGCACGTGTTATTGGGTCATTCGGTTCCCTTCAAAATGGTTGAACTGAGTGGGGCTGATGCACGCGTCATGCTCGTGAACGGGTGCCATCAGTTGAGACTGGTCATCTCTTAGCTGCCAGTGACTTAATTCAATTTCTATTTTTTTTAATTAGTTTTTATTTTATTCTTTTAATTATTATTACTTATCTACGTGAGTATATGTGAGCACAATGCTCACATATTAGAAGCGACAAGAAATATGTAACCAAGATTTATGTAACTCATAATATGATTTAAAAGTGTCCATGGAGTTTCTTGCACGTTCTTCTCCATAGAAATCTACGCTTTGGAACGTGCAATTTAGCTTCACTTGTATTTTTTTTTTGACTGACCGACATTTTGACTATTCAAAAGTGCCTGTAATTGGTCTATTTAAAATAAACTTTTCTGATTTCTGATTTCTGAATAAACCATAAATCACTTGCAATAAGTTCCTAAGTTGTGCAGCCAATTTCTTCAGTTCATAAAGACGTTGTTTCTCCTACCTCATCGCCTGCACTACGCTCGGGAGATTCAAATCTCTCTCCAGAAATAATACAAGCTTAAATAAACCATAACTCACTTGCAATAAGTTCCTAAGTTGTGCAGCCAATTTCGTCAGTTCATAAAGACGTTGTTTTTCCTACCTCATCGCCTGCACTACGCTCGGGAGATTCAAATCTCTCTCCAGAGATAATACAAGCTTAAATAAACCTTAAATCACTTGCAATAAGTTCCTAAGTTGTGCAGCCAATTTCGTCAGTTCATAAAGACGTTCTTTTTTCTACCTCATCGCATGCTCCACGCTCGGGAGCTTCAAATCTCTCTCCAGAGATAATACAAGCTTAAATAAACCCTAAATCACTTGAAATAAGTTCCCAAGTTGTGCAGCCAATTTCGTCAGTTCATAAATAATAATAATAATAATAATGAATAACTACCGGAGATTTATTGTGAAGGACGGCACGGTTGACATCTGTCGGGCATGTCACCGTCCGGGAGAATCAATTCGTCACATTATCTCTGGTTGTTCTCGTCTAGCTAACGGAGAGTACTTGCATAGACACAACCTTGTAGCCAGGATTATCCATCAGCAACTTGCTCTGAAATACTCTCTTGTGGAATCGGAAGTGCCGTACTACAGGTATGAGCCCGACCCAGTTCTTGATAATGGTCATATCACTTTGTACTGGGATCGGTCCATCATCACTGACAGGACTATTGTAGCCAATAAGCCTGATATAGTGGTGGTGGACCGAAGCGAGAGGCGTGCAATGATTGTTGACATATCCGTTCCGCATGACGAGAACCTCGTGAAAGCCGAGAAAGATAAACAAATCAAGTATATTGACTTGGCTCGCGAGGTTGTCGACATGTGGGATGTGGACTCAGCGATCATTGTACCGATAGTCGTGTCAGCCAATGGCTTAATAGCCAAGAGCCTCGACCAACACCTTAGGAGGCTCGCGTTAGGCGGCTGGATCAAGGCCTTGATTCAGAAAGCGGTACTCCTGGACACGGCTCGTATCGTTAGGAGGTTCCTTTCTCTGGAGCCCTGACCGCCGGTAGCTTGGACCCTGTTCCCGATACCGGTGGGGTACTATTTTTTATATTTTTAAATGTTTTTTTTTTATTTATGTTTTAAGAAATATTTAAAAATGTACAAAATATGTATATAAAGTAAATAAAGGAAATAATAATAATAATAATCATTTATTTGCTAATAATGTAGGTATACAGATAAGGTGTTATAATTGTTGATTGTCCCAATACATTTTGCCTTACGGCATGCAAAATATTCATATTTTATAGTAAATAAGGAGAATATTAAAAAAAAAAGTTAAAAATTGTCAGCTCATTAACTTAATCGTTCAATTATGTGATATGTCGTACAAATTCAGATAAAATGTCATATAAATTCAAATTCAATGTCATAAAAAAATTTCAATACAATGTCATAAAAAAAAAATCGAATATAATGTCATAAAAATAATACAATGTCATGCTTGAAATAATACCATGTCATACAAATAATAAAATGTCATACAAATGATAAAATGTCATCAAATAGAATACAATGTCATATGAAATGAAATAATAAAATACTATTAGGAACCAATGACATGGAAAAAAAAATCACATTGAAGGAGCAACATTTTACTTGATTGTCTTGTCATACAGAAATTCTTTGATTGAGTAGTAACACTTGTCCAGTAAAAGTTTTGTTAATTGCTTTTTAAACATTACTATAGGTAATTCCTTTAAATTTCTTGGCAAAGTGTTATAAATAATGGGACCCATGTGTAAAATACTCTTTTTTAATAAAGCAGTTTTATGACCACCGGTATATAGTTGATTTTTATATTGGGCCCTTATTACTCTTAAGTGTTGCCTTATATCACTCATTGGCGTAAATAAGTGCAGATTCGTTCTAACGAATATTGCAACCTCTAGTATATACAACGATGGGAAAGTCAGAATTTTGAGAGATTTGAAAACTGGTCGACAGCTTTCTGTCACCTTAAGACCAGTCATTGACCTAAGGCAACGCTTTTGCGCTCGAAATATGCGTTCTCTCTCGCTGCAATTTCCCCAAAATATGACACCAAATCTTAACAATGAGGCAACCAAACCATGATAGGCTGTCATCAAGGAATTTAAATTCATTTTTTTAGCTAAGTTATAAAGAACAAATGCAGTTTTACTTAACTTTTGGCATATGATATTAGCATGAGATTCCCATGTTAATTTTTGGTCAATATTTATTCCTAAGAATTTTGCCTCGAAGGTTGATTCTACAGTTTGACCATTATATTGAACGTTTATATTCTGTGGCTGAAGCCGCTGCCAAAAATGCATGACTTTAGTTTTTTGTAAATTTATAACTAAATTATTTTTATTGAGCCAATCTATCATGGATTTAAGTGTAATGTTTATTTCCTTTTCATATTGAATTTTATCTCTGCATTCAATTATGGCTGTACTGTCGTCTGCAAATAATGTCATCGGTTGAGTAATTTGGCGAGGCAGGTCATTAATATAAATTAAAAATAATAAAGGCCCCAAGACACTTCCTTGTGGAACTCCGAATTTAATGATTCTGCAATTTGACAAGTATTTTACTTCACGTTTAGTTCTACTACAAACTCTCGTAATTTCTGTGTACTGTTTTCTACCCATGAGGTAAGATTTTATTAGGTTTAAAACGTTACCTCTTACACCGTAGTAGTTTAATTTAGTTAATAGTACGTCATGCTTTACGTAATCGAACGCCTTCGTCATGTCTGCGAAAATTGCACATACAGGATTCTTCTTATCTACATTATTCATGATCACTTTCAGAAGATCAAAGATAGCCAAATTAATATTTTTATTTTTACGGAAGCCGTATTGTTCATCGCATAATATATTGTTTTTAGTCATAAATGAGTAGATTGATTCATATATAATTTTTTCAAGTATCTTAGAAAATACTGAGATTAAGGCCACCGGTCTGTAGTTTGTCATGTCTTCCTTACTATTTTTCTTATGTAGTGGTTTTACAATCACAGTCTTTAATTTTTCAGGAAATATACCTGAGCTTATGCTTGCATTTATTATATGACTCAGTGGTTTTGCTATAATGTCAGAAACGTACTTTACGGCAATGGTAGAAATACCATCAAGTCCAAAGCTTTTTTTATTTTTTAATTTTTGGATTACACGTACAATATCTTGAGGCACAACCGGAGGCATAAACAAAGAATTCTGGATTTTAGTTCCAATTATATTGCACGGCTGGTTATTAGCAACATTCTGAACCTGGTCAACAAAGAAATCATTAAAAGAATTAGCAATTTGCTGCGGATTCTTTACTAATTTGTCACCTGTGTTAATTTGTAAAATTGGTTCTTTCACTTGAGTAAAATTATTAATTATCTGCCATGCTGTTTTTGATTTATTTTGTGAGCTGTTAATTAGATAATTATTTTGGGCTTTTTGAGTGAGATTTACAATTTTTTTAAGTCTTTGCGAATAATTTTTAAATATAATTTTGTTATCAGATGAAGGTGCTTTTCTATATTTCCACAGAAGATTTCTTTGTTTTCTGCTACAAATCCTTATTCCTCGTGAAATCCATTTCATTTTTTTGTTAGGTTTTACATTAACTAGTTGATTAGGAAAACATAAGTCATACAATAAACGAAACAAGTCAATAAAATTATCATATGCTTCATTTGGGTTGTCTGTTTCAAAAACTTCTGTAAAACATAGAGATTGCATGTGCTTTCTAAATAACATTAAATTTTCTTTACATAAATTACGTTTGCGAGTGCGCCAAGAATTAAGTTTACATGTTTTATTTACCTGTATTTTTAAAATCTGTGCGGTATGATCGGATAGTGCTAAATCTATAATTTCACTCTCACATTTTTGTCTAGAATTATGTGCAAAGTTATCTAAGCAAGTACCACTTTTTAGTCTAGTCGGTTGATTGAATTCTAGTTTAAGGTTGTAATTTAACAGCAAGTTTATAAAATCTGAAGTCAAGTTATTTCTTTTAAGTGTGTTAATATTGAAGTCTCCGCATAAGACTATTTTTTGATTGACCTTATTACACAATTTCTTTAATAAGGCATCTAAATTATCCATAAAGGTATTGATGCCTGACATATTTGGTGGTCTGTAAATGCATACAACAATTAATCCATGCTTACTTAATTCTATTGCACAATATTCAAACACACCTGTAATAGACGTGTTAGGAAGTTCCCTAAACTCATACCCTTTTCTGACAAGTATACACGCCCCTCCGCGTTTTTGATTATTTCTCGAATAACACGATGCTAGTTTGAAATTAGGTATGTTAATTAAAGATTCATGTCCGGAAGTTACAAAATGTTCAGTTATACATAATATGTCAATATCTATATATTTTTCAGCACGTAACTCTTCGATGTGCACGGTCAACATGTCTGATTTATTCAGAAGTCCTGCTATATTTTGATGCAAAATATTCATGTACTTACAATAGAAAAAACTGGTCATTTGATGTCATTTTATCTCTGTTAATTAAAGTCTCCTCCTTGTTATAATTCGATGTCAATGTTCTGTCATCTAAAGACGTTGTTTTTCCTACCTCATCGCCTGCACTACGCTCGGGAGATTCAAATCTCTCTCCAGAGATAATACAAGCTTAAATAAACCATAACTCACTTGCAATAAGTTCCTAAGTTGTGCAGCCAATTTCGTCAGTTCATAAAGACGTTGTTTTTCCTACCTCATCGCCTGCACTACGCTCGGGAGATTCAAATCTCTCTCCAGAGATAATACAAGCTTAAATAAACCTTAAATCACTTGCAATAAGTTCCTAAGTTGTGCAGCCAATTTCGTCAGTTCGTAAAGACGTTGTTTCTCCTACCTCATCGCCTGCACTACGCTCGGGAGTTTCAAATCTCTCTCCAGAGATAATACAAGCTTAAATAAACCATAACTCACTTGCAATAAGTTCCTAAGTTGTGCAGCCAATTTCGTCAGTTCGTAAAGACGTTGTTCTTCGATGCCTCGGCGCCTGCACCACGCTCGGCCACCGCGGGTGTCTCGTTTCTCTCTAAGCCAGGCACAGTATAAAGAAAGTAGGGTGAGAGGATCGCCGTGGTCAGACTCGTCTGGTCTCCGGGCGTTCTGTAATATTGAAGTTATTTTGGTTAGATGGTACATTTGGTTCAAAAATTTCGTTACTGCAGAAAATTTGAGTGAAGCCTAGATGAAGTTATACTAACTAAGCCTTTTTGATGACCGGGATTTGCCTGTGAATGATGTATGGATTTGAATTAATGTATTCGTGGTCACAAATGTATCCGAGGTCAAAAATGTATATAGTCTATACATTTTATGCTATACAGTATAGCATAATCAACCTTGTAATGTTCCCACTGCTGGGACTACGGCCTACTCTCTAAGAGTAAATTAATGTATTAATGGTCACAAATATATTCGAGGTCGCAAATATACTTGTGGTTATTACTACAATACTTCTTAATTCTTTCTTCTAAGGCCAATTTTCGTGAAATTATGACAGGGCAACACAAGTACACGTACACGTCATGCGCAAAATGTCCATCACTACTTCCAAAAACCCAAAAAAAAATTAAAAGGAAAAATTTCATCAGGTTTAATAAATAATTACAAATATTCGCGATAGCATTAGACAGAAGTTGAAAAGGTTGTTTTAGGGTACACTTTGTAATAAAAGTACAATATATGTATATAGTGCATTATTACAGTTAAGATTGATGCTGAATTTATTATAATCAACTTATATACCAACTGTTACACTTAAATGAATTCATTTGAACTATCCATCTTCAGAATTATGAGGCTTTAATTAAATCAATTATTTAGTTCTTACTATTATACTAGATGGTTTAGATTTTTAACATGGACCCTAGGTCCATGTTAAAAATCTAAAAGAAACAGGTGTTGTTAACCTGGAACGTTTTTCATTATACTACATAATATTAGTTATTTCTATTTGTATGAATGTTAAATAATTATCTTGTTGCCTTGTATTGTGTACAATTCATATGTTTTGTAAGGAGGAAACTTGTTGATACGCCATTTAAAAAAAAATGTATTGAAACCATTATTTATTAAAATTGTTTGAATTTATCTCGAAAAATAAATGTTGCGCACACCTGCTTCTTGAACCTCTTTTGTCTAATGCAGAAGTGATTGGAGTATAGGCACGTAACAATTTTTTTTATTAAATTAAAAAAATATATAATAAGAATATAAGTTCTTGTACCTCACAATCAAAATCCCGGTGGGCTCTCGTAGTATAAATCGAGCGAATGCCCAACGCGGCGGCCAGCGCAAGCGCCGAATCCAGCTTATGGGGAGGCAGAGTCGCAGCGCCCAACACTAGTGTCTTAGCAAGGCACACCTCTACGGGCAGGTTGGCTAGAGTGCGACCTAGCGCTGTTAACTTCTCGTTCGAGGTTAAGGCTCCCTGGAAAAAAGCAAAAACTGAACGTAAGCAAGCATAAGTGTGCGGCATTGTTCGAAAGTGTTACCGTGGGGTGGGTAAATAGTCAGTAAAAGTCTCTCTCTAATAGGCTAAGATCCCAGAGCGATCTCACATAACTTATTTTCACATGGATGAAACCTTACGATTCTCAGTAGCGTCTCATGTGCTTTGAATACCTGAATGCTTGGTTACTACAATTTGTCTAACTACTGAAATATAACTTTGTAATAGTTACCTTAATAACATATTTAAAAATCAGACGTGTAAAAATAAGTAAAGTTCATTTATTTCTGGTATCTGGCCGGGGGCCCCAAGGGGGAGCTCCAAAAGCACAAAGGTATTCAAAGCGCATGATACGCTACTGAGAACCTAAGGTTTCATCTATGTGAAAACAAGTTATGTCTGATCACTCTGGGATCTTAGTATAAAAAGCCGTGTACGCATGTACGAACAAATTTGTTGCGTTGCATGATACGCAACAACTTGGTTCGCACGTGTGTACCACTAACGAACATCGAACACTCTGTTCGTCAAACATGTTTGCGGCGATCCTGTTAGTATGTTCTGTATGGACGGTGTTCTTCGTCAAACAATGCGAACACCAAAAAACTTTTCGCTACTTCACAATCGACCACTTCCAACGACGCCGCCATGGCTATTAAGAGCGTTCACGACTGTTGTGCGCGAACTCGATTCGAACTATGTTCGCGTTCGTGTTCGAACAAACCAAATGTTCAAGTTTGGTGTTTGCGTTCGCTATGTTCGTGTTCGTACGAGCGTACACGGCTTAAAACGCATTGTTATTCGCCTTTCAAGCAGCAGGGAGGCAACGTATCGACATGATTTTTTGCATAAAGACTATATTTATGACCCCGAAAATGCCATGGAAAGAAAAAGAAAGAAAAACATTTTATTTGGCGGAACAAGGCGCAAATTTAAAACTAACAAATTATAAGCACACTATGTGAATTTTTTATGCTCAAATTATTAACCCTGTGTCCGGCTTCGACTTCAATAAACCGGAGATAATAAAATTTTCCACTAACTGCCCCCGCGGCTGCGCCCCCGAGAAAATAGCACATCCTACCTTTACGAGGCGATTCCCATACAAAAATATCAATTTTGAATTTTTTAATTGTTTTTATGGGTTTTCCCTATTTTTTGTTCGTTTTGAACCACCCTGTGGTGTATTATAGGTAGGTAGTGTATTAGAGCGAATAAAACAAAAAAATAATAAACAAATCTGTGAAGCAATATTTGGGTTTTAGCGAGATTAACGAACAGCAATTGATTTTGATATAGGTATAGTATATACATAGATGGGTTTTTATTAGTGGTTTTTAGTATGTTGCACGGAATGAAGGCGACTCTAAGGTCTACTGTCTACGGACGCATAGCTTCATAGACGCGTAATCGTCATTATACGCTTGGTGTATGCCTGCGTAAAGCTTATATACAAAACTATGGCCTACGGTCCATGGACGCGTAGCTTTATAGCCGCGACACGACGGCACAACGCTGCCATATTTTTTTTATTTTTTCTTTGACATAAACTAGTGCTTGACTGCGATCCCGCCTGATGGTAAGCACTTCATCGACAGAGTTTCATAGTTTTGTACAATACGGCCGACGTAACTTGGCGCGCCTGAACATAGGCTCTGCGAACTTTAGCGCATGTACACTCGTAAAAAAACTGTTCTTGATATTAATTTTCTTAAACCAAAATACAAATAAAAATTTACTAATACAGGGACCAAGTACAAAGAAAATAAATATTAAAACACTTTGAGACAGAAAGCTACAAAAATATCTTATGAATTAAAGAAACAAACCTAACATTACACAAAAAAACTTAACAATATAATAATAACAACCAACGAAAACTTTTGTCACCACCTGTGCTCAAGACAGAGACAGCGACACGAATATAACACCAATGCTAACGTGTGAGTGAGACATATTACTGCGTACCGAACATTGCCGAATAAGCACGAAGCTTACGAAGTTACCGAAGAGTGATGCCCAATACGCGTGTCTGAGGGTGTTGTTTAATCGTTTTTTTTTTTAATCGATTGAAATTATGTTATAAAAATATATTTATATTCAATTTTCTTTGGAGGTTTAAAGTATTCTCAAACAGTCGTTATTCTAGTAGTAATTTTATAAATAACTGATATTTAACTAAATCATGTCTTTCAAAGTTTCAACCAAGAAAATAAAATTTTATTAGTTTTTTTCTTTATTAAAGTCGAAATCTCGTTTACTAACGCCAATATTCACTATGTTTGTAAATCTATTTCGTTCAATATCTCATAAAAACAAAAATTAATAAATTCCAAATCGATAAAAATCAATTGCGATATTTGATTGAATAAAGGGTGACTGTGTTTACATAGAGTCAATCTCTAGCGTAGACTTCCGCCCCGCGCACGTCGCCTCATGCCACTATTTGGTTCCTAAAAAACGTTCGTGCCGCATGCAGCCTTATGCGCAAAGTTCGGGCTCGCCAAGATACGTCGGCCGTATTGTATCTAAGCTTCACGCAGGCGTACACCAAGCGTATAATGACAAATACGCGTCTATGAAACTACGTGTCCGTGGATAGTATGCCTAGTCACCATGATTTTTTTTTCATTATTTTACTTAATTATTGAGTACTTACATGCTGTTTCAGCTCCAACAACGCATTTTCCACGGCATCCTCGGGCGGCGCATCTAAGAACGGGAACCGTCTGACATCACTGACGCCGAGAGAGCTCATCAGCAGCAGTAGGGATGCCAGAGGCACGCGCGATACTTCAGGGGTACTGAAGGATTCCATGTCGTTGTATTGTTGCTCGGAGTATATGCGATAGCAAACGCCAGGGCCTGAAAAAATTAATTTAACAACCAATAAACATACAATGTGTCTAGAAAATTTATAGAAAAACAATCTGGGCGTCTTCTTCTTTTTAGAGTTCCATACCCAAAGGGTAAAAACGGGACCCCTATTGCTATCACTCCACTGTCCGTCTGTCTGTCACCAGGTTGTATCTCATGAACCGTGATAGCTAGACATTTGAAATTTTCACAGATGATGTATTTCTGTTGCCGCTATAATAACAAATACTAAAAACAGAATAAAATAAATATTTAAAGCCCCCCATACAACAGTGCTTTTTTGCCATTTTTTAAAAAGGACGGTACGGAACCCTTCGTGCCCGAGTTCGACTCACACTTGATCGGTTTTTAACGCTTGAACTGTCGCCACTCGAGATGACGGCGCCCGCCACAATGGACGCACGCGGCTATTTCTTTCGTTGGATATTTCGCCTCTGTCACCGCGCTAGCCCTTCACTAGTTCACTCTGAGACCTAAATTCTTTACAGACAGCACATCAAATATAATCATTCGAGATCGATAACGGATTTTATAAGAAAATAGAAAGATCGATATTCGTATTTTGACTTTTAACACTAACGTGTAATTGTGTTGAAATTGCAGCGCAGCGTAAACGATTTTAAACCTACCCAGTCAAGTTAGACTTATATAGATATTTACTTTAGGGCCTATTATACTATGCGTTATTCAGACAATCTTAGTCTATGAAGCGTCACACAAGAAAAAGAGCAACTTACGCCAATGTCGTGTAAAGGAATGAAACAGAACAATGAGATATATAGAAATACATAGACTAAGACTGTCTGAATAACGCGTAGTGTAATAGGCCCTTTTCATTTAAGAAATTGATAGAAATATTTGTTTAGGCTTGTCATTCATTTACCTCTTAAAAGGGCCCTTCCCCACATTTCAACAATCAACGTGAGCATGGTTTAAAAGCTTATTGTTTCATCCAACGCGATGTTAGATGAAGAGAAAACGCGAAAAAAGAGAGATAACGCTTGAAATACTTCACAAAACTTGTTCCAGGAAATACGCGTTTTTTTTTTTCAAAACCTTATAATTTTTTGGAAAAAGATTTCGCCATTCAGACCTTCTTCTTTTCTCAAGGAATTAACATTACATAAATATATTAAAAATTACCTGTTCGGCCAGCACGCCCTTTCCTTTGATCTGCACTTGCTTTGGATATCCAAAACTCTTTTAACCTTTGCATTTTAGTGGTCGAATCGTAACTCATTTCTTTGACCTAGAACAATTTCATAATAATGTGAATGACTTAGACGCATAGCTTCATAGGCGCGTATTCGTTATTATACGCTTGGTGTACGCCTGCGTGAAGCTTACATACAAAACTACGAAA
This sequence comes from Mythimna impura, assembly GCA_905147345.3. NCBI lineage: Eukaryota > Metazoa > Arthropoda > Insecta > Lepidoptera > Noctuidae > Mythimna > Mythimna impura. Next base: position 19,642,880 of record LR990356.1, on the reverse strand, counting down.
TTCTGTCGACGAAGCAGCGACAACACGACGGCACGACGCAACGTTGCCGTTACAAATATGAAATAATCCTGCCATCTAGCGAGAATATGGTGGCGCTTGGGCCCGTTGGGCTCCTTAAATGAAACTCTCTAAAATGTGTAAAAAATAAGTGTGGCACTCGGGGACTGCCGCGGTAAAGCTATTACATAGCATTTTGTATCAACTTATGCAATTATAATTATTTATTTATTTTATTTATGCAGTATTTCTTTTTCTTTGATATTAATTCAAGTTACACTTTTTGAGCGTGGTGACCGATAAGAAAACAAATTTTTTTCTTTCTTGTTTACTTCATAAATTGCTACAAGTATGTTCAGTTGTTATCATAGAACATTACTATAATCTATTATAATACAAAAAGACTATTTTGTTTGACCGAGATTTGAACTCGAGGCACGATGATAACATAGGTAGAACGCTGTACCAATGCGCCACACAGGTCGTTAACGACTTTTCTAAAATAGGTGTTCGGTCTCTGTCGGCCTTCAAACCACACCTCCGTGCCCGTCGGAGTGGGGAGCGTGAGGTATATTTTTCGTTACGGAATTTCTGGATTCGGTCCCCGCGCTCAAGGCCCGCGATAGAAGCTATGCAATAGCTTAAAAAAAAATTAAACTTAAAAAGTTAATGAGAATATAGGATTAAAATATGCTTACCTTGCCGGAATCAACCACAAATCGGATGCCGTCAATGGTTACAGAAGTCTCAGCTATGTTTGTTGATACGATACATTTTCTAACTCCATCTGGTGGGTAGTCAAAAACCTGAAAATGTCAAAGACATCACTAAGAGCTAGCGCGCACTAGTGACTTTTGTCGCCGTAACTTTTGACAAAAAGTCACCGTGCTTAGGAATCCAACATGTGGTGCGCGCACTTGTACACGTGACATTAGGGTAAAAAATGACAAAAAATATATTGTCACCCTGACAAAAGTCACCAGTGCACGCTAGCTCTAAGCAAGCAATCTTTATACATAAAAGGAGAAACTGACTGACTGTCATCAACGCACAGGCGAAACTATTGGGACTAGGAACATGAAATTTTGAACATAGCTTTCTTTTATGACGTAGGCGAGTACTAAGAAAGGGTTTTTGGAAATTCAACCTTTAAAGGGGTCAAAAGGGGAAATTAGATTTGTGTGCAAAATCTCATTCCGTGTACTAATAAACTTCAAAGTTAGGCCAAATAGTCACCTAAAAAAATAATAAAAAGTGTCATTATTGGTTTTCAGAACTACCCCCAATTAAACAATTTAGGGGTTTTTTAAGATTGTACCTATACAGGATTTTTATTTCTCCGGTTAATAAACTTGAAACTTGGCTTAAAATGTTATCAAAATATGACTGACCTGTTGGTCTAGTGCAGGGATGGCGAACCTATGGCACGCGTGCCAAAAGCGGCACGTGGCAACGAAATTCGGGCACACCAATAGAAAACTACTGAGCGTCGAGATAATTTGCAACCAGAAATCACACTGACTTTTATTTAAAATACATAGCACTGTTGACATTACGACTGCTTTACGAATTTTGAAAAAGTTAAATTAATAGCGTCTAGCTTTGTTTTTTTTTTTTTTCAATAAATCGCCAACAAAAATTTGAAGGCACGCTTTGGTTTCATTTTTTTTTTATATTAGTTAATGGCACGATCATCAATAAAGGTTCGCCATCCCTGGTCTAGTGGTTAGTGGCCCTGACTGCTATGCCGGAGGGCGTGGGTTCGATTCCCACCCAGGACAAATGTTTGTGTGATGAGCACAATCATTTGTTCTGTGTCTGGGTGTAATTTATCTATAATATGTATGTATTTAGAAATATATAAGTAGATTTATCAGTTGTCTAGTACTCATAACACAAGCTCTGCTTAGCTTGAGACTAGACGGCGTTGTGTGATAGTTGTGGAAAAAAAAAAACTGTTCCATTACTGTTCCATTACTGTATCAAAATGAATAATAAGGACTGTAAGTATTAGTTTTTCCAAACTACCCTCAAAATACGGCTTAAGAGATGTTAAAGGTTTTATGAAAACTTTCTCGTGAAAGAAGTCGCTGTCAATGTGCTAGTCAATGATATTTATATTTTCTAAAACATCTGGTTTGACTGCAAGGCGACTTCAACTTAGAGAGGGAGCCCATAAACAACTTAGTAACCCAGCAACTTGTTTTTGTCTTTGTCGCACTCTCCCACAACCCCTAAACTTTTTAGGGTTCCGTAGCCAAAGGGCAAAAAACGGAACCCTTATAGATTCGTCATGTCTGTCTGTCTGTCCGTCCGTATGTCACAGCCACTTTTTTCCGAAACTATAAAAACTATACTGTTGAAACTTGGTAAGTAGATGTATTCTGTGAACCGCATTAAGATTTTCACACAAAAATAGAAAAAAAAACAATAAATTTTGGGGGTTCCCCATACTTAGAACTGAAACGCGTAATATTTTTTTTTTCATCAAACCCCTACGTGTGGGGTATCTATGGATAGGTCTTCAAAAATGATATTGAGGTTTCTAATATCATTTTTTTCTAAACTGAATAGTTTGCGCGAGGGACACTTCCAAAGTGGTAAAATGTGTGTCCCCCCCTTGTAACTTCTAAAATAAGAGAATGATAAAACTAAAAAAAATATATGATGTACATTACCATGCAAACTTCCACCGAAAATTGGTTTGAACGAGATCTAGTAAATAGTTTTTTTTTAATACGTCATAAATCGTAAATCGCAATTTACCTTTCAAGATTGTACGGAACCCTCAGTGCGCGACTCCGACTCGCACTTTTCATTAAGCCGGGAAATCATCCAATGACTTGTCCTTCAAAAAACCCACCTGACCTTCAGTAGCTCTTTGTGTTCCGGGACCACGGTATCCCTTTGAGAAATTAGCAGACATCGCCCTACTGGGCCCCTGAAGTTTGCTGACATCTCTTTGTGGCTTGCGTAGAACACTACGCGCCATCGACGACTCGGGCTCGATCCAGACCGGCGGACGGCCGGACGGCAAGCTACCCATTGCTCGTTGCCTGCAAGCCCACGCCTACGGTGGCGACGCCTATGGGGATCGCCTTGTGACTTCCGACAAACCCGAAAATTACGATGGGTTTACCTTATCCTGTTCAGCAAGTGACAAGCCGCTGTGAAGTGGCAACACAATCCATTTCTTGTCCTTCTCTGCATACTGTTGGGCAGCTTCAGATATAGCAGTGATTTCTTGAACACCTGACATGAAAATAAGCAGGTCACCTCTTTCATCACCTGCAATCAAGAATTTATTTTAGGTCCCTGTAATACAATTGTAGCGACATCACATGACCCCATATAGGAACTAAAATTCAAAATCCTGTATCGCGGTATTAGTGCTCACCGCGCGAAGAGAACATTTATACATGTCGGTGAAGTCAATAGTATGGAATTGTCGGCGAAGTCAAATAGTACAGAATTCAGCATGACAACGAGATGCACTGACCTCTACTATATACGACTGGACAGGCTGTTCCATATGTTTGACAGCTAATTTTTTGTGCCTATTTGAAGCGCCACTTGCGAGCGTCCAAAGAACTAATTTTGACTTATAATACAAATGGCTGCAGAGAAGTGTACAGTACTCTTAAGTATTTTTGCATTTTGAAATAAATCGTTCGAATTCCTTGTTATTCTTGCTTCACGAATTATATAAAACCTATGAAAAATGAGGTCACGTGTATATTGTAAGTGGCTCGCCAACACTCGCCAATACTCGCTACGGCCGACAGCGCCAAAATGGCGAATATCAAACGGGCACAAAAGCACTTTGACGACCGCCAGTCCAGTGTGGTAAATAGTAGAGGTCAGTGACGAGATGTCAGCGAATACGTCACACCGCTTGTCTGTCAAGCGGCTAGGCTGACGTTCGCACGAGCTGAACAGATAAAAGTTCTTTTCTCTGTTGGCAGCCATGTGAACGAAAGGTTCTGGAGTGGTGACCACGTACCAGAAGACGCAGCGTTGAAAGGCCTCTCATAAGGTGGACTGATGACCTGGTGTGGGTCGCGGGAATCCGATGGATGCGAGACGCACAGGACCAGTCATTATGGCGACACTTGGGGGAGGCCTATGTCCAATAGTGGACGTCTTTCGGCTGAAGTGATGATGATGATGAGCCATGTGAACAAAATTATTCTGAAGACTGTATCTCGGCTTGTGAATTAAAAATCTAAAGATAGATGATTTCGGGTGGTTGTACGTGGGGACACTCAGAAAGTTTTGAGAAACTAAAAAACTAACTTCTATGGATAAAATATTTTTATTAAATCTTTTTAAAGAACTCTCCACCAGCTTCTATACAAAGTTTCATGCGTCTGAATTGATTTTTGAAACATTTTTTCCCATCCGCCGCAGACACCTCTTCCACGGCCTTCTCGAACGCTGCTAGCGCGTCTTCCGGCGATGAAAGGAAGTCCCTCGTTTTGAGCGCTGAGTGCGCGGGTGCGTTGTGATGGTGAAGCAGTACCCCGCGGAGCCCGGTGTTCGGTCGTTTGTTGCCCATTGCAGACAAAACTTCTGGCAGGCATTTTGTGGTATACCATTCGGCATTGATGCTGCTTCGGTCTCGTAATGGAATTGAAAACAGATACCCCGTCAAAGTGAAGAAACTATTAGCGATCAAAATTTTCTCGATCGCTTCACTTTTGTAGGCGTTGGTTCGTTTTGAAACAGCTTAACAGTCGACTAACGCTTTGTTTCTGGATCGTATTGATAAATCCAGGATTCGTCACCAGTCAAAAGTCGTAAACGCGCCGAGAAGAGCCTGCTTCAAAATTTTTAATCATATCACGGCACCACTCCACACGGGCCTGCTTCTGAGCTTCGGTGAGATTGTGCGGCACCCAGCGGCAAACTATCCTCCTCATGCGATGGTATATGTTCAAATCGCGCGGAATAGTCTAATTGAGCGATGCAGGATTTCGTATTTTTTAGTTCTTTTGTCGTGGCATAGGTGTCGTTACAAACTAATAAATATTTTACCAAACAGCATTGCTGTCTTACAGTATATAGGATGTGAGTATACACTGGTGAAATTACAGTCACATAACAACTCGGGTAAAGCCGTGGCGCACCGCTAATAAAAAAATAAAATCGAAAGAAAACTTACGAGGATATTTGTTGTCAATAAGCTGCATGACCTGCACGTATGGTTGGGGATCAAGCCGATCATCCCTCGTTGGTTTATCTTCAATTAATATTGGTTTGTAATGTAATTGAATGGGGAACAGACGACCTGGGACCTGAGAGAAAAAAAAAAAATTATATCCCTTCCCTAGCGTTCAACGTTAGCATGGTTTATAAGCTTGTTATTTCATCCACCGCAATCTACACTGATATTATAAAAAGGTAAAGTTTGTTTATTTGTTTGTAGGAGGTAATCTCTGAAAATACTGGTCCAATTGCTAAAATTTTCTCACCGTTAGAAAGCTGCTTTATTCCTGAGTGACATAAGCTATATTTTATGTAAGCGGGTTAAGCCGCGGGCAAAAACTAGGGTTTGATAAAGAGGCAACATGAAAAAATAAATATAACGCCTGAACGCTGTTGGCATTCAGTAATTGCGTCACTCACTCAAATATTTCACAAAACTTGTACCAGCAAAAACATGTTTTTTTTAAAAACCTTATAAGTTTTTAGAAAAAAAAAATATTCATTCGGAATCTCATTGCATCTCAGTGCAAGATTTCTTAGTTATATTTTCTTTCCTTTTTAAATTTGATTATGAAGGGTTCAAAGTACAAAGTTCACGTACAATAGCAGATTTTCAGAGGTATTTACTGTATTAGTTTTACACAAATGTATGATTTAATTTTAATAGAAACCTGGATAACATCCACAAGGTATCTGTGTTTCCAAAAAATCTAAAGAAACATGTGTGATAACGTCTTAATCACGTAATAGCGGTGGTATGGAAATGTATCTCGGGTTGGCCGCTTGAACAAGTTGATCCCAACTAACAAACATGGTGATTATGGTCATAACCGCTGTAGTTGATGGTGCACATGGAGTGACAAAAATGGCTATTAAAGGCCTAAGCAGATAAGGACGGCATAGCAAAGGGTTTAAGTTTTAAGGATATAACGAAATAGAAACACGACATAAATGCTATGTTTTAAAATGATCTCGTAGCATCGAAAGAGATATCATAGCACGGTATTGAAAGACACATCACGGGCTCCCGCGATGGGATGCCATAGCGCGCTGCAGTAGGCAACGGCATGCCGAAGGACGCCGCCGCTCGCCAACTCTATCAAACGCTACTTATGACTGAAATGTGTATCGGGCAGCAGAAGCTGTCGTGGCATATTTCGATGTGACGCGGCATACCGTGGCACGACGCTGGAATGCCGCAGCATGCTTCTTATATAAACGACTAGTATGCGCCGACTGGCGTCAAAATCCTTTGCCATACTGTAACGCGCGGTCTGTGTGAGCCTTTAGGTTGTCTGGTAAACGGACTGCGGGATTTTTAAAAAGAGTCACCATGACCCTGGAATTCAAAGGGCAACTGAAGGGACATGAGTAGGTTTTAGTCGGTAAAAGTCTGACACTTTTTCTCACTCCACGAAGAAAGGGAAAAGTTATTCGATGAAACCATACTCCAAAAAAAAATTCTTACTATTTCAATGTACAATCATTTTTATTAAATATATTGTACTACGTCTTCCGGTACGTGGTCGCCATTCCAGAACCTTTCGACCCCAACGGCCATCCGTTCTGCGAGCAATGTACCCTGCACAAGGCCTCCTTGGTGGACTACTTTTACTCGGTAGATTACAAGGTGGACCGATGACTTGGTAACGGTTGCGGGAGTCCGATGGATGCGAGACGCACAGGACCGTTAATTGTGGCGACACTTGGGGGAGGCCTTTGTCCAGCAGTGGACGTCTTTCGGCTGAAATGATGATGATGATGATGATATTGTACTGGCTTTTTCCCGCGACTTTATCTGCGTGAATGTCGGTTATTGCAGACACGAAATAAAACCAGATAAAATGTAGACTATGTCCTTGTCCTTGTGCTTCAAGATATTTCATTTTTTATTTATCCAAATTTCATCTAAATCGGTTCAGTATTTTAAACATGAAAGCGTAACAGATAGAGTTACTTTCACAATATATAACATTTGTATAGATTATATTTTTAACCATCGGACTCCCGCAACCGTTACCAAGTCATCGGTCCACCTTGTAGGAGGCCTTCCAACGCCACGTCTTCCGGTACGTGGCCGCCATTCCAGAACCTTTCGGCCCCAACGGCCATCTGCGAGACGCACAGGACCGTTCATTGTGGCGACACTTGGGGGAGGTCTATGTCCAGCAGTGGACGTCTTTCGGCTGAAATGATGATGATGATGATGATGATGATGATGATGATAATATTTTTAACTCCAAAATAAACTGTAGGTATCTCACCTGTATAACAACAGCAGATTCTGCAGAAAAGTAATCTTCAAACAGCTTAATATTTATAGTAGCAGACATGAGCACAAGTTTGATATCAGTATGAGTATGTATAAGGCACTTCAATATGCCCAGTAAGAAATCTCCCATCAAATGTCTCTCATGAACCTCGTCTAGGATTATGACGTCATAGTTTGGTAGGTTTTCTGAAGACATCTGCAAATTTTAAAGCATAAAAGAAGATTAAATGATATTTTTGTTCATTATTTATTTTTTCTATTTTGAAGTTTAGATTTTTTTTCTTTTATGTGATCTGAAATTATCTAGCCATAATCAGATGTAGTTTCCGTAGCTTCTAAATATTTATTTATTTATTTACGCCGGATGTTTTCCCACGTCAAAATAAAAAGAAGCTTCAAAATTCTTCTTGCTATCTGCTATTCATTTTTAGGATTCCGTACCTCTAAAGGAAAAAAAACGGAACCCTTATAGGATCACTTTGTTGTCCGTCTGTCTGTCTGTCCTTCTGTCAAGACCCTTTATCTTGGGAACGTGTGCAGGTGTCTAGTTGAGATTAAAACCTTATATTTAGGTCTGCGGTCCCTTGAAGCTGTGAAAAAATCAAATATCTAAGTTAACGACAAAAAAAAGATACGGCCGTTTATGTCGCAAAAAACGTTTATTTCGACACTCTCAAGGAAATCAAAATTCATAGGGTACTTCCCGTTAACCCAGAATACTGAAATTTAGCATAAAGCAAGGTCTTATAGCACTGGTATAGGAATAAATCTGAAAACAGTAAATTTGTTGTTACGGCACAAAAAAAAGTATTTTTGTGATTCGGAAAAATCTTCGAGACTCTATTCGGAAATTGAACTATTTACATAGGTAAGTTTATACGGAACCCTAGGTGTGTGAGTCAGAGTCACACTTGCCCAGTTTTTAACTTAATATCTCTGTGGCTGTTTAAAGGTCATCGCACACTTATCCGAGCCGAACGCGTCAAACGAATCGAATTCAAGAAGGCCTCGCACACATCCACACCAAAAGTAACGACCGCGCCGAAAAAATCGTTTCTATTCCTTACACCTGTCGAACTGAAATTGCATGTGAATTGTGTGATGTATCTTGACGAGATTTTTATTTTTAGTGCTTTTTTAATGGAAGATGAAGAAAATGAAATCTTAGGGAAACAAGAATGTAGGTTCATAACATTAACTTAAAAAGACAGTGCTTTGGTGCATCCGAATTAGTCTAGGATTTCTAAAGTCCGTCCAGATTCGGACGATTCAACGCGGTTAGGTGTGCGAAGTTTCATAGGATTTCATATAAAGAATTCTAATATCTTTTCTTTCAATTCGTTCGACGCGCTCGGCTCTGATAAGGGTGTTCACCTTAAAACACCGTCGCTCAATGCATTCATGGTAGCAACTGACACAAAACCTCGAAATACGATTATTGCTTTGAAATTCTATTTACACGGACACAAGCAATATTCCATTGCGAGGCAATTGCCGCCAAAGTGGAAGAGCGAGAGGTGTGGATGTTTAGACAAAGAAACTTTTTTATATTCTTTGGATTATCGTATGTTCGAGACAAAAAACTCTCCATGAAAATGGACCTTATCCGGGCTTATACCTAAGTCCAGGAGAAGTCATTGGATGATTTTCCATCTCCAAAAAATGCTCCAAAATTGTTTCTTGCCATCCGCTATTTTTTTTTTCCTAACATCTTTTTGCCCAATCAATTAATGCTTGTCTTGGAAGTGCATACACAGTTAAAAGAATCTCGCGCAGTGCACTCATGATAGCAACTGACACAAAACCTCGAAATACGATTATTGCTTTGAAATTCTGTTAACACGAACAATATTCCATTAAGGGGCAATTGTCGCCAAAGCGGAAAAGCGAGAGGTGTGAATATTTAGACGAAGAATTTCGATTATTGGATATTCGAGAAGAGAAACTCTCTCCGTCTAAATGGGCCTTAAGACTTTAGAATGATTTCTTGTTAGTTAATTAAAATGTACTGTACCTGACCTGTCTAAGCAGTAATCCTTCAGTAATAAAGCATATCTTAGTATCTGCAGTCTTGCTCTTCTCAAATCTGATCTGATAGCCAACTTTGCTTTCAAATTGTGTGAGCATTTCATATGCCACTCGCTTTGATAAAGACACACAAGCTATTCTCCGTGGCTGGGTACATGCTGCAACCAAAAATAAAAGAACATATTATTTTATATATAACCCTACCTGTATTTATATGTATAAAATACAAAAATGTTTCTTCCTGTGTCCATTATAGACTTTGAAACTATTCAAGCGATGTGACCCCAACCGCGCCGAAAGGCAAAAATTCGAAAAACGAATTTTAAACAAACAGAATGTACAATGCGTTCCAAATAAGAATAGGATCGATTGCCATGTTGTGACGTCAGGTCATACTGTCAAATCGCAAGAAATTGGGCAAAATTGAAGAACTCAGAGATGAGCAAAATTGAAGAACTGGATTCTGATTAAACTATTTTCGTTCACAGTTCGTAAATAAATTAAATTTTAAAAATTTTTTGTTTTGCTCACCATAATAATTCTTCGATTTGACAGTATGACGTGACGTCACTACCTGGCAATCGATCCTATTCTTATTTGGAACGCATTGTACTTCTTTTTTAGCGTACTACCGCATACCGGGTATCCGTTAGTTATACATATATTTCAATTTAAAGGTGATCGCACACTTATCCGAGCCAAACGCGTCGAACGAAACGAAAGAAAATAATTTTAGAATTCTTTAAATTAAATCCTATGAAACCTAACCGCGTCGAATCGTCCGAATCTGGAATTCTAAAATTCTTTTCTTTCGATTCATTCGACTCGTTCGGCTCGGTTAAGTGTGCGTTCACCTTTACTGCTTCTGCTGCCAGAATCCATTGCCACTGTGTACTGACTTGAATCACTGCCCTTAATATAAAGTTTTTTTTTTTTAATTCAGCTAAGCTATTTGCAACATCTACTTTTTTTGGTAATTTAAGTGTAACTTATTCTGCAATAATTTTATCAATTTATAAGAAATGCTTGAATTTGTAACCATCATAAGACTGTTGCATTGGTGTAGTTCAAGTGAATTAATTAATTGATGGATAAGTGAATGTATGCATGAATAAATGAATGTATAAACAAATGATTGAATGAATAAATTCATGACTGAATAATTTCATTATTTGCTGGAATATGACAAAACAAGCAAAATGTTAATATATAAGGTGTAAAAAAATCAACTTTAAGAATTTCGAGGGGACATTGTACTCCTCATTATGAACAACTTTTACTATGGGACCAAACCTGAAATCGCGAAAAAATAATCAGCTGTTCCCTACGTTTATGTTCGCATAACTCGTCAAAACGTATGGAGCAGCTGATTTTTTTTTCGCTATTTCAGGTTTGGTCCCATAGTAAAAGTTGTTCATAATGAGGAGTACAATGTCCCCTCGAAATTCTTAAAGTTAATTTTTTTACACCTTATATATGCATGATATAACATAATATGATATGCATCATATGATATTTTACAGAAATAAGTTTGGAGTTAATACAAAAAGAAAAAGAGGGAAATTATTCAAAGAACTAAATCCTTTAGGCGATATAAAGTCAATAGGTTAATTTATTGCATTGAAATAAAACAACAACAATAATATTACCGGTAAAACGGGGCTATTTGGGTTTTTGGGTGGTATTTGGGACGACCCAGAATTTCGAACATAAATATCGATTACTGTTGGTTGGTGTAAGGTAGAATTTATTTTACAAACTCTAGCAACACTTTGATAGTTGTCATCTGTCAGTGTCAGTCTTTTTCACAGTTTAGTTTCAAATTTTAATGAGAGAGTCAGAGACTGATTTTTCTTCAAAAATTTAAGTGTCAAAACATCTTCCACAGTGCAAAATTTTAGAAGGTAAGAGTGTGAATGTTTTAAAATTACGATTATATAAAGTATCACGATGTTTTCTTGCTAATTAGTAATTTTGGTATGCTTTTAGTTTTTGATTTATTATTGAAAATGTGTCTGGGGCTTTTCGGGACACCGATGCGGGGCTTTCTGGGACAGTGTGTTTTTTTGAATAAGTATTGAGTTTTAAAATTGTGTAAACGGTAAGTATTAGTTTGTAAATTGTGATACTCAGTAATTTACAAACCAATACTTACCGTTTTCTTTGACTGATTTAAATACCGTAATTATGTGCTTCCTAAATGAAAATTGTACAAGGAATATTAAGACTGATTTTTTCTTAGTTATTGTATAAGACTAATAATTAGGTCAGATTTGTTTTGTTTGCAAGATGCTTGATTTATAACATTAATACCATTAGTAGAAGTTTACGCTGACTGTATTTTTTTATTATTTTTTAGTTACTGTTTTATTTTTTGACTTACTGTTTTGTTTTTCTTTGAGGTATTGTATAAGATAAATAACAGAGATTTATTTTGTTTGTAAGAAAGCTTGATTTCTAACGTTATAGTAGAAATTTACGCTTGCAATAAAAGTTTTCGAAATACCTATATTTTTTTTCTTTCAAATTCTACCAATTCCAAAAAAAGAAAAGATTATTTTACGTGGTATTAGTTATATTTTGTCGCAAATGTCGATAGACTTGTTTAAAGTGACTATTTTGGCTCGTAATATGGATTATATATATCCATTTTCCATTGCTGTCCATAATAGCCTCAAATATGCGATATTTGGGACGGACTCGTCTTTAATTATTTTTTTTCAGTTCCTTTTGTAAGTGGTTACTTCATACGTATATTTACATAAATAAGGGTTTCTCCAAGACCTATATAAATTTTATACCATAGAATTTTATGCGATATGAACAAGATATTTGCTAAAGTATGTCAAAATGTGTCCCGAGTAGCCCCGTTTTACGGAATGTAAAAATAATCCAAACCTGAGAATAGGTTTGGATTATTTTTTTACAAAAACTCTTGTGACCATGACCCCAAATTATTATTTTTTTTTATTTGGTGGAAAGCAAAGATTTTTTTTAATTTAAAATTAAATTCAATTTATGGCAAATCACATGTGTTTTTTTAATGTCTTCAAAATGTTTACAAGTTCACATGGACCTTGTTGGGCACAGCAATTTTATAAAAATAAAAGTTACAAATAAATGGACAAAGTTAATCAAAGTTATGACATGTAATATGATGGTCTAGAACATGAACTTACCAATACTTTGAAAGCCAGCTTCATGTAAATATTGTGGCACCTGTGTGGACTTGCCACATCCTGTGTCTCCAGCCACAACCACCACTCTTTCATTTTGAACAGCTGACACAATTTCATTCCTGAAACAAGAAAGGTTATTGTGTTATTAAAAATTATCTTGGTACTTTGTACCTTAGGGTATTTGGACATTATCATCCACAACAAAAAGCAATAAGCATCATATTTGTACTATTCTTCTGTTTCCTTCTTCTTTTCTTTTATTATTGTGTGTACATAAATTGTTAAATAATAAACAAAAGCACAATTAATTATGGTACAAAGAAGAATAGAAGGTCTACATTCTAGTGCCTGCATGATAGAGAGACCTCTTTACATTGCATATGGAATAATACTAATAATATTCCACAACTTCCACACAATGCCATCTAGTCCCAAACTAAGCAGAGTTTGTGCTTTGAGTACTAGACAACTGATAAACATATTTAAAATATATTTCAAAATACATAAATACTATAGTTAAATATGTCCATGCTCGTCAGTTTACAAAAATTTATCTTGGGGGGAAATCAACCTTACCTGTGGCATAGCATTCAGGGCCACTTATAACCACTAGACCTACAGGCCAGTCAATGAATGTTTCCTTATCAAATGAACAAGCAAGAATAAAAAGGGATGGAGAAATCTTGAAAAACCCCCATCAACCTATCAGACCAACCATGATCATTTAAACCACTACACCCAAAGTGAAAGAAGAAGATTAAGGTGTTGAAGAAGATTTTTTCTCTAAAAATTAACAACTTTTAAATACTGTGTGAAATCATTTGTGTTGACATAGAGTTACTTAATACCTAGTTTGAAAGATGGTGGGACTTAATAGAAATTTTATAGACATAATTTGTGGGTCCATTCTGCCTGGATTAAAAACAAAAGAAGTTTATGGCAGAATTTTTCAGAATGAAGTTCAATGACTGTTTGAATTAGAAATGAATCATATATACTGGAACTAGTTTTTTTGAATAGGTCTGTGGCTGGACGCGCAAAGACCTATTCCGTACGCACCACATAAACGCGTCTCGAGTATTTAGGAGTATGGCGTCTGACACGTAAATAATTGATGGACTAGCTAGTCGATGAACACGATTAGGTGTAAGAATCGTGCAGGAAATACTATTTAAAAAAGAAAACAACAAAAAATAGAAAAAATAATAATCAAAAAACAAAAAAAGCAAAAAAATGTTAATACTGTAAATATGAGCCGATGATTAGAAATTGATTTTATAAAGAAAACGAAATGAAACCTTCCAAATACGCCAGCTTTTCTTTGATATAAGTTTCTATAATTTATTATAAAAAAAGCTATCAATCCTAAGCCTGTTAAACCAAAAAAACTCCATTACTTGATCGTCTCGATATTACTTACATGTATGAAAACTTGCTATAATAATATTTATGTATAAGAAAATGTCAAAAAACTCAAGATGCCTAAATACTCATCGGACCTAGTGTTTAGAATAAGTATTTCGGCGGACACGTACTTCTAAGACTCAGTACGCAGTCTACCTAGTATGTCTCACCTCTAGTTTGAATTATCTGCAAATTGATTCCTAGTGGACACGGTGATGTAAAATTGCTTTAGTTTTATACCTGTGCTAAATATGGGCAAACTACAGCAATTTGGGAATCATTCTTTCATTCATTCACTCAATTTTATAATTGAATAAATTGATTGACTATCTCTGCGAAGCTTGCCAAGAAGGCTGACTCTATTCAAAATATAACTATTTAAAATATTTATTCATCATCATCATCATCATTTCAGCCGAAAGACGTCCACTGTTGGACTTAGGCCTCCCCCAAATGTCGCCACAATGACCGGTCCTGTGCGTCTCGTCGTCGTCAAAATATTTATTACTTATGTGTAAAATATTACAGAGTACATCAAATCAACATTAACCATAGATGTAAGGGGGGAAGGCAACACATGCCATACGTTATATATGGTTGCGCATTGCGTTCCTAACATTGTCTTCAATTCAAATAGTACAAAAGCATTAGAATGTGTAAAAAAAAAATAAAGCGATTGTATTCTGTATCAAAAAGCAAATACTTTCTAATTTTACCACTGTTGTGAAATATTTAATGCTTTCAAATCTTGATGCTGTTTGACTAAATGCTTTTGCAAAGCCATAATTGAAAAAAAAAATATTAGCTACTTACCTATACTTTGCGACAGGTAAATCTTTCTGAGCTTGCCTCAACTTTCTAAGTTTTTCAAACTTTTCTTTATTTTTAAAGTCAATGTAGATAGAAACAATATTCATGAATGCTTGAAATATTTTTTTATCCAATTTCTTTCGGTCTCTATCATAGCATGCAGTATCTACATACTTTATGCAACTAGTAAAGTTAATACAATGAAACTTGGAAAAGTTTTGCGAAGATTCGTTGCTGTTTTCTTCGGGACCATAGTCAACGATGGGTTTGCCGGCTTTTTTTAAAGTCGCTTCGTATTTCTTCAGAAAAACCCAAAAGTCGTCAAGATTATTTACAACAGTATTACTTTCGTTACTAGATAATAATATTTTATTTAAATCGCGTTTGTAATATACAAAACTAAAGTCTTCTTCGACTTTGTTCGACGTCGACGAACCAGGACTTGTTTTACGGACCTTTTGTCTATCCCTATCGCGAGACCGCGAACGCCTTCGTTTATAATAATTGGTGCTTCTGCCGGGAGAAGGGCTTCGACCCATAATTAATTAATTATTAAATAATTTCATAAACAAAATTATTACAAGAATCATCAAGTTTTATGTTTATGACAATGACAGATTTATAACAGATAAGTGACACATACTGTCAGTCTGTCAGTGACGTGACATTAGTAAAGCTTTCTTTTTTTTTATGGCTTTTAACACATTGTATCTTTGGATCCTACGAGTATGGAATTTTTATTTATTACATTTTCTAGAGAATTAGATACTGTTTAAAACTGATTAACATTTTTGCTAGTTCTTAACACCTTCATGCATTTTTGCAACATCACAGTACTGCCAACATATTGTTTTGGCAAAATTCTAAGCCCAGGAAAAATTGCTGGTGCTTCTAAACCGAGATTCATGGGGACCATCTTTTTGGATTAAGGGCATTTTTTGCTTAGGGTTTGCCCTCACTGTCCTGTAGTCTCCATCTGCAGCTGGCGAGAGACTAGCGAGCACTCTGTTTCCTTCACATGTGGAGCACACATCACTTATGGTTCCGCCTATCCCGGTGCCCATTGCGAAAAATGACGATTACCCATGTAAAAATAAAAGCAGGGCGGTGCATAAACATAGCTTTGCGACTTTACGCCATTCCTGGCCATGCATAGGTCATGGGCATTAGGACTCTCTAGCCCCCATTAGTAGGAATCTTGAACGCGTACAATATAGAGTTGCAGTTATACATTTAAGGATTCTCCAGTCATGGCAGGGCAGCACTACGCGGTGTCCTTGTAGCTTCGTGTTGTGGTTTAGTCCATGATCGGAAGCAAGGGAGTTTGGGATGCCGTTGCCTTCTACTGCGAAAAAAAATTTCACCAGAAAACTTAAGGCGTATAGAGTTAAAATGCACACATAATCGTACTGCATGCCGCCTGCGCCTGCAGAGTCCCGCTGACCTTTAGAACTTTATTTGTAAAATATTGATTGATTTACATAAGCTATGTACATTCTGATGAACACTTAACCAATTTTTACATATAAACATATTTCTAAATATCAAAGCTGATTGAAAGGAGTAGGGAAAACAAGTAAAAAATTTCATGATTTACAATATTTTTTTTGGCAAAAGTAGGGGAAAGGTGTACGAGTTGATCCCCATAAGGGAACATTCTTGTAGCTCAACCAATATTTAACTTAGTGGATATTTAAAAGCATATATATCTTGTAAATTTATCAGTCTACATATTGTCATACTCAAATTGTTATTATTTTAGCTCATTTATTATTATGTGCCACTTTTTTAAAACTCTACCAAAGGATCATCTTGTACACCCCGGTATCCAAGATGATCCCTACGTAAGAGGCAAGATGATCCTGGGGATCAACTTGCTCTTATTTTGGGAACGACAGTTAGATTTTGATAAAATTAAATAAAAAAACTAGAATTGCGGTTAATATGCCAACGATAAAACATCTTGCCGCGTTAATCCGTACATCCTCGTCTCCATATCTGTAATATGCTTCACGAGCTCAAGTTACTGTTCTGCCGTAAAAACTTTTTGTTTCCTCCTAACTACTTTATTGTCCCAACAGCCACCTTATTTGTGCCCTTAGCTCGTCTTTTTAGTGTCCTGACTGGAACCGAAAATTGTTTGCTTGTTGTTTTATAAGGCATGCCATTTTTGACTGCAACCAGGGCTTTTGTCATAAAGTGTTCTGACCACTCGCCACGATTAGTTTTTCTTTTATAATTACGAGGCATAGTCTAAAACAAAATATATATGTATGTGATTAAACCTTAAAGTTAGTTTCGCGATATAAATATAAAATCTGAATAAGATACCTATGAATAATACTTAAATAGTTAAAAACATGAATCTATAATCTGTTAAAATACAAATGGTTAAAGATGATCCGCACGGATCAACTTGTACACTAGGTACGTGATCATCTTCCCTCAACACTAGCTTTTTTTATTTCGTGTTTGATAACATAACTTTTAATGAAATCAACAGTAACCGTGCCATTAAAAATCAAATTATAACATTTAACAAAGGTCCTAATACAATGGGTTTAGCATTAGACCACCTAAAACGCATTTGACATAAATTCAAAGTCAACCTTACCCTAGATCACCGTCACGGATTTTTTGTTTTCGAACACAAGAAATTTTGTTGTCACTCAAGCCGCCATTGCGATTGACTGTGGTAAGAGGGCAGCGGGGAAAACGTAGTACAGTCGAAAAAAAACAGATGGCTTTAGTAGTTTACTTACAATTATAAAGGATCATCTCACCTCCACTGATCATCTCGTACACCTTTCCCCTATTAGTCACACGAAAAAAATCATACAGTTTTTTCGAACCTATTGACCTATTCGTTACCGAGTAGTAGGCTTCAGAAAATCATTGTTTTATGGCACTGCTCGGGTGCTAGGGTCTTACTTAAATGTGCGATCTGCCTATACCATGAAACGTTTGGACTAGACCTACTACTAGACAAGTTTAGTGTCCTGCGTACGGCGAGAGTCCACCTTTGTTTTATTAACACCTCTACGGTCCGAACTAAGCATTTCGCCTCGTTGTTTATACCGCGTACATCTGACTGACAGACTGGAACAATTTGTCTGCTGCGGTCTTCCCACCAGATTATAATTTATAATGTCTTCAAGCCTAGAGTGAATAAGCTCTTAACAAACTAGTGCGCTTCACCATCAACAATTGTATCACTGCTTACCATCAGAAGATCACAGTCAAGCACTAGTCTATATACCTAAGTAATTAAAAATGTAAGCAATTCTGCCTTATAACCTTAACAACATAGGGTACTAATAACTTCTGGTTTAGTTATTATAGCAGTAAAATAATTATGTTGTACATTGAAGTCGGTTGTATATTTTTTATTTTTATTTTTTTATTTTTTTTTAAATATTAAGAATGTATTAATATCCTTAACGTCTATAGGCAAAATAAGGTTATTAATTAAATGTCACGGAACAGTATGCGTTTCGAACCGACATACTATCGAAGTAATAAATTACCGATCTAATGAGCAATCACTGTAGGGTTTTTCGCAACAGGATTTTTCGCACTAACGAACGTTACATCGCATCGCACCAAAAGCATCGATGGAATGAAATGTAGTACAACTGACTTATCGACACACTGTGTTCGATTTAATAAAAATCGAATCATCAAGTTTCGAAATCAAGTAGGGATCCCTTCACAGACAGTTAGGAATTACTGGTACTCAACCGTCGATATATAAGGTGTAAAAAAATTAACTTTAAGAATTTCGAGGGGACATTGTACTCCTCATTATGAACAACTTTTACTATGGGACCAAACCTGAAATAGCGAAAAAAAAATCAGCTGCTCCATACGTTTTGACGAGTTATGCGAACATAAACGTAGGGAACAGCTGATTTTTTTTTCGCGATTTCAGGTTTGGTCCCATAGTAAAAGTTGTTCATAATGAGGAGTACAATGTCCCCTCGAAATTCTTAAAGTTAATTTTTTTACACCTTATATAGTGCAGCTTCAATGAAGATCAGTCATGATTTTTGTGGAGTAAGCAGACTTATAGTGTCAAAAAAAAACAGTAAATACTGTGAAGAAATTATTTAAATGGGACCAAAAATGACGAAGATACAGCAATTTTAGTATAAGTATTTAGTTCCAGAAACGCGCCCGAGAATGAAGCGAGTCGCTGTGACGTCATCTGTTCTGATCGGTCTCCACCCGATGTTTCTGATTTTAGTAACAAGTATTTGAGTATGTTATATATATGTCTATGTTCCCGATATATGTACACAATATTTTTATCGTGTTTCGTATGATTTACGAGTTATGAGGGTTTGAAGATTTGACGAACTCTCAGGTATGCGCTACTTCGAATGCCATTATCCAGCATAGGGAAGTTGAAATTAAATAAATGAAGTAATGTATTTTATTCTTTATTTAATGAGGTTTTTTTAACTAAATATTCTGTAAAGAAAAGAAAAAAATTTGTGGAAAAAAATCGTTGTAAAACCTCAATTTTATTTCTAGTCGCTCACTTACTAATTTAGTCGCACGGCTAGAATGTTCAAATGTGGGTTCTGGATTTTATTATTAATCAATATTTGTCGTTAGTTTAGTTAAATCTTCTTCCTCAAATTCATACCGCTCAAGTTATTAAAACAATATCTCATCATCAGCCGCTAAGTATTTTTTTATTCGCTCGTTTTATAATTCGCCAATGTGAAAAATGATTACCAAAGACACTCTGCAAGAGTTTTTACTGAGTAAATGTGGTATATACAAAAAAAAACTGTTTGAATTTGAATCTTCGAAAAAGTTTGGAGTAATCATCAATTGCAAGCTGGGAGAACAGAACGAAGATTACTTTGAATATTGTTAGAAATTTATTGATATTTTTTCTATTTTTACTAAAACAAATTGGATTGTACGTTTAACGTTCTCTAAGTTAAAAAGACTAGCTTTTCGTGAAACATTTAAGAAAAGAAAAGTCAGTCACAACCCAACCGAATACGATCGCGTGGTTGTGATGCGACTATTGATATTAAAGTCAAGAAAGTGAATCGTAACACCTGTCGATATGATGCAGACTTGATGTGTCTATACACACAGACACATCAAACTTATAACACCCTTCTTTTCCGTCGGGGGTTAAAAATAAAACCAAACAAAACGAATCAAGGTATGTACACATCAGTGGGCTACTGAACGCTTTATTAATAATATGTTCCTATTGTAGTGGACGCACTGACACAGGGGGCAAAGACATTGGCTCGTTACGTCACCAGCAGTTAGGTTTATCACGTCCGCCCTCAACAACGGCTAGTAAACGACTGCCCGTGAACTCGAGACAAGTATACAAACACTACACCTATATTTCTTGTTCTACGAGTATATTCAATGCTATACTAATAATAATTCTTAAGGTGGCGTTTTGGCCCTGTATAAATTGGAAAGATGCATGTGCGTGTCTAAGTTACAAACTATACCTACACGAGTAGTACGCAAAATTCGTGTATAGATTGTAATCGCAAATTTAAAAACTGCACTACAATGTGTAGGCTATAAAATAGTACTCTGTGGTATACGCAAGCAGTTTCCTATGGATGCGTTTTGGCTATGTACAGAATGTAAATACGCCCCAGCGAGAGCGCGCGTTTCTAAGTAACCGTTCAGAAAAACTTTGATAAATCCACCATTTCTTGACGGATTTTAATAATTTAAAAAATTAAATGCTCAGTAAATTATTACACACACGATGTATTTAGTAAAAATGGAATTTGCTATTATGTGATTGATCCTCATTAATATAAAATGCTGCAGTTACAAAAATAATAACAACTAATTTGCTCATGGTTACCTTATTTAAAAATAGAGGTAAGAAAGGGAGATACTACCTCTTTCTCGTTGTCTTGCTCGAAACGTTTTTCCTCTTTTGCTTGTCAATAAAAAATATGAACTTAATTTTAATGAAAATTAAGTACACTTTAGAGTTTGTAATATTGCTTCGTGTTGTGGTTTGATGCGAATATATCGAATAGTGTACATGGCACACAGTACGCTCCCTGCGTACGTTTACACAAGGGTTCTCGTCACTCACCTCGCCATTCGCCTCTTTAATCGCGCGATTGTGAAAATGTAGTTTAAATGATGGATGGGTATGGATAAATTGAAACAGTGGTTTAAATCATGCCACATATTATCTAGTTTCCTGCATGATGATGATAATTAAGATATTATCATGATGAAATAAATGATTAAATATAAATGATTTTCAATGTTGCAATAACAAAATATGAAAAATGTAGATTATAAATGGAAAAGTCTCTATCTGTCTCTGTCTAGTCGCCCTCTATCGTCAGCAAGCAGCATTTTTTATAATAATTTCCGCCATTACGTTCCGCCATTTTGCTTGGTTGCGGAGTGAACGTAAAATTTTATTCTCATGTATTTTATCGTGGATAACTATTAGTTAGTTTAGAGTTAGTGTTTAAATAAACACTAATGGCTTGCTTAAATACACTTAAGTTAGAAATCAAAACTTTAGAACAAGTGTTTCCAAAAAACCATGAACGGTTTCAGATAATGTCAGCGAGTGTCGACGAACTGACCTGCAGATTCGTTGGCAAAAATGGAAAGAAATATGAAATACATGCCAATATTACTGTAAGTACCATAAGCACCTTATTGTTGTACCTGAGCTTACAAAATAATGTGTTGGCTGTAGGGTGCACTTATTGATTATCTTTAGCTGGGACAAAGGGTCGTTGTTTATGAGGGCAGGGCTGTCAACAAAAGGCTTACGGAAGTGAATTTACATTTCCCTGTTGCAACTACATGTTTGTCACGTTTTGTGTAAGTTATTTACAAAACATTGATGTTTTAGACATAATCAATAGTCGCGCCTTAACGAGTGCGGATCATATGTTTATTGAGCATACGGTGCCGTGTCGAATCGCTGTATCGATCATTTCGGGCGCAGAACGTCATTATCAAAGTGTTCGTGAATCATTACAGCTATTTTATAGAGAGAGAGTAACGTCTGTTTTGTTTGGATAACGGTATACAGGCTCGTTTTTGGGACAAAGGCTCTTAGTCATCTTCTCTACCTGCTTTTTGTCATGTAGACATTTTGTTGGACCCATTACTGTTTTTTTTTCTGATGCTACAATGCAGGCTTGGAATGTGCTATGGTCTTAGTTGGGCCATTCATAGATAACAGGTTATTAGTGTGCATTGAATGTATTGATACATTACTGTTTACTAGGATTCACATGTGTAGTGTAAACATGTATTGTTTATATGTACTATACAACTATTAATGATATAATACCAAACAATGATTACATACTGTTATCAATATTTGGTACATAGTAACCTATTGTGTGGTCATGCATTGTTTCAATACTGTATTTGGTATTTGATAACCTAATTACACTACACATTTATTTTGTGCCCATCTGGTACTAATGAAGTAACTAGTAAGATTAGACTAATGAAGTACTCAATATAAATCTCAACCAAGCATGTATTTAAATTGCTTATTTTTTGGAGCAGTTGCTATGAAATACTGACCTGAATAATGTACTGTAAACTTCACACAGTCCATAAAACAATACTTTTATGACCATTTGCTTTTGCAAAATTATTGCCTTGCCATAACTGTATTTGTAATGTATAATTGCTTGTGTGAAAGAATTTTCTTCAGGATTTATGCAATTGAATTTATTAATCCTTGAGTTTTTGCTGTGCATATCAACTTTTGAAAATGCACTTTTATATGTTTGCCGTGATACCAATTAGATTTAAAAAAAATCACTTAATTTTTGTTACACCTTAATTTTAGAAAACTCTACCCTCAGTCTAGTGAATCTGTTGTGATTGATTGACCAGACCCAAAAACCAATCTTAAAAGCTAATAATAAAATACCTAAGGTGAAAGCCCCAGAATAGCCCTTACCCTAAAGGAATTTAGGAAAAATCCATTCAATAGGGTAAGATAAGCTGAGAGGGTTGTATTGAATTTTAATGATAATAATTTCATAAATAAATACATATTATAAATTAATCATATTTTATTCAACATAAAACTTGACTGATCTGCAAAAAGCAAAAAACTGGTAACCTTTGAGCAAAAAATTACTATTAATAACTTAACTGTGGAGCCATACCCGCTCCAGGTTTGTTGACCAATGTCTATCTGTGGGAGGACCGCTGTGGTCCCCTGAGTCTCTGAGTAGGTAAGCATAGACAATTCGCAAAATACACACAGGCCTTTCTCACTCGCCTATCGTGAACATCGAGCATGGTTTAAAAGCTTATTACATACTACTTCATCTAACACAATCCAACGCAATGTTTGACAAAGGCAATGCAAAAAACGCTGAGAACTCTGTTAGCATTCGGTAATTCCTTGATTTACTCAAATATTTTAAAAAACTTGTTCCAGGAAATACATGTTTTTTTTAAACCCGAAAAGTTTTTGATAAAAATTGTTGTCAATCAGAATCTTGATTAATCTCTCACTCTACAGGGTGTAACTGAAATAATGCACTGGCCCACAATGGCTGAGGATGGATATTCACAAGATACTGTGTTTCCAAAATATCTAATAAAAAATGTGTAATCGTCACAATCCCGAGCGGGGTTGTATGAAAAACATTGAAAATGTTTGTCAAGTTGGATTAGGGGGGATCCCTTAATAATTTTTTTCTATTCATTAGTTGACACTGCATAGCCACTGGACCAAGTTCATTCAAGACAAAGTGGAAATTCGTGACCTCTACTTAAATGCCATGAAGCAGCAGATTGCAAGAATAAACCACAATTTAAAAAAAAAATTGGTCACTCACAATTATTGTGAATGTAATTCTTAGTATAGCTGTCCCTGTCGTACGCAAAATACGCACTTTAGTCGTGGAGTTACAGACACCATCCCAAAATACAAATCCTTATACGGTTGTGATTTCTGAAAAAGTGTTTAAAGCAAATAAAAGTTGTACCATCCTATCAGAAACACAGCATATTTGGCATTAATAATATCTAACTAAAATGACAGAAAATGATGCCAAATTCAGATAACAAATTAATATACAACCCAGCACCTGAAAATAATGCATCTATAAACAAATACTATAATATAATGCAATACTGCTATAAGTCTCCACACAAGCAGATTTCAGTAATAAAATATGCAAGATAGTGTTCTACTAGCACCAAGTAGCGACTATTGATTTTGAAGTTTGCCGTCCCTGAACATCGTTGATTGCATATACATATTGTATATGTATGTAGGTAATAAATTGTTATTGATCTTTGGTCAAGTGAATTATGTATGAGTGCACTGTAGAAGCTGGTTGAGTAATTCTTTCTAATATTTTTTTTTATTATGGGTATACTTGCATTTGACCACTATCTAATCTGATGGTAAGCAATGATGTGGCCGACCATGGAGCATGCTTGTCTAGAAGCAGCCTATTGACTCTTGACTTAAAGACCCCTATTTTCTTAGTGCTGGCTGATAGGAAGTCGACGATTTTTTCATCACATAATGTAGAACATTCACACAATTATTGATCTGTGCGTGTTTTCTAGACTAAAAGAGACAAGACCTCACAACATGGCAAATCCTAGTGTCCAGAGTTTCAATAAACCTGACTTTTTAATATTTTTATTCCCAATAAAGACTGGGAATTAGAGTTAACTCTTCAATGTTAAAATTAGAGTAGGTCTCTATTACACTTGCATTTTTTAACGCGAACCTAGAGTTAACTGTCAATGTCGAGCAAGTGTTATTTATGGCTGCTTACACCAACCTGTGCTTGGAGTTGGGTTAACTCTAGGGTAGCAACTCGAGAGTCAAAGTATTAAAAAAAAAACACATTAGATAAAAGAATTGAATGGTTGGAGTAGTGAGTCTACCCTACTCTGGTTATTTTTTAATGCAGCCCTACGGGAGTCTAAACTGTTGTCAATATTGTTGTTGCTAATTATAGTGTCATCTCTATGTCACTATGTAAATGTAAAAAATTATATAATAAAAAGCAACAGAGCTGTCTAGCTCTGTTGCTTTTTATTATTTAATTTTTTCTTTATATACTTTCCCACTGCAGGGCAAAGACCTTACTACAAGTCCTTGCAGGTATTCTTTTTCGAACAAGCTAGGGCAACGCCAAACGTGTTGCGGTAGGCGTCCAGGTCGTCAAGCCACCTTTTTTTAAATTAGTTCTAGTGGCGCCATCCATCCTCATGCACCCACTTTATGGAGAGTTACTGAGTGGTCAATGTACATACCGTTGCTATTGCTTACCACATTTAAATTCTAGAGGGTGCAGATGGTTGTGTATTATGAAGAAGATAATAGATTCAACATATTGCTTTGAGAGGTTCCACACTCGAAACATTACTTTTGCCACACCCAACATGTGTAGTCATCTGAACAAAATACCTAGCTAGACATTTTTCATACCAATATTTGTTTGAAAATTGCAAATTTTTGTGTTCCGATCAAAAGATCAAAGTACTATTTCATGAATTGAATTATTAAACCACAATAGTTTGTATAAAAAAATCTTTTTGTCTATCAGGAAACATACCCCAACACACCGCCTGTATGGTTTGCAGACAGCGAAGATCCCATAGTTACAAATGCTGTCCAGATCTTGACCAATACACAAGGCAGAGATAACCATGTTATAAACCAGGTAAGGATCTTATCTTATTTTTGTGCTCTGGTTTCCACACTTAGTCCTTGGTGGATCATTGTGCGTGGACCAGGTAAGGATATGATAAACATATATATTATGTTATGAATAAAAAAAAGAAAAAAATGTCGTACCTCACACATACAGTAGAAATAAAATAGGTAAGTATGGAAAAATAACATACTAATACTGTGATGTAATATTTTTAAACTTTATGCCATTGTATAAATTGGGATGCCCATCCTTTGACCATCTGGTGGTCAAACGCAAGCCTATCAATAATAATAAAAAAAAACTTTAATGACTTACAAATGTGGGTTGGTAGGAAAACCTAAGATGAAGATAAAAATGAAATACCAAAGGTAATTCATTAATATGCTCCCTGATATCATCCCATTTTATTTAGGGATAGGACAAGTTGGCCATGTCTCTTTAATTACTACTAATTTAATAAAATAGGACATTTGGATACAAGTAGAGAAAGTTTGTCATTGCTACCGAGGCGGAATTCGCTCGAGCCGTAAGGATGTTATGGAGCCGAGTGCTGCACTAACAAATTTCCACGTGTATCAAACGGCGTTTTTCAATACACTTACCAACAAATAAATAAACGGGGAGTGATGCGCGACTTGTGGGGTCGCTTAGCGCCCAGTCTGATACTATAAGTGTAATAAATTGTGGCGGGGGTGAGCTCGTGCACTTTTCAACACTAGTGCGAAAAACAATAATTTGCGTACCTAAATCCGGTAGAAAGGGTTTTCAAGTAAGTGTATTGAAAAAAATAATCGGGATTGGCTGCTATTTTTAATTCTAAATGAGTGGTTATTAGCTCCGTGGAATTTCCTGTATTAATTGATCAAGGCAGGCATTAGTCACCGTTTTTCAGAAGTTGAAGTTCCTGTTACTTACGTTAAAACTCACATGTAATAATGTGACACATGGTCATTCCCCTGTTCACTAAGGAAATGATATTGTGAAAAAAAAAAAACTAAGTTATTTATTATGACTTCATAATCCCAATAAGAGAAAGGATTATGTAGCGGTAGATTAAGAGGGTCAATTACTTGTTTTTATCGGCACTTACGAAGGTTTTTTTTTATTGAATTGAAGACATCCAAGCTAATAGCTTGTATTTTTAGTGGTTGAATAATAATATTTTTTTTTGCCCTTTCAAACACTAAAAGTTACTATCACTCTAGACTAGGAACTTGATCTAGGATTCGCACGAGAGTTAGAACTTTAGTAACTTCACACAAACGTGATCAGTTCGTCACATCGCAGTCAAATTTTTATTTTTGTTAATGTTTTTGGCTTGGATACTAAGTTCTTTAAGCCATGTCTTCGCATGATTAGTTCATTTGTTTACCATTAGAATATGGATCTACACATTCTAATGTTTTTGTAGTATTTGGCAGCAAATGTATCAAGTCAACCTTCTCGGCAAATTACGCTGAGGTAGCCAAAACTACAGTAAAATTCTCAGCTCCTTTTTACCGAGATCGCTTCAATGATTCCACATAATTATTGTCCAGTTGCGCTGACACTTGAGATACAAAACTAAACCAATTTTACATGACAATATCCACTAGATTTTAACCCGAAGAAATTCTGCCAAAACTCCCCTTGTAATATAAAAATGATAAGTTCACAAATATAGAGCGAAAATTTCTACAAATTAACACAGGTTTTGGCCATAGTTATAGCATAAAAAAAAAAGTTGTACTAGTCTCTATTCCACGGGGAATTCCTGAAAGGGAATCCGTGGTCCTAGAATGCAAAGTGCAACTGAAGGACACAGGTGGGTTTTAGACAGTAAAAGTCTCACACGCCCTCACTCGCCACCCTAGAGCAGGAGAAGTCATTGGATGATTTCCCACCTCAAAAAAAAGTTATTTCACAATTTCTATTGCACTTATGTTGCGGACATTCATGGCTATCACTGATCAATATAATAGGCTAAAAATAGCCCTTAAAGTGGGTCAAAACAACATCTAGGGGTTGTGTTTGAACTTCGACCTTTGGTTTGTTGCACCACACATTATTATCATACAAGAATATGTCAATATAAAGTAATCAATTTGTCCATTTCCTTTAAGATAAAAACCATGTTCTGAACGAATTTGATTATAAGAAAGTTTTCATTTCATCGTTCTTCCTGCAACTCATTTTTTTCTTCCGTTCTGTTTTTCATATCACTTCTCACACAATCCATCCATCTTTTCTTTGGCCTCCCTCTACCTCTCCATCCATCCACATGTATACTCATAGCTCTTTTAGTAACATACGTTTCATCCTTCCTCTTTACGTGGCCATACCAAGATAAACGATTCCTTTTCAACTTTTCAGTCACTGGCGCCAATTTCAAACTTCCTCTAATATACACTTTTCTCACTATCGATTATCGTCACATCACACATCCATCTCAGGTTTTCGTTTAATGAACTTGGGTTTATTGTGTTTTTGTTCATGTTATTAGTAACATACATAGATGTAAAACTGTAAATACAGATTTCCTTCCTTGTAATGAAATATTTACAATAATAGGCAGGTCATCTAACTTAATTAACTATACAAATGGTTTTTAAATGGATTTTAACCAAAACTTAATGGAAAATTACAAGACAAATGTAACTATGGTGTTTTAAAGTAAGTAGGTGGAAAATCTTTAGTACCTCGAAAATGAACCTATCTACTCTATTTATTCGCATTACTTTACGCTTCAATAAATTAATTGAAAAGTGGTTATCAATTAAAAAAAAATTGCCAAAAACTTGCAGTTTTATCTATGCTTCTACCTACGTAAAGAATATTTGAGTACGAACCTGAGTTCATTGAACTCTGTCGGTACAAAAATAAGTGCCTACCTACACATGTGCAAATTGAATATAATTATGCCACTATTTTAAAATTTTCGAACACGTGCTTTCCTCTTAAATGGTGTTGCACGTACAAATAGAACACAATTTTAAGATAAATGGAAAAAGTGTTACTCTATGATCTTGATTTTTTTTTTATGAAGGCCGAGGTCGTTTACAAGAAGGCGAGTTTCGGCAATATACGAAGTGTTCCTTTCTGAATTTTCTTCGAGAACCACGTTTTTTTTAAATTAAAATTACAATTAAGTGAAGATAATATTTTGTAATTTACGAATTACAGTTAGCCTAGCAGCACAAATCGTTTTTTGTTTCTTCACGAGAGTTAACCTAGTTTTTGGGTTCTGCACCAGCAAAATATAATATCTTACAATGATACGATAACTTCTCTCTCCTTCTCCTGTCTCTCACTTTTATCACTACAAACTACCAAAACAAATTACCTATTTGAGGACAACTTCTGCTAAGATCACAAACTCAACAAGCTAGTCATAAAGACGGTATTGAAGCTGACTCCTATGTTGCGTCCCGACTTACACGCGTTTAGATATCTCCACTTGCAAGCCTTTTAATAAAGAGATAGAGACAGAGAGAGTGAGATAGACAGGGAAAGTGATAGAAAAAGAGATAAAAAGTGAAAGAGACACGAAAAGAAACGGAGAGACAGAATTACCGTGCTTGTTTTCTCTCTCAATTCCTTTAACCCCTGCCCGCGTCTCGATATTATAAAGCACCTACAAAATACGACTGTGTCGTTTGATTTACTGTTTTATACAGTTTATCTACCTATCTATTATCTTTAGAAAAGTTCTTAGCAAACATAGGTTTAACAAAACTTCTATCTGTTATTTCTAGGTCGGTATACTGTTGAGAGAACTATGCAAGTTACATGGAGTACCAGAACCACCAGATTTGGATTCATTGTCTCTTCCAGTGCATCCCGCGCCGCAACAGAGGTTTGTACAAAATATATAATTAAGTATAATGATTAGTTTTAGATAAGTTATCTGGCATATAATTGCACATACACTTACCTATCTACAAAAATTCGTCCTTTATTCCTCCATAACACAGATTAGAAGACTACTTATTACTTCTTGGATATGTTTAGTTTTATACATCAGAAGACCAAATACCGTTTTTAGAAACGTTTCAAATGTAGTTGCAGTGTCATCTCAGCGATAATTACGTAAAAAAATCATCAAAAATAAAAGAATAATATAGGTACTTTTGTCGGGCTATTGAGTTCGTCTGATGGTGTACAGTGTAGGCACGTACAAATTTGACATATCTAATTGTGTCAGCACTTCCACACGTGGTTTTAGAATACTTGAGTATCATTCAAATAATTTGCAATTTCATCATCAATTAATAACTATTACGTATTCTTGCGTATCACTCAAAACCATTAAAAGGTGTAAAGACCCTACATCTTTTGGGTCCTTCGAGCCGGATTGCGGTCTATTCGTAGAGCGAAAACGAAGTCCAGAAAGGAAGCCAAGCTCTTCACATTAGTATGTCAACAATCTAGGGTCTTCAGTCAAGTGTCGACAAATACCTAAATGCACTACTATTATCAGCACCGTTTTTCATATCAACGTTAATCGACTAAACTTCTACACCGAGAGCGTATCATTTCCTGTTTCTTTCCTCGCTGCATTTATCTAGTTTAGTCATTGTAATCAAGAAACATCTAATGTTGTTGACAAAAATGTAGCGCAACTTTTGATAATAGATGATGATGTAAGGCAGCAGAATTGTGATAGAGTTAACGCGGCCGTAGAACGCAAATGGTAATTGAAGAACACTTGTCAAGTGGCTTTTAGTCGGTAAAAGTCTGACACTCAATGTCGCTCCACAAAAAAATACTGTATGAATGTGCTTGCACAATCGTAAAATATAATAAATACTTTTGTAAATCGTGCATGCGATTTGCGCGTGGGGATGCAACGCCCGCCGGGGCAAAAATCCGCTGTCGCGGCACGGCGGACAGAGTTCCGGCGGGATCTCATGGTGGAATGGCGACAGCGACTGTCGCAACCCAGTGCTGGGCACGCCATAATTATGGCGGTAAGTCCCCTCTTTGAGGAGTGGCTGGAAAGACCTCACGGCGTCCTCACCTTCCGCATGAAGCAGGTTCTCACCGAACATGGTCAGTTCGGGAAGTTTCTGCACCGGATTCGTGCGGAAGTAACACCTGGGTTTCACCATTGTGTGGACCTCCCGGAGGACACGGTAGAGGTGTGTCCCGCTTGGGCAGAGCACCGCCGTGTCCTCGTGGGGGCGTTCGGCGGCAACGATCTCTCGCGCCGGACCTTGGTACAGGCCATGGTCCGAAGTGAGGAAAAGTGGCAGGCAGTCGCCACCTGCGAAGCAGTAATGCTAGCAAAGGCGGAGGCCGCACGTGCACGCGCGAGGGAGCGACCCTCACGCCCCCAGCCGTCGGGATCCCGATCCCGATTTCCGGCGCGGGCTTGCGGATGGCGAGTAATGGGTGGGTTGCCGTCTGACCGTCCGGACAGAGCCCAAGTCGTCGACGGCGCGTACTGTTCCATGCGCGCCTCAAGGATATGTCAGTAAACCGTAGGGGCCCAGCAGGGTCGAAGCCTACTGGGGCCAAGGGTGTGTTTCTGAAAGGAAATCTCGGCCCTGGTATGAAATGCAACGAAGGAACAGGAGTGGGTTTTTAGTCGGTAAAAGTCTGACACACCCTCGCTCCGCCCAAGGGTGTGAGATGTCAAAAAAAAGATCGTCATCAAAGAATTCACTCCGCCCAAGAGCGGGAGATGTCAAAAAAAAAGATCGTCATCAAAGAATTCTATCAATCAAATAATTTATTCGCAATTTCACATCGCCTTAAAATATTTATATTAGGCTTTCTTTATATTAAACAGTAAAATGTTTTAAAATGAAATATACCAAAGTCCCTTTTCAAGAGACTGAAATTTAATTTGTCGACTACGAAAAAGATAGAATCAAGGCCAAAACGCGTTGTTTGCTGAAATTATGCGGAGCTTAGTCATCTTGCGTGCTTTGCAAGATAATCACTAATTCATATAGATTGTTTTTGTAATACTCACGTACCAAATTTATAGGAAGCACGTATTTAAATCCATACTAATATTATAAATGCGAAAATATTCCTGTTTGTTTTTTTTTATTTGTTTGTAATTCACACTTTAACAGCTTAAACGTATGATACCTGCATCTCTGGTGAACTGATGACTTGGAATAGGTCTCATGATGCCTTTTGTCCCAGTTTGTCGTACTTTCCTAAGCTTCTATCCCTTTCTGTCACTTAGATCCGTCATTTAATAGAACGAGAAAGAGTGGGAGTGCGATCGCACGACGATCAATCTGGGGCGGTAGGCGTGAGTTTATAACTATGCGTGTCTTAGGAAGTGGTCCATTTTGTCCATCCACCTAGGAATTTTAAGACAAATAAGTTTTTAATGAAAGTTACATAGGTATACCAAATTTCAACTCTGGTTTGGGGTAACTGTTTCAAAATCCATTTTGCAAGATTTGCTCTAAACAAACAAACAAACATACATACAATTACATATTGCACGTTAAGTAAGAACTAGTAATAATAAATAAAAACTAATAATATAAAAACAATTCACCCATCTTCATAGAAGCCGTGATCTTTCTAGAGTTCCAAGTGTAACGTCAAATGGCGCCGAGTCGGGAACAGAGGAAGATGAAGAGATGGCAGCGGAGGAAGACGAATCTGAAGGGGAAGACGACTTGCCACTAGAAATGGTCGACGATGCTGGACGCAGCAACAAAGTATGTATAGCATTTTATGGGTTAAAGGTGTTTGCAGAGGCTCTACCACGACTTAAACTGAACTCTTAACCTTTTGAGTGCGTAATTAGAGACACAATAGTAAGACAATGGCGCGTTAATGCGGGGATCAACAGCTTAAAGGGATGGAGCTATAAAAAAATAATTTTAGTATATGCGAAACCACGAAACACGTGTCTAGTATTTTTATGTAAAGTATCTAGTATTTATATGTAAAGTATCTATGTACAAATCACAAAGTTATAATCTTGTTATGTCAGCAAAAATACATAGTCACCGGGCTATCCAGGCGACTAAGGGGTTGTTTTGCACTTGCATCCAGCTGTTTGCTGGCACCTAATACCCGCTATGACCTTAGTGTACTTAGTGTTGGTGGTGTCCAACTTGTGACCTTTTTAAATATTTTTGGGGTAAAATATAACATGGTGTAAAAACTATTGGAATCCATTCAGTTACTGATTCTGAACAAACTATATTCAGGTTTCTCATACACTAAAAATAATGTTGTATAGGGTGTATGACTCCGTCCCTTTCTCGCTCCCGCTTGACATTTTACCAAGTAAGGCCCCTAGTATAGTAAGTATCATAGTAAGGCCCCTAGTATCACGCGTTGGGCTGCGGTATTGTTCGAAAGAGTTACCACTGCTCCGGAGCACAAAGGACAACTGAAGGAACACAGGTAGGTTTTTTTCAGTAAAAGTTTGACACTCTCTCCACCCAGAGCGAGAGGAGGAGACATTTGATGTTTGTCCACCAAAATAAAAAAAGAATCATGCGTAAAATAGTGAACCGCTTGATCGACGTCGATCTTCGCCTCAAAATTAATCCTTATAATCATATGATTCCATGCCACAAATGTTGTCGGCTGGCTGTATTCTGTCTCGCTATTCTCTAAGAAAACAGCCTTGTATTAACAATCCAATGTATAGGTCCATTGGATTGTTAATCCTATGTAGGTACGTATTTGGATTTCGTCGCTGCGGCCAGCGCTGCGCTCAAGGCTGATTTCTTAGATGATAACATGCTGGTTGCGCACTCAACATCAGCCTAGCCTTATCTCAACGATGTTAAGGAGCTTCCAGTGTAATCGGACGCAGATGAATATCAAAATTTTATATGGAATGACTGCCTACCTGACTTTCACTTACGACACCCGTACGTACGTATACATGAAAGAAAGGGCGCGAAAAACAAAACAAAAAGCCGACTGAGCTATTTGCAGAGAACATGAGTGTAATCGGACGCAGATGAATATCAAAATTTTATATGGAATGACTGCCTACCTGACTTTCACTTACGACACCCGTACGTACGTATACATGAAAGAAAGGGCGCGAAAAACAAAACAAAAAGCCGACTGAGCTATTTGCAGAGAACATGAGTGTAATCGGACGCAGATGAATATCAAAATTTTATATGGAATGACTGCCTACCTGACTTTCACTTACGACACCCGTACGTACGTATACATGTAAGAAAGGGCGCGAAAAACAAAACAAAAAGCCGACTGAGCTATTTGCAGAGAACATGAATTTTTCATAGAATTTGTTGAGAATTCTTATCGATATT
This sequence comes from Mythimna impura, assembly GCA_905147345.3. Lineage (NCBI taxonomy): Eukaryota > Metazoa > Arthropoda > Insecta > Lepidoptera > Noctuidae > Mythimna > Mythimna impura. The sequence continues at coordinate 19,609,021 of LR990356.1, read as the reverse complement.
ATCTCTAACCAAGTTCTGTAAAGCAAGTACCTACTGCATTCCGCATTGTTTACCACACACAATAAGTACATTCTTAGCTTACTTCAAACGTCGTGAGAAGCGATAAAGGCCGTTTGCCCGATACCCATCTTTATGGGCAGCAGCGTTTCTAAATGACAGGATATTGTAATCATAATCACCACTAGATTAGATTTTTTTAAACGCAATAAAACAATTATTATCGGTCGTTGTACACACACTTATGTATGTAGGTGAACGTCGATATTCCATAGCTTTGTTACATGTTTGGAAACTTTTCTAAGTCTTTAACATAGTGGCACTGTACTCAATTAAATTCAGCCTATCGTAGTTCGACATTGGCCTCTCACAAGCTACGCAACAATATCCAAAGCTGTATATCACAACCTAAATTGTAAGAATAAGTTGCTAATCAATCGCAAAAAGAATCATAATCAAAGTATGAGGAGTAATGAAAACATCACTTTTTAACATGCAATGATCTCTGCCTTGTTTTCGATACATTTAATAGTATCAAGACTTATCTATATAGATAAAATGAGAAACTTACTGACATATCAACGCACAGCCGAAACTACAGGGCCTAGGCAGTGGCGGTACCTTCATACAAGCAGAAAAGCCAGGCATGCCTTACTAAAATGCTCGATAGAGAATCAATATCAAACCCGAACTATTTAAAAGTTCGCGCGCTTTAATTCTTATCAAAATAACACAAAGTATCTACCTATGCCACACACACAGCGCGCGCAGAGTTTCGCATTGGCAGCATCTACGCGAGAGCTATATCTATCTCGCTTACACGTACCGGCTTTTACCGGGCTTTCAAATACTATCTCTGTCACTTTCGCACTTATAGCGATGTGCCGTATAACGAGTTAGAACTTTATGCGACTACAAATCGATCAGTATGGAAGATTTAAGCCGGGCATTCGTATGAAGTTGCATTCGTATGAAGTTGCTCGCGTATGCGTGATCTTGTCACCTTGCCAACTCTGCAGTGTTGCCGTTTTAGCGACGTTGTGAGATCTTGGAGATTTTTAACGAGTTTGGAAACTTTTTTTAAGATTTAGCAACAATATAAACTAGCGACTTTTTAAAATAACGAAATTAAATATTCAAAAATAAAGGCAATTTTTTAGAACTGGTCTCGTTAATTTCAAAATACGATGTCGTTTTAGAAAAGCATATGCAGCATTAGAAAAGTGACAAACCGGGGCCGAGTTATTTATCTAACAAAATTCAAAACGATATTATTCATTCCGTAGCCGATGTGATGCAAACTTGCATCGATTACGAAGTTAGGCAAACAAAATTTGTTTCAATTATTATTGACGAAACCCCCGATGTTAGTCATAGAAAACAACTGTGCTTGATTCTCAGATATAATTTTATATGAAATTCATGACTGTCTTTTGGGCTTTTAATTTATTGTACCCCTAATCAGTAGTTTGTGAGAAAATTGCGATGATACATACGTAGGTACCTACATACTCAGTCGAAAACTGAACTTTCTTTTTTTGAAATCGGTTAAAATTTTATTGGGCTTGCCTTATTTTGAAACCCTAGGCACGCCACTGGGCCTAGGCACAGTATATATATATGGAACAGTACGGAAACTACCTACAAATGTTCGAAACGGCTCACTCACACAAACATACGCATCGACGAGACTCCTAAGCGGCATTCGCTACTGACAGGACCGCGAGAAACGCTTAGGAGTCTCGTCGATGCGTATGTATGTGTGAGTGTGCCGTTTCAATATTTGTAGGTAGTTTCCGTACTGTTCCATATATCTATACTGTGGCCTAGGAGTGTTCCTTTTATGACGTAGGCGAGCACTAAGAGAGCATTTTCCAAAATTCATCCCCTATGGGGATGATATGGGGGCCCAAAGTGGCCTACTTTCACGCAGGCGAAGCCGCTGGCAGAAGCTAGTAATATTATATGTGTTCAAAATATTTTTCGATCATATATTTATCTCTTTTGTACAACAAGAAGCAGCATTGCTGTATTCTAGTGAAATGTTCTGTAGGCGGCGAACTCAAAAACTATAACTCGTATTTTGGTTGTGTGCCAGTTGCAAGTTCTTTTTCCTGACTATACTTTAGCTTTAGGTACATGCTAGTTACGTCTTTATGCAAATAAACAAAAATCATAATGTGCTGAATTGAAACCATGTTCGTCATGCTTTGACATAGGTCATGAGACAAAATTTACAAAATCTGTTGTACTAGGTATTTTAAATTCAATGTGAATGTGACTTTTCAAGTACAAATAATTTTGTATTTGTATGGTAATATGAGTTTATGTGAATTTCACATGTTAACATTGTTACTAAGGTTAATGGGGAGGGCAATGTTTGGAGTTTCCTTGCGTGATCAAATCAGTAGGTGAACCAAGGTTACCGACAGCCCGAAAAGTCGCCAAACTTAAATGGCAGCGGGCATGGCATATTGCTTGCAGAACAGATGGTTGATGACGCCGAATGGTTCTGGAGTGGCGACCACGTACCGGAAAACACAGCGTTGAAAAACCTTTCATTCTTCATCATTCATTTCTTTCTTGATCCGCCTTGTGGGAGACCCCCACAAGACCTGATGAGGATCACGGGGATCCAATGGATGCAAGACGCACAGGATTGGTCGTTTTGGCGACACTTGGTGGAGGCCTATGTCCTACTGTAGATGTCTTTCGTCTGAAATGATGATGAACTTGTTACTATTCACGTTATGGAAATGTGTTTGTCTATGTCGTATTATTTAATCCATAAATATAGTTTGCTAGATAAGCCTGTACAATTTTTTTTTGTTATGGATCAGAAAAAAAAGAAAGAAAGAAAAACTGTTTATTCGCGCGAAATGACGCAATCTTAAAACTAGCAAACAAACATTGTAAAATGATAGGGAAGATATGCGTCACATCCGCGCAAAACGGCCTAACGCTCAGCATAAAGCTGTGGCCTCACGCAATATGCGTTAAGCTCACAGCGCTGGTTTTCAGCGTGGGCCGGTGGCGGCGTCGACATAAAGACGCCCGAACGGTGCAGTGTACAACAAGATTTGGATAGAAAAAGGAAATACATATGAATTATAAATTAAAAAGAAAAGAAAATACTAAATAGGTAAAAAAAAATAAAATAAATAACGTGACAAATACATTAATATAAAGTGGCAACACCACGACGCGCCCGAGCAACTCGTTATTATAATCTGTGGCATAGACCACAGACGCTACTACGTGATTGGACGCGATCGCGATGCTGTTCGACAAAAGGATATGACCGAATGTGACGAAAGCTATGATGATTTAGGAAATTCAAATAATTCTTGTAAAGTACTATGATGGTTCATGTTTGTGCAATGACAATGTTTTAAAGTATTTGTGACGGGATTTGAAATTGGATGAACTCAAGAGAAGCGAACACGGGGACAGGTAAGATGATCAGACATTGATCAGCCGTTAGGAAACTTCAGCGTAAATAAACTCGGTCATAAAAATAGCCACTACTACTGAAAATACTTAGTACGAACGGCCAGCTAACAGCATTGAACAAGATTCAATTTTTTTTTTTTGATTGGTCATTGAACTAGTAGGAAAACTACACTAATCCACAGTATTATCTATCTATATATATGACTGACAAATCAACGCACAGCCGAAACTACTACTACCGAACTAGGAGTGAAGGAGTGTGAATTTTTGCACAAAGCTTCCTTTTATGACATAGGCGAGCACTAGGAGAGGATTTTCCAAAATTCGCCTCCTAACGAGATGAAATGGGGGTCCAAACTTTATATGGAGAAACCTACTTTTACGCGGGTGTAGCTGCTGGCAGAAACTAGTTGTTAATATTTCTTGTATGTATTGATAAACATAAACAATCTAACTTTATTTGACATATCCATACCATAGTCTCTTTTAGAACTTTACGAGTTTAGCTTTACATCTACCGCCAAATTCCGTTATTATGGTGAGAATTTGAATGATTTGGATGCAAAGTTACATTAAACTTGTTAAAAAATAAAACGCCCGTTTTGACATTTGAGAAAAACCCTAGAATGTAATTTGGAACGAAACTGAATGAAACAATAAAATAATAATTAATTATAGTGTTTTAAAAAAATACGTATATTTTTTTGGCATGTTAAATAATATGATGGAATATAATGCGAGTAATCGTTTTGACAGGTGTCAAAACGGGCCTTTTATTTTTTGTTAACTTTACATTGAAACTCCTCTACATTCATTAGAAACAAAGGGTTGAACTCCTCATTCATCGCTTACGATCAAGCGTGATTACAGGATCTGTGTAAAATTGATGGCACGGTTGACGCAGTGGTTGAGCGATTGGCTGCTCCGCTACAGGTCACGGGATCGATCCCGCACGGAACAAATATTTGTATGGCCTACAGACATTGGAGCAGTGGTGGCCGAGTGGTAATGGCCCCGACTTACAAATTGTAGGTCGCGGGTTCAAACCCAGCCAGGCGCATTACTTTGTGTACCACTGCTCTCAAAACGGTGAAGGAAAACATCGTGAGGAAACCGGCATGTCCTAGAACCAAAAATTCGAAGACATGTGACATTCACCAACCCGCAAAGGGGCCCGCGTGGTGGATTACGGCCCATTCCCTCTCCTAGAGAGGAGGCCTGAGTCCCAGCAGTGGGAACATTAAAAAGGCTGATTATGCAATGCTATAGACATTTTTGCCGAGTGTGGGTGTCTTGACTTTGTAAGTATACGTGTTTGTGATCGAACCGTGTACAAGAATAATTCCTAGTTTTTTTTTTAATGTGGGATGGTATGGGACACTGCGTTATTGCTATGAGAATTATCAGTACACATACCTTTTTAGTCATCACCCTTTCAATAGAAGTATCACCATAACTCTTATTACTTACATTATTTATTCTTCTATTTTTCCAGGACGACATGGAAACAGAACACTTAGCGACACTGGAGCGGCTGCGACAGAACCAGCGGGCAGATTATCTGTCGGGCAGCGTGTCTGGCAGTCTACAGGCTACCGACAGACTCATGAAGGAGCTCCGGGACATATACCGCTCGTGCTCCTTCAAAAATAATATGTATTCTATTGGTGAGTGTTCTATGACAAGTGAGTGAGTTATAGTGAGTGTGTTGGGCAGTCTACACGCTACCGACAGATTCATGAAGTAGCTGCGGGACATATATTGCATTTTAAGACAAAAGAGATGTTTCCAAAATGTTAACTCATTAAAACACAGGAAAACAATTAACTTGTATATAAAAACACAACCACTTAAAAAAACCGGGCAAGTGCGAGTCGGACTCGCGCACTGAGGGTTCCGTACAAACTTACCTATAAAAACAGTTCAATTCCCTAATTGAGTTACGATGATTTTTCCGAAACGCAAAAAAAGATTTTTTTGTGTAGTAACTACATATTTATAGTTTTCAGATTTTCTCCTATACTTGTGCTAAGAGATCTTGCTTCATGCCAAATTTCAGGATTCTAGGTCAACGGGAAGTACCCTATGAATTTTGATTCCCTTGAGAGTGTCGAAATATACGTTTTTTTGCGACATAAACGGCCGTATATTTTGTTTTTGTTAAATCAGAAGTTTGATTTTTTCACAGCTTCAAGGGCCCACAGATCTAAGTATGTGGTTTAAAATTCAACTCGATACCTCCACGCGTTCCAGAGATAAATTGTCTTGACAGACACACAGAGTGACGGACAACAAAGTGATCCTATAAGGGTTCCGTTTTTTCCTTTTACGGTACGGAACCCTAAAAAACTAAACTAAAAACATCATGCCATTAGTGTAACAAATGTTTACGGTCGGGTTTTTTTTCCATAAAAGTATTTTTATTTCTTTCCGTCTTTCATAGCTGCAGCCCACCCCTCACAGACAGCCTTTGTCCCAGCAATAGAATAGAAAGGGAATATTTTAAATATATTTCTCCTATTATTAACGATGATGATTAAAAAAATGACGAGAATGGATAAAGTGAGAAATGAGTATATTAGGGGAAGTTTGAAAGTGGTGCCAGTGACTGAAAAGTTGAAGGGGAATCGTTTGTCTTGGTATGGCCATGTAAAGAAGAGAGATGAAACGCTTGTTACTAAAAGAGTTATGAGTATATATGTGGATGGGTGGAGAGGGAGAGGGAGGCCAAAGAAAAGATGGATGGATTGTGTGAACAGTGATATGAAAGTAAAGGAAGTTAGTGATAGCATTGTAAGTGACAGGATAGAATGGAAGAAAAAAACGTGTTGCGCCGACCCCAAATAAGATGGGACAAGGGCAGGAAGATGATGATGATTAACATCACATTGTTTATAATGTGTGTCTCAGCGCCAAACTAAGGTCGCTTAGCTTCATAGACGCGTATTCGTCATTGTAGGCTTGGTGTACGCCTGCGCTTATGTGACTGTCGACGAAGCGGCAACGTCGTGTCGTTAATACATGTTTATGAAGCTACGCGTTCGTGGACAGTGGGCCTAAGGTCTAATTGTAGGTTTACAATATTTCAACTGACTGTTGTAGTCCTTGACTTCACGACCTTGAGCATTCACAATCTATTGATACTGAAATTTTTCAATTGCAGTATTTGTAACCATTTTATGATAATAGGGACATTGTTTTTTTTTGTCATCATCTTCCTGACCTTGTCCCGTTTTATTTGGGGTCGGCGCAACACGTTATTTTTAACCGACTTCAAAAAGGAGGAGGTTATATGTTCGGTTGAATGTATGTTTTTTTTTTTATGTATTTTTTTTTTATGTATTTTTTTTTATGTATTTTTTTTTTATGTACTTATGTTCACCGATTTCTCGGTCAATTGTGGACCGATTTTGAATTTTTTTTTTGTTTTAAAGGTTATGCTTCCGAGTTAGTCCCATAGAAATATTGTTATGATCTGATCATGAACTTCGAAGATATGGAACAGAACTCCTCATAGCATCACAGCAGAACCGTCGTAACAAGTAAAATTGCTTTGTTTATACGGGCAGTCGATGACTGACTGAAAGTAGAGGGAGAATATATCGCCCTGATCTGATGATGAAGCCTGATTAGGCACCGGAACTCTGTAATAAATTAATGTAATCTAACTGTGTTTGGGATTATTAGAATTGTCATGAGATGCACTCTGGCTATAAGGTATTTAAGTTTGGCCGAGGGGTACTTATTAGTGGTGGTACCATAACTAAAAAGTGTAAAATAAAAAACTTTTTACAAAAAAAATACAACCGACTTCAAAGTAAAAAAAAAAATACACTGAAAAGTGCAAAATAACTTTAATTTCGGAAGTCGGTGTTAAATAACGAAGAGACAAAACTATTATAGAAACAGCGACTTCCGAAATTAAAGTTATTTTGCACTTTTCAGTGTTTTTTTTTTTTACTTTGAAGTCGGTTGTATTTTTTTTGTAAAAAGTTTTTTATCTTCCATTCTGTCCTGTCACTCGTCACGCTATCACTAACTTCCTTTTTTTTCATATCACTTCTCACACAATCCATCCATCTTTTCTTTGGTCTCCCTCTCCATCCTTCCACATGTAAACTCATAAATCTTTTAGTTACATGCGTTTCATCGCTTCTTTTCGCATGACCATACAAAGAAACGATTCCCTTTTTGTTTCGGAGATTTCGTGATTAATCAGTGAGTGGCATTTCGCTTTTATATATATAGATGACGATTTTCTACAGTTACCTGATACTATCATAAAATAAAAAACAACGAAATTCACGCCGATGCCTTTCCTTGCCGTCAGCTTGATAAAATGGTTTATTTATGACAGAAATAAGTAAAGAGCGGCACGGTTGAGCGATTGCCTTCTGCGCTGTGGGTCGCGGGTTCGATTCCCGCACGGGACAAATATTTGTATGGCCTACAAATAGGTGTTCCGGGTCTGGGTGTCTTGTGTATGTGAATTTATATGTTTGTGAATTCACCCACGATACAGGAGTAGTTGCTCGCAGAACGGATGGTCGATGGGGACGAAAAGTTCTGGAATGGCGACCACGTACCGGAAGACGCAGCGTTGGAAGGCCTCCCACAAGGTGGACCGATGACCTGGTGAGGGTCGCGGGAATCCGATGGATGCGAGACGCACAGGACCGGTCATTGTGGCGACATTTGGGGGAGGCCTATGTCCAACAGTGGACGTCTTTCGGCTGAAATGATGATGATGATGACAGGAGTAATTCCTAGAGTAGGGCGAAGTTTTTTTTTTTTTTTTTACAAAATTGGCCTGTATCTTTTTTTTTAGGTTACTGTATTTCAATAAACCACAGTATTTGAGAATTTGTAGTTATAAATCAAAGGCTATTACTAACATCCTGTCACATAGCCACTAATCTTTAGACCACATTACCAGTATGGTAAACAATTCTCTTCTCGCATCGATGCTCATGCAACCGTATTCATCCAATCGTATAATTTTAGTGGCCATCGTGCCGTGTCGTCGCTGGCGGCTGTTTGAGGTGCAGTAGTTTTTGCATATATGTGTGTATCGATACACCGTGTCTCAGAAATCGAAGCACAAACGTATCCTATGGGTCCAGTACATGATTCTGATGTGAAATTTTTAGTTGCCGTTTTTCTACTGAAAAAGAAAATATTTTTTTTTTTAGATTTTATTTTAAACTGTATAAAATCGTTATCATAATCAATCCTCATTAATTTTTTAGGGAAAAACGCAACCTCAAAAGGAAAAAACGCAACCCTTACAGGATCAGTTTGTTGTCCGTCCGTCTGTGTCTGTCTGTCTGTCAAGACCCTTTATCTCGGGAACGCGTGGAGGTATCGAGTTGAAATTAAAACTATATACTCAAGTCTGCGGACTCTTGAAGCTGTACAAAAAATCAAACTTGTAAGTTAACGAGAAAAAAAGATACTTCGGTTTATGTGGAAGAAAACGTACATTTCGACACTCGAGGAAATCAAAATTCATAGGGTACTTCCCGTTGACACAGAATCTTGAAAATTGGCATAAAGCAAGGTCTTATAGCACAAGTATAGGAATAAATCTGAAAACTGTAAATTTGTTGTTATGTAACAAAAACGATTTGTCCCCCAACATTTTACGACACATTCACGTGACGCTGAACATATTGGACGATTTGACAGCGTTGCGTGTCAGGTTGGGGACATTTTCGCCCATAACGTGTCTGAGGCTTAAACAAAATGTTGGTGTTAGGCATATCTGTAACTAACCCTTCGGGAACGGATAAACATGTTTATTGGTAAAAACTAAATTTACAAGTCGCAATATGTTTTAATTAATAAAATGCATTAAATAAATAAAATAATCAATTAATACCATAATAAATAACAACAATTGATCTTTGAAAATTCATCATTCCATTGTAATTATTAAAACAGTAAAACGTATAAAGGTTGCCGACATAGGCACGAAGAATCGCCAAACGTAAGTGGCAATGGGCAGGGCACATTACTCCCAGAACAGATGGCCGTTGGGGCCGAAAGGTTCTGGAGTTGCGAACACGTACCGGAAGACGTAGTGTTGGAAGGCCCCCTACAAGGTGGACCGATGACCTGGTGAAGGTTGCGGGATTCCGATGGATGCGAGACGCACAGGACCGTTCATTGTGGCGACATTTGGGGGAGAACTATGTCCAGCTGTGGACGCCTATTGGCTGAAATGATGATGATGATGATGATGAAAACATATAATTATAATAAATTGAAGAGACAGGCGCTATCAATCTGTAATTATAACGTACCTACTTTTTGGTTTGGAAAAATCTCCATTGATTTTCTCATTTTCCTTTGACTCCTCTACTGACTATAACCCCACAGCTCCTATCATACCTACCTACCTACCTACCATGATTCAGATGTCTATGATACAAGTAAATTCTGTGAACCCCACAAGCTGGCATCTACAAAAATAATACTATTATTGCTCCATTCTTCTCTATTCCAGAGCTAGTAAACGATTCCCTATACGAGTGGAACATCAGGCTGCGCTCTGTGGACCCCGACAGTCCGCTGCACAACGACCTGCTGGTCCTCAAGGAGAAGGAGGGCAAGGACTCGATACTACTCAATATAATGTTCAAAGAGACCTACCCATTCGAGCCGCCCTTCGTAAGGGTCGTGTACCCTATTATATCAGGTGACATACACTTTCAGTATAACTTTTCAATTTGTAGTCTAGTGACAATAAATGACAGTGAAAACTAAAGCGACACAGGAACAACATGAGTGAACATCAGACAATACTAAATTATTTTTTATTTAAACTTTTTGGAATAATTGTTGATACTGTCGCACAAAACGGGGGTTGTGTATTCCACAACTATCACATAACGTCATCTAGCCCCAAGCTAAGCAGAGCTTGTGTTATGAGTACTAGACAACTGATAAACATACAATATATTTCTAAATACATACATTTTATAGATAAATTACACCCAGACACAAACCAAATGATCGAACTCATCACACAAACATTTGTCCTGAGTGGGAATCGAACCCACGACCTCCGGCATAGCAATCAGGGCCACTAACCACTAGACAAACAGGCCAGTCAACTATGTATATATGTTCTAATCGAGCAGAGAACTGATACCGTGATGCAGGACATTATATGTTGCTACATAAGTAAATTATTAGATGATCCAAAGACTGACAACTGCCTATCAAAATATCTTTACTAGGTGCTTAAGAAATTTGGTGCTCGGCAGCGACACCTTGACTGGAAGCCCATTTCAACATACAATATCTAACAGACTTTATTGTACACCAAAATAGCAACAATTTTACAGAAACTTAAATATATGGGTACAAAGGTGGCCTTAACGCTGACAGCGATATCTACCAGACAATTTTAGGATGGACTATAAGAACTAAAAAAAGGTTTATTTTGCGGTGTACTGCTAGCAAGTACTAATCAAACAAAAATTTTGCATTTAAAATAATATAGATAAAATATATGTATAGCTGTAAGAGTGAGCAGTTTGATTAATTTTCGTTTTTTATCATAATATCTGCTGTGTATATATGCAGCCTGCTGTTGTCCGCGACTTCGTCCGCGTCAAGTTCGTAGAAATGCACAAACGTAACTAATAATTCAGTGATTGTGATTCATGTCGTAACGAGTTTCTTTATTATTATATTTTTTTGGTTCATTCCGCGCCTCGACGTGATACGACGTAAATCTTGTTGTTTTTAAAAAATTAAATTGTGCTTTTTCTTCATAGTATTAACACTTCCGCATCCGTAAATATTTACTTTTGACATCTGTTTCCGTTTCCGCTTTCGTTAAGACACTTCCGTGGCATCACTAGGTCGCAGCAGTTGGTGTTCTAAGGTTCTGTCTACCCCGTGTGGGTTATGGATGTTTCTGGTTTTTGTTCTCAATGTAATCGTGTATCGTGATTTCGCAGGTGGCTACGTGCTAGTAGGCGGCGCGATATGCATGGAGCTGCTGACCAAGCAGGGCTGGTCGTCGGCCTACACCGTGGAGGCAGTGATCATGCAGATCGCGGCCACGCTGGTCAAGGGCAAGGCGCGCATACAGTTCGGCGCCACCAAAGTCGTGTCGCAGTCGCAGTACAGCCTCGCGCGCGCGCAACAGAGCTTCAAATGTCTCGTGCAGATACACGAGAAGAATGGTGAGGAATTCTTAATTTTTTTTGGGTTACATAGCGATACCAGAAGTATCAATTAACGTTAGGGACATTTTTAGATATTAGGTAAGACTCTTATGTTAGTTATTACTTCTGATATCGATATTTGACCAGTAGGATATATAAAAGGTGCAAATACACACAAGCTACAATGGTTTAGCCGTTGAATCCTTGAGACAGAGAAATTTACGGACGTATGAGCGAGAGAAAAAGGACTCTGTTGTAACCTTTTGGGGTATGGAACCGTAAATAAGGGATCCTCGGCACCAGTTTTTCTATTGAAATACGAGGGTCGAACGAAATATAGAACTAAACAAAATATGTATTCCAAATCAAGAGATCGCTCGACTATAGCATATGTAGCAGTCGAATCATCAAGCATCGAATGAAACAAACTATCGTAAAACGGGGTGGATAGAAACGCAGGGGTGAATAGAAACAAAACTTTAATGGGGATTGTCACGTAATTGAAAAATTGTTTGTTAGTTGTTTATTAGTAGGAGTACTCAAAATTATAGAAATGGTATATTAAAACACATTACTTTATTGAAACTAAAATGAAGAGCGAATTCACAACATTCCAAATACGAAACAAAATAACAAATGAAAGAGTGATCGATAGCCCTGCATTCAAAAATGAGGTTAGAGTTAACTTTAATGACGTCATCAGGGTACTCGCATTTTTGAACGCGAACGTAGAGTTCAACCTACCCTGCTCGGAGTTAGAGTTAGTTGGGTTAACTCTACTCGAGTTATAAAAGAACGACCCTGGGTTGCAACTCGAAGCATTTTTGAACGGTTAAAGTAGCGACTCTACTTTGGTTATTTTTGAACGCAGGTATGAAGGCACGAGGGGAGGGAGGTGCCCCGCGCGACAAGTATAAACTTGTTTGGACCTCTGATATAAGTTCCGATTAAAATTTATCTGAACAAAATCAATCGGAAGTTGCGAACCTCCATTATTACGGAGGAAAGTACAACCTGTACTTTCCTCCGTAACAACAGAGGTTCGTCATGGTAAAACACCTGCCTTACCATGTTATGATGATGACATTACAATAATTACTTAATTATTGTGATTAGTAATGGCTTAATCAAACAATGTGTTGCTAATTATAGAGATTTCCTGGTATGAGTATATTAACATGGCACGTCATTGTCCTTGTTCCATCAACAGATACGATTTAACTGTACAAAGTAACTACTTATTCCTATGGATTTAGTACTATTAGAACAATAATATTTCTCCAAAATTGAATCCACTCTTTGGTCTACTAATAGTAAGTTTCGACAGCTGTGCGTAATTTCTTGGGGCTTAATGATAGAAGCAGGTCAAAACTGTCAGAAACCTACCGAGGAAGTAGCGAGAGTTGCCATTCCACTTGTCGAATTTTCTTTCGTATCTAAGATCCCCGAATGGCGCGAATCCTTTGATAAGCGCAGTGATGAGCGAGACTGGGATTCGCTCTTAAATGCTTCACGCTCTTTTCAGTGAGAGTATCAACCTCGCTTCTTATCTCCTTTCAATATTCTAACCACATGATGGCGTTGGTATTTCCTAGCTGACGATATTTGAGAACAAATTCGGAGGTCCTTTTTTTATACTCTCAAATTATTTTGATATCGACCATGAAATTCTCACATTCTTTATTGTACCAAAAGTGTTTACATATAGATAGATTGCATTTACTAGAGATAGTGTCAGTCAAAACCTTTTAGATGCAACCCAGTTTTTGCATTAACCAAATATAATGCAGTCTGTCTGTATGCCATGTTATTCAACCCACTAATACGATATTGTGTGTAATTCCAGGATGGTTCACACCTCCGAAGGAGGACGGCTAATGCAGGCCATCTCCCTGCCGTTACATTTAAGACTAAACGTGCAACATTGACAGTAACGCCCAAACAAACAACCACTCCAAATTTGACAAGTGACTATATGAGTTTTGCGTGAAACTTTGCATTATGATTCCATTATGATGTTCGTTTATTATTGAAACGCAATTATGTATGTGTTAAGTATGACTGATGGACTACGTCGATGTCTTCGAGTATTCTATGTGTACTTTAATCGATAAGTGCTAATGTTCTTACAATGTGCGGGCTACGGGATGTTCGCGAGAGACTATACAAGACTTATAGGAAATGTTTAACTGTGTAACGTTTTTGTAATCATTAATTTTCTCAAAAAAAAAGTTATCCATATGGTAGCCTTAGACGTTACTGGAGTGTAAAGTTGAAAAAATTCTTTGCATTTCTTTTTAGTTATTGAAATAAAAAAACCTGTGATTCTTACCACTGTATTTTGTTTTTTTGGAAACCCTGCTTTGGACCTTGTAATATAAATAGCTGGTTTTATTTAAAATATTATTATAAATTAAATATAAATGATACAAAATATACAATTTATCTTGTAACAAGTTTTTGCTCTTTATTACCATCATCTAAAAGCTCACCAACATTATAACCTCGCTTATATTATTTTGCTGAGATCTTAGAATACTCCATGGCTCTCATTTGGCTTATTGGTTCTTCAAAGAGAGTGCTTATAGTTTAGAAGTTCTCGATTGCTGGTAAAATTTCGTATTCTCCATCAAAGCCTTTAGTCCATCTGAGTGCTCTTTGCCACCGGAAATGTTAATCTTCTGACAGTAATCTGTTTTATTCATGTTGTCGTACCATTGTTTTAATTTGGGGAATCTGGAATAATAAGTAAATACTTAGGTATTTTTTTCATCAGTTGTCATTGCTTATCATGAGATTTCTCAACAGTAATTTCACTACTACATTGGCGCTCTATCGATCTACAGCGTATCATTAGCGTAGGGCTAATGATACGCTAGCATCATCATCAGTTAAGATGTTGGAATTCATCATCACAAAAAATCATCATCTTGCACTAAAAAATACTCAAGTTTAACATCGCTTTTCTCTTGCTTCCACACTCCTGTACCAGCTTCACCCAGGTCCTGTCGTGCTATTCTCTAAGAAAACAGCCTTTTGATATGCTAGCATCCATCAGTTAAGACTTTGGAATTGGTCACAATTTGCTCCAATAATTGGACTAGGATTAACAATCCAATGGACCTATACATTAGATTGTTAATCCTATGAACGCGTATTTGGAATTCGTCGCTGCGGCCAGCGCTGCGCTCAAGGCTGTTTTCTTAGATAATAGCACTGCTGATTAGACCATTCCTATATATTGTAAGGTGGAAAACTACGGGTCTGATCGTGGCACAGGGGCCATGTCAGAAACGTCGTGCGAGCGAGAAAGAAGGATGGAGCTATACACCCTATATAGCTCCATTCCTTTTACAGTTCAGTGTCGTCAAATGGATTGCGTGGTTGGGCCTCTGTTCTCGGCGCGGCGCTGAACTCTACGACTATACTCAAGTACTAAGGTTGGTAGTCTGATGTTAATTTAGGAATATTAAGCGAATTAAGAGGATTATAATAGCAAATAAATAATTTGACTAAGTTCAACAAAGTGGAATGTCTTTTTAGCAAATATAATTTTCTTGATTCTCATACACTAAAAACAAACGAGTAAAAATTTTGAGTTCAACGCCATCTAGCGACAACATGGCTACACGCAAAACAAAAAACTACAGTACAAACCTCTTTTCATCAATAGAAACCAATCCAACTAAAGTAGCCATAGTGGAAACTATACTTAAGTCTGCAATAGTTATCACATCACTGGCCATATACAAATTCTCTGATAAATAATCTTCAAGCGTGGAGTACGCGTCTTCAATGTTCCTGATCATGCCTTTGGAGATCTCTGTCAGTCTCCCCATGTAAGTTGGTGCCTAGAATTAAGAGTGTAAAAATATTTAAAACTTCACAATAAATTACCAAAATGATAAGTCGTTTCAGCGCATCGACCATGTTGGTATTTTTTTTTTCTTTGAAAATCATCCAATGAATGACATCCCCCGCTCTTGGGCGGAGCGAGAGATAGTGTCAGACTTTTACTGACTAAAAACCCACTCCTGTTCTTTCGTTGCCTTTCTTACCAGGGCCGAGTCTTCCTTTCAGAAGCAGACCCTTGGCCCCAGTAGGCTTCGACCCTGCTGGGCTCCTACGGGTTCAATAAAAAGGTACTCTGTGTACGGGTTGCTGACATCTCCTTGAGGCGCGCGTGAAACAGTACGCGCCGTCGATGACTTGGGCTCGGTCCGGACGGTTATCGGACGGTCGGACGGCGAGCTACCCATTGCTCGCCGTCCGCAAGCCCGCGCCTACGACTATGTTGGTATTGCGGTTGCAAGTGCGACTCCCGAGAATGGGATTCTGATTTCTGGGTACCTATTACTATATATACTGCGAAAATGTTTGCCTGATCTCTCTCCGACCATGTCGAACTGCTGTCCGTCGGATTATGAGAGTAAAGGAACAGAGTGGATCTTTGCGCTTAAGGGCCATTCAAGTATTACGTAAGCACTACAGGGGGGTGGGGGGGTCTTTGCTTTGCTTATTTTTGATGACATGGGGGATGGGGGGGTCTAGATGGTGATTACGTCAGCAGTATTATGTTTTTTTTTTAGTTTTTTAAGAGAACGATTTCGATGTTCCAAAGTCGCAAGAAAATGAGTTGACACGACACACATCACTAAGCAGCAAACATCTGACGATTTAGAGTCATGGATTCGTACTGTATCATGGACTGGTAATTTAAATTAATATGTCAAAATTTTAAATAAAGTTTGTTTTTCCTTCATTTCAAACCTATCTTATTTGTAGACTTACAACTGCTGCTCCTATATTAATAACGAAACCAACACATTGACAAATGCTTGTACCATGCAATGTTTACGTAAGCATGGGGGGGGGGGGGTGAGAGCTTTGCTTACATTTGCTGACAAGGGGGAGGGGGGAGTTAATATTTGCAAAAACAAGTATTACGTAATACTTGAACGGCCCCATACACTTGTGCGCTAAAATATAACCCGCGTTAATATCGCGATTAAAATATTGTCTTACCATTACAGCCCTTAGTCTTTCAAAGAGAACTCCACAATCAAAGAACAACCTCTGATGAACAGTTGCACGCTTTCTGCTATCAGTGGGGTACAGTTGTGATTGTTCTGGTTTGCCATACTTTTCCAAAAGGTAGATCATTATAGCATGACTGAAATAAAGAAACATGTAAATTGTGAAAGCAATCTAATTTAAGAAAAAATAATGAGTTATTTTTAAAACGTAGTTTTACCTGTCAGCTAGCCAGAAGTCGCCTTCGTCTAACATTGGTATAGTCCTCATGGGATTTTTCTGAAAAGTATATTTTATTCTTTTGTTATTATCTATATTTAAATAAAAAGAAACTGACTGACTGTTATCTTTAGTTACTGATATCAACGCAAGGCCGAAATTACTGGGAATAAGAGTGTGAAATTTTGTTTAAGGTTTCCTTTTATGACTTGCAAACACTAAGATGGGATTTTCAAAAATTCACCCCCTAAGGGGATGAAACGGGGGCCCAAAATTTGCTTGGAGAAATCTACTTTCAAGCGAGCGACGCTGCTGGCAGAAGCTAGCTTTAAATATATGTAGGTATTATTAATATTACTTAAGGACTACAAAAATCAAGGTCAAGTGCGAGTCGGACTCGCGTACGAAGGGTTTACCGTACCGTACATCGTACCGACATCAAAAAACGGCAAAAAAAAACCACATTTTTTGTATGGGAGCCCCCTATAAAGTTTGGTAAAAATTCAACAATTTAAACATTAGCTAAAGTCTGTTTATTTATATTTCTATGGCTACAGTACTACAGGAAACGCGTTTAACTTACCCACCTTTTTAATTTCCGGTGCATCTTGTTCCCGTAAAATGGGGTTCAAATTCCTCAGCTCGATATGATTTAACCCTAAAATGTCGATGAGCATCATCACAGCTCTGGCCGGAGGACTGGCGTTCTGTTTGTAGAGAATTGCCGGCATTGTTGTACCTGTAGGTTTACGGAAGTATACTTGTAAGTACCTGGAGGTATAATCTTATTATTACCTTTACACCATTCGCTCCCGTGACCTGTGCCAGAGGAATTGTCCGGGACAAAAAGTATCCTAGTTGGTAGTTGGTGGTATTCTAATTAAGTATCTAGCATTCTCCTGAACTGGAGGAGACGGAGTTATACAGGATAAATAGTACGCGGGTCATTTTTCACATCGGAATTATGATGATTTTAAGACGTCTTGAGGCCCTACTCTCTAGGACCTATTTTACCGCAGCCGTGCGGTATACAATCTGGGATTTTAAGTTGAGTTTTCTTCCTTTCTATAGGTATCTATCACTCGGCGACAGTTTATCTTTACGAACATTTAACGTGTCCTTATCAAGGAAGCGTATGAAAAGATTAAAGACTATGTTGAAGACAAGCGATTCTTTGGCAAAGATTAGGTAGTCCTGAACACGTGGTTGGTCCATCTTATTTCCCTTGTCCAACTTATTTTTTATTTATGACATTGTTTATTAAATGATTTTGAATTATTTAGAACACTGACTAACTTCATTTGTGGACATGATTTCCATTTTTATATTACGTAAGCTGTTGATCCCCGCATTAACGCCGGCGTTCACGCGCCATTGTCTTACTATTGTGTCTCTAATTACGCACTCAAAAGGGTCATTTGTCTTCTTTTTAACCGACTTCAAAAAAGAGGAGGTTATTTATAATGTGAATGAGAGAAAGAGAACACTGTGGACTGACTCTGCAGACTCATAGATTATTTTTGTATCAACTTTTTTCTCAAAAGCCGGGAACAATAGAAGGAATGGTCAATGGAGGGAGGCCTTTGCCCAGCAGAGGGACAGTATAAACTAGAAAAATCCACTTTTTTTATTGTGTATCCTACTTATTTGGTATTGTTATAAATTCACGCTTTGCTAGCTAGGTATTTATCGTAGAATTAGATGCCTCCAGGGTACTTAACCTTTTATCTTAATAACAATAGGTAGGTACCTACTGTATCTAACTAAAGATAAGTAATTAATTCATTTAAATATGGTGTACCTACCTATAGAGTGAAGCGCGTAGGTGGCTAACTTCTACTTTATCTTATATACTTTATCTCCGATGAAAGTTCAAGAACTAGCTTAACAAGCAAGCATTGTTTCAAGTGTTTTATTTAGGTATTAGTTTTGTAAGGTAGGTACCTACCTACCAACCTACCTATTTCATTGACCTTTATAACTAAGAACGCAAAGAATTGCATTCTTTATCAAACAACAGTAAAAAAGATAGTGGTTATCATTTTATTCTTTAAGCTGTTGATCCCCGCATTAACGCCGGCGTTCACGCGCCATTGTCTTACTATTGTGTCTCTAATTACGCACTCAAAAGGTTAAATAGGATTAGCTTTAGATACCTACCTACCTACCTACACCGATATGTTTTTATTAATTTGAAGAATATAACCTAAAAACACTATGCACAGAGTATGTTAGTAGGTACCCCTTCAGTTGAAAATTAGAGATAAGTCATTTAAAGAAATGCTACTATATATCGACTATAATGAAAAGCATCACTGGTATGACCACTAAGGTTTGCTAAAGCATTGTTATTTCTACTCTAGTGAAAGTTATATTACAGCAAGCAGAGGCGATCAGAAACATTTTATCTAACACTTACCGTCATTCAAAATGATGATCAAAAATAAATAATTGAGTTTCACAAAAGTTCACTCCGGTCACTTCTTGATTAGCAACACAAACACTAAAAAAATAAGGACGTTGGCATCTAGCTCCAGCTGACAACTTAGTAGTTACATGCTTTTCTCATAGATGGCAGCACGGTCGACAAAACAAGTAGATTAGATAATAAATCAGTAGGTAAGGGTAACTGATGCAGGGGGTCTCGCAATATGGCGATTTCAGTGACTGCTGGTTATCAATATTTTATGAAAATGGCGACGATGAAGACGCCTCTAAATCTTAAATACTAGGAGTAGTAGGTACTATAATAATAATAATCTTTAATCAGGTAAGTTACACCCATAACATTAGTCATTACACAACACAATTCACATTAACTTAAATTACCAACATAATATCACTACATAGTATAAAACAAAGTCGCTTTTCGTGTCTGTCTGTCCCTATATATGCTTAGATCTTTAAAACTACACAACGGTCTTTGATGCGGTTTTTATTAATAGATAGAATGATTCAAGAGGAAGGTTTACGTATATAATGCATGCATAATAAAGAAGAGAAACACTGATAATTTTAGATGTTTCTAATGTGATGTCGTAAATAAACAATTTTTTTTGTGCTTACATTGCAAACGCTGGCTGAACTCTACGATATATATCAAAATAGTGTACTACAGTATTGTTCACCTTAAAAAGGTCTACAAAAAAGTCCGCGATGGTATATGTCCATCTCTTAGGGATAACCCACAATAACCATTTTTTATCCTTTACTTTTTACGAAAAATAATGGCTTATTTACGAAACAATTTTAAGCAATACAGCATTAATCTTTATCCAATTAAGTACTTTAAATAAAATGTGCATTTAATATAGATCAATATAGCCCTTTGCAGCGTGTAATTTAAAATAATATTTTCGAAGATATTACAGATTTAAAATGCAGGGAAATAGCGGTTGCGGTAAATAACTTGATTCTACGTTTGTTACCTCAGAACTCCGTCGTTTATGGACTGACTTGCAACATTTTTTTTTCCCTAATAGGATATGCTTTCAGATTGGTCCTATTTTTTTCAAAATCCAGTTCTGATAATGGGATCCATAAGGAATCGAGGGAACTCCTCAAATATTCTAGGCAACTATATAATGATTTTAGTATTTTCATCGAGA
Source organism: Mythimna impura (assembly GCA_905147345.3). Lineage (NCBI taxonomy): Eukaryota > Metazoa > Arthropoda > Insecta > Lepidoptera > Noctuidae > Mythimna > Mythimna impura. Next base: position 19,588,527 of record LR990356.1, on the reverse strand, counting down.
ACTTAAGCATTTACAGTCAAAAAGTAACATTTGATGAAGTGGAACTGATGAAAAAGACCAGAAATGGCCAACGGAACTTCACCCCTACATAGATATCACAAAGAAGATAGTTAAGTAACTATGACAATGAATATAAATAAATGGTTCTGAATAGTTACGTTGAAAATGGTAGCATCAAAGTGATCTGATGATGATGATGGAGCTGGAAGATAGGCACTGGAACTCCGTAATTAATTAATGTAACCTAGCCGTGTTTGGGCTTATTAGCATTGTCATCAGATGCACTTTGGCTATAAGGTACTATCGAACTGACCTGATAATGGGGCTGGGAAGTGGATAGGGACTTCATAATAAAATAATGTATCCTAGCAGTGTTTGGGTTAAATCGAATTGTCATGAGAAATAGGTACTCTGGCTGTAAATGTATCACAACTAAAAAGTGTGAAATAATTTTTTTTTTACAAAAAAAAAACAACCAACTTCACCACAAAAAACAAAACACTAAAACGATCAAAATAACTTTAATTTCGGAAGTCAGTGTTAAATAAGAAGCAGACAATACCAGAAACACTGACTTCCAAAATTAAAATTATATTGATCGTTTTAGTGTTTTGTTTTTAGGGTTCCGTACCTAAAAAGGAAAAAACGGAACCCTTATAGGATCACTTTGTTTTTAGTCGGTCTGTCTGTCAAGACCCTTTATCTCGGAAACGCATAGAGGTATCGAGTTGAAATTAAAACCATATACTCAGGTCTGCGGTCCCTTGAAGCTGTGAAAAAATCAAACTTCTGAACTAACAAAAAAAAAGATACAGACGTTTATGTCGCAAAAAACGTATATTTCGACACTCTCAAGGGAATCAAAATTCATAGAGTACTTCCCGTTGACCTAGAATCCTGAAATTTGGCATGAAGCAAGGTCTAATAGCACAAATATAAGAAAAAAATTGAAAACTGTAAATTTGTAGTTACGTCACAAAAAAAAACTTTTTTTGCGATTCGGAAAAATCTTCGTAACTCAATTTTGGAATTGAACTGTTTTCATAGCACCCTCAGTGCGTGCCCACTTTTTATAATGAAGTCGGTTATTTATTTTTTAAGTTTTTTCCTACAGAATTTGTTAATTCTTTGAACCCGTCTGGACTCCCTCCTCATAAAATGGTGTTGAAAATAGGTTGTCCTGTTATTTTATTAAAAAACCTGTATCCATCTAAACTTTGCCATGTTGGTAAAATCACTAAAAACTGTCATAATAGAGTGCACAATACTCACTTTTTTTTTTTCACAATATTGACTGGATGTGGTACCGGAGATGTGTCTCCATTGAGTTTCTTGCACAATCTTCTTCATATTTTTTTTTTTTAGGTGGGAAAATCATCTAATGACAAATCCCGCTCTTGGGCGGAGCGCGAGATAGTTTCAGACTTTTACTGACTAAAAACCTACTCCTGTTCCTTCTTTGCCTTCGTCCCAGGGCCCCGGGTTTCACTTTCAAACTACCCGTGGACTCAGTAGGCTTCGACCCTGCTGGGCTCCTCCGATTTGCTGACATCTCCCTGAGGCGCGCGTGGAACAATACGCGCCGTCGACGACTTGGTCTCGGTCCGGACGGTTACCGGACGGTCCCCGTCCGGAAGCCCGCGCCTATGGTGGCCGGAAATCCACGTGGCGGTTAGGGCGTGAGGACCGTTGCCTCACGCGATCGGCCGCCTCCTTTGCCAGCATTATGCTTCGCAGAAGGAGGCGACCGCCTGCCACTCCTCCTCGCTCCGGACCATGGCCTGTACCAAGACCCGGCGCGAGAGGTCGCCACCGCCGATCGCCCCCACGAGGACACGGCGTTGCTCTGCCCAAGCGGGGCATACCTCCACCGTGCGCTCCATCGTGTCCTCCGGGCGGTCCCCACAGTGACAAGTAAAGATATCTTTTGCAATGACCAATAATAAATCGCAGGGTCAAACTTTCAACGTTGCAACGTTATTGATCGTTGAGTGTTTTTCACATGGTCAATGATATGTCGCTATTTCAAGAGTAACCTCAAAAGAAAACATGTTTGTATTATCTAATGACAAAAAAAGCTGTGAACATTGTACATAAAGACATTCTGTAGTATAATTAGTACTGGCGACCCGCCCCGGCTTCGCACGGGTGCAATGCTGGTCAAAACCGCATCAAAATCCGTTGCGTAGTTTTAAAGATCTTCTTCTTTTCAGTCGGTACACTCTTGCCAGTGTGGTCGTGGTCATCACTGTGAATCACGATGAGTGATCATCTTGGTAACACAGCGCAATTCATCGCGGACTGCAGCTTTCCGAGTACATTCATAAACCGAGCACTTAGTTGCGCCTTGATCTGGTCTGTCCATCTCATTAGTGATCTTCCACGTGGCCTGATGCCCTCAACTTTGCCCTGCTTCACTACGAGACGCTCTATGGAGTCATTACCACGACGAGATACATGGCCGAAGAAGTTCAAAATGCGCGACTGCACTGTGGATGATAGGCGCTGTCTGATCTAAGCATATATAGGGACAGACAGACACGAAAAGCGACTTTGTTTTATACTATGTAGTGAAGTGATCAGCATTGCACCCGTGCGAAGCCGGGGCGGGTCGCTAGTAAAAAATAAAAATAAATCACCCAGATATATGTACCTATAGATAGAGAGATAATATATAGATCACCCAGGAGGGATCGCCACAGCATCACTAAGAAATTGATTTAAAAAAATCTATGGGTAACTATAGTTAACGGACAACTAAACTCACCACATCTGATGTGATAAAGTGGTTATTCAAGACATAGGATAAATGCAGGTTTGCTCATTGTAGACCTAATTGAATCTGTATTTTGGAGCTGGCCTTCCTAGTGCCGTAACTAGGGCTGTGCCAGCTGTGCCTACGACACGCAGCAGGGCTCCGCCCAAGCGGGGCCAACTTCCACCATGTGGGTACTCCGGGCGATCCGCACAATATATGGTGACATTCGAGCGTTTCTTCCCGCTAGATCCGAAACAATTACCTCCCGAAAGACTCATCTCCGACGAGGTCCTGCGTCACTGCGACTTTTTTTAAGAGCATAGTTACAAAAATTGGCCCCAGGCGCAAAAAAAGTTTTTTCAATACACTTACTCGAAAACCCGCTCTTATCCCACCGCTTTTAGGCACGCAATAGACCGTTTTCCACACTAGTGCAGAAAAGTGCGCGTGCTTTCCGCCGCCACAATGTTATTACATTTATCGCATCAGGCTGGGCGCGCCACGAGCCGCTGGTCAACCCCCGTTTATTCATTTATTCGTAAGTGTATTGAAAAAAGTCGTTTGAAACACGTGCAAATTGGTCACTGCAGCCCTCGGCTCGGCTTCATAACACACTCGCCTACGGCTCGTGCGAATTCCACCTCGGTCGCAATGACAAACTTTCTGCACTTGTATCAAAATGTACTATTTCTAGTAGCTACCTTCTGTTTTTATACTTAGGAATCGCCAAGGTTCTCATTCATTAGATCAATTTCTAAGTCAATATGCTTAGTCTTTTACCAACTACATATGTGGGCAAGCAACAGAAGTAGGTAGATACCTACCTACTGATATTAGTAAAATATATTTGTTTATGTTATCGAAGCTATTTTGTTTATTACTATGTTATCTGCTAACAAACTTTGACCTGTGTGTTGCTTATGTTTTATATCACGCAATGTTATAATTATGAATTGAACGTCATTGTCGCTCATCTCAATTTATTCCGATACCTCCAACGCATAAAGTCGTAACATATTTTTCGAGTAACTTGTATTATAAAAACGTAAAATAAATATTATTTCTTATTACATCCAGCGTCTGGCACTGTGATCTTAAACTGATTATTGATTACATAATGCAAATACATCGGTTAAAAGGATTTTCACAAATTACTTACATAATAAACAATTTATTGCAAAAACGGTTCTCCTGAAAAAATGCACTTTTTGCCTTACCACCTTATGCATGGGAGGTGTCGATTTACGGTCGGAACAGAATTTATTTTTCTTGCATCTATGTCTGACTTATCATTTTCTTTTGATTATAATATATAATCGTAATAGCTTTTCATAGTTAGCTGTTGGGCATAGACTGGGGCACGACAGCACGGTTGACGTTGTGGTTGAGATCGCCAGCAGCACTGCGTATCGCAGGTTCGATTCCCACACGCAATAAACATTTGTATGGCCTACAGATAGTTTTTCCGGGTCTGGGTGTCTTTTAAACCTCTATGAGTTTCACACTACCCGTGGCCCCAGTAGGCTTCGACCCTTTCGGCCCTGGTTCAGGCTATGGTCCGGAGCGAGGAGGAATGGCAGGCGGTCGCCTCCTTCTGCGAAGCAGTAATGCTAGCAAAGGAGGAGGCTGCACGCGTGAGGGAACGAAGGTCCTCACGCCCTAGCCGCCGTAATTCCGACCCCGACTACCAGCCACGGTAGACGCGGGCTTGCGGACGTCGAGCACTGGGTAGCTCGTCGTCCGGCTGGAACCGGACCGAGCCCAGTCGTCAACAGCGCGTAGTGATCCTCGCGCTCCTCAAAGAGATGTCAGCAAACCGTAGGGGCCCAGCAGGGCCGATGCCCGCTAGCTAGGACCGCGGAGAATTTCTGAAAGGGAAACCCGTAGTCCTAGAACGCAAAGGGTAATTGAAGAATACAGGTGTGGTTTCAGTCAGTAAAAGTCTGACACGCACGAGAAGTCATTTGGATGATTTCCCACCTAAAAAAAAAAAAAAAGTAGGCTTCGACCCTGCTGGGCCCCTACGATTTGCTGACATCTCCCTGAGGCGCGCGTGGAACAATACGCGCCGTCGACGACTTAACATATTGTGAACGCACCCACGATACTGGAGTAATTCCTAATGAGACGCAACGCTCTTTTGTTTTTTTTTTGTGACGTCAGTACCTTACTGACATGCGACATGGGTACCTTTTTTTGAGATGGGAAATCATCAAATAGTTTCTCCCGCTCGAGGTGAAGGTAAAGTAAGTGCTGACACTTTTACAGACTGAAACCCACTTGTGTTTCTTCACTTGCCCTTTGCGTTCCAGGGCCATGGTAACTCTTTCGAACAATCCGGCAGCAGCCTGCGACATTATTATGTAGGTACCTTATATCGATCTTACCAACCCCCGCCCACCCGCGCACCCTCGTGGTGGATTACGGCCCATTCCCTTACTGAGAGACGAGGCCTGAGTCTGTTATGGAGGTATCTACCGGCTGATCCCAATAGTGGGTAGGTGCCTGGATGCTATTTCAAGATGTGTAGTTTGTCAATACATCTTCGTCTATAGTGAGATTACGCAGTAGATGTAAGGATCGCCGCACACGGGCCACATGCCACAGCCACAAAGGCCGGCACGAGAAGCTTGAAGCGGCCACAAAAGCAGCTGAAGCGCTCCACAGTCACTTGTAGCTGGTAGCTGCTGCTTTTTTAACCCATACGTGCAGTATCATAATGGACTCTGACGGAAAAGGTTTAAATGCGCGAGTGGCGTGTAGCGTGTATGTGATCCTTTTGTATCGGCATTTAGTGGCCAGTGCGGGCCACAAGAAGCGAGCAGCGGCGAATTGTTGCGTGTGGCGGCCACCGGCATCAACCGTGTCCGGCGAATCCACATAAAATGTATGAAAACTATAGTAAATATGCCGGTGGAGGCCTTTTGTGCTTGTTGTCGGTGACCCGTGTGACCCTAAGAGTAACGTTTGTTTTTCATTACATTGTGATTGTGATATTGTGTTAATAACTTGACCTATGCATACATAGGAAAATTCGGAACTACTACTTGAAAACCTCTCAACCTTAGTTCGGTCTTCGTCATAATTGTTATTTTTTAAGTTAACTTAATTATAATGATTTAATATTTATCATAGTATTTATTAGTCTATAATTTTAGCATATATACGTAAGCAAATTATTTTAATATCGTGTGGTTTTGATCACGCATGCGGGATTGCCCCGCACTTGTAATTGTAACCCTTGCAAATGTCCATTTCTTACAAGTATTTATTGTAATGCGCGGAATACGCACGCGGGACGCGTTTTTTTCCTTGTATAATTTTCTGCATGCGGAGCAATTTCGCATGCGTGCGTGATGAAATTCGCACGATATTAAAACACCCTTATGATACTACATACTATTTGAAATATCTGTTTTTATTTATTGTGCTCACCCACCACAATGTTATCTTTTTAACCCAAAGGTTGACTGGTAGAGAATGCTGTATTAAGTCCTCTTGTACCACTACTGTACATGAAGTTTGTACCACTACTGTACTTTCAGAATACCTACCTAAGTTGGTACATGAAACCAAAGGATCTTAAACGGCGAGGTAGGGCTGAATTAACCTAACAGGGGCGTTGGCTTTTAGTTAACCTCATGGGTGCTCATGCTCATTTGATGACTCGAAAAAGTAGCGAAATCTGAGAAGAGAAATGCACAGTGATCGACCGACAAATAAATAAATGTCCTACTTACATACTGCGGAACAACGAAGGTACTACAAACACCCAGACCCAACACAATTATCTGTTTTATCAACAAATATTTTTGTTGGTGCGGGAATCGAACCCGCGACCTTGCGTCTCAACCGGCGTTATAAACCACTGCGCTAAACGGGTCGTCGGGTAATGAAAAAAACGCCCATCCCTAAAAGGCGATTAATGATTTGTTTCTTGATGTCTATTCTCAGGGGTGCTCGGCACCCACTGTTTATTTCTCATGGGTGCTCGAGCCCCTGAGCACCCACGGAGTCGGCGCCCCTGACCTCGTAAGTGGCTGGTGTAGCAAAAATGTAAAAATCACATAAGTCATGAAGTTACCATGAGTAGTAAGATACCTAGTTATGTGAGTTACCTTACTTAGATACTAAGAACTCATCATCATCTTCCTGCCCTAGTGCCGTGTTACTTGAAGCCAGTGTAAAACGTTTTTTTCTTCCATTCTGTCCTGTCAACAGTTACGTTACTATTCTTCTTTTTTTGAGGTTTTAAAGCGGATTTAGGTACCGACGCGATTGTGGCGTGCCCAGCGCTGGCTTGCGACAGTCGCTGTCTCCATACCGCCATAAAACCCCATTGGAACTCTGTCTCAGTCTCGCCCCGGCGCGGCGTTGCACCACTATGCCAAAACCCCACGGTGGCAGGCCGGCAAGGAGGTTCGCTGCATCATCTGGATGGCCATGACCCTGTGGAACGCATTCAACTCGCGGGCCGGTCGCTTCTGTAGGGGCCGTGCCCTCACTGGCGCTTCGCAAAGGGCCATGGACTGCAAGATCCCCACGTAGAGCCTCTGGCAGCAGGCGTTTGGACCCTCTAGATTGGACAGGAGCTGCTTAAAGGCAGCTTAGGCCCCCTCCAGTCTCGGAGCTAGGCGTCAGAAATACTACCATTTGAGGTCGCTCTTACATCCTCAATTCCCTTAATGTTTGACTTTTGAAAAATTATACATAATAATATATCATTATTATCTTCAAAACTTTAGCATAACATAGCATAATCAGCCTTTTAATGTTCCCACTGCTGCGATTCAGGCCTCCTCTCTAGGACAGGGAAACACAAAACTAAAAAACAAAAAACAATACTTTACAATCTAAAGCAGACCAAGTTAAAGGCGGCCTTCAAAAATCTTTACCAGTGTGCTATAGTCCTTTGGGCTGGTTGAATCCGGCACTTCGCTCAGGCTTTTAATTAGGGAGGAATTAATTGAGAAGAGCCTACATTTAGTAATTTGTCAACCGTAAAATGAGGGTGGAACCCTTTACATCAAGTTAAGGAGAAGGTTTATGCTATGTGAGAAGTTTTGTGATAGTTTTCATAAAATCAGCAGTTTTATGCTTTATAAAGACCTTGATGAAACCTTAGCGAAAGGAAATATGAACTGCTGTCTCCAAAAATAATTACACTAATATTATAAAGGCGGAAGTTTTTGAGTGTATGTGTGTGTACAATGCGTTCCAAATAAGAATAGGATCGATTGACAGGTAGTGACGTCACGTCATACTATTAAATCGAAGAATTATTATGGTGAGCAAAACGAGTTCTTCAATTTTGCCAAATTTCTTGCGATTTGACAGTATGACGTGACGTCACAACATGGCGTCGATCCTATTCTTATTTGGAACGCATTGTGTGTTTGTTTCTTTTTCACGCTCGAATGGCTGAACGAATTTCGATAAAACTTGGTACTCAGTTAGCCCATATCCTGGAATAGCACAGAGTGTATTTTTTGTCTCGGGAGCATGTTCCGTTGTGACAATTTTTTACTTTCACGCGGGCGAAGCCGCTCGCAGCAGCTAGAAAGACATAAATTCCTAATTTTTGTTCTCCGCGATGAATTTATTTAACTTGCTTAATTACACTGGAACAAAAATTAACTTTTTTTTTTGTCACAAGAATTTTATTGCCATATAATTATGGCTTTATTTTGACTCCCTTTGGTAGGAAATAGGTACCTATAGAAAAAATTTGGCACGCATAGTTTTTTTGTGACAGCAACTTTAGTTTTCATGAAAGATATTGATACTTTAATTACAATTATGCTTGAAAACACATTTTTTAAACCATATGTTACGATTGTTTGTAGTATTACGTCCAATTTATCTTGATGAATCACGGAAAAGCTAAAACAATCACGATAACACTGCTTCATAAGTTCAGCAAAATTTCTTTATTGACTTTTAGAATTTGGTTCACCACATACATAGTAAAAACTGTTAGGGTGAACGACACGCCTTCTTTGCATAGAGAGAAACAAACGGCGATTGGCTTATGCATCATAAACTCACAGTTAACCACTATTTTTCAGGAAAACTTGTTGCAATTCGACCGTACGTAGTGGAAAATTCGGTAAAAATTAAGTGGCTGTCACAAAAAATCTGTACGTGATAGAAACGTAGTATGTTAGTGTTTTGTAACGAGGATAGGTAGATAAGTAAGAATAACAATACACAATCCCTGTGACAAAAACCTTGTTCACCAGTGTTATCCATATTCTTTAATATTCATAGTTCGCGTTTACCAAAGAGTATAGTAAATATAACAAAAACAAATAATTAGGTAAACCTAAGCAATTATTTCGGTTTCCAAGGAAACACTGAATTTTTTTGTTAATGTTTTTGGCTTGGATACTAAGTCCTTTAAGCTATGTCTTCGTATGAATAGTTCATTAGTTTATTATTAGAATGCTGGTGCAACACATTCTAATGTTTTTGTAGTATTTGGCAGCAAATGTATCATAGTCAGACTTCTCGGCAAACTTTGCTGAGGTAGCCAAAACTACAATAAGATTCCCAGTTCCATTTTACCGAGATCGCGTCTGTTTTAGTGTTTCTACGTATCGTCCAGTTGCGCAGACACTTGAGATACAAAACTACACCAATTTTACCTACATCACAATATCCACTAGTAATCAATTTGCGAATAATTAAAACAGCCAATAAGCTTCACTCGAAGAAATCCCGCCAAAATCTCGAAACACTGAAAGCCGCGCAAGTAAATGAAGTAGGTACCAAACCAAAAGGCTTTTGATCCTTTATTAATATTCTTACCTCATAAAAGAACGGGAAACAAGTCGGTTACAGTATAGAAAACAAAATAGGCTTACACGTGGCAAGCAAATAGCCAACTATTCAAAGTGATTAAGCATGATTTTCCCGTTTCGATAGTATAAATATGCCTAAATATATCCGGCCTTGGTTAACTGGCGAATCACAAAAATACACAGAATTCCTAATAAAAGTAGGTATCTGATTGACATCAAAATATAGATATTCCATGAGATAAAATATAGGGTTGAGCACTGCGGGATGGTTCGAAAGAGTTACTGTGGCCGAAACTGAAGGAACCCAGGTGGGTTTTAATCAGTTAAAGTCTGCACCCTCTCTCGTCCACCCAGAGCGGGAGAAGTTATTTTATGATTTTCCATCTAAAAGAGAAATGGAATACAAAATGAAAGCTTTTAAAGAAATAAGTTTTTCAAAATAATGTGCGGAGCCCTTATTGTATCATCATTTCAGCCGAAAGACGTCCACTGTTGGACATAGATTTCCCTCAAACGTCGCCACAACAAACGGCCCTGTGCGTCTCGCATCCATCGGATTCCCGAGATTCTCACCAGGTCATCGATCCACCTTCCAACGCTGCGTTTTTCAGTGCGTGGTCGTCACTCCAGAACCTATTAGCCCCATCGACTATATGTTCTACGAGCAATGTGCTCTGACCACTGCCACTTAAGTTTAGCGACTCTTCGGGCTATGTCGGGCTTCTTCTATAACTGAAGGAAATTCACTGAATAAAATAAAACTCTGAGTTACGAAAGTAAATTAGATTATATTTGCCATTGATAAATTACATTAAAGCGCTTATAATAATAGGTTCATAATAAGTAGGCAGGTAATAATATAACCGTCTCAATGTTTGCTATGCTAAATAAAAAAAACTAATCAGTAATGACATATTAAGAAATAAATAAGAAATTCTAATAAGGTACGTTAGTAAACAAATATGAGACCGATTCGGCGTAATGAGTACGTCTTATTGCCTCAGCAAGCATCACAGATATGTCAATAGTTTGTATCTTCGAGCACATTTTCATATTAGTTTCCTGAGGGATAGTATTTGTTACCACAATACCCTCAAGACATGATTTATTTATCTTATCGATAGCGTTTCCTGCAAATACTCCATGAGTCAATATCGCGTACACTTTAGTAGCTCCGGCCTCACGTAAGGCTTCAGCTCCCTTGACAATTGTGTCACAGGTATCTGCTAAATCATCAACCATTATGGCTGTTCTGTTTTTGACAGTACCGACTAGGACCGTCGAATCTCCTTCGTTAGCTCTTTCCCTCTCCTTATGGATAATAGCGAAGTCAATATCCAGTCTGTCAGCAATGGCAGTCATTCTTTTCACTCCACCTGCGTCAGGAGACACCATCACACTGCTCTGCCAGTCAGGAATATTTTCCTTGATCCATTTTGTGATAGCAGGCTCAGCGTACAAGTTGTCTACTGGGATGTTGAAGAATCCTTGGATTTGTGAGGAGTGCAGGTCAATTGTGATGACGTGGTCAGCTCCAGCAACTGATACGAGGTTTGCAAGAAGCTTGGCTGTGATTGGTGCTCTGCTCTTGTCTTTCTTGTCCTGCCTGGAGTACGGGAAGCAAGGAACCACTGCAGTTACACGGGAAGCAGACGCAATTTTACACGCGTTGATCATTATGAAGAGCTCCATCAGGTTGTCATTGATTTCTCCGCAGCCACTCTGAACAATATACACATCCTCACCTCGGACTGACTCCCCGATTTCAACATTAGTTTCCTTGTTGCTGAACTTCTTAGTTGTAGCTCTTCCTAAATTGATGCCAAGTCTGGCAACAATTCTCTTTGCCATCTCCGGGTGCGAACTCCCGGTAAAAACTTTGATGTTCGGCATTCTGGCACCAGGGTTGTTGAAGCTTCTTTTACGTGATTCTTCTTTGGGCTCCTGAAGGTTGGTCTCCGGTTTCATTAGTTTTGTTAGAGAGTGAAGACTTCCTTCACCAGCCACGTTTCACCACTAAATAACTTGTTATTTGATATAAACGTAGATTTATCTGGGTTCACTAAGGGGTCAGTTCAAATATAATCTATGTCCCCCGCAATGGAACTGTCCGCAGTCTTATCCATGTTACTGTGAACACGCAAATATAAACACTGAGCGCCTGTTCTTGTTTATTGATTGAGCGTTGTATTACGTAAAAAGTACCGTCTATTACGAAAGCGCGTTTAAGAATAGAGAATAAACACATAAGACTATTGTATTGTGTTAAGATAAGGGGGTCGTATAGTGATCTGCCACTAATTGCATCATTGCCGATAAAATAATTACCTACTCCCAATAACCAGTTTTGCGTTGGCATGGATACAAATAACAATCGATGGCGTTTTGTTTCTGTTGCCAAAAGATTTAGAGAATTTATTGTGTTGACGAATGAATCTAAATTAAAAAGCGTGCCTACTGTAATTGGGTCCATTTATTTTGGAATATAGGAAAGGTGTTTGAACTATATTGAGCACGGGGGATGATTTCAGTACCTTTCGTCTTGAAGACAATGCTGTGTAGGTCTAAGCAAAATCTAAGTTCGTCTCGAGCTGAAAGAATTCTTAGGAATAAATAGATGGCGCTGTTAGAAAGGATCCGTTTATATATGTTCAGTTTAGCAAGTGTACCCAGTCGAGTACTTATTTAAGTCACTAGACAAAGTTTAGTCTTTCTATTAGCGATAACAATTGTCAAAAATTCCATTTTGGGATTATGTCAATCCCAAAATGAAACTACTGAAATGTCACGTAGTCAATACCAATTTTTTTAATGTATTTATAATATTCTTTATTGTACACCACATAAACAAAAAATACAGGACAAAAATGATTAAAAATAAGTGTACAATGGGCGGTCTTATCGCACAGGACAATTTCTTACAGACAACCTTTGAATATACTGAACGAAAGGAGACAGATTTAGGGCTGTCAGTGTACAAACATCAGAAATAATACTACTAAGACATAATAACACAAATACATATATACAATACAAAATAAGTAATCACTTGTGGGTTAAGCTCGCCTATGTTACATCAACTGTCCTATTTTTATTGTCTGTTTAAAATTGTTTGGAAGGATAATTTTGAACTTATTAACAAATTCTAATAAAATTTTGTTGTCTAGACTTACCGTTCTATAGTTATTCCACAACTATCACACAACGCTGTCTAGTCCCAAGCTAAGCAGAGCTTGTGTTATGAGTCCTAGACAACTGATAAACATACTTATATATTTGTGGACACAAATGTAGAGCTGAGTCGCCTCTAAAGTATATAATTGGCACCCCTAGCTCTGTGAGTAAATCTACTGTGTCAAACAGCGGGTACAGTCAACCCTACTCGGCAATATCACGGTTTTCCGTCATAGTAGTAAAGACATAGACATTTTCGTCGTGACTATGGTACCGCTAATGTGTGTTTAACTGTACAAATTAACCAATGTTTTGTGTAATATCAAACGTTTTTAGACAGATAGACACTTTACTGTACACCATCAAAAATTACAATTGGAGCTTATTAATAAGGTATAACAAGATTTATATATATATTTGACAAATATTTAATAATAATAATATTCCACAACTATCACGCAACGCTATCTAGTCCCAAGCTAAGCAGAGCTTGTGCTATGAGTACTAGACAACTGATAAACACACTTATTTATTTTTAAATACATTTATGTTATAGATAAATTACACGCAGACACAGAACAAATGATTACACAAACATTTGTCCTGGGTGGGAATCGAACCCACGACCTCCGGCATAGCAGTCAGGGCCACTAAGCACTAGACCAACAGGCCAGTCAAACAGTTGGCGCAGTGGTTGAGCGATAGCGTGACGTGTCGCACGTTCAATTCCCGATAGAACAAATAGATAGTTATGAGTGACCTTACATGTTTGTGAACGTATATCCATGATACATGAGTAATTCCTAGTGTAGGGCAACGATTTTATAAAAAAAAACCGGGCTAGTGCGAGTCGGACTCGCGCACTGAGCGTTCCGTACAAACTTACCTATGAAAACAGTTCAATTCCCTAATTGAGTTACGAAGATTTTTTCTAATCGTGTCATAACTACAAATTTACTGTTTTCTGTTTTTTTCATACACTTGTGCTATGAGACCTTGCTTCAAGCTAAATTTCAAGATTCTAGATCAATGGGAAGTACCCTATAAATTTTGATTCCCTTGAGCGTGTCGAAATACACGTTTTTTGCGACATAAACGGCCGTATCTTTTTTTTTCGTTAATTAAGAAGTTTGATTTTTTCACAGCTGCAAGGGACCGCAGACCTTTAATTTCAACTCGATACCTCCGTGCGTTCCCGAGATAAAGGATCTTGACAGACAGACAGACAGGCGGACGGACAACAAAGTGATCCTATAAGGGTTCCGTTTTTTCCTTTTGAGGTACGGAACCCTAAAAACAAGAAAAGAAAAAGTTGTAACTTCTTAAGCCAAGGGTCCTTAAGCCAAGTGTGAATAAGTTACTTCTAAACAAGCGTTTCAACGTCGACCACATCATAGCTTATCATCAGGTGACATAGTGGCCAAATGCGAACCAAACCATGATAAACAGTGACTAGATTTTTAAAAGAAGCTAGTGACTGGGCTTGCCTAACTGATATCGGCAACGCGTTCCTCAAACGCATCGCCTGCACCCCTAGGCAAGTTGATAATCTACAATCGTTAACGGTAGTCGAAAACTAATCAAATGTAGGGAATGACATCATCTCAACGTTAAGTCCACGTCAGAACAAACGAATAGAAAATTCGTAGCCAAGTTTACATCGCGTCAACATGCCTACAACCTATAACCTATAACTTATCGTTTCGTACAATTGCTGACACCGAGGCGTTACCGATTGGAGAACGGAATTACACGAAACGGTTGTAACTTGGCTAGGGGGGATGGACCGTAAACGATTTGTCACAAAACTTTGTGTGCGAGGGCATTAAAAGTTTCAAATTCTCCGATGATCTGACGAGTGTAGATAATCGTATATACAGCTATATAAATCGTATCTCATTTTTTATAATTGATAGATTAACGAACTATGTAAAGTTGAACGACTGAGTATATTTTTAGGACGTTGTGCTAGAGAACCCACAAAACAACAAACAAGAATAGAAAGTAAACCCCTTCCCGGAGGGTTTCTCCAAATACTACGATTTGGGAGTCCTCTAGCGAATCTAATTCGGAGAAACGTGCGTGGGAACAGATTATTGACAGGCTAATAACGGCGGATCTTTTATCTGTACTGGATCAAAATAAAAATTGGTTAAAATGCCCTTATTGTCTTTGATTTTGAAATTATCCACACTTTAATTGTTATTATTTTAATAAACTACAAACCCCCTGGTAATAGTAGGTCAAATAAAAATCATAACCCACCTTTGGCTTTGCCGTAGTTGGTTAATAATAAACTAAACAATAATAACTATCCTCAATTGTTTTTCCAAACTCCGTTTAGTGCGGCGGCACATATAAGGTATGAAGAGGATGAGGGGAGCTAGAGTGAGCGAGCAAACGAAGCCCCCATACGGAGTCTTGATCCGTGTCGTAGTGCCCGAAGTTCCAGAATTATATAATTCTGATGATCAAATAATAATTTTCCATTCACTAAATATTATAAAAATGAAAATCCTGATCTCGTTCTTCGATTGTAAAAATTACGACGCAGTGGGAACAGTGGCTAACATCTATTAAACATATTTCTACGAAGCCATATGAAGACTGACTTGACCGTGGCCTTGTTCGCATATTAACCTCATTTATTATTGACCCCCATTCATGGCTAATTTCAGATCTATTATTTGCAGAACAATTTGTAAGAAAAATTGTCGTCGCATTACGTCTCGCCTTTGTGCTGGGTTCTTTATTATAACTATATTTATTACATTCTTTATACAAATCAAGTCGAATGCCCATAGCCAAAAGTTATAAAGTTTCAAATAAACAGCCCTAGCCTATTCTTATTCATTTATTTATTTATTTTATCATTTTTGTACACACATTATATTGGAAGAAGATACAGTAATAAAAACAGAATGTACAAAGGTACTGCTTATTTCTTGTCAGACTTTTACTGACTAATACCCACTCCTATGTTTCTTTTTTGACTTGCATTCCAGGACCCCGGGGTTTCCTTTCGGACAACCCATGGCTCCAGTAGGCTTCAACCCTGCTGGGTCAATACGGTTTTGCTATCATCTTTTTGAGGCACGCGGAACACTACTCGCCGTCGACGACTTGAAGGACGGTAACCGGACGGCCGGGCGACGACTTAGCTAAATATGGTAAATAATTAAGTAACTTCTCCCCCTCTAAAACCCACCCGTATTTCTTTAGTTGCCCTTTACTTTTCAGGGCCGCTTCGACTGATTCGAACAATGCCTCAACCCTGGCAAGCATCAGTCCTACCGGGGCTACCGTTACTTATGCTGACATGTATTTAAGGGCGCGTGGAACACAACACGGCATCGACACGGCCCAGGGTCTTATCGGATGGTCCGCCAGCCCGCACCTTTGAAGGCCGGGAATCGCCATGCGACTATCTACACTCGGGGCATCGCCGGCGGTGGCTGGAGCATGAGCGTTTCACCTCCTTGGCTCGTATTACTGCTTCACGGAAGGAGGTGACTGCTTCCTATTCCTCTTTCAGGAACACAGGTAGGTTTTAGTCAGTAAAAGTCTGACATTCCCTCCCGCTCTACTCAGAGCATTAGACGTTAGTTAGTGAGGAGTTACTTGATGAATTCCCACCAAAAAAGATCTACCCATAGAACTGTCAATTATGGCGGTAAGTCCCCTCTTTGAGGAATGGCTGGAAAGACCACATGGCGTCCTTACCTACCGCATGACGCAGGTCCTCACCGGACATGGTAAGTTCGGGAGGTTCCTGCACCGAATTCGTGCGGAAGAAACGCCTGGGTGCCGCCATTGTGTGGACCGTCCGGAGCACACGGTGGATCATACGGTAGAGGTGTGCCCCGCCTGGGCAGAGCAACGCCGTGTCCTCGTCGGGGCGATCGGCGGCAGTGATCTCTCGCGCCGGGCATTGGTACAGGCCATGGTCCGGAGTGAGGAGGAGTGGCAGGAGGTTGCCTCCTTCTGCGATGCAGTAATGCTAGCAAAGGAGGCGGCCGATCGCGTGAGGCAACGGTCCTCACGCCCTAACCGCCGCCGGGATTCAGATCCCGATTTCCGGCCACCGTAGGCGCGGGCTTGCGGACGGCGAGTAATGGGTGGCTCGCCGTCCGACCGTCCGGTAACTGTCCGGACCGAGCCCAAGTCGTCGACAGCGCGTATGGTTCCACGCGCGCCTCAGGGAGATGTCAGCAAATCGTAGGGGCCCAGCAGGGCCGAAGCCTACTGGGGCCACGGGTAGTGTGAAAGCGAAGCCCGGGGCCCCGGGATGAAGGCAAAGAAGGAACAGGAGTGGGTTTTTAGTCAGTAAAAGTCTGACACTATCTCTCGCTCCGCCCAAGAGCAAGATTTGTCATTGGATGATTTTCCCACCTAAAAAAAAAAACCCATAGAACTGTCATATAATCGTTTAAGCTATATTTAAGTTTCGTGTACTTAATAAATAGATTACGAACCTACTACCTTCCTCCGGGCATAAATTTTGAATTCGGGATGCGACTGAAAAAGTCTACATCGGAACCCAACAGCATCCGAAACCTCATGCTGTACTATTAGCATGAAGCCGAAAAGGGAAAAAAATTCCTAACATAATATTTATTGTGTTACTTATTGCTTTTAAAATGGAGTACTGAAGGAATTTAATGTTAAGTACTTCATTTTTGTTTCACATGAATATTTTCCTAAATATTCTACAGCTTCATACTCGTATATCTGTTTATTAGCATATCAAATAATCATCATCATCATCATCATTTCAGCGGAAAGACGTACTGTACGTTTACTGTTGGACATAGGCCTCCCCCAAGCGTCGCCACAACGACCGATCCTGTGCGTCTCGCATCCACCGCACTCCCGCGACTCTCACCAGGTCGTCGGTCCACCTTGTGGGAGGCCTGCCAAGGCTATTAAATATTACATTAAATATATTTTGTCCCAATAACCCATTTCCAGGTACCTACAGAAAAGTAGGTTTAACCTTGGATACTTTCAACTGAATTCAGTAGTCAATACTTCATTAGACCCTTCTCAAATCATAACATTGCGGGGTTTCTTATTCAATATCCTACTTTTGGTATTCTTGCCAAAGATACTTGAGAATATTTTCTTTTTACTTTGTAAACGATATTGTAAAAACGGCTGTTGGCGGCCCATTAAACGAGTGGGCCCAGATGACTGCCAGCAGGCAAAAGTGGCGGGAAGTTGTGCGGCGTACCCTGACGGCTTCCGGAGAGCTACCTTCGTGATGATCACGACCACTCTGGCAAGAGTGAAACGAACAAGAAGAAGAAACGATATTGTAGCGGTATTCATCCCGCCACATAGTAACAAAAAGACGAAACCTTTTATCGCGGTATCAGGGTTCTCCACGCGATTAGAACGGACTGGTCGGACAATCTTCCCCTTTTCAACGGAAGTTTGCGGGACTTTACACCTTATTTCGCAAACCTCTATATGTTCATCATTTCAGCCAAAAGACGTGCACTGCTGGACATAGGCCTTACCCAAGTGTGGCCACAATGACTGATTCTGGGCCTCTCACATCCACCTTATGCCTTATCGCATCCACCGCGTGCCGGAAGACGTAGCCTTCCAAGGCTACGTCTTCTGGCACGCGGTCGCCACTCCAAGATCTTGCAGCCCCATCGATCACCTTATCTAAGAGCAATATACCCTGCCTACTGCCACTTAAGTTTGGTGGTTCTTCGGGCTACGTCAGTTACCTCTGTTTATCAACCGATATTTTGATTCCTGTTAAGATCATGCAAAAAAATCCGGTATAGCCTTCTCCATTGCTCTTTGCAGCCAAGTTCATCTTGGCCTTCTGTTGATGCCCGTAGTTAGCGACCACTTTTCAGCGCCATATGTCATCACTGGCAAAACGCACTGGTCATTGACTTTCGTCTTAGATACTGTGGTATATGGGACAAAAAGATACCGCGCGGCTTCCTGAATGCTGCCGCAGCCGAGTTAGATTCGACGATTGACATCTTTCTCGCTATAAAATCTACCTAACTGGACCATTTGCCCCAGGTAGCAATCTCGGAGATCTTGATAGAAATGCGTTTGATTTTGCTCATGTTCATTTGAAGGCTCTTTTGGGAGTTAAACTGAGGTCATCGAGCATTGTACTGAGGGGTACATAGTCTGACACATAATATAGTAATCGTTAGTAACAATTATATATTCGGCTTCACTATTCGCTCTTTGTTTCAATCAAGTTGTTTTAAATTTCAAAGCAGTACAGAGATTTTATTCTTTTGAAGGAGTTAAATTCTATGAACTTTAATATAAGTAGGTACTCAACTAAATTCAAATTCTAGACTCGTTTTGATTCAAAGTATGAATTGATTGAACAACTTGAATATTTATTTAGATTTAAGTCAAAAGTAGAAATAGTTTTTATTTAACCTTTTGAGTGCGTAATTAGAGACACAATAGTAAGACAATGGCGCGTGAATGCCGGCGTTAATGCGGGGATCAACAGCTTACATGTATTACTAATCAGAGGAAAATCAATAATACTGAATATAATAAATGCTTCTAAAAATATAATGACTTACCATAGCACCAATTTTACGAATTTTAATTTTAAAATATTAATTATTATCATCAACGAACTTGTAAAATATTTCATCATTGTTTACGAGTTCACACAAATCAATCAATGGAGTCTTACTGCTAATAAGTTTCTTTGTATCATAGTTATTTTCTTTTTTATCTAAACCGTATATTACTATTTCTTTTACGGTGCTAGCCCATGTAGATACAGATAAATTGCAAAACACTCTAAAATCTAGTCTCTCGTTCTTTTGAGCAGTAACTGTTATGTGTGTTGCATTGGCTTTAAACGTTAGAGTCATATTTTCGTTCATAAATAGTTTTCCTTCAGCCTCACATGTTGCGACTATGTTTACAGGTTCTTCTGTTGTGGTTGATATTTCTTGTGGTTCCTGAGAAGTATCTATGGTTGGATTGATAACTCCTATTGTAGAACTAGTACTGTTATCACCTTCAGTGGTTATAGATTCTGTAGTGCTAATTAGTTCACTAGTTGAGGTGACAATTTTGGTTTCACATTCAAGAGCTACGACAAGTGAGTAATTTGATCGAAGTCGAGTTAAGTCAGCCGTAAGTTGAGTCTCCTGTAACAAAATCATTTTGTTAGTCAAGCATATACTCGTAAGTATACAGATATAAAAAAAAGTGTTCCAAGGTCCCAAAGATTAAAGAAGTAATAGTGACCTGATTATGAAACATTGTAAGTGAAATTACAGTAATAGGTATGATTGAAAGGATTTGTTATTATCTTTTTTAGGTCAGCGTGTCTAGAACTATTTATAAGTACCTACTTTGCGTCACTTGTTACATATGAAATACCAAAAGACGTAGGTAAATAATTTCTTTGAATAGCTAGAAAAATAAAATAAATTAAAACTTTTCTACACAATAGTCTTAATAAGCCATTTTACTTTTAAGTTCGAAAAAATTTCAATGTTGCTTACTTGCTTGTCATATTTGATCATACCTTTTGCATAATGATGATGGATCCAGCGCGCACCATTGTAAAGAAGTCGGATTCTGTAGTAGTCATAGTTATTGCAAATCCTTCATCTCCAATAATCTCTAGACCACCCCAAAATTCATACCAAGTCCCTGGAGGCTTCCAAAGGTGGATATGGGTCTGGTTCGGTTCCAAATTAGGAACTATAACCAGATCATCTCCAACGGCAAATTGAGTCGTCAAATCTGTTAGATTTTTAGATAGAGGGAATTGGTAGAACATTGGCCTCAGGAGAGGACCATCTTGAAGAACTGTGTAGATGTATGGAAGTAGACTCAGTCGTCTATTCAACGCTGTTATCATGTGCAATCTATCGATACCAGCAAATCCAACAGGGTCTCTAGAAATTCCTTTTGAATGTATTTTGATCATTGGCATATAGGTCGCTGCCATGTACCATTTGGCACACAATCTGGTTTGTGTAACATTACTGAATTCTTCTGTATCGCCGCAAATGGGAGATGACCAGTACCAATGACCAGAAACGCCACCTAAACTAGCCTCTACTAGTTCCTTTCGTAGATTAGTCCACGAAGTTGTTATGTTCTGTCGATTAATTGTGACGTTTCCATTCAGCCATTGACTTGTGGATGACGTTGGAATAGATCCTTTGATTTTCTCAAAAGCATTGATAAATTCGTTTCCGTATTCGTTGTGTCTTATGAGATACTGTTCTCCTGGATACTCTGTATCGTTAGTAAGTCGTGTGTTTATCAAATCAGGTCGCCGAGTGGGTCGAGTGGCATTCCATTTAGGAGTTACGTTGAACGCAGCTTCAAAATTCTGAAATCGAATGTAAATTAGTAGAATACATGTACAGGGTGTATGGGACAGGTCTTCGCAAACCAAAAAATATCAGTTAAACAAATTGATCCAGTTACAGAGACAGTTTATTCAGAAGTAATTTGTTTATAGGTTTATAAATATACAGGGTGTAAGGGGCAGGTCTTCGCAAACTTTAAGGGCTTGCTCAGTAGACGTAACTGAACAACCTTCTGCAAGATTAATTTACAGGAAACGAAAAAACACAAAAAAAAAACTTGTGGAAGGTTGTTCAATTTTGTCTACTGAGCAAACCCCTAAAATTTGCGAAGACCTGGCCCTTACACCCTGTATATTTATAAACCTATAAACAAATTACTTCTGAATGAACTGTCTCTGTAACTGGATCAATTTGTTTAACTGATGTTTTAATTGATAAATGGCAACAGTTTATTTCAATGAAGAAGTTTATTAGTTTTACTTGTTTCTCAACCCACTAAAAATTTTATCCATCAATTTGAAGACCAAATAAATCATTATGCAGTCTTTTGACCTCTAACATCACTTCGCTTTCAAAGCGCTCTCCTTAAAGTTCAAAGGATCTTTGGGATAGTAATTTATCATCGAGTTTCTCGTCAATATACGATGATTAATCTAGTCAAAAGTATAACAATTTATGGTTGTTTTCCAGTCTTCCGCCTTGTGATTTGTTGATCTATAATAACATTTTTTATTTAGATAAAAAATAATAAGTACAAATATTTTTAAAGTTCCTGTACATATATTGTGAATGGTGACATAAAAATCTAGCTGATTTGAACTTTCCTGTGATTTCAGAATCGGTTTTAATTATAAGATTCGGTCGATCATCTATTATAAGTAGAATTCTTAGAGGTACAGTCCCGTAAATCTCCGTTGAAAAGGGAGTATTCTCCGACCAGACGGATGTTATGTCTGGTTTGGGCGACTGCCCGATACGAATCGCGCGGAGAACTCTAATTGCGCGATTCAGGATTTCGTAGTTTTGGTTCCTAAGTGGCGCCATAGATGTCGCTACAAAATTCTAAAGTAGAGGGGCAATTTGTTCAAATGTTTATAACAATTTCCCAGAGCAGTTACTTACTTCATTGAAATACGGTAGATATTCATAAAACGATTCACGGTCCTTCTCAGATTCGTCTAAAGGCCAATTGTTTTCCAAAATAACGGCTTCAAAGTTTGTGTTAAAAACCCACAGATGTTGCATGAACTTCTCGCTGGCCCATTTATAACCCGGGTATATGACGTCATGTTTATTAACTTGGCCTTTGTAAAGGCTGTCTAAATTTGGATCTCGAATATTATAGTGGTCAAATTTAGCGTCGTCAAAACATCTTGGGATGGGTGTAGTTGGTGTTTGAGCTGCAGTAGTGGTTTGCCCTTCTGTAGTTGTTCCAGTTTCAGTAGTTGTTTCATTTTCGTTGTTTTCATGTGGTGGTTTGTATTTTATCTGTAAATTTAGACAGATTATTATATTTTCGGCTAAAATTTCTATGGTAAATAATAATAAACAACAAATTATTTTCTGTATCAATTATAATTTTGATAATATGTTTATGTTCTCATAACTCACTTAATAAGCTACTATTTCGGATACATTAACAAAAATAAATATAAACTTCTGTTCATATTTATTTTATAAATGTTCATACTAATGTTTGGTGAATAAAAAAAATAATGATTTGCGTTCTTTATATATGTTATCTATTAAAGTTAATGATCATTTAATTTAAATTCTACTTCTTGAAATGGCAGTGAAATAGTAAAATTAAAAAAAAACATGCATTGTGATCTTTTTAGCATATAGCATATTCAGCCTTTTAATGTTCCCACTGCAGGGACTCAGGCCTCCTCTCTTTAGGAGAGGGAATGGGCCATAATCCACCACGCGGGCCCAGTGCGGATTGGTGACTGTCACATGTCTTCGCATTTTTGGTTCTAGGACATGCCGGTTTCCTCACGATGTTTTCCTTCACCGTTTTAGGAGCAGTGGTGATGAAATAAATTACACAAAGTAATGCGCCTGGCTGGGTTTGATCCCACGACCTACAACTCGTAAGTCGGGGCCGTTACCACTCGGAAAAGGAAAACGTCGTGAGGAAACCGGCATGTGGTTTCCTCACGATGTTTTTCTTCACCGTTTTGAGAGCAGTGGTGATGAAATAAATTACACAAAGTAATGCGCCTGGCTAGGTTTGAACCACTCGGCCACCACTGCCCTGCACTGATCTTTTTAGATTGACAGCTAATTCACTACATTTAGCTTTTATTTGTGTTGAATACTTTTAATTTACAGTAAATCACAAACACAATATCTGTATTGGAACAAATATTGGTCACGATGGCGGTCGACGATTCGCCTCATAAAATAATTTAGTCATTTAATAAGCACTGGTTTAAAAATCAATAAATAAAAATGTTGTCTCCGATATCGTAGAATTACTTTGAATTCCGAGTTTTTTTAAAGGATTATTTTTAACCTTTAGATCGAAGAGGAGGAGATTCGTATTTAGGAATTTCTATGAATGAAATCTTTCCGTTATTGTCTCGTCTTTTTTTAACAGAGTAAAAGCTAAAATTAGAAAAATGACTTTGAAAAATGCTGAACTTAAGCCGAGATTAGAAAGGTAATATATGAAGTCAAAAACCTAAGTTTAAGAATAATAATTAAGAATTTTAAGAAATTTTTAACAGGGTTATTTCTTGTCAAATTTTTGGACCTAGTAAGTACTTTACTAAGAAAGAAAGAAAACAAGGTAATGTTTATTAATAATTTTTAAAACTGTACGACACGAACAAATTCTTCTCATTCAGTATGTGCTAGGACGTAGTTTGGTTATGGAAATTACTTTTTTTTAAAGATCAATATGCCAGACGAGTTCTAATGTCATTGAAAAATGACTAGATTTTCCCCAGCGTAAGTGAAAACTAGATCTGGATTTTATTGAACTCATACGTGACTTTCTCAAAGTGAACTGATTTGTGGTGTGTCAATTTTATCCAAGTATTCTAATTTTGTTGATTTTTCGTCTGTATTTACTGAATAATAAATTTAAAGCTATAAACATACTGTCTGACAGCAAATTTTGCATTATTATTTGATAAATTTGCGCTTGACGTTTATCTCATCTGATGGTAGGCGATAATATGGTCGAAGTTGGAGCACGCCTGCTAGGCTATTCAGGTTTATCTTATTTAAAACTCAATTTGAAACTATAAAAATGCTGGCTGACAACAAAATGTATTGTCAGCCAGCATTTTTATAGCTTCAAATTTATTATTATTTGATAAAATTGCGCTTAACATTTATCTCATCTGATGGTAGGCGATAATAATGGTCGAAGATGGACCACGCCTAATAAGCTATTCGGAATTATTTTAGTTACAACTAAATTTGAAACTATAAATTTAGTTGTAACTAATTATAACTAACTAACATTATTATAGTGTATTATTATTGATTGTTGATGGGACTGTTGGTCTAGTGGTCAGTGGTCGTAGGTTCGATCCCCACCTACAACAAATGTTTGTGTGATGAGCACTATTATTAATTGTTCTGTGTCTGGGTGTAATTTATCTATATTATGTCAATAATTAGACATATTATATAAGTAGGTTTTTTAGTTGTATAGTACTCATACCACAAGCTCTGCTTAGTTTGGGACTAGATGTCGTGTGAAAGTTGTGGAATATTATTATTATTATTATTCTTGATAGAGTTGCGCTTGAATAGCTCACCTGATGGTAGGCAGTAATGCGCTTGTTAGGCTATTCAGGTTTATCTTGGTTTAAGCCCCCAGGTTACTATAGTTTTATAGCTACTAATAGCTTCCTGATGGAAGCTCAGACTCCAAAAGCGATTTTACAGTACAGATCATTGTTTGGTCATGAATACTTACATAAGGTGACACATGAGGTACAAACTTTTTCTGAGCATTCCTCAGCAGTATCTCACCCTGGTCTACAAGATTGACCATGGTATCGTTGCAATCAGTTTCGAAGACCACAGGAACTGCGCCACAGTGGCTTTCGTATGGCAGTTTATTAGTTGTTGCTGATGATATGAAGGTGCTTAGCTCTTCTAGAGGGTCGTTTGAAGTTGGTTCTCTGAAATTAGAATGTGGTTTTAGAGATGAATGAAAGAACTTCTTCGATAGGTTTTAGGCGTATGACAATGTAATAAATTATTAAGGCGTATAGTCCCTTGAAAATCTAACCAGAATTAAATGCACACATACTCATACCACCGCCTAGGCGGCAGTACGAGTATCTGTGCATTTGATTCCGGCCAGTTGCGCCCGGATAGAGCTCTGCTGACCTTTAAATCCATTTTATTTGCAAAATATTGATTGATTTACATGTGCTATATACATTCTGAATAACAATTAACCAGTAATTTTTTTTTTGTCAACATATTTCTAAAAATAAAAACCGTAAGGAATAGGGAAAACAAGCGAAAATATATCAAGTTGTTAATTTTTTTTTGGCTAAAGTATTAGTCTTACGAAAAAATCATATGTGATAATGTTGTACATGAATCTATACCGATATTACCGAGGAGTAGGCTTCAGAAAGTCACTGTTTTGTAGCTCGGGAGTTAGGGCCTTAAGGTTTGACAAATTATGCGTGTCAGATATATTGACCGATACAAAGAATGCCCCATAGTGGCGGCGTGTGTGTAAGATTTTTTTACCACATCTCGCAACCCTCCTCTGGGCCGTCCAACAGTAGCAATCCGAACTGATGTCGATGCGTAGACAAATGTAAATATAATTAAATTAGAAGGATTAAAATGTAGTAACACAAGGCTTTCGCATACAAACGCAAAGAGAAACTGAGGGAATACTGGTGGGTGTTAGTTAAAAGTCTGACAGTAAAAGACAGGAGAAGTTATGTGAGGTTTTCCCCACCCAAAAAAAGGTTACCGCAGACAGGTGGCATGCCCTAGAAATGGTTCTATCTTTAGAGTAATTTTAGAATAATTTACCTAAATGAAAACGCTTAATAGCATTAAAGCGTCGGTCTAGAAATATCTTTTTCTTTTTAAAAATTGTTGCCCTAGACTAGGAATTACTCATGTATCTTGGGTGCGTTCAAAAGCATGTAAACTCACATACGCGAGAGTCGAGACGCCCACACTTGGACCAACTATCTCTAGGTCACACCAATATTTTTGTTCCGTGCGGAAGTCGAACCCGCAACTTGCACCGCAGCAGACAATCGCTCAACCACAGCGCCAACCATGTTGTCAGCCGTCAATTGAAGCCTGGGAGCCTTGTTGTGGGTAAAAGAATGTAAAGAAATGGGCAGACTCCTAAGTACACGATCGTGTATGCTCTACACTAAATGTAAAGAAGAGACAAGATTTTTATTGGCCTGTTTATAACAAAGAAATATACCCGACTACGGAGGGTTATGATTTTAACAGGCTATGTATGTATGTTCATCTGTTCCCTCATAGCTCCTAATCTACTTATCGGAACTTTTTTTTTTTTTCGGTGTGAAAATCATCTTATGACATCCCCCGCTCTTGGGCGATGCGGGAGATAGTGTCAGACTTTTACTGACTAAAAACCCACTCCTGTTCCTTCGTTGCCTTTCGTACCAGGGCCGAGTCTTCCTTTCAGAATCAGACCCTTGGCCCCAGTAGGCTTCGACCCTGCTAGGCCCCTACAGTTGCTGACATCTCCTTGAGGCGCGCGTGGAACAGCACGCGCCGTCGACGACTTGGGCTCGGTCCGGACGGTTACCGGACGGTTGGACAGCTAGCCACCCATTGCTCGCCGTCCGCAAGCCTGCGCCTACGATGGCCGGAAATCGGGATCGGAATCCCGGCGGCGATTGGGGCGTGAGGACCGTTGCCTCACGCGATCGGCCGCCTCCTTTGCTAGTATTACTGCTTCTCAGAAGGAGGCGACCGCCTGCCACTTCTCCTCGCTCCGGACCATGGCCTGTACCAAGGCCCGGCGCGAGAGATCGCCGCCGCCGATCGCCCCGACGAGGACACGGCGTTGCTCTGCCCAAGCGGGACACACCTCCACTGTGTGCTCCACCGTGTCCTGGGTGGTCCACACAATGGTGACACCCGGGCGTTTCTTCCGCACGTATCCGGTGCAGGAACCTCCCGAACTTATCATGTCCGGTGAGGACCTGCGTCATGCGGAAGGTAAGGACGCCATGTTGCCTTTCCAGCCACTCCTCAAAGAGGGGACTTACCGTCATAATTATGGCGTGACCAGCACTGGGTTGCGATAGTCGCTGTCGCCATTCCGCCATGAGACCCCGCCGGAGCTCTGTCCGCCATGCCGCGACTTGTCGTGGCAGCGGAGTTTCGCCCCGAGGTTGCATCTCCACGCGCAGATCGTGCATGCGTGCAAGGCCTGTTGCCACCAGATCCCATAAGCTGGAGGATCCCCAGCAAGGAGGCTCGCCGCTTCGTGGGAAACCGTGCGGTATCCCCGCACCATCTGTATGGCCATGACCCTCTGGCACGCGTTCAGCTGGGCCGCCGGTCGCTTTCGCAGTGACGGCGCCCACACCGGCGCCCCATAAAGGGAACTTATCGGAACTTGACATATGAGGTATCGTTAGAGCCGTCTTAATTGTCTGCTGAACATAGGCTACGTGACGTGTCATAAAACGATATAGCGCCCTCTAGCGGACAAAAAATAATGTGTTAAAAATAAAAATCGAGATAAATACGCCGTGTTTGGTATAATTTGAAAGAACTTCACTTGTACTTTTCCAAAATATTGCTCAAATTTAAAGTAATGCCTTCTAGCGAAAAAAAGTTATGTGTTAAATTTAACACCAAAATTGTTTAAATAAAAAAAAATAAAAAACTAAAACCCGACTACGACAAAAAGAAAAAACAACGCTGAAAAAGAATGAAACAAGATTTTCAGGATGCTGAAATAAACAAGGCAACTGGAAAAACAAGAACAGAACACAAAGAAAAGCCGTAGTCACACGTTATTAAAGTGTTTCGGTTGGTACCTAAAACGTGTGACTGCGGCTTTTCTTTTTGTTCTGTTCTTGTTTATTTCAGCATCCTGAAAATCTTGTTTCATACTTTTTCAGCGTTGTTTTTTTTTGTCGTAGTCAGGTTTTAGTTTTTTTACTTTTTTTTTATTACTGAATAAAGTGTCTGTGTTTACTCATATAAGTAAGTTATGTACTCAATCGATGGAGTTTTGGCATATTTGTTATTAACAGAGTGGCCATATTTTTAGGCCTTTTTCTCAGTAAATAGTATCGGTAAAATCAGCCATTCAGTGTAAGAATAATGATAACGTTCAGAAGCGTAAGTTACACAGATTTTCGTTACGTGCCTGAACTAACCACGTCTTCGAGGTCATTGAACTTTTCTCAGTTTGCAAAAACACCAATATTATTTAGGTGCGTTTATAACGAACTATTGTTAAACTTTGTGTTATTAGACTTCAGCGGTTTCTTAATTGTTACTTTGTAAGCTACTTTTATCGGGGTCATTTCATAAAAAAAACTGGCCATGTGCGAGTCGGACTCGCGTATTCTGTTTTTAGTATTTGTTGTTAGTGTTGTTATCAGATGATATATTTCTGTCGCCGCTGTAACAGTAATACATCATCTGTGAACATTTCAACTGTCTAGCTATCATGTTTCATAAGATGCGGCCTGGTGACATACAGATAGACACACAGTGGAGCCTTAGTAATAGGGTTCCGTTTTTATCCTTTGGTTACGGAACCCTTAAAATGATCTAATCGTTACTTTTTTTTTGAGAAAGGAAATCAAACAACTCCTCACGCTCTGGGTGAAGCGAGAGGGAGTGTGAAGACATTTACTGACTGAAATCCACCTATGTTCCTTCAGTAGCCCCTTGCGTTCTAGGGCCGCGGTAAATCTTTCGAACAATACCACAATCTAATTTACTGCCTACATCATCTTCCTGCTCTTGCCCCGTGTTATTTGGGGTCGGCGCAACACATTTTATTCTTCCATTCTGTCCTGTCACCCGTCATGCTATCACTAACTCCCTTTTCTTTCGTATTTTCACTCTTCACACAATCCATCCATCTTTTCTTTGGCCTCCCTCTCCCTCTCCACCCATCCACATGTATACTCATAACTCTTTTAGTAACATGCATTTCATCTCTCTTCTTTACATGACCATATCAAGACAAACAATTCCCCTTTAATTTTTCAGCCTAATTTATTATAAGAAAAATAGATAGATTTATTCTTTATTGTACACCAATAATAAAATTACAATATGAACTTAAAATTAATAGGGTGTCACATTTGGCGGTCTTATTGCTAAAAGCGATTTTCTATAGACAACCTTTTGATGGATTTGTCAGAGAAGGAGAAAGAAGCAGATGAAAAAGAAGAAGAAGGAGTTGGTTGGATAGAAGGAGAAATATTTATTAATATTTCTTGTAGTTTTACATTTCTGAATAAGCCTCTTCGAGCAACGTGACTAGATTTCGAAATTAGATGCTGTGATATTTTTTATCGCAGCCTTCATTTGCTCGATTCATACGAGACAGGAGTTGTTATTGAAATAACTGAAAATCTGAAAAGAGGTCCTTGTACTTTTATTTTTAGAAATCAGATAAATGATATTTATTTTACAAATAGGTTTTTAAAAACACTTTTACACGACAATTTTTTCGTCAATTTAAACTAGATGAGGCCGGTGTTTCCTAGCTTACCCTGAGAAGAAACACCGAAACATACTCAGGGGTCAAAGTCTCTTTTAAAGTCCATACAGCAAACATGTAATGGTCGAATCATATGGGAACCATGCAGATTAGAGTCTGAGATGGTCTTTTGAAGAAAGAACCACACACTTCTGAGTGGACCTGTTCAGTCAGTGCAAGCATTTGTCAGTATTCGTGTAGCTCAACTCAGGACTATTTAGGAGCTCAACGACTTGACGAACAATACCAAAGAAAGTGAGTAGGCCGCAAATAGTAGGTACTCATAACTGCCCGACATTATGTTAAGTAATCCACATAGTCCCCAAAATGTGACTTTACAGAATAAATATTGCAAATTTAAAATATATATATATATATAAATAAAAGTAATTGTCAATGTCGAATTGTAAAAATAAAAAAATAAACAATGTCATAATTGAACAAATAAAAAATAATCCATAACCGTAACCGCTTTCACAATTTTTACAATGTTTGTCCACTTGTCTATATCTTTGCTCCTTTCAATCTGCTCTTTTCACTAACAACAAAGATTCTGAAAACAACTTACGGACGAACGAAAGCCAAAACTTACTTTGGAATAGTTCTTGGAAGTTGGAATTGGTAAACGAATTGATTGATCGTGATTGAGTGCTAAATCAGTTCTAAGAATTCTAAGAAGTTATTTGTCGTGTTCCACAAGTTAGAACTTACTTCAAGTATCAGTCATTATAAAGGATCATGCCGAAGATTTGAATACTGGGGACTTAGGTATTTGAATGAGGGCTATTTGAATTTATTGAGCGACTTCCTACTCTAGATTGGAAATTCATATCGTCCAATGAATTTCGAAAATACACCCAATGACGTTTATCAAATTGAATCTAGCAGCCAAGCAAGGCCAAAAGGGATTTGTTTGTGACCAAAAGGTCGATGTAAAGTTATATTAAACCGTATTGTACAAGAAGATACTTTTATTTCATAAATATTTTGTGGCCTGGGGCCCCTTTCTTTACGCTCCCTCCCTGGCGGCTGCTAGCTAAATGCTAGTTTCGGTTTCGTAGTTCGCCATTTTTTTTAGCCATTCTTTTCATTAGGCCTTACTGCCTTGTTAATGTTACTGTATTTATGTTTAGATGATGGTCAATCAATCACGCTTCAATGGCTGAGAGAATTTTAATAACACTTTTACCGTACGGATAGATCATATCCATGATCATGTCTACTTCTTTTCCTAGTACTACATTTCTTATACCATAGAGTGCCAAACAACGCATCGGATGGTAACTAGTTATCTCCAACTATGAACAGTTCCATAATTTCCAAGAGCTCCGTATCAGCAGTGATGCGCTGGTTGAAGCTAATAAGATACCTAATAACAATAGAAAAAGCTTACCTGCAGATGTGCGCCCCTAGCATCCAATATTCAAGGTCTCTCTTCACCCCTATTGCGACCATGACATCTTTCATCACATCACTAGGACTCGGCCCCACAAACAAATGAAACTTTAATCCCAAAGTCGTTATACTGCGAAGGACTAACTGATTATCGCCTCTTACAATGACTTCTGTAGGGGCCATTGATTCAATCAGTAAACCGTGGTAAGAATCATTCAATCTTGCAAATATTAACGGTATCGAGTTCAATCCTCCTTTATGACTGTATAACACTTTCACAGTACCAGGTTTTAATGGTATTTCTCCAAGACCATACATCGTTTCATTCGTAAGTTTGAACGATATCTCCCATATGTTGTCCGCAGCTATTAACGGTCCTCTTGCTGTATTGAAAATATTACCTTGAGTTGAATTTACTATAATATTCAACTCTGTTCTCTCTGGATGTCTTTTATCGGGTTCTGTGACGCTGTACGAATAATTCTTCTCTTTAAGTCTTCGTCCTTTAGTATTGTTAGAATGGTGGAATGTTAAGGCAAGATGTGTTGCTGTTATTTCATCGATGGAAAGTCTGATGTTTTTATAGCTTTTTGCTTCTGAGTACGGTACTGTTGGCAATCTTGGATGCAATTCTGTTTCCTCAGACCAATGTCCATGAAATAAGTAGGAAAATCTGGACGGGTATCGGTGAAAGCATAAGTTGTTGTGGTTGTCATAACAACATTGTTCGTGGCATTTCTCGGGAGTCACTGCCTCTATGCCACATGGTAGTCTTGCTTCTCTCGGGATGAGACAGGAACCCATTGATAAGCCATCAAGGGGTGGTAACTCAAGAGTCGGAAGGAATATGAATTTATAGACTAAGATTGGGGCTGCTATTGAAGCTATTATTAATACAAGGATTATCCTTAGAGGCCTGTTGAGCAGTATCCGGTCGTACCATGTTATATCTGAAATGAAAGAAAATGTCTTGTTTAATTAATTTTATTATTTCTTGTCGTTGGTCTAAGTCGTCAACGTTACTGCTGAGCATGAGGTTTAGGACTAGATTCCTAGGTCATGCAATATGCTATTAGGTTTCTCATATATTTTTTATAGTTAAGGAATGTTTAATTGTATTGTATCTTAGTGACACTAGTGGGAGAAAACACAGATTTCTGTAATACGGTTTTCTTTCTACCTAGCTCAGAAGTCAGGGCTACAAAAATTGTTGTATGAAATAAGTTCTTATGTCAATAGAAATATTTCAGAGACATTCATAATTACCGATAAAGAATAAGAAAAAATAAATTGTAGTGAGTCTAGATTTGTTTTCTTGCTGTCAATAGACGCCCCTTGTGTTTCATAACTTACACATAGCTGGTGATATTATGTGGATGTTTTATAGGTTTTTTTTTTTTTTTATTATTCTTGATAGGTTCGCGCTTGACCGCTATCTCACCTGATGGAAAGCGAAGATGCGGTCGACGATGGAGCGCGCTTACCTAGAAGTAACCTATTCACTCTTGACTTAAAGATTCCCGGGTTGTAGCCACCAGGAAGAACAGATTCCGGCAAGGAATTCCACTCCTTAGCTGTACGCACTATGAATGTGTTCCCAAAACGTTTCGTGCGTATAGGTGGGATGTCCACCATGTACCGGTGGCGCATTGCCGTACGCCTGGTGGTCCGATGATGGAACGGGCTAGGCGGAATTAGGTACCTGCAGTTCTGCCTAACACTCTAAGAAATACAGGCGTGATGTTATGATTTTGGTGAAGTGGTCTATAAGCTTGTTAAAGTAAAGCGTAGGCCGATTTAGGTACAGTTGTTAATTCAATAGTCTAAAGTAAGATTAAATATCTCGTACCTAAGTGCTATTAATTTTGCATTGTAAATTAAATGTAGTGTTTCTATAAATAACTAAGTTTTGTTGAAAACAGAATGTTTGTTTTGGGTGGTTAGTGTTGAATTGTGACAATAATTATAATTTAGAATAGAATAGAATAGAATAGAATAAAACTTTATTGTACACCAAAATAGTAACAAAAATTAGAATTGGTATTGCCATTCAACGTGGCAAGGCTGCCAGTATTTCAAAACTTTTCTGGATGACAGCGATGTGGAGGAGTACGTCGACGCCTGAGTGTATTTCTTTTTGTATATATTTATGTATGTAGTTAGGTTTAGTATAAACAGTTAATTAATATTTATGTATCTTATACCATAGTATAGCATAATCAGCCTTATAATGTTCCACTTGCTGGGATTCAGGCCTCATCTCTAGAAGAAGGAATGAGGAAATGGGGCATAAACCACACGAGCTTAGTGCGGGTTGGTGGATGTCACATGTCATCGAATTTTTGTTCTAGTATATAAGGTAGTTTTTCTTCACTATTTTGAGAGCAGTGATGAGCAGGTTCTGGAATGGCGACCACGTACCGGAAGACGCAGCGTTGGAAGGCCTCCCACAAGGTGGACCGATGACCTGGTGAGGGTCGCGGGAATCCGATGGATGCGAGACGCACAGGGCCGGTCATTGTGGCGACATTTGGGGGAGGCCTATGTCCAACAGTGGACGTCTTTCGGCTGAAATGATGATGATGATGAAGGCCTGCCTTGGTAAAACCTACAACTAGTAAGTCGAGGCTGTTACCACTGGGCTACCATTGCTCCTTATGTTTCTGATGTATACTTATATATTGGTATGTTGTTATTTTTGTTTATTAGGACATTGGTGGTCGAGTGGACAGTGGTGGCCGAGTGGTAACGGGCCCGACATACAAGTTGTAGGTCGCGGGTTCAAACCTAGCCAGGCGCATTGTGTAATTTATTTTATCACCACTGCTCTCAAAACGGTGAAGAAAAACATCGTAAGGAAACCGGCATGTCCTAGAACCAAAAATTCGAAGACATGTGACATCCACCAACCCGAACTCCGCCCGCGTGGTGGATTACGGCCCATTCCCTCTCCTAGAGACGAGGCCTGAGTCCCAGTAGTGGGAACATTATAAGGCCGACTATGCTATGCTATATGTTGTTATAATACTTTTCATATAACACACTAATAATATAAAGGTGAATTTTGGTACACGGATAAACCATGTCCTGAAATAGAATATAAAAGATTTTATCCCACGTCCCTTGAGATAATTTTATATATTCACGTGGGCGTAACCACTGGCAGATAGCTAGTCAATCACATAAAAGGTAAAAGCTCACATACAACAATTTCAAGAAGTAGAGCAATTCGAAATAAGATATACAATATCGACTTCTGCATGGATACTTCGCACGTCTAATTTAGCCTGAACGTATGTAAAAGCTTTTTCAAGAATTCAGTATTACTTCCAAATTAAGTTCTACATAATATTGTGAACCTGTCTGCCTGTGTAGGTACCTAATCTACTTAGAGTACCTATTACTTTCAAGATTCGATGAGAAGAAGAATTGATTTGAAGATCTGACGCTCAGTATTAAATTTAGGGCTTTATTTACCAAGCTATGTTACTTACTATGTATTAACAAATAATAAATGATTATTGGTTATTATTTTTATTTCGTATATTCATTTTCATTACATATTTTTAACATTTTTAAATATTTTTAACACACACACACCAAAAACAAAATTATAAATAGTAGTCTACCGGTGTCCCTCGGGACCAGGGTCTAAGCTACCGGTGGTTAGGGCTCCAGAGACAGGAACCTTTGCAAAATGCGAGCCGTATCGAGGAGTACTGCCTTCTGTATCAGGCCTTTGATCCAACCGCGCAACGACAGCTTCGATAGATGGTCGTCGAAACTTTTGGCTATAAGGCCATTGGCGGTCACGATAATCAGCACAATGACAGCCGAGTCCATATTCCACATGTCGTCAACCTCGTGTGAAATATTTGATTTGTTTCTCTTATTATTAACGTCTATTTGTTTTGTGTTTCGTTATAAAGCTTCTCTCGCTCTGGCAGCGAGAGCGAGAGAGATTTTCAGATTTTTCTGGCTAAAGATAATTATTGCTCATAAAGAAATTTACGTTTCACATAAATGAGAAAAAAATTTAAAACTAAGGTAAACTAATCATACTTCGATAATCGGACTTACAAATTATTGTAAGTCTGTGTTACTATTAAGTAATGTACAGAAATAGCAATTTATTACATGATAGACACTACACAATATTCAAATTTATTTGGTTTGTGGGTATTCCCAAAAATAATGTTATTACAAACTAAGACAAACTACATTGCTTGCAGAATAAAAAACTTTTTACAAAAATAAAAAATACAACCGACTTGAAAGTAAAAAAAACACTGAAAAGTGCAAAATAACTTTAATTTTGGAAGTCGGTGTTTCTATAATAGTTTTGTCTCTTCGTTATTTAACACCGACTTCCGAAATTAAAGTTATTTTGCACTTTTCAGTGTTTTTTTTACTTTGAAGTCGGTTGTATTTTTTTTTGTAAAAAGTTTTTTATTTTACACTTTTTAGTTATGGTACCACCACTAAAAAGTACCCCTCAGCCAAACTTAAATACCTTATAGCCAGAGTGCATTTCATGACAATTCTAATAATCCCAAACACGGTTAGATTACATTAATTTATTACAGAGTTCCGGTGCCTAACTTCAGGCTTCATCATTAGATCAGTTCGATATATTCCCCCTCTACTTTCAGTCAGTCATCGACTACACGTATAAACAAAGCAATTTTACTTGTTACGACGGTTCTGCTGTGATCCTATAAGGAGTTCTGTTCCATATCTTCGAAGTTCATGATCAGATCATAACAATATTTCTATGGCACCAACTCGAAAGTATAAACTTCCGGTCAAAAAAAAAATTTTCAAAATCGGTCCTCAATTGACCGAGAAATCGGTGAACATACATAAAAAAAAAAACATACATTCAACCGAACATATAACCTCCTCCTTTTTGAAGTCGGTTAAAAAGAAAGCGTTCTCGTTGTCACAATGCAAATAAGTCATTCATTTTTACTACCTAAAACCAATATGACTGTGTTCCTTTAGTTGGCTTTTTAACAGGTTTTCAGGCTAAAGTAGAATTTGAGTAATACTCAACTTCAAATTGGGGTTTAGACGTTTTTTAAATCTGATTAATTTCTGATATTTTGCTCACCGAAACTACACACGCTTCCATGTGCTTTGACATCAAATCTACCGTTTAAACATTTGATTCAGAAGCCTTGATGAAAACTCAAGTGCTCTTTTTAACAGAACTCTTTGTACAATGTATTCTAAATCGTAAATTCGTATTCGCAAAAAGGTTTTCTTTACGGTTTATGTAAATTTCCGGATGTACATTAGACTCCACTCTTTGACTTTGAAATTTCCGTCGTTTGTAAATACGTGTCACTTAGTAAATACTGACGCAACTCAGCACCGGTAGGTCTCGGTTCGGGATCTTTATTTGACTAAAATGACTTTAATTCATTGACTTTTATATTTTATGCTGTTCTAAGATACATCATTTCATTATCAAAGTCACGTCAATACTACCAAAAAAACAACACACTTCTATCTTCTATAAATGAAACCTATTCTAGAAATGCAAAATCCTTAAAAGTATATTTTACAAGCCAGTCCGTTAGCTATAAAAAAACAACTCATGCGATCTCCTTTCGATATCACAATACTGTATGTACCTACCTATCTATAAGGTGTTAAAAAATTAACTTTAAGAATTACGAGGGGACATTGTACTCCTCATTATGAACAACTTTTACTATGGGACCAAACCTGAAATCGCGAAAAAAAAATCAGCTGTTCCCTACGTTTATGTTCGCATAACTCGTCAAAATGTATGGAGCAGCTGATTTCTTTTCGCTATTTCAGGTTTGGTCCCATAGTAAAAGTTGTTCATAATGAGGAGTACAATGTCCTCTCGAAATTCTTAAAGTTAATTTTTTAACACCTTATATAGTGAAACTGTTTTGATTTGATTACTTTGGGAGAACTGAACTTTGAAAAGATAAATAAAAAGGTCAAAAAAGAAGGTTTAGAGGTATGTCGAAGAGTTTGTAGTTCCACATACCACCGAACCGAGGAACCTCACGAACTTACCATGTCCGGTGAGGACCTGCATCATGCGGAAGGTAAGGACGCCGTGTTGCCTTTCCAGCCACTTTTCAAAGAGGAGACTTACCGCCATAATTATGGCGTGCCCTGCACTGGGTTGCGACAGTCGCTGTCGCCATTCCACTATGAGATCCCGCCGGAACTCTGTCCGCCATGCCGCGACGGCGTTGCATCTCCACGCGCAGATCGTGCATGCGTGTAAGGACTGTTGCCTCCAAATCCCACGGTGGTAGGCCAGCAAGGATCAACCCTTGGGTTGTGAAGCTCAGACAGACATTCGCTTCATGTAAAATACTGATATCTAGCTGCATCCAATTTGGCTGGAAGCCGACCTCATCATAATTGTGAAAACGCTAGGCAGAGAGACTGATGTTCATTTCGTAGAATTTAAGCCTGATGAGGTCGATGATGAGTCAACTTGACTCTTACCGCGAGGAGGAATGACAGGCAGTCGCCTCCTTCGCGAAGCAGTAATGCTAGCAAAGGAGGTGGCCGCACGTGCGAGGGAACGGCCCTCACGCCCCAGCCGCCGGGATCCCGATCCCGTTTTCCAGCCATCGTAGGCGCGGGCTTGCGGACGGCGAGCAATGGGTCCGTCGACCTTCGCCGTCCGACCGTCCGGTAACCGTCCAGACCGAGCCCAAGTCGTCGACGGCGCGTACTGTTCCACGTGCACTCAAGGAGATGTCAGCAAAACCGTAGGGGCCTAGAAGGGTCGAAGCCTACTGGGGTCATGGTTTGTGCGAAAGAGAACCCTGGGGCTCTGGAACGAAAGCAAAGAAGGAACAGGAGTGGGTTTTAGTCAGTAAAAATCTGGCACGCCCTCGCGCTCTGCCCATGTCATTGGATGACTTCAACCTAAAAAAAAAACTTGACTCTTATCGGAGAGACTGGCCCGCAACGGCAAGAGACAGACGTGTGTGGAAAAAGGAGAAGGAGACATTTGCCCAGCCGTGGGATATAATGGGCTCATCATTATCATCATTTCAGCCGAAAGACGTCCACTGTTGGACATAGGCCTCCCCCAAGCGTCGCCACAACGACTGATTCTGTGCGTCTCGCATCTACCGCATTCCCGCGACTCTCACCAGGTCGCCGGTCCACCTTGTGGGAGCCCTTCCAAATCTGCGTTTTCCGGTGCGCGGTCGCCACTTTAGAACCTTTCGGCCCCATCGACCATCCTTTTTACGAGCAATGTGCCCTGCCCACTGCCACTTTAGTTTGGCAATTCTTCGGGCTATGTCGGCGACCTTGGTTTTCCTACGGATATCTTTATTCTTTATGCGATCACGCAAGGAAACTCCGAGCATAGCCCTTTCCGTTGCCCTTTAAGGCCGATTGTAAGCGACCACGTTTCAGTGCCAAATGTCATCACTGGCAACACGCACTGGTCATAGATTTTCGTCTTGAGACACTGTTGGACGTGAAGAAAAAAAATACACCTAAAGAAGTTTTTGTTCAAAAAAAAACTTTTTACAAAAAAAAAAAAAATACAACCGACTTCAAAGTAAAAAAAAAACACTGAAAAGTGCAAAATAACTTTAATTTCGGAAGTCGGTGTTTCTATAATAGTTTTGTCTCTTCGTTATTTAACACCGACTTCCGAAATTAAAGTTATTTTGCACTTTTCAGTGTTTTTTTTTTTACTTTGAAGTCGGTTGTATTTTTTTTTTGTAAAAAGTTTTTTATTTTACACTTTTTAGTTTTGGTACCACCACTAAAAAGTACCCCTCAGCCAAACTTAAATACCTTATAGCCAGAGTGCATCTCATGACAATTCTAATAATCCCAAACACGGTTAGATTACATTAATTTATTACAGAGTTCCGGTGCCTAACTTCAGGCTTCATCATCAGATCAGTTCGATATATTCCCCCTCTACTTTTAGTCAGTCATCAACTACACGTACTTATAAACAAAGCAAATTTACTTGTAACGACGGTTCTGCTGTGATCCTATGAGGAGTTCTGTTCCATATCTTCGAAGTTCATGATCAGATCATAACAATATTTCTATGGGACTAACTCGGAACCAAAACCTTTCAATCAAAAAAAAAAAAATTCAAAATCGTTCTACAATTGACCGAGAAATCGGTGAACATACATAAAAAAAAAAACATACATTCAACCGAACATATAACCTCCTCCTTTTTGAAGTCGGTTAAAAATAATCTTAGCTGGCTGGGACTACAATGGGCTAATTACATTAGATCTAAAGGTCGATTTTCTAATCAATTATGAATTCGTAGTCAAGACAAAAGTTTATAAATATTGAATTGACTAAATTGGAAATTTTCCGCCAGACATCTCAAAGATCACTTCACTTATGTTAGTACTAAAACGAGAGACTACAGGATGTTGCCAAGTATTTGTGGTAAAAGTTTGTTTGGCGTCACGAAACACACCCGTTTAAAGCCGGTTGCAGTCCGAAGGCTAAGATAGTTTAAGCTAAGATTATTTTTGAAGAAAATCTTCTTTAGGCGCGTCATGGCGTTAAGTTCTCTTTTTGAGGAGTGGCTGGAGAGGTTTCACGGTGTCTTCACCTTCCGCATGACTTAGGTCCTGGCCCGG
Organism: Mythimna impura; assembly: GCA_905147345.3. Classification (NCBI taxonomy): domain Eukaryota; kingdom Metazoa; phylum Arthropoda; class Insecta; order Lepidoptera; family Noctuidae; genus Mythimna; species Mythimna impura. Next base: position 19,548,688 of record LR990356.1, on the reverse strand, counting down.
ACCGAGCTCGAGTCGTCAACGGCGCGTAGTGTTCCACGCGCGCTTCAAGACATGTCAGCAAAACCGTAGGGGCTCAGCAGGGACAACGCCTACTGGGGCCATGTGTCGACTTATGAAAGGGTAACCCGTGGTCCTAGAACGCAAAGGGCAACTGAAGGAACATAGGTGTGGTTTTAGTTAGTAAAAGTCTGAAACGCCCTTCGGCCCCGCCTGGGAACGGGAGAAGTAATTAGATGATTTCCCACCTTAAAAAAAAGTGGGCTTTAATCAGTAAAAACCTGATACTCCTTCTCACTCCACCAAGTGCGGGAGAAGTTATTTGGTGATTTCCCAAACAAAAATAAATAAATAAGAAAAGCTTAGCTTTTCTTCTGCTACTGGGTTTATCGTGTGTACGCATCCTTTTATTGTGCGTAGTACATTCGACGTACAAAAGGTTGATGACACCATAAACAAACCGTTGTTCAGTTTATTTACGTTTCTCTTTATTTAACTAGCGTTTAATTCGGCGGTTTCCTTTTGTGACGGCTGTTCTACAATTATTTGGCAATTTGGCAGGGTGGCTTTACATTATTATAGAGTTTTAGAGCTTGACCTGCTAAATTAACGTAACGTAGCTATGGTGAGTGTGTTGACCTAAGGGTTTTTTTTATTTTTATTTGGGAAATCGTCCAATGACTTCTCTGCTCTAGGGCGACGCGTTTTATTGACTAAAACCCACTCCCATGTTCCCTGGGGTTCCCTTTCTGACAAAGTATGGCCCTTAGTAGGCTTCGACCCTGCTGGGTCCCCACGGTTTCACTGACACATCTTTGAGGCGCGCTTAAAACAATACGCGTCGTCTACGACTCGGACGGGATCCGGACGGTTACAAGATGGCCGGACGGCGAGCTACCCATTGGTCGTCGTCCGTAAGCCCACGCCTACAGCTGGAAATCGAGGTCAGGATCCCGGCGGCTGGGGCGTCAGGGTGTTGACCTAAGGGTGAATTTGCGTTTGTTGAATACAAGCTTTTTTCTGTAGTACCCAAGAACCGTTTCTAGAATAAAAAGAAGCCTATTATGGTACTGAGCGGTAGTGTATCTTATAGTGTATAGTAGTAGTATAGTGTTCCATCAGTGAATTTTTGAAGTGAAAGAACTTTTTTTGGCGCGCCGACCACTTTATTTTGTGGGTATTGAATGGAGACTGATACGGCTTTGTGACTCTCGTTCGGGTAAGGTCGGTTTCAGTCGGCCGACCATACCCGAATAATTTCGAATTTGTATTATTAAACTCGCCTTGACGAAGTATTCACTTCTGTGCGCTGTGTGCGAGTAGTTTTTTCGTTAACACGATCAAAAGGTTTACCATGTCTTTTTCTCTGATTGGTTAACAGCTTAGAGTGGGCCAATCGGAGTGCCGAAAGTCATTAACGTGTCGATCGTGAACTTGCACTAGGCACACTATCGTGAAGTCTTAGGCAAACACAGTTTTTTTTGTAGTAACCGGATCGGCAGGGATAAACAAATTACTTTTCCGTTAGCGTTCTCGCCAAACGGTAAGTACAAAATGTATGGTAATGACATGACCTGTCACGCCACTTGCCATGTGACTTCTCCGTTGGTGAAGAACAGCAACAGCTGAAGGAACACAGGTGGGTGGTTGTTGTCAGTAAAAGCCTGACACGCCCTCTCACTCCACCCAGAACAGGAGAAGTTATTTGATGATTTTCCACCTCACAGAAGGACTTGGTCCTTAATGGACGACGAGCTACTAGTTGCTCACCATCCACAAGCCCGCTCCTGGTGGCCTGGGGAATCGCGCTGCGCCTTCCGACGCCTGAGGCGTTTCCTGTGGTGGCGTCTGGGGCATGAGGATGTCCTCTCCCCCACCGTTTCCACCACCGTGACTTGGTAGGTGAAGAACAGCAACAGCTGAAGGAACACACGTGGGTGGTGATTTTCAGTAAAAGTCTGACACGCCCTCTCACACCACCCAGAACAGGAGAAATTATTTGAAGAATTCACACTTAAAAAAAAAATGCTGTCTTTCTTACTATGATTAGAAAGGTTTTTAAAAGCTTTCAACAGTCAGATGCGAAGCACAGAAAAAATCTCATTTCAGCGAAAACCTCTCATTAACAGAACACAACACCCTATAAATTGTTTTCCCGTACCTACCTACTTACATAAGTTTTTCGAAGATCCTTAGTTTCCTCGTAAATCTGTCTGTAGTTCATTAATTTGCGAGAACGTGAGCGTTAATCAGGATTTACAGAGGAACGTGGTGTTTCCTGTATTATCGCGAGTGCTGCCGTGGTTTTCATTAAGGCCTATAGTCCCTTGAACATGTGGCCAGAGTTAAATGCACACATACTCGTACTGCTGCATAGAGGCCCGCTAACCTTTAAAACCATTTTCTTTGCGATTGATTGATTTAAAGTCATCTTACATACACCCTTACACACCCCTCCACTCCACACCACACACTACTTTAGGTTAGGATAAGTAAATATTGTAATATATAAGATATGGAACTACTCCTGTTCTTATGTTTCTGAAGACGGGCGTTGATAGCTGCGCCTCAGTTTCAAACTATTCCAGCTATCATCGTAAATAAATAAATTGTTATATTTATTTCTAGTTTCAAATAAAGATTTATTATTATTATTTACATATGCTACGTACATTCTGAAGAACATTTAACCAGCAATTTTTTGGGTAAACATATTTCTAAAGATCAAAGCTGTTTGAAAGGACTACACGAGGAAACAAGCAAAAAAATATCATATCATTATTTTTTTTTTTTATTTGGCGAAAGTATTAATCATACGAAAAAATTATATGTTTGATAATGTTGTACATCAGTTTATATTAAATATGTCGTATCCGGCAGTTGATTTGTTGATAACAAAACAAGGCACGCCATATAGTGGCAACTAGAAGAACTAGAGTTGGCGCGCTTTGACAGAGTCAGGCGTTTCCGTTTGGCTACGAGCTTGAGGAGAACCCGCGAGGACAGCGGACACTCTCAACCAGGCCGTCGCAGCGTGAAGACGTCCTACTGTCCTACGTTTTGTTGTTTGTACCTACCTAATATTATAGTGCACTGTACCAAATTGTATTGAGAAGTAAACTAATTCAGTTCCTAGCTGTTTTCATTCATTGCACGATACCCACATAGACCCACCTGGTAGATGATCGTAGCTCGAACCATCCTCACGAGCCGACAAATATAGGGTGACTGGCAATTAGTGTACGATACTTAAACACGTGATTGTGCTCATGATAACAAACAATTTTTATTATGGAAGCAAAGTCGAAATCGAGAAAAAAAAATCAGCTGTTCAGTACATTAGGCAAACATAAATGTACTGAACAGCTGAATTCTTTTTCGCGATTTCAGGTCTGTTCGCATAGTAAAAGTTGTTGGTTATCATGAGCACAATCACGTGTTTAAGTATCGTACACTAATTACCAGTCACCCTATATATATTTTTTTCAAACTTATTAACCTATCCGTTACCGAAGAGTAGGCTTCAGAAAGTCACTGTTTTATGGCACTGCTCGGGCGCCAGGGCCTTAAAGCGAATGCTATCGTGGTTTTCATTAAAAGCTGCTCCCGTTGGTAGCAGCTTTTATATGGAGAGTTGTGGTATCGGTTGTTGTTATATAGTCGAAAGTTCGATATCGGAAAACGAATTATGGAAGCCAAATGAAGGACTGTTTCACAATTACCCAATAAGTTATTGTCATTTTAATTGTTTGTGATTTTTCATTTATTATCGAATGTAAGGTTTTTAGGCTTGCTTTTTTATTTTATGTTTTATATTTGATGGTGCAGGATTTTTGAATTTTAGTTCCTATGTGGCAACATAAATATTGGTATGTCATTACAATACTTTCGTATAAATTAAGTGTTTCAATATTTCATTGTAAAAAATGTGCGTTTTATTCTTAAAAGGTCATCTATACCCTACATAAGCTTAAAATTCAAGAAAATAAAAAATAACAAGATTTTGCCAGCCTTAATGGATGAATGTGAACAGCGCGCTACTGTTCACTTTTAAAATCGCCTGCGGCCAGTCAATGGACCCTCTAAATAGACATTTAGCCACAAAACCCGTTGATGCCTTTCCCAATTTAACCCTTATAAATCTTTCAGCGAAAACAAACAGTTCTTGATGAACTGTTTGGTTAAGGGGTAGATTAAGGCATCCTTTTTTATCGTTTTGGGATCGAAACGAGACATATACACCTAGCCTTATTCTGTACAATAGGCATAAGGCTGTGTTCTCATGCGCCGCTAGAGACTCGCTCGTGATCTGGGTGCGTGCATTTCAAGTTCGCGTGCCGTTCCTGCGCCGCCCACTCGATGTACAAATCTAGCCTGAGTTGCGCTAAAGAGGCACGCCAGACAATTGCAGCAACTGCACGCGTGCAGTGCACGAACAGCTCGCGTGCGGGTCGCACTCAGCACTAGTGGCACATTAGCCAGATGTAGACTCACCCTAACTTAGGACTTAGGTCGGTCATGTCCGATGTCTCGGCTTTGAGACGAAAATATCCGACAGGGATAAAAACACGAAGGTCCTTTTTATGTTCAGGATCACGGTCACTGCTCTTAGCTCTTGTTGTAAGTCATCGTTTTGATACTGGCTGGTTGGAGAGGATTTCTGGAAAAATCTCTTTGAATACAAATTCCTCAATAGGAACATTTCTTAGGGTTTTCACAGACATTGCGTCGCATCGTTAGTTTTATATTTACTTTTGTAGAATTTTCTTCGCATGATTGTAACTCCTATGGGACTATTGCTATGTGTGTTCTATTGGCAAGTAAATTGTAGTTACAGGATACAGCTTCCTTAATGACTCAAACAAGGCAGCTATTGCGTATCGTTTGCGATATTTATCTACGTACATATTACATAGTTACGGCTAAAGGTAGGAGTGAACATGAACTTAAGAATAAACGGGTAAACTTAGGTTTATCTTCGAGAAAGAGCTACAACCTAATCTTAGTTTACCCGACTAATCCTATATTCACCACTGTTTTCAGCCATAACTTATACATGTAGGTACCTAGTAAATTTTTAAGTAATACGTGAAAAACACTTGGACCAACCGTCTCAAATCATGACTGGCCTGTTAGTCTAGTCTGACTACCCTCTAAGTCTAAGACTATTGGTCTAGTCTGAGGCCCTGACTGCTATGCCGAAGGTTGTGGGTTCGATTCCCACCCAGGACAAATGTTTGTGTGATGAGCACGATCATTTGTTCTGTATCTGGTCGTAATTTATCTATATTATGTATGTGTTTAGAAATATATAAGTATGTTTATCAGTTGTCTAGTACTCATAACACAAGCTCTGCTTAGTTTGGGACTAGATGGCGTTGTGGAATATTATTATTATTAAATATTTGTCAACTATTTATCGAAGTATTCTGGTACTTTGACAAAAATAAATCTTGTTATACCTTATTAATAAGCTCCAATTGTAATTTTTGATGGTGTACAGTAAAGTATCTATCTATCTAAAAACGTTTGATGTTACACATAACATTGGTTAATTTGTACAGTTAAACACACATTAGCGGTACCATAGTCACTACGAAAACGTCCTTTATACTATGACGGAAAACCGTGATATTGCCGAGTAGGGTTGACTGTACCCGCTGTTTGACGCAGTAGATTTGCTCACAGAGCTAGGGGTGGCGATTATATACTTTAGAGGCGACTCAGTTCTACATTTGTGTCCACTCCGTCTCATAGAGTAGCCCTGAGTTCTAATAGTGGCTTATTGTTAAGAGCTTTCACTACCCCTAAGGCCGCGTACCCATTTTGTCGTGACGACAGATGATCGTGTAGTTTTAAGTGTTGTGGCTTTATATCTATTTAAATGGAGGTGTTCACATATAGGATGAACGCTTAACTGTCGTCTGCGACATTATATGCGGTGACAACAGATTGTCATGTTAGTGGGAACGGCTAGCACGACAATAGTAAAACGATAAAAACTGGGCAAGTGCGAGTCGGACTCGCACTCACGGACTCTCGGACTCGGAGAGTTCCGAAATACACATTTTTTTGCGACATAATCTTATCTATTTTTTTTTTCCCTTAACTCAGATGTTTGGTTTTTTCACAGTTTCAAGGGACCGCAGATTTGAGTATATGGTTTTAATTTCAACTTGATACTTCTACGCGTTCCCGAGATAAAGGGTCTTAAGACAGACAGACAGACAGACGGACAGACAACAAAGTGATCCTATAAGGGTTCCGATTTTTCCTTTTGAGGTACGGAATCTTAAAAAATTGTCAAGACTAAACCGTGACGGTAAATCATGTGACGTTGTAGCGACTTTCTATCGTGGTCACGATAAACAGTGATATTATTGGAACAGCTAGAGACGATAGTCGTCCGACGATAAATTAACCGTTACGACACAGAGGGAACACGGCCTAACGCGCTATTTGGCAAACTATGATTTTCAAACCCATGTATATCCATGAATGACTTATTGTACAAACATATTATTTACTAATAACATTACAAAATCTTCTAGTCTAAATAGTTAGATAGAATTTTATTTAAATTAATAGCACGCTTGTGAACTATACATATACATATATATTATGTAAACCGGTTTTTTTTTTTACTTTTACTATCCGAGTCAATGTCGAAGTTTGAGAACGTTTCAAATACTAACAGAATTCTTCTTCTTCTTCCTGCTCTTATCCCATATTACTTGGAAATAAAATACTCACATAATTATTAAACAAAAAGTTCAAGCCAATAGTTAAAAACCTTAACAAAATATGTAGTCATCGAAAAAGATTCATTAATTTAGTTTACTAAGAAAAAATAAAATTTAAAAAAATGTGTGGGTATATAATGACATATACAATGATCATTTGCACTGATTAAACTTCCTTTTATGATTGTAATAATAGCCTAGTGTAATAGAAGAACATTTACTTTAAAAATTAATAGAGCAAAAAATGTGTTCATAATTTGCTAATAATCTCACTTACCGACTAAATACTATTTTTAACTGGTAAACATCCCTATTACTCGCTCGTTTTAACAGTAATAAAGGCTCCCGAAAATAGGCATGACGCGACAATCCGACAAGGCGTTTACACAAAAAATATTCTATGTCCAATATCTAAGGATATATTGGACGTAGAACTGCAAATATATATTTAAACCCCCGAAGTCCGAGAGAATGCGGGCCAAACTATCTGACGTAATTTGTATGAACGTTCGTAGTGGTACTATGCACACGAAATTCTGGATTCCGACCTCCCACGGTATTTCGTCAAATCGTATTTTCCTTTATTCAGTCCACTGTAGTCTGGTTAAAGTTGGGTAGACACAAGACCAATGCTTACTCGGAAATTGTTTTCGACGTTCGTTTTTCTAGGAATCCGTACTACATCATCTTTCTGCCCTTGTCTCATGTTATTTGGGGTCGGTTGAGACAAGTATACAAACACTACAGTTACTAATCGCCGAACCTACTACGGTGTGAGTTTTTTTTTAAAGAAAATTTTCCCTATACTAGAAATTACTCCTTTAAAGGGAAACTTACGTACACAGGTTATCCAGATCCGGAACAACTATCTGTTGCCCATACATATATTTGTTCCGTGTAGGAATCGAATCCGCGACACCCAGCGCTTCAGCCAATCGTTTAACCACTGCGCCATTGTGCCGTTCATTCGATATCCTTAACTAAATATGAACACGTTTGACTGCCAACCAAATATCTAATGTATTATAATGTTCAGGTGGTCATGTGTTAACGTCAATTGTAATACCATTCATCATCGCTATGTTATTGTGTAATGGATCGGCAATTTCCAGATTATGGCGGGCACACGAATGTCATTTGTTCTTGTCGTTATGTTCTCAATAGAGCGGCCTCAAGTCTGCAATTACAATAGTGTTAAAATGGTCCATAATTGATTTCATAATTGTTGATTTTGAAAAGTTTTGGTAATCTACTAATATAATGGCGTCATTATAATAATAATAATAATAATAATAATAAATCCGTTCCGCATGACGAGAACCTCGTGAAAGCCGAGAAAGACAAACAAATCAAGTATATTGATTTGGCTCGCGAGGTTGTCGACATGTGGGATGTAGACTCGGCGATCATTGTACCGATAGTCGTGTCAGCCAATGGCTTAATAGCTAAGAGCCTCGACCAACACCTTAGGAGGCTCGCGTTAGGCGGCTGGATCAAGGGCTTGATCCAGAAAGCGGTACTCCTGGACACGGCTCGTATTGTCAGGAGGTTCCTTTCTCTGGAGCCCTGACCGCCGGTAGCTTGGACCCTGTTCCCGATACCGGTGGGACACTGTTTTTTTATATTTTTAAATGTTTTTTTATTTTTTTTATTGAAATATTTAAAAATATAATTTACATGTTATAATTATGAATAAACGAATAATAATAATAATAATGCCTTTTGTCGATGGATATTAATAACATTGTTTAAGCAGGGGCAGGGGGGGGAGGGGCATTGTTTAACATAGTTCCTGGTAACCAGTCCACTTAAGACTCCAAAAACCATAGCCCTATTATCTTTGTTTTTCATATGTCGCAGTAGTTTCCCACCAACCGGGGGTTGTCCTTGGATGCACTAGTATAGTACGTACAGGGATAATCACCGGTTCGTACCACTTTCCATTAAAAGCGTCTAAAAGGGCCTCTGCGAGTTGGTTTCGGCTCCTCGTACGCCTTCCAAAAGTCCAGGACCTCAGGGTCCTGAGATAAATGAATCATAAGATGAACTGACTGACACTCCATTGAAAGAATGGCATAGAATGGTAATCTCGTACATAATGACAAATGAATGTCTGACGTATGCAGTAATCTGCTAAAATTTTGACAGTTCCTTTGATCAGTGACCTACTATTAGAACGTCATTGTGCAGTCATTGCTTTTAATAAGCTCGATATTGTGATTTTACCACAACTCGTAAAGTAAATAAAGTAGAATAGAGTAGTCAGATGACGGGTGCGAAGCCACGGGCAAAAGCAGCCTTAGAAAAATGATGGAGTTCAGATATTTATGTTATTGCAATTATTACTAAATGTACGTTTCTCAAGAAAGCACAAAGAAGAAATAAAACAAAGTTAATATAATTGTAGCCTTCGTCTTCTGAAAGGTTATTGCGAAATTGAAAAAATTCTTGCTTTTTCATTTTGTGTAACAAGGAACTTTTAAAACTAACGTATCTACCTACAGGTTATCGCAGTTTGCATAAGCTCAACTTCATGCTCAAATGGTGGACCAACAGGGAGTCACTCTTGTCGACTAAAACTCACTCATATTCCTTCACTGGCTTTTTGAGTTCCAGGCCCGTGGTGACACTCTCAATGGCCTGGTAGGCATCGGCCCTAGCGAAGCCCGTCAATCATGCTGACATCTATCACGACCATTTTAAAATCGGTGTAGTAAAACGATTTCAGTAAAGCGGCCGACGAAACCAAAAACTTGAACACATTTAAAATCCGCCTTCCCGCATTCAAGTGATGGATTAAATGCAAACTCCTCTATATATAAAGCGCCCTGTAAACAATCAAATTTGTTTGTCAAAGTTCAAGTTTGCATCAAACAATACTTAGCTAACTCCTTGACCGTAATGCTAATCAGCGTACTATTTTCTATACTGTTGGGCTGTTTACGTGGCTTAGCGTTTTCCATGAAGACGCCAAGACAACTGAGAGATGTTTGACAAACATTGCCGTTCACGTTCAAATTTGTTTGTCGAGCTTGTCGTCAATTAAGATTTTCATTAAACACGATAAACATGTAGGCTGTTTGACAAACGTGTTAAACAAAGCTGTATACTATCCAATAATTTGACAAACATGTAGACAAACAATTTGATAAAAAAATTCCAGGGCGCTTTTTTTCCAGCACTGGCTGAAATGTTTATAGGAAAAAAAAAACAAAGCAGGAGAATTCAATTTTGACTGGAATTTTAGTTGTGCGATATCGAAGGCGTTGTATATAAAGTAAGACAACGAACATCTATTTATCTCCCACGCTTTTGATCTAAAGTTTAAGACACACTACATGCACAGATTTATTGAAAACGATTTTATATCTTCTGAGAGTGATAGGGTACCTTAGGTGTGACTTATTCCTTACACGAGTTCCTATTATGACATGGATTTTAGGGTATGTTTGACATGAGAATTATACCGTTTATACTACGTTTATGACTTATAATATTTTGATAAAAGCATTTAAATCTAAACCTACCTACTACTTCACGTTGACCTGGAGACCTATTTGGCATGAAGCAAGGTCTCATAGCACAAGTACTTTTAATTTAAGTTTTCAATACTTACTTGTTTGTTCATTGTGTGCCAAATGAACATGTTTTCTTTCTTTTTTAAAAAAAGGCAAAAATGTAAATGTAAATGTGGGCACGAATCTTCGAGACTCGATTCGAGAATCGAACTATTAACATAAGTTTGTATGTATAGTACACATGACCGGTTTTTTTTCTCGTCATCAAGTAACACAGTGACCAAGCATGAACTTAACAATAAAAAAACTGGGCAAGTGCGAGTCGGACTCGCGCACTGAGGGTTCCGTACAAACTGCAATTCACGAATGGAGTCTCGAAGATTTTTCCGAATTGCAAAACAGCATTTTTTTATGACGTAGGTAACAACAAATTTACTGTTTTTAGATTTATTCTTATACCTGTGCTATATGACCTTACTTTATGCCAAATGCCGTATCTTTTTTTTTGTTAACTCAGAAGTTTGATTTTTTCACAGCTTCAAGGGACCGCAGACATGATTATATGGTTATAATATCAACTCAATGCCTCCACACGTTCCCGAGATAAAGGGTCTTGACAGACAGATAGACAGACGGACAGACAACAAAGTGATCCTATAAGGGTTCCGTTTTTTCTTCTTGAGGTACGGAACCCTAAAAACAAAAAAAAACTTACTTTTCACGTTATCGAAAGCAAAAGGTATGTCATCTTCTATATTTTCTTGATATCCATTCGCGTGTGGCAGCATGGCTCATATCAGTTGCACCTGGAACAAAACTGCTTTTTGAGTATCTAAATATATAAATCTGAGCAATCACATGAATAACGACTTTAAATATACGCGGTGTAAGTTAATAATAATAATAATAAATCCGCAGGGCAGTTTTTAGCGAACTGTTGGGCATTAGCGACCCCACGGACCCGATCTCCCGGGAAAATTCTTGTTCTTCATCTCCGGCTTGCCTTTGTTGGCCGGCCGTAGTGAACACTAACGAGGAACTTAGCTCCCACCTCTCTCTTGCCTTTATTGGCTGGCTTGAGTGGAGATTCGCAAGAGCAAACGTGCTCGGGAGAAGGATGTATAATCCAGTAAGGTGCTGGTCCTGATAGCCGTGGTATACCTCTCCACTCCTTAAGCACCTCAGGATATGTTGCCCTCTTGTTGCTACGTCACTTCGTGCTAGCGACCGTTTATGGGGGCCCATTTATTGAGTGTGCAAGTCACCCCCTGCCTTTTGTCGATGAATATTAATAACATTGTTTAAGCAGGGGCCATAGTCTTAACATAGTTCCTGGTAACCAGTCCATTTAAGACTCCAAAAACCATAGTCTTATATCTTAGTTTTCCATATGTCGCAATAGTTTCCCACCAACCGGGGGTTGTCCTTGGATGCACTAGCATAGTGCGTACAGGGATAATCACCGGTTTGTACCACTTTCCATTAAAAGCGTCTAAAAGGGCCTCTGCGAGTTGGTTTCGGCTTCTCGTACGCCGTCCAAAGGTCCAGGACCTTAGGGTGCTGAGATAAATAAACGTATAAAAATAATAATAATATTTTTATTGAAACAATAAACTTGTTTACAAAATTTTAAGTGTTCGTTACATTAGCAAACGCAGTACACCGCAGTCTACCCCTTTTTTATGTCAAGTTCTTACAATCCTAGGATGGATTCCTAGGTTGTCTGGTAGATATCGCTGTTAGCGATAAGACCGCCATTGTAACCATAGATTAAGTTAGTTTCAAAGTTTTTGTTACTATTTTGGTGTACAATAAAGTTTTATTCTATTCTATTATATTCTACATTAGTTTAAAACTGTGTTGTAGCCATTAGCGCCCACCTCCAAGAGGGAGACGTCGGCGTTCCAAAATTAATGTTAATAAATTTACAATTAATTTATATTCGTAGTTAGACTTAATTACTCTTAGTCTAGAATTAGAATAGGTTAAGCAACTACCTATTAATTTGAATTATAATTACAAATTATTTATATTATTACAATTAATTAATTAAAATCATTTAATAATTTAAAACAAAAGTGAGATCCAGGTGCTCTAGTTCACTTAGTGTGAGTGTTTGTGGGATGTGTGTGTCTGTGTGTAGGTTAAAAATTAAGTAGATAGACAGAAAATTGAGTAGATTTTACTCTGTTGATTCGTTACATAGAAGTGGAATCAAAAGCAGATTTTGTTCAGCATTAAATCTAGGCAAATAATACCTACCTATTTGTTAGATTTTCTAGTTCCTCATACAATGCGTTCCAAATAAGAATAGGATCGATTGACTGGTAGTGACGTCACGTCATACTGTCAAATCGAAGAATTATTATGGTGAGCAAAACAAGAAAATTTTAAAATTTAATTTATTTACGAACTGTGAACGAAAATAGTTTAATCAGAATCCAGTTCTTCAATTTTGTTCATCTCTGAGTTCTTCAATTTTGCCCAATTTCTTGCGATTTGACAGTATGACGTGACGTCACAACATGGCGTCATTCCTATTCTTATTTGGAACGCATTGTATGTTCGGCTATGGAGCTATTTGTTGATGACTACCTTACACTCACGTAAGGTAAGTGGATAGATATTTAAGATTTTGTTAACTTTATTGTATAAAACAGGGCTAAAGAAATGGTAATGGCGTTTCACCATCATAACGTTGGCCTTTTCTGTCTGACAAACTGAGTACGCCCTACGTTTATTAAATCTGATATTGGAATCACAAGGGTATTTAAGTAAGAGGATAATAACAATTTTATGCAGATGCATGCAATAAACTGGTGTTTGAATTACAGGTGTTAAGTATACGTTTTACTGAACACATAAATCTAATAAATAAACATCTTTTGTGACAGTGTTTTTTATTAAACTCCGGATGGATGCTAGACGCACAGGATCGGTCGCTGTGGCGACGTTTGGGGAAGGCATATGTCCAACAGTGGACGTCTTTAGGTTGAAATGATGACGATGATGATACTCTTACCGTTTGCTAAATTTTATCCAAATTTATTCATCCCTTAGAGCGTGAAGGAATAATAATAATCATCACATTTATTTCGGACAATGACCATATTTGGGTAGTAGTACAAATTGCTTAAAAACCTTTGTTATTAAAAAGTGAAGACATCAATTAAATCAATAAATAATTAACAATTAACTAACAAATTGTTAATGTCAGTCAATTTTTAAAATTATGTATGTTGTTGATTAAGAGGGTCCACTTTCCACTCGCCTATCGTCAACATCGAGCATGGTTTAAAAGCTTGTTACTTCGTCTAACGCAATCCAACGCGATATTTGACGAAAAGGCAACGCGAAAAAACAGAGATAACGCCTGAAAACTCTGTTAGCATTCGGTTATTCCGTGATTTACTCAAATATTTTACAAAACGCATTTCCTACGTGTTTTTTTAAACCCTTAAACGTTTTTGAAAAAAAATTGTCGTTATTTAGAATCTTGATTAAATTTGCCAGGCTTCTAATGTTATACTTTTTAACTTTTTCATTTTTGAATAAATTATGAAGTGTCAAAGGAGATTGGCAGAAACCCATGTATTTTCAGTATCACATACAGGCTTACCGTTTCAGAGAATGAATATATGGATTTGAATGCTACAATAGAGTCTATCAAAATATGTAATGGTAAGACATACATTAGACTTGGGGATATTAAATTGATATAAACATAACCTCAGGCCTCAGGTTATCGTCCTCGGCAGACAAGACAATGCCGGCGAAGCTGAAGGCGTGATAAGCGCCAATTACAGTATCTACACCAAAGATCAACTGCCGACATTGTTATAGCATGAACAACATTCACAGATCATACATTTACAAAAATATCATGACGATTCTATTTCATAATGAATGTGGCAAGCAAAGCCGATGTCGACCATTCTGCCAATGTCAAAAGTGAAGTAGAAAAATATCATGACAATGACGTTAGTAGATAAATATTTTTTTGTATTTGACATAAGTGACAAACACTGACGCGTAATACGTATAATAATATAATTGGATCTATTTAATGCGTTTTGTTTTGCATTAGTGCGTTTTATTTCCGTAACGGGGCTGCACCCTAAAATCATGGTTTTTTTAATTACTCCCAACAACTATTAAAACATTTTAGCTTGGAAAATAAGATTTGCGAGTTGGGTAGCATATGCTATGCTTATGCTACCCAACTCGCCAATCTCCTTTATGCAAAATAGCAGATTTTCAGGTCTTTACTGGATTAGTTTTACACAAATTTATAAATTGATTTCAATAGAAGCGTAGATAATATCCACAAGATACGCTGTTTCCAAAATATCTAATGAAATATGTGTAATAACGTCATAATCGCGTAAGAGAGGTTGTATGAAAAACAGTGAAAATATTGTCGAGTTGCATCCCCTTAATATGCAGGGTCAGATATACATTTCACACTATCCAACTAGAATCCGCATGAAAGCCTGCGTTAATGTTGAGTCGATTTGGTTAGCGACTACGTTCAGGATAACAAACTTTCGTAATAAACATACATACATACAAACTCCGGGGCGAAACTCCGCTGCCGCGACAAGTCGCAGCATGGCGGACAGAGCTCCGGCGGGTTCTCATGGTGAAATGGCGACAGCGACTGTCGCAACCCAGTGCTGGGCACGCCACAATTATGGCGGTAAGTCCCCTCTTTGAGGCGTGGTTGGAAAGACCTCACGGCGTCCTCACCTTTCGCATGACGCAGGTTCTCACCGAACACGGTAAGTTCGGGAAGTTCCTGCACCGGATTCGTGCGGAAGCAACGCCCGGGTGTCGCCACTGTGTGGACCGCCCGGAGGACACGGTGGAGCACACGGTTGAGGTGTGCCCCGCTTGGGCAGAGCAACGCCGTGTCCTTGTGGGGGCGATCGGCGGCGGCGATCTCTCGCGCCGGGCCCTGGTACAGGCCATGGTCCGGAGCGAGGAAGAGTGGCAGGCGGTCGCCTCCTTCTGTAAAGCAGTAATGCTAGCAAAGGAGGCGGCCGATCACGTGAGGCAACGGTCCTCACGCCCTTACCGCCGCCGGGATTCCGATCCCGATTTCCGGCCACCGTAGGCGCGGGCTTGCGGACGGCGAGCAATGGGTGGCTCGCCGTCGGACCGTCCGGTAACCGTCCGGACCGAGCCAAGTCGTCGACGGCGCGTATTGTTCCACGCGCGCCTCAGGGAGATGTCAGCAAATCGTAGGGGCCCAGCAGGGTCGAAGCCTACTGGGGCCATGGGTAGTGTGAAAACGAAACCCGGGGCCCTGGGACGAAGGCAACGAAGGAACAGGAGTGGGTTTTTAGTCAGTAAAAGTCTGACACTATCTCTCGCTCCGCCCAAGAGCGAGATTTGTCATTAGATGATTTTCCCACCGAAAAAAAAAAAAAAAACATACATACAAACTTTCGCCGTTATAATATTAGTGTCATTGTGAAAATGCATCACGCTACGTATTTATGTATAAAAGCGTCCACACATATTCAACTTAATAAAGAATACTTAAGGGTTGACCAGACGGTTGCAAACTAGCGTTCCAACCAAGGTGACCTTGGTTTGTGTTGCGGCTACATGGATGCAAATCACGCGCCAACACGTTCGGTGGTTGGGAAAACGCACCTCCCAACTAAGGGCGTTGAAGATCATGGATTACAACTTTTTTTTTTTTTTTTTAGGTGGGAAAATCATCTAATGACAAATCCCGCTCTTGGGTGGGGCAGGAGATAGTGTCAGACTTTTACTGACTAAAAACCCACTCCTGTTCCTTCGTTGCCTTCGTCCCAGGGCCCCGGGTTTCGTTTTCACACTACCCATGGCCCCAGTAGGCTTCGACCCTGCTGGGCCCCTACGATTTGCTGACATCTCCCTGAGGCGCGCGTGGAACAATACGCGCCGTCGACGACTTGGGCTCGGTCCGGACGGTTACCGGACGGTCGGACGGCGGGCTACCCATTGCTCGCCGTCCGCAAGCCCGCGCCTACGGTGGCCGGAAATCGGGATCGGAATCCCGGCAGCGGTTGGGGCGTGAGGACCGTTGCCTCACGCGATCGGCCGCCTCCTTTGCTAGCATTACTGCTTCGCAGAAGGAGGCGACCGCCTGCCACTCCTCCTCGCTCCGGACCATGGCCTGTACCAAAGCCCGGCGCGAGAGATCGCCGCCGCCGATCGCCCCCACGAGGACACGGCGTTGCTTTGCCCAAGCGGGGCACACCTCCACCGTGTGCTCCACCGTGTCCTCCGGGCGGTCCACACAGTGGCGACACCCGGGCGTCGCTTCCGCACGAATCCGGTGCAGGAACTTCCCGAACTTACCGTGTTCGGTGAGAACCTGCGTCATGCGAAAGGTGAGGACGCCGTGAGGTCTTTCCAACCACGCCTCAAAGAGGGGACTTACCGCCATAATTGTGGCGTGCCCAGCACTGGGTTGCGACAGTCGCTGTCGCCATTTCACCATGAGAACCCGCCGGAGCTCTGTCCGCCATGCTGCGACTTGTCGCGGCAGCGGAGTTTCGCCCCGGCGTTGCATCTCCATGCGCAGATCGTGCATGTGTGCAAGGACTGTTGCCTCCAGATCCCATGGTGGCTGGCCAGCAAGGAGGCTCGCCGCTTCGCGGGAAATCGTCCGGTATCCTCGCACCATCCGTATGGCCATGACCCTCTGGCATGCGTTCAGCCGGGCCGCCGGCTGCTTCCGCAGCGTCGGCGCCCATACCGGTGCGCCATAAAAGGCCATGGACCGAACAATCCCCGCGTAAAGCCTCCGGCAGGAGGCGTCTGGACCCCCCAGGTTGGGCAGGAGCCGCCCGAGGGCAGCCCCAGTCCGATTTAGTTTGGGGGCCAGACGTCGGAAATGCTCCTCGAAATCCCATCGGCTGTCGAGAACGAGTCCCAGGTACTTCATCGTCGACCCGACGCCGATGTGGACTCCTCCTACCGTTAGTTGGGAACCTCGTGGTGGCGCGTTCCGAGGGCCGTGAAAGCACATGGCCTCGGACTTGTGCAATGCCACCTCGAGTCCCAACTCCTGGATCCTGCCCACGACTGTCGCAACCCCGCGTGTCGCTAGTTCGACCGCCGCCTGGTACGACTCTCCCCGCGCCAGGACCAGCGTGTCGTCTGCGTAGCAGACTACACTGACCCCGTCAGGGAGGTCGCCGCGCAGCACGTAGTCGTATCCGATGTTCCACAAGGGCGGCCCTAGTACCGATCCCTGCGGAACACCGCACGACATCTCTCGACGTTCCCACTCTCCCTGGTGACCAGGGTAGATGATGTACCTGTCCGACAGGTACGCCTCGACCACACGACAGAGGTAGTCGGGCGTCCGGTGATACCGGAGTGCCCTCCTAATGCTACTCCAAGGCAGGGAGTTGAAGGCGTTAGCGATGTCCAGAGACACCGCCACGACACACCTGCCCTGGGCCACCGCATCCCCCGTCGTGAGAGCTCGAACGCGCATGATGGCGTCCACCGTGGAGCGCCTCCTGCGAAAACCGAACTGGCCGTCCGCCAGATCCGGCCCCACCCGTGTTAGGTGCGCGATGAGGCCATCTGCAATTACTCTTTCAAAGAGCTTGCCCACCTCGTCGAGCAGCACAATGGGCCGGTACGCGGACGGAGAGTCCGCAGGGCGTCCCGGCTTCGCGATGAGGACCAGTTTCCCCGTCTTCCAGCGAAGTGGGAACTGGCCCCTCTCCATGCATGCGCTGAAGAGCCCTCTTAGTCGAGGCCCGAGAGCCTCTATGGCCAGAACCCAGGCCTTCCCAGGCAAGCCATCGGGTCCTGGGGCGGTATTTTTGGCACTCAGCCTTCGTACCGCCACTCTCATCTCTACCTCGGTCACCTCTGGAGCGTTGTCGTCGTCGTCGCCATCGTGGTCCGCGTCGGACACCGCTGGTGGCGGAGCCATGGGCGGGGGAGAGGGGAGAGTGTTCCCCTCGCGCGGGGAACAGAGTGCTCACCTTTATATCAATTAAAAAAAAAAAAAAAAAAAACACCCTCCACAAGCTGGGGCCGGAGACTCTGCGTCAGCGGGGGAGCCCAGGGGCGGATTTTGTCCCGCACCACCTTATAGGGGCGTCCCCATGGGTCCCCATTCAGAGTCCCCAGCCACACGTTGTGGGCCTCGAGTTTGGCCCGCCTTATCTCCGCTCGGAGGGTGCGCTTTGCCTCTCTGTATCCCTCGTACAGCTCCGCCTCTCTGGCCTCCGCATCCGGTGGACGGATGCGGCGCCTGCGGCATACCGGCGTCGCGCGGCATTGCACGCGTTGCGCAGTGCCGCAATCTCCGGCGACCACCAGTATACCTGGCGCTGAGCACGTCCTGGATAGACTCGGGGCATTGCCGCGTCGCAGATTTGCGACATGGCCTCCCGGAACCACTCTGCCTCGACGTCGATGTCGACAGGCCTGTCCGGTGCTTGCACCCAGGCCTGTACCGTCGCGGCTTCCAGGAGGAGCTCCCGGTCCATCTGCCTCAGCGCCCAACGCGGACCACAAGGGTTCCGTCGGACCGGCGCGGTCGAGGTTTGGGCGGAGACGTCAAACCGGATGTACCGGTGGTCTGAGTACGTCTCCACCCCTTCCATAACGCGCCAGTTGACGACACGCGGTGACAGAGCGGGGCTGGCAAACGAGATGTCCACCACTGAGTCACCCCGCATCCGCACACACGTGGGGACAGAACCCCGGTTTAGGACGACCAGGCCTGTCTCCAGAGCCCAGTCCTCTACCATCCGACCCCGCTGGTTCGTGAACCGGGAACCCCAAGCCAAGTTCTTGGCATTGAAGTCCCCGCACACGACCACGGGGAGGGAACCAAACCCAGCGACGACGGCTTTCAGCTCCATTAGGGAGATGTGAAGATCGCCGAGAGATCTGTTCGGGGACAGGTAGACGCCTACCACTGCAATGTTCCCGAACCGTGCTGCCACGCAATCCCGCCCCTTCGTGACAGCCTCGAGGGTCGGGGTACCGGCGGCGGCTGACGAAATTAGGGTCACCGAGCCGTCCAGGTCCTGAACCCAGTCTCCCCTGCGCGGCGATATTGATCGACCACTGCGCCGTGCTCTGGAGCAACAGATCCTGAGCGGAGGCGCAGTGGTTGATGTTCGCCTGGAGGAGACGCAATGGAGTCGTTATTGACAGTCCATTACAGTCTCCTCCCGAGCCCCCCGTGAGGGCTCCGCCGCGGCGGGTGCGGCGGCGACAGCGGCGGCAGCCAAGGAGGCGGCTGCAGCGGTGAGTACGTCCGGGTGGATGGGCCTTCGTACCTTGCCCTTAGCCTTGGCGGGGGGGTCGCAGGACCTAACCCCAGCCCGGTGGTCGGCCGGCTTGCCTGCCGCCGCACATGCGTAGCAGTGCGGCGTTGCACGGCATTCAACGGCCTTGTGGCCAGCCTGAACGCACTGGTAGCAGCGGTTACTTCGGTCCACCTCCGCGGCGCAATAGGCCCCCACGTGGTGCCCCACGTGGCAGCGGTAGCACCGCAGAGGTCTGGGCTCCAGCAGTTTTACCCTTGCGGAGACCCAGCCCACCAAGAGCCTTCGGCCTTCACCCGTGATGGCTTTGGCCGCCGACACGGGGCAGCTAACCGTAAGGGCTCGCATACCCGTGCTGTCAGCACGGATGGTGCCTGCCCGCACTTTATCGGCCTGGCACCCTCCCGTCCTGATGACGGCGGCCACGACCTCATCCACCCTAACGGAGTCATCCAGGCCCATGATGCGCATGTCTATGCATTTTGTGGGCCTGGACACTCGGACCTCCTCGACGTCCAGGGACGCTCTGATCCTTGCGGCCAGGGCGTCCGCGGCAGAGCCACTGTCCGCACCAGGGCCGAATATTGGAGACCTCCAATATTCGGGCCCCGGTTGCGGTGCGCCTCATTCGAAAGCCTTCAGAGGCTCCGAATTCGTCGAGATGCTCCACCACCGCCTGCTTCGCCTTTGCCATGACCATGTCATAGTTCACGCCCGTCTTTTCCGCAGCTGGCTGTAGTGTAATCACTACAGCTGCGAAATTCGGGGCGCGAAGTCTGGCTGCCATGGCCCGCTTCTTGCGCTGCTGTCGCCGCTCGCGCTTTTTCGCCGCTTTAGCCACCTTGCCCGCCTTCCTGCTGGCGCCGACAACCATCCATTCGGCGCCAGCCAAGGGTTCTTCAGGCAGACGCGGCCTAGTCGCCGCCGCGGCAGGAGCTCCTGCCGGTTTAGCAGCATTCGCCGCCCTACCCTTCGGGGAAGAAGCAGTCTTCTCCTGCCGCTACCGCTGCTTGGTCGCCGGGGCCGGCCTCGCAGGTTCCAACAACACGGCCCCGCGCCCAACTTGCCCTGACGGGCCCGCCTTGGGCGCAGCAGCCGTGGCCGCAGCGGTAGTGGCGTACGTCACCGCCTTCTTCTGGCCGGAGGCCGCAAGCGGGGGGCGCAGCACAATGCCCTCCAGGACGGCGAACTGCCGCTGGACCCGCTCCTGGAACTGCTGCTGCTGCTCTTGCTGCTGCTGCCGGAAGGCAGCCAGCTCTTGCCGCAGCAGGGTCAGCACCTCGTTCTCTGGCTGGGGCAGGGGATGCGACTGACCTTGCCCTTGCCTGTGTGCCCTTGACGTGCTGGGAACAGGCCCAAGGGACTCCACGCTACCGGTGGGTGAGCCACCTTGGCTCTTTGCGTCCACGAAGGACGGTACAGGGTCCGAAGACCCGAGGCGGTAGTTGCCCCCCCCAGAATACGAGGGGCAGCCCGAGCTCTGCTCGGGGAGGGATTCTCCTGCATGCAGGTACCCTCCTGGGGTAGTCATTTCTTTACTATCCGCGCTCATGGTGGTTGCTGAACTCAGCTTTGCCTTTTTTTTTCCATTGGGGTGGGGTCCCCAATAACATGTTCGCCATCATGGTCACGTCTGATAAGCAGACGCGTACCCGAGGCGAACCCACTCTCCCAAAACCACTGTCCAAAAACATCAACAGCTGTTGGTGCCGTTGCTTCTGGACAGCGCACCCTCCGTGGCGGTCCGTCTGGACTCCGCCAGTGTGTTCCTCTTGGTCTGGTCTCTCACTTGAGGCCTTCCGGCATGAGTAGCTCTACCGGCATAGCCCTCAAGATCACAGAGACACGCAAGCCCCACCACGACGACAACGTGGGAACACAGTTGGTGGGGCATGGATTACAACTGCTGTCTACACGAATTGAAACTAGTAAGGTCATCTTGGTTGGCACGTTGGTTTGCAACCGTCAGGTCACCCCTTTTCTCAGTCTAGAGAATACTTAGTCTAAGGGTGTTACCACACCAATCGATCGATCGTCGATCGATGTCATCATTACATTCATGGGTCATGGATTACAACTGCTGTCTACACGGATTGAATCCAGCAAGGTCACCTCTGTTGGGACGTCTGGTCCACCCTTAATTCTTGCTTCATTTTAACTATAAACTAAATTATTCCAGACCAGCCACAAGACAAGATACTTCTGAGACTTAGTTAAAGGCATAAATTGCAATTTCAAGAAAGCCAGCTGGAACACGCGTGTGTTACTGAGATGGAAACGCACTCAGGCGTAGTGGTCAGTGGAATTCACTTAGAGCACAGCACGTTTAGTTGTACGACAGTGAAAACCTCGTAAGAACATATTATCACAAAATACAGGAGAAACTGTCTCCTGAAAAATCTATGGAAGAGATTGGTGATGTTTTTGTAAAAAATATATTTATTTATTAAAAAAAAAAAAAACAATTTCCCCACACTAATAGTTACTCCTGTACCAATAGTAGGTGCAGTGCCGCAACTGGGGCGGTGCCAGCGGTGCCAGCGGTGCCCAGGCGGCAGGGCGCAGGCCCTGGAGGGGCGCAATTTTTTTACATCTAGTTCTTTTTGTTAGTATTGTCCTTTTTACCCGACTGCGCGACGCAAAGGAGGGTAATGTGTTTATCAGTCTATGTATGTATGTATGTATGTATGTATGTATGTATGTTTGTTTCTATGTGGCGTTCTAGAGACCAAATGCGTAGGCCGATTTTGATAATTCTTACGTCAATCGATTCGACTTAACCTTGCGAGTGTCACTAAAGACATGACAGTAATCAAAATTCACCACAGCTACAACCAGACGCCATATTGTCAAAATGAAAAAAAAAAAGTCGATGAACTATGTCAAGTGGGGTGTCGTTGAATAGGTATTTTAAAATCATCTTTAGGTTCCTTTTATTATTTTTCATTTTAAATAATAGTTTAGGATATATAACGATTTAAAGTTGTTAAACAAAACAATAATTCTCGCAAATTTTCTTACTTATTGATTTAAGTTTTCATTTCAAGTATAAACGATACACAAATAAAAAAAACAGTGAAAAAGCATGAAGAACAAATATTTTTGGTAAAAAAAAGTTTACCACCAAACTCGATAGATGGCGTTGTTCATTTGATGCACGTTTGTAAATCAAATCATTCGAGTTTTCCCATCTACTAGACAGGTCGATGAACATAAGCAAAAGATGACAACTATATTGGCAAAAACTACTAGGTTGTATAAATTACATGCAGTTGATATATCAGTAGAATCGAAAACATATGGTCAAAAACCGAAAGATGTAGGTATATGTTTCTGATGATCCTAACAAAATTGGAGGAATCGTTAAATATTTAACAATCGGTTTAGGATCACGAGTTATGTTACGAAAAAATTTGAATGTTACCCATGGTCTTGTTAACGGAGCAATGGGTGTTATAAGGACAATTGAGTGGCCAGCTCTTCGGAGGGACCAATTGGAACCCGGAGAATTGCCACAAGCTGTTTATATAGAATTTGACGACAAAGCAATTAAAAACAATGTTCCTGGAGTAGGAGTCAGAATCGAACCATCGACGACAGAATTCGATGCACTTCGCGGACAGGGTAAAATAGAGCGAAAAATGTTGCCATTGATATTGTGCTGGGGTGTAACTGTACACAAGCTCAAGGAACTACTTTGGACTTTTGGACCGAGCTGTGGTTGACTTAAGTTCACGCATTTTTGCTAAAGGTCAAGCATATGTAGCTTTGAGCCGAGTTAGGTCTCTAGAGGGACTAATCATCAGTAGTTTAGACCACCGCAAGTTACTTAATAATCCCCACGATATTAACTCCCTAAATGAAATGACTAGATTGCGAAATTTACCATCTTATAACGAAGTCAATGAATCGTAACTAAAAAGTATAAAATAAAATAAAAATATTTAAAGAAAAACAAAAAACCGAACGACTCACAGTCGGGGCCCATTCAAATTTTACCAATCAAATCTTCCCAAGGGGCCCCGACTGTGAGTCGTTCTGTTCTGCATTAGAATGTATGATTTGTTTTATGTATGTATCGATTATAAAACTATTTAAATTGTGTAGTTATTTAGTATTACATAACAGAATTCTAAACTACTGGGCTTGTTTGTTTCTTTTTAGTTTTTATTTAAGTTAATTTTTTTTACGTATTTTTTAAAATTAGTTTCGACGCAGTCGGGTTTTTTGTTTTTCTTTAAATATTTTTTTTCTAAAAGCGCAGTTATAGAAGCTCGGACCAGGCGTATAAAAGCCAATTTATACCCAATCATCTTCATAATAGCCTCAAATTAATAGACCTGAAATATTCAATCTACATATGACTCCATAAAGCTGCAATTTTGAACACCTGCAGAATAGTGAGAAAGTTCATGTAGACAGAGGAAAATGAAATTTCTCCTCATAACATCCACTCTACACCCATAGTACACACGCTACATTGACTTGGCTTGGCCCGTTCATTTAGCTAAAAACTAGCCAAAGAGCTAAAAAACAATCCACGTTTTTCCATAATAATAATAATAATAATCCATTATATCGATGGATATTAATAAAATTGTTCAGGCAGAGGCCATAGTTTTAACATAGTTAAGGTTTAAGAACAACTTTTAACAACAATTTCTCATAAAGAATTGCATACATAATTCACTTACTGAGAAGCAAAATTTAAAACTAAAATTAATAATTAGAGCGCACAGATAGTACGTATGTAAAATAACAAAACAAGATAGCCAGAAAAAAAAAATCCTAATTTGTAATTTGTATTCCTACTAGGTGCATAATGCTAGAACTACACTGCGCACACGTGTGCCACGTACGCCGATCTGGGCGCATCGGTCTCCATACATTTTATATGGAAACTAGGCTTGTAGAGCTACACTTGAACCACGCCACGCGACGTCGTTCCAAGTAAAAATCAGCCCCCCTAGCCAAGTTACAACTGTTTCATTCCTATTCTCTTTTCGTCGCCTCCTATTCCTTTGTAATGACGTCATCTCAACGTTCAGTCACGTGGTCAGAACAAAGGAATAGGAGGCGTGGCCGACTCGAGGCTATCAACGAAAAGAGAATCGAAACAAAACGGTTGTAACTTGACTAGCGGGGCAGGCGTGTTACACGCGTGCGTCGATCTAATGTAGTTCTAGCTTAAAGCCAGAACTTCACTGCACACAGGTGTGCCACACACGCCGCTTTGGATTTTATATGGAAACTAGTCTTGTAGAGCTACACTTGATCCACGCCATGCGATGCCACGCGACGTCGTTCTACGTACAAATCAGGCGTGTTACACGTGTGCGTCTGTCTAATGTAGTTCTAACTTAAACCATCGGACCATGGGAGTACCTAAAGGAACAAAAACTGCGCCTGTGTTTGCGCAAACACTCTTCTGCACAATAATATATATAGTTCTCTTAACGATTTTATATTTTTTCATAGTATTTATTAGTTTATAATTTTAACATATATATGTATTTTATTACTATAATTTTTTTTTTTTTTTCTGTTTGAAGTATCTGTTATTTGTTTATTGTGCAAACCTACCACAGTATTGTCTTTTTAACCCAAAGGTTGACTGGTAGAGAATGCCTTGTTGCATTAAGTCCGCCTATGTACCACTACTGTACATGAAGTTTAAATAAATAAATAAATAAATATCTCCTGAGTACTTGGTTAAGCTCTGTTGAGATTAGCCACCGTGATTGAAATGAGGTAGGGAGGATTATATTTGCAACTTTTTTAGTACTTTTTCTGTTGCTCTTGTGATTTTTTTTTGATACATTGTTTTTTTTACGTTGTATTTTCTGTCTCTGTCTAACCTCTACAACTCGGTAATTTCGTAACACGATACCCCTTGAACTGGCAGGTCTTATTTTTAATAATAATAATAATAATAATAATAATTACTTTATTTCAGATATAGAAAATCCATAATGTGTTAGTAACAGAAGGTTTTTAAGGTGGGAAATCATCCAATAACATCTCCTGCCCTTTTCGTTCCAGGGCCCCGGGGTTCTCTTTCGCATCACCCATGGCCCCAGTAGGCTTCGACCCTGCTGGGCCCCTAAGGTTGCTGACATCTCCTTGAGGCGCGCGTGGAACACTACGCGCCGTCGACGACTTGGGCTCGGTCCGGGCGGTTACCGGACACGTGCGGCCGCCTCTTTTGCTAGCATTAATGCTTCGCAGAAGATGGCGCCCGCCTACCACTCCTCCTCGCTCTGGACCATGGCCTGTACTAAGGCGCGAGAGATCGCTGCCGCCGAGCGCCCCCACGAGGACACGGCGGTGTTCTGCCCAGGCGGGGCACAACTCAACCGTATGTTTCACCGTATCCTCCGGGTGGTACCCCTTGGCAGGTCTGGTGTCAGATCTCCAAGCTTGTGACTATCCGTAACTACTGTCAAAGGTTTACAAATGACAGTGGAGACCAACGACTTAACGTGCATTCCTCGGCAGACCAACGTCGGCATGTGATGCTTAACTTTGGAGATATTTTCTTTTCCCTTTGTTCATAATCCTTCCTTTCTAGGGTGAAGCGAAAGGATGCGTCAAGCTTTTACTGACTAAAACCCACCTGTGTTCTTCAGTTGCCTTTGCGTTCCAGAACCACGTTTTGTTGTTATTAAATGATATTTATTTTTCAAATACCTAGGTTTTAAAAAACACTTTAACCCGACAATTTTTTCGTCAGTTTAAACTTATCGATGAGGCCAGTGTTTCCTAACTGACTAACCTGAAAAAAAAACACCGAAACATCGAACTCAGGGGTCAAAATCTCTTTTAAAGTCCATACAGCAATTATGTAATGGTCAAATCACGTATACTAGATTATTTTAGTCATAAGCTCTTGTATTACGGGAGCGAAATTGCGGGAAAAAGATAATCTTATTTCTTGACCGTGATTTGCGGTAAAAGGAATAAAGATTAAAACATAAATTAAGACGAATAAAAGCTTATTTCTATATTCTGTTCACTAACAACTTAAGCTGCCGTAGATTTGTAGTCTTTGTGAAGGTGACTAGCCAGTTTCTATTTTATTGTATACATTTTACTTCATAAAAGGTCTAAAATATACCTCTTTGAAATAAACATGTCTTTCAGTCGAGACGATTCTCGAATATCTACTAGGTTTTGCCCGCGATTTCGCTTGCGTTGATGCAGATTTTTCGGGGACAATTATTTTCTGTATGAGAGTTGAGACTATTATGTCCTTTTTCGTATCACTGACAACGTGTAAGCATAAGATTGACGTGAAAGCGTAGAAACTTTTCGGATAGCTATCTACAACCTGCAGATCTTTATTTAAGTCAAGAGTGAATAGGTTACTTAAGAGGGTCCTTTTTAACTCGCCTATCGTCAACATCGAGCATGGTTTAAAAGCTTGTTACTTCATCTAACTAATCCAATGCGATGTTTGACGAAAAGGCAACGCGAAAAAAGAGAGATAACGCCTGAAAACTCTGTTAGCATTCGGTAATTCCGTGATTTACTCGAATATTTTACAAAACTTGTTCCATGAAATATGTTTTTTTTAAACCCTTAAAAGTTTTTGAAAAAATTGTTGTCATTCAGAATCTCGATTAAATTTGCAAGGCTTCTATTGTTATAATTTTTGATTTATTAAATATTTCAGTAAATTATGAAGTGTCAAAGTTCAAGCAAAATAGCAGATTTTCAGAGGTCTTTACTGGATTAGTTTTACACAAATTTATAAATTGATTTCAATAGAAGGCTAGATAATATCCACAAGATACGGTGTTTCCAAAATATGTAATGAAAAATGTGTAGTAACGTCATAATCGCGTAAAAGCGGTTGTATGAAAACAAAATTACCCTTTTTCCTTAACCATAAAGGTTGAATTTTCAAAACCCCCTTCTTAGAGGTCGCCTGTTGTAAAAGGAAGCCTTGTGCAAAATTTCACGTTCCTAGTCCCAGTAATTTTGGCTGTGCGTTGATATGTCAGTCAGTCACATTCTCCTTTAATATATAGAGATTTATCCAACCAGTTGGATTCAGATCTCTCCTTTTATGCATTTTCCAATCAGTTGGATTCAGATCTCTCCTTTTATGTATAGAGATTTTCCAATCAGTGGGATTCAGATCTCTCCTTTTATGTATAGAGATTTTCCAATCAGTTGGATTCAGATCTCTCATTTTATGTATAGAGATTTTTCCAATCAGTTGGATTCAGATCTCTCCTTTTATATATAGAGATTTTCCAATCAGTTGGATTCAGATCTCTCCTTTTATGTATAGAGATTTTCCAATCAGTTGGATTCAGATCTCTCCTTTTATGTACAGAGATTTTCCAATCAGTTGGATTCAGATCTCTCCTTTTATGTATAGAGATTTTCCAATCAGTTGGATTTAGATCTCTCCTTTTATGCATAGAGATTTTTCCAATCAGTTGGATTCAGATCTCTCCTTTTATGTATAGAGATTTTCCAATTAGTTGGATTCAGATCTCTCCTTTTATGTATAGAGATTTTCCAATCAGTTGGATTCAGATCTCTCCTTTTATGAATAGAGATTTTCCAATCAGTTGGATTCAGATCTCTCCTTTTATATGTAAAGATTTTTCTAATCAGTTGGATTCAGATCTCTCCTTTTATGTATAGAAATTTTTCAAATCCGACTGGTATAGGTATAATGTTGAGAGATACGCGTATTTTTAAATATTCCGCTGCTTATCTCCTTCAGATAATCTTCTGTAATCGCAATTTGATATTGATATTGTTCGGCAGAGTTTGCGGAAGCGCTCACTTTGATCAAGTCTGGAGTTAGACTGTTGTTTCAGAATATTTTGACGGGTGCGAAATAAATAAAATTATCTGCAATTTTGCGATTGTTTGTTCTTCAATAATATTGTTGAAAAAACAACTATTATTTCTGCATTTTTGACACTTGAAAGACGATTTTCCATGGCTTAGAATATGAATATTTAGTAAGTTTCTGCAACTATCAGAAAATCGCAAAATTGCAGTTAGCTTTATTTACTTTGCACCCGTCGATTTATTTTAAACTATTAAAAGTCTAGTACTTAACTAATATTAGTGTCGTGATTGATGGCCCAGTGGTTAACCCACCTCTCACCTCGCATGTGTTTGCGGGTTCGAAACCGGGCAAGTTTTAATTTGGACTTTTCAATTTGTATGTACTTTTTTAAGGTTATCCAGGACCATTACTCACACACCGTTCCCCGGAAAGCATGTAAAGCCGTTGGTCGCAGTTGTCATTTGTAGATCTTTAACTGTCATTACAAGTAGTCAGACACCCGAAAGTTTGACCATCAGTCTATTTAATGGGTATCATGTTGCCCAGTAACTGGGTTGTGGATGTGGAGGTCTGATATACAGTCGTTTCGTGTTAAACACACGACTATTCAGCCGCATCCAGTTAGACTGGAAACCGATCTCTAGTTAGTTAGTGTTCAATATAAATTGGATTTAGCGTCTTTTTACGCCAGCTCACACTTGGCTGTTTTTCTTTTTTTTAGATCTGTCATTCGCAAATGTCAGTGGAAAAACTCTGTCTTTTGTTCTGTACAAAGACATTAAATATATACTACCAATAGACAGGACATAGCGAACAAAATCGTGCTCCGATACTTATTACCTAGTGGTCATAAGTCGCTCAGTCTAGTATGACGCCCCTACACGTCAAGTCGTGTTTGTATCCGCTCTATGCATTAAAAGAAAATCATTTTCTGAGAAAATATGCCGAACTGCGCATTACGCTATTGCAAATCTTGTTATGATAAAATGACTGGACCTAAATTCGGTTTATTTTCATAAATATTTTTGGTATTTACGAAGTAATTAATTAAAATTCAATATTTTTTATACATAGTTCTAGAACATTTGCTGATTTTGTGATAATGCCATCTATTGCTGAAAAGCTTAACCTTACCTTTATCACACACTGACCCTCTACCACGAGCTCATAATGTGATCCATTTTACGACCTAAACCGAACTGTTACAGGGATGGAGCTATATAGCGTGTATAGCTCCATCACACTTTTTCGCTCGTACGACTGACATTTTAACATTATCATGGTACGGGCCCTGGCCATCTACCGAGCGATAGTTAAATAATTATAAATTTTGACAAATTTAATTCGCGTGTTTGCTATTCAAAACCAGATGGCGTCACTGAGACATAGAATGACAGTTTTTCTAAGACATTTGTTCTGATAGCCGCTCTATTGTATCTCTTTAAATCTCTTTGGTTCTGTACAAAAATGAGTGTATTAAAGATAATTAAATAAAGTATAACTGCTTATTTCCATTCAATTCAACAGGAAAAGCCCAGAAATAAAGATTGCGGCAAATCTGTGAAAATAAAAGTGAAAATAAGATATTACATATTGTGCATTACTACATAACGTCAAATACATAGTCAGCCTTATAATGTTCCCACTGTTGGGACTCAGGCCTCCTCTCTAGGAGAGGGAATGGGCCGTAATCCACCACGCGGGCCCAGTGAAGGTTGGTGGATGTCACATGTCTTCGAATTTTTGGTTCTACAACATGCCGGTTTCCTCACAATGTTTTCCTTCACCGTTTTGAGAGCAGTGGTGATGAAATAAATTACACAAAGTAATGCGCCTAGCTGGGTTTGAACCCGCAACCTACAACTCGTAAGTCGGGGCCGTTACCACTCGGCCACCACTGCTCTACGTCAAATACGCAACGTGAATTTTTGCAAAGTGATGTTTTACAAAGATTTACACTGGCTATGTTATTATGACAAATGGAGCAGCTGTAACTTGGTCTAGCCAAAGACAACAAACTGTGGTTCTATCAACGACAGAGGCAGAGTTTATGGCTGCCTGTGCCGCCACCAAGGAGGTAATGTGTGTCAAGCTACTATTGACTGATATTTTTTTTTTTAGCTGGAAAAATTGGCGCGCGTGGAACGATACGCGCTGTCGACGACTTGGGTTCGGTCCGGACGGCGAGCCACTATTGACTGATATTGGAGAATGCTTACAGGACGCACTGTGTCTTCATCTAGACAATCACTATCAGTGTTATTAAAAATGTGAATATAAATAAACGCTGTAAACACATCGAAGTTAAATATCACTTCATTAGAGAAAACTATCATCAAAAGATTATTTGCTTTAAAGTTTGTTAGTAGAGAAAACCAATTTGCAGACATATTTACAAAGGCATTGCCCTAAGTCAGATTTAAGTTTTTGAGAAAAGGCTAGGGAGATGACGATAACAAGTATCTTAATTAAGAAAAATTGCAAAGTGCATTAAACTGTTTTATGCGACAACTCTTTGTTTTTAGGGTGCCGTACCTCAAAAGGAAAAACGGAACCCTTATAGGATCACTTTAATGTCCGCCTGTCTGTCTGTCAAGACCTTTTATCTCGGGAATACGTGGAGGTATTGAGTCGAAATTAAAACTATATACTCAAACGCGGTCTTTTGAAGCTGTGAAAAAATTAAACTTCGGAGTTAACGAAAAAAAAAGATACGGCCTTTTATGTCGCAAAAAACGTGTATTTCAACACTCTCAAGGGAATCAAAATTCATAGGGTACGTAGGTATCCCGCTCCGCCCAAGAACGCGGGTCATTAGATGATTTTCCCACTAAAAAAAAAGGTATGACTCCAGTATTTTAGTCCGCTGCGTACTGAACAGCGTATACCTCTATTAATAACTTTATTTTATGACATAAGTTTATAGAAGTCTATGTACTTATACAACTCTCTAAAGTTTTTAAATGAAGTCTATAGCGAGATGAGTTTTGTTACTAGCTGTAAGATATTAATAAAGTACGAATATTGTAGTACTTTTTAGATCACTCTAAACATATTTATATTAACTCACAAGTTTTGTTTCTCAAGAATTTCTTATTTAGATATATTTTATCGAAATATAAAATTAATTTGTTCATAAGTGCAGGTATTTTCCCGAGCCTGCTAGGGCTGTGGGCAGAGAAATTGAAGGAACACTGGAGAAAGTTATAGTCAATGAAAGTCGAACACTTCTCTCGCTCGACCCAGAGAAGAAGAAGGAGAAGAGATCATTGTTATCCCTGTAAAAAAACAAGTATTTCCCTGAACTAGTGGTGTCATGATATAAATGACAAGTAATTTGTATATCACTTAACTGACGAAAATAAAATTTTAGAACTAAAAACAATTAATCACAAATATGTGTGTAACTCGCGCTTTTGGTCTACGGGAAATATAGAAATTATAGAACGGGGCCTGTTTCGATCCTTATATACTCTTGTTACTTCGTTAAGGTAGGTGCATAGTACATCTGAGAGACTTAAAAGGACTTTTTTTAGGTGGAAAATCATCTAATGACATCTCCCGCCCTTGGGCGGAGCAGGACGGCGTATCAAACTTTTAATGACTAAAACCCACTCGTTTTTTCCTTCTTTGCCTGAGTCTTTGCCTTGTATTCCAGGGCCCCGGGGATTTATTTTCACATAACCCATGGCCCCAGTTGGCTGCGACACTGTTGGGCCCCTACGATTTGCTGACATCTCCTTGAGGCGCGCGTAGAATACTATGCGCCGTCAGCGACTTGGGCTCGGTCCGGACGGTTACCGGATGACCGAACGGCGTGCTATCCATTGCTCGCCGTCCGCAAGCCTGTGCCTACTGTGGCTGGAAATCGGGATTGGGATACCTCGCGCGTGCGGCCGTCGGCTGTCTAAGTCGAATGTCTCCTTTGCTAGCATTACTGGTTCGCAGAAGGAGGCGACCGCCTGCCCTTCTTCCTCGCTCCGGACTATGGCCTGTACCAGGGCCCGGCGCGAGAGGTCGTTGCCGCCGATCGCCCCCACGAGGACACGGCAGTGCTCTGCCCAAGCAGGGCACACCTCTACCATATGCTCCACCGTGTCCTCTGGGCGGTCCACACAATGGTGACACCCGGGCGTTTCTTCCGCACGAATCCGGTGCAGCCCCCCTAGCCAAGTTACGTCCGTATCGTTTCGATTCTCTAGCGTCGAACGCCTCGAGTAGGCCACGTCTCAGATTCCTTTGTTCTGACCCCGTGACTGAGCGTTCAGATGACGTCAGAACAAAGGAATCGGAGGTGTGGCCTACTCGAGGCGTTCGACGCAAGAGAATCGAAACGAAACGGTTGTAACTTGGCTAGGGGGGCAGGAACCTTCCGAAGGACTTGAGAGACATACGCATTTTGATCTCAGTTTCAATATGGCAAAAGAAGCCCTAAATGACACTTGGACCGGTTTTTGACATTGGTTATCACCGATACGAGAACTTAAACGTTTTTAAGTAAAACAATCTATAAATCTCTGTTCATTCACTGTCACACTAATATTATTATAAAGGCGAAAATTTTTATCTTTTTTTTATTGTTGATAGGTTCGCGTTTGACCGCGAGGTGAGATAACCTAATGGAAAGTGACGATGCGGTCGACGATGGAGCGCGCTTACTTAGAAGTAACCTATTCACTCTTGACTTAAAAACTCCCGGGTTGTAGCCATCAGGAAACACAGATTACGGCAAGGAATTCCACTCCTTAGCTGTACGCACAATGAATGTATTCCCAAAACGTTTGGTGCGTGTCAACCATGTACCGGTGGCGCATCGCTGTACGCCTGGTGGCCCGAGGATGGAATGGGCTAGGCGGAATTAGGTCATGCAATTCCGACGCACACTCTCCGAAATGCAAACGGTAGAAAACCGACAGGCTAGCAAGTCGGCGTCGATGCTCAAGACTTTGAAGCCTCGCCTCGACGAGATTTTCTTCTTCATGCTCGAATGGCAGAAAGGATTTGGTTAAAATTTGGCACACAAGTACCATACCTTAGAATAACACGTACGTTACTTTTCATCTCTGTAGTATGTTCCTTGGGACAATTTTCTACAATCTAATTTTTCAATATAATTCTCCTCAATCAGCTAGTTTGAAATAACTTAGTACTTAAATGCAATTTTATCACAAACTTTTCAGTGTTATCACCATAATGTTCTGCCCTGTCACATTAAATAAAGACCAGACACTTTACGATCTACAAAAACATTAATTTCACTTACTTTGTCTTGAAAATCCGTATACCGGACCAAAATGCACTTGAAAAACGACACAATATTTCAATTCATAATTAAAATTAATTTTAAAGACAAAACAATACAATCTCACACGTTCTTTGTTCTATAATGTGTTATCAATGACGAATGTTGATTATCATAATTACTGATTGGACGGTGGGATAGGACTGTTACTGATATGGTGGATTCCTATTTAAAAGGAAGTTGATTAGATATTAAATTGATAGTTTAGTTATATTTTGAAAATTGATAGTGATTTGTTTTGTATCAATGATAACATTAAATACATTTTTGGGGTGTTACTAATGCTTGCTACTGCACAATCTTTTCAAATATTGGGAAAAAAAAATATTTTTGATCAGTCACGTGGGGAACTCTCATTTAGAATGCGACTTACGACCTCTTCAAAAGATAGTGCAGAGGACGAGAGATGCGCGCTGTGGAAGCAGAAGCACCCAACTCCTAAACATTTCATCACCCCGTCAGAACATCTCCCCCCTGGACGCGAATTGCAGTGGCCAATCTGGAAATCTCTTAACCAATTGCGGACCCAGGTTGGCCGCTGTAAAAACAATTTAGCTTTTGAGGCTTCCTCGACCCATCTCTAAAACAGTGCACGTGTGGAGCCGCTGCACAGGACTTGCGTCATTTGCTATGCTGTCCATCCTGCACAACCAACTGCAGTTTTCAGGATCTATATGAGGCCAATAACAGAGCTTTAGAGGTTGCCAAATAGTGGTCAGAAAAAAATTAGAGTACATCGAAATGAAAAGGAGAAGAAGATTTAGAATGCAAAAGTTTGACTGTTATAAAAAATTGTTAATAATAAATTAGGAAGGAATGATGTTTTCATTCCTTCCTAATTTATTATTTATCGATTAGTTATCATAATTTCAAGTTGTGTTAACTTGAAATTATGATAACTAATTTCTGCTAGATCATCATCACCTTACTGTTCTTATCCCGTGTTACCTTATAGACTAACATTCATAAGTTCTATATTACATTATTTTGTTAGTAAATATGATTAAGGCCGAACGCTGCGTTACGGTCCCATACAAAAGTGCTCATGTTTTGTTTTGGATGTAGAATGTCAAACTGTGGAGTAATACCCCACCGAAATTTGTATGGAAATGTATCGACTAGTGTAACCTTAATGGTACCCAAGCTAGGGCTCTACCTAGCTTCGGTACTATTAAGTACCAGCAAAGCCCGGTAAAGGCTTTTGTCCTGCAGTTTCACTCTCCCTTGCGGCCATTTTTCTCTATCTTGAACAATTTGAGCCTTATGTCGGTGTCAAACTTACTCGTCTCGCCATTCTCTTCTGCTTCAAATATATCTATGACCCCTACGATACTATGAAGTGAAGTGGAAGGGCGTGTCAGACTTAAACTCACTAAAACCTACCTGTGTGTTTTAGCTATGAGTAAACTGATACGCCTACCTACATCGTACAATCCACTAAAGTGGCCAACACAAACGCTGAGTCTTACACTGCGAGCTTTAGTATAACGCTAAGTCAACGGGTGCCGTCAGCTGTACTTTTGTGGACGCACCATTCCGGTCACTGAAGACTTAGGCAAGTCTTGAAAGTGGTTTCAGCTTTCAGCATCAAACTCAAATCACTGAAATAACATGCACGTAAATGTATACTTCAGTAGGTAGGTGCGTGAGACGTTTGAAAAAATGTCTGGGGCCTGAGGACGCAAAGAACAACTGAAGAACACAACACGGTTTTAGTCAGTAAAAGTATGACGCACCCTCTCGCTCAACCCTGGAGCGGGTGAAGTCATTGGCATATAGGAAAATATTGCTTTTAGGTGTTCCTGGGATTCCTAGTATTTATAAAGTTGGTTTGTCATTTTAAAAGCCTTCAGTGTAAGACTAAACGATGGCACCGAACACTCTACTGAATTGTACTGTGTAGGCGTATCATTTATCCCACATTTAGTATGCCGTTACTTGTGTTTGCTTTAAAACACTGAGGGCCGATTTTTCGAGAAGCTGCTACCATTTATATTCCTCAGAAAATAGTTATCTGTAGTATCACACATGTTTGTATGTTTGTTACTTCTTCATGCTCGAACTTTTTTTTTGAAGTTTTGTGGATGTGAAGTACTATGGAGCATTTTTATTAGGTTACAACTTGTTTGACATTACGAGCATGGCAGTTGAGAGTTTGTCATGCTCAATCAATCAATCAATCAATCATTTATTTTGTAAAGCATAGGTGGGTTAACAGGTAGTACATAAAAGAAAAGTAAGTGCACTATGTTTTGCCAAAAGAATGGCGTACAAAATTAAGGCAAAAAGCCAAGCAAGTCAAATAAATTACAAATGAAAAAAAAAATATAACAATATAAAGAGAAATAAAATATGAGTATGTCAATTATCATTCACCAAAATAAATCAAATAGAATAACTACAAATATTAAAATTATATCATGGATTAAATTATTATAATTAAAAATTATTATTATTACAAATTATTATTAACTATTCAGCACGTCGGATCTCCATACCGCTGTTTATCAGCAATAAACTCTGCGATAGAATAGTAACATCTAGCCAAAAGAAACTCACTCAAATGTCTCGCTGATGGTGGCACGTGTTATTGGGTCATTCAGTTCCCTTCAAATGGTGAGCTAAGTGGGGCTGATGCACGCGTCATGCTTGTGAACGGGTGCCGTCAGTTGACCGGGAGCCGTCAGTTGAGACTGGTCATCTCTTAGCTGCTAGTGGCTTAATTCAATTTCTATTTTTTAATTAGTTTTTTTTTTTTTAATATTTTTACTTATCTACATTGTGCTCACATATTAGAAGCGACAAGAAATATGTAACCAAGATTGATATAACTCTTAATATGATTAAAAAGAGTGGCCATGTAGTTTCTTTGCACGTTCTTCTCCATAGAGATCTACGCTTTGGAACGTGCAATTTAGCATCACTTGTTTTTTTTTGACTGACCGACATTTTGTCAATTCAAAAGTGCCAGTAATTGTTCTATTTGAAATAAACGTTTCAGAACGACTGAACAGATTTAGATGAATTTGGCACACTATGTCCTGGAATATCAC
Organism: Mythimna impura; assembly: GCA_905147345.3. Taxonomy (NCBI): domain Eukaryota; kingdom Metazoa; phylum Arthropoda; class Insecta; order Lepidoptera; family Noctuidae; genus Mythimna; species Mythimna impura. The sequence goes on along the minus strand of LR990356.1, from coordinate 19,511,955 downwards.
ATAGGATAATTTTTATCCCGGGAATATATTTCCTTGGAATAATTTTTTACTCCCACTTCAATCATTGATGCTTAAAGCATCCGCTTTAAGCATCAATGATTGCATCACTGCTTACCATCAGGTGGGATCGCAGTCAAGCACTGGTTTATATCAATTAAAAAATAGCAGCTAGTAACAATTAAACTAACTAACTAGTGGACCCAAGTGGCTGTGGCTGTAGAGCAGGACCACAAGCACACATATTAAGAGTTCCATACAAATATGAAGCTTTTCCACATGATATAGGTTCTCATCAGACATGGTAACTTCAGAAGGCGGAAAAAATGCCCTGGTGCCACATTGTGCGGACCACCCGAAGGACACATGGAACGCCGCCGTGAACTCGAGGAGGTGATCGGCGGAGACGACCTCTCACGCTAGACCCTGGAACAGGCCATGGTCCGGAAGGAGGGGGAATAAGAAAGAAAGAAAGAAAGAAGAAAGAAAAATATTTATTTGGCACACGTACACAGATACACACATTGCAGAAACAACATGTAAACATCTAAGATAAAAAAAAAGAAAATAAAACAACTAACATTGTGTGTCTCGCGCCTGCACCAAATAGGTCCAGTTCAGCAAAAATGCCAGACAACTTCGTGGTAGTTGCCTGACGCTGGTTTTCAACTGAATCTTATTTAGAGTGTACGGTAGAAAAGAATAGTTTATTTATAATAGTTATTTAGTATTAGGTTATTTACGTTACATACATATATAAATGTTTAATAAGTGGTGGATAAGAAATAAATAAATAAATAGATAGTTGTTCAGTGTACAAAATACATAAAACTTTACGAAAATAAAAATAACGTAAATCTAATCGTGCATCATTCCATGCGCACAAGAAAAAACCGGTTTTGAAGCGACTCAATCTCAACACACCGCCATCAGCGCGCGCAATGCAACGATACACCAATTTACTATGCCCGGGGCAGCTAAGCGCAACGGACGAATTTCAAACAGTGCAAAATATTGAAAGAAAAAAGTTTCTACTATCTTCGGGTACTTAGGAAAAAAAAAAAAATTAAAGAATAAAAAAATTAAAGAATGATATCACGATGAAATAATGCACGAGTTCTTTTAATATTATCGGTAAGTATGTGAATTATAGTATTATAGAAGAAGGAAGTGGAAAAAGATTTTGTATATAGACAGAAGGTGAGTGTCGCTTGTTCATAATAATAACTAGTTATTTACATGAATCAAAGTGTATATGTATAAATATATTTATTTTTATTTTTAGCTGCGGCTCACAATGACTGCCATGTCACCAGAATGGGTGGCGACGGCGACACCGAATGCAAGTACTTTTTTTTTTTTTTTTTTCCGGTGGGAAAATCATCTTATGACATCCCCCGCTCTTGGGCGAGGCGGGAGATAGTGTCAGACTTTTACTGACTAAAAACCCACTCCTGTTCCTTCTTTGCCTTTCGTACCAGGGCCGAGTCTTCCTTTCAGAATCAGACCCTTGGCCCCGGTAGGCTTCGACCCTTCTGGGCCCCTACAGTTGCTGACAACTCCTTGAGGCGCGCGTGGAACAACACGCGCCGTCGACGACTTGGGCTCGGTCCGGACGGTTACCGGACGGTCGGAAGGCGAGCCACCCATTGCTCGCCGTCCGCAAGCCCGCGCCTACGATGGCCGGAAATCGGGATCGGAATCCCGGCGGCGGTTGGGGCGTGAGGACCGTTGCCTCACGCGATCGGCCGCCTCCTTCGCTAGCATTACTGCTTCGCAGAAGGAGGCGACCGCCTGCCACTCCTCCTCGCTCCGGACCATGGCCTGTACCGATCGCCCCCACGAGGACACTGCGTTGCTCTGCCCAAGCGGGGCACACCTCCACCGTATGCTCCACCGTGTCCTCCGGGCGGTCCACACAGTGGCGACACCCGGGCGTCGCTTCCGCACGAATCCGGTGCAGGAACTTCCCGAACTTACCGTGCCCGACCGAATGCAAGTACTGGATGCATGTAGGCCAGACACTTAGGGTAAGTTAACATGAAAACAAAGAAATAAATAAAGCAATATTGTTATTATTTTTAAAATTCCTAGTAATGAAGGAATGGGCAGCGGTCGCCTCCTTCTACGAAAGGAGACGGCCGCATGCGTGAGGGAAGGGACATCCTTACGCCTCAGTCGCCGAGACCCCGACACCGATTGCCAGCCACCGTAGGCTGGTGTGGCGTGGGTTGGTGGACGACAAGCATTGCGACTCGGGCCGTCCGGTAATCGTAGGGACTGAGCCCGGGTCGTCGACGGCGCGTAGTGTTCCATGCATGTCTCAAAAAGATGTTAGCAAAACAGCAGGGGTTTAGCAGGGCCGAAGCCTCCTCCTTGAAGTCCTGGGACACAAAGGGCATGAAGGGACATAGGTGTGGTTTAGTCAGTAAAAGTTGACACGCCGAGGCCATTAGACGATTTTCCTCACCTTAAAAAAAGTAAAATTATGAAGCAATCGTATGCGACACAGTCTTTAATTCAAATTCTAAGTTCTATCTAGGAATCTTGCACTATATAGGACTGGCAATTAGTGTACGATACTTAAACACGTGATTGTGCTCATGATAATAAACAATTTTTATTATGGGAGCAAAGCCGAAATCGCGAAAAAAATATCAGCTATTCAGTACATTAGGCAAACATAAATGTACTGAACAGCTGATTTTTTTTCGCGATTTCAGATTTGTTCCCATAGTAAAAGTTGTTGGTTATCATGAGCACAATCACGTGTTTAAGTATCGTACACTAATTACCAGTCACCCTATATAACGCTACAACCGTACTCTATACATTAACACGGTAATATAAACGATACTGGAAACTTCCTATAAAGGCCATTTGTGGAAAGTCGGACGCTCCAACAGCGCTATCAAACAGTACTGGAATTCCGGTTGCATTAGCACAACCAATAACAACTAAGGGCCCACTCTAACGATCAAATTCATCTCTTGATTGCGTTAATGATGTAGTAATCATTTTGGGAACGACTGTTCTGGAGGGTTCTAAATTAAATGTTTCAGTAAATTAGACGTTGTTTGAAAATCGGTCAAGTGTCGTGTGGTGGTAAGGAATGAGTGCTTCTTGTCCTAAATGGGGTTTAGTACAGGACAAATGTTTGTGTGATGAGCACAATCATTTGTCCTGTGTCTGGGTGTAATTTATCTATAATATGTATTTAAAAATATATAAGTATCTTTATCAGTTGTCTAGTACTCATAACACAAGCTCTGCTTAGTATGGGACTAGGTGGCGTTGTGTGATAGTTGTGGAATATTATATTATTATTATTATATATTTTGTTACACTTAAAAATGTATCTATTTTTAATTTTATTTTGGAACGAAGCTAATTGATTCAAATACTGCATAGTTTTGATGTAATTATGTGTAGTTTTTCCCCATTTTTTTATAATAACTTAAAATAAAAGTATTAAAGGAAATAGGATGAATGTGATTGCTCTGCATAAAGTAGGAATGGGAATTTTTAAAACGCTGCTTACGCTTGGTATCAGTCGTATACGTTTGTTTATAGATACACCAACACTTCTACTGTTGACGATCATTAAAGATCATATTGTGAGGACTCAACAGTAGTCTAAATACTACTCTAAAATATTTTAACCCTTATTTTAGGCGCCAGATAAACTTGGATTAACGGTCATTAACCCTCCTACATTTGTTGAAATTGTTAATTTAAAAAACTGAAATAAAGACATAAAGCTTTCTTGAATCGACATCTATTGCTATTCTTTACACTTTCTTGTTATGAAAAACAATTGATTGCTTGTTTTTCGGGTATCTGCGCAGTGATATTAGGAAAAGGTCAATGTATTTTATTCCACGTTTATCTGACTCCTTGTATACACTGCGTACACGTGTGCCACACACGCCGATCTGGGCGCGTCGGTCGCCATACACTTTATATGCAAACTAGACTTGTAGAGCTACACTTGATCCACGCCACAAGACGCCACGCGACGTCGTTCTACGTACAAATCAGCCCCCCTAGCCAAGTCACAAACGATAAACGTAAACTCTCAGTAGTCTTTAATAGATTTTCAACTTTATGCTATTGGATATAAAGTTGAAAATCTATTGAAGATTACATAGTGTTTTCGTTCGTTCCGGTCGCTAACGCTCAGTAGTCTTTAATAGATTTTCAACTTTATGCTCTTAGGTATAAAGTTGAAAATCTATTGGAGATTACTAAGCGTTCACGTTTATCGTTTGCAACTTGGCTAGGGGGGCAGGCGTGTTACACATGTGCGTCAGTCTAATGTAGCTATTCTAGCTTTAACCTGCAGCCTACCTTTCAACTACAACCTACTTATTTTGTTTACATAAATCTCAATCATAGCAATCACACAGTAGCGTAGGGAATATCCAGCCGATTGCTTGAGGAGTAAACAAAATACCATCTGTTAAGAAGTTAATGGCGTTGCTTTGTTTCTAAATATTTAATTTCTCAATTCCAACCGAGTGGGGTTCGTAAGTTGCATGACTTTGTTTACTAAAGGTTAGAGGTTACTTTACGCATGTCGTCTGTATTCCTTGAAGAGGTAAACAGAAGATCACCTTTTTAACCGACTTCAAAAAGGTGGGTTTCTCGGTCAGTTGTGGACCGATTTTGAATATTTTACCTTTTGATTTAAAGGTAATGTAATCTAATCGTGTTTGGGATTATAAGAATTGTCATGAGAAGCACTCTGGCTAGAAGGTATTTAAGTTTGGCTGAGGGGTAAATTTTAGTGGTGGTACCATAACTAAAAAGTGTAAAATAAAAAACATTTTACAAAAAAAAAAATACAACCGACTTCAATGTAAAAAAAAAAAACACTGAAAAGTGCAAAATAACTTTAATTTCGGAAGTCGGTGTTAAATAGCGAAGAGACAAAACTCTTCCAAAATTAAAGTTATTTTGGATTTTTCAGTGTTTTTTTTTACATTGAAGTCGGTTGTATTTTTTTTTTGTAAAAAGTTTTTTATCCATCTCATTTTCAAAACTGAAGTAGTATATCATAAATTAATTAAATATTGCGAGTATAAACTTATTTGTAGTTGATATTGGCAAAGTAAGGTTGTCTCTGTGTACAGTTTATCTTTTCGTTAGAGGAATGATGGGTTCGATTCAGGAATCGAACTATTTACGGTAAAATTTGTGCAGAACCCTCGGTACGAGTCCAACTTCCATTTGATTGGTTTGTTATATTTCAGAATTAGGTACCTACATTTAGTTTTTATTCTCGTATCGTTTCGTTTATATAAGATTTGTTTTGTGTTTACATACAAGTACACCTGATTTAAAAAGATTTTAGTATTTCATTGAGAATATTTATTCTTGTTGTGATCAAAAATTAAAAAAAAAAACAAAATTCTATTATTTTTATTTCACATAGGCCTACATGGGCACTTATAAAACGTCAGAAGCTAGTGCACGGTTCCAAATTGGTCGTTTCCTATGGAGAAGAACCGGCAAGAAACTCCATGGTTACTCTTTTAAAAAAAGTAGTTTATGTTACAATATTTTGTGATCTTATGTTGATGCTATTACACAAAAAGTAAGAAAAGTTAGAAAGAAAGAAAAATATTTACAACATTACATCACATTTGTTTATAAATGTTTAAGCCGTTATATAACGTCACAATTGTAGGTATACTCCGAAGGGTTAGATAGGGCTATTTATTTTCCACGCGCGCCTCAAATTACTGTCAGCAAATAAAGATGGGCCCGCTAGGGTTGTCGCCTGTCAGGCCTGCGGGAGTGACTGCGGCTCTGGATTAGAAACTCAACTGAAGGAAGGTGGGTCTAGTCTGTAAAAGTCTGACATATCCTCTCGCTTTACCCAGAGTGAGAGAAAATATTTGATGAGTTCCCATTCTCAAAAAGAAAAGAGTAAAGTCTATATTCCAAGTCTTTTGGATCGAAGCTTCCTCCACTCCAAGAGGAAGGATGAAATTAGTAATGTTAGATAATAGCTACTCGTATTTATTAGTGTTTCGATTTGATGAGTAATACCAATACGTAAGTACTTACATACGTCTGTATTTACTTTAATGTCGCAAATGAGGAAAACCATATAATAAGTATGTACTAATAATTAATTCTAACTAAACGACCATATTTAGTAAAGTGTGGTTTAGGCATAGCCATGCTGTTGAAAACAAAAGGTTTTAAATAACAGTATAATGGTCAATATCAACAAAGTGCATTTTCTTTTAATTTAGGTGGTGAAAAATTTTCTTCACTTTTCGTGAAAATTAGGGACTTGGTATAAGAATAGAAAGTTCAAGCTAGAAGGATCTTCAAGAGGTCTGGGCATATCTCGGTCACTTTTTGAGATATTTTAGTTCAAAGTCTAGTGTGGCCACCAAAATTGAGAATCGTCCACCAAAGTCGAAAGTGCCCACCACAATTGAAAATCAGCGGCAACTTAATTGGATTTCTCTGTCACAAACCTAAATCTGAATAATGAAGCTCAATGTCACAAATTCTCGGGAACTTTCAAAAACCCCATCGTTTAATAAAACTCTCTATTGGTAAAAAAAATGTTTATTATTATTTGTATGATAAACTCATAATGATAATTATGAGGGTAAGACATCGAGATATATTAAGTACTAACGTACTAGAGAAGCTACGTCAAATAACTGAATTGTCCTATTCTTCGTAATTTGAATCTTTAGTTCGCTGCAGCGCTAAAATAATAACAATTCGTCTAAACCGTAACTAATTTACCACAGCGCTAGATTTGCTGCGGAAGTGTATTTATTCTCGGCAAAAAGGTCTTAAGCGCGATGTAAATCACGGCACTTACGCGTTTTCTTCGACAAGGTGCGGCGCGATCGCCGCAGTTAAACGAGACAAAGTAGGAATTTACGGTGTCTTCTCTAGTACGTTAGTACTTATATCCCGATGGGGTAAGACAAAATCTTTTTATTTTAAACAAAATTACTTGTCACAAAAATTTCCCCAACAAACTAAACTCCAATATGGAGTCATACGAGACCAATGGTTTCTACAATCAGTCTTTGAATCTAAGAAAGGATATTATAATTTACAAACATAAACCTTCTCGCACAATATGCACTATATTTATTACTAATAGGAAATTCGATTGCTATAATTATGCCAAAATAGTTAGTCACAATTTCTACAATGGGTCTTTCATCATCATCATCATCATCATTTCAGCCAAAAGACGTCCACTGTTGGACATAGCCCATAGGCCTCCCCCAAGCGAACGGCATCCATCAGATTCCCGCGACCCTCACCAGGTCATCGGTCCACCTTGTGGGAGGCATTTCAACGCTGCGTCTTCCAGTACGTGGTCGTTACTCCAGAATCTTTCGACCCAATCCACCATCTGTTCTGCGTGCAATGTGCCTGCCCATTGCCACAAAAGTTTGACGATTCATCGAGCTATGTCGGTAACCTTGGTTCTGGTCTTGGTCTTGGAACATGACGTCTCCCTGCCTCACATCCCGCTGCAAGAGGATAGGCTTCGAGGTCTCATGGTGGCGTTTTTGTACAAGCACTTCAGCACTTCGATGTACCGATAGTCAATCTGGCACCGTTAGAGAGACTGCAGTACAGCCCAGGTCTCGATCGAATCAAAGGCTTTCTCGTAGTCCACAAATGCTAACCAGAGAGGCTGATTATACTCCTCAGTTTTCTTTATAGCCTGCCGCAGCGTATATGTGTGGCCCACTGTGCTAAAGCCTTTTCGGAATCCAGCTGGTTCGGGAGGCTGGAAGTCGTGAGCTGAGCGCGAGACGGTTCGTGATGGCTCTGGAAAACTTCTTCTTAGACATGGCTCAGAAATGAGATGGGCTTGTAATTCTTAAGCAGGGCATTGTCACCTTTCTTAAAGAAGAGTACCACTAGTGGTACCACTGGTGGTACTGATCTCCCAAAAATTTAAAAATTCTTGTCCCCCGTAAACGCAGGTATCATCTTGGGTGGCAACCCAAGATGCGTTGTACTTTGCGTTTTTGGCGGGAAATCATAGCACTAAGCACACACCTGTTACGTGCCAATGCCAGCGCACGACTGAGAAATGCGAAATAATAAAATGCGATTGATCGCACATGCACGAAACTTCATGCTAAAGTAAGTTGAACAAATGCCACCAAAATTTTGATTTATTCTTGGACAAACTTTGATCGAGTATCCTGTTAGTAAGTACTATTAACTTCAATTTTCTGATATGGTTTAATTGTTTTTAGATAATGTGTCTTATGCAAATACCAACGAAATTGTTTATTTTTTATTTTACTTTAAATTGTTAGTTTTGAAAATAAAATTATATCACAAAATGGAGCTGAGACAAGCCACCCAACTAGAATTTTAAAGTTATTTACTTTTTCTTTTTTAGATTCCTTAAAAAAACTTATTAAAAAAAAAATGTGGCTCTAATTGAACCAAGTTACGCAGATCACTATAAAAAAAAAGAAACATCCTATCATTCAACTCCAGAATTATCAACGTGGACATGTAAAATTAGCCGCGGGGATTTTCACCCTTAAGTTATATTTATCCTTGTTATAGCAATCGTCCAACACCCCAATCGCGTAACAAAGCATCATTGACGCGAACGATTTAAAGCGGAAATTCTGAATTCATTGCTTCGTAAACGTAAAAAAAATCTCGGATTCGCGACGTGATATGCGTAATGAACATTGTTGAATTGTCAAAAGAAATGGCATATACAATGAATGATTAACTTACGGCGCTTGTACACGCTAAGAAATTTCGACGTATCTGCAGCAGATAGGACCAATTCATCATGTACATGACAAGAATTTTTCAATACACTTAGCCGAAAACCCGCTCTTATCCCACTGCTTTTAGGCACGCAATATACTGTTTTCCGCACTAGTGCAAAAAAGTGCGCGTGCTCTCCCCCGTCAGTGTTATTACATGTATCGTATCAGGCTGGGTGCGGGTCGACCCCCACGAGTCGCCGGTCAACCCCTGTTTATTCATTTCTTCGTAAGTGTATTGAAAAAAGTCGTTTGATACACGTGCAAATTTTCACTGCAGTCCTCGGCTCCATAACACACTCGCTTACGGCTCGTGCGAATTCCGCCTCGGTCGCAATGACAAACTTTCTACACTTGTATCAAAATGTACTATTGTCGGATCTAAGCACGAAAATTTATCGCGATACCTTCTGACCTACCCCGCCTACCGCACCATAGCAACTTCTCGCATCGTGTCTAGCGCAGACAAGATTATGTTCTTAGTCAGCGCCAAAGCAGTGCCAGTGTACCTACACAGTTCGTGTGTAGAAACGACACGAATTCTTGAATAGGCCGGCGACTTTTCTTGTGTACAAGCGGCTTAATAATACATTAAGGGGTTTTTTGTTTTAATAGGTATGTGTATAATTGTGTTGTATATATATAGTATTATGTGGCAATTGTTAAATAAAACTTTACTTTCTGTAAAAGTCCCAGTTGACATCTAAGCTCCAAGATACAGGGTAGCCTGCAAAATCAATTTTTTTTTGCAATTTGCTATTCAGTATCGGATAGTAAGGTAAGAAAATATATTTGCGGTAAATAAATGTATGTATTTACAAAATTATAGTCATTAAAGCCATTAACTATAACTCTGTAACGTACAAAAGAGTTAAAATGTGGCATTTAAATAAAGACTTGACGTTTATCTTGTTTCTGATTTAGAGAGGTATGATGATGGTTTTAATAAGTAGATACAGTTGCGTGTCATCTTACATGTCGTTACCACAAATATAAATTTTGTTACCATACTTTTTATATTGATAGGCTCGCGTTTGACCACCATCTCACCTGATGGTAAGCGATGATGTGGTCGACGATGGAGCATGCTTGCCTAGAAGTAACTTATTCACTCTTGACTTAAAGACCGATAAGTTGTTGCTATCAGGAAACACAGACTCTGACAGGGACTTCTACTCCTTAGCTATACGTACAATAAATGTGTTCTCAAAACGCTTCGTACGTATGGGTCTACCATGTACTGGTGGCGTAACGCCGTACGTCTAGTGGTCCGATGATGGAACAGACTTGGCGGAATTGGATTGTGCAATTCCAATGCACGCTCCCCGAAATGTAAACGATAGAAAATCAACAGGCTACCAACTCGGCGTCTGTGCCCAAGGCTTTGGAGCTTCGATTTGACAAGTGCATAATTACCGATGATCCTCTTGGCTCACTTCTCAATCGACTCTAGTGCATCAAGTTGGTATTTGGCAGACCCAACCTAAATATGAGAACAGTACCTACTCCAACACGATAGTATTCGATACTTGGCTGCGAATTCTAAAATTTTCATTTCGCGTGCTGCCTTCGAGCATTCACCTTATACTGAATTATTATTCTATCTAGCGCTATAGATTGATCGCTAAATTCAACAACTTTTTTTTTACGTAATTTTTTTGCAGATTACAGCGGCAGGTCAGTTTTTTCATACACTTTAAGATTCAGGTCAATCAATTCATAATTGATAATAGTGTAGCAAGAATTACTGTATATCTTTTTTAAATTAGCCAAAAAATAATTGTTTCTTAAACGTTAGATACCCTTACCCCGGCATAATGATAGTTTTCAAACGAGGTCTAAAACGCCCCGTACCGCAGGAATGGAAATATACAAAAATGAGTGCCAGTGTCAACGTGTTTAAGAAGACATTTTTTCTCATACCTGGAAATACTCTATAATATAATGTTCTATTACTTATTCTTGTCTGGTAGATATCGCTGTTAGCGTACATGGCATTGCGTGACAGTTCACAAGCATTATTATTGTATATTTATTTTTATAGACTAAACCGGGTAAATCATAACTAATAAATATCCTCGTCAAAAATAAGGAATGTAATTAACAAATGGACCAGATGCCAAAACAATATCAATTTTATTTTGTATATTTAAGCACAAATTAACAGCCACAATATACAATTTACCAAATAAGTAATAATTTTAGTGTCAACAATATTGCAACCTACTGCGCAATAACATCACCTACATCTATCATCCTACTGCGTAATAACCTGCTGCGTAATTTTGTTAATATTCGCATTTTAACAAAATTATGTTTGGTAATGGAAAGCGCTATGCTTGGAGTTTCCTTGTGTGATCGCATCAGAAATGAAGATATCCGCTGGAGAACCAAGGTTGCCGACATAGCCCGAAGAATCGCCAAGCTTATGTGCCAGTGGGCAGTGCACATTGCTCGCAGAATAGATTGTCGATGGGGCCGAAAGGTTCTGTAGTAGCGGCCGCACACCGGAAGACGCAGCGTTGGAAGGCCCCCCACAACGGGGTCCGATAACCTGTTGAGGGTCGGGGGAATCCGATGGATGCGATAAGCACAAGACCATTTGTAGTGGCGACACTTGGGGGAGGCTTATGTCCAACAGTGGACGTCTTTCGGCTGAAATGGTGATGATGAGGATAAAAAAATACAGTATTAAAATTATACCTACATCAATACAATTCAATATTAAAATAGTTGATTAATCACACTTCACTACATAGTATAAAACAAAGTCGCTTTTCGTGTCTGTCTGTCCCTATATATGCTTAGATCTTTAAAACTACACAACGGTCTTTGATGCGGTTTTTATTAATAGATAGAATTATTCAAGAGGAAGGTTTACGTATATAATGCATGCATAATAAAGAAGAGAAACACTGATAATTTTAGATGTTTCTAATGTGATGTCGTAAATAAACAATTTTTTTTGTGCTTACATTGCAAACGCTGGCTGAACTCTACGATATATATCAAAATAGTGTACTACAGTATTGTTCACCTTAAAAAGGTCTACAAAAAAGTCCGCGATGGTATATGTCCATCTCTTAGGGATAACCCACAATAACCATTTTTTATCCTTTACTTTTTACGAAAAATAATGGCTTATTTACGAAACAATTTTAAGCAATACAGCATTAATCTTTATCCAATTAAGTACTTTAAATAAAATGTGCATTTAATATAGATCAATATAGCCCTTTGCAGCGTGTAATTTAAAATAATATTTTCGAAGATATTACAGATTTAAAATGCAGGGAAATAGCGGTTGCGGTAAATAACTTGATTCTACGTTTGTTACCTCAGAACTCCGTCGTTTATGGACTGACTTGCAACATTTTTTTTTCCCTAATAGGATATGCTTTCAGATTGGTCCTATTTTTTTCAAAATCCAGTTCTGATAATGGGATCCATAAGGAATCGAGGGAACTCCTCAAATATTCTAGGCAACTATATAATGATTTTAGTATTTTCATCGAGAACTTAAGCATTTACAGTCAAAAAGTAACATTTGATGAAGTGGAACTGATGAAAAAGACCAGAAATGGCCAACGGAACTTCACCCCTACATAGATATCACAAAGAAGATAGTTAAGTAACTATGACAATGAATATAAATAAATGGTTCTGAATAGTTACGTTGAAAATGGTAGCATCAAAGTGATCTGATGATGATGATGGAGCTGGAAGATAGGCACTGGAACTCCGTAATTAATTAATGTAACCTAGCCGTGTTTGGGCTTATTAGCATTGTCATCAGATGCACTTTGGCTATAAGGTACTATCGAACTGACCTGATAATGGGGCTGGGAAGTGGATAGGGACTTCATAATAAAATAATGTATCCTAGCAGTGTTTGGGTTAAATCGAATTGTCATGAGAAATAGGTACTCTGGCTGTAAATGTATCACAACTAAAAAGTGTGAAATAATTTTTTTTTTACAAAAAAAAAACAACCAACTTCACCACAAAAAACAAAACACTAAAACGATCAAAATAACTTTAATTTCGGAAGTCAGTGTTAAATAAGAAGCAGACAATACCAGAAACACTGACTTCCAAAATTAAAATTATATTGATCGTTTTAGTGTTTTGTTTTTAGGGTTCCGTACCTAAAAAGGAAAAAACGGAACCCTTATAGGATCACTTTGTTTTTAGTCGGTCTGTCTGTCAAGACCCTTTATCTCGGAAACGCATAGAGGTATCGAGTTGAAATTAAAACCATATACTCAGGTCTGCGGTCCCTTGAAGCTGTGAAAAAATCAAACTTCTGAACTAACAAAAAAAAAGATACAGACGTTTATGTCGCAAAAAACGTATATTTCGACACTCTCAAGGGAATCAAAATTCATAGAGTACTTCCCGTTGACCTAGAATCCTGAAATTTGGCATGAAGCAAGGTCTAATAGCACAAATATAAGAAAAAAATTGAAAACTGTAAATTTGTAGTTACGTCACAAAAAAAAACTTTTTTTGCGATTCGGAAAAATCTTCGTAACTCAATTTTGGAATTGAACTGTTTTCATAGCACCCTCAGTGCGTGCCCACTTTTTATAATGAAGTCGGTTATTTATTTTTTAAGTTTTTTCCTACAGAATTTGTTAATTCTTTGAACCCGTCTGGACTCCCTCCTCATAAAATGGTGTTGAAAATAGGTTGTCCTGTTATTTTATTAAAAAACCTGTATCCATCTAAACTTTGCCATGTTGGTAAAATCACTAAAAACTGTCATAATAGAGTGCACAATACTCACTTTTTTTTTTTTCACAATTTATATAATATAGATGTGTCTCCATTGAGTTTCTTGCACAATCTTCTTCATATTTTTTTTTTTAGGTGGGAAAATCATCTAATGACAAATCCCGCTCTTGGGCGGAGCGCGAGATAGTTTCAGACTTTTACTGACTAAAAACCTACTCCTGTTCCTTCTTTGCCTTCGTCCCAGGGCCCCGGGTTTCACTTTCAAACTACCCGTGGACTCAGTAGGCTTCGACCCTGCTGGGCTCCTCCGATTTGCTGACATCTCCCTGAGGCGCGCGTGGAACAATACGCGCCGTCGACGACTTGGTCTCGGTCCGGACGGTTACCGGACGGTCGCCGTCCGGAAGCCCGCGCCTATGGTGGCCGGAAATCCACGTGGCGGTTAGGGCGTGAGGACCGTTGCCTCACGCGATCGGCCGCCTCCTTTGCCAGCATTATGCTTCGCAGAAGGAGGCGACCGCCTGCCACTCCTCCTCGCTCCGGACCATGGCCTGTACCAAGACCCGGCGCGAGAGGTCGCCACCGCCGATCGCCCCCACGAGGACACGGCGTTGCTCTGCCCAAGCGGGGCATACCTCCACCGTGCGCTCCATCGTGTCCTCCGGGCGGTCCCCACAGTGACAAGTAAAGATATCTTTTGCAATGACCAATAATAAATCGCAGGGTCAAACTTTCAACGTTGCAACGTTATTGATCGTTGAGTGTTTTTCACATGGTCAATGATATGTCGCTATTTCAAGAGTAACCTCAAAAGAAAACATGTTTGTATTATCTAATGACAAAAAAAGCTGTGAACATTGTACATAAAGACATTCTGTAGTATAATTAGTACTGGCGACCCGCCCCGGCTTCGCACGGGTGCAATGCTGGTCAAAACCGCATCAAAATCCGTTGCGTAGTTTTAAAGATCTTCTTCTTTTCAGTCGGTACACTCTTGCCAGTGTGGTCGTGGTCATCACTGTGAATCACGATGAGTGATCATCTTGGTAACACAGCGCAATTCATCGCGGACTGCAGCTTTCCGAGTACATTCATAAACCGAGCACTTAGTTGCGCCTTGATCTGGTCTGTCCATCTCATTAGTGATCTTCCACGTGGCCTGATGCCCTCAACTTTGCCCTGCTTCACTACGAGACGCTCTATGGAGTCATTACCACGACGAGATACATGGCCGAAGAAGTTCAAAATGCGCGACTGCACTGTGGATGATAGGCGCTGTCTGATCTAAGCATATATAGGGACAGACAGACACGAAAAGCGACTTTGTTTTATACTATGTAGTGAAGTGATCAGCATTGCACCCGTGCGAAGCCGGGGCGGGTCGCTAGTATATTATAAAAGCGAAAGATTGTGAGTGTATGTGTGTTACATCTTCACGTTCGAACAGCTGAATGGCTTTGGATGAAATTTGGTAGGTCATGTCCTGGAATAGCACAAAGGATATTTTTATCCCGGAACATGCTCCCTTGGGACAATTTATTTCTTTCACGCGGGCAAAACCATTGCCAGCAGTTAGTAAAATAATAAAATAAGTACTTGGAAGCGTCTGTACTATCCTGTATTATTCATAGCTGTTTTGACTCAATCGATCTCACGAGTAAGTGAGACTACGCAGTGAGTGAGTGAGTGAGTGCTAAGCAGTCCTTCGCACTGTAGTGTTCGTGCAGTGGGGTTACCATGACGTTCAAAGTAAGATTATTTCATTCTTACTTCAGTGTGGGTAAGAGGCAGAGCTATACAGGTTGTCTAGCGCCCTTCTTACCCACACTGGAAATAAGAATGAAACAATCTTACTTTAAACGTTATGGTACAGGTCCAAGTCCACGGGATTGTTCGAAAGAGTTACACCAGCCCTGGATCGCATTATATTATGATTTATTACTCACTTAATTACAATATTATTATCGCTAGTACCTATTTACTTGTAGTGTCACTTGTAGGAGGAAAATCCAACATAATATGTACATATTATAAATGCGCCAACAAATCAAAATTAGTTATTAATTTCAATTTCCTTCTAACAATTGTTGGACGTATTTGTTTTAATTGTGATTCAGTGTCATTAACAGTGTTCTAAAATAATTAGTTTAGTGAGTTCAAAATGTATAATATAAACATGGAAATAATTTGGCAGTTTGCTTTTATCTATACAACTTTGATATCTTTAATAATATCGAAAATCCAAACAATAAAAATCGTTGCAATTTCATTTATATTTGGCATGGTTTTTGCCACACTCATCATTTCTTCCATTATACAAAGTTTTCACACGAAACGCAGTCCACCAGACACAGAGGATGACACATCCAGATTTTCAGCAAACCATGTAAGTTTGTACTATAGATTATTAATTATTTATTTATTTGTTTATTCTCACATCGGAACGCCTTGCAGCAATTACACCAATGGAGGTCAATTAGTTCAGAATCTGCTACTTTCTAACATCATGTGCGCGGTGGAGTGGTCGTCATCAAAGGAGCGGTGCGGCGTGGTGGTGGGTCACGTACGCTCGCTTACGCAGCATCAGGCCAGCGTTCCTCCAGGATTCCACATGTACCAAAATCCCATATCGAAGACATTTTTTAAATTTTAGAGAGTTTTTCAAAGGAAATATAAATTATAACATTAGGAGATCAGTCTTATGTTTAGATATGATGCACGAGCCACTTTTAGTGGAATACACCTTAAGTACTAGTAGTTGAGTTCTCTCTTTGAAGAGTGGCTAAAGAGAAGCAACGCCCAACCAGCAAAACAGTCTCAGAACTCGCACTTTTTAAGAGTGGTAGGCTTAAAGCGCTCTTATATTTGTTTTAGAACATACCATCGATCCTATATTACTTTTAGACAAGCCGGTAAGTGCAAACAACATTCAATTAGACTGATATTAGAA
This sequence comes from Mythimna impura, assembly GCA_905147345.3. Lineage (NCBI taxonomy): Eukaryota > Metazoa > Arthropoda > Insecta > Lepidoptera > Noctuidae > Mythimna > Mythimna impura. The sequence continues at coordinate 19,495,467 of LR990356.1, read as the reverse complement.
CGATTTTAGTGAGTGCCTAAAGCACTAATTATAAGCATATTTAGATTAATATCCAGGCTTATATCATTATATAGGAGTGATGTAGGAGCAAAAAAACAGTAGTCTTGAGATTGTTGTAAGCCTAGTTTTTGCTGGTTGGGCGGTCGGAATCTTTCGAGAATTTCCGCCTGACGCAGGTTCTAACTGGACACGGGAAATGTACAGCAGATTATCCGGACGAGGGTGGGCGCATAAGAATCTCCGTTCTGGAGAGATTTCGGGAGTCAGTAAAATTTGATAGACTTCTCCGCTCACCTCAGGGGAGTCATTTCTATAAGCATTCTCGTACGATAAAAAAAGTAGTGCTCCTCCTGATTTGTGTGGTCGGAAACTGGAACGCTAGGATGTTACTAACACATAAAAAAAACCGCTTAAAATAAACCCCTAACCGCTTTAAATCGCTTTTAGCGATAACACCGCCCATTGTGACACCCTATTAATTTTAAGTTCCTAATATTTGAGCCGTTTGTGGTTGAAACCGTTTGGGGTCCGAGCGCTCATCGAGTTGTTCGGGATATCAGCAAACAGCTGGTCGACTCTTCGCGTGACCAGAGGGCTGGGCTTTTCTTTGGTCAACGAATCAGCATTGCCATCCAGCGTGGCAATGCTGCCAGCGTTCTGGGCACTTTTCCCATTGACATCGATGTGGACGAATTTTTTGATGCCCTATGACTTTTATTTCTACCGAAAATAATAATATGTACATATTATTATTTTCAGTTTGTTTATATACTTATTAAGTTATAATATTTAATAGTTAAGATGTATATATGAATAAAATAATAAACCCTAAGTAATTGGTTGTTAAGCAGTCAAAATAAATTAGTTCCTAATGTAATTTGTATTTTTCTCTCTACATATCTGCAGTTGAGCTTATTTACATGTCCCACATAGCTAGTGTTTTAATCATCACAGAAGATTTCCAATCATGCAGTAGTTTTGGTTTAATGTCGAATGCCTATCATGAAACACATTGTGATCAAGTTCATGTTATCTTACTTCAATTTTAAAGTACAGCTGTCAGAAGTTTCAATATCAATTGCATTTTTCAGACCACCGAACCTACTTACCTGAACGTGAACTACAGGAATCAATGGGATGAAAAAAATCCAGTACAAGAAAAACCTGTCTATGCCGAAGTCGGTCCAAGTAATGACCTACTTGTTGGATTGCCTCAAGGGCTCGCATCTGCTCCACCGAGGATTTAATTAACGCCATTGATGCCGCTATAAGCCGTGGCCATCTATTGGGCTCAAACTATATAAGGTTTAACCATGGAATCGAAAAGAAGAAGAAGTTCATAAGATCTTGCAATAGCAGCAGGATGGAATGCGGACACAGAAACAAACTAGATGTCAAAGTCTCTGTTAAAGTCCATATAGTAAACATATAATGGTCAAAACATATGAGGATCATGCTGATTAGTGTCTGAAACAGTTTTGAGTGGACCTGTTCAGTCAGTGCAAGCATTTTTCATTATTTATGTACCACAACCCCTAAGGAGATCAACGTACTACAGTACAACGGACAATAGCACAAACTACGGAAAAAAAACTATTATGTATGAAGGATCCAAATTATTTTATAAAATTATCCAAATTTTATTCCGTAAAATAGTGTCAAACCACATCCAGTTACACTTAAGTTAGCTTGATGAAAATCCACATCTTAATTGTAAACATAGATTGTGTATTGTTTACATATTTTACTGCATTTCATAAATATATGTTGTGAATTCTACTAAATATTTGTATTAGCATAAAATGTTATATACCTTTTTTGTTGATTTTAATATGGATTTAAATTTGTTATTTTACATTTTACGTGGTTCAATTCTAACTTCGGATCTTTGTGACGAAATGTCGTAATTTTGTCGTTTAAGTCATATTACGCTTCACGTTTCAACAAGCAAAGGACAGTCAGTCAGGAGGATTGATCAAACAAACATAAACTATAAAAATTAATTAATTATAAATTGATATATATTTTTTGTAATATATCTAACAATGTATGTTTAAATTTTAATATACTCATGTAAGTGAATTATGTATAATTTTCATGATTTTTCAAAATCTGTTAAGCCATTTACAAGTTTTGGGTGGAGGATGAGGACCGAGGTGGAAATGAACAGCCGAAAGTTTGAAAACATGGCCACGTGAGGTTTCAAATGAAAGGGTAAATTATAAAACTGTATTATCAAATGAAAATCGGTTTAACTGATGAAAAGTTATGGAAGGTGAAATAAAGGAAGTCAAGAAATCTAATAAGGAAATAAAAAATGAAGTCATGGGTCGGATATTTTTTTTTTTTAATTTATTCACACAGTATCCCAAATATATAGTCAGTTTAAAAGTGACGTTGTCTCAGAAATTCAAATGTTGGCTAATGCTAATAAAGTGTCACAACCAGTTCAGAGCAATTTTCAAAATGCTAAGTTATTAATTATTGAAACTACTGAGCTAAAAAGTCTTAAATATAGAGAGGTAAACGTAGAAAAAATCTAAAAAATAGTGCCAAATATTTAGGTATTTCAATCGTTGAAAAATTGTCAGGAACTCATTATAATTATTAGTAGCAGAGGTGGCTTGACTTATTGGAATTGTCATACAATGTCACCTATCGATGTCATTCGATGTTTAAATTTTCGATGTTTTGAACGTTGATATTTTACTCGTAGGCATTATAATGTTCGACATTCAAATATGTACCCGTGAATAGGCTACTTCCAGGCAAGCGTGCTCCATTGTCGACCACATCATAGTGATCAAATACGAGTCTATCTATAATAAAAAAAGTATAAGCATAAGCATAATCAGCCTTTTAATGTTCCCACAGTTGGGACTCAGGCCTCCTCTCTAGGAGAGGGAATGGGCCGTAATCCACCACGCGTGCCCAGTGCGGGTTGGTGAATGTCATAAAAAAAGTCGTCACAATAATGACGGCAATCGTTCTTTACAATTTTTTTTTTCTCAAAACTGACATTCATTGATTTACCTCTTTTTGGCTTAGTATAGAACCTCATTTCAATTAGCTGTGTGAAAAAGTTACGGCAATATTTATTACGGAGCCTCCGTGTGAGTCTTTTGGTGAAATGAATGACCTTACCAAGACTTGTTAAAATGTCAGGCATGCGAGCGAGAAAGGGGGATGGAGCTATACACCCTATATAGCTCCATCCCTCTAACAGTTCAATTTCGGTCGTAAAATGGATCGCGTTAAGTGCTCTTGGTAGGGTCTTAGGACTCGTGAAGACAAATCTACTTACCTTAACCTTAAAATCAATAGATTTAGAGAGCAGTGGTGGCCGAGTGGTAACGGCCCCGACTTACGAGTTGTAGGTCACGGGTTTACACCCAGCCAGGCGCATTACTTTGTGTAATTATTTTGTCACCACTGCTCTCAAAACGGTGAAGGAAAACATCGTAAGGAAACCGGCATGTCCTTGAACCAAAAATTCGAAGACATGTGACATTCAACATCCCGCACTGGGCCCGCGTGGTGGATTACGGCCTATTCCCTCTCCTAAAGAGGAGGCTTGAGTCCCAACAGTGGGAACATTATAAGGCCGACTATGCTATGCTGTGCAATAGATTTACTAGACGTAAAGTTGCCAGGTCCTACCAAGCGTGTGCACGATGCACGATAAATACGACAATGTATAGACTTATATATTTTATTACTAAGACTCCACTGTCCGTCCGTCACCAGGCTATATCTCATGAACCGCGATAGACAGTTGAAATTCTCACAGATGAGGTATTTCTGTTGCCCCTATAACAACAAATACTAAGAAACAGAATAAAATAAATGTTTAAGGGGGCTCTCATACAAAAAAGGTTTTTTTTTGCCGTTTTTATAGACAATTGTATGGAGCCCTTGGTACGCGAGTCCGGCTCGCACTTAGCCGGTTTTTTATCGAGCATCGTGCACGCGTTTGTCAGGACGTATAGCAAGATGGACTGTGAGTACGGCGCTTAATATAAGTAACGCCGAACGAGTTAGGCCCTGCGCACATTGGAGACAGTCTTAGACACTGTCTTGGACAGACTTGTCTGCGACAAGACTGTTTTGTCTACAATATGGCGCACACCATCAAGACAAAACAGCCTAGCGGCGTCCGGCCAGTGTTGCCAACTTAGTGGATTTTCCACTAAAACTGGTGGTTTTAACCCCCCTTTTAGTTGCGAAATATTGGACGATGATGCTGCAAACAAAAATGATTCGTCTGAGGACGAATTAATACATAGCTGTTATTGAATAATTTGTATATTGATTTACCTACTAATGCTAATTTAACCACAAATGGTATTTTGATCAAGTGATTGTTAATTTATATCACTTATTATTAAAGGAAACTAATAACTTAAATTATATGCTTATTTGTTTTATTTCGTACAACACACATTTTTTAGTGGGAAAAAGTCTGCGACGTCGTAGACAAGTCTGTCTAAGACAGTCTTGTCTCAAGTGTGCGCAGGCCCTTAATTCTAAAAAAAAAAACTCGGCAAGTGCGAGTCGGACTCGCGCCCTGAGGGTTGCGTACAAACTTACCTATGTAATAAATAGTTCAATTCCCGAATGGAGTCTCGAAGATTTAACAAAAGTTTTTTTTTTTTGATGTAACAACACATTTACTGTTTTCAGATTTATTCCTATACCTGTTCTATAAGAACTTGCAACAGGATTGTGGGTCAATGGGAAATACACTATGAATTTTAATTCCATTTGAGAGTGTCGAAATATACGTTTTTTGCGACATGAACGGCTGTATCTTTTTTTTCGTTAACTTAAAAGTTTGATTTTTCACAGCTTTAAGGGAACGCAGACGTGAGTATGAGTATATGGTTTTAATTTCAGCTCGATATCTCCACGCGTTCCGGAGAAAAGGTATTGACAGACAGACAGACGGACGGGCAACAATGTGGTCCTATAAGGGTTCCGTTTTTTTCCTTTTGAGGTACGGAAGCCTAAAAAAGGATTTTGTTTTACATTAAAACAATGTTTAATGATAAAATTCTATAAGAGTGAATTACAATTATAATATTTCTAGTAAATAAACTTATGACTAAATCTGTAATTGCGCAGTTCACATAATGACGCACGGTGCATCCGCTGGCACGTATGTAGGCATGTACTTACGTTGGGCAATTTCCTTATATTACAATTATTTTTTTTGAGAGCAGTGGTGGCCGAGTGGTAACGGCCCCGACTTACGAGTTGTAGGTCGCGGGTTCAAACCCGGCCAGGCGCATTACTTTGTGTAATTTATTTCATCACCACTGCTCTCAAAACGGTGAAGGAAAACATCGTGAGGAAACCGGTATGTCCTAGAACCAAAAATTCGAAGACGTGTGACATTCACCAATCCGCACTGGGCCCGCGTGGTGGATTACGGCCCATTCCCTCTCCTAGAGAGAGGAGGCCTGAGTCCCAGCAGTGGGAACATTAAAAGGCTGATTATCCTATCCTTATCCTACAATATTTTCACAATAAAATTTAGTGAATAAGTCTTTTTTATAATTCTTCTAATCGTTCAATATTACACACAATATTTATTTCAATAGTCAACATTTCAGTCGAAAGACGTCCACTGCTGGACATATGAGACATATGATAATGAGCGGTCGCACAAGATCGGTCAATATGGCGACACTTATTACTTTTTAGGGTTCCGTACCTCAAAATAACAAAAACGGAACCCTTATAAGATCACTTTGTTGTCCGTCTGTCTGTCTGTTAAGACCTTTTATCTCGGGAACGCGTGGAGGTATCGTGTTGAAATTAAAACCATATACTTAAAAGTCTGCGGTCATTTGAAGCTGTGAATAAATCAAACTTCTGAGTTAATGAAAAAAAAAGGTTAATACGGCCGTTTATGACGCAAAAAACGTGTATTTCGAAACTCGCAAAGGAATCAAAATTCATAGGATACTTCTCTTTTTTTTCTGTTACGAAACTCTCAGTTGCAATCGGGAGGTTTAAACATGCTGGGTTTATGGCAAAAAAACTCATCATCATCATCATTTCAGCCAAAAGACGTTTACTGTTGGACATAGGCCTCCCCAAGTATTACCATAATGACCGGTCTTGTGCGTCTCGCATCTAATGGATTTCTGCGACACTAACCAGATCGTCCGTCCACCTTGTGAGAGGTCTGCCAACGTCTTTCTATATGTGGTCGCTGCACCAGAACCTTACAGCTCAATCAACCATCGCTTCTACGAGCAATGTACCCTACCGTTGCCACTGCTTCTTAACCACACTCTGAAACGTGGTCGTTCAAAATGGGCTTCACCAGAAGGCTTAAAGTCAACCAAAGGGCAATGGAGAGGGCTATGCTTAGATTTTCCTTGCGTGGTTAGACCAGCCCCCCTAGCCATGTTACAATCGTATTGCTCGCGCCGAACGCCTCGAGTAGGCCACGCCTCCAATTCTTTTGTTCTGACCACGTGACTGAGCGTTGAGAAGACGTCAGAACAAAGGAATCGGAGGCGTGGCCTATTCGAGGCGTTCGGCGCGAACGATACGATTGTAACTTGGCTAGGGGGGCAGAAATGAAGATATCAGCAGGAGAACCAAGGTTACGGATATAGCCCGAAGAATCGGCAAACTTTGTATAATCGCTAGTCCGCTCGCTAGCATTAGGCGCACAAGGTGAGGAGTGGAAACCAAATAATGAATATTGTATAAAAAATGGGCAACTTTAAAAAGTCTAGCAATAACCAGACCACCCTTACACTTATTTTCCTCCTAATTCAATATCAGTAATACCCCTCTCTCTCTCTCTTTGTCCTCTCTTGTCCTCTCTTGTTCTACTCTTATTATTCGGGGTCGGATCTTCTTACTAATCGGCGCCAGGATATTCTATCCCGGTTCTGACAAATTGACTAATTTGAAGTCTCTCTCGATTCTAGACCACCGGGTCAATGGCGGTGACCTCTGCCCTTTCTTCTGGCAGGCTTAGTGCAATTTTTACGAAATTATCCTCGTTCTCCTGCTAACATGTCCATACAATCTGAGACGGTTTTCTTTGATATATTTATATCGACGCTCCCTGTGTCCTCCTCACAAACCGTCCAATAGCGTCGTCAGCGTTGTCGGAGTAGTACACGCAGTGAGCAGTATACTGCCACTACTGCGTGAATCTGGATGTTAATTGATTTTGTCTTCAAGATGATGACCGACTCGCTGCTAAGACCCTGGGCTTCGTGTATAGTTAGAACGCATGATCCAACACCAGCCCCGGGCCGTATCCCTGGTCAATGAGGGTCTTCTTTTCCTCTTGCGTGTGGACCAGGAAAGGCGTGTTGTGAAGTGTTGTGTTGTGTCGTCGGGCGCGCATATTCCCAGCAGAATATGCGCGCCCGTGAACCTCCTTAGCTAAAGGGAGTGGACCTGGTTCTTTGACGAGTATATATAACTGAATTATTACCGTCCATAAATTCTAAATTACTTGTATAAAATATTAGATTACAGTCTGCTCATCTGCCGAGGTGACAGTTATTGTCGGGTGTGCGGTAATTTAATTTCGTAATATACTCGTACTTTCCAAGGAACTTGTTTTTCTGAGCATCCGTGTTGTCTTAGTTATTTGATAAGAATTGGTATATTGTGTTACTCACTACATAGAAGAATTAAGTTGGAAATAATAATGATTTTGGGGCGTATTTTAACAAAACTGACGAGTTTCTATATTCCCAAACTACTCGCACTAACTACACACACTAGCTCTGCGATGCGAGCTAAAAATTAAATATGGTTCGCAACAGGTCTTTTTTTTCGTTGGGAGTATCATCCAATGACATCCTCCGCTCTTGGGCGGGAGATAGTGTCAAACTTTCTCTTCCTTTCAGAATCAGACCCTTGGCCCCAGTAGTATTTTAATTTAAACAGACAGTGTTTAAATTATTATGTCAAGCAGATAAAACAAATTTTAGCTCATTGACTCTTCAATTCTTTGAAAAATGCAACATTGCGAACAATCGCGTATTATGACGTCAGATTTACTGCTAAGCGTCATTTGTTTTCCCTGCACGTCAGATTGTCTTTGTCAGAATGCAATATGACGCATACGACCATTTGTATGAGATGTCCTGAAAGGGAGCAATGGACGTACGCGTCTTTTGTTCTGGTATTATTGTCGTGACGAATTTCAGATTAGGTTTAATCTGAAATTCGTTTGAAGGGTACTAGAAATACGAAACACAAAGGCTGGTAGGTAATCTTTGAAGAAATTGTTCAAACACTTAATTTTTGTAATAGGAATTATGAATAAAAAACCGGACAAGTTCGAGTCAGACTCACGCACTGAGGGTCCCCTATAAACTTACCTATGCTAATATATAGTTCAATTCCCGAATCGAGTTTCGAAGATTTCTCCGAATCTTAAAAGTTTTATTTGGTGTGTTCTAACTACTTTACAGTTTTCAGACTTTTCCTATACCTATTTCTGGCATAAGATCTTGCTTCATGCCAAATTTTAGGATTTTAGGTCAACGGGAAGTACTCCAGGCGTGCTCTCAGCGTCTGCAACTATATATATATATATATATATATTTTAATTCATATAAACCAGTGCTTGACTGCGATCCCACCTGATGGTAAGCAGCGATGCAATCATTGATGGTGAGGCGCACTAGTTTATTAAGAGCCTAATCGCTCTAGCCTTGAAGACACCTAAATTATAGTTGGACGGGAAGACCGCAGCAGGCAAATTGTTCCAGTCCTTCGATGTACGCGGTATAAACGACGAAGCGAAACGCTTAGTCCGGACCGTTGAGCGGCAGTCTTATGATTTTTACAGGGAGAATCTGCCATCAATTGTGAAAGAACAAAGACTTTTACGAGTTGAACTATCGGATTTATTTCTAATGGAGCGCATTTATGCTAATACATATTTAACCTTTTGAGTGCGTAATTAGAGACACAATAGAAAGACAATGGCGCGTGAACGCCGGCGTTAATGCGGGGATCAACAGCTTAATACAAATGTTGTCGATGGCGCGTAGTGCTCAAAGAAGTGTCAGCAAACCTGCTAGGCCCCTGCCTAGCAGGGCTGAAGTCTACTGGGGCTATGGGTCGACTTGGCAAAGAGCTACTGAAGAAACACAGTTGTGGTTTTAGTCAGTAAAAGTCTGAAATATTCTCGCGCTCCGCCCAAGAGCGAGAGAAGTCATTAGATTATTTTCCACCATAAAAAAAAGCTAGCCGCAGGCCGCCCCCAAGTGTCGCCACCACGATCGGTCCCGTACGTCTCACATCCATCGGATTCCCGTACGAATTATAATTAAATGGCCTTTGTTTAAACATACGACCTTTACAACAAGTTTATGTATGCCGCGGTATACACTTCTCATCAGACAAATCGAAACACTTCCGTCTTTATGGTTTCTGTCCTAATTTAATACAAAAGAGTTTTCATTCCATGAAAAAAATCACATGATTGTATAGCTGGCAGCTTGGCCATTACAGTGATAAGCGAAAATTCAAAATTACAATTTCATTTGTTTATCCTTTAAATAAAATGATTCGCTGTTTTGAGACAAAATGTGTGTTTAGAGTTGGAATGCATTTCACCTTTGAAAACTAAAAATTAACGCTTATCTTAAAACTTTTTGTTCTTTATTTGTTTGCTATGACTTTTTATTTTCGAAGACATATGGATACTTCGCCCGCAGAAGCCGCCCAAGTGGTGGCATTGCTGGATTCTGGATTTAGTCAGCGTGTTGTGGCTGAAAGATTGCATCTAAGCCTGTCGGCTGTTCATGGAGTCTATAAACGCTATCGGGAGACTAGTTTGTTCACGCGCTGTTCAGGATCTGGCAGGAATCGGGTCACTTCTGAGCGAGATGATCGATTTATTGTTACAACTTCTTTACGAAATCGACGCCTTAATGCTTTTCAACTGCAGCAGCAGCTTTATGTTGTAGAAAGTTAAAGGAACGTGGACTGGTACCACACAAGCCAGCATTTGGGCCGAAATTAACTGCAGACCATCGAAGAGCGCGCCTTAACTTTGCACGTGAGCAAATAAATTGGCCATACCTCCAGTGGAACAAAGTCCTCTTTTCTAATGAGTATAAAATTATGATGCATGGTAACGACGGAAGGAACAAGGTCTACAGAAGAGATGGAGAACGCATTTGCACAATGCTGCATTGAAGAAAAGGTCAGCAATGATTGCGGTTCGTAGACGGTTTGGGGAGGAATCAGCGCCGACAGTAGGTAATACAGAGCTTGTCTTTGTGTCTGGGCCACGTCTGCCTGCACTAAACAGTCATCGGTACATCTAATAGTGTCTTGAGCCTCAGCTCTATGCACATTTGATTGGCAACGGTTTTATATTCATGCACGACAATGCTAAGGCTCACACCACGAGCGTCGTACGAGATTATGGTACCGAAGTCGGTATCTCTATTATGGAATGGCCAGCAAGAAGCCCAGACATGAATCCGATTGAACATCTATAGGATGAATTAAAGAGACGAATTTGTGCAAGAGATCCTGCCCCAGAAACACTTAGCTAGCTGCAAAATGCAATCCAAAAGGAATGGAATAGAATGCCACAATATTTGATACACTCTCATCCGATCGCTGAAGAACCGTATAGAAGCAGTAGTAAGAGCTCAGGGAGGGAATACAAGTTATTTAATAAACGTTTCTTAGCTTTTTTTTTCATTTACGTGTGTTGTTTATCAATTTCCTTCATACTCCATACAGGGTAAAAATGACTTGTTAAACAAAATACGAAACCTATGAAAATTTAATTTGAATTTAGAACATTAACATACTATCACCTCATACTATTCATTATTAAACGACATTTGACATATATTCCTAAATATACACATTTTTCTGATAATCCTTACAAAACATAAATTTGCAAGGTGTTTCGATTATTCTGATGAGAAGTGTACTTAATAAAGTCGACATCGTTCATCCCACATGTTATCCAATAGGATATGAGCGTGTAATATTAAGTAGTTGGTAACGAGAACTGAATTTTAAAGATATCGATGACGTAAATATATGGGCCTGTAGGTCTAGTAGTCAGTGGCCCTGACTGCTATGCCAGAGGTCGTGGGTTAGATTCGCACCCAAGAAAAATGTTTGTGTGATGAGCACGATTATTTGTTTCGTATCTGGGTGTAATTTATCTATAATATGTATGTATTTAGAAATATATACTATATGTTTATCAGTTGTCTAGTAGTCATACCACAAACTCTACTTAGTTTGGAACTAGATAGCGTTGTGTGAAAGTTGCGGAATATTATTATGTTATTCAATTTACAATATTTGAACACGTGTTTGTTTGGAGCAAAACTTGCAAATGGATTTAGAAACAATTATCTCTTACCGATTGAGCTAATATTTGACATACCATGAATACCACGTACCGAAAGACGCAGCGTTGGAAGGTCTCCCACAAGGTGGAACGATGACCTGGTGAGGGTCGCGGTCTGATGGACGCGAGACGCACAGGAATCAGGACCGGTCATTAGGGCGACACTTGGGGGAGGCCTTTGTCCAACAGTGGACGTCTGTCAGCTGAAATGATGATGATGCTTAGCTTTGTTCATGAATGGTCAAAACATTATAATAATGTTTTTTTTTAAGTGGGATAATATCATCTAATGACTTCTTCAGAGAGGGCATGATAGAATTTTTCTGACTAATACCGACTCCTATGTTCCTTCTTTGCCTTGCATTCCAGGGCCCCGGGTTTTCCTTTCAGAAGCGAACCCATGGCCCCAGTAGGCTTCGACCCTGCTGGGCCCCTACGGTTTTGCTAATATCTCCTTGAGGCGCACGTGGCACTACGCGCCTTCTACGACTTGAGCTCGGTCCGAACGGTTACCAGACAATATGGTTAGTAAATCGAACTACGATAAATAAGCCAATTAGAATAATACTATCATTATTTGAAATACTTTGATGTTCCGAACAAACAAGTATAGTGTTTGTGTCAATGATCTTCGGGATGTTCAAGCTTTAAATAAACTGAAGTAAACTAAAGCAGGGTATACTGTTCGAATAGCAATCTCTTTATATTTACTTAGTTTGGGTGGTCTCAAATAAATCTTATAATATATAAAAATCTAGTGTCCCAGTGTTTGTTATCAAACTGCTCCGAAACGGCTAGACTGAATTTTAAAAAAAATTGTGTAGTTATATTTGGTAGGTCTAAGAATAGGTCGTAGGTTACTTTTTTTCAGTTTTACCCCTATCCCTTCCTGCTGGGGCCATGGGTAGTTCGAAAGTGAACCCCGGAGTCCTGGAATGCAAGGCACAGAAGGAACATAGTAGTGATTTTAAGTAAACTATTTTTCTTTTATAATTTATATTACTAAACAACGTTTGCCGAGTCAGTTAGTAACATACAATAATAAATATATGTTGTGGATTGATGGCGCAACGGTGCGACGGACAGCGCCATCTAACAATTAGTTTCGTAAACTAATAATATCGTCACCGGAAACGCAAGCGGCACCCTACCGCTTGGACACGATCGTCGGTAGAGGGGATGCAGCGAGGACTGGAGGGAAGCCCGAGAGGTGGTTCAGTGTTATAGGTAAGTTACTCATAATAACATTAGCTATATCTTAGTGAAAATCCCGTAAAATTTTTTCACGCGGGAAAATAAAAAGTAGCCAGAGTTAATTTTCGATATTATATTATATGTAAATTCATTTTAAGTAAACCTGGTTCTTTATGAGCAAATAGATTTTTTTAACCTGTTTTGTCTCGAGAAAATAAAATAGGTGTCTGGGACGGGATATATCCATTTCATTATAATATAACGAAAATAGGTAACGTCTGACAATAATATACTATCAATGCTTTTATACGTATCTTCGTTTGGTTACGGTTTAAAGACCTGCTTCTTTTTGCCATTAATTTCTCGTATTGTCCTCTAACATATCATAACTTAAGTTTCATTTCTGGCGAAAAAAAAGTAAATTATGCCAATAGTTTACATTGGCCTTTGTCGTCCTTAAAATCTACTGCCTAAGATTAAGGTCTGCTCAGCCGGCTAATAAATCCACCACTTATCCATACTAATATTATAAAATATTTGTATTTTAGGATTTTTATATTTTTGTTTGTAATGAATAAACACAAAAACTACTAAACCCATTTTGAAAATTCTTTCACTAATGGAAAGCTACTTTGTCATGGAGTGACATAAGTTATATTTTATTTAAAAAAACAAAAGGGTTCCCTACTAAAATTCCAATAAGGTAAACCAAAGTATACATTGACCTATAAATTTCCTTACATCGCGTGCGCTGCGAAAACTATTGATGATAGAACAAAATAATGTACCAGGATTTTGCAAAACACATTATTATCCACAAAAAATCTCGAGAAACCATATGCCTAAGTGTTATAGTTATGTCACAATAACTGTTTTTTTTTTTAATTTAAAAACTTAATTTAAGCGCCGCCTCTAGAAAATGCTGTTTTTTTATACCTGTGTATTAATCCTTATCAAAATAAATTATTTCATATTTAAGTCTGGTTCAGTGCCTGTATATAACTTTTTGAATAATTCAATTTGGACATTCCATTTGAGAGATATTATTATTATTATTTTTATATATTTTATTTATCTCAAGACCCTGAGGTCCTGGACCTTTGGGAGGCGTACGAGGAGCCAAAGCCAACTCGCAGAGGCCCTTTAGACAATTATAATGGAACATGATACCAACCGACGATTATCCCTGTACGCGCTATGCTAGTGCACCCAAGGACAACCCCCGGTTATTGAAAAACTGTTACGACATATGGAGAACAAAGATAATAGGGCTATGGTTTTTGGAGTCTTAAGTGGACTGGTAACATGGAACTATGTCAAGACTATGGCCCCTGCCTGAACAACGTTATTAATATGCATCGAAAAAAGGCAGGGGGTGACTTGCACACTCAATAAATGGGCCCCCAAAAACGGCCGCTAGCACGAAGTGACGTAGCAACAAGAGGGCAACATATCCTGAGGTGCTTAAGGAGTGGAGAGGTATACCACGGCTATCAGGACAATCCCGGAAGTACGGTCAAGATCCCTACCAGCACCTTACTGGATTATACATCCTTCTCCCGAGCACGTTTGCTCTTGCGAATCTCCACTCAAGCCAGCCAATAAAGGCAAGAGAGAGGTGGGAGCTCAGTTCCTCGTCAGTGTTCACTACGGCCGGCCAATAAAGGCAAGCCGGAGATGAAGAACAAGAATTCTCCCGGGAGATCGGGTCCGTGGGGTCGCTAATGCCCAACAGTTCGCCACAAAACTGCACTGCGGATTGTATCTCTCTTAGTCTGGCCCCTCACCCTAGGCATATTACAGCAAAGCAAACTTTACCGATACAGACCTAGGGTATATTGGAGCACGCAAGCCCCACCACGACGTCAACGTAGAGATACGGCGATGGGGAGTTATTATTATTCTCTTTATTGATTGTAAATACCATATAAATTACATTTTTAAATATTTTTTTAAACAAAATCAACAAAAAAAAAACATTTAAAAATATAAAAAATAGTACCCCACCGGTATCGGGAACAGGGTCCAAGCTACCGGCGGTCAGGGCTCCAGAGAGAGGAACCTCCTAACAATGCGAGCCGTGTCCAGGAGTACTGCTTTCTGAATCAAGCCCTTGATCCAGCCGCCTAACGCGAGCCTCCTAAGGTGTTGGTCGAGGCTCTTGGCTATTAAGCCATTGCCCGACACGACTATCGGTACAATGATCGCCGAGTCCACATCCCACATGTCGACAACCTCGCGAGCCAAGTCAATATACTTGATTTGTTTATCTTTCTCGGCTTTCACGAGGTTCTCGTCATGCGTCGTTTATTATTATTATTATTTAGCCATTTAATATTCCTTGACAATTCCAATTTTTTTTAATTATTGTTATCATTAATTTTCCAACATTATTTTATTTTGAATAAGTAGAAATTAATTATTGACATAAGTTTTTCAGTGATTTGTTTTGTCATCAAGGACCTCTAATCGAGTAAAGGCCTCCTCCATTTTACTCCACAGCTTCCTGTCTTTGGCTTTTGAAACCCAGTTTTCACCTGCAGTTTTTCTGATTTCATCAAGCCATCTTTCAGGCGGTCTGCCTCTTTTTCTTTTGCCACTAGGACCAGCCCAGTGCAATACTTTGTTAGACCATCTTTCCTTGTTCATACGGGCAATGTGACCTGTCCACTTCCATTTCAGTTTTTTGCAGTGGGTTAAAGCATCTGATACATTAGTTCGTTTCCTTATATCTATGTTCCTTTGCTTATCTATGCGTTTTAGATTCAGTATGCTCCGCTCCATTGCTCTTTGGCAAGTTTGAATTTTTCTTTCGGCTTTTCCTTTAAAGATCCAAGTTTGGCACGCGTATGATAAGCAGGGCAGTAGGCAGGAATCCAGAACAATTGATTTTAGATTGGTAGGTAGGCTTGACTTTAATATTTCTTTGAAACTCCAGAACTTGTTCCAGGTCAAGTTTACACGTCTGTTTAATTCGTCAATGTGTCTAGATCTCTTGAAGGAAATTTGTTTGCCCAAATAAATATATTCCTGCACATAATCCAAAGGGGAATCGTCAACTTTAATAGGTTGTTCTATGCTGTTGGTCATAACCTTGGTTTTGGTGGTGTTTAGTTCTAAGCCGATGTTACGACTGATAATGTTAAGATCGTTTACCATTAATTGTAGTTGTGTTGGTGTTTCTGAAAATAGTACGATGTCATCAGCAAATCTAAGATTGTTGAGATATTTCCCGTTTATAAGGACTCCCTTTCTTTTCCATTTTAGGTCTTTCATTATGTATTGAAGAACACTAATGAATAATTTGGGTGACAGTGAACTGACAACCTTGCCTCACACCTCTGCATATTTTTATTTCAGGACCTTTTCTGTCTAGTCTGACTCTACTTACACTGTTATTATAAATATCTTTTATCAATTCTATTGTTTCATTTGGTACATTACAGTCCCGTAAAGCCTCCCATATGCTTTCATGCGAGATTGAATCAAATGCTTTGGCATAATCAATGAAGGCCAAATAGAGTGGAGCTTGTTGTTCCTCATATTTTTCAATTACTTGTTCTAGGGTGTGGATATGGTCTATTGTGGAGAATCCTTTTCTAAATCCTGCCTGTTCCACTGGCTGGTATTTGTCAGTGTACAGTTCAAGACGGTTTTCAAGACATGAGGCAAATAGTTTATATACGTTTGGTTGTAGGCTTATAGGACGGTAGTTCCCGATGTCAGCTGGGTCTCCTTTTTTGTATAGTAGTATGATATCAGACTGTGCCCATTCACTAGGTATTTTTCTATTGTCCAGTATTTTGTTAAAGAGATTAGTTATATAAGTAACTAGTTTATAGTCAGCTGTTTTTAATGCTTCATTTGATATGCCATCTGGCCCATTGCTTTTTTCCGTCTTAAGGTTTTGGATTTTTAAGAGTACTTCTTGTTGTGTAAATCTCTTCAGTGATGCTGGTTCTTGTTGATCATGAGCAGTGGAAATGGGAGTGTTTTTATTTAGAAGATGTGTTTTCTGCATGTATAGGGATCGGTAGAAGTCTGTTGCTACATTTATAATTTCTGGTCTTGCAAATGTTTTGGTAGAGTTTTTGTTTAGACATGGGATCCATTCCTTCACAGTGTTAAGTTCCTTGAAGCCTTTTTTTAGACTTCTTGTAGTATTTAGGTGCTTTTTTATTACTTGTAATCTGTGTTCTTCATATTCCTTTTTGATTCGTCTATGAGTATTTTTATATAGTGTTGACAATTCATGTTTTTCTAGCAAGCCTCAACTTTATAAAACCTATAACAAATAGAAAAAAAAAAAGTATTCTGTCTCAGAAACTACCAAGGCCATGATGTTAAGAAGAAGTGAACTACAACACAAGAAACCCCTCACCTTAGAAGAAAAACAAGAATTGTCAACACTATATAAAAATACTCATTGAGAGATATTATGATTTTTTAAATATAAATAAAATCGTTGAATGATGTTTAACCGGTCATATTATCAACAATTTATTAATCCTTATAAAAATAAGCAGGTTTTTTCGGCACACTTTCTAAATACATGCGTGTTTTGCTATTTACTGCATAAAATATAATTAGACGAAAAGTTTAAGAGATAACACGAAAATCACACGCACGGGGATTTAGCGCTAAACGCTTCGTCTCGTCGCAGCAGTACGAACAACAGTCGAGCCACTTCATTAAAAAAAAAAAATTCGTCAATCTGAACTAATTTTACTAAAGAACTGATCCCATATAGGCTCTAGGTTAAGGCTCTATTTATGTCATAGTTCCAAAATCTGTTCTTAACAGGGGAGTTTTAAGTAAGGTTACTAAAAGTAAAGCCTCCTCTGTATCACTAAAATAAAATACTTTTCACTGGTTATGACTGGTTATAGAGACCGACACGTGGGTGTTCACGGAAGGTTTATAAAGCTCAAGAGTTTGTTTGTTTGAACGAGCTAATCTCAGGAAATACTGATTCGAATTGGTAAAATATTTTAGTGTTGGGTAGCCCATTTATCAAGAAAGGCTATATGGTACAAAATATTACGCAACAACCCACGGGAGCGGAGAAGTAACTAAAGACGCGGGTGAAACCGCGGGAGACAGCTAGTTTATGTATATGATTACACTGTATTTACTGACAAATAACTTTTTTAAGAGTGGCAACAGTCTAACACTTTAGAGTCCAGACTGAAAAATGAAGCGGGCTTGCGGATGGCGAGCAATGAGTGGCTCGCCGTCCGACCGTCCGGTAACCGTCCGGACCGAGCCCAAGTCGTCGACGGCGCGTATTGTTCCACGCACGCCTCAAGAAAATGTCAGCAAACCGTAGGGGCCCAGCAGGGTCGAAGCCTACTGGGGCCAAGGGTAGTGTGAAAGTGAAACCCGGGGCCCTGGGCCGAAAGCAAAGAAGGAACAGGAGTGGGTTTTTAGTCAGTAAAAGTCTGACACACAATCCCGCTCCGCCCAAGAGTGGGAGATATCAATAGATGAATTTTCCACCTAAAAAAAAGACTGAAAAACGAAAGGTCGTGAGTTCGAATCTCTCACGTTTTGCTGTAAATATGAATACGCTACGATTTTATTTATTTATTTTATTATTATTTAAATGCTTATTTCAAACATTTAAAGCTTAGTTGACTTTTGCCGAAAATTCAATAAACACGATCAAACGAGGAGACTTAAGTGCATCAAAAATTGATGATGCGATGTCAATTATTTTGGAGTGGCATTTATTTACTTTCTCGATCTATATGTATGTGTGTATAACTATATGTATGTATATAATAGTACAAGGTGATTGGGAGTTGAGTGCGTTTCTTGAATTCGGTTATAATCAGTGATGGTAGGTAGATTAATTTTTGGTACTTGTATCATAAATGCACACAGAAAGAATAATATGGATAAGCCATTTTTCCGGAAAGTAATTCCGGTATTTCCGGATTCAAATAAATATTGTTAATGTTGGCAGTGTTATAGTACTCAATTCAAAATTTAAAGGAAGGTATAATGTTCTGATTTAAACTATTTCTTTAAATAATAATAAATAAGCCTAACCGAGTTTTATGGTTCCCACCCCGGTCGCCCGATTTAAATCCATTAATTTTTTTTCTTTGGGGCTATTTTAAAGAAATAGTTTACCAAGGAGAGAACAATAGCGAACAAGAACTACGACAAAAGCTCGAATTTGCTAGGGTACAAGTTACTAACAACAGAGGTGCATTCCGTAGGTTACGTAGGAATTTTATTAGGCGGTGCAGATTATGTATTATGGTCAGAGGCAGGAATTTTGAGCATTTATTGTAAAATGTTTTGCTTAATAAAACAATTATTTCACAATCGTTGTTTTGTTTTTTCGTCCTAGAAAGATATTAGAGCCACTCATGGCCATGTGTAATACCTTTTCAGAATCCCTATTAAATGCGCCAAAACTTGTAATACAGGGTCACTTTTCGGTAGAGTATTTTTTTTTCACAGTGGGGTCCGAAGTAAATAAAAAGTTATGATTTGAGAAAAAAATAAATCGTAAAACTTAATATTATCTTCAACACACCCAATAAACAACCATAAATTGCATGTCTAACGCAAGGACTTATCAGTACCAATCTAGTAAAAATTATAAAAAAGATACAGGATGTAGATTTTTTCAAATTTTAATAACAATTAGTTAAAAAAAGTCATATTTCCCATAAAAACACAACAAATTATAACTCTGCAGGGGTTGACCTTAAGGACCTCCCGTAGAACAACTTTTTGCAGCTGATGACCCCATCTAACCCGTAGTTGCGTTTGATCCACGACTTTTGGGCCACCCTGTATAATATTACAGTTTTTTTTTTTTATTGTATATAATATTCCACAACTATTACACAACGCCGTCTAGTCCCAAGCTAAGCAGAGCTTGTGTTATGGGTACTAGACAACTGATAAACCTACTTATATATTTCTAAATACATACATATATAGATAAATTACACCCAGACACAGAACAAATGATCGTGCTCATCACGCAAACATTTGTCCTGGGTGGGAATCGAACCCACGACCTCCAGCATAGCAGACAGGGCCACTAACCACTAGACCAACAGGCCAGTCAAAAAAGAAATTAAGAATATAATATTGCTCATTTTAATACAATTCCTACCTAAGTTCTGGTTTGTTTTTAATAATCAACGAATTCCGGAGGAATGTCCATGTTAATATATACGTTTCGGATCAATGACCCCAATTCAATTTACCTACTCCGATCACTGGTTATAATAAAGCTCATTTGAAACGATTTTGCCCTTGATAACTTGGGATTGAATTTGGGAGTGAGTTTTATCGAATATTTTTAAGATTTTTTAATAAAAATCTGCCTGACGACCGGTAAATGTTCGTATAGAAAATGGCTAAACCTCTCAAATAACAAATTATATAAAAAATATCTGTAGATACCTATCTTTGGCAATAAAGCATCGCAAAATTCAAGAAACGGAAAATTCCTTTGAACATCTCTGTTTTATTGAAGCAGTTTACTCGAAACATTTTTAGTTCGTATTGAAAAAAAACCTTCCATCTGTCTGTTCGTCTATCACCAGGCAGTATCTCATGAATCTCATGAATGTGATAGCTAGACAATTGAAAATTTCACAGATGATGCCGCTATAACAACAAGTACTATAAACAGAATAAAATAAATATTTAAGTTGGGCTCCCATACAACAAACGTGATTATTTTGCCGTTTTTTGCTATAGACGGTATGGAACCCTTGATTGCGCGAGTCCGACTCGCACTTGACCGGTTTTTTTTTCTATCATCACCAAATTGACGAAATTAAGTAGGTGTATTTTTCAGTTTTCTATACATCAGAAAATACTTTCATTTGCACTAAACAGATACAACCAGTCATCAAGTGACAGAGCTTTTAACTATAAAAGTCTTTCCTCGTTTCACATTGAAAATGTAATGATATTGGCAGTTGAAACCATGTAGTGCTTTAATGAGACATATTATTTTGCAATTGAATGAATTAATTATAACATACAATCATTTTAATTTAAGTAATTGAATTGTATAACTTGATTCCGCCATCTCCTTTCTACCTAGGCAAGCGTGCTCCATCGTCGGCCACATCATCGCTTACCATCAAGTGAGATGGTGGTCAAACGCGAGCCTATCAATAATAATAAAAAAAAACACCATAATTATGACAACCCGACGTACAGCGAGTGTCCACCCTTACGTTGTTGAAAGTTCAACGGTCCGGGCTAAGAGTTTCGCTTCGTCGTTTATACCGCGTACACAAATATAATTTAGGTGTCTTCAAGGCTAGAGTGAATAGGCTCTTAATAAACTAGTGCACCCCACCATCAATGATTGCATCTCTGCTTACCATCAGGTGGGATCGCAGTCAAGCACTGGTTTATATCATTTTTTTAAAAAAAGAAGCATTTGTATAAACAGCCTTATAATATTCCCACTTCTGGGACTCAGGCCTCTTCTCTAGGAGAGGCAAATGGCCGTAATTCACCACGCGGACGCAGTGCGGGTTGGTGGATGTCACATGTCTTCGTGTTTTTGGTTCTAAGGACTTTTTTACATGACATGGGTAGGATGACAGGAGGACGAAAATATACATCTTTAAGATAAAAAAGGAAATGAAATAGGTTAAGTACATTGTATGAATCAGACAGCTGTCACCCGTACCATCCTAGAGCGATTGTAGTGTAGGACGTGCCGGTTACCTCACGATGTTTTCCGTCACCGTTTTAAGAGTAGTGGTGATAAAATACATCTGGGTGGTTTTTAACCTGTGAAAACGGCCACCACTGCTCAATGCAATACCAAAGAAGGCTGTAACTGCCCTTTTTATTGAGGGAAATCATAAAATAACTTTTCTCGTTCTGAGTCAGAGGAAGTGTTAGAGATTTACTGACTAAACCCCACCCGTGTGTGTTCCTTCAAATGCCCTTTACGGTCCAGATCCGCGGTGACACTTTCGAGTAATCATGCAGCCGTGGACGTGAGTTGACACTTATTTTTAACCGACTTCAAAAAGAAGGAGATTCTATGGTCGGCTGTATGTATTTTTTATTTTTAACCGACTTCAAAAAGAAGGAGGTTCTATGTTTGGCTGTATGTATTTTTTTTATGTATGTTCACCGATTCGGTCAATTGTGGACCGATTTTGAATATTATTTTTTTGATTGAAAGGTTATACGAGTATGTACTTTCGAGTTGGTCCCATAGAAATATTGTTATGATCTGATGATGAACTTCGAAGATATGGAACAGAACTCCTCATAGGATCATCACATCACATCAGAAGTGTCGTAATAAGTAAAATTGCTTTATTTTTACGTATACGCGATGACTTTAAGTTTGACTGAGAGGTACTTTTTAGTATGCATGTGTTATAAATGTATGTTTGTGTAATGTTCATTACTTTAATTTCTTTGTAAAGAGTTTCGGTTGGAGTTAGATAATCATAATTAAATAAGGTTTTAGTAGGTTTGACTTTTAATGTCTAAAACCCACCTAGGTTTCTCCGCTCGCTGTCCAACTGTCCGGTAACAGTCCGGACCGAGCGAAGGAACAGGAGTGGGTTTTTAGGCATTAAAAGTCTGACACTATCTCCCGCTCTGCTCAAGAGCGAGATTTGTATTATATTGTCGAGATTTGCCACCTAAAAAAAACCTAAGAAAAAACCTAGGTTCCTCCAGTTACTCTTTACGTTCCAGATCCGCGTTGACTCTTTCTAACAATCGTGCAGCTCTAGAAGTTAGTTGACCTTAAAGTGCAAACAATTAAAATATTGTTTACATTACATACAATATTCAGGCATAAATTCATCTAAAAGACTAAAAGCCAAGATATTGTCGGTCCTATTAACAAGGGATAACTAATTGCTGTTTTCATGGACTAACTGTACGACAACGATAATGTATTATCAGACTCATTCATCATCATCATTTCAGTCGAAAGACGTCCACTGTTGGACATAGGCCTCCCCCAAGTGTCGCCATAATGACCGGTCTTGTGCGTCTCGCATCTATCGGATTCCCGCGACCCTCACCAGGTCATCGGTCCACCTTGTGGGAGGCCTTCCAAAGCTGCGTCCTCCGGTACGTGGTCGCCATTCCAGAACCTACATGGGCACTTATGAAACGTCAGAAGCTAGTGCACGGTTCCAAATTTCTGATGTGATCACGCAAGGAACCTCCGAGCATAGCCCTTTCCATAGCCCATTTGGCTTTAAGCCTTCTGATGAGGCCAATTATCCTACGGGTAAAAGTTAGATATAGGTTATCTAACTTTTACCCGTTTTTTATGTCAGGAAATCATCTAATGACTTCTTCTGCTCTATGGTGGAGCGGGTGGGCGTGTCAGACTTTCACTGACTAAAGCCACACCTATGTTCTTTCAGTTGCCTTTTGCAGAGGTAAAGGGATACGGTCGCATCCTTCTGCGAAACAGTAATGCTGGCGAAGAAGGCGGCCGCGAGAGTGAGGGAAAGTACATCGTCACGCCCCAGCCGCCGCGACAGGAGATGCCCAGGGTGTCGGGAATCGCAGAGCGATCTTCAGTCACCGTAGGCGCGGGCTTGCGGACGACAAGCAATGGGTAGCTCGCCGTCCGCTCGTCCTATATGGACTGAGCCCGAGTCGTCGACAACGCGTAGTGTTTCACGCGCGCCTTAAAGAGATGTACTGCTAGGGCCATAGGGATCGGGCTGGGGCTGCCCTCAAGCGGTTGCTGCCCAACCTCGGGGGTCCAGACGCCTCCTGGCGGAGGCTCGACGCAGGCATCGTCCGGTCCATGGCCCTTTATGGGGCGCCGGTGTGGGCGCCGTCACTGCGAAAGCGACCGGCGGCCCAGCTGAACGCGTGCCAGAGGGTCATGGCCATACGGATGGTGCGGGGATACCGCACGGTTTCCCGCGAAGCGGCGAGCTTCTTGCTGGCCAGCCACCATGGGATCTGGAGGCAACAGGCCTTGCACGCATGCACAATCTGCGCGTGGAGATGCAACGTCGGGGCGAAACTCCGCTACCACGACAAGTCGCGGCATGGCGGACAGAGCTCCGGCGGGGTGTCATGGCGGAATGTCGACAGCGACTATCGCAACCCAGTGCTGGGCACGCCATAATTATGGCGGTAATTCCCCTCTTTGAGGAGTGGCTGAAAAGGCAACACGGCGTCCTTACCTTCCGCATGACGCAGGTCCTCACCGGACATGGTAAGTTCAGGAGGTTCCTGCACCGGATTCGTGCGGAAGAAACGCCCGGGTGTCACCATTGTGTGGACCGCCCTGAGGATACGGTGGAGCACACGGTGGAGGTGTGCCCCGCTTGGGCAGAGCAACGCCGTGTTCTTGTGGGGGCGATCGGCGGCGGCGATCTCTCGCGTCGGGCTTTGGTGCAGGCCATGGTCCGGAGCGAGGAGGAGTGGCAGGCGGTCGCCTCCTTCTGCGAAGCAGTAATGCTTGCAAAGGAGGCGGCCGATCGCGTGAGGCAGCGGTCCTCACGCCCCAACCGCCGCCGGGATTCTGATCCCGATTTCTGGCCACCGTAGGCGCGGGCTTGCGGACGGCGAGCAATGGGTGGCTCGCCGTCCGACCGTCCGGTAACCGTCCGGACCGAGCCCAAGTCGTCGACGGCGCGTGCTGTTCCACGCGCGCCTCAAGGAGATGTCAGCAACTGTAGGGGCCCAGCAGGGTCGAAGCCTACTGGGGCCAAGGGTCTGATTCTGAAAGGAAGACTCGGCCCTGGTACGAAAGGTAACGAAGGAACAGGAGTGGGTTTTTAGTCAGTAAAAGTCTGACACCATCTCTCGCTCCGCCCAAGAGCGGGGGATGTCATAAGATGATTTTCCCAACGGAAAAAAAGGGCCATAGGGAAAAGTATAAAAAGGATAGTCGCGGTCCTAGAACGCCAAAGGCAACTGAAGGAACAAAGGTGGGTATTAGTCAGTAAAAGTCTGACACGCCCTCTCGCACCACCTTAGAGCGAGAGAAGTCATTAAATGATTTTGCACCTTAAAAAAACTTTGATATAATAGGAGCCCTTCTTCGGTTTTGTACTGGGGCATTTCATATACCTACATAAACCTACTTCGTTTATGGCTCTTTCTATTTGTAAAAGTATCTCATCCGTTGCTTGATTTAACAGAAGGAAACGAGTGAACCAAAAAATCTTTAATGAATCAATGTCTCTGAACTACGGAGATTCATTGATAGAATGTCTACGATATTCGCGCTACGCTACGTCACACCGTGCTACGGAGCTACGGCGGCTGCACGCTTCGTAGAGACTGCTACGAGCTTTCGTAGACTTCCGACGCGATCATAATAAAGTTTCGTAAGGAATTTCGGATGTTTCTTAGTGATTAAAAATATATAATAGAATTAATTATAACATAGTTCGAATAATATTTGTTGTGCTGTGGTGTGTTGTGCTTAGTTAAACAAATTACAAAAAAAAAACGAATTGTGTGTGTTAAATGTAATCACAAGTATAACAGTGAGTTTTAAATATAAATATATTAAGATAATAATAAATTGGTAAATTAAGATGTATTATATAAGTGTCATTGAATAGACAACGTTTAATTTTTAATCGAGTGAAGTGTTAATAATTTTAAAGTTATTAAAACATTTTTTCTCGATAAACAAAAAATATTGATGTGTAAATAATGCGAAAATAGTTTTATAGTAATATAACAAAAACTATAAAAGTGTTATTAACAAATATGTGAACTTTAAAAAAAGTTACATTAAAATAACTTTTCATAAATTCTATTCAAAATATGTGTATTAAAATACAAATTCGAAAGAACAACAAACCAAAAATGATATAACAACCCCAAAATGTTCCAAGAAACCCCCCCAGATGTAGAAGTCGACTGCGACCGACAATTCTGGGACTATTTCAACATGGAGGGAACTTCGATAGTGAATGTGACAGAAGTAGTCGACACCACGATCCCTGCCCCGGAGCAGGGGTTCGTGGTGGGGGTGTACAGCGCGCTATTGGCCGCTGGTGCAGTCGGCAACGTCGGTGTATTCGCGTCACTGATGCGCTCGCGCAGGCGAAAGTCGCGCGTCAATCTACTGATGACGCATCTGGTGGTCGCTGATATGATTGTGCTGTTCATTGTTATACCCCTAGAGGTTAGTACTTAATTTTTTTTTATAGTAAAATGTTCGTGTCCTTGTATTTCTAAGCCTTAAGAACAGGTAGGAGTCGGCGATACAAAAGGTAGTTGGAATATTATAAATCGGATGTCAATCTAAACTAAAACTATATTGTAATGCAAATAGGTTATAAATGATAATTATTTTGCAAATAAGTTTAAAAAAAAACACTTTTACTCGTCAATTTTGTTTTCGTCATTTTAAACTAAATGAGGCCGGTGTTTTCTAGCTGACTACCCTGAGAAGAAACACCGAAACAAACTCAGGGGTCAAAGTCTCTTTTAAAGTTCATACAGTAAATATGTAATTGTCAAATCACGTGAGAACCATGCAGATTTGTCTGAGATGGTCTTTTGAAGAAAGAACCATACAGATTTGAGTGGACCTGTCCAAGTGTCCAGTCATTGCAAGCATTTGTTAGTATTCGCAAAGCTTAACTCAGGATTACTAAGGAGCTCAACGACTTGACGAACAATACCAAGGAAAGGACATTTGGGTAGGCCGCAGAAAATACTCAAATTGCCAGACACGTTAAAATTACTGAAAAGGAAAAAAAAGTAATCAACATAGTCCTTAAGTTCTAAATAATAAATGAAAATATATAGTTTACAAAATGTAATACTTAGTAAAGTTGATTTCCGTTTAATATGTGACAAGTCGATTTATCAAAAATGTATTATTTTCAATCATTTTAATAAAAACACTTAACTAATTAAAACTATATATACACTAAAGGCAAAAACTACTAGCTAAAATATGGCGTCATAAAATTCCTCCTCATCGCTGTCGACTGGAAGTGTGCCCAAAAGGCTGGCGGCATTGCCACGTTGTATGGCAATGCTTAATCTCTGACCGAGGTAAAAGCCAGCCCTTGGGTCACGCGAAGTGTCAACTAAGCGTTTGGATAATTCTTTGAAAAGCTTATGAGCACTCGGACCCCACGGCCCAAGAGTTTCAATCCCAAACGGCTCAAAAATATAGTAAAGTAAATATTTATATAAAAAATTAGAGTTACAGTTTGTATTGCCCGGGTGGCGCAAGTAGTTTGCCAGACACCCTAGACGTGCTACCTTAACATATTAATGCAAAAATATTAGAATGCTAGGTTTATTATTTTGATTGGTCATAAAAAGCGAGTGTATCTCGTCATTAAACTGTAAAGTTAGGCGAGGAAATTATGTACAAAAAACACAAAAGCTATAAGAGAATTAAATAAAAAATATAGATACAAATATAATATATATTGGGCGAAATTCTATATTGCGTACCGTACATGTGATTCGAATAAGCGAACGAGACATACTCGACGGTGATATCGTATATATATTACTAAACAGTATACTCTTTGTGATATCGTCAATTAGAACGCTTACTCTAAAATTAGAACGTTAAGGTTACAACTACTTTGTTTTTAACTTTTTTAACAATAATGTGTTAGGAAAACTAAAAGTTATTTTTTTCCCCTTTAATGAAAAAATCGTTCTTTGTTATTTACCAACCTCCCTAGAGATAAATCGCCTTACGTTATGATTTTAGCATACCAACACGTATGTGTTGCTATTCACAATAGCAGTATGTACGATATGATATAATATCATGCGATATTACGCATATATTATAGTTTATATGAGTTCGGTATTGTAAATAAGCTATATTACCCACTCCTAAGAACCAGTCGTCTGGCGTGTAAGCATGGATCAGTTTGGTCAGCGAAGATTGTGTTGGAATGCTGAAGAAACGCCAACGCTTGTAAAATGCCAGTGGGATAGCGGCCTATGTGGCACTCTAAGTCTACTTTATATGTCTCTGGTGCAAATTATATACATAAACCTTCCACGTTTATAGCGTGGAAACGTGCACGTCTCTTTATATTTGTGAAAATCGCATCAAAATTCGTAGTTTGACTTAACTACTAGATCTCATTTTTCTGGGCGTAAAAGTACTCGTACACTTATAGAACATTTAAAATAAAAGGTTCTTACCTATAATAATAATAATAGAGATTATAATAAGAAATGGAATAATAATAATATTCCACTACTAACACACAACGCCGTCTAGTCCCAAACTAAGCAGAGCTTGTGTTATGAGTACTAGACAACTGATAAACATAGTTATATATTTCTAAATAAATACATATTATAGATAAATTACACTCGGACACAGAACAGATGATCGTGCTCATCACACAAACATTTGTCCTGGGTGGGAATCGAACCCACGACCTCCGGCATAGCAGTCAGGGCCACAAACCACTAGACCAAGAGGTCAGTCAATGAAATTGGCATTTTTTTAAACCTTTTAACCACCTGTGTCGGATATATCCGACAAACATTCTCACGTTTATTCCACCAAGGTCGCACATTCACGACCAAATACTCTATTTCGTCAGCTCTTCGGTCACCTATGGGGATTAAAGAGCTAAACGAGATGGAGTACCCAGTGGCAAACACACGACCATGGTGTATAGGACATGAGAACCCTCGTCGGACTAATCCGACACAAGTGATTAAAGGGTAAAAATGGGTTACTTTGCACTGTGATATCTTGTATCTAGTGCGTCAATTTCCATATTATCGACGCTGTACTTCAGATTCCTTTTTTTTTAGTACTTTAGGGCTTTTATTTTTATTTTGTAAGTTAGTTTTAATTACGTTATGATTAGATTTAAATGTATAAGTATAAAAAGAATATTTTTTATGAAAAAAAAAATGTATTTAGATTAAGTATTTGTCTGTAATTTTGATTATTTATTTATTTTTTGGTAATTTTGATTTTGATAACATTATCGAAGTACGTTTTAGTAAAATTTCAGTGCTTGCATTATAATCGAAACTTAATTTTCTAATTGGGATGTATAAAATGCTTACCTTAACATAATTACGTAAAAATATTAGAATGTAGCGAAGGTGTATTGTTTGGATTGTTGATTTGTAGACTTTTGTTGATTTATGTCATAAAAAGCGAGCGTATCTCGCCATCAAACTGTAAAGTTTGGCGAGGAAATTTTGAACAAAAATAACAAAAACTGTTAAAGAATTAAAAAAAGGGTGTGCACTAAATCCAATTACATGATGTATATTATGAAAAAATAACTTTTTACAAAAAAAAAGTAAGTACAACCGACTTCAATGTAAAAAAAAAACACTG
Source organism: Mythimna impura (assembly GCA_905147345.3). Lineage (NCBI taxonomy): Eukaryota > Metazoa > Arthropoda > Insecta > Lepidoptera > Noctuidae > Mythimna > Mythimna impura. Next base: position 19,466,563 of record LR990356.1, on the reverse strand, counting down.
AAAAGTGCAAAATAACTTTAATTTCGGAGGTGTTTCTATAAAAGTTTTGTCTCTTCGTTATTTAACACCGACTTCCGAAATTAAAGTTATTTTGCACTTTTCAGTGTTTTTTCTACATTGAAGTCGGTTGTATTTTTTTTTTGTAAAAAGTTTTTTATTTTACACTTTTTAGTTATGATACTACCACTAAAAAGTACCTCTCAGCCAAACCTTATAGCCAGAGTGCATCTCATGGCAATTCTAATAATCTCAAACACGGTTAGATTACATTAATTTATTACAGAGTTCCGGTGCCTAACTTCAGGCTTCATCATCAGATCAGTTCGATATATTCCCCCTCTTTTTTCAGTTTGTCATCGACTACACGTATAAACAAAGCAATTTTACTTGTTACGACGGTTCTGCTGTGATGCTATGAGGAGTTCAGTTCCATATCTTCGAAGTTCATGATCAGATCATAACAATATTTCTATGGGACCAATTCGGAAGTATAACATATCAAAAAAAAAAAACAAAATCGGTCCACAATTGATCGAGATATCGGTGAACATACATAAAAAAAATACATTCAGCCGAACATAGAACCTCCTCCTTTTTGAAGTCGGTTAAAAAACAGCTGATCTTCCCCATTTTTTTGGTCAAGTTATAAAAAAAATCCATTGGCTGATCAAGCTATTTATATTCATGAGTACTTTCAACCCCAAAGGGATTGTTAATGAGATCATGAATATAAAAATCCATGCACACTGCATGCTTATTGCATATCCACTGACGCATCGTGTATCGTCTGCGGTTCGAGGAGTGCTTTGGATTTTAATGAGGTTTTCGACTCTAGTTTTATGTTTTTTTTATTTTGGATAAAGAAAAAATGGGGAACGTAGAAAGAGTGTGCATAAAGTTTCTTGCATGTTCTCCTTCACAGATCTACGCTTTGGAACGTGCAAATAGCTTCACCTTTTTGTGACTGAGCGACCTTGATAATTCAAAAGTACGTGTAAATCATTTATTTGAATTAAATGCTCCAAGAATGACGTCACGTTAGTTGTATACACATAGACTGTTGGGCAAAGATCTCTAAAAAAGTCGCCTGACGATAGATCACGCTGCCGAGGCCGACCTGACTGGGCGACACGACCAACACGCCTACCGCAAGGGCTGGCTTGAGGGGACTTGAGAAAAGAATACGTAGAAGAAGTTGGGGAGATTTTTGCCCAGCTCTGAAATAAAATTTGGATAGAGACAGCTTTATATATATATATAGGCAGCTTTAGCAGAAACACAGAATTTTGTTGGAAAGGAAGAGTTCCAACACAATAAACACACTAAAACTACAATCCAAAACCTCACTAAGATCCGAATCCTTAAAGGAGTAGAAGTTAGATACTATAGGCCAACTTGTAACAAAAAATCTTATATTCGTTAAAACTTAGTGACGCAAACAGCTTGTTAGTACCAGACGATCCGAAAAGTTATACCAGAGTATTTTTTATTTATTTAGTTCCTACATCGGGTTACCAAACTTTTCCGCCCGATTAGATCCTAACCTCAACCTAGGGGTCTTTAAGTCAAGAGTGAATAGGTTACTCCTAGGCAAGCGTGCTCCATCGTCGACCACATTATCGCTTAAAAAGATCATATACCACAGTTCAAAAAACAACTATTACCCGATAGTTGTTTGATTTCCAGGACCAGACACAGAATTTGTTTAGTCGGAGGATCCTCCTTTTTTAATGGAGGTTTATTAACCAAATTAATATTACCATAACTTATACGTACCTATATGTTGATTACTTGTACTTGTATAATGATACACAAACCACATAATAAGGAAAGGTTTATTTCGCAACGATATTCATATACATATACATCAGAACAAATATACATATACTTATGTTGAGATATCTTCTTATTTCCTTTGACGTTTGAGGGACCAAGGTCAGTCTAAGATTAAAAATTATCTCAGGGTTCGCAACATAATTTTTATTAATGAAGAATACTAAAGTTCTTAGGGTATTAAAGTAATAAAACGACAGAAGGTCCGTAATGAAAATTAACCCTTATAAAGAATTTTTGTGCAAAAAATATTAAACTTCGCTTTCCTTATTTCGTTTAGGAAAAAGGAGTTATTCTCAGAGGAATTCAAGTCCTGAAAAATTGTTAGGGAACCATCACTGGAGCTGACCATGACGCATTACTTTTTTATTTTATTTATTTAAGAAAAAAAAAAACAAACAGTCACACCATGAGGGATACTCATTACAACTTAAATACTACAAAGTCAAAGTAAAACATTGTAAACACTTAGTTCGCAATAAAGCGAACTAAGTGTTTACAATGTTGTTATAATTTAACAACATAATAAACAATTATGCTACCCACTAAGTTCACTAATCTATATATATAAAAGAAAGTCGTGTTAGTTACTTCACTTATAACTCAAGAACGGCTGAACCGATTTAGCTGAAAATTGGCAGGGAGGTAGCTTAGAACCAGGAGACGGACATAGGATACTTTACTTTACTTTTTTTTTTTTTTTTTTTTTTTTTTTTAGAGTAGGGTAGAGTAGGGTAGAGTAGGGTAGAGTAGGGTAGAGTAGGGTAGAGTAGGGTAGAGTAGGGTAGAGTAGGGTAGAGTAGGGTAGAGTAGGGTAGAGTAGGGTAGAGTAGGGTAGAGTAGGGTAGAGTAGGGTAGAGTAGGGTAGAGTAGGGTAGAGTAGGGTAGAGTAGGGTAGAGTAGGGTAGAGTAGGGTAGAGTAGGGTAGAGTAGGGTAGAGTAGGGTAGAGTAGGGTAGAGTAGGGTAGAGTAGGGTAGTGTAGGGTAGAGTTGGGTAGAGTTGGATATAGTAGTCAGTTGACGGGAGCGAAGCCGCGGGCAAAAGCTAGTATCTTTATATATACCTATAATTCTTCTGACCTGAGCCTATTTAGCGCAGCCGTGAGGCATTATACAATAATGTTGTTTTTTTATTTTATTTTTTAATAACTTGTTTCTTTATTGTGTGTTTCTGAACGTTTTTATTTTGCTTTCCACAGAAGACGACCTTGGTCATTAACCTACATAATTCTCATTCGACCATTAAAATAATTGCATGAGCAAAAATTGCATGAAAAAAAAAAAGATCCATGAGTTTGTTACTCAGAGTTGGCCAAGAAATATCGGTTTCATCTCAATAACGAGTGAAAGTTTGGTTTTGAATTTACAAAATAAATATTGTCATCGTGCTGTTCTTGTCATGTTTTTTTTGAACTTAACCATATTAATTATAGGGATTATTTTATCTGAAACAGGATTTGATAAATGAATATTGTATGCGCCAATTCGTGTTCTGAGCGATTGATTTCGGACACATCTCATTAAAATATGATATGTGTCCTCGTCTTCGTTACATGTACTGCAAATAGGTGAAGTTAACTTTTTCATCATAAAACCAAATTTATTGAGAGGCATATGACCCGAACGAAGCCTTAGTAATATGGTTAAGTCCTCCCTGGTAATAAAACACTTACCAATCCACGGTGAATACGAAGGTTGTGAATGGATTGTTCTATACCAAATGCCTTTTTCCCTTAAACGAAGATCAAAGTAATCTTTCCAATTTTGAAGACATATCTTTTTAAGAATGGGGACATAGTCCTTTTACTTGGGGTCGGAACAACACGTTTTTTTCTTTCATTCTATTCTGTCAACAGCTACAAAATAAATGTAATTTATGCAAAAGAACCTAGTTTAATCAGGCCAAGGTTGATTTACTTTAATTTTTCACCTAGAATGATTTTGGTTAGGTTAACTTTGTTTAAATCTTGATTAATGGGAACCTAAAGTATTTATTTTTTAACTTGAACTAAACATGATTTATACATGAAAAATAAAAACACTTAACTAATTAAAATTACATAATATATACACAATAACTCCTATCTAAAATATGGCGTCAAAAAATTCATCCGCATCGCTGTCGACTGGAAGTGTGCCCAAAAGACTGGCGGCATTGCCACGTTGTATGGCAATGCTTAATCTCTGATCGAGGTAAAAGCCAGCCCTTTGGTCACGCGAAGTGTCAACTAGCCGTTTGGATAATTCTTTAAAAAGGGCATGAGCACTCGGACCCCACGGCCCAAGAGTAATTAATTTTAAAAGTCAATTCTCTCGGCTCGTCTTAGCTCAGGTGTAGTTGCACATTTTTATTTCTTATGCATTCGTATTACAAATCACCTTCAATTCGTTGCTTAAAATTGTACAATACTGTGGAGAAAACGAAATTATTATTATATTAATTATCGGACAATCAAGTTTAGCTTGAACCAATATCGGTTTCACCGCACCGACTTCGGCAAATACAAAAAGAAGGGTTATGATTTCAGCAGTCTTTGTAGATATGTGAATTCATACAAAAAAAATGCAATTTACATTAAAGTTCATGATAGTCAATATATAATAGGCTTTAAAAGTCTATTATCGGGTAATTAAGTTTATTTAATTCATTAACGTCCAGGCGGGCGCCGGCGCCCGGAAGCCATTGTCTTACTATTGTGTCTCTAATTACGCACGTCAAAAGGTTAAGTTTAGACCAATATTGGTTTCACCGCACCAGCCGGGCTTATTTTTATTAGACTTCGGCAAATACAAAAAGAAGGGTTATAGTTTCAGTAGTCTTTGCATATGAATTCATACAAAAAAAAAAAAACAATTTAAATTAAAGCTTCTAACAGTCAATATACGCATAATAATATATTTAATACATGTATAAAAATCTCGTGTCACAGTGTTTGTTTTCGAACTCCTTTGAAACGGGTTGACTGATTTTTATGAAATTGTTGTGTATATTTAGTAAGTCTGAGAATAAGTCGTAAGCTATTTTTGACCTTCCTACCCCCACCCCCAATTTTTAGGGTTCCGTGCCGTGCAAAAGGAAAAAACGGAACCCTTATAGGATCACTTTGTTGTCCGTCTGTCTGCCTGTCAAGACCCTTTATCTCAAGAATGCGTGAAGGTATCGAGTAGAAATTAAAACCTGTATAATCAAGTCTGCAGTCCCTTGAAGCTGTGGAAAAATTAAACTTCTAAGTTAACGAAAAAAAGATACGGCCGTTTATGCCGCAAAAAACGTATATTTTGACACTCAAGAAAATCAAAATTCATAGGGTACTTTGACCTATAATCCTGAAATTTGGCATAAAGCAAGGTATTATAGCACAAGTATAGGAATAAATCTGAAAACAGTATTTTTTTTGTTACGTCACAAAAAAAAAATTTTTGCGATTCGGAAAAATCTTCGAGACTATTCGGGAATTGAAATATTTACATAGATAAGTCTGTACGGAACCCCCAGTGCGCGAGTCCTGAGTTCGTTTAGAATGTTTATGGCAGAACAATGTTTGGTGAGTCAGCTTAATAATAAAAAAGTGAGCAACCTGTAAATATATAGATTTGAACTTATTTTCTATAGAGCGGCGCAATAGAGCGATGCTCAGCAGATACGTAACGTGCAAATTATTCACGTACCTACAAGTCCACGTAGTAACAATGTTTACGGTTATTTATTTTGTGCGATAAACTTTTACTCACAATGGTTTATGAATGTTCCTTGCATAGCATAGCATAGTCGGCCTTATAATGTTCCCACTGTTGGGACTCAGGCCTCCTCTAGGAGAGAGAATGGGCCATAATCCACCACGCGGGCCCAGTGCGGGTTGGTGGATGTCACATGTCTTCGAATTTTTGGTTCTAGGACATGCCGGTTTCCTCACGATGTTTTTCTTCACCGTTTTGAGAGCAGTGGTGATGAAATAAATTACACAAAGTAATGTGCCTGGCTGGGTTTGAACCCGCGACCTACAACTCGTAAGTCGGAGCCGTTACCACTCGGCCACCACTGCTCTATGAATGTTCCTTGACCATTGTATAATTAACGCATTATTAGTAATACTGATTAAGCAGTGTTGTCATGCGAATACGAGTACCATTTCAAACCAATTCTGGTTTAATGGTAGGGACAGCCTCATCGACTGGTTGCCCCTTTTTTCTAAGGTATTTTATTGTGAGAGGTACCTAATTGATGCAGTTGTCTGTACAAACCAAAACTGTGAAAGACTGTATTCATAGAATACTTGCTGCAGCCAGCGGTTTCACCCGCATGGGAATTCCCGGGATAAATAAGTATCCTTTGTGTTATTTCAGGATATGGTCTATCTGTGTACCAAGTTTCATCGAAATCCATACAGCCGTTCGAGCGAAATGAAGTAACAAAATACACACGCAGACACACACTTACAAACTTTCGCCTTTAAAGTATTAGTGTGATACTGTGTCCATAACGTGTCGCAGAACTCTAAAGATTATTTTCGATTGCAGAGAAATCCAATTTTTTCGCTGTAAAAAATGTGTGATTTTATCATATTTTTAACTACGTACAACTCGAAAACATCAAGTTTAGTTTTCAATTTGCACAGGCGAATGAAACCTCTGCACCATATTTTTCAACAAAATGTTTTTTACCGCTGTAGCGTTTCATGAAAGTGTTACTTTTGCAGTTATTTTGTTTTGTCATTTGTTTATGTAAATTATAATCCAATGAATAATTGAGAGAGAAATTGGTAGTAGTATTTTCATAGTGCTAATTTGTTTTCCTACCTATCTGTTTGTACTAATTGCTTAGCATATTCGTGTATTTAGTTGCTTCATCTGCCTATATGTTTATAGATACAATATTTATCTTTATATTTAAATAATGTGTTTATTTATATTTTCAATGTTGCACTAAATACAATTTGACTGTCTCAAGGGTTGACTGGTCCTGGTGTATCCTAAGACATTAAATTCACCTCAGTACTTTTGTGTGATAAATAAATATTCCACAATTTTCAAACAATGTTATCTAGTCCCAAACTAAGCAGAGTTTGTACTATGACAACTGACATTATAGCTAAATTACAGACACAGAACAAATAATCGTGTTCATCACACATATATTTGTGTTGGGTAGAAATCGAACCCACGATCTCTGGCGTAGCAGTCAGGTGCTAAGCAATCTTTGCAGAAGTTATTACAGTTATAATAATAATATAGGAGTAATTTAAAAATGTAACAAATGCGTATATGACAGTGAAATAAAGAAATAATAATAAATCATTTATTATCAGGCATCTTGGCCCATGGATACATACCTTACAGATTAACATATATAGAAAACACACTTTTTTTTCGGTCGGAAAATCATCCAATGACGTCCCCCTCTCTTGGGCGGAGCGTGAGATACTGTCAGACTTTTACTGACTAAAAACCCACTCCTGCACCTTCTTTGCCTTCGTTTCAGAGCCCCGGGGTTCTCTTTCGCATCACCCATGGCCTCAGTAGGCTTCGACCCTGCTGGGCTCCTACGGGGCTTGGGCTCGGTCTGGACGGTTACCGGACGGTCGGACAGCAGCTATCAAATGCTCGCCGTCCGCAAACCAGCGCCTACGGTGATAGAAAACACACACTGACTTACTGACTTTTCTACAGACTGGTTTTGTTAGCTTCTGTAACGTAACAGGAAAGTGCATACATGAAATTCAGGATTTAACTGGGTTGTCGACTGCAGCTATTTAGGCCATTGCCAACCATGTACGCGCTACAATTTCGTTGGTTACATCACTTTAGCCGTCGTAAATTCGTTTAAACCAGGGTTAACTAGTGTGTTGCTCCCTTAAATACAACGTAATTACATGGCTTTTGTAACATTTTTGTTTATGTTATGGTTTGATTGTTTACGTTTGCGTTTTTATACACGATTGTTTAAATTTCTTTTTAATTTCTCCTTTCGCTGGTCGGCTGGAAGAAATATGTATGGATAAGTAGTTCTTTTGTACTAACAATGTGTTGTGTTTTTTATCTATTACCGTTCACCTTTGTGTCCAAAAATATATTAACTATTTTTTTAAGAAACATTTAAAAATGTAAATAATCAATTTAAACTAGGTAGTACATTTATGAGGTCGGTTTTTTTTGTTAATTTAGGAAACCATCCAATGACTTCTCCCGCCCCACGCCTCTACCTATGTGTCAATCTTTTACTGACTAACCACACCTGTGTTCTTTCATGAAACAAACTATAATCCTCTTTTAAGTTTCTGCTGTTACCAACATTGTACTAGTCTGATCATATTTTATGATCACCATTTAGGAACACTTTTAGGTTGGTCTCTCGGGGAGGAGGACGTGAGTGAGAAATGTAATATGTGTGAGGATTGAACTAACGATCTTTTGCTTGCTAGTTCACTTCTCTACCATTGGGTTATTCCCGCTTACAAGGACAAAAAAATTACATAAGCGTCGATATCAATTCTTGCTGTTTATTTAATTCAACAATTTAACTACACACATACTAATTATATCATACTTTCTTAGAAATAAGTAAACCCGTATATAATTCAATTAATATCATTTTTTTTAATTATTATAATTTTGTGTAATTTGATTTATTTATGATGCAATTTTATTTATTTTCTGTGACTTAATTTTTTTATAATTGGAACAGTATGTTTATGATTTATGTACCTAAAATAAGTCTATTGTTAAATAAAGGTATACAGTCTCCTCTCATTAATTCAAACCAGTGATGATTATAACCTTTCTACATTTCCAATTATTTTTTGACTGGCCTGCTGGTCTAGTGGTTAGTGGCCCTGACTGCTATTCCGGAGGTCATGGGTTCGATTCCCACCCAGGACAAATGTTTGTGTGATGAGCACGATCATTTGTTCTGTGTCTGGGTGTAATTTATTTATAATGTGTATGTATTTAGAAATATATAAGTAAGTTTATCAGATGTCTAGTACTCATAACACAAGCTCTGCTTAGCTTGAGACTAGACGGCGTTGTATGATACTTGTGGAATGTTATTACTATATTATTATTAATTCGAAGTTATCACGATTTCCCGAGAACATCTCTTTATATTAAAAAAAAAATCTATAAGTAATTTTTAAGCACTTGATAATTCGAATAAAAAAGTCATCGCTACGTAACAAAACGACGCGCGTTGGTTCGAGTTTATATGTGTCAAACATTTGACAATTCAAAGTTATCAGTTAAGTGTCGTCGAACACGGGCCACTGGCCACAAACACAAAACGTCACCGGAATATTTCCTATAGTTCTCATACATTTTATATGGATTCGCCGCACACGGTTGACGCCGGTGGCCGCCACACGCTACAAATCGCCGCTGCTCGCTTCTTGTGGCCCGCACCGGCCACTAAACGCCGATAAAAACGCCGTCACACGCCACTCGCGCATTTAAACCTTCTTCGTCAGAGTCCATTATGATACTGCGCATAAGAGTTAAAAAAAAACAGCAGCTACCAGCCTCAAGTGGCTGTCGCGCGCTTCAGCTGCCTTTGTGGCCGCTTCTAGGTTCTCGTGGCGGCATTTGTGGCTGTGGCATGTGGGCCGTGTCTGGCGACCCTTAGAAAACTTATGATTTCAGAACTCAGTATTCCTAGAACAATTTCTGATAAAAAAAAAAATTGATCAGTCTCAGCAATGTGATTTGAAGCAAACTAACATTACAGTATCATAAAATACGTAGGTATAAAATTCTTCCACATATGAATGAGAAAAAAGCCCAGCAAATTCTTATTACGTGACTAATATCTGTGAGAAAATTCATTATTAATAATATGAGCCAGACAACAAAGATACTCTTGACCTAGTGTTCCATTAAATTCAACTGGAATCAAGTATTGACTTAATACTGAAATTCTGATAAATATGCAAATATTTCATCATCATCATCATCATTTCAGCCGAAAGACGTCCACTGCTGGACATAGGCCTCCCCCAAGCGTCGCCACAACGAACGGTCCTGTGCGTCTCGCATCCATCGGACTCCCGCAACCGTTACCAAGTCATCGGTCCACCTTGTAGGAGGCCTTCCAACGCTACGTCTTCCGGTACGTGGTCGCCATTCCAGAACCTTTCGGCCCTAACGGCCATCTGTTCTGCGAGCAATGTGCCCTGCCCATTGCCACTTTAGTTTGGCGATTCTTCGTGCTATGTCGGCAACCTTGGTTCTCCTGCGGATATCCTCATTCCTGATTCGATAACGCAAAGAAACTCCGAGCATAGCCCTCTCCATTGCCCTTTGGGTGACTTTAAGCCTTCTGATGAGGCCGATTGTAAGCGACCACGTTTCGGAGCCATATGTCATCACTGGCAACACGCACTGGTACTGACTTTCGTCTTGAGACACTGTGGTATATTGGACGAGAAGATACCGCGCAGCTTCCCGAACGCTGCCCAGCCGAGTCGGATTCGACGATTGATCTCTTTCTCGAAGTTAGACCTTCCCAACTGGACCGTCTGTCCCATGTAAACGTAGTCGTCTACAACTTCGAGTGTAGAGTCCCCGACCTTGATAGGAGTGGGTGCTACATGGCTGTTTACCATGACTTTGGTTTTGTCCATGTTCATTTTAAGTCCCACTCTTTCGGAAGCTCTACTGAGGTCACCAAGCATTGTACTGAGCTCCTCCTTAGTCTCAGCCATGACTACTATGTCGTCGGCAAACCGAAGGTGAGTGATGTACTCGCCATTGACATTAATGCCTAGCCCTCTCCATTCCAAAACCTTGAAGATATCCTCCATTGCTGCCGTGAACAGTTTCCGGAGAAATAACGTCTCCCTGCCTCACGCCCCGCTGCAAGAGGATAGGTTTCGAGGTCTGGTCTTGTAGTCGGACTGACATAGTGGCGTTTTTGTACAAACAGTTCAGCACTTCGATATACCGATAGTCAATTTGGCACCGTAGGAGAGACTGCAGTACAGCCCAAGTTTCAATCGAATCAAAGGTTTTCTCGTAGTCCACAAATGCTAAGCACAGAGGCTGATTATACTCCTCAGTCTTCTGTATAACCTGCCGCAGCGTATGTATGTGGTCCACGGTGCTGAAGCCTTTTCGAAATCCGGCTTGTTCGGGAGGCTGGAAGTCGTCGAACCTGCGCGCGAGACGATTCGTGATGACTCTGGAAAACAGCTTGTAAACATGGCTCAGAAGCGAGATGGGCCTATAATTCTTAAGCAGGGCATTATCGCCCTTCTTAAAGAAGAGTACCACCATGCCTCTGCTCCACGCCTGTGGCGTTTTCCCCTCGAGTATGACGGAATCAAATAACTTCTGAAAGGCCTTAAGGACCGGTTTTCCACCCGCCTTCAGGAGTTCGGCCGTAATTCCGTCCTCACCCGACGCCTTGTTATTTTTTAGCTGCTTCAGAGCCATCCTAATCTCGTACAGGCTGACGTCCGGGATATCTTCGGTATAGTGTCGAGTCAATCTAGCTCTTGGGTCGTTTACTAGATTTACAGCGGGTTTAGCGATAGACGTGTATAACTGTCCATAAAAAGTCTCGATCTCTCCCAGAAGCTCCGATTTGGCGGATATGACTCTGCCATCGTCGGTCTTCAGTTTCGTGAGCTGGCTTTGCCCAATAGACAGATCTCGTGCAAATACTTTAGAGCCCTTATTCCGCTCAATCGCATCCTTAATGCTTGCGGTATTAAAGCGGCGAAGGTCGCGTTTCAGGGACTTCGAGATTTGTCTATTGAGCTGCCGGTATATGCACGCATCGTCTGAAGACTGCAGAATCATCTCACGCCTCTTCTTCATTAGCTCGAGGGTCGGATCAGAGAGCTTCTTGTTCTTATTTGTACGGTGAGTCTTGAAAAACTTAGACCCGACCGTATGGACAGTTTCCACGAACCCATCGTTATATTCATCCACGGAGCTTCCTAGGCACTCGAAACGATTGTGGAGTTCGAGCTGAAAGCTCTCGGGGTTTTGGATCTGGATCTGTGCTGGACGGAGCGTAGACTTCATCAGTCGAGACCTTTCAAGCTTAATGTTAATATTCAATGTGCCTCTTACCACGCGGTGATCACTTCCAGTTTTCACCGCGTTGATCACAGAGACATCATTGAATATTTGCTTTTTCGTCGACAGGATGAAGTCAATCTCATTTCTAGTTGCACCGTCAGGACTTTGCCAGGTCCACCTTCTATGCTCACGCTTTTTGAAGAAGGAATTCATCATATAGAGGCCCTCCTTCTCCATAAAGCTAGCCAGTAGTTGTCCCCGGTGATTCTGATGTCCAAATCCAAATTGTCCCACTCGCAGCTCGTCACCGTCTCGTTTGCCCAGTTTCGCGTTAAAGTCCCCCATGACCACGGTGAAGTGAGTCTTAGAACCATGCATGACTCTTGATATATCCTCATACATGGATTCTACTTCGTCGTCGGGATGTGTCGAGGTCGGGGCGTAGACCTGTATGACCTTCAGCGAATATCTTGATGATATTCTGAGTATAAGGTACGCCACCCTGGTCGACACACTCTCGATCTTCACCACATTGTTCACAAGGGACTTGTGGACGATAAACCCGACACCACCCTGGGACTGCTGGTCAGCCTCCCGGAAATAGAGCAGGTTACCGGATTTGAGAATTATCGTATCCTCCCCCTGTCTTCGGACTTCAGACAATCCCACAATACTCCATCGCAACCTGCTCAATTCCTCCTCAATTTCGGTGATCTTCTCGTCAGTCCTCAGTGTACGCGCGTTAAAAGTTGCCAGGTCGAGTCGTTTTATAGATGGGTAGTTCTTCGCACCCCTTGCCTCGTCGTGGCCTTGACCGCTACCGGAGTCAAGGGTAGACGGGCTGCCGGGCACTAGGGGCCATTTTTTCTTTCTGCTTTTCATTTTGGGGGGGGGGGGGGTTGCCATAATCGCCACGCTTGGCAGACGGGTTGGCGATCGCAGTTTGATTGTTGTAATGCACAGAGGATGCTGCTGCCCATTCTCTGGTATGTCCCTTAGTCGCCTCTTACGACACCCTCGGGAAGAGATGGGATGGTGTTATTCTTAACGTCCGGACACCATACGGAACGAAAATGTAAATATTTATTATGTACAAATATATTTTTTGTTTGGAAGTAATAAAAAACCTGACATTTTAATTGAAAAAAAAATGCTGCCCGATTTTTATCATGCACGCTTCTGTAAAAATAATATTGTAACAAATATGTTTCAGAAAATAGTAATAAAGATTGTATTGTTGTTGATTTTAATATCTTTAATGCTAGAGCTGCAACGATTTATTTTTTTATAACTTTTCGAGTTTATTTTTTTACAGTTATAGGCCGATTGCTCATGCTGCAGGAACGTTTGAAAGAGTAACCATGGCCCTACAACGCGAAAGTCAGATGAAGGGACATAGATGGGTTATAGTCTGTAAAAGTCTGTCACACCCTCTCGCTTCATCCAAGAGTGGGTTAAGTCATTTGATGATTTCAGACATTAAAATAGGCTGATTGCTCATGAAGATTACATTAGATATGTCACCGGGAAATTGGAAACGCCGTAAGATTGTAAAATATCGCAAGAAATTGTAAACTATTTTTTTTAAATAAGACATGGTTATTTTGGAAACTAATTTATTTTGATGTGATTTATCGCATACAAAACGATTTTTTTTAAATATTATATCGAGAAATTATAATCTAGCATAAATAATAGCATAATCAGCCATTTAATGTTCCCGCTGCTGGGACTCAGGCCTCCTCTCTAGAAGAGGGAACGGGCCGTAATCCACCACGCGGGCCCAGTACGGGTTGGTGAATGTCACATGTCTTCGAATTTTTGGTTCTAGGACATGCCGGTTTCCTCACGATGTTTTCATTCACCGTTTTGAGAGCAATGGTGATGAAATAAATTACACAAAGTAATGTGCCTGGCTGGGTTTGAACCCGCGACCTACAACTCGTAAGTCGTAAGTAATTATAATCTAATATAGATTTATTATAATCATACGGAATCTGTAATTTTCCGATGACATTGACATGATTGTTATGTAAATTATGTATGTAAATATATTGTTCTATTAAGAATTCAATCGTTTAATAAATTTTAGATCCTTTCGCTAATTAGTTCTTTATGGTTTCTCCATCAAGAAATTCAAATTTTATCGCAATAATTACTTTAATATCTTCCGCAATGAAGTAATACTGTTAGGTAGTAATTTCAAGTGTCCTATTAAGGAAATTACGAGTTGAATTTATTATGACATAACTGCTACCCGTAGATGTGCATGTAAGTTACTAGTAACTACCGCCAAATGAAAGCGAGAAGAAAACTATAGTGCCAGAGCAAAGTGACATTCCATAAGTAAGTTCTCTTTATCTCACCTTAAAATAATGTGCGAATTGAACTCGCGCCCTGAGGGTTCCTTATAAACTTACTTAAGTAAATAGTTCGATTCCCGTATGGAATCGCGAAGATTTTACCGATCGCAAAAAAATTTTTTTTTTTTGTGACGTATCAACAAATTTATTATTTTCAGATTTATTCCTATGCTTTATGATCTAGGTTTAGACAAATTTCAGGATTTTGTATCAACGGGAAGTACCCTATCAATTTTGAGTCCCTTGAGAATGTCGAAATACATGTCGTTAACTTAGAAGCTTGATTTTTTCACAGCTTCAAGGGACTGCAGACCCGGGTATATGGTTTTAATTTCAACTTGATACCTCCACGCGTTTCCAAGAATAGGGTCTTGACAGACAGACAGACAGACAGACGGACAAAAAAGTGATCCTACAAGGGTTCCGTTTTTCCTTTTGAGGTACGGAACCCTAAAAATACCTTTAACTAGTTTTCTTTATGTGCCTTGTATAGTGCCAAATAAATCTATTTGCCTTCTTTCTATACTACGATAGGTTTTATAGGCACCTATATAAACAGCTTTGTTGAAAGCAGCCTTAAAAAAGATTGTGTTAGCTATAAACGCTTTTAACGTTGAACCAGTAAACCATACGATAAAACCCCGCTATATAATGTCATTCACAGAATAATGATACACTTGGCCTGCTTTTCAGAGGCCTTCAAGTGTGTAGTTGGTCTTTAATGAACCGCCTACACTAGCACTTGAACTCACATGTTAAAATATAATACTATAAGCAACCTATAAAACTTACGTTGAAGCCCCGAGATTCATGGTAAATAGAGGTTGAGAAATAGTTCCAAAATATTGTTGTTTTCAACATCAAGTTGAAGGATCAGTGCAGATTTACTAGAATTAAACACGGATTATATAAAATATTTGGATAAAATCCATTCAGTTTAAGCGCTAAATATCGAGTAGGTACCTCGATTCAATATGGCTGGTAAGCCGGACAGTTAACATTGATATTTGCTTACCATTAGGTGAGATAGTGGTCAAACGCGAGCCTATCAATAATAAAAAAAAATATCACCTCACACCAAAGTGGCAAGAAAATTATTAATAATATTACCATCTGGGTAATAGAATAAATAAGCAAGTTTTTTTGCCGGATTTTTTCGAGTGTAGTTCATTGGCAAATTTAAATTGATTTCTAGTGGATATTGTGATTTAAAATAGGTGTAGTTTTGTATCTCAAGTGTCTACACAACTGGTCAATATGTGGAATAATTGAAACTAGCACGATTTCGGTAATATTTTGCTGAGAATAATTTTATTGTAAAAGGAAAAAAAGAAAGAAAAACATTTTATTTGGCGGAACAAGGCGCAAATTTAGAATAAACAAATTATAAGTATATTATGTATATTGTGTGTGTGTGTGATGTGTTTTGTGTGTTATTGTAGTATTGACTACCTCAGCGAAGCCTACCAAGAAGGCTGAATCAGTGTCTTATTCCTAAATTATTAGAAAGAAAACAAAATAAAGAAAACATGTTTATTCTGCCCAAATAGACGCACTATAAAATACAGCAATCTGTCGGGCCATGTGCAAACCGGGCATAACTGTGCTGTACCATAGACACATAGAACCATCCATTCCATTCCATCCATTTCCATTATTAGGAATAAGGGCATATAATCAAGGCGAAAAGTCCTAGAATACTTGCTATTAACATATTTACATAAATACTTTTTTTTAATTATGGAAGAAAAAACCCCATTCCAGTAGAAACCGCAAATTGTCGTTTACTATTGCTTTCTGAAAAGGCTCAAAATTCTCCGTAACATAAAAAAATGGTGCCATGAATGCACGTGCCTTTTAAGTATTAATAGACCCTTAAGAAGCTCCAGCGCTTGGCACCTTTCAAGCATTCAGCCTTGAAACTAATACCGGTGACTAGCTATGCTTTTCATCACGACCAATTCTAGAGGTACTCAGTCTTATAGTATCTGCTCAAAATAAAGGGTTTTTTACAAGAGTTTTGTCTTTCAATAGAGGCAAATTGACAATCGGAATCTGGAATAGCAACCACGAAAAAGAAGCTCAGCGTTGTAAGGCCTCGTACAAGGTGGATTCATGGCCTGGTAAGGGAAATGATCATCCGATAGAAGCGAAACGCACAAGACCGTTCTTCGTAGCGTCACCTGGGGAGGTATATGTCCAGTAATGGACGTCTTTTGGCTAAAATCATGATGATGATGGTGAAATCGGAACAACACGACGGTTTTGAACGGTTTTCACAATAGTTAAACCACTCCTCAAGAAGAACAATAAAGAAGACATGACTAACTATAGGCCAATAGCTTTAATCCCCGTTTTTTCCAAAATCATTGAAAAAGTAATTTATGAGTCATTTTATTCATTTCTGTCAAAATATGATATATTATGTGAGGAACAAAAAGGTTTTTGTAAAAATAAAAATATTAATATGGCCATATACGATCTAATAAATAAAATAATGGTTAATGTAGATAAAAAAATACCGATTTGTGCCATTTTTACCGATATGACCAAAGCCTTTGATTATGTGGACCATGAAAAGCTTTTGAGCAAACTTGAAACTTACGGTATACGAGGGAATGCTCTACGTCTAATAAAATCATATTTAAGTGGACGTGTTCAATATACAGAAATCTCTAAATTATGCGCCAAATCAAAACGTGAGATTAAATATTTATCTGGTCCGAGGGAAATTAAATATGGCGTTCCACAGGGCAGCGTTCTAGGGCCATTATTATTCTTGCTATATATTAATGACTTGCCACGACAGATCCCGTACCCTTGTGTGTTATTTGCCGATGACAGTACGGTCCTAATTGATTGCCTCAACAAAGAGCTTTATGAAAATGAAATAAATAATTCTCTAAAATTAATAATAAACTGGCTCATCAATAATAATCTTATCATAAACCTTAATAAAACAAATATAATGCATTTTTATCAAAAAATTCTTCCTTTAAACCTAAGCATTAATTATAAGGGACAAACTATTAATAGTGTTAACGTGGCAAAATTCTTGGGTATATTGATTGACGGTCAATTAACCTGGAAACCACAGGCTGAAGAAGTTTGCAAAAAATTAAGCACGTCTGCGTATGCTCTCTACAATCTGTCCAAGAAAGTTAACATTGATACTTTAATGGTGGCATATCATGGTTTGGTGGTTTCTCTTCTAAGGTTTGGTGTAATATTTTGGGGTAATTGTTCAGAAAGAGAGTCTATATTTAAAGCCCAAAAACGGTGCATACGATCTATTTTTAATCTCAAGGTTACAGATAGTTGCATTCCATTTTTTAAGAAACACAAAATACTAACTTTTCCTAGTATATACATTCTCGAAGTAGCTATATTCGTTAAAACTAACATGCATCTATTTCCTGCATTGAATGATACGAGGAAGCGAACTACTACTATGAGATCAAAATATCAGGGTTTATTATGTACTGGTAGTTATAACACTGCATTACTTAAAAAAAACATTATTGGTATGGCACCTATTATATTTAACAGATTGCCAAATTGTATTAAGGATCAACCCTTAACAAAATTCAAAAAACTCTTGTCATCGTTGCTAACAGAGAAATGTTATTACTCTGTTGCCGATTTTATTAATGATGATTTGTAATATTTGCTTACCTTTAACTCTGTACCTAGTTTTTATAATCTTTAAGTTAATCTGTAAGTTAACCTATATTTTTGTATGCCAACCGGCAGAATGTACTGGGTATACACATATCTGATCTAACACCATTATTGTAACACCTGCATTCAATACAAATAAAGAAATTATTATTATTATTATTATTTGAATTTTTTTTTAAATGTCAATCATTTCACAATCACTTTGGCAATTGTTACAACGAATTTAATTTTGATCGAAAAACACATTACAATAATAAAAGTAACTATGAAAATGGTGAATCTGTAAAGGTATCAATTTTGTAAAATTCGCAATATTTTCGGTCAACATTATCGTCCTTTCAACACAAAATTTTGGCCTATTATTGATGATATGGATTTTACTGACATGTGGTTTCAACAG
Source organism: Mythimna impura (assembly GCA_905147345.3). Taxonomy (NCBI): domain Eukaryota; kingdom Metazoa; phylum Arthropoda; class Insecta; order Lepidoptera; family Noctuidae; genus Mythimna; species Mythimna impura. Next base: position 19,448,269 of record LR990356.1, on the reverse strand, counting down.
GACTTTGCCACAAGTCACACAGCCACCGAAACAATTAATTTATTGCAGGTCATAATAATATGAATTTCAGTTATATATTACATGGAGTTTTTTATTTTTGTTTCATTCCACAACTTTCACACGTCATCTAGTCCCAAACTAAGCGCAGCTTGTGGTATGAGTACTAGACAACTGTTAAACATGCTTACATTACGCCCAGACAAAGAACAAATGAACGTGCTCATCAAACAAACATTAGTCCTGGGTGGGAATCGAACCCACAACCTCCAGCGTAGTAGTCAGGACCAGACCAACAGGCCTGCTGCTGTAAGCTGTACGGCCCAATCATGTGATTTATGTAATACCGTTGGATTATTTTTTATTGGTTGGATCAGCCAATCGAATCGCAGCCTTAAAACTCAAAATCCGTGACGGGATTAACGAAATTGACCATTGTCACCATTAAGTGATTGAAAGAATCAACATCTGTAAGCGTGATCGTATTACTCAAGCTTACTCTTGATACTACAATAAAAATTTGAATCAGTTTCATCAAAATTCTTTGTTTAATTTTGTTTCAAAAAACAAAGTTCCTCTTGAATAATCCTGTATTTATACGATCGACTGCCAATCACAGCACAATATGATTCCGGTGACATACTCGTAACTTTTGATTGCTTCAGCTATAGTAATAGAAGTTTATCGGTGCCGTTATATGTGTGATCACTATCCTTTTTTCGAAGTAGTATTTTTGTGGGAATTTCTACGATCGACTCGGAAAGAACTCGTGACCTAGGGCTGCGGGAATGTTCAAAGGACTTACCGTGGCCTTGGAACGTAAAGGGCAACTGGAGAAGCAAGTGGGTTTTAGTCAACAAAAGTCTGACGGTAAGTTCTCTCGCTCCACCCAGAGCGAGAGAAGTTATTTGTTGATATTCCACCTGCAAAAAAAAACTATCACGATCGATGGTTCGAGTACCTCTGGCACGTTTTTCTCGTGTAAATCGTTCCCTTTTAGTAAAACATAAAAGTCCGTGTTTCCTCAACCGTTACGAGTATTAAAGGTTGTATCGAGCGTGTGTAAAAAAGGTTATTACAAAACACATAGTATAGAAACCAAAATATTGCGTTGTACATTTGCTGAAAACCGTGGCCAAATGGTTCTACCACGTTTATGATTTTACTCTGTCACACGAGTAAAACAATGGTCTCGGTACGTGTATTTGAGCGCGTTGGAGCTTGTCAAACGCATGTTACTAATTTTTTTTCATTAGGTACAGACAGCTGCAACGATTGGGTTCTTCTTTTATATTAAAATATCTTAGAAAAGGGGGTAACCAGTTGATGACGTTGCCTGTACGGGGTGACCAGATGGTTGCAAACCAACGTCCCAACCAAGGTGACCTTGGTTTATGTGTTTGGTTTGTGTTGCGGGAGTACTAATCAGTTTTTGGCGAGAGGTGGGCTGGTTGGAATAAGACCACCAAAGGTCTTATTTCAACCAGCCCACCTCTTGCCAAAGATTGGCAGCCATGGTCCTATTCCGATACATACATAGATTGTGGGTTTTTTTACACATTAAAAGTCTGGATAATATCTTTCGCTCTTCCCTGAAGTCATTTCATGACATCCCTCAGAAAAAATATACCAGTATGTACTATGCCATATTTTTAATTTCTTTGGATCTCTAATTATATGTGAATACATGGTCTTTGAGGTCAGTGGCAAACGCCGTGGAGAAGGACCTGGGCTACTATTGAACGGTTCCCCAATTAGTAGGGTGTTAACCTTTAAATACCTAGGGCATCTACTTGCCGCTGATCTCAGGGACGATGTGGACAATGAGAGGGAGCGCAGGGCCCTAGCGGTGCGGAGTAATATGTTGTCCCGTAGATTTGCGCGGTGTACAGACCAAGTAAAAATAACACTTTTCAAGGCTTATTGCCAAAGTCTGTACACGGGCAGTCTATGGGTACACTACATAAATACGAAAAACTTTATTCCGACAGTCACAAATACGAATTTCAAAATACCGATTTTCATAATTCCGAATGGGTCAAAATTCCGAATATAACAACTCCGACTTATCATTACTCCTATTTTTATAATTCCTAAATTTCAATTTTCCTAACTGTTATAATTACTATTCTCAAAATACCGAGTTTCAATAGATCGAATAACGAAAAGTCCGACCTAATGATAATTCGAAACATCAATAAAATTCCGAAATAAAAACGCCTCGTAAAACTGTATAGCTAGACAAATAAACACATAAATGCTCGTCAGAGGTCGTAGTATGAGGGGGTAGAATTAAAAAACTAATGACAGATGCGTTTTCCAGCATGCAGGGGATTTATTGCAGCATGGAAGCAGGCATGCAGCGTGCAAGCAGACATGCAGCATGCAAACAAGCATGCGACATGCAAGCAGGCATGCAACATGCAAGCAGGCATGCAGCGTGCAAGCAGACATGCAGCATGCAAACAAGCATGCGACATGCAAGCAGGCATGCAACATGCAAGCAAGCATGCAACATGCAAGCAAGCATGCAACATGCAAGCAGGCATGCAGCATGAAAGCAGGCATGCAGCATGCAAGCAGGCATGCAAAATGCAGCAAGCAATGTTTCTGTCACGGCTCCGGCGCTGCGGGGTTTGGGCGGCCCCACGCGAGCTTATCGTCGCAGATGGTTTTAACGCTCACCACCGCAGCTTCGGCTTGCTGGCCGGCTTTGCCGGCCAGCCTCAGCCGCGGCGGCGGGCCTTCAAACCACCTGCTCCTCAGCTCGCGGGCCACCCTACCCCTCCGCGCCTACGCGGGTTTAAATTACACTCTAGGGGTAGGGCAAACAAGACTGCGTGAAGTCGGTTTTGCAGCGATTCGTTTCTAACACTAAATTTTTTAGCACAACATGTTGACTTTTAGTTTATTCGAAGTATTGAAAATCGGAATATCGTTTTTCGGACCGAGAAACCTTCGAGCATTTGATTCTTCGAACGTATGAAAATCGGAAAACTAACAAATCGCACTTACGACTTTCGGTAAAATAAATTTCGTGATTTTTAATAATAGACATTATAATTTTTAGGTATTATGAAATTCGGAATATCGAAATTCGGAATAAAATATTTCGGAGTATTTGGGTGGTCCCGCAGTCTATGGGTCAATTATACTAAGAGATCGCTGGATGTCCTGCGCGTCCAATATAATAATGCTTTCAGGATGCTGTTGAGACTACCTCGCTACTGTAGCGCGTCGGAGATGTTTACGCAAGCCCGTACCGACGGTTTCTACGCAATTATTCGTAAAAAAACTGCGTCGCTACTGAGGAGAGTGACGGACAGTCAGAACAGCATCCTGAAAACTGTCGCTGAGAACTTTGGCTCTCCAATTCTTCAGAAGTTTGTGCGGAGATTGATAATTACTAACACTAGGCAGTAAGTTTTTCTTTGTTTTTTTTTTTTTATTCTTGTATTTTACTCACACTATGGATTTTTGGTGTCCGAAATAAATTTATTATTTTTTTATATTTTTTTTATCTCAGGACCCTGAGGTCCTGGACCTTTGGGAGGCGTACGAGGAGCCGAAGTCAACTCGCAGAGGCCCTTTAGATAATTATAATGGAACATGATACCAACCGACGATTATCCCTGTACGCGCTATGCTAGTGCACCCAAGGACAACCCCCGGTTATTGAAAAACAAAGATAATAGGGCTATGGTTTTTGGAGTCTTAAGTGGACTGGTAACATGGAACTATGTCAAGACTATGCCCCCCCCTAAATTATTATTATTATTATTATAATAGGAAGCACAAACAATACGAAGACAGTTTATACTGGAAATTTTTAACTTCAAAACAAAAGCACTGCTCCTCATTTGTAACTTGCTGCAATTAATTGTTAGTTGTTAGAGTTCTCAGTGTTACGTGGTGCAATATATGTAACAACAGGTCTTTTGTTATTGCATAAAATAGAACAGTACTTTTATTGTTCCATTTTGTTTCTTTGACATAATAGCAGACTGGGTTGGGTGCCATTATTTGTTTAGATTGTTGCAACAATGTACCTTGTAAGTAAAAAAAAGTTATCGGTATTTTCTTATTAGTGCAATAACTTAGTGAAAATTTTCATTTTCGTTTTTGGGAATACAACCATTGGGCGTACTCATACAGCTAAGGAGTGAAATTCTCTGACGGTGTCTGTGTTTCCTGATAGCTACTACTCGTGGGTCTTTAAGTAAATAGGTTACTGTCAGCCAGGTGAGATGTGAGATAAAATATATATTATCATTTTGAAACACATGAAAGAATTTGGTTTTTTTTACAATATTTTAAGCCCAAGCACCAGTTGTAATATCTGCGGCATAAGTATTTTTTCCGTTTCACTGGGTGTACTTGTACTGGCGGGTAAGTAGCTTTTGGGTCTGAAAAATACTTTTAGGTTTCCATCGCAAGTCCGTCGGGGAGGTGTGTTGATACCTCCCCGACGGACTACACGTTGTCCTGTATTTGTTTTCTAACGCGCTAATCTCAGGAACTAGTAGTTCGAATAGAACACTTTTAATGTAACAGTGTTTGGCCCTGCAAAAGTGTTAGTTCAGAATCAATATTAGAAACAGACCGATATGGTTGAGCATGTTTTGTTTTTAGGTGGGAAATTATCGAATAACTTTTCCCGCCCTTAGGCAGAGCTAGAGGGCATGTCAGACTTTTACTGACTAAAATCCACTCTTGTTCTTTCTTTACCTTCGTTTCAGGGCCCCGGGGTACACTTTCGCACAATTTATGGCCCCAGTAGGCTTCGACCCTGCTGGGCCTCTACGGTTTGCTGACATCTCTTTTAGGCGCGCGTGGATAACTACGCGCCGTTGACGACTTGAGCTCGGTCCGGACGGTTACCGGATGGCCGGACAGCGGGCTACCCATTGCTCGCCGTCCGGAAGCCTACGCCTACGGTGGTTGGAAATCGGGATCGGGATCCCGGCGGCTGGGGCGTGAGGGCCGTTTCTCACGTGTGCGGCCGCCTCCTTCGCTAGCGTGGTTGAGGATGCTGAGGTTAAAATTATCTGATCAATGATATTTATTTCAATCGTTTTCGTCAAATAAACTAGCCCGGTGTAATTGTAATTTAAACTAGGTGACCGGCTGTTTTGGTACCTCATGGCGTGGCACACGACAATGGTAAAAGACAGGACGGTATGTCTTAACTTCCGTGAAAGATGGGTAGGCCTTTAGTGTGGGACACTACCTTTGTCGATACTCTTGCACCATCCCATTTTCCTAGCTCGTCGAGCTGTGCTAGTGCTGTCACTGCGACTACGGAGAACCTCAAGCAGCGGAAATACAATAATCTCGTTGGCAGTTATATTTTCGAGCCATTTGGGGTTGAAACTAGAAGGCCGTGGGGTTTGAGTGCTCATACACTTTTTAAAGAATTATCCGCGTTTGGATAATTCTTTAAAAGTTAACACTTGGCCACGCCAAGTGTTAACTTTCTTTGGGTCACGACCCAAGGGCGGCTTTTACCTCGGTTAGAAATTAAGCGTTGCTATATAACATGGCAATGCTGCCAGTTTTTTAGGCACACTTCCAGTCGACCGCCATGCGGAGGAATTATTTGGAGCCATATTTTAGCTAGGTCTTTAGTGTATAAATAGTTTAAATTAGTTAAATGTTTTTATTTTTTTTGTTTTAGTATTTAATTGTAATTAAAGAAAGGTTACCCTGGTGAAACTGTAATTTTCAGGAATTTATGGCGTTAACACTAGAATTTTTGGCCTTGTTGTGGGTGCATGTTACCATTTACTCGTTAGAATTTCCTGATAGGATTGTTTCACAATGAATAAGCACAAGTGTTAATGTACACTTTACATTTGCTGATAGGTAAGCCTAATCTCCCTAGCAAATGCAAATTGTATTTACCTTAATGAGGTTATTCCAATTCATACTACGTTTAATTCTGTACCTCCATTTTGCGGATTATTGCCTGTTGACTACCCTCAGAAGCAAACAGCTGTAACTCAATCAAAGTAAGTTTCGAGAAAACAGGGATATTGTGAAAAAAAATATACCGTCTTTATAATGTTGATAAAAAGTATCTTAAGTCCTTCTTCAGGGCCAAGCCTATATCTAGGTAATTTTCGATTTAGCGGCTAAGGCGTACTTTCAAAACAAATTAACACAGTTATTTTCGCATTTACAAAATAAGTAAGTATGGATCACAGAAAAGATGAAAGGTATGGATAGTGTTCTTCTTTTCGATGTTTCAAGTAGGTACCAATAAACTTAAGGGATTTTTGACGACGAGTCTTCTTAATTTGAAAAGTTCTACGCTATTTTATACAAAAAGAAAACCGAATTAAAAACAGAATCATTAAAATTTTGAGATACCACTTTTTGGTTTCCGAGGACAAAGAACCACTCATTCGTGAATGGGACACACCATTCGCAGTCCACGGAATAGATATTAATTAGAGTGAATTTCAACTCGATTACTCGGTAGATATAATTATGTATGTGTACAGTTAGCAAAAGAAACAAGTAGGTAACGAAGCAGATAACATTCTTTAGTTACATATAACGTTAAGTAAATATTGTGGCGACCATGCAGGCCACACTAATAATTACTAACTTGCAAACTGGCATGTAATACTTTTAAGGTTAATGTTTTAAAAAAGTTTAGGTTTGATAGATGAAAAAACAAGAGATAGGGAGACGTCATACAAAAGTCGAGACGTAATTTTTTATTCAAAATGTATTAGAAAGTGCTTCATACAATAGAATATCAGTATAATTCAACCAGAGAGCCTTTCATTTGCGTCTCCCCTATCACAATTTCATGCAGATTTTTTAAAAAAGGAGGTTTTTTTTTAGTTTGGGAAAATCATCTAATGACAAATCTCCTTCTTGGGCGGAGCGGGAGATAGTGTCAGACTTTTACTGACTAAAAACCGACTCATGTTCCTTCTTTGCCTTTATCCTAGGGCCCCGGGTTTCGCTTTCACACTACCCGTGGCCCCAGTAGGTTTCAACCCTACTGGGCCCCGACGATTTGCTGACATCTCCCTGAGGCGCGCGTGGAACAATACGCGCCGTCGACGACTTGGGCTCGGTTCGGACGGTTACCGGACGGTCGGACGGCCCGAGCCTACGGTGCCCGGAAATCGGGATCGGAATCCCGGCGGCGCGCCGCCAATCTCGGCGGCGGTTGGGGCGTGACGACTATCTTGTTCAGCGATGTCTTTGTCAAATATCAACCGATGGCCTACTGGGGCTATGAGTTCGCTTCTGAAAGGACAACCCGGCCCTGGAATGCAAGGCAACTAAGGAACATAGGGTTAGTCAGTAAAAGTCTAACTCGCCCTCTCGCTTCGCCCAAAGTTGGGAGTTATCATTGGATGATTACCCAACTAAAAAAAAAAATATCAACCGATTTTTTTGTTTGACGGAGTGTTTTTTCAAGGTGGCGAAGATATATTACGGTACGCTCTGAAAGATGGATGCAGATTTGTAAAATTTACCCTTGTTTCACCAATTACGTACAATTTATATATTGGGGTCATTAAGTCGGACATAACTTTTTTGTTTATGGACCGATCTTGATGATTATATTATTTTTACATAGGGTCAAGTTGTAATTCCGTTTTAGTATGTCCGTTCATCTATTGTAGTAGTGGCGACTATACCAACGCACAAATAAAAAAATAAGAAATCAAAATATGTAACAATCATTAAAAAATACACAGGACCGTTCTTTGTGGCGACATTTGGGGGAGGCCTATGTCCAGCAGTGGAAGTTTTTCGGCTGAAAAGATGATGATTAAAAATCAATAACATTGTGTGTGCCTCAACCGTGAGGCACACACAATGTTATTGATTTTCTCCAAAAAAGATTCATTTGTTGCAAAGAAATGTTGCCAGAAAGATGTTGTCTGACGCTGGTCTTCCAACGGACCTTAAGTTAAACGGTTTCAAACAAATTATATGTAATAATAAAATAAGAAAAACATATATAATAGTAGATTATGTGACTAGGGGATAAAGCAGTGTCTTTAAGTCGCGGGCGGCATGTTGAATTCCGAACGAAACGAAGGTTGCTAATTTTAATCCCCAACGTAAATGAGGGATTTACATAACTAACTCCCGAGCAATGCGAGGGAGTTAATAAAGAAACCTTAGTGAGAAATGTAAGTATTATTTACAAGATAACTTTAACTATCACTCAACATGTTTAGAGATTTGAAACAAACAAAATTCACTATTAGATTCTATAGTTTTAATTTTCTATAAAGCTCTTTCATTACTTTTTTTTTTATTGGTGGCCAGTTTGAATTTTGAACAAACTTGTTTGATGCACGTACATTTTAATTCACTCAATGTTTTTTACGTTCCAAATTCAAATTTCATTATTCCCTAGGGATCGCCCTTACTACATTATCTCCCTAGGGACGGAATGTCATGCTATAAGTGATGGTTGTATGACATATAAAAGGGCATTATCGAGCAGGTGGTGTAAAAATACTTTTTATAATATAAATAACTGATTAGTTTTACAAGTTCAAATAAAATATTACGATACAGAACTACGATTTAAACTCTTTTTTCTGACTGTACCTACTACATTTGAAGTAACATTATGACTGTCTGAATAATATTGGTAAGAGTCTTAATTTAATTTAATGCCATTTTCATAATTAAACAGCTTAATGTTATCAAATAGGTTTACTGGGTGTTTTTTTTTTAATGATATAAACCAGTGCTTGACTGCGATTCCACCTGATGGTAAGCAGTGATGCAATCGTTGATGGTGAGGCGCACTAGTTTATTAAGACCCTATTCACTCTAGCCTTGAAGACACCTAAATTATAATCGGACGCGAAGACCGCAGCAAATTGTTCCAATCTTTCGATGAACATTTTTAATGTAAAATAAAACTGTATATGTACTTTGTGATTAGAAAAGATATTAATGACACTTATTTTTATGTATTTTCATTATGGTAACCTGGATTTTATAAAGTCTTACTTATTTTTTTATGAGAAATTATAAGTCAATCCACACATTTCTTTATTGGACACGTGGTCAAACTTCTCATTTTATAACTAAGCAACGGGAAAATGAGATAAACTATATATAAAAAATTAATGCGTCTTTTTTACAACGCCAAGTAAATATTTTTAATCTAAGATCGAGCGCAAGGGCAGTGGAAAGGGCTATGCTCGGAGTTTCCTTGCGTGATCGAATCAGGAATGAGGATATCCGTAGGAGAACCAAGGTTACCGACATAGCACGAAGAATTGCCAAACTTAAGTGGCAATGGGCAGGGCACATTGCTCGCAGAACTGATGGCCGTTGGGGCCGAAAGGTAGGCCGGAAGACGTAGCGTTGGAAGGCCTCCTACAAGGTGGACCGATGGCCAGGTAAGGGTTGCGGGAATCCGATGGATGCAAGACGCATAGGACCGTTCATTGTGGCGACCCTTGGGGGAGGCCTATGTCCAACAGTGGACGTCTTTCGACTGAAATGATGATGATGATGATGACGATGATTTATATATATTTATTTATTTATTTTTATCCTCGCATCAGAACGCTTTGCAGCAATTACACCAATGGATGATGATGAAGATCGAGGGAAGTGAGTTCGGTATTGTAGGGCAAGGGTATTTTTTTATAACCACCCAGAAAGTGGCTTACATAGGCGATAACTAGTGGCTAAGATAGTATCATTCAGACGCTCGTTAATAGAGTATTCCACTCATTTTTAAAAAGTGTCTTAATTAGATTCTATAGTGCTATATTTTTATTCAGTCGCTAAATATCCTAAAAATGCATTCAAAATTTACATTTTCAAATTTTGCGCATATTTGACGAAAATGTAGAAAGCAGTGGACGCCACACACGTGTAAACAAATGCGCTCAGTATGGCCGATCAGTTGGCAGTTGACAGCTGTCACTAGTTTACACAGCCGAATGACGTAATAACATGGTGGCTACTATTTCAAGGCGATAAAGAACAGATAATAAAAACAGAAAACTTTGATTTGAATTTTAAAACTTATTTTGTTATTTTATTAACTAAAACTAACACTTACCGACTGCATTTTACCTAAGCTATCTTAATAATATATTTTTATATTTTTTCTCATCATCATCTTCCTGCCCTTGTCCCATCTTATTTGGGGTCGGCGCAACATGTTTTTTTCTTCTATTCTATCCTATCAACCGTCATGCTATCACTAACTTCTTTCATATCACTGTTCACACAATCCACCCATCTTTTCTTTGGCCTCCCTCTCCCTCTCCACCCATCCACATGTATACTCATAACTCTTTTAGTAACATACGTTTGATCTCTCCACTTTACATGACCATACCAAGACAAACGATTCCCCTTCAACTTTTCAGTCACCGGCGCCACTTTCAAACTTCCTCTAATATACTCATTTCTCACTTTATCCATTCTCGTCACACCACACATCCATCTCAACATTCTCATCTCCGCTACATGCAATCTTTTTTCATCCGTCTTTTTCACAGCCCAACATTCTGATCCATACAGTATGACAGGTCACTCACCTCACTCATATAGAGTAAAATACCCTATTGTGGCTGACTTAGTAATTTAGAAGGCAATGTAGATTTTTAGAGGCGAATAATACTGTTAAAGAAAAGTCTGTTAAATTAGCACTCATTTTTTACTAAAATGACGTAAATTTTTCAAAAGAGTAAGCTTATTAAGAATGTGACGTTTTCAGAGTCATACTTAATTATTTAAATCTTTGTTACCATAAAGCATGATATACAACCTGCCCAGAGGTTGTTGCCCAGAATTTATTGGCAGGACTTTTTTCGAGAAAAGTTTAGTGATTGCTTTTATTATTCGTATTTTTTTAAATTCCTTAAAGGTTCGCGTTTGACCGATATCTCACCTGATGGAAAGCGGCGATGCGGTCGACGATGGAGCGCGCTTACCTAGAAGCAACCTATTCAATCTTGACTTAAACATTCCCGGGTTCCTAATGGATGTTTTGATGGATGATTGGTGTAGTTTTGGATCACATAATTGGAAAATATGTAGGTATGTGGAATTATTTAAACACGCGCAATCTCGGTAAAATGGAGATAAGAATTTTATTGTAGTATTGATTGCCTTAGCAAAGCTTGCTGAGACGGCTGACTCGATACGTTTGATGCCAAATACTGGAAAAAACAATTGAATGTTACGTACGCACACTAATGAGAAAAAAAATACTGTATTCTGTAACAAAAACTGAATCACACTCATATATTGTAAAGGCAAGTTTATGAGTATATGTGCTTATGTGTGTATGTTTGTTACTTCTTCACACTTAGACTAGATTCTTTTGTGTCCCTACATTTGCAAAAAGACAAACTGATTTACATTCGTTCATAAAAAGTGAGGTTCAGTTGAAAACTAGCGTCAAGCAAGTGTTGCGTAGCTGTCTGGCATTATGATGAACTGGACCTATTTGGCGCAGCGGTGAGAAACATTTTTTTTTTAAATTTATGTTTCTACAGTACACACATAATGAAGAAACAAATACGTACGTACGTACGTCTACGACGTAAATGTACCTATGTCTGTCTTACGTGCTAAATAAACATGTATTCTTTCTTTCAAATTATAAGTGGGCAAGTTTTTTTTTGCCATGTACCCAGCATGTTTAAGCCACCCGATTGCGATTGAGAATTTCGTAACAAGAAAAAAGTAATAACACTTTACCCGACACAGTTATCGAACCATTAAACCCACACTCAACTCCAACTTGCGACAACTAGTCCAAACAAGGCGACAATGGGTTAAAATTATTATTATTAATCTTAAGTATGATAACAGCGAGCGTCCGCGACTTAAGTGTTGTTCTGTGTTAGTATTTACTAACAAATGTCAGTTGCAGGACTAACATAACAAAACACTTAAGTAAATTGTGTAGTGATCTAATGTCCTGGCAAAGATTAAGTGTGCTTTTTCTCGTGTCATGTGAGAAAGCTAGGCGGTGCGAGAATGCTAAGCGGTGCGTGGAAATGTGGGACTGTTTCCACGAAAACTGAGCGAGGAGCTATTGTGGTGTAAGACTGCGGACCAGCGTTGTGAAGCGGTGTGTAGTTGAGTAGAGGATGCATAGCGGACATCTTTCAGCTGTGCATATGAATACTCATTCCTCGTTTGCGTCCCTTGCACACAAAAATACCTAGCTTTCGCTACCTCGCACATCTTGTGTGGAAAAGCACTCTAAGTGTGCGATGTAGCGATTATGTTGCGAAAAGAATGGAGTGCTTATTTTGCTTGGAAGTAGAGTGATGTTTGATATCTAACCCGTATGTGTATAACATAAGAACAACGTGACAAACTGTCGCTGTACACTCATAACCAAATAACTATTGTATCATCATTGGTCGCAGTTTTTTTTTAAGTTTATTGTATACTATGTCTATATTAATGTTTAGCGATGAAATCCAAAATCTACGACCTATAAAATACGACGTCATTGGGATAAACGATTCTCGACGGGTTTATGATTTCTTTTAAGGTCAAAACCATGCAATGACTTCACCGACTCTAGAACGGAGCGAGAGTGACAAACAACAGAGGGGCATATTGGACTTTTACTAACTAAAACCATACCTAGGTTTCTTCAGTTGCCTTTGCATTCTAGGAAGATGGATAACCTACTGAGAAGTCGACCCATGGCTCCAGTAAACTTCGGCCATACTGGGCCCCTACGGTTTTGTTAACATCTCTTCGAGGCGCATGTGGAATACTACACGCTGTCGATGACTCAGCCTCGGTCCGGACAGTTACCGGAAAGCTGGACGGCGAGCTAACCATTGATCGTCATCCACAAGCCCACGCCTACGGTGGCTGGTAATTAGGGCCGGAGTCTCGGCGGCTGTCGTTGCGTCCCGTAGACAGTATGCTCTTATGCTTTTATTTTTGATACCATTGCGTATCTCGGTATCATCTTCAGTCCTACGCGATACTGCTGGGTAACAGTATATCACGTGGGGCGACTGCCCATCTAGCCTCCTCAAATAAGTGGGTGGGCAACACGATAAGACATGATAAGATTGGTTCTCAGTTTTTTTTTATTACTGTTACTCCACATCAGGAATATTCTTGCATCGTGGGTGCGTGCAAAAGATGTAAACTCACATACACCCAGAGCTGGAACAACTATCTATAAGCCACACCATTTTTTTTTTTATATGAACCAGTGCTTGACTGCGATCCCACCTGATGGTAAGCAGTGATGCAATTATTGATGGTCGTGGTGCGATGCGAGGAGATGGAGGGGTCAAAGTAAACTACATGTTAGTTACTACTCCAAGAGTCGAGTTCTCTTCCACCTTTAATTAGCAACATTATATACATAGTTACGACGTGATGTTATGTCGATAATCTACAATCACGTATTCACATACTAACTACCTTAGCATATTATACTACGTGCTGTACGTGACGTGCTGATGTACGTGACATCACACCACATCACCCCCCTTAAATTTAAAAAAAAAATTTACAAGGTTTTTTTTTTTCATATTACAAACTATTACCTACTCTAACTCTTACAATACACTTTTGTTCTATTCTTATGTACTATATCTATTTTATTTTTATACTTAATCACAACATTTGGTGACTCGTCTTTTACAACTTCAAAAGGTCCATTATAAATACATTCCAATTTATTGCCAGTTTCATTCTTAATCAAAACTAAATCACCTTCCTTATAGGTTACAGAATTAAGATTCTTATCATAACAATGTTTCCTAGCTAATTTACTCGCTATTAAATTCTCCTTTGCATCATTTTGTGCCCTTTGCAATCTGTACTTAAATTCTAAAGGATAATCATCAAAATTATACAATGGTTCAACACTTTCTCCTTGAAGACTACTTGGTAATCTGCATATTCTTCCAAACACTAATTCATAAGGTGTATATTTGGTAACAGTATTAACTGTCGTATTATAAGAAAAACACCAAAATGGTATCCAAGAACTCCATGATGATGGGTTATTATTCGTCTGTATCCTCAAATATGCACCTAATGTTTTATGTACATTCTCCAAAGAACCTATACTCTCATGATGATATGACGTCGACATGACTTTATTGATGTTCAAGATATCACATAGCTCTATCATTACTTTCGAAACGAATTCACTACCCCTATCCGTAGCTATTGTTCTCGGTATTCCATATCTCAAAACAAAATTCTCTGCCAAAGCTTTTGCTACCTCATTTGCGGATTTATTCTTTAACGGATAAGCCTCTACAAACTTCGTAAGTTCACATTGAATAGTTAATATGTAAACATTGCCTCTTTCGTCTCTATCAAGGGGTCCTACTATGTCTAAATAAATCTTCTCAAACGATGTTGATGCAGTAGTCGTAACCGTCATGGGTTCCCTAGTATTCCTAGAATACTTTTGCTTACAACACTTATCACATTTACCAACGTACTCCACTACGTCTTTCTCTATAGAAGGCCAATAATAATACTTCTTTATATTATTCACCATCCTACGTATTCCTGCATGACCACTCGTGGGTAAAATATGGAAATCATTCAAAATAACCTTCTTCTCATCTTTCCCTTCTATTTTCCGTAAATCCTTCACTACACACAGTTTAAAATCCCCACAAATCGAACTTCTATTTTCCTTCAAATATTTTGCCATTCTTGTAATGAAATCAACGTTATAACGATTTTTCATAATAACTACTTCTTTAATGCCTTCTTCAATACAAAAACTGACTATGTCTTTCGATAACTCGTCTCGCGAAGTTCCCGATAAAGATTCATAGTTTACATAAATACTCGAGTTTTCTGGCATATACACTATATCGCGCGACTTTGAAAATATCCTCCTACAACCATTATTATTGTTGTTATTATTATTATTACGTAACATTTTCTCCCAATCATCTAAACAAATCCCAATGTCATTTCCTTGTTTCTTAAGTACTTCCACGATCCTAGGGTGATCAGTCCCAGATACCACGGAGTCCCTATCACAAACATTTGGCTTTCCCAACTGCTTGTACTGTGCCCTCGTCATAACGGATATCGTCTTTTCCCGTATCAATTTCAAATCCTCACTCGTTATCACTATTCTAGAAAGTGCATCCGCTAGAACATTCTCTTTGCCCTTAATATATTCAACCTCAAAATCATACTCCTCTAAACACAAACGAAACTTAGTCAACCTACTAGATGGATCTGTCATGTTAAACAAATACAGTAATGGCCGGTGATCCGTCTTTACAACGAACCTCCGTCCGTACAAATACGGTCTAAAATATTTAACTGACCAAACTATTGCCAACAACTCCTTCTCTATTATCGGATAATTTAACTCACTCTTCCCTAACGACCGCACAATCTTCCGCTCTATTAACGGGGTAATACCTAACCACCTCACAACGCGGTGGAATAGTCAACAAGTAATCATAGGACTTAAGTGGCATCGAGACCACCCGCCGTTCACGATCCCTAAGAGAGAACCTATTCGCCGAAAAATCTATAATACCACCATACTTCTGCAAGAAATCCTGACCTAATATACCAACCGACTTACATGGCAAATCATCAAATATATAAAACTTATGCGTGAAAGAACACCGTCCATATTCCAACGTTAAATATACATAACCTATAGCCCTCAAACTACCTCCTACACCATTTATCACTAATTCTTCCTTAACTACCTTACAGCACAAAGCATCGTTCAACAAGAAACCACTCTTTACAGCCGATATCGACGCGCCCGTATCTACTAACCATTCCGCATTTATATTATACACTAGAAAATTAACCCAATTTATACTATCGCAAGCTAAAATACACTTAGTCTCGAAAAAACTGCAAGTGGTGGTCAGTTGCTTCATTACGTCGTGACATTGACGTCTCGCCTGAGTCAGTATCACTACGCGCATGCTCGAAACACGCTACACGCCTCCGACCTTGTTGAGTCGAATGACCACGATGAACATTATTGCTACGTCCGCGCATTCCACGATTATGCCATACGGTGGCATTTTTGCGCGTACGCTCAACAGCTGTTTTATGTTGCGCGTATCCATTTCCTACCGTAGACCGCCTATAACCATTTCCGCGACCTCTATTATCAAACCCACCCCTCGCGGGCCAACGCTGATACGCCATGACTTGTGCCGACGATGCACAACCTTCGTCTTCTGCTACCCTGATCGCATCCTTCAAAGAAGTCAAATTCCGCGCCGTAATGATCGTACCTAAACGCTGATTGCGAAGCCCGTCAGCAAACTTCCTGATTGCGTACTTTTCGTTCAACGGCCGCAAAATCTCATACGCTTCCGAACTTTCCCCGGCTTGAGAAATAGTCAAATTAACCATTAACTTCTCTATCTCAGCCCCAAAATCCGCGACCGACCTATCAATCTGCCTAGCGCGAGCAAGCTTCGCTTGCACAGCTACGTCTGACTCTACTGTCAACAAATGCTTCTTCATATCAGCTACCAGACAATCTACCGTTGCGTAAGTAGAGGACAACCGAATCCTAGCACCCTGGGTAAGTCGTGTAGTCAAAACAAATTTAATCAAAAGAGCATTATCTGCCCCCACTAACATAGAACTATATAGTCCTATGGCATCAATTAAGTCTTGCGTAACTTGCTCATCGCCACTCATCTTCGGGAGTAGGCTAACTGCCGTTCTCAAAGAAAACTTTTCCGCTGCCATGTTTTGTTCCGTTTCGGTTTCGCTCCCAAACTTAATAGTGTCTACGTATAATGCTTCTATCTTACATACCAACTGAGCCAATTCTTCCGAGAAATTACTAGATTTTGAAACTATACACTTAAATTTACGATAAAGCGCTTTCACCTCACCAATCTTACTATCAAAATTCCTGCCTTCTCGTCTACTAGGGCCTAACTTGACAATAGATTCCCTTAATAACTTAAGTTGTACAAATAGCGACGTTAACTCCACTTCCATTTAAATTATTGTCTCTAAATTTAACGATGAACACAAGCACCGAAACACACTTATTCACTCCCACTCAAGAAACACTTACTTCGTTCCTCCGACGGCTCCTGGTCAAGCCATCTGTACAGCCTTCTGGACTTCCCGCTGTCTCATCTTTTCTTCAATCCAGTTGTGGTGACATCTCCGATACATGCGAACCGCCAACCCTATGATGACAACTGCCATACACACAGCCACAAACAGCAACACAGTCTTGATAGCCGCCAGCTGCTCCTGAGTAGCCGTTGCGGTATTTGCACCACTCGTAGACGCCTGGGCGATAATCACCTCTTCCTTGGACGTCGTGCTCCCCATGGCCTGCGCCGTGACGCGACTGACGTGATACTCAACGAAGACAATCAAACCGCGAACCACGAACCGTGACTAGCTCCCGGTCGGCAACTACAACGCCGTCCAGCCGACTGGCAGGGTCGCCATGCGATGCGAGGAGATGGAGGGGTCAAAGTAAACTACATGTTAGTTACTACTCCAAGAGTCGAGTTCTCTTCCACCTTTAATTAGCAACATTATATACATAGTTACGACGTGATGTTATGTCGATAATCTACAATCACGTATTCACATACTAACTACCTTAGCATATTATACTACGTGCTGTACGTGACGTGCTGATGTACGTGACATCACACCACAGTGGCTTTCGCTACGTCCCCGTCAGGGGGCGTGGCAAGCGGTGTCAGGGCTTCGCCCTCTGACCGCAGAGTCCAGCCGGGGCCCGTAACAACGGACCCGTCATTATGGTGCCTAACTAGGCTCGGCGGTTGTAGAGCAGATGGCTCTATGTGTTTATGCTTGTATGTGTGTACTGTAGGCACGTCACGACGCTGCTGCACACAGCGCCGACTCTTCACGACATACCGGCGGTCAGTCCCCGCCAGGTGAGACCCCTAGGGGAAGCCCGGCGGGAGACGACCTGCGACGAGTATGCCGACTTGTTACGGACCTACAGTAGGATATGTGACCCCCGTCTAACCCGCTTCCAGAGCGAGCCGGTTACGGTTCAGACCGCAGGGACGTTTTATGTGTGTGTGTGAGCGGCATTGTATTGTGTTACATCGCTCAGTGCACGTGCACCGAATAGTTAGCTTGCGCTATCCATTCGGTGCGTGAGTCTAGCGCGTGTGTAGTGGCGAATGTGTGGTCGACTCGCGTCGTGCCTATATTAACTTAGCACACGACGTTTGTCGGGGTGCGAGTGAAATGTAGAGTCATGTTGTTTGAGTAGGCCGCGTGTAGACTGGTACGGCCTACTCAGGCGTCAGTCCGGGGGGGGGGACTCGCTGCCCGCAATCAGGTCGCGGGGGAGTCGTCTCGCGTCAGGGGGGCGCGTATGCCAGGGCGCCAGGTGCTTGACGTGAGGCCAAGCTGAGGCGTCGGCACGCGCGAACATCCCCTTCGCGAGGCGGCGCACAAACTCATCCAGGCTCTCAATCCCGAGGTCGCGTTCAATAACGTTGTTCCTCACGTAGCGAGGGGCGTCGACGACTCTACGCAACGCAAGATGTTGTTGCGCGCGGAGTCTATCTCGGCTCGACTCGCTAGTGAGGGCGAACCAAGCTGGAGCGGCGTACGTCAGCACTGGGCGAATATACGCTTTGTATATGCCCAGTTTGACGCGCGCCGGGAGGCGGGACGAGAGCACTGGTTTGAGCCGGTGGCGGACGACTCTACCCTGCGCGACGACATTGCTTGCATGCGGTCCCATGGTGAGCCGCCGGTCGATGGTCACATCCAGGTACTTGGCCCGGGGCGTCCAATCGACTTCGGCTCCGCTGAGTTTCAGACGTGGTGGGAGGGGCGATGATCCTGTGATCAGCGCCTGCGTTTTACCCACGTTAACCGACAGTCGCCATTTGGCGAGCCATTCCGGAATCAGGTCGAGCGCGCGCTGCATCCTCACCGCCGCGTACTTCGCGTTCATAGAGGTGGTAATGTACGCGGCGTCGTCGGCATACAGCGCGAGCGTGGCGTCCTCCGTGGTGGGGATGTCGTCGGTGTAACGTGAGTAGCACGCCGGCGAAACGCAGCTGCCCTGCGGCACGCCCGCTCGGATGGGTCTGGGGGTGGAGAGCGCCCCGTCGACCACCACTCTGAAACACCTGTTAGACAGGAAAGCTTGGACCACTTTAACGATTCTACGGGGCGTGGGTGAGGTGGCGAGTTTGTAAACTAGCCCCTCATGCCACACACGATCGAAAGCTTTTTCCATGTCGAGGAATACTGCCACTCCGTACTCCTTCTTATTCATCGCTGATGACAGGAGGTGCAGTACCCTCGACAACTGGAGCGTCGTGCTGTGCTCCGCCCGGAACCCGAATTGTTCCGGCCACGGGGAGATGTGCGGGGTGAGGTGTCGCAGCAGGAGTTGCTCGAACACCTTAGAGATAGAGGGCAGCAGTGTGATTGGCCGATAGCTTTCCGGCTTCTGTGGGTTCTTCCCCGCCTTGGGCAGCATTATGACGCGCCCTTCCTTCCAGGATGTTGGGAAGACCCCCGTGCGCAGTATCCCCGTGAACAGGCGCGCCAGGGCCGCAACAGTACGGTACGGCAGGTGGCGCAGCGCTGTGTTGGTGATACCGTCAGCACCGGGGGCCTTACGAGGCTTCGTGCGTAGTATGGCGCGTCTAACTGCGCCAGGCGAGAAGAATATGGGGTCTTCATCGGGGGCTATCGGCGACGCGAAGTAGTCTCTAAGGTGTTGCTCGACTGCTGCGACATGGTCGTGTTCAGTAGTCGGGTTCGGGCTAAACTGACGCTCCAGGTGCTCTGCAAAGATTTCCGATCGGTCCTCAGCTACGTACTTGAGGGCCCCGTCGGCTGCTAGTAAAGGGCGCACCGGAGCTGGGGTATTTGTGAGCTGGCGGCACAGTCTGTGTGTCGCCTGCCAGTCACACGTTGCGGCGTCAATCTGTCCCTCCCAGCTCTCGGCGGCCAGGGCCTCCAACTCGGCCTTCACCCTCGCCGCGAGACGATTAAGCTGCGTCTTCATGGTAGGGCAGCGTAGGTGCTGCCACTGCTTGCGTAGGCGCCTCTTTTGGGCGACCATGGCTTGGATTCGTGGAGGTAGGGGGGGCTGAAGCCCTCTCCCCTGTGGGTGAGATGTTGTGGTCGCCTCATCGAGGGCGCTCTTCACGCAAGCGGTGACGTCGTCGGCGAGTAGATCGACGTCTGCGGCGGTAGAGACGGGCCGAGTGGGCGTTGTGGTCTCAAGCTTTTCAGCGTACAAGGTCCAGTCCGTTGATCGACGTGGCGCTAGTGGCTTCAGTCGGGTCGGCATCCCTGATAGGACGACGAGTACAGGATGATGATCGGACTGTAGCTCGTCGTCAATGACCTGCTGCGTGATCTGACAGTGTAGCCCTGTATGGATCACAATGTCCAGCACGTCAGGCATGTGCAGCGGGTTGTCCGGATAGTGGGTGGGCGTCTCAGGGCCGGACACCGTGTATCCATGGGCCTCCGCGTCATCGAAGAGCCGTCTCCCCTCGTTGTTTGTGTGCAGGGCGTTCCAAGCGGGATGTTTGCAATTCATGTCGCCGGCGAGCATTGCTGGCGACTCGGCGGCGGATAGAGTGGCCCTCAGCTCGGTCAGGTCTAGTTGAACTGAGGGCGGCTTGTAGCATGCGTACAGGCGTAGTTCCTTGCCGGCAACATGAAGTTGAACGCCCAGCACGTAGAGCGATCTGTGCGTCAACGTAGGGGCCTCCTGATGGACGACTCTCCTTTTCACTAGCACTGCCAGACCACGGTATCTAGTGTTGTTAGCCGACCTTTCGTCCTTCCTGTAAACGAGGAAACCTGGGAACTTAGCCCTATCTTCAGGTCCCAGGTGCGTCTCGTTTATGAGCGCCACGTCGATGTTTTGCTCCCTCAGGAGGTGGCGGAGTGGGGCGACCTTGTCCCGAAGGCCGCGGGCGTTCCAGTGTAACACCCTCAGCGACCTAGCCATGGCACAAGGTGAGTAACTTGGCCAGGCCGTCGAGGATTACCTGCTCCGGGCTCTGCCCCTGACTGATGGCCTTAATCAGGTCCATCAACAGCTGGATGGCGCAGGTCATGAACTCTGGGTTGGGGGCCCCTCTTGGGGCAATGTTGGTGGTGGTGGTGGTGGTGGTGGTGGTGGTGGGGGCGCGTTTCGCCTGCGCAATGCCGGCGCCGGCTTGTGCGCCCTTCTTCCCCTTCACGACCTGCGACCCCTTCGTGGGGGGGGCAGATTTCGGGACTTCTGTCTCCTGTAAGGTCGGTGGGGGCTTGGGTTGGCCCTTCATGCCCCCACGGTTCCGCTTCCTCCGCCGGGAGGATGTGGCTCCTCCGCGTACGGTGGGCCCGTTAGCTGCCGCCATCAATGATACGCCCTGGTCCTTTTCATGATCCTGGACCTCCGATGGTGGCTGAGGTTGTTGTCGGCGAGTCGAGGACGCTGTGATGGCGACAGTCCCCGCACGCCTGTTCCGTATTTCCCGCTGGAAGACGGGGCACCTGACGTGGCACGCCGGATGCGGGCCACCGCAGTTTGCGCAGGTGGCCGGCTCCTCTCGCGGTCGCGGGCAGTCTCTCGCTGTGTGCCCCTCTCCACATCGAACGCAGGCGAGCGGGCGGTGACATTGGTGCGACGAGTGTCTGAACTTTTGACACCGGTGGCACTGTGCGGGCCCACGTTTGCCACGCCATGCCTCTACCTTGACACCACGCATGTTCATGAACACGGTGGTGTCGTAAATGCGACGCACGTCTTCGGTACGTCGCAGCACGGCGTGAAACACGCAGCCGGGTTTTCCCTGGCGCCCTCTGATGTGGCGCACGTACTCCGGCTCGTATCCCAGTACGCGGAGCTCCTCCTGTATCTCCTGAGGGTCAGTGTCAGCTGGCAACCCCCGGATGGCAATCTTGAAATTTTTCTCCGCTGGTAGGGAGTAGGCGAACCAACTCACGCCACTCTCCCTCTCCAGCGCCGTCAGGTACCGCTGGACCAGCCGGTATTCCTCCTCCGACTCCGGTGAAAAGCGGACACCGGAGCCATAAGGGCGGGCATTAGGTGGCCGGCCCAGCTTGGCGGCAATGTCCCTAAAATGGTTCGCCCAGTTTGGGAGTCTCTCCACTACCAGCGGAGGGTAGCGCGGCTTCTTTTCCTTAATGCCCTTTGCCTGTGCCGAGTTCGAATCGGCGGGGGCGGGCGGGGGGGGAGCACTTTTGACACTGGTGTTAATAGTGGGTAGGCCACTTACCTCACCAGTCCTCTCCGTGTATTGAAGGGGCGAGCGCGTCCCACAGTAGCGCTTCGCTCCTTCAGGTGCCTCGTCCGAGCTCCTACGCCGTCGCTGGGGCCTGGTCACCAACTCCAGCTCCTCCATCGACGGTGTCGGGGACATGGGGGTGTCTGTTTCCTCCGTGCCTTTGTGCGCCTCACTACACTCCGACGCGAGCGAGAGACTCGAGCCTGCACGTGATGAGCAAGCCGAATACACGGCAGGCGAGTCATAAGCCGACGCGCGGGGCGGCGCGGGCGAGACGGGTAGGGGGGGCGACGCGGGGCGCACGGTCGCCGTGCGCAATCTCGGGTCGCGCGGGTTTGCTCTACTCGTCAGCGAATGACGAGGAGCAGGAGAGAGAGGGTATGGTGCCGTGGATGCGCGATCCGCAACGAGTGAGGCGGCGGCCGTCATTCGTGCCGACGGTGGCGCCACGGGGCGCATAGCGGACGACGGTGGTACCACTGCCGGAATGCTGGGGGCGATTGACGTCACGGGGGACGCAACATGCGCGTAAGTCGCCGTGCGAGTCGTCCTCTGTTGGTGTAGGTTTTTTTTTTTTTTTTTTTTTTTTAAGGTGGGAAATCATCAAAATGACTTCTCGCGCTCTGGGTGGAGCGGGAGGGCGTGTCAGACTTTTACTGACTAAAACCACACCTGAATCCTTCAATTACCCTTTGCGTTCTAGGACTACGGGTTTCCCTTTCAGAAATTCTCCGCGGTCCTAGCTACCGGGCATTGGCCCTGCTGGCCCCTACGGTTTGCTGACATCTCTTTGAGGAGCGCGAGGATCACTACGCGCTGTTGACGACTGGGCTCGGTGCGGTTTATTACCGAACAGCCGGACGGCGAGCTACCCAGTGCTCGACGTCCGCAAGCCCGCGTCTACCGTGGCCGGTAGTCGGGGTCGGAATTACGGCGGCTAGGGCGTGAGGACCTTCGTTCCCTCACGCGTGCAGCCTCCTCCTTCTCCAGCATTACTGCTTCGCAGAAGGAGGCGACCGCCTGCCACTCCTCCTCGCTTCGGACCATAGCCTGAACCAGGGCCCGACGCGAAAGGTCGCTGCCGCCAATTGCCTCCACGAGGACACGGCGGTGCTCGGCCCAAGCGGGGCACACCTCCACCGTATGCTCCACCGTGTCCTCTGGGTGGTCCGCACAGTGATGTTGGTGTAGGTGGATGGGGTTGGGTGCCGGTGGATGTGCAGCACTCGCGGGCACTTGCTTCCTAGGTGGATCCGTGGGGGATTTTCCTTTGCTGCCGGCCGTTGGTGAACTACCCTCATTTTGTTTGCTGCTCGTTTTCTTTGTTCTCTCGGCAGCTGGGTGAACATTTGACGGTATTGGACGTGATGGTGCCGGTGCGGCCCGGACGTTAGGGAGAGATGACGTCCGGTTCAGCACAGGTCGGGCTTCTGCCGCTTCTTCTCTTCGGCCGGCGCCTCCACAATCCGGGGGACTGCGGGCGCCTGGCTTCATTTTCTCCATTGGCTTCATTGTTGCGACAATAAGACGAAATAGCCTCCGCGACCACTTCGGTGTCTGTACACCCGAGAAAAGCGCGGGGCGGACCTCCCCTTCGTGCTGTCGCCGGTACGAAACTTAGTTTTGCACCGTCGACAACACAAACGGTTGGCCCGATTTGAATCGGGTCCGTACGGGAGTTGCGGGTAGGCGAATAAAGTTGCGCGCGACACGGAGCGCAGCGGAACTAATTAGCGTGTGAACTACCTCGCGAACTTGTGGCTACTGGCCGATCCCATATTATTTATTATTATTGATGGTGAGGCGCACTAGTTTATTAAGATCGTGCGGCACCCTACCGCTTGGAGACGATCGTCGGTAGAGGGGATGCAGCGAGGGCTGGAGGGAAGACCGAGTGGTGCGGCATTCTACCTCGGACAGCCTTGGCATACGCTCAGTACCAACGCACGTGTTTGTTTCCTTTATAAAAACGCTTTATAATTATTTATTTCGTGCAGGAATCACACTTGTGCTATGAGATCTTGGTTCATACCTCAGGATTCTAGGTCGACAGGAAGTTCTCTATAGGTTTTGATTTAGTTGCGAGTATCAAAATATGCTCCATAAACGGAGCATTAACGGAATTATCCTTACATTGCGTTAACTTAGTAGTAATAAAAGTCAAGGAAAGTAAAACAATTTGTAACTATTATATTCACTATGTTTAATTATGTTCTCATAAAATCACTTTACAAGTCTATACACTTCAACCATTCGACGACAACTGAACTCACCCAGCGCTCACACTACTCCCCACAACATGCTTATCACCCCGGAAACAGCATAGGTTTGCAATATTAACAGAAAGGTGGCGTTAAACCGGAAGTAGTGCGTGCGATTATACATTAATGTAATAATGATTGCGAACAGGTTTGAAATATTATTAGTAAATTGAAATAATCAAACCAAAATATCTAAAATTAATAAATCAGTGCCGGAAGTTAGACTCCTGACGACAGCATTCCTAACAGTAGTTTGATTTTCCACTGCTTCAAGGACCAGATTGCGTAATTTATATTAATTTTTCAGCTTAATACCTCCATGCTTTCATAAAAAAAGGGTCTTGACAGACGTACAGCCGGATAACAATGTGATTCTGCAATTAGATTTTTTTTTTCGGTGGGAAAATCATCTTATGACATCCCCCGCTCTTGGGCGGAGCGGGAGATAGTGTCAGACTTTTACTGACTAAAAACCCACTCCTGTTCCTTCGTTGCCTTTCGTAACAGGACCGAGTCTTCCTTTCAGAATCAGACCCTTGGCCCCAGAAGGCTTCGAACTTGGTGGACCCCTACAGTTGCTGACATCTCCTAATTGAGGCGTGGAATACTACGCGCCGTCGACGACTTGAGCTCGGTCCAGACAGTTCCGGACGGTCGGACGGCGAGCTACCCATTGCTCGCCGTCCGCAAGCCCGCGCCTACGGTGGCCGGAAATCGGGATCGGAATCCCGGCGGCGGTTGGGGCGTGAGGACCGTTGCCTCACGCGATCGGTCGCCTCATTTGCTAGCATTACTGTTACGCAGAAGGAGGCGACCGCCTGCCACTCCTCCTCGCTCCGGACCATGGCCTGTTCCAAGGCCCGGCGCGAGAGATCGCCGCCGCCAATCGCCTCCACGAGGAAACGCCGTTGCTCTACCCAAGCGGGAAACTGCAGGAACCTCCCGAACTTACCATGTCCGGTGAGGACCTGCGTCATGCGGAAGGTAAGGACGCCGAGTTGCCTTTCCAGCCACTCCTCAAAGAGAGGACTTACCGCCATAATTATGGCGTGCCCAGTTCTGCAATTAGACTTAGAGTTATGGAACCCTAAAAATGAGTCAAGTACCCAATTATATAATGAACACAACATTTTCGCTTCCTTAACTAAACAAAGACTATAATTGTTAACAGACCGCTGATTCAATGTACATAACTTTCAACTGCTTCCCATTAAGTAAAAGGTACTTTATCGTTCATGCTTAAGGAAGTCTAAGGAGACTGAAATAACTTTATTTATCACACTTGACTTCGCACTATTTCGTTTCACTTGTTTCCTAAGTGGTACAAATCCTTTTAACAGTTCCAATCAAATGCACCCCGATTGAATGGTCTGCGTTTCCTGACAGCTACAACTTAGGGGTCTTTAAGTCAAGAGTGCATAGATTATTTCTAGGCAAGCGCGTCTATTGTCGACCGCAGCGTCGCTTATTATCAGGTGAGGTAATGTTTAAACGCGAACCTATTTATAATAAAAAAATAGAGGTTTCAAACGTAGTGTACTCTTCCCTTCGTATTCGATTATATCGTATATAGTTACTATATATAAAAACGAAATACCACTCACTGATTAATCACGAAATCTCAGAAACTATAACACCTACAACGTCAAAATTTGGCAGGTAGATTCCTTATAGGTTGTAGACATCCGCTAAGAAACCGATTTTACGAAACTCCACCCTTAAGGGGGTAAAACGGGGGTTAGAAGTTTGTATGGAAAAACCTATTTTCACGCGGGTGAAACCGCTGGCAGAAGCTAGTATCGTAAAGGATTAAATGTTTTTCTTTATCTATATTATTTATAAACTTTAGCATAGCATAGCATAGTCGGCCTTATAATGTTCCCACTGTTGGGACTCAGGCCTCCTCTCTAGGAGAGGGAATGGGCTGTAATCCACCACGCGGGAATTTTTGGTTCTCGGACATTACGACGGTTTCCTCACGATGTTTTCCTTCACCGTTTATAAACTTTGCCAAATAATAATAATTACGTCTCGTAGCTGCGATTACGAACATGTTAACTCACATACCTACTCAAGAACAACTTTACTATCTGTAGGACATATATATATTTGTTCTGTGCTTGAACCAATCGCTGCGCCATTTAGAATTAATCTCTTTTGAACACATTCTCTGTCTATAGTGAAATTTAGTTAGGAGTGTTTGTTTTTAAAAATACATATATAAATATTAAAAAAATGTATACAGTTCTATAAAAAAATAATATTTTCCATATTCATGTCAAAGTGTGTTGCCGCCGGGATTCCGATCCCGATTTCCGGCCACCTTAGGCGCGCTACCCATTGCTCGCCGTCCGACCGTCCGGTAACCGTCCGGACCGAGCCCAAGCCATTGACGGCGCGTAGTGTTCCACGCGTGCCTCAAGGAGATGTCAGCAACCGTAGGGGCCCAGCAGGGTCGAAGCCTACTGGGGTCATGCGAAAGAGATTCCCGGGGCCCTGGAACAATGGCGAAGAAGGAACAGGAGTGGGTTTTTAGTCAGTAAAAGTCTGACACGCCCTCTCGCTCCGCCCAAGAGCGCGGGATGTCATTAGATAATTATTCCACCTAAAAAAAAAACCTAAATAAAAAGGTCAGCGTGTGTTTGTGTTTGGTGTAAGGTGTTGATCCCCGCATTAACGCCGGCGTTCACGCGCCATTGTCTTACTATTGTGTCTCTAATTACGCACTCAAAAGGTTAAAAAGGCTACCTACTTATATGGCAGACTTCTTAATGACTCAAAAGTGCTACCAAAGTATTTCATAGAAACAAAAGACTAATTCTCAAAGATTTCAGTTTGGATCCATACAAATTTCACAATCTCTAATTAACTTACCTAAACGAAAAACAAGGTTTAAAACAACACTTTTTGTTCTCACTAATCTCAAACACAAAGCTCTTATCTGTGATTTCTGCCACGATAACAAAAGAAATAAATTAATCAAGTGCCTTCGTTCCCTGATCTCCAATATATCTTCTTTAGGAGTGTATTTCATGATCAATGTGACAGGAGGGCAGCACTCTATCCCCCTTAGAAGGTCGGTACTAGGTGTGGTAGCTTTGAAAGTCAATGTATCATTGGATTTGTGCTGATCTTGCTGTAAAACAAACGGACAGGTAAAATCTTTCTAGGTGTGAATGTGACATTATAAGGCAGTTTTTCTTTCTGTTATTTATGTGCAGGTGCATTAGTTTTTCGTTTTCAATCTCAGGTTTCAACATATATAACTTCATGCTACATATGTGTGAGCATGTGTATCTTAAACTACCATTTACTAGGTATTACTTTAACCTAATGTGCCCTGGCAGTTGGGAGAGTCATGCTCACTCTGATGTCTTGCTGATGACGTCGCGTATGTTGGATCATTTAGTCATCAACAGCCCTGCAAAAAATCTTTTTACAAAAAAATATAAAAACCGACTTCATCAATCAATAAAATAACTTTAAATTCGGAAGTCAGTGTTAAATAAGAAACAAACAATACTAAAAAACACCGACTTTCGAAATTAAAGTTATTTTGATTCTTTTAGTGCTTTTAGAAGTCGGTTATTTTTTTTTTTTGTAAAAAAGTTTTTATATTACTATTTTTTGTTGCGATATACATGATGATATACATATATGTGAGTATAAAAATTCCACGGAGGTGAGAAAAAGGCCAAATCTCTTCTGAGATTGAAAAACAAGAAAAATCAAGGTATATTTTATCTCTGCGGCAATTTTGTGAACATTGTTTTTTGTTTTTATTAAAAAGTAAACGTGGCTGGAAATAGCTGCCTATTGAAACATTGCTATCACAGAAGATAATGAATATTTGGACTATTTTTGTGTAAAAATCTCTCTCTCTCTGTAAATGTCTATTTTCGGTAACGAGTAGGTGTTGCTATTTAGGAATGGGGTTTAAATCAATACGCAGCTTAAAGATCCATAAATATTTATGTTATCGAGAAAATGAGGATGTATTTAAAGGTTCGTTTCTATAGTACTTAATGGGCTTATTTATTTAATTCTCAAATTGAGTCAACTTAGTGTTTTTATTATGATTGCGATGATCTTTGTTTCTCAGTGGGAAGTGACTTCATCCGCTCTGGGTGGAACGAGAGGGAGTGTCAATTCAGTCAAAAATTTGACTGAATAAAAGCAACCTGTGTTCATTTAGTTGCCCTTTTTATTCCAGCGGCAGCGCCACAGTGACTCTTTCGAACAGTCCCACAGCCCTCCATTTTAGAATCCTAAATTCTTACTTTTTTTTTTAATTTGATATAAACTAGTGCTTGAAAATACACCGACGAAAGAGCTATATCATAATAGTATAACGTAGATATTAATTGCAGGATTTATTGTTACAATGGCAAGAATAGTAGGACTGGACAGGAATACACATGACAGAAACAGTAAAATTGTTTTTTTTTAAATTTTATATACTAGTGCTTGACTGCGGTCCCACCTAATGGTAAGCAGCGATGCAATCGTTGATGGTGAGGCGCACTAGTTTATTAAGAGCCTATTTCACACCCGTGCCCTATTCTAAATAACATTTTCCACTAAAAAGCTTTTTTCAGAGATTTCCTGCTTCAAATCTATCGGGCAAGTGCGAGTCGGACTCGCGCACTGAGGGTTCCGTACAAATTTACTTATGAAAACAGTTCAATTCCAGAATTGAGTAACGAAGATTTTTCTGTATCGCAAAAACTGTTTTTTTTTTGTGACGTAACTAAAAATTTACAGTTTTCAGATTATTACCTATACTTGTGCTATGAGACCTTGGTTCATGCCAAATTTCAGGATTCTAGGTCAACGGGAAGCCCTATGAATTTTGATTCCCTTGAGAGTGTCGAAATATACGTTTTTTGCAACATAAACGGCCGCATCTTTTTTTTCTTTAACTTACAAGTTTGATTTTTTAACAGCTTCAAGGGACCGCAGACTTGAGTAAATGGTTTTAATTTCAACTCGATACCTTCACGCGTTCCCGACATAAAGGGTCTTGATAGACAGACAAACAGACGGACAACAAAGTGATCCTTATAAGAGTTCCGTTTTTTCTTTTTGAGGTACGGAACCCTAAAAATCCGTTCTTGATATTTTGGATTACTAAAGCCAAGCTTAGTCAGAAACCACTAGTCTAATCTAACTTTACTGTTTTTATTTTTCTAAAGTTATAGTCATGGCAAAAATAGCTTCTCACTTAAGGTTCTAGATAAAGTGACAATCTATCGGCAATAGCCGTTGTCTAAATTGCTTAAGTCTGGCTTACGAAAGTGTGACTAGAGAAAAGGCAGCAAATTCACAAAATCTTTAAGTAGGAGGAGAAAAACGTTTTGATACTTGAGTATTTTTTGTATAATATTTATGACAAATTATTTAGATCTATAATTTCAAGAACACATTTCATGTTTAGTTTTAAATGTATAAAACGTATCTGGTTAAAATCACATATCAAAATGTCATTTGTTTTCCTAGACTCCGTTTGGTGAGTGTCGGAGTCTTGATTGTCATCGATATGAGTAAAAAAAACGAGTGTGTATTGTCGCACTCTGCGACGGTATCGGGATCTTTATTACTTCTTCAAAAAAAAAAAAACTCTTATCTTGATTGAATACTTTGTTTTTTTTCTGGACTTTAATATTATTACATCGCACTACAACGGTTGCGTCCGGACTCAAAAAACTAGACATTTCTTTGTTCTACCTATTCAATTTTTAAACCTATTCTAGAACAACAAAATCCTTAGAAGTATATTTTACATGCCAGTTCGTTAACTTACCTCATGCGATCTCCTTTCGATATCACAGTATATATTTATTAGTATACCTACATAGTGGTATCATCTCGTTCAATATACCACAGTGTGGGAAGATGAAAGTCTATGACCAGTGCGTGTTGCTAGTGATGACAAATGGCTCCAAAACGTGGTCGCTTACAATGGGCCTCATCAGAAGACTTAAAGTCACCCAAAGGGCAATGGAAAGGGCTAAGCTCGAATTTTCCTTGCGTAATCACATTAGAAATCAAGATATCCGCGGGACAAGTAAGGTTACCGACACAGCCCGAAGAATCGCCAAACTTAAGTAACAGTGGACATGGCACATTGCTCGCAGAACAGATGATCGATGGGGACGAAAGGTTCTGGGACAAGGTGAACCAATGACCTGGTGAGGGTTGTGGGAATCCGATGGATGCGAGACGCACAGGACTGTTCATTATGGTGACACTTGGGGTAAGCCTATGTCCAACAGTGGACGTCTTTCAGCTGAAATGAAGATGATGATAATACCTACATAGATATTATTTTTCTACTTAACATTTAGTTTCTTCAACAATATGTTTAATCATAATATTTAATTGATTAATCAGCTTAGTCAAAAACCGAGTTAAACCAAAAATTAAACCTCTAAGGACTCTTCTGTATCAGTGTAGTCGTCAACACCTACTCATAACATGTATTTTTCCAATACTTCATCTGTTATGTGATCTCTTTCTTTGTATTTGTTTTCCATATTTTCTCGATTTTCTGTGGTTATTCGGCCAAACGAGATTTTCATCAGTGTTTATGTACCAGAGTCAGCATGTATTATAATATCTATATAAATAAAAATGAATAGCTGTTCGTTAGTCTCGCTAAAAATTAAAAACGGCTGGACTGATTTGGCTAATTTTGGATTTGAAATATTCGAGATAGTCCAGGGAAGGTTTAAACGGTGAGAAAAAAATGAAAAAAAATCAGGAAAAAAATCCGAATACAACGCCATCTCTAATTAAAATGTCATTATAAAATGAATTATGCTGTTCTGGTAATGCCAGTAGATGGCGTTATCCTTACTATTAGGCGGTACAAAGTTCGCCAGGTCAGCTAGTAATATATTATAATTATTATGTATCTTTTCTCTGAAGAGATATAATAATAATAATATACTTTAATTCAGATATAGAAAATCCATAATGTGTTAGTAACAGAAATACTTAAATAACTATGTTAGTAACAAAATGAATTAAAAATAAATTAACTTTAAAATACCATCCCCTCTTAATTCATATATTTTCCCTCAGCACCAGGCCAGTGCATCAGGAAAGGACAGTCTGGTTTCTCAGCAATTACCTTCGGAATGCTATTGGAGCCTCAACGTATCCTATGCATCAAGGATGCCGTTCTTTTGCGCATGATAGCCTCAAAACTATCCGTGCCTGCCTCAGCAAATATGCCTAATGCGCTACAGAACCACGGAAGCCCCAACAACAACCGGAAAGCATTATTATACTGAACTCGAAGAGCTAGAAGAGATGTTCTAGTGGGCTTGGTTACGGGGCGCTACTCGTTGTGACCTAGCCATGACGTTTTAGGCTTATCATTTTTGATGTCTCCAATAGCATTATCAAAACATTTGACTAGAGCCGTTCGGTCATTATCATTTTTTCTATAATTGAATTCTCAGTGCCGTTGCTTCAAATATGTGCCCTCACTTGACAAATGAAAGAGTTTGGAAAGAGATGAAGAAAAAACGATGCGACTGTGCCTACATAACCACAGACACCAACTTGGAATTGTAGTAAAGGTACCCTTTACTGCTTACAAGGGACACATTACGTTCCAATAAACTACTTCCCGTAATGTAAGCGAGGTGAATGTTATGGGTCCTAATAGGTAAAGGTGTACAATGTACATTTTGGAATGCCTGAAAGTACATTATATCGTAAAATAAGTTTAGTTTTGTATCATTCTAGTCTCTGCTAGGTGAAGGTCCCGTGAAACGCGAAAATTATCTCAAGGTAACAAAAAGCAGTAGATGTCTTTTGGCTGAAATTATTATGATGAAACTAGCTGCTATTATTGCATCTAAAGGCACAATATAAATAATAATAATAAAAAGTGGATCGAAATAGAAAGTAATCTATGCTTCCGCGGAATCTGCAGTGTTCTCATATGCACATCAAAGGGAGACCAGACGGTTGTAATCCAGCGTCTCAACAGAGGTGACCTTGGTAGTTTCAATCCGTGTAGACAGCAGTTGTAATCCATGATCTTCAACGCCCTTGGTTGGCGAGTAAGTTTTTCCCAACCATAGTTGATTTGCGAACGTATTGGTGCGTGGTTTACACCCGTGTAGTCGCAACACAAACGAAACACACAAACCAAGCTCCTACCAAGGTGACCTTGGTTGGAACGCTGGTTTGCAACCGTCTGGTTCATCTTTTATAAAAAAGCGGCTATATAACAATAAACCTATCTGTACGGTGTAACCGCATATTGCAAGTCAGCATTTACGCCTCACAGTAATTTTACTTTATAACAACCATCAGTTCGCGTCGAGCCGTCAAGCCGAGATCTCAATACGCCCAACAAGGGCCACATCACGCATTTTACACACATCAGTTCATTAGCTCATTTTACCTTTAACTTTTGGAACAATGCAGTAGTTTAAATAATTGTACCATCTTTTATTCTATTCCGCCCACATCATCTAAAAGTATTGTGTGATAACAAACAAATAACTATTATGATTTGTTTATGTTTATGATTTAATTGATCTCATCTAGCAGTCTAATTCACAATGTTGCAAAAATTTAAAAATAACATCGTGTTTTATATAAAAAAAAAATAATTGAGATACCCGTGAAATTTTGGTCAAAAATTCTCGTGATTCTAAAAATAAAAAAGATCGAGAATCGAAAGTACCCAAACCTGAGATCTTTGAGCCCGAAACACCTCACTAGTTTCAACTAGTCAGGCGTCTAATGCAGATATATCTCAGGAGAAATGCGAGTATACTGTTTACAAATCTATGATTGGTCTATCATACATATAGCTAGATACAATATTATTATTTCGGTCAGCTTAATATTACAGAATATGTGTGTTTCTCAAGTATATATATATATATGCTATTCCTATGACGACTAGTCGTAATAACCCTAACTTACGTATGTTTTAATGGAAACACGAATTTAAATTTAGAGACTACCTAGTTATGACGCAAACATCAGTGAGCATTATTTATTTTATATTTAGCAAAGCATGTGCAGTTTGCACAAGGAAACACCGTCGTGTTTTGCGTTTGAGTGAGTGGGTGAAACCCGTGAAACAACAACTGAAATACGGTGGGTACGGCTTAACTCGTTATCAAACGGTATGTTGAAATCCTATAAATACAAACTGGTTTACACAGCATTAACGGATACAAACTCGCACAAACGTAAGGCTGCTTTTCCACCAGAGATGTGCTATGAAGCTATGCTGCGAGGATTTAATTCCACTGATACTAAGATATGTGGCGGTGCGAGTAAGATGTGCTATGAAGATGCGCTACCGCAAAATAGTTGCGCGAGGAAGATGCGCAGTTCGAGCTATGCGATGTATCGATAGTAGGGAAGCGGCACATAGCTACACCATTCGTGACCATCCATAGCACGCATCCGTAGTACGCATCAATAGCACGCATCCATAGCACACATCTACACCACGCATCAATAGTACGCATCCTTCCATATAAAAATAACATAT
This sequence comes from Mythimna impura, assembly GCA_905147345.3. NCBI lineage: Eukaryota > Metazoa > Arthropoda > Insecta > Lepidoptera > Noctuidae > Mythimna > Mythimna impura. The sequence goes on along the minus strand of LR990356.1, from coordinate 19,414,202 downwards.
TAGTTGAATCCGTTTCCACCAGTGCTAAGCTGCGCCGTCGCTTCGAAAGCGACCGGCGGCCAAGCTGAACGCAAGCCAGAGGGTCATGGCGATCCGGATGGTGCGGGGATACCGCACGATTTCCCGCGAAGCAGCGAGCCTCCTTGCTTGCCAACTACCGTGGGATTTGGAGGCAAAAGATCTCGCACGCATGCACGATCTGCGCATGGAGATGCAACGCCGGGGCGAAACTCCGGTGCCGCGCCAAGTCGCGGCATGGCGGAAAGACTCCCGGCGCGATCTCATGGTAGAATGGCGACAACGACTGTCGCAACCCAGTGCTGGGCACGCCATAATTATGGCGATAAGTCCCCTCTTTGAGGAGTGGCTGGAAAGACCTCACGGCGTCCTTACCTACCGCATGACGCAGGTCCTCACCGGACATGGTAAGTTCGGGAGGTTCCTGCATCGGATTCGTGCAGAAGAGACGCCCGGGTGCCAACATTGTGTGGACCGCCCGGAGGACACGGTGGAGCATACGGTAGAGGTGTGCCCCGCTTGGGCAGAGCACCGCCGTGTCCTCGTGGGGGCGATCGGTGGCAGCGATCTCTCGCACCGGGCCTTGGTACAGGCCATGGTCCGGAGCGAGGAGGAGTGGCAGGCAGTTGCCTCCTTCTGCGAAGCAGTAATGCTAGCAAAGGAGGCGGCTGATCGCGTGAGGCAACGGTCCTCACGCCCCAACCGCCGCCGGGATTCCGATCCCGATTTCCGGCCACCGTATGCGCGGGCTTGTGGACGGTGAGCAATGGGTGGCTCGCCGTCCGATCGTCCGGTAACCGTCCGGACCGAGCCCAAGTCGTCGACGGCGCGTAGTGTTCCACGCGCGCCTCAAGGAGATGTCAGCAACCGTAGGGGCCCAGCAGGGTCGAAGCCTACTGGGGCCATGGGTGATGCGAAAGTGACCCCCGGGGCCCTGGAAAAAAAAAATGGCAAAGAAGGAACAGGAGTGGGTTTTTAGTCAGTAAAAGTCTGACACTATCTCACGCTCCGCCCAAGAGCGGGGGATGTCATTAGATGATTTTCCCACCCGAAAAAAAAAAAAAAAAAAACCAGTGCTAAGCTATGTGCACCAATGAATATGATTGGTGGATGTCAAACGCATCCATAGCAACGTAGCATAGCACATCTCTGGTGGAAAAGCACCCGAAAGCTTGCGTCTCTTGCTTGTCCTTAATGTGAATTGATTTTCTTTTGATCACAATGGCTAATGTCAGCTGAGTTCTTCGTTGTGGTGTAGTAGTTGCACTGTTTTTCCCCTTTCAAGTTTGCATGGATATTACTTAGCGCGGGCTTGGCGGAAGACGTGTAGTTGGTAGCTTGCTGTCCGGCCGTCTGGTGAGGACCGAGCCCAAGTTGTCGAAGGAGCGTAGTTTTCCACGCACCTCAAAGAGAAGTCAGCAAAACCGTAGGGGCTTAATAGGGCCGATGTCCACTAGGACCACGGGAATTTCTAAAAGGAAACCTTTGTCTTCAAAGGGCAACTGAAGGACACAGGTGGGTTTTAGTCAGTAAAAGTCAGACCACGCCTTCTTGCTACACCCAAGAGCAGGAGAAGTCATCGGATGATTGTCCATTGATTTGTCTCAAAAACAAAGTCCTTACTTAAGGCTACTTTAGGAAAATTCCTGACGGAAAATTGCTCAGCCCAAGATTTTGTCCTACACGCACACCGGGTATTCCTCCGGTTTTTGCTTCTGACAATTTAAGTATGCCTATTTCAATGACAGAGGAAAATCAATGCACTACTGTTTGATTGCGTTTCTATTTATTAGATGACCTATATTAGTGCCTGCTGATTGAGATTTTATCCGCTTTGTTAGGGTCTGGACATAGTACCACGACGTGATGTTGTTAACGTCAAACGGCACGTCACTTGACTGCGGTACGGCGGTCTAAAGAATAAATTCTATGTCACGCAAGGCAAAGTTCAAAATCGATTGCAGCTACTACGTTTTTAGGGCCTTTTTATTAAATACAAAATGGTTGCTTAAAATTCGATATTTGAGTATGTAAATCCCGTAAATCTTGCTGATATATCATTGAGGCGTGCGTGAAACACAAGGCTCCGTCGGCCAGAGACTTAACGCGATCCATTTGATAACCTAAATTGAACTGATAAAGGGATGGAGCTATTTATGGTGTATAGCTCCATCCTTCTTTCTCACTTGCACTTGACATTTTAGCACCTCATTGTAAGGCCTCTGAACCTACTTCTGGACGGCGAGCTAGATGATTGCGCTCTCAAATAAGAGCAAAACATAGTTTGGCTAATGTTCCCTAATCCCGATCACATATAACCTTGCAAAGTCCGTATGTATTTACAATTGTATGAAGCCGAGTGTAATTCATACCTAGTCATGTTTACACATTGTATTCAAGGTAATGGCTTAGAAAACACGAATGCGAGAAAACGATAACAATAACGTGGGAAGCCAATTACTATTACATTTATACGTACGAATTGTTTAAATAGCGAATTGTATGTAACTGTAGCGACATCTATGGCGTCACATAAGAACTAATCAACTATATGTTCTAATCGTGAAATTAAAGTTCTCCGCGCGATTAGAACATATAGGAAAGCCCGAAATCATCTTTCGGGCAGTTGCCCACCAGACATAACACCCGTCTGGTCGGAGGATCTTTCCTTTTCAAGGGAGGTTTGCGGGACTTTACTCTCTGTTCCGCATACCTCCAAAAAACAAACGAATATGTTACATGACTTTTCTATTGATGATGTTTGTAAATACAGATAGGTACAATTATTGTTGCTGAAATATTTGCAAGCAGCTTGCTTAATAAAGTGCCCCAACAGCAAATCCTATAAATATTGGGAATAAAACGACGCGTCATAATAATGTCATAAAAATATTGTTATACCAAAACAGTCTTTATAACAAAATTACTATGTACAGTCAGGGATCACAAGTGCAGTTGCACTCTACCAATGCTAAATGGTCTAAAATTTCCTTGTTGTAGAAGTTCAATAGTCCACAATTAGTTTATTCAATACTTTAGATTCTATGCTACCAATTAAATCAGTCATGAACCATTGACCCTCTTTTACAAAGAAATTTTAGACATTTTAGCATTGGTAAGGTGGAACTGCACTTTTGGGCCATACATCGAAGCAAAGGCTCAACTGGCAGCAAAAAAGCTGGGAATCCTCGCGAAGGTCAGACAGTACTTCACGCCCGAACAGCTGCTCAAACTTTATCAAGCGCAAGTTCGATCGTGTATGGAGTACTGCTCTCATCTTTGGACGGATCTGCCCGATACCAGCTTGATGCACTTGAGGCAATTGAGAGGCGAGCCAAGAGGATCATTGGCAATGATGCACTCGTTGAGTCGAGGCTTCAAAGTCTTGAGCATCGACGCAGAGTTGCTAGCCTGTCGGTTTTCTACCGGTTGCATTTCGGGGAGTGTGCGTCGGAATTGCATAACCTAATTCCGCCTAGCCCGTTCCATCATCGGACCACCAGGCGTACGGCAATGCGCCACCGGTACATGGTGGACATCCCACCTATACGCACAAAACGTTTTGCGAACACATTCATAGTGCGTACAGCTAAGGAGTGGAATTCCTTGCCGGAATCTGTTTTTCCTGATGGCTACAACCCGGGAATCTTTAAGTCAAGAGTGAATAGGTTACTTCTAGGTAAGCGCGTTCCATCGTCGACCGCATCGTCGCTTTCCATCAGGTGAGTTAGCGGTCAAGCGCGAACCTATCAAGAATAAAAAAAAAAAAAAAAAAACTATATTTTTATGTCATTATTATGACGAGTCGTTTGTTTCGTAGTGGCGTCTATGCTCACACATATTAATGAAAGAGTTCTCTGCGCGATTAGAACATATACAACTATCCAAAAAACAATTATTAGTTGCCTGGACCAGACACAACCCCCATCTGGTTGGAGGAACCTCCCTTTATAATGAAAATTGCGGGACTTCATTCCCTGTTTCGCATACCTCTTTATATAATTTTTACATGTAATTTCACGTTTAAGTAAAGGGAACCTCCCTTTACTTAAACACACAAGCTTCACAATGTTTCCTCAACCAAAACAGGAAAATCTAAAATTAGGAGAAAATACAAATAGATTTTCTGAATTTTAACATTGCTACACACAACATGACACTCAAAACAACAACGGTTTAAGAGGGTCCTTTTCCACTCGCCTATCGTCAACATCGAGTATGGTTATGGCGGTAAGTCCCCTCTTTGAGGAGTGGCTGGAAAGGCAACACGGCGTCCTTACCTTCCGCATGACGCAGGTCCTCACCGGACATGGTAAGTTCGGGAGGTTCCTGCACCGGATTCGTGCGGAAGAAACGCCCGGGTGTCACCATTGTGTGGACCACCCGGAGGACACGGTGGAGCACACGGTGGAGGTGTGTCCCGCTTGGGCAGAGCAACGCCGTGTCCTCGTGGGGGCTATCGGTTGCGGCGATCTCTCGCGCCGGGCCTTGGTACAGGCCATGGTCCGGAGCGAGGAGGAGTGGCAGGCGGTCGCCTCCTTCTGCGAAGCAGTAATGCTAGCAAAGGAGGCGGCCGATCGCGTGAGGCAACGGTCCTCACGCCCCAATCGCCGCCGGGATTCCGATCCCGATTTCCGGCCATCGTAGGCGCGGGCTTGCGGACGGCGAGCAATGGGTGGCTCGCCTTCCGACCGTCCGGTAACCGTCCGGACCGAGCCCAGGTCGTCGACGGCGCGTGCTGTTCCACGCGCGCCTCAAGGAGATGTCAGCAACTGTAGGGGCCTAGCAGGGTCGAAGCCTACTGGGGCCAAGGGTCTGATTCTGAAAGGAAGACTCGGCCCTGGTACGAAAGGCAATGAAGGAACAGGAGTGGGTTTTTAGTCAGTAAAAGTCTGACACTATCTCCCGCCCCGCCCAAGGGCGGGGGATGTCATAAGATGATTTTCCCACCGAAAAAAAAAAAAAAAAAAAAAAAAAAACATCGAGTATGGTTTAAAAGCTTGTTGCTTCATCTAACGCAATTCAACGCGATGTTTGATGAAGAGGCAATGCAAAAAAAGGGATATAACGCCTGAAAATTCTGTTAGCATTCGGTAGTTCCGTGATTTACTCGAACATTTTACAAAACTTGTTCCATGAAATACGTATTTTTTTTAAACCCTTAAAAGTATTTGAAAAAAATTGTTGTCATTCAAAGTCTTGATAAAATTTGCAAGGCTTCTATTGTTATACTTTTTTGACTTTTTAAATTTTTGAGTAAATTATGAAGTGTCAAAGTTCATGCAAAATAGCAGATTTTTGGAGGTCAAGCGATTTGACAGTATGACGTGACGTCACAACATGGCAATCGATCCTATTCTTATTTTGAACATATTGTACTTGCTTTCAGCAAGCAATTTAAAAAAAATACAAATAACTACTAAGATCTCTGTATACTATGAGAACATTAAAATAATTTACAATAGTGCATTTGCTGAATGTAAAAAAAAAAACTTTCAATGATATGAAAAAGGGCTAAAATAAATCAAAATAGACACAGATATAAAGTTATTTATCACTTTATCTAGCCTCTTTTTTGTCACATGAAACTTATTTTGTTACAATAAACATTTCTATCGTGTTGCTCAGGCTAACTATAAGTTACCCTGATCCAATTAGGTTGACAAAGTTTGTAATGAATCCCTCTTTTGTCCCTCAAAGTCGACGCGGGCTCGAATTGCGAATGTAAAACCTAGACTGAAAATAATTTAAATTTGCCTAACTGCCATTTATTTACCGACCTTCAGTCGAGTTTATAGGTTTTCAATTTCATTGTTCTGACAAGCTTTTATTTTGTTACATAGTTTCACCAGTCCCGGTCTATTAAAAAACTACGCAACCCGACCAAGTTTGGGCTTGTTTGATTTGTTTTGACAAGGAATCTGATTCAAGATGAAATTCATGGACTAATGAAGGGGCCAAAATGTGGCAACTTAGAAGGCGGGCACGTAGCGTGGGCTTGTTTGATTAGCCTTGATAAGTTTTTTGGTTATAGATGATATCTATGGTCTGGTGATGGGGTCAGAAGGTGGAACTCTAGAAAGCAGCTATAAGAACTGTGTCATAAAAGGACGCAACCACATCGAGTTTGGGCTTGTTTGATTAATCTTGACAAGTACCTTGATTCTAGGGTTTTAACTATTTTGAAAATTATTATATTTTATCATAACTTAAAACGAAGATTGAGAAGAAAGAAAACTAAAGTAGTTTTTTTCAAAGCCGAATCCAATTTCAGCATTAAGTTAAATCGTTTAAGAGAATCATTCATACAACAGGTGGATTTGTTGTTCTTATAACCGGACCCCCCATTATACGTAAAATCTTTTAAATGTGAGTTCAGTTTACACTGGGAAAGAGAAAATAGCTTGAAATATATTTTGCAAAGATTGAAAATTTCTTTTTAATTTTATCCTTTCACCATATTTTGAAGTCACTTTTCCTTAATAAGTGAAGTATTTTATTTACATCCCTCTGAGCAGGAGGATTTATTGCATCTTGCGTTAAATGAGATTTATTTTATTTTACCTTATCATAAAATCTAATCTCATTCGAGATTGGATTCAATTTGATGTGATCTGGGAAATACACACTTCAAGGTGAGACAGACTATACTGGCTCAAATGAAATGTAGGTCACAAGTACTTATGGGAAAATTAAGTCTAATAAAGAAAAAGTATTTCGTAAGCTGAGAGTGGAGACGAAGGTCTTTTAGAAAGGTAATAGAAAGGGGTACTTATTTACAGAAGATTCGTCTTATTGGGTACTAGCGTTTTATTGTATGTCCTATACCAGGACATGGCCTACCCGTGTGCAAAATTCTATACAAATCCGTCAAGCCGTTTCAGTGTGGAGGAGTAACAAATATACACACACATGAGTAAGTGTACATGAATAATAATAATAATAATATAATAAATCGTTTATTTATAACATAGGGCATTTACATTTACAATAAAGTATATTAAATATTAAAAAGAACACAGTTGCTTATATGCCTGAACTAGGGTGAACCTGTGCTTCAGGCGAGAGAGTGCTTAAATACAAAATAATAAATTAACTCTAAATATGACTATTAAAAAAACTTAACTAAATTTAGATATACGGCGAGTTTTATTTACAAACAGTAAGTAGGTCTTCTGTCTGTACATAAGATATGCTTAGGAAAAATTGGAAAATCATATTTTTACAGTTATACTTATTTAATTTGTAGATACTTAATATTCTATTTAATTTGTTGTACAGAAATGGGCCTAAAAAAGTAAAAAATCTTTTTACAAATACATATTTTGAGGATGCATTAGAATGACAAACAATATCATTCCGTCTCTTATTAGTAATTTCGGCGTTGAAGGAAAGCATGGTGTGCTGTTTTAATACTAAGTGCATTATGAAAAGCTGGCGAACAGAAAGCACGTTACAGGATTTGTATAACTGATCTGTAGGATAGAGGAAGGGAAGGAAATTGGCTACTTTTAAAATTGCTCTCTGAGCTCTTTCAAGGGGCAGTAGATGAGTTTTAAGTGCTCCACCCCAGGAAGTGATACAGTATTGGATTACAGATTGACCTAGGGCTAAGTAAATTTGTGTCACCAATTTTGAATCTGCAATCACTCGCAATTTCTTAAAAACATAGATTAGTTTGCGTACTCTTTTAATTAGACCTTCAATGTGTGGTCCAAAAGAGAGTGTTTCATCTATTATAACCCCGAGATATTTGATGTCGCGTGTTTTAAAGATACAGGGACAATCACACGTGCTGGATGATCGGAATCCACATTTATGGGCATACAGATGAGAGTAACCAATGTTAAATTGAGGCTTGCGCATGCAAAAGTGAATATATTTTGTCTTGTCAGCATTCAATGTTAGTAAATTGCTTTGAAGCCAATTAGTCACAGTGTTGAAACCCAATTGAGCGTATTCATACAGTTCGCTGTTGGTTTTAGCGGTAAATATTAAGGCCGTGTCGTCGGCATATGAAACAATTTTGCCTTGTTTAATATTTAGGTTACACAAATCGTTAATATAGATCAAGAATAGGGTAGGGGCCAGGATACTTCCCTGGGGAACACCATATCCAGAACTTATTTGCTCATCACTTGTAATATTGTCTATTTTGACACATTGATGTCGATCATCTAAGTAGTCAGCAAAAAGTTTAAGCGGTGTTCCTCTTATTCCTATGGCCTCTAATTTGTTTATTAGCAAAGGAACCGATACTGTGTCAAAGGCCTTCGCTAGATCAAGGAACACCCCCAGGGTCTGTTGTCCTTTGCCTAGTTCTTCAGAGACGTAATCTGTCAGGCTGTGCACTGCATCAGCTGTAGATAATTTGGCTCTAAAACCAAATTGTGCCGATGATAAAAGTTTATTTTTCTCTAAATATTTGACTAGTCTACTGTTTAATATTTTTTCTAGTATTTTTGAAATTGAGGAAAGTATCGATATTGGCCTATAATTATTTACTAAGTCTTTGTTTCCGGATTTAAAAACAGGGATTACTACTGCTTTTTTCAGAAGTCTAGGGAAAATTCCTTCGGAAATACAGATACGAAATATATGCGTCAAAGGTGAAACAAGGATATGCTTACAGAGTTTAACCTTTCGAACGTTCGCGAACATTCCCCGAAATGCCCCACGCGTCGAGGATTTTTCGATTATTCTTTTTTTTTGGTTTGACCTTGAGAAAAACGCAAATTTCGTGGTTATATTGATAATTATATGCAATAAATTATACCTTCCCGGAAAGCCCATTAGTTTTCCTATCGAACTGTGTAAGATTATAAATAAATGAAACTGACCTGACTTCGTAGCGACGAGATAAATTGGCATTTTGCAAATTTTCTTACACATAACCTTTAACTTTCTCACATTACACCAAAACCACACACATATTCTCGAAAAAAACACTTGAATACGATAGTCCATACATTTGCGCAAAAACAATATTACTCATATCACATCAAATTACAATAATTACACGACACATTATCTTTTTCCGCAACTCAACAAAATCGGCCAAAGGCACGCGCGGCGCGCGGCGCGCGGCGGCACGCGAAATGTAAACAAACACTGTCTGTACTATCTATAGGTAATGTTCACGACTGTGGCGCCATTTTTACCGGTTTATTTTCTTTCAACAACGATTATGATAACAATATGCAATTATATCACTTTGTAGTAACTTCATTATGTTTATAGGTAAATAAACTAACAACTTATGTAGATTTCAAAGCATTTCGAGATAAATTTTGCACTAAAACAAGTCGAAACACGACGGCCATGACGGAAAAAAATACGCATCTTCACAAGTTTCGTCACTTTTTCACTGGCATATTTATTACTTTTCCAAAAACAAACACTTGCAACGTAATCTACACTTATTTCTCAGTAATTCTATATAAATCTTATAAGATTACTCATCGTTTTCTAATTGGAAACATGATTTTCGTCCGGACGCAACCACGCAACAATTGCTCCCAAAAAGTGACAGCTAGCTGAATGACGGATCACTTTATTTTTTTCAATCTTCTTCATTCTATGTATCGATATTGCCAATGGAAAATATTTTAATAGAAATCGAATGAACTATTCTGTTCAATCAAATAAAAAACGGGTTGCAACTTGAAAATATACGTCACAGAAAAAATATCCAATCGGTGCAAGTCACTCTCGTACACCCGGGTGTACCAATGGCGCGATGGGCACTCAACTCTCTCGTACACCCGGGTGTTCGAGAAACGCTCGAAAGGTGGATCTTATTACTAATATTATCCCATCCTACTGCAGAGTCATCTTTAGTCCACAAATGATTCGAGTAACTTCGTCTTCGTCAGTATCTAGTAGGCCAAAAGAATTTAGGGCACACCTGTTTCTTAAATCAAGTGGAGGTCTTTGGACACAGTCTTGTGTTGGAATCTGTTCGGCAAGAGTTTTCCCAACATTTACAAAAAAGTTATTAACATGGTTAGCTGATGAAAGAGGTGAGGGATTAATATGCAATAAATTCGAATTAGATTCATGCTTTTTTGCCATATAAGTGACATTTTTAATATATTTCCAAAGTTGCTTACTGTTGGTTCCTGCTTTATTTAATTCAGTTTTATCGTAGTCATTTTTTAAGTTCTTTAGGAGGTTATTGCAAAAATTCCTGTATCTTTTATAGGTGATTTGAATAATAGGATTGTCAGGGTTTTTCTTAGCTTTCTGATGAAGTTTATCTCTCTGTCTTATACACCGAATCAAACCCGGAGTGATCCAAGGTTTAATGTTATACAATTTCTTGTTTACGGAAGAAATAGTCGTGTTACATAATATTGCAAATTGAACATGTTTTATTAAGTACGATAAAGCAAAATTAGCGTCAGCAGTATTGTAAACTGGGTTAAAGTCAAGATTGCGTAAATCATATTCGAGTCCATTTGTGTTTAATTTCGTTTTGGTCCGAGGTCGATTTTGCTTAGGCAGCGTTTGATTTAGGTGCAGTAGGACAGCGTGATGGTCAGTAATTGTCGAGTTAGTAACAAGCGTTAAGTACGATAAGCTAGATTTGATCATCATATGATCGAGACAGGAACCACTTTGATGAGTAGGTAAAGTATGTGCGGGGAGAAAACCATGGAATGAGCAGATATTAAGATAGTCTTGGGTCGCTGCATCGAAGCATTCAGAGTTAATATTTATATTAATATCACCTGTTAGTATAACATTCTTAAACGTGCACAGTTCTTGAAAAATTTGGTTTAAGGAAGCGTGAAAAGTGTCTAAATTTCTAGCGGAAGGCGATCTATACATAGCTATTATTGCTGTAGATGTACCAATTTTGATGACCAAGCAATTACACATACAGTCTTTTAGGGTAGATTCTTCAACTGCGACCTTTAATGATGATTTACAATAAACAACCACACCGTCATTTTGATTATTGTTAATTCTGGTATATGATAAATTATACCCCGGTATTACTGGGAGGTGGTCCTGACGATTACACAGCCAGCACTCAGTTAGTACCATTATATCACAGTCAAAGTTAAGTCTATGAAGAAAAATGTTAAAGCTATCTATATTCTTATAAATACTGCGAATGTTTTGTGTTAGTATGGTAAGTGACTTTTGAGTCATCATCATCATCATCTTCCTGCCCTTGTCCCGTGTTATTTGGGGTCGGCGCAACATGTTTTTTTCTTCCATTCTGCCCTGTCACTCGTCATACTATCACTAACTTCCTAGTATCGGAAAGATATTGTCTGCACTCCTCAACCTTACATTGTTTTGAAACCGTTACAAATGTGTTATCTATATCGGTCAATAAGTAATTATCCATAATTTAAAAAATATAAAAACAGTAACTAAGTCTAAAATATAAACAAATATGTGACGAAGAGCGTCACATATTTGTTCGGCGCCTTCATAATCAATCGAGTTAATGTACCTGTTCTCGGCTGATTTTTTAGCAGGACACTCTGGATCTCCCGTCCTGTGGTTGGCAGGTTTTTTAAAACGCAAACATGTTGCGCATTTTGGCGAGTCAGCTTTTTTTGTGCAGTCCTGGAGTTTGTGTCCTTCTTCACCGCAGTGTCCACATGTAGGAGAAGCGACTTTGCACGATTTGGCCGCATGACCGTACTGCTGACACTTGTAACATCTCGTTACTAGAGTGAAGTCTCGTACAGGACAGGACGTCCAATTAATAAATAATTTATCCTGTGTGATGAGCGCCTTTCGAATAGCGGCTGGAACTTCTATTATATAGTTACAGTTCTCAGCTTCTTTCCTACCAGATTTGTGGCTAAGTTTTATTGAGGCCAAGAATGCATCTTTGGTTATTGTTGGCAGTTTGTCGGCCAGGTTTTGTTCATAAATGCATTTATAAACCTCAATTTCAGACATGAATGCCGGAACCCCCATAACTATAATGCGAGGTTTGCGCTTTTTAGGGTCATCGATGGTAAGCCCTGATGAAGCGAGTTGGACTGTTTGTTTGAGCTTGTCTAAATCCTCTTTAGTCTTTGTGCTAATTATCAGTCCTCCTTTCCCTATCTTACGTACTCCTCTGACTTTAAGCTTCATGTCACCAGGGCAGATAATCTTCTGGACGATGTTCTTCGTTTCGTCACTGGTCTTCGTGTTGTCGCGGGGGTAAATCGCCACGGAGCTAAAAGTATTTGGACGAACAAAGCTGTTGGACCCTTTCTTAACCATATCTGCAAAAGATGCGGCGGTTGCTTCCCGGGTTCCACACTTTTCTTTAATCGTCCGGTTCATTTCCAACACACAATCCTTTAGGTCTCGGTCTTCGGTTAATATTTTCAGCGAGTTATGGTTCTTCACGGCATTATGTTTTAATGACTGATATTGAACAGCCAGTTGCGAAACTCCATAACTAACTTTTCGGCAAAGATTACTTATTTTTAACTTCTGATCCGAGTTTAGTTTTCCCTCAGAAGAGATAACACATACCTCATTCAAGTGCTGCTCAATAGACCCCAACCAGTTTTGGATCTCAGGAGTCGAAACTACCTCCATTTTCTCTTCTTCTTGGGCTCGTTCACGACTAGGTTGCTGGGGCTGCATCGGTGTAGGTGTTGGGGGAGGGCTGCGTCGCGTTATACCGCTCCGGTTGAAGGGGCTGCCTTCCATATTTTAGATGATATTATTATAATCCAATCAGTCCATGTTTCTTAATTTGTCAGCGCTTTTAAAAAACGTGTCTGTATGAAACGCCAGTACACTAAAAACTAGGTCACTAATTACGCGAATATTAATTTATTAGATATTTATTGCATTGATGAGCACGACTGAATGCGATGAGTCTCGAATCATCAATCCCATGAATATATGTATGTACACATATTCATATACACAAACAATCGTTCACCTTTATAATGTTAGTGTGACTGATGTTTAAACTCGCTTAAAAATGAAAATAACAAGGACAGCATGTGATGTTACTTTATGAAGTTTTGATAACTAATGACTACTACTTACGAATATTTTGAATCAAAATACTTTTTTTTTACGAGTATTTTGAATCAAAATACTTTTTTTCTTACGAGTATTTTGAATCAAAGTACTCGTAGATATTGTAATATTACCTAAAGATACACTAAACGTCATGCTCGTGAACGGGTGCCGTCAATTGAAACTGGTCATCTCTTAGCTGCCAGTGGCTTAATTCAATTTCTATTTTTTAATTAGCTTTTTAAAATTATTATTACTTATCTACATTGTGCTCACATATTAGAAGTGACAAGAAATATGTAACCAAGATTTATGTAACTCATAATATGATTTAAAAGAGTGTCCATGGAGTTTCTTGCACGTTCTTCTCCATAGAGATCTACGCTTTGGAACGTGCAATTTAACTTCACTTTTTTTTTGACTGACCGACATTTTGACAATTCAAAAGGTCTATTTGAAATAAACGTTTCTAATTTCTGAAACAAATTTTGCAGTCTTGATATTTGGTGTTGTGTATAATATACCTACCATAATATTTGGCCTTTATATCATACCAAATACCTAAATACAATTTGGTCACTCCCTTTTTTACTGTCTTGATTCCAGTAATAGTTTGTATGCAAAACGGGTCACTTCTTCTCGACAGGATAAACGGTTACGCTCTTATAAAGGCTGGGAAGTCACAGGTGAGTGAGATCCGAGAGTCTGACACGATTACTGATTATGTCCGTAAAAAGGAACAATATTTTTGAAAACGTGTCGTATCGTCGCGTTTCACTTGTCTGTGGGAGCCTACAAGCACTAGTTTAATTTAATAATAAATAAAAGTTTTGTAAGTTTTTTTTTCCAAAAAAATTATTTGTATAATTCAATAAAAACACTTAACTAATTAAAACTATATATACACTAAAGGCAAAAACTACTAGCTAAAATATGGCGTCATAAAACTTTTTTAAGTATATTTGGTAAGGCTGCGAATAATTTACAATGCGTTCCAAATAAGAATAGGATCGATTGCCATGTTGTGACGTCACGTCATACTGTCAAATCGAAGAATTATTATGGTGAGCAAAACAAGATTTTTTTAAAATTTAATATAAATATTTAAGAACTATGAACGAAAAAAAATTTGTTTTTTTTTTATTCTTGATAGTTTCGCGCTTGACCGCTGTCTATTTTCATTGTGATTATACCTACGTGTGTAAATATTTCTGAGAACATGTGAGCATATTACCTATATCTGAATGTCCTTGAGTAAATCCCTTGTAGTTTTTATATGTAGTCAATCTTCACACTAATAATATAAAGGCGATTTTTTATGTATGTGTGTATGTTTGTTACTCCTTCACACTCAAACAGCTGAATGGATTTGGGTGACATATGGCCCACAGGTAGATTGTGCCAACTGAAATAGCACTTTTTATCCCAGGAGTATGTTCTTTTGAGATAATTTTGTACTTTTACGTGGACGAAGCCTTTGGCAGAAGCTAGTATTTCATAATACTTCAAGGATGCTTTAGTCAGTTCATTTGAAATATAGGTCACCAGGATTCGTAGAAAAATTAGGTCAAAAGAAATCGTAGAAGCATCTTATGGCCCTAGACTTTCCAATTTAGTACACAGATAAGACTACAAAAGAACGAATAAAACATATAAGAACCAGGGATGTTCTGAATAAAAAAAATCGGATCTATATACATATAATAAAAAAAAGAAACAAAAAAGAAAAACAAAAAATCTAAAATTAAAATTTAGTATATGAAATTATTTCGGATTATCCGTTAATTTCGAATAGTTTCGGTTACAAATTTATGAGTTTTAAAAGTAAAGTATAAATAGCAAGAATTTGACTTTTATTTCAAGTCTACATTATGATTGGTTTGACCGGGCAACATAAAGAAAAACCGGTCATAACCTGGCACTTAGACCTTATATTTTAAATCGGGTCTGGTTACGGATATTTTTTTATTTCGGATATCCGATGGTTTCGATTATGGTTACGGAGTTCCATATTATCCCTGATAGTAACATGAAAAGATATGTGCCAAGCAATAATCGTACAATAAATTCTGAAGTTTTTCTCGGTATTTGGTCTGATAAACTTTCTAATATATCAAAGGAAATATGGGTAGTGTTATTATTGCGTTTTTGATGCGTTCCAAATAAGAATAGGATCGATTACCATGTTGTGACGTCACGTCATATTGTCAAATCGAAGAATTAATAGGGTGAGCAAAACCAGAAATTTTTAAAATTTAATTTATTTACGAACTGTGAACGATAAAAAAAGTTTAATCAGAATCCAGTTCTTCAATTTTGTTCATCTCTGAGTTTTTAAAATTTGCTCAATTTCTTGCGATTTGACAGTATGACGTGACGTCATAACATGGCAATCGATCCTATTCTTATTTGGAACGCATTGTACATGTTTTTTCACTGTATGATTTTGTAGCGACATCTATATAGCCACATAGGAACTATCCTGCATCGTGGTATCAGTTCTTTTTATGGTTATATATCTCAAAAGGAAAAAAACGGAACCCTTATAGGATCACTTTGTTGTCCGTCCGTCTGTCTGTCTGTGTGTCTGTCTGTCAAGACCCTTTATCTCGGGAACACGTGGAGGTATCGAGTTGAAATTAAAACTATACTCAAGTCTGCGGTCTCATGAAGCTGTGAAAAAATCAAATTTCTGAGTTAACAACGCACAAAAAACGTGTATTTCGACACTCTCAAGGGAATCAAAATTCATAGGGTTCCCGGGACCTAGAATCCTGAAATTTGGCATAAAGCAGGGTCTCATAGCACAAGTATAGGAAAAAATCTGAAAACTGTAAATTTGTAGTTTCGTCACAAAAAAAAAAACTTATTTTGCGATTCGGAAAAATCTTCGTAACTCAATTCGGGAATCGAATTATTTTCATTATAGGTAAGTTTATACGGAACCCTCGGTGCGCGAGTCCGACTCGCACTTGCGTGTTTTTTTTTTATTTGTTGGGATCGCCAACATCACAGATACATTTTATAACACCATTCAAGTACTGCAACACTTTAAGTCGATCAATTTGAAACATGCCGCCCGCCGCTTAAAGAGACTGCTTTATCAACTAGTCACATAATCTAATATTATATTACAATGAACTCAAGTCAAGGATTATATTATACATCTGCGTAATCCTTTAGGGAAATCAGCCTTGATAATATGGCAAACACCCACAGCAGATAGGCGCAATACGATAGTGTGACGACAATGCTAGAAGCCTTTTTAGGGTTCCGTAGCCAAATGGTAAAAAACGGAACCCTTATGGATTTGTCATGTCTGTCTGTCCGTCCGTATGTCACAGCCACTTTTTTCCGAAACTATAAGAACTATTCTGTTGAAACTTGGTAAATGGATTGTATTCTGTGAACCGCATTAAGATTTTCACACAAAAATATAAAAAAATAAACAATAAATTTTGGGGGTTCCCCATACTTAAAACTGAAACTCAAAATTTTTTTTTCATCAAACCCATACGTGTGGGATATCTATGGATAGGTCTTAAAAAATGATATTGAGGTTTCTAATATCATTATTTTTATAAACTGAATAGTTTGCGCGAGGGACACTTCCAAGTAGTAAAATGTGTGTAAAAATAAGAGAATGATAAAACTAAAAAAAATATTTTATGTACATTAATTACCATGCAAACTTCCACCGAAAATTGGTTTGAACGAGATCTAGTAAGTAGTTTTTTTTTAATATGTCATAAATTGTAAACCGCAATTTACCTGTCAAGTTTGTACGGTACCCTCAGTGCACGAGTCCGATTCGCATTTGCCCAGTTTTTTTGTAGAAAATGTTCTACATATCTGGTGAAGAGGTTGCGGGTTCGAAACCGGGCAAGTACCAATGTGAATACTGATGATGATCTGGCGAAGGATAGGTGTACCTACTATAAGTAGGTATACATTTCGGTCTCAAACTTTCATGCAGTACAGGTTAGTATGTTAGGTGGCTCTCGAACGATGAAGGGCACCTGGTGGGTCACCTGAGGATCACAGATGGGCTTTAGTTAGTTAGAAATTCTCCCTCGCTCCACTCAGAACGGGAGGAGTTATTTAATGGCATGCCACCGCGTATTTACCTTCTGTACATGGTCAGAACGCATCCATAGGAAACTGCTCGCGTATACATTGTAGCGCAGTTTTTAAATGCCGCGGCAGCGGCCGCCGAGCGCCAGATTCCCTTCTAATGTTAGTGAATCATTTGGGCTCCCAGCTTGCACTTGATAATTACTTCAAACTTTTCCGAAGATTCAAATTCAAACAGTTTTTCTTTGTATTCACCACATTTACTCAGTAAAAACTCTTGCAGAGTGTCTTTGGTAATCATTTTTCACATTTGTATTAAGTAAACAAACGTATTTACCACTTTTTTATAATAAATTATGCAGAGACAATAAAAAACCGCTAATCAAAACAAACAGCACGTGCCGAAAGATGATGCAATGTTTAGAATAGATACGCAGATATGATTACCATTTTAGTTAGTGTGTGTGGTGAGTGCGGGTGCGTGGAAATAAAAGTCACTCGGAAAGTACTCACGGTTTACTTGCACTAGGTCCATACACAACACATAAAACACATAAAACACAGAAGGAGAATGGACAGAAGAGACACACAATAGTTACAGCACAATACAATAGTCAGTTCACAAAAACAGTACCAATTTGCGTAACAAATATAATCGCGGGCGCGGCGCAGGCGGTAAGCGGCGAGGTCTGTGACCGACTGACCCTCACAACTCGAAATATCAAAAGTTGAGCCTGGACGCTCAACCGCCGCGTGCGCCGGCCCGCGCACTGGGGCAGCCGACACCATCCGATATTATAATGATAAACATTATAAATGCCGTGAATGTTGAGTAGTGTTATTGATATACGTAAATGATAATAATACTGTGGCTGTGTTTATGTTTGTGTTTTAATTGTGGTGTCGTGTGTGAGTTTATAATAAACGTAAATAAACTATGTGGTAGGGGTGAACCCTACATCACCCCCCTCCAGAGACCGTCAAGGGCGATAAAAGTCAGGGAACCTGACATGACGACCAGAGCGTGTGGTGTACTCCTTGCTACTGCTAGGTGGAGTGACTTCCTCTGGGTCAGCTTTGTCTGCCAAGATATAAGCTGGCTTCAGGCGGTCGATTGAGACCGTGACCTCTCTGCCCTTGAATAATATTTTGAAGACTTTGTCTCCCCTTTGCAGAACTTTGTGAGGACCTGTGTACGCTGGTTGAAGCGAGCCACGTAATGCGTCTTCACGAAGGAACACGTGATCAGTGGTCTGCAAATCCTTGTAAACAAAAATGCTGGTCTTGTTGTGACGGGACGCTGGGGTTGGTTGCAGGTTTTGTGCAAACTTGCGTATGCGCGCAGTGAAGTCTGTGACGTCGGTCGTTCCTTCGTCACTAGGTGCGAAAAATTCACCTGGGAGCCTTAGTGGTTCGCCGTAAACAAGTTCGGCTGAAGACACTTGGGCATCCTTCTTGTATGCGCTCCGTATACCAAGCAATACCCACGGCAAGGACTCTGTCCATTTGTCATTTGCATGACACATGATGGACGCCTTGAGCTGGCGGTGGAAACGCTCCACCATCCCATTGGAAGCCGGGTGGTATGCCGTTGTCCGCTTGTGCTGAAAACCAGCCAATTTAGACAATTGTTCGAACAGGGCCGACTCGAACTGTCGTCCCCTGTCCGTAACAATATCTATGGGGCAGCCAAACCGGGCAATCCACCCGGATAGCAGCGCTTTAGCTACTGTCTCGGCAGTTATGTCGACGATAGGTACGACCTCTGGCCACCTGGTAAAACGGTCGACTGCCGTCAGACAGTACCTAAAGCCTTGCGAAATTGGAAGTGGGCCCACCAGGTCAATGTGGACAGTGGTGAACCTTGCACGTGGGAGGTGATACGACCCTAATGGCGCAGAAACGTGTCGGTTCACTTTGGCCCGCTGGCACTCAAGACAAGCTCGTGCCCACTCCCTGCAGTCTCTCCTTATGCCTGGCCAAACGAAGCGCTCTGCGATCAATTTGGCAGACGCTGAGACACCAGGGTGGCTGAGGGAGTGCAAGCTGTCGAAGACTTGCTTTCGTAGCATTACGGGCACAAAGGGTCTGGAAGGCGTTGTACTGACGTCACAGTACACAAATGTACGCTCCCCTGGGACCTGCACCTTCTCCAAAACCAACGATGATCCTCCCTGGAGTAGCTTAGACAGCTCCGGATCCGAAGTTTGCGATTCCGCGAGAGTGTCGAAGCTGACCGGTACATTTAGCGCTTCCACGCGAGATAAGGGGTCGGCTACGACGTTGTCCTTGCCGGAAATGTACCTTATGTCGGTGGTGAACTGGGCAATGTAATCTAGGTACCGGAATTGCCTTGGCGAGCAGTTTTTCTTCCTCTCGTGGAATGCGAAACTGATCGGCTTGTGGTCCGTGTAGACGACGAAGTGTCGAGCCTCGAGCATGTGGCGAAAGTATTTGATGGCCTCGTAAATGGCCAGCAGTTCCCTGTCATAGGGAGAATACTTTGCCTGCGAAGGGCTGAGCTTCCTGGAGAAGAAAGCTAATGGCTGCCAGCCATCATCGCTAAGCTGCTGTAACACCGCGCCGATTGCGTTATCCGACGCGTCAGTGACTAACGCGAGATTGGCATTGCAATCGGGGTGAGCTAAAAGAGCAGCGTTAGCTAAGCTCACCTTGCAGTCCTCAAATGCTTGCAAAGTATTCTCCACAAGGCATATGGGCTGCGAGCCCTTTACGTTGCCAATCAAGAGGTTGTGAAGTGGCGCCTGGATCTGTGCTGCGTGGGGTATGAAGCGTCGGTAATAATTGATCATACCCAGGAAGCGGCGCAGTTGACGAACATCTTTGGGTGGCGGGAAGTTCCGGATCGCCTCAACCTTGGAGTCTAGTGGTTGGGTGCCCTTCTCGGAGATGCGGTAACCTAGAAAAGTTACCTCCGGGACACCAAAAACGCACTTTGATGTGTTGATAAGCATGCCGTAGTCCTTCATCCTGCCGAAGATAATGCGGAGGTGCTCCTCATGCTCCACCTGTGACCTAGAAAATATAAGGAAGTCATCCAAATAGCTGTAGCAAAAGTCCAAACCTCTGGTCATTTCGTCCACAAAACGTTGGAACGTTTGCCCTGCGTTACGCAAACCAAACGTCATGTACGGGAACTCGTACAGGCCGAACGGTGTGGTGATCGCCGTCTTCGGAATGTCTTCCGGACTGACAGGGATCTGATTATAGGCTTTAACTAAATCAATGGTGCTGAAGACTTTGCAACCAGAGATGCTGTGTACAAAGTCGTGGATATGCCTAATCGGATACCTGTCAGGGATGGTCCGGGCGTTGAGCATGCGGTAATCACCGCAGGGTCGCCATCCGTTGTCCTTTTTGGGAGCGAGGTGTAATGGTGATGCCCATGGACTCTCCGACGGTCTGGCGGTTCCATTGGCAAGCATCAGTTGGAACTCTTGTTGGGCAATCTTCAACTTATCTGGCGCTAGGCGCCGAAATGGTGATGATACTGGAGGACCTGGGGTGGTGCGGATGTGGTGTACGGTGTTGTGAGGTGTGTTGCGTAGTGTACCGGCGGGTCGGGTGATGTCGGGAAACCCGTCTAAAATTCTATGGTACCTCGAATCACCAGAAGTTATTTTTACAGAAAATAAAGATGAATCTGTGTGATTCGAGGCAACGGTAAAAACATTTGTGTTACTGTCGACTAGTCGTTGATTACGACAGTCAACGACTAGCGAGTAAAAACATAAAAAGTCCACACCAATAATTGGTTTTGTCACCTCAGCAACCACAAAACGCCACTTAAAGTCCCTACGGAGTCCTAAATTTAAGTTCAATTCTACATACCCAAATGTCTTGATGGGCGTGCCGTTCGCGGCCACTAGGTCATAGTTTGTGCACACGCGACGGTCACTAAGTAGACGGCGGGGGTAGACGCAGAGGTCGCTACCTGTGTCGACCAGGAACTGCGTCTTCGTGCTGCGATCGGTGACAAACAAGCGACCAGTCGAGGGAGGGCAATCGTTTGTCGCCATCACCGACTGCCCGCGGCGTTTCCCTGCCGGTAGTCGCAGGGCTTGACGCAGCGCTTCGCCTTCTCCCCGTGCATGGAGTGGTACCAGCACACGGGGTGCTGCCGGTAGCTGGAGTCGGAGCGGGTGGAGGAACGATGACGTGAGCGCCGTCGCGCGTCTCGACCACGACTGTGGGAGCGGTTTCGCGAACGGCTGTCACGCAGCTGCAGAGTCAGGTCCTTCACTGCTCGCTTCAGTTCGGCGATCTCGGCGGCCATCTCACTTGTCGAGGGTCCTGCTGCCGAGGCTGCTGCAACGTGGCTTGCTGGCGCGGCGATGTCCTGGACGCGGTCTGCCAGCTCGGCTAGCGCGCCCAGGGTGCTGTGGGGCTGCGATACCAGGAGGGGCTGGATGCTGGTAGGGAGTCGGCTACACCAGATGGTGCGCACAAAGTCCTCGGGCACGGTAGGTCCTGCTAACCCCTGCAGGTGGCGGAGGAACTGCGACGGCTTCCGGTCCCCCAGCTCCTCATGCATCAGCAGCTGCTTCACCTTCCGCTCTTGGGAGGCAGAGAGCCTCCGCACCAACTCCGTCTTCAACTTCTCGTACCTATTGTGCGCCGGGGGGGACATGATTATGTCCTTCACCTCCTTGGACTGCTGGTGGTCGAGATGTCCGACGACGTAATTGTATTTGGTGACGTCATTTGTCACCCCGGCGTTTTCAAATTGCGCCTCAATCTGCGCAAACCAAATGTCGGGCTCCTCGGGCCAAAATGGGGGTAGGCGCAATGCGACGCGGTACACCTCAGCCGGCTCGACCTTTGAGCCCGAGAGGCGTTTGGCCTTGCGCGCGCGATGCGCAACATGATCGTCGGGCTGCGATGACGCGGTGTGCTCGGTCTCACTGTCTCCCATTTTTATTTAGTGTGTTCGTCTTGGGGTCACCAGTTTAGTTAGTGTGTGTGGTGAGTGCGGGTGCGTGGAAATAAAAGTCACTCGGAAAGTACTCACGGTTTACTTGCACTAGGTCCATACACAACACATAAAACACATAAAACACAGAAGGAGAATGGACAGAAGAGACACACAATAGTTACAGCACAATACAATAGTCAGTTCACAAAAACAGTACCAATTTGCGTAACAAATATAATCGCGGGCGCGGCGCAGGCGGTAAGCGGCGAGGTCTGTGACCGACTGACCCTCACAACTCGAAATATCAAAAGTTGAGCCTGGACGCTCAACCGCCGCGTGCGCCGGCCCGCGCACTGGGGCAGCCGACACCATCCGATATTATAATGATAAACATTATAAATGCCGTGAATGTTGAGTAGTGTTATTGATATACGTAAATGATAATAATACTGTGGCTGTGTTTATGTTTGTGTTTTAATTGTGGTGTCGTGTGTGAGTTTATAATAAACGTAAATAAACTATGTGGTAGGGGTGAACCCTACACCATATAATAGAAAGAGAGGTCAACAAATCAAAATGGCGAGCATGCAATTGCTCGCGTATAGTTTGGAATCTAGAGTTTTTCGCGCCTATTCCGATCTATACACGATTAGTTTGCATGCGGACTAGCACTGTATATTATGGAACAAAGCTAGTTACTTTGGCTACTATAAAGTATACGCGAATATTTGCGTACTCCTCTTGTATACATTGTAATCGCAAATTTAAAAACTGTACTACGATGTATACGCGAGCAGTTTCCTATGGATGCGTTCTGGCCATGTACAGAATGTAAATACGCCATGCCACCTAACCTACAGTTTCTTGTGGGGACACTGGGGGCAGGCCTATGTCCAGTAGTGGACGTCTTTCGGCTGAAATGATGATGATGGTGATGAAGCCAGCTAAAGAAAAAAACACTGACGAATGAGCAATATCATAATAGTATGACGTAGAGATTAATTGCAGGATTTATTGTTACAATGGCATGAATAGTACACACGACAGAAACAGTAAAATTGTTTTTTTTTTAATTTTTATATAGCAGTGCTTGACTGCGATCCCACCTGATGTTAAGCAGTGATGCAATCATTGATGGTGTGGTGCACTAGTTTATTAAGAGCTTATTCACTCTAGCCTTGAAGACACTTAAATTATAGTTGGACGGGAAGACCGCAGCAGGCTAATTGTTCCAGTCCTTCGATGTACGCGGTATAAACGACGAAGCGAAACACTTAGTCCGGACCGTTGTTGACCGAAGTTGGACAAAATAAGGGTGGATACTCGCCGTATGTCGGGTGGTCCGATGGTAGAAAGGAGAAGGCGGAATTAAGTCATACAATTCCCGCGCACACTCTCCAAAATTCAACCTGTAAAATACCGAAAAGCTGGCTGCCTGTGCGTATCAATATTTGCAAATTTTGCATGCGTGGCTTTCCAGGCCATATTGTTTACAGTGATGCAAATAGTGACCATAATTCTCCAATTCCAGGTATAATTTCAATAAGCTCAATAGTGAATTTAGCATTAAAATTTACTATGAGGGGTATTTCAAACAATAGATCCGGTATTTTGTAGGTGATGTGGTTTTACAAAACCCATAATAAACATACCTACATTCAAATTCATGTGAATTTGCGTTGTGATTTAGTGAGTGCTGAAAATAGGTATCGGGGCTGCTTGGTTTCTTTCTTTCTTTCTTTAGAAAGAATCGCCGAGGCTCTGAAACGCAAAGGGCAACTGAAAGAACACGGGTAGGTTTTAGTCAGTAAAAGTTTGAGATTTCTAACCGCTCCTCCTACGGGATGGGTTATTTGATGCTATCCCTCACCCCACCAGCCGCCGGGATCTCGATCTCGATTTCCGGCCACCGTAGGCGCGTGCTTGTGGAAGGCGAGCAATAGGTAGCTCGCCGTCCGGTCGTCCGGAAACCGTCCGGACCGAGCCCAAGTAGTCGACGGCGCGTACTGTTCCACGCGCGCCTCAATGAGATGTCAGCAAACCATAGGGGCCCAGCAGGATCGAAGCCTACTGGAGCCAAGAGTTTGTTTCTGAAAGGAAAACTCGGCCCTGGCAAAGAAGGAACAAGAGCGGTTTTTTTAGTCAGTAAAAGGCTGACACGTCCGCCCAAGAGCGGGGGATGTCATTGGATGATTTTCCCACCTACAAAAAAAAAAAAATCCCTTACCCCAAAAAAATAAATAAAAAATAAAACGCTGCTGAAAACGGGTTACTCTTTTGTTCTTATAAAACGTTTCTAATTTTAGTTTTCAACGTTTTTTATTTTCCAACGAATAAAATTTTAATGTAGACATGACTTGAAACTTGAATAAAAATGTCTAAAAGACACATTGGAACACGGACATGAGGCACATTGTTATTGGATAAAGGATTACAAAAATAGAAACATGGAAACAAAACACTTTTGCCAATTAGTATCTAGTAATCCCAAAGAGTTGGAATAAAAAAAAACCACTCATAGCCAGATTAACACAGAACCAGCAGTCGTCAGATTAAAAAAGAACTGCATAACCTACCCCATAGCTTAACATACATATTATTGTTTATACGTAAAGAGGTAAGGTTGTTTGTTCATTATTTGTCTGTAGTTTGAAGAATCGGCTAACTTAAAGTGAAACTACGGCGCGAGCGTAGTCATTTTCTCGCTCCACCGTAGGCGTGATATTGCGGACGACGAGCAATGGGTAGCTCGCCGTCCAGACCGAGTTAATTTTTGTTTATAGTGTAGCATAGCATAGCATAGTATAGTATAGCATTGCATTGCATAGCATAGCATAGCATAATCAGCTTTTTAATGTTCCCACTGCTGGGTCTCAGGCCTCCTCTCTGGAAGAGGGAATGGGCCGTAATCCACCACGCGGGCCCAGTGCGAGTTGGTGGATGTCACATGTCTTCGAATTTTTGGTTTTAGGATTTATCGGTTTTCTTCGGCTTGAAGAGCAGTGGTGATGAAATAAATTACACAAAGTAATGCACTTGGCTGGGCTTGAATCCACGACCTACGAGTACAAGTCGTAAGTCGGCCACTACGTGTCGGAGTATTACTAAGTAAAGGAAATGGTATTTGCTAAAATCGGACATTCCACTTTATTGAACTTAGTCAAATTATTGCCTCAAAATCCACTTAATTCTGACTATCAATGTATCTAACTACAGTGTTTTAGTACTTTAGTAGCACTTAAGTACTATTCTTACAGACATTACCAATTAAGAGGGTCCTTTTTCACTCGCCTATCGTCAACATCGAGCAAGGTTTAAAAGCTTGTTACTTCATTTAACGCAATCCAACGCGATATTTGACGAAAAGGCAACGCGAAAAAAGAGAGATTGTGATTTACTCGAATATTTTACGAAACTCGTTCCGGGAAATACGTGATTTTTTTAAAAACCCTTAATAGTTTTTCAAAAAAATTGTCGTCTTTTAGAATCTTGATTAAATTTGCAAGGCTTCTCTTGTTATATTTTTTGACTTTTTTAATTTTTGAGTAAATTTTGGCGTCAAAATTCATCAAAATAGCAGATTTTCAGAGCTCTTTACTGGAATTGTTTTACACAAATTTATAAATTGATTTCAATAGACTAGACAGACAGTATCTTGTTTATCCACAAGATACTATGTTTCCAAAATATCTAATGAAAAATGTGTAATAACGTCATAATCGCGTAAGAGCGCTTGTATGAAAACACAGTGAAAATGTATGTCGAGTTGCATCCCCTTAAGTGACTGTGGGCACATTGCTACCAGAACAGATGGTCGATGGGGCTGAGAGGTTCTGGAGCGACCGCGTACTCGGCAAAGTTGGAAAGCCTCCCACAAGGTGGGCCAATGACCTGGTGAGGGTCGTGAGAATCCGACGGATGCGAGACACACAGGACCGGTCGGTGTGGTGACACTTTTGGGGGTGGCCTACGTCCAGCTATGGATGTCTTTCGGCTGAAATGATGATAATGATGAGGGTAGATATAATCGTAATTACCTGCAATAAATGAGTCTTATGTTATTAATTGAACTAAGGCCAAATAAACACTTAACTCTCTTAATTATCGTTTATATTAAATAAATTGAAATTACAACAGAACTGTTATTGGCTACTGAGTGTTAATGACAGACGATTTTTAGCAACATTATTTATGTTTTCGTGAGACTATTTGGAAGTTTTGTTAGTGAAAGATTATAAGCACAATAAAATAGCCTATAGCCCTAGCATAATGGTACTACAGTTCTCCTACGGCTGGAACTCACGCCTTCTTTCTGGGAGAGGGAATGGGTGGTAATCCACTACGCGGGTCTAGTGCTAGTGTTGGGGAATTATTGAGCAGGTCACACCCTGCTAAAAAATAAGTGAATTAGAGAGTGCAGGCATCAAACAAGTTTGTTTAGGGATCAAACTAGCTCCTAACCCAAAAAGAGAATAAAATGTGGTTGCTGTTGTCTCAAAAAAAAAAGATATTAAATATATTTCAATAAAAGATATATTTCAATTTAGTTTGTGAATTTTGTTTGTTTCAAATCTCAAACAAGTAGAGTGACAGTTAACATGAATTTGTAAATAATACTTATATTTTTCTATTAAATAATTTGTTTCAGATTAATTTTTTAAAGCGCGGATTGAGAAATTAATTTGTTTATTTATTTAACAATTTATCTAAACACATAATATAAAAGACAAGAAGAAGGAAACAGAAAAATAGGTACAAATGTGATGTTTATAATGTCACGAGTTCGAATTTTTGTTCCTGGGACTTGCCAGTTTCTTCACGAAGTTTACCTTCACCGTTTTGAGAGCAGTGGTGATGAAATAATTTACACAAATTAACGCACCTGGCTAGGTTTGAATGCATGACCTACAAATCGTAAGTCGGGGGCCGCTACCACTGGGCCATCGCTACTCAAATTGTCTATGCTAGGAGAGAAATGTGCTATACAGAGTAAAGTATTCTTAGTTATTTTTAAGGTTCCGTACCTCAAAAGGAAAAAACGGAACCCTTATAGGATCACTTTGTTGTTCGTCTGTCTTTTTGTCAAGAGCCTTTATCTCGGAAACGCGTGGAGGTATCGAGTTGAAATTAAAACCAGATGCTCAGGTCTGCGGTCCCTTGAAACTGTGAAAAAAATCAAACTTCTGAGTTAACGGAAAAAATAGATACGGCCGTTTATGTCGCAAAAAACGTATATTTCGACATTCTCAAGGATATAAAAATTCATAGGGTACTTCCCGTTGATCTAGATTCCTGAAATTTGACATGAAGCAAGGTCTCACAGCACAAGTATAGGATAAACTGTAAATTTGTAGTTATATCACGAAATAAAACTTTTTTTACGATCCGGAAAAATCTTAGTAACTCAATTCGGGAATTAAACTGTTTTCATAAGCAAGTTTGTACGGAGCCTCAGTGCGCGAGTTCGACTCGCACTTGAACGGTTTTTTTTTAATAGAAGGCTAAGGCGTTTTTGCTTGAAGCTTTAATATCTCTATTGCATTCCGTTATTAAATTTAATCATGTTTTTTTTTCTGTGCTCGTTGCTTTTATTAAAAATAGCCGGTTTATTACAAGCTTTTTATATATTTGCAATTTTTTAGATTTTTCTTTAGTTTAAATCTTGCAAATGACTTTTATACTTACATATTTCTGTAAATATAGTTATTCCTATCCAATTCAGTTGAAAATTTGCAGACAAATGTTTAGTTTAGATGACAATGCATGCTCAGCTAAGTGACGTCATTCTAAATCCAATATGGCGGATTCCTGAAGATGGTGGACAGTAATTTTTCATGCATCCCCATGATATTTATTTATTTGTTTATCTTCACATCGGAACGCCTTACAGCAGTTACACCAATGAAGCAAAATTAGTTCAGAATCTGCTACTTTCTAATAAGAAATTATAATTTCTACTTTCTGATATGGGTGTTAACTAAAGGGGTTTGTTGAAAAGAGTACAAAAAATATACAACGGAATTGAGCTCCTCTTCCTTTTTTGAAGTCGGTTAATGGAAAACAAACTACTTCACGATAAATGCAATATGGTGGACAATTTATTAAAAGTTTATTTTATTTATTTTTAATATTATTTTGTGTCTTTTTTTTATTCATATTTTTATTATCCAGACTCCTAAATAGAGCTAAAAAAGTATTTCATAGGGTGTAACATTTTTTGTTTTCCTTCTTATCCTTCCGACCGGATTCATTCACGGTGGCCAATCTCAACGGAAACTAGTTAAGTATGTTGAAAATATTATATTATTATTATACACCATAATATTTTATTTATTATTTTTATTATAGTACAAATATAAATAGTAAGGACAGAGCTGACCGCGCATTTTTCTAGTTTCATGGTCTGGTCTGTTATCCTTAATCTTCGAGAGTGGTTGGCAATTTTCGGGAGCAGTCGTGTACTTTGGCAAAGACGAAGGCAGGATAAGCTACGCCTACTGGAATTGCGACGTAACTTTGAAGCAGGGGGTATTGGTACGATTTTCTTTAAAACCTCAATAATATCAGCCGCTCTTACAAGATTGCGTCGCAATGACACATGCTCAGTTCTACGTAGTGGCACTAGTGTTTCTTGTAATATGAATGCGTTCGGACGGCTATCTTTAATATTTAGACATTGCAACAATCTCGCAAATAGGTCGTGAGTATAGGGAGGCAAGTAGGTATGTGTGTGCGCACAAATAGAGATGTAATCTCTGTTCCTTTACCTTCATAGTCCTATTGGATAGCAATCCGATAAGGCCTGGAAGTGATCAGGCGCAGAATGCCTCTTTTCAAGGCATGGTTTTCACACTACTAAATTCTGCGCTCCTAATGAATTTCAATTTGTTAGCCTGTTCTGTCCCACTTCTGGGCAAAGGCCTCTCCACTCGCATCATTCGCGGGTCCTCGCTTTTTTTAAATTGATATAAATTAGTCCTTAACTGCAATCCCACCTGATATCCGCAGAAGAACCAAGATTACCGCCATAGATTAAACATCCGCCAAACTGAAGTGGCAGTGGGCAGGGCACATGGTCGATAAGGTCGAAAGGTTTTGGAGTGCCAACCATGTACCTACCGGAAGACGCAGCGTTGGAAGGCCTCGCACAAGGTGCACCGATGACCTGGTGCTGTGATTGTTCGTCATCAATCAAGCGAGTGAATAAGAAAGAAAGAAAAACAGATTATTCACGCGTAATGACGCAATCTTAAATCTAGCTAACAAACATAATCAATTGATAGGGAAGATGTGCGTCACATCCGCGCAAAACGGCCGAACGCTTAGCATAAAGCTGCAGCCTCACGCATAATTCGATGAGCTCACAGCGCTGGTTTTCAGCGTGGGCCGGTGCACGGTGGCAGTGTCGATATAAAGACGCCCGAACGATGCATTGTACAAAAAGATTTGGATAGAAAAAAGAAATAAAAATATATATGAATTTAAAAAAAGAAAATTAAATTGAATTAAAAAAAAATAACGTGACAAATCAAGGTCAATCAAGGTCGTGAATCAGGACTTAGCCTTTTATATATACAAACTATAACAGGCTTTACGTATTCTAATTGGCAATTATGTTATATTATGTAATGGCACATTGATGGTAACCTCTGTCTAAATTGTGTCCCTTTGTGGTGAAATTTCACACTTAGTTATTGATTATTAGTGTTAATTTAGCCGTGGTTGGATGATATGTTAATATTGGAGCTCAAGGTAAAACGGCAACATTTTAATTAGATCGACATCTGTGGTTACCTTGTGTTAGTCAATCCGAAAATAAGTTGACTCAGATTATATCCTTATGAAAATAACCTGGAACTTCCCGATCCGTCTACCGTGAACCTGAGCATGCCATAAAAGCTAGTTGGTGCATTCAATGCAATCCAATGCAATGTTTAAAGAATAAATAAAGAGCCAACGCGAAAAAGAGAGTTAACCCCTGAACGCTTTGTTGGCATTCGGTAATTCCGTCATTCACTCGAATATTTCTTAAAAAAAATCTATTCCCTGGAACAAGTTCAAATTTTTTTAAAAGTTTTTCGTCATTCAAAATCTCGATCAAATGTGCAAGGTTGCTATAAATACGTTTTTCAACACACTTGCTCAGAAAGTGACCCTTATTACACTGCACTTAGGTATATAATGGCACTCGTTACCAAACTGTGACATTTTGATTACCATTACGCACTAGTGCTATAATGTAGTTAAAACCTTTTTGTTCAACCTCTTTGTTCGCAAAACAAACTTTGAATTCGAATAAAATTCCCATTAAGTTATTGCGTTCAATATTATATAAATTAGTGTCTTACTTACTTATTTCATACAATTTACAAGTTAAAATGGACAAATTTAACTTGTACAAACGATTTATATAATAAAAAACATTTAGTAAATAAATCGTACATTCAAATAAAATTTGTTTTTTTTTTGTGGTCTATGGCCGCCATTTTAAGATGCGCGCGGTTTTAGGCGTGATTTTTTTTATTCCAGTGAAGTTCAGTGGCTGTATTAATTAAATAAAATTAAATGCTACAAAATCATTAGAAAATGTTACATCCGTATTCTATTGTCACTACGAAAGACATTATCGTAAAAACTTTTCACGCAAGAAAACATAAATGTAAGACTAGGCAGTATGATTAAAATACCTTAGCCTTCCTCTAGGGGTAAATAAAAAAAATGATTCGCGCGCAAAATTATGAAAACAGATTTTTAGCGCCATGTCACGGAAAATTTTACTAGTTTTACTGTTGTTTTCTTCACAAGTGTATTGGAAAACTTCGTATGACACACGTGAGTAATTAATGATTACCGTTCTTGGCTCTCTTAAGGCCCTCGCCACGGCTCGGGTCTAAATACCGCCTCGACGGTAATCACTAACATTACACACTTGTATCATAATGTACTGTTCTTTAATTTTTAATTAATGAGTAAATTATGAAGGGCCAAATTTCATGCAAGATAGTAGTTTCAGAGGTCTTTATTGGATTTGTTTTACACCATTTCGTAATTTGATTTTTATAGAAACCTAGATTATATGCGCAAAATATCTGTGTTTCAAAAATATCTAGAGAAAGATGTGTAATAACGTCGTAACGTCATATGAAAAATAATGAAAATGTATCTCGCATTGGACGCTCTTAAGAGCGTTCTTAGGAAAGTAGTTTACAAGTTGTTGTGGGAAA
The DNA here is from genome assembly GCA_905147345.3 of Mythimna impura. Taxonomy (NCBI): domain Eukaryota; kingdom Metazoa; phylum Arthropoda; class Insecta; order Lepidoptera; family Noctuidae; genus Mythimna; species Mythimna impura. Next base: position 19,382,951 of record LR990356.1, on the reverse strand, counting down.
AGAAATAAGCAGTTGGTTATTAGATAATTAACCGCTGCTAAAAACATTGTTTAATAACCACAGACAATAGACCTTTAGACACACCGATGAACAAGTTTTGTGGTGCATATTTTTTAAGTGTAACAATTGTTTTTCAACTTCGCCTAAATAACTCTCCATCATCATCATCATTTTAGCCGATAGACGTCCACTGTTGGGCATAATATCTTCTAAGTGTCGTAAAAACGACCGGTCCTGTGCGTCTCGCATTCAGTTGATTCCCGTGACCCTCACCAGGTCATCGGTCCATCTTGTACGAGGCCTTCCAACGCTGCGTCATCCAGTAGGTACAAGTCCGTGGTTGCCACTCCAAAACCTTTTGACCCTATCGACTATTTGTTCTGCGAGCAATGTACCCTTTCCACTGTCACTTCAGTTTGGCGATTGTTTGGGCTAGGGCGTTAATCTTGGTTCTCCTGCGGATATCTTCATTCCTGATGTGATCACGCAAGGAAACTCCGAGCATAGCCCTTTCCATTGCCCTTTGGGTGACTTTAAGTCATCTGATGAGGCCCATTTTGAGCAACCACGTTTCAGAGCCATATGTCACTGGCAATACGCATTGGTCAAACGACAAATAATGCACAGACAGTTTCATTAATAGGGTACCCTATGCGCATTAAAGTGCCTAAGAATAGCAACTAAACTCTTTTTAGGCTTTAAGGATGCAGCTTAATTCATTAACGCTCAGGCGGTAGCCGGCGCCCGCAAGCCATTGTCTTACTATTGTGTCTCTAATTACGCACGTCAAAAGGTTAATATCAGTATTTTTTATTAGGAGCGACTGCCTGTCTGACCTTCGTGATCGAGTAAATCGGTATCACGACCTGTATTGGCCACTTGGCAGGACTGGTCTTGAAACTACTCGTTTTTGTCAAAGATCTCAAAACTCAATCAAAACTCAAATATTTTTATTTCACATAGGGCTACATGGGCACCTATAAAACGTCAGAAGCTAGTGCACAACCGTGGACTAGCTTCTTGCAAATTGGTCGTTTCCTATGGAAAGACCACCTTCCAAACCAGCAAGAAACTCCATGGTTACTCTTTTAAAAAAAGTGGTTGATGTTACAATATTTCCAAATTACAGTATTAATAGATATTATTTAATAACAGTGTCAATATTGTACCTAAAAGCTCAATAAAAATAATCATATTAAAAAAAAGTGAGTCGTAATAGGAAGTAATCCAGGAAAATCTACAAATGGGGTGGGTACTTGATCTAAAATCGCAAATAGAAAGAAAAAGAAATTCGTTCAATATTAATTAAGTTAGAAACCTTTCAAATCTGCTAGAAAGGGAAACTGTCAATTGACAGTATAAGGATGCACATATTGCAATGTGACGTCACCGCCATTAGGTTACGTATGCTAAAAAGAGATAGCGATATATTCCCATCACGCATCACTCTTCCTCGAACCAATATTTGGAATGTTAATCGCTACTTTATTTATTAACCAATTTCTATGCTGTTTTCAAAAACAGATTTCTTTTTTGTATTATCTGTCATTTAGTATAAAATATTGCACAAAAAAAGCATAGATAAATATCCAATTACAGCTGGGGTCAATAGCTGTTTTTTCTTAAAGGTGAAATTATCAAAATAATGACTCCTTCATTTGGGTGAAACGTGGGGAAGTGCTTAACCAATGGAAAAGGTTCGCCTTTTCCGTAGATTTGAGTTTCTTTTAGGAAAAAGAAAGTAATTTCTTAGGGACCGAAATATAATCCTAAATTGTTCGCAAGTTGCAACGCAAACAATAGCATACTAACGTGTGTTTTCTTCCTTTTACATATTTTTGCTACGAAGCTTCCATTTTTCACACAAATGTATATCCTACACCTCTTTTCCCTGACAAGTGTCCATTTAGCAAGGAATTGTGTTTTCTTTCGTGATAGTAACAAATGTTTACTGTGTTATTGCTTTTTGTTAGAAGGGCTTGTTTTTATCACCACTCTACAACTGTATTACTAATAGGTAGCTATCACACCAATATTATGAAGGCGAAAGTTGCTCAAACAGAGAGAGGAGGCCGACAGTTTCTCTCCTGGAGAGAGGAGGCCTGAGTCCCAGCAGTGGGAGCATTAAAATGCTGATTATTATATGCTCAAACATGCTTTTGGTCTTCTCATACCCATTGTAATATGTCCTGTCTGTCTGTTTAGACCCTTTATCTCGGGAACGTATGGAGGTATCGAGTTCAAATTAAAATCATATACTCAGGTTTGCGGTTTCTTGAAGCAGTGAAAAAATCAAACTTCTAAGTTAACGAATAAAAAGATACGGCCGTTTATATCGCAAAAAACTTGTATTTCGACTATCTCAAGGGAATCAAAACTCGTAGGGTACTTCCCATTGACCTAGAATCCTGAAATTTGGCATAAAGCAAGGTCTCATAGCACAAGTATAGGAAAAAATCTAAAAACTGTAAATTTGTAGTTACGTCACAAAAAAAAAAATTTTTGCGATTCGGAAAAATCTTCGTAACTCAATTCGAGAATTGAACTGTTTTCATAGATAAGTTTGTACGGAACCATAGTACGCGAAACCGACTTGCACTTTATCTGTTTTTTTTTTTTTAAAGAGTAACCATGGATTGACCTGGGTTGCGGGAATCCAATGGTTGCGAGACGCACAGGACCGTTCATTGTGGTGACAATTAGGGGAGGCCTATGTCCAACAGTGGACGTCTTTCGGCTGAAATGATGATGATGAACCATAGATTTTCTTGCCAGTTCTTTTCCATAGGATTACTCCATAGACCAATTGAAACCGTACACTAGCTTCTGACGATTTATAAGTGCCCATGTGGACCTACGAGTATCCATATTAATATTATAAATGTGAAAGTGTGTATGTCTGTTTGTTTGTCCGTCTTTCACGGCAAAACGGAGCGACGAATTGACGTGATTTTTTAAGTGGAGATAGTTGAAGGGATGGAGAGTGACATAGGCTACTTTTTGTCTCTTTCTAACCCCCCCCGCTCCCCTAAAATGGGGGGTGGAAGTTTGTATGAAGCATTCCGCAATTTTAATTCATTAACGCTCAGGCGGTAGCCGGCGTCCGCAAGCCATTGTCTTATTATTGTGTCTCTAATTACGCACGTCAAAAGGTTAAGGTAGAAAGCTAAAAATTGGTATGCGGACTATTTGTGACTAACAAAAAAATCGTGCATCATTTTTTTTTGGGAATCTGCCCCTAACCCTCAAAAGAGGGGGTGTAATTTTATATGGGACTTTCGCAATTTTCAAGGTAGGAAGCTAAAAATCGGTACACAGACTCTTTGTTATCAACGAAAAATACCTGTCTTATTATTTTTTGGAAATCTTTTCCCAGCCCCTAAAATAGGAGATGGAAATTTGTGTGAGACTCTCCGCAAAATTAGTATAGGTTCTATAATACAAAGGAATCCATACTAGTAATATTATAAATGTGAAAGTGTATGTGTGTCTGTGTGTGAGTTCTCTTCTGTGTTCTAAATCAGGAAAGGGGAACCGTAACACGGTTCCCCGAATTTAACGCGAGCGAAGCCGCGGGCAAAAGCTAGTGTGAAATAAAAACAATTTGAATTTGATCCTGAACGGCTGAAAGGATTTAGATGAAATTTACCACTTGGGTAGTCCGTGTTTTAGAATAGCATTTTTTTTTTAGGTGGGAAATCATCCAATGACATCTCTCGTCCCGGGAGGGCGTGTTAGACTTTTACTGACTAAAACCCACTCGTTTGTTCCTTCTTTGCCTTTCGTTCCAGGGCCCTGGGGTTCATTTTCACTTAACCCATGGCCCCAGTAGGCTTCGACCCTGCTGAACCCCTACGATTTGCTGACATCTCCTTGAGGCGCGCGTGGAACACTACGCGTCGTTGACGACTTGGGCTCGGTCCGGACGGTTACCGGACGACCGGACGGCGTGCTACCCATTGCTCGCTATCCATGCTACCCATTGCTTGCCGTCAGTGGCGTGCCAGATACCTTTAAAGGGGGCAAGCCAAGGAACCTTGACTTATCTACTACCTACCCAAGTACCCATTTACCTAATATTTCGAATAAAAAAAACTCGCGCTATAATCCGCCGTCACGTATCATCAGTGCAAAATCTCTTGCTGTAATGCTGATTAATTGCTACATTTTCATTTGTTATTAATAAGATAGAAATTAATTATACATCATACCTGTATCATAAATGATTTAAAATATGTAAGAGCCATCTATTGATATTTTTTGGCAACTCTTGCTCGCTCACAACAAAATTCTAGCTGGCTACTTCTGAATAATCCACTAGATGGCGCACAAAGTAGTAATCAATGAAATCAATCATTTGTTTACGATATATATGTAATATAATTAGCATAGCAAATACTCACAATTTAAACAGCCATAGAGTATACAACAGCATAGCCGTTCTTCGTTTCTTTATCACACACTTAGAAATTTCATCACATAACTGTCGAGAACACGGATATCGGTCGAGAAATAGAACCAAGTTTTTGTTCGCGGTTTACCAAAACTACACAATGAAATAACAGCATTTGAGAATTCTGATGTCTTTTCATAGCACCAGCGAAGTTATTTAAGTCATTATAACCTGATGTATTCCAAGCATTCTTATCGTTTGAGAAAAATATGCAACACGAATGAAACTGCCTATTATGTGATTTAGTTTTCTGAGAAATATTCAAATCAGGGGTATGTTTAGGCGAAGTTACGAGATCATATTTATCTCTAAAAGTCAAAGTCTTTACCTGGCCAAGTATTTTTTCCACACATTTTAATCCGTCACAAGAAACAATTGCATGTATTTCCGAATTCATTTCAAAGATAATAAACTTTAATCACTTCAAAACAAAGTAAGTTACAGTAATAACTAATCATAAAACTTTAAATGACAGAAATCAAAAATCTTTGTTAACAAAACACACGTAAAAGTAAACACGATTTAACCGCTCAAAGCAAATTTGAACTAATTTGTTTGCGGAACTTTTAAGCGTCATAGATAGAGGGCGCCTCGGAATTTGTATAGTAAAAGTGCGCCTTGTAGTATAAAATTCATTGATCAAACATTTCAAGCCCGGAATATTTTAAAGAAAAAATGTTCGATTAGTACTTGCACACAGTATCAAATTTTACTCACACAGACTCACATTTTTATGTTTTTATAGGGAAAAGTGAGATGGCAGATCAAGCCTCATAACAAGCCTTTGCGCCAGACAGAGGCAGCAACACACTAGTGTTCATCTCTTTTTTTTGTTAAGTGTTAGAGTGAGATCGGAGAGATGGCGCTCAGAGCGGCAACTGTGCTTACGTCCTAGGTATCGTGCGTGAATGAACACGAAATGGCAACAGCGCGTAAACGCATAAGCGCGCGAAGTTTAAAAATTAGAGTTTTATTTAATTTAATTCATTTGTTGTGTTTTATGATATAGATGACTGTGGTGTGGTGAGGTATTATTTTCACACCAAGCCCGGCTTTTTAACTTGTATTGCTCGCACGTCGCTGCTTGCCGTCCTTGGAATAGTATGTAGAATACTATTTTATCCCGGAAATAAGTTCCGTTGAGACAAATTTCTAGTTTCACCCGGGCGAAGCCGTTTGAAGCAGCTAGTATTCTAATATCTGAGACCAGCCCCCCTAGCCAAGTTGCAAACGATAAACGTGAACGCTTAGTAATCTCCAATAGATTTTCAACTTTATACCTAAGAGCATAAAGTTGAAAATCTATTAAAGACTACTGAGCGTTAGCGACCGGAACGAACGAAAACACTATGTAATCTTCAATAGATTTTCAACTTTATATCCAATAACATAAAGTTGAAAATCTATTAAAGACTACTGAGAGTTTACGTTTATTGTTTGTGACTTGGCTAGGGGGGCAGCTTTGCATGCGACTTGTTTCGGCTTAATAACGTGACAAGCCAACCCCATTTATTTTCTGGCAGCATTGTGGGGCTTGACGTAAAATTACATAAACAATGAGATGTCCTCGTCATGTTTTTAAGCGCCTTACCAGAGCCTTATTAAAAAGAAAGGACTTTGCATCGAAATATAAAAAAAAAAACACTTTGCTTTTTCAATCAGAGACAATAAAACGAGGTCTCTTTGCAAAACCAAAAACTTACCGAATAAAATGACAGCATACGGTGCCCATATTGCCGCAGCGACAGGAGACGCCCCGTGGGTTGGAAATTGCAAGGTGATCCCCGGCCACGAGCAAAGGGTAGCTCACCGTTCGGCCAATAAGGACCAAGCCCGAATCATCGAAAAATGTCAGCAAAATCGTAGGAGCCCAGAAAGGCTGATGTCCACGAGAAGGAGAATTTCTGAAAAGGGTACCTACCACATGGTCCTGGAACGCAAAGAGCAACTGAAGGACACAGGTGGGTTTTAGTCAGTAAAAATCTGTGCGGACGGCGAGCAATGGGTAGCTCACTGTCCAACTGTCCGGTAACCATCCGGACCTAGCCCAAGTCGTCGACGGCGCGTAATATTCCACGTGCGCCTCAGGGAGATGTCAGCAAACCGTCAGGGCTCAGCAGGGTCGAAGCCTACGGGGGCCACGGGTAGTGTGAAAGTGAAACCCAGGACCCTGGAACGATGGCAATGAAGAAACCGGAATGGGTTCAAGTAATCAGTTTAAGTCTGACACTATCTCTCGCTCCGCCCAAGAGCGGGGGATGTCATTGGATGATTTTCCCACTGAAAAAAAAAACACGCTCTCTTGCTTTTTGGTATTAAAATATTTAATTACTGGAAAAGTACTCAATGAAGCCACTATACATTCTAATATTAAAAATAAGAAATTCAAATATTTTTGAATTCAGAACACATATGTAAATGTTAATTTGTTGCATACGCAAATTATCGTACAAATAAACACGTTTGTTTTTAATATTCCGTTCATACAAGCAATTTAATTTTTTATTGAATATTAAAAACGTGCACTTCTTTGCTGTGATAAAAAATAAAAAAACATCGCCGCATATAGAGAATTGAGTTGTTTATTGTTATCTATGACGACATCAGAAAAAATAAAAACCTCCTTGTGATTAATCACAAGGAGGTTTTTATCTTATTTTCTGTTTGAAGTATCTGTTATTTGTTTATTGTGCAAACCTACCACAGTGTTGTCTTTTTTAGCCCAAAGGTTGACTGGTAGAGAATGCTTTGTTGCATTAAGTTCGCCTATGTACCACTACTGTACATGAAGTTTAAATAAATAAATAAATTAATGAAACAAAATACGAGAGTGATATAGGTATACAGTTGAACCTAATCGTAGTGATATAAGAGTCAGTTTTCAAGGAAGTGTATTGAAAAAAAAATTACTCGATAAATGGATTAGGTATTTCGTGTCTCTAAACCATAACCTAAATATCACAACTGCACTACAGTAACTCGCTTTGTTATAGACGAATTCTGAAAGTTCTTTTTTCCATCTGTTTTAGTCCAGTCACTTCCAGTCGCTTTCAATTTATCGAACAAAAATACAATTGAAAAAATTCCCCTCTGACCATAGAAAAAAAAATGTAGAAAATATACCGACTGCGATGATTTTCATAGCGGTTCGAATGAAAATCGTAGCCAACTGCGATGCATGTTTTTCTAGTCTTTTGAGTGAAATTTTATTTAAGATCCGAATTCTGCTGCATCAAGTTAAACTTTTCAGCCTGATTAGTTTTTTTTTTTTTTTTTTAAATAAAACTGGGACAAATCAATTGTTAACTCCAGCAGGCCTAGCCAAGTTACGACCGTTTCGTTTCGAATCTCTTTCGTCGATCGCTTCGAGCCGGCAACGCCTCCGATTCTTTTGTTCTGACCATTGACTTAGCGTTGAGATGATGTCATTCCCTTACATTTGAAGTTTTCTACTAGCATTCATGATTGTAGATTATCAATATCACCTTGAGACTGACAAGCCCCACTTACTTTTCCTGACGGAGACGCAGATCAGATGTCCGTCAGATGCGGCGTATCTCGACTACCCGGGATACTCATTGGAGCACCATTTCCTGCAGCGTGCCGGGGTCTGTGTGTACGTCCGCAATGACATCTGTTGTCAGCGTCTCCGTCACCTTGACGACCCTAATTTCTCAACGTTGTGGTTGTTGGTGGACACCGGTGTGGACAAAATTGTCTATACTTGTGTCTACCGATCGCACAGCGGTGACCAGGAGACGACTCAACTGTTTAGCCACCTCAGTGAGGCCGCCGATAAGGCTCTGCATCGGCACCCTGATGCGCAGTTTGTCGCTCTGGGGGACTTTAACGCCGTTCACAAAGACTGGCTTTTCCCGTACCAGAGGACCGACCACGCTGGGAGAAAGCGCGAAACTTTGCAGTATCGATGGGCCTCTCCCAGTTGGTAAAGCAAGCGACAAGGGTGCCTGATGTAGTTGGTCATACTGCCAATTGTCTGGACCTTTTACTGACCACCGATCCGGACAGATGTATCGTAACAGTTTCCTCACCACTAGGAACTTCAGATCACTGTCTGGTGAAGTCTGTATCGTCCTTCTCCCCACCTGGCTGCGACTCACGCGGTGAACGGCCAATGTGGCGTTACAAGTCAGCAGATTGGGATGAGATGCGGCACTTCTTTGCATCTTATCCTTGGCAGCAGGTCTGCTTCTCTTCTAAAAATCCGTCGAGCTGTGCAGATGCTATATCCGATGTGATACGTCAAGCTATGGAGTATTTCATCCCCTATCGCGACGTACCCATCGGTGGCTCAGCTCACCCATGGTTCAACGCCGATTGCGTTCAAGCTGAACAACGTAAGCATTCGGCGTTTCTCGCCTGGGTTGACGCTCGTGACCACAAAGCTCCGGATCTGAGTTCAAAGAAGATAGCCTTCAACTATGCTGCCAAGTCCTACAAAAAGGCACTAAGGAAGGCTCGCTTCGACCGCATTAACCATATTGGTACAAAGCTCTCTGCGCAGCCGTCCGGTAGCAGAGCATTCTGGTCCCTTGCCAAGTCGGTCGAAGCGAACTTCTGTCGGCCCTCATTGCCTCCGCTGGTTAAACCTGATGGACCACTGGCTCATACAGCGAGAGAGAAAGCGGGTCTCTTTGCATCTCTCTTCGCCCATAATTCTCGTCTTGACACTGGTAGTGCTACTCCACCGACTCTACCTCACTGCGATACTTCGATGCCCGAGGTCCGCATAAGGAACAAAGAGGTTCTGAGAGCACTGTGTCGTCTTGACGTGAATAAAGCTAGTGGACCAGATGGTATACCAGCGATTGTTCTCAAGGCTTGTGCACCCGAGTTGTCTCCTGTATTGACGCGTTTGTATCGCCTCTCATTTGGGACTGGTATAGTGCCCAAGTCCTGGAAGCTTGCCAACGTGCAACCCGTGCCCAAAAAGGGCAGTCGTACTGATCCTACCAACTATCGGCCGATTTCAATAACCTCCATACTCTGCAAGATTATGGAGCGTGTATTGAACTCGCGCCTCTTGGCATACCTGGAAGGTAACGATCTCCTCAGTGATCGACAGTACGGGTTTCGCCACAATCGATCTACTGGGGACCTACTAGTTTATGCCACCCACTTGTGGGGCGAGACCCTCGAGAAGAATGGGGAAGCAATTGCTGTTTCCTTAGACGTCTCGAAGGCCTTCGACAGGGTATGGCACGCTAGTCTATTGAGTAAGCTTTCAGCGTACGGCGTTTCCCCTGGTCTGATTAACTGGGTAAAAGACTTTCTGAGTGAACGTTCTCTCCGAGTTGTTATCGATGGATGCTCATCAGAGCCCATGACGACTAATGCCGGAGTTCCTCAGGGGTCTGTTCTCTCTGCAACTCTCTTCCTGCTGCATATCAACGATCTGCTGATGCCCGGTATCTATGGGTATGCAGATGATAGCACAGTTGTAGAGAGATACCTGCCGGGTGCTCGAGCTAGTAAGGAGCTAATCCGGTCCGAAAGAGAGGCTATGGTAGAGCGTGCGAATGTCTCACTTCAGGCAGTCTCCAAGTGGGGTGAAGCCAATCTGGTGGGATTCAACGCCGCCAAAACACAAGCGTGTCTATTCACCGCTAAAAGGAGCCCGTTCACCTTGGCTCCTGTTTTTCAGAATGTATCCTTGGGGTACACCGACCGCCTTCAGCTCTTGGGAGTTGAAATTTCTTCAGACCTTAACTTTGGGCGGTTCATTGAGTCCAAAGCCAAGGTAGCTGCTAGGAAACTCGGCGTACTTGCAAAGGTCCGGCGGTACTTCACACCAGGGCAGCTTTTAATGTTATACAAAGCACAGGTCCGTTCGTGTGTAGAGTACTGCAGCCACATATGGGCTGGTGCTGCAAAATGCCACCTGGCAGCTTTGGACTCGGTGGAAAGGCGTGCAAAGAGGCTAATTGGTGATCCAGATCTGGTTAATTCCAATCTACAAAGTCTTGAGCACAGGCGTAGGGTAGCCAGCCTTTCGGTGTTTTACAGAATTCATTTTGGAGAGTGTGCGCAGGAATTGCATGACTTGATTTCACCATCTCATTTCTACCATCGGACAAGCCGACGAACGGCGAGTATCCACCCTTACGTTGTTGAAACCTCTACGGTCCGGACCAAGCGTTTTGCCTCGTCGTTTATACCGCGTACATCGAGGGACTGGAATAATTTGCCTGCTGCGATTTTCCCGTCCGATTATAATTTGGGTCTCTTCAAGGCTAGAGTGAATAGGCTCTCAATAAATTAGTGCGCCTCACCATCAACGATTGCATTACCACTTACCATCAGGTGGAATCGCAGTCAAGCACTAGTTTATATCAATTAAAAAAAAAAAAAAAAAAACAACTTTGGTAATCCCTCAGGATTGTTCGAAAGAGTCACAGGCGCAGAACGCAAAGAGCAACTGAAGTTTGTTGAAGGTTTTAGTCAGAAAAAGTTTCACAGTCCCTCAAAAAAAAGGTCGAATAAACAGCTAAAACGTATTTGCTTAACTTGCGAACTGATGCATCGCTTTACTTTTGAAACACTGGGGAAAGCAAGATTTTCGCAAGCAAACGAGCTCATTTTACGCACATGTAAATTTAAGATTTTGCAAATAATACTGATAAAAGCAGTGTTTTCTTTGCAAACATCTTATGTAATAATTACTTGTATTATGTGAAATTCCATTTTAGCTTCCAGGCTTTTATAAAATGCCTAGAATTTTCGTAAACAAAAAAAAATACTACTATCTAACGTGTGACGAACCTATAGGTACTGTTACTGGTATTGTTATGATAAACTAGCTTATGTCTAAAGCCTAAAAAATTATATTTAAGGAATATAAACTTGGGATAAAATATAACCTAATGCCCTGTTGCAGGTCCGTCTGTGTGTCAAGTTTCATTCAGATTCGTTCAAGCTTTATGACGTGAAGAGACAACAACATTGTACTTTCGCATTTATAAAGCGAAAAAAAAAAATGTAGGTATTAAAAATACGGTAGAAAAAAAAACTTTGATCTTTGAACTCTACATCCCTCTTCTTCTTCTTCTTCCTGCCCTTATGCCGGCCGTATCACTTGGGGTCGATACAACACGTTTTTTCTTCCATTCTGTCACCCGTCATACTATCACTAACTCCCTTTTCTTTCATATCACACCTCACACAATCCATCGATCTTTTCTTTGGCCTCCCTCTCCTCACACAATCCACCTATCTTTTCTTTGGCCTCCCTCTCCCTCTCCATCCATCTTCTAAATGTATATATATTCAGAACTCTACACCATCATCATCATCATCATCTCTGTATCTTTGATCCTACATATTAGTAATTATATTTAAAATTTCATCCAGCCATTTGATCGTAAAGGAGTAAATAAACACATACTAACTTTCACTTTTATAATAAAAGTGTGATGAAAGTGTAAGACTTAATGCATTTCATTGTAATATCTTCCTTTTGAAGTTATACTTCTTTTGGCGCGATAGAGAAAAATGATGAGAGTGAATTTTTACGATGCGCGCGCACACCGACACCTAAATTCTACATCGTGAAGTTAGTTCTAAGTGGCATGCACGAAAATTGATAACTATGTTCAAGTTGTATATTCTAGTATTTTTATATTTAGAACACGTGTTTCGTAAGAGTACAATTAAACAGTGTGAATAAATAAATATTATTTTGGTGTTTTTATTAAATCAATTTCATATACGACGGTGATACTAATAATTTATTATTTATTAGTATATCTATATATATATATATATATTGAATATTAGTGATAAAACTGATTTGAATAAACTGTTTTGAGTGCATTTGTAGATTTGAGGTTAATTGTCGGTATGTATAATTTTTTTTCCATACGCCAAAGAAGTATAACTTCTAACGCGTGTACATAAGTACACACACTCTTTTTATGCTAATCGAACCTTTTATTCTTTACACACCAATTCACTAGCAACAAAGAATATAAAATCTTTGTACAGTCGACTGATCGATTTAATATCAGATTAGAACTCGGTTCAGTGGTCGCAATAAGACTCTAATCCAGCCATTGCAGTGCAGTGAACAGTAATTGCTCTTTAGATCCGGATTTGAGGGTAGTAGGATATTTATAAAGCAAAGGCTTTGCGTGCTTTCGGTCACGGATGGAAAAAGAAATCGATTGTAATAGACTGTTTAATGACCTAAGTCTCGTTGGTAGTTCGAGGGGTGTTCAAATAAGACCCTGGACTACAAAGGGCACTTGAAGATACACCAGTGTTAATTACCTACACAGTGTCGCTAGTTCAAATTTAAGGGTGTGCATGTAGTCGTGTCGGTGGAGAACTTAAACGGCTCCCGTTTTACGCAGTTTCAGCCCTTAGTCAGTAAAAATCTGACCGATAAAAAAAATCTCATTGGTGGTGGTGGAGAACTCATAAATATATAATTTATGAAAAAATAAAAGGGTACCACATGGTCCTGGGACGCAAAGAGCAACTGAAGGACACAGGTGGGTTTTAGTCAGTAAAAATCTGTGCGGACGGCGAGCAATGGGTAGCTCACTGTCCAACTGTCCGGTAACCATCCGGACCGAGCCCAAGTCGTCGACAGCGCGTAATATTCCACGTGCGCCTCAGGGAGATGTCAGCAAACCGTCGGGGCCCAGCAGGGTCGAAGCCTACGGGGGCCACGGGTAGTGTGAAAGTGCAACCCAGGACCCTGGAACGATGGCATTGAAGAAACCGGAATGGGTTCAAGTAATCAGTTAAAGTCTGACACTATCTCTCGCTGCGCCCAAGAGCGGGGGATGTCAAAAAAAAATACTACTATCTAACGTGTGACGAACCTATAGGTACTGTTACTGGTACTGTTATGATAAACTAGCTTATGTCTAAAGCCTAAAAAATTATATTTAAGGAATATAAACTTGGGATAAAATATAACCTAATGCTCTGTTGCAGGTCCGTCTGTGTGTCAAGTTTCATTCAGATTCGTTCAAGCTTGGAGAATTTAAATATATTATTATGTAGCAAAACGGGCGCGGAGCCCGGCTCCCGTTTTACGGCAGTTTCAGCAATTAGTCAGTAAAAATCTGACCGATAAAAAAAAATCTCATTGGTGGTGGTGGAGAACTCATAAATATATAATTTGTTTGATTTGTACTTGGAAACTGATTTATAATCATAAAGTTCAACCTCTGAATGTTGTTATATTTCATTTAGAGTTTAGAGTTACTTTGCGATTTATAAACACGAAACAGATTAGTTTGAATGAAAAGTTAAGTCATTAATAATAAACTAGGGATCAGATTTAACAAACCTTCATTTAGAACGTAGGTGTTTATTTTTGTCTGTATATATATAAATCGCTCTCTCATCAATGTCCAGCCCAAATTTTTGGACCTAGAAAACTGAAATTTTGCACCGATTTTTTTTATGATGTATCATCATCATCATCATCGTCATTTCAGCCGAAAGACGTCCACAGCTGGACATAGGCCTCCCCCAAGCGTCGCCACAGCGAACGGTCCTGTGCGTCTCGCATCCATCGGACTCTTATGATGTATACTTCACCGTAAAATTGTAAATTCCGTTAGATTATAATCTATCTCGCGAAATTGTAAACTGTCGAAGGATTATAATCTACCGAAAAATAATGCGTTAAATTGTAAGTAGTATGTTATGATTCACAATCTATCGACAGTTTACAATCTCGCGAGATAGATTATAATCTAACGGTATTTACAATTTTACCGTGACATATACAAATAATAAGAAAGAATATTTTGAAATTCATGCGGATTTCATCACGCATGCGGGTTTGTTCTGGACGCGTAACCCCCGCAAATGTCCATTTCATACAAGTATTTATTGTAATGCGTAAAATACGCACGAGGTGCGCCTTTTTTTGCATTTTCTGCATGCGGAGCAAACTCGCAGGCGTGATGGATTCCGCATGATATTAAAATACCCTAAGAAGATGAAACAGGGATCCAAAGTTTGTGTAGAGAAACTTACTTTTACGTGGGCAAAGCCGCGAGCCGAAGCTAGTTAATACTGGGTATCAGATTTCACAAACATTTGTTTAAAACGTATTTATTTTTTGGTGATGAGAGCGTTAATAAAAAGGGTTCATTAAATTAACTAAGTGTTTTGTCTTGAAATAAGTAAACTAATTTATATTTTTTGATATAATTAATATTGGTGTAGCCTCAAAGTTAGCATTTATTATTTAAAATTTAATTTTGATTTTTTTTAATTAAGCTTTATTGCTTTAGTTTTAATATTATTAGTTATTAAAACCTGTTTATGGTCTTTATTTTACTTTTTTTTTAGGTATACATCGTCAATTAACTCCTCGCGCCCTGGGTGGAGCGAGAGAGTTTAGTGACTAAACCCCACCCATGTTCTTTCAGTTGTCATTTGTACTTTAGGGTCACAGTGACTCAATCCTGTAGCCCTAACAGACTCTACTGAGCCCTTTCAGTTTTGCTGAGGTGCGCATGGAACATAATAAGCCATCAACTCAGACTTGCGGGGTTACCATGACGTTCAAAGTAAGATTAATTCATTCTTATTTCAGTGTGGGCAAGAGACAGAGCTATACAGGTTGTCTAGCGCCATCTCTTACCCACACTGGAAATAAGAATGAAACAATCTTACTTTAAGCGTCATGGTACAGGTCCTGGTCTTTACCGAACGGCTGGAAGGCGAGCTACAAATTGCTTTGCGTTCACAAGCCCGCGTTTACGGTGGCCGGGAATCACCATGTGACTCCTGATGCCTGGAGCGTCTCCTGCGTCGACGGTTGGGGCGTAATGTCCTCTCCCTCGTGATTTCGGCCCCCTCCTTCACTTGCATTACTACTTCGCAGAAAGAGATGACTTGAAGTGAGAGATGAGGTACTCAAGATCATGTCCTAAACCAGGTTCAATGGCGAGAGGTTGCCGCTAATAGCCTCCATGAAGACACGGTGGTGCTCCACCCAAGCAGGGCCAACTATCATCATATGCTCCACCGTATCCTCCGGGCGATACGAATACTGTATGCTTCACCGCGTCCTCCGGGCGGACCATACAATGGCAACACCCAGGCGTTTCTTTCGCACGAATTCGGGGCAGGAACCTTCCGAACTTACCACGTCCGGTGAGGACCTGCTTCGTGCGGAAGGTGAGGACGCTAGAGGTAGGGGAGTAAAACAGTCTATTTGCATACCTATCAAATATAAAAAAAAAAACATTAAAATCGGTCGAGCCGTTTCGGAGGAGTGCGAGTGCGAGCACACCGTCACACGAGATATTTAACATATTTCTTAAAACTTTATACACTAATAAACACTGTACAAAGTTGAACATAAACGGGTTTGAAAATCATGGTTTTTAGCCAAATAGCGCGTAATTTCGAGTAAACGCTCTTAATGGCAAGCAAACTAATAGAAAACTAATACTGAATACATATAGTCAGCCAATATTATTTTGAGAAACGAATCCAACAAATCAATGCTGTAATGATTCTACCAACTTCTTGCGAATGTGTTCACGTGTCATTACCAGGGGTTGGAATTAGGTAGAGTTATTCATGTACTGGCATCGAAATGTTGATATTAATATGGATTTTCCCGGGATTTCTAGTGAAAAATCCCGTGTAGCCAACAATATTACAAATAAATCATAATAAAAATGTAAGACAAATAAAACAAAGATAATTAACATGCAATTTTTTATTAGTATTTTTCATTGAAAAAGAGCTCTCTACGTCAACTGAGGTAAGGTAAACAAATTTATACACTTCCTCCTCCTCGTCATTAATGCAGGAAGAAATTTTTTCTGCTATATGTCTGATAATGTCATAAATAAAAATTCTGCTCTTTAAAATTAATCTCGGGATTTGAGGCATATCCACTTTATTCTATAGTTGTATGAAATCGGTGTAAGTACATGTTAAGTCTACCTAATTCCGACCTCTGGTCATTACCTTAAAGCAGAACCGACTGGATGCCATCTTGATGTTCATTCTTTATTTTACACCTCATATTAACTCAGAACAACGTCTATATGCACATTTACACAAGTATATGTATAATGGGCGGTTTTAAGGGGGAGGGAAACCCAAGAAAAGATGGATGGATTGTGTGAAGAGTGATATGAAAGAAAAGGAAGTTAGTGATAGCATGTCGAGTGACAGGGCAGAATGGAAGAAAAAAACGTGTTGCGCCTACCCCAAATAACATAGGACAAGGGCAGGAAGATGATGATGATGATCATGGGCGGTTTTATCGCACAGGGCAAACCATACCAATAAATAATAAACAATCAAGAAAGGATAAGAAAAATTAAATTGATAGGTAATGCTAAGGAGCATTACCTATCAATCATCACTTTTTCCTAATATTAATCTATTCCATATTGAGTTTTTTCACTTTAAATTCACGGGCAACAGGTTGGAATCATTATAAATTTATCTTAGACACGTTTAAAGAGGTCCCATTTGTCTACAGTACTTATTATGCGTAATATTAAATAATAAATGCGAAAACATAAATTTTATATTATGCCAGCATAATCTTTATAACACTTTTATGGTAAAGTGAGCATTTTATTGCTATCTTTAATATATTGGCATCTTTCATATTACGACGGCGACATATCTACATTTCATGTCGTTTTTGTCAATAAGGATCCATTACACTTGACAATTTCAGTAAAGTGGTCGTTTTTTTTCAATTATTTGACAATTTCGATGTAAAACACGAAAAATTTAACAAGATATTGAGTAATGGAAGTATTGTAAAAAATGTCTGCTAGATAAGTTAATGAGAAATTTTACAGCGGCAGTAGAATGACAAATAATGGACGCTACAGATTTTTTATGCTATGCAATTGCTACGTTCTTCGTAGCAGCCGTCGTCGAAAGCTAAAGGCTACGGCGTAGCACTGTAGCCAAACTACTACAAAACATCGAACTTCTATTCGTATTTTCTGTTTCAAAGTTACAATATTCCGAATATCATAGCAAATTATTCATTATCTCAATTGTAACAAGGCATAATTTCAAACACCAAAAACTGTTTAAACACTATACACGATAAATTAACTCTTATAGAACAATTAATATCGAATAAAGGTTAGTTAGTTTAAGACAAAGTTTTGGTAAATAAGGCACGTTAAATTTTATGAGATGAATGAGCTTTTACGAGTTATAATCAGGGATGTTATGGAGTTCCCTAACTGTAACCGTAACTATCGGATATCTACACTATTATTATAAAAGGTAAAGTTTATTCTTTTCGTTTGTAGGAGGTAATCTCTGAAAGTACTGGTCCGATTGCTAAAATTTTTTCACTGATACTCGTAGAAAGATGCTTTATTCTTGAGTGATATAAGCCGATATAAGCTTTTATGTAAAAAATATCTGTAACCGTAACCGAATCCGATACGAGTTTCTTCTAACAAAAGAACTTTGTGCTCTTGTTTTAATAGCTTTCGTTTTGGAAATTTTGTCTTGTTGCCGCTCTGAGGAGAAAAGTTATTCGTGAGATAAAATTTCCCACGTGAAAGTGATTGAAACAAAAATAGATATCGCATCCCATTCATTAGCAGTTTTAAGTCCATATACATCATCAATATTGCATACCGCTTGAGACACATTGTTTCCACGGTAGAACTCATACAAAAATAGTAACAAGTACTGCGAAATTACAGAAAATAAAAACACAAAGAAACCAATAAATACCTAATTTTGAAAAAAGAATAACGTACCTTATTATAAGGTTTATTTGAACTTATAATTCCAAGTCAATCCAAAGATGAGAGAAAGAGACTTCAAAACAACCCGTTTTAAAAAACGGCAATTTCATACTTTAACCCCTAATCATCATCATCATCATCATCTTCCTGCCTTTGTCACATCTTATTTGGGGTCGGCGCAACACGATTTTTTCTTCCATTCTATCCTGTCAACCGTCATGCTATCACTAACTTCCTTTTCTTTCATATCACTGTTCACACAATCCATCCAACTTTTTTTTGGCCTCTCTCTCTCTCTCCACCCATCCACTTTAACCCCTAATATATTTTGTATTTTTTGTTACGTTCCTTTTGTGAGTAACTCGCGAATCCATAACGATATACTGAACCGTGTGCCGAAAAATATGGTTGATATTTATTACAACATAATTTTATTTCAACGTTTGATTCAAACTTTTTATGGTACGCATTGCGAGTATCTTACATAACCAGACTTTTATTGACATCTGTATAAGGTTTAAATTCGTGCTCGTGAAATGCAATAACTTTACCGAACATGCTGAATTTTTTATACTTAATTTTTTTTCATCAAATGAAATGTAATTTTGAATCCAACAAACACAACGGTTTTATTAAGTGCCATATAAATATTCTACCTTACAAAGGCTACTCTGAACAATGTTGATTTGATTTTTTTATTTCCGTTTTGTTTAGCTCATGGCTTGTAGTTAAGTTGGCTTGTATGTAATATTACATAGTGTAATTTGCGAAGTAAAGTTCTATTTATTCTCTTTTTAAAATCAATTTGACTGGCCTGTTGGTCTAGTGGTTAGAGACCTGACTGCTATGTTGGAGGTCGTGGGTTCGATTCCCACCGAGGACAAATGTTTGTGTGATAAGCACAATCATTTATTCTGTGTCTAGGTGTAATTTGATAAATGATATTTATTTTGCAAAAAAGTTAAAAAAAAAAAACACTTTTACACTCCATTTTTTTCATTTATGTATTTAGAAATATTTGAGTATGTTTATCAGTTGTCTAGTACTCATGACACAAGCACTGCTTAGCTTGGGACTAGACGGCGTTGTGTGATAGTTGTGTGAATATTATTATTCCGTTTATTTATTTTATATACATACTCATTACATTTTTAAATATTTCTTAAAAAAAAACACATAAAAAAAAACATTTAAAAATATAAAAAATTGTAGCCCACCGGCATCGGGAACAGGAATATTATTATGATTATTAAGCCTTTTTCTAACTATATTGAGGTCGGGTTCCATTCCAAACAAATTGAGCTGAGTACCAGTATTTAACGGGCAGCAATTTGGCTTCCACAACCCAGTAACTGAGTACCTAACATGATACCTTATAAGATTGGCAAGCCTGGTGTCAGATTGTATGACTTTTGACTACCGAAGCAACTGTCAAAGAACTTCAAATGTAAGCTGCGGCCAACGGCTTAGTGCACTTTCCAAGACATGTAGGAGTCTCGATATATTAACATGGTCACCCATCCACAAATCGACCTCAACAATCGTTGCTCAACCTTGAAAATAGACCCGTGCGGCTGTTATTACTTTAGACACGAGTTTATTATTTTTAAGATTATTTTCAACAAACCTGAGAGCTAAGCCGAAATCGCGAAAAAAATATCAGCTGTTCAGTACATTAGGCAAACGTAAAAATGTACTAAACAGCTGATTTTTTTTTCGCGATTTCGGCTTTGCTCCCATAATAAAAATTGTTTGTTATCATGAGCACTATCACGTCTTTAAGTATCGTACACTAATTGCCAGTCACCCTATATAAACACGTAAAAATTCAAGTCAAAAATCAATTTATTGTTTTCAATATTTATCCCAGGACCCTCAGGTCCTGGACCTTTGGAAGGCGTACGAGGAGCCGAAGCCAACTTGCAGAGGCCCTTTAGATAATTATAATGGTACCAACGACGATTATCCCTGTACGCGCTATGCTAGTGCACCCAAGGACAACCCCCGGTTGTTGAAAAACTATTGCCACATATGGAGAACAAAGATAATAGGGCTATGGTTTTTGGAGTCTTAAGTGGACTGGTAACATGGAACTATGTTAAGACTATGGCCCCTGCCTGAACAACGTTATTAATATCCATCGAAAAAAGGTCGGGGGTGACTTGCACACTCAATAAATGGGCCCCCAAAAAACGGCCGCTAGCACGAAGTGATGTAGCAACAAGAGGGCAACATATTCTCAGGTGCTTGAGGAGTGGAGAGGTATACCACGGCTATCAGGACAATCCCGGAAGTACGGTCAAGATCCCTACCAGCACCTTACTGGATTATATAATAGATCCTTCTCCCGAGCACGTTTGCTCTTGCGAATCTCCACTCAAGCCAGCCAATAAAGGCAAGAGAGAGGTGGGAGCTCAGTTCCTCGTCAGTGTTCACTACGGCCGGCCAATAAAGGCAAGCCGGAGATGAAGAACTAGAATTCTCCCGGGAGATCGGGTCCGTGGGGTCACTAATGCCCAACAGTTCGCCACAAAACTGCACTGCGGATTGTATCTCTCTTAGTCGGGCCCCTCACCCTAGGCATATAACAGCAAAGCAAACTTTACCGATACAGACCTAGGGTATATTGGAGCACGCAAGCCCCACCACGACGTCAACGTAGAGATACGGCGATGAGGTAGATTATTTTTATTATTATTTTTTAATGGAAAATAGATGTCATATTTTTGAAAGATTGGGACTGAGTTGTGAACAGAAGACTTATAAAATTACGGGCTGCGGGATTGTTCGAAAATCTTTCTGTAAAGCAAAGGGCATCTTGCTTCATCTAGAGCGTGAAAAGTTATTTGTTGATACCCTCAAAAACAAAACTTATAATTAGGAAAAAACCCAAGCAGGGCCGATGCCCGCTAGACCCACGCGGATTTCCTAAAAAGGAAACTCGTAGTCCCTGACCGCAAATGGCAACTAAAGGACACACGTGTAGTTTTTGTGAGTAAAAGCCTGACACGCCCTCTCGCTCCACCCTAGGACAGGAGAAGACATTGGATGATTTTCCTCCTTAAAAAAAACCTATTTCTTGGTCAGAGCGGCTTTACGCTTCCTATTTTTACTTTTTAAACCATTCATGAACATTTCTTTTCCCAAGAACTTGAAATGTTTCTTCAAATATCTTAAATAAGATCTCTTAAAACTGTAAAGGAGATAATTTACGGATAATTTAGGACTTAATAAAATAAAAAAAGGAAACGAAATATACTTTGGAGTAAGAAGATAAGATTTTTTCGCCTACGACAGGAAATATGATTACAATTTAGTTTGACACAGCTAGAATAATTTTTTCTGATTGCGTAAAAAGTTTCATTTGAGTTATTTAAAGCGATCTCAGTGCTTTATTTTTATTACAAATACTAACTTTTGCCAGCGGCTTCTCTTACGTGTATATAATAGGCGCAAAACCATTATTTGGTAAGGATTTAATTTGATCACTTCCTGTTGATTTTATATAAGGATTTAATTTGATAACCCTTTCGAATTACTTTAATATTGCAGCATCCTGTTCAATTTATAACGAATTAAATGATGACTTCCTTTCTAATTTTTAAAAATATTATAGCATCCGGTCATATTTAAATAAGAATTTACTGAGACAACTTCCGTTCTATTTATTTGTTTTAAATATTTTTTTACCTTAATTTTTTAATTTTATGCTTGTCATTTTCTGTGTATAAAAACCGATGTAATGTGATTAGAAGGGCACTCTTTCGCTGCCCATGGAATAAACACCTTGAACTCAATTAAGGTATTTCTATATTATCACTCTATAACATTTCCTGCTATTCTATATTACTGTGACTGTGTATTTTGTGTGACGTCGACACCGATGGCAATCATACGCCGACATGTACCAAAGAAATGTACTACCAGGATAACAAGTGGTCTACGCGTGTACCAAAGAAATGTACTGCCAGGATAACAAGTGGTCTACGCGTGTACCAAAGGAATATACTGCCAGGATAACAAGTTGTCTACGCGTGTACCAATGAAATGTTCTGCCAGGATAACAAGTGGTCTACGCGAGTACCAATGAAATGTACTGCCAGGATGACAAGTGGTCTACGCGTGTACCAAAGGAATGTACTGCCAGGATAATAAGTGGTCTACGCATGTACCAAAGGAATGTACTGCTAGGATAACAAGTGGTCTACGCGTGTACCAAAGAAATGTACTGCCAGGATAACAAGTGGTCTACGCGTGTACCAAATGATTATCAAATCCGTTCAGCAATTTGGACATGAAGGAGGATACAAACACAAACGCATAAAAACAAATTTTCGCCTTTATTGACCTCCATGGATTGTTATTGAAAATAATATTTTCAGTAATGATTATAATTTAAAAGAGATTATGGTCCAGTTTTTAGGGTTCCGTACCCAAAGAGTAAAACGGGACCCTATTACTAAGACTACGCTGACCGTCCGTCACCAGGCTGTATCTCATAAACCGTGATAGTTATACAGTTCAAATCACAGATGATGTATTTCTGTTGCCGCTATAACAATAAATACTAAAAAAATAAATAAAATAAATATTTAAGCCATATAACATAAATACCCATACAAAAAACGTGACTTTTTTGCCGTTTTTTTTCTACGGATGGTACGTAACCCTTCGTGCACGAGTCCGTTTTTTTTACAATATTTTTATTGCAAAATTATTATGACAAATTGTCAGATGCGTTATCTGTTGTAATGGGTGCAATGAATATTCAACTGCCTTCAATTGACTTGCTATTAATTTTAAATTTCTTTCGAAGAACAGGAGTGAATGAGGTTTAATTTATTTTTTTACTTATAGTACAAGTTTAATAAAGGTATATGTTTAAATAATAATTATATAAAATATTTATTTCGGACGAGGTCCATTTTTAGGGTTCCGTACTCAAAAGGAAAAGACGGAACTCTTATAGGATCACTTTGTTGTCCGTCCGTCTGTCTATCTGTCAAGACCCTTTATCTCGGACACGCGTAGAGATATCGAGTTGAAATTAAAACAATATACTCAATTCTGCGGTCTCTTAGTTAACTGAAGAAAAAGATACGGCCGTTTATGTCGTAAAAAACGTATATTTCGACACTATGGAGGGAATCAAAATTCATAGGATACTTCCCATTGACCCAGAATCCTGAAATTTGGCATAAAGCAAGGTCTTATAGCACAAATATGGGAATAAATCTGATAATTTAAAAATTTGTTGTTACGTCCCAAAAAAAAAATTTTAGCGATTCATAAAAATCTTTAGGACTCAATTCGGGAATTGAACTGTTTACTTATGTAAGTTTGAACGGAACCCTCAGTGCGCGTTTCGAATATTTGTAGGTAGTTTCCGTACTGTTCCATATATCTATACTGTGGTATAGTGTTGGTGCTACCACGAACGCGAGAGAGTAGGGAGGCACATCTCTTCCTGATTATGGCGGCAAAGCTAGATTTTTAATCAATTTAAAAAAAAATAATAATCATTTATCATTTTCAAGACCCTTTGGGGGACGTGATTATATTGGAAAAGAGAAAAGTCTTTAATTTGAATTTTGAGATAACAAAGTAACAGGTGTTCGAACTTGAAATACGGGTCACTGGAATGTTACGAAGTTACGAGCTCAGGGGGCGGACTTATCTAATCTTGAGGTCAAAAGATCAAGTAATATTGTAATATTGTTTAAATCGGGCGACACACAGGGTAGTAGTTGGGAAACTTACACTAAACAATGAAATACTTAAATACAGTTGTTTTATCAATGGCATCTGGTCATTGCTGGCTATGGCTGACAACCAGCATTACGCTGAGCGATGGCCGTTCGACGATGTGATTTGACATATAATATTTTCCCTATTATTATTATTATATAAGGTTTTCCCTCTCATGACAAACATATACTTGGCGCAAACATACTTTCTTTTCTTTGTTTTTCTATGTTTACGAGTATGTATATAATATTATAAAGCTAAAGAGTTTGCTTGTTTAATGCACTAATCTCAGGAACTACTGGTTCAAATTGAAATTCTTATAGTACACGCAATGGACCATGGGAGCGGAGTGGTAACCAAAAACGCGGGTGAATCCACGCGGGACAGCTAGTTTATTTCACAAATTACCTACGTAAAACATGTTGAATATTTAACAGGAAAACTTTAAAAAATAGTTGACATTTACAATATTTCGTAACATATAAATTTCTCATTAATTAAGTCAGCCAGCCTTTCGGTGTTTTACAAGATGTATTTTGGAGAGTGTAGGCAGAAATTCGATGACTTGATTCCGCCATCATCTTTCTACCTAACTACCCGACGTACGGCGGACACTCGAACCTTTACGTTGTTAACAACTCTACGGTCCGGACTAAGCGTTTCACCTCTAATAAATAATAAATATCTTTATTTCCCAAAAGTTAAAGATATTTATTATTTCATCGAGTATACCGCAGACATCGAAGGATTGGAACAATTTGCCTGCAGCGGTCTTCCAGTGCGATTATAAGTTAAGTGTCTTCAAGGCTAGAGTGAACAGGCTCTTAATAAACTAGTGCGATTTACCATCAACGATTGCATCACTACTTACCATTAGGTGGCTCCGATAACACCTCAAGCACTAGTTTGTATCATTAAAAAAAAGTTTAACAATAAGTTTAAAATAATAATAATAATAATATTTATTCTCAAAAAAACTTAGTAAGTACTATATTACATTTCATTTGGCAATATATTTAATGACTAACAAATGAATCAAGCATCTGTAACTGAACTAGGCACAGCCTGTATTTCAGTTATCAGCGCGAAAATAAGGTTTAACAGATGGTTAAGTTAAAAGAGTCTAGTGCTTATAATATCCCCAATATTTCGCTTGTTATGTATACTAAACTTCAAGTTAAGATCGAACTTATTGCCATCAATGGGACGCCGATATTATTTAGGTAGTGGACCGCTACTGAGAAATTCTCTATGGAAAAAATCCAATTACAAAAGTATCATTGGAGTTTTTTCTCTATCGGGCTAAGTCTCGAGCTGAGGATTGAACATTCCAGAACATACTCCACATGCATTATAAAGTATGCATGTGAAGTGTGTTCTGGAATGTATACATACTTTCTCGTGAAAGTTCCTTTTCTTTCTTTCTTTATCTCTTTGTCTCGAGACAAAGTTATCATCAGCTGATTAAAATTAGAACGAGAGGTCTATTTTTAGGGTTCCGTACCTCAAAAGGAAAAAACGGAACCCTTATAGGATCACTTTGTTATCCGTCGAGTTGAAATTAAGACCATATACTCAGGTCTGCGGTGCCTTGAAGCTGTGAAAAAATCAAACTTCTGGGTTAATGAAAAAAAAAAAACGGCCATTTATGTCGCAAAAAAACGTGTATTTCGATACTCTCAAGGAAATCAAAATTCATAGGGTACTTCCCGTTGACCTAGAATCCTCAAATTTGGCATGAAGCAAGGTAAGGCAAGGGTAGCAAGGCAAGGGTAGCACAAGTATAGGGAAAAATCTGAAAACTGTAAATTTGTAGTAACGTCACAAAAAAAAATCTTTTTTTACGATCCGGAAAAATTGACATAACTCAATTCGGGAATTGAACTGTTTTCATAGGTAAGTTTGTACGGAACTCTCAGTGCGCGAGTCGGAGTCGCAATCACCTGGCTTTTTTAATATGATTTTCTCAAAGAAACTTGTATATTACCGCAGCCAGAAACAGTATCTACGAGTAAAATAAGACCAACCATCTTTGTTACATCCTATATGTATAAGCATAAATCAATTTGATTCTGAAATTAATTTATTTTATCATTTTTAATCAAATAAACTCAAGGAAGACGCAGCGTCAGAAGGCCTCCCACAAGGTGGACCAACGACCTGGTAAGAGTCGCAGGAATGCGGTGGATGCGAGACGCACAGGATCGGTCATTGTGGCGACGCTTGGGGGAGGCCTATGTCCAAGAGTGGACATCTTTTGGCTGAAATGATGATGATGAAACTCAATTGTAAAAAAGATTTGAATAAATTTCTATTCAAATATGTAGGTAGATACATTAATATCGTAGCCCTGGAACGTAAAGGGTAATTGAAAAAATTCAGGTGGGTTACATTAGAAAAAAAAGTAAGTATGTACATGAAAACTAACGTGTGGGTGAAAATAATTTCCAGTGCTAGAGATACATGATTATAATATGACAAGCCACTGCCAGCGGCTTCGCCCGTGTGATAGTAAAAAAAAATCCCATGAGAACTTCTTCCCGAGAAAAAAAGTATCCTATGTGTTGTTTCAGGATATGGTCTGCCTTTTTACGAAGTTTCATCAAAATCCGTTCAGCCGTTCAAAGGTGAAGACGTGACAAATAGACATTCGCACACTTACAATTATTTACCTGTTCGCGTGTTAGTGTAATATCGTGTGATGACATACCATAATTTCATGAAAAACTTTTCTCCCTTTTAAAGGCACATATAGTAAGAGGCTTATCGTATAATTATTGTATTATAATAATAATAGTATAATAATATTCCGCAACTTTCCGTAACACTGTCAAGTCCTAAGCTAAGCTTTTGTTATGGGTAGGTACTAGACAACTGATAAACATACTTATATATTTCTACATCACTACATAGTATAAAACAAAGTCGCTTTTCGTGTCTGTCTGTCCCTATGTATGCTTAGATCTTTAAAATTACGCAACGGATTTTGATGACGTTTTTTTTAATAGATAGAGTGATTCAAGAGGAAGGTTTATGTGTATAATACATGCACAATATAGTAGAGAAACACTGATGATTTTAGAGGTTTCTAATGTGATGTCGTAAATAAACACATTTTTTTGCGCTTACATTGCAAACGCTGGCTGAACCCTAAGAGATAGATCAAAATAATGTACTACAGTATTGTACACCTTAAAAAGATCTACAAAAAAGTCCGCGATGGTATATGCCTATCTTTTAGGTATAACCCACAATAACCATTTTTTATCCTTTACTTTTTATGAGAAATAATGGCTTATTTACGAAACGATTTTAAGCAATACAGCATTAATCTTTATCCGATTAAGTACCTTAAATAAATTGTTCATTTAATATAGATCAATATGTCCCTTTACAGCGTATAGATTAAGTGAATATTTTCGAAGACATTACAGATTTAAAATGCAGGGACATAGCGGTTGTGGTAAATAACTTGATTCTTTCAAAGATTGATGTGCCGATGCAAATATACTACTCGGTTACTTCCAGATTGGTCCCATTTTTTTCAAATCCAGGTCTGATAGTGGAATCCATGAGGAATCGAGGGAACTCCTCAAATATTCTAGGCACTATATAGTGATTTTGGTATTTTCATCAAGAATACCAAAAAAAAGCATTTACAGTCAAAAAGTAACATTTGATGAAGTGGAACTGATGAAGAAGACCAGGAATGGCCAACGGAACTTCATACTCACATATCTATCACAATGAAGATAGTTGAGTAACTATGACAATATAAATAAATAAATGGTTCTGGTATGTGTCTGTCTGGTGTGTGTATGGTATGGGTATCATCGAAGTGATCTGATGATGATGATGGAGCCGGAAGGTAGGCACTGAAACTCCGTAATTAATCAATGTAACCTAGCCGTGTTTGGGCTTATTAGAATTTTCATTATAAGGACTTTGGCTATAAGGTACCTAATATCGAACTAACCTGATGATGGAGCCGGGAGGTGAATGGGGACTTCATAATAAAATAATGTATCCTAGCAGTGTTTGGGTTAATTCGAATTGTCATGAGAAATAGGTACCTACTCTGGCTATAAGTGCATCACAACTAAAAAGTGTGAAATAAAAAACTTTTTACAAAAAAAATACCCGACTTCACTACAAAAAAAAAAAAAAAAACAATAAAACGATCAAAATAACTTTAATTTCGTAAGTCGGTGTTAGATAACAAGCAAACAATACCAGAAACACCGACTTCCGAAATTAAAGTTATTTTGATCGTTATAGTGTTTTTAACCGACTTCAAAAAAGAAGGAGGTTATCAATTCGGTTGTATGTTTTTTATTTTTTTTGTGTGTTACCTCAGAACTCCGTCGTTTATGTACCGATTTGCAAAAATTTTTTTTTTCCTCTTAAAGGATATGCTTCCAGATTGGTCCCATTTTTTTCAAAATTCAGTTCTGATGATGGGGTCCATAGGGAATCGAGGGAACTCCTCAAATATTATAGGCAACCATATAGTAATTTTGGTGTTTTCATCGAAAACATAAGTCAAAAAGTAACATTTGATGAAGTGGAACTGGTGAAGAAGACCAGGAATGACTAACGGAACTTCATACTCACATAGATATCACAATGAAGACAGTTAAACGACTATGACAATACAAATAAATAAATGGTTCTGAATAGTTATGTTGAAAATGGTATTATCGAAGTGACTTGATGATGATGATGGAGCCGGAAGATAGGTACCGGAACTCTGTAATTGATCAATGTATCCTAACCGTGTTTGGGCTTATTAGAATTGTTATGAGATGCAGTTTGGCTATAATGTACTATCGAACTGATCTGATGATGGAGGAAGATGGAACGTAGACACAGGAAATTCATAATAAAACAATGTAACCTAGCAGTGTTTGGGTTAATTGAAATTGAATACTAATACCATCGAATTTACCGTTCCAATATAAACGCCTACAATTTGCGCTAAAGATATCTTTTTCAATTATCATCAATAAATCGCAGGGTCAAACTTTCAACGTTAAAGGCTTAGATTTGAGCGTTGAATTTTTTTCACATGGCCAATTATATGTCGCTCTTTCAAGAGTAACCTCAAAAGAAAATATATCTGTATTGTCTAATGACAAAAAATCTGTGAACGTTGTGTATAAAGACATTCTGTAGTATATTTAGTACTAGCGACCCGCCCTGGTGCAATGCTAGACAAAACCGCATCAAAATCCGTTGCGTAGTTTTAAAGATCTAAGCATACATAGGGACAGACAGTGGGAAGCGACTTTGTTTTATACTATGAAGTGATCAGCATTGCACCCGTGCGAAGCCGGGGCGGGTCGCTAGTACTTACATATTTTAGATAAATTACACTCAGACACAGAATAAATGATCGCGCTCATCACACAAACATTCGTCATGTGTTTTTTTTTTTGTAAAGTGGTAAAATCATCTAATGACAAATCGCGCTCTTGGGCGGAGCGAGAGAGAGTGTCAGACTTTTACTGACGAAAAACCCACTCCTGTTCCTTCGTTGCCTTCGTCCCAGGGCCCCGGGTTTCGTTTTCACACTACCCATGGCCTAAGTAGGCTTCGGCCCTGCTGGGCCCCTACGATTTACTGACATCACCCTGAGGCGCGCGTGGAACAATACGCGCCGTCGACGACTTGGGCTCGGTCCGGACGGTCGGACGGCGACCCACCCATTACTCGCCGTCCGCAAGCCTGCGCCTACGGTGGCCGGAAATCGGGATCAGAATCCCGGCGGCGGTTGGGGCGTGAGGACCGTTGCCTCACGCAATCGGCCGCCTCCTTTGCTGGCATTACTGCTTCGCAGAAGGAGGCAACCGCCTGCCACTCCTCCTCGCTTCGGACCATGGCCTGTACCAAGGCCCGGCGCGAGAGATCGCCGCCGCCGATCGCCCTCACGAGAACACAGCGTTACTCTGCCCAAGCGGGGCACACCTCCACCGTGTGCTCCACCGTGTCCTCCGGGCGTTCCACACAGTGGCGACACCCGGGCGTCTCTTCTGCACGAATCCGATGCAGGAACTTTCCGAACTTACCATGTTCGGAGAGAACCTGCGTCATGCGGAAGGTGAGGACGCCGTGAGGTCTTTCCAACCACGCCTCAAAGAGGGGACTTACCGCCATAATTGTGGCGTGCCCAAACATTTGTCCTGGGTGGGAATCGAACCCACGACCTCCGGCATAGCAGTCAGGGCTACTCACCACTAGACCAACTAACATCTAATCAAGCATGAAGGTAATACACAACCTTTGTATTACACGTTCGTACGTACACTTCCACGTAAAGTATCACGTTGACGTCAAACGCGACTTGGTAATTTAATTTGAAACATGAATTGGATACCTAAGTCTCGTGTTTATATCCCTATAATATTCTAGAACGTGCACGAAATAGGCTTTAATTGGAAGCCAATTAATTGTTTGAATAAGTTACAGACAGCTTTCAGACGGCAGATATCGATGATTGATTTACATCTGCTTGTGATATTATTGATAACTAGCTTTTGTCCGCGGCTTCGCACGTATACATAAAATATAGCCTATGCCAATCAGGAATAAATCAGCTTTCTATCGGTGGAAAAGCTTTCGCAATCGGATCAGTACTTTCAGAGATTACCTCCTACAAACAAAAAAACAAACTTTACCTTTTTACAATTTTAGTTTAGACAACATCAATGATATTACAAGCAGGGTTTTCTTTAACCTAGTAGGGTTGCGAAACATTTGAAAGAGTTACTGTGTAAAGCAAAGCACAGACACAAACTTTCGCCTGTATAATATTAATATGACTAGTGTGATTGTTAGTTTACTTACAATGCCACTAATCACTGACTTTTACAATGTCTAACGAGCCGTGGGCCCGTAAAATACAGGATTCAATACAGGTTCCATCATCGGACCGGACGGGTACATGGTGGACATCCCACCTATACGCACAAAACATTTTGGGAACATATTCAATGTGCGTACAGCTAAGGAGTGGAATTCCTTTCCGGAACCTGTGTTTCCTTATGGCTACAACCCGGGAATCGTTAAGTCAAGAGTGAATAGGTTGCTTCTAGGTAAGCGCGCTTCATCGTCAACCGCATCGTCACTTTCCATTAGGTGAGATATCGGTCAAGCGCGAACCTATCAAGAATAAAAAAAAAGAAAAAATTGTTGCCTAAACACA
This sequence comes from Mythimna impura, assembly GCA_905147345.3. Taxonomy (NCBI): domain Eukaryota; kingdom Metazoa; phylum Arthropoda; class Insecta; order Lepidoptera; family Noctuidae; genus Mythimna; species Mythimna impura. Next base: position 19,351,798 of record LR990356.1, on the reverse strand, counting down.
ACGACACGGGACCGCGGCAGTCCACGAAGGAGATGACGGGACGACTTGGATGTCTTCCATAAGAATTGAAAAGAGAAAACAAGGAATCGTGATCGTTGGATAGAATGGAGATAGGTCTTTGCCCAGCAGTGGGGCTATACGGGCTAGCTATAATAATAATAAATAAAATTAGACATCCTAGACTCGTATCCCTCCATTTAATCACAGTAGGTAATCCTAGGTAAGTGCTCTAACAGACGTGACAAAGGAGGTTCCAGAGTAATCTTTTAAGAAGTAACAATGGACCCGGGATCACAGGGCTGGTTTTAGTTAGGTAACAAGTTTTTATTTTTTAAACAAACTTTACAAAAATATTTTGTATTTATTGTGGCATAGTTTTTTTCGTATTCTTCCTAATAAACCCTTTTAAAAAATTGCTAGACTACCGTCTTCTTCAAGAGTCTGCCATATTGGATTTAGAATTACGTCACTTAGCTAACTACGCATGTGTAAGAAATATGGAGGTATTTTATCTACCTACATATTGTACTAAAATGACGAAATGAATAACGGTTATTTACTGTGTATCTAAGTTCCTATGACTGTTGTGTAGGGAAAGGGTTTTATGAAGAAAAGCACAGAAATACAAGACTAAGTATTTATTTCAAATAGGCTTGTCAAATAATCGAATAACTAGTTGCTCGTTCCAGAACGAGGTCGTCGAAGAGAAGAACGGGCAAAAGACTTTTCGGAAGTTCAATCATAGTATTTTATAGACATATTTTGCAATATCATTAATTATAGTTTGTCACAATAACATAATTAGAAACAAAAGTCACAGTATGACACATACACAGAATCAATACAACTATTAGCAATAATATAAAAACAATAATATAAATAATAAAGAAAGGCAAGTGTCAACAGCGGATGCACGTCCTCTCATTTCAAGTGCACCTTTCTAATATTAGAGGGCTGCACTCCAATATCGATGCGGTCCACCACCATCTTGAGACTGACAAGCCACACTTGCTTTTCTTGACGGAGACCCAAATTAGATGTCCGTCAGATACGGCGTACCTCAACTACCCGGGATACTCACTGGAGCATCATTTCCTGCAGCGTGCCGGGGTCTGTGTGTACGTCCGTAATGACATCTGCTGCCAGCGTCTCCGTCACCTTGAAGACCCAAATTTCTCTACGCTATAGCTGTTGGTGGACACTGGTATGGACAAAATTGTTTATGCCTGTGTCTACCGATCGCACAGCGGTGATCAGGAGACGACTCGGCTGTTCGACCACCTCAGTGAGGCCACCGATAAGGCTCTGCATCGGCACCCTGATGCGCAGCTCGTCGCTCTGGGGGACTTTAACGCCTGCCACCAAGACTGGCTTTTCCCATACCAGAAGACCGACCACGCTGGGAGAGAAGCGCGAAACTTTGCAGTATCGATGGGCCTTTCCCAGCTGGTTAAGCAAGCGACTAGGGTGCCTCATGTAGTTGGTCATACTGCCAATTGTTTAGACCTTCTGATGACCACCGATCCGGACAGATGTATTGTAACAGTCTCCTCACCACTTGGAACTTCAGATCACTGTCTGAAGAAATCTGTTTCGTGCTTCTCCCCACCTGACTGCGACTCACGCGGTGAACGGAGAATATGGCGTTACAGGTCAGCAGAATGTGATGAGATGCGGCACTTCTTTGCGTCTTATCCTTGGCAGCAGGTCTGCTTCTCTTCTAAAAGTCCGTCGAGCTGTGCGGATGCTATATCCGATGTGATACGTCAAGCTATGGAGTTTTTCATCCCTTATAGAGGCGTACCCATCGGAGGCTCAGCTCACCCATGGTTCAACGCCGATTGCGTTCAAGCTGAAGAGCGTAAGCATTCGGCGTTTCTCGCCTGGGTTGACGGTCGTGACCGCAAAGCTGCGGATCTGAGCTCAAAGAAGAGAGCTTTCAACCATGCTGCCAAGTCCTACAAAAAGGCACTAAAGAAGGCTCGGTTCGACTGCATTACCCATATTGGCACAAAGCTCTCTGCACAGCCGTCCGGTAGCAGAGCGTTCTGGTCCCTTGCCAAATCGGTCGAAGCGAACTTCTGTAGGCCCACATTGCCTTCGATGGTTAAGCCTGATGGAACACTGGCTCACACGGCGAGAGAAAAGCAGGTCTCTTTGCATCTCTATCTCTTTTCGCCCATAACTCTCGTCTTGACACTAGCAGTGCTACTCCACCAACTCTACCTCACTGCAACATCTCAATGCCCGAGGTTCGCATAAGTAACAAAGAAGTTTTGAGAGCACTGTGTCGTCTAGACGTGAATAAAGCTAGTGGACCAGATGGTATACCAGCAATAGTTCTCAAGGCATGTGCGCCCGAGTTGTCTCCTGTATTGACGCGCTTGTATCGCCTCTCATTTAGGACTGGTATAGTGCCCAAGTCCTGGAAGCTTGCCAACGTGCAACCCGTGCCCAAAAAGGGCAGTCGTGCCGATTCTGCCAACTATCGGCCGATTTCAATAACCTCCATACTCTGCAAGATTATGGAGCGTGTATTGAACTCGCGCCTCATGGCATACCTGGAAGGTAACGATCTCCTCAGTAACCGACAGTACGGGTTTCGCCACAATCGGTCTACTGGGGATCTACTAGTGTATACCACTCACATGTGGGGCGAGGCCCTTGAGAAGAATGGAGAAGCGATTACTGTCTCCTTAGACGTCTCGAAGGCCTTCGACAGGGTATGGCATGCCAGCCTTTTGAGTAAGCTTCCAGCGAACGGCTTTTCCCCTGGTCTGATTAACTGGGTAAAAGACTTCCTGAGTGAACGGTCTCTCCGAGTTGTTGTCGATGGATGCTCATCAGAGCCCATGACGACCAATGCCAGAGTTCCTCAGGGGTCAGTTCTCTCTGCAACTCTTTTCCTGCTGCATATTAACGATCTGCTGATGCCCGGTATCTATGGGTATGCAGATGATAGCACAGTTGTAGAGAGATACCTGCCAGGTGCTCGGGCTAGTAAGGAGCTAATCCGGTCCGAACGAGAGGCTATGGTAGAGCGTACGAATGTCTCACTTCAGGCAGTCTCCATGTGGGGCGAAACCAATCTGGTAGGATTCAACGCCGCCAAAACACAAGCGTGTCTGTTCACCGCTAAAAGGAGCCCGTTCGCCTTGGCTCCTGCTTTTCAGAATGTATCTCTGGAGTGCACCGACCGCTTTCAGCTCTTGGGAGTTGAAATTTCCTCAAACCTCAATTTTGGGCGGTTCATTGAGTCCAAAGCCAAGGTAGCTGCTAGAAAACTAGGCGTTCTTGCAAAGGTCCGACGGTACTTCACACCGGGACAGCTTCTAATGTTATACAAAGCACAGGTCCGATCGTGTGTGGAGTACTGCAGTCACATATGGGCTGGTGCTGCAAAATGCCATCTAGCAGCTTTGGACTCAGTGGAAAGGCGTGCGAAGAGGCTAATTGGGGATCCAGATTTGGTTAAGTCCAATCTACAAAGCCTCGAGCACAGGCGCAGGGTAGCCAGCCTATCGGTATTTTACAGGTTGCATTTTGCAGAGTGTGCGCGGGAATTGCATGACTTGATTCCGCCATCTCCTTTCTACCATCGGACAACCCGACGTACGGCGAGTATCCACCCTTACGTTGTTGAAACTTCAACGGTCCAGACTAAGCGTTTCGCTTCGTTGTTTATACCGCGTACATCGAAGGACTGGAACAATTTGCCTGCTGCGGTCTTCCCGTCCAACTATAATTTAGGTGTCTTCAAGGCTAGAGTGAATAGGCTCTTAATAAACTAGTGCGCCTCACCATCAATGATTGCATCGCTGCTTACCATCAGGTGGGATCGCAGTCAAGCACTGGTTTATATGAATTAAAAAAATTATTAAGATATAACATTAAAAAACTTACGTGAGCAGGCTTTGGTAGTCAGTAAAGGTCTAGGGCTGGATAGCAAGTGAGCCATTTAATAAACATTAGCATAGCATAGTCGGCCTTATAATGTTCCCACTGTTGGGACTTAGGCCTCTTCTCTAGGAGAGGAAATGGGCCGTAATCCACCACGCGGGCGTGGATTGGTGGCGTGCGGGTTGGTGGATGTCACAATTTTTGGTTCTAGGACATGCCGCTTTCCTCGCGATGTTTTCCTTCACCGTTTTGAGAGCAGTGGTGATGAAATAAATTACACAAAGTAAAAAAAAATACACAAAGATAAATAATATACATTAATATAATAAACATTACTTGGTATTTATAGGAAAGAGTTGACCTATAAGTTGACACTTTACTTAAACGTCAAATTCAAATTCTGTAAGTAGTTATAAGTCTGTACTTACTTGAAAGTTTAATCAAATAATTTGTATTTTTGTATTTTTTTTTAATTAGGGTTGCCACCTTTTTTTTCAGTTAAAGTACATTAGGTATTTAGGTAAAAAAACAAAGTACATAGTATCAAGTACATTTATTTTTCTTTACGAGTATAATAGGTATGTTTAAAACAATTTTTATTGCTTTTTGCAGTTTGTATCAAATTAGTATCTCTACCAAACAATTGCACATTATCTTTACAATCTATGTTTAAATTAAAGTAAATAAGTAATCCATCTACCAAACAATTGCACATTATCTTTACAATCTATGTTTAAATTAAAGTAAATAAGTAATCCATTTTGTATCAAATTCAGAGAAGCTTGGTTTCTTTTGTCTCGCCATTTGCTATTCATCACAGAAAACTCTTTCTGTGAATGCTGACGTGGCGGGAATAGACGATGTTTTGTTTTTATTCAGTGCCGAAGAATAATCGATAAATTTCGTTTAGTGAAAAAATACTTACGATTAAATTTTTCAAAATCCCAAAAAAATCAAATCATGCGAAATAAAGTATTTTCAAGTACTTTATTGTTTTCATAAAGTATAGAGTTACCAATAGTTTAGTTAGAGTGACAATTACCTGAAATAACGTACAATACTTTATTATAAAGTACGAGTGGCAACCCTAAATACAATGTCTCGCCACTTTCAACAAATCTCAGATTGTCAGAAAAATTCTCATTGATTCAAACAACTTATTACACTAAAGTAGCAATATAAAATCTAAGATAGATTCCAAATATCATTAATAATTACATAATAATTTTGAGGATTATTTATTATCAATGCTGCTTTTTATAAGTTTAGCGTTTTAAATTTGTACAACAACAATATTATTCTTGGTAGGTACTTCAACATAAGATTCGAGCCTCATAAATGTTACCAATGTACAACAACAACAATAACAATAACAATACAACATAACAATACAACTAACGATATTCATGAAAAATTAAAATTCATAATTTAATTACGTCATATGTAATACAGAAACTAACACATGTATAGTCATTCAAACTGAACATATCTGTAATATTTCAGCTCAATCGGTTACAGGAAACTGATTTAAAATTCGTTTTCAAGTATTGTAAGTTAGCATATTTACAAACATTGCAAGTTAACTACAAGCAAGGTATCTACGATTCATTTGTATTCTCTATTTTGGATTATTTATTTTTTCCTTTTTTATTGGACGTAACACTATTTTTTTCTGTAATACCCAAAGGTTATCTGCTAGAATATGCCTAAGGCATTAACTCCGCCTGTACCTTTATATGCAAAAAGTATTAAATAAATGAATAAGTAAATTAATAAAAAAACAACCTGTAATAATCCTACACTCCCCGGACTTATGTTCGAAGCCCGGGTGCCTTTTGACAGTTTCTCCTCAGAAACAAGAAAAACGTAGATAGGTTTCAACTATAGTTGGCCCACCTTAAAATTCGACCTAAACAAATAGGTATACATACCTACAAACATTGCAAATTAACTACAACAGCGGGGTATCTATTTTGTATTAGGTATTTTTTTTATCTCTTATTGCGCCTCCCACTATTTTTCTCCACATCACCCAAAGTTTGACTGCTAGAAAATGCCTAAGGCATTAAGTCCGCCCCTGTTCCTTCATGAGCTTCCTTCGCTTTCCATCAGGTGAGATAGCGGTCAAGCGTGAACCTATCAAGAATAAAATAAAAAAAAATGTGCATAAAGCATTTATTAAATAAATAAATTAATAAAAAACCTGCAAAAATCCTACACTCCCCGGACTTATGCTCAAAGCTTGGGAGCCTTTTGAAGGCTTCTCTTCGAAAACAAGAAAATCTTTGGTAGGTAAACATAGTTGAACCTTCCCCGACCCCGTAATGTTCCAAATCCGTGCCTAATTGCAAAATACTAGTAGCGTACTCAGAATTAGGAAAGCTCTTTGTGAGAAAGGTCATCCGGTGCGCTGTGTAATTACTGGTTTGCGGTCCATTTTAGCTTTTTCACTAGGGCAGTAATGCACCTGCAAGATCTCTGGTACTATAGATGATCTTAATTAATGCAACAGTATACCTACTTACCATAAAAAACCTTTATTACCCGTAAATAAAATAAAGTCAGAATGAAAACTAAAAAAATAGAATTATGAAAGAATAAGAAAAGAAAGAAAAAGAAAATAAGAAATTCGATTATTGCCATAGGTAAATTTAATAAACTGATATTAAATTTACCTATGGCAATAATCGAATTTCTTAATTAAACCCTTAGGTTGGTTCGGTTCAGACAGTGAGCAACCCCTTTCTCATTATCTACAAACCCGCGCCTTCGGTGGCTGGTAGTCGGGGACACAGTCGCGGCATGACTAGGGCGTGAGGATGTCCTTTCCCTCATGCGTGTGGCTGTCCCCTTCGCGAGTTGCTTCGCAGAAGTAGACGATACGAACAACTCCCACTCCCTCTCACTCTGGACTATGGCCATGCCGATCGCCTGCACGAAGACACAGCGGTGCTTGCTCTGTCCAAGTGGCGTACACCTCCACCGAATAACATAGGTACCTAAGTAAGTATCAAGGTTCCTGCATGCTTTCACGTGGAAAATTCAAAAAGACAAAGTGACACCACGTAAAACTAAAACTACTAATTGATTCTGTGTTGCCCGCATGCAAACTTATAAAATTAATTATAGTTAAGCAGCCACGTAAAATCAATTAATAGTTAAACGAAAACAATTAAAAAATAAATAAACGAAAACTAATTTGAACAAAGTAAAAACTGAATATACGTAATATGAATATTAAATCAAATATTGGCATCATTGAAGTGTTAACATTTTTCTTTTATTAGAACTCGCGTATTTTAGATATTCTAAATTAATGGTTTAATATAGGCCTCTAATAGTTTAATTATAAATGAGCTTATTGGAAATTGATTTTTCTCTCTTATCGGGTTCATCCCAAATAACTTCAATGGGAGAAAGGTCAGCAGGCTTAGCCAAGTTGATAATCTACAATCGTTAACGTTAGTAGAAAACTTCAAATGTATGGGAATGACGTCATCTCAACGTTAAGTCACGTGGTCAGAAAAAAACAAATAGGAGGCGTTACCGATTGTAGATAGAGATTCGAGAAACGGCCGTAACTTAGCTAGGCCTGCAGGTGATTGAGATGGCCATTGAAATCTTTCATCACTTTTTCTTGTTTAAAAATTCTGGCACAGTTTCAAAAAATCCTGCTATATTCAGTTCAATGGGTATGGCAGAATCTTGAAGAATTTTCAAATAGCCTTCCTTGTGGAGCAGTGGTGGCCGAGTGGTAATGGCCCCGACTTACGAGTTGTAGGTAGGGTTCAAACCCAGCCAAGCGCATTAATTTGTGTAATTAATTTTATCACCACTGCTCTGAAAACGGTGAAGGGAAACATCGTGAGAAAACCGGCATGTCCTAGAACGCAAGATATGTGACATCCACCATCGCACTGGGCCCGCGTGGTGGATTACGGCCCATTCCCTCTCTTAAATAGGAGGCCTGAGTCCCAGCAGTGGGAATATTATAAGGCTGATTATACTTTATGCTATGCTTCCTTGTTTAGTATTCCGGTTATCTTCTCAAGATTTCCAGGTTATCTTCGCACCACAAACAATCGTCTTCTACGATGTCCCTCACACCGCTCTAGGTTAATCCAGAGCGGTATGAGGGACATCGTCCCTTCCATCGTGTGAGGGAATGCTATGCTTCCTTGTTTAGTGTTTCAGTTATCTTCTCAAGATTTCCAGGTTATCTTCGCACCACAAACAATCGTCTTCTACGATGTCCCTCACACCGCTCTAGGTTAATCCAGAGCGGTATGAGGGACATCGTCCCTTCCATCGTGTGACATCGTCTCCTCCTTTTTTGTTCAGGCGATATCTCTTTGGAATGCGCTGCGTCTGAACATTAGTATGGCAACCAGTGGATATGTTGGTTTTCCTTCAAGCAAAGCACGTGAACACGTTTGCAAAAAGTTGTCAAAATCATCACAGCATTGATTGGATTTGTTTTTTTTTTTCACAAAAACATTACTTAAAAATTTGTATGTATCTAAGTATGCATTTATTATTAACCTTTTGTTTTGTTTGTCTGTCTAATAAGTTGCAACTATCATGTTCAGTTTCTGCACCACCGTATGGTCGACTGGTACTCGTATTTTCTACCAACCTAAGGCATTTTTTTTTCCCACAATTATCACACAACGCTGTCTAGTCTTAAGCTAAGCAGAGCTTGTGTTATGAGTACTAGACAACTGATAAACATGTCCGCATTAAGTCCGCCTTTGTACATTGTATTTTTTACTAGTGAATAAAGTTTTAATAAATAAGTAAATAACATTCGCTGCGCTGTGGTAATGTGGCCAGTTCCTAAGTAATCCCATTTACTCGAAAATTTGCAGGAAATTCGGCTCAAAATAATTAAGAAGAAAAGAGGAACTTGCCGTTTATTTACTTGGCGCACCATTTAACAAATTATATTACTTTCATACTGCTTGGAAGACGCAACTAATTACAAATCTTGTGATCATTGCGATAACACCTTGAGTATTCGATGAGCACGGCCTAGATTTACTCAGCTTCTAAACGATTTTTTTTGTAGTTGCAAATCATTCAATGTCTTATCTCGCTCTGTGACAGTTCGAAAGGGCGTCTCACACTTTTACTGACTAAAACCCGAGTGTGCCCGCAGTTGCCCTTTGCGTTCTAGGACCACGATTTGCCTTTCAGACAACTCCTTGTGGACCTGGCGGGCATTGGCTCTGCTAGGCCATTACGATTTTACTGACAGCTATTTGAGGCGCGCGAGGAATATAACAAGCCGTCGACGATTCAAGTGCGGTCCTAATCGGATGGCCGGACGGCAAACAACCCATTACTCGTCGTCATCAAACCCGCGCCTACGGTGGCTGGGGATCCCCTTGCGATTCCCCACAATTTTGTAAATGATGCAATAGTCATCTAAGAGTTTAAAAGAGTTATAAATATAGATGTGAATGGATGGATAGAGTGGTAGAGCAAAACCAATGTAAAGATGGGTGGATTTTATGAGGAGTAATTATGAAAGAATAGGGAGTCAGTGATTGTGAGACAATTGACAGGACAGAATGGAAGAAAAATAGAAATTGTTACCCTGACCCACATAGTAACATGGGATAAGGGTAAATAATGAAAAAACAAAGTTTCAGTGATTTATATTTGAGGATCATAGTAACTAGAAATAATTCATAATTAACTTCAATAGTTAAAAAGAGAAAAAAAAAATTGTTTTTGATTGTCATATTACAAAAGCGAAAGTATGTATGTGTGAGTGTAAGTTCATACCGGGAGTATGTTCCCATGTGATTTTTAGGGTTCCGTACCTCAAAAGGAAAAACCGGAATCCATAAAGGATCACTTTGTTGTCCGTCTGTCTATCTGTCTGCCAAGACCCTTTATCTCGGAAACGCGTAAAGGCATCAAGTTGAAATTAAAACCGTATACTTAGGTCAGCTGTCCCTTAAAGCTGTAAAAAATCAAACTTCTAAGTTAAAGAAAAAAAAAGATACGGCCGTTTATGTCGCAAAAAACGTACATTTCAGCACTCTCAAAGGAATCAAAATTTATAGGGTACTTCCCGTTGACCCAGAGTCTTGAAATTTGGCATAAAGCAAGGTCTTATAGTATAGATATAGGGATAAATCTGACAACTGTAAATTTCTAGTTACGTCACAAACAAAACTTTTATTACAATTCGGAAAAATCTTCGTAACTCAATTCGGGAATCGAATGGTTTTCATAGGTGCGGAACCCAAGTGCGCGAGTCTGACTCGCAGTTATTCTTTTTTGTTTGCTTAGCTTGGGGTTAGACGGCGTTGTGTGATAGTTCTGCAATATTATTATTATTTACAGCCATGTTTATTTTTCAGGTAAAAAATATCGGACTAATGAATGTTGCTTCAAAAATAAGCAAATAATTTATTTAGAACATTTATTAATCAAAAATATAATTTAATCTAAGGCTTCCTTTGATCTTTTAGATCTTAGAAAGTACGTCAATTTTGCACATCGACCCTCTTGAAATTAATTAGAAAGGAGGATTATTAAGAGGGCTTAAATAGTGGTAACGTTATCTAAACTCTCCTAGTAATCCTCCTCCATCAGTGAAGCTGTAGAACAGAGCACACGGTCGTATTTATATGTAATCTTGGTTAGATCAGTTAATCCCTGTATTGTTTCCAATAAATTAGGTACAGAAAATCATCTTCACACTGCGAGTACCTATCAATATCTTAGTTACATCATGAGAGCACGTTATGAAGTAATAACCACCATACCGGTCGGTTTCCAAAGTTAAGCAACGTTCCCCGGCTTTGGTAAGTGGGTGGTATTTCTTCAGATCAGATAATTTATTAGGTAATCTAATTCAAATAGTTGCTAATACTATGTACCAAAAATATTATATTATGGAATATAGTTTCGATTAATTATCTGTTACTTAATTTTAATTTTCAAGAGAACTCAAAATTTAATAATTATAACGAAGACAAAACTATGATTTAGAGGATGCTAAGTAGTTTTTCCGAATTATACTCGTATTGGAGAAAGTTTAGTCTAATCGTTTTTGATGTGGAAACACATTTTTGATGGGGAAACACATTCCAGAATTTTACGGTAGTGTCAGTGACAGCGTAAGGATTAAACATAAACCCAGTGCGTTGAAAAGGAAGAAATAGTAAGATTTGGATGCTCCAAGGGCACTTTCTCATAGTTTAAGACTGTCACACTTTTAAACTATTGTTTTAAATAATGAGGAGTAGAAAGATCGTTGATTATAGTCAAGAGCGTGCAGAGGGATCTGAAGGACCTCTAGTGATGGATAGGCAGCTATTTAAGCTGACAACAGAAGGCAGAAATATGATCATATCGATCCTTTTTAAGGCGTACAGTCCCTTGAGCATCTAGCCGGAATTTAATGCATAGATACTCTCTGTAATAGGGTCACCCGTTATCACCAAAATTATTTTCGGCGGTACTCGAGTCGGTTTTTAGGTACCTAGAGTGGGACAACAAGGGCATAAAAGTGAATGGAGAACTTCTCAGTCACTTACGTTTCGCAGACGATATTGTGATATTTGCTGAGACTGCAACCGAATTAGAATCCATGATATCCGAATTGGCAAGAGAAAGCAAGAAAGTCGGTCTATCGCTAAACGCTTCTAAAACAAAAATAATTACGAATGGAGAGAACCAGGACGTTATAATAGAGAACGCAAAGATAGAATATGTCAATGAATATGTCTACTTAGGGCAATTGGTGTCGTTCGAAAACTGTACCGAAAAAGAGATACAAAGAAGAATAGCTTTAGCATGGAAAAAGTACTGGGGGCTAAAAGAAATAATGAAAAGTAGAGAAATTAGCTTACGCATAAAAAAGAAAGTGTATGAAACAGCCATACTACCTTGTCTAATATACGGATGCCAAACATGGTCATTGAGAAAGGAAGATGAGGAGAAAATTGCCATATGCCAGAGGAAAATGGAAAGAAGCATGTTGTGCATAAAACAATCGGATAAAATAAAAAATGAAATAATACGAATGAAAACAAAACTGACGGATGTAAACAAAAGAACTAGATTACTGAAATGGAACTGGGCAGGACATCTGTGTAGGTTGGAGTGTACGAGATGGACAAAGCGGGTAACAGAATGGATTCCATTAAACGGTAAAAGAAAGCAGGGGAGACAAAGAAAGAGATGGCGTGATATATTTACCCAACGTTGTGGACCAAACTGGATGCAGAAAGCGCGCGATAGGAAAGTGTGGAGCGATTTAGGGGAGGCCTACGCCGTAGAGGCGACCGCTATGAATAGCGATAACAAAACAGATGAAGGAACTAGTTTATGTAAATAGATTGAGAAGAAGAGCAGAAGATTTGTATATATTTTTTTTAACGGTTTTCATAACTAAGTTTTTTTCTAAAATTGTAAGTAGTGGAATAAAGGGCATTTTTATTTTTTTTATTTTTTTACTCTCTGTAATAGATTATGTGTGCATTTAATTACGGCCAGTTGCGCCCGGATAGAGCCCCGCTGACCTTTAAATCTGTACATTCTGAAGAACATTTAATCAAAGCCGTTTGAAAGGAGTAGTGAAAACAAGCGAAAAATATCATGTTCAAATTTTTATTTTTTTGCAAAATATTAGTCTTACGAAAAAATCATATGTTGATAATGTTATAGGTACATGAATCTATAATAAACATATATATTTTTCAAACCTACTGAACTACACGTTACCGAGGAGTACTCGTAGGTTTCAGAAAGCCACTGTTTTATAGCACTGCTCAGGAGTTAGGGCCTTATGAAGAACGGAATGAGTTGTCTCTTTCATAATTAAAAAGTAGTGACGATAATATCGCTCTATAAAAAAATATATATATTTATTTAACTACTAATTAAATAGAGTAGTTGCCGTTAACTTATTTTAAAAAAAAAGTTTTTAAATATGGAAAAAAAAAACTCTTTCCTAAAGTTGGTCGATTTAATTTGTTTAGAAGTTCTTGTTATAAATCAGAGTAACAAACATCAGTATAGTCAATTAGACAACACTAGTGATTGGATCAAAGTGGTTGTAGTGCTTGATAAGAGGACCTAAGACTCGGTGCCTCGTACACGAGACAGGAGGAAGGTGCTAGAATTGAATTAACTAGATGCCCACCGGAAGACGCAGTGTTGGAAGGCCAAAAAGGCGGACCGATGACATGGTGAGAGTCGCAGGAATGCAACGGATGCGAGACGCACAGGACCGTTCGTTGTAGCGACACTTAGGGGAGGCCTATGTCCAGCAATGGACGTCTTTCGGCTGTAATGATGATGATGAGAAAAAACACTACGCGCATGTTGTAGGTATATTGGGCATTGATGGAGAGTGTTTGCATTATCGAGAGAAATAGCGAACCGATAAAGTTCAAGCAAGGTATATTTCAGGGTGGTAGTCTGAGTTCACTTTGGTTTAGCACGACCTTGAATCCTCTAAGCACACTATTAAAGACTCACAGCCATCAACGTGGGTACACCATAATCATTGCGGTAAATTCCCTCTTAGAGGAGTGGCTGGAAACATGTCACGGTGTCCTCATCTTCCGCATGACGTACGTCCCAACTGGACGTGGTAAGTTCAGGAGGTTCCTGCACCTAATTCGTGCGGAAGAAATGCCAGGGTGTCACTATTGTGCTGACCTTCTGGAGGACACCGGGGCACCGCTTTGTCCTCGTGGGGGCGAACACCGGCGGCGACCTGTCGCGCCGGGCCCTGGTACAGGCCATGGTCCGGAGCGAAGAGGCCTGGCAGGCGGTCTCCTCCTTCTGCGAAGCAGTAATTCTGGCGAAGGAGGCGGCCGCAGGTGTGAAGGAAAGGACGTCCTCATGCCCCAGCTGCAAAGGCCTCAACCCTGACTACCCGCCACGGTAGATGGGGGCTTGCGGATTTCGAGCAATGGTTAGCTTGCCGTCCGGCAGTCCGGTGATAGACTGGACCGAGCCCACTAGGTCCGCGGGGATTGTCTGAAAAGGAAACCTATAGGTCTAGAACGCAAAGGGCACCTGAAGGACACAGGTGTGGTCTTAGTCAGAAAAAGTTTGACACGCCCTCCCCATCCACCCAGACCGGGAGAAGTCATCGGATGATTTCATAATCTAAAAAAAAAACTACCATCAACAAAAAATCTTATTTATGAATAAACACTTGAGCATACGTGCAATAAGAAGTAAACAATTCCCAAGATCCAAGTCCAATTTTCTCGTCGAGTTTTGATTTATTATTTCCTCATACAATATTATAATTATTTGAAGTATCATTTGTAAAGTTATCTGTTATCCTTAAAAGTTTTCTATTTTATAATTTATTCCAATATATTTTCATTAAAAATAACATTCCCGTCGCTTATGAGAAGAAGGCTGTTTCATTCCCAAGATAAACTTAACTTTATGGTCTAAAACATTACCAAGTTTATAAAATCACACTCTAAACTCAAGAAAACCAGACAATTAAACAAACACTTAAGCTGTGAAAGTTATAGGATACGTGAAGTAATCGTATTTATAAATAATCTCGGCTGTGAGCCTCCTATAACTTTTAGTCACAGTGTAGGTGGGAAAAGAAGACCTCGTTCGTTCAACGACCGAAATCACACGCACATATCTTGAGTGCACGCCATGTACAGTCACGAACATTTCTTCTAAATTACCTGTTGATGATAATGGGTAATTAAGGATCGTACGCTTATTTTTTTAATAGTTAAAATAGATAGATAAAGTGACAATCTTATTGCTTGTGACTGTACAGTGAGTACAAGTGCACTCGCGAATGTCATTTGTTTGATATCATTCGCCGCCTATGTGGGCTGCATATATCGAGTGTAAACGTACGCACACATGGGTAGGACACGCTTCACGTACGCAAGACCACTCATGATCGGCATTTGTTTGAGATCGCCGCCAAACGTATGTACTCGAGAATCGCTTGTCAACAAGCAAAAACGCACACACACATAGACGACTTCCGTCTTTCTGTTCCTATATATTCTGTGCCACAGCTTTGATGCCGTAGAAAGTGATTACTCAACTTCCTTTGCTTTGAAGGCTGGGTAATTGTTATTCATCGTTGGAAGAGACACCGTCGACAGTTTATGGGTATAATCGAAATATCCTCTTCTTTGCCATTTATGAAACATCCGGGGCGAGCTTGAGGTAAAGTTGGTAACTTTAATTGACTTTAAAATGATTTCGAGGAAATGGACATCAATTTCCAAGATTTCAAGGGCCCGCGGCGGGAACAAAATAGGGCCGTAATGGCACCTTACGTTCTAATTTGCATACGTAGGGGACCCCCAATTCCAAACTTCGTCTTTTTACTGAATTTATTTTGTATTTAGGAATCGATTAAAAAACGATTTCTTTTGAGGCCTTCAGGGACGGGCGTTGGGGGACCACACCTGCTGTCCTGCCCTTTCTTAGTCCGGTAGAGGGTCGCGGCTTGCAAATAATAAATCATCCCGTTCTTCTACAAAGAAAAGTTGATGAGCATAGGGACGTGTTTCGCTTCAGACAGAACTTTGCAAAGATACGAAAATAAAGTTTTCACTTTTCAGATTAGTGTCAAGTGATGCAAACATATATTTTTTTAAATAATAAAACGCTTATTGATTAATTAAGACACATTTACAACATAGTATATCAAAAATTTAAAAGAACACACTTGTTTATTTGCCTGAACTTTTTTTTTTAGGTGGGGCATCTAATGACATCTCCTGCCCTTTCGTGTCAGACTTCTACTGACTAAAACCCACTCCTGCTCCTTCTTTGCCTTCGATCCAGGGCCCCGGGGTTCTCTTTCGTATCACCCATAGCCACAGTAGACTTTGACCCTGCTGGGCCCCTATAGTATTGCTGACATCTCCTTGAGACACGCGTGGATCACTACGCGCCGTCAACGACTTGGGCTCGGTCCGGATGGTAACCGGACGGTCGGCGAGCTAGCCATTGCTCGCCGTCTGCAAGCCAACGCCTACGGTGGCTGGAAATCGGGATCGGCATTCCGGCGGCTGGGCCTTGAGGGCCGTTCCCTCGCGCGTGCGACCGCCACTTTTGCTAGCATTACTGCTTCTTAGAAGGAGGCAGCCGCCCGCCACTCCTCCTCGGTCCGGACCATGGCCTGTACCAAGGCCCGGCGCGAGAGATCGCTACCACCGATCGCTCCCATGAAAACACGGCGGTGCTCTGCCCAGGCGGGGCACACCTCTACTGTACGCTTCAGCGTGAAAATAAGTTAAATGTTCTGGGCCATGATATTGATGATGCAAATAAATTTTATGATAATTTCTTTTCAGTGGTACTCAATGAATTTAATACAGCTTTTGAAAAGAAGTCGAAAAATATTTTCCCTAAGTTTGTATTTAGTTACTGGGCGACTAAAGGTATTAGGGTAAGTAGGGAAAAACTATATGAGCTGTACGGCCTTAAGCCATTCTTCAACACTGAAACCTTTAATAAATATGTAAATAGATATTCTAAACTTTTCAGAAAGATTTGCAAGGTAGCGAAAGCCACATTAGCAATAAGATCAAATCGGCAGACAATAAAATTAAGGCTGTGTGGAAAGTTATTAATAGTGAAACTGCTAGAAATAAAGTACGCAACACGGATTTTTTATTGGAGACTTCACATGGTCCCAAAAGCTCTAACATAGAAGTAGCCCAAGAGTTTGTGAATTATTTCACAGATATACCTCTTAGGACAACGGAAGCTCTAAATTCCTCCCCTGAAGCTTCAATTGCTTTATTGAAAGCAAACTTACCAGGCTGTCCGGTTGAATTTCAATTCAAACATATAAACCCTTTGACAGTCATAAAGGCTTTCCGGCAAATCAAAGTCAAATTAACCGAAGACCTATGGGGAATGTCTGTTAAAGTATGCACATCCATAATTGAGACCATAGCACCATACTCAGCTTTAATATTTAATTTGTGTGTGGACCAAGGAGTCTTTCCAGATATAATGAAATACAGTAAGGTTATACCACTTTTTAAATCTGGTGACCATAATGACACTAATAATTACAGACCTGTATCAGTATTGCCGGTTTTCAGTAAGATTTTTGAAAAAGTTATGCTTAATCAAATGCTTTACCATTTTAACAGCAATAAAATCTTTCACGATCAGCAGTATGGTTTCACCAAAGGACGTTGTACGACTGACGCTGGTGTCACTTTATTAAAACATATATTTGCAGCGTGGGAACAAGCCCAAGATGCGATAGGAATTTTTTGTGACCTCTCAAAGGCTTTTGATTGTGTTAATCACGAAACCTTGCTTTTAAAGCTAGAACATTATGGGCTAGGTAAACTTGCACTCAGCTTGGTAAAATCTTATTTAATTGATAGGCAACAGCAAGTTCAGATAAACGGTGTCAATTCTCCGGGTTTGAAAGTCAAAATGGGTGTACCACAAGGCTCAATATTGGGTCCTTTCCTCTTTTTAGTATACATAAATGATCTACCACATCTATTAAAAAAACAACCACATATTGTATTGTTTGCTGACGATACGTCGTTAATTTTTAAGATCAATAGACGTTCCACAAACCTTGATGACGTAAACAATGCTCTACAGCAAGTCCAAAACTGGTTTACTGTTAATAATTTAGTATTAAATGGAAAAAAAACTAAGTGCATAAGATTTGCGTTACCGAATGTTAAAAGTAATTACTTCGACATAGTATTGAACAAGGAGAAACTCAAATTCGTCGAAGATACGGTTTTCCTAGGGATCACGCTTGACTCGAGGCTACAATGGGGTCCTCATTTAACATCTCTGGCAGGTCGGCTTAGTTCGGCAGCATATGCTGTCAGAAAAATCCGTCAATTTACTGATGTAGATACTGCGCGACTAGTTTATTTTAGTTACTTTCATAGTATCATGTCTTACGGTATTTTGCTATGGGGACGGGCTGCAGACATAGAGTCTATTTTTATTCTGCAGAAGAGAGCTATCAGAGCCATATATAATCTTCGCAGACGCGATTCTCTTAGAGAACTATTTAAGGAAATAAACATCCTGACGGTCCCTTGTCAATACATTTATGAAAACATTATGTATGTTCGGAAAAATATTCATCTTTTTACCAAGATAAGTGACAGGCACAATTTTTATACTAGGAATAGGAACAAATTAGATCAACCTCGATTCAGATTGGCAAAAGTACATAGTTCTTTTATGGGGTACTGTGTAAGATTTTATAATAAAATACCACTTGAGATTCTACAACTAAATGAGTCCAAATTTAAAACATGCATTAAACGCACACTATGTAGACAAGCGTATTATAAACTGGAAGATTATATCCTTGACAAAAACGCTTGGCTAAATGCCGGTTCTGCTCCACAGCCACAGCCTTCAAATTAAGTATTATTTATTATTATTATTTATTATATTCTTTATTGCACACCACATAAACAAAAATACAGAACAAACATAATTAAAAATAAAGTAAAGTAGGTAGGTAGGTAGTTAATTAAGTATTGTGTTTTTTTTTTTTTAATATATATATTTCTAATTATTGGAAGATATACTTACTAATCCCCTTTTTGTTTTGTTATTTTCGAAATCTTTCTTATTTTATTTTATTTGTTTATTTCAATAGAGGTTATGATAATTTATTACCTTTTGCATTTGGAAACAATAGCATTGTATAATGTAGAAGCACTTTTTTTTTTTTTCAAGTTTTGTGAATGTGAAGCATACCATGGAGCATTTTTATTAGGTTACAACTTGTTTGACATTACGAGCATGGCAGGTGAGAGTTTGTCATGCTCACTCAAATGTCTCGCTGATGGTGGCACGTGTTATTGGGTCATTCAGTTCCCTTCAAAATGGTTGAGCTGAGTGAGGCTGATGCACGCGTCATGCTCGTGAACGGGTGCCGTCGGTTGAGACTGGTCATCTCTTAGCTGCCAGTGGTTTAATTCAATTTCTATCTTTTTAATTAGTTTTTATTCTTATTTATCTACATTGCGCTCACATATTAGAAGCGACATGAAATATGTAACCAAGATTTATGTAACAATAATATGATTTTAAAAGAGAGTGTCCATGGAGTTTCTTGCACGTTCTTCTCCATAGAGATCTACGCTTTGGAACGTGCTTAGCTTCACTTTTCTTTTTTTGACTGACTGACATTTTGACAATTCAAAAGTGCCTGTAAATGGTCTATTTGAAATAAACGTTTCTGATTTCTGATTTCTGATTTCGTGTCCTTGCAGGAACCTCCCGAACTTACCATGTCCGGTGAGGGCCCGCGTCATGCGGAAGGTAAGGGCACCATATTGGCTTTCCAGCCACTCCTCAAAGAGGGGACTTGCCGCCATAATTGTGGGGTGCCCATTTATTTGCCTGAATTAAAGTGAACCAGTGCTTCAGGCTAGAAAATGCTAAGAAACAAAATAATAAATTAACATAAAATATGACTATAATAAAAGCTTAACTTAATTATACAGCAAGTAGGTTTTCTGTCTCTAAATAAGATTTAAGAATAATCTTTTTACAGTTATAATTATATTATTTAATTTGTAGATAGGTAAGTACTTTTCTATTTAATTTACTGTAATGCAAAGGCCACATTATTGGCATTCGGCGAATATTTGCGTTATCATGACAAATGTAATAATAATAATAAAAAATCTGTGGCCCGCCTGTCAAGCTGTCAGTCATATTTTTTCCGATATTTTTTCAATTTTATTTAAAATATTAAATCATGTTATCAATAGTGCAAATAAGACTAGATAAAACAACGAAAAATACGTATCAATCATAATTACAATTCATAATACAACAATAACATCCGAAAATGACTATATACAAACTATGAAATATGCAAAGGAAATATGACAAACTGATATGCTGACTAGAAGCCGGGCAAAGAAAGCAAACACACACCCAACATCTTCGGGTTCGTCGCTCAGCTCCGCCTCGCAGCCGCCGGGACCAGCGCCAACCGTGAGTCCAGAGATTCCGGTCGCTGCAGTTGCGTCGAGTTCGAGCGACGAATACTTCTCGCCGCCGACGACACCACCACCTGCGCGTCGGCGAGGAAGAGGCCGACCTCCGGCCAGCTTGGGATCTCGAGGCCCACCGGCCTCTGATAGGGTCCTCGTTGCCGGTGGAAGTGTGCAGCGCATGCGATGGACACAATCCATTAACGAAAATGTCATGCGCTCATACTTTGGGGCTACAGAGGGGGGAAGTAACCTGACTGCGTACCGTGGTCGGATGCTCTCTCTGTTTCAGGTGCTTGAGCCAGCTGTCAACGTTTCGGCCCAACGACTATCGGATCAGGTGCGGGTCATCCAGCGTAACCGTATGCTGGATGATGCCGTACTTGATAGACTTCGCCTCGAATCACGGAGTAGCCGCGTCTCACCTGCTTCGCCACAGGCCGCGGTGCAACTGCAATCCAATGTTTCACTGCGACCCGACCACGTTGGAGAGGATGATGATGACGGGGCTATATCCGTGAGTAACCAGTGCAATGTACGTTTGAGGAGCGCTTTGGAGGATGCATTCCGGGAGTACCGCTTCACACCGGCTGAGCTTAGACCTCGATTACCTCGTTTGCCCATGCATAAGAAAAATAGGGCGCTGGTGTGTGCTCTGGATTCGCAGCTATCAAATTGTTTTGATAGCAGCGAAGACCTTACTGATACCCACTCGATCTTGTATTGTGCTGCTGTAGCGGCATGTCGTGTAGCTCGAGTCAAGTTTCCTAACAGTGACCGAGTTACACGACCAGCTGTACCAGCTTGGCAGTGCAGGATCGAGCGCCGTATTGGTGAGGCCAGAGCACTCATCGGCAAGCTTATCTGCTTCAGGGAGGGCAACACTCGCCCTAGGGTGATGCGCTTTGTGAGACGGGCGTTCTCGGGGACAGATATTAGTCCTCGAGATTATCTACCCCATATCACAGAGCGTATCGACTTCCTGAAGCAGAAGGTCTATGCATGGGCAAACCGTATTCGACGGTACAAGCGGCGAGTGGAGCGGTACACCCAGAATCGCACGTTCCAAAGAAACGAAAGGTGGGTTTATAGGGCTTGGGAGCGACCGGACCAAGGTGTGATTGATACGCGCCTACCGGATGATGATGCCATGTGTTCATTTTGGCGCAGCATCTGGTCGGTGCCTGTCAGTCACACCGAGGGTGATTGGATTCGGGAGATCGAGCGAACGTGCGATCTTATACCAGAAATGGGGGCAATTACCATCAGCCCCCAGGACGTAGCTCGTGCAGTCCGTCCGTTGCCTAACTGGAAATCTCCAGGACCGGACGGGCTGCACAACTTCTGGCTTAAATGGTTTCAAAGATCGCATGCTCGCTTGGCATCCCAATTCCAATCTGCCTTAGAGTCAGGGTCGCTGCCCCAGTTCCTTACGACAGGAATAACCCACCTGCTCCATAAATCGGGTAGTACTGCGGAGCCTAAAAATTATAGACCGATCACGTGCTTGCCGACGGTCTATAAAGTTCTTACATCTATTCTGAGAGCCAAAATTAATAGTCATATTGAGACAAACTCCATCATGTCTGCTTCTCAGAATGGATGTAGGAACGGGTCCCGTGGTACTAAGGAGCTGCTCCTCATTGATGTTGCCATTAGCCAACAGGTTCGTCGCTCTCGAAGAGATCTGTCGACATGTTGGATAGATTATAAGAAGGCCTATGACTCAGTTCCGCATACATGGCTCATGAGGGTGCTGGAGCTGTATAAAGTTGATGCAACTCTTCGCACCTTCCTGATGTCGTGTATGCGGCAGTGGAGGACGGCCCTTCACTATCCAGGATGTCGACAAATCCGAGAGATCAGCGAACCGATAAGGATCGAGCGTGGCATATTCCAGGGCGACAGTCTGAGTCCACTGTGGTTTTGCCTAGCTTTGAACCCTCTCAGCACACTGCTGGAGGGTTCTGCTTTAGGTTACCGGTTGAGAAGAGGTGGTCATGTTATATCACACCTCCTTTACATGGATGATCTGAAACTTTTTGCCTCCAACAACTTGCAACTGATGGAGCTACTGAAGGTAACTGAAACCTTCAGTAGTGCCATCAGGATGGAATTTGGTTTGGACAAATGTGCAGTCATGCATGTAAAGCGAGGGGAGATTATGGAATCCGTGGGTACCCAACTCTCGGATTCCATATACATTAGATCCCTCTGCTCAACCGAAACTTACAAGTATTTGGGTATGTCGGAAGCGTTAGGCATCAATGCTGCTGACATGAAACAATCGTTGAGGGAGCGCTTCTTTGGCCGCCTGAATAAAGTGCTGAATAGCCTTTTATCGGGCGGGAACAAGGTGCGCGCCTTCAATGGTTGGGTCATGCCGGTTTTGATGTACTCTTTCGGCATACTCAAATGGACTCAGACGGAACTCGACGCCCTGGATAGGAGGGTCCGCTCACTACTTACCGCAAATCGGATGCATCACCCACGGTCATCGGTGATGAGGCTGTATATCCCGCGGAAGTGCGGAGGTCGTGGTTTCTTGAATGCTAAGACCCTGCACAACCGTGAGATATGCAGTCTCAGGGAATACTTCCTGAAAACTGACGTGGGGATGCACCGAGATGTGGTTGCGGTAGACAAAGGCCTCACCCCGCTCTCCTTGGTTAACGAGAACTGGCGCAAACCTACAGTAATGGATACTAATGAACGCAGGGCAGTATGGCAGGGCAAGGAGCTTCACGGGCGTTTTTACCGGGCCTTACATGGGCCCGATGTAGATCTTTTAGCGTCCGTATCCTGGCTGCGCTTTGGTGATCTCTTTGGAGAAACCGAAGGTTTTGTCTTTGCAATTATGGACGAAGTTATGATGACGAACAACTACCGGAAATACATTGTGAAGGACGGGACGGTTGACATCTGTCGGGCATGCCACCGACCCGGAGAATCAATCCGACATATTATTTCTGGATGTTCTCATTTAGCTAACGGAGACTATTTGCATAGACACAACCTTGTAGCCAGGATTATTCACCAGCAACTTGCTCTTAAATACAATCTTGTGGAATCAGAAGTACCGTACTATAGGTATGTGCCCGACCCAGTTCTCGAGAATGGCGGCGTCACATTGTATTGGGATCGATCTATCATCACTGATAGGACTATTGTTGCCAATAAGCCTGACATAGTGGTGATAGATCGACTAGAGCGTCGCACAATGATTGTTGATATAGCGGTCCCTCATGACGAGAACCTCGTGAAAGCTGAGAAAGATAAACAAACTAAATATCTTGACTTAGCTCGCGAGGTTGTCGACATGTGGGAAGTGGATAGAGCAATCATTGTGCCGATAGTCGTAACGGCCAATGGCTTAATAGCTAAGAGCCTCGAACAACATCTGAGGAGGCTCTCGTTGGGCAGCTGGATTAAGGGCTTGATCCAGAAAGCGGTACTCCTGGACACGGCGCGCATTGTTAGGAGATTCCTCTCTCAGGAGCCCTGACCACCGGTAGCTTGGACCCTGTTCCCGATGCCGGTGGGCTACTATTTTTTATATTTTTAAATGTTTTTTTAATATGTTTGTTTTTAAGAAATATTTAAAAATGTAAATAATATGTATATATAGAAAATAAATGTAATAATAATCTTCATTTAATTCTCCTCACAAAACAAGACCTTATGATTAACAAATATTTAAATAACTTGCAGGAACATTTTTGAGTCAAGTGAATGTGGGGAGCTGGTGTCTGTTATAGGTGTTAACCTGTATTACAGATCACCAGGTCCTCACCCCATGAACAGTAGGGATAACATAATATTGATTATATAATAAATCGTTGGATAGAATTCATACTTAATAAATCTCTTTAGTTGTTAAGGAGGCAAAACTAGCAGAAACAAAGAAAAAGCCACTTAGCACAATGTGAGTGTGTGTACAGTGAATGTTATGGTGTGTGTGATATGAATGGGAGTTTAAACCTATACTGGAATCTACTGAACGAGAAAATTATTAAATTTTGAAACAGCAACAAAACTATATAGTCCAGATTTTTCAAAGATCAAACATTTTTTTCTCAAATAATAAATAAATATTTTTACGAGTTAAGTGTCACAACGTGAGTGTGTGTACAGTAAATGTTATGGTGCGTGTGATATGAATGGGATTTTAAACCTAAACTTGAATCTACTAAACGAGACAATTATTAAATTTTGAAACAACAACAAGACTACACAGTCCAGATTTTTCAAAGATCAAATAAACTTTTCTCAAATAATAAATATTTTTACGAGTTAAGTGTTTAGCATTTTCTCGGTGGCGAGGTAGTCCAGAGTCTGCAACCAGTCCCTTACTACAGTTTTACATTTGGCTATTGGGAGAGAGTATATTGACAAAATCCTGTTAATTTTATTATACAAGTTACAGCTTTGATAACAGAAAAAACGATGCGCAAAACACGTTTTAAAAGAGGGTTTTGTGAGGACAATGTCCTTTCTACGCCGATTTTCAATTATTTTTGGATCATATGTTAGTAAAGAATGCTGCTTAGTAACAGTGTGCAGAATATAAAGCTGGCGAACCGTAAGAACTTTACTTTGCTTATATACATCGATGGTTGGGTGAAAAAACGGTAGAAACCAACTAACTTTTAAAACAGCTCTTTGAGCTCTTTCGACTTTTAGCAAGAGGGTCTTTGTTGTTCCGTCCCAGGTAGAGATACAGTAGCTAAGTTGTGACTGACCAAGCGCAAGATAAACTGATCTTATTAATTCCTTGTTAGCTACATGCCGTAAATTTTTGAAGATAAAGATTAATTTACGCGTTCTTCCCGCCAACAATTCAATATGTTCCTGAAAACTTAATTTACTATCCAGAATGACACCCAGGTACTTAATCGTATTCGTTCTTTCGATTTTTGGACACAGACACTGGGAGTCATTATAGTTGGTGCATTTATGAGATGTTATTGTAAATTGGGTAAAGTCAGTTTCTGGATTTCTCAGGGAAAACGTTATAAATTTTGTTTTAGCCACATTAGAGTCAGTATATTTTCACCCAACCATTCTGTTACTACATTAAAACCCGCTTGAGCGCACGAAAAAGCTTCACCCCATGTATCTCCGCTAAAAAGTAACGCCGTATCATCAGCAAATGTTACGATTTTAGCCTTTGGAAAATTAAATTGACACAAGTCGTCGATGTAAGTAAGGAATAGCGTGGGGCCCAAGATGCTACCTTGTGGAACTCCGAAATGAACTGTGGCATCGTCACTTGTGAGGTTATCTAATTTAACACACTGTGTTCTTTCCGTGAGATAACTTTCGAACAGTTTCAACTGAAGGTCCCTAATTCCTAGACGCTCAAGTTTTTTTTAGCAGGATTGGAATAGAGACTGTGTCGAATGCTTTAGCAAGGTCGAGGAATATTGCAATATTTTTATTTTTATTGTCAAGGTTAGTAACTACAAAGTTGATTAACGCTTGAACTGCATCTGAAGTTGATTTTTTGGACCTAAAACCGAATTGTGCTGGAGATATAAGATTTTTGCTCTCAAGATATTTCACTAGCCTTTTATTAATGACGCGCTCGAGAATTTTTGAAAAAGTTGGAAGAATAGATATAGGCCTATAATTATCGACACAGTCTCTACTTCCACTCTTGTGAATTGGGCAAATTCTCGACTTTTTAAGAGCTTTAGGAAACACTCCAGTAGATAGTGACAAATTGCAGATGTAAGTTAACGGTTTTGTCAAAATGTCTCTATTTTCCTTTATTATGTCCGCGGGGATCATGTCCAGTCCAGTTGCACTATCGCTGCTTAGATTATTTATTAGAGCACCAATCTCATATTCGTCAGTTGGTAGCAGAACAAATGAATTAGGGCATGATTTAGCGATACTTGGCTGCGCATGGATATTGATATTTTGCACCCTTTCTGCTAACGATTTCCCAACATTTGCAAAAAAATTGTTTACATTGTTAATAGATTTTAGGGGGTCTTTTGTATTTATCAGTTCAGAAGGGGTGTCCTTTTGCTTTGCAGTATACGTAATTTCTTTAATGGCTTTCCATAGTTTTTTATTGTTCTTGTTAGCACTGTGTAGCTGTTGTTTATCATGTTCTCTTTTTAATCTTTTTAAAAGGGTAGAGCAAAAATTCCGATATCTTTTGTAGGTAGTTTTTAACGTTTCGTTGGCAGGATCTTTTCTCAATTTTTTGTGGAGATTATCTCGATTTCTTAAACACTTTAGAATTCCTGTAGATATCCATGGCTTTAGTAGTCTTTTCCGTGTAGAAGTTTTGGTTACTTTTGTATTACGTGTAATTAATGTTTAGAGTGTTTGAATAAAGTAGTTAGTAGCCGCGTTAGCGTCTCCTAACGTGTATCATCATCTTCCTGCCCTTGTCCCGTGTTATTTGGGGTCGGCGCAACACGTTTTTTTCTTCCATTCTGCCCTGTCACTCGTCATACTATCACTAACTTCCTTTTCTTTCATATCACT
Source organism: Mythimna impura (assembly GCA_905147345.3). Lineage (NCBI taxonomy): Eukaryota > Metazoa > Arthropoda > Insecta > Lepidoptera > Noctuidae > Mythimna > Mythimna impura. Next base: position 19,325,396 of record LR990356.1, on the reverse strand, counting down.
CTTCACACAATCCATCCATCTTTTCTTTGGTCTCCCTCTCCCTCTCCATCCATCCACATGTAAACTCATAACTCTTTTAGTGACATGCGTTTCATCTCTCCTCTTCACATGACCATACCACGACAAACGATTCCCTTTCAACTTTTCAGTCACTGGCGCCACTTTCAAACTTCCCCTAATATACTCATTTCTCACTTTATCCATTCTCGTCACACCACACATCCATCTTAACATTCTCATCTCCGCTACGTGCAATCTTTTTTCATCCGTCTTTTTCACAGCCCAACATTCTGATCCATACAGTATGACAGGCCTTATCACGGACTTGTAGATTTTACCCTTCAACTTGAGGGGCATCCGTGGGTCACAAGTTGTTCCCGTGACCTGTCGCCATTTCATCCATCCTGCGTTGATCCGATGTGTTACGTCCCGGTCTACCTCACCATCCCCTTGGACGAGTGACCCGAGGTACCGAAAGTCGGAGCAGATCGGTATGGGTGTTCCAGCGAGAGATAAAGGCAATGGATTGGAGAGACCGCCGAAATCGCAGAACAAGTATTCCGTTTTGGTTCTACTCAATTTCAGGCCAACACTCTCCAGTCTGTGCCACCATACCTCCAATCTGTTCTGGACCTCTAGGCCACTCTCGGCAACCAACACAATGTCATCGGCAAACAGCATACACCAGGGAGCCTCTTCCTGAATGTCCGACGTCAGAGCATCCATTATCATCAGGAAGAGGTAAGGGCTGAGAGCCGACCCTTGATGTAAGCCGACAGCCACATTGAAGCTGCCAGTGGTGCCCACTGTAGACCGGACTTGGGTACTGCATCGACTGTACATCGCTCGGATCAACTGCACATACTTCCCAGGCACACCTTTCTCCTTAAGGGCCCACCACAGAACCTCACGAGGTACCCGGTCGTATGCCTTTTCGAGGTCAATGAATACCATGTGCAAGTTTTTATGCGCACCTCTGTATTTCTCGCACAGCTGGCGTATAGCAAAAATGGCATCCGCTGTACCCCGACCCGGCATAAAACCGAATTGGTTCTGTGAAATTTCACTCTCTTCTCTCAGTCGCCTTTCAATAACTTTCTCCCAGACTTTCATAGTATGTGACATTAGCTTTATTCCTCTATAATTGTTGCACTCAAGCACATCACCTTTGTTTTTAAAAATCGGCACCAAAGAGCTATTGCACCACTCATCAGGTATGGCTTCTTCCAGCAACAACTTATTGAAGAACAAAGCTAACCACGTCCATCCATCCACTCGCAATAACTTCCACACTTCAACTGGTATTCCATCTGGACCAATGGCTTTACCATTCTTCATTCCATTTACTGCTATTCTGACTTCATCCATACTAACCATTCTCACTAATCCCACATTCACTGGTTTATTCTCTAACACCCCACTCCAATTATTTTCCTCATTCATCAATCTTTCAAAATATTCCTTCCACCTCTTTCTGATTTTTTCATCATCCGATAGAACCATTCCAGTTTCATCTCTTATACATCTTACATGACAAACATCCCTCGCCTTTCTCTCTCTTATTCTAGTAAGCCGGTATAGCTCTTTTTGGCCTGCAGGACTGTCCAGTGCGTCATATAGTTTGTCCTGGGCTTTTGATTTTGCTATTGCCACGGCTTTCTTGGCTTTCTTCTTTAAAACGTCATACTCACTCTTTTTTTCAGCTTTTAAACTAGCGTTTCCAGGCTCTACACGCTGCCATTCCTTGAATTTTCTCTTTTTTTTCTTTCAATACACTCTGAACTTCTGTCGACCACCACCATGTATCCCTATCTATTATGCCCTTTCCTCTCGTCTCTCCCAAAATATCTTTCGCTGCATGCCTGATACACTCAGCCATCTCATTCCAGCTTTCATTTATACTTCGATCATTCATATCTCCCATCTCTATCATTCTGTCCACCACTCGCTCCCTGAACTTCTTCGCACAATCATTCCTCTCTAACATATGCCATTTTATTTCCATTTTATTGTCTCCTAACGTGTATAAGTAACCAAAATCCATGGAAGCTAGGTCATCCGCGAAACTCGTATGGTTTATTCGATTTATAATTTTTGATGGTTTATGACATTGCCTAGCTGAGATGGAGAGAGCAACACTATAATGATCAGTGAGCGATGTTTGAAGTACTAGGCTACGAGCCGGTAACCTAGTCTTGAGCATAACATGATCTAAGCACGTTTTGGTGTGGGTCGGGAGCATGTGTGCTGGTAGGATTCCATGGTATGCCAACATATCCAAGTACATAGAGGAGTTTGGATCGGCATTTTTATCAGAAATATCAATGTTTATATCGCCTAACACTATAATATTCTGCATGTTGGAGTATTTAATCAATAAATCATTCAAGGACTGAATGAATTTGTTAACATATTTATATACAGGGGGCCGATAAATGGCCGTGTTTTTGTTCGGTTTAATGACAAGGCAATTTGCCTCTTCCAATAAAGGTTCTTCAATCGAAACAAATAAGTCGCTCCTATGGTACACAACAACGCCTTCGTTTTGTGTGTGGTTGTTTGTTGAGGCAGAGTGATGGTAACCATCCAAACTTGGGATACTTGGATTTGTTGACAGCCAACACTCGGTTAAAATTATAGTATAATCCCAGCTCACACCACTTCGAACAATTAATGGAAGTAGCCCGGCCATGTTACGTTTTATACTCCTAATGTTTTGTTGAAGCAACTTAAAGCATGTATTTGAGTTTGGCATAAGTGTCCGACATTCCTCCACATCACAAAGAGCGGACTCTGCTATATTAAAAGAGTCAATGTCATTTTGTATTTGATTTGACTCATTGAATTTTAACTATGTATTTTTCAGTAGGATTTATGAGTTGGAGTATTATGATAGTCAGGTACATGAACAAGTTATGTTGCTGCAATTGATCAAGTTCAAGCAGGCCCAAGTAATAGTTAGGTATATAAGTGCTGAGTGTGTTTATGCAATTGGTGTGTAAAATTAGCTTGAATTGTATGTATGTGCGTGACCGAGTAGTTCGTCGAATCGCTTTGTATTCAGGCGAACACGAATGCTTATCGTAGCAGTGTCAATAAGCTGGCGCACATAAAAGGATTTCGTCGCGACAGTTTTGTAATAATATGTTAATGTAAACAAAAACCACGCGTATACTTGAATACGATGTTTTTATTGCGACACGAATATTTACGCGATAATATGGCCGTTGTAAACAAATTTTTAAATTATCGTTGCATCGGTGAGTCAAATTGTTTTCAGAGGCATCTATGCATGAATCTTGAAAGCCAATCACTTAGGCACTCAGCCAGCTAAGCGTGATAATTCGACAGCGAACTAATCCTGGCTAACGATGTGTTAAATGGCTAGTACAGATAACGCAACGTCCATATGACATTCACGAATAATGCTTCAAGAGACCACCACGTTTACCTACATGGTTTATATATTATTATGCGGTAATGATGCAGTAGTCTTTTTTTTGGAGATGGGGAAATCATAAAGTAAATCTGACACTTCTTCTGGCTCTGCCCAAAGCAGGAAGCGTCCTGCTTTGGGCAGAGCAAGAAGAAGTGTCAGATTTTTGCTGACTAAAATCCACTGACATTTCTCCAGTTGTCATATGCATTCCAGAATCGAACAATCCTGGAACCCTTGCAGGATTACTTTTCTTGAGATAGGCAGTTTTTTAACACACACCTTTCGATGTAATAACTTTCATGTCGGTGCACGCAATTGTGCTGAGCTCAAGTTTTGCCATAGCCTAAGACCTACTGTCTACGGACGTGTAGCTTTATGGCCCGTCACGACCTTGCCGCTGTGAGCGGTAGCTAAGCGCGGTGCGACGAGCGGTCAGAACAAAAGTATGAAAATGTTTGAAGCACGCTACGAGACACCGCTCATAGCGGCGCGCGACGACCTACCGATGCCGCGTTGCTCGCTGCATCACTCGCCGCGTCACTCGTCGCTAAGACCGAAGTCGTGAACGGCCGTTATAGACGCGACGACACACCATTGCCGCTTCTTTTACAGAGTTTCATAGTTTTGTAAGCTGTGAGCAGGCGTACACCAAGCGTGCAATGACAAATACGCGTCTATGAAGCTACGCGTCCGTGGATAGTTGGCCTTAGTCGTTATTTAAAGAAAAAAAAAAAACACATGAAAATATTCAGAGTGGTACATGAAAAGCTTATTTTTTGTGTGCTGAAAGATACTACAAACTAAAAATAAATCTTTAATTATCTTCTATCGTACCTATTACGACAGAAGATAATTAAAGATTTATTTTTTCTTTGGATAAAGCTGTAGGTAAAGCTTTAAGTACTCAAAAAAAAAAATGGTGTAAATCAAAAATATTCTTTTTTGCTTAATTTCAGATTTATCTAAGTAATCATCGAAATCATACTAATATTATAAAGGTGAGGCAGTACAAGTATGTGTGCATTTAATTCTGACTAGCCTCGCCCGGATAGAGCTCTGCTGACCTTTAACACCATTTTCTTTGCGAAATATTGATTGATTTACATAATAATATGCTATGTACTTTCTGAAGAACTCTTAACCAGCTATTTTTTGTATATATTTTTTTCAAACCTATTGACCTAGCCGTTACTGAGGAGTAGGCTTCAGAAAGTCACTGTTTTATAGTACTGCTCGGGAGTTAGTCTTAAATCTGAATGGAATTCATGTCCACAGTGATGAAAAAACAGTCAAAGAAAAAAAAAACCGAAATTAAAACAAAGATAGAACAGTTAATAGACGTTTACACGATAATGTAGCTATCACTGAAGCTAGATTTGCAAAAGTTATTGACAAATAAGCGTTTTTTCAACTTAGTCTCAAAATACGGGTTTTTAATTAGGACACGTTTGATGTGGGTTCAAATTTTCTCTCACTAAGTAAATCAACTTTAACAACTTGCTATACAAGCGTACGCTTTTTATGAGAAATGACTTACTTGTCTTCACAAATCTCTATCTGGGTATTACAATTTCATGTTTACTACGCGTAGTCATGTTATGAAAATCGTTTTTAATTTTGAAAAGTCATATAAAATATTCTCTGAAATGCAAAGTAAAGCAGAGCTAATAACGGTATCAATTTCCTGGAATGTATTTCTAAGTCGCTCGTGAGGAGCCATTTAATTGCCCGGATTGCCCTCTTTTGTAACATAAAAGTTAGGTTTATTCTGTATAAAATTTTTATGATCTAATGAAATAATTTTAATATAAAGGCTTAAATTATGATCGTAAGTAAGATAAATCGAGAAAGTCTCGCTGTTGAGGCCTCCTATTCTTATCTGCAGGATTTGAAGGAACCTAGGCTAATATATCCATATCGGGGTGACCCAAATTCCTGAGTTCGCTGGCGCTTGTTCTTCATTCACAGTTCTATCTATTGAAATAATACAAAATAGTAATTATATCAAAAGAGCATTATACTAAATGCATAGCATAGTCGGCCTTATAATGTTCCCACTGCTGGGACTCAGGTCTCCTCTCTACGAGAGGGAATGGGCTGTAATCTACCACGCGGGCCCAGTGCGGGTTGGTGGAGTCACATGTCTTCGAATTTTTGGTTCTAGGACATGCCGGTTTTCTCACGATGTTTTCCTTCACCGTTTTGAGAGCAGTGGTGATAAAATAAATTACACAAAGTAATGTGCCTGGCTGGGTTTGAACCCGCGACCTACGACTCGTAAGTCGGAGCCGTTACCACTCGGCCACCAGCACTGCTCTCAGTCGGAGACTAAATGAGAGAACATCAAATAAACAGTCAAGTAAATATTGTCATAGAATAACGTTGTTATATAAACTAATGGTTATACTAAACGAAAATTATGTTAAGTGTTGTTAGATGAAGTAAACCTTACTTTATATGATATATATCAATTATTATAGACACCCTGTTTCTTCCGTTTTCGAAACCTTGGCAAGAACACTATTAGTTTCATAATTGTTTTTTCTTGGTTTTTTCTTCAATTTTAATAAACTTGCGTTTTATTAACTTGTTGTTTAACTTGTGTTGTGTTGTTTGCGTTGTTTTGTGAGTATTAAATATTAGGAATGTTCTGCATTATCCCATCAATTGTATACCGTAGGAATTAGTTAGTACGGTACGTCGCTCGTCAGTGGTAAACAAAACTAGTAACATCTGGCCTCTTAACCCCTTGAAACTCCGTACCAAGCTAGGCAGGCTCAGTGTATTGCCATCGAGGTGAGCTAAACTGTACCTCTAGAGCTTTAAATAAAATAATGACCTTAATGGCAGGTTAGCCTTGATATTCTAAAAACCAATCTTCGAAGTGAATGCATTATATTCACTTTATTTACATCTTAAGTTACATCTTCACTTTATTTTTGAGCATCGTAGCAAATACACGTTTTTATTGCACCACTAAAATACACCTTCATATTTTAATTTATTATTACTTTTTATTGTTACAACGGTATTATGGCTGAGCCTCTCATAAGTATCGTAAAATATGAAAATAAAGTCTATACTTACGTACAACCTTTTCAGGAAAAAGGGTAGGTACCTAAGTGTTTAATACATTGGATACTACCTTTTTTACAAAGTTACGTAAGTTTAAACCTACTTTTGTTAAAGGTGTAACCATGGAGTTTCTTGCCGGTTCTTCTCCATAGGAAACGACCAATTTGGAACCGTGCACTAGCTTCTGACGTTTTATAAGTGCCCATGTAGGCCTATGTGAAATAAAAACATTTGACTTTGAACTTTTTCTAGCAGGATCGCCTACTTGATTGTTGAAAAATATTCAAAGGGACCACTCACAATTATGTTTATTCCTATGAGATATATCGTGGTATTGTGGTAATCATTCCGACTTGATGGCGTTGTAGGCGCAGCGGTTGAGCGATTGGCTTATACGCTGCATGTCGCGGGTTCGATACCCGCACGAAACAAATATATATGGTCTATAGATAGTTGTTCCGGGTCTGGGTGTCTTGTGTATATGAGTTCATATGTCTGTGAATGCATCCACGATGTTATTTTTAGTGTAGGACAGCGTCTTTGAAAAAAAAATTACAAAAAAAACTAATAGTAAACTCGTTATAAAATAAAATGCCTGTTTTGACATTTGAGAAAAACCCTAGAATGTAACTTGGAACGAAACTGAAAGAAACAATAAAATAATAATTAGGGGTTCAGTGTAGTAGTAGCTATTTTAATAGTAGTCACACTGCACCGGACAAGCCGCTAGGTAGTCAAAATAAAAATGTCAAAACGGGCCTTCTATTTTGTTTTTAACTTTAGTAGATGTTCGTGTATTCAAACTCAGATGAGCGCTTTACTTTGTGTAATGTATTTTTGGGAAAAATGTAACAATATTAAAAAAGTTATTGTAATCGATTCAGTTACTGATTCTGAACAAACTATGTTCAGGTTTCGCTTATAGGTACTAAAAATAATAGGTTAATAACGACTTTGAAAACCAATTTCTAAAATGAAAATACAAAATGGTTTTTTAGAAGATCACGTAGAAACACCACAGTAAATTTGCATATGCTTCGAATTCGCCCTAAATGTTTACAATTCTATAAACATAAATATATTTCTATTACATCTATATAACCAAAACGTTGTATTTACACATAGCATAATTCAGTGGTCTCTGTAAGTTTTTTTTTTTTTTTAATTATGATTGGCTAGCGTTTGAACACTATCTCACCTGATGGTAAGCGATGATGTGGTCGACGATGGAGCACGCTTGCCTAGAAGTAGCCTATTCACTCTTGACTTAAAGACCCCTAAGTTGTAGCTATCAGGAAACACAGACTCCGGCAAGGAATTCCACTCCTTGGCTGTACGCATAATAAATGTGTTCTCAAAACGTTTTGTGCGTATGGGTGGGATATATACCATGTACCGATGGCGCAACGCCGTACGTCTAGTGGTGTGTACCAGTGAGGCATATACCTAGCTGGTCTTTGGCCATTGGTACCTGTGTATGCATCAATAAATCCAAACCATCCGTCACATGAGATTAGCTACAAGAACTCTACAGATGCGCTGTAATCACTTGAAAGTACATTTAAATTAATAGCTTCGTATTTTTTCAATACCTGTCATGACTGCAGAGTAAGTACTGCTAACTTATTTTTTTTTAGTTTAGCTTTTCACTTCAAAATCTAATCTCCGAAAAACAATCTGTTTAAGAGGTAAATACAACGTTTTGGTTATATAGATGCAATAGAAATATATTTATGTTTATAGAATTGGAAATATTTGGGGCGAATTCGAAGCACATGCAAATTTACTGTGGTGTTTCTACGTGATCTTCTAAAAAACCATTTTGTATTTTCATTTTAGAAATTGATTTTCAAAGTCGTTATTAAACTATTATTTTTAGTACCTATATGCGAAACCTGAACATAGTTTGTTCAGAATAAGTAACTGAATCGATTACAATAACTTTTTCAATATGGTTACATTTTTCCCAAAAATAAATTACACAAAGTAAAGCGCTCGTCTAAGTTTGAACACACGAACATCTACTAAAGTTGAAAACAAAATAGAAGGCCCGTTTTGACATTTTTATTTTGACTACCTAGCGGCTTGTCCGGTGCAGTGTGACTGCTACTAAAATAGCTACTACTACACTGGACCCCTAATTGTTATTTTATTGTTTCTTTCAGTTTCGTTCCAAGTTACATTCTAGGGTTTTTCCTAAATGTCAAAACAGGCCTTATATTTTTGAACGAGTTTACTATTAGTTTTTTTGTATTTTTTTTCAAAGACGCTGTTCTACACTAAAAATAACATCGTGGATGCATTCACAGACATATGAACTCATATACACAAGACACCCAGACCCGGAACAACTATCTACAGACCATATATATTTGATTCGTGCGGGTATCGAACCCGCGACATGCAGCGCATAAGCCAATCGCTCAACCGCTGCGCCTACAACGCCATCAAGTCGGAGTGATTACCACAATGCCACGATCATAGGAATAAACATAATATGTGAGCGGCCCCTTTGAATATTTTTCAACAACCAAGCAGGCAATCCCGCTAGAAAAAGGTAGTATCCAATGTATTAAACACACACGTAAGTATAGACTTTACGTGTGTGTTTGTGTGTGTTTGTTTATAGACTTTCGGCGAGCAATGGGTGGCTCGCCGTTCGATCGTCCAGTAACTTTCCGGACCGAGCCCAAGTCGTCGACGGCGCGTAGTGTTCCACGCGCGCCTCAAGCAGATGTCAGCAACCGTAGGGTCTCAGCAGGGTCGAGGCCTACTGGGGCCATGGGTGATGCGAAAGTGACCCCCGGGGCCCTGGGAAAAAATGGCGAACAAGGAACAGGAGTGGGTTTTTAGTCAGTAAAAGTCTGACACTATCTCTCGCTCCGCCCAAGAGCGGGGGATGTCATTAGATGATTTTCCCAACCGAAAAAAAAAGTATAAACTTTATTTTCATATTTTACGATACTTATGAGAGGTTAAGCCATAATACCGTTGTAACAATAAAAAGTAATAATAAATTAAAATATGAAGGTGTATTTTAGTGGTGCAATAAAAACGTATATTTGCTACGATGTTCAAAAATAAAGTGAAGATGTAAATAAAGTGAATATAATGCATTCACTTCGAAGATTGGTTTTTAGAATATCAAGGGTAACCTTCCATTAAGATCATTATTTTATTTAAAGCTCTAGAGGTACAGTCAAGCTCACCTCGATGGCAATACACTGAGTCTGCCTAGCTTCGCATGGAGTTTCAAGGGGTTAAGAGGCCAGATGTTACTAGTTTTGTTTACCACTGACGTGCGACGTACCGTACTAACTAATTCCTACGGTATACAACTGAGGGAATAATGCAGAACATTCCTAATATTTAATACACACAAAACAACGCAAACAACACAACACAAGTTAAACAACAAGTTAATACAACGCAAGTTTATTAAAATTGAAGAAAAAACCAAGAAAACAATTATGAAACTAATAACCTTGGCAAGAACATGCCAAGGTTTCGAAAACGGAAGACAAAGGGTGTCGTAATAATTGATCTATATTTTTTTTTTTTTTTTTTTTTTTATTCTTGATAGGTTCGCGCTTGACCGCTAACTCACCTGATGGAAAGCGACGATGCGGTCGACGATGGAACGCGCTTACCTAGAAGTAACCTATTCACTCTTGACTTAAAGATTCCCGGGTTGTAGCCATCAGGAAAAACAGATTCCGGCAAGGAATTCCACTCCTTAGCTGTACGCACTATGAATGTGTTCGCAAAACGTTTTGTGCGTATAGGTGGGATGTCCACCATGTACCGGTGGCGCATTGCCGTACGCCTGGTGGTCCGATGATGGAACGGGCTAGGCGGAATTAGGTATATATATATCAAATAAAGTAAGGGTTACTTCATCTAACAACACTTAACATAATTTTCGTTTAGTATAACCATTAGTTTATATAACAACGTTATGCTATGACAATATTTACTTGAATGTTTATTTGATGTTCTGTCATTTAGTCTCCGACTGAGAGCAGTGGTGGCCGAGTGGTAACGGCTCCGACTTACGAGTCGTAGGTCGCGGGTTCAAACCCAGCCAGGCACATTACTTTGTGTAATTTATTTCATCACCACTGCTCTCAAAACGGTGAAGGAAAACATCGTGAGGAAACCGGCATGTCCTAGAACCAAAAATTCGAAGACATGTGACATCCACCAACCCGGACTGGGCCCGCGTGGTGGATTACAGCCCATTCCCTCTCGTAGAGAGGAGGCCTGAGTCCCAGCAGTGGGAACATTATAAGGCCGACTATGCTATGCTATGCATTTAGTATAATGCTCTTTTGATATAATTACTATTTTGTATTATTTCAATAGATAGAACTGTGAATGAAGAACAAGCGCCAGCGAACTCAGGAATTTGGGTCACCCCGATATGGATATATTAGCCTAGGTTCCTTCAAATCCTGCAGATAAGAATAGGAGGCCTCTACAGCGAGACTCCCTCGATTTATCTTACTTACGATCATAATTTAAACCAAATTTATATTAAAATTATTTCATTAGATCATAGAAATTTTATACAGAATAAACCTAACTTTTATGTTACAATAGAGGGCAATCCGGGCAATTAAATGAGTTCCCACAAGCGACTTGGAAATACATTCAAGGAAATTGATACCGTTACTAGCTCTGCTTTACTTTGCATTTCAGAGAATATTTTGTATGAGGGCATTATGACTTTTCAAAATTAGAAAAAATGGTTTCTAATTTTGAAAAGTCATAATGCCCTCATATTAGAAACCATATTCATAACATGACTATGCGAAGTAAACATGAATTTGTAATACCCAGATAGAGATTAGTGAAGACAAGTAAATCATTTCTCATAAAAATCGGACGCGTATTTACTTAGCGAGAGAAAGTTCGAACCCACATCAATCGTGTCCTTTTTAAAAATGCGTATTTCTAGACTACGTTGAGAAAACGCTTATTTGTCAATAACTGGCTTCAGTGATAGCCACATTATCGTGTAAACGTCTATTAACTGCTCTGTCTTTGTTTTAATATCCTTTTTTTTTTCTTTCAATGTTTTTTCATCACTGTGGACATGAATTCCAAAATTCCAGATAATTTATTTGGTACTATATAGACTGGACTATACTGTCCTCTCATACCACTTTAATATTTTAAACCCTAGTAGTTTAAGTTCGATGTATCAACAGAATATTAACGGAACGGAACGGAACGGAAAATTATATACGAGAGCGGCACTGAAAATTTCGGGAATCAAGGAAGTGACACAACATTACAATTTAAAAATGTATTTATTGCTTTTCGAAGTATTCTCCGCGAAATTTGACACATTTTTCCATACGATGGAACCAATCATTGAAGCAACCATTCCAGTTCCATTCCAGTTCCAGTTCCAGTGAAGTTGGGGTCTCCAAAATGGCCATTTTGTAGGCGTCCACAGCTTCTTCAGGTGATGAAAATCTCTGACCACGCCATTTATTCTTTATTTTAGGGAAAGTATAGAAATCATTAGGGCTTAGGTCGGGGCTGTACGGCGGATGGTCTAATAATTCTATGTTTTCTTGCTCTAAAAACTCTTTTGTTCTGTGCGCGGTGTGAGAACTCGCATTGTCGTGATGGAGGATGATGCGGCGGTTGCAGTTCTCTTTACGGAGTTCAGAAACGACCTGTGGCAAAAAAATGCTAGCATACCATTCTGCATTAACCGTTCTTTGTCCCTCAAGAGGAATAGTCGCAACATGGCCGGTTTTGGAGACAAACGTGGCCACCATTTTTTTTGCAACACTCCGTGAACGAACAATTTTTGTTGGCTTTAACTCATTTTCGAACACCCAAACTCGTGACTAGTTTTTTGTTTCGGGTTCGTACTGTTATATCCGAAATATGTATGCCCTAATGCTGGCCTGACAACCCTATTTGCAGATCAGCATATTTGGCCATCTAGGCATGTCACTAGAGTCAGACACCTCAGTCTGTCTCGAACTCCCATACAGAGCGGTTGCCTAAGGATTTTAGTAAAATAGTTGTGTAACGTTTGTGTAACGAAGTAAATCCTTATTTTCTAATTAAATAGTTTTTTTTAAAAAGCCTTTTCGGGTAAACCGTATAACATTTGGTGGCAGCGGTGGGATCCGGAAATCCCCAGTGCCCAGGCAACGCTCTGCAGACTCGCTCCGGATCCTTATCCTAAGGGAAATAAAAGTGAACTGTTTCCGAAATATAGCCGTGTCCTTGTGTGAACCTAGTGTTCGTGAATAAAACCTAAGTGCTAAGAAAATACTTACCACAAATCCGTGTCCTGTGAAATTTATAGTGTCGGTGAATAATACTTACAATATCCTCTGGAAGAAGATCTTCTTGTCCTGCGAAGTGGTTGCATCCTGAACCGCAATCGCTTACCTGCTGCTGCGCGAGGAACTTCAATCTGCAATCTCCTCGTCCTGCGAACAAGAAGTGGTTGCATCCTGAACCGCAATCGCTTACCCTCTGCTGCACGAAGAACCTCAACCTGCAAGAAAGATAGCGAGCATCTGTGCTGGCTGTCATCTCCGTTGCATCCTGCACGGACACGCAGTATCCTGTGTCCAGTGTGCATCGATCGAGAAGCGCAAGCCCCGACGTCTTATCCGTTGGAATGTTTCCGGCCGTCGCGTTCTTATCGGTCGCCCACGCTCTATTCCTGTGAGTCTTTGGTCATTGTTTAGTCTAAGATATTAGGGACCCGCTAGTTAATTAATTTGTACCTTTTGATTCCGTATACTTTTAACTAGCTTTAATTTTAATTCATGATATAATAATTATGCCAAAAGTGCCTAAGTTTGAAGAGTTGCACCTCGATATAGCTGAAACAAAGGAAGCTGTGAGCGACGCGAAGTCACCCCTTTCTTCCCCGCGTGTCACTAGAAAGACCACTGCAGCTCTTGCCATGGCGGACATAGATCTCAACACACTATTCAAATTCATTAAATCCTATGATGGATGTAGGGAAACTCTTAATTCATTCCTAGTAAATTGCGATAACGCTTTCAGCCTCGCAGCGGAATCTCAAAAGCCTATTTTATTCAAATTCATTTTAAGCCAGTTAAACGGTAAAGCGGAGGTTGCTTGCTCAATTAAAGAATTTACATCATGGGAACAGTTAAAGGAATTCTTAAAAACTCAATTCAGTGAACGTAAACATTATTCACATCTCCTCGCCGATCTCCAGGAGAGCAAGCAAGGCCCGCAGGATAATGTAAACCAGTATGCACTTCGTGTGGAGACCTACCTGTCACAATTATTAACCGAAATATCCCTGTCTAACACCAAAGCCAAAGAAGTGCCAGGTCGCACTGCTGCGATGGAGGATCTTGCCCTTCATCACTTTCTTATGGGGCTTCACCCCCGAATCTCCAATATGATGAGATGTAGGTCTCCCAAAACCCTGAACGAAGCTATAAATTACGCAGTCTCCGAAGAACGCATACAGCTGACGCTGTATAGACGCCCGCAGATGGACCAGAAACCAGGTAACACTAATAGGAATAAACCGGAACCAAAACCCTTGTCGTCCAAAGGCAGCAATGCCCAACTAGGAACTTCTAATGCATTTTGTCGCTACTGCAAAACCCCTGGGCACGATATTTCCCAGTGTAAGAAGCGCGAATATAATAATAGTCGTTTCAAAGTTCCACAAAATCAAACAGCCAATCAAAACTTTAATAAGCCTCCCTCACGCGTAACCTTCCTCGAACAACCTCAAGAGGAAGACGGTCTCGCTGAGGTGGACATACCATCGACTTTAAACGCGTAAAGGTCTCGTCACGGTGTCGCCCGAGACAAAGCCTAAAAGCCGACGCCATAAAAAACATTTCTAAACCCAAGGACCACACGGGTAATCAGCCCCAAGCAAGTGTCCAAACCTCTAATTGTAGGGACCACACGGGTAACCAGCCCAAAATAAGCGCCCAAAATTCTAAATCCAGGGACCACACGGGTAACCAGCCCCAAATAAGCGCCCAAAATTCTAAATCCAGGGACCACACGGGTAACCAGCCCCAAATAAGCGCCCAAACCTCAAAATCCAGGGACCACACGGGTAACCAGCCCCAAATAAGTGCCCAATTCTCGAAACCCAATAAAAATAATACACCGATCTATGAAATAAACATAGACGTATCCAAGAGATTTTTACCACATATATTGGTACACTCACAAGTGTCAGATATTCCATTATCCTTATTAGTGGATTCCGGCTCCGCCATATCCCTAATAAAGCAATCCAGCATCATGAATCCTCAAAAATTGGTCACGGAACCGATCAAACTCAAGGGCATAGACCCGGGAGATGACCTAACTACAACCGAGGGCCATTTTCAATTGAAATTGAAATTAAACAACAAGAACGTAATCCCATTTAAATTCCATGTCATCAAGGATATAAACCTGCCTTATGACGGCATCATTGGGTCAGACTTCCTTACCTCCTTTGGATGTAACATTGATTACACCACCGATACCCTTAAATTTGGCAAATCTGAAATTAAACTAAACTTTTTCGATCCATTTTACGTTATCCCGCCACGCACTGAAACTGTAATTGAGTGTTCAGTACAAGACACCGATCAAAAGGAAGGAATTATAATTGATCAACATTTGTCCAAATGTGTACTTATGTCTAACTGTATCGTAAAAGTAAAGGATAATAACCGGGTCAATCTAACTATAGCCAATACGTCACTGTCCCACATTAAAATTGACCCTGATTTAAAACTCTCTATTAAACCTTTACATACCGCCTATCAAGTCAACGCGAATATTCAAGAGACATCCAACCGAACTATCGATGTGCTAAATTCACTACGAACTGACCATTTGAACTCGGAGGAATCAGAAGCTCTAACAGAAGTTTGTTCCCAATATTCTGATATCTTTCATTTGCCTAACGACCAGTTAACACACACTACAGCCATTAACCATCAAATTAATACTAGTAGTGATATCCCTATCCATACTAAATCTTACCGGTTCCCGGAATGCCATAAAAAGGAAGTCGAAACTCAAATCAATAATATGCTTAATCAAAACATTATTGAACCATCATCCTCGCCTTGGAGCTCGCCAATTTGGATAGTCCCTAAAAAGGCAGACTCCCAAGGGCAACGTAAATGGAGAATAGTTATCGACTACAGAAAACTAAACGACGTCACTATCGGTGAAACATATCCAATCCCGCAAATTTCGGAAATTCTTGATCAATTAGGAAGTAGTAAGTACTTCAGCACTTTAGACTTAACATCCGGTTTTCACCAGATCCTTATCTCTCCTAGCGACGCTCCTAAAACCGCATTCTCGGTCCCTCAAGGACATTTCCAATTTACTAGGATGCCATTCGGATTGAAAAATGCACCCTCAACTTTCCAGAAACTAATGAATACCTGCCTTACCGGTTTACAAGGCACTAGATGCTTCGTATATCTTGACGATATTGTCATTTATTCCTATGACCTGAAATCACATATTGATAACCTAAAAGCTGTCTTTGACAGAATCCGTAAGTTTAACTTAAAACTACAGCCCGATAAATGCGAATTCCTCCGCAAAGAGGTCGCTTATTTAGGCCATATCATCAGCGAAGATGGCGTCAAACCGAACCCTGATAAAGTTCGTGCCGTAACCGATTATCCGGTTCCTCAATCTCCAAAAGATGTTAAGTCATTTCTTGGCCTTATATCCTATTATAGAAGGTTTATCCCCAATTTTGCCAAATTAGCCAAACCTTTAACCTCTCTATTGAAGAAAGATGTCCAATTCAAATGGCAGAATGAGCAGCAGCTCGCCTTTGAATCATTAAAATCTAAACTTGTTTCCGCTCCTATTCTTGCGTATCCAGACTTTACGCAACCCTTTCTTTTAACCTGCGACGCCTCAAGTCATGCAATTTCCGCTATATTATCACAAGGTCATATAGGACAAGATCGCCCTATCGCGTATGCATCCCGCACACTGAACAAGGCGGAGTGTAATTACAGTGTTACAGAAAAAAGAATGTCTTGCCATTATTTTCGGCACTCAAATATTCAGACCGTATTTATATGGTCAACGGTTCAAAATCCTTACGGATCATAAACCACTACAGTGGTTATTTAATTGCAAGGACCCTGGCTCTAAACTCATCCGATGGCGTTTAAAATTAGAAGAATTCGAATACGACATCCAATATAAAAAAGGGAAAATTAATGCTAATGCTGACGCCTTATCACGATACCCCGTAAACCCAATTCAACCTGAAAAAGGTTCAAATACTGATAATGAAGTAGAGTCCGCCCCATTGGATAAAGATCTAATGGACTTGTTGGTATCACCAGCATCTTTTAACCCTGACGAACTAAATCCCCTCGACGGCGATGAAAATATCTTTCAGTCACCTGAAATAGACTTACCGTCATCAGAACTACCTGATCCTGTAGTAGAAGAACCAACAGCTCTTAGCCGTCAATCCAATCTTAGCCCCATCCCATCTACGAGTACCTCACCAGACGTACCCGTCGATAATTATCAAACCTTCTTAAAACGTATGGCTAGCAAGGATAATACTTTTAACACTGAAATAGAGGAACATAACGAAAGCCTTACTAAATGTCCGGCGAAAACTATTTTAATTCCCACATCTATTGATCTTGACGAATCCAATCTATACATCCAAGATATCTTGGGTGACTCTGAAACTAACGCGAGTGTACAAGAATCAGAAAAGGAACTCTTCTCATTTTTAAAAATCGAACTTAATAATAAAACATACTACCTGTTATTTACCAAAGTCCATCACTTTGATGAAGTGTCTTATCCGGAAATCTTCGAAACCCTGAAAAAAACAAAACATGAATTAGTATCACTCGGAAATATTAATGAAGTCGGTATATCTGATTTTAAAAACCCATTCGAAAAACATTCATTTATTAAAATCTATAACATTCTCACTTACCTTTTCCATGACACTCAAATAAAAATTAATATATATCATAATAGTATTATATATCCCGTCTTGTCAGAAATTAAAAAGATTTTGCACGATAACCATGATATCCCAATTGCAGGCCATCTCGGGTCAACACAAATGTATAATAGGATAAAACAAACGTATTACTGGAAGGGAATGCGTAGCGATATAGAGTCATATGTTAAAAAGTGCCCGCAATGTCAAACCAATAAGGCCCTTAGACAAACAAATCGCGCACCTATGCAAATCACCAGTACATCGACCGCGCCATTCCAACGGATATCTCTTGACATTGTTGGACCACTTCCCGAAGCGGGACCTGCAAAATTAAAATATATATTAACAATTCAAGACGATCTTACCAAGTTCGCTTCCGCATATCCAATCCGCAGTACCACAGCGGAAGAGACAAGTGAATGTCTAATCCACTACATATCCATGTTCGGTATACCTAAAATGATCCTCACAGACCAAGGGACCAATTTCACTTCAGACCTTTTCAAGAAAACTTGCGAATTCCTTAACACTAGAAAGACGGGAAAATCTATCTACCTACAAAGACGGCGACCGGTCAAATGACTGCCCCAATTTATTTAATATATTTTTTTATTTATGTGCTAAAATTGGTAACTATAGTAATAAAACAGGGTATAATATATAATTATTTATTTAATTTACATACAATTTTTACATTTTAACATTTTATTTACGTTACAAGAGCCGCAAAGTGGCTTTTTGCAAGAGTCGCATACTTTATTAGTTTTATTTTTGCACTTCTGTATATAGCATTCTCGCCTTTTCCGAATTTCCGGATTTTGAAGAGAAGATCGAGAAGTAGAAGTTCGGTTTCAGAGGGTCTCGGTTCAATTTCTACTTTGCCGCTAAGTTCACTTGCTAAACTTAGTATGAAATTCCTTCGTTTTATGTTGGTGCCTGACATTTTCTTATACAAAATGAAGGAATTTATCCCTGCTAGGTCCAAAATATTGAAAAATACCTGTACAGGCCACCTTCGAGATGCCGCTTTGACACTATATTTTTTTGCCATCTGGTCAGCTACATCCACGCCGTACTTGGTAGCATTGTAAAAAGTCACAGTTTCTGGCTTTTTCTTAGGATGATTAGAATCTATTTCAACATTGTCATGTAACGTGCTGAGCAATAAAACGTTCTTGTTTCGTTTTCCTTGATAAATTGTAAGAGTACATCTGATTTCAGAATTTTTGTTTCAAACAAAGTCATCTGAAGTGATTTGACGTAAGGTGGAACCTCTCGTCGTGCCCTGTTCAAAGTTCCTACAATTGTAGTGCGTTTTACGAGCAAGTTATTTGCCAAGCTCAACGATGTAAAGAAGTTGTCAGTGGTTACATTCCGACCAGTATTTGCAAAAGGTTCCACGAGACGCATAACAACGGATTCACTGAGGCTTTGGTTTTGTGGCCTGCTTTCATCTTTTCCTAAGTAAGGAAAGCCGTTGAGTACAAACTTTGAATCTACATCAACACAAAGCCAAAATTTAATTCCAAATTTATCAGGCTTGTTAGCAATGTATTGAAGAAACCTGCATCTAACCTTAGTAGAAAACAGTTGTTCGTCTACTGTAACGTTTTCTCCCGGCTTGTAGCACGATAAGCAGTTCTCAATGAATTTCTTCCAAACGTCTGATATTAGTGCGAATTTGTCTTGTTGAAGTCGTGAACTTCTCTCAGATCTGTGATCAAATCGCAAAAACTTCATTATTTCTTTGAATCTGTCACGTGACATAACTTTTGAAAAAAAAATTATTCCCCAAGTTTTACTCCACAACTCATTTACTTGAATATTTTTTGCACCGTATGCACCTCGAGCATAACATATAGCGATAAAACTTTCCAGTTGTTCCAAAGTTAGTATCCAGTTATTGTGTCCTAGTTGTCTATTAGCTTCTTCTATAGTACATTTCTGAATATGTCTCAATATAGATTCATCAATCAAAAGCCTCCACGAGTCTGACAAATGTCCCTTGAAATTTCTTTTTGCATATGAGGTAGGCCCTGCTTGCTCAGTTATGATATTGTGTCGTGCCCGGCGACCACTTTGAGTAGATTCCATTTGAGGTGTCCATGAGGTACCGTCGATAGAAGTGATAAGACCTTGAAGCTCAGAATCTTCCAAACAATGACTCCTACCACGGCCTCGACCACGAGCACGGCTACGACCGCGGCCACGAGAACTCAAGCTGTCAACGGTTC
This sequence comes from Mythimna impura, assembly GCA_905147345.3. NCBI lineage: Eukaryota > Metazoa > Arthropoda > Insecta > Lepidoptera > Noctuidae > Mythimna > Mythimna impura. Next base: position 19,305,649 of record LR990356.1, on the reverse strand, counting down.
GTAAAGTTGCTAGAGGTATCTGATCTTCCAGGTCACTTTCATCCGTAGAGGAACTCGAACTGATAAATGGTACATTTTCATCCTCACTACCGTGCTCTTCACTTTCAGAGCCACAATCCGATTCATCTTCACAAATATTTTGCAACATTGAAAGTATTTCTTCATTTTGAAGGCTTCGAGACATTTTTCACGAATCACTTACAATAATTCTGACAAAATTGATAGGCAGTCGTAACTATACTGACTCATTTGACTTGCATACTCCAAACAATGGACAAAGCGCACATTATTTCGTATTCTACCTTCTCATATTACAAATAAATACTTATCCGATATCAACCGTCAAATGACTGCCGCCGTCTTTGTCGGTATATCAAGATTTTAAACAATAAACAAAAGAGACGAGAGTTATTTTCATACCTATTTTCATTTAACTAGTAATATTAATAAAAGTCACAAAGTCTCAGTACATTAAGTCAAATAGATTTTGAGTTATTCCAAATTTAAATTCAAATTGCAGTCAAATGACTGCTTCCGTCTTTCTAGTGTTAAAATAAAGAACCTTTGGGCCACTCCATACCACCCACAAACTCAAGGTGCTCTGGAGCGTAGCCACTCGACTCTTAAAGAGTATCTTAGGTCATACGTCAATGAGGACCAAACAAATTGGCCTAGGTATGTGTACACAGCCATGTTTACATACAACACGACTGTTCACTCTACCACTCATTTTACCCCACATGAACTTTTATTCGGAAGTAAACCATTCATCCCAAACTCCGTCTATGAGGAATCATTAGGAGCGACGTATCCCGATTATGTCCGTATGCTCCAGAATCGTCTAAAATATTCACGAGAGAAAGCTCTGGACCTCATAAGAGAATCCAAGAAATCCTCCAAATCATATTATGACACCCATACTCGTCCAGTTAAATACAAAGTTGGTAGCTATGTATACCTAAAAAACCATTTAAGAATGCGTAAAGCACTCTCACCACCTTGGAAAGGACCTTACAAAATAATTAAAGTAAATGGTAACAATACTCTTACCTTACTTATCAATCGTCGCCATGTTACGAATCACTTCGATCAAGTGAAGCCAGCCGATGGTGAAACAAACTTATAATTAATAAGTCCAATATAAGTCTAAGTGATTTAGCAAGTAATTCTAGTTATAATAAACAAAATATAAAATGTAGGAATAGATAACAAATAATCATTTATATTAGTTAATAGTAATTATTATTTACAGTTCAGTTCGAGGTCAATCCCCTCAAGATTACCTGAAGCCGATCACCTCAAGTTCAGGCCTTTATTACGATTACCTAGGGAACCTCAAAATCAATAACGTTCAATTAAAAGTTGTAATACCATTAGACATTTCCTATTTTGGCACACGCATAGAAAATATCGCGATCGCTTTAGAATTTACGAAAAACCTGTGTAACCAAACACAGTTAGAATTAATTGAAGCAGAATGTCGTAACCCATTACAACCATTAATAGCTCAGTTTCAGGACATGAGTAGAGAGTATACTTCTATCTCGCATTTAATCGATAATAGATCCAAACGCGCTTGGATAGGAGGTATAGGTACAGTTTTAAAACAAATCTTTGGTTCTCTAGATGAGAATGATGGTCTGAGATACGATGAAGTGATAAGATCTTTGCAAGATAACGAGAAACGGTTGACTTCGCTAATTAAAGAAAACATATTAGTCGCCACGTCTGTATTGACAAATTACAACAACACTCTGTATAAGATAAAAGATAATGAAATAAAACTCATTCAAGCTGTCGACAACCTCTCGCTAAGCATTAATAACATAACTGAAGTTACTAATAGACTGCAATTATTTACAAGTATCAATAGACTACTCCACAGACTGGAAACAGCAATATTTACCTTGTCATCCCAATTAGAAGACATTACAAACGCAGTTTTATTTAGCAGTCAAAATATTATGCACCCTGCAATATTATCCCCAAGCCAACTACATCGAGAGCTTGCTGATAACTTGAGACGCTTACGCAGCGACCTTGAATTGCCTGTAACCTTAGATATTAAGTCCATGTATCTTATTTTAAACGTCTCTAGGTTAGTATGTTACTATGTTAATAATAAGATTATATTTGTACTACAAGTGCCACTGGTCAATACTAAGGAGTATGTATTATTTCATAACATAGCTCTTCCAACGCCTTATAACCATAAGGAACCAAATTCATTCAATCTTATTGTACCCGACAATAAATATATAGCAATGACCAAAGACAAGTCCCAGTACTGTCTTCTTAACGACCTGAACCCTTGCAAGGTCATCAGTTCAGGAACATTCATATGTGACATTGAAAACGTGTACTCCACTGATGCGAAACCTACCTGTGAAAGTGAATTATTGGCAAAAGTGATTAGTGCAAAACCAATACAGTGCAAAACAGAAATCATAATAGGAAATCTAGATATTTGGAAACGTTTAACAAATAATAAGTGGATATATGTTCAATCCAAACCTAATAAAATCTCTATAGATTGTGTAAACTCCAAACTATATGAAACAAATATATTAGGTACAGGTATACTTACTATCCCTAACGGTTGTATTGGTTATTGTAAAACCACTACATTACTACCAAAATATAACATTTTAAACATCACTTCACCTATTAATCATGTTCCGGACTTTAGCCTTATCAATGACACTTGTTGTAATTTAGTTAAACTAAATACTATCATAGATAATGTGTCTCCTATTCACTTGCATAACATAGACTTAGATGAATTTAATTCCAAAAATAAAATAGTGATGGACCATCTCTTAAAAAATATAAAAACCATAGAACAATTAGAAACACCACACATAGTTAAATATGGGACACATTACTCTATCCTCACTATTATAGTTTTCATTTCTATTCTTGTATTTTTACTATATTTAATTATTAAGAGATTCCTAAAATCTGGCGGCAACCAAACCCTTCAACTAGAACTAAAATCCACTGACATGACTGACAGACACGAAGAAGTCCAGCTAGAAGTGATTACCCCTGACGCCCCACTTAGGACTAGATTCTAACGGATGACTTGTCGCAACCCCAAGTCTCCTCTTAAAGGGGGAGGTGTTATATCCGAAATATGTATGCCCTAATGCTGGCCTGACAACCCTATTTGCAGATCAGCATATTTGGCCATCTAGGCATGTCACTAGAGTCAGACACCTCAGTCTGTCTCGAACTCCCATACAGAGCGGTTGCCTAAGGATTTTAGTAAAATAGTTGTGTAACGTTTGTGTAACGAAGTAAATCCTTATTTTCTAATTAAATAGTTTTTTTTAAAAAGCCTTTTCGGGTAAACCGTATAACAGTACGCGTATATCCAGGATTCGTCACCTGATACGATGTTGTATACAGCATTTGAGGATCCTGCGTGGAATCTTTCGAGAGTTCTGACGCATCAAGTAACGTGAGCCGCTTACTGGTCTTCACAGAGCGAATGCGGTATCCATCGGGAAAACAACTTTTTTTACACCTAATTGTTCATGCAAGATTATTTGTATTTGACTCATGCCAATGTCTAAAGTTGCCTGAATTTCGCGGTATGTTACATGTCGATCTTCCTCAATCAGCTTACGTACAGCATCAACGTTTTCTTGGGTGACTGCAGTTTTTGGACGACCTTGACGGGGATCATCACTGAGCTTGACACGTCCTCGTTAAAATTCAGCAAACCAGCGGTAAATTGTGGTTTTGGATGGGGCTTCATCACCAAATGCAAAAATCATCCGGTCAACACACTGTTTTTGTGTTAAACCACTTCGAAAGTCATAATAAATCATCGCTCTTGAATTTTCTCGAGTCAATTCCATTTTCTCAACGACTAAACAAGTTTGACAAGACCTTGTGACAAGACCGAGAATCTTTTTTAAATAAATAAATGGTATTCGATTTTCAAAACCAAGGAGTTTTCAATTAAAAAGATTTTAATATGACAGGAACAGTGGAAATATTCCATTCCCGATGTTTTTAGTACAGCCCTGTAATTCGTTACTATAATAAAAATGATTGTACTATACTACATATACAAAAGAAAATCTAATCAGGAAATTGTTTTATCGTCCGAGGAAATACCTCAATAAATTGAGCTTTTTTCTATACCGTCTTTTTCTAAGACGAAGAATGTTTAAGTAACTACATTAAATTAAATCTTTTGAATCTCCTAAGATTGGTCGATTTTTCTTTCAAAAGAATTCAAAATTCTTGGAACATAAATTAGGGTAGTTTGTAAGTCAACAAATAAACATGATGAGGTTTTCTCTTCGAACTTGAGATACTGTAAACAGACGAAACTTTGATGTTCATTCCACGAATATTGACGTATACCTATACGTCAATATTCGTAGTTCTTCAACAGATCCTAGAGATAGTAATACCCATTATATCTGTGATAATGATTGTTTGAACTCCAAATTGCGTGACATTTCGATAGTTTATATCAATCCCGTACCCAATATATTGGACTTTTTGTTAATACCGTTATCGCTATCGTTATTTCTTTGTCTAGGTTCCAATATTGGAGTGTGCTTAAAATTGGATTTTTTCTTATTCTTTTTGAGGGTGGGAAGTTAACAAATCCCGCTCTGGGTGGAGTGAAATGGAGTGTCACACTTTTACTGACTGACTAAAACCTACCCGTGTTTCTTTACTTGCCCCTTGCATTCTAGGACTGCGGTTACTCTTCCAAACAATTTAGCAATACAATTTGAACAGACAATTTGATAAATGTTTACTAACAACGCACTCCTGAAATATTTTAAAAAAAATCTTTATTAAGGAGATTTATCAAAATCTATGTCACTCCATCACAGCCAAATTTTGAATAATTAGTTATTTTAAATGATTGTAATACATTTTATACAGAACTCTTGCCTCGTCTGACGTAGCTTTAGCTAAGACACTGTTGCAAATACCGATTTCAAACATATTTAGAGTGCTAAACAGATTTCTCCTGAGGCGTTCGCACCGCTCACACTCTACCAGAATGTGATGTACGTCCTCGATTAATCCGCATTTTTCGCAATTAGGTGAAGATGTGATAACCATAAGGAACGTAAACTTCCTCGATGGGATGCTACCAGATCCAAGTCTCATGGCATAATAATTTTCAAGTTTCAAAAGATCCTTGTAGCAGTCTAGCACTACAGCATGCCATATGTTCCCTCAGTTGGAAGTGTTGAGACACAAACCACCCCGCTAAAAGAGGGAGTGAACTGATATCCACCACAGGACAGTGCGGACAGTGCGGTTGGCTGCATATCGCATATCTTCGATTTTTTGGTTCTAAGACTTGCCTGCTTCTTTGGAATGTTTTTCTGTACCTTTTGAGTATTTCTCTTGTGACGAAATTATTAGAAAAATAAAAATAGCACAACATTGCCATGTAAACGTGCCAATCGCAATGTCTCCTACAGCCCAGTGGTGGGGATAGCTGTCAATGGGTTCGCACAGTTAACCTTGTCGAGGTTACACGTGCTAACACTTAGACCTGGTTTGATATTGCGCAAGTTATTACTATTTTCTGCCAGCGGCTTCGCCCGTGTGAATGTATATTTTTAGGGTTCCGTACTTCAAACGGATAAAACGGAACCCATAAAGGATCCCTTTGTTGTCCGTCCGTCTGTCTGTCTGTCTGTCTGTCAAGACCCTCGGGAACACGTGGAGGTATCGAGTTGAAATTAAAACCATATACTCAGGTCTGCGGTCCCTTGAAGTTGTGAAAAAATCAAACATCTGAGTTAACGGAAAAAAATATATGGCCGTTTACGTCGCCAAAAACGTGTATTTCGACACTCAATGGAATCAAATTTCATAGGGTACTTTCCGTTGACCTAAAATCCTAAAATTTGACATGAAGCAAGGTCGTATAGCACAGATATAGGAATAAATTTTAAAACCGTAAATTTGTTGTTACCTTCGTCAAAAAAACAATAATACTTTTTGCAATTTAGAAAATGAGACTCTATTGGGGAATTGTAGTATGTACGGAACCCCCAGTGCGCGAGTCCGACTCGCACTTGTCCAGTTTTTTTTTCATATGAACTTTAGATCCCCTTTTAATCTTCTTAGAGAGTGAATTTTAGAAATTCCTCTCTTAGTCCTCGCCTACGTCATAAAAGAAAGCCTAGTGCAAAATTTCACACTCCTAGTCTCGGTAGTTTCGGCTGTGCTATGTATATGTCAGTCAGTAATTTTTTCCTTTTATATATAATTACTAGCTGAGCCGGCAAACGTTGTTCTGCCATATAAATAAAAAAAATAAAAAATAAAAAATAGATGTTGGCCGATTCTCAGACCTACTCAATATGCTCACAAAATTTCATGAGAATCGGTCGAGCCGTTTCGGAGGAGTTCAAGTTCGAACACCGTGACACGAGAATTTTATATATTAGATATATATGTACATCTATGAATTTACTTTGTAAATAAAATATGCGTGAAATAATTGTTCATATTTGTTTGCGAGGGTTAAGTTAATTTTTCTTAATAAAGTACAATCGTTTTTGTAATTTATGGCCCGAGTCCAAAGATCGAGTGAACTTTTAATGTTACAAAAATGTGTATAATTATGTTATCACACACCACTGCTTATATTAATGTTCAATACGGAAAGACAGATGTATCTAAACTTTAGATTCTAAAGGGATTAGAAGAATGACACAAGCAAGTACAAGTTTATGAAATATTGATGTCGAAACCCTTGTTCATTAATTTAACTGAAATCATGGAATTGACATTTCTGACAGTGTTCGCTAAAAGGACGATGACAAATACGAGTCGAGTTAGAACTGCCGAATTAGTTTTCACCTGAACTGAACTTCACCGTGTTTTTGATCGATGTGTCCATTATAATTATGTTATTTATGTTTGTAGGTATAATAGTTGTTTTCATGACGGGAGTATTGTTCTTTTGGGACAATTTTCTACTTTCACGCCTGCGAAGCCGCTGGCATTTAGGGACTAGATGGCGTTGTGTGATAGTTGTTTAATATCACACCCTACTATGCAACACCACCGTGTCCTCGTAGGGGAGATCGGCGGCAGCGATCTCTCGCGCCGGGCCTTGGTACAGGCCATGGTCCAGAGCGATGTTTTCCTTCACCGTTTTGAGAACAGTGGCGATGAAATAAATTACCCAAAGTAATGCGCTTGGCTGGGTTTGAACCCGCGACCTACAACTCGTAAGTCAGGGCCGTTACCACTCGGCCACCACTGCTCAAATGCAAATGTATATATTCCGCTATACCTAGATAACGTCCAAAACACTGTCTGATTTCTAAGAATTCACTATTACAGTAGTTCTTTAAAAGCAAAGGCTGTGTTTATTCATCACTAGTCAGCTTACAATATAGCAATTTAATTAATTAATGAAACCAATATTGAATTTTAATGTCCGTTTGTTCGTCGCGTACCTAACAAACATGCGGTTGAAACATCTCGTAATGATGTGGCACCATTATCGGGATACGGTAAATGTTCGCGTTATTGCGACAAATGTGGCCGAGTAATTTGTCGAATTGCGAAGTATTTGGGCGAACATGAATGCTTGTCGACACTTACATGCCATCATCATCATCGTCATTTCAGTCGAAAGACGTTCACTGCGGGACATAGGCCTCCCTCAAGTGTCGCCACAACGAACGGTCCTGTGCGTCTCACATCCATCGCATACACGCGACTCTCTCCAGGTCATCGGTTCGCCTTGTGGGAGGCCATCCTGTTGCGTGGCCACTTCAGAACCTTTCAGCCTTATCGACCATCTGTTGTACGAGTAATGTGCCCTGCCTACTGTCTAAAATCTATGTTGGCGACCTTGGTCCTCCTGCGGATATCTTCATTCCTAATGCGATCAAGCAAGGAAACTCCTAGCATAGCCCTTTCCATTGCCCTTTAGGTGACTTTAAGCCCTTTGATGAGGCCCATTATAAGCGACCACGTTTTAGAACTATATGCCGTCACTGGTAACACGACAACGACGGTCATAGACTATACACACCACAGCCGCACAAATGCTATTTTTTTTCCGTGACGACGCGACACGAATATCGGCGCAATGATGTAGCCACAACATTATGAACGAATCAATATTGTACTCGTATTTCCGAGCCTGTATGGTTTGTGATTGTTGTTGTTACGTAATTCAGTTTTGCTGTATTTCTGTAAGTATTTGATTTAAAGGATTGGTTCTGAATTGCAATTTTTTGATCTAGTTATATTAATGGTTGGATCTAAAGGTTGTGTGTACCGTCGTGTGTGTGGATTATCTTTGAATGCTAGTTTTCTTAGAAAAAAATATTCCAAACTTGCTTCGATCCAATTTTTCTGTTTTTATTTTTTAAATGATGTTATCTAGTTACTATCACATTAAATAGACGTTTCCATTTGACAATGACACATATACGTGGTTGTTATGAAAGTTTTGTTCCGGTCATCATCATCATTTCAGCCGAAAGACTTCCACTGTTGGACATAGGTCTCACCCAAATGTCGCCACAATGCCCGGTTCTGTGCGTATCGCATCCATCGGATTTCCGCGACCCTCACCAGGTCGTCGGTCCACCTTGTGGGAGGCCTTCCAACGCTGCGTCTTCCGGTACGTGGTCGCCATTCCAGAACCTTTCATCCCAATCGGCCATCTGTTCTGCGAGCAATGTGCCCTGCCCACTGCCACTTAAGTTTGGCGATTCTTCGGGCTATGTCCGTAACCTTGGTTCTCCTGCGGATATCTTAATTTCTGACTTTGTTCCGGTATTCTGCTTTAAATAATTTGGGTTTGATCTATAGGTTACTTAACGTGACGACGGTGATATTTAATATCGGACTATGGTTCATGCCATGATCACGAGCGAGTGCTTTATTATATTAGTGTGTCAGTGTAATTGGTCGACACGTGCCCAACGCCAGGAAAAATGAATACAAAGAGACACTTTTGCACTGCAGAGTGCCTAATGCGAGATTGTTTAACGATAACGCAATCGACACTTTTATAACGTGTGGCGCTCCGATTGGCCCGCTTCAAGCTCTTAACCCAATCAGAGAGCCGAAGGCGGTAAACGTTTCGATCGTATTAAGGCGTATAGTCCCTTGAACATCTGGCCGAAGTTAAATCTACACATACTCGTACTGCCAAGCTGAGGTGAGGTGCAGGCAGCTGAGGTAAGCGGTCACCTTTAAAACCATTTACTTCGGGAAATATTTATTGATTTACATATGCTTTGTACATTCTAAAGAACACTTAACCAGCAATTTTTTTTGTGTAGGTAAACATATTTCTAAAGATCAAAGCCGTTTCAAAGGAGTAGGGAAAAAAGCGAAAAATTATCATTTTGCAAAAGTATTAGTCATACGAAAAAATCATGTGTTGATAATGTATATGAATCTATATATTATTTTTTTTCAAATTTATTAACCCAGCCGTTACCGAGGAGGTAGGCTTCAGAAAGCCACTGTTTTTTTTTTTTTTTATTATTTATTTATGGCACTGCTAAGGTCTTAACGTAAAAACGACTCGCATTTAGCGCACAGAACGATAGAACAGAGATAATAAACAAATATAACGTAAGTTACGCTAAAGGTCAGTTTCAACATTGTAATCCTATCTACATTATTATCATACACCCATGTATGTCGTTAGAGCGTAAACTGAGCTGCAATTAATTCCAGAACACGTTTACAGAAACCACTTTCGTATAATTAAAGAGGATTTCATTTGTACTGTACTGTAGGATCGGAAATAATAAAAAACTGGGCAAGTGCGAGTCGGACTGAGGGTTCCATACAAACTTACCTATGTAAATAGTTCGATTCCTGACTGAGAAATTTTCCAAATCACAAAAAAAAAAAAAATTTTTGGTGACGTAACCAAATACGTATTTAATGTTTTCAGATTTATTCCTATACCTGTGCTATATGACCTTGCTTTATGCCAAATTACAGGATTTTGGGTCAACGGGAAGTACCCTATGAATTTTGATTCCCTTGAGAGTGTCGAAATATACATTTTTTGTGACATAAATGGACGTATCGAAGTTTGATTTTTTTACAGCTTCAAGGGATCGTAGATTTGAGTATAAAAGGTTTCAATTTTTACTCGATACCTTCACGCGTTTCCGAGATAAACTATGTTGACACATACAGACAGACGGATAACAAAGTGATCCTATAAAGGTTCCGTTTTTTCCTTTTGAGGTACGGAAACCTAAAAAGGCTTACTCGTTATTCCTACGAAATTACTCTTTTAATTGAAAGTGTTCAAAAAGATTGTAAGAAAAAAATAAAAAGTTCCGGACGAGTCGCTTTTCAAGCAGTCTGATGGTGGGATTTATTTTTTGTTTAATCAGAGATTTTATGCCATCTCAGTCATCAGAGTGCTTGAAAATTGACTTGTTTGGAACTATTTAGTTTTTTCTTGCAGTCAGATTTGACAGTCAGCATTGACGATCTGTTGAAATGAAATAAGTATTATTAAGTTTTGTCATTTTAATTTTGTATGTTTAATTTGTTTGTGTATGTTTTGATTTGTTTTAGATACCTTGGTCTGAAATAAAATTATTATTATTAACATACTAACATAATAAAGAGGAAAACTAACATAATTAGTATGTTTGTATTCTTATTTGTAACTAACTAGTTTCTAAAGTTATTTACGTATTTTTTGAGTTTATTAATTACAAACAAAAATAATAATAAAAAAATCCTCTTTATAATAGAAAGAGAGAGAGGAGAGGGGGAGGGGGGGGGGCTTAGAGGTTTTTTTTTGTATAGATTTTTTGGATAGTCGTGGCCAGATTTTAGAAATTAATCATTTCATGATATGACCAAGTTAAACTGGCCAGTACGTTTTAAAGTTCGATGATATTTCAATCCTCGGTTGGCGTACTCTCGACCTTTTATTACCATAGAATTCCTACATCAAGGATATGGCATCAAATGTTAACGTTTAAACGATCTAGTCAGTTTTAGTTGACTATATCATGAAATGATCAACTCTAAGATCTAGCCACGACATAGATAACTCAAAAACTACTGAACCAATAAAAAAAAAAAAAAAATCGCCTTTATGCTACTCTATCACTGTGTGACAGGTATACTAAATTTTCTTCTTTTACGCGAGCAAAGCTGTTGGTAAAAGCTAGTATGAATATAGATTGATTAATATCAGGGTTTATTATGTACTGGTAGTTATAACACTGCATTACTTAAAAAAAAAACATTATTAGTATGGCACCTATAATATTTAACTGATTGCTAAATTGTATTAAGGATCAACCCTTAATAAAATTCAAAAAACTCTTGTCATCGTTGCTAACAGAGCAATGTTATTACTCTGTTGCCGATTTTATTAATGATGAATTGTGCTTACCTTTAACTCTGTATCTAGTTTTTATAAGTTAATATGTAAGTTAACCTATATTTTTGTATGTCAACCGGTAGAATGTACTGGGTATACATATATCTGATCTAACACCATTATTGTAATACCTGCATTCAATACAAATAAAGAAATTTTATTATTATTATTTCGTTTATTCATTGTTCTAACATAAAATTATTATTATTATTATAATGTAGAGGCGATAAATTAAGAAAGTGACAAATAAATTGTTATCGAACAACATAAAGAAAAGAAATAAGAAGAATTATACCTACTATATACATTATACGGTAGGTTGAATTCTACAATAACGTAAAACTTTATGAACATCGGTTTGCCGCATTACTATGATTGATGTAAATCCTATCCTACTTATATTACAAATGTGTTCGTTAATATTTGGATGTTTCATAATCAATCACGTTTAGCTACAACTGCTACTACTACTACCACACAACGCCGTCCAGTCCCAAGCTAAGCAGAACTTGTGGTATGAGTACTAGACAACTGATAAACATACTTAAATATTTCTAAATACATACATATTATAGATAAATTACACCCAGACACAGAACAAATGATTGTGCTCATCACACAAACATTTGTTCTGGGTGAGAATTGAACTCACGACCTCCGGCAAAGCAGTCAGGGCCGCTAACCACTAAACCAACAGGCCAGTCTACTATAATAGAATATAATACATGATAGAATAGCTTCTATTTTTGTAACTTCCACAAGTTTTTTTGTTTTATTTTCTAGCCCTGACTGTCACACGATAGATTAAATGCTAAACAAAATCTGCCTTTGATTCCACTTCCGTGTAACTGATCAACGGAGTAAAATCTACTCAATTTTCTGTCTATCTACTTAATTTTTAACCTACACACACACACACACACCATCACAGACACACATCCCACAAACACTCACACTAAGTGAACTGGAGCACCTGGATCTCACTTTTGTTTTAAATTATTAAATGATTTTAATTAATTAATTGTATTAATATAAATAAATTGTATTTATTTATTTAAACTTCATGTAGGTACAGTGGTGGTACATAGGCGGACTTAATGCCAAGGCATTCTCTACCAGTCAACCATTTTTTAGTCATTAATTGAATTGTAATTATAATTCAAATTAATAGGTAGTTGTTTAACTTATTCTAATTCTAGATTAAGATTAAATAAGTCTAACTACGAATATAAATTAATTGTAAATTTATTATCATACATTTTGGCCGACGTCTCCCCACTTGGAGGTGGGCGCTAATGGCTATAACACAGTTTTAAACTAATGTAGTTGTTAACGAACACTTAAAATTTTGTAAACAAGTTTATTGTTCCAATAATATTATTATTATTAAATATTATTACACTGCTGGGCAAAGGCCTCCCCCAAGTCCTTCTAGACTTTCTTCTCCCGAACCGTCTCAAATCGGTCCTCGCTGTATGGGTCAGGATCATCTCGCCATCTCTTTCTAGGTCAGCCTCGGCGGCGTTTTTCTTCTGCAGGGACCCACTGCATGGCGACGCTTGCCCACGTCTATTATGCCCTGGGTTGGGGCATAGAATAGCTTTTACTTTTGTACCAGTAGTATGTTTTTTTGAGGAGGGAAATCATCAAATTGCTTCTTCCGCTCTGGCCTGAGCGAAAGGGCGTGTTAGAATTTTACCGACTTATGTCCACCTATGTTCCTTTTACAAACGTTCCTGCAGCTTTAGCACGTATCGGTCCTTCCCGTCCAGTTTTGCTGATATCTCTTTGAAACGAGCGTGCAGCACTACGCGCCGTCGCCGTCGACGCGGCCTTGGCCCTTATCAGAAGGCCGGACGCAAACTTTTCATTGCTCTTCGTCAACAAACCCGCGCTCACAGTGGCTAGGAATCGCCCTGCTACTCTCGACGCCCGGGGACCAGCCCCCCTAGCCAAATTAAAACTGTTTCGTTTCGATTCTCTTTTCGTCGATCGCCTAGAGTAGGCCACGCCTCCGATTCCTTTCTTCTGACGTCATCTCAACGCTCGGTCACGTGGTCAGAACAAAGTAATAGGAGGCGTGGCCGACTCGAAGCGATCAACAAAAAGAGAATCGAAACGAAACGGTTGTAACTTGGCTAGTAGTATGTTTCCATGAGAAGATTTTCGACTTTGACTCAGGCGATGTCACTGGAAAAAGCTAGCTGACATACAATTGCTAACATAAAAGTCATTTCATTGTATTTACGAGTGTTTTACGTAATTACGCTTCAGGATTGTACTAAATCTAAGTAGAGGTACCGTTTGAAACCATTATACCAAGCTCAACATCTGTAGGCAACATTTTGCGGTAATGAACACTACCGTTTTCGTGCTCACTAGATGGCGTCACTACAGAGTAGTGATGCAACGGAAGTATCTTAACGGAAGCGGCAACGGAACCAGATGTCAAAAGTAAATCTTTGCGGATGCGGAGGCGGAAACGGAAGCAGAAGCGGATTTTTTTTTTATAACAACAGAATATTTACGTTGTAATCACGTCACGAGGCGCGGTGATGCGCAGAATGAACCAAAAATAATAATAATAAAGAAAGTCGTTGCGACACGTTTGTGTACCACCCCTTATTTACTTTAAAAACGCAATAAAAAATCTATTTTATGACATAATCTGGGTATTACTGGGTAAGAGCTCTATTCTAATTTGGGCATTATATTTATGATTATTTTTATGATTTGATTTCAATAGAAACCTAGATAATATCCACAAGATAATAGTTACCAAAATATCTGGAGAAAGATATGTAATATCGTCACAATCACGTAAGAGCGGATATATGAAAATGTACCTCGAGAAGGACGCTCTTAAATCATTTATAGAAATTGCGATAAAGTATAACGTCGGTAGCGTCGCTGTGTTGCGTATTCTTATCTTTTTCAAAATAAGAAGGTTATTTATGTTTCCGATATAGAGGAAACTTTCTTTAAGCAATGCTGGGTAGAACCGTATACCTGCCGTAAACAATCGATTGAAGTAAAAAAATTATATGCCTCGCGTCAAAAGCCTACACACTGTACAATGTGTGACTACGCTTTATTGTATTATAACAATTGTACTGTTACAATCGTTATAATACAATAAAGCGTACAATAAATATAAGCGTATAAATTAACCATTATTTGTGAGTACGTCTCTGTAGTCGTACTCACAAATAATGGTTAATTTGCACTAACATTGTAAAGATGAAAGTGTCAAATGTGTTTTTTTACTATTGTTATGCACGCGTGACCACTATCTCACCTGAAAGAAACACGACAATACTTCCACGAAACATTAACGAAAAAGATTACACCAAATCGCGCCATAACACCCCAAAGATTAAACTAATGACACGTCTATCACAGAATCACAAAGTGTAATTTCCTGAAAATTCTTTGTTAAACCGCTTCCCGTCTACGTTCAATGGAAATCGAGCTGAGATATCTTAGCAGAATAGTGTTGCGTTATACGGTTGATAAGATTGTATTATATTTAGGTCGACGGCAAACATTACCTGGAAAATTTCTGAGTAGGTTTAGTATTTATTGTTGAGTGTATTTGTACAGGCCAACTTTATATCCAATTACTATATTTATTGAATTAACGAAATCACTTGAACAAACACACCCACACCTTCACACACCCCACGCACCCACCCACACACCCCACACACCCCACACACTACACACCCATCCACATACCTATAAACATACATTACATACACATGCATATTTGCTGTCTTTCACACTCTTTTTATAACTTGGGAATGGTTTCTGTTATTATTATTATTTTTTTCGGTATAATTCTTAGTATAAATCACTGACATTGTCTTCACTGGTTTTTGGTTGTGAATGTTAACATAATCCATCTGACTGAACCCTATCTTTTAAGATACAGGCTATTCCTAGTTTAAAAGGTAGAGTCTACTATTGCTTTATAAGTAATGTAAATACCTATTACTTTCAAACAATGTATACAGTGCAGTATAGTACTGCACTGTATACATTGTTTGAAAGTTTTTGTGAAATAAATACCTACTTATTATTAACTTTGATTTATGCTGTTCTAATACTAAAAACTAATATCACCTTGTTTTTTTTTAATCATAGTTATTTTCCATTCCAAACGAATACCAGAAACTTGAATTTGGTACAGTTAGCTAAGTCAAACCTAATCAAAATGTTTTGTCACATTTTTATGTATTTTTTCTTGGTAGATCTCTCCTGCTCAGACAGGTAGACTGTCTGTTTGTTATGTTTTCACGATTATACTACTAGACCAATTTTGATGAAATTTGGTTCGAAGCGAGTTACTTTTTATCTAGCCTTGACTTTGACTTCGCCAATAACCGGCATTTACGCTGCTAAGCGTGCCGGGTACATCCAAAACCCTTAATCGTTTTTTCATTCAGACGTATGGCCCCCAAAAAATGTTTGATTTTACGACGTATAATCTAAGGATTGTCTTGTCGAAAAATATCAAACATTCGGGTGGAATCTGATCCTTTGAGAGCTCATGTTCTGTTATGAGTCAAACACAAAGGGACCCCATACTCTTTACGATATAATATAATAAATTATAATGAGTGCTCAGTATTTGGTTCTTAATGAAATACTATCTTTTGACCCAAACGGGTATTGTCTATTGGCTGTATTATAAAACGTGCAAGGGATGTCCGTTCTTGATATGTGGAAGTTATTATGAGACATGGAGGTGAGGTTTTGATTGATAAAGAAATAATTGCGACTCAAAATACTGCTGTAATATTATACAGCATCATTATTTCAGATGAAAGACGTCCGTTGATAATACCTCAACTTAATATTATTGGAGGTGTGTCCCGCTTGGGCAGAGCAACGCCGTGTCCTCGTGAGGGCGATCGGCGGCGGCGATCTCTCGCGCCGGGCCTTGGTACAGGCCATGGTCCGGAGCGAGGAGGAGTGGCAGGCGGTCGCCTCCTTCTGCGAAGCAGTAATGCTAGCAAAGGAGGCGGCCGATCGCGTGAGGCAACGGTCCTCACGCCGCAATCGCCGCCGGGATTCCGATCCCGATTTCCGGCCATCGTAGGCGCAGGCTTGCGGACGGCGAGCAATGGGTGGCTCGCCGTCCAACCATCCGGTAACCGTCCGGACCGAGCCCAAGTCGTCAAAGGCGCGTGCTGTTCCACGCGCGCCTCAAGGAGATGTCAGCAACTGTAGGGGCCTAGCAGGGTCGAACCCTACTGGGGCCAGGGGTCTGATTCTGAAAGGAAGACTCGGCCCTGGTACGAAAGGCAACGAGGGAGCAGGAGTGGGTTTTTAGTCAGTAAAAGTATCACTATCTCCCGCCCCGCCCAAGGGCGGGGGATGTCATAAGATGATTTTCTCACCGAAAAAAAAAACTTAATATTATTCAACATAGTCCTCAATATCAAGCAGTACGAATTTTTAACAGGTTGCCCTTGGACTTTTAATTTTATTTATTTTATTTACACGAGCTCGTCTATATCAAAGCTCAAAGCTTTCCTTTTGGAGAAATATCTTTATTCGGTAGACGATGACATATCAACAATTTAGATATTTAGTTAATAATTTATGATATTAGTTAATGTGAGACTGAGTAATGTTTGTGTAAGTAGTAATAATGTAAGTAGTAATTGTAATGACATTTAATTTAATTTTATTTTTTACAATTTTATGTAAATTCAGATACAATATGAATTGTTCATGAATAAGTAAATTGAATTGAAAAATTGAAAGTTGCTGGACATAGGTCTCCCTCAAACATCACCTTATGAACTGGAGTACTTCTCCTTCTATCGCTTTGCTTCGCGGTCTTGTGTTGTTTTTGACAGCCGGTGCTATCTTAGTTCACCGTTGTATTTATACACGATGATGAAAAATCTAAATTCCGATTACCTAATAATAAGTATGTTTCAAGACAATATTTCTTAGTTGTCATCGCCGGAAATTGTTTTCCTAGCGGATTTAGCGTTCGGAAAAAATCTGAAAAAAATTGTAGTTAAATCCGAAAATAATTACTTTTTGCGATCGAAAAAATCTTCAGGACTTGATTTCGGAACTATACTATTTACATAGTTAATTTTCTACAAATCCTAGTCAGTGTGCGAGTCCGTCTCGCACTTGACTGTTTCACAAGACGGTCTTATTTATCTCCATATTCTATCAAAGGAATATCAGACATATGTAGATAGCCGAACGGATTAGAAATACCGAGACACCAATATGTATCGATGTCTTCTGTCATCATTCACTGGTGGCATATTAATATCTATTATTGAACAAAATATTTGTCGAAGTAATATTGAAACAGAAGAGTTAAAGTAACATCATAACATTTTTTGTTATGGCCTATGGTTTGTAAAAGATAATCTCTTGGAGTACAAGGGCGTCCACGTCTTTAAATTTTTATGAATATGATCTGAAAAAGGGATAGCTATATACTCTATATAAATATATATATTTATATATATATTTGATAGTTACAGTTATTTTAATGATTTAATAATCAAATGTCTTTCTTATTATTAAATAACTGACGCGGCGAACTCATACCGCCTAACAGTCAATGAATGCAGTATATCTTTCGACATAGTCAACCTATTGCGATGGAACAAAGCCTAAGTAAAATACCAAGTTATAATTTTATTGTATAAAAGTTATCTACATCGATTTCGTACATTTTACGTGATTCGCGCACAACTAAAAACTTATATGTATATATGAATAGTTCAAATAAACAAAAAGTATATACGTATAAATATACATCACGAAGACCTAACTGACTAACATCAACGCAATGCCTAGCCGAAGCCCTTTTTTTTACCTAGAAAGCCACACGCGCGCGTTATAAATTCCTCACATTTCTTTGGATATACGTTTGTCGGTTTTACAGTCCACTGCTTTTTATTTAATTCCAAGGCTAGACCCTAAAAGGGATCCAAAGTTTATACGGAGAAACTTACTTTTACACGGGCGAAGCCGATGTCAGAAGCTAGTTCTATATCCTGTTCATAAATATTAATATGGGACTGGGCAGTCACTTGAGAGCAGTGGTGGCCGAGTGGTAACGGCCCCGACTTACGAGCTGTAGGTCGCGGGTTCAAAACCCAGCCAGGCGCATTACTTTGTGTAATTTATTTCATCACCACCGCTCTTAAAACGGTGAAGGAAAACATCGTGAGGAAACCGGCATGTCCTAGAACCAAAAATTCGAAGATATGTGACATCCACCAACCCGCACTGGGCCCGCGTGGTGAATTACGGCCCATTCCCTTTCCTAGAGAGGAGGCCTGAGCCCCAACAGTGGGAACATTATAGGCCGACTATGCTATGCTATGGGCAGTCACTTGACTGCCGCACATGTAACGAGCTGTAGGCCCATAAAACACAGGGTTGGTGGCTAGATACAGTGACAGGGGGTGATGGGACGACCTATCCAGGTGTTCCTTAAGAACTGGAAAGAAGAAGAAAAAAATCGTTGGAAGGAATGGAGGGACGCCTTTGTCCAGTAGTGAGACTACACGGGTTAGTAATTATAATAATATACAGTAGAGCTTCGCTAATCCGGACCCCCGTTACTCCGGTGCACGCTGTTATCCGGACAGACGAGAGGATCGCACGAGGGGAAGTTCGCTGGGGAAGCGGTAGGTGTAGGTCACAACGTGTCAATATTATTTTAATAATTTGCAGTCACTCGTCAGTTTTGTATTTATCACCTTGCGGTGTTAGTTAATTTAACACGCATTCGCTGACAAAATGGCATCGCGGCGTAAACATTCTACATTGTCAATAATAAATGAAACCTAAGTTAAAATTAATGTGATTTATTCCTATAAAAATATTCATACGGACGCCTCGATAATTCGGAAGAGGTCTTGTTTTTCCCTATCCGGATTAGTGAGGCCCTACTGTATTCTATGATTCTAGACAAAATATCGTAAAATTCATTCAGCAGTGAACGGAGCTTTCGTTTCTTTACTGAACTCTTTCTAGAGTAATAATTCTGTCTCTTCACAAGTCTGACTATTGGTGTCGTACAATCAAATAAAGCGTTTATTAGGACCTATCAAATGACATGTATCACAAATTTTGATATAGCGCTGGATACGGAGTGTATATAAAAGTGTCCATTGTCTTTTAAAACAAAGGGAGACCTGAAATGACGTAGGACGTAGCATATTGAAATAATTCTAGACACTTAAACAGACAAAGCCGCGAGCTTGTAATATTCACTCAAGTTTGATTCGTTGATGCGAGAACATAAATATTTGAAGTGACTGTTTTACAGACAGTTTTTATTTGATCTTAGAAATCTGACAGCCGACTTGAAGATTTTATTTTATTCTCACATTTCTTAGATCGCTAGGGTCAGCAAAAAGGTGCCACACTTCGTGTAAAATTCGCTGAATTTGCAAATTGTTAGACTGAATTTTGACCCGGTCCATAATACACTAGTATTTTCTGAGAAAAAAGCTCTGTAAATTTAAGTTTATTTGAGTCGCTACAGTGATTACAGTTTCTTTGAAGCATACGATTTATAATAAGATAATTCACAAAAGAATCAGACCAATATAGATTGAGGGTTCGCCAGTTTAAGTGGCAGTTGGTCAACCAAGATTGTCAAAGGGCCAATAGCCAGTGAAGCAGACGAGTCCTAGAGTAGAGACCGCGAATCGGCTTGCGAGTGAGGATTATTCCCCTTCTGTACGCTGAGTGGGAGTGTTAACATGTTGCGTTTACCACGTTTTGCTCTCTGATTGGATAAGAGCTTGGAGTAGGCCAATCGGAGCGCCGAACCTCATAAAAGTTTCTATCGCGTTAACGTAAAAACAAACTCACACTAGGCACTCTGATTATGACGTCATTACATATTTTTCATTAAATATTATGGAAACAATGATAACTACCGATCTAGGCTTCTATTGAAATCAATTTATAAATTTGTGTAAAACTAATCCAGTGAAGGCCTCTGAAAATCTGCTATTTGGCATAAACTTTGACCATTCATAATGTACTCAAAAATTTTAAAAAAGTAACAAAAATATAATAATATAATCCTTGCAAATTTAATCAAGATTCTGAAAGATGAAATTTTTTTCCAAAACACTTTTAGTGTTTTAAAAAAACTGGTATATCCTGGAACAAGTTTTGTGAAATATTCGAGTAAATAACGGTATTACCGAGTGCCAGCAGAGCTTTCTGTATTATCTCTCTGTTTTCAAATTTCCTTTTTATTAAACATTGCGTTAGATTGCGTTGGATGAACCGGCAAGCTTTTAAACCATTCTCAGGTTCACGAGCAGTGGTGGCCGAGTGGTAACGACCCCGTCTTACGAGTTGTAGGTCGCGGGTTCAAACCCAACCAGGCACAATACTTTGTGTAATTTATTTCATCACCACTGCTCTCAAAACGGTGAAGGAAAACATCGTGAGGAAACCGGCATGTCCTAGAACCAAAAAATTGGAAGACATGTGACATTCACCAACCCGCACTGGGCCCGCGTGGTGGATTACGGCCCATTTCCTCTCCTAGAGAGGAGGCCTGAGTCCCAGCAGTCATGGGAACATTAAAAGGCTGATTATGCAGGTTGACGATAGACGAATGGGGAAGGAGGGCCCTTCCGCACGTAATTGAATGACTGTTACGGGTGTTAATATTTTTCTTGAATGAGATTTATTTTCTACTTCAATGAAATCTTCACCCAGAGCTGGAGAAGTTCTTTAAATACATAGATAATATACCTACTTATAATTTGTTAGCACTAAATTTGCGCCTTGTTCCGAATAAAATATTTTTATTTCTTTATTTCTTTCTTTCTTTATTTCTTTCTTTCTAGATAGACGGAAATAAACATTTATTTGAAGAAAAAAATTGCAAAACAAAAGAGTATAGTTTCTAACACGATGTCTTCGCTTAACACCTATTATGGTACGCTCCACTGCCCCTTGACAAATCTTGAGTTTAGATATTTGTTATTCAGTAAGTAACCAACTTGATGCACCATGAGTTTTTTTTTTTTTTTTGAGGTGGGAAATCATCAAAATGACTTCTCGCGCTCTGGGTGGAGCGCGAGGGCGTGTCAGACTTTTACTGACTAAAACCACACCTGTATCCTTCAATTACCCTTTGCAATCTAGGACTACTAGGGTTTCCCTTTCAGAAATTCTCCGCGGTCCTAGCTAGTGGGCATCGGCCTTGCTGGGCCCCTACGGTTTGCTGACATCTCCTTGAGGAGCGCGAGGATCACTACGCGCTGTTGACGACTGGGCTCGGTCCGGTTAATTACCGAACAGCCGGACGGCGAGCTACCCAGTGCTCGACGTCCGCAAGCCCGCGTCTACCGTGGCTGGTAGTCGGGATCGGAATTACGGCACCTAGGGTGTGAGGATCTTCGTTCCCTCACACGTGCAGCCTCCTCCTTCGCTAGCATTACTGCTTCGCAGAAGGAGGCGACCGCCTGCCATTCCTCCTCGCTCCGGACCATAGCCTGAACCAGGGCCCGACGCGAAAGGTCGCTGCCGCCAATTGCCTCCACGAGGACACGGCGGTGCTCCGCCCAAGCGGGGCACACCTCCACCGTATGCTCTACCGTGTCCTCTGGGTGGTCCGCACAATGATGACACCCGGGCGTTGCTTCCGCCTGAATCCGATGCAGGAACCTCCCGAACTTGCCATGTCCGGTGAGGACCTGCGTCATGCGGTAGGTGAGGACGCCATGTTGCCGTTCCAGCCACTCCTCAAAGAGGGGACTTACCGCCATAATTGTAGCGTACCCAGCACTGGGTTGCGACAGTCGCCGTCGCCAATGCACCATGAGTTGGACGGGCCGGATGCACATATCAATGAGTTTTCTTTTTATAGTTATTCAAAGACATTCCGTTCATGAGTTCCTTAAAGGCCTAGAAGGTTTTTCGAGTATTTTTTGTTACCTAAGATTTATTACAACGAATGTCGACAAATGTTCTTTAGCAGAGCTCCCTCGAGTAATAACTTCTGCTGTTTTTACTTCGAAAGTTAACACCTGCTATATTATCTTGAGGTTCTGGTTTCGTAACTTTTATTATCTTGTACTCGTAAAAACACAGGCTTTTGTCTAAAAAACTCTAAGTCTTTTACGCAGAATTACTTGGATCAAAAATTAGGCTACCGTTTGATTTACATTTAGGAATCGATTCGGTCATTTTAAATTAAAAGCTCATTCGGAACAAAAGCTTTTTTTTGGAAAAAAACAGAAAATGTCGCTCACGCTACTTTTAACTTCGAATTAACAATATATCAAAACGCAAAACTCGACTAAACCCCATTTATTCAGATAGCTTATTTTATAATAATTTTAATGATATAAGGTTTGTAGAGCTACGCTGCGCAATTTCTGAGATATCATAGTTTTAATGAACGCGGAAAAATCCCGCGAATTCAGTCGGGCGAACTGTTACTGACAACGAGTAGTTGCGCAAAAAGACGTTACGCAGGAGGGGATAGGTAATGAGAAAAGTTATAAGTTATCCAATGCAATTATGGCTCTTTATCCTGTGGCCCGATAAGCGTCTGAAGGAATTAAAGTCATAAAAGTATTGAATCTTAGAGTGTAATCCCCGTTTGGGTGGATGTCACTTTAGCAGCCTAGGTTAGCAGGGCTACGGGCTTGTAGTATGGTTTTGCTACAGTGGGTTTTAAGCAGGGCAATGTTGATTGATGAGCGTGGATTGACGCACAGTAATAATTTGATAATATTGTAATAGATTATAATATAATCTATTACAATATTATCAAATTATTACTATCTATATATATAAAAGGAGAAACTGACTGACTGACATATCAACGCACAGCCGAAACCGCTGGGGCTAGAAGCTTGAAATTTTGCATAAAGATTGATTATATGTCGTAAGTGAGCACTAAGAAGGGATTTTTGGAAATTCATCCTCTAAGGGGGTAAAAAGGGGGGATTTCATAAGTATGCATTTTTTTTCCGTGGGCCAATTGACTCCAAACTTTGTACAAATATTATCCTAAATTAGTTTTAAATTTTTCCATATAATTTTTTTCAGTAATACCCCCAGTGCAAGATTTAGGGGGTGTTAAAGTTTGTATGAGAGAATCTTATTCCTTGGGTTAATAAACTTGAAACTTGACACGAATATATAAATAAATAATAAAGATTCCCATTATTCGTTTTTCAAAACTACCCTCAAATTACGGTCTAGGTCGTATTCAAGATTTTTTGAAGTCTTACTGCGCGGCCTAATTTACTCGCAACTCGGTATTAGAAATTAGAAAAACAAGCCCTAACAGAGCAAATAGCGATTATTTATTTCTCAAAAATAGTTCAACATTCATGTATTGGTGAAATGGATTCCTCCATGTTTGTATGAAATATCTTATTCTTTTTTAAATGTGCTAATAGATTTTCCTTGCAACGCAACCGTGTGATAACCTAATCCTATAATAACGTATCAGTTATGTTATTTATATACGCACAACGTTATCTACTGACCCAAATTGGTTTAACGAAAACATAAAATTAATTACAAAACAACTTGGTGTGTCATAGTTAGCGTCTTCTTCGATAGAAATTATTATGCTAATTTAATGTTTTCTAAAAGCTTTGATTAATTAGTTCAGTAATACTTAAGAGCGTGAGCGTATAGTGGCCGTTAAGGTAGTGTTTGATGAGCGCGAGTTATTGGTGATGTCGGTATATATGCCAACGGATAGTCCTGACAATTTTGAAATTTTTGTGAGTTGTCTCGGCGAGATTAGTGCGATTATAGAGACCAGTGGTATTGACACAGTATATATACTAGGGGATTTTAACGCTAACCCGGGCAGCTTGTTTGGCAATGAGCTTTTCAAGTTCTGTGCTGAGCAACAGTGGACGTGTGCAGACGTGGAATGGTTGGGACTAGATTCAGGTACATATACTTTCCTTAGTAATGCTTACGGGACTACGTCTTGGTTGGACCATGTCATCATTACCGAAGTTGCAAAGGAAACCATTCTTGGCACAAGTATCCGATATTAGGTTTCATGTTCCGATCATTTCGCTGTCGAATTTTTATGTGACCTTAATATTTTGGTACCAAAAGTGCAAATGAGAGGCTCATTGCCGGATAAAGCTATTTGGGGAGAAAGAGATAAAGAGCAGATTAATAAATATTTGTACCATTGTTCAACTAAGCTGCGTGATATCAACTTTCCTTGTGAATTCCATAACTGCGCAGATGTGATGTGTAATAACATAGACCACAGACAAATAATAGATAAATTGTATCATAATGTGGTGAATGTGCTTAGGGACGCGGCGTTGACGTGCTCTAAGAGTAAAATAATTAAAATTAAAAAGAAAAGAAATGTGGCAGGATGGAATAAACATTGCAAAAAGGCATATGAGGAGGCTAGGCTTCGGTTTCATGAGTGGGTCGACCAGGGTAAAAATACGTCAGGGCAAACATATGACCGGATGCGTAAATCACGAAGTTGGTTTAAACATAAGCTTAAGTGGTGTAGGGATAATGAAACTCAGATTAAGATGGACAATCTTGCATCACAACATGCCACAAAAAATTTTTGAAAATTTTGGAAAGAGACCAACAAATTGAATCCGAGGCCGAGTGTTCCAGTCAGTGTAGAGGGGGTTAGTGACACCGACCTAGTTGCCAACTTATTCAGGGAGCATTTTGAGGTGCATTCTCCATTGTCGCCCTCGACGATGGCTTCTGAGGTGGGGGGTAGTATGGTGAAACCACCTGCTCGGATCACTGCAAAACAAGTTGCCAAAGTGATCAGAAACATGAAGCGAGGAAAATCCCCGGGCCATGACTCGCTTAGTATAGAACACTTGCAGCATGCAGGTGGGCATCTGTCGAGGGTGCTCGCTATGTTTTTACATTCTGCATAAGGCATTCATACCTCCCTGAGGCAATGATGAGAACTATAGTTGTCCCAATAATAAAGAGTAAGACTGGAGACGCCTCCAAATTATGTAACTACAGGCCTATATCGCTTGCGACAGTCATTGCTAAAGTTTTGGACGGTGTAATTGATATTCAGTTAAGACAACACCTACATATATAGATATAGTATTTATAGATTAAGTAGTTACTTTTTATTTTATTGTTGTTTGTCCTGTGCGAGTCTCAAATAAATGTTTTCTTTCTTTCTTTCTTTCTTTCTTTACAATTTCATGATGCGCAGTTTGACTTTCGTCCTGGTTTGTCAACAGAAATGGCTATACTGAATCTCAAGCATACCGTCCAATACTACACTGATAGAAGCACACCTGTCTATGCCTGCTTCTTAGATTTATCAAAAGCATTTGATCTTGTGGCATATGACAGATTGTGGCAAAAGTTGTCGGATGATACGGATCTTCCGTCTGGTTACATACGTCTCCTTGAGTATTGGTATGGCAATCAGAGCAATTATGTGCGATGGTCGGGGTCACTATCTGTTGAGTACCGGTTGGAATGTGGGGTGAGGCAAGGTGGGTTAACCTCACCGACTCTTTTCAACCTGTATATTGACCGCCTGATCCGTGAGCTCAGTAGTGCCGGTGTCGGATGTTCGATTGATGGTGTTGTTGTCAACAACATCAGTTATGCGGACGACATGGTGCTGCTGAATCCTTCGATCAGTGCCCTTCGAAAACTGATCTCTATCTGCGAGCGGTATGCGGTGGCCCACGGGCTCAGATATAACGCCACTAAAAGCGAGTTCATGGTGTTTAAGGCGGGCTCTAAAACTTATGACACTGTCCCACAGGTCATGCTGAATGGCAGTGTCCTTAAAAGAGTATCGCAGTTCAAGTATCTGGGCCACTGGGTCACCGAGTCGCTTGTAGATGATATGGATATAGATAGGGAACGCAGGGCTTTGTCTGTTAGAGCTAACATGCTGGCTCGTAGGTTCGCACGTTGTACTGCGGAAGTAAAAGCTACGTTGTTTAGGGCCTTCTGCCAATCGTTTTACACGTGCAGCTTATGGGTCAAGCATACGAAAAAATCGTATGACACCCTGCGTATCCTCTATAATAATGCCTTCAGGGCGCTGATGAAGCTGCCTCGCTTTTGTAGTGCGTCGGGCATGTTTGCGGACGCAAACATAGATGGTTTTGCGGCGATAATTCGCAAGAGAGTTGTGTCTCTAATGCGCCGCATACGAGGCAGTTCCAACAGCTTCCTTCAGTTGTTCGCCTGGAGGATGGATTTGGATCTGGATTGCCCGATAATGCGGTACTGGACCAGGCTGCACGTTGAGCACTCCGGAGCCAAACCCAAATTTAGGCTAAGATAAAACATATTTTATTTTATTATTTTCTGTATTTAATTTAATTTAATTCTGATTGACTTATTGTAATTGATTGTGTTTTATTATTATTGTTTATTTATTAATGACATTATTGAGTTTTTGTAATGCATATAATTTTTAATTTTTATTTTATTTATTTTTTTAAATTCAATATTTTAATTTCAAATGTAATCATATGGACTGGTTTCCGAAATAAATGAATTTTAATTTAATTTAATTTAATTTAATAATTTAAGAACACCATCGCTAGGCAAGGTGTTGATGCTCATCAGTTGGGTCAAATAGTGGTATTACCGTCCTCCTTCACTGGTGGGCCGAGATACACGCACGAGCGCATTCAATACGCCATGACATTTAAATCAATTTTCTTTGTAAAAGCTCATCGAAAGAGCTTTGACATTTCAAAATGTGTTCGATATGGGATTTGATGCATGTGGAATCCTGGAGGAGCGATGGCCTGATGCTGCGTAAGCGAGCGACGTGACCCTCCGCCGCGCCGCTCCTTTGATGACTACCATTCCACTGCGCACACGATGTTGGAAAGTAGCAGATTTTGAACTAATTGTGCTCCATTGGTGTAATTGCTGCAAGGCGTTCCGATGTGAGGATAAAAATAAAAATAAATAAATGACTTATGTACGTCATTATGACCGCGCAGACTTATTTTTCACCTTTACGTGCAACCCTCGGTGGAAAGAAATTAAAGAAAAAATGTTTCCAGGCTAAAAACCTTACGATCGCCACGATACCATCGCACAAATATTTCGCATCAAAGTAAAAAAAAAAAATGATGGACTTGATAACCAAAGGAAAAATATTTGGTGAAGTTCCATGATACATGTACGTAAAATGTTGGTTTTCTACTGTGTACACAGTATACTATCAACATTTTCCAGACTTCGGCACAGTCATATTCTGATATTGCTAAAAAGACACATTCCTTCTGACATTATTGACAATTTTATTTGTGCCGAAATACCTGATCCCAATCTAGATCCAAAGCTCTAAGAGATGGTGAAATCTAATATGATACATAATGGCCCCTGTGGAAATTTCAACGCCAACTCGCCATGCATGAGAGACCAGCTGTGCACTAAACGCTATCCTCGAACAATGCTTATAAAAACACAGACCGGCGATGACGGATATCCAAACTGCAGAAGACATCCTTCAGATAATGGCGGATTTATTGTGACCATAAATGGAGTAGAGCTTGATAATCGTTGGTAATCCAGTTCTTTTAAGAATATTTAATACTCACATCAATGTGGAATACTGTAACTCGGTAATATCGATTAAATATGTTTGTAAATATGTGAATAAAGGGTCTGACCAAGGTACTCTTTCTATAATTTAAAAGATAAAGTCAAAACGTATGAAAGTGGAAAGTATATCCGTAGTTCAGTGGCAGTGTGGCGAATTTTCGGGTTTTCTATTCATGAGCATTTTCCCACGGTGTTTCATCTAGCTGTGCACTTAGAAAAATGGTCAGAGAGTATTTTTTAATCAATAAAACTTAGCTAATATAGGTTTCCTGTCCACCAAAAACGACTCTCACGTATTTTTTCATACTATGTCAAGTAGATGACTTTGCAAAGACCTTCCTGTATTGTGAAATCTGTGCATTCTATGGTTGGAACAGTAATTGGTTCGAAAGAAGGAAAAAAGGAGTAGATGTAGATGGTTGGCCACACATTAAAAAAGACAACGCTTTAGGCAGGGAATTTACGGTATATCAAATTATAATGCAGTGTTACCACCTTCGTTTGCTTCTTTATGAAGTTCGACGTCCAGAATCATTTATAGCATTGAGAACTGTAAATTGTGTAGAACATACGACTTTCAAATCAGCATGCAAGGCACTACTATGGGAAGCGGGAGAGCGGAGCGGGGAGGATTACTTGAAGATGATCAACACTGACGTACAGTCCTAGAAAAGGCAGCCATGGTGAGAAAGCTTTTCACAATAATGTTAGTTTTTTGTCAACTAGCGAATCCATTCAGCCTGTAGGATAAATTCAAACAATATCTTTCCGAAGATTTTAAACAACACATGGAGAGGCAGGTAAATAACGAACTATAACATTTTATAGATCAGATTTTGCGCCAATGATTAGACGCCAATGTGCAACATTTTCAAGCATGGTAATCTTGCCCAATTGTTACGTAAAGCAAAAATAATAGTGATAAATGATAATTGATATTTATTTTGTAAATAGGTTTAAAAAAACACTTTTACACGTCAATTTTTTTTTTCGTCATTTTTAAACTAGATGAGGCCGGTGTTTCCTAGCTGACTACCCTGAGAAGAAACACCGAAACAAACTCAGGGGTCAAAGTCTCTTTTAAAGTCCATACAGTAAATATGTAATGGTCAAATCACATGAGAACCATGCAGATTTTTCTGAAATGGTCTTTTGAAGAAAGAACCTTACAGATTTGAGTGGACCTGTCCAGTCAGTGCAAGCATTCGTAAAGCTCAACTCAGGACTACTAAGGAGCTCAACTACTTGACGAACAATACCAAGGAAAGGACATTTGGGTAGGCCGCAGAAAATACTCAAATTGCCAGACATACGTTAAAATTACTGAAAAGGAAAAAAAAAGCAATCAACATAGTCCTCACGTTCACAATAATAAAAAGAAAAATATTGTTTATTTTTATTTTTATTTTATTTTATTTATTTAGGTTAACCAACAATTGTTTACACATATACATTTCAAACTTAATTATTAGGGTAACATTAACAAGTGCAACAATTAATTAAAGGTTAACACCACATGCACAAAAAAAAACGGCTTCACATAACTAAACATATATCTTATTTGAAACCAGAAGTTATTATAGGTATAATAACCTCTAATTTCAAATAAGTTATACTTACAAAAAAAAGAATTAATTAACAATAATAATTAGGAAAAAAAATTGGCATAAAAATTACTGATTAAATTATATACTTAATTATAATTGACTAATTAAACTATGAATAAAATTAAAATGATTATAAATAAATAAGAAGATTAAATTTACTAATTTTAGTTTACAATACTAAGTAAACATTGATGTCAAAAATTAATAGAGAAAGAGAAAAAAAAAGTCAAATTGCAAAATAAAAATAATCTACAATATCAAATTGTAATAAATAATAATAATAATAAAAAGCAAAATTGAAATAAAAAACAAAAGAAAAAAATAATAATAAGACAACAGTTGCAGTGCGTACTGGAGCAGGTCAATCCCAAGCCTTTTGGTCCTCAGTCTGAATTCTCAATTTAGTCTGAGACGAAAGCATAATGGCAAACAAAAGAGCTATTGAAGCATTAAACAGAACTCTACGGGATAACAGGACATAAGAAGCAATGACAATTTAATGAGTGGTTTGACATATATTGCTGGCAGGAGATTTCTAGCAAGTTGTACCAAAAGGCAAACGAGTGAATGAAATTAAAGCATGTATTAAAAGATACTGTACTAAAATCCTTCATCATCATCATCATTTCAGCCAATGAACGTCCACTTTTGGACATTGCCCCCCCCCCCAAGTGTCGCCATAACGAACGGTCCTGTGCATCTCGCATCTACCACATTCCCGCGACTCTCACCAGGATATCGATCCGCCTTGTGTGAGGCCTTTTAACGCTGCGTTTAACTAAAATTCTTAACTTAACCAAAAATATGAGAGTACATCTCAGATGGGACGCCTCTGCTGGTGAATTTTCAGACCTTTTACTTCAATTAGGAAACGGCAAGTACCAACAATTAGATGGGGTTATGTCATACCAGAAAAACTATGTACGGTAGTAAGTATAGTCGAAGAGATGATAGAAAGAAATTATTCAGGTGTGGCTCAAATAAAGGACATATCATTAGAATGGCTATGAGAATAAGCTATATTGACGCCTAAGAACGACCAAGCAGCAGTTATCAGCGATATTTTGCTGATATCATTTGAAGCTGAAGAAATAGTGATTAATTCTATAGACACAGTGGTAAATGCAGACGAAGCAGTCCACTATCCGGTTGAGTTTCTGATACTATTAATCCAGCCGGCCTTCCATACCATAAACGTGCACTGCATGTGGGCACACCCGTGATGTTGCTTAGGAACTTGAAGCCTCCGAAGTTATGTAACGGTACCAGGATGCAAGTAAAAGCATTGGGTCTGCCCAGAGAGAAACAGAGTTCATACCGCGGATTCCATTAATCCCGAACGATCTTCCTTTCGAAACAAAAGACTACAATTTCCTTTAAAAGTTTGCTTTGCAATGACAATAAACAAATCACAGGGCCAAACCCTTAAAACGGCGATGTGCGCGGACGTAGTCGCGGGCAAAGTGCTAGTCGTTAAATAAAATAAATTTTCATCCATACGTAGGTTTTTTTTTTTAGGTGGGAAAATCATCTAATGACCAATCTCGCTCTTGGGCCGAGCGAGAGATAGTGTCAGACTTTTACTGACTAAAAAACCCACTCCTGTTCCTTCTTTGCCTTCATCCCGGGGCCCCGGGCTTCACTTTCACACTACCTACCCGTGGCCCCAGTAGGCTTCGGCCCTGCTGGGCCCCTACGATTTGCTGACATCTCCCTGAGGCGCGCGTGGAACAATACGCGCCGTCGACGACTTGGGCTCGGTCCGGACAGTTGCCGGACGGTCGGACGGCGAGCCACCCATTACTCGCCGTCCGCAAGCCCGCGCCTACGGTGGCCGGAAATCGGGATCGGAATCCCGGCGGCGGTTAGGGCGTGAGGACCGTTGCCTCACGCGATCAGCCGCCTTCTTTGCTAGCATTACTGCTTCGCAGAAGGAGGTGACCGCCTGCCACTCCTCCTCACTCCGGACCATGGCCTGTACCAATGCCCGGCGCGAGAGATCACTGCCGCCGATCGCCCCCACGAGGACACGGCGTTGCTCTGCCCAGGCGGGGCACACCTCTACCGTATGCTCCACCGTGTCCTCCGGACGGTCCACACAATGGCGGCACCCAGGCGTTTCTTCCGCACGAATTCGGTGCAGGAACCTCCCGAACTTACCATGTCCGGTGAGGACCTGCGTCATCCGGTAGGTAAGGACGCCATGTGGTCTTTCCAGCCACTCCTCAAAGAGGGGACTTACCGCCATAATTGTGGCGTGCCCAATCCATACGTAGGTAGGGATATCTTTATTAGGTATAGGCAGGTCATGCTTGATATTTCGAATGTTTTCTTCTTAGAATATAAAATGCTTGTTGTCTCCACATTTCTATTCATTGGGGCGTAGCTCATGAGATATCGAAAGAAGATCGCATGAGTTCTTTTATTAATAGTTAGCGGACTGGCTTGATAAATACACTTTTCAGGGTTTTGCGTTTCTAGAATAGGTCTGAAAATTTGATAGGAGAAAAGAATAGTGTTGTTTTTTTAGTAATGTAGCGACTTTTGAGTGAAATGTTATATTATTGAAATCGAAAGTAAAAAATACAAGTTATTATGGCGACGCCCTGATTCTTTTCTTCATGTAAACATCCCGGAACCGAGGCCTACAAGAGCTTAGTCCCCACAATTTACTATAACCCAACGTTCACCCTCCGTTATACCTACGAAGCGATTGTTGACTTGTGTTAATACCCAGGACGACTAGCGAAGTCAATTTTTCAGATTTTTCAATCGTAGTATAACAAATAGGTTATACATATAGTGTCTAGGCCCTTATCACCAAGAATGTTAAATGGTCACTATTTGTATATAAAAAAAAATATCTACGACTTTGTTTGTTGTTCCAAAATTTGAAAATTGTCTCGAATTTCGTATTTAGTATTAAAAAATAGAAACGTCTTCAAAATCGTCGGTTAATCCTGTAAAAACCAATATCGGTACTTTTTTGTAGTTTCATTAACTTAACACGTTTTCTTTTTGTTAACAGATTGGTTGGCGAACAACAAATGCGTGGCTAGCTGGGAACCTGGCTTGTAAATTCTTCCTAGTCCTAAGGGCTTTCGGCCTTTATCTGTCATCAAACGTTCTGGTCTGCATATCTTTAGACAGGTAAGAAGCGAACTTTATATATTTTTCTTCAGTAAATTATAGGAAGCAAAGCAATTCAAATGATAGCAATACTTATGTCCGAAAAGAACGAAGATATCCGCAGGAGAACCAAGGTCACCGACATAGCCCGAAGAATCGCCAAACTAAAGTAGCAGTGGGCAGGGCACATTGCTCGTAGAACGGATGGTCGATGGGGCCGAAAGGTTCTAGAGTGGCGACCGCGCACCGGAAAACGCAGCGTTGGAAGGACTCCCACAAGGTGGACCGACGACCTGGTGAGAGTCGCGGAAATGCGGTGGATGCGAAACGCACAGGATCGGTCGTTGTGGAGACGCTTGGGGGAGGCCTATGTCCAACAGTGGACGTCTTTCGGCTGAAATGATGATAATGACTCAAGTCCGGAAGCTTAATTATAAAAAGATCTCACTAAAAAATTACTAATTGAATTTTATAACATTTTTTTTTTTTTTTTCGGGTGTGAAAATCATCTAATGACATCCCGCGCTCTTGGGCGGAGCGGAAGATAGTGTCAGACTTTTACTGACTAAAAACCCACTCCTGTTCCTTCTTTGCCATTTTTCCAGGGCCCCGGGGATCACTTTCGCATCACCCATGGCCCCAGTAGGCCTCGACCCTGCTGGGCCCCTACGGTTGCTGACATCTCCCTGAGGCGCGCGTGGAACACTACGCGCCGTCGACGACTTGGGCTCGGTCCGGACAGTTACCGGACGATCGGACGGCGAGCCACCCATTGCTCGCCGTCCGCAAGCCCGCGCCTATGGTGGCCGGAAATCGGGATCGGAATCCCGGCGGCGGTTGGGGCGTGAGGACCGTTGCCTCACGCGATCGGCCGCCTCCTTTGCTAGCATTACTGCTTCGCAGAAGGAGGCAACCGCCTGCCACTCCTCCTCACTCCGGACCATGGCCTGTACCAAGGCCCGGCGCGAGAGATCGCTGCCGCCGATCGCCCTCACGAGGACACGGCGGTGCTCTGCCCAAGCAGGGCACACCTCTACCGTATGCTCCACCGTGTCCTCCGGGCGGTCCACACAATGGTGGCACCCGGGCGTCTCTTCTGCACGAATCCGGTGCAGGAACCTCCCGAACTTACCATGTCCGGTGAGGACCTGCGTCATGCGGTAGGTAAGGACGCCGTGAGGCCTTTCCAGCCACTCCTCAAAGAGGGGACTTATCACCATAATTATGGCGTGCCCAGAATTTTATAACATTGCGTTTCATTTATAAGACTCAATTTTCAAATACTCTTTTTTTCAGTTAGGTCTCTTTATGATAAAGCGGTCTTCTAGAGGATTTTTAAACACCGATTCTCATCCTTTTGAAAACAACCAGAGGCGGGCTCCCACTACGACCTGCTCTTAACGCGATCCATTTTACGACCTAAATTGAATTGTTAAAGGAATGGAGCTATATAAGGTATATAGCTCCATCCCTCTTTCTCACTCGCACGACTAATAATAATAATAATAAAATGATAATCGTGTCAGCCAATGGCTTAATAGCCAAGAGCCTCGACCAACACCTTAGGAGGCTCGCGTTAGGCGACTGGATCAAGGGCTTGATTCAGAAAGTAGTACCTACTCCTGGACACGGCTCGTATAGTTAGAAGTTCCTTTCTCTGGAGCCGGTAGCTAGGACCCTGTTTCCGAAACCGGCAGGATGCCTACTGTTTTTTATATTTTTAAATGTTTTATTTTTTATTTTTGAAATATTTTAAAATGTAAACATATTAGTTTATAAAAGTGAAAAAAAAAATAATTATTATTATTGTCAATAAGCTGAATATAGTGGTGATTGACCGATTAGCGCGCAGTGCAATGATTGTTGATGTCACGATCCCACATGACGAGAATCTCGTTAAAGCTGAGAAAGAGAAACAAATCAAATAACCCGACTTAGCACACGAGGTTGTCAACATGTGGAATGTAGACTCGGCTGTCATTGTACCGATTGTCGTGACCACCAACGGCCTGATGGCTAAAACCATCGACGACCACCTGTCGAAGCTGTCGCCGCGCGGTTAGATCAAGGGCTTGATACAGAAGGCAATACTCCTCGATACGGCTCGCATTGTGAGGAGGTTTCTGTCTCTGGAGCCAGCAATTTTTTTGAGTAAACATGTTTTTAAAGATCAAAGCCGTTTGAAAGGAGTAACGAAAACAAGCTAAAAATATGATATCGTTAATTTTTTTTTTTTTGGCAAAATTATTAATCATACAAAAATATCATATGTGGATAATGTTGTGCATGAATCTATAATAAACATATATTTTTATCAAACCTTTTGACCGTCGAGTCGACCGTTGACCGCCGTTGAGTTGGCTTCAGAAAGTCACTGTTTTATGGCACTGATCGGGAGCTAGGGCCTTAATGACTTGTTTAAAATGCGAAATATCCAGTAAAATGAAAAACAACATTTCATGTTTCACTAATGTCGGAGTCAGAGTGTATCTCATGTTTCAGTCAGAGTGTATCTCATGACAATTCTAATAATCCCAAACAAACGGTTAGGTTACATTGATTTATTACAGAGTTCCAGTGCCTACCCTCCGGCTTCATCGTCAGATCAGTTCGATATATCCCCTCCCCCTCTTCCTTCAGTCAGTCATCGACTACACGTATAATCAAAGCAATTTTACTTTTTACGACATTTCTGCTGTGATCCTATGAAGAGTTCCGTTCCATATCTTCGAAGTTCATCATTAGATCATAACAATAATTCTATGGGACCAATTTGAATTTGACCTTTGAATCAAAAAAATAATTTTCATAATCGGTCTACAATTGACCGAGAAATCGGTGAGCATACAAAAAAAAATACATACGGCCGAATATAGGACCTCCTTCTTTTTGAAGTCGGTTAAAAATACACGTGCCTCTTAATAGAGCGAAAGAAGGGTTAGACATAATGTAGTATCTAATATTATAAGTGCAGGAAGTTTACTGTCAAATTATTGGAAGAAAATAGAAAAGTTGCAGCTGCCTTTGAGATCTTCAAGGAAATTGAGTTAGTCTTTTTTAGTCCTTAGAATTTCTTGATAAACTACAATTTTCCTACCTTGATATTTTACACGAAAGGTATAGTTTTTTTTTAAATGGCTCCGAGAGGGAATGTCGGACTTTTACTGACTAAAACCACATCTCCATCCTTCAGTTGCCCTTTGCGTTCTACGACCAGGGGTTTCCTTTTCAGTAAATGTCCGTGGCTCTAATGGGCATCGGCCCTGCTAGGTCCCTATACAGTTTGCTGACATCTCTTTGAGGAGCGCGTGGAACGCTGCGTGCTGCCGGCGACTTGGGTATGGTCCGGTCGATTACTGGTCGGTCGGACGGCGAGTTACACCTTGCTCGTCGTCCTCAAGCCCGCATTTATCGTGGTTAATAGGCGGGGTGGGGACTCGGCGGCTGGGGCGTGAGGACATCCGTTCCCTCACGCGTACAGCCATCTAATTTGCTAGCATTACTGCTTCGCAGAAGGAGGCAAACGCCTACCATTCCTCCGCACTCCAGACTATGGCCTGAATCAGGGCCCGGCGCTAGAGGTCGTTGCCGCCAATCACCTCCATGAGGACACGGCAAGCGGGGTACACTTCCACTGTATGCCCAGCGTGTCCTCTGGGCGGTTCACATAATGGT
Organism: Mythimna impura; assembly: GCA_905147345.3. Taxonomy (NCBI): domain Eukaryota; kingdom Metazoa; phylum Arthropoda; class Insecta; order Lepidoptera; family Noctuidae; genus Mythimna; species Mythimna impura. Next base: position 19,269,220 of record LR990356.1, on the reverse strand, counting down.
GACACTCGGGCATTTCTTCCACCTGAATGAGAACCTACATCATTTGGAAGGTAAGGACGCCATGACGCCTGACCAGCCACTCCTCAAAGAGGAGACTAATATAATATAATTGTGCGTGCCCGGTGTTGTAGTAGTTGTGGAATATTATTATTATTATTATTAATAGTAACGTGTAGTAGTGCGCAATGCTTTTAAATAAAAAAAAAAAAATGTTGCACAAGTTTAATTGTTTTCAAGTGAGTCAGAACCATGGATGCGAGACGCACAGGACCATTTGTTGTGGCGACGCTTGGGGGAAGCCTATATCCAGCAGTGGACGTCTTTCGGCTGAAATGATGATGATGATGAGTCAGAACCATGAAGACCAAGTTAAATTAACATTCCACTTTCACACCGTGTTAATAATTGTTTCTGGAAACACGCAAATAAATTAAAAACCAAACTGAAAGTCCCTGTGAGCGTCGACCTCGAAGTGAATATTAATTTGTAGACGTAGACGGACACACCACAGGGTGCCGTGGTTTGCAATATATATGCCAGACAGACTTCTGAGGGATTATGCGAGGTTGGTCGCTTTCATCTTGTGTCAATGAAACATCCAGTTGTATTTACATTAAGTAACCCATACATGTAAACGATCTTTGGTTTAGATAACTACATATTTCAAAGGTCAGGCTACGGACTTAAAGTCAGCGGGTGCGGAGCGTCAGCGGCGGCGGTGGCGCTTTCTAATGCATAGATTTATATGGAACTGCCCCCCTAGCCAAGTTACAATCGTTTTGTTCGCGCCGAACGCCTCAAGTAGGCCACGCCTCCGATTGCTTTGTTCTGACCACGTTACTGAGCGTCGAGATGACGTCAGAACAAAGGAATCGGAGGCATGGCCTACTCGAGGCGTTCAGCGCGAACGATACGATTGTAACTTGGCTAGGGGGGCTGGCCTCAAAGGCAGCGGCGCCGGTGCAGCAAAAGTGTATGTGTGTAGTGTAGTAGTGTTTGAGTGGTTCCATAGCCAAATGGCAAAAAACGGAACCCTTATGGATTCGTCATGTCTGTCTGTCTGTCCGTCCGTATGTCACAGTAACTTTTTTCCGAAACTATAAGAAGTATACTGTTGAAACTTGGTAAGTAGATGTATTCTGTGAACCGCATTAAGATTTTCACACAAAAATAGAAAAAAAAAAACAATACATTTTGAGGGTTCCCCATAATTAGAACTGAAACACAAAAAAAAAAATTCATCAAACCCATACGTGTGGGGTATCTATAAATAGGTTTTCAAAAATGATATTGAGGTTTCTAATATCATTTTTTTCTAAACTGAATAGTTTGCGCGAGAGACATTTCCAAAGTGGTAAAATGTGTCCCCCCCCCTGTAACTTTTGAAATAAGAGAATGATAAAAATATATGATGTACATTACCATGCAAACTTCCACCGAAAATTGGTTTGAACGAGATCTAGTAAGTAGCTTTTTTTTAATACGTCATAAATCGTAAACCGCAAGTTACCTTTCAAGTTTGTACGGAACCCTCAGTGCGCGAGTCCGAATCGCACTTGGCCAGTTTTTTTATTATTAAAATTGAACCGTATTTTTGAAACGTATGACGTCAGATTCAAATACCCTCTTTTTGAGTTAGGCCTCTTCATGATTAAGCATGCGAATATTGCCGTTTTTTTGCAGCCAAATATTACTCTTTTCGTATTGAAATCTGGGTGACAGCGTTTTGCCAACACTCACATCAATCACGCCGCGTGAATTGAACCAGTGAAATAAAAAAGAAAAGATTATCTGTAACGATGTATTTGGTTATTTTTTTCGACTATTTTTAGGTTAGTAAGGGTTTATCTGCGTTTTCGGAAAACACTAAAATTTCTGTTACATAGTCTATATTTTCCACGGGGATTTTTTGAAAGGGAAACCCTTGGTCCTAAAACGCAAAGGGCAACTGCAGGACACAAGTGTGGTTTTGGTCAGTAGTCGTCAAAGTCTGACACGCCTTCCCGCTCCACCCAGAGCGGGAGAAATCATTGTATGATTTTCCACCTTAAAAGATTATATTCGGTACTTATAATTGGATCGACGTTAAAGAGCTAGTCGTTATATAAAGAAAAAATATATGAAAAAAAGTCCCAGTGGAAAAAAAATCATGTAGAAAAGCTTAATGTTTATATATACACCCCCGATTTCTGATATTTGAAGTTGAGAATTACTCAAACTCTACTTAGTAGAGTTTGAGTAATTCTCTCTTCTAAAGTATAGTTTAAGACGCTATTAAATCAAAATACTCAATTTAGAAATCCACCAACAATCGCAGATAATTAAAGTTTTATTTACTATTAGGATAAAGCCGTAGGTACAGCTTAATCCAAAGACAAAAAAACTTCCAAATTATGACCATAAAAATAATTATTTTCATTTTGCTTAACTTCAGATTAATTAATTTAATTTTTCATTGTAATCACACTAATATTATAAAGGTGAAAGTTTGTATGTGTGTTTGTTACTCTTTCATACTCAAACATCTAAACAAATTTGGATGAGATTTAGCACACACCATGTCCTGGAATAGTACATAGGATAATTTAGATAATATAGTATATTTTTCATTTTCTAACTTATTTGTATACACTGTGTCTACATCTCTCATCCAACTCTCCTGTCGCAGGTCTGCTGGAAGAAATTTTATTTGAAATAAGCAGTACCTTCGTGCTCTTCTACCTGATTTTGTTCTTTTCATTTTAAAATGTTTGTGTGTACATTAATAAATAAATAAAATACTTTTTATCCCGGGAGTATGCTCTCGTAATTATCTCTAGGTAATTTAATAACGATTAAATTACCTAACAGGACGAACAAGCTAGCTAACGTAGTTTTGAAGTTATCGTCGTTTTAGTAAGACGGGGCGAAATGTCCCGCCAAGAGGTCGCGAACGGTGACAGATAGGGCGACAGCGCCGCGGGAGCGTCCGACAGTTCGGGGGTTATTTGGAAGTAGATTCCCGTGAAGCCACTTACGGAAGCTAGTATTATAAATTAATGTGAATGTCTGTGAGTTTCTTAATCGGTCATGCATCTAAGGTTAAACAGATTTAGTTAAAATTGGAAAATAATATAATATTCCACAACTATCACACATCGCCGTCTAGTCCCAAGCTAAGCAGAGCTTGTGTTATGAGTACTAGACAACTGATAAACATACTTTTAAATTTCTAAATAAATACAAATATAGATAAATTACATCCAGATACATAACAAATGATCGTGCTCATCACACAAACATTTGTCCTGGGTGGGAATCGAACCCACGACCTCCGGCATAGCAGTCAGGGTGACTAAACACTAGACCACTAGTCAGTCAAAAATGGATAAACTCTGGGCTGGATGAAGAAATAAGATGCGTTTCTAATCCTGGTAACACATTCTTGTGTAATAATGTAATTATTTTTCCAGCGGCCAAAACCACTACTAAGAACTAGTCTACCATAAACGTCGTAGTCCCAACTTAATTCGACATATTTTAGACCTTAATGATCATAATGTAATTTTTAGTTAATTAACTTTTTTTATGTTTGTTTTGTTTGTGTCTTTAATTGATTATTCTCGAATAACAGTAACCTACAGTAACACTAACACGAAATTTTAAGAAAACTAAAATGATACCAATCTTAATAACAAGAAGTTCCATTACTGTCTCTTTGTCTCAACACTGCTTTCTAAAGAGAAAGTTTCATTCAGTGGCTCCAACTTCCGAGTTATAGGTCGTGGGTTAAAACCCAGGAAAGTGCTTTGCTTTGTGTAATTTATTTCATCACCAATTCTCTTAAAACGGTGAAGGATAACATCGTGAAGAAACTGGCATAAACCAAAAATTCGAAGACAATTATTAGTTACATTTATCAACCCGCGTGGTGTGACAAGAATGGATAAAGTGAGAAATGAGTATATCTTCCCCTAAGTTTGAAAGTGGCGCCAGTGACTGAAAAGTTGAAAGGGAATCGTTTATCTTGGTATGGTCATGTGAAGAGGAGGGATGAAGCGCATGTTGCTAAAAGAGTTATGAATTTACATGTGGATGGAAGGAGAGGGAGAGGGAGGCCAAAGAAAAGATGGATGGATTGTGTGGAGGACAGAATGGAAGAAAAAAAACGTGTTGTGCCGACCCCAAATGAAACGGGACAAGGGCAGGAAGATGATGATTTATCAACCCGCACAGGGCCCGCGTGGTGGATTACGGCCCATTCCCTCGCCTCAAGAGGAGGCCTGATTCCCAGCAGTGGGAACATTATAAGGTTGATTATGCTGCATGCTGCCTTCGTAATTGAATTGGTTATGTTTGGCTGGATAGTTATGTAAAGCGTTCTCAAAATTCGCAACTAAATATATTTTCATTAAACAGCCGAATGGTTGGTTTTAATTGATATTTGAAACGGTTGTAATACTTTGACAAAGCTTTAACATCAATTGGTGAAAAGACTGCTCTAAAGTTGACGTATTACTAACATATTTGTAGAGCAGATATTTTTTTACAAGCTTTGTATACCTACATATTTGCTTACAGGAAAAATTTCAAATGGATTTTCAAAACGGTTTTTGCTAAATGATTGAACTAAAATTTAATATAACTATGTTTATAAAGTCATTTGTGTGTGTTGATAAACAACAAACTCACATACACAAGACACCCAGATCCGCAACAATTTAAGTAGGTCATACAAATATTTTGATCCGTGTGGAAATCGTATTATTTATGGTTATGATATTGTGATGTTTATGGGCACTTGGGCAGAGCAACGCCGTATTCTCGTGGGGGCGATTGGCGGCGGCGATCTCTCGCGCCGGGCCTTGGTACAGGCCATGGTCCGGAGCGAGGAGGAGTGGCAGGCGGTCGCCTCCTTCTGCGAAGCAGTAATGCTAGCAAAGTAGGCGGCCGATCGCGTGACGCAACGGTCCTCACGCCCCAACCGCCGCCGAGATTCCGATCCCGATTTCCGGCCACCGTAGGCGCGGGCTTGCGGACGGCGAGCAATGGGTGGCTCACCGTCCGATCGTCCGGTAACCGTCCGGACCGAGCCCAAGTCGTCGACGGCGCGTACTGTTCCACGCGCGCCTCAAGGAGATGTCAGCAACTGTAGGGGCCCAGCTGGGCCGAAGCCTACTGGGGCCATGGGTAGTGTGAAAACGAAACCCGGGGCCCTGGGACGAAGGCAACGAAGGAACAGGAGTGGGTTTTTAGTCAGTAAAAGTCTGACACTATCTCCCGCCCCGCCCAAGAGCGGGATTTGTCATTGGATGATTTTCCCACCTAAAAAAAAAATGTTTATGCAGGACATAAAATATTTCGTCGAATAAACTTATGTAAATGGACCAGCTGATTTCCTTTGAGAGAAGACAAGTTGAAGAAATCGACACTCGAAACGAAAATCTCTGTAATAGCTACTGCGTCATGAAGACGTTAATAAAAGGCGAACTTTCCTTGTTCTAGCTCGTCGATATTTGTTCCTGCCTGTTCCCTTAAAGTTGAACTTTTGCCGACGCTCAAAATACCAATCTCAAGATTTACCAAATAGCGATGGAGCGTAGCATAATGAAATTCAAACTGTCCGGCCGAATTCGTAACATAGTTAAACGCTTTAAGACTATCATCGCTGATATTATAAACGAATTTTGCCAGATTGGGCGGGTTGCATATACAGGTGAATGAAAACAGATAAATCAAGATCAACGAAGAAAGAATACGGGCGTCATCACTAAGGCAGGCCTAAAAACGCTAGCGACACTATCTGGGCTGGTTGGTCGGAAAAGACAATACTTAAAGGGAGCTGGATGGAAGAAACATGGGGGAGGCCTTTGCCAAGTCATGGAACTACTTAGAAAAATATTTGACGACTCTAGCGACAGTGAAATATTGACCAGTTTGACGACACTACAGTCAAATGCTAAAAGACGTATACGTAGACGTATTGCATAATTTTATTTTTTATTTCATCAGGAGTTGCTTGCACATTCTTCTTCGTTACGACGACGTAGACGAGACTTCGTTACGAGACATCTACGCTTTAAAATACGCATACAGCATATTTTTTTTGACTGACTGACTCCATCACAATAATAATTCAAAAGTGCGTGTAAATGGTTTATTTGAAATGAATGCTTTGATTCTGGAATTTTCTGTCTGATTCATTCACACTGTTCCGCCACTTTGATTACTAAAGTATTTTTGATATGTTTTCGGGTAGAAGGTGCAGAAATAAGAAGTCGGGTGCTTTAAATGAACGATAGTTTAATACTGACGATTCGCAATGTCACCTTTACACTATACGGTGCTACATATATGAGTGAGCGAGAAGCACATACACATCACTCCTCCACACTAATTTTGAAACCTGTTGACAGAATACTTAATATTAGGTACAACTTGTTACATCGCATATTAACTTAACTTATTTAAATTTACTTATAATATACCGAATAATCTACATTTTTCCTGGCACGCTGAGAACGTGTACGTGACACTTGCATAGTAGCTGAATCCTGTGCGACGACCGAGGCTTGAGGAGCCTGGGCGTCTGATAAATTACTGGAAGACTGGCGTGCACTTTCTTGAACCTCAGTATCAGTTACCCTAGTTGCATTGCTAGCCGCTTCAACGCTAGTTGTAACCACCGGCGCTGCAACTGTTTCCTCTTCCACCGGTTCCTCTGAAACTACACCCATTGCCGTGCTAACTGAATTTGATGCATTTATTGATTCGGGTGTTGTTGACAATCTAAACGGAACTGGTGAAATCGGTGGACTAGGAACAGGCGGAACCCCCGAAGGTATCGATTCAACACAATCAATTGATCTTGCAATACCTTTTTTATTTTTACAATTTAACAGTTGATCAAGATGTCTAATACAAGATAAACTTTGATCATCAACCAGCACTTCGTACATTCTTTTCCCTATTACTTTATTTATTACTCCTAATTTCCAAGTCTCTTTCCTACCACTGTACCACCGGACCCATACCCTATCACCTGCTTCGAAAGCTCTGCTGCGACATTCATTCTCCTCTAACGATTTTTTATGTGGTACATTTTCTTTTGGAAGTATTAAATCAAGACGTGATCTCAAATTCCTACCAAACATTAATTTTGCAGGTGAGTGTCCAGTAGTGCAGTGCTCTGTATTCCTATATTCAAATAAATATCCAATTAACTTTTCGTGTAGTACATGTTGTGCAGTATTTTCATTTAATATCATTTTTAACATCTTTTTACATGTCCTTACTGAATTCTCAGCTTGTCCGTTGCTACATGGATGGTAAATTGGAGATGTCATGTACTTAATGCCATTATTGGAACAGAAAATATTAAATTCTTTTGAATTTATCTTAGCGTCGTTATCCGAGACTAAGGTACGAGGTAAACCAAACATGGAAAAAATTTGCTTCAGTTTTCTTAATAATGATTGAGTGGTGGTATCATTCCGCATATAAATACATTCTAACCATTTAGAGTACGCGTCAATGACTACTAGGTATGTCTGTTGACGTTTAGATAGATAATCGATGTGGATGCGTTCCCACGGTGCCGCTGGACTCGGCCACGGAGCGGGACTCGGCCACCTCTCAATATCATCGTCTATACCGGGCCACCACATCCTACCACGCGCATTGCATTTCATTTTGACGATGCCTAAATGCGTGCTATGCAGTTCGCGTAACATTCTCTCTCGCAGTGTCGTCGGGATTACCACTTTATGACCCCGCATTAAAACACCATTCTCATATTGCAAATCCGTACGACATAAAAAGAAAGGACGAATAGACTCGCAAACAATTTTGCGCTGCCAACCTACACTTGTATACCTAACGACGGTTTGTATAGTCTTATCATTACAGGTAGCATTCTTTATATCTACTAATAAAACAGCTGGGTCGGTCGTGTCTAAAAAATTCAAAGACAAGTACGCGTCATATTCGCTATCTCCTTTGCACGCAGTATCCGACACAGGTGCACGGGAGAAATAATCGGCGACTAAGTTATTGTCACTAGATATATACTGAACTGTATAGTTGTATGCAGATAGAATAATAGCGTATCTTTGCAACCGTAATGCTGTGGTTATCGATATACCTGTTTTATTATTAAATATTGATACTAAGGGACGGTGATCGGTTTTAAGAACAAAAGGTTCGCTCCTACCGTATAAGTATTGATGAAAGTGTTTGACACCAAAAATTATCGCTGTCACTTCTTTTTGTATTTGGCTATAATTGCGTTCGCTCGCCGAGAGCGACCGTGAGGCGTAAGCCAGCGGTCGTTCGCCGCCATCGCTATCCCGTTGAGATAAGACTGCCCCGAGCCCGTGTGGGCCCGCGTCTACCGATAGCACTAGCTGCGCGCTCGGCTCGAAGTGCGCCAGCACGCGCTCGGAGGCGAGCTCGGCGCACACGCGGCGCACCGCGCGTCGCTGGCGCGGTCCCCACTCCCACCGCGCGCCACTGCGCAGCAACTCGTGGAGCGGGCTCATAATGCTTGACGCATTTGGAATAAAGTTTCTATAGTAGTTGACTACTCCTAGGAACCTCTTTACTTCTGTTATATTTGTTGGTTCTGGTGCATTTAATATTGCTTTAACTTTATCGCGGTTTGTTCGTACCTAATCCGTGTTTATCGATAACGTAACCCAAGTACGTTACATTATCCTTAAAAAACTCGCACTTGTCCTTTTGAAGGCGCAAACCTGCCTCATTTAACCTGCTTAGAACCTGTGCTAATCTCGTCATATGAAGTGCTTTCGTTGGCGCCGTCAAACAAATATCGTCTAACCATATACTGACTCCTTCGATACCAAACAATAGTACTTCCATTGCCTTTTGGAACAGGGCGGGAGCATTCGCAAGACCGTAAACTAGGCGTGTATATTTAAATAACCCTTTTGGTGTGATAATGGTAGTTAACTCCTGAGAATCTTCTGTGAGACAAAATTGATTATATGCGTTTTTTAAATCTATTTTTGAATAATGTTCTCCGCCACCAAGTTTAGCGAACACTTCTTCAATCCTAGGTAACGGGTACTTATCTATTATAAGGTCCTTATTAAGTGTGACTGAAAAATAACCTGCTATCTTAACCGTGTTATTATCCTTTAGAACTGGTACTATAGGTGTCGCATAACGTGAATTACTCACTGGTACTAGTATCCCCAAACTGACTAATCGGTTTAACTCTGATTCGACCTTATCTTTTAAAGCAAACGGTATTGGTCGGGCCTTAAAGAATTTTGGTACTGAATTTTCCTTTAATTGGAGGTGGACTTTAAACTTATTAAAACAACCAAGTTCATCTTTCCATAAATTAGGAAACTGTTCCAATACTGCATTAACATCATCATCTTGGCTTATTTTATAAACATTTGTCAAAATTAAACCGAAAGCGGACATGAAATCGCGCCCTAGCAGGGGGAGGCCATTCGAGTCTACTACAAATATCTTGATTTTTTTCTTATGAGATTTATATTCGACAATAGCCTGGAAATACCCCAACGGCGAGATTTATGTCCATTATACTTCGCTGCTTCGTCCTTTGAGATTAGATAACATTGTAGTAATACGTCTAAGATATCGCCTTTCATCCACTAAGTTTGAGTTTTTTTTTTTTTTTTTATTCTGTGGGTATTTTGTCTTCCGTCTCGGTATGCCTGTCTCTGTCATTCATTCGCGTTTTAGTGCGTCGCCGATCACCACTTACTTTCTTTCAAGAGGAAAATAATCTTTCTTTTATCGTTAAAAATTTCAAATAAGAATGCCGAAACGTGGCCACAAAAACGATGACGGTGATTATTTAAGAAGAAAACTTCGGAAATGGGAAAAAAAGATCAGAAAACATGCCAAACGGTCGCGAGTTCGAACTTCTTCCGAAAGCAGTAGCTCATCGACGAATATTATTCCGTCGCCTCACCTATCGGATCGGAAAGGTAAGCTGAAGTGTTTTCTTATAAATGTTATAAGAAAGATATTGTGAATAGTTTTTAAGGACTATATCCGTATCATAACCTAACATGGAGTCAGCTTCCAAAAGTGTTGTGTACATCTTATGGGGATGTTACCTGCACAGAATTTTGGATTTACAACTCAATGGGAAAATTATATACCTACATATTAGTGATTGTGTACATTTGAAAGGAATGTTACCTTCACATTAGTTAATGACCTACTTAAATCTTATGTAGGTACGTAAGTATAGTTTAGTTACTTATTAGTGCTGTGTACATCTTACGGGGATGTAACCTGCACATAATTTTTTACTCCCAACCCATTGAACTAATTATATACCTACCTACATATTAGTGATTGTGTACATTTGAAATGAATGTTCCCTTCACATGACCTACTTTTATCTACCTTCATGACCTACTTAAAGCTTATGTAGATACGTAGGTACAGATTAGCTATTTAATAGTGTTGTGCATAGTTTCAAAGAACTATCGCCGCGCAAGTATCTCCAATACCTACAACAGGTACCTACTTATTATATTTCAGATGAAATGGAAGTTCAGCCCGAAGTCGAGTCAGTTCCGGTTTTAGATGCGGAAGCGCCCGAACTGGGTACGCCCACCTCACTTACTGACTTCCCTGCTACAGAGGCAGTACAGACAGTCCAGTCTGAATTGCCTGTTGAAGCAGCGCTCAATCCCCCCGAACTTAATGAAGAGATTCTGAATCTTTTGGGTGACACACCTTCCAAGGAAAAAATGTATGGACCAGATAATATGGGTGAATTATCTGTTCACTGGGAACACATTGCAACGACAGGCTTGACAAGGGATGCCAGAAAAGAACTACTAGAAAAACGTCTTGTCCCAAAAAACTGCACAAAGATTGACGCGCCGAAGTTAAATCCAGAAATAAAGGCTGCTTTATCTGATGTGCTCATCAAAAAAGACAAAGCTCTGGAGAATAAACAGGTACGAGTAGCAGCAAGTATTTCTTGTATTAGCGAAGCTCTCAATACTTTGTTCTCCTCGGATCACAAGGACCAGACAGTAATAAAATTACTGATCGAGGCAGGTCGACTGTTGTGTGACTCACAACAGAACGAGTCTATGACTAGACGTAGTTTTATATGTTTTACAATAAAAAAAGACATCAAAGATCATTTGTTTAACACAAAAATCGATAATTTCTTATTCGGTGAACAACTGACCGATACTATCAGAGCTGCAAAAGCCATATCCAAATCTGGCGCTGAAATGAAAATGAACACACCATTTAGAAGAGCTATGCCAGCGCAGAGACCAAAACAGGCCCCAACTCAGCCTTTAAACCAGAGGCCTCCGTTCCCGCCGGTGCCGCGGCAAGCGGGAGCAGCCAGGAGGATGGAGCCGCCACAGCGCCCGCGACAGCGACAGCCGCCGCGCTTGCAGCAGTGCCAAGCCCCCCGGCGCTAAACCTGGTACGTTCAGCTGGTCGATTATCATTTTTTTATGATCAATGGAAATTGATAACCAATGATCCTGTTATATTGTCGTGGATAAGAGGTTACGAGATACCTTTTACGAAACCGGTTCATCAGTCATTCGAACCTAGTTTACCTGCATTATCTTTTTTAGAATCCCTTCAATACAGGGTGGCTATCACTGATCTTATAAACAGTGGAGCTGGATATTTCATATTGCAAACCAGAGGAAGGACAGTTTCTCTCTAGTTATTTCCTGATCAAAAAGCCTAATGGTAAAAACAGATTTATATTAAATTTAAAGTCCTTAAACAAGCACATTAAAACTGAACATTTTAAAATTGAAGATCTGAGAACAACTTTAAAACTAGTGTCAAAAAATAGTTTCATGTCCACCCTTGATTTGAAAGATGCTTATTTCCTCGTAGCTATACATCCAAACTATAGAAAGTACTTACGTTTTAAGTACGAGGGTAAAATATATCAATTCAATGTTTTACCATTCGGCCTAAACACAGCCCCATTTGTATTTACGAAATTATTAAAACCGGTCATTTGTCTATTGAGATCGTTGGGCTATCTGTCATCTATTTATTTAGATGACATTTGTATTATTTCTAACAATTATCAAGATTGCCTAGACAATATATTCCAAACAAGAAAAATTCTAGAGACCTTAGGGTTTATTATTAATATGGAAAAAAGCTGCATGATTCCAAGTAACGTTTGCAAATACCTTAGTTTCTTAATAAACACGAAAAAATTCCATGTCAGCTTGTATAAAGATAAACGAAGCTTAATAAAACAAGAATTACAATCGTTCCAATTAAAACCACGTTGTAAAATAAGACATTTTGCACGCTTGGTAGGCCTTCTCACTTCATCTTGCCCCGCAATTCAGTACGGTTGGCTTTATACTAAGCAAATGGAAAGATGCAAATACCTTGCATTGTGTCAAACGAATAATTACGATAGCCATATGTCTTTACCACAGTACCTGCAGGATGATTTCTCCTGGTGGTTAAAATCAATTGATGACGCAGTCAATCCTATTAGACAAGACAGCTATTCGCTAGAAATATTTTCTGATGCTAGCAAAAAAGGGTGGGGGGCAGCATGCGGTGAGGAGACCGCCAGTGGCCAGTGGAGTAATTCAGAATGTATTAAACATATAAATCATTTAGAGCTCCTGGCAGCGTTCCTGGGTTTACAAATATTCGCAAAGGGATTAAAAAATTGTCAAGTTTTATTACGTATTGACAACACAACTGCTATTTCGTACATCAACCGTATGGGTGGAATAAGATTTCCACATCTAACTGAAATCACAAAATCTCTGTGGCAATGGCGTGAAGCTCGTGGTATATTTGTATTCGCTTCATACATAAGTTCAGAAGATAACGAAATAGCAGATGCGGAGTCAAGAAAATCTCACCCCGATACCGAATGGGAGATTAAAGATAATGCTTTTGAAAAGATTGTACAGGCTTTTGGGCAACCTAAAATTGATCTTTTTGCATCTAGGTTAAATAACAAATGTGTCAAGTACATCTCATGGAATAGAGACCCGGGTGCATTTGCAGTGAACGCTTTTACTCTAAGCTGGGCAAATCTTTTTTTCTATGCATTCCCTCCCTTTGCGGTTATATTAAAAGTTTTAAGAAAAATAATAACTGATAAGGCCGAGGGTATTGTTGTGGTCCCTTTTTGGCCCACGCAACCCTGGTTTCCACTGTTTCAAAAACTTCTCTGTTCTGATTTGGTTCAGTTTACCCCCTCTGATAATGTGTTATTATCTATTACCAACAGTCTCCCGAAACTCACGTTGATTGCAGGGAAGTTATCAGGACGGCACTACGGAACAGAAGAGTACCACCGTCAGCTTTAGATATAATGATAGCTTCCTTGTCTGAAAATTCAATTAAACAATATGAAATTGCAATTCGACGCTGGGTAAGCTTTTGTAACACTCAGAATATTGAAGTACATGAGGCGTCAATTCCTATGGTAATTTATTTTCTCACTGAATTATTTAATTCTGGTTTACAATACGGATCTTTAAACAGTCATCGCTCCGCTCTGTCTTTGATCTTAGGATCGAGAGTAGGGTCTGATGACCGTATCACTAGGCTATTTAAAGGTTTCTATAGACTTCGTCCTCCAGTCCCTAAATATAATATCACTTGGGACTCCTCAATCGTTTTAGATTCACTATCGAAATTGTACCCAAACTGTAATTTAAGTCTAGAACAATTAACTAAAAAGACCCTTACCTTGCTTATGCTAATAACTGCACATAGAGTGCAGACGATTAGCAAAATAACATTAGAAAATATAACTATCCATGGTCAGCTCATTTTAATCAAGATAAATAGTTTAATAAAAACTTCTCGTCCAGGTTCAGATCAACCTTGTCTTAATATCCCATTTTATAAAGACCGTCCGGAAATATGTCCGGCTGAAGCGTTGCTAGCTTATATAGATAAGACAAAGTCTTTGAGAAACAATGCTAATAGCCTATTTTTAAGTATTAAAAAACCACATAAACCGGTATCCACAAATACTATTAGCCGGTGGATAAAAGACATGTTGTCAGTTAGCGGAATTGACACCTCAATATTTTCTGCTCACTCCACCAGACACGCAGCCACCTCAGCCGCTCATAAAGCTGGTGTCAATATTGATACGATACGAAAGACCGCTGGGTGGAGTGGCACCTCCAATGTCTTTGCTAGATACTATCATAGAGATATTCAATGTGAACAATCTAATCAATTTGTTTTATCAATCCTAAACTCTGATTGATATACTGTGTTAGAATGTTATAATTTAATTACTTACATAAAATTAATGAGAAACAAACAATCGTAATAAATATTTTTTATTATTATTAATATGATATGTGTTTTAATATTTCACCATCTTTCAAAATCTACAATGTTATCTAATCTCAAAGGACGAAGCAACGAAGTATAATTGGAGATTAAACGAACTTACCTGAAGTGAAGTTCTATCCAAATTATACGAGTTGCTTCGTCCGAAGAGATTAGTTCCCTCCCAACCCCGATAACTCCCAATATCTATAAAGGTGAAATATTTAAAAGGTTCCAGACTTTCAACTAAATGAATGACAGAGACAGGCATACCGAGACGGAAGACAAAATACCCACAGAATAAAAAAAAAAAAAAAAACTCAAACTTAGTGGATGAAAGGCGATATCTTAGACGTATTACTACAATGTTATCTAATCTCTTCGGACGAAGCAACTCGTATAATTTGGATAGAACTTCACTTCAGGTAAGTTCGTTTAATCTCCAATTATATAAACACATTTTGATTGTACAATCAGTTAAGTTGTAACGTGCAAACAATTCTGAGTACATTCTCTTTGAAATAACCGAAACTCCAGACCCGGAATCTAACTCCATAGTCAAATTAGTATCACCCACTTTAATGTTTAAATTCAACGGTTTATCTGTTACATACCTTATGTTAAAATTATGACATTCTTTACACCTGCTGTCCTCCATGTCTGTTTCAGCGTCACTATTGTCGCTTCCGATATTATTGACGCGAACACGGTCGGTTTTGTTTTTTTTATTACACACTTTTTTTAAATGTCCTACTTTTCCACATTTTTGGCACTTATAGTTTTGGTAACGACACATCTCCTTATCGTGACCCTTTAAACCGCATACCGAACAACGGGAGACTTCGCAACACTGATTTTTCGACGTTGATGAGCGCCCATCTCGTGAACCCGTACGAGCGCCGCCGGCGCCGCTGCCACCACCGCCACCACGTGTACCGCTGCCGTCGCTCGACCGCCTGCCTTCACCTTTGCATATTTTGTACACTGCTTCTTCTTTTATGGCAGTGACCTCTGTGGACACCACGTTCCTGGCCTCTCTAGCGCATTCCGCTCGCTCAGCTATCTCTAGAGCTTTCGTAAACTCCAACGTGGAAGCATTCTGCTCAAATAGCTTGTCACGCTCGGGCCCCGCTCCCAAACCAAGGACAAAACGATCCGTCAGGTTTGTGTCTAAAGCTGATCCAAAGTTACAGTAGCTCGCCAATCCTCGCAGTCGTGCAGCCCAATCGCCCAACGACTCGCCTGAGCTCCTCTTCGCTTCGTAAAATTTGGCTTTGTCCGAAAATGAACATTGCTTCTGTTTGAAGTGAGTATCAAGCAGTTCCACCAGCTTCTTATAGTACAAAGCTTCCAACTCGACAGGATATGCCAAATTACGTACCAATCGATATGAGTCATCAGATAGATGTGTAATTAAGATAGCACTTTTATTTTCTTCCTTCACATCGTTGACCTTCAAAAATTGGTTCAACCGCCCTTTATAAATAGACCACTCGCATGATTTATAATCAAACGTCGTTAAATTTCCCAAAAACGACTTCGCCATTTTTTTTTTCTTGCTTGTGGGTAAGATCGTCCTCGTCGCCAATGATATGTTTTCGGGTAGAAGGTGCAGAAATAAGAAGTCGGGTGCTTTCAATGAACGATAGTTTAATACTGACGATTCGCAATGTCACCTTTACACTATACGGTGCTACATATATGAGTGAGCGAGAAGCACATACACATCAATTTTACATTCGGTTTTCAGAGCGCTGTTTTATATTTATGAACTCGATAACATTCTCACATAACATCGCACCTCTATTCCCTGGAAAGTTAAGCAGAGGAGCATGAAATGGATAAGTTTATTGCTAGTAATCTGTTCAACAAAAACTATTTTGCTTAGCTGCTGCGTTATCTTTTAGAGTAATGCTCCAATCGGAGCAGCTATTCACATACAAAACACGATCATCAATTCAGTCGAAAGACGTCCACTGCTGGACATAGGCGTCGCTTAAGTGTCACCACAATGACCGGTCTTGTGCGTCTTGTATCCATCGTATTCTCGCGACCCTCACCATGCCATCGGTCCACCTTGTAGGAGACCTTTCAATGCTGCGTACTCCATTACGTGGTTGTCACTCCAAAATATTTCGGCCCACCACTTCTGAGAGCAATGTGCCCTGTTCACCTTTATCTTATTTCTATAATGCGGTATATTTAGTATATATAGTGACTATATCGATATCATATAGGATAATAGAAGACAAACTATATATCTACCGGAGACATAGTTAATTTAATTTCAAGACTGATTCAGGAACGATAGACAGGAGATAGACGTGTGTGGGTGTGTGTGTTGTTTTTTGATATTGCGTACAAGACAATATGATGTTTGGCTTATACTACAAAGTACTACTACTACCTTTCAACGCCACGAATTTTTATAATAAAATGCTTACCAAACGCCTTGATCCAAAAATGCCTGGTTCCGGAAAAAATGGAATTTGTTTTAACCCTTTTATTTGTCTCATATATCAGACTGTGGCGGCGCGGGCACGTAATTGATTTGTAACATTTATCAGTCTGAGGCGTTGAAAGAGTTAAGATGCCTCGGATATTGATAAAGATGGTATTGTCTATACTTTGGTATATCAGTGTGTGTCGACATGTACTAATAGAAATTGATAGCCATTGGATATTATCCTGTGTTTTTTTTTTGTATATAATATGTTATTTTTGTACAAGATTTTATACTAAAAAACAATGAATACTAAAAAGAAATCTTCTTTTGAAAACAATATCAAAATTAGTTATTAAATATAGCATCAATTTGCTTTAATTTTTGACTGGAGGAATGGGGCTGTGGTGGGAACAATTATGTCGCTGTTTCTTTTACACACACGCAACCTTATGGCGGTGACGTCACATTTCAGTGTCTGCATCCTTATTCTGTTGTTTGACAGTTTCCCCTTCCAACAGATTTGAAAAGTTTCTTTCAGACTTAGGAACTACTATTATGTTCTCTAAACTGACAAGTACCTTGGTGGTAGTATTCAGACATCAAATCCAGGCACCTGTCGAAATGTTAATAATTTTCGCCATTGGTTGATTTGACATCAAAGACATGGTTATGTTAATAATAACATTTTCAAAGGGGAAAACCTTTCACCTAAGGGAAGCCAGCTGAAGGCATTAATTTAGTTTAAAGCCCTCATTGTGCGACATTGAATATTGTTAGCGATGGCGTCGCCAGTAACTGTTACGTGCTCTGTAGGTTATACAGAAGCCCTACCACGATCTCTTAATGCAATCTATTTCACGACCTAAAGTGAACTGTTAAAGGAATGGAGCTGTATAAGACGTATAGCTCCATCCCTCTTTTTCTCGATCACACGTTTGAAATTTCAACACGTGTTCATGGTATGGATTGTATGGTAAGGCACCTGCAGGCCTAGCCAAGTTACGACCGTTTCGTTTTGATTCTCTTTCGTCGATCGCCTCGAGTCGGCCACGCCTCCTATTCCTTTGTTCTGACCACGTGACTGTGCATTGAGATGACGTCAGAACAAAGGAATCAGAGGTGATCGACGAAAGAGAATCGAAACGAAACGGTTTGAACTTGACTAGGGGGCTGAGGTCCTACCATGAGCTCTAAACGCGATCCATTTCACGACATAAACTGAACTGTTAGAGAGAGCTATATAGGGTACATAGTTCAATCCCTATTTCTCGTTTGCACGTCTAGGCCGCGTTTCAACTATGTCGTAATGATTAATTTATCGTCTGAGAGTGTGTTATATAGTTCAGAAAAGTGTAACATCGAATAACAAGTTCCCGTATGTTTTACTAATAGGAAACTCTTCACAACGAATGCACGCTGCTACGAAATACCAACGCCACAGTCATGGAATCTCGAATAACCAAGTCTCTAATTCACCAATTCGAGGCAGTTAACAACAAATGCGAGCTTCTACGAATAACTTATCGCCGAAGCCACTCGACCTCGCTTAACCAAACCTCTAAGTCCCAAACTGAGCAGAGCTTATAATATATAGCTTGATAATATGAGTACTAGTCAACTGATAAACATACTTATATATTTCTAATATACATACATATTATAGATAAATCACACCCAGACACAGAACAAATGATCGATGACAGTTCGGCGTCACGCGCTGACTCAAGTGCGATCGCCGAGCGTAGGTATTAAAAGTGAGTACATACATGAGATTGACTTCTGTACCTATTTATTTTGTGGTATAGATAGATAGATAGATAGATAGATATATTCTTTATTGTACACCAAAAATACAAATTACACTAAGAACTTAAAATTAATAGGGTGTCACAATGGGCGGTCTTATCGCTAAAAGTACAGTAACATTGAAGCTTAATAAATACTTTGAAGAAAAAGTTTAATAAACTGGGGAAGAGATTAATTTATTTCCGCACTCACAGACTCTGTGTACTTTTTAAGTTGTTAAATATTTCTGGGATTTGTGCCTTTTTTACCTTAACGTCTCTTTAGAGTTGTTTTTTTTTAATTTCTTGTGGTGGGAAATCACCAAGTATTATTTCGCGCTCTGGGTGGAACGGGAGAGCGTATCAGACTTTTACTGACAAAAACTCACCTATGTTACTTCATGTACTTTTTGTGTTCTAGGGCTACGGTAATACATTCAAACTTTCCCACTGCCCTAATAGGCTCTACTCGGCTCCTTCAGTTCTCGGGCTTGGTCGTTATCGGATGGTGAGCTACCCATTGTTCGTCGTCCGCAAGCTGAAGGTATTTTCCGTGTATTTGTGAAACTCAGTTTCGTAAGAGAGTTTCAAAGTTTCGGAGAGCAGGCGGCCGAGTGGGTACGGCCTCGACTTACAAGTTGTAGGTCGCGGGTCCAAAACCCAGCCAGGCGCATTACTTTGTGTAATTTATTTCATCACCACCGCTCTCAAAACGGTGAAGGAAAACATCGTGAGGAAACCGGCATGTCCTAGAACCAAAAATTCGAAGACATGTAACATCCACCAACCCGCACTGGGCCTGCGTGGTGGATTACGTCCCATTCCCTCTACAAGAGAGGAGGCCTGAGTCCCAAAAGTGGGAACATTATAAGACTGACTATGCTATGCTATGCTATGCAATTTCGTAAGTGAGATTATTCGCTGTAAAAGTAAAACATATTTTTTTATAATCTTGGCCTTTTCATTGCAATGCGTATAATTCACGACATCAGTTTGAATTTGCTTTAACGTTTTTGTCACATGTTATCGACGGCTTGGGTCGATCATGTCTGCGAGATATTGTTTCCTACAAAAAATTCTGATATCATATTTTCATTTATGTCGACCGCTTCAACGCCTTTTATGAAAGGCCCGAAATATGGCTGCGTAGCCAGATGTCGTTTCCAAGTTTTTTACTAACAAAAAAAAAGCTTATGAATATTGTTAATCTGCGGATTGTGAGAAACTTTTCGATGTTGGGTATATATAGGGTATTAGAAAGTTACAAAGTCGGCCTTCTGCCCTAATCCTAATATTTTGGCTTCATAATATACATCTTTTTTTGCCATTATCTCAATAGTTACCTCTTTTTTAGACAGACCATCTTACAAAATAAGCTTACTGCTACCAGCGGCCACGTGATGGTTAAAAATTATTCCAAGGGAAAGTTACCTTGGGATAATATAAATGAAAGTATATACTTCCGAAATAAAAAGTATCCTATATGCTTTTCTAGGACATTGTCAACCTGTGTACCAAGTTTCATCAAAATGCGTTCCGCAGTTCGAGCGTGACGAAGTAACAAATATTATATGCATACCTACACCTTTATAAAATTCGTGTGATTGCATTTTATTTCTTGCTAGAATTACTAAAAAAGAAATATACAATAAAAATAGGTAAAAAAACTTTTTAAGTTAAACGGTTTTATGTTAAACATACATTGCAATGTTTAAGATAAATGTACTAAAAAACAAAAAATAATAAAATAGATACAGTCGTGGGAATTATAAACATATGCATAGACTAGACTAAAATAAAACCGTGGGGCACGTCAATTGTCTACAATCGTTGATTAAAATGTTTGTTTTGTAATGTTACACTATAATTAGGCAGTTGTTCAACCGACAACGATGGACGTGTGATAAGTAGGGCTAGAATGTGGAAACAAGCTAGCAAGCTTGATTATAAGCGAGTTTTAGGGTTTCATAGTGGTGAGCGAGTAGTACTTTTATCATATGTTTTGTCGATTAAAGACAAACTACGAGCAGTGAAACGATTCCTCGCCAGCCAGCAGTGTGAATGTCCAACGATAAACTAGTTGAAACATCTCTTTTATTTACATGGAGTGTATAACTATTGGAATTTCCATGAGCAAGAAAATAGTAAGTAATTTCCTCACTGTCTGCGGGCCAACTGCCTATTTTAACGACGAATTAAACGATTCTTCTATCGCACATTAAGTCGATAATTTGTAGACAATTGACGTGCCCCACGGTTTTATTTTAGTCTAGTCTATGCATATGTTTATAATTCCCACGACTGTATCTATTTTATTATTTTTTGTTTTTTAGTACATTTATCTTAAACATTGCAATGTATGTTTAACATAAAACCGTTTAACTTAAAAAGTTTTTTTACCTATTTTTATTTTCTAGTTTTTAGTTTTTATTTCGCATTCTGTTTAATTCATTTAGTGCTTCATTATTGCAAGGTTTCTTGCCCGTTAGTTTATTGCAGTCCAACTCCTCTATACGTAGTCCCTGCAAAGATCTTACTCTACTAAGAGCCACGTAGGCTTGACCTTCTTCAAACAGTTTCGCACCTAAGTATACGACTGCGTGATCCACAGTGCTGCCCTGCATTTTATGTATTGTAGAAGCCCATGATAGTATTAAAGGCAACATTCTTCTTTCAGCCGTCCCGTAATTGTACTTAGCTGGAAACTGTATGGCTTTCGGGTGTATAAGATGTACTCCGTCTCTTGCGAAATCAATTCGGACGGAAGGTACATCTGTTGCATACATCTGAGTTCGACGAAATTCAGGCCAAACGATTTCGTTGATGTAGCCTATAGCGCCATTTACTAATCCCTTTGAAACGTCAATATTGGACCGTAGCATGACTTTTGCCCCCACAAATATTTGCAGTTCCGCTGGTAAACCCCCAGTTTTGTTGATATCAGCTGGTATTATAGTAGCTATATCCACATTGTCTGCATTTCGTGTGGCGTGTACTAGCTGATCCTGCGCTTTTATTTTGTAAATGCGAGCACCATTATTTCTGTACAAATTCAATACAGCAGAGTTGTGGTCGTTAACTTGTTGATTTGTGGGGTATACCCTTAACGCTTTGTCTATTGCAAACTCATCACTCGTGTCTTGAAGAAGTCTTCCCATTAAAATACTAAAATGTTGGGTTGTTAGCTCACCGACTCTCAAAGCATTCAAAATATCAATAAAAGTCTGGTCACCTTGCTGACGCATATTTTCAGTTAATTCACACAGCGTGAATAAACGCCAGAGATGTGTAGCTGGTTGGAGATGTTCTGGCTGTTTGAAACCAGGTGTTCCTGATCGTTTTATAGGAGGCAGTTGTAAAAGATCACCGAAAAGTAATACGTTTACTCCTCCAAAAAACTCATTTTCACAGTTCTTAATTTGCCTTAATCGAGCGTCCATCATGCATAACATTTGATAAGACACCATGGAAATCTCGTCGACAATCAAAAATTCTGTCTGATGCCATTGTTGCCTCATTATTCGCAAATAGTTTCCGGACAGTGGTGACATACCTGTTATGCGACCGTCTTTCTGTACAGGCAATTTTAAAGTACTGTGTATCGTAGCTCCATTTATTAATCTAGCTGCAACTCCTGTTAGTGAGCAGACTTTAACCGCATCCTTTGCGTAGCACCTATTAATTTGGTCTCGTAATAACTTTAATAGAAAAGTCTTGCCCACACCAGCTCCTCCTGTAAAGAATATTTTTAAACGTTCTTCAGCACCTGACATTTGATTTTGTATGGACTGGGTAACTAATGTAAAAATTTCCTTTTGTCCTGCATTCATAGACTGCTTAGCCTGTAAGAACTGGTCTTCATTCATTGGCAAATAAGGAACTTCTTCTTCATGGTCTAGTTCCATCGGCTCTGCGTGTTCCAGTATCTGAAATGCGTGTACTTGCGCGAATGCATTTTCAAGCTGCCTGTCACGTTCACGATATATTTCCAAGTAGGCGTTTGTTTGTCTTAAACTTTCTTCGTTGGCGAGAAACGCATCTCTGGCACTATTAAATTCTCCTAAAAGTTCGGCCTCATTGCGATACGGCATATACTGGATTAGTAAACTGTAATAATATGACTCTGGATCAGAAGCTGCTACGAAGTTAGGTACCCGTACTACAGCTGGCGTGTTTCTAATAGTCATTTTGGTGTTGTCTGTTAAAGTTATAAGACGCCTTCTTGTTGTTTGCTCGTGCGGTGCATAAGCATCGGTATCGATGCTCTCTTCATTTATAACTGGCGGTTTTGTGTAGTGTGGCTCAAATAACATCGCAAATTCTATGAGACACATATTGTTAAAATCATAGTTGGGGTGCTCTGCTGGTCACTTTTCATATCGTTCGAAAATATTGGCACAATATCCTGCTGCTTGACCAGCTTCATTAAACTTCAACACTTTATACCTTTTTCCGCTTTACGAGTATTGACAAAAATTGTTTTTCTCGAGCTGTCACGCATACTCAAATGGCATAGCCTGAATACGCATTCGCAGGCTGAAACTTGACGTTCTCTTAATATGCGCATGCATATTTTAAACAGCTTACGCGAGACGTCAGTTTCTTCTCTTCTAATTTGTTGAATAGCTCGAGATACTTCACCATCTAGGTTTGTAGGTTCTGATTTTGACACGTATTTAGCGATGTAATACGCAATCGACTCATTTGTACCACACGGTTGTATATCCATATTGGCTTTCCACATTTTTAGCAAAACAGGACTGTAATTATTTACCCAACCATCTTCACTTTTTCTTTTCAGAACGCAAATGCGACCACCGTTGTAGATGAATTCGTTAGATGAAGGATCAATAACATGTGTCTCTAAGCATTCCGAGCGTGGAAAGTTGAAACGACAAACAGAATTATTTTTCGTGCAGGTACTAGTGTGTCGATGTATTTGACAATTTTTAACTAATTCATATAGTTCTGAAGTTTCTGGAGGAATGATAGTACTACAGACTGAATCAATGCGAGCTATTCCTTCAGGTGTCGCAACAGACGGGTGATCTTCGATCCAAACAACCATATGCAAATGAGGACTTCCTCTGTTCTGAAACTCGATTCGCCACCAATGATCTTTAACTTTACCGCCAAATATTTCAGTATCAGTTTTAAGAAACTGCATTAGCGCATTAACACGTACCATAAAATGTCTACTCACAACAACTGGATACATCTCGATGAGTCTCTGAGTTTCCTGAATATCTATGTCATCTGGGTCAATGTGCTGTTTACCATCACTAACAAGGAGACCTCTTTTCTCCTTTCTCATATCCTTCCAGTGAAGATCATTGCAGCTCAATGTAACAAAATAAGTGGGAGGTCCTAAACATCTGATTTGTGCTATAAGATCACTAAGAGCACTACGCCAATAAGCAGCGGAACCTCTTAGATTTTTTAAATATAAGTGCAGGTCTTCCACTCGATTGCCGTTTTCACCTTCAACTTTTCTAGCACAAGCTGCAATGGTTGATTTAACTCGATAGTACTCAAACATTGATAGAGCATAGAATAGGTAATCGTTGCGCTGAAATCTAACATCAGCACCTAATAAACGAAATTGATAGTAATCCAAAGGACTTATATTTACGGGCCGTTGTTCTTTCAAACCATTTTTACCATACGGGAAAAGCTGATACCATGCGAACTCTTCTGCTTTTAACTCATAAGCTTCATTCACAATATTATTATTCGTCTTTCTTCTGATTTCGTTTACATTTTCAGATACCTCTAGCTCATCTTCAACATCAGGTTGGACGCTATCAATAGGCAACATTACAGATGTTTGTATAGGTATAGTTTCAGATCTCAGATTCGAAAGCGGTTGTTGTACTTGTACATCCTGATGAGTGATGGCATCTTCCTGTTGCTGTACTTGAACACCCTGACGAGTGATAATATTTTCCCTCAAATGTACGTCTACGCGTGTAAGGGTGTACGCGATATTACGGGATCCGAGGCATCTTTTACAGATGCGGCACAGTTCTTGTAAGTTGTCGCATTCTATAACACAGGCTTTGCCATTTTCTGGTGTTGGTTTTCCTTTTGGGCCACAAGAATGGGAGTCAGCAAAATAGTATTTGTCTTCACCGCGAAATACGCTAACAGATTTATTTGACGCTGTCAATATTCCTGAAGAATGACTATCAAATAATCTATTTAAAGCTGTATGTAATGTAATGCCGATATTATTGGTATTTACAGAATCTTGGAGACTCCCGAATAAAAGAGTGTCTTCATCATATTCTATAGAAAATCGGCATTCATACATTTGTAAACTTTGCCTGACGATATGAAAGTTTCGTATCTCTAAATATCCTGTTTCATCCAGTTCAGTAGGATCAAGCTGGGTACGAATCCAGCAATATAAGGAGTCACCCGCTAACATATTAGCATTCAGAATATTGACGTCCCATTGATTAGGGCTTAGGATTGCAGCTCGGACAATGTTCGCCAACGACATAGCACTACATTGTACACCAGCATATCGCGAAGTAAAGACGTTGTAGTCACCTTGATGCCATGAAGCTCGAATAATTCTTGCAACATTATTAATTGGAATGAATGCATTTCGAATTTCATTTTCATTCCTTTCGGACGCTTCATCTTCAGACAATTCGGGCACACTAAGTCGTACTAACTCCTGGTCACTAATTTGGGCATTGTCGTCAATACGTACATCTTTGTAAAGCGGGTTATTTCTGATTAACCATCTTATAGCACTATAGACTTTTTCGCGACATATTGTGAATTCCCTGGTGATGTTCAAATTTTCTAATCGTTCGGTTACTACAATAATGCCTACCTGGCTTGCAGATCTTGGTAGCATACTAGGCAGTCTTTCACTGACTTCAAAGATATCTTGGGCAAATAAAACTGCCTGTCCGCGAAAACCGTACTGCCCATAGAGGCCACTAAATTTCACGATTTTAACAAAGGGAATTATTCTGCACAGCAAACGTTGTTCCGCCTGTGTCAATGTTTGAATAACGTCTGGTATAGAACCTGGATCCAGATTATTCCAGTAAGCTTTTGGTGGTGCTGTTGTTTTATTACTAGTAACATGTGTTTGACAGCGGGAACATAATAACAATGATATTTTCGAAGTTAACTCCACAGGTAAGTATGTTAATGCAGCAGCGTTGTACCGAACTGTACGAACTTGATTAGGATAACAACGTTTGGTACAAATATCACAAACATGTATACAAATTGTGTTAATAGCATTCTCGAATGCCTGCAGATTATTAGCTCTGCATTGCTGGGTACGCTCTCGTTGTTTATTTAACCTCGTATCGCGATGTTCAGGCGTTTCTGAACCCAACTGCTGTCTTTGTCTTTCACGGCTTTGTATTAATCTAACTTCATATTCTTCAGGCGTTTCTGACGCTACCATCTGTGTGTATCGCTCCCGTTGTTTTGTTAACCTGGCTTCATATTCTTCAGGCGTTTCTGACGCTATCATCTGTGTGTATCGCTCACGTTGCTTTGTTAACCTGGCTTCATATTCTTCAGGCGTTTCTGACGCCGTCATTTGTGTATATCGCTGACGTTGCTTTTTTAACCTGGCCTCATATTGCTCAGGTGTTTTTGACGCTAATTGTTCCCGTCGTTTCTGTAATCGACTATTTCTATCACCTTCACTTTCTTTAGCTCGTTTTGCTTTATACTTTTCTTTCGCTTTTTGAAGCCTTCGTTTACGTTGTGTTGCAGTTTCTGTTTTATTTGTGTTTGTATTTTTTATTATATTTTTTTTTACCATTTTGTTCCCACGAGTAATGGACATTTAAACGGTCGACCCCCCCAGAGGTCCAATAAAGGGGCAAGGCTATGTACAACAAGATGCGCCTGAGTCTTGAGGGGAAAACGCTAACGACATATCATTTTTATCCACCCTAATGCCATACAGTTCTCGGCGCGTTTTAACCTTTCACCTTAACTTGGGTGGTGTACCGCTAACGACGTATCATTTTTAGCCACCCTAACGCCACACAGTCCTCAACACGATACAAAATCTTGACTTGGGTGGTGGATTCAGGCTGGATTAATCAGATACCTAAATTACAGATTCAATTTCTAAATTTAAATCTTATTATTATACGCCATTTGGTGGCTGCGCCCATCTTAAATATTGAGGTTGTATAGTGCACTGTATTCTTCTTGTCAAGCCCTTTTATTTGATACCCATATTGGTAGGATTGATAAAAAATTGTTATCAGCCATTTGGTAGCGGCGGCCATCTTAGATTTCAATTTTGCATAGTAAATTGTATTCTACTTGTTGAGACCTTTCATTTGATACCCATGTTGATGGGATTGATAAAACCTAAGTTATCCGCCATTTTGTAGAGGCCGCCATCTTGGATTTTAATTTTATATAGTACATTGTATTATACTGGTTGAGCACTTTCATTTGATACCCATATTGATGGGATTGATAAAACCTACGTTATCCGCCATTTTGTAGCGGCCGCCATCTTGGATTTCAATTTTTTATAGTATATTGTATTCTGCTTGTTGAGCCCTTTCATTTGATACCCATATTGATGGGATTAATAAAACATAAATTATCCGCCATTTTGTAGCGGCAGCCATCTTGAATTTATAATGATAATGAATAAACACAATTGTATTGTCACCAAAATCCAAAGTGTATACAAAATTTCAGTTTAATCGGTTAACAGGAAGAGGGTGAAATTTGAATTACTAAATTTGACCCAAGAATAAATAAAACAAACGGGGTGAGCTAAATAAAACCGTTTAAAAAAGTAAGTTTTAAATGATTGTGAATACACCCACGATACAGGACTAATTTTTAGTGTGAAGCAACGTATTCTTAAAAAAGAAAAACATATTAATCTATATATATAAAAGGGAAAACTGACTGACTGACATATCAACGCATAGCCGAAACTACTGGGATTAGGAGCGTGAAATGTAGCACAAGGTTTCGTTTTATGACGTAGGCGAGCACTAAGGAAGGATTTTCCAAAATTCACTCCCTAAGGGGATGAAGCGGGGGTCCAAAGTTTGTATGGAGAAACCTACAATCACGCGAGTGAAGCCGCGTGCAGAAGCTAGTTCATAATAAAAATAAAACTAACAATTTAATTGAATTCAAAACGTAAGCTAATTTGTAAATTAATAATAATTTCAAATAAATTCAAATTACAAAGAAGCTTAACAAAGAACTTATCTACAGCTAAGAATCTGATAAATATTTTAGTTTGCAAATAGACCGGTAAACATGTATTAGTAAATATTTTAGTAGTTTCTAATAACGTAATTAATTTAAGTAATATTTTTTTTATTAAAACGTTTGAGATTAAGGTATTTTCTATAATATAATCATAATATAAATTGTCAATAATTATATTATGATAAGTTTAGTATTTTATAAGTAAAAAAAGAGATGAATGACATACTTCTAAAGTTTAAATATTTACATACATATTTATATGTTATGTTTATTGTTATGTTATCGTTAAATAACTCTTGTCAGACTTTTACTGACTAAAAACCACCCGTGTTCCTTCGGTTGCCCTTTGCGTACCAGAACCGCGGTGACGTTTTCAAACAATTCTGCAACCCTGGTTCTTTGACCATCTCATACCCAATCTACTCATGGTTTCTTTAGTTTTCCTCTATCCTTAAACTAACTATCGAAATCATCATCATCATAACAGCGAAACACGTCCACTTATGGACATAGGCTCCCAAGTGTCTCCCTATCCCGCAATGATCGATCCTCTGCGTCTCACATCCATTGGTTTCTCGCGACCCTCACCAGGTCATCGGTCCACCTTGAGGACGAACAACCCGACGTACGGCGAATGTCAACCCTTATTTTGTTGACACCTCTGCGGTCCTGACTTTTATTTATTTTTTATTATTGATAGGCTCACGTCTGACCACTATCTCACGTGATAGTAAGCGATGCGACTTAGCGTTTCGCCTCGTCGTTTATACCGCGTACATCGAAGGATTGGAATAACTCACCTTCAGCAGTTTTCCCGTCCGATTATAATGTACGTATCTTCAAGGTTAGAGTGAATAAGCTCTTAATTAATAGTGCGATTCACCATCAACGATTGCATCACTCTTTATCATCAGGTGGGATCACAGTGAAGCACTTGTTTATATAAAAATAATAATAATAATAAGTGTGGCACTCGGGGACTGCCGCGGTAAAGCTATTGCATAGCATTTTGTATCAACTTATGCAATTATAATTATTTATTTATTTTATTTATGCAGTATTTCTTTTTCTTTGATATTAATTCAAGTTACACTTTTTGAGCGTGGTGACCGATAAGAAAACAATTTTTTTTCTTTCTTGTTTACTTCATAAATTGCTACAAGTATGTTCAGTTGTTATCATAGAACATTACTATAATCTATTATAATACAAAAAGACTATTTTGTTTGACCGAGATTTGAACTCGAGGCATGATGATAACATAGGTAGAACGCTGTACTAATGCGCCACACAGGTCGTTAACGACTTTTCTAAAATAGGTGTTCGGTCTCTGTCGGCCTTCAAGCCACACCTCCGTGCCCGTCGGAGTGGGGAGCGTAAGGTTTTTTTCGTTACGGAATTTCTGGATTCGGTCCCCGCGCTCAAGGCCCTCGATAGAAGCTATGCAATAGCTTAAAAAATGTGTCTACTTTCCAAATTCATACTCATAACTAACTTACATATTCCTCAATCCTCCGCACTACGTGCTCAAACTCTGACGATCTATTTCCCCGCAATTTTTCGGTGCCACTTTCAGTCAGCCTCTTACAGATAAAAGTGCCTACAACGTATAACAATATCGTACCCTTATTGCAAAAACCAACTAAATGCACCAACATTTTTGTATTATTATATTATGTTATTACTATTATATTCAATCAAATTTGTAGGTTATTTACTTTTTGCCCAAGCTATCTTTGTAAATAAGTGTCGTAGCTAATAACCGGTTTTACCTGTAGATTCATCTTGATGAGACGAATGGATGAATGGATTTAACTTTAATTTGGGTAAAAATTGCAGATAGTTTTGGTTGGTTTGGTTTCTGCAATAATAATAATATAATAATATTCATTTTATTTTCAGACATAGTCCATAGATTACACACAAAATCAAAATCAAATAAAACATTAAAATAATCAAATCACGTACATAAGATGTCATTATACACATAAAATTAAAATACAAATAAAATAACACATTATGTATGTCATAGATCAAAAAAATAAAAATAAATTAAGATACAATAATTACAATAAATTTCACACACACAATGTCACAAAGTCAAATTATACGAGGAGAGCCGCTAACATGAAGCTGCATCCACCTCTGTATCAGGGACAGGTCCCACCGCTCGGACAACACCCTCAGGAAACTGTTCGAGCTGCTTCGTAGGCGACTTAATAGTGAAGCGCTCCGCTTCCTTATGATTGCGAAAAAATCATCCGTCCGTGCCTCAGCAAACATCGTCGAAGCACTACAAAACCGCGGAAGCCCTAACAGTATCCTGAAAGCATTGTTGTACTGCACACGCAGTGCACTGTACGCCCGCTGTGTAAAGTTGGTCCACAGGCTGCACGTGTAAAACGACTGGCAATATGCCTTAAATAGAGTCACCTTCACAGGTCTAGTACATCGCGCAAACCTGCGAGCCAACATATTACACCGGACCGACAACGCCCTGCGTTCTCGCTTAGGGTACGATACGACGCTAATAAGGGTACGATATATGAAAATCATGAAGTGAAGTTAATAGGCTCTTAATAAACTATTGCGCTTCACTATCAACGATTGCATGACTGCTTACCATCAGATGGGTTCGCAGACAAGCAGTAGTTTATAAAATTTAAAAAAAAACGGAATACTCAAGCATTTTCTAGTCTGTTCCAATTTTAAAGAAAATTCAAGTTATTTCATTTATGAAAGACATTTTATTGTAAAATTGTTGGTATCTTTAAAATTATCGTCTCTATTTTTGCAAGCGAAAGGTCACGTTCAATTGTTTAATTTTGCTATTATAATATGAAAGCATTGAAGTGTACTCAGGAAAATTGTAGTGTTCCGGTTCCTTGCTGCTCGAAGTGTTGGGCTTTGTATTTAGAAAGAAAGAAAAATATTTATTTGGTGACAGTCACCAGATACAAAAATAAATTAAAAAAAAAATCCCGGCCAAGTGCGAATTGGAATCGGGCACGAAGATTTCCGTTCAATTTTTTTTTACACAATATATTTTATTCTGTTTTTATTATGTGCTGTTATAGCAGCAACAGAAATACATAATCTGTGAACATTTCAGCTGTCTAACTACCACGGTTCATGAGATATAGCCTGGTGACAGACGGACAGACAGACAAACAGACGGACGGACGGACAGCGGAGTCTTAGTAATAGGGCCCCGTTTTACCCTTTAAGTACGGAACCCTAGAAACAATAAGATTGCGCCTCCCGGGTGCGTCAACAAGGTTCATTTAAGCAATATTGCCTTTAGATGTTGTCTCAGTGTTTAATGCTAACCATAATACAGTAATATTGAAGCTTAACAAATTCTTTGAAGAAACTGTTTTATACTCTGGAGACGAGATTAATTTACCTCCGCACTCGCTGTATTTTTTAATGATGGTAGGATTTTGTGAGGAGTGATATGAAAGAAAAGGGAGCCAGTGATAGCGTGAAGAAAAAAACGTGTTGCGTCGACCTCAAATAACATGGGACAAGGGCAGGAAGATGATGTTGACTCGGAGTTTTTTTAAGATCTTTTTCGTATTTGGTTTTAGTTTCAACTCGACGCATTCCTGAGATAAAGAGTCTTGACAGACAGACAGACGGACAACAAAGTGATCCTATAAGGGTTCTGTTTTTTCCTTTTGAGGTACGGAACCCTAAAAAAAAAACAGAAAAAACGGTCAAACCTTTCTGAAGTGACGGTCTTTCCTACTTGCATGAATTTCTTTTTATTGGTTTACGTAGGTATTAATTGGTTTCAGCAAGGTAAACAAATGAAAACTTTTGTTCTTTTGTTTTATTTATTCAACTAGCTTCTGCCCGCGACTTCGTACGCGGATCCTGTTGCTTATGCCAGCGAGGTCGTCAAAATCGAAGATCTGGAAAGTCTGATGTCGAATTCTAAGGGAAAACAACGTGATGCGCGAGACGATTCGAGACGTTCCAGATCTTTCATTTTTGTAAGTCAATAGGAAATGCCCATCAGACTAAACAACTTTGCTAAGACGTCATTCCTATATATGTTATAGTGTCGCTCGGCTTATATATTTAGTGATAGTTTGTTGATTTACAGAAACACTCAAAAAATGCTTCCCATACTATAACTATAGTATAGATTCCTCAAAAACTATTTGGCTTAGTAAACTCAAAATTTGAAAGTTATGTAGTTAATTTACTGAGAGAAAAACAACGAACGTTGTGTAAACAACGTTCGTTGTTTTTCTCTCGGTCTCATTCAATACGTACAGCGAGTCAGACGCGGGAGTAAGCGACGTAAAGTTGTCCGTGTGAGAAGCAGCTCGACCTGAGGTCGACACCCGCAGCCTTCAGTGTCTGTCCCTGCGACTTATTTATTGTCATGTCGAAGCACACGCTTCACAGGAAACGCGCTTGAATTGAAAGGGGTAGTTGTGGGGAATCAGTGGTAGACGTGGTATAAACACTGTCTCGCCGACACCACAACCCGTTAGAATTTCCGCCTCAATGATATTTCTCTGCAGCGAGACCTTAAAATTATCGCGCTCGTGTTCAGGCACCGATTCCGGAGCGGTTTTGAAATCGGTAACTTATGGGTTGACACTGTGCAGAGTGTTTTGTAATCCCCTTATAAAGCTCAGGTCTAAATTAGGAATATGTCGGCATCGGACATTAGCCTGTTCAGCAAAATCTGCAATGAAATATATTTGCAAAAATTTCGGCATTTCGGTGGAAAGCAGGGAACCTATCCGATGGTAGACTTGCCCCTGAATATTAAAAGTCCAGATCCAGAGAATCCAGATTCAGTGACTTGATGAGCTCCAAATGAAGTCATCTGGAAAGCACTGTTGTAGGCTCGAATATTGCTTAAGATATGGCTGGACTTGGGATGCTCGCCATTCAAAAGAACTCGTAAGATCTCCGGCGACTCTTGCATAGAGTTTAGTCGTACCTTTCCAGACGCACAACACATTTCCTTGGTCTCTCCCTTCCACTTACGCGCGTGACAGTGTGCACACACCTCAGACATGGTGCCAATGTCTCCGTGTTCGATGTAATTAATAAATGGATTATAGGAAAACGCGCTCCTTTCTTTATTGAACCACGGTTGCACTTCAGGATCATAAACCATAGACTCAGTATCAGATGAGGATGAATTGCGAAATTGCGACGTATACGGTCTAGATCAATTTGGGCCACACGCTGTTCGACTGACTGACTTGCCCGAATTTCTTGAATCCACTCAACAACGTGAGCGTGGAATGAACAGACACCTCAACATGCATGTCGTGATATCTTTGCCGAGCAAGTGCGTTGCGTTGCTCGCGCTGCTCGTCTGTCTCCAAAGACCGAGCTAGAGCATGTTGTGAACGTTCTGCACTAAGGCGCATCTCATGCTCTTCAGGGTTCTCAAGCGATCGAGATGTGGCAGTGCGAATACGCTGGGAACTTAAACGCGAGTCTCTCTGCGTGTAAGTCTTCGAGGCGCGAGATACTGCGTGGCGCTCGCGATCGCTTGCTTGGCGTGTATCGCGCTCCTGACTGTTCTCGAGCGACCGAGCAGTCTCAGTGCGGAAAAGCTGAAGACTTAATCTCTGCTCTCTCTCTGTATCCGTTTCGGAAGCGCGAGATAAAGAATGACGCTCTCGGTCACTCGCAAGTCGTATCTCACGCTCCTAACTGCTCTCAGGTGATCGAGCAGTCTCAGAGCGGATATTCTGAAGACTCAACCTCTGATTCCTCTGTGTAACGGTTTCGGATGCGGGACACAAAGAATCACGATCCCGGTCGATAGCTAAACGCATTTCCCGTTGTTCCACACTTTCCTGAGATCGATAAGCAGTAGTACGGACTCGTTTAAATTCTAGTCGTAATTGGCGCTGCGTGCTGGTTTTTGCGGACAAACTTAGTGCATTACGCTCACGGTTAGCACCTAGCCGTTGTTCACGCTCTGCATCGGTTGAGATCGAACTAACCTGCGCATCTTAGAAACCCTTGAGTTTCGAGACAGATTTGATCTTTTTCTAAAAGGCATAACTAAAATTCCTTCTTAATCCGATGCTATTCAAATCAATGAAAGTAATCGAATAAGTACGTAAGAATTGCTAGTAAGTAGAAAAATAATTATTATTCGCAGGAAAATTAAACACATCAACCAACATAGACGACAAAGGGAACCTCCTTTTTTACAGGATGAGAGCGGCACATCGGCACCTTTAACATCACTTTTTGGGAACGAAACCATAGCGCGATCTAACTCGACGCCAACGCCATCTAGTTGCAAAACGGAAACTACATATTATTTACCCAAATTAAATTATGAATAAAACTAAATTGTCGTTAATTTAAACAGACAACTGCATTATTTTTGCATTAAAAAAATATGGTAACAGCGGCAAGGAACAAAACTAAGAATTACATGCTTAAATCAATTACCTACAACAATGTGCTTGGTAAGTTAAAACTTAGAACCAAAACTTAGACTTGACTTCATGATAGTGTAGCTTGTTGTACCACCAATCAATCTGTTTAGTAATATTGGTGTGAAACTCTTCATACATTTAGATAGGACATCAAGTTCTCAGATTTCATAACAGTATCGTTTCTAATGCACATAAAAAATGCAAAAACTAAAAAAAAGAAAGAATTTTACGATTTTTTTAAAATAATATTATGAGATTTGAACTCGCACCATTTAGTGCGGTAAACGGTCGCCTGACCTTACTGCTAAATTCCCCGTTGCCATATTGTTGAATAGCTGTTCCCTTGCAATTTATAATATTACTGCCCCGCTCCTTCATAAAAATAGCGTGATTATTATGTTACCAGATTTAAATTTTTATTAACTAAATAACATGTCATTTTTAACATTCAACCTTTTTAACAACCTTTTAAACCTTCTTAAAATCAATGTTGCTTACCTCCCATAACATGCGGTGTGATAATATGTAGCCTAAAGCCTTCCTTGGTTTACAAAGAACATTTTTGCTGAATTTCAATTCAATCTATCCAGTAGTTTTGGCGTGAACCCGTACCATACACACAGACAAAAAGACAAACAGACAAAAATTCTAAAAAGTCACTTTTTGTCATCAGTTACGTTTTTCTAACAAAATTCACTTATTTTTTCTCGAAAATTCTCAATGTACAGTTTTTCTTTCGTTACTGTTTTATTATATGTATAGATAATACGAAACAAATAATAATATCAACAGCTAGTTAAATTAAATAAAATCGAGCCTTCTGTAACCCGGGTATTATGCCTGGAAAACATAATTATTTGATTTACAGAAAGCGAAAAATCACTATGAATTATTTTTGAAATTTTTCGTATCTTGTATCATAAAATTCATGTTTCTAGACCTGTGGTTATGTAAACTTGCCTGGTAATATTGTTTTATCGGTAAAACTGGTAAACATCAATTAAAACAATTTAAACCATTTTTTTCGGAGGTGGGAATTAATCATATTAATCATCGCGCTCTGGGTGGAGCCAGAGGAGAGTCAGACTTTTACTGACTAAAACCCACCTATGTGCCTCCTGTTGCCAGTCGCGTTTCAAGGCCGTAGTAATTCTTTCGAACAATCCCACAGCCTACACCTACCTAACCACTAACTTAAAATAAATCAACAAAAACTTTTTTTTTTCTATTTCAGATTCTTCGCCATCCTCTACCCACTAAGGCTACCCATTGCAAGGAAGAGAAGCAAGATAATGCTATCCCTAGCGTGGATCATCGCTCTTCTATGCAGTCTTCCACAGGTGATAACATATATTATAATAAACTAATTTAAATCAACATCGAAAGACTGGAACGTTCTTCGGTCTTTACGTCCGATTATAATTTAGGTGTCTTTAAGGCTAGAGGAATGAAGAGGCTCTAAATAAACTACTGCGATTCACCATCATCGTTTGCATCACTGCTTAGCATCAGGTGGGATCACAGTCAAGCTTTATCAGTTTAAAAAAAAATGTATTCCCAATATAACATATACTGCGAGGTTGTTCGAAACCTGATCTTTTTCCCCTAGCCGTTACTGTTCCCCTGAACGGTAACGGCTAGGGAAAAAAAACATAATTATGACATCGTTTTAAATTATTTGAGGTCAGTGCAACATGTCTTTTTCACCCATATTTCTATCTTCATCTAGTCTGGAATGGGGGTGGCTTACTGCATTTGACTTACGACCTCTTCTGACGTTCCTTTTCATTTCTTTCTTTGATACAGTCCAGCAGTTTCTTGTATTTCTCCTTCGCTTGCCGCCATCGAGATTCATACTTGGAATTTTCCTCCCGACATTAATTTTCAGTCACTTGTACCAGTTTTTACTTCCTCATATTAAAATAATTAATATAAACTAATATAAAGAAGCAATTTAAGTTATCTATGAGTCATTGTTCGTCTATACCAATACACTATATCTATACTACTATTATAAAAAGAAAAGATTTGTATTTTTGTTCGCAATGAATAAAATCAAAAATATATTGGAAAAAGAAAAGTCTTTTTTTCTAATGAATAAATTCAAAAGTCATTAGATCGATTTATAAAAATTCTTTAATCAGTAGCATGAAGAAGGTTACATTATCACTAAGTAAATAAAATAGGCTTAAAGTTTATATTTTCTTGCTAGTGACTCGGTGTCAGAAGCTAGCGTTTTATATGGTTGAATCCTTTGTTAGAAGTTTGACATAATACCAATCACTCAAACAGGGCATTTTCGAAGTTTTACCCATAAAACAATTGGTTTTCACGGAAACTAGATTTCTTCAGATGTACGAGTATACATAGGACATATACCTATGTAGATATATCACTAATTCGCGTATAAAAAACTTGAAAAAGACAAACTGCTTTCAAGCAAGTTATTTTTGAAAGGATTTTGCTTTCTCTTTTTGTTTTTAGGTTTAGAGTCTGAAATTCTGAATCCTGGTTCGGGGATAATGTTGTGGGGTTTTACCATTGCGAATTACTCGGTAACAGCCCGGAGCATGGAAAACAGTGATGTCATTCCCGTAGTACCTAGAAAAGCACGTAAAGTACAAGTCCTGCGCCAGATATATCCTATCATGTCGGATTGATTTCACATAGGACTATGAGAGTAAATTAACAAAGAGTGTACCTGTGTACTTTTTTTTCAGTGGGAAAATCATCCAATAACATACCCTGCTCTTGATCGGAGCGCGAGGGCGTGTCAGACTTTTACTGAATAAAAACCCACTCCTTCCTTCGTTGCCTTTCATACCAGGGTCGAGTCTTCCTTTCAGAAGCAAACCCTTGGCCCCAGTAGGCTTCGACCCTACTGGGCCTGTCATACAGGCACACGACAATTCCTTGAGGCGCGTGTGTAACAGTATGCGCCATCGACAACTTGAGCTCGGTTCGGACGGTTACCGGATGATCAGGCAGCGACTTACCCATTGCTCGTCGTCCGCAAAAACCTGCGTCATGCGAAAGATGAGGACGCCATGAGATCTTTCCAGCCACTCCTCAAAGAGGGCACTTACCGCCATAATTATGGCGTGCCCAATACCTGTGTACTTGGCTAATCTCTGTTGAGGTTTGCCACCGTGCCGGAATTCGATCAGAAGAATTGTCTCTCACATGCGTCTTTGTTAGCATTTTCAAAAATCTCCTTCACGTTAAAGTACCGTTTCTTAACACTGTTCTGTTTATTGAAAAAGAATGCGTCTGATAGTAATCTGTTGTTGTCCTTAACACGTCCTCAAATCACGAACAAAAAGTCCAAATGACTAAACTAAGTATCTACACGTATTTCAAAGAAATTGTGTCGTATTTTTAGTAAATTGATCGCTTTATTGTACCTTATTCCCGTTCAACAGCGTATTTAATAAATACTTTAAAGGACTTTAATGCTTTCATAAGTTTTAATATTACACTTGAATGGCTTCAGGCTTTACTTTTCAGCTTCTTTACTAAATAAAAACGTTATTGATGAACACAGCTACCTAAAGCCTAGACCAAATAATCCAGTCCGAAGCGTATAAACGGGTCTGAAAAGGATAAAGCGTTTTTTAAATTACCTGAGTTAATTCTTTGAAAAACTTGAGAGTAATTTGCTTGGTAATTCGTTTAGCGGTGACGTGAAACTCTGAAAAAGTCTTGAAGCAATTTTTTTCCAACTTTTCGAGAGAATTCCGAGTATTTTATTTTCAACCCAACCGTTACCAGTTTGTACATAATGAATTGATGTTTGTTACCTTATATATCTTTTTTTACGGGCTGTAACCTTCAAAAGGACACTTAAACCACGCCAGTGATCACCATCAGCAAATATAACCCACGTTACCTCTTAAAAGACCACTCCAGTAAACCTTCCAACTATAATTTAGGTGTCTTCAAGGCTAGAGTGAATAGGCTCTTAATAAACTATTGCGCCTCACCATCAATGATTGCATCTCTGCTTACCATCAGGTGGGATCGCAGTCAAGCACTGGTTTATATGAATTAAAAAAAAAAACCTAAGGATCACAAGTACGATGAGCGCTTTTAGCGGCCTGCTTCTAGACCATCACGCTCTAACATAAAGAAGTAACTTTTCTCACCACCATAACCCTACACAAAAATGTGTTATCAAAGTAGATAAAGGGTTAAATTTTTTTCACATCGGGAGATTTTATTGTGTCTAGTAAGGAAGTAAACTCCGACCCTGATACTTTAATTGAAGTGGGAAGATGATGAATACAACTGTCATGAAATGAATCATAAGCTTTTTCACACTAATATTATATCGTTATAAAGTTGAAAGTTTGAGGTTGCGTGCGCATGTGTGTGTATGTATGTTTGTTACTTCACTCAAACTCGAACGGTTGAATGGGTTTCGATAAAACTTTGTACACGGGTAGGCCATGCCCTGAAATAGCACATAGGATACTTTTTATCCCGGGAGTATGTTTACTTGGTACAATTTTTGATTTATTCCGTTCTAATACCAAAAACTAATACCATTTGTATTTTAAAAAAATCATATTTATTTTTAATTCCAAACGAATGTCAACATCTTGAATTGGGTACAGTCAGCTCTGTCAAACCTAATCAAAATAAATTTTAAATATGAGTCCTAACAAATACCAGTGGTATTAGTTTGTTGGTATTAAAATGGAATAAATCCAATTTTTACTTTCACGCAGTTTAAGCCGCTAACAGCAGCTATTAAAGAAATAAATTGCATTTCTTTATTAATTTGAACTTTGTCTATGAGCGCTTGGCGGACCTGTGCTCAGCGCTGGCAGATGCTAAGATAAATATTAATAGTTAAATGATTACAAACAAAAGATTTCTTAGCAAGACAAATATTTTATTATTTATTGATTTAAAACATAAACTTTAAATGTCATTTATTTGATTTCAGAACAACTTAATCATTTTAAGCCTTTTGTCAATGCCTACTGTTTAATATTTACTTTCTTTTTTGATTCAAAGTATAGAGTTATCTTAACTAGACTATCTGACTTCTGAATCTATAAGGCATAAATCCCTTTGTACCCAGATTAATGCAAGGCAGTTGTATTTGAACCCATCTAATATCGTATCTATTATTTTGGTTACGTATAACTACGGTAGAAGACATAGTAAATAGAATCTACCCAAATCCTCGTATTACCGTCTAAATTAATCACGTAAGTT
This sequence comes from Mythimna impura, assembly GCA_905147345.3. Classification (NCBI taxonomy): domain Eukaryota; kingdom Metazoa; phylum Arthropoda; class Insecta; order Lepidoptera; family Noctuidae; genus Mythimna; species Mythimna impura. The sequence goes on along the minus strand of LR990356.1, from coordinate 19,229,768 downwards.
TGCACGATGAAATGAGAATTTGTGGGAGCAAAGATCTTATTCGAGCATCTTTAATTGAAGAAATCAAAAATCAGAAACTTTATTTCAAATAGACCAATAACAGGCACTTTTGAATAATAATTGTCAAAATGTCGGTCGATCAATAAAAAAAGTTGCATGTTCCAAAGCATAAATCTCTATGGAGAAAAACGTGCAAGAAACTCCATGGAAACTCTCTTAAATTATTTATGAGTTACAAAAATCTTGGTACATACTTTTACGCTTCTAAGTATTTTGTGAGCACTAGAGTATTTAAAAAATATAAATTGAAATAAGTCACTAGCAGTTAAGAGATGACCAGTCTCAACTGACGGCACCCGTTCACAAGCATGACGCGTGCAACAGCCCCATTCGGCTCAGCCACTAAGAAGGGAACTAAATGACCCAGCAACACGTGCAACCACTCAACTGCCATGCTCGTTTATGTCAAAACAAGTTGTAACCTAATAAAATAAATTGTTCCATGGTACTTCACATTTACAAAATTTGAAAAAAAAAGCTTCTACAATATACAATACTATTGTTTCCAAATATAAAAAGTAGGTAATCAATTATTATGAGTTCCATTAAAATAAAAAATAAAAACGATATCAAAAACAATAATATAATAAAAAGGGGAAATAGCATATTTTCCAATAAAAAAGGAAACCACCTAATTAGTAGGTAAAAATTACTGTGGCTGTGGAGCAGGACCGCCATTTAGCCAAGCATTTTTATCAAGGATATAATCTTCCAGTTTATAATATGCTTGTCTCCATAGTGTGCGTTTAATGCATGTTTTAAATTTGGACTCATTTAGTTGTAAAGTTTGAAGTGGTATTTTATTATAAAATTTTACACAGTATCTCATGAAAAAATTATGTACTTTAGCCAATCAGAATTTAGGGTGATCTAATTTATTCCAATTCCTAGCATTAAAATTGTGCCTGTCACTTTTCTTAGTAAAAAGATGAATATTTTTCCGAATATACATAAAGTATTTATGAAAATATTATATTGACAACGTATCGTCATGATGTTTATATCTTTAAGTAGTTCCCTAAGAGAATCGAACCTGCAAAGATTGTATATGGCTCTGATAGCTCTTTTCTGCGGAATAAAAATAGACATCATGTCTGTAGCACGTCCCCATAGCAAAATACGTTAAGACATGATACTATGAAAGTAACTAAAATAGACCAGCTTCGCAGTATGTACATCAGTAAATTGACGGATTTTCCTGACAGCATATGCTGCTGAACTAAGCCGCCTTGCCATAGATGTTAAATGAGCACTCCATTGTAGCCTCGAATCAAGCGTGATTCCCAGGAAAATTGTGTTTTCGGCGAATTCTAGTTTCTCTTTGTTCAATTTGTTAATTCTGAGTTATTATTTTCAACATTCGGTATGCAAAATCTTATGCATTTGGTTTTTTTCATGTTTTTGTAGTTTGATTTGATAATAAAAAAAACCTCTTGACTAATTAAAACTTACTAAAACAATATTAAAATTATGGCTTCGCAAAATTTATCTGCATCGCTGGGTAATGTATCAAAAAGACTGGCAACATTGCCACGCTGTATGGCAATACTTATTCTCTATTTTAGATTGTTTTCAGTTAGTTTTATAATTAAAACTATCTGAAAACAATTTAAAATATCGCAGCGAATTAAATTAAATAGAATGAATTTTAATTGAATGAAGTTTAATTTAATAGAATTGAATAGTGTAATTAGATTTATTTAAATATTTTTGAGCCTTTCTCCTAAACCATTTTGAAAACTGCCTATTTGCTTTTCTCGGTACTTGTTGCAAACTCGAAGTGTCCCGTTCAGTAAGATATTCTTATACTGAAATATTTATTTCCTCTAGAGACATTATGAGAATAAATAAATTGAGGCGGCCTCAGTAAGTTACAATAATACTTGTGTCGCGTTTTTCCCTTAGCAGGTAGCTAAATAATGTTTATGTTTGCCACTGTTTTATTTTTTTTAGTGTTGGAAATCATCAATTAATTTTTACCTCTTTCGTTGAAGCGAGACAGAGTGTCAGGCTTTTACTGACTACAACCCACCCCTATTTTTTCAATTGTCTTTTGCGTTCCAATCCCAGCGCACATGTTTGATATCAATTTATTTTGAAACTATTTTTTTTAAAAATCTTTATATAAAGAGTTTTTTCGCTAGTGCGAATATGTCACTCTGTAGGTATACAAATATAACAGTTAAAATAAAATACAGTTAGGTTTTGGGTCGGTTTTTCAGAGCGAACTTAACCATATTAATGATAGGGATTATTTTATCTGAAACAGGATTTGATAAATTAATATTGTGCGCGCCAATTTGTGTTCTGAGCGATTGATTTCGGAATAAAACTAATTTTAAAGCATGTAAAATAAACAAAACAAAGTTATTTATGATAGCGGTGTGTGTGTGTGGTGTAGTTTTTAATTTATTTTATCCTGGCCAATATATTTTGTGCTTCTTCGAAGATCAAGATTTAACTGATTTTAACCAATCAGTTATAATTTTTCGTAAAGTCATTGTTGCTTTTATTGATTCTACTACTATACCTATCATTTGATAATCAAACTATGATTATAAGGCGAACGGTTTTTACGTAGGTATGTGTGTATGTTTGTGACTCCTTCACGCTGAAACGGTGGAACGGATTTGAATAAAACTTAATCATAGCTAGACCATGTCCTGGTCCTGGAATAGCACATAGGATACTTTAAATCTTGAAAGTATTAGTGGAATTATTTTTCTAATTTCACGTAGAAGATGCCGCTGGTGGTTGTTGGTTGATGTTTTAATGCTAATCATTGAGATAATCGCTAACCCAAATAACTATACAATTTCTAGAAACTTCTGAGTTGTTAACATTCAAAAATAAACTATACAATTATACAAAAAACACATTCGCAGGATTACTATGTTAAAACAAAATAAATAACAACTGTCTGACAACTTTCTCAGAACTCATTAGAAAAGAGCGATTCATTAAAAATTAACTAGAGGAAAAGGTGGTATTGTGGCTTTGTTTTTGAGACCTCATTAAAAACATACTACATTTATAAATCAAGTAAGTACATTACAGTGTTCCTTACCCATTGCCCTATGCATACCTTTATAAATAATAAATAAAATAACCACATACAATAAAAAAAAATGTTTTCTTTAAACCCACAAATTTGACAACACGACATTAAGTAATATTTTTTTTTAATAATATTTATTTATTTTCTCCCATACTTAGTACAACAAGTAGTACAAGTATCAAGTAAACATTACAGTAATAGGAGGTTCTTATAATTCATGAAAATAAGAATACATTAATTAAATTACAATATGAGATTAAACTTTATCAAATTAAACTAAATTTTGAAATTAAATCATTTAAAGACAGTCTACTAATATTATAGACAGGAAAGATTTGTATGTTTATAATTAACAAACACAAGGAGAAGCACTAGCCAACCGAGCGAAGCCGGGGCGGGCAGATAGTAAATTATATTATTAAATATTTCAATAAAAAAAAAAAAAAAACATATAAAATTATAAAAAATAGTGTCCCACCGGTATCGGGAACAGCGTCTAAGCTACCGGCGGTCAGGGCTGCAGAGAAAGGAACCTCCTAACTATACGAGCCGTGTCCAAGAGTACCACTTTCTGAATCTAGCCCTTGATCCCGAGGCTCTTGCGTCATTGCCGGACGCGACTATCCACATGTCGACAACCTCACGAGCCAATAATTATTATTATTACTAAGATAGAACCTCCTCCTTCGTCTATTCCATTTTAATTTGCCAATAAATTGGGCCATTTGAAATCAGGACTAGCCATAATGGGGGAGCAATTATATACACAATATATCTAGCCATAATGGGGGAGCAATTATATACACAATATATAACAAATATAATTGTATTATTTTATAACTTCACTTACACGCTATTCAAAACACACACACACACACACACACACTCCACAGAATGCTTAATTTTAAATCTAGACCTAAGTATTTATTTTGTTATTTAACCTTAATTTTAAAGTATTTCTGACATAATAATGTATTTACGAAAACTGGCGAAGACACTGGTCCCTATGATACAGTTTACACTAGTTTATGGACCAGGGGATTCATTTCTATGTAAAACTTTATGTCAATAAACTTTTATTATTATTATTCCATTTATTTATTATATTACATACTTATTATATTTTTAAATATTTCCTTAAAAAAAAACACATTAAAAAAAACATTTAAAAATATAAAAAATAGTAGCCCACCGGCATCGGGAACAGAGTCCAAGCTGCCGGCGGTCAGGGCTCCTGAGAGAGGAATCTCCTAACGATACGCGCCGTGTCTAGGAGTACTGCTTTCTGGATCAGGCCCTTGATCCAGCTGCCTAACGAGAGCCTCCTCAGATGTTGTTCGAGGCTCTTGGCTATTAAGCCATTGGCCGTTACGACTATCGGCACAATGATTGCTCTATCCACTTCCCACATGTCGACAACCTCGCGAGCCAAGTCAAGATATTTAGTTTGCTTATCTTTCTCAGCTTTCACGAGGTTCTCGTCATGAGGGACCGCTATATCAACAATCATTGTGCGACGCTCTAGTCGATCTATCACCACTATATCAGGTTTATTGGCAACAATAGTCCTGTCAGTGATGATAGATCGATCCCAATATAACGTGATATTGCCATTGTCGAGAACTGGGTCGGGCACATACCTATAGTACGGTACCTCTGATTCCACAAGATTGTATTTAAGAGCAAGTTGCTGGTGGATAATCCTGGCTACGAGGTTGTGTCTATGCAAATAGTCTCCGTTAGCTAGATGAGAACACCCAGAAATAATGTGTCGGATTGATTCCCCGGGTCGGTGGCATGCCCGACAGATGTCAACCGTACCGTCCTTCACAATATATTTCCGGTAGTTGTTTGTCATCATAACTTCGTCCATAATCGCAAAGACAAAACCTTCAGTTTCCCCGAAGAGGTCACCGAAACGCAGCCAAGATACGGACGCTAACAGGTCTACATCGGGCCCATGTAAGGCCCGGTAAAAGCGTCCGTGAAGCTCCTTGCTCTGCCATACTTCCCTGCGGTCATTAGTATCCAGTACTATAGGTTTGCGCCAGTTCTCGTTAGCCAAGGAGAGTGGAGTAAGGCCCTTGTCCACCGCTACCACATCTCGGTGCATACCCACGTCGGTTTTTAGGAAGTATTCCCTGAGACTGCATACCTCGCGGTTGTGCAGGGTCTTAGCATTTAAGAAGCCACGACCCCCGCACTTCCGCGGGATATACAGTCTCATCACCGATGACCGTGGGTGATGCATCCGATTTGCGGTAAGTAGTGTGCGGACCCTCCTATCCAGGGCGTCAAGTTCTGTCTGAGTCCATTTGAGTATGCCGAAAGAATACTTCAATACCGGCATGACCCAACCGTTGAAAGCGCGCACCTTGTTTCCGCCTGATAAAAGACTATTGAGTACTTTATTCAGGCGTCCAAAGAAGCGCTCTTTCAACGATTGTTTCACGTCATCAGTATTGATGCCTAACGATTCCGACATACCCAAATACTTGTAAGTTTCGGTTGAGCAGAGGGATCTAAGGTGTATGGAATCCGAGAGTTGAATTCCCACAGATTCCATAATCTCACCTCTGTTTACATGTATGACTGCACATTTGTCCACACCAAATTCCATCCTGATGGCACTACTAAAGGTTTCAGTTACCTTCAGTAGCTCCACCAGCTGCAAGTTGTTGGGGGCAAAGAGTTTCAGATCGTCCATGTAAAGAAGGTGAGATATGACCTGACCGCCTCTTTTCAACCGGTAACCTAAGCCAGAACCCTCCAGCAGTGTGCTGAGCGGGTTTAAGGCTAGGCAAAACCACAGTGGACTCAGACTATCACCCTGGAATATGCCACGCTCAATCCTTATCGGTTCGTTGTTCTCCTGAATCTGTCGACATCCCGGATAGTGAAGGACTGTTCTCCACTGCCCCATACATGACATCAGGAAGGTGCGCAGAGTTGCATCAACTTTATACAGTTCTAGCACCCTCATGAGCCATGTATGAGGAACAGAGTCATATGCCTTCTTATAATCTATCCAACATGCCGACAGATTCTTCCGAGAACGTCGAACCTGTTGGCTAATGGCAATATCGATGAGGAGCAGCTCCTTAGTACCGCGAGACCCGTTCCTACATCCATTCTGAGAGGCAGACATGATAGAATTTGTCTCAATATGACTATTGATTTTAGCTCTCAGAATGGATGTAAGAACTTTATAGACCGTCGGCAAACACGTGATCGGTCTATAATTTTTGGGTTCCGCAGTACTACCTGATTTATGGAGCAGGTGGGTTATTCCTGTCGTTAGAAACTGGGGCAGCGACCCTGACTCTAAGGCAGACTGGAACTGAGATGCCAAGCGAGCGTGCGACCTTTGGAACCATTTAACCCAGAAATTGTGCAGCCCGTCCGGCCCAGGAGATTTCCAGTTAGGCAATGGACGGACTGCACGGGCTACATCTTGGGGGCTGATGGTAATTGCCCCCATTTCTGGTAAAAGATCGCATGCGCGCTCGACCTCTCGAATCCAATCACCCTCGGTGTGACTGACAGGCGCCGACCAAATGCTGCGCCAAAATGAACACATGGCGTCATCATCCGGCAGGCGCGTATCAGTCACACCTTGGTCCGATCGCTCCCAATCCCTGTAAACCCACCTTTCGTTGCTTTGGAATGTACGATTCCGAGTGTACCGCTCCACTCGCCGCTTGTACCGACGAATACGGTTTGCCCATGCATAGATTTTCTGCTTCAGGAAGTCGATACGCTCTGTGACGCAGGGCAGATAATCTCGAGGACTAATATCAGTCCCCGAGAATGCCCGCCTCACAAAGCGCATCACCCTAGGGCGAGTGTTGCCTTCCCTGAAGCAGATAAGCTTACCGATGAGTGCCCTAGCCTCACCGATACGGTGCTCTATCCTGCACTGCCAAGCTGGCACAGCTGGTCGTGTAGCTCTGTCACAATTAGGAAATTTAACATGAGCTACACGACATGCCGCTACAGCCGCACAGTACAAGATTGAGTGGGTATCAGTGAGGTCTTTGCTGCAATCAAAGCAATTTGATAGCTGCGAATCTAGAGCACACACCAGCGCCCTATTTCTCTTGTGCATGGGCAAACGAGGTAGACGAGGTCTAAGCCCCGGCGGTGTGGAACGGTACTCTCGAAATGCGTCCTTCAAAGCGCCCCTCAATCGATCATTACATTGGGTACTCACAGATATAGCCGCGTCATCATCGGCGTCACCAACCTGGACGGGTCGCGGTGAAGCAGTGGGTAGACGTTGCACCGCGGCCGGTGTTGTAGCAGGTGAAACACGGCTACTCTGTGATTCCAGGCGCAGTCTATCAAGTACGGCGTCATCCAACATACGATTACGCTGAATGACCCGCACCTGATCCGATAGTCGTTATTATTATTATTATTATTATTATTTTTTATTTATCTCAGGACCCTGAGGTCCTGGACCTTTGGGAGGCGTACAAGGAGCCGAAGCCAACTCGCAGAGGCCCTTTAGATAATTATAATGGAACATGATACCATGTTATTATTATTATTATCTTTATTTCATTTACATAAACATATTAGTTACATTTTTAAATATTTCAAAAATAAAAAAATAAAACATTTAAAAATATAAAAAACAGTATCCCACCGGTATCGGAAACAGGGTCCAAGCTACCGGCGGTCAGGGCTCCAGAGAAAGGAACCTCCTAACAATGCGAGCCGTGTCCAGGAGTACCGCTTTCTGAATCAAGCCCTTGATCCAGTCGCCTAACGCGAGCCTCCTAAGGTGTTGGTCGAGGCTCTTGGCTATTAAGCCATTGCCCGACACGACTATCGGTACAATGATCGCCGAGTCCACATCCCACATGTCGACAACCTCGCGAGCCAAGTCAATATACTTGATTTGTTTATCTTTCTCGGCTTTCACGAGGTTCTCGTCATGCGGAACGGATATGTCAACAATCATTGCACGCCTCTCGCTTCGGTCCACCACCACTATATCAGGCTTATTGGCTACAATAGTCCTGTCAGTGATGATGGACCGATCCCAGTACAAAGTGATATGACCATTATCAAGAACTGGATCGGGCTCGTACCTATAGTACGGCACTTCCGATTCCACAAGAGAGTATTTCAGAGCAAGTTGCTGATGGATAATCCTGGCTACAAGGTTGTGTCTATGCAAGTACTCTCCGTTAGCTAGACGAGAACAACCAGAGATAATGTGACGAATTGATTCTCCCGGACGGTGACATGCCCGACATATGTCAACCGTGCCGTCCTTCACAATAAATCTCCGGTAGTTATTCGTCATGATAACTTCGTCCATAATTGCACAGACAAAACCTTCGGTTTCCCCAAAGAGGTCACCAGAACGCAGCCAGGCTACGGACGCCAATTGGTCTACATCGGGCCCGTGAAGGGCCCGGAAGAAGCGTCCGTGAAGTTCCTTGCTCTGCCATACTTCCCTGCGATCGTTAGTGTCAAGCACTACCGGTTTGCGCCAGTTCTCATTAGCCAGGGAGAGCGGGGTAAGTCCCTTGTCCACTGTCACTACATCTCGATGCATACCCACGTGGGCAGCTAGGAAATATTCCCTGAGACTGCATACCTCGCGGTTGTGTAGGGTCTTAGCATTTAAAAAACCTCGACCCCCACACTTCCGCGGGATATACAATCTCATCACCGACGATCGTGGGTGATGCATTCGATATGCAGTCAGCAGTGTGCGGACCTTCCTATCCAGGGCTTCAAGTTCCGTTTGAGTCCATTTGAGTACGCCGAAAGAGTACATCAATACCGGCATGACCCAACCGTTGAAGGCGCGCACCTTGTTTCCGCCTGAAAGAAGGCTATTGAATACCTTCTTCAGGCGTCCAAAGAAACGCTCCTTCAACGATTGCTTCATGTCAGTGATATTGATGCCTAGAGCTTCTGACATACCCAAATACTTATAGGTTTCGGTTGAGCAGAGGGATCTAAGGTGTATGGAATCCGAGAGTTGAATTCCCACGGATTCCACAACCTCCCCTCGCTTTACATGCATGACCGCACATTTGTCCACACCAAACTCCATCCTGATGGCACTACTGAAGGTTTCAGTTACCTTCAGTAGCTCCATCAGTTGCAGATTGTTGGGGGCAAAAAGTTTCAGGTCATCCATGTAAAGTAGGTGAGATATTACCTGACCACCTCTCTTCAACCGATAGCCTAGACCTGAATTCTCCAGCAGTGTGCTTAGAGGATTCAAGGCTAGGCAAAACCAAAGTGGACTCAAACTATCTCCCTGGAATATACCTCGCTCGATCCTTACAGGTTCGCTATTCCTCTGGGTATGTCGACATCCTGGATAGCGGAGGACCGTACTCCATTGCCTCATACACGACATCAGGAAGGTGCGTAGTTTTGTATCAATTTTATACAATTCCAGCACCCTCATGAGCCATGTATGAGGAACAGAGTCATAGGCCTTCTTATAATCTATCCAACATGTCGACAGATCCTTTCGGGAACGTCGAACCTGTTGGCTAATGGTCATATCAATGAGGAGCAGCTCCTTAGTACCGCGGGACCCGTTCCTACATCCATTCTGAGAAGGTGACATGATTAAATTTTTGTCAATATGACTATTAATTTTGCTTCTCAGTATGGATGTAAGAACTTTATAGACCGTCGGCAAACACGTGATCGGTCTATAATTTTTAGGTTCCGCAGTACTACCTGACTTATGGAGCAGGTGGGTTATTCCTGTTGTTAGGAACTGGGGTAGCGACCCTGACTCTAAGGCAGACTGGAACTGATATGCCAAGCGAGCGTGCGATCTTGTAAACCACTTAATCCAGAAATTGTGCAGCCCATCCGGCCCTGGAGATTTCCAGTTTGGCAACGGACGGACTGCACGAGCTACATCTTGGGGGCTGATGTCAATTGCCCCCATTTGTGGTATTGGATCGCACGCACGCTCGACCTCTCGAGTCCAGTCACCCTCGGTGTGACTGACAGGCACCGACCAGATGCTGCGCCAGAATGAACTCATGGCGTCATCATCCGGGAGGCACGCATCAGTCACACCTTGGTCCGGTCTCTCCCAAGCCCTATAAACCCACCTTTCATTACTCCGGAATGTGCGATTCTGGGTGTATCGGTCCACTCGCCGCTTATACCTGCGGATACGGTTTGCCCATGCATACACCTTCTGCTTCAGGAAGTCGATGCGCTCCGTGACACGGGACATATAGTCTCGGGGGCTGATGTCAGTCCCCAAAAACGCCCGCCTCACAAAGCGCATCACTCTTGGGCGAGTGTTGCCCTCCCTGAAGCAGATTAGTTTGCCGATGAGTGCTCTAGCCCCACCAATACGACGCTCGATCCTGCACTGCCAAGCCGGCACGGCTGGTTTCGGTCGTGTAGCTACGTCACAGTTTGGAAACTTGACGTGAGCTAAACGACATGCCGCAACAGCTGCGCAGTACATTATCGAGTGTGTATCAGTGAGATCTTTGCAAAATAGTTTGACAACTGCAAATCCAGAGCAGCCACCAGCGCCTTATTCTTATTATGCATGGGCAAACGAGGTAAGCGTGGCCTAAGTTCGAGCGGCATGTTGCGATACTCCCGAATAGCACACTCCAAAGCACTCCTCAATTCATTGTTGCACTGGGTACTTACATGTGTAACCATGTCAGTAATCTCTTCGTCAACATGGCCGGAAAGATGGTAGGATGGTGGTACCATCACTGGTACCACAGACTGCGACGAAGGAGCAATGGCATGGTTACTCATTTCTGTTCGGAGGCGATCAAGTACAGTATCGTCCAACATATGATTACGCTGGATAACCCGCACCTGATCCGACAGTCGTTGGGCCGAAACGTTGACGGCTGGCTCAAGCACCTGAAACAAAGAGAGCATCCGAACACGGTACGCGGTCAGGTTGTTTCCTCCCTCTGTAGCCCCATAGTATGCGCGCATGACATTCTCATTGATGGATTGCGTCCATCGCATGCGCTGCACACTTCCGCCGGGAGCTGGGACCCTATCAGAGGCCGGTGGGCCTCGAGGTCCTAAGCCACTCGGCGGCCGGCGTCCTCTCCGTCGACGCGCAGGTGGTGGTGACGTGGGCGGAGAAAAGTACTCGTCGCTGGAGCTCGACGCAACTGCCACGGCCGGTGTCACAGCACTCACGGTGGGGCTGGGTTCCGGCGGCGGCGAGGCGGAGCTGAGCGACGAGGCCGGAGGTGGTAGGCGTGCACGGCGAGCTGCGGCTCTTGTCAACATTGTCCGACTTTTCGGCTTCAATTTTCCATATTTTCTATTGTTATTTTGTCATTATGGTTGCATTATGTATAGATTGTATATGATATAATTGTTATTTCTTGCGTTTTCTTTTCATTATTTCGGATCTTTTGGAATTTATTTGATTATTTATTGAAAAATGTGAAGAGAAAAATTTTTTCTTGTCACTTGGTTGACAGCCGAGCCACAGATTATTATTATTATTAATTGATTGATTGTCAAGTAAATGATTCTTGTGATCCTTGAAGGTACGTTTAGACTGAAAGTGATTTACCGTTTCCCTGCGGTTGACAACCCCTAATACTGAGACCCAATTACAAATGCCAGCCGTTCCGATTTAGTCTAGTTCGCTGAGGAATATTTGTCTCGTTTTTTTTTTTTAATTTGACTTGAGGTAGTGGGCAATTTCTCTTATTTTAATATACTGCCAGTATTTGTTATTTTTTTGTGTTATTTCGTAAGCACGACTAAGATAGTACGAGAAGAAGTTAATTCAGTTATAAATTAAAAGTGTTTTAAAAGGTTTTGGTATGAAAATGAAATATCTAATTGTAATGAATTTGTAAAAGATTTAGCATAAACCAAATAACATAAATAATATCTATTATATTATTCTTATTGTATATTTTTGAACGTAACATGCTTTTTTGGGGGCGCAAAGTCATCAAATAAATCCTTCCGCTCCACTAAGCGAGAGGGAGTGTCAGACTCTTATATTATAAATATAAAAGTCTGATACTCGATATAATACTCGGCATTTTAAGGCTATAATAATATATCGAATGTATAATTTTTACTTCAAAACGGACTGGTTTCTATTGTGTTTTTTTTTTTTAACCAACCAAAAAGAGGCTTACATAGAAAATAACTAGTGGCTAAGATAGTTTAATTAAAACGCTCGTTTTTTGTGGCTGACTTAGTAATTTAGAAGGTAATGCAGATTTTTCGAGGCGAATAATGCTATTAAAAACGAAGTCTGTTTAATTAACACCCTTTTTTATCCTAATTTCATCAATCTCTACAATATTAGTATAGATATTAAAAAAAGAAACTTTATTATATTAGTATTGATACATTTATAAAAAAGTATAGATAAAGATAATAAGTTGATTAGCCAAATATAAGATGACTTGTATGTGAAAACTAGTCTGCATGTCTAAACTATTGTATTCAGCCTGTATTGTCTCACAGCTAAGCAACGGCCTCCCTCCACTCCTTGCATTGTTTTATTTATATACTTAAGAGCGGCCAATCCGAGATACGTTCCCGTATAACCTCTCATAAGTGATTATGCACTATACCGTGCACTAGCTTCTGACGTTTTATAAGTGCCCATGTAGACCTATTTGAAATAAAAAACTTTTGACTTTTTTGATTTTATGACGTTGTTATGACACATATTTCTCTAGATATTTTGGAAAAACAGATATCTTGTGTACATTATCTAGATTTTTATTGAAATCAAAACATAAAATTCTGTAAAACTAATCCAGTAAAAACCTCTGAAAATCTGCTATTTTGCGTGTATTCTGATCCTTCATAATGTACTCACAAATTAGAAATATAAAAAAATACATCTAAAGAAACCTTGCACATTTAATCGAGATTCTGTATGACACAATTTTTTCCAAATTCTTTAAAGTAAAAAACTGTGCAAGTGCGAGTCGGACTCGCACACACACATGAGGGTTCCGTAAAAACGAAATTATGTAAATAGTTCAATTCCCGAATCGAGTCTCTAAGATGTTTTCGAATAGAAAAAAGTATTTTTTTTTGTGACGTAACTACAAATTTCCAGTTTTTAGATTTATTCCTATACTTGTGCTATAAGACCTTGCTTCATGCCAAATTTCAGGGTTCTAGGTTAACAGGAAGTACCCTATGAATTTCAATTTCTTTAGGAGTGTCAAATTTACGATTTTTGCGACGTAAAAGGTCGTATCTTTTTTTTCGTTAACTTAGAAATTTAAGTTTGTCACAGCTTCAAGGGACCGCAGACCTAAGTATATGATTTTAATTTCAACTCGACACCTCTACGGGTTCTTAAAATAAAGGCTCTTGACAGACAGATAGACGGACGGACAACAAAGTGTTTCTATAAGGGTTCCGTTTTATCCTTTTGAGGTACGGAACCGTAAAAATATGTTTCCAGGAACAAGTTTTGTGAAATATTCGAGAAAATTACGGAATTACCGAATACCAACAAAGCGTTCAGAGGTTATTTCCCTTTCTCAGGTTTTTTTTTTTTTTTTTTTTTCGGTGGGAAAATCATCTTATGACATCCCCCGCCCTTGGGCGGGGCGGGAGATAGTGTCAGACTTTTACTGACTAAAAACCCACTCCCGTTCCCTCGTTGCCTTTCGTACCAGGGCCGAGTCTTCCTTTCAGAATCAGACCCTTGGCCCCAGTAGGCTTCGACCCTGCTAGGCCCCTACAGTTGCTGACATCTCCTTGAGGCGCGCGTGGAACAGCACGCGCCGTTGACGACTTGGGCTCGGTCCGGACGGTTACCGGACGGTCGGACGGCGAGCCACCCATTGCTCGCCGTCCGCAAGCCTGCGGCTACGATGGCCGGAAATCGGGATCGGAACCCCGGCGGCGATTGGGGCGTGAGGACCGTTGCCTCACGCGATCGGCCGCCTCCTTTGCTAGCATTACTGCTTCGCAGAAGGAGGCGACCGCCTGCCACTCCTCCTCGCTTCGGATCATGGCCTGTACCAAGGCCCGGCGCGAGAGATCGCCGCCGCCGATCGCCCCCACGAGGACACGGCGTTGCTCTGCCCAAGCGGGACACACCTCCACCGTGTCCTCCGGGTGGTCCGCACAATGGTGACACCCGGGCGTTTCTTCCGCACGAATCCGGTGCAGGAACCTCCCGAACTTACCATGTCCGATAAGGACCTGCGTCATGCGGTAGGTAAGGACGCCGTGTTGCCTTTCCAGCCACTCCTCAAAGAGGGGAATTACCGCCTTAATTATGGTGTGCCCAGCACTGGGTTGCGATAGTCGCTGTCGCCATTCCACCATGAGACCCCGCCGGAGCTCTGTCCGCCATGCCGCAACTTGTCGTGGCAGCGGAGTTTCGCCCCGACGTTGCATCTCCACGCGCAGATCCCTTTCTCAGGTTGCCTCTTTAACAACAAATATTGCGTTGGATGACACAACAAGCTTTTACCATGCTCACGTTTACGAAAGACGAGTGGGAAGGGCCCTTTTAATACATTTTTATTTTGGCATCATCGGTAGGAGATAGAAATGTAAAGTGAGTTATTCTATATCCTCAATTTTCTTCCCTTGATAGACGGTAATTCCGTAATTTCGAATACTGAAATAGATCTGGTATTTTCGGATTTATTCTTACCTAGCGACAAGAGTCAAATAAAAAGGGTTTTTTTTTAGACTTATCATTAAATAAACGGATTCCACCCACTTGACCCATTTAAAGCGATATTACGATAGTGAAACTCGAGTCGGTATGCCTTTAAGAAAAACCTCTCAAATCGTAAAGAAATTGATTGGAAAAACAGGCTTCTTAAATTTTAATTATTTTAATTTTGATGATGATAAGTATTTGTTTGCATGTATGTGCTTGTACCTGGTAAAGGTTGCGGGAATCCGATGAATGCAAGACGCACAGGATCGTTCATTGTGGTGACATTTGGGGGAGGCCTATGTTCAACAGTGGACGTCTTTTGGCTGAAATGATGATGATGATGAAGTGCTGTAACTAATATGGCTGAAGTAATAAGATTGACCAAGCCCCATATATCTGCCTATGTGGTGTAGTTTAATATAATTCTCTCTTAAACAGAGAGGAGGCCTGAGTGTCATAAGTATCAGGCCCACTGCTGACAGCGGACTACTATCGGAAGTGACAGGCTGAACAATGTTATACATAGACATGATTCTTTCGGTAAGGTCGCAAGTCAGTGTTAATAAAACCAGTATTTACAGGTGTCTAGTTCTATTGAAACTCCACACAACACAAGGCCAGGGCAAGGTCAAAGAATAATTTCAGCCGTACTAAATGTAGGCAAATATTTTTTAACTAATACTTTGATCACTTAGTATCTAGACTAGCAAACATTTAACTAGCAACAGTCCCCTCTGCAAATACAAAAGAATATTAACACTGGGTCGCTTGCAAACGCAAATTAAAAAAAAAACATTACTTTGCCAGACATGACACAAGGGAACACCGTAACTATGAAACTCGTGAGCGTAAAAGTGCTCTTTCAAATATATGCGAGCGGCAAACAGTACGGACTTTTAGTAGAAGTAACACACAATAGTCTTTTATCGATTTTTATTGTTGAAATATCTACGAAGTGGCATTGTTCATTTAACTGTTGTTTCTCTTCTATACACCAAACTATAAGTTATTGTTATATTATGTACATTATACCTGCAAGATGTGGGCTCAGAAACTTGATGTCTTTCCATATAGCTATGACATGAACATCATCATAATCATTTCAACCAAAAAACCTGTAGGTCTGGGTATTATACGCCTTTCCAAATGTCGCCAAAATTAACGGTTTGGTGCGTCTCGCATCCATCTGTTTCTCGAGATCATCACCAGATCATCAGTTTACCTTGTGGGAGCTTAACTTCAAACAGAAATTGAAGAGAGACCTTTGAAAAGGGTAGGCAACGCGCTTGTAGTGTCTCTGGTATTGGCTACTAGGCTGTTTTTACTTGTCATAAAAAATAACTTCTAAATCCATTCTAAAATAAATTCAACGTTCGTGTCAATCTTTGGGGCTACATTATTCATCTAAACTACGCAACAGATAGTACTTTCATATTAAAACTACACAATAAATAAATATTGGTGCTTAGACTTTTGAAATATACGACGAGCTAAACCAACTGATTGCTCCGATCGGATTAGGCGCACAATGCCACATTCGCAAAATGACACATTAGATTTTCGCAAAATGTCATATTCTCAAAATGTCACCTTCTCAAAACGCCATATCGCAAATCGTCACATTAGCAAAATGCCATATTCGCAAAATGCCACTTTCGCAAAATGACTTTTCGCAAAATGCCACTTTCGCACAATGCCAAAATGTCACTTCGAACTCGGTATTTTTTTAAATTTGGACGTTAGTATGTTTTTGTCCAAGGGGATGGTGAGGTCTACCTCACCATCCCCCATCGTCCTGGTCTACCAGGACGTAACACATTGGAACAACACAGGATGGATGAAATGGCGAAAGGTCACGGGAACAACTTGTGACCCACGGATGCCCCTCAAGTTGAAGGGTAAAATCTACAAGTCCGTGATAAGGCCTGTATGGATCAGAATGTTGGGCTGCGAAAAAGAAGGATGAAAAAAGATTGCACGTAGTGGAGATGAGAATGTTAAGATGGATGTGTGGTGTGACGAGAATCGATAAAGTGAGAGTGAGTGAGTGAGTGTGTGTGTGAGTATACAATCCAATCCAATCCAATCCAATCCAATCCATCCACCAATCAATCAATCAATCAATCAATCAACCAATCTATCAGTCAATCAATCAATCAATCAATCAATCAATCAACCAATCTATCAGTCAATCAATCAATCAATCAATCTATCAGTCAATCTATCAGTCAAACTATCAGTCAATCTATCAATCTATCAATCTGTCTGTCAATCTATCCATCTATCAATCTATCAATCTATCAATCTATCAATCTATCAATCTATCAATCTATCAATCTATCAATCTATCAATCTATCAATCTATCAATCTATCAATCTATCAATCTATCAATCTATCAATCTATCAATCTATCAATCTATCAATCTATCAATCTATCAATCTATCAATCTATCAATCTATCAATCTATCAATCTATCAATCTATCAATCTATCAATCTATCAATCTATCAATCTATCAATCTATCAATCTATCAATCTATCAATCTATCAATCTATCAATCTATCAATCTATCAATCTATCAATCTATCAATCTATCAATCTATCAATCTATCAATCTATCAATCTATCAATCTATCAATCTATCAATCTATCAATCTATCAATCTATCAATCTATCAATCTATCAATCTATCAATCTATCAATCTATCAATCTATCAATCTATCAATCTATCAATCAATCAATCAATCAATCAATCTATCAGTCAATCTAGTCGCCAGTGACTGAAAAGTTGAAAGGGAATTGTTTGTCATTCCCAACACAAACAATTCCCAACCCTCTTCAGGAGGGATGAAACGCATGTTAAAAAAAAAAACAAGAAAAGAGATGATGGATGGAGAGAGAGACCAAAGAAAAGATGGATGGATTGTGTGAAGAATGATATGAAAGAAAAAGAAGTTAGTGATAGCATGACGAGTGACAGGGCAGAATGGAAGAAAAAAACGTGTTGCGCCGACCCCAAATAACACGGGACAAGGGCAGAAAGATGATGGACGTTAGTATGTTTTTATGGAAAGCCATCTAGCTAAAACTTAATAACTGCTAGATTACAAGTACAGCATTTTTATTTTATGTTAAAATAAATGAAAATGTGTAAATGTGATTAAATACTGGAAAGATTAAATTGGTATTATTTTTTTATTCATAATTTTAATAAAAAACCCACTGCAAGAAGTAAATAAGTCATTTTCACAATTTTTATTGTCATTTACGTAAATCGTACATTATGTGATAATTATGATTTTTTTAGAATGTGTCATTTTGAGAATTTGTCATTTTGAGAATGTGTCATTTTGATAATGTGGCATTTTGCTAATGTGATATTTTGCGAAAAGACATTTTGCGAATGTGTCATTTTGCTAATGTGGCATTTTGCTAGTGTGGCATTTTGCGAAATGTCATTTTGCGAATGTGGCATTTTGCGTCAATATGTCATTTTGCGAATGTGGCATTGTGCGCCTAATCCCTCCGATCAACTGTAACCGCAATAGGAGGCACCGACTGAGCCTGAGTCCAGTCTCCTATCTCTCGCACAATCTGCGTGTTTAACGCTTTCTAGTATGAATGTGACGTGTTTAAACTCTTAAAACATAAAATAAGTTCCTTGAAATCACATGACGGGGTTGCAGCAGAACATGAAGGAGATGGCGGGACGACTTAGATGTCTACCTTAGGAAATGGCAAGAAGTGGCTCAGAACAGGGAACAATTGAAGAAATGGAGAGAGGCCTTTGTCTAGCAGTAGGACAGTATAGGTTAGATATAATAATAGATAGATAAATAAACTCTTTATTGTTGTACACCATAAATATACTTACAGTAGTAGCAAAATAATAATTACAATTTTGTTAATATTTTATGTCAAAAACAAATGTAATTGGCCGTTGGTCGTGTTATCTCATCATCATCATCATTTCAGCCGAAAGACGCCCACTGTTGGACATAGGCCTCCCCCAAGCGTCGCCACAACGACTGATCCTGTGCGTCTTGCATCCACCGCACTCCCTCGACTCTCACCAGGTCGTCGGTCCACATTGTGGGAGGCCGTGTTATCTATGAAAGTAAAATAAATAAATTCGTTAAGCCGTAAAAACCGTGTAAAACAGGGACGGATCAGCGAGTTATGTAATACGGACGTGCGACTCTTAGATACGTGTATCGTGTCTTATTTTTTGATACGCGTATATTGTCGTCTATACCGCGTACATCAAAGGACTGGAAATATTTGTCTGCTGCGGTCTTCCCGTCCGATTATAATTTAGATGTGTTCAAGACTAAAGTGAATAGGTTCTTAATAAACTAGTGTACTTCACCATCAACGATGGCATCACCGCTTACGATCAGGTGGGATCGCAGTCAAGCACTAGTACACAACATTTAAAAAAAAATTGCAGTTTTGGCCTCAATTTGTTTAATTCTAAATTAACGGTTTGGAGAGTTATAGACACTCATTCTTCCTCCGAATATGAGTGATAGCCAAAAATATGAAATCTAAAGAGTTGGTAGAGTTAGCAAAGGTTGAGCGCTTAGGTAGGAATATTAAAAAAAAAATTGACGTTTCATAATACTCATTCCTGAGAATGAGTAATTAGACTCAAAAGCCGTTATTTTATAGGTTAATAGATATTAAATACATAGATATCTATATGTATATAAAAGCGAAATACCACTCACTGATTAATCACGAAATCTCAAAAACTATAACACTTACAAACATAAAATTTTGCAGGTAGGTTCTGAGGGGGGTAAAACCTGGGGCCCTGGGACGAAGGCAGAGAAGAAACAGGAGCGGGTTTTTAGTCAGTAAAAGTCTGACACTATCTCCCGCCCCGCACAAGAGAATTTGTCATAAGATGATTTTCCCACCCAATAAAAAAAACCCCTGAGGGGGTAAAACGGGGGTTGGAAGTTTGTATAGAGAAACCTACTTTCATGAGGGTGAAGCTGCTGGCAGAAGATAGATAAATATAGAAAGTCATATAACCTTCAAATTCCATCGCATCATTGTCTGATACACACATGTTGATGCTACAAGTTAGTGTACGCAGTAATTTTCCCTTCAAACTTTTTTTTACGTGTCAAATCATCAACTTCTCCCACTCTAGGCAGAGCGGGACGGAGTGTCAGACTTTTACTGACTCAAACCCAGCTTTGTTCCTTTAATTGCATTTTGCGAGGGCCAACTCTGAAGTCCTAAAATTCCTTTTAAACCTAAGATTTTGTTTTTATCAATTTATCAATAATTTATGTAATTCTAATGTATTTATTATGTTATAACGAATTTATTTTATTCAATAATGTTACTATGGGTTAATTAATGCCTGAAATAAGTCAAATATAAATAAATAAATAATAATAAATATTGAAGAGCTTTTTAAAGTCTGGCAGCTAAAAGATAAACGAATTCTCAGATATCACATTTAATCTGTTTTTGCTAAACTTATCAAATAGTCTATTACTTATCTTCTATCATTTATAGGGTACCGTACCTCAAAATGAAAAAACGGAATCCTTATAGGATCCCTTTGTTGTCCATCTATCTGTCTGTGTGTCAAGACCCTTTATCTCGAGAACGCGTGGAGGTATCGAGTTGAAATTAAATCAAAATACTCAGGTCTGCGGTCTCTTGAAGCTGTGGAAAAATCAAACTTCTGAGTTAACACCTCCTAACGAAAAAAAAGATACGAGTAGGGTCGTATATGTCGCAAAAAACGTATATTTTGAAACTCAAGGGTATCAAAATTCATAGGGTACTTCCCGTTGACCTAGAATCCTGAAATTCGGCATGAAGCAAGGTCTCATAGCAAAAGTATAGAAAAAAAAACTGAAAACTGTAAATTCGTAGTTACGTCACAAAAAAAAAAACTTTTTTTTTGCGATTGGGTAAAATCTTCGTAACTGAGTTCGGGAATTGAACTATTTTCATAGGTAAGTTTGTACGGAACCGTCAGTGCGCGAGTCCAACTCGCTTTGCCCGGTTTTTATAACTAGCTGAGTGAATAATTCGTTATTCAAGTAAATAGACATCAAAATTGCAAAGTGAGTGAGACTACTAAGAAATAATTAGTAAATTGGCATTAGAATTACCTAAATTAAACGATAAGGTGATTGTTATTTATTTCAGTTCAATAAGCTGAAAAGATTAGCCTTTATTTCAATATAATATAGAAGTATTTATGATCATATAATTTTGTGAAAATCAAGTGCTTCTTAATTCTGTTAATTGAAACAAATTAATTGATAATTTTTATCGTAGATAATTTTGAAAATTCCTGTATTCTTGCATCCACCATACAAAAAATACAGCATTTTTAGATTCTCGCGTACGCGATTACTTCCGAATGTTGCCGATTACTCCCGATGAATTCGGGGCAATTGATGGCTTTAGAAAAGCACGCGGTCAGCTCTGTCTTCACTATCTATGTGTCAATGGTAGATTGTCTGTTCCACGATTTTGCTTCGGTGGAATATCCCGGAAGAACCTTCAAGTAAAAACTATGGGCCCGAGCAGCGTTATAATTAAGTACCATAAGGTATCTAACGAACAGTCTGATTTGGGTGGGTTTTGAAACAATTTTTTTAATAAGTTCAATAAAGTGGAATATCCGATTTTAGCATTAATTAAATATCAGATATTAAAAGTGTTCTTTATCTCTTAAAATAACAAATCAATTAATTATTTTAATTGAGTGATTTAGATTGTTGACAGTAGGTAAACCCTATTTCTTTAGTCTTTGAAGAGAAGAATGAGAATTTGTTTTCTCTCTTTTCATCTTTTGTGACAAGTTCTAGCAGAATATTCAAAAATATTTAGAAGGTTTTTTTTCAAATAATCGAAGTCTAGAATAATATAGACTGTAACTGTAAAGGGTTGAGAAATAAACAATTATTGTAATTAAATAAGTTCTTTAATTAATTTTAAAAGGTCGAAAACAGTCGCAATAAGTGATTATCAGATTGTTCAATATTATCTTTTTCTATTTGAATAAATCCCAACATTTAATTCTGTTTAGATTTTAGAAATAATTAATTATTCCTTTATATAGGGTGGCCCTTTTATAGCGGTTAAATTATGGTAGTCAAAAGTACCAATATTCGAAGTATGGTTCTGTCCCACTGGCCTGCTGAGAGCCCTATTGGTTCTCTGTATACTTAACGAAACACCCAAGTTGAAATAAAAGCTCTTCTTCCTATGCGTGACTTCACTTTGCGTGACTAGAGGGTTGGCTCGTTCTTCACCCAAAGAATTAGCATTGCCATTCAACGTAATAATGCTGCCAGTCTTCTCGTCATATATCCGGATGACAGCGATGACTAGAGGTGTACTTCAACGCTTGAGTGTATTTTATGTATTTGTATTATACGTACATAATTATGTTTAGCTTAGAAACGGTAAAAGAAATAAAGGTCGACCACGCAAAAGATGGGAGGACGAACTTAAACTTACAGCAGGTCCAAACTAGCGAAGAGTTGCAAACGTCAGAGTACAGTGGAAGAAGTTAGAGGAGGCCTTTGCCAAAAGGCAGACTGAACTCCGGGACATTTTAACCCAAATAAAATATAAAATCAACATCAAAAAGTTAAACAACAAAGGAGTCTTCAGGATACAAGAGCTATTGAAATTGAATAAGGCGTAGTAAAAATACTTAGTTTATTTAATATTTAAGTTTCTTAGGGGGTCAAAAGTGCAGTACCACCTTATCAATGCCTAAAATGCATGCCTGCCTGCTTTTTGTCTAAAATTTCTTTGTAGAAGAGGGTCAATGGTTCATGACTGATTTAATTGGTAGCATAGAATCTAACCGAGTCATCGGTCCACCTTGTAGGAGGCCTTCCAACGCTATGTCTTCCGGTACGTGGTCGCCATTCCAGAACCTTTCGGCCCCAACGGCCATCCGTTCTGCGAGCAATGACTTGGTAACGGTTGTGGGAGCCCGATGGATGCGAGACGCACAGTATTGAATAAATTAGTTGTGGACTATTGAACTTCTACAACAAAGAAAGTTTAGACACTACTTTAGCATTGGTAGAGTGCAACTGCACTTTTGACCTCTTTTTTTTTTTTAGGTCGGAAAATCATCTAATGACAAATCCCGCTCTTGGGTGGAGGGAGAGATAGTGTCAGACTTTTACTGACTAAAAACCCACTCCTGTTCCTTCGTTGCCTTCGTCCCAGGGCCCCGGGTTTCGTTTTCACACTACCCATGGCCCCAGTAGGCTTCGACCCTGCTGGGCCCCTACGATTTGCTAACATCTCCATGAGGCGCACGTGGAACAATACGCGCCGTCGACGACTTGGGCTCGGTCCGGACGATTTCCGGACGGTCGGACGGCGAGCCAACCATTGCTCGCCGTCCGCAAGCCCGCGCCTACGGTGGCCGGAAATCGGGATCGGAATCCCGGCGGCGCGGTTAGGGCGTGAGGACCGTTGCCTCACGCGATCGGCCGCCTCCTTTGCTAACTTTTGACCTCTGACTGTACATATGGATTTAAAAATTCTTCCTAGGACCGTTTTTAATGTGTCGCCAAGTCTTTGACTGAACCCTACGACCATTTATAGCTAACCACTTTTTTTATCCATATAAATAAGAATCTTTCCTCCCTTTTCATATGATGAATGAATACCCATCTCGAGGAAATCCTTACAAGCGAGGCAAAAGCTAGTTTTTAACAACATTCATGATTTATTCGGTCATTCGCGAAAGAATAATATGATTTACGATGAGGATAACTGCTTATACATTACTCTTAAACGTTTGGAAAATGGGTTCAGATTTTTTAAGTATAATAATGTTGGCTTACCAATTTAAGACTACGTTTCTTTTCATCTATTGAAAGAAAATCATGACTCTGAATATTTATTTATTGAAACTTTATATATGGTAGCGGTACAAAGGTGGATTTAATGCAACATAGCGTTCTCTTTTTTTAGGGTTCCGTACCTAAAGGACAAAATGGGACTTAAGACTCTACTGTCAGTCTGTCTGTCTGTCACCAGGCTGTATCTCACAAACCGTGGTAGCTAGACAGCTGAAATTTTCACAGATGATGTATTTCTGTTGCCACTATAATAACAAATGCAAATAAATACAGAAAAAAAAAATTGTGTAAAAAAAGTGTCATAGATACGTATCTACGGAACCCTTCGCACTTGACCGGTTTCTAGGGTTCCATAGCTCAAAAGGAAAAAACGGAATCTTTATGTATCACTTTGTTGTCCGTCCGTCTGTCTGTCTGTCTGTCAAGACCCTTAATCTCAGGAACGTGTGTAGGTACCGAGTTAAAATTAAAACTGTGAACTCAGTCAGTCTACGGTCCCTTGAAGCTGTGAAATAATAAAAGTTTTGAGTTAACGGATACAAAAGATACGGCCGTTTATGTAGCAAAAAACGTATATTTCGACACTCTCAAGGAAATCAAAATCATAGGATACTTCCCGTTGACCCAGAATCCTGAAATTCATAAAGCAAGGTCTTACAGCACAGATATAGGAATATCTCTATTAATATTTAGGTACATGAGTTTGTATGGAACCCTCTAAGGACCAGCGTAAGGTAAAAAGTGAGGTTGCCGTGATGCCTTTGTAGCCACTTTTAAAGAGTGATCCCAATGACACCCTAGAATAGCTTGGTTGATGGCCTTTTGAAACAGTAACTTTCTTTTTCTCATTAAATAAATCCCAAGTGGGTGAGGCGTTAAACTACACCAAACTGTATATATGAATTTTAAGTTTAAAGTGTAATACGTTTATATGTAAGGGTTTTAGTGTTCCCAGCGGTACCCTCCGCTTGTAAAGTTTTTAATATCCGGAATGTCAGCTATCTTACGTCGTTTAACACCATTTCTCTGTCCTAGAAGTCATATAAGGTTTATGATGATTGTTTGACTGTTGTCAGTGGTTAGTTAGTTATAGTGATTGTAAGAATAGAGATAATATTATACGCGTGTTTAACACGTGTGCGTGTAATTCAAAAGCGGAGCAAATACTGTAACCTTATTGGTAACAAGCTTCTGCCAGCGGCTTCACCCGCGTGTAAGTAGGTCTCCCATACAAACTTTGGACCTCCGTTTCCTTCCCTTAGGAATTGAATTTTGGAAAATCCTCTCTTAGTGTTCGCCTACGTCATAAAACGAAACCTTGAGCAAAATTTCACGCTCTTAGTCCCTGTAGTTTCAGCTGTGCGTTGATATGTCAGTCAGTCAGTTTCTCTTTTTATATATATAGATTACAGTTTTGAGCCGTTTCTGGTCAAAACGCTTGTGCCATGGAATCTATAGTTAATATTTTAGTTTCATGTAAATCCTTCTGTTCTTAGAAATCCTAAACCGACCTTAAATTCCAACTAGTTAATATTTTGCTTTGTCTACGTTTGTTTAGGTAGTTATACAAAAAAAAAATAACGTAATAATTTTCGTATCTCCACTTATTATTATTAACTTCAAAAGTCTGGACTACGATTATTCACACAAAAAAAAAATGGTTTCGTTCCCAGAAATCAGAAGGAGGCCAAAATTTATCGTATTTTATTTAAATGTATAGACATTAATTTTGACTGGCCTGTTGATCTAGTGGTTACTACCCAGGACAAATGTTTTTGTAATGAGCACGAAAATTAAAATTTGTTCTGTGTCTGGGTGTAATTTATCTGTAATAAGTATTATTTAGAAATATATAAGTATGTTTATC
Source organism: Mythimna impura (assembly GCA_905147345.3). Taxonomy (NCBI): domain Eukaryota; kingdom Metazoa; phylum Arthropoda; class Insecta; order Lepidoptera; family Noctuidae; genus Mythimna; species Mythimna impura. The sequence goes on along the minus strand of LR990356.1, from coordinate 19,204,233 downwards.
AGTGGTTTAGTACTCATAACACCAGCTCTGCTTAGCTTGAGACTAGATGGCGCTGTGTGAAAGTCGTGAAATATTATTATTATTAACTGTCTTCTTAACTTTGTTTACAAATCACTTAATCACGGTTGGGACTAGCATTTAAAGGCGACAACAATAAATTAGCGACACAGCCTTCATCAGTAAGGTTTTCTGGTAGAGGGTTCATGGCGTAGAATTAAAATAATAATTCACTTTACAATCACTTTTTAACCCCCGACGGAAAAGAGGGGTGTTATAAGTTTGAGGTGTCTGTGTGTCTATCCGTGGCATCATAGCTCCCAAACGAACTTTGTTTTGTTTGAAAGCTGACCTAATCAAGCTGGTTCTTAGCTACAATTTATGAAGATCTGTCCAGGTGTTTAAGGTCTACAGCTCGTTTGTAATCTATGGTAGGGATCTTAGACACTTAATGGGTATTTACTTTACTTTTAAACATATGTGTGACCTAATATTTGAAATATTCTTGTACATACTGGTGCCATTGAGCTGATCTGATGATGGAGCTCGAAGGTTAGAGACGTAACCCTGGATTGCCTATTAGTAAACCTTTCGAGTTTGGGCTCGTTAGATTCGTCTTAACCAGTTCTATACATTTCACAAGATGACAAGAACCTGTTGCTTGAAGTTGGAGGTGGTTTGCCTGTATATTATATGTAAGTAGATAGGTACCTGATTTGTTCCCCGCGCGAATACGGGGCGAACCGATAGTTGATAATATTGAAGAAAATGTAATTTAAGTAGTTATCACAATGTTCCGCGAATAATTTAAAAAGAGTGAAATAAAAATAAAATTAAAAATTTTAAAAAACCCCGACACAAAAAGAAAGTAAAAAATAAGTTAATAAATTAGTCTTTCAGCTTTTTCCCTTCATTAAAAGAATCTATAAATATTTTAAAGATGAGCGTCACTGAGTCGGGGGACCGCTAAGTAAGGAGGTTCCTTACTTACCTTACCATCACTCTATAGCCTACCTAGGTAGGTGGGCTATAGATTGATATACAAAAAAACTAAGTTCATACGTACATTTGAAACTATTAGGTATTTTCCATTCGTTAAAGCTAAATTAACTTCTGCACATTGTGGTCCCCTGACTCAGTGACGCTAGTACTACAAGTACAGTAAAGTGTGGAATATCAACATTTCAACTGCGAAATAATATGCAATGACATGTCCTTTTCCTTTGTTCCCTACCGAATCCGTAAGCGTAGTGTAAAACCGTATCTAGTCCTAATTTAGACAGGCAAAAACGCGAAAAAAGGATCTACCTAATCTCATACAGCCTAAGCTTAATGTCGTTAAACATGACTCATGAGTGCAGTTAATAAAATTATACAATAAACTGCCAATAGAATTTTTTATGTTATTATATTTTTATTGACTTCAAATATTATGCTTATATTCGACATTTAGTGATGATATTACATTTCTAGAATTGTATTGACATTATTCAAATTTTATTGACTTTATTTACATTTTATTCATAATTAGCCTTTTTATTATTATTTTTAATCTATGATATTAATGTTATGATGAATAATGTGGAATGTAATTTTATTTATTTACATGGCAACTTATTGCACCAGCATGTCTATTTAGGTACAGTAAATTGATTTTTTATTTCTTATTATTGTGGTATTTTAATGTTGTTTTGTTACATAAGTATAATTATTGTAAAGTCTTACACTATTCGACGCAAATTTAAATTTGTTGATGAAGTGAATAAATAATGAAATAAATAAAAAGGTGACTGGAACGGACTGGCCATCTAAGAAATGCAGAGAATCAAGAGACTTGTGCATATCTATCTTTTCACATACCACCAGTGCGTGTTGTCAGTGATGATTTATGGAACGGAAACATGGTCCCAAAAAAATGAACTTAAAAATGCTCAAATGAGGATATTTGAGTATTTTTAAGTTCATTTTCCTTACCTATGAAATTGATGATTGAAATTCAGTAAGTCTGGCATAACAATATGTAGATGAATATTTGTAGAGCTTAAATAAATAATCCCATTTTCTGATGTACTATTGCTTCGTTTTTGAAGGTAATTTCAATAAAATTCGAAGAAAATCTCTCTAGTGTCAGTCTTTCACTGACTAAAACTCAGTGTTCCTTCAGTTGCCCTTTTAGCGATGGTGGCTCCTTGTTCAAACAATCCGCAGCCCTGGCAGACATCGGCAGTAACTAGCCCCGTCAATTTTACTGACATCCCTTTTAGCCCTGCGTTGAACACAACGCATCGTCGACCTTCACCTGATAGCTGGACGACGCGCAACCGGCGCAACTCATTACTTGCTGCCGGAAAGCCCGCGCCTACTTTAGCCAGATATTGTCCTGCGATTCACGACGCCCGGATGTTTTCGGGGGTGTCCATTATTGCTTATACGTCTAAGTCATTTATTTCAAAGACTATTAAATTTTAAACGCCGCAGACAGACATAGACCTAACTTAATATAAAATAATTTTCGCACGTTCCTAGACAAGTACCTAATGGCCCTTTTCCGGACCTTTCACTGTCGGGTATTTTAAGGGATGACAAAGGGATTCTTGAGAGGATTCGACGTTATCTGAGATTACGGATAAAAGTCATTGGGTTTTTATTTTTTAAGGTTATCAATATACGTCTTTATTTATTTATTATTATTTATTTATTAAAACTTCATGCACCAGAAAGGTACAAAGGTGGACGTAATGCCTTAGGCATTTTCTACCTGTCAACCAAGGGTAGTGAAGAGAAAACGAGGCAGGTGCATAAAAAAAAGAAAAGATTAATAAGAAAACAAGGGTACAAATGTATATATATATAATAAACATACACATATATTTAATATATATTTAATATAATATTATTTATATAAAGTAAATGAAAAAGTTTTTTAGACAACTCCACTATTTGTGTAGAAAACAATGCTGCAACTTCCTCTTAAATGCATAGGTACCTACTAACTGGTGGCCGTCCTGATGTCAAGAGGAAGCGCATTCCACAGAAGTATAATAGACTGTATAAGAAAGAAAGAATGAACAAAATCAGATGTGTGAGAACGACAAAGCAGTAGAAGATTGATAGAAGAACGCAGATTCTTAGCATGGAAAGAATATAGATTTTGAAAGTGTGATCTAATATATGAAGGAGGGGTGGGAGAGTTGAGCAGAGAGAAAAGTGTAGTTAGTGCGCGCAAACTTCTTCTCTGGCGAAAGGGCATCTTTAATTGTATTCCATTAAAATCGTGTTCAAAGAATTTCTTCAATATTTTGTAATTTACCGTTTATTTTTGGATTGCATTGATGTATTTATTACCTGAGCCATATTACTCATTAATATAGAGATTATGCGAAAATAATATTTAATAAAAAAATAATTTTCTATATAAACAGATTTATGTAAGCTCTAAGGGCTGTGTTAAACAAAAATAGTCTTTATGTCGCAGCCTTATCGGATAACACGCCGTTTTACATATTGTCACGCTGGATTAAAAACATCGCCGTTATGTAGACCGGCTACCTCCTGTTCAGCCAGTTGTTTCAATAAGGCGAAAATAAAATACGCCGAATCGAATTAACACTTCGCGTTCGTCAAATTGGCTTTGTAACGTGTACACCGTTATTGTCATCGTGTTAGGTTACTTTAAACCCTGAAGAAAGAAATAGGAAGCACCCGCAGAGGGCCTCCGTTGACCCCACCCAAGCTTTTTTGAATCGGTTCTTCACAACATTTGTAGTCACCCTACACTGATAATACAGCTAAACGCCGACGCCGCTTCGAAGAACGTATCGCCACCATAATTCGTGAGGTAGCCGCATCATATTACGGCAACGTTTTTCAATACGGCGCGCTAATATGTAATACAGCGACGAAACTAAACGACTACGACATATACACAAATACAAAACCAAACGTCAGTACTATTATTTAGGCATGAGAAATTTCAGAAACTGTGGTCCTAGAAAGCATAGGGAAATTAAAGGACACGGGTGTGGTTCTAGTCAGCAAAGGTTTGACGCACCCTACCGCACACTCTAGAGCAGGAGATGTCATTGGGTGATTTCTCACCTCAAAAAAAGTGCTTATATTTAAACATCTCACCGTGAAAACTAAGGTTGAGTCTATCAATGAAAGCTGAGCTTGCCTTCTAAGGCTGCAGTGTTGTTTGAAAGAGTCACGGCGTTAGACGCGCCTTAGAACTCAAAACACAACTGAAGGATGGGTATTTAGCCAGTTAAAGTCTGATACTCCTTTTCGCTGCACCCAGAGTGAGAATAGTTTAATTATTGTCCACCACAAAAAAGCTCCATGGGTTGTGCGAAAGTGTACCCCGGAGCCCTGGAATGAAAGCAAAGAAGGAAAAGGAGTCGGTTTTAGTCAGTAAAAGTCTGACATGAAAGAGCGTGAGAAGTCATTGGATGATTTACAGTTTTCAGTTTTTTTCCTGTATTTGTGCTATGAGGCGTTGCTTCATAACAAATTTCAGGATTCTAGGTCAACGGGAAGTACCCTTTGAATTTTGGTCATCACGGTCCCATGAAGCTGTGAAAAAAAATCAGACTTCAAAGTTAACGAAAAAAAAGATACGATCGTTTATGTCGCAAAAAACGTATATTTCGATACTCTCAAGGGAATCCAAATTCATAGGGTACTTCCTGTTGACCCAGAATCCTGAAATTTGCCATAAAGCAAATAGCACAGGTATACGAAATGAATCTGAAAACAGTAAATTTGTTGTTAAGTCACAAAAAAAACTTGCGATTCGGAAAAATCTTCGAGACTCCAATCAGGAATTGAACTCTATACATAGGTATGTTTGTACGGAACCCTTAGGGCGCGAGTTCGACTCGCAATTGCCCAGTTTTTTTTATATTAAGCTTTTCCCCTCACTAGGTTATAGTTCCTGTATCGTGAATTTTCGCGTATTTACAAACATGTAAACTTACATATACAGACACCCAGAACTACTATTTTTAGTTTTTGCTTCTTGTCATTTACCTAAGCGAGCTCCACATGCTTGGTAAACAATGGCAAACAGCAAACGCCAAACAACAAACATTTACATGTGGTAGGAACTTTGATTGTATTTGGCTGTTTTTGTTTGTGTTCGCCACTGTTCGGCGTCGTTGTCGGTTTTTCTTGACAAATTAAAGGATGTAAACTGTTTCGGTAAACAGTTTGCAATGTATCCAAACGCTTGGCAATCGGTATTGCACGCACGTTTGCGGACAGCGAAAGGATTTTGATTATCCAACATTGTCTGCGATTACTTCTTTTTCTTTTAAATATATTTTTAACCGACTTCAAAAAGAAGGAGGTTCTGTTCGGCTGAATGTATTTTTTTTATGTATGTTCTCCGATTTCTCGGTCAATTTTGGACCGATTTTGAGTGATACGTTATGCTTTCGAGTTGGTCCCATAGAAATATTGTTATAATCTGATGAGGATCTTCGAAGATATGGAACGGAACTCCTCATTTTTTTTTCGGTAGTAGTGGGAAATCCTCATGGACGCCCAAGCTGCCTCACAGACGAGCCAGTCTGGGCAGTGTCAGACTCCTACTGACTAAAACCGCACTCCTACCTACCTACTACTATATTATGCTGTAAATACAATGTTTGACTTCCGTTTACTTTTTTTTTTTTTTTTTCGGAACTCCTCATTGGATCATAGCAGAACTGTCGTAACAAGTAAAATGGCTTTGTTTATACGTGTAGTCGATGACTACTGCAAGAATAGGGAGGGGATATATCAAACTGATCTGATGATGACGCTGGAGCGGAGACAGTGGAGTTCTGTAATAAATCATTAAAACCGTGTTTGGGATGAGCATTGTCGTGAGATGCACTCTGGCTATAAGGTACCATTGAGCTAATCTGATGATGATTAGCTGAGGGGTACTTTTTAGTTGTGCTACCACAACAAAAAATAAAAAGTGTAAATAAAAACTTTTTACAAAAAAAAAAAGAAATAGAACCATTAAAATCGGTTGTATTTTTTTGTAAAAATTATTTTTGTTTTAATTTAATAGGTTAACGCGAAAGTAATAACAAGCCACAAGTTCGTCACCCATCATATTTGCCAGTCCGGAATAATCTAACACGTTTGCCAAGCTTGGGGATGCCTATTTCTGTTGGCTGAATATGTTCGTTGTTTGCCACTTTATTTGGCGTGTTTGATGTTTGCGGCAAACACCAAACGTGTGGAGCCCGCTTTTGGTTTCACACGACTTCCTGTAAAGCGTTTGATATACGTAGAACTGTTGATATCGACACCAATTGCCATTAATGAAAATATTATAGTACCTACATTTTACCTAAGTTTTCACGGGCCATATTGACGGCATAGTCTTTTTTTGTAGAGTGTAGTAAATCATCAAATATCTTCTCTCGCTCAGGGTGGAGTGAGAGGGAGTGTCAGAATTTTACTGACTAAAACCCACCTCTGATCCTACAGTTGCCTTTTGCGTCCCAGGACTGCTGTGACTCTTTCGAACAATCCCCGCACCTCTAGCAGTAACATAATAAACGCAGATCTACCTCAAATTCAGAGTAAATTTTATCGGCGTTGTTTCTATGTCATCAACTAAAACTAAATTCCGTAAGGCTGCCGACTTCCACGACAAAAACATGTGATTTTCTTATTAGCTGAACAGACAGATATAAACGATCAGCTTGATTGTCAATGAAATTTCTAGTACGCACGTACGTAGTAGTATATTTTCGTTAAAATTCAATTTATTGTAAAAGTCCTTTGACAAACCCATTTCTATGGTCAATATTTTAATTAAATCGTTATTACTTTCTTATAGTTTCAAACAAGAAATATTATTTTTTTCTTTTTCTTTTATTGTCCCACGCACAGGCGACTAATAACGTAAATGGCTTCTTACCAACAATACAAATCACCACGGTTTCGCGGTGATATATCTAACGACTGGCTGCGCAGTATCGTTTATTACCAGGACTCACACAGAAACTGCCAGTTATTAAATAAAATAAAAAATAAGTAAAGATTTTTAAGAAGATTCTATAAAAAAAAAGATCATATAAAGTTATCATATTTGATGCTTCTTTGTCAAGAAACCCAGTCTACGGCGTTGACTGTGAACTATGGCGGGACACTTTCCTCTCATCCAGTATTTAATACGATGTGAGCAAGATGCTCACATCGTATGTAACCTGTAAGGTTTAACCTTCCACGGTCTTTTTCTTCCTTCCTTCCTAGTAAGAAGTTGCAACCCCAGCCTCGTAAAGTAGGGCCATCTTAAAAGAACGGCAGAAGGATGTGGATTTAGAGCCGAGTTTCAAACTAAGCTGCAGCTTCTGTCGTGCTTTTTGTGCCCCAAAACATGCAACACAACGACTCAGTGGAAATTGCAGAGTATTGGGACAAAAGAAAGTCTTGCTGCGTTATATGTCTCAGTCAGAACTACGCTTGCTTACCTTACTTAAGTTGTCTTTAAAATTTCTTACATTTACTCAACAACCTGTTGGGTTGGTTTTTTCCTTTTTTCTAGGTAGTAGATAAAATGCATTTATACTTATTTGGAGCTAGTCAAAACTGACTTTGCTTAAGTAATTTTGACTAGAATATAAACAAATGTACAATGTACGAGTGATATTCAATCTTATGGTGATTTACAATTTTATCATCTCCACTTTACGTTAACTACGTTCATTCGTTGTCTACGTTCAGACCTATAATAATAATATGTGTGCTGTATATGTGTGTACTATATAGCCCAAAGAATCGGGCTAAAGTTAAGTGGGCAAACTTAAATAGTATTAGACTAGGCACATTGCTTGCAATACAGATGGTCAATGGGGCTGAAAGGTTCTGGAGTATCGATCGTGTAATGTAATGGTGTGTCCAGACCTGGTGAATGCGGCGCTCGCGAACCACTCGCGTGCGTGCATTTCGGGCTCATTCGTACAAAGCCCCTGCGCAGCGCGCGTTTCGTACAAACATGAAATGCACGCGCGCAGTTCGCAAGCGGCCCGCGAACGGCTCGCAGCGCATTCGCCAAATCTGCCCCCCTAGCCAAGTTACAATCGTATCGTTCGGCGCGAACGCCTCGAGTAGGCCACGCCTCCGAATCCTTTGTTCTGACCACGTGAGTGAGCGTTGTGATGACGTCAAAACAAAGGAATCGGAGGCGTGGCCTACTCGAGGCGTTCGCTCCGAACGATACGATTGTAACTTGGCTAGGGGGGCTGGACGCACCATTAGACGCAGCGTTGAAAAGCCTCTTAGTAGATGAACCAATGATAATGGTCACGAGAATGCAAGACGCTTAGGACTGACCTGTCCGGTGTTGTGTCGACACTTCTGGCAGGCCTATATCCAGCAGAGAAGTGATAATGATGATTCCTATATAAAACATAATTAAGTCATAAATTATCAGCAGACAGTGTACAAAAGAATTTAATAATAAAGGTACAACATACAGGAGTCGAGATATTTTTGTTATTAGACTTGTTTATTAGGTTTAGCGTACCTACCAAACATCGTGTACTCAATTTGGCGGTGAGATAATGGTTCATCGGAGTACCGTCGTATATGAGGCTTCATAATTATAAATGAAGCAGTCTCGGTAATTAACTACTCACTGTCCGGCTTTCATTAAATTCCGTAAAACGGCTCTTTTAAATTCCCCTCGCTGGATTAATTAAATATTTTGGACATAGCTGAGTAACATATTTGGTACTTTTTGCCTTGTGAAATTTGGGCATAATCCCGTACCTCAAAAGGAAAAAAACGGAACCCTTATAGGATCAATTTGTTGTCCGTCTGTCTGTCTGTTAAGACTCTTTATCTCGGGAACGCGTAGAGGTATCGAGTTGAAATTAAAACAATATACTTTTTTTTGGTGTGAAAATCATCCAATGACATATCCCGCTCTTGGGTGGAACGAGAGATAGTGTCAGACTTTTACTGACTAAAAACCCACTCCTGTTCCTTTGTTGCCTTTCATACCAGTGCCGAGTCTTCGTTTCAGAAGCAGACCCTTGGTCCCAGTAGCCTTCGACCCTGCTGACATCTCCTTGAGGCGAGCGTGGAACAGTACGCGCCATCGACGACTTGGACTTGGTTCGGACGGTTACCGGACTATCAGACGGCGAGCTACCCATTGCTCGCCGTTTATGTCGCAAAAAACGTATATTTTGACACTCTCAAGGGAATAAAAATTCATAGGGTACTTCGCGCTGACCCAGAATCCTGAAATTTCGCGTAAAGCAAGGTCTTATAGCACAGGTATAGGAATAAATCTGAAAACAGTAAATTTTTCTCTGTCACAAAAAAAAAAGTTTTTTTGCGATTCGGAAAAATCTTCGAGATTCCATTCGGGAATTGAACTATTTACCTCTGCGCACGAATCCGACTCGCACTTGCCCAGTTTTTTTTTTGTTACTTTTGGTTTACTCAGCTTGTTAAAGTGATGCAATCGTTGATGGTGAAGCGCTCTAGTTTATTAAAGAGCCTATTCATTATTGATTTGAAGACCTAAACCTAAATTATAATATAATACAAATATAGTAAGGAAACCGGTTTGGCCTAGAACCAAAAATTCCAAGACATGTGACATCCACCAATCTGCAAAGGGCCCCTAGAGTAGAGGCATGACTCCCAGCATTGGGAACATTATAAGGCTAATTAATATTATATTATCTTCACTGAATGTCACGTCCTTAAAATCTGATAAAGAAGAAGCATAATTTATGCACCACTTAAAATTCCTAACAACATTGGAATAATGATAATATACCTAAGCAACATTATACATGTTTACTAAGAACTTCATTAACTTGAAGTTTCTTGTGGTTTAACAATATCATAATCAGAGAACACGCGAATTTCAACCTTCTTTCTTTTGTTTCAGAGTCTAGTTTTTCGTGTCATGAGTCATCCGAAGGTGCCGGATTTTCAACAATGTGTGTCTTTTGAGGCATTTGCAAACCAGCATCAAGAGTTGGCATATAACGTGTTCTGCCTCGGAGCCGTGTATTTTCTACCCCTGACAATAATATCCGTCTGTTACGCCTGCATTTTTTATGAAATATCGAAGAATTCTAAAGAAAATTCAGGTGAGTTTTTTTTAAATATTATTTTCACATTTTTGAGCAGTGGTGGCCAAGTGAGCAGTGGTGGCCGAGTGGTAACGGCCCCGACTTACGAGTTGTAGGTCGCGGGTTCAAACCCAGCCAGGCGCATTACTTTGTGTAATTTATTTCATCACCGCTGCTCTCAAAACGGTGAAGGAAAACATCGTGAGGAAACCGGCATGTCCTAGAACCAAAAATTCGAAGACATGTGACATCCACCAACCCGCACTGGGCCCTCGTGGTGGATTACGGTCCATTCCCTCTCCTAGAGAGGAGGCCTGAGTCCCAGCAGTGGGAACATTAAAAAGGCTGATTATGCTATGCTATTATGCTATTATTTTCACATTAAATTTTTTTTTTTCATATAGCCCGACAGGCTGTCTCCGGTTTTGTCACTATTTTCTAGTTTTTTTTTTTATTATTATTGATATGGTCGCGCTTTACTACTATTTCATCTCATGGTATGCAATGATGAGGTCGAAGTTGAATCTTTTTTTTAGGATCCCGTACCTCAAAATGAAAAAATGGAACCCTTATAGGATCACTTTGTTATCCGTCTGTCTGTCTGTATGTCTTTTATCTCGAGTATCAAGTATCAAGTTGAAATTAAAACCATAAATTTAGGTCTGCGGTCCCTAAGCTGTGAAAAAATCAAACTTCTGAGTTAACGAAAAAAAAAAGATACAGTCGTTTATGTCGCAAAAAACGTATATTTCGACACACTCAAAGGAATCTGAAGGCGGGTGGAAAACCGGTCCTTAAGGCCCTTCAGAAGCTATTTGATTCCGTCATACTCGAGGGAAAAACGCCACAGGCGTGGAGCAGAGGCGTGGTGGTACTCTTCTTTAAGAAGGGCGATAATGCCCTGCTTAAGAATTATAGGCCCATCTCGCTTCTGAGCCATGTCTACAAGCTGTTTTCCAGAGTCATCACGAATCGTCTCGCGCGCAGGTTCGACGACTTCCAGCCTCCCGAACAAGCCGGATTTCGTAAAGGCTTCAGCACCGTGGACCACATACATACGCTGCGGCAGGTTATACAGAAGACTGAGGAGTATAATCAGCCTCTCTGCTTAGCGTTTGTGGACTACGAGAAAGCCTTTGATTCGATTGAAACTTGGGCTGTACTGCAGTCTCTCCAACGGTGCCAAATTGACTATCGGTATATCGAAGTGCTGAAGTGTTTGTACAAAAACGCCACTATGTCAGTCCGACTACAAGACCAGACCTCGAAACCTATCCTCTTGCAGCGGGGTGTGAGGCAGGGAGACGTTATTTCTCCGAAACTGTTCACGGCAGCAATGGAGGATGTCTTCAAGGTTTTGGAATGGAGAGGGCTAGGCATTAATGTCAATGGCGAGTACATCACTCACCTTCGGTTTGCCGACGACATAGTAGTCATGGCTGAGACTACGGAGGAGCTCAGTATAATGCTTGGTGACCTCAGTAGAGCTTCCGAAAGAGTGGGACTTAAAATGAACATGGACAAAACCAAAGTCATGGTAAACAGCCATGTAGCACCCACTCCTATCAAGGTCGGGGACTCTACACTCGAAGTTGTAGACGAATACGTTTACCTGGGACAGACGGTCCAGTTGGGAAGGTCTAACTTCGAGAAAGAGATCAATCGTCGAATCCGACTCGGCTGGGCAGCGTTCGGGAAGCTGCGCGGTGTCTTCTCGTCCAATATACCACAGTGTCTCAAGACGAAAGTCTATGACCAGTGCGTGTTGCCAGTGATGACATATGGCTCCGAAACGTGGTCGCTTACAATGGGCCTCATTAGAAGGCTTAAAGTCACCCAAAGGGCAATGGAGAGGGCTATGCTCGGAGTTTCCTTGCGTGATCGAATCAGGAATGAGGATATCCGCAGGAGAACCAAGGTTGCCGACATAGCACGAAGAATCGCCAAACTAAAGTGGCAATGGGCAGGGCACATTGCTCGCAGAACAGATGGCCGTTGGGGCCGAAAGGTTCTGGAATGGCGACCACGTACCGGAAGACGTAGCGTTGGAAGGCCTCCTACAAGGTGGACCGATGACTTGGTAACGATTGCGGGAGTCCGATGGATGCGAGACGCACAGGACCGTTCGTTGTGGCGACGCTTGGGGGAGGCCTATGTCCAGCAGTGGACGTCTTTCGGCTGAAATGATGATGATGATGATGACTCAAAGGAATCAAAATTCATTTTGCCATGAAGCAAGGTCTCATAGCACAAGTATAGGAAAAAATCTGAAAACTGTAAATTTGTTGTTACGTCACAAAAAAAAACTATTTGTGCGTTTCGGAAAAATCTTCGTAACTCAATTCGGGAATAAAACTGTTTTCATTGGTAAGTTTGTACGGAACCCTCGGTGCGCGAGTCCGACTCGCACTTGCCCGGTTTTTTAGCTATGACATGGCTTAAACCTTTTGCAATGTCTAGTCGATATCAAACCGGAACCTTTTTTGTATAACACTAGCTGTTGCCCGCGACTTCGTTTGCGTGAATGACTGACGAGGTGGGTTTTAGTCAGTAAAAGTCTGACACTCCCTCTCTCTTCATGCAGAGTTGAGTTCTTTGTTTGTTTGTTTGTTCTTTGTTTTTTTTATATTCTTAAAATAAATATTAGGACGCGTTTGGTTTTTGGGCCACTAAGGTAAGTACAGTGACCACAAAAATAAGTGTGACCATGGTTTAACTTCATTCGTGCCGATCCTTATGAAATACTGTTTCTGACTTAAATTACTTAAAGAACAGAAAATAAACAAAGAAAAAAGTATTTGGTAACAGTCACCAGCCAACAAAAATAAAATAAAAACTGTCAATAAAAAATATAATTATTTGGTGACAGTCACCACCAGCCAACAGAAATAAAATAAAAAGAAAAATAAAAAAAAAAACAGAAAACCCGAAAGGTCCTTTTCAGCAATATTGAATGTTATCTGATATACCTACATACAATTATGTGAAAATCTGCTTCGATATGGTTTCTTTCGTTTTTTGATCACAATATTGACAATAGATTTAGGAACCAATTATTGACTTTAACCAAGCCTGGTTAAAGTATATAAGTTGGAAGGTAACTAAATGATAAACGATATTTATTTTGCAAATAAGTTTTAAAAACACTTTTAGTTGCCAATTTTTTTTTCGTCAGTTTAAACTAGATTAGGCCAGTGTTTTCTAGCTAACTACCCTGAGAAGAAACACCGAAACAAACTCAGGGGTCAAAGTCTCTTTTAAAGTCCACACAGTAAACATGTAATTTATTGGTCAAATCATATGAGTACCATGCAGATTAGTGTCTAGATGGTCTTTTGAAGAAAGAACCACACAAATTTGTGTGGACCTGTCCAGTCAGTGCAAGCATTTGTCAGTATTCGTGTAGCTCAAACTTAGAACTACTAAGGAGCTCAACGACTTGACGAACAATATCAAAGATAGGACATTTGGGTAGGCCGCATCAAATATTCAAAACTGCCAGATATAATGTTAAAATTACAGAAAAGGAAAAAGTAATTCACATAGTCCCCACATTCACAATAATAAAATAAAATTCATAAAAATGAAACACTTTACAAAGTAGGTATTGCAAGTCGTATTATAAAAATGAAACAAATAAATAAAAAACAAATATCAATCTCAAATGGCAAAATAAAAAAAGAACCTTCTATGTTCTAAGTAAAATTTAAAAAAAAATCATTAATGCCAATATGTAAAATAAAAATTATCATCAATGTCAAATTCGAGAAAAAATAATAATAAAAAGGACAATTAGAAAAAAATAAATTATATATCTACATATTACCACAATTATAGTCAGTACTGGAGCAGGTCAATCCCAAGCCATTTTGTCCTCAAGATATTCTTTTACAGTATAAAAAGCTTTCTGGCAAAGTTGTCGCTTTGCTGACTGAATGATTTGAATTTATTCAGGCTAAGTTCTTGAATGTGACCGGGAAGTTTATTATAAAAGTGTATAAATTGGCATCTAAATGAGCCCCCTATTTTTTTGAGCCTGGTTGCAGGAATCACAAGTTTGTGTTTGTTCCTAGTATTGACGTCATGCATATCACTGATTTTTAAACATGTTTTTATTTTTTTGAACATACAGAATATTTTCATAGATATACTGACTAGAAAGTGTCCCTTATTTCAGTTTAGTATTCTTTTTTTGTTTCTCTTTTAATTAAGTTAGAATCTAGTCTTAGTATATAAGTTAATTGGTAAAAGCTTGTGTTTTAAAAATAATAAAGGTTCATCTGATACTTAATAATTTAATTTTCTAAGATATAATATATATATTAGATAATTATACTGAGATATTCGGCAGGATTTTTGATGTCACGGTAATCAGCCAAAAAATCTTTATTAATCAGTCAGTCTAAGCAGTATTTTTCTACTAGCACACACACACTATACATTCCGATATGATTAAATTCAACGTCTTTTGATTTCTATGTAATTTAACGCTTTTCATTTAACAACAACTTAAAATATGACTTTGTCAGATAATGGCTTTATAGCTTATGGACATCAGAGATATCTACAACATAATATTTTCCCTATGCAAATTTATTTGAAGCCCGTACGATATGTATTATAGTATACATATTTTAGTAGTAGAACTCCCGTTCCAGATTTATAATGATCTTTCACGCCGTTTTTACAACGTCTTTAATTTCTCCTTACTCTTATAGCTACACACATACTTACATATTAATACACAAGACTTTCCTCACGATAAAAAATCTTCATATAACTCCTCCCACTCTGTGTGAACAGGGAGTGTTAGACTTGTAGCGACATCTATAACATCATATAGGAACTAAAATTCAAACACCTGCATGGTGGTATTAGACTTCTCCGCTTGATTAGAACATGTATAACAGTCCGAAATCTACTATCGGGTAACTGTCTGGATCAGATACAATGCCCGTCTGTTCGGAGGATCCTCTCTTTTCATTGGAGGTTTACGGGACTTTACACTCTGTTACACCTTAAACCCACCTCTATTCCTGCCCACCTAGCCAAGTTACGATCGTTTCGTTTGTGTCGAACGCCTCGAGTAGGCTACGCCTCCGATTCCTTTGTTCTGACGTCATCTCAACGCTCAGACACGTGGTCAGAACAAAGGAATCGGAGCCGTGGCCTACTCGAGGCGTTCGAAGCAAACGAAACGATCGTAACTTGGCTATGTAGCTTGTGGCTTGTGTAGCCTTTTGCGGTACAATGCTGTGGTAAAACTTTCAAACGACTCGTCTATAACGTAACAACTGATTACCACTATTAGCATACCGTAATAAAAGATATTCTTTGGTCTTTAACCAGGCTGTGCTACCCGTGTCCCAAAGCTGTGGAAATGATTGATTTATTGAACATCCATACGTACCTACAAATTTCACAGTTATTATGCTAGCTACCTGCCCCAGCTTCGTACGGATATAAGAAATCTTTGAAATTCTTAAACTTCCAAATCTTATTCATAAGTCACTCTGACTTTTAGTGAACATAAACATCACATGTAAATCTGTTCAGTAGTTTTTGAATTAATCGCAAACAAACAGACATATATCTGCAGGAGAACCAAGGTTAACATAGCCCGGAGAATCACCAAACTTAAATGACTGTCACTTAAGTTTGGCGGCAGGCAAGGCACATTGCTCGCAAAACAGATGGTCGATGGCGAGGAAAGGCTCTAGAGTGACGATTACGTACCGGAAGACGCGGCGTTGGAGGACTTTCCTCAAGGTGGGCCGATGACCTGGTGAGCGTCGTGGGAATCTGATAGATACGAGATACACATAGCTAGTCGTTATGGCGACGCTTGGGGGAGGCCTATGTCCAACAGTAGACGTCTTTCGGTTGAAATGGTGATAATGATCATGAGATAGACAGACAGACGGATAGACATATGCGGTGGGCGACTTACTTTTATAATAAATATAAAAAGAAGTAGAAAATAGAAAGCAAAAAATTATAGGTAGCCATGACAGAAATAAACCCATGAACAATACCCACTATTTATAATCTTGTTAATAATGGGAGGATTATTTCTGCCATACTAAATTTCAATGTGATCACGGCTATGAATAAAACCGTAACAACCCCAGTGGGTGTTAGAATGCTAATATTTCTCTTATTATTACTAATATCATACCCCTTTTATTAAAATGAGTAACCATAGGCATTTTATTACGTCAGTGACTAAATTAGACAATATCTGTTTATGTATTGATATAAACAGATATATCAGACCAAAATCTACTACTTGTACGGTTTCATAACCGCACATTTTTCTACTTACGTGGTGTCCTACATCATCATCATCATTATCATTTCAGCCGATAGAAGTCCACTGCTGGACATAGCCCTCCCCCAAATGTCGCCACAATGAACGGTTCTGTGCGTCTCGCATCCATCAGATTCCCGCAACCTTGACCAGGTCCATCGGTCCACCTTGTAGGGGGCCTTCCAACACTACGTCTTCCGGTACGCGGTCGCCACTCCAGAACCTTTCGGCCCCAACGGCCATCTGTTCTGCAATATGACCTGCCCATTGCCACTTAAGTTTGATGATTCTTCGTGCTATTTCGGCAACCTTGGTTCTCCTGCGGATATCTTCATTTCTGATTCGATCACGCAAGGAAACTCCGAGCATAGCCCTTTCCATAGCCCTTTGGGTGACTTTGAGCCTTCTGATGAGGCCCATTGTGAGCGACCACCTTTTGGAACCATTGTCATCACTGGCAACACGCACTGGTCATAGACTTTCGTCTTGAGACACTGAGATATATTAGACGAGAAGA
Organism: Mythimna impura; assembly: GCA_905147345.3. NCBI lineage: Eukaryota > Metazoa > Arthropoda > Insecta > Lepidoptera > Noctuidae > Mythimna > Mythimna impura. The sequence continues at coordinate 19,187,309 of LR990356.1, read as the reverse complement.
TACCGCGCAGCTTTCCGAACGCTGCCCAGCCGAGTCGGATTCGACGGTTGACCTCTTTCTCGAAATTAGATCTACCCAACTGAACTGCACCTATGCAAGTTATAATTTTACTTAATAAATATAGCAATTTTAACAATTTCCAATAGAGTGAACTTATACTTGTATTACTATCGAACTGGTAGAGAATGCCTAAGGCATTAAGTCCGCCTTTGTACCTTGTGTTGCATGAAGATTAAATAAATAAATAATCGCTTTTTACTCTAATACTGAAACTTTAACTTAAATATACATGAGTGAGTCGAACTCATACACACGAAGCGCATGTTGCCAACGGTAGAGGTAACTGCAGCCGTCGATACGGGGCAAGTCTTTGTCAAGTGTTACTATTCGACGGCTGTGGCCAACACGTCGACGGATTTTTTTTGTAGGTGGAAAAATCATTCAATGACATCCTCCGCTCTTGGGCGGAGTGGGAGATAGTGTCAGACTTATACGGACTAAAAACCCACTCCTGTTCCTTCGTTGCATTACAAACCAGGGCCGAGTCTTCCTTTCAGAATCAGACCCTTGGCCCCAGTAGGCTTCGGCCTTGCTGGGCCCTTACGGTTGCTGTCATCTCCTTGAGGCGCGCGTGGAACACTACGCGCCGTTGACGACTTGGGTTCGGTCCGGATGGTTACCAGACGGTCGGACGGCTAGCTACCCATTGCTCGCCATTCGCAAGCCTTATTGCGTGTATGTATGAGCTCTTATTGCGTATTTCTCTAATACTAAACTTCCCAAACTTCACGACAAATCAAGTGTGCGGAGCTAATAATAATAACAATATTTTCACTATGTATTGGTGTCGAAACTATATGTTGAACATACGAGTATATTATTTACATCATTATCCTGCCTTTCTGCAAACTTGGATGTCTATTCTATTCTATTGGAGTTTGGTTTCCGAACTTAGTTCATGATAGATCATTGTGCGTGTTGATATGTCTTTATTCAGAGAAATTCTAGATATACAACGCAATAATACATTATCCGACCCAGGAACCCAGGACATCATACTCAGAAGTCATTCTAGCGAACATTGTTACATTAAATAGTGTAAATGATCTACCATGCCATTTCCTTTTCTTCATTAATCTGTTTATAATACTAAAAGGTTCTAACTCATCAATATTTTTTTTAGAGAAATACCATCAGTCAGACCACAGTAAAATAATGCTGAGGAGATCAGATCAGAGACCGCTGGCTAGGGCACGGAGAAGAACGCTGAGAATGACTGTCACTATAGTGACGGTATTCGCTTGCTGCTGGCTGCCATATGCTACTATGACTTTATGGTAAGTAAACATGATTTTGGATCCACTTACACACTAGAAGAGAAATAGAAATCATTTATTTGCTGATTACTAGGTAACAGATATGATGATTAATGTCAGGAGAGTCTGCGTACATCTATTTTGCCGCACGGCATGCAAAATTACTTAATTAGATACATTGCCTAAGTTGCTAATATATTTTGTAAACATTTCTATATATTTGAGACACATAATGACATAATATAATAACCTATAAAAATGATTGATTATGGCGTAAAATAATCATCATATATTATAATGGTATTAATAAAAAAAAATGCAAATTATTATAAAAAAAATACATTAATATTCATAGATAGATATTACTCTTTATTGTACACCAAAAACCAATAGGAACTTAAAATTAATAGGGTGTCTTATCAACAACTCTATTATTATTATTTCGTTTATATTATTTAGTTTTTATGAGTTGTGAGAGGGTTGGGGGGTTGGGTTGTGGGAAATTATTTACATTTTGTGAGGCGAAACCTCCAGTTAAAGGGACGCCAATTCAACGGCTACTTTGGGGGCAGCGCGTAAGAATTGGCGAAGTAATGGGATAGCATAATTTTACTGTGTCATTGACACCATGCCAATTTCAATTTGCGCACTAACTTTGAACTTTCGCTCAAAATTCATGTTTGTTTATGTTTGCTAGTAAACATCTCAGGATACGCAAATATTAATTTAGACAGCGTTTTGAAATCATATGTGGTACCTATTCAATACTGGATTGACTTGCTTAGGGCTGCCTTCTTTGAAATGATATGTTCTGACGTAGCGTCCTATATTGCGTTGTATCAAAGCGAATTGTGGGGTTTCGTGTTTTCCTTAGCTGTACGGTTCTCGAAGCGATGAAATATTAACGTGTTACCAGAGCTACCCGTATCTCTATAATTACATTAACAAACGCATAAGGATTTTGGTAGTGATCTGTTTGCAACAATACTAGAAAGCAAACACCATGAGGTATATATTGTGTTTCGAAGAAATCAAAGTTTTTTTCCCTAGAATGTGACATTTAATAAATATGTTTCCTTTAAAACAGCTAATTGTTTGGTTCACCGAGGTTTCATGGGATTTTTTTAAGGTTTGTAATCATCCAATGACTTCTCACGCTATGGGTGGAGCGAGAGGGCGTGTCGGACTTTTACTGACTAAAACCACACCTGTTTCTTTAAATTACCCGTTGAATGCTAGGATTACGGGTTTCCTTTTCAGAAATTCCGCGCGGTTCTAGCTAGCGGGCATCGGCTCTGCTGGGCCTCTACGGATTGCTGACATCTCTTTGAGGAGCATGTGGGTCACTACGCGCTGTTGACGACTGGGCTTGGTCCGATTAATTACCGAACGGCCGGACGGCGAGCTACCCATTGCTCGACGTCCGCAAGCCCGCGTAGGTTTCATAGGATGCTTTGTTTATTGCAAATAGCACAAACTAGGGTAAAGATACAATACCTAACTTTTAGATATTTAAAGGTTTGCGGAACAGGATGTAAAGTCTCGCAAACTGAGTTCGTCTCATATCATATATAGTTATTTGGTATATTTTTATTTCAATAACATTCACAATATACCAACTGTTGATATATTCATTTCTTTACGTATAAAATTTATATAAGTACTCTAAAATTTATTTCGTATAACGTTATTGGATATAAAGTTTATTGCATCGAAAATTATTAGGTTAAAATTAATGACCGACCGGAAGTTCGGTTTCGGTTTCGGCCAGTTTCGGCTAAGGGATCTAGTTTCGGCCTTAGTTTCAGTTTCAGCCAGGGATTGTCGAAACTTTCGGCCACGCCGAAACTGGAGTGTTCGTGAATTATCGTGCATCGTTCGGTATATTTATTACGTACATATTTATATTTGTTACGTACTTTAATGATGGCCTTTTTATTTTATTCAACACTATTCAACTGTCTGTATGCATAATATACATCGTATATTCAAATAAATGTGTAAAAAATACACCAGATTTCTGTATACGATAGAAATTTTAAATATGTTTAAGTATCGGTTTCGGTTTCGGCCGAAACTAAGAGCAAGGCCGAAAGTTCGGTGTCGGTTTCGGTTTCAGCTGAAAAACCTGTTATGGTCGGACACTAGTTAAAATATATATTTATGGCAACTGTATCGTATAACACACTGTTACTATCACGAGTTAAAACGGCGTATTGAAAAACGTTACTGTATTAGTAAACGTTAATGCGGCTGTGTAGGTTGATCGCGCCTGGATTAGGTCAGGTTAGAATAGTGACCATTAGAATGCGATGTCGAGCAAACGAAGCGATCATGTGGGTTAGGTTAAGTTAGAACACCAGAGATCCCCTTCTTATGTTAGTCAATAATTTGGATTAGGTTAAGTTAAAAACCATTATGATTTATAAAAAGTTTTTGTTCTTTCATATTAGACTAAATAAGTTTTATGTATTTTGAGTGGTATATCTAAAGATTACATAATCAATGTATATTATGCTTATAAAAATTAGTTATTTGAAAATTATATCAATCGTTTATTACATTAACTGCGGGCCAATCGCGCTAATTTCAAACGTTTACGACAAAGTTACGGTTCGATTGCGGCTGTGGTTAAGTTTCGATTCAGCTGTTCGGGATTTTGGTATTGCGCTATAAGTTCAACTGTCAACCAAAGTTGGAACGTTGCGTAACGTCAATCGTTAGTGATGCCCTTTTAGTTTGTGAATATCCGAGCGTTTAGTAATAAATTTACACGTGTGCACCTCTAGTTTTGACAGCTGTAAGCGCGCTAAGTACTTGAACTTTTGAAGAGGTAAGCGAGATTTTATTTAGATAAACATTTAAAGATTTATGAACCACTTATAAACTTGGGCAGCCACTTTCGTTGAAAGTTGTAATATCCGTAGTCGCGATTGTTTCATGGAAATGGAAGAACGTCGCAGATGCACGACGGTCCGACAAATGGAGCTGATGGTGCAGTTCCTGGAACAGCATCAAGACCTTGCTCTTGGACGAGTTAGGTCTAAAGAGGCTCGTCAAGTTGCAGGACGTTTGTGGAATGAGTGTGCCCTAACTCTCAACGTGGAAGGACCTGCCCGAACAGGGAAAGAATGGTCCAAGGTGAGAATCATCGAGGCAGATAACAGTGGATGTTATAACCCGAGGGTTCCTAACTAAAATAATATTACATTGTTTTATTCCTTTTTTAGGTATGGAATGACTACAAGTGCCGGGTTAGGGCAAAGTTAGTTAGCATAAATGCTAACCAACGAGCTACTGGCGGTGGGCCCAGTAATGCTGCTACTTTGTCACCGTTAGAAGAAAGGACAGCCAATATCATAGGCAGGGATGTTGGCCCACTAGCTGGTGTTAGGCAGGACCAATTTGCCTCAAACAATGTAAGTTATATCTTTTGCTATTTCCAAATCTACTTTTGTAAACTTTTAGTTTTATCATGTTTAATTTTACTAACAATGCTACTAAATAATACTATGCATTATATAGGGTGACGGTACAGTGACAGTAGAAGTGGTTGATGAACCACCATTACAAGACACTGAAGCATCATCAGCAATGTAAGTTATATCTCTTGCAAAAACAATGTTTATGCTGTTTAACTTCTTGAGTAGCGTAATTAGAGACACAATAGTAAGACAATAGCGCACGACCGCCGGCTTTCGTGCGGGGATCAACAGCTTAATATTAGCAATATATATAATTTTTATTAATATTATATTGTATAACATTATGTTTACTTTATTACAGTTTGACTGACCACCCCCCGTACGTGTTATCTGCAACTTCACCAGTGTATGTGCAGACGCTGCCTGTGTCCCCTGTTCCCAGCCTAGTTGGAGACACAGGCTCATTACAAAACACTCCAAGGCACAGTGCAGGTTTGTTCAACAAAATTGCTTAAGCCAATAAAAGAGAGTACTATCATGTTAAGTTAATTTTAAATTGCTACTTTCAGAAAGAGTCCGAAGGGTGCGAGAGCTTCCTCGGCGGCGAGTTCTGGAGCGTGCGTCACGCCAGGTCCCGCCACAAATGACAAGACAATGTAAGTTGAATTCTAAACTTCTTTTTGAAATCTTAATGCCATTCTTTAATATACAAAATGTTATTTATCATTTCAGCAGCTAGAAGTGCATTAGATGAGTCAAGAGCAGCAATCCTTCGTATTGAGGAGATGCGGGCAGAGGCTGCTCTTAAGTACTCACAGGCATTCTGCAATTTTTCTGAGTCATTCAGACTAATTGCTGAAAGCATTAACCGATTTAGCCAACAGGTAATACAAATATATATTTTTTTTAATATATTGAATATATGGTTTTAATCTTATAAATTTAGAGATATACTTTTACTGGATCAATCTTGATATGGTTTTTTGCTATTTCATATTTCAACGCGGGCTGGTTTTATCATATTAAGTAAATGAAATAAGGACTTACTAAGCATTATTTGTCAGGAACATCATAATAATAACACTTTTATTTTGTTTCAGTATGGCCAGCATAACCAAGATTAAGATTACTATTAGTTTTTATAATTTGTATTAGTTTATTATTGTTTAAGATTATTTTATGTATATTTTCTATGGGCCTCTGATGCCTGAAAATAAATGTTTATTATTATTACTTAATATTCTTGATTGTACTATATTAAATTGAATTATATTATACCTAAATTAATTTTGTTTGGTTCTCCCCTTTGCCTTTTCTCCATTACTTGCATCTGAATAAAACTATGTTGTGTTTACATTTGACCATACTTATTTAATTAAAATGACGAGGCGTTAGAAATATAAATTGCCTTTATTCACAAATAGTACGATAAAATAGAATAGAATATTTATTAAGAGGAATAACATGCAAGTTAACACAATAAGTGCAGCCTTAAACTAGAACAATACTTACATATAACACTTACTACTTAAACCATTTCGATGAAAAACAAACTTAGAACACAAAATTACAAAAACAATTAGAATACTTAGTATGAAAAGTAGAATTAATTAGGATAATTGGTTTCTCCTATTAGTCCATAAACGTTGAATGAGCGCCCGCTGTCGTGCGCGACCAAGCTCCAACTCGCTAAGAGCATGAGCGCCGCGTCGCCGCTCTTGCCTGGCACCATGGCCGGCGCCCTCTGTCAGCTGGCGCTCACGTGCTGCTTCTTCTGCTGTTAGTGGAGTGTAGGGGATACGAGCCCTGTGTGCTATATTATGCAGAACACAGCATGCATTCACTATTCTTGCAGCAGTTACTGGAGTGTAATGCAGCTTTCTATCGACCAATAAGCACCTGCAAGGACAAACCCTTTTATTATTATTTATTTATTTCAAACACAAATTATTCATAAATATGTCAACTATTATAATAATGGTATGATAGACAAAGCATACCTAAAGCGAGCTTTTAAAACACCTATACAGCGTTCAACAACATTTCTGGCCGTCAAGTGCAAGTCTTGGTAATATTGTTCTGGAGTATCTGGCCTTGGTTCTGAGATGGGTGTCATCATTGTTGGTCTTAAAGGGTACCCTGAGTCTCCTGCAATAACCAAAAATGAATTAAAGTGTCTTAAAAAAATAATTACACAATGTATCAGAAGATTGCAACATAAATTATACTCAATTTAAACATACCCAAAAGATGCAAATCTTCTCCATCATTAATGTGGAGTCTCTCTATATAACCATTCAATGGATGGTTGGCCCAAACAACACTATCATGTGTGGACCCAGGGTAACTCGCATCCACACATAATATATTTAAATTAGAATCACATATCTGAAAAAAAAACAATAATGATATGAATGAACCAGCACAAAAGCAGCAGGAAAGAACAAAATTATAATATTACAATTATACTCACTATCATAACATTTAATGAATGGTATCCTTTTCTATTAAAAAATCGTTCTTCATGTTTAGCAGGACATACAATTGCGACATGGGTTCCATCAATACAACCCAGAGCTGGCATTTTGAACTTGTGGTAAAAACTGAAAATAGTTATACATATTATATGATTATGTATGTTGTCTGTGTGTGTTGTGTTTTGTATATTATGTATTGTATGATTGTGTTTGTGTATGTTGTGTATACTTGAACATGGATTTACAATAGAATATCTAAAACTAGCTTTCCGTGGTTTTCCGTTTCGTGGTTTCACCCGCATCTTTGGTTACTGGCTCCACACCTGTGAGTCTGAGTGTGATGTTATTTAGCCTATGACACCCACAAATAATGTGGCTTTCTATTGGTAAAAGAATTATAGAGATTACCCCCTCAAAAACCTCACAAACTTTACCTCTTTATAATATTAAATATCTAAAATGAAGAATATATGCTACTTACTCTCTTTTAACTTGTTCCCTCTCACATTGTTTGAATGGAAAAGCTACATATTTATTCATTACTGCCGGATTGTTCAAGGCTGTTGTTACTTGCCGGATAGCTTTTGAAACACTGGCTTGGGAAATAAAATGGTTCCGGCTGTCTCCAACTATGGTCTGATAGGACCCAGAAGCATAAAAGGCCAATGCAACCAAAATCTAAAACAAATTCAAGTTATCTTTGACTGACCTATGCACACACATTGAACTTTATTACTTAGTTGTCTAATTTGTGGTTATTTTTATAGAACAAAAAAGGTGTTTAGTAAAAGTGATAATGCTGTTTATGACTTTAGAGAGGAATCATCACAAAATCTGCTCCTACAACCTTACCTTAGTTTCAACATCCAAACCATCACACCGTAGGACGGGTGGCATATGAGGAGTCAGCTTGGAAATTAATTCACGGGTTAATTCTTTCGTAAGTCTATATCTCTTCACAAACTGTCGATCACTGTATGAATCACACCTAAGTCTAGCTTTTAAGTTTTTCCTTTTGGTTTCGGCTCGAGCCACCGTTACATCATATACATGAGATTTCTCCAACAAATCTATGTAGGCATACATGGTAATGTTGTATTTTTGTAAGATTTTCACTCAGAATCACTTCACAACAAAGGCAAAACACTCCAACGATTCGCTAACGATCCTAAAAAAGTAGCGTCCCATCAACTTTAATGTTTGACAACGGTAACGTTCCAGCTACGATCGCGTTGCGTCTCAACTTGCTGTCAAAGTTTTAGCGCGATACGAAACGGTCAAAAAGTTGAGATATGGTAGCGGTTCGGTTGCGATTTAGTTGAAAAAAAATAGCGCGATTGGCCTGCTGATCGTTATATCAAATAAAATTATAGCTTCAGTTGTTATGTCTTGTAAATATTAGAGATTTTGTAATTATACCATATATTACTTACAACTGCAAACTCCCATTGAAAAGGAAGGATTCTCTGACCAGGGTGTTATGTCCGGACAGTTCTATATGTTCTAATTGCGCGAAGAACTCTCATACTACGATGCAGCATAGTAAATCATAATTATCCATAATGGTCCCACTGCTGGGACTCAAGCGTCCTCTCTAGGAGAGGGAATGGGCTGTAATCCAACACGCGGGCCCAATGCGTGTTGGTGGATAACTACGGTGTAGGATTTCATATTATAGTTACTACGTAACAGCATAGATGTTCCTACTAATATTTATTTTATCATTTTAAAATTATTTTGGAATTTTTAATACAAAAAATTAAAATAGCAACGAAGAAACTAAATCGTATTTTTTTTACATATTTTATTTAGTTAACAAACAGATGAAAAAAGAAAATCACCAGATTTTGCTTAACTACTAATTTCTGAAACATTAATCAACGCAAAATAATTAATTAACTGCTGTAATAGATTGATTGATTAATTGTTTGGTTTCTGTGTGGTGTTGTTGTGTAGCAGTTTAAACCGCATAACAAATGGTCCCGACTTTTAACATATTTAAAAAATGGCGGCTATAAATTTGTTACGTATGTATGTGATATTATATTCTTTATTGTACACCACATAAACAAACAATACAGGACAAACATTATTAAAAATAAGTGTACAATGGGGGTCTTATCGCACAGGGTAATTTCTTACAAACAACCTTTGCATGGACTGAAAGAGATAGATTTAGGGCTGTCAGTGTGGAATGCGTGCGAATACTTAATTTTAGGTTTTCCGATGATCTCAAGGACCTACTATGTGTGTCACTGAGAAACTGAAAGTGTTCTTTAAGATAATACGGGGTACTAGGATTAAATAGTACATTATAAAGCAAAGAAAGTATGTGGGCGTACCGGCGAAGGCGAATAGGAAGCCATTTGAGCTTAGTACGAAATTCAGAAACGTGGTCATATTTGCGCAAGCCAAATATTTTTTTTTTATTAATGATAGGCTCGCGTTTATATGATCCTGATACAGAGATTTTGAAGTCACTCAAACTTACCTAATTCGTCTTGGGTGAGATCAAGGCAGCTGGCGGCAGCATAGTCCAGGTTTGGAAGAAGAGTTTTTTTTTGCTTTTGTTTAGCAAGGAAATTACACCTTCCTTCTTCTTATCCAATTATTAGATTTATTTTTGTTCAACACACAATCGGATACTGTTCAGTTACAAATTTTAATATCGATGGCTCAATTATATTTTCTTGCCAACTCAATATCTTGAGATCTGTTAATATAACAAGTAACAAGTTTCCTTGTTTTGATTTGATTTCATATTTCTCAAAAACCAATTCAAATCCATTGGCCTTGACCCCAACCATTCAAAATGTGTAATTTTTATTTCAGACAATACCGACAGACAATCGATTCTACAGAAATTTTATGCAATAGCTCCAGAAATCAAAATTTTAGATAAAAGTTCACTGCACCTCCTAGGTTCTCTAATTTTGGAAGACAGTTTTTCTTTATTCATTGACGACAAAACTGAATGTTTTAACAACATTTCGGAAAGCTATCCAAAATTAACCTTCATTCGGCTTTCACCCTCATACGGTATTGTTGTTTTGCACGAAATTTCATGTATTTTCTCCGCTCTTCCCCTTTGTGGAAGCAGCCACATCTCTTGGACAAAATCGATCAGACCATTCGATATACTCTGACTTCCCTCTTAAATGTGGCCCTGGATGACCGAGCGTGGCTACAAGCTACGCTACCCATTCGTTTTGGTGGGCTCGGCATCCGCAAAATTTCTAGTGCAAGCCTACCGGCGTTCCTGTCTTCGGTCCACAGCACTCAACAGTTGACCAATAGAATATTGACTCCATCATTGATTAGCTGTGAGGTGCCGTGCTTGGCCGATGCCGTAAGCGCCTGGAAAATGGCTTGCCCGGGCAAGGCGTTGCCCGAGAACCCATCTTCCCAGAGACAGTGGGATGAGCCGCTCTGCAGTTTGGTACGGAATAACCTTATTAACACGTCTACCAATACTGCTGAGCGTGCCCGCCTACTGGCTGTGGGTGAATGTGAGTCGGGCCTTTGGCAACAGACACTACCGTCGCCCAACATAGGTACTATGCTGAGTGACACCACCTTCCGGATAGCTACATGCCTGCGACTGGATGCTCCTAGCGGAGCTCCACATCAGTGTCAATGCGGTGAAGCAGTCGAAGTATCTTTCTTCTGATTTAAGCAGTAAAAGGTTTTCCACTACTGCTTTAACCTCTTCTCTTATGAAATCAGGCATTATTCCACATCTGAATCTGATGATTAAAAAAAAATAAAGTAAGTATTTTAAAGAAATAGTTGAAATAAATAAGTCGCTTAAAAATATATATTCTTTAATTAATAATTATCTTAAAATTTTTGTAATTTTACATCGCGATGTAATTGACTGGGGCTATATAGAAAGTTGGGACATGGTTCAATAGAAATGTTAAGATAGAACTTGTTTTTTTTTTAGTAATTTGACAGCTGTCAGTTGAAAGCGATTCTCCCTAGGGATGAAAAGTATTACTTTCAACCCGCTCTTCAGGCAACTTCAGACCTACTTTCCGAGTATGAGTAATGAAAAAGTCATTTCATGATTTCTAACGTAAAAAAAAGAATGGTACCTATAATTATATTTAAGAGCATAATTAATACTGATAGACGTCTGAATAACTGAAGTAGAACTTTCATTATAAACTTTGTTGTCTAACTCTTTAATACTGCTGCACAAGTTCCTTGTTGGTTTTCAGAATAAGTTTTCAATAGGGGTAGCATTTCAGGAACAGAAGTGGTTTGTTAAGTATAATTACTCTCCTAATAGTGAAGTCTTTATAGGTTTTAAAATAAAAATTAAACATATCTCAGCAAATTCAATATTTGAAAACATCACCGTTTTTGAAAATGATATCTTTTTAATATCTTTGAACAGGTTTTTTTCGGTCCTTGATGATATTGTATGTTCTTTTTTTCCTGTATCTTTTCTGTTAAATCGAGACTATAGAGGCTTATCTAGGCCTATGATATGTTTTGTCTTAATAGCTGATCGGACAGACGTTGTCCTCTCTTAGCTATGAACTCAAAAAAGCAAAGATCAAATAGTTGTCGTAGTTTTCTAAAGTTTCCTAATTTTTCGCGCAACTTTCTTAATTTTTTCTTTCACAAGAACCTTTTTCTGACAATAATAAACACAAAAAAAAGAATTCATTAAATTTGTCTAGCCGTTCAAGCGTGATGACGTGACGGAAAATAGGGATTCATCTTTATATTTAAAATTGGGAATCAAACGAGCTTACCTGTTAAGCGAAGTCTTGATTCTAATTTTATGAGCGCCGAAACTGAAATGCAATTTTATTATTTTTCACATAATGTAGTAATATTTTCATTACGGGTCAAAGGATTCAATATTTTCATTACGGGTCAAAGGATTCGCAAGTTTAGATATATATAAAAAAATACAATCAATGTATCCTGGCAACACCATCGCGGCTAGATGTCACTTACTTTAGATATTATAGGACAAGGAACAAGCTGTCTTTTGGACAGACTTGTTACCGCATACTTACATTCACTATTTCCCTGTAAGGATAACTGTGAGTTAGGTAGGTTAATTATTGCAGCTTTGGGGCTATTAACTAGTGGTGGGTGGGTGATTGCATTTCAGTTTCGGCGCTCATAAAATTAGAATCAAGACTTCGCTTAACAGGTAAGCTCGTTTGATTCCCAATTTTACTTCGCGCCGAAACTGAAATGCAATTTTATTATTTTTCACATAATGTAGATGTTTAGAGTTTGCTGCAATAATTAATTGTTACGCTATTGTTAGTACTGGTACTATCAACTCAAGTGCGGTTTCTTTTTATAGTAAGATATGAGTTTGTTCGCTACAGTCATACGTTCTTGCTGGGAGTGTCCCAAGGTGTTGACTAGACTATCCGTTCATTTTTTAAAGTATTGTGTGACAAGTATTCTCGTACTGTAAAAATATATTTGATTCATTGATAGGCAACTGATTTAGATGAGAAGCATGTTATCTTCAACAGACAGTTATAATACCACGGTGTGAGACATGTATTGTAATTAATTAGAATATTCTTAATGAAAGTCACTTATGACTTACCAGCTAATTTTAGAAATATTATATCATTACTCTCAGTATATTTTAGTACTTACTTGGTTATTTGTACATCATCGTTATATGTACCTAGCGAGGGGCGCAGATTATGAGAAATAAACAGTAGGTGCCGAGCACCCCTGAGAATAGACATCAAGTAACAGATAAGTAATCGCCTTTTAGGTTACGGTTACATTATAATATTTCTTGATACTAAAAACTAGTTTCATTTTTATTATAAAATGATTTCATTTTATATTTTTATCGAACATAATTAGTAATTAGGTATGCAGTATGTAAGTAGGACATTTATTTATTTGTCGGTTGATCAGTGTGCATTTTTCTTCTCACACTTCGCCACTTTTTCGAGTCCATCAAATGAGCATGAGCACCCATGAGGTTTTCTAAAAGCCAGCGCCCCTGTACCTAGCCGTTGATGTCGGCTATATTACAAGGTCATTATTACTAAATGTAATCAGACAAAAAGTTACTTTGGTTTTATAGTACTGCTGTTCCCACTTAACACAAAGACAATTTGTTGAAATCTATTGAAGCAGAATAATCTCATTAGTTGTTTTTATCATACCATAGTGATGTTTTGAATGTCACTGGGGGTAATGTAATTACATTACATGCATCATATAATTAGCCTTGCATTAGGCAATGCAATTAGGTACATGCATTATATATTATCACATTCATCATTTTCGTTTCAAACGATAAGTATCTATCTATTCACATCTAAGTTATATTTGTGTTGACATTGTAGGTGACTGGTATGGAAGTCTAGCTTATCGATTTTATTTATATTTTATTATTCCGTTTGTTCATTTAACATAACATATAAATTATATTTTATTATATTAAATTATCATTATTTGTTTTCTACTGCATGATATAGCTAGTATACTAACGTTTGTTTCAGCATGTATGTGTATACTTGTATATACCTGTATGTATACCTATGCATATGGGTCTATCTAAATATATGTAAATACAATTATTTTATACTTATGAAGGCCATTTTATGTCATTTATTTGTGCCTCCCGAAATGGAAGTTAATGCGATTGTCTTTCTCTGTCATCACAGTAGTATTTTTGTGTCACAGTTTATGTTATATGTAACAAGAAACTTTATTTCTTGAGGGAGGGGTTTATGTCATGTCGATGGAATGAACTTCCTGCTAGGGACTAGATACCTAGAGAAGTTGTATGGTCACTGACTTTTCACGAGGACCTGTTGCACTAGTTGGTCCCCAGCATACACCCCCCCCCCTTTTTGTTTCAATGCAATTTTACTTTTGTATTGGTAAGTTAAGTTCTTATAGTTTTGATGATACTAGTAATTCAAATGGGGTAATTCATTGCCTCAAATAAGTAAGTGTATTTTGAACATTCAGTCCCACTTAGCTATTTTAGAGAATAAAGAGGAGATAAGATATGTTTATTCTACCTGGATAAACATGAAATAAATTTAAAAGTATCAGCCAAACAAAAAACTAGTTTTACTGTAGGTCATGTGTGGACCGGGTATTAGCTGCACCGTAGACAAAGTTGTCTCTTGCAATTCTGACACTGTTTGACAGTGACAACCTAACAAAGTAGAGAGAAGCCATAATTTCACCATATGACTTATAGGATACATATAGGCTTATAGACATGATATTAAACTGTGTTCAGTAAACCATTTTTGTTTTAAAATTGGTGGGTATGCTATGCATGTTTTGGGAATGTCTGAATGATCTAACATAAAATCTAACATTACATTTCTTTACCAAGTGGTAGATAGTTGTCTACTTTTATGTTTAATTTTTAAGTTCAGGAGTCATGTATACTGCAAAGTAATTTTTCTATTAAGCGCAGTGAGATTTTTTGATTGTCATAGAAGTGAGTCCTTGGTGAAACAAGTTGTTTTGGTGCACACTTCTTTTTCACTTCGTTCTTATGTGCCAAATGCATTAGAAGTAATGTTTCTATGACAAGGTTAGTTGTCTAGTCATGGGAAGCTTGTTCCTAGGTATTCTTTATAATAAGGCAATTTCCTTCCATATAATATTTGTTTTGAACACAGAAAATATTGTCAATGTAAGACAATTGCTACTGGAAATGTTATACCAGTGCAGATCAAATTAAATCTGAATCTTGTTATTTCTGTTTTGTTACAACAAAGATTTCCCTGTTTATTTCAACCTTATATGTTGATAGGGGGTCTGTTTATTTATTTATTAGGAGCACCAACCAAGTAAGTTATTACAAAAGATTTGAATTTAGGTAATCAAACTTAGTTTAGTTCTGTGCAATTATGTCAATAGCAGGCGTACACGGCTTGTGTAATTTGACATTCATTTACATTAAATTTTTAGTTTATTGAGTGATTTAGGCATTAAGTAAGGTAGATACCTCATACCATTTTGTTCTAACAACTATTTACAAATATATCAACACATATTTCATTATTTAGTTGTTGTATTTCATTATAAGTTTATTGCTGACTTATTCCCTTGGGGTGATTATATGTAAGTAGGGCTGGTGGTTTTGCCCGTCAATATTATTCCCTTCTGTTTTCAACAGTGAGAAGTTACTTCTTCCTAAAATCAATGGTAGCTTCCTTAAACCGCTCAGCCCAGCGGGTGGCCACACCAAGTGGCATTGGTGTTATACATCAAGTATTCTAAGGTGCTGGTGCACGGGTTCTTCGAGCCTGTGAGGAGTTCCTGTAATTCTGGTATTGAAACTTTAGAACCTTATAATTTTATTCAGGACTGCTGGTGTCAGCAGAGGACTTAACCTGGGATTTCCTTAGATTTTGTTTCCTTAAAAGTTAGCTTACATGCTCTTTGAGCAAGGTTTTTACTATAAGTTTAAATACTGAGGATGTGGAATGATATGCTGTACCTATGAATTTAATCCATTTTAATTATATCAAGATTTTCCATAGATATTATTACATGAGAGTCATATCATAATCAACACTTACTGATATTTGTTGCTATAAGTGAACATATCATTTGTAAATTGTTGATGAAGTATTCATGTCACTTAGTGCTTAGATATATATCATTGTGAACACCTCGTGTTCCATGGTTTGTTTTTGTTTTATTATTTTGAATATATTGCAGGTCAGTGTACAACATAACCATAAGGAAATAATAATATTTCCATTGAATAGGTCTTTACTATTTAACTCAGCAAAAAATAGGTTTGATAATCGGCCACCGTTATGCTCGCACTATGGCAGTATTTTCCACCAGCATTGTAGCCGGTAAGGGTGTCAATAATTCTGCCTTGCCTTCTCCCATGGTTTTGGGTTGGCTTCTAGTCCAACAACTGGACACAGGTGGGTATCTATCGGCAATCCGGCTAGATACATTGGATTAACTTATGACAGTTTGGAATATCTCGTATTCTTTAGAATTACTTTGGAAAGTTTATAATTTACGTATTAGGCAGTATAACTTGCCACCTTATGGTGGTTTGGAATATCTCGTATTCACTAAAAGAGTTTGAATGTTTTGTAGCGATCTACCATAGGTGGTGTACTGTTTTTACACGAATTAATAATACACAGATGGGTAGTATGAACTTGGCCTTCTCGTGACCTTTATAGGCACTGATAAAGTGGGGCACGTCGAACTTAGTCTTTTTGCCATTTTTGTTCTTTGGATTATAAATGAATGGGACTCACCTGCTATAACAAATGCATACCAGATTAGCAACGTAGACTAACGCAGCTAAGTATCGCGTACTAGTCTGGTAGGTCCAATCAGTTAGCGCGTAAGAGTAACGTCGCGTAATGGTATCTCGTACCCTGATTGAAGATTGAACAAGGTTTCGACTCGCAAGTCTGAAATACAGTACTCGCTATGATCACTTAGTGCTTGTTATTGCCCGATGAGGATCGCGTCCTCGGTGACAGGTTTCAGGGGCCTTTTCAGATTAGCAACGTAGAATAACGCCACGTACTATTCTGGTAGCTTACAATCAGTTAGCGTGTGAAAATAACATCGCTAATGGTATCTCGTACCCTGATTGAAGATTGAGCAAGGTTTCGACTCGTAAGTCTGAGATGCAGTACTCGCTGTGATCACTTAGTGCTTTGGCTTTTGCTGGATATCGGAAAAGGTTCTTCATCCTGTGTGATTGTAGATTCAAGGCTTAAATTCGGCACTGAAATTCGTTATTGCACAATACACTTTATAGGTTATCACTTGAAATTTTGTTAATTTTGCTAAAGAAGGAACTATTTCATGTATTATAAGTGAATAATAAGATGTATCACTTGGGATTTTGTTAAATTGCTAAAAAAATACTATTCCATGTATTTTAAATGAATAATTAGATAGGATAAAGTTTTTCCCATGCGAAACTTTTACCGCAAAAAAAATAAGTGACATCTAGCCGCGATGGTGTTGCCAGGATACATTGATTGTATTTTTTTATATATATCTAAACTTGCGAATCCTTTGACCCGTAATGAAAATATTGAATCCTTTGACCCGTAATGAAAATATTACTACATTATGTGAAAAATAATAAATTTGCATTTCAGTTTCGGCGCGAAGTAAAATAAGAAACTGACTGACTGACATATCAACGTATAGCCAAAACTACTAGGACTAAAAGCGTGAAATTTTGCACAAGGTTTGTTTTTATGACATAGGCAAGCACTAAGAGAGGATTTTTCAAAATTCTCCCCCTAAAGAAACGGGAGTCCAAAGTTTGTATAGAGAAAATTACATTCACGCGGGCGAAGCCACTAGCAGAAGCTAGTTTTTATACGTAATATTTATGTACAGATAACGGCACGAATCTTGAGCGCTCGGCGAAAGAGCGGGGATCGCTTTGCGCATCGTACAACATCGGCGAGCCAATCACTGTACAAGTATTGCACTCCCCGCCCCCGTATCTCTTTTCATACCACTAAAGAGACCCGATATTTCACTTCTGCGTGCTTCTGCGCAAGTAGAACTGTAGAAGTCAGCGCTCAAGGTCCGTGCCGGTACATATCATCTATATTACCAAAAAAAAGTTTCACTGACTAAACCAGTTATCCTTCTACAGGTACATGCTAGATCGGAAGTCCGCGGTCCACGTCTCCGCACGAGTCCAAGACCTGTTCTTCATCATGGCTGTTTCTAACTCCTGCATGGATCCTCTGGTCTACGGCTCCTATATCATCGACCCCAGGACCTTCAAGAGGACGATAAGGAAGATCTTCTGCATACATGTCAGTCCTTCAGAAATACCAGGTAAGACTATTTTCTTTTAGTTCTAGCATAGAACAATGGGCCTATGTCCAGCAGTGGACGATGATGATGATGATGGATATTGATCCATAATCATCAGGGCATTGACCCTTGTGATGGCCGCAGGATTCCGTTTAATGGGAGAAGCGCCCGACAGGTTGATGTGGTGACGATTGATGGTTGGAAAGTTCAGCAGTGGCTATTCTTTGTCTGAAATGATAATTCTATTCTAGCTATCATTTCTGTAACCCAATGCGATAGTGTAGAAGAGTTGACCAGATTGGCATCGCTCCAATCGGTTACTGCCTTCAAGGACAATTTCAAGCGTTCAACCATAGCCTCTCGGAATTAATTATCAGACCTTCACAACCCAGTTCCTAGGCGACACGATATTTCAAATTCAATTGCTTATAGTTTAATAATGACTTTCAAAACAGCTTTAATATTGTGTTTGTAAGACTTCCCCTTGATCTTATGAATTATGTATTTCCATTTATTTAGTCAAGTATAAAAATAATTTATTTATGTAAAACATTATCTCGCAAGAACAAAAATTATTTCTACGAAAGAATCCTTCAGTAAGATTTCTTTGTGTAACATTTAGACATCAAAAGCAATAAATAAAGGCTGATTATAAACAAATAAATCCTTTGTCTACTCCCACAAGGAAAAAGCTACATCGTTTTTTCCAAGAAATCATAAATTTTGTGGTTCTTGAAATTCGGAATATATTATTATTATTTATGACAAAGTTTCACACTTCCATTTCCAATAATATTTATTTGCAAAATAAATATTATTTGTCATTTATTACGCCCATTTCAAGAAAAGAATAATACTGACGTCTACATTTTAATAGCGAATCTAATAACCTGCAACTGGTACAGTCGAAAATAATGGTAATTGTTTAATTAATTGACGAACAAAATTGGTAACGGTAAATATAAATAAAAAACACACTAATGTTTCTTGAACTTTGTTGCGTTTATATCGTAAAAATGACTACATGACATTATTTTCTAAACTACCTAAGACTACGTGTGCATAGTCATTCTTTACCTTACCTAGTGGACATTGTTCTTTGGAACTATGACGAATAACGAAAAATACTCAAAGCAGTTAAAACTGAAAAAATAATTAGGAGCATTAATTTTTGTCAGGAATCGGTTTTGGAAACAAATACAAACATTATAGATACATGATGGTAGATTATTCGATGGTATCCCCAATAAGGATAATATACTAGGAAATTATCGAATTTTAATAAAATTCGATAATTTCCTAGTAAAAAAATACACAGGACCGACCGTTGTGGTGACACTTGGAGGTAGCCCATGTTCAAAAAACTGAGCAAGTGCAAGTCGGACTCGCGCACTGAGGGTTCCGTACAAACTTACCTATGAAATCAGTTTAATTCCCGAATTGAGTTACGAATATTTTTCAGAATCGCATTTTTTTTTGTGATGTAACTACAAATTTACAGTTTTTAGATTTTTTCCTATAATTCTGCTTATGAGACCTTGCTTCATGCCAAATTTCAGGATTCTAGGTCAACGAAAGGTACCTTATGAATTATGATTCACGTGAAAGTATTGAAATACGCGTTTTTGGCGACA
This sequence comes from Mythimna impura, assembly GCA_905147345.3. NCBI lineage: Eukaryota > Metazoa > Arthropoda > Insecta > Lepidoptera > Noctuidae > Mythimna > Mythimna impura. Next base: position 19,167,645 of record LR990356.1, on the reverse strand, counting down.
TAAACGGGCGTATCTGTTTTTTCGTTTTTTTTCGTTTTTTGTCGTTTTTTTTCGTTAGTTTGTTTTTTTCAGTTTTAAGGAACCGCGGTCTTGAGTATATGGTTTTAATTTCAACTCGATACCTCCACGAGTACCAGAGATAAAGGGTCTAGACAGACAGACAGATGTACAAAAAAGTGATCCTATAAGGGTTCCGTTTTTTCGAAAGCGATTTTCTTATTATTATTATTTTTTACACACGTTACAAAAATACCTATTATTTACTTTAGTTGACCATCCGTAAAGTTCAAGAATAGTATAGGTACTATTAAACAATACTATCTTAATTATTAATTAATGTGTCTATACTATCATAATTATAGCGTGTTTATGATTAATCAAAAATCCTATTGTGTGAGGAGTGATATGAAAGAAAAAGGAGTTAGTTATAGCGTGACGGGTGACGGAACAAAATGAAAAAAAAACGTATTGCACCGACCCCAAGTAACATGGGATAAGGGCAGAAAGATGATGATAATGAGTCAAAAATATAATAATGTATTTTTAGTTTTCTTAAAAATCAAACACTGGCTTCCTTTGAGCATTGTTTTGTATTTAGACATCCACGTGTACTTAAAAAAATCAACCTATATACTTATCAGTGTCAAAGTCTGGAAATAGTTAAAAAGTTTTCCAGTTTCATTACAAAAGTATGCCATTTTGTCATTAAACAGAAAATAATTTGTTCGACATTTCAGAGTTGGACGCGTAGGGAAAGTTATTTATATTCATGAGTATTTTCAAGCGCTGAAATATTGCTAGTTAATTTAAAGTCGATCCATTTAGGTAGTCATAAAACATTGTTCTCACTTATAGTGTTTAATGTGTTTACATCTAATTATAATAAATGTTTTAGTTAAACCTTGGCTTAAACTATTTTGTTGGTGTACCTTAGGGAATCATTGGTAGATAAACTACAAACTAAAAATAAATATTGTTTTTGCACGACTGCCTGTGTCTTTCAGAAATTCTCCGTAGCTTTAGCGGGCATCAGCTCTACAGGGCCCCTACGGTTTTGACGTCATCTCATAAATTTTGACTGGCCTGTTGGTCTAGTGGTTAGTGACTCTGACTGCCATGCCGCAGGTCATGGGTTCGATTCCTATACAGGACAAATGTTTGTGTGATGGGTACAATCATTTGTTCTGTGTCTATGTCTATTTAGAAATATGTAAGTATGTTTATCAGTTGTCTAGTACTCATAACACCAGCTCTGCTTAGCTTGGGACTAGATGGTGTTGTATGAAAATTGTGGAAAAAAATAAAATTAAAGACGCGCGCGGAAGGAAAACTACGTGCTGTCCACGATTCGAGTTCGATCATTACCGGACACCCGGACGGTTAGATACCCATTGCTTGTCGTCATTAATGGTGAAATATCTGTCTAAAATATTATCATCACTTATAAAATTTCTTTTGATATTTCGAAGTGGTCCTAAATCTTTGATTTGATATTTTCAGAAATAGAATTAGAAGAAAAATTGTAGAATTTATTTTATTTAGGACACAAAAAGATCCATAAAGTGTTAGTAACTTAATAAATAACTTATTTAACCTCTTTCGCGCGAATAAACAGTTTTTCTTTCTTCTTCTTCTTTCATTATCTAGTGTTAGTACCCATTACCCTTTCTATGATAAATTTTATAATCGGAGAGCTATAGCTCTCCGCTACAGTTCTCAGGATGCTGTTGCGACTATCTCTCACTCTCCTAAGCAGCGAAGCGCTTTTCTTGCGAACAATCGCATGGAACCCGTCGGTACGAGCCTGCGCAAACATATCCGATGCACTGCAGTAGCGAGGCAGTCCCAACAACATCCTGAAGGCATTATTATATTGGACGCGCAGGACATCCAGCGATCTTTTGGTGTAATTGGCCCATAGATTAGCCATGTACAGACTCTGGCAGTAGGCCTTTAAAAGAGTAATTTTAACTTGGTCGGTACACCGAGCAAATCTACGGACCAACATGTTGCACCGGACGGCTAGTGCCCTGCGCTCCTTTTCAATGTCTACATCGTCTTTAAGGTCGTCGGATAGACAATGACCCAAGTATTTGAAAGAGGATACTCCTTTGATTGCAGACTCGTTTATAAGAAGCTCGGGTCCTTCTTCTCGATATTTGCCAACGACCTTAAAGACCATGTATTCACACTTATTTACATTATAAGTTAAACCATGTGCGGCAGCATAGGCTTCACAAGTCTTAAGCAGTTTCCCTACTGCCCCCGCAGACGGACCCAGCAGCACCATATCGTCCGCATAGCTGATGATGTTAATGCTAACACCACCAACACTGCATCCGACACGCATGCTGCTAAGTCCCGCTATGAGGTCATCCACGTAGAGGTTGAAGAGCCTAGGAGATGTCAGACCTCCTTGTCTCACCCCACACTCCAAACTATACGGCTAGGAGAGCGTACCGTCCCATTTCACATGATTGGTCTGGTTGCCATACCAATACTTGAAAAGCCCACATATCTCTGCAGGTACACCCCTGCTTGCCATCTTTCCCCAGAGCACATCATACGAGACAAGATCGAAGGCTCTGGAGAGATCAAGGAAGCAGGCGTACACAGGTGTCTTGCGATCTATATAATATTGAACCGTGTGCTTGAGACCCAAAATAGCACTTTCGGTTGAAAGTTCGGGACGGAAGAGCTTCTTTTCTAAAAAAAATATTATTTATAAATATTTATTTACACGTGCCGCACAAATTATATTTTGGAACTTTAATGTTATGTCAATGTAACAAAACAAAAATTTAACTTCACAGATTGGCTCTCATTACTCCCATTCATTCACTTAAAGAATGTTTACGAAAACACGGCACACTAAAAGCGCTTCAATTCGTCGCGTCGTTTCCATTAGTCTCATACCATAATGATAATAATAATAACATCATGTTCCATTATAATTATCTAAAGGGCCTCTGCGAGTTGGCTTCGGCTCCTCGTACGCCTTCCAAAGGTCCAGGACCTCAGGGTCCTGGGATAAATATTGAAAACAATAATAATAATAATGGTTCCATTAAAAGCGTCTAAAAGGGCCTCTGCGAGTTGGTTTCGGCTCCTCGTACGCCTTCCAAAGGTCCAGGACCTTAGGGTGCTGAGATAAATAAATGGTAATGATAATAATTTGTATGTGATTTATGTTATTTTTTTATCTTCATCATCATCATCATCATTTCAGCCAAAAGACGGCCACTGTTGGACATGGGCCTCCCCCAATTTTTTTCCCTATTTTTTTAAAATATTATATTTAAATAAAATAATGACTCTCAGCACGTGTTGGTTTCGACTGTTAGTGCAGAGAGTATCTGTCATAAAATAAATAAATAAATACCAAAATTACACCAAAAATATTATCTTTCAGGGGTCTTACCACGAAGTGTTAAAATTCCAAACGTTCGAGCGAGAAAGCGGAATGGAGCTATACACCCTACGAGTATATAGCTCCATCCCTATAACAGTTTAGTTTAGTATAAGTTTACTTTAAAGTAAACTATGGCGCATAAACGCCTTTCACTCTTCTGTCTCTTATATCGCAATCGCAATACGAAGGGTACTCCGACAAGAACAAAGAGTGAATAGTTGCAAGATCTAGATAAGCAGGACCGTATCAAGCTAAGTTTAAGCCAAAAAAAGAGAACTGGCGAGCAGCACCCGTGTGTAATATTACACAATCCATTTCGACACTCTCAAGGGATAAACTGATACCTACTAGTACTAATTATAAACATTATTTACGAAAAATATGTACCACGTCCGCGCAATATGGCCGAATGCTCAGCATAATGCCGTGACCACAAGCAAAATGCGACGAGTTCACAGCGCAGGTTTTCAGCGTGGGCCGGTTGGTGTGCTACCTAGTAACCAGTACATACTAGTAATAATCTGTGTAAATTATCAAAGCATAAAAGGCTCGTTTTGACATGTCATCGTGACGTAACTAGTGAGGTAACCATAAAACTCGGTACTCGATACACACGATAAATCGATTCAAGTTTGTATAAGTATTTCATCGATTTGATTATGTATTATAAAGTGCATTGGATTAAAGTTTTGATTAGAAAACTTAAGCTTAACTTTAATATTGTAGGTATTTTGAAATGATACAATGGTACGAAAAGTTAATTTGTCTATACTTTAATATTTTTAGTTACAATAACATTTACTCAATCACAAAAAAAATGAAGAAACAGCGAAAGTGATTGAATCTTCATTCAATTATTTTCTTCGGGTGATGAGCCAAAATTGTCAGCTGAGCTATCGTCATCTGTAAATATAAATATTTCATTTTCGATTCTATTATCAATATTGACATCTCTGTCAAAATCTTCATTTATTATATTTCGAGATTTTCCTGCCACTTTTGCCCAGTCTTCTTTAGTAATTTTGGCACAAGCTTCTTTCAGCAATGTCATAATTTTCTTAGTGGAGAATGGTGGCTTTGTATTGTGGCGAGCTGCGTATCATTTGACTTGAGCCCAGATCAACTCAATAGCATTGTACTGACAATGGTACGGCGGCGTTCTTATCACTTTGTGTAGTACCAATTCATAAATTTTATGTTTTAGTTTCGCAGATTTATTTTCCTTGTCTTTAAAGCCTTGTGTTTGTAGCCATGTCACTAAATCCACTTAACTAAAATTGACATCCAGCTAGACAACTATATATAATACAAAGCAAACATCTGAAGATTTCTAAGGTTCGAACTTTTTCCAATCAATCAATTTTACAAGGATATTAAATACATAGGTAGGTAATAAACCTTAGCGCCTTTCAAAATTATATCAGCAAAACTTCTTCGTCGCAGGAGAATCAGATTCTCAATTAATGGTTCTTTTTAACGTTTTTCATAGGCAATTACTTATTTATAAAACTTAGACGTCCGATAATAACACACACTGCTCCGGGCAGCGCCGGCTCAGCGGTCTGACATCACTGCAAACGATTGTAGTGCAGTAATATCTCGTGTATACCTACGCGTGTGTGTGTGCGTTACTTCTGGAACTTACTTCGGCACCAATTAAAGGTTTATTTAACACTCTCAGCGCCATATGGCCCGCCGGTCGCCCACATAAATTATTTTATTGCAAGCCAATATAAATATGTTTTTATAACTTATCTCCGTTGGCCATGTGAGCGGCCGACGTTTTAAATGCATTTACTTATCTAGCAAGCCAATGACAAAAATCAAAATGAATTTGTGGGACCACAGCGGCCCACATGGCTTGCCACAAATCTTAGTTGAATTGTTGTGTGGCCAGCTCCATAAAAATATATGTGACCCGCGCGCCCCCCACATGGCCTGCTTCTCATGAAAATGCTTATATAATGTACATATCGTTGAGAGTGTTAAGACCACGAGAAACGATTCATTTATTTTTAGCCCAAACTTACGTACCTACCGCTTTGACCAACACAGTAACTAGCGAATTGCCGACACAACAATCGTTTCTTTCATACTTACAGTGTCCCTTCAGTAGCATTTGTGTTATACAAGAGAAATACATTGTTATACAATCTTTGAGGTTTCTATGATTTCTAATGTAACACTAATGTACATTCATCTTCGTTTACAGAAAATGATACTGGTAATGTTGATGATAGATGATTCGGCAGAATTAACGTAGTTGTTTGGAGAACTGCTTCAGCTGTCACTGATAATCTAAATCTAAAATATGAAATCGTCTAATGTCCTAAAATAATTAGGTTCTCTTAGCGCGCCGAATTTATAGAAAGATCTAGTTTCACATGATAAATTAATTGTAAACATGACGCAGAAAACGAAAATTTTCAAAAACAAGCGAAGATAGTTATGCTTTATCTAATTCATCATCTCCTGCCCTTGTCCCGTGTTATTTGGGGTCGGCGATAGCTAATTGACTCCTTAAAAAATCAAAGCGTCCGAAAAACTAAGGAAATTATAACTATTTTTAATTGATTCCCGATAACACCCGAGCGTTTTTCCGTAAGAATCAGGTGCAGCACCTCTAGCCAAGTTGATAATCTGCAATCGTTAACGCTAGTCGAAAACTAATCAAATGTATGGGAATGACATCATCTCAACGTTAAGTCACGTGGTCAGAACTAACGAATAGAAAATTGTAGTCAAGTTCACATCGTTCAAAATGATAGAATGAATGGTTATAGTTTGTACAATGTTCAACGCTACATCCTTTGTTATTGTAGAACGAACGGCCGACTCAGGCGCGTCAACGTGGCTACCAACTTATCGTTTTCTACAATTGCTGACACCGAGGTGTTACCGATTGGAGAACGGAATTCTACACGAAACGGTTGTAACTTGGCTAGGGGGGCAGGAAACTCCCGAACTTACCATATCTGGTGATAACCTGCGTCATGCGGAAAGAGAGGACGCCCCAACGATTATGGGCTGTATGGTCGTTGGAACGCCGTGATGTCTCTCTAGCCACTCCAGTTTAAGACTTGCCGCCATAATTATGACGTTCTCAAAAATAATTACGATGAGAAGAAATTTGCTGATAATTTCATAAACATAATTTCCTAAAGTCCCTTTACACAAAATTTTGTTTATGAAATTACTTTTGTGCACTGTTTATTCCAGTTCGTGTCACGTCGGGTTGTCACGTAACTGTCCTTGGCAGGTGAATGCGTGAATGAGGTACGAAATATCAACTTCGTTAGGTCACAAATTAATATTGTTACGAAACAGAAAAGCTATTATATTTTGCTTATTATTTACCTACGTGAGAAGCTGTGTTTCTAGCCTGTATGAATTATAACTTACTGTATTCACTTAGAATCAACAAGAGAAGGGACATGTTTAGAAATAACTTGATTCAAAAGAGATTTGAGTGGGTAACCCGTTATTAAAGTAAAGTCTCTGCGTGTTATTCGCCGTAGAGTTATACGTGGTTCTACATTTTGGAATGTGCGATTAACGACGAATGCACGGGCGCGTGCGGGCGATTTGCCAAATCATTTTAGACTGACCGACCCAGACAATTCAAAAGTGCGTGTACCTTAATGATTTAATTGAAATAGTATATACATATGCTTTGAGGTAAGTTACCCATTAATGCCTAGTCCACTCCAGCCCAGAATCTTGAAGACATCCTCCATTGCAGCCGTAAACAGTTTCAAAGAAATGACGTCTCTCTGTCTCACACCCCGTTGCAAAAGGATAGGTTTCGAGGTCCGGTCCTGAAGTCGGACTGACATTGTGGCGTTCTTGTACAAACACTTCAGCACTACGATGTACCGATAGTCAATCTGGCACCGTTGGAGAGAGTGCAGTACCGACAGCCCAAGTGTCGATCGAATCAAAAGCTTTCTCATAGTCCACGAAAGCTAAGCAGAGAGGCAGTTTATACAGGGAAACGCAGCGGTGGAAGGCCTCTCACAAGGTGGACGGATGACTGACTCAAAAAAAGGTGTCTGATAGTAAAACTGAATTTAACTTTGGTACCTTTTTTAAGGGAAATCATCAAATGAATTCTCGCGCTCTGTGTGAAGCGAGAGGGAGTATAAAACATGTTCTTTCAGGCGCCTTTTGTGGTTCAGGACCACGGTAACTCTTTCGAACAATAGCGGGCTTTACACAATCATTCTTTTGTACATGATTCAGTAATAGTGCGCAAAAAAGCGCGCCTGTGAAGATGTTTAAAGGGGACGTGAAAGACCATGCGTTCAGTGCTTGTCACTCACATCAGTCGTGCGCGCAATCATGTACGCTCCTGAGAATGCGCGACAGAATTGCAGTGTAAAGGGGGCTATTCCCACCAACCTAGTAATATAATAATAATACAATATAGTCCTAAACTAAGCAGAGCAGAGTACTAGACAACTGATAAACATACTTGTATATTTCTAAATATATAAATATTATAGATAAATTACACCCAGACACAGAACAAACGATAATGCTCGTCACACAAAAAATTTTGTCTTTTGTGGGAATCGAAACCACGACCTTCGGCATAGCAGTCAGGGCCACTAACCACTAAACCAACAGACCAGTTTTTAGTGGTAGAACCACTGTGTGATTGAGTGAACAGGAGTGGGATTTAATCAGTAAAAGTCTGACACGTCCTCCCGCTCCGCCCAAGGTCGGGAGATGTCATTGGATGACTTTCCCACCTACAAAAAAAAAGGGTAATAAAGGGTGATAAAGGTATCTAAAGATATTTTATGTTAATAAATTAGCCAGATTATGGGATTACATGAGACAATTTCCTAGCTTTGTCCCACAGAATAAAATAATTCAGGACACAGAAGCAGTGTTCTTTAATCTCTTTAAATATTAATTCCTGGTTAATGGGTAATCCCTTCACAAAGGACACGTTATTACATGTGATTACCCTTTCAAACGATACCCTATTAATTCCTGGAATTCGTTCGTATTGTTACCTACTGTGAATCTCTCTTAGAACGTAATTTAAAAAACTGGGCAAGTGCGAGTCGGACTCGCGCAGTGAGGGTTCTATACAAACTTACCTATGTGAATAGTTCAATTCAAGGCCGATTGATGGTCTCGGAGAGTTTTCCGAATCGCGAAATTATTATTTTTTGGTAACGTAACAAAAACTCTACTTACTGTTTTTTTTTTGTGCTATAAGACCTTGCTTTATGCCAAATTTCTGGATACTAGGTCAAAGATAAGTAGCGCACACTACGCAGTAGCGTAGTTTCAAACAACTCCGACTAAACAAAATCTGTAGATTTTGATGTAATTTATCCCATCATTTTGACATAGCATAATCAGACTTTTTAATGTTCCCACTGCTGGGAATCAGGCCTCCTCTCTAGGAGAGGGAATGGGCCGTAATCCACCACGCGGGCCCAGTGCGGGTTGGTATTTCATTTTGACATAGTAGATAGTGAATAAATTGACACCAGGAGCGTTTATACTAACTTGAATTAGTCCCACGGAATCAATACTTTTTTTCTAGATGTAAGGTAGGGTATTTTGTATCGTTCTTGACTCTACATAGCGTAGAGTACAATGCCCTTCACTCCGCCAGAGACAGAAACAGATGGAGAAATATCGTGAAGCAGGGAGGTCACGACCCTCAGCATTGAGGATTACAACGCAAGGAGGAGGACCGCCGGCTGACAATGTTTATAAAAAAAAATCTTGATGATCAGTTGACAGTTAAGGTGTGAAATCGTAACAACAAACAATCTTAAATTCGCATTCATAATATTATAGCAAGTATGTTATTTTATAGTGTTTCATCCTTCCTTCTGAGGAGTATACGATCCATTAAAGAAGTTATTAGTTTATCCAACTATATTAAATCATAACAGTTTATTAGCTGCTATAAAACTCTTACAGATAACTTCCTCGTATGCCAATAAAAGTCGGACAAAAATGGTATTCTGGTATCGGTACTTTTATGTTCAATATGGCCTACACGTATCTATTTATATCTTCGGGATTATATAATTCAGAATTATGACAATACCTCTTATACATTTGTTACATTCACGAATATACTTAATATTGGTATTTTGTATTGAATCAACAAGCTTTTGATTCTTTTTATTAACCTTAAAATTGTAATTCTGCTCGATGGCTTATGGCTACTTTATACTAACTTTTATTAATTGAGGGGTTTGGCGCTGATAGCCGAAATACAGGCTTTTGTCTAGTTCGGCTACAGATGTCTCATTCTTTTGTTCTACAATAATATAGCCTACAAATCTGTTGTAAAATTGTAAATTTATTTGAATAAATCATTATTATTATAACCTTTCACAATTTGATAGCACTTTTTGGTCATAATTTACATAACCAAAAAGCCGGGGTCCTGGAATGCAAGGCAAAAAAGGAACATAGAAATGGGTTTTAATCAGGAAAAATCTGTCCTCCCGCTCCACCCTAGAACAATTGTTGAGATGGATATGTGCAGTGACGAGAATGTATAGCATAGCATAGCCGGTCTTATAATGTTCCAACTGTTGGGACTCAGCCTTCCTCTCTAGGAGAGGGAATGGGCCGTAATCCACCACGCGGGCCCAGTACGGGTTGGTGGATGTCACATGTCTTCGAATTTTAGGTTCTAGGACCTGCCGGTTTCCTCACGATGTTTTCCTTCACCGTTTTGAGAGCAGTGGTGGTGAAATAAAATACACAAAGTAATGCGCCTGGCTGGGTTTAAACGCACGACCTACAACTCGTAAGTCGGGGCCGTTACCACTCGGCCGTTACCACTGCTCACTAGAATGTATAAAGTGAAAAAAAGTACATTAGAGGAAAGTGTGCCAAATAAAATATTTTTCTTTCGTTCTTCCTTCAAAAAATTAAAGGTTTTCAAAAAACCTCATTATTATTTCGTCATCCGCTTTAACCGTAACTATATAGCATTTAATCGTCCGCATCCAATGTTTTCTTTATTTGTGACGTCATTTTAACTATTGCTTAAATGGTGCCAGAGATTTGACGGCTGATGACGCATTGGTTGTCGTTAAAGTTACTTGGTGCAACTCACTCTTAATAAAAACAGGTACTAGACGTCCGAGACTAAGCTTGGTTCTATATTTGAATACCACTAGTCAGGTAAGAGAGAATATACAAGCCAATGAATTTGCACTTGACTTGAGCGTAGCAGCTAAGCCGACAGCTTAAGCTAACGTTGGAGTGATCATTCTGAGAGATTTGCTGCCACAGCAGTAAGCTAAGCTGTGAAATATTTTAAACTCCTCGAGTTTCTCTTCGCTTAAGTCTCAATGATTTAGTTTTGTATAATAATTCCCGTCGAAAGAATTTTGAATAAATTAAATATGGATGCTCACATAATAGAAGCGACTTAAAATAGTATCCACGGAATTTCTTGCTTCCAGATTAATGTTTTGGAATTTTCATCTTCCTGGCTGACCGATTTCTAGACACTTCAAAAATAAATGGTTCATTTGAAATAACGTTGATCATAATAAAAATTATTTAATTCGTATTTTTGGCTAAGACATGTCAGTTTCCTCAAGATGTTTTCCGTCAACGTTTTGAGAGCAGTGATGAAGTAAAGCGCATTGTAAATCAAATTCTGCTCCAAAGCAAGCTTAGCTCCAGCTGAGAGTGTAGTGAGACTATCTCCCGCTCTAGTAGCGGTAGAGAGTATAAGACTTTTAAGGACTAAAACCACACCGGTGTCCTTCAGTTGCCCTTTGCGTTCTAGGTACAAGGAATTTCCTTTTCAGAAAATTCTCATGGCCTTAAAAGGCATCGACCGTACTGGGCCCCTACGGTTTGCTAACATCTCTATGAGGAGCGCGTAGAACACTACGCACTGTCGACGACTTGGGCTCAGTTTGGACGATATTCGGCGAGCTACCCATTGTTCGTCGTCTGTAAGCCCGAGCCTACCGTGACTGGTAATCGGGTTCGGGGTCGCGGCGGCTGGAGCGTGAGGATGTCCGTTCTCTCACGCTTGCGGCCGGCCAGGCCGTCTTTGCTAGCATTACTGCTTTGCAGAAGGAGGCGGCCGTGTGCCATTAAGTCCAGACCATTGCTTGAACCAGGACCCGGCGCGAGAGGTCACCGCCATCGATCGTCTCCATGAGGACACGGTGGTGCTCCACCCAAGCGGGGTACACCTTCACCGTATGCCCCACCGTGTCTTTCAGGGGGTCCACACAGTGGTGACACCCGGGCGTTTCTTTCGCCTAAATTAGGTGTAGGAATCCCCCGAACTTGTTACCATGTCCGGTGAGGACCTGCGTTTTGCTGAAAGATGGATAGACTATATGGTGGCGTGTGTGAGTTATGACTAGAGATCGCAATTGGTAGAGTAGCATAGCATAGACGGCCTTATAATGTTCCCACTGTTGGGACTCAGGCCTCGTCTCTAGGAGAGGGAAGAAAGAAGAAAAGAAGGGAATGAATGAGAATGGAATTGGTAGAGTATTTACCTAGAATTCAGGGAATTTAGTAATATATTGTTAATAATACCTCGTCTAAAATACCGAAATCATGAACATGACGATTGAATTCCAGGAATTATGAAATTGCAAATCACTTATTGCTAAATTCCAATTAATCATCATAATATTCGTGCTAAGTACACATTTTAAATGGTGAATTTAATTAGTTTTGGAACTTCCGGACTGAATTTCATCATGTGGTCAGAGTGGTCACGCGGCGTGGCCGTACGTTCAGATAATTTTAAAACTATTTTGGAGCTTTTTAACTATAGATTCGTAAGTGACCTTGGCATTTTAGTGGGTAAGCCTTGAGGGTTTTTCAACATTCAGCATGAACGCTTGTTAACTGTAATGGGTAGGAAATGAACGATAATTCATCATCATCATAATTTCAGCCGAAAAACGTTCACTGTTGGACTTAGGCCTCCCCAAGTGTCGCCATAACGAACGGTCCTGTGCGTCTTGCATCCATCAGATTCCCACGGTCCTCACCAAGTCATCGGTCCAACTTGTGGGAGGCCTTCCAACGCTGCGTCTTCAGGTATATGGTCGCCACTCCAAAAACCTTTCGTCCCTATCGACCATCTGTTCTGCGAGCAATGTGCCCTGCCCACTACCACCTAATGTGGCGATCCTTCTGGCTATGTCGGTAAACTCTGTTCTCTTGCGGATATCTTCATTTCTGATGTGATCACGCAAGGAAACTTGGAGCATAGCCTTTTTCATAGCCCTTTGGGTGACTTTTGAAACGTTATTTTTTGAGACGTTTCGCTTATTGACGTTTTTTTTTTATTCTTAATAGGTTCGCGCTTGACCACTGTCTCAACTGATGGAAAGCGACGATGCGGTCGATGATGAACGGATTTTTCTTCTTTAACAGACACGTTCTTCTAAGACACGTTTTTCTTAGACACGGTTTTTTTTAGATACGTTTTTTTTAGACACGTTTTTCTTAGACATGTTTTTCTTAGACACGTTTTTCTTAGACACGCTTTTCTTAGACACGTTTTTCTTAGAGATATTTTTTAGGTTCAGGTTATCGTCTACCTTATGAGAGTCTAATTACTAGTAATGCATTTACGTTGCGCGGTCGCCACTGCAGAATCTTTTGGCCCAATCAACCATCCATTCTTCAAGCAATGCGTTCTGCCCAATATGCCTAATGCCACTTAATTTTGGCACTCTTAACACTACAAAAGAATTAAAATACAGTTATTGTAATGAAATGCTAGTCACGAAGTTCAAAGAGCAATCACCACTGAATTGTTCAAGCGCTTTGTTCCGGACCACAGAATACCGAGGTATCTCGGTGACCAGTGCTAAAGACGGTATTGTCTAAACTTCCCGTACGAACCAACCTCTATATTATATTTTTTTTAATACCTTAGCTCAGCCTTCCCTGATAAAACTGCTGTACGTTTAGCACAACTGCATAGAGACGAGTATTATATAATTCATATAAATAAATTACAATTTCGAGTGTTTCATTAAAAACAATCTAAAATAACTGTAAAAAATAGTATCCCACCAGTATCGGAAACAGAGTACAAACTACAGGTCAGAGCTTCAGAGAAAGGAACTTCTTAACAATAAAAGCTGTTTCCAGAAGTACCGCTTTCTGAATCAGGAACCTCGTTAGTCGAGGTTGATGGTTCCTAAGCAATTGGCTGACACATAGATCGTCGAGTCATGTCGACTCAACGACACATGTCGAAAAGCTCGCGAGCCAAGTCAAGATACTTTATTCGCTTATTTTTCCCAAAGAGTAATATTTATTTATATTGTCGTCTTTATTTGCTGCCGGATCTATATTCAGAAAAAGCCTTTTCTCTAAAGTTTGCTAGTAGTTCTTTAGGGCTTTGGTAAAGTTTATCGGCATCAATTACACTGCCTTATTAAACCCTTTGATTTCATTGTGATAATCTACAGAGTATATAAAGTAAGAAAAGCCTTACTAGATACTTTGAAATTTTGTCCACAAATAGTTTTTTGTTTTTCGTCAAAGTCAAAGATTTATTTGCAGATAAATATGGTTATAAAAGTTCTTACAATGGTTATATATATAATAATAATATAATATAATATTCCACAACTATGACACAACGACGTCTAGTCTCAAGCTAAGCAGAGCTTGTGTTATGAGTACTAGACAACTGATAAACATACTTATATATTTCTAAATACATACATATTATAGATATAAATTACACCCAGTATACCCATAATTATAGTAGTTTTACATATTCTCTAAAGCGCGAGCGCGGCGCCCGCGTGCACGTGGGGCAGCTGTCTCTCGGTGAGGTGAGTGCCGCGCTCACGCGCCTCAAGCCCAAACGTTCGGTCGGGCCGGACGGGGTGCCACCTTTCATTGTGAAAGATTGTAGGTCTGTGTTGGCACGACCGTTCTGGTATTTATTTAATTTTTTTTGAGGGATTGTTCGTAACCGGAGGGCTGGAAATTGACGAGGGTGACTCCATTACCTAAAGAAGCTCCAAGCTCTGATGTCAGTGGATATAGACCTGTAGCAATACTCTCTGCATTTGCAAAAGTCTTCGAGTCTGCGTTGTGCTCTAGTATCCACTCGCAAGTAGCATCACAGCTCAATGACGCGCAGCATGGTTTCCGGCCGGGTCGCAGCACCAATTCAAACTTAATGTGTTTCATGAACCAAGCTACTACGGTGCTGGACTCTGAGCCGGGTGCCCAACTGGACGTCGCCTACTTCGATTTCAGGAAGGCATTTGATAGTGTGGATAATGACATGCTTTTATATAAATTTGCAAGGGTTGGTTTTACCCCAGCCCTTCTAAAGTTCTTGTCGAGCTACTTGAGCGGCCGTAAACAAATTGTCGACTACGCAGGCTACACTTCAGACCCGTATTGCACCCTTACATGTTTAGGACCCTTAGAATTTATTATAATGATTAATGATCTACCAGAAATCATTAAAAGCGCTGGGTGTTTATTATTTGCGGACGATCTGAAGCTTTTCTTACGGATAACGGACGAATCGCACTGCGAAGAGCTCCAGGGGGACATTGATCGGGTGGTTGCGTGGAGTAGAGAGAACAATTTGCTTTTCAATGATGCAAAATGTAATGTTATGTCCTTTACGCGAGCCGTGATACCCCGACGTCACGAATATACCATGGAAGGACACGTGATACCGCAGGTAGGGTCAGTGCGAGATCTTGGGGTCACTTTCTCTGAAGACCTGACATTTCGAAATCATGTCATGCAGGTATGTAAAAAAGCCTTCAAGAATCTTGGATTTGTCATGCGTGAAACCCGTGAATTCACTAATATGGCAGCTGTGAAATCGTTATATAACGCATTGGTGCGAAGTAACCTGGAAACGAGTGCTATCATCTGGAATCCTTATGAAAGTAAATATTCTATGATGGTGGAAAAGATGCAGAATAAATTTACTCGGTACTTATACATGAGGCAATTTGGCGTATACCACTTATGTATCCAACCCTCTTTGTTATAGGGATGGTTGGTTACTATAAGTTGGAGGTAAGGCGCAATCTCGCTCTTACAAAGTATGTGTTTTTGGTTTTACGGGGTATCCTAAATAATCCACAAATACTGGAATCGTTGAGATTGCTCGTTCCAAACAGTAGACTGCGCCCAGGACCGAGAGAAAGGCTGTTTAAAGTCCCGGTAGCCCGCACAAATCTGTTAAAGTTCGCACCCGTGACTCGGGCGGTTGAAATACTTAATAACGTCTCTCTACGGTTAGATATTTTTTCTTGCACATTGGCGGAATTTGAAAGGGTGACAATAAGTGTGTTGTCCTCTGTGTAACTTGTGCCGGTTCTTCAGGGGGCTGCTTGAGACTGGTCATCGACTATCATGTATGTATGTTGCCTACTACTACACTAATGAATATTTGATCAGTCGGTTGGTGGCGTCTCTGAGTGCGGCTATTTTGCGTCTACATTTGTTATCTTGGGTATGCCTGTTAAAACAATTGTATGTGTTATTAAATAAATAAATAAATAATAACTAAATAAATAATAAATAAATAAATATTTAATCATAACATAATGACATGCAAATTTTTGTTATAGGTAAAATTAATTAGATATTATTTCAATTGTAGTACAAATATTATTATTATTAATTATATTTGAATTGGAGGAATTCTTTTATAGTGGACCAAACCTCTTTTCGACCTCGTTCTCACCTGGAAAAAAGCGAGATTAAGATCTCGCTTTTTTCCAGGTGATGTCTGGCGAAAAAAAAAGTCTGGCAAAATCAACTGTTACAATAAAAAAAAAAACATAATAATAATATGACATTTGAATTTGGAATCTGTCATTCTTAAATGAATATTCATTGTGTTTTCTCATTTTCGCGCCAATTGGTGTTAAATATTTTTGTGATTTTAAAATGGAGTGGGGTGATAAAACGAACCAAATTGCTGTGATAGTATTACATAAAGTAGGTATGAAGCCAATTTTTTTTACAATTAACATTAAGACCCACTTATGCCTCACAAGCAGCCAAATGTTATTATAATATGAAAGTGTAAACTAATAAAAAATGTTTTATGCAATAGAAAAGAAAAGGTTTTCCTTGTAACAATATTTAAGTTTAGATGACGCCTGTTTACTTTGAACTGAAACTTCAAGACTGAGTTAAAGACGGTATTGTGCGCAGTGCTCTTAATAAATTGTGAAGGAGAAGCACTGAATACGATTAGTCAGGATTAGTAAGAAAACTAAAAAACTAAGTGACTTTTGAGTGCCGTTTTACTCAGAAATCTCTTATTTATTTAGTTTTTTCATTAAATGCATCACACACATAAAACAAAAATATATTTTATTTTCTCGTGGTTGTTTCAAAGCCGAGTATCAAGCGTAGTGTTTACGCTACGGGTAGCGTTTGAAAGAGTGACCGGGGCTCTAGAACGCAAAAAGAAACTAAAGAACACAGATGGGGTTTAAGTTAGCAAAAGTCTGACACGCCCTCTCGCCCTAGAGCAGGAGAAGTCATATGATGAATTCGCAATAAAAAAAAATTGATAAAAATTTTGATTTATGTTTAGGTACTTCTGAATATTCTCATGTAAGTAAGCAATATAATTCTTATGTATGAGAATGAACTCATCTCAAACCTCAATCATGGAATTTACCTCGTGTAAATGATCCGTTTATTTCTGCCGTTATTTCACTCGATATTACCAATCATCAAGCTTCGGTTGACTTAAATGAACTTAGAGGTAAGAGGGTAAACTTCGCAATCCCTTAGTGTTTGCAAGACTTACGATATATGTACCTTAATATTCCTTAAATGTCTAGTTTGCTATTTGTTAGGAAAGGTTACTGAATTTCATTTAATGCTACAAGTTACATGTGAGATACTGTTTCATATATATACTTTATATTTTGATCCCGAGTGAAAGAATATAGGTTACGATACCTAGTAACAAGGATTTTATTTTTATCTATATTATCTAAATTTATTAACACGGGAAAAGGGCAGGAAGATGATGATGATTATTAAATTTATTTAAAAAAATCAGGGAGTGAAAGTACTCATGAATATAAAAATATTTTACAATAATTATTTAAATCACTTACATATATTATAAAGATGAAAATTTATATGTATGTGTGTGTGTATATTTGTTACGTCTACACGCTGAAACAGCTGAATGGGTTTAAACGAAACTTTACAGTAAATAGCGTATTGTATACATAAAGCGTAAACATAGGCTATAATTTAAAACGAAAGGAAGTAAGTACTAATTCCACTCTAAAGTCTGACACTGAAAAGGAAACCGTGGTCCTCGAACGCAAAGGCAACTGAACGACATAGGCGTGGGTATTAGACAGTAAAACTCTGACACGCCTTTTTGCTTCAGCCTAGAGCGAGAGAATTCATTTGATTTAATGATTTCCCATCTCAAAAAAAAAACGCAGGCATAGCCGCAGGCAGAAGGCCGACATAGGCCGAAAAAAAGTTCCTTTTATCAGATTATATCTAAATTATAAATAGATATAATAATAAACAAATTTTTTGTTCATGTGCCAAAGCTGCTGAACCCGTCGTAAGATTTATTTGCACTTATTACCTCTAAATATAATATTAAATACATACACAAGTAAATAACATTTAAAAAAATAATACAAGTATAAAAGTGCTTGACAAGGTCAACTAAACTTATAATTTTTCAAAAAAATTACGGTTAAAAGACTATCGTGTATGAGGGATCTGAACTATATAACCAATTACCTAACGACGTGAAGGAATCGAAATATCTTCTAACTTTAAAAACACCATAAATATCCATTGTTATTTTTACAGTAATTTTTTTGCTTTCTGTGATACGCGTCTTAACTTCATCATCATTTCAGCCGAAAGACGTCCACTGCTGGATATAGGCCTCCCCCAACTGCCGCCACAATGTACGGTCCTGTGCGTGCGGGTCGCGAAAATCAGATCTATCTGATTTCCCGATTCCCGCCATTCACCAGAACATCAGTCCACCTTGTAGGAGGCCTTCCAACACTGCGTCTTTTGGTGCGGAATCGCTATTGCAGAACTTTTCGGCCCTATCAACCATCAGCCCCCCTAGCCAAGTTACGACCACGCCTCCGATTCCTTTATTCTGACCACGTGGCTGAGCGTTGAGATGACGTCAGAACAAAGGAATCGGAGGTGTGGTCTACTTGAGGCGTTCGACGCAAGAGAATCGAAACGAAACGGTCGTAACTTGGCTAGGGGGGCTGTTGTGCGAGCAATATGCCCTGCCCACCGCCATTTAAGTTTGGCGATTCTTCGGGCTATGCGCCAAGCTTGGTTTCCTTGTGGATCTTCATTTCTGATGCAATCACGCAAGCAAACTCCGAGCATAGCCCCTAACTTTATCTTTATTTAATGTGGTTTTCCTCATAAACTGAAAATGTTATTCTTTTTGAGTGAATCTTCAAGTATCTTTAACCAAAAATATATGTTATAATCATGATTTTATTTGCCACTCACAGGAATAACCGGGCCAGACCTACGAACAAAAGTAAGCATACGTCAGCCAAGCCGAGAAATGACACAATTTGAAAACGTAAGTACCTTACTGAATCTATATATATATAATGAATGAATAGCTGTTCGTTAGTCTCGCTAAAATTCGAGAACGGCTGGATCGATTTGGCTAATTTTGGTCTTGAAATATTCGTGATAGTTCAGAGAAAGTTTAAAAGGTGAAAAAAAATTGTAAGAAGTTGGCAGTGGTGTCATCACAGCGTTAATGTTTTCAAATTGTCGATTTGAACCAATTGTTTGACCTTATTAGTGTAGATATATATGTAGATAGTTTATTAACTTGTGTAAGTTGTGTATGTATTATATTTGTATGATGTTTATGGTTTATTAGTATATCTATTCTTGTACCTATTCGTCTTTTCTCTCTCTTTTATTGCATCTACCACTATTTATCTCTGCATCACCCTAAGGTTGACTGGTATAAAATGCCTAAGGCATTAAGTCCGCCACTGTACTTTTGTGCATAAAGTATTTAATAAATAAATAAAAAATCACGAAAAAAAAATCCGTTTAGAACACCATCTCTAATTAAAATGTAATTTTAAAATGAATTATGCTTATTCTGGTAGTGCTAGTAGATGGCGTTATCCTTTGAAAGTTTAACTAAAAGGTATCACCAGCTATATATAATAACATTCATTGACAATTAGGCGGTACGACGTTCTGAATAATTATATTATTTCTAACAATACGACCCAATTACTCATGGCTTGTCCAAATTTACAGGAGAGCATACTTATGTACAGGCAACAAAAGAGAGCCCTAATTGTACAGGCAGATTTATCATCTGAGTGTGTCCTTTGTTTATAAGTTACCAAGCAATAAGGACGAATTTTGCTTGCGGTATAATAGAATTATGTACCAATCTCTTTTGTTGACGGTACTCTAACACCTGGTGGTGTGTGTCACATTGAATGAATGATCTACATCTCACTGTCATCTCACTGAGAAATGTGAAATTATTTATACGGTTTATTGTGTTATCGCTACACTACATGTTGAAAAATGTTCTTTCTTCTAGTCTTTCTAGTCTTTTTGCCAGACAATGCAATAGTAGTATACCTTATCCATAGGGTGTTTTAATGGCCATATATTACAGACTTTTTTCCAATGACTTCCGACCTAGAGCCAGACTAGGTTGGAACGAGAGGGCGTGTCAGACTTTTACTGATTGAACCAGTTGCCCTTTGCCTTCTGGAGCTACCGTCTCTCTATCAAAAGTTCACGCGTTAGCTGGCATCGGCCCTACTGGATCCCTTCACTTTGCTGACATCTCTTTAAGTAGCGCGTGGAACAATACGCGCCATCGACTCGGGTCTGGTCCTTATAGGACAGGTGGAAGGCGAGCTACCCATTGCTCGTCTTTAACATTAAAGGTATAGGTAGTACAAACATCATGCGGTTTTAGCCGAGTAAAAGGTCCAAAAACAATCAACCTATCCTTTTTATACGGGGGTATCCAAGTGGATTTGCTGAAGAAAAATAAAGATAAAATGGTAGCGGTAAAATTAAACCGACGTTTGATGACAGTTATAAGTTTATTTACTAGAAAGCAAATACTGCTTAGACTTCGGTAAAAACCTATTTGTGACTCCAAGGATGGATTGCGGGGCTATTCTATCCCCTAATCAGCTAACTAAGCTGTTCTTCAGGGTGACGAGGCCTCTGCTCAGGTCAAACTTTATGATGAACTTTATGTGGTGACTACAGGGCGTTTGTCTACTGTGCTGTCTAACACGCAGGTGCCTAGTTCTTTTTTGTAAGACTGGCCTCTCGTAAATCAACCCACGAGGCTGTTGTCGGCTTAACCGGACTTGCTTAAATTTCGATTTATTTTGATATAACCAATATTATTATGAATGAGTGATTTCTTTCTTTTTAGGGTTTCGTACCTGAAAAGGAAAAAACGGAACCCTTATAGGATTACTTTGTTGTCCGTCCGTCTGTCTGTCTGTCTGTCTGTCAAGACACTTTATTTCGGGAACTCGTAGAGGTATCGAGTTGATATTAAAACCATATACTCAGGCCTACGGTCCCTTGAAGCTGTGGAAAAATAAAAACTTTTAATTTATTGAAAAAAAAAGATACGGCCGTTTATGTTGCATAAAACGTATATTTATAGTAATTAGTGGCCCTGACTGCTATGCTGGAGGTCTTGGGTCCGATTCCCACCCGGGACAAATGTTCGTGTGAAGAGCACGATCATTTGTCCTGTGTCTGGGTGTAATTTATCTATAATATTGTATGTATTTAGAAATATATAAGTATGTTTATCAGTTGTCTAGTACTCATAACACAAGCTCTGCTTAGCTTTTTTTTATTATTGATAGGCTCGCGTTTGACCACTATCTCACCTGATGGTAAGCGATGATGTGGCCGACGATGGAGCACGCTTGCCTAGAAGAGTAACCTATTCACTCTTGACTTAGACTAGACGCTAGCTTGAGACTAGACGGCGTTGTGTGATAGTTTGGAATACATTATTATACATTATATTATATTTCGACACTCTTAAGGAAATCAAAATTCATAGGGTACTTCCCGTTGTCATAGAATCCTGAAATTTGGCATGAAGCAAGGTCTCTTTGCATAAGTATAGGAAAAAATCTGAAAACTGTAAATTTGTAGTTACGTCACAAAAAATAACTTTTTTGCGATTCGTAAAAATCTTTGAGACCCGATTCGGAAATTGAACTATTTTTTATGTAAGTTTGTACGGAACTCTCAGTGCGCGAGTTCGACTCGCACTTGCCTAGTTTTATAAAATTACGGGTCACCTATTCATTAAACAAAGTATCAAACATCCCCGACCGACCACGAGGAAGAAGACGAACACCCGCCGCCTGGTAGTCAAATATGCAATTTGAGTTTCAGCAAGTGACTCTAAGTACACAGTCCAGCTAAAACAGAGCACTGGCGCAGATAACTGGACCCGATCCCAGGCGCCTGCTAAACTAGCAAGAGGGTTGGACAAAGAAGGAGATGGGTATTTATTAACTTGTTAAATCAGATTTTTGATCAGCTTTTTGGTATCAATATTGCGTCTATTATCAGATTGTCACTCTGTGTTGGTAGGTCTACTTACTTTTTCATAAAATGGGTAGACAACAAAGGTAGAATCATAAGATGTAATTTTTTTTTTAATTGATATAAACAAGTGCTTAACTGCGATCCCACCTGATGGTAAGCAGTGATGCAATCGTTGATAGTAAGGCGCAATAGTTTATTAAGAGCCTATTCACTCTAGCCTTGTTGTGATTACTTGAAAATTTTCCGATAGCATAACAATAAAATGAAAAATAAAATACAAAGAAAACATAATCGGTCATTGGCCATGTTAACTTGAAATATATTGAGAAAAATCCTGAGATTCTGTTATTTTATTTCATATGTAGCTTATGGTTACAAAAATAGATTATTTTCAGACAAGTAAACACTTCAACTTAGGTTTACTTTCCTCATTATTTTGTTGTATGGAAACTTTATTATTTCTTGAAAATATTTTGTTTATTTGGTAAATGAATATTCACATCATTTAAGAGGATCTTTTTCCACTGGCCTATCGTCAACGTCGAGATGGTTTAAAAGCTTGTTGCTTCATCTAACGCAATCCAACGCGATGTTTGAAGAAGAGGCAACGCGAAGACAGAGAGAGAACGCCTGAAAACTCTGTTAGCATTCGGTAATTCCGTGATTTACTCGAATATTTCACAGAACTGGTTCCAGGACGTGTTTTTTTTAAAAGCCTTAAAAGTTTTTGGGAAAAAGTTGTCGTCAATCAGAATCTCGGTTAAACGCGCAAGGCTTTTATAGATGTTTCTTTTTTTTATATTTTTAATATATGAGTAGATTATGGAGCGCCAAAGTTTCTGTTAAATAGCAGATTTTCAGAGGTCTTTACTGGATTACTTTTACACAAATTTATGCTTTGATTTCTATAGCCTAGATAATATCCGCAAGGTATCTGCGTATCCAAAATATCTGGAGAAAGATGTGTAATAACATCATAATCACGTAAAGGCGGTGGTAAGAAAATGTAACTCGAGTTGGCCGCTCTTAAGAACCCCCACGCCTATTCGATTTTCAAGAATTTCATCTCATTATAACCTGACATCAAAAAGTCTAAAGAGTTTTCTGAGAATAAATTTGAAACCAATTTTACCTCAAAGAAATGTACCTACGTCTATTCTTTGAGTGTTTAAGTTTTTCAATAACTTTGTGGAAAACTTATACTGAAACCAATTAAATGAGTATTAATTAACAAAAAAACAATCCATGTACAAATTAACTACGAAACTAAATTCGGTAAATTAATCACCTGCTCTGCCATTCGGTGTTTTGAATCTCTTGATGCCACCGAAATCAGTCGTGTATTTACACGACTTCATTTGCTCTGGGCGTTCCAGGGCCACGGTAACTTTTACTGACTAAAAACCCACTCCTGTTCCTTTATTGCCTTTCGTACCAGGGCCGAGTCTTCCTTTCAGAAGCAGACCTTTGGCCCCAATAGGCTTCGACCCTGCTGGGGTCCTACGGTTTGCTGACATCTCCTTGAGGCGCGCGTGAAACAGTACGCGCCGTCGACGACTTGGGTTCGGTCCGGACGGCTACCGGACGGTCGGACGGTGAGCTACACATTGCTTGCTGTCCGCAAGCCCGCGCCTACGGTGGCCGGAAATCGGGATCGGGATCCCGACGGCTGGGGCGTGAGGGCCGCGCGTGCACGTACGGCCGTCTTCTTTGCTAGCATTACTGCTTCGCAGAAGGAGGCGACCGCCTGCCACTCCTCCTCGCTCCGGACTATGGCCTGTACCTAGGTCCGGCGCGAGATATCGGTGCCACCGTTCGCCCCCACGAGGACACGGCGGTGCTCTGCCCAGGCGGGGCACACCTCCACCGTTTGCTTCACCTTGTCCTCCGGGCAGTCCGCAAAATGGTGACACCCGGACGTTTCTTCCGCACGAATCCGGTGCAGGATCCTCCCGAACTTACCATGTCCAATAAGGACCTGCGTCATGTGGAAGGTAACGACGCCTTGTTTTTTTTCCAGCCACTCCTCAAAGCATTGCTCGTCGTCCGCAATATCACGCCTACGGTGGAGCGAGAAAATGACTACGCTCGGGCCGTAGTTTCACTTTAAGTTAGCCGATTCTTCAAACTACAGACAAATAATGAACAAACAACCTTACCTCTTTACGTATTCCGGAGCGAGGAGGAGTGGCAGGCGGTCGCCTCCTTCTGCGAAGCAGTAATGCTAGCAAAGAAGGCAGCCGCACGTGCGTGGCAATGGCCCTCACGCCCTAGCCGCCGGGATTCCGATCCCGATTTCCGGCCACCGTAGGCGTGGGTTTGCGGACGGCGAGCAATGGGTAGCTCGCCGTCTAACCATCCGGTAACCGTCCGGGCCGAGACCAAGTCGTCGACGACGTGTAGTGTTCCACGAGCGCCTCAAGGACATGTCAGCAACTGTAGGGGCCCAGCTGGATCGAAGCCTACTGGGGCCATGGGTGATGCGAAAGAGATCTCTGAAGCCCTAGAACAATGGCAAAGAAGGAACCGGAGTGGTTTTTTAGTCAGTAAAAGTCTGACACGCCCTCACGCTCCGCCCAAGAGCGAGGGTTGTCATTAGATGATTTTTCCACCCAAAAAAAAGACCGAATGAGGAATAATAATAATTCTTTATTATCAGGCAACTAAGGCCCATACACAGAATACATAGAAAAATCTTAAAAATAATAGACTAATACATATTAATAACATACAATAACTAATCTATTTCTCTTCTTTGCACTATTGCACACGAAGTGACGGCGTCGTGTTTCGCTGCGAGGTCGGTAATCTTCCACGAAATCTTCGATACACGACACCTTTCGGCCAAAACTTTCCTTTGAGGAAGGTTTCTAAGTGTTGAGTCGGCACCCGTACCACAAACGACTTGAAATTAGTGTTATGGCGCGACTCCAACTGCACGACTCTCAAAGTCCAGTTTGTTTTTACACGTACATACTCCACGATCTCCTCAACCTTCGTGGTGTGATGTAGTCTCGACACATACAGCTGCGTCGTGGGTATAGCTGGACGCAGCAGCATGTTGGGTCCTGACAGCAGAATGCTTGTCAGTTTCAGTTCTGGTTAAAATTATTCTTGAATAAAACTGCCTAACAAATTTTGACGCTAATCTCCTAGTGTTTCACTAAACAATATTGTGGTAACACCCACGAAACTTCAGTCTTTCCATTTAGATTTTAAAAACATTCCATTTCCAAAAAATAAATTGTTCAGTTGACATTTAACCTAGCGTAGATAAGTCGTGTGGTAAGTATATATTTTATAGTAGTGGGCGTTTCTTTTCATCAATTCTTTTGATGTTATTTTAAAAGTCTAAAATAATAAGTACAGTGGGGCCGATTCCCACCAGGGCTTTGAGGAACGTTTGAAAGAATTAGATACAAATACAAAAAGTTTATTTGTGTACAAGTAAAGTTATTTGTATAGTGTCTCTGTAGTCTGCCACAGTAAGTGGCATACAAATATTAATAGAATTTGACTGGGTTTTTCCCATTTTGATCGCCATTTATTCATTCATAATCAATGCTTGTACTTAACTAACTATAATTACAATATATATATATTATATTTTCAAACCGTTTGGGGTTGAAACTCTCGGATCGTGGCGTCCAAGTCCTCACAAGTTGTATAAAGATCTGTCAAAACGTCTAGTTGACACTTCGCGTGACCTAAGAGTTAGCTTTAATCTCGGACTGAGGATAAGCATTGCCATACAAAGTGCCATTGCCGCCAGTCTTTTGGGCACATTACCAGTCGACAGCAATGTGGAACAGTTTTTTGATGCCATATTTTAGTTTTATTTTAGTTGTGATTAGCGTAGGGTTTTTAATAATATTTTTTTATTTTAATAAAATATTTATATTATTCTACAGATCATCAGTACCTCACAGGTACACAGGGTATGCTTATTCATTTAAACGGGTCATCTATAGCATATCATCATACGAGAACTTACAAAGTTTCTTGCAGAAGGCATCAATTTGACTGTGTTTTCCATGTCACGTCTTGGTCAATCCATAAACCCAAAAAGTTTGTAATATTGACTTGCTCTATATTTGCATTTTTATGGTTGACCGTATTTTTTTTTTTTTTTTTTTTTTTTTTTTTTTTTTTTTTTTTCGGTGGGAAAATCATCTTATGACATCCCCCGCCCTTGGGCGGGGCGGGAGATAGTGTCAGACTTTTACTGACTAAAAACCCACTCCTGTTCCTTCATTGCCTTTCGTACCAGGGCCGAGTCTTCCTTTCAGAATCAGACCCTTGGCCCCAGTAGGCTTCGACCCTGCTAGGCCCCTACATGGTTGACCGTTATGTTGTCTAAGATTATCTTCAGGTTAATTAAATCGAGACACTCGATAATTGATTTAATTGCATCATTAACTTTCTTATCATATGTTTGAATACTTTCTCCATGGTCAATAGAAAATATTAAAGCACAGTCATCAGCAAATAGAACCAGTGGATAATTCACGATTTTAGGAAGATAATAAGAAAAAGCAATGGGCCCAACGCATTACCTTGAGGAACACCAAAGCGAACCTCGAAAAATGTTTCAGTTTTAGTCTGACAAGTTTTTATTATTTGAGCAATCTGTTTTCTATTGCCTAGGTATGTATGATTTGATTAAATCGAGAATGTTGTCCCTTATTCCGAATGATTCAAATTTCCTTTCTATTCTATTGTAAATAAGTTCTTTTTTTCAAAATATTTGTATATAACCTTGTAAATAAACTTCTCAATAATTATTGAAAAAACGGATATTAGTGCCACTGGTCTGTAGCTGCTTAAGTTATCTTTTTGCATTTTTTGAAAAGAGGCCTAACAATAGATATTTTTAACAGGCTTGTGTACATTCCATACTCAATGCAAAAAAGGTTTATTATGTAGCTGGGTGTAGGTGAAGTATCAAATTATGATAGAAAAATATTTCACAATTTTAGTACTTATTTCATGACTTGTGCTTTGACTATTCTTATGTGATTGAAAAATTTCGTATAATATCCGGTGGTGTGGCAGGTGGCATAAATATTGAATTTGGAGGACTAAAAGTTAGAGTTGGCTTATTAATTTTCTTATTTACGGTTGGCTGTACTAAATTAATATTAAAGTCATTCAAAACTTGAGCTATTTCTTGAGGTTGAGTTATAATTTTTCTATCTAATTTAATTTTAGAAATACTTGATTTGGTTGTTTGGTTTGTTTTTTTTTTATTACGTTTCAAGTTGCTTTTGACTTGTTTAAAGCTGTTTTAATATAGTAGTCATTTTGGGCTTCCTTTCTAAGTTTCAAAATGTGTTTAAGACGTAGTGAATGTTTTTTGAATATAGTTTTATTTTGCCTGTTAGGATGAAATCGATACTACCATAGCAGTTCTCTTTTACTTTTGTAAGATTTTTTAATGTTATCATTTAGCCAAATTCCTTTTCATGTAGAGTATTCTTCAGTTTTATTACTGGAAAACATAAATCATAAATAGCTTGAATAACTCAAAGAAACTGTTAAATGCTTCCACGGGATTATTTTTCTGAAAAGATTAATCGTCGGCTTACTTAATCATATTTTTATACTATAACTTAGCAGCAGGTGTTCTAATCGTATGGATTTCTGTGTTTTTTTTTAGAGTATAACATTGAAATCACCGGTAATTATAATTTGACTTTTAGGATTTTTATAGAATATTAGGTATCATCACCCTTGAAGGCAAAGTACAACTGAAAAACACAGGTAGGGTTTAGTCAGTAAAAATCTCACACGCCCTCTCTCTCCATCTTAGAGCGAGAGAAGTCATTTAATGAATTCCCACCTCAAAAAAAAATGTGCATAAAAAATGAGTCCGAATCTGCCTATGGGAAAAGTACATGTTGGACGACATTTCCACGTTGAAAATAATAATTTATACTCGTAAAGCATAATCAGCCTTACAATGTTCACACTGCTGGGACTGAGGCCTCCTCTCTAGGAGAGGAAATGGGCGTAATCCACCACGCGGGCCCAGTGCGGGTTGGTGAATGTCGCATGTCTTCGAATTTTTGGTTCCAGGACATGCCGGTTTCCTCACGAAGTATTCCTTCACCGTTTTGAGAGCAGTGATGATGAAATAAATCACACAAAGTAATGCATCTGGCTGCGTTTGAATCCGCGATCTACAACTCGTAAGTCGGAGCCGTTACCACTCGGCTACCACTGCTCGTGAAAATAAGCTAAACATAAATGTAGGGTACTTTTTATCCCGGTATTAAGTTCCTTTGGGATAGAAATAAAACAAGCAAAGCCGCTGGCAAAATCTATGGAGTCAATATCAGTTTACTTATGATTCAAAGGAGACGTTCAATAAATGTATGGAGCTTGGGCTAAAAATAATTAAAAAATTTAACCGCAATCAAACTTATACAGGCTGAAAGAGCGTAATAATCTTGATTTTTTTTGAGCTTTAAATAACATTTTATAGTCTTCCGTTTTTTTTTAAGTGAAGTGCAAAAGATATAAACTTGTATTACTATACATTATTTTATAGGGTTAGCAACCCTGTGGTAATTGACGTGACAGTATAAATTTGTATCTGTGTGTATGTATCTCAATGACGTAAAGTGCATATTCGTGTGTTTATTTCAACGTCAAACGTCAAGTTGACAAATTGTCAATCTAACATTTATGGATTTCACCTTCTTTCGACACGTTTTGATATTGCATTATCACGATAATATATTTGTTTTGTTTTTATTTCATAAAACGGCAGCTGATATCTAAACTTAAGATAAGAGTATTTAATAATTACCGCTATTTTAGCTACATTTTAAATAATTCTATTGCGTAGGAACAAATAGACAGAAAAATATGCGTTTTGTTTTTACTAAAACATTTTTCAGCTTTTTACAAAAACGGAGGACTGAAAAATTCATATTTTATCATGATTGTATAGCGTAATAAATAAGCTTTCTTATAAGGTATATCACGTTGGTGTTCAAATTTCTTCGGAATAATAGCCCATTTTTGACCTCTCCTTTATCATGGTAATTTATCCTTCATACCAAAAGAACAGATCATCACTGGACTCTTTTTTACATGGGGAATCATCAAATGACTTCTTCTGCTCTTGGTGGAACGAGAGGGAGTGTCAGACTTTTACTGACTAATGCTCACCAGTGTTCTTTCAGTTGGCCTTTGTGTTCCAGAGCCGCGGTGACTCTCGAATAATCCCGCAGCCCATACTATGTGTGACAAATCAATTTTGTCAATATATTCCGTGTCACAAATAGAGGATTTAAGAGTGCTCAACCCGTGACACTTCTCATACAACAGCTCTTGCATGATTACGACATTATTGCACATCTTTTTCCTAGATATTTTGGCAACATAGATATCTTGTGGTTGTTATTTAGGTTTTCCTTGAAAACAAAACATTAACTTGTGTAAAAAAAAAACCAGTAAAGACATCTTTACACAAATACGTGAATTTTGAGTGTAAAAGTGAAACCCAGGGCCTTGCGACGAAGGCAAAGAAGGAACAGGAGTGGGTTTTTAGTCAGTAAAAGTCTGACACTATCTCCCGCACCGCCCAAGAGCGGGATTTGTCATTAGATGATTTTCCCACCTAAAAAAAACCCTTAATAATGTTGGTGCCTACTTCTAAATTAAAAAGTATAGAAAATATTTATTTAAAAAATTGGACAATAAGTTTCTAAGGAACAAAAAACTTTTCTATTTTTTTAAGATGAAATAAAATTAGTGGAATACTCGAATGAGCGACGGAAATTATCGAATGCCAACTGCCAATGCCAGCGTTTAAGCTTAGTTTTTGTTTTTAGCGTTGCCCCTTTTTTTTTAAATTGTGTTGAATGAAAAAACAAGATTTTCAACCATTCTCACGTTAACGACAGTACCGGGAAGGGCCCTCTTAACAACCTCGTTTTGATATAAAATAGATCTAAATGTAGGCGTAAGACGTTCCATAAATAATTTAAATATTTATATTTGAAATTATGTAACCAGTTCACCCACTTGTTTTTGTGGGGTTAAAGCTCCGCAAACAGGCGCGATGCGAAAATGTGATATCGTTAAGTAAGAAGCGACTATATGCATAATCAGACTTATAATGTTACCACTGCTGGGACTCAGGCTTCCTCTCTAGGAGAGGGAACGGACCGTAATCCACCACACGGGCCTAGTGCGGATTGATAGATGTCAAATATCTTCGAATTTTTGGTTCTAGGACATGCCGGTTTTCTCACGATGTTTTCCTTCACCATTTTGAGAGGGAATAAATTACATAAAGTAATATGCCTGGCTGAGTTTGATCCTGCAACCTTAGACTCGTAAATCGGGGCCATTACCACTAGTCCACGACTGCTGGATTATTCAATAACCCTCTCGACTGTAATTCGGTCACAGTGGCGAATATCAACGGAGTTTAGCCACAATCTATATATATAAAAGAAAGTCGTGTTAGTTACTTCACTTATAACTCAAGAATGGCTGAACCGATTTAGCTGAAAATTGGCAGGGAGGTAGCTTAAAACCAGGAGACGGACATAGGATACTTTACTTTACTTTTTTTTTTTTTTTTTTTTTTTTAGAGTAGGGTAGAGTAGGGTAGAGTAGGGTAGAGTAGGGTAGAGTAGGGTAGAGTAGGGTAGAGTAGGGTAGAGTAGGGTAGAGTAGGGTAGAGTAGGGTAGAGTAGGGTAGAGTAGGGTAGAGTAGGGTAGAGTAGGGTAGAGTAGGGTAGAGTAGGGTAGAGTAGGGTAGAGTAGGGTAGAGTAGGGTAGAGTAGGGTAGAGTAGGGTAGAGTAGGGTAGAGTAGGGTAGAGTAGGGTAGAGTAGGGTAGAGTAGGGTAGAGTAGGGTAGAGTAGGGTAGAGTAGGGTAGTGTAGGGTAGAGTTGGGTAGAGTTGGATATAGTAGTCAGTTGACGGGAGCGAAGCCGCGGGCAAAAGCTAGTATATTATACAGAAGACAGTGCACAAGTATGTGAACAACATAGGTGCACTGTCCGTTTCTTTACTCTCATAGTAGTCAGGTGCAGGAAAAATGGATTTACGAGTTTTCCGAGGCACGGCGTGTTACATAACCATTTTCCAAACTCTGGTTTTTGTAAGTTGATTGTGTAAATAAGTATGAAAATTCCGGTGGGAATAACCCAGTAACACTTTTAGTCTGAACTGGGAATCTAGCTCAGTACCCCTAATTGAAAGGCTGAAAATACTTAGGTATGTTTATATTGTATGAAGCACTTTAATTATATTTTAATATAAAATTACGTCCGCCTATATTTTTACTTATTTGATATCTAACAATCTTTTCATCTAAATATGTAAACTATGCTTTTTTACCATAAACCTTAAAAGTAACATTACCTTGACAGTTTGTAAGTTAATGAATATGTGACTTTCGGTACCTTTATGCAAAGCATTTTTTGTATTTTAAAGTATTTTTTTTTTTTACTTTTTTTTATTATTAGCTATGATGTGGCCGACGATGGAGCACGCTTGGCTAGAAGACTAGTATATAAACTAGAACAGCTAATGGATGCGTGATCCTGGGTTGGGCCATATTCACTCGTCTCTGAAAACAATACTCCACGATACGCTTTACTGTGAAAATTACGACCCTAGGAAGCAGTAGATTTGAGCCTAGGAAGGGCTGACCAGCGTCCAACTTGCTATAATAAAGTTCGGCAGGGGCTAAAGCTAGAACTACATTAGACCGACGCACACGTGTAACACGCCTGATTTGTATGTAAACGACGTCGCGTGGCGTGGATCAAGTGTAGCTCTACAAGACTAGTTTCCATATAAAATGTATGGAGACTGACGCGCCCAGATCGGCGTGTGTGGCACACGTGTGGGCATAGTAGTTCTAGCTTAACTGCCACACTTTTCTGTAATAGTGTAAAATATATTAAATTACGAGCCTAATAGCGATAGAGGTAGAAGCCGGTATTTGAGTGTGTTAAAAATCTAGTCGCTGGATAGCCCACATTGATTGCCAGGCAGTCAACACAAAATCGCATGAAAAAAAATCGCATGACATTGCTCACAATTTTTACAAAATTTTATGCAAGTAAAACCTTATTTTTATCGAGAGTTGAAATAGATCGTTTGATACACGTGGGTAATGCACGTGCTCCTCGAGTGCACAGCCGTCAACGAAATAAGAACTCGAACCTTGGGAGCACCGAATTCACTCATAGATGCCCTGAGCAAACTGAAAAGACTCATCTGTTTCTGGAGTGAGGTGGGCTGGTTGGAGTGAAAGCCGCCATGGCTCTCGCACAATGGTCCGCCAGGGACTAAGTGCGGAAACCAGACCACAATAGATAGATAGATACACGTGGGTAATTATAATTGTAGTTTTTGGGTTCCAAGATGACCGCTTTCGGCTCTGGTGTTTATTACACTTTGGCTGCAATGATAGAGACTGTTGACTTGCATCAGAATTAACACACACTCATTTATATCTACATATAATAATAGTACATATACATATAATATATTTATTTACCTAACAAACTGATTAAAACATCCGTAAACTCTTAGTAAGGTTCAGTTGAAAACCAGCGTTAGGTAACTGCTACGTAGTTGCCTGGCATTATGCTAAACTGGACCTATTTGGCACAGCCGTGAGACACACAATGTTGATGTTTTTAAGTTTAAGTATTTAAGTTTGTACATAGGTAATTGTTATTTCATTGTATGTGTACCTGTGTGCCAAATAAACGTGTTTTCTTTCTTTCTTTACAATGAACTTACTTTTGTTACAAGGCACCACGTAACAAGGTAATAAAATAGTCTGTTCAAAAAACGATTGAAGGAAATAAACAAGAAAAGGTGATTTTAATATACTTGTTAATATAAGTTTAGAGTAGAAAATCGTTTTTTGAACAGACTATTTTATTACCTTGTTAATAAAATAGTCTGTTCAAAAAACGATTGAAGGAAATAAACAAGAAAAGGTGATTTTAATATACTTGTTAATATAAGTTTAGAATAGGAAAACTAATTTTAGTTTCGAAATTCAACTTTCTTCACCTATTTTTCTCTGAGATCCTCCATTGACGTGACAGATGTTTGAATTTATACGTTCCTATATCGGGAATATATCGAAGAATAGACAAAGCTTTTACATTATCTGTATCAGTCAGGAAATAGACTTGCAGGGAAATTGAGGCCACACTTAAAATAACTCTAGAAAACTGGCATGTCATTTTTGTCTTCATTAAACCGTAGGCGCGGGCTTGCGGACAGCGAGCAATGGGTATCTCACTGTCTAACCGTCTGGTAACCGTTCAGACCGAGCCCAAGTCGTCAACGGCGAGTATTGTTCCACGCGCGCCTCAGGGAGATGTCAGCAAATCGTAGGGGCCCAGCAAGGTCGAAACCTACTGGGGCCACGGGTAGTGTGAAAGTGAAACCCGGGGCCCAGGGACGAAGGCAAAGAAGAAACAGGAGTGGGTTTTTAGTCAGTAAAAGTCTGACACTATCTCTCGCTCCATCCAAGAGCGAGATTTGTTTGATTTGGATTTGATTTGAAGAAATGATTTTCCCATCTAAAACAAAAAAACCTCTTCATTAAATTTTAGCTGTGAATTTACTTAAAAAATTACCAGTATTTTTTAAAATTCAAAATACCCATGTTACACACAGTTTCGACGACAGGAAAATTGATTGGTATTTATTCATTATAATGTATGCCTTACATTACTTTATTGTTAGCGTAAATATTTTGCAATAAATTCTCTAAATAATAGTGAAAACCGAAATCCGTTTTGTAGTTTAAAAGAACAATGCGGCGCCACAGACAGACATGAAAAGCTACTTTATTTTATTACGAAGATCTGTCTCAAATAAAAAAGAACCTATTGAAACACTTATATGTCTGTGTTCTTTAATGTGTTTATTCATGTATGATATACAGACCACAAAATAAAACAAAATGGCGGCAAAAGATCAACACTCAACCCATTAAAAGTTATTTTTGAAAATAATTTCCCACACAGGCACAGAATAAGAAATAGTACAAGTAGGTACAGAAATTGCACTCCGTGATAGCCAACATACGAATTTAAACCTACTAACAACAGCGATAATGTCCATAATACATTGCACGGCACGGACACGACCTTGATTTTATTAGCCTACTAGATCCAGTGGCGCTCGTAACGAATCAAAATGCACCGTAAGTCCGCGTGACGAGAGTCTCTTTTATTATGCCCGTTATGCGCCTTTGAACAGGCCGCTCTTTTTATAGGGTTAGGAGTGGTGTGTTTTTGAAAAATGTGAAATAGGAACTTACGTTTTATTACATAAAATATAATCAGATTTTCTAAAATTATATGGTAGATAGGTACCTAATTGATTTCTACCTATTTACTTATATCCATACTTTAAAAAATATGTTTTTAAAAGTCATCTCATAGAAGTGTCAAGAGATTGTTTACATTTAGTTAGGTATCTAAACAAATGAAATAGGTAATTAAAATGAAGTGTATAATATGACTTTGTTAGTTTTGTATGTGCGTTAGCTTTGCGTTCAGTAATTTTTAAAAGGTAGGTCGTTTAAGACGTTATTATACATAATAATTAACATTTTGTAAGATCAATTATGTTGACCTTGCATTAGTAAGGTAGTCACTAGTACTGGGAGGTCTACTATATGGAATGATTTTAAGGTCATTGACTCGTTTACGTGAAAAATGTCGCAAATACTTGAAATAAAAACTCGATAGAATATTCGGTAAAGAATTCAAAAATATTTTTTGTTAGCACGGGTCAAGCGGAAAATCGAACACGCGTGTGACACTCTACAGAAATAAGCCTCGCAAGAGAGGCCGCGGGCGTAGGCAGATTTCTATACCTATAGTTAGAAGTGCGCCAGGCCTGACACAGGTCTTTTTTTTCTGTGGGAAAATCATCTTATCACATCCCCCGCTCTTGGGCGGAGCGGGAGATAGTGTCAGACTTTTACTGACTAAAAACCCACTCCTGTTCCTTCGTTGCCTTTCGAGAGAATCAGACCCTTGGCCCCAGTAGGCTTCGACCCTGCTGGGCCCCTATAGTTGCTGACATATACTTGAGGCGCGCGTGGAACAGTACGCGCCGTCGGCCCATACAGGTCTGCTAAAAATGTAAGGATAATAGGCGGGCGGCACGACGGGTTCAATTCCCGCACGGAACAAATATTTGTATGACCTACAGATCAGTACGTGTTTCGGGTCTGGGTGTCTTGTGTATGTGAATTTACATGTTCATGAACGCACCTACAATATATGAGTTATTCCTAGCGTGGGACAACGTCATTAAAAAAATTGGGCAAGTACGAGTCGGACTCGCGCACTGAGGGTTCCGTACAAACTTGAAAGGTAAATTTCTGTTTACGATTTATGAGGTATTAAAACAAAAACTACTTACTAGATCTCGTTCAAACCAATTTTCGGTGGAAGTTTGCATGGTAATGTAAATCATATATTTTTTTAGTTTTATTATTCTCTTCTTTTAGATGTTACAGGGGGGACACACATTTTACCACTTTAGAAGTGTCTCTCGCGCAAACTATTCAGTTTAGAAAAAAATGATATTACAAACCTCAATATCATTTTTGAAGACCTATCCATTGATACCACAAACGTATGGTTTTGATGAAAAAAAAATTTGAGTTTCAGTTTTAAGTATGGGGAACACCCAAAATTTATTTTTGTGTGATAATCTTAATGCCGTTCACAGAATACATCTACTTATCAAGTTTCAACAGTATAATTGTTATAGTTACGGAAAAAAGTGGCTGAGACATATGGACGGACAGACAGACAGGCAGACATGACGAATCTATAAGGGTTCCGTTTTTTGCCATTTGCCTACGGAACCCTAAAATATAATAATATATTTTGATCCAATCGTGTGTGAAAATTGGAGTTTTACTCATTTATTAGAATTGCAATACTGATACTCAGTGCCGATTGATTGTTAATTAACCTAAATTTATTTGGTAGCTCATAGGAGTGAAAATCAATACGCTTTCCCATTAAATCTTGCCATAAACTTAGATGAGAATAATTAGTTTTGATGTAGTAAATATTCCTGAAATAGGTAGCGCACTCCGTTTTATTAATTGCCTTACAAACTTCTGTTATTCAATTTATAACAACCACCAATTTCAGAGTTGATTAAGTCAATTACAGATGTCGCAACAAATGAGTCAATTTTAGGATTTCCAGAAAAGGCTCACTTCGAAACTTTTCCACGGTATCCTCAAACGAATTTCAGTTAGAAACGTACCTTATAATTTCATAATATTGTTTCTTTCAAATGAATCAATTATGAAAAATTTCAGATAAAGTTTTATAAGCACTTATAAAAGCTATGCGTACACAATACATGCTTCGAAGATTAAAAAATCTTTATATACAAATTCTATTTTAATAATTATGCCTATACAATATGAGACGAGAAAAATGCCGTGAGTTTGTGTATTTGTGGAATCTCCAGAGCCACAGCATTTATTTGAAAAAAAAAAAAACATCACTTGAAAGGTACATTATTCAAGATTGATGTAAGCAATGAATTATTTATACATAATAAATAACCCTGGGAGGCCAAAGAAAAGATGGATATATTGTGTGAAGAGTTATGAAAGAAAATGAAGTTAGTGATAGCATGACGAGTGACAGGGCAGAATGGAAGAAAAAAAGTATTGCGCCGACCCTAAATAAAACGGGACAAAGGCAGGAAGATGGTGATGATGAAATAATCCTGGCAAAACCTGTTGCGTTGTTTTTATTAAAGCATGGGCCACACGAATGTAATCCAGCGTCCAAATAGCGGTCACCTTGGTGGGAACTTGCGTATTGTAAACCAAGCCAACCACTGTGTTGATTGTCGGTTTGTCGGATCATGGATTATATTTGCTGGCCAGACGGATTGAAAGCAAGGTTGGGACATTGGTTTGCATCCGTATGGCCCATGTTTAATCCAGTGTTAGCGTCAGTGTCAAACCGACAATCAACACAATGGTTGGCTTGGTTTGCAATCCTCAAGTTCCCACCAAGGTTAGGTCACCTTAAAACAGAGGTCTGTTTCGACGCTGGATTACATACTCGTATGTGTGGCCCATGCTTTAACTACGCAACAAACTTTGGTTGAAAACGAACATAAAAAGCGGATTAGCAGTACGACGTGATAAGTCAGAATACGCTAGGTTTTCATTGAACGTGCCACGACGGATTTTGGACGATCGGTTTATCAATTTCTACGTAATTGAGTAGAACGCAAGCGAACCGTTGCGTTTCGGCTGCGGCTAACTCAATTACCTACGTATGTAGGTATTGGGAAATCTGTGTAGGTACTAGCTAACGTATTTTTGACCAATTTTCCGTTTTGTATTACATGCATAATCTGATAATGATAAATCATAAAGATAATGTTATTTAAAAAGCAGTATTGTGTACAGTGAATTCGTTATAGATATTTTACAGCTGAGTGGCCATTTACCTGCAGTTATGGAAGGATATTGTACAGCTGTTCTATCTCACTACGCCAGGTTGGTCTTAACTTTATGTATAGGTTAACATACACTGTATTACAAAAAAATACAACCGACTTCAAAAACCAACTAAAAATGCAAAATAACTTTAATTTCGTAAGTCGGTGCTATCTTTTTTTTTAATGTTTTAATACCGACTTTATTTGCCGCTCTTACAGGATAAAACTCATCGATATTCCTTTATTTGCTTTTTTCTGTAAAGTGATATGAAATAAAAGGGAGTTAGTGATAGCGTTACGAGTGACAGTACCTACAGAATGGAAGAAAAAAACGTGTTGCGCCGACCCCAAATAAAATGGGATAAGGGCAGGAAGATGATGATGCCTTTTTCTGTTCTAAGGTCACGGTAACTGCAGGCGTCGGCCCTAGTGAGCCCCCATCTGTTTTACTGACAACTTATTTAGAAATATTTAAGTATGTTTATCAATTGTCTAGTACTCATAACACAAGCTCTGCTTAGCTTGGGACTAGACGGCGTTGTGTGATAGTTGTATGAATATTATATTATATATATTAACTCTGTGAGGTACGCGTGGAACACTACGCAATGTGAACTCGGCCCTACCCATTGATCGTCATCCACCTGTGGTGGACGGGAATCGCACTGCGAATCCGGCATGATTTTTTTTATTATGAAAATGTGTTAATAAAAAACATATATGCGATTGCAGCAATCCCGGAAGGTTTACTATAATTTATTAATGCGTATTGCCCTACTGTATGGTGTCGGACGTAAAGAATAGCACCATCCCATTTCTTCCCGTGGGTGTCGTAAGAGGCGACTAAGGGACATTTTTGAGACTGTTAAGCACCCCAGGTCACCGCGTGGTGGCGGGTAAACCACCAGCAACAGCATTCCCAAAGAGGG
The DNA here is from genome assembly GCA_905147345.3 of Mythimna impura. Taxonomy (NCBI): domain Eukaryota; kingdom Metazoa; phylum Arthropoda; class Insecta; order Lepidoptera; family Noctuidae; genus Mythimna; species Mythimna impura. The sequence continues at coordinate 19,129,174 of LR990356.1, read as the reverse complement.
TTAGTGTCAGGCAGGCGGCCGACTGTAAAACAGTAGCCATATCTCTTACAACATGACGAGTATAAATGGAATGCGCGATAGGGTTAGGGCGTACCCCACAGGCGACGCGCAGGGGCAGCACCCGGCTCCTGTGGGAAATGGACTAGGGTTGTTGCACCATCCCGGGCGGGGGCAACGTAAGAAGCTAGCTCGGGAAATGAGATTGAGGTATGCAAGTTGGAATGTAGGAACAATGACTGGAAGGGCCAGAGAGTTAGCGGATGTATTAAAAAGAAGACGAATAAACGTGGCGTGTTTACAAGAAACTAAATGGAGAGGAACAAAAGCGAGAGAAATTGGTGAGGGATATAAGTTTTATTACTGTGGAAGTGATGGTAAAAGAAATGGTGTAGGAATAGTGTTAGACAGCAAATTGAAAGAAAGCGTGATGGAAGTACAAAGGATTAATGATAGGCTCATAGTTGTGAAGATTATGTTAGAGAATGTAATGTTGAATGTAGTTAGTGTGTATGCACCACAAGTAGGATGCGATGAAACGGTGAAAGAGAAGTTTTGGGAGGATTTTGATAGAGCTTTAATGGCCATCTCTGTACATGAGGAATTGATTGTTGGAGGTGACTTTAATGGACATGTAGGAAGAATGAGAGGTGTTTATGAAAGAGTACATGGTGGATGGGGTTTTGGAAGTCCGAACAGTGAAGGGGAGACGCTGCTGCAATCCGCTACTGCATTTGACCTGGCAGTAGCCAATACTTGGTTCCAGAAAGGAGACGAACACCTGGTCACGTACAAAAGCGGTAACCACAAGACGCAAATAGATTATTTCCTGGTTAGGCGTAACCAACTAAAGCACGTCAAAGACTGCAAAGTGCTGCCAGGAGAAGACCTAGTCTCACAGCACAGGCTCCTGGTTATGGTGTCAGTAGTCAAGACACATAACAAAAAAAGCAAAGAGCGTCCTCCTCCTAAAATAAAATGGCATATGCTAGAGAAGAGTGACTGTGCGAAGAAATTGAGAGAGCGAGTGGTGGACAAAATGATAGGATTGGGAGACATGAATGATCGAAGTATAAATGAAAGCTGGAATGAGATTGCTGAGTGTATCAGACATGCAGCGAAAGATATTTTGGGAGAGACGAGAGGAAAGGGTACAATAGATAGGGATACATGGTGGTGGTCGATAGATATACAGAATGTGTTGAAAGAAAAAAAGAGGAAATTTAAGGAATGGCAGCGTATAGATCCGGAAAACACTAGCTTAAAGTCTGCAAAAAAAAGTGAATATGATGCTTTAAAGAAAAAAGCCAAGAAAGCCGTGGCAATAGCGAGAGCAAAAGCACAGGACAAACTATACGACACACTAGATAGTCCGGCAGGCCAGAAAGATCTATACCGGCTTGCTAGAGCAAGAGAGAGAAATGCGAGAGATGTTTGTCAGATAAGATGTATAAGGGATGAAACTGGAATGATTCTATCAGAAGATAGTAAAATCAAAGAGAGGTGGAAGGACTATTTTGAAAGACTGATGAATGAGGAAAACAACTGGAATGGGATTTTAGAGAGCAAACCAGTGAACGTGGGTTTAGTGAGAATGATTAGTATGGATGAAGTCAGAATAGCTATAAATGGAATGAAGAATGGTAAGGCAATTGGTCCAGACGGAATACCAGTTGAAGTGTGGAAGTTGCTGCGAGTGGATGGATGGATGTGGTTAGCTTTGTTCTTCAATAAGTTGTTGCAGGAAGAAGCCATACCTGATGAGTGGTGCAACAGTTCCCTGGTGCCCATCTTTAAAAACAAGGGTGATGTGCTTGAATGCAACAATTATAGAGGAATAAAGCTAATGTCACATACTATGAAAGCCTGGGAGAAAGTTATTGAAAGGAGGCTAAGAGAAGAGAGTGAAATTTCACAGAACCAATTCGGTTTTATGCCTGGTCGGGGTACAACGGATGCCATTTTTGCTATACGCCAGCTGTGCGAGAAATACAGAGGTGCGCATAAAAACTTGCACATGGTATTCGTTGACCTCGAAAAGGCATATGACCGGGTACCTCGTGATGTTCTGTGGTGGGCCCTTAAGGAGAAAGGTGTGCCTGGGAAGTATGTGCAGTTGATCCGAGCGATGTACAGCCAATGCAGTACCCAAGTCCGGTCTGCAGTGGGCAACACTGGCAGCTTCAGTGTGGCTGTCGGCTTACATCAAGGGTCGGCCCTCAGCCCTTACCTCTTCCTGATGATAATGGACGCTCTGACGTCGGGCATCCAGGAAGAGGCTCCCTGGTGTATGCTGTTTGCCGATGACATTGTGCTGGTTGCCGAGAGTGGCCTAGAGGTCCAGAGCAAATTGGAGGTGTATTGGCACAGACTGGAGAGTGTTGGCTTAAAATTGAGCAGAACGAAAACCGAGTACTTGTTCTGTGATTTCGGTGGTCTCTCCGGTCCTATGCCCTTAGCTCTCGCTGGAACGCCCATACCAACCTGCTCCGACTTTCGGTACCTCGGGTCGCTTATCCAAGGAGATGGCGAGGTAGACCGAGACGTATCAAATCGGATCAATTCAGGATGGATGAAATGGCGACAGGTCACTGGAACAATTTGTGACCCACGGATGCCCCCCAAGTTGAAGGGTAAAATCTACAAGTCCGTGATAAGACCTGTCATACTGTATGGATCAGAATGTTGGGCTGTGAAAAAGACGGATGAAAAAAGATTGCATGTAGCGGAGATGAGAATGTTGAGATGGATGTGTGGTGTGACGAGAATGGATAAAGTGAGAAATGAGTATATTAGAGGAAGTTTGAAAGTAGCGCCAGTGACTGAAAAGTTGAAAGGGAATCGTTTGTCTTGGTATGGTCATGTAAAGAGGAGAGATGAAACGCATGTTACTAAAAGAGTTATGAGTATACATGTGGATGGGTGGAGAGGGAGAGGGAGGCCAAAGAAAAGATGGATGGATTGTGTGAACAGTGATATGAAAGAAAAGGAAGTTAGTGATAGCATGACGGTTGACAGGATAGAATGGAAGAAAAAAACATGTTGTGCCGACCCCAAATAAGATGGGACAAGGGCAGGAAGATGATGATGATGATGCCCATTAGCTGGGTTGTGGAGGTCTGATAGGCCGTCGCTCCATGTAAAACACGGGTATTCAGCCGCATCCAGTTAGACTAGAAGCCAACCTCGAGCTAGTTGAGCCAAGGCTAGGGAAATGATGATGTTGTATATAATTATCATGGTTGAAAGACTTTTTGTGCTTTTTATGCCAGTTTTAGAGCAGTTGTGGCCGAGTGGTAATGGCCCCGACTTACGAGTTGTAGGTCGCTTGTTCAAACCTAGCCAGGCGCATTACTTTGTGTAATTTATTTCATCACGACTGCTCTCAAAACGGTGAAGGAAAACATCGTGAGGAAACAGGCATGCCCTAGAACCAAAGATTCGAAGACATGTGACATTCACCAACCCGCACTGGGTTTGCGTGGTGGATTACGCCCCATTCCCTCTCCTAAAGGGGAGGCCTGAGTCCCAGCAGTAGGAACATTAAAAGGCTTATTATATTAATCCGTTTCATTAGTTTTTCCCAATCTAGTGGGCCGATGCCCGCCAGGGCCACTGCGAATTTCTGAAAACAACCTTTTTGGAAGTCGGTTAAAAATAGTTTACGTACACAGGAACAGTGTTCACTTTGCTCTACACAAATATTCAAAACTAACCCACTTTCGTCAAATAAAATATCTGTACCACAGTTGTGGTACTACCGCATGTTTTCTGTGTGCAGTTGAATCAAATCCTAATATTGCAGACACAGTCTGTACCTCTATTTGATTTTGAATCATAGTTTTATTTTATGAATTTTTCTCGGAGCACAATTTTTATGGTTAAGGAAAATAAAATTGTAGTCAACGTTGAGTTTGTGTATCTTAGCTGAGATTACTTCGGGAATTAAATCGTTTCCTTTATCTGTTTTTATTTTTCATCTTTGAAACCTACATTATCCTAAAATGGCTTTTGGTTTTTTATTAACGTTTTATTTTAAACTAGTTTTACCAGCGGCTTCACTCTCGTGAACGTAAAAAAATATCCTAAGAAAACATGCTCATAGGTTAGGCTTAGTTTTCATCCGGTAACCATCTGGACCGAGCCTGAGTCGTCGGGGGCGCGTAATGTTCCACGCGCGTCACAAAGAGTTGTCAACAAAACCGTAGGGGCCCAGCAGGGCCGAAGCCTACTGAGGCCATAGGTCGACTTCTGAAAGGGAAACCCGTGGTCTTAGAACGCAAAGGGCAACTGAAGGAACATAGGTGTGATATTAGTCAGTAAAAATCTGACACGCCCTCGCGCTTAAGTATGATTTCCCACCTTAAAAAATGGATAGGTTTAGTTTGGGTTTAGGCTCAGATCACCAGTTTTACCAAGTTTTTTTTTTTTAAAGAAACGTTTTTTAGTAACCAGAAATTTAGATTAAAGCAGATATGGAAATTGGTTTGCCCTTTACTACACCTGTTAAATAACTAGTAGAATATAGTTTCACTTACTACATTTCACTTACTAAATTATGTTAAAGACATTGTGGAATTATTTATACGTTATTTAAGGTAATAGTTTTTTAAAGATTTTGATACATTAGAAATTACTAGATTTTCAACATAATTTAACTTTGGGCTTGCGTTTTGAGCGCTCGGTCAGTTGACCCATTGCCACAAAGGAGATCATACGTTGGCGTATTAGGTGTATTAAACGGCATGGCTTATAAATTAATGTATGAATACATGTCTCAAGTTGCAGGGACTGGCGAAAATGGCGTATTATTCGAGAAATCGTATTAAGCGTGATTGTAATAAGCTGGTTCTACTGTATTTAATTCTGTTTGTCCTACAAGAACTTCTATAATTGGTGACCCCGACGTGATTGTTAAATGCAATGCATATGTTACTGAAAAAGTCCAATCAACGGCACATCCCAATATTTTCTGGAAAACAATAGTAAGTTTTATTGAAAAATAGTGTGACAAATTGATGCCTTATAATTATTATGATAACAACTTAATCTGAATGGTCGTTAAACTTAATGTAGGTTGGTAATTATTAGCAAGCTGCGATTATGTATGGCACTTAAACTAGGCGGTGCTTGTATCTTGGGGCCTAGATAGGTACCAATAATATTGCTTACCAAAGTAGACAGATATTAATTATGTTCTGTGGTTTGTGGCCTAAGATTTACCCAGTGAGAGTGAAGCTTATAAAACTGCGAAAGTATCACAGAACAGTTCGGACTTTTATCAGTTAGGCTAGGTAAATCTGAAGTTTTACTGGAATTTACCATTAATCGGGCTTTTGCAGTAACCAATACATGTATTTGAATGAAAGTTGAATCTCATTTAATTTCAATTCAGCCAAAAGACGTTCACATAGGCCTCCCCAAAGCGTCGCCATAACGACCAATCCTGTGCGTCTCGCATTCATAAGATTCCTGCGACCCTCACCAGGTCATCGGTCTACCTTATGTGAGTCCTTCTAATGCTGTGTTTTTCGGTACGTAGTCGCGACTCTAGTCTCACTCTTTTATCACCTATAGACCATCTGTTCTGCAAGCAATGTGCCCTGCATTAGCCCTGCCCTCTACCACTTAAGTTTGGCGATTGTTCGGGCTATGTCAGTAACCTAGGTTCTCCTGCGATTATCTACATTTCTGATGACTCCGAGTTTCCTTGGTGCCCTATCCTTAGCCCTTTGCTTGGTTGGAAGCTCAGTACAATGCTCGGTGACCTCAGTAGAGCTTCCAAAATAGTGGGACTTAAAATGAACATGGACAAAACCAAAGTCATGTTAAATATCCATGTAGGACCCGCTCCTATCAAGATCGGAGACTTTACACTCGAAGTTGTGGACGTTTGCCTGAGACAGATGGTCTAGATGGGTAGGTCTAACTTCGAGAAAGAGGTCAATCGTCGACTTTGACTGGGTTGGGCCGGTTTCGGAACACGGCGTGGTATCTTCTCGTCCAATATCAAGACTGACCAATGCATATTGCCAGTGATGACATATGGCTCCGAAACTTGGCTGCTCACAAATCCAATCAAAGATTCAAAGATTCAAAGCATTTTATTTCAAATAAACCATTTACAGGTACTTTTGAAATGTCATGAAGTCAGTCAGTCAGAAAAGAAAATGATGCTAATTGCACATTCCAAAGCGTAGATCTCTATGGAGAAGAATGTGCAAGAAACTCCATGGACACTCTTTTCAATCATGTTTTGTAATTACAAATATCTCTGTTACATGTTTCTTGTCGCTATCATGTGAGAACAATGTAAATAAAGTAAAAATACAAACTAAATATAGATATTAAAATAGCAACTGGCAGCTAAGAGATGACCAGTCTCAACTGACAGCGCCCGTTCACGAACATGACGCCAATATTAGCACCACTCAGCTCAACCATTTTGAAGGGAACCGAATGATCCAACACATGCGCCACCATCAGTGAGACATTTGAGTGAGCATGATAAACTCTCAACTGCCATGCTGATTTATGTCAAACAAGTCCAATAGTAACATAAAAAACCATAAAATAGCTCCATGGTACTCACATTTACAAACTTTGAAAAAAATGCTTCTACATTATACAATACTTTTATTATTTAAAAATTCAAAAAAAAAAAACATTTAAAAATAATAACAATAATTTCCAAACTAAACAATTTTTTCACCCCGGTGGTAGTGGAGCTGGACCAGCATTGGGCCAAGTATTTTTATCTTGAATATAATCCTCCAACTTATAATATGCCTGCCTGCATAGTGTGCGTTTAATACAAGATTTAAATTTTGTTTCATTGAGTTCTAATATTTGTGGAGGTATTTTATTATAACATTTCAAACAGTACCCCATGAAAGAAGACGCCACTTTAGCCAGTCTGAAACCTGGTTGAACTAATTGGTCCCTATTTCTTGTAACATAATTATGTCTATCGCCTCTTTTGCTAAAAAGATGAAGATTTTTTCTAACGTACATGATGTTTTCATAAATATATTGACAAGGCACACAGGTCATGATATTAATATCCTTAAACAGTTCCCTTAGAGAATCGCACCGGCGAAGATTGTAAATAGCTCTGATGGCTCTTTTCTGTAGTATAAAAATTGAGTCGATGTCTGCAGCCCGTCCCCATAGTAAGATACCGTATGACATGATACTATGAAAATAACTAAAATACACTAGTCTAGCGGTATCAACATCCGTAAATTGGCGGATTTTTCTAACAGCATATGCAGCTGAGCTAAGCCGTCCTGCAAGAGATGTTAAATGAGGACCCCATTGTAGCCTAGAGTCAAGCGTTATCCCCAGGAAAACAGTTTTGTCGACAAATTCTAGTTTTTCATCGTTTAGTATTACGTCACAATCACTATTTTTGACATTCGGTAAGGAAAATCTTATGCATTTAGTTTTTTTCCCGTTTAAAACTAGATTATTAGCAGTGAACCAGTTTTGGACCTGCAGTAGTGCGTTATTTTCGTCGTCAAGATTATTAGTCCTTCTATTTATCTTAAAAATCAAAGAAATGTCGTCGGCAAACAACACCATATTAAGTTTATTTTGCAACAAATAGGGTAAATCATTAATATAAACTAAAAATAAAAAAGGACCTAAAATTGAACCTTGGGGTACCCCCATTTTCACATTTAATCCCGACGAATTGACACCGTTTATTTGAACTTGTTGCTGTCTGTCAATCAAATAAGATTTTAATAAGCTTAAAGCTGTTTTGCCTAGTCCGTAATGCTCAAGTTTCAGGAGTAATGTTTCATGAACCACACAATCAAACGCCTTAGACAGGTCACAGAAGATACCTATAGCATCCTGTGCCTCTTCCCACGCATTAAAAATGTGTTTTAGTAAGGAGACACCAGCGTCAGTTGTACAACGTCCTTTGGTGAAACCATACTGTTTATCGTGTAAGATGTTATTTGTGTTAAAATGATTAAGCATTGGATTAACATCACCTTTTCAAATATCTTGCTAAAAACCGGCAACACGGACACCGGCCTATAATTATTAGTGTCTTAACTGTCCCCAGATTTAAAAAGTGGTATCACTTTACTATATTTCATCAGATCCGGAAAAACTCCTTGATCTATACACAAATTAAATATTATAGCTAAGTACGGCGCTATAGTCTCAATAATTGAGGTACAAACTTTGATAGACATACCCCACAAATCTTCTGTCAATTTAACCTTGATTTGTTTAAAAGCTTTTATTACATATAAAGGGTTTATATGCTTAAAGTTAAATTCAGTCGAACAGGCTGCAACGTTCGCCTGTAATAAACTAAAAGCATGCGATGGCGACGAATTTAGACGAATCTACTGAAATAAAAACGTTATAAATTATACAAATGTATACCTGCTCAAAAGTCTATGTATTGCTTACCATCACGTTCTATCGTAGCCAAGCACTAGTTTATAATTAAAAAAAAAACAGAAAAGAAATCCCGGCTTAAATTAAATCACGTCTCTTGATATAGCAAGCTGTATTATAAAAGAGCTAAAATGTTATCTTCGAAAAGGCTCTTCATAAGCCAGGTACAAACGTGAAAGAGGTTTCTAGTAAATGAAAAACTAAAAAAAAAAAATATTTTTATTTTTATACATATAATGATATTGTCGTGCCTATTTTCCCCAAAGTGCTAAGCTAAATTTTATACTGTTTTTTTTTTCGATATGGAAAATCATCCTGTGACTTTTCCCGTCTACGGTCGAACGAAAGGGCGGGTCAGACTTTTACTACTTCACCAAAGCTCATACCTGTGTCTTTTAGTTGCTTTTTGCGTTCTAAAGCTACGGTTCCCTTTCAAAATTTCTGAAAGCGATCTGTGGCGATGCCCACAGTTTACTGAACAGTCTTTGAGGCGCGCGTGAAACAATACGCGCCGTCGACAACTCGGGCACGGTTTTACCAGATGTTCGGAAGGCGAGTTGCCGGAGCTACCCATTGCGCGTAGTCTGCCGAGCCACCGTAGGCGGGCGGCTCAGAATCACCTTGCGAGCCGAAGGGGTCTGGGGCGTGAATTATTACCTCACGTGTGCAAGGCGGCTGCTTCTCATTCCCTCTCGCTCCAGACATGGACTGAACCAGGGCCCGCCAATCACCTCCATGGAAGACACGGCGGTGCTGTGCCCAAGCGGACCTCACACCTATACCGTATGCTGGAGCATACTCCTCCGGGCGACTACCAATAGTGACACGCGAGCATTTTTTCCGCCTGAATCTGGTGCAAGAACCTCCCGAACTTGATGTCTGATGAGGACTTGCGTCATTCGGAAAGTCAGGACACCATGGTGCCTTTCTAGCCAGTCTGGCCAGTCCCTCTTTCATCAGCATTATCGCGAATGTGGTGTGCTCAAAGTGTATACTAAATGAAGGTTATATTGGAGTCCCTCAAAAATATGTGGCAAGCTTGTATCTTTTGGATAGGTTTACATAAATAAATAATACGTACAATGTACATTCAGAGCTGCAGGTTTGTCTGAAAGAGTTTCCGTGACTCTGAAACGCAAACGGCAATTAAAAAAACGGCGTTGTGTACTCAGTGTTTATATAACATCCATTTTTAGACCGTCCTGAGTCTAATTAGTATACCAGTTTCTATTTCATCATGACGGCGTGTGAAACTTGTACAAATTTACCAACCAAAGCATAGACACATACGTACACATGTTATAACTTATAACAGAAAATATTGTAAATTGCCCACTTTCACATAACCACGAACACTCCCGTTTAAATTTTTTTTTGCTCGTCTTTCAATCTCCAAAGAAACTATTGCAAATCGATTCCTAATGCATACAAGTCTCGTGTATCTAACGTTCAACTTGCTCTAAACTGCAAACCACTTCGTTCCATGTTTGCCTAGTAAAGTATATTGGTCAAGACTGAATTAACTGTCTGTTCACAAATATTTTATACATACTCATACAACTATACTTCACATATTATCGGCACTAAAATTATAAAGAGGTAAAGTTTGTTATTTTTTGTTTGTAGGAGTTAATCTCTGAAAGTACTGGTCCGATTGCTAAAATTTATTCACCGATAGAAAGCTGCTTCATTCTTGAGTGACATAGGCTATATTTTACGTACGTGGGCGAAGCCACGGGCAAAAGTCCATGATCCATGTTCGTCTAGTAACAAATTGGTTAGGTCAGGTTACTGAACTTTTCACAAGTTTCATACATCCACACCTATATTCCATGAACGTCAGTGCGGCTCTGGAACGCAAAGGAAAACTAAAGGAACGTTGGAGAATGGGTTGAGTTTTAGTCAATACTTTACAAGTATAGCACTCTTTCTCTCTCTACCCAGAGCAGAAGAAGTTATTTGATAATTTGATTGTATTCCCACCTTCAAAAAATAAATAAAAGATTAAACTTCTTAGCATTTCCATATTGCCACACATTCTTCCACGTAATAATACAAAATATATTACCAAGTGGAAGAATATACCTACTGAATATATTGGAATTCTCCAAACATTCATGAACTCAAATATACATGTATATTAATCGATTAATGTTAAGGCTTAATATTTAAATTCACTTATGGGTGACAGCCATTGTTAGTTCACAATAACAAAGAACTATAAAATCCATCGCTCGAAGAAAGATTCAACCGAAAATATTGGATCATATGAAATAAGAATTGAGATAGATACGGTCGTATAATATACCTAATATGTATATGTAGTTATATGTATATGTAGTTATATGTAGTAAATCAAACAGATCATTAACTGGGAGCTTATTAGTAGATCAAATAAATAATAATCAAATCAGCAATCTTAACGTTTTATTGACATAATACCATTTCAATAACAAAGTAAATACAACCTAGTTTATATGCAATAAATGTTGCAAAAATCTATAATCCATCTGTTTAGGTAAATAACTACATGTAAACAATCTTGACATGTCTTTTATCTAAAAATGTTTACAATTTGTTATTTACCTATACCGATGTTTGGTAATTAACTAAATTTAAACAATCTACGTATGTCTTTTATACGATTTTTTTATTTATTAAAAAGACATATCAAGATTGTTTACGTTTAGTTAACTACCTAAACAAATGGAGTATAATAAAATATTATTGTGAGTAATGATTGAGGAAATTATTTCTTGACAGATATAATTTACGATATATAAAAAAAAACAGCAAATAAAACAGAAATCAGAGATAGAGATCATTAATTTTCCGGTAGAATTCAATTATTTCTATCTAGTTTATACCTCAAATAAATAAACCAAAATTTAAGTAATGCGATTTTTTTTAAGTCTTTTGGACCTTATTACACATAAATATTTACGCTAGTGTTATGATTATGTTTTTGGATCAAAAATCGGTACACATTTTTGACATTATCTTACATATTTTGTTGAACCGTAATTTTTGCAGCTATTTCTACTTTTTCCTTGTCTCAATATCAACCACAAAATAAAAGTGTAAAAATCAAACTCATAATTCAATTTAAGCAATTTATTCACAAAACGGATACAATCCCAAAAGTAACCCTGTGCAGCTGCGGGCAATGTCCACCTGTAACAACAACATCTCCCACGAAAGTGTGTTGATTGGGCCGAGAGTTTCTGGAGTAGTGACCACGCATCGGAAGACGCAGCGTCGGACAACCTCCCACAAGGTGGACCGAAGACCTGGTGAGAGTCGCGAGAATGCGATGGATGCAAGACGCACAGGACCGTTCGTTGTGGTGACATTTGGGGCGGGGGGCTATGTCCAGATGTGGACGTCTTTAGGCTGGAATGATGATGAGTTCACTTGCAGCATTAGCTTGCAATCAAACAGAAATTGTGCCTTGCACGAAGTGGTGTAAACACAATTGGCACCTTTATTTATTGGGCACCTTCTGTTCAATATAAAAGAATTGTCACTATTATTCACTGCGGACAAGACTTTTGGTAAATGTGTCGATTTCTCCCTTGCTATTATATAAATAGTTATAAATAACCTAGAACATTAATTGTCGACCTAAAAGAGTGTTCCAATAATGTCAAGCTGTAACAAAGGTCGCATTATTCGGCAGAACTAATATTTTATTTCTTTTCTCATTGACATTTAAGTTACAACATACAATATTACGACTGCTACGTAAGTAGCGAATAAAGAATAAATAATGTATAAGAATAAAACTGTAGAGGCACTTTTATCAGGACTCTTTAGATAGTTCAGCATTCTTGGCACATTTATAAATAAAAAAATACAACGCCAAATCGAGTTTAAAAAAATAATTGTCAGATGGGAATTGGGACGGTTGTCCGGCCAAAAACTGCAATTAATTTTGTATAAACGTAGATCTTGGTTTTTTTTTTAGGTGGGAAAATCATCTAATGACAAATCCCGCTGTTGGGTGGAGCGGGAGATAGTGTCAGACTTTTACTGACTAAAAACCACTCCTGTTCCTTCGTTGCCTTCGTCCCAGGGACCCAGATTTCGTTTTCACACTACCCATGGCCCCAGTAGGCTTCGACCCTCCTGGGCCCCTACGATTTGCTGACATCTCCCTGAGACGCGCTTGGAACAATACGCGCCGTCGACGACTTGGGCTCGGTCCGGACGGTTACCAGACGGTCGGACGGCGGGCTACCCATTGCTCGCCGACCGCAAGCCCACGCCTACGGTGGCCGGAAATCCGGATCGGAATTCCGGCGGCGGTTGGGGCGTGAGGACCGTTGCCTCAAGCGATCGGCCGCCTTCTTTGCTAACATTACTGCTTCGCAGGAGGAGGCGACCGCCTGCCACTCCTCCTCGCTCCGGACCATGGCCTGTACCCTTGGCACAGGCCATGGTCACGGCGGTCACCTCCTTCTGCTCCACGGCGATCTTGGTTTAAATATTATTATGCAATACTAAATCCGTTCAACTAATTATGCAATACGTTACGCCATGATAGAATTTGTTTATTTAGGAATAACAAACAGTTATACATTGGATCTTTTTTGTGAGGTTACAATCAACAAATAAATTCTTTTCCTCTGTGTGAAGCGAGAGGGCATGACAGACTTTTACTGACTAAAACCCACCCGTGTTTCTTCAATTGTTCTTTGCGTTACAGGATCACAGTTTTTCCAAAAAGCCTTAGCAACACATTAGGTCTTATGAACGAATTTATAAACGAAAAAAAAAACCCGACTGCGTAAAAAATAACTTTTTAAAAACTGTAAAGAAAAAAACAAGTTTGATATATTGATAAGCTCGCGCTTGACCACTATCTCATCTGATGGTAAGCGATGATGTTGTCGCCAATGGAACAGTCTTGCCTAAAAGTTAATCTATTCGCACTTGATTTAAAGGCCCCTAGGTTGTAGTTAACAGGAAACCCTCTCGGGCAAGGAATTCCACTCCAACACATTTTTAATGTGTTTACAAAACGTTTCGTCTAGTGGCCAGATGATAATCATAATAATTACAATTATTTATTATTTGTGTAATATATAGAAATTCCAACGCACACTTCCAGAAATGTTAAAGGATAGAAAACCAACTTGGCGTTGATGCTCAACTCATTGGAGTTATGACACGGAATAGATGAAAGAGGATGGAAAAGAAATAGTTCCGGATTTGTATTAGAATAAGTGTCGCCGCTTATCTCCCACTCTTTAACTCCACTACAATCAAGAAACCTATAAGGACGCGCATTACGCACACTAATAGACTACGCACACTTAGATCGCATGTTTGCTATTGGTTGTGTCACACAATTCCAACCTCTTTCTTTATTCTTTACTAGCTTTTGCCCACGGCTCTGCCCACGTATAGTCAGGGGTAAAAAGTGCAGTTCCACCTTACCAGTGCTAAAAGGTCTAAAATTTCTTTGTAGAAGAGGGTCAATGGTTCATGACTGATTTAATTGGTAGCATAGAATCTAGAGTATTGAATAAACTAGTTGTGGACTATTGAACTACAACAAAGAAATTTTAGACACTTTCGCATTGGTCGAGTGAAACTGCACTTTTGATCCCTGACTGTACATAAAATATAGCCTATGTCACTTAGGCGCTGTCTCCACGAGCGAGAGAATCGCGGCGATATTATCGTCGTGCCACGTATTTCTATACACTCTATGGAACCGTCTCCACACGGCAATATTATCGCCGCGATGCGACGAGTGGCAACGAGCGCGCGAAACGTCATTACATAGTCGCTAGCCCGCCGCGACTAACAGCGGGCCCGCCGCGCGCTCGCGACGACTCTCTCGTCTGGCACGTAACTGAATTCTTTCTTTCGCAACGCGTCGTCAAGGAAACGCGGCGATACCGTTACGAGTCGCCGCGGAAACGCTGCGATTCCGTTACGACTCGCGACGATACGCGGTGGAATTATCGCTCGTTCGTGGAGATTATCCGACGATATAAGGGCGGACTCGTCGCAATTCTCTCGCTCGTGGAATAAAGCAGATTTCTATCGTTGAAAAAATTTTAGTAATCGGACCAGTACTTCCAGAGATTACCTCCTATAAACAAAAAAACATGAAAAAAAACTTTACCTCTATAAAATATTAGAGTAGACTGTACACAAAAACCTTAATATAGTACACAGAAGTTTAATAATTCATGTACAAAGGCGAGCTTAACTCAACAATGAGTTATCTCCCAGCAATCCTTTGAGTGACAGAGACAGATAACAATCTAGGGTAGAATCCAGTGCATAATATAAACCTCAATAAATAAGTGTTATATATAAAAATATACGTACATACTAATAAATACAAATAATTATTATGTCAGTTGTGAAAGGAACTGCTTTTTAATTTTCCTCTTGAAGACCTCTAGAGATGGGTTGTCGCGAAGGGAACGTAGGAGAGAGTTCCAAAGACGCACTGTAGTTACAGCAAAGGAGCCATCGTAGCGGCTGGACGTGTGACGCGGAGTACGATGGAGAAGAGACTTGGTGGATTGGGTGGTCTTTCATTTCAACCTCACTATTCCTCTTTCATTTATTCAGTGAGTTTTGAATCCACGACCGCATCTTTGCCAATGATTTTCATGACTCGTTTCCAGTGACGGATTAAGACTACTTGATGCCCTAAGCAATCTACGCCTGTGGGCCCCCCTATCCGTATGTCAACTAGAATCGGTCTTTAAACCTTTACCATCTAAAAACATTGATGAGATGTAACGTACCTTAGAAGTGGAGTAGGTGCGACAACAATAAAAACCAAAGCATTATTTATTTATTAGGGGTTAAAGTATGAAATTGCCGATTTGTACTGAAAAATTGAAATTGTTTTTTTTTTTCATTTAACATATTATTTATTTAATCAAAATAATTACCATTATTATTTATACATTGCTTCCATCTAATAGGAAGGTCATTTATGCCTGTTCAATAGAACTCTGGTGATCTAGATTCGACAAACTGTGTGAAAACATTTTGTACTGCCTCCTGAGAAGAAAACTTTTTATCAAGTAGAAAATTGTCCAAATCATGAAAAAAAAAATCGTAGCCCATTGGAGCATGGTCTGGTGAATACGGAGGGTGACGAATGGTTTCTAATTGCAGTTCCTGTAGAGTTAAAACAGTTTCTCATGCTCTATGAGGTCTCGCGTTATCATGGAGCAATAATGGTGAAGATTGATTCATGAGTCGGGGCTGTTTCACTGCTAGTTTTGCTATCATTGTTCGGAGTTCGGCACAGTAGACATCTGCCGTTATTGCTTGACTAGATCGGAGAAAGCTATAGTGAATAACACCATGCTGAGACCACCTAACAGTTACCATTATCTTTTTATTGGTAAGCTTTGCTTTAGGACACTGTTGCGGCGTTTGACCTGGGGTCAGCCATTGCATTTTTCGCTTACGGTTACATTGCATTTTTCGCTTACGGTTATCGTACAGAATACACTTTTCATCACATGTCACAATTCGATCCAATATTCCTTCATTTCTGTATCGATTCAACAAGGCAACACAAGTTTAAACACGCGTTTCTTTCTGCAGATCAGTCAAATCATGAGGCACCCATTTTTCATATTTTTTTATTGTTGGTAAGGTAACGTTAAACCATGTCGCTAATTCCTAGGTAGTTTGGTTCGGATCGGCTTCCACCATTTCTTTCAATTCATTGTAATTCACCTGTGTGGGCGGTCTTCCACGTGGTTCGTTCTTCAAATCAAAGTTTCCATCACGAAAGCGTTTTTTATTATTATTTCAAAACCTAAATTGCACGGTGCGTTCATTTGCAGTCCCCTCTCCAAACGCAACATTGATATTGCGAGCTGTTTCTGCCGCGTTAGTTCCGCGTCGGAACTCGTATTCAAAAGTCACTCGAATTTTCGAAGTATCCATCTTTCTTGTCTAAGCTGAATAAAAAACAACTGAAATTCGATAATGGAATGTAGCACATTTTTTATAAGAAGAACTTTATAAGTAGGTGCCCTGAGAAAAAAGTTTCACTCAAAAATCTCAAACCATGAAGGTTTTATGTCAATTCGAAGTACCTATTACAATAAAACGGCAATTTCATACTTTAATCCTTATTATTACGTATGCATAGAAGCTGACCGGCACAATTACTCAAAAAACAAAACATTTGATTGACACAGATTTGCGGGGGGGCCGCGGGGTAGGTGTGGTTTGGATTGGCTGATCGCAATTCCGGTGCACTAGCACTAGCGAGCAGCGAGTGGGCAAGCGGAAGCGGGGTTATGACTCTAGGCCGGACTCTATGTCAATTTAAAACGCGCGAATTTTCAAACTTTAAACTTTTTTTGGTGTGGTTTTTGGTGACGTGAGAGTGAGACGTGTTGCCCTAAGGACGGATTTTTTTGAACTTCTTCTGGTGCCCCCCCAGACGTGATGCCCTAGGCAATTGCTTAATTTGATTAAGGGTTAATCCGTCACTGCTCGTTTCTCAATCGTAAAAAAAATGTATAAGGTTTCATACCAGCAGGATATCATTACATTTTTAATGTAAGTTCACCAATAAAAAAGTCTAATAGACATTTTTATAGCATTTCCTTGTTGGCGGTTTCCCCTCAAGGGATTTATGACTATGTTTATGTCTCAATAAACGCTTCACCCTTATCAAAGGGTTTGGTCGAATTATTGTCATTTTATGGTTGAGGCCAGATAACGAATGAATACCTAAGTTGGTTGCCTGGTTAGTTTTATATATACAACATATATCTAACTGGAATAATGCACACTTTTATACGGCTTAGTCCGTACTCATCCCCAGTCCTAACTCGCCTACTTTGTTATATGCCTTTTAGCTGCACTTTGTCGGAAAAGTGTTACGCTGTAAAAAATAAATACTTATCATGTATGATTGCAAATGCAAACTATTGGCATGATTTACTTTTTCTTTTCGCCAGAAATAAAACCCAGTTTATATGTTATTATTATATATACTTTATTATACACATTATAAAACAGAAGTATAAATATTATATGTATGTTAGAGGACAATACGAGGAATCTATAGCAAAAAGAACCAGGTCTTTAAACCGTAACCGAACGAAGATATCAATAGAAACATTGCTCGTATCTTTTTGTCTGGCGTTACCTATTTTCCTTATATTGTAATGCAGTGGAAATATAATACGTAATATTTTGAATTTTCCATTGAAACAGTAGATAGGGTTGGTTATGGTTGTTATATTTTTTTCACACTTTCAGTTTTTCTTCCCTAAAACTAGTAAAAAAAAAGGAGTGATACACGAATCAAAAAAATATGCGTTGGTATTGTGATAATGGTTGATACTAATGCGTACTCGTCATAAACACCGGAACCAAAAGTATATTTAACAATAGGGGAACTTAAAATATCAGACATTGAGTATTTTTATTTAAAAAATATAACGCCTAATTAAAAAATATAGCAATCTACTAAAAAGTCTCTAACTTCGTTTGGTTACGGTTGGTAGACATAATTCTTTTTATTATTGATTTCTTATACAGACATTCTTCTCCATAGAAATCTGCGCTTTGGAATGTGCAATTAGCATCATTTTTTCTGACTGACTGACTTCTTGACATTTCAAAAGTGCCAGTAAATGGTTTATTTGAAATAAATGCTTTTGAATCTTTATATTTGAGTCCTTTAAGATATGGCCTAGGGTTCACTTTTGGCGAAAAGAAAAAGAAATATATGCCAGCACTGCTATGTATGGCAAAAGTTTCATTTCCCTTCGATGTCAATCTTTTCCTATATAATTTTTTACCAAAATAACCTACCTACTTAGATTCCGTGCAAATAAGTAAGTAGTCATTAATTTATTAAATAAGAAAATAATTTGTAGAGATTTTACAATAAGCCTAAAAATTGGCTTAAAGATCTCTAAGGTAAGAAGCATCCTTTTCTTTTGACATTAAAATACTGCCCTAGTACAATTGATAACAAGTCTTTTTATGTATCAGTATGTTACTGCATATATGTTGCTCTATACGGTCGGGTCTAAATTCTTTAAGACTCGTACAAATAAGAGCAAGAGGCTCGCAGATCGAACTCTCCAGCTTATGAAGGAGAGGCGTGACATGATTCTGCAGTCTTCAGACGATGCGTGCACATATCGGCAGCTCAATAAACGGATCTCTAAGTTCTTGATACGCGATCTCCGTCACTTTAATACCGGAAAAATTAAAAATGCAATTTAGCGAGATAAGTGCTCCAAGGTGTTTGCGAGATATCTGTCTATTGGGCAGAGCCAGCTTACGAAACTGAAGACCGAAGATGGCAGAGTCATAGCCAAATCGGAGCTTCTGGGAGCGACCCATGAACCATGTAATGCAAATGATACTTTCCTTGGAGCTTCTACTTTAGGCTGCATAATAAGATTTATACTTATCTGAAACTCACCAGGAAAACAACCAAGACCAGTAAATACAGAATTATAACATTCAACAAAATTATTTAAATCTATATTTTGTGACTGACTTGACTGTAAAAAAAATAACATTTTTTTTAACATTTTAAATAATTTAGTACTCAGTTACAAACTAATGTTGTACATTGAAGCACAAAGAAAACGCGAACTGCTGCCTCCTAAACTAGGCCAAGAGCCTGTGTTTTAGGAGCCAATGTTCCTCCAGAGATAGTTACATTAAGAACAGCCCCCCTAGCCAAGTTGCAAACGATAAAGGTGAACGCTTAGTAATCTCCAATAGATTTTCAACTTTATACCTAAGAGGATAAAGTTGAAAATCTATTAAAGACTACTGAGCGTTAGCGACCGGAACGAACGAAAACACTATGTAATCTTCAATAGATTTTCAACTTTATATCCAATAACATAAAGTTGAAAATCTATTAAAGACTACTGAGAGTTTACGTTTATCGTTTGTGACTTGGCTAGGGGGGCAGACAACATTGCAAGTAGTATAGCATAAAACACAGTACAATACATTATATTTAAGTGCACATAAAATCATGAAAATTATATTTAAATTAATATATGCATTTAAATTATTATTAGATTAGTAGAAGTAATTAAATGATTAAATTATATTATTAGATTAGTAGACGTTATTAAATTACATTAGTTGGAGTTATTAAATTATTAAATTCTATTGTTGTAAATTCGTTATAAATTAATAAAAACACTTTTTGTTATATTAATTACCGGATTCAAACAGATTTTGGAAACATTTTTTTTAAGAGACGATTGTAATAAGTTTTTCAGTTTCATCGTACGTTAACTTCTGCAACCATTTGGTAAGTTTTACTTTGACATCATGCTTAGCTAAGGGATGAGACTATTTATTTTATTATAGAGATTTTTGTATAAAATGACTGACTGACTTGACAATTACTCAATCATGATAATCTGTTGTCATTATAATAAAAGTCGTAGAGGACAGTTAACGTGTCGTCTTATATGTGAACACCTCCAATTAAATATGTATAAACCACGATACTTAAAACGTACAAAGCGTTTTAGGAACACATTCATAATGCGTACAGCTAAGGAGTGGAATTCCCTGCCGGAGTCTGTGTTTCCTGACAGCTACAACCTAAGGGTCTTTAAGACAAGAGTGAATAGGTTACTTCTAGGCAAGCGTGCTCCACTGTCGGCCACATCATCGCTTACCATCAGGTGAGATAGTGGTCAAACACGAGTCTATCTAAAATAAAAATAAAAAACTACACGATTATATGTCACTAGCTGTGGCCCGCGACTTCGTCTGCGTTAAGTTTGTAAAAACGTACAATCATTCTGAGCTTGCAATTAATTCTGAAAGCAACGCAATTATTTATTGTACTTTAACATAAAACGGTTAAGAGTAAAAACGCAAATTACCTTCAGGAAACATGTTATGTACTCGTCCAGATCCAAATGTATGAATGTCAATGAATAGAAAGAGTATGTAAGGGTCGTAGCAGTTAGCATTTCTGCCTACCCCAAAAGAAAATAAATTAGTTTATGTATGTTTCTGGTTTATGTTCTGGTGAAACAACATTGTATGATTTTAACCCCTCGCCACAGTGAGCACGTCACAATCGCAGCGTTAATGCCTGTCTTTGAAGAGTGTCTACAGAGGCGTCACGGCATCCTCTCTTTGTGCAGGACTCACCGGATGTGGGTGTTTTGGGAGGTATCTGTATCGAATTCAACGGGAAGAAACACTCGGGTATCACCATTGTGCGGATCGCCTGGAGAATACGATGGAGCATACGGTGGAAGTCGGTCCCGCTTGGTCGGAGCGCCAGCACCACTGTGTCCTCATGGAGGCGATTGGTGGAGAAAATGTGAACCAGTAGCCTCCTTCAGTGAAGCACTACGATCGAAGAAGGTGGCTGAAACTATGAGGGACATTCTGACTCCTTAACTGTCGCTGCAAGTGATGCTCCGGGTGTTGAAAGCCGCAGGGCGATTACCAGCCATCGTAAACCGGGATTGCGGTGGTGCCGTCCGGCCGTCTTGTCAAAGCAATCCTGAATCGACGGCGCGTTGTATTCTACACCGGACTCAAAGAGATGTCAGCAAATGGATAGGGCCCTCTAGGGCCGATGTCTGCGAGATTGTTCGAAAGAGTTACCTCCCGTAAAATTTTCACCTATATAATTTTTCACTGAAGAGTTTAAGCCATTAGACAGCTTTGGTAGAGGTAAATGAAGGAGCATAATCGGCACACCGACCTTCAGCTGAATAATGTGCACTGATAGTGCAAAGCCAAAAAGCCAGTGAATCCAAAAACTACCATCATCATCATCAACTATCTTCCTCCACAACAGTACTTATGAAGAATTTGCGAGAGCATGCTTGCATTGATTGTTGCAGCTTGCTCATTTTGGGCGTAAAAATTACTTGTTCATTTACCTAGGATTTTTTGGTATGTATTTAACTGACGTCCCCGTTGAATGAATTTCGGCGAAATCTTGAGCGCGTGTATCCCCGCCCAATCAAACTCGCATATTGATGGCCAAACCGAGAGGTCACTGTCACCGATTGCCTCTATGAGGACACGGCGGTTCACCCAAATGTGATAGACCTCCACCGCACGTTACACCGGGTCCTCCGGGCGATTCGCAAAATGGTAATATCAGGATACTTCCAACACAAGTGTGGTTTTAGTCAGTAAAAGTTTGACACGCCCTCTCGCTCCAACCAGAGAAGTCATTGGATGATTTCCACTCTTAAAAAAAGTAAAAAAAAAGTACCATCATTATCATTATCATTATCATGGACATAGGCCTCCCCAAGTGTCGCCATAATGACTGGTCCTGTGTGTCTCGCATCCATCGGATTCCCGCGACTGAGGGTCGCGGGAATCCGATGGATGCGTCGCCAGGTCATTAGTCTACCTGGGGGCCTTCCAACACAAGGTGCCATGCAACCCCTTACGAAAATTTGGCCGTGTTATTTTAAAATCAATAATTAAATACATATACTTGTTTACTTTTATCGCTTTTTTTGGTTCGTATCCCTTGAATAATCATGGTCAATTATCTTGTTACAATCATGGGAAAAAAAGCAGTAGGATTGTTAAAAATGCCTCCGTCTAACACCAGTTTAACCATAACTATTTTCCTCCAATTTTGAACAATAGAACTGTCTGCAAACGTGGGCGATGGTCATTCTTCCGCCATTCAGAAAATTACGTAAAATACACAATGCCATCTATCAAATATAAAGTTCAACTGTCATTGTCATCATTATTTCTACTTTGAGTCTTTAGATGGCGTTGCGAGTATCTGAATTGCGTGTGGTGCCATATTTGACTAATTCGATTTTATTATGTGTTTTGATTAGGTTTTACAATATATTCAGAAGATATCGAATAGAAATGTCAATTTTATTTTGAAAAAATGGTAAAAGTTATTTTATTACAAAAAAGAAGATAAAATAATGACAAAAATTTTAACTGTAGCTGAGGATCGAACTCGCGGCAAATGTCGTTCAACACGGACGTTTTGGATTATTGCTCACCCCCCATAGCAAATAGCGTGATAATTTATAGTCTAACAGATGCACTGACCTATAAGGATTATGTATGCAAAATTTGAACAGGATCGGTTTAGTAGTTTTTGCGCCAATTAATACCATCGCAAAATAATTTTACTGTTTTATTATATGTATAGATTACAATAATGTGCGAACGCGGTCATACAGTTAAAATATTTACAAACACGTAATAAATTATAATTAGGTTAGGACTATAATTATAATTTATTACTTATGTGCACAAAGTTGGTACTAAACAACAAATATCCAAATTCAAGATTTGTCAATGGGCAGTGGAGCGCAGTATATATAATAAGGTGTTAAGCGAATTGATCACGTTAGAAATTGAAACACCACCCTACGTTCCATAACTCAAGTATTACAGATGTCGGGGAAAAACAGCCAGGTCGTCTCGTAGAGATTACTCGACAAATGGCGTGAATGACTCATGGCGTTCCACCCGCTCGAGGAGGTGGCGCTTTAGTTGAATTTTAGGCTACCATCCTGTGGTTACTACTAATTCGCCATTCTCTAGCTTAGTTTAAATTTGAACCTAATTCTAAGAGAATCAGAACTAATCTCTGCTACACGATTACTCTGTAACAATTTCTCTATTAAGTCCGTTCTTGGAATTAAGCGGTTTGGACTCGCTAGCTAATGAAATTGAGTTGGTAATTTTCGGTCGGAGCCTTACGTAATAACGCCTGTATTCCCTGAAGTGTCAGAGGCATACCTCGGAGCAGTTAAGTAGTGGCCTTGTGAAAATGTCTTCGACTTACGACTAGTACGTCATGTGTTCAAACTAAGGAGCTTTATTTTGCCTAATTTATTTCTTCACCATTGACTTCTCTCAAAAACGATGACTAAAAATATTATGAATAAACCGACAAGTCTCTGAATCAAAAAATTCAAAGATCCGACATCTGCCAATCCGCACTAAGCCCTCATGGCAAATTACGGCCCTTTCTCTCTCTTAGAGAGGAGGTCCGAGTCCCACCAGTGGGAACATTATAAAGCTGATTATACTTGTGTGCACTTTATACAGCCATAATTCACTAGTTAGGTTTATGTCCTACATGTACTTGTAAGTGGACAAAACTTGTGCCAACATCCAGATTTCGGGCTGCTATTTAGAAATTCCTAATGAAAAAATCTAAATAATACTTCGCTCGATTTAAAAATCTAATGCTAACATCACGCTCTGGAGCAACGCATGCAGCCACTTCACTAACGATGCAAGCCAATAACTCTGAGCCTTGCTTTACTTGAATTTGTGTCCTTAGACACCTAACACCCTCTGAATGTCTTGAGCTTCACGCTTCTCCTAGCTCCACGTCACTCGTCCGCTTTTCGCCTCTGCCAACGTAGTGCGATGCCAGGTTTCTCGGGGACGATGCATAGTTTTCCCTTCAACACTTCCTTCGGTATGTGATTAGGTTCCATTTGGACAAGGTAAGCAATCCATCTCTATTTGCGACGCTTAGTCTGGTCCAACCTGAGTCTTAAAAGTTACTTATTAAATATCTCTAACAATTATAATAATATGAATGTGGACTCGGATGTCCTTGTGCCGATTGTCATGACCGTCAACGGCCTTCTAGCCAAAAGCTTCGACGACCATCTGTCGAAGCTGTCATTGCGCGGTTGGATCAAGGGCCTAATACAGAAGGCAATATAATGAAACAAAAAAAATATAATGTGTTGTAAACAATATGTAATGCTTAATATTGCACCTACCAAAAGTTGTCTCTGCATCACCCAAAGGTTGACTGGTAGAAAATGTATTAAGGCATTAAGTCCGCCTCTGTACTTTTGTTTGCATAAAGAATTCATAAATAAATAAATAAGGCAGTACTCCTCGATACGGCTCGCATTGTGAGGAGATTCCTGTCTCTGGAGCCCTAACCACCGGTAGTTTGGACCCTGTCTAGACACCGGCGGACTAATAATTTTTATATATAAATAATATTTAAAAAATTAATTAATATGTATATTAAATGAATAAAATAATTATAATAAAGACAACATTACAAGATTTTGGAGACAAGAAAAAGTTTACGTTATACCTATAGTCCTCTCCATGACAGGCGTAATCCCCAACCATCTTCTTCGTAGTCTAAAATTAATAGATTTAGATGAATCCGTTTACATAAACCTACAGAAAGCTGCCCTGCCATATTAAACACATGCAGAATAGTTAGAAAATTCATGCAGTTGGAGGACGAAACTACACCCCCATTATGAAAACACTATACACGCTGCATTTACTTGGTTTTGGCCCGTAAATGCAGTTGATACCAGCAATGAGCTGAGAAAAAGAACACGAAATAATAATAATTTATTTCGCTACAAAAGTACAATCTTAATCAGTATACATATAAACATAAAATTCGCTGGTTGGTTGTACAGTAGCACACAGTAAATGATCTACTAACTCCCAAACTAAGTCAAGCTTGTATTTTTTGAGTTAGTGGTTCTTCGGAAGGAGGTCTGACATTTACACTACCTTGTAGACGTAATACCTTATTATCTTTCAAGGTGATACAAAACTTTACAAGGTTTATTTATTATTTATTTATTTATTATTAAAATTTATTTATTTATTTATTTTAATATGCTTATGAATTTCATTAGAATTTTAGTAGGTAGTCATCTCTCATTTATTTACGAAAAATGTTTTAAGATTCGTTGCTGGAAGAAGTCTGTATGCCCATCCAATTATTATTTATGAAAAAAATTCTGATAGCCAAAGAAATTGACACCCTTCTGTAGCCAATTTAACTTCTCTTATATAAGTTTTTGTTTTGCTAATTGATAGTTTATAGAGTTTTGCTGGTTTTCGTGCAAATTTTCGACTTTCTCGAGTAATTTTACTGTGATAAAATATCCAATCGAATTTTAAGGGTTCGCGTAGTGGAATGTAAGTTCCCACAGAGGAGAGAAGGCTGTGTTCCAGCCATAGTAACGTGATAGGCTGATAATTCTCCTCATAATACAGGGATATTAAAATCCATTTAGAAGTTGTTGCCACTTTGATGTGATCCAAACTGGACACAGTTCTATCGTGACAGGCGCGGGCTTACGGACGGCAAGTTATGGGTGGCTCGCCGTTCGACCGTCTGGTAACCGTTCGGACCGAGCCCAAGTCGTCGTCGGTGCGTACTGTTTCACGCGCACCTCAGGGAGATGTCAGCAAATCGTAGGGGCCCAGCAGGGTCGAAGCCTACTGGGGCCACGGGTAGTGTGAAAGCGAAGCCTGGGGCCACGGGTAGTGTGAAAGCGAAGCCCGGGGCCCCGGGATGAAGGCAAAGAAGGAACAGGAGTCGGTTTTTAGTCAGTAAAAGTCTGACACTATCTCCTGCTCCGCTCAAGAGCGGGATTTGTCATTAGATGATTTTCCAACCTAAAAAAAAAAATCTTGTGACCGTTGGTTTAAAAATCACTTTTTATTTTTACTACAAGGACTTTTACACATACGAATACGAGATAGCGTGATTCTTTTTCTGATTTCTTTTTCCTTATCTTGCAACGATCCGTTCTCATTAGTGCAGAAGAAATAAAAAAAGAAAACACTTTTTCGACGGAATTAGAACCATCAAAAGATTTCCGGATGTCGAAATTTATCGGACGCGAAAGTATTTTCGAACGGGAAAAACCAATTAGGAGACGGTTTGAGAGGAACAGTTAAACCGCAATTAACTACTTTTGGACTTATTAGTTAGACATTGGAGTTTTTTCATCTGTTATATAAACGTTTATTTCTTTATATATATACCTATACTAGCGATCCGCTCCAGCTTCGCACGGACGTTAAAAATCATTTAAATTCTCAGTTGTTTTATTCTACTATAAAGTAAGTAGTACCTAAACTTTCATTATGAATCACTCTATCTATTGGTGAAAACTAATAATAATAAATAATAATAATTTATTGAATTAAAACATTTTGTACACTCAAACACACACAAACAACACATAGAACAAACAGATATTAGAGAACAAGAACAATTAGAGTCAGAAGTAACAAGTAAGTATTTGCAATGAATCTGGTACCCAAGGAAAGATTTAACTTGAGTTATGGGTACCAAGATTCTCGCGCTATTTTTACATTAAAAGAAAATAAAAAGGCAAAAAAAAATCCAAAGCCAAAAGGTCAATATCAAAATTGAGCCTTTCATTTATGCAAGTGTGGTACATGTATGATCTCTTGCTAGATCACACACTACTTTTAGATGATGTGGGCGGTATAGAATAAAAGATGGTAAAATAATTTAAACTGCTGTATTATTCCAAATGTTATAGGTAAAATGAGCTAATGAACTGGTGTGTGTGAAATGAGTGACACGTGGCCCTTGTTGGCCGTGATGAGATCGCCCGGTTTGATGGCTCGACGCGAACTGAACTTTATTATAAAGTAAAATGAATGTGAGGCGTAAATGCTGACTTGCAGTATGTGCGGTTGTACCGTACATGCTCCCGAGCGGGAAGATGAATATCAGATGAACATGAAAAGATGAGTAACAAGATGATGCCAATAGGTCCTTATACTAGGTGAATAACAAGGTGATTCCAATTGGTCCTTATACTAGGTGAATAACAAGGTGATTCCAATTGGTCCTTATTCTATGTTTAGAGTCTCTACTTAAATTCTGTTTTGCGAGACATAGGCACTGTACACTTGTCTATTTTATGCACTTTAGGAATTTCACTGTAATCGGACACACATGGAATCTCACACTTATTACGCGCACTAACACTATACTGAACTGCGGACGACGAAAAAGAGGCCCCAGCCTCTGCCCGTGCAGGCGTCACGTGTTGCGGGGTCTGTAGACTCGCCAATGTGGCCCTTGCCCCCGCGAGAGATGCGACTCGCCTGTTACGCAGCCGACGTACTATGATGACTACACCAACTACCAACACTACTCCGATCACTACATACAATGCTGTATAGTGATGGATATCATGATAAGAAAGTTGATGTGGCAAATTCTCACTTGCTTTGAGAATATGGAGTTGCCTTTTGATGTCGTCAAGCTCCTTGTTGCTCGAAAAAAGTGAATAGTTTTGTATCAGTGGAGTTGGGATGCCTACGTCTATGATATGATTGATGGGTTCTATCTCAGGCAGGTTAGAGGACGGTTTTATGTCTAAAGTGCTAAGACCTTCATTGTGTGAGTAAACCGTAAAACTTTCGGTTTTTATTAGACAATCGTGTTCGACTCCTAATATGCCTGCCTTTACCAACTGCCCCGGCGACACTTGATCGTCGCATAGAATTCTTATTTGGCACTGACTGCAGCAGAAAAATGCATAGTTATTTGTTTTATGGAGTGTTGTCCATTGATTCGAACAAGTCGTAATGCTGATCTTGCATTTGCTGGTTTCTGGTTCTACTTGACACAATTTTTCATCATTCTTGAGATGATAAATCGGCTTCTCTATGTGGCATAGATATGTATCGTCATTGTCACGTTGACAAGTCTGAACATCGTATATAGACATCGGTAAATACGAGTCCTTCTTCAAATTTATTGCAACATACTCAGCAATCGGAGTTACAATAGCCATGTTTGAGTTACCTACAAGCTGAGGTATTGGATTGATTTTCATGATCGAAAATAAATCTCTGGACACCAAAGGCAATTTTAATTCAAAGATCAAATATTTTTCAGTCATTCTTGCTTTGACTGACAATAAATGATAAATGTTTTTGAAGTTATCTTGTAAGTTATTGATCGGCAAAGAAAGATCCTTTGAAAGATGACCCGATATTGTATTTAGAGTGTCCTTCAGTTGTTCTGGTGATAGTAAATGAAAATTGAGTCTCCCGTGATAAACATCAGTTATGGTATCCAATAAACTTGTCTGAATTGTTTTCAGGTGTCTTAAAACATTACTCGTAGCAATTGCTCCCGTACTGAAATCATTCATGATTCGATTTCTCTCTGATTCGTCCAACAAAACGTTCTCCATCTTATCTAACTTGATCGATAGTGAATTAAGCATCTTGTGTTGCTTATTAATTGCTTGTTCATTCCTTTTCAAAACGTTGTATTCTGCCTCAATGACCGTTGTTTGTTGTTTCATAAGTGAAAGCAAATGATTTTCATTGTCCTGAATTGATTGAATATCTTGTTTATATTGGTCGGCAAATCTCTCATCAAGTACACCGAATAAACTGTTTGCAAGATACCCTACACCGTTGATAAGGCCTCGCTTGCTCCGGCGCAGGTGTCGTGCGCGGCGCGTGCTGGAATGCTGACTCAGCAACAGGTGGTTATAGTACAGGAGTTCCGAGAATTCATGCTGCAATTGAACTTGTATGATGTCACAGTGTGACGTTTCTTTAAACTTGTTGCACATTTGATCCAAGTAGGCTAGGTATTTACTGCATGCTTCTGTACCTTGCCAAAATGAGTTCATGTCATAGTATGTTACTATCTTCCAATCATCTCTGATTAATTGCATGTTTGCAATTTTATCAAAATAAAGACCTTGATTGTCTTTTAATTGTGTAACATTGTAAGAACAGTGAGTTGTGGTCAAGATGCTCGTGAAAGACAAAAGTATCATTACCAGTGTTGAGAAGCTATAATTTACTTTTTTATTTGTTTTGCCATCCTTCACTTCCTTGGGACGCGACTCTTGTTTGTCGATTCTATCATTCACAGGGAGAGTAGACAGCTTAAGAACAGGCCTCTTGATAAACCCATTCTTTGTTTTCAATGTAACTACCCTGGTGTGGCCATCGCCTCCGGTATGCTGCTGGACGACTCGGCCAGCTGCCCACTTCCCAGGAGGGAACTTGTTTTTTGATGATAGTGGCTTGTTTTCTTGTAAATTATGCACTTCTTGTGCAAATTCTCTCTGCTGTACATATAAAATTAATTTATGTTTAGCATTAATTAATTCATGTAATGTAAAATAACCTTTTTTCTTGTTTGTTGCTTGCTTGATAATTCTCAATATCCATGCTAAAACTCTTGTTAGTTTAGCAAGTGAACTATATCTTGTTAATAGTTCACCCAAAATGTTGTCGCTTTCTTGCTGCGATATGTGATTAATATGCTTGATTTTTCTTGCCTCTTCGTCTGTGGTAAATACTGCTTGTTCAGTTTCTTGGCCGGGGTCGTAGTTTCGCAGCCACGACGGTCCTTCCCACCACAGCGAATGGTTTTTCAATTGATCGACATTCAATCCACGGCTTGCACAGTCCGCTGGATTTTCTGCTGACTTGACGTAACGCCAGCTGTTTGTAGGTATGATGCTTGATATTTGTCGCACCCTGTTGGCGACAAAGGGCTTCCATTTACCTGGCTCTCCTTGTAACCACGCTAGGACTACCATTGAATCTGTCCAACTGTATATATTGATATTATGATTGCTAAAACATTGTTTAATTTTAGATAGCAACTTTGCCAGTAACAGAGCACTACTTAGCTCTAATCTTGGTAATGAAATTGACTTGTTAACCGGAGTTAGTCTCGCTTTTCCTGCTACTAACGAGATCTTTGTTTCTGCGTTGTTTTTTGTCTTGCAACAAACGACGCATGCGTAAGCTTTATTAGAAGAATCTCAGAATCCATGCAGCTCCAGCGTGTTGTTTTCTCCTGTTCCCAACCAGCGCTCCAACTTCAATTGATTATGAGCATGTCACCTTTAATGTTTAGCCATTCCTTGCTAGTTTGATCGGGTAACTTGTCATCCCATTGAATACTTGACATCCAAACTTGCTGAAATAGCAGTTTTAATTTGGTTGATACAGGTGACAGCCAACCAAGAGGGTCAAACAACTTTGATATGTCTGACAACATGGATCTCTTAGTTGGTGTTTTGGTAGATGGTTCAATTTTGGATTGAAAGGTAAATATGTCTGCTTTGGAATTCCAACGTAATCCCAAGGTTTTTGATGTCTCCATTTCCTTGAAATCGAAATTACCTTGCTGGTTACTTGCCCCGATTGTATCGTCATGTAAAGATGATGCGTTGGAAGACCACTTCCTTAAATTGAACCCTCCTGATTTTAACAATTTGATTAAATCTTGCTTCAATTTTATTGCTGACTCGACAGAATAAGTCCCGTGTAGAATATCATCCATGTAGAATGATTGCTCCAATGCCTTTATTGCAATACTGACGAAATTGTGTCTCTCATCTTCAGCCAATTGTTTTAAAATCATCATGGCTAAAAATGGTGCGGCCTTGGTTCCGTATGTAACAGTGCATAGCTGGTATACCTGACTATGCATGTCTGGAGCATCTCTCCAAATGATTTTTTGAAATCTTTGATCCTGTTCATTTAACCAAATAAAACGAAACATTTTTTTAATATCTGCCATAAAAGCTATGCGATATTGTCTCCACCTTAAGAGTAAAGATTGGAGATCTTGCTGTAGATTTGGACCTTTTAACATAACGTCATTCAAACTGTATCCTGATGTTGTTTTTGAAGATGCGTTAAAAACTACACGAAGTGCTGTCGTAGTTGAATCATTTCGCAATACACAATGGTGCGGTAAATAATAATCGGGTTGCATGTTACCGGACGCTAGTTTCATATGTCCTAACGTTTTATATTCTTGAATAAATAACTTATATTGGTTTGCTAATTCTTCATTATTGTGAAATTTCCGTTCCAACTGTTGAAATTGCGCCATACTTTATTTTTTGACAATCCTAACTGTGTGTCAAAGTTTTCTTGAAATGGTAATCTTACTTCATACATGCCATTTTCACGTCTTGTTGTTGTTTTCTTGTAGTATTCAATGCATTGTAGATCCTCTGCGGATAAATTGGGTGATTCTGTGATGTCTTCGATCTCCCAAAATCGTTGTAATTCGTCCACTTGATTAAGGACCACGTTACAATGAAAAGTCTTGAAATTGCCGCATAGGATCCATCCCAGTCGTGTCTGTTGCGCAACCGGAAATGATTGATCAGCCCTGATAATGCCTTCTAAAATGATATTTGAATACACATCGGCTCCCAATAAAATGTCGATGGGACGACTGATATTGTATTCTGGATCGGCTAGCTGAATGCCGGCCAGGTGTGCCCATGTTGGCTTGGTAAATGTGCGTCTTGGTAATTGATTAATCAGCGTGTCCATGATTACCACGTCTGTTTGTAATGTAAAGTCATCAAAATGCGAACAACATGTTATGCTCGTAACGCCCTTGCTACTGCTCTCCTTCTCTCCAATGCCGGAGATGACGGCTCTGCAATACTTTCTTGATAAAGCTAGCTGTTTTGCCGCTCTGGCTGAGATAAGGGAGGCTTGAGAGCCTTGATCTATTAGCGCACGCAATTTATGGTATGATCCGTCACTTGCTTGAACTTTGATCATCGCGGTGGCTAATA
Organism: Mythimna impura; assembly: GCA_905147345.3. Taxonomy (NCBI): domain Eukaryota; kingdom Metazoa; phylum Arthropoda; class Insecta; order Lepidoptera; family Noctuidae; genus Mythimna; species Mythimna impura. The sequence goes on along the minus strand of LR990356.1, from coordinate 19,097,354 downwards.
AGGTTTCGATCACGTTGTTGCCTTGTTGCACAACGTGATTTTCTTGCGATTCCTGTTTTTGTGTCCTGGTTGCAAAAACTGCAGGTGTGTTATTCTCTGTAATTGGGTTACATGAAGACTTATTGTTAAACGCTTCATGTAGAAGTGTGTTATGTTTGCCACGACATTCACGGCAGCGATTTTCTGATGTACATTCTTTATCCCCATGTGAATAAAGACAGTTTTTGCACAAATGCAATCGTGTAACAGTTTGTCGCTTTGCACTTGGTGTCATATTTAAAAACTTACTGCAATAAAATATTCCGTGTGACTCTTTACACAACGGGCATGTTTTGTCGACATAATTCCCCGAAATCTTACTTGCTGAATATTTTTTCTTGAGATTTGACGCTGATGAATTTTGTTGCTTGCTTGGTTTGGAATTTTCGTTTTTCTTGCGCGAAGATTCCAATGCAGTGAATCTGCTCTCTAAGAAGCTTAGAAACTCCGACAATTTTGGCAGATCTCTCGGCATGTTCCGAGTTTCCAAATAATGGTCATGAGTATCCGTATCTAATTTTAGTAATAAAAAACGCACGATGAATGGATCCCAGCTGTCTACATCAACGCCTAGGTTCCTTATCGAGTTTAAACACTTTAATGTAGTATCATGCATATTCTTTAACTGATGGACGTTTGGTTGTTGAACTACTGGAAGATTTAGTATGAGGTCTAAGTGAGATTTAAAAATCTGCCACGTGTTGTTGTACCTGTTGTTCAATATCTCCCAGCACACAATGTAGTTGTCGGAACTAATTTGTAGATGCTGTATCAAACGCTCAGCTTCTCCCCGTACCTTGCTTTTAAGAAACTGCATCTTATGGGCGTTTGATAAGGAGACATTACTGTGGATAGCTTCAACAAACAAATCCTTAAAAGACACCCAATTTTGATAATTACCATTAAAGAACGGGATGTCAATTTTTGGTGTCCAGTTTTCCTTGTGAACTACGGACCCTAATTTTCTGTTAATTGCATTGTTAAATTTATTGTAAATAGTTTCTTGCTTTGTATAAGACACCTCATATTCTTGATTTGTACCTTCCAATTCGCTGTCTAATTCCCAATGTAAGGAATCTATGATAGACCATCGAGCCTGTAGAGTACGTAAGGCATCTTTCAACTCCCACTTTTCGGACATAATATCCAAATTTATCCCTGCCACAGTGCGTTGCAGGGCTCTGAAATTGCTTGCTTGCTTCTTCAATAGTTCATCAAGCTTGCTAGATGTACCTCTGGAGCATACCTCGACGAGCGGCGATTGACGTCCTACAAGATCTTCTTGCGCTGACCATGCAGGACCTTGTGCTTCCTGAGTGGCTCCCCCTTGTTGTGGTTCCTTCGTCTTTGTCAACAATATTTGATATTGCTGATTAATGAGTGCCTTGGTCGAGATATACAGCTCTTCTGTTCGTTCGTATTTACGGCCACTAAAATACGGATGAGTCTTGCTTTCCTCCGTAAGAAGGCGGTCGTGATTGTACTGGTAATCAGACCAATATTGATTTAATGTATCTAAACGTCGTTTGAAATAGTCGGCAGTTTTTCGATCTACTGAATCCTTTTTGACATTTGTAGCCAACTTTTGGATGGCTATGTAAAGCTCATCCTGGTTTGCATGTATGGCCTCCATGATGAAGACTTAGTGAAGTAAGAAATAATTGGAAAGATCTTACTTGAATGTCCTTGATGACTGCTTACTGGTTCTTGGTGATTGCCTGAGACACCTGCTAGTCTCACCTCCTGACGACACAAAAAACCTTGAGACACCTGTTAGTCCCAAAGTCTAATATGCCTTCACTGAACACTGATAGTTTATGGGTCCTTGTTGACCCTGAGACACCTGTTAGTCTCTAACCACACTTAGCTCCTGATGGTTTGTGGGTCCTTGTTGACCCTGAGACACTTGTTTGTCTCGAAGTTTGATAGTCACTGAGCACAACACACTTTAGAGTCACTGGATAGCTTCCCGCTATGTCCAAGCGCGCGAAATGGACTATATAGCGTGCGAAGCTTAGGCTCGAAGGACCAAAAAGAATGTATGATCTCTTGCTAGATCACACACTACTTTTAGATGATGTGGGCGGTATAGAATAAAAGATGGTAAAATAATTTAAACTGCTGTATTATTCCAAATGTTATAGGTAAAATGAGCTAATGAACTGGTGTGTGTGAAATGAGTGACACGTGGCCCTTGTTGGCCGTGATGAGATCGCCCGGTTTGATGGCTCGACGCGAACTGAACTTTATTATAAAGTAAAATGAATGTGAGGCGTAAATGCTGACTTGCAGTATGTGCGGTTGTACCGTACAGTACATGTGAAGTAGTGTAATGTTTGTGCATCGAGTGTACAAGTCGTGTATTACTGAAATTATAACCTCAAGTCCTCTTCTGTTTCATTATAACTCTGCAACAGTAACCAGTCATAAACCCTTCTCTTACATTCCTGTAATTTAGAGCTATAAATAGAGCAATATTTGTTGGTTTTATTATATAAGTGGTTTCCGATAACGTAGAAATGTCTCCGAGCAAGTGCTGTCTTACAGATTGGAGTAGGGCATTACCCTATAGCGTTGGCGCTTATCTCGAGTACTGGCATCGTACTTCAGCGACATGATGACAAACTGCACGAAAATCTTTTCAATATTTTTTGAGTTTATCGCATTTATAGAGATAGACAGACGTGGTGGGACTTTGTAAGGTATCCTTAGGTACACTACGACTCGTGTATACAATAAAATAGTAAAAATGTGGAGCAATACGATGTATTCAATCGTTGCAAAAACTACTGAAGCGATTCTGTTTAAATTTAGCGTAAATAATTTTTATAGGTCTGGTGAACATTTAGGCTATAAATTATTACGACATAAGTTTGTAATATAAAGTCTATATTATCCACCATTTTTCTACGAATTCAATCTTTAGCTACAGTTAAAGGTTTTTTTTTCTATATTGTTAATGTATTTACGATGATATTTCCAAAACAATAGTATAAATAGCTTAGCATATTCGACTTAATGACGATTTGGACAGTGTCCGAATTGACACATTTTTATTTTAATATTTTTTTGACTGACGTTTTACACACTGTTTAGTACAGTCAGATAAAAGTTTTAAAACATAATATGTATGAGGGAAAAAAAGCGTTACCAAAACTATTTTAGGCTGGATTTCAGGCGGCAACTTCGGCTATTTTTTTTAATATTATATTTTAAGATTTTTTTTATCTGACTGTACTGTGTAAGAATCGTCAGTAACTCACATGTTCGATATAATTGTTTGATATGGTTTTATAGAAACTAACCAGAACGTAATAAAATCAAAGTACTGAAGATTACACATACACTATTTTTTTATTATGGTATTTAGTTACGAATTTAACTTCTGAAATGAAAATACTGATTTTTATTTCGTAACGCTCATACAACATGTGGTCTTAAAAAATATTAATGTGTAAGTAAAATATAATGTGTAATGTTGGGGTTCTTAGGGGTGGTTTCAAAGGAGACAACCTCATCTATTAAGTACCATATATTGACTAAACGAATAATATTATAAAATAAGTCTATACGAGGTACGAGGAGGTGGAGCACAGGCGTAGAGTAGCCCTAGCCAGCCTTTTGGTATTTTACAGCATGCATTATATAGAGTGTGCGCAGGAATTCCATGACTTGATTCTATCATCACTGTTCTACCATCGGACAACCCGACGTACGGCGAATGTCCACCCTTACGTTGTTAACACCTCTACGTTACTTAGGTGTCTTCAAGGCTAGAGTGAATAGGCTCTTAATAAACTAGTGCGATTCACTCAATCAACGATTGCATCTCTGCTTACCATCAAGTGAAATCGCAGTCAACCACTGGCTTATATAATTAAAAAAAAAGATATAGTGCCAACTCAACATACATAAGCAAGATTTATATAACAGCACTGCAGGGGTTGGGGGGGGGGGGTTGGCTTTGCTTTTTTTTGTTTACATGGGAAATGGGGGTCTGGATGGTGATTATCTCAGCAGAATATAATATATTCCACAATTTTCACACAACGCCGTCTAGTCTCAATATACGCAGAGCTTGTGTTATGAGTACTAGACAACTGATAAACATACTTATATATTTCTAAATACGAGTACATACATAATATAGATAAATTACGTCCAGACACAGAACAAATTAATGGTTGTACTCATCACACAAACATTTGTCCTGGGTGGGAATCGAACCCAAGACCTCCGGTATAGCAGTCAGGGCCACTAACCACTAGACCAACAGGCCAGTCAAGTATATTTTTTAGTTTTTTTAAGAGAACGTTGTCGATTTTCCAAAACCACACGAAAGCGATCAGACACACATCACTGAACAGCAAACATTCAATGTCATTGAAGAATAAGGCCTTTTTTAGGTGGGAAAATCATCTAATGACAATCCCGCTCTTGGGCGGGGCGGGAGATAGTGTCAGACTTTTACTGACTAAAAACTCACTCCTGTTCCTTCGTTGCCTTTCGTACCAGGGCCCCGGGTTTCGTTTTCACACTACCCATGGCCCCAGTAGGCTTCGACCCTGCTGGGCCCCTACAGTTTGCTGACATCTTCTTGAGGCGCGCGTGGAACAGTATGCGCCGTCGACGACTTAGGCTCGGTCCGGACGGTTACCGGACGATCGGACGGCGATTATCCATGGAGGCGTCGAACACACAACACGACGGCATGACGTTACCTCTTTTTCGAAAGCGTTTCATAGTTTTGTATGTAAGCTTTACGCAGGCGTACACCAAGCGTATAATGCAAATACGCGTCTATGAAGCTATGCGTCCTTGGATAGTAGGTCTTCGGTTGGTGAAAAACTATTGCAGATCACATGAGTTAGGTTTTTTATAGCTAACGAACTGGCTTGTAAAATATACTTTTAAGGATTTTGCAGTTCTAGAATAGGTTTAAAAATTGAGTAGAACAAAGAAATGTCTAGTTTTTTCAGTTCGGACATAACCCAATTGTTATGCCCGAACTGACTGTCCGCGCTACAATTAGAGCGATGGGCTGATATCAAATCTTGAAGAATAATATAAGTAAAACGTGATAACCTCCCAAGTGTTTTATTCAAGTAGAAGATCCTCTACCGTAGCGTGTTAGGTATAGGTAGGTCATGCTTAATCCTTCGAAAGTTTTTTTTTAGAATATAAATGGAGGCAACAAGCCTCCACATTTCTATTCATTGGGGCGTAGCTCATGTGATATCGAAAGGAGATCGTATGAGTTAGGTTTGTTATAGCTAACGAACTGACTTGTAAAATATATTTTTAAGGATTTTGCAGTTCTAGAATAGGTTTAAAAATTGAGTAGAACAAAGAAAGGTAGTTGTCTAGTTTTTTCAGTTCGGATGGTTATGCATTGTAGCGCGATGGGCTGATATCGAATCCTGAAGAATAATATAAGTAAAACGTGATAACCTCCCAAGAATTTTATTCAAGTAGGAGATCCCCTACCGAAGTCTACATAATAATAGGGCTATGGTTTTTGGAAACTTAAGTGGACTGGTTACCAGGAACTATGTTAACACTATAGCCCCTGCTAGCGAAAGGGAATGTCAGACTGAATAAAATCCATCTGCGTTCTTTCAGTTGCCCTTTGTGTTTCAGGCCTACGGTTTTTACTTACAAGTGATATCATGATTGCTTCTAAAAATTCCTTTTTTCCTATAGTAATCAAATATATACGATCATTTATGTAGTTAATTTGTATTTTAGTACGAGTAAGCTCTTTATTTGCATGTAAAAATTGTAATTAATTATTTTTGTATGCCTACAATAGGCTGATCATAGCGCACATTAACCTTAAACATGTCCAACCACTGTACCTACCTATGTATCACAAATAAAATATTTCTGATTTCTGATTTCTGATTTCTGAAATAATCATGACCAATAATACTCGTAGTTATTCTACCTTGAATGCCAGGCTATTTGACGAATATTTGTTTACGCAACATTAAATATTTGGGAATTGAATAAAGCTAGTTATTTTCGTAAGAACCCCCGCAAACTGCTGACTTTCGATCGGCCGATAATTTAGTTGGTTGCTTAATCAGTATGAAGCTGTATGGAAGTGCACACAACTCAACGATTCAGTATCGGCCAACAAAAAAGTTTGATAGGCTACACGATTGCCTTCAAGAAAGCCTCAAACTAAACCGTCGGCCAACTATCGGCCGACTGCTAATGAGTACGGCGCTCTTACCACGCGCGCACACAACCGACTGTTTAGTCGGTTAAACTAGTGTTGGGTAACTCGCTTAATAAAAATGAGAATGAGGGAGGCCCTCATTTTACCTCGCGAGGTACTCGTGAGGTACCCCTCATTTGAGGCGAGGTGTTTGTACGCGCCTCATGACTTTACTAGTAGTCACGACTTCACGAGTACTCACGAGTCATAGTTACGAAGCATCGAGCGCGAGTAAGACAGAAAATCTTGCCAACCGCCGCGACTCGCGTTGAGGGAGTGAGCGAAATGCAACAAAACGACCCCGTAGGTAATATTTATTAGTGACGTTATTGTAAGGAGTTAAGGCTCATAATCAATAAATAATAAACGCTATAAATAATGTTAGTACTCTATTTCAATCAAAATGCTACGGATTTTTTTGTATTTTTATTTGTTTTTTTAGTTGCTTCGTGACCTTGATTGTGCATTGTTGACATTATTACGCTTTTAAATTTCCTTTGCATTTTTGTAATACTTATCGTAGTAGTTAGGTACTCATTGATTTCCTAGTATAATCGTGAAACCTGCAAGAAGGGTACGCTTCTCTTTTATTATTTTTACTCACTCACTCATCAATGCCGCTCGTCGCTCGCCTCGCGAGTTCTCGGACGAAACATTCACTGTGCGAGTCACGCTAGTACTCTGTAAACCTCATGAGGAATTGAATGAGGTGGTTCAATTTTGAGAATCGAGTAACTCTTTCAATTCGTCGTGGCGAGTTACTCATTTGAGGTACCTCACGAGTGAGGGGCTCATCACTAGGTTAAACTCTGTTGATATTTTAGTTTGTTACGAACTTTGGCACCGGACGGTCGTGATGTGATGGCGCTGTTCAGTTCTATTCTCTTGCTACTTATTGATACGTTGATCGTAAATTTGATAGAATAAGTAAAAAAATGTCCCTGCAAGGAAATCGTCCGAGAGGTGTCGGCCGATAGTTAAATTTAGTATGCGCAATTGCGCACTCACCACAAACCCAACTGTTTAGTCGGGCCAATGTACGCACTTAGCAGCCAAACTAGACTAAACTGTCAGCCGATCGAAAGTCAGCAGTTTGCAGGGTCTCTTAAGGTATTGAATATGTGCCCACGTGCCAAGGTTAGTACTATTGATGTAAGTTGATACTGCTACTGATAATTTGAGCGACTATTGTGTATATTCCCCGTAAAATGTAAAGGCTTTTATTAGCTCGCACAAATTTCTCAGAAAATGTTATTAAAAATCTAAATATGGAACACAAAAATACGAATAAGGAATATGAATACCCAGTACGACCTTTGACGTTGGGATCGGTGTAAGCGTAAGCATATTAATTTTTGGTTCTATGATATGCCGGTTTCCTCACAATGTTTTCCTTCACTGTTTTGAAAGCAGTGGTGTATAATTAGGTTTGTAATTTTAAAATAGTATTAAGATTGCGTCATTTATCGCATAGTCTCGCAAATTAACTGTTTTTCATTCTTTGTTCTCCATTTTTTCTCCTCAAGAGGTTTCATCTTCAAGATTTTAAAGGTGACATTGATTAAATTTGTTTATTCGTTTATTCTCGCATTAATAAAAATCAAAATTTTCGCTTCCAGGAAGCTTTTCACGGCCAACGCCCAAATCCCCAAAAATGTGTCTCAGCATAGGAACATGAGCGTGATCGCTACTCCTGCTAGGAACAAAATTTCTAAAGGCGAGATGTTCTTCCTAATGAGCACAATGGTGGTCGACTGGTCCATCGTCCCCACCTGGGTGTTGGACAACGTCCAGAATTACAGGAATAAAGAATAAGCGGACGGACAAGCTTAGACAATTAAGTGTAGATACTGCGTGATAACAGTTATGTAATATGTTAAGTAGAACGTCTTGCAGCCATTACATGTACATTTCTTTACAATCGGCAATCTTCCGATATTTTTAAGTGGTTGTGGGTAACGCAAACTCGCTTACGCAGCATCGGAACACCGGTCCTTTAGATATTCATCACATCTCATTTCACATAGCACACATTCTTTAAGAAAATAACCATTTTCCCTAGAAAGTTGTTTTAAGTACTAACATACTCGTATTGTTATTATTTTCTCACATTGTTGCGATACGTACCTCTGAAGAAGCTTTAACGTTTTAATTAATTGTTAAATTCTCATGCAAACCTTTTACAAAGGGTATAATGGCGGACTCCTATTATCTAAAACCACGCGGTGGTTGTTCTAAGAAGGTACGTCTAGAGCTTCGTGGTTTTCGACGATACCCCGAGCCCTTCGTGTTTCTACGTCGATATAACAAAGTAGCCTGTATTTCTTCTCCGAAGGATTAAAAAGGTATAGGTACTCGTAATACACCAAAGACCCACATACCTCCGTTGCAAAGGCAGGATCCTCCGACCAGACGGCTGTTAAGTCTGATCCGGGCAACTGCCCGGTAAAATTATGATCAAATCGCGCGGAGAACTCTAATTGCACGAAGCAGGGTTTTGGTAGTTTTTAGAACTTTGTGGTGCCATAGATGTCGCTATACAGTCATGTTTGAGTCCCATGTGATGAACTTTTTACCTGGAACAAATTAAACATCGTGGTGCTTAAAATACGAGTATATTTAAAAGTTTTTTAAATGTTCTCTTTTTGTCCACAGATCCGTCTCACCTGCGTCCGTCGCCATAAAGTTCGCTTCGAGGAGATATCAACAGTCAGACCAAGCGTCAATTCAGACCCCATCCCTCACTGGGCTGAACATTCCATAGATGAGAAGACTGTCAAGGCCTCTCACAGCTGCGAAATATTCGTCCTGCACAGTCCTAAGAGAAACTTCAGGTAGCAATCAGCCACCCCTGGAAAATTTGTCCAGGAAAGTGAATTTTAAAATTGAAAATAAAAGTGAATTTTAAAATTAATAAAAATGAAAGTGAATTTTAAAATTAATAAAAATGATAGTGAATTTCAAATTAAAAATGATTGTGAATTTTAAGATTAAAAATGAAAGTGAAAATCTATTTTTGTTACTATGGTTGAATAATGTTATAAGTGGTGGTAAATTATAAAAGTATTTGAAAAAAAAGGTTGTGAAAAAAATATTTTTAAAGAATGAATACTGTAGCAAAAAACTTTGAGAGTGGAAACTGATTAGTTTTAAAATGTTATTAAGGTAATTTTATGAGACTCTGAAAAAGAAAAAACTTGTTTTGACTGGTTTGAGGCATCAGATCAAAATATTTATGATTTATTTTGTAATTGTTTAAACATTGTGCTCTGAATAATTATATATATTTTTTAATGGTAGTGCACCTCAAGGGACGTTAACAGAAAGTACCAATGTGTTAAAAATGTGGTTTAAGAATTCTAGACAAAAAATAAACACAATGTCAATGTCATTAATTATTTATACTGAACACGAAATTCTGTCAAAAATTTTTGTTTACTAAACTTTTTTATACTTAATATCAGACACGTTGTAACAGACACGTTCTACATATTTTTAAAAGAACGTTTCAGAATTTAAGCCAATGAACTGATAAGAACAAAGTCTTGTAGCTTGTTCATTGATGCAAAAAAGATGAAAGGGAAAATGGTGCAAAAAATAAGGCCCAGAGCTCTCTTATATTTTAGTTTCTGAAACTCGGATTTCTGCCAACATCTCTTTTATAAAATTGATTCACGTTTCGATAATTTTGTTCTCATAAACTAAAAACAAACAAGAAAAAGATTGGTTTTATCGAAATAAACTATTATTTTGTATTGGCTTCAAATAGCTTTTATATAATACTTGGTTTTTGTAAACATTTAAGTTGATGACTGTTTGGACGTGTTTGTGTTTGGTTATATTTTTATTTATGTTGTTCAGTGTAAATAGAAACAGGCTTTTAATATTCATTTAAACAATATTTTGAATTTATTAATATCTAAACAATACTTAGATGTTTACCACCTAAGCTTTTTTTTGTAGGTGGGAAAATCGTCCAATGACATCCCCCGCCCTTGAACGGAGCAGGAGGGTGTGTCAGACTTTTACTGACTAAAAACCCACTCCTGTTCCTTTGTTGCCTTTCATACCAGGGCCGAGTCATCTTTTCAGAAGCAGACCCTTGGCCCCAGTAGGCTTCGACCCTGCTAGGCCCCTACGGTTTGCTGACATATCCTTGAGGCACGCGTGGAACAGTACGTGCCGTCGACGATTTGGGCTTGGTCCGGACGGTTACCGGACGTTCGGATGGCGAGTTACCCATTGCTCACCATCCGCAAACCCGCGCCTACGGTGGCCAAAAATCAGGATCGGGATCTCGGCGGCTGGGACGTGCGGCCTCCTCCTTTACCTAAGCCTATATTGTGGAATGCAATAAAGAATTGTAGTATTGAGTAAATATCTACTAAATAATATAAATACGTTTTTTGGATTTCATTTTTATAACAACACGCTGCAGTGGCATTATTTTCTAGTTCATGAACGTACACGTGACGTCATTACTTCCATTTGGAGAAATGAAATAAAATTTCTAAAACCAATCCTTCATGCTGGTCTGATTAACAGAAACATACATTTCTCGCAAATGAAAATTTCGTTTGTGAACTGTTTTCCTTGTAACACCTGTTGATATTTAATCTTTTGTGTTTTATTTAGTAATCAAAATTGGGTAAAACCATCGTGGGCAGTGGTAAATTAGTTTGTATCTGTTCATGCAATGCAAGAAACAGAAATCTCTGCTCTATCAATTTGAAAAAATAATTAATGTGTCGGGCGCAACTTCAAAAATTTATAAGTAATTTTACAATGTAGTGGTTTATTTAGACATGAATAATTGTCTTTCCTGGAGAGTCTTCAAATACAAAAATATCGACTAAACTAACTAGTCTTTCTCAAATTATCTTTGCAAGATTCTACTTATGACTCTGTCACACTGACCTCATTTTCACGACTCTAATGCACAAGAATGCTGACAAAATGGACCCAGATTTTTTTCCCTTTACTTGTATTTTTTCGTCCATCGTGTTGGGAAATACTTGGGAAACTCTTTAGAGTGCGTTAAGTAGGTCGGTATTTTACGTATGTGGAACTGGAACCCTCGTTTTCAGAGAGTCACATATTCCTAAAGCTAGAGATATGTGTGCGAGGGATACGGGTAAGTAATGTGTGTGAGTAGACCTGAAAAGAGTCAGCTAGTCATCCTCGCACCCTTGACCTTCACATCATTTCACACATCGCTATCTAACAATTCCTATTTACTATTTGGTTTTGATCACATTTTTAGGGTGCTTCTCTATCAAAGATGTGTTAGGTAGCGAGTCGGTGTGCGAGAATAAAATCTTTCAATGGCTTTATTCTCTAGCCAAGCTTAGCGCAGCTCTGGCGGAATAAGGCTGATCGAGTTAGGCACACACATTTCTAAAGCAAGAGATATGTGTGCGAGGAATGCGGGTGAGTAATGTGTGTGCGTACACCTATTAAGAGTCCGCTATCTCGTAATTCACATTGATTGTTCAGTTTTGATCACACATTTAGGGTACTTTACCATCAAAGATGTGTTAAGCAGCAAAGTGGTGTGCGAGAAAAAAATCTATCAATGGTTTTATTCTCTAGCCAACCCTAACGTAGCTCTGGTGGAATAAGGCTAATAGAGTTAAGCACACACATTTCTAAAACTAGAGATATATGTGCGAGGGGTGCGAGTGGTACGGGTACCACACACACACACACACACATTACTACTTAGTAATGTGTGTGCGTACTCCTGAAAAGAGTCCGCTACTCATCCTCACACCATTTGTGCTTCACAGTATTTCACACATCGCTATCTCGTAATTCACATTGATTGTTCGGTTTTGATTACACATTTAGGGTACTTTACCAAAAGATGTATTAAGCAGCAAAGTGGTGTGCGAAAAAAAATCTATCAATGGTTTTATTCTCTAGCCAACCCTAGCGCAGCTCTGGTGGAATAAGGCTAACAGAGTTAGGCACACACATTTCTAAAACTAGAGATATATGTGCGAGGGGTGCGAGGGGTACGAGTGAATAGTAATATGTGTGCGTACCTACTCCTGAAAAGAGTCCGCTACTCATCCTCACACCATTGAGCTTCACAGTATTTCACACATCACTATCTCGTAACTATTTGATAAGGAATCACCTTTAGAAAGTAATTATTGTCTAAAAGACAAGGATGGTAATGATGGCTCATTTGTGTACCTAAATCCTACTAACCTAAATATTTTGTACCAATACTATCTTTAACTAATTAAAAAAACTGTAAATTTTGTAAATAAGCTAACTTAATAGTTTTAATTGTTCGATATTTTCATCAAATCGACAATTACTTGTAATATATCCTTGTTGTACTAAATTGTTATATCTTTAATGTATAAATTTTATATTTATAAGCTCGGACTGTATCATAATTATGTCGAAAATTGTACAATATTTGAATAAGTATTTTAGAAAATAAACTCCTTATTGCTAATTGGTTCGTATTTATTTTGAATTTTTGAATAAGGTATAAAGGCACATATAAAGGCACAATACACGATAAGGATTTCAAAAAAAAAACTGAAAATTTTTAACACATCTAGCGCTGTTTGGCGCTAAAACACATACAATCATTCAATCACTCGTCATTATATTATGCAGTCAAACAGGGTGAATAGGAACGCAGGGGTGAATAGGAACAAAAGTTTGAAGGTGATTTTCGCGTTAATTAACAATTTTTCCCAGCATTTAAGTCCTTCTATTTATTCATTAATTGTAATAAAAAAGGATGCTTTGATAGAAATCAATTATATAAATATACACCAATGTGAAAAACCTAACTAAAGTTTTGTTCCTATTCACCCCTGCGTTCCTATTCGCCCCGTTTGATGGTATTGAAAATAGACTTATTTTTATTCAAACAACGGTATATTAATTATGAATGCATTATTAAGGAATTCTACTGAGACTAAGATATTTCGATAATGGACCTTAGTTTAGGGTAGGAATTTCAGCAACTCCTCCCGAGGGTGCCGTTTGGGGTGACCAAGGGTCAGGTATAATATTAGAACGGTACATAGATAAATCTGGGGTCCCTAAGGAATGTGAAGGTCAGACACAATCAGCACTTATTTGACCGTAACAAAATTGTTTGTGTGTTACTCTGTTCTTTCTGCTTAGGACAAATCTTGTTTCATTACATTTACCTACCTATTCGAGACTCATTTTGTCGGCGCGGGCTTGCGGACGGCGAGTAATGGGTGGCTCGCCGTCCGACCGTCCAGTAACCATCCGGACCGAGCCCAAGTCGTCGACGGAGCGTACTGTTCCACGCGCGCCTCAGGGAGATGTCAGCAATTCGTAGGGGCCCAGCAGGGTCGAAGCCTACTGGGGCCACGGGTAGTGTGAAAGTGAAACCCGCGGCAGCCCTTATTTTGAAATTGCTCTTACCGTCTCTCTGAACGCTTTTTCAAAAATGTTCGTCATCATCTTTTGTCCTTGTTCCATATTGCTTGGGGTCGGCGCCACGGATTTTTATTCCTTTTTATCCTATCAGTAGTCACGCTATCGTTGACTCCCTTTTCTTGTCGTATTTCGTAAGTACTAAAATAAAACAAAAGTAAATCTCTACTGTTTAACTATCTTTTTTTGAGATCCTAATTACTAAAAATAGCTGACATTAGTAAGAATCATTGATGATTCGACGAAAGCGAGCAAGAAACTAGGTATAACAAATCGACAAAAAAATTACCATTACAGAGTTTTTTTGGTAATAAAAAATGTTCCTAGTCGTGGCAACACTGTTTCCCCTAGGGCCTACCCAAAAGCTACCTTAAATTACAATATAAAGTGTTACATAACGGTTTTGCGATAGGTTTATGCATACGTGCGTCTTGGGTTTTTCATTCACTTATATTGAACATTGGTAGGTAAGCCTACAAACGATTGAGTAAGATTTCTTCGGATTTTATTCAGTAAAACTTTTATACAAAACCGTTACAAATTTGTCTTTTAGGCAAAGAGAAGATAACGTCTCTTTTGGCACTATAAACCATTTCTTATTTTTTAATGTATTATTAATGTTTAAAAAATAGAATAATAAAATATTACTTTTTTTTTTTTTTTTTTTAGGTGGGAAAATCATCTTATGACAAATCCCGCTCTTGGGCGGAGCGGAAAGTAGTGTCAGACTTTTACTGACTAAAAACCCACTCCTGTTCCTTCTTTGCCTTCGTCCCAGGGCCCCGGGTTTCGCTTTCACACTACCCGTGGCCCCAGTAGGCTTCGACCCTGTTGGGCCCCTACGATTTGCTGACATCTCCATGAGGCGCGCGTGGAACAATACGCGCCGTCGACGACTTGGGCTTGGTCCGGACGGTTACCGGACGATCGGACGGCGAGCCACCCATTGCTCGCCGTCCGCAAGCCCTCGCCTACGGTGGCCGGAAATCGGGATCGGAATCCCGGCGGCGGTTGGGGCGTGAAGACCGTTGCCTCACGCGATCGGCCGCCTCCTTTGCTAGCATTACTGCTTCGCAGAAGGAGGCGACCGCCTGCCACTCTTCCTCGCTCCGGACCATGGCCTGTACCAAGGCCCGGCGCGAGAGATCGCCGCCGCCGATCGCCCCCACGAGGACACGGCGTTGCTCTGCCCAAGCGGGGCACACCTCCACCGTGTGCTCCACCGTGTCCTCCGGGCGGTCCGCACAGTGGCGACACCCGGGCGTCTCTTAGTTTTTTTAAAACAATTAAGGTAAAAGTGCCAGGGTAGCCCACGAAATTCAAAGCTTAAGTTTTTTTTTTTGCATTCTGCAGTTAAGAATTAAGTTGTATGTTGATTAAAATATGATTGGCTAGCGTCTTCTTCTTTTTTGCCGTACCACTCTTGCCAGAATAGTCGTGGTTATCACGAAGGTAGCTCTCCGCAAGCAGTCAGGGTACGCCACACGACTTCCCGCCCCTTTTGCCTGCTGGCAGTCATCCGGGCGCACTCATTCAATGGGCCGTTTTGATTTGGTCAGTTCATGGCATCGGTGATCTGCCACGCGGCCTTGTTCCGTCCACCTTTCCTTATCTAACAAGGCGTTCGATGGAGTCAATTCCGCGTCGAAAAATGTGGCCAAAGTATTTAAAAATACGACTCCAAACCAGCGTAGACAAGCGTTCCTTGACACCCAGTTCCTCGAGAATGGAAGCGTTTGTTCGAAACTCGATCCAAGGTGTCGTAAAGGTGGACTTCATTGGCGGGCGTATTACGTATTTAATTATGGAATCATAACAATTATAATTGTTATTTTCACGAGGGGAGACTGATGACGTCACACCTAGGTAAAAAGTATACTAAGGTGTATCGAAATAATTTTTTGTTTACATAATTAAAGAAAAACTACGTTTATATTATTTGGTAATATACAAGTATTTATTCTTTCAAAATATTTTTTCTGGAACCTTTTCTGTTGTAATCGCTGAAAGAATATTACTTCATCTACGAGTAGATCTTCAAGAAAGTAACTTGGTGTGTTGTTCTAGTACTATCTTCTAGATATATGATGTACCTAAGTAACTTCTAAGTTACACAAGCTTTTTTCACATCCAACACACTTTGTTTATAGTTTCTGTTTCAATTACTTTCTGTCATTTTTGAGCAACACATAACTCTTGTGTCGTGCAAGCCAAGGAGAACCTTTTCGTTAATCTTTTAATTTACATACATGAGTATATGTCCACTTTCAGCGATGTCCTGCGAATTTTCAGTTTAAAAATAAGCACTACGTTGTGAAATTCACGAGTTACAACTGTCAGAGATCTGATTGAAATTAGACGAAATTCGTTTTCATGCATTCGTTTTTGTAGTGTTCTTAACCCATTAAAGGTTACTGTACTCGTTTGAGTACAGCCATATCCCTAAGTGTAAATTACAGATCTCGTGAAGTTACCTCTTAACACTGTTCAAGTATACTGCTAAAAATTAGCTTCATTTTGCTTTTTGGTAAAAATTGACACTTTAAGTTGTGTTATCAAAACACTGAGGTGGTAAGTGAATAATTTTTGATTTTCTAAAATTATTATTGTTTAGAAGTTGTTTTTTTCATCTCGCTGGTATAAAATACATGTCACAGTAAGTCATATGGAATAATATAGTTGATTATTTATGACTAAAATAAAACTAGAGTCACATAAATGTTACTGTACTCAATTAAGTACAGTGACAGCATACGTAAGTAAAATACCCATTTTTCTTATTTAGATTCCTTGCAATGAAGATACAGCAATTGACATCGCAAAAAAGCTACAAGGGACTATGATCATATTGAAGTTGTTTTACTGGAAAGCGATGATGATGAATGTCACTGGGCTATACCACCTGATTCAAATGCATTGACTGATGGTGTCGGCTGTTCATTCTCCCCCAAAACTTGTAAGACTTGTAACAAAAACAAAAAATAATAAAAAAATATACATAATTCACTCGCATGAGTATATTAAAATTTAAACATACATTATTAGATGTATTACAAAAAATATACATCGATTATAATATTTTTATGTTTGTTATCTCAATGCTGACTGACTGTCCTTTGCTTGTTGAAACTTAAACGCAATATCACTCAAACGAAAAAATTACATTTCGTCACAAAAATCCGAAGTCAGAATTGAGCCATTTACAATGTAAGTTAACAAATTTAAAAAATACAAACATATTCAGAAACTCAACATTAAAATCAATATATTTTAAGGAATATAATAATAGACTTTTACGTGAAATTGCCATTTTTTAAATTTTTTTTTAATTAGTTGGTACTGTAATATTACAGAAAATACAAAACACAAAGAAACCAATAAATACCTTATTTCAAAAAAAGAATAAAGCACCTCTAATATGAAGTTTATTTGAACTTATATTTCCAAGTCAATTCAAAGATATAACACTTCAAAGCAACCCATTTTAAAACACGGCAATTTACTCAATATATTAGATAAATATAAGTATTACTTAGAAGTTATTGTTAACTATCACTCGACATGTTTTGAGATTTGAAACAAAAATATTCACTACTTTAAGACTACTAATTTTCTATAACGCTCCCGCTCTTTCATAACTTTTTTTTCAAAGACTCATCAGTGACCACATTTTATTATTATTTTTTTTTGTTAGAGGCCAGTTTGATTTTTGAATAAACTTATTTGATGCATGTACATTTTATTTCAGTTTTTATTTTTTTTTCATAATAATGGTTTTTGACGTTCCAAATTCAAATGTCAATACTCCCTAGATAACGCCCATACTAATTCCATCCCAAGGGACAGAATGACTTGTTTTAAGTGATTATTGTAAGACTTGTAAAAAAAACCCGCAATATATATTTGCAAATAAAAGGTTAATTTCCATCAAGCTAACTGAGGATGTGGTTCAACACTATTGTATGATATAAATTTTGGGTAAATTTATTAAATAATTTGGATCCTTCATACATAATACTTTGTTTTTCGTAGTCTGTGCTATTGTACGTTGTACTGTAGTATGCTGATCTCCTTAGTAGTTCTGGCTTGTGCTAGATGAATACTGACAAATGCTTGCACTGACTGGACAGGTCCGGTCCATTCAAAACTGTTTCAGACACTAATCTGCACGATTTTCATATGTTTTGACTATTACATGTTTACTGCGACTTTGACAACTAGTTTGTTTCGGTGTTTCCTCTCAGGGTAGTCAGATCGGAAACTCCAGCCTCGTTTAGACTAAATTGAGAAAAGAAATGACGTGAAAAAGTTTTTTTTTTAATCTATTTGCAAAATAAATATATGAAAAATGGTGAAACCATTGGTCCAGGTGGAATACCAGTTGAAGTGTGGAAGTTATTGCGAGTGGATGGATGGGTGTGGTTAGCTTTGTTCTTCAATAAGTTTTTGCTGGAAGAACCATACCTGATGATTGGTGCAACAGCTTTTTGGGGCCATCTTTAAAAACAAAGGTGTGCTTGAGTGCAACCAAAGAGATTTAAAGAGATATTTAATGTCTTTGAGTGCAACAAATATAGAGGAAAAAAGCTAATGTCACATACTATCAAAGTCTGGGAGAAAGTTATTGAAAGGCGGCTGAGAGAAGAGAGTGGAATTTCACAGAATCAATTCAGTTTTATGGTGGTTCGGGGTACAACGGATGCCATTTTCGCTTTACGATAGCTGTGTGAGAAATAACTGTAATCGTTGACCTCGAAAAGGCATACGACCGGGTACCTCGTGAGGCTCTGTGGTGGGTCCTTAAGGAGAAATGTGTGCCTGGGAAGTATGTACAGTTGATTTCGCTGCAGTACCCAAGTCCAGACCACTAGCAGCTTCAATGTGGCTGTAGGCTTACATCAAGGGTCAGCTCTTAGCCCTTACCGATTCCTGATGATAATGGACGCTCTGACGTCGGACGTCTAGGAAGAGGCTCCCTGGTGTATGCTGTTTGCTGATGACATTGTGCTGGTTGCCAAGAGTGGCGTAGAGGTCTAGAGCATGTTGGCCTAAAATTGAGCACAATCAAAACGGAGTACTTGTTCTGCGATTTGGGCGGTCTCTCCAGTTCTGTGCCCATAGCTCTCGCCGGAACAGCCATATCAACCTGTTTCGATTTTCGGTACCTAAGGTTAACTATCAAAGGGGATGGTGGGGTAGACCGAGACGTAATACATCGGATCAACCCAGGATGGATGAAAAAAGATTGCATGTAGCGGAGATGAGAATATTGAGATGGATGAGTGGTGTGATGAGACTGGATAAAGTGAGAAATTTAGAGAGTATATTAGAAGAAGTCTGAAAGTGGCGCCAGTGACTGAAAAGTTGAAAGAGAATCGTTTGTCTTGGTATTGGATGATACTAAAAGAGTTATGAGTATACATGTGGATGGATGGAGAGGGAGAGGGAGGCCAAAGAAAAGATGAATGGATTGTGTGAGAAGTGATATGAAAGAAAAGAGAGTTAGTAATTGCGTGACGGGTCGGGTGGGGGACAGGACAGAATGGAAGAAAAAAACGTTTGGGCCGACCCCAAATAAAACTGGAAAATGGCAGAAAGATATTGACAATCGTTATCACCGATGGAATGTCACTAGACTTCTCTAGAGTGTCTAAATGTCCCCTGACTAAATTTTGCTTACGTAAAAGACCAAAGAAATATTACTGCAATAATTGCGTCATGTTGCCTGTTAGATGCTTAACCTAACGTCATTAACATCGTCAAGGCTTGGCTTGATATCGGTTGGAGTTTGAAACCGAGAATTATGTCTATTGCAAGATCTTATGAACTTCTTCTTCATTTCAATTCAATAGTTAAACCTTATATAGTTTAGCCACGGCATATAACGACGTCAATGGCGTTCATTAAGTCCTTAATGGTGCAGATGTGAGCCCTTGGGGCAATCCAACAAGTAGATCATTACCTGGACCGGCTTCTTCATAGATGGGTGCATCATCTACTGGAATCTTATCATCCCTTTGGTTTATGTTCAGTTTAGTAGGTTGGGTGGTCTGAAAAATGCAATTGATATTAAAATGTCTGACAGCTGCACTTAAAATTGAAGTAAGATTACATGAACTTGATCACAATGTGTTTCAGGATAGGCATTCGACATGAAACCAAAACTAATAATACTAATAATATTCCACAACATTCACACAACGCCATCTAGTCCCAAACTAAGCAGAGCTTGTGGTATGAGTACTAGACAACTGATAAACATACTTATATATTTCTAAATACATACATTTTATCTTTTTATAGATAAATTACATCCAGACACAGAACAAATGATTGTGCTCATCACACATCATTTATCGTGGGTGAGAATCGAACCCACGACCTCCGGCATAGCAGTCAGGATCACTGATAACTAGACCAACATGCCAGTGAAACTATTGCAAGATTGTAATTGTTTTTGTAATTACTAAAACACTAGCTTTGAGGGACATGTAAATAAGCTCAACTGCAGATATATATGCGTTACTAACACCTTACCGTTCCGTTTACCGACTATACTATTTTAGGAGGAGCACTACTTTTTTTATCGTCGAGAATGCTTATAGAAGTCATTCCCCCGAGGCAAGCGGGCCATCAAGGCCTGAGTCTGTTTAAGCGACTGAATCCCGAAGTCTCTCTCAAACGATCTCCATAACGGCGATCATTATGCGCCCACTGTCTTACGGATAATCTGTTGTGCACTTCCCGTGTCCGGTTAGGATCTGCGTCAGGCAGAACGTCTCGAAAGATCTCGACCGTGCCACTCCTCAAAGAGAGAACACAACTACTAATACTTACGGTGTATTCTACTAGTGCTTTATGTTATAATCTATAGTACAAACTTACATTGTTTTCTGGAAATCTGGGTAAGTCTTGTCGCCTCGCTGATATTTCCTCTGTGTCTGGTGGACTGCGTTTTATGTGAAAACTTTTTATAATGGAAGCGGTAACTAGCGTGCCAAAAACCGTGCCAATTATAAATGAAATTACAATGATTTTTATTATTTTTATTTCTGATGACAGAAAAGATGAAAGAATCGTAAAGATTAAAACAAGGTCCCAAATTATTTCCATATTTAAAATATAAATGAACTCACAAAATTAATTATTTTGTGACACTGTTAATGCCACTGAATCACAATTTTAACAAATACGTCCAACGTTTACTAGAAAGGAAAAGGAAATAAGTAATCAATTTTGATTTTATGGCGCATTTATAATATTCATTATGTTCGATTTTCCTCATACAAGTGATACTACAAGTAATTAGGCACTATCGATAATAATACTGTAATTAAGTGAGTAATAAATCATAATAATAGGTCTTTACCTATGAAATTGGAGATTTTTAAAACGGGTTGCTTTGAAGTGTTATATCATTGGATTGACTTGGAATCATAAGTTCAAATAAATTTTATATTAAAGGTATGTTATTCTTCTTTTGAAATTAGGTATTTATTGGTTTCTTTGTGTTTTATATTTTCTGTAATATCGCAGTACTTATAACCAAGTGTTCTGCAGTTATTAGCATAACTTACTCGTGAGACCTGCAGAACACTACAGTGCGAAGGACTGCGTAGCATAACTTACTCGTGAGACATGCACGAACACTACAGTGCGAAGGACTGCGTAGCATAAATTGCTCGTGAGACCTGCACGAACACTACAGTGTAAAGGACTGCGTAGCATAACTTACTCATGAGACCAATTGAGTTAAAACTGCTATGAATGATACAGGATAGTACAGACGCTTCCAAGTAGTTTGTTTTATTATTTTACTAACTGCTATCCAGCGGTTTCACCCGCGTGAAAGCAGGAAATTATCCCAAGGGAACATACTCCCGATATAAAAGTATCCCATATGCTATTCCAGGGCATGACCTGTCAAATTTCATCCAAATCCGTCCAGCCGTTCAAACGTGAAGAATCAACACATACAGTACCTAGGTACACTATTAAAAACTTTCGCCTTTATAATATTATTTATTTATTTATTTGAAGAGGAGAGATGAAACGCATGTTACTAAAAGAGTTATGAGTTTACATGTGGATGGATGGAGAGGGAGAGGGAGACCAAAGAAAAAATGGATGGATTGTGTGAAGAGTGATATGAAAGAAAAGGAAGTTAGTTAGTGATAGTATGACGAGTGACAGGGCAGAATGGAAGAAAAAAACGTGTTGCGCCGACCCCAAATAACACGGGACAAGGGCAGGAAGATGATGATGATGATTTAATCTTCATGCAATTAGTGTGATTTTAATACCTATTGAATTGATGTAGATATAATTTTAATGTTTTTAATACTGTAATTTTTTGTCACCACCATCATTTTAGCCAAAATTTTTTTTTTTTTTTTCTACTGTTGGGCATAGGCCTCCCCCAAGTGTCACCACAACAAACGGTCCTGTGCTTCTCGCATCCATCGGATTCCCACGACCCTCAGCAGGTTATCGGACCACGTTATGGGAGGCTTCCCAACGCTGCGTCTTCCGGTGTGCGGCCGCCACTCCAGAACCTTTCGGCCCCATCGACAATCTGTTCTACGAGAAATGTGCACTGTCCACTGGCACTTAAGTTTGGCGATTCTTCGGGCTATGTCGGCAACCTTGGTTTTCTTGCGGGATGTCTTTATTTTTGATGCGATCACACAAGGAAACTCCAAGCGTAGCGCTTTCCATTACCAAATATGATTTTGTTAAAATGTGAATATTGCAGTAGGCTGCGATATTGTAACCACTAAAATTATTATTAGGGAAATAATATCATTATTATGTTGTTAATTGTTCATAAATTTATATAAAATAAAATTTATTATGATTTCGCACCTTGTCCATTTGTAAATTTGTTTCCTTATTTTTGACGAGGGAATATTAATAGGTAGGTATATTACGCAGTATCTAGTTTGGGGACCACCATCCAAATATATCTAGAATTACTAATTAGTTACAGACAATATTAATCATTATATAATAGTTTTAAGGTATTCTTTATTTACTGTAACAATGAACATAAAACTAAGAATAAGAATAAGAATAATGTTTATATTCTTATTCTTAGTTTGGTTTATAAAGATAAATATTAATAATAATTCGTTCGTGAGCGCATCATCCCCACATATCATCATCGCTTATTATTCTCCCAATGCTAGCTACGATGAAGTTATCACTACATGATCACAGTATGTTGTTATTAGCAAACAAGGAGTGGCTGCTGCCATCCTTACAACTAGCGATAATTATCTACAACTCAAATTATTAAAATTGGTCCTTATTTAGCCGATCTTGTATTACAAAATATGACGGCGATGTAAATATACACCGCATGTTTAACATGACGTGTTGTATAGTTGTAATGCAATTTTAAATATTATGTTATGCGTGTCTTAGTTTTGCAAGTGGGCCACGTTACCGAATGAGGCACGTATGCCTGGTTTACTATACTAATCCGCTAATCGCAACAACGATACCGATGAGAAAATTTAAAGATGTAAGTATTTCTTTTTTTTTAAACTTTAAGCCCCACACTCGAGTTACTCCTACATCGTACGTGCGACGAATGTTCGTGCCTATATACGAAAAAACTAATTTCTTCCTTACAATTTGATATTTTTATTGTCATATCAGTTTTCCCCGATCACTAAATGTATTAAAGGCACTCATTTGCGTCCAGTGGCTTACGACACAAAATAGATAGGTACGAAAGCTGGGCCATATGAATGAGACGTTCTCTCGGTTACAAAGAATCACTCCCTATCTGGCGCAGATACAGATACAGTAAAATTTTAGCATGTACAAGTGCCCTAAGTTAATCCATTCTTTTGAAAATTCAACAATATTCTTTACGCATATCACGTCGTCGCCCAGTCGAAACTGTTTTACGTTTATGAAGCAATAGATTATGAATTTCCGTTTAAATCATTCGCATGACGCTTTGTTACGCAATTGGAGTACTGTATGATTGCTATAATAAGGATAAATATAACTTATAGGTACTGGTATTTAAAACCTTTTCTTTTACGATAGCATGGCTATGCCTAAACCACACTTAACTAAATGTTGTCGTTAAGTTTAAGAATTATATGCATACGTCTTTTATATTTTTCCTCATTTGCAACATTATAGTTCCATACGTATGTGTTTAGATACGTATTGGTATTACTCATCGAATCGAATCATAAAGAAGTAGGTATTAAGTAACATTACTCATTTCTTCCTCCCTCCTGAAGTGGAGGAAGCATCATTCAAAAAAATTTAGAATATAGACTAGTGATGCAACGGAAGTGTCTTAACGGAAGCGGAAACGGAAGCGGAATGTTAATACTATGCAGAAAAAGCACAATTTAATTTTTTAAACACAACAGAAGGTTTACTAATTTAATCACGTTACGAGGCTCGGTGATGCGCAGAATGAACCAAAAAAATATAATAATAAAGAAACTCGTTGCAACACGTTTGTGTAGGTACCGTCTCCACCCCCGCGACTCTTCCGATATGTCCAGTCGTCCACGCGCCCCCCGCCCCCGCGTACCTCGCTGTATTCTTTCGTTTAGAGCTCTGTTATAAATTTTGCGGAAGCAGAAGCGGAAACGGAAGTGAAAAAGCTTGCGGAACTTCTGCAGAAGAGGAAGCGCAAGCAGAGTTCTGTTGTAACACTAATATATATGGTTCCCTTTTCGAAAATGGGAGAGTATCAAATAACTTCTCAGAAGATTTGTCAGACTTTTACGGACTAAACGCACCTTTCTTCAGTATAGTTTTCGTTCCAGGGCCGCAGTCACTCCCGCAGCCCTGACAGGCGTCAGCCCTGGCGGGCCCATCTTTATTTGCTGACAGTTATTTGTGGCACGCGTGGAATATAAATAGTCCTATACACACCTATAGACCTTCTTAAAGAGGACTTCTGGCCGAAAGGTGTCGTATACCGACGTTTCCGAGGATGGTTATGCGACACCACGTAACGCAACACGACGCCGACCACATTATGTGTATAATTATGTTTTTTTTATAAGAATATGTATTAGTTTATTATTGTTTATGATTATTTTATGTATTTTTTCTATGGGCCTCTGATGCCTGAAAATAAAATGTTTATTATTATTTCCTTTATTTATTAAATACACATATAAATTACATTTTTAAATATTTTTTAAACAAAACTCATAGCAAAAAAAAACCATTTAAAAATATAAAAAAATAGTAGCCCACCGGCATCGGGAACAGGGTCCAGGCTACTACTGTTGGTCAGGGCTCCTGAGAGAGGAATCTCCGAACAATACGCGCCGTGTCCAGGAGTACTGCCTTCTGAATCAAGCCTTTGATCCAACTGCCTAACGAGAGCCTCCTCAGATGTTGATCGAGGCTCTAGGCAATTAAGCTATTGGCCGTCATGACTACCAGCACAATGACTGCTGTTCACTTCCCACATGTCGACAACCTCGCGAGCCAAGTCAAGATATTTAGTTTGTTTATCCTTCTCAGCTTTCTCAAGGAGAACCTTGTCGAGACGAGAACGTCATGAGGGACCGCTATATCAACAATCATTGTGCGACGCTCCAGTCGATCTATCGCCACTATGTCAGGCTTATTGGCAACAATAGTCCTGTCAGTGATGATAGATCGATCCCTATACAACGTGATGATGCCATTTTTGAGAACTGGGTCGGGCACATACCTATAGTAGGGTTCTTCACTGATTCAACAAGATTGTATTAATTAAAGAGCAAGTTGCTGGTGGATAATTCTGCCTACGTGGAGTGGAGAGGTATACCACGGCTATCAGGACAATCCCGGAAGTGCGGTCAAGATCCCTACCAGCACCTTACTGGATTATACATCCTTCTCCCGAGCACGTTATTATTATAACCTTTCGTAGTATATCTACAAATGTGATGTTACAAAGGAGACAATTTTTTTTGGGCCCACTATTAAACGGTTACGTTTATTAATAATATTACACATGGAAAAAGCGATCATCTTATTATAATTAACAGACCAAAAATTATATAGAAATCTAACCGGAATAATGAAATAATAGTAAAAAAGTGTTACGGCAAAAAATGCTTGTTTAGGAGCGTTTTCAAGTTTATTTTAACGTGAAAAAAAAAAATGTTAAAATAGTGCGCAGCGGTGACATCGGATTTAAATGCGTTTCAAGAGATAATAATTAATTGGTCCAGCGAACTTGTTTTTAATGCTGTTATTAACGGTTAACACAAATATGAAGTAACGTACTTTAAAAATCAACGTGGAACGAAACGTAATTAATAGCCCGTTGCAGATGCTCTGTGGTCCAGTTTCAATCAGTTTGACACTGACAGACAACTAGTGGTGGGTCGTTGTCGAATTTTAGACGGACAAGACGTAACCGTTTTGGCGACGACAAAAACGGTTGCAGAAAACGGTCGTCGTCGCAACTGGTTTGAAGACGAAACTATCGTTGAGTGAAGTAGTTGCAGAAAACGTTCGTTGTCGCAACTAGTTTGAGGACGGTAATAAATTCTGTACTCGTCGCGTCGTCGTTTCAAAACCAGTTATTACAATGAAAAATGCCTGCCATATTGTCTCTCCACTACCCTAGGTTAACTGGTAGAGAATGCCTAAGTCATTAAGTCCTCCTTTGTACCTTTTGTTGCATGAAGATTAAATAAATAAATAATAAATAAAAATGAACTTTATGACTATAAACATAAAATGGATTTTCGACCTTATTTTCTTAACAGTAAGATAACAATTCGCATACAGTAATTCGAAGACTGGTTTATGCAACGAAGACTGTTTGGTCTCAGGATGGAAAACGGTTGTTACGTTGCAGAACAAAAAACGGTCTTTGAAAACTGTTCGTCGTTGAAACCCCCACCGCTACAGACAACATTATTATTGTTTCCGATTACTAGATAGCATGTTTCTTCTGTTCTTTTCGTATTTTTATTCGAAAGATTTTATGAAAATGGCATCTGTAGATACATGCATAATCCACAAAGCCGTTGTATCAATTGTGCAGCACGATTTCAACGGAATGTTGAATACTGCTCTTGCTGGATACTGTTGTAATTGTTTAGTGGGCAGACGCACTGTTGGCTGCTGTGCATATGTGATGTGTATAGTGTGGTTTTTGAGGTGAGGTAGGTGAGGTTGAGCCACCTGCATCTTTTTTAGATGAAATACTGCTTTTAAGAGATGACTTTGAAAATGATGATGATGAACAGTAATAAATACTTGTGATGCTATAATGTGTTTTTTTTTTCTCCTTACACAACCAGCATAAAACACATCACCTTATTATTTTAGATCTACAGTCAATGGCCGACAAAAGCCGCGCTATTTCGAAATGAATACATCTACGCATTTTCATGAATAAGTCTATCAAATCGTGTAAATCACATCAAAGTCTGTCACGTAGTACAGACATGACTTTGTTTTATACTGTATATTATTGAACAGTGCACTATTTTAACTTAAAATACCAAGGAGACCTATCCACTCATTAGACAATCGCTCTTGTGAGATTTTAGGTTATTATGAGAGTCATGTTTTGACTGTCGTATTTCACGGTACTCCAGTTAGATACAGTTTTGCCAATATTACCAATGTAATCTAGAGATTATAAGGAATAAACTAACGTGCATTTCATTGCTATACGCCACAATTTGTGGTGGGCCTATTCCCCAAACAAAAAAAATTGTCTCCTTTAACAAACAAATCAAATGAAAGAAAAGAAAGAAAAATATTTTATTTGGCACACGTACACAAAAAAAAAAGAAAAAAAAAATGCGAGTTGGACTCGTGCACCGAGGGTTCCGCACAACTTTACCGATTGTAATTATAGTTCGATTGCTGAATCGAACCGATTATTTCTCCAACGAAAAGACAAACTGTACACAGAGACAAACTTAACTTTGCCGTTACCAACTGCAAATAAGTTTGTAATCGCCAAAAAGTAATTATTTTTGTTTGTTTGTTTTTAGTAGTAGCCACGGCACACATATTTTATATTCACACCACCAACTGCTCTAGCCGACTGTCCAAGCTCGACTGGCCGGTGTCAAATACATATGCCACTGACGCTTGAAACAACCAAAACTGTCAATACACCACATCCCTTTTTTGTTTTATTTATTTTGATTAATTATCTATTTGTAATTAAATCTGAAGTTTAAGACTTTTATGTATGTAATGGGGGTTTCATCAAGTCTGATTAATTTGGGAACGCCACAATTATGGCGGTAAGTCCCCTCTTTGAGGCGTGACTGGAAAGACCTCACGGCGTCCTCACCTTCCGCATGACGCAGGTTCCCACCGAACACGGTAAGTTCGGGAAGTTCCTGCACCGGATTCGTGTGGAACCGACGCCCGGAGAACACGATGGTGCACACGGTGGAGGTGTGCCCCGCTTGGGCAGAGCAACGCAGTGTCCTCGTGGGGGCGATTGGCGGCGGTGATCTCTCGCGCCGGGCCTTGGTTCAGGCCATGGTCCGGAGCGAGGCGTGGGCACGATCATAATAAGCCCACGAGTGTGATAATTATATCTCCAATATAACGTACGATGCTTCCAATAAACAGGTGCGTCAAGAGACATGAAATCTTTCCTTTCTACTTTACCTGTCAGCCAAGAGTATGACGACTAGTAATGAGTGCCCTCTAGGTATAACTTTATGTGAATGAACATTAATTATGTTCAAGCTCACCAGCTGGCAGTTAAAAATGATGTAAAACCCAGAACATTGTCCATCAAAGTACTCCTTCAGCGACATCATTCGATGCGCTCCTGTCACCCTCAGTTTTTCAGCCGTATTGGAACCCCATGGCCTGGCACGTGATAATGACAAGAGACCGGAAGGTTTACCGTAATTTCGATGTTTAGTGTAGGACGCTACTTGTATCGATACTCTTGCGCCACCCCATTTTCCTAGCTCTTTGTGTTGTACTGGTGCTGCCGCTGCGGCTGCGTAGAACCCCGACCGGTGGAAATATTGTTAGAACCTTGTTAGAAGTTATATTTTTGAGCCGTTTAAAACTCTCGGATCGTGGGTTCCAAGTGCTCAAAAATTGTATAAGGTTCTGTCGAAACATCCTGTTGACACCTCACGTGACCTAAGGGCTGTCTTTTACCTTGGATAGTGGATAAGCACTGTCATACAGCGCAACAAGGCCACCAGTCCCTTGTGCATACCACCAGTCGATAGCGATGCGGAGGAGTTCTTACCTTAGTTGGCTTTTGGCGCAAATAGAATCTGTTAATGTATCCATGTTTTGTCCGTTATCGAGTCCGGGTATGGCCGCGCTTCCTTTTCTCTTATAGGTTTCAACCCATAGCCTCTTTAGGAATGTGATTGGAATCCCTCTGTAGCGTGTCTGTCCAAGTAGGTAATTCACCTTCCTTTTTTGGAAAGGGTTTGACGTTGATTTTTGCTGAAATGAGATTGTGACTAGATTCTGAGAGTTGTTAATCTTTTTTTTAATAGGGATAGGCTCACGTTTGACCACTATCTCATCTGATGGGGTAAGCGATGAGGTCACCGACGATGGAGCACGCTTGCCTCGAAGTAACCTATTCACTCTTGACTTAAAGACCCCTAGGTTGTACTTACCAGGAAACACAGACAATCAATCAATCTAGCAAAATGTAGGTATAGGGACCTAATGTATCACCTTTACCTCTGCACAAACTTTCGGAAAATACAAGAGTGATAATCTGTATGTTACTAATGAGAGTTGGTAGGACTTTTGTATCATAAGAATGAATAAAGAGCCTTGACGTGGATATTCAACCTAGCCAAACCAAATCACAATCCTCAGTTAACATAATCTTCGTTTACAGAATAAGGTATTTCAAATTATAGTACCCATTCAAAATTACACACTAGTCTGTAGACCAGAGGATTCGCCTTCAAACACTAAGTTACGAGAAAACTCGCCAAAATCAACCCCAATCAATTCACATCTAACAAGGAGTTATTTATCTTAGTAAAGAGACTCTCCCGTTTGAGTTTGTCCGTTGAATTGAAAGTAGCCAAAGGATTTTTAATTCACTGTTTTTCCAAGGATATTGGAGTTATGGTTGTTAATTAAATTAACTAGATTTACTTTAAATATGAATGGCTGTTGGACCGATGTGACTGGATGTTGTTAGGAGCACTACTTTATAACTTCACCTACAAGTCACTTTATTAATTTCAGAAAGAATGTGAAAAATAAAATAGTTAAATATAACTTACTAGCGACCCGCCCCGGCTTCGCACGGGTGCAATGCTGATCACTTCATAGTATAAAACAAAGTTGCTTCCCGCTGTTTGTCCCTATGTACGCTTAGATCAGGCAGCGCCTATCATCCACAGTGCAGTCGCGCATTTTGAACTTCTTCGGCCATGTATCTCGTCGTGGTAATGACTCCATAGAGCGTCTCGTAGTGCAGCAGGGCAAAGTTGAGGGCATCAGGCCACGTGGTAGATCACTAATGAGATGGACAGACCAGATCAAGGCGCAACTAAGTTTATGGTTTATGAATGTACTCGGAAAGCTGCAGTCCGCGATGAATTGCGCCGTGTTACCAAGATGATCACTCATCGTGATTCACAGTGATGATCACAACCACACTGGCAAGAGTGTACCGACTGAGAAAAAGAAGATCTTTAAAACTACGCAACGGATTTTGATGCGGTTTTGATCAGCATTGCACCAGGGCGGGTCGCTAGTACTAAATATACTACAGAATGTCTTTATACACAACGTTCACAGATTTTTTTTTCATTAGACAATACAAACATATTTTCTTTTGAGGTTACTCTTGAAAGTGCGAAGCCGAGGCGGGTCGCCAGTACTAATTATACTATAGAATGTCTTTATGTACAATGTTCACAGCTTTTTTTTGTCATTAGATAATACAAACATGTTTTCTTTTGAGGTTACTTTTGAAAGAGCGACATATCATTGACCATGTGAAAAACACTCAACGATCAATAACGTTGCAAAGTTAAGACCCTACGATTTGTTATTGGTCATTGCAAAAGATATCTTTACTTGTCACTGTGGGGACCGCCCGGAGGACACGATGGAGCGCACGGTGGAGGTGTGCCCCGCTTGGGCAGAGCAACGCCGTGTCCTCGTGGGGGCAATCGGCGGTGGCGATCTCTCGCGCCGGATCTTGGTACAGGCCATGGTCCGGAGCGAGGAGGAGTGGCAGGCGGTCGCCTCCTTCTGCGAAGCATAATGCTGGCAAAGGAGGTGGCCGATCGCGTGAGGCAACGGTCCTCACGCCCCAACCGCCACGCGGATTTCCGGCCACCGTAGGCGCGGGCTTCTGGACGGCGACCGTCCGGTAACCGTCCAGACCGAGACCAAGTCGTCGACGGCGCGTATTGTTCCACGTGCGCCTCAGGGAGATGTCAGCAAATCGGAGGAGCCCAGCAGGGTCGAAGCCTACTGGGTCCACGGGTAGTTTGAAAGTGAAACCCGGGGCCCTGGGAAGAAGGCAAAGAAGGAACAGGAGTAGGTTTTTAGTCAGTAAAAGTCTGAAACTATCTCCCACTCCGCCCAAGAGCGAGATTTGTCATTAGATGATTTTCCCACCTAAAAAAAAAACATTATGAAGAAGAATGTGCAAGAAACTCCATGGAGACAAATCTCCGGTACCACATCCAGTGAGTATTGTGCACTCTATTATGACAGTTTTTAGTGATTTTACCAGCAAACACGTGCCATTGCAAAGTTTAGATGGATTCAGGTTTTTTTAATAAAATAACAGGATAACCGACTTCTTCTTCTTAAAAAGTGGGCAAGTGGCACGCACTGAGGGTGCTATGAAACCAGTTCAATTCCAAAATTGAGTTACGAAGATTTTTCCGAATCGCAAAAATAGTTTTTTTTTTTAACCGACTTCAAAAAAAGGAGGAGGTTATCAATTCGGTTGTATTTTTTTTTTTTTTTTATCATCATTTTTTTTTTTTTTTTTTTTATGTTTGTTACCTCAGAACTCCGTCGTTTATGGACCGATTTGCAATTTTTTTTTTCCCTTCATAGGATATGCTTCCAGATTGGTCCCATTTTTTTTCAAAATCCAGTTCTGATGATGGAATCCATGAGGAATCGAGGGAACTCCTCAAAAATTATAGGCAACTCTATGGTAATTTTGGTATTTTCATCAAGAACTTAAGCATATACAGTCAAAAAGTAACATTTGATGAAGTGGAACTGATGAAGAAGACCAGAAATGGTCAACGGAACTTCATACTCAAATAGATATCACAATGAAGATAGTTAAGCGACTATGACAATGC
The DNA here is from genome assembly GCA_905147345.3 of Mythimna impura. Lineage (NCBI taxonomy): Eukaryota > Metazoa > Arthropoda > Insecta > Lepidoptera > Noctuidae > Mythimna > Mythimna impura. The sequence goes on along the minus strand of LR990356.1, from coordinate 19,065,341 downwards.
AAATAAATTAATGATTCTGAATAGTTACGTTGAAAATGGTATCATCGAAGTGATCTGATGATGATGATGGAGCCGGAAGGTAGGCACTGGAACTCCGTAATTAATCAATGTAACCTAGCCGTGTTTGGACTTATTAGAATTGTCATGAGATGCACTTTGGCTATAAGGTACTATCGAACTAATCTGATGATGGAGCCGGAAGGTAGGCACAGGAACTCCGTAATTAATCAATGTATCCTAGCCGTGTTTGGGCTTATTAGAATTGTCGTGAGATGCTCTTTGGCTATAAGTTACTATCGAACTGATCTGATGATGGAGCCGGAAGGAGGAAGGTCGACACAGGAACTTTATAATAAAACAATGTATCCTAGCAGTATTTGGGTTAATTGGAATTGTCATGAGAAATAGGCACTCTGTTTATAAGTCTATCGCAACTAAAAAGTGTGAAATAAAAACTTTTTACAAAAAAAAAACCGACTTCACTAAAAAAAAACACTAAAAGGATCAAAATAACTTTAATTTCGGAAGTCGGTGTTAAATAAGAAACAAACAATACCGAGAAACACCGACTTCCGAAATTAAAGTTATTTTGATCCTTTTAGTGTTTTTTTTTAGTGAAGTCGGTTATTTTTTTTTATGTAAAAAGTTTTTATTTTTTTGTAAAAAAATTTTTATATCACACTTTTTAGTTGTGATACATTTATAGCCAGAGTACCTATTTCTCATGACAATTCGATTTAACCCAAACACTGCTAGGATACATTATTTTATTATGAAGTCCCTATCCACTTCCCAGCCCCATGATCAGGCCAGTTCGATAGTACCTTATAGCCAAAGTTCATCTGATGACAATTCTAATAAGCCCAAACATGGCTAGGTTACATTAATTAATTACGGAGTTACAGTGCCTATCTTCCAGTTTCATCATCATCATCAGATCACTTTGATGCTACCATTTTCAACATAACTATTCAGAACCATTTATTTATATTCATTGTCATAGTTACTTAACTATCTTCATTGTGATATCTATGTAGGGGTGAAGTTCCGTTGGCCATTTCTGGTATTTTTCATCAGTTCCACTTCATTAAATGTTACTTTTTGACTGTAAATGCTTACTAAGTTCTCGATGAAAATACTAAAATCATTATATAGTTGCCTAGAATATTTGAGGAGTTCCCTCGATTCCTTATGGATTCCATCATCAGAACTGGATTTTGAAAAAAATAGGACCAATCTGAAAGCATAAAAAATGTTGCAAGTCGGTCCATAAACGACTGAGTTCTGAGGTAACAAACGTAGAATCAAGTTATTTACCGCAACCGCTATTTCCCTGCATTTTAAATCTGTAATATCTTCGAAAGTATTAATTTTAATTACACGCTGCAAAGGGCTATATTGATCTATATTAAATGCACATTTTATTTAAGGTACTTAATTGGATAAAGATTAATGCTGTATTGCTTAAAATTGTTTCGTAAATAAGCAATTATTTTTCGTAAAAAGTAAAGGATATAAAATGGTTATTCTGGGTTATCTCTAAGAGATGGAGATATACCATCGGGAACTTTTTTGTAGACCTTTTTAAGGTAAACAATACTGTAGTACACTATTTTGATATATCTCGTAGAGTTCAGCCAGCGTTTGCAATGTAAGCACAAAAAAATTTGTTTATTTACGACATCACATTAGAAACATCTAAAATTATCAGTGTTTCTCTTCTTTATTATGCATGCATTATATATATAAACCTTCCTCTTGAATCATTCTATCTATTAATAAAAATCGCATCAAAATCCGTTGCGTAGTTTTAAAGATCTAAGCATATATAGGGACAGACAGACACGAAAAGCGACTTTGTTTTATACTATGTAGTGATTGTAATGTAGCGACACCTCATGCACATATAATGCACTTTGGCTATAAAGTACTATCGAACTGATCTGATGATGGAACCGAAGGGTAGGCACAGGAACTCCGCAATTAATCAATGTATCCTAGCCGTGTTTGGGCTTATTAGAAGTGTCATGAGATGCACTTTGGCTATAAGGTACTATCCTAACCTAACCTAACCTAGCAGTGTTTGGTTTAATTAGAATTGTCATGAGAAATAGGCACTCTGGTTATAAGTGTGTCGTAACTATAAAGTGTGAAATAAAAATCTTTTTACAAAAAAATAATAATAACCGAGTTAAACGATAGGATCAAAATAACTTTAATTTCGGAAGTCGGTGTTTCTCGGTATTGTTTGTTTCTTATTTAACACCGACTTCCAAAATTAAAGTTATTTTGATTCTTTTAGTGTTTTTTTTTAGTGAAGTCGGTTATTTTTTGTTTTGTAAAAAGTTTTTTTTTTTGTACTGCTACATGATATGACTTGAGCTATAATTTGTAGGGGTATTTTGCTATACTAATAATTAGATTGTCTGAAACAAATTCACAACTCACTTATTTTCAATGAAATCAGGCATGCTGTCTTTGGAACATAATTAAACAAATATGCGATAACTTCATAGGCTTAAAAAAATATTTTACTAAGGACACATCTTCAACATGTTCTCCTAATTTTTTTTACAATAAATGATCACTTAGAAGCATAAAAAATTATTGAACGCAGCAAGAGCTTAAAATGCAACCGAGTGAAGTCTTTAATGCAAACCGCATTACATAACCACTTTGAATACTCATTACTTAATGATAATTATGATGATGATGGTTTTATTTACCTGGGCTCCAATATCAGTAACGATGGTTCGTGTGAGAAGGAAGTTCGCGGGAGAATTGGCATGGCTAAGAGCGCCATGTCTCAGCTTGACAAAATCTGGAGGGATCGCACATCTCCGTAAAGACCGAAACCAAACTGGTACGAATTCTGATCTTCTCGATCTTGTCATATGGCACCGAGACTTGGACGCTAAAAGCTGTAGACCGCAAACGCATTGACGTCTTTGAGATGTGGCGCTGGAGAAGGATGCTCCGTATACCTTGGACAGCATTTCGGACCAACGTATCCTTATTGCGAGAATTCAAAATCTGCTCGCGGTTGTCGTCAGAGTGTCTACACAAGATTCTACAATACTTCGGTCACATTGTAAGGAAAAATGGTGGCAACCTTGAAAGGCTCATTGTGACCGGTAAAGTGGATGGGAAAAATGCCTCGTGGACAGCAGCCCAATACGTTGGTCTGACCGCGAGATCCGCACCGCTCTTAACTCTACGCTATACAATGCGCTTCACACCGCCAGAGACAGAAACGGAAGATGGAAAATCTTTCGAATGAAAGTGATGAAGCAGGGAGGTCACGATCCTCAGCATAGAGGAGTGCGACGCAAGGAGGAGACTTAATGATAATGGTTATTTTATGATTATTGAAGTTACTTTTGGAATCCCCATACGTTTAGGAACAATGATTAATTATTCCCCTACTCAATTAATGACTTGACTTTTTGGTGTCTAAATCTGTCAAACATGCTACATCCATAGCCCTTTACGGAGCGCCCGGTGTTAGCGACGTAGCTGCAGAAGCGACCAGCGGCAAAGCTGATTGCATCCCAGAGGGTGGCCATCCAGTCGCGCCTCCTTCTGCGAAGCAGTAATGCTTGCAAAGGTGACGGTCACACGCGTGAGGGAGCAGACATCCTCGCGCCCTAGCCGCCGAGACCCCGACCCCGACTACCAGCCACTGTACGCGCGGGTAACTCGCCATCTGGTCGTCTGGTAACCGTCCGGACCAAGCCCGAGTCGTCAATGGTGCGTAGTGTTCTACGTGCGCCTCAAAGAGATGTCAGCAAAACCGTAGGAGCCCAGCAAGGCTGGTGCCCGCTATGGCCATGGGGAAATTCTGAAAACAACCGTTTTGGAAGTCGGTTTAAAATAGCTTACGTAGACACAAACAGTGTACAAGTGACACTACACTATAAAAAACATTCAAGACCAACCCACTCTCGTCAAATAGAAATTCTGAACCACAGTCGTGGTATGTTAGCCTATGTCCAACAGTGGACGTCTTTCATCTGAAATGATGATGATGATGATGAAGCAATTGAAATAGCATCCCAATCCTTTGCTTTATTTGATCATTTAATTATTAAAAAAAAAAACACTTAATTATTATAGTTTATTATTAACACAAGTCATTAATTATTCATTACAGCTTTCAATCGACTAGATAGACTAGAATGTTATGACACAAATTTGAAATTAATGATTATTACATAATGTCTTTAAATAAATATAATTTGTTAGTCACTTTCATTTGTAAACACTCAAACAGTTTACTGTTTTAATAAGAACATACAACTGTTAACGAAAAATAAAATTATATTCAATTTTAATAGGTACTTAAGATTAAATAAAACTTAGATAATAATTTCTTGACAGCATTTTTGATAATTATAATTCTCGAGACTACATAAACTATTTATCTACTTGAAAAAAAAAAAAACATCAAAATCACATTTTAGAAAAAGGCAAATTTTGTTTACATTCATGTTAGATGTAAATAAAATATTTTAATAATTTATAAATATCCTACAATCCTAAATAAATATTTTTATCAAAAATATAATTGTTTGTTTATTTCATATATTTTTTGACATGTTAGTTTTTCATTAAAGTTATTATAATAATATTTACTATCAACAATTCGAGATTTTACTGAATCAAAAATATACAAATTGCTTTAGATGTTTTGCTCAGACGCCACAAATTCAGAGAAATTTTGTTTGTAAAAGGTACAAAAATGACGCATTATCTAGACTAATAAAAGAAAAAAAATAAACTGAACGCAGTTTTTGACATTTTCATAACGTTGATCCAGTAAAATAAAACAATTGTTTGCACAAAAGGTGACACTGAATTGTCAAATACATTTATTATTACATTATTCCTTAGCTAATCCAGACACAAAATAATTAGTCTTAGTCCCAACAGAATTGAAATACGTATATTTTCGTCCAATTTTATTCTGCATTTTTTGGTGTTGGGAATTGAATAATTGTTCTGTGGTAGAAAAAGGATTGAGACGCGTGAAATTTCAAAGGATTCGGTTTCATTTCTTATTAATAATGTGCGAAAATCCCTTGAAAGATATTCTAAGGATAAACATACATTTGACACCCTGCTTTTTGAGGACTGGCATAACGCCAAACGATTATTTTACTAAGCAAACATCCTCTTATCATATTTCATTTATGGATGGTCGCCGAGAACAACGCCCTAATTATTTTATTTTTAACCTAGCAAAACCTCAACGAATAAAAGTGTCACCAACTGTACAAACAAAATGTACAATTTTAGAAGCTTTTTTGTTGCAACAAAAGGCTTAAACAATACGACTTTTGACATCGCTAACAAAAGCGAATTGCAAAACTACACAAAAGGTCCCTTCTTTACATATATTTTTCTATAACCTAACCTAATTTTCCGAACTACAAAGATGGAACTCACTTCCAATTTAATTAAACTTAATTTGTATAGAGAATAATTAAAAATTTCTTCGTTTCGAAAGACAGTCATTTTCATAAGTGTCTATTAAAGAAATAGAAACTTATGAAAATAACTGTCTTTGACCGTTACGTTGGAGTTCCGTAACTAAAAAGTTAAAACGGAACCCTTGAGGAAGAAGCTAATTAGCTTTTCAACATCCTACACAACCCCTTTTATAGGTCACACAACCTTGTTTGTGTGATTATTTGAAAGAGTCCCCGCGGAACTGGAACGCAAGGGCACTTGAAGGAACATGGGTGGGGGGTTAATCAGGTAAAGTATGACACTCCCGCTCGCTCCACCCAGAGTAAAATTTATTTGATAATTTACGGTCCTCAAAATATCATTACAGCGATCGTTCGTGTTTGTTAATAATTTAAATGACTTAAATGTTCAGACAGAGGTTAAAAGATGAAGACGGTTTGGGACTATAGTACAAAAACTTTTTTTTTTTTCAGATTACACTAGTGACATAGCATTTTTGCTCATTTAAGAGCGACCAACCCGAGGTACATTTTCATACAACCGCGGATTTTATCTAGGCTTCTATAGAAATCAAAATATAAAATTGTGTAAAATTAATCCAATAAAGACCTTTGAAAATCTGCTATTTTACGTGAACTTTGGCCCTCCATAATGTACTCATATATTAAAAATATTAAAAAAAATTACATCTATAGAAGCCTGGCACATTTAATCGAGATTCTGAATGATGACAATTTTTCTCAAAAACATTTAAGGGTTTTATAAAAACACGTATTTCCTGGTACAAGTTTTGTGAAATATTCGAGTAAATCACGGAATTACCGAATGCCAACAGAGTTTTCAGGCGTTATCTCTCTTTTCTCGCATTACCTCTTCATCAAATATCGCGGATTAGATTGCGTTAGATGAAACAACTAGCTTTTAAACCATGCTCGACAATGACGATAGGCGAGTGGAGAAGGACCCTCTTAACTGTTGTACGTGGAAAAATACAATTGTCTTATTTCTCTATGTTTTGATAAAACTTTAATGGCTTTCAATGTGCACTAAGTTGACATTATAAATAAATTAATAGATAAAAGATACCACATTAAATTTTCTGTACACACTAACGAAGTTAGCAGGTATTAAAACATTGACATTTTGTGGTCAAATGTACAATATTCATTCATTCATTTATAATTTGCTTTTTTTGGCCATATTGTCGGCCTCGTTTAAAATCGCCAAGGACTCCCTAAGTAACTATAAGGCTAAGTCCAGCTTAGCGTTAAGCTTAGTCCTAGGACTGTTATTAGGCAATTTTTCAGGCTTTATGATTTTCCCTGGAACGTCAGGATCCTAAATTCTACTAACCGTTATTAATCAAAGCAATTTCTTCGCGTGGCGAAGTTTTCAACAATTGAAAAAAAACTTCGGTTGGTTGGTCATATAACAATCATTTACGTAATATAGGAACCAGACATTCTACGCATTATTAAAATTATTATTATGTAAAATTTAAATCAAATAAAACTATGTGATGACAGAAACAACAGGAATAATTGTACTTGATCACGAAACAGAGCACCATACTTTTAAGGAAAAGTTATATTCGGATGTTGTAAAGATAAAAACGGACGTAACAATAAAATTAAGCAACCTTTTACATAATTTTCACCTTTTTAGAACGAAATGGAAATGAAACCCTAATTTGGATTAAATTTGTTGCAGACCTTTCCTCCATTTAATTGGTTTTCAAGTTCTCCAAATTAAATTTGTTATTATTATATTACACAACATAAAGTTAATATTGTTAACTTATATCCAGTTTTGAAAATCTATGTTTGTATGTAGGCCCATTTAAATCTCACTTCATGATTGGTTGAGGTTATTTTAGTCAGTAAATCACAGCAACCAATGGCGTAGATTGTGGATTGAAACTCTGGCATTTTATTTATTTTTTTGTGAAACTTTTACCACTACTGTTTTAAAAACGATAATGGAAAGTATTTTGAGTAAACTGATATATTATAGGACCGCTATTTCGAAAACAATATCCACCAAGACGGATTGGTTACGTGTGATGGGTTGTGGCCTACTTCCCTGCATAGAGAGGAGGCCTCTATCCCAACAGTCAGAACATTGCCGTATTTATGCTAATCACAGCGAATGTCATGAGACAGTATGTCAGCTTGTTTTTGTGTTTATCAGCATTTATTATTATTATTTATTAGTTCAAAACCCGGTTATTAGTTTTTACGTTGTAAAACAATTTATTTCTGCTGTTTGCAGAATTGGTTTTAGTTTGATGTAGTAATTATATAGTAATATTTTTTAAATCACATTTTTAAACTACGAAATATTTCAATTTCGAGGTCATAAGGCTAGAGGGTAGGAACATTGAGATAAGTACATATTTGTTTTTCACTAAAAGCTGTTCGAGTTGTTGGTTTTTGTTTTATCAGGGAGAATTATCTTAAATGATTTTGAACACGAGAAAATCAACAGTTTCTTAAATGTTTTTAAGTGTTTGACTAACACTTGAGTTTTGGTAATTTTTGGCAATCATATTACTTCTATTGACTGGTCTATCGGTCTAGTGGTTAGTGGCCCTGACTGCTATACCGGAGGTCGTGGGTTCGATTCCCACCCAGGACAATTGTTTGTATGATGAGCTCGATCATTTGTTCTGTGTCTGGGTGTAATTTATCTATAGTATGTATGTATTTAGAAATATATGTATAAGTATGTTTATCAGTTGTCTAGTACTGAAAGCACAAGCTCTGCTTAGTTTGGGACTAGATGGCGTTGTGTGGTAGTTGTGCAGTGTACCTAACTCAAATAATATTAACTTCTTGAGTAGCGTAATTAGAGACACAATAGTAAGACAATAGCGCACGACCGCCGGCGTTCGTGCGGGGATCAACAGCTTAAAGACCATAAAAATAGGTGGGGTTTTTTGTGATGCGTCTTTTTTAAATGACTGTTGTTTTTCTATAATTGCTGAATTACCTAAACTTTAAGCAAGTATGCTTTTAATTATTATAAAGAACCGTTAAAAAATTACGATGTTTTTTTTGAATATGTTTTTATTGGTTGTCAAATTTTGGATTTATTTTGAAAAAATAAAGGCACTCAATTTTTATTTACATTATTTTTTTTTTTTTAAAGGATAACTATTAAGTTTATTTCTTTGTACTTTCCCAACTTTTGCTTTGCTCCGCATCTCAGTAACTGTCATCACATTTAGTTTAGAAAAGTATCGTAACAATTTTATTTTATTATCTTAAAATTATTGAGGCATAGGTGACACCGATCTCCTTGCTTGCATGGCTTTATTGTTGCAGTATTCTCTGACGTCTTGTATCGTCTGCATGAGGAAAACTGGGACGTCATCATCACGTTTCTGTAAAAAAAAAAAGAAAATAATTATTTTTCAAGACGACTAAAACCCACTCCGATCCCACGCATTTTTAAGCACGCATTTTGCTGTTTTCTGCAATAGTGCGGAAAAGTGTGCGCTCAGCCCCTCCACAGTTTATTTCTTTTATTATGTCAAGCTGGACGCTAAGCGACCCCCACGAGTCGCTCGTCAACCCCCGTTTATTTATTTCTTCATAAGTGCATTGAAAAATGTCGTTTGATACACGTGGAAATTTGTCTCTGCAACACTTGGCTCCAACCATGGGTAGTCTGAAAGGGAAACCCGGGGTCCTGTAATGCAAGACAAATACGAAAAATAGATTTCTTAATTCTTAATTCTTTATTGCACACAAAACATACATAATACACGGTGATACATATACAGTTTATGTACAAAGGCGAGCTTAACTCAACAATGAGTTCTCTTCCAGCAAACCCCTGAGTTACAGAGAGAGAACACATTCGAGGGTAGGATCCAGTGCACAATATAGGTAAACCTTGCATAACTAAATCTAATATATAATTATAATATAAATACTATTACATACTAATATATATATATAGATGTGGTTTTAGTCAGTAAAAGTCTGGCACGCTCTTCCGCTCTGCACTAGAGCGGGCGCTCTGCTCTAGAGGGGGAGAAGTCATTGGATGATTTACCTTAAAAAAAAGTACTCGGCCCTATAACATTGAATTGAATGCATTCTGTTACATATACATACATATTCAGCCTTTTAATGTTCCCACTGCTGGGACTCAGGCCTCCTCTCTCTAGGAGAGGGGATGGGCCGTAATCCACCACGCGGGCCCAGTGTGGGTTGGTGGATGTCACATGTCTTCGAATTTTTCCTTCACCGTTTTGAGAACAGTGGTGATGAAATAAATTACACAAAGTAATGCGTCTGGCTGGGTTTGAACCCGCGACCTACAATTCGTAAGTTGGGGCCGTTACCACTCGGCCACCACTGCTCTCAAAAAAAAAGCACTCTGTTCCATAACATGAATTCCGCCTTGGTCGCTATGATAACTTTTCCACTTGTATCAAAATGTACTATATCGCTCGGTGTTTGAATTTGTCATTAATAAAAGTCCTCTTGAAAGCGACAAAAATCAATAGACTGCAGAACGAAAGGAGATCAAGTATTTTTTCAACCTACGTTATTACGAGTATAAGGATTACCTAATGCTCGAAGTTTAACAAAATAAATATGTACCTGGAACAACACTTCGCCCTCAAAATAAGTCAGCTGATGTTTCCTTGTCCTTATGAGTAGTCCGACGAGTTTGTCGTTGATAACTGTGTATATCTGTAAAACAAGAGATAGAAGAATAAATTTAAAAATTTGTGAAGGCAGCGCAGCAGGTGTCATTTCCGAAAGGGAAATTCGTGGTTCAGGGACGCAAAGGTAAAGAAGGAACAGAGCTGTGGTGTTAGTCAGTAAAAGTTTGACATGCCCTCCCATTCTGCCCTAGACTGAGAGAAGTCTTTGAATGATTTTGCATTTCCGGCCACCGTAGGCGCGGGCTTGTGGACGGCGAGCAATGGGTGGCTCGCCGTCCGACCGTCCGGTAACCGTCCGGATCGAGCCCAAGTCGTCGACGATGGCGCGTACTGTTCCACGCGCGTCTCAGGGAGATGTCCGCAAATCGTAGGGTCGAAGCCTACTGGGCCACGGGTAGTGTGAAAGTGAAACCCGGGGCTCTGGGACAAAGGCAAAGAAGGAACAGGAGTGGTTTTTTAGTCAGTAGATAGTAGTAAGTCTGACACTATCTCTTGCTCCGCCCAAGAGCGCGATTAGTCATAAGATGATTTTCCCACGTAAAAAAAGAAAGAAAAGATGGTCGGTGTCATGGAAGATAGCTTACGGATACAGAATCTACTCGTACATCTAATACAAACCCGCGTTTGTAAAATATATAGAATATCTTAGGAACAATAATATCTCTAAATACAACAAAACAATAGAAATGTGGAGTGATGTTTTCATTTGGCACAAAAACTACTGAACCGATTCTGTTAAAATTTTGCATAAATGATCCTTATACGAGTAGATCTAGTCAATATTACGGTTGCAACAATGGTATATAATATCATTGGATCATAAATTATTATTAGCTTCTGCCAGCAGCATCATCCGCGTGATAGTAGGAAGTTATCCCAAAGAAACATGTTCCCGGAATAAAAAGGATAAAGTTGTAAAGTAAAAACGACGTGACGTGCCTTGACGTGCCTGTTGGTCTAGTGGTTAGTGGCCCAGACTGCTATGCCAGAGGTCGTGGTTTCGGTTCCTACCCAGGACCAATGTTTGTGTGATGAGCATGATCATTTGTTCTGTGTCTGGGTGTAATTTATCTATAATATGTATGTATTTAGACATATATAAGTATGTTTATCAGTTGTCAAGCTCTGCTTAGCTTGGGACTAGACGGCATTGTGTGATAGTTGTGGGAAAAAAAAGTTGAAAAGTAAGTTGTATTTTTTTCATGCTTTTGCTATTGCTTTTTATTGTTTGTTTTGTTTGTTGTTTTTTTTTCATGTGCTTTCCAGGATATTTTCTTCCCGTCTGCCGAGTTTCATGGAAATTCATTTGGGCGTTTGAGCGTGACAAACAAACACACAGTCACAAACTTTCGCCTTTATAATATTCGTATGATGGGGGTGACCAATTTATAATATTACTCAAATTCTGTTCAAAATACAACCCCGGGGTCTTACTATGACGTGTTAAAATATCATTCGTGCGAGTGAGAAAGTGAGATAGAGCATACACCCTATGTAGCTCCATCCCTTTAACAGTTCAGTTTAGGCTGCAAAATTGTGTTAGTACTACTGAAATTACTCCGTCATTGTAGTCTATCTAAACAGCCTGGGGCCCAAGTCTGCTATTTTTATAAATTCGTCATTCCAACACGATCCCATTGTAATTTTTCTAAAAGTTCGTAATCAGGCTAATCGATCATTGATCGGTCAATGGTCTCGTAATAGACTTGTAGTAGTAGAATGACAATATCGAGCTTATTAAAAGCAATGACTGCACAATGACGTTCTAATGGTAGGTCACTGATCAAAGGAACTGTCAAAATTTTAGCAGATTACCGCATACGTTAGACATTCATTTGTCAATATGTACGAGATTACCATTCTGTGAAACACAAAAAGATGTTGGAGTATTTCGCCGTTGACGATTCTCCAGTAGTTGTTGTAGGTTGTAAATAAAGTAACACCAAACCACTTAGTAACACGTTAAAATGTTTATTAGTAAATACAATAAAGTTATGTATAGAGCCGCACTTATTTATTGCAAACACATTACCGCGTGACGGAGGTGTAGTTACGACTGAATTAAATTTTATTATTAAGTTTAATAAGCAAAACGTATTTTGCTGTATGAGCATTATTGGCTCGTACACATTCTATGCCACTTCTTTCAATGAAGTGACCATTTGAAAATCATAATAACGCTATATATTAGTAGATTACTAAACTTGTCAAAATCAACAAGTATGAAATCAATGATAGACCATTCTGACACTATTGTATTAGCAGACTTGAGGCCCTGATTTAATGTTGTTAGTTTTTACCCGACTATGGCAAAGCTAAAGGAGGGTTATGATTTTGTCAGGCTATGTATGTATGTACACATGTGTATGTATGTTCCTCTGTTCCCTCATAGCTCTTAAGCTACGTATCGGAACCCCACAAATGAGGTATCGTTAGGACCGTTTTAGTTGTCCACTGAACATAGGCTACGTGAAAAAATTCTTTGTGGCGCCCTCTAGCGGACAAAAAGTATTGTATTAAAAAAAAGATAAATACACGTGTTTGGTATCATTTTAACATATACGAGTACTTAAGCAAACATAACAAGGCCCTTGACAATAAGACATGATTTCGTAGAAACTAATTTCGCTAAATATATACCTACTTAAACCGATCTAATGACGACAATTTCAGTTACTAGATAACGTACTTACAGCATAGAAATATTGTCTATTACCTGTTCGGCGAACATGTTTCCATCGTAACTAAATTACTGTAACAATCCAATTTCCTTTTCCAGATATACGTAAGTTTCTATGCGAAGACGTGTGAGCCCATTAATATTTACTTGAACATAACACAGATCATACTGATATTATAAACGTGAAATTTAGTATTTTTTGTGTATGTGGTTACAGGTGGTGGTACACATGTGGTTATCGAGGAGCCGAGCACGTGTTGAGCTCAAATTCGTTTAGTGTGGAACCGATTCTAGCACACCTAGCCAAGTTCATAATCTGCAATCGTTAACGCTAGTCAAAAACTAATCAAATGTATGGGAATGACATCATCTCAACGTTAAGTCACGTGGTCAGATCAAAGGAATAAAAAATTCGTAGCCAAGTTCACATCGTTCACAATGATAGAATGAATTGGTATCGTTTCTACAATGTTCAACGCTACATCCTTTGTTATTGTAGAACGACATTGTAGAACGAGCGGCCGACTCAGGCTTGTCAACATGGCTACCAATTTATCGTTTTCTACAATTGCTGACACCGAGGCGTTACCGATTGAAGAACGGAATTCGACACGAAATGTTTGTAACTTGGCTAGGGAGGAGGGTAGAGGAGTTGAGCACGAGTGATACTACACTAATTTGAGCTAAAAGTAACCTTAACTGGCACACGTGTAAACCATAGTCCTGGAATAACACGTAGGAAATATTTCATCCCTGGAGTTTCTTTTTTGTAAGCTAGGAAATCAAACTTTTACTGACTAAAACTACACCTGTGACCATTAGTTGCCTTTTGCGATCTTAGACCATGGATTTTTTTCTTCTGAAAATCCCCGCGGCCTTAGCGGGCATCGGCCCCGCTGGGCCCCTACGGTTTATTGATCTCTTTGAGGAGTGCATGGAACGCAACGCGCTATTGACGACTTGGGCTCGGTCAGGTTGATTACCGGACGACCAGACGGCGAGCTACCCAAAGCCCGGGTCTACTGGATATATTCCATTGGGATAATTGTCCACTTTGACACAGGTAAAGCCACTGGGAGCCTACTGGGGCCATGGGTGGTGAAAGAGAACCCCGGGGCTCTGGAACGATGTCAAAGAAGGAACAGGAGTGGGATTTTAGTCAGTAAAAGTCTCACACTATCTCCGGCTCCGCCCAAGAGCGGGGGATGTTATTAGTTGATTTTCCCACCGAAAAAAAAAACATGGTGAAGCCACTGGCTAAAGCTAGTAGACACACATTTTCGTCTAACAAAATTCTCACAAAAGAAAACTGTCACAGTACATAATAATAATAAAAGGATAACAAACAACGTGCATCCATTTCAGCCCGAGGTCACAATTCCACGGAAAAAAGGACGACTCAACATGTCACTCGCCCTCACTAACATATTTATTACCGAATCCTCTTCCTCTTCAAAGACCAAAGTAAACATTCGGTGTCCTGACCATGTGTTTACTTTTTACTCGATAAGTAATTTGGTTTGTGGAATTGGTCTGTAGAGACTCTTTTACCAGGATCTATTTATCCAAATGTTTGTAATAATGTGCCATGTTACCAAAACCAGATGGTTTAGAACTCACGGCACATTATAAATAAAGACTAATTGCTTTCCATCGGGTGTGATAGTGGTCAAGTGTGAGCTCAATAGTAAAAAAAAATAGCTATACATTAAATATTACTGTCGGATTTTAGAATAGCTGTCAGACCAAGTTATTTTTTTCAGGCGTAAGTTATAAAAATAACAATGTTGTTGGATTTTGTTTATTTTTTGACCAATAGATGGCGTTGTTAGATAAGCACTGATTTCTAGATCTCGATGCTGTGAACTTTGACACTTCATAATATACTCAAATATTAAAAAAAAACTGGGCAAGTGCGAGTCGGACTCGCGCCCTGAGAGTTCCGTATAAACTTACCTATGTAAACAATTCAATCCCCAAATGGAGTTTTGAAGATTTTTTCCGAATCGCAATTTTTTTTTTTGTTGTGACTTAACAACAAATGTACAGTTGTCAGATTTATCTTTTGTTATTTACCTGTGCTACAAGAACTTGCTTTATGCCAAATTTCAGGATTCTAGGTCAACGGGAAGTATCCTATAAATTTTGATTCCCTTGAGAGTGTCGAAATACACGTTTTTTGCGACATAAACGGCCGTATCTTTTTTATTTTTTCACAGCTTCAAGGGACCGCAGACTTGAGTAGGTATATGGAATAATTTCAACTGGATACCTCCACGCGTTCCTGAGATAAAAGGTCTTGACAAACAGACATACAGACAAACAGACAGACAGACAGATGGACGGACGGACAACAAAGTGATCCTATAAGGGTTCCGTTTTTTCCTTTTGAGGTACGGACCCCTAAAAAGAGCGGGGGAGGAAGGTTATTTGATAATGTGAACACCAATGTAGATCAAATAAAATATGGACGACTAACTGCGCAGGAATTACCAAAACTTATAGACATACAGACACACAAGCTATAGAAGTACTTATCTTTCGGAATCTAATTTCCAAAACAGTATAGTTTTATCCTGTAGGAAGAATAGAATAGAATAGAATAGAATAGAATAGAATAGAATAGAATAGAATAGAATAGAATAGAATAGAATAGAATAGAATAGAATAGAATAGAATAGAATAGAATAGAATAGAATAGAATAGAATAGAATAGAATAGAATAGAATAGAATAGAATAGAATAGAATAGAATAGAATAGAATAGAATAGAATAGAATAGAATAGAATAGAATAGAATAGAATAGAATAGAATAGAATAGAATAGAATAGAATAGAATAGAATAGAATAGAATAAACTTTATTGTACACCAAAATAGTAACAAAACTTTCACATTATCTTAAATCTATGGGCACAAAGGTGGTCTTATCGCTGACAGCGATATCTACCAGACAACCTTAGGATAGAATGTAAGAACTTGAAATAGAAAAAAAAGGGGGGTAGTCTGCGGTGTACTGTAAATTAATAACGTAAATATTAGATTAAAATTATATATTAGACTATACATAAATGCCTAATGATAATGATGGTGAAGTGGCTTTTATTTCATTTTAAATCTTGCAGATGAAAAAACTGATGACTATAAAGAACTTATAAGTGATTCAAACTAAATTGCGAAAAATAAATCAGCTGTCAAAGAGGATGAGATGGGTTCATTTTATTCAAAAGAATGAGGGGACCCGCTAGTTTTGTTTTCTGATTTCAGGGTTACTCCCAAAGTGAAATTTATTTATATTCATGCGATAGTGACCCGCTTTAAGGCTGCCAAAAAATATAAAATTCAGTCTTAAAGTATTTACTTCATGTACAGTCAGAGGTCAAAAGTGCAGTTGCACTCTACCGTGTAGTATTACAAAGAAATTTTAGACACTTTAGCATCAACGTATTATACACGTTCAATGGTCTACAACTGATTTAATCAGTACTTTAGGTTCTATGTTACAAATTGAATCAGTCATAAACCATTGCATCTTAAACTTTTGCATCGGCTGAGTGCAACTGCACTTTTAGGCCCTAACTGTACGTAGGAGGCGGTCACCACATTCTGCGAAGTAGTAATACAAGAAATCGAACGATGAGGTGAAGACAAGCCTCACATCCCGGCCTCCGTCGAAGACGCCCCGGAAATAAGGAGTTGCAGTGCAATTCTTGACCACTGTACGCACGACCTTGCGGACGGCAAGCAATGGGTAGCTCGCCTTCCGGTTTGGGTCAAGGAAAAAACCAACACCAAGTGTACTCAGTATTTCTGGAGTTATTTTTTTTTTGCACGTTTATTTACTGTTTACAAGTCAACCAAGAAATTGGTTAACGATGTTGTTGTTTACTTCTAATACTCAATTTATTTGTTAAGATTTCAACAAACAGCTTCCATATATATTTGGTTACGTCTTGACATATATTCGTCAAGGCGCGGGTGTGATTATGTAACCTTTTTGTAACAATCAAATACGTTAATTTTTATTTTTAGTTTAGTTTTTACCTTCATTTTTCTTCGTAGAAATCCGAACAATGAACTATTGCGATCAGTTGATTAAGGACCGCTTTGTGTCTTTACTTCTGAATTTGAAATTAAAAGTGTGACACACAGTCATTGCTATGCTAAAAAAAATATCCATATTGCAATAGTATTTTATAATTAAAAAGGCATATTTAATTTATAAAAAACGTTTAAGTTTTTTTTTTCTGATGAGTCCGGGCTTGACTTCTTGTCTGATGATAAGCAATGGATGAGGTTCTCGATGGCGCGAGCGAATCCAGTAGATTATAATATGCCTCTTCATTCTTTTTGAAGGCTGACGTTGCTTCTGTGTTCTGCGAAGAGTTGCACACTTCCCTCATCAGACTCCCATATTTTATTATACCCTAATTATCACAATTTACATTCAGAGAGAGGGTTTTCAAGAGTTTACCAATCTCGTTATATTAAAAAGATCTTCAATTTTTAAATTAAAATTTTAAACAGCTGGTAACATTTCACAGAATCCAAAGGAATTTTAATCATTAAAATATCTACTATTGATAAAATTATAGTATTATTTATGAATTTTGTATATCATAATTGGGTATGAGTTCAAATACCTTAAAAAGTGTATCAAATAATTGGTACTTAATTTTCAGAAGCAGTTTATTGTGAATATTTTGGTTAGTTCGCTTTGGTAATTATAACTCAAGGAGCTGAGTCTTTTAAAAAATTAGTTGACTTATTGCAGCTTAAAAATAATTTTAAAATGTGCTCAAACACCAACTCATAGCATATATTTCAATCAAAGCATCTGTCTATCTATTATTATAATACATGTCTAGATACATTTAATAAAATTAAAGTATCAGGTTGTAATTTCAAAATAACATTTATTTTATTGAACAAAAAACAAAAATACAATCTTTAAATTTTTTGTGTGTCTGTCTGTTGGTCTGTGTATCTGTCTATTCTGGCGATAAGTCAAGAAAAGACTGGATCAGTTTTGATGAAACTTTTACTGGTAGATTGCTGATGTTATATGGAGTTACTTAGATTACTTTTATAATAGAAAAAGTATTGGAGCGCGCCAAAAAAAAACTTCTTCAGGTTGTGTCTAGCACGGACAAAGTCGCAAACAACTAGTGTTAAATATCGGTGCTTATTGTCAAATCAATGATAGTTTCATTTCATATCCTGACAAATATGACCAATCTACGTTGCCGCCCATTGTAGATATGCGTTTTAGTTCTAAGTTTAGTTTTTAGTTGGTAAAACTAAACTACTACACTAATAACTAAACAACTAAGCTACTGGTTTTTGGTTGGTTGGTGGTGTTTTGGTTGGTTGGTGGTTTAGATTTCTAATTGTGTTGTATACTCCATTCACTTCTGCATTAAACAAAAGAGGTTCATAAAAGCAGGTGTGCACAACATTTATTTGTCGAGATAAATTCAAACAATTTTAATAAATAATGGCTTCAATATAAAATATTAACATTACCTACTTGGATAAATTTGATTATTGTTAGGTAAGTACTAAACACGTAAATTAAATGATTTTTTTTAATAAACATAACTTTATTTCAAACAATTAAAAAAAAAATGACGTATTAACAAGTTTCCTCCTTACGAAACATATGAATTGTGCACAATACAAGCCAACAAGATAATTAATTAACATTCATACGAATAGAAATAACTAATATTTTATGTAGTATAATGAAAAACGTTCCAGGTGCTGACAACCCCTGCTTCTTTTAGGTTTTTAACATGGACACTAATACTTTATGTAAGGAGTAAATAATTTATTTAATTAAAAGCCTCATAATTTCAGAAGACGGATAGTTCAAATGAATTCATTTAAGTATAACCGTTGGTATATAAGTTGATTATAACAAATTCAGCATCAATCTTAACTGTAAAAATTTAAAATACATATTATATTGTACTTTTATTACAAAGTGTAAAATAAAACAACCTTTTTAACTTCTGTCTAATGCTATCGCGAATTGAGTATAGTGTGTTAGGTTTATTTTATGTATCAAAATATCATGTTGATACATAAAATATAGAAATTTAAAAATAAAACAACTATAATAAATTATATAAACTTAAAAAAAAATACAAGTCCTTTAAATTGTCAATAAGATCTGGTTGCGCTGATAGCTCTTGGTAATTGCCGCGTAAAAATTAGTTCCGTAATTAGCCGCATAAAATTGTATACCGCGTTTTGTTTATGTGACACCTTGCAACACTTCCCGTCTTGCATCCCGTTCCCGCACAACCTCGAGAGAAAGAGAACGCATATAGATTTTGAAATGAAGAATTCGTTTTGGAATTGCATCGCTAACAGACGGCGTTCCGCGCATTTCACAAGAAAAATTGATTATTATTGAACTTAACCGCTAAAGAGATTAGGAACAATAACGATTTGTGCTTGTGGTTCATGCATTGTTTAGTGAATACCATATCTCCTCCACTGGATCAGGAGTTGCAGAAAACCAGAGAATGCCGGTCGGCTGACCCATGGAGCCTCCGAGTTCAAAATTTCGAACTGTTTTCTTTGTTTTCCTAATCCTAAAACGGCTCCATAAGATCCATCATATACTGCAAGATGTCACGCACTTATCTGATCAACCAATGCCGCAAAATACAGTTCGCACCTAAGTTTATAGTAGTACATTGCACATCCAAGATCATTACATAACTCTTTTGGAATTTTCAAAGTTTCAACGACAATGAAATGACATCTATCAAGAATAGGGCACTTAGAATGATTACTTCCACTCGAATCGAGTTCTTACAAATACCATTTATCTGTATAAATCTTGCCTACATAGCAACCAGTCTCAGTTCAGGTTTTAATGAAAACGAATTAGTGTTTAGGTAAATTGTTAGCTACCTAGGACTAGCCTAAAATTTTGTTAAAGCTTTAAATTAAATTAAATTGTTCTCGGCACCTTTGATGGATGTTCTGTTAATTTTATTTGATTTCTCAAAGGTTAGATTCAGATTTATCGTATTTATTTCTGACAGTTCTAAAGGGCACTTATTTTGATAAAATAAATTTAGAGAATTTGTATCGCTTAGAAGAGGATTTCATAATAGAATTTAAGAGTTTGTAAAAAAATATTCATTGATTCAGTCTTGGAACGTATACCTACAAGATAAAAAGTTTTGTTTTAAAAAGTTCTGAACAGCAAAATAATCTTCATCTTTACTATTCTCGTAAATCTTACCAACTGTTATCGGTTTTCCTCTTTTGAATTATAAAACAATCTTCTTACTAAGCTGTGGGTTAGGTTTTAAAATAATTGGAAGAACTTAATTTGCAATGAACAAACTTTTATCCTTTGAAGCGTTAGTTAGCTAGTTAAATAAATTCGTTTTGTTATAAATCCTTAACATAAAAATAATTAGTCTTATTAGATAGATAAATACATAGATATATTCTATATTGTACACCAAAAATAAAATTACAATAGGAACTTAATGTTAATAGGGGGTCACAATGGGCGGTCTTATCGCTAAAAGTGACTTTTTACAGACAACCTTTGGATGGATTGGATAACAGAGAAGAAGAAAAAGATACACAGGTAGTTCGTGGTGTACTATTTACATATATACAATACATAACTAATGAAATAAATATAATAAAAACAATGTATAATATATATGAAAGCAGAGAAATAATGTAGTAATAATGTATGACATTCAAGAGGAATGTTATCTACGGACAGTGTATGTTATTTGTTTTTCTCTGGTATTTGGTTTGGTTTGATTGGTGTCTAGACCATCCAGGTTCAGATACCAATGGCTATTTTTACGTTTATAATAAGTTTACGTTATGAAAATTTCTAAGAATTAAAAAAATATCTCAGTACCAGATAAGTATGCACTTCCACCGTAGATGTGTGAGGATGTTGAGTGGTGCGAGGAAGTGTAACTAAAACACGGTGTTCCTTTTATTACAAAAGCTGAAGGAGAAATTACTACTGCGTACTACTTAACGAGTTTTCGAAGCGGACTCTCTAGAGTACTCTAGACCGTTTACATCCCTCGCATTTATATTTATCTCAAGTTCCTTGTTTTGTATGCATTTTTGCTAACCTTTTTTTCCGCAAGGGCTCTGCGATGTGAGGTTAGGGAAATAAAAGTTGTCAGGGATCGCAAACATAATGTACCTCACTACGCATTTTGGCACATAGTGAAAATGGATTCTTAATCACGTTTCCTAATCGATCCCTATGGTATACACCCCTATTTTTTAAATTAGTATAAAAAAATGGGGCTCTACCCGTCCCCGTAATTGATAAAATTAGTACCTACTTATAGTCAAAAGTAAAAAAAACGAAATCCCAAAATTGTCCACGAAAATTTGTCATAATTGGTAAATTCATAATTGAATCAATCATTCATAACAATTGCTTACTAGAAAATACTACGCGCATTGTTTTTCCATTTTATCGCCATTCGTTCATTCATAATCTCCATAAATTGAGTGACATTTGGGAAAAAAACAAACGCTCATAACTTAGCTGTTTAAGAATATTATTTATTAAGAATTTTATTTAAATTATATTATGACATTTTGTGATAATCCCTTTAATTATTTGTACTCATTAAAAATTTGTACTGTATAAAAACCTGCAAGTCCCTGACCTATCCCTGAATTTTATTGAACCAATTTTATTCAAATTTGAGTCCAAAACAGATCGATTTATTTCTATAATTTACGTCAGTCGTAAACACTGACACTGACGTGAGGAATTATGTGTTTATTTCTGTCAATGTTCGTTTTCTGTGTCCATATTCGGCTGGGTACGGAACTAGTATGTTTATGTTGGTAATTACGCGTCATTGGACGCACTGGCGAGCAAAAAGCACGCTTAGGCTTGCCAAGTTTTCAAATTGACGATCACATAATGTTTGTCGCTATTATATTATACTATCTTTGCCTGTGAATTTGTACTTCGAGGTATTTACTGCATTTCAAGTGTTTTATTGGTCCAAGGCAAAGTACTACTGGGACAGTCTTATGTGTTTAATCCAGGCCATGGTTTGTAATGTTAGCAAAGGAAGAGACCGCACGTGCACGCGCGAGGGCGCGGCCCTCACACCCCAGCCGCCGGGATCCCAATCCCAATTTCCGGCCACCATAAGCGCGGGCTTACGGATAGCGAGCAATGGGTCTCTCTATCGTCCGATAACCGTCCGATCGTCCGGTAACCGACCGGACCGAGCTTGTGCTCGGTATATTTAACTTGTGTTATCGACGGCGCGTACTGTTCCACGCGCACCTCAAGGAGATTTCAGCAAACCGTAGGGTCTGCTTCTGAGAGAAAGCCTCGGCCCTGGTATGAAAAGTAACGAAGGAACAGGAGTGGGTTTTTAGTCAGTAAAAGTCTGACACACCCTCTCGCCCGCCCAAGAGCGGGGGATATCATTGGATGTTTTTCCCACAAAAAAAAAGCCATGGTTTGCTTATCTTTAAAATGTTATCTGGATTCGTTCACCTTCCGGGTGCGTGACTTATCATAGAAGCATTTGTGGTCGACATAAAACACTTTATATGCTTAGTCATAAACATTAAACTGTTTTACTGATCTACCACTTATTTCTGCAGGAACCTTGGAAGGTTAGAATTCATTCATAGACCCTGAGTAAACTGAAAAGACTCATCTGGTTCTCGAGAAAAACAGGCTGGTTGGAATGAAGGCCGCCATGGCCCACGCACGGTGGTCTACCAAGGGCTAAGTACGGAAACCAGACCACAAAGATAAGGCTTATTCCTGTGTAGTACGAACAGCACTTCTGTATTAATAATACTGTTAGCTTTACTCCGTTTGCATGCTTTTGATTAAATTATTCCATGGCTACTAAGGTACGCCCGCTCCTCTATGTAGGCAAGTTTATATGCAAATTTTATTATACCCATCACGGCCATCACCTTGCACAAGTATCGGCTTCATCCTGTGTAGGTACTAGATTATACTTATTTGAGTAGGAAGGAACTAACTCCCTTATTGGTGGTCGCAATTTTGGTCGGTTTTTTGGAAGGTCGTAAATTTAGTTTTTCCTCAGTTTTTTAAATCTTTTCGCAAGTGCGTTAAAAACCATATAAACTGACACCCATACCTGGAACGCCGTGAGGTCTTTCCAGCCACTCCTCAAAGAGGGGACTTATCGCCATAATTATGGCGTGCCCAGCACTGGGTTGCGACAGTCGTTGTCGTCATTCCACCATGAGATCCCGCCAGGAGTCTTTCCGCCATGCCACGACTTGGCGCGGCAGCGGAGGTTCGCCCCGGCGTTGCATCTCCATGCGCAGATCGTGCATGCGTGCAAGGTCTTTTGCCTCCAAATCCCACGGTGGTTGGCCAGCAAGGAGGCTCGCTGCTTCGCGGGAAATCGTGCGGTATCCCCGCACCATCCGGATCGCCATAACCCTCTGGCTTGCTTGGAAAAATGGCAAAGAAGGAACAGGAGTGGGTTTTTAGTTAGTAAAAGTCTGACACTATCTCCCGCTCCGCCCAAGAGCGGGGGATGTCATTAGATGATTTTCCCACCCGAAAAAAAAACCCATACCTGGAACAATTATTTTGTAGGCTTTACAAATATTTGCTCCGTGCGAGAATCGAACCTGCGACACGCAGTGCCGCAGCCATGAACCGATTGGCTGCGGCACTGCGTCAGCCATGCAAGTTGTTTGGAAATAGTTTGGAAGTCGGTGGTGTGGTACCCCCGTATCTTGATCTTATTATGTAAAGCCGTTGGTCTTACGCTTAATCTCTCACCGATCGTGTCAGATTGAGGTAAGGAACTGTGCACCATCGGTGTTTACCAACACACTTGTGCCAGCTCTATAACATCTCCTGTGTACTTAACTGAGGGACTTGAGGCTGACCGAGTTGACCGTGGCCGAAATTTGGTCAGGTGAATTTAAGCCACTAATTAATATCTTATCTGTATCTTACTTTTTTCTGTAGGGGACATCCTCATGGTCAATTTTCTTCTAGAGAAGATTGATAGTTATTTCTGACCTTAACCGTTTAAAACCCCACAGTTTATGCACTACCGTCATTCATGAATCAGGGCCACGGATTACAAATGAATTCACTCACACCCCCGATCGGTATAGCCCAGCCATTGTCAGCGGGCTCCATCATCTAGTGGGACCACACATACTCCCATAACGGCGCATGGAACAACTGCGTGTTACCTCTAAAGTACCTGTCCTTTCTGATCATCCATAACTTATTATAATATAATAATAATAATATAATAATATTCCACAACTATCACACAACGCCGTCTAGTCTCAAGCTAAGCAGAGCTTGTGTTATGAGTATTAGACAACTGATAAACAAACATGCTTATTTATTTCTAAATACATACATTATTATAGATAAATAATACCCAGACAGAGAACAAATAATCGTGCTCATCACACAAACATTTGTCCTGGGTGGGAGTCAAACCCACGACCTCCGGCTTAGCAGTCAGGGCCACTAACCACTAGACCAACAGGCCAGTCAAAAGTATTGTAAACTTCATACTGTTTATATAACCTATTTTGTGTGTAGAAGGTAATATGTAGAACATAATATCTAGAAGTAGTGTTAACGCCTAACAAGTGCGTTCCAGGCATCACGACGTGTTCATGTCCATGTCGGGCAACACCATTCCGATTATGGTAACACCATTTCGCGCATGGCAATGGCAACATTTTGTTTTGGGACTTCGCTCTCGCCCGCGTCCGCATCACGGACATTTTTTACTGTCGGGTTTATTTCATATTGTAATTGGATTTATGGAATATACCACATTATTCTGTAAGTCTGCGTCATCATTTCACCCAAAGAAGATTATACCCAGCACACGCATAACCAAATAGCTGGTACTGCAGACAGAGTTTAATGAAAAGAATTTTCAGATGAGATAGACAGCGGCTGTCACCTTATAGGTACGAGTGTTTTTTACCCGTCTAAAACGGAAAGATGGTTTTTCGAGTGTATATTGATTTTATACTTATATACCGGCTTGTTTCGTTTTAGCTTGAGATGTGTCATTAGATTCGTCTTAGGTGTGAGAGTGACACATCAAACATAAAGAAATAAAATGGGTGATTTTTAGCGTCACATTTTTTTCGTGACTGTCTTGTAGGGTATCAAAATAAAGGGCTCGAGGAGGTTTCAAAAGTATTGCTCACTAAAACGTTGGAAATAAAAAAATACAGTGTCAAAAAATCCGACAGCGAAAACTGGAATTCATTTCTGATCAATTTATATCAACTGAAAAACTTGATTCCACCATCTCATTTCTACCATCGGACAAGCCGACGAACGGCGAGTATCCACCCTTACGTTGTTGAAACCTCTACGGTCCAGACCAAGCGTTTCGCCTCGTCGTTTATACCGCGTACATCGAGGGACTGGAATAATTTGCCTGCTGCGGTTTTCCCGTCCGATTATAATTTGGGTCTCTTCAAGGCTAGAGTGAATAGGCTCTTAATAAATTAGTGCGCCTCACCATCTACGATTGCATTACTACTTACCATCAGGTGGCATCGCAGTCAAGCACTAGTTTATATCAATTAAAAAAAAAAAAAAAAACTGCATCAAACTACTTAAAGTTTCTTGTTTCAAACTTTTTATTAGTCATTTTTTTGGGGGTTGAGTTTTTTAAAATAATGTGAAAGAGTAAGTACCTACCTACTCCATACTTTTATTTATTTATTTATTTCATACTTCATGCACATAAAGGTACTTGAGCCGGACTTAATGTCTTAGACATTAATAACTTTTTTAATTAAAAGCTAATACTGTAAAATGGTGACAGGGATGATTGATGCAGCCGCTAATAGACTAACCTCTCCAATTATGTAAGTAGAATATTGAGAGGATTGGTTTTACTTTACTTTAAAGGTGCCTTGAATTCAAATTCATTCAAAGTCTCGACTGCCCTCTCGATTTATCAATATCATATCGTCATTAGAAACTAAAGTGAGGAATTCACATACCTTGACCGCGAGCATGCTTGCAGGCCATGTCCGCTGTAGAACTTTTCAAGTTGCCTATCTGTTTGCGATTTGGGATACACTTGATACATAAAAGACATCCTATGTATATTGTCCTATGTCTGTCAGGTGAAGATATGCAGAACCTAGGCATCAAAGTCACGTCCGATGTACATAAACCGTAGATTTGCCTACGGTAGCAACGCTGGAGTGAAACTTCGCTGCAGCGACAAGTTAAGGCACAGCGGACAGAGCTCTGGCGGGATCTTATTTGAATGCAGATAGCGACTGTCACATTCTAGCACTAGTTACGACACCATCGCGACGATACCCTCCTCTTTAAGGAGTGGTTAGAGAGGCGCTAGGGTGCACGGAATGTTGTGTTTCTCGCGCCCCTTCGAGAGAAGAATTGATGGGGCCTGATAACTGCCAGGGCAGCAGGATTGTTCGAAAGAGTAACCAGAGCCCTGAAACGCCAAGCGTAAGTAAAAGAACACAGGCGGGTTATAGTAAGTAAAAGTCTGACTCTGCCACTTAACCTATCTGTCAACAACACGGTAAGTAAAAAATTGTTAACGGTCAAGACTCAGGACCGAATTCCCCGCTTGATTCGCTAAACTGTAATTATGAATAAAAATTGCTGAGAAAAATAAAGCCAAAGTATTTTCATAAACCATTTAGTTTTTGCTACAGTTTTTACCAACTTACAGTTCAACCCATTTCAACACGGTGCTCTCTAAAGGATAAAAGAAAGCTCATGTAAAATAACAACACTCCGAGTTTTTATCATACCTACTTAATTATTCCATTCAGGCAACCCAGTTTGCCTGACTAGATTTTGTGAACCCTTTCTAAATAAAATACTATGTTCAAACTTTATGTAACACAAAATAATGGAGTGGATAAGTGGATATCTGAGCAAAAAAAATAATATTTTGGAGTGCCGGTATGGGCGCCGTCGCTACGAAAGCGACCGGCGCGGCCAAAGTGAACGCATGCCATCATGGTCATGGCAATCCGGATGGTACGGGGATACCGCACGGTTTCCCGCGGAGCGGCGAGCGTCTTTGCTGGCCTGCCACCATGGGATCTGGAGGCAACAGTCCTTGCATGCATGCACGATTTGCGCGTGGAGATGCAACGCCGGGGCGAAACTCCGGTGCCGCGACAAGTCGCGGCATGGCGGACAGAGTTCCGGCGGGATCTCATGGTGGAATGGCGACTGCGACTGTCGCAACCCAGTGCTACAGTACGGTGCCTGGAAATCGGGGTCGAGATCGGCTGGAGGGTCCCGCCTCCTTTGCTAGCATTACTTTTTCGCAGAAGGAGGATATGTTTAACGAACTTGGATTTCATTTAGGTTAGCATCGAAAAGTGTAAAAAAGGTTTTTGGTTTAAGATACTAGTACAGCAGCTTTTTAGTGAAGATACTGTTAGAATTTATCAGACTTGGCTAAAGGGGATTTTAGTTGTGTTGATGGAAAAGCCTTAATAAAATGTTTCCCTTGAGGATGACATGGCCCACCAATAGGGCACTGAAGTTAGGTACAGCAATTATCATGCATGGAGCGGGACCAGTCATTGGATGATTTCTCACCTTAAAAAATACCCTCAGAAATAGATAGGTACACATTTTTTAGATCATCAATATCTTTTCCCTTTCTGGGTGGAGCGAGAGAGAGTATCAGACTTTTACTGACTAAAGCCCACTCGTGTTCCTTTAGTTGCCCTTTGCGTTTCAGAGTCACGGTAACTCTTAACTATCTCCGGAACAATTCCGCAGTAAGTACCTACTGTACGTTCATTACAAGAGCGAGGTAAATAGGGACTCAAAATAAAAAGTGCTATCCAATTCAAACGGTTTCTGGAGTATACGTAGAATTTTCATTAAAAACGATATACGATAAATGGAACCCGTATTTCAATTTATAACTCCTTTGTTGAAATTTGAATCAGATTTGAGTTTATCTCTGTGTATGGTCAGAATTTACTGAAATAGTCGAAACGGAATTTGTAGTTTACGCATTGAGGTCATCCCTATAATTAAGGCAAGGTAATTACTATGTCAGTTCACTAGAATAACTATGTTAGTTATTTACTGATGTTGACACAACCACTTTCATTATTATGTAAACAAATATTTTTTGTTTCTTTGATTTTAATTTTTTTTTTGTGTATGTGCTTAGTTTTTTTTTAATTTCATTGGGTTTAGGTGTGTTTTTTTTTATGTTGTAACATATTAATTGCAAAATGCAAAAAACTTAAGTTTGAAATTCAAACTTGGGCTACCTTGGAGCATCTTATTTAAGCTTTTGTAAGCTCGTTCACATGTTTTGTAGAATGCAATTTCGTCATATATTTTTTTTAAGATATGATAAAACGACTTCTTAAAAAATAAAATAAATTGAAAATATCATCATCATCATTTCAACCGAAAGACGTCCACTGCTGGTAATAGGCCTTCTCCAAGTGTCGCCACAATGAACGGTCATGTGCGTCTCGCATCCATCGGACAAATTGAAAATATAACAATGTATATATCTTATTGAAATATTGAACTGAAATAAACGATAAATAAATAAATAACAAATAAAGCTCCGTCGGGCCAAGATGCTAAACATTATGAAGCTTATAAATCTGAAAATACAACATTATACACAAAAACAACAACATTATGTTACTCAAGAGAAACACAATGTTGTTGTTTTTTTTTAAGTTTTTTTTTCTATATACCTACTTATTTCTTTATTGCGTGTATCTGTATGCTAAATAAACGTGGTTTTCTTTCTTTAATTTTCCTTTTTAGGGTTCCGTACCTCAAAAGGAAAAAACGGAACCCTTATAGGATCACTTTGTTGTCCGTCCGTCTGTCTGTCTGTTTGTGAAGACCCTTTATGTCGGGAATGCGTGGAGGTATCGAGTTCAAATTAAAACCATATAGTCAAGTTTGCGGGGCCTTGATGCTGTAAAAAAATTAAACCTCTAATTTAATGAAAAAAAGATACGGCCGCTTATGTCGCAAAAAACGTATATTTCGATACTCTCAAGGAAATTAAAATTCATGCGGTAGTTCTCGTTGACCGAGAATCCTGAAATTTAGCTTAAAACAAGGTCTTATAGTACAGATATAGGAATAAATCTGAAAACAGTAAATTTGTTGTTAAGGCACAAAAAAAAATGCGTTTCGAAAAAACTTCCAAACTCCATTCAGGAATGAACTGTTTACATAGGTAGGCTTGTACGGAACCCTCAGTGCGCGAGTCTGACTCGCACTTGGCCAGTTTTTTTAATCTGAGCTTATTGTTTTGTTTTCCAGAAGGGCCAAGTACATAGTCCTTACTGACAACCGGTGTGTTAAAAAAAAGAAAATAAGAACATTCATCTGCAAACAGATGGAATCTGCTCATTTACTTTTTCTGCCTTCAGATATGTATGTATAAGTTTTTCTGCTAAAGCTCTACTTTTGAACTTGCAATTAGTTAGTTAATTATTTTTGAGATTTTTAAATTCGTTATTCCGAAACTTGATTAAATGCGTATGGTATAAATTTTCTTTACTTTTTAAATTTATTTTGCGTGGCATAGCAG
Source organism: Mythimna impura (assembly GCA_905147345.3). Classification (NCBI taxonomy): domain Eukaryota; kingdom Metazoa; phylum Arthropoda; class Insecta; order Lepidoptera; family Noctuidae; genus Mythimna; species Mythimna impura. The sequence continues at coordinate 19,035,876 of LR990356.1, read as the reverse complement.
TCAGGGCCACTAACCACTAGGCCAACAGGCCAGCCATACATACTTTCAAGATCATTTAAAAATATCTTCCCAATTCTAAATTCTCATACAAACTGCCAGCCCTACCATTAGTAGGTAAACCGATTCCAAATATAACGCTGGCCGTGACGGAGCGTGTCACCACGCGGAATGTGCGTGACGTCACAAGCTAGCGCTTGCGCTCGCCGATCGCTGTCGCGGGCATTCCATGATACATCATCTTCTCCTATATTTATTTGTACACTTGTGCTAAATAATTCTTAGTAGTTGAGTACTTGATGAGTGGACAAAGGAGTACTGTTTTGATTTGCGTAATGTTTATTCGTTACACGTGTACTTCTTAGATATTTCCGTTGTTGTTCTGTTTTGCTAAGGAACGCCTTTGAACCTGTCTGTCAGTGATAATGGAACTGCAAGGCAATCTAGATGTGAGTAAGACCTAACAACAGGGGCGCCGGCTTTTAGAAAACCTCATGGGTGCTCAATGCTCATTTGATGAACTCGAAAAAGTGGCGAAGAGTGAGAAGAGCAATGCACACTGATAAATAAATGTCCTACTTACATACAGCGTACTTAATTACTAATTATGTTTGATAAAAATATAAAATGAAACCATTTTAGAAAAATGAAACTAGTTTTTATACAGTATCAAGAAATATTATAATTTATAGATTACTGATCTGTTTTTTTTTTGTGTCTATTCTCAGGGGTGCTCGGCACCCATGATTTATTTCTCATGGTTGCTCGAGCCCCCGAGCACCCACGGAGTCGGCTCCCCTGCCTAAATATGACTACTGAGTTCATAACCTATGGAATCAATTAATGAGTTATACTTTAAGATGTTTTCAGACAAGTTACTGGTATTTGACAGAAAGCTTGAAAACCGGCTATGAATTAGTGACTTAGGTCTACTGTACGCGGACGCGTAGCTTCATAGACGCGTAGGTGTCATTATACGCTAACGATATAATGTAAACGATTCAACGAAATGGCAACGTCGTGCGTCGTGTAGTTGCCGCTTCGTCGACAGTTTCATATTTTTGTATGTAAGCTGTGAGCAGGCATACACCAAGCGTATAATGACGAATATGCGTCTGAGAAGCTACGCGTCCGTGTACTGTACAGTAGGCCTAAAGTTTACAAAAATGTTGCAGAAATATCTACATTCAATAACTTTTATTTCAAACAATCTTCCCGTCCAACTATAATTTAGGTGTCTTCAAGGCTAGAGTAAATAGGCTCTTAATAAACTAGTGCACCTCACCATCGATGATTGCATCACTGCTTACCATCAGGTGGGATCGCAGTCAAGCATTGGTTTATACAAATTAAAAAAAAAGCAGACCCTTTACAGGCAATTTTGAACTCTCAAAACATTAAGTCTATAACGCAAGGAATCATTACCTTCATAAATTCAAGTTCATCATCAACCTTTTGCGCTTATCTTGTATTTACTTGGGTTTATCATTTCATGAGTCGATCTATCGATTAGCTCTATAGTCACTTCCTTTCTAGCCATAATAATATGATCTTTCACACAATCTATCCAACGTTTTTTTTTTTCTCCCTCTACTGCTATAGCCATTACGACTCAAAACATTAAACCAATATATTAAACTTCTTTTTATACGATAGAGTATAGTGCTTGACTGCGATCCCACCCGATGGTAAGCAGTGATGCAATCATTGATGGCGAAGCGCACTAAATTATTAAGAGCCTGATTAGAGTTTAATTTGTTTGTTCAAACGCCATTGAAAGAGAAAATAATACTCCACAACAATCACATCAATGTGCAGTGTATGCTTGCTCCGGTTTGTTACAAATCGGTTCGCGTTGCAACACAGAATATAAAGCGTTTCGTTCTAGTTTGAGAAGCCTTGAACATCAATAGCATAGCATAGCATAGCATAGTCGGCCTTATAATGTTCCCACTGTTGGGACTCAGGCCTCCTCTCTAGAAGAGGGAATGGGCCGTAATCCACCACGCGGGCCCAGTGCGGGTTGGTGGATGTCACATGTCTTCGAATTTTTGGTTCTAGTACGTGCCGGTTTCCTCACGATGTTTTCCTTCACCGTTTTGAGAGCAGTGGTGATGAAATTTAACATTAATGATGAAATGAAATATTAGACAAAGTAATGCGCCTGGCTGGGTTTGAACCCGCGACCTACAACTCGTAAGTCGGGGCCGTTACCACTCGGCCGCCACTGCTCTCATCATGCGTGAGCATCAATACTAGTCTGAAATGAACTCCACCGTGAAAAATTCTTTCACTTCAACTGGCCTGTTGTGGATAGTGACTCTGACTGCTATGCCGGAGCCCGGAGGTCGTGGGTTCAATACCCATCCAAGTTTGTGTGATGAGTACGATCATTTGTTCTGTGTCTGGGTGTAATTTATCTAATATATACATAAGTATGTTTATCAGTTATCTAGTACCCATAGCGCAAACTCTGCTTAGTTTGTGACTAGATGGCGTTGTTTGATAGTTGTGGAAAACTATTATTACCTCAACCAATTTAACATGTTTTGGAGTGATGAAGGCGTACCGGAAGACACAGTATTGGAAGGCCTCCCTCAAAATAGACTGATCTGATGGATGCGAGACGAACTTACCCGGTCTTTGAGGCGACACTTGGAAGAGCCCTTTGTTTAGTATTGAATGTCTTTTGGCTAAAAAGATGATGCAATTAGGACTAAAGAGGTGAGCAGAAGTGTATATTAAATTCTGAATTTGTCAGATAAGGCTCCCGAACAACAGACAGTAAGATATAATACAGTATGAACTACGGTTCATATTGTATTCTAAACTACGGTGTAGCACGCATTTTATGGAAATTTGTCTGTGTATTCATATAATAAGAACGTATCACTCTGTTGAGTCACGACTGTCTGCGCAGTTTTTATTTTAATAATCTAATAAGAGAGTGAGAGAGGCAAATCAAATACCAGTAATTGAATACGAACTTAATCTCTATGCTATGCTGCTCTGCTGAGAATTTTCTAGCCTGAAAAATGGCCTGCCCCATATAACGCATTATAAATATGCATATAATTATGCCTGGGTTTATACATTAAGTACATAATAAAAATGTCTATGATTTTTACGACTTGACGAAATACAGAGATTTTAGTTTTATATGAATGTAAGTTTTATACTTATAACTTCTGGAATAAATTCTCAAAGTTATGGTGAATACTGCATCAGAGTCCGTTGTACAGTTAAGGCGTATAGTCCCTTGAATTTCTGGCCGGAGTTAAATACACATACGTACTGCCACCTGCGCCCGCATAAAGCCTTGCTGACCTTATAACCATTCTCTTTGTGAAATATTGATTGATTTACATTATGCTATGTACATTCTGAAGCTAACCTAACCTAACCAGCATTATTTTTGTGTAAAAATCATATTTCTAAAGATCAAAGTCGTTTGAAAAGATTAGGGAAAACCAGCGAAAAAATATCATGTTGTTAATTTTTGTTTTTGGCAAAAGTATGAGTCCTACTTAATGTGAATCTATAATTTTTTTTTTTCAAATCTATTAACCCAGCCATTGCCACTGTTTTATATAGGCTTCAGAATATCACTGTTTTATGGCACTAAATGGGAGCAAGGACCTTAAGAAAAACAACGCGGCTATATAGATACGAATAGAAAGTCTAATACATAGTTATAAAATATACGTAACGTACACTTGCAATCTATTTTCATTACCTCTAGGAGAAACATATTAGTTGATATTCGGAATGCGTCAACATTCTTGTTGATAGATATAACTCGTAAAATTTGGCTATATGATATAATTTTTATTATATCATGCTCCATTAAATAAAATTGTCTGTTAGACAAATGAAGTGTTGTTTTAATTAAATGTGACGATAAAATATCGAGCACTTTGAGCCAAATTCTTTAAGTCTGTATATTTGATTTGTATATGAGTACAACAGATATATATTATGTGTTATATATATCTTGCTCTAGAGTGCATTCTATTTGGTAACCATGTTGCCAGTTCGTGATATTGAATTGATGTAATGTCGAGAGGAATTCTCTGTACCGACAGCATATTTAGAATTCTTATCTATTAGCGAATACAGCTGTCTAGTCTAGGTTATTGCACTGACGTTACTAGACTGAAATCTATTAAATTTATCTGTTATGTCTGAATTCGATATTGTTAGGTTTTATTTCGTAATCAGATTTTTAGTCTGTTTTTGTAACCGAAAATATTATGGGGGTTATTTTGTATTCGATTATTCAATGCAATCGAATAATTGTGCTGGCAATACTGAGACTAATTCATGAGATCAACGCTTTGGAATGTGCAACTAGCATCACTTTTCTGACTGACTGACTTCTTGACAATTCAAACGATTGAGAAATAAATATATTATTTTAAATTGAAGTGAGCAGTTTTCTTACAATATGATATTAAGGCGCTGATATTTCATTTCTTCAAAAGAGTTGATTTGTGTAGATACCTAAGTGCGCTAACTTTGCTTGGATTTTGATTTTATTCCCTTTGTTTCTTTCTCAGTATATATCTGCAATTGACTCTTAAGTTTTGATTGTTTGGTACTCCACTTGGTAGTTCGAGATTCTTCATATCCTGGGATACTTCATCTAGTTATGTGTCAGTGTTGATTAGATTAACGCTATTTTTAAGCCAGTATATAGTGTTTGAGGACTCCTAGTGTCACAGCAAGTAAGTTTTTCTGTTACTGAAGTCACTGTTAACAACATTTGTAACATGTTCCTACGATATCTCCGGTTTCGTGAAGCTAGATTTTGAAATTAGGATAATAATTATGCAAGTTATATCCTGGCTAAAATCATGAAAAATCGAGATTAGTTGTAGAGAAACGAGGTTAGGTATACACGAAGTCAGACTCACTATTTTGTCAGCTGACTAGCATAATAAATAGGTAGTTGTATGTATTATGTGCAACTTAAATCATATACCATTGTGCTAGGTGTTTGTAAGTTTTTTTTTTATTTAGTGGCTTTTATCCAAAAAAGGATATCAACCCCATATAGTAGGTTATGATGTGTTTACTTGTAATCAAATTGGGTTTCGGACTTTGAAATCGGTGGGCCGAAAGTTCAAAAATGAGAATTCTTAAATGCGTATCCGTTCCCAATCGGTATCAAGAAACAAAACTATTACCATTCCTACATTTCGTGCAAAACTCATGTATTTTAAATAACCTAGTTATTTGATTTATTTACTTTTTTGCACAATTTATTGCCTCCTGTTTATTTGAACACTTGTGTAAATAATTATTTTTGCACATTACCGACCGAATGGAATTAATACTGAATGTTAATGATACGGAAATCAAATATGAGTAATTTATTACCCGCAGACCAGTGAATGCGTATTTGGGTTTGAAAATATTCTATGGAATTTTTTACCGGATGGTAGGAAAAGATTATTTATTTCTAATTTCTGGCAACGGCTTCGTCGTGGAAAAATAATGTTAGATATCGAATTTAGTACCCGCTTTTAGGAGATATTCATTTCATATAAATAAATCAATTTTATATCTTTATAATATTAGTTCAGATGTGATCGGATTTCCAAGAAACAGATATTAGGTAGGTATATATAAAGCGAAAATGTTTGAGTTCGAGGCAATAATGAAATCCGATGAACCGCAACCTAGAATATTGTTTCTGTGTAATGTTGCCATCGAAACTATGAAACATGTAGGGAACACAAATCACTTTAAAATATACCGCCTACTGTGAATAACTTTAAATATGTTTGCATGTTTGTCGAGGTAACAATACTCATCATTTTCGGAAATTGTACTTTCTACACACTTGAATTGAATATAGTAAACATCAATTTGTAAACTGTGGGAGGGCTTCAGGTTTATACTTCTGAGAGTTTCTCTTTTTAAACACCAGATCGATTAAAAAGAGAAACTCTGGGCAGCCATATTTTAAAACTTATACTTTAGGATACTCCCAAAACTGGCTGACCTAAACTTTCCAGTTATTTTCCTATCAAATTCAAATCCTATTCTAAAGTCAAACCCTTTAAAAGAAAAATACGTTCGAACCAGTCTGCATTTTAATAAGATATTTTCATATACATACCTATTGCCTGAGATATAACAGAACCTAAAGAATTGACACCTACCTGAAGTAAACTATATAGCTTTTTCCAGTAGTGAACCTACTGGAAAAACTATTTAGTGTTTGTGAAAGCCAAAATCATCCAACAAGAACGTACTAGAACAAAGAAAAGAAAAGCCCTAGGTCACAATTTAGGCTACCCGAGTTCCTTTATCTAAAATCAGCATTTAAGGCATGTTGGATGACAGACGTTTTTTTAATTGTAAATGGCCACACGCAGATCATCCTATTAGTTGACATATAGCTCAACCGGACCTGCCTGTGGCGGCCTTAAGCCCTCAGCTAGGACTGACTTATAAAAAACCGCTATGGGTTTTGGCCTCGGCTTAATGCATCGCTGGGGGGAGAATAGCAAGGGACGGTTGGATCGAATATTGATATTTATCAATAACACACAACATACAGTACACAAGGTTAAACAAAGACTGGGTAGAGTTACATAAGGTATTTGTAGATTATTCTAGGATATGATTTTAGGAAAGTTGAAAAACTGAAAAGTTGAAGGGGAGTCTTTTGTCTCGGTATGTTAATGTAAAGATGAGAGATAAAATGCATGTTACTAAAACAGTTATGAGTGGATGGAAAGTGAGAAGAAAGCTAAAGAATGGATAGATTAATGTGAAGAGTGATAATAGCATGACGAGTAACAGGACAGAATGGAAGAAAAAGAAACGTATCGCGCCGACCCAAAACAACACGGGACAAGGGTAGGAAGATGATGATGATGAGTTTAGGAAAGTCTCCTGATTGAGTTGAGTTTAGGCTTCCCAAGAGTGGGAGTGGTGCCAAGCATGCATTTAAGGGTCGCTGTTGATGGATGTTTTGCTTTAAATGTGTATAGACATTTTCTATATTTCGTCATTTGTTTTCGTCTTGGTAGTTCGTGACCGTTTGAATTATGATAGTAAAGTTTTCTTTATAAATCAAAGTTTTTAACTCATTTTATTCAAATGGATTTTAGGACATTCGAAGAAATCTTAAACCTTCTTAAAACTTTACCTAGAACCATAGTGTCTCAAATTGCCGAGAAATAGTTTTGAGTGAAAGTTTAAAACTATGCTGATTCAAGACACCGTCGACATATTAAAATATTCGCTACAAATGATTAACGTTTTACTTCTTTATTTTGAAGATATAGCTAACATGGGATTGCGATCGGAATAATTGTTTTACTAAATGTTTGTAATAATAGAACTAATATTGTCACAAGGGGGTAAAAAGTCCTACGTTATTTTCCAGAACATGGTCACTCGTGTGTCAAATGTCATGTAAATCCATTCAGCTAATTAAGTATGCAGGAATAACAAACATACATACGCACACACTCATACATACAAACTGTTACCATTATAATATTAGCGCGACAGTCGATCTGCCTACATCCCGGTATTAATAACCTAATAAAAAAAAATATTTTAGCTGTAAATACTTAGAAATCTTAATATTCGTTTCAAATAGGAACATACTTAGTTTTTTTTTTTTTTTTTCGTTGGGAAAATCATCTTATGACATCCCCCGCCCTTGGGCGGGGCGGGAGATAGTGTCAGACTTTTACTGACAAAAAACCCACTCCTGTTCCTTCATTGCCTTTTGTACCAGGGCCGAGTCTTCCTTTCAGAATCAGACCCTTGGCCCCAGTAGGCTTCGACCCTGCTAGGCCCCTACAGTTGGTGACATCTCCTTGAGGCGCGCGTGAAACAGCACGCGCCGTCGACGACTTGGGCTCGGTCCGGACGGTTACCGGACGGTCGGAAGGCGAGCCACCCATTGCTCGCCGTCCGCAAGCCTGCGCCTACGATGGCCGGAAATCGGGATCGGAATCCCGGCGGCGATTGGGGCGTGAGGACCGTTGCCTCACGAAGTTACTTTGATAGCCTAGATTCCATTAAGTCTTCCAGGGAACAAGTGACAGACTTGTTTGCTAGAGAGTTTCACAAGGCACTTTATGTTGGACAGATTCATTAATAGACTATCAAGTTTCTGATTGCAGTTTAGTATGGTTTATAACAATAACTGTTATATTTAAACAAGATTCTATTTTTAAGGTGAGATATCATTAAACATTTTTTTATGCTCTGGGTGGATATCACTCCACTTAGAGTGAAAAAAGCATGTGTTCTTGTCTGATTTTTGCTAACCCACCTGTGTCTCCTGTATCGTACTTTCTAACAGTAGATCAGTTAAGTCAATCAACTGTTATGGAACATATTCAATTTTTGAATAAAATACGACATTGAAAACAAAGAAGAGGAAGAAGTTGGGGGAGGCCTTTGCCCAGTACAGTGGGACAGTATAGGCTTTAAAAAAAAATTGAAAACAAAGCGCTTTATTTCATTTTTCATTTATCGAATATGATTTACTGCTGGTTGGTTACAAATACTATTTTGCTTTCACAACAACAAAAAAAAAGTAAAAACAAATTCATAAAAAGAACAACAGACATTTACGATGGCGGATGTTCATTTGTTGAAGAGTTATTTCCTTTGATTCTAATTTACAACTGTGTTACTAAGACTCATTACCCCATTTGCGTCATTTATTGTTAATTTTAAAACAAACATTTCTGCTAATTATAAGACTCGACCAGTCGTATGATTCATGACAGAACAAGTCTGAAGGTACAACGACGATATCAAGCGTTTCCAGTATAAGCTGACCTCGCATTGTATACGTTTTCTGTATAATGAAAGGTCGCTTTATACTGAAAATATAGTTACGATAAAATTGGAAGCCGCAAAGATGAATCAGAACCCTCGAAATATAAAACAATTTATCATTAATTCTGACAATTCAGACAAGTTTGATATGTGTGAGGAATCTAAACGATTCATGATGAATAGTTTCAATGTGTATTGCGTATTGTAACTGTGCCAAATATTTTAGATAGGGCTATTTGTATCTAGATAGGTACGTAAAATTTTATTGTTCATAAAATAATACGCAAATATCTTTGAAGTATTATTGAGCTTGGGCATATCAAACCATCTCCTCCTTGCGAGCATTGAGGAGTACGACTCCTCAATGCTGAGGGTCGTGACCTCCCTGCTTCATCGCTTTCATTTGTACGATTTTCTTCCATCTGTTTCTGTCTCTGGCGGTGTGAAGGATATTGAGTCAAGAGCGGTGTGGATCTGGTCGGACCAACGTAATGGACTGCGTCCACGAGGACTTTTCCCATCCACTTTACCAGTCACGGAAAAGACGGTGGCAACCTCAAAAGGCTCATCTTTTGAGGTTGCCACCGTCTTTTCTTGCTTTATCTTCTTCTTCTTTCACCTAATTCCACCTAGCCCGTTCTAGGCGTACGGAAATGCGCCACCGATACATGGTGGACATCCCACCTATACGCACAAAACGTTTTGCGAACACATTCATTGTGCGTACAGCTAAGGAGTGGAATGCCTTGCCGAAATCTGTGTTTCCTGATGGCTACAACCCGGGAATCTTTAAGTCAAGAGTGAATAGGTTACTTCTAGGTAAGCGCGTTCCATCGTCGACCGCATCGTCGCTTTCCATCAGGTGAGATAGTGGTCAAGCGCGAACCTATCAAGAATAAAAAAAAATAACAAAAAAATGTGACGTTTTAAGTATTGTAGAATCTTGCGTAAACACTATATCGAATATAGTGTCTACGCTATGCCTACGCCTACGTCTAGGTAGTTTTAAATGGAATGGTCACGTATTTTCATGCCATTTCTGAAAAAGTCTCAACACAATGAGCGCCTATGGATGGCGTCACTGAATCACTCGGTGACGTAACTATCAAACCTTTGAGTAACTTTATTATTATAGCAAATTCTGCCAGCGGCTTCGCCCAAGTGAAAGCAGGTTTCTCCATACATACTTTGGACCCCCATTTCATCCCCTTAGGGGGTGAATTTTGGAAAATCCCTTCTTAGTGTTAGCCTACGATATAAAAGGAAACCTGGTGCAAAAATACACGCTCCTAGTCGCAGTAGTTTCGGTTGTGCATTGATATGTCAGTCAGTCAGTTTCTCCTTGTATATAGATTTATTACTATATGAGTCAAATTCAAACTCATTATAAAGCATTTGTTTCAATAAAACCATTTACAGACACTATTCAATTTTCAAAATCAGTTAACAACAATAAAGAAAAAAAAGCTGCCCCTATTTTCAAGTTCCAAAGCGTAGATCACTATGGAAAAGTTTCTTGTACGTTACAAGAAACTTAACGGACCCTCTTTTAAATCTGCCAATAGATTTAAAATTACAACCCGACTGTATTTTCTATCGGCAAAAATGACGAATTTCCAAACAAAATTTTGTTCCCCCATTTAATATCTTTAAAAGTAAGATTTATGAAAATCCAACCTTAGAGTTAACGTTCATCTTATAAAATGCATCGTCTTTTTTTTATTTTTTTATTCTTGATAGATTCGCGCTTGACCACCATCTCACCTGATGGAAAGCGACGATGCGGTCGACGATGGAGCGCGATTACCTAGAAGTAACCTATTCACTCTCGACTTAAAGATTCCCGGGTTGTAGCCATCAGGAAACACAGATTCCGGCAAGGAATTCGACTCCTTAGCTGTACGCACAAAGAATGTGTTCCCAAAACGTTTCGTGCGTATAGGTCTGTCAGTGAATTAATGATTTCAAGACTAGCTTGCCAGTGGTTTCTCCCATGGAATAGCAGAAAGTTACGAACCTTGGGAGCATTGAATCCACTCATAGACATCCTGAGCAAGCTGAAAGGACTTGCTTGCTTCGGAATGAAGGCCGCTATGGTCCACGCACCATTGTCCACCAAGGACTAAGTGCAGAAACCAGACCACAAAGATAAGATAAGATGGTAAAAAAAATTCCAAAGGTAACATACCCCGGGATCACAGTATCCTTGGTCCACGACTTTGTCTACCCATGTGACTTTCATCTAAATCCGTTGAATTGTTTTGCGTAAACAAGTAACAAACGTAGAAAGAAATACACAAAATTGCACCAAAAAACTAAAGCGTATATTATTGTATATATCCTTTTATGTATTAATCAGTCATCTACAACACACTACAGTTTCACGAATTCATCTTATGTATTTAAGAAACCCGCACTGGGCCCGCGTGGTGTATTATGGCCCATTCCCTCTCTTAGAGAGGAGGCCTGAGGCCCAACAGTGGGAACATTATAAGGCCGACTATGCTATACTATATTTAAGAAAGTATCATAGATTTTATTAGCGACTCGAAATTTTTGCGCCCCAGTGTATCTATTCTGTCGGTCTATCTATACATATAAAAAGAGAAACTGACCGACATATCAACACAGACCCGAAACTACTAGGGTTAGGTGCGTAAAATTTTGCATAAGGTTTCCTTATATGGCGTAGGCGAGGTTTAAGAGAGGGTTTTTCAAAATTCACCCCCTAAGGGGATGAAACGGGGGTTCAAAGTTTGTATGAAGAAACCTACTTTCATGCGGGCTAAGCCGCTGGCAGAAGCTAGTCAGTTTAAATAAGATATTTAGTGATTATTTTTATATAGCTTTCTACACTTAACATGACTTTGGCCTAACGTCCACGGACAAGCAAGCAGCAACGTCGTGCCGTCGTGTCGTTACCGCTTCGTCGACTGCTTGACTGCGATCCCACCTGATGGTAAGCAGTGATGCAATCATCGATGGTGAGACGCACTAGTTTAATAAGAGCCTATTCACTCTAACCTTGAAGACACCTAAATTATAGTTGGAAGGGAAGACCGCAGCAAGCAAGTTGTTCCAGTTCTTCGATGTACGCGGTATAAACGACGAAGCGAAACGCTTAGTCCGGACCGTTGAAGTTTCAATAACGTAAGGGTGGATACTCGCCGTACGTCGGGTTGTCCGATGGTAGCAAGAAGATGGCGGAATCAAGTCGTGCAATTCATAGCATTCATAGTTTTGTATGTTAGCTGTGAGCATGCGTACACCAAGCGTATAATGACAAATACGCTATGAAGCTACGCGTCTAAAAACAGTTGGCCTTACTAGGTATTTCAGTAAAAGATAAGCTCTACATCCAAATGAATAGACCACAATGGTTTAAAAAAAAAAACTGGGATTAAAGTAATATTGATAGTCCAAAATTGACTGTAGCCAGAATGATAAAAGTTCCAACAGTATAAAATCCACAAAAGCAATTCATTCAAGTAATGTAATTCATTCGGATTGAAAAGCAGTAAGAAAAACCTAAATAAATGTACCTTCTTAATCAAAGTTAGATTAGAGTTCGCGACAAAATTAGGGTCAGCTCACACCGAGACGCGACAGTCCAGCCGAATTAATTTACCTAACTTTATTCCCCAACTATATTGAGGTCGACTTCCAGTGTAAGGCTACTTTTCCAACAGAGATGTGCTATGCAGCTATGCTGCGAGGATTTAATAGCTAAGCTGTGTAACTATGTGACCGTTTTCACTGATACTAAGCTGCCGCAAAGTAGCTGCGCGAGGAAGATGCGCAGCTCGAGCTATGCGATGTATCGATAGTAGGGAAGCGGCACATAGCTATACTACTCGCGACCATCCATAGCACGCATCCGTAGCATAGCAGGCATCCATAGCACACATCCATAGCACGTATCCATAGCACGCATCTTTCCATATAAAAAACATATCTTAGTTGAATCCGTTTTCACCAGTGCTAAGCTATGTGCGCCAATGAATATGATTGGTAGATACTCGTATCAAACGCATCCATAGCAACGTAGCATAGCACATCTCTGGTGGAAAAGCACCCTGAGGCAAACTGTCCACGAACGCGTAGCTACATAGACACGACAACGACACAACGGCACGACATCGCCGCTTCGTCGACAGAGTTTCATAGTTTTGTATGCAAGCTGTGAGCAGGCGTCATACAAAGCGTATAAAGACGAAGACGCCTCCATGAAATGTGGGAAATCACCTAATTACTTCTCCCACTCTAGGGCAAAGTGGCTGGGTAAGTCAGACTTTACTGACCAAAACCAAACCTATGTTCCTACAGCTGCCCTTGCGTTCTAAGACTACGGGTTTCCCTTTCCACGTGGAACACTATGCAGCGTCGACGACTCGGGCTCTGTCCGGACCCTTTGCTCGTCGTCCGCAAGCCCACGCCTACAGTGGCTCGTAGTTGGACTTCTAAAATGTGTGGCTATTAAAATAACACTTTCTAAAGAAAGTGTTCACAGCGTTGCATCGCGTCATATCTCTATACGCGCAGACCCTTATTCTTAGACGTGAATCTGAGAAGTACATTAGTATTTGGTGGCAGACATTAATACCTCCAACCAACGTAGTTATAAGATTATTTAAATGGTTACAATTATTAATTTTATCATCGTCCTCTTCATGTTTCTGTAATAGTTTTATAGTGGTAATATAATTACGAAATGATATACTACATAATTTTATTAATCGTAAGATTTTTTTCATGTCTAAATAAAAAAAAAAAAATAATGTTTGTTTTATGTGTAATAAAATTCATATTTTTTATACTTGTTAAAATTATGATCAACACGAAAATTCAAGACAAAATTGTCATATTAAAATCCTAAACGAAAATAATAATACTGACAAAAAAAAAATGATAACGTAATATAATATTATTTTCAATTTTATATTAGGATATCTAATCTGCAATCATCAAATCAAAAAGCATAAGCTTTAAATAGAAACGGTACAAAAAATTACAAAATTAAACTAGGTACACTTAAAATGACAGTTTTAACAAGTGCTATATGAAAATGTTTATTATTACCAATACATGTTAAAATTAACCGTTACTGACTAACTGTTCCGTCAAAATACAGCTCAAACAACTGAATGTATTGCACAACACTCAGACAGTTATTATGACGTAGACATACGCTAAGATTTCGAAGGATTTTCTATATTGATATATACTTTGGCCCCCGTTCTATCTTCTTAGAGGGTGAGCCCTCTAAGAAGATAAAACGGGGGCCAAAGTTTATTCTGGAGAAAACTAATTTCACTCAAGCGAAGCCGTTGGCAAAAGCTAGCTGTATAATATAAATCTCTCGCACATTATTTTAAAACGTTGCACACATCATCTGCCACCATTAAAAGTTCCATTAAAGACCATTGGCCTTCCCCTTGAACGCACCGGTCTCGGGGCATATTGCCATAACCATTACACTTGGCATAAATGTGTATTGATGATAATAATAAAAATACCTAATAACATTTAGTATTTTTGTTTTGTGTTCGTAACTGTGTTGTACTGAGTGGTTTTTTTGTCAATGACAATTTTTCAGAGGGTGAAAAAACTCAAGAATATTAACAAATTTTAATATGGGTTCAACTCCAAAATATGCCAAAAAATATGATATACTCAAATGTTCACGACAAAGCGTAATTCAACCAAAAAATTGTTACAATTTTCACTATGTAGTAAAAATTTCCAATACAATAACTAAAAATTTAGTCGTAGTTATGCGATGCGTACCTACTAGTGATCCTTAAAAAATTGACTTTGAAAAATTAAAACTCACTTCTTCACTTCACTTAGAAGAAAATCTGTAATTCCAAACGAAGAGTCTCTTATTTGGATAGTGTTAGAGTATGTACAGTCAGGGATCAAAAGTGCAGTTGCAGTCTAACAATGCTAAAGTGTCTAAAATTTCTTTATAGATGTAGATGATCATTTAGATGTTCAATGGTCCACAACTAGTTTATTGAATACTTTAGATCCTATGCTACGAATTAAATCAGTCCTAAACCATTGATTTTCTTCTATATAGAAATTTTAGGCACTTTAGCAATGGCAGAGTGTAACTGCACTTTTGACCCCTGACTGTACATCAATCAGCGGACGAATAGATACAGCAATGAATCCTGGGTCCAATACTATAGGAAAAAAATAAGAAAATCGATATACGCAATTTCTTTCCGACTTTTATTTCCTATTGAACCCCTTTAGGGGGTGATATTTTAATAATCACTTTAGTGTAAATAAAAAAGCGATAATTAAAATGTTTAGTTTTTTTGAAAAATGTCAAGCTTCGAGGCCCAGTCTGCAGTGGAAGTTACGAGTTATCTTTCAGTGAATTAAACGTAGCTTTGAAATGTGAGAATTTCTTTAATGAATCCGACGGATGCAAGACGCACAGGAGCAGTCGTTATGGCGACACTTGAGGGAAGCCTATGTCCAATAGTGGACGTCTTTCGGCTGAAATGATGATGACGGTGATGATGATGGGACTGATTAAAAAAAACGTATTAGTAGGTATGCGTCCACGATTTCGTTTCAACAAAATTATTTGTCTGCCGCAAAATACGCAGTAGACCATACGGAAAATAACATCTAATTTGCTGCTAAATATTTACATCTTTCATATTATCCACTTAAAATGTTACCACGACATGTCATCGCTTGCTCTAAAGAAAATATTATTTTGACGTGAACATTTGAGAATTTATTTTAGCTTTTAGTTTGACCTTGCGACAGGAATAAAGAAAACAATGAAGTTTACATAATTCTGACAGGTTCACAGGTGCTTTGAAGATAGATGCGGAAATGTGAGTCATTTTAAAATGAGTGGATAGTTAAAGAATTAACGTTTCTTTTTGTTTAAGAAAAGATTTTTCATTCATCATTATCTCTCAAGGTAGTTTGGGCCGACTCTAGGGGAGCCGTGCACTAGGGACACTATACGAATTTGAGCACGGCTCATTCTCTGCTCGTGCTCGGCTTCTCTAGTGTAGACCTACCTTTAGTAACATCAATATACAAACGTCATTATCTCTCTGTCTTTTTAGGATTCCGTACCTCAAAAGGAAAAAAACGGAACCCATATAGGATCACTTTATTGTCCGTCTATCTTTATCTCGGGAATGCGTGGAGGTATCGAGTTAAAATTAAAAACATATACTCAGGTCTGCGGTCCCTTAAAGCTGTAAAAAAATCTATCAAAAAGATACGGCCGTTTATGTCGCAAAAAACGTACATTTCGACACTCTCAAAGGAATCAAAATTCATAGGGTACTTCCTGTTGACTCAGAATCCTGAAATTTGGCATAAAGTAAGGTTTTATAGAATAGGTATAAGAATAAATCTAAAAACATTAAATTTGATGTTACGTCACAAAAAAAAAATTTCGCGATCTTGAAGAATCTTCGAGACTCCGTTCGGGAATTGAACTTTTTGCATAAACAAGAATGTACGGAACTCTCAAAGAACAAGTCCGACTCGCACTTGTCCAGTTTTTCCAATTGGCTTGGTGTCGAATTCCTGTCTAACCGGAGGCGACTGCATACCTGTGCTTTATATCGAGCAACTGCCTATCAAACTTTCACAACCCAGATAATGGGCAACACGATACTAGGTATTTTAATAGACTGATGGTTAGACTCTTTGGCATCTAACTACTTGTAGCAACTGTCAAATGTCTATGAATGGCAACCGGGACCGACATTTTACAAGTTTTTTGAAAGCTTTTCGGGGTGTCAGTTATAATGTCCTAGATATATGAATAGAAAAATTTACATTGGTACTTGCCCGGTTTCGAACTCGCAACCTCACAAATTATAGGTGGGTGCCTTAACCACTAGGCCATCACGACAAGGTATAGGTACATATGTACAGCTGTCAAAGCTCTCAGATGTTGACTACAACATGAATACTAAAGAATTTAGTTTATTGCAATTACTAATACTTTTCTGCCTAGTTTCGTTCGAAAACCCTTTAGTCGAATTGAAAATACCTGCCTAATGTAGAATTAGGTACATTCTTGTAGGTTTTTTTTTGTTATTTATTAGGTAAAAAATGTTAACATTTGAAGGAGCACAGTTTTATAACAAAATACCCCCATTTATAAAAAAAATCATTTAATGCATTCAAGAACCAACTAGCACAATTTGTAAAAAATGTACGCTCATTCAATGCATTCAAGAACCAGCTAGCATAATATGTAAAAAATGTACGCTCATTCAATGCATTCAAGAACCAGCTAGCATAATATGTAAAAAATGTACGCTCATTCAATGCATTCAAGAACCAGCTAGCATAATATGTAAAAAATGTACGCTCATTCAATGCATTCAAGAACCAGCTAGCATAATATGTAAAAAATGTACGCTCATTCAATGCATTCAAGAACCAACTAGCATAATATTTAAAAAATTTACGCACATTCAATGCATTCAAGAGCCAACTAGCACAATATATAAAAAACAATTATAAAATATCTACTTAAAGACTGAATGCATTTTGTGAGTTGAACAACTTACGTACGCGGTGACGAACCTTTGTTAGTATATTAATTTAGTAAAAGGAAAAATTGTTCTCAAGTAAGGTGACTTTGTGTATTTTTTTTGAGAAATAAATTTCTTTAAACCTAGTTGTTTTTGTACTAACAATAAAAGATTCTCAAATAAAATCGTATTTCAAAAAACAGCATCAAAATTGTTTATTTTATGAAGCTGCAATTTGCATTTCAAATATTGGGGTTGTGTGTCAACATCACGTTATTTCTGTTGTACGCGCGTAACTTAATAACGTTGAAGTCAAATTTCAGTGTGTGCATCCTGTTACTTGATAAATTCCCTTTCCAGCAATGTTGAAAGGTTTTTAACTTACTTAATTTTGAACAGGTTTGATTTTTTTTCTGTTTGCGATCTTAGATTTAACTTCTTTTCGATAGGTTGATGTTGTTAGCCTATTATGTCCCACAACTGGGTGAAGGTCTCCCTCTCCCTTTTTCACACACGTCTGTCCTCAGCCATTGCGGGCCAGTCCCTTTTTGATATAAATAATAAAAAAGACCCAACTACTCACATAATTATAGAAATGGTGAAGATTCGGGAACAAGATCGAAATAATTATGTATCTTTTAGCCTTCTCAAACCAGAGATTATTTATAGGATCTATTGGATCATTTTATATAAAGCTACCTGCAGACAGAAAGACCTTGGCAATTTAAAACTTCAAAGCTTTTAAAATAAATGAGCCAATGATATTTCATCAATATCCTATTTCGGTTCCTTCTTATTTTTACTATGAGACCTGTCAATCAATATTTACGCCGTTGCGCCATTTTTAAACCTGACACAATCTATGATGTTATTATATTTTGGCTCGAGTACCCAAGCCACACTAAATGTAGACAGTCTTATTTCGTACGGTTATTGTATTTTCATAGAAAATCTACAAGTCCGTGATAAGACCTGTCATACTGTATGGATTAGATTGTTGGGTTGTGAAAAAGACAGATGAAAAATGATTGCATATAGCGGAGATGAAAATGTTGAGATAGATGTGAGATGTGACGAGAATGGATAAAGTGAGAAATTAGTATATTAGAGGAAGTTTGAAAGTAGCGCCAGTTACTGAAAGTTGAAGGTGAAACGTTTGTTTTGGTAAGGTCATGTGAAGAGGAGGGATGATATATGCATGTTACGAGTTATAATGTAATTCTTATATAGCATAGGCTTAGAGTTATAATATAAATCTTAGGTGTATTCATGTCCGCTCAAGGGCAGGAGATGTCATTAGATGATTTCTCACCTAAAAAAAAGGGTATATGCATGTGGATGTATGGAAAGGGAGAGGGAGGCCAAAGAAAAGATGGACGTATTGTGTGAGTCATGATATGAAAGAAAAGGGAGCTAGATAGCATGACGGGTAATAGGACAGAATGGAAAAAACATCGTATAGCACTGACCACTAATAACACGAGACAAGGGCAGGAAGATGATGATTGGGAAGCTTTAGAAAATTACAAAAAATAATGATAACAAATCCGAATGTTTTATTGTAGATTGGTACTGACTACCAATATTTACAGATCTTGATATGTTACGCGGTCGCGTTTCTTTGATGTTCACATGAAACAAAAACACGCGTACATGTCGCTGACCTTAGTGTCACAGGCTAAGTAACGATCATAAAATGCTATTCCTAGAAACTAGTCAATTTTGTACATAAACATAATTTGCTTGCTTTTATGCTCGCAATACAACAAATCAAAACACTGTTGGGGATTTATATTCAAGAATTTTGCAGTAAAAGATTTCCAGAAATTAAAAACTTTTATTCCAACTTATAGGAAAAAAGATAAAAAATTAAATTATGAACACAAAAGTGATTTCATAAACAAAATAAAACTTATTCACCAGCCTCGAGATTTGCTGAAAAGGTTGCAATCAATGTCATTAAACACACGTTCTTGACACGATAATTGATACATATTTCATAGATTCATCTGAAATATTCGAATTTGTGGGAACATTAAAAGGCTGATTATGCTATGTTATGCTATGCTATGCTATTCGAATTTAACAAACATAAATTATCAAATGTGCACCATCGCCACCAAAATACACCATTCTGATTTCAAATGCCTTTAACAACAAGGGTTTGTGTTCATAAAACAAAAGCTAATATTTAACTTGTTGAATAATACCGTGTTTGCGATAAACGAAGTAAATTTCTTCATCGGAATTTCCTATTCAAACTTCACTGAGTTTTGAAACGAACAACACGTCTGAAAGATTTACAAACTTCAGAACTCCTTTGTATTCAACCACTTGTAAATCTTCACGTATTTTCATTTTGAAACTTTGATATTTTTTAATGTTGTTCATTTTTTATCTTAAAGGTAATTTTGAATTGAAAAGAATATAATACTCGTACTTTCTTCAGTAAGCTTTAGATGTATCCATTTATTCATAAAATCTTAACTTTTAAAAGGATTATCAATTATTCTTTTCCCTTGAAAATTTAATAAAGTAAAAAATATATTTATAAGAGTATTTTCCTAATTTAAACCAGTAAGATAGTTCTGGACTTAGCTTTAATAAATCCTTTGCAAAAGTGGATTATTATTATGGAATAGATGAGTGGTCTGTAAGAATACGCTGATTATAGATTAATAAAAGTCTGTTCTGTATTGAACTGAGTTGCTGCAGTTCACACAATCGAGGAACAAATTCAACAACAAAAGAATTCAATTTTGCGGCTTACCGTCTTTCGCTAAAGTGGACAACTTTTCAATCGTTTTTGAAGTATTTCGAGTGTTAAATAGTGCCAGTGGAGCTGGCTTTACCAAGGATTAATCTGTCTTTAATTTAACTTTAGGGTGTCTTATTTACTTTTAGGGTGACAAATGCAGGAAACTGCCTTTGTATTGACCACGCTTACTAAAGAGCGCACTTGTCACAATGACGCATAGATATGTGTCACGGTTCAGCTAATCGCACATCAATTAGGCGGCCATACAAAGGACTCCTGCTCTTGTCTCGTGTTATTTGTGGTCGGCGCAACACGTTTTTTTTCTTCCATTCTTTCTTGCCACCCCTCACTCTATCAGTAACTATCTTTTCTTTCCTATCAGTCCTCAAAAAATCCATCTTTTCTTTGGCCTCTCTCAACCGCTCCATTTTCTACATGTAAACTCATAACTCTTATGTACATACAAAGGACTTCTACTGATAAATTCGTCCAATAATAAATTAGATACGGAACACCTGTCTTCTTTGAGCCTTACCAGTTCTTATCCGATATAGGTTCACACAATTAGCTGATGTAAAACTCTTATTCCTGATAAAAAAAATTAGTTTTTAAGAGGCATTGCTTTTACTTCCCAATTATAATTGCTAGGTTACATGTCAATATTTAAATTATTCCTTAAATGTCCTACTGAATTTTAGTTTTTGGCATCCCTTGTTGAATATTATTATAGCCTGTACTGTCTTACTTTTGCGCAAAGGAGGGAGGCCTCCATTCCTTCTATTGTTCTCGGCTTTGAGCCACTTCTTGCTAATTCCTCAGGAAGACATCTAAGTCATTGAATAACACAAAGATAATTTATCACTGTAGGAGTTCACAAAGTCTCAAAAACTTTGCTAGAATGTAGCAAATTATGTGCACCTGTACATCTGATGTTCATCCGAACTCTGAAACTTCCTGATCTTCAGGAATATGTAACTAATCACGGGTCTTGTCATATGTGTAAATGAATTCTCAAAACTCTTGCGAATTCAAATTAAATATAGTTATGTAGCTACATCTATGTCGTCACGTAAGATCTAACCCTGCATCGTGCAATTAAAGTTCTACGCGCGATCGGAACATATAGAACAGCTCGAAATCATCTATCGGGTAGTTGCCCACCAGACATACCTAACACCCGGTCGGAGGATCCTCCCTTTTCAACGGAGGTTTGCGGGACTTTATTCTCTGTTCCCAAAGATAGTTATGTAAGACAATGAGATAGAGAGAAATATTATCTATGTTTTAGGTCTAAGTATTATAGTTGATAGCTGCGTTGTGCAACCTCTAAATATTAAATGATTATGGCGATTTTTTGTATATAAACACTGGGCATGAGTTATATCAAGAATTCGAGCATAGTCAAATGAAAATCGAAAAAAAAAACCTGAAACACCATATAGTGCTTACATAATAAGTGAATTGTATAAGTACAAGGTTGGTCAAGCCAAAGGTTGTCTGTAAAAAATCGCTTTTAGCGATAAAACCGGCAATTGTGACACCCTATTAATTTTAAGTTCCTATTGTAATTGTACTATGTGTTATGTTATGTGCAATAAAGTGTATATCTATATCTATCCGTCTACAATTATTCGTCAGCCTACCCCTTCGAAGAATTACTGCATTAAATAATATTACCTACTCTATTGATATGCAACAATTATCGGAATGAGTTGGTACTTTGTGGACATTAATGCCAGTCAAACAAACTGTTCGTGAAATTACCACAAAACAGTGGTTCAGCAATGTGGAACTGTGTTTTGTTACATTTCGTGGATCTGCTTAATAATAGTCCGTAGGGGACCAGCAGAGCTGAAACCAACTGGGGCCATGGGTTGACTTCTAAAAGTGAAACCCGTGTACCAGGAACGCAAAGGGCAACTGAAGGAACATAGGTGTGGTTTAAGTCAGTAAAAGTCTGACTAGCCCTCGCGCTCCGCCCTACAGCAGGAGAAATCATTGGATGATTTCCCGCCTTCAAAAAAGCCACCACACGATGAAAAGGTTCGTGAGCTCTAAACTTGCCCACGACGAAACATGTACCCGAAAGACCAATTGGTCAGTGACGGTTAAGAAAACCAGAACGAAGTTAAAAGTGGACGATAATATCGTACAAAATTGTGGAATTTAAAAACAAGCAAGGCTGACTCCAAGTAAATGAAACACGACAGATAAAACAAAAAAAGTGGCACAGCTAGTCCAAAAATCTCTTCTAGTATTATAAAGCCGAAATTTTTGTGTTTGTATGTTTGCTACTTCTTGAAGCTCCAACGGCTGAATGGAGTTCGACGAAACTTGGTGTGTACACAGACCATGTCTTGGAGTAGTACATGAGATACCTTTTAATTCTGGGAGTAAATATGAATAATTTGGGATAATTTTATAATAGAAAATTAATTAGTTATGCCATAAAGTACTAAAAATAGCAATCTAAAGTACGGCGTCTAAAAACTCCTCCACATCGCTGTCGACTGGTAATGTACCTAAAAGACTGGCGGCATTGCCACACTGAATGGCAATGCTTATCCTTTGTCCGAAGTAAAATTATTAAGGTACCTAGTAAAATATAACAATAAAAAAGAAAGCTGTTCTTAATAATAATCCCAAATCCAAAATTTGAAATATTACTATATATTTTTTTAAATGAATCTGAATTCAATAGGAACTTAAAATGTTGACCTAAATAACCATATTTGCTATTAACAATGCGATTCAATTACTTAACACACAATATACTTCAGATATTGATGAACTAAGGATTTCAATGTGAATTATGAATATTCATTTGAAATTGTAATATAAAATCAAGTTAAGTATCCATTATTAGTCAATTTCACTGAAGAAACCGGATCCTTATATTGCTCAAGACTGTGATTTTAGTCAAAAGAAAATTTTCCCTTCTTAGAAAGATCCAAGAAGTATCTTACTCACGAGAATTTCTAAGTGATTGAAAAGTTATCCGGACTTGAATAATGAGCCTGGCTACTTGCTTACAGTTACAGATTTAATGTGTTTAAATTTATATGTGACTTTTCCTTTAATAAACGACTAATAGAAACACTGCGCAAAAAGTCTGGTAAGAAAAGGGTACGAAAAATAACTTCTAAGACCAATGAAAAGATAGATATAAATAAACAAAACTAGGAATACATACACATTCACTGTTATTATCAATAGCCCATTCTATGAGGACAACAGTGATACAGAGATAACAGAAGAAGAAGAACCATATCTGCATAATGCACGACTATGTCTCGCTCCCATGACTTTTGACCTACATTTCAATATCCAACACTTATTTACCAAAGAGGTCAGGGATTCATCCTACTAGCAACATATAATACTAATCAATAAACCAGAACATACAGTAGGTCGACTCCATACAGCCAAGGAAAAGGGGCAAGCCCACATAGGGCGCATGCACGGTACGGTACCACATTATACCATGTTGTTTAGACACTTTATCGTCAAAAAATTTCATATTCGGTCTGTAGCGATATTTATGACGCTACATAATAACTTAAATTCTTAATCCTGCAACGCATTACTAGAGTTCTCAGTGCTGTTAAAACATATACAATGCCTGGGCCAGACAAAACTCCTCCCTTTTCAACAGGGGTTTGCGGGACTTTACACCCTGTTCCGCATATCTCTAAAGCTCTTCAATCAAATGTTTTGCGACGGTGCCTTCTCCTTAACTGTGTATCTGCTCAATACGGTTTGGCACCTTAAACACCCCTATATTTAATTAGTACAAAAAATGGAACTCTTCCGTACCCTTTACTGATCATATTTTTGTAGTCAAAACTAAAAAAAAACGAAATCCCAAAATTATCCACAAAAATTTGTCATAATTGGTAAATTCATAATAAAATCAATCATTCATAACAATTGCTACTAGAAAATACTATTCGCAGTGACGTAAATACTATCCGTACTGATCAAATTTTTGTAGTTAAAAGTAAAAATAACTAAATTCCAAAGAAGAATGTTCATTTCCCGTACCATATTGCGTCACAAGTATATTAATACCAAAAATAATGTTTTATTTTTGTGTACAATGTACTGATTTTTAACCGCTTTTTTTAACCATATTAAAAAATATCGTGAAAATGATATTAAATGATTAACAATTCCTACTTCCGAAAAAAATAACGTCATTTCAGAAATCTTTACGTTCCGATTACAGTTGCCAGTTATTTTCGTAATCTGACCAAAGAGTATGTAAAGCTAACGCTTTTAATCTTACAATGATCATAAATAAATGGTTCGCCTAATTAATTTTATCTGCTATCTAATTATATAAGATTATATAGTAGAAAATAATTAAACTGCTAAAAATAAATTCTGTTAAATTATTTTATTTTAGCTCACCATTTTATAAAGTAAACATTGCGTATATTAGAAACTCAAAACTTGACACTGTCAATTTGATTAGGACATTTTGGTATTTTGTTGCTAAACTGACGTTTATATCCCAAAGTACTCTGTGTTTATATCGTTTGATGATTTTGTAGTATTTGAGTAGTTCTGGTAGTTTTATTGAATAATAATTAATTCAATACGTCTATAATAATTATTGACAATATTGAGATAGTGACTCATAGTGTTGCAAGTGGCAAGGTTTGTAAAGTGGGCGCGCGCGGCGCACGTTCGGGGCGCGCAATTCGCGGGCATACATTTCCATTTGCTTTCTGCGGGCGTGAGGAGCAGCGCGCGGGCCGTTCGCGCACGGTTTGGCGTATGGCGCGAAGGGCACGGTGATGGCATGGAAACGGCGCGTTAACTTGAAATGCACGCACGCAGCTCGCTAGCGGCGTATTCGCCATATGTGAACACACCCAAAGAGAAGAGTTTTATAAAGAATATAGCCAAAGAATAAACTTGTGAATATATGGAGAGGGTAATAATGGAAGAAAAAAATGTTTTGGGCCTACCTCAAGCAACATGGGCCAAGGGCAGGAAGATGACGATGATTTGATACTAATGTACCCTAAAAGTAAATGTTTTAACTGACTAACAATTACAAATTCTTTATTTGTGTTACCTTGTTAAGTACCTATGTTCACGCGAGAAAGTGGCAGTGAAGCCGAATTGAAGTCAATATTAATTATTAGTCATTAAAATAATTCGACTAGGTACATCAGTTGTTTCAAACAAATGCATTAATAACTAATGTAAATAGATTAATATAAATACTATGTAAATATGTCATAAAGTCTCTTTCTACGCTACGAGCAACGCTGTTTCATTACGACGAAACCATCGACTCCTCTCACTGTTACTGCGCCTATGGTTGCCGATAGCTCTGGCCTTATCCAGCCTTAGTTATTGGTCGGTCCGTGAGGTTGCGGATCGGCAGTGATAAAATCCCGTCCTATACACCCTTCATTCTTCCCACCTTCCATCTGTGGCCTTAGGTCTCATGGCAACAGGCTTCCCGCACTATTATATAAATACGTATATATTGTAGCTATATGGTTAGGGCTAGGTTGCTAGGTGCAGCTAAGGTTGTTGATTGGCTACAGTCAACCCCCTTATTGTACATTTCGGTAGCTGAATGTAGAACCCACATCCTGTAAGTGATGTATTGCGTTTTTTGATTCGAGAAATCGAACTAAAACACGTAGTAAGTTTGTTCAGGTCTTGATAACTTTATAAATAAATGAAAGACTAAACCATTACGATTTTTACCAGTCTTAAGATCGTGTTCTTCAGTGTAGGCCTAGGTATAGCGTAAAAATATTACCCATGCGCGATAAAAGCCTGAGCGTAAATAACGCCACAATATAGGAGCGAAGGAATCCGGGTCCTGACTTATCGCATTATATCAATAATAATGCAATACACTACTCATCAAATTGGCCTAAAACGCATACTTATAGTATAGAATGCAAATTATAATAATCACTACGGTTAAAAATTGCTATGAAATATGATCAGGCGTTTTCGAACTTTATTTAATATCTCAAAAATGTGGTTAAATATTAGCAAAAAAATTTTAGATAGTGAAAATTTCAATAATAACTATAATCTTGAGAGTAAATTTGTTTTGACGCAAGTTGGTACGGATCCACATACAAATTTGGGCAATCTCTTTTTATTGTCCACGAAAATTTGTCATAATTGGTAAATTCATAATTCATAGATTGCTACTAGAAAATACTACGCGCAGTGTTTTTTCATTGTGATCGTCATTTATTCATTCATAATCAATAGCCTGTACAATATTTAAATGAATTGAGTGACATTTTGGGTTATACATAATATAATAATAGTAATAAATTTATTGAATCATTGTTACAAACGGTACCTTAAATTAAATAATCTTAATATTTTATAGATCTGTAACTAATTGCGGGCTTCAGTTGTGTAGTATACGGTGGCGAACGCTAATAACTTTGCTGTTTACGAATATGATTAATTGAGTCTTTACTTAAATAATAATAAGACCTTTCCTAATTAGCCCTGTAATATTTTTATAAATTAAAAATTAGTGGTGTATATGCACGACACAGCACAGTGCTCGAAATCTCCATGCATCAGTGGAAACTGTGCAAGTGGAGCGGAGTAGAGTTGAGCGGATTTTCAAATAAAACAAATGAAACCGTGGCCCCGAGCCGGACAGAATAGAGTCGAGCAGGCCGTGGCACCGAGCGGAGAGCACGAAGCGCAGGGTGGTTCAATTCCACTGCGCCCCGGTCCGCTTCAATGGAAATAGTTTCTACTTTTCACTACTCTTCTCCGCTCCACTACACACCGCTTCACTTATGAGCTGCACCGTGGCAATGTGGCCAGATCCATAATCGCGTAATTACGGTGATCTCAAACAAATGATAATCGAGAGTACGCCAGCACTTGCTGTACGTGAGGCATATCTGTGTGTGAGTACGTTTTTGCTCTTTTTTTCGAGCTGTCCTTCTGCACCTGTCTATTCTGTGATCCCACTTAATTTCACTGCTTCATCCTTATCCATCCTTGAATTAATCTTTGATTCTTGATTTACGGCCCCCTAGAGACGTAATGGTCGTTCTATTGTAAATCGAAAACGGATAGTGTGACAAACCAGTTAAAGTTACTGTTCCCTTGGTAATTTGTATATCTGGTATTCAATCGCGTCACTGGTAATTTTCTCAGAATATCGTCTGAGTGTGATTGCTCTGGACCTTTGAAAGTGTCAAGAGCGTACAATATTTAAGTACCTACAGCATGAATAAATCTCGTTAAAGTCTCATAATGTACTAACGAGTTCATAAATTGTCTCTAAAGGATTTTTGTAATATACAATAATTGCATTTATCGAAAAACCTTGATTGTTTTCATCAATATTTTCCAGTAATTACAACAATCTGCTAATAATTAATGGTTTGTTTTAATAATGGTTCTAGCAGTCAATACCTTTTGCCTTAATAAATGTTCGTAAAGACCAGAATAATAAACTATACAACGTTTTTCAGTATAAAAAGATTGGATTACTATAAATGTCGATTCAGACGCTTTATGAGTTTTGTTAATACACAATGCAGTTCAATTTATGCAGGTCAATGACTAGTATTGTCATGGTAAAACATGCAACAGCTATACGCAAGGATGTTTATCGTTGATATCCAACTGGTAAGAACAAATGACCTCAGACGCAGTCAGGATAAATGGAAGCTTCAGGGATTTGACTGTATGCTATAAATTTCGTTTGTTATTCTAGCGTGCCTACAAGCAATAATTCCTCTTTGGGGTATATCTTGTATAATGCCCAGCTATATATTAGTCTGGCTTAAGCTTACCTAACTTAGCCTTCACATAGATCATCTAGTGATTCGACGAATATATTATTTATTTTAAAACGTAATCTGCGTTCTTTATAAGTCCATCCAATTCAAATTTAAAAATAGAACCGAATTTGTTCGTATTTCAAAATAAGAAAATAATAAATAACAGCCAGCATTAATATTTTTTGTTCTATGTATCAAACAACTTGGGAACAATCTTCTGATGAACAAACTTTTATGATTTACGTTGACTGTTGAACTTTATTACTAGCACTTACCGAAAATAATTCCCCAAAGGAGATGACTCTGGTAGCGTCTTTCAGTTCAGGAGGAAGAAGACTTTTGCAAGGTGTTTTGCCATACTGGTCGATGATTTCACATAGTTCTTTCATTTCTGTGCAGACTCTGGCTTGAGCTTCAGCACCTCGGAATTCAGTCATCGAACCGGGGATAGGTCTAGAAAAAAATTAGGGTTATCACAATATGACCATGACTTTTTGAAATAATTTTTCAATACATTTACTTGAAAACCCGCTCTTATTTTACCCGCACCTACCGCTTTTAGGCACGCGATTTACTAATATTCGCACTAGTGTGGAAAAGTGCGCGTGCTCGCCCCCGCCATAATTTTTCGCCCACGAGTCACACTTTAACAGATGAATGAACCTATATACCTATTATTTTCATCGACAAATTAGGTTCTTGTCCTAGAAAACTTTTTGAGGAATGCCAGTTTCAGATATTGTGGTAAGTACAATAAATTCTCACTGTTTTAACCTTATTTTTTTGTGTATTGTGGACAGTATCGCTATATACTGAAAACCTACTGTCAATTCTACAAAAGGGATTCCAAATATTTTAAATAATAATTTATTAACAAGACAACATTTGGTCCACACTATCTGTTAGTAATTCTTATATCTACGTTAGTTCATTCATATCAATACATCATCATCATCATTTTCATTTATATAATTGCCATATTTATACAACTAAAAGACCCGTCTGGTAGATCGACAAAAGGCGAGATTACTATTATATTTTCAATAGAAATCGGTATGTTATTGACCTGAGGCCTATACAAAATGTAATCACTAGTATTTTATTATGATTTTAATTTTTGACATAATATCACTGTCTGAGTTGACAGTGACTCAGACAGTGAGTCACTGTCAGAGAGGTTGTACAGTGGTCTTTTAAGCAGGTAACGGTGTTCGGTGGCGGTGTGGGTTGTGGTTTTAGTGAGGTAAAAATCCCACAATCCCTAGACTTATCCTTAAAGTCCAGATCAAGTCAGTAAAAGTCAGACACGCCCCGCCCTAGAGCAGGAGAAGTCATTGGATGAATTCCCACCTAAAAAAAAAGTCCGGGTGCCTTTAGAAGGTTTCTCCTTGAAACAAAAAAAGGAATGTATGCCCTTTGGCTATTGAGGAAAGACAACGCGTCGTAAGGTCCTATAGTTGAAATTACACTAATATTAAAAAAAAGGGATTTTTTTTTGTCTGTAGGAGGTAATCTCTGAATGGTCCGATTGCTAAAATTTTTTCACCGATAGAAAGCTGCTTTATGTCTGAGTGACATAGGCTACTTTATGTACGCGGGTGAAGCCGTGGGCAAAAGCTAGCATATTATAAAATTGATGTCATATACTCACTTGCCATATTCATCCTTTGAGAATGTCGGTTTGTGATTTTTGTCGAATGATCCACTGAATGCCGTCACCTTTTGTAAGTCTGTGTGTGTTTGAGCCTTCGTGTCAAACGCGGAGATCAGGTCAGTGAGAGATGAGCTCTGGAAAGAAAATAATAAACATTTCAATAAAATAAAATAGAGTCAATAACATAGTTATGGAATAAATATCATCATAATTCCGGTATATACTCCCTAGCCGATTTCGGCTCTCTCATCATAATTCCGGTAGGAGAGAGAGAGAAGAAGCTGTACAAGCTATATAGCACTATCCCCTTTTCACACCAGATTCAACAATCTGGTGTAAAAAAGGAATATTGCAAGCATCATGATGCTTTTAAAACGACATCGTAGACATCCTGGTATGATAAGCTAAGCGAGATAATCATCATAGCTTACATTTACTGGATGTCTCTGTTGGATCTAAATGGATCTACAGTTACTGTATCTCTCGTCTATCTACGGGCGGAATACACCAATAAAACTAAACGCGTTTTAACGTTTGGCTCGCATAATCGCTGTCACTAATGTCACTTGTAAAAATACAGCAAAAAAAAATACAGACAAGTGACACTAGTGACAGCGGCTAAACGCGATTATGCGAGCCAAACGTTAAAACGCGATTAGTTTTATTAGTGAATTCTGCCCTAAAAGATCAGCTTGTAAACCAGTAGTTCCCAACCTTTTTTTGACCGTGGATCACTATGACTTCTCTATAATTGTTAGCAGGGACTTGAAGTCCAGAAGAAAACTTAACTATTTTGATAAAAAATGTAGGAATGTCATAAAATAAAAACTTGTAGCTAACCTATTCATTGAAACCAAAGTAAAGAGAATTGTCAAAGAAAAAATAATTTTTCTAATAGAAACTTAAAATCTGTTAGCATCATTGTTAATATGATACTTTTCAGTTGAAAACTTTGTTATTATTAGACTTTTAATGAACATATTTTCTTTAGCTCTAATTTATTATATTCTCATATTTTATTTAGTGTGTATTTCGTGTAGACCAGCGGTCCGTGGACTCTGAACAATATAATATAATAAGAATAATATTTATTGTTCATTGTTACAATAAATAGAAAATAACTTAAAACCATTATATAATCATTAACTTTAAACAACTTTAAATCAAACTAGGTAGAACCTGTATCTCGGAGACCTGAGTTGGGATAACTTTAATTTATAATATCATTGATAATAATAGACTACCAAAATGTCACGTTTTTTTTTTTGAGTTTGGTGATCATCAGTGATTGACCATTGACCTCAAAAAAAAAAACCCGTTCTGTTTTAAAAATGGACCACCATTGCGAACGAGAAATTGAAGGAACACAGATGAGTTTTAGTCAGTAAAAGTCTGACATGCCCTCTTGCTTCACTTAGAGTGAAAAAAATATTTTATGATTTCCTACCTAAAAAAAAAGACGACATCGTAAAAAGCTCGACGACGACATCAAATAAGCAAGATTAACAAACTTAAATTTTATAAAATCCAAAATTTGTTGAATCCGATACTTGAATATCTTCAAGGGTCATTAACCTTGTCGAGACTCTCCATCAAAATAAATGCTGCAAATAATGATAAAGATATTTCCGCGAAAAGGCTATTTGGATTAAAGGCCTGAAAATGAGGGCCAAGTTGTTGAAAGAAAAAACTGACAACAGCCTTGCCAAGGGGTATCGTGTTACCAAATTTCTGAGTAGTAGTATGGAGATCAGTTACGTAGTACCTAGATCGGTAGATATAAAATATTAGTGCTTAGCTGTATCCGATTAGACTGCAAGCCGAGCCCAACATTAGGGAAAAGATAAGGCAAATTGATTTACGTGTGTTGTGTACATTACTTTTTTCTTTAGTTGTTCATGACTATGTGGCATATGTGCTTTTAAATTCCATTCCATTCAGTGTTTTAAAAGCAAACATACGGCTTACAGTTAATAATTAGGATAAACATTTTATATATGCCTTGCTTGCCTAATAGGTAGTGTAGACAAAAAAAAAACAGCTCGCTAGCTAGGTATTGTAATTTTTTGTGAATAATGTCAATGTTAAGACACGTAAAAGATTTATATAATAATAAACTTGCAAATACGGGCAAATATTTAAATACAAATGGTAATTTTGGAATAATTGATCACAAAATATAAAAGCGGCCTTAGGCATTCTGATGTCGTTTTTCCATCAGCCTTGGTGAACCGAGAGATAACATGACAGGTGCATAAAAAACGGAATAATTAAGAGAGATATACGAAAGCATATGTATGTAAAATGATATTAAAACAAAATTGGTGGATCTAAATCTAGTAAAGTCCAGAATTTAGGGAACAGTAAAATATGGATTACATTTTTTTGGAATAAAAAGTAACTCATAGCACACAATGATAGCGCATCATACTATTAGTGAAATAATTGTTGTTATCAGATCAGTGCTTTAAAAAAATATTATTTTCTTCTACAAACAAAACAATTTAACATCTTTATAATATTTTGTTAACAAATAAAACGTTATATAAAAAAAGCCACGTTTAAAAGATTATTATTGAAAAATAATATTTATCTCTACAGTCCAAAACTTAAAACAACTTCTACGAGTTCTTTTTAATCAAAATACTAGCTGTCCTCCGTGGTTTTACCCGCGTTTTTTGTTACTGTTTCGCACCTTTTATGTTATGTTATATTATTATAGCCTATAGCCTAGATTGATAAATGGGTTATCCAACACTAAAAGATTTTTTCGGTTTGATACAACAGTTCTAAAGATTAACACGTTCAAACAAAAAAAAAAACTTTTTAATAATATATATATAGCTAGCTTTTGTCCGTGACTTTATTAGGTCGAGGCTCGGTTATAGTGGACCCAAATAAAATTAGCCTATATCCTTCGGGGCACAAGCTTACTCCGTACGAAATTTTATCAAACTCGGTTCAGTAGTTTAATCGTGAAAGCGTGACAGACAAACATATATACTTTCACATTTGTAATAATGGTATGGATACAGTATAAATATAATAAATAAAATTTTGTTTCTATAATTTTGTTTCAGCTGTAGCTAATGTTATTAAAATCGTTCAGTCTGGGTTTGTTTTGGCCTTCCATTTTAACGAAGTAACTTCAATTCAGTTTAATCGAATCTAGTGAGTTTCTAAATGTTAGCTTTTTTAAATTATATTGCTGGAATGTACTTGAAGCGTATGTTTTCCGAGGTTGTTAATTCGATTGCTTTTCTTATATTGCGATTTTTTTTGCAATAAAATTCGCGTTTGTATTGGTAATGCGGATTTTATTTTAAACTAGCTTCTGCTAGCGGCTTTGTCTGCGTGAAAGTATGTAGAATAGAATCATAAAAAAAGTATGAAGAAAATACTCCCGATATATGTAAAAGTTATTTTATCTCCTTTTGTAGTAAATAATCTACCCGTCCGCCAAATGTCTTCTAAATCCGTTCAGCTGTTTGAACGTGAAGGAGTGACAAACATACCTACACACAGACCCACCTTTGCCTTCATAATAATTTAGTGTGATAAGATAATTTCTTTTAATAATTTCACTCAAGACGATATAAGCCGAATTGATATTTATTCTAGATGAAATCAAATACTTTATTTCTTCTTATATTACTTAGACATCAAAGCAACGTTTATATTTATTATGTTGAGACATTTCAGTCGTCTAGTACCTACTCATATCACAAGCTCTGCTTAGTTTGAGACTAGACGACGTTGTGTGAAAGATTTTTATACCTGTTTGAATTTATAAAACATCCATGCGTAAATGATATCTACAAGTTTCAAATTTTCCGATGTACCTAAATATTTATTTTTATGATTTACAAGAGATGTTAACGAGTGTTCATTTATTTAATGCTTACATTAAATCAATGGTTAGGCGTTATAAATCAATAGATACGACTTGGCATCGAAAGAGATTTAAAAATAGATGTCTGATGAACTTTGTATGTTCAACAATCAAGCATTGTGGCGTATTAATAAAGTATGAGTGGCTTGTAATTATAGGCTCTTATTTCATCTATTTGTTTTTTTTTTTATAAAGGTGCCACATACATTACTCCTGTACTGTAGGTGCCTCACAAACAGGTAAACTCACTTAATTTTCACAAAATAAAAATTAAATCCTACTGACAAAAGACCTAACACAACCATTAACATTACTTACATACAGAAAAACAATACAATGGATCAAGCTATATTTACTATAAGCTTCTAATGTATTTTTAATGGTGTACACAAAAGTATATTATCCT
This sequence comes from Mythimna impura, assembly GCA_905147345.3. Classification (NCBI taxonomy): domain Eukaryota; kingdom Metazoa; phylum Arthropoda; class Insecta; order Lepidoptera; family Noctuidae; genus Mythimna; species Mythimna impura. The sequence goes on along the minus strand of LR990356.1, from coordinate 19,002,004 downwards.
TTTTATCTATCTATAATACGGAATTTACCTCACATAGGACTTTTGACCATCCATGTAAGGATGTTGGACCAAATGCTGCCGAAGGATACATTTAGGGCAATATATTTCTCAGGCTATATCTGAGTAGATAGTAGTAGTGTCTGAGTAGTGAACTAAGCTCATCAAAATCTACAAAAAAAGTTTTGGGATAGTGTTTTCTGAGATTTTGTTTTTTGTTGATGAAAATTGGCAGCCAACGATGCATTTTCAATCGATGCATGGAAGGATGGAACCTTTCTTCCGTGCCTTGGAAAGTTCCAAGGCATCGAAGAAAGGTTTCATCCTACAACACAATATCATTATATCAATATTTGGTATGCCATCTATTGATGTATACAACTCATATAAACAAATGTCAACTGTAACCAGTTTCTTTACATAAATACTTATGTATGTTAAGCCGCTGGTTACTCAGTTCAGATGGTATACCAAATATTGATATAATTATATTGTTAAATTGTTTGTGAACTAAGCTCATCAAAATGTACAAAAGAAGTTTTGAGATAGTGTTTTCTGAGATTTTGTTTTTTGTGGATGAAAAGTGGTAAAAGTGGTACATTTTCGATTGATGCATGGAAGGATGGAACCTTTCTTCCGTGCCTTGGAGCTTTCCAAGGCATCGAAGAAAGGTTCCATCCTACAACACAATATCATTATATCAATATTTGGTATGCCATCTATTGATGTATACAACTCATATAAACAAATGTCAACTGAGTAACCAGTTTCTTAACATAAATACTTATGTATGTTAAGCCACTGGTTACTCAGATGGCATACCAAATATTAATATAATGATATTGTTAAATTGTTTGTGAACTAAGCTCATTAAAATGTACAAAAGAAGTTTTGAGATAGTGTTTTCTGAGGTTTTGTTTTTTGTGGATGAAAAGTGGTAAAAGTGGTACATTTTCGATTGATGCATGGAAGGGTGGAACCTTTCTTCCGTGCCTTTGAAAGTATGTATGTTAAGCGGCTGGTTACTCAGTTGACATTAATTGTTCATATGTGTTGTATACATCATTAGATGGCATACCAAATATTGTTAAATAGTTTGTGATATTCGTGAATATGAAATGATCCATTGCTGCTTATAATATGTGCACGGTACTTACTAGGCACTAGTATTATTTGAAACTAGCTGACTATATAAGGTTACTGGTAATTAGTGACCGATACTTAAACACATGATTGTACTCATGATTACAAACAACTTTCCCAAAGAAACTTTTTTTAAGTATATTCTCATTAGTTTTATTACAATAATAAAACAACTGTTTGAATACGTGTGCGCGCCTGCGACCGGCGACTGCTCAGCTGTTAGCCGCGTGACGCCGTCGTACCTACAATAGTGATAGAACACCCGCGCAGCTTGCAAACCCATAGGTGTACGTACCTAATCAGTGAATGTACCTATAAACTAGTAAGTATATAAAAAAAGTTTCTTTGGGAAAGTTGTTTGTAATCATGAGTACAATCACGTGTATAAGTATCGGTCACTAATTACCAGTCACCCTATATAGACGTTGTCCTATTTGAGCTAAGAACTGTCAAACGTACTAAGATTAAATAGTCGTAGTTTTCTGAAATTTCCTAATTTTCTGTACAACTTCCTTATTTTTTTCTTTCATAAAAACTTTTTCCTAACAATAATAAATACAACAAAAAACATCCCTATTATTATAAAAAAAATCTTAGCAACGTATTAACACTGGAATAGTTTTTTTTTTTAAGTATAAAACTAAAGAGAAATATTGGGCAGTATTCGGTCCAAACCCGCTCAGTTCCCTTTTGATTGCTCAGTTCTTAAACCATACAAAAATAGTTATAGTACCTACCTACTGGCTATCGTTCCTGTGTACGAATACCCTCAGAAAATAACCCAGGCAGAACAGAATTGTTTCCTTGAAGTTATAAATTGGACATTTAAAAGATAAACGCTAAAAAGTTTTTAAATTTGGATTTTGATTAAGTGTTTACTGCTTTTCACAACCTTGAAAAACATTAATAATATTTAAAAAATAATAAAATCATTTTCACACGAAAATAATACATAAACATCCTGTATGCTTTTTTAAAACAGTCATTTGGTGGTTTTAACTGGTAAGTTTTCCGAGGGTTTATAAAATTGATAATTTTATAGATTTTGATGTGCTTTTTCCGAATTTCAACTTTGCTACCTAGTATTTTTACCGCTCGCACTGCCTTTGTACAATTTATGCATTAGACTTTTTTCATATAGTCAATAGATTTGACGTACGAGCGTCGCCACATCAACCAAGGAACAGGAGTGGGTTTTTAGTCAGTAAAAGTCTGACACTATCTCCCGCTCCGCCCGGGATTTGTCATTAGATGATTTTCCCACCTAAAAAAAAAAAACATCCGAACCTTGACATAAAATTTTAACTGCTTATATTTCGTAAATTATAAAAAAAGTTTTAACAAGCTTCATAATTTCCAAAACTCCCTGAAAAACTTTCCAGGTAACCTCAATTTTTCAAACCGTACTATTTGTTTAACGAATACAAATTTACGTTATGCTACACAAATCAAAAATTAATTTGTTTTTGTTTTAAAAAAAATAATAAAATTTATGTTTTACAAAGAACGTTTCTTCTGAAGTTTAGACGAAATACATCAGTTTGTTTGGTGATTGAAGTATTGAAATGATTGAAAGATCTTTCGAGTTCAGAAGCGTCATGCGAAAGTGCGAGAGAGAGAGATATAACTATACAAATCGTATAACACTACCTCCTTCTTACACCGGATTTATAATAAAATTTTAAGATACCTATCATGGGAGGGTCCTATGGTTTAAAATAGATAGATTTAAAGATAATCACCAAACTTTTGAGAGATTCAAGTTGGTTTTGAAAGATTACAAGGCACCTTTTTAAATTCCGTCTATTCCGAAAGGTAACGGCTGTTCAAGAAATCCTTAGACAGCTATTTGTCTTTGTCTAAACTTTAGAAAACTTCTGTAAAACAAAAGTTATTCAATACAATAAGTACTTTGATACCCTTTCGAGTACTTTTGACAATTAGGTTTGTTGATACTGTTAAATAAATTGGGTTTTTAAACAAAGGGTAGCTTTATTCTCGGAAAAATAATGGAAGTAATCACAAGCTTATGCGCGAGCTTCATTAACTCCATTCTCGGGTTGATAATTACTACCATTCAAAAGGCTTATTGTTTTATTTATTACGCATTAATAATACAATTCAGTTGATGAAATTATTTATATTGACGAAGATTCCTATTCATTTTAATGGATAAAAATTAGTACCTATACTTGATTTTTTATCCATAATCGACGAAAAATCAATCTATGTTAAGGAAAATAGAATATTTTCTTTGAGTTTAAGAAACTCAACATTTTATCTTGAATAACAATACCCATATAAACAAGACTGATTAAAAAAAATGAAAAAAAATAAGTGTTATTTTAATATTAATTAAATTAATATGAAAAAGTCTTGAAACAAATGACAGTCTTTTAAAATAAAAGCACTTTTCGAGCAAAATGTGAAAAAAGCACCATTTTAGAGTTATAAAAACAAACAGTAAACTTTGAGCTTTGATGTACTATTTACTTTTTTTTCTTTGAAAAATTGCCTTTTAATACAATAGTATCAAAAGATTTTCTAAGAAAACAGAAAGCTTTTAGACTTACATATCCCTAGGTGGTAAATAAGCATTAAAAATTTAAAGTAAAGAAATATAAAGTTTATAACTACCTCTATTTACTTTGGTAGTGGTAAATTGATGTTTTAAAATCGCACGACGGGGTCACGGTAGACCACAAAGAACATGGTCCGACGACTTAGATGTGTTCTTACACAATTGGTAAAAAGTGGCTCTTGGTCACCTTTTGGCGATTCGGGAACAATGGATGGCATGGAACGAGGTCTTTGCCCAGCAGCGGGACAGTATGGGCTTAATATTATATAGGTGTTATAATTATAACATTATAATATACTATGTGTGTGTGTGCTTGTGTATAATTTACTGTGGTAGGTAAACATATTTTTCGTAGAGATGGCAAGAAGGTATGAATCTAATCCACTATGTTGTAAAGTTAGAATTAATTATTTTTTTTCAAATGCGTTCAAAGTCCATCTTGGTTCAACTTTACAATGAAATTCTCAGTAACACACTTTGGTCTTTTTAACCGACTTCAAAAAAAGGAGGAGGTTATCAATTCGGTTGATTTTTTTAATTTTTGTTAGTTTGTTACCTCAGAACTCCGTCGTTTATGGACCGATTGGTAATTATTTTTTTCCTCTTAAAGGATATGCTTCCAGATTGGTCTCATTTTTTTTCAAAATTCAGTTCTGATGATGGGATCCATGAGGAATCGAGAGAACTCCTCAAATATTGATTTATTGCAACCATAATAACGATTTTGGTATTTTCATCGAGAACTTAAGCATTTACAGTCAAAAAGTAACATTTGATGAAGTGGAACTGATGAAAAAGACCAGAAATACCCAACGGAACTTCATACTCACAAAGATATCACAATGAAGATAGTTAAGCAACTATGACAAAACAATTAATAAATGGTTCTGAATAGTTATGTTGAAAATGGTATCGTCGAAGTGATCTGATGATGATGGAGCCGGAAGGTAGGCACTGGAACTCCGTAATTAATCATTGTAACCTAGCCGTGTTTGGACTTATAAGAATTGTCATTAGATGCACTTTGGCTTCTTTTGGACCGCTCTAATAGTACTTAGAGTAGTTTGCCTAAATATTTAAACTTCAGTACACAAATTCATACTCTTTGTTAACGTAAATTTGACTTTCTAAATAATTGTATTAAAAACATTAAGCTTTGTTTAAGGTCAAAGTGAGAAATCTATTGAAGTTCAACGTAACTAAAACATAATATTTTGTATCCAAGCATCGGTTTCTATTTGGGTTTTACTAATAAAGCCTCAGATAGACAAGGGGACAAACTGTCCCCTATTGTTAAGGGTCATTTTGTCCCCTTATGTATCTGGGGCTTGAGCGTTGCGCGTCATGTTGGGGGATATTTGTCCCCTGATATATCCGAGGCTTAAGAGTTAGTCAGAAACTGTCCCGGTTCTGGACTCGAAACTGAACTCTGGAGTTGTGTCCAATTGATAGATTATGTCGTGGCCAGATCTTAAAATTGACCACTTCATGAAATGGGTCTAGTTAGTCCAATTTATTATGCATTAGATTATAATTATCTATATATATAAAAGGAGAAACTGACTGACTGACATATCAACGCACAGCCGAAACTACTGGGACTAGGAGCGTGAAATTTTGCACAAGGCTTCCTTTTATAACGTAGGCGAGCACTAAGAAAGGATTTTCCAAAATTCAGCCCCTAAGGGGGTAAAAAGGGGGGATTTCGTATGTATGCAATTTTTTTTTTCCTGGGCGAATCATCTCAAAACTTAGTATAAATATTAACCTAAATTAGTTATAAAGTTTACCATATTTTTTTTCAGTACAACCCTCAGTGCAAGATTTAGGGGGTGTTAAAGTTTGTATGGGAGAGTCTTATTCATTGGGTTAATAAACTTGAAACTTGGCACGAATACATGTTTAAATAAATAATGAAGATTCCCATTATTCGTTTTTCAAAACTACCCTCAAATTACGGTTTAGGTCGTGTTCAAGATTTTTTGAAGTCTTACTGCGCGGCCTAATTTACTCGCAACTCGGTATTAGAAATTAGAAAAACAAGCCCTAGCGCAAATAGCAAATAGCGATTATTTATTTCTCAAAAATAGTTCAACAAAAAAGTTCAAGTACATTCATGTATATTGGTGAAATGGATTCCTCCATGTTTGTATGAAATATCTTATTCTTTTTTAAATGTGCTAATAGATTTTCCTTGCAACGCAACCATGTGGTAACCTAATCCTATTATAACGTATCAATTATGTTATTTATATACGTACAACGACATCTACTGACCCAAATTGGTAGAAACGAAAACATAAAATTAATTACAAAACAAGTTGGCGTGTCATAGTTAGCGTCTTCTTCGATAGAAATTATTATGCTAATTTCATGTTTTAAAAGTCTAAAAGCTTTGATTGATTAGTTCAGTAATACTTAAGGACACCATCGGTAGACAAGATGTTGATGCTCATCAGTTGGGTCAAATAGTGGTATTACCGTCCTTCACCGGTGGTCCGAGATACATGCACGCGCACGCTCAATACGGCATGACATAAGTACATCATTATGGTCGCGCAGACTTATTTTTCACCTTCACGTGCAACCCTCGGTGGAAAGAAATTAAAGAAAATTTGTTTCCAGGCTAAAAACCTCGCGATCGCCACGATATCATCACAAATATTTCGCATAAAAGTAAAAAAAAAAATGTTGAATTTGATAACTAAAGGAAAAATATTTGGTGAAGTTCCGTGATACATGTACATAAAATGTTGGTGGTGGGTTGGTGTTGGTTTTCTACTGTGTACACAGTAGAATACCAACATTTTCTAGACTTTGGCACATTCATATTCTGGTATGGCTAAAAAGACACATTCCTTCTGACATTACTGACAATTTTATTTGTGCCGAAATACCTGATCCCATCTAGATCCAAAGCTCTATGAGATGGTGAAATCTATGATACATGACCCCTGTGGAAATTTCAACGCCAACTTGCCATGCATCATGAGGCCAGCTGTGCACTAAACACTATCCTCGAACAATGCTTATAAAAACACAGACCGGCGATGACGGATATTCAAACTGCAGGAGACATCCTTCAGATAATGGCGGATTTACTGTGACCATAAATGGAGTAGAGCTTGATAATCGTTGGTAATCCAGTTCTTTTAAGAAAATTTAATACTCACATCAATGTGGAATACTGTAACTCTGCAAAATCGGTTAAATATGTTTGTAAATATCTGAATAAACGGTCTTTTTTCTTTGAATAATTTAAAAGATGAAGTCCAAACGTATGAAAGTGGAAAGTATATCAGTAGTTCAGAGGCAGTGTGGTGAATTTTCGGGTTTTCTTTTCATGAGAATTTTCCCTCGGTATTTCATCTTTTTTTTTTTATCGGGTGGGAAAATCATCTAATGACATCCCCCGCTCTTGGGCGGAGCGGGAGATAGTGTCAGACTTTTACTGACTAAAAACCCACTCCTGTTCCTTCTTTGCCATTTTTTCCAGGGCCCCGGGGGTCACTTTCGCATCACCCATGGCCCCAGTAGGCCTCGACCCTGCTTGCTGACATCTCCTTGAGGCGCGCGTGGAACACTACGCGCCGTCGACGACTTGGGCTCGGTCCGGACTGTCACCGGACGATCGGACGGCGAGCCACCCATTGCTCGCCGTCCGCAAGCCCGCTCGGTATTTCATCTTGCTGTGCACTTAGAAAAATGGTCAAAGAGTATTTTTTAATCAAGAAAACTTAGCTAATAAAGGTTTCCTGTCCACCAAAAACGACTCTCACGTCTTTTTTTTTAACTATGTCAAGTTAAAGACTTTGACCTACCTGTATTGTGAAATCTGTGTATTCTATGGTTGGAACAGTAATCGGTTCGAAAGGAGGAAAAGAGGAGTAGATGTAGATGGTTGGCCACACATTAAAAAAGACAGGGAATATACGGTATATCCAAATAATCTGGAGTGTTACCACCTTCGTTTGCTTTTTTATGAAGTTCGAGGTCCTTATCATCATATAATCATTTATAGCATTGAGAACTGTAAATTGTGTAGAACATACGACTTTCAAATCAGCATGCAAGGCTTTAGGGTTACTTGAAGATGATCAACACTGACGTACAGTCCTAGGAGAGGCAGCCATGTATCAATAGCCGTTCATGGTGAGAGAGCTTTTCATTATAATGTTAGTTTTTTGTCAACTAGCGAATCCATTCAGCCTGTGGGATGAATTCAAACAATATCTTTTAGAAGATTTTAAACGACACATGGAGAGGCAGGTAAATAACGAACTATAACATTTTATAGATCAGATTTTGCGCCAATGATTAGACGCCAATGTGCAAAATTTTCAAGCATAGTAATCCGGCTCAATTGTTACGTAAAGCAAAAATAATAGTCTGGGATGAAAGCACAATAGCAAACAAAAGAGCTATTGAAGCATTAAACGGAACTCTACAGGATAACAGGACATAAGAAGCAATGACAACTTAATGAGTGGTTTGACAGTATTGCTGGCAGGAGATTTTCAGCAAAGGTCAGTTGTATCAAAAGGGACACGAGTGAATGAAATAAAGCATATATTAAAAGATACTGTACTAAAATCCTTCATCATTATCATCATCATTATCATCATCATCATCATCATCATCATCATCATCATCATCATCATCATCATCATCACCATCATCATCATCATCATCATCATCATCATCATCATCATCATCATCATCATCATCATCATCATCATCATTTCAGCCGAAGGACGTCCACTGTTGAACATTGGCTTCCCCCAAATGTCGCCATAACGAACGATCCTGTGCATTTCGCATCCACACACATTCCCGCGACTCTCACCAGGATATCGGTCCGCCTTGTGGCCTAGGCCGTCAACGCTGCGTTTAACTAAAATCCTTAAATTAACCAAAAACATGAGAGTACATCTCAGAGAGGACGTCTCTGCAGGTGAATTTTCAGACCTTTTACTTCAATTAGGTAACGGAAAGTACCAAAAATTAGAAGGGGTTATAGTCATACCAGAAAAAGTATGTACGGTAGTAAGTACAGTCGAAGAGAAGATAGGAAGAAATTATTCAGGTGTGGCTCAAATAAAGGACAAACCATTAGAATGGCTAAGAGAAAGAGCTACATTGACGCCTTAGAACGACCAAGCAGCAGTTATCAGCGATATTTTGCTGACATCAATTGAAGCTGAAGAAATAGTGTTTAATTCAGACACTGTGGTAAATGCAGATGAAGCAGTCCACTTTTTGGTTGAGTTTCTGAATACTATTAATCCAGTCGGCCTTCCATACCATAAACATGCACTGCATGTGGGCACACCCGCAATGTTTCTTAGGATCTTGAAGCCTCCGAAGTTATGTAACGGTATCAGGATGCAAGTAAAAGCATTGCACCGCAGAATGGTTGAGGTTGTTATTTTTACCGGGTCTGCTCAGGGAGAAACAGAGTTCATACCGCGTATTCCATTAATCCCGAACGATCTCCCTTTCGAATTCAAAAGACTACAATTTCCTTTGAAAGTTTGCTTTGCAATGACAATAAACAAATCAAAGGGCCAAACCCTTAATACGGCGATGCGCGCGGACGTAGTCGCGGGCAATGCGCTAGTAATATTATATTAGTCAGTCAAGTATTAAAAGAATTGCATAAAGATCAACCCGTACAGCTGTTATTATTCTGGCTATTGATGGAGTGTACCCTAAGACAGGAGTGGCGAAACTTTATCGGTGATTGTGCGATCAAACATAAAATAATATATTATAGCATGACGTGCCGCGAAAGAATCTTGACTTGGCAATTTACTGGACAGAAAACATATTATGTGAATGATAAATGTCTCACAATAGCATAGAATATGCATAGCCTTAGTGTCTTACAATGGTGTACCAAAACTACAGTGTCGTGTGCCACTACTGGTATGCGTGCCATAGGTTCGCCATTCCTGACATAAATGACATATACTGAACACTTTGTGGATATCCCAGTCATACACACAAAACGTTTTGTACCTACTTTCACTGTGCGTATAGCTAAGGTGGAATTCCTTGGCGTGGTTTGTATTGAGGATCTATAAAGTGAGAAATGAGAACATAAGAAGAAGTTTAAAAGTTAAAAGGGAGTCGTTTGTCTTGGTACGATTATGTAAATAGAAAGGATGAAACGCATGTTACTAAAAGAGTTACGAGTATGCATGTGGATGGATGGAAAGGGACTCTCCCTGTCAAGCCAAATAAAAAATTGATTAATTCTGTGAAGAGAGATGTGAAAGAAAAAGGAGTCAATGGTAGCGTGGCAGTTGAAAGGAAATAATGGAAAAGTTCGTGTTACGCCGACCCAAAGTAATATGGGACGAGGGCAGGAAGATTATGATAATGGACCAAGAATGACTTTAGCAAGCGTTATCTCTCAATCACAACATCGCGTTCCATCACGTGAGATAGTGGTCAAACGCGAGTCTATCAATAGTAAAAAAAACTCTACCTACCACGATTTATATAGCACTTGTAACAATTGTATATTTTTTTATATATAAACTAGCGATTGACTGCGATCCCACCTGATGGTAAGCAGTGATACAATCGTTGATGGTGAAGCGCAGTAATTTATTAAGAGCCTATTCACTCTAGCCTTGAAGACAGCTAAATTATAATTGGACAGAAAGAACGCAGCAGGCAAATTGTTCTAGTCTTCTTGTTCTATTCTTAAAACAGTGGAAAAATAATTGCCCAAAACATAGTTTCTCAGGAATTTATTCCACAACTATAATATATCATTCGTTAACATCCAAACTTTTCTCTATTTAGAGAACATTATACAACTTGTCGTATCCTTTACTAATGTTGAGACGCCAGCTGTTTCTAGAACATTGTGTAAACGATCTTTATTGCCAAAGCTAAAAACGTATTCTTTGTGAATAAAATTGCTTGAGACATTACATATTTTGTTTAGACTTCAACGTATGAAATGAATGTGTATGAAATGTCAAAGATTTTGAACAATTTTAACATGATGAAATATGTGCTTAATATGATGTGAAAAAAAAACAATGGCAGTGGGATGGGCACATTGCTCGTTGGTCGAAGGGGATGCAAGGTTCTGGAGTAGCGACCACGTAACGGAAGACGCAGCGTTGGAATGCCTCCCACAAGGTGGACCAATGACCTGGTGAGGGTCGCAGGAATCCGATGGATACGAGACGTACAGGATCGTTATGGTGACACTTGGGGGAGGCCTATGTCTAACAGTGGACATCTTTCGGCTGAAATGATGATGATGATGAAAAGAAACAAATTGAAGTGAAAGAAAATAAGCTTTTTGTTACCTGTATTTTTGTTTCTCATGCTTTTTTTTTGGCACGATATGGTTTTCATTTTGCAGCTATGACATTATTAAATGCAAAGATCTGAATTTCAGTTTTGATATATCACAAAGTTCTGATATTTTGTTTCAAAGCCCAGATGTTTGTTTTCTACGTGAAACCTTGGCCCATTTACTTTTAATATAAATCCACAACGATTACAAATGTCGTGTCACAGTATTTTCGTCTTTATTGATAAATATTTTAATTTTATAATGTCGTACAGTCTATAAATATTCTTTGTTCAAGAGGAATTCTCACTTCGACATACCATTTTCGTATCGACGCTGTTACTTCCTATAGTCATCCTAAGAGACTAAGTTTTAAAACAGCTGATATCGAGGTGGTGACTAGAGCCCAACTGTTGATATTGTCATTAACGCTGACATACAGTGCTATCCACTCAGCTCTACCACTGCAGAATAGGCCTTGGTGACCAAGGTGGTCGGCTGCTTTACCGCATTGACAACGATGTAGAGGTCCACCAGGAGCACTCATGTCATTGTTCGGGTGAATGGCAGACTGAATATTAATTCAAAGTGATTGCGGTTTCAAAGCGATCCGATGGTTCACGTGAATACAACGCGACGCAGAGGCTCCGTCCTATATGCACACGAAGTTGCAGTTTTCACAACCGCTTCGCTTCGCTCATCGCTGCATCGCACCCACGAGTGGTTGGTCATGTAGGCCACCGCAATAGAGTATCAATTGTTTGTTCCCATCGCGCAGTGTCGCTTCGTAATCGCAATCGCGTTGAGTCGCCTACGGAGGATACCGCATTTGCGTAGCGCCTGTGACCTCAGCCGGGGTAGCAAAGTTAGAACCGTTTCGTTTCGATTCTCTGCCTCCGATTCCTTTGTTCTGACGTCATCTCAACGCTCAGTCACGTGGTCAGAACAAAGGAATAGGAGGCGAAGCCGACTCGAGGCGATCAACGAAAAGAGAATCGAAACGAAACGGTTGTAACTTGGCTAGGGGAGCAGATGTTTAACCCTCAGTACTCTTTTTTTTGGATTGCGAAATCATCAAATACCCGCTCTGAGCGGGAGTTTCAGACTTTTACTGACTGAAACCCGCCCGTGTTCCTTTAGTCTTTTGCGTTCCAGGACCACGGTGACTCTTTCGAATAATCCAGCAGCCCAAAACTCATTTTGTTTGATGGTAGATAAAAGGTGGGTTTCTGAATTGAGTTTTTTGAGTTAAAAACGTGTAAAACCTTCAATGCCAATTTTGACATAATTATTTTTAGGCTTAAGTGAGTGTTGCCAGTGATGACATTTGGCTCCGAAACGTGGTCGCTTTCAATGGGCCTCATCAGAAGACTAAAAGTCACCCAAAGGGCAATGGAAAGGGCTATGCTCGGAGTTTCCTTGTGTGATCGAATCAGGAATGAGGATATCCGCAGGAGAACCAAGATTATCGACATAGCACGAAGAATCGCCAAACTTAAATGGCAATGGGCAGGGCACATTGCCCCTACAAGGTGGACAGATGTCTTGGTAACGGTTGCGGGACTCCCGCATGGATGCGATATGCACAGGACCGTTCATTGTGGTGACACTTGGGGGAGGCCTATGTCCAGCAGTGGTCCGTATTTCGGCTGAAATGATGATGAGGATGATTATGAGTGACAAATAATCAACTTTAAATACTTAAATCAAGAATCGGAGGTAAATCGCAAACTTGGTTGTTGTAGTTCAATCCTAACGTTATATTTCAAAGAAGTTTCGAGATGAAATGAATAGGTTTGTCGTTTATATAAACAAAATACGTAAAAGCTCTAGATCTAGATAGTTTTGTATGAGAACAGACACAGTTTTGCTAGAATATGTGACAAGTATTCCAAAATACACGGAAATGTTCTGATCTACTTTACGATAAACGTTATGTACGTTATAGTACAGTACTCTAATTAAACTCATGTAGATTTATATCTGACAGGAACCGGCAGCTGTCCCAAGATTGAGTCACGTCTAGTACAGATGTTCATAGTCTATGCCAATTTCGGTTTAAATAGTGTGAGAATGTGTGTATATTTATTTTAAACGTTTAATTTGATAGAATATTAATTTAAATAAATGGAATTCTTGGCTTCGAAGTTTGAAATTTTAGTCTCCTGTGGTATTCAATTGCTCTTTTCGCAGCTTAAATTGAAATATAAAGGGTGAAATGAAAACTCTTTAGAGAAATTCATTTTTTTTTTAATATATTACACAACAATATTGCACGTTTGCTAGTATAATAATATTGCTAACGTTCATTAAAAAAAAATGAATTCATAGTTTTTAGATTTTGAGGAGGATCTATCTAATATTAGTTTGACACGATACGTAACTTCAAAGAGCGAAAAAAGAATATCTACATGAATAATAGAAAAAGATTTATGGGATATAAGTTTGAAATAAGTGGCTATGTGAGGTCAATACTCTTTGCCAGTCTCTACTCTCAAGACTTGAATCAAATTTCACGCTAGATTTATCACAAAAGTTAAATTCTGGCAACTATCGTAACAATTGACAGTTATTTTATTAAGAATTTGTATTTCCATCACAAAACGAAAATTGTGAATGTTCTCTTTGCCTTCAAGTGTCAAAAAGATTTAGTTGTCATAATAAACAGTTGTAAAGTAAAATTACCTTTCATAACTTTAGGGCGATTTCATTTTATTATGAGTTTTATTTCAATGAAAACCAAACAGCCTTTTAGTCAATATGGCCAATTGACTGGAAATAAAAACATTTTGGTTCTTGTAGAGGACTATTCTAGGAAAACATTACTCTTTTTTTTTACTGTGGCGTTATAGTCGGATAAGATTTGTTATTGTTCTGATAGACAATTATATTTACTTTAGGATGTTTTTAATATCGTGCGAATTTCATCACGCATGCGGGATTGCATTCAGAAAATTTCAAATTGCAAAAAAAAACACGTCTCACGTGCGTATTCCAAGCATTACAATAAATACTTGTATGAAATGGACATTTTCGGGGGTTACGCGTGCGTGGCAATTCCACATGCGTGATGAAAAACGCACGATATTAAAAACACCCTTAGTGTATCTTCTCCAAAATGGTGATGTGACTATTTTACAAATGTAAAGCTTCCCTCAGACAAGATGAAGAAAGGAGAAAAGACAGTTGGAGCAGCTGTGGTTGACCGATTGGCTGCTACGCTGCATGTCGCGGGTTCGATTCCCGCACAGAAAAAACATTTGTATGGCCTACAGATAATAGTTCTTGTTTATATCAGTTTACATAAATGCCAATGCAAACTATTGGCATGATTTACTTTTTTCTTTTCGCCAGAAATGAAACCTAGGATTTATGTTAGAGGCCAATACGAGGAATCAATAGCAAAAAGAACTAGTTCTTTAAACTGTAACTGAACGAAGATGATATAGAAGCATTGCTAGTATATTTTTGTTAGGCGTTACCTATTTTCGTTATATTATAACGAAATGGAAATATAATACGTAATATTTTGAGGTTTCCATTGATAAAATAGATTAAATAGGATATTACAGTTATTTTTTTTCACAGTCGCAGTTTTTCATAACTAAAACTAGTAAAAAAACAAAGTGATAAATGAATCGAAAAGTTGTGATAATGATTATTAAATGCGTGCACTATTTAATGCGTACTCATCATAAAAACCGAAACTAAAACTATATTTAACAAAGGGAACTTAAAATATCAGAAATACAGTTTTTTTTTTAAGAAAAATAACGCCTCATAACAAACTATAGCAATATATTAATTAATAGTCTCTAACTTCCTTTTTTTACGGTTGGTAGACATAATTCTTTTAGCTATTGATTTATCTTACAGTCCTTTAAGATATGGCCTAAGTTTCAATTTTGGAGAAAAGAAAGAACATTACATGCCGCAATCATTATACAGGAGTAATTTCGGAGTAGGGCAACATTTTATTTAAACAATAAAAACAAATATTTAATACGCGTTGTCGAATTATACCGTCCTACCTGTTAAAGCCACGCGTGATAGTGGAAAATTATTTCAAGAGAACATAGTCTCAATATAAAAAGTATCCTTTGTGCTATTCTAGGACATGGTCTTATTACCCGTGTACCAAGTTTCATCCATCCGTTCGACCGTGAAGAAATAACAAACATTCACACATACTCACAAACTTTCACCTTTATTATAAGTGTGATGAGATAGGCTTTATTATAAGTGTGATGAGATAGGCTTTATTATAAGTGTGATAAGATAGGCTTTATTAAAAGTGTGATGAGATAGCGACTGGCCTGTTGGTCTAGTGGTTAGTGGCAGTGACTGCTATGCCGGAGGTCGTGGGTTCGATTCCCACCCAGAACAAATATTTGTATGATGAGCATGAACATTTGTTCTGTATCAGGGTGTAATTTATCTATAATATGTACCTATATATTTAGAAATATGTATGTAACTATGTTTATCAGTTATCTAGGACTCATAACACAAGCTCTGCTTAGCTTGAGATTAGACGGCGTTGTGTGATAGTTGTGGAATTTTATTATTATTATTATAGTTCTAGCGGGTGGGTGTAAGTACCCGCATTACAAAATCCTGTGGAATATGTAGAATGATCACAAAAATAGCAGAATTTGTCATTGTTCAGGTGAATGGAAGAATGAAAAGTTAGTTGGCGTTGCGCCTGCGACCTCCGTTGTTTAATACTCATTACGTTTGACTGATTGCTGTTTTGACGTACTTATGAGCTGTGATTCATGCTTCCGTCTACGTGCTTGGAGTATTTACAGGTATTACAGGATTATTTTAAGCTGTATTTCATAAAGTGAAAACTTTGGGCATTCTAAATATAATTATATAAAATTTCATTTTGGAGTCACGCATTGCGTGTCCCTAAAATTATATATGCTGAGAAGACCTCAATCAATCAATCAATCAATAATGTTTATTTGTCAGAATATGGTACAATAGATATTACAATTTTGCTTCCAGCATAATTATCCTGCCATACTATGGCGTACAAATATTTATTTATGAATGAAGGCTCAACTATTGACCTATTAATTATTAAATATGAATCAATTAATAAAATATAACCTCGCTAGCGTTTTCTTAACTTGATGCAGTCAGTTTCCAGTTTTATCTAATGTAGCCAGATTCCTGCAGAATAGCAGGAATCTCAGTATTTTTAACGTTCTCACAGCCGATCACCCACCAGATGGACAGATCTCAAGCGATTATCAAGCGCGAGTTCGATCGTGTATGGAGTACTGCTCTCATCTTTGGGATGGGTATTCCAAATACCAGCTTGATGCACTAGAGTTGACCGAAAAGCGACCAAAGAAGATCATCGGCAATGATGCGCTTGTCGAGTTAAAACTCCAAAGTATTGAGCATCGACGCTGAGTTACTGCCCCCTAGCGTTACGACCATTTTGTTTTGATTTTCTTGCGTCGAACGCCTTGAATAGGCAACGCCTCCGATTCCTTTGTTCTGACCACGTGATTGAGCGTTGAGATGACGTCATCGTAATGGTCGTCGTAATGTTTTTTTTAAGACGCGGTTGGTGCAGTAATGACGAAATGTAAACGATAGAAAACCGACACGGCCTGCCCCTCTAAAAAAGTTACGACCGTTTCGTTTTGATTCTCTGGCGTCGAACGCCTCGAGTAGTCTACGCCTCCGATTCCCTATGTTCTGACCACGTGATTGAGCGTTGAGATGACGTCAAAACAAAGGAATCGGAGGCGTAGCCTACTCCAGGCGTTCGACGCAAGAGAATCAAAACGAAACGGTCGTAACTTTTCTAGGGGGGCAGGCCGTGTCGGTTTTCTATCGTTTACATTTCGTCATTACTGCACCAACCGCGTCTTAAAAAAAACATTACGAAGATTGTGTGCTTTGAGTGCGAATTGTTTTTATGTTAACGCGATCAAAAGGTCTACTGTGTTTGGCTCTCCGATTGGTTAATTGGTGCGCTTGAAGCTCAATTGCACAAATCAGGCCGCCGAATGTCATAATCATGTCGATTGCGTTAACGTAAAACAAAAATGCACTAGGCACTCAGTGCATGCCTGCTTTATTTAATTACGTTTTATCACTTATAAGTCAGGGTTGTTACCATTAGTCCACCACTCTCCGCTATAGGGGGATAAGCCATATTGACGTAACAGTATTAAATGCATCCCTATAAACACTACCATTGCAATACGGCTTCATAAAACACGAATCAAACTCGACGATATAAATGCAAGTATTATTATGCACGGCTGTAAACCTCGTTTTCGACAATTTGTAGTGATAGATGACATAAAAACACGCCAATGCTGATATAAGACTTATTTTATGTACTCTCAGATCTACGTCTATTGGAGATTATTACACTAATACTATAAAGGCGAAATTTTGTGAGTGTGTATGTTTTTTATTTGTTGAACGGCTGAACGGATTTGGACGAAAATTGGCACATAGATACCATGCTTTGAAATAGCATATAGTATATAATAGGGTCAATTTTCTACTATAAGTGGGCGAAGCTGCTGTTAGCAGCTTGTTAATATTATAAGGGTGCCGCCACAAAGTGCCGCGCGACGGCAACGTAAAGGAACGCGCAGAGGTATCAAGTTGAAATTAAATCATATACTCAAATCTGCGGTCCCTTGAAGCTGTGAAAAAACAAAATTTCTGAATTAGCGAAACAAAAAGGTACGGCCGTTTATGTCGCAAAAAATGTACATTTCAACAGTCTCAAAGGAATCAAAATTCATAAGGTACTTCCTGTTGACCCAGAATCCTCCAAATTTGGCATAAAGCAAGGTCTTATAGTATAGACCTAGGAATAATTCTGAAAACTGTAAATTTGTAGTTACGTCACAAAAAAACTTTTTTACAATTCGGAAACATTTTCGTAACTCAATTCGGGAATCGAAATGTTTTAATAGGTAAGTTTGTATGGAACCCTCAGTGCGCGAGTCCGATTCGCACCTGCCCCCCCCCCCTAGCCAAGTTACAATCGTATCGTTCGGCGCGAACGCTTCGAGTAGGCCACGCCTCCGATTCCTTTGTTCTGACGTCATCTCAACGCTCAGTCACGTGGTCAGAACAAAGGATTCGGAGGCGTGGCCTACTTGAGGCGTTCGCGCCGAACGAAACGATTGTAATTTGGCTAGGGGGGCAGCCCTGTTTTTATTTATATGGAATAACAAAGCAGGCGCGGTGGTAGCGCGGCACTTTGCGGCTAATTTGAAGGCGCCCTAAATTCAAAAGTTTGTATGTATGTCTATCTGTGTATGTTTATTACTCTTCTATGCTCAAACGGTAGAACGGATTTAGTTGAAATTTGAAACACGAGTAGACTATGTTAGCACATTAGATACACTTTATTCTGGGAGTATGTTCTCTTGGGTTAATTGCCTACATTCACGTGGGCGAAGCCACTTCTATCAGAAAGTTATTTAAATGTACATTAGATTATGACCCTCGACATAAATTCCAGATCAACTTGTCAATGATTGGATACCCACGCGCTATAAGGGTAACTACGTAATATTTACATAAACCAATTTTGTTTTTCGTTATACAAAAATTGCAATAAACATATTGATGATTTAAAATAGATTGATTCTATCGTATTTTTCTATCCACTACCAGGCTGTATCTCATAAACCGTGATAGCTAGACAGTTGAAATTTTCACAGATGATGTATTTCTATTGCCACTATAAAAAAATACTAGAAACAGAATAAAATTAATATTAAACCTGACGTTTTTTTACCGTTTTTTGCTACGAATGGAACCCTTCGTACGCAAATCCGACTCGCACTTATTACTATTTCTATTTTTTTTTTCTTTTTATTCTTTGCTAACGTGTTCTGTCCCACTTCTAAATAAAGACCTCTTTCCACTCCTTCCATATTTCGCGAGCTCGCGCTTCGTCCTCCCGGTTTTGACAAAATCTGTCCAGGTCTTCCCACCAACCCCGTCGTGGTGTGCCGTGACCCCGTCTCTCTTTTATTAGATAAATATTATTATAAATTACATTCTGTATATGGATAAGAAGTAGGTAAGGTATAAATAAATATCATTACTCCACATACAAAAAGTCGTCGACGGCGCGGCGGCGCGTACTGTTCTACGCGCGCCTCAAGGAGATGTCAGCAATTGTAGGGGCCCAGCAGGGTCGAAGCCTACTGGGGGCAAGGGTCTGATTCTGAAAGGACGACTCGGCCCTGGTACGAAGGGCAACGAAGGTACAGGAGTGGGTTTTTAGTCAGTAAAAGTCTGACACTATCTCCCGCTCCGCCCAAGAGCGGGGGATGTCATAAGATGATTTTCCCACCGAAAAAAAAAACATACAAAACAGAAAATAACTTCAAGCATTCAAGATTACAAAAGCTACAACTATTTTTTTATCTTCACTGCTAACATAGACAAAGTTAACAACAAGCCTTATTACATTCTTTGATATTTCGTAGAATTTGGACTTTATTCACGAACAACATCAATAAAGTCTCCTATGAAAATTAATATCAATTTTTGTGTCTCTGAAATTTTAATTTCAATATGAGAGATTCCACGAAGACGATACTATGCCCAATATTGATTGATCTCATATAATAATTAATTTTGATTTGATAGGTAAACAACTATAGTTTAATAATTAATAATAAAGACAGACTGATTGTTATTAATAGTTTGAGTTTTATTTGTGATTCCGCTTAAGCGTCCGCAATTCCCCCTCCTTCCCCTATTCTAGGCAAACAGCGAAATGTTTACCTAGGATACTGTAGGTAAACAGCCCTGCCAAGAATATCCTGGGTAAACATTGAAGTTTTACAGACTAAAGCTCACTTGTATTTCTTCAGATATAAAATAGAATTGAATCATCGGACCACCACGCGTAAGGCGATACGCCACCGGTACATGGTAGACATCCCACCTATATGCACAAAACGTTTTTGGAACAATTGTTCGTACGGCTAAGGAGTGAAATTTCTTGCCAGAGTCTGTGTTTTTTGACAGCTACAATCTCGAGATCTTTAAGTCAAGAGTAGATAGGTTACTTCTAAGTAGACACGCTCCATCATCGACCACATTGCTGATTCACTTTCCATCAGGTGAGATAGTGCAGGTACTATTTTTCTCTGCATCACCCAAAGGTTGACTGGTAGAAAATGACTAAGGCATTAAGTCCGCATCTGTACCTTTGTATACATAAAGCATTTAATAAATAATTAAATAATAGCGGTCATACGCGAGCCTATTAACAATAAAAAAAGAATATTTTTTTTTTATTCGGGACAGACGCAGCACAACGGTCAAAGATAAAATAAAAGAAAACAAAATTACAGAATGCGCCGAGCATGCCCGAACCGAAACGCATTTGCTGGGTCTCAGACAGCCAGCGCTGGTTTTCAGTTGGCACCCCGCAATTGCCCTTTGCTTTCAGAGCCGCAGTGACTTTTTAGAAACAATTCCGCCACCCTGGCATTATTGATTGATACCATATTCTAAGTCAGTGGAAAAAAAATCCACTCCACTTAATCCCCTTAATCCCGACTGTGAGATGGAGAGACTTTATAGAGACTTTATACTCATCTTCGAGAGTTTTTTCCCGTTACCATGGCGAATAATTTGACTGGTGTGAAAAATGTATCGTTCAAAGCCATTAAGAAAATAAGTATTAGTTTTTTAGGGCCATCGATGTTTAGGGCCCAAACAAAAGTGCGATGTGACGTCGCATAACTAGTACAAATCTGCGATCTGGCACGACGCATCGCAAGAACTTGCAAATTGATTCGCATCGCACACTGTATAGACATCTGAACCGATGCTTTGCCGCACGAAATCACATCGTAGCAATGCGGGGTTGTATCGCAGTGCTTCGCAGTTTTATATAAACAATATTTATTCACAAATATTTTGCTCGAGAATAAATATTCAGCTTGGAAGAAAATACCGACGTTCAATAATGTTTCTTTCAAAAATATCTTTAATTTTCGTTACCTTCCCTATTTCATAATCGTATGTATCTATCTTGTCTCATTTTGTGACAATTACAACGATATCGGTTGAAATTTCGAAGTTTTTTAGAAATTCTTGGCAGCCATCCCGAAGAGAACGAAAAAGTTTTTATTATTACGTGTTAAATAAAAAAGCTATTGTTCCGTGGAGTGCTAATGGGAATATTTAAATTAATCGGCCATGTCTTATTTCTTTTTTTATTTATAATTTCGAAGTTTCGCGAATGCGACGATGTAGGTGTATTATTTCGGTTTCAATGACAGTTCAATTTCGGTGAACAAAGAGAGTTGAAGCGAAACAAATGTTATGTGACGTCACATACATTCTGGAGGTATCTTCCCGGTGAGTCAGAGGGAAACATTCCTTCTGACTCACCGGGAATGAGTTTAACCTCCGGATGCATCAGGCATGTAATGTTATTGCAAGGATTGGATATAGAATCTGATCAGAGTAGATTATTGCGGAGTAGAATTTTAATTGTGTAGCTATATTGTTTAATGGTATTTTAGCATTGATATATTATGTAGTACACATATATATCGATGTATTTTAGTGTCGTGCGACTATTTCTTCAGCTAATTAGATCTAATAATAATAAAAATATATAATAAAAATATATTTTTATATATACAAGGTAAAAAAAAAACTAATGATAAGTCGTGCATCATATTTTTCAGTCATCAAATTTCAGGTTAGCCTAATGGTTTAGTGATTCTGACTGCTATTCTGGAGGTCGTGGGTCCGATTCCCCACCCAAGATAAATGTTTGTGTGATGAGCATGATCATTAATTTTCTGTGTCTGCGTGTAATTTATCTATATAAGTTAAATTTATTTTTTTAATATATTTATCAGTTGTCTAGTACTCATAGCACAAGCTTTGTATAATTTGTGACTAGATGGCGTTGTGTGAAATTTTTGAATTATTATTATTATTCTATAGGTTGCAACTTTAGTTGATCCCATAGGTAGTGAATTGGTTCGAGGGATTTTTAGAGTATTTTTACTCCCGATACACTATCAATGAATTAAAATTAACCCTGTAGTAAACCCGTACTTATTTAGACAAATTTTCTTAATTACACAAGTTAAAGTAAACTCTCTTTAGACGCAGCAGCAATCACTTAATTACGTTGCATATTAAGTTAATAAACTTAGAATGTTAATTTAGATCCCAAGGCGCAGTTTAATTAAACAATATTGAAGTTCAATCTAAAGTTGACGACTTTCTTTCTAGTTATAGTTAACTTGTAATCATCAAATAACTTATTCGATGGAGTGAGAGAGAGTCAGATTTTTACTGACTGAAACCCACCTGTGTTTTTTCAGTTGATCTTCGCGTACCAGAGCCGTGGCAACTCTTTTAAACAAATTCGCAGCCCAAAGTCTTGGCTATAAAATACAAAAAAAAATACCATTTTATTTCAGTTTTTTCGTTTTTGTTTTTCTTATTGGATATCCAGTTTTTCTATCTGTAAGTTATTTAATAACTTTTTTAATGCGTCTTGTCTTCTGAATGCGCATATAATTTACTAATATCCGCAATATATAATAATAATAATAATCCACAACTTTCACACAACGCTATCTAGTCCCAAACTAAGCAGAGCTTGTTGTATGAGTACTAGATAACTGATAAACATACTTATATATTTCTAAACACATATTTTAGATAAATTACACCCAGACACAACAAATGATCATGCTCATCACACAAACATTTGTCCTGGGTATGGTCCTGGGTGAGAATCGAACCCACGACCTTCGGCATAGCAGTCAGGGCCACTGACCACAGACAGGCCTGGCAACTGTATTATTATAATCCAATACTTTTTTTTGTTCTAATGTTTTCACTCATAATTTCAGCTCTAGTTTGGTTGATATCAATGTTCTTTTTGATATAAATTTCTTTTTGAACTTGTTTTTTAGATTTGTTATGATATTTTCATTTTACTTTGAGTTCTTTGGCACTTTCCACGAATCTGAAATCCTTGCATATTTCTTTTGATACTACTACATATTATAATGTGTTCTTGCCTTTGGCTCTCGGTAACATACAAGGCCATTAACCCGGCTGCAGGGGTGAGTACCTTTCTCTATCTTTCACTGCAGTAATACTTGTATGGCGTGTCCACGTTCCGGGGTTGGGTGCTTCCCATTTCAGTAGGCCGACGTGGGAGGTGGCAAATTCTAGATGAGGACCCAGTGCCGCGGGGTATAACGCGGAACCCTTGCCCAGGGTTACGGGTGAAGACCTCAGCGGCATCAAAGTTGGAACTGGAATCCAGCGAAATGGTGAAGCAGGCGGAAGAGGTACACCCAACGAGTGAGCCAGCCCTGCGTATTGGGGTAAAGGGTCATGATGGTGTGATAGAGTAGGTGGCGGAAGAGACCCTAAGGTACAACGGCAACTTTCATGGTCCTAGCAAGCTAGACTACTGTCTTAGCTGGCAACCGGCCGTAAAATACATAGCCATTATTTTCTCCTTGTCCAAAAATGAAAGTACCAAAATAGTAACAAAAACTTAAAAACTACTTAATCTATGGGTACAATGGCGGTCTTATCGCCATGTACCGATTAGATCCGCATATATCCGCAACCGCATATTAGATCCGATAAAGAAATCTTTAGCCGCGAATATAGGAATTGGGTCGCATAAATAATCTTATAATATAATTCCAAAACAAGTGGATGCGCATTTTAATAGGAATGTAGAGGTTGACCTAATTTTGTTGTATTTTATTTCACTTATAATTAATTAAATGTAATTTTGATGATATACCGGAAATGTAGGAGACTAAATTTAATTTATGTATTTATTTTGTTTCAATTTCAATTAATTTAATTTGTGTTGTTTTTGACATGTTTGATTGAATTTATTTAATTTGAATTGTAATAAACCGAATTTGATAATAATATATGGAACTGGAATTGTATGGCTAGGTACTAACATAGGTTTTATGTAAATATTGTTACTAACCCTTATATGAGTGCAAGCTCGATAAAATGATTAATAATAATTTAATCTGCGAATAGTCAAAACGCAAATTTTAGAAGCGCGAATAAGGAACTTTTACTGTAATATTAATTTGGTTTTGTAAGATGCCAATGCTCAATTTCAGAATAAAAGCCAAAGTTGGCTGAAGCTTAAACATGCATACTGAATAGGCTTTTAAAATTCCAACTAAACATACAACATAGTTTTAAGACAAGCATTAAAATATATTTTAAACATTGTCATGAATGAAGACACTCCTATTATTTTTGGCTCGAGTTGGAAAGAATGTGAAACGTCATTGTTGATGTCTAGACGGTTATACATAAACATTTAACTAGGAAAACATAACTGACGTAGATACAACAGCTGAAAAAACCAATCAATGGTTGTAAGCATAGATTCAGAAAGACGTATTTCGTAGGTAAACGTGCTGAACTGCTCCCGCTCTGAGTTGAGCGTTAGGCAGTGTCAGACTTTTACTGACTATAAAACCCGTGTTCCTTCAATTTCCCTTTAGGGCCGTGGTAACTCTTTTGAACAATTCTACTGGCGGGAACCAGGCCCGAGTTGACAGCCCGAGTAAGCCATTACGGTAAACCATTTGGCTTGCCGTACTTCCCGAGACACAGACTCAAATGGTCTCGACATGTGATCGTCCATTACATTATAATAATGTAATGGACGATCACATGTTTACTGAATGGAATTTAAAAGAGACTTTGACCCCTGAGTTTGTTTCAGTGTTTCTTCACGCGGGCTTGCGGACGGCGAGCAATGGGTGGCTCGCCGTCCGACCGTCCGGTAACCGTCCGGACCGAGCCCAAGTCGTCGACGGCTCGTATTGTTCCACGCGCGCCTCAGGGAGATGTTAGCAAATCGTAGGGGCCCAGCAGGGTCGAAGCCTACTGGGTCCACGGGTAGTGCGAAAGTGAAACCCGAGGCCATGGGACGAAGGCAAAGAAGGAACAGGAGTGGGTTTTTAGTCAGTAAAAGTCTGACACTACCTATCTCCCGCACTGCCCAAGACCAGGATTTGTCATTAGATGATTATCCCACCAAAAAAAAAGGTAGTCAGCTAGGAAACACCGGCCTCATCTAGTTTAAAGTGACGAAAAAAAAATTACATGTAAAAGTATTTATTCAAAACCTATTTGCAAAATAAATATCATTTATCACAAATCTTTAGACCGACGTCGACAAGCATTAAACCGTTAGTTTTTTGGTAGACAGTCATCAAATCTCCTCCCGTTCTGGGTGGAGCGAGAGAGAGTTTAAAACTGGTTCTGAATAAAACCCAATGGGTTCCTTTAGTTGCCTTTAGCGTTCCAGGGCCGCAGCAATACAGGAAGACAAATCACTGGATCTTTGGCTGTTATTACTAACATAATATATAAATCTCTCTAGACGTAAACGTATCGAAATAATGATAATATTTTTTTTACATGTATTTTTATAATATATAGAAAATAACTGAAATAATGACATTGTTCAGGCAGGGCCATAGTTTTAACAAAGTTCTTGGTAACCAGTCCCAAAACCATAGCCGTATTTTTCAATTTAAATCAATTTTCCTCAATTTTCTTTGTAAAAACTCATCGAAAGAGCTTTGACATTTCAAAATGTGTTCGATATGGGATGATGCATGTCACATGTGGAATCCTGGAGGAGTGATAGCCTGATGCTGCGTAAGCGAGCGACGTGACCCTCCGCCGCGCCACTCCTTTGATGACTACCATTTGAGCATTCCACTGCGCACACGATGTTGGAAAGTAGCCGATTCTGGACTAATTGTGCTCCATTGGTGTAATTGCTGCAAGGCGTTCTGATGTGAGGATAAAAATAAATAAATGAATAAATATACATCTTTATTGTTTTATATGTCACGATAGTTTTTTGAGTCCACTAGCAGGGCGGGTACAGGGATAATCGTCGGTTGCTACCACGTTTCATGAAAAATGTCTAAGGGGGCATCTGCGAGTTCACTTCGGCTCCTCGTGTACCTTTCAAACGACCAGGACTCCAGGGTCCTGAGATTAATAAATGCGAGTACATCAAAATAATTATAACAGATTCTTTATTTATTCAAGTGCTGTGAAGAAAAATTTGAAGGAAATCGTGCGTACGAAATCTGTTTATTTATATATGAATTCATTTGTGTATTTGCGTAAACGATCGTCTCTCTGTACGTCATGTAAGCGGATATTGCTGTAGTAAAAATTGTGTACAGAAACTGGAATGTCGGATTGAAAAATGTTAGGAATTTCCTCAATTTTTGCAGCCAATAAAATATACTTGATTTAACCCAACAAAGCAATGTGAGAATAAACTCACAATCGGCGTGATTATAATTATGATCGAACTAAAAAACCAAACAAAATGTAGGATATAAACAAAGAAAAAAGACTGTTTAAGAATCGTGGCATATAGTGTTCTGTAATTTCTTCCCTCAAAGGAGAAACATAAGTTTTTGTATGTAAATTAATAAAAAGCGCATAAAATTCGGGCACTTTTTATTGTTATTCAATTTTTTCACTGTTGTCCCGATTGTGTGCATTTTAGCAGGTTTTGTATTTATTTATTTTTTAAATTGTGTGACAGAAAACAAATGAGAAGGGATCTGTTTTTTACAAGCTTCAGTGGTATTCTGAAGCATATTAAAAGTAGACCCCGTTAACATTAATGAGAAATAAAAGTTTAAAAAAAATATATACAATAACCAGCTTTTTGTCAGCGGTTTCGCCCGCGTGAATGCAAAAAATATATGCCTATGTCTCTCAGTGATAAATTAACATTTTACTTTTGAAAGAAAATAAAGGGATAATGTCCCACATTGTCACGAGTTAAATCTCCAGTTGAAGCTAGGATTAAAATATATTTTCATTCGCTATTTTACGGTTTCGTATTACGTATTCGCTATGTTACGCTAGGTTACGGGCACATTATATAATAGGTTAATCTATGAAATTGCCGTTTTTTAAATCGGGTTGCTTTGAAGTGTTATATTTTTGGATTGCCTTGAAATTATAAGTTCAAATAAACTTTATATTAAAAGTACCTTATTCTTTTTTTGAAATTAGGTTTTTATTGGTTTCTTTGTGTTTTGTACTTTCTGTAATATCACTGTATTTAACCGTTTTAAAAAACGGCAATCATAGGTAAAGATCTATTATATATATAATATATCTAATATATAAAAATCTAGTATCACAGTGTTTGTTATGGAACTCCTCCGAAACGGCTTGACCAATTGTTATAAGTAGGTCTTTTTTTTTGAGCTGGGAAATCATCTAATGACTTCTCCCATTCTAAGGCGAAGTGGGAGGGTATGGCAGTCTTTTACTGACTGGATTGCCACGCTCGCTGTATGGCATATTATTAATTTATATTATTATATACTTTATTGTACATCAATATAATAAATATTACCATTAGCAGAGTCTAGAATTGTTGACGGCTAAAGGATCGGAACCATAACAGGGTCTCTCTCGCCTATGCGTAACCATTTTTTTGAAAATTGATATAAAATTGATATAAGTGCTTGACTGCGATCCCACCTGATGGTAAGCAGTAATACCATTTATTTATTTATTCATTCAGAACGACAAAATGCCAATTACACTGATTAAATTAGTTAAAAATAATGTAAAATACATTAAAGAAAATATAACACAGATAATATAACTAAACCTCTCACTCAGTCTTCTCGCAAATCACCAGACATTCAGTCAGCATCTCCTTCCATTAATCAGCGAATAGATCTAGTCTAGGACTGCATTCAAGGAGAGCGTTGAGTGCGATTAACATTCGCGAAATAGGTGACATACGTCGTGCAACCGTACGGCAACGTGGCACTACAAATAATTTATGCCGTCTTGCCCGGCAGTAGTTATCGAGGACAAAAATTTTACACAACTCATGCCAACTAGGCGAGGCGATGGTTCCGTGTATGATCTTGCAGGCAGTTACAAGTTGATCAAAAGCTCGTCTAACCTGGAGCGAAGTAAAGCCCAAACAACCTAACAGAAATTTGGTTGGATACAAATATGAGCATGACGGGGTTACAAGCCCGATGACAGTAGAATTGGTGATATTTGATCAGAAACCTTAACATGACGTGTTAAAATAACAGGCTAGCGAGTGAGAAAAAGGGATAGAGCTATACATCTCATATAGCTCCGTCCCTTTAATAGTTCAGTTTAGGTTGTTAAATGGATCGCGAGATTCCCCCTCGAGCGCCGATTGCACATACGGTTGTACAACTTGAATGACCTTGAAAAACGCCTAATGACAATTAGGCGTTTTTCGTATTGTACACACGGGTGTACGAAATGTATTCGGCCGAAATTTTATTTTCTATATCTTTGTTTTTCCTGGAAAAAAACATGAAAAAGTTTTTTTTTGTGATTTTACGTAGAAACGCGCAATTACGTAATAATAATACCCCCGTGAGGAGCAGTGGTGGCCGAGTGGTAACGGCCTCGTCTTTCGAATTGTAGGTCGCGGGTTCAAAGCCATCCAGGCGCAATACTTTGTGTAATTTATTTCATCACCACTGCTCTCAAAACGGTGAAGGAAAACATCGTGAGGAAACTGGTATGTTCTAGAACAAAAAATTCGAAGACATGTAACATTCACCAACCCGCACTGGGCCCGCGTCGTGGATTACAGCCCATTTCCTCTCCTAGAGAGGAGGCCTGAGTCCCAGCAGTGGGAACATTAAAAAGGCTGATTATGCTTATGCTTAATACCCCCCTCGAGCGAGAGGTTAAACATTAGAGATAGGGCATCTGTCCTGCAAACACCTTGGAAATACTCTTTTAAGAAAAACAATCGTTCAGTTTTAACAAACAAAATTTTCTCAGAAACAGCTGCAATGTTTTGCTAAAGATAAACAGTATGAGTAATATGAAACACTCGGGAAGTGCGACGCATAACAAACACGGAACGGTCGGCGCGTGCACTTGACCGGGATTCCGTACAAGTGTCCATGATGCTCCGAGAGAACGGTCGTGAACTTGGTATAGTAAGCCGCACTGTCAGTAGTAATAAACCAGTATGAGCTGGCTTCTTAACCCGTTCAATGTAGAACGAGGTCTAATACGCCTCGTAAGTATTTTCCTTACAGTGCGCCTAAGAACCTACCTACCTACCTTGTTTTCTCTGCGTACGGCAAACTAGGTATATAGGAGACCATAACTTCAATTTGGTATAGTTTAGAAAATAAAACAAAGACAAAAGATAAGAAAAAAAAAGAAACGAGACTTTATACAGTGGTGTATCTATTTGAATACGAGGTCACTTTGACCTCGTATCGCACTTAGCCATAAAAAGCTTGTAGTTTTTAAACGTTACGGTGTCTAGTAAGCCTCTTACCGTCATAATGGAAGTTTACAAATGAGGTTTTAAAAGCCACGTACCACAGAAATAGAAATAATACAAAAACTAGTGTCGCTGTCAACTTGTTATTGAAACTCTTGACTGACTCATAAACGTCGTGGCTAAGCCTTTGGACTTAATAAGTAGATATTTTGAAGTTTTTTTTTTACGTAAACAATCTATACATTCATAAATTTAAAAATAAAAGTCTTTTCTGACTCATCATCTTTCTTTCTAAACCATTGAACCTCTCAAATGGAAACAGGGAATTAGGATGTATATTGAGAAATTTAACGATAGAATGTGGTCGCAATAACATAAATTCTTATGTTTTTACCGTATTTGGCAGCAAATGTATCGAGTCAGCTGCCTTCTCGGCAGGCTTTGCCGACATAGTCAATATTACAATAACATTCTCAGCTCTATTTTTCACATATTGTGCAGTTTTTCTTTGGTCCGGGACTGCGGTTCCAAATTCCACCTATACAAATAATAGGGGTTAAAGTATGAAATTGCCGTTTTATTGTAACAGGTACCTACTTCGAATTGACATAGAACCTTCATGGTTTGAGAGTTTTAAGTGATACTTTTTTAGATCTAGATCACCAGAGTTCTATTGCAAGGCACACAAATTAAATAAATACCGTTTTTTTGCTAACTGTACTTAAATGCATTTTTCCTTGTGGTCCAAATACATCACTAAAAAACTAATTCTTTTTATAGGTGGAATTTGGGACCGCGGTCCCTGTCCAAAAAACTCGACGACCCTTGTGTAGACTCTTTTTAAAATCCAAAACTACATCAATTTTTACCCGACTACGGAGGGTTATGATTTTGACAGGCTATGTATGTATGTGAGTTTGTTCATCTGTTACCTCATAGCTCCTAATCTACTTATCGGAACTCGACGTATGAGGTATCGTTAGAACCGTTTTAATTGTCCGCTAAACATAGGCTACGTGACGTGTCACAAAAATTGATATGGCGCCCTCTAGCGGACAAAAAGTAATGCGTTAATAATAATAATGGAGATAATACGCCGTGTATCATTTGAAAGGGCTTCACTTGTACATTTCCAAAATATTGCTCAAATTTAAAGTGACGCCCTCTAGCGGACAAAAAGTCATGTTTAAAAAAAATGATAAATACACCGTGTTTCATATCATTTGAAGGGGCTTCACTGATACTTATAAAAAAATATCATCAAAATTCAATGTGGCGCCCTCTAGTTGACAAAAAGTATTGTGTTAAAAAAAATAAGATAAATACGACGTCGTGTTGGTATCATTTGAAAGGACTTCACTTGTTCATACCAAAATAAATAGTATAGAAGCACAGTGATTTAAAACCAAAATCTTTCAAATAAAAAAAAAACTAAAAAACTATAACCCGACTACGACAAAAAAAAGACGCAAGATGCTGAAATAAACAAAGTAACCGGAAAAACAAGAATAGAACAAAAAGAAAAGCCGTAGTCACACGT
The DNA here is from genome assembly GCA_905147345.3 of Mythimna impura. NCBI lineage: Eukaryota > Metazoa > Arthropoda > Insecta > Lepidoptera > Noctuidae > Mythimna > Mythimna impura. The sequence continues at coordinate 18,971,061 of LR990356.1, read as the reverse complement.
TATAGGTAGGTAATAATCGAAACACTTTAAAGCGTGTGACTACGGCTTTTCTTTTTGTTCTATTCTTGTTTTTCCGGTTACTTTGTTTATTTCAGCATCTTGAAAATCTTGTTTCATACTTTTTCAGCGTCTTTTTTTTGTCGTAGTCGGGTTTTAGTTTTTTACTTTTTTTTATACATCACAATATTCACTAGGAATCACACAATAAAATAACCACTGCACTTTACTCTGAAAAATTCCGCGAAAACCGCCAAACCTAAGTTCGTTGGTAAAATTAAATGTATTCCTGATGGGGTTAAGAAGTCGATGAACGTTCGATACAAAAATTAAGTTTGATGGCTAAAACTATTCTGCTCTTTGTGTTCAATAAACCTTTTTCTCTTTATAAAAAGAAATGATTTGCTTTTTTTTTGCTTTAACCCGCGGCTTAGTCCGCGTACATAAAATATAGCCTATTTCATTCAGGAATAAAGCAGCTTTCTATTGGTGAAAAAATTTTAGCAATCGGATCAATACTTTCAGATATTTCCTCCTACAAACAAAATAAAAAAACAAACTACCTCTTTATAATATTAGTGTAGATAGAATAGAATAAAACTACTAAATCATTTAAAAATTCTTACACCAGTAGAATGTTTAAAGCTTTATACCTAAGTGACATAGGTTATATATTTGTGACACAGGTTATATAGGGTGACTGGCAATTAGTGTACGATACTTAAACACGTGATTGTGCTCATGATAACAAACAATTTTTATTATGGGAGCAAAGCCGAAATCCCGAAAAAAATATCAGCTGTTCAGTACATTAGGCAAACATAAATGTACTGAACAGCTGATTTTTTTTCGCGATTTCAGGTTTGTTCGCATAGTAAAAGTTGTTGGTTATCATAAGCACAATTACGTGTTTAAGTATCGTACACTAATTACCAGTCACCCTATATAGTGCGAAGTGAAGTGTTACTAACATAGTTTTAAATCATAATTACTAACTAAATAATTTGATACACTGACATACGATCGAAGCCGTTGTCAGAGACTTGTTAGTGATTATTAAAATGACAGAGAAAGACAAAAAAATGCATTCGTAAACAAGTGTCAGTATTACCTTTCATTGAGAAGCAATTTGTGTTGTGCCGACCCCAAATAAAACGGGACAAGGGCAGGAAGATGATGATGATGATGATGAGAAGCAATTTGTGGTTTTCTAAATTAATAAAATAAACATCACACACTACCAGAGCTTTTTTTTTTTTTTTTTTTTTTTTAGGTGGGAAAATCATCTTATGACAAATCTCGCTCTTGGGCGGAACGAGAGATAGTGTCAGACTTTTACTGACTAAAAACCCACTCCTGTTCCTTCGTTGCCTTCGTCCCAGGGCCCCGGTTTCGTTTTCACACTACCCATGGCCCCAGTAGGCTTCGACCCTGCTGGGCCCCTACGATTTGCTGACATCTCCCTGAGGCGCGCGTGGAACAATACGCGCCGTCGACGACTTGGGCTCGGTCCGGATGGTTACCGGACGGTCGGACGGCGGGCCACCCATTGCCCGCCTTCCGCAAGCCCGCGCCTACGGTGGCCGGAAATCAGGATCGGAATCCCGGCGGCGGCTGGGGCGTGAGGACCGTTGCCGTTGCCTCACGCGATCGGCCGCCTCCTTTGCCAGCATTACTGCTTCGCAGAAGGAGGCGACCGCCTGCCACTCCTCCTCGCTCCGGACCATGGCCTGTACCAAGGCCCGGAGCGAGAGATCGCCGCCGCCGATCGCCCCCACGAGGACACGGCGTTGCTCTTCCCAAGCGGGGCACACCTCCACCGTGTGCTCTACCGTGTCCTCCGGGCGGTCCACACAGTGGCGACACCCGGGCGTCTCTTCCGCACGAATCCGGTGCAGGAACTTCCCGAACTTCCCGTGTTCGGTGAGAACCTGCGTCATGCGGAAGGTGAGGACGCCGTGAGGTCTTTCCAACCACGCCTCAAAGAAGGGACTTACCGCCATAATTGTGGCGTGCCCAGCACTGGGTCGCGACAGTCGCTGTCGCCATTTCTCCATGAGATCCCGCCGGAGCTCTGTCCGCCATGCTGCGACTTGTCGCGGCAGCGGAGTTTCACCCCGGCGTTGCATCTCCATGCGCAGATCGTGCATGTGAGCAAGGCCTGTTGCTACCAGATCCCATGGTGGCTGTCCAGCAAGGAGGCTCGCCGCTTCGCGGGAAATCGTCCGGTATCCTCGCACCATCCGTATGGCCATGACCCTCTGGCATGCGTTCAGCTGGGCCGCCGGCTGCTTCCGCAGCGCCGGCGCCCATATCGGTGCGCCATAAAGGGCCATGGACCGAACGATTCCCGCGTAGAGCCTCCGGCAGGAGGCGTCTGGACCCCCAAGGTTGGGCAGGAGCCGCCCGAGGGCAGCCCCAGTCCGATTTAGTTTGGGAGCCAGACGTCGGAAGTGCACACTACCAGAGCTGCGTTATTTATCGTTTTAAATATCACAGAATATGCTTTTTTTTTCCGGGTGGGAAAATCATCTAATGACATCCCCCGCTCTTGGGCGATTGTCAGACTTTTACTGACTAAAAACCCACTCCTGTTCCTTCTTTGCCATTTTTTTTTCCAGGGTCCCGGTTATCTCTTTCGCATCACCCATGGCCCGGCTTCGACCCTGCTGGGCCCCTACGGTTGCTGACATCTCCTTGAGGCGCGCGTGGAACACTACGCGCCGTCGGCGACATGGGCTCAGTCCGGACGGTTACCGGACGATCGGACGGCGAGCCACTCATTGCTCACCATCCGCAAGCCCGCGCCTACGGTGGATCACAAAATATGCTGAGTTAGGCACCTTTTTGGCCTTGCACAGATTTTAAAGTTATTTTTGCAAAATTAATTCTACTGTATTTTAATTTGAATGTATCCTTATTCTACTGTATTTTAATTCTACTGTAAGTGTGAGAATAGAATAGAATGGAATAAACTTTACTGTACACCAAAAAAGTAACACAACTTATACATAAACTTAAATCTATGGGTACAATGGCGGTCTTATCGCTGACAGCGATACTCGTATCTACCAGACAACCTTAGGATGGATAGTAAGAACTTAAAATAATACAGGAGGTAGTCTGCGTCTGTGTGAGGTACGAATAAACGTTTTTTCTTTCTTTCTTTCTTTATTTTGTAGGAGTATCTTTGTTCATATGTTAGTAAAAGTGTCAATAGGCTGTTATCGTGGAAAAACCAATAATTTCTATGGGGTAAGCAACGATGTTGAAGCTACAGGAAAATACAAGTTTATGAGAAATATACTAATGTAAACACACGAGTGAATCATTTTGAATTAAATCGGTTATTAATTAACCAATTTATGGACTGACTGTTTAACTCATAAAGAATACCTAATGTTAAACCGTAATAAAGTAGGTAACCAAAATAAAGCCAGCTGTGAAACAAAGAGGTATCAAATATTATTAACGTACTTTGGATATGAAGCCAAGTATTTTGATAATAATAGTAGATATAAATTACGATTACTAAACGATCAAATTCCTTAGTCAAACTATCTTAGGTATTATGTATGTATCTACTCTCTGCCTTTTGCCAGTGACTTAATAGCTCAATCGAAAATATTATCCTAAGGGAACTGGTATAAAAAATACAAAAGTCTTTCAACTACATATGATATTCATATTTAAACTATGTTTGTTTGTTTTTCTTGCTATGTTTGTTATTTCATACATATGCTTATCTAGATTTTGATTATTTTTTTAGCCGTACACCGCAGACTACCCCCTGTATTATTTTAGTCGTTTCAATCCATACTAAGGTTGTCTGGTAGTTATCGCTGTCAGCGATAGGATAAATTTATGTAAAAGTTATGTTACTTGTTTGTTGTACAATAAAGTTTATTCTATTCTATTCTATGATAATTATATACAACATCATCATTTCCCTAGCCTTATCCCAACTAGACTTTTTATTTTTTGTTTTTTGTTTTTTGGGTGGGAAAATCACCTAATAACATCTCTCGCGCTTGGGTGGAGCGCGGGGGCGTGTCAGACTTTTACTGACTAAAAACCCACTTCTGTTCCTTCTTTGCCATTGTTCCAGTAGGTTTCGACCCTGCTGGGCCCCTACGGTTGCTGACATCTCCTTGTCGCGCGCGTTGGACACCGAGCTACCCATTGCTCGCCGTCCGCGAGCCTGGATTCCTAACCAGCTTGAAGTTGGCTTCCATCCTAACTTGATGCGGCTGAATACCGGTGTTTTACATGGAGCGACTGCCTATCAGATTTCCCCAACCCAGCTAATGGGCAACACTCCTTTTTATACTGATGGTCTGACTTACTGGCGTCTGAGTATCCGTAATGACCGTCAAAAATCTACGAATGACAACCGAGACCAATGCTTTAACGTGCTTTCTGAGGCACGGGATGTCAGTACGGTCCTACATAAACATAGAAAATTGCGTAGAAATTGAAAAAATCATATTGGTAATTGCCCGGTTTCGAACCAGCAACCTCATGCGTGAGAGGCGGGTGTCTTAACCACTGGGCTATCCCAATACTACAAAAGCAGTAACAAACAACAACTACAATTTGTATACAAAATATAACTGGAATAATGTACACCCATCATCTTCCTGCCACTGTCCCGTTTTATTTGGGGTCAGCACAACACGTTTTTTTCTTCCATTCTAACCTTTCACTCGTCACGCTATCACTAACTCCCTTTTCTTTCATATCACTTCTCACACAATCCATCCATCTTTTCTTTGGCCTCCCTCTCCCTCTCCATCCATCCACATGTAAACTCATAACTCTTTTAGTAACATGCGTTTCATCCCTCCTCTTCACTTGACCATACCAAGACAAACGATTCCCATTCAACTTTTCAGTCACTGGCGCCATTTTCAAACTTCCCCTAATATACTCATTTCTCACTTTATCCATTCTTGTCACACCACACATCCATCTCAACATTCTCATCTCTGCTACGTTCAATCTTTTTTCATCCGTCTTTTTCACAGCCCAACATTCTGATCCATACAGTATGACAGGCCTTATTACGGACTTGTAGACCCTCATACACCCATATTATAAAATTAAGTTACAATCATAATTCAATTCCAATTGGAGGTAAATTATGGGAATCGACGCACTACGTTGGTAGCGCATCGGTATTGGTTTTTACGCCACGCAACAAATAAGCTAGTGACGCAATCAAGATCTATCAAGAACTTATAAAAAAGAGAGAGAGAATTTTTCGTCGTCTATTTCCTAAAAAAAAATCTCTACTTTTTAAAATTAAAACTGTGTAAAATTGTAATTCTAACCAACCCCGAAGATATTTTTAGTAAAAAAAAAAACAAAAAAAAAATTGATTTAAAAATTAATTATTTAAAAAGTCATCGGGATAGATAAAATCGTTATTCTAATCAACCCCGATGACATTTTTAATTTTAAAAGTAATTCATTCATTTTTTTTCACTAAAAATGTTAGAATAACGATTTTATACAGTTTGAATTAAAAAACGTAGATAAAAAAAAATGTAAAAAAACCCACGAACAATTCCACCACTAGGGGGCCATAATCATATACCAGAGCTATTCGTTTGTGCTTCGATGTCAAAGACACCCTGTATATTATTTCAATTATAAATAAGTGTTATTTGATCAATATTTTATACCCTATTTTCTACAACATTTCTTTTAATCTCTTTTTTTACAGATCTGCTGAAAGAAATTTCTTTGGAAAAAAGCAATACCGTTGTACTTTTATTTATTACTCTTTCTGTTTTTTTGTATGTAAGTACATACGTAGTAAAATAAATAAATAAAAGGCGAAGTAACTTTTCATTATAAATGTAGGACTAATGACCCCTAGCTTTACAGGATTAAAATTATGTTGCATTAAAATCTGTTGCGTTATTTAGGAGAAGTCCGCCGATGAACAGACAGACGCAGAAAGCTTTTATTTATACAACATAAAGATTAATATCTAAAATTGCATGGAAACGAGATACATTGTATTTTCTTTCATATTCAATGTTTACGTAGAAAGATCCATTAGGTACAGAAATGAAAACATAGGATGTTGAATCAGAATACACTAACACAAGAGCACTTAACTTTTTCATATCAGTTATGGTTTCTTAAAACTTCTTCCTAATAGTTGTTTGATTGTTTACTGTCAGAAAAGACGTTATATCTATTTTGTGTCATCATTTTATGGTTATGTCAATGGGGGTAAGAAAACTGAAACTACAGGCCTCTCCTCGGGTAGTCTGATAGGGAACCCCGGGATCCTGGAACGCAAGGTAAAGAAGGAACATATGTGTGGTTTTAGTCAGTAAAAGTCTGACACGTCCTCTCGCTTCGCCTTAGAGCAGGAGAAGTCATTGGATGATTTCCCACCATAAAAACAGCCCTTTACCTGCTTCGATAATTAAAATTTTCTAAATTAACTAGCTGAATCGACAAACGTTGTTTTGCCATATAAAATATGAAAGAAATAACTAGGGGATAGGGGTAGAAGTGTAAAAAATTGTATACGCCCGCCCTGTTCTCAGACCTATTTTATACAATAGATAACAAATAAATGTTATTCTAATCTAATTCTAACGGATGAAAAAAGATTGCACGTAGCGGAGATGAGAATGTTAAGATGTGGTGTGACGAGAATGGATAAAAGTGAGAAATGTGTATATTAGGGGAAGTTTGAAAGTGGCGCCAGTGACTGAAAAGTTGAATGGGAATCGTTTGTCTTGGTATGGTCATGAGAAGAGGAGAGATGAAACGCATGTTACTAAAAGAGTTATGAGTTTACATGTGGATGGATGGAGAGGGAGAGGGAGACCAAAGAAATGATGGATGGATTGTGTGAAGAGTGATATGAAAGAACGACGAGTGACAGAGCAAAATGGAAGAAAAAAACGTGTTGCGCCGACCCCAAAAAACACGGGACAAGGGCAGGAAGATGATGGTTTAAAATTCTAATTGGCGCGTAAAGTGTATGTAATTTTTCTGCATAGGTACTCTAGTTTTAAATATTGTGTTGTATACACATTTAATATCAAATTAGTAGATAAGCTTGTAAATTAGGTGATGTGTTTTTACTAACTCCTTTTCTTGTCCTTTCAGCTAGACTAACATCTACCGCGAAGTTAAAAGTACGACGGTGGTCCTCACTGAGCAGCCGTCTCAACGTGACACTGGCAGACTAGACGCAACTCACACGCGGTGACGCGGCTCACGTCAGTTTTCATAGCGCGAAAAAAAAATGTTCCCGACTTTTGTATGTCCAAGTATAGAGTTAACGACAAAACTATATCGGAATGTGGGAGGAAAGAGAATTTCGTTCCTCCCACATTCCTCTATGTTTTAACAAAACCTTGGATATTTTCTGCTAATGAAGTGTTGATTGGAAGGCCCAGTGTTATGGGGAAAAGTAAATGTACTAATATTTGGCACGTGTTGGGGACATGTTTCCCGTGCCAAAAGTTCCGGATTCACTCTAGTCTGTCACGGACGATTTTTTCGTTCTATTGTTATATCGGATGTTTTGAAAGGAAAGTATTTCGAACTAGATTATTTTTATGTGTTTTTATTTCAGAAAACGATATGGTATATAGTGATAAGATCGATTAGTCGAATGTATTGATTTGTGATTAGATTATTTTTCGGTGTTTATTAACGGCACTTGAAATATCTCTACCATAATCCAGAAAATAGAATCAGATCGGAAGAAAATAGATTTTATTCAGGAAATAAACATGCACTTATCTTTGTTTACATAACAACAACGTGAAAGGAAGCCTTACCCTTGATCGCCTCTGAATGGGGTCATCTCCGGGTATCGTAAGGAAGTTGCTGCTCATTTTCACAATTTAATAAATCACAATTTAAAATAAAAAAAAAACACTTTTTGTTTCTGTAACTGTTTAAAAATAGCGCGAGATTCGAGTTTCGAACGTGCGCACGCGACTGCGTTCGGTGTTCAAATGAAGTATCAAGAGTTTATGAATGGGTGACGTTTTAAATAGTTCCCCCCTCTTTTGAGTGCAGTGACGTCACGATTTGTAGCCGGGCCGTGTAGGAGTGTCTGCGTTCCGATCGAATTGTTACTCAAATAGCCTGCATGATCAGCTGTGTGGGTACTGCATGGAAAGCTCCTGTCAGTGAGGCCTGACGTCATTGGGCAGCATGCTATCACGTAAATTCAAAGGAATCCGGAGTGTTTTCCAATTTACTTTAATTGAATACAAAGTAAAACAAATATAATTGTATGTGTAGTGTAATTGAAATGGCTCGGTAAGAATGTCGAAAGTTTATTGGCAATCATGAATGTTTAGATAGACGCAAATAAAACCGGATGGTAGTTTATTACTGTGCTACGTTGGTGAGTTTTAGTTAAACTTAGTCTAATTTATTTTATTGGCATCATTTTATTAGGTACTTAGAAAATTTCAGAAATTCCGATGTAATAAAGACAATCAAGATAAACTTCGAGTTTTAGTGCTTTAAATTCTGGAGACCTGAAAATCATCGAAAATAAAAATAATAAATTGTATTATGAACAGTATGGTTGAGTAGTGATAGCCCTGTGTGGTAATGGCCCAGACTTACGAGGTGTTGTAGGTCGTGGATTAAAACTCAGCTAGGCGCATTTCTTTAAGTGATTAATTTATTTCCTAACCACTGCTCTTTAAACAGGAAAATAAAATGACAGAAAGAGACTCTCATGTCATAGAACCAAAAAAAATCGAAGACATGCGACATCCACACACTGGGCCCGCGTGGATGAGATGGACGGTCCATGCCCGCTCCTGGAGAGCAGGCCTGAGTCCCAGTAGTGGTACCTAAGATCATCATCATCATTTTAGCCGAAAGACGTCCACTGTTGGACATAGGCCTCCTCAAAGTGTTACCACAACGATCGGTTCTGTAGTGGTAATTATTATGTTATATTATGTTAAATTGAAAGTAACTAAAATTTCAAATGAAATCCTTCCACCCAGATGTGGAAAACATATTTTTTAACAGAAATGTTATGCATAGCCGCTTACTAGAGTTTTTTTTTTGGGACCTAAGAGAATTTCCTTTCTCTTTTATTCTAAGAAGACTGAGTATTTTTTATGATTTATTTTATACCTTACAATGGACTGTTGTTTTGGTTACAATCACTAGAAATTTGGTCTAGACTTATTTTGAACTCGTTGAAATTCCCCTGTCCGTTTTTCAACCATTTCGGTATTAGCGGCCAATCTTAGTAGACTGGTCATCGGCGTGGAAATATTATCTATAGTGCGCAAGCGTCCACAAACGTGGATGTGTCGTGATGGGCTGGCACTGGGCCTGTGGTTAAGTGCACGCATGAGGCTGCGGATTCGAAACCGGACAAGTACTAAGGTGACTTTTTCATTTCATATGTACTTTTCTAAGTTTATATAAGACTCTGGGTTGAACGTCATGCATACAGACACACACACACGCACACTCCAGCACACCTCCACACTCATTCACACATACACACGCCCACTCACACACACACCCATTCATACACACACATATACACACAAAATATACATTCACACACTCTTAGACGTATAAACACACATTTATATAAAACACACTAGTTTTCACACACTGCCATAAACACGATTTTCATTTTTCATTATTATTTTTATCGGTTTTATAGACAAAAAAAATGTGTAACTTATACCTAAATAACACAACGAAACAATTGTTAATTAATCGAGGAAGAGTCAGGTTTATCCCATCACAAGTATCTTCGGATTACTTTCTGGGAAGCCCCGGCAACTTAATTGTATAGATTTAAGATAATAAACACATTCTTTTTTTTATCTAGGATGTAACTGACACCCCGTGCTTCGGAAAGCACGTAATGCCTTTGATCCGGGTTGTCAATCGTACATCCTTGATAGTTGTTACAGGTGTCAGGCACCAGAAAGTCTGACCATCAGTCTATCAAAGGAATATCGTGCTGCCCAGCAAGTTGTAGTTGGAAAATAGTTTAAAAAACTAAAAAACACGCTTTTAGCACGCACTAAAAAATAGCCAATCCGCCATCTTGGATGTCCGCCATGTTGGATTTAAGTCACGTGACTATGTTTTTCGTATTCCTGACAGCAAACCCTTTCATTTGATACCCATATCATGGGGGTGCATTTCAAATAGCCTGTCCGCCATCTTGGACGTCCGCCATATTGGATTTAAGTCGCGTGACTATTTTTTCGTTTTCCTGACAGCAAACTCTTTCATTTGATATCCATATCATGGGGGTGGATTTCAAACAGCCAGTCCGCCATCTTGGGGAGGCCGCCATATTGGATTTGTAATGACGTTTCTTAGCTAGTCATGTATTGTCATCAGAACTCATCACAATTTATCTGATCTAAAAATACTCGTAGAACACGGGAGTCCCACGCTCTGGACTCAGTGGGCAGTACAACATGTACAAAAGCCAACATTTACAAAACGTCAATACCAAGGTCCGCGTAGTCTTGTTGCAAAAATGGATCGAACGGCAGCATAAATGCTTACAAACGCTACGGTCAATGCCTTTTCTTTCTACGTCAGGTTCAAGAGCAGAATAGTATGGAGGTAATGACATGTTGACCTATTTACCTTCATCGGTATTGTTTACCTCAACTGATTCATAATGAGTCAGATCTACAATAATAATAACCTTGTTAATTTCTCGAACTTTGCGGTTACGAGTAATAAATCAAATCAGGCGAGTGACGATATTAGGGACCAGAATGACGAACGACATTCGGTCGACGACGTAGCCCGTTGACATCGTTATGTTAGGTCGATGACGTCGTAGTCATGTCGCGGTGGCGTCGCTGACTGCCGTCGACAGCCCCCCTAACTAAGTTATGACCGTTTCGTTTCGATTCTCTTGCGTCGAACGCCTCGAGTAGGCCAGGCCTCCGATTCCTTTGTTCTAACCACGTGATTGAGCGTTGAGATGACGTCAGTAACTTGGCTAGAAACAGTCGTAACTTGGTTAGGGGGGCAGATGTCTACGACAGTCGTCGATCGTCTGCGCTTGTGTCAGTGACTGACAAATAGTTCAAGAGATCAGTCGTATTTTGCTAATATAGTTTCTCATATTTCTGAGTAGGTAGTTATATCTATTAATTTGAACGTGAAGTTTGAAGAATTATTGCTTTATCTCCTTTTGCGTCGCCGTCATCCTGACCCATCTGTGCCTCGATTTGCATGCCTAGCGTTTTAGCTGCCATTAGTAGACATTTGACAGCAGATCCTGAAAGTTTAAAATCCAGTCTGATACTAAAGATTATTTTTATATCCAGCAATTAGATTTTGGTGTGGAGGTAGGACTAGCAGTCGTTCTATGTAAAACACTACTAAATTCATCTGCATCAGGTTCCCAATTTCCAGCCACCTTAGGTGTGGGCTTGCGGACGGCGATCAATGGGTAGCTTGCCGTCCGGCCGGTCAGTAACCGTCCGGACCGAGCTCGAGTAGTCAACGGTGCGTAGTGTTCCACGCGCTTCAAGATGTCATCAAAACCTAGGGGCCCAGCAGGGTCGAAGCCTACTGGGGCCATGGGTTCGCTTTTGAAAAGAAAACCCGGGGTCTTGTAACATAAGGTAACGAAGGAACATAGGAGTGGGTTTTAATCAGTAAAAGTCTGACACGCCTTCGCGCTCTGCCCTAGAGCAAGAGAAGACATTGGATTATTTCCCACCTAAAAAAAAAACAACATTGTTGGGTTGACCCTAACAATTTTGTTTCTTAGGTGCATTTAAGATGATCCACGCTTTCACTATATGCGCAAACATATTTTTAGCATACGAAAATAAAATGAACCTAACAATTCCACGAAGAATAAAATTGCTATTTTGATTACTGATGATTGAGTCATTGTAAGAAACAAATAATTCAGTCGATCACGTGAATTTGTCTCCAATAACCTGCCCCCTCACATCCTGTGTATGCTGACAAGGCTGGCCAAGAGCTCATAAGAGGAATGTATGAGTAATTGTGTGACCTAAAGATATCTTCATCAATTAGTTTTAAATATACTTACCGGTTCTGCGGCACTGCTCTCAAAACGGTGAAGGAAAACATCGTGAGGAAACCGGCATGTCCTAGAACCAAAAATTCGAAGACATGTGACATTCACCAATCCGCAATGGGCCCGCGTGGTGGTTTACGGCCCATTCCCTCTTCTAAAGAGAGGAGGCCTGAGTTCCAGCAGTGGGAACATTAAAAGGCTGATTATGCTATAATTACCGGTAATACCAATTTACGTCATTGACGAATAAGTAGCGTCATCGGACCACTAGACGTACGGCGTTGCGCCATCGGTACATGGTGGACATCCCACCCATACGTACAAAGCGTTTTGGGAACACATTCATAATGCGTACAGCTAAGGAGTGGAATTCCCTGCCCGAGTCTGTGTTCCCTGATAGCTACAACCTAGGGGTCTTTAAGTCAAGAGTGAATAGGTTACTTCTAGGCAAGCGTGCTCCATCGTCGGCCACATCATCGCTTACCATCAGGTGAGATGGTGGTCAAACGCGAGCCTATAAATAATAATAAAAAAAAAAACAAACGAAATAATCAAAGTACCTATTGCGAGTTTGTTTTACGTTAACGTGATCGACACGTTTATGACGATCAGCGCTCCGATTAGCCCGTTCCAAGCTCTTAGCCAATTAGAGAGCTGAACGCGGTAAACGTTTTGATCGTGTGAAAGTAAAAACAAGTTTTCAATGTAAATATTTTTTTCATAGCAAGCTTTTATGGAAAGGGCAATGGAAAGGGCTATGCTCGGAGTTTCTTTGCGTGATCGTATAAATAATGAAGATATACGCAGGAGAACCAAGGTCGCCGACATAGCCCGAAGAATCGCCAAACTAAAGTGGCAGTGGGCAGGGGGTTACATTGCTCGTATAACGGATGGTCGATTTGGCCGAAAGGTTCTAGAGTGGCGACCGCGCACCGGAAAACGCAGCGTTGGAAGGCCTCCCACAAGGTGGACTGACGACCTGGTGAGAGTCGCGGGAGTGCGGTGGATGCGAGACGCACAGGATCGGTCGTTGTGGCGACGCTTGGGGGAGGCCTATGTCCCCCCGACGGGCGCCGCTACCGGGATCACACATCGTGGTCGGGGGGGTCTAAATCGCTGTCGAGCCCACCATGAAGTACCTAGTATTGGTGCTCGACGGCCGGTGGGATATTGGCCCTCACTTTCGGCGGCTGACGCCCAAGTTGATGGGCGCAGCGGGTGCACTCGCAACGCTGCTTCCCAATCTAGGGGGCCCGAGCACTGCCTTTAGGCGGCTGTACTTGGGGATCGTGCGATCCATGGCCCTGTATGGGGCCCCGGTATGGGCTTCTGACCTGACGGCCGGCAGCATCGCAATTCTGCGAAGACCGCACAGTGCGATGGCCGTCAGGGCTATCAGGGGGTATCGCACGATCTCCTACGAGGCGGGTTGTGCACTGGCCGGTTCTTCGCTTTGGGAACTGGAGGCAAGAGTCCTCGCCTCACTGTACCAGTGGCGCGAGGAGATGAGAACGCGGGGTGGTGAACTGATGCAGCGCGAGATCGAGCTGCATCGGTCTCAGCTCCGCGAAGTCATGGTGGCGGAATGGCGGGGCAGGCTTCTGCGCCCTACCGCCGGCCTCGCCACCGTCGATGAGATCCGACCAGTGCTCGACGAATGGCTCGGGAGGAAGCACGGCTCCCTGTCGTTTAGGGCGACGCAGGTGCTCTCGGGGCATGGATAGATAGATAGATATATTCTTTATTGTACACCAAAAATACAAATTACATTAGGAACTTAAAATTAATAGGGTGTCACAATGGGCGGTCTTATCGCTAAAAGCGATTTTTTACAGACAACCTTTGGATGGATTTGACAGAGAAGGAGAAAAAAGATACGCAGGTAGTTCGTGGTGTACTATTTATATATATACAATACATAAACTAATAAATTTCATATAATACAAACAATATATAATATATATATATTTAAATATATAATAAAGAAAACAAAGAAATGATGTACGTAATGACGACATTCAAGAGGAAAGGTAGTGATCCTTAATCATATTTTTAAAAATCGTGAGTGTTTGAGCTTGCCTTACTGACACGGGCAAAGCATTCCACAGCCGCACTGCTTGAACTGTAAACGACTTGTCATAAAAATTGGTGGAATGGCTTGGCATCTCTAGCCCCAAGTTTTCCGATGACCTAAGATATCTAGTATGTGTGTCATGATGGAACTTGAAACGTTCTTTAAGATGGCTGCTTCGGGAAGTACTTGTGTCGCATAAACAGGGAGCCAGACGCTCGGTGCCATCACTGCACCGACTGCCGGGAGGACACGGCGCAACACACACTGGCAGAGTGTGCCGCATGGGAGGGGCAGCGCCGTGCCCTTGTATCTGAAGTGGGCCCCGACTAGTCGCTGCCGGCCGTCGTTCGTTCGATGGTCGGGAGCGCCGAGTCGTGGGATTTGGTGATCTCCTTCTGTGAAGCCGTAATTTCGCAGAAGGTGGCTGCGGAGAGGGAGAGGGAGGCCGTGGCCACTCTCCAGTGCCGCAGCAGGCGAACCGGGCGTCGGCGGAGGGCAGACAACGCCCTCTTCCAGCCCCCATAAAGAGGTCCGGAGGGACGGCGGACTCGGGGTCCCATCCAGCAAGACCCGAGGCGGCGGCGCGTAGTGTTCCACGCGCGCCCCTATTGGACGTCGCGGGGGGAGGACACCTCGCTAAAAAAAAAATGGCCTATGTCCAACAGTGGACGTCTTTCAGCTGAAATGATGATGATAATGATGAAGCTTTTATGGCGCTTATATACCTATATAATTAATACTCATCAATACCATTCCAAAAAGCTCAAACACAATATATATTATTGCGCTTATTACTGACTTCCTATGGTGGTTTTCCCGCTCCATCATCAGACTCTGGTTACCATCTAGCACCAATGTACCAATGACGGATCAAACGATACCAAACTTGACGGTAGTGTCGTTTAACTACAGAGTTCCTATGACCACCTTCTTGTTCTATCATCAGATCAGCTCCATGTCATAATAATTTAGCATTGTCATCTGATTTACACATGCATGCAAAATTTCAGTAACCGGGAAGTGGATCAAATTTATTTTATTTGATTACAGACATACAAACAATCGGGACAGGTGAAACTAACTAAAAGCTTGTCTTCCACTAAGCGCATATATGATTCGTACTTCTAGATATTTTACTATGTGCCACTAGCACATAGTGGCATCCCACCTATACGCACAAAACTATTGTAAATATAAAAACACATTCATTGTGCATTCAGCTAAGCACGAACGCTACAACCTGGGGGTATTTAAGCTAAGTGTGAATAGGTTACTCATGATGCTCCAACGTCGACCACATGATCGCTTACCATCATGTGAGATAGCGGGGAAACAAGAGCCCGTCAATAATTAAAAAAAAAGGATTAATGTAATAGAAATGGCTCGAAAAATTATCTCTTAAGTGGCAGTGGTCTTAAATGGCTTGCAAAACAGATGGCCGAATATGCCGAAAAGTTCTAAAGTGGCGATCATGTACAATAAAATTTGACGTCATAAAGGAAAAAACCGGCCAAGTGCGAAATGGACTCGCGCACTCATCTATAAAAATGGCAAAAAATCACGTTTGTTGTTTAATAGCCCCCTTAAATATTGGTTTTTATATAATTATTTATTTTTAAAAACTAAATATTCTGTGAATATTGCCAAAGTCTACCTGCTGCCGTTACCAATATTTAGCAAAAACGAGCAAAAAAACATCTGGACAAGTGCGTGTCGGATTCGCGCATCGAGGGTTCTGTACAAATTACATAGTTTCATCAGTAGTCTGTTTTCATAGGTAAGTATTTTGAATCGAGTCTCAAAGATTTTTACGAATCGCAAAAAGCTTTTTTTTTTGACTTGACTAAAATTTACAGTTTTCAGATTTTTTCCTATACTTATGCTATAAGACTAAAACTTATAGATATGCTATAAGCTTCATGCCAAATTTCAGGATTCTAGGACAACGGGAAGTTCCCTATGAATTTTGATTCTCTTGAGATTGTCGAAATATAAGTTTTTGCCATATAAACGGCCGTATATTTTTTTTTCATTAACGTACAAGTTCGATTTTTTCACAGCTTCAAGGAACTGCAGACCTGAATATATGGTTTTAATTTCAACTCGATACCTGTATGATTTCCCGAGATAAAGGGTCTTGGCAGACAGACAGACAGACGGACCACAAAGTGATCTTATAAGGGCTTCGATTTTTCCTTTTGAGGTACGGAATTCTAAAAATCACGTTTGTTGTATGGGAAGTCCCCTTAAATGTTTATTTTATTTGGTTTTTTAGTATTTGTTGTTATACTGGTAACAGAAATATATATCATTTGTGAAAATTTCAACTGTTTAACTATTATGGTTAATGAGATACAGCGCGGTGACAGACGGACAGATAGACAGACAGACAAACAGATGGATGGACAGCGGAGTCTTATTAATAGGGTTCCCTTTGGGTACGGAACCCTAAAAAAGGCGCGGGACCACTGAAATGCTTATGAAAATTTATATAACTACGACACTTTTTGAAGCAACAGGTGTAAATAGCAGGAGGTAAGTAAATAAAGAAAACACTAGCCACACAATTAATCTTTAATCTATATAAATAAAAGCAAAATACTACTCACTGATTCATCACAAAATCTCAGAAACTATAACACCTACAAACTTAAAATTTGGCGCGTAGGTTCCTTATAGAGTGTAGACATCCGCTAAGAATGGATTTTACGAAACTCCACCCCTAAGGGGGTAAAACGGGGGTTAGAAGTTTGTATGGAGAAACCTACTTTTACGCTGGTGGTTTCACTCACGTAAAATAAGCTAGTAAATAATAAGTCTGAAACAGTTAACTTTGGTGATGAATGTTCGTGCATACTTAACATTAACAGTGGCATTTTTCCAGTAAGACAATGACAATCTAATACCTACAGTTTTTCTTATCATAAATACATTTCTGTTAAATTGTAAATGTAAAGAAAAATATAATGTTAAAGGTTCAATTTTGTCCTAAACAGAAATGATGTCACACGTGTAAAGAATTTTGCACACAAATCAAATCAAATCAAATCAAATCACTTTTATTTGTTAACACAGGTACAGAAATACAGATCTTATATTTGATGAACAGAGCGCTATGTTATGCCAGGAGGCGTACAAATATGGTGAGCATCCAGCTCAAGATTACGATTTAAAGTTTAAAAAAATATGTATATATTTGAGAATCCTGCATAATTATGGTATTCAATTTAATTATTAACATTTAAAAATATTATTATCTAGTACTTGAATTATGTCAGACTTAAATAAGGGATTATTTTTTATAATTTATTAGTTATAAATGTCAAAAAAGCATCTACCTAAGTCCACAATATTTAAAATGTCAAAAAAATCTAAGTATCTAAGTTCAAATAATTAAAATGTCAAAAATTATTTAATTTCAATATCAACAGTAAATTTCATTTCCAAATAATTAATCATTTAAGTTAAATGTCAAAAAAAAATATAACTATCTAATCCAAAATATTTAAAATGTCAAAAAATCAAAGTACTTATCTAAGTTGAATAATTAAAATGTCAAAAAAATATTAAATGTCAATATCAACAGCATAAAATTCCAAACATTTCATAATTTAAGTTTAAAACATAAAAACAAAGACAGAAAAAAAATTGACACGCATTATTATAATTAGTAACATTATTTTGTTTATATTGAGCCATCATTCAAAAATTCATCTAATGTGTAGTAACATTTGTCACAAAGCAATTTATTAAGTGCCTTTTTGAATTTTGTTAATAGCATATTTTTAATGGCATTCGGTATTTTGTTATAAATTTTTGGAGCATTGCCGAAGAAGCTTTTACGCATTAAAGATGTTTTACACTTAACATTACTAAGTTTATTAAAATATTGAGTAAGCAATGGATTTCTTCTGACTTCAGATAAGCTGACAAATAAATGCGGATTTTTATTCACAAATAATGCAGTTTCCATTATGTCCATTGCTGGCAGTGTCAATATTCTTAGTTTTTTGAAATGTGGAATACAGCTATCTGTCGTTTTTAAACCACACATAGATCTCACACAGCGTTTCTGCATCCTAAATACGACTTCCCTATTAGCTGACTGCCCCCAGAAAATAATACCGTACCGTAAAACAGAAGCTACAAGTCCATGGTATGCTGTTAGCAATGTCTCAATATTAACCTTTTTTGAGAGTTGGAATAGTGCATACGCAGATTAACTTAATCGCTTACATATTATATCAGTATGAGTATTCCAAGTCAATTTATTATCAATCGTAATTCCCAAAAACTTAGCATTATCAACTTCCTGTATTTTATAGTCATTATAAGTGATACTAATGTTATTATTTTAACGACGTTGGTGGTATTGCATGATGTTAGTTTTACTTAGATTAATTTTCAAATTATTGTCATTAAGCTTGTTTATTATTTTAGTCAGAGATTCATTAATGTCATTTTCATAATTATTTATGTCATTGCATTCTATTATGGCTGTGCTGTCATCTGCAAAGGGAACCATTTTATGCTGAATTATTTTTGGGAGACACATTTCCTTCTATTTGCTGTTTAAGTATGTTTGAACAATTATATTGCAAAGATTTTAATACGGTTTTCTCAGAAAGCAAACAAACGCCCACGTTCCTGTCCAAACGGTGAATCTACATTCTCAAATTAAATTGAATATTTCTACATGTTCTATTCTGGTTGCTCGTAATAAATATACCCAGATATAAACTTACATTCCACGTATATGAATAAATAACAGGAAACTGGAGTCGGAGCTTTGAAAATAAACAAACAAATACCAATATCAACGTTAAATCATACATGTTGTTTTTATTGCCTTTTAGCCCAAAATAGTTTGGTTTAAATTCAAATAGATTTATTTTTGGGACCAAAACCATGTTTTTTTTTAAGATATAAAAGATTCAAGATTAGTTTGTTTCTTTTTTGTGATGGAATATTCTTTGTAGTAAAAGACATCAAGAAAAATAATTTACTAAAATAAACGAACTTATCTAAGTGAAGTTCTATGGTAAAATTATAAGTCCTCAATTATTAGAGGAAAAGGTGGTAATGTGGCCCCCTACTTTATTTAAGAGGCCTCATGTAAAAAATGCTAGACTTATAAATCAAGCAAGTACGTTACACTGTTACTTACCCATTGCCCTATGCATACCTTTTTGTAGAATAATTAAAATGACAACAGAATAATTAAAAAAAATGTTTTTTTTTTTAAATTTGACAACGTGACATTAACTGAGGGTTATATGGTACCTTGGGGGCCATGTTATATATTGAACTTTAATTAAGCGTTTACGGCAAAAATCACAAATATAATATTCGCCTTCAGGGCCAACACAGTCTGTATGAGCCCTCAAATTGCAACTCAGGCACTGAAACCACTTCTCTCTATGTCAATCGCTAGAATAATTTGTTACACAAAATATGCAGCTTGTGTCTAAACTTTCAGGCAACCTATGTGAATGCTTGAGTGCAGACATGCTCGTCATATTCAGAGTCAAGTTTTATGACTGCATCACTTTTAAAGCTACTGCTGGATATAGACTCTTATACATTCAGCAGTAGCTCATACATTTAGACATCGGTCGTACATTTTATATGGCCTTCATGGTATGGTCTATAGAAGGAAAAATTTGAGGGGGTATTAAAGAATATGTAATCAAGCAAAAATCCACACATAATATATTTATTTAATGTTTTTACATAATTACCTTCAAAATTCAGTAGAAAAAAGTTTATCAAACACACTGTTCAAATCAGAGAAAGTGTTCCTCAAGACTGCCCCTACCCCTCCCCCAAAGGGGATGCAGGTCGTGAAGGGGAAGAAGGGCGCAACAGCAGGTCGGGCATTGCGCAGACAAAATGCGCTACCCCCAACACCACCACCACCACCAGCATTGCCCCAAGGGGGGCCCCAACAGCGAGATCACGACTTGCGCCATCTAGCTGCTGATGGACCTGATTAAGGCCATCAGGCAGGGGCAGAACCCGGAGCAAGTCATCCTCGACGGTCTGGTCATGTCTAGGCTGCTGAGAGTATTACACTGGAACGCCCGCTGCCTAAAAACCGCAGGCTTTTTGAATGGGCAATCCCTAAATTAAGACTAGACCTTATTTTTGTAGAAGTGAGTTATAAAGTTTTTCGTGTTATAATTCATAATATAAGTTATTAAACTTTTCAGGATTTTAGAGAACCAGGACACGCATTAAGCGAATTTTTAGATTTTTTTTTATTTGATATAAACCAGTGCTTGATTGTGATCCCATCTGATGGTAAGCAGTGATGCAATCATTGATGGTGAGGCGCACTAGTTTATTAAGAGCCTATTCCCTTTAGCCATGAAGACACCTAAATTATAGTTGTACGGGAAGACCGCAGCAGGCAAATTGTTCCAGTCCTTCGATGTACGAGGTATAAACGACGAAGCGAAATGCTTAGTCCGGACCGTTGAAGTTTCAACAACGTAAGGGTACTCGCTGTACGTCGGGTTGTTCGATGTTAGAAAGGAGATGACGGAATCAAGTCATGCAATTCCCGCGCACACTCTCCAAAATGCATCCTGTAAAATACCGAAAAGCTGGCTACCCTTCGCCTGACTTAACCAAATCTGGATCCCTAATCAGCCTCTTCGCACGCCTTTCCACCGAGTCCAAAGCTGCCAGATGGCATTTTGCAGCACCAGCCCATATGTGACTGCAGTACTCCACACACGATCTGACCTGTGCTTGCTTAGTAACATTAGAAGCTGTCCCAGTATGAAGTACCGTCGGAACTTTGCAAGAACACCTAGTTTCCTAGCAGCTTCTTTGGTTTTGAACTCAATGAACCGCCCAAATTTGAGATCTGAGGAAATTTGCCCTCCCAAGAGCTGAAGGCTGTCGGTGCACTTCAGGGATACATTCTGAAAAGCAGAAGCCAAGTTGAACGGGCTCCTTTTGGCGGTGAACAGACACGCTTGTGTTTTGGCGGCGTTGAATTCTACCAGATTGGTTTCGCCCTACTTGGAAACTGCCTGAAGTGTGACATTCGTACGCTCTACCATAGCCTCTCATTTGGACCGGATTAGTTCCTTACTAGCCTGAGCACCTGGCAGGTATCTCTCTACAACTGTTCTATCATCTGCATACCTATAGGTACCAGGCATCAGCAGATCGTTAATATGCAGTAGGAAAAGAGTTGCAGAGAGAACAGACCCCTGAGGAACTCCGACATTAGTCGTCATTAGGCTTTGATGAGCATCCATCGACAACAACTCGGAGAGACCGTTTACTCAGAAAGTCTTTTACCCAGTTAATCAGACCAGGGGAAATGCCGTACGCTGGAAGCTTACTCAAAAGGCTGGCGAACCATAATCTGTCGAAGGCCTTCGAGACATCTAAGGAGACAGCAATCGCTTCTCCATTCTTCTCCAGGGCCTCGTCCCACATGTGGGTGGTATACACAGTAGGTCCCCAGTAGACCGATTGTGGCGAAACCCATACTGTCTGTCACTGAGGAGATCTTTACCTTCCAGGTATGTCATGAGGCGCGAGTTCAATATACGCTTCAATCACATTCCACACACTCCAGAATATGGAGGTTATTGAAATCGGCCAATAGTGGGCAGGATCGGCACGACAGCCCTTTTAGTATTTAATATTGACGTTCTAAAATGCCGTGTGTGGGTAAATAATTAGAGTTTTTGAGTTTTATGAAATCATTTTTTATTAATATTATAGATGTGTTATATACTATTAATATATCATATATATATATTAATTTGTTTTTGGGACCCAAAAGAAATAGCACAACAAAAAATGGAAAAATCGATAAATTTTCTATGTAATCAATCACTAGCATAAATGTAAAATACTTTATGCTTTTGCATAGCACAGCGACGTTTATGTGTGCGTAAGTTGTACGGTGCATGGAAAATACACGCTGTGTTTAGGGTTATATGGTTTATAATTGACTGTATAGTATGGTCTGATTTATGAATTGCTTATGTGTGCGCGACTGCTTAATGTGACTGTCTGTCACTTCTTCCAAATGAATAACAAGAAATTATATTTATTTTTAAACACCACGAATGGCGCCGGGCTACTTGGACCCTCATAAATTATCCTTTTAATGAAAGGGCCCACAGAATTCTAAAGAAACGAGTAACTTATGCGATTTCTAATCGCAGGACAAAAAACGAACCGCAACACGTGCCGGCCAGACAGGTTGCTGGGAGCGTGAGGAGAGCGAGGGAGCGAGAGGCGTTGGCTCGGGCACGATAGGACACTTAGCTTCAGGGCAGGATAGGGTTCGGACGTCCAGCAGGAGCAAGGCTAACTGACTCAGTAGATATCATAGGGCTATGTCCTGTTGTAATTCTTAGGAGTGTTAGGATTGTGATACAGTATTAGATACAAGTGGGTTAAGTCCAGTTTAGGCTTGTATAATAATTATTGGCGGGGGCACTGCCGTGCCCCCCGATACAGATCTGTGTGTGTGAGTTGGAGTACGAATAGATGGGCGTTGGTTGCGCGTAAGTAGTGTGTAAGTACGCGAGTGAATCTCAGCGACTGTGTTGGTGACTGAATGGGTGAGTGTTAACTTTATCCTTTCTTATTCCATTCTATGACAATGTGATCTAAGCTTGCGGTTGGTGTTAGGGACACGGAGAAAGCCTTCCCTTGGAGTGAATTTGACATTGACTTTCATGGGAGTGAAAGTCAGTCTCAAGACTGACTTTCTGTAGAGTCGACTTGACTCTCGCCGGCCGGCATACTCGACGCAACTATGACCGAGGCACTGCCGATTGAAGGCTGAACCAAATATATATTCGTTACATACTAGAGCCAGTTTAAGCTATAATAAGATCACAAACCATCAAACGTTAGCGACGGCTACCTCCCTCTAAGGACTGACTGACAGTAGGATACTTTACATTGCTCTGGATATGCGCACACTTCCAGGGAGAGGGGGGTAGGCTTCACCAAGTACCCTGAACTGCTTTGATATTCATTCTAAGGAACGCTAGGGATCACATCTCGTTAAATCAACCCGGCCCCCCCAGCCTCTGATACAAAAAAATAATATTTAACGAGAGACGAAACTTGGACACATCTCAGAAAAGTTCCGCAGTAGACGTAGTTTGGAGGCATGTAGGTTATGTTGTCTCACCCTGGGTCAAAGTAAGGAAGTGAGAAGTGTCGATATATAAACCACTTCGGCGTCTAGCGAGGCAACTGTAAAGAGTTCTGCGGCGACTGATGATGCGTCACGCTTGTTTAAGTCTTGTATTGTATTGATGATGATGAGTAGGCCGTTATAAGGAATTAATTGTTATAGAAAGTGGGTCTTATCCAATAGCAGAGGCCTCACAACCCTTTGCCGTAGGATTGGTCAGGACATGGCCAAGGACAAGGCACGGGCGAAAAGGAATAAAGTAATTCTAAAATAATTTAATCTGCAAGTACAAGCGTCACGTGTCATATTCCCTTTTGTAACCCTCTCAGTCCCTTAAATTTCATAACTCAAAAGAAAAGTAGATTATCCTTCCTAACCTTATCAATAGATTTCCAACTCTAATTATTTTTAACATTGTTTTTCTCCATCCCTCTCCTTGTCCCCTAGCTTTCTAAGTCGGGACGAGGGGACATATTTCTTGGGAATCCATACTTGTCGGTGGCGGCCTGTCCAAGTCACGTGGATGAGGGCCACAGGGGCGGGCGGAAGGTGTAGCTCGTCCTCTACCCCTTAAGGGTAGCCAACCTTCATACCTTCATGTAGGAAAATTCAGGAAAAACGAAAATTGTATCAGTCTTTTAGGAACAGTCACATTAACTATTGCTGCATTTGTAGTAGAGACAGCGGTGGTAGGGCCAAACTAGAGATATCGTGTTCCGGTACATTTTTTGCTAAATAACATATCTCTTCTTTTCTTATATCTGTGGCTTGGCCTCATGTCAAGCACCTGGCGCCCTGGTATATTAGCCCCCCTGACGCGAGACGACTCCCCCGCAATCTGATAGCGGGCAGCGAGTCCGAAAAAAATCTTCTCTATTTATAAAAACATAATATAGGTACATAAAATTATTATGATAGTAAAAAATTAAATAATTGCCCTCCTTTTAATACAATCAGGTAAAAATAAAATAAAATCAATAACCGATTCACAACTAAATTCCATCCTATTACGTAGTCTTTATTTTTGTTTACTTTATCAATAACAGATGTGGTCATAAGAATTGGTACATCACTAGTTTTCCTACCTACATCAGATCTATAATGTCATATGTGTTGACAGACATGCGTCGCCTGTTATTAGACGTCTAGTGGCTGGAAGGTCGTTGGTGCACGTGCAATGAGCGATGTTACACAATACAATGCCGCTCACACTAACACAAGTCGTCCCTGCGGTCTAACCCGTAACCGGCTCATTCTGGAAGCGGGTTAGACGGGAGTCACATTTCCTACTGTAGGTCCGTAACAAGTCGGCATGCTCGTCGCCAGGTCGTCCCCTGCCGGAATTCCTCTAGGCAACTAGGGGACTGACTTGGCCGGGACTGACCACCGATATATCGTGAAGAGTCGGCGCTGTGTGCAGCAGCACTGTGACGTGCCTACAGTACCTACACATACAACCATAAACACATAGAGCTATGCTCTACAGCCGCCGAGCCTAGTTAGGCACCATGATGACGGATACAGACCCCGGCTGGACTCTGCTGTCAGAGGGCGAAGCCCTGACATCGCTTGCCACGCCCCCTGATGGATACGTAGCGAAAGCCACGAGAAGTGAGTCAGTTTGATTTCGGACTTCGAGACGAGCGCGAACTACGCTAAGTGCTAAGCGATTTTATCTAACGACCTAAGCGATAGTGAAAAGGATTTTCGACTCATAGCGATTTCTAGCTCATGTTGATTAGACCAATTTGTTATTGTTTGTGGTGAATAAAGTTCTCTGCTAGTTAAGTACCTAAATCGGCTTTTAATTACTCACGTTCGTAATAATATTTTTACCAAATGTCACTTATAGGCTGCAGTGGGAATAATGAAACAAAACGAGATATATTTGAAATACGGATATTTATTTATTTTTTCATAAAAATTCTAAATTCAATAATGTGTTTAAACATGTAACATTTACATATATGCATTTATACAAAGATGTATGCAATGTTAGTGATATTTAATACTAAAATTGGAGCGTAACAGACTTACAATGATGCCGATGCATGTGACGATCACATATTACACTTACAAAATAATATTTACCAAGTATTGTCAAATGGTAAAGGTTTATGTGTCATTACGATTTGTTAGTTATTATATATTTTGATGAGATTATAATGAATACTGTGCGCTTTTCTTTTATACTAGCTCGAATCGCAATATCTTCATAAACAGTGTTATTACTGGTCACAGAACTTTGCTCATACACAATATACTTTAAATTAAATACACGAAAAGTAATACTGATATATTTTGGTTTATGTAGATATCACACGATCCCATCAATATAGTAGCCTTCTCTTCACATACGGTGGAAGTAAGAATTGCAACTATTTACAAATGTATGATTCAATAATGACGTTGTTATGATGAAACGTTGTTTTTTAAAATAACACAATCAAAAATTCTATTTGATGGTTGTCTCTATATTTTCCAAAATATTTTTTTGAAAAGCACTATTCAACGCAGTGATGCACATGCAATTTGTTTATTGTTTTATGTTAATTACTTTATCGTGGACAAGGAATGTATTATATCTAATTCAATTGTTTATTTCAATGGTTTATTGCGCACATTATTACATTGAATAGATTATTTTATTATTTTGAGATAATAAATAACAAAATAACAATTTTATTAATTATTGTTGCAATTTTCTATTACGCTATAGTTATACAGATTCAGTCAACTCGGAAATGTAAATTAGAAATAATAAAAGTATTTTCTATATATTATAATAAGACGAGTAAATATATAATTAATTAATATATATTATTGAGATTTGGACTAGACAAACCACATTCTCTATCTACAGATATGTAATCCATGATAAATGCTAATATTTAGAAAATCTATGTCCCGTGTCGGTAAGTGATGTGCCTATCTACACATCGTGTGCATTTTCAACGTCATCAAAGATTATTACAGGTATATTTCATAAAGGACCTTAACATTTTCAGAAATTTTCTTAAAAAAACGATATTAGTTCTAAAAAATATTGTTTATAAAGGGGAAATTCATTATATTATAATAAAAAAGTTACAAGTTGGATTAAAAAAATAAAAATTCATCTTGGGTGCACTTAAAAGAATTAATATTATTGATTAATGCTATTGAAAATGTACACACATTAAAATGTATTTATGTGACGATTTTCAAACGTGTTTGAGTTTTGGACTGTGATATTTTTTTAAAGTTTATTTTTAATTATTATGTTAATAAATCAACGATTCGTTATTGTTATTCGCCATAATATTATAGCCTTAACAAATTATTTTTGAGCACTGGGGCCTTAACATGGAAGGTTTTTCATTATTAACAACAAAACGTTCAGTAAAATACCTAAATGATTAACATAATAAGATTTTTATTTATAAACAGTCTCAAAAATAACAAAATGGAATGAAATGTTACAAATGGAATATTTCAATATGTAACAAAAATTATTATATTATTATTAACAATTAACATCGGATTTATTAAACAGATATACACGATTGTTACGATGTTACGTCATTTTTATAACAATATCACAATTTTCAATAATATACAAAAAGAGTTTGGAGATTTTAGATTACACTTCAAACAGGCCAAGCTTATTAAAGTAATAGCAAGTATTGTGATATACACATATATTAACATATACTTATTGTTATGTACATGTCTGTAATAAATATGGATCACATAGATATAATATAGGTCACTCAAAACGGGACACGTAAAATAATTATTTATTATTTTATAAAATATGACATTATACCGCACATTTTTTTATCCGTTGTGTTACGCGATACTTTTTGAGGTAGCATCACTATTTATATGGACAAGTTCTTTATAGCATAAAAATTCACCGATTACGAATTTTACGGGACGATATTATTTTTATCTGAAATTACGTGACGTACCGAGAGTAAGAAATAAATCAAAACAAATTATTTCATCTGTGGATCCACTATATTTATCCCGGAAGCCATTAAACGTTACGTTTTGATACAGATATATGGTTCAAGATAATTTGTTTCTAATTCTATATTTACGCACAGACGTCAAAAAGCACCGCGTAAAGGATCTCAAGAACAAACGACGGCTATGACTATATTAATTCCATTTTATATAACACTCATCACCTAAACGAACATGCTTTATGTACTTCGCATAATTCTATACACCACGCATTTACCGAAAGAAAAAATTATATAGAAACGCATACCTCTTAGCACTCGGGAATCATCCTCAACACTTTTACACGTTATACCGACTCGACAGAAGCAATGAACCAACAAACAAATGAAATAATTTACATAAGGCCATATATTTTACTGTACACGTATAACGAGTAGATGATTAATTAGATAAATAATTATGTTGCATTTTAATATTAATGTTTAAGGATTTATTCATCCGTATTTACGACAGTTTGGTCCATATAAATATTATTACATAAATCGTGGGTCAACGATGCGTTCGCGAATTTAGGTACCCAGCGAATAGATTAGGAAGTTTGCAATTGGAAAGAACTAACTTCGCTACGGAACGATAAAGAATGAAAAGAGAGCAAAGATAACAAACATGTTAGCTAGCTAAATTATTGCCATAAATTGAGAAAGTTCAAGGAGTCTCTTGAGTTGACAATGCAGATGTAGCTGGATCCCTAAGTCGCGTCCGCCGCGGCGCCCGGCCGCCTACGGTCAGTCTTTTCTGCTAATGTTTACGAATTTGTGCAAAATATTCTACTATCCGCGTAACTTAATAAAGATAAATTTTATTTACAAAACGCATCTCTGTCGAGATTATACGAATCAAAACGAACGAGCACTGACCGGGAGCTGCCGGAGCGCCGAAATGTCACTTCCTTACTCCGTTGCAGTGGCTTCGTCTCTTTCGCACGCATCGTGCAGAACATGGTTCTGTCTCGTTTGCGCACATAAAACTGTTTTGAAATACTAAGGGACATCACGACTGGATCTGTCAGTCCAGTCGCAGTCTTGGAGTTGGTAGGTTGTGTAGAATGCTGTGGCACGTGGGGTTTGTTTAAATGTTTCACGCTGGGCCCTGTGCGCCGGCTGGCGTCTCGGTCCTCATCTCTGACTTGAGCTTGACGAACTCCCGAGCTACTTCATCGTTATGCCTCTGGGACAGTATTCTTAGTATCGTCCAGCCAGTCTCGTCCATCTTGATTCGGGTGCCTAAAGGCAGCCAGCACGCTATTGCACCCTGAAATTATTCAGTGATTGTTAAATAATTTCTCAGTATTGTATTTAGTCATTCAAGCGCTGCGAGGTACCATAGTCCCCTGCTCGACACAGTTTAAAAAATATCATAGAAAATTGTTTCCTAACTATTCAGATTCATAATTGTATTTTTATTTTACTATAGGACTTGTAGTTTGCGATCTAGCCACGTGGACGTTCACGCCAAAAGATATAATTGTAATAAATATAATATTCCACAACTTTCACACAGCGCCATCTAGTCCCAAACTAAGCAGAGCTTGTGCTTTGGGTACTGGACAACTAATAAACATAATTTAAAATTTCTAAATACACACATATTATAGATAAATTACACCCAGACACAGAACAAATAATAATAATAATACACAACAAAAATTTGTCCTGGGTGGGAATCGAACCCACGACCACTAGACTAACAGGCCTGTCAATATATGTGTATCTTCAAATAATATTCGACATTTTCGTCTACTTTTATCACACTTGTTGCTCATTTAATAATACTTTTGTATCAGATTCAGCTATAATAATTAATGAAGATAATAATGATGTTTACCTGTTCAACAATTTCGGTCATGCGCATAATAGCGACACCGACGAGTCTGTCCTCTCTAGCAAAGCAGTAGTCGCGGACACAGACGTGCAACTCAAATAGATCCAGTTGTTCCGTGTTGCTCACCATGCTGGAAACAACCACGAAAAGATTGAAAAAGACTGCAATATGTTACTGCCCTCTGTATGTAAAGTAAAATGGTCCTTCCTTAAAGTAGTAGCAGTAAATATGACTATTGAAATAAACATTTGCTGTTTAGTTTAAAATATTATACAAAAAAATACCGAATTACTCTATTTTGTGGGAATGTGATGTGGCATCGATTGTGGTGATTTCTGTTTTTTTTTACTGTACGTCTCAGTACTGAATTTGTTTTGAAACAGGTATTTAGGAGTTCTACTAATAAAAATTATTTAGTTGCTTTTTAAATTAATAAAAATAATAGAAAAAAAATGCTTTTTTGTGACGGGAAATCATAAAATAACTGCTCCAATTCTGTCTGTATTCCCTCAGTTGCCCTTTGCGTTCCAAGGCCACAGTGACTCTTTTGAACAATCTTGCAGCCCTGGCATTATAAAACACGCTAACAATTATTTGTTAAGAAATGTTAGCATGTTTTTTAATATTCTTCTTAAGAACGAAAATTACTCCAAGTGAGGAACAATGTGAGTCTGATAAGCTGTTTGCATATCTCATATTGAGAATCCAAAATTATGTGACAGAATGATAGGCCTTTTACCCATGAAATTGCCGTTTATTAAAACGGGTTGCTTTGAAGTGTTATATTTTTGGATTGACTTGGAATTATAAGTTCAATTAAACTTTATTAACCTTCATCACATTTGAATAATTTCAAAATTATACTCACAAGTGGAAAGTCTCATTGAACTTTGGGCTCCAGTTGTTGCTCTTGGACTTGGTGGCGAACTTCCTCTTCTTCTCCGCCAGGTGGGGCCCAATGAGATTGACCTCGATGAACGGACGGAACATTCCGCTTTGTATTACCCACTTCAGGTCATTCGCTGCTACCACTGCAAGGGTTAATTAGAAGGTTGAGTTAAAAAGTTTATATACATAGTATAGCATAGTCAGCCTTATAATTTTCCCACTGCTGGAACTCAGGCCTACTTTTTAGGAGAGGAAATCGGGCTCAGTGCGGATTACTTGATGTTATATATCTATGAATTTTTGGTCCTTAAAAATATAAGTTTCGATACACCTAAACAACCTTTTAATTCTATCCCTAAAACATTGTAATAGTAGAGTATATAGGGTGACTGGCAATTAGTGTACGATACTTAAACACGTGATTGTGCTCATGATAACAAACAATTTTTATTATGGGAGCAAAGCCGAAATCGCGAAAAAAATATCCGCTGTTCAGTAGATACAATAAGCAAACATAAATGTACTGATAAACTGATTTTTTTTCGCGATTTCAGGTTTGTTCCCATAGTAAAAGTTGTTGGTTATCATGAGCACAATCACGTGTTTAAGTATCGTACACTAATTACCAGTCACCCTATATGTGCAAAAGTGAGCTAACTCCGAACTGAGTTTTCAACCATGGTTTGAACCCTCCTGCATATTTTTTTTTTTTTTCGAATTAATTGAGTAGTAATGCAAAGATACAAATACAAGTCCTCAATAATCCCTATATGTATGAGTGGATGCCCTACTCTTGGTAGAAAGACACCCATATCAGTATCTAATTCTTCAATTACGCAGTTAGAAAACATACATATTCATATATATTTTTTTTTTAACTATGTTGTAATTTCTTACCTTTTACAGTGATCTTGTGTTCGCCTGTATTGGGATGCGTGAAGAGATCAACTTGTAATGATACCTCACCCACGCTGCCTTCCTCCACGACTGCTGCATCTGAAGAAACCACATATTTATGAAAAACGAATAAAATTTACAAAACATGTGACTGGAAGTCTATAGATTTACCTGAATGCCTTAAAAGTTACTGTGAATTTTTGGGTTAATGATTTGGAATTTAAAGCCTTATGACATTTTTAAATGTGATGTTTCCATTTAATGGCCAATTTTGCCTTTCGACATCGACAACTTTGACTAATTGAAAAGTGAAAAATAGTGGTATAGTCCATAGCGTCCTCGCTTCTCACATTGTTTTTTTTTAAGTATATTTATTGTAGATTAAATTCCGAAACAAGATTAAACACGACTTTTTCAGCTCGTAAATTAAACTAAGCAAATGAAATGAAAGAAACATAATAATATCTCTTAATTAGTCATATAGTACATATGCGGCCTCGGAATTTTGATATAATTATGTGTGAAATATCAGAAAAAAAAAGTAAAAACCCTTAAATATGTACTAAGCATGTGCAAAGTTCTATTCCCAAGTTTAAGACAAAAAAACGATTATAAGATAATTCAGACAGACTCCATATTTCTAATAATTATCCAACTTTTCAAGAATTTTATTTTTTATCATTAAAGTATCTTGCAATCTTGTAATGTCGAAAATATGAGTCTTTCTAATTCAGTCAGGCTCGTGCCTTAGTTTGAACACAATTACCTTGATTCTGCTGACAGCTAACAAAAGTTCTGATAAGTGTGTCAGTAGTCTGAGTATACAGACTAAGAGCATATCTCAAGGACTGCAGCTCTGGACTCTTTTCTAGGAAGGCCTTCTTGAGTCCATTGCCTCCTGCGTGGAAGTACAGCTTGATGGTGTCTAATGCCGCATCTAGGACTCCGCACTGCTTTGGCGTCAAACTCTTCTCGGCTGATAAATGCTGAAGGTCAAATAATTACGCATTAGATAGCCAGATATAGGAGTGAACGTGAGTTTTTTTTTAAAGCTTGCTTCAAACTAGGAATAACTGCTGTATCGTGGGTGTGTTCACAAAGACACACCTATTTGTAGGCCATACAAATATTTGTTCCGTCCGGGAATCGAACCCCACGAAATGCAGCACAGCAGTCAATGACTTAACCACTGCACCAACCAGGCCGTGTTTTATTCATATTGATCCTCAGAATCTGTTCTCGTAAGGGTTACTTTAGAATGTCATAAATTAATTTGATTATAGGAAGATTTTGTTGAGCAGTTTGAAATCATACATCGGATAATTGTAGTTTAGATTTGTTTTATATAAAATTGTAGCCACCTTAAACCTATCAGCATTCTAATTCATCATTAATTCTAATGTTATCACTGTAATTTTAAATATATCTACAGATCTTCAAAGTTTCGTTTCAACAGAAATAAAGTTAGGATCATCCAAGTGGTTTACCTCTTTAGATATATCCATGACGCCGGACAGAGCATGCTTGACGTCCTGTTTTCCCACCGTGCTCTTGAACAGCTGCGTCATGTCCTCGATCTTCGCGTTCGCTGCCAAATTCTTGGCGTTGTTTGTCAAGTTCTTTAGCATCATCTGAATCAAGAGAGAAAAGAATAAAGTATTTTTTAACGCCAGAAAATCTGACCATCAGTCTATTTAAGGAGTATCGTGTTGTCCGTTAACTGGGTTATAGAGGTCTGATAGGCAGTCGCTCCAACTAAAGCACGGGTATTCAGCCGCATCTGGTTAGACTGAAAGCCGACCCTGAGCTAGTCGAGAAAAAGCTAGGGAGATGACTGTTAGGATAATTTTGTGTTACGTGCACATTATGTACAAGTTTATGGTAGGTTCATCGTTTGAATCATACTAGTACCCAATAGGCTTACCGTTTTATCAGTCATAGGCGGAAGCACAACAGTCTTTTCTAATATCTTCATCACAATCTTCCACAATTCCTTTAGTAGTCGTTTAAGAACAGTCTTTTCGCAGGATTCTGCGTACATTGTGAGAGAACCATCCTGCAAAACAAAATAAATATTAAGAATCACAGGAAGCTTTTGTTACAAAAACCGATTAAATTAATTCTGGTTATGACTAGAATTAATTTAATTGGTTTTTCTTTCTTGATTGTATCGATCTAAGTAACGATATAATAAATAATAACCATACACCGATCGATTTCCGCTACTTTGCTCAATTTATTAAAAAAAAAAAAAAAACAATAATAAAATTGTACGTCATTGCAATAGTTCGTTGATACCGGAGTACCACAGGGATGCATTATTTGCCCTCTCATAATTATTGTTTTCTAGTGTTTATCAAATGAATTAATGACATGGAATTTATTTGACACTTCAAGTTACACAACAGCAGTACTGCCCTGGATCTTGTACAAAGAGATCATGATTACATCACTTGTAAAGATTGTGACCTTAGAGTGGAATGTAGTATTATATTTATATGTTTTTTTACCAATATATCCATGAGTGGTCGCAGCACTTCATCAGCCTCGTGATGCACGGGTGGTTGCTGTTGCCCTGGTGCTCCACCACCTCCAACCTTTTGCAGTAACTCTCCCAATTCTTTCACACTGGCTGTGATACGCGTCTCCAAACTGATAAGAAATTGATTTTGGTTATTAGACTAATTGATAAGTATTTTATAAATTATCTAATATATAAAATTCTCGTGTCACGGTGTTCGAACTTGAACTCCTCCGAAACGGCTCGACCGATTCTCATGAAATTTTGTGAGCATATTGAGTAGGTCTGAGAATCGGCCAACATCTATTTTTTTTTTTTTTTTTTTTTTTATTTATATGGCAGAACAACGTTTGCCGGCTCAGCTAGTCTTATATATAAAATTCTCGTGTCACGGTGTTCGAACTTGAACTCCTCCGAAACGGCTCGACCGATTCTCATGAAATTTTGTGAGCATATTGAGTAGGTCTGAGAATCGGCCAACATCTATTTTTTTTTTTTTTTTATTTATATGGCAGAACAACGTTTGCCGGCTCAGCTAGTATAATATATTACTTATGGATAAGTTAATAAAAAAATAAGACACCAGTAAAATAAATACTTGAATGAATAAAAAATACTTATATATATAGACTAGCCTCTTTTTTTATTTTTTTTCTTATAGGATGGGCTATAAGAACAAAAATAAAAAAGGGGTTGAGTTTGTCTGGTAGATACCGCTGTCAAAGCTAAGACTGCCGTAGTACCCATAGATTTAAGTTTCTGTAAAATTGTTACTATTTTGGTATAAATAAAGTTTATTCTATTCTCTTATTTTACCTAACAAGTATTGCCACGAGGTAAATACCTTCAGCCTACCTTATGGCTGACTGAATTTCGCAGTAAGTAAATAACACAAATGAGGCACAATATTCTCTTACCTGATAGCAAACATGGAAGCTAGGTCGTCTAACGTTCCATTCAGCCTGTTCTGCAGATCTTTGAGAATATCGGCAGCATCACGCTCTAGCTTGGTGCCTCCCATCGACTCAAACATCTTCTCTAACTGGACCCGTAATTGTTGAATGTTGTTCATCAAGATACATGCCTGATGAAAGAAACAACGATTTTTTTTTAAATAATTACTATAAGATTGTACTCAAATTTCTTCAACTAGGTGTTTCTAATTTTCGTAGTTTCATTTCGGGTGTAACTATTTTTTTTAATGCTATAAACTAGTGCTTATCTGCGATCCCACCTGATGGTAAGCAGTGATGCAATTGTTGCTGGTGAATCGCACTAGAACTATTTTACGTTTGTAGCTTCAATGTAATAACCTCCTTGTTAAAATTGGTTTTAGTTGAGCGTTTATTTATATATTTTCAAAAATTCATGGGTAAAGAATCAATCACCATTTTAATTTTAATCTTGATTATATTTTAAGAACAGACACAAAAATTTCAAATTTAACTTACCACCCGTTCTTCTTTTAAATGCTCAGGAAACTCTTTCTTCACGATATCAGCATAAGCGATGAGAACCTTGACGATGGTCTTTGCAAACCTCTTCATGTATCGCTTCCAGATCTCAGGGTCGGGGCACTCCAGTTTGGAGACCACGTCGAAACATTGCGTCAGTTGAGTGAACACGTCCACCACTGAGTTACTGAAGAGGGCGTGCTCGCTTGATTTTTGGAACTGAAAAGTAAAAAGTAATTTGAAGATGAATCATGTTTGTAACATATTATTAATTGTGTTGTGGTAGATTGATAGTAGTATATATTTGAAGCATTTAACCTTATGCGTCCTAATCGTTTGTAATCTAATAATTTGTTTGAGAAAACAAATCACCGTTTGTTTTACCAAACAAATAAAATAAAATACTTAATATACTTGATTTTTTAACAACATATGTTTTTGTTTAAATTTAAAATGTGTTATTTCTCGTATTATGAATCAAACTGATATTATGTTTTATTGTTATGCTTATTATCTACTTCTATATATATTTCAACTGACGAATAAATAAATATGGATCTGAATCGGAACGCACCCCATCTTTCTTATCCCTGTTGAAGGCTCCATTCAGGTATTCTAGTGACACATCAT
Source organism: Mythimna impura (assembly GCA_905147345.3). NCBI lineage: Eukaryota > Metazoa > Arthropoda > Insecta > Lepidoptera > Noctuidae > Mythimna > Mythimna impura. Next base: position 18,935,511 of record LR990356.1, on the reverse strand, counting down.
CATTCTCGTTCAACCACTGCATGACGAATGGTTCGAACCAGGCTGGGTACTCCGGAACAGCTCCGCAATATGGTGGCACGTCTTTCACGTAGTTCGTGTGGAGCCATTTTACCTGTGGAAGTGATTTGTGATTAGAATTTAGCGAGTCATCTTCGTCACCATTTTAGCCGAGTGAAGTCCACTATTAGACTCAGGTGACGCCGTATCAACCAGTCTGGTGCCTTTCGCATACAGCGAATTTCTTTCAACCTTCACCATGCCATCTGTTCTGTACGAATTTAGCGTATTACTAGTAACAGCACATATGACATTCAACAATCGTAAATTTCGTTTCATCAATGATTGATGATACAAAAGTCCATTTAATGATAAGTGGTGATTGATACTTATGAACTTTTGCAATCGGATTGTTTTCTATCTCGGACATAAATTGAAATAAATCATGTGCTTGACAATTATTAGATAAAAGAACCCTTCGAAGGAAGCATCACTGCTTTGCAGAACATTTACGGATAAACGAGCGTGAGCAAGCAAGTACTTCCTCATACGAGCTCCTTTACAAATGATTTTAGAACGCATCATAAAATTATTCGAAAATAAACTATGTGTATCTTAGATCCACCTTGAAGTGTAGGTTCATGTAAGCAGAAGACTTGCAGAGTCGATGCTGTTCATGTTCCTCTAAGGCATACTTCATGTCGACTGCAAATAGCGACCACATTGTCGCTGCTGATAACTGCAAACAAAAAATGAAATAATAATCATTTGTTAAAAATTAAATTTAAATCTTGGATATAATTTGTTAATTATGTACAGTCACGAGCAATAAGATATGTATATACACTCTTACATTTTCTACCTATATTAGCTTCTGCGATTCAAGAAATATGTGTACGACAATTGGTTATATTACCAATTTGTTGAATTGGTAATATAGAATCATTTATCGTACACTTATTTCTTGAATAATAAAAATTAAGATAGAACGAAAATGTGACGATGCTACACGAGTGTCTTAATGCTCGTGACTGCACATGAAATGAAAATAGTAGAAAGATTTCATTAGGGTAGCGTAGTAATGTTGTTGTTAACTTTTTATACCTGTCCAATATTCAACTCCTGAGGAAACTGGTTAAGGACGGGAGCATAACTGTTCCTGTCCTCTTCTATCACAGATACGATAAGTGCAATCAGCTTGTGCCAGAAATCAACTGAATCCAACTGTGGTCCATGGTCTGATGGATCCCGCTTGGCTTCATTTGGATCCACCTGAAATATAGAGAAAGATTTTACAATAGTATCATCCAAGAACCAATCGTCATTTTCACTGTTTGGTATGAATTTTAGTTCTCTCAAACCATCATTGTCATCATACACTTGCATATATCAATGTAACTACGGTCAGCATAGCACTCATATATCTTTCTAAACCTCTCATAACTATTTTACATGTCCTTTCAGAGTTCTGTTCTTATCTTTCCATAATCATCTTTTTTTACACTCTTCTCTGTGAGTTTTAGAGTTACTTACCTGAAACTCTCTGTTGTAGAGCTCGTAACAATTCTCAAATAGAAACTGATATGTTGATCTAAGGCATGCCTTTACGCAGTCTTTGACCACGGTGCTGGCTCGGGGCGGACTGCTTAGTTCTTGAACCTTGAAAAACAAAGCATATAACATTAGAAAATCTGCAGCCTAATTCAAAATCATAAATTCTTTTACACTCAGATGGTATTTCAGACCTAATGCATTATAGATGTTAAAAAATTTGTCCGTCAGACACTTGATGAATACTGTTGAAATATCAAAATGAAAGAATTTGCGATAGATCCCATGATTTGAATGTTACGCAATTAGTCAGCTAATTATGATGTGACGTAAATGACATGCCACAAATCATAATGTTTGTCAACGGTAAACAATATCAACAGCAATAAAACAATTTAATGAAGCTACTTTCATGGCTTTCAATCACGTTTCATTCGATATCATTGATAATAATAACTTATTGAATTTTAACCAATGGGGTGATAAGTAAGGAACATGAAATCGTCTATATCTGTACATACACACATTAGTTCACATAAATCAAATTAAAGTGTCTGTTTGTAATATCAAAATAAGTTTCTTTTACTAAATGCATATGAAAATAATATTCGTTCGATACCTATAACGAAAAATGCAATTGAAAAAAAATATCCTTCTCTATCGGTCTCTATTTTTTATTTTCCCGCAGAAACGTTACTTAATTCATAGTTAATAATTAATAGGTATACCTTCATCCTAAAGAACGTAATACTGGTAAGCAGATCTACAGTAGACTTGAGGTCCATGAGCTTCTCTGCGCTGGACGCGGGGAAGTTGTTCCGGTACATAGACAGGTCGATCCTCAATGAGTTATGTAACTGATCCAGCAGTTTGACGAATTTTTCTTTCTGTGAAAAAATATACATTATAGGATAAACATAATTTTTGAGCAAGTCTTCTATTATTATTTGAAGGTGTCATTTGAGTCCTATTTTATAATTTTCATCTAAAAAATAAGCCCAAATTGAATCATGGCTGATTTTTTATTTTACTTTAAGATCTCTTAAATAATTTAGAAGGGACATATTAGGAGATGTAAAAACAGGCCCAAATCACTATCTTAGGATCTGTTAATCACTTTGTACTTACGACCATCAGTTAACGTGGAACATACAATGAAGTTAAACAGATAAAAGCACCAATAGTTTAAATTTAAATCATATTTCTTTTTGAGTCCTAAAGATTTTATGTTACTTACTCCAAAGTTAGAAGCAGCAAAACGGTCAGAGGCGGAGACAGCTGATGAGGCGGTTGTGTGCGCGTAATAAGCATTGATGTTGGCCAGTAATGTAGACATGACGGCTGGCACTCCGGCACAGAGGTATTTTGTAGAGAGACAGTGAAAATGTCTGGAGTAGAAAAGATAGTAACAATAAATATAAGCGGAGTTATTTTTAATAGTATACACTAAACCAAGCCAAAATTCAATTCTATTGTACACATAGTCACGTCCCAATATTGTAAAAGGAACAAGAACAATAGAAGTGGTCTTTAAATAAAATTATAATCACAATACGCTCAAAATTTTGAAAGTACCAATCCTACAATTCAGCCTATTTGTATAATATGAATATATACGAGTATACTCAAATCAAACTTGTATGGAAGTTGAATAAGATTAATAAAGGCCTTAAATTTTAAATTCCGACATTTCAAAAATGGCCGCATCTTTATACTTCATGAAACGTTATCTTTTATAACAAGTAAGTACTCACGTCATGGCCTGATAGATGGCTTCAATTCCATATCTCATAGCGAACTCATCGACGATCTCTTCAGGAATTTCATTGAAGTACACCCTCCAAGCTTCATCACCTCTCGCAGCTGGTAAAGTGACAGCTCCGCTGTTCTCCTCGCAAAGATAGTGGAAGAGGTTCTCGTGAAGACAGGTGTACTGAAAAAGGAAAGAAAATAAAATGTTTATCAACTCTGTAGAAAAACTGCCAAATTCATTTATAGGAATTGGGAAGACAGTTTTAAAGATATAATACCTGAAATTAAAGCAACCAACGTTTTCTATGTCACGATATCACTGCCTATATTAATTGTTTAGTTAATAAACACTTAGGAACTTTTAGTACACTAATCAAAATATAAACGGAATTGCAAATAATCCAATTTCCCTAGATTTGAGAAATTGTGAATTAAACTGGATATCATATATGTAAATAATAACTTCCATAATACAACTTTTAATAACAAATATTCGATATCAATAAATAATATCGATATTCAATATACAAATTCCTACTTGCAGAGCGAAACGATAAACTTTATAATAAAGCGATCGGCCTTCAATAAAATATCCTACGTAACTTCAGATTTCCGAAAGAATTTAATATGCAGTGCACTCTATCACATATAAATGTTATATCGGCGATGTGGAGAAATCGAACCCAAGGATTTGCAATTTTTAACCCGTTTTCAATACGATTAACTTCTGTCCCCAAGTAAATAAATTCTAGACACAAAAAGTTCCAATATTCCACTCGTCTACTACCTACCTACATCATAATCTAAACGACGAAGGCCTACAAAAAAACAAATTAAAAAACTTTTGTTAACACAAAAAACCCATAAGTTTATTTTCAATTCGCTTTGGTGTTTCTAAAACAAAATCAAATCCGCATGGGAAATCGCGTTGCAAACCGAAAATAAATTGAATTTCCACTCCTGTCCGACCTGCTCTGACAGTGAGATATATATATGAGTGAATATTGTGTGCGTTCGAGTAATGTTTATTCTTTTTTTTTTTTTTTTTTTTATTAATGATAGGCTCGCGTTTGACCACCATCTCACCTGATGGTAAGCGATGATGTGGTCGACGATGGAGCACGCTTGCCTAGAAGTAGCCTATTCACTCTTGACTTAAAGACCCCTAAGTTGTAGCTATCAGGAAACACAGACTCCGGCAAGGAATTCCACTCCTTGGCTGTACGCATAATAAATGTGTTCTTAAAACGTTTTGTGCGTATGGGCGGGATGTCCACCATGTACCGGTGGCGCAACGCCGTACGTCTAGTGGTCCGATGATGGAACGGACTTGGCGGAATTAGATTGTGCAATTCCAGTGCACACTCCCCGAAATGTAAACGATAGAAAACCGACAGGCCAGCAACTCGGCGGCGATGTCCAAGGCTTTGGAGCTTCGACTCAACAAGTGCATCATTGCCAATGATCCTCTTGGCTCGCCTCTCAATTGACTCTATCGCATCAAGCTGGTATTTGGCAGACCCGTCCCAAAGATGAGAGCAGTACTCCATACACGATCGAACTTGCGCTTGATAAAGTTTTAGCAGCTGTTCCGGCGTGAAGTACCGTCTGACCTTCACGAGGATTCCCAGCTTTTTTGCTGCCAGTTGAGCCTTTGCTTCGATGTATGGCCCAAAGTTGAGAGTTGACGTCAGCGTAACGCCAAGAAGATCAAGATGGTCGGTTATTGGCACGGTCACACCTCGGAAAGATGGAGCCGGGTGGAATTGACTCCGTTTAGCGGAAAAAAGACACGCTTGGGTTTTAGTTGCATTGAACTTGACCAGATTGGCATCGCCCCAATCGGAGACCGCCTTCAAAGACGAGTTCAAGCGTTCAACCATAGCCTCTCGGGATGACTGGATCTGTGACCCACTAGCGCGTGCGTCAGCCACATATCTCTCGGCAACAGTGCTGTCGTCTGCATACCCAAAGATACCGGGTTTAAGTAAGTCATTTATGTGCAGCAAAAACAGTGTTGCCGAGAGTACCGACCCCTGAGGGACCCCGGCATTAATATCCATTTGACCGGACGAGCAGCCGGTCCATCAAAATATGGATGTGGGATGGCATGGTTCACGTATTGTCGCTGAGTGCTTTTAGTGGTATAGATGACATGTTTCCGCAAATCGTTTCTAAATGTATGCATGTGTATGTTTAGTATTCCTTTCAAAACCTTTTTTTTTTGTATACTATAATATTTCATACAAGACCAAACTAAAAGTAGAACTACATTGGACACACGTGGGCCACGTACGCCGATGTGGGCGCGTCGGCCTCCATACATTTTACATGGCAATAAGATTGGTAGAGCTTCATTAGACCCACACCACGCATCGCCAAGCGACGCGACGCTACGTACAAGTCAGGCGTCACCCACGTGTGCGTCAGTTTAATGTAGTTCCCACTTAAGGTGAAGGTGGTAGGACGAGTTAGACTCCTAACAAAAAGACAAGCCCGTACTAGCAAAGACCAGAGCTATGTGGAAGAGGAAGAGGCAGGCTTTTGTCCAGCAGTAGGACAAAAAAAGGTAGATAGATCCTATAGACGGATCTGGAACGTCCATAGAGTTGGTTCATCGTCATCATCATCATTTCAGCCGACAGACGTCCACTGCTGGGTATAAACCTCCCCCAAATGTCACCACAATGAACGGTCCTGTGCGTCTCGCTTCCATCGGATTCCCGCAACCTTCACCAAGTCATCGGTCCACCTTGTAGGGGGCCATCTAAGACTGCGTCTTCCGGTAGAGTTGGTTGCTACAACTGAAATCCGGCGAACGATATACTGTGGTTATTTTTGGGAACATTACTACCTCATTATGTTATTTATGTCACAGTCAAAACTTATAATCAGTCAAATATACTTTTAACTGAAAAAAAAAAACAGATACGAGTAGTTTACTGAACGGGTTTATCAAAAGTAGTTTTGTCTAAAAATCATAGTTTAGTGGTTAGTGCAGTGGTTGAGCGATTTTCTACTGCGCTGCGGGTAGGAGGTTCGATTCCAGTACGGAATTAATATTTATATGTCCTACAGATAGTTGTTCCGGGTCTAGGTATCTTACATATATAATATGTAAGTTTATATGTTTGTGAACGCACCCACGATACAAGAATATTTAGTACAAGGAAACTAATTGGGGTTTTTGACTGCAAAAATGTGTTTTTTTATTTTATTGATAGGTTCTTGCTTGACCGCTATCTTACCTGATGGAAAGCGACGATGCGATCGCAGATAGAACGCGCTTACCAAGAAGCAACCTATTCACTCTTGATTTAAAGATTCCCGGGTTGTAGCCAAAAAAACGTTAAAAGTGTTTTTATTGATGTACTTAGGGCCTCTTTCACCACCCTCAAGTAAAGTGACGAGTAGGCTAATCGTCAGTTAAAGTCACCCGTAACTTCACGTTCGAGTTTCACGTTCGACTAGCACTAATCATAAGATTAACTGACCCGTAACTTACTTGCCACGTGGTCTGCCAATTAGGGTGCTTACTTGACAGTTAACTATAATTTACAGTAGTGTTTGTAGCCTTTCTGTTGTCATTTGTGCATATCACCAACGAAAGTTTTTAAAATATATTAATAAAAATGGGTTTAATTGATTTGTTTGATCATCAGTTGGATAAATTAGAATATTCCACGGCGCGGCAAATACCGAGGATTTCTTCTTTATATTCCGTGTTGATTATTTTCCGGACCTAGATGAAACTGATTTTTTTTGCTAGATTTCGTTTATCTAAATATGCAGTGAACCAAGTGCATAACTATATAAAACATAAAACAATACCTAAATCGCAAAGGTGTGTGGATTAATAGATTTTACTAATGGCGTAGCGTACAATACGCGGCATATAAGTTGAACCAAAATAGCGAGCGATTTGAACAAGAGATACCAAAACATCCCTCTCATATGTAGAAAAGTTTGCACTTCTGTCTCTTTTAACATTATCCATATTATAAGTTTATACAAAATAAAATCACACGCATACAACACAACTTTGAAGACGCAACCGACGATACAGATGTATAAAAAAAAAGTCATTGTATCAAATATACAACAGATGACAACTGACAATGCCGTTAGGCGAGTAACTGACGTATTATTGAACGAATGTGTCGAATGATTTGTTACGTCATTCGCTTAACCCGTAAGTAGTTACTCGAAACTTTATTTTCGCTTGTGAAATTGATAGAGGATACTAATAACTTTTACTTGCCAGTTAACTTTAATCGGGAAGTAACTAATCGACACTTTACTTGGAGATGGTGAACGAGGCCCTTAGTCTAACATACTTTTAACCTCTAGAAAATAAGTCAAAATTGTTTTAAACTTGTAAGAATGTATATTAGTAATGTTTATATACAGGGTGTTTGGCAGAACGTTGAACATACGAAAATGGTGGATAGTTGGGGTCATCTGCTACTTACTCAGCCCTAATTTATTTGGCCCAGGCCCACTGGATATTTTTAATTATTTTTTTTTATCTTTTTTCTTGTTTCACCACTTTCTTAACTTTAAAGTGTAATATTTATTAAAAGTGGGTGAAACAGGCAATATTTAGTTTTTTTTTTCATACTTTTATGTTGGCAGATTCTTATAAAATTATTGCTTTATTCAGATGTTATCTAGAAAAAAAGTTATGAGTCCTCAAACTTACAGAAAGATGTAAAAAAATACTTAAATCTTAATTTCAACTTGCATTTAAAAAAAAAACAAAAAATGATTGAGGAGTTCCAATTCTAGCAAAACATCCCTAGTGTGTGAGCTTTCTAATGGTATGTAATTTGCTTTTATAAAAAAAAACTTTAAGAGTTATTTCATAATTTTATCAAGTAGGACATTTTTGACGAAACTCTACCTTTACGGAAAGTGAAATGTTTTGCGAAATTTAATACTGCAAGGTTGGTAAAAATTAAATGGTCGATTCAAATTATGCTGTACCAGTTAGGTGTGTTAAGGAAACAATTAAAAAATGTTAAATAATTTATTTAAATAATAAATCACAAATGTTCGAATTGACGCCCTTCATTTACAATACAGGCGCGGCATCTACGTCTGATTTCTACAGTCGTTGTGCGCAGCAGCATCTCCTGTCGCATAACTTCGAAAGCAGTATTAATTCGATTTATCAAATCTTCTCTACTTTCTACTTCTGTAGTGTAAACTAGTTCCTTTGCCCTTCCCCACACGTGAAAATCGAGCGGAGTGAGGTCGGGCGATCGCGGAGGCCAGGGGATTGGTCCTCCCCTGCCAATCCACGAATTTGGGAAACAATTATCCAAATGCTCACGTACAATCAGACTAAAGTGAGCTGGACAGCCATCGTGTTGAAAGACAAGAGGCCTGTTTATGTCTACTTGGAACTCTTCTTCCACTAATGGTGGTAAATCATTGATCAAAAAATCCAAGTAGTTGTTCCCATTGATGTTGTCGGGCAAATAATGAGGCCCTATTAGCTTATCGCCAATCACTCCTGCCCAGACATTCACACTGAATCTCCTCTGGAAGCCCCTTTGTCTCTTCACGTGTGGGTTCCCAATGGTGAAGATTGTGATAATTGACAATCCCTTCTTTGTCAAATTTGGACTCGTCCGTCCACAGAATACTTTTTAAAAAGTTTCCGTCGTCCACATCGGTATGCAGCAAATGGCGACAAAATTGCACACGTCTCCCAAAATCACTGTCATCGAGACCTAGAACAAACAAAACACGTCTAAGAATTGATTTCAATGCTGAATAAAAGATTCAGTATTCCGAGTTCAAACTCTACAATTATCTAAATTAAATTATCTTCAATTTTTAATTATGTACCTATTTGGCTTTATGGCTTAGCCATAAAGACGTAAGACCACATTCACAAAAGGCATGCGATTTTCCATTTGTTCTGAAAAGGAGCCATAAGCGCTGGCAAGTTTACCTACGCTGACCACCGAATTCGAAATCCGAATCCTGTAAGCGATAGCCGCCTGATTGTTACGTGAATGCGGCCGAATAGGAATAGTTTATTCGAATTTAATTTGAAATTAGAATTGAATGCGTTAAGAACAACATGAGGCAAAACAACTAATAAAGAAAGTAACGAAATCAAGGTTAAATGGAACGATCAATTGAACTGTCTCATAATTTACTACTTTCCACAAAATCGTATCAGATGCAGTACATAAATAGCTTAAAATCTTACCTTGCACTGGAGTGTAGTGAAAAGCATGCCTACCATCTGCCCGGAGAACAGACCACACTTTCCTTATGCTTAAATTTCGTAAAACATTTCACTTTCCGTAAAGGTAGAGTTTCTTCAAAAATGTCCTACTTGATAAAATCATGAAATAACTCTTAAAGTTTTTTTTTTATAAAAGCAAATTACATACCATTAGAAAGCTCACACACTAGGGATGTTTTGCTAGAATTGGAACTCCTCAATCATTTTTTGTTTTTTTTAAAATGCAAGTTGAAATTAAGATTTAAGTATTTTTTTTACATTTTTCTGTAAGTTTGAGGACTCATAACTTTTTTTCTAGCTAACATCTGAATAAAGCAATAATTTTATAAGAATCTGCCAACATAAAAGTATGAAAAAAAAACTAAATATTGCCTGTTTCACCCACTTTTAATAAAAATTACACTTTAAAGTTAAGAAAGTGGTGAAACAAGAAAAAAGATAAAAAAAAATAATTAAAAATATCCAGTGGGCCAGGGCCAAATAAATTATGGCTGAGTAAGTAGCAGATGACCCCAACTATCCACCATTTTCGTATGTTCAACGTTCTGCCAAACACCCTGTATACTTAACTATATATACTTATTTAAAGAAGAAAGGAGAAATGTTTATTTTTGCCTCTTAAGATCACATAAAAACTAAAAATACATATTAAGAGCAGCCGGAGCCGCCGAGTGGCCGAGTGGTAACGGCCCCGACTTACGAGTTGTAGGTCGCGGATTCAATCCCAGCCAGGCACGCATTACTTTGTGTAATTTATTTCATCACCACTGATCTCAAAACGGTGAAGGAAAACATCGTGAGGAAACCAGCATGTCCTAGAACGAAAAATTCGAAGACATGTGACATCCACCAGCCCGCACTGAACCTGCGTGGTGGATTACGGCCCATTCCCTCTCCTACAGAGGAGGCCTGAGTCCCAGCAGTGGGAAAATTATAAGGCCAAATATGCTATGCTATACATATTAAGCCCTGATTGATCAGGAACCTAAATTTGACATATTTTTTTATAGCAGTAAAGAAATGATAAATGTTTGTATCAATTTTTTTAGTTCATAGATTGTTGGTTTGTTGGCTTGCTATACGCTTTGGTGCATACTATAAGTATACACCAAACACATAACACTACAAGTAATGGATAAATAATTAAATAAATAAAATAAAAACTAAACACATTCTACGATACAGGAAGACTTCTGAAAAGGTTTCTCGTGGTCCTAGAATACAAAGTACAACTGAAGGAACATAGGTGCGGGTTTTACTCAATATAAGTCTGACTTAAAGTCCTGCTCCACCGTAGAACAGGAGAAGTCATTAGATTTATTCCCACTAAAAAAAACGAATTCAAAAGAAGACGATATTTAAAAATATAGATAACGTAGCTTTAGTATTCCATTAAGGCCCGTTGTGATAACACGGATACACTAAGGGAATGTTAAATAGACTTACCGAAATAAAATATATAATGAAGAAATAGATTAATGGAAAAGGAAATGAAATTGACTAAATATAAAAGGTGTGAAAAAATATTTAAACATAGTGGATAATATGTAATAATATGGCGTGTCCTAAAACCATAAACAAAGACATGTTACATCCACCAATTTGCACTGGATTCGCGTGGTGGATTTAGGGTCATTTCCCTCTCCTAGAGAGGAGGCCTGAGTCCTAGCAGTCGGAACATAAAGCCGACACTGCTTATGATTTGATCATCATCTTTCTGCCCTCGTCCCGTTTTATTTGGGGTCGGCGCAACACGTTTTTTCTTCGTCCAATCTGTCCTGTCACCTGTTACGCTATCACTAACTACCTTTTTCCACACAATCCATCCATCTTTTCTTTGGATTATGCTTATGTAATAATAATAATTATGAATGAACCATCGACCGACGCCTAAAGCTTCGATATACACGGTTCAACATGGATAGGTTTCGTTAGCTCGCTTTGCTTGTCAGCAAACCGTACAGGCCCAGCAGGGTCGAAGCCTACTGGGGCCAAGGATCTGCTTCTGAAAGGAAGACTCGGTCCTGGTATGGAAGGCCCTCTCGCTCCGCCCAAGAGCGGGGGATGTCATTGGATGATTTTCTTACCGAAAAAAAAAGCTCGCTTTGCTTATTTATTCTAGATTGCCTTTATTTTAGGTTCCTCTAAACCCTTAGACGCCAGCTTATCCTTCTAACGACTGTAAGATATCAGCACATCCTTGGCTGAACTGTCCACATTATGAAGAATTTCTAGGTATCCGTACATAAAGAGAAACTTAATTAGCAAACTACATACGTACGTGTTTTTATTTTACTATAAATGTTTTTTAAAACTATTTATAAATCAGTACGTTTTTTCTACGATGACCCATTATTTAAGCTGTTGATCCCCGCATTAACGCCGGCGTTCACGCGCCATTGTCTTACTATTGTGTCTCTAATTACGCACTCAAAAGGTTAATTCATTACGAGTAATTGTGCGTACAGCTGAAGAGTGGAATCTGTGTTTCGTTAGTTACAACCTGGAGGTCTTTAAGTCAAGAGTGAACAGGATACTTATAGGTAAGCGTATTCCATCGTTGACCACATCGTCGCTTTCCTTCAGTCCCCCTAGCCAAGCGACAACCGTTTCGTTTCAATTCGTTGATCGCCTCGAGTTAGCCGCGCCTCCGATTCTTTTGTTCTGACGTCATCTCAACGCTCAGTCACGTGGTCAGAACAAAGGAATAGGAGGCGCGGCCAACTCGAGGCAATCAACGAATTGAAACGAAACGAAACGGTTGTAACTTGGCTAGGGGGGTAGGTGAGATAGTTATTTAAACGCGAGCCGATCAATAATAAAAATTATTCGAATAATTCATACTATTGTGAAATTTTGTATTTTTTAAAAGATGAGCTAATATAACCACAACAGTTGAAATTAGTTTTAATTACAATATACAAATTCTTTTATTTGATTAAACTTTCAATTACAGACTTATAACTACAGAATTTGAAAGACATAATTATATGCAGCTCGCAATAGCCAAAAGTACCTACTATTAGCCTGGCGTTACTATTTTAACTGATTTTACTAGATAAAAGTACTTTTGACTAGTTAAGAGATTTGACTGCGACATTTACTAGTATAATGACAACCATATATTATAATAGAGTATCACTCATTATATATAATAATACATTGTTGATTTATAGTTCAAAATCGCAAATCCTGTTGAAGATATTCAGGACACTGACCTACCAACTTATTGGTAGGAAACTTAAAACCGAAAAATATGAAGTTGAAATTTATTCCTACCCTCAATCCCAGAATCGTGCAGAGAAAAGATAGGTACAGCACGGATTCCATTACCGGGCGGATGTTGAATGTTTTGATGCTCAAAACTGGGAATATTGTGGCGAATTTGCGACGATACGATATCTGGCCGACATTTGGGACTGTTACCCTAATCGTGGGAAGGTTTTGGCTGTGATAATGTTATGTGTGTTTGTTATTTTTGTTTTTGGGTATTTTGTATCGTATAAGGATATATTATGTTAAAGTAACAACACAATGTAAACAAAGAAAACATAGGCAAGCGAAGCAAAGTGACATTTGAAAATGTCTGTTTACTAGCTCAGCAGTGGGTGGAACAAGGTTGCCGGCAATAGTGATGATGATTTTTTTCTGAGGTTGGTAAGATTCAAAGCATTTTATTTCAAATAAACCATTTATAGGCACTTTTGAAATGTCAAGAAGTCAGTCAGTCAGAAAAAAATTATGCTAATTGCACATTCCAAAGCGTAGATCTCTATGGAGAAGAATGTGCAAGAAAAACCATGGACACTCTTTTCAATCATGTTTTGTAATTACAAATATCTCTGTTACATGTTTCTTGTCGCTATCATATGAGAACAATGTAAGTAAAGTAAAAATAAAAACTAAATATAGATATTAAAATAGCAACTGGCAGCTAAGAGATAGTAGTCATCATCGATTGATATCTCCCGATCTAAGGTGGAGCAAGCGGGATTGTTTGACTTTTACTAACAAAAACCCACAGTATTTTCCTTCCTATTTGCCCTTTGCATTCCAGGGCTACAGTAACTCTTTCAAAAGTTTCTACAGCTTTAATGATGGCTGGTAGTGATGATGACGCAATAATATACCAGAAAACTGCAAACACTTGATCTCAGTTCTCACAAATATTATCCATACAAACTCGTCGTTTATACCACGCACATCGAAGGAATGGAGCAATTTGCCTCCTGGCTGCAGTCTGATTAAAATTTTGGTATATTCAAGGCTAGAGTGAATAGGCTCTTAATAAACTATTGCTACTCACCATCAACGATTGCATCACTGCTTACCATTAGGTGGGATCGCAGTTAAGCACTTAAATCGTTAAAAAATAACAAAATTCTTAAGATGGTTTACAATCTATGTGGCAGGGCGTGGTAAAAATATAACAAACGATTTCGAATCTACACAAAAACCATACAAGTCTTCAAAATTCACTCACCCTACAACATCATTCCACATAAACTGACTTTAATATCAGTTACCAAGCCAGACTCAAGCATGCCCGAGGAGAAATTCCGAAAAGTAATTTATTTTCACGAAAAAATATTTTAGTAAGAACACCATTTTTTCCAGATAAGTCTCTATAATCGTTAGCTCTCGCGTTTCCTGAACCATTTGGTGTAATATGTAAATTTTGCTATCTAATCCAATTTGTGTAAAGGTTGCTGGGAGATAATCAAAGTTCAGTGGCTGTGTTTACTGTGTTACAAGTTGAGAAGTTCGGGGTGTGTTATTGTTTAATAGTTGTTACGTAGAGTGAATATTATTGTTTGTTTTCATAGAATTTACAGTACCTACTGGAAAATAGATAAATACATTTTACTCTGTCTCATGTTCTTAACATCTAGTCTGTTTTGCAGTCAGTAAGTTTTTGAATAATGTTCGTAGAACTGATGGGCGAAGGGGCCAAAAGGTTCTGGAGTGGCGACCACGTACCAAAAGACGCACCATTGGAAGGCCACCCGCAAGGTAGATTGACGACCACCAGGTCGTCGTTCACCAGAGCGTTGCGGAAATCTGACTGATGCGAGACGACACTTAGGAAAAGACTAGACTCCTGCAGTGGACGTCTCTCAACTGAAATGATGATGAAGATTTTTTAATAATCTGACCAGAAATTGATTTGTTCGGATTTCGCCCGATTGTCGCCTTGTAGTTAGTTACATTTTTGAGCCGTCTGGGGTTGAAACTGGCTGCAAGTTCCTCATGTAACACTATTTAAAGATTTATCTAAATGCGTCGACACTTCGTGTGACCCAAGGGCCAGCTATACCTGGAAAAATATAAAAAAATATAAAGGCATAAATTTTGCCGTAAGAATGAAGCAATTTTGCTTTTCTTAGGCATACTTCCAGTCGACAGCAATGTGTAGGAATTTCTTTGAGATTTATTTTGATGGAGTTTTTGGTATAGTTAAGAGGGTCCTTTTCCACTCGCCTATCATCAACATCTAGCATAAAATCTTGTTACTTCAACTAACGCAATCCAATGCGATGTTTGACGAAAAGGCAACGAGAAAAAAGAGAAATAATGCCTGAAAACTCAGTTAGGAAAATATTCGAGTAACGAATATTTTACAAAACTTGTTCCAGGAAATACGTGTTTTTTAAACCCTTCTATTGTTGCAAGGCTTCTATTGTTATAATTTTTTGACTTTTTAATTTTTGAGTAAATTAGGAACTGTCAAAGTTCATGCAAAATAGCAGATTTTCAGAGATCTTTACTGGATTAGTTTTACACAAATTTATAAATCGATTCCAATAGAAGCGTAAATAATATCCACAAGATCCGGTTTTTTCAAAATATCTAATGAAAAATTTGTAATAACGTCATAATCGCGTAAGAGCGGTTGTATGAAAAACAGTGAAAATGTATGTCGAGTTGCATCTTAAGTTTTTATACCATGTGTATATTTTTTAGTAGAATGAATCATGAAGGTAGATGTAGGGACACATATTAATATTATATATATACATATGTAAGTATCTATTTTATGCTGAGAGCGCACCTTAGTGGCGGCTGTGCCCGCCTCATAAGTTTTAGCGCCAGTCGCAAATATACGGAGTTAACATCAAGTCGTGTATCATTTCTCCACACTAATTACCCAACACACCTATATTGGTGACCCCGACGTGATTCGTGATAGTTCGTGAGTGTTGTGGTAATTAAAAATTGTGGCAATGAATCCGTCTCAGCATCATGGTACCGCAGCGGCGGGTGCACAGCCCAAGGTCGATGGGGAAACCGCCTTAGCCAGCATCACTGTTTCGTCAAGGATACCCGAATTTTGGGCAGACCAACCGCGACTCTGGTTTGTCCAATTCGGGGCCGCCGTAGACAGTCAGCGATTGGGCGACGCTACCAAGCAAAATTTGGTGGTTACCAAATTGAACAAGGCCGCTATTCAACAGGTCAGCGACTTATTGCTCACGCCTCCTGAGACGCAGAAGTATCAGACCTTGAAGGAAAGGCTACTACAAGTTTTTGAAGAATCGGAGACGCGTCAGTTCCAAAAATTGTTAAGCGAGATGGAGCTTGGAACTCAAAAGCCATCTCAACTACTACGCCGAATGAGGGACTTGGCACGTGGGAAACTTCCCGATCAGACGCTGAAGATAATGTGGAACAGCCATCTTCCGTCTGCAGTGCAGGCTGTTTTGGCAGTAACGGAGGTGGAGGACCTGGAAAATTTGGCTATAGTAGCAGACAAGGTGATGGAAGCGACGCGTCCAGCGGAAGTAGCAGCCGTAGCGACGGTAGCGACACCCAAGGACGCTGATGCCACCGGCGATTTGGCATCCATCGTCGCCAAGCTGAGAGTCGAGGTCGCAGAGTTGCGACGTTCGCGGCAACCACAGCGAGGCGGAGGAACATACAGAGGAGGTAACCGTTTCAGATCGAAATCTCGCAGCAGGGACGATAGCAAAAAACGTCGTGATCCGAAGTGGCTGTGTTTCTACCATTATCGTTACGGGGCGAAAGCAGCGAAGTGCGTCGAACCCTGTAACTGGAAGGCGGCACCACCTACTCCTTCGGAAAACTAGCGAGGACGCAAGCAGTGACGGAGGTTTGTGTCGATTTTACTAAAAACCGTCTATGCGTTGTTGATAAAAATAGCAGATTAAATTTTTTGATAGACACCGGTGCTAATGTGTCAGTGATTCCCGTCTCTAAAAAGTATGTGTCGAAAAATATCGCGAGTGATACGTACAAACTATATGCGGCAAATGGCACGGAAATTAAAACATACGGAATATGCAATTTAGTATTAGATCTTAATTTAAGAAGAGCTTTTAGATGGCCATTCATCATAGCAGCGGTTAAACAACCTATAATAGGCGCAGATTTTTTGAGCCATTATAAGTTGTTGGTGGATTTAAACGCGCGGAAACTGAGAGATCAAGTTACTAATTTAAATGTCGTAACATCTATTATCAAGCACGATGAGCGCGAGTTATCAATTAAAACTATAAACTGCAATGATAAGTGGCAAGATTTATTGTTCAAATATCCTGATGTAACTAAGCCGATTTCATATAAAGAAATCCCCAAACACGCTGTATGCCATTATATAGAAACTTCGGGACCCCCGGTATATACGGAAGCTCGACCTCTTTCCCCGAAATGGTACTCGAAGGTCAAGGAAGAGTTTCGGATTATGACTGAATTGGGTATTTGTCGCCCATCGAAGTCCCCTTGGGCAAGCCCGTTACACGTGGTACCCAAGAAGGACGGCGGGATAAGGCCGTGCGGTGATTATAGGCGTTTAAACGCTATCACCAAACCGGACCGCTACCCAATTCCGCGGTTACAAGATTTTAAATATGTTTTAGCAGGAAAAAAAACAATTTTTACTAGGTTAGATTTAAACCGCGCTTATCATTTTATACCAGTGGCCCCGAACGATATTGAGAAAACTGCAATTATAACGCCTTTTGGATTATATGAATTTCCAAGGATGACATTCGGTCTGAGGAACGCTGCACAAACGTTCCAACGTTTTATGGATACAATTGTATTGCAAGGTTTCGATTTTTTATTTAATTTTATCGATGATGTCATCATAGCAAGTGAAAATGAATCATCTCACAAAGAGCATTTAAATGCAGTTTTCAAAAGGTTTAACGAATATGGCATTACTATTAATTTGTCAAAATGTGTTTTTGGTGTGTCTAAATTAGAATTTTTAGGTTTTGAGGTCTCCACGGACGGTGTTCGCCCATTAGAGGGCAAGGTACAAGCTGTTGTAAATTTTCCGAAGCCCGAAACAGTAGAACAATTGCGCCGTTTCTTAGGTATGGTCAATTTCTATCGCTCACATATTCCGAAAGCTGTAGAATACCAAATTGAATTAAACAAGTATCTGCATAATTCTAAGAAACGCGATAAGACGCTTATATTATGGACAGATAAGGCAAATCAGGCATTTGAGAAGTGTAAGGAAAGCTTGCAAAGCGCCGCTACACTATCTTACCCTTTGCCAGACAGTAATTTAGCCCTGATGACAGACGCTTCAAACACTAGTGTCGGTGCAGTCTTGCAGCAGAAAGTTGAGAATATTTGGCAGCCAATTGGATATTTTTCCAAAAAATTAACGGATACGGAAATGAAATATTCGACTTACGATAGGGAATTGTTAGCAGTCTTTATGGCCGTTAAACATTTTAAGCATTTATTAGAAGGTAGAGTTTTAACCATTTTTACGGACCATAAACCGCTCGAATTTGCATTCACTAAAATCAATAGCGATAAAGAAAGCCCAAGGCGTATTCGCCAACTTTCTTTTATCAGCGAATTTTGTACAGACATACGTCATATTAAAGGTAGTGATAACTTAGTAGCGGATGCACTTTCGAGAATCGAAACGATAAGCTGTCCCACGGTGCTCGACTTCGCAGAAATAGCAGACAAACAAAGTAACGACGAGTACCTAATGCAAGCGTTGCAGGTATCACATAACAAATTCAAACAAATGTTATTGTCGGATTGTGATAAACATATTTTTTGTGATATTTCTACTAAAAATGTTAGACCGTACTTACCTAAAGAATTCAGAGAATTAGCTTTTAAATCTGTGCATAATCTTAGTCATCCTGGCATAAAAACTAGTAAAAACTTGATGAAGCAAAAATTTTTTTGGCCTGATATGGATAGGGACATTGCGAGATGGGCAAGGGCATGTCCGCAATGCCAACGTGTAAAAATTACCAGGCATACGATATCAGGCGTAGAAGAGTTTGAACATGCTGATCGATTCCAGCATTTACACATCGATATAATCGGCCAATTGCCTATCTCAGCCGACGGGTATAGATACTGTGTAACAATGATAGATCGTTTCACAGGGTGGCCAGAGGCCTACCCCGTTCAAAACATTACGGCGGAGACCGTAGCGAGAGTAGTATTTGAAGGTTGGATTGCTCGTTTTGGATGTCCTGCGAAGCTTACAAGCGACCAGGGCAGACAATTTGAGAGCGATTTATTCGCTAAGTTAATGAAATATTTGGGCATACATAAAATACGTACAACTCCTTATCATCCGCAAAGTAACGCTATGATCGAACGTTGGCATAGGGCACTTAAAGTGGCCCTGATGGCTCGTTTGCAAAGCAACAATAGTAATTGGGTCGATGAGTTGCCGATCGTATTATTAGGATTACGGACGGCTACTAGGAGCGACAGCGGTGTGAGCGCGGCGGAATTAACTTACGGCAAGACTATTCGTTTGCCAGGAGATTTTTATGACGATGCTAAAATTAGTGATTCGGATTCGGAATATTTGCATAAGCTGAGAGATACTATCAGCAAATATAAGCCTCGACCGAAATATCATAGTAAATCGTACTCTTTATTCGTTCCAGATAGTTTAAATTCTTGTAAAAGTGTTTTTGTAAGGAATGATGCAATGCGCAGGTCTTTGCAACCGCCGTATGAAGGCCCATATATAGTTATAAGTAGATATAAAAAATATTTTATAATAAAAATTGGTGATAGAGAAGTTTCCGTATCGATAGATAGGCTCAAACCCGCCTACACTATCGATATAGATACATCTACAGGAAGTAGTCTCCAATTGAACCATAGTGGTAACGTAAATTTAAATTTAACTAAAGATAGCATTCCCCAAGATGTTATAAGTCATAAAACAACACGAACCGGTCGCGTTATCAGACCACCGGTACGTTTTGCTTAGTCGACAATAGAAGTTTCTCGGTAATGTTATATGTACCAAATATTGTCGTACGATATTATTAATATGTAATGCAACTTTGCTATATTTTATTGTGAATTTCAAGTGCAATTGTGCATTTATATTAAATGAATGTAATACATTATAAAATTTTGTCAATTTTACAATTATTTTTAGGTTGCACACAACTGTAAAATTTATTGTAATTTGTTTATACACACATACATTATTTTTTAAGATATATAATAAGTATTGGTATTAACGCGTCAAACCAATTTTCGTCGTCAAGTACTTAGTGTCTTACACAAAAATTATACTTACGTATTTTTGCAATGGGTTACAACCAAAGTAAACAGCAACAAAACAATG
Organism: Mythimna impura; assembly: GCA_905147345.3. Taxonomy (NCBI): domain Eukaryota; kingdom Metazoa; phylum Arthropoda; class Insecta; order Lepidoptera; family Noctuidae; genus Mythimna; species Mythimna impura. The sequence goes on along the minus strand of LR990356.1, from coordinate 18,915,343 downwards.
TGGCCGTTGCTCAGTCAGTGACAAATGAATATATTGGACAAAAAGTTAATTATCTGGAAATCGTTTTAATTATCATCGCAGTAGCACTGGGCTTAGTGTTACTGTGCTTATTCAGAAGTCAGTGCAAGAAACGCGTACGCGCCTGGTTGCGTAAGGAAGCAGCAATTGTTGGTGTATCTCCACCGGTGGTCAAGGTCCACTCAGTCCAACCACCCACGGTGGCGCACCACACCGATAATAATTATTAAACAAGTAGTGTGATGTGTGTGAAAGCAAACCATGTATTTATATATATTTTATTTTTGGATATGGGGTAAACATTTTTTTGTGAGGGGGGCTACTGTAGGGACACATATTAATATTATATATATACATATGTAAGTATCTATTTTATGCTGAGAGCGCACCTTAGTGGCGGCTGTGCCCGCCTCATAAGTTTTAGCGCCAGTCGCAAATATACGGAGTTAACATCAAGTCGTGTATCATTTCTCCACACTAATTACCCAACACACCTATAGTAGATATACATGTACATAACTTAATGTTATTTTTTCTTTTCATTATGATAAATATAATAGATGACTGTTACAGATGACAGACGTTCGTGACAGATGGCCGTTGGGGCCGAAAGGTTCTGGAGTGGCGACCGCGTACCGGAAGACGCAGTGTTGGAAGGCCCCCTACAAGGTAGACCGATGGCCTGGTGAAAATTGCGGGAATCCGATGGATGCGAGACGCACAGGACCGTTCATTGTGGCGACATTTGGGGGAGGCCTATGTCCAGCAGTGGACGTCTATCGGCTGAAATGATGATGATGATGATAAATATTTGAAATGCGACCCTGAAATCCAGTAAGTAGCAGTAAGCACTCAGAATCTACATCACACTATATTCAAAAATATTGAATGTTTTCATAAAGGTCGTGATAATGTACACATAAATCTTCTTGACATGCTAAAAGTTTTATCTAGCGGCGACTTATTCTGTGCTAGCGGTGATCGATAACCTCACTTCGCATAATATCTATGCCCCATCTAAACTAGAGACATATCTTGTAGTAAAAATATCAAAAGCAGCATAGGGTAATCAATCATTTATCTAAGTAAGCAATTTTTGGCAATGAATATAAGAAGCTATACTGTAAACGTGGCCTGCCGAAGGGCGTCTTACAGCTTGCAAAATAAAAAAATAAAAATAATTCTGGCTGGTTTTGAACACTCGTTTGAAAATAGAATAGGTAATTATGAGTCGTATCACCCGAGCCCAAGTCGTCGACGGCGCCGGCGCGTATTGTTCCACGCGCGCCTCAGGGAGATGTCAGCAAATCGTAGGGGCCCAGCAGGGTCGAAGCCTACTGGGGCCATGGGTAGTGTGAAAACGAAACCCGGGGCCCTAGGACGAAGGCAACGAAGGAACAGGAGTGGGTTTTTAGTCAGTAAAAGTCCGACACTATCTCCCGCCTCGCCCAAGAGCGGGGTATGTCATAAGATGATTTTCCCACCGAAAAAAAAAAAAAAAATCACCGTTTACTTGCGGGCGAATTTTTAACATTCCGGTTCCGTTAGACGTAAAAGAACAGAACTGGGTAGATTAAACTTTATTGTACACCAAAATAGTAATAAAGTTACTTTTACATAAACATAAATCAATGGGTTTAATGGTGGTCTTATCGCTGACAGCGATACCTACCAGTAAAGAGCAACCATGGAGTTTCTTGCCGGTTCTTCTCAAACGATCAATTGGAACCATGCAGTTTTTAATGTTTTATAAATGATGGGCACTTATAAAACATTAAATGCTGCACAGTTCCTGATATAATTAATCGTTCGTTTATGTGAAATATTTTTTTAAAATTAAATTAAAGACAACACTTGGATGGAATTAGCTCGTCGTCCGACCGTCTGGTAACCGTCCGGACCGAGCCCAAGTTGCCGACGGCGCGTAGTGTTCCACGCGCGCCTCAAGGAGATGTCAGCAAAACCATAGGGGCTCTGCAGGGTCGAAGCCTACTGGGGCCATGGGTGATGCGAAAGAGAACCCCGGGACCCTCGAACGAAGGCAAAGAAGGAACAGGAGTGGGTTTTTAGTCAGTAAAAGTCTGACACTAACTCACGCTCCGCCCAAGAGCGAAAGATTTCCTTGGATGATTTTCCCACCGAAAAAAAAACACTTGGATGGAATGCAAAAACTTTTCCTTTTAAATAGTAATAACTATGTAATACCAGATTTAAGCAATTTCTTTGTTCACTTGATAGTCAAGAATCTCACGGGAACAATGGGAAAAAACATTTAAACGAAGAGAATATTGCCAAAGCTGTGGGATTGTTCGAAAGAGTTACTGTGGCTCTGGAACGCAAAAGACGACTGAAAGAACATAGTAGGTTTTAGTCAGTACAATGGTGACACTCTCTCTCGCCCTACCCAGAGCGGCTAAAGTTATTTAATGATTTATAATTAATATTATGTGAATAAAAAAAGCTGGTAAAAGGAGTACTTAGGGACCCGTCGTACTTCAATGACTCTGCGCTTTCTGGTGGTCACCACTATATATTTTTTCTTTCAGGAGTTGCAGTGGTTGGACATAGCGTGGTTAGCTTGTTTATATAACTACCGTTAGCCCACAGCCGTTTCGATCTGTGGTATTGTGGAACAGTGGTCGTTTGCTCTGATAAGCTCATCCCACCATATTTTACTAGGTCTACCGTAATAACTGCTGACTGCATCAGGGCTTCACAATGAGGCCATGTTGATATCATTTACAAATGTTTATCAACAAATGTTTCCTCACATTAGGAATTAGGGGCCCAGCAGGGTCGAAACCTACTGGGGCCAAGGGTCTGATTCTAAGTCAAAATTAAAAGTTTTTATTTCACATAGGCCTACATGGGCACTTATAAAACGTCAGAAGCTAGTGCACGGTTCCAAATTGGTCGTTTCCTATGGAGAAGAACCGGCAAGAAACTCCATGGTTACTCTTTTAAAAAAAGTGGTTGTTTACAATATTTTCATATTACAGTATTAATATATATTATGTAAGAACAGTGTAGACCAGTCAATATTGTACCCAAAAGCACAATAAAAATAATCATATTAAAAAAGTGAGTATTCTGAAAGAAAGACTCGGCTCTGGTACGAAAGGCAACGAAGGAACAGGAGTGGGTTTTTAGTCAGTAAAAGTCTGACACTATCTCCCGCTCCGTCCAAGAGCGAGGGATGTCATTAGATGATTTTCGAAGCGAAAAAAAAACACTAGAAATTTCTCCTGTATCGTGAGTGTTTACTTCTCACTCTACCTAGAGTGAGAAAAGTTATTTGAAGACTTTTCACCTAAAAAGAAAAGAAATTTACTTTCGTAATTATTATTATGAAGAATTAACCGATACGCTTTTCCTTTCATAGTATTAAAGCTCCATGTTCCTCAAGAACGTCAAGTTTCTATTGTAATATATTCACCGTTGAACCTACTATGTTTATTTTACTATGTAAAGGCTTTGACGAAGATCTATTGTCTTTGCGTACAGGAAGGTGACTGTGTACAGGAAGGTGAATGTTTGTACCTAACCCAAAAGGGTACGAAATAAGGTACCTTTGGTTTAGTTAAAGCAACATATTATGAGGTACATAACAGTATGTATGGATATATATGTGTTATAAATGGTGAGTGCTTGATCTAATACGTGTGATGTTACGGAAATTAGGGTTTTGTGTTCTTTTCAGGGTTCCGTACCTCAAAAGGAAAAAACGGAACCCTTATAGGATCACTTTGTTGTCCATCCGTCTGTCTGTCTGTCTGTCTGTCAAGACCCTTTATCTCGGGAACGCGTGGAGGTATCAAGTTGAAATTAATATCATATACTTAAGTCTGCGGTCCCTTGATGCTGTGACTTCTAAGTTATCGAAAAAAAAAAGATACGGTCGTTTATGTCGCAAAAAACGTATATTTCGACATTCTCAAGGAAATCAAAATTCATACGATAGTTCCCGTTGACCCAAAATCTTGAAATTTGGCATAAAGCAAGGTCTTATAGGCTAGATATAGGAAGAAATCTGAAAACAGTAAATTTGTTCTTTGTCACAAAAAAAAATATTTTGCGATTAGAAAAAATCTTCGAAACTCCATTCAGGACTTGAACTGTTTACATAGGTATGTTTGTACGGAACCCTCAGTGCGCAAACCCGACTCGCATTTGCCCAGTTTTTTTTTTAAGAAAACATTGCCTTATTGTAGAATTTACTCCTGTAACGTAAATACGTATATAAACATGTAAACTCACTTAAACAAGACAATAATTATCTGCAGACCATACAAATAATTATTCCATTTGTAAATCGAACTTGCGTTAGGCAGCACAGCAGGCCATCGCTCAACCACTGCGCCATTCGAGCCGTTTAAATAAAATACTAAAAAAATATTATGATATCTTCACAATATTAAATGTTATTATTACAAGTACCGAGAAATTGTTATCTAAACATTGTTTCAACCTTTTCCCGTGTTTATATTTGATATAAAATGCGGAAACTCATTGTTATATCAAGATCGTTTTGATCGTTTTAGGTGCCTTCAAGGCTAGAGTGAATAGGCTCTTAATAAACTAGTGTGCCTCACCCTCAATGATTGCATCACTGCTTACCATCAGGTGGGATCGCAGTCAAGCACTGGTTTATATCAAATAAAAAAAAAAAGTAAAGAGTAATCGTGGCCCTAGAAAGCAAAGGACAACTGAAGGGCATAGGTGGCTTTTATTCAGTAAAAAATCAATCTAGAGTGGGTGATTTATGATTGCGAGCGGCTGATTCCCAGCCCCAAAAAAAACTCATAGTGTGAGGAGTTATCTGATAATTTTCCACTTCAAAAAAAAAGGAGTGTGTACCTACGCGTTTACCTAATGTGCACTCGTATTTGGTCAGTCATTAATTTCAGTTATTTAGGGTGACCGTATTGCCAACTAAGGTCAAATCTAATCTCCAGGCTACTGCTGAGTAACGCCAGATTATAAACCCAATAACATTTTTCCCCACTCAGACATCCCACCCATGTGTTCCAAAAACGTTTGATGCGTTCGTTTTAGGAACACTTTTATGTGCATACATATGCGGATACAGGTCTGCTTTGCTTGGGCAGAGCACCGTCGTATCTTTGTGGAGGCAACTGGCGCCGGCAATCTCTCGCGTCCGGCCCTAGTTCGGGCCATGATACGAAGCTATAGAGAATAGGATATGATTATCTCCTTCAGTAGATCGGACGTCGGAAGTCACAGAGTGATTTTCGGTTACTATAGGCAAGGGTTTGCCGACGGCATGCCAGGACCAAACCCGGTTTGACTACGCATTGTATTTCACGCGCGCCTCAAAGAGATGTCAACAAGATTGACGAGGCCAGTTAGAATGTCACCTCCTAGAGCTGCGGATTGTTCGAAGGTGTTACAGTGGCCCTCGCAAAGGACTGAAGGGACCATCTAGATTTTAGTCATTAAAAGTCTAACACTCTCTTTCTCTCCAACCGGAGCGAGAGAATTCATTACCCACGTGAAAAAAAAGCTAAGGGGTTTTTTTTCGGTGGGAATATCATCCAATGACAAATCGCGCTCCTGGGTGGAGTGGGAGATAGTGTCAGACTTTTACTGACTAAAAACCCACTCCTGTTCCTTCCTTGCCTTCGCCCATGGCCCAAGTAGGCTTCGACCATGCTGGGCCCCTACGATTTGCTGACATCTCCCTGAGGCGCGCGTGGAACAATACGCGCCGTCGACGACTTGGGCTCTTTCTGGACGGTTACCGGACTGTCGGACGGCGAGCTAAGCTAAGGGGTGAGATTCCCTGCGAGAGTCGATACTTATAATCAAGAGTGAATGGGTTACTTTTAGGCAAGCTTGCTCTATTGTCGACCAAATCATCGCTTACCATTAGGTAAGATAGTGTTGCATACACAACCATGAGCCTATCGATAATTAAGAATAAAACGCTCAGCACAAGTGTTCAGAATTCGACCGAACCACTAGATTAACGAGCCAGTATAAAAAGCTAATTAAATTACATTTCGTTCATTGACTTTGCAAAGTTTAAATAAATACATCGAAACACTGCTACCGTTGAAGTACTATAAAAATACATTTTTAAAAACTTTTCTTTTATAAACATCTAATTTTATCGGAAAACTTGGAAACGATAAAAAGTTTTACCATAGAAAATATTGTAAGACCAATTTTCTTTAACGAATTTTCTAATAACAAAGAAGAATAATGCTAAGCTTTTTGTGGACACATTGGGGGCTAATTAATCATCGTTACAAGTTTAATTATGAAATTCTTTGTTTAGAAGTTGACACGGTTGGCGCAGTGGCTGAACGATAGGCTGCTGTGCTGCGTATTGTGGGTTATTACCACACGGATCAAATATTTGTATGGCTTAGTTGTTTCGGGTCTGATTGTGATACAGGAGTAATTTCTATTGTAATTTCTTCACACTAGAAATTGTCGTGTGCCTTGACGCTGTCAGAAGCCGTTGCAGCAGACCCAGCAAGATATAGTGGGATGAGCTAGATAGAGCAAACAACCAGTGTTCCACATTACCACGGATCGAAACGGCTGTAGGCTAATAATAAGCAAGTTAACTAAGCTATGTCCAACCACTATACCTTCTAAAAGAAAGAAAGAAAGAAAAAAAAGTATTTTATTTGGCACACGTACACAGATGCACACAATATAGAAACAACTTACAATGTTTACAATAAAAAAAAAAGAAATAACAGTGGTGAGCTCCTGAAAAGCGCCGAGTCATTGTAGTACAACAGGTCCCTAAGGACCACTACAACTACCTTTTTGAATAGTTTAGAAATCATTGAACAATTTGCTCTGGTTTTTTTTTACGTGGGAAAATCATCCAGTGACATCCCTCGCGCTTGGGTGGAGCGAGAGGACGTGTGTCAGAACTTTACTGACTAAAAACCCACACCTGTTCCTTCCTTGCCTTCGTCCCAAGGCCCCGGGTTTCACTTTCACACCACCCATGGCCCCAGTAGGCTTCGACCATGCTGGACCCCTACGGTTTGCTGACATCTCTGGCGCGCGTGGAACAATACGCGCCGTCGACGACTTGGGCTCGGTACGGATGGTTACCGGAGTGTTAGACTTTTACTGACCCACTTATGTTTCTTCAGTTGCTCTTTGTTGTTGCGTTTGAGGACCGAAGTAACTCTTCTGAACAATTCTATAGGCGGGATCCAACCCGCAACAAATTTAATCGGAAAAGAACAACGTAGAAGTAAAGCCGGGTATCCACTATCGTGAACCTCTTGCGCTCCACGCTCCTGCAACTGCTCCACATAATGGAGACGTTCGAGTTCCTGGAGCGTGTAACGGTGCACACAACGGTGGCAGTTTTAGGCGAACACAAAGGAGAACTCAGTCTGTTCGTGGACGCAAGCAAAATACTACGTTTAGTACGTACGTGTGAGCTCCACGCTCAGATAAACGGAGTGGTCGGATGAAAAACATTCGGAAGGTGACCGTGGATTGTGTGTTTCTTATGGAGATGCGCGTACCGTCTCCATCAGAGCGGTTGCACTATGCGCAGAGCAGAGTTAGTTAGCGAACAGTGGATAGCTTAAGAAAAACATAACGATACTACCCAGTCCCGAGTATCGCCACTGTGTGAACCGCCCGGAGGACACGGTGGAGCACACGGTGGAGGTGTGCCCTACTTAGGCAGAGCAACGCCATGTCCTCGTGGGTGCGATCGGCGGTGGCGATCTCTCGCGCAGGGCCTTGGTACAGGCCATGGTCCGGAGCAAGAAGGAGTAATGCGGCAGATCGCGTGAGGCAACGGTCCTCACGCCCAACCACCGCTGGGATTCCGATCCAGATTTCCGGCCACCATTGGCGTGGGCTTGCGGACGGCGAGCAATGGGTAGCCCGCCGGGCGACCGTCCGGACCGACCCCAAGTCGTCGACGGCGCGTATTGTTCTACGCGCGCCTCAAGTAGATGTCAGCTAATCGTAGAGACCCAGCAGGTTCGAAGCCTACTGGGGCCAAGGGTGGTGTGAAAGTGAAACCCGGGGCCCTGGGAAAAAAAAACGATTCTACCCAGTAGGTAACTATTGATAGGTCTAGGTATTGTTAAACTTACAGATTTTGGTTTCCCCAGTTGATCCATAATTCAGACTTCATCAAGTTTCTCTATACGTCCCCACGTCGATACATAAATTTTATATTCCACAAAGGAATATGAACCTTATATATGATGTTTTAAAAGTTTAATTGGTTTGTATTCTCGAAAGACGTTATTGTTATGTTAATACGTACGTACTTTTACATACATATAGGGTATCAATTAAAACTTGAACATTAACATTATCGTAACTTTTTGAATTGATGTCATCATTAGGGTAGATAATTTCTTTCAAAATGTTCAAGATAATTTATTTATTGATGTCACGAGAATCGACCACGAATAAGGTTGGAAAACGATGTAAGTAGGAGAAAATAAAATCAGTGTAAAAACCATCGGCCTATTTTTTTTTCCATCTACGTAGGTGTCGGCTTTTTAAATGATAGCGATTACGTTATACGATAGAGTCTAATTTTGTATGATCACACATCTACGAACCGACGTGGACAATCTCAATTAAACTTTCGAGACCCTAGTCCTCCTATAGAATATATACAATCCTAGTTTTTAATTAGTACAAAAAAAAGGGCTGTATCGGTACCCGTTACTGATCGATCATATTTGTGTAGTCACAAGTAAAAAAAAAACGAAATCCCTAAATTGTCCACGAAAACTTTTCATTATTGGTAAATTCATAATTGAATCAATCATTCATACTCGTAACAATTGCTATTAAAAAATACTACGCGCAGTGTTTTTCCATTTTTTGTTCAGTGTTGATTGGCATTTAGTCATTCATAATTACCTGTACAATATTTCCATAAAATGAGTGACATTTTGGGATATAAACAAACGCTAATAACTTTGCCGTTTATGAATATTATTTTTTGAGACTTTACTTAAATAATAACAAGACCTTTTCAGATAAGCCCGTTAAGTATTTGTACTTATTAAAAATTAGTGGTGTATAATATATATAAAAAAAAAAATATGAAAATCAGTTCTAAAGGTATTCTCTTAAATTTTTGATGATTCCTAACTTTCTCATTTTCATTACTAATATTATGAAGACGAAAGTTTGTATTTATGCATATACGAGGATATTCAGGTGTATGTATGTGTATGTTTGTTACTTTTTCAAGCGCAAACGGCTGAACGGATTTGGAGAAAATTTGGCACACGGATAGGCCATGTCCTAGAATATGACATAGGATACTTTTTATCCCGGGAGTATGTTCCCTTGTGATCTTTTTTTATTTTCATGCAAGCGAAGTTGCTAGCAGAAGTTAGTTATCTATACATAAATAAAATAAATTTATAGATTAGTCATTTTTATACTCGTACATCGAAAATCCATAATAAAAATGCTGACAATGATTTCATAAGCATTTAAGTACCTACTATTCAGCAAAATTAAGATAATCCACTCATCTCTCTAATTAAGACGGTAAGCTACACTGAAAACAGCGTCAGCCATTCTTCGGTGCTTTTTTTTCTCATAATTATTGTACTTTTTGCAAAACTTTCGACGAGAGGTAAAAATCATAATAGAGAAACATTTTTTGGAAGAGCTCGCGGTTTTTACATTTTATAGTTGTAATTTTTTTGTGTTTTAAGCTGGCTTGAACATTTAGGGAAAATGGTTAAAAATAATACCCGCATTTATTCGCATTCGTTTATGTGTTTGCTCAAAAGACTGATCTTATGTTTCCGTTATAATTTTAAACTGATGCTAACTGATGGAACATTTAGTGGCACGAGGAAGAGTAGAGGGCCAACGTTCTTATGGCCGATCACCAGATGGGAAGACCGCATTAACTCCTTTGAAGTGTTCCCTCATTAAATGTACACGCAGTGACACAAATAGAGAGAGAGAGATGGAGAAATCCCACAAAAACCGCAACCAATCAACTAGACGATCCATGACCACAACCACTCTACCAGGAGTGTACAGCTGAGAAAGAGAATCAACAAGGCAACATTATTTCGTGGATTTAAATAAACGTTCACTATACTTTAACTTGACCCTAATATAAACGACCCTTTATTATCAAAACATTAGCTATGCACAAGCCTTAAAAAAAAACATAGCGCTAAGTAAAACCTCTACAGAAAACACTGTAATATCAGTAATAAGAATGTATCTCGGCGGTAAAGTGTTAATTTTATTAGTAGAAGGGTTGTACCCTTTTACTAATAAAATTAACACTTTACCTAGATCCTTATTATCTAAGGGACTCATAACATTTAATACTGTTGAGCAAAAAAGAAAATGGACACGTAAAATCTCGGCTATCGCAAAAGTTACAGAGAAGTATTTTCAAAGAAAACCAAAGAGATAGAGTTGAGTCGTTGAGACGAACAAAATTAGTTCTTACTTGTACAAATTGCAAATAGAGATATCTATAAAAAGGAACCAGGTGGAATAGAAAGCTCGTTTTAGAGTCGTTACGATGAAAAATATATAACGCCTTGCTGAATTCGCCCGCCTCTGAGAGACGGCTATCCGAATCGATACCTTGTGCCAAAGTGGGACTCGAAGACGCTTCTGGTGTGAAATAGTGGGCTTGGAACTTTGTAAAAGTTCATTGAGATAGGTATTTAGTTTATTGTTTTGTTCTTGAATGTAGCTGAAGCTTTATTTTGGTGTTTTTTTAACTCTACTGACTCGCCCCAGCGGGAATGTTCAAGAGTTATTATGACTGAAATGTATAGGGCAACTGAAATAACAGAGGTGGGATTTACTCAGTGTCCGCTCAACTCAAAGCGCGAGCAGTTATTTGAAGATTTCCTACCTTTAAAAAAAACCGCTCTGGCTTTGCTTGGGTACAAATGATACACACAAACGTTTCCCGTTTATTGAACTTTCCATGAGTGCAAACCATATTAAAATCCGTCACATAGTTTAGGAAGAGTCAGTGGATAAACAGATAGATGCAGACAATGATTTTGTTTTATACTATGTGTAGTTTTATATTATTACTAGCTTTTCTCTTCTTTGGGGGAGGTCTATTTCCAACATTGGACGTTTAGAGGTAGGTGGAACAGAGTGTAAAGTCCCATAAACCTTCGTTGAAAAGGGAGGATCCTCCGATCAGACGGGTGTTATGTCTGGTGGGCAACTGCCCGATAGATGATTTCGGGCTGTTCTATATAATATTCCAAACACGTGGAGAACTTTAATTGCGCGATGCAGGATTAGTTCTTATGTGACGACATAGATGTCGCTACAGTCGTCTTTCGGCTGAAATGATGATGATGATGATGACTAGCTTCTGCCAGCAGCTTCAATCTCATGATAGTCGAAAATTTTACCAAGGTAACATACTCTCTTGATAAAAGCAACACCTACCTACATTAGCACATAGGATAACACTCAATTGTTTCAAGAACATGGCCTATCTGTGTACCAAGTTTCATCGAAATCCATTGAAACGTTCGAACGTGGAGAAGCGACAAACATACACACACACACACACATACTCAGAGGTACTTTGAGGTATCACAATACCTCAAAAATGTCTTTACATTAAAACGCCAATGCAAACTATTGGCATGATTTACTTTTTTCTTTTCGCCAGACAGGAAACCTAGGTTATATGTTAGAGGCCAATGCAAGGAATTAATAGCAAAAAGAACAAGGTCTTTAAACCGTAACCGAACGAAGATACGTATCCCACTTGATGGTAAGCAGTGATGCAATCGTTGATGGAAAAGTTCTGTTTTTGTTCAATTTGGATTGTTTGCCTTTAATTTCTTAAATTAAAACTATAGGTACCGTACAAAAGATAATTCGTTTTAATGTCTTTCAACAAACATACAACGAAATTCTCGTCAAACTGAATGAACGGAACGTTATTGAATTTCATTAACCACATAATTATTATTATACGTGAATAAAACATACGTCATAGATCGTATATTTCAATAAACACTTAACGTTTAATTAAAATTCATTATACAATAATCACAGCCGATTAATTTCAAAGTGGTTTCGATTCTCCATTTAGAGTTAATTGGTAAATAAAAAGGGGTAGCAGAGTGGATTCGGTTGCATTATCGAAAGCCGGTGATGCCATTCATCCGGTTGGATCGTAAACATTAAAATCAATTACCCATTGTTTCATGATAAGCGTAAATAAACTGAAAACATAAGTGTGATAGAAAGGTAGGTGGCATTGGATACGGGTTGTTAAACAAAATGGCTGTAATGTTATGGACGAATAGTAGCAACAGTAATAGCAATATCTTGTTGTTTTTAGGGTTCCGTAACTTAAAAGAAAGAAACGGAACCCTTATATGATCACTTTGTTGTTCGTCCGTCTGTCTGTCTGTCAAGAACTTTTATCTCGGAAACGTGTAGAGGTATCGAGTTGAAATTGAAACCATATATTCAAATTTGCAGTCCATTGAAACTGTGAAAAAATCAAACTTCTGCGTTAGCGAAAAAAAAAGATACGGTTGTTTATTTCGCAAAAACGTATATTTCGACCTTATTTCAACACTCTCAAGGAAATCAAAACTCATAGGGTACTTTCCGTTGACCTAGAATCCTGAAATTTGTCATGAAGCAAGGTCTCATAGCACAAGTAGCGGTATAGGAAAAAAATCTAGTTAATAACAGTAAATTTGTTGTTTTTAATAATAATAATATTCCACAACTATCACACAACGCCGTCTAGTCCCAAGCTAAGCAGAGCTTGTGTTATGAGTCCTAGACAATTGATAAACATACTTGTATATTTCTAAATACATACATATTATAGATAAAAATACACCCAGACACAGAACAAATTATCATGCTCATCTCACAAACATTTGTCCTGGGTGGGAATCAAGCCCACGACCTCCGGCATAGCAGTCAGGGCCACTAACCACAAGAGGCCAGCCAACAGGCCATTTATATTTCTATTAGTCATTCAATATTTATTTTGCAAATAGGTTTAAACTAGATGAGGCCGGTATTGATAGTTGTTACGAGTCTGGGTGTCTTGTGTATGTTAGTTTTCATGCTTGTGAACGCACTCTTGGCACTGGAGTAATTCTTAGAGTGGGTCATCGTTTCTTTTTTTTTATGCCTGATAAATACATTGCTACTATGGAATATTTCGTGAAAATACATGCAATTTGTAAGGGTTAATGCACGGAATAAAGAAGAGCTGGACAAAATAAACACCACATAAACTTTGAGATCTATTTACTCTCGTATCAACACAAGCTCATGACATGGCCTGATGAAAACATGAGACAGCTAACAGGGTTCCCGGTTCTGACACCTCAGGGTACGTCAACCGTACTTAAGTTTCATTACTCCTAAAGACCCTTTAATGCTCAGATCTCTTCTCACCTCCATTTGCCTAACTGGCGAATTTTCTGAGCAGTAATTTGTCACACCTCGTTTATCTAGCTTAAAAGCTTTTCCAGTAGGTATTGCGGGATTTGCTTCTTGGCAGCATTTTGTAAATTTACATAATTATTATTATCACAAAAGCATCTACCTATGCAAACATAAGCTACCTTCTAAACTCGCTTAATTATTTCCAACACATTGACCCACTTTTTCCGCCCAATTATACATCCAAACATTTATTTTTAAAACCGTTATTTATCACGTACACACTTCCTCATTAGCGTGGACTGCAGGTATAAACATGCACGCGATTATAAATCTTATCAACATAAAAATATAAACCTAAATGGCGTAAATTTCGTACAATATGCCTGTATAATTCGCTTAGGGAGGTCTCCCCAATATTTTGGAGTCCATTTAATTAGAGGGACCCTTAATAAATCAAGGAAAGATAAATTGGTTTAAATGGTACCCTCCTACCTTCCTAGAGGTACTAGACTGGTGAAATTTATACGCACCTATGTGTACCTGTCCTTCCGACTACCCACATGCCAAACTTGTTTTCAATGGACAAAATGGGGAAATTAATGACAAAAGGATCAAGGTTAAAGGTATTTACCGAAGCGAGATTGGACGTCTTTTAAGCCATTCTATACAAAAAACGAGTAATGCATTTAATGTTTCTACAATCTGTGGTAGTTTGAATAATATTCTAGTTACAGTGGCGGACCAATATTATAATATAATAGGCCGTTTATTAGACACTGGGCGGATAGACGTCGACCAGACATTCCTGGGCCGAATTAATTGTTTGCTTCAATTACTTTATTATTTACTAACAATGGATTCAGATGATAAATTACCTAAAAACCAATATTTTAAAGGTCTCTGGGAGATGATTTTGGAAATGATTTTACTCATAAAAGGAGAAACTGACTGACTGACAAACAGCAGTCGTACAGCCGAAACTATTGGGATTAGGAGCGTGAAATGTTGTACAAGATTTCCTTTTATGACGTAGGCGAGCACTAAGAGAAGATTCTCCAATATTGACCCTCTAAGGGGATGAAACGGGGGTCCAAAGTTTGTATGGAGTACCTACTTTCACGCGGGCAAAGCTGGTAGAAGGTAGTCATTACTAATTTCATAGCTAAGTGCCTGAAGTTCTTTCCTCAGACATGACAAGTTGCTGTGGGGTAGGTGGTGGAAGAAAAGCCGCTAGTTAATCCTAGCGGGTACCAATTAATTAGGCCAGACATTAGTCATTGCATAAATGGGCGATTCGTTTTAGAGAAAGGATTCAATTTATGCACCATTAATTTTGCAATAGGATTTAATTGGATTCACTAGAAGTCCATGTAGGGATTAAATTTATTGAAACGGTTTTACTATTTGAGCTAACAATTTAGTTTCAACAGCTTTTTGCATTAGTTTCTGACGCATTTTAGGAGAATTTTGCCGTGAACCAGAATGGAAATCATGAATTCAATGTTATCACTGTATGTAAATATTGATATTAAGATGCAATCAGCCGATCGCTAGCATAGTAGGGAAGTGCTGGGTAGATTGATTTATATCTATTTGTGATCATCATCATCTTCCTGCCCTTGTCCCGTGTTATTTGGGGTCGGCGCAACACGTTTTTTTCTTCCATTCTGCCCTGTCACTCGTCATACTATCACTAACTTCCTTTTCTTTCATATCACTCTTCACACAATCCATCCATCTTTTCTTTGGTCTCCCTCTCCCTCTCCATCCATCCACATGTAAATTCATAACTCTTTTAGTAACATGCGTTTCATCTCTCCTCTTCACATGACCATACCAAGACAAACGATTCCCTTTCAACTTTTCAGTCACTGGCGCCACTTTCAAACTTCCCCTAATATACTCATTTCTCACTTTATCCATTCTCGTCACACCACACATCCATCTTAACATTCTCATCTCCGCTACGTGCAATCTTTTTTCATCCGTCTTTTTCACAGCCCAACATTCTGATCCATACAGTATGACAGGCCTTATCACGGACTTGTAGATTTTACCCTTCAACTTGAGGGGCATCCGTGGGTCACAAGTTGTTCCCGTGACCTGTCGCCATTTCATCCATCCTGCGTTGATCCGATGTGTTACGTCCCGGTCTACCTCACCATCCCCTTGGACGAGTGACCCGAGGTACCGAAAGTCGGAGCAGATCGGTATGGGTGTTCCAGCGAGAGATAAAGGCACTGGATTGGAGAGACCGCCGAAATCGCAGAACAAGTATCTATTTGTGATCAATTTTTATCAAAATGCGATCACACGTTAACAGATACCACCTTTTTATATTAGTCAGACAATTTTTTTTTGTTTCCATAGCCATTATTATCCTACTGCTGGGCGAAGGCCTCCCCTAAGTCTTTCCAGACATCCTTCTCTCACGCCATCTCCACCATTGCGCACCATCTCGCGCCATTTCGAACCAGTCCTCGTGGTACGCGTTATTAAAATAAAATAAAATAAAAATAAAAAAGCCTTTTAATTCATGCAATACTAAGTAATTGTACAATTAATGGATCTTAAAATTCTGCTCGAAATAAATTAAAAATATTAGTGATGATATTTGGCTAATTAATAAAATCTCTACTTTAGGTGTTATATAAGAAAGATCCAAAAAATTCGGCACTCTGTTATCAGACAAAAAACAAAAGTAACAGATGCTCTCACATATGCTCTAAAGCTCAAATGGAGATGGGCAGGCCACGTAGCAAGAATGAGTGACGACCGCTGGACTATCCGCATGACGTCATGGCCTGGCTCTACAGGCATTAGGAAACGAGGAAGACCAATAACTAGATGGGTAGATGACATCACACGAGTCGCAGGAAAAAACTGGATGTCAAAAGCCACAGACCGAGACCACTGGTCATCTCTGGAGGAGGCCTTCACTCACACCAAGTGAGAGATTCATGCATGCTAATTTATTTTTTATTTTTTACATAATAGATTATTTAATACAATTTTTTATGCTATTTATTTTTAATTCAATCATCAATCATATAATGTTGTTTTATTGCAAAATCAATGAAATCTTTATTATTTATTAATTTTATATTATTAATTATTTTTTATGTTACATACTTTTAATTGTTTGACATTTTGTAAGAATTGGCGATGTAATTAACTGTAATAATTTATATAATTTACAGCAATGTTTGGCAAAATTTATGATAACACCTAAAGTACGCGTTATTATAAATAATAATTATTTATAATTAAGTTTTCTAGTACATTAGCTTGAGTATGATGAATAATAAAAATCACTGTATAAATGTGTATAATCAGAGTAAGTAGATGTGTTTGCGTGTTGAAGTTATAACCCTTAAGCGTTTTGTTGTAAAATAAAGATTTCACGCAACCACGGTCACCCTAGTGAAAAATTATTCGAAATATAATTTATATAAACACGGCCCTTAATGGCATAAAGCACGCTTTTAAGTTTCATAAGTTAGATTATATTCCTTATTATGATGCAAACGGAAAATTGTAGTTTTTATTCTCCAAATATTTCGGTGATAAATTCACGCTGATTTTTTAAGGGCGAAAGTTTTTATATGTTTGTGTATGTATTTGTTACTCTTTTAAGCGGAATAGATTTATATAAAGTTTAGCACACGGATAGGCAACGTCCTCGCCTTACGATTGACGCAGGTTTCTAACCGGACATGGTAAGTTCGGAAGGTTTCTGCACGGGTTCGTGCGGGAGAAACGCCCGGGTGCCCCCATTGTGTGGACCACCCGGAGGACACGGTGGAGCATACGGTAGAGGTGTGCCCTGCTTGCGCCAGAGCACCGTCGTGTCCTCGCGGGGGCAATCGGTGGCAACGATCTCTCGCTCCAGGCCCTAGTACAGGCTATGGTCTGGAACGAAGAGGAATGGCAGGCGGTGGCCTTTTTCTGCAAAGCAGAAATGCTAGCAAAGGAGGCGGCCGCCCCAGCCGCCGGGATCCCGATCCCGATTTCCAGCCACCGTAGGCGCAGGCTTGCGGACGCCAAGCAATGGATAGCACGCCGTTTGGTCATCCGGTAACTGTCCGGACCGAGCCCAAGTCGTCGACGGCGCGTAGTGTTCCACGCGCGCCTCAAGGAGATGTCAGCAAATCGTAGGGGCCCAGCAGGGCCGAAGCCTACTGGAGCCAAGGGTTAAGTCAAAATTAACGTAAGGCAAAGAAGGAAGAAGAGAATAGAATAGAAGAGATCAATCGTCGAATCCGACTCGACTGGGCAGCGTTCGGGAAGCTGCACGGTATCTTCTCTTCCAATATACCACAGTATCTCAAGACGAAAGTCTATGACCAGTGCGTGTTGCCAGTGATGACGTATGGCTCCGAAATGTGATCGCTTACAATGGGCCTCATCAGAAGACTTAAAGTCACCCAAAGAGCAATAGAGAGGGCTATGCTCGGAGTTTCCTTGCGTGATCGAATCAGGAATCAGGATATCCGCAGGGAACCAAGGTCCATACCGACATAGCACGAAGAATCGCCAAACTAAAGTGGCAATGGGCAGGGCACATTACTCGCAGAACAGATGGCCGTTGGGGCCGAAAGGTTCTGGAATAGCGACAACGTACCGGAAGACGTAGCGTTGGAAGGCCTCCTACAAGGTGGACCGATGACTTGGTAACGGTTGCGGAAGTCCGATGGATGCGAGACGCACAGGACCGTTCGTTGTGGAGACGCTTGGGGGAGGTCTATGTCCAGCAGTGGACGTCTTTCGGCTGAAATGATGATGATAAAAGTCTGACATGCCGTCTCGCTCTGCTCAAGGATGGGAGATGTCATTAGATGATTTCCTACCCAAAAAAAAAAACGGGTAGACAAACCATAGCCTAGAATTAGCACATCATCATTTCACTAGCCTTTTCCCGATTAGCTTAGGGTCGGCCTCCAGTCTAACCAAAATCTGGCTGAATACCCGTGTTTTACCTAGAGCGACTGCTCAGATCTCCACAACCCAGTTACTGAGAAACAAGATATCCTCGGATAGTTGGTCTTTCTGTCGTCTGACTACCTGTAACGACTGTCAAAGATCTTTGTATGACAACCAGGACCAACAGCTTTACGTGCGTTCTGAGGCACGGGGTGTCAGTAATCTTCTAGATAAACTTAGAAAAAAAAACACGAAATAAATTGGAAAAAAAACACGATATAAAAAAAAAAAAAACAGGAAATGTGTTTTTTTTTGTGTTGTGTGATTTTATAATATATATAAATAAACTATATTATGGTGGTATGTAGATACATACCCTACAAGTAAGTACATAATGGATTGAAAAATTCACATTGGTACTTGCCCGGTTTTGAACCCACAACCTTAATTATGCATGAGAGACCTTAACCACAGGGCCACTACGACACTGGAATAGCGTATACGATACTTTTTATGTTCCTAGTATACTTATAGTATAGCATTTATATTTGTTTGGGTTTTAATTGAACCTTGTAGAGGCTCTCAAAAGAGGGTTTCGATTGAAAAAAAGAGATTCAATTTCAATTGATTTATTTCCACCACGTTAATAGGTTGGCTTTTGTGAACTGAAATTAGATTTGTTAAATGCGCGGCGGGTCGGTTTTGAGCTCGTGGATTGAACTCCTGTAAACTTTGATGATTAATTTGGATTTTCTTTATTTACGCACGAAGAAGAACCACATCATGGTAAGTCCCTACGTTGTCTAAATGACAACGAAGGGACTTACCATGATGTGGTCAAAATGTCAGTCGTACGAGCGAGAAAGAGAAGTGGAGGTATACACTCTATACAGTTCCATCCTTGTAACAGTTCAGCCCCCCTAGCCAAGTTACGACCATTTAATTTAGATTCTCTTGCATCGAATGCCTCGAGTAGGCCACGCCTCCGATTACTTTGTTCTGACCACTGAGCGTTGAGATGGGGTCAGAAGGTCGTGTGGCCGCCTCCTTTGCTAGCATTACTGCTTCACAGAAGGAGGTGACTGCCTGCCACTCCTCCTCGCTTCGGACCATGGCCTGTACCAAGGCCCGGCGCGAGAGATCCGCCGATCGCCCCCATGAGGATACGGTGGTGCTCTGCTCAAGCGAGATGAAAGATAGTATTGGGAACCATATTTATGTCGTCGAAATAAATAAAGTTTGTGTTTTTCGATGGCAAAATTAATTAATTTAATGTCAATATGCAATGACACATGACTAATTCCCGTATTTTTAAGAACCGGTCGCATTCGCATCGCATTCTCAATTTGTAATAAAACACATCTAAATTTTCAACTTCATTTTAACAAGGTTTTAACATTAATTGAGACGAATAATTGTGACTTCAATTATAACATTTTTCAAAGTATGAAAATGAGCCTTATGGAATAGGACATAAGATACCTTAAATCCTGATATTAATTAAATCCCCATAGATGGATGGATTGTGTGAGAAGTGATATGAAAGAAAAGGGAGTTAGTGATAGTGTGACGGGTGACAAGACAGAATGAAAGAAAAAAACATGTTGCGCCAACCCCAAACAAAAAGGGACAAAAGCAGAAAGATGGTGACGATGACTTAAGTTCGACTTATGCACGGACTGAGACAAAAATAATTCATCAACAAAAGCAAAGTCGTCAAGCATTACATTATAAAACTAAAAACCAACAGTTCTGCTATCTTAAACAACATCATTTATTACAAGCGACGATCAATTTGTATCAATGGACGATCTATCTCTAGAGAGATGGTAAATCAATCCTATTATATCGTCTGTCTAGCTATCTAGGTAGAAATATAATGCTCTGGAGAGTAGCCGGGGATATTGAAAACGTCTGATCAAAGCCTTTGCCCTGTAACGCCTCGATTGCCGATCTAATAACATCAGTAAATACTTGATAGGATAAAATTTAATCCTATTCGATTCGTTCGACGATATGAAATCCACACGACGCAAACTACAAGCTATCGCTTAACACTAGAAGCGCGGAACATCAATGTCAATTTTGGATATTTTATTTATGCTACAGTAATATGGATAGATGAATGGTATACAAATGAAACTAGTAACTAATAATACACTATTTGTTTTATGTATTTACACATATTTTGGTGTACTTTGCGATTCTACTCATAATAAAACTGGAGCAGGAAGAATATAGGAGTGGGTCAAATTTGGGACGTCCGCGCTTCTAGTGTTTCTAAGAAAGCGCATACAGCGTAAGTCCTGTTGGTAACTGTATAACAAAAAAACCGGGTAAGTGCGAATCGGAAACTTACCTATTTTAAATAGCTTAATCCCGAATCGAGTCTCGAAGATTTTTCCGTTTTTCGAATCGCTTAAAAGTTATTTTTTGTGACGTAACTACTTTACAGTTTTCGACGGATGGACGGAAATGGACGGAAAAAAACGGATGAAAAAAGATTGCACGTAGCGGAGATGAGAATGTTAAGATGGATGTGTGGTGTGACGAGAATGGATAAAGTGAGAAATGAGTATATTAGGGGAAGTTTGAAAGTGGCGCCAGCGACTGAAAAGTTGAAAGGGAATCGTTTGTTTTGGTATGGTCATGTGAAGAGGAGAGATGAAACGCATGTTACTAAAAGAGTTATGAGTTTACATGTGGATGGATGGAGAGGGAGAGGGAGACCAAAGAAAAGATGGATGGATTGTGTGAAGAGTGATATGAAAGAAAAGGAAGTTAGTGATAGTATGACGAGTGACAGGGCAGAATGGAAGAAAAAAACGTGTTGCGCCGACCCCAAATAACACGGGACAAGGGCAGGAAGATGATGAACTACTTTACAGTTTTCAGATTTTTTCCTACGTTTGTGCTATGAGACCTTGCTTCATGCCAAATTTTAGGATTATAGGTCAACGAGAAGTACCCTATAGGTATTGATTTCCTAGCAAGTGTCAAGATAACCTAAACAGAGCATAGACGACCTTTAGATTGCAGAATCAGAATAATTTATTCGTTATTTATTGCGTTGACTTAGAAGTTTGATTTTTTTCACTCCCGCTTAGGATATTAAATCTGAATATTTGATATTAATTTGTATAAGAGTTCCATTTTTGACGACTTTTGTACCTCTCTTTTCGTATTAGGAATCGTAAAAAATGCCTAAACTTTTTTTTCGGTGGAATAATCATCCAATGACATCCCCCGCTCTAGTGCGGAGCTGGAGGGTGTGTCAAACTTTTACTGACTAAAAATCCACTCCTGTTCCTTCGTTGCCTTTCATACCAGGGTCGAGTCTTCCTTTCAGAAGCAGACCCTTGGCCCCAGTAGGCATGCCAAACTATTGTGGTTAGATTTCAAAGATTAACATTGCATATTTAATATTTTTAATTAGTATGTTATATTTCAGTGTTTATTTACTTATTGTAGTGTGTAGTTTAGTGATGGCCCAGTAGTTAAGGCACTCGCCTCTCATGCATGAGGTTGCGGGTCCGAAACCGGGCAAGTATCAATGTGTAGTTTTTATTCATATGTACATATTTTATATATTTCTTTCATATCACTCCTCACACAAACCATCCATCTTTTCTTAGACCATACCAAGACAACCGATATGGTCCTAGGTTGTATCCATATAAATCTCACAGGCTAATATTTTTTTGTTAAGAATAGAATAGTAGTATTGTCGTGATAGCCCAGTGGTTAAGGCCCCCATCTCTTATGCATAAGGTTGCAGGTTAATAAACAGGCAAGTACCAATGTGGATTTTTCAATTCATATGTACTTTTCTAAGTTTATTTAGGACATTACTGACACCCCGTTACCGACATGGCACGAAGAATCGCCAAACTAAAGTGGCAATGGGCAGGGCACATTGCTCGCAGAACAGATGGCCGTTGGGGCTGAAAGGTTCTGGAATGGCGGCCACGTACCGGAAGACGTAGCGTTGAAAGACCTCCTACAAGGTAGACCGATGACTTGGTAACGGTTGCGGGAGTCCGATGGATGCGAGACGCACAGGACCGTTCATTGTGGCGACACTTGGGGGAGGCCTATGTCCAGCAGTGGACGTCTTTCGGCTGAAATGATGATGATGATGATGATGACACCCCGTACCTCGAAAAGCTCGTAAAGCCGTTGACCCGGTTGCCATTTTGATATTTAACAGTCGTTACAGGTAGTCACATGCCAGAAAGTCTGACCATCAGTCTTACCAAGGAGTATCGTTCTGTCTAGTAGCCTGGTTCTAAAGGTTTGATACACAGTCGCTCCATGAAAACACGGGTATTCAGGCGCATTCAGTTAGGCAGGAAGTCTTCCCCAATCTAGTTGGGAAAAGGCTAGAGAGATGATGTTTATTTATCTATTAGACTCGAGTAACTCAACTATGTTCTATCTTAAGCATATATATAAGCGTTACCATATTGTAGTGTTACGTAAATAAAAGCTTGTCGCGTGCGACTCACAATCACTTGTCTGTCTGCCTGTCTGGCAAGCTTACAATATCAAGGAGGAAGTAAGGCCTTGACAATCGGACTAAACAATGATTTAAAGATTCAAAGCATTTTATTTCAAACTAGCTTTTGCCCGCGGCTTCGCTCCCGTCAACTGACTACTATATCCTACTCTACCCAACTCTATCCTACTCTACCTTACTCTACCCTACTCTACTCTACCTACCCTACTCTACCCTACTCTACCCTACTCTACCCTACTCTACCTACCCTACTCTACCCTACTCTACCCTAAAAAGTACCCTATGTCCGTCTCCTGGTTCTAAGCTACCTCCCCACCAACTTTCAGCCAAA
This sequence comes from Mythimna impura, assembly GCA_905147345.3. Lineage (NCBI taxonomy): Eukaryota > Metazoa > Arthropoda > Insecta > Lepidoptera > Noctuidae > Mythimna > Mythimna impura. Next base: position 18,892,121 of record LR990356.1, on the reverse strand, counting down.
TCGGTTCAGCCGTTCTTGAGTTATAAATAGTGTAACTAACACGACTTTCTTTTATATATATAGAAGACTAGCTTCTGCCAGCGGCTTCGCCTGCGTGAAAGTAGGTTTCTCCATACAATCTTTAGACCCCCGTTTCATCCCCTTAGGAGCTGAATTTTGGGAAATCCTCTCTTAGTGCTTGCCTACGTCATAAAAGGAAGCCTTGTGCAAAATTTCACGCTCCTAGTCCCAGTAGTTTTGGCTGTGCGTTGATATGTCAGTCAGTCAGTTTCTCCTTTTATATATATATATAAACCATATAAAGGCACTTTTGAAATGTCAAGAAGTCAGTAAGTCAGAAAAAAAAAAGATGCTAATTGCACATTCCAAAGCGTAGATCTCTATGGAGAAGAAACTCCATGGACACAATCTAATTTAATATAATACTTATTATTTTTAATATAATACTTATTACTTGTGATATACATAAAATTGACAAGTCAATCTAGGTCGTCAAGGTCCCTTAAGTACAGACTGAATAAATTAACCGACATGGTATTACATGGATCTCACAACTTTTTACGGTAGAAGAACTGAGTTTCGAGTTTTGGTTTTTTTACAAGTTATGTTTTTGATGACATCACATTTCTTTTTGGAGGTTCCTATATATTTGTATATGATTACCAAGTTATTAATGGAGTTGGTGTATCTAGAAAACTGTACCGAAATTGCAAAATGTTTTAGTTTTTCAATAATTTATACACTAAACACTAATTGTATTCTAAATTTGAAGCTTCTATGTCTACTAGAAGTGCCTTAGAGTTTTGATGATCGGTCAGTCAGTGAGTAAAAAAATTAAGAAACTTTGACCAGTTATAATTCTTAAACTACTAGTTTAAATTGAATGAAATTTCAAACATACCATATCTACACAATGCCTGCTTCGTTACTGAAAATTCAGACTTCTAGTTTTATATACAATGAAGTTATAGGGAATCGAAAATGACCTGAACTGTTTCGATAAAGGATAGTACGTAATTCTCGTACAGTTGGTTTGTTTAACATGGCAATGGTGGACATTATTCTTTCCTTAACTATCCTGAAGGAACCCGAACAGCAAACTATGTATCATCTATAATTCAGGGGCCGTACAATCAGGCTGAGGGATAGTTCCAAATGCTTTTTTCTTTACTTATGTTATAATATCTTGCTTTATGACAAATTTCAAGATTCTAGGTCAACGGGAAGTACCCTTAGGTTTTAATTTTTTTGCGAGTTTCAAATATATGCCACAAATGAAGCATAAACTGCTTTATTTTTAGATTAAATGGACTTAGAAGTTTGATTTTTTCTCTGCTATAAGGAAAGACTTTAGTATTTGGTATTAATTCAGATTAATACTTCACGAGTTTCTAGGAATTAGGGGCTTGACAGAAGGAAAACAAAGTTATCTTATAAGGGTATTGCTTTTGCCGATTGAGGCAAGGAAACCTGAAAAAAGAACCCGTACCAAGAATTATCATAACTTCAGTATAAGACTGAGGTATACAGGATTAATTGCACTATATCTTATATACAAAGAAATCAAGATGGCATTGATGCACAGGACCGGTCGTTTTGGCGACGCTTGGGAGAGGCCTATGTCCAACAGTGGACATCTTTCAGCTGAAACGATGATGATGATGATGATTGACATCACATCGCACTAATAATAGGCGAAAGTTTGTGAGTGTGTGTGTTTTTATGTTTTTTTTTTACTTCTTGACGTTCAAACGGCTGAACGGATTTGGATGAAATTTGGCAACGGGTAGACCATGTCGTAGTATTCTAAGACATGCTCTACCCATTGCCAAATTGGCTATCCTATGTGCATAGCACATAGGATACTTTTTATCCTGGAGTAAACCCCTTCCCTCCCTTTCCCTTGGGACAATTTTCTATTTGTAAAACGCCTCTATTTTTTATTTATTTATTGAAATGACTACAAAATATAAACCGGTAATTACTACCATTTTAAATTATATTAGCTTCAGGAAGGATAAAAGATACTCTAGTAGCATCATAAAAGGCGGGATTCCTCGCTCAAAGTCGAGTAGTAAATAATATTGACGCGCACTATAATTGGATTATGTGCTCAATGCGAACACGAAGTTGCGCTGAGTTCGTTCCTGCAAAATTCATTTAAGCTATTACGTGCTATGACATTGCCTTGTTGTTTTTATATCGTCCGGGAGCCTGCTTGAAGAGAATTAGATTTGAGGCTGTGATATAATTGAATATAAGAGTGTATTAGACACACTATACTAGTCTGTGAGCATTAATAGAGAGGAATTAAAATGAAATAGGTCAGAATTATTAGCGTTTCTAGGTTTAACGACTTGATTTCTGTCAAAACTAAAAGCTACGTATATCTCAATTCACTAAATTGGGAATCCATGATATTACCAACCCATCATCTTCCTGCCCTTGTCCCGTGTTATTTGGGGTCGGCGCAACATGTTTTTTTCTTCCATTCTGCCCTGTCACTCGTCATACTATCACTAACTTCCTTTTCTTTCATATCACTCTTCACACAATCCATCCATCTTTTCTTTGGTCTCCCTCTCCCTCTCCATCCATCCACATGTAAACTCATAACTCTTTTAGTAACATGCGTTTCATCCCTCCTCTTCACATGACCATACCAAGACAAACGATTCCCTTTCAACTTTTCAGTCACTGGCGCCACTTTCAAACTTCCCCTAATATACTCATTTCTCACTTTATCCATTCTCGTCACACCACACATCCATCTTAACATTCTCATCTCCGCTACGTGTAATCTTTTTTCATCCGTCTTTTTCACAGCCCAACATTCTGATCCATACAGTATGACAGGCCTTATCACGGACTTGTAGATTTTACCCTTCAACTTGAGGGGCATCCGTGGGTCACAAGTTGTTCCCGTGACCTGTCGCCATTTCATCCATCCTGCGTTGATCCGATGTGTTACGTCCCGGTCTACCTCACCATCCCCTTGGACGAGTGACCCGAGATACCGAAAGTCGGAGCAGATCGGTATGGGTGTTCCAGCGAGAGATAAAGGCACTGGATTGGAGAGACCGCCGAAATCGCAGAATAAGTATTCCGTTTTGGTTCTACTCAATTTCAGGCCAACACTCTCCAGTCTGTGCCACCACACCTCCAATCTGTTCTGGACCTCTAGGCCACTCTCGGCAACCAACACAATGTCATCGGCAAACAGCATACACCAGGGAGCCTCTTCCTGAATGTCCGACGTCAGAGCATCCATTATCATCAGGAAGAGGTAAGGGCTGAGAGCCGACCCTTGATGTAAGCCGACAGCCACATTGAAGCTGCCAGTGGTGCCCACTGTAGACCGGACTTGGGTACTGCATCGACTGTACATCGCTCGGATCAACTGCACATACTTCCCAGGCACACCTTTCTCCTTAAGGGCCCACCACAGAACCTCACGAGGTACCCGGTCGTATGCCTTTTCGAGGTCAATGAATACCATGTGCAAGTTTTTATGCGCACCTCTGTATTTCTCGCACAGCTGGCGTATAGCAAAAATGGCATCCGCTGTACCCCGACCCGGCATAAAACCGAATTGGTTCTGTGAAATTTCACTCTCTTCTCTCAGTCGCCTTTCAATAACTTTCTCCCAGGCTTTCATAGTATGTGACATTAGCTTTATTCCTCTATAATTGTTGCACTCAAGCACATCACCTTTGTTTTTAAAAATTGGCACCAAAGAGCTATTGCACCACTCATCAGGTATGGCTTCTTCCAGCAACAACTTATTGAAGAACAAAGCTAACCACGTCCATCCGTCCACTCGCAATAACTTCCACACTTCAACTGGTATTCCATCTGGACCAATGGCTTTACCATTCTTCATTCCATTTACTGCTATTCTGACTTCATCCATACTAACCATTCTCACTAATCCCACATTCACTGGTTTATTCTCTAACACCCCACTCCAATTATTTTCTTCATTCATCAATCTTTCAAAATATTCCTTCCACCTCTTTCTGATTTTTTCATCATCCGATAGAACCATTCCAGTTTCATCTCTTATACATTTTACATGACAAACATCCCTCGCCTTTCTCTCTCTTATTCTAGCAAGCCGGTATAGCTCTTTTTGGCCTGCAGGACTGTCCAGTGCGTCATATAGTTTGTCCTGGGCTTTTGATTTTGCTATTGCCACGGCTTTCTTGGCTTTCTTCTTTAAAACGTCATACTCACTCTTTTTTTCAGCTTTTAAACTAGCGTTTCCAGGCTCTACACGCTGCCATTCCTTAAATTTTCTCTTTTTTTCTTTCAATACACTCTGAACTTCTGTCGACCACCACCATGTATCCCTATCTATTATGCCCTTTCCTCTCGTCTCTCCCAAAATATCTTTCGCTGCATGCCTGATACACTCAGCCATCTCATTCCAGCTTTCATTTATACTTCGATCATTCATATCTCCCATCTCTATCATGCTGTCCACCACTCGCTCCCTGAATTTCTTCGCACAATCATTCCTCTCTAACATATGCCATTTTATTTTAGGGGGAGGACGCTCTTTGTATTTGGTAGACAGTATTTTAACCACTGATGTCATAACCAGGAGTCTGTGTTGTGAGACTAGGTCTTCTCCTGGCAGTACTTTGCAATCTTTGACGTGCTTTAAGTGGTTGCGCCGAACTAGAAAGTAGTCGATTTGGGTCTTATGATTACCACTTTTGTACGTGATCATGTGTTCGTCTCTTTTTTGGAACCACGTATTGGCTACTGCTAGGTCAAATGCAGTAGCGGATTGCAGCAGGGTCTCTCCTTCATTGTTCGGACTACCGAAACCCCATCCCCCATGTACTCTTTCATAAACACCTTTCATTCTTCCCACATGTCCATTAAAATCACCTCCAACTATCAATTCTTCATGAACAGGGATGTTCATTAAAGCTGTATCAAAATTCTCCCAAAACTTGTCTTTTACCGTTTCATCACATCCTACTTGTGGTGCATACACACTAACTATATTCAACATCACATTCTCTAACATAACTTTCACAACTATAAATCTATCACTAATCCTTTGTACTTCCATCACACTTTCTTTCAATTTACTGTCTAACACTATTCCTACACCATTTCTTTTTCCATCACTTCCACAGTAGTAGAACTTGTATCCCTCACCAATTTCTCTCGCTTTTGTTCCTCTCCATTTAGTTTCCTGCAAGCATGCTATATTTATCCGTCTTCTTTTCAATACATCCGCTAACTCTCTGGCCCTTCCAGTCATAGTCCCAACATTCCAACTTGCATACCTCAATCTCGTTTCCCGAGCTAGCTTCTTACGTTGCACCCGCCCGAGGTGGTGCAACAACCCTTGTCCATTTCCCACAGGAGCCGGGTGCTGCCCCTGCGCGTCGCCTGTGGGGTACGCCCTAACCCTATCGCGCATTCTATTAAAACCAAACATGTTGCAAATGGGATTTGGCTAGTTTTTTTTAAAGTCGGCCGCCAGCCTGACACCAACCCTCCTTGGGAATGCTTTGGTAGTTTACCCGCCACCACGGGATGACCTAAGGTGCTGTAGTATGCACAGAATCTAAATATCCCTTAGTCGCCTCTTACGACACCCACGGGAAGATATGGGATGGTGCTATTCTTTACGTCCGACACCATACAGTACATGATATTACCAACCCATTGTTTAAAATGAATCCTCAAGATTAATTATAGAACAAATCCTAAAAGATTAATAAGTAATTGAACTCTACTATTTTAAATTATAGGTAATTACTAGCTGACTCAACAAACGGGTTGGGGTAAGAGGATAAAAAATAGCCTGTTACCTATTCTTAGACCTACCAAATGCACACAGAATAAATCATATATCCGTCAAGCATTCTAGAAGGAGTTCGACTACAAACACTGACGATGAAGATGTTAAAACTAAGAATAGCATCTTTTTACACTTTAAGAGCGTCCTTTTCGAGGTACATTTTTCATACAACCGCTCTTACGTGATTATGATGTTATTACACATCTTTCTCTAGATATTTTGGATACACAGCTATCTTGTGGATATTATCTAGGCTTCTATCGAAATAAAAACAAAAATTTGTGTAAAACTAATTTATTATGGACCTCTAAAAATCTGCTATTTTACGTGAACTTTGGCCCTCCGTAATGTACTCATATATTAAAAATATAAAAAAGGACATCAATAGAAGCCTTGCACATTTAATCGAGATTCTGAATGACGACAATTTTTCTAAAAAACTTTTAAGGGTTTAAAAAAACACGTATTTCCTAGAACAAGCTTTGTGAAATATTCGAGTAAATCACGGAATTACCGAATGCCAACAGTGTTTTCAGGCGTTATCTCTCTTTTTTTGCATTGCCTCTTCATCAAACATCACGTTGGATTGCATAAGATGAAGCAATAAGCTTTTAAACCATGCTCGATGTTGACGATAGGCGAGTGGAAAATGACCTTAACACAAGTTCGTAGCACTTAAATCCAGACAAATAAGATTTTATATTTTTAAAATTAATGTATCTACGGCTAGCTAGGAAATAAAAATGATAAATTCCTTAAAAAGAAGAAGATTGGACGTATAAACTTAACTGTAATGCTACAAAGTTCTTTGAGTATCTAATCTCTCTTCAGACATGCGACGATATTAAATGCGAATAAATATTATTTTGAACGATGTCATCTGTCCTTGACCTCGACTTAGCGAAATGAAATATTTTCCCCTAAAGGTTTCGGAATTTAATATAAGATTAAAAGTATTATTTTTCTATCAATTCGTCTTTTTTGAGGTTTTAATAAAAAATCTAATCTCGATCTGCCGTGACTGATATCCTTGAAATGTAGCTTCAGTGTTAAATGATTAATGGTTGAGTTATTTTTTATGTTTCATAAAAACTTGGAAAATAAACTGTGTGGTGCTATAAATTAGGAGGAATTCAATGGAGAGCTAAGGTCAAATTTTAATTTAAGTTTCTTTAAGTTTACTTTTCATAATAAGTTTGATGTAAAAAAAAATACAATTGTAGGTTAAGGTCGCCAGTATATATAAACTATCCTGATTGATATTAATAATAATAATTGTGGGAAGTGGATAGAGCAATCATTGTGCCAATAGTCGTAATGGCCAATGGCTTGATAGCTAAGAGCCTCGACCAAACATCTTAGGAGGCTCGCGTTAGGCGGCTGGATCAAGGCCTTGATTCAGAAAGTGGTACGGTCACGGCTCGTATAGTTAGGAGGTTCCTTTCTCTGGAGCCCTGACCGCCGGTAGCTTGGACCCTGTTCCCGATGCCGGTGGGCTACTATTTTTTATATTTTTAAATGTTTTTTTTAATATGCTTTTTTTAAGAAATATTTAAAAATGTAAATAATATGTTTAGATCGAAAATAAATGGAATAATAATCTGTATATATAAAAGAGAAAGTCTTGACTCACTCACTATCTCATTAACGCCCAGCTCAAACTCTTGGACCTAGAACCTAACATTTTTGGCAAGAGGTTTGTTTTACGATAATATACAAACAAAGAATAAAAAATATTTTCTGAAATTCACCCCCTAAGTGGATGAAACGGGGACCCAAAGGTTACATGGTGGACCCTACTTTCACGCGGGTGAAGCTGGTGGTAGAAGTTAGTAAAGAATAGGAAAATAGTTTAAAGAACAATTAAATTATTAGTAGACAAACAACCACATATACAACATATTAAGATTTAGCGTTATATAGATCGATTTACTTTAGCTATTGTGTATTTCCATGTTTGATAACATTTGTTAAAGTAGGTAAGTATAATATTAGTACAGGTACCCAAACATCAAACGATAACAATCCATGCGCCATGACAGGAATCAAACCGTCATCACACCATATTTACCTACCCCAACCCTTTACTTGTTCAGAATTCAATAACTAATAACATAGAACAACAGGGGGTAGCAAGTAGTGTGGGGTACAGGCCTACTAATAATTTATGCACCACCCCCTTTTCCCCTCGAAATGTAGCGTGCAAACCATTGATATACGAATAAATTTCGTATCAACCTCCCCTCATAACTCCGACACTTGAAAATTGAGTTCCCAAGAGCTGGAATTACGCAATGAACTTTGACATGATGACCTGGTTTTATACTTTTCAAATATTAATTTGTCGAAATGTTACGTGTCTGTGGATGATTTCGTATATTTTGACGGTTTGGAGAAGTTACAAAGGGATAATTTTCGTATTATAAACCAGAGGTCGGGCGCTTTGATTACATTTGAACTAAATTATTGTTTATTGAAGAATGTTATAATATTTTAAGAGTTCCGTACTAAAACTGTTAAATTAATAGAGCTAATTTATAATCAAACAATTTTAGTGCGCAATTCTAAAACTTAATAAGATTTTTGAATAATAAAATAATTTAATAAAAATTCTTAAATCCCGGAAATTAATTGACATATTTATGATTCCGGGACTTTAAAGGAGGTACTTACAACTCTATATTACTTACTTCTACGAACTTTAGGTAACTATATTGATTGATTGATTTATTCATTGTGTGTAGTGTACCTATTCTGATCTCTGATTATAACTGACTAAAGTATATGGTTTCGGCTGTATGATATTTAGCTTCAGGCAGTAGAATCGCCCGGTTGTCTTTCTGAAATTATCCCAAGGGCCATTCAGGCTATTATTGTCTATCCAAAACCCAAATTACATACAAGTTCTGTTCAGCCAGTATGGTGTAACATACGATCTTGAACGTTTCACTAATATTATAAAACCGAAAGTTTGCGAGAGTGTGTATATGTTTTTTACTTCTTCACGCTCGAACGGCGGAACAGATTTGGATGCAATTTGTTACACAGAGAGACCATAAATCCTAGAATGGAAGTATGTTTCCGTGGGACAATTTTCCACAAGCCACTGGCAGTCGGTAGTTTGCAATATTATTACAATCTTTTTTCGGGCTATAAAGCTGAAAGGGATGCTATTAGCATTTAAAGTATAAGAAGGCAATTTAAAATTAATTTAATGGCAAAGAAAAGAAAAGTCAACCTAATCTGACACTTATTTAGACTGGCCTGTTGGTCTAGTGGTTAGTGACCCTGACTGCTATGCCGGAGGTCGTGGGTTCGATTCCCACCCAGGACAAATGTTTGTGTGATGAGCACAATCATTTGTTGTGTCTGGGTGTAATTTATCTATAATATGTATGTATTTACATATATTTAAGTATGTTTATTAGTTGTCTAGTACTCATAACACAAGCTCTGCTTAGCTTGGGACTAGACGGCGTTGTGTGATAGTTGTGTGAATATTGTATATTATAAATTGTATATTTACATGGAGATATAAAATTTTCATGTCTTTTCCAAGATAAACTGCATTCCATATTTGAAAATACATGTTTTTCCTTCAAATTCTACTTTGCTTAGCTGTAAAATGAATATCTAGCCCTCGGCTTCGATGTACTCTCTGAGATTGGACATACATTTTTAGTACTAAGTGCATGTAGCTTCATAAAGTTTAAAGGGTTTGTTGTTGATCGTAAAGACAAAAAAAAAACATATAGACTACTGTAGATATACTGTAGATATCTTGAAGACTAACAGTAATAAAAAATACTCGATACTAATCATATGTAATTACAGATCAATGAGCAATGAGCATTAAAGAGGAGAGATGAAACGCATGTTACTAAAAGAGTTATGAGTATACATGAGGATGGGTGGAGAGGGAGAGGGAGGCCAAATAAAAGATGGATGGATTGTGTGAACAGTGATATGAAAGAAAAGGAAGTTAGTGATAGCATGACGGTTGACAGGATAGAATGGAAGAAAAAAACGTGTTACGCCGACCCTAAATAAGATGGGACAAGGGCAGGAAGATGATGATGATGATGAGCAATGAGCATTCAAATTCACGAAAACGCCACTAAGAGCTCATTTACATTCCTAAAAATAGTTTACTTTTTTTAATTTTACCAAAAAATTATACTTTAAGAAATGGACAGACAAGGAAAATTCAAAAGTAATTCAACATAATTATTTGAACTAAATTGAAAGGTCATCAGAAAAGATTGGAATAGGCAACAAAAGCACCGGTCTAAAGAGAGAAATAGAGAGAGAATTTCAGAGTCTGTGTTTCCTGATAACTATACAAGCCAAGGATATTTAAGCCAAGAGTGAACAGGTTACTTCTAGGCAAGCGTAATCCATCGTCAACAACTTTATCGCTAACCATGAAGTGAGATAGGTCTAACGCGAGCACATAAAAAAAAAAAAAAAATTAAAAATTGGGCAAGTGCGAGTCGGACTTGCGCTCTAAAGGATCCGTACAAACTTACTTCCCTACGACTCCATTCGGGAGTTGAACTATTTACTATGTAAATAGTTACTATGTAAATAGTTCAACTGAATGGATAATGGAGTCTCGAAGATTTTTTAGAATGCCAAAAAAGTTACTGTTTTCAGATTTATTCCTATATTTGTGCTATAAGACTTTGCTTCCTGCCAAATTTCAGGTTTCTGGGTCAACGGGAAGTACCCTATAAATTTTGATTCCTTTGAGGGCGTCAAAATATATGTTTTTTGTGACATAAACGACCGTATCTTTTTTTTCGTTAACATAAAAGTTTGATTTTTTCACAGCTTCAACGAACAGCAGATCTTTGTATGTGGTTTTAATTTCAACTCGACGCGTTTCCGAGATAAAAGGTCTTGACAGACAGACAGAAAGACTGACCGACCGACGGACGGACAACAAAGTGATCCAACAAGGGTTCCGTTTTTTCAAACCAAACAAATGTCAGACGAACATTTTGAAAAAAAAAATACTTTGTCCCACACTCCTATATCATGGGTGCGTTGACAAACATTTTAACTCACATACACAACACACCCAGACCCGGAAAAACTATCTGTAGGCCAAACAAATATTTGTTCTGTGTGGGAATCGAAACCGCAACACGCAGTAGCCAATTGCTCAACCACTGGGAAAAATGTAATGTAATAATAATACGAACTCACTCGAAGTTGTGGACGACTACCTTTACCTGGGACAGACGGTCCAGTTGGGTAAGTCTAACTTCAAGAAAGAGGTCAATCGTTGAATCCGCCTCGGCAGGGCAGTGTTCGGGAAGCTGCGTGGTCGCTTCTCGTCCAATATACCACAGTGTCTCAAGATGAAAGTCTATGACCAGTGCGTGTTGCCAGTGATGACATATGGCTCCGAAACGTGGTCGCTTACAAACGGTGAAACGGCTTCATCAGATGGCTTAAAGTCACTCTAAGGGCAATGGAAAGGGCCAAGCTCGGATTAAAAAAAAAATAACATATTATTTATTTCGATAAATTTCGTACGAAGTAGATTTGAACCCCATATGCTACTTTTAATCTGATTTAGACTTTGACTTCGCGCCCACAATGCTGAAGCCACTGGCAGAAGCTAATAAATATAGGAACCTATAATAACGTTATGTAATAAAGATTTTCTTATATATATCCTAAAACCAGTATAAGAGTGGCGAATCCAAATTGAATTATCACTATGTCCCAACGTCCTATTTTAAACCGAAATAACCCAAATTCGTACATAAATTCAGGATTAGGGTCATTATTATAGGCTTATGTTAGGGCTATGTAAATTATATATTGTTCCCAGTTTTAGCCTAAATGGTTACTTTACCCGTTTTTACTGGTATGAAATACCTACAAAGCCACAATTTTAAAATAAAAGCTGTAAGCTTTTTGACCTAGATTAACTGAACATGATTTTAGCGAGTGGGTTCGTTTATTTCACCGTAGCGGTTATATTGCTGAACTGATTTTGATTAACGAGGTGTCAATCGATTTTGAGGCGCCTATACAAACATTTTTTGTACATAGAAACCAAGGACAGCCCAATCTGCAGATGCTGCTTTAGCGCCAAGGAAAAAACGGATTATGTAAGTGACTTATTTTTACGTAGGAAATCATCAAATAATTTCTTCCACTCTGGTTGGAGCGAGAGGGGGAGTTAGATTTACTGACATAAACCCTCAGTATTAATTACTTATTGTAGATCTTTATTGCGAGGCCTTTTTTCCTTTTTTAGGTGAGAAATCATTCAATGACATCTCCCGCCTATGGGCGGGGCGGAAGGGCCCCGAACCGGGCCCGGGGACTTTTACTGACTAAAACCCACTCCTGTTCCTTCTTTGCTTTCGTTCCAGGGCCTCAAGGTTCTCTTTTGCATCACCCATGGCCCCAGTAAGCTTCGACCCTGCTAGGCCACTACGTTTACACATCTCTTTAAGGTGCACATGGAACACAACGGACGGTCGGACAGCGATCTACCCATGGCTCACCGTCATCGTCCTGCGATTCCAAATGCCGGATGCTTACGTAATCCTTGAATGATACTAATTTTTTTAGTTGGGAAGTCGTCCAAAGTCCTTCTCCAGCCCTTGGGTGGTCTGGGAAGGTGTGTCAGATTTGACTGACTAAAACCCACTCTACTATGTTTCTTCTTTACCCTCGTTCCAGGGCCCCGGGATTCTCGGAATGCTATTCTACATATACAAATTCTAGGAACAGTCAGGTTACTACGCGAAGCTTGTGTAACTCGCAAGAAATTTATGTGTTTCTGAACGGAGTTAAGCTGGCTATATTAGCTAGGTCCCCACGCACAACGGACTGGATCGAAGTCCAAGTCCGTCTGTGCGGTCAACAGAGTCACTAAGAGCGGAATTCACCAATAAAACTAATCGCGTTTTAACGTTTCACTTGTAAAAATACAACAAAAGAAAAAATACAGACATAAGTGACACTAGTGACAGCGGCTAAACGCGATTATGCGAGCCAAACGTTAAAACGCGATTAGTTTTATTGGTGAATTCCGCCTTTAGTCAAATTACTATCACAATACTATCGTGTTTTGTGAATACTCTCGTAATTTTATCCGTGTCGAATTTTAGTTTTAACTTTGTTTTACTATACTCCATTCGGAATATGATTATACTTTAAAACAGATGTTTTTTACAGTCCGTTCAACCGATTTTGAATTCTATTCCGTAGGAATAAGGATGGCATTAAAAGCAAAAAAGTGGTTACAATACCAACTATTTACTGCAGCCGCCCTTTATCATGCCACCGACGACGCAATAAAAGTCAAAATTGGTTGAACGGACAGTAAAAAAGAGCTTGTTAAAATAGTATGCAGAAGTAAGAAATAATAGCATTTGATTCGTAAAACATGAATGTACGATTTTTTTTTACATAAATGAAGGTAAGGGATTGAATCATGATTTTGCCATCTCTTTTCTGCCCTCAGACAACCCAACATACGGCGAGTATCCACCTTTACGTTGTTGAAACTTCTACGGTCCGGACTAAGCGTTTCGTTTCGTCTTTTTACTTCGTATATCGAAGGACTGGAACAATTATAATTTATGTGTCTTCAAGGCTAGAGTGAATAGGCTCTTAATAAACTAGTGCGCTTCACCATCAACGATTGCATCACTACTTACCATCAGCGGAATCGTAGTCAAGCACAGGTTTATATCAATAAAAAATAATAATTGGAAATTCAATCTGAATATTGTGATTTACATTGATTTAGTGTAATCCACAATCACTGTGTTTCAAAACTTAATTTGAGCCATTACACATTTCACTTATTTTGATTAAAACCGTTGTTTAACTTCTATCTGGCTTGAACCTAATTACATTTTAATTACTTGTTCTCTACATGCAATTAAGCGCCTGTATGGTGCACAGTGGTTAACATAATTATACGGTTGGACAAAGTGTGTCAACCCCTATTCCCACAGGAAAACTCGCTTTGCAAAATATTGTATTATAGCTATAAGTAAAAAAGGCACATTCTAAAAAATAGTGAACATATACGTAGCAATGTGTAGAATTAAAATGGCGAACCTCCTCCAATCCACTCTATACAGTCGCCATAACAACGAAACAAAACCACGTCACGGACATCCCGGACATCGGTAGTCACAGGACGATTTTCAGTCACCGTGAGCAGTTTTGCAGACGACGAGTAATAGGTAGCTCGCCGTCCTGCCGTCCGGTAAGGATCAAGCCTGAAACGTGTGTTTCCTGATAGCTAAAACCTAGGGGTCTTTAAGTCAAGAGTGAATAGGTTACTTCTAGGCAAGCGTGCTCCATCGTCGGCCACATCATCGCTTACCATCAAGTGAGATAGTGGTCAAACGCGAGCCTAACAATAAAAAAAAAAAAAACGATGGCGCTTTGTGTTACAAGCGCGCTTTAAAGAGATGCCAGCAAAACTGAGGCTCAGTAGGGCCGATGCCTGCTAAGGTTGCAAGAACGTTTAAAAGTGTGAAATTTAGCAACTATAGGACACTAGCTGTAAGACTCTTGTTCCATCTTGGAGTGGGAGACATCATTTGATAATTTCCCACGTCAAAAATAGTAGCGCGTAGTGTTTCACGCGCGCCTCAAAGAGATGTCAGCAAAACCATAGGGGGGCCCAGCAAGATCGAAGCCTACTGGGGCCAAGGGTCTGATTCTGAAAGGAAGACTCGGCCCTGGAACGAAGGTAAAGAAGGAACAGGAGTGGGTTTTAGTCAGTAAAAGTCTGACACGCCCTCCCGCTCCGCCTAAGGGCGAGATATGTCTTTGGATGATTTCATTCCTTAAAAAAAATATGCTATAATAATATTAAATAATAAATATTTATTTCAAACAAGGTCCATAATTTTGTTAGTAACAATTTCTTAAAAACTAATGTTAGTAGGTTTTACTAACACAATAAATACACACAACTAGACTCCAACATGAAGCCGCACCCATCTTTGCAGCATAGGGAACTCCAGCTTATTTGCTATACCTGTCCGATTTAATTAACAAAAGGCCGAGTTTTTCTTTTTCTTTATTAAATTAAAGAGGGTTTAATCTATAAAGATTATGCCACCCTCATCGTTACTATTCACTTCAGTTTACATGCTAAGTGTTATTAGGAACTTAAAGTACCCCTCTGCGCTTAATCCCAATTATCACGACTTTATACATCATCCTGGCTGCGTCCGAAGTAGGAGCAGCCAGGACGCTGTTACACACGCCAGTCTCGCAAATGTTAGTAAAGGTGGACAGAAGATCTCGTCTTTCCACCTCGTTTCGGACACACACCAACATGATGTGGTATACATCCTCAATTGAGTAGCATTCAGTACAGTTTGGTGTTTCAACTTTACCCATCAAAATACGAATTTATTTAAGCCCTTAAATAAATTCGTATTTTGATGGGTAAAGTGTCCGGAGCGAAGCCGAAGGGTTGTCACAACCGTTTGCCTACCCATATTGGCACTGTCTAACCACGTATTCTTAAAAACGCTTGGCTGTAAGTGGTATATCATACACCTTTACTGCGACTCCTTTCATTAAAATATTCTTGACACCTGTCATAGCAACGTTGTCAAAAGGCCGAGTTGAGTGAAAAATATTACTAAAAATGCGTGTGTAATATATAAAACCAAATGTGTAAAACAAAACAAAGAAAAAATAAATTTTGCTATTTGCGTTCTGATTTCTTTGGAAAAACAAAGTCGTTGAATCACGCCATACCAATCTAACACGTTTTTCTTATTTCTTGCCCCGCACTATAAGGAATTTTATTTGGTAACAAGATACGAATACAAAATTCAACAGAATATACGAAAGTTATATAATATGCATGTAGATATTATATATGGTACGTGATTTTGCGTGCCAACCGATTGTGATGTACAGAAATGGGATTACGCGTCGTTTTTATTATGCTAAGGTATGTTGTTTAGTCGGCAAATTTTGTCTATATTGCAACGGACCGATTTTTTACTATAAATCAATACAATTTATTTAATCATTCATACTTTTTTTTGTCTATGACCAGTCAAGTGCATGTTGCCAGTGATGACATATGGCTCCGAAACGTGGTCGCTTACAATGGGCCTCATCAGAAGGCTTAAAGTCACTCAAAGGGCAATGGAAAGGGCTATGCTCGGAGTTTCCTTGAGTGATCGCGTCAGAAATGAAAATATCCACAGGAGAACCAAGGTTACAGACATAGCACGAATAATCGCCAAACTTAAGTGGCAGTGGGCAGGGCACATTGCTCGTAGAACGGATAGTGGACCGATGACCTGGTGAGGGTCGCGGGAATCCGATGGATGCGAGACGCACAGGACCGGCTATTGTGGGGGGGAGGCCTATGGCCAACAGTGGACGTCTTTCGGCTGAAATGATGATGATGATGACACTTTTTCTATCAAAGTTTGCCCCAAACTAGGAATATATCCTGTATCGTGGGTGCATCCACACCCACCCGGAATCATCTGTAGACCATACAAATATTTGTTCCATGCGGAAACCAAACCCGTGACACAGGATGTATCCGTGCTATATGTGCACTTTTTTGTATGTTGTTTGTTATAAATAAACACAAAGACTGCTGGACTGATTTTAAAAGTTATTTCACCTGTAGAATGCTACTGTATCAGTAAACTACTGGACTAATTTTAAAAGTTATTTCACCAGTAGAATGCTACTGTATTACTTAGTATCATCATCATCATCATCTTCCTGCCCTTGTCCCGTTTTATTTGTTCAACATGTTTTTTTCTTCCATTCTGTCCTGTCACTCGTCACGCTATCACTAACTCCCTTTTCTTTCATATCTTTTCTCACACAATCCATCCATCTTTTCTTTGGCCTCCCTCTCCCTCTCCATCCATCCACATGTAAATTCATAACTCTTTTAGCAACGTGCGCTTCATCCCTCCTCTTCACATGACCATACCAAGATAAACGATTCCCTTTCAACTTGTCAGTCACTGGCGCTACTGTATTACTTAGTATCATAGGCATATATTTTGACGCGGGCCAAGCCACTAGTACAAGTTAGTTAAAAATAAACTAAGTATGTTTAAGCTAGACAATTTTAACTACAGATTAAATACGCTGGCTAGATCAGGCGTTTTAGAGCGGCCAACACGAGATACGTATACATTTCCATACAACCGCTCTTAAGTGATCATGACATTATTACATATCTTTCTCTAGATTTTTTGGAAACAATGATATATCTTGTGGATAATATCTAGGTTTTTATTGAAATGAAAACATAAATTTGTGTAAAAAATGCAGTAAAACTTTTGCTTTTCATAATGTAACTCATAAATAAAAAAATATAAAAGAATAAGTATATATCTATGGAAATCTTGCATATTTAATTGATGTTTTTTTTCCAAAACGTATACGGTATAAAAAACAACACCAAATTTCTGGAACAAGTTTTTTTTATTCTTATTAATGGTAGGCTCTTATAAGTTTTGTGAAATATTCGGATATATGAAGGAATTACGGAAAGGCAACAGAGCGTTCTGATGTTATCTTTTTTTTTCCGCGATGCCTCTTTATCAAACATTACGTTGGATGAAATAACAAGCTTTTAGGGTGTTTTTACCCAACTGCAAGAAGGGTTATGTTTAATATCGTACGGTTTTGATCACGCATGCGGGATTGCTCCGCACGCGTAACCCCCGGAAATGTCCATTTCATACAAGTATTTATTGTAATGCGTGGAATACGCACGCGGGACGCCGGACTAGCTTTTGCCCGCAGCTTCGCCTGCATACATAAAATATAGACTTTGTCACTCAGGAATAAAGCAACTTTCTATCGGTGAAAAATTTTTAGCAATCGAACCAGTCATCATCATCATCATTTCATCGGACCAGTAGTTTTACAGATTACAAACAAAAATAACTTATCTTTATAATATTAGTGTAGAAAATAAATAAGCAGTTGACGTTGCTAATACATACATTTTATATGGACATTATTTTGAAAATAGCTAATAAAATATAAGTATGTTGTTGGTAATGGGTTGATGGTTAACATTATGGGTTAAAATCATGTAGTTAGCAAATAAAGAAAAACAAACTTTTTTCAATGGACGTCTAATTTCTCTTTTCTACATATACTGTGGCTTCACCCACGTTATAATAGAAAATCATCCCAAGGAAATGTTCTTTGGCGTAATCAGTATGCTATTCCAGCCCCCCTAGCCAAGTTACAGTCGTTTCGGTTGCGTCGAACGCCTCGAGTAGGCCACGCCTCCGATTCCTTTGTTCTGACGTCATCTTAACGCTCATTCATGTGGTCAGAACAAAGCAATCGGAGGCGTGGCCTACTCGAGGCATTCGACGTAAACGAAACGATCGTAACTTGGCTAGGGGGGCAGGACATGGCCTACCCGTGTACCAAGCTTTTTCGAAATCCGTTCAACCGTTTGAGGGTGAAGAAGTAACAAACATAATACACACACATTCAAAAACTTTTGCCTATATAATATTAGTGTATAATATGAAACAATGAAACAAGTACTTATTAGTTATTTAGACAGATACTTAATATACATAGTAAACGTTGTCCTGACTTCTGAAAGCCTGTGTGATTCTGATAAGTATCTACAAACAAACAGCTGTTCAAGCTGACAAGAAAATTGACGATAGGCTAAATCGAGCAAGCTTTCGAAAAACCGGAAGCAATTCCCTAAAGAACATCGTAAAATAGGACCCCAGGTGTTGGCAGGTAAAGACATGACCAAAATAAAATATTATTAATTCCCTAGTTGACATCGTCAAGGCCCATAAATATGCGGAAGAGTCATGTTTTCAGGCAATTTATTGCTTAGAAAATTAAGGGGCATTAATATCTTAAGTCCTGTAGCAACGACAATTTATTTGTCTCTTGGTTCTGATATAGCAACCAGAGTGGAGACACAAAATTTTCTTTTGAATTAATAATACGGACATGTTGACTTTGGGTCTTTTCCGTCATGTGATAGACAAATTTATATTTTTGAAATGGATTTACATACATACATACATAATTATACATATTCAGCCTTTTAATGTTCCCACTCTTGGGACTCAGGCCTCCTCTCTCTAGGAGAGGGAATGGGCCGTAATCCACCACGCGGGCCCAGTGCGGGTTGGTGGATGTAACATGTCTTCGAATTTTTGGTTCTAGGACATGCCGGTTTCCTCACGATGTTTTCCTTCACCGTTTGGATTGGACCGAAATGGATTTAGTATGTAAAAATTAAGTTAAAAATATATGTAACAAAAATGTCAAAGAATATATATATATTTTTTTTTATTTATGTTCAAAATCGCAGTATACATTTTTTTTTAAATCTTAATCTATCTGAACAAATCAAAAAGATATGAAACTTTAAAGTTGCACTTGTAAGAATAATTTTGTTTGACGCGGTGCTCTAGTATGTGACGTCACAAGATACCAAGGCGGTAAAATAATAATAAAAAAACTGGGCAAGTACGAGTCGGACTCGCGCCCTGAGAGTTCCGTACTAACTTCCTATGTAAAGAGTTCAATTCCTGATTGGAATCTCAAAAATTTTTCCAAATCGCAAAAAAAAAAATTATGACGTAACCAAAAATTAAGGCGTGACGATTTGGACTCCTACCTTAAAGATTGGCCAGAAGTGGCTAAGGACAGAAAAGAGAAATATCGGAAGGAAGGTCTTTGCTCTGCAGTGGGAGACAACGGGCTCATAATAATAATAAATGATCACAAACAATTGGCACAGTGATTGAGCGATTGACTGCTACGCTGGGTGTTACGGTTTCAACTTCCAAACGGGTCAAATATTTTTATGAGTTACAGATAGGTGTTTTGAGTCTGAGTGTCTTGTGAATGTGAGTTTACATTTTTGTGTTTCAATTCAATTCAATTCACCAACGATATAAGACTAATTCTGTAGCGTAACATTATCTTTAAAAAAATAAAAATAATAATTTTATTTGACTTGGATCGCAAAATTGTCGTCATGTGGGAAGTGGACACAGCATTCATTGTGCCGATAGTCGTGACGGCCAATGGCTTAATTGCCAAGAGCCTCGACCAACATCTGAGGAGGCTCTCGTTAGGCAGTTGGACCAAGGGCTTGATTCAGAAGGCAGTACTCCTGGACACGGCGCGTATTGTTCGGAGATTCCTCTCTCTGGAGCCCTGACCACCGGTAGCTTGGACCCTGTTCCCGATGCCAGTGAGCTACTATTTTTTTTTTGTTTTTTAATGAGTTTTGTTTAAAAAATATTTAAAAATGTAATTTATAATTATGTATATTGAATAAATAAAGGAAACAATAACAATATTCTACAACTATCACACAACGCCGCCGCCGTCTAGTCTCAAGCTAAGCAGAGCTTGAGTTATGAGTACTGGACAACCGATAAACATACTTGTATGTTTCTAAATACATAATTATATATTATAGATAAATTACACCCAGATACAGACCAAAAAAATACATTATTTAATTTATCTATTGGTTGGATTTACAAAGGAAATTTATGTTATGGGAGAGCTAACTGCAAAGATTTTAAATTTATTTTGAAAGTTTAAAGTGATGATAAATCAACCTCAAACACTACGTACAGGTTTTTATTTACATGCTATCTATGAACTTGTATTTTTATTCCTTGTCATTATAGGCCACGGCAAAGCTAATATTTAAGCTCATACAGTTACTCCACCATACATTTATTACCTCGAGCCAAGCGTGGCTAATGGAGCGTCGATAATCGTCAAATGCCTTGCACGCGACGAAACCGATTCAGTCTCGGTTTTTCTAAATACAACCCAACATTATCCTGATTTTATCAATACTTTATTCCCTCCCATAGAATCTACCCAGCTTAAGTACTATCATAAAACAGCTCTCAAATATGGCGCCTTCCCTTTCTCCCGTTTTTGCTCGGTCAGCAAAAGCCTACATAAAAAAAATTAGGGTTGGGCCTTTATAAAAATTTGTGTTAGCGTGTGCTAGCAATTATTACCTACATCTGTCTTGCAGTCCCTACGTGACTTAAATTTTGAATTGTGATTTTTTTTGCAAACGGTACCTTCTTACTAACTTGGAAAATTTTGGCCAGGGTTATTTTCGTATTTTATACGACGGTCGTTTAAAATCAATTTAGGATAGGATGGATGGTAAAAAGAAATACGAATAACGGTGTTTTTTTAGAAAGTGAAAATGTAGGAAACGGTTTACCGTTGTAATTTTAGGTAAAAGGGACTCCAAAAAATACACAGTGTACACAGTGTTGTAATTTTTTAGTTGTTTAAGTTAGGTACTCCTAATTTATACCTACTAACTTTATAAACAAAAAAAAAATGGTAATAAAATTCTATTGCAGGTTATAATAATAATTATAAAATGATGAACATTATTTTATAATTAATCAGAATTATGTTTTTTTTTATAGGTTGGAAAATCACCTAATAAAATCCCCCGCTCTTTTGTGTCAGACTTTTACTGATTAAAAATCCACTCCTGCTCCTCCGTTGCCTTTCATACCAGGGCCGAGTTTTCCTTTCAGAAACAAACCCTTGGCACCAGTAGGCTTCGACCCTGCTGGGCCCTTACGGTTTGCTGACATCTCCTTGAGGCGCGCGTGTAACAGTACGCGCCGTCGACGACTTGGGCTCGGTCCGGACGGTTACCGGACGGTCGGACGGCGAGCTACCCATTGCTCCCCGTCCGCAAGCCCACGCTTACGGTAGCCAGAAATCGGGATCGGAATCCCGGCGGCTGGGGCGTGACGGTCGCTTCCACGCGCGTGCACGTGCGGCCTCCTCCTTTGCTAACATTACTGCTTAACAGAAGGAGGCGACCGCCTGCCACTCCTCCTCGCTTCGGTCCATGGCCTGTACCGGTGTAGATCCAGTTGTGGACTGCTATATACAGGTTAATGATTACACAGAAAATGACCACACAATGCCAGTATTAGATGATGTGAACACATTCATTATGTGAACAGCTAAGAAGTGAAATTCCCTGCCAAAGTCCGTGTTTTCTGACAGCTACAATCTAGGGATCTTTAAATAATGAGTAAATAGGTTACTTCTAGGCAAGCGTGTGTCATAGTCGACTACATCATCGCTTACTATCAGGTGAGATACTTGTCAAACACGAGCCTATAAAAATTCATAAAAAAATATACTTAGAAACTCGACACTCTATTTTTCAACCCTTAAATAAACCGCTCGATTTCATCCCTCTTAAAAAGGCTGACGCAAAAGGCGTACATACACTTAGGTACATGTTTCGCGGTAGCTAAAGAACCATCATCTTTTCAATGGGGTAGTTCCGCACGTAAAAATACCCATAGATGTTAAGTATAAGGAAAACGTGGAGTAACCCATTAATCCTAAGGAACGAAGCCCGCCAGATATCAAGCACCATATGTAAGAGGGAGAAAAAAATATTCATCGTCTCACCTACTCTTTAACTAAATATTGGGTTTGGTTCAGTCTTACCAGATGTGGCTAAGTGTCTGGCTAGACTGGAATTTGACCTCTGTTTGTCATAACACTAAGATTTGGGTCCTTTTTCGCTATAACGAAAAGGTACTTCGATATTTATTAGAAGGACATTTCCGTAGCTTCGCAAGTGATAATATTTTGATATTTATCATCTATTTCTGTATATAAAAGGAGAAACTGTATGACTGATATATCAACATAAAACTGCAACTACAGGGACTATATTATGATCGTGAAATTTTGTACAAGGCTTCTTTTTATGACATAGGTGAGCACTAAGAAAGGATTTTCCAAAATTCATCCCCGAAGGGAATAAAACGGGAGCTTAAAATTTGTTCGAAGAAATCTACCTTCACATAGTGTGAAACCAAATCTGGGAGAACCTAAGAACTCACATAGGAACCTATACTAGGTTCTCCTAGGTCAGGAGAACCTAGTATACCTATTTATATATGTGTTTTTTATTTGTTTGTCTATCTCAGGAGCCTGGGGTCCTTTGGAAGGCGTAGGGGAGGTTAGCTCATAGCGGCCATAGAAGGTAAAGCGGCCACGATTCAGATTTCAGTTATTTGTAATGGTAGAGTGATGTTACCACTCTGGCGCATAGTAAGCATCCCGCTCAGGCCCGTGCAGTAATACGATGGCGATAGGTGAAGGCTGGCGGTTGTATCGACATAAATATTGTTTTTGCACGTTTTTTTAAAAAAAGACAATATAAGTACATCCTGTTTTGATTAATTTTCTAAATATTTAAATATTTTTATTTTATTGGTGTGGATACTTATTTATTCAGCTTTGTCTGTGTAGTATTAATTCCCGAATATGACAAAAAAGCAAGAGAAAATAATGTTTAAAAAAAATTGTTGTCTAAAGGCAAAGCGGATCGGGCCAAGCGGCCTGTTGATCGCTTTACCCTTAATTGAAATATATATTTCTAAAGTAGTTATGATTTTATTTTTAACTAATGTTGCGTAAAGCTTGTTTACAAAAAAAAAATATACTTAACTTCAAAATCAGACTATAAAATGTAAAATAACTTTAATTTCGGAAGTACCAATCAAAAAATAACGAAACAAAACCAGAAACACTTTTCGCTCATTTATTCTATTGATAAAAGAAAACAAACAAATCTTTCAGTCCAATTAAATACTCACGGTAATTATTGGAGCAGCCATAATTAACATTGATCGGCAATTACAGCCAGCACTGCCCTTCTGAACAATTCCTTTACCCTCTAATGAAACAACCTGTTATTTGAAGGGAACATTTAGTCAATCCATGGAACTGTATTTTCATACCTTTCTGAACAAAATAAATGAGACTATGAGATTGAAATAAAAATGTTTTTCAATATACTTAATCGAAAACTCGCACTTATCCCTACCGCTTTTAGGCACGGATTTTACTGTTTTTCACACTAGTGCGGAAAAGTGCCACAATTTATTAATTTATTGTATCAGGCTGGGCGCTAAGTGACCCTCACGAGTCGCGCGTTAACCTCAGTTTATTTATATTTTCGTTAGTGCATTGAAAAACGTCGTTCGATACACGTGAAAAGTCATTGCAGCACTCGGCTCCATAACACCTTCGCCTATGGCTTGAGCGAATTCCGCCTCGGTCGTAATGACAAACTTTCTCCACTTGTATCAAAATTTACCATATCACACTTAAATTATATAGTGTGTTCGTTCTCGTGAAAGTTATCCCGGGATAATATTATCCCGTCCGTACCCTTATTGCAAAAACCAACTAAATGCACCAACATTTTTGTATTATTATATTATGTTATTACTATTATATTCAATCAAATTTGTAGGTTATATAAGTACTTTTTGCCGAAGCTATCTTTGTAAATAAGTGTCGTAGCTAATAACCGGTTTTACCTGTAGATTCATCTTGATGAGACGAATGGATGAATGGATTTAACTTTAATTTGGGTAAAAATTGCAGATAGTTGGTTTTTGCAATAAATGTGTTATTGTTAACCAATTGGCAAAATTAATATTATTTAGGTATAATAATTTATTTTAAAGAAGTGTACCTATACGCTTTAATAAAGATAATAAGAAAAGTGATATTGAACACATTCTTAGTAAAGACAATTTATTAGTCTACGATATAATTAAATTATTTATAAGTCTATAAATTCAAGGCTACATTGTAATAGAAATTAAAAGAAAGAAAGAAATTCTAGAGTACAACATCCCAAGGATGGACTTGGGATGTTGTAGTCTAGATTTGGGGAAAAAATAACAATAGTTTATTTAATTTTGAAATCGCAAAAAGAACAACAATTCCAATTTCATATTTTTTTAACACAAATAAAACTAAGCATCTTTACATTACTACACACCCTACACTTATGAAAACCCAGCGATACCCGAACAAAAACCTATTACAAAGTTTTCATTGTACCAAGTTGTGACGGTATGGCTTTTTACACACGTGTGTGGAACCCTAAAAGTAGGTACGTATTACTAGCCTGTAGGCCGTGGCGTAAAGTAATGCAATTAAAAGTTGGTGGCGTGCGACATAGCTCGCTTTGTACGGCAATTACCTTCGCAAGTGGCGTAAGTGGTTATAATACTTGTAAGTACATTGGGTGGTAGAAAGTCGTATGTGCGTGGGTCATAGTTTTTGATGGGATAATTGCAGTTAAAAACCCTGTGTAGGGAAATTGAGAATTGGTGTGGGTATCGTATGTGAGAGTGTAGTGGGGTAAGTAGCTTTTAGCTTTTGGAATGAACGGTTTAAGGGGCTTACCTACATTAAGAATAGGTGATTGTAGTTGGTTACAGTTATTTTAAGGTGGGAAATCATGAGATTATTTTACCCGCTCTGGGCACCGTAGGGGCCCAGCAGAGTCGAAGCCTACTGGGGCCAAGGGTGATGCGAAAGAGATCCCCGCGGCCCCGGAACAATGGCAAAGAAGGAACAGGAGTGGGTTTTTAGTCAGTAAAAGTCTGACACTACCTCCTGCTCCACCCAAGAGCGGGATTTGTCATTAGATGATTTCCCAACTAAAAAAAAAAAAAAAAACTAACTAAATCCCAGTGATTCTTCAGTTACCCTATGCAATCTAGGGCGGCTGTAACTCTTTCAAACAATCCCACAGTAAAGATTCTTGCTTTAAAAATCAGTGATTACAGTGGTTTATGGTCAAATAAATTACTTATAATGCTTCCTTAACTATTATAAAATACGTTTACATAAAACATTCCTACTTTAAAAGTCTTAACCCAAAGACAAGACGAATAAAAAAGTTATCCATTTAATTTAAGCAAATTAAGTTTTTATTTGAATCGGACCTTGTCTTGTCTTAGGCGTCATATTATGTCCGCACACTCTAATGAAAAAATGTATTTTGGATTTGCCTTTTACTTTTTCTTTCACTTTATTAACAAAACTCAAAACTCTGGCCAGCTAGGAATAACCTACTTACAATATAAATATGTATAATCTTTCGAATATCATTTGTCATTCGAATATAAATTATTATTTACTATTTAAATATAATTCAAAAAATATAAATCAAAATCAAAAACGTTTATTTCAAATAAAATTTACAGGAACTTTTGAATTGTCAAAATGTCGGTCAGTCAATTAAGTGAAGCTAAATTGAGCGTTCCAAAGCGTAGATCTCTAAGGAGAAGAACGTGCAAGAAACTCTATGGACACTCTTTTAAACCTTGTTATGAGTTACAAAAATCTTGGTAACAACTTGTCGCTTCTATAACGTGAGCACAATGTAATTAAGTAATGAAATAAAAGTTATTAAAAACTGTAAATTGAATTCACACACATCATCATCTTTCTGCCCTTGTCCCGTGTTATTTGGGGTCGGCGCAACACGTTTTTTTCTTCCATTCTGCCCTGTCACTTGTCATGCTATCCTTTTCTTCCATATCACTCTTCACACAATCCATCCATCTTTTCTTTGGCCTCCCTCTGCCTCTCTACCCACGCACATGTATACTCATAACAATTTAAGTAACATGCGTTTCATCCCTCCTCTTTACATGACCATACTAAGACTAACGATTCCCCTTCAACTTTTCAGTTACTGGCGCCACTTTCAAACTTCCTCTACTATACTCATTACAAAAATTGATTTCACACACATGACAATTAAATATCATTTGATCATGTTTAACAGCAACCCACAAACGATTGTTAAAAATCAAAACTCAGTTGCAGCGCAAGTCAATATCTACACTAAGCCTTAACCCAGCCACGCTGACTCCATAAACCCAATTGATCTCCTACAGCTGAGCATTTAGCCGCAATCCTTTGACGTCTAACTCAGTTATACAGGTGGAATCTTAACACAGTTGTATCTACAGGTGTCACAGATGGAGTTAAATCGGTATGGTAAAGTGATATCCGTGGTTGGTTACTGAATGTGGCTTGCGTTCGGCCGTTCAGACACGATCAGTAATCAGCTTGAATGTAGGTAGGTCATCTTGTTCACCACAATGATTGGCCGACGTTTGATGTTGGTTGTTGAATAAAATATGGTTGTGAGAGGAGATTATAAGACTTTCAATCTTAAATATGTTAAGTTCTTTGATTGCATAAGCAAAAGCATAGTCATCCTTATAATGTTCCCACAGCTGGGACTCAGGCCGGGCCGTGGGTACGTGGGCCCATTTCTAGTTGATGCATGTCACATGTTTTCGAATTTTAGGTTCTAGGACATGCTGGTTTCCTCACGATGTTTTCCTTTACCGTTTGCGAACAATGGTGTCTTTGAATGACATTACAAAGATGTCATTCAAAGACACCATTATTCGCCACCATTATAGGAAATATCCATGAAAAAAAAAACATTTTTTATCTACCACATTTTACCACTTTGGAAGTGCCTCTCGCGCAAACTATTCAGTATAGAAAAAAAAGATATTAGAAACCTCAATATAATTTTTAAAGAACTATCCATAGATACCCCATATGTACCTATAGGTTTGATGAAAAAAAAATTTTGAGTTTCAGTTCTAAGTATGGGAAACCCCAAAAATGTATTGTTTTTTTTTTCTATTTTTGTGTGAAAATCTTAATGTGGTTCACAGAATACATCTACTTACCAATTTTTAACAGTATAGTTCTTATAGTTTCGGAAAAAAAGTGGCTGTGACATACGGAAGGACAGACAGACAGATATGACGAATCTATAAGGGTTCCGTTTTTTGCCATTTGGCTACGGAACCCTAAAAAGGGTCTGTTTTGTTTTATTTTATTTTTTCCGTTTATGATACGACCTATATTTATAGTTTTATATAAATGTAGGCTCCATTGAACACAAGAATTTATCTAAATGAAAGGAATATTCTGGAAAAAGGTTACACAACAATACCTAAACTCAGATCTACAGTCCAGAATAAGTACTTTTGTTTATTTACAAAAGTATCTAGTTTAATTACCTCTTCCATTAACAGAAAAGAACATAAAGATCAGTTACTACCGTTCTAACAGCCGGCAGTGAAAAGGTTGATCAAAGGAGGTATATTTTATACTATCTTGAACATTTTATACTAAGAAGCGAGATACTTTATCTAAGTCTGAAGCCTAAATTACCTTCCGAGGTACCGATAGCTTAACGAGAAATACTTAGCCAAGAAATGGGACATTAACAGGCTAGTGTAGTAGTACTGTAGAGACTCTTTCCTTAGGACCTCTTTAGATGGTTTAAGGTTCATGGCACATCTGAATATCATACTAATATTAAGGCGACAGTTTCTGAGTATATGCGTATATATATATGTTACATTTTACGCTTGAACGGCTGATCGATCGATCCTGGAAAACCTCATAGGATACTTTTTTTCCCGGAAGTATTTTCTCTTAGGACAATGTTGTGGACCGCCCGGAGGACACGGTGGAGCACACGGTGGAGGTATGCCCCGCCTGGGCAGAGCAACGCCGTGTCCTCGTGTTTTTCCTCAATCTCTCGCGAAGGGCCTTGGTACAAGCCATGGTCCGGAGCGAGGAGGAGTGGCAGGCGGTCACCTCCTTCTGCGAAGCAGTAATGCTAGCAAAGGAGGAGGCCGCACGCGTGAGGCAACGGTCCTCATACCCCAACCGCCGCCGGGAGGCCACCTTAGGCGCGGGCTTCCGGACGCCGACCAATGGGTAGCTCGCCGTCCGACCGTCCGGTAACCGTCCGGACTGAGCCCAAGTCGTCGACGGCGCGTACTGTTCCACGCGTGCCTCAAGAAGATGTCAGCAACTGTAGGGGCCCAGTAGGGTCGAAGCCTACTGGGGCCAAGGGTCTGATTCTGAAAGGAAGACTCGGCCCTGGTACGAAAGGCAACGTAGGAACAGGAGTGGATTTTTAGTCAGTAAAAGTCTGACACTATCTCCCGCTCCGCCCAAGAGCGTGGGATGTCATTAGATGAATTTTCCACCGAAAAAAAAAGGACAATTTTGTATGTTCTTGACATAAAATATGTACAAACAACTGTAGAAATATAACACGGCAGTCATAATCTCCTCTCATGATACTCCAGACAGACAGACAGACAGATAAGATTTTACATTCATCCACGAACACGTCAAAATCAGATTTTGTAATCAAGAAAGCGTTGAGCGTGGAGATTGCGCGAGAGATAGGGGAATGTCAAAGTCAAATGTTTTTATTTCGCATAGGCCTACATGGGCACTTATGAAACGTCAGAAGCTAGTGCACGGTTCCAAATTGGTCGTTTCCTATGGAGAAGAACCGACAAGAAACTCCATGGTTACTCTTTAAAAAAAAAGTGGTTGTTTACAATATTTTCATATTACAGTATTAATAGATATTATGTAAGAACTGTGTAGACCAGTCAATATTGTACCTAAAAGCACAATAAAAATAATCATATTAAAAAAAGTGAGTCGTAATAGGAAGTAACTTAAAAGAATGGAAGAATGGGCTCGGGCAACGGAAAAACAGCAAACAGTCTGTACCTCCAGTTATGATTATAGTTAATCGGAGCAAACAGTTAGCATAGGTCGTCGCGTAGTTTAGAATTATTCATTTTCCCGTAAAAGCAAATATTCATGAAATAAAAGAGGTGAAGCTTCTAGATGCTTTCGTTAATTTAAAAGGAAACATAATACTCAGAAACTACATAATTATTGTGGATTTATGTGACCTTATGTTTTATGAGTAGGTTAATAAAATTAAATAAGTCGTAAAGATTTCGTGCCGTTCCAAATACACCGTTTTTTCATATAGTGAACATGTGAAAAGTAGGTGAAGTGTGGAAAATGCTGCTCTAAGTAAAACGTGATAATTATTCGCGCCATTACACATGCTCAAATTACCATATAATGACACATTAGAGTTCTGTGCCAACTTGCATTTAGCTACAGGACCAAATTCACCTCGTCTTATTAAAGAAAATTTTAATTAGCTCAATTGCCATGAGACAGTCTTTATTTTAAACGTGGAAAGATGATAATTGTTTTACTATTTCCAGGGTTCTGTACACGAAGGGTGCCAATTAAGCTTGCACTGTCCGTCGGTCTATTTGTCTGTCTGTCAGCGAGCTATATCTCATAAACGGTAAGAGGTAAATTTCACAGAATATGTATTTCTGTTGCGTCTACAACAACACATAATAAAATTAAGTTAATAATGTAAGGTGGTCTCAAATACAAGAGATCTGTTGTATTTTTTTTTTGCGTTTTTTTTTTCTTGATTTTAATACTGTAGTACGAAACCCTTCGTTACGAGTGTGATTCGCACTTGGCCAATTTTTTTTTTTTTATAATATTTTGAAGATATTTATTTAGTTATAATGCATTACAATACTACGTGCCTATAATTAATGTTTAATTCTATTGATATATTATATGAGAAGACAGTGATATTATGACAGTCTGATACCAAACACGCAATACAATTAAGAGAACTCAAAATATAATAATTATGAGTTTCAGAGTCCGATAGAAGTAGTAGTTCCAACGTATCCTATATGCTGTTCCAGGATACAGTCTACGTGTGTGCCAAATTCCATTCGAATACCTTTAGCCTTTTGAGCATGAAGGAAAAACACTCATACTTTCACTTGCATAATAGTAGGGGTTAAAGTTTTAACTCTATCGGACCTATAATTAGAAACCATTCGTCACCTTCCGTATTCGCCAGACCTTGCTCCAACGGACTACCATTTTTTCGTAATTTAGACAATTTCCTACGTGATAAAAAGTTGTCTTCTCAGGAGGCAGTACAAAATGCTTTCACACAGTTTGTCGTATCTAGATCACCAGAGTTCTATCGCAAGGGCATAAACGACCTGTCTATTAGATGGCAGCAATGTATAGATAATAATAGTAATTATTTTGATTAAATATATATGTTAAATTAAAAAAAAAAAAACAAAGTTTAATTTTTCAGTACAAATCGGCAGTTTCATACTTTAGCCCATAATATTAGTGTAATATTTCTTTGCCCACCATTCTCAAATGTATTGTAAGCATGTTGTAAAATGACATTATTAAAAAAAAAAACAATGCACTGTCCTATATTAAAATACGGCTTTTGAAAGACAGCAATCGAATGCGAAAATAGTGTTTTCCAGAGCACATTGTTACGTTCTCGAGAGCTAGAAATCTTTTAGCTTAGTGCAGCTCAGAACTTTCCCAAACCAAATGAATTGAATGGATTTCTGCACCCTTTTCCTTGACTGCATGCGGAAATAATAAATTAGGAAAATAAAATAAGACTTGAAATGTTCATTCCAGAATAAAATAACCTTAATAATGTATCTCTCTCTTATCTTATTAATAACCTTTAATTAAGCATCTTGTGCGTGTTTTTATCGGTGAAGGAAAACATCGTGAGGAAACGGGCATGCCCTAGAACCAAATATTCCAACACATGTAACATAAAAGTCTGACACGCCATCTCGCTACACCCTAGAGTGGGAGAAGTCATTTGATGTTTCCTACCTCAAAAAAGTACCTCCATGAGAATTTCTTGCACATTCATCTCCATAGTGCTCTAAGCTTTGGAACGTGAAAATATTTATCTAAAAGTTTGTGAATAGGATTAAATTTAAATAAAGCCTTTTTTTGGTGGGAAAATCATCTAATGACAAATTTCGCTCTTCGGCGGAGCGGAAAATAGTGTCAGACTTTTACTGACTAAAAACCTACTCCTGTTCCTTCTTTGCCTTCGTTCCAGGGCCCCAGGTTTCACTTTTACACTACCCGTAGCCCCAATAGGCTTCGACCCTGCTGGGCCACTACGATTTGCTGACATCTCTCTGAGGCGCGCGTAAAATAATACGCGCCGTCGACGACTTGGGCTCGGTCCGGACGATTACCGGACGGTCATCGAAATAAATCCTTTGAATTTAAGTAAATGAACACTTTATGAGCTCAAAAAAACAAATAGGTTGCCTTTAAAGCAGCCTTTTCCAACCTTTAAACGTAGCCCAGTAGATAGTTACCGAGGCAGTAGCGGTCTTGATCTCTATGCAAGTGTACTCTGCTCAAGCTAAGATAGACAGCAAAAATCACTTATTTCATACGATAGGTATTTTTTGGTCAAAATCACGCACACATAATCAGTATTAATATAATAATATAATATTCACACAACTATCACACAACGCCGTCTAGTCCCAAGCTAAGCAGAGCTTGTGTTATAAGTACTAGATAACTGATAAACATACTTAAATATTTCTAAATACGTACGTATTATAGATAAATTACATCCAGACACAGAACAAATGATTGTGCTCATCACACAAATATTTATCCTGCGTGGGAATCGACACCACGACCTCCGGCATAGCAGTCAGGGCCACTAACCACTAGACCAACAGGCCAGTCAAAAAAAATACAAACTTGAAGATAAAAACTGAGATTGGAAGTCATCGAATATCTTCCCACGCTCTAGAGTAAAGTGAGAGGGCGTGTCCTGATCATGTGTTTTTTATCCTGGGAGTATATTCTCTTGGGTAGCACAAAAGATCCAGAAGGGTCGAAGTGCTATGGCCTAGGGCCAGCCCCACAATAAGATATTCTCTTGGGACAATTTTCTACTTTCATGTGAGTAAAGTCGCTAGCAGCACCTAATTCTAGCGACTTCCACGAACGAACGAACGAAGGTCCACACGCCCCAGCCGCCGTAATTCCGACCCGACTTCCAGCCACGGTAGACGCGAGCTTGCGGACGTCGAGCAATGGGTAGCTCGCCGTCCAGGCGTTCGGTAATTAACTGGACCGAACCCAGTCATCAGAAGCGCGTAGTGATCCACGCGCTCCTCAAAGAGATGTCAGCAAACCGCAGGGGCTCAGCAGGGCTGATGCCCGCTAGCTAGGACCGCGGGGAATTTCTGAAAAGGAAACCCGTATTCCTAGAATGCAAAGGGTAATTGAAGGACACAGGTGTGGTTTTAGTCAGTAAAAGTCTGACACGCCCTCGCGCTCCATCCAGAGCGCGAGAAATCATAGGATGATTTTCTACCTTAAAAAAAGCAGCACCTAGTTCAGTCATAAATCAGCCTATTGTCTAACAAACTCATATAATTGGCTTTTGCGACCTAGTTGGACGATCAAGTTGTCAGAATTATGTTAGTGTACGAGGTAGACGGTACCGACCAAGCAGACTAGATGTAATCCCTTTAGCTTATTCTGCAACTTAGTATCCTCATAGACTGCTCTGTTTCTAGAGGGTCATAAGTTAACTTTGTTATTGTTTGTTAGTCATTTAGCTCACCGTTGGAAATGTAACTAAGATAACCTGTGATGTACAGTCAAGAATCAAAAGTGCAATTGCACTGTGTCAATGCTAAAGTGTCTAAAATTTATTTATAGAAGAGGTTCAATAGTTCTTGACTGATTTAATTTGTAGCATATAAACTAAAGTATTAAATAAACTAGTTGCGGACCATAGAACATCTCCTACAAAGCGATTTTGGACTCTTTAGCATTCGTAGCGTGTAACTGCAAATTTTGATATTACAAACAGACACTTCAATTTTATTTATATAGATGTCAATGTGCTAACGTTTACGAGCATTTCAGAAGAGCATGCATGTTGTAATTGCAATGCTTTAGCATTACATTAGGTAAGTACACAACAGCTGTTAACATATTAAGTGCCTTTGAATTCACGCTGTAGTTCCTAATTAACTGCAGGTTTGCTTCCGCCTGCTATTGCTGCGATGCACAAAGTAGGCCATATTACTTAGTCAATCTGCTAATAATAATAATGTTACATTCTCACTGATTACTTTGGCATGCCACGATTGCGACGGTAAGTCACCAGGCACCACGGCGTCCTCACCTTCTTCGTGACACAGGTCCAAATCGGGAGGCTTATGTTGCTGATTCAGGCGGAAGAAACGCCCCGGGGTTTTTCTTTTTTAGATGGGAAAATCATCTATTGACAAATCTCGCACTTAGGCGGAGCTGGAGATAGTGTCAGACTTTTACTGACTAAAAACCTCCTCCTGTTCCTTCTTTGCTTTCGTGCCAGGGCCCCGGGTTTCACTTTCACACTACCCGTGGCCCCAGTAGGCTTCGAAACGCCCGAAGTCGCCGTGTCACTATTGCGCAGAACGCCTGAAGGACATGGTGGAGCTTACGATGGAGGTTTGCCCCGCTTGGGCCTCAACATATGGTAAACTAGGTATAAATGCCCCAGTCGGTATCGTGCCTCACTTGCAAAACTAAGAGACGCATTTAAAATTTGGTATTTATTTGAGCCGATCTGGTTAGTTTATAAGTATGGTGGCGATGTAAATTATACGCAAATTTAACTTGCGTTGTATAGTTTATATAATTATAAATACGTGTCTTAGTTTCTAGGGTTCCGTACCTTATAAGGAAAAAAACGGAACACTTAGATCACTTTGTTGTCCGTCCGTCTGTCTTGTCTGTTTATATCAGAAACAGATAAAGGTATCGAGTAGAAATTATAATCATACACTAAGATTTCCGGTCTCTTGAAGTTGTGAAAAAATCAAATTTCTAAGTTAGCTAAAAAAAAAAGATACGGCCATTTATGTCGCAAAAAACGTGCATTTCTACACTCTCAAAGGAATCAAATTTCATAGGGTACTTCTCGTTTACCCAGAATCCTGTAATTTGGCATAAACCAAGGTCATATAGTATAGATATGGAAATAAATCTGAAAACAAAAAAATTGTTGTCACGTCACAAAAAAAAAACTTTTTTTGCGATTCGAAAAATCTTTGAGACTCAATTGGGGAATTGAACTATTCACATACTCGTATGTAGGTAAGTTTGTACGAAACCCTCAGTGCGCGAGTCCGACTCGCACTTGCCCAAATTTTTAAGTAGAGCACGTTACCGACTGGGTCACGTATGCCTGGTTTACACTAGAAAAAAAAAAACTTCTTTTAACACACCCTTACATTATCGGCATGTGATAACCTTGCAGACAATACATATATCTACACAATTATAGACCTTACGTACAGTATGACCTTCCCTTTTTATTTCCCCGTAGACAGATCCTTCCAACACACCGGTCATCAAAAGCGACAGTTTCAAAATAGGTATATGTTACGTAACTAGACAACAGTGAACTCAGGAGTTTTGGAAATTTTGGTCATCAAACGTTAACTCCTTTATACAATACGTGAGGGAACTACAAAGTTCCTGCCAACTTATTTGTGTTTATTATTAGTAGATATTTTGTTCTCAGTATAAAATATCTTGCCAAGTCATCGGTCCACCTTGCAGGAGGCCTTCCAACGCTACGTCTTACGTGGTTGCCATTGCAGACTTGGTAACGGTTGCGGGAGTCCGATGGATGCGAGACGCACAGGACCGTTCATTGTGGCGACACTTGGGGGAGGCCTATGTCCAGCAGTGGACGTCTTTCGGCTGAAATGATGATGATGATGATGATAAATCTTGAGCAGTACTGGAAAAACATTGGTTGAATCGAGTTGTTCCATATGTTTCAGTCATATAAAAAAATAAGTGATTTTATGACATGTTTCTTGATGAAGCGCATATTACTAAAAGATTTCTAAGTGTACATGTAGATGGATGGAGAGGGAGAGGAGTGATTTGAAAGAAAAGGGAGTTAGTGATAGTTTGACGCGTGACAGGACAGAATGGAAGAAAAAAACGTGTTGCGCCGACTCCAAGTAATATGGGATAATGGCAGGAAGAAGAAGAAGATGTCATGTTTCTTGTGACGTTACAATTGTGTTGGAATATTTACGTGGGTAACTCACCGTCCGGTCATTTGGTCGGGATCAAAACCCGAGTTGACAGTGCGTTGTATTATATGACCTTTGATCTCAGTAAAACTTTATAGTATTCCAAAAGTAAAAAAAAAACTTTTTTAGTATAGGAAATCATCAAATAACTCCTCCTAACTGAGCGAGAAGGTGTGTCAGAGTTTTACTGACTAAAACCCATCCGTGTTACTTCAGTTGCCTTTTGTGCAGAGGCGTAGCGTGGACTAATTTAGACGTGGGCGAAGGTGCATCAGTGAGACCTTTTCCTTTCATAAATTTGAAAACGAGACAGCGACTGTCGCAACCCAGTATTCGACCACATCGTCACTTACCATAAGGTGAAATAGTGGTCAAACGCGAGCCTATCAATTATAAAAAATCCCTCTTTCTTAAAGAGCTCTCGCTTGTGCGAGGCCCCTTTGGGTGCGAGGCCGTGGGCGAGGGCCCACTTCGCTCACACCTAGCTGTGTTCCAGAACCACGGAGATTCTTTTGAAAAATTTCAACGCCCTGGCGTAGGATTGCTCTTAATTGCATCGAACTTAAAAACCATTACCAAAATGAAAGCCGACAATAAATCTCTTCCTACGTTTTCAGGGAGCACAGACATCCTAAGAAACGTGTTAAGGGCCTAACACACGCACAAGCTTCACCACAGTTTTGCCAGCGCAGGAAGGTTTGTACACGGAACATTGTGCGTGTCGTTGGTAAGAAATTTTTACATTTATTCAGCTTTGGCTAAAGAAAATATCAGTTTTGTATGGAGATGCGTACGCATCCGTTCAGTTCTTCGCGTGAATTCAGCTTTCGCGGTAAACGGGCATGAAATGAGAACAAATGTATTTTTATCTTGCGACAGTGTTCAGCGCTGTTTCGCCGCTTACTTGATGATGGCCTGTCATAATCTTACGATGCTGTACGCGGCTGATAGAAGCAGAACTGTATACGTGTACCCAAAATCGTCCAGTGAAATGCAAATGGACTAAAGGTAGTTTTACTCCCTAAAGTTCATACAGTTTTACACGGTGTTCCGCGCACAAACCGGCCTGCGCTGGCAAATCTGTGGTGAAACTTGTGCGTGTGGTGGGCCCATTAGTTTCAGTCTTCGTGTTGCTACAGCTGTTCAAAACGAACTTCAAATAACTTTCATCAGAAACACTGCTGTGTTTTACTAGCATAAGGATCAGAATAATTTAGAATAAACTCAGAGAAGCTGTAGCTAGTTCTCGTTTTAAAGT
The DNA here is from genome assembly GCA_905147345.3 of Mythimna impura. Lineage (NCBI taxonomy): Eukaryota > Metazoa > Arthropoda > Insecta > Lepidoptera > Noctuidae > Mythimna > Mythimna impura. The sequence goes on along the minus strand of LR990356.1, from coordinate 18,855,304 downwards.
TTAATTTCGATAACCAAACTGTGATTTAGTGATAACTATTTAGCATAGTTTAAATTATTCAAGCAGTGCCCTAGCAGGCTCGGGAAAATACCTGCACTTATGTACAAATTAATTTTATATTTCGATAAAAAATATCTTAATAATAAATTCATTGTATTCAAAACTTGTGAGTTAATATAAATATGTTTAGAGTGATCTAAACAGTACTACAGTATTCGTACTTTATTAATATCTTACAGCTAGTAACAAAACTCATCTCGCTATAGACTTCATTTATAAACTTTAGAGAGTTCTATAAGTACATAGACTTCAGTCATAAAATAAAGTTATTTGTAGAGGTAAACGCTATTCAGTACGCAGCGGACTAAAATACTGAAGTCATACCTTGTCTTATCAGTGGCGACAAAAATCACGTACTATAATGTTACATTATTCCATTTAGCTGCAAATTTAACTTCTGAAACGAAAATCATCACGCTATCATCGATAAGGAGCCAACCAGCCAATTATGACGTTTATATAAGAACATCTATTTTAAATGATAATCATCGGAGACCGTAGCACAATAGTTTCGTACCTAGACTTGCAAGTGATATAAAGATTGTTCGAATCCCATAAGGTTCTTTTAGGAGATATTTTTATTTAATTTTTCTCCGTAAATTAGATTTTTTTTACATATTTTTGCAGGCTTTGTTTCATTGTATTTGTTTAATTAACTATATCGAAAGATATATGAATTTAAAGTTTTCATAAAATAAAATAAGACATCACACGCAATTCAGATACTCGCAACGCCATCTAAAGACTTAAAGTAGAAATAATGATGACAATGACAGTTGAACTTCATATTTGTGTAATTGTAACTTCATTGTGTAGTTTAATAATAGGCAATCCAGGGTTACGTCTCTTACCTTCAAGCTCCATCATCAGATCAGCTCAATGGCACCAGCATGTACAAGAGTATTTCAAATCACGCATATGTTTAAAAGTAAAGTAAATACCCATTAAGTGTTTAAGATCCCTACCGCAAAAAAAAATGTAGCTAAGAACCATCTCGATTAGGTCAGCTTTCAAACAAAAAAACTGCATTAAAATCGATTCATTCGTTTGGGAGCTACGATGCCAAGGACAGACACACAGACACGTCAAACGTATAAAATCTCCAAAGTCGGTACCAACAAAGCTTAATTACCGAAGAGTTCCTATACAATTTATTTGCAATAGATTTATGTAATGGTTATTTCATTAAACTCGATTTTCCAAAGCACTATTCCCAATTTTTTGCGCACCTTCTAATGTCGTTTCAGTTCGGAACGGTGTTTGTGTGCGTGCAAATAATACTTTGTGCATATAGACTAGCGTCTAACTGCTTATGCTGGATACTATCGCTATCGGACACGATGTCAGATGAGACAACGCACTTTTCAGCCTCAACCATCAGGGGTGTTCGAGCCCGCAACTGGTTCAACCTTAAGTACTATAGGATCATAATCACACTTATAAATAGGTCTTTATTGCCTATTAATTTGGAGAAAGTGGAAAGATGACAACTACCGAAGGGCAGTATCGTGTGCGGCGGTCCCCGTTGCGGAAACCGGATTATTACCTGCGCAGTGTCGCTAGTTCAAATTTAACGATGTGCATGTAGTCGTGTCGATAGAGAACTTTAATGTGTTATTACGTAGCAAAACGACCAGGTCACGGTGCCCGCGCGGCGGGCCACGCGGCGGCCCCCGGATGGAGCACTTTTGTTTGGGACCGCGCGGGCGCACGCGTAACGCAGCGTTCGACGTCAATCATATTTACTAACAAAATAATGTATTATAGTTATGAATTTTAGCCTATAAGGTAACACGGGACAAGAACAGTAAGATGAAAAAAATGAAAAAAAGTTATGATGAATGATGATGATCTAGCAGATATAAGTGATCATAATTTCGAGTTAACCCAAGAACATCATAACTTCCTAATTTATTATTAACATTTTTTTATAACACTAAAAATTTTGCATTCAAAATGAGGGTTCATCACGTGACTGATCGAAAATGTTTTTTTTTTCCTAATATTTGAAAAGATTGTGCAGTAGCAAGCATTAGTAATACCCCAAAAATGTATTTAATGACATCATTGATACAAAACAAATCACTATCAATATTCAAAATATAACTAGACTATCAATTTAATATCTAATCGACTTTCTTTTAAATATGAATCCACCTTATCAGCAACAGTCCTATCCCACCGTCCAGTCAGTAATTATGATAATCAACATTCGTCATTGATAACACATTATAGAACAAAGAAAGTGTGAGATTGTATTGTTTTGTCTTTAAAATTAATTTTAATTGTGAATTGAAATATTGTGTCGTTTTTCAAGTGCATTTTGGTCCGGTATACGGATTTTCAAGACAAAGTAAGTGAAATTAATCTTTTTGTAGATCGTAAGTGTCTGGTCTTTATTTAATGTGAAAGGGCGGAACATTATGGTGGAAACGCTGAAAAGTTAGTGATAAAATTGCATTTAAGTACTAAGTTATTTCAAACTAGCTGATTGAGGAGAATTATATTGAAATATTAGATTGTAGGAAATTGTCCCAAGGAACATACTACAGAGATGAAAAGTATCGTACGTGTTATTCTAAGGGATGGTCTACTTGTGTACCAAATTTTACCCAAATCCTTTCCGCCATTCGAGCATGAAGAAGAAAATCTCGTCGAGTCGAGGCTTCAAAGTCTTGAGCATCGACGCCGAGTTAGCCTGTCGGTTTTCTACCGGTTGCATTTCGGAGAGTGTGCGTCGGAATTGCATGACCTAATTTCGCCTAGCCCATTCCATCATCGGACCACCAGGCGTACGGCGATGCGCCACCGGCACATGGTTGACATCCAACCTATACGTACAAAAAAGTTTTGGGAACACATTCATTGTGCGTACAGCTAAGGAGTGGAATTCCTTGCCGGAATCTGTGTTTCCTGATGGGGATGGGGACCCGGGAGTCTTTAAGTCAAGAGTGAATAGGTTGCTTCTAGGTAAGCGCGCTCCATCGTCGACCGCATCGTCACTTTCCATTAGGTTATCTCACCTCGCGGTCAAACGCGAACCTATCAACAATAAAAAAAAAGATAAAAACTTTCGCCTTTATAATAATATTATAATAATATTAGTGTGACAGTGAATGAACAGAGATTTATAGATTGTTTTACTTAAAAACGTTTAAGTTCTCGTTTCGGTGATAATCAATATCAAAAACCGGTCCAAATGTCATGGCTTCTTTTGCCATATTTAAACTGAGATCAAAATGCGTATGTCTCTCAAGTCCTTTGGAAGGTTCCTGCACCCCTAGCCAAGTTACGACCGCTTCGTTTCGATTCTCTTGCTTCGAACGCCTCGAGTAGGCCACGCCTCCGATTCCTTTGTTCTGACGTCATCTTAACGCTCAGTCACGTGGTCAGAACAAAGGAATCGGAGGCGTGACCTATTCGAGGCGATATAGGAATCGAAACGATACGGACGTAACTTGGCTAGGGGGGCTGCACCGGATTCGTGCGGAAGAAACGCCCGAGTGTCACCATTGTGTGGACCACCCAGAGAACACGGTGGAGCATACGGAAGAGGTGTGCCCTGCTTGGGCAGAGCACTGCCGGGTCTTCGTGGGGGCGATCGGTGGCAACAACCTCTCGCGCCGAGCCCTGGTACAGGCATAGGAGGAATGGCAGGCGGTCGCCTCCTTCTGCGAACCAGTAATGCTAGCAAAGGAGACATTCGACTTAGACAGCCGACAGCCGCACGCGCGATGGAACGGCCCTCACACCTCAGTCACCGGGATCCCAATCCCGATTTCCAGCCACAGTAGACACAGGCTTGCGGACAGCGAGCAATGGATAGCACGCCGTTCGGTCATCCGGTAACCGTCCGGACCGAGCCCAAGTCGCTGACGGCGCATAGTATTCCACGCGCGCCTCAAGGAGATGTCAGCAAATCGTAGGGGCCCAACAGTGTCGCAGCCAACTGGGGCCATGGGTTATGTGAAAATAAATCCCCGGGGCCCTGGAATACAAGGCAAAGACTCAGGCAAAGAAGGAAAAAACGAGTAGGTTTTAGTCATTAAAAGTTTGATACGCCGTCCTGCTCCGCCCAAGGGCGGGAGATGTCATTAGATGATTTTCCACCTAAAAAAAGTCCCTTTTAAGTCTCTCAGATATACTATGCACCTACCTTAACGAAGTAACAAGAGTATTGTATAAGGCAGCAAAAAAGCTGGGAATCCTCGCGAAGGTCAGACGGTACTTCACGCCGGAACAGCTGCTAAAACTTTATCAAGCGCAAGTTCGATCGTGTATGGAGTACTGCTCTCATCTTTGGGACGGGTCTGCCAAATACCAGCTTGATGCGATAGAGTCAATTGAGAGGCGAGCCAAGAGGATCATTGGCAATGATGCACTTGTTGAGTCGAAGCTCCAAAGCCTTGGACATCGCCGCCGAGTTGCTGGCCTGTCGGTTTTCTATCGTTTACATTTCGGGGAGTGTGCACTGGAATTGCACAATCTAATTCCGCCAAGTCCGTTCCATCATCGGACCACTAGACGTACGGCGTTGCGCCACCGGTACATGGTGGACATCCCACCCATACGCACAAAACGTTTTAAGAACACATTTATTATGCGTACAGCCAAGGAGTGGAATTCCTTGCCGGAGTCTGTGTTTCCTGATAGCTACAACTTAGGGGTCTTTAAGTCAAGAGTGAATAGGCTACTTCTAGGCAAGCGTGCTCCATCGTCGACCACATCATCGCTTACCATCAGGTGAGATGGTGGTCAAACGCGAGCCTATCATTAATAAAAAAAAAAAAAAAAAAGGATCTAAACAGGCCCACATATTTGTGATTAATTGTATTTAGTTCTAAAATTTTATTTTCATTAGTTAAATTATATAAACCTCATAAATTACTTGTCATATACCGTGACACCACTAGTTCAGGGAAATACTTGTTTTTTTACAGGGATAATTATGATCTCTTCTACTTCTTCTTCTCTGGGTCGAGCGAGAGAGAGTGTTCGACTTTTACTGACTATAACTTTCTCCAGTGTTCCTTCAATTTCTCTGCCTGATAGATAATATATACTCTTTATTGTACAACATAAAAAAATAGAGTAGAAGGTTAAAATAGGGCAGTCTTATCGCTGTAAGCGATTTTAACTTCTAACATCAAGCAGTTAGGTTGTGGAACTCTCTTCCACCTAGCATTCGAGATTTGAAATCTATTTCACTCTTTGAAACTCAAGTAAAAGAGCACTATCTTTCCTCTCTAGTGTGATAAGTATATATTTATATATTTTATGTATGTATTTGTTAATATTTAAATTATATATGTTATTTTTTTCTATGTTTCACTCTTATAAACTCAATTACAAGAGCACTATCTTTCCTCTCTAGTGTGATAATTATATGTTATGTATATATTTTATGTATTTTTTTAGTATAAGGTAACATATACCTTACCAGTTATGTATGTATTTGTTAATATTTAAATTATTATTTTTTCTATGTTTTTACTTCTAATTTCTACACGCTACATGTCTACATTTCTTCTAATCTCTCTATTTGCTGGACTGCTGTAAAAAAAATCTTTTTGAAATAAGCAGTACCTTTGTACCTACAAATTTTTATAATGTTGTATCTTTTTCTATGTATATGCGTGCGTCCATAAATTATAAAATAAATTATTCATTTACTATTTTTATTAATTACTTAGGTATGTACAAACAACTGAAAAAGTAGGCAGAATATTCGAAATCATCCTGTCAAAGACACGGGATTTCCGCTAAGCCCCACAACGTGAGCCTGCCGTCTGTCAGGTAATCCAAATTCGGAACCCAAAAAGGTTTTATCGATATGCAAAAAATGTTACGGAAAGATCGTATATCTATTTATGTTAAAAATATAGATATGCAGGCATGATCGGTTTTTTTTTTTTTCGGTGGGAAAATCATCTTATGACATCCCCCGCCCTTGGGTGGGACGGGAGATAGTGTCAGACTTTTACTGACTAAAAACCCACTGCTGTTCCTTCGTTGCCTTTCGTACCAGGGCCGAGTCTTCCTTTAAATACGCCATTTGAAAGATCGTGGTTTTGTTCCCTATAAACATCTCTTAACTGAAACAAACACGTGAAGCAGTGATTGGCTGCTACAAATCACTCAACCATTGCACCGACCACACACACTGAAACAGCACTGCGTGTCACAGGTTCAATTTCCACTCAGAATCAACACATGCCTCAAAGAGATGTCATCAAAATTAATGGAACCCGCTAGGACCGATGCCTGTCAGGGTTGTAGAATTGTTCACATGACTTACCGTGGCCCTGGAACGCAGAGAGCAACTGAAGTAACATAGGTGGGATTCATTAAGTAAAAGTCTGACACCTCTCGCTCCAAACAGAGCGGGAGAAGTTAATAAAGTAGGTACCTTATTATCAAATAGTTGCTGCCAGTGGCTTCCCCCCGTGAAAATAGAATATTGTTCTAAGAATTAAATTCTGGGGATAAAAAGTATCCTATGTAATATTCCAGGTCATGGTCTACCCATGTACTAAGTTTGATCTAAATCCGTTCAGGTATTTGAACGTAAAGAAGTAATCAACATTCAACCCACAAACTTTCGCCTTTCTTTGTTTTCGGTGGGTAAATCATCTAATGACAAATCCCGCTCTTGGGCGGACCGGGAGATAGTGTCAGACTTTCACTGACTAAAAACCCACTCCTGTTCCTTCTTTGGCTTCGTCCCAGGGCCCCGGATTTCGCTTTCACACTACCCGTGGCCCCAGTAGGCTTCGACCCTGCTGGGCCCCTACGATTTGCTGACATCTCCCTGAGGCGCGCGTGAAATAATACGCGCCGTCGACGACTTGGGTTTGGTCCGGACAGTTACCGGACGGTCGGACAGTGAGCTACCCATAGCTCGTTGTCCGCAAGCCCGCGGCTACGGTGGCCGGTAATCGGGATCGGAATCCCAGCGGCTGGGGCGAGAGGACCGTTGCCTCGCGCGGTCGTCCTCCTCCTTTGCTAGCATTACTGTTTTGCAGAAGGAAACTTTCGCCTTCATAATATTAGTGATTTTCATGTTAGATACATGTTATATGGTATAACAAGAATATAATTATGTTTTCAACCATTACATTTAACGTTACATAAGATTTAACTAAAATATTGTTTAGGACTTGCCTGTGTTCAGAAAAGGATCATTCCCAAGGGAAAACTGATATCAAATAGTATTACTTTTCTATTAAAAATCTGAAAGCAGATATGAGTAAAATATGAAAAGTTAAGAGGAACTCTTAGAGTACCGACGCAAGTTTTAATAACATTGGATTTTACTTCGATGTATAGTTGAAAGCTTCATGAATTAAATCTAAATACTCCATTGTGAAGTGGCTTGGCACGCGAAATGACGCAATCTTAAAACAGCTAACAAACTTGAATTGATAGGGAAGATATGCGTCACATCCGCGCAAAACGGCCGAACGCTCAGCATAAAGCTGCGGCCTCACGCATAATGCGATGGGCTCACAGCGCTGGTTTTCAGTTTTCAGTTATAGCATTGTTTCACACTATGCAACAAAAAACTGCATGATTGATGGGCGGAGTGGAAGGAAGGTCGGGAGATTATCCCCCTCCATAAAAAATAGTTTAGGAAATTCGTAGTTTAATTATATTTTTTAATTTCATTTTGAGTAACAAAGTATGACGCGTAAAAGTGAAAATAATACCTAGGGATCATACTCCCGGGTCAAAAAGTCATACTACCTACCCATGTCCTATTAGTAATAACAAATTATTTCTACCAATACAATAATTTGTTATTGTATTGGTTAGACTAGCCTGTTGGTCTAGTGGTTAGTGGCCCTGACTGCTACGCTGGAGGTCGTGGGTTTGATTCCCACCCAGGACAAATGTTTGTATGATGAGTACGATCATTTGTTCTTTGTCTGGGTGTAATTTATCTATAATATGTATGTATTTAGAAATATATAAGTATGTTTATCAGTTCTCTAGTACTCATAACACAAGCTCTGCCTAGCTTGGGTCTAGATGGCGTTGTATGATAGTTGTGGAATATTATTTTATATTATATAGGTATTGGTTAACATAAAAAAATCATTTGCTTGTAGGTTACATTTGAAAATAACAAAAGCAGGTAGGTTTTGCAACATTATTCCAGGACATAGTGTTCCACCATCCCAAATTTCGGCCAAATCCTTTGAGCTGTTTGAGCACAAAGAAGTCATAAACATACTCACACGCACATACTCATATACACATACATACAAACATTTGCCTATACAATAGTGTATTAACTTTTTATAAACAGCAGACAAGAGGGCTCTCGTCGGCAAACATAAACGTAAGTATACATATAAATATAGTATACGTATATACAATTTTCCTAAGAATAATGTGCGAAAAATATTATTAGATTTATCCAGGCACTTGTTACAGAAACCAGAGTTTACCTGTGTTTCAATATTTATAAAGATAATTGAATAATAATTATAAATTATTATTCAATTATCAAATTCAATAATAAATATTCAATAATAAATTATTATCTCTCAATTACAAAAAAACAATTGTAATCTGTTAGCCAAAGTCACAGAATTAATGATGTCGATAGCCCTTTTGGTCAACATAACCTTAACCAATTCAGTATAAAATTTACGCAAAATTAAAGCGAGATAAACTGGCAAAATTCGTCGGAAATTCAATATTAATATTCAAACATAACCCAGAACTTTGTCTTACGACTTTTGAAACTGTATTTTACAAACATTTAGTTGAAAAGTTGAAGAGGGATGAGCGAACATAAAAATCTTTAAATTGCAGACTCTCCACTCTGCAATTCAAAGATTTCTTGCAATTCACGAGCGCACTTCACGTGACTCTTACGTCAATTTATCTAAAACATTCTAATTTTATACAGGCGAAAGGACTGAACTGATTTAAATGAAATTTGATACTAGGATTGCTTATATCCTAAATTAAGGCTACAATTTATAAGCTGAGAGCAGTGGTGGCCGAATGGTAATGGCCCCGTCTTGCAAGTTGTAGGCTGCGGGTTCAAACCCAGCCAGGCGCATTACTTTGTGCAATTTATTTCATCACCACTGTTCTCAAAACGTTTAAGGAAAACCTCGATGAGGAAACCGGCATGTCCTAGAACCAAAAATTCGAAGACATGTGACATTCACCAACCCACACTGGGCCCGCGCGGTGGATTACGGCCCATTCCCTCAACTAGAGAGGAGGCCTGAATCCCAGCAGTGGGAACAATAAAAGGCTGATTATGCTATAGGCTACAATTTATAATAGAGTACTTAATACTTATACGCAGCCGAAACCACTAACAGGAGCTAGTCTTTCGGCTGAAAAGATGATGAACTTTATTTCTTTGTTGAAACATAATCCGAGGTAAAAAAACTTACCAAGACAAATAACCTGCCAACTTGCTAAAACACTTTTAAGAGCGTCTTTTTTGAGGTATTTTCATACAACCGCTCTTACGTGATTATGATGTTATTACACATCTTTCTCTAGATATTTTGGATACATAGCTATCTTGTGAATATTATTTAGGCTTCTATAGAAATCAAAACATAAATTTCTGTAAATCTAATCTAGTAAAGACCTCTGAAAATCTGCTCTATTTTACGTGAACTTTGGCCCTCCATAATGTACTCGTATATTAAAAATATAAAAAAGTACATCAATAGAAGCCTTGCACATTTAATCGAGATTCTGAATAACGACAATTTTTCTGAAAAACTTTTAAGGGTTTAAAAAAAAACGTATTTCCTGGAACAAGTTTTGTGAAATATTCGAGTAAATCACGGAATTACCGAATGCCAACAGAGTTTTCAGGCGTTATCTCTCTTTTTTTACATTGCCTCTTCATCAAACATCGCGTTGGGTTGCGTTAGATAAAGCAACAAGCTTTTAAACCATGCTCGATATTGACGATAGGCGAGTGGAAAAGGACCCTCTTAATTAAGCCATTTTTGGGAAACTTAATAAAACCTTCTTTGATTTATAGTATCATGTTATTATAATTTCATGCAAACCATTTTCATTTACGGCAACGTGAGTTAACATGTCATCAATGTACCAAACTTGTACACATAAGTCTAAGTAAATTAATTAAGTTTAAATTAAATATGTCTTGTCTTGGAGGGCCTCATAATGTTTCGGTAAACCAAGTGCTTTCTCGTCGAGGTTATTAATTCATTGAAAGGTCAAAAGGGAATGTCGTAGGTTATTAACAATATGTTAAACATATGGTTTTTACTTTTTATCCTTGGGGTTCAAGCTTACTCCGTACTAATTTTATGAAAATTGGTTCAGTAGATAGTTTGATCGTGAAAATTAAACAGACAAACACAGTCACATTTGTTATATTAGTATGAATTTACAACAAAAACTACCTATTATAAGTTGAACAATAATCTCTGTAACATTTTTTATTCATTAAATATTAGATTTAATATTTAAGATTAATGTGACTCAAGGGCTGGCTTTTACCTCGGTCAGAGATTAAGCATTGCCATATAACGTGGCAATGCCGCCAGCCTTTTGGACACACTTCCAGTCGACAGCGATGCGGAGGAGTTTTATGACGTCATATTTTAGTTAGGAGTAGCCTTATTGTGTAAAGTGTTTTTGAAATAATCGTATAAAAAGTTCACATATTAAAAAGAAATCAACTTAGATTAATGTCAATATTTCTATTTTTGAATGTTGATTATCAATAAAGTCAATGACCGCTACTTATTAAAAACTGTGAAAGAAAAGATAGTAACTGACTTATTTATGACAATTGACAGTACGGAATGGAAGACGCCGTTGTGCGCTAACCCAAGTGACCGTGCTCGCTAACTAGAGGGCACAGTTGGCTGTAGTGCTTCATGTCGCGGGTTCGATTTCCGCACGGAGCAAATATTTTTATGACTTACAGATATTTGTTCCAAGTCTGGGTGTCTAGTATATTAAATTTGAGTTTACGTCTAGTGGATTTGTTTGTGAACGCACACATGATACAGAAGTAATTCCTAGGACCTATAGGGCAAAGGGCAAATTTTAAAAACCATTATAAAACAGGGGCAAATTATACTTAACATGGGAAAATTCCAACAAGATAAAAATCTTCAAACATGTAACAGCACCCAAATATGTCTTAAAGTTGGTTTAAAAGTGTACTTCAAATTGGACTTACATCCTAGCGTCGGAGTTGACGTCGAGTAAAAGCATCCCTAATACTGATGTAATCAAAGTCGTTGTAGATTTAGCAGGAACGATTTTATCTGAAAATTAACTTCTAATTTGCTAGTATGAGATTTCTTATCAGAAAACCATCATCTGAGTTTCACTAGCTACTTGTAAATAATTACAATCAATGTGTAATTAGAAAAACATGTCTCTTACTGTAATGCATAGCTTATGTTATCTGTTTAAAAATTGTGGTATCTGTAAGGTCTACTGTTCACGGGCGTGTAGCTTCAGAGACGCGTATTTGTCGTTATACGCTTGGTGTACACCTGCGTGAAGCTTACATACAAAACTATGGCCTACCGTCCACGAACGATTAGCTTCATAGACGCAAATTCACCGTTATACGCTTGGTGTACGCCTGCTAGCTTACATACAAAACTATGGCTTACCGTCCACGGACAAATAGCTTCATAAACGCGTATTCGTTGTTATACACTTGGTGTACGCCTGAAGCTGACATACAAAACTATGGCCTACCGTCCACGAACGAGTAGCTTCATAGACGCGATGCGACGGAACGACACGGCGGTCTTATAGTATTTCAAAGATAATTAGACTTTTATTTCATTCAAGCAGACATAAAGTTGAGCATTCTTTTATTGTACAAGATACAAACAAAACGAGATTGATTACAAACCAATATGATTTTTATCAATTTAACATAACAGTACCTATATAGGTTTTTTTTTCGGTGGGAAAATCATCCAATGATATTCCCCGCTCTTGAGCGGACGGGAAGGTGTGTCAGGCTTTTACTGACTAAAAACCCACTCCTGTTCCTTCGTTGCCTTTCATACCAGGGCCGAGTCTTCCTTTCAGAAGCAGACCCTTGGCCCTAGTAGGCTTCGACCCTGCTAGGCCCCTACGGTTTGCTGACATCTCCTTGAGGTGCGCGTGGAACAGTACGCGCCGTCGACGACTTGGGCTCGGTTCGAACGGTTACCGGACGATCGGACGGCGAGCTACCCATTGCTCGCTATCCGCAAGCCTACGCCTACGGTGACTTTTATGAATTTACCTATATAGGTAAATTCATAAAAATCATAATATATACATATCTATCCGAATCGCGGCGGAGAACAATGACGCGTCTTGTGAATATTGTTTTGCATACGCTATTATTAGCTTAATTTTTAATTGCACACAAAAACTACATAGTTTAGAGTGATTTGATGTAAAAAGGCGAGTATAATTCAACAATAAATTGGGAACCTTTGAGTGACAAAGTGTTTCGAAATAAAGTCGAAGATGCGGCCATCATATAGTATTGTATTACTTTCATATTATTTTATCCAAGAACATCGTATTGTTATATAAAGAATGGTATCATTTATCAAGTACATTGTTGGCTCATGGATTTATTGTTCTTCAATTATTATCCTTGAAATCCTTTAGCTCTTGTGACGTTGATATAAGACTATGAGTGTTCCCGTTATAGATAGATACTTGAAAGGTTTACAGATTTATTAATAGATACTAATTTCATAAACGTGCCGTATTTTGTAGTTTTCATAAGCGTTTTTTTACCAAGGTAGACTTAAAGGAAAAGCATGACTACCTTTAGTCAGGTATATATTATTAAAAAAAATATATATTTGTTTAATTCAATAAAAACACCTAGCAAATTAAAACTATATACATATATGTCGTGGCCAGATCATAGAAACTGATCACTTCATGATATGGCCAACTAAAACTGGCCAGATCATTTCATACGTTAAAGTTTGACGATATTTCAATCCTGACGTTGGAGCTTACCTAGAAGTAACCTATTCACTCTTGACTTAAAGATTCCCGGTTGATTTCGGGTTGTTGTGTGTTCTAATATAGGGATGAAACGATAACATTGAGGTATCTATACTTTTACTCGATACAGTATCGGTCGTCAAGTATTGATACTTACTCGGTATCAATTGAAAAGTATCCGTACTTACTCGTAACGAATCGTTTTTGGAAAAATTTGAGTAAAAACCGTAACAAGTATTGGTTTTCATTATTGATAGTACAAAATATTTTTTGTAGTGCTCCCCAAAAATATTGATTTTTAAACAATCACGACAAAATATGGCGGCGACTAATTAGACTGTTTTTTTTATCCGGGCATACATAAACAAACTGGCCAAATACTCAAAACTAAGACTAGAATGCGTTCAAAAATTTCAATTTAAGAACATACTTTTTTTTATCAATGTTAAAAAGAAATAGTGATATTAGCATACTGATATTAGTACTATTGACCGATACCTACTCGATACTTAACTTCAAAGTATCGATACTAAAAGTACTTGGTTTCGGAGAAAAGTATCGAGTAAGTACAAGCAAGCAAGCAGCAAGTAGTGTAGTAGTCTTGACTGGTATCATTTCGTCCCTATTTTAATCGCATGGAGAACTCTGTTACTGCGAAGCAGAATTTTGTAACTTAGTTCCTTTGTGGCGAGGTAGATGTCGCTACGATAACACAGTATCCACATTTTTATAACTACCTACGTTATTATATACGATATTACAGGTATATTACTACCATAAAAAGTACTGCACCAATCAATATAATAATCAAATTTTAACCCCTCGCGCGTATAGGGGTATTATTATTACGTAATTGCGCGCTTTTACGTAAAATCACAAAAAAAAAAAAGAACTTTTTCTGGATTTTTCTCGGAAAAACAAAGATATAGAGACCAAAATTTTCAGCCAAATAAATTTCGTACACGACGATAATTAAGCGTTTTTGAAGGTCACTCAAGTTATAGGTACAGACGTATGTACAATCGGCCCTTGAGGGGGGTATAATCCTACTCTTAGTAGTAAAATAAAGTGATGTTAATTAAATACTTAATACAACGAAGACAAAGAAGTATACAATATTAATCACAACCAAAAATAATTAGTTTTCTAACTAATCAATCTTATAGCATCATCAATCAAAACACAATGTTGCTATCTCAAAATTTCTTTATCAACAGGAATGTGCGTGTCATCATGTCTGTCACACCAAAATACTTTAAAAAGTGAAGCGTCCAAAAGTTGAATAGAACAACATTCAATTTTACTCTGTCTAAAGAAATTTTAATTCCATCAGCCTTAATGTGTTCGTAGCCAAAGTTTGCTAGAAAATAAACATTAAAATTCCCAACGGAGAGGTCGGGCAACCGACGTAAAATAGCCAGCTTAAATTATTTGCATCACAAAACTGGCCACCGTCCCCAACACTCCGCCGGGACCGAATGTGACCAAGAAATTATACTTTTGCATTAGCTAGCAGTTTCGCTTAGTTAGCGGGCTACACAAACTTTTCACATTTATTCGGAAAAGTTGGTCCATTCAGCTCCCGCATCTGGGCTTTAGTCGCTACCTTCAACTCGTCAACTAGATTTGATTGTACGCTCAACACAACTGAATTCAGGCTGTTATAAGCGATGTAATTCGAATTAATGACATAAAACAACGATTTTACCGAAAATTTTTGGGGTACTTCAGGGACTTCTATATTTTATGTTTCCTCGATATTGATTGGATATCCTGAATTACCGAGGACTTTCGTAAACCTTTTTTACAACTTTTGTATGGTTGTTACAATTTATTTTGAAATTTTATTTTGATCCTTTGTAGAACGACACATTGCACGTAATAAATGTAACTTAATATTTTGGGGAAATAACTACAGATAACGAGATAAAATCAAATAAAACTGTACGCCAGAGAAAATTCGACAAAAAATCTACACAAGTCAAATATAAAAAACTCATTTTCGTGTACGAATGTAATTGGCAATAAATGTACATTTTTGCCTTTAAAGCACAAATGCTTGGCAAATAAAAATGATTTGTTCGGTCTTTCGTAGCCCGTGCTACTTTTAAATTAACAAAACGGCGAAATGTTTTTGCGTTAGGATATAAAATACAAACTGCGATTTTTCTCTTTAATCAAATTCTGTTACCAATATTGGCTGTCAGAGGAGGTCAACAAATCATTACGAAACAATATCCAATTATGTTTGTCAAGTTCAGTAGTTGTGTTAAATAACAAGTAATTACCGACACCGCTGGCTGTAGGCCAAGGGGCATGGTGCCAACGCCCTGAGCAACCTGTTGACTTGCGAATTGGAAAACATTGTTTATAAAACGCAAGCAAAGGTGAAACCAGCTATAAACTACATTTCTGACCCCGGTCATCACCCTTTCGAAACCCCTGGCTAAGTATTAGCAATTTCATGGAATTAACTGTTCATAATACCGTAGACATTGAAAACGTTGGAAGCCGCAAAAGTTGAAAGAGTTTTTATTTAATCTTTAAAACGGTAAAGTTGGGATACCAAAGTTGATTGTTTTATTGGCTGTAAAAAATCTGTATTATTTATTCAATAACACAGTTTCTGGAAACAGATTTTAAAAAAGCTTTTACTGACTTGGACATGATACGGCGCCACTTTCTCCTCGCCTTTGATCTCCACGTTGATGTGCAGTCTGATGGCTCCGGATACTGCTGACTTATCTGTTCTTTTCTCCAGGTTGTACCAGACGTCCATTTCACCTGACAGGGTCCGTACCTATAAACATAATTCTATGATAAATTTATTTCTTTTTACAACAAAATATTACATTTAGACAAGTCCAAAAACTGATTATGTGGTATTTTTTTTTGTTAGTCTGTCCCACTCCTGGATAAAAGCTTCCTTCCACTCCTTCTATCTTCCTCATGCCAGTTGTGGCGACATCTGCCTAGTTCGTCGTACCATCTCTTTCGTGGTCTGCCGTGACCTGCTATTTTGTCCACCGCTTGTTGGGCTTGCGGCAAACATGTCCTGCCCAGTCCTATTTCGGTTAGACAACCAGTGATATTTATATTGTAAATGTTTTATTTACAAATTGTTATGTATAACAACAAAGTTTAGATATAGTTACTATACCTAAAAAGATCAAAGAAATAATATAAACAAATACCAATACCGCCACAAGGGATAAGATACTCGTGCCAACAAATGATTCCACCTAATAAATATTTATTACTTAGGAGACTCGGCTCGGTGTGGGCTTTTCATCATAGTTCACTTGTCAAGAATATGACAAAACTCGGATGAATTAATGTTTCTAGATTACTTATGCTTTTTGACAATGAATCGAATACTTTTTCACAAAACTGTTGCGATGCGCCACTGGCTTTTTTTTGAGGTCGGAATTAATCTTATAACTTCTCCTACTCTAGGGTGGAGTGGAAGGGTGTGTCTGACTTTTACTTTTTAGTCAGTAAAAGTACACACACCACATTTATGTTCCTTCAGTTGCTTTTTGCGTTCCAGGTCTATGAGTATATCCTTTTCAGAACCAATCCTATGTCTCTAGCAAGCATCGTCCCTGCTGGGCGCCTACGGTTTGCTGACATTTCTTTGAGGCGTGCGTGGAACACTACGCGCCATTGACGACTCGAACGCGGTCCTTATAAGACAAGCAAATGACGAGCGTACAAGGTGGACATCGCACCCGTGCATACAAATCATTTTGGGAACACATTCATTGTGCGTACAGCTAAGGAGTGGAATTGCCAGCCGGAGTCTGTGTTTCTTTATAGCTACAACTTGCGGATTTTTAAGCCAGAGTAAATAGGTTACTTCTAGACAAGCGTGCTCTATCTTCAACCACATTATCGCTCCCCATCAGGTGAGATAGTGGTCAAGCGCGATCCTATCAAAAGTAAAAAAAAACCTCGATCAAAAAACTCTTTTACCTCGATAATTGTCTGGCCCAGGAAATCGTCAGATTCTCTCGTTAGTTTCTGGCGCAGTTTTGATTTCAAGTCGTTGTCTTCATCCCAAACTCTCACTTTGATACGATCAGACGAATTGTGACATTCACTGAAACAAAACGGCTATCAGTGCTTACACGAAGAACAAATTTAAGAAAAAAATTGTGTAAAATGGTGATTTTTGTTTTATCTCGGTACGTTTCAGACATCGACACAAAAACATATACCATAGATACCAGTACCAACATGAATATGAACTCTCACAGTGATTTTTTTTTAAGGGTGGAATTCATCCAATGACTTCTCCCGCTATAGGCGGAGCGAGAGGGCGTGTCAGACTTTTACTGACTAAAACCACACCTGCGACCTCCAGTTGCCCTTTGCGTTCTAGGACTACGAGTTTCCTTTTCAGAAATTCCCCGCGGTCCTAGCTAGCCGGCAGTAGCCCCACTGGGCTCCTACGGTTTGCTGACATCTCTTTGAGGAGCGCGCGAGAGACACCCAGACATTTCATCATTATCATCATCATCATTTCAGCCGAAAGACGTCCACTGTTGGACATAGGCCTCCCCCAAGCGTCTCCACAACGACCGACCCTGTGCGTCTTGCATCCACCGCGTTCTCGCGACTCTCACCAGGGCGTTTATTCAGCCTGGATCCGATGCAGAAACCTCCCGAACTTGCCATGTCCGGTGTGGACCTGCGTCGTGCGGAAGGTGAGGACGCAGTGTTGCCACTCCAACCACATTTGAACTCCCACAGTGATGGAATATTTTGTCCGCTTTTTCTTAATTAAAAAAAAAACTTTTTTGCGATTCAGAAAAATCTTCGTAAATCAATTAGGGAATTGAACTGTTTTGATAAGTAAGTTTGTACAGAACCCTCACGAGTCCGACTCGCACTTACCCGGTTTTTTTAATGAAATGTATAACATCGTTATTCTAATCAATCCCAATCACATTTTATATTAAAAGGCAATTACTTCCCTTTTTTTACCTCAGTAACTACTAAATGTATAACTATTAGTTTCAAAATAATAATTTCTATTTTTATACTCACAAGTAAAACTTCTCATTCCACACGGGGTTCAATTCCTGAGGCATAGTTCTTGTTCTCTTCTTCACTTTGCTTACTTGGACGGTAACATAGGGGTCTGAAGTTCCACTCTTGTCTTTCGCGATGAGGCCTTGAGCACAAATAACTGCCCACGAAGGGGCCAATTTAGTATTTAATAGTCATATTATAAAGAAAATATATATTTTTTATAATAAAAAGCTTATAACTAATTCAGCAGGACTTTATATAGACGATATTTTCTCAAAATGTAGTTGTTTTACAGAAATTTTCTTTCGAGTAACTGTTTCAGTGGGTCTGTGCTTAGTAAAAATTATATAACAGACTATTTCAGAACCCTCCGCCACGGTTGAGTAAATTCCAGTGAACGTAGATATTTTATCTGATTAATGTTTCGAAAGTAATATATGCACATTTATATTAATGGCTGTTTTATAACTACATACATAAACATGTTTTCATGAAATGTTACACTATGCAATGTACTAATTTTACATTACGCTCAGATTCTTCGCCACGAAGCATTATTAGCAGTTAAAGCTAGCCTCAACTTATACTAAAAGATAACCTTACCAAGCTATCTGCTATCTTACTTACCAAATTAGGCATTCTGTGCTAGAATTTCTTGAAAATCTATAAACAGGGTTTCGTGTGATCAGAACAGGTCGGGGTCAAAGAAGAAGACACTAGCTTCAAACTACCAAACTTTTTTTATCTATGCCCAAATTCGATTTCTAAAACAAATTGAACATAGCGCCTACATTATCGCAACTTCTAATGCTAACTTCGACCAAGAAGAAAGTTTCAAAGAAGAAGTGTAAAGATATGCGCGGGAATCAAGTCTAATGGCATTGGAATTTTCACGAATCGAAAAGTTATTGGCAGTATCAGTAGAAAGGTAGAAATTTCGGGATAATTGGGGTCCTTCATTCGGCATGCTATAATTCCTTCTAAAATTTCATTCACTTACAAACGACTACTGAAATATAGGTTTCTATCATCCTCGCACTGAAAATTAAACAGGTTAATGTTCGTGATGTGAAGTCCTAACGCCATTCATGTTACAGGCAACGAGCTTTGACAATCCACTCATAATTGTAACATTTATTGTTAATTTGTGACTCTCATGCAATTTGTGTCAATTTAGCAGACGTGCTGCCGAGTTGTGGTTTTGCAATAATTATAAATGAACGTGGTTTGAATCGTGTCGTTTCAGTGTATAGGATGTATAAAATTTGTGTGCGTGACAAGAATAATTGAATTTGTTTTACCATCAGAGTTATGGTGATGTGTTTTAGATTCGTGGAATTTCCTTAGTGTTTTAATGATTAAATCAAGCTACGTTTTATCGATGGAAGTGATAAGAGCGGTGCATTAACGACCGTGATTTTTTGGGTAAATATTTGAAGTATAGATTATGCAATAGATTTCTTTTTTGATATCTGCTGAAGCTGCGGCTAACAGTTACTTAAGCATTTACTTTTTTTCAACGTAGCATTTTACTGTCTTACTTTACAACGCTATTACGCTATTTTCACAATGATACGAAAATCATAATTTGAAGCAGATATCAAAAACAAGGGAAAAGAGATTTCAGGCGAAGAGTCTGTCTAATAGTATCAAAATTGCGAGCGTGCGGTTCGTAGCCGCAAAAGACCACCGCAAACCTGTAATCGCGATCTTGCAAGACCACTTTGATGTTCCTTCTATAGTGACTTGCTTGGCCTGTTCTAGACTGTCAATGTGAGTGTCTGGGTCGACGTTAAAAGTCCGCCTGGCCGCCACATGAAACGAAAGATTGAATACAATTTAGTGTTGTGTTTGTATTGTGTTTTTATGCCTTTCGATGTTTTCGCCTCGGCTGGTACCTAGATCCTAGAAGAGAACATTTAGTGCAAACACTATACGTCAATCGAACCTGTGATGGCGATCTTCGCGCTCCATTTCGATGTACCATCGAGGACGGATTGCTTCACTGTGCTCATGTGCGCCGCGTGAGGTTCCCCTTCGATGCTGAACACGCGTCTGTCACATACACACTCGTGTCAGCGATTGCTTTCTGATATTTTCAATTTACTCAACGGCATTTTATATGATATTAAACGTTACTTTTCACGACATCATCAGAAACAGCTCTGTTACTAGCGATTCTCTGTTATATAAAATGGATTTCAAGGAGTGTTATTAATGTGCAGTTTAGCTATTGCAAGTTTATGTGATTATTTTATTTCAGCTAAGTGATACTAGGCAAAATGGTGATTAGGTTTATTATTGTTGAGGTAAATATAAAATCGTATACCTGAATCCGACCCATTTAAAGCAAATCGCCGAACAAAGTTTGGAATTTTAAACATTATCGTTAATCAAAATTGGAAGTATCATTACCTGATCAGTTCGAAAATTTCGGGTTTGTCTCGTTCGCGTTGTTTCATTCTTTCCTTCATAGCTGTGATGATGGAATTAGCTTTATCTTCGGCACCATGTTTAGATGATTTTTCGGCCGCCCCTGCGAAACACACTGATCAGGCGGTGCCAACATAGTTCTTGTAAGTCGCGGGATGCGCCGGGACGGCCCCCCGCCCCGCGCCCACACCCGCTACGACCACTCTTGGCCTCAACCTGACAAGACTCCAACTTCGATATGTAAATTTAACAAAGTTTATGTATGTCAGATCTGATCAGGTCATCGACGTCGAGCGGCGCCGGCCGGAGCGGATCTGAGCACGGCGCCTGGTAAACAAAACTCAACACAGTTCAACGCTTTGAAAATTTTTTCAGGGATTATTATTGGCAGCTTGTTAATGTTATGGGTAGGTAGGGCATCACAGTAGGTACTAACAAGCTGCCAAGTATCTCCAAAAGGCGTTAGAACTGCATCGCTTACTAAAACACCCTCTGTATTATTTGTATGTATCAGTATTGTTTGTTCGTCCATTTACCATATTTTTAAACGGAACTGGCAACATTAATTTATATACAAATCGATACTTTAATCATTTAAAGCGCTGAACATTTTCAGGGATAGAAGTGAAAACATAAAGATAGTAAAATTAATACAGAAACTTGGAACTCTATAAATCAAAATATGTAAAATAAATAAACTAAAGGACCACATATAATATCGAAGTGGACAGACACTGGATTGCGTGCACACATTGCTAACAGGCACATCGTAACAACACGTTGCATTTGTCGGATTTGTTTGGGCGTTCGTGTTTGTGAAGCTTCTAACCGATTTGTAAGAAAAACGGTGTGTAAGATAGTGTAAAATGTAAAGTAGGGTAACGAACAGTACATAACACAAGTAATTTAGTTTAATAGGGCTTTAACAAGTTTCGGCGCTGGGCGGGGCAACCCGAAAGTAACTAACGGATGACAGGACCGGGACCCTATCTACGTGAGCTACATGTCCACACTTCGAAAACATTGAATATCAAAATTATGTAATCAATACACAGCACAATATACCTACAGAAAGAAATAAATGACAAAACAATAAAAAAGAAAATATAATTAATATACTTACGTCAGCAAATAAGATATAACCATTCCAATATCTTAAATTAAATTGAATTAAGAATACTAAAATCAAAGTGAAAAATTAAAATTATAAAATTTTATGATATCAAATTTTAATTTCAAAGTGTAGACTAAGAATGAACATGGCGTGCAGTCGATGATCTCTAATTTGTTAATAAACAATTTGTCCATAGAACGCGATATACCTAACGACTGCTCGCCTACATGATCGTGCAATGTTAATCTAGAACCGAATCTTATGCGAATAATGAAATTTGGAATATAATATTATCTGTGTATCTCACCGATAGCCATGCACACCGATAAAGCAATGGGCAAATCATCAATTAGGAAGGGTAAACACAGCATGCTGTTTTTATTATATGAGGTCAGAGTTAACATGAAGAATAAAGGAGATAAATAAACACCACAGAAACAGAATTACAACAACGATAAAAATTATAAAGAAATGTATTTAATTATTCCTATGATTGCGTGAATCCTGGTGATGTCGCTAGTTGTGTCTTTCTGGCGAATGATCCTAGCCGTGTTCTCGAACGTGAAGAATGTTTGACCACTGATGTAATAGTGATCGATACATGCAAAAATTTTAACACATGCATACCAATTGAACTATTAATGGCAGTAAATTTTACTACAACGACATTCTGGATTTTAATACCATTTATTACCTTTAACACAGACATCACCTAGAGAGCGGAATCTAACAAATTAAATAAACATCTAGTAGACTTATATTAACATTTAGACATAAAAGAGCGGCATTTCATGATACTTTTAAATATAACAATAATGAAGAACTGGAAGCATTAACTAAACCTTCAAAATTTGGAAGACAAACTGAGATATAACGAACAATGGCCATAATTTACGAAACTGATTTCAAACAAATAGATAATTCGCCTTCAGGATGATAAATCTAAGAGTCTCCTTTATAATATATCTAGTATAGGCTTGATCAAAGTGCGAGCACAAAGGTCATAACTGTCGACAAGACTTGCTCTCCATTAAGTGCCATTGAAACTCTCTTTGTGTGGGAGAGTTGAGGACTAACTCCCCCTTCCGACTTATGTAACAACGTCGTTCATACCCCGATTTCAATTTTCATCTCAGAATCATTTATTTTCATCACTTTCAGTCGTAATCTGAACAAGATGCTACCGTTTTTGGATAACAAAGGAATCACGATTTAATAAAAATAAAGCAGTAAATTTAAAAGCTTGAAAAACCTCGAAATCTGAACCAGCTTAATAGAAGACGTATGCCTCAATATTACGTAAATAAATAATTAAATTACATAAAGCGGAACGGTCTACGCTTTCGCTGAATCGTGTTCAGTTTCGAGCGCTTTAAGTACAATGTTCCTTAGAGACTGTGCATTAAATATTGATTTTCTACTGCGACGTTGTGTATCCAAAGATCTTGTCTACAACGAGTGACCTGTCAAGTGCTTCTTGACTCACTTGAGTTTAATAAGGAGGGAGCTGCGCTTCCCAGCCAACTCTAAAAGCCTAAACATTTCGCGCTTCTCGAACGTTCATAAAGCTATCTCTGAAGTGACGCTCTTTAAGATAAAGATTAGATTTTTTAATCACAAGATTTTATTAATCGATGATTTTGTGATTAAAAACTGTACATTGAATTTTTAATATATTTGTGATCAGAAAGTAGGAGAATTTTTATTTGGCAATCTAATCAAATTTTTTTTTTCTATCTTTTTATCATCAAGCAAAAACTAAACCAATATTCTCTTACTTGCTAACACTGAATCAGGGGAAACAACATTGAAATTATAGGAATTCGTTCCATTTTTTTTACGGTGTTTTATACCTGAAAGCTATTAAAATTGTGTAGAATAAGTAAATTTATTGCTTTGTGAGATAATGAAACAAATCCCTTTTACTTAAATTACAAATAAAACACTCGTTCACTACCATAGGGCTCCACTTACTCTGAAGACAGTCAGCATTGAGCAAATCCTTGCACTTTTCGTGACACTTCACACCACATTCAGTGCACCTGACACCTTGCCTGGCAATGCCCCAAAGAAGCCCTTCGCATTCGTAACAGTACGTGGGTGATGTGGCTGTCCACAGAACGAAGTTGTGTGGTGTAGTTGATGAGATCGGATAGATGAGCGCTTGCAAGGTCTTCTTGTATACATGCATTTTCTGGAACACACTTTTTAACTCAGAAATAGTTTGCTGAAATTTAATTCTTAGAAGAATTTCGTAAGTTAGGCGCAGCTTTTATAAAATATTTTAGTAAGTAATTTGAACTCACCAGCTCTTCGTCGTTCAACGTTGCCCGATGCACAGCTGACGTCAAACCTGCATTCCTCTTCGTAGCAGCCATTGTCTAAACAGCGGAGCATATATGAGCAAAGGGCATAAACTTCTCACTCCATCCTCAGTATGTAAAGGCACTGAGTCTTGTGTCTGCTATTTCTAATCAAGCTTTGAATTGCCTACCTACCTAACTACAATTTTGAAAAATTCACTATTTTTTCTCTAGAAATTGAGAGACTTTTTAAATCTTTTGATGTTGCATGTTGAAGCTACTCATGCTTTGAAAGAAGCTGTTTTTACGCATGTTTTTTAATTAAACTTTATCTACCATTTCGAAAATTTTAGTAGTTCTTATAGCGATGAAAAATTTGTTTCATTATACAAAAAAATAATTGTAAGTGCGTGTAAAGTAAAAATGTGTGTGTGTGAGTCGGTACAACATTGAAACAGTATTACATTTGAGGGATCATGTTAATTGATGTTGTGATGAAAAAGACTTTTCAGTCGCAAAAATAATATTTGCTGTGATATTAAAGCTTCGCAATGAAAACGAAATCGGCAAGCACGTGCATATTCCCAGTGTGGAAATCAATTTTCATTTTTATTATTCGTTTATGTATGCTGTGATGGTGTTATGCAATCGTCGAATGTATAACAAAATTATGTAGCTTTACCTTTTATACTTAACCAACATCTGAAAAATTATCTAAAGCAGAAACATGCACAGGCTAAATCAAATTAAATCAAATTTCAATGCAAGCACACTATGTACAGTGGGTGGAAAGGAAAAATATTGACTCAAGGTTACAGATCAAAATTTAGCCTTTCCACCGTCGATCAGAACTGCATGCATAGAAAAGAAGTGTTATTGGGATAGAAATACCTTGAGAACCTGCAGGTCCGTGGTAAGGGGGTAAAATGCAATGATATTATTAATTTTTATCAGGAATAAGAGTCGTTCATACGGTGACTATGGTTCCGCTACTGTAGTTTTTGCTCCGGTGACCCCTAATATATCTTTAACACGTTACAATAAGGGTTGGGTTGGTATCTAAGAATAGGTTAAAGGCCATCTAAGTAGTAAAGATCAGAAGGAAAAACACAATACAGGTAACATTGAGACATCAATGAAGAGAGAAGGGATCAAATAGGCCTTTTTTAATTTGAACAACAAATAGGGAGTGAGATTTTGTATGAAACCAGGTTTATTTTCTCAAAGCGTGAATAAATCTCATATTTCGTTCAAGTCACGTCACATTTTAAGATTTATTTTACGGAAAATTTAAATTATCCAAGATCGAAAATACAACGAGAGCGATGCAATTTTATTTAACGGCCTCCCCATAAATTGTTCAAAACACATAATATGGAAATTATCCGTGTAGAAGAAAACATATATTACGCGCCTAATATTACTAAGCTTCAGGAAGCGTACGTCGATGCGAGCTGTAAACATTTACGACCAGTTTCAAATATCTACCTTCCATAACCCTGGGTACAGAGAAAGGCTTAATATGCCAATATGACCCTTTTATAATAGCTTCAAGTCAATTCCAAGATAGCGAATTGAAACCGGCCTGAGAGAAAGATAGCTTACTTCCATCGGATTCGTAATAATAGAGATAGGTTTATGTCTTGTCGAATAAATTTAAACAGTACTTACAAGTTCTGAGACAAGGGGGATCGACTTCCTTCTAGGCCTGATGTCCGGCATGCTGTCAATGTTACTGTAGAACGGGTTTTCGTTTCCTGGCGGCCTATGAAAATGGTTTGGTTATATTTTATTAGTTTAAAGAAAGTCTACGTACCTTGCCTTAGACAAATATGTTCGACATTGTTCGAGTTTTATTAGAAAGTAAAATGGATTAATAAATAATGAGTTTCTCACACCCAAAATTCACCTATAATTTAAGGAACGTTATAAACATAATACGGTATTGCAGTTCATTTCTAAGTTTCAAGTATTCTCCTTTATTATTTTAATATTGTCATTTCACATACCCATTTCCTCGTTGCTCGTTGAAGCCAGCGGAGCCATTCTAAAAACAAAAAAAAACAATTAAAAAAACAAAATAAAAACTAAAATAAAAAGCTAACATTTATTTATTAAAACAAATAATCAACAATACAGTAATAACCATTATAATTAATTTTCTATGACAAATGATCAAGTCACGATAAATGAACGTATTTTATTTTCTTTCCACAAAAAATCGCCACTATGTCATGTAGGTGAAATGATTTTCCCATGGGCCAGTTTTAAAGTCCTTATGAACTAAAGTAAACTGACAATTAAGAATTCAACCATCGTTGCTAGAATATTTATCTCGCGGTAGTTATTTGGACATACCAAAATAATAGTGAGTCATTATTACGTTTTAAAATAGGTACAAAACATGTACCTATGTCAAACTGTCAAGAGATTTGCCATGGAAACTTAATTGAACATTTTCAACACTTATCGTAAAATAACTTACATGGAGAATTAACCTTAAGATAAAACATAGTTAATCGTATAATTAACAATAGTAATAATGCTTGGGCAGTTTATGACTCTAATGATATCTTGAACCACTGAATGTATTGGAGTAGGAATTAAATATTCGGACCAAATAAGTCTTTGAAGCTATAAATAACATTGTCCCAATTTAATACAAGGTAAGACAGAAATAATCTGCAAAATTATTAATAAAAAAAATTCGCTAAAAATTATCTATTCTGCCCATAATAATTATAATTATCATAATTCTACGCAATATCATTCAACATCTAAATCCTTCCGCTAAATATGTTTAATACATAAAGTGCCAGCTATATTTTTATGTAAGTGTAAATAGCTATACGAATACTTAAGCAGTGTGACATCTAGTAAATACGTTACGATGTATATGTAATAATAGTAATCCTAATTATGATTATTTATATAAATCACTCGATTGAAACATTTCGAACAAGTAACAATGTTAATGAAACGTCTTCAAAAATAGAAAGGATAATACAAACTAGTAACTATTGTGTTTTTGGAAGAAATCATCATTTATCTTTTTTGACTCGACTACGGATAAATATATAGTCGAATAATATATAACAGTAATTTCATTAACGATATTGAGATATGTTTGAACTTTGTCATTGGCACCAGCACGTACCAAAATTAAATCATAATGTTCTTCGGTTCGAAGATTCAAAATGAAGGAGAATATGAACTCAATATTTTGCGACGTCCTCCTTTGACTTTGGGATCAAAGGCAGATTGCCTGATAGAGAAAGCAACTTATCTGGATAAGGCCATCCATTGTAAATATGTTTCCTTATGTGGACATTTTACACTGTTCTTGCTTCATAAAAATATGTAATTATATGATGTATTTATTTATATCCTATCGTTTGAAATTATATTAGATATAATAATTATTATGTTGTAAATAAAGTTTCTTCTGGTAAATTCCTATTTGTTATCTATACCGTAGTCGAGTGTTTATATTGCTCTTCATTTTGAGTTAGTACTCGTACTAACAAGTAGTTAATATGTATTTATGACTGAGAAATGTTACCTATTACGATTCTCTATAAATAAAAGGAACATCTTTCTCATGATATGAGATGATATGATCGTGAATGAATTTTGTACGACAAAATGCTCCCCAAGCCGATACATGTATGAATTTAATTATAGACAGCAAATTCATTAATATAATACTAACATTATCAAACAATATCTATCAAGCAACAAACACATATTTATAATACTGAGTATATTATAATTGTATGTTAAGATTATCATTTTTCCAAGTATAAATATCGTCAAGCAAACCTTTATTAAAAATCTTATAATTGTTTTGTTGAATATCATCATAAGCTTTATGTAAAAATCCTTTAATACATATAGAAAGTTCTTAGTACCCTATTGCGTTGGTTATATCTAATTATTGCCTCAATTAAATAGAAAGAGCGTCAATAGTAAGTAAATATCATATATGTATTATATTGTATATACGAGCACCCTATTCTATGCATTCAAATACATATTTAGCAGCACATGGAGAAAAAGAAACTGGTTGAAATGTTTCTCACAACCGCAGTTAGTTTTTAGGTCAAAACTACCTAAAATAACATCAAAATTAAATATTATAACAGATCCCTGCTTTCGGGGAAATTGAAGTATAGTTTCTTGTGTAATGTTTTACTAAAATATGTTTAAAATGGACGACTATAAATAACAATTACATGTCCTACTTGCTAATCTATATTATAGGTATGTAATATAACGAGTAACTTCATTTGTATTAAATTTGTAAAGCGGGTTAGTAATGTTAGCAATGGCTTGAGTATATCAGTCTAACTATTAGTATTATTTCAAATAATCATGGAAGTAACCTGCAGCTTATAAAATATGTCTAAACAGCTTATATTTAACTCTTAACTCTAATTTCATGAAACTTTTGCATAAGATAACTTACACCTGCGCTGACTTTGTCCTTTTCTGCGAGCGGCGTCGTAGCTGCTGGCGTCTCAGATGTTTTTTCTTCGGCTTTTCGGTCTTTTAATGCTTTTAGGAGCTTCCATTTACTCCCAACAGGAGCATCCTGATGCGGTGGAGGCTCTTCAAGAGGAAGAGAATCTTGATGAATTTGTGGCATATCATAGTCATCATCCAGTTCGTCACCACTTTGAACTGGACTATCGGGTCCAGAAGTTTCTCCTGAACCAGAATCCTCAAATGACTTGTCATCATCGAATTCGCCGCCTTGAATATCGTCTACTGTTTCTTCAATAACTGGGAAAGTTGTTATATCTTTCCAAGAATCTTTAATAGGCGACTCGTCATATTTTTGTTTAGTTGTTGCTGTCTTTAGTTTAAGTTCTCTAAGTACAAATGACATTTTTTCTTTAAGATATTCACTCGAGTCTTCGTCTATTTCTTCAATTTCGGGAACTTCAGGCACGGTTAGTTGCCGCTCAGCCTCTATTTGAGACTGATGTTCCATTTGTTCTAATTTCCTCAGTTCATAGCAATACCATTCATCGTCAGAATCGATACTGTCTTCAGTACTCTGTCGCCTCGAGGATACTCGAGAACCACTCCTCCAAGAATGAGTGCTCCTGCTGTCGTCATCGTCATGTTTATTTGGTATTTCCAAACTTTGCTGATGTCGGGGTTGAAACTTGTTTGGTAGGCCCCGAGTACTTTGTATGGATGGACTCCTTTCTGGTAAATTATTAACGTCTTCATTTAGTGTTAATGTGTTATTTACCACTTCAGGTGGACTTACTTTACGACTCCTCTTTTCTTTTTGTTGATTCACAAATTCCTCGTTTATTTCTTCATGTTGTTCCCCCTCCCCTTTCGGAGGAGAAATATCGTTTATGTTTTCATCTGACACTGACGTTGACTTACGCAGACGATATTTACCTAAAGCTCTCGAAACGGCAAATTCTTGTGAGCTTCCACTGTATGATTTGTTACTTTCACTTAATCCTTCATCCGAAACATTTGATGATTTTTTCACGTCCCCTATAGTTGCAAAAAGTGAGCCAGGAGATTGGTTATCTTCTTTTTCATCTTCTTCAAATAAGTCGACATTAGATATATCGGTGTCAATGTCCAATTTTTCTAACTTTGGTATGTTATCTTTCTTCATTTGACTAACACGTGCAAAATGAAAGTCAATGTCATCACTTTTATCTCTTGGTATAACATTAGTGGTTGCTGTTAATTTTTCAGGTTCTTCTATAATACATTCAGTGTCGTCGTCACGAAATTCTATTCCTTGCTCTTGTATTCGTTCTTGTATCATCTGCTGTTGTTCTACAATTTCTTGATTATTAATCTTTCTCTTAGGTTTAGGTGCTACTTTAGGGAACATGCTACCTTCATGTGTAGAGTCAGAAAATACACTATCACTATCCTCTGACTGAGCACTAGATCGACCGCCAGACCACTCAGTTTCTGATGTCTCTGGGTCAGACAGTGATTGGTGACTGGCCTGCTGCTTTCGTCTTGCTTTTTGTAACAAACCAGACATTGAGGCTACCAAATGATATTTCTTTTTCCTTCTCTGAGCAGACAAAATTCTTTCTTTCAATGATTTTTCTTGCTGTTGCGGTTCCACTGTATCAACACCTGAAGGTAATGAGTGGGATCTGTGTTTTTTAGGCAAATGCAAATCTGGGAGCCAGTGACTCATCGATGACATAGCTGACTTTAGTGATGAAGTCCGCTTGGGTTTTTTGGGCTGTTTATCTTGAGCCTTGCCTTTATAGTTGTTGGATATCGATAAATAGCCTGACTCAGAAACAAGTATACCACTTGACTCAACATACTGCTCTTTTCTTGTTTTATTATGTTCTGGTGTAGCTTGTTTATCGAAGCCTTGGTTTTCATACATTGCATTACCATTTCGTTGATCGTATTGTTGTTGTTTAAAATATTCTTGTTGTAATTGATTTTGAAATTGTTTTCTTTCAGTTATACTCAAAGAATGTGATTTCAAGCTCGATGTTTCCATTGAACTGGTCGGAGATCTACTGCCACCTTGCCACGAGATTTGATCTTCTAAAGACGCTATTTTAGGTGAATCATACCTAGTTGATGTTGGGTAATAAGAGAGAGCATCAGTGAGATTACCGGGTGGATATCCAGCGCGATGTCCTTTATATCCATTTTGATAAAAGTGTGGATCATTCGCACCCATCGTATTAGCCCTTGTCAGGGGTCGTTTGCTCACATTTGCCGCCGACATCACTACAGTTTGTGCATGATAACTAGGTTCCGGCGGATAAGAATCCACTGCGGGCCTCGCAACAGACTCAGAAATTTCATTTCTATCTAATAATTCGGAAAAACTCCTATCTTCAGACAACATTCCTCTCGGAGTACTATACACAGTTGTGAATATTGGTTGCCTATTTCCAGCTACGGAATATATTGAAGGGGCTTCGTTGCTGTAATAATATTCCCCAATATTGCTTATTTGAGTCATTTGATCTGTTATGTGTGATGGAATATCGCTTTTCATATAATCACTATTTATTTTTCCTTGCAATTTACTCAAATCTCTGGAACTAATTTCTTTTGTCATAACATCTGTCTTTCGTAAGTTGTAATCGCTCTTCAAGTTAGTCCCTTCATAAAGATAAGAATCTACAAGCGACTCTATATATGGTTTTGGCTCGATCTCATACGACATTCTTTGTATTGGTTGTGGGGAAGGATCTCTCATTTTATGAGAATCGTGACTTACATGCGTAATTCTTCCCGTTTTAGGTGAACCTGGACTTTTTTCTAAACTTGACCATCCACTCATAGATGATAACCCTGAATCAGATTTTGCAGCTACAATATTTGCTGAATCTCTTTTTATATGCTTAGGCGAAGTTTTAGGTGACTTTGGAGATCTGGGACTTAAACGCATACCATCATGGGGCATAGCGCTACTTGTAGATAACATTGGTTGATGAGCAGCCAATTCGTTGTTATTTTCAATTGACGGAAACCCGTCTGTTCCATTTGGTGGAGCTGGTGGCGGAGGACTTGGAGATTTTCGTAGCCTGTTATCTTCATAATTTAATTCGTTAGTACTAGGTCCGTTGTATATTTCATGAATTGACATGGGAGAGAGTTGTTCTGAACCACCTGATTTATATATCTCGTTTAAAGGCTGAGATAGGCCTTTGTTAGAAAAATAATTTTGTCTGGAAGTGTCTGTTATTTGATACGGAGAACTATATTCAAATCTTTCCCTTGAAAGAGCACTAGGGGATTTAGATGCTTTAGCTGCATTTATCTCAGCATTAGCTACAGCCGAACTATAGGCTAGGCGTCCAGTAACAGTCGTATAAGGTTCTGTTGTAGTTCTCTCTGGTACAAACTTTCGACGAGGAGATAGAGTTGGTGGCAAATAATCTATTGCTCTATCTGTCACATTGTCAGTTAGTGACAACCTAGATGGAGATTTCTCTCTTACGATAGAATCTTTAGGTGCCGCCAACATAAAATCATCAAAGCTTTTCATCATGTCGTTAATGGCCCAATTATCACCGCCTGAATAAACGCTTTTTAGTTGTTCATTAATTATATTGCCATCCTCAACCAATGCCTTTGCTTCTATTTCCCTGTCATGCTTTGATAGTTTTGTTTCAGGACTAAGAAGCCTCGTTTTCAAGTCTTTTAACTCTCTGGAATCTTTGTGTAATTGGGTTGTCAATCTATCTAATTCATGTAATTTATCTACTGTAATTTGGTCTATTGTACTTAAAGCAGACAAATGTACCAAATCTCTTTCGCTAATTACGGGTCCACCTTTTAAACCGCAGTAATCTTTATAGTCCGATGAACTATATATTTGTCTAGAGCTTGTAGGCATCATTTCTATATCTGGTTCTTCCGGAGCTTCCCAAATCATATCTAATTGTGACGGTGGTCTAGACGTTTCATCGCAAACTAAATCATCACGATAAGCTTGATTTAAGCTCTTATAAAATGCTTCATTAGATTCCATTATCTCCTCTTGATGTTCTAATAATACTGAACTTCGTCCAATATCCAAGCCTTCTTCTATGCCATCTTCGACAGTACCGTTTCCTAATATTTCTCTGATCACTTCTAACCGAGTGATGGGATCTCTGGCACTGACAGTTCGGCATGTGTAAAAGTCCAGTAACGTTGATATCACACCCTGTTGATCGGCGAGCAACGTCTCCAATCTTTCGAGCCGTTCCCACATCCTGACATATTCTTGGCTGAGCAGATCGAGTGCTCGCCAGGCGTATTTGAGTTCTGTTTCGAGAATATTGAGACGTGTGCCGAGGCGTTCCATATAGTCGCTGATGATGTAATCGCCGGAGTAGGGGGGCAGGTCGGGAGGAAGCGCGAGGGAGCCGCAGTCGTCCATATCGACCTCTGCAACCCCATTCCCGCCGTCCTCGCTTTCCTCCATCCCGCCGCTTGCGCCTGCCCCAGCATTGTCGTGGATATCGCGCATCATCTTCGGATCGGACAGTGGGTTTTACATAGCATTTTGCACTATGAGTCATCCCATATCGTTTTATTGTTCACACTTTCGACTAGAAACAGTCTCGTGACACTGACAGTCCTCAATAAAGTCATTTTATCACACTGAATGTTTAACACGTCATATTGTTTATTTTAATGTTCACTTTCTAAATCTAATAATATCTGTTTTCAACACTTTTAAAATGTATACTTTGTACTTCGACGGAATGAAATTGATAATTAGTTTACATCAAAAATATACTTTGAGTTACACTTATCACTTTACTGCAACAAGAAAAGATTTTCGTTAGCGGAGGTCGGGTTCCACTGGTTTGGGCATAAGACGGCTTATGTGCACACCAGTGGTCGGGAGGCAAAGGAATACCTCGGTGAAATATGTAAACTTTGTAGCCTACGCGACCCAATTTTCTTGAAGGAAATGTTCAAAATATGTTTTGGTCGAGTTATCCTTAAATAAAGTTTACATGTTCCTGTGTGAGGCAGCTAAGCGGTTCGTATTTGATTCCACGTGAGCAAATGCACCTCAGAGGTGGAAGGCGTCGCTCGGCTAGGATAGGAAATGGGATAAACCGAAAGGAAATTAGAGCCGAGTCCCACCACCGCTTCACTTAAATAAAACGTAGGATTTTTTGGATTTGGACCATAAAATGTTACAAGTGGTAAACAAAACTCCAAAATATTTGCTGGCAAGATTTATGTGTTTACGTTACAAGAAAGCCACGTTTTCTTCCACACAACCTAAATAAATGAAGAACGTCTATAGGGCATTACGTGACTAGACCACTAAGAAGGAATGCCTTTGATACCACATAAAGGAATATTTGAAGGAGCGTGTACATTACGCACAACACCTACGTCTATATAAACAATGTGCGCTGTTTTGTCATATAATAAATATTTCATCCAAGAAATATTCCCATAAGTCTTTATGTCCGATATTATGTACGCAAATATCACATACCGTCCTTCTTATGTTTTTAGTTTATTAAATACCGATGTCTTAGTTATGTGACGTAAGTACATCAACGATGTTCTAGCTCTTGAGAGATGAACTCTCATTTCGTTTATTATCAAGAATAGATTGTTTTTTTTTTCTATGAAATTTTATGGAAGAGATTCATCCAACTTTCATTATGATTCAATCATGAATTATTCTATGATTTTAATAATATTATTAATAGCATTATTGTCTTTGTTGGAAAAGATGATGGCATTTTAATTTTAATAACTTTTTCCGTGTCAAAGAATACTCGAAAACCAAGGAAGTTTCCAGTCGTTAGTCGTATCTATATAGCCACTGATAAAAATGGGTCCTACGATCCAATAAACAATAATGCCTTATCGATAGAACGGGCTGTTTTGATTTCTTTACACTTAGAGTTGTTCCAGAATATCGGTTTCCGATATCGGAAGAATTTTGTTTTTCTTTGTAGCAACTCTAAAAGCCTATTTAGGATACATAAGTTACTTAAACAATGTATGTACCTTATAAAATAAGTGTATTCCTTTTTATTCGTTTCTTTTATACCTTTGACAGATCTAGAAGTCTTCTGGTTATCATAATTACATTTACGTAAGTACTTATTTTTGGTTGATAGCAATGAACTGTTAAAATTTCTTATACTTTTCTCAACACATTCTCATTAGCAGTTCCTAACTTGAAATTAAAATGAACATATTGAACGCTGCACAGAACATTGACTTTGCAACTTGAAATTATATTTCGAAACTAGAAGATCGCTAAACTAAACTCGCACTTCAAGGAACGACTTTTAGGAACGCCAATGGAAAGTACGTAATCACCAAACGATTGTCTTTCCTCTCACGCCACCAAGTTGAATTAGTGGCAATGGA
Source organism: Mythimna impura (assembly GCA_905147345.3). Classification (NCBI taxonomy): domain Eukaryota; kingdom Metazoa; phylum Arthropoda; class Insecta; order Lepidoptera; family Noctuidae; genus Mythimna; species Mythimna impura. The sequence goes on along the minus strand of LR990356.1, from coordinate 18,820,471 downwards.
CCAATACAACGTAAAACCGGTTTGGAAATCACCAATTGAAACTGTTGGATGCTCTCCAAAATCTATCGAGGAACTTTTGCTTAACACTAATTGGATTTGTAGACCTCAATCTATGGGAATCGTACAAGAATTCCATTGAGTGGCGGTTCTTTCACATGTGTAGGAAATTAAGTTCCGATTCTTGTTCTCAACAAGATTTCATGGGTATTTTGTATATAAAAAACAGGGATTCTTTTTGTGACGGCTTGCGTTTGACCACTATTGCACCTAATCATAAATATTGATGTGGTCGACGATGGCACGCTAGCCTAGAAGTTATTTAGAAGAAACTATTTAGTCTTAACTTATATATGTTACCGGCAATCTGTATATGTATATCTGGTATTATGTTCGTAATCTCGTCCTCATTATGCATTATATGTAGTTTGCACTTTGTACTACACGCTATATTACATTTTTTATAGAAGAAAGCACTCTTCAAAATATTTATTATTCTGTGGTTTATCTGTCCCGTGTTTACCGTGAGACTTGAGGTCCGATGATGGAACGGGCTAGGAAAATTTATCATAGTTAAAGACTGATTATTACCTACTATTGTACAAAAAAAAGCTCTACTTAGCATTTTAATATGGTCCATTTTTATCCGAAAGACGTTTACCAGTACCTCTTATGTATTTTACACACGCAAAACTTCATGAAACCTCCGCTTCCACAACACTCCAAAGATGTTAAAGCTCATGTGAGAAATAATCCAATAATGAGCAAAAGGTACGATACTTCAACTTAAGTAGTCAATAAGGTTTGATGGACCTACGAACATTACTGAAAGTAAAGGGCTTATGGTAACAAGCAAGTATTCGGTAAGCTTTGATGCGTGCGATCAAAGTTTTGCCGATACTTGAAGCAGTTCTACAAAGGGAACGCCTGTTATGTATCACGTGTAGCCAGTATCACAATACATGTGGGGTTATATATTCCGGTTATATGACAGTCACGTGAGTCCGTGGGCTGGTAAAAATAATTATTTTCTCATGGCATGGGCGTAATTTTTCCCGTGGGTATTGGTAAATGCGAATAAGGAAAATTGTTGCCGAATAATGAGCAATCATATAGTTATTTTGGACTGATAGTAAAATATTTCGCATTGAGTCATATTTAAGTTTTATATTTATTACATTATTAGGTCTTAAATTCGTCATATTTTCAGCCAAAAGACGTCGACTGTTAGATAATACACAAATCCCCAACCGTTGCCACAACGTCCAGTCCTATCTCGCATCCATCGAATTTCCACGACCTTCACCAACTCTGTCTTCCAGTACGCGGTTGTGGTCGTGCTGACCTAAATTATTATGACTAATATAAAAATAACTACCCAACATTAGTAGCTTCATTCACACCTCTAATAATGTTATCATGTTCATTCACAAGTAAACTAGGTTATTATTCAATCAAACCCGGAACCTCATTTACACCAAAACAAACCTGTCATGTAGTACGACACACAAAGGGTTGAAAAACGATTTTCGCACAGGTGCCTTTTCAATTCCAACCCATCCCGTGGTCACATATAAATCTTACGTGTCACCCTTACACAGAATTTATGAGACTGTCGCTCTTTTAACTTAGAGTAAAAAAATATTGTTCAATATGTTATTAAAAAAAATTAAAAATAGTGTTCGAAACACTACATTGCGCTCTAAAACTAGAATAGTTGATTTGGCTCAAAAGGCTGCCCAACTAAAATAGGACTGGGAAGGACAAGTCTACTGTATGCCCGACAAACTGTGGGCCAAAGTAGCACAAAGTTGGTGCCCTGAAATAGTGAGACAGGGTCGCGGCAAACCACGATAAAGATGTCGCAACCAACTAGACAGATTTCGCCAGAACTGGCAAGAAGAATTACGGGCCCAGGAGTGGGACTGAATGGACTAAAAAAAGTGCTTGGTAATGAACGCATTGTAGATATTCATAGCAACGCTTCTCTATTTATGGATTCAGGAATTTAGAGCACTGAGAAAATGCTCTCCGTTTTAACGATAAAAGCTGTGAATATTCAAGGTAATCCTGCGATGGTAGTGTTTTATTCCAGGGGCGACTAATCGTTTTAGTGTCAGTGTCTAGAAGGAATTGCTAAAAGTAAATGAGATGACTGTTAACTGCAAAATTTTCACACCTATTTATCATGTTTTGCTTCTTCCATGCAATTTCAATTTCTCTTTTTATTTTACTTGAATAAGTAAAAAGTAACTTATCTTAGAAAGGGATTCGTTTGTCCTGGTTCATGTGAAGAGAAAGAATGAAACACATGTTAGTAAAAGAGTTATAAGTATACGTGTAGATGAGATGGAGAGGGAGAGAGACGAGAGTAAATGGATGGATTGTATGAAGAGTGGGACAATGACAGGTAATGATGATGATGCCATTGCGAAAGAGAACCTTGTTTAGCTTTCTGTTTTAAATGAGTTTAATCATTAAAACTAACCCTGTTCAATGTTTTATATTCTAAGGTTAGTTTGTATAGGTACTTATCCTGGTTACTGGTAATCTGATCAGCCAACAAAAGTAATCCGCAAAATTAGTTTTAGTTTTAGAATCCATTTAGTCTTGTCTAGTAATTAGTGTTCAGCGTTTTTGTGCCAAGCAAATCGACTAAATTATTGTTCGTGACAAAAAATCGTTTTTAAATTGTTCAATTACTTATTTTGAAGTATTGTTTTATTTATTTGAGTAATGTATCTAAACATAAACTTAATTTATATTTTTAAATTAGGGAATTTTGGGTCATTCTTTTTTGGTTTCGTCTAATTACTTCTCTGCTTTTGGAGCGAGAGCGATTGTCAGACTTTATCGTCTAAAACCCAGTTGTGTTCTTTCAGATGCCTTTTGCGTTCTAAGGTCACGGTATCTCTTTTAAACAACACCCTCAGCCCTGTTGCGGGTAAACCCTGCAAAAACTTGTTTTCCTAAGTGTAAGTGCAATGTATTTACTATATTATTTTGAAGTCATTTTGCAGTTTGTCACAAAGCCAAAAGAATCAACAAGCTGCAGATTGAATTCCTTTAAAAAAGCCGTTAATTCCAAGGCACAATACAATAAATCATAGAAGTCGCAAGCCAGTCCAGTTTCCAGCCACAAATGGAGTAGGGATTAATACGGCCAACGGTGCAGCTGTTGGCAGTCGTTCAAACATGCCAGATGTTACTTCACGCTTGGAATCGCGACAACTGGTACACTCAGATATAATTCATATTTACGGAAAAATTTTAAAAACTGAAGATATTTGTGTAGCATGATGTGATAAGGTGGCACTTGATTGAAAGATTAATGATGACAATCTGTATAGCTTAAAGTATAAGTTAAAAAATCAAGTCTTAAGAAACACCAGGCAATTACAAAATCAAAACAAACGAAGAACTAATCATCATCATTTCACCCAAAAGACAACCGCTGTAGGACATGACCTACCCCAAGCGTTGCCACAAAGACCGGTTCTGTACGTCTTGCATCCACGAGATTCCAGCGACCCTCACCAGGTCAACGATTTACTTTGTGGGAGGCCTTCCAACACTTAGTCTTTCGGCGCAAATAAAGAGCTAAATTCTGACAAATATTCGAGAGATAATCGAATAAGAGATGGTTCGACCTAAATCGTAGATGAAAAGGAAAATGCTGTTTCTGAAGACTTTCAAAACCAACAAATTTGAAATATCTATGAAGCTACACGAAGATTGAAAGAGACGAAGAAGTTTTGGCAACAGCCGAATATTAATCATCTCCCTAGAGTTGCATATTTTCTTTAACAGATGTTCTGGCAGTTTTAAAACACAGTGCTTCCGTACACAATATTTCACAATAAAGACTTGCAGAACAACTTAATCATTGCAGTGGCTGGAGATTATTAGCGACGCGCCAGGATGCAGATGTTGGCATTCGTTCAAACGTAGCAAATGTCACGCTTTGCGCTCCAGATTGTACGTAGTGAGAATGTTAAGAGCATATTTAATGTTGGCTGGTTTCTGGGGTAAGGTTTTCTGTCATCTTAGTTCGTGTTTCGAAAATATAAATATTTCGAGCTGATTATAACAGAGGTGCAATATATTAAAAAAACAATTTCATTTCACTGATAAATTACTGAATATTAACAAAAATGTTGACAGCATGGTTGATCAATTGTCTGCTGCGTTCAGCGTCGCGATAGTTGTTTTAGATTTGGGTGGCTTGTGAATGTGAGTTTACGTTTTTGATCGTATCCACGACACAGCAACGTTTTTAATAAACACAAAAACCAAACTACTCGTACTATTTCCATTTACAATTTAAAAAAAGACTCTTGGGTTTTATTTATGCCTTCAGCCAAAGACAAAACAATATTGATTAAGTGAATACGTACAACAAAGGCGTCAGAACACAAATTGAATAAATTATCACCCGTACTTATTTAGGGCGTTTTATCGACCTCAAGTATGTAATTCAAGGTCAAAGAAGTTGTATTAAATGTTAAACATTTTTTCTTGTAGGCACGGTAGAATTAACATTAATTTAAGTATAATTTCTGAACTAATTTATTTTCAAAAGGTCAAGTTAAAGTTGTTTTATTGAATTAAGAAATTAATCTTGAGTGGGTACTGAAGACTAAGTGCCCCAGTGTAAAAATAATATTAAACATATTACAATGAATTTGCGTAAAATAAAATTAGGTGTAGCATTAAACGTTACAATTATCAATAGAATTGAAGATTTCCCGAAAGCAGAAACTTTTGCATTTGGATGCTTAACAACAAAAGTGATAAAGTAGTTGAACAGAATAAAAATCAACTGCCTGCAGCTATTTCTGGTGCCCCGACTATAGGTAGTTTCAAAGCTTATAAAAAAAAATGGTTTATCGAGTAAGCTTTTTTTTCCTTTGACGAATTTAAGATGATCTAAACTTTGACATGAATATTAATTTGGAAAGTAATTTATCGTGACTTTTCTTTTGATTTAATTATTTTTATGTATGATTTGACATCATATTTTTAACCGACTTCAAAAAGAAGGAGGTTCTATGTTTAGCTGAAGGTATTTGTTTTGTGTGTTCACCGATTTCTCGGTCAATGGTGGAACGATTTTGAAAATTATTTTTTTGATTGAAAGGTTATGCTTCCAAGTTGGTCCCATAGAAATATTGTTATGAACTGATAATGAATTTCGAACGCATAGAACAGAACTCCTCAAAGGATCACAGCAGAACTGTCGTAACAAGTAAAATTGCTTTGTTTATACGTCTAGTCGATGACTGACTAAAAAAGAGGGGGAAGGGAATATATCAAACTGATTTGTTGATGAAGCCGGAAGGTAGGCACCGGAACTCTGTAATAAATTAATGTAATCTAACCGTGTTTGGGATTATTAAAATTGTCATGAAATGCACTCTGGCTATAAGGTATTTTAGTTTGGTTGAGGGGTTCTTTTAGTGGTAGTAACATAACTTAAAAGTATAAAATAAAATAAAAACTTTTTACAATAAAAATACAACTGACTTCAATGTAAAAAAGAAACACTTAACAATAATATACTTATTTTATTTTTGTAAAATGATTTTTACTAATAATTTGTTGACTGTAATGTAATATTTTGTATATTACTTATATGAATCCCTTACCAATAAACTACTATGACTATGACTAATACTCTTAACTTTCTTATCTAAGATCCGAGAATAAACACATACAGTCCGTACGAGTTCGATCAATAAGATAAATGTATGTTGACTGTTCCTATTGTAACATTTTGTGGTGTTTCCTGAACGTTTTCTTTAAAAGTTGGCAACTCTAACTCACATTGCAAGCGGAGGTTAAATGGGCCAAATAATGTTCTTTATGATTTGGTAGTAGTTTAAACGAACGCTTTTATTTGGAGTTACCGTTATTATGATTCAGTTTTCAAATTTTTGGTTGTGTCTTATTTATTGTAAAAACCTTTTTTTATTTCTTTTGCGTTTAGATAAGTTATTATTGTCTTTATCAGAATAATCAATATTAATAAAAAAATGCTACTTAAATTTTATTATCGTTAAAATGTTTTTCCCCCGTTTCTTTTTTTTTAGCCTCACTCAAAGACCATTTTACAAAAGTAACAAATGCAGAAGCGCGCTATAGTCAGATAGGTACCTAAATGTAAAAGGTTATTTGTCTTCCGTAAAAAAAAATAGACGGCAGAATTTCAACTTCCACGCTCATAAAAAATCTCGCATTTTCCCGCACTGAGGCTGTTCAAATAGCACAAAAGTTTCAAACGTTGAAACAAGTGAAAAAAAAAACCATTTGTGAGGTAAGTATGTATAAGCGGGGATTGTCAACAAAACGATTTTGAGCGTGAGTGTACGTCCGTCGCCAGCATATCGCCGACTCATGCCCATTTCATTCAGTCGAAACGCTTTTCACACCCAGTTTTTTTGCAGGTTACGGAAAAAAAAAATATTCTACTATCATACTGATGGAATCACGTAACGCTGGATTGGCTTCTAATAAAATCCGTTTTTAGATCGAGCGTTACTGTTCAACAAAATTTATGGATTTCAATCGCGAAAATATGCGACTATATGTCCATATCTATGAAGAGGAATGTGTGATCAGGGCAATTTTTCATTCTGTATTTTTGTTTCGGTGATTTTTCCATTCTTATCGGTCTCAGATATTTTGGCTATCGGAATAGAAAGGACAAATTGGGATTCTTTATTGGTATAATTAACCTTTGACAGTATATTTTTTATAATATTTATTCGAAACTATAGCTGATCCGACAGACGTTGTTCTGTCATAGCAATGAATTGTAAAACACTCAAAGGATAAATAATCGTAGTTTTTTTTTAGTTGTGAAAATCATCTTATAACAAATCCTCTTGGGCGGAGCGAAAGATAGTGTCAGACTTTTACTGACTAAAAACACACTCCTGTTCCTTCTTTTCCTTCGTCCCAGGGCCCCGGGTTTCATTTTCACACTACCCGTGGCCCCAATAGGCTTCGACCCTGCTGGGCCCCTACGATTTGCATAGTCGTAGTACAATTTTTTGCACAATTTTCTTAATTTTAATTTCCGTAAGATCCTTTTCTTGACAATAACAAACAACAAAAACAGAATAAGCAAAATTGATCCAGCTGTACATGCGCGATGACGTGACCAAGGACAAGAGGAATTCATTTTTATACATATTAGATTGATATTGACTGGCCTGTTGGTCTAATGGTCAACGGCCCTGACTGCAACTCCGGAGGTCGTGGGTTCGATTCCCACCCAGGACAAATGTTACGACCATTTGTCCTGTGTCTTGGGTAATTTATCTATAATATGTATGTATTTAGAAATATATAAGTATGTTTATCAGTTGTCTAGTAAGTACTCATAGCACAAGCTCTGCTTAGTTTGCGACTAGATGGCGTTGTGTGAAAGTTTATTTATTTATCTAAACTTCATGTACAGTAGTGGCACATAGGCGGACTTAATGCAACAAGGCATTTTCTACCAGTCAACATTGAAAGTTGTGGAATATTATATTATTATTATTCATTGGATCGTGAAAGAGCGTCCACGTCTCCCGCAAAAGATTAGGCTACCTTTTTATTTTAAATACTGGATTCTTTTACAAACGGCTCTTTCTATACCTATGACCTAACCACACCTTTCACAAAATAAACCTTTTCACAATAAACTCGTCACGTACCTACCCAAAATTTTCCTACATTAAAAAAAAAACCTTTTTTAATAAATAACGGGTTCAGGAATCGGCTTTGACACGGTGACCCACGCTGTCAGATCCCCTCGTCCATCAGAACCCGTCCCTTTGCTGTAAATTCTCCCTATATGTAACAAACCACGCATCGCGTCCGGGAATGTCAACGATACGTCTGAAACGACAGATGACGGGAAACGTTTTAAACTTTGTATTAAGTGATGGTTAAATTTGTACTTAGTCATAAGAGATTGAAAAGCCATCGTTTAAAAAATAAAGGATTGCTCGATCTGGTTTTCTCTTCATCTGGCTGTTACAAAACCTAAATTAAAAACTTCACCCAATTTTATTAATAGGTATATGTATTATTATTATATATATTATGCTCTTTCACCCCACAACTTTTAAACAGTTAAACCGATTTTTATACATAATATCAGTTTTGTAATGTACATCTTACAGCCTTTCTTTCGATACCCCATTTGGTTATATTTGGTCAATGGTTGTTCATTCTTACTATTAACCCCCCATCTCCATAGCATTTAAATGACTGACTGACTTTGATAGAACATTTCCAAGAACTATTTATAGAAAACCTGCTTTTAAATAAAAAGAAACCGCATCCAAATCAGTTCACCCGTTTAAGATCTATGGTGACAGAGATGGAAACACAGACAGACACACACACAGATACACATGTCATACAGATAGACACACACAAAGACAGACATATATTGCGCTCAAACATAAGTTTGACCGCCCGTTTTATGCGTCAGTGATTAAAAATTTAGGAACAGATTGTAAATTTCCCTTAAGTATTTAAGTCTTTGTTTTTTTACTTAAGTCTTAAATTATAATAACACGCGTTCATTGACCTATGATCAAGTTCCCAAAGAATGTAATAAGTGTCTATATGTCAAACATAAATTACTTTGAGATAATAAATTCTGTCCTTCTTCTTCCATGACGTAATTTGGTTCTGCGTAATTTCAGAGTAATCTATTGCTTTGTTCCCGAAGTGATTAAGTTCGAGACACACTTTACTACTACAGTATAGCTCAGAATTAGGGCAAGCCGGAATTAGTTACGCTAAATAAATACTGCCATGGTCAAATTAAATTTGTGCTCAAACCGTAATTCTAGAGAGTTAACTAGACAGAAATGTACGTATCTATACATTATGTAAAAGGAAAAACTGAAATATCAATGCACTACCAAAACTTCTGAGACTAGAAGCATCAAATTTTGCACACAGTTTCCTTTTACGACGTAAGCGAACACTAAGAGAGAGGATTTGCCAAAATTTACCCCTCTAAGGGGATGAAACGGGGGACTAAAATTTGTATGGCGAATCCTTCTTTCACGCGGGCGAAGCCGCTAGCAGAAATTAGTCGTAAATAAGAGGAAAATGATTAATGTTAAGAAATTGGCAAGCGTCTTTGTTACTTAATTTCTATAAATAATATACTAAAGGCGGTCATACGGTGAAGATATTCATATTAGATTATGCCCGCGAATTTTTCCACGTAAATCAGCGCAATAAAATGTTATATTAACTTAACCTACACACCACATACAATTAAGATAGCATACATATAAATCTTATCATTTCCTTCACAATCAGGTTAAAAGATGGCATATTTAACTATGTTAAGATTATAATAGTAATAAGTAATATTAACATAAACCTTTGTCCGCTCACTATCTTAAGTTGCGGGTACATAAAATATGTATACGCTATACTTATACATATTATCGTCGTCATGTGTGTTACTTGACACAAATTTATGACTGGGGATATTGTGAAATATGTTCTTAGATATATTATAGTATTATCACCGTATCACGGCCTTGCTTTTTAGTTTTCATTTGTTTCAAATACCAATCTGAGAAATGTTTTCTATCTCTTTTTTTTAATTTCAATTTTTTTTTTATAAAAACGTGAAAGAGAAAACATTAATTACACTGGACTGCTTTGTCCACTACTAAGAGTAGGCCATCCCATTCCGTCTCGTGTATTCTATAAGCAGATAAACTGATCATATCAACTGGATGTCTGGACTTATCTAGAACAAAATATATCGTCATATTGCTACATTACTTATGATATATCTTGTACTAGCTTTTACTAGTAGCTTTTCTCACGTGATAGTAGATAATTATTTCAAGGGGACATACACCCGATTTTTTTTTTTTAGTTGGTAAAATCATCTAATGACAAATCTCGCTCTTGGGTGGAGCAGGAGATAGTGTCACACTTTTACTGACTAAAAACCCACTCCTGTTCCTTCGTTGCCTTCGTTCCAGGGCCCCGGGTTTCGTTTTCACACTACCCATGGCCCCAGTAGGCTTCGACCCTGCTGGGCCCCTACGATTTGCTGACGTCTCCCTGAGGCGCGCGTGAAACAATACGCGCCGTCGACGACTTGGGCTCGGTCCGGACGGTTACCGGACGGTCGGACGGCGGGCTATCCATTGCTCGCCGTCCGCAAGCCCGCGCCTAGAGTACATACACCCGATATACATATAAAGAATCCTATGTCCTATTCCTGGACATGATCTCAAATAGTGTCACATTTCATCTAAATCTTTTCTTTCAGCCGTCTGTGTGTGAAGCTGTAAAAAACTTACATACACACACACAAATATTGGCCTTTACCTTATTAGTGTGCTCTTTATTGTCTGAATCATCTTCTTCATCTAAATCCATGTCAATATTTAGTTCAGTTTTAGTGATGCTAAATTGTATACTGTTCAGACGATTTATCACATCACCCCAATACAAAAATTACAAATGGCCTTTAAAAGCTTATTTTTGAATTCATTTGACTTTCAGATTTTCATATTGTTCTAGGAATTCAATAAATAATGAATGTAACAGCAGGTTGTCTAGACTAGTCGTGCGAATTCTAATATTATAGAACGGTGGGTTGCTATGGGATGCTCAAGCCATAATTTAGCTAGAAAATACACGACAGCAACTACAAAACATTTTATGTAGAAAGGTTCTTGAAATGATCAAAGGTAAGAAAACATTTAGAGTACGAAGGAATTTCTTTAAAGCTTTAACTGGTTACAAATTAGATACCTAAGTTATTACACCTTATAATGGGATTTTGGATACTAAGATCACATTGCATTAAAAAAAAAATAGTTTATTTTATATGATATACACAAAATTTATAGATATTTATAGAATTCAATAGAAATTAGGTGGATACTAATATCAACATTTGATACGTTGACACGATAATTTCAGTTTCTACGACACACAAGAATGGAAATTGGTAATTTTCCTGTCTATGAATGTGATGAATTACACTTCAAAGAAAGCAACGGATCGTAAACTAACAGTGAATTTATTTACGACGAAACTACAAATTATTAACAATGAAATGTCAAAGTAGAAATATTTAGATCATGGAAAAGTGTTACATTTATGGTTAAAAACAATCACAAAGAAAGAATTTAAGATAACACTTAATATTTTCAGAAATATACTACCTAAAACTGTCAGAAAGCAAAAGAATATTTGTTATATCATCAAATTATTATTGAATCTAGCAAAAAATAAAACACCAAAACAGTTTTCGTCAAACTAGGTCAAAAAATCGTTGAATAACTTTATATTGGTAAAGAACAAAAGCGGTTTAACACAGACCCTGAACGACGAATAAAATACTAAAGTATTACAACTGTGAATCGTAAAGAAACCGACCTTTATAAGGAAGGAAATGAGGTCAACAATCACTGGACTCACAATATGATAAATGGAGAATTTCAACCAAAAACATTGAGGTGAATGGGGAATTACAATTCGTCTTTACAATTACTCTTATAACATATTTCAGACATTATATTATCATCTTTAGTTTGTTTTTTTGCCATATCATTTTACTTGATAAACAAAAGTATATTTCAAACTGGAATTGGTGGCAAAATTGATACAATGAAATCAATCATTTACACCTCTTATTGTTACTTAGATTGCCAAATTTGCACCTCGGAGTGAATTTATAATATCTACCGCTCTCTGAACTACCTTGGCTGCCAAAACGGCTATTAAAGGCCTTTAGCCCCGATTCATCTGCCAACTATTATTCAATTCCAACCACTATGTTTACATTTGCCTTACGTACGAAAATTCGATCTTGAACGCCCATCGATACCAGAGCCAATATTATAAAACCATTAATTAATTCCGGACAACAGGACAACATTCTTACCTTAACAAGTCTTACAAAGCAATTGGTTCTTAATGAATAATGTCAAAGGGTTTATTTTCAATTGGCATCTAGCGCGACGTTTTCCTTCGGTCCCAAACACACACCCTTTGTGTCCCTTGTGACCGGTGCTGTCTAGGCTTTGTATTCTGTGGTGGCAATTTCATAAATTAAACCGCACCGTGAAGAAACGACGTCGGTAATGTTGTCCGTAACTTGATTGAGGTTTGTTTTTATAACGCATTTTCTCTGAACTTCGTTCGGAAGTACTTTATAACGTATCGATTTCGTCGTCGTATGCTCATTGATATTCCTTTGCACTTCACTAGTATTTCAGTGTCGTTGGTTCAAAGTGTATTGGAACGTATGTCGGCATAACAGTACACTTTTGCATAACGAGATAGCACTATAGAGGCTACGAATGGAGATCACGCTTCTAAAGTGCCTAATCTTTAGCTCGGTTAAGCCGAATATCACTATTTTCTATATTCTATTTAAATTCTATGACTCACAAATCCCTACTTTAAGGTTGATAGGTATTTCGCCGAGGAACTCTTTTAAAGAAATCGTCGAACATCTTCAAGATTCTATGGTGACCAGTTTCGCAACTCCTGGTACCTGGGAATCTTTGTAAATACCCGAATCTATAGTACAGGTAATAAAACTTTCCTGTTTGAACAACCCGGTAACATGCAATTTCCTCTGAGCATTGTTATAATTCAGTTGTGTATTACAAACTTTACGCGTGCTTTAGAGTGGGGACAGTTTGTGAAGGGTATATTATTTCTAATGGCTAAGTTTTTATCGTCTATTGTGGTCAGGTTATATTACGCGGTGGGTGGATCACGCAAGCTTACAAGTTACTTTATAAGGGAATGGATTTCTTGTGCTGTGTTCAGGCTCATTGAGATCGGCTACCTACTGTTACGCACGCGAAGAAAAATGTTGACTGTTCTTTTTTTAATGTCTTCCCCTGTATCTGGGTCAGCGTTTTCCAGACATTTCCTTACTTCCTCCAATGCATTTTCACGGCGAAAAATGTGAGCTGAATATGCTGGTAACGAAAATGTTTTGACTTTCGAGAGCCGCTTAATGTTGTTGCTTAAAAATTGTGACATTTTTTTACCTTTTCATTGCTCGTTCCTAATGACTAAGGCAAAATATTTTTTGTATTCAATGTGACAACCGCTGTTGGTAATGCTATACCTTACCAAGTGTTATTTAGCAGCTTGGTGGAAAGCGGCAAGTCCTAGAACTAAAAATTCGAAGACATATGACATCTGCCAACTCGCACTGCGCTCGCGTGGTGTCCTCAGGTCCATTGCTTTCAGAGAAAGCCTGAGTCTCAGCAAAGGAATCATTATAAGATTAATTACGTTATATTATATGAAAAAAAGACAAAATGTTAACATATTTTTTTAAGTCTTTGCTGTTTTTCATCAAAATTATTTCACGTTCAAAAACAATAATGTTTGGTGAAAATATTTTCTTACTCACAGGTACATTTAAAGCAATTTTTTAGAGTGACATTTAATAATTTAACCGGGTCACCATTAATAGGTCAAGCCACCATTACATGTCGGTTGTATCACACGGCAACGTAAACAAAATCAACGAACGTAACACTTCGCGTTTTTATAACGCGACACGACTTCGCTAACATGTATGGAAATGTCGAAGTGAAACGCAAATTGAATTAATTTTATACGAATAAATTATTTAAATGGAGTCTCTTTTTTAAGCTGGGAAATCATCCAATGACTTCTCCTGCTCTAAGGTGGTGCGAGAGGGCATGTCAGACTTTTACTGCCTATAACTACACCTATTTTCCTTCTTTGCTTAGCGTTTTATGACCCCGGGTTTCTTTTGCGGAAGTCAACCCATGGCCCCAGTAGACTTCGGCCCTGCTGGGCCCTACGGCGATGGCGAGCTACCTATTACTCGTCGTCCACAAGCCCAAACCTACGGTGGCTGGAAATTGAGGTCGGAATCCCGGCGACTGGGGCGTGAGGATATCTGTTCCCTAATGCGTACGGCTGCCTCCTTCGCTAGTTACTGCTTTGCAGAAGGAGGCACCCTCCTGCTATTCTTTCTTGCCTCGGACCATGGCCTGTACCAAGGCCGGCGCGTGAGGTCGCTGCCGCCGAAATTGAGTCTCTAAAGGCTACTTTTAAAGATAAGTTTTAGTATAACACTAATATTATAAAGGCAAAAATTTGTATATAATATGTACAGCTATGTTTGTAACTTATTCACGCTCAAACGTCTGAACAGATTTAGATAAAATTGTGCACATAGGTAGAACTTGTTTTAGAATAGTGCATAGGATACTTTTTATTTTTAATAATGATAATATAATAATAAATATTTTTTTCTAAATAATAATAATTTCTGGCGTATGTTCATCACCATTTCAGCCGAAAGACAACCACTGTTGAACACTGTTATCCAACAGTTGGTTCGTGTTACCTCGGGATAAATAAACACACATGACATAGCATAAACACACTTAACGTAATAGGTTTAGAGTTTATTTTTATTTGTATAATTGTAACTTATCTTTTTTTTATTGATATCAACTGGTGCTTGTCACTGCTTACCTGATGGTAAACAGTGATGCAATCGTTGATGGTGAGGCGCACTAGTTTATTTAGAGCCTATTCATTCTAGCTTTGAAGACACTTGAATTATAATCGGTCGGGAAGACCACAGAAGGCAAATTGTTCTAATCCTTCCAACGTATACGGTATAAACGACGAGGCGAAACGCTTGGTCCGGACTGTATCATAAGCGATCTACGTCACAAATTATGTAATGTCAATAACACGAGACTACGATTAATTTTCATTGTCACATTCGTTACATCCATTCTTCATACTATATTAAACTTTTATCAATACAATTCCTACTAAAAGTAAACGTCTTTTTTTTGTTCGGCTAATCCTGAACAAATATCTACTTTTTGCGGGTAAAGACGCTGGCAGATGCTAGTCAGACCAGCTTCTAAATTGAGTATTTAAAGATAAGAATGTGTCAAACCCTACTTAAATGCAAGACAGTTCCAGACTAAAGTGGAGTTTGACAAATACTCGACTTCAGCTGCTGTCAGCGATAAGACCGTCATTGTATCCATAGACTTAAGTTTGAGTAAAAAGTTATGTTACCATTTTACTGCACAATAGAGTTCATTTTATTCTATTGTTAAAATTCTGAATTTAAAATTTTAAATAATTACTGAATTTAGAATTAGAAATTTAATAATATCTACATATCTATGGTGTCGTAACAATTCAAATTCAAATTATTTTTATTTCACATACATGTGCATTTATAAAATGACAAAAACTAGTACACTTTTTGTTCTTTTCATTCAGCACATTTTAGTTACAAATTTTTTTTTGTCTCAGTATAAGTTTACAGTCACAAAAAAAAGTGTCATAAAACTCAAAATTAAAAATGATCATCATAAAATTCTAATTAACCGACTTCAAAAAGGAGGAGGTTATATGTTCGGTTGAATGTATGTTTTTTTTTTTTTTTTTTTATGTATGTTCACCGATTTCTCGGTCAATTGTGGACCGATTTTGAAAATTTTTTTTTTGATTGAAAGGTTATGCTTCCAAGTTGGTCCCATAGAAATATTGTTATGATCCGATCATGAACTTCGAAGATATGGAACAGAACTCCTCATAGGATCACAGCAGAACCGTCGTAACAAGTAAAATTGCTATGTTTATATGTGTAGTCGATGACTGACTGAAAGTAGAGGGTGAATATATCGACCTGATCTGATGATGAAGCCTGAAGTTAGGCACCGGAACTCTGTAATAAATTAATGTAATCTAACCGTGTTTGGGATTATTAGAATTGTCATGAGATGCACTCTGGCTATAAGGTATTTAAGTTTGCCTGAGGGGTACTTTTTAGTGGTGGTACCATAACTAAAAAGTGTAAAATAAAAGCTTTTTACAAAAAAAATACAACCGACTTCAAAGTAAAAAAAAACACTGAAAAGTGCAAAATAACTTTAATTTCGGAAGTCGGTGTTAAATAACAAAGAGACAAAACTATTATAGAAACACCGACTTCCGAAATTAAAGTTATTTTGCACTTTTCAGTGTTTTTTTTTACTTTGAAGTCGGTTGTATTTTTTTTGTAAAAAGCTTTTATTTTAACTTAATCTGACATCACAATAAGCGGGTGTCAGCGTATTCATTCGTCAGATTCTCGTTAGCTGAAGCTGAATGCCGAAGAAAGGTTTCCTAGCGGTATCCGCGAAAGGCTTTGTTCAGTAACCGACTGAATCCGGTTCGGGCCGCTAATGAGGTACAGTCACGAACTATTCACAATCAGGCGCAATCTCGTAGTAAAACTGACCTCGATTGAATTGTTGATGAAAAATAATTTAGTGGGCTAGAAAAGCTTTTGGTTTAGATTTAGGGTTGTTTTGCTATTAATTATTTTAAAACAGGCCTCATCAGAAGGCTTAAAATCACACAAAGAACAATGGAAAGGGTTATGCTCGGAGTTTCCCTGCGTGATAGCATCAGAAATGAAGATATTCGCAGGAGTACCAAGGTTGCCGACATAGCCTGAAAAATCGCCGAACTTAAGTGGTAGTGGTCAGGCACATTACTCGCAGAACAGATGGTCGATGGGATCGAAAGGTTCTGGAGTGGCGAACGCGCACTGGAAGACGTAACGTTGAAAGGCTCCCACAAGGTAGGCCTATGACCAGGTGAGGGTCGTGGGAATCCGATGGATGCGAGACGCACAGAATCGTTCATTGTAGCGACTTTTGCTTATGGTGGAGGCCTATGTCCAACAGTGGACTTCTTTCGGCTGAAATGATGATAATTAATGATATTTTAAAACTGAATAAGGCTCTGCGTAGAGCTGAATTGGTAAAGGACAATATGACCAACGAATGGAAAGTCAGTTCCAAAGCAATCTCTCGTTGGTCCATCCATATAAAAATGTCAACAATTCTCGTTATTCACATGTGCATTTCGTAGAATTCACTTAAACATTTATACATATATTAAAAACCTCTCTATATTTCAAGCATATTGAATCAGTCCATTCGCTGGCTATATCAAAGCTAACGAATTGAATAAACAAGGCCTGGACTGAAACTTTCATCGTATATTCATTACAGCATTCCAAACAATTAGTTTATATCCAGCAAAGCTTTCAACTGGACCATTACTTTGTATATTTAGAACCTAGTTTTATTTGAAACTGAATTTAAGTTTGTATGAGATCATTCGCTTTGGGAATTTTAGATTTTCGTACATGGTAGCTTTTTATTTTTAGAGAGATAATTGTTTTTATCATAAATACGTAATAGTACGGCGAGTATCCACCCTTACGTTGTTGAAACCTCTACGGTCCGGACTAAGCGTTTCGCTTCGTCGTTTATACCGCGTACATCGAAGGACCGGAACAATTTGCCTGCTGCGGCCTTCCCATCCGACTATAGTTTGGGTGTCTTCAAGGCTGAAGTGAATAGGGTCTTAATAAACTAGTGCACCTCACCATCAACGATTGCATCACTGCTTATCATCAGGTAGGATCGCGGTCAAGCACTAGTTTATATCAAATAAAAAAAAAATAATAGCCTCGTGCTTGTCCACTATCTCACCTGAAGGTAAGCGATGATGTGGTTGACGATGTAGCGTGCTTGCCTAGAAGTACCTAGACCTATTCATTCTTGAATTACAGATAGCCATCAAGAAACAGATTCCAGTAGAAAATTCTACTTCTTAGTAGTACGCAACATGAATGTGTTCCCAAAACATTTTGTGCATGTGCACAAAACGTTTGCCACCCATGTGGGTGGGCACATTATGTACCTACCGGTGGTGCATCACCGATCGTTTGGTGGTCCTATAATAGAATTCTGATTTGTCATTTGATCTCGTTGAAAACGAAGCACTTAGGTATATATTAGCACTTCTACAACCCGGGAATCTTTAAGTCGAGAGTGAATAGGTTATTTCTAGGTAAGCGCGCCATCCATCGTCGACCGCATCGTCGCTTTCCATCAGATGAGATAGTGGTCAAGCGCGAACCTATAAGGAATAAAAAAGGTATCGTTAGAAATGAGCTTTTTATAACCGACCAGTTAATAATGATCTATATTGCACATAATTCTAGACCTTTTTTCTGAAGTTGAAATTCGTGAAAAGTTATCAATGGGAAATAGCGTAGTATGAAAAACCTGACACCTTTAATCTTCCACGATTTCAATTTCAAAAAGTAAAGTTCATTCACCTTAGATTAGATAAGATTTATGAATAGACACGCTGGCCTCAATAGGGTAAAGTTAAAGACCTGTAAAATAACTCATGACATAAGCGAACCGGAGAGAGATGACATCAGAATTTGTTCATGGTACACCCCATTACACCCAGTGAAGAGAACCACACTTGGTAAATTGAGGACTAAGTTTTGTATCCTAGAAAAATAGTTATAATATAGGACGATTGTAAAGCAGAAATTTTTTGGATCAATATTTTTGTTTCTGGTACCTATGAAAAGTTTTATCTTCAAAAACAACCAAATCTTTTCATGCACTGGGCACGCGTGGTTAAATACAGGCAATCTCCTCTCTTGGAGAGGCCTGAGCTCTAGCAGGGAAAATATTATGAGGCTTATTACGAAGACTGAACAAGAGAATAAATTAGAATTAGTAACTTTTTCACAATGCCTAATTCGGTATTTATTTATTTTTTTATTAAAACTTTATGCACTAGTAAGAAACACTATACAACGGCGGACTTGATGCCTTAGGCATTTTCTACCAGTTGCCCTTAGGGTGGTGCAGAAATATAACATGGTAAATGCAACATAATAGTAAACTTGATTAGAAATACAATAATAAATATATACTTAGATACATACATACAAATTAACAATGTTATTTTGAAAAACGAATCCAACAAATCAACGCTGTGATGATTACACCAACTACGATACTGTACGGTATTGTATAGGTAATTAATTTTTGTACCTTTTTTTAAGGGTTAGGAGGTTTTTAATTGTGAGGTAAATCCTTTTTGAAGTATACGATATATATTTTTAATACAATCAGTTTAAATAACTAGGAAAAAATAGAATTCGTTCCTAATGTGAAGAAATAATGAAAACTCAGTAGTAAAACCCGAGTGCCTATTTGAAGAAATACGTGATACGTAAGAAGAGGTGGTTAATTCACTTCAACAATAATTAAACTTACTGAAAATTAAACGTTCATTTCCATTTGAGATTAGGAGAATAAAATTATCTCACTCGCGTAGGCCTCTAAATACCAACGCATAAAGATGATAAGAAAATATAAATGTACATTTCATTTTCTAGGTACACGCTTGATGAGAATAATATTACACTTTAAAATGATTAAATATTACGCTTGTAACAAATACTGAAATATAAACTACAAATAAAATCCGCAGGAGAATCAAGGTTACCGACATAGCACGAAGAATCGCCAAACTTAAGTGGCAATGGGCAGGGCACTTTGCTCGCAGAACGGATGGCCGTTGGGGCCGAAAAGTTCTGGAATGGCGACTACGTACCGGAAGACGTAGCGTTGGAAGGCCTCCTACAAGGTGGACCGATAACCTGGTTGCGGGAATTCGATGGATGCGAGACGCACAGGACCGTTAATTATGGCGACACTTGGGGGAGCCCTATGTCCAACAGTGGACGTCTTTCGGCTGAAATGATGATGATGATGAAAAAATACTGATATACCTACATGAAAACCTGGAGATATCTACTTTTAAGGAGGAAGTCAGCAAGAGATAGAAGAAAATTCTGAGTAAGTACACAATTGAACTGGCGAAAAATTTATTGCAGTCAGAACAAAACATCAAACGCCTGAAAAGTTGGCACATACTGGTCCTAGACCAGAGAACTTTTTATATGGTGCGATTAATTGGAATGTCACCCACAAAGCTAAAATACTAGTGGAATACATCTGATTATGACTAGATAGACGATTGCAGATTACAGATTGGAAAAAAAATATTACATTTAAATACAGAGCTTTAAGAGTTATGGTCAAATTAAATGGAATAAATACATGTTGCCTATCCTATGTTCTATTCCAGGACCTACCCGTATGTTAAGTTTTATCTAAATTCGCTCAGTCATTACAGTGTAAAGGATTAACAAACATTCCATCCATTTTGCATTTATTATCATCTTCCTGCCCTTGTCCCGTGTTATTTGGGGTCGTCACAACACGTTTTTTTCTTCCATTCTGTCTTGTCATTCAATTTCGTCATGCTATCACTAACTCCCTTTTTTTATATCACTTTATAATAATAAATATAAATTGTATTGCCTTTATAATATTGTATATAATATTGTATTATCAAAGGAGATGGCATGAGAAACGTTTCTTGTGAGCATGGAGTTAGACAAATCTAGTTGTGTTGTGCAAAACAGAAGGATTTGAATTTAAGTCATTTTTGGTAGACTGTATTACAGGATTGCCGAAAATATAAAGTAAGCAATATTGCCAAAAATATTGTACACCGGCCACATTATTTCTTTTTCTTCTTTTTTTATACTTCATTAACACCAGATATCAGAAGCCTACACCACAAACCTGCGCTATAGACCTTCAATTAAATAGGAAAAATGAAATTCAATGTTTTTTTATTACATAACCAAAGCAGTGCCTTTTAGGTACGACTAGGTAGTATGTACACATATCCTGTTGAATTGTTTTAGTACAACAAAAATATGGTCATGAGTGATGAAAATTACCGCGCTCAAATACTCGTATAAGGCTAAACACACAATTTTCTTTCCAAATATAAACATGAATGACTTGCATCATTCCAACCCAAGGTCTAATTTCATGTGGCATGTATAGAGATATCGCGACAACTGTTCAGACCTACTCGTATATCTAACTAATTGTCTGCAGAACGGTCAGGCCACATTAATTATACGTGGGGATCATCAATCAAGACACTCCCCCTTTTCCCCCCTTTCACCCTCTATAGGACCCCCTCTAATGTCAATTAGATCTTAAACATAACGGCCTTTGAACCTTAAGAAAGTCGTTGAGTTTTATTTTAAATTGTTATTGTTTGATCACGCTTAAAACATGCCGAAAAGTTTAGAATTAGGTTACGATGTTTTATTTATGAAAAGTCAAAAGAAATCATTTGCTGTTGTAAGATCATGTGAAGAGGAGGAATGAAAAATGCTACTAAAAGAACTATAAGTATATATGTGGATGAATGGAGAGGGAGAAGGAGCCCATAAAAAAGATGGATGGATTGTAAGAATTGATATGAAAACAAAGGGAGTCAGTAATAGCGTGACTGTTGACAGGACAGAATGGGAGGAAAAAAACGGGTTACGCCGACCCCAAATAACTTGGGACAAGGGCAGGAAGGTGATGTTTTGTTTTTGTGATTATAATGCTGTCATAATGTAAATAATAATTTTATCGATGTGAGAACGCAATGAAAATCATATTTACTAAGAAATGCATTGAGATAGAGAGTAATAAATACTCTTTGATATGTACACCATGCAAGTTACAGAAAAGATAGACGGAGGAATACACCCCTATTTTTTAATTATTACTAAATAAATGGGGTTCTATCCGTACCCGTTATTGATCATATTTGTGTAGTCAAAAGTAAAAAAAAAAAACGAAACCCCAAAATTGTCCACGAAAATTTGTCATAATTGGTAAATTCCTAATTTAATCAACAACAACCAACAATAACAATTGCTATCAGAAAATACTACGCGCAGGGTTTTTTCCATTTTTGATCGCCATTCATTCATTCATAATCAATAGCCGGTACAATATTTCCATAAATTGAGTGAAATTTTGGTATATAAACAAACTCTATTAACTTTACTGTTCATGAATATTATTTATTGAGACTTTACTTAAATAATATTAAGACCTTTTCTAATAAGCCCTTTAAGTATTTGAACTAATTAAAAATTAGTGGTGTATAGGATTTAGTTTCTATTATGTTTTGGATGTTGATTATCTATTTAAACTCAATATTGTAACCTTTTGAGTGCGTAATTAGAGACACAATAGTAAGACAATGGCGCGTGAACGCCGGCGTTAATGCGGGGATCAACAGCTTAATCAGAGCACATATTTATTGTTTTAACTCAGATCAGATACAAAAAACCTAGGATTATAAATCCTCCCACATATTTATGAATAATCTACCCACATTAACCTACATAATAGTTTCTCTTATTGAATTACTGCGATTCCCCATCAGGTGGGATCGCAGTCAAGCACTAGTTTATATAATTAAAAAATAAATATTAATTAATGTGTTATAATTTTTTTCCGCTAGATGTATTTTTTTTTTATTTTGTATTCCATTTTGTACAGTTTAAGTTAAAACGTTTGTAGCAAAACGTCGAAAAACTCAAGTCTACAACCAAATACAACATTTCTTTTTCAGAGAAATTTCTTTTTGTATCATGTGACATCATGATGAATAACAAGGCTTGAAAAGGGATGCCCCACAAAAAACTTTTGCGGGAAAATCTCTTGCCAACGTTTTTAGGTTTCCCTTTTCGTAACGTTATTTTTGGTTATCACATAGTGAAATGAGAAAAAAAGTTGCTAGATCTCAAATAAACGTGTGTTAAATTGTGTGAGATTGCCACAAAGCTAGATTTCATATTTTTCGTCTTTTGGTCTAAAAAGATAAGATTGCTTACTTTGATTAATAAATAAAGCTTAGAAAAAATAGGGGTTATTCAAAATCATCATCATCATTATTTTAGCCGAACGACGTCCACTGTTGGACATAGGCCTCCCCAACTGTCGCCATAGCGACCGGTCCTGTTGCGTCTCGCATCCATCGGATTCCCGCGACCCTCAGCAGGTCATCGGTTTACCAAGTTAAAATCATTTTATTATTACTGTAATATCTTACATATTTGACAATGTCAATCAGTGTCTAATTTTGATGTAAGTTTAGACCTAAAGTTACAAAATCTATGTTTTGTTATTTTAATGTTATCGAATAAATGAATTAATAATGTATAAAAGACATTACGTATATTCATTTTGTACTAAAATGATAATTGTAGTCATCCATGCCAGTAAATATTACGGTTGATTTTGTATCTAACTAGTTGATAATATTACCGTCAAAATATTGAATTTAAGTTACATATGTTTTAAACAGAAAATAAATAAAAACAATAAAGGTTTTTTAGAGTAAAGTTCAGTGACTGCTTTAATTATTCGCACATTAATTTTCATTAAATATTGTGATGTATAATTGATGTACTTCTTTCTGTATCTCAACCGCACAAAATGTGGAATTATTGAAACAGGCGTGATCTCGATAAAACACTACCTCAGCAAAGCTAACCGAGAATGCTGACTCAATACATTTGCTGCCAAATACGGTAACATTAGAATACATTATCATATATCCGTATTCTAAAGAAAAAGTAAGTGACTTTTGCGGAGCAATATTATTGCGTAATAGCTTATATTTTATCTGCGTGTTAAAATTAAGCCCGATTTTTTTTTCACTACTATCTCACAATACTATCTATTCCCAAAATAAGCACTGCTTGTGCTATGAGTACTAGACAACTGATAAACATACTTATATAATTTTATAAGTACACACTACATACATAGTTCAGATTAAACCGAGGCACAGGATCAATGATCGAGCTCATCACACAAATATTTGTCTTGGGTGTGAATCAAACCAACGACCTTCAGCAATGCAGCCAGGGCTACTAATCACTAGACCAACGGCCCAGTTATTGGACAAACGGAAATCATACAGCGTCAAGACAAAAATGTGTGGATGCTGGATGATATCCTTTATAACCTCGACTTTTCTGTATGAGAATAGGAGTTTGTACTGCAATAGGAAACTTACAGTCTAATAACATAGCATAGCATAGCCAAAATTAGCCTTGTAATATTCCCACTACTGGGACACAGGCCTCCTCTCTAGGAGAGGGAATGGGCCGTCATTCACCACGCGGGCCCAGTGCGGGTTGATGGATGTCACATGTCTTCGAATTTTTCGTTCTAGGTCATGCCAGTTTCCTCACGATGTTTTCCTTCACAGTTTTGAGAGCAGTGGTGATGAAATAAATTATACAAAGTAATGTACCTATCTGGGTTTGAACCTGCAACCTACAAGTCGTAAGTCGGGGTCGTTGCCACTCGGCCACCACTGCTCTCACAGCCTAATATTTATATCCGAAACCTGAATTATCTATATATATATAAAAATGAATAGCTGTTCGTTAGTCTCGCTAAAACTCGAGAACGGCTGGACCGATTTGGCTAATTTTGGTCTTAGAATATTCGTGATAATCCAGAGAAGGTTTAAACGGTAACAAAAGAATAGAAAAAAATAACGAAAAAAAAAGCATCCGAATACAACACTATCTCTAATTAAAATGTCATTATAAAATTAATTATGCTGGTTCTGGTAAAGCCAGTAGATGGCGTTATCCTTACTATTAGGCGGCACGAAGTTCGCCGGGTCAGCTTGTACTTCAATAAATTTCCTAGTCTAAGTTTGTGTACTAGTTAGGCTGTTAAGCACTTAATAATAGAACACATGGCTCCTAAACCAATACAGCAAGACAAAGCTATCGTAATTCAATCAGCTTCAACAAAGCAAATAATGATTTGATTTATCTGCCATATGTGGTATGCATACATACATACACGGGAGATATGTACGTTCAACGTGATAATGCTGCTAGTTTTTAGGCACTTTTCTATTGACAACGATGTGAGCGATTTTTTAAGTCTTATTCCTTTTTTTAAGGTTCCGTACCTCAAAAGGAAAAAACGGAACCCTTATAGGATCACTTTGTTGACAAACAAACATACCAAGTTTATGTCGCATTTATAAATAAGTTTAACAATCCCCAACAGATCACTTCTTAACTTTAACGTAATACATTCGAAAATTTAACCAAAAATGTGATATTTCATAACAAAGTATGAATTTGATCCTGCGTTCCTCCAGTCGCCCTTTACGTGCCAAAGCCGCGTTAATTCTTTCAATCAATCCCATAGCCCTGGCAGGCGTCGGTGCAAACGGGTTTTATCAAAACATAACGTTAACAGCAACCATACAATCCAACATCATCATTCCTGCCCACGTTTTTTTCTTTTATTCTGTCCTGTCACCCGTCATGCTATCACGAACTCCCTTTTCTTTCATATCACTCCTCACACAAACCATCCATTTTTTTTTTTGGCCTCCATCCATCCACATGTACACTCATAGCTCTTTTAATTCTCCTCTTCACGTGACCATACCAAGACAAACGATTTCCTATCAACTTTCAAACTTCCTCTAATGTATTAATTTATCACTTTATTTATTCTCGTCACACCACACACTCATCTCAACATTATCATCTTCTTTACATGCAATTTTTTTTTATCCAACTTATTCACAGCCCGACATTCTGATCATTATAACAAGTTCACTGACTAGATTTTTACCCTTCAACTTGAAGGGCATCCGTGGGTCACAAATTGTTCCAGTGATCTGACACTATTTCATTCGTATTACGTCTCAGTCTACCTCGTCATCCTCTTGGATAAGCTACTCGAGGTACCAAAAGTCGGAACAGATCGGTATGGGCAACAATGCAATCCAATTATGAAGTAATTAATTCCTTATTATCATGCCCTCATCCGTCATTAAATTACACCCTGACACGGACGTGATAAGAGACTTGAAAAAGAAGAATAATTATTATTAATACCTCGGGGAAGTCGTTTACCCTTACTGCTAATACTTCTTTAGTAACTTACGACTTCGTCATTACGACCCTATATATATTAGGAAAATTACGTGTTATGGTAACACAGTTATTAATTCTCCCTAAAGTTTGGTCCTTCTCTAACAATTTAGCTACTTACTTGACGTTTCTGAATTGGATTTTTAGGTGGGGCAAAAGTACCGTGAAATATACAGAGCAACTTTGAATTAATTTGCAATATTTCGTGGTATGCAATTACTCATAAATATGAACAAATTCCACAATAGAACCAACCCTTAAATCAGCTATACACCAAAGTACTAAACAGTTTTTTATTCAACATGAAACTACACATTCTGTGATCAATGAACAATAAGTTAGCCGCTACCTTTCTGCGACCCTCAAAAATGTATCGTTAGCAATTGTTCAATGGTCAGCTTCCAAGCCATTTACTAAGCATATTTGGGTGGTTGTCCACTATGACTACCATTTCACATCGTATATTTTTTGTTCGTTACCTAAGAATTTCGTCATAGTTATTTACAATGATGATGCCAGAAGAAATGTCAGGAGAACATACTTTTTTTGTTGAGTTGGAAATCATCAGCTTACTACTTAGCGAGAGGGGTATCAAACTTTTACCGAATATATATATAACCCCCGTATTCTTAAGAGGGTCCTTTTCCACTCGCCTATCGTCAACATCGAGCATGGTTTAAAAGCTTGTTGCTTCATCTAATGCAATCCAACGTGATGTTTGATGAAGAAGCAATGCAAAAAAAGAGAGAAACGCCTGAAAACTCTGTTGGCATTCGGCCATTCCGTGATTTACTCGAATATTTCACAAAACTTGTTCCAGGAAATACGTGCGTTTTTTAAATTCTTAATTTTTTTTTTGGAAAAATTGTTGTCGTTCAGAATCTCGATCAAATGTGCAAGGCTTCTATTGATGCAATTTTTTATATTTTTAATATGAGTACATTATGGAGGGCCAAAGTTCACGTAAGATAGCATATTTTCAGAAGTTGTTACTAGATTAGTTTTACACACATTTATGTTTTTATTTCTATAGAAGCCTAGAAAACATCCACAAGATAGCTGTGTATCCAAAATATCTAGAGAAAGATGTGTAATAACATCATAATCACGTAAGAGCGGTTGTATGAAAATATACCTCGAAAAGGACGCTCTTAAGAGTGGCCAACCAAAGATACATTTCTATACAACCGCTCTTACGTGATCTTGAATTTATTATTACACACACCTTGTGGATATTATTCAGGTTTCTATTGAAATCGAAATATTACAAATTCATGTAAAACGAATCCAAAAAAGACATCTGGAAATCTACTACTTTGCCGTAACTTTGGCCTATCGTAATGTACTCATTTAAAAAAGTAAAAGAAATTATAACTATATAAACCTTGCGCTTGAATACAACTTCTCGAATCTGGATTAAATATCCAGATTCGAGAAGTTGTATTCAGACGTTATCTTTCTTTTTTCATGTTGCCCTTTTATCAAAAATTGCGTTGGATGAAACAGCAAGCTAGGGATGGGCCCTTTTAAGGGCAACCTTTTGCGTTTGGGAAACAGTGATTATTTCAAACAAATCTGCAGCTCTGTTAGATGAACATACTAAGACGAAACAGGTTATTATCATCATCCTATCACCTGTTCCGTGATCCTACCCTTGTCCTATATTTTTTTGGGTAGGCACAACACGTTTTTTCTTCCACCATCAGGCGATAATCCACCATCAGGCTATCACTGATTTCCTTTTCTTTCACACACAAAATCCATCTATCTTTTTTTTGCTTTTGCCCTTCCTCCCTTTTCATCTATTTATATACTTGTAACGCTTTTAGTTACATACGTTTCAAAGCTGGTGATGTTTTTTATTTTCAGCGTACCACAACGGAAAAATAATCGTGAATCAATATTTGTAATGTTGATTAATTTATGTCTTTAAAAAAGTGCTTTTTGTATCTTATCGTGAGGCTGTAAGTAGGTACATTAGGTGTTTGACAAAAGCAAAAAAATAAAGTAGTTTTGTACATTACTTTACGTATAAATAAAACCGGTTCCGGTTCCGGTTCCGGTTTACTTTGCGTAAATGATTTATATGTATATAGGCTTCAAAATCAGCAGACAAAAAATTTATTAAAATTTAAAAAAAGAAAATGTTGGTTAGGAAAACTGAACCTCCGTTACTTTGTAGACGTATAGACGTCTGTTCATCTAGATAGTGATACCAAACGAATGGTTAATGTAAGCCAATAATCTCGAACTTGCTTTGGGCTGCGATATTCTTGCCTTCTTTGTAGAAGAGGATTCTACTCAGCAATTACAGGCTGGTAATAATTTTATTTTAATGGGGTCGTTAAGTTAAAGCCCAATTTTTTATTCTTTTTTTTATGCTTTTGGGTACAATATTAACTGGTCTACTTTGTTCTCACAATTCTATTAATATTGTAATGTGAAAATATTGTAAAATATTTTTTTTAAGAGTAACCATGGAAACCGACCAATTAGATCAATGATATAATGATTTTAGGGTTCAGTACCTCAACAGGAAAAAACGGAACCCTTATAGGATCACTTTATTGTCCGTCTGTCTGTCTGTCAAGACCCTTTATCTCGGGAACGCGTGGAGGTATCGACTTGAAATTAAAAGAATATACTTAGGTCTGCAGTCCCTTAAAGCTGTGAAAAAATCAAATTTATAAGTTGTTGAAAAAAAAAGATACGGCCGTTTATGTAGCAAAAAACTTATATTTTGACACTCTCGTGGGAATCAAAATTGATAGGGTACTTTCCGTTGACCTAGAATCCTGAATTTTGGCTTAAAGCAAGGTCTTATAACACAGATATAGGAATAAATCTGAAAACAGTAAATTTGTTGTTACGTCACCAAAAAAAAACTTTTTTTGCGATTCGGAAAAAGTTTTCGAGACTATTCGGGAAATTAACTACATAGGTAAGTTTGTACGAAACCCTCAGTACGCAAGTCCGACTCGCACTTACCCAGTTTTTTTTTTGTTTAAAGTGTACTAGCCATTTTCAACTCTATTGGTTTGTCGAACTTCTAGAATGGTAAAGTGTTTTGTTATCATTCTGGTGTAAATTTTTTGGGGGTGCGAAAACATGTAAGAACTTCTCCCACTCGTTTTTATTAATGATAAGCGCGCTTGACCACTATCTAACCTGATGGAAAGAACGATGTGGTTGACGATGGAGCACGCCTAGAAATAGCCTATTCAGTCTTCACTTAAAGACCTCCAAGTTTTAGCTATCAGGAAACACAGACTCCAGCAGGGAATACCACTCCTTAGCTGTACGCACAAAGAATTTGTTCACAAAACTTTTGTCTTGTGAATCGAGAGAACGTGTCGGACTTTTACCGTTTTTTTTTTAGGTGGGAAATTATCTAATGACATCTCCCGCACTTGGATGGGGTGAGAGAGTATGTCAGACTTTTACTAACTAAAACCCACTCCTGTTCCTTCTTTGCCTTCGTTCCAGGGCCCCGGGTTTTCTTTCACATCACCCATGAACCCAGTAGGCTTCGACCCAGTTGGGCCCCTACGGTTTTGCTGGCATCTCCTTGAGGCGCGCGTGGAACACTACTCACCGTCGACAACTTGGGCGCGGTCCGGACGGTTACCGGACGGTAGGACCCATTGCTCGCCGTCCGCAAGCCAGACTTGTACTGATTAAAATCCACGCGTGTTTTTTCAGTTACCTTTTTCGTTCTAGAGTCACGGTGGCTATTTCAAACAATCCCAAACTCACTATTCTGATGTCTTAAAAAGTATATTCTGTCATTCTCATAGAGCTATCAGAAAAAACTTATATCACCTAAAAACAGTTTTATTTTTACCAATGCCATCATTTTGACAACGATTTTGTTACTGGTGTGGGTGCAAATGTTTTTTCTCGCTTTCTTACACTAAGAATTACTCCTCTATCGTGAGCGTGTTCACCAACATGTAAATTCATATTATACAAGACACGCAAACCGAATTATTTACTCAGTACCGGATTATAACCGCGACACTCTACGGTCCGGACCAAGCGTTTCGCCTCGTCGTTTATACCGCGTACATCGAGGGACTGGAATAATTTGCCCGCTGCGGTTTTCCCGTCCGATTATAATTTGGGTCTCTTCAAGGCTAGAGTGAATAGGCTCTCAATAAATTAGTGCGCCTCACCATCTACGATTGCATCACTACTTACCATCAGGTGGGATCGCATTCAAGCACTGGTTTATATCAATTAAAAAAAAAAAACACTCAGCGCAGCAGCGAATTGCTCAACCACTGCGCCATCCAACAAAACAACAGTTACATTCATTCTTTTTTAGACATATCCAATACTTATACGACTGAATAAAAACGGCCTTGATTCATCGGGCATAACCTAATTGGTAATTGTAACCCATCTTCTTCATTTATATGACAGTAAAAAGCTACAACCCATTTTCGTTTCTAATACTTCGCTATGTTTATGAATAAGAGTGATTATTGTCTGCATTTTGCGGACCTCGGAAACAGAATCTGGACAATGTGCGCATGGCTGGGTTCTTTGATCCGTTTATTACTGAAATGTTGCTTTGATGAAGATCACTTTACACAGACGGACACACTGTCAGTCGTTTTTTATGGTTCCGTACTTGAAAGGGACCCAATAACTAAGTTTGTCCGTCCGTCTGTCTGTCCGTCTGTCAGCGGGCTGTATCCCATAAGTCATAATAGGTATTTAAAAAGTTGAAATTTTCACAGAATATGTATTTTTATTGCCAACAACAAATAACAAAATCAATATGGAATTAATACTAACTATAATTACAATAAAATAAAATAATAAAATTAAAATAAAGTTAAAAATTTAAGGCCGTACAAGAAACCTAATTTCGTCGGAGTTTTTGCTTGATTTTAATGTTGTAGTAAGGAACCCTTCGTGTGTGATTCCGACTCGCACTTGGCCAGTTTTCTTACTTTCATGCAAAACCTTACAAAATGGTTTTTATTAGAAATTGTTCAAAAATCAAATCACAGAAATTGTTGAAAATGATACTTCCTAAAATCTGTTTAAAGGTTCTTTTTTATTACTTATCTATGTATTCGAATAAAAAAAGCAAAATCATTGGTATTCTACATCATTATTTTGAAAAAAAAAAATATTACTTTCATTTTGTAGTTACTTTTTAATTACATAAAGACTGAAAAAAAACTATGTATTGTTTAAAATATTATAAGTAATTACAACCCACGTAAAGGAAACACGAATGACCTGATTAGCAACTTGAACTAATTTTTAATATTATAGCAGTAACACAATGTACTACGCGAGTAATCAAAAGCCTCTTATAACGCTCTTAGTACTTAATTACTTTTATATGTAGACGCTTGTATGTTAGACGACTTCATGTATTCCTTTGTGGTGGCGTTACCCAGGAAAATAGGTCAAGATTGTGAGGAAGAAATTTGTTGAATTTATATCAACACCGCCCTTTAATCTACAAGCATATTTACACGCTACGGAAACTGTAATATTCACAAGTTATATTAATAAGTCCCCGCGTAGCACTCACGTAGGCTATATCGTAGCTTTCGTAGCACAGGTGCTACGAATCGACTACGCTCCCGATAGTTTGAATGAAACTTTGTAATGATATCAGACGTTACACGGTACATACAGGTAGATATGTGCTCGAATAGATGATAGTTTATCAAGTGCTAAGTTACCATCTAAACGTTTATAACTATAAAAACCTCAAAAGTTTATCTCAAGCAATTCGACGGCGCCTATCAAAATTTTACTTGAAGAATTTATGAACTGTATTAACAAATTACTTCTAACGTTACTTCAGCACAAAAAAAAAATCGAAATAAAGTAATGTGACCGTTCGCACGCCATATAATGTCGTTGAACGTATTTACGCGGGTAATTCCTGACACAACATTTTTTTTAATCCATCAAAAGATTTCCCGTACATTCTACAGAGGCCTATAGCGTCACCACTGAAAAGCTTTTGCTATTACGGTCGTTACATAATTGATTAACTAATTACACTACACGGACGGTAGGTCGTCACGTCGAATTATAAAATCCTCACGTGGCTGAATTACGAATAAACGGTCACTTCACATCACTATCACATGGGTTTTGTTTACCACAGGATAGGGTGGGTAGTACAGTTACAGGATATGGGTAGGTTCGCGTCGGGCGTTTGGGCCGCCACGCGCGGCCGGTTGGTGCGGCCGGCGGAGATCGCATGTACCATGTGAACGCGGCCAGCCGGGCTGCTGGCGCCCGGTGCACTGCTGCGCGCGCCGCCGCCGCCGCCGCCGCCGGCGCCCGCTCGATACCGCCGCGCCCCACACGACTCATTATACCACCTGTGAGCACCGTCAAAACACAGCGCCATGGTTTCGTGAGATCAACCCCGCGTCGTAAACATGCACCGCCGTATTATAGCCCAGCGTTTGGGCTCAAACACGTTCACAGATCCAGTAAAGGTGTCGTTTCAGAATTTCAACCCCCAAGTTTGAAGACCGTTTGTCATTAAATGTAACTCATTAGAATCGATTAAAAGTTCCGCTTCTGAGCATGTGTTACGGTTGCTTAAATATTCTGTTAGATATTCGAGTAATGACTGTCATTAGGATATTAAAAATATAGTTAACTTTATCATGGTTTTCTTTGCAATAACTTGGCAATAAAATTTACTATAAAGCTCGTGGAAAAAGAAAATGAAGTGTACGGTGGCTGACATAAAAATCAGATCAGTCTTCCTCACGGGTGGTTTAAAAGCTTCTGAGTTGAAGAGCGGCCATCAATTATTTAATCGAGTATTTCAATTGGGCGGAATTAATTAATTTTTGCGGAGATGGATTTAGGCCTAATAAGGTTTTATGCATGCCATGTTGTATACGTAGGTACATCGCTAGAATTCACACGCATCCATACGGTACAGTACTTATTGATACTCTTCATAGAAGGTCGATTCCTAATTAATTTTTGATTGACGGGCTTGAAGATCTATTTTAATACCCTTTAATTTACCTAGAAAATTTTAACAATGATATTAAAGACAAATATCTGACTGTAGCTTCGTCTTTCTTAGTATAATTCTGTTCGTGAAAGATTTTTTTAATCGGTCTAGTAGTTTTTGTGTTATTAGAATACAAAAATATAAATCTATCTTCTTTATATCTTAAACTAGCAAATCAATTCCAAACACAAATCGAATCATAATAAGGTAAACACAAAAAAATATTTATCCAGGAAATATTTTCCTTTATTCCACAGTAAAACGAATTATTATGGCCCTATAGAGCAATAAAAATAAAAGATGAACACAAAATACAAAATATTATAGGCCATGTATACTAAATATCCGATATGTTTAGACACGGCTATAATATTTTGTATTGCAAGGGTAATAAAATCTTTGTATATGTAACGTTGCATGACCATGTCACACAAGCTGTAGTGTTTTTGTGGTACTTGTGACTTTCAGATTGTAGAATATGGAAATAGAGACAAGATTGCTACCTATCAAAAAATGTAAAACAATCATTTTGTTTATTTCTTAGATAACAGTTCAACTTAGGTACTCCTTAACAACTTGTATTCATTAAAAAACTTAATTTCAAGTGAAAAATATATTTTTGAGTTTTTATTTTGCCACCTCTTTTTAACATTATTATTTTTTTTAACAAATCTTTTTATTGTAATTCAATTATTAGTTTACTTTTTTGTTCCTAGTTTTTAAGTACTTAATATTGTACTTAAATTTACAATTTTAATTGTTCTTGAATAAATAAATCTTGAATCTGAAATTCTTTGACGAACTATTTGGGACATAATGAGCTTAAATATTATTATAAAACAAGGTCCCCCAACTGCGTTTGTCTGTCACTAATGCTACTATTGTAAATTCAAAAATTACTGGGCGGATTTTTATGAGGTTTTCACCAGTAGACAGAGTGATTCATGGGAAAGCTTGCATATTATACCTAGTAAAAAAAAAGCTAAAAATTTTAAAGATTTGTAATGTTTCTAATATATAAGAGAAAAGAGATTTTCTGTTTTTGGAACAGATAAGTTCTTCTAAACTGCACAACGGATTTAAATGCTGTTTTCATCATATTGTATTAAGTATAATAACCGCACTAATCAATTGTTCCTCAGGGAGATGTCAGCAACCGTAGGGGTCCAGCAGGGTTGAAGCCTACTGGGGCCATGGGTGATGCGAAAGAGATCCCCGGGGCCCTGGAAAAATAGCAGAGAAGGAACAGGAGTGGGTTTTTAGTCAGTAAAAGTCTGACACTATCTCTCGCTCCACCCAAGAGCGTGGATGTCATTAGATGATTTTCCCACCCGAAAAAAAAAGATTTGAAACAACATCAAATTCAATTCGAGTTACCATGAAAATCAGCAATTGACAATGACATAGAAGCCGAGATAGGATTCAATTTTGGAACATAAATTCCATCAAGTAGCCATATTTGTACATTCAAAATTGAGCGTCAGTAATGACTCAACTTCATAAACGTGCAAATGTCAAACACAACGTTGCTAGGAAGTGTTAATTTTGCTTTTGCCAGCATTTCTGTTTGTGAGTCCTATGAGATATAATTTAAAGTTACTGCAAGTGTATTTTGCAATAAGGTAGAGGAAACAGCTGCAAGTTTGTATTAAGTATATTCATTAGAGTGGTAAGTTCGAAATGTGAATTTATATTTCAGGTGCATTTCGTTAGGAGTTATATTTTTGCCGTTTCTATTAAAACCTTTGTTTTATAATGATAAATGATATTTATTTTGCAAATGGGTTAAAAAAAAAACGCGTTTTAAACGTCAATTTTTTTTTTCGTTATTTTAAACTAGATGAGGCCGGTGTTTCCTAGCTGACTATCCTTAGAAGAAACGGGTCAAAGTCTCTTTTAAAGTCCATACAGTAAATATGCAATGGTCAAATCACATGAGAACCATGCTGATTTTTCTGAGATGGTCTTTTGAAGAAAGAACCATACAGATTTGAGTGGACCTATCCAGTCAGTGCAAGCATTTGTCAGTATTCGCAAAGCTCAACTCAGGACTACTAAGGAGCTCAACGACTTGACGAACAACGACAAGGAAAGATAATTTGAAATTATATTTTTAGGCCGCAGAAAATACTCAAATTTGAATTATATAAAACAATGATTACCGATAGGCGAAAGTTTGTGATTCTGTGTGTGTATCTTTATTACTTCTTGACGTTCGAACGGCTGAACGGATTTTGATGAAACTTTGTACATAGGTAGACCATATCTTGGGAGTATGTTCGTTTAGGTACATTTTCTATTATAACGCGGGTGAAGCCACTGGTAACTGGCTAGTAACTTATAAATGTTACAAAAGCCTTGGACACTAGAAGTGCCAAAAAACCAACTGGTTCTAATATTTTTTGAGACGTAACATCTAAGTTATCATGTCAGTTTGATCCATCGCTCCGGACAGAATGTCGGTATTTCATCTTAGTTCAAGGCCTAGACTACTGTAAAAATAGGACAAACATCTATCAGAACTTTTCAGAAGATACTTTCTGATTTTACGTCTCCATTTGGCTGAAAGTATTTTATTCGGTTTCAATTTCCATCTAGATTTTATTAAAACCATAATAGTTTGATCTCGAATCGGTTTTAGTGAATGATATTATGTAAATACACACCAGCTTTTATGCTAAAACTGATTGTATTTTTAACGATTGTAAGTTGGATATTGTTTTACTGTCATTGTAAACAGTCTAAAGTTAATTTTGAAGTATGATGGAGAAATCTCTTACGTGGTGTCTTTTATATGTCATCGTAAAATTGAAAACTATCGAATGATTATGAACCGGAACACAATGCTTACAATTTAACGCATTATTTTGAATTTTGTGAAACCGGTAAATTTGGAAATGGTATAGAACGCGCCTCGAGCGCTAATTGGTTGAACGCCATGTGCCACGCGCCTCCATAATTTTTTGTTAATTATTTTGTTGTCGAATGTAAACAAACCGTGTTTGTTGTTTGTAATGGTTGTAAATTGATTTCATGAAATTGATGACACCAGAAAAAAAAGATTAAATGGCATGATGATTTCATTAAAAATATATTGTTCCACACTAAAATGACATTACCCAATTCAAAAACACATTTTTGGAAGTTATTTAATTATTTTAATCTAAATTGCAACAAAACATGTTTTATCCCTACATTTTTCAGTCAGAACTTTATGTTCTTTACTTTTTAATATGGAAAGCTGAAATTTTTGTTTTTGAACGATTGCGCAACACTCGTGTACGTGGCGTTTGTTTGACAGTTTAGACACAAAAGTCAAGTCATTGCCATGACTGTTATTGTCAACTGTCAACAGTTTTTCCTCTAGAGCACGTAACAAAACTTGATTAATCCCCATCAGACGCGTCCAAAGAGATTTAAAAGAGATACATTAGAGCGGCTATCAGGAGTAATGTCTAAAGAAAAACTGTCATCCTTTGCCTCAGTGACGCCATCTAGCTTTGAATAGCAAAACCGCGAATTGTTGTCAAAATAAATTATATAAATTTAACTATCACTCGGTAGGTGGCCAGGGCCCTTACCATGATGTGTTAAAATTTCAGTTATACGAGCGAAAAAGAGTGATGGAGATATACACTCTATAATTATAGCTCCATCCCTATAGAAGTTCGGTTTAGATCGTAAACTCTGGTAGAGCCTCAGTGTGAACCTAGGGAGGGTTAAGCTTTTCAGCAATAGATGGCGTTATCACAAAATCAGCAAATGTTCTAGGATTATTTATGAAAATTATTGAATTCTAATTAATTACTGCGTAAATACCAAGAATATTTACGAAGTTAGGTCCAGTCATTATACCATAACAAGATTTGAAATAGCGTAATGCGCAACTCGGCATATTTTCTCAGAAAATAGAATTTTCTTTTAGTGCTTAAAGCGGATAGAAACGCGACTTGATAGGTACGGGTGACACGTTACACTGAGTGACTTATGACCACTAGGTAATAAAGTATCGGATCACGATTTTGTTCACTATGTCCTGTCTATTGGTAGTATGTATTTAATGTCTTTGGACGCGTCAAAACTAGATTATTCTATTTCAAATATCCAGCTAAAGAAATCTTGCGCAAAAGTTCACACTCCTAATCCTAGTATCCTATCCTCCACATTTCCACGCGCGCCTCAAGGAGATGTCAGCAACTGTAGGGGCCTAGCAGGGTCGAAGCCTACTGGGGCCAAGGGTCTGATTCTGAAAGGAAGACTCGGCCCTGGTACGAAAGGCAACGAAGGAACAGGAGTGGGCTTTTTATTTTCCCACCGAAAAAAAAAAAAAAAAAAAAAACCTAGTAGTTTAGACTATGTGTTGAGATGTCAGTCAGTCAGTCAGTCAGAGAAACTGATTATATAGATAGATGAAAAACCCTTTACACTCATAAAATCACTTTCAGGTTCATTAGATTTAAATAATGTAGTCTAGTCTAGTTTCAGGATAAGCGTAATTAGAACTAGGGCTTTACTATTAATTGGTACCAGTCTAATCCCGTTGGGGGTCGTTAGTGTTTTGTTATAATTATACCTATCCAAACCATTTCTTTTCAAACTTTTGTTTAAGGGTTTTTTGGTTTATAAGGTATTTACAGGCTCACGTTTGACAACGATTTCACCTGATGGAAGTTTTTAAGTTAAAAGTCATCATCACTTAGATGATGACTCTTAACTTAAAACCCCCAGGTTCTGGTTCTGGCCTAATCGCGTCTTTGAGTCACCCGACTAATTTTTAATATTTATTTGATAGTTGATTAAGAAAAAACAGTAGCTGTTGAAGTTTGATTTTGACAGCTTATACTACAATTGGTTGTAAAAACTGGTACTAAAAAAGCTTTCATTTAATATTTTAGCTTCGGTAATATAAAATGCTCTGTGGTATCCGGATCGAAGGACCAATAAAAATGAATTTGTTTATTTTAACCTACGAGTCTTACATTACCTAAATACCACGTGTAATACCATAAAAAAATAAACATAATTATAGTTTTCATAAACCCAAAAGACTTAATCTTGTTTGATCAAAGTTAATACTGTATGCCTTTCTCTATTCATTTTACAATTTCCAGCACATTTACAGATGTTACGGCAGAAATAGGAAGTTTGCCAAAACCACTCATTTTAGAATCACATTTATTTGCCACCTAAACCGTTTTGCGCGAACGTTTTATAAACATAAACATTTCGTTGCTGAATTTTACTACCTACATATAAACACGTGTGTTATAAAACCACATAGGTACACATGTATTATATACTCTTTCACCCGTACTTTGACTTCCCACGTTCGTTTGTTAATATTTAAATATTGCTAAACGGTAGCAAGAATAAATCCTTTTGTAATTTACTTTTGATAACTCTATGACACAAGCATTAAATCATTTGTTTTTTTTTTTTGTTGAACAGTTTTGAAACAGAATTTAGTAGGTACCTACTTAGTCATCGGGAGTCTCAGTGCGATTCCCGGCCACCTTAAGGGCGTACGGACGGCGAGCAGCAATAGGTAGCATGTTCCAAAGAGTTACCATGGCCCTCGGACGCAAAAGGCAACTGAAGTAAACACAGTGGGTTATAGTCAGAAAAAGTCTGACATGCTCTCTTGCTCCACCCAGAATAGGATAAGTTATTTAATGATTTACCACCTCAAAAAATTACGTACTTGGTCAAGACATAAAGGGAATAAATATGTTAAATACTGTATGTGTCTAGTACCTATGCTTATCATTCAAATTAGAGGTAGTAAGTAAACTGACATACTTAAAATACCAAAACATCGGAACAACTATCTGGAAAAACAAATATTTGTTCCATTTGAGAATCGAACCCGCGTCACACAGTTCAACAACGAATCGCTCATCCAATACAATCCATACCAATGATTTGAAGATTATTCAGTGTTATTTAGTTTCGACGACTTTTTATTCTACCACTTTTGAGGTTCCAGCTATTTTCGCTTGAGAATAGTAACGTCCAACATAATTTCACTACCGTTGTCTTGTTATTAATTTATACAAACACTAATTATGGCTCTCATTAACATAATTAGTTAAAACAAACTAGTTTGCAGCAAAATACTAATGTGTTTACCATCCTAAAGTTATTATTAAAGTAACTATTTATGACGTCATATTGTAAAGCCGCTAAAGCCTGGGTATCTAAACAGGTTACGTAAGAGATACTTGCGTATAGTGCTTAGTGTCACTAAACAGATAGGTACAGAAGTCAATCTCATGTATGTACTTCACTTTTCATACCTACGCTTGGCGATTGCGTTAGGGTTACTGTTCTGTCGCGCGACTCGGGCGCGCTCGGTTGCAGTGGAGTTGATGGCTGCACGGGCGGCCGGCTCGCAATTTTAACTGTTTATTATTAGATTATTGAACAAGGCTTACACAGTTTATACTACAATAAATACCTAATATAAATTGTAGAAATATTATCGGCTACAAAGTCATGTTTACTTTCTCTGTGCGAGGTCAAGGGCCGAGGCGCTTACTTACTGTGTAAGCTTAAAAGAAACCATCAA
Organism: Mythimna impura; assembly: GCA_905147345.3. Taxonomy (NCBI): domain Eukaryota; kingdom Metazoa; phylum Arthropoda; class Insecta; order Lepidoptera; family Noctuidae; genus Mythimna; species Mythimna impura. Next base: position 18,781,123 of record LR990356.1, on the reverse strand, counting down.
AATACAAGCAAATAGCCACTTATGTTTCTCAAGCAACTGGTAAGTAGCTTAAAAAACAACAATTCACCGTTTAATGTTGAATTATAACAACTGTCCAATGAACAGTAACAATAACTTTTTATTTGTTGCTCCATTTTGGCACAAAAAAGTTCACAGATGCGTGTCTCAAGCGGATGGCACTCGCGCTCGCACTTGTTCCAACCGAACCGAGATATTGTGTCCGTGAGCGGTGTCTGTATGTGCGTTGCTCTAACGCACTTTGTTTGTAGATTGACTTCTGTACCTATCTCTTTTTTGTGTTAGTGTCATATTAAAGTTTATACACAGTGTAATGTTTGGATATCGTGGTTTAGGAAACTAATATTAGTGTTGACTATGCTTTAACGGTATCGAAGCGATCGGAAATTAGATACTAGAATTACGGAAATGTCGAAGTTATAATGTTATTAGGGTACATCTTCTTTGTCCGTCCCTGCTCCCATTATCTGGGGTCAGGTCTTCTTACGATTTTGTGCTCGTAGCCACTGAAGAAACATAGGTAGATTTTAGTCAGTAGAAGTATGACACTCTGAGGAGTAATATGATGACTCCCCACGTAAAAAAGTCGTAAAACAATGGAACTACACGAAATTGTGTCTTGTTTGAATGATATTTTGAAGGATGAATCAAATGGCGAACTGATTTTATGTGTTCTAATTCTTCTGCTGATGAATCTCAAATACAATTCAAAGAGAAATATCACCAAGTATATTGTATTAAAAGTAAATATATAATTTAAATGTATTGTTCAAATAATGATAACTAGTTTATAGACATATCATATTGTAGTACAGTTAGAATTACTATGTAAGTTATAAGTATTTTTTTATGAAACCAAATATATATTTGACTGTTAATTCATAATTTGTTACGTTTTTGTTTTTAAGGAAAAATAATTTGATTAAATAAAATAAACAAGCCTGTCTCAAGTGTATTACAAACAGTTAAAATAATAATTTTCGAACCTTAAACTAAGGATCATTGCAATTAATATAATGCGACAAAATTATCCCGGCGGCAGTTTAAGGGGGTCGCAATGTACGGCGCTTCTAGTGTTAAAAGTTAAAAAAAAGCAATAATAATAATAATATTTATTTATTTTCTTCCATGATGGGCCCATATACATATATCTTTATGGGTCGTCCCCTCCGGGCACTGTCACGGTCCTTAACGAGCCCCGCACATACTATCTACCTCGGGACTGTGACAGCTAAATATGAAACGCGAAGGGCGAGTCTTCGGCGCCCAATAACCGAACAAACTGGCTAAGGGAAGAAAACCCTAAGATAAAAATAACACAATACTATGGAAGCAAGACTCAAAGAAAATCTACCCCAGGAGGGTACCAGCTTAGCTGGAGAATCCCTTCCTGAGCATAGCTCAGGCTGCCCCACGTATTCTGGGGGGGGCAAAGTACTGCTACCTAAGGAAAAATCAAAAACATTGACCCAACAAATATTCCACCCGGGTCTTTTTAATCGTCAACGTTCATTATCATTAAGCGATAAAGCCAGTGAAATAAAAACAAAACACAACACTATAGAGAAACAACAAACTGACAAGAATGAAAATAATAATGAAAATGAAAACGACATGGAAGAATCTAACCTCAATCCAAACGCACCATGGCAACGAGTGCCAACCCAAAAAAGAGGCCGATCCCCTGAGGAAAAAGCGGGCAAAATAAATGCCAAAAGAGTACAGCGAAGGGATCTGCTCATAAGTCAACACAGAGGCATAACCGAACCAAAACAAACCAATAGCCTAGATATTGAGACTAGTAACAGTTTCTCTATGTTAGACATAGAATTGGATGATGTCACCCAAGTAAAAAGAACCCCTAAACCACCACCAATTGTACTCTATGGTGTCGACGATCTTCGAAATCTAACAGAGTTAATAGAAGAAGTCGTAAGTAAGAATGACTACACCTATAAAGTCGTGTCGAAAAATCAACTCATCATATCTTCCAGCACGGTTGATAAATATAAAACTCTAATAGAACACATTAGAGCAAAAGGACTAATTGGCCATACTTTTACTCGTAAAGACCAAAAATGTATGAGAATAGTCATCAAAAACCTTCACTTTAGTACTCCAAAAGAAGAAATCATTCAAGCTATTGAAAACACTGGAAACAAAGTGCAAGGGGAAATAGTTACAGCACGGATACCGGGAACTAAAGACCCCTTAAACACATTCTTCGTTAATGTAGCCCCGCACGAAAATAATAAACTAATAAAAGACATAAAAGTCATCTACCATCAAAGAGTTATTATAGAAGACCCAAAAAGAAAAACTACAGTAGTGCAATGCACTAGATGCCAACAATATGGCCACAGCAAAAATAATTGCATGAGGCCATATAGGTGCGTTAAGTGCGCCGGTGCCCATAAAACTACTCTTTGTACCGTAGACAAAAACACCCCAGCAGTGTGTACTCTTTGCTCTGGTAGTCACCCTGCCAGTTACAAAGGATGCACTGTATATAAAGAAATACTTGCCAGAAAGAAATTAGGGTATAAACCCCACATAAACAAGACAATAAACAATATAGCGAGAATAAGCAGTCAAACAACACGTTTGTCGACTGATAGCTACAACGTAAACGACCCTGACTTAAGAAAAAAGACTGAGAGTAAACAACAGAAAGAAAAGAACCATACCACACTAGAAACTATAGAACAGTACAGTGAAATAGTAAAGAAACATAATAAAAAGAAATCTGCAAGCATGAATAATACTTCAACATATCAAATACCAGATCATGAAGATAGACAAAAAAATCACATATCCAATAAATCAGAGTCATACAAGCTAAGACAACACGCTGACAATAAGTCACAGAGAACCAGTGATACAATGATATACACAGAAAACAACACGAAAGAACAAAGAAGTAACCTAGAAACACTACTGATCAAACAGACAGAAAGAATTGACAATCTCGTATCCCAGATAAGCACAATGATGAACCTCATTATGACACTAATCAGCAAATTGCCCTAATGCTTTCCCTAAGAATTGCCACCTGGAACGTAAATGGGTTATCAGCTCACACCCAAGAACTAGAAGTACTGCTCAAAGTTAATAAAGTGGACATTGCTTTAATCTCTGAAACCCATCTCAGTGACAATAAAAAGGTCAAGATAGCCAACTACTCCATCTATAACACAAATCATCCAGACTGTACGGCACATGGTGGATCTGCAGTCATTATCAAAAATAATATAAAACATCACCTACACAGTGAATTTAGGGAGGAATGGATGCAAAGCACTACTGTGACCATTGATGGATACTTGGGGCCAATTAACGTTAGTGCAATTTACTGCCCACCAAGACACCAGCCTAAACAAGATATGTTTAACCGCTATTTCTCCAGCCTCGGAAACAGATTCATAAGTGGAGGAGATTGGAATTGCAAAAATACTCACTGGGGATCTCGACTAACAACAACAAAAGGACGTGAACTAAAAAAATGTGTTGACCAAAACAACTTAATAACCCTCGCAACAGGAGAACCAACCTATTGGCCAACAGACACAAACAGAATACCGGACCTCGTGGACTTCTTTATAATAAAGGGACTATCGGATGTGTACTTTAATGTCGAATCATTGCTTGATTCTGTATCGGACCACACTCCCATCGTAGCTACATTTAGCATTTCACCAATGCAAAGAGTCCAAAAGCCCTCACTATATAACAACAAAACTGACTGGAGTGCCTTCACCGAGTTTCTGAATGATGAAGTCAATCTTAAAGTCAAACTCAAAACAGAAGAAGACATTGAAGAGGCAACATTCTACATCACGAACCTCATTCAAGTAGCTGCTTGGCGCTCTACCCCAACATTGAAGTACAAAACCGAAATAAATGATATTCCACTAGAGATACGGGACAAGCTACGAGAAAAACGAACACAGAGGAGACAATTACACCTGACAAGATCAGACACGGACAGATCACTCTATAACAAAATATCGAGAGAACTAAAGGAATTGATAGATGAAAATAAGAATGCAATCTTTCAACACAAGATATCAGGTCTCTCAGCTTATAAAAAGGACAATTATTCTTTATGGAAAATGACAAAAACCTTTAAGAAACCTCAAAATCATATCCCACCAATACGAAAGTCTTCTAATCACCTTTGGGCTAGAAGTGATAGAGATAAAGCAGAACTATTTGCAAACCACTTAAGCGAAGTATTCACTCCTAACGAATCGACCATGGAAGACTTTGAAACTGAAGTTGATAAAATTATCAATAGCGACCAGCAACTATCTGCACCAATCAAACTGGTTACGCCGAAAGAAGTAGCACGCACGATTCAGTATTTACAAAACAAAAAAGCTCCTGGTTTTGACCTTATAACGGCTGAAGTACTTAAGCAGCTACCCAAAAAAGTCATTGTCTTCCTAACAATGCTTTTTAATTCAATATTTAGAACACATTACTACCCGAAATTGTGGAAAATATCTCAGATATGTATGATCCCAAAGCCAGGGAAACCGCCAACAGATCCTAGCTCATATAGACCTATAAGCCTTCTCCCCATACTGTCAAAGGTGTTTGAAAAGACTCTTCTGCGAAGACTCAAACCCGTACTCGATGAGAGCAGGATTATACCAAATCACCAGTTTGGTTTTCGGGAGAAACACTCAACAGTCGAACAAGTGCATAGGGTTGTCCACGTAATCAGGCAAACGCTCGAGAGGAAGGAGTATTGCTCAGCAGCTTTCATAGACATACAGCAAGCCTTTGACAGGGTGTGGCACAAGGGACTGCTGTACAAGTTGAAAACACTTCTGCCTAACTCATTCTTCATGATCCTGAAATCCTATTTACACCAAAGGAAATTCCAAGTCAAATGCGGAGACGAATACTCGAACCTGTACTTGATCACTGCCTCTGTGCCCCAAGGATCAGTTCTTGGCCCCGTGTTATATTCTATATATACGGCAGACCTGCCTGAAACAGAAGGTGTTGTAACGGCCACCTACGCAGATGACACGGCATGCCTTGCGAGCGACAAAGACCCGAACAACGCATCATCGAAGCTGCAAGCACAGCTCGATAAAGTTGATTCTTGGCTTCGAAAGTGGAGAATGAAAGCTAGTGTAACCAAGTCAACACAAATAACATTCTCACTGAGAAGAGGCGAATGTCCACCTGTTCGTATGGATAACAAGGCCCTGCCAAATCACGACAGCGTAAAATATCTTGGTCTACACCTGGATAGAAGACTGACCTGGAGTAATCACATCAAAGCCAAGAGGAAAGAAGCGAACCTCCAATTTCAATCGCTAAACTGGTTGCTTGGACGACAATCTTCTCTGTCTCTTAGTAACAAACTCTTGGTATATAAAGCCATCATAAAGCCCATTTGGACCTATGGAATAGAACTGTGGGGTTCTGCAAGCAACTCTAACATAGAGATCCTCCAGAGATTCCAAAACATCGCCTTGAGAACTATCTCAAGCGCGCACTGGTTTGTGAGAAATACTGAGATACATGAATACCTAGAGATACCTACTGTTAAGGAGGAAGTCAGCAATATTAGCAAGAGATACAAAGAAAGACTGAGCAAACACACAAATGAACTGGCAAAGAATTTACTGCAGTCACAGGAAAATATCAAACGCTTAAAAAGATGGCACATACTGGACCTGGACCAAAGAACATGAAAACAATAACATATTTTATATGGTGACATTCATTGGAATGTCGCTTACAAAGTTAAGAATAGTGGAACACATCTGATTATGGCTAGATAGCCGATTGCAGATTTGAGATTGGAAAAAAAAAAAAAAAAAAAATTTTCTTCCATACTTAGTAAGATTTAAACAATTTATAAGAAACAGTGTACAGACGGGAGACAGGAGCCCATGCTAGATGTAACGTGTGCTACGAGTCTCCTGGTCTCGTAATCTCGAATTTTTATCTGAGGATTAAAAATCTTTTTTAACATCTAACTTCTACTAGAAAAGTTAATTTACATCATTTTTATCCTTTCTGTGGCCAGATTATTAATAGAATAGAATAAACTTTATTGTACACCAAATTAGTAACAAAACTTTACACTAACTTAAATCTATGGGTACAAAGGCGGTCTTATCGCTGAGAGCGATATCTACCAGACAACCAGATTATTAACTATATGTATCAAATTTTGTTTTTTTGTATGTGATTTTTTTTATTAAAAAAAAAATACATTTAGCCGAACATAGAACCTCCTCCTTTTTGAAGTCGGTTAAAAAGAGAATATCAAAAAATATCACTTATTAGTTCTTATACAACCCCCGGCATAAGGGATGGCAATGAAACATTGAATCCTGTGTAGTCCCCCGGGGGAATGGTTTAGGGTATCTTAGTAGAACGAGCGGTTGCGTCGACCCAAAGTAATATGGGACAAGGGCAGGAAGATGATGATATACGAATTTCGAACTTAAATCAAACTCATCAAGTACACTATTAAAAATACAAACAAAACCATAAAAAAGAACCTAATCAGATTATCCTTCAAAAATTTGTCGAAATAATTCATCTTACTCTCGCTTCGAAAGCATCGAACATTTTTCTATAGACTCATCATAACCCTCCTTCGCCCGACTCGATTGTAGGTCAAGGCTTCCCTTAAACCCGGATATAACTCCGTACCCACCCTCATTATCTGATTCTTTTACAGGAAATCTCATTTTGCGAACAAATTAAAACGCGTGTATTTTTATGTGATACGTGGTAACGTTGCTTTTGTAAAAAGAGTGTGTGCTTTTAATAGGGTTCAGTTGAGTATGTTTATAGATACTCAACTGAAACCAGGCTTAAAAAAGCTGGCAGCAAATGTTTTTGCATCACTATGACTAGATACCACAATGCTTAATTACAAAAAAAAATCTTTCACTTCATAAAATACCTAAATGGGAATTATTTCAAAATTCGATAGAAGTAGAAAACTGAAGTGTTTCAATTTTCCAGGGATTTATGTTTATGTTTTCTTTCGCTCAAAGGCGGAGCGTGAGGATATGTTCAGACTTTTTACTGACTAAACCTACTCCTATGTTCCTTACCCTGACCTACTCCTATGTGACCCTGGGGTTCACTTCAGCACAACCCATGATTCAGAGCTGAGGCATTGTTCGAACAGGTACAGGAACAGGTTGTAAGTCAAAGTCTGACTCTCCCTCTCACTCTACCCCAAGTGATAAGAAACATTTGGTGATTTCCTATCAATAAAGATGTAAAGATATTTGTTGATTAAGTTATCGATATCGTTACTTATATACGTTCATACATAATATCTATATGGAACAAATATCATTCATAATTGATGACAAAACTAATGGATCCATATATGAAAAAGCCACTCAGTTAGAAGTCGTTAAGCCGGAGGAATCATCCGATCATACAATTTTTATACTGAATCTGAATCGAGGATATAACGATATCTGTTGGTTAAAACTGTGCATACTGTGTGTTTAGCGCTACTAAGAGTCAACGGTAACAATGTGAAACTTATAATGTAAGTGACGAAAGAAGGCATAGACTGTGAGCTTAACTTTATTCGTTGTAGTCCACGGCTAGGCAAAGTCTTCTCCTTCCAAAGTCTCTGTGTTAGGCAACTTCTAGCCAAATTTTTCTCGCGAACATGATCAGATCACTCCACCTTCACAGTGGTCGATTTTGACATCTTCCCTTAGGCTTTCAGTGGCAATCTTCGTCCATCCGCCGTAGTGTTTTTATCTGCTTTTCTTTTATCTGCTTCTTGAGTTGTAAAGTATAAAAGTGCCATTTGAACCTCAGCTGCAGGTTACGCATGCAGGCAGCACATGCGGCGGCTGCATGAAGCCGGTTGCAGCTGCACGACTGGTTGTCTATATAGTAGTATGGATTTTTATGAAAACCATTCCGAAGCTCGGCAGCACGTGCTGCCGCAGACAATCATAGATCAGTAGTGCTGCGGCCGTAAGTCGATGCGCACGTAATTACGTCACTCCAACTTGTTTAGACCAGTCCGAAATAATTGCTACTCGGAGCCGATAGCGCTCATATTGGATTGAATCGTAGATTTGCGATTGGCAGCACGTGCAGCCAGCCTCGGAATCACTCCCGGCTGCGGATGCAGGCAACGGCTGCGTGTCATGAGTGTGCTACCTGCATTTGCAACCTGCATCTGTAGCCTGCAGCCGAGGTTCGAATGGCACCTTTAGATGATGTTTCTAACGCGATTTATTGCACTTAACGCCTAATGTGCCGCGCTACGTTGCCCTTTACAAATCTTAAGTTTGGTCTTTTGTTGTTCAGTAAATGACCAAGGACCGTTCGTTGTGGCGATATTTGGGAGAAGCTGAAATGATGATGATGAAGTGGCTAAGATTATGCACCGTAAGTTAAGAAGAACAGAATACACATTTCCAGGGTATATTCTATGCAATTATTTTAATACTGCTAATTTTAAAAGTGAGACAGTAAATTGAGATAAGGACATGAAAATGACAATGACGAAATATGACAAAAACATTTAATTCTCTTTATCACTCATTTCAGTCTTTAATAGCAAACAAAAGAGCAGTAGCAACAATCTTCCCATGGACAACACGTAACTGAAAAGCCTCAAAAAAAAAAACAAATACTTATACGTTTCCAATATAAAAATTCCTTCAATATATGTTTACCCTTTGGGATGATCGCAAAGACCCGTACTATCGGCCTATCCACTTGATCCCCCATATGCCTGTACCGACCACTCAACAAGATATATTAGAGGGTGGAAAAGGGTTACGTTGATAATTTGAAGTAATGCGAAGAGTCCTCGTTAGAGTCTGTATGAAAAAGATTGATATATGAAGAGTTAATGCTTCAAGACGTTGAGAAATGTCAACGAATTTGTCCGGCGATTATTGGACGGAGCTTACTATGAAACATTGATAAAAAGGATATTTTGAGCAAATAATAACTTAGAATTTGTAAGTGACGCTTATCTACAGAAGCATAGTCGGCAAGAAATTCGAAATAAATGATCTGTGAGACCTGCGAGTTTATTTAACTGAACTGAGTGACTTTTTTTCTCTTACAACTTTAACATTTTATTAAAAGATGCAGAAAATTCTGTGAATTTAGTAGAAAAACCAAAATCAGACTTCAAATTTTTCATTTCAAATCTTTATTGCAATCCATAATGCACATAACAGCTGATAAATATTAAGAAATGAACACATTTATGGATCCCGTCAGGCGCAGTAAAATTGTAAATGGTAAGAGAGAAAAAGAGCGCTAAAATAAGTATTTAAATTTGTCATATCTGAATATTATTGTATTTATTTATTTACTTAAAAGTTATGTATTTCTGTAAATATAGGTATTTACTATAGTTTGATATGTATTTAAATACATATTAATAATATGTTTATAAATATTCTAACCATATTTTTCAATTGTAATATATTTTTTATTGTATTTATCAATTCGATATTTATCTATTGTGTAATAGGTTTAGTTTGTAGGGGCGCTGACGCTGCATTTTGTATCCCAGTAGAGTGCGCAGTGCCCGGGCTTCAGTCTGCCCGTAGCAACGACCACCTATAGACGCGCTAACGTATAAGTAACAACCTGTAATGTAATTCGTTATCGAAAGTAAATATTCATCCAAGACAAATAGTCATTTGATTTCTCTCCGTACACACTTCCAAAGAACACTATACACACGCACACAAAAAGTTAATCAAGATTTTTTTAATACACTTAAAAATGTGGTGTGGTGGTGGAAATAGTTTTACTGACACAGAATATGAACCAGAAGAATGTTTAACGTTTTATTTTGATTACACGCAAAAATTTGAGTGCAAAGTGGAAACCACTCATTTCTTGTTTTCTGGGTACAGTATTAAAGCTTACTGTGCAAATTTCGGGGATGTCTGTCTCGGAGCTTTTCACTAGAAAGTGTCACAAGCACTCGCTCGAAATAAGTACGTAAATAAAGACATATATACAAGTTGGTACATAAACAAACATTACTGTCTCCCAAAAGTAAATGAGCAAAAGTGAAACAGACAAAACAAAAGACATTGGGCAAAGTTGTGTTTACAGATGGTTTATAAACAAAATAGTAACATCAAATGTCTCAAATCTGTCTTACCCATAGCATAGCATAGTCGGCCTTATAATGTTCCCACTGTTGGGACTCAACCCTCCTCTCTACGAGAGGGAATAGGCTATTTAAATCCACCACGCGAGCCCAGTACGGTTTGGTGAATGTCACATGCCTTCGAATTTCCTTCACTGTTTTGAGAGCAGTGGTGATGAAATAATTACACAAAGTAAACCTAATAATAATGTGCCTAGGTAATACGCCTGACTGGGTTTGAACCCACGACCTACAACTCGTAAGTCGGGGCCGTTACCACTCGGCCACCACTGCTACTCAATACTTACCCAGTTTATTTTAAAAGAGATTGACCAAAAGCAGTCTAGCAAAGATGCGTGAACGAAAATCAAATTAATATAGAAATTATTTGCTTATTTTTTTACAGCTTTTCACTTCAGGAATTCTGTTTTCGTATCCGGAATTATGATTTTAAGATAAACAGTAAATTAACGATTGCTAGGTACATTTCCAGTCATGATTGACGTTTCGTTCTCTTCATTTGTACGAGTTACGTAAGCTATATATTACTATACTCTTTGTACGTAAGTATGAACCTTTAGACAAAAACATCACAAAAATGATATCAATATCTTAAATAGCTAAGTAATTAGTAATACGTACATAACGTACTGTATATGTATTTTATCGTTCCGATAATATAATATTTATTTTGTGCTTCGTCTCACGCAGATGCAGCTGTCAAGCCAGATGACAGACGGATGATAACTAACAATGTTGTTTTGTACCTACATGAGTGATCTGTGGTCATTTTACAAGTTGCGAGTTGGTTAGACATAATTTGTAGGTTATCTCCGTTTTTGTTTAATTACTTTAAAACTCGGGTGTTTGTGTGAAAATGAACACTTTTATTTAATAGTATATAAAGCGTAGTCTATATTAAATAAATATTTGTTGTGCTTCAACTTAAGACGGATTTCCATACATCGTTGGTCATGATCCTATATGTAGAAAACTATAAGTCAGTGAAAAAATATAGGTACGACAAAAAATCTGAGCTAAAAATAATAAAAAGGAGAGCTTGAACTGCAAAATATACAGGACGCAGATAATCACATACGCTTGTTCATAAATGTGATTCCCGTATTAAAAACGTAATATGCACAGTCTGCATCCAAGTTGTGATATAATCAGGCACATATTAAAATGCAATGTGATCGCAACGTACGAGAATGTGGGTCGGTTGCATTTATAAACAGCACGGATGAAATAATCATGGTCTGTATGAAATTCAATTGCGTATTCAGATTGAATAGTGATGCTGTGAAAATACTGGAGATTAATATTGAGTTTTCAGCTTATCTGGTTCAATAGAATTGTATAAATTGGGACTGTTTTTAGAGTTTCCATAGTTTTTTTTTTGGTGGGAAAATCATCCATTGACATCCCCTGCTCTTGCGCGGAGCGGAATTAACAGTTATATTGGTTTGTAATCGCTTAGGTAATATCGCTGGGTTTGTAATTATTTTCAATGATTACTTATAAAACTAAAGCTTGATAAATGCGTCACAATATTTATGATAGCATTATGTCTGTGAGTGTATGTGTGTCTGTGAGTTTATGAATCCCCAAATGATTCCTCTCAAATACAATAATAAAGTCTACCCATGTCTAGTGATAACTTGATATAAAACCTTGCTATGTTTGCAGAAAAGATGAAACCCTAGGAATCTACGAAGGACACAGGACTGTCTGAACAAAGAAATATGGAAATCTAGCACTTTCTTAATGGTATAATAGGGTTAGGTACTAGACAAAGTTTGGCTTCGCCCAGTCTTGGAGAATCGCCAGAAAATCTGGCATAGTACGTCGATATTGCCGTAATATCTGGATAGTTTACCGTACTAAACAATAGTAATCACATAATAAATAGGGGAAAGTTTGTACGTATGTGTATGTATACAGTTGTTACTCCTTCATGCTCAAACTCCTGAATGGACTTGGACGAAATTTAGTACACAGCTAGAACATGTCCTGGTATAGGATATAAGATATTTTATTCCGTGAGTACATAATTATGTTCCCTAGGGATAATGTTTTGCTTTCACATCAATTATAAGCACACTAAGATTGTATTACTAGACGTGGTTCTTTTAGCATAAAATAAAAAAACAATTAAAACAGTATTGTAATCCCACAAAAACCTGACACAGGTTTGACTTATTTTTTTTTTTGTGGAGAGTACATATAGCACCATAGATAAACAACTTAACTTTGAAATTTTTTCAGACAGAGGAAGTGAGTCAATTCTATTTAAAAACTTGTGACACGACTTTGTTATCGGATCGAAAAGAAAAATATTACGTTTTTATTTAATTTTTACATTACTCCTGTATCACGGATGTGTTTACAAACATATTAATTCGCATACACAAGACTATAAATCAAATAAAAAGACACCAGTTGAAACCCTAAACTTAAAAGCCCTTTTAACTTTCTACATTTAAATATAAAAGACAAAAAAAAATACACTCAATATCATTTAGTGTTTACACACTAAAAATGTAATTTGCGAAGTAATTAAAAAATTAGGGTGTGCTCAGACGCGCGTAAACTTAGCGACCGATTGTAGACGTAATTGCTTTTGCGAGCGAACGTTAACGTGGATCGCTGCGTTTGTTTTAGTGTAGACAATAATACGTTCCTTTGTGGAGCTGAAGATTATTTTCTTTGTTATTTTTCACATGTTACACTATTGTGTTACAAATTGCTGGGATATTTTCCTAGCAATTTTTAACACAACACTTTTTTTTGGAGTAAAATTTTGTTAAATAGCAAGTTTAAGTTATTCTTTTCCAGCAAACGTGAACATTGCAGGATTGTTGAAAAGAGCTGGAACATAACATATATCATAATCAACCTTATAATGTTCCCACTGCTGAGACTCAGGCCTCCACTCTAGGGGAAGGAATAGGCCGTAATTCACCACACGAGGTGAACCACGCGGGTCCAGTGAAGATTGGTAGATGATTCTAGGGCAAGCCGGTGTCCTCACGATGTTTTCCTTTACCGTTTTGAGAGCAGTAGTGGCCTAGTGGTACCTATAACAGACACATTACTTTGTGTAATTTATTTCATCACCACTGCTCTCAAAACGGTGATGGAAAAACAGATTGACCCATAGTTATTATAATATAGTTATTATAATATAATAATTCACGAGGCTAAAAGGCTGTCCAAAATTACGAACAAATACGATTCGATGAGACCGATTTTGATTAATTATTTACAGTCACAAACAGCTGTGAAAGGCATCACTGTTCTTGGTAAACAGCTGTTTTTAGGGTTCTGTACCCAAAAGGTAAAACAGGACCCTATTACTAAGACTCCGCTGTCCGTCCGTCTGTCTGTCAATGCGTCTGTCACCAGGATGTATCTCATGAACAGTGATAGCTAGACAATTGAAATTTTCATTTGATATATTTCTGTTGCCGCTATAACAACAAAAACTTAAAATAGAATAAAATAAATATTTAAGTGGGGCTCCCATATAACAAACGTGATTTTATTAAACGTTTTTTGCTACAGACGGTACGGAACCCTTCGTGTGCGAGTTCAACTCGCATTCGGTTTTTTCCTCAATTAAGTGGCTGTCGCTATCAATGAAATAGGCAGTAATCGGAGCTGATCGATTGTTGTTGTGCAACTAGCGTTCTTAGAAAAAATATCTTTGAGAAAGCTTTATTGTATGATTGAAGCTGTTGATCTACGTTACAGTTTCATTAACCCATTAAATACCAGCTACGCAATATTACGTAGCTGTTAATAATGTCAGATACCGACTACGTATTATTACGTAGGTCTTCGCTACAGAATAGGGTAAACAATCTGGATGAAATAAATGTTGGTTGAGCCTACCCACGCAATATTACTTGACGTACCACGGTATCCTTCTATAGCAGCATAGCACGCATGCCATTCCGTGATTCCAACTACGAAGTATTCCGTAGCAGGCCATTTATATGGTGGCCATTAATTGTGATTTGGCGGTCAACTTCGTCATTCAAAAGGTTAACAGGCAAAGAGGTTGTCAGATGTTCAAACTCACTTTTCATACTTGAAGTAACATACTCTTGTCCGAAAATGGGGTAGTCATCAGTTCACAAAATTTACAAGTTATTGAAGACGAGATCTCAGATGCAGCTACAACTGACATCCATCTCCAATCAATAAATCATTTATTTTGTAAAACATAAGTGGGTTTGGAAGTACTATACCTGTTAACGAATGTGTGCACCATTTTTTGCCAAAAAATGGCGTAGGCACAAAATTATGGCAAAAAAGCCAAACAAATAAAAAAATAAAAATAATCAAGAAGTCAATCACAATAAAAACATTAAATAAAAAAATATTATTATGCTAATATTTTATCATTCACCTAAATTAAATCAAATATAAATAACCACAACATTCAATCCATAAGGAATTGATTCCACTAGCAGCTTGGCCTTTGAGAACTTAGAAAACTATTATATGGACCCATAATCCCGGTAAAAATGTACCATATCATCGGACCACTAGACGTACGGCGTTGCCCCATCGATACATGGTGGACATCCCACCCATACGTACGAAGCGTTATGGGAACACATTCATTATGCGTAGAGCTAAGGATTGGAATTCCCTGCTGGGGTCTGTTTTTCCTGATAGCTACAACCTAGGGGTCTTTAAGTCAAGAGTGAATAGGTTACTTCTAGGTAAGCGTGCTCCGTCGTCGGCGACATCATTGCTTACCATCAGGTGAGATAGTGACCAAACGCAAGGTTATCAATAATAAATATATATATTCTATTTCAAGTCATAAGCTACGTTTGATCGTGAAGGCGTTAAAAACATACACAATCACACATATACCATACATCATTTTTCCATTATATTATGAGTGTGATGAACATATATTATACACAATACGTATGATTGTATTTCATCATAAGCATGATTCATTCTCTAGAAGGGACAATTCCTGCAGACATTAAACCTTCTTTCTCCATCTTTCTTTTTTTTTCGACAAAACAAACAGCCACATCATCGTCTAATCCGATTATAAATTTTCTGAGAACTTTATTTTTTTCTTCAAGATAAAATGTGCTTATACAGTTTAAAATATTCAACTTATTACAACCTTCAAGTGCCAGTTACCAAACCTTCGGAGGCTCTTGGTTTCCCAACGTTTATTAAGTCACAGGTGGATTCGGCTGGCAACTGTCTGAGATAATCCGTTACTCATTACCTATCCATAATTAAATACTTATAATCGGTAGGTACTAAACTGAGTAGTTTAGAAAATTATTATGGCCTGTTGGTCTAGTGGTTAGTGACCCTGACTGCTATGCCGGAGGTCGTGGGTTCGATTCCCACCCAGGACAAATTTTTGTGTGATGAGCACGATCATTTGTTCTGTGTCTGGGTGTAATTTATCTATAATATGTATGTATTTACAAATATATAAGTATGTTTATCAGTTGTCTAGTACTCATAACACAAGCTCTGCTTAGCTTGGGACTAGACGGCGTTGTGTGAAATTTGTGGAATATTTAAATAATTTAAATAATTTTAGTATTGGATAGTGATTTATCAAGTGATGCTATATTATAACATTACGCTACGACTCATGGGAGCGGAATAGTAAACAAATACGTGGGTGAAACCGTAGGAGACAACAAGTATCACACTATGATATTATAAAGCCGTAAGCTTGTGTGTTTGTATGTTTGTTACTTCTTCTCGCTCAAAAGGCTGAACGAATTTTGACGAAACTTGGTACGCGGGTAGACCATGCCTCAAAAGTGTGTTGCCTTGGGATAATTTTCTAATAATACGCGGACGAAGCCGCTGACAGCAGCAAATAATATAATTTTAAAAAGCTGAAGAGTTGAGAGCACATTTATCAATGCAAGTTGTACAATGATCATGACTTTCAAATAATCTCAGCCATTAAAACTATCTTAAATTCAAGACCAGCACCTTATATTAAAATATTTTATGGCCATTTTAAAAACAATCATCTTCGTACCTCTAAATATCGCGTGTTGAAATCTCATAAAAAGCTCGTGATTACTTAATATTTGAGCTTATCTCGCTTTATTACACCCTGTAGGGTAGACTGTTTACGGGGTCATTAAATACAATAATTTATTAATGCTTTGGCCCGTTTTGAAAGGATAGTGCTGGAACTGATTTATTTGTTATAAGGTAAATCTCGTTGAAAATATTTCCAGGATATTAGGAACCACATATATTTTTCCAGATTTGGTTAAGTCCAATCTACAAAGCCTCGAGCACAGGCGCAGGGTAGCCAGCCTATCGGTATTTTACAGGTTGCATTTTGGAGTGTGCGCGGGAATTGCATGACTTGATTCCGCCATCTCCTTTCTAGTTTTCTACCATTGAACAACCCGACGTAGGTACGGCAAGTATCCATCCTTACGTTGTTGAAACTTCAACGGTCCGGACTAAACGTGTCGCTTCGCCGTTTATACCGCGTACATCGAAGGACTGGAACAATTTTCCTGCTGTGGTCTTCCCGTCCAACTATGTATAATTTAGGTGTCTTCAAGGCTAGAGTGAATAGGCTCCTAATAAACTAGTGCGCCTCACCATCAATGATTGCATCATTGCTTACCATTAGGTGGGATCGCAGTCAAGCACTGGTTTATATCAATTAAAAAAAAAGGAACCGTAACCTGGACAGATGGGCAAAGATTATAACTCAGACAGATGGATCGACTCACTGGACGCCTGACAGCGATGTTTGTGAGAATTTGAGTTTTTGCCAAATAAATGGTATTTTCTTTTTCTTTATGAAATTCCATTTACTACTTACGAGCAAAGATTCCTTTATCATATCTTTTCTTTGAAACTTACTAGTATGTCTCGCTCTTTATTCAAAGAAATCTGTAGTTGTGTCTCAAATATATTTTTATGGGAAGACAAATCTGACGTTGAAATGACTGATTAGACTTTTGTGTTGTAGGATTTTGGACCAGAGTGACGTATAAATAAATGAGTAAATAGGTATAAAGTACATAGTTACATAAAACTTTTTTTATTATATAAAAGAATGTTTTGGTGTATAGCTGTGAGGGTGTGTGTATATTTATTCTTGACTAGCCTGTGCCAGCGGCTTTGCTCGCGTAAAATTAGGTTTCTCTATACAATCTTTGGACCCCCGTTTCATCTTCTTAGGGGGTGAATTTTCGAAAATCCTCTCTTAGTGCTCGCTTACGTCATAAATGGAAAGCTCGTGCCAAATTTAACGCTCCTACTCCCAGTACTTTCGGCTGTGCGTTGATTTGTCAGTCAGTCAGTTTCTCCTTTTATATATGTAGATAATTTCAATGTTTTATATGACTTTAGTTTTGTAATATATCGACTAGTATGAAATAACTTAAATAATAACAGCGTGACTGGTATATACTTTCAATTTTATAGTAATACTAGCTGACCCGGCAAACGTTGTTTTGCCATATAAATCATTTTTAAGTAATTTCTAGTGTAGACAAAAAATAGCTTACTTATTGAAAAAAAAAAAAAATAGATGTTGGCCAATTCTCAGACCTACTCAATATGCTCACAAAATTTCATGAGAATCGGTCAAGCCGTTTCGGAGGAGTACGGGAACAAACATTGTGACACGAGAATTTTATATATAAGATTTTTTATGGTATTTTATTATCTACATACTGACAAGATATATAGCCTATTTGCTAAGCCGTACAGAATAGGAAATATACTGCACATCTTTTAATATTAAAAAAATAACCAGAACGTCAATAGACAAATGGATAATCTATAGTTAGCCCTGTTTAGCTGGTAGTCCATAAATTTCTAGATAAACTACAAAAGTTATGAAATATTTCACGCACACTTCATTACGTAAAACATTAAGATCTTTATTGTCCAATTTATCTACAAATTGTGTCTTTTTTATTAACAACATAGAAGAAAGAAAGAAAGAAAGACAAACTGTTTATTCGCGCGAAATGACGCAATCTTAAAACTAGTTAACAAACATTATCAGTTGAATAGGGAAGATATGCGTCACATTCGCGCAAAACGGCCGAACGCTCAGCATAAAGCTGCGGCCTCACGCATTATGCGATGAGCTCACAGCGCTGTTTTTCAGCGTGGGCCGATGGCGGTGTTGACATAAAGACGCCCGAACGGTGCAGCGTACAACGAGATTTCGACAGAAAAAGGAAATAAAAATACATATGAATTACAAATTATAAGGAAAATTAAATTAAATTAAATTAAAATAATAAATAAATATGTAACGTGACAAGTATATATATAATATAAAGTGGCAACACCACGACGCGCCCGTAGCAGCACTCGTTTTTATAATCTGTGGCAATTTGCATAGACCACAGACGCTAATAGGTACGTGATTGGACGCGATCGCGGTGCCGCTCACAGAATATTTTGACAAAAGGATATGACCGAATGTGACGACAAGATAAGATGGTTTTGGAAATTCAAATAATTGTTATATAAGTACTATTATGATGGTTCATGTTTGCGACAATGTTTTAAGTATTTGTGACGAGATGTGAAATTAGACGAACTCAAGAAAAGCGAACATGGGAACAGGTAAGGTTGATCAAATTGTTCACTCACATTGCTTTGTGGAAAATTCCAGGGACGAAAACAAACGGGACGAATGTATAAATATAATTAGTTTATCTGTAATTAGATTAATAATGGATTACCAAGTCAACAAATAAGAATAAACAGTAAAAATTAAAATTATATGCATTGTAATGTGACTTTATTGTGAAAAGTGTAATGAAGATAATTAAAACGTATAATTAATATTTGTTTTGTTTGTAGGTTCCTAGCATTATATTTAAAAAATAGTATGACAACGCAAACTGACAGCAGCGAAACACCACAGGGACAAGACAAATTGAATGCCAAGCCACAGCACCGCTGAAGATCCATACCAAGTACTGCAGGTCATGCACCCATAAGGTGACAAAAAGTTTATTTTATTGTTGTGAAAGTTGTGCTAGCAAGAGTAACTTTTTATGGTTATATTTAAATGATTGTATTGATTTTAGGCCTCGCATCGGTGGAGGAATATCATTCCAGATCTTCGCAGCCATGTACTTGAAGGAACTTCTAAATGCCGCGGTTTTGTGTCGCGGTGCTGATAGTGGAGAGTTGCTCCACTATCAGCACCGCGACACAGACCAGACCAGACCAGAGCGAAGACCATACTTGTAGTGTGTTTGTCGCCAAGTAAGTTTGTCAAATAGATAGCGTGGCTTTTGGGTTGTTACAACGCCAAACAGTAAACTAGCCAAATGCAGCCTGCGCCTAGCAGCCATTTTCAAGATCTTCAGTTGATTTATGTATGGAGTCACATGACTCCTACGTGGGACATGTACACAAAAGCGAACACATGCGTTCTGGATGCGCTGAATCAGTCTATCCGTCCTAGCAAGCAAACATGGCCCATAAACAGTGTCACAGTAGTTGAGTTTTGATAAGATTAGGCTGTCAACAAGCAGCTTACGGAGTGGGATGCTAAGGTATTTTCGTATCCCATACAAAACCTTTAGCTTGTAAAAACAGTGTCTTAGTGCACTTTTTATATGGGCCTCAAAGCGCAGCTCTGGCTCCAGAATCAGCCCCAGGTTGCATGTCTGCTCTACACGCTCAATTTCTTCTCCCCCAATCATGACCTCAGGCTTGGCCAACAGTATTGCAGCAACTTGTTTCTTTGTGCCCAGCACCATGAATTTCGACTTAAGCGGGTTCAGGACCAGACAGTTCTCCTCAGACCAGGCCACAACACGTGCCAAGTCCTCATTCACCCTCTGCACAGCCAATGACGTGTCTTCTCCTTTAAAGGATATGTACAACTGGATATCATCGGCATACATATGATACTGGCAGTTTATGAACGATCCAGTTATATCAGCGCTATAGAGGATGTACAGAAGAGGACCCAAAATTGATCCCTGTGGGACTCCTCTCGTCACAGGAAGGGGGGGGGGAAGATATAGTTGATCCATCTTTCCTATGAATTTGCACGAACTGAGACCTATCAGTTAGGTAGCTATTAAACCAATCCACAGCGTCTTCGTTGAAGCCATAGTATGCTAATTTAGACAGCAGCAGATTGGTATTAATTGCGTCGAACGCCCGTGAGAAATCCAAAAGAACCAGGATTGATCCCTCCCCCTGATCACGTGCCTCCAGGATATTGCCCACAACATCAGCCAGAGCTGTTGCAGTACCTCTGCCTTTCCGAAAACCGGACTGGAGGTCTGGAAGAATGTTATTTGTTTCCAGATACTCAATAACTTGTGAGTACACAACACGCTCCAGGATCTTCGAAAGGCAGGGCAGGATGCTAATTGGCCTAAGATCCTTCACGTTGGCTGGGTCATTGGTCTTCGGGATAGGGCGCACCATTGCACGTCTCCACAGTTTAGGGAAGGTGCGTGTCTCAATGGATCTGTTGATGATGTCAGTGATGGCTTGCAAGGTAGTTGGCAATGTGAGAGATAACATCTCCAGACTGATACCATCAACACCCTGAGCATTTGAAGCTAGACTTCTAACTATCTTCAGAACTGTATCCTGACTGGTTGTAGTGAGTGAAAACTCAGCCGGACCGTGTCTGCAAGATTTGAAGTAGCCAATTTTTGAGGCATTATCGCAGCAGTTTCCAGGGACATCCAGAAATGCTGCATTGATATTTTCCGGGTTATTAAAATGACTAGGAAGTAGTTTCTGGCTGTGATCTGGAAGCACATCTGATTTCAGTTTTTTCCATAGCAGTTTGGGATCCTTCTTTTGCTCGTTGATGTTTTTGGCAAAGTATGCTGTTTTCTCCCTCACTAACGCGGCGGCTGCTTCATGTTTAAGATCCAGATAGTACTGCCAATGATTCGGTTCTCTAGTCATATGATATCCGGCTCTAGCTTCATCTCGCAATTTGAACATCAGACGTATATTGTCAGTTATCCATGGTGTAGGCGGTCTCTTGAAGGTCCTGCGCTTAAGTGGAGCATGAAGATCAAATAGCTGGATAAAGTATGAATTAAAAGTGTGCACCATAGTGTCAACATCACTTATATCCCCAATAGTTGACCAAGGAATCATATTCAAATCAGCATTAAACTGATCTTGCAAGATGTCGGGAAAAGAGCGGAATTCGACCAACCTAGGTTTAACCTTAGGCTTTCTGAAAACAGCCTCGCACGTGACAAATGAGTGATGGCTGAGCTCACTGATGTGATTCACCATAACATTTTGCGTTGAGGCATCAGTGCATATGATGTCAATGAGCGAACTGCTATCACCCACGAAGTGTGTTGCGGTTTGAACAAGCTGAACGAGGTTTGAGTAGTCCAAGAAAGCTGTCAGCTGTTTAGCCTTTGAGCTGTTTGCATCCAACAGATTGACATTCAGGTCACCCAACAAAACCAGATTATCATACGGGGCCAAGGCACTGATACTGGCAGTTATAGCGTCTAAAAATACCGCCAAATCCTGCCAAGGCGGACGATATGCTGTACCAATGAGAAGCTTTTTTCTATTTATGGTTAATCCCAACCAAAACTGCTCCACATTAGGGTCTTCAGGATGAGCTCTTACCCTCGCGTTTATACCATCTTTGATGTAAAAAGCGACCCCTCCGCCACGTCCTCCACGTATAGACACTGGTCGCGGTATGTGCCTTAGTTTGTACCCTGGTACACTAGGAGCTCGGTCCTGTTCGCCTTTGCGCAACCAAGTCACATTAATAGCCATAATGTCCACAGAATGATTTCTCATGGCTATCAAAAACTCATCTTGATTTGTGCATAGCGAGCCTGCATTCAGTAGACCAAACTTGATATATTTGCTAGGAGCCATGAGTGTAAATAGTTGTAGATATTAGGTATGTAAGTGTATGAACAAAGAAAAAGAACCAATCAGTGTATATAATATGTGTACATATATTGTAAATAAAAATAATTAGATATAAGTGTGATATGTGTAAGTATTGGGCACTGCTTGTATGTGTATTTGTATAAGTAAACGGTATATGTGTTGGAGTATGAACAGGAGTGGGCTGGGGTGAACTTATTTGGTTAGGAGAACTCAACCCGACTATGTAATAGGCACAGGCAAAGATAGTCATATAAACTAATAACTTGAAATTAGCTCTCGCTAGCAAAGTAAATTGTAAATTTAAATAAATTAGTAATATAATATGTAAAATATAAGTTAATAGATATAGAATTAAAAATTGTTCGAAGAAACCTGCAGAGTTGCAATAGAGCAACATGCAAAAACAGAAGCAACGCACATCTTCACCTATGACAACTATGAAAAACAAAATAATAACACAAAAAACTACAGACACTAAATAGTATGTTAAGTAATTAAAACTAAACTGTGACGACAGGTCCAAAGACACGGGAGATGTCCGCTTCAGATCGTATTCTATGGGTGGCGTCTCCTGGCTTCCTTCTGGCGAGAATGCGGCCTCGCTTGATCCACACAAACTTCCAATCAGCGAGACCAGCAGCGTCACGCGCTCTGCGAAACAGCTGGCGGTTGGTCTTGGTGAGCCGCTCGTTGAGAAAGAACCGCCGAGCGGGCCCCGGCATGTCGAGGTCGGCTGTAGTCGCGCCGCGCCGCACGCGTGCGCTCGCTAGCAGCTTGTCACGCAGATCCCGTCGAGCCAGGCGCACAACAATGGCGCGCGGCCGAGATTCCATCGCCCCGGCTGAGCTTGTCGCGTTGAGCTGCCTACCGCCGACCCGCTCGGCGCTGACAACGTCGCGCTCGTCGAGTGTGACGCCCAGTTTCAGGCTGATCAGCTGACGTGGCCTCCGGTATATTAGAGACCTCGATGTCGTTTGCCAAAAGCTCCTGGTCCCTTTCGTTGAACTCCCGCTTCAATTCATCGATGATCACATCGACCGCTCCAGGCTTAGGCGGGTCGGAGGCCCGCTGTTCCAGAGCATCCAGTCGCGCCTCCAAGCGGTCGATACGCGCGCCGCAGGTGCTCATGGCAACTTTAAGCCCCGACATTTCGAGTTCCATCTCCTGCCTAAACATTTGGATGTCAGCTCGCATCGCTCGTAGTTCCTCCATAATCGAGTATGCATCGGGGGCGGTGATTAGAGGAAGGTTCTGGCACCCAATGTCGGCAGAGGAAGTATCGCGCGGCGGAGTGTCACACACGACAGGGCTCGCAGTGATAACTGGACTGCAGACTTGCTCCACTGATTTTTTTAAGGAACACTCGGACGCTCCTCTGACGGGGGTATCAGCCCTGTTATCCCGCACGACGCCCTTTGTACATTCGGGGCATCGCCAGCTTGCAGATAATGCCGCCTTAGTAGGGACGCCCACACAAGCTCGGTGATAATGAACCTGACATTTTCCACACCTAACGCCCTCTTGCGATGAAGTAAAGCGACCGCATCCACCGCATTTGAGACCCGGCATGGTGATTGTACAGAGACTACTAGTTGCCTTAGTGATACTAGGGTGACGCTCTAGATGGCGCCAGTAGAGACCCAATATGGATCGGAAGATCAATAAACCAACATTACGATAGATGGCTCTGGAGCAAAGTTAGGCAACTCTCTCTACTAATAAAATAGAGGGTACTAAATTATTTGTCCAAATTTTATAATGATTTCCGATAGATTATATGTCCTTTAATCACACTCATTTAAAGCTCACTTTAATAAATGTCACGTAACTATTCACTATGTTTATTATTAAAAATTTATTATGTAGTAAAACGAGTTGTTTTATTTGTTTATCCAAAAACAAGAGGGACGAGGCTACACCGACACAGACGTCAAACGTCAAACTTGAAAAATGTAATTTTAATTAATGATTATATTAGGAGCACAATAATAAACATTTAGGAGAAGAACACTTTGCTTGGAAATCATATTTCTCAGAACAAACTATTTTTCTCTATAACTTCAAACTGAATACCTCCTTCCAACAATTCCTTGAATTCTTTAGCCTTTTAAACACAAACTGAAAATTTTAAACAAACCCTGTTTGTTGCGATATTTTCCGAGTGAGTTGAATATTTCAATTAAACGCGTAACCGTCCTTATCTACAGGGAGACACTCTTGAGGGACAGTATGATTTATACGCTTAAGCGTGATAATCGTACCTGACTTAATAGTTTTAGACTGTTTTTTCGACTGAATTTAATGATAATCATAGTTAATGTAAATTTTTAATTATCTACAGGTACATTAAATACAAAAATTTGACCCTAATATTACGATAATTCTGTTTAAAGTTTGTGAAAAAAATATTTCATTAGTTTATTTGCATAGTTTACTATATAATTTATTTAAACCTGTTCTAATTAGTGAAATAACTTATTTTAACCTTCAACAATCATCTCATTCAATTGAAATATCAAGAAAAACCAATTCAACCACTATAAAGAACTACCAAGTCTTAATTCTCCTCCAGTTCCTAACTTAAGACCAGACTATTCTTGGTCCAAACCTTAAATAACAACTTGGCCAGACTTGGCGTAAACTCGAATCGATATGACCCGTATTAAATTAGGAACTACTGACATCAGTGGGGCCCGACTAGCCCAGATAAGCATCGCAGCTGCCTTAGAAACACGCTTGTTAAAAACTTTCTGAACGGAACATCGACTAGGAATCTAATATAATAACTTAATATGGTTGAAATAACATTTTATTGGTATTTTGAGTTCGACTAAGATTCTAGTTTGGCCTCTGTGATCGGTTGTTTATGACGTATTTTTAAAGATATTTTGGACACTTTTCTTGCCAGCATCTTTTACTGTATTTCTTTTATATTCAGTCCCGATACTCTGCGAAAGATTGATATAGGTCTCCAGAGAATGATACATCGAACATTTACAAATGGATGGTTCGGAAAAGTGATTATTGAAAAAAAGTATATTACACCACCACACACAAGTGGGCACCAGTACATTCCCTTCCCTTCGAACCCCAAGCGACGGACAAGGGAATTTAAATATACATGGGAAAACTCAGATTCAAAAAATTGTTTATGCCGTTTAAGTGCAAACGAAATTTGATATACACCTACACAGTTCTATGACACGGGGAATATTTGGCATCACTGGCAACGCAACAAGTGCCCGATGTGGCTGTGACATTCGTGCCAGTTCTGGCAATGTTGCCAAAGAGCCCTAAAGCCCCCACACCTTGCCAGACGATTTTATTGGGCTTGTTAACGGCACTGTACACACGCGTGACTTTTACGAGGCTGTAGTCTTGGCAAATACTTGTTCCGGTCAGATAATATGTTAGAAGGAAAAAAAGCCTTTGTATGATATGCTTGTTTTGGGTTTTAGATCCTTAGTCGGACTTAGGACCTACAACGGGAAGGTAAAGAGCGTGAATTGCATTTATATGTGTATTTTTCTTTTAATCTGCAGAATATGACATTCATTTGTTTGTTGTTATGTTTAATTCGTCATAAAGCGATCGCCAAAAACCACAACATTACTTCATTTTACTCAAAACAATCGCTTAGACAAGCGATTGTTTTTTTTTAGATGGTAAATCGTCTAATGTTTTCTCTCACTCTTGGGCGGAGTGCGAGGACGTGTCAGTCTTTTGCTGACTAAAACCTAATCCTGTTCCTTTTGTTGCCTTCGTTTCAGGGCCCCAGGGTACACTTTCACTTTACACAGTAGGCTTCGAGCCTGCTGGGCCGACTGGCGCGACTCAGAGAGATGTCAGCAAACCGTAGGGCTACGGTTTGCTGACATCTCTCTCAGTCGCGCGTGGAACAATACCCGCCTTCAATGACTCGAGTTCGGTCCGGACGGTTACCGGAAGGCCGGACGGCGAGCTACCTATTGTTAGTCGTCCACCAGCCTACATTTCCCGTGGCCGGAAATCGGAATCAGGATCCCGGCGGCTGGGGCGTGAGGGTCGTCCTCTCACGTGCACGGCCGCCTTCTTCGCTTGCATTACTGCTTCACAGAATGAGGCGACCGCCTGCCATTCCTCCTCGCTCCAGACCATGGCCTGTACCAGGGCCCAGCGCGAGAGGTCGTTGCCACCAATCGCCCCCACGGGGATACGGCAGTGCTCTGCCCAAGCAGGGCACACCTCTACCGTATGGTCCTCCGGGCAGTCCACACAATAGTGACATCGGGCGTTTTTTCCGCACGAATCCGGTGCGGGAACCTTCCGAACTTACCATGACTGGTGAGGACCTGCGACATGCGGCAGGTGAGAACGCCGTGACGTCTTTCCAGCCTCTCCTTAAAGAGGGAACTTACGGCCATAATTATAGCGTGCCCAAAAAAAAACTGTTTACGCGATAATCTTCATTTGAGCCACAACATTTGACGCATCGCATACCTAAATCAACTCGTGCCATTTGCCCATGAGTTCAAAACCAACGAAACTCCTCCTGCTCGATGCGTTCGTAGATGTCCAAATGTCATCATCATCATCATCATCATTTCAGCCGAAAGACGTCCACTGCTGGACATAGGCCTCCCCCAAGTGTCACCACAATGAACGGTCCTTGCGTCACGCATCCATCGGACTCCCGCAACCGTTACCAAGTCATCGGTTCACCTTGTCCAAATGTATGAGAACATAACTGAAGCATCGCATACATCTTTCAAGAAAATTCTGAACCTATCTGATCATCATCATCTTCCTAACCTTTCTCCAACTAGCTTGGGTTGGGGTTGGCTTTCAGTCTGACCCTTTTTTAATTTGATATAAACTACTGCTTGACTGCGATCCCACCTGATGGTAAGCAGTGATGCAATCGTGGATGGTGAGGCGCACTAGTTTATTAAGAGCCTATTCACTCTAGCCTTGAAGACGCCCAACTTATAATCGGATGGGAAAACCTAAGCAGGCAAATTGTTCCAGTCCTTCGATGTACGCGGTATAAACGACGAGGCTTTTTAGTCTTAGTCCGCACCGTAGAGGTTTCAACAACGTAAGGGTGGATGCGGCTTAATCTGTATTTTATATAGAGCGACTGCCTATTAGACTACTACCCAGTTACTAGGCAACACGATATTCCGTGGATAGACTGATGTCATACTTTCTGGTCAACCCATCAGATAAACCTACAAAACACAAAAAACACACCACTTTACAGCAACAATTAACTTACCAAAGCCATATAACCGTCAGAGCTGCCTTAATTAGTACATTCAGCGAACTACGAATAAATTCGTGGACATAAATTAATTACGCAATCAGAACAACAAAGACATTGTCACGGATATCCGTGTTGCGTGACAGTTTACCAGTGACTGTTAAATTGGAGGCCCAGCACGAACTTTTGTCTTAGATTATCTTTAAATTTGAATCTTCGCTGTAGTGACAGTTTCATCTACCGATGCTTTGTTCTTTGAGTATTGATTTATCTCAAACTAGTCGGGAAAAGGCTAGGAAGATGTATTGTATTATATTCTTATACTAAAAAGATCTAGGTATTATTATTTCTAGTTTGATTGTAGTGAAATCATTATTTCACAAAAACCTTGTGTGACATTGCACAATAGCAGTATTGTTTATAACAAAGGAGAAAAATAAATTATTCAGCCGGAATGCGCATTTTATGTATGTAATTAACCAGAGTACAAAATTATTTATGATTCTGTTTTTCATCTCTAAAATAATTAAGACGTGAAATTAAATTGCATGCATCTCAGTAAAAGAAAACCACAGTTAGGGAGGTTTATATTTACGGAAATTTCCGTAACTAAAACCAGATAATACGAAACGGAGTAAGAAAAATAAAAGAAGATTTAGTTTCACTAGACTTCCTCTGAATAAAGAAGTACTGAACAACTATCTCCCTTGGAAAATATTGTTTTAGAGTGAAGAACGGGAAAAAATATGAAATTTTTCGGATAAAATATAATATGCGGTTTTGTTGTGAGTAACCCATATATTTGTAATACATAACATGATTGTAAACAGTGTCCATGGAGTTCTTGGACATTCTGCTTCATAGCTTTAGAATGTGCAATTAGCATCATTTTTTTGACTGACTTCTTGACAATTAAAAAGTCAATAAATGGTTTATTTGAATGCTTTGATTCTTGATTCTAGTTTAGCATTTTCTGACATATGACAACACTCCTCCAATAGATGGAAATATACACAGATATCCTAATGGAGAGTCAACCGTTTCCATAAACGATAAGGTCGCTTCGCATATCCATTTCTCTGTTGATAGAACCATTCAGTTGCCTGTAGGATGCTAAATGCTAATTAATAGTCGTACAAACTAATGTTGGCGTTAGCTTTATAGTGTTGGTGCAACTGGTAGTTCTAGTGCGATAGTTAAATGTAGAAATATAATATTATGTTGGCATTACTGTTGACGCCTAATTACACTTTGATATATGTATTTCATTGAGTTGGCACGACCGTATTGTGTTATGGGTGGTAGCTTACTCAATTCATTACGTAGGTAAGTTGGTCAACTTACTAGCTGTCTTAGAAATAGTTTTTTAAGACACGAAAATTCATTCCTGTCCCTACCGCTTTAAGGCACTCAATTCGCTGTTCTTCACACTAGTGTGGAAATGTGCGTGAGCTCACCTCGGCCACAATTAATTACATTATTATTGTAATAGGCTAGACGGTAAGCGACCCACACGAGTGGCGCGTCAACACTCGTTTATTTATTTCTTCGTAAGTGTATTGAATAACGTCATTTGATTCACGTGGAAATTCGTCACTACTGAACTCGGCTTCATAACACCCTCGCCTGCGGCTCGGGCGCCATGACCAAATTTCTCCACTTGTATCAAAATGAATTATTGATTTTTTTGGTTCGTCGATTCTACGGAGTTATTTGCAGGCTCTAATTTGCCTTTTTCCTTCTTATTAAGTCGAAAATGTGCTCTAAGAAGTAAAATTAGCAACCTCATTAATTTGAGGGTCATTTTCATTAATGAAGTAAATAGGAAAACTGCTGTTCCTTTATATGGTTTTGATAACCTTAGCAAATATTGTTTCTAAGTTCTATGAATGTTCCTACTTTGAAATATTTAAGTTTATATTATACCAGTGCTCTATAATATTGTTCGAACATTGGTCAGTTCTAGGTATTATCCGATGATAAATCAAATCAATGATCCAAATAATTTTCCAGTAAAACAGATATATGCTGAACAAAAGCGCATTACACTACACTGACAGGGTACGAGCAATAAATTTATAAAAGAGGTCATGCTTACATGGATTAATATTACGTTTATCATTTCTGACGTAAGCAATGGGGTGATTTTCCGAGCGTGTGAACACATTGCCCGTTATATGAAGAATGGTGTAATTACGTTCAATATCGACCAAACAATGAAGGAAAAGTACAACGTCATAGTAATTATTTTCGTAAAATAAAGTGAAGACAAAAAGTTATTGTCAAGAGTTCCGTGTTATTTCATCCTCAAATTATTTGATTGAATTTATGAGATGGTTCAATAAATGGGGTTGAGCGCGCTGTAAATTATTCAAATCAAATAATTGAATTTCGGTAATTGTTTTGTTTTGATTAAGAACATTCTTGCTCAGGTGAAGATCAAACATCATTTGTATTTTGGAGGTAAGCGGAAAAGGGTGTAAAGTCCCGCAAATCTCCGTTAAAAAGGGAGGATCCTCCGAACAGACGGGTGTTATATCTGGTGGGCAACTGCCCGATAGATGATTTCGGGCTATTCTATAATAATATGTTCTAATCGCGCGGAGAACTTTAATTGCACGATGTAGGATTAGTTCTTATGTGACGCCATAGATATCGCTACATCACTCCCCTCCGGAGATCGGAGATCGATGGTTCTTGATGCTTCTTGATGCGTGCCAGGCCATAGATGTCGCTACAGTATCTATGTAAGAAGGTATAAATTAACCAGCATAGAAAATAATTTGCTGATATTAATAGATGGTAACCAACCCGCACTGGGCCCGCGTGGTGGATTACGGCCCATTCCCTCTACTAGAGAGAGGAGGCCTGAGTCCCAGCAGTGGGAACATTAAAAAGGCTGATTATGCTATGCTATGCTATGCTAATAGTTGGTAGATTAAATGAGTAAGGAGACAGACGATATGTACCCATTTGAGATCAAAGTGCTGTTCGTCCCTGGATATAAACCCTATTTTTCAGGTGAGAAATCATCAAATAACTTTTCCCACTCTGGGTAGAGTAAGAGGGAGTGTCAGACTTTTATTGGCTAGACTGCACTCATGTCCTTCAGTCGCCCTTTAGGTTCTAGGGTCACGGCGACTCAAACAATTCCGCTACTCTTGAGTTGAAACTCTTAAAAGCTTGCTGTTACTTCAATATTTTTGAATAATTTATAACATTCTCCTATGCATAATTTCGAAATAATCTTATGTAAAATACGACTTAGAGCAACAACTGCACCACGAGAAATTTGGTACTAATTATGCGAAATCTCACGAATAATGCTCACAAATCTCTTGCACGAACGGCACACGACGGAATTTGAATACTGAACGTAACGAAATACGTCCCCACTTGGGGTATTAGACGCATAACCTTGCAAGACCGAGTCTCTAAAACTTGTCAGGTTGGGTTTGTGACGTTATTTGACAACGTTGCTATATTGATGATGCCGAACAAGTTTAGTGTTATACTGAGCTTTATATAACTGAAGCTTAAAATACAATGTGATTTTAAATTTTCGGTTTCAGATAAAATAGATGTTGAAATAGAATGGGTTTGTTTTTATTCACATTTTATGTGTATAAGCTGGGCTTGAATATCAAAATAAGCATTGAGCAGCATCGATATTATTAATACCCTTTCTTCACAATCCAATCCTTAGAACAATACTTCCCAGGGTCATACCATAAAAGCATTAAAATGAAATTGTATTCTCCCAAATGTTTCTCTAAAGACTTTTGCGAGTGGGTCGAGTAATAACATTCAAAAGGACCGCTATGCCAACTTGGGGGAGGAAGAATGGTTGGATATAGCGTAATTAAAATTTTAGGGACCTCACGAGTTGTTAGCAATTCCCAGAGTGTCTCCGGCCCCGGCAATTTGAAAGATGACCTCGGAAAATTTCGGGTGTTTCCGTCATGCGTCGGTATTTATATTTTTACAGTATATTTTTCGTGATTTGCGAGCGCACGCGTCAACATTTGTCATTATTTAAAGGTGCATTGTAATGATTGACACGAGCATCGTTATATATGTACTACGCACTAGATTACGCGTGCCGAAAACTCACTTCAATCAACTCAGGTGTAGTGTAATTCATACACCTTGAACATTACACTATGTTGTACGAAAAGCGTAAGTGCCACGAAATTCATGGCGCTTAAGACATTTTGGCCGTAAAAAAATATCCTCTAAAAGCTATCTTAGCGCTGTATGTATTAAACTGCGTAATGCCAATGTAGCGCCGCAGCGAACTTTTGTTTTAACTTTTCAGTATTTTGACAAATAGTTTCCACGATCGTGCTTGTCTATCACTAGAATATAAGTCGATGGACACGAGATAGTCAAATTAAACAACTGTAGGTACTTGTTAAGTGGCAAGTTTAACTATGTTTCAAAGTCTAATTGTGAAGAGATAATAATTTAAACATCGATCTTCATGAATAATAGATGTTGATTTCAGAGAAATTCCATCGACTCAAATTATTATGTTAATGCCTAGTTCTTGGTATATACGATATTATTATCATTATCCCAACAATGCAAAGAATACAAGTTCTGTTAAAATATTATTATACTTAATCGTCATTTTGACATAATAAATTCTCTTATTTAGCTTGAATGGTTAAAATAGTACAATTTTGAAATGTCATGAAAACAACTTTAGATGAAATAATATTTTTTCAGGTTTGGATAATTACCTAAATCATACCAATTATTTTTCGATACACTTACTCGAAAACCTACTCTCATTCCTATTGCTTTTAGAGACGCAATTTACTGTTTTCCACACTAGTGCGGAAAAGTGCGCAAGCTCGCCCCACCACGTTTATTTATTTCTTTTAAACATAGTTTGTCACTGCAGCACTAAACTTCATTACATCCTCGCCTACGGCTCGGTCGGATTCCGCCTCGGTTGCTATGACAAACTTTCTGCACTTGTATTAAAATGTACTATTTCTAAGCTTTTTTTTTGTTTCTTTGTTGTTTCTTTTTTTCTCGTAAAACCGTCACTGAAAATTTCCGCTACAGGTTACAGCCGTGACAAAATAACTATGAGTCACATAATTATGGATTTTGAATTTTTAAAATAAAATCCCTATTTGTGTACTTTCTTATATTATATAGCCATATTTTAGCTAGTAATTTTTGCCTTTAGTGTATATATAGTTTTAATTAGTTAAGTGTTTTTAATTATCTATTACACACATAAAAAACAGTGATTTGATTGGCTACAAATTCTTTCTTATTAAATAAACAGTTTTTATCAAATTTATCAAGTTTTTTTTTTAATCCTTCTTTCAAAAGTAAACAGACTTTTGGTCCACCCTGTATTTTGCACGATGTTTGATGTTGAATAATTTACCGTCGCTTCCGATGACCCGGCCAAACTGACATGTCACACTTTCCGCCACGCTACACACTAGTGATGGGACACAATCGAAGCTATTCTCTTCACTATGGAACGACTGAATGGATTGGAATTTATTGTTGTTGAAAAATTGATGACTGAGGTTTAAGTTTGGAATTGGTAGAAGCGATTTGAAGTTTGAATAGGTCGTGTCATTTTGAATACAAAAATAAAATTAATTGCGTTTTGTTTCAGAGGTTGTAAGTGTTCAAAAAAACTATGGACGGATTATTTCAAAGATGATTAGGCTAGGAATGAGGTAGGACAATATATATAAAAGAAGACATATTACGCTGATCTTAAAAAATGGTGCCCTTATAAACAGGAATATGTGTATGTTTTTTTTTGTCAAAAAATGTACCACGAGTCCACCAACTAGTTGTATAATGTAATTGGTGGACTTTAAGTTCTTTAAACTCTTATAATATGAATAAATAAGATTTAAACATCAATTAAAATCGCTAATATATTTTATTTTAACTGTTTATTGTACGCAAATCAACCCGACTGACTAGACTGTAGGTATAAGGTTAATACTTTATTTTTATAACAGTGTTGTATTAGCTAAAGTAAATCGCCTTTATTGACCGTACTATATAGTTTTTACTAATAAAAGATTAAATTGTCTAAAGAATATGTTGCTGTTACTACCTCTCTATTTACACAATACAGCTGTCCGTGTCCAGCCGTGTGTTACAGCGGTTTCCTTATTGCGCGCCGTTTGCACTACGCAACAATATGCCACGACCTACTCTGTTTATAGAACACAATTTTATACGTAGGTTCAGGTAGTGGCGGAGGCACCTACTTTTAGTGACTGCGGAATCCAACCACAATTGTGGGTTAACATCAGAGTTATTTAATTAACTTTAAAGTTATTTTAAAACAGTTGTAAACTCTGTATTTATCGCTTTATAAATGTTTTAACGAAAGAAATCTTGCTAGAACTTTGCATACAGCGTAACTTACTGACTATATTTCAGGGAGTTTAAGTATACAAACACAAAAATAATCAATTCTGAAATGTAGTTTTCTTAATTCCAAATCTGATCTCATAGTGTTGTAACATGTTAATATTCATGAATACTTTCAACCCCTGAAAGATTTCTAATTAATTTAATGTCTTCCTGTATATATTATTATACACAAAGCGCAGGACTGATTGTGTGTGGAGTAATGCAGCCACATAAAGGCTAGTGCTATAAAATGCCATCTAGCAGCTTTGAACTCAGTGGAGAAGCATGTGTAGAGGCTAATTGGTGATCTAGATTTAGTTAAGACAAATTTACAAAACTTGTAAAACAGGCATAGGGTTAACATTCTAAGGTCACGACTCTGGGCACGCCATAATTATGGCGGTAAGTCCCCTCTTTGAGGAGTGGCTGGAACGATCTCACGGTGTCCTCACCTTCCACATGACGCAGGTTCTCACCGAGCATGGTCAGTTTGGGAAGTTTCTGCACCGGATTCGTGCGGAAGTAACGCCCGGGTGTTACAACTGTGTGGACCGCCCGGAGGACACGGTGGATACGCTAGAGGTGTGCCACGCTTGGGCAGAGCACCACCTTGTCTTCGTGGGGGCGATCGGTGGCAACGATCTATCGCGCCGGGCCTTGGTACAGGCCATGGTCCGAAGCGAGGAGGAGTGGCCGGCGGTCGCCTCCTTCTGGGAAGCAGTAATGCTAGCAAAGGAGGAGGCCGCACGGGCACGCGTAAGGGAGCGGCCTTCACGCCCCAGCCACTGGGATCCCGATCCCAATTTCTGGCCACCGTAGGCGTGGGCTTATGGTCGGCGAGTAATGGCTTGCCGTCCGCCCGTCCGGTAACCGTCCGGACCGAGCCCAAGTCGTCGACGGCTCATACCATTCCACGCGCGCCTCAAGGTGATATCAGCAAACCGTAGGGGCCTAGCAGGGTTGAAGCCTACTGGGGCCAAGGCTTTGCTTCTGAAAGGAAAACTCGGCCCTGGTATGAAAGGCAATGAAGGAAAACGAGTAAGTTTTTAGTCAGTAAAAGTCAAAAGTCTGACACAACCTCCGCACAAGAGCGGAAGATGTCATTGGATGATTTTCCTACCTAAAAAAAGGCTACGACTCTAACACTACAAACATTCCCGCAGCCGTAGCAAGCGTCGGTCCTGCTGGGCCCTATCAGTTTTACTGACATCTCTTTGAGGCGCACGTGGAACGTCTCGGTATGATCCCTACCAGATCATCACCAAACAGCGAGCTACAACCCATACCTAATACTCATTGCAAGCCCACGTCTACTGCAGCGGTGGCTGTAGTGTGAATATGTTCTCTCCATTCTTATTTCGGCCTCTTCCTTAAGCTGTTGATTCCCGCATTAACGCCGGCGTTCACGCGCCATTGTCTTTCTATTGTGTCTCTAATTACGCACTCAAAAGGTTAATTCGTATTACTGACTTAAAGAAGGAGGTCATCGCATATCATTCACTTCCCTCTCGCTCCGGACCACGGCCTTATCTAATGTCGGACACGAGAGGTCGCTACCGCCGATCGCTTCGACTAGAAAACGGCGATACCAAAGCATTTACCACTTGTATTTCCCTAGCACCTACATTAAACCTAACTAAACTAACTAACTCGTTTAGTAGCTATGATTTATGAACTATTTATCCTGTATTACCCAGAGGACGAGTTTTAGTATCTACCACAATATTCTCTAAACACCTGTGGGATATCTGAACCAAAATATGGATCGCGATTAGGAGTAGGTGAAACAGGGATTTGAATTATTCATACATGTTTCGACCCAACTTTATCTTAGTGTGATTTTAGAGAAAGGTATTTAGAAAAGGTAACTGAACTTAAAGGTAATGTACAATAAATAATGATAAGTTTAAATACAAATGTTTTTTGTTTTAGATTTTATAATTGTCTACAGAGTTTAAAACAAAATAAAAAAATACACATTTATAATAAAATTTACTAAGGTCTCGATTGTTGTATATTATATTACATTTATTTATTTATAGTTAAGCTCATTACCAAGTGAAATATGTATTGTTTTTAATGAGTAATAAATTCATTAACCCTATGAAAGCTCGCGACAGACTGATTGGTGACCCAATATTAACCCAATCACACTCTGGTTATAAAGGCGAAGATTGTGTACATGTTTGTGTGTGCTCTTTCACGCTCAAACGGCATAACGGATTTGGATGAAATTTGGCACGTGGGTAGATCATGACGGACTTACGAATCGTACGTCGGAGTTCAAACCCAGGTAGATGTTTTACTTTGTGTAATGTATTTCATTACTACTGCTCTCAACATGGCGAGGGAAAACATCGTTGGGAAACCGGCATGTTCTAGAACCAATTTGATGACATGTGACATCCATCAATCCGCATTGGGCCCGCGTGGTGGATCGTGGCCTATTCCCACTTTTAAAGAGGTGGCTTAATTCCCAGTAGTGGGAACATTATAAGGCTGGTTATGCTACGTTATGTACACTATAGACCATGTCTTGGAATGACATGTAGGATATATTTTTTCCCCGAATTCCCTTAAAATTTCATTGGAAATATAATTAGTTATTGACTTGCAATTACTGTACGCAGTAAATTGCCTTGAAAATAACCGGGGTTAGAATACTTTATTTCTTTACTCGCCTTGATGATTAAGATTGTTTCAGATTTGGAATGGATTTTATAGTTTTATTATCCAAAATCAATATATCTACATGGATAAGTATGGTAAATAATTATTATAAAGCCAAAAGAAAATTTGTGTTCAGTATGACCAGATAAAATCAAGCGTTTCAAGCCAGTGCCTCGAACCATGTTCGATTTCCATCTGTCATAATAGTTCCTGAAATTGTACCCAAAATTGTAGCAATTTGTCGAACATTTCTCTAGGGGCAGCTGATAGGTATCAATAAATAAATAACTATTAGCTGTATCCAAATTTGAATAATTCTGATTGAAGGCGAAAAGTTTAGAATTGCATGAATGAAAATGCATTAATTTTCAATATGTTTGTACGTCGTTACTATTGTTAGTTAGTATCATAAAATAGTAACGCCGTCTAAGAAAAATCTTTTATTTTTATTTTTCGTAGCAACCTTACAGTATTTTGTTTATTTAATACTTGTATCTGCAGGTACACAAGAGGTACCAAATTTACTTATACAGTACGCTTGGCTACATATTGGTTAGCATTACACCCGCGGTTCTGACATCAGAATGGCGGGTGTACCTAATTGTTAAAAATATCATTGTACGAGTGTAGGTACACAGATTTTCAAGAGAGGTACGTAAAGGTACACAGAAAGTACCAAATAACTGTAATAAATTTAGGCAAATCTGGAAATTACACACGCCATTCTGATGCACACAATATTTTAAACTTGACACTCAGTGTCAAGTCAGTCTGACTGACCGCATGATGACACTGCTGACGCATCGTGATAAGAGTGCAAAAATAACTGCATGAGCCCTATATAAGCGGTTAACAAAATAGTTTTATAACATTTTATAATTAACTAAAGCGTTGAAGTGAAGCATTGTAAGTAGGTCAGTGAGTTGAAAAAACTGCTAATCAGAAAACTTTCCACCTGTTATTAACATGGTTATTCTACTGAAATAGTTTTGATTAGCTGGTATACGAAACTTAATTCGGGTTTTATTGAACTATAAATAAGGACTTAGAACAATTACTTCTAAAATGAAATATTAATTTAGCTCTATTGTGTTGTTCTGTTCTGTTGTGTGTGTGTTGTGTCCTGTTGTGTCCTACAGGTTGTTCTTGTCGATTCGCCAACGTAGTTGAGAAAAGGCTCTGCAAATTTATTTCTTATTATTTTGATTTATTACTTAATGTGACTATTGTTTTGTTTTTCTTCAAAGACAATGGCGTCATGCAGCACATCACAAGACATGAACACTTTAGATAATAAATTTGATGCTATCAGTACCAATCGTAAGTTCATGTTTATATTCCTCATACTTGCATTAGGTAAGTGTAAGAAAAACAGCTTTTTCAGTCGCTTTTTCAGTCAAAAGAATATAACCAGACTGATCAAAATTAAAACATGCTTGCCGAGATCTGTCCATCGATGAGGTACGCCTAGTCAATTATAAAAGGGCCCTATTCTCGGTCCTTCTATTGTCAACTTTAGCATATTTGAGAAACTTGTTGTTTAATTTAACGCAATGTTAAGAGACAACACAAAAAAGAGAGATTGCTCCTACCAACTCGTTTAGCATTAAAATTTAGTGACTTCCGTCGCTCAGTCGAAAATTATTCGAAACTTGTTTTTTTTTTTTTTTTAATAAGTATTTAAAGTTTTTGGAGAAAAAAAATTGTCATTAAAAACAAAGCGTCCGTAAATATATTTTTTGTACTTTTTTATTTTATGAGCACATTATGAAGGGCCAAAGTTCATTTACAAACTTTTGTGTAAAATATATTTTCAGAGGTCTTTACTGGATTACATTTACACAATTTTATGTTTTAACCACAAGGTATTTGTATGTCCAAAATACCAAGAGAAAGCGTCGGTGCCGTTGTACGAGAAGTAGCAAGAGTTGGGCACACTTAAGGACCTAGCATAGCATAACCAACCTTTTTAATCTTCCCACTGCTAGGACTCAAGCCTCCTCACTAGGAGAGGGAATGGGCCGTAACCCACCACGTGGGCCCAGTGCGGGTTGGTGAATGTCACATGTCTTCGAATTTTTAGTTCTAGAACATGCCAGTTTCCTCACGATATTTTCCTTCACCGTTTTGAGAGCAGTGGTGCTGAAATAAATTACACAAAGTAATGCGCCTGGATGGGTTTGAACCCGCAACCTACAACTCGTAAGTCGGGGCCGATACCACTCGGCCACTACTGCTCCTTTTAAAGATCTACCAA
The DNA here is from genome assembly GCA_905147345.3 of Mythimna impura. Lineage (NCBI taxonomy): Eukaryota > Metazoa > Arthropoda > Insecta > Lepidoptera > Noctuidae > Mythimna > Mythimna impura. The sequence continues at coordinate 18,742,444 of LR990356.1, read as the reverse complement.
GGGAAATTGTGGTAGCCAGCCTCTGGGTTGTAATGGTCAGACAAGCATTATATTTATTGCATAGCCTAATTGCTGTTGCCTAGTTGGGTAAAGGCAAGGCAGTGAGAATGAATAATAAAAATTAATATTTTTACAGAGGATGGACCGGCCATTGTGATTTTTCATCTGGATACGATTTTACGGAACCAAAAATTAGACGAAATATGTCAGGTATGTTTGTTGCGATTCACGATTATTTTTATTTTCGTTGTAGGTCCAAGAGTTTTTTTTTTTTTGTGCAGATTGCAGCCCAGTACAAGGAACAAAAATTTCAAGTATATTTGTTACCTGATGGGGAATTTGATCCAAGAGCTTCTGAAAAAAATGGATTCGGAATTGTCCAAAATGGCAAATACAGACAACTGACTCATGATAAAAAGGTTGTGCACACGGTTTCTCCAGAAGACGGCTTGAAAGAATTCTTGAAGTTTTTGTGCAACCTAACTGGAAATACCTGCAAAGTTCTATTAGCTGCTTACAATTGTTTGGTGTACGTATCTTTACAAACATAATCATATTGTAATCTAATAAATAATGACTCTCAATTGAGACTCATTCAGTACTATTATGAAAGAACACATGAAACACGTGCAAAATGTACAAACGTTATGCTTCTTTCATAGTGTACTGAATAACTAATTTTAAAATTTTAGATATAAAATAATGCTAGAATTCTGTGCCTCCTGTGATGAATGATACAGTTTAAAACTTTCTTTTCTTTTGTTTAGGTTTCAACGCCATATAATTTTACGCCACATGATACACTATGGTCTGCTTGATACTTTTAAATCACTTGTTCTGGGATTCATTGATACTATGCATGTATTCAAAGAAGTATTACCAAATGAGGATTCATACGAGCTGGAAAACTTAGCAGAAAAATTCCTTAATTACACCATTCCTAAAACAATACACGCGGGGATATACGTTGACTTAACAATGTCATTAATTGAAACTAATAAATGTGACGTAGTTATGAAAGAAAAAGCACACGATCTTGAAGAATTTATTCGATATTTTTATTTGAAATCCAGTTTTGATGAAGTAAAAAAGGACAACAAACGAGACACAACCTTAGAAGGTTATCTTAAGAAAATTGCTAAGGCTGGAATTACAATCGACGAGTTAAAAAATTGTTACAGAGAAGATCCGGATAATGGTATTTCAAACTTATTTACAGCTCGAGTGAAGATGACTAAAAATGGAATCATGAAAATAAATTATATTGTGAAAGAACTATGCGATATGAATGATAATACTGTTTGAAATGGTACATTCTAAAAATCATTTTTCAAGACGACTAGAGAGAGAGAGAGAGTTAGGTGGTGGTGGTGGTGGGGGTGGTGGTGGTGGTGGTAGTGGTGGAGGTGGGTTAGTTTAGAGTTTTTTATTGACGATAAAGCCATATCTTGTAATGTATCCCAAAATGTAAAATAAAAATATGTATGAATAGCATAATTATAATCTTTACTTTTTATTCAATATATTGATAATGATTTTTGAAACGTAAATTTTATTTTAAATAATTTTTACCTTACCTTAAATCGACCTTACCTTCGATTTCTTAAATCAATCTTTGAAGGTAAATAATTAAAACTCAGATACCAAAAAATCAAGTTCAGAATAATAAAAAAATAGAATATTATTTTAGTTTTCGATAATATATGACTTGAATTATTTGCAGTGTTTCACTTATATGAATAGCATATATATGTAGATAAGATAGTCTAAATCTGAGTTTTAAATCATTTACTCCACTCAATTCAAGCACGATTCAGCCAAACTACTAGTTTGTTATGTAGGTGGCATTCATTCCTAGATTTTTGTTCCGTAGCTATAGAGAACTTAATCAAAATCTTAAAAGGCTCCAAAAGACAGGTGACCATAATGATAATAATTTTTCAAAACAATTGATCTCCGGAAAATATTATATTTCCAAAGATCCAGATACATAGATATATATTTCGAGATAGGGATATCCCTAGAACATATATTTATAATTATGTATACTACGAGTACTACGAAACAGGTAGGTACGGGATATAAGCATACCTATCAACATTATAAACTGAACCACAATAAATGCGTCAACTTATTTCAAAATTTTAATGCTTCCATTGCATAAAACATATTTCGACTAAGTTTATAAAATATTATTTAACGTTGAGTGACGTTAAGAGTAAAAATTAATGTTCTTTATCCGGTTTATTTATAATATATTTATATTTGTATAATTATATATTAAATACCAGCTTTTGCCAGTGGCTTCGCCCACGTGAATGTTGGTTATTGCGGACTTCAAACCGAAGTCAGATAAAAAGTAGTCTATGTCCATCCTTGGGTTTCAAACTTGCCCCGTACCCATCAAACAGATTTGTTTAATAGTTTAAACGTAAAACTTTAAAAGACAGACAGATAGAATTACTTTCACATTTATCACATTAGTATAATTTTAGCTGGAGCATAGAATTATATTGTTGCGCTACATATAAAGCAAATTATTCTATTTCAACGGTGACTATCCACTGAGTGTCTTTCCGGCCTATACAATTATACCTATATATATGTATAATGTATATTCTTTATTTATTTATCTCTCTTCCGTATTTCGTCTTCCCTCCGCCCAATATTCCTTATTCGTTTATCAGATAACGAAAGTCCCATTTGATGTAATCAAAGCTGCGACAAGGCGATTTTATCGAGTGTCGTGAATAGAAGAAATGAATGGAGTCGCCTTACTTTGCACATTATCTTATGGACACTAATGAATTTATAGTCGAAGCCTTTTGTAATATCAGTTCCATAATATCTGAAGTACCTATAGATTCTTTGTTCGTAAAGTGCTGAGTTAATGTTATAAGTCTGACTAAAGGTCTGTTAGAAATCATGAGATGCTTTTTGCGGCATTGCATTTTAATATTTTGTGGAAAATAACGATATTTTTTGGAAGTTACATTAGTCGAAGAGGCATTAGTATTTACTAACATGATCAGATGTTTTGATAAACACAACATTTATCTCAGTTAATATACACGGATTGAAACAACGCGGGAGAAGGCATTTTCCCAGCAGTGGGAACTTGGGGAGGCACCTTTGCTCAGCAGTGAGATAGTAATAGCTAGAAAGTTGTGACATTTATATGACTAATGTACAAAAAGAACATCCTCCAAAAAATTAGTTTTTTTTATTCGTATACCAGGTAAATGCTTTTTTTTTCCAATTTATTTGCTTTGATCTATTGGACTATAATTGTTTTGTTTTAGTACTCACATTCGCTATAACAACACTGTTTATTCACTGCTTAGTCACAATTTTATTTCATTTAATTCTAAGTAATAATTTTTTTTAATATATCACAATTTCATTTTATTTTATATGACAATTTAATTTTGTATAAATATTTTTGTTCTAAACATTTTTACTGTCAGCTTAAAATGAATTATTAAATAAATAAATAAATGAACAATGTGCGGTTATGCAAAATTCAAATTATAGTCTTACATGGTTGTGGGAAGAAACTAATCGCACAAAATTAATCTAACAGTAAACATCTATTAGTAAATGGACTTATAGGTAAGTGTATGATTACAAAATAGACGGAAAGTCACGTTTTAGTTCAAGTAACTATTCTCCTTGCATCTAACTAGTCACTCTTTATCCCTCACCCTGTACCCACACAATATATCCGTATTGTCCTTTGTACTCCTTGTCATGTGTCTCAAGCTCTGTTACTATGTCGCCTTTGTATGTTGTCACAATGTTTCCTATATTGGAAGCACAATTTGTATGTACAATGTCACATGTGTTGTCCATTTTGTATTGTTATGTCTTTAGTTGTGAGATTTGGTGAAAAAAGTGTTACTGCGTTCAGTTTTTCTCACCTCAATCTCTTAATGAAAATTATCTAAATATTCATAGATATTATCAGGATACTGTCAAAAATAAAACCGTAGTGGTTTAAAATTCTGTAGAAATTAGGACAAAGATAAAATATTGTTATTTTAAAATCCGAGTGGATCGTTTCTATATGTAAACCCAACCTTCTTGCCTGAACCTACGGTGTTTGGTGGAAATTTTAAGAGTATACTCTTATGAATCTATTCAGGTATCATGCAAAATTTGAGAGGTAGATAATGTATAATATTCAATTTAATTAATCACAGAATACACATAAGCCTAAGTTTTTTTTCTCGTGTCGATAGGCAGCAATTACTGAGTTAAGACGAAAAACGAAGAACGAATTTGACGTGAACGTTCACCGTTGATCAGAAGAAGCTCGGTTATATGACGACAGACATATACATATATCTCTGTCGCAAAATTTTATTATTGACAGGCTCGCGCTTGACCAATATCTCACCTAATGATGTAGTCGACGGTGGAGTACACTTGCTTAGAAATAACCTAATCACTCTTGACATAGTCCCTAGATTGTAGCTATCAAAGAACACAGACTCTGGGAGGGGATTCCACCGCTTTGCGTCACCACGACGTTTGTACTAAAGGTATCCAAATATATCCTTCTATTTCCCCCACCACATCGAGGAGTATCTTCGACCTCACGTAAACAAGAACGATCGATTCCACAACCCCATTAAGCAAGAAGCGTGTTAAAGGCATTCAAAAGTGGTGCAGTAGGTTTATGTGTGTGAAGTCTGTTTCATTTATAATCCAAGAGCTTCGTTCTATAAATACAACGGAACGTTGTAGAAATTCGTACAACAGCCTTACTTAGCTTCGAAATTTTAAATTTTATATAGGTATATTCTTTCTTCCTTCTTTTGTTATTTTTTCTTTCTTCTATATATATAAATATTCTTCTTTTTTTCTTGTTTTATTCTTTTTTTAATATATATATATTTGTGGACTAAAATTTTGAACATACTCCCGGGATATAAAGTAGTAAATGTTCTATTCCAGGACATGTTTTACCCGTGTACCAAGTTTCATTGAATGAATGGATTTCATCTTTCCCGCTCTAGCGTGAAAAAGTAACAAATATATACATATACACTCACTAACTTTCGACTCTACAGAATTAGTGTGATGAAATTGTAAAAAAAATATTTTGTTAGGCTGTAGATTTTGATCATAACAACCACATTTAAATGAATAAATTGAGTGTTATTAATAGTTATTTTCACTCCATAAAACCAATTTACAGCAAAAAAGGTAATTAATTGGCAATGCATCCCGTCAATATTTCATTGAAACAATTCAACTACGAATGACACTGCAAAATTAATTGAATCATAATTCTGTGACTTTTGTCATTGGAACGCAATCGGACTTTCATTAAAGAGATTCCGATATACTTTTAAGTATGAAACATTATTTTAACGAAGGTTCTTCTCTGTAATTTATAAAGATTTTCATGTTTATGAGATTGGGTGCTCGCGATAAGAGTTTTTGAGAAATTTCTTTTGAGTCTTAGAACAGTGAAATACTAAAAATTATGACGAGGTTTAGGCACTCAAAAATTATGAGAAGTGGCAAATACTTAGAAGAAAAGAGAATATTTTACCGTCATTAATTAATTTCCGAGTAATTATAAAGTAATGGCGAGTGGCTGTTGTGTTTTTTATTTATTATGAAAAAATTAAGAGAGTAAAAACTTGAATAATGTTATAGATATGGTTGAAAAATAATTTTGACTAGATATACGGCGTTGCACCATCGGTACATGGTGGACATCCTACCCATACATACGTACAAAGTGTTTTGAGAATATATTAATTTTGCGTACAGCTAAAGAGTGGATTTCTCTGCCGGAGTCTGTGTTTCTTGTTAACTATAACCTAGGGGAGTTTAAGTCAAGAGTAAATAGGTTACTTCTAGGCAAGCGTGCTCCATCGTCGGCCACATCATCACTTATCGTCAGGTGAGATAGTGATCAAACGCGTGCTCAAAAATAATAATAAAAAAATGCTCAAAACAAACCGACCATATGTGGTGTGGTGGTGTGTGTGGTGGTGGTGTGTGTGGTGGTGTGTGTGGTGGTGGTGTGTGTGGTGCTGTGTGGTGTGTGTGTGTGTGTGGTGTGGTGGTGGTGTGGTGTGGTGGTGTGGTGGTGTGGTGGTGGTGTGGTGGTGTGTGGTGTGGTGTGTGGTAGTCGTTTTATCAATTTTAGTCGTAATGTTCTCAGCTAAACATAAGCATCACCCAAGCGTCGCTACACAAAACGATTGTGAGTTACTCACATTAAGTAGGTTCCCTTTTTTGGGGTGGAAAATCTAATATCTCACTCCTCAGACTTTTACTGACTAAAACTCAGTCGTGTTCCTTTCATTGCCCTTTGCGTTCCAGGACCGTAGTGACTATTTCTAACAGTTTCGCAGCCCTGGAAGTTATGGACCATAGCAAGCCCCATCACTTATGCTGACATATCTTTAAGGCGAGCGTAGAACACAACGCGCCGTCGTGTCGGCTCGGGCTTGGTCGCTATTAGACGGCGAGCTAGCTATTGCTCCCCATACAAAAGCCTGCGCTTATGGTGACTGGAAATTGCTCTGCGCGTATCCGCTGACGTACAATAGTGAGCTTCAGCTCATCGTACCCTGCTTCAGCGGATGCCCGCGGTCCTCACCAGGTCATCCGTCAAGATGGATTCCAACGCGAAAATCAGACAGAATCTGTTTTGTTATTGTAATTTATTTATGAAATAAATGCTTATGAAAACATATAATAACACTATAGCTAATCATAACATATACATAACATCAAAACAAGGAAACCAAAACATAACCTTGATTTATCATTGAACATTCTGTTAAATACGTAGTTATTTCCCTGAATACAGTTAATTATTAATTGAATCATTGCAAGTCAAGTAACGAGATATTTGCTTTCACGGTAACTTGTTTAATCACTTTGAACTTTGACAAGCGTTATTGTTTGTGTGTGATCAATTTGCGAGTGGTTTTACGGTTATTGTTCCTTCACAAAAAGATAAATAGATACTGTAATAATTCCTACGTACTGATTAGAAGCGGCCAGGAAAAATGGTCACAACCTTGAACAGCTCATCGTAACTGGCATAGTTGATGGCAAACAACCAAGAGGTTGCAGCCAAAAATGATGGGCAGATCAGGTCCGCTTCCCATTGGACACCCAATTGCACGTCAAACTTCATGACGCCAAGAACCGTCACAGATGGCGAGATACCATCAGTAAGAAGCTAATCTAGCGGGATCTTCATGACCCTCAGGGATAAAGATATCTACAGGACAACGCACCAAATATACCTGTTCATACCCTCACGTTTTGTTTAGAAAATTAACATAACGGAGGATAAGAAGGTTATTGCAAATATTAAGAAATTGTATGCTACAATTTACTCTTTATGAACCCTCGAATTTGAAGTACCTTCCTAAAATTTCGCTTTAATTTAAATAGTTATGTCCATGTTGTGTCGCGTTTTGTGTTCAACAGATTTTTTTTACAGAAAGTTGACTTAATTCAATGAATAGTAGATATACCTACACGTAAATATCCAAAAGAAAATTTAAAATTCTGAATTGTGAAACTGTGAATCTTAAAATCGAGAAACGATTTGATTTGTCATGTAAATATATTCTTCTATTTCTATTATCAATAACTCAAAAGTATGAAGTCAAAACGAATTAGGTACGGTACTAAATTATTTTAACCCACTCTATAGGCCAGTATTGGATACAAAATCTTTATTCAAGACAGTAAACATACGACCACACAACAGGAAAATACATAATAAATCCAAAATAAATGACCGCAAAATTTTGTTCAGGGCTTCCTCATAAATAACTAAAATGTGTAAAAATATCCCCTACACGTAAGCATACTTGGCAACACATATCCATCTCTCCTCCACACACAGATCATAATAAATTCGTCCCATTTGTCGCAAAAACAAAGGAACTGCATTCCGTATTGCAAAAATAACAAATGACTACTAGTGAACGTCATTTGTCGTGTCTTATCAGGCAAACTTTGTCGTATTTTTACCCAACTGTGGTGGAGCCCAAGCGGAAGGTATTGTTGTAGACTATGCGGTGTATGGAATGGAAAATAATGGAGCTGACGTACCTTACTGGATTCGTATTAGATTTATCTGTCGTGTCAGATGAATCCCAATGATATAGGGATAGATCTAGTCGTGTTTAGAACCTATTTGTTACCTTCAAGATACAGAGCACAGGATTTTGTTTCTATTTTTCTTTTCTATTGGTTATAGATTTCATTTGCTACATCTATAGGTAATATGTTTTTGTAGCGACATCTATGGCGTCACATAAGTACTAATCCTGCATCGCGCAATCCAAGTTCTCCGCGCGATTAGAACATATAGAACAGCCGGAATTAATCATCTATCGGGCAGCAGCCCACCAGACATAACACCCGTCTGGCCGGAGGACCCTCCCTTTTCAACCGAGGTTTGCGGGACTTGACTCTCTGTTCCGCATAACTCCAAATTTTAATTGGCGAATTAAAATGGTGTATACGTCGCAACCTTAGAATATTACACGCCATATTACAAGTTGGTGAACTGGCTTGAAAAACGTCGCTGTATGTAATGCGGCTACCTTATGTTAAGCGAACAAATTCATTCACAAAAAATAAAGAAACATACTGCACTAGAAATACTTAAGTACTAATCAAGTTAAAAAAATGGAGGCAGTGAAATCTACCACTAAGCTTTAAAGCTCGAATGGGGCTTAACAAGAGCGCTCTGCAAAGCATACGAGCTTCTTTGTCGACAGTGAGCACTGGCTTTTAGAAGAAATGTATCTCGTTATACCTGGGCTTGTGGATTTTATTTCAGCTTTATACAAACAGGAAACTTTTTTGAAAATTATAAGATTGACATTCTTTCTGAAAGTTGGAACTTTTTAAACCACCAAATTTCTAGATTTTTATTATTGGTATCAAAATGTAATTTTTCCAAACATCGCACATAGAAAGAATTTTTCATATCTGTTCAAAATTAAGTAAATCAGAAATGTTTTCAAATCTGGTGTAGCAGGAAAAGGATGCAGACACTGATATGTAACGTAACCGCCATTAGGTTACGCTGGCACAAAAGAGATAGCAAGATGTTCCTCCCACTCACACTCACTCACTCTTTCTCATGGCAATATTTGTAATGTTAGTTAATAATAAATATAATTTAATTAATAACCAATTTTAATACTGTTTTCAAATGATTTTTATATAATACATATTTTTAAAATGATTTATTTTGGTATTTAGTATTGTTTATCATAAAATATTGAACAAGAAAATACATAATTATATAATACTTTTTTTTTTATAAACTAGTCTTGATTACAATTCCAACTGATGGTAAGTAGTGGTTAGAATGGTGAGGCGCACTAGCTTATTAAGAGCCTATTCACTCTAGCCTTGAAGACACCTAAATTATAATCGGACGGGAAGACCGCAGCAGGCAAGTTGTTCCAGTCTCTCGATGTACGCGGGATTTATGAATATTAATATATGTGCAAGTTTGCGATGATGGGTGTTCTTGCTCTTTCACGCAAAAACTACTGAACGGATTATGATGAAACTTTACAGTATAAAGCCGTATACATGAGAATAAAACATAGACTATGATTTAAAAAAATGCCATTTTTTTTACATATATTTAGTAAAGTAGCTTTTATTAATTAATATTTTATGTAGACTTATTCGTTTCATAAGTTGTTTGGTAGATCAGACCAAAGCCTTAAAAACCCTGAAGTGACGCGCGACGATCTGGAGAGGTTGTCTGAAGAAGACCAGACACAAAGAGAGCTAGAAAGGTATAAGGGTAGTCACTGCCCTTCATCGGGACTGCTTAGTAAAAAAAACGGGGCTTGTTTGTGGTAAGTTTTTATAGAATAAAAATTAGAGATGTCAACAAAATCATAGAGGCCCTTTAGAGCAGATACCCGCCAGGGTGGTGGGGAATTTCTGAATAAGAAACCCACGGTCTTTAGAACGCAAAGGACAACTGAAGGACACAGATGTGGTTTTAGTCATAAAATTTTGACACGCCCTCACGTTCCACTCCAGAGTAGGAAAAATGTTTGGATGATTTGCCAGATAAAAAAAAATGAATAAAAATTTAAAAATACTAACCAAAGAACTAGTTTAAGAGTATCTATGAAACCTACCTATAACCAGAGTATGAAATGAAGTAGCTCCATATACTCGTAACCTTGAGTTAATCTTTGGTACGCCTTTATAGCACTTGCAAATTAATTTCACCTAAAATCTAGACACGTTTGACGCAACTGGCAGAAGACTGTGTCACGCTGTTAACAATAATTAAATTTAATTGAAACAGCTCCAAAGGGTATAGTTAGGAATCCATTTAATTACTAGCTTCTGTTAACGGCTTTGCTCGTGTGAAAGTAGGAAATTATATCAAAGAAACATACCTATTTCCGAGTTAGAAATATTTTATGTTCTAATCTAAGACAGTATACTCGTGTACAAGCCAATTTTTTTTAAAAACAACTTTGCCCCACACTAGGAATTACTATTATTATTTCACAAAAATGTAAATTTATATACATAAGACACCTAGACCAATAACAACTTTGCCCAACACTAGGAATTACTATTATTATTAGTTCACAAAAATGTAAATTTATATACATAAGACACCTAGACCCGGACACCACTATCTGTAGGCCATACAAATATTTGTTCCGTACGGGAATCGAACCAGCGACACGCAGCTCAGCAGTCAATCGCACAACCACTGCGCCAACCGTGACGTCATCCAAATCCTTTACAACATTTGAGCGTGAATAAGAACACACACACTTAAACATAGAAACACACACAAATATACATAGAAACAAACTATTCCATTTATTATAAGTATTAATGTGATATGATTGTGCACGTACGTACATCTTTCCTAATACTGTAGATTTCAAAACTACCATATTTTTGCGTTCTATGTTTGCTATGTACTTTGCCAGACTGGCAAAGTTCTCATATTTTATATATTTTCGTCTTAACCTAAATTATAATATATCTAATTTTATTTCTAAGTATGAGATATGTAATTCACGAAAATATGGAACACTACAAATACTAGTACTGACGTACTTGGTATTTATCAATTTTTGTTTACCTTCCTTCAAAGATTTGTTACAAAAGAATATAAGACAAAAGAAATATATTAAGGTAATGAGGAAAAACTTCTAAAGAAAACTTTTCAGAACTTTGGCAGCATTATTTAAAATGTTCCTTTTTCTTTGCACGAATATAATATTTGTTTACATTTGAGCTCGAAAAATGGTCATTCAGTTATTATTCTTTATTTTTATTACTAACGTTTAATAGTAAGAAAAGTAAGAAATACCTATATAACCGAGATATTTTTAATACCTAACATGGTTTAAAAGAGTGATCATAGAGTGTCTTGCAAATTCTTCTCCATAGAGTTCTATGCTTTGGAATGAGCAATTATAATCATTTTTCTGACTGACTAACTTTTTAACAATTCAAAAGTGCCTGTAAATGGTTTATTTGTAATAAATGCTTTGATTCTTTCTTTGCCAGTTTCTTTGTCCATCACTCACCGATCATCAAAGCAATATTAGAAGATAGTAGGAAACTAAGATCATCAAAACATTACAAAAAACGGTTCAATTTATGAAGCTTAATGATTATACCGCACTATCCCGTCTATTCTACATTAACTGAATAGAATTATTGCTATACCTAATGGTTTTTTAACACCCAGATCGATGCCAGACACGCCTCAATGTCAACTGATGAACCAATTAATCAATTTCTTGTAGACATAAATGTCAAAGTTTGTCCAGCGTGGACCATTGTATAAAGAGGCATTACGTAATGACGCTAGTACTTAACAAAGGCGCCTGAAAACAATGTGTGGATGAAAAAGCTATTTGAGGGTCAAGGGCTAGAAAGAGAAAGATACCTCACGTTCTTATACTAAATAATATTTGATGTAGTTCTTGCTTCGGTTGTCCGCTCATTTCTTGAGAAAAATGTTAGCGACAATAATGCCAAGAAAAAATTGAACTTTTTTGTCAAGTCTCCAGAATATCTGAAACTTTTTGAAGACTAAAATATTTACGCGATAAAAAAAAATTGAAGCGTCAAGTATCGCATAAAGTAACAGCTGGTGAATAAATTTAAAAAAATCTTTAAATTAATCTTCAACTCAAGACTTTTGTGTTGAGTTAGAAACATTAACTGAGTTCTATTTCATTGTTACGTAATGATTCATTAGCTTTAGCCTAGAATTCTACTTAGAAATTAATAATACGAGTCCGTAATAAGGCAAAGGCATTTTTATTATACATATATATAATATACCCTATCTATTTACACATTATATTTACATGTACACACACTCATGCATGCACATACACTCATGCAACACACACGCACGTTGACTATTGCAATTTGTGATGTAATGGGGGGGCCTGGAGCTCTAAAATACAGGCCTTCGCTTAGTTTAGACTCCAGATCTCCCACAAATTACCTTTTTTACTAAAACTGTGTTACTACTTGTCAAGTAAAACTGTGTTGTAATTTGTTGGAGATAAATAAACGTTTTTATTATTATTATTTATTTTGTCACAAAGATAAGTGTAGAAAGGGATATTAATGAACTAATTTTCTATTCGCGTATTAGCAATTGTATTAACAATATTATAACCGCTACCCCACATTAAGAATTACTCCTGTATCGTGGGTGTATTCACAAACATAGAAAAACTCACACACACAGGCCATTCAGGCTCGGAACAACTATATCTAAATAAAAAAAAATGGTTCACATAAATCTTTGTTCCATGCGGGAATCGAGCCCGCGACACGCAGTGCGGCAGCCACTTGCTAAACCACTGCGCCAAACGCAACATCAAAATAAATATTTTACACTAAAATAACTTTTTATCTATAAAAACTGATCAAATAGCTTCATCAAAGAACACACACTCACACACCACACACACACTCATACTCACACTCACACACAAACCACACACACACATCACACACACACACATTTCCTAGGCTATATCTATTTTGTTCTTCCTCTCCGTAATCAAACCCGCGGCCCAGTGCGAGTTGTTGATAGACATATATTTTCGAAGTTTTAGTTCTAGGACATACCAGTTTTCTCACGATATTTTCCTTCCCCGTTTTGAGAGCAGTGATGATGAAACAAATTATACACAGTAATCCGCCTGACTGGATTTGAGCCAACCTACAACTAGTTAGTCAGGGCCGTAACCGCTGGGCCACCAAAGCACAATTGCTGCTGTGACTATAGGTACCTACTCGTAATTAAAAAAAATATTTCAACATAACTATCATTATCTAAAATACATAAATGCTTTACACAACATGTATTTATCCTATTTCCCAGTTATTTTTGTATCACTATATAAAATGTACAATCAATTGTATTTAAATATATTAACTATAAATACTATCGTGCTAAACTAAACTATGTACATATAATACAAATAAACACATTATCCACAACCCAACTTTGCCCCCTGTTGAGCATAAGCCTCGCATTTCTTGTGCTAATCCCCACTCTTGTGCCACCCTTACTTTAGTGAGGTTCTAAGGAAGTAAATACAGAAGTAAACCTACATTGATGATAAAGAAATAAGGTCGCATGAGAGACTAACTATAACATATTATAGCGTAGTCTAAATGAGGCTGGTATTAGAAACTTTTAATGGAACATTGCATGACCATGAAACTCGGCAATAGAGCTTTCAGAAAAAGAGATAAGTTCAGCCTAATCCAGTTACGTAAGCTTTGTAGCATAAATACGGAAGTTTTCTTATATAATTTAATAAGTATAATCCGGTGAGAAATTCTCCTTTTAGGTTTAATAATCTCGTCTTAGCTTACGTACTGAAAATGTGAAAAAAGATTTTAATAATTTAGGGCCCTTTCCACGACTTTCGTAATTCAAGCCAGTATTTCAATTTTAAGTAGTCAGTGAAAAAGGAATTCATATACCTAATCTGGACATCGTAACAAAAAAAAACTTAAAAAATCGGTTGTAGTCAAAATACTCTGTATTTTGTAGGTACTTGGCCGGGTCTATATCGACTTCGCGGCATACCTCATCATCATCTTCCTGCCCTTGTCCCGTGTTATTTGGGGTCGGCGCAACATGTTTTTTTCTTCCATTCTGCCCTGTCACTCGTCATACTATCACTAACTTCCTTTTCTTTCATATCACTCTTCACACAATCCATCCATCTTTTCTTTGGTCTCCCTCTCCCTCTCCATCCATCCACATGTAAACTCATAACTCTTTTAGTAACATGCGTTTCATCCCTCCTCTTCACATGACCATACCAAGACAAACGATTCCCTTTCAACTTTTCAGTCACTGGCGCCACTTTCAAACTTCCCCTAATATACTCATTTCTCACTTTATCCATTCTCGTCACACCACACATCCATCTTAACATTCTCATCTCCGCTACGTGCAATCTTTTCTCATCCGTCTTTTTCACAGCCCAACATTCTGATCCATACAGTATGACAGGCCTTATCACGGACTTGTAGATTTTACCCTTCAACTTGAGAGGCATCCGTGGGTCACAAGTTGTTCCCGTGACCTGTCGCCATTTCATCCATCCTGCGTTGATCCGATGTGTTACGTCCCGGTCTACCTCACCATCCCCTTGGACGAGTGACCCGAGGTACCGAAAGTCGGAGCAGATTGGTATGGGTGTTCCAGCGAGAGATAAAGGCACTGGATTGGAGAGACCGCCGAAATCGCAGAACAAGTATTCCGTTTTGGTTCTACTCAATTTCAGGCCAACACTCTCCAGTCTGTGCCACCACACCTCCAATCTGTTCTGGACCTCTAGGCCACTCTCGGCAACCAACACAATGTCATCGGCAAACAGCATACACCAGGGAGCCTCTTCCTGAATGTCCGACGTCAGAGCATCCATTATCATCAGGAAGAGGTAAGGGCTGAGAGCCGACCCTTGATGTAAGCCGACAGCCACATTGAAGCTGCCAGTGGTGCCCACTGTAGACCGGACTTGGGTACTGCATCGACTGTACATCGCTCGGATCAACTGCACATACTTCCCAGGCACACCTTTCTCCTTAAGGGCCCACCACAGAACCTCACGAGGTACCCGGTCGTATGCCTTTTCGAGGTCAATGAATACCATGTGCAAGTTTTTATGCGCACCTCTGTATTTCTCGCACAGCTGGCGTATAGCAAAAATGGCATCCGCTGTACCCCGACCCGGCATAAAACCGAATTGGTTCTGTGAAATTTCACTCTCTTCTCTCAGTCGCCTTTCAATAACTTTCTCCCAGGCTTTCATAGTATGTGACATTAGCTTTATTCCTCTATAATTGTTGCACTCAAGCACATCACCTTTGTTTTTAAAAATCGGCACCAAAGAGCTATTGCACCACTCATCAGGTATGGCTTCTTCCAGCAACAACTTATTGAAGAACAAAGCTAACCACGTCCATCCATCCACTCGCAATAACTTCCACACTTCAACTGGTATTCCATCTGGACCAATGGCTTTACCATTCTTCATTCCATTTACTGCTATTCTGACTTCATCCATACTAACCATTCTCACTAATCCCACATTCGCTGGTTTATTCTCTAACACCCCACTCCAATTATTTTCTTCATTCATCAATCTTTCAAAATATTCCTTCCACCTCTTTCTGATTTTTTCATCATCCGATAGAACCATTCCAGTTTCATCTCTTATACATCTTACATGACAAACATCCCTCGCCTTTCTCTCTCTTATTCTAGTAAGCCGGTATAGCTCTTTTTGGCCTGCAGGACTGTCCAGTGCGACTTCGCGGCATACCTAATAGCGTAAATAATGATTTTATTTTTATAAAAAAAAACATAGCAACTATTCAAGATTTTTGTTTTTGCCAGACCCTTAAAAATAAGCTTTATTATTTTATGTAACTTTCAAATATTTTCGGGACGTAATCTCATAGATATACACGTTTGAAATCGTATCAATTTCAATCAAGTATTTTTTCATGATATACTCTTTTATATTTGTAGATTTTTAAAGGTTCAAAAAAGTTTAAAATGAGTATAACCTCGCCTTAAGCCGAAAAAACCCGAACACTACCACATTGCATGCAAAAAACATTCACATTCAACTCGTACAAAACACGGTATTAAAGCGATTCTCGCATTCATTCCGTAGTAACAGTCAGGTTCCGCGATTGCGTTCTCAAAAGGGTTAAATTGCACGAGTGTCAAACGTGTGGTGCACCGCCGGACTTGCGGACAAAAGTCCGTTGTGTTATTGCGCGGCCCGTGTCCATTCACGATTGTGGATCTGATTGTGTCCTAGTAGTAAGTAGTAGGTAAGATAGTGACTCTCTCATTAGCGCGAAATACGCGAGTTAAATGTTTTTATCTTCAGCATGTTTAGTGCAGGTATGCTAACGAACATTTTGCTTTTAAGAACTTTGAAGACTTTTATTTATGTGCTAAAAATAGATAACAACTGGATAGCATTTGAAGCATTTTTATAGTCGGATGAAGTGATTCAATTCTTAAGCAAAATACCGCGGTAAAAGAACTTTATCATGATGCATTTACTTCTACCGTTGTCTTGCAAAATTACATACATATAAAAACTAAAGATAATTCTATCTCTCTTAAACTGCGTTCCACGCGGAACCCACACGTGGAACTCTGTTCCACGCGCGCCTCAAGGAAATGTCAGCAAACCGTAGAGGCCCAGCAGGGTCGAAGCCTACTGGGGCCAAGGGTCTGCTTCTGAAAGGAAGACTCGGCCTTGGTATAAAAGGCAACGAAGGAACAGGAGTGGGTTTTTAGTCAGTAAAAGCCTGGCACACCCTCTCGCTCCACCCAAGAGCGAGGGATGTCATTAGATGATTTTCACACCAAAAAAATCTCTCTAAAACCTATATATATTTTTTACCACGATTCAAGATTTCGTTGGGAGTGATTCATTTTACACTGCATACATACTACGGAATTTAAAAAATACGAAAGTTAACCCTACGCTGTCGCTGACCGAGTGACAGATGAATACACGCGACGGCCCGGATTTATACTTCAAATTGGAAAATACGCCGTTCCGTTCATACCAAACGTCATTGTTACCGTGACAGTTTATATTAGGAACGGAACTATTTTGGACCTCACAATACCTTTGTGAATATAGCATCTACATGTTTTATCAATTTTTAGTGGAACTGACGATTAACGACGCGTTGATTTCAAGTGGTTTTTTATTGTCTACTATTTTCAGTATAACTTTATGGCTTCAGTAACATTTTAGTAATGGTTTTACATTGTTGAAGACTACTAAAATAACGCGTGGAAATATAAATCGTTTTTACAGTTAGTTAGTCCTATAAATTTTTATAGTATTTTTCCCAGTAACAATTTTTAACGATACAGATTTTCATATTTATTACAGTCATATCCAATGATATTATAACTACATTGTAGCATAATGTAAAGGACATAATTTTAATGCGTTTTTAAGTTCGCTATCTCTTTCCTACCCATCGAGTTAAAATGGGGTTAAACGTACAATGTTGCGGTCGAGACGAAGCAAATTGAGAATTACGTCATAGCGTTGTATTAAAAGGAAAACTATTTGTTACAAGCGAACTAGAATTAAATTCAACACCACTATTCTCGCTTTGAAATAACAGCTAGAAATACGACTGTAAAGCGAGACAAATAAAATACATAAATGCAAATTTATACGCAACATAATCACAGCAACGCGTGGAATTGAGTATATCAGACACTAGTAAATCTTTAGGTTTACGGCATCTCACTGTGTAGGGTTTTTGAGCATCTCACGTCTCGAATCGTACCAACATTATAGCTTTTACAAGATGTCAATATACACGGAATGTCTCAAACGATGCTAAGTAGTCGATTCGTATTCATACGCGCTTTATTTTGGCATGAAGCGTAGTCCCATATCGTCAGTAATTCAACCAAATTACTGGATGTCCTCATATTCCGATAGTAAATTTCACAGACGTGTGACCTCTTACTTAGGATATTTTAGTGGTCTTACGCGTTCTTAGTGCGCTAAAATATATATTGTCATAATGACAACAATAATATTTTGGCAAATATTTGTGTGTATTTGTGTATATATAAAACTCACTGATTTATCAACGTCCAGCCCCAACCCATAGACCTAGAATGCTAAAATTTTGCACAGAGATTATATTAAAGTTTATTTAGAAATTCAATTAAAGAATAAAAAAAAGATTTTTCAAAATTCACCCCTAAAGGAAATGAAACGGGGGTCCAAAGTTTGTATGAAGAAACTTACTTAAAGCCGAGCGAAGCCGATTTCAGAAGCTAGTATTTGTTTTGTTACTGCTTGAAGCTGAAACTGCTGAATGAATATGAATTAAATTTGGCACACGGGAAGACCATATCCTGGAATAGCACTTATGATATATATAGGACTTTTTATCCCGGCAGTATGTTTCTCTGGGATATTTTTGTACTATCACGAAGGTTAAGCCACTGGCAGCAACTACCTAGTTTATATTTAATTTCATGAAAAAAAAACAAAAGATTACAAATATACGAAAGCAGATTTTTTCAAATATCCTACCTAAGAGGGTCCATTTTCACTCGCCTTTCGTCAACATCGAGCATGGTTTAATAGCTTGTTACTTCATCTAACGCAATCCAAAGCGATGTTTGACAAAAAGGCAACGCGAAAAAAGACAAATAACGCCTGAAAACTCTGTTAGCATTCGATAATACCGTGATTTACTCGAATATTTTACAAAACTTGTTCCAGGAAATACGTGTTTTTTTAAACCCTTAAAAGTTTTTGAAAAATATTGTCGTCATTTAGAATCTTGATTAAATTTGCAAGGTTTCTAATTGTTATACTTTTTTGACTTTTTGAGTAAATTATGAAGTATCAAAGTTCGTTCAAAAAAGCAGATTTTCAGAGGTCTTACTGGATTAGTTTTACACAAATTTATAAATTGATTTCAATAGAAGCCTAGATAATATCCACAAGATACTGTGTTTCCAAAATATCTAATGAAAAATGTGTTATATCGTCATAATCGCGTAAGAGCGGTTGTATGAAAAACAGTGAAAATGTATGTCGAATTGCATCCTTATCCCCATCCTCCTTCGATTTACGCGGTATGAAACCGCGTAAATCGAAGGATTGGAACGATTTGCCTGCTATGGTCTTCCCATCCGATTATAATTTAGGTGTCTTCAAGGCTAGAGTGAATAAGCTCATAGTATACATTGCGATTCACCATCAACAATTGCATCACTGCTTACCATTAGGTGGGATCGCAGTCAGGCATTGGTTTATACCATATAAAGAAAAAGTCAGAACATTTTAAAATGTAGGAATTCTTATAAGTACGGTCGTTACTATTGTGCCTTGAAGAGATGAGCTCCGACTATCAAGTTTACGAGATGAATTTATGTTTCTCAGTGAAAGATGAAATTTATTCTTATGTCAGTAAAACGATAAAAAGTGATGAAAAACTTGGTCGTCGAATAAATCTAGATCCAGGATAAACTATTCCTCAGCAGTTACAGCATCATTTTAAGCTTAACATTAAGCAAGTTTTCTGTCTATATTATTATTGTTATTGTATTTTGATGACATTTGTAGCATAAGAAAATGTATGAAATGAAATAGCATTATATATTAATTTCAAAACCTAATGTAACGGTTTGGCGTAAAATAGGTTAACTTTACTAATTTTTGGGTAAGAATGATACTAACATCACAATATTTTCTTTATTAACAATCTGTTACAATTCGATAAAATAATGGTACAAAAATTCATGATCAGCCATTGATCATCCTGAAAGCTGCGGTCATGAATCGCAATGTATCAAACATTGGCGTTGTCACTAACAATCACGATTTATTACTCGAAAAAGGTCACGATAGCTTATACGATGTTCTTTTGTTTGATTTTAACAATAAATATTAAACGACCTGTTATTTCTGTACCTGTTATTGCTGTACCTGTTATTTTTAAACTCTATACGTTACGACTGTCTGTGACAGAAAGTCACGACGTCGCAGTGATATCTAGTCTAGCGTTGCACTTAGGTTTGAAGCTTGATGTGCTATTTTCGTATTGGCCATGTTTATTTATTGCTCGTTGGGTTCTAAATAATTAATAGTTTTGAGGTTTTTGCTTGTGTAAGCGCTACAGGACGCTTACAAATTTTTAGAAGACACTAACTTACGAAAATACTTTATTATTACTATGGTACGTTGTTTTTATAAAATTAACTGTTTATTTAGATAATTAAGCAGTGTAGGTCTCTATCAAATACTCCTAAAACAGCGTAATAAAATCATTTAAATTTCAAAAGTGAAACTAAACTACACACAAATTATAAATGAAAATAAAAAAATAAAAAAAATAATAAATGAAATATCCTTTACTAAAAAGCTGGAACATTTTAATTTAGAAATTTTAACTGTCGATCCTACTACATACCTATACCTTTATAAACAGAGATATTTTGCAGAAACTCTTCGAATTTTTGCTGGAACTGTGTAAGTCATATTTTTGCAATATGCTGCAAAAAACTATTATTGCATATTTTATTAATCAGTTTACATCCGCTCCGAGCTGCATATTTATTATTAGAATGCAATTAGATAAAGCATCAGGACAACATAATATGTACCTACAATCTACATGACATTGCAAAATGATTATCAATTATGGTTTTCCGGCATCCAAGGTTAATTGAGTTAATGATAACAATTATATAAACAAATATATTGTTCATTTGTTATCTATCTATCCCTAAATATGTATAAAAATGAAAAGCTTTTTTGTAGAGAATGGCTGGATCGATTTGGCTAATTTTGGTCTTGAAATATTCGTGATAAAGGGAAAAATTAAACGGTGAGCATATATAAAAAAAAAACACGAAAAAAAACTTCCGAAGACAACGCCAACTCTAATTAAAATATCATTTTAAAATGAATTATGCTGGTTCTGGTAATGCCTGTAGATCGCTTTATACTTTGACAGTTTAGCTAAAAGGTATCACAACATTCTTTTACTTAATCCTCATGATTTTAACGTGCCCATGTAGGCCTATGTGAAATAAAAACATTTGAATTTTTTTTTACTATTAATCGGTACGAAGTTCGCCGGGTCCGCTTATAATTATCATGCCAAGGTGATTATTAGGTCTGAAGTAGACGCTTCGAGCGTCGGCCATCTTAGGCGCGGATTTGTGGACGACGAGCACTGGGTAGCTTGCCGTCCGGCCGTCCAGTAAGGCGCGTTGTATCCCACGTGCGCCTCAATGAGATGTCAGCTAAACTAAACAGGCTCTGCAGGGCTGATGTCTGCTAGGGTTGCGAGAATTTTAGGTTACCGTGGCCTTGAAACACAAAAAGCAACTGAAGGGACACCGGTAAGTTTTAATCAGTAAAAATCCGGGCAAAACAACGCCGTGTCCTAGTGGGGGCGATCGGCGGCGGCAATCTCTCGCGCCGGGCCTTGGTAAAGGCCACGGTCCGGAGCGAGGAGGAGTGGCAGGCGGTCGCCTCCTTCTGCGAAACAGTAATGTTAGCAAAGGAGGAGGCAGCACGCCTGAGACAATGGTCCTCACGCCCCAACCGCCACTGGGATTCCGATCCCAATTTCCGGCCACCGTAGGCGCGAGCTTGCGGACGGTGAGCAATGGGTGGTTCGCCGTCCGATCGTCCGGTAACCGTCCGGACCGAGCCCAAGTCGTCGACGGCGCGTAGTGTTCCACGCGCGCCTCAAGAAGATGTCAGCAAACCGTAGGGGCCCAGCAGTGTCGAAGCCTACTGGGGCCAAGGGTTTGCTTCTGAAAGGAAGACTCGGCCCTGGTACGAAAGGCAACGAAGGAACAGGAGTGGGTTTTTAGTCAGTAAAAGTCTGACACTATCCCGCACCGCCCAAGATTCCCCCATCTTGTCATTTGATTATATGACCACCGAAAAAAAAAAAATCGGTAATAATCGGTCACGCACTCTCACTCCACTCTAGAGCGAGAGAAGTTGCTTAATGATTTTTTACCTCAAAACAAAAAGGTGATTATTAGATACTTGGTTTCCTATTCTCAATGACGCTAGGTGTGCGATTGTTAAATGAATTAATAATATCTTCGAGAGACACTTTTGTAGGAGGCACTTTGACCTCAATAACTAGGTAAATCAATATAGAAAATAATATGTAGATATCATAACTTATCATTAAAAAACCAATTTGCCCTGATCCCTGGCAAGCAATAAATATAGTTCTGCGACTAAAATCAGGACAACTCGTAAACTCTCACAAAGATTTGATACTACCTCCATTTAGCAAGGCTACAAATTACAAACAGCGCACAGTTTTACACTAACACTGAGCGCACACTCGTACATTCTGCATGCTTTCATCCGTCACTGCGACGGACAGTTTCGTTCAAAGCATTTTTTCACAATATTTCTGCAATGTTGAGTTTCCATTTGAAATTGTGGAACAGAATGCCGATACTCCATTTTATTTGTACTTGTCTTCCTTTCTACATTTGGATATTACCTACTTAATCCACGGGAAATTTCTGAACAGGAAACATGTGGTCCTAGAACGTAAAGGGCAATGGAAGAATCAGGTGTGGTCTTAGTCAGTAAATCTTTGACAATGACTTCTCCCGTTCTAGAGAGGAGCGAAAGGGTGTTTCCGCTCCACTCTAGAACAAGAGAAGTCATTGTATAACTTCACACTTGAAAAAAAAACAACGTATTGAAAATCAATTTGTTAGTAGATGAAACAGATCTGCAAATTTACTATGAACACAGGACAATGACATACCATGCTATACCTGATCTTAGCTTTAGATTTCAGGCCTAGAAAGTTAAAGGCTCAAGCCAAGCACTTAAAATTAAACCGTATTTAATTGAGGATTAGAAATTCAGTCGCAATCTAAGTTTAAACTAAACCCAGTACCCACACATCGACAGAAATCAAGTGCTCATTAGTATTCTGGGAGCGTTGGGAGTTGAGATTTTGTGAAGTTTCGTTCGGCGGACTTTTCGTACGGAGTCGTACGGTGCTGGTACTGTTCGCACGGTATCGCACGGTGTCTTCGATGTGCGCTGGAACTAAACCGTCACGTAAACGTCTACAGTATATTACATGGAAGTTTAACGTCCGTTGGAAGCGGACGAGGCGAGATAATTAACAAAGTTCAGGGGGTTGCTCCGAGTTAATTCCCTTATAGATCGTCGGTTAGCTCTCGTCACTCGTAAGATAGTACGCCGTTTTAAAAGGTCAGCGAGTTTGTCCCAATTACAGTTTCATAAATTATTTTTAATTTTTTTTTTCAGGAATCTAATTTTATTTAGGTAGCGCTAGTTAAGGCCATATTTAAACTGATAACTTCTAAGTTCTCATACATACTCAGGCTCTGATTGATCTGGTTAGTTAGATTGTGGGATTAACAACTTGACAAGGTTTAGGAAAAGGGACCTTAAAAAGGAAACAGGATACCTCCAACCCGGGGTTACACGTGTTTAAACCCTTGGGCTACTCAAAGACTGCAAAACGGAAATCCAAACGTGCCTCAAACCCCATTCATATTTAACATTAACATTATTACGAGTATATCTTTTTAAAAATAAAATTTAAATTCCGCCATTTATGTCCGCCTCTTTACTTTATGTGTATAAAAAATCAAATTTATGAATTATTAATTATAACTAACTAAAACAATCTTAAACATGGCGTCGTAAAAACTCTTCCAAATCACTGTTGACTCTTAATGTGCTCAAAAGACTGGCATTAACATTCTTTAGTCAGTTAAGTTTTTTTTTCATCGGTAGTTACTAGTATATACCCTAAATGCAACAGAGTGGCATTGTAACGTGGTCGCTTACAATGGGCCTCATCAGAAGGCTTAAAGTCACTCAAAGGGCAGTGGAAAGGGCTATGCTCGGAGTTTCCTTGCGTGATCGCGTCAGTAATGAAGATATCCGCAGGAGAACCAAGGGCTCAAGGGATCAAGGGCAAGGGAAGAATCGCCAAACTTAAGTGGCAGTGGGCAGGGCACATTGCTCGCAGAACAGATGGTCGATGGGGACGAAAGGTTCTGGAATGGCGACCACGTACCGGAAGACGCAGCGTTGGAAGGCCTCCCCACAAGGTGGACCGATGACCTGGTGAGGGTCGCGGGAATCCGATGGATGCGAGACGACCGGTCCTGTTGTCATTGCGGCAACATTTGGGGAAGGCCTATGTCCAACAGTGGACGTCTTTCGGCTGAAATGATGAACAGAGTGGCTATTGGGGCTTTTATATTGATTAATGCGTACCAAATATGGTTCTGTAATATTTTGACCAAAAACCATAAAAATGCATAAAGTATAAACTTAAAACGTTATTTACGACTATTTTCTTACTTTTTTGACTCGTACCCACCAGAATTATTTGCTACAAAATTGCCAAAAATAAACTAAATCAGTATATCTTAACCACTTCAATTATTCTGAGTGAATCAAGATCAGAACTCTGGGTAGCTAATGTTTGAAAAAATGTCTACAACATGGTTATAGTAGTTACATAAAAATACTTTGTAAACTATTGATTAAGTAGTGACGTGTTAATTATGTAAAAATACTTAAGACAATATTGGACAACAGCGGTGACCTAGTGGTAACGGCCCCTACTTGCGAGTTGTAGGTCGCGGTTTTAAACCCATCCAGGCGCATAACTTTGTGTAATTTATTTCATCACCATTGCTCTCAAAACGGTGAAGGAAAACATTGTGAGACATGTTCAAGAACTAAAAACTCCATTGATATGTGACATCCACCAACCCACATTGGACCCGAGTGGTGGATTACGTCCCTTTCCCTTTCCTAGAGAGAAAGCCTGAGTCCCAACTATGGACGTTCCCATAGTTGGGACTCAGGCTTTCTGCTTTAAAGACAATAATATTCCAATTCCAACATTCTAATCTAGTCTATCGATTAATGAACTGGCAGTCGAGTCAGTGACCGCTCAGACTAAATCTCCACTGTACCGCAAAGAGCACGTTAAGCCCGGCTTCTAATAAACTAAGTCCTATTACAAATTAACTTGACACACATAAATAAAAAGTTCGACGATGACGTCAGACGAATTGGACCTTGGATAATTACGGTTTCGTAATTTTTCCAAGTTTTTGAATAAAGTAAATAAAGTGATTAATAATTAGTAAAATAGTAATTAGCCTTAGCTGAATTCCGCTTACATGCCTTTATTTTTTTCTTTTTTTAATAATAAGTACATATTTATTTGACAAAATAAAGAAGAAAAAATAATAATTGGTTACTAATTTTTTTAATTATTTTATAAAAATCGTCACTCTTGCACGTTTTTTTGTTAAATGTAGTAGTATACACTTAAAAAAAAATGGGCTAATCAGGGTTTGTAGATCATCATATGGCTCTGAAACGTCGTCGCTCGCAATGAGCCTCATCAGAAGGCTTAGTCATCCAAACGGCAATGGAAACCCTATGCTCGGATATTCCTTGCGTGATCGAAAACTAGTCAAAAACTTTGTTAAAATAAAATTAAAATTGACATTAATAAAATCGATCAAGTACGAGTTGGTCTCGCGCACTGATGGTTACGTGCAAAAAGCATAAAATCGAAAAAAATAAATTATTTTGTGATATAACTACAAATTTACAGTATTCAGATTTTTTTTACTTGTTCAACATGAAATTACTTTTTGCCAAATTTCATGATTCTGGCTCAACAGGAAATAATAATATTTCACAACTATTACACAACGCCGTCTAGTACCAAGCTAATCAGCGCTTGTGTTAAACACACACACACACATAGTACTAGACAACTGATAAACATACTTAAACATATGTACATAACATACATATTATAGATAAATTACACCCAGACACAGAACAAATGATCATGACAATCACACAAACATTTGTCCTGGGTGGGAATAGAACCCACGACCTCCAACATAGCAAACAGGGTCACTAACCACTAGACCAACAGGCCATTCAAATCTCGTATAGGTTTAGATTCCCTTGGGAACGTCGAAATATGTGCCATAAATGGAACATAAACGGCCTTATCTTTAAATTACGTTGACTTGAAGAAGCTTGATTTTTTTACTACCCTAAAAGATATCGTTGGTGTTATTTTTATGTTAATTTCAGCTTGATACCTTTATGCGTTCCTGAGAAAAAGGGTCTTGACAGACGGACGATGGAGTTTTACCGACTGAGCTCCGGAACCCTAAAAAATAAAGATTAGCCCAACTAAAGAGACACAGATAGAATCACGAACATTGAATGGTAAAGCGGTATGAACGATACAGACTGACATATTTCATAGCAAACTGTTTGAAGTATACCTCCCACTTTATGATGGTAACAACAAAGGGATTTTCGAGGAATTATGAACATCGTAATCTGCTTTTCAGTATAATTTATATTGTTATGTTTCATGCAAACGTTTCAAATGGTTTCAAACGTTTATGTAGAGTTACGCGTAATCTTTTTGCTACGTAGAGGTTTACACTTAGCACTTTATTTTCTTATAATCCCACTAATATTAAGTACGAAAATTAATTTGGCTTATACGTAGCCAGTTTACCAGCTAGTCTAGAACTTGGTAAAATGAAAATTGAGTACATTTATTTAAATTAATGTGCTATTTAATATCTCTAGTCTCGCATCCATTGGGAATCCGATGGATGCAAGACGCACGGAACCATTTGTTGTAGCGACAGTTGGGGAGGTCTTTTTTTTTCGGTTGGGAAAATCATCTAATGACATCCCACGCTCTTGGGCGGAGCGCGAGATAGTGTCAGACTTTTACTGACTAAAACCTACTCCTGTTCCTTCTTTGCCATTTTTTTTCCCAGGGCCCCGGGGATCTCTTTCGCATCACCAATGGCCCCAGTAGGCTTCGACCCTGCTGGGCCCCTACGATTTGCTGAAATCTCCCGGAGGCGCGCGTGGAACAATACTACAATCTATGTCTAGCAGAGGACGTCTTTCGGCTGAATGTATGATAATGATGCTATTTAAGCTAAGTTGAAAGCTTAGTTGGCGCAATGGTAGGGCGATCGGCTGCTGCGCTTTGTGTCACGGGTTCGACTCCCACACGGAACAAATATTTGTAAGGCCAACAGATATGTGTTCTGGGTCTGGGTGTCTTGTGTATATAAGCTTACATGTATATGATCGCACCCACGATACAGAAGTTATTCCTAGTTTAGGACAACGTATTAAAAAAAAAAACTTAATTTCAAACTATAAAAAAAGAGACTAAGGAAATTTAAAATTTTTGCTCCGGTGAAGTTGTTGGCAGAAGTTAATAGTACTGCAGGGTCTTAACTCTGCCTTCTCTATAGAGAAGGCGCACAAAAATGAGATAGTTCGTTTATTTTCTATGTTTACGGGGCCCGAAATACACAAAAGATCCCAACTAAAGGCATCAACTACAATACGTAATTAGAATAATGCACAATTTTATAAATTCCAACTAGAAAATTAATATACAATCGTAATAAGTACTGAAATTTTACTTAAATACACTTTTCTTTTTTTTAAGAAATTATGTATTCTCATTGATAGTCAAATAATATGGTCATCGACGCATTAGTAACGACACCAAATGACCTCTAAAAAGACAGTGGCATAGTCATCACGATCTTTCCCTCTCCTAGACTGGACTCAGACCTCCTCGGTCTGAGTCCCAGCAGTGGGAACATTATAAGACCGCCTATGCTATGCTATAGTCATCACGTGCTACCATGCATGACGAGGCATAGGGAAGACCCCTTTACAGTCTCCCAAGGAAGCGGCTTAACAGATGCAGAACAGCAAGTTCCGGGGTGGTCTTTTAAGAGGTCACGGGACCTTTTTCTTGTGCTTATGGTGTTAACGGGGATCACCCCGTTAACATCATTTTTTTCTCACTATAACCTTATCATCATCATTATCATTTCAGCCGAAAGACGTCCATTGTTGGACATAGGCCTCCCCCAAGCGTCGCCACAACGACCGATCCAGTGCGTCTCGCATCCACCGCATTCCCGCGACTCTCACCAGGTCTTCGGTACACCTTGAACTGAATAGTCTGCACTATAACCTTATAGTGAGATAAAAATCCTACACTCAATGGTCTTTTCTCCAAAATCCCAGACGATTTAGAGAAGAGGCCTGAGTCCCAGCGTTGGGAACAATATAAGGCTGATTCTGTGTTTTGTTATACAACAAAAAAGGTTTAAGTATGTTACTTTCTTTTCTGTGCTTTAAGTATGTTAGTTTCTTGAAAACTCACATCACACTAAAACTTAAAACTTGCATAAAGTTTTTGCACAAAAGCAAATAAAAGTTAAAAAGTATTCTTAAAACTTCTTAATGAAATTAAATGTTTCATTGCTAGTAAAAATTTATTAAAATTCATAAGATTTCGTCTTTTAATCTTTAAACATTAGTTTTAATGAAAAGCTATTAACTGAAATGCGTTTTAATTATGAAATAAAATTTTGTTATTAAAAAAAAATAAGAGATTTTTTTTTTAATAAGAAGAATTTATTTCAGTGCCATAATAATATAATCATAAACTATCTGACCCAGCAAATGTTGTTCTGTCATACAAATTACCAAAGAAAAAAATGGAGGTTGGCGGTAAGAAGGTAATTGTAAGGAAATAGCCTAAGACCTTTTCTCAGATCTACCAAATATACACAAGTAATTTCATAAAAATCGGTGAAGCAATGCTGTGACACGAGATTTTTACAAATTAGGTTATGTCATACTAGTCGCCGCCAGCGGCTTTACTAGAAAATGATCCCAAGGGATCATTCTCCCGGGATATAAAGTAGTATATGTGCTATTCCAAGACATGGTCTACCCATGTACCAAGTTTCATCGAAATTCATTGAGTAGTTTTTGAGTGAAAGAGTAACAAACATTCACACATCTATACATACATACTTTCATGTTTATAATATCAGTAGGATATTTAACGTAATAATTAAAAAACGTTGACTTTTTAATATGATGTTAAAATAGGTGATCTGTGCTCAGAATAAAAGATTCGATCATAATGTTTTACCAAACCGTTAACTTACTTATTCAGAAAGTTATGTACTATTTTCAGAACCGTTTATTAAAGATTTTTAAATAAACTCTCACATCATTATTATCGTATAGCTTAATTTTAAATTTATTGAGTTTTGCAGTTAAACAAACTCCCACCAAAAATGCAAATAAAAAAGCAAATACCCAAGTATGATAAGTGAAGGTCCATATAATTGCATCGCTGTCACTCCGAGGGAACCTAGAGAGAATGCACTTTTATTACTGTACCTCGAAACTGGGTCAGGACGAGAATAAAACCCCGAGTAACTTCGCTATCCTGTGTATATCGCCAATGATTTATATTATAGTCTTGCGCAAAGAGATGCGGGAATAGCCATTGTTATTTACGAAAAATATGGCGTTGAAGTATCATGGAATGGCTGTGTAAAGTTTGAGTGTGATTTTAAGAGGCGTCTGGTTTTAGGAAATGGAGAAATTGAAATGTTTGACTGTTAAATTGGATTGAAGTGTAACTTTAACGAACACATAAAGCTATTGTTGGGAAACCATCAAGTATGGTAATTTAATTATTTATTAATTTATGTACACACATATAAGGCCGCTGTCTCACTGGCGTTTTACGAGCGTTGGCGCTGAAGCTTGTACGCAAGAAACTTGCGACGTTAACGTCGCGTCTGCGCCACGTTGGCGCTTTGCTACTAGAAATTCACGACGTTAATGTCGCGTTTGCGCAACGTTGACGCTGTGCAGACGTTGGAGAAGCGTCAACGCTCGTAAAACGCCAGTGGAATAGCGGCCTTATAAAAGACAAGAAAAATCTTTCAACATACTGCGAAAGGAAAGTTGGAAAAAAACAGTTAACATTAAAATAATATAACTTATAATATGAAAATATACTATCATAATAATATACATACATAGAATAAATAACACAATAATACATACTTATAAGTACTAATTTTGATATTATCAAGGGTAGAAGTCACCAAGACTTTTCGATAGAAGACTAAAGCGGTATATGGTAAATACTGTTATCTTTCTGTCGTTATTACATGTGACTTGGGGTCAGTGCAACATGTTGTGTCTATCAATCTTCATGTCAACTATCACGCTAATCTTTTCCTTATCTTTCATTATGTCTATATTATAGGTTTTTTCTAAAGGACTTTTAGCATTACGAGTCACAATTTGATACTTTTTATTGAGGTGTCAAAGTCGACAGTTTAAAACCCAGCTGTGTTTCTTCAGTTGCCCTTTGCGTGTTATCATGGCCACAGAAACTCTTTTGAATAACACAGCAGCTCTAGCAAGACGCAATTGATGCCTAAAATATCATTTCGTTTTAATATTTAACGAGATATATTTTCATTCACTCGTTCGTTCGACTCGTTCACCGTAACAGTTTTCCCTGTGCGATAAGACCGTCCATTCTACACTGGTTTATAATTTTTGTCTTTTATTTATAAGAAGTAATAATAATAATATTCTACAACTATTACACAACGCCAACTAGTCCCAAACTAAGCAAAGTTTGTGCTACGAGTATTAGACAACTGATAAACATACTTATATATTTCTAACTAAATACATATTATAGATATGTTGCACCCAGACACAGAACTAATGATCGTGGTCATCACACATACATTTGTCTTGGGTCAGGGCTACTAACAACTAGATCAATTTACAGGCCAGTTAAAAGTAAAATACAGAGTATAATCAAAAAATTACCCCTCGACATTGATCAAACTCGTGTATTAACCCCAAAATATCCAGACTGTCAGCTAAACAAATCTTAATCAGTCAGAAAAAGCCACAGTCATGCATAAACGATTAATCTCGGTACCAATGGTTGCACAAAAAGCAACCAAACCCACTGATTGTAATAAATCTCCGAGCTGAGGCTACTGAGAATAGAGATTAAAATCGTCTGGCAAGTTTTTGTTACTTATCGTACTTATTGTCAGATGCATTGGTGCTTGGATGCCTGGATAGTATTTATCCCTGAACTAGATTACAGCTTGTGTGAGTTATGTAGGTTTAATAATACTGAGCGTATTTTTGCTTTCATGATTTATTTTTATATGTATGTATACTTTGTTTTACGTTAAGATAATAAATGATACAAATGGAACCATAAATTGAAAAAAAAAAACATTTAATTGGTCGAAAACATTCACGAAGGAACAGGAGTGGGTTTTTAGTCAGTAAAAGTCTGACACTATCTCCCCCTCCGCCCAAGAGCGGGATTTGTCATTAGATGATTTTCCCACCTAAAAAAATCTTTGTTGAAGTCTATTCTGTGTTAACTAATGTTTAGGTACACTTTACACAACATTAAAACCCCACGGTTTTTTAAAACTAACGACATAAGCACGTAGTGTGCCCATCAGAAAAAATGTACACGTTTCTGACCTTTAGATATATACTACAATAAATAAAACATTGACAATATTTCCCCTTTCCAAACGCTCGAGTGTCACTATTGTGCGCATCGCCCGGAGGAAACGATGGAGCATACGGTGGAAGTCTGCTCCACCTGATCGGAGCATCGTCATGTCCTATTGGTAGTGACCTATAACGTCCGGCATTGGTTCGGGCCATGGTCTGGAGTGAGGGGGACTGCGAAAGGATCATCTATTTCTGTAAAGCAGCAATGGAGCGAAAGAGATGGCCGCAACCTTGAGGAAGGAAACATCCTAACGGCCCAGCTACTGCCATAAGAGACGCCCCGGCCGCCGTTAATGCAGGTTTGCGGACGATAAGCAACGAATCGCTCGCCGTCTGGTAAAGACGAAGCCCAAGTCGATGACGCGTCGTGATCTACGCGCGCCTGAAAGAGATGTCAGCAAAACCGAAGGGGCTCAGTAGGACCGAAACCCGTTAGGACTGCGGGAACGTTTGAAAGAGTAACTATAGCCCCGAAACGCAAAAAACAACTGCAAGAACACAGGAGTAATCTGACACTCGCTCTCGCTTCACTCAGTACGGGAGATTTTTTTTTATTGATATAAACTAGTGCTTGACTGCGATCCTACCTGATGGTAAGCAGTGATGCAGTCGTTGATGGTGAGGCACACTAGTTTATTAAGAGCCTATTTACTCTAGCCTTGCAGACACCTAAATTATAATCGGACGGGAAGATCGAAGCAGGCAAATTGTTCCAGTCTTTCGATGTACGCGGTATAAATGACGAGGTGAAACGCTTTGTTCGGGCCGTAAAGGTTTTAACAACGTATTTGATGATTTCTCACCTTAACTATAAACGTGAGTACCGTAAAAACTAAAGCATAATACAAAAAAATACACGGTTACGATGTTGCACTTTTTAAAGCCTCGTGGCCTCACTAATGAGAAACTACGTGAACTAAAACAATAATTAAGAAACTCTACCTCGACTCACAATGGCTGAAAATGTTTTTCTGTATAAATTCTGTTTAAAAAACTTGAAGTACTGCTGAGCCGCCATTCATTTCAGTTTTTTAATGGAAGGCAAATTTTAGAAAGTTTTTACCTATACCTACTTATCGTTTCTGAGGAAAGTATCACATATAAAATAAATTTATGTATGGTAATATAAGAAAGACTGCAGTCACAAGGTTCATACAGTATAAAAAGTGAAAATTATTTTAAAAAATAGTTGCGTCTAAAAGGGGAAGAAAGGGTCATTCCCGCAATGCTACTGAAAGAAAAAATAATATATAATTAGAAATATTAAAAATACTTTTGATAATATAAATAAGTGAGCAGGTTTAGAAGTTCAAATAAAATAAAAAATATTGGCGTAGATTTTTTTTATAATACGAGTTTATTATTATTATTTTAGTATTTGTAGGTTTTTGTATGGTGTACAAATAGAGAACTTATTTATTTACCTATCTAGGTATTGTTAAAATAAGTATGTTTTAAAATAGCCCTTATATAATATCCAGTATTTGGTTAGATGGAATACTTAAGGTAAGAACAGACTCCCAGGGCGTTGAAAGTCTCAAGGCGATTTCCAGTCACCGTAGGCGCTAGTTTACGGACGGCAAGCAATGGGTAGCTTGCCGTCCGATAAAAACCGGGCCCAAGTCGGCGGCGGCGCGATGTGTTTAAAGAACTGTCAGCAAAATTGACAGGGCCCGTTAGGGCCTATGCCTGTCAGAGCTGTGGAAATTTTGCGCAAAAAAAAACACAGATGTGTTTTAGTCAGTATGTCACTATTTAATTAATTCCCATCTCAAAAAGGCCGTTTTATATGACTGAAACATTTATCTAATTTGTGTTCGAAAATGTGCAATGTAATGTCTTCATTTAAATAATCACCGCAGTGAATCGAGTCAGGAAACATTGTGATCACCACACCGAAGTTTTATTTCCCGAATAAATAATTAAAAATATTTCCAAAACATAAAAGCTAGAACAATCTCAAAAACCTCATTTACATAACACCTCATTTTCATCCCATAAAGCGTAGAATTTCAATTCTCTTTCGGTTATATTTTGATACAAAAGAAAGTTAAATAGTTCACCCAACCTTCACATAATGCAGCTTTATTTAAATACTAAAACTTAAATAAAAACCGGCCAAGTGCGAGTCAGAATCCGTAGCAAAAAATGATAAAAAAATCACGTTTGTTGTATGGGAGCCCCACTTAAATATTTATTTCATTCTGTCTTTAGTCTTTGTTGTTATAGCGGCAACAGAAATACATCATATGTGAAAATTTCAACTATCTAGCTATCACGATTTATGAGACACAGCCTGGTGACAGACGAACAAACAGACAGACAGATGGACGGACGGACAGCAAAGTCTTAGTAATAGGGTCCAGGATTACTCTAGGTATAATACATTGAAGTTTGCATCAAAAGTCAATTTCGTACCTGTACAATACACATTTTATAGACCTTAATTAAAATGAAAAATAATTGGATAAACTTGTTATGCTCTGCTTGGGACTGCACGATTGGCACTCAATATTGCAATAAACTCAAGATCAATAGAATTGCTGTGAGTTCTATTATCGGGAACCGGGGTGAATGTAAACAGGCTATTTGTCACTTGCAACCGACTCTCGCCTTGGGAACGATTAAGTGGAGCTATTGTAAAGTGCTGGTTGGAATAAAGTTTTTTCTCCTGTAATTGGGTTAGTGGAAAGTTTTTCGTTTTTTGTACTTTTATTTAGATGAATTATGGAACTAACTACAATTTCATAAAATTAAAAGCTGAATAGAATAGGATATATAAAGAACTTTGTGGTCCATCTATGCTAATATAATATAGAAGGCATTTATATTTTTTATTTTTATTCCTAATTAATAAATTTAAAAATTACTGGATCAATCTACTCGTAAAGCCAACAGAATGCCGTTTTATCACTAAATGACATAAGCTCTATATATTTTTAACTTTCACACGAGCGAAGACGCTGGAAGAAGATAGTTTGTTCATAATGTAGATTTTTTAAACAATGGAACACAAGTATCGTTTTCATTATTAGAACATGTATTTGTCTAGGTGTAAGAGAAGAAATCTTATAGATTTATTTTTAGATTTTGAAATATGTTTAAATAAATGCAAAAGCCACCATTTTTTTATTTACAAAAAAAGTATAATATTCTGTATAACTTTTCTCTTATTCCGTCTAACATTCGCGGTCCTGCAAATACAACGAAACAAGGCAATTGAGTCTAGAAAACTGGTGTTATGTGTCAAGTCATAAAAGCAACAAAGCTAGATGCGTTGACGTTATAATATTAACTTTAAAACATAGAGAATAAGGTTGCAAGTTGTGTGGAACTTGTTATTTCTATAGTTTTAAAAGAGCATGCACCAATGTTGTGCCATGCAGGTTTTCTCGCAATATCATCGTGTGACTGTCTTCTTTTCTTTGCATTTTAGCACGAATGTCCTTTGTGCCCTACACTGTGATGAGGTCAACAACATTTTGCTTGCAACATTACAAAGATAAACTGATTACTGTTCGACCGTTTTGAAAGATTTTGTTTGTTATTTAAACTTTATTTACAGAAGTCGTACATGGGCGGACTTAATGCAACGCTCCTCATCCCTTGAAAGTTGACTGGCAGGGAATGCCCCTTTACCAATCAACCTACAAGAGAGGAGACCGGAATGAAGAGAGGTTGAGGGGAGGAGAAGATTCTCAAGCAAGCAGATTTTTAGTAATTACAAAAACATTGTTTATAGACACACTTTATCGATCAATAAAAAAAATATTCAATGACAACTTTTAGTACACATTATACGTTTTGTATTTTATTGCATATTTTTTAATAATATTTCAAGGTATTCTTACGAACAAATTAATTATACAAAATGTGCTTTTGTTTAATTTATATAATAATTTAAAAAACTTTATAATATTATTGAACAATATAATTATGTTCGATAATAATACAAGGTATTTTTACATTAAATTAAATTAAATTAAACAAAAAGTAATTTCCAATTTTTTGACAACAATAAATAATATTCAATAAATTTTTAATAACTGGTTTCATTAATTAGGCTTTTCAGTAAGAGTATTTCTTGCTGGAGGCAAAAAATGTAACTTCCATTGAGACTCACTATTTACTCATTGTGTTCCTTAGATCTCGTTAATTTACTAAAACAAAACCCCTTAGGGTAAAATGAAACATCGCAAATAATTAAATAAATTATTTTTTACCGTCGAAGAAATCATAAGGCTGAGTACAAAATCGTCAATTTCCGTGGAATGTAACATTCCTGCCAGTAGCAGTTACTAAGTATACCAGCAAAAGATCAATTCAACAAGATTTTCGAGGAACATGATACTCTGACGAACGCTAGATGATGTGTTTAACCTTTAGAGGTATGCAGTACAAGGTTTAAAGTCCTGCAAACCTTCGTTGAAAGAAAGAATTCTCTGACCAAGCTGGTATTGTGTCTAGTCTGGGCATCTGCGCGATAGTTGATTTTGGGCTGTTGTCATTTTTCGTTCTCCTGCGGACATCTTAATTCCTGATTCAATCACACAACGAAGCAATGTGTACTCGCCTTTATTCGAAATTTTCCTCTCTCAATTATTTACGGTTAAAGTTAATTAACCACCGCCTTTTGTATAAACAGTTTTCCTTATGTGTTCTTCAAAATGCGGCTTAAGAGACTATAAAGTTAAATGAGTTCCTTGGTTTTTGTGAAAGAAATTGAACCTTGTAGCTAGAAAGCGAATTCGCTTGTAGGTAATGAGCGCCATTTTTAAAGCAAGCGATGTTCATTATTTTAATAG
This sequence comes from Mythimna impura, assembly GCA_905147345.3. Lineage (NCBI taxonomy): Eukaryota > Metazoa > Arthropoda > Insecta > Lepidoptera > Noctuidae > Mythimna > Mythimna impura. The sequence continues at coordinate 18,706,026 of LR990356.1, read as the reverse complement.
ATATGATGTATTTTTTTTTTTCGTGGAAAATCATCAAAAGAATTATCACGATTTTTTAAAAAATTATATAAACCATTGTGCTTGACTGCTGCCACCATGACTCCCACCTGATGATGCAGTGGTTGAGCAATTGGTTCGTGCGTTGGTCTCCGTGTCACGGGTTCGATTCCCACGCGGTTGAAATATTTGTATGGTGTACAGAAATCCATCAAGCCGCACTAGGCCTGTGTGGTTGGTTATGGCCCATTCCCTCTCCTAGAGAGGAAGCCTGAGTCTCAACAGTGGGAAAAATATAAGGGTGCATAAGCTTATGCTACAAAAAGTTGCTCTAAATCTGGATGTCTTGTGTATGTGCGTTTAACGATACATACCTACGTGATTTGAAGTGTAAGGAAAAGTTGAAAAAAAAAAACACAAAATATATTTTATTTGTACAAAACAAATACACAAAAAATTAAATCATCTTTTTACCGTGTATCTTTTGGTTTAACATAATATTCGAGCAAATCTCTTCCATTCTACATTTGTTAAATAACATACAATTTTCAATTCCCAAAGCGTGCCATTGTAGAGTCAGGTAAGGCGGCAACCCCGCGTCACGTGCATCCGCTCCATCTCTACATGGAATAAGACTCTACCCGAGTCTACCCGTGAAAAGAATTACTGTGAAGAGTGCACTTATGCGTAAAACAAGACCCTACCGGAGACGGATCAAAATAATATGATTTAAAACGAATTTGAGGAAGAAATAAGCTGTATTTGGATTGCAATGTTCTGAAATAGTAAAGTTAGATTTTGACTTTGTGTTTGTGTTTGTTTTGGTTTTAATCTACTATATTTTTATTTAGGTTTCTAAATCATCCAATGACTTATCTTGCTCTAGAGCGGAACTGGAGGCTTTTACTGACTAAAACCACATCAATGTTCCTTCTTTGCCTTGCATTTCAGGACCCTGGTTCGTTCGTTAGTTCCCTTTCGGAAGTCAATCCATGGGATCTACTATATTGGAGCTTAGATCTCGCGACACAGGGAGATCGAAGTTCTAATAAATATGTTTATCGGTTTTTCTGTTCGAGGAATTCAACCCATTTAAATGTATTTTTTGAGAAATATATTATTCTACTAGTTGGTTCCCGTGACTTTGTCCGCGTCAGACTCGCAAAACAGCACAATACCATTTGGTCACAATTTCAAGATATTTTTTTGCTCAGAACCATTTTTTTTTTTTTTTTAGATATTTGTCAAAGCTCCTTATAACTGCAGCAGCATCTACCAGTGAAAGTCCTGTAAAATCGGTCGAGTCATTTTGGACATAAGTACGTATTTTATACACAAACAGACTAAAAGAAAAAAAAAATGCATTTTTGTCATAGCTATCGAATGTACTTTCTAATATGAATTATACATACAATATACATTACAAAACGACACTTCAATTTTATAGATTAATAATTATTATTATCCATGGTCGTGGTAGAATTACGTAACTAATTTCTATAGCCACAGCGTTCTTTCGGTTTGAGGATTTTTGATGGGAAACTGCTAGTTTTAAAGAAATGTTTTGATTTCGATTTTGAACTTTTCAAATGAAAATTGATTAAAATTGAAAAATAAGGTAAAGTTTTAATATGTCATCCTGACAGTTGACCATAATTGTCAATGTTTAAACATTAACAGTTGATAGTATTGATAAGGTCCGCTATCCAGCAAAAGCACTTTTATAGCCATAGCTATAAAGAAGCTATAACGGCATCATAACACCTTTACGATGTACTTTAATAATGTGTTACGGGCACATTAAATGCATTGCTGTAAATATATACTGAGCTATTAAATACTTATACTAGCGTAATGATTAATCTATACTAATAAATCGTTTAATAATTTATTTAAAGATATGTATTATATATTAAATAAAAAAAATATATATAAATATACAACATTTAAAATTAAAAAAAAAATGTTCGACCACGAAAACAGTTATTTCATTTTAATATTTTTATTTAATTATTACAGATTTGCTGCAGTTATTAAATCTATACTTATGTTAATAAGAAACTTAAAACTTTTCAATTGCTTTTATTTACAATAATTAGCTTTAAGATGTTTTTGAACTTTCGGGCCCTATAAAATTGTATATAAATTTATATTTTTTCAATGAACGTTGGTTGCCCTACAATAGGCATTCCTCCTGAATCTCGGGTGCATTTACAAACATATAAACTCACGTACCTACACATATATACCAGACCCTGAACAACTATCTGTAGAGCATACAAATCGCTCAACTACAGCGCCAACCATACTGTGAAATATAACTGATATAAATTCTTTTACAATTGAATTTAAAGGCACCATTTTTTTTGGGCGTTTTTGTGGGGCTGGCCCTAGGCCAGAGCACTTCGACCCTTCTGGATCTTTTGTACTAATCTTTTTTTTTAGTGTAGTTAATCATCAAATAACACCTTTCAATTTGGGAGCAAGTGGAAGAGTCAGACTTTTACAGACTAAAACCCACCTGTGTTTTTTTCATTACCCTTTGCGTTTCATGGCCAGGGCGACTCATTTAAACAAACCTGTAACTTGTTACACCGTAGTACATATATATCGATGTGTTACACTGAATAAAACTTTAATTTGCACAATATTAGAAATTCTTCTTGCCTAGCACTGATAGGTTAGCTGTTTTTTTTTATGATTGAGTAAGATACAGGCTCCTTTTCTCGAGGAAAAAGGAAGCCTGGCCGTCCTCAGCAAATGCAGTGACACACCGTGCTGGCAGAAGCGACGGAGCGACGAAAAGTGAAGCTCAAGACCGGTCATGATGGGCGACTACTGTGGACGCCCTCTGCCCCAGCTAGGGGATATAAGATCCTAAGTCATGACACTAAAGCAGCCCCTAGTGAGATGTGTCGGTGTCACCACGATGTATGTATCTTACTCGATATGATCGAGTAAGATACAGGCTCTTTTTATTGAGGGAAAAGGAAGCCTGGCCGTCCTCAGCAAATGCAGTGACACACCGTGCTGGCAAAAGCGACGGAGCAACGAAAAGTGAAGCTCAAGACCGGTCATGATGGGCGACTACTATAGACGCCCTCTGCCACAGTTAGGGGACATAAGATCCTAAGTCATGACACTAAAGGAGCCCCTAGTGAGACGTGTCGTTGTCACCACGATGTATGTATCTTACTCGATATGATCGAGTAAGATACAGGCTTTTTTTATTGAGGGAAAAGGAAGCCTGACCGTCCTCAGCAAATGCAGTGACACACCGTGCTGGCAAAAGCGACGGAGCGACGAAAAGTGAAGCTCAAGATCGGTCATGATGGGCGACTACTGTAGACGCCCTCTGCCACAGTTAGGGGACATAAGATCCTAAGTCATGACACTAAAGGAGCCCCTAGTGAGACGTGTCGTTGTCACCACGATGTATGTATCTTACTCGATATGATCGAGTAAGATACAGGCTTTTTTTATTGAGGGAAAAGGAAGCCTGACCGTCCTCAGCAAATGCAGTGACACACCGTGCTGGCAAAAGCGACGGAGCGACGAAAAGTGAAGCTCAAGATCGGTCATGATGGGCGACTACTGTGGACGCCCTCTGCCCCAGCTAGGGACATTAGATCCTAAGTCAAGACACTAAAGCAGCCCCTAGTAAGACGTGTCGGTGTCACCACAATTCTGTCGTAAAAAAAGGATAGTGCCAATCCTACATAGTTCCATCTCTCTCTCTCTCGCAACAGAAACAAAAATCTTCTTCTTCTTTACTTCGAGCAATACATAACATAGCTCAACGCTTACCCTGGTGACGATAGAGTTGAGCAGTAAAATAAAACAGGAATTGTTCACGTTAGTGCTCAATAAATCTTATTCCCCACTGAGCTTTTAAATGGTTTACCTCGGCATTACAAGACCTTACGTCTATACAGGGTGACTTGTGACTTCGTTTGTTATCTTTCAGAAAGTAAAAGTACTAATGAATATAGAAAACCTATGGTTTTTGTAGAATCAGCCCTAAAATATGAAAAAAAGCAATTGTTATTTACATTTTGTCGAGTTTTGCAATCATCACAATAATTATATCAAGTCGAAAGTTAGTAAGTGTGTATGTTTGTGTGTTTGTCACTTCTTCACGCTTGAACAGCTGATCGGACTTGAATTAAATTTTGCACACTGGTAGACTATGTCCTAAAATAGCACATATAACACTTTTTATCCTGTCCCTTGGGACCATTTTATACTTTCACGCCAGCGAAGCCGCTGGCAGCTGCTTGTGAATAATTAATAATAATAATAATATTCCACAACTATCACACTACGCCGTCTAGTCCCAAGCTAAGCAGAGCTTGTGTTATGGGTACTAGATAACTGATAAACATACTTATATATTTCTAAATACTTACATCTATATATATAAAAATGAAACCCGTTTTCCTTGGTCACGGCATCACGCGTGAATGGCTGGACCGATTTCACTAATTCTTTTTTTGTTATATTTGTTATTATTAGGAGAAGGTTCTTACGGAAAAAAATATTAAGAAAATCTCTCAGAAATATTGAAAAATATACATTTAATTTTGCATATTTAAAAAAACGCGCGTAACGAATGTCAATGTCATTCACAGCCATAGACTATATTGAAAGAGCATTGTTTGTCCTAAGATAGGTCAGCTATACAAAATAAAGTAGTGCATCATTGCTACGCTAAGGTGGTACGAAGTTCGCCGGGTCAGCTAGTATATAGATAAATTACACCCAGACACAGAACAAATGATCGTGCTCTTCACACAAACATTTGTCCTGGATGGGAATCGAACCCACGAGTTCCGGCATAGCAGTCAGGGCCACTAACCACTAGACCAACAGGCCAGTCATTAATAATAATTGTAAGGAACAGCTAATTTCTTTTTTCGTATAACAGAGTAGTTGATGTTGAGTTATAGATTATAATAATTATGTTTTCTTTGACCTCTTGAAACATTGCTCATGAATTAAAAATCATCATGACTCTGTGGTTTCTTCTCATAACTTCCCTAAAAATTTTATCCTCATTTGTAACATAGTATTTATTAGTGTATAATTTTAGCATATATATGTATTTTATTATTATAAATAACATAAATATATTTTTTTTCTGTTTGAATTATCTGTTATTTATTTATTGTGCAAACCTACCACAGTATTGTCTTATTAACCCAAAGGTTGGCTGGTAGAGAATGCCTTGTTGCATTAAGTCCGCCTATGTACCACTAATGTACATGAAGTTTAAATAAATAAATAAATAACACTATAGGCGCGAAAAAAAGTCGCATTTAGTTTTACATATATTGAATTCAGTTCAAAACAAGTTCAAGTTCCATATTTTATTGAATAACTGAAACTAATATTGAAATCACCCTGTATAGTTCCTATAAAGCGGTGAAATATAAATAAATGTATGCAAAGTAGTTGAAAATGAACTGGCAAGAAAAATACGGGATGGTAATGTAGAAGGTTTTCAAGCATTCGTATTCCTTATATTTTTCTTTCATTATTTTTATTAGATATGTTGCTGTGGCACTGGTTTATGTACGTAATTTATGCTAATTGTTAATTTGAAATCTTGCATAGGTCAAATGTGAAAAAGGCCTCTATTTTGAAAATAACAAGATTTCAACTTTTTACACTGTTACTAACATCTTTTTGAGGCGCGCGTAGAACATAACACGCCGTCGACACGGATTTGATTCTTACCGAAAGGTCGGACGGCGAGCTATCCAATGCCCGCCGTCCGCGAGCTCACGCCTACTATGGCTGGAAATCGTCCTGCTACTTCTGACACCCGGGACGTCGCCGGTGGGGGTCAGAGCCTCCTTTGCTCGCTTAAATCAATAGGGATTCTCTATTCTATGGGGTATCCAGTGAACTGAGAGGGTTGTATTTTTTCTAAAGAAATACGTATCATGGCCGCTAATCATATTTTAATTGACATACAATTTGAAATTGACCTGCAAAATGAACACTACAAAAACTTAAGAACATTTAAACGCAAATTGCAGTGGCATTTTCACCTGAACCTAATTACCTATCATATACAAATACATGGAGGACTTAATATCAAAATAACCTCCTCCTTTTTTTGAAGTCTAACCGACTTCAAAAAAAGGAGGAGGTTGTTTAAAAAGACAAAAAAAAAACTTACATTTAAGAGTTGAGTTAAAGAGATTTTTTAAAAATAAATTCCTCTTAAGGCTCGCTTCATAAGATTTGTGACTATTACGTGTGATAACTTAAATATTTTAGAACCCGTTTTTACCCTTTGGGTTCGGAACCCTAAAAATGGAAATATAGAAAGAAGCGTCAAAAAGGGGTCGTTAGAATCGAAATATGATTATCAATTTCAAGTACATTGTATATCACCTACTAAAGTGATTACTTTTAATGCCCACTTACACTGATTGCTAATGTCACATTTACAAAAGGAAAAGTATTTTTTTACTGTTTGTTAACCTAGAATCTAGATTGCTTAAGAAAAGTCACCTATCCTCATTTAAAAATACACGGTCTAGCCAGACTTCCTCATTGCATTTTCCAAGTCGCTCATGCCAGGGTCTTGTATTAAGGCGGGGGCATCTTCCTGCCTTTGTACGAACATTTCCGTAGCTTCTCTCAAACAGAGCAAACGTTTGCCCTATTCGTGTCGATGAAAATGTAGAGAATTTAATACGGTAGAACAATTTTTTTTTTTCAACCATTTCTGTTGTGAGTTTTAAAGAAGTGAGAGTATTTTTGCTAGCGAAGATTGCAGTTTTAATAAGTAGCCATATTGACAGACGTAATGTGTTTGATGAAAGAAGATCTCGGTGTGTTGAAATACTACAGACAAATGTTCAGGTTGAATGACAATGCGTGATTAGCGTAGTGACGTCACTTAAAGACGTGATTCTAAATCCAAAATGGCGGACTCTTAAATATGGCAGCCTAGTTATATTTTATGCACCCCCATGATATGGGTGTATTTTAACAATTTCTGTGTAAATTAACAAACGATCTCGCGAAAAGCTTTTATATTATTTATATTGTATAAATATATATTTTCAAGTTAGTAAATAAAAGTTTATTGTCACGATCATTTATTCCTTGCGCGTGTTATATTATTTAAATTCACTAAAACACCCCATTAGTCTAATTCTTGACTAGTACAATTATGCTATTTTATAGCTTAACCTGCTAAAAGTCGTTAAACAACCCAATTTTGGCACACACTATGATTTCCACCATACGAATCAGGATAAAAATAAAACCAACCCAGTGACATTACAGCCAACTGCAGCGAATAAACGGACCAATAAAACAGAATCGGTAGTTAATATTTAACGATACGGCGATAGCAGAACAGAAGATAATTAAGACGTAACAGAACTAGCCAAACTTATAATAAATAAAACAAGGGCAAGAGAGAACGTAAAAGCTAAATAAATGGCGTTTATTGAAAACCGATACTGTTTCGATAAAAGTTAGCGTAGACGACCTAACGAACGTTTCTTGACGGACACGTTATAAACTTATTATTTCTATTGAAACCATATGGACAATCTCTTTTTTTTTTCATCAAGGATTCTGTGTTTCCGGATGGCTACAACCTGGGGATCTTTAAGAAAAGTATATACGTTACTTTAGAGGCAAGAGTGGTCAAGCGCGACCCTATAAATAACAAAAAAAGAAGTTTTTAGTTAGTTTTTTTTCTATCGACAACACTGTGGGTTTCCGTCAGGAAAAGTCTGATACTCTCTCTCGCTTCACCTTAAGTTGTGTTACTTTTTTAAATATTTTTAGGGTTCCGTACCTCAAAAGAAAAAATCGGAACCCATATAGGATCACTTTTTTGTCCGTCTGTCTGTCTTTCAAGACCCTGAGAACGCGTGGAGGTATCGATTTGAAATTAAAACTATATATTCAGGTCTGCGGTCCCTTGAAGTTGTGAAAACGTTGACCCAAATCCTGAAATTTGGCTAAAGCAAGGTCTTGTAGCACAAGTATAGAAATAAATCTGAAAACAGTAAATTTGTTGTTACGTCACAAAAAAAAAATTGCGATTAAGAAAAATCTTCGAGACTCCATTCGGGAATTTACTATTTACATAGGTAAGTTTTTACGGAACCCTCAGTATGCAAGTCCGACTCCCACTTGCCCAGATTTTTATTTTCGAGATACAGATAACTTCATCCATTGGGTATCCGTCTGACATTAAAATACCTTAGAAAAGAAGGCTCAACGTCGCATAGTGTTCCAGGCGCGTCTCAAAGATATCAGCAAATCATAGGGATCCAGCAGGTGCGAAGCCTAGTAGGGCAATGGGTCGTTTTCTGAAAAGGCAACCCTTGGTCCTGGGACGCTAAGGGCAACTGAAGGCACTTAGGCGTAATTTTAGTCGGTAAAAGTCTGACACGCCCGCTCGCTCCGGCCTAGAGTGAGAGAAGTCATTAGATGATTTCCCACCTTAAAAAAAGACCATTAAAGTTTATATCGCTGTCTTTACCTATATAATTTCTCCTTATCCCAGCTGTCTTAATATGTAAAACGCGAAAAGGAGCCATATCATGACATGTTAATATGTAAGTTGTGCAAGTGAGAAAGATAGCCTGACTAGCCTGTTGGTCTAGTGGTTAGTGGCCCTGACTGCTATGCCAGAGGTTGTGGGTTCGATTCCCACCCAGGTAAAATGTTTGTGTGATGAGTACGATCATTTATTCTGTGTCTGGGTGTAATTTATCTATAATATGTATGTATTTAGAAATATATAAGTATGTTTATTAGTTGTCTAGTACTCATAACACAAAGTCTGCTTAGCTTGGGACTAGACGGCGTTGTGTGATAGTCGTGGATTATTATAGCATAATATAGCATAATCAGCCTTTAAATTTTCCCACTGCTGGGACTCAGGCCTCCTCTCTAGGAGAGGGAATAGGCCGTAATCCACCACGCGGGCCAGTGCGGATTGGTGAATGTCACATGTCTTCGAATTTTTTGTTCTAGGACATGCCGGTTTCCTCACGATGTTTTCCTTCACGGTTTTGAGAGCAGTGGTGATGAAATAAATTACACAAAGTAATGCGCCTGGCTGGGTTTGAACCCGCGACCTACAACTCGTAAGTCGGGGCCATTACTCTGCACTCGGCCATCACTGCTCTCGTGGATTATTATATCATTATATTATTATAGATGGAGCTATACACCCTATATAGCTCCATCCTTTTAACAGTTTAGTTGTCGTAAAATGGATTGCGATAATAGCTCGTGGTAGGTCCTTAAATATATTCACAAATCCGTAGTCTTATATTTTCGCAATAATATACTTCTAATGCCCCATTTTCCCTCAAAATACCCGGTGATTATCTTCTATAAATCGCTTGGATTGGATCATAAAGGATCTCAATTTCTGGCTCATTACGACACAGGAAAACGTAATTCTCCGATTTTAAGATCCTATTCTGATAAATTGGATATTAATTAGTGTAATCCCGTTTCTATTTGAAAGAAATTTAAATTACAAGTGTATTTTTAGATAATTAAGAACTAAAATTTTACTATCTACCTACGACGCACCCTAGGACCTTGGAGACTGCAATATTTTTCAATATTGACTTTTTGCTTCGACTAGTAAAAGATATGGTGTAAGTCAGAAACCATGATTGCTGTCTTGTAAATCTGGATGAAATCGTTATCATAATTAAACCCAATGGCGTTTTTAATTAAAATGTAATGGATTATAGTTTTATTTACATTTTGTGATTTAATTATTTTTAATAGATAATGTAGACGTAGCGTTGGAAGGCCTCCTATAATGACTTGGTAATGGTTGCGGGAGTCCAATGGATGCGAGACGCACAGGACCGTTCATTGTGGCAACACTTGGGGGAGGCCTATGTCCAGCAGTGGACGTCTTTTGGCTGAAATTATGATGATGATGATGATGAATAGATAATGTAAAATCGTTATCCTTATCCAGGATAATGATTTTGTCCAGATTAAAATAAAAAAAAGTTTTTTTTTAATAATCAGAAAAATCACCGACGATAAATTTCACCCCTGGGGGTCCAGAATCAAAATTGAAAATTTGTTCGTCAATGTCAGAGGCTCGGATTAATAAAAAATAACACCATTTAAAAACTGTTTTATAGTAGACAAATAAGCATCATCGCTTACTATCAGGTGGTCAAACGCGAGTCTTTAAATAATTTTAAAAAAAAGATAAATCCTTAGACAAACTGCAAAACACATGCAAAATCAATCTAGAATATAAAACTATTAAAATCAGCTTTTTACATCTAAGTAGGCAAACTTATCTTTCCTATCCACAAAAAAAAACATTATCCACTAGATAAAATCAAGAGCAAACAAGAGCTAATAAGTTTTCCACCACAAGTGTTACCGTTTCTGAAGAGCACAGCACTAAAATCGTGTCGATACCCTCTCAGACGGTTTACGCTCGACCCAATTCTTGACACTTACCGTGAAACTTTATACTGGGGACGTAGGTAATTACCGATAATAGGGATTGGTATCAATAGCTTTAGTATATTTCGTACAATTAGTATATACATCATCAAAAAAAAATCAAGCAGTGAGAAGAACGCCACCTACAATGTCCGATTTATTGAAACCCATCATTCCATCATCGATTCATCATCGTCATTTTGAGATCGGTCTACCGTTTTTTGACCACTACCTCACCTGATGGTAAGCATTGATGAGCTTGACGATGAAGCAAAGTTACGTAGAAGTAACCTATTCACTCTTATTTTTTAATTTGATATAAACTTGTGCTTGACTACAATCCCACCTGATGGTAAGCAGTGATGCAATCGTTGATGGTGAGGCGCACTAGTTTATTAAGAGCCTATTCACTCGAGCCTTGAAGACACTCAAATTATAATCGGATGGGAAGACCTCAGCAGGCAAATTATTCTAGTCCTTCGATGTACGCGGTATAAACGACGAGGCGAAACGCTAAGTCTGGACCGTAGAGGTTTTAACAACGTAAGGGTGGACTCACCCTACATCGGGTTATCCGATGGTAGAAATGAAATTACGAAATCAAGTCATGCAATTCCTGCTCACACTCTCCAAAATGCAACCTGTAAAACTGTTGACTCTAAGAGTTCCACTTCTTAGTTAGCACAACAAATGTGTTCCCGTATCGTTTTATACGTATGGGTGGGATGTCCACCATGTACCGGTGGCGCATGGCTGTAAATCAAAGTGTTCCGATAATGGAACGGGCCTACCGGTATGAAACCTATAGCATAGCATAGTCGGCCTTATAAAGTTCCCACTGTTGGTACTTAGGCCTCCTCTCTAGGAGAGGGAATGAGCTGTAATCCACCACGCGAAACCTAATATTGTTCTATTAGAATCTGTATGTATAAAAATGAATAGCTGTTCGTTAATCTCGCTAAAACTCCAAAACGGCTGGATCAATTTGGCTAATTTTGATCTTGAAATATTTGAGATAGTCTACGGAAGGTTTAAACGGTGAGAAAAAATGGAAAAAATCACGGAAAAAAATCCGAGTACAACGCCATCTCTAATTAAAAGGCCATTACAAAATGAATTATGCTGTTCTGGTAATGCCAGTAGATGGCATTATCCTTACTATTAGGTGGTACGAAGTTCGCCGGATCAGCTAGTAGTAAATAAAAGGCCCCAGAAAGTTACTGTTATTTTATAATTCCCACTGATACTTTTTTTCTTACAACTTTATAAGTAGAAAGTCTCTTTCACAGATTAGCATCCGTAATTAATTTAAGCCAAGTTTAGTAAATAATTAACGTATTAAATGGCAAAATATGAGGCGGTACCTTTGTAGATTTGCCTACCTAAGTTAAGAAAGTAATTAGTCTCAGCTCGCCCTTGGAGTTAGAATAATTAAATATGCGTCGGGCGAGTCCACTTGACCCAGATACTGGCGTAAGCCATAAGCCATCAAAATTAACTTTATCCTAGTAGATAAGTTTATGGTGTATCACATCGTACTTATATTATAAAAGTGAAAGTTTTCATATATGTGTGTGTGTATTTGTTACTTTTTCATGCTCAAATGACTGAATAGATTAACATAAAAGACGCACTGGAGTTTTATCTTTGCAATTTTTTTTTTGAGGTGTGAAATTATTAAATGACCTCTGCAACTCCAGAGTGAAGCGTGAGGACGTGTCAGACTTTCACTGACTTAAACTCGCCTGTGTTCTTTCAGTTGTTCTTTTAGTTCCAAGTTCACGGCAATTCTTTCGAACATTCTCGCAGTAGCTTTCAAGCGGCTGATGCAGTAGAATCTAGTTGTTAATATTTTGACTTCATTTTCTTTCGTAAATTACTAATTAATCTAAGAACGAAGTCTAAGTTTGTATTTAAAATCCTAACATATTATGAAGTAGTAATATTTATACTGTTACCTTAAATTAAGCCAGCGAAGAAAACGTGTATTTATTTCCATGAAAATAAATATGTTCCATTACAAATTAATTTAAATCTTTGAACTCTTCTTGTCATTTATTTTCAAATTAAAGACTCTGCGCGTCTTTGTCGAACAACCAATTTTTATTTCACACTGTGATGCTTCCAAAATTTTATTGGACCGAGGCTTTTATAAAATTAAAGCCAAAAGAAACAAGGAAAAGATTGTAAAAGAACGAGTAAAAGATTGAAATGATCAGTGAGCATTACAATTTATGGGAAAAGAATGGAAGGATTCGTACGTTAATTCCACTGAGATTTTTTATAGAATAAGGGAGAAAAGATATCGCACTAATATAATAAAAGCGAAAGTTTGTGAGTGTGTATGTGTGTATATGTTTCTTACTTCTTCATGCTGGAATGGTTGAATAAATTTCGATGAAAATTGGCACATAGATGGACCATATTCTGAAATAGCACATATGATACATTTTACTCCGAGAGTATAATTAGTTGATATCGGTGCTCGTACATTAATAAATTATGTCACATTACGTTATCACCAGTGGTCGGAATTAGGTTGAGTTATTCATGTACTTACATCGAAATTTTGATATTAATATGGATCTTCCCGGGATTTCTAATAAAAAATCCCGTGTGGCCAACAATATAACAAATAAACAATAATAGAAACCTCAGAGATAGATAAGACAAATAAAACAAAGATAATAAACATTAAATTTTTATTAGTATTTTTTATTAAAAAAGATCTCTCTACGTCAACTTAGGTGAAGTTAATAAATTTATACACTTCCTCCCCCTCATCATTAATGCAGGAAGATTTTTTTTGTCATATTTCTGAGTGTCATAACAAAAATCAGCTCTTTAAAATTGATCTCGGGATTTGAGGCCACTTTATTCTTTCGCTGTATGAAATCAGTGTAAGTACATAAATAACTCTACCTAATTCCGACCTCTGATTATTACACACGCAATCGTAACTAAATCACAAAATAATTCATTAATGTTTTAACGATTCTACAACAAACTGCGGGTTCATAAATATAGACCAGTGACTCCCAACCTTTTTTGACTTGGGATTGATGATAGACTTGGATATTCTTTTATTATCACCCGGGCGAAGCCGCTGTCAACAGCTAGTCGTATGAAGACTATTGTTAATTTAAACGAAAACGTATAGAATTTAAATATAAAAAAAAATTATGTGCAGCTTTTTACACGTAGATAAATATATTTTGTCGTTTCACTTGATCCATGGGTTTACAACATATGGAAACATAAAATGGAATAATGGTTATGTATTCTCCTACCGTGCCCCATCTCGTAGGAACAACGGTATTTGTTTTTTTTTTTCAGGACGAAATTTAATAACGTAAATGATAGTGTATCTTTCCGTAAATGATGTTTTTTTATTTGGGAAAATCATCTAATGACATCCCGCGCTCTTGGATGGAGCGAGAGGGCGTATCAGACTTTTATTGACTATAAACCCACTCCTGGTTTTTCTTTGCCATTGTTCCTGGGCCCCGGGATCTCTTTCGCATAAGTTTTCTTTTCATTTTTGCTGTTAGCAAGAAAATTTAACTATGCCATATTTATTCTGTGATTGTGCTAATCTAAAAGAAATTTATCTCATACATTTTGACCCCTTTGACCCCTTTGACCCCTGAGTTTGTCTTTGACCCCTGAGTTTGTTTCAGTGTTTCTTCTCAGGGTAGTCAGCTAGGAAACACCGGCCTCATCTAGTTTTAAAAATGACGAAAAAAAAAAAATTGACGTGTAAAAGTGTTTTTTAAACCTATTTACAAAATAAATATCATTTATCATTTATTGACTGGCCTGTTGCTCTAGTGGTTAGTGGCCCTGACTGCTATGCCGGAACTCGTGGGTTCGATTCCCACCCAGGACAAATGTTTGTGTAGTGAGCACGATAATTTGTTCTGTGTCTCGATGTAATTTATCTATAATATGTACATATGTATTTAGAAATATATAAGTATGTTTATCAGTTATCTATTACTTATAACACAAGCTCTGCTTAGCTTGGGGCTAGACGGCGTTGTGTGATAATAGAATATTATTATTATTATTCAAAAATAGTGGCAAACGTACCTGTTCTAGTAAAAAAATACAAGAAAATACAACTTTCGTTCATCATCATCCTTATTTCAGTCGAAAGACGAGCACTCTTGGCCATAGGCCTGCCCCGAGTGTTGCCGCAATGAACGGTCCTGTGCGTCTTGCGTCCATTGGATTCCCGCAATCCTCACCAGGTCATCGGTGCACCTTGTAGGAGGCCTTGCTGGAGGAACGTTTGTTAGAAACTTAAAATCAGTTTAGATCATTTTAACTTTCAGTTGAAAAGTTTGAAAGTTTTAGCGGATCTTATTTTAGTTCTTGCAAACTATTAGTGGTCCGCGGACCATAGGTTGAAAACCACTGATATAGACTATATAATTAACAAACATTTCGACCTCAAAGTGACATCCGTGTATGTACATATATAATCACAATCAACATACAGTGTCGTGGTCAGTCGGGTCATAATTAATTAACAATATCTACTGTGGTCATTATAATAAAATTAAATCCTTTATTCAGCTTTGTAGTGTTTAAATATTTTGATTTAAATTGTGCATCTATTTTTATTTGTTTTATTGAACCAAATTATGTTGTGTTGTTCACTGAGTAAATAAAATAAGCCTACTATTATTGGAAACGCTATAATCATGCGGGTAAGTGCCCTCTTTGAAGAGTGGCTGGAGAGGTGTCACGGCGGCCTCACCTTTCGCATGATGCAGGTCCTCACTCTGGTCATAGTAAGTTCGGGAGATTCCTCCACTAGAATCAGGCGGAAAAAACGCCTGGGTGCCACCATTGTGTGGACCACCCGTAGGACACGACGGAGTATACGGTGGAGCTGTGCCCCGCATGAGTCTCGCGGTTACCTCTCGCACCGGGCCCTGGTTCAGGCCATGGTCTAGAGCGAGGAGGAATGGGAGGCGGTCACATCATTGAAGGAGACGTAAAAAAAACCTACTATTAATAAGGTCATTAAGTATATTACGTACGATATAACGGTATAATCTACACAGTTTGCGGTAGGCAGACTGACCAGGAACGTAGTTTCTTTTTCTGACTGCAAATCAGGTCGGAGTCATTATTTTAAAACTGATGGATCAATGTCTCATACATATTCCTTCATTGAAGGAATATAAGAACAGAGTCCTCATCATTAACATCATCATCTTAGATTTCTCCGCGGTTTTTCAAGAATTACTGCGATTCTAAAACGCAAAGAGCACCTGGAGTAACACGGTTAGGTTTAAGTCAGTAAAACTCTGACCCTCCTTTCACTCGACCTAAAGCGAGAAAAGTTAATGATTTCCAACCCTAAAACAAAAAAAAATGAACGTAGTGGAGTGCGGACGTGGTTTATTAGATAGGACCTAATCTAATAAACCACGTCCGCACTCCACTTTAAAAGAAAAACAAATAAATAATATATAACGCTGTAAAGTTTATTCCAGCAAACTCTTTGATAACATTATGATCAAGACTAAATATTAAAATGACGTTAGCGTTACCTGTAATGTATTTTGCGCCATAAAAATTGTTATGGGTTTTTCATAAACTGGTTTGAGAAATTGCCCTGAGGAAATATTGACAGAAGCACCAACCCTAACTAACAGATTGCGTCCACAAGAGGTGATACTTAATTTTATGTACGTCCGTTATCTCTGAGTAGTCAATCCTGCTACCATCTGGGCCCGTTAGCTGATATTTTAACTATTGTTACTATTAGAGAACAGTAAAGGTAGAACTACACTGCGTACACGTATGCTACACACGCCGATCTGGGCGCGTCGGTCTCCATACATTTTATATGGAAACTAGACTTGTTGTAGAGCTACACTAGATCCACGCCACGCGATGCCACGCGACGTCGTTCTACGTTATACGTCATCTTAACGCTCAGTCACGTGGTCAGACCAAAGGAATAGGAGGCGTGGCCGACTCGAGGCGATCAACGAAAAGAGAATCGAAATGAAACGGTTGTAACTTGGCTAGGGGGGCAGGATGGCCAATAAAATAATCATGTTCAATGCCTTTCGAGAAATAGCTCTTCAATAGGGCTAAACGAACTGAGAGGATTGAATTAATGATGATTATAATTCCATCAATAAATAC
Organism: Mythimna impura; assembly: GCA_905147345.3. Classification (NCBI taxonomy): domain Eukaryota; kingdom Metazoa; phylum Arthropoda; class Insecta; order Lepidoptera; family Noctuidae; genus Mythimna; species Mythimna impura. The sequence goes on along the minus strand of LR990356.1, from coordinate 18,689,376 downwards.
GTGTTATGACCACTGATCATATTTTAATAAACATATAACTTGACATTGACCTGCGAAATGCAAAAAACTTAAGACAATTTGAATTTCGTGGTATTTTTACTTTAATAACAATACAATTATATATTCCACAACTTTCACACAACGCCATCATCATCATTCCCAAACTAAGCAAGCTTGTGCTATGAGTACTAGACAACTGATAAACATATTTATACATTTCTAAATACATACATATTATAGATAAATTACACCCAATTGTTCTGTAACAAATGATCATGCTCATCGCACAAACATGCGACATAGCAGTCAGGGTCACTAACCACTAGAACAACAGGCCAGTCAGACCTTAATGCATTGATAGTCTGAATATATTTCTATACCATTCATATCTAATACTCAAGATATTATTATCACGCCGCCATCTTATCGTGTTTTTTCTTGTTTATACTGAGTACGAAGTCTGCCATCTCCACTCTAATGCCAGTGATTAACTTCAAAAAATATTTTATACGTCGCACGTTTTTCCGTTTCGGGGCACACGTACGGAATTACGGCCTCTAGATTGTACAATCAAGTTGTATGTGAGGGAACGAATCTGTCATTCTCGCCACACATTTTTTATATTGTAATAATGACGGTACGTGCATTGTTAGTGGCCTTTTCTAAGGAGAAATGCGTTGCGTGATTGTAAGGAAAGGGTGATGTTTTTTTAGAAGATCTCACATATGAGTTCTATACTATGTGATAAAGCGATAATTGTTTTTAGCGTTGTGAATGTTTTGAAACATCTGACATATTTATAAAACACTTGTGAACTTGACAGAGATTTAAGTATTTTTTAACTTTTTTACCTCATGACTTGAGTTTAATTTATTAGTAAATATATTATTTCGTTTAAGAATCTATTTTGTAAAGTTTTTTTTTTTTTTTTTTTTTTTTAATAGCCTATACTGTCCCACTGCTGGGCAAAGGCCTCCCCCAACTTCTTCCAGTTAATTCTATAATTTATAAATTAAATTCTATAATTTTTCGAGAACCATCTCTCATCAGCCTAACCGTGTTTTGTTTCATTGTCCTTCTTTTGATGGGAAATCAACAAAAAACTTCTCTCTCTGCACTCTGGACAAGAACGAGAGGGAGTGTTATTTTACTGACTAGAATCCACCTGTGTACCTTTGCGTTCCCGTGTTGCGTTAACTCTTGCCCTGCCAGGCATCGGCCTTAACGGGCCTCGTCACTTAAGCGCCAAAGACTGTCTGAATATCGAGTGGTGTAATAACACCACTCGATATTCAGATAGTCTTAGTCTATGTAGCGTCACACAAGAAAAAGAGCAACTCACACCAATCTATGTAGCGTCACACAAGAAAAAGAGCAAATTACACCAATTTTATGTAAAGGAATGAAACAGAACAATGAGATAAATAAATTAACATAGACTAAGACTGTCTGAATATCAAGTGGTGTAATAGGCGCTTTAGTTAAGGTACCATAAAATCAACGTACTCGTATCCTAAAACTAACCTTCTATCATTTGTAGTAAGCAACGTACTACGCTGTTATTCCTTCATGAATCGATCGCAAACCTACCATTGGACCATAAATAGGAATAAAACAGTTTATTTATTACTCTGCTGCCTAGGTTCGCGTCCTTTGTAGGCAGCAAATAAATCTGACACTATCTTAGTAAGACCTAGAGCTCCAGTAATTTAGTTACGATACTGTATATAGTAACAAATAGAAGGGATTGGGTAACGTAACAAGTTTATGTTATTTTGCTTGTTATCTTTATTGATCAGTTTGTTAGGGTTGAGTAGTGAGACATAAACCGTGTTTCAAGAAGAACTTTGTGTGTCCATTTTGTTTTATTTATTCAAAATTCAACCTACGAGTTTTTTACAAAATAATGTCACAAATCACATCTACACTAATATTGTAAATAGGTAAAGTTTATTTTTGTTTGTAGGAGGTAATCTCTGAAAGTACTGATCCGATTGCTAAAATTTTTTCACCGATAGAAAGCTGCTTTATTTCTGAGTGACATAGGCTATATTTTATGTACGCGGGCGAAGCTATGGGCAAAAGCTAGTTAATAATATAAATGCAAAAGTTTGTGAGTGTGCGTGTACCTAGTTTATTTTGATAAGTTTTTGCATTAGGTTTAGATTTCGGTTATTTACAAGGACATCCAAAAATGCTTTGATCGAACCAACAATCCAATGTGCTACTAACCCCTAACCGAATGAATCAGTTATTAACTATTTACACAGGTACAATACCAATAATAAAAGGCCATGCCGACGGATCGTTAATTCATTGGCACGTCAGTCGTTTCCCTTCACTGTCTGTAAGACAGCCGGTTAACTGAGCAGGCTTCTACTATTTGTGAAGGTGTTCCGGGTTCGATTGTATTGTCTCTTCTCGTTTATGAATGCCTGGTACCTGTGACTTGATCGTTTTGTGGCCAGTAGCAAATTATAAATTATTAGGTGATTCGGGATATTTTTAGAGCAAAATAACAAAAATATTCAGTATTTGTTGAGGGAACATTAGAATGAGTTACCGTGGACCTAAAACGCAAAGGGCAAATGAAGCAACATAGTTGGTTTTTAGCCAGTAAAAATTTGAGACGCCTTTTTGCCCCACTTTAGAGCCCATGACTTTTTTATTTGCAGATTTTTTCAAACTGGCCTGTTAGTCTAGTGGTTAGTGGCCCTGACTGCTATGCCGGAGGTCGTGGGTTCGATTCCCACCAAGGACAAATGTTTATGTGATGAGCACGATCATTTATTCTGTGTCTGGGTGTAATTTATCTATAATATGTGACATGTATTTAGAAATATATAAGTATATTTATCAGTTAGTACTCATAACACAAGTTCTGCTTAGCTTGAGACTAGACAGCGTTGTGTGATAGTTATGGAATATTATTATATTCTTTATTCGATCTTAAAACTTATTAAGTACATTTTAAAATATTCCTTAAAAAAAAAAAAAAAAAACTTTTAAAAATATAAGAAATAGTGTCCCACCGGTATCGGGAATAGGGTCCAAGCTACCGGCGGTCAGGGCTCCAGAGAAAGGAACCTCCTAACAATACGAGCCGTGTCCAGGAGTACCGCTTTCTGGATCAAGCCCTAGATCCAGCCGCCTAACGCGAGCCTCCTAAGGTGTTGGTCGAGGCTCTTGGCTATTAAGCCATTGGCTGACACGACTATCGGTACAACGATCGCCGAGTCTACATCCCACATGTCCCACCTCGCGAGTCAAATCAATGGAATATTATTACATTATTATTATTATTATATTTCCAACTTCTAATCTGTTCCTCTGTCCTTTATTTTTGCTCTCTGCACTGTAATAACGCCTACGTACTTGGCTTCTACCTAATCTATGTAGTATATATATAGGGTGACTGGCAATTAGTGTACGATACTTAAACACGTGATTGTGCTCATGATAACCAACAACTTTTATTATTTAAAAGTTGTTGGTTATCATGAGCACAATCACGTGTTTATGTATCGTACACTAATTACCAGTCACCCTATATAGTATAGTTTGGGGCACCATGTCCAAAATTCGGTCAGGATGATTATTATTATTACATTTTATTACATTGTACACAACAACTGACACAAAACATACACTTTAAACCATCAACACTTCAATCAAAACTTTTCAATGTTTTCAAATCTGTTTGACTTTCCATACCCAATACAAATAACCTAAACTGTGATTTTGACTTCACTGCCATTTGCAATACAGGATTTAACTAGTAAACAGTATTGTAACTTGCGACAGAAATGTTGCTAGTAACTTAGTCGGTATTATACCAATAGTTGCTATTACGTAGTTAGGCAAATATTGCAATAACTACTTAACTTATTGTTTGTGGTTAGGATAAGGACTGTAGCTTAATGCGGTTATGTTTAAACGTGGCCTAATGGTACAAGGATGTTTATCATTTATATTGTCAAATGGTTACAGTATTTGCGTTTTCTTTACCGTTTGTACTAAGGACTTGTAGCAAAATTATCAAGTAAGCTTCAAGATTGATTTGTGGTTACTTTTTAGGGTTCCGTACCTCAAAAGGAAAAAATTGAACCCTTATAGGATTACTTTGTTGTCCGTCCGTCTGCCTGTTTGTCTGTCTATCTGTCTGTCAAGACCCTTTATCTCAAGAATGCGTTGAGGTATCGAGTTGAAATTAAAACCATATACTCAAGTCTGCGGTTCCTTGAAGCTGTGAAAAAATCAAACTTCTGAGTTAACGAACAAAAAAGATACGGCCGTTTATGTCACAAAAAACGTATATTTTGACACTCTCAAGGGAATCAAAATTCATAGGGTACTTCCCGTTGACCTAGAATTCTGAAATTTTGCATGAAGCAAGGTCTCATAGCACAAGTAAGTATAGGACAAAATCTGAAAACTGTAAATTTTTAGTTACGTCACAAAACAGCTGTTTTTGCGATTCGGAAAAATCTTCGTAATTCAATTCGGGAATTGAACTGTTTTCATAGATAAGTTAATTTGTACGCAACCATCAGTGCGCGAGTCCGACTCGCACTTGCCCCTGTTTTTATTATTTTTTATTATTCATAGACTCATGTTTGACTACTATCTCACCGCAAGCGATGATGTGATCGAAAATGGAGCACGCTTGCCTAGAAATAGCCTAAATTCACTCTAGACTTGAAGTATACTAGGTTGTAACTATCAGAATGTGCACTTTTGATGCCGTCAAAGTTCAAAAAGTATAATGAAAAAAAAAAAAAAGTTCTGTCTCCACCGTCCGCTGTTCTTGATCCACTGATTCTTCAAGGCACCAGATAGCCAAAATTTTGCACAGAAGTTGCCTGTTGTAATCCTTACAAGGAACGAATAAGGATATCATAAGGTGGTATGAAAAAAATATATGCTAATAGGCGTGGCCGCCTACTATGACCAAATAATTTTTATTAAATATCTAATGTGTATTTAGCTCGAAAATAACAAAAATACTTTCATTTCATTATAAGTCTATAACAAATATTATCATCTTCCCACCCTTGCCCCATATTACTTGGGTTCGGCGCAACACGTTTTTCTCTTCCATTCTATTCTGTTAGCAGTCACACTATCACCGACTCCCATTTCTTTCATATCACTTCTCACATAATCCGTCCATTTTTTTACACAACCCACACGTACAATCATCATCATCATCATTTCAACCTTCACCAGGTCATCGATCCATCTTGTAGGGGCCTTCCTACACTGCGTCTTGCGGTACGCGGTCGCTACTCCAGAACCATTCGGCCTTAACGGCCATCTGTTCTGCGAGCAATGTGCCCTGCCCATTGCCACACGTACAATGCGTATATTATTCTTTGGAAAAATCAACGTATTCGTATAATCAATGAAACATAAATAAATACTTTGAAAGCTCTTACCGTATTATTACAATAATGATATAAGATATCAACAACAGTCCCGGATATACTAAAAAATGACAAATGACTAACGATACAAATTTACTATGACTAAGCCCCATCATTATATTTTTCGATTGAACTTTGCTCTCTATCTCACTTTAATAGTTAATACAACGGTTCATCAATATTTCGGTTCGATCGATTTAGTGGTAAACCGTATTCGAGCCACGAAATCAGCTATGGTTAACCGGTAAACCTAATTTGAACAATATACATAGCTGAATCGGTAAGTTATTGGTTATAGAATATTTATGTTATAGGTAACAGTTCGTTTATTCAGTACCTTTTTGTTTCACCCAAGTATTTATAACCTGAAGAATCGGCGAACTTATGTGGCAGTAAGCTGGGTATGTTGCTCACAGAACAGCCCCCCTAACCAAGTTACGACCGTTTCGTTTGCGTCGAACGCCTCGAGTAGGCCACGCCTCCGATTCCTTTGTTCTGACTACGGACTGAGCGTTGAGATGACGTCAGAACAAAGGTATCGGAGGCGTGTCATACTCGAGGCGTTCAACGCAAACGAAACGGTCGTAACTTGGCTAGGGGGACAGATAGTCAGTGGAGCTGATAGGTTCTAGAATGGCGATCGCGTACCGGTAAACGCAGCATTGGAAGGCCTCCCACAAGATGGACCGATGACGTGGTGAGGATCGCGGGAATATGATGGATTGATGACGGCGAAACGCACAGTTTCGATCGACAGAGTCCTATATTCAACAGTTGACGTCTTTCGGCAGAAATGGTGATGATGATGATGATGACTGAATCTGAAGGTCGGGAGACGCACAGGACCGATCGCTGATGTGACGTTTCAGGAAAGGTCTATGTCCAGCAGTGGACGTCTTTTGGCTGAAATGATTATGATGATGAAGATATTGAAGACTATGGTAAGTAATATAATTTGTAGATATAGCAGCTTTGGCATGTCCTAGAACCAAAAATTCGAAGACATGTGACATCCACCAACCCGCACTGGACCCGCGTGGTGGATTACGGCCCATTCCCTCTCCTAGAGAGGAGGCCTGAGTCCCAGTAGTGGGAACATTATTAGGCCGACTATGTTATGCTATGCTAGCAGCTTTGGATTGCCAAAAATACCTTGTTTCCATTAGTTGGCACATAAATATATAACTAACTATAATAACGAATCTTCAGCAAATGTCAGTGGATGTTGCCGCCCCATTTATTCCATTTATTTTCCTCATGATAGTGCTTAATGTTTATTATATCATAACCTTTATTTATCATTCGCTTTAAAACTTTAATACCTACACGACATGTGACATAAAGCGTGGAATGCTTCTATAAAATCCAAGAAAATGAAACGCTTAAATATTTTAAAAGCGAAATATTTTTAGATCGAAGTTACACAGCTGTATGCTTTGCTATGCTATGCTATGCTGTATGCTAGAAGATGTGAGAGCGAATCATCTTCGTGCAATGGTCAATGGGTTCTAAGTGACATTCTGCGATAACTGTTTGTCAATAAGTTAAATTTTTTTTTCTAGTGTTTTTAGTGGCTGTTTTTATTTATTATTCACATTTGAAATTATTTCCTAGTGGATATTGTGATGAAAAATTGGTGTGGTTTTTTATCTCAAATGTCTACGCAACTGGACAATATGTGGAATTCTTGACACTAACTTGCGCCATTGGCACCATCGCGGTATAATGGAGCTGAGAACTTTATTATAGTAATGATCACCTGACTGAAGCGGTGAAAACTGACGTGATACATTTGCTGCCACATACTGCAAAAACATTAGCATATGTTACATCCGAATTCTAATAGGAAATAATGTTACACTGTTAACACCTCTACGGTCCGGACTAAGCGTTTCGCCTCGTCGTTTATACCGCGTACATAGAAGGACTAAAGCGATTTGCTCACTGCAATTTTCCAGTCAGATTATAATTTAGGTGTATTCAAGACTAGAGCGAATATAGGCTCTTAACAAACTAGTACACTTTACCTTTACTGCTTACCAGCAAATGAGATCGCAGTCAAGCTCTAGTTTATCTCATTAAAAAAAAAAACAACCAAAAAATGTTTATGCAGGATTAATAGTATAATATTAAAAATTAAATGTGTTTTAATGTATATTTTGTGTGTGAATGAATAATTATAAATTTTGGCACTTCGGGTAATTTAGTCTTGTATTTCGTGTACTGACTGTTCAAACGATGTTATCGCATCATGCCATCGTCATGTCAAGAGATCGTCATAAAAATCAGAAGCTGCTACATTGTGGCTTTGGCCTTAGTCGCGATTATGTTCCTAAAAACAGATTATTAGGTAGGTACCTAGTAAAAACGGGCCGCAAACTTCTATAATATTTATTTGCCGGCAGTTGTTTTGTGAAGATACATTCCAAAATAGGATTACGTATACAGTGGCTTCCGGGCAGCGCCGGGATACACATATATTATTCACTCAGTAACCTTATTCGAGCACCACTAAGTTTAAACCTCGATCGATCCAGCCTTCACGCTATGAATACCGTTTGAACGAATGATATATGGTTTTAAGGTAGCGTACTATTTTTTTGTAAGTGACTTGATTTTTTTTTAAGTGATGAGATTCCAATACGGAATCACAAACAAATTACTTCTTCCATTGTGGGTGTAGGGAGAGTGAGGTGACTTATATTGACTAGAATGCCCCTGTGTTCCTTCAGGCAACTGACTTAGAGGTCCAAGGTAACTCTGTCAAACCATCCCGAAGCTGCGACAGGAATACGGAATTACAAGTTTCTTGATTTGGTATGTCCAGATTCTGGACAATAGACAACAGCCAGTCAGAGAGGAAGTGTACTCCGGTTTTATGTACCAGTTGTTGGTAGGAGTGGCAGGCGGTCGCCTTCTTCTGCGAAGCGGTAATACTAGCAAAGGAGGAGGCCGCACGTGCACGCGCGAGGCATTGTCCCCCGCACCACAGCCGCCAGGATTCCGATCCCGATTTCCGGCCACCGTAGGCGCGGGTTTGCGGACGGCGAGCTCACCGTCCGACCGTCCGGTAACCGTCCGGACCGAGCCCAAGTCGTCGACGGCGCGTAGTGTTCCACGCGCGCCTCAAGGAGATGTCCGCAACCGTAGGGGCCCAGCAGGGTCGAAGCCTACTGAGGCCAAGGGTCTGCTTGTGAAAGGAAGACTCGGCCCTGATACGAAAGACAACGAAGCACCAGGAGTGGGTTTTTAGTCAGTAAAAGTCTGACACTATCTCTCGCTCCGCCCAAGAGCGGGGGATGTCATTAGATGATTTTCCCACTAAAAAAAAACCAGTTGTAGGTGACATAGTCATATTCTGTTTTTATTGGCCTTTATTTCGATGGGACTTGGCAATTAAAATGAGCAATAGTTTCAGAAAAATTACCTGCTGGTAGCCAATGTCTTTTTGCTAAAACGAATCTAAGCAGTAAATAATAGGATCACAAATCACATTCAATAGTGGCGGTTGGTTCCTTGATACATTTTTCGATTGCTTTGAATGTTCACAGTCACAGTATATAGATAAAAAAGCCTCCAATCAACTACAAACCAATCGATTGAAACCCATCAATAAATAATTCACAAACACAAACTGTAGTCAAAATTTTTTTATGTTCTCTTTTATAAATTCACTGAACGAGTTTCGATCTAGCGTTGAGTTTACTGATTACCTTGTGTTTGTTCTAGAAAAATTGGATTGTACGGGATGGCACAGAATAGAAAATTACAGAAGGCCAGTTACTTACAGCGAGCGACGACAATTACAATCGCATGCACAGATGGTCCGCCGTCTGGCCGTTTGGTAAGAATCGAGCCCGAGACGTTGACGACGCGTAGTGTTCGCACAAGAGTAACACGCTTGATTTGTACGTAGAACTACCTCTATAAGTCTAGTTTTTATATAAAATGGATGGAGACCGACGTGCCTATCGGACCGCCCAGTAGAACCGATGCCTGCTAGGGCCAAGGGAATTTTTGAAAGAAATACAGTTCTCCTGCGACGCAAAGGATAACTGAAGAACACGGGTAGGTTTTATTAAAAAAAGTAATAAAAGTCTGGCATGCTCTCACACAAAAAAAAAAAAACATATATAGCCTCGTATGTGCCATCACAAACAAATGACAGATGTGAGTGCGTTTGCACTCGCTGTAAGTGAAGTGTGTCTATGTGTGCGTTCGTTTTCGTTTCAAATTGTCCTTCTGTGTCTACATGTTTAGTAGTAATGGCCTCGGGAAATAAAGCTCACTCATTATTTGTTTGTCATTATCTACTCATCAGTATCTGACCTTTGAAGGGACGTGTGTACATGTTAAATTAGAAACGTGGATTTTTAAATATCCGTTGATTAGTTAGAGTTGAATTTATAATTTAGTATTTTTTTTTTTTTTTTTTTTTAATTGTTATAAACTAGTGCTTGATTGCGATTCCACCTGATGGTAAGTGGTAATGCAAATAATAATTTCACTGAACAAGCTCATAACATGGACTTAGTACAAACACAAGTCTATTAAAATGCAAGTGTAGATCACGTCTTGCATATTAATATATTGTGTTTATTGTAGGTAAAGCTACAGTTGGTGTCAGGAGACACAAAGTCTGAAATTAATGCACGACCATTTATGCAAAAGCTACGTCCGAATCGTAACTAGAGTAGGAATATACGAGCGCCTTGAAAGTGCTTACATTTACGAAACACCAGTGCAAATGGGTCCACCCTCTCATTTATAGACCACTTACTATAACGTCGACTTTCAATAATTAGTACCTACCGTACTATTAAATCTCATTAATATTATAAAAGTGAAAAGTTGTATGGGTGGGTGTGTGTATGTTAAGTTTTTTTTACTAATTTTCCTGTAGCTCTTTTTTCACTCAGTCCAGATGCACAAATTTTAAATTAATCTAGTTTTAGGAATACGATTATTTATTACTATCAATCTTTTCGACACAATTGTGTATATTGTTATGAATAAATATACTACTACTAAGTTTGTTACTCTTCCACACTCAAACGATATAACGGATTTGAAAGAAAGGTACACATATAGCTACCACTTAGGTTTCTTTAAGTCAAGAGTGAATAGGTTACTTCTAGGCAAGCATGCTCCATCGGCAGCTACACCATCGCTTACCATCAGGTGAGATGGTGGTCAAACGCGAACCTATCCATGAAATTAAAAAAAAGTAAATGATGTCCTGGAATAGAATTGATACTAGCAATCTAATGTAAGCGAGTACACAGCATCAAATGCAAGTATTGAGAGAAAATGCCGATGGTGATGCCGTAGATGAACATCTTTATTATCATGTTCTTTAGAAAGGCCAAGTGGATGTGCATAAGAGTCGGGAAACACGATGCGTCGCACCGCAAATATTTCGACGAATCGGTGAGCACACGAGCGACGCCGCCCCGCAACGCATCGTGTGGCCCAGCCCTAACAGCTGGTGTATGATATAACAAGCCGTACGATCGTCTGGTAACCGTCCGGACCGAGCCTAAATCGTCGAGGGCGCGTACTTCTCCACGCGCGCCTCAAGGAGATGTCAGCAAACCGTAGGCGTCCAGAAGGGTCGAAGCCTACTGGGGCCAAGGGTCTGCTTCTGAAAGGAAGACTCTGCCCTGGGAATGGAAGGCAACGAAGGAAGAGGAGTGGGTTTTTAATCAGTAAATTCTGACACACCCTCTCGCTCCGCCCGCGAGATTTCATAGGATGACTTTATCACCGAAAAAAAATATATTGTGTAACAAGATCTTTGAACGTACACAAAGCATAAGGCGTATGTTAAGTTGGTGCCCTTCTTCCCAGTAGGGTTGCAAGAATGTTCGAGAGAGTTACCGTGGCCCTTTTTTTAAGGTGGAAAGTCATCTAATAACTTTTCCCACTCTAGGGCAGAGCGAGAGGGCGTGTCAAGCTTTTACTGACTAAAACCACACCTATGTTCTTTCTTTGCCTTTTGCGTTCCAGGACCATAGGTTTCCTTTTCGAAAGTCAACCCATGGTCACGGACCGTGACGCTAAGGGCAACTGAAGGAATAAGGGTGTGGTAGAGCGAGAGAAGTTACTCGATAATTTCCAACCTCAATAAAAAAGCAGGTAAAAATGACATACCGTTTTGTAGTCTCTGCTTACCCCCACGCGAAATGGCGTGATTTTATGTATAATTAAAACATTATTTAAAGCGCTAATTACAAAAATATTATAAAAGTGACAGTTAGTGCAAAATAATGCGGAACCCGGCACGGCGCTAACATTAAGGGGTGAAATGGTTAAAGACGAGGCAATGATTATGACGAATGGCGACAGAAATTTAATTAAATTAATATTAAGGCTGCCACTGCGAATTAAAGGGACGCAGATTATTATAGAACAGTGGTGGCGCACAGCTAAAGGCTCTGACTTTTGAGTCGTACGTCACGGGTTCAAACACAGGTAGACACTTGTCGTTGTGTATTCTATTCCATCACTAATGCTCTCAAAACGGTGAAGGAAAACATTGAAAGGAAACTGGTATATTCGAGAATTATTAACAATTCAAAGATATGTGACATCTACCAACCCGCCCGCGTGGTAGATACGGCCCATTTCATTTCATACAGTAGAGGTCTGAGTCCCATCAATGCGGATATTATAAGTCTGATTATGATTCTGATTATGCAAAGTAGACACTTTAGTAATTGGTAGAGTGCCACTGTACTTTTGACGCCTGACTAAATTCAAGATTCAAAGATTCAAAGCATTTTATTTCAAATAAATCATTTACAGGCACTTTTGAAATATCAAGAACTCAGTCAGTCAGAAAAAAAAAATGATGCTAATTGCTCATTCCAAAGCGTAGATCTCTATGGAGAAGAATGTGCAAGAAACTCCATGGACACTCTTTTCAATCATTTTATGTACATGTTATAAATATCTCGGTTACATGTTTCTTGTCGCTACTATCACATCATCATCATCATCATTTCAGCCGATAGACGTCCACTGCTGGACATAGGACTCCCCCAAATGTCACCACAATGAACGGTCCTGTGCGTCTCGCATCCATCGGATTCCCGCAACCTTCACCAACAATGAACCTTTCAGAACAATGTAAATAAAATAAAAATAAAAACTAAATATAGGTATTAAAATAGCAACTGGCAGCTAAGAAATGACCAGTCTCAACTGACAGCACCCGTTCACGGACATGACGCGAATATTAGCACCACTCAGCTCAACCATTTTGAAGGGAACCGAATGATCAAATACACGTGCCACCATCAGTGAGACATTTGAGTGAGCATGACAAACTCTCAACTGTACACAGTTAATACACAAATCTTCTTATGAACTCGAGCGAAATTCGCCCTTTCTGGCCAAAACCAAGGAGCTCATTATCACTGTGTCACAATGATTACAATTTACAACACTTCCCACATTGTGTTTCAAGTACCTACCTAACTTGGATTCCGTATCTTAGAAGGGAGAGAATTAATAATATTTTAATTGGACCCTTGAACGCTTCATGCTGTTATTTATCGGTGTTTCTCTTTGAATTCCGCTAAAGTTTAATTGGAACGGTTATGTACTTTGAATTGCTTCCAGTTTCCTGAAACTGACTACAATAGACATCCTGGGATACAGAAAAGTACTTAAGTTGAACAAAAATAACTTTCTTTTCCTCCAAGGTATTGCTTAACGAAGCTGAGCTTGAAAGTCCAACATTTATGAACTGGTTCATAATTGTGGTTGCTTGATTTATGTGTGAAAGTTTTTTTTATTATTTATTGTTTTAAGTTTACTTATGTAGATTACAAACATAACACTTGTCCGATACTTTTAAGAGGTTTATGTGACAAAGTAGAGGATGCAAGCTCGCTCACAAAAAGTTATATCAAAACAAATGAAAATGTACTTTAAATCTTAAGATGTGTTCACCAGTAGTCAGTAAAATCTCACGCTCCGCCCAAGAGCGGCGGATGTCATTGAATGATTTTCCCACCGAAAAAAAAGCTTATATTAGAAAAATAGTAAACACATTTGTCTGTTAACAATACAACCTACAGGTTAAGTTTAACAGCAACGCAAATGCAATACATCAATGCATGACAATGATGCATAGATCAATACGAATGTCCGACATTGTGAATAGTTACGCACAGAGATGTACCTTTTGTTTGTTTGCAAATAACTAAACACATAGATAATATATAATAATGTGGTGTTGCAAACAATGGTTTTACACGTAACAATTTTTTTCGTTTTAATAGTTTTGTTATGGGACTGGGCGGGTCACGTCAGCTGCATGCGCAGAGACCGCTGAGCAAGCATCACTACGCAGTGGGTCCCTGCAGAAAGAAAGCGCCGTTGAGACAGGCCTATAAAGAGGTGGGTAGATCTGGACGCGTACTACGAGAACTGGTTTGAGACGGCGCGGGACAAGAATGTTTGGAATAGTGATGCAAGAGACTCAGTTTTTTAAGGCCTTTAAAAAAGACTCGACTCCATTTTACACGACTTAAGTCTGAAAAGAAGAGTAGAGTTTTCAGTCTTTAGTAATAAGACTCAGTCGTAGACTTAAGTCTTTTAGTCCTTTAGTAAAAACTCGAGCTGTAATTTCTTGAAATATAAGCTCTGAAACAATGTCTTGAAAATCACGATAATAGGAAACTACTTACTTAATTAGTTACATTTTAATTTGCTACTAAGATTTATAATAGTTATATTATTTACATTCTTAATTCCGTCTGAGAGAAAACATCACGAGACTCCTGTCCTTTTAATCTTATTAGGTTTTAGTTTTAGTCATATAAGCTTTATACCGCGACTCAATGTAGTCTTTAGTTTTAGTATTTTGATTGGTTAAAAGAATTTAAAAATGAGTCGAGTCTTGTTTTATATCACTAGACTGAAAGGACTTTGGGGAGGCATTTTCCCAGCAGTAAGACAATAAGTGCTAGAACAAAAAAGATGTTGTAGAAAGCTGAAATTTTGTACTGAGAATCCTTTTTTGATGCAAACAAAGAGTTGAAAAAAAATATTCAAATTTCACGCCCTAAGGGGATGAAACGGGGGTCCAAAGTTTGTATGGAGAAACATTTTTGGTGACAGAAGCTAATAACATTATACATTTAGTAAAAAAAAACGAACGCTTTATTTAAATTAAATTATGTTAGTACGACAGAATCTTCTGTGCGAAATGATACGCACAATCTAATCAGCGACCACACAGGTATAACTAAAGGTACGTTTACAAATTAAGGTAAAAACACACACTCACCGTAGCTCATAAAGTTACGCACATAATTACACACTTATCTACATAACTTGATGGGGCGTGAAATTTTATAGATGTTTTGACTTTATAGCCAGGCCGTGCGCAAATGTTTGAATAGGCTGCCTGGATTTTTATGTTAGCGTTATAGTCGGCATATGGACTGACAGAATAATGGTTATCATAGCCAATTTTTTTTTAGAGGTTTCATATTCTGAAGTTTCTAGGATGGCAAAAAGAGTTTTTTTTTTCAAAGTTAGAAATGATCTAATGACTTTCTCGCTCTAAGGCATAGCGGGTGGCCGTGTCAGACTTTTATTGACGAAAACCCACTCCTATGTTCCTCTTTGCATTGCATACCAGGAGCCCGGGGTTCTTTTTCGGACAACCCATGGCCCCAGTATCCCATACCACTAAGTATGGGAAGTATCACTTGTTGGCTCCAGTGTGGGTTGGTGGATGTCACATGTTTTAATTTTTTTTAATTTAAGACATGCTGGTTTCCTAACGATGTTTTTCTTTACCGTTTTGAGAGCAGTGGTGATGAAATAAATTACACAAAGTAAGGTGCCCGGCTGGGTTTTAACCCGATGCTACCACTCGTAAGTCGGGATCGTTACCACTGAGTCAGTACTCAATTCTTGTCATTACTACCTACTATCATTGGACAAAAACTTTCTTTATTCTTAACCAGTGTAATGAAACTAAATACCTAACGTAACCACATTAACAGTTCAAATGATAATTAAGTTAAAACAAAGAGTAACTAAACAACTGCTCAAGTCAATTCCACTGGCACTCATAAAAGCGACAATTAAACTTCTTTATAAAGAGAAACTTACTAAATGAGGTTCTTAAGAACAATTTCAGGCATGTTTGAAGGAAATTAGTTCCAACTCTTGTAATTGATGAAAGTAGTATATTCTACAAATTCTGACATCAGTGGCTTCACCCGCGCGATAATAGAAAATTATCCTAAAGAAACATATTCCCGGGATAAAAAGTCCTATCCTGATTGCTATTCCGGGACATGGTCTACTCGTGTACCAAGTTTCATCGAAATCCGTTCAGCTATTAGAGCGTGACGACAAACACAGCATGAAGAAGTAACAAACATATAAACACTCACAACACAGGATCGGTCTTCGTGGAGACGCTTGGGGGAGGCCTATGTCCAACAGTGGACGTCTTTCGGCTGAAATAATGATGATGATGATGATGATGATGATGATGATGATGATGATGATGATGATGATGATGAAACACTAACAACTACTGGTCTAGCGGTTAGTGGCTCTAACTGTTATGCCGGAGGTCGTGGTTTCGAATCCCACCCAAAACAAATATTTCTGAGATTTATTTATCTATAATACATAGGTATATATTTAGAAATATATATGTACGTATGTCTAACACTCATAGCACAAGCTCTGCTTAGTTTAGGACTAGATAGCATTGTGTGAAAGTTGTGGAATGTTGTTATCACCAACTTTCGCCTTTATAATATTAGTGTTATACATAAAACGTACATCGACATTGATGTAAGTACAGCCTTGAAAGCAATGTCCTTAAGAATTTTCCTCCAAAGAGCCCTCGAAAACTGATAATTATTATTTAAATTTAACTAAACATAGAAATAGATGATAAATGACCCGTAAACATCGTAACATTGTGCTCTAGAATTTACTAAAAGGTCAAGACATTTTCTTATAAATATCACCTGACAACACTTAATTATTGGATGATCTTATAGTAAGCAACCTTTGTACAGGTCAAATGTCGTACATGGGCCAGCGCGGGCCAGCGTGGTCCTTGACGTGGTTCACGGGCAACTTTTTTGTCTCTGAAGCTGTTTCCTCGATGCGTAAACGAGAGCGACAGTGACGCGACTTTGTCATAACAATTTGCCACCAATAGACGGAGTGATAGATGCCTATCGCTGAACCTGCAGAAAAAGTCTCCCGTTTGGTACTGGTACTCTCGGCGCATTCTGTACTTTTGCTCTCTTATACTTTATGTTTGTAACAGTTTTTCTGTGTCTATCCCCAATATTTTGTTTTTTCTATTCTATATTATTCTTTCCCACCTACCGCGTCGCTACACACACGTACTGTCATACAATCTCGTAGACTTAATGCGAGTAACAAATTAGTTGCGGAGACTAAAGTTGCTCATGAAATCTCTTAACCGACTGTGGAGCCAGGCTGGTCGATGTAAAAACAATCTGGCCAAATGGGGCTTCCTCGACCCATATCTAACACAGTGCCAGTGTAGAGCCACTGCATAGGACATGCGTCACCTGCTATGCTGCCCATTCTGCACAACCTGCACTTTTCAGGATCTGTATGAGGCCAATAACAGAGCCGTACAGGTTGCCAAATGCTGGTCAGAAAAAAAAATAGTAAGCGTACATCGACACGAAAAGAAGAAGAAGTTGCTCGTGTGCGTTATTTCTCAATGTGTCAGCTGCTTGCCCTCCCACGCACTCTGTAAGGCGATTGAACGAAATTTTGTTATGTTGGACACTCGATATTGTTGTATTTTATCGAGACCATTACTTTGTGGTAAACGCATGAAATATTTTAACTCCTAGATATAAATTAACTTGTTGAAAGGTACCATGTATCATTGAAACAGGCGCAATCTCGATAAAATGGAGCTCCGAATTTTAATGAAGCATTGACTGCCTCAGCAAAGTTTTCCGAGAAGGCTGATTCGAGATATTTGCTGCCAAATACTACAAAAAGAATGTGTTGTATCCTCATTATAATAGAAAACACTGTGATTGTATTCTCTATCAAAAACTAAATACTTTCGTGACAGATAAATGCATAAACCAATCTAATACAATGGTTTGGTCTCTTAAGTATAATCTCATCCCTGGAAAATGTAATAAATAGAATAGAAAATACTTTATTGTACACCAAATATAACCACCAAAAAACTTAAATCTATGAGTACAATGGCGGTCTTATTGATGACAGCAATATCTACCAGACAACCTTTGAATGGAGTGTAAGAATTTAAGATTGGTATATTTCGATTGGTCGTACTCTCAAGATGTAAATTATCCATAGTCCATAGGTAAATTAAATAAAAAATTCTAATTAATTTCAAATAATACATTAAAATAATCCAAAATAATAAGAATTCAAATAACATAACAAATAAATAAATATCCACAAATACAATTAAATTAAACAAAATAAAAAAATATTTACGCATGAAATTTTTACGTCACTTAATTTTATTTTATTTTCAGTTTATTCGTTAATTACATACCTACTATTATTCAAGGGCTTTAAAGTGAATAATAATATTTTATTTTCGCATGACAGAGTCGACGAAATACGCCTCCATTACATTTTTTTCTACTGATAGATTGTCGATAAAAAAGATAAACGTTCCATATCTCAATATCCATTCGGAAAGCTGTAAAACACGCCCCTATCCTTTTCCATTACGTCGTTCTTATTATAAATAGTTTAGCTAACTAGTGTTATCCAAATCGCCTTTCAAACCCTAATCAACCTTCAATCTAATTCAAGGTCATTATCAAGGACAAAACGCAAAAAAAACGCTTAAGCATATATGAAAAATCACGTAAGCAATACAAAAAGCTTCTACCGACATCGGGGGTACGTGTTTTGGTGGGGCGGGGCATGGCTGGGTTCCTCTATTGATTTTGCACCCCCGCGTCCCCGCGGTACCCCGCACGCATCTCACAACTGTTGCTTAACTTTAGCTGAAGAACAGTAGGTCAGTTTAATAATGTGATTTTGTTGTTGATTTTTCTGTGGTATTTTGAAAGTGAAAGTGCCAGTATAGAACGTAATTGCGACGTCACTATGTGTGACCTCAGTTTATAGGTCTGTTCTAGTGAATACGCTCTTGGATAGACCAGTCGTAATCGTTATTAGCTATCTCGCAGTGAGACCCACTTAGTAGAAACCGCTTGAAATAATATTGAAGTCACAAATTAATTGAATTATTATTATTTGTAAATTTTTAATTGATATAGAACCTAAAATGCATAGGACTAAATATTATATTTCAAGATAAGTTACAAATTAAATAAGCCTGTCATCATCTTATTTCTTTTTTAAAGTACAACAAAACACGTCCTACTGCTTGTCCTTTTCAAGGCTCTATACATAGGTACAACGGCCTTGGAAGAAGCCCCGAGGACATTAGAATCTGTCAAAACTCTGTACTAAATCATACATATAATATAGGTTACTATGACAACGGATAATAGCTAAGGTTTACATTTTCACAGCACTTTCTGTTGAAATGCTTTCTGGCTTGCTCATTTTTTCACGTGGTATATTATACAATGATCTAGTATATTATATACGATTAGCTGCTACCAGCGGCTTCATCTGCGTTATAGTAGAAAGTTATTTCATGGGAATACACTCCAGGGATACAAATCTTAATGTGTTATTTCAGGACATGGTTTACCCTTGAGAGCCGTGATGGCCCAGTGGTAACCACCCAGACTTACAAGTTGTAGGTCGCCGGTTCAAACAAAAAAGTTTAGGGTGTATTAAGAATATACTTTAATTTCTTAAGATTCATACAATAAATGAAAGTTCTTCTAGATCTGTCTTTAGTAAGATAGCATTTATAATTTACTGTACTTTCTTCCAACTCTAATTAAAGTTCCTCAGAGCTAGATACTTAAAATGCCAGCTATATTTTTCTGAAGTGCCCACAGTAAGCTTATAGAATTTATTTATTTATTTAAAGTTCATGTACAGTGTAGTGGTACATAAGCGGACTAAATGCAACAAGGCATTCTCTACCAGGTTTTTTTATAATTAAGAGAACTTAAAATATAAAAGTTATGACGAAGATCAAACTAAGGTTGACAGGACTCACGCTAATCAGTTTCTGCCCAAGCTAGGACTCCGTAAGGAACTTTATTTTATGCTGAAAATTTCCACTTATCTAAGCATTTTTGAGCAGTGGTGGCCGAGTGGCAACGGCCCCGACTTACGAGTTGTAGGTTGCGAGTCCAAAGCCAAACGCATTACTTTGTGTAATTTATTTCATCACCACTGCTCTCAAAACGGTGAAGGAAAACATCGTGAGTAAACCGGCATGTCCTACCCAAAACTTCGAAGACATGTGACATCCACCAACCCGCACTAGGCCCGCGTGGTGGATTACGGCCCATACCCTCTCCTAGAGAGGAGGCCTAAGTCCTAACAGTGGGAACGTTATAAGGCCGACTATGCTATGCTATGCTATGCATTTTTAGGTCTAAGATAATTGAAGCTCGGCAGTGCCTTAGTTTGCCAGACCTAACCTTACCATGACGTGTTAAAATGTCAGTCGTGCGAGCGAGAAAGACGGATGGAGCTGTACACTCTATACAGCATTATTTTTAGTATATGCGAAATCTGAATATAGAATCAATAATTGAATTATAATATAATATACCACAACTATCACACAACGCCGTCTAGTCCCAAGCTAAGCAGAGCTTGTGTTATGGGTACTAGACAACTGATAAACATACTTATATTTTTCTAAATACATACATATATAGATAAATTACACCCAGACACAGAACAAATGATCGCGCTCATCACACAAACATTTGTCCTGGGTGGGAATCGAATCCATGACCTCCGGCATAGCAGTCAGGGCCACTAACCACTAGACCAACAGGCCAGTCAAATTGATTCCAATAATTTTTACACTATGTTATATTTTTTGCCAAAAATATTTAAAAAGGTCACAAGTTGGACACCACCGACACTAAGTGCATCACAGATCACGGCAGATCATAGCGGGCATTAGGCGCCAGCGCACAGCTGGGTGCGGGAGCAAAACAACCCCTTAGTCGTCCGGATGGCCCGGTGACCATGTATTTGTGCGGACAACCAGGTGTCATAACAAGCTTATAACTTTGTGATTTTTCATGATACAGTTATGAAATTTTGTACATAGATTCTTTACATAAAAATACTGACTAGTTACAGGTTTCGCATATACTAAAATTAATATTGTATAGCTTTATCCTTTTAACAGTTTAGTTTAGATCGTAAACTGGATCGTGTTAAAAGCTCGTGGTAGAGTCTCAGGTCTCCTATATCAAAAAGGCCAAATCTCTATAAAGATACTACTCCCAAAAATAAGGCCTTTCCTTCCCAAAGATAACATAGCAAGATGAAACTATGATATATTATGAAACTATTATACATGAATTGCTAGTCAATTAATTTATTTAATTGATTAGCAATTTATCAGGCTCTTGTCAAAGAGAAGTTTGCACAGAATCTGTCACAAGATTCACGGTTATCAATCATTCGCTTGTTTATCTGAGCCCGAGGAAATGCTAATCTTTGATTATGTATATAGATGGTTAGCCACCCACCCCGACTAAGTACCTAGATCATAGTAGATAATAGCAGTGATGGCTCCGTGGTAATGGTTCCGACTTACAAGTTGTAAGATCACGGTTTCAAACCCAGCCAGGCGTATTACTTTGTGTAATTTATTTCATCACTACTGCTTACGAAACGTTGAAGCCAACATGTGCTAGAACCAAAAATTCGAAGACATGTCATCCACCAATCTACATTGGGCCCGCATTCCTTCTCTTAGAGAAGAGGCCTAAGTCCCAGCAATAGGAACATTATAAGGCTGATTATACTATAATAGTATGCTATGCTTTATATTTCAACCAGTTAACGCAAAATCATAACAAATTATACACTTGAACTTTCCTAATGAACCACTCTGTCTATTGGTGTACACCGTACAAAAACCTTTTCTGTTTTAATAGTCTAAAACCATCTTCACATTTTCGCTTTTCTAATGAAACCCGATTGTGGCACATCGGTTGGATGGTTTCAAAGTTTGTTTTAACCCAACCAAGCTAGCGCATAACTGTGTAATTTATTTTAACACCACTGCTCTCAAAACGGTAAAGAAAAATATCGGTAGGAAAATGGCATGTCCTAGAACAAGAAGATTCCAAGTCATATGTTATCCATCAACCCGCACTGGGCCCACGTGGTGACTTACGTTCCATTCCCTCTCCTAGAGAGGAGGCCTGAGTCCCAGCAGTGGGAACATTCTAACGCCGATTATCTTAAGTTTTCTAAAAAAAAAATGTATAACTGAAATAACCAAAACACAATGAGGCAGCGTGGTGATAAATGGTTGTTGCTTCTCAGTGTGAAAAGAATCAGTTGTCTTATTGAAAAAATAACAGGCTTTTCCTCAGAGTGAAAAACCTTTTCAAGTCTCGTTTATGAAAAAGGAGTCAGCTCTATACAAAGCTTCGTTTATGCTACCTTTTCAGTACTATGACCTCCTGGTAGAACAACAAAATATACAAACGTAGAAACTCATAGTTATTCGACCTATAATACTATATTGTCATCTTGAGGTCAGTTTCAGGGTCCCTAATGTGTTCTCTGGGTCTGAATGTAATACAAACATTAAGAGGGATTCATGTAATGCGGGACAAACACTTTATGAAGGACAAGACGGTAGTGGAGAAATAAACCCTAGAGTTGTGGTCGCCATTATAGTTACATTGTCCGTCTTGGTAGGAGCTGGTTTTGAACTCATTAGGAAATGTGTAACTTATGTGAAAATCGACTATACTACTTGTGACCTTTGTTAAATTGCGTACGTAATAAAAATTACATATTAATGATTTTCTCTAGTAAAAGTCAAGGTAATATCGCCACCTTCATCTAGCAATATCTTGCCGTCCGGCCGTCCCGAGCCCGAGTTGTTGACAATTATGTTTCACTGCGATATCAGCAAAACCGTTGGGGCCCTGCAGGGCCAATACTCGCTAGGGCCGTGGGGAGTTCCTGACAAGAAAACCTGTGGTCCTAGAACGCAAACGGAAACTGAAGGAAGGAGGGTTTTAGTCAGTAAAAGTCTGACATACCCTTTCGCTCCACCCTAGAGCGAATAAGAGTATTTCTATTTTACCTACATTTTGTAATACATTTGTAATTACTTTCCCACTCCTATTTGGTTTATATCACACATTTTATTGTATTTCTTTTTTGTTTAAAGAGCAAAACATATTATAATTTACGTATAACCACCAATTATGTTTGTTTTCAAACCATTTGTCTCTTTAATGTCCAAACAGCAGGGGCTAAACACGATATAATTTTAAAAATAACATTTTGCGTTGAGTATTACTTTGTTACTGCTGAAACATTATTATTTCTAACTGAAAGAATAAAAATTAATTACGATTTTTGTTTTAATGTTTTTAGGTAAATCATGTTTCTTTGATAAATATTTTTTTACAGGCGGAAAGAAAAATACAAAGGAGTTTCTACAGATTTTGGACCAATATTTTAAGAGCCCATATATTTGCCTGCTGCGGTCTTCCGTCCGATTACAATTTAGCTGTCTTCAAGGCTAGACTGAATAGGCTTTTAATAAACTATGGCACGTAAGCTGTTGATCCCCGCACGAACGCCGGCGGTCGTGCGCTATTGTCTTACTATTGTGTCTCTAATTACGCTACTCAAGAAGTTAAACATCAAAGATTGCATCACTGCTTACCATCAGGTGAGATCGCAGTCAGATCCCACTGTCTGAAAAATCGACCTACATCATTTTTTCAGAGAAGATATTTCTATATGTAGGTATGTTTTGAACCAAACGTGAAATTACCAGGACACTCGATTGCCTGTCCTTGCAAATCAAAAATATAAAACGGAATCCTAGGAACTCAGCTCCTATAAACATTTCAATCTGACAAGCAATTTGTGTTGAATGAAAATTAATTTCCTCCAAGTTTCCAGTACATCGAATATTGTAACAAAAATTGCGACTTCAAAAAGATAAAGATACTTCATGGTCTTCGAAGTTTTAAAGACACTTAGGAATCTTAAATAAAATGAAATGTAGTGTGCCTCTTATAAGTTTTTCAACGATGTTCTTGGACGAAGCTTGAATAAAAGTTTCAAAGTGTATTCTTTAAAAAAAATGTTTAAGTTCAATAATGCGATCTCCAAAAGAAAATAGTTGACATGCTGTGAGGTTACTATGTTATTATATGGTTTGTTTTTTAATGTAAGAAATCATCCACTGACGTCCTCCGGCTCCAGGGAGACCGTGTCAGACTTTTACCGACTAAAACCACACCTGTGTCCTTCAGTTGCCCTTCGCGTTCTAGGGCCTGGTGAGGGTCGTGGGAATCCGTCATCTGATTGTGAATCCGGGGTGGGCAGTTATTTATATAAATACCACATACAGTTAGCCTTATGTGCAAAATTTATAACTGACTGCAACATCACCAATCAAAATCAATGAATGATGTCAATGTTCATCATCTGCTAGCTAACTGTAACATCATCCTATAAAGTATTAATCATTTATTTATTAGTAAAATAATCTATTTACTAAAAACTTGATACAAGAATTTGCCTGGTCATAGTCGAAGACTTTTTCAATGTCCGTAACTTTTTATTTATTTTATTCACGGTTTTGAAAGTTTTATTCGTACAGTAACTGAATGTAAGCGCTCTCAAGTCGTGTAACTAAATGACGTTATACAAAAACCTTTTGAAATTCTCTGCAGTCAGAGGCACTCAAATGCAGAACTGTATTAAAAGAATTTTCATTTTAAATGGCAAAAAAGCTCCGATTTTGCGTACATTCATAATTTTTACTTTCACGTTTTTTCTTGTTCATTTTGTCCTATTATCTGAAGTAAAGTAAAGAGTTAAAATTGTACTTTTACTTCTAACGTTTATAAAATAATGTCCTTGGAAATCTCAATCTGATTAGGAATATTTTTTTTTTATGATGGACAGCTAAAAAATGAGTGTCTTTTTGTAAAGAGACCATGGGAATAATCTACACTAATATTATAAAGAGGTAAAGTTCGTTATTTTTTTTGTTTGTAGGAGGTAATGTCTGAAAGTACTGGTCCGATTGCTAAAATTTTTTAACCGATAGAAAGCCACTATATTCTTGAGTAACCTAGGCTATATTTTATGTACGCGGGTGAAGCTGTGGGCGAAAGCTAGTAAATTATAAAGTAGCACGTTCAAACCGACAAATATTTTAGTTTTATCTTTATTATAATTCTTCTGTATGTGTGTTTCTTCACCAAACTCCTCATAAACGGCTGGACCGATTTGGATAAAACGATTATTAATACAATTGGACCCAGTAGGTAGCGCTGCAATTGGGTTCTTAATTAATTTATTTATTTACTAAATGCCAGCTTTTGCGTAGGACAACGTCTGTCGGAACCGCTAGTAATATTATATAATAGTATAAGTAATTGTCAATATATCCAATATCACAACAGTTGCTCAAAACTTGGTACCCGAGAGACATGAAAATCCTCTTAAAGGATTTCTGAAAATAACATTCAAACAAATAAACCCATTTCAGGAAAATCGTAAACAAACCTAAGACACAGCAAAAAAAAATAAGCAGCTTAAATCTTCAAAAATAAATCCGCGTTCGAAAACTCAGCGAAATCATTTCAAAAACATTCGTACGAAAAAAAATCCCATCAGATCGATGTAAATTGACACATTTCCCTATGCTAACGTTAGTAGGGTCGGCCGTCTGTCACATGTCGGTGACGTCACTCCCTTCTAAATGGGATGAAACGGATCATACGTCTTCCGAACACTTAACACGGCTTTCGCATTGATATTAAACGGATTTGAATAGGGTTTGGCGAAATTAAAAACGATGTCGAAAGGTCAACGACTGGTGAGTATTTGTACTGAACTTTTGCAGAATAGAACATATCAGAAATTAACCCTTAACAACCTAGAAAGCTTTTATTATAAGTGATCAATTATCTTGCACACACAGTTTAGGGAATATAAGGAATTTGAAAGGAAACTATACATTAATATTAATGGCATACGAATGTGAAAATGTTATGTTAAAAAGTTGAGTTACACAATATTTTGATCCACCCTAAGGTTGTCTGAGGGTTTAGCCAAGTTGATTATCTACAATCGTTAATGCTAGTAGAAATGTATATGACTCTAATATTATAATGCCAAAAGTTTGTATAGGATGTTTGTGTACGTTTGCTACTCCCTCACACTAAAATGGCAACATTGGCACATGTATTTTCTATATCCTGAAATAACACTTAGGATACTTTTTGTCCCGGGACTATGTTCCCTTGAGATAATTTTCTTTCACGCAGGCGAAGTCAGCTGGCAGAAGCTAGTCACGGGTAACAACTAGCAATAAATAAAATAGGTTAGATTAATTCAATGCTAATGCTAATCAATGATCATAATAATAATTAACAATAATTTTACTAATTTATTTATTAATGTAATTCAATAATTTATCAATAATTTTATCAATATTTTAATAATTTATATAATCTAATGTATTTAAATTAATTTATTTATTATGTTATAACAATTTTATTTAATTCTATAATATTACTATGGATTAATTAATGCCTGAAATAAGCGATAAATAAATAATTCACCCAATTCTACCCATTTAACCAAGTTTCTGTCAAACCTCGATAGCTTTAATTGTTGAGTCTCCGGAGAGATGAACGGAGATATATCGGCATAATGCCAATAGTCTATGTGGTAATCGTTTGCAATGATTTGTCATTCAACAGTAATACCTAGTAGATTGCTCGTGGGATCTGTGACGTATACGTATTAGATTGCAATTAAGTATAACTTAATACAGCATTTGTGAAACCTGCAAAAACGTTTAAATTGGTAAAGCTGTTGCCAGTCTAGCTAGCTTATTTGATGGGACATCCAATTTTGACTGTGATGGGTAGGGAAGCTACAAAACTAAATGGTTCACCTGAAGACAAGTTGGTTATTTTATTATGGTCGGTCATTATACCGTGTGCATGTTTTTTATTGTTTTATGCTAAACCGGCTGAATGGATTTGGATGAAATTTGGTACATGGACAAACCCTATCCTGGAGTAGCATTTAAAAAAAAAAGAAAAAGAAAAGAAAAAACGTTTATTCGTTCCTCACACATACAGTAAAATTAAAAATTTAAGATTTAGCACACACTTTTTATTTCAGGACCTTCATCTCTTGAGATAATTTTGTACTTTCAAGCGGTTAAAGCCGCTGACAGAATTTATTACATAATAATAATTCAATTATTCATTCGAATTTTTCATAGATGAGAAAAAAATGAAAAACTGAACTTTATTTTTTTAGCATTAGCAGCCTTTTTAATGTTTCCACTGCTGGGACTCAGGCCTCCTCTCTAGGAGAGGGAATGGGCCGTAATCCACCACGCGGGCCCAGTGCGGGTTGGTGAATGTCACATGTCTTCGAATATTTTTTTATTCACACATATTTTTGCCTCCATACACAAAGAGGTATTTGATGTATTATACCAGAAAATATAAAACATAATCTGCACATAACACACACTCGCTTTCGCATGGTAAACCACACAATAATAATTCCACCGAACCCTACATTCAAGACAGATGAAAAATAATACGCAGAAACGCAAATAGAGCTGCACTGATGCACAATGGCGGATGGGGAAATATAGTACCTATATACAATCATTTTTACTCGCAGCCAGACTAAATATTAAAACAAACGTATGGGGGCCTTAACAATTTACCATGACGTGTAGGCATGCGAGCAAGAAAGAAGGATGGAGATATACACCTATAGTTCCATCCCTTTCATTCATTCAGTTACGATCGTGTTATAAGCCTCTGATCAGCGTCTGAACGCACTGCTACAATCACCTAATTGAGACTTATGTAATGACAAACTAACTTCGCGAGAGTTTATCTTGTAGTAAATTTTCCTGGAACGTGAAAATAATGGGTCTCATCAGAAGGCTTAGAGTCAATCAGAGGACAATGGAGGGGGCTATGCTCGGAATTTTCCTGTGTAATAGAAGCAGAAATGAAGATAACCGCAGGTGAACCAAGGTTACCGATATAACGTGAAGAATCGTCAATCTTAAGGCGCCCGAGCAGTACAATAAAACAGTGACTTTCTGAAGCTTACTCCTCGGTAACGGCTTTGAAAAAAAAAATGTTTATCATAAATTTATGTACAACATTATCAACATATATTTTTTTCGTGCTTTTGTCTAAAAAAAAATATTTAACAACGTGATATTTTTTCGTTGGTTTTCCCTACTCCTTTCAAACGGCTTTGATCTTTAGAAATATGTTTCCACAAAAAAATTTCTGGTTAAGTGTTCTTTATAATGTACAAAGCATATGTAAATCAATTAATGTTTCGCAAAGAAAATGGATGTAAAAGTCAGCGGGGCTCTATCCCGGCTCGGCTGGCAGGAATTAAATGCACTCGTACTCGTCCAGTATGTGTGCAATTGTGTACATTAAACTCCGGCTAGATGTTTAAGGGACTATGCGCCTTAAGTGGCAGTGGGCAAGGCACATTGCGCATAGAACAGATGGTTGATGGGGCCAAAAGGTTTTGGAGTGGAAATCGTACTAGGAAAGACAAAACGTTAGGAAACCTCCCACAAAGTGGGCTGATAACCTGGTGAGGGACGAGGGAACCAGCATCGTATGGTTTATTAACTTACCATGTTCGGTGAGGACTTGCGTCACGCGGAAGGTAAGGACGCCATTTTGTCTTTCCAGCCACTCCTCAAAGAGGGAACTTACTGCCATAATTATTGAGCACATGCGTGGATGTAAGTTTACAAATAAAATTCAAGACAAGTGGGCATTTTTGCCTAAATCACTCTGTGATAAAGTAGCATTCTAAATTGATGAAAGTTTTTTTAAAATCGGTCCAGTAGTTTTTGAGTTTATTCAATACAAACAAAAATCCAAATCTTTCCTCTATATAATATTATTAGTGCAGACTAGACTTTGAATAGGCTTAGTTATATCAGTCACAAAACCAGGACGAAGGTCTTAATGAAGCCTATCCCCTACATCTGCCGCCGGCCGTTTAATTAATTTATCCCTAAACAATTCGTACCCATATCCTTCATAATCCCTTAACTGGCAGGCATCATAGCATATGCCTAATAAACGTTTATTTGCCTACGACTATAAACTATTAAGCTTTACGCAAACTCTGTACTGTCACGTCACTAATTGACGATGACTACAACAATATCAGCCTCATAAAATCAAATCAAAATGATACTCTATTTAAAAAAACCTTTCAAAATCTTTGAATTAATTCGAACTCTGTCTTAACTAAAGTAAAAAATCGGTTTTCAAATAATGCAAAATATAAAAAAAATGTTATGATACAAGTTACGTACGTTACGTTTGATCGTATTACGTTAAGTTAGTTGCCTCAATACAGAGTTAAAAAACAGTCGTGTGTTTTTGTTTAAAAACAACAAAAAAGACCTACAACGCACAATCAACCTCCGAACTACGATCCGGCTCGAAGGACCAGCTATTCTGTCTATCACATCACTCTAAAATTATAAAGGCGAATGTTTTTTTGTATCTGTTCGTGTATGTTTGTTATTCTTTTTAACACTCGGGTAGACCATAACCTGAAATAGGACGTAGAATACTTTTTATTCCCTATGTTTTTTTTTGGAATAATTTTCTATTTTTACGTGGGTGAAGCCGCTGTCCTTAAAAGGAGAGAAAAAAATGTATTTTTGTTTGAAATGAATAAACTCAAAAATTAATAGACTTTTTAAAAAATTCTTTCACTAATACAATGCTACTTTATCACTGAGTGACATAGGTTATATATTTTCTACTGTCACGCAGGCGAAACCACTTGCAAAAGCTAGTATAAATAATAAATACAAACAAATATACAAAGTAAATATAAACAGGTTTGTTTTGTCTAAGTCTTCACACCGTCTAAGACAAAGTAAATTCAATTAGTATCAATCGTAAAGTGCTTCTTGTTTCAGGGTCATCAACTTGTTTCGGCAGCAATTTCAATTAAACCGTGTCTAACTCATTGGAACGTTGAACGGTAGGATTTCTCTTGTAGTCGTGAAGTTGGTCTTATATGTTTTAATTTAATAGTTAAATATATACATGTATACCGTGATAAGACTAGTCTTACTGAATGGGTCAGAATATTGGGCTGTGGAAAAGATGAATGAAAAAGGATTGCATTTAGCGGAGATGTGAATGTTGAGGTGGATGTGTGGTGTGACGAGAATGGATAAAGTGAGAAATGAGTATATTAGGGGAAGTTTAAAAGTGGCGCCAGTAACTGAAAAGTTGAAAGGAAATCGTTAGTCTTGGTATGGTCATGTGAAGAGGAGGGATGAAATGCATGTTAATAAAACAGTTTTAAGTATGATGGATGAGATGGACGGAGAGGGAGAGGAAGACCAAAGAAAAGATGGATAGATTGTGATGAAAGAAAGGGGAATTAGTGATAGTATGACGGGTGACAGGACAGAATAGAACCACCAGTACCCACTTGGGTACAAGAAAATATATAGCCTAGTGATAGAAAAAAAAAGTTAATGGCGGAAGTTTACTCAAAAAAAAATTGACACTTAGAAACCAATGGCCTGTTTTTTTACTAAATAATTACCTTATCACAAAAGCTTCCAAAACTTTAATTTCCGGTCTACTCTATAGCATTATAAAAACCAATGTTATTCAAGATAAGTACAAACAATTATTTACAATACAAAAACTCATTTCCTGCTGACTTAATTTACCTTTGACCGAACTGGGTCAAACTACTGGTATAACACTAAATAGTTGAGCTCAGAAGGTAGGTTTTATAATAACGAGGAAGAACGCACGCACTCACGGACTCGATTCACTTACGGTACACGTACTGCGACCGCCCTTATTTTAAGGTGGGAAATCATGGAATAACTGCTCTCGCTCCAGGGCGGGGCGAAAGGGCGTGTCAGACTTTTACTGACTAAAACCACACCTATGTTCCTTCTTTGCCTTTTGCGTTTCAAAACCATGGGTTTCCCTTTTGAAAGTAAACCCATGGTTCCAGTAGGCTTCGGCCCTGCTGGGCCTCTACGGGACTGCAGGATTTTTTGAAAATGTTACCGTGGCTCAAGAACGCCAGGGCAACTGAAGGAACTCAGGTGGGAGTTAGCCAGTCAAAGTCTGACACTCCCTTTTGCTCCACACAGAGTAACGGGAGTCATTGCTGTCTATCCACTACTACTCCACGTTTCGCAAGTGTGTCTATGGTATCACAGCAGGTCCTATTAGAATATCAGCGCTACATTATTTATTATTTTAAATATCGAAGCATAATTATTCCGAGATAGGAGCTTTTTTTGACCTCGCACGTATTTTCAATCTGTTGTTTTTTTTTAGTATAATTATTATTTCGCACATGTATTGATTGGTTTTAATAACTTGAGTTAGACATCAATAAACATCTTTCTTTCTTCCTTTCTTTCTGTCTATAATTGTGTTCGTGCACCTGTTTTCATTCGTTGTATAAAGCCGATCTTCTGTGTCTATTTATCTTGTACAGTCAACGTTGGATAAGTTACAAATGAACTTCGTTCACCGATGCCAATATTAACATTCTGAGGTCGTCCTGTTTAAGTAAATATAACCGAAACGAACAATTATTGAGACAGTTTGCCTTACAAATGACTAGACGAAGAAGAAGTAGGAAGAAGTACATAAGAAAGTCAAATACTTAAATTGAAAATGTTTTTTTTAAGAACAAGTAAATATAAGGTTAACATTTGTAGACATTCATTTAATTATGATTAATAGTATTCGGTTTTTTTAAATTATTGTTGATAGGCTTTTTTTTCGGTTTTCGACGGAGCGGGAGATATTGTCAGACTTTTACTGACTAAAAACCAACTCCTGTTTCTTCGTTGCCTTTCGTACCAGGGCCGAGCCTTCCTTTCAGAAGCAGACCCTTGGCCCCAGTAGGCTTCGACCCTGCTGGGCCTCTACGGTTTGCTGACATCTCCTTGAGAGCGCGTGGAACAGTACGCGCCGTCGACGACTTGGGCTCGGTCCGGACGATGATTAATAGTCTTCAGTTATTTTTAAATTATTATTGTTAAGCTTGCGTTTAACCACTATCTCACCTGATGGTAAGCGATAATGCGGTTGATGATAGATCACGCTTGCCTACAAGTAACCTATTCACTCTTGACTCAAAGACTGTAGCTTAAACGTTATATCTATCAGGTAACACCGACTACGGCAAGGAATTCCACTCCTTAGCTGTACGCACAATAAATCAGTTCCCAAACTGTTTTGTACGTATAGCTGGGATTTCCACCATGTACCTACCGGTGGCGCAACGCCATACATCAAGTAGTCTGAAAATGGAATGGCTTTGCGAAATTAAATTGTGTAACATAGATGCAACGACGCTTATTATTACTTTTTTCTATCTGTAGAACTGGGAGCAGTGGTGGCCGAGTGGTAACGGCCCCGACTTACGAGTTGTAGGTTGCAGGTTAAAACCCAGCCAGGCGCGTTAGTTTGTGTAATTTATTTCATCACCACTGCTCTGAAAACGGCGAAGAAAAACATCGTGAGGAAACCGGCATGTCCTAGAATCAAAAATTCGAAAACATGTGACACCCGCACTGGGCTTTCGTGGTGGATTACGGCCCATTCCCTCTCCTAGAGAGGAGGCCTGAGTCCCAACAGGGGGAACATTATAAGGCCGACTATGCCATGCTATCTGTAGAACAAAATTTAAGAATAACTCATTTAAAAACACGTCAGCAAGATTTTATTATTCATAAAATAAATAAGTAAATACAAAACCTAATTATCTTCCCTCTTACCTAAACGACAAAACAAAATGACAACGTACCTATTAACATTTTAATAGCTTTCATGTCAACGAATAAACGAGTATAAAAGCTGTACAATGACAACTGTATAATTATCCCTTTAGAGCTGCTATTAAAACTAATTATCAACGAATAACCCCCTATATTCCTAATTGTAGGGAGGACCTAATTATTGATAGTGTCAGTCTGAAAAGGACTGTATTTTTTTTTTGTTAGTCTTGACATTTGATTCAGTCTTATTTATATTTATGCAAACGGCCCCGACATACTTTGTCCAGTCTAAAAACTGGTGGATTGCTGCGCCACCTACCGGGTTCATTATTATTTTCAAACCGTGAGAGACTACTCAGAGACCTACTCAAATATAGACATAAAGTTTCATCCAAATCGGTCAAGACGTTTAGGAAAAGATATGTGACAAACACACGTAAGTCCTCCTTTCGAATACCGTAATTAGAGACACAATAGAAAGACAATGAGAGAGCGAACGCATTGTCTTTCTAGCTATGTCTTTGTATGAATACAGTTACTTTGTTTATTATTAGAATATGGATGTACATATGTTTTCGTAGTATTTGGCAGCAAATATATCGAGTAAGCCTTCTTGGCAAACTTCACTGTGGTAGTCAACACTACAATAAAATTCTCAGCTCCATTTTACTGATATCGAGTCTGTTTCAATGATTCTACATATCGTCTAGTTGCGCAGATACTTGAGATACAAAACTACACCAATTTTACATCAAAATATCCACTGAACTTCACTCGAAAAACACGTTAAATCAGGCTTGACAAAATAACAGAAAAAGTAGGTACTTTGACATTCCTTAAGGGGTGACCAGACGGTTGTAAACTAGCGTTCCAACCAAGGTCACCTTGGTTGGAGCTTGGTTTGTGTGTTTGGCTTGTGTTGCGGCTACATAGATGTAAACCACGCGCCAACACGTTCGCAAATCAGTCACTGCGGTTGGGAAAACGCGTTAGCCAACCAAGGGCGTTGAAGGTCATGGATTACAACTGCTGTCTATACGGATTGAAACTAGCAAGGTCACCTCTGTTGGGACGTTGGTGTGCAACCGTCTGTTCGACGTAGAGTCACCAACATCTGTTGACACATGTAATGCATGAGGGATTATTAGATAGAGTTACCCCGGTCCTGGAAAGCAAAAATCAACTGATAGAATACGTCTGAGTTTTAGTCAGTAAAAGCCTGAAACTCTCTTTCGCTCGACTCAGAATGTGAAAAGACATTTGATGATTTTCTACACAAAAGAAGCCTTTATAGGAGTCTGGTAACCAAGTAATACATTATGGAGACGAAAATATAACGAAAATACTGGCCATACAATAATTCTTGCTATGGGACCAAACGTGAAATAGCAAAAAAAAAAAAACAGCTCTTCACATTTTGTCAAATTATGCAAACGTGACTGTATAAGGCAGTTGATTTCTTTTCATGATTTTCGTTTTGGTGTCATATTAAAGGTGATCATAATTATGAGTATTGTAGTGGTAGTTTACCTAAGTTACCTAAGGCTATTGTAATCGCATATATAATGGTATGTTATCCCAATATACGGGCAGGCTTGCAACAGCATTCATTCGATTCATTTCTATCCTATCGCCAATCCTCCTTACAGTATTGTATTATTTTCATATATTGTAGGTCGTCTCCATTGTATAAATAACATTCAAAACGTACTCTCGCCAAATCACTAAATGCGTCTCTGCATGAAATGGATTGTCATATCTTGATGATAATTGTGCTTTTTTATCATCCTTTTTAAATAAAGAAAAAACATACGGTTTTATGGCTTTCAGTCCCGAATAGGTCACCGCCCAATAGCTTCCCATGAGCGTCGTAAATATGGGAATCTGTCAAGATTATTACCCACTATAGGAACTTTATACAGACACGATTTGAGCATAAAAGTTTGCACAATTTACAAAGACTTATAGTAGAAAAAGGGAAATAGCTACATATAAAAATGTACAATATTATCTATAG
Source organism: Mythimna impura (assembly GCA_905147345.3). NCBI lineage: Eukaryota > Metazoa > Arthropoda > Insecta > Lepidoptera > Noctuidae > Mythimna > Mythimna impura. The sequence continues at coordinate 18,654,908 of LR990356.1, read as the reverse complement.
AATGTAACACAAAATATATATGTATTTTTATAGCACCGTTTCTTAAGTTTAATTTTTAGTAAATGTATACGTTTCCGCAGACCAGTTATTATATATTTTTTTCGATGTAATTCTGCGGCTTCTACCGACTCGTTTTCGTGTTTATGAATTATTAATACTAAAGCACTGTATAATACATATTTATTGCCTCAATGTATTATTAAAAATTGTATGGAAAAATGTCGAGAAAAATATTTTCCTTGAGATTTTAGACCTGTAAACATCAACCCTTTTTAGGAAGAGCATTGTAGCGTTTTTGTAAAAAGTATTTATGTTAATTATAGCTGACCCAGTAAACGTCGTTTTGGCATATAGATTATTTCGGGCCACCCTTATCACATAAGAATATAAAAACTAGCCTACGACCACAGACCTACCAAATGTACACAAAAAGTCAAGTCGTTTCGGAGGTTTCTTTTCCATAATTCGAGCAAACACATCGTTTTGTCGCTAATAATTTTCTTCCTGAAAAGACTCGTTAATTTCGTGAACTATTACCACAACTGATATTCGTACTACAAACAAGAATATTATATAGAAGAGGTTAACATAGTACAGCATAAAGGCAGGGTGATTAATTGATGGAGATTGATCGACGCCATTACCTAATGAGTGGCGCTCCGACTTCCTCGCAAGATAATCTGATTTTACACTATGTACTAAATAGCGTTGAGCTTTATCAGTTTAGTTAGAGATATTTATAGGTTTTTTTTTTTCATAAAACATTGACCCTCACTAAGAAATACTCCTGTATAGCAGGTTCGTTCACAGACATGTTAATTCACATACATAAGATACACAGACTTGGAACTGATATGGTTCTGTGCGGAAATCAAACTCATCACACGCCGTGCAGCAGACAATCGTTCTACCTTTACGCTAACCATACTGTTAAGAATAGACATTATATAGATGTAGTTTCATCAAGTTTACTGTTTTGTTGTGCTTAAAGTTTATCTAATATCAATACTATATCTGTTTGGCTCAATCCCAATTTATTTACGGTCGAAAAAACTATTCTCCTTCTTTTTTTCTTCTATATTAATTATCATCTTAGTATACACCCCTATTCTAGACATAATCATCTTTCACGCAGAACATCCATCATTTATTTGACTCTTGTAGACTAACGTAGATTATACACCGACATTTGTCTGCATTGCTATATATGAAATACATTCTGCATAAAAATCTACGTAAGTCTGTACCATGTGGATGCATCATCATCTTCCTGCCCTTGTCCCGTTTTATTTGGGGTCGGCGCAACATGTTCTTTTCTTCCATTCTGTCCTGTCACTCGTCATGCTATCACTAACTCCCCTTTCTTTCATATCACTTCTCACACAATTCATCCATCTTTTCTTTGGCCTCCCTCTCCCTCTCCCTCTCCATCCATCCACATATAAACTCATAACTCTTTTAGCAACCTGCGTTTCATCCCTCCTCTTCACATGACCATACCAAGACAAACGATTGCCTTTCAACTTTTCAGTCACTGGCGTCGCTTTCAAACTTCCCTTAATTATACTCATTTCTCACTTTATCCATTCTCGTCACACCGTGTGGACGCACCAAAAGACAAAAATCGACGCGTGCAAAGTAAAAAAAAGTTATCTGCAATTTTGCGATTTTCTGATAAATTAGTAATAATAAGTCATTAATAAGAAGTTTTTTTTTCAAAAATATTATTGAAAAAACAAACTAGGTATTATTTCTGAATTTTTAATACTTTAAAAAAGAGTTGCCCTATCTTAGAATATATATTTTTTTGTAAGTTATTGCAATTTATCAGATAATCGCAAAATTGAAAATAACTTTCTTTACTTTGCACTCGTCAAAATGATGCTTTACACAAGTACCTTAAACATTGAAATACTCCAAAACTCAAAACAAGGAAATTATCCAAAAATGTCACGAAAGACTAACATTTGACATCGGAACACAAAAACAGAAACAGTAACAACCATTTATTTTGTTTACATTGAGCATGACATTGTAATAAACGTGCTATATAATCCATTCGCCGTATCATTACGACTTCGTTCTCACATCTTTACACGACCGTAAAAACAAAACAGAAAAGTGTCAATGAGAGCAATGACATTCACGTTTGTAATCTTCAAAAACGACGCTTAAATCCACATTTTATACGACAACCTTTACGCCGGTTCTTTTCTCTTTGAAAATAATATTAAAAAGGGACATCAGAAAGGTAAAGGTAGATAAGATAAGGGACAAGCGAGAACTACACTAGACCGACGCACACGTGGGCCACACCTAATTTGTACGTAGCGGCGCGTGGCGTTGCCCTAATGTAGCTCTGCAAGTCCAGTTGCCATATAAAATGTATGGAGATCGACGCGGCCAGATCTGCGTACGTGGCCCACGTGTGCGCAATGTAGTTCTACCCTTATACTAGTACTATATCCGCGAATTCGTTCGCAAGTATTTACATAAAAACTTAAACCATATTGAGAGGGTAGTTTTGAAAAATAAAAGAAAAATCCTTTTTTATTTAATTAGGATGTTATTTGTGCTAACTACCAAGTATATTAGCACAAGGATTGAGGTTTTGCATACAAACGAAGTTCCTTCTTATAGGTCGAATTTCCAAGAACGCCCTTCTTAATGCTCACCTACTTCATAAAAGGATGCCTTGTGCAAAATTTCACGTTCCTGGGCCCAGTAGTTTTGCCTGTGAATTGATAGTCAGTTTCTCATTTTATATATATAGGGTGACTGGTAATTAGTGTACGATACTTAAATACGTGATTGTGCTCATGATAACCAACAACTTTTACTATGGAACAAACCTGAAATCGCGAAAAAAAATCAGCTGTTCAGTACATTTATGTTTGTCTAATGTAATAAACAGCTGATATTTTTTTCGCGATTTCGGCTTTGCTACCATAATAAAAATTGTTTGTTATCATGAGCACAATCACGTGTTTAAGTATCGTACACTAATTACCAGTCACCCTATATAGTTAGAAAACCCCAAACATTTCAAATAAGTGGCTGAACTTTTTGAATCACATTTAATCTCACTGTTTGTTTTAATTCTGTTCCAAACTCTCAAAATATATTCCACTGAATATTACCATTTATTAGAAAAAACTTTTACTAAAGACCAATACTTTTTTAGGGTCGTAATACGGAGCGGGGGAGTCAAAGAGGTTTGTAAAGGGATTCTAATTAGTTGAAGATCTTTTCAATCAGCTCGTATAACGGAGCGGAAAATATTCTTCACAGTATTTTCCGTAAACTTGTAATACTTTATTGAATACTACTAAAAACTATTTAAGAGTAATTGGATTTTTTTAGGTCTCAATTAAATATGTATTTTACAGGTAGGAAAAGTGGTGGCATAATGGTAACGGTCCCGACTTACGAGTTGTGGGTCGTAGATTCCAACCCAGCCAGGCACATTATTTTGTGTAATTTATTTCATCACAACTGCTCTCAAATCGGTGAAGGAAAACATCGAGAGGAAACCGCCAGAACCAAAAATTCGAAGACATGTGACCTTCACCAATCCCTCTCCTAGAAACGAGGCCAAATCCCAGCAGTCGGACCAGTATAAGGCTGTATATGTTATGTTATATTTACAGGTACAGTCAAATGGGGTGAATAGAAACAAAACTTCAAAGAACGATATTTTTTTCAGCATTTAACTGTACCTATCAATTTATTAATGAATTGTTATTCTAAAAAGTCGATGCTTTGTTAGAAGCCGATAATATGGTATCAAATTGAAAAACCAAACCAAAGTTTTGTTTCTATTCACCCCTGCGAATCTATTCACCCCGTTTTACGGTACATACAATCAATCGTTTATTGCCATATTGCTTCAAAAAAAACCTCTATTTTGTAGGTATTATATCTCTGTACGAGCAAAAATACCATCGTTAAAATATTTGCAGCTTTAGCAAAAAAATTAAATGACGTGGTCATGTACAGGGGTGGACAAAATGGATGAGTCAACTTGTTAACGAGATTATCCCTGTATATATAATATTCCAGTGGCAATATTAAGGCTGGTTTACATGATGCCAGCGCTATGGCCGCCAGTTACACTGACCAGTGCCAGAGCCAGTGCCTTCCCTGGACAGCATTAGTAAGGTTTACATTTTAGGTGTGATAGTAAGCCATCTGTAGGTTACTAATCACACTCATCATCATCATTTCAGCCGAAAGACGTCCACTGTTGGACATAGGCCTCCCCCAAATGTCGCCACAATGACCGGTCCTGTGCGTCTCACATCCATCGGATTCCCGCGACCCTCACCATGTCATCGGTCCACCTTGTGGAGGCCTTCCAACGCTGCGTCTTCCGGTACGTGGTCGCCATTCCAGAACTTTTCGTCCCCATCGACCATCTGTTCTGCAAGCAATGTGCCCTGTCTACTGCCACTTAAGTTTGGCGATTCTTCGGGCTATGTCTGTAACCTTGGTTCTCCTGCGGATATCTTCATTTCTGACGCGATCACGCAAGGAAACTCCGAGCATAGCTCTTTCCATTTCTAATCACACTATCACACTTATAATTTTATAAAGGCTTTTTCACGCTCGAACAGCTGAACAGATTTGGATGAAATTTGGCATAAGGGTAGACCATGTCCTGGAATAACACATAAAATATATATATAAATAATACTTTTAATCCCGGGAGTATGTTCCCTAGAGATAATTTTCTACTATCACACAGACGAAGCCACTGGCAGTAGTTAGTACACTAAAAAGACATTTTTATAGCAATTTTTTTAGCCAAAGTGGCCATAAACCACAGATGTCCTCTTAATATTACTATGTCCAAGATTTTTTTCATACTTTTCAAAGGGCGATTTATTTATAGTCGAGTCTATTTAATCAACTTTTTTTATCTATACATCCTCCACGGACCACAAAAAAGGCAGGAATTACTGGCCTCGTGTAAATAGCAAGTAAATCAAGCAGATCTGTAATATTAGTGCCAGCGCACTGTCTCCATGTAAACCTGTCTTAACATACTGGGACATATGTGCGAACTGACATGACGTATGAGGTAAGCTTACAAAAAATCTCTGAAACATAAATATTTGATAAGCACTGACGATACTGTTTGCCCGGGCTCTCGTAATAAGGATCGTGAGAGTTGGGTGAAAATAATATTATTTTTTAGGTATATTATTCCTACATACATGGTTTATGTGTATTTAGAAATCATTTTCGCAGCATCACTGGTAGTAACTGTATGAGAGTAGCCAAAAATAGAGTAAAGGGCGATTGAAAAGGCCTATGTGTATGTCCAAACATAGACTTTTAATAAGCTGATGTAATCATTATCATCGTCATATCAGTCGAAAAATGTCCACTGTTGGACAAAGGTCATCGTATGGAGGCCTACGTGGTCGCCACTCCAGAACTTTCCACCCCATCGACCATCGGTTCTGTAAGCAATGTGCCCTGCCCACTGCCACTTAAGTTTGGCGATTTTTCGGGTTATGTCGCTAAGCGTGACCTGTGTGTATAAACTGATGTAAGATTTTAATTATAAGGACTAACAGCCATAGCCGTTGGTGAAGGATAGAGACCACATACCATTATGGAACCATTTGAAGGTACCAGGGCATTACTTGATGAAAAGGACTCAACTGTTAAAATCTCTGAGTGAGGTATACGACCTTCAGAGGTCAGGAAAGGGTAGATAGCACGTTAAACAGCGGTATGCGTTGGCATTAGTGAGGGTTTACTGTTGTTCCACACAAATAATAGAGAGGTCGCGCTCTGGAAAGTCTCAACATTATGCAATTTAACTTTTCATCTATCAACTTTTGTTAAATTTTAGTTTAAACAATGTCACATAATTGTACTAACACTAGCTGACTCGGCTAACGTTGTTCTGCTATATAAATTTTATCAAAGAATAACATGTGTTCTGCGGGTAGGAGGGTAAAACATTGCTTACGACCTATTCTCAGATCTACCAAATGTACACCATTTTTTTTTTCAATTCAAGCCGTTTCGGTGGATATCGATAACGAGATACTATGACACGAGATTTTTATATAATTATTAGATACTAGCAATCTGCTCGCCACTTTGTTCGCGAGAATGTTTTAAAAAACGAATAACAAACCTTTGAACTGTGTCGCGCTAATCGCCGAATTCGCCACTTATGTGTACGTTCGCGAATTTCGCGAATTTTTGGCGGGAAATTTCGGCGCGTCTTATTAAAACGACGATAACTTCAAAACTACGTTAGCTAGCTCATTACCAGTTATATCATTAGAATCGTTATTAAATTACCTAACAGGATATATATACATCAGACAGTTATTATTATTGTTCATTTTGAAATTTGTGCCAAGTTTCAAGTTAGAAATAAATATCCCCTACACAATCTTTAAAACGCTGTAAATTGCTCTACTGGGAGTAATTCTGAAAATAAATAATGACAACCTATATAATTACTATTTGTGCTAACTTTTAAGTATATTGGTACACGGACTGAGAGTTTGCATACAAACGAACCTTTTTATCACCACCTTAAGGGAGTAAAAAGGGGGAAGTAGTTTCGGCTATGCGTTGATATGTCAGTCAGTCAGTTTCTTCTTTTCATGACTTCGGAAAATCATTTAATGATTTCTCGGACCCTAGGGTGGAGCAGGAGGACGTATCAGACTTTTACTGACTAAAACCACACTTATGTTCCTTCAGTTGCCTTTTGCGTTTCCTATGGCCCTAGCCAGGCAGATCGGTAACCTTGGTTCTCCTGCGGATATCATCATTCCTGATGTGATCACGCAAGGATACTCCGAGCATAGCCCTTTGGGTGCCTTTCTTTTGGGAGGACTTCTGATTAAGCCTTAGTTAATTTCATCGATAGCATCCAATGGCACTCTAATCAGCCATTCTAACATCATTAGCATTTATTGGCACATTTCAGTTATCCTACATTATGAGATACGTTTCAGTAAAATGACACCGAATCGTTCAGTCTAATCCAGCTAAAAGGTTTGCTTGGACGATTGCCAATAAAACAGTGTTTTGCTGTCATCCCATCTTATGCCAACACTTTGTCTGAAAATCATTGCGGTTTGTGACAGATTCGAACGAACATAATTTATTTATTTATTTATTTATTCTTTATGCACAAAAAAGTACAGAGGTGGATAATGTTTAACCTTTCGTATGCCGTAATTAGAGACACAATTAAAAAACGATTGTGTCTCGCGTGGATCCGCGCACCGGGCATTCAATGAGTTAAGTGACAGTGGGTGGGGACATAGCTCACAGAACAGAAGGTCAATGGAGCTGAAAGGTTCTGGAGTGGCAACTGCATATTTAAAGATGCAGCGTTGGAAGACTTCCCACAAGGTGGACCAATGACCTTATGAGGGTCGCGGAATTCCAATGGATACGAGACGCTTAGGACTGGTCGTTGTGGCGACACTTGGGAAAGGCTTATCTCCAACAGTGGACGTCTTTCTACTGAAATGGTGATGATGATTGATGATAACACTATGTTGAAGAGGAAAAGTGCTCATGCCTAGGTAATAAAAGTCGTATTTCGTCGATCTCCAAGGTTGAGGCAAGTAAGTGAAGGCCGAGGTAAGTCTGTAGATGGGTGAACATTTTAACATGTCTAGCTGTTGGTCCCGGCTGTTGTTTGTAGATCTTTGACAGTTGTTACGGTTATTCAGAACCCAGGGGATCTGACAGCAGTCTTGGCATTGTGTTATCAAATTTCTGAGTTGTGGAGGTCGCTTCATGTGAAATATTGATATGCGGCATGCAGTTTGACTGAAAGCTGATCCCATCACAGTTAGAAAATGGGTAGGCAGATTGATTGATAACAATATGTCGAGGAATAAAATTCCTCAGATTTGACGTTTAGCATTACTAACATATGCAATGTCTTCTTTGTTTTTGTACCGCAGTTTAAACAAAACGAACAAAAACATCAGACATACATATAACCTCTTTTAGAGAGTTCCATGCTTGTTCCAAATTCACGATACTAACCTCGAGGGAATCCCACCTCTATTTGAGTATGAGGAATAGGTTTGGCAACGATAGACAGGTCGAGTTTTTTCTTCATTTTTCGAAAGCCCAATTTTGAGTGAAGGGTCCGGTATTTCTTTTTTTCGTTTTGTTAATTGGTCATGTAGTGCTAGTAAGGTAGCCACAGTGTATACTCTATCTATCTACTATTCAATTCTCAAAACCTCCAAGCGGTTTATTATAGGGTACGCTTAGGACCAGAAACCTGTTTCTATACCCATGTTACCTACACTTACATGAATGGTACATGTGCCTCTACGATGTCGATGTCCCCAATTTCTACAGATCTGTTATCACTGACAGCTCTGACACAAATAGCAATTTCCCACTCGAGTGGTAGATAAAAGAAAAAGCGTTCCGACACTCGTCATTGGATAACCCGCTTATTCGTCTCTGTTTTGCTTTTACATACGTACTTAAGTGAGAATGTTTCTTGGTATTGATTAGAATGTAGGTTCTTTTTGGGGTAGAAAATCCTCAAATATTTTCACCAGCACTAAGTTGAGCGATAGTTTTTGGAAAAGGAGTCTCTCTTAGATCTCTACTGACTAAATTTCACCTATGTTTTTTTTATAGTTGCCCTTTGCGTTTTAGCTCCACTAGCCAAGTTACGATCGTTTCGTTTGCGTCGAACGCCTCGAGTAGACCACGCCTCCAATTCCTTTGTTCTGACGTCTGGAATGACGTCAGAACAAAGGAGGATGAAACAATAGAATCGGAGGCGTGGCCTACTCGAGGCGTTCGACGCAAACGAAACGATCGTAACTTGGCTAGGGGGGCAGGGCCCTTTTTCGAACAATCCCGCAACTTAGTAGGTATTTGAGTTGACAGATTGTGGAAGTGATGATGACGTCACGATGTAGTAGCTGCGCGAAGGCTGCGCTGAGATTCATTGTCGAGGATCACTAATTTAGAGTATACACAGTATAAAGTCTCGCCTCTCCGAGGTACCGAAGTTTTCACCTCCGTTAAGAAGAACAAGGAAGGATCCTCCGAACACCCTTCGTGTTGCCCAGTTGCCTAGGTGACTGCTCGGTTGTTGGATATGTTCTAATCGCGCGGAGAACTCCGATGCAGGATTTTGTAGTTTAGTTCTTATGTGGTTACATAAATGTCACTACAGAACCATTCTTGTTGCTATATTTTTAGGTAGGTATTGGTGTGTTTAACTAACGTTTTTGTGTAAGTTTGTATAAGGGCTATATTTCACCGGACAACATGGCGGCGCGGCCAGTCGTCGCTACCAACAAAATGTATGCAGCTCTATAGAGAGTTACTCACCTGGTGTCCGTTTGGTTGCACAACAAATTTGGTGGCGCGACCAACTCGAACGCGTGCGCTTAAGGTCCATTTTGATACTATCTCAGTATGGTGTAGCGACTCTGGTGTCTGTATGGTGTCTAGTTTAGCTTACGGACACCATGGCGGAGCTACTTTTCGCGCCGCCATGTTATCCAGGTGAAATATAGCCCTAAAGACACGAGTGGTTTTTCCGATTAAGTATAATTTAATAATTAGAAATGCAAAATGATGGTCCAAATAGCAACATTTCCCTGGTTTTTCGTTTATCGAACAATGTTTAAAAATTATGTTTGTGTCAAGTAAAAATATTTTTTCTAAAATGTCTTTCTATTATAATTTCAAAAAACGTATCAATCTTTGATACAAAATTGTATCATTATTTTTATTTCACAAAAATAAAACATAAAATGTACTCCTCTTCAATGTTCAAAGAGCAGAGTATGTTACAAACATGTACAGAGTCTTGTTGACATAAAAAAAAATATATTCACCGAAATGGCTTTATAAAACTATTTCTTTTTTCATTCCTCACAATAACGTGAACAATTTTATACGTAGGTAAAATAAAAACAAACAGAACTTCATTGCTAGATCATACGTTTTAGTTTTTGATTGAAAAAAAATATAATAGGTATAAAAATCGTTTTTTAGGGTTCCGTACCTTAAAAGGAAAAAAAACGGAACCCTTATAGGATCACTTTGTTGTCTACCTGTCTGTCTGTCAAGAGCCTTTATCTCAAGGACGTGTAGAGGTATCGAGTTGAAATTAAAATTGTATACTCAGGTTTACGGTCCCTTGAAGCTGTGAAAAAATCAAATTTCTAAGTTAACGAAATAAAACTGGGCAAGTGCGAGTCCGACTCGAACTTGCCCAGTTTTTCTTAATAATAAAACAATTAGAATTTTAAAATAAAAAATGATAGAGGTAAATCGACGGATTGGTTTAAAAATAACACGGAAAAACTTAGGCACGTGTGATAAAATTAAAAAAAAAACCTTGAAGAACTAAGCATTAGGTAAAGTTGTCAAAAAATAAAAGGTCGTTTTGACATTTGTATTTTGACCACCTAGCGGTTTATCCAGTGTGTGTACTACTAATATAGCTACTTATAGATAAGACACCTAATTATTATTTTATTGTTTCTTTCAGTTTCCTTCCAAGTTACATTCTAGGGTTTTTCTCAAATGTCAAAACAGGCCTTTTATTTTTTAACGAGTATAACTTGTGTAGAGAAAATAAATGATTATTATTAATTAAGACATGCTTAACTGAACTTTGATCTTTACAATGATCTAGGATCGTAAAACAAAACGAACTTTAATTAATGATTCTACAGTATTAACTAGATTAGCCGAGAGCTATCAAATATACGGACGGGAGTAGGATAGAAATTAATTTACAGGAAGTAAAATATGGCTTAAGTTAAAACTGTATATCTATACTAATTTACACTTAATATCATAAAGAGAAAAGATTTATATTTTTATATTAATGAATAAACTCAAAAATAACAGGATCGATTTATTTTTTTATTTTTTTACCCGCAGAATGTCACTTTATCTCTAAGTAACATTAGGGTACATCTACACTAATACTATAGAGAGTTAAAATTTGTTTTTATGTTTTTTTTTGTTTGTAGGAAGTAATCTCTGGAAGTGCTGGTCCCATTGCTAAATTTTTTTCACCGATAGAAAGCTGCTTTATTCCTGAGTGACATAGGCTATATTTTATGTACGCGAAGCCGCGGGCAAAAGCAAGTATTTTATACTATCACATGAGCGAAACCGCTAGCAGAAGCTAGTAATAATAATATATAGAAGAAAATTTTGTATTTTTGTTTGTAATTAATAAACTTAAAAAATACTAAATCGATTATAAAAATTGATTCACCAGTTGAAAGCTACTTTATCATTGGATAACATAGGCTATATTTATATTTTCTATAATATTTCATGCGGACAAAGCCACTGGCAAGAGTTAGTATTTTATACTCTGTAGGATTACTGTGGCCTTGTTAGATAAACACTTCTCGTATATGTTTTAACAAAGCAATCAGAATTTCTCGGAAATTCTCAAACAGCCTCAATTACTGGGTCGCGAAAATTTGGTGCTACAAATTAGGTTGTATTTTCATAGGATACGTAGATTGCTTGTAATATAAATACCGTGGAAAGGCATTTATTTTTATTTTTCAGGATGTAAACCGTATGTTGATAAGCCCTGCTAATCCAGGATAACACAGTACAATAAATTCGTGACAAATAAATTGTATTTTCACAAAGGGATTGAGTAATGTAGTCATTTTGACAGATACGGCGCCACCCACAATGCTCATATTTTAAAGAATTAGTAAGATGTTGCCAAAAACATTGAACTTTGCCGGTAAACGGTGTGGATGATCGTGTAGTAAATCTTTATATATATAATTCTTTTGTACGTGTGTTTGTCACCTAACTCCTCCTAAACGGCTAGACCCTGGATGGTTTAAAAATACAATTAAAGCTTGTAGGTGGCGCCGCAATCGAGTTAACAATTTTTTTCTAGTGAAAAGCTAGCTTTCGTTTTTTTGTGGGAAAATTATCTTATGACATCCCCCGCTCTTGGGCGGAGCGAGAGATAGTGTCAGACTTTTACTGACTAAAAACCCACTCCTGTTCCTTCGTCGCCTTTCGTACCAGGGCCGAGTCTTACTTTCAGAATCAGACCCTTGGCCCCAGTAGGCTTCGACCCTTCTGGGGCACCTACGAAGCTTTCAGGAGGTCAGGAAAACGTCTGTCGGGACTGCTAATAATACATATACAAATTTCTACGAAACATAATAGTTCTTACATTATTATAAGTCAAAGTTCACAAAACTGTCTGTCCGTCTGTCTGCTCGCGATGAACTCAAAAATTACTAAATGGATTTTCAAGCAGCTTTTTGGAATATACAGAGTGATTTCAATTCCACAAGAACAAATATTTGTATAGCCTACAGGTGTTCCAGTTCTGGGTGACTTATATATCTTAGTTTTCATGTTTGTGAACTTACCCACGATACAGAAATAATTCCTAGTATATTTTTATTTATTTTTTATGTAGAAAAATCATCCAATGACATCTCTCGCTCTTGGGCGGGACTGACTAAAACCAAACTCCTGTTCCTTCTTTGCCTACGTCCCAGGGCCCCGGGTTTCACATTCACACTATCCGTGGCCCCAGTAGGCTTCGACCCTGCTGGGCCCCTAATCCTTAGTATGGGGGCACCTTTATCGTAAAAAAATAAAATTATTCATGCATTTTTTGTTTACCGTTTATCATGGATCGTTCCTAGATTTATGTATTTGAAGTCTTCGTAAAAATAGTTGTTTCCATAAATTTCAGTAGCCATTGGTCTGCTTTTTTATATTTTAACTAATAAATATCTTGGCGGTTCGTATTATTTTACCCATTTCATATGAAAATATTGGTTATATTTTTCAGCAGTCATTTTTTATTATTTTTATATTCATGGTTGATTTACGTTTGAATATGAAAAATAAAATAAATGTTACAAAGGGAAAGATTAAAGATAAAAATATGGGTAGTAGTTTTTTCTGAAACTTGAGAGCCTGTATCAAATGTTCAGTTTGTATTCAAACAAAATATAACTGAACTGAAATAAAATTAATATTCATGAAAGTAAATGCCAAGATAATAATCGTAATTGGCCTTCAGCTACGATCCCTACAATATTTATTATATTTTTTAATTTGACGGTGGATTTTATTTAAATTGTTTTTGACAATGTTTAAAAAAAAACGACCAAGAGAGGGTCGGACTCGCGCACAAAGGGTTATATACCGTCCGTAGCAAAATAACGTAATAAAAAATCACGTTGTTCGACGAGAGCCCGATATAAATATTTAATTTGTTCTGTTTTTAGTATTTTTTTATTAAAGCGGCAACAAAAATACATCATCTGTAAAAATTTCAACTGTCTAGGTATCAAGGTTTATGAGATACAACCAGGTGAATGACAGACGGACAGCGGAGTCTTTGCAATAGGGTCTCGGTTTTTACCTTTTGGGCACGTAACCCTAAAAAACACTAAAATTTCAAAATCTAATTACAACTATTAATTGGTTAGACCTATTGTTAATATAGTGCAGGATTTCATACAGGATTTCCTTGTAATTTGTGTAACATATTAATGAGATTGTTTTGTAAAAAAAGACGTTAATGTCCCATAAATAAATTCAATAATGTATCTACTGAATAGGAGATTTATTGATGTTTATTTTTTATTTTATCTATTCGGAAAAAAAAACAGTTATACATTAAAATCTTATAATAAGTCATGAAAATACAAAAGTTTTAAATGTATAATCTACGACTTAAATATATATCTGAGTTAAACCGATAATAAAAGTTTTTTTTTTATAATAATGAAACCCCCACCCCCTTTGCACCCCCTGTAAGATTTCCCATTTATTAAAAATCACACTGTATATTGCAAAAAATCCGAAATATTTAAAAGAGTTACTGTGTCCCTAGAACACAAAGGGTCGTTTAAGTCATTTAAAGTCTGACACACCCTCGCGTATTTTTCATCATTTTGCGCCTCAAAATTAAATCCCTGTATGTTGTCAACCTTAAAAAAAAATACCTACTAGCGCTGAAATCAGTGTTCACACTTCACTCTTAAAATGATCGGTAGCGCCATCAATAGCCGTTAAGTTGTTTGTTCGACAGTAATTAAACTTTAACACGGCGACCGAGGTTCAATATTAAAAGCTATAGGCAGTTATAATAATATTTACAACAACGACGCCCCATCAATATTCCTGTTTTAATATCGTACATATAAAGGATCCATTATAGTCGTTTCGTGTAGAATATTGGACGTCTCACTTATGGAAAGCGGTTAGCGTCACTATTGATAGGTTAAAAGCCTTGTACATATTAGCACACATTTTCAGCATCGGCAGATTGAGGTACAAATAAATTGAAGCCATCATCTTTGAAGATAGATTTGTGCACTAGTGACGATGAGCCATTTTGATTTTCGGATGATAATCGAGAACACAGTGACATTCTTCAGTGACAACGGTTGTTTTTTTTTTATTTATTATTGATAGGCTTACGTTGGACCAATATCTCGTGAAGATGTGGTCGACGGTGGAAAATGCTAGCCTAGAAGAAACCTATTCACTCTTGACTTAAAGACCCCTAGGTCAAAAAAATTCAAATGTAGGATTGAAAGGGGGTTGAAGTCACATTGTCAATATCAAACATTCTCGGCTTTGATAATTGCCTGTTTGTCAGAGTGTGTAAATGTTTTGTCAAAGTGATATTTGTTTATTTATTATTTTGACATTATTTATTTTATAATATGTGTACAACAATAGAACCCTTGCAAATTTAATCAAGATTTTGAATGACGGCAATTTTTTTCAAAAACTTTTAAGGGTTTAAAAAAACACGTATTTCCAGCGTTATCTCTCTTTTTTTGCGTTGCCTTTTCGTCAAACATCGCATTGGATTGCGTTAGATGAAGTAAAAAGCTTTTAAAAACATGCTCGATGTTAACGATAGGCGAGTGAAAAAGGACCCTCTTAAGCCTGCCTTGGTTTATTTCTTTAGTGTTTATAATATCTGCCAGAACAAGTAAATTTGATGAAATAACTTTGGTGGTTGAAATAGCTTTGTTTATTTCATTTCCATTCCGTTTTAAAACACGGCTTTCTCGTAAAACTCAACATCGTAAATATTTACTAACACAACCGATTCTTAGAATGTCTACTCAAGTTTAAACTAGTCTTCAAACATCATGTATAACTTGCGAAAGTTCTTACAGGTGTAAGGCCTTGTCTTGAGTGAATGTGCAGTGACTAAAGCGGGTACGGTAGCGGTTGCGGGCGCGATTTCGTGGCTACAATATACATTGTGAGTTATTAAAGAAGGTATAATGCTGACGTGTTTCGGCTAAGATTCCGTCAAAGTGGACATGGCATTCTTGGAATGAAAGTTACCTAGCTCAAAATATTGGTTACTTCTAAACTTGCCATAAAAAACCTACCCTTGTAGTGAATGGGCACGCCACAATTATGGCGGTAAGTCCCTTCTTTGAGGCGTGATTGGAAAGACCTCACGGCGTCCTCACCTTTCGCATTTTTTTTTTTTTTTTATTTATTTATTTTATTAATTTGTTACATCAAAAATCATTTTTAACATCTGCCAAACTGCATAGCAGTTTGTCGGCAGTACATTCTCGTGGATTTCGCTTATTACTAAGACCACATCCAGTCACCCCCCAAGTTTGTAGGTAGGTACTCGTTGTGAGGTAAACAGATGCAGCACCACAACACTATCTGAGACCAGCATATCGCAGCAACTATAGACACATAGACAGATAATGTTTTATTAGAACATTTTTTAATTGGTTTCTATTTTTGGCTCGATTTATTAATTCATCAGGTAACTCATTAATAAGATGACGCAGGTTCTCACCGAACACGGTAAGTTCGGGAAGTTCCTGCACCGGATTCGTGCGGAAGCGACGCCCGGGTGTCGCCACTATGTGGACCGCCCGGAGGACACGGTGAAGCACACGGTGGAGGTGTGCCCCGCTTGGTCAGAGCAACGCCGTGTCCTCGTGGGGGCGATCGGCGGCGGCGATCTCTCGCGCCGGGCTTTGGTACAGGCCATGGTCCGGAGCGAGGAGGAGTGGCAGGCGGTCGCCTCCTTCTGCGAAGCAGTAATGCTAGCAAAGATAAATCCTCAGAGATAAATTTAAAGAAATCAATATAATGACTGTACCTTCACAGTATATTTACGAGAACATTTTGTATGTACATAAAAATATAAACATGTTTAAAAAATACAGTGATGTTCATAATTTTAATACTAGGAACAAACACAAATTTGTCGTTCCTACAACCAGGCTGAAAAAAATAGGTGGCTCATTTAGGTGCCAATGTATACACTTCTATAATAAACTTCCTAGTCATATTCAACAACTAAGCCTTAATAAATTCAAATTATTTGTAAAGCGAAAACTTTGCCAAAAGGCTTTTTACACTATAAAGGACTATGTTGAGGACCAAAAGGCTTGGGATTGACCTGCTCCAGTACGCACTGCAACTGTTGTCTTATTATTATTATTTTTTTTCTTTTGTTTTTATTTTTAATTGTGTTTTTTATTATTTATTACAATTCGATATTGTAGATTATTTTTATTTTGCAATTGGACTTTTTTTTTCTATTAATTTTTGACAAAAATGTTTACTTTGCTAAAGTATTACATTTTGTAAACTATATTTTTCTTTTATTATTGTGAACGTGAGGACTATGTGGATTGTTTTTTTTTTTTTTTTTCCTTTTCAGTAATTTTAATGTATGTCTGGCAATTTGAGTATTTTCTGCGGCCTACCCAAATGTCCTTTCCTTGGTATTGTTCGTCAAGTCGTTGAGCTCCTTAGTAGTCCTGAGTTGAGCTTTACGAATACTGACAAATGCTTGCACTGACTGGACAGGTCCACTCAAATCTGTATGGTTCTTTCTTCAAAAGACCATTTCAGACAAATCTGCATGGTTCTCATGTGATTTGACCATTACATATTTACTGTATGGACTTTAAAAGAGACTTTGACCCCTGAGTTTGTTTCGGTGTTTCTTCTCAGGGTAGTCAGCTAGGAAACACCGGCCTCATCTAGTTTAAAAATGACGAAAAAAAATATTGACGTGTAAAAGTGTTTTTTTAAACCTACTTACAAAATAAATATCATTTATCATTTATCATTTATCAAAGGAGGCGGCCGATCGCGTGAGGCAACGGTCGTCACGCCCCAACCGCCGCCGGGATTCCGATCCCGATTTTCGGCCACCGTAGGCGCGGGCTTGCGGACGGCGAGCAATGGGTGGCTCGCCGTCCGACCGTCCGGTAACCGTCCGGACCGAGCCCAAGTCGTCGACGGCGCGTATTGTTCCACGCGCGCCTCAGGGAGATGTCAGCAAATCGTAGGGGCCCAGCCGGGTCGAAGCCTACAGGGGCCATGGGTAGAGTGAAAACGAAACCCGGGGCCCTGGGACGAACGCAACGAAGGAACAGGAGTGGGTTTTTAGTCAGTAAAAGTCTGACACTATCTCCCGCCTAGCCCAAGAGCGGGGGATGTCATAAGATGATTTTCCCACCGAAAAAAAAAAAAAAAAAAAACCCTTGTAGTGAAGAAGAGCTTTAATTATGAGTAAAAAAGAAACACAGGAGCAATACATTAAAATTTACTCATATCAACACTATAAATTCTGAAATTTTCGTGTTTCCTCTTCACATCCATAGAAGTTTTGCGAAAATGAGATGTGTAGTCACATTTCTTCCCCACATCGCACCCTAGCTTTGATGGAGTTTGACATTATCTCATTGAGAAACAGTAGACGGTCGATTGTTCATACGTTGTCCATTTTGTCACGCAAACAGCGGTTTCATGTGTTTAATACTTCGTGGACGCCTTAACACCCGCGTCGGCCTCTCACCTTGGCCGGGGTCTAATTTGTGGGCTCGCAAGTATGTGATGTTATATTAACATTGTATCCTCGCAAACTTCCACATATAGTTATAGTTGAATTCTTTATGAAATCTAACTTTTAGGGATTGTTTGAAAGAGTCAATGCGGCTCTGGAACGCAACACTACCCCTCGCTCTGGGCACGCCATAATCATGGCAGTAAGTTTCCTCTTTGAGGAGTGACCGGAGAGACGTCACGGCGTCCTCACCTTCCGCATGAAGTATTTCCTCACTGGACATGGAAACACAGGAGTTTCCTGCACCTGATTCGTGCGGAAGAAGTTATTCACACCCTCGAAAAAAGCTAGGTACTTGTTATTTTGAAAAGAAAATATATGACAGAAAGCATAGTTGTATAGCGTAGACGCACTTGGTTTTTAATTTTTGTACAATATAATAGTGTTGGTAAAGGTTAATAGGAGGGAGGTGGCAACACTGTGCCCATGTTTACATCAGCTGTGCCGTAATAAAATAAAATAAAAGTTTTTAAGAGTATTTTTACGTGTTATGGTGCTAAAATCAGTAAGAATTATGAGTGAGTGACTGTATCAAGAGTGGACTTTAGTGATAATACACTACGGACAATAAAGTATGTGAAAACAAACTTGTGTTATAACGGCTTATTTAAACAGTGAATCTAACATCTTCGAAAGAAACGTATTGATGCAAACATCTAAAAGTGTAAAGGAACATTTGTAAGACATTTAATAATCCGGGTAAAGAGTGAATTGTAGAACTTATCCTAAAAATAACCTCAAGTCTAAGGACCGTTTTTTTTGCAAATCGTGTTCGATCAGCGCTATGTGAGCCATCTAGTAAGAAATAACTGAACTATTCCTTTTGGTACAACGTCTGTATTTTATCGTAAGTTACACCTGACTTTGCAACTTAAAGTGCATATCAACAATAAGAATATAAAACAAAAAAAAAACAGTAAGTCAGTGAAAACTCTAAAAGTAAAAAAAAAAAATCTTGAAAGAAGTGTAATCCATCTGACAGTTGTGTAAAGTGGAACAATACTGCAAAGTACACGATGAATGGTGCAAGGACTTAAAATAAACACTACTCTCAGGGTACTAATCACTTAAAAACCATAATTTGTGCAAATACAAAGTGCGAAAGCATTAGGTACCTTATCATAAATCTAAATAAAAAACAACATTAAAACTGCAACTCATCATCACAAAGAAGCAGGCGCCATCTGTTTTGGTTTGCCAATACTACAAAGTCCTACACGAAACTATATCGATCACCAGCGGCTGCGCGTACGTCGTGCATGCACCACATCTCTTTCAAAATAACTAGGTAGATCACCGATAGGGGGCGTTGCTTGCTTGCTGCTACATTAAAATTGTTCAGTATGGAAGACATAAAAAAGCTGATTGTAGACATGAAAAATGATTTTTCAAATAGATTTACCTCCATAGAATCAAATATTGCACAGCTAGAAGATAAAATTACTACTAAAATAACAACACATTTGGATACGAAATTTAGTGAAATAAACGAAGAATTAGACAGCCTGAAATTAAAACTAAAAGAACAGGAACAAAGACTATATATATTAGAGAAAAACAGCGTACAAAGAAATATAATGTTTTTCGGAGTAGAAGAAAAAGAAAGCGAAAAGTCGTACCTGGATTTGCAGCAGAATATTAAGGAAATTATAAGTAAAATAGTTAAAGAAGATATTCAAGAATATGAAATCCAGTCAGTTAGAAGAATAGGGAAGAAGGGAAGCAGACCAAGGCCTATATCAGTAGCATTCACCACATTGGGGAAGAAAATCAACATTCTTAAAAAGAAGAAGAACTTGGAAGGCACAAAAATTTATATCACGGAGGAATATCCTGTAAATATATTGAGAAAAAGAGAAGAGCTTAAAGACCAACAAAGACAGGAAAATGAAAAAGGCAACATTGCTTTCATAAACTACGACAAACTCGTTATAAAGCATACTAACAAAGACACTTACACCAACAAAAGGCATCTTTCCATATCACCGCCGCAAAATTCTTCTCAAAACTCCCCGACTTCTGACTGTACAGCAACCGTCCTCCAACAAGGGTCATCTTCTCAAATTAGAAAAAAATACAAAACTAACAATAACACGATGATCTCATATCTTAAAAGAACTGAGGATGCATGACAACCCCAGGCCTCCTCCACAAAATCCATACAAACCACATTTTACTCTTTCAACTCTCTCCCAATCCGGCCGGTCACCGTGGGAGAAGTAGACTGCAACCCTCCAGAGATAAAAATGTCAACTATAATAGAACCCACCATCAATAACCTAGTTTATATAGCAACATACAATGTAAGGACTCTATCAACGCATGCCCGCTTACTAGAATTAATGAATGCTTTGGAAAATACAAAGTTTGATATAATTGGTTTATCTGAAACCAGAAGGCTGGGAAATACAATCCAAGAATATGACAATGTTATCTTTCACTACATAGGAGAAACTCCAGGCCTTTACGGGGTGGGTTTTCTTGTGAAGAAATACCTCAAACCTTACATCGAGAGCTTTAATGGTTTGTCAGAACGCGTGGCACTGCTAATACTCAATATTAATGGTAACAGAATGAGTATAATACAAGTATACGCCCCAACAGAAGCTGCAAATGACACTGAAATAGAGCTGTTTTACGACACAATTGATAATGCTTTGAAAATTTCAGGGAAAAACATTATAGTCATGGGAGACTTTAATGCTAAAATTGGTCAACCAAAACCAGAAGAAAATCTAATTACGAAATGTCATGGATATGGTACACGAAACAAAAGAGGCGAAAGACTAATAAATTTCGCATACGAAAACAAGCTATCAATAATAAATACCTTTTACAGAAAGAAAAACAACCAAAGATGGACCTGGAGATCCCCCGACGGTACTACCAAAAACGAACTGGACTACATCTTAACAAATTTCCCAGCTAACGTACATAACATACAAGTCATCAACCTGAATTTTCCTACGGACCACAGACTCGTGAGAGAGACATTTCACACACAAAAACCAAAGGCTTCCAGAATCAATTATGCGAATAACTCAAGAAGCTTACTACAAGATGAAGAAGAAGTTTCAAGATACAAAAAGGCACTAGACGAATACAAAGAAGACCTCATTAGCTGCCAAGAAACCAACTCCATACAAAAATGCTATGACCAAATAATAAACATAATAGACACTAGTTTGAAGAAAGCCGTCATACCAAATAGAAATAAAATAAGAAACAACACGATATCCACCCATACTGCAAAGTTAATACAACGAAGAAGTGATCTACAAAAAATAAAACCAAAGACGCGAGCCATGAAAAACGAGTTGAAAGCTCTCTACAAACTGGTCAGCAAGTATGTTCAAAAAGACTACGCAAATCATAGGAAACTTGCAATAGAAAAACATCTAAATTCTACAGGAAGCCTAAAACGAGCTTACAAAGAACTGCAATCGCATAAAACATGGATAGAGGGACTACAAAGCTCTCAAAAAACAACGCACGATCGAAAAGACATCCTACACATAGCCACAAACTTTTACAAACACCTGTACAGTGCCCCTATATAACAACATATTGATCAAAATGAACCAGAAAACCATAGTGACGACGAGGACATACCACCAGTCGATGAAATTGAAATTATAATGAGAATAAAAAACCTAAAATCAAAGAAGAGTCCAGGCCCAGATCGGATTACAAACGAGGCCATAAAACTAGCTTGTGCTCATCTTGTGAATCCACTGACACATCTATTCAACTCAATCCTAAGTACGTCCACAACACCTTCACAATGGTCCGAATCTGATATAATACTGCTGTTTAAAAAAGGTGATCCAAAGAACATTGGCAACTACAGACCAATCAGCCTCCTTCCATCACTGTACAAATTATTCTCATCAATTATAGAGAAGCGAATCAGTTCTACCCTGGAAAAAAGCCAACCGATCGAGCAAGCAGGGTTTCGAAGAGGCTATTCAACGGTAGACCACATACATTCACTTGAATTACTTATTGAGAAATATCAAGAATTTCAACGTCCTCTACTATATATTGTGTTTATTGACTACCAGAAGGCTTTTGACTCAATACTGCATCCCTCAATATGGAAAGCTTTACGAGCACAAAAAGTGGAGGAGACATACATAAAAGTTTTAAAATACCTATATGAGAACACCACAAGCTGAGTGAAATTAGAAACTACAGGACCCGCCATCCCTATTAAAAGAGGAGTACGCCAAGGTGACCCTTTATCACCTCGAATCTTTACAGCAGTCTTAGAATTTATAATTGGCAAATTAAATTGGGATAGGGTTGGTATATACGTAGAAGGGAAATATATAAGCCACTTGAGGTTCGCCGACGACATCGTCCTGCTGTCAGAAGATAGTTCAGAACTGGAAGCTATGCTAAACACACTGCAACAAGTAAGCAGAGAGGCCGGACTTGAAATAAACTTCAACAAAACAAAATTGATGACAAATTCGGCACAAAACGTAATACTTCTCAACAATACACCAATGGAGTACGTTGATAGTTATATCTACTTAGGGAAAAACATTTCATTCAAAAAGAATAGCCACGACCTAGAAGTAGATAGACGAATAACTATAACATGGAAAAAGTTTTGGAGTGCCAAAGAAATCCTAAAAGCCGTATGCCGATGAAAATTAAGAGCAAAGTCATGAACTCATGTCTTTTACCTTCACTAACATACGCATGTCAAACATGGAAGTTCACTCATCGGGTTAAAAATAAAATTATGTCCTGCCAGCGAGGTATGGAGAGAAGTATCACTAAAATAAGAAAGATCCAAAAAATTCGGCACTCTGTTATCAGACAAAAAACAAAAGTAACAGATGCTCTTACATATGCTCTAAAGCTCAAATGGAGATGGACAGGCCACGTAGCAAGAATGAGTGACGACCGCTGGACTATCCGCATGACGTCATGGCCTGGCCCTACAGGCATTAGGAAACGAGGAAGACCAATAACTAGATGGGTAGATGACATCACACGAGTCGCAGGAAAAAACTGGATGTCAAAAGCCACAGACCAAGACCACTGGTCATCTCTGGAGGAGGCCTTCACTCACACCAAGTGAGAGATTCATGCATGCTAATTTATTTTTTTATTTTACTTATTAGATTATTTAATACAATTGTTTATGCTATTTATTTTTAATTCAATCATCAATCATATAATGTTGGTTTATTGCAAAATCAATGAAATCTTTATTATTTATTAATTTTATATTATTAATTATTTTTTTATGTTACATACTTTTAATTGTTTGACATTTTGTAAGAATTGGCGATGTAATTAACTGTGATAATTTATATAATTTACAGCAATGTTTGCCAAAATTTATGATAACACCTAAAGTAGAGATTTTATTAATTAGCCAAATATCATCACTAATATTTTTAATTTATTTCGAGCAGAGTTTTAAGATCCAATAATTGTACAAGTACTTATTATTGCATGAATTAAAAGGCTTTTTTATTTATTATTTATTTATTTTAAAGGTTAATAAAGGTTATAATCTAGCACGAAAGGTCAGATTTGCGATAAAACATCAAACAGATGTAATAGCCTATCCTATAAATGTAATAGCAGTAATGGATTTTGAATTTTTTTGGTAAAAAAAATTTCAACTATCTCGAATATTGAATTTAAATCGACAGTGGAAAGGTGAAATCGCTTAACCGCCAGTTTGGTCGAAAATAAGTTATATATAACTTATTTCACTTACAATAAGTTATATAACTAATTTTAGACCAAAGTAATAAAAATATGCTTCTGCCAGCGATTTCGCCAATGTGAAAGTTAGTTTCTCTATACAAACTTTGGACTCACGTTTCATCCCCTTAGGAGGTGATTTTTGGAAGATCCTTCCCTAGAAGGAACCACTGTGTAAAATTTCCGAGTTCGAGGTCCAATGGTTTGTAATGGTCGTTGAAGAGTCAGGAACATTGCCTTTTATATATACAGATAACGCAAAAACAATTACCGCCACCATCCTTCAAATTCACAGTTTCAAACAAACCCTTGTTGTATTTAACTATCAAGATATACAATCGGCGTTCATTTCCTCGCGAGGCGGACAAGTATCAAGTTGATTTACACCGACCGGCCGCTAGATATGCATCGAATCAATTAGAACATGGCTAATCGTTCCTCGTACACGATATGGCTAACCATTGTGTTCCTTTGGAATTGTATATTGATTGCTTTTATGGATTTAAAAGCAAGATAAGTACTTAGGTAGGCATTTGTTTTCTATGAAATTTTAATACTCTGTTAGGATTGGTGTGAGCAGAAAAAGTGACATAAAATGCTGTAGGTACATGATTTTACAGACGAATATAAAATTGAAATTAATACTTTACAATCACAATCTATATAAAAATGGTTATCCTACTCAACTCTGCAGTCTGCTGGAGCTTTAATGGCATTGACGATAATGACGCCTTGACGCCTTATTTGAGGTCTTTGTACCTTTGTGTTGCATGAAGTTTTAATAAATAAATTTTAATATAGGTCTAACATTACATGAAAATGTTTATGCAATGATTAATGCTGCTAAATAAAATAACAGCTGTCTCGTTACTAAACCACTTTTGTTTTACAAAGCCTACGTTGAATTAAGTTTTTAAATATATTTTTATTAAGAATGTATTTATTATTGTGTCTTTCTATCCCCTCGAGCATCTTTACGAACACCCGTATACACACATATGAACAAAGCGCACAACTATCGCTATACACCCGTAGCAACATAACTATTCGGTCACCATTGGTCGCTTTATTTTTAAATTTATTTGCATGTAAGAACATGATTTAGTCTAAATGATTCATTCACTCATGATTTAAGTAACATTTTTGTCAATGGCTTAGAACACACAGAGATCAGTACAACTAAATTAACCCACTTACAAAACATACATAAAAAAAAAACTAAATTATTTATTAATGTCACTGAAGATGTTACAAGAAATTGTGACTCCATTGTACAGTTCGTGTTACTACCCCCATCGCAGTACCCACCTTAATTAAATGGGCAAAGTTACCCGGAATGGGCAAAACGTGACTTTTGCCAAAAAATTTGCAAAGTAACGCTATTAAACTTGATAAAAACAGAAATTTATATTGGTTATTATAGTACTTTTATTAGATTATCGTAAAGAATTTTTAATATTATTACAAGCTTTTGGTAATGAATTTCTGGTCCGGGCACTAAATTAAGAACTCGTTTGAAATTCATTATTTCGCTACTACCCGTAGTAGCGAAATAATGATAGAGATTTAGATCTTATTTTATAAAATATCTAACCTTTTGAAAGTAAAAAAATATATTCAGAAATTTATGAAGTTTTATAAAGCTAGTGGCCTAAATACAGGATCTCAAGTAATAATAAATTTAGTCATAGGACCAGAAAAATCTTGCAGGATTGATCCATAGAGACCTCGCCGTAACCATAGAACGCAAAGGGCAACTGAAAGAACACGGATAGGTTTTGGTTCGAAGTCTAAGTCTCTCTCACTCCACGTGAGTGGGAGGAATTATTTGATGATAGCACAATAAAAAACCTGACTCGATGACCTGGTGAGGGTCGCGGAAATCCGATTTATGCGAGCCGCACAAGACCGGTCGTTGTGGCGACGCTTGGGGGAAGCCTATGTCCAACAGTGGATGTCTTTCGGCTGAAACGATGATGACCCTAAAAAAAGGAACTGAACAATGAAAAGTAGAGTGAGTGCCTCGGAGATAAGATGTTATTCATAATTATAAATAGCATTTACATTCTACATTTAGAAGGCTTCAAATACTGCAACTGTACACAAATAATGAAATTTTAATTAATTATACAGAATCTACTAAAAAAAATGTCTAAGTACTTGGAAACATTTTGAGTTGCGACCTCTTTCTTAACTTGCATTCATTAATATGGTTCCGGTAATGTCCGGATATTAGTTAGGCGTCTGCAAAACGGACACCAAATAAAGTAGCACTAGAAATAAATATGTAAATACATACAGTATAATTTGATTAAGTGACGGTTAGTGAGACAGCATTAAATTATAGGATACCTATATGGGTAAATAGGGTTAAAGAACTTTGTAGTTAAACATAACACATTTGTCGCAATGGCGGTGAGAGATTGCCATGTGATACCGTATGACCAATTGAATAGATTGTTGATAATACTAAGTTTGTGAGGTTTTTTTTATTATTAACAATAATCCTAAAAAAGGTAAATGAAAAAATAAATTGCGTGGGTCATTAAATTATAAAATTTAGTGTGTATATTTATACGTTTGTTACTTTTCAAAGCTCAAACGGGTGAACAGTTTTGAATGAAAGGCACACGTGGAGATCATGTCTTAAAATAGCACATTACAATACTGTTTATCCGGGAATATGTTCCTTTTGGGGTATTTTTTAGGGTCCCGTAGCCAAATGGCCAAAAACGGAACCCTTATATATTCGTCATGTCTGTCTGTCTTTCCGTCCGTATGTCACAGCCACTTTTTTCCAAATATATGATGTACATTACCATGCAAACTTCCACCGAATTATTGGTTTGAACGAGATCTAGTAAGTAGTTTTTTTTTAAAACGTCATAAATCGTAAACCGCAATTTACCTTTCAAGTTTGTACGGAACCCTCAGTGCGCGAGTCCGACTCGTACTTTCCCAGTTTTTAATTTCTGCTGACAGATGTTAGTAATACTATGTTCAATAAAAATATCACAGATAAAATATTCGTCACAGGAATAAAAATGTCCTCTGTTAATAAAATTCACATATATTTTCCGTGACCTGCATACTTTGTCCAACAAGAATCTGTCAATAAATTCCATCGCTGCACAGCGGTCTACAGCGCCATATATCCAGCATTATTTATTACAGTAAATAAAAACACGTTCGCAATTGGAAAGTGCAGGAAATGCACGTTTCCGCTTTATTCAGCGTGTATGTAGACGCGCTTGAAGCGACGCGCAGGTGCTCGAGCCAATCGGCTTTAAAATTGTATAAACGAGAATGGAGCAAATCTGTAAACGTTACAAAGCCGTGTTTATGTTAAATATATTTGTATTAAGCACATTTGTGAGAAATTGTATCGTATTTTTAAGCGTGATCTGGTTACAAACAAAATTCTGGCTTTAATTGGCAAAAGGTATGTTAGGTATAGGTATGTTAGAGGACAATATGAGGAATCAATAGCAAAAAGAACCACGTCTTTAAACGTAACCGAACGAAGATACCTATAGAAGCATTGCTAGTATATTTTTATCAGGCGTTACCTATTTTCCTTATACACCACTAATTTATAATTAAATACAAATAATTAAATGGCTTATTAGAAAAGGTCTTGTTATTATTTAAGTAAAGTCTCAATAAATAATATTCATAAACAGCAAAGTTATTAGCGTTTGTTTATATTCCAAAATGTCACTCAATTTATGAAAATATTGTATAGGCATTATGAATGAATAAATGGCGATCAAAATGGAAAAACAACTGCGCGTAGTATTTTCTAGTAGCAAATGTTATGAATGATTGATTCAAATATATATATATTTTTTTTTTTTTTATTATTGATAGGCTCGCGTTTGACCACCATCTCACCTGATGGTAAGCGATGATGTGGCCGACGATGGAGCACGCTTGCCTAGAAATAACCTATTCACTCTTGACTTAAAGACCCCATGTTGTAGCTATCAGGGAACACAGACTCCGGCAGGGAATTCCACTCCTTAGCTGCCAACAATTTATCAATTATGACCAATTTGCGTGGACAATTTTGGGATTTCGTTTTTTTTACTTTTGACTACACAAATATGATCAGTAGATAACGGGTACGGATAGAGCCCCTTTTTTTGTTCTAATTAAAAAATAAGGGTGTATCATAATGAAATGGAAATATAATACTTAATATTTTGAGGTTTTCTATTAATTAAATAGATTAAGCTGGTCATTACTGTTATATTT
This sequence comes from Mythimna impura, assembly GCA_905147345.3. NCBI lineage: Eukaryota > Metazoa > Arthropoda > Insecta > Lepidoptera > Noctuidae > Mythimna > Mythimna impura. The sequence goes on along the minus strand of LR990356.1, from coordinate 18,626,989 downwards.
TTTTCACACTCGCCGTTTTTCATCACTAAAATTAATAAAAAAAAGTGATAAACGAATCGAAAAAATACGCGTTAGTGTTGCGATAGTGCGTAACCACCATAAACACCGAAACTAAAAAATAAGAATAGGAAACTTAAAATATTAAACATAGAGTATTTTTATTTAAAAAAAATAATGCCTAATAAAAACTATACCAATCTACTAAAATTTAGTAGACTATTTAATAGTCTCTAACTTCGTTAGGTTATGGTTGGTAGACATAATTCTTTTTGATATTGATGTCTCACAGTGCTTTAAGATATGGCCTAGGTTTCACTTTTGGCGAAAAGAAAAAAAAATTACATGCCAGCAATAATATAGGTATGGCAAAAGTTTCATTTCCCTTTGTCAATATAAACTGGCTGTTAAATAAATATAACCAAGCAGTTTGAAATAATATAAAACAGCGCTTATGCTATATTTACCATCTCAAGAAAAATATAATTGTAGTGAAAATTGAATATGATATGCAAAATTCACTAAACTATGCATCAAGTTTTCAGTGAAACGCATAAACCTTGAAGGTTAATATTAAAGCATGTGCTATCTATATTCTCATATCTAGAAAACTTTAACATAAATGTATAGAATAATTTTGAACCGTCCAATTGTTCACGACCCTCTGTAAAATTTAAAAGTAATTCACAATACCTTAATTGTTTGAATTTAGAATCCGAGAAAAAAAATCTTTACTATTTTATGTCGCCCTCTTAATAATGAAGAAAATAAACTACAATTCTTTTTTTATATGTGCTTTTTAATGAAGTTCAAATTCCATTGTAACTCGTACTTAATTGGGACATATTTAATATTTCACTCAAAAACTTATTTAGAAACGCAATGATAAAGTCGATACTTGCATAGATGGTAGATAACAATAGATTGAAATTATATCGAATTATAATTTTCAGTTTGGCTGTGGGATTTTCACATTCTCACACAAAAGGCCACTGAAGGAACACAGGTAGTATTTAATCAGTAAAATTCTGATACTCCCTCTCGCACCACTTAGAACGAGGGGAGTTATTCATACTTCATCAGAAGTCCCACCTGAAAAAAATGTAAACGATGCAAAATGTTTTCCATTCCAACAGCAGTTCGAGATGCTCACAACTCAGGCACAGGTGCCAAACACGAGCCCGGCTTTAAAATGCTAACGGATCCAATGCAAATTTAATCAGGAAGCTTTATAAAGCCCAAACCACAGGACAGGTATCGATAGGTTTTTATAAAGGCCCATACACACGCAACTGTTGCGTCACCGATCAGTCCCGTTAAACCATTTACTTTAGTATTAATGTAAGTACGAAGTTTGCACGTCAGTCACGTCATGACCAGCGTATCACAGGCTGTTGGTGAAATTACTACACAACGTTGTCAGTCAAGCTGAGGTCAAAATACTAATTGGTTACATCTGTCGTATGTTTGACGTCAGCGTCATGTTCACTGAGTATTTGTAAAGCTACGGTGAGCGCTTCAAATACCTCAATAAATGTACTGACATTTCCATTACAAATATTTTTGAAGCGGAGGTCTGCAAAGTGTTTTTAAAAATTTACCTATGAAACTGATGACATTTTTATGAAAATTCCACCTCAATATAATGTCCCGTCACATTTAACCGCTATGCTAAAACTTGTATTATTTCGAATAAAATCTACCTCACCGTTTATACGCACCGCGACCAAATATTGACGTGACCAATCAGCGACGTGATAGTGACATAACTGTTCTGTGTGTATGAACCATAAATATGATTCGCATCTATACTTTTATCTGTTAAATACAAGAGTTTTGGTTTGCCGAACATTTATGAAGAGGCGCTACGCAATGAATGATTTCGTAGGAAATTTAAATATTCACGTGTGAAAATTCGCAATTTTCCTTTGCGTAAGATTATAAGAATGTGTTTCGTATTCTTTGTTACGTCGTCACATCATAAATATGAGTGTGTATATATTTAAATATTCATTACGTGCCTTTTAATTTTAGGTTAAAGAACTTTTACTTAGAAATAAAACAGGCTTTGATTGCCGTGCTTGTAATGAAGTGTTAACGATTTCAGTCGAAATAATATTTTTTTCTTTTTACTTACTTTTCGAAGAATACAGGAGTATTAGAATATGTACATAAGTGCCACTTATAACTAAATCATGTTATGGCTTTAATAAACCAATATCATTATTATTTCATACCGTTAATTACCGTAAATTAAACAAAAAGCAAATGTAGATTAAGTACATCTGTCTAGAGTTTTACCACCCAAAATGAAGCAAATAAACACGTGACATCTTTATATATATAATTCTTCTGATTTATCACCAACTCCTCCTAGACGGCTTGACCGTATTGAATGTGTTTGTATATTTGAGTGGATTCTTGGATGGTTTGAAAATACAATTGGACCCGGTAGGTGGCACTGCAAGCTGGTTATAATTTTTTTTTTAGACTAAAAGCCAGCTTTCGGGCAGGACAACGTCTGTTGGGAGAAAAACATGTGCAAAGAATTATCACAACCAAATTTTATTCAAAACGGATTTCCGATTGATTAAAGAAGGATTTACGAAACGGATTGAGTCACACAATCACAGGATCTTATCCTCAAGAGGAAAATCTTTTCCTCCACCTCAAAAGACTCTACGCTGCAGCGCTATCAGCCATTTGATCTTAATTAAATCAAAATTAGCAGTCAAAACAATTCTTATCGTGTTGTCCCATCCATTAATTGGAAGTCACAACAAAGCCTTAGTCTTTCAACTAGTTCTTGTTTCGTGAAATAAGTTTATTCTTTACTATATAATGAGTGCGAACATTTTAGGTAAAAATTATCTTAAAATATGGATTAATAACTAAGAGTTTTTTTTTTAAGATAAGTAAGACATTTTATAATAAAGACATTGAATAAATATAATCGATCAAGTTTTATTTTAAACTAAAGCATAAAAACTTACTAAAAATACATTATGAAATTGAAATTTATAAAATTGAGATTCATTTTCAAAAATCATTAATACTATAGCAAGTGTTATTGAGCCATTTATAAAATTGGATTTTAAATAGTTTAGAATTTAAAATTCGCCAATTTGTTATTATGTATACTGTATACTGTACACATTTTTTACATAATATAACATTTTTCATTATATTTTGCTGATCTAGGTAGCTCTTCAACAATCCCCTTACCTTGGGAAGACCTGAAGCTCACCATGAGATCATAATCACACTAATATTATAAAGGCAATAGTTTGTAAGTGTGTGTGTATGTTTGTTACTTCTTCACAAACAATGGGATTTGGATGAAATTCGGCACACGAGTAGACCATGCCCTGCAATAGGTCTAAGGATTATTTTTATCCCGAGAGTATATTTCCTTGGTATCATTTTCTATTTTTACACGGGTCACTTCTGTTAGAGTTAGTGATAGCGTAACGAGTGACAGGACAGAATGGGAGAAAAAAAAACGTGTTGAGCCGACCCCAAATAAAATGAGACAACGGCAGGAAAATGATGACGAGGGTCGCTTCTGTTAATCATCATATCGCTAGCAACCGTTTCTGGCCATATTATCATTCATATAGTCCATTGATAGTGTTTTTATTCTTTGTATCATGTAGCCTTTGAAATTCCTACTCAGAACTTGAAAAAAACGATGTATGTTAAAGAAAAATTTAGGAATGTGAAAATAAAAATGGTAATAATTTTTACCAGCAGACTTCTGAGACATTTGAAACAAAAAATGTCATGTAAGTCTGTTATTAACTAGTATAATAAATAACGTGCTTCTTTTCTTTGCACTTGATTCTTTAAACGTTAAAAATAATAAAAACCCACTCAATCATGCTGATGTTGGAGAGCGTGTGTGTATGTTTGATATTTCTCCACGCTCGAACGGCTGAACAGATTTGGATGACATTTGGCACACGGAGAGAGTAAGATACTTTTATCCCGATAGTATGTTCCCTTTGGTTATTTTCCTACTACCATTTAAAGGGTGGAGCCGCTAGCAGCAGCTAGATTAACAGTAATTTGTAATATCTACATAGCTATCTATGTACCATTACCAGACTATTTTAATACAATATTATCCTTAATGTATGTAAATTCAGTAGAAAATACAGTGATATTTATTTAAGCTGCCTGTAAGTAATATGAACGCAACGAAAACATGAAATTTCGAATTCAATCAAATTCGCTATGTTTTAGCTACCTCCTAAATGTTTTCGAGCAATTTGCCTAGAACTTTAGCTCCCGAACAGATAAAAAACTAAAAAAAAATGCTTTTACATTCAGTATAAAACTTTAAAATCCGATGCAGTAAATATAACGTGAAACAAGGTTTATTATTTCTAAAAAGTTGAGCTTATGAGCTGCTGAAAGTTATTTTCTTTTTTGATATTATTTTTATGAAAATTACATTTCAAACAATTTGAAAATAGAAACTACGAATCCTATTTGAACATCGCAAATACGGACTGACTGGATTTAAATATTTTTCAAATGTAGAATGTTGAAATATCACAGCATAGACTGGGATCTTGACCTCGCACAGTAACTATATTTTTTTTATTTAAATATTGTTGTTATTATTTTTTATGTTTATTTATGTGACTAAACAACATGTTTATTTCATTCTGCTATTAATTTGTCCTGCAAGTCTGAAATAAACATTTTTCTTTCTTTCGTCTTTAAATCTTTGCTATAAGATTATAAAATTGAACAGTTTGTTTATAATATGTTCATTTAAACGTGCTAATCTCAGGAACTACTGGTTCGAAATGAAAAAATATTTTTATTGTTGAATAGCCCATTTACGAGGAAACCACGCTATATAACTTCAAGCTATAACCGATAGGAGTGTAGCAGTAACGAAAAACGCGAATGCAACCGCTACAGCTGGAATTATTTAAAAACCTTAGGGACTTGAGAAATGAACTAAAAGTGTCCCCACAGAGAAAATGCAGAACTGCTATATTTTTTAAATAATTTAGGGAGAAATTTTTCATGCTGTACCTAAATGTAATTTTCACTCCTGTGAGGAGCTGGAATACTGGAAAAGTTGAAACTAGGCGAGTGCTAGTTTGAACTTTATCATGATTAAATAAGTTGTTTTAATTTTGAAATAAGCAGCTAGTTTTCTGATATGACGTTATTTTCAAACCGCCTCATAAACTCAAAGGTTGACTGATAGAGAAAGCCTTGATGCATTAAGTTCGCCTATGTTCCGCTACTCTACATAAAATTTAAATAAATAATAAGTTACGGAATAAGAAATATACATGAAAATAACTATTTTTAACTAACTAATTTGTCAATAAATATGCAAAATAAGAATCTTAATCGTGTCTGTCTCTCTCGCCAAGACGCCGTTGTCTCTGGAGGCCGTACGGCTGGCATGGCCTTTGTTGTCAAAGACCATGTCGGACTTTTCCTTCATCATTCATTTTTCCTTCAATAGCAGTTTTGAAGCTTTATAACTTCATTGTTGATGAAGACATTTAATTTTTTATTTTTGTATCTACGTATTTATAAGAGCTAAAAAGTATTTAATTTTGCAAATAAATAAATGGCATGCATATTCTCTATTATTTTCTACGTTAATAGTAGAATCATCTCAAAAACTTCTTTCCCTTATTTTATATTAATATATAGGTAAACACCACTAATTTTTAATTAGTACAAATGCTTAAAGGGCTTATTATAAAAGGTAAGGTCTTGTTATTACTTAAGTAAAGTTTTAATAATTAATATTCATACACAGCAAAGTTATGAGCGTTTGTTTATATCCCATTATGTCACTCAATTTATGGAAATATTGTACAGGCTATTGATTAGGAATGAATGAATGGCGACAAAAATGGAACAACACTGCTCGTAGTATTTTCTAGTAGCAATTGTTATGAATGATTGATTCTATTATGAATTTACCAATTATGACAAATTTTTATTTAAATTTTGGGATTTAGTTTTTTTTTTTTACTTTTGACTATACAAATGTCATCAGTAACAGGTACGGATAGCGTCCATTTTTAATGAACTAATTAAAAAAATAATAATACTAAAATATAAACCTAATTGTAGGTACCCTTGTTTTTCAGATAACAGTTTCTTTTTTATGCATCTTATTGTCTCTTCATTGCCTAAGTCAGCCTTTGTACTTCTGTGTTTCAAAAATAATAAATAATTTTGGAACAACATAACGCGAACGTGATGTTGCATCCATAGCACTTAAAGTGCCTCGAAACAGATGTGTGTGGTACTAAATAACGCGTGCCACGCTTCGCTAATCTCTAAACAACATTCTGGAACAACGGAGAATTTACTGAGGTATTTTTGGTACGCTGCTGTTTTGTTGCCAGGAAAGCTTTTGTAGTTTGTTGTTATATTAAAATGTGTGGAATACATAAAAGGGAAATGTATTTATTGAAACTGATAAATTATTTCATCATTTCAGCCGAAAAACGTTCACTTGGTCATCGATCCTCCTTGTGAGAAGCCTTCTAAGGGTGCGTCTTCTGGTACCACTCCAGAACCTTCCATAGTGGACGTCTTTCTACTGAAATGATGATGAATTATCTAGCAGAGTTTTTTGGACCTTGTTCCTTAAAAGATAGAGCAGAAACAATACAACTGACTTAAAAACAAAAGACACTGAAAAGTTTAAAATATTTTTATATTTCAGGAAGTCGGTGTTTTTGGTTTTGTTTCTTCGTTATTTAAGATCGATTTCCGATCTGCTCGTTTTAGTGTTTTTATATATCGAGGTCTGTATATCGAGGTCGGCTGTATTTCCTAGAGATTTTTTTATTAAATAATAAAAAAACATTTTACAGTTTTTAGTTGAGTATAAAAGTAGTTCTAAGTAAGGTACCTATAGAATATAACCATTACAAGAATATAACCATTTGATGAGCTCCCTCGCTTTCTCTAGGATTCCTTCAGATGCTAATTTGATGACCTTGGGATCACGAGAAAAATCCTTTCAAACAATAATAATAGTAACTACCCAAATTATTTCGCGCATCTTTGAGTTATTGGGGAAAATAAATGAAAAATAAAAGATTCTGACGCAGAACCTCCTCCTTTTTTGACTATTTTCGATGTAAAAAAATAATCTACTGACATTTGTATCTTATATCGAATACCCAGCAATCATGACAAAACCAAAATTAAAAGTAACTAAAATAGACAAGTTACCATTTTAAAATTTAAATACAGAACAAAACTCACTTTACCCAAACTATTTGTATTTCGCCTAACTTCATCCCTATCCTGCAACATTAAAAGTTTATATTCTTTTTTTTTTATTAATGATAGGCTCGCGTTTGACCAGCATCTCACCTGATGGTAAGCGATGATGTGGTCGACGATGGAGCACGCTTGCCTAGAAGTAGCCTATTCACTCTTGACTTAAAGACCCCTAAGTTGTAGCACATCAGGAAACACAGACTCCGGCAAGGAATTCCACTCCTTGGCTGTACGCATATTCTCAAATAAAACATAATTAACCCTACAATAATGACACAATTGCAAAAACGGGTGAGAGCGGAAGGAATGAGCGTCCCTGTTTTCCATGTTTTCGCACAAAACAGTGCGAAATGCAAATTGTTTAACGAACCTGGCCTTGGGAGGCTGCGCGTACATTAGTGTTAGACGCCTCGCTTTGTGACGGAGTTATGTTCACAGTGTACAAGATTTCTGAATATTGATATTGTGATGATAGACAAAGTCAGCTTGTTTTTTATTTGAGCGTTATTATCTTTGTACAAAATTATTTATAGTATATGCGAAACCTGAATATAGTTTGTTCGGAATCAGTCTAACTGAATCGATTCCAATAATTTTTACACCATGTTAAATTTTTTCCTAAAAATATTCTTTCTTTCCAGTACTTTGATGATTTCCCCTATACGTCTGTACAACTTGAATGACCTTGAAAAACTCTTAATTGTCGTTTTGTACACACGTTTGTACGATTTTTTTTTTAGCCGAAAATTTTGGTTTCTATATATTTGTTTTTCCTAGAAAAATCCAGAAAAAGTTTTTTTTATTATTATTTTTTTTTTTTTGGTGATTTACGTAAAAACGCGCAATGACGTAATAATAATACGCCCGGGGCGCCCGAGGGGTTAAAAAAAATCATCTGGACTTACTTGTTCATCGTTTTTATCGATTGCTTGCTTGTTGCGATAAAATAGAGGTCTAGAGAGGTTTCATCAAGAATGATTGAAAAAGTAATTTATTCTCAACAGAAAATTAATAAGAAAACTCCAATCCAAATTACCTAACACTGACATCACGATATTCTGTGTCTACATTATATTATATAAAATACTTGCTTTTGTCCGCGGCTTTACCCGCGTACGTAAAATATATCCAATAAATAAAGCAGCTTTCTATCGGTGAAAAAATTTTATCACGAGACCAGCCGGACCGTCCGGTAACCGTCCGGATCGAGCCCAAGTCGTCGACGGCGCGTATTGTTCCACGCGCGCCTCAGGGAGATGTCAGCAAATCGTAGAGACCCAGCAGGGTCGAAGCCTACTGGGGCCATGGGTAGTGTGAAAACGAAACCCGGGGCCCTGGGACGAAGGCAACGAAGGAACAGGAGTGGGTTTTTAGTCAGTAAAAGTCTGACACTATCTCTCGCTCCGCCCAAGATTAGATGATTTTCCAACCAAAAAAACCTCTTTATATTATATCTTTATATATTAATAATATAGTGTAGAAAATTGATATTGAAACCTCTTTTCAGGAATATAAAACGGGACCGCGTGAAACATTTCAAATTGTTTTTTTATCCAATATTCTATCACTGAACATCTGGCTTATTATTACTATACGAACATTATTTTTTCTATACTTACCCAGAGTTTAATCAAAATTGTAATTGAAATCTCTTTTCTTTATACCCGATACCATATAAAACTGACTAGCATCCGTACGCTCAACTAAAGGTTCAGTTGAAAAGCAGCGTCAATTTCTATAGGTTTGCGAATTTTTCGAAGGACTTACCGTAGCTCTCGCAAAAAGGCAACTGAAGGAACACAGTCAGTAAAAGTCTGACTCTCTTTCCCGCTCCACTCAGAACGGGAGAAGGCATTTGATAATTTCTCACGTAAAAAAAGGGATTTATAGGTACTTTATAGTTGTACTACATTTTACTGAACTGAATCTATTTTGCGCGGGCGTGAAGTACAATGTCATTGTTTGAAGTTTAAGTTTCTGTTTGTCTATTCTTACATTGTATTTATTTATTTAAACTTCATGTACAGTAGTTGTACATAGGCGGATTTAAAGCAACAAGGCATTCTCTACCAGTCTACCTTTGGGGTAAAAAAGACAACACTGTGGTAGGTGTGCACAATATGTGCAAAACAAAACATGTTTTCTTTCTTTTCTTATTTATAATAATAACTCTTTATTTCAGGCTACTAAGGCCCATAGACATTATACCTAAATAACTATCTTAAAAATAATAAACTACATAATAATAACATTCTATTTATTTATTATTAAAACTACGTTGTGTCGGCGACGTATTGCGTTTTGTCGTGGTGTCATGTAGCCTTCCGCGAAAGCGCCGATACACGACACCCGTCGGCCAAAATTCTTCTTTCATTAAAGTCTTCAGATGTTGAGTCGGTACCCGTACAACAAAAGACAACTACTACTACTTTATACTTGGAATAGGATTGGGAAGGTCACGTCTGCCGCACACACAGTGAGGTGAGACCGCTAGGCAAGTATCGTCAAACAGTGGTTTCCTGCAGAGAGAAAGCACCGTCGAAACCGACCCAGAAAAAGGTGGCGAGATGATCTAGACGCGTATCACGAGGACTGGTTTTTGAGACGGCGTAGGATAAAAATGCCTGGAAGAACTTGGGGGAGGCGTTTGCCCAGCAGCGAGACCGTAATAACTAAGGAAAGAAAACTTTAGTTAGAAATCAGAACATATTATGCAAGAGTTATTTAACATCATATTGCAGAAATTTTTAGACTAATGAAATTCACTTTGAAAAGTACTGAATAAACTTTGCAAGTGAAATAATTTAACAAGATTCAGTTGTAATGTATTCAAAGTTATGTTCTACAGTTTAGCTTAAACAATTCAAAGTTATGTTCTATAGTTTAGCTTAAACTTAAAAAAAAAATGTCGTTATTTAGAATCTTGATTAAATTTGCGAGGCTTCTATTGTTACACTTTTTTGACTTTTTTTAATTTTTCAGTAAATTATGAAGTGTCAAAGTTCATGCAAAATAGCAGATTTTCAGAAGTCTTTACTGGTTTTACACAAATTTATAAATTGATTTCAATAGTACCCTTGATAATATCCACAAGATACTGCGTTTCCAAAATATCTAATAAAATATGTAATAACGTCATAATCGCGTAAGAGCGGTTGTATGAAAAACAGTGAAAATTTTTGTCAAGTTGCATCCCCTTAACAATATTTTAATAATTTTTTTGTTGCGATATTGTTCGAAAGAGTCACTGCGCTCCTGGAACGCAAAGGGCAACTCAAGGAGCATGGGTGGGTAGCCCACCATCCTGCCATCCGGTAACCGTCCAGACCGGACACGTTTTGCTGACATCTCTTTGAGGCGCGCGTGTATTCCACGTGCGCCTCAAAGAGATGTCAGCAAAACCGTAGGGACCCAGCAGGGCCGAAGCCTACAGGGGCCATGAATCGACTTCTGAAAAGAAAACCCGTGGTCCTAGAACGCAAGGCAACTGAAGGAATGTAGATGTGGTTTTAGTCAGTAAAAGTCTGAAACTCCCTCTCGCTCCAGTCAGAGCGGGAGAAGTTATTTGATGATTTCAGAAGCTAAGTCATATACATACGGTTTAAGATCAGAGTAAAATGAGTGGGTAACGAGCAATTATATTATTCCAGATCACGCGACTGTTTTATTATGATATAGGCTCTAAGTATTCAATTTAGAACGAACCGTGAGACAGTCCCTACACTAATTGTTGTTCTCGTGGCTGCCGACAGAAAAAAGAGGACCACGTTCATGCAGTTAGAATTTTTCAGAGCCCAGATTATGCCAAAGTAGTGTGACGCTATCACCGCCTTCCGTACTATTGACTTCACCGACACATCCGTATTATTGACTTCGCCAACATTAGTAAAGCGAGGAAATAGAAACTTAGGTTGACTTACAAAGAATTTAGTACTATAATAATATTTATTACCTACTTCCCCGCTTTATATTGCCCGAATCTACATCCCATATACAACGTTCTTAACCAAAACAGCAATAAGGTCGTAATTCGCGGCACAAAAGCGGTTTTCATTACGCATACTCATAAAACAAAGAAAACAAAATGTAGCATAATGAAACAATAGCTACCAGGTACTTTTAATGAATTTAACACAAAGGAAAGGAATATGCAGTGGCTATTGTCAGTAACAAATGTAGTGAATTAAGAAGCAAGGCATTGTATCATTGACTTGGGTCTGAAGGACGCTGTAATGGAAATTGTCCTTTGTTTTATTTTTTACCAACAATGCTCACAGATAAATAATAACGACGGCAGGAGTCGAACTTCGGAGTTAAGCTGCGCTTACTGAGGTCAGTCCGTAGATGGGTAACCATTCACTGCACCAATTTTCCTCCGTGCCTTGGAAAGCATGATAAGCCGTTAGGCCTGGCTGGCATTTGAACATCTTTGACAGTCTTTACGGAAAAAAAAAAGTAAAAGTTGTTAGTATGTATGTACGAGCAGTAAGAAAAGATACTGTTTTTGTCGAGTTGTCCACGAGTCTAAACAATTGTTCTCGAAAAATGAAAGTTTGAACACTAGTTCCCAATGAGTTCACGTCATTTTAAAATATTAAACATTTTCTTTCCCTACGAGTCAATGAGAATATTTGGTACAGTCAGCAGTAAAAGCTTTGATAAGGGATTTATATTTCTATAAAATAAAACATAATTAATATTTTTATTTCATATACTTACGCAGTACTGACTGTACTTTGGACAAATCTCGTGTACCCGTCGGGAAAAAACTGGTTTTAAATGTTCCTACATCAATGATGTAGGAACATTTAAAACCAGTTTTTTTTTTTTTCATGGACTCGGTAGGAAATGAAGAACAATAGAATCATGGACCTCTGGGAACGACCTTTTTTGTCAAGGGGTATTGTTTTACCGAGTTACTGGGTTGTGGATATCAGATCAGGGGTTTTTCAATACTTTAAAAATACGTTGTTGAACCTTCAACGGTCCGGACTAAGTGTTTCGCTTCGTCGTTTATACCGCGTACATCGAAGGACTGGAACAATTTGCCTGCTGCCGTCTTCCCGTCCAATTATAATTTAGGTGTCTTCAAGGCTAGAGTGAATAGGCTCTTAATAAACTAGTGCGCCTCACCATCTATGATTGCATCACTGCTTACCATTAGGTGGGATCGCATTCAAGCACTAGTTTATATCAATAAAAAATTAAAAAAAAAACACTTAATTGAAAAACCCTTTATCATCATCACTCTCTCGCTAAAACGGCTGAAAGGATTTGCATGAAATTCGGCACACGGGTAGACCATGCCCTAAAATAGCACTTAGGACATTTTTGTCCGAGAGCATTCTTCCTTGGGATAATTTTCTATTTTCACGCGGGTGAAGCTGCTGGCAGAAGCCAGTATGCCTTACATATTTTAATAAGCATATTTTGGACATAGTATAATAAGCATAATCAGCTTTATAATGTTCCCACTGCTGGGACTCAAGCCTCCTCTTTAGGAGAGGGAATAGGCCGCACTCCGCCACGCGGGCCCAGTGCAGGTTGGTGGATGTCACATGTTTTTGAATTTTCGGTTCTAGGACATGCCGGTTTCATCACGATGTTTTCCTTCACCGTTTTGAGAGCAGTGATGATGAAATAAATTACAAAAAGTATTGCGCCTGGCTGGGTTTGAACCCGGAACCTATAACACGTAAGTCAGGACCGTTACCACTGGGCCATCACTGCTCTCCCTTTCCTAGAGAGGAGGCCTGAGTCCCAGCAGTGGCAATAGTATAAAGGTAATTATGCTACGCTATGCTATTATACTATAATAAATAACGTTCTTGTTTTATTTCTATCTGGTTCTTTAAACGTTAAAAAATAAAAACCTATTCACTCATGAAATGTTTTCGTTCACAATATTCCATATTCAGTAATATTTAAGCTTCCACGAAATGTCACAATCGGTATCGCGTTTTTAACTTCCACGTTGATTGATTGCAGATAACATAACAGCTTTTCAATAGCAGTTATTTCGCATAACCAGCTATTACAAGTGGCTATATTGATTGGCTTTTGTTTTATTTTTTCATTAACTATTATTACCTATGTCAACAGCTGCTGGGTAATAAATTTGAAATGAGCAGAGTGAGGGGGTTAAAAGTAGTTTTGTAAAAGCAAGAAAGAGAAAATCATAGATAACGAGTTGTACATGTTTACCTGCATATACATTTTACTATTTACTGTAGAAAAAAACTCTTATGACATTTTTTAGGGTTAGAAGGTAGTTTTGAAAAAGAAAATCGTAGAAAACTAGTGGTACATGTTTGCTTGCATATACTTTTTACTATTTGCTGTAAGGACAAATCCATACCCAATATATACTTTTTATTTCGTATCGATGACTCAAACTATGCGACCAATGTATACCTGGATAGCTCTGTCGTTGACTTTGCTTAAGTCATGGAAGGTACTGGTTTATTTGTAACCTGCCCCCCTAGCCAAGTCATCGATCGCCTCGAGTCTGCTACGCCTCCAATTACTTTGTTCTGACGTCATCTCAACGCTCAGTCACGTGGTCAGAACAAAGGAATAGGAGGCGTGGCTGACTCGAGGTGATCAACGAAAAGAGAATCGAAACGAAACGGTTGTAACTTGACTAGGGGGGCTGAACAGAAAAGGAGGCGACGCATATCCTCTGTAGGGGCTCCACACTGGCACTGTGTTAGCGATGGATAAAAGATACCACATTTGGCCACATTTTTGCTATAGCGGCCAGCCAGATGACATATTATAAATGTCTATGAATTTCTGTCTCCAGGATATGAAATAATAATGAGATATGAACGTGATTATAAAATGTTTAATGTATGTCTCATTTACAATGAATTATAATACGAAATGCTTTATTTACACTTTAAATAATATCGCACCGGCATATTTTTTTTAAACGTTGCTTCTCACTAAGAATTACTTCCGTATCTTGGGTGCATTCAGAAACATGTAAACTCACATACAAAAGAAATCTAGACCCGGAACAACTGTTTGTATGCCATACAAATATTTATTACGAGTGGGAATCGAATCTGCGACACACAGTACAGCAGTCGATCGCTCAATCACTGCACCAACGGGTCCGTCGAGGGAGGGCGCGTTAATGGGTTCGCATCACTTTCTACAAAGCTCCAATTACCATTTTTCAACTAGAAAATGATAATATTCTTACTAGTAAATGCCAACTAGTAAAAATATTATCAACGCTAGTAACTGAAGGCCACAGCTGAGGTTTTAGTCAGTAAAAGTCTGACACGCCCTTCCGCTCCGCCTAGAGCGAGAAAAGTCAATGGATGATTTCCACCCTTAAAAAAAAAAAACTAGTAAATGCCTAAGTAAAATTAGTAACATCGTAGAAGTAAGTGGTGATCAGTAATTATTCAAAACAACTGAAAACTTAAATAGCCTAATAAAATACCAGCCTAAAGTGTTAAGAATGACCTGAATGCATTTATTATTTATAGTTTCTCTAAACACCTAGTCTCGACGAAAAGCTCTTTAACTTTACCGATTCAAGTAAAAATAGGCGAGCAAACTTCGGTATTTATAGCAAAAGTCTGGCCTGGCTAATTCAGCGGCAGTATGGTAACTTGAAAATTAGTTTGGAATTCGTATGCAGTTCTTATAAGATGTGAAATTGACGGGGCGTTGCGTAACTCTTATTTCCGGTTGTTTTTTTGTTTTAGTAAGAATGCATAGCATAGCATAATCAGCTTTTGAATGTTCCCGGGACTCAAGCCTCCTCTCTAGGAGAGGGAATGGGTCGTAATCCACCACGCAGTTCCAGTGCGGGTTGGTGAATGTCATATGTCTTCGAATTTTTGGCTCTAGGACATGCCGGTTTCCTAACGATGTTTTCCTTCACCGTTTTGAGAGCAGTGATGATGAAATAAATTACACAAAGTAATGCGCCTGGTTGGGATTGAACCTTTGATTGGATTTGTGGTTCCTACAACCAGGCTGAAAAAAATAGGGGGCTCATTTAGATGCCAATGCATACACTTCTATAATAAACTTCCTAGTCATATTCAACAACTAAGCCTTAATAAATTCAAATTATTTGTAAAGCGAAAACTTTGCCAAAAGGCCTTTTACACTATAAAGGACTATGTTGAGGACCAAAAGGCTTGGGATTGACCTGCTCCAGTACGCACTGCAACTGTTGTCTTATTATTATTTTTTTCTTTTTTGTTTTTAATTTCAATTTTGCTTTTTATTATTATTATTTATTACAATTTGATATTGTAGATTATTTTTATTTTGCAATTAGACTTTTTTTTTGATCTTTCTCTATTAATTTTTGACATCAATGTTTACTTAGTATTGTAAACAATATTTTTCTTTTTATTATTGTGAACGTGAGGACTATGTTGATTGCTTTTTTTTCCTTTTCAGTAATTTTAACGTATGTCTGGCAATTTGAGTATTTTCTGCGGCCTACCCAAATGTCCTTTCCTTGGTATTGTTCGTCAAGTAGTTGAGCTCCTTAGTAGTCCTGAGTTGAGCTTTACGAATACTGACAAATGCTTGCACTGACTGGACAGGTCCACTCAAATCTGTAAGGTTCTTTCTTCAAAAGACCATTTCAGACAAATCTGCATGGTTCTCATGTGATTTGACCATTACATATTTACTGTATGGACTTTAAAAGAGACTTTGACCCCTGAGTTTGTTTCGGTGTTTCTTCTCAGGGTAGTCAGCTAGGAAACACCGGCCTCATCTAGTTTAAAAATGACGAAAAAAAAAATTGACGTGTAAAAGTGTTTTTTTAAACCTATTTACAAAAAAAAAAAAAAAAAAAAAAAAAAAAAAAAAAAAAAAAAAACCCGCGACCTACAAGTCGTAAGTCGGGGCCGTTACCACTCGGCCACCACTGCTTATCTAAGAATGACTTCAATTTAAAATAGAAAGAGTTATAAACCACCAGCTGCTTCCAGTGGCTTCGCCTACGTGGAAGCAGAAAGTTATCTCAAGGGAAGACACTCCGGGGATTAAAAGTATCCTATGTGCTATTCCAAGATACCTAGTGTATGCCAAACATCCTAATCCGTTCAGCCGTTCGAGCGTAAAGAAATAACTAACATACACACACACACCCATAAACTGTCGCCTTTATAACACTAGTGTGATTTTTTGAAGTAAATATTTTCGTACCAGTAAAGTTCTCGTTCGTGCTTCGAATTTCCATAAGAGTAAATAAATTAGCCTTAAGTTTTTTCGAACATAATTATGCGTTTACCCAAATATTGTCTGGAATAAAAACTCATTCAAGGCAGAGTGCAGAGCACTGAAAAGATGGTTAGATGTGATTGGTGCGTATATAAAAGCTATGGATTGAAATTCCCTGCCGGAGTCTGTGTTTTATAGATATAACCTGGGAATATTTAAAACAAGAGTGAATTAATTACTTCAAGACAAGCGGTCTGTCTAATCGGAAGTCTAATCGTTGACTACACCATCGCTTACCATCAGTCAAAGTATAAAATAATTATAATTGTTTACAAAAAAAGGCAAAACGTTAAAACTATTCACACCTTCTTGAGGTTTTGCTAAAGTTATGAGCTAATCAGACACATTTATGCCTGAACTAGACAATAAAATCTATATTTTAGGCACCAGCGCTCTTTCCTAAATCTATACACCACTTAAATAAAATATGAATAATAATAACAAGCCATTATTCAACAACCTGTATAATTATTTAAGAAGCTTTCTGTTTCCACCAACACATTTCTAATTAAGCCGAACATAGTACAAAAAAAACACACCCACTCTTCGGCAATTAAACCAATAAGTCCATAGTTAAGGCAACAATTTGCACGTAGGCCATATTTTTATTTGGCCCCCAGGCCATTAATATGCATGGGGATGGCACGGGATTGGCTGGGACAATGAGCTTGCCATACGTGACGGGGATGCCAAATTAAAGCCAGTTTTGCGGCAGATTTGTGGCAGTTTTAAGCCGGTTATACTCTTAGTGTTACTATTACATGGTTTGGCTTTTCATTGTGCTGCCTGTTAGGTGGTAAAAGGGTGTGAATGAGACATATTCTTATTTAAAGAAAGCAAACACTTACGCAGTTTCAGCAAATTGGAAGCGCCCCTTGGAAGTTAGCATTTTTTGGGTAAATTATTTCTATATTTTGAAAGACTGCCATCTGTATAATTTCGATACACTGACTGGGTTATTAAAATCGTATTTATTATACTTTGTGGATGATGATGCGGAGGAGTTTTATGACGCCATATTTTAGTTAGGAGTAGCCTTCAGTGTATATTTAGTTTTAATTAGTTAAGTGTTTTTTAAATACTATTAAAAAATGTGTGCTAAATAAAAAAAGTAAAAAATAAATGAAATTATTATACTTTTGAAATGTTTTTATAATTAAAATCAATTTTACAATCGCCATGTAAGGAATTTGTTCTCCACAAAGCAATTTCTATGAAAATCTCAATGAAAATATATTATAATGTCACATTCTTGCCTAATTGTCAAAAAATTTAAAAAAAAATCGAAATGTTTTCATTTCACATTGGCCTAAATGGGCACTTATAAAACATTAGAAGCTAGTGCTCAGTTCCAATTGGTGGTTTCTTATGGAGAAGAACCAGCAAGAATACGCGAAAAGTTTGTATGTCGTGTCGCGCCTCTCTCTTTTAACCTGAAATTGTTGCTATTTTCCACGTTCTTTAATTCATTAAACTACCATTACTTTACTATATTTCAATATCCAACAAATTGTTTTGAAACCAGTCGACCTAAACCTCGCAAAATGTTTTTTAATTTTATTTCTGATCCAATCAACTCGCTCTCTAGAGCATATTCTATCCATGATAATAAAAAAAGAACGAAACGTTTTGTTTATTTGGTGTTAATTTAAAATCTGCGAGTTCAGTAAACACAGCTTACATAGTAAATAAAAACATGCAAAAAACGTTTATATCCTTGTGTCAACAAGGTTTATATTACAATGGATTGACAGGGAGTAGGAAGTATAGAGCGTCGATGGATTAACCCATCTTTGTCTGTATAGGATGACGTGTTAGGTAATCTAGCTTAGTTTCGGTTACATGTCACGGTTTCCAGCACGTATCAAAGGCTGCCTGAAGCGATTTGTAGTATCAAACTATAGCTTCAATAATTTACAATAATATTACCACTTTGTGATAGTACCTAATACTGCAGGCTGGAGTCTGTGTCTCCTGGTAACTACAACCTAGGGGTCTTTAAGTTAAGAGCGTATAGGTTGATACTTGGCAAGCGTGCTCCATAGTCAACCACATCATCGCTTACTATCATCTAAAATAGTGGTCAATAATTAGATTTTTATAAAATTTAGAAACAACATTTCTTCAGTTATTTGTAAAAACTAGTTTGTCGTAAAAATACCTGATAACATTTTGAAATACCATTAAGCTATTAAGTTTCAAATAAACCTTGATTTGATAAATGGTTTTCAAACTAAGATAGTTACAAGAAGAAAAGCTGACCTTTCCAATTTCACGTTCAACTTTTACTACCTATAAATATCGTTGATTGTCCATAATGTGCGCGTGTAATGCCCCGCGAACAGCGATAACTAGCGCCATTTCTCTTTCGGAAAGCGAACTACCAGTGCAATGAGACAAGACTCCTTCCATACGGATACGACATGCCATTAGTTGCAGAAACTACTGTTTGTAGAAAGATAGAGTGTGTTTTTAACTACCGATTATATCTGAAGCACAAGGTTTTTGGAAGACGCAGCGTTGGAAGATCTCCCACAAGGTGGACCGATGACCAAGTGAGGGTCGCGGGAATCTGATGGATGCAAGACGCATAAGACCGGTTGTTATGGCTCTTGGGGGAGGCCTATGTTCGACAATGGACGTCTTTCGGCTGAAATGATGATGATAAGGTTGTTGTACATAACTTCCACTAAAGCCACACTGAACACACGTAGTGGATTACGGCCCATTCTTTTTCCTAGAAAGGAGGCCTGAGTCCCAGCAGTGGGAACATTATAAAGCTGATTATATTATGTTTTGGTTGTTAGATCGAACTTGACAAATAATATATTAACCTAACATTTATTAGCTTTTTCTCAACTATAGTCGGCTACCAGTCAAGCCAAATGCAGCTGGATAGAAATATTTTACATGGAGTGTAAATAAATATTTGAGGTCACTGTGCTCCTAAATTAGGCATACCGATACAACGGGGAATGCCCAATACATGTTGATCATTTCAGATCATGATGAAAAAAATTCCTACTCTGCATGAGAAGCGGCCTTTATCATTTAGTTGAATAATGACTAGGTAACCCATTTCAGTGCCTATAAAGTTAGGTCATTACGGGTAGTTAGAATCCCGGAAATCAGACACCAATGCAGTTAATGAGTTATGGACATACTAGTCAGCTGCATCCTGTTAGGACGGAAGTCGACTTCAAAACAGTTATGCAAAGGCTTGGTAGATTGTATAATAATGTAGTATATGTTTTACTAGCTTCTGTTAGCAGCTTCGCCCATGTGAAAGTTAAAAATTGTCCTAAGGAAACATACTCCTGGGAGAAAAAGCATCTTATGTGCTAATCCAGGTCCGTTAAGCCGTTCCAGAGTGAAGAACTAACAAACATACAAACACATATGCACAATCTTTCGCATTTATAATTTTAGTGTGAGTAGTATGATGATTCTGAAGGTCGAGATCTAAAGATGTACGAAGGTCTTCAATATCGGAAAATGAGTTGTGAAACTCAATGTTGTTAGGGCTGCCCAGCTTTTGTAGTGCCACCGGTATGTTTGCGGAGGCCAGGGGCTTACATGCCATCATGCGCAAACGGCTCGCATCGACATTATACAGAGCCCGGTGTTGCACTGAGAGCATTCTACAAAAACAGAGTTCAACTATCCCGAAAACATTAAGCTAGAACTACATTACACCGACGCAACAAACTGTACTGTAACACGCCTGATTTGTACGTTGAACGACGTCGCGTGGCGTCACGTGGCATGGACCAAGTATAGTTCTACAAGTCGAGTTTCTATATAAAATGTATGGAGACCGACGCGCCCAGATCGGTTTGTGTGGCACACGTGTGCGCAGTGTAGATCTAGCTTTATTCGTGCTCAAATTTTATAATTCTTTTTGTAATATTTATGGATATGGTCTGAAATAAAGATTTTATTATTATTAAATGAAGGCGAGTGGAATGTGTTTTTTTTTTAAAGGTCGATCATAACCCAATGACTTACCTCACTTTAGAGTAGAGCCGGAGGGCGTGTCAGACTATTAGATTACTGATTAAAACCGCACCTATGTCCTTCACTTGCCTTTTGGGTTTCCTTTGGGTCCTTTTCAGAAAATCCCCATGGCCCCAGCGGCGATCGGCACTGTTGGGCCCTACGGATTGCTGAAATCTCCTTGACGAACACTACGCGCTATTGGCGCCTTGGGCTCGGTCTGGGCGATTATCGGACTGCCGGACCGCAAGCTACAGTGATAAGGTAGCTGATAGTCGGGGTCGCGTTGCGGCTTGGGCTTGAGGATGTCTGTTCCCTCCTGCGTGCGGCCTTCTTCTTCGGCAGGACTCTTCAGGCCTCCGGAGGCAACTGCCTGTCATTCCCACTCGTTACGGTCCATGGCCTAAGAGTGGAATGTGTTGACGATAGAAAGAAAAAGACAGTGACCGAGTAGCTTCCAAGGACTAGTAGAAAGAATGTTGATTCTCTGGTGAAATGGGCAGACGATATAGTGGTCAATGCAAAAAAAGAGAGGCCTTTACCCAGCAGTGACCAAAGTTAGGTTGTGAAAATAGATGATCATGATATGCTTTATTTTATTCTTTTGACTGGCCTGTTGGTCTAGTGGTTAGTGGCCCTGACTGCTATGCCGGAGGTCGTGGGTTCGATTCCCACACAAAATAAATGTTTGTGTGATTAGTACGATCATTTGTTCTGTGTCTGGGTGTAATTTATCTATAATATGTATGTATTTAGAAATATATAAGTATGTTTATCATTTTTCTAGTTCTCATACCACAAGCTCTGCTTAGCTTGGGTCTAGACGGCGTTGTGTGACAGTTGTAAAAAAAAGTTAATTCTCGACGGGAAAAGTAAGAATCAAGTGACATCTTGACGGCGAGCAATGGGTAGCTCGCCGTCCGACCGTCCGGTAACCGTCTGGATCGAGCCCAAATCGTCTTACGGTGCCGCGTACTGTGCCATGCACGCCTCAAGGAGATGTTAGCAAACCGTAGGGGCCCAACAGGGTCGAATCCTACTGGGGCCAAGGGTTTGTTTCTGAAAGGAAGACACGGCCCTAGTATGTAAGGCAACAAAGAAACAGGAGTGGGTTTTTAGTCAGTAATAGTCTGATGCACCCTCCCACTCCGCCCAAGAGCGAGACATGTCATTGGATGATTTTCCAACCTAAAAAAAAGTGACATCTTAAAAAGGCGTAATAAAAATCTTTCTTTTAATTAAAATTAATACAGCAGGAAGCCGTAAAGATTGTGAACGATAAAAGCAATTAGAAAAACACTTTTAACGAAAAGCGAAAACAACTTTTCGCAGATTTAAGCCTTTTTCATTTGTCCAATTTATCAAATCTCCTTTTTTAAGTCATTAAGGAATGCGAGAGCTTGCTCAGTGGTTTTAATGGTGTCCTTACTTAAAAAAAAGAATGCCTTTTTAACATGATTCTTGCAATTTCAAAAGTTAATAGTTGTACAACCAAGCATATTTATCATCAGCCTTATAATGTTTCCACTGCTAGGACTCAAATCTCACTAGGAGAGGGAATGGGCATGGAATCCACCACGCGGGCACAGTACTTATTTTGGATGTCACATGACATCGAATTTTTGGCTCTAGGGCATGCCGGTTTCCTCATAAAATCCTTCACAGTTTTGGAAGTAGTGGTGATGAAATCAATTACATAAAGCAATGTACCTGGCTGGATTTGAACCCGTGACCTGCAACTCGTAAGTCGGGGCCATTGCCACTCGGCCACAGCTGCTCAACAAGCACATTGTCCACGTTTATTTTTTCTTTCCTGATTATTTAGCTGCAGACCGCATTAAATATGATGTATCGATATTTTTGTTGTACCTAATATACAAAAAAACTATCAAAATCTTGTTTTTTTTTTAACTTAAGTAGATAATCTACTTGCTAAAGCTACAAGCCAATATCTAGTGTATCTAAAATGATAATTATAATAATTTTGGTACAAAATAAAGTTTTTACGTATATCGACACATTTGGCTGGCCTATTGGTCTAGTGGTTAGTGGCCCTGACTACTATACTGGAGGTCATGGGTTCGATTCCCACCCAAAACGTCTGGGTGTAATTTATTTATAATACGTACATATGTATTTAGAAAAATATAAGTATGTTTATCAGATCTCTGCTTAGTTTGTGACTAGATGGCGTTGTGTGAAATTTGTGGAATATTATAATTTATTTTATAAGCTTTTAGTCAAATGTAGAATAAAATCTTTCTTAAGCATTTAGAGGTTTGTGATTACACATGGCACTGTTCGTAAACAAGCGTCTTACAATTGCTAAAATGACTTAGTCTTACTTAATGCAAAGAACTCATAAGAACTGCTTGAATAGCTTTATTCACTTATCTTCAAGACACCCTTAGAACAAATACAAGTTCATTTTCTGGCTTAGTTAAGAAGTATGATTTCACAAAACTTTAAATTCCATACACAGAGACAGCATTTTGTCGTAACCACTAAATATATTTCGTAACGCAAACTTTCTGATACTGTTGTCCCAGTTTTGAAGTATAGAAACTTGACTTTCTCTTTGTTCTGTCTCAAAGACGAAGTTTTGTGTGAATCAGGAGGACATCGCAAGGACGTTTTACAAGAACAAAGTAGAGGAGAGGAAACAATAAATGTCTTTTGTTTTTGGTTGGTCAGTTTGTGGTTGTTGTATTATATAATAACTCAACTGTGGAGCCGTACCCGCTCCATGTCCGTCGACCAATGTCTGTCTGTGGGAGGACCGCTGGGTTACCCTGAGTCTTACGTCAAAATAATAAAAAAAAAACATAAAAATCAGTCAAGCTGTTTTGGAGGAGTTCGATAAAAAACACTATGACACGAGATTTTTATATATTAGTTGGTAAGGTAAGGTATTATTCAAACAACAAATAGCTTCTGTAGCATTTTAATTCTGCAGCAGCAACGCAAAACAAATTCATTTCGCCAAAATAAAATCAGATAACTAATACATTGAAGTCGTAAATCATAGAGATACTAAAATATGATTCGTATCACACATTTGGCCTACAAAATGAATATTTATGTGCAATATGAACAGGCTCACGTTATCATCCATGAAACACATAACTTCTCATTAATCTGGTTTTGTGACCGAAATCATTGTAGTCATTAGTCTTTTGTGTTGTGACATATAAATGACATAACAGTACCGATGGTGGCGCGTGTGTTGGATCATTCGGTTCCTTTCAAAATGGTTGAGCTGAGTGGTGGTAATATTCGCGTCATGTCCGTGAACGGGCGCTGTCAGTTGAGACTGGTCACCTCTTAGCTGCCAGTTGCTATTTTAATATCTATATTTAGTTTTTATTTTTACTTTATTTACATTGTTCTCACATGATAGCGACAAGAAACATGTAACAGAGATATTTGTAATTACAAAACATGATTGAAAAGAGTGTCCATGGAGTTTCTTGCACATTCTTGTCCGTAGAGATCTACGCTTTGGGATGTGCAATTAGCATCATTTTTTCTGACTGACTGACTTCTTGATATTTCAAAAGTGCCTGTAAATCGTTTATTTGAAATAAAATGCTTTGAATCTTTGAATCTTGAGTACTGGCTGATTTATACCCAATTTCTGGATTAATAGGTATTTCGAAGTTGATCATTTCTCAAGCTCTGCTTTCGTCTGAAAACCTGTCAGTCTTTTTTTTTTAATAATGATAGGCTCACGTTTGACCACCATCTCACCTGATGGTAAGCGATGATGTGGTCGACGATGGAGCACGCTTGCCTAGAAGTAGCCTATTCACTCTTGACTTAAAACCCCTAAGTTCTTACTTTAAAAAATCGGTTGAGACGTTCTTGATTGGATTTTTCGAAACAGTTACCGCGGCACTAGAACGCAAAAGTCAACTGAAGGCACTCAGGTTGATTTTAGTAAGTAAAAGTTGACCCTTCCTCTCGCCCCACCCAGAGCGGGAAGAGTAATTTAATGATTACCCAACTACAAAAAAAAAACACAGGGTGCCACAGACCACTTAAAAACGGCCATTGTAGATTAAATCATGTGAGCTGAGTCACGTGAAACATTAGTATATTGTGAAAAAAATATAATTATTGTCTCTCTTTAATCTTCCTTATAAATTCCAGAAAATTTTTCTTCTCCAATGCAACAAGTAAACCATTGAAGCAAAATTACGTTCATTTTTAATGCAAACTAAAAGCATGTGTTAAAACCAATAGCGTAGCTAGTCCTAATGGGCATATCAAAAATTTTTGAAATTTGTTTTTTTTTGTACGAAATAGCATAGAAATAGTGCATTGAGAGGCCTCGAAAATGAAAATGAACTCATTTAACGGATTATTCAGAAGGTACCTACTAAAATAGGTTGAGTTTTTAGAATAGAATAGAATAGAATAAACTTTATTGTACACCAAATTAGTAACAAAACTTTTACACTAACTTAAATCTATGGGTACAAAGGCGGTCTTATCGCTGAGAGCGATATCTACCAGACAACCTTAGGATGGAATGTAAGAACTTGAAATAGAAAAAGGGGGGGTAGTCTGCGGTGTACTGCAAATTAATAACGTAAATAATATATTAAAATTATATACTAGACTATACATAGATGTAATATAGCATATAGTTTTTATTGTCGTCTTGTAAGTAGAAAATGCTAAAGCGAGAGGAGTGTACTAAAAACTATTTACAGAGTTTAATATAGTCTTTATTCATTTACTCCTGGCCTCTTATCAATATGACAATTTAGGATTGTGGATAACATGTTACAAATTTAGGCATATGTCGAGGCCCCTGTAGCTCGGGGGCCCCGTTTCATTAATACGGCTGATACGGTGGTAGCTACGCCCCTGGCTTAAACTAATATTGCTAAAATCCATTTTGTATAATACGTGACAGCCTGGCCAAACATCTAAAATATTTTGATTAAAATACTTCCGATGCGCAGTTATTAATAAACTATCCGTACGATTGGCCAAATTTATTGATATTTCAAGTTCTAAACTGTGAACTAAATATACATTCGGCTGCAGTGTGACTATAAAGTTCTTATTTTATGAAACTGTCTGACATTGGCACAGAATTAATTTTTAGAGGTATAGTCCAACACAAAAGCCCTTGGGCACGCCATAATTATGGCGATAAGTCCCCTCTTTGAGGAGTGGCTGGAAAGGCCTCACGGCGTCCTTACCTACCGCATGACGCAGGTCCTCACCGGACATGGTAAGTTCGGGAGGTTCCTGCACCGGATTCGTGCAGAAGAGACGCCCGGGTGCCACCATTGTGTGGACCGCCCGGAGGACACGGTGGAGCATACGGTAGAGGTGTGCCCTGCTTGGGCAGAGCACCGCCGTGTTCTCGTGGGGGCGATCGGCGGCAGCGATCTCTCGCGCCGGGCCTTGGTACAGGCCATGGTCCGGAGTGAGGAGGAGTGGCAGGCGGTCGCCTCCTTCTGCGAAGCAGTAATGCTAGCAAAGGAGGCGGCCGATCGCGTGAGGCAACGGTCCTCACGCCCCAACCGCCGCCGGGATTCCGATCCCGATTTCCAGCCACCGTAGGCGCGGGCTTGCGGACGGCGAGCAATGGGTGGCTCGTCGTCCGATCGTCCGGTCAAGTCGTCGACGGCGCGTAGTGTTCCACGCGCGCCTCAGGGAGATGTCAGCAACCGTAGGGGCCCAGCAGGGTCGAGGCCTACTGGGGCCATGGGTGATGCGAAAGTGATCCCCGGGGCCCTAGAAAAATGGCAAAGAAGGAACAGGAGTGGGTTTTTAGTCAGTAAAAGTCTGACACTATCTCTCGCTCCGCCCAAGAGCGGGGGATGTCATTAGATGATTTTCCCACGCGAAAAAAAAAAAAAAAAAAAAAAAGCCCTAAACATTAGTATAATAAAAATAAAGTATTCCTGTAACGATCGATAGTGACAGCGCCTCTTTTATTTAAATTTTTTGTTTTTGTAACAGTTTCAAATGTTTATTATAAACTCCATTTATTCATCGTCTTCTACCTGCCCTTGTCCCAAAAGTTTGAATTAAAAAAACTTTTTACAAAAAAAAAGTAACCGACTTCACTACAAAACACTAAAATGATCAAAATAACTTTAATTTTGGAAGTCGGTGTTAATAAAAAGCATATAATACCAGAAACAAAGACTTTCGAAATTAATGTTATTTTTATGGTTTTAGTATTTTGTTTTTTGTAGTGAAGTCGGTTTTTTTTGTAAAAAGTTTTTTTTTATGATTCAAAATATTGAGCTATATATATGATTCAAAATATGAGCTATTGAATAAATATAATAAGCTAGCACTTTACATCCTACTAATATTATAAACGCGAAAGTTTTTATGTATTAATCGCAAAAACTACTGAATGGATTTCGATGAAACTTAGTACCTAAACGGGTTGGTCATGTCCTGGAATAACACACAAGATTTCTTTATCCTGGGAGTATTTTCTCTTGGGATAATTTTCTACTATCACACGGGCGAAACCGCTGGCAACAGCTACTATTAAAATAAATTAAACTGAAAATGTAAACTTACAGAAATAACAATACTACAAATTAGTATATAAAAGACAAAACTAAAGTGCGTCACTTTATACTTATCTAGGTAAAATCTAAAAGTGTCATAACTTTGTGCAAAATATTGATATTGACCGCTAACTCACCTGATGGAAAGCGACGACGACTTTGTCGAAATACTAGAACAACGGAATTTATTTAATTATATTGGACAAGGTTCGTGCTTTATTTACAAAGTCAGCAAAATTTTCAGTTAATTCTAAGCCCATGTATGTATCATAGAGGCCCAGCAGGGTCGAAGTCTACTGGGGCCATGGGTAGTGTGAAAGTGAAATCCGTGGCCCTGGGATGAAGGCAAAGAAGGAACAGGAGTGGGTTTTTAGTCAGTAAAAGTCTGACGCTATCTCCCGTCCTAGAGCGGGATTTGTCATTAGATGATTTTCCCACCTAAAAAAGAAACCCATTTATGTATATTTCCTGTATTTGTATTTTAGCGTAGAGGAAATAAATAGTCTAATTACGCAACCTACCTAACTGCCTAACTTTTTTTTTGGATCGACTTTCAGCCTTAATGAATGCAGCTGTGTACCGATATTTTACACGGAGTGGCTGTATAATTATTTGACCTTTGCATTCCAGCTTTTGACTTATCTGTAACGACTGTCAAAATTGTTTAAGTGACCGTCGTGAGCAATGGCTTACCGTACTTTTAGAGGCACGGAGTGAACTCAGTATGGTAAGCTGGTCACCCATCTAAAGGCCAACCTGGTCAAGTCTTGCTTAATCTTGAAGTTCGACCCGTTTAACTGTTAATTTTAAACAACGAGCTCTGCTGTGAATCGTATAACATGGAACTGGAACTGAAAGACACATGAGAGTTTTAGTCTATAAAAGTCAGTTACGACCTCTTGCTCCAATCTAGAGCGGGAGCAGTCATTTCATAATAATTTCACACCTCAAAAGGTTACTATCACAAAGTAATCAATGTCGGTGAACTTATAATAAAACATGATTTTATTGTGATTAAATAATTTCAAGGGAACATAATCCCGGAATAAAAATATCCTATATTCTATTCCAGGAAATGATCTACTTGTGTACACATACCAAGTTGCATTGAAATCCGTTCAGCTGTTCAAGCGTGAAGAAGTAACAAACATACACACAACAACAGACTCACAAACCTTTACAAAATTAGTGCGATTAAAACATTTTTCATTAGAAGTATGTTACGCAATAAAAGCTACTAGGAGCGCAAAAAACTAAAGGAATTTATATCTATTTCGGCCTGCGCACGAAGCTTGAAACTAAGTCTAAAGTTTCCTATTGACAAAGGCGAGTATTTCAGGCATGGCTTGATTGATAAGGTTAGCTACACATCACTGCACTCTTTGATGGAGATAGCCGTAGTAACCAATGCAGCAACAAAACTGAAACGGTTCTAGTAAAGGTTAAGCTAGACTGGACAAGTCGCTCGTGCGTTTATAACCTTATGAGCTATGTGATTGCAGACGTGTATTGTCGTAAATCTTGCACAGGAATATAGAACTAATATACATTACGTACTTTGTGAACCCAGGTACCCTTCGAGAAATCGTCAGTAACACCAAGGCGCTGCTGACCTTCCTTGAGGAGCTGGGGTGGATCGAATGAGACATTTGTCCCACCTGTACGCAAAATACGCGCTGTAGACGTGGAGTTGCGGACACTAGCCCAAAATACAAATACAAAAAAAATACATTGCAGAACAGTGTGTGTACGTGTCAAGAAAATCACATAGCTTTAATTGAATTAACTTGTGTAATAAGTGCTTGAAACTGCATTTTGTATAATGCAAACTACATGCAAACTGAATACAAAGTCGCAAAAATAATTGGACTCAACGTAAAACCCAGAATCTGTACAAAGTACATAAGTAAAAAATGCCACAAGTTTGTTTGCAAACGATCCCTTTGTTTAAATACACAAAGAAAAAGTAATGAATCCAAAGAAAAACAGTATAGAACAGTATATTTTTAAATGTCACAAACTCTGAAAAGACGCGCAGAAAAATTATCCATATATCAAAACGCGAGGAATGCTTTTAAAATGGCTGCCCTCGCGAAAATGTGAAATATTACCGTCAAAACTGAAAAGCTACGGACCACGTTTTTAGGTAAAGTTGCAGTAAATTCACCAACTATATGAATATTCACGGTTGGTACCATATCATTGAAATGAACCAGATACTGTACGGATGTATGATGTAGCTGCATATGGATAGTTGAAATTATTTCGTAAAATTTTATTATGTAAATGTGGTTTGAATTAAATTTTATACTTTCATTTGCACTTAATGTGAAACTCAGAGTATTTCATATCAAAAAATTATGAACCGCTGTTTCGTATGTAATAACCCCGAACTACCAAACAACAAGAATGAAATATAAGATCACCGACTTCATAAATATGACAAAGATAAAAACAACTGCAAGGTCTATGTAGAATAATAATGGTGTTAGCACAACATACGCCCAAATTGAAATATCCAATAACATCATATACAGGTTCTTATGGAAAAGGATGGTCATATTTTAAACACAACTTCTGCCTATAATAATGAACCACGTTCTTCAAGAAAGTAGACAATTCCCAAAAAAAATAATTAGATTTCCTTACAAAATTATCATCAGGTGACCAAAATTATTATGGGAGATCCAATTTTTTGGCGGAATTGGATATGACTATCATATGGGTTGAAGCATTATTTAAAATGGGACTAGTTACTAATTTTCGTTATATCTACACTGTATAACAGAGATAAGCATAAGCGTAATATAATGTCACCCTTGCTGGTACTCAGGCCTCCTCTTAAGAAGAGAGAAAGGACCACAACCCACCACACAAGTCCAATGCAGGTTGGTAGATGTCACATGTATTCGAATGTTTAGTTCTAGGACATGCTCGGTTTTCTCACGATGTTTTCCTTCACCTTTAATAGAGAGAAGGTTCAACGTTAAATATAGATCCGTGTTCGTGAAAATCGCAAAGGTACATACTCGTATATCCATAACCCATTCCATATTAAAACTTATCGAAGAAATCCGATGAACTGAAAGTCCTAAAATAATAGGATCCACGAAATCCTAATACATTTTTTCAGAATCCTACTCAGGTAGTACCAAATTATTGGATATCTGCCCTCACTGTCGCCGTAAAAATTTACTACCTACGATTTTTATGACACCCCAGTATTTCAACAGGCACTTGAACTTCCACATTTAGCTCATATTTTGATTGAAAGAGAGCTAGATGGTATTTTTAGACTTTATATTGCTGGTCAAGCAAGGACTCCCACGAGGTGGACCGATGACCCGGTGAGGGTTGCTAGAATCTGATGAATGCAATACACTTTGGACGGACCGTTGTGGTGACACTTAGGGTAGGTATATGTCTGGCAGTGGACCTTTAGCAGCTAAAATGATGATTATAATAATTGCCGGGGTATGACAATTATGAAACGTGATTATCTAAATTGATCCAGACTTTGCCTTATCTCATCAAGCGCTGTCTAAACGATAAAATCACGGTGTTTTGTTTCTTTTGACTTTTTCCGAAACAAAAGTTGTTTGTAAAGACCATTTTGGAGTTTACTTTTGATACACTTTTCCTCAATTTATCACGTTCTTTCGGATAGTGAAAAAAGATATTTACCACTTAACATTTCGTTACAGCTTTAATAATTATAACTTATTCCAAGTATAATCGACTCATATAGAAAAATAATAAAAACATAAAAATCAAAATCACAATTTGTAAAATTAAACTAAAATAAAAACATTTATGTCATCATCATTTCAGCCGAAAGACGTCCACTGTTGGACATATGCCTCCCCCAAAGTGTCGCCACAATGAACGGGCCTGTGCGTCTCGCATCTATCAGATTCTCATGACTCTCACCTCTTACATTGTGGAATGCCTTCCAACATGGTCGCCACTCCAGAACCTTTCAGCCCCATCAACCATCTATTCTGCGAGCAATGTATCAACTGCCATATACAATTAATTAAATTTTATTAAACAATAAAATCGAAATTAAATTTATTACGTCACAATACATTTGTTTGCAAAACTAATTCCTTTTTATGTTCATAACTTGGCACACAGGTACACCATGACCTGAATCGGGACATAGGATATTTTTATCCCAGGATTAAGTCGGCCGAGGCTGTTGGCAAAAGCCAGTATTTTCATATTTTTTTAATAATGTTAATATGTGTGCTGGAAACACAGAATACCATTTATGAGAGTACCCAAAATTGTTGTGTCATATAAATGTTTTCTTTTTTCCAGATATTTTCCATGTATCGCCTAAGGCCTCATGTTATTATTCTGGTTATGTTAGATATCTTGTATTCTAAAACGACCCAACATAATGTAAGACTTTTTTTGCTAGATTTTGTTTCGTGTACACGTGGTTACCGACTGACTTAACCGACGTCAAAACAAAGAGGAGATTCTCAGTTTGACTGAGTGTTTTTTTTTTATCTTAACAACATGTCGCTTAAGTTCACATTTCTAGTTTATAAAATGTTTCTTTCGCAGAATTATTTTACTTTAGCAACAGTAGAATATTCTAGTAAAATATTTCACACAAAATATTTTCACCGGCGCGTATTTTTTCCATCTTCATTCATAATTGATGCCAAACTTGGTGTCAACTGTCTCTTTTTCTTAAGAAACACTTAGACGGTAGAAGGGCCTTATTTCCGACTTTATCTTATGGAATACTTTTTGTAATAGGTTAATCCTCAACAACTGTCTGTGTTAAGTTCCTCCTTAGAGAGAAGGCAAATTGTAAAGTTTTTATTTAAATGGCACATTTCAGTTTGTCTCTAAATAAGAGAGTTGCGTTAGTGGTTTTAATGAGTACAATTATGTAAATACATACACGTCATTACCTGGGCACGCCAAAATTATGGCGGTAAGTCCCTTCTTTGAGGCGTGGTTGGAAAGACCTCACGGCGTCCTCACCTTCCGCATGACGCAAGTTCTCACCGAACACGGGAAGTTCGGGAAGTTCCTGCACCGGATTCGTGCGGAAGCGACGCCCGGGTGTCGCCACTGTGTGGACCGCCCGGAGGACACGGTGGAGCACACGGTGGAAGTGTGCCCCGCTTGGGAAGAGCAACGCCGTGTCCTCGTGGGGGCGATCGGCGGCGGTGATCTCTCGCGCCGGGCCTTGGTACAGGCCATGGTCCGGAGCGAGGAGGAGTGGCAGGCGGTCGCCTCCTTCTGCGAAGCAGTAATGCTAGCAAAAGAGGCGGCCGATCGCGTGAGGCAACGGCAACGGTCCTCACGCCCCAACCGCCGCCGGGATTCCGATCCCGATTTCCGGCCACCGTAGGCGCGGGCTTGCGGACGGCGGGCAATGGGTGGCCCGCCGCCCGACCGTCCGGTAACCATCCGGACTGAGCCCAAGTCGTCGACGGCGCGTATTGTTCCGCGCGCGCTTCAGGGAGATGTCAGCAAATCGTAGGGGCCCAGCAGGGTCGAAGCCTACTGGGGCCATGGGTAGTGTGAAAACGAAACCGTGGCCCTGGGACGAAGGCAACGAAGGAACAGGAGTGGGTTTTTAGTCAGTAAAAGTCTGACACTATCTCTCGCTCCGCCCAAGGGCGGGATTTGTCATAAGATGTTTTTCCCACTTATAAAAAAAAAAACCTATAAAAAAAAAAAACCTATAAAAAAAAAAAAAACACGTCATTACCGCAAATATATTGTTTACCTTTCTATCCGAAAAGTACTGAACTGCAAATTTACCTACCCTGGAGCCTTCACCTTAACGGCCTGTTCACGACTTCGGTCTTAGAGGCGAGCGGCGCGGCGAGCGGGGCGGCATCAGTAAGCGGGCCGCGCGGCGCTATGAGCGGTGTCTCGTGGCGTGCTTTAAACATTTTCGAACTTTTGTTCTTACCGCACGCTGCCCAGCGCTTAGCTGTCGCTCACAGCGGCAAGGTCGTGAGTCGTAAGAGCTTTCTTTTTAGGTGGTAAATAATCTAATGCCTTCTCTCGCTCTAGGGTGGGGAGGACGTGTCAGTCTTTTACTGACTAAAACTACACCTGTATCATTATTTCTTCAGTTGTCCTATGCTTTCTAGGTGCACAGGCTTTTTTTTCAGAAATTCCCCGTGGCCCTAGCGGGCATCGGCCTTGCACCTTAAGAGCGGGACTTTCAATACCCAAAGCTTTTGCCAAATAATTATGGGTTAAAGTTTGAAATTTCCGTTTTTTAAAACGGGTTGCTTTGAAGTGGTACTTGTAACTATTTTTGTATGAAATATAAGAAAACTCGCATTATTTTGTAATGTGAGTTCTACCGTGGAAACAATGTGTCTCAAGCGGTATGCAATATTGATGATGTTTATGGACTTAAAATTGCTAATAAATGGGATGTCTATTTCTGTTGCAATCACTTTCACGTGGGAAATTTTATCTCACGAATAACTTTTCTCCTCAGTGCGGCAACAAGATAAAATTTTCAAAACGAAAGCTATTAAACCAAAAGCACAAAGATTTTTTGTTAGAAGAAAGTCGTAGGTATACGTTATTGATATTGCTTGCCCTTTGAAACGCACAGTTTCTACGTTGGATTTTTAAATATAAAAAAACGCTTTTTTATTAGCTTTCATGGTTATAAGAACTGCGATATTACAGAAAATACAAAACACAATAAATACCTAATTTCGGAAAAAGAATAACGTACCTTTAATATAAAGTTTATTTGAACTTATAATTTCAAGTCAATCCAAAGAAATAACACTTCAAATCAACCCGTTTTAAAAAACGGCAATTTCATACTTTAACTGCTAATATGTTGGAGTTGTACTACAGTCCAGGAAAAGGTGGTCCAGTGGAAACTGTCCTAGCTTACAAGTTATAGGACGCAAGTTTAAATCCAGCCAGGCACATTACTTTGTGTAATTTATTTCGTCACCACTGCTCTGAAATTGGTGAAGGAAAACATCGTGAAGAAACCGGCATGTCCAAGAAGCAAAAAAATCAAAGACTTGCGACATCTACCAATTCGCAATGGGCCTGCGAGATAGATTGCGGCCCATTCTCTCTACTAGAGAGGAGGCCTGAGTTCCAGCAGTGGGAATATTATAATGCCAATTGTGCTATTTGGTCTCCACACTAACCAGATACAGCTGAATACCGTAAGTACTACACTGACCGTTACTATACTTGAGCGGCTGCTTAACTAACCTCCACAGCCCAATAATTAGACAACACATTACACCTTGATAATACTGGTGTCATACCTAGCTTCTGACTGCCGCCGGGATTCCGATCCTGATTTCCGGCCACCGTAGACGCGGGCTTGCGGACAGCGAGCAATGGGTAGCCTGCCGTCCAACCGTCCGGTAACCGTCCGGACCGAGCCCAAGTCGTCGACGGCGCGTATTGTTCCACGCGCGCCTCAGGGAGATGTCAGCTAATCGTAGGGGCCCAGCAGGGTCGAAGCCTACTGGGGCCATGGGTAGTGTGAAAACGAAACCCGGGGCCCTGGGACGAAGGCAACGAAGGAACAGGAGTGGGTTTTTAGTCAGTAAAAGTCTGACACTATCTCTCGCTCCGCCCAAGAGCAGGATTTGTCATAAGATGATTTTCCCACCTAAAAAAAAAAAACCTAGCTTCTGACTAACCGGTACAACTGTCAAAAATCTTTAAAGGACAGCCGGGACTAAAACATGGTTTTCGAGGCACGTAAGAATCTCGATATGTTAAGATGACGTCGTCAAGAATTGCTTAACAAGACATGTGTGGCTGATAATATCTTAACCACGAGCTCCTCTAACTTCCATGACTTAGAAATCTACCACGATTAAATTCACTCACATTTTTAAAACAGACATGATGTTACCGCAACATTATCAAAATTAATTATTATTTTAATCACGATATTGTCATTCGTGTTTGCTGATATATATTACATTGCTCAAACTAATCCCACTGACATACCGTGTACCTGCATAATGCAATTACTTACTATCAATTCATTAGGCTTACCTTATGCTGTTTTAAAACACAAAGAACATGTTTGCATCGGTTATAAATAAAGTCTTAATGATTGCCGTCCATGCCCTAATTACACACATACGTTGTACGTACAGTAATATACATTGTACGTAATTCCCTGCGGGAGTCTGTGTTTTCTGATAGCTACAACATAGCTAGCGGCATAACTTTGAGTCAAGACTGAATAGGTGACTTCAAGGTAAGCGTGCTCCATCGCCGACCACATCATCGCTTGTCATAAGATTAGATAGCTGTCAAGCGCGAGTCTACCAATAATAAAGAAAATATATATTTTCAGTTTATTTAGGATCATTGCAACGTGAAATCTTCTTTTATACATTCATCATCATCATCATTTCAGCCGAAAGACGTCCAATGTCGGACATAGGCCTCCCCCAAATGTCGCCACAATAACCGGCATTTTATACATTAATTCTATAGATATAAGTATATATTTGCTATCATCTCAATAATGACGTGCTTTCTTGGCAAAACATCTTTATCATTTTCTCTGTTTTCTTTTACCCCTTTAACTATCTCAGTTATGTGAATGTAAAGCATGGGCTACACGGATGTAATCCAGCATCCATACAGAGGTCACCTTGGTGGGAACTTGCGGATTGTAAACCAAGCCACCCACAGTGTTGATTGACGGTATGTCAGATCGTTGGATTAAATCTACTGGCTAGATGAATTGCAACAAGCAAAGTTACCTCTGTTGGGACGCTGGATTAAAAAAAGTGTTAATCTTTTTTTTGAGACGAGAAATTTTCAAATAACTCTTCTGCTCTCCTTTAGTTGCAGTTTGCCTTCCAAGACCCCGCAACCCAGATGCAACTCTTCACAGTCGTTATAGGAAGGGAAAAGATTGAACATGTCTGCAGGTATGTTTGTTACTTCTTTGCTCTTAAACGAAAACAGTTTGAATGAAATGTAGCACACGAGTAGACCATACCTTTAGGATATAGAACAGGACACTTTTTATTTCAGGAGTATGTTCTTGTGGGATTATTTTCTACTTTCAAGCGAGTGAAATTGCTGGCAGAAGCTTTTGTTTTTTTTAGGTGAGAAAATCATCGAATGACATCCCCCGCACTTGGGCGAAGCAGAAGGGCGTGTCAAACTTTTACTGACTAAAACCACACCTGAATCCTTCAATTACCCTTTGCGTTCTAGGACTACGGGTTTCCCTTTCAGAAATTCTCCGCGGTCCTAGCTACCGGGCATTGGCCCTGCTGGGCCCCTACGGTTTGCTGACATCTCTTTGAGGAGCGCGAGGATCACTACGCGCTGTTGACGACTGGGCTCGGTCCGGTTTATTACCGAACAGCCGGACGGCGAGCTACCCAGTGCTCGACGTCCGCAAGCCCGCGTCTACCGTGGCCGGTAGTCGGGGTCGGAATTACGGCGGCTAGGGCGTGAGGACCTTCATTCCCTCACGCGTGCAGCCTCCTCCTTCTCCAGCATTACTGCTTCGCAGAAGGAGGCGACCGCCTGCCACTCCTCCTCGCTTCGGACCATAGCCTGAACCAGGGCCCGACGCGAAAGGTCGCTGCCGCCAATTGCCTCCACGAGGACACGGCGGTGCTCGGCCCAAGCGGGGCACACGTCCACCGTATGCTCCACCGTGTCCTCTGGGTGGTCCGCACAGTGATGACACTCGGGCGTTGCCTCCGCCTGAATCCGATGCAGGAACCTCCCGAACTTGCCATGTCCGGTGAGGACCTGGGTCATGCGGAAGGTGAGGACGCCGTGTTGCCGCTCCAGCCACTCCTCAAAGAGGGAAATTATCGCCTCAATTGTAGCGTGCCCAGCACTGGGTTGCGACAGTCGCCGTCGCCATTCCACCATGAGATCCCGCCGGAACTCTGTCCGCCATGCCGCGACTTGGCGCGGCAGCGGAGTTTCGCCCCGGCGTTGCATCTCCACGCGCAAATCGTGCATGCATGCAAGGACTGTTGCCTCCAAATCCCATGGTGGCAGGCCAGCAAGGAGGCTCGCCGCTTCGCGGGAAATCGTGCGGTATCCCCGTATCATCCGGATGGCCATGACCCTCTGGCAAGCGTTCAGCATGGCCGCCGGTCGCTTTTGCAGCGACGGCGCCCACACTGGTGCCTGCTGTGCCCCTACGGTTTGCTGACATCTCCTGGAAGCTCGCGTGGAACACCACGCGCCGTCGTCGACTTGGGTGGCAGAAGCTAGTTTAGTAGTAAAGAATGGTGGTGGTATTTCAGACAAACATAAAGATCTATAGCAATTTGGAGGTTTTTTTTTCATCCAATGACATCTCCCGCTCTTGGGCGGATTGTAAGGGTGTGTCAGACTTTTACTGACTAAAAACCCACTCCTGTTCCTTCTTTGCCTTTCATACCAGGGCCGGGTTTTCCTTTCAGAAGCGAACCCATGGCCCCAGTAAATTTGGAGTTTAATGTCCGTTTTAGCTACATTAAACTACTGAGTTAGTGTCTCCCTCAATTGATACCGTTCGTTGCGCTAGGGACTAAGAATACTAACATTTTGAAAGTCTTTGTACTTTTTTTAATGTTGATAAGTGACAAATCAAGAAGGTGACCCATTTTATGAAAACTTAATCAATGCCTGGTATGGTATGGACATTTGCAATACCAGAAGCTTGAAAGTAATTAGTTACTTTTCTTACTTATAGACAAAAAAGAAATGTCCCAAATTGGTATTTACATCGACCACACCTGCTTGTGCAGCGATGCTGTATCTCCAAGAAAGAAATAAGTTAAATCATCTGTCAATTAAAACAATGCTCTAACTAC
Organism: Mythimna impura; assembly: GCA_905147345.3. Taxonomy (NCBI): domain Eukaryota; kingdom Metazoa; phylum Arthropoda; class Insecta; order Lepidoptera; family Noctuidae; genus Mythimna; species Mythimna impura. The sequence continues at coordinate 18,589,050 of LR990356.1, read as the reverse complement.
CTTAAAATAAAACTTTTTGTTGCTTACAACGTTGTAGACAAATAACTTTCCTAGTTCGCCCATCCAAGACAACATTTTAATTTTATTAAAAGCAAAGTGATACACCTTTCTTCGCAAGCTGTTAGAGGCAAGCGAGAATAAATGAGCTGCTTAATTTTAATCCTGGCAACTTTCTAGTAGCTAAACAAAAAGCTAGCAACCCCGCGTCGTTGCTTAAGGCATCGTAAATTGTTTAAGCTTTATTATTCTTTCGTTTTTAGACACGCCCATCGATTAGGCAAAAGCTGCTTTAAATTCTGAGGAACAGTAAGGAATGTCTAACAACAGGGCAGGGACAAAGTTAAGGGGGGTTCTATGTATATATGTAACGGAGTCTAGTTTCTACACTTAGTTCTATGCGGACCATTGTACGTGGGCCATGACGGCCAACCGTTGGTGGGCTAATTCCGACCAGCCTACCTCTCTACAAAAACTGATTTAGGGGGTTATGTAAAGAGAGTTAAATACTGGTTTAAGTTTTTTTTTTATTGATAGGCTCGCGATTGACCACTATCTCACCTGATGGTAAGCGATGATGTAGCCGACGATGGAGCACGCTTGCCTAGAAGTATCCTATTCACTCTTGACTTAAAGACCCCTAGGTTGTAGCTATCAGGAAACACATTTCAGCAGGGAATTCCACTCCTTAGCTGTAGGCATTATGAATGTGTTCCCATGTGATGAAGTATATGTTCAAAATGTAAGGATGTATTCCACGCGTGCCTTAAAGATATGTCAGCAAAATGGACAGAGCCTATTTGGGCCGTTGCCTGCTAGGGCAGGCTGTGGGAATGTTCAAAAGAGTTACTACGGCCTTAGAACGTAAAGAACAACTAAAGGAATAAAGGCGGTTATAAGTCAGTTAAAATTGGACACGCTTTCTCGCTCCACTCAGAGCGGGAGAAGTTATTTGATGACCTCCCACCTCAAAAAAAGCGGTGTGACACACTTCACCTTCATATATATCACGCGGTATATCCCAAATAATGCAGCCTTCGTAAACGCTAATAGAATATACATAGTCTACAAAACAAGGACTTCTTTCAAATTAGCTAAATACTAATCCGTTATTCCAAAGGAAATACTTTCATTTAATGCAAACTGTTTTCTCATAAATAAAGTACAAATGTTACAAGGAAAAAATAAAAATATTTCTAGAAATCTAATCTCGAAATTGTTAAGTAATTCATTTTAGTAAGCTGACTTGTCACGACAAAGGATTTTGGGAAAGAATATTAATCATCTTTTGTTCTTGAGTTTTGTGTAAAAAGCTTTCCTGAAAACTCGACAGTTTTTATTCCTATTTTGTTTTACGAAATATTATTGTGTCTAAGTCGTTTGTCCAGTTGCCAGGCTCTAACACGACTGATGATGAACGCTCAGTTTAAGTTTTATTTTCTGGGTTATTCAAAGTTTAAGACATCAGGCTCGCCTCTATTCTTAAGCTTAGTGGCTTGGTGTTGATGAGTCAGGACTTTCCTTTTTGAATATATAGACAGATTAGGTTCGTGTTTAAATGTAGCGTTATTATATAATACACAAAACCTAAAGAAATTATAATAACCCTGAACCCTAACCCCGGTGGGCTGCTATTTTTATATTTTTAAACGTTTTATTTATTTATATAGAAATATTTAAAAACGTAATTTATATGTAATATTAATGAATAAACGAAATATTAATAAAATCTTTATTTGTACAGAAACCTTGAACATGACTTGAATACTGGGTCGATGTGCATAAAATTACAGCGAAATAAATGAATAGTTAATTTTGAAAAAGGAATACCACATCTTAAATATAAAATTTATTTGAACTTAAAATTTAAAGTAGATTCGAAGTTATGACAAGTCAAAGTGACCCGTTTTATAAAACACAAATTTTAATTTCATAAATATAAGGGCTTAAAGTATTAATTACTTATAGGATTTGTTGATATCTAAGGATAAGGTTGACTGGTAGAGAATGCTTTGTTGCATTAAGTCCGCCTATGTATCACAACTTTACCTACATGAAGTTTAGATAAATAAACAAATATCTAGTGATCTACTTATTTTCAAGTAAGTCTACAAGTCGTAAAATGAAATAGTATTCCTTCAGAAAAAAATACAAATTTCTACTCTATACGGATCTCTGAAAGAGGTCGACTTGTATTCTGAGTATTCCGTTACCTCCTCAAGATTGAAACATGAGAATCTCATTATTTGTTTAGCTGCCTTTAAGTGCGTACAAAACGAAAGAAAAATTGTTGCTGAGGTAACTTATTTGTAACAGATGGAGTGTTTTTTGTATTATTTATTATGGTATCTTCAGTTAACTTTATTGATCGTTTAACAAGGCTTGAGCCTATGTTTACATCTAAAACGACGCATTTATTTGAAAAAAAATTTTTTTTTTTTTTTTTCATTAATCTTGTTTGTCTCGTGTCAATACTATAATTTTGTCGAAACAATATATGTGGACACTAAGACGGCTTTGTCGATTGCTACAGACCGATCCTAGAAGTTGCAAGTAGGACTCTGATTGTCGGTAGCTTCTGCTAGCAGCTTCTCCCGCGTGTAATTAGAAAACATATTCCAAGAGAACATATAGCATAATCAGCCTTTTAATGTTCCCACTGCTGGGACTCAGGCCTCCTCTCTCTAGGAGAGGGAATGGGCCGTAATCCACCACGCGGGCCCAGTGCGGATTGGTGAATGTCACATGTCTACGAATTTTTGGTTCTAGGACATGCCGGTTTCCTCACGATGTTTTCCTTCACCGTTTTGAGAGCAGTGGTGATGAAATAAATTACACAAAGTAATGCGCCTGACTGGGTTTGAAACCACGACCTACAACTCGTAAGTCGGGGCCGTTACCACTCGGCCACCACTGCTCTCAAGAGAACATAATCCCAGGATAATAAATGTGTTTATGATATTCCAGAACACATTCTACACGCATGCCAAGTTTCATTCAAATCTGTTTAGACATTTGAGTATGAAGGAGTAACAAACATACATACACATATACGATACAAACATTCGCATGTGTAATTGAAACTGGGAATTTACTATTCAAATCTATCAGTTTACTGCAGTGAAACGTCTGCCCATTAAAACTGAAAAAAAACACACACTTATTTAAACAAACAGTCATCATAAAAACTCAGCTGCGTCCTAGTATATCAATCTATAAATTTTATTACAAAATACGTGTATTAGGTAAATCTCTCAGTAATAAATCCAAAATTCAATCCCAGTATGGCCGAGTTTGAAGTAAAACGAATAAATCAATACATCTTAGTTTATGAACATCCATAAAAGCCTACCAATTCAGAGTTTCCTGTTATTTTAATTAATAATTTTCATCTCTGAATATTAGTTAAAACTCAATTATATAATCCCAATACAAATTCTCCTACTAAAACCCGGTTTCAAGCCGAATAAATGGTCAATTCGCTGTTGCATTAACAGCTTCATAAATTCTTCCTTTGCAATTCCAGTCAGGGCTAATGAATTTACCGCGGTAAACCTCGTTAACTGTTGCCATAATCACAATTACTATAATAACCTTTAATTAAGTTTGGTTTAAGTAAACACTTTGTGGTGTTTGTGATTTTTTCGCTTTGAATTATTACTCCTTTTTTTAATTTATGAAATCATTCAATGACTTCTCCCGAGTGGAGCGAGGGGGTGTGTAAGACTTTTACTGCTTAAAACCACGCCTGTGTCCTTCAGTTGGACCTCGCGTTCCAGGACTGCGGCTTTTCTTTCGAAAATTCCCCTTGTTTCTAATGGGTATCGGCCCTGTCAGGTTCCCTGGTTTCACTGTCATCTCTTTGAGGTGTGCGTGGAATATTACGCACCATCGACGAATCAAGCTATAATATCTACCAGTTCAAAATAAATCACAATCAATAAATTCAATTTGTTATTGTGAATGCAAAGTCTCTTTTTAAAGATAATAGTTTTCTTATGATATACAAAGCTTTACTTATTAGCTCAATTTTTCAGTTCACTTGATTGTTTTTAAAACTTTGTAGTTCCAAATTTTCTTTATCCTTAACAGAACAAAAAATGGTTTCTACTTTTATTTAACTTTCGATTCAAAGGCAACTTAAATAATTTTATTAAAAACTTAAACTATTGTAGTTTATAATCGGCTAAGTTAACTCAATTAAATTAACTTTTTTAGTAAGCAAATCATTGTTTCAAGTTTCTATATTATATTAAGTTTTAATTTTATGATTAACACACACAACAAATGAGTGAGAAGAATTAAATACAAATAAATGTATTGAAATAAAATGTATTTATGAAAAAAATATTTACTAAAGGTACCTTCACACTCAGAGCAGTTTGCTTTAGTTTTTTAATTTATAATTTAAAGTTTGTGAATTATACATAATACATCTATGAAAATTAATATATTCTTTCATTAGTAAAAATAAATATTTACTAATGAAAGAATATATAAATTTTTATAGCTAGCAATTTTTGAAAATTTAGACAAACATATTTTTTTAAATTTCAACTTATACTTTAGTAACTTTCTTAATTAAACAAGATAACCTTATATATGTTTGGTAAACCATTCTTCGATTTGTATCTATTATAAACACTCGTGGACACATTCGTGGCCCGTTTGCACCACTAATCGCGAAAAACTTTTAACGCTAAAATATTTAAAAGTTCATTCTGTCTCTGTCATCATCAAACAAAACAATCCTATAATATGCATAAATTCATTTAGAACGCCTACAAATTCAAAGCGTAGCAAATGTGCTACGGCGTAGCAATTTTTGTAGCAGTCAGCTACGCCGTAGCATAAGTGCAATCCTCTTTGGTCAAAACCACAACAGAGTACAAAGGAAATACTTTATTCTGAGTTTTATGCTGGACTGTATTATGCTCCTAAAGGAAAAAACACCTAAGCTGCTTATCTTTCCACGCAAGTTGTTACAATCTACCCTCGGAAATTGGGTCAATATCTTTGTTGTTATACGTCAGTAAGAAACATACAGAAGCACTATACTCTGATCTTTTGGACCTTTTTACTGACAGTGTAGAGGGATTTTGTTTTTTATAATATTTCAAATTTTTCTGTCATCATTCCAGGGTCTTTGTGGGTTCAACGCGGTATCTTCTCCCATTCTCCCCTCTGAGCCGTCATGCAATGACCTTTTTTTTTATTTTTGGCACGAATCGTGAGTTTGTTTCCCAACTGATGCAATATTGGAATCAACCCCGTGTAAACAGTAGGTTTTTAAACTTTTTTCTGTTGTTTATACCAAAATCGAAAAAATAGCCAAATATTTCAAAGGCTGCATTCGATTCGAAAACAGCCTCAAAAGTTTCTATATTATATACATATATATATATTTGAATAAATCAAATTATAATCGTTAAAAATCATTACTACTCGTATATTTTTATTAACTGTGAAAGCTAAATCGAAATTGATGGAAAAGCAAATGAGATATAACAATTTTTAATTAATAATTATATCTGTCTCTGTCACTGGAAGCGCCGCTTTTTATGGAGGTCATATGTTCATGATGGACTCTGACGTCAGAATCCATATCAGATTTCTCTTTGTAATTATGAACTTTGAAGTTTAATAAACTTATCGTTGATGAAAATGTTTTTTCAATTCTTTTATAATAATAATTTAGCAAAAATAATAATTACATATTTTATTAAATAAGCATATCAAAAATAGATTCAGCACCGTTGACACAATTTCAAGAAGTTTTTTTTCGCGTGTAACCCAAATTCTTTTTCGAATATAAAAGAAGCTTAAGTTACTCCCTATAACATCAGTGGAAGACCAGTCAAAATCGGTTCAACTGCTTTGGAAACTAACAGACAGACCGTCAGATAGACAAAAATGTTAAAAATAGTATTTTTGATATAGGTATCAAAAATAGTTTCATATGCATTAAGTAAAAAAATATACAAACAGACACTTCAATTTTATGTATATGTATGCATGTATAGATATGGATCATTGACTACCTATCTTAACATTTTCGTGTATACCAACATTCTACCTTCTTTCCCAATAATAATTATCTGCGATATGAGAAGTAACTAATTTTCCTATCAAAAACTAGTTGCTCTTCTAAGTTGTCTACGTTTTTGATTAAACGATCTTCATTCTTATGCATTCAATTACTTGTAAATTAAATTCTTTGGGTTCATAGAAGATTTTTTTGGAGATTATTAAACAGGTCGAAAAGCTATTAAAACCAAAAGCACAACACAGCAGACCTACTACATTTCCAGTGCTCAGACCTGCTCTGCACACGAGGAGATAGATAAGAATCTACCACGCTCACACAGTAGGCAGATTTTCCCTTTCAAGAACATATCTATTTCCTGAAAATATTTAATGTTGCTAGCACCATAAAGCAGCACATTTTTAAAGTAATACTGACAGACATTTTTATGCCTGTGTAGGTTTCACATGGAACTTATATTACTAAAGGAATATGGCTCAACGCCTCTGCCAACTTGATGGACTGCGAGGATGTTATATACATGTTTATGAGTTAATACAATTGTATAAACAACACACTCTAGACTGCACTACTTTCAAAACATCGTAAGAAAACCGGTATATACTAGAATAAAAAGTTCGAAGACTCGTGACATCCCTCAACACACAGTGGACCCACGTGATGAGTTACAGTCTATTCCTTCTCTTAGGGCAGAGGCCTGAGACCCAGCAGTGGCAACGACATAAGTGTGATTATGCTCATATATTTCTGTAAACGTATTTCCTTTCTTAACTTTGTCTTGGACATCATTGCTAGAACACAATAAGACATAATTGCATAACTTAATTCTGCCAAACCCGTTGCATCATTCGCCCATCAGACGTATGGCAATACACCACCGGTACATCGTGGACATTCCACCCATACGCACTAAACGTTTTTGGAACACATTCGTTCCGCTAAGGACTAGAATTCCCGGAGTTTGAGTTTAACCTGGTGATCTTTAAGTCAAGATTGAATAGGTTACTTATAGGCAAGCGTGTTTCATCTTCGACCACAACGTCACTTACCTTCAGGAGAGATAGTGGTCAAGTGTGAGCCAATAATAATATAATATTATAATATAATATGTGAATAATAATATAATATTAATTTTATAAAGAGGTACAGTTTGTTTTGTATGTTTGTAGGAGGTTATCTCTGAAAGTACTGGTCCGATTGCTGAAATTTTTCACCGATAGAAAACTGCTTTATTCTTGAGTGACAAAGGCTATATTATATTTGTGTACATGAGCGAAGCCGTGGGCAAAAGGTAGTAATTATAAAAAAAAGACAAGTAAATAAATGTAAACCTACAAAGAGTTTCCTCGCAATTTTCAGGTAAATAGACGATGAATATAATATTTTAGTACATTCTATGTAATTTCCTATTACAACTAACTTCATGTATTATTAATGTATGGTATATATGAAGGTAATTAAGAGCGAACATCATAGAAAACGTTACACGGAAACTTAGACGTAGCTAATTAACTGTGATCCGGTATAGTGCCTTGTTTGAATGTAATAGCAGAGAATATCTTACTTGTACATGTTGTTAGTTGGATTTTGTAAGTACAATAAACATGATTAAGTTAGTATATTACAACAAGTGTATTGAACAAACATATCATCTATAATAATATAATATTTAAGTAAGTTTATTAGCTGTCTAGTACTCATAGTACAAACTCTGCTTAGTTTGGGACTAGATTCGCCGTCCGACCGTCCGGACCGAGCCCAATTCATCAACGGTGCGTATTATTCTACGCGCGCCTCAAGGAGATGTCAACAAACCGTAGGGTCCCAGCAGACTCGGCCCTGGTATGAAAGGCAACGAACGAACAGGAGTGGGTTTTTAGTCAGTAAAAGTTTGACACGCCCTTACACTCCACCCAAGAGCGCGGGATGTCATTGGATAATTTTCCCACCTACAAAAAAACAGATGGCATTGTGTGAAACTTGAAAAAAAAAAATTGTGTTCCAGATCTGGTTGTCAGTAGTTCTGGTAGTAGGTCTGGTTGGTTGTAGTGTGTATGTGAGTTAATAGGTTTGTGAATATCATAAAAATTCTACGAGGTAAGTCAACAGTATATAACTATGAATCAAGTCCATCCAAAGATCTACAGACCTATGTATTATGACTTACGCAACTTTCTTTATCTCTTTCATTCATTTCTGCAATTAACGTAATCTATCGCTTACGACGTTCTTCCTAAAAAGGGTCGATTTGACTAACAATAATCCTAAAAAGGGTCGATTTGACAAATAATAATCCTACAAACGAATATAATTCAAGTAACATCTTGAAAAATGATCGCTAAATATTTGTCCAAGCGATATTCAAAGACTAAAATCAAAGTAAGAAGAATTCTCGCAAAGTTTTTGAAAAGACGAGAGTCATACAGTATCGCGAGGCATTTCCAATATCTGTTCGACTGCTATGTAACTTCGCCGTTGTTACTGAGAGAAAATTCTCTAATATTTCAGCTAGTCACTGCGCTGTTAAATAGTGCCCTGAAACACAAGAAGCGTTAGTATTTGCGGCTTGTATAATAATATTGTAAAACTTGTTACATTTTTGTGAAATATATTTAGGGTTTTTATTTGAAAACTACATACCTATATCACGGTGTAGTCTTTTTTAACACAAAAGTTGATTGGTAGAGAATGCCTTGTGACACTTAGTCTGCCTATGTACCATTACTGTACATGTCATCATCATCATCATCATCTTCCTGCCCTTGTCCCGTGTTATTTGGGGTCGGCGCAACACGTTTTTTTCTTCCATTCTGCCCTGTCACTCGTCATACTATCACTAACTTCCTTTTCTTTTAAATCACTCTTCACACAATCCATCCATCTTTTCTTTGATCTCCATTTCCCTCTCCATTCATCCACATGTAAACTCATAACTCTTTTAGTAACATGCATTTCATCCCTCCTCTTCACATGACCATACCAAGACAAACGATTCCCTTTCAACTTTTCAGTCACTGGTGCCACTTTCAAACTTCCCCTAATATACTCATTTCTCACTTTATCCATTCTCGTCACACCACACATCCATCTTAACATTCTCATCTCCGCTACGTGCAATCTTTTTTCATCCGTATTTTTCACAGCCCAACATGCACATGCATGCACGCGGCATGTACTGTACATGTACTTAAAAAAAAAAAAACTAGCTTCCAATAGCGGCTTTACCCGCGTGGATTTAGTGCTTCTCCCATCGTAAAATATGGCTTATGTGCTACTCCAGGACTATTTTTGTACTACTAAGTTTTATCAAAATTCGTTCAGACGTTCGATCGTTAAGGAGAAAAGATAACAAACGTACACATACATGTTCACGCCTTTATAATATTACTAGCTTCTGTCAGGGGCTTCGCCAAAGTGAAAGTAAGAAATAGTCTTAAGGGAACATACTTCTGAGATAAAAGTATCCTATTTGCTATTATAGGACATGGTCTACCCGTTCATTAAATTGCAACCAAAGCCGTTCAGCCATTCGAGTGTGAAGAAGTAACAAATGTACACACATTTGTAATATTAGTATGATTACTGTGATGTCTTTTTTAGAACCCAACCGTGTTCTGCAATTCCGCGGTTCGGACTCTTTCGAACATTCCCACAGCCTATCAAGACCTGAAAAATACTGCTAAAAACGTTATAACCTAGATTTATTACAAACAACATTAATGGCTTTGTAACGTATTAGTACGTAACACCACAATTTCGCACATTAAAGGTGATCAATCACGATCATTGACTCTCCCTCTTGAGTCCTGTTTAATAATGCATAGACCACAGGACGTTAATGTACGCGGTCTGTCCTTTAAGAAATTGGGCTGACTTTGATTTGATGAGATGACACACATCTTTCTTATTATATAATTCTTCTGTACTTGAGTCTGTCACCTAACTCTTTCTAAACTTGATCGATTTCAATTACATTTTGTGTATATACGTGTGAGTCCCTGGACGGTTTGAAAATACAATAGGACCCGGTAGATAGCGTCGTGATCGCGTTGTCACCTCCTAAATGGCTGGACCGATTTAGATAAAATTTTGTGTGTATATTTCAATGAGTCCACGAATGGTTTGAAAATACAATTGAATCCGGTAAATGGCGACATGATCGCATGCAATAAGTCCATTGACGTCTTTCCGCAGAAGAATCAGATAAGACGGGATCAACTTTGACACATCCGGACCGTAATTACAAAGCCGAAAATGTTATTGTTCTAGTACAAAAAAAATACAATCAAATTGAACACCTTTTTTTTAAATTTGGCCAATTAATAGTTTCTAGGTTACCCTTTTCAAATCAATGTGTAAATTATTAATAAATTCTCGGAAATTAATATTAGTTCGAGAGTCAAAACTAATATAATAACTGATATGACTGAGTAGCATTATCACCGACCACATCATCTATATATTATATTCACCGTTATTTTGATTTCAGTTATTGTATATGCTATAGTTTTGAAACCAATATTCATCTAAGTTTGTTATTCTGGATTCTTATCATCATCATTTCAGCTATTCTGTATTCTACTACTCTATTAAAGAAAAGGGAGTTAGTGATACTAGTATGCGTGACCGGTTACAGAATGCATGAAATAACACGGAGCAAAGGCAGGAAGATGATGATGAGTAGTATTCTACTAGAAACTTCTAGGTTTAAAAAGCATTTATAACGTATAACATTAGTGCTTCCTCTTAAATAAATTACGATTAATTTAAAAAGACTGTTGGACATAGGCCTCCCCCAAATGTCGCCACAATGACCGGTCCTGTGCGTCTCGCATCCATCGGATTCCCGCAACACAAACACAACACAAATATTAAAACATAAAACAAATGAAATACTCCCGAGAACCATAATCCAAAGAACAATTATTTACACGCAATCAAAATTAAATTCATTTACACGATAACATAGTTACTACCACACAGAACTGTACCAACTCCTTACAAACTTAATATAAACATTAAACCATTCTATACTAGACTTTATTTCTAACACAACAAAGGTTATACACTCGGCAAGATTAGGTTGGTCCTTTTAACTCCCAGAGGAGCAATCGAAAATAGCCTTTAAACCGATGCAGTAAGACCGTTCAGGTACCATCAATTAAATTGTGCTAACGATGATTGCACTGCAGTGTAATATGCCATTACACAGGGTTGAATAATTAGTGTGGATTTATGTCCGAACGATTACACCTTCCCCTGTAATATATGTGCGATTTGTGACGGGAGGGGACAAAGTATTTGTTACTTTATAATGACTGTTGGTTAAAGTTTCCTGAATTCAAATGGCTATATTTTGGCTATAAATTCATATGGATGTCTGTTGACTATCAAACTAATATTAAGAAAGTAAAAGTTCTAGTAGATATCGTGGGGTAAACCTGGTGTATTTTCATATCTCAAGTGTCCACACAACTGGACAATATGAGGAATTGTTGAAACAGGCGCGATCTTGTGGTAAAATGGCGCTGAGAATTTTATCGCAGCATTGACTAACAAAGCGAAGTATGCTGAGGTGAAACCAAAAATTTGCTGCCAAATACTGGAAAAACATTAAAGAAAAAAAATATTTTACTCTGTATAAAAAACTAAATACTTTTCAAATTTGACATTGGCTCAATACACAGTTTGTGAAAAAAAATTTTTTTTTCTTCTTAAATCTTCACACACACATTCATTTTTACATTCATAATGCGTACAGCTAAGGAGTGGAATTCCCTGCCGGAGTCTGTGTTTCCTGATAGCTACAACCTAGGGGTCTTTAAGTCAAGAGTGAATAGGTTACTTCTAGGCAAGCGTGCTCCATCGTCGGCCACATCATCGCTTACCATCAGGTGAGATAGTGGTCAAACGCGAGCCTATCAATAATAATAATAAAAAAAAATCTTGAAGAAGATAAAACCTTTTTTCTTCAAAATACAAATAAGTGAGTATGTACCCGGTATAACCGTTAAAACCGCAAGTTCAGGAGTTAAGACATCCTCAACAATAAACATGTGAGTAAAGTGCAAACAGCGTTCACAAACATTAAGAGAATCCAAGCTACTTCACACAGGATGCACTTCTAGCTCACATATAGATAAAATATAAGATCTTGTGAGACACTACCCTATATTTCAAATGGGGCAGTATTTAACTGTTCCTCTTTTCGACTACAAAATATGCCTTTGTTCAACCAAAAATACAGTTAATTGTGCACTAAAATATATGCTCTATTAAATTCGTTTTTTAAATCACTCTGTTTAAAAAAAATAAACACGAAGGGAATAGCGGGGTCTGTGCTCACTCACTATCTGATCCTGTCATCCCCTTGTAACCTAACCAGTCCGAGTCATAGTGCCCCAAGTCCCTTAATACATATTTGTAAAAAAGCCCATTAATATTTGGTGTGAAAACTAATATTTTTTAGTATAAAATAAGATTTTTGAGGCACAGTAAAAAACTACTAATAACACTTTCTATATAATAAAATTTAAAAATAAAATTTAGAAATTTATTAGTTTATGTATTGTATATTATATATAAATAGTACACCACGAACTACCTGCGTATATTTTTTCTCCTTCTCTGTCAAATCCATCCAAAGGTTGTCTGTAAAAAATCGCTTTTAGCGATAAGACCGCCCATTGTGACACCCTATTAATTTTAAGTTCCTAATGTAATTTGTATTTTTGGTGTACAATAAAGAATATATCTATCTATCTTTCATAACTACTAGTAAAACTTTTCGAGGAAATTCCACACTCACAGAAGTACACTGTGGGTCAACTTTCAAAGTATTCCTGTTAAATATTTGATGGTACCCTATCTGACCCTTTAAATCGGTTCGGCCAAAGCCGAGATCTAAAAATTGCTATCTCACGACCGGTAGCGTGGTCCTCAACATTTTATCAAACCCTTACGTATGTTTTAGAAATATTTACGAAGAAATACAGTTTTGTTTTTCTCTTATGATTTACTAGCTGCTGTCAGCGGCTTCGCCCGCGTTAAAGTATTATAGTTTTCTCCATTCAAACTTTGGACCTCCGTTTCATCGCTTTCAGAGGTGAATAAAATCTTCTCCTAGTGCTCGCCTACGTCATAAAAGGAAACCTCGTGCTAAATTTCACGCTCCTACTCCCAATGCGGCAATGCGTTGATATGTCAGTCAGTCAGTTTTTCCATTAATATATATAGATTTATGTGAATTTTAAGAATAGGCTGCTTAAAGTAGGCCGCTTGTGTTAAAAATCTATATAAATAAAACGGAGTGTAGCGACATCTATGGCGTCACATAAGAACTAATCCTGCATCGCGCAAACAAAGTTCTCCGCGCGATTAGAACATATAGAACAGCCCGAAATCATCTATCGGGCAATAGCCCACCAGACATAACACCCGTCTGGTTGGAGGATCCTCCCTTTTCAACGGAGGTTTGCGGGACTTTACTCTCTGTTCCGCTTACCCCTAAACGGAGAAACTGTCTAATTGGCATATCAACACACAGCAGAAACTACTGGGACTAGGAGGGTGAAATCTAATACAAGGTTTTCTTTTATGACATAGGCGAGCACTAAGAGTGGATTTTCCGAAATTCACCCCCTAAAGGGATGAAAAGTGGGTCCAAAGTTTGTATGAAGAAACCTACTTTTACGCGGGTGAAGCCGCTGGCAAAATGATACTGGAAATATGAAATAACGTTAGAGACATTTACCTAAAATATAAAAATGTACCTTACGATGATTGATGTAAGGGTATTTTACGCTAAACGTAAAAATGTCGCTTACGTTAATTCATACTTCTGGCATCGAAAATCTAGTCTTCGAATACATCAGAAGTTCCAGGAAATTCAATCTGTAGCACCAATAAAATCCGACAAAGTTTTAATTCAGAAGATTTCTGTTTATTATGAGGAAAATATAACAGTCCATTTCACATTTTTAGTACTCTCGATCTTCACAAAATTCTGCACACGCTATAAAGAACGGTAAGATTATTTACCTCCTTTCAAATGCGGCAGGTAATAAAGTACCACCATTTTCTTTTATGCACTGTCCCAAAAACGGAACATTCTTACTCACGGTACAGCATTTGTTAGCTGAGGAATTAAAACTTTATAGCTCTCTCTCTCTCTTGAGTACAATAACAGTGACAAAAGCAACGTCAAATGTATAGTCCATTGCTGCAGCGAACTCGAGAATGTATTTCTCGACTCCTGAATTAACCCCTTGGAGGTAATAAAAAATATTTTGTATTCTCCAGCGTCAGCACGATTAAAATCATTCCGTTTGCAACTCCTTCTCGCAAAGTTAATATCACAGGAAGAGAGCTCTTTAGTGTAATTCAAGTGCTGAGCAAAATGAGTATCTCATCAACTACACCGTTTAAACCGGTTTAAGCTGTTTTTTTTTTTGTGGACTGGCCTGTTGGTCTAGTGGTTAGTGGCCCTGACTGCTATACCGGAGGTCGTGGGTTCGATTCCCACCCAGGACAAATGTTTGTGTGATGAGCACGATCATTTGTTCTGTGTCTGGGTGTAATTTATATAGATATGTATGTATTTAGAAATATGTAAGAATGTTTATCAGTTCTCTAGTACCCATAACACAAGCTCTGCTTAGCTTGCTCTCTTGTTGCTTGTTTGCTTGCTGCTTGCTTGCTCAGCTTAGTTTGTTTGCTTGTGTGATAGTTGTGGAATATTATTATTATTATTATTTTTTTGCGCACAAAACTAATTTGTGTGCTGCCTTTTTAAGAGCATACGTAATGTTTTCCTATTTTAGTACAATATATTACTAAAAGGTAGTACGTCTTATCTTGAGTGATAGTATGTATGATTTTTTTTACTCTGAAGTATGGTTTACGTGCAAGCAATGGTGGCCCAGTGGTAACGGCCCCGACTTACGAGTTATAGGTCGGGGATCAAACCCAGCCAGGCGTATTATCTTGTGTAATTTATTTCATCACCACTCCTCTCAGAATGGTGAAGGAAAACATCGTGAGGAAACTGTCCTAGAAATTCGAAGACATGTGACATCCACACAGGGCCCACGTGGTGGATTACGGCCCATTCTCTGTCTTAGAGAGAGCTGTCCTGAGTCTCAGCAGTGAGAACATTATAAGAATGATTGTCCAAATTTATGCTATGGTTTACGTAATCTTCTGTCACTGTATGATCTCTTGCAGATCACACACTACTTTTAGATGATGTGGGCGGAATAGAATAAAAGATGGTAAAATAATTTAAACTACTGTATTGTTCCAAAGGTTATAGGTAAAATGAGCTAATGCACTGATGTGTGTAAAATGAGTGACACGTGGCCCTTGTTGGCCGTGATGAAATCGCCCGGCTTGATGACTCGACGCGAACTGAAGATTATTATAAAGTAAAATGAGTGTGAGGCGTAAATGCTGACTTGCAGTATGTGCGGTTGTACCGTACAGTCACCAGACAAATAATTGCAGTATCAGATAATATTTCGTTATTTTTGCACTTTCTCATACTCAAAGTTAAGCAATTAGAATACGGGTACAGGCATAAATTGCCATCAAACGATCTCTAAAAGGTTTATTTCTCAAAATCCACATAAAAAATCTTATTTACTAAAAGATCGTAATCGTAACTGTCACTCAAGTAAACTCAGTTACTTCTCACAATAAAATCTGTTCGCAACTAAAACTTGGTTTATTGTGCTGTTAACTTTACTGTGTGTTAACTTTAAATGAAAAAGTTGCTGTAACAGTGTTGTTATCAGACTTTTAAGTCGTAATGCTACATGATTTAAGTTGTTAGTTTTAGATTGATGCTGTGCTAACAAAGATTTAATAAAAGAACATTTATTATTTTTAAAACAGATTGGACCTTACTCTTTATTAGTTTATTGAAAAAAATCATGGAGTCTACATCGGCCGTCCGGTAGCCGTAGTAATGTTTCATGCACACCTCATAGAAATGTCAGCTATACCATAGGCGCCCAGCAGGGCCGAAGCCTACTGGCACTATAGGTCGACTTCTGAAAGTGAAACCCGTAGTCCTAGAAACGCAAGGGCAACTGAAGGAACATATGTGCGGTTTTAGTTACACCTGACACGCCGTCATTAGATGATTTCACACCTTTAAAATCATTGTTATTTGAGTAGTCATTATATTATAGTAGCATATATTACATATAAAATCTTCAAATTTCTTCTTAGGCCTGGTCAAATTCAACTCTGCAGAATATGTTTTTCAGATATTGACGAATGCACAGATCAATAAAATTTATTTATATATATTAAATATTTGTTTTTATCCTATCATATACAGTTATATACACAATTTTGTATCGATCTTTATTGTTCTCTGATATTTTTTTTGGAACAAGTTATTAAATTATTACTCAGAAGTTACACACCAAAGCAATTTCCTGTCTCAAAAAAAAAAACGATGAACACAAATACCCGACACGTGTCGTTTATCGCAATATATCTGCTAGTGAAGTTAAAATCCCTCGGAACGCCTCCCTAACTCGGAAATATCCGAATTTCCTACATCTAGGTCCAAGGCCTTGGCTAAACGTCGATAACTCTGTCAAATCGAAAGTTTTATAGGTAGGCAATAAATCTTTATGATTACTAAAGAAAAGGGCCTTGGGTCCGATGAGCAGGACCTCGGATCCGTCAAAAAGTTTACAAGATTAAGATATTTAGAGCGAAACTTTTTCGTATCTTTTCTGGTAATTTTTTTTTTGTGGTGGTTATCAGAGATGCGGTTTTTAATTTAAAAGAAGTTTGGGAAGAACTGTGAGGTTAATGGCCTTGAAAGTTTTTTTTTTTCAAGTTTATATCGTTACTCAGTCTTCCTAAATAAATTAACCAATTCTAAAATTTTAAAGATATGAATGACAATTGACGCCACGGTTGGCGAAGTAGTCGAGCGCCAGGCTGCTGCACTGCGTATCGCTGGTTCGATGCCCGCACGAAACAAATGATTGTATGTCTTACTTAGTTGTTTCATGTCTGGGTGTCTTGTGGTACATACACACACGGGTATCTACGAGTTCACATGTTTGAGAACGCACATACGATACCTATCGGCGGCAGCGATCTCTCGCGCCGGGCCTTGGTACAAGCCATGATCCGAAGCGAGGAGGAGTGGCAGGCGGTCGCCTCCTTATGCGAAGCAGTAATGTTAGCAAAGGAGAAAGCCGTACGTGCACGCGCGAGTCCCAGGCAGGCGCCGGGATCCCAATCCCGATTTCCGGGCACCGTAGGCGCGGGCTTGCAGACGGCGAGCAATGGGTAGCACGCCGTACTACCGTCCGGTAGCCGTCCGGACCGAGCCCAAGTCGTCGACGGCGCAAACTGTTCCACGTGCGTCTCAAGGAGATGTCAGCAAACCGTAGGGGCCCGGTCGAAGCCAACTGGGGCCAAGGGCCTGCTTCCGAAAAGAAAGACTCGGCCCTGTTATGAAAGGCAACGAAGAAACAGGAGTGGGTTTTTAGTCAGTTAAAGTCTGACACGCTCTCCAGCTCCGCCCGAGAGCGGGGGATGTTATTGGATGATTGTCCCACCGAAAAAAAAAAACGTATGACACCTTTTTACAAAAATAAAAAACTTGTACCTGTTCTAATTAGCAAACTTATCTACAAATGAAGAGTACACGTGTATATCGAACTAATCTAAACGTAATCTTGCCAATTTCTTATCTCTAACTGAACTACCAATCAGTTTTACTGTTATGCAAATCGTAATAACTCAATATCTGGTCACGTTCACTTTGTTATCATGCCATCGTACTCCGTAGGTACTATCGCAGTGCAAATGCATAAATTGTTTGCATTCGTGATGAAAGCCATTCCGTTGACGGCTGGCTTTATATTTCAGAAAAGCACTCAAGTTTTATGTGATAGCAGAACAGTGTACGAGATTTCGATATATATTAGTTTGAATATCCGTGTGGCGGAACTTTCGTATTGAGTGTTCGGAATTGAGAACTTAATCTGGTGTTTGCATCCACATTGTTATATAGGAAACGTTTGGTTCTATCTAAATTTATTAGTATTAGGCAATATATTGTTACGTTATACTAGTTACATTCAGTGGCGTAGCTACCTAAGGGCTAGGCGGAGCACTGCCCCGGGGCCTTCAAGCTCGGGGGAGCTCCAAAACCTGATTAGCAAATCTCTTACCGAAAAATCTCACACCTTCAAAATCTAAGTAAAATTGGTAGCTAAAACACATTATTCATGGCAATTGTTTTAGTCATTAACAGTCTGACACTTCCTCTCGTTCCATCCAGAGCAGGAGAGGTTATTTGATGATTTCCCATATAGCAAAACGGGCACCAATTTTTTTTTGCCCCAGGGCCGTTGGTCTCCTTGTTACGCCACTGCTTACATTGTGTCTTTAGGCATTGTCTCATTGACAAATGCGATGCAATGATGAGACAACGATGCGATAACTATTTAAGCCTTAGAGCGCCCCCGCTATGAGCATTTTACCGCCCTCTGAAAACAAACGTTTTCAAAACTATGTAAGTTTCACGGTTAAAAGTAGCATAGCCTTGTAACGACATCTGTGTCGCAACATAAAAACTAAACCACAAAATCCTGCATCACCGTTTTAGAGATCCACGCGAGATAAGAACATGTATATATACATCAATCCGAAATCCAGACTCATCACCCGTCTCGTCGGTCGGAGAATCCTCCCTGTTCATACCTCTAAAGCCTAGTAACTGGCCTCCCAACTTGCAACTATCTGT
The DNA here is from genome assembly GCA_905147345.3 of Mythimna impura. Lineage (NCBI taxonomy): Eukaryota > Metazoa > Arthropoda > Insecta > Lepidoptera > Noctuidae > Mythimna > Mythimna impura. The sequence continues at coordinate 18,570,223 of LR990356.1, read as the reverse complement.
ACGTATTGCAAAGAGTACAATTGCTTTGCAGATGACCGCAATAGAAACGAATCACCCAAGATCGCATGCGGCGGCAAATCTCTCATCGCGTGAGCACTCTATGGAAGAATATATAAATATGATTGCACGATTTTCGTGTGAAAACTTGTTCTCGCTTTATAACACCTGTCTGGAGGATCCTGTATGAAAATATTTTCATCCAAAAAGGTACAGGCCCTTTGAATCTTATTTCACCTGAATGCTGAAGCTTTTTTTTACTACATAAAAGGACACGAAGAAAAAGTACTTAATAAAAGATGTCGAAATAAGTATAAAAGGCCCGGTAAAAAGACACCACATTTAATAAAATCCAAGCCATCAGTCTAATTCAACCTCGGATTCACTTCCTGTCATGAATAACACATCGCAGTACATTATCAAAGCTTTGGCACATTCAATTGCCACCTCCATTGCCATTTACATTATGCACGGTCTGAGTTTCAAATTTCGAACGTGAGAAACCAAGAAGGTTCAAAATTGAAGCAAGCACAAAGTTCTTATTCTTAAAAAGAGAAAAAATAAAACGATAAGATCAGTTTTCTTATATTTTTTTCTTGAAATTCTTAAAAGCTGTTTGGTTTTCTTTGATAGTTTTTGTACTATCTAAGAAAGCTTTGCCTTAGGAGCTTACTGAAGTTAATTTATTCAATATCTTTTACGAAAGACATCGCTGTTATTTCAACAAGACGTTGATTTTGTTTCAGTAATAATAAACTTGAGAACAAAACGAAAAGGATTTCAAAAAATAAAATAAAAAAATACGCTTACAGCTTTATAAGAAATACTAACTTCTTACAAGATCTTTGAAACGTTTTAATTTTTGCTATAAGAAAAACAACTAGTTATAAAAGACTAGCTTCCACCACCAGCTTCGCTTGCGTGAAAGTAGCTTTCTCCACAATAATCCTTCTTTTCTAATACTACTCTCTTAGTGCTCGCCTACGTCATGAAACTTGCCAAAATTTCACACCCCTAGTCCCAGTAGTTTCGACTTTGCATTGATATTTATCAGTCAGTCAATTTCTTTTTTTATATATATACCCCTAGCTTTTAATTAGAACAAAAAAAAAAATGGGGCTCTATCCGTACCCGTTACTGATCATATTTTTGTAGTCAAATCTGAAAAAAACTAAATCCCAAAATTGTCCACGAAAATTTGACATAATTGGTTAATTCATAATATAATCAATCATTCATAACAATTGGTCCTAGAAAATACTACGCGCGGTGATTTTCCAGTTCGATCATCATTTATTAATTCATAATCAATAGCCTGTACAATATTTCCATAAATTGAGTGACATTTTGGGATATAAACAAACGCTCATAACAAGACCTTTTCTAATAAGCCCTTTAAGTATCTGTACTAATTAAAAACTAATGGTGTATAAATAGATAAATAATCTAAATTGGAATAAAGATTATGTAAGTTCGTATAAAAGTTATGTCACTATTTCATCTCCCTAACCTTTTCCCAACTGGCTTGGAGTCGGTGTCCAGTCTAACCGGATGCGGCTCGCCTCAAGGAGATGTCAGCAACTGTAGGGGCCTAGCAGGGTCGAAGCCTACTGGGGCCAAGGGTCTGATTCTGAAAGGAAGACTCGGCCCTGGTACGAAAGGCAACGAAGGAACAGGAGTGGGTTTTTAGTCAGTAAAAGTCTGACACTATCTCCCGCCCCGCCCAAGGGCGGGGGATGTCATAAGATGATTTTCCCACCGAAAAAAAAAAAAAAAAAAAAGCCGGATGCGGCTGAACACCTGCGCTTTACATGGAGTGACTGCCTATCAAACCTACACCAGTTACTGGACATTGTTCGCAGAACGGATGGCCGTTGCGGCCGAAAGGTTCTGGAATGGCGACCACGTACCGGAAGACGTAGCGTTGGAAGGCCTCCTACAAGGTGGACCGATGACCTGGTAAGGGTTGCGAGAATCCGATGGATGCGAAACGCACAGGACCGTTCATTGTGGCTACACTTGGGGGAGGCCTATGTCCAACAGTGGACATCTTTCGGCTGAAATGATGATGAAGATGATGCGTTAGTGGACAACATGATACTTCGTGGATCAGACTTTCTGACATCTGACTACCTGTATCGACTGTCAAAAATCTACGAATGACAACTTCACGAACTATGTCAAGGTACTGCGACTGCAGGATTGTTCGCGAGTTATGATAGAACGCAAAGGTCAACTGAAAAAACACAGATTGATTATAGTCAGCAAAAGTTTGACACTCAGATAGTGTCAAATGCTCTCCAACCAGAGTGCGAGGAGTTATTTAACTTAGATCTATACTAACATATAATATTAATGTCATATCTTATATTGCAAAAAATTGCGTTTTTGTTTAATAATGAATAGACTATTCAAATATAATAAACTATATATAATAAACTATACAAATTCAATAAGCTCAAATTAGTTACTTCTCTCCAGTAGAATGCTACTTTATTACTGCAAAATTTACAGTTCAGTGGCATAGGCAAATCCACTGGAAAAATAACTAGTTATGAATAAACTCCAAGGTTTAAATTTCTGAAAACTATTTTATCAGATCTAAATGAAAAACTTTTTGAAATACTTTCTCTCATGAAATAAAACGGTGTAAAGATACAACTTGGCTCATTTATCTCTGAGGGTTGCCAGTTACCAAGAATTTTACCAGTGTTTTACCACTATTTTACCGGTTGGGTTATGATTTAGATACGTGACCCGTGTAGGAAGCTTTTCCACGAAATATAGTGCTTCTAAACGTTTTAGTGCAGCACATATCCATTTACTTGCAATATCAGTGGCAGCAATTACACCGCAGCGATGGTTCGTGTTTACGTGACATTAATCCTAAATACTTGCTCGTAACACAAGTTAAATTAGTGTGTAGAATATTAGAGATGAAATTGAGCAGCTGTGGTTTGGAAAGTTAACTTGGTAAATCATGATACCTACGTGTTAGTTTGAAGGTAGAAAGAATCACGAAAGCATTGGGGTCAACAAGCAGGTCAATACCTTGTTGGGAAAGCGTGTCAAAATGCTCAAGCATTCCAGCGCCTCAGCCAAAGATAGCTGTAGAACATCCTATGGTACTGTCTAAACAGTAAAATTCTAACAGATCTCCCCTCCCACTTCAGAATGGAAGATATCTATAAGAATTTGACTACTTAGTTATGAAACGACTCACGACGAAAATTACAAAGGTATATCAAAAGGCTAGCATTATCATACATACTCATAGCTATACACTGATTGAACACTCTGAATTTCCTTTATGACCGACTCGGTAGCCCGAATATCCCTCACACACCATTTCATCTTGTAATTACGACGCAGATCCGACCGAAATAATTCATGAGTCCCTGGCCCTGTATTTGTCAACCTATCTCTCATATTATGAGCTCACAACGTCCTAATGGCCCGTAGTATACCTAACGAAGTCTGCATCTGACAGACACAACCGAAATTCACGTCGAAATAAACTTATGTTAATATTCCCCGAAAAAAAGTTACAAAGCAAAAATGATTCCTGCAAACCACAAACACTGGATTAAATTCAGCCCTTGTGGTTTAAAATGAAGCGTTCTCTGTTTGTATTCAGTGTTAATAATGCTACTTATTTTTCACGTCACAAAACTAATGTTACACACCTTTAAATAACGAAATTCGCGGTGACACGTGTTTAGGAAACAAATAGCGCTCATTTGTTACGCCCACATTTAGAAATAAAATGTTTTATTTATCACTTCGGTGTAAGTGGCGGTCATTAAAGTGTTAGTATAAACTTAGGTTGCAGGATATTGTTGGTGTTGTCGTGTATTGTGCATGTATTTGTTGGAATTTGGGATGCTTATGTACTAAATTCTGAACCAAAGTACCCGGGAATTTGTGCTCAAAATACCTGTATGAACCAGGATTCAGGTAATAATGTCTTGCATCTTGTTGGATAACATAACTTATTAGTTTTAATTTCTGTCAAGAACAGTTTGTGTGCAATGACTTGCTTATTTTACACCTTAAATGGTTTATTAAAAGAAACCTATTTTTGATGTTTCCGGCTAAGAAACTTCTTTCATGGGAATAAAGTAAAACAGTGGGCCACAAAACCCAAGATTATTTTTATTATTCCCCACCATGTTTGTATGGGCCCGATATGATTAAAGTATCAGGAGACCGACGAATGCGGAATGAGAGATCTTTATCGTCGACGAGAACATGACGAAAATGCCCCAAATCCCTAATGTTACTACATGTTTTCTTTGCAACACTGTTTTCTAGTAAAGGTAGAAATGTTTCACAATTCGCCTTGTCTCTTTTCGTATGCTACATATAGTAAGCATAACACGTGAATCAAGTTTTGTGTTAAAGACCTCACTGTATCTACTATGAATATTTTATGTAAATAAAAAAAATATTACCTATTCATATGTCTAAAGATGCCATATGTGGTCATTATGCTGACCACATTTTCAAGGTTCTGAGTGAGACTGGTTATTGACATAGCCCGAAGAAACGCCAAACTTAAGTGACAGTGGGCAAGGCACATTGATCGCAGAACTGATGGTCAATGGATACAAAAGGTTCTGGAGTAGCGACCACGTACCGGAACACGTACCGTTGAAAGGCCTCCCACAAGGTGAACTGGACCTGGACCTGGTGAGGGTCGCGGGAATCCGATGGATGCGAGACGCACAAGACCGGTCGTTAGACGACGCTTGGGAGAGCCCTATGTCCAACAGTGGACGTTTTTCGGCAAATGATGATGAAGTAGGAGTGGTATACGTCATAGTATTTTTCATTTAATTTTTTTTATTTACATTCAGTCTAAGAAGACTATAATTAAACAAAAGTTACAACCTGCCGAAGGCCCAAGATTTCACCTTAGCTTATTTACACGAGCTGAAACTTTGTTACGATAAGATCACTAAAATGTTACACAAGACGCTGTTGATATGAGCGAGAATACATATTAAGTACACTACACTATCATGTTTGGTTAAGTTTGAAGCTAATCAATGAGTTAAGAGTACCTAAAACTACGCTATTAACTGTACAAAAGTTATAAGTACATAAACAACAAATTCAAAAATTACCATCATTACCTACTCCAAAACTAAAAATACAACCCTACAATATGTGGACAACGAGCAATGGGTAACTCGCCATCCAGCCGTCCGGTAAGAACTGAGGCCGAGTGATCTTCGGCGCGTCATATAGATGTCGGCAAAGCGATGCCTGCTGCAGAACGCAAAAGGCAACTGAAGGACACAGATGGGTTTTTAGTCAGTAAAAGTCTGACACGCCCTCTCGCTTCACCCTAGAGTGAGAGAAGTCATAGGATAATTACCCACCTGAAAAACAAAAACCCACATAAAAATACAACCCTACAATACGTATTACTCTCCGACTAAAAGTCGAAATCATTTCCTATTCATAATTTCAAGTACACAATCGAGACCACAGTCCCTCTTCCACTACTTCCACTATAGGTACATTGGAGACAAAAACCTTTTTGAATGGGATCCATACAATAATATCGTGAATATTCTTTTGTATAGAGCTCATTTCGAATGGAGAACAGACCTGTCTGGTCGTGAAAGCCACGTAATAATATTTCATGTTATTGTTATAGAATAGTTGGCAAATTACGTTTTCTGATATATGAGTGGATTTCTGTTTATGTAAACAATGCAATCATTTTGGTATTTGCAATGTTATTGCTTTTGAGATGAGTAACTAAATTATTTGTAATTTCGCTCGCTGAGTATTATAGTGCGCTTTTATTTATAAACTAGTTAGTTACGTATTTTAATAAAATATATTGTTTTTTTTTATAAGGAATTCACTTGGATTATATTGGGCGTAGCGGGAGATAGGGTCAGACTTTTACTGACTAAAAACCATTCGTTGCCTTTCGTACCAGGGCCGAGTCTTCCTTTCAGAATCAGACCCTTGGCCCCAGTTAGCCTCGACCCTGCTGGGCCCCTACAGTTGCTGACATCTCCTTGAACAACGTAAGGGTGGATACTCGCCGTTCGTCGGGTTGTCCGATGGTAGAAATGAGATGGTGGAATCAAGGCTGAGGCAGTAACCCTTGCGGTACGGGTACACTTGGCGCCTTCTGTACTTTTCTTCTTTTTTACTTTGTGTTTATAACCGTTGTGCTTTGTTGGACATTTTGAGATGAACATTTAAGTTTTTTTATTACCTTAATATTATTGCCTCACACCAGGTAGAGCAATAACCCTGTGAAGGCCGCGGGAATACGTTGGATGTGATAGGTAAAGGACTGGTTGATGTGGTAATATTTTTTTTTATTTGATATAAACTAGTGCTTGACTGTGATCCCACATGATGGTAAGCAGTGATGCAATCTTTGATGGTGAGGCGCACTTGTTTATTAAGAGCCAATTCACTCTAGCCTTGAAGACACCCAAATTATAATAGGAATATTTGATGGGAGGCCTATTTCTCCTGAAGGAGTGGATGCGTTTGAGCTTAAGTGATGATGATAAATATTATGGTTGATAAGTGCACTTTCAAAGACTACGTAAGCACTTGGTAGTGCTGTACTTATTGTATTGATTAACAGCAAAGATTACACATTTTAAGAGTCATTAGTACTTCTTGACATTGTAGCGACACCCTCTGAGTATGTACCTACTTCCTAGCTGAACTTCATGGCTGAACGACTAACCACCATAATACAGGCCTTTGGCTCAGTTAGGTGGTTAGCATCAGATATACTGTGAAACTGTCCGACTGTCTGTATATGTTAATAATAATTGTGTCAAATAAACGTTTTTATTTATTTTATTTATAAGTTAAAAGACGTACTTAGGTAAATAACTGCGAATAAGTCTAAGGAATTGTGATCGAGGTACGAAAAAATATATGGATTTATTTAGAAATAATTAATGTATTAGATATTAAGCCCCTCGAAGGCCGATTGTACATACGTCTGTACAACTTGAATGACCTTGAAAAACGCTTAATTATCGTTTTGTACGCACGTTTGTACGAAATTTTTTTAAACGAATATTTTGGTTTAGATATCTTTGTTTTTCCTAGAAAAATCCAGAAAAGTTTTTTTTTTTAATTTGTTTTTTTTTTTTTTTTTGGTGATTTACGTAAAAACGCGCTATTACGTAATAATAATACCCCACGGCGTTAAATATCATGGCCCCGTTTAATCTTTGAAACAAACGCTTAAAAATCATAAAAATAAGCCAACCCTTTACGAACAACTTTAGAAAAAGAATGCCCATAAATATTGCGAAAATAGAAACTAACTCAACAACTTTTGTCCGGTAACAATGACTTATCGAGATTGTAACTCAGGGACATTGTATTCTAGATTGATTGATTGTATTGTCGTGGGTACTACAATACCAAAATCAGCGAATTTGTCATTATTCAGCTCACTGACCCCTGGATTCTGAAAGCCCATTCAATTTCATCGTCGTCAAATTAGTGTGTTGTCGAATTAACCTACCAATAACGAGCCGGTTAGGGATTACATAGCAGATTCATTGATCAGAAACTTTGGGACAAGAGCAAAATGAGTTTCTTACAGCAAAAATGATTGTTAAAAAGCCATGCATGTAAGGAACAAAAAAAAGAAAAGAAGAACTTTTTTTTTGGCGAGTGTCGCGGGAAGGACCTGGTGATAGTCGCGGAAATGCAATGGATGCGAGACGCATGGTCCTGCATTCGCTGTTGGGACACTTGGGGCCTATGGATAAGCCATAGCCAAGCCGTCCAGCAGTGGACGTCTTTCGGCTGAAATGATGATGATATTTTCTGTAATATTGCTGTATTTATGACCATGAAATCTAATAAACATCGTTACACTCCATTAAATTTTAACTCCTACTGTAATGTTTATGGTATACAATAAAGAGAGTATATTTATTTACCTACATATTTAGTAATAAATAAATAAAATTGAAGTGTATGTTTGTATCATTTTTTTTTTACTAAATACATTTGAAAAAGTTTTCAATATTTATAATAAAAATGCAATTTTTAATACATTTTTGTCTGTCTATCGGATTATTTATCTGCCTGTCTGTTTGATCCAGCTAATCTCAGAAACGGCCGGGCCGATTTTTAAAGGATTTTCACTGGCAGATAGCTGATGTTATAAGGAGTAATTTAGGCTACCTTTATTTATTAGACTTCTGCACATTAAAAAATAAAACTTCTTGAAATTGTGGACAAACTGCATTATGCTGTTTTTCGAGTCTAAGGCAGACAAAGTCGCAGGCACCAACTAGTTCAAGATAAGTAGAAATACTGAACCATCTCCAGAACTACAGACTAAACAGTTCTAAAACAAACAGCTAAATAATGCAACAATATCGTATTAATTCGAGTGAAAACAACAAGTTACCGGCAGCCATCGGGCATCTATGATCTCGCACAAAGTGTGCACTCAACCGTAAACAAGCAAACATCTTCTTGGAAAGGTATCGAATCAAACCTCAAGATTGTTTACAGTTTACAGGCTAACTTGTGCTGAGGAACGTTTGAAAGAGGCGTACTGTCCTCGGACGCGTAGCTTCATAGACGCATATTCGTCATTTTACGCTTGATGTACGACTGATCACAGCTTAAATATAAAACTATAAAACTGTGTCGACGCAGCGGCAGCGTCGTGTCGTCACAGTTCATCTATCACTAAGCAAATATTGTAATATGTCTTCGAAGACTACCCAAATGGGAGAGCTATTTGTGTATGACATCCGAATATAAGATGGGCCAAATATAGGGCACATTGTCGTAATACATAAGCTGACACAATTGGAGTAAAGGACAAGTATAATAAGGATTCAGGACGCACACTGAAGATCGCTCTCTGAAGGAATTCAGAGGATATACGTCATGTCGTTTGTATAATAGCAATTGTATTATATCCTGGTAATGTCACAGAAATTTCTTGAAAGACGAATGAGAAACGTTTAAAATGTTTGAGATATTAGTCTTCCTGTCCGATTATAATTTAGGTGACTTCAAAGTTAGAGTGAATAGGTTCTTAATAAACTAGTTCGCTTCACCATCAACGATTGCATCACTGTTTACCATCAGGCGGGATTGCAGTCAAGCACTAGTTTATATCATTAAAAAAAAAGATTGTCATGCGCTATCGAAGGGTCATGCGGCCAATGCCTTGCAGGATTGTTCGAAAGTAACCCCATTGCCCTGATAAGCAATGGGAAACTGAAAGAAACACAGGTGAGTTTTAGTCGATAAAAGTACAAGTAGAAACTACAATTAGATTATCCACCCTGCCACACTGGGCCCTTGTGGAAGATTACGGGCGATTCCCTCAAATTGAAGAGAGTTCTGATCCTCAGCAGTGGAAAGATTATAAGGCTAATTATGTTGTTTTTTCACGTATTCTGAAACATTTAATTTCCTTAAATCTGCACTAAATCTTTCCAAACGTAGACTTCCTTAATAACGGCTCCCGATAAAGACACCAAAAGGTAATTTCACCGAAGGAAAATACCTTTAATGCATCGTTGGTATTACGGGAACCGTGTTGGCATCGTCGAGCATCGGATCCCTGAAGAACGCTGACGATGGAATGAACACAGCGCGTTACAAATCGACCTCCGTAAAGCCAATTTATTTGAACCTTAGTGCAAGCGACAGATCAGCTGAAATTGCGCGACAAAAATTCGGCGTACGCCAGCAATGCTTTTTAATTCACAACAACACATCAGGCGTAATTATGTTGAGTTTTGGCGTAAAAGTGAAATTCGTTTGGAACTCAATTATTGGGCATCTAGACTAAACTAATATTAGAATTAAAATAATTTATTTGTATGCAAGCTTTTGCTATATTATTCTATTTTTTGTTCTTATGATTTATGTTTGAAGGAGGTAATAATCTCAGAAAATACTGGTCCGATTGCTAAATTGTTTTCACCAATAGAAAACTGCTTTACTCTTGAGTGACCTAGGCTATATTTTATGAAGCCGTGGGCCAAAGCTTTTTTTTTTATTCTTGATAGGTTCGCGCTTGACCACTATCTCACCTGATGGAAAGCGACGATGCGGTCGACGATGGAGCGCGTTTACCTAGAAGTAACCTATTCACTCTCGACTTAAAGATTCCCGGGTTGTAGCCATCAAGAAACACAGATTCTGGCAAGGAATTCCACTCCTTATGTAAGTACAGCACTTACATATATATATTTTTTAAAGCCAATCCAAATTTAAAATGACAATTACAATGGAAAAATATAAAATGCTCAATCTATCCAATCATTAATCAATTATATTTTTATTTTTTGCATGTATCCATTTTTGACCATAGTTATCACTAGAAGAATGTCACTTTAGGCTGCGGGATTGTTTGAAAGAGTCACCGTGGCCCTGGAATGGAAAGGGTAACTGAAGGAACACGGGTAGGTTTCAGTCAGTAAAAGTCTGAAACTCCCTTTCACTTCACCCAGGCGGGAGGAGTTATTTGACGATTTTACAACCTCAGAAAAAAAAGAACCACAAAAAGGGTGTTCTTTATATCGTGCGGATTTCATTACGCATGTGGAATTGCTCCATATGCGGGGCTGCTGCCTGATATCACGCCCCGCATCCCGCGTGCATATTCCACGCATTACAATAATACTTGTATGAAAAGGACATTTGCGCATTTTCTACGCGTGCGGAGCAATCCCGCATGACGATGAACGAAACGATGCGTAATGTCAGCTAGTTTCTAAATATGCCGAAGCCTCTGCGATACTGTGCCGCATTACGCGATGAAATTTTTGTCAGTGTGTCCCAAGACGAAAAATAAAATCGAGCTACTAATTCGGGAAGAGTGAACTGAACGATTTTTATCTGAAGCTCTTTATCGCACCCCGTATCGTTGTACAACTGAACACTCAATCTCTTACAAATACACGTTGTTTTAGTAAATCTTTGTGGTTTTATACGACGAAGGATTTTGAAAGTGCGTTAAAGTTTTAAATACTAAATTAATGCTGACTATAAAATCTGTGCTCAAAAAATCTTAGCAAATAATGCGACTGAATGTTGAGAACTTCACTGTATGATACTACTTATAATGATAAACATACAAACAATAAACTCACGGCTTTTGCTATTGGTGTTGGCAGATAACAGAGAATACCACCCGGTAAGATCCTCAAGTAAATACAGTCATGAGCAATAAAATATATACATTGCCACATTTTCTATCTATCTTTACTTCTGCTATTCGAGAAATATGTGTACGACAATTAGTTCTAAATTACTTATTTGATGGTAGGTAATTAAGAATCATTTATCGTACATTTATTTCTTGAATAACATAAATTCAGGTAGATAAAAGACAGTTAGTGGTTCACCAGAAGGCTTAAAGTCACTCAAAGGGCAATGGATGATCGCGTCAGAAATGAAGATATTCGCAGGAGAACCAAGGTTACAGACATAGCCCGAAGAATCGCCAAACTAAAGTGGCAGTGGGCAGGGCACATTGCTCGCAGAACAGATGGTCGATGGGGACGAAAGGTTCTGGAATGGCGACCACGTACCGGAAGACGCAGCGTTGGAAGGCCTCCCACAAGGTGGACCGATGACCTGGTGAGGGTCGCGGGAATCCGATGGATGCGAGACGCACAGGACCGGTAATTGTGGCGACATTTGGGGAGGTCTATGTCCAACAGTGGACGTCTTTCGGCTGAAATGATGATGATGATGGTGAGGTAGATAAAAAAGTGATAATGTTTATATCTTATTACTCGTGACTGTACCTACTTCTTTTGAAATGACAGTACAAGAATCGATTGGGTCATAGGGTCCGAGTGCACGATCCTTTTCAAGGAAATTTTTCACCAACTGATAGACACTGTGTAATCAAAGAGCCAGCTTATTAGCAATTAGCCTTAGAATTTGCATTGCCGATATTCAACGTGGCAATAATGCCAGTCTTCTAGGTACATTTTCGGATGACAGCAATGTGGACAAGTACTTCAACGCTTGAGTGTATTCTATTTTTGTACCTATATAATATGTACACAGTTAAGTTCCGGATAAATTGTTAGTTAATATTTAAGTTTCTTTAAATGTGTATTTGTTATTTGTTGTCTATTATATATCACATTTAAAACTAAAGATAGGTACTCATAAACAAAAACTGTTAAAACTATCACAATTATCATTTGACGTTCACTTGAAGAACTAAGCATTTTAATCTCGTCCATTCGAATAAAAGTATCTACAAATGAAACCTTACCCATTCATGATCTATTAAGACTTATAAAGAAAGCCCATTTGCTACCAATTCACGACGCCTGAAGAAACGACCTCTCACCCGTCCGAATCTGCCGAGTGCCCGCTAATTATGACCCATTATTTATTCAACGGGGCATTTTCCGCAATCAGCCATCCCTTTTACCTAAATACGGCAGACAAGAACGATGAATTGTTTACTTTATTGTATGTGACGTAACGTAAGAAGCTTACACTTTTTCTGTTTGACGTCGATATCGGAAAGTAATTTGTTTTACAGTGGCTCAACTTTTCTGTCTCGCAGTGTAATTGCGAACGTAAATCACAAATGTAATAGGTTTTTTTTTCTGGATTGTTCTTTGATTTTCGATGATTCGCCTTTTCAGCACAGATTGACAAAACATGGATAATAGGGTGGAAATAAGAAAAAACATCTTGAATCGGCTCAAATAAAGGCTGTTGTACAATAACGACCAGAGGAGTGAAAATGATGGCATCATTTAATTCATCACACTCGCCATTATTCCCATGTTCCATGTGTTCCTAAAAGAGATGTTAGCAAAACTGTAGACCCAATGCCCGCTAGAGCCACAGAAACGTTCTTTGAAAGACCGTGGCCTTAGAATGCAAAAAACAACTGACGGACACAGGACGGTTTTAGTCAGTAATAGTCTGACAAGCCCCCTTGCTCTGACCTAGAGCAAGAAAAAATATACGATGATTTCCTACCTTGAAAAAAAATGCCTCTTTATTGTTTTGAGGAGAAACCTTCAAAAGGCGTCCGGACTTTGGGGATAAATACGAGGAGTGTGGGATTTATACCTCACTAAAACCACCCAAAAAAATGATTAAGTTTGCTTTACTAACAGAGGTGCCGAAACTGAATATTTATCTTAGACTAAGGCATCGTTCACACCAGACGTAATATGCTCACTATCAGCCCCAGTGTGAACGTGGACTCAGTCAGCAGTATGCGTTCTCACCAAGCCGACAGTACGCTATAGTGTAGAATGCGTTACTTGTGTAAACAAAAGAGTAGGCTTGCTACGCGTAATACAATAATCGACCACCGACAGTTAGCAACTACGCACTCCGTAATAGCGTATTGTATGTTCGGTGTGAACGAGAAGTTAATATATGTGGAAAAGTGATAAACTGCGTAACGCCCGCTCACAGTCAGCGGCCGAAACTACGTTTAGTCTGAACAATGCCTAAAAGACTTTCTTTCTCCTCTAAATTTACTAAAACGTCATGCACCTATTATTCAGCATATTTCCACTATAATGAATAAACTTTCCGACCAAGAAGTATTTGCAAACAACAAAGTAACTGCCAACAGAGCTTCGTGAAGAAACAATATTCCGCCACAAAAGATTCGCTTTTAGAAAAACATTTAAATTTTTAATTTAATTAAAAGGAACATCGTTAGTGTATGTAGGTTAAATTCTTTGGCTAGTGAACTGGCAATAATATCGTTTAAAACTGTAGTTAAAGTTGCATACAGTGTTGGGAGCTAGTTAAGGAAACTGCAGATGTTACTACAAGGTTGTGTTAACTACAATATTGTAAGAAGAGAAATTGTATATCTTTATAAATATGATTTTTTCTGTACGCCCAATTAGCAGGAGTTAGCTCCTGCTAAGTGGCTTGACCGATTTGGATGAAATTTTGTTTATATATTTGAGTGGGTCCCCGTAGTCAGGACCCCGGGGTTCTCTTTCGTACAACCCATGGGTCCCTGGATGGTTTGAAAATACAATTGGACCCGGTAGGTGGTGCTGTGATCGAGTACTCAATTTTTTATTCTGACGAAAAGTCAGTCTTCGTATAGGGCAATGTCTGTCAGGATCGTTTGTATAAATATAATTTTTCAAATTCAAATTGAAGGTATGCGTAGGTTTATTTGATACTTTCGTTTAAGATTGATACTCTTTTACAGGTATGAGGAACAAGATGTAAAGTCTCGCACACCTCTATTGAAAAAGGAGGATCCTCTAACCAGACGTATGTTACGTCTAGACCAGGCAACTGCCCGGCATTTGATTTCGGTCTATTGATATGTTCTAATCACACGGAATACTACAAAATACTCATGGTAATCAAGTGTATCCGGTAAGACTGGTAGCCTAAGAAAAGGCTAGCTAGAGTAACAATACAAACAGTAAACCTAATCTCCCCGAACAAACAATTAAAAAAAAAAACGAAACAAATCCCTAGGTCCAGTTGGAAAAGCTCTCACTATTATCCTATTGCAATTAATCCCATCAGTCCGCTAACTCCTTTGCCAATAAAAGGAGTTCCGTAGCGAAACTGCAAAACCCTTTTACGACATCGCGTCGCAACTGCTTAGCTAGGAGTTGATAAGGCGAAAGATTAAGATAAAAATCGTTAAAGTGTTTTTCTTTGTAACATTTTAATGAGAAGTCATTCAAGAGTCGCTTTAGATAATATTATTGTTTGTTTGATCGAGAAAACAAATAAGAAACGACGGAATTGTTGGCCAATTTGACAGTACTTTTAGCGCAGTGGTAGAGCGATTGGCTGCTACGCTGCGAGTCACATGTTCAATCTCCGCACGGAACCAATAATTTAGATTTTAGAATGTTGAAATTATTTTGTAAAAAAAAATACATTTTTTTTTGGAGGAATATTGTAGGGGCGCTGACGCAGCATTTGTATCCCAGCAGAGTGCGCAGCGCCCGTCGGCGATTAGCATAGCATAGTCGGCTCTCTAGGAGAGGGAATGGGCCGTCATCCGCGGGCCCAGTGCGGGTTGGTGGATGTCACATGTCTTCGAATTTTTGGTTTTAGGACATGCCGGTTTCCTCACGATGTTTTCCGTCACCGTTTTGAGAGCAGTGGTGATGAAATAAATTACACAAAGTAATGCGCCTGGCTGGGTTTAAACTCGCGGCTTACAACTCGTAAGTCGGGGTCGTTACCACTCGGCCACCACTGCTCTCAATCGTCGCTCGTCGGCGATTAGTTCGCCCGTAACACCGACTACATAGACGCGCTTACAATCTGACTAAATACCTCCGATGCAATACCTTTCGTGACTTAATAAATATCCAAAGTTAATACGCATTTGATTCCTCTCCGTACACACTTACATCGAATATTATATACATGCCCACAAAATTTGTATCCTACAGATGATGTTTCTTTGTATTGTGGAATGGTTTTATTATTACTTGTTTATTTACATTTAAATAAATTAAATAAATAATAATAAAAACCCTAATCTAATTACAACTAACTAAAACTAAAATATGGCGTCAAAAAACTCTTCCACATCGCTGTCGACTGGTAATGTGCCCAAAAGACTAGCGGCATTGCCACGCTGTATGGCAATGCTTATCCTCTGTCCGAGGTAAAAGCCAGCCCAGGTCACGCGAAGTATCAACTAGACGTTTTGACAGATCTTTATACAACTTGTGAGCACTCGGACCCTACGAACCGAGAGTTTCAACCCCAAACGGTTCGAAAATATAACTTCGTTTGTATTTATTTATTTATTTATTAAAACTTCATGCAATACAAAAGTACAAAGGCGGACGGCGGCTTGTATCTTGTGTTAGTGAGTTCACTTAAATTGTTTCTGAACACACCCGCGATACAGGAGTAATAACCTTAACCTAGTGAGCGGTAACATTTTTTTTTAAATAACAAAGAAATTAAACAAAAAGAGAGGAGTGGTGGCCTAGTGGTAACGGCTCCGAGTTACGTAGTTATAGGTTGCGGCTTTTATAACATTCCAGGCGCATTACTTTGTGTAATTTATTTCATCAGCACTGCTCTCAAAACAGTGAAGGAAAACATCGTGAGGAAACCGGCATGACCTGGTACTAACAAGAAGTCATGTTGTGACATCCACTAATCTGCACTGAGCCCTCGTGGTGGATAACGGTCCATTTACTCTCCTAGAGAGGTGGCCTGAGTCCCAGCAGTGGGAACATTATAAGTTTTACCTGCAAGAAAGAGGGCCCTTTCCGGTACATTTACCTGTTAGAATAGGGCCCTTACCGGTACATTTATCTGTTAGAAAAAGTGCCCTTCCCAATACATTTATCTGTAAGAAAGAGGGCCCTTCCCGGTACATTTATCTGTTAGAATTAGGGCCCTGCCCGGTACAATTATCTGTAAGAAAGAGAGCCCTTCCCGGTACATTTATCGTCAACGTAAGCATGTTTCAAAAGCTTGTTGTTTCATCCAACGCAATGTTTGATAATGAAGGAACCGCTCAGTTAGCATTCCGTCGCTCATTTGAATATTAAAATTTCATAAAACTTGTAGAAAATACGTGTTTTTTCAAAAACCTTATAATTTCTTGTTTAACATTCATCGTCATTCAGAATTTAGATTTCACGTGTAAGGTATGTAGAGACATGATTACATTATGTAGGGACAGAGTTCACGTTAAATTTGAGCAAAATAGCAGAATTTCAGAGGTCCCTCACACACATATTGCTCATAGAACAGATGGTCAATGATGCCGAAAGGTTCAGAAACGCCGACCGCGTACCAGAAGATTCAATGTTGAAAGTGAAAGTAATAACTGTTCTCCATCAATTAATAAGTTAAAGTTATTGAAGACTTTTAGTTCCTCTGAACAAGAATGCCAAAGTTGTCTATTTAAAATGTCATAAAGGGTCTTAAGATTCAAGATTTTTTTACAATAATCACTATATTCATCCCACTTATAGTTTCACGTAAACTTAATACGAACACGCGTAATTCCAAGCAGCAGGGGCTGTCAAAACACGTATTCCCATACAAAGTTTACGCGAAGTGACGTCACATGCCAGCTTACATAAATCGTGGGCGCTGATTTATGTCGGACACCGGTAAAGTCATGTCGTGTCACAGTCTAAAAAATATATAAAAAGAAAAGGTTCGCTTTGTTAACTAAATCACGACACACTGGATAGATGTTGGACTAGTTTTTTGTTCAGGTTGTCTGTGGTCTGAGTCTCTTTGGTGATATAGTATTCCTTTATGAATATAATACCACAACTCTATCTTCAAACGGGTGAGAAATCTTAGAAATTCTCCGGTTTTTTCAACTGTAACTTGCATGTATTATTCGCTTAAACCGTCCTCATGGATCAATCTGTTTATTGGTGAAAAAAACATGAAAATCTGTTCAGTAGTTTTTGAGTTGAGTTTATACAAACAGACAGAGGCGGTAGGGGATTATGTTTTATATTTGATATTTTATCTGCAACTTAGATAAGTACATTTGTGTTGAATTCAACGTATATAGGCACGTTTGACATTTCGTAAATGGGTATGTCAAAAATGCGTGGCTTACAAAAATAATATTTGAAACAATTTTTTTTGCTTAATTTTTTCTTTTGACATTTCTCGTGGACGCAATTCACAGTTTTGATATATCAAAATATAATGTTTAGTGAAGTACCTACACGCTATTGTGACGCAAGTAAAGAACCGATCTTAGGGCGAAATTCACCAATAAAACTAATCGCGTTTTAACGTTTGGCTCGCATAATCGCGTTTAACCGCTGTCACTAGTGTCACTTGTCTGTATTTTTCTTTTATCGTATTTTTACAAGTGACATTAGTGACAGCGGCTAAACGCGATTTGATTTTTGTTGGTGAATTCCGCCCTTAGTCACAAACTAAATTAATATCAACTCGAATTTAGCCCAACCGTCTGAAAATTTCCTTTGAACTCATCTCCGTGAGTATCAAAGTGATTATACCCTCATTCTGCTCATCCTTCAATGAGGGAAGCTTAGATATACAGTGTCAAGTCATTAATAGGTTAATTATGATGCCCATTAAATTGTATATTATCGGTTATAAGCTGATAATGTTCAACAATGGGTTTCGCAACTAGTTTGTAGTGCTAATAGGTAGTAATTAAAATTACCTTTATTAACCGTTTATACCTTCACATGAAAGGCTATTATTGTTACTAATAAACTTGTTTTATTAAAATATATATTATTACACTAGGCTTCGCTCACATAAAAGTAGGCTTCTCCATACCAACTGTAGAGCCTCGTTTTATACCCTTAGGCAGTCCTTAAGAGGTGAATTTAGAAAAATCCTCTCTTAGTGCTCGCCTACGTCATAAAAGGAAACCTTCCCACCTAGTCAAGTTACAACCGTTTCGTTTCGATTCTCTTTTCATCGATCGCCTCGAGTAGGCCACGCCTCCGATTCCTTTATTCTGACGTCATCTCAACGCTCAGTCACGTGGTCAGAACAGAGGAACAGGAGGCGTGGCCGACTCGAGGCGATCAACGAAAAGAGAATCGGAACGAAACGGTTGTAACTTGGCTAGGGGGGCTTGTGTAAAATTTCACGCTCCTAGGTACTGTAGTTTTGGCTCCTGTACTAGCTTTAGCTTGCTACTTCATCCGCGTTAATGTTAATTATTGCAGACAGGAATTCAAATTCGAAGGCAGATAAAAAGTAGCCCATTTCCTTCCTTGGCGTTCAAGCTAACTCCGTACCAAAAGTAATCAAAATGGATTTGGTAGTTTTATCGTAAAATCGCTAAAGAAAGGCAGAGTTGCTTTCACATTTATAATATTATTATGGATGATGGAATTTATTGCCATTAAAAGTGTCTAGAAATTAAGGGCTATTTTATAGACACAAAAGAGAGTTTAATATAACGTTATTACGTCCTCTCTTCTAGCAAGAGAAGAGGCAATTCCGTCCCACTACATACTTTTTTATAATCTGTTTACTAAGAAAATACTTGGCAAGATACTGTCAATGGGTCCTTAAGAAAAATACGCTATACTTCTGAAGTCTAACTAGTTGCTTAATTAGCCATTCAATTACAGCTTTATATATAGATACTAATAAAACAAACAAAGAGAAAGAAAATGCGACACAAGCACGGGAATTTGAATAGTATGTGATACATATACTGCTGGCTGATATAGACCAGTAAATAATTCTATACGCAACCCGGAAGTAATCCCATTAATTCACAAACTATTCTTCAGAATATCTACAGGTGCGAACAATGCCGATGGCGTCCGAAGCAGGCATAGTCGAGAGTTATTACGTAGCAAGTAATAAAGACCTACCTCCCTAGTACCATTGCTGCCATCATTCCGTTGTAAAAAAGGGATAGTGCTATGTATCCTGTATAGCTCCGTCTCCGTCTCTCACAATCATGATGGCGTTGGTAGGTCGAAGTACCCTCGCCTGGTCAGAGTTATGGCTGAGTAGCAACGCGGTATTTATATAAATGGAAGGACGATGGAGGAGAAAACAAAAGCTTATTTTTGACGAAGGGTGAATGTTATCACACCAATATTAAAGGTTTGTTGGTATGTTTGGTTGTTTTTCTTTCACGCTTAAACAGCTAACCGAACTATTTAATGACTTAGGATACTTTTTATGCCGAGAATATAGCATAGAATGGCATAGTCGGCCTTATAATGTTCCTACTGTTGGGAATCAGGCCTCCTCTCTGGGAGAGGGTATGGGCCGTAATCCACCACGCGGGTCCAGTGCGAGTTGGTGGATGTCACATGTCTTCGAATCTTTGGTTCTAGGACATGCCGGTTTCCTCACGATGTTTTCCTTCACCGTTTTGAAAGCAGTGGTGATGAAATAAATTACTCAAAGTAATGCGCCTGGCTGGGTTTGAACCCGCAACCTACAACTCGTAAGTCAGGGCCTTTGCCACTCGGCCACCACTGCTCTCTCTCTGCTGCCGAGAATATGTTCCCTTGGAATAATCCATATGGGTGAAGCCATTAGCGGTAGTAAATAAGTTAACAAATTTCTAGTGTTTCGGCTTTTGATTAAAATCACGTATTTTCCCATTGCTTAAGCAAATTGAGATGGCGTAACGATTTGGACTCCTACTTAAAAGATTGAACAGAAGTGGATAAGGACTGAGAAGTAAAGAAGGAGGCCTTTGCCCTGCAGTCTTGGGACACAACAGGTGCATAATAATAATAATTAAGTATGAAGATTAATTGTTCAATGAATTTATTATTATCCCTATAAAAACCTTATGAATGAATGAATGAATGAAAGATTTATTTGCTAGAATACAGGTACATTTTGGTGGTAACAATTTCAAATGGTTTCACTGCATTCGACTTTTAAGTCGTGCAAATATTTATGTTAGGTACATGCATAGTCGGTACAGTTTAGCATCAAGATAATGTCAATATTTATCACAAGATTAAAATGTCAATAAAATAAGATGTCAAAATATTAATATTAATAGTTGGATATCAAATAAAATAAAATAAAATTTAATGTCATACATGTTTGAAATTCAAAAAGTCGTCAATTGAATAAAAACATCTGTCACATAGCCAATTATAAAATGTTCTGTTAAATTCTAAGTCATTGAGTTTTCTCATTTTTTCGGGTAGTTTGTTGTAAATTTTAACCGCCATGGCGTAGCAATTTTTGTCACAGTGTTTTAATCTACTACGAGGCACTACAAGTGGCTTTTGAACTATTTTCCTTTTAAAAGGAGCTTCATCATCTATTTCAAAAAGCGATAGGTGCTTTCTTACAAACTTACACATTTCGAAGATGTAAATACATGACAATGTTAGTAATCTTTCGTTTGTAAATACTGGACGACATGAATCAGTCCACTGAAAATGATCGTCCCGTCAGTACTACATGCCTATGCCCTTTGGCAATTTGTAGCTACGCGTGTATTTAAATTAGCGCTATAATTGAGTATTATACTTTGTTTATTTATAATATTTTATATTAACAAACAAAAAATAAGACATAAACTAAAATAAACTTTTTTTGGAAACAGCATCAAAATTGGTTAATAAGTGAAACAACAATTCGCAAACAAGACAAGAATTTTAAAATTTTGTTATGAGGATGAATTTTAGTAGTGGGAAAATCTTTCTATCTCTTTTGCATGCACGTAATCTAATGGCGATGACATCACATTTCAACGTGTGCATCTTATTCTATTACTTGACAATTTCCTGTTCCACTTGATACGAAAGAAACCTTTTAAAAATTGTGAAATGTGTGCAGTAAGCATAAATTAAGTACCCAGGTACTTATTGTTGCCAACAGTAGTGAGGGCTATGCTGGCGGAGACAGATAATTGAGAAATGGCGTCCTTCTGTGAGACCGTGATGGTCCAGAAGGAGGCCGCTGAGCGGGATCGTGAGAGGATCGATCCCACTCGTAGAAGGAGGCGTCAGAGGGCCAACCACCTCGCCAACTGAACGCTGAAACCCCGCTTGCAACATTTAAGGTAGGCGGGACTCCGAGGTCACGGGCTCTCATAGTGGGGGCTCTTTCCGCCCGCCAAGTGACTTCAGGAAAGATGGTGGCACAGTGATCACGTGCTACCATGCACAAAGAGGATAAGGGGAGACCTCTCACAGTCTCCTCAGGGATTAGCCCTAATAGGCGTTGTGCAGAGGGGGTTCCGGGGTGATCTTTTAAGAGGTCACAGGGCCCTCTTCCATGTGCTGATGGTGATCACCGGGGTGGTTTTAGTGAGGTAAAAATCCCACACATCCTGGTCTTTTCTCCAAAAGTCCAGGCGTTTTTTGAAGGTTTCCCCCCGAAAACAAAAAAAAAAAGATACTTATTGTTGCTATCATAATTTCAGTATTAAAATTATTCTGATATCTTAATGTTCCTACCAAATTTGCCCTAAAAGCATACACACCTTAACATTGGGTAATTACTAAATTCTCAAGACTCACCTTTTCATCAAAGAATCTAAATCTTTTGTAAATTCTAAACAACGATTATTTCAAAGACTAAACTAATTAGGATTAGAGAGATAACCAAAATTAGAACATGACTGGCAATTATTTGTTTAAAACATAACACTATTCAAAATAAACAAAGAAATAGGTTTCACTCTTCATTAACCTTTTAACCGCCGGTCGGTTATAGATTAGAATAGAATAAACTTTATTTTACACCAAAAAAGTAACACAACTTATACATAAACTTAAATCTATGGGTACAATGGCGGTCTTATCGCTAACAGCGATATCTTCCAGACAACCTTAGGATGGATCGTAAGAACTTAAAATAATACAGGGGGTAGTCTGCGGTGTTCTGCTAATAAATTGATCAGTCTCTATATATATAAAACACAATACATAACTATAAATATACTATACCTACATACATATTATAATATGTTACACAACTTCATTAAAAAAGGGACGAAAAAGAGAAGAAAAGGAGAAAAAGAAAGAATAAAGTATGGTTGGTGGAAGAAAGTAAATTACGTAGAACCAGGATAGTGTTAGAGAGAAAGGAAATGGTTTTAAACTAGATTTTTGAAATAAAGTAGTGACTGGGCTTGCCTAATTGGTAATGGCAACGCGTTCCATAAACGCGCCGCCTGTATCGCAAACGACTTATCATAAAACTTAGTAGAATGTGAGGGCATCAAAAGGGTCATATTCGACAAGCACTATCACGTTTATTTCACCAGGGTCGCACATCCACGACCAAGCACAGTCGTCAGTCCATCTCGTCAGCTCTTCTGTCACCTATGGGGATTGAAGAGTTTAACGAGATGGAGTACCCAGTCGCAAGCACACGACCTGACGACCCTGGAGAATAGGACACGAAAACACTGTTCGTTGTTGAAACCTCTACGGTCCAGACTAAGCGTTTCGCTTCGTTCTTTATACCGCGTACTTCAAAAGACTGGAACAATTTGCCTGCTACGGTCTTCCCGTTCGATGCTTTACGTATATCGTACACTAACAATTCTGAGCAAGTCATGGCTATATCATACCTTTATTCAAGACTAGCTTTTGCCCGCAGCTTTACATACCGTACATAAAATATAGCCTATGTCACTCAGGAATAAAGCAGCTTTCTATCGGTGAAAAAATGTTAGCAATCGGACCAGTACTTTCAGAGATTACCTCCTACAAACAAAAAAAAACTCTTTATATTAGTGTATCTACGCTAATATTCAAGCTTGTGCTATGAGTACTAGACAACTGATAAACATATATATATTGTAAACACATACATATTATAGACCAATTACTCCCAGACACAGAAAAACTGATCGTGCTCATCACATGAACATTGAACTGGAACTGAACCCGCGACCTCCGGCATTGCAGTCAGCCCCCCTAGCCAAGTCACAAACGATAAACGTAAACTCTCAGTAGTCTTTAATAGATTTTCAACTTTATGTTATTGGATATAAAGTTGAAAATCTATTGAAGATTACATAGTGTTTTCGTTCGTTCCGGTCACTAACGCTCAGTAGTCTTTAATAGATTTTCAACTTTATGCTCTTAGGTATAAAGTTGAAAATCTATTGGAGATTACTAAGCGTTCACGTTTATCGTTTGCAACTTGGCTAGGGGGGCAGGGCTACTAACCACTAGAGGAACAGCCCAGTCAAAATATAATCCATATTAAATGGTTGGTATATTATCGATAAATATTTATTAAATAAAATAATTACTCAGTATTGCAGCCAGAATTATGAAACAAAATTTAGTAATCTTAATAAAAGGGAATTGTAACATAAAGAACTATAGGGTTTTAAACAAAACGTGTGTACCAGCTATTAAAAATCACAGGCATTACTATAAATAAAGTTATTTCATATTAATGTCCTGAAATCACGCTTTGATTTTATGATACCTACCATGAAAATTATGAGTCTAGAAATGAATGGTCGTATCCCTTGCTCAAATAAATTTAAGTTTAAAATCTTTATAGTTAGTTTTATTAGAGTTATTAATCTTAATTACTAAGATTTTCTTGATTGTTAGTTTAACTCAATATTTCATATTTTTTTGGTTTGTAGTAGGTAATCTGTGAAAGTCCTGGTCCGATTGCTAATATTTGTTCACCGATAGAAAGCTGCTTTATTCCTGAGTGACATAGGCTATATTTTATGTACCTACGTGGGCAAAGCTGCGGGCGAAAGCTAGTCTTGAATAAAGGTATCATATAGCCACGACTTGCTCAGAATTGTTAGTGCATGATACGTAAAGCATCGACGGGAAGACCGTAGCAGGCAAATTGTTCCAGTCCTTTGATGTACGCGATATGCTCCATCTCGTCGCCCTTAAAAAATCCTAACAATATGAATTTCTTATAATTAACAACATAGAAACTAGACGTAGTATCAACCAATGACATTTAGTAAGATTATATAAATACATAAGAACGGGAAGGTAAGTACCTATTGATTATAATCATATCCGTTAAACAGTGTTTGAGAAGACAAAGCATTCATGGGATGAAGCACTTACATAGTCTACATCTTATATAACAAAGAGACGAGAAACTACTATTAATAACAACTAATTTTCTTCCAAGAATATTCTCATAATTATTATCTAATCTTATATTTATAATATTATTGAGTCTAATAACCGCTGGGTAACATATATTATCTTTAACAGAAATTATATCTTATTTTTTGTCTAAGATAATAATATATTACTGAAAACATGGCATTTTCCCGAGGCCATACAAAGATCTAATCCTTTACATAATAATATAACATTGTACAGGCAGGGGTCATAGTTTCTACACAGTTCTTAATAACCAGTCGACTTAAGCCTCACATAACCATAGCCTTTGTTTTCCATAAGTCACACACATAGTTTTCCACCAACCGAGGGTTGTCCTTGAATGCACTTGCATAGCGCGTACAGGAATAATTGTCGGTTGGTACCACGTTCTATGTAGTGTTTAAGAGGCCTCTGCAAGAGAGCTTAGGCCCCTTAACCCGAGATCCAGAATCCCAGGGTCCGAAGATAAATAAACATACATAATAACAACTTTGATATTAATGGGAAGCAAATGAGCAAGATGTTCCAGGAATCACGTGTTTTTTTTAAACCCTTAAAAGTTTTACAGAAAAAATGTCGTCATTCAAAATCTCGATTAAATGTGCAAGGCTTCTATTGATGTACTTTATTATATTTTTAATATATGAGTACATTATGGAGGATCAAATTTTCAGAGGTCTTTACTAGATTATTATTACACAAATTTATGTTTTGATTTATATAGAAGCCTAGATAATATCCACAAAATAGCTTGTATATCCAAAATATCTAGAGAAAGATGTATAATAACATCATAATCACGTAAGAGCGGTTTTATAAAAATATACCTCTAAAAGGACTCCTTTAATACTAGCCGCTGTTAGAGCCTTCACTCACGTGAAAGTAGATTTTTTTTCCAAAAGAACATACTCTCGGGATAAAAAGTATCCTATGTCCTATTCCAGGACATGGTTTACCCCTGTGTCAAGTTTCATTTAAATCTAAAACCTAAACAGTCCATACCTATTTCAAATAAGATCTGTAGCCATTTCCAAAATCAGACAAACGAAATCGAAACAAATAAAGCGATCTTTGAACCTCACAATAAACATTCCAATTGTTCGCTGTGAGGTCGTTACTACTGCCCATTTTGCAATCACCTGCCAATTTCAAACCTTACAGCATTTTTGAGCGTCAGAATAAAACAATTTTAATTTATTCCCTCCAGGTCAATTTCTCTTTGTGAATACTGGAATGCAAATGCATTTATTCATTTAATTTAATTCAATTCTTTGGTGAATATTTTATGCATTGTTGACTGTGAAATGTTTAGATTAATATTTGGTGTTTATCAAGATTATGGATACAATTTGCAATCTGTTTCAGAGATATTGCTTCATTTTATTTAAGCTATCTCTTGTGTAGAAAACTTTTTTATTTATATAAACTAGTGTTTTACTGCAATCCCACCTGATTGTAAGCAGTGATGCAATCGTTGATAGTGAAACGCACTAGTTTATTAAGAGCCTATTTTTACTCTAGCCTTGAAGACACCTAAATTATAATCGACCGGGAAGACTGCAACAGGCAAATTGTTCCAGTCCTTCGATGTATGCGGTATAAATGACGAGGTAAAACGCTTAGTTCGGACAGTAGAGGTGTCAACAACGCAAGAGTGAACACTCAACGTACGTTGGGTTGTCCGATGGTAGGAACGTGATGGCGGAATCATGTAATTCCTGCGCACACTCTCCAAAATGCGTCCTATAAAATAACTATCATTTTTATTTAAAATTTATTCAGAATACTCTTTGTCAAAATTCTCTTGTTCTCTGTTATATGTCCTGCACAGTTGGCTTTCAAACGAATATTATAATACACTTCAATATTTGGGTTCCTTAATTTACATATTACATTGTTGCAAGCCTTTGTGTAAAGCCACAGAAGTCCCAGCTGAATATATATTGAAGTGATGTAAGATTCAATGCATTCTATCGAAAATTGAAACCAAAGCTGCGAGAGTTCAACAAAATCTTCTCGGCTTCGGCCAAAAGACAAGGTCTCAACGTGTCTCAACGTTACTCAATTCAGTTTTCTTTCTTTTAAAAAATATATTTACTGCACTGTGTTCTTTCTAACAAGTTTTATTTTATTTATTTTTATTTAAGGAAAAAAAAACAAACAATAGAAGAAGTAGAAATAGTCAGAATAT
This sequence comes from Mythimna impura, assembly GCA_905147345.3. Classification (NCBI taxonomy): domain Eukaryota; kingdom Metazoa; phylum Arthropoda; class Insecta; order Lepidoptera; family Noctuidae; genus Mythimna; species Mythimna impura. The sequence continues at coordinate 18,543,454 of LR990356.1, read as the reverse complement.
CTTAAATATTACATTTTAAACAATTATGCTACCCAATACATTTTTTCCATTTTGAAGTTTTTAAAACTAGCTAGAAGACAGGTTCAATACCTAACAAGACTGGACTGGTGTCATTGTCCTGGAACTAATCTCTGAATTCTAAAATATATGATGATAAAAATCTTAAAAAAATATGTGTGTAAAAAACGCAATTTAGTTTTAATATGAATAACTGTTTAGTTTACTGAAAATTTACTTTTTAAATATTATATTATAATTCACATTATTTTTGTTTGCGAAATCTAACATGCATAAACAATGAGCAGACTTTATTTTTTCAACGACGGCTCTTTGTTTATCTATAGTGCATTTTTGCAAAGAGAAATGCTAAAAGTCAAGTTAACCGATAGACATTGCACTTATCGCACACCAATACACTAGATTCCATCTTGAATTAACAAGAGCATTCCGTTCTATATAACAGTTTCTATATCAGAACAGACCTAATATATATAATAGAAACTAATATACTCGAAGCATCTAGAATATTAAATGCCCTGAACCAATGACGTAGTTTAAGAAAACTTTAAGAAATGCAGTTCGTGGAAATAGAAAGAAGAAATAAAAACAAGATTGAAACCACTTTAGCAAGAAGATTCGAGAATAAATGATTAAGTTCACAATAAAAACAAAACACTACTACACCATTCCTAATTCAAATTATTACAATCAAAATCAAATGAAATTATCAGCTTAATTCACAGCAAATTAAACAACAACGTGGACATGTAATTGACTCACATAGCCTCGACAATGATCGAAAATTCCACTCTGCTCCCGATTTAATTCCGGACGTATGGCCTGCCGGAATACGCAAGCATTGAACAGATTACATAAAGGTTTAGCGTCGTGCAAAACAAAAAAGTACAGAAGATCCAGTAAACCGGCGAACACATGCACATAGACATTGTTCACGTACAGCAAGTGCAAGCCGTCGCAACTGCCATTTGTTTCAAATCGCGCTACGTAAAGTAAAGGGTGAAATTGGAGTTACAGTGACCCAAAAATACAATGCTTCTTTTTTTGAGTATTCGAAATCGTCAAGTAGGTAACTACTATGAGTCTAGATAGAGCAAGAGAGAGTGTCAGACTTTTACCGTATAAAATCTACACGAGTTCCTTCGGTTGCCCTTTGCGTTTCACGTCCGCAATTCCACAGCCCTGTAAAACAAGTTTTCGACCTGGGCCTAGTCCTTATCAGATAGCAAACTACTAATTGTTTGCCGTCCAAAATACGATGGCTTTCTCCATTTCTATTTATTAGAGAGTCAATGGCCTACAAGTTTATCTATTATTATTTGGAATTAAAACTTTTCCTCCTTGACTGTACGTACTCGTTTGTGTGCGTGCGTTTATTTTCCCTCGTTGTATCGAGTCCGCCTTTTGTACCTATCTGTTTTGTGTCTCAAATATGGTGTTGTGTTTTGCTCCCAGCATTACTGTTGCAAGGGAATTCCAATTTCCACTGACATTTGCAGATTGGAATCCTAATAGTAACAATTGTTAAGAAAAAAATAACAAAATAAAACCTTGTCAAAGAGTTATATATTATATCGTTTTATTAAGCTGGAATTTTACTCATTATTGTTCGTATTTTTTTATGCAACAAATGGTGGTATAATCAGAATTTCTAGTCGCATCCCTTTAATTTGATATGTGTCTGTTATAAAATTAAGCTCGTTGCGTATAGATAAAAAACGCCCCGACAATTTGCCTAACGATAGCCTTTTTCATTCATCTCATTCGCAAGTTCATCCTCCTGTTCGTACAGCTAAACAGTGAAATTCGTTGTTGGAGTCTGTGTTTCCTGATAGCTACAATCTAAGAGTTTTTAAATCAAAATTGAATAGGATGATTTCAAGGCAAGCGTGCTCTATTGTCGACTACATCATCTCTTACCATCAGGTGAGGAAGTGATCAAACGCGAATCGATTTTAAAAGAATGGTATATAAAAAAACTAATTATTTTTCCTAAACTCACCACTACGAAGTCGCAAAAAGAGCTTGTTGCTGAGTATTAACATTAACAGCACCATGAATCTATCTTTATTGTAAATGTGCATTTTTTTATAATTAAACGATTTATTATTATTATTATAATCTCCAAGGTTAAGCAACCCTTAACCTTCGTGCCTGGTAAAACACATTAAGCTGATGTTTCCGACTATCATTTGTAGATCTTTAACAGTCTGACATCAGTCTTGCTAAGGTTATGTTACTGAGTTGTAGAAGTGAGATAGGCAGTCGCTTCATGTGCGCGAGCGCAAGGCTGAAAGTTCCCGAGATAAGTAGTTCCAATAGTAATAACTTTGTTAGGAAAAAGGATAACAAGACTTTTGAAATGTGCAGTTATAGTAGCAAGTGGCGTACCATGTCGGCAACCATTTTAGTTACTCCGGCGACGGTGGTTAAATGGTTGATGTAGCTATCAAAGCATCACGTAGGTACTGATATCACTGCATATATCTTCATTATGTCGAAAAAATTAGTTCCCTTGCGTGATCGAATCAGGAATAGGGATATCCGCAGGAGAACCAAGGTTAACGTCATAGCACGAAGAATCGCCAAACTTAAGTGGGCAGGGTTGCAGAACGGATGGCCGTTAGGGAAGACGTAGCGTTGGAAGGCCTCCTACAAGGTGGACGGATGATCTGGTGAGGGTGGCAACGAGACGCATTGGACCGTTCATTGTGGGGACACTTGGGGGAGGCCCAGCAGTGGACGTCTTTCGGCTGAAATGATGATGATCGAAAAGATAGCAGGCGTTATAAAACGGAATAATGGTTGAAAGTCTGTTGGAATAATAATGTTTAGCGTTGCTCAGTATTCCGTTACTAATTGAGAGCTAAGGTAATAAATACGGTGAAATGTAATTTTTATGCTTTTAAATAAATAGAAAAGGGCATCGTGGAAGCCATTAAATAAATTGGAAAGCGGAAATTAAACTGAACGGTAATAATCTAATTGTTGAGCGCTTATAGGTAGCAGTTTTGTTTGAAAGCATTTGAATTACATTTTATAATGGGCTGTATTTTCTTTTTATGGTTTTTATGGTCATGGTTAGCGAGGAAATTATTGAGAGTTACATCCACTTCTTCTTCTTCAAACATTTTTTTTTTCACACAAGTTACTGTCAACCTGTACTTGCTCTGTTATTGACCTCGTATTAATCCTGAAAAGTGCAGGTCTTTGTGCAGGATGGGCAGAATAGCAGGTGATGCATGTCCTGTTCAGCGGCTCCACACTGGCACTGGTTATAGATGGGTCGAAGAAGCCCCGTTTGACCAGATTATTTTTACAGTGGCCTAACTCTGTCCGCAGTCAGGTAAGAGATTTGTTACATCCATTATTCAACAATCAATAAAACTAATGGAAACTATTGATTTGCATTGAATCTCAGACGTTACAATTTTGACTCATGTTATAAAAGCACATCAAAGGCTGCGGAATACTTCAATAGAGTTATCGCGGCCCTGCAACGCAAAGGGCCACTGTAGGAACATAGGTGGGTTTTAGTCAGTAAAAATCTGACAGTTCCTCTCGCTCCTCCCTGAGCGGGAGGAAGCATTGAGCTACACGAATACTGACAAATGCTTGCACTGACTGGACAAGTCTACTTAAATTTGTATGGTTCTTTTCTCAATAGACCATCTGAGACACTAATCTGCATGATTCTCATAAATGATTTAACCATTATATGTTTACTGCATGGACTTTAAAAGAGACTTTGACCTCTGTGTTTGTATCAGTGTCTTTTCTCAAGGTAGTCAGTTAGGAAACACCAGCCAGTTTAAATTGACGAAAAAATTTACATGCAAAAATGTTTTTTTAAACCTGCCTCAAGGATATGTCAGCAAACCGTAGGGGCCCAGCAGGATCGAAGACTACTGGTACCAATCTGTTTCTGAAAAGATGAGTCGGCCCTGGTACGAAAGGCAACGAAGGAAGGAATAGGAGTGGGTTTTTAGTTAGTAAAAGTTTGACACTAAGGGAGCTCCGCCTAAGAGCGGGGGATGTCATTAGATGATTTTCCCACAGAAAAAAAAACCTGTTTGCTAAATAAACATCATTTATTTATAGTTCATACGTTATTGTAGATACTGTAAAAAATCTACCAGAAGGAAAAAACATTCTCCCTAACCCAGGTCCGTGGAAAATGGATACAATAATACTGCCAAGAAATTCTCGTGTATTAGAATCGTTAAAGCATTTCAGAACGGACTACCTAATGAAATTTGCATTCCAGTAAAATGCAAATATACGGTAACAAAATAGGATTTCATATAAATTCACGTGAACGTTAACTAAATCAATTATGTGCCGTGAATTAATTGTACCTTAGCCGTTATCCTATAAAATGGTACAATTAGCAATTGCAATATTCATAGGAAACCAGCTTCTGACGGCACCCTCGTCCGCGCGAATTTCGGTTATTGCGAAACAGTTTCGACGATAAAACCAATAATAAGTAATCCTAACTCCTTCTTGGGGATTCAAGCTTACTCTGTACCAAATTTTACCAGAATCGGTTCAGTAGATTAACCGTGAAAGCGTAATAGACAGATAGAGTTACTTTCACATTTATAATACTTACGGCAACGGTCCTCACGCCCCAACCGCCGCCGGGATTCCGATCCCGATTTCCGGCCACCGTAGGCGCGGGCTTGCGGACGGCGGGCAATGGGTGGCCCGCCGTCCGACCGTCCGGTAACCATCCGGACCGAGCCCAAGTCGTCGACGGCGCGTATTGTTCCGCGCGCGCCTCAGGGAGATGTCAGCAAATCGTAGGGGCCCAGCAGGGTCGAAGCATACTGGGGCCATGGGTAGTGTGAAAACGAAACCGTGGCCCTGGGACGAAGGCAACGAAGGAACAGGAGTGGGTTTTTAGTCAGTAAAAGTCTGACACTATCTCCCGCTCCGCCCAAGAGCGCGATTTGTCATAAGATGATTTTCCCACCTATAAAAAAAAAAAATAAAAAAAAAAGATACCTACAGAAAGAATCAGCTCTTTCATAACCTCGTTTTGTTTTAAATTTTTCCATAGAAAACTGTACACAATCGAAGGTACAAAAAATACAAAAATTGCCACAACTATAATGCTCGGGAAACGACTGCACGCTTCTTTATGGGGCTTGATACGCAACTTTCCCAATATTTACCAAACGTATCTACTTACTCCTTTATATATCATCGTAAAATTACCAAACCCAGTCTACAGCGTACAGTCCAAAGCTGTTATTGTGTGTTTTATGCTGATCGTATAATACACATAATAGCAGTCCGAATAGCATTCTGACCTGGTAATTAGTAATATCGTAAGGCCATACATTACACGTGCCGAACACTCACTTGAATCGACTCAGGTGTAGTGTAATCTATACACCTTGAACATTACACTATGTTGAACGAAACACGTAAGTGCCACGACATTCATGGCGCTTCAGAAATTTTGGTTGCGAAAAAAGCATCCTCTAAAAGTTATCTTAGCGCTGTGTGTTTTAATAGTTCTGTTAAACGGCATAATGCCAATGTAGCACCGCAGCGAACTTTTGTTTTAACTTTTCAGTATTTTGACAAATAGTTTCCATGTTCGTGCTTGCCTGGAAGGTTAATTACTTGCATCTTAATTAAGTATTAGATGGACTAAGTCTAATTTATTACGGTCATAACGAAAAAATGTTGGGAGATAATTATCCAACTGGGCACAGTAAAAAAAGTAATGTGCTTATTTACTTCTTTTTATCCATCTTTACATACATATCTCTCACACTGTACGTGTGTTTGTGTCCTAACTCGTCCTAAACGGCTTGACTGATTTAGATGAAATTTTGTGTATATATTCTAGCGGGTCCTTGGATAGTTTGAAAATACAATTGAATCCGATATTACTACATATTATTATTACTATTATTTGGTTACATTCTGATAGAAAAATAAATATTTCGCAAATAAAATGCTTCGTTTGAGGCTTAATAGGTTATACATAACTGTGAAAATAGGAGTTCCTACAAACTGATCTATATATTATTAAGATAGACATCAAACGTTCAGCGCCTTAACTAAATCATAATAAGAACCTCTCACGTCTAAAGTAAATCACAAAACAGATACATTTCCTATTTCGTAACCCTAGTAGTGAATCCACTCTTTCACCCTCATCTCTTAGACAAGTACGCAGATATTAAACCCGGTACATAATACTGAGGAACGCAATAACCCGCTCGCAAGGTACTGTAGAATCGCAATCGCTGTTCGTTGCAAATCGTGATCGATATATTTCGAAATGAACATGGTAAGCAGTGATGCAATCATTGATGGTGAGGCGCACTAGTTTATTAAGAGCCTATTCACTCTAGCCTTGAAGACACCTAAATTATAGTTGGACGGGAAGACCACTGCAGGCAAATTGTTCCAGTCCTTCGATGTACGCGGTATAAACGACGTAGCGAAACGCTTAGTCCAGACCGTTGAAGTTTCAACAACGTAAAGGTGTTTGAAAGATTCCCCGTAGCCCTGGAAAGCAACATGGGTTATGTGAAAATGAACTTCAGGGCCCTGGAACAAAGGCAAAGAAGGAACAGGAGTTGTTTTTCGTCAGTAAAAGTGTGACATGCCCTCACGCTCCAACCAAGGGCGGGAGAAGTCATTGGACGATTTCCCAAAAAAATAAAAAAGCAAAGGGCTCTCCCTAGCTCTGTATAATTTGCCTTTGACACACTAAAAAAAACCACTCGATTACTCGAAATGAGTCAGGAATAGGGAAAGACAGACTGAAGTTGTGTCTAAACTTAAAACTGGTTTATCGAACAGTCTTTCAGTAATAAAAATTAACCACTGAAAGATATATTGCTAGTACCATAGACTTTTTCAATACCGATTTAAGGCACGGTTTCCGTAAGGTATAGAACATGGAAGGAAAGCTACGCGTGAAAACTAGTTCGTCTATACTTGAAACAAGACTGATATCGATAGACTTGTCGATACAAAAATCAGCAAAATAGAATTCCAGCCTTGTGTTTAATACTCTTATCGGTTTGTTTAAAATACAACAGCTTTTCAAATCAGGTTTTAGACTTTATCTAGCGTATACCAGGCGTCTCCTACTAAGTTAAAAACAAAACGTGTTTAAAAATAGAACATTTGCATTTATCATATCGTCTTAAACTTAGATTTTAGTCGATATAAGAAACTGGTTAGTTGTAGGTCACCCTAAAAGGAAATAGAACACCAAGCTAAATGTTGATGGCCTTCAAAAGGGGTATGTAGTTGCGTAGTACACGCACTCGGGGCACATGTATCGCAAGGTTGGGGTAAGCTAAGCCCCGGGAATCGTAATTCGCTTATTATTTAAGCTATAGTCAACTCAAATATACGTAGGTAAGTGAATGTTTGTATAGAATTCATATATACGAGTATTATCGTGCACGATTTTGTAGTTTAATTTTTACGTCTACCTATTTATCCGTCTGCCCTAGCTTCGGTAGTTTTTATTCAATAAATTCATAACCACACTTGTGTACAGCAGCAGTAGCGCCATCTGTACTCGAACTTTGTTATTATGTCATGAAAAACTCACGTAGTTTTCCCTTGTTAATGCGGGCAAAACCCAACAGATGGCGCTGTTTTCAAAATTTAAAAACCTTGATTTTTTAATGTTTGCGAAAAAATCGATTTAATTTTTATGACTATTTCACGTTTTCGTGCCAGATATTAAATCTAACCCAAAAAATATAAAATATTGTTCAAAAACAGAAATTATTATTAAAATGTTACTGAAATGATAGCATATTCGTCGGTTGCTAACTAAATACTCTCTTTCTTAGGAAACCACGTTAATAAATTGTGAGCCATAAACTATGACCTCTGTGGGGAAATAACTGTACATTAGATACCTACATTGTCTTTTCTCTTTATTACATACATTGCCGATATAAGGTAGTTTCTGTGGCTGCGAATATAGGCGATAATTTATAACTTGGTGTCACACATGAATTTATATGCTTTAAATTATTGAGAACTAGGTTCTGCCTGCGGTTTTGCCCACGTAAAAGTAAAAAATTATCCCAATTCTACAATGCTGGCAATTAATGTTTTATTCCATACTAATCTAAAAGTCACAATAAAAGTACATCTCTCTACAATCCTGTAATTTTGAAAATTTCTTTACAGATTTTTTAAATGTGATTTATGTATTTTACCTACGTATTTATCCGTACATAAGAAAGAGTGTGAAATTTTGCATAAGGGTTCCTTTAATGACGTAGGCGAGCACTAAGAGAGGATTTTCCAAAATTCTCATCCCCTAAAGGGATGAAACGGGGGTCCAAAGTTTGAATAGAGAAATAATGTTAAATAGCGAAGCAGGTGGAAATAGCTAGTCAGTTATCTATTTGAAGTTTTCTATCGCAGGACTGCTGGAAGAAATGACTTTTGAAATAAGCAGTGCCTTTGTGCTCTTTGTTTTAGAAAAGACATAAATAAACAGATTACATACAGTGTCCCTAACCAAGATTCATGTTATTAGAAACTGTAGTGTATCTGTAGTGTTCTTCAGTTCTAGGTGGAACGAGAAGGTGAGTTAGAATTTTACTGATTAACCTAAACCCCGCTCATGTTTCACCCGGTCACCCTTTCGAACAATACCCCAGCCCTGATTAATTTGTAACTTGACAATATATTTTGGTTATCTCGTCGAGTTTGTTTTTTCCTTTACGAACGATATTTGTAAATATTCCCTTCCCATTGTTTTAGCTTCACTTCATTCATCATATCCAATGTTTTTAAATTTCTTAAAATCGATAAAAGGATTAGTTTATATCGTTGTTTTATATCGATTTAGATTTTTGAATAAAAGTTTTTTGAATTTTTTTTTTCACCTAAATAATATATTTTTCATCACACAATCCACCAATCCGCACTGGGCCCGCGTGGTGGATTACGACCCATTCCCACTCCTAGAGAAGAGGCCTGAGTCCCAGCAGTGGGAACATTATGAAGCTGATTATGCTATGCTATGCTATATTTTTAAAAAGCGTGCATCCTTTATAAACAAAAATAAGAAAAACAATACTTTCCTATAGGATTTATTAGCGTTTATGTAGTTGTGACCATGGCGTATCAGACACATTTTGCTTTGTCACGTATACATGACCGTGGCGGTTAAAAGTAACCCGTCTTAAATTAAATGGGGAAATGTTTGTTTTTAGTTAGTAGGTTATGTAAGTGATAATAAAAAAGTATTATAACTAGAATATCATAACATTGCTAACTGAGAACACAAAAAACTTTTAAACATAATATTTAATTTTCAGTTTCCGTGTCTTGCTACATCTTTTTTCATTGAATTTAATGTAAAGTGAGAAATATTTTATCAATGGACGGATCTTCTCAGTCGTAAGACAAAGTATAACAACATTTTTGTTTATATTATTTGTATATCTGTAGCAACCAAAGTGTATGTGTTCCGTAGATAATAAATTAATTGAATTTTATTTTTTACTAGAGACCCGCCCCGGCTTCGCACGGTTGCATCGCTGATACTAAATATACTACAGAATGTCTTTATATACAACGGTCACAGCTTTTTTGTCATTAGACAATACAAACATGTTTTCTTTAAAGGTTACTCTCGAAAGAGCGACATATAATTGGCAATGTGAAAACGTTGAAAGTTTGACTCTGCGATTATTAATGGTCATTGCAAAAGATATCTTTATCGGAAATTAAAGGCGTTTAAATTCAAAGGGTAAATCCGATGGTATAAGAGGAATTCAGGGAATCAATACATCTTCTCCGGTACTATATCAGGTGAGTATTGTGCACTCTAGTATGAAAGTTTTTAGTGATTTTACCAGCAAAAGCGTGACATTGTAGAGTGTAGGTGGATTCAGGTTCCTTAATAAAAATATTATATTTATAGGAACGCGCCGCTGGCCCCCCCACCCGTACTACCGCAACCGCTATGTCCCTACATTTTGAATCTGTAATATCTTCGTGAATAATCATTTAAATAATATGCTGTAAAGAGCCATATTGATCTTTATTAAATGCATAATGTATTAATGGTACTTAATTGGATAAGAACTAATTCTTTATTGCTTAAAGTCGGTTCGTAAATAAGCCATTATTTCTCGTAAAAATTAAAGGATAAAAATGGTTATTATGGGTTATCCCTGAAAGATAGACATATACCATCGCGGACATTTTTATAGACCTGTTTAAGGTGTACTCTGTAGTACATTATTTTAATCCATCTCGTAGGGTTCAGCCAGCGTTTGCAATGTAAGCGCAAAAAATGTTTTTATTTACGACATCACATTAGAAACCTCTAAAATTATCACTGTTTCTCTACTATATTATACATAAATAAACCTTCCTCTTGAAACATTTTATCTATTTAAAAAACCGCATCAAAATCCGTCGCGTAGTTTTAAAGATCTAAGCGTACATAGGGATAGACGGGGAAACGTCTTTGTTTTATACTATGTAGTGATAGTGATTCTTGGTATGACATTTCGATGTTCTTACTCTTATCGAAAAAAAAGGTGCCAGTTCGACGTTTAAATTTTCAAACATACATAGTCTCTTTATGCTCTCATGTTTTTCAATAAACCACTGGCGTGTTGTCTCAAAGAGCATAATTTATGAAACACAAAAAGCCTAGCTTTTTACTGTATAAATATTATGAAACAATCGAAATCAAACATACAAAACGTGTGTTGACTATAGTGTAACATCAACTTTGTCTTTTCGCAAATTACAACCATTGATGAATTAGTCTTGACAAAGTAGGACAAAGACAAGACACCTATATTACTTAGGTTTAATAAATAAAGAAAATTGGATTTTCTATACAACTTAAAGTTAAAAAGTTTGCGTGTTCTCAATTATATTTTTGAAATTAAATGAGCCGGAGAAAAATTATAAAAAATATTTTAATTTACTCATTGACAAGCGTTTGATCATCTTACGGTACCCCAAACGGTGTGAGCTGACAATAAAACAATTAAGCTGATATCATAAACTATAGCCATCGATCGAGTCATCAACGCGATTCAGATTTGAAACATAACTAGCGAGGAAGTCACTCGACACTCCTGTGTAAAACAAGGCACACGGTTAAACAAGCAGTCGCTTGAAGATTACCATACAGTTAACATTGTGCCACGCTTCCAAAAACAATATAATTTTTAAAAAAGAACACTCGTATTTAAAAAAATACTGGTATATTTTTTAATTTTTTAAACCTGGAATATAAAAATGCTGTGTAAAAAGAGTTGATTGCGGGATGTGAAATACAAATCAGGAAATGTATCGCAGAATAATTTTCGTATTCGCGATTTCAATCGTCATCACATTGCAGGTGAGTTTTTGTTTTCATAAAATAACCGGTTTTGCTCTATGGGATATTCTATAAAATATTCCAGAAAGAGTGCTCGTAAATAATCTTGTGGCATAATAGTGTCGTAACGAAATATAGGTATAATTTTCATATCACAAGCCTGTTTATGATTTACTGCATATGTTTTTTTAAACGGTAATAAAAATATTATTTTTAGTTTATATTCTGGTTAGTTTACCTAAGTAAAACGAAATTACCTTATGCTTAAATCGTCATAATTTTACATCCTTTTAATTTTTACTTCACTAAAAGAAACAATAAACGACAATATGAAGAAAAAACACAATTTTGATTGCCTTAGTTGCTTGGTTTCTTTTTTATAACTACGGAACGTTTCATTTTCATTGTTTGCCATTTTGTTTATCTTTCATTCGAAAAAACAAAAGATTAGGAGTTTCAAGGTAGGTAGTAATCTAGGGAGGAAGTTCAATCATACCTACTCGTGGGTCTCTGAATCAAGTAATATAGGTACCTACTGTACTGTAAAGTTGTAACTTTACAACCAAATCTTAACAAAACATTGCCCACATGAATCCACCATTGCTCGAACTATCCACAAATAGGGTGAATAGGGATATTGGGGTAAATAGAAATAAAACTTTGAATGAGAATTTCACATTATTTAATCATTTTTCATATCATTTATGTGTACGTACTCTATTTCAATTTATAAGTACTCTATTTCAATCCCCGCCAGGCCCGCGTGGTGGATTAGAGCCCATGCTTACGGCTCCATTTTGAAGACGACATGTCCTTTCCTAGTGAGAAGGACTGAGGTCGGGTTTCTGAATTGAATATTTTGAATTAAGAATATCTTAAACCATACTTAAATGTCAAATTTTGACAGGTTTTCAGGGTAAAGTAGAGTTTGAGTAATACTCAACTTCAAATGCTTAAATCAGAAATTGGGGCTGAGTCTCGGCAATGGGTTAAGGCTAATTATGCTTTAATCTATTTATTAATGCATTGTAATACAATTCGATCCATTGTTAGAAATCAATCATTGAAATAATTATATATCAATTTGAAAATATTCCTCATTTAGTGGCTGTTCACCCCGTTTGTGGGTAGTAGGGGTATACTAGGGCCATCTGGGCCATCAGTTATCAGTGAGATTTTGGCATCTTTGTCTACATCCGATTAAGCTAAAAGCTAGGCAAATATAATGATTTTATGACAGTAAACGTAAAGTTTTATTTTCTTTACAACCTAAATATCGCAATATTATTTTTTTTTTGATGACCTTATTTATGATATAAAAATAACAGCGACATTACAAAATAAAATATTTTTTAAGTAAGGCTGGCTTCATTTGCATTGCTTGTTACTTTTCACTGAAATGATTAAAAGCCTTTGAGTCAAGACAAGACGATAAAATCGAATAGAAAATGAGAAAAAACATTATTTGAATATGGAACTTTTATTATTTTGCTAGAGGCAAACATATAACGTAAAATCATAAGCATGAAAGGTCCGTTGCCAAACGAAATCAACGTGAATCGATCAACCTACGAGGTGTCATTATCAGTCCAAAGATAGGTGACAATTAATAGGCTGCGTTTGGAATTTTTAATCATATAACGGAACTTACTATACTTATATACACAGACATATAGTTTGTAATGGCATTATAAAACCAGAAAATTTATACTAGGCATGCCTTTTAAGTTCTGTCGTTTCCATATTTCCCGGCAATTTTGAATTTGGAACTGTTCTATATTCGAATGTGTTTAAATTTTGAATCTCAAAACAGTTGAAAGTATTAGGATTAATGCTATTGTTTAGTCACAGCGTCGATTGGAATCTGTCAGGTTACGTACGAAAATGAATCTTTCTAAGGAAAATGTTCGTGCAATAATTTTCTACAACTTTAGAAGAGGCCTGACACGACTTCAATGTATTGAAGAGCTAACATCTGTGTTTAGTGATGAAGCCCCATGTCTGCGGATTGTCGAACACTGGTATTTAGAATTCCAGCGTGGACATACTAGTGTTAGTGACAAATGTCGCGAAGGACGCCCAAAATCCGCCTTCACTGAAGATAACATCATTGCTGTGAGACAACTAATTCTCGAAGATCGTCATATGACGCATCGAGAGATAGAGGCTCTATTAGGCATCTCAGGGACAATCATTCATAAGATCTTGCATGAAGCGCTTGGTGTGAGAAAGCTAGCTTGCCGTTGGATACCGCATCTGCTTTCCGACGATCACAAGGCGGCTCTCGTCACATGGTGTAAGAAAACTCTGCAAAGGTTCAACCGAGGAGAGTCAAATCACGTCTACGACATCATCAGTGGTGACGAATCTTGGATCTATGCCTACGATCCTGATTCCAAACAACAATTTACAATCTGGGTCTTTCAAGACGAGCTAAAGCCGACTAAAGTTGTTCGTTCTCGAAGCACTTCAAAGAAGATGGTGGCCACGTTCGTTGGAAAAACCGCCCATGTTGCGACTATTACACTTGAAGATCGTAGAACGGTTAACACAGAGTGGTATACCACAGTTTGTTTACCACAAGTCATCGCCGAACTTTGAAAATCTAACTCAAAGCGACGCATCATCCTGCAGCACGACAACGCAAGCTCACACAGCGCTCGTCAAACGATTGAGTATTTGAAGCAGGAAAAAGTAGAAATTCTTGACCATCGTCCATACAGTCCTGACCTAAGCCCTAACGATTTCTTTACATTTCCTAAAATTAGGAAAAGTCTTCGTGGTCAAAGGTTCCAGTCCGGTGAAGAAGCAGTCGACGCTTTCAAGTCAGCCATTTTGAACACCCCCACTTTAGAGTGGGATAAATGTTATAATAACTGGTTTGAGCGAATGGAAAAGTGTATTATGCTACGTGGTGAATACTTTGAAAAACAATAAAAAGTACTATAAGGTTCTAGTTGTGTTTTTTTCTTCAAACGACAAAACTTAAAAGGCATGCCTCGTAATTATTTATGAGGCAGTATTGAATCCTAACTCTACTAATCTACAGACTTTTTAATAATCTCTCATTTGTGTTTTTGACGCAATTCTCCAAAAAATATTCATATTCATGAAAAAAGGATTCCTGATACTGAAAACGCCAATTTGAGTCTATGTCAATCTGCTAACATGACGTATCTAGCTTTAAAAGTAAAAAAAATGTCGTCGTCAGGGTTTCGAGGTGTCCATGATAGATGCAGGCTAGTGGACGGCAAGCAATACCGGTCGATAAAGACCAGGTTTGGGTCGAAGGTGCGTTGTGTTCCGCGCGCATCATCATTTCAGCCAAAGGACGTCGCCACAACGAACGGTACTGTGCGTCTCACATCCACCACATTCCCACGACTCTCACCAGGTCATCCGTCCACCTTGTGGGAGGCCTTGCAACGCTGCGTTTTCCGGTGCGCGGTCGCCACCCTAGAACCTTTCGATCCTATCGACCATCCGTACTACGAGCACACTGCCACTTAAGTTTGGCGATTCTTCGGGCTATGTCAGCGACCTTGGTTCTCCTGCGGATATCTTCATTCCTGATGCGATCACGCAAGGAAACTCCGAGCATAGCCCTTTCCATTGCGCCTCAAAGAAATGCCAGTAAAATTAACAGGGCCGATAACTGTCAGGATTGCGGAATTGTTCGAAATATTTACTGTGGCCCTAGACCACAAAAGGCAACTGAAGGAAAACTGGGTTTTAGTCAGTAAGCTCTACCCAGAATGAAAGGAGTCATTACCCACGTAAACAAAAGCTTTTTCACGTGTCTAACTAGTAAACTTTTTATTGCTTTAGCCCTAAACTAAACCTAAATAAAGAGGAAAAAAGATTAAGATAGAACTTTAATCAAAGTAATCATTAACTATGCCATAAATCATTAATTACTGGATTTTTTTTACGCCGCGAACCTATATTACTGCCTGGTATAAGTGATTGCTACCCATAAAGTTTGAGTTAATTAAAAATCAATCAGTCGATAATAGAATCCATAAATGAGAGATTATAGTCCGAAGTTAATAACGTCACTTATATTTGAGGGAATTTAAAACCCTTGTTTTGCATTTGCTCAATAGTAAGAATTAAACATATTTTTTTAACTGGAAACCAATGTTGTAATATGACATCAGTTCGTTTTACCTTATGTTAGTCAGGTAGATATTCTACTATTCCTATGAAATATCAAGCATTTGGGTGTCCTCAAAGAGGCCCAGCAGGTTCAAAGCTTATTAAGCCTAGGGTCTTGGAACGCAAAACAAAGAAGTAAAACGGAGTGGGTTTTAATCAGTAAAAATCTAAAACGCCTTTCCACTCCGCCCTGAGGCAGAAGAAGTCATTAGATAATTTTCCACCAACAAAAAAGGTGTCTTACTCGTCGTATCATGAAAATCGCACTAATTACTCGACACAATACAAATAACGTTTAAACGCAGCATGAATATATTGCTATAATGTTTTAGGTAATTGCTCTCCAATACATTATACAAAATAGTGCATTCAATATCGCCGTGAGTACATTGTTTAAAAAAATAACATCACGTGATTAATATTGTTATTTACTTATTTTGATGTACAACAAAATATACTAACAATAATATTTGTTCAATTGATTTTAAAACAACAATAACAAAACAATTGGAGAAGACAATGAGATGACTTTTGTATTCAGAATTTTATGTTTGTATAACAAACTTATTCTTTCGGACTTTACGTAATTAGACCTATGTGTTATGGATTAATTTATCGTTTTCTCCAACATTCATTGTGATAATTTATTAAATATCTCATTTCCCTTCATCTGTTTGTTTTAAACAGGATATAATTTTACTAAAACATTTGGTTCAACTTACACCAAACTATATTGTATAGTAGTATGATAATACACTACCTGTATTGATATCATATTAAGACAAGGTTACTGATTAATGATGAAATAAAAATCTGTTTCAGAAATTTGTCCAATTGAAAAACACATAACTTTAAGATCGATGATCAAAGAATAAGGTTTAATCTACAAATTAAAAAGCCTAACATACTCGTACAACAAAAAGAAACAAAAATTACACTCAACAGCAAATCATACAACGGATCTCTTTACTTTTCAGACGACAGATTTTCAAGATAACCTAATCAATGGCTACCGGTCGCTGATTGCGGACATACAGGTCCGAACACAGAAGTCCCGAGAGGACATGGATACCCTAGTGTCCCAAATAAAACTGCTCATGAAGAACGAGGCGGACAAAGCCATTAACTACATGACTGTGTACCTTGAACAAATATCCTTGTACTTCCAAGTAAGTTTAAAATTAAATTACCTGTTTTGGAACAAAACTTTGAAGAGACATCTATCTAGCTCTAGCATTTTGAAAACTTAAACGTTTGCGATGGATTCATCGATTTAAAAAAAAAACTGTATTACCTACTTCCCAAAATATATTCTAATGACAATTTTAACGTCGATGTTCCAAGATGTTATTGAACTTACTAGCGAGTTAGTATAATTATCGCGCATTAGTACTACCCATTCAGTTCATAAAGAGAAAGCCTATGTCACAGCAGTGGAAACATTTTAGGCTAAATATGATATCAACATACCAATTGTTTAAAAATTACAATCAATACCGAACATAATTAATCAGAAGTAAATAATCGGCATTAATTATTTCCATTCAAACTTTCAACAATAAAATCCACGCTTACACATCCCAATGACTTTCTACAAATTGCTACAAACGTTCATCCGATTATAACTGACCATTTTACTCGTCCCTAGGTGATAATACACGACCGTAAGCCCCGAAACGGAACGTATTGCAAAGAGAGCATAGTTAAGCTGCTCGGCGAGAACTTGCAACTGGCCGACGAAAATGTCACATTGTGCCTCGCTCTTGGGTATCAGAGGGTGCAGAGATTACCAGGTATGTTTCACTTATAAATGATTTCATAAAAATATGAATCAATAAAACACACGCTATTTGCGTAAGTATATCTACTATACACCTCTCGTCTTTGGGTAAACAAGACCTCATATTATGTTATATTGATTAATACTAATTCTTTGATTATTTGATTTGCTAAATTACTGTCAGTTTTGTATAATATGTTTAAAGAAAAATATAGAGTTTGAGAATAGAAATGGACCCAATATAGCTCCTTAGGGAACACCAACGAAAACATCAATTAATGTAAATCACATCAAACAAAATTTAAAAAAAAAGAATACTTAATGTCCAAGGATTGTAGGTCATATCAAACACTCAACTACACAAAGATGTACTAAGAAACTACAGAACACAATGGTGTTTTTCACTTCCACGGCTATATAGGTGATATCCACGTTCAGTGTTGCCTTCCGGTCGATCAATGTTATTGTGTACATAGTCTGTGTTGTAGTTTCGGCTTAATGAATGCGCGGTTGAGCTCAGTTAAATCAGCCTTCTTGTTTGTCGAAGAATCGATTAAGCTGGTGTTGGGCAGTATCCTTTCCCTTTGATCCAGTGAGGTATTGAATTACTTGATAGTAAGTGACGTTTATTGGAGCATAGTCTAACTTTTGCAGGAGACTGTATACTTTTTATGGAAGGTTTTGAGCAAATTCATGATTGGTTTCAATGAATCATTTTTGAATTCCTAAAATCGCCAAAATCAGGGCAGATTTTTAGTTTTTACGTAGATAGTTAAGAAAAGTGGTGGTATTCGTATATGCGGCTGTGTTCATAAATGTCTGCTTAACATCCTACTTTTTTGTCAGATAAAAAGTAGCTACACAGTTTACTACAAAATCCTCACTAAATACCTGCTATTCACCAAAAAACCCCTTTTTAGTACGGAACTTACATAAGTAAATAGGTTGTCAGTAAACTTGGCGTGTTTACTTTAAATCTAAATTGTTGACGGTTCGGCTGCCAGCTTTGTCAACCCACATACGTCCGTATTATTTTGGGACAACGCTCCTTGTTTATCAACGTCAACATATCCGCCAGTGACAATACAGGTAGTGGCCAAAACAAACGTAGTGCTGGGTAATAATAACGGAGTCAGTGTGTATTGTAGTAAAATCCAGTAATTTGATGATCAACGTTATTTTTTACGGTGTATCTACGGATTTGTTTAGTTCACTTTGTTTTCATACATACACGAAAAATGTATGATAATCAAATTATGAAACCTAATAGAATTATTTTAATTGAACAATAAATAATCACAATTTACATTAAATAAATATATGAAACAAAAAAATAGGCATATAGTTAAATCTAAAATTAATTAAAATAGGCATACTCAATAAAGTTTCGAACAAAACTCCGTTTTTACATTACATAACATGATTGCTTGATGTTGTTTGTAAAGGATGGAGCAGGAAGACGCGACATTGTGACAAAGTTTTCCGGTAAAGATCCGTGGAACAGTTTCTATGGAAGCACGCTCGAAACTAAATCGTAAATAATATTTATTGAGTAAATTTTCAAATTCGGAGTTCGGTTCTATGTGTCACATTGTCGAGTACGTGCAGGTGTGTGCTCATTCCCGTGGAGAAATGTTAGATTTTTGTGACTTTTTCAGGATTTTTAGGGTTCCGTACCCCAAAAGAAAAAAACGGAACCCTTATAGGATCTCTTTGTTGTCCGTTTGTCTGTCTGTCTGTCTGACTGTCAAGACGCTTTGTCTCGGGAACGCGTAGAGGTATTGAGTTGAAATTAAAACTATATACTCAAGTTTGGGGTCCCTTGAAGCTGTAAAAAAACAAACTTCTAAGTTAAGGAAAAAAAGAAGAGACGGTCGTTTATGTCGAAAAAAACATATATTTCGACACTCTCAAGGCAAAATTTATAGGGCACTTTAGTTGACATAGGATCCTAAAATTCTGCATGAAGCCAGGTCTCATAGCACGAGTATAGGAAAAAATCTGAAAACTGTAAATTTGTACTTACGTCACAAATAAAAACTTTTTTTGCGATTCGGAAAAATCTTCGTAACTCAATTCGGGAATTGAACTGTTTTCATATGTAATTTTTGTACAGAACTCAGTGCGCGAGTCCGACTTGCACTTGCCCAGTTTTTTAAATTGTACTGTTAATGAGATTGGAAAAAGTAGTGTATGAACTACAAATAATCAGGTACCTATTAAGACGTTCGGGTGATATTATTATACAGTAACACTCATATTTTAACTTTTGTACAATATCATTTATACTATAAACAATTTATTAAGAACAGGGTTTTTCAACCATATGATCGCATCCATCTTACACCAGTGAGATAGCGGTCACTTCAGAGTCTAGTAATAAAAAGAAATCATAATCGTCGATGAAATGGTTTGTGAGTTAAGAAAAATCCTCTCGCTTAGCAAGATTTTCCTGACACCAAAATAATGCATAAATAAAAATAAGAATAGTAACAACAAAAACTGTTTACTTCAGAAAAACTACAAGTCCACTTCGAAACGCTGGAGAATTTGAAAAAGTATTCCGCCTCAAAGCTGTTCGAATGTCAGAAGCAGCAGCAAGTTGGAGGGAACTGCTCCCACGAGAGTCAGGACCTCGAGAGGACTGTTGTAAGTATCGAGACTGTGCCAATACCAATTTACTGTAAAATACGAGGTAAATTTGTTAAATTTGTAGCACCTGTGATGAAATGAGTGAACGCTTGTAGACTAAGATATAACACTATAGTTCCATTTAACTTTTATGTCGCTAGAAGCTATTTTAGTTTACTCACTAGTTACTCTGTAATTGTGATGTATTTGGGTAAGGCTACGATGGAACTGATATAACAATTTGTTAAAAGTTCCATAAATAAATAAAAAAAAAAAACTTTTATCAAATTGCTGCTGTCCGAGAAATTTTAGTTGATTATTAGAATATTTATAAACCGTGATTTGATAGATATTAATGTGGAGTTTACATAGCAGTTGTTATCCTTTTACTATTGCAATGAAATCTAATAATTTCAAAATTATAATGAATTTTCGAATCAATGTAATGATATTTTCCTATTGAACAATATTTCAAATCCAGTTTACGTAAATCTTGACCCCAAAAAATATTTTCGTATTCTATCGCCTAAATTCCGTTACATTTCCTCTATGCCTTCATCTTCACGAGTATCAAGTATCATGCAAATAAACAGAAACTAGTAACTAGTGATATATACATATAACTAGATCAGTACCGTCAACCCCAAGAGGCTAGTTGAGCAGCAACCGGATACGTGATCCCGGGAATTGAGTTTGTGTCTACACTTGATTCTGTGCAGGAAGTTGGCAGGCTTCGGAATATTCAGCAGAAAAAATATGAATGGAGAGGAATGACTGTAGCAAGGAATTAGAAATTCGCTTATAGACTTCAATATGAAACAGATAGTTGTTTTAATAATGATAAGTAACATGACAGGAACAAACTGTTGATTTTGTTGATGTATTCAGATAAAATAATACAGAAGAATTTGGTTTTTATAGGCAATAGAATAAATAGATTGATAGAAGAAAATTGGGAAATCGTTGTTTGCACAGTTAGACATGAACCTGATAGATAGATTTATATCAATCAAATCTTGGACACATACAATATTGCAAATATTGAAAAGTATATATCGTTTGTTGCAACAACGCCGTTAAAAGGAATTGAAATCTCTATAAGATCACTATTTTTTCAGTTCCTGTACGAAACATCACCATTCCCGGTAGTGATGGCCGAAATAGCCATCCACGGCTTCAAGGAAGTGTCAGATCTTAGCGTGTGCCTCAAGGATATCATCTCCAGAATGATGACGCACTCCGTCAAGGTCATAGGAGACTTCAACAGATGCATCCACAACATAGAGATGCCAAAACTCAAGTATTTACTCAAATTCATGAAGAAATATGCCTGATTGATCACGTGGTTGAGTCTTACAGGGTTGCCAATATCTATGTGCATTTTCGGAAGAATTAATTTTCATGTGAACTTTCCAGTGTTAAAGTACCAACTTAATTTTTTTAATTTAACATGGTAGGTTATTTTATTTTAAATGCAATATACGAGTTTAGGTTATTTTATTCATTAAGAAGTATAATTCAGAATTTGATAATAAATGAGCATTATAGTGTTATTTAGTTATTATCTATTATCGACTTTAATATGGCATTATTTCGACCTTACGAGATATTATAAAATAATTGGTTTTGTAAAAAAATAATAAATAAAATGGCAACCCAAGCATGAATGTTATGATTTGTATGAGTTAATCAAAATGTAAATAACGGTTCTTTTATCAACATTCGATGTATTAAATTGTAGTGAAATTATTTTAATCGTCTTAAATTGATGAGATTTCCTATTTGAATAAATAAAATAGATTGTCTTTTGTTTTATTCATTATTTAAATTTTGTTTCCCCAAATTCCAATTTCAGATGACATATAATATAATCTGATATTATTATTCATTGTCTTAACATATGATACAATTATTATCATTTTACTCTTTGAGCGAAGATTAAGTCATAAATAATATGACCGAGTTCAAAAGGAAACGGCATAAAGAACAACAGCGAGAAAATTGTTGATGAAATTGTTAAGTGTATGTACATATGTCACCATGATGTATACCGGTAAAATAATTTACTAAGTTTTATCAAATCAAGCTAATGGCTAGTCTAAGTATCGGAAAAAATATCGTCATAATTGGAAACTGAATTAGCTAGATTTTTTACGATAGTAAATAATCATGGCTCACTTTTTTTTTTTGCTGGCTTGACTTCATGACTTTTGGCTAAACTGCACTTTTAATGTTGCCACTAATATAAATCTTGGTCAAGTAACATAATATGCTTTGCTTTAAGTATTGCATTAACATACTTAGGAAATACATTTCCGCATTAGATAATAAACATAAAAATAACTGTTTGTGCTTAGAATATAGTGGTTATAATGACACATATGAAATTTTAGTATAATTCGAGTATAGCAACTTCACTAGAAAAAAATCATGGCAAAGATTCAAAGATTCAAAAAAATTTACTCGATATTAAGTCACTTAATACGAGTGTGAAGTCTGTATTCATCCTGTTTTTTAATCAAAAGCGAAAATTTTGCAGTAAGAAAACTTAAGAACTACATTGGCAGACATAGTACCTACGTTGTCAAATGGAAAAGAATTCAAAAAATAAAAAACTTTTTACAAAAAAAATACAACCGACTTCAATGTAAAAAAACACTGAAAAGTGCAAAATAACTTTAATTTCGGAAGTGGGTGTTAAATAACGAAGGGAAAAAACTATTATAGAAACACCGACTTCCAAAATTAAAGTTATTTTGCACAAAATTTGGACTGACCAGTTGGTCTAGTGGTTAGTGGCCCTGACTGCTATGCCGGAGGTCGTGGGTTCGATTCCCACCCAGGACAAATGTTTGTGTGATGAGCACAATCATTTGTTCTGTGTCTGGGTGTAATTTATCTATATTATGTATGTATTTAGAAATATATAAGTAGGTTTATCAGTTGTCTAGTACTCATAACACAAGCTCTGCTTAGCTTGAGACTAGACGGCGTTGTGTGATAGTTGTGGAATATTAAAAAAAAAAAAAAAAAATTAAAAAAAAAAAAATGTTTTTTATTTTACACTTTTTAGTTATGGTACCACCACTAAAAAGTACTCCTCAGCCATACTTAAGTACCTTATAGCCAGAGTGCATCTCATGATAATTCTAATAATACCAAACACTGTTAGATTAAATTAATTCATTACAGAGTTCCAGTGCCTAACTAACTTCAGGCTTCATCATCAGATCGGTTCGAAATATTCCCCCTTTTTTTTCAGTCAGTCATCGACTACACGTATAAATAAAGGAATTTTACTTGCTACGACCGTTCTGCTGTGATCCTATGAGGAGTTCTATTCCATATCTTCGAAGTTCATGATCATATCATAACAATATTTCTATGGGACCAACTTGGAAGCATAACCGTTCAATCAAAAAAAATTTTTCAAAATCGGTCCACAATTGACCGAGAAACATACAAACAAAAACAACAACTCACATAAAAAAACAACACACATAACAAAAACAAAACACACATAAAAAAAAAAAATAAACATACATTCAGACGAACATAGAACCTCCTCCTTTTTGAAGTCGGTTAATAAATAGCGCACATCACACTCAATATTGTTTGTATTCATTTCAAATAAAAATAGAGCTATTTTAATAAAAAAATTGAGTAGTTGGAAATTCATGAAATTCCCGCCACGGGGTGACGTCACTGCTTCCTTATGCAATGCTTTATATTCTATTCAATGATTCGATTCATTGAATCTCAACACAGACTCTAGGAAATTGTCTTGAATAATTTTGAAAGGAAAATAAAACGGGTCAGTGACACTGAAGACGTTTTATTATGAGAAAATTCACTTATTCATATTGGATAGTAAAGAAATAAAACTAACTAAGGAGCTATTGACAAATGTCTGAACTAGAATCGTTATATATCCGATATCTAAACGGAAATGTTGTTTAGATTTTATTACGTTCAAACTTAAGTGGCAGTGGGCAGGGCACATTGCTCGCAAAACAGATGGTCGATGGGGACGAACGGTTCTGGAGTGGCGACCACGTATCGGAAGACGCAGCGTTGGAAGGCCTCCCACAAGGTGGACCGATGAACTGGTGAGGGTCACGGGAATTTGGTGGATGCGAGACGCACAGGACTGGTCATAATAGCGACACTTGGGAGAGGTCTATGTCCAACAGTGGACGTCTTTCAGGTGATTTTATTACGGACTTTTTTTTTCTGAGAGAAGGACCACTGTGCCATTTATGACTTGTTAATTCGAGTGAAAAAAGCAGATTCTTGTGGGAGAAGGATATGGCCTGGAAAAAAGTTTCTACCCAGTAATGTCACTTTAACAAAATAACTTAAAAAGGTTTTAAATTGTAACACAAAATTTATCCCTGTATTGAACCCCTCATTTATTCAACCGGTCCCGAAAACGACAACAGCGCCATCTGTTTTGCGCAGTATGAACTACTTAACAGAGTACAAAGCTCGCTACGGTTACGTAGACCAGAAATAATAGTGCTAGTGTAGTTTTCAGAGATGTCATTAGAATCGAATGTGAACCTTTTGCATCAATATCAGAGTAATTAATTGTTTATCATCCTTAGGTTGGATGTGTTGCTTGTCTATGTGACACAGTCGGTTAATAATTGAATCGAATTTGTAGTTCGAGCCGATTCAATTATTAACCGACTTCTGGCTATTGTTTTTGTGCTTGCCAGTTTGCATTACTGGAGTGTAAGGATTGAGAACCTTACTCTCAGTGGTGCCAACTGCAGGTTAAGACAAATGACTGTTCTGTTAGCGATCCCGTCAAATATTGCCATATATTTTGTACTCAGCATTTGGCTGGAACACTAACAGAAAAGTCAGTTATTGTCTAAGTCTCATCATCATCATCTTCCTGCCCTTGTCTCGTTCAGTAAAGTTCTTAAAGTTTTTTTTATTACAAACATGGAAGCGAAGTTTTAAAGTTGTAAGAAAGAAAGTCTAATTAAATATAATATGGATACTGCAGTATTACACAGTCAAATTTAAAAAAAAAAATATGATGACAGTCTGTGACAGAAAAAACTCTCTTAAAGCAGTGGTCCTCACAACCGTATCTTAATCTACCCTAACAATGGGTTTTAGAAAAATATGTACAAAAATCAAAGAAAATTAATGAGTAAACTCATGACAACAGCCCACAAAAAGTGAAATTCGACATTACAAAAATCGACTAGCGCCTCTAGCGGCGGATTCTCTTTGACATCGTATTTTTTCACTAACTGTTAATGAATAGTGATTGGTTACAAGTTACAAACAATCCATAAATAGTTCAAAGAGAAGTAGAATCCTAAATGAACAGTCGAGTGAACTTTAGGTAGATCCTAACTCCCTACAAAACTACATATTTAGTAAGCTCAAAGTATCTAAGCTCGTAAGCATTCTGTCTCACTAGGTAATTTGACATGTATTCACGCGGTACAAAAAATCTTCCACGAAAGACACAACGTGATTCGTATCAAGAAAAATACCTTGACTTGCTGTTTTTTTTTTTTGTCGTTGGTAGCTAACAACTTGCTTCTGCTTATTTCGCAATAATTTATTGAGAAAACTTCGATCACGTGAAGAGGAGACATGAAACGCATATAAAGATAAGAGTTATGTGTATAGATGAGAATGGATGGAGAGGGAAAGTGGGGCCAAAGAAAAGATGGATGGATTGTACGAAGAGAGATTTGAAAGAAAAGGGAGTCAGTGATAGTGTGACTATTGACTGACAGAATGGAAGTAAAACAAACCAGTAAAAACATAAGGGCAAGAAGATAATGATGACGATATGGTATGATATCAAGTTGTAACTGAAAAGGGTGTTTATATTTTAAATACGTACCATATTACTTCTGCCCATAATAATCAATAACTTTCTTTCAAGAATAACATTGTCAATTCCGAAATAGGTGCGAAAATTACTCCTGCTTAAACTAAATCTAGGTAACGTTTACAATTAAAAAGTTACTCCATTCCCAGCGAATTTGTGTTGCACCAACTTCAAAAACCACCAATCTCGCACACATAAGTACTTAGTACTAGTTGTCTTCGCTTAGTTTTCAGCATTCAAGTCTTCATTAGGAGTTACTTTAACTATTTAAAGTACCGTGCAACGTGTATACGTTAGAATAAATGTGAATAGCAATATAGTACATTTTGATACAAGTGCAGAAAGTTTGTCATTGCGACCGAGGTGGAATTCGCACGAGCCGTAGGCGAGTGTGTTATGGAACCGAGGGCTGCAGTGACAAATTTGCACGTGTGTCAAACGACTTTTTTCAATACACTTACGAAAAAATGAATAAACGGGGGTTGACCGGCGACTGGTGGGGGTCGACGCGCGCCTTGCCTGATATGATAAATGTAATAACATTGTGGCGGGGGACAGCACGCGCTATTTCAGCACTAGAGCGGAAAGCAGTCTATTGCGTGCCTAAAAGCGGTGGGATAAGAGCGGGTTTTCGAGTAAGTGTATTGAAAAAAAATTAGAAGTTAATACGAGTATATCCATGGTTGCAGAATACGCATCCAAGTCCTACTTAATTGTATTCTAAAGAAACTAGTCTATCAGTAGTGATGATTGCCAAAAGTTCAAAATGCATAGGAACGACATGCACTGTGGAACACAGAAAAAGTATTCATACTCTATGGTATCGAGTATTTTTCTTTCCGGTACCGATACTTAGGATACTACTTGATACATTTCTGGTATTTGTACTTTTTAGCAACTATTGTATCTTACAGGATCTCTTATTATTACCTTCCTGTCATGCTAGTGTTACCAGCCAGGGGCTTTTTTTAAAGGATGTTTTATTTCACAAGTTTTGTGAATACTGTATAGTCCTGTATTTTACCATATTGAATTGACATTTATAGTCTTGACGATATTATGTATCACTTTTATAGTCTGTGTTATTTATTGTTTTGTATTGTACGACAATGTCCACGGAAATCATCACAAGAAGACAACAACTTATATTGACGTAATTGAATCAAATTTTGTACTGTACTAAATTTATTAAAAAATAATGATATAATTATTGAAAGTCTTGGGTGGGAAATATTTCGTTTCGATACTTTCTTAATTCGATACTTGTTATCCGTTTCTACTCGTGAGTACATTATCGATACTTTTAATTCGATACCATGTCCCGTCATGGACTACTAATAGTAAGCAGTCTATCCTAAATCTTATCGAGTTTGACAATATTGTAATCCCTGATATAATGTCAGCTTATGTAGAGCAGAGCCCTAGAATCAAAACCTTTTCACTGATTTGAAAATATATTTAAATAAAATACACGTACCTAACTAGATAGTAGTCGACCTACGATCTGTTTAATCGTACTTAGCAGGCTTTAGTCCATCTGTCTAACTCTCCACCCCGAGGAATTGACGGACGTCATTTAAATAAAATAATATGATTGCTTTCGCACGAATCAATAAAGACACATTGGAAATGCTGGAAAAACACTATGGCAATTATGCAACTCTATTTTAAAATACTTTGTTACTGGAATAACTCTTACTTTCTTCTACTCTATGTTAAGTTGAATCATTGCTAAGTAAGAGTCACAAAGTATTTGATAGAATAATTCTTTACACAAAAAAAAAACTTAATCAATCCAAAAAGATCCAAAGAATGAAGTATGTTACGTTAATGTTAGCGTAAATTTTTCCAATGAGAAGAATACTACTTCTCAATACTGTCATAATTATCATCAACTAACATTGCTTTTATACTCTAATTGTATCATAAATTTATTGACTATAGACACTAAATACAGGTTTTGCTTGACATTTTAAAGTCAACTTGATTTATAACGTCGGCGGTCAATGAACTCTGCCACCAACACTGCGTTCAGTTTTCCTACTTCTGAAAATCACTAGATATATTTTCAAGTAGGTACTAACTTTAAAATACCGAGAATAAAGCTTAACATTCACAAAAGCTTAATTTTGTACCGATAATGTCATATGATATCGAAGTGATCAATTGATAATGAGTTAACAACGCAATTATCACCCGTCAGGGTTATTTGACAAGCTTTCACGACCGATATCACGATACACTTGACTGATAACGTTTGTAAAGCTGTTGATACATTGTGTTTGTATATAAAAAATTCGCTGTAAAAGATAAACACACACACTAGAGTGCCTAAGACGAGTATTTACGAGTTAAGTTAATAAATCCATAATAATAAAACTAAGTGGTGGCACTCACCAGAGTAATAAGAACGTCCGCCGAGCATGGTTGGTACTTGAGCAGTCTACTAAATCTTAGTGTTCGCTGAGCCATAGTCAGTGGACCCACAGGTCTGGACATATGAATATGCGGTGACGACGGCGGGCGCGGCGGCGGAGTCGACGCCAGCGGCACATTCCGCTTGACCGTCTCCAGCGGCACAGTCCTAGCCACCAAAGTGTCACTCCCAACCGAATTCACACTACCACTGAACATGTTCATCAAATCCCCGATAGAACCACCACCGCTGGAACCACCACCACAACGCAACTTGTCCAAATCCGTCAAACTAGATCCGCGACGGACACGGAGGCGGGAACCGCTCACATTGGAACGACTCTGGTACTGCAGCGCCTGCTCCCGCCGCACGTCCGCCTCGCTGATAGCTTGACCTTTCCTGCTCCTGAACATCGTACGAACGTGTGATGACACATCAACGTCTACCACAACACTGAATGTTAACACCTGAGCGAAGAATTTGCATACAAACGAGTGATAGGTGATATCAATAGGGCCACGGTCGCCCGCAGGATGCCGCTATCGCGTCCTCGCGTGTTTCCGCCGCCATCGCTTGCGCAATGTTTCATACCCTGAACGAAACTTTCGAATTTCTTCTGATTTTTATTAAGGGGTGCGTACGCAACAGAGTCTGTTAACGGACTGAGCGGGAACGCGTAGTTTCGTGTGTGCGTATGTATGGAGCAACTGAGCTGGACTAATGAGGTGATCGAGTTCAAAGGCGTTAGGGCCTCTGCAGGCGACGGCCGCTACTGATATAATAGCCTTGCAAAAACGATGATCGAACCCCGAAGAAAAAACAAAAAATTCGATATTCAATTTGTATGTCCATAAAAAGTAAAACTAATATACTCACTAGGGAAGCCTATTCCACAATTTGCCGGGAGCATAATTAAATGAAAAGAAATTTTTAAACGTATATTTTCAAAGGTTTTGCTGTGTTTATCTTTTAAGAACTCCTTTGTTATTTGATCAGTAAATATCTACATAATTTCGTTTATTTAGTCATGGCCTTATTCGAAGTTATACATTTTAATCAGTAACCGGTATTTGACTTCTTGTAAGTAGGTATTTTATTTTAATTTGGTGGCGATATTAAATTGAGGTTAGTCATTCTTTGAAAGTTAATACAAAGTCATCCTATTTAAATAGAATAATATTACGTTCAACAGGTTTTGAAAATAAAATAGAATATTGTAGTTATTCAGCTGCCAGGAAACTTTTAACTTCCAGATTCTTTTGGGATTCTGAAATTAATTTGGCAATTCAAATTTCAAGTTATACAGAAACTGTATTAATAATATTAAAGCAGAATTCCTAATACTACGAGCTTGAAAAGCTTGATTCAAAGCTATGATAGTAACAAAACATTGCAAACCTAATCACTAGGTAGACACGTCCTAATTAAATTACTATATCAAGATAAGGTTGAAATCGCGAGGTATGATCACGGCAGGCTACCAAGGAGATGGCGATATGATAGATGACTTTCTCCTTTTACAATTGACAAGAAGTGGCCCAGAGCCGGTAACAATGGAAGAAAGGGAGGTCTTTGTCCAACCGTGGTACAGTATAAGGTACATGAAATAATATAAAAAAACTAATGACGAATTAATCTGAGCGGAAAAACTAGTATTTCCTGGGCATAAGTCGATTGTTAAAGAAAACCGTTTTTAGGGCTCCGTACGTCAAAAGGAAAAAATTGAACCCTTATAGGATCACTTTGTTGTCCGTCCGTCTGTCTATCTGTCTGTCTCTCTGTCTGTCTGTCAAGATCCTTTATTTCGGGAACGCGTGGAGGTAACGAGTTGAAACTAAAACCATATAATCAAGTCTGCGGTCTCTTGAAGCTCTAAAAAAATCAAATTTCTAAGTTAACTGAAAAAAAATGATACGGCCGTTTATGTCGCATAAAACGTATATTACGACACTCTCGAGGGAATCAAAATTCATAAGGTACTTCCCGTTGACCTAGAATCCTGAAATTTGGTCTTATAACACAGATATGGGAATAAATTTGACAACTGTAAATTTTTTGTCACGTCACAACAAAAAAAATATTTGCGATTCGGAAAAATCTTCAAGACTCCATTCGGGAATTTAACTGTTTACATATGTCAGTTTGTACGGAACCCTCAGAGCGTGAGTCCGACTCGCACTTGCCCAGTTTCTTGATTGTTATAATGCCCTTTCAAACCTTGCTAACTTGCTAAAATTTTGTGGAATTACACGTACGATATTCAACAGAAGTTATGTTTCTAACCTTAGAAATCGGTGACCATTTTTCAAAAATATAACTTTCCCACTAAATTCCTTCGATAACGGTGTACAAAAAATAATTAACAAGACACATAAACGCTAATGAAGTGTTATTTTATGAGTGCACTCGTTGAGATGGGTTCAATCAATTACCGAACCAGTTCAAGCCAAGTGGATCGGCTTTTAGTCAATCACTGAGTAGTGAATATGTTAATGAAATTCATTGAGATGCTTCTGAAAAAGTTTTAGTTTTGTTATACAACGTTTACGGAATATACGGATTTATATTATGAGAGCGTTCAACTTTGGCTAGAAAGTTTGGTTACATTTTTGTGGAGATACAAGTAATCCTAAAAAAGAAACAATGAATTGAAATTTCCAGCCGGAGTGTGTTTCCGGCAAGTCTAGGGGTCAACCAATAGTGTATAAGGTTCCTATTAGTCAAACGTGTTCAAATGTCGATCACACATCATCCTTGACCATTAGGTTATGCGCCTATAAGTAATAAAGTTAAAAAAACTACTGGATATTGTGTAGGACTCTGTACTGTAGTATGCGTCCTTTTCTAACTGTAACTAGTCACTCTTCGACATTTTTCTGAGTTTGCTCGTTCCATCGTAAATATCATTAAACAATTTGCACCTGACAAGATTGATACTAAGAGTTCATCATGAAATAAACAAAAGAATGTCGGCTATTATAACCACAATTGTAACTTTACAAAAGGAAAAATTGTAATGTTAGGCTTCATAATTTAATCATTCGGAATCTTTACTTATTCAAGTTTTTTTTCTTTACTTTAAACATCAGAAAAAAACCGGAATTATGTTGAACTTCTGTCATGAATTAGTTACTTTTTAATATAAAAGTTAAATTTCGTTCACAAAAAAACACCTCTTCAGTATTAATTCAATAAGTAAACAAGAAAGGTATTCGATTTCATTTGTTATGATTTAATCAATCAATTGTTCTCCTCAGATCGAAGTAACAAAATGATATTCTATTCAAACATTTATATATGAACAGAACTCAATTTATGAACCCAATTAGGTCAAATATTTACGTAGAGGAATCAAATTGTTTTAATACGACATTGTTTTCTTGAGGGAGCCCGTTCTAAGTTATATTGTGATTCTCATAAATAATATACAAAGTGACGAAATTGTCTGCTAAACATCAAGAGTGATACTGAACGCGATCAGCACATCTCTCATCACCCTATTGAAGAACTGGCATTGTCTTGAAGATCACGAAGGACATGGCTGAATGATTTAGATTAATGAATGAATTCGTTAGGAATCAGCAATAATTGACCTAGAGCCAAGAACAATGGAAGAAATGAAGGCAGGTCTTGCCCAGCTGTTGGACAGTAAAAGCTAAATATAATGATAATTTGAATACATTCAAAACATGATAATTCAACTTGCAAATGGATACACATAGTACCTAATCTAATCGCTATAATGACATCATTATTACTTGTACTATATCAGCTATTAATATTTCACAACATGCAAAGCTTCTTGTATGTTATCTGATACTCTATGTCATCTATGACAATCTATTTGATGCTATTAGTAACATTTTATTACTTTGTGTAGAAGTGGATGTACTAAATCTATTTGTTTTGGTTACAATGTCACAAGAAATTCTCCACTCTACAAGCGCTGAAAATATATGCGCTACGAAAGCTGTCCCATCAACAGCTACAAAAAATATACGTCATATTATTTTTATATGTACATTTTTAGTAACTTATGTAAAACCCTTAATTCTTGAAATTAACTGCAAACCAAGAGATGCAACTCTCTGTTGAATATTCATTCAGTTAATCACAACTTCAAAAGGCTATAGACAATTTTTCAATTATCTTGCCGATACTTTTCAAGTGATTTTGGACAAGGGCAGGAAGAAGAAGAAGAAGATCTTGCCGACACTTTTCAATCTAAAAACTTGGCTAAAAGGCATCTTTATATTAATCTAGACGAAGGAATTTTTTGACGCCATATTTTAGGTAGCAGTTATTGTCTTTAGTTTACAATTACGTAGTTTCAATTAGTTAAATGTTTTTATATTTCTGGTTCTATCATAACATATTATGTGTTTAAAAAAAAAAAACAACTCTCAATAAAATAGAAGTAATCTAGACAAGTAAAACTTATTTGAGAGTCTGTCAGAGGGAGACTATTACAGATATTTGATAATTTATTGCAAAAGAGGATAGATTATTTTCTAGTAATTTGAAAGAAAAATGTCGCTTTACTTCTAGCAAAGTGCGCGGCAATTCTAACAGCATTTTGAAGGCCTTAAATTAACAAATGGATGATGCCCTAATGCTGAGGTAAGTTGTAAGTGTTTTCTTCTGACAAGGATAACCTTGTCGCTCATAATGTGTGTTGTGATAAACCACATCGTATAGAATAAGTTGTTAGTTTAATTTTTTCACTAACAAAATGGGTCTGTGTAGTCAGATAAATAATAAAGGCGTGTTTCAACCGCTGCACTAGGAGGTCAATAGGTATAATAAAATGTAGATATAATAAAAGAACACGTACGATTTTATAAAATAAAGAACCGATGCTACAGGTGTGCAATCCTATAGATATGTTCCCGTTATTGTTATAGACTTGATAGCAAAAGGCCTGGTCATTCAGGTGTTAGTAATTGATTCACAAGAGACGCTCTATATATGTTTATTTTTTATTGTCTACTCGATGTTTGATTTTTTTATAATGAAGATATGTAACTATAAACCAGATGAATCACTCGGACCTCTGGACCATTTCCCATAACTAAAAGAATTATGTTATATATTATGTAGTTGTATATATTATATTGTGCTTGTCTTTTATCTACTGATATATTAAGTTCAAATGATAGGCAAGGATGTTGGCACCTTAAACACAATATAAATCTTACATTGGGTGCCAAAGTTCATAGAAAAAATTTACTTTGTTGTATATAAAGGATGGTTATAAATATTGTTATTATTGTAGTATAAACTGAAGGTAAAAAAATATTTTTTTCATCTCATTTAATATCGCAGTCGTTATCTGTCTAAATGTGAGGAAATAAAAGGTGACTTTTGACAATTTATGGCTGAAATACGAGTGCAAAAGTTCTTCAAAATTGCGCGAATCGCCTTCTGGTAATGAAATGGTGAGCAAAGAGTATGCTCTTATGAGACATTATAACATTATTTTTAACGCATCTACTTCATATTATCATCATAAAAATTCATATGAAGTTCTATCTGTAAACTTGACTGTTGCGTACATATGTACATTGCAACTCTGTATAGTATACGCCTACTATATACACCCCTAGTTTTTAATTAGTACAAAAAAAATGGGCTCTATCTGTACGCGTTACTAATCATATTTATGTAGTCAAAAGTAAATAAAAACGAAATCCCAAAATTGTCCACAAAAATTTGTCATAATTGGTACATTTATAATTGAATCAATTATTCATAACAATTGCTACTAGAAAATGCTACACGCAGTGTTTTTCCACTGTTTTTCATTCATAATCAATAGCCTGTACAATATTTACATAAATTGAGTGACATTTTGGGATATAAACAAACGCTAATAACTGTGCTGTTTATGAATATTATTTATTGAGACTTTACTTAAATATTATTAAGACCTTTTCTAATAAGCCCTTAAAGTATTTGTACTAATTAAAAACTAGTGGTATATTTTATGTAGCCATAAAATATGGAGATAAAATCATAATTATGCAAATCTCTTGCCTACTACAAGGGTAAGCTGATTGAATGTGGGTCAATTAAAACCACCCAGAGTCCGGCAGTGTTTGCACCGCATAATCTTTGTTGGAAACTTGGATTGTTAGGATAGTATCCTATGGAATGCTATACCAAATAAAGTGAAGCGATACGTCAGCGGAAATTTTTGTGCAAAGTTATTTTTGCTTTAGTCACAATGATATTAAAACATAATATGCCTATTTTGTATATGTATTTTCTTAACAGATTTACGGTGCAGAACACATTACTCTTTTACTAATTGAGTTTTTAGAGTCATATTTCATTCATGCTCATAGGATTAGAAGAGTGAAATAACACTTTCTTTCCAATTTGTCATAGTTGCATATCTTTAAATACTATTATTTTGTATGTCATTGTATTGTGATATTTATTTTACGATTATGTATGTATATAATCTTAATATTAAATCTTTATATTGTATGTTTTATTAATTAAATTAGACAGGTATCTAAATTGTTTTTTATATTTATTTTTCTACTAATCTTACACACAGTGTCTACATTTTTTTTAACTCTCCTTTCGCAGGTATGCTTAAGGTGCGTCCAGATCCGGCGAATGCGCTGCTCGCGTACCGTTAGCGAGCCGCTTGCAAACTGCGCGCGCTCATTTCATGTTCGTATGAAGCGCACGCGACGCCGCACGTGCGCCATTCGCTAGCGACCCGCGAGCGGCGCATTCGCCAAGTCTGGACACACCATTAGATAAGCATCACTTTTGTACTTGTTTTTCTGTTTATTTCTTCTTGTCTGTTTATTATTAATTGTGGACATTAATTGTTAAATAAATGCATGAAGACAAAATGCCGTCTCTAGAGACACCTAGAAATGGAGCGATAGTTCATATAAATAGGTAGGTATTGGTTGACATCTTCAGAACACATTATTTTAAATAAGTTCAAATAAGCAAAGCTTGATGCAAATTGCAGTATGAATACTCGTCTAATCTTAAAGACACCTAAGCGGCAAAGTTAAATCGACTTTATTAGCTTCCATAGCACTGTATAGTACATCCATTACTGTGCTAAAGTCCTTACCCGTTATTACCAGCGGACTGTTGGAAACTACTTGACCGGACAACTTTGTTAAAGCGTAGTTTGCTGTTCTAATGCTAGCGTGTTAATAGCTACGTTTATGCTGAAATTGTAGGGGATTTAACTATGATTATTCTGTTGTTAGTTATTAACAGAGAATATGTAATATCTTTCAGATCGCGTTTGAAACACAATACTGCGCTCCAAAACACAGATCGTTGACGCTCAGAAGACAGCCCAGCTTAAATGGGACTGGGCTGGTCATGTTTGCCACATGCTGATTGAGCAGTGGTGCTCTAGAATCTCATGATAGGTTCGCAAAATAATATGAAAGAGATGTTAGTTTTATTTTCGATGAACTAATACTTTTCTTCGACCATATATTTTAACCAACACGTAATAATATCCCAATCAATAATTCCCCAATCACCCGTTTATCGAGTTCCCATTTACCGTTCAAGGTCAAAATATGAAGACCATATAAAAACATTTAGCCATTTTCTTTGCCCGCCATCTCGATTATGTGCCTACCCGCATGGCGCAGCGGGGCGTAAAGCACAACTCTGTTTCTATATGCGTTTGTCTTGTTACAGTAGTGTACAGGACTTTGCACTATTTGCGTACTGCGTAATGCATTTGGATTAAAGTTCAGCTGCTCCACTATGCACTGGGAGTGTAGTTTTAAATTTCGAATGGATCTTAAAATGTGTTTCGTTTCTTTTGTTTTAATGTTCATTTTGTGTGTCGTTTCGTATTATCAAATGTACTGTTCTCCTTTTAGTGCGCATGTTACATTTACGTTAAAAGTAATGGAGCAATTTATAATACCTAATATTAACTTAGTTTTGTATATAAATGAGACTATACTATACTATTTGCTTAGTTCATTTTCGGTGTCACACATACAGCTATTTGAAAACAAAATTTAAATGTTTTGAAAGTTATTAACTTCTCAGGT
This sequence comes from Mythimna impura, assembly GCA_905147345.3. Classification (NCBI taxonomy): domain Eukaryota; kingdom Metazoa; phylum Arthropoda; class Insecta; order Lepidoptera; family Noctuidae; genus Mythimna; species Mythimna impura. The sequence goes on along the minus strand of LR990356.1, from coordinate 18,507,163 downwards.
GTAGTTAAACTCGATATTATGACGTCATTCTGTTTAAAGAACCAGTAACATTTATGTTATCGTAGTGTTAAAATACATTAAGTTTCGAAGTCGAGCGTTGAGCTGCTTCTTTAGATATGCATTTCTCGTGTATTGTACTCGGTGCAAAGAGCTCATAACAGGACTTTGCACTACTCATATACACCTACATATAAATGCTATGTTTCGCACAATGCAGTGTATTATAATGCATACAGAACAGCAGTTTTTATAGTGTAGAAAATACGATACAAAATATATTCGACGTATTTATGATGGTAATTTTAAAGGTTACTGCGATTTATTTGGTCGTCAGGCACAATTTGAAACAACGATAAATTTTGTTGTTTACTATAATAATTTGATGGTTATTCTAATAAACCAATTCGTAGAAACGTTAAACAGTGGTAGAATATTCAAATAGAACCTCAATTTGATTACTTACCTTCAAAATTCCAAGATATAATAGAATTCCTAGTAACACAACGAAAGTTTGAATTCATAATATTGTTTAAGATAAACCGTCTTAAATATTTCCTCAAAATCCAAACAAAGAAAAATACTAACAAAATATTATAGTAATTTTCGTAGCAATTATTGATAATTAAATCAACATAACCAACAATGAAATGAATAGTCTCTTCAATCAAAAAGTAATATTATTTATTAAGAATATGTATCCTCATTTCGTATCCCGACCTCCTTCTGCTTACATCACTATTGGTAACCTCAATTGGTGTTAAGACATAATTAGTATGTCCATTAAATCGTCTACAACACAGTAGGGGGTCACCAATGGTGAACCCATGCTGAGCTAGACGCTCTTAGTGTAGTCTTATAGTTGGCACTTATCCTTACAAGTGCCATGTGAATTTGGTTAGAAATATCCTTAGAGAATTGAGAATAGGTCGTTTTTTTATTTTTAATGTCACGTAAATTATATTCTTCTTTCATTTCGAGAAGAGATTCAACGCCCCTATGTATATTTTAAGGAAGAAGTACACATAAGATTTTTTTTGGGATTGATTCTTAGTCTTTAGTCTAGTCAAACACATATTTGTTGTGGACGTGGCTTTCTTGTTTTACATTTTGTATTTGTACACTGACGATATTGATGATCATTTTTAATACTCCTTAAATACATGGGTTGAATTCAAGTTTCAGTTTCTAATATACAGTTTGAAAATACAGTGAAATTGTCCTAAAATGATAAAGACAGTAAACCATTGACATATCAAATTGGAACTGTCATTATACTTTGATAAGCATACAAGAAAATATATTTATGTATCTAATAGCTTCATATAAACTTATGTAATTCACACGAAAACGTTCATTCTGTGAAAATCCCTATTGTATTTTCCTAACACAGAAAATAATTCGATTTGGTAATTTTGTTTTCTTAATTTTACTGCTAAAATTTGTATTTAAAAGTTCATTAAATTAGGACAATGTACGATAAATTCGACCTTGTTCCAACCAGGTACGGTTGGAATAAGGTCTAGGGATAATTATTTTCAAATTTACATTCAGTGATTAAGACTTACCTGGTCCTTTTCAATTGAAAGCTGTGATTAATTCTCCATGGTTGAAAAAACGTTACACAAAATATTATAATACAATAAAATGATTAAACAGGTGACGATGGTTGCAGATTTCGTAGTATTTGGTAGTATCAGTTCTGTTCAGTTTGGTAGCGGTTAGATAAAAAAAAATGAAATAAATAAAATAATAAACAATAAATGTAAAATCAAACAATATGTTATAAAACAAAATAATAATCGAAACAAAATATTTTACGAAAATAAAATATTTAAAAAACATCTACAAAAACAAAATCAAAAACGAAAAAATAAAATCAAAAACAAATCAAAAAGAAAAAGATAAAATATCCTATTTCTGCACCCATCGTCATAATCGAAAAGATTACTCACGTTTAGCTTCATGACGATCTTGTTGTACGCACGGTGCCATCTCTGCCTTGGCGTCAACTTTGGCTGTTCTGGCTGGAACTCCAGCCTGTCTTCCTCCGGCCTGTCCTGCTCCTCACGGAACACACTATCCTCCTCTTGATACGGTTCATCCGTCTCTTGGAATTGTTCTTGTTCATCAAACTTCTCCCTTCCTTCCCGAAAGGTATCGTCTTGGTCATTGTATGTATCGTGATTGTCACGATACCCCTCTTCATGGTCGTCATATAAAGGTTCGGCTTCGTGGAAGCCATCACTCACTTCTGGTACCTCGTGGTAAGTCGTGCGCTCTTCTTGGAACGTAACTTTGGTTTTATCCGTGAGTGAATCTGTGAAATGAAGCTATTCTGTTATAAGGCTTGACAATTTCAATGACAGTTTTCTTGGGTGACTGAATATGGTTTTTTTTGTTCTTTGAAACATCTAAACATATATTCTGATATTTGTTTTTTATCCAAATACATTACAATTTTTAAATTATATTTTGCAATACATGTTGCAAAATATTTTATCGCTTCATTAAATTGTTAAAAGTATTTTTGAAAATATTTTTAGTTATAATAATCAGATTGGAAAGACATTCATTAAAATGTTCGTCGTATACTCGAATAAATTTATGATAAGGACGTTATTTATGTAACATCTGAAAAAAAGTTAAGAACAAAAGCATTTTACCTTCTTGCGTAGTCGGAACGGCAAGTTTCTCTTCGGGATGAAAAGAACTTTGCGAGGTTCTACGATCAACAATCGATGGCGTTTGACTATGATAGCTATCGACTGAAGGTTTTCTTATTTGAGCTACAGTCCTCGTCGGAGACGCCTGCTTCTGCAAGCTGGGGCTTGGAGGCACTTCCGACAAACGCCTCTCCTCGGGGGCTTCTTCGAGGATGGTATCATGAGCATAATCATCTTCACGATACCTATCTAAAGAAGTCCTATCGCGGTCAATTGTTTGATCGTATTCAGTCTTATGATACTCGTCCTCGTAGGCACTTTCGTCGAAACTCGACTGGGTTAACTCTTCGGGTGCGTCTGGTAACGTCCGAGTACGACGCACCGAAGGTCTTTGCATAGACTCCTGTCTCCTTAGAGACGGTGTTCGCGGTAAAGAAACTGGGGCAGACGTGGTCACAGTCACAGTAGACACTGGCACTGACGGCAATACTTCTGGGACGGATGTTGTTGCTGACACGGTGCTTGTAAACGGTGTCACGGGAGCTACGGATGAAGCAAAGTGGTTTGCAGGAGCAGTCGTCGCAGGAACTGTGTGAGGTGGCTGGCTCACTGCTGGAGTTGACACCGCTGCGGCGGCTGCACCGAAGAAACTACCCAACTTCTTTGCACTACCCGCCATAAATGAACCTAAGGTAGTAGCACCGGCCATTACGCTTGTTTGGAGCTGTTGCGCAGGTTGTTGTTGTTTTGCTTGTTGTTGTTGTTGTTGCAAAGCATGCTGCTGCTGCTGTTGTTGATGTTTTTGCTGTTGTTGAAATTGCAGTTGATGTTGTTGCTTTTGAAATAGCATATCTTGTTGCTGCTGTTGTTGGAATGGCAATTGATGTGCTTTTTGTTGTTCATCATGTTGAAAATATTGCTGATCTTGTAAATATTGCTGGTCTTGTTCAAACTGTTGTGTAAAAAGCTGCTGTGAAACTGGCTGTTTCTCTTCCTCAGGGTACTGCGACTCAAATTGTAAATCATACTGATAGTCTTGTTGTTGTTGCTGGTAGTCTTGTTGTTGTTGATAGTCTTGCTGTAGATGTTCCTGTTTGTCTTCATATTGACTTTGGTCCGTAAACTGTTGATCTTGTTGGTCAAATCGATACTGTTGATCGATCTGTCGATCTTCATACTGTGGATCGACCTCCTGATAACTTTTACTGTGATACACATCTTGTTGTTTCGATACTGGCAATTGTGGTAAATAAGACGAAATTGTTGATGGCACTGTTTTCGGTAACAACGAATCAATCTCACTAGTAATAGGGTATGTGAACTGCGCTATTGTCTCTGTTTCGGTCCACGGTGCTTTTTGAGCTGGAAATTGGAAGAAAATGTTGTAAATATTAAATGAAAACTCTCCACACAGACAGTGAATGAAACGAGCCGTCATGTTTATGGCTTAAAAAGAACTGATGTTCATAACAAATCTATACGCCGTGGTACGGAAGTTCTTATCTTTTATATAACTCAATCATTTTTAATGTGAATTATTTTAAATTCTTGTTCCTTTTGTACTGACATTGACATAATTTTGATATCGTAAACTGTATGATACAAGTATGATGTGATTTTATTGTCAGATCTTTGCTGAATTTTGTTTTTGTAAGATGCTGGTTATACTGGCGACTGTTATTGTATTAAAATATTAAAAAGGTAGTTCTTTCTTTACACTGTCTGATTTACGATATTTAACGAAAAATAAAATAACTGCATAATTACCAGCTGCAGGCGGAGTGGCGTGTGGCGTTTCATCAAAGAATGGTTGCATCCCATCCGAATCGTAACTGTAACAAATAATAAAAATAAAAAATGAGATGCACTTTCGTAATCGATGATGCTTGAACAGGGTAGTTTCCTATAAAATATTTTTGGTTCATGACTTACATTACCAGAAAATATTGTATACGTATTTTTTCTGTTATTTTGAAAATTCCCGTAACAGCTTTGGTATACCTTTGGTATACCACCAAAACTTTGATGCGCTTAATATTTTTAATTTATTATTGATTTGAAAATGAAAAAAATACAAGTTTAATATTTTTTGATCACTATGTTTTTTTTTTTTTTAACTCATCGTATTGCATGCTATAAGGAGCTCTTATGCTCCTATTATGCTTATTTTCTATAATTATAATGACCAATCTTATTCTCTTCAGTTTCTGAAGTCTTTCAAACAATCTTCATTATTTTTGCGTTATTAATCCTATAAAATGTTATTAAATTTAACGAGAAACGACTTTAAATGCATTTTCACGTAACTTTATTTATCCTTCGGCAACACCTTAACGATGATATGAAAAATAACTTGATTCAGACTCACGTTCAATTATCTTGAAGTTACGACCAACATAATCAATACATCATGATTTTATGTCAATTGTAGTATGAGCATTAGATTTTACTGAAGCGAATTTGTAGTGGGTACATGAGTCAGATAAGTTCGGAGAACACGTGGTAGTCGATATGCATAAAAACACTGTATATTATGTTATAGAAATAATCGATTACAAAAAAGGTTCTCAGAATCTGGAAAGGTATGGGATTAAGGAAAATGTTTGTTATTGCATTAATATCATCACTTGGCTTTTTTACGGTATCGACCATGAAAGTTATTTTTTCCTCAATGCGGGTTTTTATGGTTTTATATAGTAATTTAATTCTGAAAGATATAGTCTACTATTGCATCACAATGTAAATATTATTTTCAAATATATACATAGCACAATGTGCTATGTTTTTGTGAAATAAATACTTTATTATTATTATAATTCAAGCAAATATGACTGTGTTTATTTTTGTACAATATTTTACACTACATTATGAATAAAACAAAAAATATATCTATTTATAATAAAGAATGGTTTTTTAAATAACCTAGAAATTAATTCTTCAAATAATGAGGAAGAGTGAGGGCGTGGCCTAACGATAGCCGATACCGTTAGCTATAGCTACCTGAAGCTATCGCTATCTCTTTTGTACGCATGTTACCTAATAGCGGTGACGTCACATTTTAGTTTGTGCATTCTTTTTCTATTACTTGTCAGTTTTGCCTACCACAACATTTAAAAAGTTCTAACCTACTGAATTTTGATTAGATTTGACAATTTCGTTCTATTTACGATTTGTATAAAGTCTCTTTTTGATATAACTAATAAAAAACTGGGTAAGTGCGAGTCGGACTCGCGGACTGAGAGTTCCGTACAAACTTACCTATGTAAATAGTTCAATTCCCGAATGGAGTCTCGAAGATTTTTCAGAATTGCAAAAAAAAGTATAATTTTTTTGTGACAAGGCCACCACAAATTTACAGTTTTCAGATTTATTCCTATACCTGTGCTATAAGACCTTGCTTTATGCTAAACTAGTGACCCGCCTCGGCTTCGCACGGGTGCAATGCTGATCACTTCATAGTATAAAACAAAGTCGCTTTCCACTGTCTGTCCCTATTTACACTTAGATCTTTAAAACTACGCAACGGATTCTGATGCGGTTTTGGTCAGCAATGCACCCGTGCGAAGCCGGGGCGGGTCGCTAGTACTAAATAATATAATACAGAATGTCTTTATATACAACGTTCACAGCATTTTTGTCATCAGACAATACAATAATATAATATAATATATTAAATATAAACCTTCCTCTATAATCACTCTATCTATTAAAAAAAACCGCATCAAAATCCGTTGCGTAGTTTTAAAGATCTAAGCATACATAGGGACAGACAGCGGGAAGCGACTTTCTTTTATACTATGTAGTGATTTCAGGATTCTGGGTCAACGAGAATTACCCTATCAATTTTGATTCCTTTGAGATATACGTTTACTGCGACATAAACGGCCGTATATTTTTTATTCGTTTACTTAGAAGTTTGGTATTTTCACTGCTTCAAGGGACTGCAGATTTAACTATATAATTTTAATTTCATTTCGATACCTCCACGCGTTTCCGAGATAAAAAGTCTTGACAGACAGTCAGACTGACAGACTGACAGACTGACAGACAGACGGATAAAAAAGTGATCCTATAAGGGTTCCGTTTTTTCCTTTTAAGATACGGAACCCTAAGAAAACATTTCGTTAACCACCCATTTTTTTTCTGAACATATTCTTTATAATATATTCGAAAGTGTTTTAAAGGCATAAAAGTTTTTGTGTTAATATTTACCTATTTTTTTTTTTGTGGGAAATCATTAAACGGTTTCTCCCGATCTAGAGCGGAGTGGGAGGGCGAGTCAGACTTTTACTGACTAAAAACCCACTTCTATGTTCCTCCTTTGCCTTACGTTTCAGGAGTTTAACCATAAGTTTGGAAATGTGCAACTTCTTCGATTAAAATTAGTGTCTCCCTGGTAAGTTACTTAAATAAAACTAATTACTTTGAATAGATTCTACTTACGTCGTATTATTATAATTAGTATCTTGATACGGTTCTGTGGCAGTGTCTTGAAAGTCTTGTTGAAACCCGAAGCTTTCGTAACCATAACTTACATCAGGAATAGGCTTTTCAGGTTCTGTAAAACAAAACGTACATTTAGTAAAAAGGTTAAGTTTTATCTTGGCGTAAGCGGCAAAACAAGAATATGTTTCTGCCCCCCTAGCCAAGTTACAATCGTATCGTTCGGCGCGAACGCCTCGAGTAGGCCACGCCTCCGATTCCTTTGTTCTGACGTCATCTCAACGCTCAGTCACGTGGTCAGAACATAGGATTCGGAGGCGTGGCCTACTCGAGGCGTTCGCGCCGAACGAAACGATTGTAACTTGGCTAGGGGGGCTGTTTAGCCAAACATGTTCTATTTCATTGATTTTTTTGAGTATTGTTTATATTACCAGCTTCAAAAAAGGATGTTTTCAATTATATTATCTTGTTCAGCAATATGTTTGCCAAATATTAACCAATGTTTTTAAAAAAAGAAAAAAAAGGCCACCAAAAAAAAAACAACAAACTACTTATTAACTGTAACTTTAAATGTCGAACTATTTTAATCTATCATTGCTGTTTCGAATAAAATTATCTTACTAAGTTATTTTTATTCGAATGCTATTGTTAATAATTCTAATGCTAATAATACTACGTACAATAATAAGTTAGAGTTAAATAGCTTTATAGTATTTAAAACTTGAATATAATAAATTATTAAGAATTGTTCTTATGGACATAACATAAAAGAAAGTCTACCGTTTGGGAGTTAACATGATTTTTAAAAACCATAGGTTTTATTTATACTCTGTTTTTTTAAGAAACGAGTACTGAAAATTTTGACTGCGTTTCTATTGGTCCGCGTAATCAACATAACGTCCGTTCCACACAAACGCAGTTTATAGTTTGTGCGTGAGTCATGGCGGACATATCTACTGTAGTTAAGCGTACTAAGCGCCCCTTGCAATCTACAGAAAAACAAATGATATACAATTTGTTTAAATCGTTTCATGAGTCTGATACAAGATTATTATACAAGAATTGTATAATAATTATTTGATTTATGTGTTCTAGTGCATAATATATACATAAATACAGTTACAATAATGTTTTATTATTATTTATTTATGAAAATATCATATAACGCGAACAAAAAATTTTGTTACGAATATAAATCATAAAATAATAATTTAATTTTCTCTACAGTAAATTTCAGAAGTATTCATATGAACCGGCCTTAACCATTTCAAAACAAGAACAAGCGCGTTGGCCCCGCCGCGAGCAATGACCCATCTCACTCTGTCGATACCGGAAATGTGCGAGAGACATACTTAGTACTCGTTTGTTAATAAAAACAGAGTATAGTACAGAAGTCAGAGCCTCACTGTATTTGTATATATTTTTTACATCAATAAATCTTATTGTATTAAATTTGGTATTGCAAGATGCACAAACAGCTATTTCTATCGACAGTAACCCACTAGCGATAGCAAAATGTATGTGTTACAGATGCACGGATCATGAGCACTGACTTATACAGTTCTACTTGCGCAGAAGCACACAGAAGTGAAATATCGGGTCTCTTTAGTGGTATGAAAGGAGATGCGGGGGCGGGGAGGGCAATCCTTATACAGTGATTGGCTTGCCGATGTTGTACGATGCGCAAAGCGATCCCCGCTCTTTCGCTGAGCGCTCAAGATTCGTGCCGCTATCTGTACCGTCGATAAAACTCGCTGTATGTATACCAAGTATGATTGACTAGTGAAACTCCATGTTTTAATGGTAAACTTACTGTTAGTTCTATGGTCAAATAAATCTCGCTCCTCGTTGCAACCTCGAAATAAGTCTCGTTGCACGTTGCAACCTCGAAAAAAGTCTAAGAGGCATACTGGAGTCGCATTCTTCAATCCATGTTCAGTCATTCAGACTGGCTTGCACTAAATACACTTAGGGCCGAATTCACCAATAAAACTAATCGCGTTTTAACGTTTGGCTCGCATAATCGCGTTTAGCCACTGTGACTAGTGTCACTTGTAAAAATACAACAAAAGAAAAATTTAGACAAGTGACACTAGTGACAGCGGCTAAACGCGATTATGCGAGCCAAACGTTAAAACGCGATCAGTTTTATTGGTGAATTCCGCCCTAAGAGCTCGATATACACGAGGGCATGTTACAAATGGAAGAAGTAACTGCAGTGACACTTGACACACACGATGGCTGCCACTGATCTTCAAAGATGAAATGTCGACGGCCACCGTCGATGCGTCAACAGCTGCCGCCGTCGTGTCGACGGCTGCCGCCTCCCCATGTCGACGGCTGCAGTTACCTCTGCCGTTGGCAACACGCCGCTTGTATGTATGAGCTTTTAGGGCTAAACGAATTTGAAATATCATTCCATTTCAGTCAATGACGTTTGCAAATGTGCAAGCAGGTCTAAATATCGATATTCTTTATTGAAAGCTTAGCTCACCGGGTACGTAAGGCACGTGCGTAAGCGTGGAGGCGGAAGGCGCGCGCCTGGGGCGCGTGAAGCTGCCGTATGAGGTCATAGATGACGTCATCGACGTGGGAGGCTGGGGCAGGCGGCGGCCGCGACTGCCACGCGTCGAGCTCGACTCGCTGCCCGGGGGTACCGGCAGCGCGCGGCCCCGCTTTGGGGTCGACGATGGCGTGGCTGTAAGGGAAGCACGTTGATTGAAGCTTTGGCAGCGTTTGTGGCCTGTAAAGTTAGAAAGGCTAGCCATTTCTATCAATTAAAGAACCTTTATATTTTTTTTATTTATCGAAACTTCATGCAACTTAGAGGTACAAAAGGTGGACTTAATGCCTTAGGCATTCTTTATCAGTCAATCAAGGGTGGTGAAGAGAAAACATGGCAGGTGCATAAAAATAAATTTAAAATAGATTGTTAAGAAAACAAAGATTAAGGTTAAGGGATAAGTTTGCAAGGGTGCAAATCTTTTCTGGTGATTGCACTGTTCAAGAGGTCAATATTTCTCTCTCCTAATTTTGCTGTGCTCGACAGAGTCTACATTGATCTTTGACTATTTGTTATACCATCTATGTACATCTATGGATTCCAATAAAGTATTGAGTATTGAGAATCTTTCAGTCTTCTGCAACTACCTCTGGCCGAGTATGGATTTTAAGTTACAGGGCCCGCACCTGAAATCTGATGGTTGTCCATCCACAGATCTACTGGAGGTATTCTTAATAAATAAATTACCGTTTTTACAATATATAACAACTATTCAATTCCAGCTATCGTTTAACAGTGAAGTTAACCTATAAGTTTTAAATTCTTCCTGTTTAAGAATCTGTTTCTATCTGCGGTTCCCTATTTCTGCTCATCATCACAACATTAATTACATGTATTGCGTTTTTATTAAGCTTCTCATTATAACCATAGTAGTAAATACATTATTTGCTAAAGCTAAATAAGTTGTATTAGACAAAGAGTCGAAAAGCTGGTGGTTACCTGGAAGACTTGCGGCAGATCTTCGCGGCCGTGGCCTGTACGGCGCCATCTCATTGTAGTCAGAATACCTTGACGATGGCACCAACTGAAAAATTACAACACTTATTAATATTTCTTTGATGGTGCACAAATCCCTCTCTAGAGAGAAAGCCTGAGTCCAGGGGCGTAGCGTGGACTAATTTAGACATGGGCGAAGGCGAATTAATCCGAAAACTAGACAGCGACTGTCGCAACCCAGTATTCGAACATATCGTCGCTTACCATCAGGTAAAGTAGTGGTCAAACGCGAGCCTATAAATTATAACACAAAACTCTCGTTCTTACCCCTTTGGGTGCGAGGCCGTAAACCTCGCCCAAGCCTAGGTTAAGCAACACTTGCCGAGGTCAGTATGTGGATGGGTGACTATCATTCATTACATTTCGAAACTCATCCATGCCTCCAAAAGTCCTGTGATTCATTGTAGATATTTGACAGTAGTTTTTCTTCTTCTTCTTCTCGTATCGATGGTCTTTTTTCCCCTCAAAGTTTTTGGGCCCAGTATGTTGTCACGTTTATAGCGGCGTCAGTAGCGTTTTTTAGGGCCTCCAGAGTAGTAGTAGGGACATTTTGGGCACTCTAATAAGTGGGCCATCGTCTGGTCAGAAGCATCGCACTCACACTGACAGTAGAGACGGACAGTCAAAACCCCGAAAAAATGGTTTTACTAAGAGGGTATCGTGTCAATGGGTTGTGGAGGTCAGATAAACAATAGCTCCATATAAAATACTGATATCCAGCTGCATCAGGTTAGACTACAAGCCGACCACAACTTACTTGTGAAAAGTTTAGGCAGATTGATTTCCAGCACACACATTTTCAGAACACATTAAGTTGGTAATTTACTTATTAGGTAGGTAAATATATTCTGATATAGAAATAAAGAAAGAAGACAAAGTTGTTCGTTTTGGCACATTACTAACTAAACCATGATAAATGTACGGCTACTTCAAACATATGCATAGAGCATATATAGAACCTGTACTTATGGAGCCCTTTTCAATAACAATCAAAAATTAATATTTAACAGTGTAACATTTTTTTATTGTCAAAGAAATGATTGGGCGGTTGGCGAGCGATTGGCTGCAGCACTACGCGTCTCTAATTTGATTCCTGCATGGAACATAATTATATTTTTCCATACAAAATGATACCCAGTCCCGGAACGACTGTCTGTGAGCCATCTACGGGCTACATTCTTGGTCTAGGTGTATTGTATTTGTAAACAAATCCACGTTACTGGACTAGTACGGGGTAACGTTTTAAAAAAAATGTATTAATGACAATGGCATAAATACAGATTTATCTAAAGAAAACGAATCTTATGAGATGCTCTTACCGGTTTAGGCGGCACTTGCGGCAACTGAACAACTGAAGACCTTCTCTTATTGACAATATTTTCGAACTCCGTCGGCGTGAGGCCATGGCCGTCATCGTAGAAGTACTGACCACCGCCACCGCTGTCCCACTGCCTGGAGTCGTCACCAACGTACGACGTTTGGTAGGGGTACGACGACGAGTCGTAGAACTCCTCGTAACTGGGCTGCTGAGATATATGCGAATGGTCCCTGGAAAGACAAAATTTAGACATTTCAATTAGAGTAGTTTTCGTCAGGAGAGACACACCGCTATGATAGTTATAGACCCAGTTGAAAACGGGAAAAAAGCTTTTAGCAGCGAACTGCTAGTAGTGAAACTATAATAAATATGCTATCTGGTATAAACAACTTGGATTGACCAGCGCAAGGTTCTATATGATATTGTGATATCGAAGGAGGTCGCATCTGCTATTGCTCTTATTAACTTGACTACCAATGAAAATGAAAATGTTACTTTTTAAACTTTATGCAAATGTAATGTTTGAATTCGATAGGGAAAAATGAGATTTTTTTTCTAAAGCCAAATGAGTTAGGACAATAGTCAAACCAACAGGCGGATTAAATAATTTTATAAATAACAACATGAAGTATTTCTAAGAATAAACCTAATAATATTGAAAACACAAAAGTCTGTAAAATTTATCTCCGACTTCCATAATATCAACGCTATTAATAAGATAGATTGGATTATTTTTTATTTAAAATACAATACACGATATCGCAGTGATCGTTACCATTCATATTCAAACGCTAGAAAAAGGTTTGGTTTGTCAAAAGCGCGAAAGCGTTAGTATCATCAAAAAGAACGATATAAATCGTATTCTTATTTAATTTTGCGTGAGTGTGTATGTATGAAAGTTGTTTAACCTTTTGACATCCTTTTTTTTAAGGGTGGAAATCATCCAATGACTTCTTCCGCTCTGGGTAGAATGGCATGTCAGACTTTTACTGACTAAAACCACACCTGTGTCCTTCAGTTGCCCTTTGCGTTCTAGGACTACGGGTTTCCTTTTCAGAAATTCCCGGGCATCGGCCCTGCTGGGCCTCTACGGTTTGCTGACATCTCTTTAAGGAGCGCGTGGATCACTACGTGCTGGGCTTCGTCCGGTCAATTACCGAACGGCCGGAACCTTTTGACCGCCTACAAATATCCGGCAAACACACTCGCGTTTATTCCACCAGGCTCGCACATCCATGACCAAATACTCCATTTCTTCAGCTCTATGGATATAGAAGAGTTAAACGAGATGGATTTCTCAGTCACAAACACACGACCCTGGCGAATAGGACACCAAAACACTCGTCAAAACAATCCGACGCGAGCGGTTAAAGGGTTAAAATGGTACCTCGTGTGCATGATGCTGGTGCTGTAGGTCTCGAACCCATACATAGGCATGTTGTCATCGTACAGCGTGTTCTGACGCTCCAGGCTCGGCCGACGCTGCTCTTCTGTAAATGGATGGATTTTTTTTACTATATAGTATTTGAATTTTTGAACAAAGTTGTAGATAAAATTGCTATACCAATAATTTTCAAATTATTTATGCACTTATCCCAGTCAATCACTTTTTGTTCTGACATTTCCAGCAATTAGCTTGAAAAGTGATTGACTAGGAACTTTCACAAGTAAACCCATAAACCAATAGGCTACAATAAATGTTGTGATGGCAGCACTTGTGCAGTAACTGGAAAATCAATGTTAAACATGGCCGGAGGTTACAAAATATGTAAGTGAACTTCTCTTTCCAAATAAAATAACTTAAAGCTATGTTGAAAAAAATCATGTGATTTGCTAATAGAACTGAATATTTTTAACCGAGTTCCAAAAAAAGAGGAGGTTCTCAAGTTTTCTGAATGTGTTTTTTTTTTCTTTTTAGCGATATATTCACCAAATGTGAACCGATTTTGTCGATTTTGTTTAGAATAATTTATAGATGCTTATGTGGTCCCATTTTTTAATGAAGATCTAATAAACTTTGGAGATAGACCATGGAACATTTCAATAAACGAAAGCAAATCTTACGGCATTACTGTCACATGTCTGCCAAAATATAAAAAAAAAAACAAAATATAGACTTCCGAGATTAAAGTTATCTGCATTTTTTAGTTTGTTTATCAGATTGGTTGTATTTTTTTTTTTGTTTATAAAGGTCTGCTCGGGCAATCAAAATGTCGAAATGCTGCACTCGTATTGTATATGAGACTTATATCTGTGTTTACCTCCAGACTGCCAGTCAGCCGCGGTCCTCCATGATATCGCTGACTCCACACTCACTTGTGCGTGCAGCTGTGACCACGTGTCTATCCTGAAATTATACAAAGAAACACTTAAGTATAGCTATTGTCTATTTTTAGGATATGAATTTTAATAATCTCATTGTTGTCTTCAATTTAAATGTATCCTATGTAATAGGAGAATATTTTTTTTAACCCCCGACGCAAAAAATTGATGAAATTTTATAAGTTTTATTATTTTTGTATGTCTGTTTGTAGCACCGTAGATCTTAAACGTGGGAACCAATTTGAATGCAGTTTTATTTAATTAAAAGACAGGTTTTCTAGCGATGTTTTATCAAAATCGGTTCAACCATTGATTGGGGAGAAGGAGTAAAAGTGAGAATGGACAACCAAATATTTGCAAACATGGCCAAGTGGGGTATCAAATGAAAGGGATAAGAAGTACATTTTGTTTGAAGGGACATAATTTGTACCTCAAGATTTTTAATTTTACAATTCTTATATACTTCAGCAAAATTACATAGCAGTTTGTTGGCAGACGTAGCTCCCGTGTTATTAAATTATTAATATTGCAAACATTGTCATTACACACAAATTTCAAATTCAATTTAATTCAGTTCAATCTAATTCAATCCAATGCGCACATACGCTCAAACGCTCCTGCCCCCCTAGCCAAGTTACAACCGTTTCGTTTCGATTCTCTTTTCGTTGATCGCCTCGAGTCAGCCACGCCTCCTATCCCTTTGTTCTGACCACGTGACTGAGCGTTGAGATGACGTCAGAACAAAGGAATCGGAGGCGTGGCCGACTCGAGGCGATCGACGAAAAGAGAATCAAAACGAAACATTTTATCCCGAGAGTCCTTTGGAATAGTTTTCTACTTTCATGCTGGCGAAGCCGCTGGCAGAAGCTAGTTCAACATAAAACACACACACACACACACAACACACACATACAAAAACACACACACTAACACACAACACACATACATAAAACTTTTGGTTCTTATATTTACCTGTTGGTCCGCGGCTGACTGTTATAATAAAGCGGGTCGGTATCCCCGTGTATGTGGTACTCGTCCCTCTCGTACGAATTCTCACGAGATACCTCCAAGGATCTCTGAAAATGGTAAAAAAACTCTTGTTAAAATTTTTGTAATTAATAGTGGTATTATCACCTAGTAAATCTTTAAAGAAACCTACAAAAAGTTCAAAACAAGTCATTTTAAGTAGTTTGATGCAGTTGGTGGAATTTGTTTTAAGTTACCTTTTTTTTAAAGGTTTGTTAGAATTTTTTAGTATTCAAATGAATTCAATAAATTATTGTAAACTTTTTTTTATTGCATCGTCTTTTTGTTTTATTTTGTATTTCTATTTCAGTTTTGTCTAAACTGCAATTTTAATAACGTACTTGTTAACTCCGTTTTGGTTTAGCTGTGGTTTTAACTGTAAGTACAAAGAATAATTGTAATAAAAAAAAAAACAGCTGCATGCGGGAACAGCGGCCAGTCAATCATGCCAATTACAGCGAACTCGCATTTCACTATAGACAACTACTATATATATAGCGACTTTTTTTACTAAACGGAGCCACGTCCCATATTTTTGACCCCGCTTTTTAGTCACCATTTGCCAGATGTTGCCAATTTGAATTAATTAAATGACAAAGCTACCTATAACTAATTATTTAAACATTATCAGATAGAATGCATCAGGACGAATGGGCTAAAGTCGCCTCTCAGTGGGAGCTAGAGAACTAGAGTTATCTCTAATGAAAGCAGGAACGCTGGCGTGAATTCTGACTGAGGCATTCACAACGGACTGGTAAGAGAAAGCAACACACCGGGAAGAATAGAAGGCTTTGGGTGAGAACTTAGCCCAGCTGTGGAAAATTATGGGTTAATAAAACAATAGTGACGAACAACCCTAACCAGTAACCTTCTGCGACTGGACAGAAGCAACCTGCACCTGTTGGCGGGAACCATCACCGAACACTGTTTACTGAATAAACACTTCTTCATAATGACTATCACAGATAGTCCTCTGTGAGTGCAGAACATGCATGAAGTCGGAGGAAACTGTCGTGCAAGTGCTCTTCGAGTGCACAGCCGTCAGTGAAATAAAAACATGAACCTTGGGAGCACCGAATTCACTCATAGACGCCCTGAGCAAACTGAAAGAACTCATCTGCTTTTGGACAGAGGTGGACTGGTTAGAATGAAGGCTGCCACGTACTGCTACGTAATAGTCCAGCAAGGATTATTGTACGTACTATTGAGCATCGATGCCAAGTTGCTAGCCTGTCGGTTTCCTATCGTTTACATTTCGGGGAGTGTGCATTGGAATTGCACAATTTAATTTCGCCAAGTCCGATCCATCATCAAACCACTAGACGTACGGCATTGTGCCACCGATACATGGTGGACAACCCACCCACACGCACAAAGCGTTTTGGGAACACATTCATTATGCGTACAGCTAAGGTGTGGAATCCCCTACGTGGTCTATGTTTTCTGATAGCTACAACCTAGGAGTCTTTAACTCAAGAGTAAATAGGTTACTTCTAGGTAAGCGTCGGCCACATCATCGCTTCCCATCAGGTGAGATAGTGGTCAAACGTGAGCATATACATAATAAAGACAAAGTGCGGAAACCAGCCCACAAAGAATAGAATAGACCATACCTGTGGTGTGTGCATCTGGTGCGCATGACTGCGGAACTGCGACGCGCTGCAGTTGGCGTGCTGCCCCACCGGGTAGTTGAGGTCCGACGTGTAGTCCGAGTCCTCTGAGTAACCCGCTGGAATAAAAGACATATAAACGTTAGAGAAGAATGAAACAGGGAAGAAGTAATAATGTAAGTGTTTTACCCTACTAGTAAAGGGTATTTATTTATTACTAGCTTTTGCCCGCGGCTACCCACGTACACGCGTATGTCACTCAGGAATAAAGCAGCTTTCTATCGGTGAAAAAATTTTAGCTATCGCATCAATACTTCCAGAGATTACCTCCTACAAACAAAAAAACAAGCTTTACCTCTTTATAATATTAGTGTAGACTAGATAGATACTGTTAGCAGCCTCGACTGCGGTTTTTCCATACAATTTTTTTACACCTGTTTCAACTCCTCAGTAGATGAATTTGGGAAATTCCTTTCTTATTTTTTGTTTACATCATAAAAGAATTTGTGCAAAACTTCCGCATTCTAGGTGTATGGGCGGACTTAATACTTTATGTGCTCTCTACCAGTCAACCAATGGTGGCAAAGACCATATGGCAGGTGCATAAGAAAACATTATTTAGAAAACAAATGCACTATAAAGTATCTATATAGATATAGGTTAATGCTGGTACAGACAAAAAATAATATTTTGTAGTTTCTGTTAACATCTCTAATGAAAAAAATCTTGTTATTTTTGTTGTGGTTGTCGCTGTTATGGATTATGGCTTTGAAAAATAATAGTAGCCGTGCTCTGCGAGAAACTTGTTACTTTAAAGATACATAGTTTCCGCCATAGCATAGCATAGCATAGTCGGCCTTATAATGTTCCCACTGTTGGGACTCAGGCCTCCTCTCTAGGAGAGGGAATGGGCCGTAATCCACCACGCGGGCCCAGTGCGGGTTGGTTCCCGCCATAAGGGGTTGTAATATGAGGCCTTAAGGGCTTATGTCTAAAATAACTGATAGTACGTGGCGTGCCTTAGTACCGAGTTTGCTTCCCGCATATTTCGGCAAGGAAGATTGAAAAAATCGAATAAAATTTTATTCGATACGCGCCACGTAAAACTAATTCAAACCGCCAAATCATTAATTTATTAATTTCTTGTGTAAAAACTATTTAACATAATAATAATATCGGTACTCTTATGTATGAACAACCCTTTTTTGAATACAGGACATAATAAATATACGAAGTAGACAAATAAATTACATTGGAAAAAAGAAAAGACAGATAAATTGTTTTATATTTTGCATACCCCACTTGACTATATTGTGAATTTTTAATTAATTATGTATGATTTTATTGTTTTTTTAGAATGAATTTTTTTTAACGTACTAATTGACGAACTAATTAATTTATACATTTTATTACCGTACTAACATAGTTTCAAGTTTCAACCACTAACATAATTTTATAACAAAAATTTATGAAAATTCAAAGTCTGAAATAAATAAATAAATTATTATATTTTTAAAAAGTGGATGTATATTCCCACTTTCACAACGTAACTTCTAAATGGTTAACCGATTTTGATAATAAAACATGTCTAAGAACCATCACTAGAAAGACTGCTTTAAAAAAGAACCGCATCCGGTTCCCCGGGGCCCTGGAACGAAGGCAAAGAAGGAACAGGAGTGGGTTTTTAGTCAGTAAAAGTCTGACACTATCTCTCATGCTCCGCGCAAGAGCGGGGGATGCCATTGGATGATTTTCCCACCGAAAAATCCGAATCGGTTCACATAGCTACGGTGCTACAGATAAACGTGACACACACATAGCAGTCAAACTTATAACACCAGCCCCCCTAGCCAAGTTACAACCGTTTCGTTTCAATACTCTTTTCGTTGATTGCCTCGAGTCAGCCACGCCTCCTATTCCTTTGTTCTGATCACGTGACTGAGCGTTAAGGTGACGTCAGAACAAAGGAATCGGAGGCGTGGCCTACTCGAGGCGATCCACGAAAAGAGAATCGAAACGAAACGGTTGTAACTTGGCTAGGAGGGCTAGGTTGATAAAACATTCCTTATTGTATCTATCTCTGCTCCGCCTTAGAGCAGAAGAAATCATTAGATAAATTTAAAAAATATTTTTTATCTTGAAATAGGGGAGACTGAAGGAATACTGTGGGTTTTAGTCAGTAAAAGTCTGACACTCCCTCCCACTTCAACCAGAGGGGAAAAAGTTATTTGATGATTTCCCACGTATTAAACAGGCTTACCAACACAAGTAGATACCACCTCCCAATGTACCTTAATAGGTACCTTATGTAAGTAACAGCCTGATGATTAGAATACAGCTGCTATAGCGATTAACTAAAGCAGCTTTAAGTCTATTATATCTATAGAGATGTACAAATTAATCTACCCGACAAACTACAGCTGCACTCTCAATGGATTATGCTATAATCACTTTGCGTTATAGGTGTTACGTTTTCAATCAAGACATTTTAAATGACAACAATCAGATTTTTATGGAAGCAAACATTTTCAAGCTATTTTATTTAAATGAAAACTAAAGGAGGCTTGCTTATTCTCAATTTTTTTACAAAGTTTCGTGACAATTACATATACTTTGAAAAAAATTTAAGCTGAAAAATTCGTAAGTGATTTATTCTTGAAAACATGTTATTTATTGATAGATTTATTTTATAATGTGAATGTGAGAACACTGTACTCTGAGTCTACAAATTCATAACTTCTTTTCTATTTTGATTCTATTTTTTATTTATTTTTTTTACTGTGCTTTCAGGTACAGTGATGACTGGTCTAAACTGTCTTTTCATACCTATTAATTCATAAATATTGTAAAAACAATATTTTTTTTTTAAGAGTAACTATGGAGTTTCTTTCTGTTTGTTCTTCATAGAAAACGATCGTGCACTTGCTTCTAACGTTTTATAAGAGCGCATGTAGGCTTATGTTAAACTACTGGCAGAAGCCAGCGGTTTCGCCGGTGTGAAAGTAGGTTTCTCCATACAAACTTTGGACCCCCGTTTCATCCCTTTAGGGGGTGAATTTTGGAAAACCGTCTCTTAGTGCTCGCCTAGGTCATAAGAGAAAACGTTGTGCAAAATTTCAAGTTAGTCCCAGTAGTTTCGGCTGTGTGTTGATATGTCAGTCAGTCACTTTCTCCTTTTATATATACTTACTGATAAAAGATTTTGGATAGAATTGAAAATCAAAATGATGATAGGTGACTATACCAATTTGGTACAATATACTTTAAAATGTACAACCTCTTCCCCTTCCTTTTTTATATATACATATGAGTACAAACGAAAACTGAAAACCTCCTTTAAAAGTTATTTGAAACCGATACCACTACATTAGAAGTCGTTCCTACAGTTACGTTGGTAATGATCGGACCATAAATCTTATATGCACGAACGATCGGACCCGAAACTACCATCTATCTGTATCGACTCATAAATAGACATTCGTTCCGAGCTCAGTCGGCTAACGTCATATAATATAACTACAACGTTTTGGCACTGGCTGTACGAGAATAGCCTTTCATGGATAAAAATAGTTTGTATTCGGAAAACTGGTTGGTTTTTGAAAGTATGTGGAACAAAATGTTTTGTTTTTCGGTTGGGAAAATCATCTAACGACATCGCTTTGTTTTTGTTTTTCATTTCAATGTTCCAGGGCCCCGGGGATCTCTTTCGCATCACCCATGATCCCAGTAGGCTTTGACCCTACTGGGCCCCTACAGTTGCTGACATCTCCTTGAGGCACGCGTGGAACAGTACGCACCGTCGACGACTTGGGCTCGGTCCGGACGGTTACCGGACGGTCGGACGGTGAGCCACCCATTGCTCGTCGTCCGCAAGCCTACGCCTACGATGGCCGGAAATCGGGATCAGAATCCCGGCGGCGATTGGGGCGTGAGGACCGTTGCCTCACGCGATCGGCCGCCTCCTTTGTTAGCATTACTGCTTCTCAAAAGGAGGCAACCGCCTGCCACTCCTCCTCGCTCCGGACCATAGCCTGTACCAAGCCCCGGCGCGAGAGATCGCCGCCGCCGATCGCCCCCACGAGGACACGGCGTTGCTCTGCCCAAGCGGGGCACACCTCCACCGTGTGCTCCACCGTGTCCTCCGGGCGGTCTACACAATGGTGACACCCGGGCGTTTCTTCCGCACGAATCCGGTGCAGGAACCTCCCGAACTTACCATGTCCGGTGAGGACCTGCGTCATGCGGAAGGTAAGGACGCCGTGTTGCCTTTCCAGCCACTCCTCAAAGAGACCCGACAGACGGGTGTAAAATCATATTCAAGTAACTGCACGATAGATGATTTCGGACTGTTATATATGTTCAAATCGCGCAGAGAACTTTTAATTGCGCGATGGACGATTTCGAATTTTTTAGTTCTTTTATGGCGCCATAGATGTTGCTCAGGTTCCTAGTACTCACCTAGATAATCACCAAAAAGATATGTAACTCGTGGAAAAGAAATCGTTGACAAAGAAGGTATCAAATTTTTAAATCTTTTTTGAGTACGTTTTAACAAAAAACCCGGGATGCGTAAGGGAAACAAAACGGCGACACCCAGCGCAGCGACCAATTGGTCAACCACTACGCCAATGGTGTCGCCAAAATTGTGCGTTACATTAGGTGCCATCGCTAAATGGTAGAATATGTCTTTTTACTTAATCTCCTGTAATAACATCTCTTGTATCCATATTTTGACCTTCTTCGGCCATGTATCTCGTCGTGGTAATAACTCCATAGAGCGTCTCGTAGTGCAGGGCATAGTTAAGGGGACCAGGCCACGTGGTAGATCACCAATGAGATGGACAGACCAGATCAAGGACGCAACTAAGTGCTCAGTTTACGAATGTACCAGTGTACGATGATCACTCATCGTGATTCTCAGTGATGACCACGACCACTCTGGCAAGAGTGTACCGACTGAGAAGATCCATGTTCACTTTATCATCTTCAACCTCTTGCCCCACACTGGTATATGCCTCTCTTTTCTTTCACTATACCTGCGCCACCCTTATCATGATTTTAACGATGATAGCAACAATTTTGTTTCTAATCTTTTATTTACTTCATATCATTTTGAGGGTTAATAATGAAGCGTATAAGATACGTTGTACTGCTGACGTAAACGCCAAATTACAACTGAGCGAACACTTCAGATATTTCCCTTTTATTTATATAAATATTTTTATTTTATTTTTTTGTACCTCCCAAATTGTCTCCACTACTCTTGGTTGACTGGTAGAGAATGCATAAGGCCCGGCTTTGTAATTTTGTATGGCATTAAGTTTTAATAAATACGTAAAAACTAGAAAGAAAGAGACATAGCACACATAGCATACCATAAAAATAACAATAACAACATTATAATATATAATACTCAAATTTCGTCACTTAGTTAGGTAGTCGTTGGTTTCGGAATTAATTATTTTGAGTTAAGAACGTCTCATGTAGGGTTCTACATGAAAGCCAAATATTCACAGGTTTTCATTTCAAGCTAAATTAAAGTTAGAGAAATGCTCTAACTTCAACTGCTTAATCTAATCTAATCAAGAATCGGGAGTAAAGCTACTCACAATGAGCAATGTACTGCATTTGCCTGCGGGCCTGCTCGGCTCTCTCTGCGTCCAGCGTGCCGTTGAGCAGGTCCAATTTGCGCTGCAGGTCCGCACCACCTGTGCCTTCAGCGTCTGAAAAAAAGAAAGCAGTCTTATTAAAAACTTTTTAAATATTACGGAAAAAGGCAGTAATTTTGTATGGGGGCAAAAAGACAACCTATCGTTGATTGGGGACTTGCCCATACAAAGAAAGGTACTTTTCTCGGTGAAATGTACGTAGGTGTGTACCTGCTGCACCGATTGCAGTTTTCGGCATTTAATATTGAGAAATAACTATAATAATTAATACTCTCACAGGGTATTTTTTAGTAAAAAAAAAAATTAAAACCCATTAAGTATGTGTTTTTTCTGAAAAAAGCTTCATATTTTTTTTTTCGGGAAAAACTCGTTATAAACAAATCTCGTTTTTTTTTTCGAAAATAAGCTTACTATGTACGAGTATATGATAGTGCATACATGCAAGTATGTTGTAAGTGGGGATTAAGAGCGCCCAACCTGCGATACATTTCCATACAAGCGCTCTTACGTGTGTATGACGTAATTACACATCTTTCTCCAGATATTTTGGAAACACATATAACTTGTGGATATTATCTAGGTTTCTATCGAAATCAAAATATAAATTTATGTAAAACTAATCCGCTGAAAATCTTCCATTTTGCGTGAACTTCGGCCTTTCACTATGTACTTATAAATAAAAAAAGTAAAGACAATATATATCTATAAAAAAGATGAAATCATTTTTCAAAAACTTTTAAGGATTAAAAAAACACGTAGTTCCTGGAACAAGTTTTGTGAAAAATTCGAGTGAGTAACAGAATCACTGAATGTAAACAGAGCAGTCAGACGTTATCTCTCTTCGCGTGGCCTCTTTATCAAACATTGCTTTGAATGAAACGACAAGCATTTAAACAATGCTCAAGTTGACGATAGATGAATCGGCAAGGTCCCTCTTAAGCTCAGCGCTTACAAAACTCAAATTACTCCACAATCTATAACAACAACCAAATAGAAACTAGTTTTTCCAGAAAGTGCCAAAAGTTGGGTTACTTTAGCCCCGAGGAACTTAACTTTAACTTTGGCTTAGACTCGTTAGCCAAACGTTGGAAACACAAAAACCCTGTGTTTATTGTGTTCCCATTGGCTAACGAATAGGAAAAAGGGACACTGTTGTTCCATGTTCCTATTGGTAAGTCAGCTTGAGCCAAAGTTATACTGTAGAGCCATAGTAATTTGACTGTTTTGTACTAAAATTAATGAGACATAGTTATAAAAATTTACTAAGTTTAAAAAAAAATATTGTATGGCTTCAGTCTTTAAATAAAATAGCTTTATTGCGTTAATAAACGATAAAAAATATCTCATTAGTTATTAGAGAATCTAATTGTAATTTTTAGACATGTTTGCATGCTGAAAATAAGTAAGTAAAATGTTTGCTAGAACGAATTACTTACTCAACACCTTTTTATGTACCATATTTAACATAAGCTAGGCTAAAAGGTTTTAAAATAATTGTATCTGATAACAAGCTTATTTTACTTCTTCAGGTAAGTAAATAATAATTGTTAAATCACTTTTGATAGGAGTTGATAATTTCCAAAAGGTATTTAAAATAAATAGGTGCCAGTAAAATGTAAATAGCGCTCATTGACCCTCCCTTAATTATTGACATTCTTATTTCAAAAACTTTTGTACAGGTTGTCAAATAATGGTCAGATTTTTTTTTAATTTGAAACCGTCGCCACGTAAAGGAAAAGAATTTCACAAACAGAAATAAAGACACAAAACTGTCTTGAATCGACATGTATTGTGATCTTTTATATTTTTTAGTAATGAAAAACAGTTCATTGTTTACTTTTTGGGTTCCTACATAGAGATCTGTTGATCCCCGCATTAACGCCGGCGTTCACGCGCCATTGTCTTACTATTGTGTCTCTAATTACGCACTCAAAAGGTTAAGAAAAGGTCAATGTACTTTATTGCAAATTTATCTAGCGTCTACCATAGGCGAAGACTTTCCACAACTCCTTCCAGGAGTTCTTTTCCCGTGCAACCACGTTACAAACCCAGTTTTCTTTTTTTGTAAAAATCGTAATAAATTCAAGACATTCCAATGGTGGATACGATTCCCATATTTTATTATCAAAGAATTACAAAGCAAACCTGAAAACTGCACAAAAAATATAGTAAACTATGTAAAAATAGGCCAGCATCCCCTTAACATATTGTCCGAGTGAACCAATTTCTTAGATTAAATTCATTTCCCCAGCGACTCCAGTCTTCTAAGATGTCATTAGCGATCTATGTTATGTAGTAGCTAATTAATAAATTAATGCTTACAGAGAATCCGAAAGCATTTACGGATTGTTTCTAGGTTTATAAAGAAAGAAAGAAAGAAGAAAGTCTAAGTAAAAGAAAAGTCTAAGGAAAAGTCTAAGTTTATGCTTATACATCAGCCTTACAATGTTTCCACGGCTCAGTCCACTCTAGGCGAGGGAATGGGTCATAATCCACCACACGGGCCCAGGGTGGTTTGGTGATCAACACGTGACTTTGAATTTTTTGTTCTAAGACATTCCGGTTTCCTTGTGATTTTTCACTTCACCGTTTTGAGAGCATTAGTGATGAAATGAATTACTCAAAGTAATGCGCCTGGCTAGGTTTGATCCCGCGACCTATAACTCGTAAGTCGAGGTTGTCACCATTCTGCCACCACTGCTCTATTCTAATTATTTTAAGTAGTATAATAGCATAGCATAATCAGCCTTTTAATGTTCCCACTGCTGGGACTCAGGCCTCCTCTCTAGGAGAGGCCTGAGTCCCAGCAGTGAATTTCCCTTCACCGTTTTGAGAGCAGTGGTGATGAAATAAATTACAAATAGTAATGCGCCGGGCTGGGTTTGAACCCGCGATCTGCAACTCGTAAGTCGGGGCCGTTACCACTCGGCCACCACTGCTCTATTCTAATTATTTTAAGAAGTAATTGGTGGCAAATTAATCGAATCTGCCTTCTCGGAAAACTTCACTGAAATAGTCAAAACAAGAAAAAAAAAAACAGCTTTATTTAACTGAGTTCACGCTCGTTTCAATGATTCCACAACATAAGATACAATGGGGCCAAGAGTCTGATTCTGAAAGGAAGACTCGGCCCTGGTATAAAAGGCAACGAAGGAACAGGAGCGGGTTTTAGTCAGTAAAAGTCTGACACTATCTCCCGCTCCGCCCAAGAGCGGGGGATGTCATTGGATGATTTTCCCACCGATAGAAAAAAACATAACATACAAGAGTATTACCACCTATTGTACATGTACATCACAATATCTAATAGAACTCAATTTACGAATAATCAAAACAGCTACTGGACTTCACTCGAAAAAATCCCGCCAAACACTTATAGTTACACATGATAATCAAAGTTGCGCCATAGTTAACTACTAGTCCTTGTGAAGGCGATTGGTGACGGCGACCTTCTACGTCTCGTCTGACCCTGGTTCAGGCCATGGTCCGAGGCGAGAGAGAATGGAAAGCTGTCACCTACTTCTCGCGTTGTGTTCCATACGCACCTCAAAGAGATGACAGTGTAGCGACATCTATGGCGTCACATAAGAACTAATCCTGCATCGCGCAATCAAAGTTCTCCGCGCGATTATAATAGATACGACAGCCCGAAATCATCTAACGGGCAGTAGCCCACCAGACATAACACCCGTCTGGTCGGAGGATCCTCCCTTTTCAACGGTGGTTTGCGGGACTTTACTCTCTGTTCCGCATACCTCCAAAACAGCATAAGTGACAAGGCCAGCTAGATCCAATGCTTGACATAACTACGGTATTATTCGAAAGAGCTACTACTGCCCTGAAACGCAAAGGGTACCTAAAGAAATGCAGGAGGGTTTTAGTCAGTAAAAGCTTGACTCTTCCTCGTGCTCCACTCAAAGTGGGTGTAGTTATTTGATGATTTTCCACTAAAAAAGGAAATCATTTACTAGTAATAACTATGGTACAATTAAGGACTTTCACATCACTCTTAAAAGTTTTATTAACTACTAGTTTTTACCCGCGGCTTCGCCCGCATACATAAAATATAGCCTGTGTCATTCACTGATAAAGCAGCTTTCTATCGGTGAAAAAATTTTCGCAATTGAACCAGTACTTTCAGAGATTGCCTCCTACAAACAAAAAAAAAAACAAGCTTTACCTCTTTATAATATATTATTAGTGTAGACAACTACTAGTGTACAATTAGAAATATAGATAGATAAAACATTTAAACTTTAAAACTGTGTTTGATATTTCCATAAGCTCCTTTAATCTAGATAGCAAGAGCCAAAAATAGAATGCCTGTCAATAAGTACCCAGTAATCAACTCGTCGAACCAAATCTTTCAAAAGCCATGACCCCAGGTCATTGCACTCTAAATAAGTCTAGAAAACTTGGCATCAGCGGTCGTCAGTTCAAAACATAATTTACATGAAATTTCCCGAATCCTAGAACAAACAACGTCGGCGAAAGATGGAAAAGATTACTAGGAATATTAAATCGAATTTAGTTTCATGCCCCAACCGAGCAGGCTCGAATTTCCTGGCATATTTCCTAGTAAGGCAGAAAATAACTAACTTCGGGTTCGAGATATACGGATATTCTTCGTTTTATGACTTGCACGGAGGTTAACTTAACGTCCATTCGCATAAATATAAACTTAGAACCATAATCCCATCAAAAGTTAGAGCAATCACGAGAGTTTTCGCTCGTAATTTTTTTTTCTGTACGTATTTTTATAGGAACAAGGTCGAAATTTGCATAACGAGCATGAACAAGCAATCACTTGGTCCGTTTGACGTGTGCAGTAACCCTGCGAATTAATTAAATTATTTATGGAGCATGGCGGCTTAATTGTGAACTTCAATATGTAATCGACTTCGGAGAAAGTTTCATGATGCATTTTTACTAGAGTTGTTGCAATCATGGGTTTATATATAATAACAGGTTCTTTATCCCCCTTACGATAAGTCGAAAATGGAAACGGAATATCGAATTACAGGTGCATATTTTTTTTCTACTTCTGCATTTTTTATTATTTTGTAAGATCTAATAATATACATCCACGTAAGAAACTTAAATATTACTAAGTATTTATACTAAACCTAACAATGTACTCGTATATATATAAAAAAAAAAAAACACTCAGGCGTCGAAGTACTCCTCCACATCGCCTCCTCATCACAGCATTGCCACGTTGAATGACAATGCTAATTCTTTGAGCAATGAACGAGCCAGCCTTCTGGTCGACCAGAGGGCTGGTTTTCTACTTTTTATGTCACGAAATCAGTCCAATGGCGACAAGCAGATTTATTGCCAGACTGACTCTCAAAGTCATGCAGAGTCAGGTCTCTGTTGAAAATGAGTCGTTGTGTCTAGAAGCACATTGTGGGATATCTATATTGATAGGCAATTCAGTTCATTTGGAATAGTGAACTGAATCGCTAGTGGATTTGGATTATCTTATGCCATCAAAAACATATCTTGTAAAAAAATCGGACTAAACAATCTAATTGAATAAAATACGTATTACTTGTGATATATATGCGATATACATTGCTCGCCTTGGTCCCCACCTAGGTACGCAAAAAAGGCACTGCCGTGCCCCCTAATTGAATACTTTATTGTCTTCAATTTAAATGGATAAAGTGAGAAATGAGTATATTAGAGGAAGTTTAAAAGTGGCGCCAGTGACTGAAAAGTTGAAAGGGAATCGTTTGTCTTGGTATGGTCATGTAAAGAGGAGAGATGAAACGCATGTTACTAAAAGAGTTATGAGTATACATGTGGATGGGTGGAGAGGGAGAGGGAGGCCAAAGAAAAGATGGATGGATTGTATGAACAGTGATATGAAAGAAAAGGAAGTTAGTGATAGCGTGACGGTGGACAGGATAGAATGGAAGAAAAAAACATGTTGTGCCGACCCCAAATAAGATGGGACAAGGGCAGGAAGAGAGAGATTGTCTTCAATTTAAAGTGATGATAAACCTCTAAATTATTTATGAACCAGGGAGCAACATTATTTGTTAATTCTTTACGCTGGAACGGTTGACCGGATTTCGATGACACTTGCTACACAAGTAGACCTTATCCTGGAGTAGCAGACTGGATACTTTTTATCCCGGGGGTATGTCCCTTGGGATCATTTTCTACAATTATGCGGGCAAAGCCGCTAGTAGCAGCTAGTGGTGTATATCTTTTACATTCATGCGAGTGAAACCGCAGGCAGAACCAAGGAAAACATAGTACAACTACCTTCACGTACAGTAGCGTAGCTAGGCGTGGGCAAAGTGGGCCCTCACCCGCGGCCTCACACCCAAAGGGGCCTCGCACAAGCGAGGGGAGGGTTCTTTAAGAACGAGGTTTTTTTTTATAATTGATAGGCTCGCGTTTGGCCACTATTTCACCTGATGGTAAGCGAAAATGTGGTCGAACACTGGGTTGCGTCAGTCACTGTCTCCTTTTCAAATTTCATGAAAGAAAAAGGCCTCTCTGATGTGCCTTCGCCCACGTCTAAATTAGTCCACGCTACGCCTCTGTTCACGTACGAATAAATGGATATTGAAAGGGCCGATTTTTATATACGTTATTTTATTTTTATGACTGACGAAATCATCCTATAAAACTGACATTACCTCTTCTGATAAAGAATGCAAAAGGACACATAGAAAAAGATGAGACGGAGCTTATTTTAAGACCCTGTTGTCCCACGCATTTAACACGTAACATTTAGTTAGTTTAGTTCTCTATTTTGATGAAATGATACTTTTTAATGCAGAAAATTAAAAATAAATATAGGTAGGTTAT
This sequence comes from Mythimna impura, assembly GCA_905147345.3. NCBI lineage: Eukaryota > Metazoa > Arthropoda > Insecta > Lepidoptera > Noctuidae > Mythimna > Mythimna impura. The sequence continues at coordinate 18,477,725 of LR990356.1, read as the reverse complement.
AATTTGGGTGTTTTCAAGGCTAGAGTGAATAGGCTCTTAATAAACTAGTGCGCCTCACCATCAACGATTGCATCAATTGGGATCCATCAGGTGGGATCACATTCAAGCACTAGTTTATATCAATAAAAAAAGGTACAGGTAGGCCTACGGTCCACCGGACGCCTAGCTTCACAGACGCATATTCGGCATTATACACTTGGTGTACTCCTGCTCACAGTTTACATACAAAACAATGAAGAGAGTTTCATTGTTTTGTATGTAAACTGTCTATGAAGCTGCAACTACACGACGCCACGACATTGCTGATCGATGATGCTGATGACGAATACGCGTCTATGAAGCTGTGCGTCCGGGACAGTAGGCCTTACAGTTATCCAATTACAGCTGCTTTGTAACTTATGTACTATGCGTTCCAAATAAGAATAGGAAAGCCAATAACTTCGATCTGTCAAATTTTGATAGAAAAGTAAGGTTTGCAAAGAAAACTTATTTGCGTATTAATAACGTTTTTTTTTTTTTTTTGCTTTGTATTACTGAGTCTTGGTTATATTTAGTTGAAGTAAAAACGTAATTGTTTAATTTAAATTACCTAAATATGTATTCTTTAAGTCACAATTAATTAAAAAAAAACATTTTCTGTCTCATTTTCTGTACAGCCGTTCGTACGTGAAGAAGTATCAATCACACATACACACACACACTCACGAACCTTCGCCTTTATCATATTAGAGAGAAATGACACACACAATGACACAATCCACAGGAGAACCAAGGTTACCGACATAGCCCAAAGAACCGCCAAACTTAAGCGGCAATGAGCAGGGCCACATTGCTCGCAGAACATATGGTCGGTAGGGACGAAAGGTTCTAGAGACCACGACCACGTACCGGAAGACGCAGCGTTGGAAGGCCTCCCACAAGGTGGACCGATGACCTGGTAAGGGTCGCGGTAATCCAATGGATGCGAGACGCACAGGACCGGTCGTTATGGCAACACTTGGGGAGGCCTATGTCCAACAGTGGCCGAGTTTCGGGTAAAATGATGATGATGATGATTATGGTGAAGATTTTCTTGCCTGGCATGCCATTTTTTTTTTGCTAACCATACCTTCTCAAGATTTTAACACAGTACAGTTTTCAAGATAAAGTATGACCAATTAATAACGAACGAAGCAGCGGAGTTAGGTAGTTATAAGTATAAAATTGTAATTAAGCAGAATCATTTTTCAAACTCAATTGCACGCCAATAAGTCTAAGGAGAAACGTCAGAATATTTAATTTTCTCTGCGTCATAACGCCATAAATAACAATAAATCATATTACTTAATATTTTAAAGGCGAAAGTTTGTGATTGTGTGTGTGTGTGGGTATGTATGTTTGATACTTCTTCACGCTCAAACGGTTTACGGACGGCGAGCAATGGGTAGCACGCCGTCCGGTCGTCCGGTAACCGACCAGACCGGCGCGTAGTGTTCCACGCGTGCCTCACGGAGATGTCAGCAAATCGTAGGGGCCCAGCAGGGTCGTAGCCTACTGGGGCCATGGATTTAGGGAAAATGACACCCGGGGCCCTGGAACCCAAGGCAAAGAAGGAACAAACGAGTGGGTTTTAGTCAGTAAAAGTCTGACACGCCCTCAAGCTCCGCCCAAGGGCGAGAGATGTCATTAGATGATTTCCAACCTAAAAAAACACCGGACTCCTATCCTGATCCTGACTGCTATACCAGGACATTTTTTTTTTAAGTGTGGAAATCATCTAATGAATTCTCCCGCTCTGGGCGGAGTAGAAGGGCGTGTCAGAGTTTTACTGACTAAAACCATACCGGTGTCCTTCAGTTGCCCTTTGCGTTCAAGGACTACGGGTTTCCTTTTCAGAAATTCCCCGCGGACCTAGCTAGCGGGCATCAGCCGTGCTGGGCCCCTACGGTTTGCTGACATCTACTTGAGGCGCGCGTGGAACACTACGCGCCTTTGACGACTTGGGTTCGGTCCGGACGGTTACCAGACGACCGAACGGCGTGTTACACACATTGCTCGCCGTCCACAAGCCTACGCCTACGGTGGCTGGAAATCGGGATTGGAAATAAAGATATTGTATTATATAGCATTATAGGGTACTTTTTATCTCGGTAGTATGTTACCTCGGGATAATTTCCTACTTTCATGTGAGTGAAGCCGCTGGCAAGACCTAGTCTAACATAAGTTTTGTTCTTTTATAATAACCAACCATTACGGAAACCTATTACCTTTTAATTAGCTTCTAAAGTGGTTCCTAAATAAGTACGGAACAGTAATTAGTACAATTATTTCGAATACACTGCATTCTAAATTATTTACAGAAACGAGGGTCAAGCGACAAACTTTGACGTTTGACCTTCAACAATATTTCAGTCTTGAACATGTTTTAATAGAGCTAAGTATTACTTTCATGTAGGAATATAATAGGCGGGGTAAAGACCGGTTGGTCATGAATTACCTTACCACCGACCGTTGCTCTTTTTTGGGTGAGTTTGGGTGGGAAACCGTCAAATAACTTCCCCTATTCTGGGTGAAGCAATGATCGACTTATACTGACTAAAACCACCCTTATTCCTTCATGGGTACACCACAATTATGGCGGTAAGTCCCCTCTCTGAGGAATGGCTGGAGCGCCAACACAGCGTCCTCACCTTCTGCATAACTCAGGTCCTCACCGGACATGGCAAGTTCGGAAGGTTCCTGTGTCGGATTCAGGCGGAAGAAACGCCCGGAGGACACGGTGGAGCATACGTTGGAGGTGTGCCCCGCTTGGGTGGAGCACCGTCGTGTCCTTGTGGAGGTAATCGGCGGCAGCGACCTCTCGCGTCGGGCCCTGGTTCGGGCTATGGTCCGAAGCGAGGAGGAATGGCAGGCGGTGGCCTTCTTCCGCAAAGCAGTAATGCTAGCGAAGGAGGAGGCCGCACGCGTGAGGGAACGAATGTCCTCACGCCCCAGCCGCCGAGATTCTGACCCCGCCTACCAGCCACGGTAGACGCGGGCTTGCGGACGTCGAGCAATACGTATCTTGCCGTCCGGCCGTCCGGTAATTGACCGGACCGAGCCCAGTCGTCAACAGCGCATAGTGATCCACGCACTCCTCAAAGAGATGTCAGCAAGCCGTAGGGACCCAGCAGGGTCGATGCCCGCTAGCTCGGACCGCGGGGAATTTCTGAAAAGGAAACCCGTAGTCCTAGAACGCGAAAGGCAACTGAAAGACACATGTGTGGTTTTAGTCAATAAAAGTCTGACACGAAGAGCAGGAGAAGTCATTGGATGATTTCCACACTTAAAAAAAACCCTTATTCCTTCAATTGGCCTTTCAATCCCAGAGCCGTGGTAACTTTTTCGAACAATTCCTCCTTTTCCTTTTTTTTTGTTACTTCCATTTAGTTGTGTTACACATGAGTGTGAAAGATAAAGTTGCTTAACCGCCACGTTTTGGTCGAAAATAAGTTTTATAACTTATTTTAAGTGTGTACCTACCGTACCGTACAGCTAATATAAGCTTACAGACTGATAAACTCGTATTTAGTATATCTGTAAGCTTATGTATTATCTTTTGTATAGCTATATATTTTATGTATGTATTATTGTAAATGTAAAATCTTTGCTAGCACTATACCGCAGACTACCCCCTTTTTTAGTTTAAGTTCTTACAATCCATCAGTTTGTCTGTAAAATCACTATCAGCAATAAGACCGCCATTGTAGCATGCCTGCGTGCATGCATGCGTGTCGCAGCCTACAACAGTACCCATTAACCAAAGATCATTTAAAATCTTAATATTGCAGGAATAGTCTCAAACATGAAATGAGATTTCATTAGCCAAACACAATAAAAAATCTTCAAAAATGTCAAGGACCAGGTATTATCATATAATACGATATAAAAATCATAAAACTCTGTTAAATTACATTGTCCTTTACAAAATAGCCTACTTTGAAGTTGAGTGAAGAAAGGAGACCATTTTCATGTAACAATGTTATCTTAAATGCGAAGTGAGTGTTTTATTTGTCCGTAAACGGCTTCAAAGGGGACAGTTATGTCGTATCTAGCTTCGAACGAGATATTATATTTTAGGGTTGGGACACTGCTGCGTGAATGTTTGAAAGAGTTACCGTGGCCCTGGAACGCAAAGGGCAACTGAAGGAACACAGACGGATTTTAGTCACGACGGAATTAGTATAGAGTCACACAAAAAAATTAAACAAACTTTTAATTTGTTTATTTTTCCATAACGTAGAATAATACCGTAAGTCTATATTTAATCAGATTATCTATCTATCAGCGCAGACGAGCTGTGGGTCCGTTAAACACAGGATTGGTGCCCAGACACAGCGACACGGGTTCTTAAGAATTGGAAAAAAAGGGAAAAGTCGTGATCGTGGGAAAGACAGACCAGACGGGTGTTGTGTCTATTTCGGGGTAACTGTACGATAGTTAAATCCGACCGTTGTTGGATATCTTCTAATCGTGTGGATAACTCTGATACTACAACCCAGGATAGTTCCTATTCGGCAACATAGATGTCGCTACACAGCTGAGACCAACGACAAAGCGTGCCAAGAATGTAATCTTGCTGAAGTCAATTAACTTCGTTGCCTGATATTGAACTTATAAATATAATCAACCTTATAATGTCCGATGATGGAATTTAGGCTTTTTCTCTAGGAGAGGGAATGGGCCGTAATCCATCACAAGGGCGCCTATGCGAGTTGATGAATGTCACGTTTCTCCGATTTCTTGGTTGTGACTATTTTGAGAGCAGTGGTGATGAAATAAACTGCACAAAGTACTGTATAGCTGAGTTTGAACTCACGACCTAGTCGTAAGACGGAACCATTATCACTGGGCCATTACTGCTTTTACATACACCTTACAATGATATACACAACTTTATACTTTGTACTCTAATACCCGCTTACAGTGAAACCACACCTCAATGTATCGTGTACCGTAACATACAATGTTATAGCGTTTTGCAGTAAATGCGTCCGCCTATTGGTCGTAAAACACAAAGATATGCACGTGTATGGAAATAAAATGCCGGTAAGTGGCTGAACACGTACGGTGACTCAAATACACGTGTCAATTTGTAGATGGAATAATTTTGTCGAGTTTTGGGCGTAGATAAACAAGTTGGTATTTTCTCCACCTGTATTGTATTTATTGTATTGTTAGGAAGAATAACCGTGGCCCTAGAAGACAAAGGGCTACTGAAGAAACATGAATGGGTTTTAGTGGGGGTGTGTCGCTTTAATATTTTTCTTTCTTTCTTTTGTTCCTTCTGTTGCCCTTTATAGTGAGGGCTACTGTATCTCCTGCAAACAAGCCGCAGCCCTGGCGGGTCGGGTGTCGGATGTAGAACAACTCGCCGTCGATCCGGATATATCTAGGTGATATATCCTTCAATTCCTGCCTGAATATTTTAGCGTATATACCACTAATTTTTAATTAGTATAAATACTTAAAGGGCTTATTAGAAAAGGTCTTGTTATTATTTAAGTAAAGTCTCAATAAATAATATTCATAAATAACAAAGTTATGAGCGTTTGTTAATGTCCCAAAATGTCACTCAATTTATGGAAATATTGTACAGGCTATTGATTATAAATGAATGAATGGCTTTAAAAATGGAAAAACACTGCGCGTAATATTTTCTAGTAGCAATTGTTATGAATGATTGATTCAATAAATTATGAATTTACCAATTCTGACAAACTTTCGTGGACAATTTTAGGATTTCGTTTTTTTTACTTTTGACTACAGAAAGATCAGTAATGGGTAAGGATAGAGCCCCATTTTTTTTGTACTAATTAAAAAATAGTATAATGTATACTAATGTATTTACAGTGTTTTTGTTAATAACTCTTATATCACACTGATTTATAAAGGTAAAAGTTTTTTTTTTTAACTTTCACATAACGTCATCTAGTCCCAAACTAAGCAGAGCTTGTGCTATGAGTACTAGACTACTGATAAAAATACTTATATATATTTTTATATATTCTTATTATAGATAATTTACACTCAGACACAGAACAAATGGTCGTGCTCATCACACAAACATTTGCCCTGGGAACCCATCAAGCCTGCCTGTCAAAGTTAGTATAGGTATACATTATGTGCGCATGTATATAAAGCCCCTCATAATCAAACGGCTGGATGGATTTAAATGAAACTTAGCACACAGGGAGACCATGTCCTGTATAGAGCATGGGATATTTTTTTATCCAGGGAATATTTTTCCCTTGGGGTAAATGTCTACATTCATGCGGGTGAATCCGCTAGCAAAAGCTTTAATGATCTTATTCATCTTCTAGAATGAAGCCAAAATAGTGTCACTTACAAAACAATCTGGAACCATCTCAGAAGCTTATTACATATCTATACAGAGATCAGCTACCTAAGGCCTTGTTTGAACGTAAACTTGTGCAGTTAACGCGTTATCTAGTTCATTATGCGAACATCTAACTATACAGTTTAGGTGAGTAAACATTACATACTAACATTTAGATGGAAAACAAATCAATTTGATTTATGCAAACATACATGAATAAATAATGATACTCATTGGCCATATTCAAAATATGTATCAAAAAAATTTTGATACCAATTATATAATCCAAAAGCTTAGTAATAACGAGCATGCAATAAAGGGACTTAATGATAGAATAATCTCTGACAAAGTAAAATAGAAGAAGAATTAATGTCGAAAACAATGCCGACTCTATTGTAAGTATCTTTAGACGAGAGCAGGGATGACAACCAGAAATATAAGAACCAAAAATGAAGTAACAATAAACACTACTAAGTACGTACTACTAAAATAACTACAGTAATTAGACGCAAGACAAAACTTAGACACCAATTAAAACGCTTATAAATAAGTTCTACGTAGCACTTACGTAGCTCTCGTAGCACCGTAGCAAGCTACGCCGTAGACACATTATTACAACAGAATTTGTCGTAGCACACTGGCGAAAAAACTTGAAAGTATTATTAAACAAGGACGGCGGGTCATCGTGACAGCTCGGGAGATGCCCTCGTTTCGTCACAACACATCCAGTGTTATTGACACACGGATATTCAAAACACGACTCTATTCCGACTGATTAAAATTCACTTTCGATTGCAGCTAGGTTGAGTTATACTGGTTTACTGAATCGCGCGATTCCGCAGCAAGTTTTCTATTTTAAAATGCGTGATACCACTGAACTCTTATTCGAGCCTTAGTTTTAATGAGTTAGTTCATGTTATCAGTTTTAACTGCGTCATTGTACAGGAAAATTTTGTTGGAACCGCAAGCAATTCAAGTAAACTCGTGTTTACTTGAATTGCTTAGTGACATTTTGCGATAAAATGAAAGTTGCTGAGGCGAATGAACTGACCTTTGCAAAGGGTTTGATAAGCGAATTTATCGCATCTGAATTTATCACCTATTCAAATCAGTGGTTATTTTAATTTAGTCATTGTTTTTTTATCTTAAATATTAATCATATTTTATCTCAATCATTTTAATTACGATAAACATAATTGAGATAAAATATAATGAATATTCATAATTATTTTTTCTACTAGGCATTTATACAAACCTTTTTTTTACTCTCCGTTCAACCGATTTTGATTTTTAATCCGTAAGCATAAGGATAGCATTATAAGCAAAAAAAATTGATTACAAAAACTATTTACTGCAGCTGCTATTTGTCATGCCACCAACGCAATTAAAGTCAAAATCGTTTGAACGGACAGTAAAAAAAAATTGGTTCAATGTATAAGCTTAACGCGAACGAAATATCCCGAGTTCCGGCCATCGTAGGTGCGGGCTTGTGGACGGCGTGCAATGGGTGGCTCGCCGTCCGACCGTCCGGTAACCGTCCGGACCGAGCCCAAGACGTCGACGGCACGTGCTGTTCCACGCGCCCCTACAGTTGCTGACATCTCCTTGAGGCCAAGGAGATGTCAGCAACTGTAGGGGCCCAGCAGGGTCGAAGCCTACTGGGGCCAAGGGTCTGATTCTGAAAGGAAGACTCGGCCCTGGTACGAAAGGCAACGAAGGAACAGGAGTGGGTTTTTAGTCAGTAAAAGTCTGAAACTATATCCCGCCCCGCCCAAGAGCGGGGGATGTCATAAGACGATTTTCCCACCGGAAAAAAAACGCGAACGAAATATAGCTAGGCATTGCCCTTTTTGTTGATCAAGATTTGTTCCTTTTTTCAAGATTAATGTAGCCTTACAACACTCAATGATGTTGTGGTTTTCTATCAGTAAAATAATTCACAAGCAAACACCAGACCTATTTGCCCCATCCTATATATATAAAAGAAAAAACTGACTTACTGACATATCAACGCACAGCCAAAGCTTTTGGGACTAGAAGCGTGAAATTTTGCACAAAGTTTCCTTTTATGACGTTGGCGAGCACTAAAAGGGGATTTTTCAAAAGGAATGCAACGGGGGTTCAAATTTTGTATAGAAAAACCTACTTTTACGTGGGCGAAGCCGCTGGCAGAAGCTAGTAGAATATAAACGGAGTATGTTTTTCTTCCAACCGTACAATGATCATTTCGTTCCTTTTACTTAAGAGGGCCCATCCCGATCCGTCTATCATCAACCTGAGCAATGTGCATGGTTTAAAAACTTTTTGGTTCATCGCTCAATAATAATAAAAATAATAATATACTTTATTTCGAGCAACAAGACTCATTTTGTGTTAGTAAAAAACAAAACAAACTTACAACTATGTTAGTGACACAAATACAACTAAAATAAAATTACATACACACTCACAATCAAACAATCATTGCTTCAGCACCCCAGCAGAGATACTGGAGCAACGATTTAATATACAGCAGTCCAGTCTGTCAGCAATCATGCCCAAGATGCCGCTGGGACTGGCTCGCACCCTGCGCACCATGGCAATGCGAAAAAAGAGAGTAACACCTGAACGCTTTGTTGGCATTCGGTAATTTTGTTATTCATCATTATTTTACAAAACTCATTCAAAGAAATAGGTGTTTTTTTTAACTTAAAGTTTTTGAAAAAACAATCTATCATTGAGAATGTCAATTAAATGTGAAAGGTTTCTACAGTTATGTTTTTTTTTTAATTTATTTATGAGTATATTATGAAGGGCTAAACGCAAAAAAGCAGACTTTTAGAGGTATTTACTGGATTACTTTTACACAAATTTTAAGATTTTATTTCAATAGAAACCTCAATAATATCCACAAGGTACCTGCAGGCCTAGCCAAGTTGGTTAGCAAGTTGAAACGAAATGGTCGTACATTTCGTTTCAAATCTCTTTCTACAGTCGGTAACGCTTCCGATCCCTTTTTTCTGGCCACGTGACTTAACATTAAGATGATGTCATTCCCATAAATTTGAAGTTTTCTACTAGCGTTAACGATTGTAGATTATCAATATGAGTAAGCCCCTGTGTTTCCAAAATATCTAGAGAACTATGTGTAATAACGTTATAATCACGTAAGAGCGATTGTATCAAAAATAATGAAAATGTATCTCGGGTTAAACGCTCTTAAGCATAAATGTTGCCACCGAATAAAAAATGAGTAAAAACCATAATATTTCACAGCGGTACATTTTAAAATGCCCGCCCTCGAGTTGTAATCCCGTACATTTCAAAACAGACGGCAGCATTATTATTGTGCCAACAACGAAACTTTTTAAATTTGGAAGGAAAAATAAAAAAAATTGTGTTCGGAGCACAATTCGTATTCTGTAAACGGAGTATATGAGCAAGAGGTGACTTGCGACAGAGTCCAAGCCTTATATTGACTACTAACATTAGTTATGGCATCTAACATGCTTGACCAGAATTATATAGAATACATGTCAAAAAAATCCCTTTCCGAGTGAGGACGCCTGAGTTCCAGCTGTGGGAACATTATAAGGCTGATTTATTATGCTACATGATATTGGCTTCTGCCGTCGGCTTGGTGGGATGTCAGCAAACAACTTCTTCCATTTAGGGTGGAGCGACAGGGAATGTTAGACTTTTACTGACAAAAACCCACATGTGTTCCTTCAGTTGCTCTTTTCGTTCCAGGACCACTGTAACTCTGTCAAAAAATCCCACAGCGCGTACATACGTGTAATTTTTTTTTAAGATTATAATTATCTTAAAAGTTATTCATTTCCTAATCTTTTAATTCTGCAAGTGTACATTGTGATTGTATTAATCCCTCAAATATCACATGAACCGCTTAGATTCATAAAACACAACGCTGGAAATGTCAACCATATACCTACTGTTGGTTAATAAACAGTAGTTTTAAAATATCTGGTTTTTTTTTTTTTCATTTGATATGTGGAGATTGACGCTGGGTCGATATCTATTAGGCTGCAGGAATGTGTGCAGGCCTTGGAACGCAAAGGGCAACTGAAAGCACACAGGTAAGTTTGTAAAAAAAGCGCGTTTAAGAAGTTTGGCTTCTGTAACAAAAATACTCTGTGGCATGTTTGGCTGCTAACGAACACGTGGGTGTATTACAGTGTAAGTATTTGAAATTCGCGACTAGAAAATTGGAACTAAACTTAATTGAGCCAGGTCACTGGGTGAGGGTTTTATTTTGTAAGATAAATATTGTGGGCTATGCAAATGATCGAATGAGTTACCGTGGCCCTGGAATGCAAAGTTTTTAAAAGAGCAACCATGGACTTTCTTGCCGGTTCTTCTCCATAGGAAACGACCAAGTTGGAACCGTGCACTAGCTTCTGATGTTTTATAAGTGCCCATGTAGGCATATGTGAAATAAAATTTTCGACTTTTTTTTAAAGGAACACTGGTGGATTTTTGCCAGTAAAAGTCTGATACGTCCTTTCGCTCCGCTCAGAGTGGGAGAAGTTATTTGACGATTTTCTGTCTCAAAAAAAAAGGCGCTGGAGAGTTTAGGAAGTTTGGCTTCTGTAGCCTGTCTACTCTGTGGCATGTTCGGCTGTTACGAACACATGGGGTATGTAATGTAACTCTGTAAATTTATTCGATATTCGCGACTGGAAATTTTCAACTCCGCTTTGAGGTTTTACAGTTTATTAAGTCAGGTCACTGGGTTAGTGTTCTGCTTTGTAAGATAAATGTTTTGGGTTACGGGAATGTTTGAAAGAGTTACCGTGGCTCTGGAACACTAAGGGCAACTAAAGGAACACAGGTGGGTTTTGGCCAGTAAAACTCTGATACGCTTCACAAAGTTTTTTTTTTTAAATATTTTCTACGATGTATGATAAAGTTTGGCCAATGAATCAGCATTGCCATTCAACGTGGCAATTTAGCGTTCTTACCACTTTTCTCGATCTTAATTTTTTAATGAACAATGAATTCTGTTTAAAATACGCATTTGTACATACTATTATTTTTGTTTGTATATAGATCTATTAAGTGGTTTATTAGTTTCGTTATTTGTAAGTATATTATTAGGGGGCACGGCAGTGCCCCGCCAAGGCGAGCAAAAAAGCGGTGCGGCTGTACCATCCTTGTCTCGAAATAGTTCAGGCCATTTTCATTTTGTTTAGTCTGATTGTCAAGTCAATCTAGGTCATCAAGGTCCCTTAAGTACGGACTGAATAAATTAACCGACTTGGTATTACATGGATCTCACAACTTTTTACGGTAAAAGAACTGAGTTGCGAGCCTTGGTTTTTTACAAGTTATGTTTTTGATGGCATAATTAGTTAAGTATTTTTAAGTATGTAAATAATAATTATTTTATAAAGATGGAAAGAATAATAAAAAAAGGTTTCAGTGGTAGCGTGACGGTTGACAGGACAGAATGACAGAAAATAACGTGTTGCATCGACCCTAAGTAATAAGAGACAAGGGCAGGAAAATGATGACGATATATGAAAAAGATATTTAAGGCTATTTTCAACTCTATGGTTGAATTGAATTGATTAGCTGATAAATTAATGAATTATGAGTTTACAATCGAAATGTCATTCTTCAAGGAATTTGTTTGTTTTTCTTGAAAAGCTGTCTTGATAACCGATGTGAAGATTGCCACGAGGATTGGAAGAATGGAGTGACACCATTGAGTTGAACAATTCATGCTGATAAAAAAAAAACTAGTAATTTGATTTTTAAGTAACTTACTTCTAAATTTAGAGCCCATATTAATCGTTTTACCCAAAAAAAGGCTTCAATGATAAATAAATGATATTTATTTTGTAAATAGGTTTAAAAAACACTTTTACACGTCAATTTTTTTTTTCGTCATTTTTAAACTAGATGAGGCCGGTCTTTCTTAGCTGACTACCCTGAGAAAAAACACCGAAACAAACTCAGGGGTCAAAGTCTCTTTTAAAGTCCATACAGTAAATATGTAATGGTCAAATCACATGAGAACCATGCAGATTTGTCTGAAATGGTCTTTTGAAGAAAGAACCATACAGATTTGAGTGGACCTGTCCAGTCAGTGCAAGCATTTGTCAAATTCAAATTCAAAAGCATTTATTTCAAATAAACCATTTACAGGCACTTTTGAAATGTCAAGAAGTCAGTCAGTCAGAAAAAATGATGCTAATTGCACATTCCAAAGCGTAGATCTCTATGGAGAAGAATGTGCAAGAAACTCCATGGACACTCTTTTCAATCATGTTTTGCAATTACAAATATCTCTGTTACATGTTTCTTGTCGCTATCATGTGAGAACAATGTCAATAATGTAAAAATAAAAACTAAATATAGATATTAAAATAGCAACTGACAGCTAAGAGATGACCAGTCTCAGGACCCGACGCGAATATTAGCACCACTCAGCTCAACCATTTTGAAGGGAACCGAATGATCCAACACACGCGCCACCATCAGTGAGACATTTGAGTGAGCATGACAAACTCTCAACTGCCATGCTTATTTATGTCAAACAAATCCAATAGTAACCTAAAAACCATAAAATAGCTCCATGGTACTCACATTTACAAAGTTTGAAAAAAATGCTTCTACAATAAACAATACTAAATACAATAATACATTACAAATTTAACAAATTCAAAAAAAAAACATTAAAGAATAGTAATAATAATAATAGTTTCAAAACTAATCAATTTGTACCCCCGGTGGTAGTGGAGCTGGACCAGCATTGAGCCAAGCATTTTTATCTTGAATATAATCCTCCAACTTATAATATGCCTGCCTGCATAGTGTGCGTTTAATACAAGATTTAAATTTCGTTTCATTGAGTTCTAATATTTGGGGAGGTATTTTATTATAACATTTCAAACAGTACCCCATGAAAGAAGAGGCCACTTTAACCAGTCTGAAACCTGGTTGAACTAATTGGTCCCTATTTCTTGTAACATAATTATGTTTGTCGCCTCTTTTGCTAAAAAGATGAAGATTTTTTCTAACGTACATGATGTTTTCATAGATATATTGAAAAGGCACCGTCATGATGTTAATATCCTTAAACAGTTCCCTTAGAGAATCGCACCGGCGGAGATTGTAAATAGCTCTGATAGCTCTTTTCTGTAGAATAAAAATTGAGTCGATGTCTGCAGCCCGGCCCCATAGTAAGATACCGTATGACATGACACTATGAAAATAACTAAAATAGACTAGTCTAGCGGTATCAACATCCGTAAATTGGCGGATTTTTCTAACAGCATATGCAGCTGAGCTAAGCTGTCCTGCAAGAGATGTTAAATGAGGACCCCATTGTAGCCTTGAGTCAAGCGTTATCCCCAGGAAAACAGTTTTGTCGACAAATTCTAGTTTTTCATCGTTTAGTATTACGTCACAATCACTACTTTTGACATTCGGTAAGGAAAATCTTATGCATTTAGTTTTTTTCCCGTTTAAAACTAGATTATTAGCAGTGAACCAGTTTTGGACCTGCAGTAGTGCGTTATTTTCGTCGTCAAGATTATTAGTCCTTCTATTTATCTTAAAAATCAAAGAAGTGTCGTCGGCAAACAACACCATATTAAGTTTATTTTGCAACAAATAGGGTAAATCATTAATATAAACTAAAAATAAAAAAGGACCTAAAATTGAACCTTGGGGTACCCCCATTTTCACATTTAATCCCGGCGAATTGACACCGTTTATTTGAACTTGTTGCTGTCTGTCAATCAAATAAGATTTTAATAAGCTTAAAGCTGTTTTGCCTAGTCCGTAATGCTCAAGTTTCAGGAGTAATGTTTCATGAACCACACAATCAAACGCCTTAGACAGGTCACAGAAGATGCCTATAGCATCGTGTGCCTCTTCCCACGCATTAAAAATGTGTTTTAGTAAGGAGACACCAGCGTCAGTTGTACAACGTCCTTTGGTGAAACCATACTGTTTATCGTGTAAGATGTTATTTGTGTTAAAATGATTAAGCATTTGATTTAACATCACCTTTTCAAATATCTTGCTAAAAACCGGCAACACGGACACCGGCCTATAATTATTAGTGTCTTTACTGTCCCCGGATTTAAAAAGTGGTATCACTTTACTATATTTCATCAGATCCGGAAAAACTCCTTGATCTATACACAAATTGAATATTATAGCTAAGTACGGCGCTATAGTCTCAATAATTGAGGTACAAACTTTGATAGACATACCCCACAAATCTTCTGTCAATTTAACCTTGATTTGTTTAAAAGCTTTTATTACGGTTATAGGGTTTATATGCTTAAAGTTAAATTCATTCGAACAGGCCGCAACGTTCGCCTGTAATAAACTAAAAGCATGCGATGGCGACGAATTTAGTATTTGTAAAGCTCAACTCAGGTCTACTAAGGAGCTCAACGACTTGACGAACAATACCAGGGAAAGGACATTTGGGTAGGCCGCAGAAAATAATCCAATTTGCCAGACATACATTAAAATTACTGAAAAGGAAAAAAAAAAAACAATCAACATAGTCCTCACGTTCACAATAATAAAAGGAAAAATATAGTTTACAAAATGTAATACTTTAGCAAAGTAAACATTTTTGACAAAAATTAATAAAAAAAAAAAGTCAAATTGCAAAATAAAAATAATCTACAACATCGAATTGTAATAAATAATAAAAAGTACAATTAAAAATAAAAACAAAGGAAAAAATAATAATAATAAGACAACAGTTGCAGTGCGTACTGGAGCAGGTCAATCCCAAGCCTTTTGGTCCTTGGCAAAGTTTTCGCTTTACAAATAATTTGAATTTATTAAGGCTTAGTTGTTGAATATGACTAGGAAGTTTATTATAGAAGTGTATACATTGGCATCTAAATAAGCCCCCTTTTTTTTCAGCCTGGTTGTAGGAACCACAAATTTGTGTTTATTCCTAGTATTAAAATTATGAACATCACTGTATTTTTTAAACATGTTTATATTTTTATGTGCATACAAAATGTTCTCGTAAATATACTGTGAAGGTACAGTCATTATATTGATTTCTTTAAAATCGAATCAGTCGAATAGAATCTAAAGCAACACACACTCAAGTATATGTAAATTAATAATTTTCTAACGTTCTGAATATTGATTTCGACCTTAAAACATAATTTATGTCCATTGTTAGTAAGAGAATTGTTAATTTTGTAGACAATACATTGAAACGCTGGTAAAATCAAACACCTTGCTTTATATGCCTAGTCTAAGAGAATTAATTTATTATGGAATTGGGAGAGAGCAGCTGTGGTCGCCTGGTGTAGTAGTCCAGTATCTGCCCAACTTGAAAGTTGAACATCGCGGCATCTTATCCAAGTAGGCGCCTTACTTAGTGTAATTTTGTTTAATCATCAGTATCACCGAGTTTTCTCTGCGAGATTTTAACAAAATAAAACTACTGGTGGAGCAGTGGTGGCCGAGTGGTAACGGCCCCGACTTACGAGATGCAGGTCGCGGGTAAACCCAGCCAAGCGTATTACTTTGTGTAATTTATTTCATCACCACTGCTCTCAAAACGGTTAAGGAAAACATCGTAAGAAAACGTGCATGTCCTAGAACCAAAAATTCGAAGACATGTAACATTCACCAACCCGCACTGGGCCCGCGTGGTTGATTACGGCCCATTCCCTCTCCTAGAGAGGAGGCCTGAGTCCCAACAGTAGGAACATTATAAGGCCGACTATGCAGGTCCTCTTCTGGAATGTGTTTTAGTCAGTAAAAGGCCCTCCGGCCTCTCGCTCCGCCCAAGAGCGAGAGAAGTCATTGGATAATTTTCCACCTAAAAAACCCCCATGGCATAACTCTGTCAATATACAACAATCGTGTTAAATTCAAACTTTCTGTCATAACGTGTGCTCAACTCATGAATCAAGTTACACTTGACTCCAAAACCGCTTTTAGTAAACCCCGAATTTACACTTATATACGTTCTGTTAAAAACTAACTTCAACGCTGAAACGTTTAAATCGTACTTAGTATAATCACGTTTAACTTTAAATGCTAATTTACTTCTAGCTTAATTTCAAAACCAATGCAGCTAGAGCTAATTAACTCTAAATACCTGTTGATTTAATAAACCGCTACGCTAATACCAGAATAAAATTATCTGGGTATTGGAAATCTGGATATATTCTAAACAATTCTGCATTTTTCACTTTCATGGCTGGAATACTAAAAACTATCTTACATTTTCACCACCAGTAGTGGTGCAAATAACTGAAGTTATAAATTGAATTAGTAAATTAATGTTATAAACATTTTAAAAGTTATAATACGCATTGACACACAATCAAACGGCTATTGTTTGAAAGAAAAAAAAGAAAGAAAGAAAGAAAACATTTATTTCAGACTCGCACAGGACAAACAACAATAAAATAAAAAGTAACTACTTAATCAACACACACACAACACACAAACACAAAACACACACAAACACTGAAACACTGAAAAATGCGTGTTAAATTACTGAATAGATTATTTTCAGAGTTTATTATTCAATACTAATATTTTTTTAGGGTTCCGTACCTCAAAAGGAAAAAAACCCTTATTGGATCACTTTGTTGTCTGTCCGTTTGTCTGTCCGTCTGTTAAGTCCCTTTATCTCTTAAACGCGTGGAGACATCGAGTTAAAATTAAAACCATATACTTAGGTCTACGGTCCCTTAAAGCTGTGAAGAAATCAAACTTCTAAGTTTACGAATAAAGAAGATACGGCCGTTTATTTCGCAAAAAAACGTGTATTTGGACACTCTCAAAGGAATCAAAATTCATATGCCAAATTTCAGGATTTTAGGACAACGGGAAGTATCCCGTTATCCTGAAATTTGGCATGAAGCAAGGTCTCATAGCACAAATATAGGATAAAATCTGAAAACTGTAAATTTGTAGTTACGTCACAAAAAAAAAAACTTTTTTTGCGATTCGGAAAAATCTTCGTAAGTCAATTCGGGAATTGAACTGTTTTCATAGGTGAGTTTGTTCGGGACCCTCAGTGCGCGAGTCTGACTCGCACTGAAAATTAAAAATTACTCCTGTATCTTGGGTGCGTTCACAAACATGTAAACTCACATACCTACAAAAGACACCCAGACGCGTAAGCACTATCTGTGGCCATATAAATATTTGTTACGAACGGAAATCGAACTCGCGACACGCAGCGTAGCAGCCCATCGCTCAACAACTGCACTAGATGACTGGCCTGATGGTCTAGTAGTTAGTGGCCCTGACTGCTATGCCGGAGGTCGTGGGTTCCATTCCCACCTAGGACAAATGTTTGTGTGATGTGCACGATCATTTGTTCTGTATCTGGGTGTAATTTATCTATAATATGTATGTAATTAGAATTAGGTATATAAGTATGATTATCAGATGTCTAGTACTCATAACACAAGCTCTGCTTAGCTTGGGACTAGACGGCGTTGTGTGATAGTTGTGGAATATTATTATTAATTGTACCTTCAAAATCGTGTTAGAATTTTTTCACTCTTAAACTAACTAAAACTCTTAAACTAACTCCTAAACTAGTACTCCTAAAGATGGTGTAACTTAGAACTCTCTGGAAACTCCCTAAAGATTCTAGTTAGCTTATCAGTAACCTCATGTGATAAGCATGCACCTAAACACGCAAACTTCATTATAATATGCGAGAGATATCGAGATAACGCCCATATCAACGAGATTGGTTCTCTAAATAGCGCAACTCCTCCGAGAGAAAGCGAATTAGGGCCAGAGTTTATTAACCAGAAAGATATGGTGGCTTGTCGCCATCGGTCCATTTATCAAGAGGTACTCACGTGATCACCACCGAGCTGTATACCACAGATAATAGGAAACGGTACCGTGACAGTGAAAAATCTGTCGGTTTTAATGCTCTTAGAAACTTGTCTCTTGATTGTGTATGTTTTGCTAAACCAAATCTCTTTTTATGCCGAATTTTCAATGAGTTTAAAGATACATCTGGGACCTCGTGTTAAAATGTCGTGCGAGCGAGAAAGAAGGATGGAGCCATACACCCTATAAAGCTACTATTAGCTCCATCCCTTTTTCACTCGCCTATCGTCAGCATTGAGCATGGTTTCAAAGCTTGTTACTTCATCTAACGTAATCCAACGCGATGTTTGACGAAAAGGCAATGCGAAAAAAGAGAGATAACGCCTGTAAACTCGTTTAGCATTCGGTAATTCCGTGATTTACTCGATTACATTATTTCAAAAAACTTGTTCCAGGAAATACGTTTTTTTTTAAACACATAAAAGTTTTTGAAAAAAATTGTTGTTATTCAGAATCTTGATTAAATTTGCAAGGCTTCTATTGTGATATTTTTTTTACTTTTTTATTTTTGAGTAGGTATATTATGAAGCGTCAAAGTCCATGCAAAATAGCAGATTTTCAGAGGTCTTTACTGGATTAGTTTTACACAAATTTATAAATTGATTTCAATAGAAGCCTAGGTAATATCCACAAGATACTGTGTTTCCAAAATATCTAATGAAAAATGTATAATATAGTCATAATCGCGTAAGAGCGGTTGTATGAAAAACAGTGAAAATGTATCTCGAATTGCATGCCTTTAACAGCTCAGTTTAGGTTGTAAAATGGATCGAGTTAAGATCTTGTGGTAGGGCTTCAGTTACGTCACCTGGTGTTGCCGATCAGTCAATTATATAAATTACTAGCTGCAGCCATTGGCTTCGCCCGAGTGATAGTTGAAAATTATCCGAAGAGAACATATTCCCGAGATAAAAAATATTTTATGTGCTATTCCAAGACAGGGTTTACCCGAGTACCAATTTTCATCAAAATTTGTTCTGCCGTTTGAGCTTGAAAAATTAACGAACATACACACTCAAAAACTTCCGCCTTTATATTATAAGTGTGATTATATTATTATTGTGTGGAAAATCGGCATGTCCCAGAACCAAAAATTTGAAGACGGTTACATCCACCCACCCGCACTGGGCCCTCGTGGTGGATTATTCCCTCTCCTAGAGATGAGACCTGAGTCCCAGCTTTGGGAACATAAGGCCGATTATAATAATAATATATAATTTATTTCAAGTTTGCATTCATAATAAGGATTAGTAACAATATTTACTTAAAACAATGTTAGTAGTTATAAAATTCAAATTACACAAAAATAAATTAAATTAATCAGATAATCTACAATCTCTATTTGGTATTCTTCCCATAAAACAAATTTCATAATTATTAAATCAAAATTACAATAGTCACTTAATTAAATGTCAGAGATTAAATATTTAAAAATGTCACAAAATAAAATGTCATTGATTAAAAATTAAAATTTCAAAAATAGCATGAAAACAAAAATTTAAATGTCATGGAATAATAATAAAAATTAACATGTCACTAAATTAAATGTAATGAAAGTATACGTAAAATACCTGCCTAGATTCAAACCCCCTTATACGACTAATTATGTTTAATATGCTTTTATTATTGTGTCAAATAAATAAATAATTATTATTAAATTATTATAGTTTTTGACATGACTTTCCGTTGACGTGACGGTAACATGACTGATGCATAAGACAAGAACAGCTTTTCTTTCAATTATAAGAACGTATAAAACCAAATAAAGAAACAGCTAGCAAATCCACGATAGTACCCGCTTTAATAATAACACCAAAACACACGCTCAAAGCTTCGAAATTGGTAACAGCTAAAGTGCTACCAAATATACTGTTCCTGAATACTTTATCAGTGACATACGTCGTACGCCAGGGCACATACGAGGAGAATCGGCTGTGCCTACTAAGTTCAGCTACTGTTTGCACTCTACTGTGTATCTACGTTGAAATACGGCCGTGTAAGCCTGTGCTAAACTAAACTAGAATGTATCCGTTAGGCTTTATATCTTAGGATTATGTTTGGACTGATACGTAAGAGATACCTAATACCTTGATGAATAAATTCATGAAAATTATGGGCATAATTTTAGTAAAGATTTTGCAGGCGGCGATGGGAAATGTATTCAAAGAGACGGCTAATTATATCACAAGGTTATTAATCTAGATAATCTTTGTCTTTGTTTCATTTTATCTACTGCATCGTCTACTGAGAAAACTTGAATATATTTTTGATACAGACTACAGTAACTTTGTTTTATTTATCCATTAGAATGCGGATTTAGCATATCCTAATGTTTTTGAAGTATTTGGCAGCAAACGTATCGAGTCCGCCTTCTCGGCAAGCTTCGCCGAATTGTTTAATACTACAACAAAATTCTCAACGCCATTTTACCGCGATCGCGCATCTTTAAATGCTTTCACATATTGGACAATATATGTAGACACTTGAGATACAAAACTACACTAATTTTATATTAAAATATCTACTAGAAATCAATTTGCGAATAATTAAAAGAGACACTTAATTTCGCTCGACAAAATCTCGTCAATAAAACTTGAATATATTTATCTTTTGTGCAGCGAATAAATACGAGAAAACTATGTATAATTATATTTATAGGGAGATATTTATTACGAGATAATAAAGAGAAGTTCACAAACTACGAAACACAATATGCACTTTTAAACAATCGGAATAATAAATGAAAATATACGTTCAGATATTCCGACGTTAAAATGCATACATGAAGCATTTCCATTCACTTCCTTTTTTATGCTTATCGGTTTTCCAATATTTTAACGGAATGACAACCGGCGTCGATTCCATTGAGAGTTGAAACACGTGTTATAATAAAGATTACAATATGATAGACTGCCTGCATTGAGTTATAGGTTCACCTCTCAGGTTTGGTCATGTATTTCTTCATATAAGTATAGGTATATTTATGTATAAATATAATAAAAAAACACAAAGTACACTCAGGCGTCGAAATAATCCTCCACATCGCTGTTTGTGGATTTAAATTCTCATTTCTAATTCATATAAATATAGATTCTTAATTCATATGTTAAAATTTCTGCACATCTATCTATCAAAAGAAAGACGCCCACTGCTGAACACAGGTCCGCTCCTGTGCTTCTTATATCAATCGGATCCCCGCAACCATCACTAGGTCATAGATCCACCTTGTAGGAAGCTTACCCAAAGCTGCGTCTTCCGGTACGCGATCACCACTCTTTATTTTTCACACGTTATTTTTCACTTTTCAGTGTTTTTTTTTAATTTTTTTTTTATTTTACACTTTTTAGTTATCACTAAAAAGTACACCTCATTAAAACTTAAATACCTTATAGCCAAAGTGCATATCATGACAATTCTAATAATCCCAAACACGGTTCGATTACATTAATTAATTACAGAGTTCCGGTGCCTAACTTCAGGCTTCATCATCAGATCAGTTCGATATATTCCCCCTCTTCGTTCAGTCAGTCATCGGCAACACGTATAAACAAAGCAATTTTACTTGTTACGACGGTTCTGCTGTGATCCTATTAGGAGTTCTGTTCCATATTTTCGAAGTTCATGATCAGATCATAAAAATATTTCTATGTGTGCTCCCACTCGGAAGCATAACCTTTCAATCAAAACAAAATATTTTCAAAATCGGTCCACAAGTGACTGAGACATCGGTGAACATACATTAAAAAAAATTCAGCCTAACATAGAACCTCCCTCCTTTTTGAAGTCGGTTGAAAATACGAATATCTAAGGAACTGACCGTTCATACTAAATGACAACAACACAGTAAGATCTTCGAATCCAACCCCTTGTTAGTTTCAATGAGTATTATAATCAAGCCCATGTAACTACGATATTGAAATGAAGATATTACGTACCTATATAGATACAATTTGACCGTAGATTAAACCCTCGAATTATGTATGCGGCATCTCGTAATCGGAGCCATCTCGTCATTACTTAGAGAGCGTTGGTTTATTTAAACGGACTACTGCGGCGAAAGAGGGTTAATGCTTAGAGATTTGTGTATTCTGTTTAAAGATTTGATGTTCGTTATAAACATGAGGTTTTCTATTTTAGCTTGTATAAGAAAATTAAGGAGGGAAGAGGAAAATGAGATAAGGGCAAATGAATGATGTGATCTAATTAAAACAAATGCCTTTTTATGAAATAACTGTTCCAGGAAAAATGTAACTTTTTCAATAAAAATACAAAAAGTTCATTTGTGCAAACAGGTACAATTTAAATGTTACAATTATTTGTATAGTATCTCTGTGTTCTGCCACAGTAAGTCGCATACAAATATTGACAAAATAAGTATTTTATTCTACAGATCATAAGTACCTACACCCTTGTGTACCCAAGGTAGGTATGCTTATTCCTTTAAACATCTATGAACAACACTTTCTATTGAGATTTCAAGAGGCATTTCATATTTTTAACTGTTAACGGCCGCCTAAGGACTTCTGCCGATGTCCATAGGCGGCCGCGTTCGAATAATTTACCGTGGCCCTGTAGGCAGATGTCCATAGGCGGCCGCGTTCGAATAAGTTACCGTGGCCCTGTAGGCAGATGTCCATAGGCGGCCGCGTTCGAATAAGTTACCGTTGCCCTGTAGGCAGATGTCCATAGGCGGCCGCGTTCGAATAAGTTACCGTGGCCCTGTAGGCAGATGTCCATAGGCGGCCGCGTTCGAATAAGTTACCGTGGCCCTGTAGGCAGATGTCCATAGGCGGCCGCGTTCGAATAAGTTACCGTGGCCCTGTAGCCAGATGTCCATAGGCGGCCGCGTTCGAATAAGTTATCGTGGCCCTGTAGGCAGATGTCCATAGGCGGCCGCGTTCGAATAAGTTACCGTGGCCCTGTAGGCAGATGTCCATAGGCGGCCGCGTTCGAATAAGTTACCGTGGCCCTGTAGGCAGATGTCCATAGGCGGCCGCGTTCGAATAAGTTACTGTGGCCCTGTAGGCAGATGTCCATAGGCGGCCGCGTTCGAATAAGTTACCGTGGCCTTGTAGGCAGATGTCCATAGGCGGCCGCGTTCGAATAAGTTACCGTGGCCCTGTAGGCAGATGTCCATAGGCGGCCGCGTTCGAATAAATTACCGTGGCCCTGTAGGCAGATGTCCATAGGCGGCCGCGTTCGAATAAATTACCGTGGCCCTGTAACGCAAAGGACCACTAAAAAAATACAGGCGGTTTTTAATTACTAAAAGTCTGATTCTCCGTCTCGTTCCACCCAAAGCAGGAAGAGTTATACGATTTCGCACTTCCAAAATTGGGCTGATGGCTACTCAATACGTGCCATTTAAATATCATCCCTTTAGGTAGCATATACCGAGATGCGATGCTACGCGCTCTTTTCTATGAAAATTTACTCTAATAAAGACAGGTATACTTTTCAGTCAGTGAGACAATTCATAAAAACCACGCAAAAATTTCGTGTCGCATCTCGATGTCAGGTGAGCTTTAAGCTAGAACTACAATGCGCACACGTGTGCTACACACGCCGATCTGGGCGCGTCGGTCTCCGTACATTTTATATGGAAACTAGACTTGTAGAGCTACACTTGATGCACGCCACGCGACGTCAAACACGTCGTACAAATCAGGTGTGTTACACGTGTGCATCGGCCTAATGTAGTTCTAGCTTTATTCTTTTTTTTAATTATTATTGACAGGCTCGCGCTTGACATTCCATTACATATTTATATTCCATTTTCTTTCCTTTGTATTTCACCTATTTGATGGTTCGACACGATGTAGTCTACGATGGAGCTCGCAGGTTATAGCTATGGAAACATAAATTTCGGCAGAGAATCCCAATCTTTAGCTATACACACAGTGAATGTGTTTCCTAAATTTTTTGTGTGTATGGGTAGGTTGTCTACCGTGTATCGTGTATTGCAAAGTCGAAAACTGACAGGCTAGCAATTCGTTGTCGATGCTTAAAACTTTGAAGCTTTGATTCGTCGAATGCCTCGGTAAAGCCATGTTGTATTTAGTTGCGGTAAATAATTAATTAATTATTTACCTATTTTCCTTATCCGATTTCTTAAACCTACCTCGAATAACAGTCAAGATCCTAAATTCCCAAGGGAATTACCCACGAAAATGTTCTAACCAATTTCGTTTGTAACAGGTTCAAAGTTCGCTCCAATCACATAAATTATATTTACCATTGTTTCACTGCCGTTTACGAACGACACCAAAACAAACTTTTGCCGTTGAAATCTATAATTACGATCTATTTTATTACCCTATCATTGTTAGAATCGAATCGGACATAATTGCAGTATTTATTGAATCAGATGCCCCGTTGAGTTTCACAGAAAACTATTATCGATTGAACAAATTGAAGCCAATAAAATAAATGGTTTCCAACTCCTGTATCGTGGGTGCGATCATAAACATGTAGATTCTGTATCTGTAAGCCATACAAATATTTGTTCTGTGCGGGAATCGAACCGGCGACACTCAACACAGTAGCCGACCGCTCAACCACTGCGCCAACCCTGCCGTCAAATTCAAAACTTTATATTGTATGAGGGTCGCTATTCACGATAAATATATGAATATATTTATCGTGAGCAAATATATTCATATATTTATCGTGAATAATATAAATTCATATCTTTATCATGAATACTATAGAGAATTTTACTAGTTAATAATTAGTTATTGATAAATGATGTTTATTTTGCAAGTAGGTTTTTTTAAAAACACTTTTACACGTCAATTCTTTCATCAGTTTAAACTGGATGAGGCCGGTGTTTCCTAGCTGACTACCCTAAGAAGAAACATCGAAACAAACTCAGGGGGTCTCTTTTAAAGTCCAAACAGCAAACATGTAATGGTCAAATCATATGAAAACCATGCAGATTAGTGTCTCAGATGATCTTTTGAGGAAAGAACCACACAGATTTGAGTTGACCTGTCCAGTCAGTGTAAGCATTTGTCAGTATTCGTATAACTCAACTTAAGACTACTAAGGTTCGACGAACAACACTAAGGAAAGTACATTTGGGTAGGCCGCAGAAATAGTCAAATTACCAGACATACGTAAAAATAACTGAAAAGAAAAAACAATGATCCACATAGTCCTCACATTCACAATTATAAACGAAAATATATAAAATAAAGTATAGGTTTATTTATTATCCCAGTATAACAAGATGATATAACTACAAAACAAGAATATATATATTTTAAATTGATATAAACCAGTGCTTGACTACGACCCCACCAGATGGCAAGCAGTGATGCAATCATTGATGGGAAGGCGCACTAGTTTTCCAAGAGCTTATTCACTCTAGCCTTGAAGGCACCTAAATTATAGTTGGACGGGAAGACCGCAGCAGGCAAGTTGTTCCAGTCCTTTGATGTACGCAGTATAAATGACAAAGCGAAACGCTTAGTCCAGACCGTTGAAGTTTTAACAACGTAAGGTTGGATACTCACCGTACGTAGAGTTATCCGATGGTAGAAAGGAGATTGCGGAATCAAGTCATGCAATTCCCGCGCACACTCTGAATGCAACCTGTAAAATATTGAAAGGCTGGCTACCCTGCGCCTGTGCTCGAGGCTTTTACCTAACCTCGGTTAATAATTTCCAACACGGTTGCTTGAACAAAGTATGGTTCTACATATTTTATCAATTAACCAGCATTTTTGAGACCCATCCATCGGTCTAGTGGTCGTGTACTCACACAGGTGCATTTTTTTTTCCTTTACTCTTATAATCCGATGGGACGGCAATCCGGCAAAATCGGAGAGAAACCAGGCATAAAAGCTTTACGTGCTTTCCGAGGCACGAAGGTAACACACTATCAACTTGCAGACTCCGGTCAGCTGCAGAGTAATTGCTCATAGGAAAATTCAGTAACAATTTTTGTCCGACCTGGGAATTACTAAGACTAACTAAGATCGCACGTTCGGCAACGCTTGTGGTCACGAGCCCAGCGAGGGAGTTCGCATCATCGGGAGTTTGAACATAACTGAAACGAATACAAGCGTGATCTTATGTTTTTAGAAACAACTTTCACCACATCATAGCATAGCATAGCATAGCATAGTCGTCCTTTTAATGTTTCCCACTGCTGGGACTCAGGCCTCCTCTCTAGGAGAGGGGATGGGCCGTAATCCACCACGCGGGTCCAGTGCGGATTGGTGGATGTCACATGTCTTCGAATTTTTGGTTCTAGGACATGCCGGTGCAACCCTCACGATGTTTTCCTTCACCGTTTTGAGAGCAGTGGTGATGAAATAAATTACACAAAGTAATGCGCCTGACTGGGTTTGAACCTGCGACCTACAACTCGTAAGTCGGAGCCGTTACCACTCGGCCACCACTGCTCTTACACACCACATCAACTTCAGCATATATACCTTACCTGTCCTCACTTGCACTCAGTTTTAAGTCGTTTCAATATTAAAACAACTGGAGACGAATACGAAGCCTCTATTGACTGCAACATCATAGCTAGTGTCCACCTCATTACTTGCTCGAGCTACTCCGCGATACTGAGCTTGTAGTCTTAAATTCGCCCCAAAATAATGACCGATGTTCGATTCAACCCGTCCCTTGTTGTCCTCCCCTCAGTAACGTCTGTGTACCCCACAGTTACCACTTTCCTACCCCCTGGTTAGTTTGTAGTAACTTAGATTTAAAAATAGGTAGCTTTTGTTTCCAAGTCCAGCAGGTTTCAATTTTATTAAGGTCACCACAGCCAAGCCCTTTTAAGCAAATAACAAACTCATGGGTTGACTTACGAAAAGCCACTAACAGCAAAAGAAAAAAATACGAATTCTCAATGAGTGTTTCCTTATATGCCATTCACCAGTTTTCAGCACTGAGTCATCAGGTCCATACACATTTGTTAAATTGACGTCAACGTCATGTATACGTTTTCAAAAGTAGAAGACCTCTCGGCTAAGTGGAGCCAAATGGTGGATTTTTTTTCCGGTGTGAAATCATCCAATGACATCCCCGCTCTTGGACGGAGCGGGAGATAGTGTCAGGCTTTTACTGGCTAAAAACCCACATCTGTTCCTTCGTTGCCATTTATACCAGGGCCGAATCTTCCTTCAGAATCAAACCCTTGGCCGCAGTAGACTTCGACCCTGCTGGGCCCCTACAGTTGCTGACATCTCCTGACAGCGAGCTACCCATTGCTCACCGTCTACGGTGGCCGGAAATCGGGATCGGAATCCCGGTGAAAAACACAATGGTGACACCCGGGCGTTTTCTCCGCACGAATTCGCTGCACGAACCTCCTGAACTTACCATGTCCGGTGAGGACCTGCGTCATGCGGAAGGTGAGGACGCCGTGAGGTCTTTCCAGCCACGCCTCAAAGAGGGGACTTACCGCCATAATTATGGCGTGCCTAGAGCCAAATGGTGGTGTGAATATTCCTGAAAGCCCTCATTTGAAAACTATGTGACAAAACTTTCACATTAATTTTATTAAATTCAAATATTATTATTATTTAATTTTTGTGTTGTATATCTATATATTTTATATAAAAATTAACCCCTATTTTTCCTGGTCATGCTATAACTTAACTTAAACAAGTTTAGTTCACCAGCATACAGGGAAGGTTCTAGGTAGCTTAGGGTAGGTAGCTTAGGGTAGGTAGGGTGGAGGATAGAGTAGGGTGGAGTAGGGTAGAGTAGGGTAGAGTGGGGTAGAGTTGAATAGAGTAGTCAGTGTTAATTTGTTAATCTTATTTATATTTATTAATTTATTGCAATTTCTATGATCCAATGTTATTTAAAATAAATGTAATTGTTCCATGTATACGACATCCACACCCAAAGATTTTTTCTATATAAAAAGTCGTTGTCGTATTGTTCCGTCGCGCGTCGGGCCTGTTTGCGGTAGCGTTAGAACTGAGCATGTACACACACAAACAAGAGTAGTTAATTAAGTATACAAAGATATCATATTCGTACGTTGTTTGTAGAGATTTTTGACAATACTTTGCTCAATGTTGAGCACTCGGCATCAAATAACACGAATACTCAACTCAAACAGATTTCGTAATAAGGTATTAGAGTCTCGAAATAAGGTCAGGCTTTATACACGTGAACAGGATGAATTATTTATTGTTTTTTGAAGTATATTCTGTTCTATAAAAAGTTAGTAAGTCACAAAAGCATTTGTCTATTCTCATATAGTAAAGTTCTAATTATGATATAAAATGTAATATTTCTTTTTTTTTTATTCTTGATAGGTTCGCGCTTGACCGCCATCTCACCTGATGGAAAGCGACGACGCGGTCGACGATGGAGCGCGCTTACCTAGAAGTAACCTATTCACTCTTGACTTAAAGATTCCCGGGTTGTAGCCATCAGGAAAAACAGATTCCGGCAAGGAATTCCACTCCCTAGCTGTACGCACTATGAATGTGTTCCCAAAACGCTTCGTGCGTATAGGTGGGATGTCCACCATGTACTGGTGGCGCATTGCCATACGCCTGGTGGTCCGATGATGGAACGGGCTAGGCGGAATTAGGTTATGCAATTCCAACGCACACTCCCCGAAATGCAACCGGTGAAAAACCGACAGGCTAGCAACTCGGCGTCGA
This sequence comes from Mythimna impura, assembly GCA_905147345.3. Classification (NCBI taxonomy): domain Eukaryota; kingdom Metazoa; phylum Arthropoda; class Insecta; order Lepidoptera; family Noctuidae; genus Mythimna; species Mythimna impura. The sequence goes on along the minus strand of LR990356.1, from coordinate 18,448,850 downwards.
TGCTCAAGACTTTGAAGCCTCGACTCAACGAGTGCATCATTGCCAATGATCTTCCTGGCTCGCCTCTCAATTGCCTCAAGTGCATCAAGCTGGTATCGGGCAGATCCGTCCCAAAGATGAGAGCAGTACTCCATACACGATCGAACTTGCGCTTGATAAAGTTTGAGCAGCTGTTCCGGCGTGAAGTACCGTCTGACCTTCGCGAGGATTCCCAGCTTTTTTGCTGCCAGTTGAGCCTTTGCTTCGATGTATGGCAATACATCTCATTTACAGATATTATCCACAGACAATAAGATAATTTTATAAATAACACTTTTTCTTACAAAACAATAAATTGGTAGTTCCCACTTTATTGTTTTGTAAGAATTCTTCATTAGCCCGACGCACACGTGGGAGACGCCTGAATTATACGTAGCAGCACGTCACGTGGCGTTGCGTGGCGTGGATCTAATGTAGCTCTCTATAAGTCTAGTTGCAATATAAAATGTATGGAGACCGACGCGCCCAGATTGACGTACGTGGCTCACGTGGGCCCAATGCAGTTCTACCTTAAGTTTTTTCCTTTGAAGTACAGCTTGATTAGAGTTTTCAAATCATAGGTTTTACTGCCGAGATTGTGGCAAGAAAGAAAAATACGCCACTTAATTTTTTTTACAATCAATTCAGCCTACTTATAATATTCCGCGATGAATTTCTGAAAAGGAAATCCTTGGTTCTAGAACACAAAGAGCAACTGAAGGACACAGGTGTGGTTTTAGTCAGTAAAAATCTAACACTGCCTGAAAGAAAGAAAAAGAAAAAAAATTAAAAACATGTTTCTTTGGCACACCATGATACATTAACAAACAAGTAATTGCAAACTTAAATATTAAAAAAATTAAATCAATAATAACAATAATATATGTCTCACGAAACTGCCACTGCTCTCAAAACGGTGAAGGAAAACATCGTGAGGAAACCGGCATGTCCTAGAACCAAAAATTCGAAGACATGTGACATTCACCAACCCGCAATGGGCCCGCGTGGTGGATTACGGCCCATTCCCTCTCCTAGAGAGGAGGCCTGAGTCCCAGCAGTGGGAACATTAAAAGGCTGATTATGCTTATGCTATGTCTCACGATTGCGTCAAATAGGTACATAGCAGTTGTCTGACGTTGGTTTTCAACTGAACTTTTCAACTTTGAGTGTGGGTACGGATGAAAATCATCCCTGCTACCTCGCCCTAGAGCGGGAGAAGTCATTGGATAATTTCTCAACTAAAAAAAGCCTATTTATAACATTAGTTTAGACAGCATTTTTGATTACCTAGAGTTGCTTAGTAACAATATAAAATAAAATATTTTCTATATTTACACGGTACACAGATTTAACGTATCGTGAGAACGTGAACAGCCATAAATCATTTGCTCAAAACACATTGACCCGAAACACACAACATTCAACCATTATAGGCCGTACCAAATAGGCACCTATAAGCCAGTACCCGGTCGTAAATGTGGCATATTGTTTTTTTTTAACTGGGCCTCAAGTCTGCTATTACAATAGTGTCAGAATAGTCTATCATTGATTTCATAATTGTTGATTTTGACAAGTTTGGTAATCTACTAATATAATGGCGTCATTGTAACTTTCCAATGGCCAACCACTGACACTCCATTAAAAGATGTGGCATAAAATGGTAATCTCGTAAATATTGACAAATGAATGTCTCACGTATGAGGTAATCTGCTAAAATGTTGACAGTTCCTTTGATCAGTGACCTACCATTAGAACGTCATTGTGCAATCATCGCTTTAAATACGCTTGATATTGTCATTCTACCACAACTCTATTACGAGACCATTGACCAATCAATTATCGATCATTATGAATTAGATTACGAACTTTTAGCAGAATGACAATGAGATCGTGTTGGAATGACGAATTTATAAAAAATCGCAGACTTAGGCCCGTGGTCTCGTGGTCGCCAGCGCAACTGCTGAGCGTGGGGTCCTGGGTCCAATTCCCGGGTCAGGCAAAAAGTGCTATTGGGTTTTTTAATTACGAATTACTCTGTAGCAGACTGGAGTAAAGGAAAAAAAAAGGATCCAAAGGGCAATGGAGAGGGCTATGCTCGGAGTTTCCTTGCGTGATCGAATCAGGAATGAGGATATCCGCAGGAGAACCAAGGTTGCCGACAGCACGAAGAATTGCCAAACTAAAGTGGCAATGGGCAGGGCACATTGCTCGCAGAACAGATGGCCGTTGGGGCCGAAAGGTTCTGGAATGGCGACCACGTACCGGAAGACGTAGCGTTGGAAGGCCTCCTACAAGGTGGACCGATGACTTGGTAACGGTTGCGGGAGTCCGATGGATGCGAGACGCACAGGACCGTTCGCTGTGGCGACGCTTGGGGGAGGCCTATGTCCAGCAGTGGACGTCTTTCGGCTGAAATGATGATGATGATGAGACTGGAGTATATTCCGTGCCTCGGAAAGCACGTGAAGCCGTTGGTGCTGCGCTGATCTCTCTCCGGTCGTTTCGGATTGTCGTCTCATCGGACTATGTGGGTAAAGAAACAGAGATTGCAACTGTGTTTACGCACGCACTCGTGCACTATAATATCTCCTGCGTACTTGGCTTATCTCTGTTGAGAGTGGCCACCGTGTTCGAATACGGTCGGGAGGACATTATTACATTTATAATAACACTTGATTTCCAAATCAATGATATTAAATTATCTTTATCAAATTGTCACGACATTTTAAGGTGATAATAATGTATAATAAACCTACCCCCGACTTAGGAGTAGTAGGTCGCGGGTTCAAACCCAGTCAGGCACATTACTTTGTGTAATTTATTTCATCACCACTGCTCTCAAAACGGTGAAGGAAAACATTGTGAAGAAACCGCCATGTCCTAGAACCAAAAATTCGAAGAAATGAGACATCCACCAACACGCACTGGGCCCGTGTGGTGGATTACGGCCCATTTCCTCTGCTAGAGAGAACGCCTAAGTCCCAGCAGTGGGAACATTATATAAGCTGATTAAGTTATATACATATTTTATGTTATAATAAAATATATTACCACTATAACACGTAAGTAGGTACGTATATTGATTTTGAACGATAAAATAGAAATTACCATTTTCCATGACAACAACCCTTTAATTACTTAACCGTAAAACAACTGAATGTAAACATTTTGTAAAATAATACCAAATTATATCAAAACCAATATGAAACAAATACAAACACTACATCTCAAACAAAAATCTACTCTACCTTAGTACAAACAAAGTTGATTTCAGAATAACAAAGAGATTTAAAAGTTCTTATAACAATTTTAGATACGTTGGAATCTGGACTGTGTCGAATCGATTTAAGGTTTCTTATCGCAGAGCATGTTAGGTCTAAATGTAAATTAGCTGAAAATCTTGAGAAAGCCCTTACTGACATCGATGTTAGGGTGCGTGTCCTTTCCAAAGGACATTGTTTATTATTAGATAGATAAGGACAGTGAATGTACCTAGTGCACGAATCTTGAGCGCTCGGCGAAAGAGCAGGGATCGCTTTGCGCATCGTACAATATCGGCGAGCCAATTACTGTACAAGGATTGCACTCCCCGCCCCCGCATCTCTCTTCATACCACTAAAGAGACCCGATATTTCACTTCTGCGTGCTTCTGCGCAAGTAGAATTCTAGAAGTCAGCGCTCAAGATCCGTGCCGGTATCTATATTATAACTTGTAATTATTGATTCTTAGTATTATCCTACTAACGTGAGTCGTATTATGTAAGTTAGTCTTAGGATATTATCAACTCACATTTTATAGATTTACCTTCGATTTCTGATTTAAGCTCCAAATGAGTTGAGTATTTCTCAAACTCTACTTTAGCCTGAAAACCTGTCAAAATGTAGTATTACAATTAGGGTTTGAGACGATCTTAACTCAGAACCCGGTCTTTTGACATTTTCGCACTTTCTCAAATCAAATTTTGAAAAATAGCTTGTCAATTGCTGGCTGGTAAGCAAGTAATTGACAAGTTTTTTTTTTCAATTGATGTAAGTAAATATCCATTTTAATGATGGTGGCCTTTAAAATGACATATATCTGCATCTCATAGAATCATTGTAAGAGCATTTATATGTATTATTTTACACAAACCAAATATTAATTTAAATTATTATTTACAAAGTTTATTCATAAAGTTATATAATATACGAGCAATTCCAAGTGTGATGCAACGTTTAAAAAAATAAAAATAAAGCAAACAGACTGTGTATTGATAATCTACCTGTCATTAAAAACATTAAAAAAACAAAGATATTTTATTACTTAACTCACTGACAAAATTGTCTCCAAAAGGTCTTTACATAATATAAAACGGTACGTACCTATATCACGACTGGCATACGCCTCCACAAAGTACAAATTCGCGAATAAAGTTCCATGGGCGCAAGTTAATTGGTATTATGCTTGCAATAAAAGAGAATTAGGTTCCGAAATGCTATTTTGAGTCGGGATCCTGTCTTGAATTTTGATTGGGGTGCTAAAGCGAGAGTGGCTGGCCCTTCAGTAATACATAATTTATTTCACCCTACGGTATGCGAGTGTAAAAGAAACTTTTGAAATATTTTCAAAAGCGTCTTTTATTTAAAAAAAATGTGGTTTGATTAAAATTGTGATGGTAATTTTGATAGCAGAGACGTTTAAATATTAACAATAAATGTTGGAGATTGTTTTTTTTTTTAGAATGATATAAACTAGTGCTTGACTGCGATCCTACCTGATGGTTAAGCAGTGATGCAATCGTTCAGGGAGAAGCGCATTAGTTTATTAAGAGCCTATTCACTCTAACCTTGAAGACACCTAAATTACGAGTATAACTACGGACGGGAAGATCGCAGCAGGCAAATTGTGCCAGTCCTTCGATGTACGCGGTATAAATGACGAGGCGAAACGCTTAGTCCGGACCGTAGAGTTACATACTTTTAATTAAAATCAAGTTATATTGTAGATACTGATCGAAAACGTTTTGTGAGACATCAAAAGTGTGCGATAAGAATAAAAGAGACACTATTAATATTTTAGAAATATGTGATTTGCTATGTTTCGTCCAAACAAGAATTCGTTTAAAGGAATTCTTTTATATGTGCTCAATTGATGTGTCTGCAATGTCTTTATTGTTGCTCCTAGTCAAAAAAAAATTGTGATTTAATTGTGTTTAATTAATAAGTTTTAATTATTCAATGGAAAACATTTTTTCTTAACAAGTGCGGTATAGTACCTACTCATCAAAAACATTCCTCAGAGCCCAAAACTAGGTGACTCGCCTCTAGCTCGTGGACCACTGAAATTAAGCCACTGTGGCTTAATGTCACTCAGTCGCAATCGGCGAGTGACATAAACGGGTGTGTTACGCAAAAAAAATTTTTTTTTTAAGTGGAATAAAGGTTTTCAAAATGCCTTCATGTGCTTTTATGGGTTGCACAAATCATACAAAAACAAAAAGCAAATCACATGGAATCACATTTCACTCGTAAGGGCATGAAAACTTAAAATTTCTTATGATATTTCTAATTTCACTTAATTTTTTGGTCGTCATTTTGCGAAACAAGATAGATAGAGCTGTTTTTTTTTTCGTAAACATTCGGTGGTTATCGCGATTTCGCTCGCACTTCAGCGCCGGCTCTTACCTCTGTCCTTGTCTATCAGTGATTGTAGGTTTGCGACTGTGATGACACTGATCATAGATGTGTGAGTTTCGGTGCACGTAGTAGTGCACAGAGTTCAGGTTTTCTGATTGCGATGTTAGCGCGTAAAATATTTTCCATATAATATATCAATGTTTCTAGGGGTATAGTACTTGTAGTGACATCTGTATTGCCACATACGAACTATCTCAATTCACGTTATCAGAGTTATCCGCGCAATTAGCACATATCTATCGATCCAATATCGTTTATCGGGCAGTTGTCGGACCAGACACAACACCCGTCTGGTCGGAGCGACCTCCCTTTTCTACGGAGGTATGTAGGACTTTAGACCCTGTTCCACAGACCTTTAAATACTTATGAAGACCATTCCAAAGAACTTAAAGACGATGGGGTTATCTTGTTGCAGTCAATCTGGTTCATCAAACCGGCTCCATGGTGCCTTTATAAAGGTGGAAAGTACTAATTTAATACTGGCGTAGCGAACACCATCTAATCCATACTTATTATAAATAAGAAAGAACTCTGTCTGTTACACTTTCACGGTAAAACTACTAAACCAATTTCGATGAAATTTGGTATGGAGTAAGCTTGAACCTTGAAAAAGGACATAGGCTACTTTTATCTAGCTTCGACTTCGATTTCGTATCTATAATAACCGATATTGACGTAGACGAAAGCCGCTGACGGAAACAATTATTTTATAAAATCAAAGCAAGCAACCTCCTGCACAAATAACAAGTTCATAACGACAAACATCGATCTCAATTTACAAATATATCTATTTACCTAAAGCAAAGTCTTCATATTTACCCATAAAAAAATCATCTTTCCCTACACAATATCTTTCTCCCTGCCCCATCATCAAAAAGCAATCTAAGAAAGTAAACAAAATAATAAATAATCTCCAAGCTTAGATCAAGTAGGTACTCATTTCATTCGTATTTTTCTACATTATACAAGACTTTTTCGTGACAAGAAATAAACGACGACTCAATACGGTTCTCCTTTAACAAACACTTCAGAGAATTTATCGGCATACACTGAATCTAAAGACGAAAATTTATGACTAATGCGTACCAGTGATGATGACATATGGCTCGGGAATGTGGTCACTCACAATGGGCTCCATCAGAAGGCTTAAAGTCAAGCAAAGGCAATGGAAAAGGCTATGCTTGGAGTTTCCTTGCATCATCGCATCAAGAACGAAGATATCCGCAAGAGAACGAAAGAGAAAGTTATCAACATAGCCCGAAAAATTGCTATACTTAAGTGGCAGAAGGCACGGCACATTGCTCGCAGAACAGATGGTTAATGGGGCTAAAAGGTTCTGGTGTGGCGACCGCGTACTGAAAGACACGGTAGGCCTCCCACAGGGTGGACCGATTACTTGGAGGGTCGCGGGTATCCGATGGATGCGAGACGCACAGGACCTTCGCCGTGAGCTTGCGGACGACGAGCAATAGACAGCTCACCGTTCGGCCGTCTGTTATGAATCAAGCCCGAGGCGACGGCGCGTATATTATTCTACGCGCCTCAAAGAGATGTCAGCAAAACTGAAGGTGCCCAATAAAGACTACGGGAATGTTTGAAATAGCGACCATGGCTCTAGAACCCAAAGGGCAACTTCTTCTTCTTCTTTTCGATTAGATGGTAAACTCGTCAAACTGTTTGGGTCCAATAGGTAGCTACATTAATAGCAGCATCGGTAGCACTTGGGGCAATAATGTGTGGCTCATGTTTTGAACAAAAGCACCGCATTCACATTGAATATCCGACGGGTTTATAAAACCCCATTTAGCCAAGTTGTGTTTGCAGCGGCTTACCTGGGTTCGCAACCGATTTAGTGCTTTCCATAAAGGGCAACTGAAGAACACAGATGGGTTTTAGTCTGTAAAAATCTTACACGCTCTTTCGTTCCACCACTTACAAAAAAACAGGTTATCTTCGCGCGGTAAACAAAAATATCTAGGTCTTATTGCATGAGAACTTAGCGCCTGTAAACACACTCACAACACAATAGCGACCCCCGTATCATTTTATTTCCACAGTAAACACACAAAGGTAACTCGAATTAAACGAATGATAGATGAGCATTAACTGCGAATAGAAATGGCAATGAAACTATAAACAAGATATAACCTAGATTAACATCAAAGACCCATATCCCACGCTACAGTGAACATATTAAATGGCAAAACTTTGTGAAAATGGCGTTGGTTAAAATTAAACTAACATAGTACTGTCAGGAAAATGAATTGTTTATCACCTTACAAAAATGTATCTTCATGATTCTCTTGTTCCTTTCCCAATGTATTTTGGGTCGGCGTCAAAAGTTTTCTTATTCTTTAGGTTTTTTTTAGGTCTGAGAATAGGTCGTAGGCTATTTTTACCCTCCTACCCCTTTTTATTAGGTGGGAAAATCATCGAATGACAAATCTCGCTCTTGGGCGGAGCGGGAGATAGTGTCAGATTTTTACTGACTAAAAACCCACTCCTGTTCCTTCGTTGCCTTCGTCCCAGGGCCCGGATTTCGTTTTCTTACTACCCATGGCCCCAGTAGGCATCGACCCTGCTGGGTTCCTACGATTTGCTGATATCTCCCTGAGGCGCGCGTGGAACAATACGCGCAGTCGATGACTTGGGCTCGGTCCTGACGGTTACCGGACCCTCCTACCCCTCACTTTTTCTTTGATAATAATTTATGTAGTACAACGTTTGCCGGGTCAGCTAATACAACATTTATCTATTATATCCCATCATCACTTGTACCCTTTTACCCTTAAGGGGATGCAACTCAACATACATTTTCACAGTTTTTCATACAACCGCTCTTACGCGATTATGACGTTATTACACATTTTTCATTAGATATTTTGAAAACACAGTATCTTGATGATATTATCTAGGCTTCTATTGAAATCAATTTATAAATTTGTGTAAAACTAATCCAGTAAAGACCTCTGAAAATCTGCTATTTTGCATGAATATTGTCACTTAATAATTTACTCAAAATTAAAAAGTCAAAAAAGTATAACAATAAAAGCCTTGCAAATTTAATGATTATTCTCAATGACGACAATTTTTTTTTAAAACTCTTGTTAAAAAAAGCACGTATTTCCTAGAACAAGTTTTGTAAAATATTCGAGTAAATCACGGAATTACAGGATGCTAACAGAGTTTTCAGGTGTTATCTCTCTTTTTTGCATTGCCTCTTCATCAAACATCGCGTTGGATTGCATTAGATGAAACAACAAGCTTTTAAGCTGTTGATCCCCGCACGAACGCCGGCGTTCGTGCGCCATTGTCTTACTATTGTGTCTCTAATTACGCTACTCCAAAAGTTAAACCATGCTCGATGTGGACGATAGGCGAGTGGAAAAGGACCCTCTTAAGAGTGTACACAAAAAAAAAACACTCAAGGATTTTCAGACGAGTTCGATAACAAACACTGTTACACAAGGATTTTTATATATTAGATTAAACGTGTATGTATGTTTATTTTAAGTATATAGGTAGGTATATACTTTTGTAATCATTGGTTTTCTAAATAATATATTATTTTTTTGTGCATATTGTCTCTCCACCATTCTAAGTTGTCTGGTAGCCTAGATAAGGAGGCATTAAGTCCGCCTTTATGATGTTCGTGTTGCATAGGGAATAAATAAATAAATTAATGTGATAAAGGGGTTGACTACTCAAATGATAAATACGTCATCGCTTTAGTACATTAAGGTGCATGGAAAAGAGCCTCCTCAAACGATGCGCCATTCGAACATCTGTTACGTTGACGTACCCTTAGCGATTGGCTTTAGTCATTTGACAAATCCTTTTACTGCAATGGCAAACTTACTTATTACAGTAAGCACTCCCTCTCTTGTTTTTTTGAGCATGGGGAATCATCAAATACGTCTTCCGTCTCTGCAAGAGGGAGTGTCAATCCATAATTGAGTAAAACCCACCTGTATTACTTTAGTAGCATTCCGGGGTCACGGTGAATTTTTTGTACAATCCCGCAACCCTGGCAAATATTAACCCTAATGGGACTTGACATTTAAGCTATAACTATACTGCGCACACGTGTGCCACACACTCCGATCTGGGCGCGTCGGTCTCCATACATTTTATATGGAAACTAGACTTGTAGAGCTACACTAGATCCTCGGCTCCTCGCCACGCGACGTCATTCTACGTACAAATCAGGCGTGTTACACATGTGCGTCGGTCTAATACGCTGACATCTGTTTGAAGCGCGTGGGGCATACGCGCCGTCGACCCAAACCTCCCTTCGTCCCCCCTTTCTTGACATATCTTTTACGCAATCCATTTATCATTATTTTTGAGTTTCTCTTCTTAGCCGTATCCACATTGATACGTTTTAACTTTCGTCACGACATTTTGCTTATTCCTCCGTACCATACAAAAAAGACGTTTATAGTTTTATTTTTAACCGACTTCAAAAAGAGGAGGTTATAAGTTCGTCTGTATGTATTTTTTTTATGTATATTTACCGATTTCTCTGTCAATTGTGGGCCGATTTTGAAAATTTTGGTTTTGATTGAAAGATTGTACTCCCGAGTTGGTCCAATAGAAATATTGTTATGATCTGATGATGAACTTCGAAGATATGGAACGAAACTTCTCATCGGATCATAGTAGAACTGTCCTAACATACTATCCAATTGCGAGATTAAGGGTAAATTTTCCTGCTACCTCTGGACAGCTTGAACAATAATGCGCCCATTTGGTCGGACGAACTCGGGGAGTTCCCATCCTCTCTCGGTACGTCCGTATAGTTAAAACGGCGTTTCTGTGACACTCACCATAAATTAAAATTATGTGTGACTACTCCGAAGCTGTGTAATTGTAACGAGGCATGATAATTCAAAAGCAAAACGTAATTACAATACAATAGTTTTCAAATAAAAATAGTAACATCAGTGACCTTGATATGTCAACTGTCACTTCAACTTGATTAATCATTAACCGTTTTAAGATTTTAAGCTTAGGTTTTAAGGTTTTATGTTTATGGCACCGAATATTTTTTTATAACTGATTTTTTTCACAGTTGCCAAAGAAATTGTTGTTTTAGTGATCGTGAATTTCATACATCATGTAGAAAACGCTAAAAATCAAAAATAAGATCTTGTGACTAAACTACTGGATTTAACATTCGTATAATTTTTGGTATACGGACTGGGAACATCATGAGGTATACGCAGTTTAATTTATTTTCATGTCGGCGCCACCCTGTATAAGTTATTTTCGATCAAAATGGCGGTTAAGCGATTTTACCTTTGCACTGTCGATATGCTCATACCATGACAGCCGGTTTTCAAGATTCAATATCACTTGCACGTTATAATTCAATAGGGTCTACTTTATTCTGTGACAGCTTTCACCTTACTGAAGGTTTATATTACTGAGAATTCTTGTCAAAAGCTGTAAACGTTTATTGACCCTTTTCACCACAAAAGGCATAACTCCAAGTCTCATACTTTTGGCGATGACCAAAACGCCAAAAAGTTTGGTCTTATACACCAAAAAATAAACTTTTGTTGAAGAGCTGTTGTTGAAAAGCGCGTGCCGCCCGTGCGGTCGGCGCGCGAGTCTACGCCATAACATCGCGCTATTACTTTATGCGCGTGAGCAAAGCGCCGACATCATCCGATATTAATAGATTATGAAATTGCCGTTTATTAAAACGGGTTCTTTGAAATCTTTGGATTTACTTGGAATTATAAGTTCAAATAAACTTTTTATTAAAGGTACGAGTACGTTATTCTTTTTTCGAAATTAGGTATTTATTGGTTTCTTTGTGTTTTGTATTTTCTGTAATATTGCTATTTATAACCATGAAAGCTAATAAAAAAAACATTTTTTCATATTAAAAATTCCAACGCAGAAACTATGCATTTTAAAGGGCAAGCAATATAAATGACGTGACCTACGACGTTCTTCTAACAACTATTGATAAATGTAAATGTTAATAATCCAGTGACTGTGTTTACGTTTGTGTTTTAATTGTTATTTCATGTGTCAGTACTTAGGTACTACAAGGTTTATTTATTTTTATTCTATTAAATTCAAATAAACTATGTCATCATCATCATCATCATTTCAGCCGAAAGACGTCCACTGTTGGACATAGGCCTCCCCCAAGCGTCTCCACAACGACTGATCCTGTGCGTCTCGCATCCACCGCATTCTCGCGACTCTCACCAGGTCGTCGGTCCACCTTGTGGGAGGCCTTCCAACGCTGCGTTTTCCGGTGCGCGGTCGCCACTCTAGAACCTTTCGGCCCCATCGACCATCCGTTCTACGAGCAATGTGCCCTGCCCACTGCCACTTTAGTTTGGCGATTCTTCGGGCTATGTCGGCGACCTTGGTTCTCCTGTGGATATCTTCATTCTTTATGCGATCACGCAAGGTAACTATGTGGTAGATGTGAACTCTTTTTTTCGTTGGAAATATCATCCAATGACATCCCTCGCTCTTGGGCGTGTAAACAAGGCAAAATAACTGTATCATAAAGGGAGTAAACGAGGCAAGATAATTGTATCACACAAAAATAAAACCGTTCATCTACCGAGCGAAACGACACCCCAGCAACAGTCACTCAGCAACGTATTACCCAAAAATAATAATTGCTCTATATAAATACAGTGATCGAAATGAAAAGATAATGACTGTGATAATCGTGAAGGTCACGAAGACTTACATTGCTCCTGACTCTTTGTCGACGATTAATCAAGAACTTGGTCCCGAAGGACGAAGTCACAAGGCTTCTGATTGAGCAATATTTAACGAATGTAATCTATTATTTACTTCATAATATTAAAAGCTTGCTACTCGAACTGTTGAGATGGAATTTTCCAGACAGATTAATCAACTATCGGTGAAATTAGTTTTAATTTGTTGTAACTAATGGGTAAAGGTGAAAGTTCTTATATATGTGTGTGTATTTGTTACTCCCTTACGCTCAAACAGCCTTTTTTAAGTAATAAATGTTCAGATAACTTCTCCTATTTACGCTCTGTGTGGAGCGAGATATCAATCTTTTACCGACTCAAACCCGCAAAAATCTGCCTTTCATCTAATGTTACCACTGTTGGGTTGGCTACCTCTCTAGGAGAGGAGGAGAGAAGAGGCCCCAGTGCGCGTTGGTGGATGTCATATATCTTCGAATTTTTGGTTCTAAAACACGCCGGTTTCCTCTCGATGTTTTCCTTCACCGTTTTGAGAGCAATTGTGATTAAGTAAATTGCACAAAGTAATGCGCCTGGCTGGGTGTGAACTCGCGACCTAAAACTCGTAAGTCGGGGCCCTTAACACCGGGCTAACTCTGGTTTCAATTTTGAAGTACTCAAAGAAAGTGCTGCCAAATATTACTGAAAGAATTTTCAGAAATGGTTCAGTAGTTTCAGAGAGTACCCCCTACATACAAACTTACAAATTATACCTTCATAAAATATGTAAAATTAGTAACTTATTTTTGTGTATTTACACGAATAAATGAAAATTAAAAACACTATAGCGATGCCAGCCGTGGAAATATATGACATCAGATAGGAAAATCTAAAAATGAACAACAAAAACACAATAAAGATGAGACTAAAAAGAGTAAAAAGAGACTTAAACAGTTTTTACGAAATAATTTCTATAGGTAAGCCATTTCCCTTATTAGTTCTTAATATTTTTACTTTGTTTTGCTTATACAATACAGGTATTAGATCTGACCAGTCTTTGTGTAAGCCATAAGATAAGATATTACAAAGAGTGATCCCTCAAGCTTTTTTCTATTATTACCTACAAATAGGCATTGATAAAAAAGCAACACACATACGCACACAATCTCACATGTAAACACAAGCTTAGGATGCTTTTCCGACTAAGACGTGTGAGGTAGCTAGGTGGAGCGTGAGTAAAAATCCACCAATGGATATTTTACAATTTCTTGATTTTCTAATTGAGTTTGCAGAGCTATTAGAGTATACAAGAAATCGAAGAATGTGTGAGAGGGACAAGTGTGCGCTTGCAGTTGCCTCCCTGAACAGTGGGGTGTTCAGGGAGGCAACTGCAAGCGCACACTTGGAAAACCGCCCGCACATTGCTGAAAAGAGTCTGTCTCGTATCCAAGCAGCACCCAGTTGCCCACTTTTTTACCACTTCGCTATGACCTTTTGAGTAGCGTAATTAGAGACACAATAGAAAGACAATGACCGAGCGAACGCCGGCGTTCGCTCGGGGTTTAATGAATTAATTCATTCTAGCACCACGTAAGCTTCTCGATTTTATTCTCAGTCGTTATCACCAACTCTGTCACCACTGTTGAGTAATAGAAAAAAATCCCATTCGTTGCTGGTGGGGACATAAAATATAAATCGCTGGCCCCGGAGAATAAAATGATAAACGCAAAAACACAAGTTTACAGGAGAAGCAAAAACAACAAAAATGAGATTACCCATTATGGATCTAAGGGAGGAACTTGGAAGTTAGCTTTAATGATAGCAACTTCTTTGTGGTATCATTGTAGTTTTTTGAAACTTGATACAATTAAACAGAACGTAAGATAATCGAGATATAAGATTTTAACCAAAATGTTACTATGACAAGTTTTGTTAATGTGCACTTATTTTTAATTAATAATAATATTCCACAACTATCACACAACGCCGTCTAGTCCCAAGCTAAGCAGAGCTTGTGTTATGAGTACTAGACAACTGATAAACATACTTATATATTTCTAAATACGTACATATTATAGATAAATTACACCCAGACACATCATGATCATGCTCATCACACAAACATTTATCCGGGGTGGGAATCAAACCCACGACCTCTGGCATAGCAGTCAGGACTACTAACCACTAGACCAACAGGCCAGTCACAGTCACTTGTTTTATTCTGGTTCAAAACTAAACCATAAGTAAGTATATTATAAAGTAACTTTGTAATTATCTTCTATAATGTTTGACCTCTCCAGCAACGTCGTAATGACGTATAGGATCACACTGATTCGAAAATAAACAAACAATAGCACGTGTGCACGCATGCGGCATACCTGCTATCACGTTCTTACATTAGATCAATCACTATGACAGAAAGAAACAACAAAATACTTAGTTATTCTGCACAAATTGACAATGTTTGGCTAAGAAAGCGTTAGCAAACGCGCTAAAGGTATTTTTGAACGAAAATAAAATGATAAATGTGGTTGTCATATGCCGTGGTAACTATTATTTACAAGAATTTTATGATAACTGCATAATTAATATGTCTTTTGTAGTTAAGAAAAATATTTTGCTAAGATAATATTAATCGTTTTATAAGTTTATATCGTCATATCAAAAAATCGTTGAATAAAATAATATTATTTTCTAACTTTTTAATAATTTGCAAAATATTAAAACTATGATATCATTGATTATCATTTTATTCTCCGGGGCCGGCGAAATATTTCCACTGCTACAGGAAAAAAGAAAAATATATATCAATAACTTCAGATCAAAATATTATTATGGTATGAGATGGCTCCGTACACATACATCTTTGATGGAAACAATCACACATTTCTAGTACCTCGCACGCCTCTGTTGAAAAAGCACCCTTACCCTGTATACAAGCGCCCTAATACAATGATGTAGGACATATGTACCTACACGGGAAGTACAATACATTGATTAGACGGTGCACCCCCCGTTCACCCACTTTCCTATAGAGTCTCTGAGGAAGCGGAGACAAGACGGATGTCGGCATTCTTTGTACCTACGCATCTATATCAAAACTTGTAGTTTTCACTTAAGATGAACATTTTACTTGACGTACAAGTGTTTTTGCGTGTGATCATTTTTTTTGAGTGATCGTCCTTCATAGTCCTAAAATTCCGTTAACTGGTTTAATTAAAATAAATGCTTTTGTAATTGATAAACTGCTCTTTGACGACATAATTTATTATATAGTTATGAAGTTCCAAATTGGCGCTACTACACTCATGTAATATCCTATCTTAATATTCCACAACTATCACACAACGCCGTCTAGTCCCAAGCTAAGCAGAGCTTGTGTTATGAGTACTAGACAACTGATAAACATACTCATATATTTCTAAATACATACATAATATAGATAAATTACACCCAGACACAGAACAAATGATCGTGCTCATCACACACACATTTGTCCTGTGTGGGAATAGAACCCACGACCTCCGATATAGCAGTCAGGGCCACTAACCACTGGATCAACAGGCCAGTCAATCTTAGACATCATAAAACTGTCGCAAAAGATACCAAATTAGGACCAGCTGTCTTACGAGTTATTATAATGGAAATAGGTACGAACAAATGATTAATTTCTCTCTCTCGTTTCCGATCGATCGCGATGTAAAAGTTAAATTGGTCTTTTTTGTTTTTATCTCGAGTTAAACTTTTTTAACAACTTAAAAAAAGGAGGAGGTTTACAAATTTTTATTAAAATATTTTTGTTTTGTTTCCTTAGAACTCCGTCATTTATGAACTGATTTGGAAAATTATTTTTTATTTAAAAAAATATACTTCCAGATTGGTTCTATTGTTATCAAAATCCAGTTCTGATAATGGGATCTGGTTCTGGTTGAGTTGTGGGAACTTCTCAAATATTACACATACTATACTAGCTGACTCAGCAAACGTTTTTCTATCATACAAATTATATTATCAAAGAAAAAATATGGATTGGAGGAGGGGAGAGTACAAAATAACCTACAAAATATACCAGACCTATCAAATATACAAAAAAAAACATAAAAATCAAGCTGTTTTGGAGGAGTTCGATAAAAAAACACTAATAGATTAGATATACTTTTGCGATTTTGGTATTTTTATCCAAAATACCAAAATTTTAAAAAAGTTGACCTGAACGTTAAAATCACGTAACAGCCGTACACAAAAATACAACCTTAATTATTTTTATACAGCAATATCAAAAGCTGCCTCAGCCGCCTGTATAAATATAATCCCTTTTGAAAAAGAAAAAATGTTTTTAACATTGGATCCGCTTAATCAAATTGCATAAAAAAATATAGTATCCATTTATAATTGGTAGAAACTTCGGTTATTAGGGTAACAGAATTAAAGATTAGCGCCCACAGAGTCAGGAAGCGGTCGCGATCTGGGATGGGATATTTTGTAATGTTCGAGTTTGTATACTTACACAAACCCGAACCAAAAGTAAAAAAAAAAAATAATGAAAAATCCAGTAAGTGAGTCTGAATGCACAGACAAGATAGAACAGAGCTTTCTGTCGCACGTACATGGAGAACAAACCCCAGATAAAATGAGAAGATTATTGTGTGCATAAAAAATTTAATAAATAAATAAAATAAAAAAGAAAGAGAGGAGTTTGAGTTTGTATGTAACTTGTTACAAAGAATGCGGATGCGATCACAAATAGAAGGTAAAGTTTATTTTTAGAACAACTTACAGATGGAAGCAAGATTACAGAGGAAAAACGAAAATAGCGACAAAGATAAAATACATACATAAAAATAAACACACAAATAAAATAAATGTAGCGCAGCTATCAACGCCCAATTCAAAACAAATACACCCATAGACATTGTTTCAGATTATCTAAACCGAAGGTAAATTACAAAATAAGCTTGACAATTATAAGGCTAAATACGGGGTGGCGCCGACAATACGACAATAAATTAAACTGCTTTCAGTTATTTACACTTACTTACTAAACCTCGTGATGTTCTCAGTCCGCATACCAAAAAATATTCGAAAATATCCAGTAGTTTAGTCACTGAACATTATTTTTCATTTTCTGCATTTTCTACATGATGTAGTGAAGTTGAAGATTACAAAAAAAAAATCGATAGAATTTTAAATTACTTTGAACGCAACCCTATGTCTAGTCTGCGTAGACCAGGTCGACATTATTCAATATCGACAATAAGTGAGTGATATTGAGTGCTAAGAGATGGAATAATGATTAAGATTAATAATTATATTAATAAAAAATCTGTGATTTGGTGTATTTGTTTTTATTGAGCATTCGTAATAACGGCGCCAAAAGATTACGTCTCTACATGACACGACCCTGCTGCCACAGGTTAGTGTATTTATTTATATTTATAAATGGTGTTCTATTTTGTTTACGATTTTATGCTATTTAGTTTGTTTAAAAAAAACGTTTTTTATATTTCGATTTTAGGATTTTTTTGGTAGTTTAATAATATTCCTATGGACTAGTACTGCAAGTGATTTAATTTAAAATCGTATTATCGGCGCCACGTTGTATATTATACACATGTGGTTAGACATGTGCAGTAGATGTGATGATGAGGATGATGTGTGTAATTGTATTGTGTGTGTGCGTTTGTTTTTTTGAGGTGGGAAATGAACTACTGACTTCTCCCGCTCTAGAGCAGGGTGGGAGGGCGTGACAGACTTTTACTGACTAAAACCACACCTACGTTCCTTAAGTTACCCTTTGCGTTTCCCTTTCAGAAGTCAACCCATGGTCCCAGTAGGCCTCGGCCCTGCTGGGTCCCTGAGGTTTTACTGACATCTTTTTGAGGCGCGCGATCCAGAGGGTTGCCGGATGGCTGGACGGCGAACTCGAGAGTCCATGTGTATATGTGCGTGTTTCAACCGCCTTTATGAAACCATAAGTTGCTCAGTCTCGTCATAGGTCAAGCACTTAAGCCAATCGATCACTTCAGAGATCGCTAACTTTCGCGCGGCTCGCACCTCTGTGGGCGCTAACCTTAAATAAATATCGCTTTCCTTATCAAACGAGCTGTCGGAAAGTTTGGCGTTATTAAAATGAAACTGGATATTATTGTTTCGGGATTATCTTTTGCATGACTCTTATGAATGGATTAATTGCTTGCGAATGACTAATCTTGTGAATGAATTTTGTGATCTTCTTCTTGAATCCATCGATTCGTTAAACTGTTTGGGCCCAGTTAGTGGCTTTACTGCAGCATCAGTGGCACTTATTAAAATCCCCAAAGTGCAGGTATATGCCCACTTGGGATTTTGTGATGCGTTGGTCTCTTTCCAATCAATTTGTTTTTTTTTTTCGGTGCCTTTACAGGCCTCCACCCTATGTGACAGTGCAGTTACTTTTAATTTACTTACGTCTAATTAAAAACTAACCTAACCTAGCTGAAGTCAACAGCAAGTCCACTATAGGTTTTGTTTCCCTTGCGAGCGTCAAAATATACGCCATAAACGGCTTTATCTTTCGATTACGTTGACTTTGAAGTTTGATTTTTCCACTGATCCAAGAAGTAGCAGACCTGAATATTTGATAGATACTAATGCATAATTTCAGCTTAATACCTCCAAGTTTTCCTGAAAAAGTTACTCTATAAGCGTTTCGTTTTCACAGACTGAGTTACGAAACCCTAAATAATAGGTTTTACCTATGAAATTGCCGTTTTTTAAAACGGGTTGCTTTGAAGTCTTGTCCCGCTTGGGCAGAGCAACGCCGTGTCCTCGTGAGGGCGATCGGCGGCGGCGATCTCTCGCGCCGGGCCTTGGTACATGCCATGGTCCGGAGCGAGGAGGAGTGGCAGGCGGTCGCCTCCTTCTGCGAAGCAGTAATGCTAGCAAAGGAGGCGGCTGATCGCGTGAGGCAACGGTCCTCACGCCCCAATCGCCGCCGGGATTCCGATCCCGATTTCCGGCCATCGTAGGCGCAGGCTTGCGGACGGCGAGCAATGGGTGGCTCGCCGTTCGACAGTCCGGTAACCGTCCGGACCGAGCCCAAGTCGTCGACGGCGCGTGCTGTAACTGTAGGGGCCTAGCAGGGTCGAAGCCTACTGGGGCCAAGGGTCTGATTCTGAAAGGAAGACTCGGCCCTAGTACGAAAGGAACAGGAGTGGATTTTTAGTCAGTAAAAGTCTGACACTATCTCCCGCCCCGCCCAAGGGCGGTGGATGTTATAAGATGATTTTCCAACAGAAAAAAAAAAAAAAACCTAACCTAGCTGAAGTCAACAGCAAGTCCACTATAGGTTTTGTTTCCCTTGCGAGCGTCAAAATATACGCCATAAACGGCTTTATCTTTCGATTACGTTGACTTTGAAGTTTGATTTTTCCACTGATCCAAGAAGTAGCAGACCTGAATATTTGATAGATACTAATTCGTAATTTCAGCTTAATACCTCCAAGTTTTCCTGAAAAAGTTACTCTATAAGGGTTTCGTTTTCACAGACTGAGTTACTAAACCCTAAATAATAGGTTTTACCTATGAAATTGCCGTTTTTTAAAACGGGTTAAGCTTTGAAGACTTTGGATTGACTTGGAATTATAAGTTCAAATAAATTTCATATTAAAGGTACGTTATTCTTTTTTCGAAATAAGGTATTTATTGGTTTCTTTGTGTTTTGTATTTTCTGTAATATCGCAGTACAACCTTTAAGGTTTAGGTATTTAAACTCTTAGTTCCAAGTCAATCCAAAGATATAATACTTCAAAGCATCCGTTTTAAAAAACGGCAATTCCATAGGTAACTAATCAGACATAACCTTGACGAGTAATAAAAAAAAAAACTTGAAAATACTCTACTATTCGAATATATCTTGGTATAAGTATGCTTAACGTATTAAAATAAAAAATCGTCAACAAAATGCAATTGCTCAACAGCTGTCAGATATTCAGCAACGTTCATAAAATTATCAGAAATTCAGATCTGGCATTTTGCGCCAGCGGCAATTTTAAAAGCATTCCATACCGGTAAACCAATCAGCGATGAGCTGTCTGTTCTTTTCAATGTACCATTCTGCATTTATATATTGTCACAAGTTTGACAAGGTACAAATCCTCTCACTTCAAAAGATAATTCAACATAATTCTAAAATTGAAGTTAATATCTTCTAATCAATATCTTATTTATCACAAAAAACATGCAAGATCCCATTGATATCTAAGATATAAGGGCACAGTTTGCGAATTTTTATGATTTCAAAAATTGGCACATTGCAATTGGTTCGTAATCTTCGGTAGCGATCGGTAATCTTCGAAAGTAGTCCGAGTGTACTTATTCAAAGATGAAGCCAGGCTAAGCCACGCCTACCGGTTGGTTGTGCGGTGTTACTTTGAAGCGGCGCGGGGTAGTCGTATTGATGCGGTTTTTTTAATTTTTCTTTAAAATCTCAGTAATATCAGCCACTCTTGCAAGGTTACGTCGTCGCAACGACAATATCAGCATCAGGCATATTTTCCTGAGATACTCTTGGTGCAACCTTAAGACGCATGCCGCACACTATGGTTTTTTATTTTCTTTTAGCAATATCATAGTGCAACTTTCTTTGTTTTTAACATGTCTTTTTTAATACTGGCAGTATTGATGTTTGCGATTGCTTCCATTTTTTTATGGGGTTCTTTAGTTTTATTATTTGAGGGTGCTTTTGTTATTTGTATATCTATTTTCTGTGTGTTGCATCGAAAGAAAGTTTTATCTATCTAACTACTTATTTTTTCATAATTGAAGTTTAAAATAAATAAAGGGTGAAACTATCTAACATTGTGTTTGGGTCCTGTATTAATATACCTATATTTACCAATTTATCGATAAGGCTTCTCACTCTATCAAAACATTTAAAAACACATATTTTATTGCTTTTACACTAACACCCGGTACTTTTATCTCCCCTTTCGAAGCTAATCGTATACCGACCCCCGATTTATCATAAAAAACGAGTACAGGAACTGCCTAATACGACTACATCCATCAATTTTGACGTACGGAACCACCCCGCTGCCAATGCGTAGCTTTTATGCACCTCATGTTTTGTAATTATGTTTCTAATGTAGGGCACGGATTTGATGAATGATATTTTATGATTAAGTTTATTGTTATGAAGGATGATTGATTTTTACTGTTTGAAGAAAACCTATGAAAAACCAGCGCCTATATAATAATACTTCACTACAGCTTCTGCCAGCGGCTTCGCCCACGTGTAATTTGGCTTCTCCATACAAACTTTGGACCCTTAGTCTTACCCTTAGTTTTACCCCCTTAGAGATGAAATTTCGTAAAATCCGTTCTTAACGGATGTCTACACCCTATAAGGAACCTACCTACCAAATTTTAAGTTTGTAGGTCTTATAGTTTCTGAGATTTCGTGATTAATCTGTGAGTGGTATTTTGTTTTTATATATATGTATAAACTAGATGCTGCCAGCGGCTTCGCCCGCGTGAAAATCGATTTCTCCATACAAACTTCTAACACCCGTTTTACCCCCTTAGGGGTAGAGTTTCGTAAAATCCGTTCTTAGCGGATGTCTACACTCTATGAGGAACCTACCTGTCACATTTTAAGTTGAGATTTCGTGATTAATCAGTGAGTGGTATTTTTTTTTTTTTTTTTTTTTTAGGTGGGAAAATCATCTTATGACAAATCCCGCTCTTGGGCGGAGCGGAAAATAGTGTCAGACTTTTACTGACTAAAAACCCACTCCTGTTCCTTCTTTGCCTTCGTCCCAGGGCCCCGGGTTTCACTTTCACACTACCCGTGGCCCCAGTAGGCTTCGACCCTGTTGGGCCCCTACGATTTGCTGACATCTCCCTGAGGCGCGCGTGGAACAATACGCGCCGTCGACGACTTGGGCTCGGTCCGGACGGTTACCGGACGATCGGACGGCGAGCCACCCATTGCTCGCCGTCCGCAAGCCCTCGCCTACGGTGGCCGGAAATCGGGATCGGAATCCCGGCGGCGGTTGGGGCGTGAGGACCGTTGCCGTTGCCTCACGCGATCGGCCGCCTCTTTTGCTAGCATTACTGCTTCGCAGAAGGAGGCGACCGCCTGCCACTCCTCCTCGCTCCGGACCATGGCCTGTACCAAGGCCCGGCGCGAGAGATCGCCGCCGCCGATCGCCCCCACGAGGACACGGCGTTGCTCTGCCCAAGCGGGGCACACCTCCACCGTGTGCTCCACCGTGTCCTCCGGGCGGTCCGCACAGTGGCGACACCCGGGCGTCTCTTCCGCACGAATCCGGTGCAGGAACTTCCCGAACTTACCGTGTTCGGTGAGAACCTGCGTCATGCGGAAGGTGAGGACGCCGTGAGGTCTTTCCAACCACGCCTCAAAGAGGGGACTTACCGCCATAATTGTGGCGTGCCCAAGTGAGTGGTATTTCGATTTTTATATATATAGATTTGTGAGTTGTCCTACAAACTATAGAGCAAAAACTACTATAATCATTTGTCTTGAACTTTGAATCATATTCATAATTTCCCGCTATAAAAATAAAACAACACAGTCATAACTCAATCCTCTTTTTCTCTTCTTCATAAATAGAACAGGCAACCCGCCATAACTGTGTAGTAACTGCCCAACGCCCACATTAAAAAAAATAAAACACATTCAAAAATAGAACGCATCGCATTTCGCGCCAAATCGTCTACAGCCAGCAATAGACGTAATAAGGCTGTCCATTCATTATCGGTCGGGCGGTTGCCCTGGTCACGTGACATAGCGACCTTGGCACCCGCGCACCGAAGCGCTTCGCCCACGAGTCTCATATAGCCGCCTAGACGGCGCCTGTTGTTTGTTACGTTATGGACAAAAATAAAAAAAAACTGTCTCGTCCTAGTGACGACGCGTCCTGGCAGAATGTGTTTTGTTTCCTTTGCGTTTTACTTTTTAATAGTTGCGTTCTAAATTCGCATCGTTCCAGTTTTGAATGTTTTTCTAATGTAGAGTCGTGATCACCCATACAGGCATTGCATTCGAAATCGTAACGTCGCAAACAGCTGTCAAAAATTTAGTCTTTATTAATTTACTAATAAATAAGAACACAAACTCTCTGCGAAATATTATGTATGTAAGTATTAGTTAAAATTTAAGGCAATGTATTTTCTTTTATACTCTATTGGTATAAATACTATTCAAAAACTGTAAATAATTTATTTTTAAGTGGGAAATCATCCCTATGACTTCTTGCGCTCTTAGGTGAAGCGAGAGGTTGTGTCAGACTTTTACAGAATAAAACCCACTCCTATGTTTCTTCTTATCCTTGCGTTCCAGGGCCCCTGATTTTCCTATCAGAAGTGAACCCATGGTCCCAGTAGGCTTCGACCCTGCCGGGCCCCTTTTGCTGACATCTTGAGATGCGCGTGGAACACTAAGCGCCGTCGACGACTCGGGCTCGGTCCGGACGGCGAGCTACCCATTGCTCGCCGTCCACAAGTCTATGGTGAAAACTGTAAATGATTATGAAACCAAATATAAACCACTGTTTTCAGGCTTGAATCATCCTGAAATCAATGTATAAAATTAAAAACTTTTTACAAAAAAAATACAACCGACTTCAAAGTAAAAAAAAACACTGAAAAGTGCAAAATAACTTTAATTTTGGAAGTCGGTGTTTCTATAATAGTTTTGTCTCTTCGTTATTTAACACCGACTTCCGAAATTAAAGTTATTTTGCACTTTTCAGTGTTTTTTTTTTACTTTGAAGTCGGTTGTATTTTTTTTGTAAAAAGTTTTTAATTTTACACTTTTTAGTTATGGTACCACCACTAAAAAGTACCCCTCAGTCGAACTTAAATACCTTATAGCCAGAGTGCATCTTATGGCAATTCTAATAATCCCAAACACGGTTAGATTACATTAATTTATTACAGAGTTCCGGTGCCTAACTTCAGGCTTCATCATCAGATCAGTTCGATATATTCCCCCTCTACTTTCAGTCAGTCATCGACTACACGTATAAACAAAGCAATTTTACTTGTTACAACGGTTCTACTGTGATCCTATGATGAGTTCTGTTCCATAACTTCGAAGTTCATGATCAGATCATAACAATATTTCTATGGGACCAACTCGGAAGCATAACCTTTCAATCAAACAAAACATTTTCAAAATCGGTCCACAATTGACCGAGAAATCGGTGAACATACATAAAAAATAAAAATAAAAAACATACATTCAACCGAACATATAACCTCCTCCTTTTTGAAGTCGTTTAAAAAATATATAAAAATGAATAGCTTTTCGTTAGTCTCGCTAAAACTCGAGAACGGCTGGACCAATTTGGCTAATTTTAGTCTTGAAATATTTGTGATAGTCCAGGGAAGGTTTAAACGGTGAGAAAATACGGAAAAACTTATGAAAAAAAAAACGAATACAACGCCATCTCTAATTAAAATGATTTATGCTGGTCCTGGCAATGCTATTAGATTGTGTTATCCTTACTATTAGGCAGTACGAAGTGTGCCGGGTAAGCTAGTCCATAATATAATTCAACCAATATTTAGTGCATGCCATATAGAAATTTTATAATTTCATTCAATCTATAACATTGGTAAATTAAATGAAACAGCGAAACTGGCCGCTATTGCGAGTTTAAAAAAGTCTAATTTCCAAAATTAAGGCTTACTAATATTTTAATACTTATAAAATTATCCTTAGATTAACACACAGAAATTAATAATCTCAGCAATAATTTAACCACTTCTGTTTCATTAAGCCTTTTAACATAAACAATTCAACAGTACTAAAAACAAAAACTTTTTTTAATGCGCTGAATAAAAGATAGGGTAGTAGGTAAATGACTTTCTAAGTGGCTATTTCAGATGTGATCTCATCAGATAACGTAATGGAAAAGCAAAGGAAATAGATCGCTAGGGTCTGTTACTTCCACAGAGCATATAAGTACTGCAATACTACCACTTAACGCGATCCATTTTACAACCTTCTTCTTCTTCTTTTTGTGTCGATGTACTCTAACAAAAAAAATCTGACCAGTATTTGGCAACCTCTACGGGTCTGTTATTGGCCTCTTATAGATCCTGAAAATTGCAGGTGGTTGTGCAGGATGGACAGCATAGCAGACAGCGGATAGCGTGGCAGATGATTGCTGCCAGACCGGACTGTCCCTTGCAGAGACACTGGGTGGCGACAGTCATAAATAAGATAAATAAATAAATAGTAAAAACTAACAATACTAACCTAATTATTTAAGCACTATTGTTACTAACACACAAATACTAACAAAACTATGAACAAATTTAGTCTGAAAATAAACTTATTATTATTATTGCATTTATTTATTTTTATATACATATCATTTATATTTTTAAATATTTCTTTAGAAAAAACACATTAAAAAAAAACATTTAAAAATATAAAAAATAGTAGCCGACCGACATCGGGAACAGAGTTCAAGCTGCCGGTGGTCAGGGCTCCTGAGAGAGGAATCTCCTAACGATACCCGCCGTGTCTAGGAGTACTGCTTTCTGGATCAGTCCCTTGATCCAGCTGCCTAACGAGGCCTTATTATTATTATTATTTTTAATTTTTTTTTATCTCAGGACCCTGAGGTCCTGGACCTTTGGGAGGCGTACGAGGAGCCGAAGCCAACTCGCAGAGGCCCTTTAGATAATTACAATGGAACATGATACCAACCGACGATTATCCCTGTACGCGCTATGCTAGTGCACCCAAGGACAACCCCCGGTTATTGAAAAACTGTTGCGACATATGGAGAACAAAGATAATAGGGCTATGGTTTTTGGAGTCTTAAGTGGACTGGTAACATGGAACTATGTCAAGACTATGGCCCCTGCCTGAACAACGTTATTAATATGCATCGAAAAAAGGCAGGGGGTGACTTGCACACTCAATAAATGGGCCCCCAAAAACGGCCGCTAGCACGAAGTGACGTAGCAACAAGAGGGCAACATATCCTGAGGTGCTTGAGGAGTGGAGAGGTATACCACGGCTATCAGGACAATCCCGGAAGTACGGTCAAGATCCCTACCAGCACCTTACTGGATTATACATCCTTCTCCCGAGCACGTTTGCTCTTGCGAATCTCCACTCAAGCCTGCCAATAAAGGCAAGAGAGAGGTGGGAGCTCTGTTCCTCGTCAGTGTTCACTACGGCCGGCCAATAAAGGCAAGCCGGAGATGAAGAACAAGAATTTTCCCGGGAGATTGGGTCCATGGGGTCGCTAATGCCCAACAGTTCGCCACAAAACTGCCCTGCGGATTAATTATTATTTATTATTATTATTATTATAGCAAATGACGCATGTCCTGTGCAGCGGCTTCACACTGGCAGGAAGCCCCATTTGGCCAAATTGTTTTTACAGCGGCCAACCTGGGTCCGCAGTCGATTAAGAGATTTTTTACAACCTAAACTAGACTGTTTAAGGGATGGAACTATATAACATTATTTTTTCGTATAATTATGCGAAACCTAAATTTAGTTTGTTCAGAATCAGAAACTGAATCGATTTCAATAATTTTTACACCATTTTATATTTTTTTTCCAAAAATATTTGAAAAAGGTTACAAGTTAGACACCACCTGCACCGACATTAAGTACAATACAGGTCACGGCAGGTTATAGCGGACATTAGACACTAGCGCACAGCTGGATGCGGGAGCAAAACAACCCCTCAGTCGCCCGGGTGGCCCGGTGATCTTGTATTTGTGCGGCCAACCAGGTAACATAACGAGCTCATAACTTCGTGATTTTTCATCGTACAGTTATGAAATTAATGTTGTACATAGATTCTTTACATAAAAATACGGGTATTCGGGTTTCGCATATACTAAAACTAATATTGTACAGGGTGTATAGCTCCATCCAGTCAGGACAGGAGGTTCAGTTTTTCTTTCTTTCTTTCTTTCTTTCTATCCCTCTTTTTCGCTAACACGACAGACATTTTAACACGTCACGGTAAGTTCCTAGGGCTGCTTGGAGGAGATACCGTGGTCCTGGAACGCAGAGGGCAACTGAAGGAGCATAGGTGGGTTTTTGTCAATAAAATTCTGACACACCCACTTGTTTCATCTAAACTCGCGTAATGAAGGTCCCGTACGAAATTACCTATGAAAACAGTTCAATTCCCGAATTGAGTTACGACGATTTTTCCGAATCGCATAGGTTTTTTTTTTTTTGTGACGTAACTACAAATTTACAGAGTTCAGAGTTTTTCCTATACTTGTTCTATGAGACCTTGCTTCATCCCAAATTTCTGAATTCGAGGTCAACGGATGATTTTTGATTCCCTTGGGAGTATCGAAATACATGTTTTTTGCGACATAAACGGCCGTATTTTTTTTTATCGTTAACTTTGAAGTTTAACTTTTTCACAGCTTCAAGGGACTGCAGACCTAAGTATATAGTTTTTTCATTTCAACTCGATACCTCCACGCGTTGCCGAGATGAAGGGTCTTGACAGACAGACAGACAGACGGACTAAGAAACAGAAAGTCTTGGTATGTAATTGATGGTCACCTATCGTTGGACCGACATCAGCATGCCTCGTTTTTGTCTTAAAATCATTTTGTGTGGTTATTATTACTTAGTCACGAGTTTTTCTCGTCTAGAGACGATAGTATCTACGTAAAAAATTTCGTGGCATCGAAAGTGAATTGAACGCACAACTTCTGTCATCTAGCGTCAGTTACTGAACAAAACATTAAAAGCTTTAAATAGAAAAAAAGAAAATACATTTATTTGACATAAACTTTAAGGCATATCAGTTTACAGGACAAAAAAAAAACAAAAAATAAGATTTATTACATAAAATAAAATGTAACCCCATGGCTAGGTCAAATAGGTTCAATCACACTAATATTATAACGGTGAAAGATTGTAACTATGTGTGTGTGTGCGTGTGTATAATATGTTTGTTACTTCTACACGGCAATTATACGCAGAGTTTGAAACATTAACGGTCCGACAACTCTATATCCTCCGCACAGTCATGAGAAAGCATGCAACCCTTCCGTATACCATAAATAGCAGCCCAACAGCCAGAAGAAGATCTAAACCGCCATGCCCCACAACACACACAAACACCACATTTGCTAGGCGACATTTCACTTACCTAAGTGCACGCATCTACAATAAAATACACCAAAAGCTAGACATCCACTCCCAAAATACATACAAATGTAAAAATATAATTAAAACATTTCTACTAACCCTAGATTATGACGAGACAGAAGCACTGGTAAAACCCTCATCCACATAAATCTTTAATATAATAATCATACACACGCGCAGACACCATCACGCTCATACCATCACTTACACACAAACACACACACACACACACACAACATCACACTCTACCTCTCACACACACACTTTCTCATACATACTACTCCAGCATGCGTGCTCACACGTACACAAATTATTGTTATTGTTACACGTTTGGTTCATCGAATTCTGGTAATTGTAAAAATGGACGAATGGTTATCTCCTATAACACAGGACTTTCCTAGCATAGGGGACATTATTCACAAAATATTATGTAAAAAGAACTCAAACATAAATGTAACATGTCATGTATTTTCTTTTCTTTGGGCAATAAATAATTTATTATTATTATTATATATTCTACGCGCTCGAACGACTGAACAGATCTCGATGAAACTTATTTCACGGGTAGACCACGTCCTGAATGAGCACATAGGATACTTTTTATTTGGGAGTATGTTCCCTTGAGATTATTTTCTAATATCATGTGGGCTAAGCCGCTGATTTCATGATTCACCATAAATATGCGACTAGTGCCTGACACTGATATTTAATTAAACTTGAGTATGAGGGAGTTAGTCGGTGACTGAACTTAGCGAGGGGAAGTTCAAAGTCCTAACTAAAAAAGCGTATTACAAGGTTAAAGACTATGTCGAAGACACGCTTGTTTTGCAATGACTGCTTCTGCACATGTGGCCCCCTGGTAATTCATAATATTGTGTAAATGTATCTATTAACTGCTCCATATTTGTTATAATATATACTTTTTCTTTTTTTTTTCTAACACTTTGCTTTTGCAATATATTTTATATTATTAGACCCCAACCACCACAAATTCGTTAGTAATTTATTTTATTATCATCATCATCATCATTTCAGCCGAAAGACGTCCACTGCTGGACATAGGCCTCCCCCAAGCGTCGCCACAGCGAACGGTCCTGTGCGTCTCGCATCCATCGGACTCCCGCAACCGTTACCAAGTCATCGGTCCACCTTGTAGTAGGTCTTCCAACGCTACGTCTTCCGGTACGTGGTCGCCATTCCAGAACCTTTCGGCCCCAACGGCCATCTGTTCTGCGAGCAATGTGCCCTGCCCATTGCCACTTTAGTTCACTACTACTGATTATTTTATTAACGTCTCATTTATTGATAATTGTAATTATCTATTTTTCTTGCTTTTTTTTATAGCCTCTTTTTTATAATGTGAATGTGAGAACACTGTAGACTCCGCGAATTCTTAGGTTACTTCCTATTACGACTCACTTTTTATTATGATTATTTTTATTGTACTTTTTAGTACAATATTGACCAGTCTACACTGCCCTTACATAATATCTACTTAAATATACTGTAATGTGGAAATATTGTAAGAACAAAAATTTTTTTAAAAGAGTAACCATAGAGTTTCTTGCCGGTTTTTCTCCATAGGAAACGACCAATTTGGAGCCGTGCACTAGCTTCTGACGTTTTATAAGTACCCATGTAGGCCTATGTAAAATAAAAAAACTTTTGAATTTTGAGTTGTATGAAAAGTGTCGTGGTCGGATCTAGCAGCAGCCACAAAGGAGGATCCGTGTTCTATGGTTACTCCAAACTAAATTGGATTACCTTCTGCGATTTTCTCGAACATGAAGAAAAAGTGGGGTTGTTTAGAAAACTCTTATGAGAATCTATTATTATCTAGGATAGTAATGGTACTACGAGTATCTATTTTTACCTTTACACCACTTAGTAGTACTTAGTTTTCTAGGCTTTACTCGGATCCTACGATTAATGATCCGCGTATCCTGCGTAGTCGATGTTTCATAACGTTTATTTTAATCTCTGTGCCATTAAGCGTTTTTTTTTTAGGTGGGAAAATCATCTTATGACAAATCGCGCTCTTGGGCGGAGCGGGAAATAGTGTCAGACTTTTACTGACTAAAAACCCACTCCTGTTCCTTCTTTGCCTTCGTCCCAGGGCCCCGGGTTTCACTTTCACACGTGGCCCCAGTAGGCTTCGACCCTGCTGGGCCCCTACGATTTGCTGACATCTCCCTGAGGCGCGCGTGGAACAGTACGCGCCGTCGACGACATGGGCTCGGTCCGGACGGTTACCGGACGGTCGGACGGCGAGCCGCCCATTGCTGGCCGTCCGCAAGCCCGCGCCTACGGTGGCTGGTAATCGGGATCATAATCCCGATCCCGATTACCGGCCACCGTAGGCGCGGGCTTATTTCAATGAAGTTTTTAGTCATTTTCACACTATCATAAATTGTGTAGGATTTGACAATATGTGAATTAAATGAGTCGGATCGACCCTACCCAAGCTGTTTTTGGATCGGTTCTTCGTAATTTATAGTCACTGTAGTCTGACAATATAGCTAAATGTTGGATGCCGCTTTATAGAACGCCACCACAATCTGACTGAATGTGAGGCAGCCGCATTACATTACTGATTACAGTAACGTTTTTCAATCCGACGCGGCTACTTGTAATACGACGTGTTATAGGAAATGACTCTGATATGTATATATTGGACAAGATTTTTTTTTTTAATTATTTTGTATTCATTTTTGAAATTCATCTTAGGCAAGGATAGAAAAAAAAAATCTAACATCCATGTACAAATGTGGAATTTTAAAAACCATCAGAGAACATTACTAGTATTTATTGGTCTGACATAACCATAGATTCCCGAAAATCAGGACATGTGGCGTGCCAAGGCTCAATAGCCAAGCAGGCGCCATTCTGACACACTTGAGATTTGTGCCAACTTGACTTTATATCTTTTTTCCTATTTCTTTTTCTTTATATCTTTCCTTCATCGATTATGGGATACGAAATGTCCTGAAGAATTGTTACCCACAAACTATTTTACGCCTCCTCGGACCCAGTACGCTAGTTTTTCTGACAAGGGTCGTGGGTCACAAATGTTTTACTGTTGAAGTTTTACATTCATTTATGTTCTATCTCATTCTTCCGTCGTGGGTCAAAAAGAGATAGTCGATCGAGGGTACGCAAATGTTTATGTGCCAAAGTAATGTATGTAAGTTTCTTAGTAAAATTGAAAGTGAAAGTTTAAACAGTTTCTTACTATAAACAAATAGTTTTTGTTCCTCATGCATAATGTTACGGAAATTAAAAACAAAGCTTGGTGATGAAAATACGTTGTTTTTTCTTTGAGGTGTTAAATCTTCAAAGACCCTTTTCTGGGTGGATTGAAAAAGCTTGTCAGGCACTTGTATTTTTTCAGTTTCCCTTTGCGTTCCAGATCCACGGTTACTCTTCCAAACTATACCACAGCCAAAAAGAGGGCATTAAAAAGTTAAAGGGTGAATCTTGCTCTTCATTATCTACACTCCAGTACGTAGACAGAAACTTGGATAACTTTTTTTAAGGTGGAAAATTATCTAATAACTTGCAGCGAAGAATCTCAGAGTTTTACTGACTAAATGCTACCACGAAGGAACATACTTCAGTAGCCCATTGTATTTCAGGGTTACGGTAACTCTTTGGCTCACAACCCTAATAGGCATCGGACTTAGTGGGAACAAGTATGTAAAAAAAAATTTGGATAGCTGTATTAAACTATATAAATTCATGACTGCCTTATATTGAGGTCGCAATCTTGACTACGGAGCTAAACGCATTGGATTAGATGCTCAAGTTATTATTGGATACTAGCGGCTGCCAATGACTTCGCCCAAGCGAAAGCAGAAAATTATCCCAATGGAACATAATCCTGGGATAAAAGGAATCTTAAGTGCTATTCCAGGATCTGGTTTGAGCATGTGCTAAATTTTACCCAAGTCTGTTCAGCCGTTTGAGCGTAAAGAAGTAACAAACATACACACATACACTCACAACCTTTCACCTTTATAATAGTGTGATTTTTTGATGGTTTATCCTATACTACCTTACGCCTAACTGGCGATGAGTTGGTAAAATACTCATTAGTCTACCTCTTCCATAAAATATGTTGGCGTGATGTTGAAAATTAATGATCCAATAAAAATCTTGAAACGCTTATTACAAAATGCTCTTCAACAAAAGTATGGGTGTTAAATTTTACAAGATAATATATACCAAGATAATAAGAAACGATAATTAAGCTTAAATTGGCGTTAATTGCGAAAACCTCTCATAAAG
This sequence comes from Mythimna impura, assembly GCA_905147345.3. NCBI lineage: Eukaryota > Metazoa > Arthropoda > Insecta > Lepidoptera > Noctuidae > Mythimna > Mythimna impura. The sequence continues at coordinate 18,416,012 of LR990356.1, read as the reverse complement.
TATCGGGATTATTTTAATGGTCTCATATAAATTATGAAGGGCACGTAAGAGTAATCTGTTTAAAATGAACTTCAAATGTTGTTTACAAGTTGTTTTTCGGAGGAAGAATGTGTGGCAGTTATTTTCTTATTTCGTAACACGCGGTGAACCTGATATGAAGACGAGCACACGGGCGCGACCCGAAAATGCAATTTTTTTTTTTGTGGAAAGAAGTCATCAAATAAACTCTCCCGCTCTGGGTGGAGCAAGAGAGCGTGTCAGACTTTTACAGACAAAACTCCAACATGTTCCTTCAGTTTCCCTTTTGTGTTCTACGGCCGCAGTAACTCTTTTGAGCATTCCCGCAGCCTAATGTAACTATGAGACAATTTTTTCTTTTTATATTTTTTTACATATAATATGTATGTCATGTATATATATATATATAATATTCATGAGTTTGTTTTTTTGTCTTTTATATATAATAGCTATATAATATAATTTTTATATCTATGTATAGTGTTATTTATATTTTTGATTTAATTAAATTTAATTTGCAGTACACCGCAGTCTACCCCCTTTTTTATGTCAAGTTCTTACAGTCTATCCTAAGGTTGTCTGGTAGATACCGCTGTTAGCGATAAGACCGCCATTGTACCCATAGATTAATTCATTAACGCTCAGGCGGTAGCCGGCGCCCGCAAGCCATTGTCTTACTATTGTGTCTCTAATTACGCACGTCAAAAGGTTAAGTTAGTTTATAAGTTTTTGTTACTATTTTGGTGTACAATAACGTTTTATTCTATTCTATTCTATTCTACGGATACTTGTTCGATCTCACTAAGGCCGGCCAGTTTTGTAAGTGTATGTAGGTTCACGTGCATCTAAATCTACACACAATCCAAAACCAACCAGCATTCGTTAATTGCAATGTTTATATTAGTTATCTGTAGAATGATTTGTACATTGTCGTGTTACGCCTGTCTGTGGGAAACTTTTAAACCTACGAAACAAACAGGTATATTTTTTTTTTTATTTTCAGGATCAGTTTATCTACGAAATATTTCGTTTCTCTAAATATATAATTAATATCCTTCATAAGAACGAATGTTGCTAGTAAAATTAATTTGTACGTTGCGTTTTTCATTATGAAATTTTCAAAAGCGACACACCGGCTCACTTCAAAGGGAGATGCCGCAAAATTCATAAAATTAAATTATTTAATCCAGCTGCAGAGTTTACAAACAAGTAACATGGTTACAGAACGTAATTAATGATGCGTCGTACCCTATTTGAAATTCATCTGGAATATTAATATTTCAAAGAGAAAGTAGTAAAAAGTTTATTTTATCTTCAACGACGGAATATTTCCGTTGTAGAGCTTAGAGGAAATTGTCCTCAAGATACATTGCTGGGGAAAATCGTCGAGTTTGCATAAACCCTAATAGCCAAAGATCTCTTTCATTATCTTTAGGAAATATGTACTTTATAGCAATAGAACTAGGGAGTTTATTCGACTGTGTCGTAATCGCGATATCCCTTTGATTAGTTTAAACACTGATTAGCAGATTCCAAAATAAAATTCTCTATAATAAATTGAATCAACAATTTGCTAATCTAATCATATGATAAGAAAATACAAATAAGGCCGGTGATGCCTGTAACTTGAATTTGCAAGCACTTGATTTCTGATACGAGAACTCGTTCCAGAAATAAAAACTTTATTTCGCAAAATACTCGTATTCTCTACAAGTTACCGTCTTGCGTACTTTAATGCAAGTTTCTATCTTGCGTACTTTCATGCAAGATACTCTTTTGCGTACTTATATGCACAGTTATTCTCTTGACAACTTTGATTTTTTTCTTCCTTCTTTCCAAGCAGAATATCTATACATTTCCGGCTTTATAATCAGCGCGTATTAAGTTTCACCAAAAATAGGTACTTCAACTCGGCATAGACTCACACATATTCTGTTATTATTTGGGTAAACCAAACCACGGTTTTCTCAACATTAAAAAAAAAACATTGCTTAAAAACCAGTATATTTATAATACATCATACGTGATACAATAACCTCAATATGCGATGCTCTGAACAAAAGCAGTGATGCAGCCAACTGACGAAAAATTCATGGACAATCATATTGTTCTGCGCATTTTGTCTGCACCATAACAATTCGCTACACAGGCTGTTTTTTTTACAATTTCGTACCGTCCTTTTTGTACTGGACTCGCTATTTGAAGAGTTTTTGCAAAGTTTTATCAATTATTTGTTCCGAGTAATTACAATCACTCTAGAAAGCATTAATTATTTAATTACATGTTTTGTCGCACTGTTGCTCGATCCACGTCCCCTATACCGGCGGTCGCCTCCTTCTGCGAAGCAGTAATGCTAGCGAAGGAGGAGGCTGCACGCGTGAGGGAACGAAGGTCCTCACGCCCTAGCCGTCGTAATTCCGACCCCGACTACCAGCCACGGTAGACGCGGGCTTGCGGACGTCGAGCACTGGGTAGCTCGCCGTCCGGCTGTTCGGTAATTAACCGGACCGAGCCCAGTCGTCAACAGCGCGTAGTGATCCTCGCGCTCCTCAAAGAGATGTCAGCAAACCGTAGGGGCCCAGCGGGGCCGATGCCCGCTAGCTAGGACCGCGGAGAATTTCTGAAAGGGAAACCCGTAGTCCTAGTACGCAAAGGGTAATTGAAGGATACAGGTGTGGTTTTAGTCAGTAAAAGTCTGACACGCCCTCCCGCTTCACCCAGAGCGCGAGAAGTCATTTGGATGATTTCCCACCTTAAAAAAAAAAAAAAAAAAAAACGTCCCCTATACCGCGTATGCTAATGATGCTCAATGCGCTCGTGGAGACCAACCCTGGATTGGATTTGTTTACTGATAAATTGAAGACAATATTATTAGGACGCTTGCGGTTCTGATAGACGACAGAGTGAAAGGATTAACTTATTTTAGTGTTAATTAATAACTAATTGGCTGTACTAAAATAAACAAATTTTCTGTTTCTTTTAGTGTTTTTTTTTGTAACAAAATGGCTTTTTTCTTGTTTTGATGAGGCATTTAGACGCAACTTAAGTCACCAAATCAACCAATGGTCGAAAACACGAGCACCTGTGATCATACATCATTCCTTATTTGAAAATGATAAGATGTTTTCCATGTTTTTGATGGTACCCATATTCAATTGGCCGAAACAGCGAACGCTGTTACTGTGTATATTACCAAATCGATCGATCAAATTATTCTCTGAGTAAACAGTGACAGATCCTTTGAAATATAATCTAATAATCGTTATTTTTGGAACAAAAAGAAATACAGGCAAAGAAGAAACAATAACAGCTGCATAATTTAGAAACTGACGCGCGGCTACCAAAATACTAAACCCTGACTCTCAGTGACAGTGTTGAAATAAATGTCAAAAAAAGAACGCCCAAGTCTTGCTCAAGTTGTATGGTAGTTTAACCTCAGTTCGTTTACTCTATTGTCTCTTTATTGATAATATATAAGTAGGTATTATTTAATTTGCAAATCCTTAATAATTCCTTAATACGGACCCCTACCGCGCCTGACTATCTATATGAACGTTATAAGCTCAAAAACTATTGAACTAATTTTCATGCAGTGTTCACCAATAGACAGAGTGTTTTTCGAGATGGTTTAAGTATAAAATACATGCAAAATAATTGCAGAGAAAAGTCGAGAATTTTCAATATTTCTATGACCCGCTCGAAACTAGGGTGGATTGCTAGTAGGTTGTAAATAACTCATTTTGTATGTAAAATCACAAATTTGAACTAGCTGATCACTCTCAGAATAAACACCAAAACTAACTCAAAAGAGTTAAAGTCTCTTGTAGACAGTAAAGATGTACCAGTCAAAACATGAGAACGAACGTTAATAATAAAATAATAATAATTTATTAATAGGACAACATTTGGTCCACAATATCTGTTAGTAATTCTTATATCTACGTTAGTTCACCATCAAATATAAATAATAATATACGAAAACAATAAAATAAAACAAAATAGACTAATAAAATGTTCAATAAATTAAAATGTCAAAATTACAATGTTAGTGAAACTCAAAATGCCATCAACTCAAATAATTAAAACATACATTAAAATGGTCGATAAATTAAAATGTAAAAATTTCAATTTCAATTATGATAAAGTAATTAATTAATAATAATAAAAAATATAATAATGAAATTTTATTAATGTCTAATGAAATTTTATTAATGTATTTTTGTCAGCTCAATTTCGAGCTTTAAAACTCAACCATTTTACGAACAAATACCAAAGTAAAGAAATTTGGTTAGGCTGCTTAAAATACTCAAACTGCTAGACTATCTATAAATCTAACCGTAATATATAACGATCTACATAGTACTCACATTCACAATAAGTTATATAAGAATCATACAGATTAGTGTCTAAAATAGTGTTTTGAAGATATAACCGTATGGTATGGTATGGCACTTAAATCGTATGTATTTAAGTGGACCTATCCAGTTAGTAGAAGCATTTGTCAATAGTCTCGTGTAGCTCAACTCAAGACTTCTAAGGCCCTCAACGTCTCGACAAACAATACCAAGGAAAAGACATTTTGGTATATCGCATAAAGTACTCCGAGTCTTAAAGCAAGTAACTACGGTACTTACCGAAGGGTGGCTCGAACCTGCAGTCCAGTAGCAAGGCATTACCAGTGGGGCCAGTAGTGCCGACTACAGCGCCACCTCGCATCATCACCTGCGCCTCTAATTCCACCCACCGCCCCCCACCGTCCGACTGGAAAGAATGGACGGATTAGTGTTGTTATCATGGTAGTACTTCTCGATAAACTTGGATCGTCATTGATTGACACACACTTAACTTACATCAGTGCAGAAATATAGTTAAAGCTTGGTTGATGGAACAAAGTTATGAAGAAATAGAAAAACTATTAACTAGCACTAGCAATGACAAGTACATACGTCTAAACCTCTCTACATTCCCCTCACACCCATCATACACACACACCCTCATACACATACACACACATCGTCACACACAGATGCCCATACGCAAACCTACACTGCTATAAATGTAACCAACCATGTAGTCATTTGTAATTCATATTGTAACTTTTCTAAGCATATCAATGTGAATATTTATTTCTGGAGGAACTGACTCCCATGTCACAGGCAATAAGCCTAGCTTGGGAGCCAGGGAACCTGTTACTGTGTACCTACATTGTACGTTATGAATAAAGTTATTATTATTAATTTGACATTTAATTTATTGACATTTCAATAACATTTATTTTAGTGACATTTAAACAAAATTCAAAGATCGCCCTAGACAGAGAGGTTTAGAAGGAGAAAGGGGACGCCTTTGCCCAACAGTGGGATACAAAATAAGCTACCAAAAAAAAACTAACAAATTATTTGTTAAAGTTTTTAATGAATTTGTTCATTTAATTTTTTACTACTAACCCACCTCGACTTTGCAAGGGTGCAAATTGTAAACACAAACCTTTTCCGTTTATTGTTCTATCTACCAATGAAAACCACATCAAAATCCGTTGCATTGTTTTGGAGTTAGCGGATATATAGACATACGCGGAAAGTGAAGCTTTATTTTATTCTATGTAAAGATTTTTTAAAAAACGTGGTCACTTACAATGGGCCTCATCAGAAGACTTAAAGTCACCCAAAGGGCAATGGAAAGGGCTATGCTCGGAGTTTCCTTGCGTGATCGAATAAGGAATGAGGATATCTGCAGGAGAACCAAGGTTACCGACATAGCACGAAGACTCGCCAAACTTAAGTGGCAATGGGCAGGGCACATTGTTTGCAGAACGAATGTCCGTTTTGGGGCCGAAAGGTTCTGGAATGGCGACCATGTACCGGAAGACGTAGCTTTGGAAGGCCTCCTACAAGGTAGACCGATGACCTGGTAAGGGTCGCGAGAATCCGATGGATGCGATTCGCACAGGACCGTTCTTTGTGGCGACACTTAGAGGAGGCCTATGTCCAACAGTGGACGTCTTACGGCTGAAATGATGATGATGATGAAAAATTCTTATTTCACAGAGATCACCGTCAGTTCATCCATCCATAATTTCTATAAAACTAGTACCAATCTGAGATACAAACGTAAAAACGAAGTATGATTTTGAAAGATACAAAATCCGCTTTGCTATGCATTCCCGTGCTTTCGTCCAATTTGCAGAAAAAAATCCTCTTTCGTCCTTTATTTTTATGACACCGTTGGTGTCAGAGACATGGCTTTACTGTGTACAGCATTTACAGATTACGAAGTCCGCCTGTGTACGTTTGTGTTGCATGAAGTTTTAATAAATAAATAAACAGGTACCTGAATCTTGAGTATAGTACATGAGATACTACTACAGCGTGTTGAAGATTTTAGGCACCTAGCGAGTCTCAAAATAAAACTGCAAAATGAGGGAGAACATAGAACATCACTGATAATCCCCTCAATATTAGCCTTGGTATGGACAGCGTCATCAACTGTATTTTAATATGAGAGGGGTACCCAAATGCTGCAGCAGTCAGTACAAAGTGCACTAAAACGTTGAAGTGACAACGCCATGAATATGAATACCAAAACTTAACGATAATTCCCTCTCGTTCCAACGAACCAATTATCTTCAAAGAGTAAATGAATAAGGAAATGCAAATGCAAGTACTCCCAAAGGATGGATATTGTGCTTTTAAACTGGCCCCTGCTAATAGAAATGGAAGCAGGAATACCTGCTTTTAAAGTGAGGATTTTCATGATCGTTTAGCTTAGTAAGGTCAGATGGTTCAGATATGTACTGGGGAGTCTTGTTTTACACACACTCTAAACTAAATTTATTATGTGTACCTACAGCTAAGGAGTGAAATTTGCTACCAGAGTCTGTATTTCCTGATAGCTACAACCTAGGGGTATCTAGCCTATCAATAATAATTAATAAAAAAAATTAAATACAAAGCAGAGTTGGGGTAAAATTATTGATTAGGGCCAGTTCCTAAACTGTAAATACAGAACACTATCATAGAATGTTGTTTTTTTTTTAACTATTTGGAAAAAACGGTTTTCATACATACTTTTTTTTTCTTTTGGGTTCACACTGTTTGTATACTTAGCGTTTGAATTTTTGAGTATCACTTTTAGAAAGTGTTTTGTTTTTGATACAGTATACAGTCAATTTATTTGCCATTAGAATGTGGTTGTAACAAATCCTAAAGTTTTTGCAGTATATGACGACAAAATATGTATCAAGTCAGCCTTTTCGGCAAGCTTCGCTGTGGTGGTCAGAACTACATTAAAATTCTCAGCTCCATTTTATCGAGATCGCACTTATTACAAAGATTCTACATATTTTCCCACAATACATTATCATCACTACAGCCGAAAGACGTCCATTGTTGGACATAAGCCTACCCCAAATGTCGCTATAACTACCGGTTCTGTGCTTCTCGCATCGACGCTCACCAAGTCAACGGCCCACCTTGTGGGAGGCCTAGAAGGCCTGCGACGCTGCGTCTTCCGGTATGTGGTCGCCGCTCCAGAATCTTTCGCGCCCATTGACCATCTGTTCTGCAAGCAATGTGCCCTGCCCATTACCACATAAGTTTGGCGATTCTTCGGGCTATGTCGGTAACCTTGGTTCTACTGCGGATATTTTCATTTCTGACGTGATTACGCAAGGAAACTCCGAGCATAGCCCTTCCCATTGCCCTTTGGGTGACTTTAAGCCTTCTGATGAGGCCCATTATGAACGACCAGGTTTAAGATCCGTATGTCATCATTAGCAACACGCACTAGTAATAGAATTTCGTATTGAGACACTATGGTATTTTGGACGAGAAGATACCGCGCAGCTTCCCGAACGCTGCCCAGCCGAGTCAGATTCGTCGACTGACCTCTTTTTAGAAGTCAGAGTCCCAGGTAAACGTAATCATATACAACTTCGAGTGTAGAATCTCCTATATTGATAGGAGCAGGTACTACATTGATGTTTACCATGACTTTGGTTTATTCATGTTCATTTTAAATCCCACTCTTTTGGAAGCTCTACTGAGGTCACCGAGCACTGTACTGAGCTCCTCCGTAGTCTCTGCCATGACTATGTCGTCGTCAAACCGAAAGTGAGTGATGTTCTCGCCATTGACATTAATGTTCTCTCCATTCCAGAACCTTGAAGACATCTTCCATTGCGGCCGTGAACAGTTTCGAAGAAATGACGTCTTCCTGCCTCATATTCGAGGTCGATTTCCTCACACAAACCTCGACAACGATCCAATTCACAATGCACCGCATATTCCGTCGATATCCACTCGCAAATGAAGTGAACAGAATAACTAGCCAAGTACTGCAATCAATCAGTAAGGGGTTCATTAAAATAAATACCGACTCTCATTAATATTTCAGAGGTAATCTGATCAATTGCCGACTGATGACTGGGCCGCTAACAATTACGCATTGACTGAATCGCGTGGGTTGTTATGACGTACAAAATGGACTTTTTTTATCAAAGATAATTGTAATTCACCCACTTATTTAAAATGACGCGTATCAGTATTAATTAGATTTAATTCTTTTAAATATTACTTAAGTCCATTCAAAATGGTTGAGCTTAATAGTGAGCTCATGAGCTGCCATGTTTTATTTTTTACACCAACTACTCGATAATGCCCTTTTTTATTATTATGTCATACAACCATCACTTAAAGCAAGGCATATGAAGGAAAAGGGAGTCAGTAATAACGTGACGGCTGACAGGATTAATGGAAGAAAGACATGTGTTGCGCCGACCCCAGGTAACATCGGACAAGGGCATGATGATCGGAAAGATGATGATGATCGGTTGAAAGATTTCCGGATTGGCCACTGTAGTTCGTTTTCAGGAAGTATGAACCAACACCACTTTATCACAATGATTAGGGTGTATATTAGGTACAGTCAAACTCCGTACATCTGTAATTTTAGCAAAAATTTTCGAAATCGAAAGAAAGTCAGAGGTCGCCCGGGTTTGTTTCTGAAAGGAAAACTCGGCCCTGGTATGAAAAGCAACGAAGGAACAGGAGTGGGTTTTAGTCAGTAAAAGTCTGACACACCCTTACGCTCCGCCCAAGAGCGAGAGATCTCAGTGGATGATTTACCCACCTAAAAAAAAAGATGTCGCCCGCGATTGCCCCAAAATTGAGAGTAACCTTAAGTTATCCGAGAAACAGGAGAGGCTAAAGAACGCTTTCGTTGTTAACACTTCTACGGTCTGGACTAAGCGTTTCACCTCGTCGTTTATACTGCGTACATCGAATGATTGGAACATTAACCTGCGGCAGTCTTCCCGCCCTATTATAATTTAGGTGTCTTCAAGGCTAGAGCTCAGACCGGCTAGAGTGAATAAGCTCTCAAAAAATTGGTGCAATTCTCGATCAATTACTGCATCACTGCTTACCAGCAGGTGTGATCACAGTCAAGCACTACATTATATCATTTAAAAAAGAGAAGACTTTCGAAATCAAAGAAAAATAAGTAGATACGGGTATCTACTTTTTTTACTCTAAACGGAGATTTAATCAAGCTTCCATAAACAGGGTGTAAACGAATCTTCGCAGATCATTCAACCTCTGACTTTTTACAACCACCTTTAATATTTAACTCGGCGTAAACCCGCAATTTGTTACTCAGTAGTCATTAAAATTCGCGTCCGGTAAGCGGTTGTTGTTAAGAGCGCTATCACAAAATTTCGTTCGTTCCGAAATTTTAACGTACGTTGCATTGTTTAATTTGGGTAGCATTTTTTAAGTCACCGTTATGTTTACTCAAGGTTTTATAATTATGTATATTTAGAAAAAAAAATATAATTATTTAGGTAAATTTTTATGAAGTATTGTTTATTTTGGTCTAAAGTTTACGTAATACATATTAAGTAGTAAGGAGAAAGTAAGAGCGAGTTAAGCTCGCTTTACAGTCAGGGGTCAAAAGTGCAGTTCCACCTTACCAATGCTAAAATGTCTAAAATTTCTTTGTAGAAGAATGTCAAAGGTCCATGACTGATTTAATTGGTAGCATAGAATGTAAAGTATTAAAGAAACTAGTTGTGGACTATTGAACTTCTACAATAAAGAAATTTTTAACACTTTAGCATTAATAGAGTGCAACTGCACTTTTGATCCCTGACTGTACATAAACTCTCTGTATCTCCATATATTATGTTATGTTTTTATGTACAATAAAGAATTAAAGAGAGATTCTGAGCGTTAATAAGTTCGTGTTTGTGAGGTTTTTTTTCTTCTAGATATTCCATGCATATACCTTTTATCAGAATACCGATACCACCATGAACTATACGACCATTTAGGAGATATTATTAAATATATTTTATTTTGTTTTTTTAGTACGATAATTCAGTCTAAGAGCTCGAAAAAATATCGTCCTGCGTTTATCGAAAAACATGTTTCTAAATTTTGACTTTATTTACATAGATAAAAACTATGAACTATACTAATAATTGTTCTCCACCATTCAATAAGTCTTTCAGTTTCTCTCAATAAGAAAGCCAAAGTTGGCCATTTAATGCAAAAATTGCGGACGAAATGCCATGAGGCTCTTAACAAAAGCGGAGCTGTGCCGACGCCGCGGAAAATGCCTTTATGTATGTAAATTCTATACAATTTGCGTACCACAGTAAGTGGATACCCCCATATATCGGACTTAACAATGATTTCCATGAAAATTAACAGCCATTGTTCAGAAAACAGCTTACTGAACGGGAGTTTGGTAAGTTTCCGTGCATTTTTAAACGTGTGTTTTATGATTTGAAGAATGTAATTGAACATTGTGCATCGTCCATATTTCCTTGGTCTCGTTAATTACTCAGCTATTGATAGTGGCATCATTTTGTTTATTTTTAGTGTTCCGTCCCTCAAAAGGAAAAAAACGGAACCGTTATTGGATAACTTTGTTGTCCGTCCGTCTCTCTGTTTGTCAAGACCCTTTATCTCGGGAACGTGTGGAGATATCGAGTTGAAATTAAAACTGTATAATTATGTTTGCGGTCCCTTAAAGGTGTGAAAAATTCAAACTTCTGAGTTAACGAAAAAAGAAGATACGTATATTTCGATATTCTCAAGGAAATCAAAATTTATAGGATACTTCCCGTTGACCTAGATTTCTGAAATTTAGCATAAAGCAAGTTCATATAGTACAGGTATAGGAATTAATCTGAAAACAGTAAATTTGTTGTTACCTACGTCACAAAAAAATCCTGTTTTGCAATTCGGAAAAATCTTCGAGACACCATTCGGCTATTGGAGTTTGTACGAAAACCTCAGTGTGCGAGTCCGACTCGCACTTGCCCAGTTTTTTACTATACTTGGTCTGGTCATGGTGAGTCGCTGGGCGATTCCTCACCACCGAAAGTGCGGACTAGCGGACGAGCAATGGGTAGCTCGCCTTCAGGCTGTCCGGTAAAGACCAAGCTCGAGTCGACGGCACGTAGCATTCGGTGTTAATGACATTTGGTGTGGATCTCAGAGCTATTAATAAAAGAAAAAACTACATAATTAACACACTTACGCTTATAGACAGCGCAATTTAGAATAAGTTTAAATAGTGTACTGTATAAACTTGGTACAACCCTGACTGGTTCAAAAGCGCCTTATGCCTCTTAACAAAAGTAATCGCGTGATTTAGAACGGGTTCTGAGCGAAAGTTTGGTAAGCATTCGAACTGACGACTAACCAACTGATGACTAATCAATGTTAATCTATTAAGTTCAATGACAATCAATTATTTTTTAATTTTATTTTTTTTAAATCAATTTATTATTATTTTATATTTTAATATGATCTTATTATTTTTAATGAAATGATGGATCAATGGTTTTAATTTTATGTTTTTAATTGTTTTATTTATTTGATGAATTAATTGTATCAATAATTTACGCAACAAAGTACTTCATTTAATTAAAATATATTGTCACTTGTAAATGTAATTTTTACCAATAAACATATTTATCTGTTTATGTGTTTATAATTTCTTTATCCGTTTTCTGTCTACCATTATAGCAGATCAGATCATGTATATTTTATAGTTCTGACCAACGATCCGCCCTAGCTTCGCACGGGTGTGTGTGGTTCGCACTACAATTAAATGCATGTTGTACCTATATATTCAAACCTTCTTCAGAAATCACTATCTATTGGTGAAAACCGCATAAAAATCTATTCTGTGGTTGTTGAGTTTATCGCAAACAGAGAGACAGACAAACGCGATTTGGGACTTTGTTTTATAATAACTGTAAGGATAAAATCAAAATCACACAAGACTTCAGACTAATATTATAAAGACGAAAGTTTATGAGCGTGGTTTGTAACTTCTTCAAGTTCGATCGGCTAAACAAATTTTAATAAAACTTGGTGCACAGGTAGGCCACGTCCTGAAATAGCATAGGATACTTCTTTTCCCGTGGAATATGTTCCCTCGGGACAATTTTCTACTTTCACGTAGACAGAGCCACAGGCAGTAACTAGTATTATTATAAATGTCTTCACTGATAAAGATCCAACAAATCAGCTACGACATTCACATTTACGTGACCCCATTATACGCATTACAAGTAATCGCAATCAAACCAAAGAATTGGCTCTTTGATTTTGTCTAGAATTCAAGACATTCTGTCACCAAGAGAGACCGTATTCTGGGCTAAAAATACTTATTGATTTTCTCTGAGTATAAAGCTGTAAAGCCACGTCAGTACGCTTATTATATTGTTAACTAGTTGCCTGCTCCGGTTTTGTACAAATGTACTAATGAAGATAACGAGACAATTTTTTTCTTTTACGACCATGTAATGAAATTCAATTTAATAATTGGCTAAAAATTGATTCTTTTTTCAAACATTTTTTCGTTTTACTATTTGCAAATCTATATGGTCTTGGCCAGATCTTAGAAATTGATCAATTCATGAAATGGCAAAATAAAACTGGCCAGATCGTTTTAAACGCTAAAGTTTGATGATATTTCAATTCTCGTTTGGCCTATTTTCTTAAGATCTTTTATCATCATATAAACCCGACATCAATGATTTGGCCAAACGAGGATTAATATGTCATCAAATGTTAACGCTTGGACGATCTGGCCAGTTTTAGTTAGCCATATCGTGAAATGATCAATTCTAAGATCTGCCCACGACATATATACATATAAATAAAAGGAGAAACTCACTGACTGATATATCAACGCCTTGCCGAAACTGCTGGACCTAGGAACGCGAAATTTCGCACAAGGCTTTCTTTTATAATGCTGGCGGGGCACACCTCCACCGTGTCATTCACACAATGGTGACACCCGGGCGTTTCTTACGCCTGTATACGATGCAGGAACCTTCCTTACTAACTTAACAGTCAAAACTTACGACAGTATTTAACCCCGTTTGTATATTTTATTCGCAACAAACAAATATGGCGGCGCAGGGCACATGACGTTCAACCAATCAGCCAGCGAGGTGCATTGCGTTCTATGCCATTTCACAATCTAACAGTTTTAATTCGATAAATTATAATCTACCGAAAAATAATGCATAGCATATAGCGTAGTCGGCCTGATAATGTTCCCACTGCTGGGAATCAGGCCTCCTCTCTAGGAGAGGGAATGGGCCGTAATCCACCACGCGAGCCCAGTGCGGGTTGGTTGATGTCACATGTCTTCGAATTTTTGGTTCTAGGACATGCCGGTTTCCTCACGATGTTTTCCTTCACCGTTTTGAGAGCAGTGGTGATGAAATAAATTACACAAAGTAATGCGCCTGACTGGGTTTGAACCTGTGAGCTACAATTCGTAAGTCGGGGGCCGTTACCACTCGGCCACCACTGCTCTAATCTACGAAAAATAATGAGTTAAATTGTAAACAGTATGATACGGTAACAATCTTTCGTCAGTTTACAATCTGTCGAGATAGATTATAATCTAACGGTATATACAATTTTACGGTGACATATACAAGCGCAAACTGATAGAAAACGTTATTTCTGAATTGCTACTAAACCATAGTGCAGTATATTTAAAGAGGGTACACTAACATCCCACGTTTAATAAAGCATATAAACAGTGATAGGTTTTCTTGTCTACAACCAATAAACTGCCCCCCCCCCCCCGCCCCGCCTCCCTAACTCAGTTAGTTTATTACAGTAACTTATATAGGAGAATAAACCACTTGCACTCAATTTACAGCTCGTAAACTTTCTGTGCAGAGTGCCCACTACGAGTTTGTTTTACTTTAACACGATCGACACGTTTATGACGTACGGTGCTCCGATTGGTCCACTTTAAGCTCTTAACCAATCAGAGAGCTGTAAAAACAACTCGCACTCAGCTCACAGAACACAAGCCCAATAATCGCTACAAGAACAGTTTAGGAGGAAATTGCCTTAATCACCGTACTTTGTGATAGAAGTTTGTCGTTTTTTGCAGACAGGGGAATCCTAATGGCTCTATATGTGAAGAATTGGGGAAGGGCTTTGATGTTTGTGCCTTATCTCTTCGTAGACCATGTATCCTCCTTTCATCTTTTGTCACGTGTCAATTATGAACAGGTAATAAGCTGTTCATGAAGGGATCTAATGACGGCGTCAGCGGACGACACTGCCGTGGCGGGATTTCATTTATAAACTAATAAACTTATTTTTAGGGTTCCGTACCTCAAAAGGAAAAAATGGAACCCTAATAGGATCAGTTTGTTGTCCGTCTGTCTGTCAAGACTCTTTATCTCGGGAAGCATCAAGTTGAAATTAAAACTATGTACTCAGGTCTGCGATCCCTTGAAGCTGTGAAAAAATCAAACTTCTGAGTTAACGAACAAAAAAGATACGGCCGTTTATGTCACAAAAAACGTATATTTTGACCCTCTCAAGGAATTCAAAATTCAAAGGGTACTTGAATCTTTGATCTAAAATCCTGAAATTTGGCATGAAGCAAGGTCTCATAGCACAAGTATAGGAAAAAATCTGAAAACTGTAAATTTGTAATTACGTCACAAAAAAAAAACTTTTTTGTGATTCGAAAAATCTTCGTAACTCAATTCGGGAATTGAACTGTTTCAATAGGTAAGTTTATACGGAACCCTCAGTGCGCGAGTCCGACTCGCACTTGCCCGGTTTTTTTTTATAGGAGGGTCAGGAAGTGTCACAAGTGTCACTTTTACTGACTAAAACACACCATGCTCCTTCAGCTTCATTTTGTGTTTGTAGAACAACTCCAAAGGGCTTTGGGACGCCATAATCATGGTGGTAAGTCCTCTCTTTGAAGAGTGGCTGGAGCAGCAACACGGCGTCCTCACCTTTCGCATAACGCAGGTCCTCGGACATGGCAAGTTCGGAAGGTTCCTGAATCGGATTCAGGCTGTAGAAACGCACGGGTTTCACCATTGTGTGGGCCGCCCGGAAGACACGGTGGAGCATACGGTGGAGGCGAGACGCTCTTGTGCGTCTCGCATCCATCGGATTCCCGTGACTCTCACCAGGTCATCGGTCTACCTTGAGGGAGGCCTTCCGACACTGTGTCTTTCAATACGTGATCGCCACTTCAGAACCTTTTGGCCTCAACAGTTCAACAGCCATATATTCTGCGAGCTATATACCCTGCCCACTGCCACTTAAGTTTGGCGATACTCCGGGCGATGTCGGTAACCTTGGTTCTCCTGCGGTTATCTTCTGTCTTCATGCGATCACACAAGGAAAGTCCGAGTATAGCCCTCTCCATCGCCCTTTAGGTGACTTTAAGCCTTCTGATGAGGACCATTGTGATTGTGAGCGACCATGTTTCGGAGCCATATGTTATTACTGGCAACATGCATAAACTTTCATCTTGAGTCACTGCGGTTTGTAGGACGATAAAATACCGCGAAGCTATCCGAACGCTACCCAGCCGAGTCGAATTCGACGGTTGACCTCTTTCTCGAAATTAGATCTACCCAACCGTCTGTCCCAGGTAAACGTAATTCACGACAATTTATTAAGTATATTTAGGTATTGTACCGCTAGGCTGACTACACCAAGATGCAGGATAAAAAGTCCGTTAGCCATTTTTTATAATTATTTGTTAATAAATTATGTTTATGAAGTTTTACTTATTATTTTCGAATCCACTGAAAAACGACATTTGATACTCGTATGCAATCGTCATTACCTTCGGCTTGGGCGATTATTCCGCCACGATAGCAATGAGAAAGTTTGCCGACTTGCCTATAAATGAAGTTTCAAAATTGGAATATAAAATATGAAATCCTACAATCATATAAAGCCTACATTTCACAACTAGTGAGTTCCTGAGGCTTGTCCCATTGGGACATGATAACAGTAACGTATGACCACAACTTTAATTCAACTTTCTCTCACTCTGAAAGAAATTTCGTAATCAGAGTAGTAGGTACCTTTTACAAACAAACAATTTTACCTCTTCATAATATCACTTACTTCTGCCAATGGCTTTACTTGCACGAAAGAAGAAATTTATCCGGGATAAAAAGTATCCGATGTGGTATTTCACAACATGACCTGAAATACTACATAGGATACTGCTTAGATCATGAACTACTCGTGTGCTAAGTTTTATCTTAATCCGCTCAGCCATTTGAGCGTAAAGGAGTAACAAATATAAATAAAACTAGTGAATG
Source organism: Mythimna impura (assembly GCA_905147345.3). Taxonomy (NCBI): domain Eukaryota; kingdom Metazoa; phylum Arthropoda; class Insecta; order Lepidoptera; family Noctuidae; genus Mythimna; species Mythimna impura. The sequence continues at coordinate 18,399,352 of LR990356.1, read as the reverse complement.
AGTAAGAGTAAATTAGTGACATGCTGATGAGTTTCCAAAAAATCAATAATACTTGTTTTATCTTAGAAACAATACAAAATTGTAGAATAATAAAACGTAAGAAAACAATATAATTTTCTATAAATTTCCATAGAAATAGAAATTTGAAAGAAAATAGGAAGCTCAGAGAAATCGTTATTCCACAACAATTTCTTCAGTTTCCCGCTGGCACTGCAACTTATAATAATTTCACGCTCCACAATTCTACAGAGTATGTTTCATCTCTTTCCCTCTTACCTCGTTATATGCGACGGAAGTGAGAGGCAGGTAGTGGTAGCCAAGCGCTTTGTCCCAGATGACGCCTTTGTTCCACACCTCCACTAAGAGACCCAGGTTGATGTCATTGATTTCACTGTTGGACAAAAGATTTAGTATTATTATAAACAGGAAGAAAAACTTATGAAAACTGTGCTGTCTTTGACAGTGTACATAATAAAAATTCTAATAATTACCAAATCTTTCAGAAAATAAAAAGATTTCAAAGGTAAACAAAAGGCGAGAAAAAATTTAATTGACATTACAAGCAATTTGTAGTTTTTAAGTACCTATATTCTGAAAATGAACCCCGGGGCCCTGGAATGCAAGGCAAAGAAGGAACAAACGAGTGAGTTTTAGTCAGTAAAAGTTTGACACGCCCTCTCGATCCGCCCAAGGGCGAGAGATGCCATTAGATGATTTCCCATTTTAAAAAAAAAACAATCCTATACAAGTTCTTCTACAAAACGGTTTCTTAATAATAAGAAAATAAAAAGAACACAGTATAGCCCAGTGGTAACGGCCCCTGCCTACAAGTGAAACAAATAAAAATAAAATCAGAAGTAAATAAAAAATATACTATTTAGAAATGTGTTTTTAATGTTTATGAGTTACCAACCCCACAGTCAAACCATTATAACGGTTTTGTGGGGCTTATTTTACAGTTTTACTTACCATTTTGGGATAAAATAAATAAATATAATACAATCTAATAATTCGTATGTCATGGGTTCAAAACCCAGGCAGTCGCTTTACTTTGTGTACTTTATTCCATCACCACTGCTCTCAAAATTGCGACGGAAAACATCGCCAGGAAACGGGCATGTCCTTGCACTAAAAATTTGTAGATTTATGTAATATCCACTAACTCGCACTGGACCCGCGTGGTGGATTACGGCCCATTCCCTTTACTAAACAGGAAGCCTGAGTCTCAGTAGTGAGAACATTGTAAGACTGATTATATGCTTGTGATTATGCAGTGAAGAACATGCTAGGTTCTGTGCCCTCAGTAACAGTGCCAACAGGACCCTGTCACCGGGCCGACTCTTACAAACCGTAAGAGATAATAATAAAAAATAAGATAACAGTAAAATTAAAAATTAAGGGGGATCTCCATACAAGAACGTTATTTTGTTGGCGTTTTTTGCACGTTTTTATTATTTTAGTATGGAACCTTTTGTGTGCGAGACCGACTCGCCCTTGGCCATTTTTTTACTTTACCATCCATTGCTTTTCGACATTTAATTTTACGTTTATTTTATAAACTCTACTTAATTGGCTACTGAAATAAAGTCTCGGACATAATATGTGAATAAGCAATTCAGAATTGAATTTGACCTCATTAGTCAACCGTCGACACTGCGGTTTACATTTTAGTACACTGATTTCACTCAAGCACTTCAAGCAATTCAAGTTTTTGGAGTATGTAGTTTCCTTTCGCTTGACTAAGATAATCCGAGTATAAATCAATGACTAAAATATTATAACAAAATTAAAACATGCACAGTACAACGAGAACCAAAACAAACAGTCAGTCATACTTACAAGCAAAACGTGGAAACATGTTTAATCACAAGTGAAACAAAACCTAATCTAGCATAAGCATTGAAAACTGGTAAAATGGCTGCCAATCTTTAATATGTTATAACGTAAAAGAAAAGAAGCGACCACCAATAAACGTAAACAGTCCATAAAATCAGCTTCATAAAATATAATAGAGCGTACTTCTGTAAAACCTGAGTCGATACATCGTTATCTGTAGATATTTTATAACGTAGTATCTTAATACATGCAAACACAGAATAGAGGCAAACGATACCGTAAACAATATGATTTTGAATCAAGCAAACAAAAACTTTTTACAAAAACTTATCACCGACTTTAATATAAAAAAAAACACTATAAAGTGATTTGAAGATGAAGATTTTAATAGAAATGAGACCAATCTGGAAGTACATCCTTTAAAAAAAAAAAAAGTCAAAATTGGTTCATAAACAACGGAATTGTGAGGTAACATACCATCGAATTAAGAACCTCCTCTTTTTGATGTTGTTTAAAAATGGCCGCAAATCTTCAGTATGTTTATTTCTAGCGAAAAACAAAACAAAACGCAACCACAACTAAACGTAAACAGTCCATAAAATCAGCTTCGTACGATATAAAAGAGCTTACTCAGGCAAAGCTTCGTCCTGCCATCGTAAGTATAAACCATAGAGCATAGAGATGCCTCGGTGGACAGTGCTAGAGGAGGCAATGTCAACACTTTCAAAGCAATTTCAGTGTGCCTGTAATTGTTACTCATAGAAATTAACGGCCGCTGACCGATTTTGAATTTAGAGCAATTTATCTACCTACCTAAATCTAGTTAAAAAGCATTTTCTTTCTCTCTAACACTATCCTGGTTCTACGTAATTTAATTTCTTCCACCAACCATACTTTATTCTTTCTTTTCTCCTTTTCTTCTTTTTTTTTGTCCCTTTTTTAATGAAGTTGTGTAACATATTATAATATGTATGTATATATTTATATACGAGTATTTATAGTTATGTATTGTTTTTTATATATATAGAGACTGATCAATTTGTTAGCAGTACACCGCAGACTACCCCTGTATTATTTTAAGTTCTTACGATCCATCCTAAGGTTGTCTGGAAGATATCGCTGTTAGCGATAAGACCGCCATTGTACCCATAGATTTAAGTTTATGTATAAGTTGTGTTACTTTTATGGTGTACAACAAAGTTTATTCTATTCTATTCCATTCTATTCTACGAGTAACCTTACCCCAGTTATGTTTGGATCGGTTTTAAGTCTCACCAGTATTTGAGACGAAACGATTGCTTATTAGAACGCTTCTATGCAAGGCTACCCCTAACCTTGGCATGACTGATATCAGTTTTCTTGGATTCGGACTACTCGGAACGAGGACTGTCAAAAATAAAAAAAAGGTGAGTTAACATGACAATTTAAAATGTCAGCCATGCGAGCAAGATAGAGGGATGAAGCTATACACCATTAACCGGCCGACCCCCATTATAGCTCCCATTAAAAGTTCAGTTTAGGTAGTAAAAAGGATCGCGTTAAGTTGGTAGCACTGCTGGGACCAAGAGCTTTACGTGCCTTATAAGTTATGGAGAAGGCTGACTGTGATTATGACAGCTCAAATTTGTATTCGACGCAGTGGTACAGGCGCGTTTTTGGCTTGTTCGAGAGACTCACTGTGGCTTTAGAACGCACAGGATAACTGAAGGAAGACGACTAACCATCCGTGGTAGCCAGTAAAACTCTGTCCGTCTAGCTCCACCCAGAGCAGAGAAGTTGTTTTATGATTTCCCACAAAAAAAAAAATGTCGGTGGCGCGAACATGATTTGTATCAACCGTCTCTAGTCGTTACCAACGCAGCGTTCCATGCTCTGTGGTATAAACAAATCACATGGTTCCCGTACTGTTTTCATGCACTAAAGTAAAATTGAAAACTTTCCGGGTTTACCAGAATATATGTGGTTTTGTAAAAGACGTTTTAAATTGTAGCAGTTTATAAGATGGCCAGGACAGATGTTATGCTGCCAAGTTTCTCGTATCTACTTGGCTATTTTTTTTTTAGGGTTCACTTTGTTGTCCGGTTGTCTGTCAGTCTGTCTGTCAAGACCCTTTATCTCGGGAACGCGTGGAGGTATCGAATTGAAATTAAAACCATGTACTGAGGTCCGCGGTCCCTTGAATCTGCGAAAAAATAAAACTTCTGAGTCAACGAAAAAAAAGATACGGCCGTTTATGTCGCAAAATTTGATACTCTCAAGGAAATCAAAATTCATAGGCTACTTCCCGTTGACCTAGAATCCTAAAATTTGGCATGAAGCAAGATCTCATAGCACAAATATAAGAATAAATCTGAAAACTGTAAATTTGTTGTTACTTCACAATAAAAAAAAATCTGATTCGGAAAAATCTTCGAGACTCCATTCGGGGATTGAACTGTTTTCATAGGTAAGTTTGTACGGAACCCTCAGTGCGCGAGTCCGACTTGCACGTGCCCGGTTTTTTTTGGTAGACTCACGTTGGTCCACTGTCTTACCTGATTGTCAACGATGAGAGAGGAGGCCTGAGTCCCAGCCGTGGGAACATTATAAGGCTGATTGATTATGCCTATGCTTAAACGATGATATTGGTCGACGTTGGAGCACACCTACCTAAAAGTATTCTATTCATTTTTGACTTAAATACCCTCAGTTTTTAGTAATCAGGATACAAAGATTCCGGGAGGGAATTCCAATCCTTAGCTATACGCACAATTAATATGTTCCCAAAACGTCTTGTACCTATGTACCGGTGGTTACATTTAAATATCGTGTTTTTGCGGCCAATATAACTGATATATAGACAGGTAAAACCGTATCTACATCCTACATCTACATATATAAATGTTTGAACTTGATAAATAAATTATGAACAAGAATGAGGTAAAATCATGCGGTGGAGTTTGTAGAGTACTCTGGAAAGATAAAAACGCCCACGCAGCCAGGTAAATGTAGGTATATTTCTAGAATATTGTGTGATATCGAAAAATATCGCATGAATAATTGCTCCTATTAACTTAAGGACTGTCGAAATAATTATACATTTTACGATTATGAAAATATTAGTGTTTTCTTTTGATAGGTGGAATGGAATTGTTTTCGTGTAAGAAAAAGTGTCCAGCCCCAGCGAACATCTGTTCTGCGAGCAATTTGCCCTGTCCACTAGGTACCACTAAAGTTTGGAAGACGAACCGGAAGACTTAGCGTTAGAAGGCCTCTCAAAAGGTAGACAGACAACCTGGCAAGGTCATGGATACCCGATGGATACGAGATGCACAAGAACGATCTTTGAGGTGACACTTAGGGGAAGGCCTATGTCCAGCCGTGGACATCTTTCGGATGAACGATGAAGAAAAACTTTAAGAAAAGCTCCACTACCACCGGGGGTACAAATTGATTAGAATTTGTTAAATTTGTAAAGTATTATTGTAGTTAATTATTATTGTATTTAGTATTGTATAATGTAGAAGCATTTTTTTCAAACTTTGTAAATGTGAGTACCATGGAACTATTTTATGGTTTTTAGGTTACTATTGGATTTGTTTGACATAAATGAGCATGGCAGTTGAGAGTTTGTCATGCTCACTCAAATGTCTCACTGATGGTGGCGCGTGTGTTGGATCATTCGGTTCCCTTCAAAATGGTTGAGCTGAGTGGTGCTAATATTCGCGTCAGGTCCGTGAACGGGCGCTGTCAGTTGAGACTGGTCATCTCTTAGCTGCCAGTTGCTATTTTAATATCTATATTTAGTTTTTATTTTTACATTATTGACATTGTTCTCACATGATAGCGACAAGAAACATGTAACAGAGATATTTGTAATTGCAAAACATGATTGAAAAGAGTGTCCATGGAGTTTCTTGCACATTCTTCTCCATAGAGATCTACGCTTTGGAATGTGCAATTAGCATCATTTTTTCTGACTGACTGACTTCTTGACATTTCAAAAGTGCCTGTAAATGGTTTATTTGAAATAAATGCTTTTGAATCTTTGAATCTTTGAATCTTGAATCTTAAGATGGCTGCCAAGTCGTTCAGCGGATTTAATAATAATAATAATAATTTATTAAGAAAAAATTAGGTTACAGGGAGTGGGTGGTTCTATAAAATTTTGTTTTCATTATTTAATTAACAAAGCATGGTTTCCGAAGACTTCCTGAACTAACATATGAATATTCTAATTAAGTACCGCTTCTAAAAATAAAACCCGGTAATTAAACGCACAAAACTTTTTAGATAAGACGCCCCAACAAAAGCCCCTAAAAAAAATTTGCAAGTTTAGTGGGCATATTTTTGTGAAATGAGAACTAACTTAATGAATTTTAATTTTTATAAGTACTAACTATTCTCATTAATCGCATCGAAGTACAACTTTGTACTGCATCATCCACTTTTAGCAGAACCAATCATTCAGAAAACTACCACTAAACCGTCTTCATAACAAACGCGGCGCGGCTGGTGGTCTTCGTGGGTCAATTATACGCGGAAGGCTCTAGATGCCCTGCGGATCCAATATAATAATGGTTTCAGGGTGCTGTTGGGGCTGCCTAGATACTGCAGTGCATCAGGTATGTTCGCTTTAGCGCGTGTGGATGATTTCCACGCTATATTAAGGAAGAAGGCTGCCTCGTTGCTAAGCAGATCTAGGACCAGCTCCGATAGCATTCTTCGAACCTTAGCCGACAAACATGATGCGCCAGTGATCAAGCACTGGTTGCAATTGTTAGTGCGGCATTAGTTTTAAGTTTTTTACTAACCCTTTTAGTTGATAAGTTTTTTTACTAACCATTGGACCCATGTAGTCTTTTAAAAATAAATTATTATTATTATTATTATTATTATTATTATTATAACAAAAACAAACTATTTCTTATCATAACAAGTCACTGACACGCCTTCCATGATTCACTCCACTCCCTCTTCCACTGAAACTTATCAAAATATACTAATATTTGTTGAAAGAAGCATATTTTTCTTTTTAAATTTGTTTTCTTAGTCCAGAGTGACAGAGCAACGAAGTTTAACTTATATTTGATGGATATAAGTAGGAAAAAGCAAAGTTTTATGAGCTAATATTTTTTCTCCGCGTTAGTGTTTCTCATTTTCTTGGTTCAATTCTAAGTTTTTATTTAGTTTAATGGACGTACTTAAATGCAAATATGTCTAGTTATAACTAGTTACTTTATGTACTAACCAGTTTTTGCCATACGCGGTTTTGCCCGCGTATAAGTAAAATATATATATTGACTATGATACTCGGTGTTAAATTAGCATTCTATTGGGAACGATATTTCAAAATGGGTCAAATGGACAGTCATCAAATGTCTTCTCACACTCTGCGTGTAGCGAGAGGGGTGTCAGACTTTTACTGAATAAAACCCATAGCGTTCCTTCAGTTGTCCTTTTGTAGCAGTAGCCCTGGCAGACATCTTGCTGACATCTCTTTGAGGCGCACCTGGAAGACAACGCGATCTTTACCGGACGGCCAGACTGCTCGCCGTCCGTAGGCCGCACCTACAGTGGCCGGTAATCGTGGGACTAGACATTAAGAATCAAATTGCCCCTTAATGAGGTTGCCGTTCAGTGGTCATGGTTCAACTATGATGTCGAATCAGTTGGAGTCCGAGTCCCTGGTAGTGGCAGTTGTCCAATCATTATTTTTTGTTAGTCAATTTTCAGGGTTCGTACCTAAATAGTAAAACGGGACCCTATTACTAAGACTCCGCTGTCCGTCCGTCTATCTGTCCGTCTGTCTATCTGTCTGTCTGTCCGTCTGTCACAGGCTGTATCTCTTCAACCGTGATAGTTTAATAGTTCGTTTTTACGATAGTTTAATTTTTTACAGATAATGTATTTCTTTTGCCGCTATAACTACAAACAACTAAAAACAGAATAAAATAAATATTTAAAAGAGCTCCCATACAACAAACGAAATTTTTTTGCTTGTTTTTGCTCGATATTGATAACGGCAACAGATAGACGTTTGAAATATTCATAGAATATTTAGTTATATATTCACTCTAAAAATAAATAGTTAAATTAAAATAAAACAGATATTTAAGGTGCTCCCATACAACAAATGTGATTTTTTTACCGTTTTATAGATAACTAGCTTTTGTCCGCAGTTTCACCCACGTACATAAAATATAGCTTAGAATGCTCACGAATAAAGCCACTTTCTATCAGTGAAAAAATTTTCACAATCAGACCAGTACTTTCAGAGTACTTTTCCTCCTACAAACAACAAACAAAAAGACAAACTACCTCTTTATAATCATCATCATCTTCCTGCCCTTGTCCCGTGTTATTTGGGGTCGGCGCAACACGTTTTTTTCTTCCATTCTGCCCTGTCACTCGTCATACTATCACTAACTTCCTTTTCTTTCATATCACTCTTCACACAATCCATCCATCTTTTCTTTGGTCTCCCTATTCCTCTCCATCACATATAATATTAGTGTATATGGTACAGAACCTTCGTGTGTGAGTCCGACTCGCACTAGGTAACGTTTACTCGAACCAAACTAAGATAAGCTTGTACTATGAGTACTAGACAACTGATAAACATACATATATATTTCTAAATACATACATATTATAGATAAATTACACCCAGACACAGAACAAATGATCATGCTCATCACACACACATTTATTTTTGATGGGAATCAAACGCACGACCTCTGGCATAGCAGTCAGAGCCACTAACCACTAGACCAAAAGGCCAGTTTACCAACAAAGGCACCTAATCTAGACTCGTGGTCCAACTGATTAATTAAGTACCATAAGAACAAGAGTAGTACATAAAAGCGTATTTACTCTGTCCTCTTTTACACCAGCTAATCCGTTTATTTACTTTATAAAGAACAACCTTTGTTTTCGCAGCAAATAAAATTTTATACCTTTCATTCTTGCTTTGCACTCGTGAAAGAAATAACTGACAAGAGGAATCTAGTTTATTGTGGAAGTTGTTATTTCATGTACTTTTATCTCAGGAGTCTATTTTCTACTGATGTTGCTTTTGAGTGCTTTTGCTAACGTATTTTGACACTGAATTTTCTTTATGTACCTACTTTTATTAAGTTTTTTAGTTCAAGTTCTTTTTTATCCTGGTACATCCAAAGGATGGACCTTAATTTATATTACAACATAGCCTTGTATACATGTAGCGACATCTATGACGTCACATAAGAACTAATCCTGCATCGCGCAATCAAAGTTCTCCGCGCGATTAGAATATAATATATACGACAGTCCGAAATCATCTATAGGGCAGTAGCCCGCCAGACATAACAACCGTCTGGATGGAGGATCCTCCCTTTTCAAAGAAGGTATGTGGGGCTTTACTCTCTGTTCCAGATACCCCTAAAATGATGACCCTCGACAATGAACGTCAGCGCAGCCTTCGTGCAGCTACTACTTCGTGACGTCATCATCATCACTTCCTCAAGCTTTCGAGCAGCGAGCCATACAGCCAGCACCCACGGCTTTAAAAGGGTATCCTGACCACCAGCATGCCTACCTGGTCATACCTGGTCATCACCCTCAGCCTCATCAGCGACCTTGGCGAAGCACACCGCACCTTCGGTCAGTCACATGAAGAGCAATGAAGAACCTCTCCTGGTCGACGCCTGCAATCAAGCCCTACGTCGCACAGCACCGCTCCGACTCACTGGCGCCAGCAGCACTACTCCGACCCACTGGAGCCAGCAGCATCCCGACTCACTGGGAAATCATCACCCTGACTCACTGGGGCATCATCCCGACTCACTGGGACAGCACCACCCTGACTCACTGGTGCATCACCGCAGACAGTTCCGACTCACCGAGAACTATGCGGCATTCGGTTCCGACCCACTGGAACCAACCTACCACTGGCCTGGCACGCATCAAGAAGCATCAAGAACCATCGATCTCCGATCTCCAGAGGGGAGTGATGTAGCGACATCTATTGCGTCACATAAGAACTAATCCTGCATCGCGCAATCAAAGTTCTCCGCGCGATTAGAATTTAAACGACAGCCTGAAATCATCTATAGGGCAGTAGCCCGCCAGACATAACATCCCGTCTGGTTGGAGGATCCTCCCTTTTCAACGGAGGTATGTGGGGCTTTATTCTCTGTTCCACATACCCCCAAATACAGATTAAAATAAATAATTTAATTACATCCTAAATCAATAAATTGTTAGATATAAATTGGACCAACTCGAAAGCATAACCTATCACTCAAAAAAAAAATCAAAATCGGTCCACAATTGACCGCGAAATCGGTGAACATACATAAAAAAAATACATTCAGCCGAACATAGAACCTCCTTTTTTTTGAAGTCGGTTAAAAAATAAATAGTGAGTATGTCCTAAATAGTCCTGCTCGTAATTGGCTCATAAACGAATAATAAGTTAGTCAGTAAGTAAGATATTACTGTTAACTTGCTTAAAATAAATTACCACAAAATGTTCTTCATAATTCTCGAAAACGAACGAAGTTAAGTAGTTACTGAAATGAGCTCTATTATACAAACTGTACACCGAGTTTTTTATATTGCCGAGAAAACTTCCAAAAGTAGTTGTACTTGCTAACTTTTAAAGGTTTTAAAATGGGATAGCAAGTTCCACAAACGACTTTCTAATTTTTTTCAAGTTACTTCTTTTGTTGTTAACTCAATATATAATAGTCTTTTCGACCAGTTTAATAACATCTCGAAGTTTTCCCGTTAATTTCACTTGATACTTTCTGTTCAATTGTCCTGTCCCTTCTCAATAAGTTTTTATACAACAATTGAAATGTCTCACTTAATCTATCCCCTGAAACTAAATCAAATTGTCACAAAGCAGTTATAATAATAATAATTCCGATACCGGTGGGACACTATTTTTTATATTTTTAAATATTTTTTTTTATTGAAATATTTAAAAATATAATTTATATGTTTAAAATAGTGAATAAACATTAATAATAATTATAATTATAAATTTTATTTACCAAAATAGTTACAGAAATGTACACAAGTAGATATAACTAGTGGGTAGACTAGTAATTAAATTATTTCCAAAAACCCTTGACTACCAAAAAAGCTGAGAATCTTTTGAAGAATCATCTGGTAGTTATCAAATACACTTTAATTTTTCCTTTCCTTCCTTGGGTGATCCACAGCTCATACTTGCTCCTACACACTGAAACACTCAAATATGCGTCCCACAGGACACTAAATGTAACTTGTTTCGCATGAACCGTCATTTCTTATATTTTTTTGTGATGATGTAGTTATCCTGCATCGCGCAATTAAAGTTCTCCGCGCGATTAGAACATATAGAACAGCCCGAAAATCATCTATCAGGCAGTTGCCTACCAGACATAACACCCGTCTGGTCGGAGGATCCTCCCTTTTCAACGGAGGTTTGCGGGACTTTACATTCTGTTCCGCTTACCTCCAAACTAGTGGCCCTCGACAAAGAAAGTCAGCGCAACCTTCGTGCAGCCACTACTTCATGACGTCATCAGCGCTTCCTCAAGATTTCGAGTAGCGAGCCAGCATGCCTACCTGGTCATACCTAGCCAATACCTGGTCAATTAGGTTGGTTTCCACTCCTGAGGTGCTTCAGGAGTGGAGAGGTATACCACGAACGCTGTCAGGATTATTCCGGAAGTACGGTCAAGATCCTTACCAACACTTTACTGGATTATACATCCTCCTCCAGTTTCTATCTCTCATTATTTGTTTATTTTAATACTATAAATGATGTTACTGTCACTAAAGGTCTTCTAATAACTCACACAGTCTCACAGTTTTTTTCGCTGTGAGGGGGGGAGCTGGTGATCTATAGCATAAGCTTCAATCGAGTTTTTAGCATTACTAACAAACATTATTAGTTTTTAAGAAAACCAATGAAATTGAAAATATTTATTTCAGACCGAGCATGCAACACAGCATGCAGCTATCTTGTGAAGAGAAAATTTGATTAGGAATTGAATAATTCTTTCAAAGAATTTGCTTCAGCAAGCAGAATTGATCGCCGTTTTTATAGTAGGAGAAGGGGCGTAAAGATACCTTATCCCGATTAATCTAGGGTTGGTATGACATGTATTCTTTCAACTTACCTCTTTGTGTCGTTTCACCAATGGGTCGCGCCCGCATCATGGTTTCAAAACCTTCTCTTTATTAATGTTCCTCCATTTGCTCCTACATTCAGTAGCACGCACAGTTTCCGGTATCTTTGATACTAGTCTATTATTCGTCATCTCAATAGTGACCCCCTTTTTAGCAATGTCATCGTACATACGGTCCATCTATCTTTTCTTTGATCTGTCCCACCTTTCAGTGCTGTCAACATTTATACTCACACTTACCTTGTAAAATTTTCCACATTCTTGCGCATCAGATTTTTAGATTAACTATACATTTTTCGAAGCTTAAGAGGGTCCTTTTCCACTCGCCTATCGTCAACATCGAGCTTGGTTTAAAAGCTTGTTGCTTCAACGAACGCAATTCAACGCGAGGTTTGATGAAAAGAGAGAGAACGCCTGAAAATTCTGTTGGTATTCCGTGAATTTTTTTTTTGACAAAAATTGTCGTCATTGAGAATCTCAATTAAATGTGCAAGGTTTCTAAGGACGTACTTTTTTATATTTTTAATATATGAGTAGATTATGGAGGGCCAAAGTTCACGTAAAATAGCAGATTTTCAGAGGTCTTTACGGGATTCGTTTTACAGAAATGTATGTTTTGACTTCTATAGAAGCCTAGATAATATCCACAAGATCCAAAATATCTGGAGAAAGATGTGTAATAACACCATAATCACATAAGAGCGGTTGTATGAAAATGGACCTCGAGTTGACCGCCCTTAAGTTATAAAGTAAACTTAAGGGCGGCCAACTCGAGGTCCATTTTTGTTTATTTAGTAAGGGGCCAAGTTTCATCATCATCATTTCAGCTGAAAGACGTCCACTGTTGAGCAGGCCTCCCCCTAGTGTCGCCATAACGACCGGTCCTGTACGTCTCGCATCTATTGGATTCCCGCAACCCTCACCAGGTCATCGGTCTTGTGGGAGGCCACTCCAGAACCTTTCAGCTCCATCGACTATATGTTTGAGCTTAGTTTATTTCGATTATAAAGTAGATTTAAATAACGACTATATCAGTTTTTCTTTATGTTTTATTTCATTTTCAACAGGATAAACATTTACAAAAACAAGTGTACAGTGGGCGGTCTTATCGCACAAGGCAATCTCTTACAGACAACCTTTGGATCCAATTTTAATCATTTAAAAGTTTTTCTGCTACAAAAGTAGTCCTGTCACCGTATTTTACTGATTGCTGAATCAAAGTAATGAATTCTGCATTTTAAATACGTTTTGCAATCAGAGTGAAAGCCTCCCATAATTGAGCCATTAATTATAGGCAATACAGAAATTATAATAATAGAAGCTGTTGGCTGTGAAACATGTACATTTCTTAAATTAGAGTATATATTAATGATGGTTTTTGTTTGTACTGACCTTACTCAAATGGAGTCAGTTCAGAGTTATGTACCTATGGGCTTTTTTTCACGTGAGGTATGGCTAGATCTTAGTTTTAAAGATTACCTGAGAAATAAAATTGTTTCCATTAAGTGATAAACACAACGACACGGAGTCGAAGAAATATTGGTAGTCCATTCATATATAGGAATAATGGTTATACACTGCAATTAAAAAATTCAGTCACAATCATAATTCAAGCATTGAGATTTGACTGGCCTGGTGGTCAGTGGCCCTGACTGCTATGCCGGAGGTCGTGGATTTGATTCCCACCCAGGACAAATGTTTGTGTGATGAGTACGATCATTTGTTCTGCGCCTAGGTTAAATTTAATATTTATGTATTTAGAAATATTTAAGTATGTTTATCAGTTGTCTTGTACTCATACCACAAGCTCTGCTTAGTTTGGGACTAGATGACGTTCTCTGAAAGTTGTGAATTATTATTATATATTTATTTATCTCAGGACCCTGAGGTCCTGGGCCTTTGGAAGGCATACGAGGATTCGAAACCAACTCGCAGAGGCCCTTTTAGACGCTTTTAATGTAACGTGGTATTACCACTGATTATCTCTGTACACGCTATGCTAGTGCATCCAAGGACAGCCCCCGGTTGGTGGGAAACTATTGTGACATATGGAAAACTAAGATAATGCTATGGTTTTTAGAGTCTTAAGTGGACTGGTTCCTGGTAGGAACTATGTTAAGACTATGGTACAATCACCCAGTAAAAGTGCTTAGATACCTTAACGCCTATTTTCCCTTGCACGTTAGAGTTCAAGTTTTCGAAAATTAAACTAGATGGCGTTGGTTTCTTCACAGCTAAGTGGCGAGCAAAGGCAATCTCACAAAGTATAAACTTGACTTTTAGTTTAACAAATAATAGACACATGCGTCATCATTGTCGTCAACAACTGATTGTAGTTCATAATTTCATCAACTTAGCATAAGTCAAGATGGCCTAGTGGTATAGAGCACACAGATTGAAGCGCAAATCAGTGTGCCGCAAGTTCAAATCCCACGCAAATGTTGACTTTTTGTAAGTTCTTACCCGATTGGAAGTTATGGATTAGCATTACATATTATTATATTAAATTATTCTTTAACTTGTTCACACATTTCTTAGAGTTAGAAAGGGATCACAAAAAAACTAAATAAAGAATTAGATTTCTGCGAGGTAGACATAAGTTTTAACTTGACCGAAATGAACTGTCGTTTGGTTGTAGTTGTTGGTTAGTGACGTGTTGTTAACAGTATTGTAATATTCGCAAAATGCAGGCTAATATTAGTATTGAAGTGAGGGCGACTATCATTGGGCTGCATAAAAGCGGTCTTAATAAAACACAAATATCTGAAGAAACCGGACTGAATGTGAGTATAATAGCTATTAATGAATTGTAACTTTATTATAAATTAATCTTCTAATTAAAATGTATGCCATTTATGAATCCATTAATCGTATCTTTATGAGGCTTAAAAGAGAAATACATAAATCGTTGGGTTTATTGGATTTATAAATGCAGTTTTATTTTAAAATTATATTCAATAATTATGATTGTTAACATTTTATATAATGAAAATGAAGTCAAGTAGGTATAGCTGCCTAATATATTTTTTTTTGTTTTAGAAAAATACTGTAAGTCTTTGGATAAAAAGATATGAGGAAGAAGGTAGCCTTGCTAGTCGAAAGAGAAGTGGGAGACCGAAGCTTATTAGCGAGGCGCAGCGACGACATATGGTGGACGTATACGAAACAAATGGTTTCGCACCAACGAGACATTTTGCGGAATTATATGACACCTCGATGGATACTGTTCGCCGTGCACTTCACGCTGAAGGCGTGCATCACAGAAAACCTGCTAAAAAGCCGTACTTGACAGAGAGGCATAAACAGGAACGATTACGTTTCGCACGTGATTATTTAGATTTTGATTGGAATACTGCGGTATTTTCAGATGAAAAAACATTTAAATCCAGTCAAAAGGGCAGGCTTCACTTATGGCGCAAGAATAACACTCGCTGGTGTGATAAAAACATTATTCCTAACACCGAATCAGGTCGAATCACAATTAATATGTGGGGATGGATGAGTGCAGCAGGACCAGGAGAACTGACTTTCATTCCTCCACGCGCAAACAGTTCAACTTATGTGGAAGTGTTAGACTCAATTATGCTACCTACTGTGCGCAACATTTACCCAGCTGATGAGTTAGCACAATTTCCGTTTGTCCAGGACAATTGTCCTATTCACCGAGCGAGTACTGTGCGTGAGTGGTTTCACAATCACCCGGAAGTAATTGTTATTCCATGGCCAGCGCGATCACCCGATCTCAACCCCATAGAAAATCTATGGGGTTTGATGGTGCAAAGGTGGGACTCGCGGAATGAGAGGTCTACGGAACAATTAAAAACCCATTGCATGGAGGTATGGGAAAGTTTTAGAGGGAGCGAAATATGCGGTAATATGGTTGGGTCCATGCGCAAACGTCTACTTGACTGTATCGAAAATAATGGGGGTTATACAAAATATTAAGTTTTAGTAAAATCAGTCGGTGTAATTAAATATTTAGTAGGCCATTTTATTTTAACATATCCATGATTATTCGTTAACAAACACTGTATTATATTGTGTTTACTTTCGTTTAAAACAGCTATATATTTTAACTTGTGCCATCGCCTTATCTTAAGAATGCAGTGAACTCGCTATCAATTTTGTTGACAATAATCATGATTCTATTTCGTTTTTTATTCTTCTACCCACACTGTTCTAACATAATAGTTCAATTTATTTTTCTCATCTAATTGACGATTATCTTGTGAGAACTAAAGTTCTTTTAACAGAAATTGAGGTTTAGTTTCAATCTTCTTTTCGTCAAGAAAATGAACAATTAAGCTATGACCTCAATACATTCATTGTGACGTTACATACAAATAAAATGTTTACAAAGTCTAAATCATATATCACTTTTCAATAAATAACTGGATATAAATGTGGATACTCATACACGCGCACACATACGCACGGAAGTGTCGTGCGTGCTCGCTCGGTTCGTAGCAATGTAATCTTTAACTTTTGCGGCCTCACTGTAAATCCATATTCAACCTACCCTCTCAAGTTTGAAAACTAACACATAGATAATCAAATATTTATAAATTGATATTCAATTTTAATATCTTCATCTCTTTAAAAGAAATTATAAATTATTTCAATGTTTGAAGAAACAAAAAGAAAGTACAAAAATAAGCATTAATTAAGCATTAATCATTTGAAGCACAGCGGCGCCATCTATTAACAGTATAATGTAATGTTGTCGATAGCAACATTTCAATCAGGTTTTACGCTAGATGGCGTCATTTCTCGCTTCACACGATTTTATTTCTGTACTTCCTATGCACTTTTGCAGCAGACTTGCGGTTGGTGGGAAACTATTGTGACATATGGAAAACTAAGATAATGCTATGGTTTTTAGAGTCTTAAGTGGACTGGTTCCTGGTAGGAACTATGTTAAGACTATGGTACCTGCCTGAACAATGTTATTAATTGCCATCGATAGAAAGGCAAGTCGTGATTTGCACACTCAATAAATGGGCCCCCAAAAACGGTCGCCAGCACGAAGTGACGTAGCAACAAGAGGGCAACATATCCTGAGGTGCTTGAGGAGTGGAGAGGTATACCATGGCTATCAGGACAATCCCGGAAGTACGGTCAAGATGCCTACCAATACCTTACTGGATTATACATCCTTCTCCCGAGCACGTTTGCTCTTGCTAATCTCCATTATTATTATATTATTATTATTGAGATTTAGAAGCATATAATATGGGTATTGATGAACTACATAGGTAGCGCATCTTATTGGTATCTAAGCACGCACGCACAAACACTAGTGACGCAATCAATATAATATTAAAATAGGTAAGTAATTTTTTTATCCTAAAATACAGTCGGTTCAATTTTAAGGTGATGGCACGTGAGCACATTCGCAGAAAGTTGGTGTAATCATCACAGCGTTGATTTGTTGGATTCGTTTTTCATAATTACTTTGTAATTTGTATGTATGTATCTAAGTATACATTTATTATTGTATTTCTTTTCTATTTCTTTACCATTAAGCTGCACCTACCATGTTTTGTTTCTGCACCACCCTAAGGTCGACTGGTAGAAAATGCCTAAGACATTAAGTCCGCCTTTGTACAGTGTTTATTACTAGTGCATAAAGTTTTAATAAATAAATATTTTTTTTTTATTATTTGATTCCTACTTTAAAAATAGCTGAAATCAATTTAGTAGCCGATTCTAAACATACTTTTTGCAGGATATGTGTTTATTATGTTACATGTAGTAGGTACATTAAGTATGCAAATGATTCAAGTAAAATTCTACCCATACCTTTGCAATTAAAAAACAAACAATAAACAACTGTATTCTTGATTGCATGAAAACATTTTTTTTTTTTTCACGAATCGAATATGCATATATATCTACGCCATATTGAATCAATCCCTCAATGAACGCAGGTGACTAAATCAGCGACCTGTGTAGCGCCAAAAGCATGAAAATATTCTTTTATTTTTCACGATTCGAATATGCATAATATATGTATATCTACGCCATGTTGAGTCAATCCTTCAATGAACGCAGGTGACTAAATCGGCGACCTATATAGCGCCAAAAGCTTTATTTCAATTGAAATACAGTTATTTATAAAGGCAACATTGACCAGGAACAATAGACCATTGATTTATATATTTTGACTATTTTTGCGCAACGTGATAATAGACTTTTCATACATAATATACAATAGTAGATTCTGCAAGCGGCTTCGTCCGCATAGAATTAATATTTCTCATTACCATCTTTCTGCACTTATCCCTTATTGCTAGCGAAGGAGGCGGCCGCATGCGTGAGGGAACGGCTCTCACACCCCAGCTGCCAGGATCCCGATCCCGATTTCCAGCCACCGTAGGCGTAGGCTTACGGATAACGAGCAATGGATAGCTCGCCGTCCGGACGTCCGGTAGCCGTCCGGACCGAGCTCGAGTCGTCGACGGTGCGCATCTCAAAGAGATGTCAGCAAACCATAGGGGCTCAGCAGGGTCGAAGCCTACTGGGGCCATGGGTTGTACCGGTTGTACGAGAGAGAACCCCGTGCCCCTGGAACGAAGGCAAAGAAGGAATAGGAGTGGGCTTCAGTCAGTAAAAGTCTGACATGCCGCGCAGGAGAAGTCATTGGATTATTTAACTAAAAAAAAATCGTTTATTACTTGGGGTCGGCTCAGCACATTTGTTTCTTCCATTCTGTCCTGTCATCCGTCACGCTATCACTAACTCCCTTTTCTTTCATATCCTCCCTCTTCCTCTCCCTCTCCATCCAACTAAATGTATACTCATAACTCTTTTAGTATACTGTATAAAATTAATATTTCTATCCAGTATAAAGCCTATATGTTGTTCTGATGTATGAGCTATATTACTCTTAAGTTTCATTAAAATCCGCTTAGCCGTTTGAATGTGAAGGAGTAACGAATAAACATACAAACTGGCGAACTTTTTAATACTAGTGTGATATATAGTATTCCTCGCGCAGTTAAAAGAGATATCAGCAAAACCATAGGGACCCAGTATAAAGAAGCATACAGTACGATACCCGCTAGGACAACAAGAAATTTTTGAGAGAGAACTGTGGTCCTGAATCACAAACGGCAACTGAAGGACACGGGTGTGGTTTTAGTCCGTAAAAGTCTGACGCGCCCTCTTACCCCACCTTAGATCTGGAGAAGTCATTAGATGATTTCCTACCTCAAAAAAAATGTATATATTCAGCTGTTTTATCCTGTATTTTTCGCCATTTAAAAATGAATTTGCTTGTATGTGAGTTTTGTTACCCGGCCTGATCTTGTTTGACCCTTTGAATGCATGCACAATCATAAATTATGCGATGAAACAGACGGAGTCGCGTGATATAATAGCGTTCTTTTATTTCCAGTGGGTCAATAGGTATACACACTAAATAGTAATATTCATCTAATTTTACAATCATCATTTCAGCCGAAAGAAGTCCACTGTTGGACATAGGCCTCCCCCAAGTGTCGCCATAATCCCGGATTCCCGCAACCCTACAATACTAATACTTTACAATACTTTTGTAGCAACATCTATGGCGTCACATAAGGAGCTAATCCTGCATCGCGCAATTAAAGTTCTCCGCGCGATTGAGAACATATAGAACAGCCCGAAATCATCTATCGGGCAGTTGCCCACCAGACATAACACCCGTCTGGCCTTTTCAACGGAGGATCCTCCCTTTTCAACGGAGGTTTGCCAGACTTTACTCTCTGTTCCGCATACCTTCAAACTTTCGTTATAAATATGATCATAACTTTAGTAGAAAATCACTTTAGACTTCAAAACCTCTTCATTCATGTTTTTATACGCGACACAACCTCCAGTTTCTCACTGAATAATTCCTCAACCCCTCATAACATATGTGTCTGGATTCTTTTCTCGATATATTTTCACAAAACGTGCATTCCAATCCAATCTCGAAAACTGCCTTAAAAATTTACCTCTAAAACGTTCGCTGTACAGGCATAAAGTTCACGTCGTTTAAAATGTTTATTTAGGTATAGTGCACACGTAAGGAAAGTTTTATCCTTCCGTGAATCCTGCTTCCTCATAGGAAACTTGATCAGCACATATAAACTCCACCTTATAAGTGAACTAATGTATATCAAGCTTTATAGCGATTTTTGCAAGAAGGGATTCTCATTATATAATATAGTGATGTTGATAATTATAATTAGTTGTTTTGATTGACCTCTAAAACATACCTACTTCAAAATCCATTGATGGCTACCTGGGGATTCAATGAAGGTGCCCATGGTACAAAGAAGGCAACAGCTGATAATTTGTTTTCCTCGTTTATATATCAAAAAGTGTAATCCCGAAATGTTTGCGTATTTGATTATTATAAATATTAGTCCTACGAAACATAAATATTAAATTAGTTTCATTATATCACTTATAATTTTAGAGGTTGTAAAGTTAGGTGGTCCATTCATACCAACTTTCCCCTATCTCCTATTCCAAAACATGGTGTACCCGTGTACCAAGTTTCATCTAAACTCGTTCAGCCATTTGAGAGGAAAAGAGTTCCAAACATACACACACTCGCACATAAACATACAAACTGTCGACTTTATAATTATCAGTAAAGTGATGGCCATGGCCACACAAATAGTGTCCAAAAGATATATTAGTCAAATTGTAAAACAGATAAAAACTAATTGGCTTGAAAGACTTAACTAAAATCGACACGATTAATCCGTATAGGTAAAAGTTTCGTATTTTGGCCCGGCTTCACCTCTACTTTTCCCCTAATTGAGCCCGGACAAAACGACTTATGGCCCCCATTATGACATTAATGGCTTATATTCAAGAATAGAAAGCCAACACTTAAAGCCAGCTAACTGGGCTTTTGTGCAGGTGAAATTAAATGAATGATAAAAATTAATAGTGCACTGTTATTGGTAATTTTGACTTTGTAGCCAAATCCGGACCACTAGGCGTACGGCGTTGCGCCACCGGCACATGGTAGACATCCCACCCATACGTACAAAGCGTTTTGGGAATTTATTTATTGTGCTTACAGCTAAGGAGTGGAATTCCCTGCCGGAGTTCGTGTTTCCTGATAGCTACAACATAGGGGTCTTTAAGTCGAGGAAGTAACGCCCGGGTGCCACCACTGTGTGGACCGTTCGCGCCCGCTCGATCAATCCGTGTCAATGATCTCTCGCGCCAGGCCTTGGTACAGGCCATGGTCCGAAGCGAGGAAGAGTGGCAGGCGGTCGTCTCCTTCTGCGAAGCAGTAATGCTAGCAAAGGAGGAGGCCGCACGTGCACGCGCGAGGGAGCGGCCCTCACACCCCAGCCGCCGGGATCCCGATCCCGATTTCTGGCCACCGTTGGCGCAGGCTTGTGGACCGAGCCCAAGTCTTCGACGACGCGTACTGTTCCACGCGCGCCTCAAGATGTCTGTAAACCGAAGGTGGCCAGCGGGGTCGAAGCCTACTGGAGCCAAGGGTCTGCTTCTGATAAGGAGACTTGGCCCTGGTATGTAAGGCAACGAAGGAAGAGGAGTGGATTTTATATTTTGACTGGCCTGCTGGTCTAGTGGTTAGTGGCCCTGACTGCTATTCCGGAGGTCGTGGGTTCGATTCCCACCCAGAACAAATGTTTGTGTGATGAGCACGATCATTTGTTCTGTGTGTGGGTGTAATTTATCTATAATATGTATGTATTTAGAAATATATAAGTAAGTTTATCAGTTGTCTAGTACTCATAACACAAGCTCTGCTTAACTTGAGACTAGACGGCGTTGTGTGATAGTTGTGGAATATTATTATTATTATTATTATTATTATTATTATTATTATTTTAGTTAGTAAAAGACTACGCCCAAGCGCGGGGGATGTCATTGGATGATTTTCATACCTATAAAAAAAGGTGTCTAAGTCAAGAGTGAATAGGTTACTTCTAGGCAAGCGTGCTCCCTCGTCGGCCACATCATCGCTTACCATCAGGTGAGATAAGGGTCAAACGCGAGCGTATGCATAAAAAAAAACTTTTTACAAAAAAAAAATACAACCGACTTCAAAGTAAAAAAAACACTGAAAAGTGTTTCTTTAATAGTTTTGTCTCTTCGTTATTTAACACCGACTTCCGAAATTAAAGTTATTTTGCACTTTTCAGTGTTTTTTTTTTGCTTTGAAGTCGGTTGTATTTTTTTTTGTAAAAAGTTTTTTATTTTACACTTTTTAGTTATGGTACCACCACTAAAAAGTACCCCTCTGCCAAACTTAAATACCTTATAGCCAGAGTGCATCTCATGACAATTCTAATAATCCCAAACACGGTTAGATTACATTAATTTATTACAGAGTTCCGGTGCCTAACTTTAGGCTTCATCATCAGATCAGTTCGATATATTCCCCCTCTACTTTCAGTCAGTCATCGACTACACGTATAAACAAAGCAATTTTGCTTGTTACGACGGTTCTGCTGTGATCCTATGAGGAGTTCTGTTCCATATCTTCAAAGTTCATGATCAGATCATAACAATATTTCTATGGGACCAACTCGGAAGCATAACCATACAATCAAAAAAAAAATTTCAAAATCGGTTCACCATTGACCGAGAAATCGGTGAACATACATAAAAAAAAAACATACATTCAACCGAACATATAACCTCCTCCTTTTTGAAGTCGGTTAATAAATATAAAAAGTGCCGTTCCTGTTTTGTTTCTCGTCCACAAGGCAAGAAAAAACATCTACGGGAAATATTTGATACTACATAACGCTGCAGGGATTACAAATATATCGACAAATAATATGACGAAAAATATATGTTTATTTTACGACATTTTTTACGGAGAAATAAAAGGAGTTAGAATGAAATATGGGTTCGATTTATCACGCTGAAAAATAAAAAATAATAATAACATTATCTTAGTTGTAATAAATTATGTCAGTAAATCTCAATTAACATATCTTGGTATATTTTTAGATCACAACATTGTAAAGTAACTCAATAAATGCGTTGTTATATCGTACAAAGAATTAAATCGTCAAAAACATGACTGACAAAATAATTCCAGAGGTGTCAGCTCAATCAGTACAAAATCCTGAGATAAATTTCTGACACCACGCGTTATTTCAAAAGGCATTTCTGGCAGGTTTAGCAAGAAACGAGCCTTGAATCTCAAGATCCCTGTATTACAAGTCCTTTATCAAAATGAGAGTCAGAGACGTCGAACTGTCTAAGGATAGGGCAGAACAGACGTTTGAGAGACGTATGGAATGAAATTGGGCGTCTATTGGACGCAGACCTCGGTCAGTCTGCACTCGTGACTTCGTCAATCGACAAGGCCACACATGAGATGTACCCGAACTCGGTAGTGATGACGTAACCGTTATAGTCCGATATATAACAAATACGTATATGCTTTTTCCTCGTGTTTGATTTTGGCTAGAGTCGTAAATCGGGGGCGCAAAAGATTTGCTCGTGAATTATGTGTATGTTTTTATATTTCCTGTCACAAAATATACAATTTCTACTTTGAAGGCTCAGTAAACAGTTCACTGAAAATGTTCTTGAACGTCGGTATCTATTTAATTAGAATTAAATTCTGTTTCTTGGTAAGAACGTCGGTTGAATGGCTTGGAAACAGCTGGACAGATTTGTTTTCATTTTTTTTTAATTTCGGATAAAGTTTTTAGGATAAGAAAAACTCTGGTAAATGGGAAAGTACTGAAAAAAATGCTCATTCTAATGGGATTTTGATGTCAATGCATATGCACAAAGTGACGTTAATCAGGTCAGCTAGTAAGTAATAGTTACAGACATTCACTTATTAGGTATCGATTAGTAAACAGCATTGAAATCACCACATCATTTCATTCTCACAATCAATCAAACCATTTGTTGGAATCGATTTAAATAACCCAAGGTTCATACACACTAACATAGAGGATCGATTAGCACTCAATAATTCTTTAAATGAATAATCGTTTGCGAATATTTTCACTATCCATATTAAATAATATAGGACAGAGACCTTTTTTGAGGTTAGAATTCATCAGATATCTTTTCCCGCTCTGGGTGAAGTGAAAGAGAGTGACAAATTTTTACTGACTAAAACCCACCTGTGTTTTTTCAGGGCCACGGTAATTATTTCAAAAAATCTCACTATGCGGGGATTGAGCATTACTGTCATTTAATTGATGAGACAAAACGAATATGCATAGCATAATCAGCCTTTTAATGTTCCCACTGCTGGGACTCAGGCCTCCTCACTCCAGGAGAGGGAATGGGCCGTAATCCACCACGCAGGCCCAGTGCGGGTTGGTGAATGTCACATGTCTTCGAATTTTTTGGTTCTAGGACATGCCGGTTTCCTCACGATGTTTTCCTTCACCGTTTTGAGAGTAGTGGTGATGAAATAAATTACACAAAGTAATGCGCCTGGCTGGGTTCGAACCCGCGACCTACAATTCGTAAGTCGAGGCCGTTACCACTCGGCCACCACTGCTCTCCTAGGTAAACTCTCGAATCTAAAAATTTGCATTTTTTATTTCTATTTTAAGTTTAGCGTTGAGGTATATTTTAATGTGCGTACTCCATAAGCGATAATTATTAGTGCTTATTGCTTACGTACTGTATCGCGTGCGTACGCGGTAGTGGCGAGTATGCAAACGAGATGGAACTACCGATTTCGCGAGTGTTCGCCGCACACCGACTCATGCGCAGTCTGGTCGTGGTTTTATTTAAATTTTACAATAAGTTATGGCATTAGAAACATTATTTTGGTCTTTTGTCAAATTGTTTCCCAGGTAACAAATCCGATCTGGTAGTTTTGATATTTTTAGGTTGGGTACGTATTCAAAATAATATCAAAAATGCCATTTCCAATTGTGTACGTGGAATTTTAAGTTACGTAAATTATCGATTTTTACAGTTTCGATATGTTTTGGTAAGTGCGTTTCCTTGTAAATAATCGGTTGATTATGTCAGAGTAGTCAACTTGTCTCTTTTCTGTTAGTCATAGTATCGTTGGTGACACAGACAATTTGTGGAATAACCAGTCTGAATTGCAGAAAAAGACAACAACTAGCTGGACGAAAATTTTTGTCTCTTTCACACTTTTCTGACCGTATTCAAGTGAATCCGTCAAGCGACAGCTAGACAGAAAAAACAATCTTGTAATGATTGAATGACTTGATTGCCCTTTTATCGGGCATTGCTGAAGCTGACATGTTGCTGGCTATATCCGGCAGTATTTTTTTTATGTTATTGGATGCCTCAAATAAATCCTTTTTTTTAGCCTCATGCTAAGACTATTTTTAGCATCTTGACTAACACAGGCAATTCTCGCTTAAAAAAACACTTCAATTACAAAATGTAAAACACTTGTGCAAGAAAATTTGGAAAACGTCGTTTGATACACGTGGAAATTTATCACTGCAGCTCTCGGCTATATAACACCCTCGCCTATGCCTCAGGCTGATTTCGCTTCAGTCGCAAGCACAAACTATCTCCACTGGTATCAAAATATACTAATATACTACAAGGGCAGGAAGATGATGATGATAAGCATAATAGTGTAGGCAAAGCTTTATATCTATGCCTGCGTCGTACAGACTTATCGTATTAATAACCTGCACATTTGATAAAAAGCTAGTACTTGTTTTATCGATCGGTTCTTCGCGTGCGTTGATATAAACATCCTGTATTATATTTTATTGAGTTCGTTATCCTCTTTATATGAATTGACAATTTGTTTGGTACAGCTTTGGATGTTTGTTATGTATAAGAACAGCCTAATAATGTTCCCACTGCTGGGTACTCAGGTTTCCTTTTTATGAGAGGGAATGTCCAGAGCGGATTGGTGGCTGTCAAATATCTTCGAATTTTCTAGGATATGTCGGTTTCCTCACGATGTTTTACTTCGCCGTATTAAAAGCAGTGGTGATGAAATAAATTACATAAAGTATGTATTATAGCATTCCAATAATTGTTTTATATATGTTATGAATCTTTTGTATAAAACTTATCAATAAGTTTTACAACATGAGTCTTAAATGTAACTAGCAAATGATGAGTTTTCTATCTATCTATATTTTTTAAGGTGTACAATCATCAAGTAACCCTCCAGCTCTGAGTGGAGCAAGGTTGTTTGTAATAAGTATATAATAACTGGGTACTTGTATAATTTTTTTTATTGTTTCTATCAAACTTTATCCAAAACTAGATTTTACCCGCGGCTTCATCCGCGTACATAAAATATAGCCTATGTCACTCAGGAATAAAGCAGCTTTCTATCGGTAAAAAGCCAATCAAAAGCCATCCGATTGGCTTTTGATTGGCCAGTAGATACTTTCAGAGATTACCTCATACAAACAAAAAACTTTATAATATTATTAGTGTAGTTTGCAAATAGGAAAAAAAAAACAAATTCGTTCAATATTCATCAAGTCAGAAACCTTTTAAATTAAGCAGAACAAGAAATGAAATGTGACGTCACTGTCATTAGGTGGCGGAAAGACTTCCGGCGGGATCTCATGGTGGAATGGCGACAGCGACTGTCGCAACCCAGTGCTGGGCACGCCATAATTATGGCGATAAGTCCCCTCTTTGAGGAGTGGCTGGAAAGGCCTCACGGCGTCCTTACCTACCGCATGACGCAGGTCCTCACCGGACATGGTAAGTTCGGGAGGTTCCTGCACCGGATTCGTGCAGAAGGGACGCCCGGGTGCCACCATTGTGTGGACGGACCGGAGGACACGGTGGAGCATACGGTAGAGGTGTGCCCTGCTTGGGCAGAGCACCGCCGTGTCCTCGTGGGGGCGATCGGCGGCAGCGATCTCTCGCGCCGGGCCTTGGTACAGGCCATGGTCCGGAGTGAGGAGGAGTGGCAGGTGGTTGCCTCCTTCTGCGAAGCAGTAATGCTAGCAAAGGAGGCGGCCGATCGCGTGAGGCAACGGTCCTCACGCCCCAACCGCCACCGGGATTCCGATCCCGATTTCCGGCCACCGTAGGCGCGGGCTTGCGGACGGCGAGCAATGGGTGGCTCGTCGTGCGATCGTCCGGTAACTGTCTGGACCGAGCCCAAGTCGTCGACGGCGCGTAGTGTTCCACGCGCGCCTCAGGGAGATGTCAGCAACCGTAGGGGCCCAGCAGGGTCGAGGCCTACTGGGGCCATGGGTGATGCGAAAGTGATCCCCGGGGCCCTGGAAAAAATGACAAAGAAGGAACAGGAGTGGGTTTTTAGTCAGTAAAAGTCTGACACTATCTCTCGCTCCGCCCAAGGCGGGGGATGTCATTAGATGATTTTCCCACCCGAAAAAAAAAAAAAAAAAAACTGCCATTAGGTGACGTGTGCTCAAATGAGATAATGAGATATTCCTACCACGCCGAATAATGCTGTTTTGCCAATTAGTTAAGTATTTTTAAGTATGCAACTAATGCCCAAATAACTTCTTTTTATAAGGATAAAAATGAGAGAAAATATTCTGGAAAAGTGTTGAGACAAAAGAAAATATTTACAACAAAATTCGCTAAATATATTTTGTTAGACGTTAGTGAGAGGTGAGGCTGTCTTCATTAACATTTTATCGTTTGAAAGAGTTACCGTGGCCCTGGAACGCAATAGCCACCGTTAAAGTGGGCTTACGAGCAACGGGTTGCTCGCCGTCCAACCGTCCGGTAGCCGTCCGGACCAAGCCCGATTCGTCAACGGTGCTTAGTATTCCACGCGCGCCTCAAAGAGATAACCACAAACTCATAGGGGCTCAGCAGGGCTGTAGCCTACTGGGGCCATGGGGAAACTTCTGAAATAGAAACCCGAGGTCCTAGAACGCAAGGCAACTGAAGGAATATAGGTGTGGTTTTAGTCAGTAAAAGTCTGACAATATCTCTCGCTCCACTCTAGAGGGGGAGAAGTCATTAGATGAATTCCCACCTCAAAAAAACCCTGGAAATCAATAGGCAACTAAAAAACCACGGATATTAGTCAATAAAAGTCTGAGACGGGATCTCGCTGCACCCAACGTGAGAAAATATATATTTGACTAGCTTTTGCCCGCGGCTTCGCCCCCATACTTAAAATATAGCCTATGTCACTCAGGAATTTAAATTTTTTCACCATAAAAATTTTCGCAATCAGGCCAGTACTTTCAGTGATTACCTCCTACAAACAATAAAACATAAAAATAAACTTTACATTTTTATAATATTAATGTAGATGATTTCCTAACCTCACAAAAAAAATAAAAACATTTTACCAAATAGTTATGTAAGTTCGTTATTACTCAGAACATCTAAAGACTCGTTTGATCTATTCAACCACTTATCAAGATACATAGGACAATACAACGCAGTCTCCATTATCTACACTCACACGAAACACATTCCTGAAAGCATTACTATCCTTATTAAATAAAGTACCCAAAGGTTCATATTTAGGCGTACAATGGCAACCCTAGACCTGCCTTTGACGTACGTCATCTTTTTAGGGCAACACTCTTCATTCATCTTGACTAAACCTTGAGCTTTATTTTTTGTTTTTCCTACATTTTTTTTTTTATTATAAATGGATGGACGCAAAAAATCATCTCGTAAGTGACTTGACACCACCGAATTTTTTGTGAAATGGATTTTTTTTTAATAAGGCTTTTCTAGGTTTGCTTGCGCTTTTGAAATAATAATATTCGCTTTTAGATTTCGTTTCCCTGCATTTATGTTTTGAAAAGTCGTTAAAATTATACAATTTATCAACGACAATGTAGATAAATTATTTATAAGATTGTAGTATATCGTTTCCATTATTTGAAGACCCTGAATGAGTCTGACTGAGGAGTGAGGGGATTGCTACAAGAAGAGAGAGGCCCATGGTCAGCAGTATTTTTTTTTTTTTAGTTGGGAAAATCATCTAATGACAAATCACGCTCTTGGGTGGAGCAGGAGATAGTGTCAGACTTTTACTGACTAAAAACCCACTCCTGTTCCTTCGTTGCCTTCGTCCCAGGGCCCCGGGTTTCGTTTTACACTACCCATGGCCCCAGTAGGCTTCGACCCTGCTGGGCCTCTACGATTTGCTGACATCTCCCTGAGGCGCGCGTGGAACAATATGCGCCGTCGACGACTTGGGCACGGTCCGGACGGTTACCGGTCGGGGCAAGCAATGGGTAGCCCGCCGTCCGTAAGCCCGCACCTACGGTGGCCGGAAATCGGGATCGGAATCCCGGCGGCAGTTGGGGCGTGAGGACCGTTGCCTCACGCGATCGGCCGCCTCCTTTACTAACAATACTGCTTCGCAGAAGGAGGCGACCGCCTGCCACTCCTCCTCGCTCCGGACCATGGCCTGTACCAAAGCCCGGCGCGAGAGATCGCCGCCGCCGATCGCTCCCACGAGGACACGGCGTTGCTCTGCCCAAGCGGGGCACACCTCCACCGTGTGCTCCACCGTGTCCCCCGGGCGGTCCACACAGTGGCGACACCCGGGCGATGGTCAGCAGTGGGATGAAGTTCTACTGTCAATGATGACGATAGTAAGGAATAGTCAATACTAGTAATTAGTCAAAAGTATTACGTAGTTTGAGAACGAAGCCAGTTTGGCTTTAGTCAAAACTTTGATTAAGATGAAAGCACTAGGTCCGTCGTAGGATTTTTGTATTTTGCAGGACAGCTTGGCGTCGTATCTTAATTTGTTTTTTTTTTTGTTAGTTTTGAAAAAAAACAAAATATCGCCCTACACTAGGAACAACTCATGTATCATGGATGCGATCACAATTATGTAAACTCACATAAAAGATTCACATTTTAGAGGATTTAATGAGTACCACCGATGCTGTAGTTAACGTAGCCCAAACAGTTTAACGAGTTTACCATCGATTCGAAAAGAAGAAGAAGAATTTTAAAGTAGTTTAATTGGTTAAAACTACTGCTATTGGTACACCGACCAATTCTTAGAGTCAAAACAAGTTTTTACCAATTTAGTTTTGACTGTAACATATACACTTTTAGGTTCACACGATTCAATTTTACTTTGAGGGAAGGAATCGAGAGCACTTGTGGCTCAGTGGTAACAGCCCCGATTTACGAGTTCTAGGTCACGGGTTCAAACCCAGCCAGGCGTATTACTTTGTGTAATTTATTTCATCACCACTTCTATAAAAACTGTGAAGGAAAACATCGTGAGGAAACCGTGCCTAGAACCAAATATTCGGAGACATGTGACATCCAACAATCCGCACTGGGCCCGCGTGGTGGATTACGGCTCATTCTCTCTTTTAGAGAGGTGGCCTGAGTCCCAGCAGTGGGAACATTATAAAGCTTATTATGACTATGGAGATAATCATCAAATAACGCCTCTCTTTCTGGATACAGCGAAGGTGTAAGCATCTAAATTAAAAGGCACAGCCCCCCTAGCCAAGTTACGATCGTTGCGTTTGCGTCAAACGCCTCGAGTAGGCCACGCCTCCTATTCCTTTCTTCTGATCACTTGTCTGAGCGTTGAGATGACGACAGAACAAAGGAATCGGAGGCGTGGCCTACTCGAGGCGTTCGACACAAACGAAACGATTGTATCTTGGCTAGGCGGGCAGGTAAGTAACACATCTAATTAAATAAATTCTAAACAAACAAATTACTTTCTGGATACGATCAGAATTCCATTAAAACATGTTAAGTATTACCTGTTGAATGTCCCTTATCGTACTTTATCACTGCGAGGTGCAAAGTAATGGTCACTGGATTACTATCTTACCGTCAACATACCGTCTTCAGTCGGTTACAAGACAAGACAAGAAAGATGGTGTTGATATTATCTCTTTCTTTATCTAGCCTCCAACACGACTGTGTTTGCATTGACTCATTCCTAACTAGTCGCACCTATAAGCCGTTTTTACATTACCTAGGTGATAACGATATCGACACGTTGAGTTGACATTTATACTTTCAGTGCGGTACGGGGTCTAATACGCCTCGTATGAGTCTTCCTTGCGATGCGGCTAAGAAAAACATAGTCTTCTCTGTTCTGCAGAAGCCATAACTTCCATTTAGTATAGTTTATAGAAGAGATGAAAAAGAAACTAAATGCATTTTAGTACCCCCTACTTTGACCTCGTATTACACTTAAGAGGAGAGTCCTTAAAACCCTAAAAATAGCACTTACTGTTTACAAAATTTCTAAAAATACACCGCACTCAATTATACAAAAAATAATGAAGAACCTTAATAGATATGCCAACAGTTTCACCGAACAAAAAAACCCGACACTGAAGTAAAATAAAATGTTTAAAATTTAGTAAATCCTGCTAATAGAAAAGGTCGATTTAGCTGCTTTTGAGAAATATGATCAATTTTTTTTTTCTCGAAATTAAGGATAGGTTTGCAAATATCTCGCAGTGAAACTGTTGGCACATCTATTTAGGTTTTTCATTATTATTATTTTTTTGTGAAATTCAGTGCAGTGTTTTTTTTAGAAATTTTGAAAACTATGAGGTGTTTCTAAAGGACTCTTCTCTTAACAAAATAAAACTTTTAGTTTCTTAAACATTACGGGGTCTAATAAGCCCCTTACCGCCATAATGATATTTTTCAAACGAGGTCTCAAATACCACGTACTGCAGGAAAGGAAATAATACAAAAATGAGTACCACTGTCAACATCTTAACCAACTGCTTGTATGCGTTATGCCACCAAGCACTCATGAGCAGTCTCGAGTACCTAATCATACTACATCGTTCGTTAGAAAATGTATGTTACTACCAGTCCCACGATATCATGTCGTTACCATTATCACCTATCATAAAAACGGTTTTTAATAAAAGTGACATAACTCAAATTATCGGTAACTTTGGACTTTGCTGTAAAATGAAATGCAATAGCTGTACACCAAAATTTACTTGTATCAATACTACACATTTTGAAAACGTTAGATCACTTTTATTCTAAGGGGGCTTAGTGGGTCCTCGACCAGGAATTGCTTAAGACGAAACATGATAACCTGTCTTACCAAGCCAACGAGTAACAAGTTATTTCTGTGGATGATAGATAGGAAGTTACTGTATGTAAAATTCTGTTATTCAGATAATATATAGCCGCTACATTATCGTAACAAGGCAGAAAAAGGTGGACCAACAGAGAACTGTACTGTATTATAAATACTTAAGCTGATCGACTTCTTCATAAAGACTATCTCTCTTTTAAACTAAAAATCTTTTAAAATTGACTACAACTTTCCAAAAATAAACAAATAAAATAGCAAATGGCATCCATTTTCACCCCTCGACAAATCCTGTCATATCAGACGTACAATGCACACAGCACAATGACATGTTGTCTCAAATTGCGACTTTACAACGCTCAAATCTGTGTATTAAACAAGCAACGGAGCAGGAAGACGAAGTTTTTTGTTTTTTTATTATTAAGAACAATTTAGGTGATTATAATTTGGGTGTTTTCAAGGCTAGAGTATTCACTCCCCCTATTCAGGCTCCTCATAAACTTCACCATCAACGATTGCATCACTGCTTACCATCAGGTGGGATCGCAGTCAAGCACTAGTTTAATCATTACAAAAACAACTTTTATAGTTAATTATAATCTTGCCTGGACGACTAATAAGCAACTCTAACTAGAATTATTGTTCCTCATCTCCGGCTTGCCTTTATTAGCCGGCTGTAGTGAACACTGACGAGGAACAGTGCTCCCACCTCTCTCTTGACTTTATTAGCTGGCTTGAGTGGAGATTCGCAAGAACAAACGTGATTGGCAGATGGATGTATAATCCAATAAAATGCTGGTTGGGATCTTGACCGTACTTACAAACTTAATAATTGATTACAATCTTGCCTAAAAGATTAACAAGCAATTGAATTCTAAGTTATTATTAGATTTAGATTATGTTAAAACTAAGAATAATGTTTTTTTTCGGACTATTACACAATTATGTAGCACTTTCTTACAGCTCACTATTGTGGAAGCTAGTTTTGGTACACCTTGGGTCCAGGATGTGTATTTGAAGAATACAAACTCTTGGCGTCACAACAATAACTTATATTTCTTTTCGGTCCAAAAAACAAATCACATTTCAATCAAGTCACTTCATTACTAAAAACAACCGACCATTCTTTTTTCCTATCAATTTTCAAATCAATTCTAAAAATGCAAAATCCCTAAAAGTATATTTATCTAGGCAATCCGCTAGCTAATAAGAAAAATCACTCGTGCGATCTCCTATTTGAATGATGATCTATTATTTAAACGTGAAAAATCATCTAAATTTAGCTACAACGTTCTAAAAATAGATACACATAATACAAATTGCACAAAACACAATTTCACCCCTCCACAAATCCTGTGTCACATCGGACGTCACAGCACAATGACGTATGGTCGCATATTGTGACTTTACTACGCTCAACGCTATGCAATGAACAAGCGACGGTGAGGGTTGAAATGCTAATATATGTAATACAAATTGTAGTCGCCAGTGACAGGGTTGTCAAAATCAAGATTTCCTGCGCATTTTCTAAAAGGGGGTTGTTTGTGATTCTGAGATTTTGTTTCGGTTTTATTGACTAAGTAGCTGCTACATAAGTAGTTTCACGCGAGTAAAAGTAGAAAAATATCCCGAGGGCACATACACCTGCGGCATAAAAAATGTATTCTATGTGCTATTCTAGGAAAGTGCGTGTTGCCAGTGATGACATATGGTTCCGAAACGTGGTCGCTTATAATGGGCCTCATCAGAAGACCCAAAGGGCAATGGAAAGGGCTATCGGAGTTTCCTTGCGTGATCGAATCAGGAATGAGGATATCCGCAGGAGAACCAAGGTTACCGACATAGCACGAAGAATTGCCAAAATTAAGTGGCAATGGGCAGGGCACATTGCTCGCAGAACCGATGGCCGTTGGGGCCGAAAGGTTCCGGAATGGCACCCACATACCGGAAGACGTAGCGTTGGAAGGCCTCCTACAAGGTGGACCGATGACTTGGTAAGAGTTGCGGGAATCCGATGGATGCGAGACGCACAAGACCGTTCATTGTGGCGACACTTGGGGGAGGCCTATGTACAACAGTGGACGTCTTTCGGCTGAAATGATGATTCTAGGACATGGCTCCACACATAACTAAATATCTGTAAGCCATAAAAACACTGGTTCTGTATGGAAATCGAATCTGTAGCAGCCAATCGCATAACTATTGCGCAACAACACTGCATATAGTTGAATAATTTCACCCGTACGTTCCTTACCCAAATAAGCAAAACCATCACAGGTTCACAACAAGTAACACTGTGTACCAAGCAAGGAATACTAAACAAAATGAGATGTATCATCTGTTTACTATGCAACACCAGTTGTGAGACACAATTGAGATTAACGACCCAAGACCAGCGACCAAAGTCTTTGGTATTTTTGGACTACGAGTAAACGTACCACATTAATGAAGCGAAATGAAATCTCTTATTCAAATTGAGCTGATGTTTTAAAGGGTTAAAGTACTTCCTCTTTTCGTCGAGTTAAGTACGGGTTGAAATTTACTGCTCTGAAAAATTTGCACCGGAATCTCTTAACCTAGATTGTCCTCTTTTGTTTTTTTTTCTATTTCTTTTTACCCGACTGCGCGATAGTAAATGTAGGTTATGTTTTTCACGTGTTTCTGGGTATGTATGTGTTGTTTTTTAAAGCAAAATATTACATAGTTTTTGTAGAAATATTATATAAAAGCTGTGTTAGAATTTCAGTTTACATGAATGAATATAAGATAGTTAGATATACTCTTTATTGTAGACCAAAAATACAATTACAATAGGAACTTAAAATTGGTGTCACAATGGACTGTCTTATCGCTAAAAGCGATTTTTTTACAGACAACCTTTGGATGGATTTGACGGAGAAGGAGAAAAAGATACGCAGGTATACACATATATACAATACTTAACTAATAAAATACATATAATACAAACAATGTGTATAATATATATAAATATTCTGCCAGGGTTTTTTTTCTCTAACCACAGTGACTTCTCCATCGAAAAATAACGTAAAAATCGTATTTAAACTTGATGTTTTTAAGTTTCCCTAATTGGCTTTAAACTAAACATTATAAGATTTTTTTTTTTTTGCTTGGCAGTGTGAATAAATTATACGCCTCTGTCCCACTTTTTTATACTGATTGATTGCCGATAGAGAGTAAAACCGTCCCACCAAACTTTCTCAGTTAAAAATAGCTCAAACAGTTATTCATCTAATAGGGGAATGAATTTATAACAGGCTTCACATTTTGACAGTTCTAAAAGTGACCTCTCAAATATTAGGCCGTCTATTTACGTGCCCCCGATTGGAATATTGGCCCTCCATAAACAAATGTCGCGTTTTGGGAAGCTTACATTTTTAATACCGGATCGGATTTTATCGTTGGATTTAATGGATCCAATCACGGTAGCCAATTACATATAGAATAACGTGTCAATACTTGTCAAGCTTACACAAAAATGTGGAAAATTTCACCTCATCAACTCTCAAAAAAAAAATTGATCTAGAGCGAGTCGAACTCGTGCATCGAATGTTCTCTACAAAGTGTATAAACTTACCTATACAAATTAATTATTTTGTGATATAACTATAAATTTACGATTTACGGATTTTTTCCTTTACTTTTGCTACATGGCCTTGCTTCTTGACAAGTTTCGTGATTCCAGATCAACGGATAGTCCCTTTTAGGTTTTGATTCGAATATGCGCCATAAATGAAGCGTAAACAGCCTACTCTTAGATACACTACTCCAGCAGTGGGAACGCTTAAAAGAGTGGCCACGCTCACTCTTTCACCTAGAACGCAAAGGGCAAGTGAAGAACACAGGTGGGTTTTCGTCAGAAACAAGTTCTATACGCCCTTTCATGCCACCCTAGAAATTGAATTGATTCCTATCTTAAAAAAAGATACACTACCCCAAGGAATCGCAAGCCTGAGTATTCGATATTAATTTCAGCTTTATACCTTCACGCGTTTCCGAGAAATATACGACAGATGGATAGACGTACAGACGGACACTAAGATGGTCTAAAGGTTCCATTTTACCAACCGTGGTACAGAACCCTAAAAGAATAATGCTCCGTTTGTAGTCAGAACTAATAACACTACACAAAAATGCACGCAATTTGACCCATCTACCACTTACGGCCACATACATAAATGTATGCACATAAACCTATACGACCAACACAGAGGCAAAGTCATAAAATCCTAGGCTTTTCGGATCCGATACAACCCTAGAACGCGGTGAGGAATGACAAGTAGGCATTCGCGACCTACGTCAGTGAGAACGACGTCCCGTTGCGAAGCTATTGTCGCACTTACAGATTGTTCGTCCCTCGGCATTTGTGGGGTTAAATAAATTAATAATACCTGCACCTATGTGTAAAGTTTATTGTTTGAACGGAAAATGTGGAAAGTAATTTTTTGAAGAAATTATTCTGCACTGAAGTGTAAAGTTTTAGTGTAAGCTTTTATTTAACTCACAATGTATGTATATTCACATATTGCAAATAGGTTTTGAAGCATTTACTCCTAACCGATTGCACTGAAATTTAGTCCGCTTTTGTAATTTGGTTGACAAAGTGTTTCTATGGTACCATGGAGCTAGTCTGATGATGGAGTCGGAGTGGTCATATAAACTACTAAGCGCAACGAGATAACCCCGTCGTTTTTGAACCTTCTGGAATGGTTTTGATAAGTAAATACTATGCCGCGCGACAAAAGATTGTAGTGAAAAAATGTTTTCCATTGAAAACTTTGTTGAAATGAGAACATTAATGCTTAATACTCTTGCTATTATGCTTTTTGTATTCAAAACTTAGGACAAGATTAAGTCTGTGTCGAGTTAAGAAATCCAGGAGATAACGTTAATATTTCATCGATAAAAAACATAATAACTTTAAATATTCCTCAATTTTAAAAAGCACTTGTCTTTAAGTACGAGTTTCACTGACCGAGTATCGAATGTTAATACGTTTTAGATGCCGCCAAGCAATTTTAATTCATATTTGTATATGATAGTTTAGTCAAAATCAATCATTGTATTTAGCTTTGCGTTTTTTTTTTTGTAACAATCTAGAGTACATAAACTAATATTTTACAAAAAAAGTCTATTTAAAAGAATTACCCAAAAGTAAAAATACCAAGCCAAAAATTCAAAACGTCTGAGAATCTAGGTAAAGTGCCAGACTTAAATACTAGTTGAATTACAAAAGAATCTTAAATATTCACTAATTAAACAAGATTCCTGCAAAAAATAAAACAAAACCACTCTCTTAGACTACTAGAAAGAATTCTACTCACACAATTCTCAGCCTTAACTTTAAAGAATAACATATATTACTGCATGCACACAAAAAGCAAAAAAAAAGTTTAAAAATACTCACAATAGGAAGTCTTGTTCCCAACATGGAGTCGGGCCCTTAACTGTCACCGTCGTGGACTTGACATTCTGTAGTTTGAGTGTCACGTAAGTGTTGAACTGTTGTATTCCTGGAAAACAAGCCTTATTTTTAAAAGCAGTAAAGTTTAAATTCCCTGAGCAGGTGCAAAAGGTAGTGTAGCGCATGAAAAGAAATTCCGCGACATAGCTGCTTTCCTAGTATAGGATCAATCATGGTTTTAATGAGTTTGAAAGTTAAATTAGAATGTATGTACGTATATGTAAGGGTTTTGTGCGGGTCTGAGTGACCGCTGGACATGCTCAACTTAACTCAAAGGGTCCGCTGAATTGTAAATAGAACTTGGGTTTTAGGGTTATACCTTGTTTACGATTATTTACTTGCAAAATTATTTAGTTTGCTTAAGTACTGCTTCGGTTTAGATGAAAAGTATCAGAAATCTAAATTTTCAAGTAATTAAAATATTTGGCACCTGTTATTAATTATTCTTAAACAAACATAACGTTAATACAAATATACTCATACGAGTATATATAAATATTAGTACTATGTCTTTGTCGCTTCACTGAAACCCAGTTATTGAACGGAGTTGAAAAATTCTACTATGAAATTTTATCAACATTTAGAACTGAAGTTTCATAAGAAATAACTGTTTTTAACTTCAAATTCTCAATTCAGAAACCGGGTGTAAGTTATTATGTATGAATGTTAACTAATAAAATGAAACAATATCTTACCTTGCATGGAAACATACTGCGCCTTTTTGACTGAAACAAACAAAAAATGACCGTTTAAATTCCATTTAAATTCTTGAAATAGCCGAAAAGAGTCAACGACCCCGTTCAAATCCAATGTTAAAATTTACCAAGATTATTGAAATAGATTCCTGGTAAATAAGTAACATCAGACTAAAAATGTTTGTCACCCTGAGTTCCATAATTGTTTGCGCATTTATAAGATTGCCAAGAAATATAGTAATTAAAGAATTATACTTAACTACTGTAAAAAGACAAGTCTTCAGAGCAGTGGTGGCCCGGTCGTAACCGCCCGGACTTACGAGTTGAAGGTCGTAGGTTCAAACCCAGCTATGCGCATTACTTTGTGTAATTTATTTCATCACCACTTCTATGAAATCGGCGAAAGAAAACATTGTGAGGATACCGGCAATTCCTAGAACCAAATATTCGGAGACATGTGACATTCACCAATTTGCACTGGACCCGCGTGATGGATTACGGCCCGTTCCCTCTACTAGAGAGGAGACCTGAGTCCCAGCAGTTGAAATATTAAAAGGCCGCTTATACTATTGTGAAAAGGGTAATCCGTAAAGGTAATATTGTAACTAGGAAATAATTTTTTTAAATGCTCATTTAAAGGTAGGACTACACTTCGCACACGTGCGCCATGTATGCCGATCTGGGCTCGTCGGTCTCCATACATTTTATATGGAAACTAGACTTGTAGAGCTACACTAGATCCACGCCACGCAACATCGTTCTACGTACAAATCAGGCGTGGTCCACGTGTGCGTCTGTCTAATGCAGTTCTAGCTTGACACTGCACACTAATATTATCATGGCGGAAGTTTGTATAGTGTGTATGTACATATACTACTCCTTCACGTTCAAATGGCAATGGCACATGAAGTTCCCATGAGAATAGCTCGGGATAAAAAGTATCCTAAGTATACTTTTTATCCCGAAAGTAAGTAAGGGAATAATTCATTCATTCTTTCTTTTTTTTATATTTTTAGTGGTTCTCTGGGGTTAATTTTTTACTTTTACTCGGGCGAAGCCGCAGTCAGAAACCATATTTATTGTAACTCAATATAATTTAATTACAATTTATTAATTAAAACAGTCTCTAGTTGTCAGAAAGTTTAAACCCCATTTTTTAAGAAGAATATACAGTTGTATCAGTTGTTTTAACACTCTACTTTAGCCTGAACACCTTTCAAGCATTGGTATAATCAGTTTATACGTTCCCAATTCTAAACCAGGGTGTAATCTAATCTAATATATAAAAACCTTTTGTCACTGTATTGATTATCGTACTCCTTTAAAGATTTTTATGAAGTTTTTGTGTATATTTAGCAGGTCTGAGAAGTTAAGAAAGTTAATTATTTAGCAGAACAACGTTTGCCGATTCAGCTAGAATCTATGAAGAAAAATCCTATGCTTGCTATAGCATTTCAGACCTTATTGCTCACATTGTGACAAACATTTCACTCCGCGACAGTACATAAGCTTCGTTCACTTAAAGTAACTTTAGCTTAAGTTGCACAGTTACTGTTCTGTTTATTTCATTCCTGCAGTAACTTTTACTTGCAATATAAGTTCACTTGTCACTTTTAACTTAGATTTTCTTAGTGACTCAAACAATACTCTCATGAAATTATATTGGCTACATGAGACTTATGTGTCAATCTATATATATAAAAATGAACAGATGTTCGTTAGTCTCGCTAAAACTCAAAAACGGCTGGACCGATTTGGCTAATTTTGG
Source organism: Mythimna impura (assembly GCA_905147345.3). Taxonomy (NCBI): domain Eukaryota; kingdom Metazoa; phylum Arthropoda; class Insecta; order Lepidoptera; family Noctuidae; genus Mythimna; species Mythimna impura. Next base: position 18,359,445 of record LR990356.1, on the reverse strand, counting down.
TCTTGAAATATTTGAGATATTCCAGGGAAGGTTTAAACGGTGAGAAAAAATGGAAAAAATCACGAAATAAAATCCGACTACAACGCCATCTCTAATTAAAATTTCATTATAAAATAAATTATGCTGTTCTGGTAATGCCAGTAGATGACGTTATCCTTACTATTAGGCGGTATGAAGTTCGCCGGGTCAGCTATTTTAATATATAAACAACAAAAGTATTCTGTTTTAGTTTTTTTGGATGGGGTGGGAAAAACATCAAATTACTTTTCCTGCCCGGGGTAGAGCGAGGGGAAGTGTCATACTATTATACATCCGGCCACCATAGGTGCGGGTTTGTGGACGACGAGCAGTGAGTAGCTCACCCTTCGGCCGTTCGGTAAGGATCGAGCCCTCTTTGTAGAAGGCGCATAGTATTTAGTGGGCGCATTATGACGGGGTATTTCTGAAAGGGAATGATCCTGGAATACAAAGAGAAACTAAAGGAAACAAGTGTGGTTTGTCACCCTAGTGCGGAAAAAGTCATTTGACGGCATCCCAGGTCTAAACAATATGAGATTACGTTCCGCGATCAGCCAATACATACCAAGAAGGTATGTATTGGCTGATCGCGATTCTTCGATTCTATAATATACGTATTATATATATTATTTGGTAAAGTTATTATATTCTATCTTAAGTTTTCTAACTTATTTATTTATTATTTTTTAAATAGAACGGCCGAACCCAATTACACTATTTAAACTTATACCAAATTTTTTTAACTCCTTCTCAACATTCTGATATTATCATCTTCCATTCATCCGCAAACACATCAAGACCTGTGTTTGAGTTCAGGAGAGCGTTGATAGCGGCTATTGTCCGAGTTATACACATCTACATCTCTCACCCAACTTTCCTCTCTTAGGTCTGCAGGACGAAATTTCTTTTGAAATAAGCAGCAACTTTCCGCTCTTCTATCTGCATTTATTTTTAAGTGTTTGTGTGTACATAAATCAATAAATAAATTCTTCAAGTTCTGTAAGGGGACTTGTTTTAATAGAAACTTGGTTTATAATAGGTAATAATATTTTTTAAATATTTTTAATAACTTTTTTACCATTTTTTTTTAAGAAATATTTAAAAATATAAATTTTATAGCAGTGGTGGCCGAGTGGTAACGACCCCGACTTACGATTGTAGGTCGCGGGTTCAAACCCAGCCAGGCGCATTACTTTGTGTAATTTATTACATCATCACTGCTCTCAAAACGGTGAAGGAAAACATCGTGAGGAAACCGGCATGTCTTAGAACCAAAAATTCGAAGACATGTGACATCCACCAACCCGAAATGGGCAAGCGTGGTGGATTACGGCCCATTCCCTCTCCTAGAGAGGAGGCCCGTTAATCGATTATAAGGCCGACTATGCTAAATTATATATGTAAAAAAGATAAAAAAAGAAATATTAATTAAATAGCCATTTATTTCCAAACTTTGGGCTGATACATTTTCTCTTTGGGTTATTTTAGAGCTGGTTATAGTATGTCCCTCAGTTCAGTGTGATATATGATAACAGAAACTATGTAGAAGGACCCATTAAGGTCAATAAATGTCAAAGCACTTGGCATTTAGGTCTCTTAGTTTATTTATAACTGTACAGCTAACTAAGAAGAATGTAGAAACACTAAAATTGCTTTACACAATTAAGTTAAACAATCCTAACATAATATGGAATCAGCCGCCACAAAGTCTGATCATCAGTCTATCTTAGGAGTATCGCGTTACCCAGTAACTGGGCTGTAGAGGCCTATAGGCAGTCATCATCATCATCATCATCATTTCAGCCGAAAGACGTCCACTGCTGGACATAGGCCTCCCCAAGTGTCGCCACAATGAACGGTCCTGAGCGTCTCGCATCCATCGGACTCCCGCAACCGTTACCAAGTCATCGGTCCACCTTGTAGGAGGCCTTCCAACGCTACGTCTTCCGTTACTTGGTCGCCATTCCAGAACCTTTTGGCCCCAACACAGCATAGGCAGTCGTTTCACGTATAATACGGCCGCATCCTGTTAGACTGGTAGCCGATCCCGAGTTAGTTGGTAAAAATCTAGGGAGATGATGATGGAGACTGGACTAATCTATAGATGAACTGATTTGGTTCGATAGCAAAACAAAGTGATCCGATCGTACCAAGTTAGAACGTGTGTTGTATCAAATTAAAATAAACTTAAACTGGAGTGAGCAGGATATGTTTACCGTTTGTCCGACAAACTATGGGCCAAAGTAACACAAAATTGGTACCCTGAGACAGTGAGACGGGTTCGTGGTAACCCACAAAAGAAATGGTGGGACGAAATAGACAGATTTTGCCAAAACTGAAAAGAGGAATTGCGGTCTCATAAAATATGGAAGGAGTGGAAGGAGACAGGCTCTAGCCTGTAGTGAGTTTGCCACCAACAGGCTAGAAAAAATATTTAAACTATATTTTATCTGACCAGTATTAAGCAACAACAGCTCTAGTGGCTCCGTAAAAATCCTGGAAAATACAGGTGGTTTTGCGGGCAAGGCAGCATAGCAGGTGACGCATGTCCTGTAGAAGGGTTTGAAGAAGCCCCATTTGACCAGATTATTAATACAGCACACAGTCTGCGTGTCAATGCGATAGTTTTCTTGTAAAAGAACCAACAAAGGAAAAAAAGCAACTAGTCTATGTTTTCCTATAAAGCTTGTGTAAATCTTATGTCCATGGGTTCGAAAGACCACGATACAGTGTTCGGCTAATGTTTTCTATAACGACTGACAAAGATCTACGAATAACAACCGGGACCAACGGCTGTACATGTCAGTAATGACAAATGATAAATGATGAGTGATATTTATTTTGCAAATAGGTTTGAAAATCATTTTTACACGTCAATTTTTTTTTCGTCATTTTAACTAGATGAGGCCGGTGTTTCCTAGCTGACTACCCTGAGAAGAAACACCGAAACAAAATCAGGGGTCAAAGTCTCTTTTAAAGTCCACACAGTAAATATGTAATGGTCAAATCACATAAGAACCATGAAGATTTATCTGAGATGGTGTTTTGAAGAAAAAACCATACAGATTTGAGTGGACTTGTCCAGTCACTGCAAGCATTTGTCAGTATTCGCAAAGTTCAACTCAGGACTGCTAAGGAGCTCAACGACTGTCCTAGATAAACTTAGAAAAGTATCTACATATGAATTGGAAAATTCATATTGGTGCTTGCCTGGTTTTGAACCCGTGACTGCATGAGAGGCAGATGCCTTAACTTTAGTAGTCCAGCAACCATAATTATTATTATTTGAGTCCGTGTAGGTCCGCTAGCGGACGGTACTTGACGTCGTACGCAAAGCAACTGTCCAATCCGATCGTCTGTTGCGTGAACCGTTTTGGTGTGTCGAACCAAATTCGAGCGTGTGTTCATATACTTTAAAAGAAGACATACACTTACCCCATATTCATAAAAGCCTTAACACTATCAAAATACAACCCGAAAACCCTCTCACTTTACTTAAAAAAGCAATAGTTTAAAACTTATAATTTCTAAATTTTTTTCAAACACTTGAGTTTACAGTAACTATGCAATGAAATCACTTATGTTGCCACCATAAAATATGGTCAAAGGCTATGTAAGTTATCCACGTGCAACGTTTGCGTGAGTACTTTTGCTACTACAAGAATGGGTGGCGCAATCGATGGTACTACCCCACCATATGACTTATTGGGGATTAAGATTGCCCGTTAGGCGGTTATAAATACTTCTGTGATGTTTTATTGATCACGGTGTTAAATAATTAGAGGTTAGTTTTCCTATAATTAAAAAAAATAACCTCTTTATGTATGTTCTTAGTAGTTTTCCAGGTTGGTAATCGTTTAGAAGTAGAAAGGTCATATGTTTGTATTCGGTTGTGGTGTTATTGTGGTCTCAGATTGTAATGTTATGTTAAAATCAAATAAATACGTATTTTTTGACACTTGAAACTAAATGCAGAAACTGTGTCGACCGGTCACGATAGCGACAAACCATAAAATATGTGTGATTGACATGCCTATGGTATGTCACGTTGTCAATCCGAATAATTAATTTTGTTAATAGAAAAAAAAATCAGGGCGGGTATCGAGCCCGCGTCTTGCAGCATGGCAGCCAATCGCTCATCCCCTGCCACTAATGATCGAATGATAGAATGTCACTTTGTTCGGGGCTCTAAGATTTACATAACCACTTAACGGGCCCTTGCACCTAGAGCGGTATAAGCAATTTAATGATATTAGATCCTAGAAAAAAGAAATCGGGCCCTTATCGGGCCCTTGTATTGAAAAACAGTAATAGAGGTGTTATTACAACCAATTAAAACATAAAAGTTTTCTCTAACTCTAGACATAAATTAGGATTGTTTCAAACACAAAAATATCTAATTAATACTTTGATAAATGGAAGTTCTGCAATTATATTTGCTAGCCAGACCCTTTGGGGGTACAGACTAACAACAGGTACACAAAAACTTGAACTACCCACAATCTGTATCAATTTATCAAATCCCCCAAAGGCGCAGTTCCAAAACTTATCTAGGGGACTTTACTATAAGTTTTCTCATTGAAAACATCGATCCCACGATGGCAGATAACAAAAACTTTACACTTTGACATTTGAATACTATAAGAGGTAGCAGTAGGTAGTTAAATTGTACTGATTTAGTTCACGGCTAGGTAACCAGCAATTAATCGATTATTGACGATTATAAAACAGTAGAACACATGAAAGTTCTAGATACTCAACAGAAATGTTGATTTAGAGTGTAGCAAAAGTGCCAGATTTTCTGACGGAAACAGAAGAAAAATAGATCATGTGAAAAGAGTGCGGAACTTTCACAGTTTCAGAAGAGAGTGGCAGAGGTCTGTTGCATCACTACCACGTTGTACGTGTTCGGGTGCCTCCAGCCACTCGGCAATCTTCGGCTGCAGTCGTGTGACAGAAGGTGGCGAGCGTCGGTAAGGGGTGCGACGTGCAGGACGGGGCCATTTCGCTACCGATCTCTGAAGACGACGCACGCGCTTTCCAAACACATCCTAACATCGAATATTATTATTTTAGCTGTTACGGATTTTAATCATTTCAAATTACAGTCTACTGTCCTTAAGTTTAGTCCTTAGGTAGGTTTCAAACGGTATGGAAATGCTTAATTTCTTTTTCCGAGGTAAAAAGCCCTTGGATCTTGCGGTGTGTCAACTAGGTATTTGGATATATCTTTGAATAGTATATGAGGACTCGAGAATTCAAAGCTCAAGAGTTTCAAAACCAAACAGCTTGAAATATTGCCACTGTGAGGTTCTCCGCAGCCGTAATGTAGTTGACTTATCCTGACACCACTTATTCTAAAATAATATTGAAATCGAGTTTCAATCACGGTATAATAAGAAGCGAAGTTATTTTCAAACCTTATTTGAAGTTAAAAGGCTAGCAAGAAACAGACACGTCAAAGCGAACTGTTTCCGAACAAGTCTTTCAGTACTACTGGCGCAAACTAGACAGAAGCTGCAAGGGCGTGGGCGCACCATCAGCGCACCTCTTCTATCGGCTTTGCCCACGTCCCTCTCCTACATTTTGTATGAAGGCGTCGAGACGGCACGCCACAGGAGCACCGCCGGCGCGCACTCCTCGTTACCTCGCCCACACCTGACACCGGTTGTTCTTGTCCCGCCCGCGCTTCAGACCGTCCCGCGGGCGCATCCGATGGTACCATGTAAATGGCACGCCCGATGCGCGCCACGCCGCTTCTGCCTGGTTATATATTAAGTCATCAGCTGCCTATGACGTCACATACTCAAACAAAAAGTCTGTTTTCACAGATCTAAGCAAACACAAAGCCGCTTCCCTCTCTTAGCTTGAGGCATACTTTAAATAATTTACTCCCACAGGACGGAAACCCCCCTCCCTGACCTACACTTTGCATTCAGATTCAAGAAATCTAGATTTTCTTTAACAAACTCACAACAACAACTTTTTGTGTGTTAGGAAACAACTTTGTATATATTTTATGTAGTTTTGATCGCATTACAAAATGGTCTTGATTTTCTGTTGGTGAAATTATGTAACAATTTGTTTTATGAAGATTTGATGATAAGGATTTCAAATTGACGCCTTATACTTACACATTTTACTAAGTTACACTGCGGTTACGGTATTAACTGTTCCCGATTATTATAAATAACAATACTGCATAATAATATAAATGTCAATATTCCAAACGAAAGGAATGGTCGGAGAGAATAATATATAAGCTATCTGCAACCAAATAAACACTTTGGACCTTCTTTAACACCTTCACTGCGGAACAGGCCTATTTCATCCCGCCACGGTACTACAGCTGGTGCGGACGAAGAAAACTACGCCCCTCTCGCTGGTGCGTAACGATTATCTCAGGTGTTTGTAAGAGTACGATAGAAACAAATATATATTTCAGTTCGTAGTCAAAATTGTAGGTGTTCCCTATCAAAACATCACACCAGGCCCTTTTCGGTTTACCACACAGTCAGTGCGGCAGTGGGTCTATTTCGGCCCGCCGTCCCAACAGGCAGCAAGCGACCCGACGCCGCACTGAGCGTGAGCCCCGCCAGTTAAAGTTGTGCTATTTAGCTGATCTGACGTAGCGTTCGTTCGATAAAATCAACGATGGCAAGCAATAAAAGAAAAATACGAATTTTGGAAAATAGTAATTAATTTGCGCTGCTGTTATTGATAGTGACAGCAGTGAAGAAATATTTTCATTCATACTTTTTAATTTCATTTGAGAAGCTATTTATTAGTTCCACTCATATAGTAAATAAATCACACGAATTTAAAAAAAAAAAAACATTTTAGAAAATCAAGTAAAACCTAAGGATCGTGTCCTTGAGATGAGCGCTAGACGAGAAAATTGTGCAGGGTGCTACAAGAGACAGCGGAGAACCTTTAATAGTAATTAAAGCCAGGTTCTTCTAATTTTGTACTTTTTTGAACCTCTGGAATTCCACCAATATTTAAAAAGAAATCACTATGAAAAAATATTTTATTAAAATTAACCAAATGACCAACCGCTGGGTAAAAATCAAAACATTATACATATAAATTTGTTGCCTCGATAAAAAAAAATCACGAAGCAGACCCTAACTTACGATTTGAAACATATATATCTACCAGATCATGTCACGGAAATATTTGAAAGTTACATAAAATAATAAATCATGTTTTTTAAAGGGTCTGGCGAAAACAAAAATCTTTAAAAGTTACTATTTTTTTTATAAAAATAAAATCTCTGTTACGCGGCCGCGAAATCGACATAGTTCCGGGAAAAACCCCAACAAAATACTCTGTGACTACAACCGGCACTTAAGCAAAAAAAAAGTATATTGCAGGAAATGCAACCAAAACCTTTGCGTGACATGTTTTAAAGGCATAGGTAAATAAAAAACTTTTTTCATTTCTTTTACGATAATTCTGTTCTATTTTCGATATCCCCTTCTTTTTGTCTGTCCCATCACAACTAAAAATACTTTCTAGTGCGGTTCAGCTCGATATTGGCCTGCTGCTTTCCCTGGACTTTTTCTCATTTCCTGTTTGGTAGATCCCGGGGTGAAAAGAACCTAAGGAAGATAGGTTCAAGGTTATTCTAACAGTACAAAAAAAAATTGATACGTCATGTTTTCGCAAAGATATAGCATTTTAATTTACCCTAGTGCTGGTGGGTCAAGAAAGACCTGCCACGCACTAGCGGAAATATCGTTGGGGGCGCATTTCGACCCACCGCCACCGTCGCACCAGATGAAGGTTTATAATTTTACTAAAAGCAACCAAGGGGTTAAAAAAATAAACATGTGATCAGTATATACACTAATTAGCAGGTTCTTAATTCAAAAAACAGTATTAAAACTAAGGCATATTTCTTGTTTTTGGAGGGATTTTATGGAGTGAAGTTCAGTGGCTGTTTTAATTATTCGCAAATTGATTTCTAGTGAATATTGTGATGTAAAATTGGTATAGTTTTGTATCTCAAATTTCTACGCAGCTGGACAATATGTGGAATCATCAAACAGGTGCGATTTCGGTAAAATGGAGCTGTGAATTATTGTAGCATTGACCACCACAGCGAAGCTTACCGAGAAGACTGACCCGATACATTTGCTGCCAAATACTCCAAAAACATTAAAATGTGTTAATTCCGCGTTCTAATGGTATAATAACTTAAAGTGACTGAAAACTTAATACTTTCTAAACTTGATACCTCCACGCGTACCCGAGATAAAGGGTCTTGACAGACAAACAAATACACGGACAACAAAGTGATTCTATAGGGCTTCCGTTTTTTCCTTTTGAGGTACAAAACCCCAACTACTACTACTTATATTGTAATAATGACTCTTTGCACGTGTTGGTTTCGACTGTAAGTGCAGAGAGTACCTGTCATAAATAAATAAATAAATAAATAAAAGGCCTATTTCATGATGTTTGACTAGCTACTACTTTCATAATAAATTCAAAAATGGAACAGATATTCTATTAAATTATCTGTCAAGTAAGTTATTGGAAACTTAATCATAGATGGGGAAACCGGCCCTTAGCATATGCTAAGTATATAGCATATTCGAATGGTTAACCATATTATGGAGTTTTGTAAACAAAGGTGTTTATTTTCCACGATTCGCCACCATTTATGCTTTCTTACCATATTTTATTCCGTATATCTTACTTGATCTCCTATCCCACTATCGAACGAACGCAAGGACCAATTACCGAGCCAAGATTGACAATCGTAGAGAGAAAACCATGTTCATTCGCAAACGTAAACGAGCCGATATTTCCCTTATTATCCCTTATTTTCTCATTGAATTTTTTTATTGATGTTAACTAGTGCTTGACTGCGATCCCACCTGATGGTAAGCAGTGATACAATCGTTTACGGTGAGGCGCGCTAATTTATTGAGGGCCTATTCACTCTAGCTTTGATGACACCTAAATTACAATTGGACGGACACAATGAAACTACAAAGTAGAGTAAAATAAACGAAAAAAATCATCTAGTTTAAACAAAAAAAAAAGGACCAAAAAGATCAGAGTTAAAGACGCACCCTCTTTACAACACCAAAAATTAAATCAGCTCAGTTAAACCGAGTGACGTACAGTCTACCCAGCAGGTTTCGTCTGTAAAATACTTCTGAAAGTACTGTAACTACGTGAGGCATTTGTGTATTTTCGCATGCAAATAAAAATTACCGCAAAAAGGTCACACAGTGGCAGCCTCGACGAGTATAAGGTATGTAAATTTTTCCTTTTATAGTCAAAGAATATAAAAAACGAGTATGTAAAATATTTCTAAGCTTGAACAATTTTTCAAGCGGCGTCGAATAAATATTGGCATCGTTTCAAACAAAATTCTTTTTTAATATTAGGTTTTTTGTTGTGTAGGTGTTGGTAAACAACTGTGAAGTGAGGAGTGTTTGTGAACGCAACTGTGTGTGTATGATAAAACTTTGAGGGTGTGTGTGTGTGAATTGATGGCAAGCAAAAACCCTATTGGACAAATATTGTAAACCAATAAACCAATAGCCTCCCACAACAGAGAAAGGTTTTTTACACTTACATACTCTTATCTTTTAGAATCCGTGCCTAATTTTTTTTAGGGGTGGGAAATCATTAAACAACTTCACCCGCTTTGAATGGAGGGAGAGGAGGTGTCAGAATTAAAAAATACAACGTTGCCCCACACTAGGAATAACTCCTGTATCGTGGGTCCGTTCATCATCATCATCATTTCAGCCGAAAGACGTCCACTGTTGGACATAGGCCTCCCCCAAACAATAATAATATGTAATAATAATAATAAACGTCGCCATAATGACCGGTCCTGTGCGTCTCGCATCCATCGGATTACCGCGACCCTCACCAGGTCATCGGTCCACCTTGTAGGAGGCCTTCCAACGCTGCGTCTTCCGGTACGTGGTCGCCATTCCAGAACTTTTCGTCCCCATCGACCATCTGTTCTGCGAGCAATGTGCCCTGCCCACTGCCACTTAAGTTTGGCGATTCTTCGGGCCGTTCACAAACATGTAAACTCATATATACAAGTTACTCAAACCCTGAACACCTATCTATAGGCTAAACAACTATTTGTTTGCGGGAATTGAACCCACGACACGCAACGCAGCAGTCAGTCACTCAATTACTGCGCCAACCATACCTTCAGTTGCCTTTGCGTTCAACAGCAGCGGTGACTCTTTCTAGTCTGAGCTAGCTAAGTAAGTACACTTTTTAGGCAATGAATTGTTCCCAAACGTTCTATATTCAGCGGACTATGCTTCAAAAGTTTGGAGGTGTAGTGACCTTTTCTAAGTATACAAACTTATTCCTCTTTATTATAAAAACTTACTCTCTCTCTCTCTGTCTCTTCTCTTTTTTACTAAAAGATGGTGAAGGAGCATTACCTAGGCATAACTTTAATTTTTCTTCTCCTTTCTCTATCGTATTTTTTTTTTTTTTTTTTTTTTTTTTTTTTTTTTTTTTTTTTTTTAAGGTAAGGTAAGGTACCTATTATGTATTATATGTTTATTTTTATTATCTTTTCTTTATTATTTTTTGTACATTATTTATGTTGTTGTACACTGACAGCCCCAAACCTTTTCCTTTCGTTCAGTCCATTAAAAGGTTGTCTGGTAGAAATTGCCCTGTGCAATAAGACCACCTATTGTACACTTATTTTTTTATAAATGTTGGTCCTGTAATAAGTTAAGGTGTGCAATAAATAAATAAATAATAAATAACTAAACTTCTTTTAAAAAATAAAAACGGCACGTCATGCTGTCATGTCATTCCAATTTGAAAAATATTTATAGCACATTTGTTTTATGTTCGCCTATCTATCCTTTCGTATTCTATCTACCACTCCTTCTATCTCTTCTTAGTAGAACTCTTGTGTGAATGTGAACTGTAACCAGTGACTGGGTAAAATAAACTTTCTTCTTCTTCTTGTCCAAATTTTACTCATCTCTTCACACATTCTCACACGCAATCCTACAGAGGTACCAATGCATCGTAAAAAACTACATGCAATTTATATGAAAGCAACTGAGGGATAAATATATCTAAAGTACGTCCGTATGCTAATGCCTCTGTGCCTCTTCCCTCTACTAGTTTATTCAGTAAACTTTCACAAACTGTGGTAATTAAATGTAGGAAGAGGATTTACTTAGAAAGTTTTGCGTGAGAGTGTCGAAGTATTTGTTTCTTTGGTACTTGTATGAGAGTGTTTGTTTTTGGCACTTTTAGAAACTGACCAGCCCCCCTAGCCAAGTTACAACCGTTTCGTTTCGATTCTCTTTTCGTTGATCACCTCGAGTAGGCCACGCCTCCGATTCCTTTATTCTGACGTCATCTCAACGCTCAATCACGTGGTTAGAACAAAAGAATAGGAGGCGTGGCCGACTCGAGGCGATCAATGAAAAGAGAATAGAAATGATCCGGTTGTAACTTGGCTAGGGGGGCAGTGCGGATTACTAGAAGTGTTTAATCTCAGGAACTGCCAGTTCGATTTAAAAATTCTTTTAGTGTAGAGTAATCTATTTATCGAAAAAGGCTATAGGTTATATAGGTAACATCACGTTATGATCCACGGGAGCGGAACAGTAACTAAACATGCGGGTGAAAGCGCCAATAGCAAGTTAATTAAGTTTGTTTTGTACTTTTATTTCCTCCATTTACTATAGCTCTAGCTTTAGGATTTGGTATAATACAAGCCGTGATTGAAGATATACGCAGGAGAACCAAGATCGCCGACATAGCCCGAAGAATCGCCAAACTAAAGTGGCTGTGGGCAGGGCACATTGCTCGTAGAACGGATGGTCGATGGGGCGGAAAGGTTCTAGAGTGGCGACCGCGCACCGGAAAACGCAGCGTTGGAAGGCAAGGTGAACCGACGACCTGGTAAGAGTCGCGGGAATGCGGTGGATGCGAGACGCACAGGATCGGTCGTTGTGGTGACGTTTAGGGGAGGCCTATGTCCAACAGTGGATGTCTTTCGGCTGAGATGATGATGATGATGAAGCTGGGATTGTGAAGGCAAACGCGCGACCTTATCGACTGGTAGAAGATGTGTCTTTTTTAGGGTGGGATATCATCATAAAACTTCTCCCAAAGAGAGCTAGAGGTAGTGTAAAACTTTTACTGATTAAAACCCACATTACTCCTACAGTTGCCCTTTGTGTTCCCAGGCCCCGGTAACTCTTTCAAACAATACTAAAACCCAACTAGGTAGTAGAAAATACCTATGGCATTAAATCCGCCTTTGGATAGGGTAATTTTCTTGTGCATAGTTTTCCTATGCACAAGAAAATTACCCTATCCAAAGGTATAAATAAAAAAAAAATGGTAACAGTCTTACTTAAGAACATGATGTTCGGTCGACTATAACTACTCCTTGTCCATAAACACAGTCTATATTACTTCAGCTCAACAAATAAACAGATTTGCTCACTTTTTTTACAAGTACCTCAATACAACACATCCTAACTACCTAGGTACGTACTCTGCGTACACAGAGCCTCGTAAAACTACATTATTTACGTCATACGTCCAAAAGGGTCGCCTCCCGAAACCAGTGTCCGTTTTATGACACCACCTATACCAACAGACGTTACGCAGGGTACAGACTAAGCGAACGAACTTACAAACGCTAAAGTACCTACATAAATGGCGGTTAAAGTGTCGACTTCGCGCGCACGTAGGACAGCGCCTTCGCGTCGCGTTGAATACGCGAGAACCGCATCGGATCGCTTCGCAACCGCAATCGCATTGGATTGCTCATGTAGGACGCCGTGTTATAGTTAAAATATGGGCGATATTTATAAGTTTTTTTTTTTTGTATTGACATAATCAAATTGTCAGTTATTTGTATTAATCAAATCTTTTTTCTCGTTATTTTGGCAACTGAGTCAGTTGAAGTTCTTTAAAAAGGATTTAGAATATAGTCCAATGGTTTCGTTCAAAGTAAGAATCTTATGTGAGCGCTAAAATGTAAAATAGCGCTAAAATATCACACATATGAAACCACTGCGTTACTGTTTGCGTCCATACTGTAGTGAATGGCGGGCGCCTAACGCGATCTGACAAAGCGGCTTCGATAGCAAGCGATCGTATACTGTTTTACTCAGAGTAAACACATCTAAATATCTAGCAGTAGACTGCAACAGCTCGCAATGCACTATAGCCACTTAATAGCACCCGCCCTAGTCACCACACTTTCACTTTGGGTAAAATCTAACGAGCGGTAGCCTTCGATGGACACCGCATATTAGCTCGCTTTCACACACTCATTTCCATTCAATCGCTAGCGTTCATTCGCTTGGCCTGTACCCTTCTGTAGACCGGTTCTACGTCCCCTGAATCGGTTATTATGAAAACTCTGCCCATCTTTATGTATGTTTGTTTTATGAACTTTTCGATTTTATGAAAAGGCGATTAAGGGATTATGTTTTAGATTAGAACAATGTTTACGTGACTACCAACGCATTGTGTGCTAAAAAGAAAAGAATTAACATAACTGGGACTGAGTCTTTTTTGGAAGTAAAGATTCCAACAAAAATAGAAAAAAATAACGTAAATCCAAACGTCTTACGAGTATCATCTATACAATACGACGTTACAAAATTTAATTTTGATAAGAAATCAAGAAATTACTTAACTAATTCACCTATAGTATCTACTTAATATAATAAGAAAGATCAAATAAATAAGAAGTTGAAAAGTGGTAGTAAAACACTGGTACCTCGTAGCCGTCGCTACGACATAGCTACGCTTGCTACGCCGTAGCAGCTACAATCCCCTATGCGCCGATTCATTATCCTTGAACTTTGTTGAGAGTCACCGTCGAACAAACTTTTAGAGTTATTTATGTTTCGAAATTGTGATTTTGCCTAAATGGCCTATTATTTAGCGCAACGGTAGGCGCAGTGGTTGAGCAATTGACTGCTGTGTTGCGTGTTCGATTCCCGCATGGAAAAAATATTTGTGTGGCAAAAGTAAATAAATTTCCTGATTGCGTTTACGTTTTAATGAATTGACGAAGAGAAGCAATTCTCATCGTCAACATCACTTACCATCAAGAGAGATATTTATTTTTTAAATAATAATGAAAAAAAAAACTTATAACGTAACACAAATTTTTGTCAACCCACTACCATCATGACCATTTACTATAATTATTTATTATTAAATTATATTATCAAATGAGACCCTTACATTGATCGCACCCTTTATTTGAAAAAACAACAAATGTTAGTAAGTCATCGTTATGTCAAAAATCAGTAACACACTTCAGATATAATATACGCACCATCAAACAAATTCCTTAAATAACAAAGCCTTAAAAATCAATTTTGTAACATTTTTATGCCACAATTGACCCACAAAGCCTTCGTTTTTGTCGACAATAAGAAGATTTTAGGCAACAATAGCAAAGAGAAGTAGGCTCTATACACACAATGACAAAAAGCAACAACGGCCTCGCCACAAATTTAAATAAGCGCCATTTCATTAATGGAATTCTTGGTGTGAATAGACTACAAGAGATTTATTTGTTCACGAGTAACGACAAACATTGGACTCGTTGAAAGGAAAAAAATATTTGTTTTTTGAGATTTTATACTACTGCAATGGAATATTATGTGTGTGTTTTTATTGCATTGTAGTTATAAAATGTAAGCCTTTTTTGCTATAGATTTTATTTGTTTTGTCACCCGATCCTCCAAAAAAGGTATTGTATAGAATGCTTAATCATTCTATACAATGCCGAGCTCGTCTAAACAACGTGTAAAATATTTCATCCACCTTTTAACATTATATATGTCGTGGGCAGATCTCTGAATTGATCATTTCATGATGTGACCGGCCTTATCATGAAATGTTTGCATTTCATGATATTAGTGTGATAGTTGTGGAATATTATTATTAACATTAGATGATATGTCCATCCACGTTTGGCCATTTCATTAACCTTTCGTATGCCATAATTAGAGACACAATTAAAAAGCCATTGTGTCCCGCGTTGATCTGCATTCTGCAATACAACGGGTTAATATAGGATTTCTATGATAATAAAAGGTCTAAATAAAGTAGGATCTCATGTATTGGTCTTATAAGAACAAAGATAAGCAAGATTAAAATAAAAAACCTCTGCAACCAACAATAATGGACATTTTACAATTATTAAGGGACTTGGGGCATCCCGAATCGGACCGGCTTAGTTAGAAGGGGACCTCTGTTGTGGTTGTTTTTTATACCACCCTGAAGAGCATTTAATGCACAATTAATATTTTTGATGGAAAAAAAGTATATTTTGTAGTAGAAAACAGAAATAAATTGAGGAACAGCTAAATACTTCCCCAATTAAAGTCGCATATAATGTCGTTGGCAAAACTGTAACATAGCTGCATTCAAACTGCTGATTGAGTGCAGGCTCGTATTAGTTATAACAAATAACGCAGCTTTGTGTCGTAATTATGTATATTTCATTGCA
Source organism: Mythimna impura (assembly GCA_905147345.3). NCBI lineage: Eukaryota > Metazoa > Arthropoda > Insecta > Lepidoptera > Noctuidae > Mythimna > Mythimna impura. The sequence continues at coordinate 18,343,904 of LR990356.1, read as the reverse complement.
CTTTTATCTTCCATTTGAAAATTATTATTCGCTTTTAGTAAAGAAAGTCTGCCGCGTTTGCTAAAAGAAGATTGAAATATCATCAAACTTTAACGTTTAAAACGATCTGGCCAGTTTTACTTGGCCATATCATGAAGTGATCAATTTCTAAGATTACTACGGCTACGACATATACAATGGCAACTCCTGAACTATTTCAAATACTATTGCGAGAGTGAGTGAAGCGATCTCGGTAACTGTGTGATTTTTAGTAATGACTGTGACATATGTACATATATTTTGTGTTAAGACTGTCGTCAAGGTTATCATTCGCATAGATACTGCGCTAAAAGCTAAATATACTATAATTTTATCATACGTTCTCGTATGTTTCGCAAAGGATTGAGTCGTAAACATTTGAGTATATTGCAAATTGTGTGTCATATCAAGTATGAAATAATTGCTTGCTTCAAAACGCTGAAGAAATTTCATCCACGAAAAAATTAGGTTAACTGACCAAATAAACATTTTTCTCAACAATTGAGAGTGAGTTAAGCACCTACGTAAACAGAATTTCTGGCAAAACATTGATAAAATCTGAGAACGTACAGCTAAAACATCTCAAAGGTAAACTAAAGCTAATTCAGAAATATACGAAGAAAATAATCTTTAATAAGATATTTATTTACCTTCATAAATTCAAAATATTAAACTTGGATATTATACAAGCTCATTAGCAAATCTCTTAAGCAAAAATATTTAATTCAATTGTATTTAAAATTTAATAATTATTTTATTTGGAAGAACATAAATAACAAGATTACAGTGTAATTGTTGTTAATTTTTAGTTTTCGTAGCAGAAAAAGTTTGTAAGTATGTGTGTGTATGTTCGTTGCTTCTTCACGCTCGAAGAGCCGCTTAGCTCTTCATAAAATTTGGCACACAAGTAGACAAGTCCTGGAATAGCCCATGGGGTACTTTATTCCTGCGAGTATGTTCTCTTGGGATAAATATAGAATAGAATAAACTTGTACACCAAAAAAGTAAACACTACTTATACATAAACATCTACTTTCATGCGGGTGAAGCCGCTGGCAGCAGCTGGTAAAACATATTTTCTTGTTTCTATCATACTAAATTCGGTTCGTATCAACGACCTTACAGCCACTAGACGTCTCATGCTTGAACTAGCGCACCAAAACAATTCTGTCAACTAGCCGAGGTACGGAGAGCGGAGTACTACGTTCTGATTGGCTCTAATTGGTACGGGGGAGCAGGGTACTGCGTTCTGATTGGTCGAAACATCAGATCTATAATCATATATGTTGACAGGCATATGTCGCCTGTTATTAGACGTCTAGTGGCTGTGAGGTCGTTGGTGCGTATGGACGTTAATTTGTTTGAATATTTGTGAATCGATGACTGCTTAAGGACAGAATGGATTTGGATGAAGGAACAGTGATACATTGCATGGTCAAAATTAGGACCCAGGATATTTTTTTATCTCGGTAGATATCTGTGGAATTATTATTCTAATTTCAGACAAACAAAGCCGGCATATGCCTGTGCACTTATAAAAAGACTATTCACCAATAATTTTATTAATTTTCCATTACTATGTAACAGTCTAAACACCGACAATCTCCATTTCCACAGTAGTTTGGCAAAATTTCCAATTTAAAACTACGCAGGCAACTACATACCTGTGTTCTAAAACTGGCGGACCCAGACAGTTCAGTCTAATTATAAATTATTCCAGCCCTGTAGTTAGAACTGGAACTGTTCCACAATTTGCTATGACACCCACGTGCAAATAAACGGACGGTTGATTGCTAATTGGTTACATTTTGTTTTGTACATTTGTACAAGGTTTTTACAACCTGATTTGATTTGAATTGATGATGAAAAGGAATGGAATATGTATCTACTTTAATATTTTAAAGAGGGAAGATTTGCATTTTTGTTTGTAAATAAACTCATAAATAATTGAAGCGATTTTAAAAATTCTTTCACCAATAGGCTGCTACTTTATCACTGAATGACATAGGCATATTTTTTTTTTCACTCCGGCGAAGCTACTTTTTTGTAAAATAATCGAGAGGATTTTATTTTCAAACTCAAAACGTAAATGACCTTATTTTATACGCATTTATTGGTACTTATAGTTATCTTATCTCACGAAGGCGAGACGGTATTTGATATGTGTGTAGATATACGTGGACATTGTTACTGTATTCTGTGACACCAAATTATCCAAATATATGCTCACAGAAAAAAAAACTGGGCAAGTGCGAATTGGACTTGCTTGGAGTTCTTTGAGAGTATCGAAATATAGGATTTTTGCGACATAAACGGCCGTATCTTTTTTATTCGTTAACTTAGAAGTTTGATTTTCACAGCTTCAAGGGACTGCAGACTTGAGTATATGGTTTTAATTTCAACTCGATACTTTTACGCGTTTCCGAGATAAAGCGTCTTGACAGACAGACAGACGGACAACAAAGTGATCCTATAAGGCTTTTGTTTTTCCTTTTGAGGTACGGAAGCCTTAAAAAGTACATGAACCTACACACATCCACGAAAAATTCTTCATTATAAGATAGGAACACTATAACTGCTATAAGATATAAATTCATCTACATTAATTATAAAGAGGTAAAGTTTGTTTTTTTTTTGTATTTTTGTTTTTTTTTTCTTTGTAGGAGGCAACCTCTGAAAGTACTGGTCTGATTGCTAAAATTTTTTCACTGATAGAAAGCTGATTTTTTCTTGAGTGACATAGGCTATATTTTATGTACGAGGGCGAAGCTGCGGGCAAAAGCTAGTCTTTTATAAACTATGACTAGATATGCAAAAAAAATCTGGGTGACAGTTTTCGTCATCATTTTAGCCGAAAAACGTTCACTGCTGGTTATAGGCCTTCCCCTAATGTCACCACAATGACTGGTGCGTCTCGCATCCGTCGGATTCTCGCGGCCCTTACCAGGTCATCGGTCCACCTTATGAGAGGCATTCCAACGCAACACAACAATTACGATGGATACGAAAAAAAATCTTTTTAAATTATTGTACAGTAGCTTTTACCAGTGGCTTCGCCTGCGTCCCTATGTCACTCAGTGACAAAGTGGCATTCTATTAGTCAAAGAATTTATCGGTCCAGAAGTTTTTGAGTTTATTCATTACAAACACAAATACAAACATACAAATCTTTCCTTTTTATAATATTTGTATTATAGATGTGACATAATAAACACACATCCTGAAAGTAGAATGTACAGAATCCGTTACTAAATCGATTTCTTAAATTTTTAAAGGAGGTAGTATTTTTTGTAAACCTAAAAAAAGTTGATTGCATCACTAGAGTATTTGTGTGTGCGTAAGTACGTTCCAATACCGAAGCGCTACCAATGTAGTGCGTCGATTCCCGTATTATTTGGCTACAATTAGAGTAACTAATTTCTTAAAAACACTTGTACTTCTTTTTTAGGTGGGAATATCATCCAATGACATCTGACGCTCTTGAGCGGAGCAAAAGGGTGAAGGAACTTTTACTAACTAAAAACTCACTCCTGTTCCTTCTTTGCCTTTCACACCAGGTTCGGGTTTTCCTTTCAGAATCGATCCCATGGACCCAGTAGGCTTCGACCCTGCTGGGCCCCTACGGTTTGCTGACATCTCCTTGAGGCGCGCGTAGAACACTACGCGCCATAAACGATTTTGCTTGATCCGGACGGTTACCGGACGGTCGGACAGCGAGCTACCCATTGCTAGCCGTCCGCAAGCTCGCGCCTACGGTGGCCGGAAATCGGGATCGGGATCCCGGCGACTGAGGCGTGTGGGCCGCGCCCTCGCGCGTACACGTGCGGCCTCCTCTTTTGCTACTTTACATTACTGCTTTGTAGAAGGAGGCGATCGCCTGCCACTCCTCCTCGCTTCAAGATCGTTGCCACCGATGGCCCGCACGAGGACACGGCGGTGCTCTGCCCAAGTGGGGCACACCTCCAACTTGGTACTTACCTAAGTTTATAAAAGTAACATTTCAGTTCTTATTATGATTGTGCATTATTCCAGTTACATGTTGTATACATTTATTATCTTAGGAGTTTTAAGCTAAGGGTCCACATTCTGGATTTGTTTACATTAAAACAAGATTAATGAAGTATTTAACAAGTTCTAAATCACACGGGCGTACTCCAAACCATCAGAGTTTGGCAAGCGTTCAATGTCAACAACAAAGTTTATCAACCCTACCTAATTATTCTGGTCTCGTAAGTTGTTCTTTAAGAATTTTGGCCACAACTGTAAAACGCCTTGTATTGCACCCAAGGGCGCACTGACACGATTACAATTATGTTAGTGCAATGTTTGGATTACAAATATTTTAAGTCGTGGCTAAAATAATAACAGCCGAACAGGTCGATCGTCAAGAATTAAGAATAAAGGAATTTAATAGAAAACTTCTGAATTGTCAATAAGTCAGTCAGAAAAATTATGCTAATGGCACATTCTAAAGCGTAAGTCTGTATGAAAAAGAATGTGTATGAAACTCCATGGATAGTCTTTTAAAACATGTTTTATATTACAAACGCCTCGGTATCGATTTTTTTGTCGCTTCTATTATGTGAGAACAATGCAAATAAAATAAAAATCCGGGCAAGTGTAAATAGTTCAATCCCCGAATCGAGTCTCGGAAGATTTTTCCGAATCGTAAAAAAAGTATTGTTTTTTGTGACGTAACTACAACAGTTTGCAGATTTTTTTCCTATACTTGTGCTATGAGACCTTGTTTTATGCTAAATTCAGGATTCTAGGTCATAATATGCGCCTACACGGAGCATAAACGGCATTATCTATAGATTAACGTACGGACTTAGAAGTTTGATTTTTTCACAGTCACTGCTGCTTAGGGTAGCAAATCTGAGTATTCGTTATTAATTTCAGCTTCATGCCTCCACGCATTCCTGAGAATAAGGGTCTTAACAGTCCGACAGACGGACAATAAAGTGATCCTGTAAAGGTTCAGTTTTTAACTACTGAGGTACGGAACCTAACCTAAAAAAAAATCTAAATACAGAAATTGAAATATTAGTATATCAGTACCAGTCAGCTCAACCATTTTGAAGGGAACCGAATGATCTAACACACGCGCCATCATCACATATTTAAAAAAAAAAACACTTAACTATCATTATAAACTCTTGCCGAGATCGGTCTGTAGACAGGTGACCATCTTAACATACTAAATTTCTTACATGCCTCAAAAAGCACATTGGTTCTGGCTGTTGTTTGTAGTACTTTGACAGTCGTTACAGATAGTAAGAAGTCAGTAAATCTGACACGAGTCTTCCCAAGAAGTAGCTCGCCGTCCGGCCGTCTGGTAACTGTCCGGAACGAACCCGAGTCGTTGAAATCGCGAAGTGTTCCACGCGCGCCTTAAAAAGATGTTAGCAAAACCATAGTGGCCTAGCAGAGCCGAAACTTTCAGGGGCCATGGGTTCACTTCTGAAAGGGAAACCCATGGTCCGGGAACCCAAAGCGTAAATGAAGGAACACGGGTGGGTTTTAGTCAGTTAAATTTTTATCCTCTCTCGTTTCACTTAGAACGGAAGTTATTTGATGATTTCCTACACAAATTTAAAGGCACTAATTAATTTCCACATTAGTTTTTTTTCAGCCTACCTACTGTTACTACTACTAACTTTTAATAACCCACTTCCCCATCACATAGGAAACATAGAATTCGCTAGTAAATTGATTCAATTAGTATGCATAATGTATCATACCGTGCATAATGCCGTCATATTTCCCGGTGACAACGTAAACAAGTATAGGAGCTAGCGCAGAGTGCATTGATGTATAATGTTATTACTGCTGAAGCCCTGTATAATAACATGCGGCTCTGAAATATATATTCTTGTCTTCTATAAGTACTAATGCCCGTGTGTCTAAGGCATTAAGTCCGCCTTTGTACCTTCAGTTACTTGAAAACTATTTTAATAAATAAACCAGTGCGTGTTACCAGTGATGACATATGGCTCCGAAACGTGGTCGCTTACAATGGGCATCATAAGAAGACTTAAAGTCACCCAAAGGGCAATGGAAAGGGCTATGCTCGGAGTTTTCTTGCGTGATCACCTCAGAAATGAAGTTATTAGCAGGAGAACCAAGGTTACCGACATAGCTCGAAGAATCGCCAAACTTAAGTGGCAATGAGCAGGGCACATTGCACGCAGAACAGATGGTCGTTGTTGACTAAAGGTTCTAGAGTGGTGACCATGTACCGGAAGACGCAGTGTTGGAAGGCCTCCCACAAGGTGGACCGATGACCTGGTGAGGGTCGCGGGAATTCGATGGATGCGAGGCGCACAGGACCGGTCGTTGTGGCGACGCTTAGGGGAGACCTATGTCCAACAGTGGACGTCTTTCGGCTGAAATGATGATGATGATGATGATGATGATGATGACATTTAAATTGCATAATAAATTAAGAATCTTCATCAGGCTTAAACATCAGCGGTCGTTAGTCACTAACTTTCCAAAAGTGACTCATTTTGTGATGTATCATAGACCCAGACTGGCATTTCCATTACTGTCTCGTTTTTAAATAAGATTGCGTAACTTTCACATCATACGTGACACATTTCAGTTTATTGTTGTTTAGGTGTTGACTCATGTATTTTTATTGTCAAACTCACGTGTGTTTGTTTCACAACTGAAAGTGGACTACACTAGGTCTATATCTAGATCAGACTGTCGACTACCTACATGCGCAGAGTACTGGAGTTCTTTGGCCACATTGCCAGGAAAAATGGCCACATTCAAGGTTGTGCAGCTCATCGTAACTGGCAGTGTTTTGATGGCAAACGACCAAGAGGCCGCAGCCCAAAAAGATAGGCAGATCAGGTCCGCTCCACACTGGACACCCAATTGCACGTCGCAATTGCCGGCCAGCTTCCGGTACGTGGTCGCCATTCCAGAACCTTAGAATTTAAATGTGTAAATACATAATAATAGATAGACATTAAAATTGTCCTTACTTTTTTTTAATAACTGAAATTGGGATGACAATTCTTCCCAAAAAAAAATCGATTTCTGAATCGATTCGAATCAAAGTCAACAGAATCAACTCAGTAATAAATCGAGTTTTAAAAGATTGACTTCCTAAAGATCAGTCCGTTGGTTACCGTACTTTTTTTAGGTGGGAAATCATTCAATGAGTTCTCTCGTCCTTGGGCGGAGAGGGAGGGCGTGTCAGACTTTTACTAGCTTTCGTACAACCCATGAACCGTACTGGTGCTGAGTCCTAAAAAACATCGCACAAATAATCCTAAAGTGCACATCTGTCTCATGACTGGTGAGTAATCGGGTATATAAAAATTAGCTGGAGGAAAATAGGTACTTGTTGCATGTTTTTAAATAATAATGACGCGGTGAATCGATCTCAGAAACTTGTCGCAGTTTAAGATCGAATTAAAAAAAAAATTCTTGACCTGCGAAATCGATTCTTCAATTAATCGACTTCTGATCGCTATAAAGGGATGGCAATCAATCAAAGTCTAGGGACTGAAAATGACTGAACCTTTGTCATTGATATCAGAGAGATGCTTGAAAATTTTGTTCATAGAAAGCTCGTACAATGATGTATGCAGAAAAATAAAGATAGTTTGAAAACAAAACTGGGCAAGTGCGAGTCGGACTCGTGCACTGAAGGTTCCGTACAAACTTACCTATGAAAACAGTTCAATTCCTGAATTGAGTTACAAAGATTTTTCCGAATCGCAAAAATAGTTTCTTTTTTTGTGACGTAACTACAAATTTACAGTTTTCAGATTGAAGACCTTGCTTCATGCCAAATTTAAGGATTCTAGGTCAACGGGCTATGAATTTTGATTCCTTTGAGAGTGTTGAAATACACGTTTTTTGCGAAATAAACGGCCGTATCTTTTTTTTTAGTTAATTCAGAAGTTTAATTTTCTCACAGCTTCAAGGGACCACAAACTTGAGTATATAGTTTTAATTTCAACTTGATACCTCCACGCGTTCCCGAGATAAAGGGTCTTGACAGACAGACAGATGGACAACAAAGTGATCCTATAAAGGTTCCTTTTTGTCCTTTTGAAGTATGGAACCCTAAAAAATTCAGAAAGAATGTAGGACAGTCTATTACTTCCCGTAAAAAAAAAAGAGACACAATACTCGCTACACGTTGATATCTTCTTTAATCCAACACCAATGCTATGCCAAAGATCACAACATCAAACATTTGGTTCCTCTCCAAGCGGTAAGCTGTTAAGTGTCTCGGGATGAAAACTGTTAGTACCACGTCAGGTTGGATACCTGCCCAGTTTGGTCATGAAAACTAGCTTGGATTTGAGAAATTCATATCAGGTCATCAACGATCATTTCTGGAAATCGCAAAGATAACCTCGCAGTTTATTTTTGTTCTTCTCGTAGATTCACCTGTGCCTTTAATTATCTACTGCTCCGTTTCCGTTGGTGGTAGCGTGATTTTATATTAGCCACATTTATCGTTAAATGGGCTATCTAATACTTAAATATTTTTTCAATTCATTCGTTCGTATTCCTGAGATTTACGCGTTCAAACAAACAAACTCTTCAGCTTATATTATATAGATAAATAATGGTCAATATCTTCAATATCACTTCAGTAACCAAAATTTGGCACAAAACTATGCTATTCAACATGAATTAGGCTATCTTGTAGAGAAAGATGTTTCCACACAAAATATTGTATTACAATTCTTTTTTATTTTAAGATGATGATTAGGAACATCATCATCATCATTACAGCCGAAAGACATCCACTGCTGGACATAGGCCTCCCCCAAGTGTCGCCACAATGAACGGTCCTGTGCGTCTCGCATCCATCGGAGTCCCGCAACCGTTACCAAGTCATCGGTCCACCTTGTAGGAGGCCTTCCAACGCTAAGTCTTCCGGTACGTGGTCGCCATTCCAGAACCTTTCGGCCCCAACGGCTATCTAAAGAAAAGAAAAAGAAAGAAAGAAAAACATTTTATTTTGCGGAACAAGGCGCAAATTTAGAACTAACAAATTATGAGCACACTATGTGAAAGAAATATGCGCCACATCCGCGCAAAACGGCCGAACGCTCAGCATAATGCCGTGACCACACGCAAAATGCGATGAGTCTACGGCGCTGGTTTTCAGCGTGGGCCGGTAACGGTATCGGTTCGGTATCTGTGATTAGGATAGGAAGAGATTATTAGTAAATTATAATATAGTACTTACTAACCCGGCAAACGTAGTTCTGCCATATAAGTTACCAAAAAAAATGGGGGGCGTGTGTAGGAGAGTAAAAAAGCGCCTATTCTCAGACTTATACTTACGAAAAATTTCATAAAAATCGGTCAAGGCGTTTCGTAGTTCGATAACAAACACTGTGACACGAGATTTTTTATATGGATTATAATATTTTATTTATTTATATATTTGCGTTACAGAGTGATCGTGAACCATTCATCTTATGACTTTAGACATTTATTATTCGTCCCCACATTGACCGACCCCTTAAACTCGCATCCAGCAGACCAATGATTAATTGATCTTAAATCACTAATCCTTAACCCAACATCCCACAGTATTCAGAGATTAAAAGTTTCTTTAGAAATCAAACAAAGTTCAATTTCAAAAGGACACTGTTATTTAGATACGCCCACCGTTGACCGCTGATCAGCACCCACGTTGTTCAAGCTTATAGGATAATGTTTCGATGACCCTCTTCGTATATATTTTGTAAAGTAAAGCCATCTTGGAGAATTTAAAGCACATGATCAGTCTTTTTTTTAATGATAGCCTCGCATTTTAACACTATATCGCTTGTTGGTGAGCGATGATGTGGTCGACTTTGGAGCACACTTGCTGACGTTGATTCAGATTTTTTTTTATTTGTAAACATAAGTTACAGATACACAAATGAGTGAGATGTTAAATTTTGATGATGACATCAACCGAAAGACGTCCACAGTTGGGCATAGGCCTACTCCAAGTGTCACCACAACGTCGAGTCCTGCGCGTCCCGCATCCATCGGATTCCCTCAACCCTCACCAGGACATCGGTCTGACTTGTGAGACAGGCTTTTAGAAAACCTCATGGGTGCTCATGCTCATTTTATGACTTGAAAAAGTTTCGAAGTGTGAGAAGAGAAATGCACACTGATCGACCGACAAATAAATAAATGTCCTACTTATATACTGCGTACTTAATTACTAATTATATATGTTTGATAAAAATATAAACTGAAACCATTATTTGTTATCAAGAAATATTATAATTTATACGTAACCTAAGAGGCGATTACTGATCTGTTTCTTGATGTCTATTCTCAGGGGTGCTCGGCACCCACTGTTTATTTCTCGTGGGTTCTCGAGTACCTGAGCACCCACGGAGTCGGCGCCCCTGTTGTGAGAGGCCTTCCAACGCTGCGTCTTTCGTTACACGGTCACCACTGTAGAGCCTTTCGGCCCCATTGACCATCTGTTCTGCGAACAATATACTCTGCCCACTTTCCTTAAGTTCCCCAGCCCTCAAAGTTATAGCTATAGAAACACAGACTCTAGCTGAAAATTCAACTCTTTAACTTGGCAAACCTTTCTATAAAGACAATAAATATTATAAACTTTGAAGAGTTTAAACTGCAATCATATTGGTTATCTGAAGATGTCAAATGGAAGAAAAAAAAACTTGTTGCACTGACCCCAGATAACATTGGACAAGAGTTCATTACAAATATAAATATAATCTTTAGAAGTACTACTAGTAATCACAAAAAAAAAAACGATTATGATATTAAAAGAAATTTTATAACCGTAAATCAATCTATTTTTTTTTTGTAGTTGGTTTTTTGAATTTGGTTTTAATAAGACAATTTATTAAATACAAATTAAAAGGAAACCCACAGACACAATTAGGTGAAATCTAAATAAACATTATTTATTCTTTATTTCTTTCTAACTTTTTGCCAACACTATTCGAAAGTTCACTTCCAAACTTAAATATTAGCAATTACAGTGTTGATACTCTACTAACAGACCATTAATTAATTCCTCTTCAAACACCCACATAGTAATTTAAATTTTCATTTAAATAATGCATAACAGGTCATGTCACCACAACATGTAAACTTTCATTCTGATTGTTTTCGATATAAAACCTATTAAGCATAATGGAGATTTAATGTTACGTTTAGAGTAGTCATAAATTATTGATATGAACTAACTGATAAATGTTATAATAGCACTTGTGCGCTATGCTACATTCGAAGGTTAGCATTCTATTTATATGTAGTGCAATTGTAAAAAACATAAACTTCCTTCAGACGCAGTCGGGTAAAAATCTATAATATTAAATTCAAACTCGTATTAATTTCAATTAAACTATAACTCATTTAATACTGCAATACTAACATAGTTTTTTTAAGACCTTTGTTACTAACATTACATGGGTCAGACATTATTAATTAGTCTGGAATAATTGTATTTTATTTTTTTATTAACAGGCACTTTGGGTATATTTAGGGGAAGTTTGAAAGTGGCGCCATTGACTGAAAAGTTGAAAGGGAATCGTTTGTCTTGGTATGGTTATGTGAAGAGGAGGGATAAAACGCATGTTGCTAAAAGAGTTATGAGTTTACATGTGGATGGATGGAGAGGGACGCCAATGAAAAGATGGATGGATTGTGTGAGAAGTAAAATGAAAGAAAAGGGAGTTAGTGATAGCGTGACGAGTGACAGGATAGAATGGAAAAAAAACGTGTTGCGTTGACCCCAAATAAAACGGGACAAGGGCAGGAAGATGATGAACAGGCACTTTGGTATTATCAATGTCGATCCGTCAGAAAAAAGAAGTTATTTTCCTGTTAAAAACGTAGATCTCTATGAAAAAGAACATGCAAGAAATCCCGACGCCTTTTTTTTTGAAGTTGAAAACCATCCAATGACTTCTCGCGCTCTGGCTGGGGCGAGAAAGATTGTCTGTCTTTTATAGACTAAAACCACACCTGTGTCCTTTAGTTGCCCTTTGCGTTCTAGGACCACGGATTTCCTTTTCAGAAATTCCACTGTGGCCCTAGCGGGTATCGGGATTACAGAGACATCTCTTTGAAGCCCGCATGGATGACTATGCACTGATGACCCTCGGCCTCGGTCTGGACGGTTACCGGACGGCCGGACAGAGAGCTACTCATTGCCATTGTCCATATACGTCGTCGTCCGCAAGCTTGCGCCTACGGTGGCCGGGAAACACTTTGCGAAATCGTTTGTCAGATTAACGCAAGTCAACTGTAATTTAATCAATGTTTGATCTGATCTAACTATCAAATTAGCTACTGCTAGCGGTTTTGCACATGTAAAAGCAGAAAATTATCGAAAGGTTTCACACTCCCGGGATAAAAATACCTTATGTCTCACTCCAGGACATGGTCTACCCGTGTGACAAGTTTCACTCTTTCCGGCCATCGTAGGCGCGGGCTTGCGGACGGCGAACAATGGGTAGCTCGCCGTCCGATCGTCCGGTAACCGTCCGGACCGAGCCCAAGTCGTCGACGGCGCATAGTACTGTTCTACGCGCACCTCAAGGAGATGTCAGCAACCGTAGGGGCCTAGCAGGGTCGAAGCCTACCGGGGTCATGGGTGATGCGAAAGAGATCCCCGGGGCCCTGGAAAAATGGCAAAGAAGGAACAGGAGTGGGTTTTTAGTCAGTAAAAGTCTGACACTATCTACCGCCCCACCCAAGAGCGGGGGATGTCATTTGATAGATGATTTTCCCACCCGAAAAAAAAACCATTCAGCCGAAAAAAAAACCATTCAGCAGCAAAAACCATTCAGCCGCCTAAAGGAATAGCAATGACACAAACTTTCGGCATTAAAAAGACTAGTATACGTTTACGGTTTTTTATTAATTCTTAATCAATTTTTTTTTTCAACATTTAATTTAGGGACATTTTTTTTTATTCTATGACATTTAATTTAGTGACAATTATAATTGAATTTAATCATTATGAAATTAGTTTTATGGAAAGAATACTAAATAAAGAATATTAAGATATTATTGAACGTCTGAACTAACATAGAAAGAAATGATACTAACATATAATGTAGACTAAAAGTGGTCTTTAAATAAATGAATTATTATTATTATTACTATTAGAAACCACACACGAATACATTAGTTTTTAAACATCAGTTCACAAACTAAGACCCTCCATTTTATGTCCAGACAATCTCTTCCCATACCAGGTTTCCTGGAAGAGATCGCGGAATGCGATAAGGCCGCCAATTGTGTGTTTTTAAATATAAGTCTCAAATGTATAATTTATTATCTTGGTGTGCAAAAAAATATATATAAATAAATAAACAAGTAAATAAGAAAAAAGTTTTTAAACATTAAACTTCCCCTAATTATTAACTACACTCAAACAATAACATTATTACTTAAAACTTCAGCAATATCAGCAGCTTGATATTAGCACTTGGTAACAACAGTAGCACAATACACATTATTATCAGACATTACGAATATTATTATAACAAGTTTCACAACGCAGGTTTTAACCCCCCTTCCCTCCTCCCCCCATAATTGGCCTTCGAAAAGCCGCATCAAACCACAACACAACGGATTTATAAAAAAAAAACCCGGCTTCCAAACGACCGGGGTCATTATAAGGGTTATTTACGAATATTTTTACGCTCCAAGCTAATATCAACTTTGAAAGCAAGACGGAATAGTTGATTTTTTAATGTTCTGATTTCATAAAAGGGCATATAATAATTTGACTTGCAATGCAAACTGGACTGTGTGGGATGGTAATAAAATTTACAATCCTTATTCGTAGTCATTTTAAACGGCTAACAATCGGGTAATTTCACGCGATTTATTATAGCTACTATTGCATTTTCCTTTTATGAATGACTAGCTTTTTTTGACGTGAGAAATCGTCAAATGACTTCTCCGGAATTCTCCGTGGCCCTAACGGGCATGAATGATGTATGAATGAATGATTTTACTTTTGACTACACAAATATGATCAGTAACGGGTACGGATAGAGCCCCATTTTTTTGTCGAATTAAAAAATATGGGGTGTATTTATAATCACGCTACGACCCACGGTCATCATCATCATTCCAGCCGAAAGACGTCTATTGTTGGATATAGGTCTCCCCCAAGTGTCGCCGTAATGACCTGCCCCCCCTAGCCAAGTTACAATCGTATCGTTTGCGCCGAACGCCTCGAGTAGGCCATGCCTCCGATTCCTTTGTTCTGACGTCATCTCAACGCTCAGTCACGTGGCGTTGAGATGGAGCTCAGTCACGTGAGCGTTGAGATGACAAGGAATTGGCGGCGTGGCCTACTCGAGGCGTTCGGCGTGAACGAAACGATTGTAACTTGGCTAGGGGGGCTGTCCTGTTCGTCTAGCATCCATCGGATTCCCGCGACCCTTACCAGGTCTTCGGCCCACCTTGTGGGAGGCTTTCCAACGCTACTACAACGCTTCCGGTGCACGATTTTTACACCAGAACCTTTCGGCCCCATTGACCATCTGTTCTACGAACAATGAGCCCTGCCTACTGCCATTTAAGTTTGGCGATTCTTTGGGCAAAGTCGGAAAACTCGACTCGTGCGTAAATCAGCTATCCAACTCGAAATTTTTCTATTTCGAACCAGTAGTTCCTGAGTTTAGCGAGTATTAGAGTTATAATAATAAGTGTATATTATTATATGCTAAAGTTATTATATCTATCAAGTGAACATTAAGTTAAACATGAGATGAGCTACTATGGGCTGTGATTGACTTAAGTGGTTTACTTTGTAACGTAAGATAAGTAGATTAAGGCACTTTCTCACGCTTAAGTGGAAGGAGTGTTATTCTTGTTGGAGAGATGATTGACCGCGCATATTCTTGTAGTTTAGAAGTACTACCGCATCTTGACTTACAGATTTTATATTTTTTTTTTTTAGGTGGGAAATCATCTAATGAGGAAATCATCTGCCGCTCTTGGGCGGGCAGGAAAGGCGTGTTAAACTTTTACTGATTAAAACCCACTCCTGTTCCTCCTTTTCCTTCGTTCCCCGGGGTTCTCTTTCGTATCACCTATGGCCCCAGTAGGCTTCGACCCTGCTGGGGTTGCTGACATCTCCTTGAGACGCGCGTGCAATAATATGCGCCGTCGACGACTTGGGCTTGGTCCGGACAGTTACCAGACAGTCGGACGCCGAGCTACCCATTGCTCGCCATCCGCAAGTCCTCGCCTACGGTGGCCGGAAATCGGAATTGGAATCCCGGTGGCTGGGGCGTGAGGGCCATTGCCTCTCGCGTGTGGCCGCCTCCTTTGCTAGCATTACTGCTTTGCAGAAGGAGGCGACCGCCTGCCACTCGTCCTCGCTCCGGATCATGGCCTGTACCAAGGCCCGGAGCGAGAAATCGAAACAGCGGTGCTCTGCACAGGCGGGGCACACCTCTACCGTATGCTCACCGTGTTCTCCGGCCGGTCGACAGAATGGTGACACCCGGCCCGGGCGATAGATTTTGTCTTAAATTTGCATTTTGCAGGTCAGTGTCGGGTAGAAAAAAAATATTTTGCGGGCTACACTGGAGCATTCATATCATATAATCAGCCATATAATGTTCCCACTGTTGGGACTCAATTCTCGTCTCTAGGAGAGTGAATGGGCCGTAAACCTTCACGACCCAGCCACCGTAGACGTGGGCTTGCGGACGGTGAGCAATGGGTAGCTCGCCATCCGGACATCCAGTAACCGTCCGGACCGAGTCCGAAACTTCGACGGTGCGTAGTGTTCCAAGCGCGCCTCAAGGAGATGTTAGCAAAACCGTAGTGGCACAACAGGGCCGAAACCTACTGGGGCCTTGGGGTCGCTTCTGAAAGAAAAACCAGGGAACCTGGAATGCAAGGCAAAGAAGGAACAGGATAAGTTTTTAGTCAGTAAAAGTGTTCCCGCACCGCCCAAGGGCGGAGATGTTATTCCCAACTAAAAAAAAAAACACGCACACACACTTACTCGTAGTACACATAGAAACAATTACTATTACGAATAAGGTGGTACTTCAGATTAACATGGCGTTCTGATTACCCTGATAAGAAAAAATGGTGAAACGATACACATAAAAAACATCCAAACATCTCAGTAGAACAATTTAATGTTCTACACTTTATGGCATCGCTGACATAAAAAAAATCTCAGCTGTAACCATAAGGAAAACAATTACGAGCAAAACCAATAAAAAACACATCTTTTTAAAAGTTATTGAATTTTATTGTGCATCAATTTTCGACGTTTTGCATGAATATGTGAAATAAGCATAATCATTGTCATTTTCCCACGGCTGGAAGTCAGGCCTCCTCTCTAGGAGAGTGAACGGACCGCATACAGTTTCAGTCACCACGTGGTCCCAATGCTGTTGGGTATGGTGGAGTATAAGAAATGTCATGAGTAGTGTTTTGGGATCAAGTCAAGTCAAGTCAAAAGTTTTTTATTTCACATAGGCCTACATGGGCACTAATAAAAATTCAGAAGCTAGTGCACGGTTCCAAATTGATCGTTTCCTATGGAGAAGAACCGGCAAGAAACTCCATGGTTACTCTTTTAAAAAATTGTTGTTCTTACAATATTTCCATATTACAGTATAAGTAGATATTATGTAAGGACAGTGTAGACCGATCAATATTGTACTAAAGGGTACAACTAGGATGACTTTAGGAGTAGGAGAAAGACCAGACAAGACAAGATGGATGAACTGAGTGAAAGATGTCAGAGGGTGATGAAGAGAAATAGAGAAGTAAGGAATTCTGAAAAGGAACTCGGGTGGGATTTCGTCAGCAAAAGTCTGACAGTCTCTCTCGCCGCCCACCTCAAAAAAAGTGCAAGAGGGTAAGAATAATGATGTTTTTTTGGTATATGTCTATTATTTATTTTCCTTTAATATTTTCTATAAAGAATGTAGACACAGATTTGAGGATAATAAAAAATCTTATCTTCGTTTGTTTTTTTGAAATTAATTAAATCAACCGGCCACGATTAGCGGCATTTGGGGGAGGCCTATGTCCAACAGTGGACATCTTTCGGCTGAAATGATGATGATAATGACGATGATGAATTAAATCAAAAACATTATTTTTTGTCCCTCTTTTTAATGTAATTGTACTCTACTGTTTGAGCTAACGTATGAGATCAATGTATTTTTGCGTTGTTTAAGGGATAGGATATGGATTTCTTTAAAACACTTTGTTATTATTAAAATACTGGGTATTTGTTGTTTTTGAATATTTGAAATGTATAACATTTGAACGATGAGAACAAAAGTACACGGGCAGAGAAACTATAATGTCGTAATATATTAAAATATTACCTCAAAATCATAGATTTTCGCTTAAACGGTGAAGATGCTCCACAAAAGACCACTTTCCTTAAATCATAGATGACTCAGCTAAAATCTGTTGAAGGTACAGTCGAACTACAATAGTAGGAAAGTAATAAATTCGACCGGCATGACGTTGGAACGATATGAGATGAATTCTTAAAGAAATTGTATACTACACCGCCACAGAACTAGAATTTACTGAACCGTCAACTTTATTTATATGGTTACTAAGTTGAATTCAGAATGGCTTTTTCATGTGCAAATAAATCTAAACTTTGTTTAAAAGGATTAAGGTTCTTAATCCCGAAGAAAAATCTTCCACTGTCAAATACACGTATAGTACCAGTGCGCTGAGTGCGTGCTGTTTTTACGTTAACTCGATCTCTACTGTGTTTGACTCTGTGATTGGTTAAGAGCTTAGACTGAGCCAATCGGAGTGCCGAACGTCATAAACGTGTCGATCGTGTAAGGCTGCATCCCCACTATCGTCGTAACGGTTAATTTATCGTCGGACTACTATCGTCTCTAGCTGTTCCCATTATAACAACTGTTTGTCGTGGCCACGACAGAAAGTCGCAACGTCTTGACAATTTTTATCGTTTTACGACTGTCGTGCTAGCCGTTCCCACTATCATGGCAATCTGTTATCACCGCAAAAAGTATGGTAGATAACAGTAAATTGTGTCGTCCTATATCTTTAATTATATAAGCCACGTCACTTAAAACTACACGATTATCTGTAGTCACGACAAAGTGGGAATGCGGCCTTAATGTGAATCAAACTCGCACTAGACATTCAGAGCGTTAATCTTACATAATATTCAGTTTTAGAAACGAATCACACAAGTATCTGTAACAGTCCCTTGTCCAGGCCATGGTACAAAGCGAGAGGATATGGGAAACAGTCACCTCCCTCTGCGAAGAAGGTAGTGGAGAAATAATCTTCACACCGCAGCCGCCTCCGTTGGCGCGAGCTTACGGACGGCGAGCAATAGGTAGGTCGCCGTCCGATAAGGACCAGGCCCGGGTCGACATGATTGGAATTTAGTCAGTAAAAGTCTCATTTTCCTTCAACTCCACCCTGAGCGGGAGGTGTTATTTAATTATGAGGAGACAGCGCTCTACGAGTCTATATAGACGAGTTATTTTTTTTTAAACTTCGTAATGCCATATTTATTGCTGGCCAGGATAAGTAGTCTCGAGTTTTTATAAATGAAATATTTATATATTGTGAAGGTTTTTAATAATAATATCTTTATTCATCAAAAACATTGTAGTACATTATGACAATTTTCAGAATCGATTACAGTGTACAAATACTACTACAAATTGGTGGGTGAGGTGCTGTATTCCTAGCTAGGTTAATATATAACCTGTGTTAAGGAGTACAGTGCCAGTCCCCAAGGAAAGAAACAATAAAATCGTACATAGTATGCATTATAGTACATTATAGTGTGCTACAAATAAATCGTAATAACAATATATCAAAATGTAGTTAATTAAATAAAACAATAATTTTAACTCAAAATAAATAAATCATGTAACTTGAGGGTAGGTGAGTATTTGTTGTGTCCAAGTGTGCGCTGTGCGAATGTATGTAATATTTCCGCTACAGGTTACGAGTCATAAGCTGTAGCGGGTTAAATTGAATGACCAGAATGTTAGTAAGATTTCGATGTGCCTTTTTATCGTAAACTTAATTTATTGTATCAAATAGCATATTATTTGTTCAAATATATATATAGTAAATTATTAGGGGGACAAAAAAATAAATAAATAATAATAAATAAATAAGTCGAATCAATCAGTTATGAATTTTTCTGTTTCGTCGTAATTTTTAGCTTGTAGGAATGAGTAAACTGCTCTTTTGCACTTGTAATATGACAGACCATATATTGGACAGTACTTATTCAACTTATTGTAGAGAGCTGGGCCTTGGAAATAAAAAAATCTTTTAGAGAAGTATGATCGCGTTCGTGGGAGTGTGCATATTTGGTCTTTTCGACGTTTCGTTATGTTTTTATATGGGGTTTTCCTGTGTTGTAATAATATTACTTGTAAAATAAAATGTTGTCGTATGTTGAGAACTCCCCAGTGTCTGTACAATTCATTGGTAGGGAACATAAAATGCCGAAAGGTTGCAACCTTCAAAATGGCCCTGTGAGCGACTTCCAAAGGCATCAAAATAATCTTGGCAGCTCCGCCCCAACATGAGATACAGTATGTGATAATAGAGGAGCAAAGGGCAAAATAAACAGTACGAATAATTTTTAGGTTTGCAACGTATCGGAGGGTTCTAAATATGTAAATTAGTTTTCTTACTCGAACCGAGAGCAGGTTAATATGCTTCTTAAACTTTAAATTTGCATCTATTATTATACCTAAGTATTTTATATGGTCAACGTTTACTAAAGATGGACAATTACATGATGTTTTTGTGAGACAAGAGTGTGCTTTTAAGGTTATGGTAGTATGTGGTTGGGAGGCCGCGCTAATTGAGTAAGCAATAAAATTGGTTTTACTGGTATTTAAGGTAAGGGTGTGTGCAGTGAGCCAGTCTAAGGCTGTGTTAAGGCCATGTTGTGCTATTAGTTCCAGCTCAGACCAAGTGTCTGCGGTGAATGTAATAGCGGTATCATCCGCAAATGCAACAATTCTGCCATTAGGAATATCGAGGTTGCACAGATCATTTATAAAGATAAGGAAGAGGGTGGGACCTAATATGCTGCCTTGGGGGACCCCGTAGCAGATAGGAAGCTCTTCACTACTGTAATTATCAATCCTGACAGTTTGTGAGCGATTACTTAAATAATCACGAAAAAGGTCTAAAGGTGCCCCCCTGACTCCCACACTTTCAAGTTTGAGTAGAAGAGTGGAGATGGGAACCGTATCAAACGCCTTCGCAAGATCTAAAAAGACTGTAAGAGCTTTTTTATTTTGGTTAAGGTGTAGAACAACATTAGAAATCACATCTTGAACGGCATCACAAGTAGATTTATTTTTGCGAAACCCAAACTGTTGAGGGGATAGCAGATGATAGTGTTCAAGGTATTTAGTTAGTCTTCTATTTATAATACGTTCGAGCACCTTAGATAAGGTACTCAAAACTGCAATAGGGCGATAATTGCTAGGTAAGGTCCCATCTCCACCCTTGAATATCGGATGAATTATTGCCTTTTTCATAGAAGTAGGAAATACGGCTGTTTCAAAACAAAGATTAAAAATATGGCACAGTATGGGCGCCAGGGTATTAGCATACCTCTTTAGGAAAAGAGGTGAGATGGTATCCCAACCAGTGGCAGCGTTCGATCGTAGGGAACCTATGACAGATATAATTTCGTCGGGGTCTGTTGCTTCCAGGACAAATGATTTGGGTGGAATTGATTTTTGGTGGGTCTGTGGAAGTGATGCTGGTTGCAGGGTAATATTTTTGCAGATATGGTCTGCAAGTTTCTTGCCAATGTTCACAAAAAAGGAATTTACTACATTGCAACATTCTACTGGTGTTGATGTGCATGTCAGAAGTTGTGTGGACGATTTTTTGGTATTTGTGGTATTCGTGATTTTGTTTATGGTTTCCCATAATGTTTTTGGATTTTGGCTTGCATTGTTAAGTTCTTGCGTGTCAAATAATCTTTTTGCTTTCCTCAACAGGCCTAAACAAAAGTTTCTGTATCGTTTGTAAGTTATCTTTAGTACTTCATTATCTGGAGATAACTTAAGCTTTCTATGTAAAGCATCCCTGTTTCTTATACACCGTAACAATCCTGGGGTGATCCACGGTTTGAGCATTCTCTTCCTTGCTGGCACTTGTTTTACTGACGTATTATTTGAAATAGCTGTTGCCAAGAGGCCTATTAAGTTATCAGTAGCTGTATTAACGTCTTGCATGCACAGAATATGACTAAAATCAATTTGGGATATCGATTTATCCAGAGCCTCGTAATCGATTCTAGTTATAGTAGATTTGAAAACGGTGCGTTCGCGTTGTGTTTCTATACATAGCAAGGAAGAGTGATGATCAGTGACTGTAGTATCATAGACAAATGTGATGCATGGACATTTTGTTTTTAAAATTAGGTGATCCAGGCAATTGTTTCCTCTAGTTGGCAGGGTATGCGCAGGAAGAAAACCATGTGAGGCTAAACAGTTTAGATATTCGTGAGAACGTGTATCAGTAGAGGTAGACTTTATGTCTATATTTAAATCACCAGTTATGATTACTGTTTTAAATTTGTTTAGTAATAATAGTACATTATTTAGAACCAAAAGAAAATCATGGAGATTATTATTAGCTGGTGAACGGTAAATACAAACTATTGCCACTTCCGATTTAATTTTAATTATGAGGCCAGAAGCAGCGTGGCCAAAGTCTGGTTCTTCATATGTAACGAGAAGATCAGACTTCAAATATACTACCACACCATCACTCTGATTGAGGTGTTTGGTCGTCTTAAGCGCAGTATAGTTTTGCAACATTGGAAGATAGAAATTGGTAGAACAGGCTAACCAACATTCTGTTAAGACCACCAGATCACAATCAAATGAGATACGGTGCAGTAGAGTTTGTAGATTTAGGAAGTTACAATTTAGAGAACGAATATTTTGCGAGAGTATTTTTAGATATCTATTTGGATGTTTTAATAGACTGTTAGTTTGTTCAGGGGCACATGAGTGAACTTTCGATACAGAGAGTTCGTCAATTCCATCAATTAAATGGTCTACGTCATTATTCATTTTTACGTTTTGAGCTAGCTTGGAGAGAGGGGGTAAATTGGGTTATCAAGAATAATTTAGTTATTAGGCGTATCTGTTGAATTTGACGAGAGAATGTATGACACAGAACAATATTGATCAATTTAACAGTTTCATAAATTGTGCAAGCTAATAAACACCACCAGGTATTCGTAATAATCAGTGATTGATTGTATAGTATTATCGAAGTGCATAGTTGTGAAAGTTGTTGTGTTCGTGTAGGATGTAAATTTTTTTGTGTTATATTTGCAATGTTTACATGAAATACTTGTATAGATTCATAATGATAATAAAGATATTTAATCAAGTTACATGCATGAGTTCTTAAATTTAATTCTTTCGAGTAACTGAAACAATTAAAAATTAGCTTATCTAAGTTTAGTGATATATAAGTAGAAAAATAGTGACAAATATTACGTAGTCATGCATCTGCGGCATCGTTGACAGTTGCGATGTTAATAGAGGGCAGTTGTTGCAGTTGTAGTTCACTTTTGATCAGGATGACTTGACTATCGGGATTCTTTTTTAACATTACTCGTCCATTAGATGTCCAGCAAAAGCTATATTTGTTTGATTTTGCGTAATTTCTGGTGAGGTAAAACAGTCTTTTGGTCTGAAGGGTCAACTGCTCAGCTATGTATACCGGAGCTCCTGGAGTAGCTTTTAAGCCTAGATGTGTTGAGCACAGCTTATGATTAGGGTTTTGCTTATTATAATCCTTAACCGCTGTTAGGAACTTGGACTTCGTGAGGGCATTCGAAAACTCGACTGTTAAATTTGATGTTATATTTTCCTTCTTTGATGGTTGTCTTATTACATCACGAATACTAGTAGGCTCTGTTTGCATGTGTAGTTGGCTTGACAGATGCTGTATCATGTCGTACAATACAATTTTACTCTCGTTTGCTATTTTGGGAACATTTCGAATTTCCACAGATGTTTTAATAAAGTTTCGCTCGAATGATTCGACTTTTTCCTCTAGTGTTGATAACTTGATCACCATAGTGTTTCGTTCTTTTTCTAGTCCCGTAATCTTACTTTCTAGTAACGTTACCTGATCGGAGACAAATGTCAATGATTTCTCCAGTTCGCCAGTTATGTCCTTAATCTCAGTATTGTGTTTTTTTATTTCCATGAGATGCTTTTCCATTCTATCTAGACGTTCATTTTGAGCGCACATCATTTCTTTCATCACTTCGATGATTTCTGTCTTGGAGGAGGAGACCTCCAAGACAGAATCCTCACCTTCATTAGCGCCCACAGATACACATTTGCGTTTTGCCCGTTGGGTAATATTGAGTTGAAGGCAGTCGTCTACACAAAGCTGTTCCGATTCGGAGCGGGAAGGTACATTTCCCATCGGGGGAGTCTTAAGTGTATTTGACATTTTATATTTTATTATGGTATCGCTCCCGCTCACGCTTATAATTTGTGGCAAGCTCCGTTGGTGACGTAGTGCTTGCGTAAGCGCAATGTCTGGCGACTACTTCTGTCTTGATTGTTGTTGTCTTCTTCGTACGGCGGCCACAGCTCAGTAGATTAACCACTACGCATGTACTGCACGCCTAGTACTTAAACTGTTTTATTGTCGTTTTGTTGGCAATATATTTTAATTTTTAATTACTTATTCAAAAAATCGAGAAAACAAACTACTACGAATGCACACGTCCAAACGCTTTCGCGGTCCGTGGGGAAGTTATGTCCCATACAACAATAAGTTACGTGCTTGGACTTAAAATTTCTCTTCCTTCGCCCTTTCAGTGATGGTACAGACAAAGGGATTACTGCCACATGATTGGACTTTGTGACAATGTATGTAGCTATAGCATAATGACAGATTACTTATGTGTAGCGAACAAAAGGACTGGCAGTGCTTATTGATGAAAACAACCCAAAACCATACAATGCGGATCTGTTCGTTTAGGTGCTAATTACTTTTATTCATATAGCTCGCTACAAAAACATAATAATTAGCGGCGATATTAACATTAATATCCACGATCAAAGCCAAGACTCAAACAAACATACTTACTTAAATTTACTAGCCTCACACGGAATACTGCCTACTCACACATTACCTACACGTCATCATGCCTGTCTTGACCATTTCGCATTAAAAACCCAGTGGCCTGCTGCAACACTTGTAGCACACTCGGCACTAACTGATCATGAAACGGTAATATTATTTCTCGCAAATAAGAACTCTAAAACAGATGTAAAAAAATCAATGATCCGAATCAATCATGAGCAGTTGGATAATGACATTAAGCAACTCAACTTCAGAGAAGTATATAACACACGTGATCCAAATGTTGCAGCAGAAACTATGGTAAATCAAATAAAGAAAGTTATAGATACTAACTCTCAAACTGTCAAGGTCCCTAACCGTAAAAAGATCGTGAAGGCGTGGATAACGCCAGGCATTCTTCGTTGTGCCCGACACAGGGACAACTTGCATAAAAAATTAAAAAAGACACCAGAAAATCATGACCTTAAAATTACCTTTACTAGATACAGAAATTTCTGTAACAAATTAATAAAGAGAATTAAAACAGAATATGAAAAAATTAAAATAGCTAAGGCAGGAACAAATCCTAAGCAACTTTGGACAGCAATAAACACCATTACACATAGAATCAAAAAGAAAGAAACTTCGTCTGATTTGTTAAGATTGTCAGAGACACCTGAACTATCGTTAAACTCAGTTAATAATTTCTTTGCTGAGATTGGTAGAAATCTTGCGGAGAAAATTTCAGACCCAGCAGACTCTTCTGTCTTACCTGCTAATAGTAACTCGCAATCAATGGTTCTATTACCAACAAATGAAGATGAAGTTGAAAGAGTATTAATGTCTCTTCGCAATGACTGTGCGGTGGGGTGGGATAAAATATCCAGTAACCTTCTTAAGAAGCATAAAGAGATAATTGTACCACCTCTGACATATATTTGTAACATGGCTCTCTCATCAGGCAAATTCCCTCAAGTTTTTAAAAGATCTATCGTACACCCGGTCTTCAAGAGTGGGGACAGAAGCCGTGTCAACAATTATAGGCCTATAGCAGTGCTGCCAGCTTTGTCTAAGGTACTTGAGCGGGTCATGAATAATAGACTAAAAGATTACCTCGAGAAGCAAAATTTACTTTCTCCAACACAATATGGCTTTAGATCTAGTAAATCCACGTCTGATGCAGTACACGATCTTACCAACTATATCGTCACTAATATGGACAGTAAGAAAAAGGTATTAGGCATATTTTTGGACCTTGCTAAGGCGTTTGACACGGTTTCTGTGCCCATTCTAGTCCGAAAAATGGAGTGCATGGGAATTAGAGGGGTCCAGTTGGAGTTGTTTAGAGACTACTTGAGTGAGCGTACTCAGTGCGTTAAGGTGAATGAGTTCATAAGTGAGGAACGGACTGTCTCTTATGGCGTACCCCAGGGCAGCGTACTTGGCCCAACCCTCTTCCTCATATACATTAACGACCTGGGTATGCTCACACTCCCAAAAGGGAAGATTATAACATTTGCAGACGATACCGCACTACTTTTCAATGCTGACACATGGGTTGAGGTCTTTTCACATGCTCAGCAGGGTTTCAATACTGTGACAAAGTGGTTACGGAATAACAAATTAACACTAAATGCTGATAAAACTAATTACATTGCATTCACTCTAAAAACCAGTAAAAACGATCCCAACTCAGCTACATCTTATGCAATCATAGCACACAATTGTCAAACACCTCAAGAAAATGATGCATGTAATTGTCCACACCTTAGAAGCACTCAACATATTAAATACCTGGGTATAGTTATAGATAATACCCTCAGATTCCGGGAACACATTGATGCACTTAATACTAGGTTACGCAAGCTGATATATGTCTTTAAAACGTTGAGGGAGGTGGCAGATGCGAAGCTAACTAAAACAGTATACTTTGCCCTCGCACAGTCATTGCTAACCTATTGCATCAATGTATGGGGTGGAGCTCCAAAGTCTACACTCCTAGTACTGGAGAGAACGCAAAGAGCCATACTAAAAGTGTCTTCGTTTTTACCTTACCGTTACCCTACAGAGCTCTTATATAAAGATGCGAAAGTTCTCACAGTGCGTCAACTATTCATTAAGAGCATAATTTTAAAACAGCATTCTATGATATCATACCACCCTTCATCTTCACAAGGTAAGAGAAGATACAACCCCGTGGATCGGCCAAACATTCGCCTTACAACCAAATTTTCAAAGCGTTTCTTCTGCCATATTGGTGGTTTTCTTTACAATAAAATTAATAGGATGCTACCGATAGTTAATCTTACTAAGATCATGTGTAAAAAGAAAATAACTTCCTTTCTACAAGCACTAAATTATGACAACGAGAAACTACTTGCTACTCTGGTTTAACATTTCAAACGTAATTACACACACACACCATCACCATCACATACTTACACTTCCACACGCAACACACACTCATATACTTATATGCCCATATACACACACACACACATATACTAACCAATATATATTTATTTATTGAAAATAATTATGTATGAGTTCACCGATCAGTATACAATACTTAATGTTAATGTAACGAGAAAATTAATTACTATATAAAAGGCGGGGTCCTGGTGTCCTGAAATACAGGCTTGCAGCCTAGTTTAGGCACCAGTCTTCCACAATAATAAAACACTTGTCACTACATTTTAAGAATTTGATGTATTGTAAAATATTGTGGTGAGAAAATAAACATTTATTATTATTATTATTATTCAGCTCAATCTGCTTTTCTCCATAGAAAATATCAGTTTTGTATAGAGATGGGTACGCATCCGTTCAGCTTGTCGCGTGAATTCTCTTTATGAGGTAAACGGGCATGAAATGAGAAGAAAAGCCAAAAGTCTTGAGCATCGACGCTGAGTTACTAGCCTGTCGGTTTTTTATCGTTTACATTTCGGGGAGTGTGCATTGGAATTGAACAATTTAATTCAGCCAAGTCCGTTCCATCATCGGACCACAAGACGTACGGTATTGCGCCACCGGTACATTGTGGACATCCCAACCATACGTACAAAGCGGGAACACATTCATGATGCGTACAGCTAAGGAGTGGAATTTCCTGCCGGAGTCTGTGATTTCTGATAGCCTAGATAACCTAGGGGTCTTTAAGTCAAGAGTGAATAGGTTACTTCTAGGCAAGCGTGCTCCATCGTCGGCCACATCATCACTTTTCATCAGGTGAGATAGTGGTCAAACGCAAGCCTATCCATAATAAAAAAATAAATAAATGTGCTTTTATCTTGCGTATGCTAATGAAATACTGACCACAGGGTCAGTGCTATTCCACCGCGAACGCTATGATGGCCTTTCACAATCTTACGTTACTGTATGTGGCTGATAGAAGCATAAGTGTAACCATAATCGTACAACGAAACGCGAAAAACGTACACTTAAAGCCATTAAAATAAACATGTTCTTTCTATAATCGACACCTTAGTCTCAACTCTTATCCATTAATATTATAAATATCATTATTATTTTTTTAAAGGATGTAGTTTTTGCCAGATCTATTCCATAGGAAACCACCATGGTTCCCCATGGTCGATTTACACTAGCTGCTAAGATTTTACAAATGCCTATGTAGGCCTACCTATAAGATTTTTTTCACAAATAGAACAAAATTAAATCAACCTAGAACAGTGGTGGCCGAGTGGTAACTGCCCCGACTTACGAATTGTAGGTCGCGGGTTCAAACCCAGCCAGGCGCATTACTTTGTGTAATTTATTTCATTACCACTGCTCTCAAAACGGTGAATAAAAACATCGTGAGGAAACCGGCATGCCCTAGAATCAAAAATTTGAAGACATGTGACATTCACCAACACGCACTGGGCTCGCGTGGTGGATTACAGCCCATTCCCTCTCCTAGAGAGAGGAGGCCTAAGTCCCAGCAGTGGGAATATTTAAAAGGCTGGTTGTGCTATTTTATGCTTAATCAACCTATGGATGAACCTACATCTAGAACTTTAAATCACACAATCGCACTAATATTATAAAGTCGGAAGTGTGTGTGTTTGCATGGGATCAAAATAGACAGTAATCTATGAATCCATGGAGTCTACAATGTTCTCACATTAACATTATTTGTTCACATTTAACCTTTTACCAGACGGGAGGACACCATTTCTCATCGTAGACACAATCCCTTTATCAAAAGAGTAGGGTAGCTTACTCGAGCCGAGACGCAGTAACCATAAGATATCCCAGTGATATTATAAATGTGAAAGTCTAAACATTTAGATGCTCGTTTTTCAATCACTCCTCAACAACTGAACTTTAAAGACGGCACGGTTGGCTTAAAGACTGAGCGATTGACTGCTTTGTGCTATGTGCAGTGATGACATATGGCTCGGGAACGTGGTCGCTCACAATGGGCCTCATCAGAAGGCTTAAGGTCGCCCAAAGGGCAATGGAAAGGGCTATGCTCGGAGTTTGCTTGAGTGATCACATCAGCAATGAAGATATTCGCAGGAGA
This sequence comes from Mythimna impura, assembly GCA_905147345.3. NCBI lineage: Eukaryota > Metazoa > Arthropoda > Insecta > Lepidoptera > Noctuidae > Mythimna > Mythimna impura. The sequence continues at coordinate 18,315,220 of LR990356.1, read as the reverse complement.
ACCAAGGTTATCGACATAGACCGAAATATCGCCAAAAAAAAAATGAGATCGACGACTCGGGTTCGGGCCAGACTGTTACCGGACGACCGGACGGCGAGCTACCCATTACTCGTCGTCTGCAAGTCACGTCTACGGTAGCTGGTAGTCGGGATCGGGGTCCCGGAGGCTGGGGTGTGAAAGATTGTCCGAAGGAGTAAAACATGCATGTACATACAAATTTGCCGACCTCACTTTGTCATAAGAGAACAACAGCTTACTACAAAGATGAAGTAACCATTACACATATTAAACTTTATACCTAATCTTCCCGTCATGTTCCTACCTAGGGTCAATAGGTCAGGTTAGGTTAGCACTGAGTTGTCGACCCCATTAGGTTAATTAATACTGAAATAATAACTAACGCCACGAGAATTAATTACTTACTGTTATTATATGCACTTGTAATACTTGTGTGTCGTGTAAGTACATTATAGCTGACAGCGGCTTCGCCCGCGTTAATTTCGATCAAGTATTGCGAGCAGTAGTGGGCCGACTTACGAGTTATACGCTGCAGGAACAAACCCAGCCAGGTGCATTACTATGTACAATTTATTTCATCACCACTGCTCTGAAAACGTTGTAGGAAAACATCGTGAGGAAACCGGCATGTCATAGAACCAAAAATTCAAAAACATGTGACATCTACCAATCCGCACTGGGCCCGCGTGGTGGATTTTGGCCCATTTCCTCTCCTAGAGAGGAGGGCGGAGTCCCAGCAGTAGGAACATTATAAGGCTGATTATAAGTATATAGGTATATTATTATAGACGTAAAGTCGAACTCAAAGCCAAATAAAAAATTGTTTTCACAAAAATTTATACTACTACATAGAAAAAAAGTCGTGCAGCTGCAGCCGGCTTCGTGCAGCCACCGCATGTGCTGCCTGCATCCGCAGCCTGCAGCCTAGGTATGTCAAATGGCACCTTTATGAACATAGGCCTCTCCCAAGTCTCACAACGACCGATCCTATGCGTCTCGCATTCATCATATCCTCGCGACCCTCACCAGGTCATCGGTTCACCTTATGGGAGACCTTCCAATGCTACGTCTTCCGCTACGCGGTTGCCACTGCAGAACCTTTCAGTCCCATAGACCCCCTGCCCAATGCCACTTAAGTTTGGCGATTCTTTGGGCTATGCTTTTAATTCTTCTGTGGATATCTATACTATACCCTATTCATCTGGGCTTGAGAGGCGCTTACAGTACCAGGTTTTTAGCTAAAATATGTTCAAAATCTGAAAGTTGCAGCTATATCTATATATAAAAGGAGAAACTGACTGGCTGACATATCGACGCACAGCCGAAACTACCAAGGAATGTGTTTTGAACAAGGTTTCCTTTTATGAAGTAGGCGAGCACTAAGAGAGGATTTTCCAAAATTGACCCCTTAAAAAAACCTACTAACACACGGGCAATGCCGCTGACAGAAGCTAGCAACTTATATTCGGTCATCCTACGTACTTCGCATAGAAACAAACAATATGAACTACAAGAGAAAAGACTACACGTGTGTAAAATATAACGTTTTCTTCGAAACATTTCACAATCAATAAGCAAGTATAAGATTCTTAATCCTACACGGTATAAATCGCAAGTCACATATATATGTCTACCTATTATACATATACATAGGTTCATATATGTAGGAAGAAACGAGAAAACTAGCTGAAGATCCGATCCCATCTAACTGTAAAGTAATACCACTATTTCATTTTATTTCGTTCAGTAGATGCAGTTAACTAGACTTTAAAGATATTGAAGTATCTGGAATGCTATTTTTACGAGTGTTTAACAAGATTTTTACGGTAAATCTGTTCTCAATCATGATTTATTTTAAAACTAGCTGAACTTGTAGACGTTATCTGTTACCTACAACCAAAATCCCAACAGAAAAAAAAAACACAATCAGTTAGGTATTACCGATTTTTTTTTCTAATTTTCGTTTGACAAAAACTTATACGGGTTCTGGCGATTGTTTTTTTATATTTGTTCTATTTTTCATACTAATAAACAGCATTAACTTTTTTTAACTAAAAATATTTACTCTCTTGTAATATTTCTGATAGGATTATTCAAAAGAGTTACCATGGCTTTCAAAAAGAGGCCAAATGTAGAAACACTGTGGATTTTAGCCAGTTAAAGTCTGACACTCCCTTTCACTCCACGTAAAGCAGAAGTCAATTAATGATTATATCCACTTAGAAAGGCTCATTTTAATAGTAATGATAACATTCGCACAAAAAACTTAAGAAAGAACTTGTAGACGTAGACTTGCGCCCGTGTGTTTTTTGTGTGTGGCCTCTCGCAGGTCAACCTAGGAGGTTGTCGGCTGCTTAACCGGACTTGCCTGTGGCGGCCTCGATTCAAGAATCAAAGCCTCCAGCCAGGGCTTACTTAACTAAACTTAAAACTAAGCGACTATATACGCTAAGGGCACCCCCTGTGGGGTACGGACCTCGGCTTAGGGCGTCGCTGGGGGAGGGCAGCAAGGGACGGGCTGGATCGCACCAAGATATTATTATTATTACCGGGAAATTTTAAAACTTTGGAGCAGGGTAATGGGGTCGTCGGGGGTGACAAGAGTATGCCTAGGACGGCGAATCTTTGAGATTCGGGAGGGTTCGTATCGGGCAGCCGATACGATGAGGGGGTTGCGGTGTTTCACAGCAGTATCGAAGAAACGCTTGCACAGGCGTTTCATGAACTGCTGGATGGTGGGGATTTTGAGATCTAAGTGTAGATTCTCATTTCGGACCTAATAAGGGGCACCGAGGATTTTACGGAGGGTCCGGTTTTGGAGGGTCTGCATCCTATGGAGGAAACGGCGCTTGGCGTGTGCGAAGATAGCACAGGCATAAGTCATGATCGGGCGGATTACTTACTGCTGTAAAGAGGCGCAGCTTGCACTTAAGTGACAATTTGCTGCGAGCAGTCAAGAGATAATGGAGCCTACCTTGAGCGAAAGCGGCGAGCGAGCGAGCCTGCTTTATGTGCTCGGCGAAGGTCAAGTGCTGATCGAGGATCACTCCGAGGTACTTGGCTTGCTTCTCCCAGGGGATTGGCTTGCCGTACATGGTGATCGGAGGGGGAGGGAGGACGGACTTCCGCTGTCTCGAGTAGAGAACAGCTTGACTCTTATCATGGTTAACCTCAATTCTCCATTTCCGGAACCATTTGCCCAAAATGTTTGCGGAGGTTTGGAGATTGCGAGCGATAACTCTGGAGTCACGACCGGTGTAGTAAATTGCCGTGTCGTCGGAGAATAGAGCCAACTGGGCCTTTTTACTCTGGGGAATGTCGCTGGTGAACAGCGTGAAGACTAAGGGGGATACTACGGAGCCTTGCGGGACTCCTGCTCGGATGGGTTGGGGGGAGGAGAGGGCACCCTCAATTCGATAGCGGAAGGTGCGATTCGACAGAAAGTCTCGCATGATGAGCACGAGACGGTCTGGCACACCGAGTTGGTATAGCTTATATAATAAACCATTGTGCCACACCTTGTCTAATGCTTTCGCTATATCGAAATACAAAACACCCGTCATCGCATTACGCTGGAAGCCAGCGCTTAGGTGCTCTACGATGCGGTGGACTTGGTGGATGCATGAGTGCTCGGTACGGCGCCCGTATGTTCCATCATTTGTCTGTAATATAGACAAATCACACCTTTAATTACAAGTTGATAGGCAGGTTCGTTTTAAGTAATTTTAAGACTCGGCCCTGGTACGAAAGGCAACGAAGGAACAGGAGTGGGTTTTTAGTCAGTAAAAGTCTGACACTATTTCCCGCCCCGCCGGGGATGTCATTAGATGATTTTCCCACGGAAAAAAAAAATTACTTAAAGTTGAAATGTAAAAAATTCCGATTAGGTCTCTATAATTCTAAAGGCGCGAAATGTCGTCGGAGCATCGGCGTCTTTGAATGGTTAATAATATTTATACTTAGATTAAATTATTTATTTACAGTTCTTTTTTATTCACACTTTATAATAAAGTTTACTATTTTTGTTTTAGTTTTTTTACTACCTGCCTTTAGTCTGTGTTCTGTAAGCGTGCCCGCGGCATCACCTGGCGCTAACAGAACACCAGCGCTGCGTTATTTACTTTTTTGTTTTAAATATCGCAGCCTAATGCTGAGATAGGAGCGTTTTTGGCCTCGCACAGGACTTTTTTTATTTATTTTTTCATCTTTGTAATGTTGTTTTTTTTTTTAAATTATTTTTCATATTATGTAATTAATAGATTAGCTACTTTTTATTTTATTTATTTTTTCTTCTAGACGTAATCAGAACAGTAATATAAATAATACAACACTACCTAATTTAAATAGTGAAACAGTGTCGCCAACGTAACCAAATGAACTTGAATTTATTCTATGTGTATTTTACTTCATGCTGAGTTTGTTTTTTCCGAGACAGAACAAGCTAAAATATTATTGCACTCTATTCTACAAAGCTCTCAGTTGTATTATTGAGAGTAAACCTCTTACAAAGTTTACATACACTGTGAATTTAGCGAGACATATTCTAAAAACTACTTTAGAAATAATGCAATGACAAGAACAAAATTTTAGTAGAATGGTACAAACGTTGAGGGAGCTGTATTCGTGTAGGTATTAAGTTTATTCATTTAAGTATATATCGTATGATTGTATTTTATCAATAGTTTTTGTCTTTTTTCTCTCTTTTATTGCACCTGCCACTATTTTTCTCTGCATCACCAAAAGTTGACAGATTAAGAAGCCTAAGGCATTAATTCCGCCTCTGTAAAAAGAACAATGGGTAGCTCGCCGTCCCATCGTCCGGTAACTGTCCGGACCGAGCCCAAGTCGTCGACGGCGCGTACTGTTGGAACGGAACAGTTGGCGCGCTTCAAGGAGATGTCAGCTAACCGTATGGGCCCAGCAAGGTCGAAGCCTATTGGGGCCAAGGGTTTGTTTCTGAAAAGAAAACTCGGCCCTGGGACGAAGACAAAGAAAGAACAGGAGTGGATTTTTAGTCAGTAAAAGTCTGACAAGCCTTCGCGCTTCGCTCAAGAGCGGGGGATGTCAGAGCCATTTGTCAACAATGGCAATACGCACTTGTCATAGACTTTCTGTGGTATTTCGGGCGAGAAAATATCACTTGTACCAAAAAAAAACGTGTAACACGTGTATAAGGTTATGGTGTTTGATATCAATTAAACTTACAGTTCTTGCACCGAAAATAAACGATGTATAAAAATTGTTTTTTATCCAGTAGTACCAACAATTTCTGAACAAATCTACCTTAAAATGCTGGAAAATGCGCGTACTTTTCTACGAAATCAATTTTACAACCAAATAATAGAACTCACATCGTGGTATTATCGATTTTCTTGCACTTGAAGAACCGTCTAAACAACTGTGCAAAGATTTACAGATCGTATTTATTTTCGAACCAATAAGTAGAAGCGTGACAATTTAAAGGACTAATAACAAATTGAGGGTGTACTTAAAAAGGTCGTTTTGTACCGAAACTTTTTACTGCGGTGATGAATGGGCAACTTCTTTGTATTTATACGTTTTTGAGGAGGAAACAATGGCTTTAGCATTGTTTTTTATCGTTGCCATCATCACGTCAGTCCTTAAAAGTTGACCATTTTTTTATTGCAGACTGCGGTCTATAATCTCAAATAGATGAGAAAATTATGATGCAGTCTATTTTCAGCCACCTCTTTTGATATCCATTGCCTATGAAGGAGTTGAACACTTCTCTCCAGGAAACACAGGAAACGATCCAGATTCAAATCATATTTATTTGTTTTAGGAGGTCATACCAATAGCATTCATCATCGGATATTGTAATAATCTTCTTTTGGATACTTTCCAAAACATTCGCCGGCAAAATCTATCTACACATGGGTGCACAGAAAGAATAATACGGAAAAATATACGTGATCCTGGACCGCAAAGGGCAACTGAGCGTAGATTTTAGTCTGTAAAAGTCTGATATGCCCTCTCGCTCTACCCTAAAACGGAAGAAGGGAGAAGTCATTGGATAATTTCCCACATAAAAAAAAGTATATTTTTCTGGTCTAGCAAAAGCGTTGAAAGGATATTTTTTTGTCCAGTCACGGCATAGAAAAGGTGGAAAAAGTCTCACAAGATGGATTGCAGGTAATGTTGCCCACGCTGTTGGAAATGTCGGTACGATTATTTTGACGATGTGTAGGAACATGAAGGTTAATTTGACAATCAGAAAAATAGCAGATTACCAAGTGCACATAGGTAACATGCACTTTGCGTTACTTTAATGTAAGTAATGTAATCTGTGAAGACTAGCCCGTTCCATTATCGAATCAATAAAAGTATGGCGTTATATGGTTATACCACCGTCACCGGTACATCGTTGACATCCCCAAGCATACGTGCAAAATTTTTTTTGGAAACACGCTTTAGCAGAGAATTCCACACCTAAGGAGTGCGGGCTTGCAGACGGCGAGCAATGGGTAGCCCACCGTCCGACCATCCGATAACCGTCCGGACCGAGCCCAAGTTGTCGACGGCGCGTATTGTTCCACGCGCGCCTCAGGGAGATGTCAGCAAATCGTAGGGTCGAAGCCTACTGGGGCCATGGGTAGTGTGAAAGCGAAGCCCGGGGCCCTGGGACGAAGGCAACAAAGGAACAGGAGTGGGTTTTTAGTCAGTAAAAGTCTGACACTATCTCTCGCTCCACCCAAGGGCGGGATTTGTTATTAGATGATTATCCCACCTAAAAAAAAAACACCTAAGGAGTGGAATTCGCTGCTAGAGTCTGAGTTTCCTGATAGCTACAACATATGGGTATATAAGTTAAGAGTGAATAGGTTACTGTTACAAGCGTGCTCCAACTTCAACCATATCGTTTCTTACCATTAGTTGAAATAATGATTAAACGCGAGCGCGTGTTAAGACTCTTATGTAACTTCATATGAATAAGTACTTTTTTGGTGTGCAATAAATAAATACATAAATAAATTAATTCTGTTCATTGTCTTGTATCTCATGGGCATTTTGTTTATCCATCTGTTTTTTGTGTTTCCGTGTTACTACGAAGCCACACCCTATTACATGAGACTTCAACATACATACTTTTTCATTGTTTTGACGGACTGGTCTTGATTATTCAAACGTACCTGTAAAAAAAAGAAAGAAAGGAAATTATTTATTTGAGACTCATTGATCAAAAACAATAAATTTTAAAAATATTAACTAATGTTTATCGAATAACTTAAGTAAATATCCAAAAATATCAACATTAAAAAAAAACTGGACGTCTGCGAGTCGGACTCGTGCACTGAGGGTTCCGTACAAACCTGACCTATGTAAACAGTTCAATTTCTGAATGGAGTTTCGAAGATATTTTCGCATCGCCAAAAAAAAATTTTTTTTTGTGACGTAACAACAAATTTACTGTTTTCAGATTTATTCCCTGTCCTATAATAAGACCTTGTTTAAAGTCAAATTTCAGGATTCTAGGACAACGGGAAGTACCCTAGCTTTGTGTCAAATTTCAGGATTCTAGGACAACGGGAAGTATTATATGAATTTTGATTTCCTTGAGAGTGAAAAAAAAAACGTATTTTTCGAAATATACGTTTTTTGCAACATAATCGGCCGAATCTTTTTTTTTCACAGTTTCAAGGAACCGCAGACTTGAATATATTGTTTTAATTTTAACTCGATACCTCCACGCGTTCCCGAGATAAAGGGTCTTGACAGACAGACACACAGACGGACGGACAACAAACTGATCCTATAAGGGTTCCGTTTTTTCCTTTTGAGGTAGTATACGTTAGAGTTTTACAATTATTGAGTGAGTGTATACAATTATTTGTAGCATTCATCATTAGAAGAAGGAAACAGAAAAATAGATCAGAAATTTCTTTCAGCATACCTAGCTGCGAAAGGAGAGTTGTAAGAAATAGAGATTTAAACACCATGTGTAAGAGTAATAGGAAAATAAGAACACGCAAAACAGTTATCTATAAAATAATATAACAAATAATTAAAGATAATACTATCATAGCATAGTCACATAGTCGGCCTTATACCTAATGCTCCCACTGTTGGGACTCAGGCCTCCTCTCTAGGAGAGGGAATGGGCCGTAATCCACCACGCGGGCCCAGTGCGGGTTGGTGGATGTCACATGTCTTCGAAGTTTTGGTTCTAGAACGTGCCGGTTTCCTCACGACGTTTTCCTTCACAATTTTGAGAGCAGTAGCGATGAAATAATTTTTTTCGGTTTGAATCTGCGACCTACAACTCGTAAGTCGGGGTCGTAACCACTCGGCCACCACTGCTCATTATACTATCATAATTATCAAAATACAATATAAAAATCACAAAAATACGTCATGTGAAGAGGAGAGAGGAAACGCAAGTTACTAAAAGAGTTATGAGGATACGTTAAGATGGATGGAGAAAGAAAAGAAGGCCAAAGAAAACATGAATGCATTGTGTTAAGGAAAACGAAGTCAGTGATAGCGTGACGGTTGACTGGACACAATGGAAGAAAAAGAACGTGTTGCGCCGATCCCAAATAACATGGGACAAGGGTAGGAAGATTTATGAGTCTATAATTGTTTGAAAACAAAACAATGCTATTCGTAGTGTTTATGGCCTTAGCGTTGTTTTGTTTACACATAAACGTAGGAGTATCTGCATACCCCACTACGTAATGCAAATTCCGTTACTATTGCTGGATTGAAATTTAATCAAAACCCAATTTAGGTACCAGCGTCTAATACTATAGTATTATAGTATTACTATAGTATTATATAGACGGGTTTGTTGGTACGTGCCTAATACATACCAACTAAACAGTGTTTGACAAAGGAGATTGGCGAGTTGGGTACCTCATCAAAATCCAAACGTTTCAAAATCTACTTAGATGCAAATTATAGGTCTTATATCCGTAATTATTTTCCAAGCTAAAATGTTTTAATAGTTGTAGGGAGTATTTAAAAAAACCATGATTTTAGGGTGCAACCCCGTTACGGTAATAAAACGCACTAATGCAAAACAAAACGCATTAAAAAGATCCAATTATATTATTATACGTATTACGCGCCAGTGTTTGTCACTTATATCAAATACAAAAAAAAATATTTATCTAATAGCGTCATTGTCATGATATTTTTCTACTTCACTTTTGACATTGGCAGAATGGTCGACATCGGCTTTGCTTGCCACATTATGAAATAGAATCTTCATGATATTTTTGTAAATGTATGATCTGAATGCTATAACAATGTCGGCAGTTGATCTTCGGTGTAGATACTGTAATTGGCGCTTATCACGCCTTCGGCTTCGCCGGCATTGTCTTGTCTGCCGAGGATGATAACCTGAGGCCCGAGGTTATATTTATATCAATTTAATATCCCCAAGTCTTTTTTTTTTTTTTTCGGTGGGAAAATCGTCTTATGACATCCCCCGCCCTTGGGCGGGGCGGGAGATAGTGTCAGACTTTTACTGACTAAAAATCCACTCCTGTTTCTTAGTTGCCTTTCGTACCAGGGCCGAGTTTTCCTTTCAGAATCAGACCCTTGGCCCCAGTAGGCTTCAACCCTGCTAGGCCCCTACAGTTGCTGACATCTCCTTGAGGCGTGGAACAGCACGCGCCTTCGACGACTTGGGCTCGGTCCGGACGGTTACCGGACGGTCGGACGGCGAGCCACCCATTGCTCGCCGTCCGCAAGCCTGCGCCTACGATGGCCGGAAATCGGGATCGGAATCCCGGCGGCGATTGGGGCGTGAGGACCGTTGCCTCACGCGATCGGCCGCCTCCTTTGCTAGCATTACTGCTTCGCAGAAGGAGGCGACCGCCTGCCACTCCTCCTCGCTCCGGACCATGGCCTGTACCAAGGCCCGGCGCGAGAGATCGCCGCCGCCGATCGCCCTCACGAGGACACGGCGTTGCTCTGCCCAAGCGGGACACACCTCCACCGTGTGCTCCACCGTGTCCTCCGGGTGGTCCACACAATGGTGACACCCGGGCGTTTCTTCCGCACGAATCCGGTGCAGGAACCTCCCGAACTTACCATGTCCGGTGAGGACCTGCGTCATGCGGAAGGTAAGGACGCCGTGTTGCCTTTCCAGCCACTCCTCAAAGAGGGGACTTACCGCCATAATTATGGCGTGCCCAAATATCCCCAAGTCTAATGTATGTCTTACCATTACATATTTTGATAGACTCTATTGTAGCATTCAAATCCATATATTCATTCTCTGAAACAATAAGCCTGTATGTGATACTGAAAATACATGGGTTTCTGCCAATCTCCTTTTATCTATATACCTATTTTGGTACTTGTTTCTGTCAGTGGCTTCGAAGGCATAAAAAGGCGAAAATTATCCCAAAAGAACATACATACATACATACATATTCAGCCTTTTAATGTTCCCACTGCTGGGACTCGGGCCTCCTCTCTCTAGGAGAGGGAATGGGCTGTAATCCACCACGCGGGCCCAGTGCGGGTTGGTGGATGTCACATGTCTTCGAATTTTTGGTTCTAGGACATGCCGGTTTCCTCACGATGTTTTCCTTCACCGTTTTGAGAGCAGTGGTGATGAAATAAATTACACAAAGTAATGCGCCTGGCTGGGTTTGAACCCGCGACCAACAATTCGTAAGTCGGGGCCGTTACCACTCGGCCACCACTGCTCTTACTTTAAAGAACATACTCCCGAGATAAAACGTATCCTACTTTTTATACCAGGACATGGGCTACCCGTGTACTAAGTTTCATCTAAATCCGTTCAGTAGTTTGAGCGTGAACAAGTACCATACAGATACAAACTTTCGCCTTAATAATATTAGTGTGATGTGGAGTTTGTATTTGCAATATTGAGATAGGGTATCATGAAGATAGTTGAATCGTGAACACGAGGCATTAGAAGGCACCGTTGATTGAAGATCTCTCACTGATCTAATCATACGCACGCATCTGTCAAACTTGAAGATAAACCTGTTAGCGGCTTAAGTAGCCTATTTTAGAATGCATTCCATTATGTGGTAAATGTACACCATATCAATAAGGTAAGATCCCAACGTAACTGTATATATGTGTATGCTACTTTGCTAAAAAAACAAATACATTTGCAATTGTTTGAATGCATTGTTTTAATGGTGTAAAACCATCTTCACATTATTGCCTTTCTAATGAGATCGGTTTGGTGCACATCGAAAATTGCTCGACCTACATTATTTTATAACACTTTTTTAAGGTGAGAAAACATCCAATGACTTCTCTCGTTCTTGGGCGGAGCGAGAGGGTGTGTCAAACTTTTACTGACTAATATCACACCTATGTTTCTTCTTTGCCTTTCGTTCCAGGACTCTGGGGTTCCCTTTCGGACAACCCATGGATTTATAACTCTTACTGAAATGCGTTAAAGGCAACCAAAATATACAACAAGCAATGAAACTGCAATTCCATTAGAACTAAAACCGAATTGCAACAAACAGTCACTAAAATTTCTGAACTTAGTTTTCACTAAAACATTTTACCTCTATTTTATTTTCAAGTTACAATAAAACAGAATCGTAAAGTGAACTGATTCTCAGAGTATAATAATAAATCTTGGATAATATTTATTTGGTAAATAGGTCATGGGGGATTTGGGCCGTTTATCCTCTTTCAGGATTTTCACGAGACCTTTGAGACATTACCACAGATTTTTGGGCAAACAACTGGGATAAACTAAATGTATTACTGTCTCTTTTGGACAGGCGTAACGAGACAGAGACGGAACAACTCTCAAAGTTGTCATTCCTACTAAAAATTAGCGATACGTTGTCGCAGTGGTCGAGCAATCGACTGCGCTGCGTGTTGTGGGTTCAATTCCCGCACGGAACAAATATTTGTATGGCCTACAGGTAGTTGTTCAGACAGCCTGCGCGGAAACTCACGACGCGCTACAGCGCCATGGCAGTCCCAACAGCATCCTAAAGGCATTATTGAATTGAGCATGTAGGGCAGAGAGCAGTGGTGGCCGAGTGGTAACGGCCCCGACTTACGAGTTAATAATAATAATAATAATTCCACAACTATCACACAACGCCATCCAGTCTCAAGCTAAGCAGAGCTTGTGTTATGAGCACTAGACAACTGATAAACATACTTATATATTTCTAAATACATACATATTATAGATAAAGTTTACGCGCATTACTTTGTGTAATTTATTTCATCACCACTGCTCTAAAAACGGTGAAAGAAAACATCGTGAGGAAACCGGCATGTCCTAGAACCAAAAATTCGAAGACATGTGACATCCACCAACCCGCACTGGGCCCGCGTGGTGGATTACGGCCCATTCCCTCTCCTAGAGAGGAGGCCTGAGTCCCAACAGTGGGAACATTATAAGGCCGACTATGCTCTGCTATGCTATGTAGGGCACTATAGGCTCGTTGCGTGTATGACACCCACAGGCCACTCAAATAAAACGATTGATAGAACATATAACGCCTTAAAAAGGTTACTTTGACGTTATTAATACAACGAGTGTGCAGACGAACAAATTGCTTCTCACAGACAATGCCCTGCGCTCCCTCTCTATATCTCCGTAGTCCCTTAAGTCACTTGTGACAATGTGGTCAAGGTACTTAATATACCTAACAATAAACAAGCAAGTAAATTAAAGTCCCAGACACTACTGGTTACTGTAACAAGAAAATTAACTTCCACCGCCATTTGCAACGTTATTCCAGTGCTGTTAATTTTCCGGCGACGCTTTATGCAGCTTAGAAAGCGCTGTATGAAACGAGAGAGCTTTCTTTTTTGCACCGGTGATTTCTTGCGACATTGTTGGCAGGAATAGTTTTTACAAGCCTTTGTTTATTTTGCATTATTTGTATATTTTGTAAGTATTTTTTTTTTTATTGATTTAAACCAGTGCTTGACTGCGATTCCACCTGATGGTAAGCAGTGATGCAATCATTAGCGCACTAGTTTATTAAGAGCCTATTTACTCTAGCCTTGAAGACACCTAAATTATAGTTGGACGGGAAGACCGCAGCAGGCAAATTGTTCCAGTCCTTCATATACGCGGTATAAACGACGAGGCGAAACGCTTAGTCCGGACCTTATAGGTTTCAACAACGTAACGTACCCGACGTACGGCGAGTATCCACCCCGCCGTACGTCGGGTTGTATGTATGTATGTTTATTTAGGGCAAATCTTGTCCAAATGAATTTTGAAACACCTACTCCTAATCGATTAAGCTGAAATTTAAAGAAAGAAAGAAAAACACATATTGACACACATGTGTATTTGGCACACACAATCAAGAAACAATTATATAGAAACGATAAATATAAGAACACAACTCACATAATTTTTGTTCAGTTTGGCTGACCTTGCATTATTACTTTCGACGTCATTCTAAATTCAATATGGTGGATTCTTAAAAATTGCGGCCTAGTTATTTTGTATGCACCCCGATGACATGGGCATTCATTGAAAGGGTGAAATATGTTAAGTAAAAACTAAAAAATAATTTAAAAGCAAGATTTGATTTGAATGCTCTAAAATGAAGAACTACACATTGAATCAAAGTCATTTTCACTTTATTATAATCTACAATTCATATAATATAAAGGTTGTCACGAAATTTTGCTGTCTAAATGAACAAACAATCTCGCGTGTTTTATACTATTCCCTCCGCTCCCTCCCCCTCTATGTGGAGCAAGAGTGTAGGACTTTTACTGCCCGAGCGGGACCTGTCAGTGATACTAACATCTGTTTGAAGCTCGCGTGGAACAAAACGCGCCATCGATCTAAGTTTGGTTCTTGTTGGACAGAGAGCTATAAATTGCTCGCCGTCCGCGGTCCAACGATGGAGTCTTCTACGACGGCCGTAGAGTGAGAATTGCAAGTTCGAGTCGGACTCGCGCACTGAGGGTTCCGTACAAACTTACCTATGAAAACAGTTCAATTCCGGAATTGAGTTACGAAGATTTTTCCGAATCGCAAAAAAAGTTTTTCTTTTGTGACAACCTTACCTTACTACAAATTTACAGTTTTCAGATTTTTCCTATACTTATGTTATGAGTCCTTATAAATATATCAGTGTGGTCCCTCAGTTCACACGCACATGGTTTTTTTATAATTTTTGTATTTTTGAGGTGAGAAATCATCTTTTGACTTCTCGCACTGTAAGGTGGAGCGAGAGGGCTTTTATTGACTAAAACCACACCTGTGCTCCTTCAGTTGTCTTTTGCGTTCCAGGACCATGAGTATATCCTTTTTTTGAAAATTTTGATTCTAGTACATGTCGGTTTTATCACCATTTTCTTTAGAGTTTTGACGACCAGTTTCTATTCAAAGACTAGTGTATCTTAAATACAGGAAGCATTTTATGTTGAGAAATACACATAATGTAAAACTTATAACCGTCCGTAAATATAGGTCCTACGTGTGGGTTCTGTGACATCAGACCTAATAGACCGACAACCCTAATTATTAATGCATAGTTCTAAATAACCCCGGCTACAGGCCGAAACGAGGTTGAATTTTAAAGTCTGCCGTCGATATTATTACTTTATGCGCGATTTAGTAAAGAACTTACTTTATAAAGTTATTTTTTAGTACACGTTTTTATACTGTTGGTATTCAAAAGGATAAAAATGCGTTCAAACAAACAACCTACCACTCTCACTCTAAAACCAATAGGAGCGAAACAGCAACCACAGAGGCGGGTGAAACCACGGGAAACAGCTAGTAATTAATAAAATAAATGGGATAGTACTAAAACTCTATATCAACTCAAGATATTATTGTGAGATCAAATTAATGGCAAAATACCCAAAAGATAATTAAATGAGTAATTAATGTGAGAGTCTAAATTGAATTGCGTGTGTTAAAATATATGGGTCGTAGATTTAGAATTATAGGCATATTAACCTTTTGGATTTATAACTGCAACAGCTAAGGGCGGAATTCACCAATAAAACTAATCGCGTTTTAACGTTTAGCTCGCATAATCGCGTTTAGCCGCTGTCACTAGTGTCACTTGTAAAAATACAACAAAAGAAAAATACAGATAAGTGACACTAGTGACAGCGGCTAAACGCGATTATGCGAGCCAAACGTTAAAAAGCGATTAGTTTTATTGGTGAATTCCGCCCTTAGTGTATCTTGAGATTTATCAAGATTATATCTAAGATTGATTGAAAGAAAGAGATTGAGAGTGAGTTTATTTGTGAATGGATCAAAACATGATGTTCTAAAATCCTACTAATATTATAAACATAAAAGTTCGTATGTATGGATGTTTGTTACTCTTTCACGCAAAAACTACCGAATGGATTTCGATAAAACTATGTACCCGGGTACCAACCCGGGTAGACCATTTCCTGGAATAGTACCTACATACGAGGGTGGTCCCAGAAGTACCCGACCTGACCAAGAGAATAATAAAAAAATTGCAAAAATAGATTTTTATTCTTTAATTTAGTTCCTTTGTAGGTTACAATTCCCAATAGCTTCAACATCGTATTTATAGGAAGAATTGTCAAGCTTTTCAAAATAGCCATTAACTGCAGACTCTATCTCTTCATTATTGGTAAAACGAAAATAATCTTAGGAAGCCAGACCTAGAGAATAAGGTGCATGAGGAAGAAATTCAAACTTCAACTCATTGATTTTATTTATCGCAAAGACGGAAGTGTTTTTTTTTAAAAAAAAAAATGACGGACATTTTTTTTTTTTTTTATTAATGATAGGCTCGCGTTTGACCACCATCTCACCTGATGGTAAGCGATGATGTGGTCGACGATGGAGCACGCTTGCCTAGAAGTAGCCTATTCACTCTTGACTTAAAGACCCTTAAGTTGTAGATATCAGGAAACACAGACTCCGGCAAGGAATTCCACTCCTTGGCTGTACGCATAATAAATGTGTTCTTAAAACGTTTTGTGCGTATGGGTGGGACATGTGGACTGATGCGTTTTCGTGATGAAACAACACTTTCTTTTTAGCCAGATGCGGCCGTTTTCCTTGAATTCATCACTTAAACGCTACAATGAGACTGCATAATATTCCCCGTTGATCGTTCTTCCTTTAACAAGATAATCAATAAATATTATTCCACGTGCATCCCAGAAAACTGACGCCATAGCCTTGCCAGTCGACTAAATTGTCTTCACTTTCATCGGAGTCAGTTTTCCCCTACAGTCTACAGCTTTAACTGAGCTTTCGTCTCAGGTGTGAAACGGTGGGCTTATGTTTCGTCCGTGGTTATGAATTGACGCAAAAATTCGGTTTTATAGGTGCGAAACATTGCTAAACACTTGATAGAAACATCCTGCCGATGCTGTTTGTGCTGCATTGTGAGCAAATGCGACACCTATTTTGAGCGCAGCTTTCTCATGTCTAAATTTTCGGTCAATATGCAGTTCACAGCACATTTTGAAATCTACTATGCCTCTTATCTCGCTTACTTTCAATCGATGGTCATCCAATACCATTTTGTGGCTTTTCATGACATTTTCTATCATGGGACCTCACTTGGCCGACCACTGCAGTGTTCGTCTGAGCAGTTCGTTTAACCTCGGTTGAACTCGGCAACCCAATATTCCATGGTTGTAAATGAAAGAACAGACTTCCCTAGAGTAGAATCTAACTCGGTTTTGATATCAGTTGGACCGAAACCATCCAGAGGAACGTTTAGTATCACATAAAGATGACAGATTTTTCTATGTGTACAAATTCCGTGAGAGCCTTTACTTTGGATGGCTATTTAAAATACTATTTCACGTAACGTTATCAAATTTATAATTTAAGTACCTAGTCAAAAGATGTTATTATCCACTGAAGTAATTTGTCTTTTTAAATTACCCATGTTTATAAATCAGGTGGGGTTTAGGGTTGCCAACTTTAATTATAAGAAATAGAGTATCTGATATCTGATTTCAAAAGAGGTAAATAAAGAGTATGGACTTATAAAAAAGAGTATAATTTATTAAAGAAAATTAAAAAGCTATTTTTTTGGATCTTTTTGAAGCACACAGCAATTTTTCATTGTTTTTAAAAGAATTGTACGACTCCAAACATTCTACTCTAAGTTTACATAGATCAGGATCTCATTTTTAATCTATTTCAATGAAGCCCTGTTCCTCTCATCCCGCCACTTCACATTCATGAAAAGGTTCTCTCAGTAAAGTCGACATTTTTGGTTATGATAATAGATATTGCATCATATATGCGTGATTAGCACTAGTATAGTAAGCATTGTGTAAAAAAGAATATTTTAGCGTCCTCTATTAGTGTTATAGATTATAGAGTACGCCTACATGATATAAAGTACAATACTCTATTTTAGAGTACGGTTGGCAACCCTAGGGTAAGTACCCTAAAGTACCCCACTTTTGGGATCAACCTTGTAAAATACTTTTTATCACGCGGGCGAAGCCGCTGGCAGTTGCTAGTGTAAGTTATTTTGAAGCCATTAATCGTAACGATTACATTGTTTGTTTTTAAAAAGGGTACTGAACCGATTAGGGATTATTTCTTAGTAATAAAGCTGTATGTCATACAGCTCGTATGACTTAACTGTACACCCGTGCAAGTTGAAACAATATTTTTTAAGTTTTTTATTTTCATTCTTTACTAAGGTAGCAAAGCCGATGGCTGAAGCTAGTCACCTATAAAATATTTCTTTATTAGCATTCCAGGAAGGTGAAAAGTTAAGTCGTACGGATTATAAATACAATTTTTTTTCCCAGATATGCTTCTGTTGAAGTTTCGTTTCAAATATCCCCTGCATAAACATCAACTTATACCTGCACGTCTAAAGAGTCGTAAGAGCTTTATGCAATTTACGACCTCTTCAAAAGACAGTGCAGAGGACGAGAGATGCGCGCTGTGGAAGCAGAAGCACCCAACTCCTACACATTTCATCACCCCGTCAGAGCATCTCCCCCTGGACGCGAATTGCAGTGGCCAATCTGGAAATCTCTTAACCGACTGCGGACTCAGGTTGGCCGCTGTAAAAATAATTTGGCCAAATGGGGCTTCCTCGACCCATCTCTAACACAGTGCCAGTGTGGAGCCGCTGTACAGGACATGCGTCATTTGCTATGCTGTCCATCCTGCACAACCAACTGCAGTTTTCAGGATCTATACGAGGTTAATAACAGAGCCGTAGAGGTTGCCAAGTACTGGTCAGATAAAATTTAGTTAGAGTACATCGACACGAAAAGAAGAAGTTTCAAATATCAATAAAAAATACTACTTTATTCTATATCTGCTATATTTTAGGCAAAAAAAAAAAATTGTGAAGAATATGTAACAACCAACATTAGTACTAACAAATATTTTACATTTTATTGGTTACATGCGATACTCATTCCACCTATATTCTTGCGTTTTAAACTACGTGTAGGTACTAAAAAATTTGACAGCCAATTTCTAAACACTATATTCGTAACGAACTGTGCCAACTTTTTATGACAGGTTACTAAATTGGGAAATAGTAACTGCCCATATATATATAGGGAGAATGGACTGAGCTTCTTTTTTCCAGGTAGTTAATAAAGTGACTGTGTGTAAAAAAGTCTGACCCCCTTCTTTACCTACTGAAAAGATATAGGTCGATGTAAACCACAGGGTTCTCGCGCTCTAGGTTGGAGCGAAAGGGCGTGTCAGACTACTGACTAAAACCCACTCCTGTGATCCTTCTTTGCCTTGACCCCAGGTTTTACTTTCAGAAGCCAACCCATAGCATGGACCATAGGGTAACTTTGTCTCTTTCTACAGCGTCCTCAATTTTGTAAGGGTACTACTCAATTTCCAATCCATTTTTAGGGTTTCGTACCTCAAAAGGAAAAATTGGAACCCTTACACACTACGAACAATTTGTTGTCCATCTGTCAAGACCCTTTATCTCGGGAACAGGTAAAGGTATCGAGTAGAAATTAAAACCATATACTCAAATTTGCGGTCCCTTAAAGTTGTGAATAAATCAAACTTCTAAGTTAACGAAAAACAAAGATACGGTCGTTTATGTCTCAAAAAACATATATTTCGACACTCCAGGGAATCAAAATTCGTAGGGATCTTTCCGTTGACTCAGAATCCAGAAATTTGGCATAAAGCATAGTTTTATAGCACAGATATAGGAATAAATCTGAAAAAAGTAAATTTGTTGATACATCACAAAAAAAAATGTGATTTGAAAAAATCTTCGAGTTTCGATTCGGGAATTGAACTATTATATACATAGGTAAGTTTGTACGGAACGGTTTTTTTTACACTTATATAGCTGCCTAAGTACATGACTTCATGTTACTGGCGCCAAAACTGTAACAAAAATGTAACTTGAATTTCCCGTCAGGGTAAAAAACCGATTAGTAAGTGTAAGTGTGTTCGTTAAATTTGTACTAAAAATAGCACAGCGCTGCGTGTTTAGCTGTTATTAAGCACAGGGCACACGAGCTTACCGGAGAATGATTTCGAATACCGGATAACGTACTACAAATAGGCATAGTACATGTAAATAGGGCACTAAATTTTCTTAAATTACATCCATGTTTTAACGATAACTGCTAATTTATTAAAAAAATAATTGAAAATTTATCAGTGTACTAGCAAAACGACGTGACTAGAATAAAGAGGCAGATTTTTTTTCGTGACTTCATCGTTTTTATGACTGTTCTGAAATTAATTTTTGTAGAGATAAGAATTTTTTTAGACGTTCTTTTGTTTACTTGGCTAAGGGCTGATTTTTCGATAGTTTAACTTTCATTTATTTACTATACCTAATAACTTATATACCTTTTATAAATTGACTGGCCTGTCGGTCTAGTGCTCAGTGGCCCTGACTACAGTACATTGCCGGAGGTCAAGACAAATGTTTGTGTGATGAGCACGATTGTTTGTTATATGTCTGGGTGTAATTTAAAGTTAAAGTTTCTGGATTCTGATAAATAAGATTAGACATAAGACTTACACATACATAAGATACATTTATTGTTTTTCAAAGAATATTCCCTCGAAATAAATGCATTTTTGCATTCGCTGAAACCACTGTACAAAGAAGTTGGACCAGTTTTCTTTAGGAGTCTCTTCAATGGCTTTATGGAAAGCATTCACCGCCGATTCAGGGCTCGTAAAACGTGTGCCTCTAAGTTTAGTCTTTAATTTTTGGAAACAAATAAAAGTGGCAGGGTGCGAGGTTCGGGTTTTAAGGCGGATGCGTCATCAGTTCATCATTTGAAGCCTTCAAATAGGCTTCTATTACCTTAGCGGAATGTGAAGATATGTTATCGTGGTGGAGAAGTACGCTCGCTTCGAGGACGCTTTTCGCGAACTTATGGTATCAGAATCATAGTCGTAAAAAAGATGCGTACTGGAGCTTAGTGTCTGACAAAAAATGACTACTACTTAATAGATAAACTTAGCAATAAATGACGAGATGTCTGGCAATATTACAACAATATCTTAAATACTGTTGTGAACATCATCACATTGAACAGTGACATCAAGACTAAAATCTCCAATATAAATATATGGGAACGCTGCGGTGAAACCCCGATCGACCAATAGATCAAACGCCGCAAGTGGAACTGGATCAGCCACACGCTCTGAAGGGACCCTGAACATATACCAAGGCAAGCCCTAGTCTGAAATCCTCAAGGAAAGCGTAAACGTGGTCGCCCTAAGCATACCTGGTGACGAACAGTCATCGCAGGGGCGAAGAACATAGGGAAGACCTGGAGTTAAATGAAGTGCGAAACTCAAGATCGAACGGGTTGGCGGCGAACTATGGCCGCCCTCTGCCCCATGGCCCCATCTAGGGGACATAGGAACTTAACACAACATTCTATACGCTTTCCATAGATTGAAAATACGACTAATAGGTACCGGTTTATAGCTATGTGTACTTTTTATCGGATTCTCAAGTTTCAAGGAAGAATTTGGATATTTTATAAAATAATGTTTTATTCAGACAACAAGCTTGTACCTAAGACACCTCTGACGGAGAAGGGAAACATCGTGAGGAAAATTAGAATTAAGATTTAGAAATCCTTTATACGAAGAAGCTACAGTTATGATTAATCGTCGTTCTTATGAGTATGAGAAGAGGGTTTTACTTTTCAGTGTGACAGTAACAAGCTGATATTACTATTTATACTTTATTAATATTATTAAGCTAAAAAGTGTATTGTTTGAACTCGCTAATCTCATAAACAAGTAAAATTACAACAAATATAAATAACGATACGAAAAGCGACCAATCAATGATAATATTTTGTCTGTTTCCATCGGGAAATAACAAGTGGTACAAGAAACTCAAATCAAACTAGAAGTTATTATATAAATAAACACACTGCTTTTATTAACTGAGCATTGAATATTCATAACACTAACACACTTGGGTATAGGAAGGACCGAAGTTTTGAATGATTGAGTTTAAAATACGGATACTAGTTGCTTCTGGGAAACACCATAGAGTAACTGAGTCTATATTTAACACTATCACTTTATTAGCGACTTCGTTCGCAAGCAATTTTTTATAAAGATTCAAAGATTTAAAGCATTTTATTTCAAATAAACCATTTACAGGCACTTTTGAAATGTCAAGAAGTCAGTCAGTAGATATACTGTGTCTCTCATCATATATCTATACTGTGTCTCTATGGAGAAGAATGTGCAAGAAACTCCATGGTCACTCTTTTCAATCATGTTATATATTACAAATATCTCGGTTAGATGTTTCTCATAAGTCCTTTCTTCATAAAAACTTAAACATTCCATAAATTTATTTTGAGGGTAGTTTAGAAAAACTAACAATGGCAGTCTTTATTATTCATTTTGATTAGAACTTGTGCCGATTTTCAAGTTCATTAACCCCTAAAATAAGAATCCCCCATACAATCTTTCAAAACCCCCTAAATTGTTCTACTGGGGGTAGTTCTGAAAACAAATAATGACAACTTAGGACACAATAAAGATTATATCTATCTATCTATCTAGGGGCTTTATTATACTAGCGGATTGCGAGCGTCTTTAAAGCGGAGCGGGTGCGCAACGAATAAGTTACGGGCGCGCAACGAGATCCGGCAACGAGGTGCGGGTCTCCTGCGTCTTCGAAGTAACAAAGCCAACAGTAGTGTCTCCTCGTCGGAATCCATTTTGTTACTGAATGTATTGTACGTCATTAACCTGCTACAAACACACGTTGAAAATGTTGCGAATTTGTCACGCGTCCGCGACGTCTTCGCTATGCAGCCCCGGCGTGTTCGCGACGCAATCGCTACGCGCCCGCCCCGCCCCGCAGCCGCTTGGAAAACGCTAGTGTGATAAAGCCCTTAGATAGATAGATAGATATAATCTTTATTGTACACCAATAATAAAATACACCAAGTAAACACTAGTAATAGATTGCTAGTAATATATTATTTACTTTTAGTAACACACTTATTTACTTAGGTTACTATTTATACTTACTAAGTTTCAAGCATATTGATACACAGAATCAGATTTTGCACACAAACAAAATTCCCTCTTTTCACCCCCTCAAAGGTTGAATTGCCAAAACACCTTAGTGCTCGCCTACGCCATAAATAAAAGACTTGTGCAAAATTCCAAATTCCTGTTCCTGGTCCCAAATTCAAATTCATTTATTTTGGCAGAATATGGTACATCACATTCTGCCACGTGTGGCATGCAAATATTTGATACATAAATCATTTTTAAAACAAAAATATTAGGTTAGTATTAGGTTAGTACAAAGTAAAATTAACAATTTATGGCACGTCATCTAAAAATATTATGTAATTGTGATTAAATTCAAAGTATTGTTCAATGTCAAATTATGTATTAGAGAGAAATGTCAAAGTTTATAAAAGTATAATTCAATTAGAATGTCAACGTATCATTCAAATAATCGTTTAAATTATCCAATTGTTTAGTAGTAGTTTCAGCTATAGGTACAGTCAGGGGTCAAAAGAGCAGTTGCACTTTACCAATGCTAAAGTGCCTAAAATTTCTGTATAGTAGACGTTCAATGATCCAAAAGTCGTTTATTACCTTAGATACTACGCTACAAATTAAATCATTCATAAACCAACACTCTTCTACAAAGAAATGTTAGGAGGCGACTGCTGCCCACTCGCCGTCACCGCCGTCGGTTCGGACCATGGCCTGAAGCAGCGCCCGGTGTGAGAGGTCGCCGCCACCGATTGCCTCCACGAGGACACGGCGGTGCTCCGCCCAAGCGGGGCACACCCTCATCATATACTCCACCATATCCTCTAGGCGGTCTGCTTGTTTAGTTCGTTGGTCCATTGATTTTGATCTGGCACTTTTATGCCCCTTGTATTCAATGAAGACTTTTGGCAGCAGGGTGTGGTGTTCCGTCGTTTCCGTGGACAAGTGTCACAGAACATCACGAAGTCAATATAGTGCAGTGTGAAAGTGTTACTAACAAAGTCCTAAGTCTTCTTTACAATAAGTTGTATTTACTTTAAATATGTATGTTAGTCTGAAAAGTGACTGAAAATTTGAAGGGGAATCGTTTGCCTTGGTATGGTCATGTAAAGAGGAGGGATGAAACACATGTTACTAAAAGAGTTATGAGCATGCATGTGGATGGATGGAGAGGGAGGCCAAAGAAAAGATGGATGGATTATGTGATGAGTGATACGAGTGACAGGGCAGAATGGAAGAAAAAAACGAGTTGCGCCGACCCCAAATAACACAGGACAAGGGCAGGAAGATGATGATGATGATGGACAAGAAATTAAGACAAGATATAAAAATCTTGTCAGTTCAGGGTAGGAGTTTGATGTTCCAGTACTCTGAATCTATCAGAATACATATTTTACATTAGTTTATAGTTGTCACCAGAAATTGAAGTCCAGGTTACTAATCTCCAAGCTGCAGGATCGTTCAAAAGAATCACTGCGGCCCTGAAACGCAAAGAGCAACTGAAGGAACACAGGTGGGTTATTGCCAGTAAAAGTCTGACACGCCCTCTCCCGCCACTCGGGGTGGAAGCAGTTGCTTAATAATTTAACTACCCACACTCAAATAAAAAATATTATATACCCGAGACTTCCCCCGCTCCTCCTTTCGAAGCTCCAAACCTCAAATTTCAGTAGGTACAGAAACACAATTAAAATGTAACTCGAATATTTATAGCACTGCCCATTTAACAGTTGATAGTGTGACATTTAAAAATACGGTCGGTTGGCTTAAATCCCAGCGGGAACGACTCCGCAACATTAAATAGAATTAAAGAACATTGTGAGTGATTGTGTTGAATCACTGCTCACTGGATTTCTAAAAATGCTTGGGCAAATGGAATTATCTTCATTTTAACATGAACTCAAAAATATATAATATACTCGTCGTTTATACCGGGTACATCCAAGGACTAGGCCAATTTGCCTGCTGCGGACTTCACGTCCAATTTTAATTTAGATATCTTCAAGGTTAGAGTAATAGGCCCTTATTAAACTAGTACGCTTCACCAACAACGATTGCATCACTGCTTACCATTAGGTGAAATCGCAGTCGAGCTATGGTTTATATCATTTAAAAAAAATTAACCCAAAAATATGCAACGCTAAACACAGGTCTCAGGGTTTTTATAATATCGTGCGGTTTTGAACACGCATGCGGGATTGCTACGCACGCGTAACCCCCGCAAATGTCCATTTCATACAAGTATTTATTGTAATGCGTGGAATACGCATGCGGGACGCGTTTTTTTGTATTTGAAATTTTCTGCATGCGGAGCAAACCCGCATGCGTGATGAAATCCGCACGATATTAAAATCACCCTTATAAGAATTGCGGGATTGTTCGAAAAAGTTACTGCGGGTCTGAAACGCAAACAATACAATATTATTATGACAAAGTAACGGTGTAACTTTATGAGAAATGGCCAATATGAATTACATTAATATTATTATAAGGCGAAAGATTGTACGTACGTTTTGTAATTGTAAGTATGTTTGTAGGAAAATTTGTTACGCCATCATGCATCAGGCTGAAAGGATTTGAGTGGGCACTCGGGTAAAGGATTCTTTTAATTCTGGGAGCACGATCCCTTGGAATAATTTTCGAAGCACGCGTACGAAGCCGCTTGTAGGAGCTAGTGTAACATAAAACATTCCTATCATAAAACTTACAACATTATTCAAACATAATGCTGAACTTAACTAAAAACATTACTAGAATGTTCCAAAGCTCGACTGTATCTGGGGCCGATTTAAATCCCTTTTGTAGACTCAGACAATGAGATTACATCCCAAAAACGTAAACTTAACGTAAACCTCATTTGGGTAAACGTTTTTCACATCGTCTAACGAGGGATAAGAAGTATCGATTTTGACCAGTTTTTGAGAATTAAATAAGGAATTGGATTTACCCGTGACGCACACTCTGGTATCTTAGTTTTGTCTATGGATATTCAGCTCATGTGTCTTTTAGGCAAGCACTCTATCGCAACTTTATTTATAAAACTCATGTAATATTGCATGCTTGGTTTAACAGTGATTAGCGGGTTCTAAATTTAAATTTACCAATGAAAATGTTGGATTAGGAACCTTTAATCACTATTTTAACCTAATTTTTACAACAAAGCCCAACTTTGTTATACTTATTATAAATAATGATCTGTGGGTTCTAAATTGGAATTGAATTTTGAATTAAGAATTTAGCTAATCAAATGGATGTTTTTTTTAGACGTTGACCACGTGACATTTCGGTCAATGTTTAATTTTTTTTATTTATATTTCAGCAAATTGTTTTTTTATGTTTATAAATTTATTCTTATTTACATATTACAAATAATGAATGGCTGTTATATTGTAGAAATAATTGTAATCATTAAACTGAATGTTTGAAAACTTTGTACAGTTCCTGTTAAGCTTAGCGCGATAACAGCTAGACTATAAGTTATTTTTAAGTGACAGCTAAGTTATGCGCACATAAAATTAATGGAAAACGTCACTTGTTTTTTACTAAGCAAAAAGGGTTTATGTTAACTAAAATAAAATAACTTAAATGTCAGATACTATGGAAAAGAAATGATAGTATTACTTATGTCATAGACTAACGAAACTAACATATGCCTTTTTTATTATTATTTGTTGTTAATTAAATCCCAAGCGAACGCCGGCGTTCGCTCTCTCATTGTCTTTCTTGGTCTTTCTATTGTGTCTCTAATTATGGTTTTCGAAAGGTTAAAGCTACAATCGAAACACCCTGAAACACACACGTGAAAATTTCAACAGTCAACGGTTCATAAGGGACCGTCCTCTGACAGACAGGGACGAATGGACTGCGGAAGCATAGTAACTGGGTCCCGTTGGTTACCCTTCGGATACGGAACCCTAAGTGCCCGTCCAGATGACGCGTTTTACACGCGAGACCACTCACGCGCTAAAATTTGAATTACATCCAGATGCCGCGTTTTACGCGCTTTCCTACACACGAGTTTTATGGAAAGGACTCAGTCGGTTATTAACATGGAACTAGATAAATCAATTGTATTATGGTTTACATACCGTTGATGGAAACTTAGTAAACAAAGAGAAAGAGCTTCACAAAATATTTCAACTAGTTCTTCTCAGTTCCTTCGTTTTATGTTTCTATTCAATAAATCTGAAAATTCCATAACCCATGTGGCTATTATTTTAACCTTATCAATAAATAGTTCTCTATCGAAGTTATCACGCTCCACTTCGAACCAAACAAGTCCACTAGCGGTGGACATATGCATACTGGACGACAGGGGCGCCGGCTTTTAGAAAACCTCATGGGTGCTCATGCTCATTTGATGGACTCGAAAAAGTGTGCGAAGAGAAATGCACATTGATAGACCGACAAATAAATAAATGTCCTACTTACGTACTGCGTACTTAATTAGTAATTATGTTTGATAAAAATATAAAATGAAACAATTTTAGAAAAATGAAACCAGTTTTTAGTATCAAGAAATATTATAATTTATACGTAAATTAAAAGGCGATTACTGATCTATTTCTTGATGGCTATTCTCAGGGGTGCTCGGCACCCACTCCTTATTTCTCATGGGTGCTCGAGCCCCCGAGCACCCACGGAGTCGGCGCCCCTGCTGGACGAAGCAATAGCACCCGAGTATCTTGACTCGCAAGCGCTTGCACCTAAAACAAAAGAGTCGAGAGTCCGGCGCGTTGTACGCGTTTTGCGCGCGAGAGCGTCTGGGCTGGATGTATAGTACGGGCAAAATATGTTAACTTCACTAAACTTGGCGTTCCGAACTATAAACACATACTCTAAAAATACGCATTCGCCATAAAAAAAAAAATTAAAAAGAATTACTGCGCAGCCAACTATTCCAAGTTCGGAACGGTCAAGATCCGGTCGGATAGTTTGGCCTTAATCTATGTACGAGTAAGAGATTCTCGTACATCAGCAACTCGGGATGGCTACACGCGAGCCCAATCACGCGTAAAACGCGTCATTTGGACAGGGTCTAAAAAAGGATTCCCTATGGTGAATCGTTTCACCATGTCTGTGCAATGGCCTGCTTAAACTTGTCTGATGTTATAATAAAAAGATGAACCGTTACTAGACCTGGCTCTCAAATCTGACTGGCCTGTTGGTCTAGTGGTTAGTGGCCCTGACTGCTATGCCGGAGGTCGCAGGTTCGATTCCCACCCAGGATAAATGTTTGTGTGATGAACACGATCATTTGTTCAGTGTCTGGGTGTAATTTATCTATATATAGCTTTTTCCCATGACTTTTTCCGTGTAAATGTCTGTTATTGCAGACCCAAAGTTGAAGAGTCAAAGTCAGATAGAAAATAGCCTATGTCCTTCATTGGGGTTTAAGCTTATCTACTCCATATTAAATTATATCAAAATCGGTTCAAAATGTAATAGAAATAAAAACTTACTTTCACATTTATAATATTAATATAATAATATAGATTAATTTTAATTCTATTTTAATTTTCTTATTAAATTGTTGTATGCCAGAGCTAATGAACTGCAAATGTTATATACATCGTTGTTGCCATGTGTGTAGGTACTACATCGGACCACTTGTAAAGCAACTGTCATACTTAAATGTTATATGTATGCAAAACGGCTGTATTTTCTCAATAAATAAATAAACACTTCAAATTATTCCAACACCAACCTTGTATCTGCAAAACAAGAAACCGCCGTCCATTAAAGAGTATCAGATACTATATCATTACAGTCAGGACCATTCCTTAAACCGAACATTGCCGATCCCTCACGAAGTTGGCAAGTACATTAATTACATCAGCGAGGCAACCATATTTAATTAATCTTTCTATCTTGCTGATCCGATGTCTAACTTGGACGTCCTTGGCTGTTTATTATTTTACTTTTTTTCCTTAATCGAGGTCGTGGTTTGAAGAAAAATAGGATCTGTAAAAATAGGCTAGACAGACTTGAACAAGAACTTCTTCGAATCCAGACGATCATTACGAAGGGAGAGGCAAACCGAGAGACACAAATATTGACGGAAAAACTGTGACGAGATGTAGTCAAACTTTTTGAATTGTGTTTTTCTCCACCAATGACAACAAGAGAATTAGATTTTTTTTTTCCTACTTTATTTACATTGTTCTCACATAATAGTAACGACAAGAAACATGTAACCGAGATATTTGTAATACCTACTTAACATGATTGAAAAGAGTGTCCATGGAGTTTCTTTGCACATTCTATCCATAGAGATCTACGCTTTAGAATGTGCAATTAGCATCATTTTTCTAACTTCGTGACATTTCAACACTGCCTGCAAATAATTTATTTAAAGTAAAATGCTTTAAATTTTGCACCAAGGAACGTGAATCTTTAACACCATATTTAAAGACTTAGGGTGGCTCATAGAGCCCCTACAACATAATAAAAAACACTGCAACTCCACACCCACACACACATCACCCCAAATTCATATCATATTCATATTCAGCCTTTCAATGTTCCCACTGCTGGCACTCTCTCTAGGAGAGGGAATGGGCCGGCCGTAATCCACCGCGCGGGCCCAGTGCGGGTTGGTGGATGTCACTTGGCTTCGAAGTTTTGGTTCTAGGACATGCCGGTTTCCTCACGATGTTTTCCTTCACCGTTTTGAGAGCAGTGGTGATGAAATAAATTACACAAAGTAATGCGCCTGGCTGGGTTTGAACCCGCGACCTATTCGTAAGTCGGGGCAGTTACCACTTGGCCACCACCGTTCTCACCACCACACGCTTCAAAATCATACTCTAATTGGAATCCACATGAAGACTGGGATCGTCAAGTCGAAAAAATTCAAACAAAAAAGATTCGCCAGTTGCTACAAAATACCGCGCACTTACAACAAAATCTCAACCGTAAACTTATGACATTAAGGTTTAATATAACAAAAATGGGATTATAGGAAGTTTTCGTAATATGGATAGAAGTTAATGGCTCTGTGCCAACAATAACGGATACCAGGCTTGCTGTAGCGAAATTATGCCTTTATTACACGGCAACAGATATTCTATAAAGTTTTTGATATTACTTGTAACTATCGTCTTATGGGTTTAATTTTATCGTTATGTTATTGATACTAATATCAATTCTCTTTTTTTATGTGTATAATCATCAAATAACTCCTCACACCCTGAATTGAGCAAAAGGGACCGTTCTTTTTTCTGAGATGGAAATCATTCAATGACTTCTCCCGCTCTAGAGTGGACCGAGAGAGAGTTTTAGACTCACTGACTAAAACCCACCTGTGTTCTTCAGTCACCCTTTGCGTTCCAAGGCCCCGGTGACTCTTTCAAACGTTTCCGCAGCCCACCGCTCTGGAAGTAACCGTCCCTGTTATGGCCTGTTCATGACTTCGGTCGTAGCGGCGAGCGGCGCGGCGAGCGGGGCGGCGAGCGGGGTGGCATTGAGAAGCGGGTGCGCTACGCTATGAGCGGCGTCTCGAGGCGTGCTTATAACATTTTCATACTTTTGATCTACCGCTCGCCGCCACGCGCTTAGCTACCGCTCACAGCGGCAAGGTCGTGATCGGGCCGTTACTCTTTGCGTTCCAAGGCCGCAGTGATGTGAATTCTTTTAAAGCATGTTTTGATGTTAAGTCGATTGGCGTTTAATGCTTTTTGACTTTAATGATGTAAACAAGCTGTAGACTAAATAACACCACACACAAATAGACAGTACCTAGCTGATTTTAGACATAAGCAAAAATAAAGGTAACGTAGGTGCGTTGCCAGCCTAGTAATAAAGATAAAATATTTCTCATATCCCTGTGGTTGAAGCGGCACGAAAATATGGCAACATGGTTTAGTGTCAGAAAATATGTTTCATATTTGGTAAATAATGAGTACTTGGAAAATAATAGTGGGTACCAATAGGTACTATTTAGTTAGTACCAGAAATAAACAAGTAATACCTAAGTAGGTACTTTTACGCCTCAAAGAGAGGTCAGCAAAACCGTAAGGACCCAGCAAGGGCGTTGCCCGCTAGGACCACGGTATTTTTTTAAAGAGTTATCGTAGCTCTGGAACGCAAAGGGCAACTGAAGAACACAGATGCGTTTAGCATAAAAGCATAGCATAATCAGCCTTTTAATGTTCCCACTGCTGGGACTCAGGCCTCCTCTCTAGGAGAGGGAATGGGCCGTAATCCACCACGCGGGCCCAGTGCGGATTGGTGTATGTCACATGTCTTCGAATTTTTCGGTTCTAGGACATGCCTGTTTCCTCACGATGTTTTCCTTCACCATTTTGAGAGCAGTGGTGATGAAATAAAATACACAAAGTAATGCGCCTGGCTGGGTTTGAACCCGCGACCTACAACTCGTAAGTCCAGGCCGTTACCACTCGACCACCACCGCTCTCTCGCTCTACCCTAGAGCGCGAAAAGTAATTTAATGATATCCCTCTTCAAAAAAAGTGCTTCTCTTGGTTCTTTCTTTTCCCTTAGTTCTTTTATTGTGGAGATCAGTTAGGCAGTCATTTTAAGTAAAGTACTGATAACCAGCTGTACCCGGTTTAAATAGGAACCAACCCCAACATAATTTTGTAAAGGCTAGACCGATCATCGCTTATTGTACCACAATTTACAACACCAAAGACCAATCAAACCCATCAACCAACCAACCAACCAACCAACCGACCGACCGACCAACCAATCAATTGATCAACCAACCAACT
This sequence comes from Mythimna impura, assembly GCA_905147345.3. NCBI lineage: Eukaryota > Metazoa > Arthropoda > Insecta > Lepidoptera > Noctuidae > Mythimna > Mythimna impura. The sequence goes on along the minus strand of LR990356.1, from coordinate 18,284,011 downwards.
AACTAACTAACTAACCAACCAACCAATTTTCAAATCTAAAAATTGGGTTAAACTAACTTATTTAGCAGAGTAACATCAGACCGAAGCCGTGTTCATGTATCTAGATAACCAACTACCCTCAAAGCCCCTCACTACAGCTGCGGAAGATCCTAAGGGCCTTAACTCAATCAACGCGCCTCGTAAGCATATTGGTTATCACAGCATGATGTTATTACAACCACCTGTTATACCCGATACGGAAAATGAGATGAAAATATACGACACTATAACTAAAATATACATCTACTATAAACTACCATCAAACGGGGTAAATAGGAACGCAGGGGTGAATAGGAACAAAATTTTGACGATAATTTTCACTTTGATATATTATGTTTATGTGATTGATCTCTATCAAAGCATCAGTTTTATTACCATTAATTAATAAATATATACCAGTGTACTTAATACTGGGAAAAGTTTTTAAATGGTCACCCATCCGCAGACTGTCTTGGGAACAAATTGATTGCAGCTAAGGAATGAAAATCTCTGCCACCTAGGATTCTTTAAGTCGTAAGTGAATAGATTAATTCTAAGCAAGCGTGCTCCATCGTTGATCGCAACATCGTTTACCATCAGGTGAGATATTGGTCAAACGCGAGCCCATCAATAATAAAAAAACCGATCTCGACAAGCGTTGCCTAAACTTGGAGATTGTTCCATGGTGTTTATCCACCGTAGGCGCGGGCTTGTGGACGGCGATTAATGGGTAGCCCGCCGTCCGACCGTCCGGTAACCGTCCGGACCGAGCCCAAGTCGTCGACGGCACGTATTGTTCCACGCGCGCCTCAGGGAGATGTCAGCAAATCGTAGGGGTCCAGCAGGGTCGAAGCCTACTGGGGCCATGGGTAGTGTGAAAACGAAACCCGGTGCCCTGGAACGAGTGTGTTGTTAGTCAGTAAAAGTCTGACAATATCTTCCGCTTCGCCCAACGAATCCCGCGATTCGTCATAAGATGATGTTCCCACCTAAAAAAAAAAGACGTGTGGCACTCGGGGACTGCCGCGGTAAAGCTATTGCATAGCATTTCAAGCCACACCTCCTTCAAGCCACACCTCCGTACCCGTCGGAGTGGGGAGCGTGAGGTTTTTTTCGTTACGGAATTTCTGGATTCGGTCCCCGCGCTCAAGGCCCTCGATAGAAGCTATGCAATAGCTTAAAAATGGTATTTATATTTATAATTCTATCCACAAGTTCCTTACTTATAATATAAGTAGTTGGGTATACCTAAATAACTGCGAGACACAAACAGTGCCGGATTAACTAGGTAGCAAGAGTAGCAAGTGCTACGGGTCCCAATGCACGGGTGCAATGGGACGAGACACAAGATACCACGACCTCTTAACGCAATCCATTTTACGACCTAAACTGAACTATTAAAAGGATGGAGCTATATAGGGTGTATAGGCTCCAACCTTCCTTCTCGCTAGCACGTCTGACGTTATAACACATCAGGGTAAGGCACCTGTACTATATATTACTACTTCTGGATTTTCCATAAAGACAATGTAGGTAACTGCTTATGAACTTATCGCTACCTAAGTCCCGCGGTCTCTTTGAAAAATAAATTTAAAAAGTTTCAATTCATTATCATTCACAAAGATTTAGGGGGCCCCTTTGGAAGAATTTGCCACAGGCCCCGCGCCAGCTTGATCCGGCACTGGACGCAAACATAAGGTTCTTAAACTACAGTACAATTTTCACAATTTACGGAGCAATAAGTAGAACTGTGCTAGTTACCCACATACTTTAAATAGTGCTGGGACATTAAAATAACTCATGCTGGCAATACGCAAACAAACCTGACCTTAGTTATTTTAAAAGTCATAAGTTTTAAGTGCTCGTTACACATGAAACTACGCTTAAAAGCTGCTGAACTAAGTCAAGCGTTTTTTATGAAAACTGTTCGTCGACAAGTCGAATTAAACCCGTTTTTTTTTTCAAAATTCTTTGTCGCTGTTAGTCTGAAGGACAATAAATTGGGTACTTGATTCCTTTTTTTTATTAATTTTATCAAAAAAATATTCAAATCTGTTAATTATTAAGTAAGTTAGAAACTTTTCAAATATGGTGGAAAAGAGAACTGTCAAATAACAGCACAGCACACATACACAGCACACACACACACACACACAGCAGCGCACACACACACACACACACACACACAGACACACACACAGTGCAGCATGCACATTGCACATGCTGAAATGTGACGTCACCGCCATTAGGTTACAAGTGAAATTTTTCCACGAAGCCCCCTTTCTTCTTCGTACCAATATTTGAAATACAAATTGCTGCTTTATTTAATAACCAATGTCCACGCTGTTTCCCGGAAAATAATCTATTTAGTGTTATTGGTTGTTTAGTACAAAATATTATACAAAAATATTTAATAACGGTCGCATTTTAACTCATTCTCGGACTCTATCTGCCAAAACTACATCTAAATTGGATGTATTTTTTAACCCAATATTTATTTGCCGTTCATTGTGACGACACTTGGGGGAGGCCTGTGTCCAGTAGAGGACGTCTTTCGGCTGAAATGATGATGATGATGATTTATTTGAGAAGTTTTTGACATTAATTGTCGGTGAAATGAGATTTCGACCGGTATCTGTTTTTTTTTTTATAATATAAACTAGTGCTTGACTGCGATCCCACCTCATGCAAAGCAGTGATGGAGTGTTTTTAAATGCGGGAAATCGCCTTCAAAACCACAGCGACAACAAAAATAAAAGCAGGAACAAAAAAAAGTCCCAAGGATGTTAATTAATAATAATAATGCTGAAACTGTCTTGAAAATCTATATATATAAAAATGAAACCCGTTTTCCTTGGTCACGGCATCACGCGTGAATGGCTGGACCGATTTCACTAATTCTTTTTTGTTGTATTTGTTATTATTAGGAGAAGGTTCTTACGGAAAAAATATTAAGAAAATCTCTCAGAAATATTGAAAAATATACAACAAAATAAAGTAGTGCATCATTGCTACGCTAAGGCGGTACGAAGTTCGCCGGGTCAGCTAGTTAATCATAAAAGAAAAATGGAGGACCAGGAAATTATCATAATTTCTAGTTGAGACTTTGCGTGACACAAGCTTTGGCTATTACTCCGGCCAGAGATTAAGGGTCGCTGCACATGGGCCACCGGCCAAAACCACAAAATGCCGGATGGATTCGGCGCACACGGTTGACGCCGCTGGCCGCCACACGCTTCAAATCACCGCTGCCGCTTCTTGTGGCTCGCAGAGGCCACTAAATGCCGATACAAAACGCCGTCACACGCCACTCGCGCATTTAAACCTTCTTCGTCAGAGTCCATTAAGATACATTGTGTGGAGGTGCTTATACAGTGTGCAGTGTCCGGTGATGGTCCCCGTCACCAGGCGCAGGCCGCCTCTGTCCAATCTTATGAGTTTATTGGTGAGGGCTTTATTGAGATGTGGCAGGGCCTCCTTGGCCTGCCTGCATCCTGGTGTCGAGGACCACCAGCACTCTGCTTGTATATGCGTGTGTTCACGTAGCCAACTACGCAGCTGACCAAAGACGCACAATTGGTTCGGTCCCGAAGGCCACCGCTCCGTTTTTGACGCCATTTTTTTGATGAGATATTTTGTAAGGACATTTTATGTATAGTAGAGTTAGTTAAGTTTTTTAATAATGTTTATTTGTGTTATTAGTCAGTGTTTTTTATATTCTGTTATGAATAAAAATATAATTTCTACTTTTAAAATTCGTATGAGTAAATATTTATTTTACTTTAAAAGTAAGATTCTCACTGCATCTTGTCTTATTTAGATATGCAATCAAAACTAAATATTATTTAGAGGCTAAGGAAAGCTACTATCGCAGTCTATAGATTACTTTTTATATCGAAAAATACATGGTTCTGATACTGATACCACAACAGCGTAGGCTATGAAAAAGGTTATTTACTAAATAATTCCGGTTTGCCACAAATTTTAAGCACTTTTGTTAATACTCATAGCTAAATAATTCAACCGCATGGGTCGAACTTCAAAGTTAAGCTACGCTTCCCAAGGTCAGACCATGGATGGGTGACCGTCCATTGCCGAATTTCGTCATATGAACATTTTTGACAGTCGTTACGGATAGTCAGGCGCCAGAAACTCTGGCACAAGCCTTGGCAAATATCACCATGTTACTGGGTGTTGTGAAGGTCAGTTAGGCAGTCACTGTATATAACATACTAGTAGTTAGCTACAACTGGTTAGACTGGAAGCAGGCCCCAAAAGGCCAACAGAGGTCAGTTTTCAGGCTTCCCAGACTGATTGAAGTAGAAACAGAACTACATCCGTAACACCGAAGAACATATGTTCAGTCATTTCATCTGAGTTTTATATCGGTTCCCTCACACTGCTCGAAGGTCAAAACGAAGATAAAACCTCCTTACTGCTACTTGTATTCAGTTAAAGCAGCTTTTACTTACGCTCGTAATACATTTTGGTTACTCAGTCATATTTCTGTCATAATAATTTGAATTTAGCTTCCATTTTACGTAAGAAAGTATTTCATTTTTGTTTGCGTTTTTGGAGGTATGCGGAACAGAGAGTAAAGTCCCGCAAACCTCCGTTGAAATGGGAGGATTCTCCGACCAGACGGGTGTTATGTCTGGTGGGCAGCTGCCCGATAGATGATTTCGGGCTGTTCTATATGTTCTAATCGCGCGGAGAACTTTGATTGCGCGATGCAGGATTAGTTCTTATGTGACGCCATAGATGTCGCTACACGTTTTTTTTCTTGACCAATGATTAATTATATTATTGCCTACTAGCTAACTCAGCACACGTTGTTCTGCCATATTAATTATCAAAAAAAAAACATGGGGGGTTGAGATAGGAGGGTTAAAATAGCCTATGATCTATTCTCATAAAAAAAACATAAAAATCGATCAAGCCGTTTCGGAGAAGTTTGATTACAAATACTGTGACACAAGATTTAGATTAACCCGAAGAATCGCCAAACTAAAAAGGCAGTGGGCAGGGCACATTGCCGATTGGTCGATGGGGCCGAAAGGTTCTAGAGTGGCGACCGCGCACCGAAAAACGCAGCGTTGGAAGGCCTCCCACAAGGTGGATCGACGACCTGGTGAGGGTCGTGGGAGTGCGGTGGATGCGAGACGCACAGGATCGGTCGTTGTGGAGACGCTTGGGGGAGGCCTATGTCTAACAGTGGACGTCTTTCGACTAAAATGATGATGATGAAGATTTAGATTTAGATAATTGATCTTAACTTGAACCTTTTTTATGAGTTACTTTGTAATGAAATAAATAAACTGCATGAAAATCCATTCAATAGTTCTTGAGTTCATCCCATTTATACAGACATACAGCTATGGGGCAGGACTTTATTTTATAATATAAGTCAACATATTATATTGCCTTTGTTGCCATTACAAGGACATTCGGAAGCCATAGTATAAAAATAACCACTTGTTTATTACGTTACTAACCACCAAACAACATGATGTTTATTACAATATTTTTGTAACCACAACAATATTTCTTACTATAAAAAAGAAATAAATCAAAACAATAAATGAGGAAAATAAAGTATACAAAAAACATTGCCTACACGAGGATAAATTCAAGGAACCTTTCTACTAAGATATTGCGTAGTTACCAAATTGAAATGTAGTACGCATTATTCGGTGAAGTTTTCTTTGGAAGTCAGGAACAATGGAATAGCAGGAACCCAAATAAAGTTCAAGGTTAACCCTAGAAGCCCCGTGTTTTGCTGTAGCCAAGGGTTCTACGCAGTATTTACATTTCCAGTTACATTTGGAAACTTAGTGATGTATGTATATATAATAGGCCGCCCTTTCTCAAACCTTCCACTAGCTGTGCCCTTTTTTTTGAGATAGGAAATTGTAAAATAATTTCTCTTGCTCTGAGTAGAGTGAGAGGGCGTGTCAGACTTTTACTGAAACCCATCTGTGTCCCTTCAATTGCTTTTTGCGAACCAGGGCCACGGTAACTCTTACAAATATTTTCGCAGTTAGTAAACTTAGATAGGCCTATTCTTTGCCTTTGGCTTTTGATACCTTGATCTACATCTTTTTTATACGTGGGAAATCATCAAATAACTTTTCACGCTCCTACTGGAGCGGGAGGAAGTGTCAGACTTTTAAGATTGTAGTGACACCTTCGTACAATCCGCAGCCTTGGCAGGAACAATTCGCAACCCTGGCAGGACCTTAATCTACATCCAGGAAAAGATTTGCAACCTGACTATCATTCTGGCTGACTGGCTAATCTGTTTGCGACGAGGAATTTTGTACGACCAATTTATTAATTAAAAAACCAGGCAAGTGCGAGTCGGACTCGTGCACAGAGGGTTCCGTACAAACTTTCCTATGAAGACAGTTCAATTCCGGAATTGAGATACGAAGATTTTTATAAATCGCAGAAACAATTTTTTTTTTATGACGTAACTAAAAATTTACAGTTTTCAGATTTTCCCCTATACTTGTGCTATAAAACCTTGGTTCATGGCAAATTTCGGGATTCTATGTCAAAGGGAAGTACCCTATGAATTTTGATTCCCTTGAGAGTGTTGAAATATACTTTTTTTTGCGACATAAACGGCCGTATCTTTCTTCTTCGTTAACTCAAAGTTTGATTTTTTCACAGCTTTAAAAGTCCGCAGACCTGAGTATATAGTTTTAATTTTAACTCGATACCTCCACGCGTTCCGGAGATAAAGTGTCTTGACAGACAGACAGACAGACGGACAACAAAGTGATCCTATAAGGGTTCCATTTATGAGGTACGGAACCCTAAAAACGCTTATTTGCTGTCAAATATTAAGAAACAAAATAACAGCACATGTACGCATCGATGATAGGGTTCGTTATAAATGTTTACCTAGCATAGCATGCTAGGCTGATTATGCTTATGCTAATAAGCATAATCAGCCTTTTAATATTCCCACTATTGGGACTCAGGCCTCCTCTCTCTAGGAGAGGGAATGGGCCGTAATCCACCACGCAGGCCCAGTGTGGGCATGCCGGTTTCCTCACGATGTTTACCTTCACCGTTTTGAAAGCAGTGGTGATGAAATAAATTACACAAACTAATACGCCTGGCTGGGTTTGAACCCGCGACCTACAACTCGTAAGTCGAGGCCGTTACCACTCGGCCACCACTGCTCTTGTTACCTCCTCCTTGTCCTCTAGTTGTTGTAAATATTTACCTATGTGAATATTGACACGGCCAAAGGCCAATTACATTATTTAAAGACATGTTTTCGATATAAAATATGTATGAACAAAATAATAATGAGATATAACTACACGGTAGTCATACGCTCATCTTACAATACTCCAGACAGACAGCCAAGATCTTCTTCCATTTATCCGCGATTACGTCACAATCAGGTTTCAAGAGCATCAGCATTCAAGAGAGCGAGATTGCGTGAGGGATAGGAGACTGGGTTCGGGCGGCGGTACGGCTCCCAGAAACAGTAAACAGTCTGTGCCTCAGATTACGACTATAGTTGATCGGATCTATGTATGTGGCAGAAGCCTTTGACAGTGAAGCTCGTACTTAAGACAGTCTCTCAGAGGTAACTCGATCCAATGCTAGTAATTGTTTGCTGGCTAATAAGCGCTTGACCTGTTCCGTTTAATCTATCTGAAGACAAAGTGCTTGGGAGCTAGGTGGATTTGCTTACGGAAGCTAGAGCAAGGAGATTTAACGTACGTTATAGAGATATTATTCTGGTCTGAGTGTTAGAGCATGTTGCATCTAGTTACTTTATAGTATTAATGGCTCTATACACACTTAAAAAAAAATGCTAAAGTAACAGACTTTTACTGCCTTTTTTTCCTTAGTGGGCATCGACCCTGCTGGGCCCCTACGGTTTTGCTGACATCTCTTTGAGGCACGCATGGAACACTACGCGCTGAAAACAACTTTGGCTAGCTCTGGACGGTTACTGGACGGCCAGACGGCAAGCGACCAATTGCTCATCGTCCGCAAGACGATACAGTTAGGATTACAAAATTCAAGTACGCTCTGTGTTCGTCCATGAAAGTATAATAACTTACACAAGTATTACAGCTACATTAAAATCGACTCAATTTATCGACACTTACACGATAAACCCCAAATAGGTGACACATACATTTCAGTGTGACTAAACTAGTTTGCAATCAGATAAGCTTATCAAGCTGCCATTCCCGGTATTGGCCTCATGTTGTGTCAGTAAAAATTCCCAAAAAGATAAAAATGCGGACTATTAACCTATATTTGTAAACTAAGTTGCAATAGAAGTGTTGTAAATCTTTTGTTGGCTCGCCTTTTTCTTAGGTTGTGTGTGGTTTGTGTGTGTATGCTGTCTGTTTTTAGAATAGAATAGAATAAACTTTATTGAACACCAAAATATTAACAATTTTACAGAAACCAAAATCTATGGGTACAATGGTGGTCTTATCGCTGATAGCGATAACTACCAGACAACCTTAGGACGGACTATAAGAACTTAAACTAAAAAAGGGGTAGTCTGAGGTGTACTGCTAACAAATATTAATCAAACTAAAATTTAAAAAATACGATACATAGATAAAACATATACTTATATAAAAGATAATTATGTATCGTGTTTTTTTTTTGCTTACTTGCAAACCAAACAAGTGCAAGAGTTGTAAACCTTTCATTAGCTCGCCTTTTTCTTGGTCTGAGTGTGTTTTCAGTGTTAAAAGATATTATGGAAGTAATGAAAATAGTATTTTTCAGAGGTTTGGTTACAAATATTATTTGAACACATCGAATATATGTATTCAACAGCCACCGAGAAAAAATCGGAAATAATCTAAAGCTTGCTTTAAGTCCACTTTCTTTATCATAAAAGATAAATGATGCTTATTTTACAAATAGGTTATAAATACCACTTTTACACATAATATTTCTTCTTGAATTTAAACTAATTGAAAACGTTGTTTCCTAACTGACTACTCAGCCCCCCTAGCCAAGTCACAAACGATAAACGTAAACTCTCAGTAGTCTTTAATAGATTTTCAACTTTATGTTATTGGATATAAAGTTGAAAATCTATTGAAGATTACATAGTGTTTTCGTTCGTTCCGGTCGTTAACGCTCAGTAGTCTTTAATAGATTTTCAACTTTATGCTCTTAGGTATAAAGTTGAAAATCTATTGGAGATTACTAAGCGTTCACGTTTATCGTTTGCAACATGGCTAGGGGGGCTGAGACGAAACACCGAAACAAACTTCTAAGTTTGACCTCTAGATCAAAGTCTCTTCTTAAGTCCATACAGTAAAATATACAACATTATTTATAGTAGGTATATGCGAAACCTGAATATAGTTTGTTCTGAATCAGTAACTGAATCGATTCCAATAATTTTTACACCATGTTATATTTTTTTTCAAAAATATTTTAAAAAGGTCACAAGTTGGACACCACCGACACTAAGCACAGCACAGGTCACGGCAGGTTATAGCGGACATTAGATAATAGCGCACAGCTGGATGCGGGAGTAAAACAACCCCTCAGTCGCCCGAGTGGCCCGGTGATCATGTCTTTATGCGGCCAATCAGGTAACATAAAAAGCTTATAACTTCGTGATTTTTCATCGTACAGTTATGATATTTTGTACACAGATTCTTTAAATAAAAATACTAGACACATGTTTCCGTTTTCGCGTATACTAAAACTAATCTTGTATATAATGGTCAAATCATACGAGGACCATGCAAATTAGTCTCTGAGATGATATTTTAAGGAAACGATGACGACTCGACGAAAAATACCAAAGAAAGGACATTTGAATAGACCGCATAAAGTACTTAAACTGCCATACAAACGCTAAAATTACTGAAAAGAAGAATAATCCACATCGTCCACACTCATAACAAAAAGTATATGAAATTTAAAAAACAATACTTTATAAAGTAAATACCTACTCATGTCAATTTCACAAAATTATCAAAATATACTTCGTAGTTGAAATCAAAAAGAGGAAAACAGTTCGACACACAACACAACTCGACAGCAACAATCACAAAGTTATGGAACAATATTGTATCTCCATATTGATTTCTTGGGTTGATTGATTCTTCGAGAGCCTGGAAGACAAAGGGCAACTAAAGGAACACGGGTAGGTTTTAGTAATACGTTACTACGCTTTGGAATACGTAATTGCAGTCGAGTCTCCTTAATTCGAAACTCGAGGGACTTTTTAAAATATTACGGATTATCGAGAGTTTGAAATATCTAATGGTTCGAAATTGTCGAGAGAAAAAATATGAAAGTTCGAATTCTTGCATAATAATAATCAATCATTATTTATTAAATGCAATTTTGCAGTGAAATCAAAAATGTAAGAGAGTTGCTACGTACATAGGTACATGCACATAAGTAATGTGAATTAATTATTATTAGTCTTTCGGAAGAAGTCTATAATATTAGTTGGTTTCAATGCCTAGTTTAGCTCTCTGCAATCTGATAACTTCAAACAGTCGAGTGTTTGATTCAAATTGCCTATGAATTCGAATTAACGTGTCATTTTGTTACGTAGCTATGGCTTTTTGTTCGAATTACCAAGTTTTTTAAAAAAACCTATGTCCTAGGGAACTCGTGATAACTTCGAATTATAGAGGTTCGAATTGTCGCTTGTTTGAATTAACGACAGGTGATTGTAGCATCATTTTTCTGACTGACTGATTGACTTCTTGACAATTCCAAAGTGAATGTAAATGGTTTATTTGAAATAAATCCTTTGATTGATTGATTGATTGATAAAATTCTGACACTTCCACTCGCTCAACGTAGAGCGAGAGAAATTACTTAAACATTTAACTCCACAAAAAAAAAGTTGACTTTTTACTGTAACACTTTTGTTGCTGTATAGCGCCACAATTTTTACTCAAGCCGTAACATTAATTTATTATTTATTTATTTAGTACAGCAAAATAGCCATTAATATTAAAATACGTTAATCCTTTCACACTGTCTTCTCACAGAACCGCAAACTTTCTAATAATATTGTCTACCATTCATCAGCAAACAAATCCAATCCAGGGTTGGTCTCCACGAGCGCGTTGAGCATCGTTAGCATACGTGGTATAGGGGAGGTGGATCGAGCTACAGTCAACATGCTCATCGGAGTGTGAATAAGTACCTATATAAAGTCCCCTTTGGCCATAAGTAGTTATAGAAGCGAGATAATACTCTGTTTACCTCAATGAACAGACCTTGTATATTATTTGAGGTAACGTATGACTAAACCGATTAGTGTATTACGCTGAATTATTAATGTTATGGTAGTGGAATGTGTTTTACGTAATTGTGTTTCAGTTTTGATTGGTTTTTTTTACTGAACTAGTTAATAAGTATTCAAATGAAAAACAGTATTTTTAAATGCTCAAACACGGTGAGGTAGATAACCTCACCGTTTGGCTTAGAAGTTCCTACGGCTACTATCCGACTCCATCATCAGACCAGCTCCATGATTCCATATTAATGCATTGTCATCTAAATTACATTGGTGCACATTAATATACAATCCATTTTTTAGTTTAAGTTCTTATAGTCCATCCTAAAGTTGTCTGGTAGATCCCATAGATTTAATTTTCTGTTTTAATCAGCTCAATCGATTAGGGATAACTGTTCACTGTTTCGAAATCCATTAGCAAGATTTAAACGTACATACATACAAACATTGCAATTTAAATAAAAGCTTGCAAAAATATGTTAATTTTAAAAAAAAAGTAGATCATGAACCCTTTCGAACTCAGCAACATAGTAGCAGGATAGAGGTAACGGTTAACTTAAAATTATCCAATTCGTGTATCTTTAAAGTAATCAAATCATTGCTGACTTACGATGAAGTAAGAATTCGTAAAATAACCAAAATAAAGAAAAGCATTAAAAAAAGCACTTACTACATACTTAATTATGGCCCATACCCTCTCTTAGAAGGAGAACAGAATTCTGAATCCCAGCAGTGGAAACATTATATATTTAATACAGATTTGGTGAGTAATAGCCGATTTTAGGAGCAAGGGAGATAAATTAGTAGAGTCACTTAGGCTTGACTTTAAGAATATTGCTCAATTCTCAAGCTCAACTACAAACCAATCCTATAAATCTCAATTCAAATACAAACGTACTACAAACTAATCTAAATGAATAACACAACAGTCGAATCCCCTTGAAACTTGAACTAAACTCCACATTGCGCCACAACATCCCTGTGATGACGTAACAAAGTGGCCGAGACCTTGACGTTCGGGAAGGGCGGTTTTCGCCATTGACACGGAGTAGCGAACTTCAGAAGGATCATATACAACACGTCACAACGCATTCTGTCACTTCTAGGTCACAATACACTGTTGAAGCGGTTCTTTGACCCCTTGATGTATGTTAATATTTTCAAATCAAAAAGGGACATCGTACACTACATTCATTCTGATGATACTGATAGATTTCGAATTTCGCCATTGACCCGGAATATATAGGTACAGAAGGCTTCATACAACAATCGAATTCCTATGCATACCGAGACGTGTACGTATGGTGAACTCAGGCATAGGATAGTCGTGCACACAAGTCATAGAAGCTTGCACACGGCGCTTTAAAAAACAAATGACGCACAATATTTATAATGTAGTATAAGAATATTTTCATTGTGCGTACAGCTAAGGTTTCAAATTTTCTGCCGTATAAACTGCACTTACACAACTAAAGACTTGGTAAACTATCACTTTCCTTTTTAGAAAATTCTGGAAATAGTTTCATTATACGTATCTACAGTTGAGGAGTGGAATTCCTTGCCGGAGTCTGTATTTCCTGATAATTTAGCTAGCTGGTATCTTTAAACCACGATGGATATATCTGATAAAAACTTTCGCGTTTATTACGTCAGAGTCACACATCTACGACCGAATACTCTTTCTCGTCAGCTCTTCTGTCACCTATAGGGATAGAAGAGCTAAACGAGAGGGAGTACCCAGTCGCGAACACACGACCCTGGCGAATAGGACATGAAAACATTCGTCGGATCAATCCGAAGCTATTTCTAAATAATCGTACTACTATATAATCGTCTACTACTACTACTTATAAATAATCGTACTCTATTCCCAACGACATCATTGTAAACTATCAGGTGAGATAGAAGTCAAACGTACGCCTGGCAAGAACAAAAAAATGACAGTCGAGAATGTGCCTTCTCTCGCTGTAAGGGCTATATTTCGCGACCAGTTGCGCCGCTATGGTGTCCGTAAGCTACCAAACTAAACACCATACAGATACCAGAGTCGCTACACCACACTGAGACAGTATCAAAATGGACCTTAAGTGCACACGACCAAGTTGGTCGCGCCGCCAAATTGGTTGCGCAACCACACGGCTACCAGGCGAGTAACTCTCTATAGAGCTGTTTACATTTTGTTGGTAGCGGCGCCTGGTCGTGCCACCATGGTGTCCCGGTGAAATATAACCCTAAGAGAAGCGTGTTTATGTGTGTTTGTGTTTTTGTTTGTATAGAGCTGGCCTTCTGTACCTATTTTTATGATACCATCGACCTCTGCATTCCCGCCCTGAGGCATATCCGAAGTATCGTGCTGACATTTAAAAACATATTGTTTATTGTTTATATAATGGTAGGGTGAGGTAACTATAAGGAAAGAGTATTTTGAAGAAAGTTACAGCATTCGTTTCTCAAGGTGAATGCTCCAGAGAATCCCGTTAAATTCAAATTTTCTTAATTTTTTTGTACTTTGAAGGTCAGTGTCAAGTTCTATGTCTATTAAAATATGATTTGCGTCCATAACACTTTTTTTTTTGACATCCCTCGCTCTTGGGCAGGGCGGGAGATAGTGTCAGACTTTTACTGACTAAAAACCCACTGTGAACCCTGTTCCATCGTTGCCTTTCGTACCAGGGCCGGGTCTTCCTTTCAGAAGCAGACCCTTGGTCCCTGTAGGCTTCGACCCTGCTGGACCCCTACGATTTGCTGACATCTCCTTGAGGCGCGCGTGGAACAGTACGCGTCGTGGGCTCGGTCCGGATGGTTACCGGATGGTCAGACGGCGAGCTACCCATTACTCGCCGTCTGCAAGCCAACGGTTCATAACACATACGTGTTTATTTACGGAACTGTAATAATTAAAATCATCAATAAAATTCTCTCAGCTTACCTAACCTTAGTATTATAAGAATGTATGAATAATAAATAAAAAGAAAACATAAGGGTAAGCACAGTGTTATTTTTTTTGGAGTTGGCAATTCATCAAATTACTTAATTACTTCTCCTGCTCTTGGTTGGAGAAAGAGCGTGTAAGACTTTTACTGACTAAAACCTACTTGTGTCCTTCAGTCGCCCCTTGCGTTCTAGGTCCACGGTCACTCTTACAAACGTTTCTGCAGCCCTAGCAAGCTTAAGTAAAACAGTATAAAATCTTTCTCATAATTTCACTGTAAATACAATACATTTGGAAAGCAATAGCTACGCATTGAAAGTTAGTAGCGGACGCTAGAAACTCCTAATCAAGTTTTTCTCTCATTATACTTGCTTCCACTTCATTTCATATAGGATATGAGCATCCTGCCCCCCTAGCCAAGTCACAAACGATAAACGTAAACTCTCAGTAGTCTTTAATAGATTTTCAACTTTATGTTATTGGATATAAAGTTGAAAATCTATTGAAGATTACATAGTGTTTTCGTTCGTTCCGGTCGCTAACGCTCAGTAGTCTTTAATAGATTTTCAACTTTATGCTCTTAGGTATAAAGTTGAAAATCTATTGGAGATTTTTAAGCGTTCACGTTTATCGTTTGCAACTTGGCTAGGGGGGCTGTTCCTATTCTCTTTGTACGTAATATATTCGAATATACTAGAAATTACATATGTTGGCCCTCCTGTTCGTCATTTAAAGCAATATATCAGTATATTGTAGTTATATTCTACTGTAAATAATATTTATGACATATAATAATATAGTAGATTTTTTTTAATCGATGCAATAACTGTAAAGATTCTGTTCAAATTTTGCATATATAATTCTTATAGGTCTGGTCAATATTTAGGATATAGATTATCATGCCATGTGCTACGAAGGGTGAGCAATTTTGCATTATGTCTGTATTTTCGTACACTTTAAGGACATAGATGTGAGACACCCCCTTCTGCTCCACTCTAGAGCGAGAGAGCGCTTTAGCATCGACTTCAGTTTTTTTATATATATATATTAAATACGATGATAATTGGCCGCACGCCAACATCCTGGTTGTAAAAAATAGAGAGGGACCTTAAAGCAAACTCAATTGCCAAAATTGACAACCCAAAATAGAGCCACTTGGCGCAGGAAAGTGAAGAGGCAGGACCTCGAATAACGGGACCAGGGAAGGAAGAAGAGATACATATATGATGATATATGTATCTCTTCTATATTAATAATAATAAAAAATTCTATATCTATAATAATAAAATGGCTTTCTATATATTTTTAACATATTATATAACATTGACATTTTATTCCATATCTTTCCAAACTCTTATCATCATCAACATCATTTCAGCCGAAAGGCGTCCACTGCTGCCTTAGGCGGGGCGGGGCGGGGGTCGGTTTTTTTTTTATAATGAAATGCAATGTGAATTTTGTATTTAAAGCTTACTATTTTATCGGGATGATCTTTAATATGGGTTTTTACCTGAATTAAATGATTTTTTTTATAGACCTCCGGCAAGTATCGCCACAACACACGATCCTGTCCAAATGTTTTATAAAAAGTAATCAAAACATAAAAGAGAAATAAAATTCCTTGTTAGTTTTGGCAATTTGTAAAAGTACTGGTCCCATTTCGGATATGCTTTCAGTGAATGAAAGATAAACTATCACCGACTATTTTAGGTTCTTCATATGGGATTCGGCACTGAAGAAAATATACAAGGAAATGCCAGTTTTTTTGCCAGTTTACTGGCATTTCCTTGTTTAAGTTAAGTTTTTTTTTTTTTTGTAAAAAAATTACGCTAATATCAGATGAGCAGTGGTGGCCGAGTGGTAACGGCCCCGACTTACGAATTGCAGGTCGCGGTTTCAAACCCAGCCAGGCGCATTACTTTGTGTAATTTATTTCATCATCACTGCTCTCAAAACGGTGAAGGAAAACATCGTAAGGAAACCGGCATGTCCTAGAACCAAAAATTCGAAGACATGTGACATTCACCAATCCGCACTGGGCCCACGTGGTAGATTACGGCCCATTCCCTATCCTAGAGAGTGGAGGCCTGAGTCTCAACAGTGGGAACATTAAAAGGTTGATTATAAGTAAGTATATAAGATTATATCAGTGTTGTTATTAATAAAAGGATATTTGAATAACACATAAGTAAGACCCATTTTTCTATTTTTTGTGGGAATTTATAAAATAACCCCCACCCGCATTAGGTGCAGCGAGAGTGAGTGTCAGACTTTTACTGACTAAAACCTATCTGTATTCATTCAGTTGTTCTTTGCGGTCCCAGGCCACATGAGGTGCCATAACCCGGGTTCTTAGCAGACAGCGAATGGGTAGCTCGCCGTCTGTACGCCCTGACCTAATAAGATCCCTGAGTATCTTAGCTGGATCTTAACAAGTGAACTTCAGTGGCTGTTTTAATTATTCGCAAATTGATTATTAGTGGATATTGTGTTGAGTTTCGTTAAAAGAAGGCAATAAATATGGCGCCATTTGAACACAAGACCGTTTATTCTCATATGAGGCCTTTTAACGTACTTTGAGTTTCAGCTGCGTAGGTGGTATAAGTTTTGCTCCTAACCTTTGCCGTGGCAGCAGAAAAAGCTCTTTAATAGAAAATAAATACAATTTGTATGTCTGACCTTTTACCGTTATATGTACTGATAAGAGCAGTGTAGGCCGTCCAAAGAAACAACAGATTGAGAATAGATTCATCCAATTTATTTTTGGGTCTATTAGTCATCGAATAACTTTTTCCTCTCTGGGTGGAATGAGAGGGTGAATCAGACCATAACTTACTAAAACCCACCTGGGTTCCTCTAGTTGTCCTTTGCGTTCCAGGGCCATGGTAACTCTTTCGAACATTCCTGCAGACCAATAGATTGATCCATGACCTTATAAAGGTACTCAATACAGAGTAGATTCGAAAGGCGGAGAACACAGTGTTGTCGCACTTGCACCTGCCAAATGGGTTAGGTCTACTATCCACGAACACTTAGCTTCATAGACACACATTCATCATTATACGCTTGGTGTACGCCTGCTCACAGTTTACATACAAAACTATGAAACTCTGTCGACGGAACGGCCGTGTCGTTGCCGCTTCGTTGACAGATAGATAAATAAGTACACTCACACACAGACACTCACTGCAGCGCTCGGCTCGATAACACCCTCGCCTGTGGCTCGGGCGGATTTCGCCTCTCTTACTATTTTAATACTTAAACATAATATATCTCTCTTTATATGTATATATGTCTGTGAAGTCAATAGTACCGAAGCTTGAGTCGAAAGCGGTGATTAGGACACACAACTTTGACAGAATCTGGGCTGGCGTTCGTGCAAGTCGAGCAGATAAAAGTTTCAACCGCATAGACGTGATCCTCTTTCTTTTTTGGCAGCCACGTGGACAACAACTAGTCTAGGGACTGTCTCACGGCTCGTTGTAAATTGAATACCTAAAGCCTACACCATAATAAATCAGTTGCGTGGTCTGGACTAGTTTGTTTATTGCACGTTACCCACTCGTGCCCACTCATCACCCACATAATATGATCTCTGGAAGAGATTCCCATTCTGATCCTGAACTGTCATATATCCAACGATAGTTTTATTATATGCGAAACCCGAAACACGTTTCTAATATTTTTATGTAAAAATTCTATGTTCAAAAGCTTGTTGTCCGTACAAATACATGGTCACCAGGACATCCGGGCGACTGTTTTTGCTCCCGCACCCAGCTTTGCGCTGGCACCTAATGCCCGCTATGGCCTGCCGTGACCTGTGTTGTACTTAGTGTCAGTGGACTCCAACTTGTGATCTGTTTTAAATATTTTTGGGAAAAAATATAACATGGTGTAAAAATTATTGGAATCGATTCAGTTACTGATTTAGAACAAACAATATTCAGGTTTCGCATACGAGTATACATACTAAAAATAATGATGCATATACTTATACAAATAAACAAAAAAAACAATTACATCACCATAAGAACTTAAACATATTTCTCCTCCACACACCTCTGAACAAACAGTTTCGATTACCAAAACGCTATGTTTACTAACACAACGATACTAGTTTGTTTATTTACCTACAAACCGATAGACATAGTGACAAGGGCAATGTACGAACGATAACATATTCACTGTTACGTCATAATGTAGTACACAATATTGGGGACAAGGGCTTTCGACGAAATATGAACAATTACTAGCTTCTGATACCGGCTTTGCCCGCACGATAGTTTAATAAATATGCCTATGTCACTTAGTGCTATAGAAGCATTCTACTTGAGAATGAATTTTAAAAACCAGTCCAGTAGTTTTTCAGTGTTAAATGCACTAATACAAATTTATCCTCTATAAACTATGTATTAATATGGATAATAGATTACCTCTTTTTTCGTGGGAATTCATTAAATGACTTCTCCCGCTCTGGGTGGAGTGGGAGGGAGTATCAGACGTTTACTGACTAAAACCCACAGTATTTTTTCAGTTGCCTTATCGCGAGAGCCACGGTCACTCCTTCAAGCAATCCGCGGCCCCGTCAATCTTGCTGACATCTCTTTGTGGCACGGTACAACACAACGCGCCGTCGACCAAGGGTCGCCGCACCTGGGCCACCGGCCACAACCACAAAACGCCGCCAGCTGTCATATTTTCTACAGGTTTCATACATTTTATATGGATTCGCCGCACACGGTTGACGCCGGTGGCCGCCACACTCTACAAATCGCCGCTGCTCGCTTCTTGTGGCTCGCAGTGGCCACTAAACGCCGATACAAAACGCCGTCACACGCCACTCGCGCATTTAAACCTTCTTCGTCAGAGTCCATTATGATAGTAGTAGCTGCCACCGGCCACAATTGGCTGTCGCGCGCTTCAGCTTCCTTTGTGGCCGCTTCTAGCTTCTCGTGGCGACGTTTGTGGCTGTGGCATGTGGCCCATGTGCGGCAACACTTAGTTCTTATCGGATGGCCGGACAGCAAGCTACCAATTGTTCACCGGCTGCAAACCGGCGCTTACGATGGCCGGAAATCGTCTTGCAACTCCCTACACCTCGGTGTCACCAGCGAGAGATATAGATTACCTAGCTTCTGACAGTGGCTTCGCCCGCGTGAATGAGCAAAATCAGCCCATGGGAACATACTCCCGGGATGAAAAGTAAGGTTCTTTAAGGTCAAATCTATCTCAGAACCAATATTTATTTCAATACGTTAAAATGTAACAAATAAATAGAGTTACTTTTCCAGTATAATAATAATACTCCCGACCGAATTTCGAACATGGTGATTCATGCACGAAAACATGCAATCATCATAAGCGATCTGTGTTGTGATGTGTGTTGTGTGTCTGTGTGTGTTGTTTCATGTTTGAAATATTACCTACTTTTCTCTACCCTTTCTTAAGTCCTTAACCATGTCAGATTGGTTGTGGAGATATCAGGTGCAGGAAAAACCGTTTTGTGTGCTTTCCGAAGCGTAAACACATGTATTACAACACCAACTTCCAAACTTCAGCCAACTACACAATAATTCCTAATAGACCACGTGTAACCCAATGGCACGTTTTGTCCGACATAAGAATCGACCCCAGGACCCCAAACTCAACACTTAGAGAATTGGTTAGTAAGCAGTTGGTTGAAAAATCATCATACTACTTTTCCCGCTGGAGCCGGGTGGAGCGAAAGGGAATGTCAAACTACTATCTAAAACCCAGTGCTCCTTCAGTTGCCCTTCACGTTCCAGGACCGCGGTAATTCTTTCAAACAATCTGTCAATCAGCCCTGGCAGGCATCAATCCTAGCGAGCTCCGCCAATCATGCTGATATTTCTTTGACGTGCCATGAACCTGAACCTGATCCTTAAAGGACGGAGAGCTGCCTATTGCTCGACGTCCACACAAACCTAGGCCTATGGTGGCCGGGAATCGCCCTGACGACTTCTGACGACCACGGCGTCTGCGACGGAGGAAAGGATGTAACCTACAGTCCAACATCAATAATGCCTGTATTCATTCAGAAACTGATTAAATTACTTACGAATATAACACTAATCATCTTTAGTTATAAAATATTCAATATCAATCTAAATAGGCTTTCAGGAAATTGAAGATATAGTTGATAATTTGTAGATAACGTTTTATTCAAGTTAGTATTATGATACGATAAGACACGTCAAAATCTATTGACACATAAATAGGAATTCCAGACAGCTTATTAAAAGAAACTTGTCCCTGTTTATTTTATTTACTGATAAACATAATTCGAACATGAATATTTAATCTACATGTCTTTCTGTCAATTTAGCTTATTACATTCCTCTTTTATTAAAATTCTGTATCAGATTCTACAAGATTTCATCACGTAGTTCTGCGTAGCACTTTGCTACGCGGCGTAGCACGTAGCCACTTCGTAGACCGTAATGGCTCTGGAACTAGCAATGAGATAAATAAGCAAACTTCTTTCATTTTACGCAATAATGGTTTGAATGATCGAATTAAGAGCGCCCTTTTCGAGGTACATTTTCATACAACCGCTATTACGTGATTATGATGTTATTACACATCTTTCTCTAGATATTTTGGATACACGGTTATGGATATTATTGTGGATATTATCTAGGCTTCTATAAAAATCAAAACATAAATTCGTGTTAAACTAATCTAGTAAAGACCTCTGAAAATCTGTTATTTTACGTGAAATTGGGATAATGGGAAATTACATAATGTACTCATTTATTAAAAATATAAAAATGTACATATAAAGAAGCCTTGTACCTTAATCGAGATTCTAAACGACAAATTTTCTGAAAAACTTTTAAGGGTTTAAAAAAACACTTTTTTCCTGGAACAAGTTTTGTGAAATATTCGAGTAAATCACGAAATTTTTTGCATTGCTTCTACGTCAAACATCGCGTTGGATTACGTTAGATGAAGCAACAAGCTTTTAAGCCATGATCGATGTTTTTTTTTTTTTTTAGGGGGGAAAATCATCATGATCGATGTTGACGATAGGCGAATGGAAAAGAACCCTCTTAAGCGATGTGCTTACAAGTCCTTAAAAGAGTGAGTGGGGGTTTATTTAAGCACCCTCTAAAATAAACATCGATCGAAACTAATCTAAGAATATCAAACAACAAACAACATAAAAAAATAATCCTATCCAACAACGACCTTTCTTTAAGGTGAAAAATCATGAAATAACTTCTCCCTTTCCTGGGTACAGCGGGAAGTATCAGACTTTTACTGGCTAAAACTCACCTGTGTACCTTCAGTTGTCATTTGAATTTTGGGGCTACTGAACACTTTTAAACATTCCGCAAGCCATCCGAGAACAGCCAAACCCTCAAATCACTCAGAAGTTTTGTGGCTGAAAACTCATCGTTGAAGCTCGCCTTTCATCATCATCATCTTTCTGCCCTTGTCACTTGTTATTTGGGGTTCCGTTCATCTTTTCTTTGTCCTTCTCTCCCTCTCCATCCAACCACAATAAGTATACTCATAACTATTTTAGTTAAGTTTGCCTTTGTACAATCAAGGATTAAGGAAAATCCGCATTAAAACACGAAAAAACTCAGAGGAAATATCTACAAAACACTTAAGCTTCGTATTTCTCTGCAACTATCGAAACAAACTTGCTTACATAAATATCCGTGACTCTTCTAAAAATGTTCTCAAAGGGAATATAAAAACTGAAATATTCACAAAATTACCCAGATATGCGCAAAAACGTAGTGTTCTTTTAAATAACAAACAATTGCCCTTGGTAATACTCGTATTTTGTGAAAATTTAAAAGTACGCCATAAATCACGGGTGCAAAGTAAAAAAAAATATCTGCAATTTTGGGATTTTTTGATAGTTTGTAATAATAAGTGAATAAATAAGCAGTTATTTAGTTTTTTTTTTTTTCAAACACATTATTGAAACAGAACTATTATTACTTTATTTTTGACACTTGAAAGACGAATTGCCATGCCTTAGAATATGAATTTTTAGTAAGTTACTGCAACTATCACAAAATAGCAAAATTGCAGATAACTTTTTACTTAACTTTTAACTTTACTTTTAACTTTTTTCTTATACTTTGCGTCTGTCAAAAGGTATCGTATATTTGATTCCAAGTATGCCAAATTTTATCCAAATCTATTCAGCTGATAAAACATATTTGTATGCAAAATTTTATCAAAATCTATTCAGCCGATAAAATGTTATTGACGAACAAAGAAACACTCGGTGTCGGTTATCTATCTTTACATTTCAAGATTCATCGAAGTCCGTTCAGGGGTTCAAGCGTGAAGAAGTAATAAACACACACACATTCAAAAAGAAAACTTCGCGTCTATAATATTTATGTAATTTAAACTACGGATTACGTTAAAAAAGCTTAAGTGCATATTGCACACTGACTTTAAACATAAAGGTATATTGCGGCTAATTTTAACTTCGGTTTCCGATAAACTCGCTTCATTGAAGGAGAGGCTTAAATTAATGGGATGATGGTACGCGGGCTTGCCGACCGCAGATTGCGTTTGGTGTAAGTTGTAAGCGATGTTATCGATCCTTTATAATTTATCTATATAAAAGGAGAAACTGACTTACTGACTAAAATAGTAACGCATAGCCGAAACTACTGGGATTAGGAAAGTGAAATTTCGCACAAGGCTTCCTTTTATGAGGTAAGCGAACAATAAATAATATACGGGGGAAATTCATTCGTATGCAAAATTTTATTCCTTGAGCCAATATCCTTGAAATTTACTTAGTACAAATAGTAACCTAAGTAAATACAATCATGGCAATGATGCACTCGTTGAGTCGAGGCTTCAAAGTCTTGAGCATCGACGCCGAGTTGCTAGCCTGTCGGTTTTCTACCGGTTGCATTTCGGGGAGTGTGCGTCGGAATTGCATAACCTAATTCCGCCTAGCCCGTTCCATCATCGGACCACCAGGCGTACGATAATGTGCCACCGGTACATGATGGACATCCCACCTATACGCACGAAACGTTTTGGGAACACATTCATTGTGCGTACAGCTAAGGAGTGGAATTCCTTGCCGGAATCTGTGTTTCCTGATGGCTACAACCCGGGAATCTTTAAGTCTAGAGTGAATAGGCTGCTTCTAGGTAAGCGCGCTCCATCGTCGACCGCATCGTCGCTTTACATCAGATGAGATAGCGGTCAAGCGCGAACCTATCAAGAATTAAAAAAAAATATATTTAGTTTTTCAAAAAAAACATAAAACGATTAAAGTTGTGTTAAAGGTTATATGAGAGAGTTTTATTCTTTGGGTTAATAAATTTGAAACTTGGTACAAATTATTACCAAAATGAATAAATAAAGACTGTCATTATTAGTTTTTCAAAACTACCCTCAAAATACAGTTTAAAGAGTGTTAAAGTTTTTAAAACATTCTCTGTTTGTTATTCTTTTACGCTTAAATGGATTTCGATGAAATATTATTATTATTGTATTATTATTATTTGTTTTTGAGCAGTGGTGCCGAATGGTAACGTCCCCGACTTACGAGTTGTAGGTCGCGGGTTCAAATCCAGCCAGGCGCATTACTTTGTGTAATTTATTTCATCACCACTGCTTTCAAAACGGTGAAGGAAAATATCGTGAGGAAACCGGCACGTTCTAGAACCAAAAATTCGAAGACATGTGACATCCACCAACCCGTACTGGGCCCGCGTGGTGGATTACGGCCCATTCCCTCTCCTAGAAAGGAGGCCTGAGTCCCAACAGTGGGAACATTATAAGGCCGACTATGCTATGCTATGCTATTATTATTATTTAGCACACAAGGAGACTGTGTCCAGAAATAGAACCGTTGTAGTGTAGTTAACTTTGGTATAATTTTCTATTATAACTCGGGTGAAATCGCTGACAGGGACTAGTAAAGAATTCATTTAAATCCTTAAAAATAAAATAAAATAATTGCAAACAGAAGTGCCCTACCTAAGTAAAAAACAACAAGGTATTTAAATATTTATATTCGCAGGCGAAATCATCAATCTGAACGTCATACTATTTAAATATTAATTATTATGAACATGCGACATGAAACAGACGTCATATTGTGAAGGTCATTTTAAAAATAACCTCATGTTCTAGTTTTACAAATACGGTCATAGAGTTATGAACACAAACTTGTTTTTTTTTTATTATTTACAGTTTCGCGTTTTACCACTATCTCACCTGATGGTAAGCAATGATATGGTCTCCGATGGAGCACGCTTGCCTAGAAGTAACCTATTCACTCCTGACTTAAAAACCCCTAGGTTGTAGCTATCAGGAAACACAGACTCCGGCAGGGAATTCCACTCCTTAGCTGTACGTCTAGTGGTCCGTTGATGGAACGTGGTTGGCGGAATTAAATTGTCCAATTGAATGGCTTAAATTTTATATTATCTATTTAGAACTAACTAAAATCATGGACAAGAAAAATAAAAACACTTAACTAATTAAAATTACATAATATATACACAATAACTCCTACCTAAAATATGGCGTCAAAAAAATTTTAAGTGTTTTTATTTTTCTTGTTCATTCTTAAAACATACAGATATATTTATCTCCAATAAAAAAATAATAATAATAAAACAGTAAAATAGTGAAAAAAACTAAAATCAATGTTAAGTATGGCGACGAAAAAGTCCTCCGCATCGCTGTGGGCTGGTAATGTGCCCAAAAGACTGGCATGGTAGTGCTTATCCTCTGTCCAAGGTAAAAAGCAAGCCCTTGAGTCACGCGAAGTGTCAACAAGGCGTTTTTGTGAGCACTCGGACCCCACGTTCCAAGAGTTACTTGTAAATTCTACTAAAGTTATGGAATGAGGTACGAAAGAGTTGTTAGAACATAATAAATATTTTCACATAAAACTGACAGGTCACCAACACTAATAAACCTTACTAAGCACCTGTTTCTATTTAGATATAGTCCCGTCCCTTTCTCGCACGTGTAGTTTGATGGCTCTGCGACAGTGACAGAAATAATAGATAGAATAAGTTGATCACAATCTATAGTCTTGATACAAATAAATGTAAAAGCAAAGTTTCTTCCTGGTTGGTGGTCTAGATTATCATGAAACGGAAAATCTTTTGACGGCGTTGCAATAGTAAGTTTTTGTATGAAAATCTAAATTTCATTTGGTAACTATAATTAAATGTTAAATTAATTTAAAAAATTTCTACACACCCTCTCACACACATAAATGGTATTTTCTAATCTGTGTATGTTAAGAAAAGCTCCTGTAATCATTTCTAGCAATAAAGTAATTCTAATAATATTATTAGTAATACATAGCCACAAAGCATTAATATGTTTTTTTTTTATTCTACTCTATCTGTTGAATCATAATTATTCATCGTCAGATCAAAACCATCACATCATCTTTTTTGAGTTAGAAAATCATCAAATAACTCCTCTAAAGATATCATTCGAACCTCGGCTGTAGGCTGCGGATGCAGGCAGCACATACGGCAGCTGTACGAAGCCAGCTGCAGCTACACGGCTGGACCATTCCGAACGCAGCTGCGGCCGCACGTGCTGCTGAACTTCGGCTGCGAGTGCAGCCGCGACCTGCAGCCGCAGCTGATCGCAGACCAGTAGTGCTGCGACCGCAAGTCGATGCGCACGTAGTTACGTCACTCCAACCTGCTTAGACAAGTCCCAAAATAATCGCTACTCGGAGCCGATAGCGCTCATATTGGATTGAATCGTAGATTTGCGACTGGCAGCACGTGCAGCCAGCCTCGGAATCACTCCGGGCTGTGGATGCAGGCAACGGCTGCGTGTCATTCGCATGCTACCTGCATTCACAGCCTGCATCCGCAGCCTGCAGCCGAGGTTCGAATGGCACCGTTACTCAGGGTGGAGCGAGACGTAGTGTCAGACTTTTACTAACTAAAACCTACGCGTGTTCCTTCAGTTGACAATTGTGTTCAAGGGCCGCGGTTAATTTTTCGAACAATCCTGCAGCTCATCATTAACGCGCTAAGAGCCAAAACTTGCTGGATATTTTTATATCTTTATCTTAAACCTAAAAAAATGTCAACGCAACTTGTAACTAGATACATACATATATAATGTAGAAGCTTATTATTAGCTATTTTCATTACCTTTGTAAAAAAAATCATCTGTTATTAATATGTAAGCTTTCTGTAAAAGTAAATAAATAAATAATTGCAATAATCATTACATTAACTAGTAAAATATGACGATAGCAGTTGAATAAAATAAAAACTTACTTCTACCATCCTTTCAAAATTTCAATGAACAGCAAAACACTTCAAATTCCTAACTTAGTCCGCATAATATGATGTAGTACTCTAAACTGAAGTTCGACCCCTACACGCTTAGAGAACCCTCGCGTGCATATTATGTGCATATTATATGCATATTATATGCATACTATGTGCATATTCAGCGCTTACGTAGTGAGCTCTCAATAATGCGTCCTCGGATCGAGGGCGGTATTTAAATAAGTGCATTTTAATGCTTAATTTTTATGTTAACTTTACATATTACGTGCGTTATTATGTTAAGATAATATGTGGCTTACTTCAAATAGAATAAAGATCCATTTTTGAGGTTATATCTGCGGTCAGTGTTTGACACTATGAGCAAGTTTGGTGAGTGCGCTATGTCAGTTTGAGTGCGTTCCCCATTGGGAACGTCTCCTCATCGTCTATCTATATGATGTCCTTTCGCTTAAGACGCTTTACGTAGCTACGCATCGTGAGCTGTGCTGCTAACGTATTCGGGTGCTAGAAAAAAAAAAAAAAATTTTTGAGGTAAGAAATCATCAAATTACTTCTGAAACTTAAGGGTGGAGCGAAACTGCGTGTTTGACTTACTGACTATAACATACTTGTTTCCTTCACTTGCCTTTTGCGTTCCTAGACCACAGTAACTCTTTTAAACGTTCCCGCAGCCCACAATGAGACCCTTTGACCTTAGTTCCAAGAGTTCCGTACCTATTGTTCATTTGAATTTCGAATTGTTCATAGCAAATAGAAAGCCCATTGTCAGAACAAGCTGACGTAACACAAAGATATAAAGCTAAAACCTGACTACGGAAAAAAACCACTACTTTATTTATAAACGGGCAATTTATAAATGGGCAGCATTCGGGAAGCTGCGTGGTATGTTTTCATCTTCTCGATAGTTTTATATTTATTTGTGATATTTTTATGGGAAAGCTTAATTGCCTCTTACTTAGCTACGCACGGTTGCTTAGCACGAAGAATCGCCAAACTTAAGTGGCAATGGGCAGGGCACATTGCTCGCAGAACAGATGGCCGTTGGGGCCGAAGGGTTCTGGAGTGGCGACCACGAACTGGAAGACGCAGTGTTGGATGGCCTCCTACAAGGTAGACCGATAACCTGGTGAAGGTTGCGGGAATCCGATGGATGTGAGACGCACAGGACCGTTCATTGTGGCGACATTTGGGGGAGGCCTATGTCCAGCAGTGGACGTCTATCGGCTGAATGATGATGATGATAACTTTATAGCTACGTCATAAGCACGACACACTTAAGCAACTTTCCCTAAAAGAAAATTAAGACCTTTTCAACCAACGAAAACCGTTAGCTTACGGAAAGTAATTTGTATTATTCGAAGGCCTTCAGTTCGCATGTCGATTTGCTAATCAAAAATGTGTTCCAAGGCCAGCACAAGAGCTCATTGGTTTGTCATGTTTTACAATCAATGGAAAATATCTCTAGGGGTTTGTAGGTCACCTAGATTTGCGATAGTGGTATTAGATTTAATATGCTAAAGGACCTTGTATAGGCAACTATTAATAAGCTTAGGGAAATTGCTATATCAATGTGCTGTCATTTTCAAGGAAGGAAACTTTTGAAAGTTATCATGATATTTTTTCTTATCGTGTTATTGGTTTTATTCTAATTTATCTAACTCACCGCTGCGGCGGCCATTGGTTTTTGAAAATGAACGAAAGGTCCGTGTCGTGTCGAATCTAACCCCGGGTACACCCAACGCGCGAAAAAATATGCGCCCACGCATTTCGTTCTGACGGTCTACTTAAAAAATTGGCATTCCTCTCTTTTTTTACTCCCAACCAACACCCAGCAGCTACAGTAATCATATTGATTAATGGACGCAGTGTTTTTATTTAACAATTTATAGTAAAAAATACTTTAGTAAGTATAATTATGTATGCACTAAAAAGAAAAAATAAGACATTAACTAATTAGGGCATGGCATGGGTGGCGCATTTGTTGAGTGATTAGCTGGTGCGCTGCTGGTCGCGTATTCGATCCTCGCATAGAATAAATATTTTTACGGCCTACAAACAGCTGTTTCAGATCTTGGTATCTGGTACAGTGCACCCACGGCACAGAAGTAAATCCTAGTGTGGGGCAACGATTTTCCAAAAAAAAAACTAAAGAATGCGGTCGAAAAACTATACGCTTTACGAATCAAGGTACGCATCTTTAACCACGTGTAACACTTTCTGCTAAGAAAACGAGCACAAACGTATATAATTCGCGTTTCCCTAACTTTTCACGTTCCTCATCTTTGCCACACGTGTATGTAATAGTATTAAAGGTTTTTTCGCGTCTAACATCCGTCATTTTTGGTAAAGCGTAGGTAATTTATTTTGGTTCATCTCATATTTGAGGTAACACTTAGGTTTTTAACCAATACAAGGAACCTTCTTCGTGTAATACAAAAACCTATACAGCAATTTATACCTAACTTGATATTTTATTCAATACTCAATATAATTTACTTAATTATGATTTATTTAATGTTGTATAAGCAGTAGCTTATTAGCGTTAAGATACAAATAATTAAAATATAATCTGTGTTTGTTTTGTGTCAATAAAAGTCCTCACAGCAGAGAAGTCTGATTTACAACGTAAAAAAAAAACTTTATCAAAGAATTTAGTTTTTTTTTGTTTGTATCATCACTTTGTTTTCCATTAAAATGTGAATGTAACACATAATATTTTTTTAGTATTTGGCATAAAATGTATGCTTCTCGGCAAGCTTCACTGAGGTGGACACTACTACAATGAAGTGTCAGCAAAAAATTCTCAGCTCCATTTTACTGAGATCGCGCCTGCTTCAATGATTAGCGCCTGCTTCACATAATGTCCAGTTGTGTAGTCTGTTGGAATACAAAACTATAACAATTTCACATCACAATATCGAGTAAGAATTAATTTGCGAATAATTAAAACAGCCAAATTCACTCGAAGAAAGCCCACCAAATAAATAATAAAAAAGTATCGTTATGAACTAATTTTTTTATTGATATAAACTAGTGCTTGACTGCGATCCCATCTGATGGTAAACAGTGATGCAATCGTTGATGGTAAAGCGCACTATTATATTAAGAGCGTATTCACTCTAACCTTGAAGAAATTATATATTCTGCCGGTTCAATTTTTTTACATAATATTGTCGATAAAACCCAGGAAATTCCTAAACTGCCAATTACATTATTTCCTCGAACGAATAATACAAGACTTCATTTCCAATATTCAAATGATGTCGCATGGAACCGACAGAGGCTCTCATTTTGTCTATTATTATATTTAATTGGATAAAATCGTAGTCGACCATTTATTTTGAGTGGTATCCAATTATTTTCTGATTATAATACCATCTTCTTGTGACGCAAGAGTGGGTTTTTATGTTTTTTTTTATCATTATATTCGTTTTCTGTCTCATAAATTTTTAATGACCTATAGATATTATTATCATTTTAGAAAATCATTTGTAGTGACACAGTTCCCCATGCGATTGACGTCTAAGCTTCAAATGTTCTGATGTCGACGTAAAATACTTCATAACACAGTTTAATTTAAAAATCCTTTATCTCACTATAAGTAATGGCTCTCGTATATTAAAACCCAACTAAGTAAGCGTGCAATTACATACAGGATTGCGTTCGCGTTGCATTCACTCTGCAATCATTTGTAAAAGGTTTAAGGCCCTATTCCCGAGCAGTGCTATAAAACAGTGATTTTCTGAATAGATTCGAAATAATATATATTTATTATTGATTCATATAGCATAAGCCTTTTAATATTTCAGTGGGAATATTAAAAGGCTGATTATGCTTATGCCCAGCAGTGGCTGGGACTCAGGCCTCCTCTCTAAGAGAGGGAATGGGCCATAATCCACCACGCGGGCCCAGCGGATTGGTAAATGTCACATGTTTTCGAATTTTTGGTTCTAGGACATACCAGTTTCCTCACGATGTTTTCCTTCACCGTTTTGAGAGCAGTGGTGATGAAATAAATTACACAAAGTAATGCGCCTGGCTGGGTTTGAACCCGCGACCTACAACTTGTAAGTCGGGGCCGTTACCACTCGGCATCCCCGCGTTAACGCCGGCGTTAACGCGCCATTGTCTTTCTATTGTGTCTCTAATTACGCACTCAAAAGGTTAACACTCGGCCACCACTGCTCCATCTTGTCCACCATTGCTCTCACGGTTTTGATTTTTAGAAATATGTTTACACAAAAAAATTGCTGGTTACATTCTGAAGAACACATCTTTAGAATGTTTATAACATATTTAAATCAATCAATATTTCACAAAGAAAATGGGTTTAAAGGTCAGCGGGTCCAGTCTCTTGAACATCTGGCTGGAGTTAAATGCACACATACTATATGCAAGCACAAGCGGCAGTACGAGTATGTGTGCATTAACTCCGGCCAGCCCCCCTAGCCAAGTTACAATCGTATCGTTCGGCGCGAACGCCTCGAGTAGGCCACGCCTCCGATTCCTTTGTTCTGACGTCATCTCAACGCTCAGTCACGTGGTCAGAACAAAGGATTCGGAGGCGTGGCCTACTCGAGGCGTTCGCGCCGAACGAAACGATTGTAACTTGGCTAGGGGGGGCAGATGTTTAAGGGACTATGCGCCTTAACATACGACACTGCGATATAAACGCCAAGCAATTTTGCGCTGTCTTGAGAAAACTTGCTGGAAGTGTCTTATTTACATAAACACAGTGGGTTAGTTGGAAAGCGTACAGCTTTTACTAGATGCAGTCTTTTAAAATTAAACTTTTTTCGTTCACGATTCGTAAATAAATTAAGTTTTAAAATTTTCATGTTTTACTCTCCCTACCCAATTTCTTCGATTTGACAGTATGACGTCACAACATGGCGTAAAAATCGATCCTATTCTTATTTGGAACGCATTGTACTGACAATTTTGTTGACACGGAGATTTTAGGACTACGTAATCAAAGAATTGAATTTTCTTTCAGTAAATCTTTGAGCGATAGACTTATAAACACAAGTCACTAAACTATAAATCAGAAACGTTTATTTCAAACAAACAAAAAGTGAAGCTAAATTAATTAGTGGTATGACATATAAGGGTGTTTTTTATATCGTGCGGTTTTGATCACGCATACGGGATTGCCCCGCACGCGTTATCCCCGCGTGTCCATTTCATACAAGTGTAATGCGTGGAATACGCGCGTAGGACGTGTATTTTTGTATTTTGAAATTTTCTGCATGCTGGGCAATTCCGCATGCGTGATGAAATCCGCACGATATTAAAAACACCCTAAGGGACCAAACACAAAACTGCGATGCTACGTCGCATCTTACAAATTGCGAGCTCGCACAACGCGTCGCAAGAACTTGCGAATTGATTCGCATCGACATCGCACGGTCACTTGAACCAATGCCGCACAAAATCGCGTCGAAACATCTCGCATCGCAGATTCCTGCGATGTGGCTTCGTATTACATTGCATCGCAGTTTTGTATGGGGGCCTTTAGACGATCGCCTGAAAAACGTAGCTTGTTAGCAAGCCGGCTGGTCGGTCGAATATTTTTTAAAGTATTGTAAGTTTTTGATAAATCAAGTAACAGAAGTTGAAATATTGTGTCCGGAGTTTCTCTTCACAGACACCAGTACCCGGAAGTCTACAACTAGAGCCTACGCTACAGTCCCTACAGTACCTACTAATGTAAAAAATCCTAAGATTTTTATAAAGTTGGGTCGTAACACTTGAACGGATTTGGAACGAGGTAGGGATACTGCTATTACATTATACCAAAATGCGTTGATCCCGAATAAATTAGGACAGGGCAGGCGGCTGATGATTATAGCAAGGGCTTACACTTACTCAACTTATAAATATGAAAATTACACGGAAACCCGCAAGCACAAATTATTAAATATTCTCTCTTGTATTACACTGCCTTGACTAATTTTACAACGAGATAAAATGCTTTGTTTTTAGCCACACTTCCATAGAGTTACGTAGGCTACCTCTCGATTCGGATAAAAACACGGGTTTTTATGGGAAAGGCCACGAGTCGAAGCCGTAGAAAAAGTCAGGAAATAAATAAATACGTTGAAATATTATTAATTTGTTAAGAGTTTGACTTCCGCACGTGCACGGGCGAGGCAATGGCCCTCGCGCCCCAGCCGCCGGGATTTCGATCCCGATTACCGGCCAGCGTAGGTGCGGGTGCGCGGACGACGACCGACCGGTAACCGCCCGGACCGAGCCCAAGTCGTCGACGGTGCGTAGTCTTCCACGCGTGCCTCAAGAAGATGTCAGCAACTGTAGGGGCCCAGCAGGGTCGAAGCCTACTGGGGCCAAGGATCTGATTCTGAAAGGAAGACTCGGCCCTGGTATGAAAGGCAACGAAGGAACAGGAGTGGATTTTTAGTCAGTAAAAGTCTGACACTATCTCCCGCTCCGCCCAAGATCGGGGGATGTCATTGGATGATTTTCCCACCGGAGAAAAAAGGGTTTGACAGATTAAGAGCGGAATTCACCAGTAAAACTAATCGCGTTTTAACGTTTGGCTCGCATAATCGCGTTTAGCTGCTGTCACTAGTGTCACTTGTCTGTATTTTTCTTTTGTTGTATTTTTACAAGTGAACCTAGTGACAGCGGCTAAACGCGATTATGCGAGCCAAACGTTAAAACGAGATTTGTTTTATTGGTGAATTCCGCCCTTAGTCAAAGAGTCATTGCGACCCTGAAGCCCTACCATGACCTCTTAATGCGATCCATTTGAAGACCTGAACTGAACTGTTAAAGGGATGGAGCTATATAGGGTGTACAGCTCCATCCCGCTTTCTCGCTTGTACGTTTGACATTTTAGTACGCCATGGTAAGGCCCTTGAAACGCAAAGGTCAAAGGTCAATAATAGTCTGTCACTCCCTCTCAATCTCCACCCAGAGCTGGAAAAGTTATTCGATGGTTTCAAACCTCAAATAAAATAGATTCCGGAATTTTAACTAAGTTGAGCTACGGTAAACGGAAAAAGTTTACAAATTGTATTATGAATGATGATTTGGCTACCTGTTGAGCTCGCAAGTGCCAGTGTTCCGTGTTATGTCATCACTAACCCGAGTTTAAACGGTTGATACGTAATTGTGATGTATTGGTGTACACTTTAACGCACTTTATAGGTTACTTGTAATTATTGTCGCTATCAAAGAGGCGTCTAAAAATTCATATTATATAGATTTTGCATTGATATTAAGCTGTTGATCCCCGCACGAACGCCGGCTCTCGGGCGCCATTGTCTTACTATTGTGTCTCTAATTACACTACTCAACGAGTTAATATGTTAAAATACAATTATTATTTTTATCAAATAACAGTAATTGGTAAGATGGCGGCTGGTAAAAGTATGAGGAAAAAACCAGTTAAGCTAACCCTAAGTTAATTTCGATAAGAGTAGTAGGATGATGTACCAAAAAAATAATAAAAAAGCTACCCATAGGGGGTAGCTTTTTTTTCGGTAGGAAAAACATCCAATTACATCCCCCGCTCTTGGGCGGAGCGCGAACCTATTCATCAGCGTATTAAGAAATAAGCAAGTGCGATTCACCATCATCGATCGCATTACTGTTTGCCATCAGGTGTGATCACAGTCAAGCACTTGTTTACATCATAAAAAAAAAAACAGAATTAAATAAAGTGTCGAAAGCTATAAAAATAACTCGCTCCATAATCCTTACTATTTCCCGTATTTATAAACATCTCGAAGATATTAAGCGACGCTTATTCTGCTTATAAATAATTAATTGAATCTGACTTTAGATTTTCCCTCTCCTGTAAAGGAAACCTCAGCTTTAGCAATAGGGACATTATAAGGCTGATTATACCAATTGACTGAGCGTTGAGATGATGTCAGAACAAAGGAATCGGAGGCTTGGCCTACTCGAGGCGTTCGGCGCAAACGATACGATTGTAACTTGGCTAGGTGGGCAGATTTACGAGTTGGCGCGTTACTTTATTATGCAATTTATTTCACCACCACTGCTCTCAAAACGGTAAAGAAAAATAGCGCTAAAACCCAGCATGTCCTAGAAGCAAAAATTCTATTGTGACATCCACGAACCCGCACTGAACCCGCGTAGTGGATTACCCTTACGAATCCTTCTCCAAGAGTTAGCATATCTTTGGACTGGCCTGTTGTTAGTGGTTAGTGGTTCTGCTATGCCAGAGGTCGATATCCACCCAGGACAAATGTTTGTGCGATGAGCACGATCATTTGTTCTGTGTCTGGATGCAATTTATCTATAATATGTATTTATTTAGAAATATATAAGCATGTTTATCAATTGTCTAGTACTCATAACACAAGCTCTGCTTAGCTTGGGACTAGACGGCGTTGTGTGATAGGGGGGGACATTATAAGGATGATTATACTATGCTATGAATCTGGAATCTGCTAATCAGTTGCTAAATATCTCAGGGAGTTTATAACTAAGACCGTATATCTCCGCGAAACAAAAGATTATATAAATACTTCAAAACTTTTTGCCCTTGACCTACAAAGTTCAACAAAAAGTGACTAGATTTCGGAAGAGGTTCTATTGTTTTAGGTTTAAAATCAAATATGCAAACACTCTGGTCAGGTTAAGCGAGTTTTTTAAGCAAACTAAGTGAGATATATAATACTCACAGATAAAATTAGAAATAAGTTTATTTTTGTATTCTATAATAAGAAATATTAAGGTTTTTTTTTGTTTTTATTTTATTTTAAGTGAGATATGGACTTTATCGCATACACCGCACTCCCGCGACTCTCACCAGGTCGTCGGTCCACCTTCGGTCCTGGGTTCCTTCGGTCGGTGGATGCGAGACGTACAGGATCGGTCTTTGTGGCGACGCTTGGGGGAGGCCTATGTCCAACAGTGGACGTCTTTCGGCTGTAATGATGATGATGATGATGGACTTTATACATTTAGCACACTTCAAAATGTTCTGCAAAGGTTACCCGTGGTCTTAGAACGCAACGGGTAACTGAAGGAACAGAGATGTGATTTAGTGAGTGTTTCGGGAATATCAAGAGTATTTTTTAATAAAAGTACAATGTAATGTTGAACGGTGTAATGTCGAAAGAAGCAGTTAACAAAGAACATTTAAATTAAATTTTGAAAATATGCGTAGATTTTAACGGTGATCATAAAATTTGATAGTGATGTACTGTTTTGTACTGTTTCTGGTTTAGACGAGTTATACCGATTGTAGTGATGCGTTTACAAATCTGAACTGTAAATAAAAATCTATCCTCGCGCTCCGCGCTAGAGCGAGAGAAATCATCTAATGACTTCTTTAGATGATTTCTTACCTAACAAATAAAAACACTTCACAATGTAACTATAGATAGGTATTCTAATAACTATATATACCTACAAACTCCCACTCAAAGCTCCTAATGTGATGTTACTGTATTTTAGCTATAGTTAAATCCTGTCGTTAGGTTAATTTTCTGTGTCCTAACAGGGTCATATACTCATTAAAACGTTCAGTGAGAAACGAGGTCTAATAGGCCTCGTATATGTCTTCCTTGCGGTGCGGCTAAGATAAACATAGTCTTCTCTGCCGTGTGGAGGCCGTAACTTAATTTGGTTTAGTATAGGAAAGAGAAAGAGAAAATATAAGTTTCTTAAACGTTACGGAGTCCAATAAGTCAAAGCCCTTACCGCCATAATGATACTTTCAAACGAGGTCTTAAAGACCCCGTACCGGAGGAATAGAAATAATTCAAAAATGAGTCCCTCTGTCACCGTGTTAAGACTCGTCTGTAACTTCATATGATTATGTATATTGTGCGCAATAAATAAATACATAAATCAATTAATTCTGTTCATCGTCTTGTATCTCATGGGCATTTTGTTTTTCCATCTGTTTTTTTTTTTGAGTTTTCGTGGTACTACGGAGTCTCACCCTATTACATGAGACTTCAACATACATATATTTCATCTTTTTGACTGACTGGTCTTGATCAAACGTACCTGTAAAAGAAAGAAAAGAAAATTATTTATTTGAGACTCACAGATCAAAAAATAATAAATTTATCAAATATTAACTAATGTTTATCGAATAACTTCAATTAAATATATAAAAATATCAACATTAAAAAAAACAGGGCAAGTGCGAGTCAGACTCGCGCACTAAGGGTTCCGTACAAACGTGACCTATGAAAACAGTTCAATTCCCAAATTGAGTTACGAAGAGATTTTTCCGATTCGCAAAAAAGTTTTTTTTTTGTGATGTAAGTACAAATTCACAGTTTTCAGATTTTTTCCTGTACTTGTGCTATGAGACCTTGCTTGATGCCTTTCAGGATTCTAGGTCAACAGGAAGTACCCTATGAATTTTGATTCCCCTGGGAGTGTCGAAATACACGTTTTTTTGCGACATAAGCAGCCATATCTATTTTTTTTTTTCGTTAACTCAGAAGTTTGATTTTTTTTTCACAGCTTCAAGGGGCCGCAGACCTGAGTATATGGTTTTAATTTCAACTCGATACCTTTACGCGTTCCCGAGACAAAGGGTCTAGACAGACAGATGGACAACAAAGTGATCTTATAAGGGTTCCGTTTTTTACTTTTGAGGTACGGAACCCTAAAAACGCTTACTTACTGTCAAATAGTAAGAAACAAAATCCTTTTGAGGTACGGAACCCTAAAGTGACGAAAACGTTTTTTAGGTAGGAAAATCATCTAATGACAAATCCCATTCTTAGGTGGTGCGGGGATAGTGTCAGACTTTTACTGACTAAAAACCCACTCCTGTTCCTTCTTTGTCTTCGTCTCAGGGCCCCGGGTTTCACTTTCACACTACCCGTGGCCCCAGTAAGCTTCGACCCTGCTGGGCCCCTACGATTTGCTGACATCTCCCTGAGGCGCGCGTGGAACAGTACGCGCCGTCAACGACTTGAGCTCGGTCCGGACGGTTACCGGACGGTCGGACGGTGGGCCACCCATGAAATAGGTACTTCAGATTTTTGGGCAGACTTAATGTAAAGGTCATTGAGGTCAGAGAAAGTTGGGGAAAGAAATAATGTTCGGTGACATTTGTAAATGTTTTTCGGTTTTCTAGTTTGGAATTTGGCTCATCGTTAATGCATAAATAATGGTAGATACCTAGCCAGGTCAAAGTACACAAATAGAATCTAGAACTGAATATGTTTGGCGGTGTTTGTTGGTTTGCCTTATTTTATGTTGGCAAACATCAAATGGAAAAGGCTATGCTCGGAGTTTCTTCAATCAAGGATTGTTGACAGCAGCAGGTAAACCAATGCTAACAACATAAAAGAGTGATGGCAGACTCTCGAACAAAATTTTGCTGGCATATTTTTTAGCGTCAAGTGATGCAAAATATACAAAAGTTTATACATTAAATTTCTAAACAATTTTGTCTTAGACATTACTATTAATAGAATTCTCGTATTCTACATATTCCAGTTTAAAGTTGGTGAGATTACGTATATTATGTCAATAATAACTACGTACTAGGAAAATAAAAAATCAATAATCGCATCTTTGAACGAACGAAAAAATGATAAGATGTCATGTCTTTTTTTATAAGGCGTAGGCGAATACCACAGATATATAAAATCATTTAATCTGAGGCGAGTAGGTACTATGAAGGGGTTTTTGGAATCATAAAGATTTTTAAGGGAGGTAAAAGGGGTTATTTCATTTGTATGCAAAACCACTTTTCATGTGCCAATCCTAAGTAAACAATAACGAATGTAATTACTTGTTTTTTAAAACTACCCCCAATATAACAATTTAGGGGGTTTTAAAGATTGTATAGAGTTTCTTGGTTTGTTAATTAAGTAAGTTTGCTAATAAACTTGAAACTTTGCCAGAATTCTAACCAAAATAAGTAATAAAAGCTGTCATTATTAGTTTTTCAAAACTATCCCCAAAATAAGGTTTAAGGGTTTTTTTATTTTATTTTTTTTAGGTGGGAAAATCATCTCCTGACAAATCCCGCTCTTGGGCGGAACGGGAAATAGTGTCAGACTTTTACTGACTAAAAACCCACTCCTATTCCTTCTTTGCCTTCGTCCCAGGGCCGCGGGTTTAAGGGGTGTTAAAATTTAGAACGAATTCGCAGGCAAGATGCTAGTGCAAAATAATACGTGCACCTATACATATGTTGACACACACAAACCCATGTCAATACGTGTACCTATACCTATGTTGACACACACACACCGATGTCAATACGTGTACCTATACATATGTTGACACATGCACACCAATGTTAATACGTGTACCTATACATATGTTTACACACACGCACCGATGTCAATACGTGTACCTATACATATGGTGACACACACACCGATATCAATACGTGTACCTATACATATGTTGACACACACACACCGATGTCAATACGTGTACCTATACATATGTTGACACACGCACACCGATGTTAATACGTGTACCTATACATATGTTGACACATACACACCGATATTAATACGTGTACCTATACATATGTTGACACACAAACACCGATGTTAATACGTGTACCTATACATATGTTGACACACACAGACCGATGTTAATTCAGCCTGTTTGTGATAACATTGACTAAAGAACAACTTCACTCAAATATTCTCAATCGATATTAATTGAGTATCATTAATATCTAGGAATAGAATTGAAATCAGACATAACAAATACATGGTCTGATTACATGGTAAAACTTGTTCGAAAGAGTCACCGCGGCTCTGACTCGTATAGGGCAACTGGAGAAACACGGGTGTGTTGTTGTCAGTCTGACACTCCCTCTCTCTCCACCTGGAGCAGGACAAGTTATTTAATGATTTCCCACCCTCAAAAAAAAAAGAGGTTAACCTCACGTTCACGGTCACGTTTTCTAACTTTTGAACGTTGTCAAGAGAACAATTTAACTCAACTATTCTCAATTGACAGTTAATTAGAGTATCGTTAAAATCTAGGAATAGAATCGAAATTAGACATAACGAATGCTGATTAAATTAATTGATAAAACTTAAAATAACATTTTGTAGGTACATAAAATTATTCTGGAGCGCTATTATGAAAGTTGTTACGGCTTCTATTTAATCGATTTCCTAAGTTTCTTCAAATAGACTTTATCAATTAATAATAATTTAAGAGGTATTAATTAAGAAGTACGGACTATAGGTTTATTTTGAATGAAATTCTGAAGCCAATAGTAGCTTCTAATGAAAACCGTCAACGTTATGGTCAAGTTGAGACAGCAACATATAAACAGCACCTATGAAATTTGGAAGTTGGTGGTGTGATACCCCTGTGTCTCGGGAAGCACCTTAAGCCGTTGGTTCTATCCATGATCTCTCTCCGATTGTGTTGGATAGCCGTGCCAGCGGACTATGATATTAAGGGCTATATTTCACCGGGACACCATGGCGGCGCGACCAGTCGCCGCTACCAACAAAATGTATACAGCTCTTTAGAGAGTTGTGTGCAACCAATTTGGCGGCACTTAAGGTCCATTTTGATACTGTCTTAGTGTGGTGTAGCGACTCTGGTATCTGTATGGTGTCTAGTTTGGTAGCTTACGGACACCTTGGTGGCGCCACTGGTCGCGCCGCCATGGTGTCTCGGTGAAATATGGCCCGTAAGGAACAGAGAGTGTATCTGTGCTTGCGCACTCACTTGTGCACTATACATAATATAATCTCCTGCGTATTTGGATAATCTCTGATAAGATTTGTCACCGTTATCGGAATTCGGTCGGGAGGATTTTTTTATGTATATTTCATATATCTACACCCAGGCACTTACGTTTTCATTCTAGTCTAGTATTTTTTATTTTTTTGACTACAGCTCTGACACGGTTAGTAGGTATATGGAGCTCTAGTCAGAGTGACATTTTATCTGCGATAATAATAATAATACTGACTTGATATTGACTTGGCTCGCGAGGTTGTCGACATGTGGGATGTGGACTCGGCGATCATTGTACCGATAGTTGTGTCAGCCAATGGCTTAATAGCCAAGAGCCTCGACCAACACCTTAGGAGGCTCGCGTTAGGCGGCTGGATCAAGGGCTTGATTCAGAAAGTGGTACTCTTGGACACGGCTCGTATTGTTAGGAGGTTCCTTTCTCTGGAGCCCTGACCGCCGGTAGCTTGGACCCTGTTCCCGATACCGGTGGGACACTATTTTTTATATTTTTAAATGCTTTTTTTATTTTTATTGAAATATTTAAAAATATAGTTTATATGTATCTAAACGAATGAATAAACGAAATAATACTTGCTTTGAAATACAACCAAACCAGAGAGCCAGAGGTATTCAGAGGTACCGTATTACAGGTCCGACCCAGTTCTCGAAAATGACCATGTCACGTTGTACTGGGATCGGTCTATCATTACTGACCGGACTATTGTAGCCGATAAACTGGATATAGTAGCCGATAAGCCGGATATAGTAGCCGATAAGCCGGATATAGTAGTGATAGACCGATTAGCGCGCTGCGCAATGATAGTCGATGTCAACATCCCACATGACGAAAATCTCGTGAAAACTGAGAAAGAGAAACAAATCAAATATCTCGACTTAGCACACGAGGTTGTCGACATGTGGAATGTGGACACGGCTGTCATTGTGTCTATTATCATGACCGCCAACGGCCTTATAGCCAAAAGCTTCGACGGCCATCTGTCGAAGCTGTCATTGCGCGGTTGGATCAAGGACCTGATACAGAAGGCAGTACTCCTCGATACGGCTCGCATTGTGAGGAAGTTCCTGTCTCTGGAGCCCTGACCACCGGTAGTTTGGACCCTGTTCCCGACACAGGCGGGAACAGGGTACTATTTTTTATATTTTTAAATGTTTTTTATATGATTAAAAAAAAAATATGTATATTAAATAAATAAGGCGAAAAATAATAATAATATTCTATTTATTTCACAGACAACAAATGATCCATAATGTTAATGGTGGTCTGAAATTCAAAATGTAAGGGGTTGAGGACAAAACTGCCGTGAATGTACGCTCAAACTGCCGTGCCGCGCTTGGTTGAGGCGCGGCACGGCAGTTTGAGTTCCGGCGGGATCTGATGGCAGTATGGTGTCAGAGGAAGTAGCGCGCCCAGCGCTAGTTTGTAGTGACGCTGACCTCTTGCATCTGGCCTTGATTCAGGCCATGATACGAAGCGAGAAGGATTGGGAAGCTATATTTATTTATATGTATATTTTTGTTGCCTATAGGTCACTACCAAAAAATCGCCAAACTTAAGTGACAGTGGGCAGAACACATTGCTCGCAGAACAGATGGTCGATGGGAACGAAAGGTTCTGAAATGGCGACCACGTACCGGAAGACGCAGCGTTGGAAGGCCTCCCACAAGGTGGACCGATGACCTGGTGAGGGTCGCGGGAATCCGATGGATGCGAGACGCACAAGACCGGTCCTTATGGCGACACATGGGGGAGGCCTATGTCCAAGTGGACGTCTTTCGGTTGAAATAATGATGATGTAACTGATATAGGTATATAAGTTTATTGTCACTAAAAAAAACTATATATGATAGATATTTAGAGACTTCTGCAACAAACCCAAATAAAAACCTTTCATTTATCAGTAGAAAAAAGTAAACCATGGCCTATCAAGTAAAATATCCGCGTAACTATTACTATGTATCAGAGAAATAGTGACACGTCCCCTCATATTGATAGCCCTTCATATCAGGCAGCTAACTCACTTAATAGTCAGGACGTGACGGTTCAAAGGCTCCCGCGCTAAAAGGACCTAATGTTTTTCCCCACTATATTCATAATAACATGTTTCGTAAAGTCACCGCCGATCGAACACATTACTAGACCCAATTTTATGCTCTGAAATGGAATGATGATTAAAAATTTAGTCGCATTGTCGCTGTGTCTGTCTGTGGATAGCCTAATGTAATTAACCAACTATATCCGTACTTCTCGTCCACTTAAAAGTAAAAAATGTATGCCTATGTCACTCAGTGATAAAGTAACATTGTATTGGTGAAAGACTTTTTAAAATATGTCGTTTAGTAGTTTTTGAGTTTATTAATTACAAACAACAATACAAAATCTTTCCTCTTTATAATATTAAAAAATAAATATTAGATTCGACTGGCCTGTTGGTCTAGTGGTTAGTGACCCTGACTG
The DNA here is from genome assembly GCA_905147345.3 of Mythimna impura. Taxonomy (NCBI): domain Eukaryota; kingdom Metazoa; phylum Arthropoda; class Insecta; order Lepidoptera; family Noctuidae; genus Mythimna; species Mythimna impura. The sequence continues at coordinate 18,241,298 of LR990356.1, read as the reverse complement.
CTATACTGGAGGTCGTGGGTTTGATTCCCACCCAGGACGAATATTTGTGTGATGAGCACGATCATTTGTTTTGTGCCTGGGTGTAATTTATCTATAATATGTATGTATTTAGGAATATACATATATGTTTATCTGTTGTCTAGTACTCATAACACAAACTCTGCTTAGCTTGGGACAAGACAGCGTTGTGTGATAGTAAGAAGAAAAAAAAAAGATATCTTCTGGAAGCGGCTGCAAGATTATTCGAAGAAGTTACCGCGGACCTGGAACGACAAAAGGCTGGAAGAACATGGATGGGTTCTAGTCAATAAAAGTCTGACAGTCCCTCTCGCTCCACTCAGAGCAGGAGAAGTTATTTGATTTATGAGCCCAAAAAAATGGTAATGCTAGGTGTTGCAAAACTGTGATTATTTAGATCTGGATTTTTTCTGTAGAAAGAAAAAGGAAAAAGAAAGAAACATAATTTATTTACGGGAAAAGACAAAATCTTATAACTAGCTTACAAATTATAAACATTCTATAGGGAAAATATGCGCTAAGTCCGCGCAAAACAGCCGAACGTTCAGCATAATGCGTCGAGTCCACAACGCTGGTTTTCAGCGTGGGCCGGTGACGGTGTGTAAAAAAACATCAACCCCTTTGTTTATTTTTTTTTTCTTTGGGAAAATCATCTTATGACATTCCGCTCTTGGGCGGAGCGAAAGATAGTGTCAGATTGTTTTACTGACTAAAAACCCACTCCTGTTCCTTCGTTGCCTTTCGTACCAGTTTGGTTGAATGTTTTTTGCTTGTAGCAACCCAGAATTTTGTGATGTCGAAAACTGTTGTCGTGTTCTGCCTGTCAGTGGAAAGCTTAATGTTTTGCCTACTACATCCATAATGTTATGTTTTTTATACACTACTTCCAAATATAGCTACTCTATCTTCTGTGAATTTTGCTGGTTATTCTTTTTAATTTAGGTTAACTTAAAATAGTCCGAGATTCAAGAAGGTAAACAGGGTTCGAATTGAAAACATGTTTTTGGGAAAAAGTTTATTTTTGGTTACGTATTTTTCTTGATAATAAATGATGGTTCATAATTAATAGACATTATTCACCAACGACAATGTCTGAGATATCAGCAAATTGTACCCCTACAATACAGCAGGGTCGAAGCCTACTGGGGCCACGGGTAGTGTGAAAGTGAAACCCGGGGACGAAGGCAAAGAAGGAACAGGAGTGGGTTTTAAGTCAGTAAAAGTCTGGCACTATCTCTCGCTCCGCCCAAGAGCGGGATTTGTCATTAGATGATTTTCCCACCTATAAAAAAAACCTATAATTTATAGTACATAAAATATACCTAGTTTGAGTGTATTATTAATTAGTTTTCAAGTTGCTAGTATTCTAGACTAATCTTAAATGCAATGGCTTCTAGTTCAGTAGAAGTTTGTTTTCCGAAAGTTTTGAAGTACCTATTTATGCATGAAGTAGAATTTTAATGGTGTCGATTAAAAGTGTTAGTAGTATTAAAGTTAACCAACTTTCCAACTACATACAATGTTAGTAGGTAATTATGAGATAAGCATTGTTTTTTTTTACCAGCCCTTTCTCCTTGCAAATCTCTCTGGTATGTGTGGTCTCTGGCCAAATCTTAAATAGTACAGATATACAAAACGAATTTAAAAAATATACAAAAAAAATACAACCGACTTCAATGTAAAAAAAAACACCGAAAAGTGCAAAATAACTTTAATTTCAGAAGTCCGTGTTTAGTTGTATAATAGTTTTGTCTCTTTGTTATTTAACACCGACTTCCGAAATTAAAGTTATTTTGCACTTTTCAGTGTTTTTTTTTTACATTGAAGTCAGCTGTATTTTTTTTTGTTCTGTTCTACTTTGAAGTTCATGATCCGATCATAACAATATTTCTATGGGACCAAGTCGGAAGCATAACCTTTCAATAAAAAAAAATATTCCAAAATCTGTCCACAATTGACCGACAAATCGGTGAACATACATAAAAAAAAAACATATTTTCAGCCGAACATAGAACCTCCTCCTTTTTGAAGTTAGTTAAAAACTGATTGACTGACATATCAACGCACAGCCAAAACTACTGGGCCTAGGAATATGTTTTGCTCAAGGCTTCCTGTTATGATATAGGCGAGTACTAAGAGAGGATTTTTGTTATTTCAACTTTTAAGAGAAAAGAGGGAAATTCACTTCTTAAATCATATAGTAAAACTCACAAACTCTACAAAGATGTGCCGGGTGTTGATATCTACGGATGATCGATAAATCGTTTCTTTTTTTTTTCAAACACATCAGTCGCTTCCTTTTGCGAAGTAGTAATGCGAGCGAAAAACGTGATGCATAGCAAGAGAAAGAAAATATCCTCATGCCCCAGTCACTACCGGTTCTCCTGTATTTTCTGCGTCTTGACGGTATATAGGTCATCGGAGACGTCGTTTTTTATAGAATTCTAAGCGGGTTATTGGATTGGGATCCATTCTAATTTAAATATCGATGGAAAACCGCCACTTGATCTTCAACACACAACACAACTTTTATGAATCCTGTCTCTGGTCATTCAAAAATTCAAACTTTAAATGTTTTAAATAAAACGTCAGAAACTAGCGCACGGTTCCAAATTGGTCGTTTCCTATGGACAAGAACCGGCAAGAAAACCATAGTTACTCTTTAAAAAAAAAAATTGTTGTTCTTACAATATTTCCATATTACAGCATTAGTAGATATTATGTAAGGACAGTGTAAACCAGTCATATTGTACTCAAAAGTACATAAAAATAATCATAATAAAAAGTGAGTCGTAATAGAAAGTAATCTAAGAATTCGCGGAGCCCACAGTGTTCTTATATTCACATTATAAAAAGAGCCTACATAAAAAAAGCAAGAAAAATAAACAATTACAACTATCAATAAATCAGACGTTAACAAATAAATTACTAACCAATTTATGGTGGTTGGGGTCTAATAATATAATAGTACATTATGATATAAGTGTGTAATGTTAGTGATTACCGTCGAGGCGGTATTTAGACCCAAACCGTGGCGAGGGTCTTAAGAGAGCCAAGAACGGTAATCATTAATTACTCACGTGTGTCATACGACGTTTTTCAATACACTTGTGAAGAAAACAACAGTAAAACTAGTAAAATTGTCTATGACATGGCGGTAAAAATCTGTTTTCATAAGCGGGGGCATCATTTTTTTTTAATTTACCCCTAGAGGAAGGCTAAGGTATTTTGATCATACTGCCTAGTCTTACGCTTATGTTTTCTTGCGTGAAAAGTTTTTACGATAATGTCTTTCGTAGTGATAAAAGAATACGGATGAAACATTTTCTAATGATTTTGTAGTATTTAATTTTATTTAATTAATACAGCCACAGAATTTCACTGGAATAAAAAAATCGCCAAAAAACACAAAAAAGCGCGCATCTTATAATGGCGGCCAGACCACAAAAACAAAAAATTTGAATGTACGATTTATTTACTAAATGTTTTTTATTAATTATATCTTTTGTACAAGTTAAATTTGTCCATTTTAACTTGTAAATTGGATGAAATAAGTAATTATGACACTAATTTATATACTACTGAGGGAATTTTATTCGAATTCGAAATTTGTTTTGCAAACAAAGAGGTGTAACAAAAAGGTTTTAACTACATTATAGCACTAGTGCGTAATGGTAATCAAAATGTCACAGTTTGGTAACGAGTTCCATTATGTACCTAAGTGCAGTGCAATAAGAGTCACTTTCTGAGCAAGTGTGTTGAAAAATAAATTACTAACCAATTTATGGTGGTTGGGGTCTAATAATATAAAAAATATTGCAAAAGCAATGTGTTTAGAGAATCTGTAACAGATCAACTGAATGTGAATTTATTTTAATCGTTGTGGAGGCGAATTTGGTTTGTAAACATCGTTTGTATTATACCCAGATGTGTATTCATCGCAATCCACAATGTAGACTTAGGTTAGACTAAATAGTAGTTTATGAAACTGTTGCATAACAAGGTTAGTTATACACAAGTGTGGGTTTATCAACCGACCCGGAGGTGAGCTTTGTAACAGTACTAGTTACTACCAGAGGTTTAGACCGCGTGTAAGCAGAAAATAATAATAATAAGAATAATAATCATTTTATTTTCAGGCGTCAGAGGCCCATAGACAAAATACATACAATAATCTTAAACAATAATAAACTAATACAAAAAATAAAAAAATAATCAATTATAATCCCAAGGGAATCGAGATAGTAATATTCCAGGATGTGGCCTACCCGTGTGCCAAGTTTCATCCAAATCCGTTCAGCCAATTAAGCGTGAAGGAGTAACAAACACACACACATACATATTGCTTATACGGTGGAGGTGTGCCCCGCTTGGGCGGAGCACCGGCGTGTCCTCGTAGATGTAGTCGGTGGAAGCGACCTTTCGCGTGAGGCCCTGGTTCGGGCTATGATCTGGAGCGAGGAGGAATGGCAGGCGGTCGCCTCCTTCTGCGAAGCAGTAATGCTAGCGGAGGCGGAGGCTGCACGCGTGCGGGAACGAAGGTCCTCACGCCCCAGCCACGGTAGACGCGGGCTTGTGGACGTCGAGCAATGGGTAGCTCGCCGTCCGTTCGGTAATTAACCGGACCGAGCCCAGTCGTCAACATCGCGTAGTGATCCACGCGCTCCTCAAAGAGATGTCAGCAAACCGTAGGGGCTCAGCAGGGCCGATGCCCGCTAGCTAGGACCGCGGGGAATTTCTGAAAAGGAAACTCGTAGTGCTAGAATGCAAAGGGTAATTGGAGGACACAGGTGTGGTTTTAATCAGTAAAAGTCTAACACGCCCTCCCACTCCACCCACAGCGCGAGAAGTCATAGGATGATGTCCCAACCTAAAAAAAAATATACATATTGCCTAACTTTAGCGATTATAATATTAGTGCAAAGTAATCACACAAATATAGGAAAACAAAATAAAGTAACACAAAAACAAAACTATAACATTAAAATTTCATTTACCTTTGATTTGAAAATTAAGTGAAGCTGATCTTAATATAAAAAAACTGTATAGGTCTATTTAACTACTCTCGGAGAGTATTTAAAGTTATAAACATTCATTGCGGACCAAGTCGAACATACACCAGCCCCCCTAGCCAAGTTACAAACATTTCGTTTCGATTCTCTTTTCGTCGATCGCCTCGAGTAGGCCATGCCTCTGATTCCTTTATTCTGACGTCATATCAAGCGTGGCCGACTCGAGGCGATCAACGAAAAGAGAATCGAAACGAAACGGTTGTAACTTGGCTAGGGGAGCTGTTTTTTACTTTTCACCTTAGTCGTTTAGTGCTATCGTGGAATATAACTATTAAAATCATTTATAGCTACACTCGGTTTAGAAATTCATTGTTTATTTTTTTACGGAGATTCATTAAGGAATTTCGACGCTTATATTAAAAAAAAATACAACTGAATTGACAACCTCTTTATTTTTTAGGCATTTCATGTTTCTTTAGCCTCCTACCAGTGCTGCGGATTGTTCTAAAGAGTTACTACCATGGCTTTCACAAAGGGCAACTGAAGGAACAGTTTAGATTTTAACCTTTTGAGTGCGTAATTAGAGACACAATAGTAAGACAATGGCGCGTGAACGCCGGCGTTAATGCGGGGATCAACAGCTTAATGACTAAAAGTCTGGCACTTCCTCTCGCTCCATCCAGAGCAGAAGAAGTTGATGATTCTCCACATAAAAAAGGTCCAATAAAATCATCTGTTTAACCCCACAATTCCTCTTTACATTTGACCCACCCTGTCAATTGTCGTTGGATCATTATCTTACGACAATTGACAGGGTGACCTATTGTCACTGAAGAGTTCCGTACATAGCATGCATTCTCAGTATCAGAGCGTCTGTTAAATCGAGTGCCACTCACAAGCCCGATGTATCCTCGTCAGAGCTATTCATTGCGCACTCAATGCGACTGGCAGGAGAAGTCTATTTATCTACAAAGAGCAATGTATGCGGGCAATTGCGTTGCAACGTGGGTACAGATTGAACAATGTATTTGTTAGTCTTTTGAAATTAGCGGTTGGTTTTGTGTACTGGTTGTTGTTGGTAACTTTTTTTTTAGGTATCCTGTTTTCACCGTAGGCGCGGGCTTGCGGATGGTGAGCAATGGGTAGCTCGCCATCCGACCGTCCGGTAACCGTCCGGACCGAGCCCAAGTCGTCGACGGCGCGTACTGTTTCACGCGCGCCTCAAGGAGATGTCAGCAACTGCAGGGGCCCAGCAGGGTCGAAGCCTACTGAATCCAAGGCTCTGATTCTGAAAGGAATACTCGGCCCTGGTACGAAAGGCAACGAAGGAACAGGAGTGGGTTTTTAGTCAGTAAAAGTCTAACACTATCTCCCACTCCGCCCAAGACCGTGGGATGTCATAAGATGATTTTCCCACCGATAAAAAAAGATATCCTGTTTTTGAAAAAAAGGTTTGTTGCCAATGTTATTGGGATGCTTTATTCTTCATACCTGGCTTCTGTCAAACAATTTTGGTATACTTTTTTGTATTCTACTTTTATACGAATATTGAATGTCATATAATTTTTACTAGAACACGCGTACCTAAACTCGGTGCTCTCTTATAAGTACTCATATTTATCGTCATTATCATAAGCTAATTAAAATTAAGCCGAAAGACGACTACTGCTAGACATAGACCTCCCCTAAGTGTTGCCGCAATGACCGCTCTTGTGCATCTCGTATCCATGGGATATTAATAATATAATAACGGTCTTGTGGTACACGGTCGCCGCTCCAGAACCTTTCAGCTCCATCGACCATGTCCTGCGTTCAATGTACCCTTCCTACTGCCATTTAACACCACTAGCATTACTACCAAGTACTTTAAAAAAAAGGAAAAATCATTTATTTCAGACAAAACAGTCCGGAATCTGTGTTTCCTGATGGCTACAACCCGGGAATCTTTAAGGCAAGAGTGAATAGGTTACTTCTAAGTAAGCGCGCTCCATCGTCGCCGCATCGTCGCTTTCCATCAGGTGAGAGAGTAAGAAGAATTTAACTTTTAACTAATGTTAGTAATTAAATAGCTTAAAAGTCTATACACACCATCTACCCCTACACAGTGGGCTACCAGTCGCACCACCGACGCAACTACCCATACATCTACCCATTTTTAGGGTTCCGTAGCCAAATGGCAAAAAACGGAACCCTTATGGATTCGTCATGTCTGTCTGTCTGTCCGTCCGTATGTTACAGCCACTTTTTTCCGAAACTATAAGAACTATACTGTTGAAACTTGGTAAGTAGATGTATTCTATGAACCGCATTAAGATTTTCACACAAAAATAGAAAAAAAAAAAACAATAAATTTTGGGGGTTCCCCATACTTAGAACTGAAACTCAAAATTTTTTTTATTATACCCATACGTGTGAGGTATCTATGGATAGGTCTTCAACCATGCAAACTTCCACCGAAAATTGGTTTGAACGAGATCTAGTTAGTAGTTTTTTTAATACGTCATAAATCGTAAACCGCAATTTACCTTTCAAGTTTGTACGGAACCCTCAGTGCGCGAGTCCTACTCGCACTTGCCCAGTTTTATATCGTCTCACATACTTTAAAATCAAATAAAATAATCGAATAAATTTTAATACCGGCTAAAACCACAATTCTTTTCCAATCTCCTAAGTTGAAGCAACTGAGTATAATTTCCTACATAAAAATGTCGTTCTAAGACGGCGTATCACTACGCCACTGTCATTATATGTATCTACGCACACACAATACATTTACATAGGAAGGAGGTTCCGTGCAAACAATAACTAATTCCACGCGTATGTTTACTACGCCATAAATTCAACTGCACTATGGTGGAGGCCATTAAACTTTATGTATGTTACGGGTGTACAAATTAATAATAAACGTTGATATGGGACAATGTTAACTGTTCACAGGTGGAAGGTTATAGAACTGATCGAATTTCGGTCATAGTTGCTATCTCAACGGAGTCTAGCCGTTCATGTGAAGCTTAGCGAGTGCGTGCACAAACACAGGTGTTTTATTATTATTTGTTTAACCCTCTAACCGCTTGCGTCGGATTGGTTCGAAGATTGTTTTCGTGTCCTGTTCGCCAGGGTCGTGTGTTTGCGACTGGGTAATCCATCTCGTTTAGGTCTTAGACGGTTAAAATGTTAAAGTTGCAAATCATCAAATAATTCTCCCACTCTGTCAAGCTTTATCTAAATTAAACCCACCTGGGTTCCTTCAGTTGCTTTTGCGTTTTAGGACCACGAGTATCCCTTTCATTTCTTTTCCTTTTGAGCAGTGGTGGCCGAGTGGTAACGGCCCCGATTTACGAGTTTAGGTCGCGGGTTAAAACCCAGCCAGGCGCATTACTTTGTGTAATTTATTTCATCACCACCGCTCTCGAAACGGTGAAGGAAAACATCGTGAGGAAACCGGCATGTCCTAGAACCAAAAATTCGAAGACATCTGACATTCACCAATCCGCACTGGGCCCGCGTGGTGGATTACGACCCATTCCCTCTCCTAAAGAGAGGAGGCCTGAGTCCCAACAGTGGGAACATTAAAAGGCTGATTATGCTATGCTATGGATATCGTGTGATGAAAGAGATACATAGTATAACTATGTATCCCTTTCACACGGTATCCCAAGGCCCTAGCAGGCATGAGCCTTGCAGAGCCCTTACGGTTTACTAAAATCTCTTTCGCGTTGAATATTACGCGCCGTCTATGACTCGGGCTCGGTCCTAGGATGCGCGGACGGCGACCTACCCATTGCTCGTCGTCCGCAAACCCGCGCCTCCAGTGACCGGAGATCGCACTGCGATTCCTGACGCTCGGGGCGTCTCCTGTCGTGGCGGCTGGGGCCTGAAGATGTATGTTTCCTCACTCTTGCCTCCTCCTTCGCTAGTATTACTGCTTTGCAGAAGGATGCGACCGCATCGCATTCCCTCACACTCCGAACTATGACCTGAACCAAGGCTTGGTGTGAGAGGTCGTCGCCGCTGATCGCCTATACTAAGAGATGGTAATGCTCCGCCCAATGAGTGACACCGGGCATATCTTCCGCCGGAATCCGGAACAGGAACCTCCTGCCCCCCTAGCCAAGTTACAATCGTTTCATTCGCGCCGAACGCTTCGAGTGGGCCTCCGATTCCTTTGTTCTGACCACGTGACTGAGCGTTGAGATGACTTCAGAACAAAGGAATCAGAGGCGTGGCCTACTCGAGGCGTTCGGCGCGAACGATACGATTGTAACTTGGCTAGGGGGGCTGAACTTAACATGAGAGCTTTAAAAAAAATTGCCCTCAGGAACGTCAGGATCCTTTTCAAACAAAACAATTCAGATTTTTATTTCATTTATGTAGTAAGCCTAACAAACTAAAATAACGGACCTAGTACCGTGGCAGGTAATTACCAGTACCGACCTATCCTTTTGCCCAAACAACTTTAATTTGGTGTGTTGTTTACTCAACGTTCTTTAACTACATAACCGAGTAAATCCACTTTGGAATAAACGCAAAAACGCTATCTACCTACCTGTGTACGAACTGAAAGTTTCGGACACCTGCTGAATAATAAATGAAGCCAAGAAATGTGTACAGATGAAATTTAAAGGTTATGTTTCTATACCGATCTAAATACCTTTTTTCTTGTATCATCCCCCGCTCTTGGAGGGAGCGTGAGGTTATGTCAGACTTTTACTGACTAAAAACCCACTCCTGTTCCTCCGTTGCCTTTCATACCAGGGCCGAGTATTCCTTTCAGAAGCAGACCCTTGGCCCCAGTATGTTTCAATCCTGCTGGGTCTCCTTCGCTGACATCTCGTTCAGGCGCGTCTGGACGGTTACCGGACGGTCGGACGACGAGCTACCAATGGGTAGCTCTCGCCATCCGCAAGCCCGCGCCTACGGTGGCCGGAAATCGGGGTCGAGACCCCGGTGGCGTGCGGCCTCCTCCTTTGCTAGCATTACTGCGTCGCAGAAGGAGGCGACCACCCGCCACTCAGCGAGAGTGAGAGTTAGACTTTTACTGACTGAAACATACCCGTGTTCCTTTAGTTGCCCGTTGTTCCAGGGCCGTGGTGAATCTTTCGTTCAACCTTCGGCTCTCTAACTAAATATCTACAGATAAGTTTTTTTAAGATGTTTTGAAAATCTCTTACGTATACACCCCTATTTTTTAAATAGTACAAAAAAAATAGGGCTCTATCCGTACCCGTTACTGATCATATTTGTGTAGTCAAAAGTAAAAAAAAACGAAATCCCAAAATTGTCCACGAAAATTATAATTGGTATATTCATAATAGAATCAATCATTCATAACAATTGCTACTAGAAAATACTAGGCGCAGTGTTTTTCCATTTTAATCATCATTTATTCATTCATAATAGCCTGTACAATATTTCCATAAATTAAGTGACAAAGTTTTAGGATACAAACAAACACTAATAACTTTAGCATAATAGTATAATCAGTCTTTTAATGTTCCCACTGCTGGGACTCAGGCCTCCTCTCCCTAGGAGAGGGAATGGGCCGTAATCCACCACGCGGGCCCAGTGCGGATTGGTGAATGTCACATGTCTTCGAATTTTTGGTTCTAGGACATGCCGGTTTCCTCACGATGTTTTCCTTCACCGTTTTTAGAGCAGTGGTGATGAAATAAATTACACAAAGTTAATGCGCCTGGCTGGGTTTGAACCCGCGACCTACAACTCGTAAGTCGAGGCCGTTCCCACTCGGCCGCCACTGCTCTCTTAATAGCTTTGCCGTTTATGAATATTATTTATTGAGACTTTACTTAAACAATAACAAGCCCTTTAAGTATACTAATAAAAAATTTGTGGTGTATACTTTATGTAAGATTTCGATAACCAGGTTTGGACTAAAAGTGGAATCTCAATGCTTCTTGAAAGGTTGCTGCGGAATTGTTCGATTTTTACCGCAGCCATTTTTTTAAACGTGGGTTATCATCCAATGAATTCTCCCACTCTAGAGTGGAAAGAAAGGGCGTGTCAGAATTTTTACTGACTAAAACCACCCCCCTTCAGGGGGGTGGTCAGTAAATTGATATCCCTTTGAGGTACGTGTGGAATACTACGCGCTGTCGACGAGTCGGGCTTGGTCTGGACGGTCGGACGGTGTGCTACCCATTGCTCGTCATCCACAAATCCGCGTCCAAGCAGGGGCATGAGGATGTCCGTTCTCCTAACGCTTGCAGCCATCTCCTTCGCTAGCATTACTGCTTCTCAGAATGAGGAGACCGTCTGAAATTCCAGCTCTCTCCGGAACATGGCCCAGGGCCCGGCGCAAGAGGTCGCCGAGGCCCTGGAACGTAAAGAGCAACTGGAGAAACACAGACGGGTTTTAGGCAGTAAAGTCTGACACTCCCTCTCGATTCACTGACGCATTTTACAAAAGCAATTCTAATGAAGTAGGCTGTCCTGTGCTTTATTTTGCCCCAAGTCAATACAGCTCTCTACAGCAAAGTTAATTAGGTAGATAAATATGTTGCAAAAAAAGGCTTCCGCAATTAACTAGAAGAAACTTTTATCCAAAAGTAACTAAGTTACTCTAGCAGCAACAAGCGTGATAATAAGACTATATTTATTAATAAGCTCATTAATCCCATATTATTATAATCAACCAACAACACCATCTTCCGTTCGTCAAACTTAAGAGGCTGTGGACAGGGCACGTTGCTCGCCGAACTGATGGTCGATGAAGATGAAGTCTCCCGCAAGGTGGACCGATGACCTGGTGAGGGTCGCGGGGTTGTAGTGACGGTGACCTCTTGCATCTGGCCCTGGCTCAGGCCATGATACGAAGCAAGAAGGAGTGAGAGAGCGAAAGGTATATTTATTTGTATGTATATTTTTGTTGCCACTGCCAAAGAATCGCCAAATTTAAGTGGCAGTTGCTCGCAGAACAGATGGTCGATGGGGACTAAAAATTCTGGAATGGCGACCACGTACCGGAATACGCAGCGTTGGAAGGTAGATCGATGACCTGGTGAGAGTCGCGGGAATCCGATGGATGCGAGACGCACAGGACCGGTCATTATAACGACACTTGGGGGAGGCCTATTTCCAACAATGGTCGTCTTTCGGTTGAAATGATGATGTACACAAATTTAACTTTTTAATTCAATAGAAATCTAGATAATATCAAGTAAGAACGACATAATTACGTAAGAGCGATTATATGGAAGAGTATCTCGAGTTGGCCGCTCTAACGAACGTTCGTTAGTAACAGGATGAGTTGAACTCAAAACATTACGGTGAGTGTTAGTTCCGCACGAGTTCACAAGGAAAGTTAGTAGCATAACTGTGATTTTGAGCGGTTACACACAACGCTAGTCACTGCCTCTAGGGCACGGTTGTGAAACTATACAACTGAATTGTTTTTTCGGTGGAAAAATCATCTAATGACATCCCCCGCTCTTGGGCGGAGCGAGAGATAGAGTCAGACTTTTACTGACTAAAAACCCATGGCCCCAGTAGGCTTTGACTCTGCTGGGCCCCTACGGTTGCTGACATCTCCTTGAGGCGCGCGTGGAACACTTCGCGCCGTCGACGACTTGGGCTCGGTCCGGACGGCTACCGGACGATCGGACTGCGAGCTACCCATTGTTCGCCGTCCGCAAGCCCGGTGGCGCCTGGTATTTACACAAATATTTTTTTTTAAATATTAAAAGGTTTTTAGGTTACTCAAAAGGTGGGTCATGTTTTTGAAAGTGATACTTTCAGGGTCTATGAATCCACGGGCACGTTTGAAAGAGATACTGTGCCCTAGAACATAAAGATAGATAGATAGATACATTTATTATTGTAAGTACACCAATAATAAAAAACTGGGCAAGTGCGAATCGGACTCGCGCTCTGAGCGTTCCGTACAAACTCACCTATGAAAAAGATTTTTCCGAATCTCAAAAAAAGATAATTTTTTTGTGACATAACAAGAAAATTACTGTTTTCAGATTATATATATATCTGTGCTATAAGACCTTGCTTTGTGCCAAATTTTAGGATTCTGGTTCAACGGGAAGTACCCTATGAATTTTGATTCCCTTGAGAGTGTCGAAATATACGTTTTATGTGACATAAACGGCCGTATCTTTTTTTTTCGTTAACTTAGAAGTATGTTTTTTTTCACAGTTTCAAGAGACCGCAGACCTGAGTATATGGTTTTAATTTTAATTTCAAGTTTTAATTTCAACTCGATACCTCCACGCGTTCCCGAGATAAAGGGTCTTGACAGACAGACGGACGAACCACAAAGTGATTCTATAAGAGCTCCATTTTTTTCCTTTTTTGAGGTACGGAACCCTAAAAAAAGTGCAACTGAAGGACCAAAATAGATTTTAATTCGAAAGGCACGGTTGGCGCAGTGGTTGAGCGATTGGCTGCTGCACAGCGTGCCGCGGGTTCGATTCCCAAATGGTACAAATATTAGTTTGGTCTAAATATTGATTTTCCGGGTCTGGGTGTCTAGTATATGTGAGATTGCATGTTTGTGAAAAAAGTCTGTCATCTCGTTCGTCCCCTAGAGCGAGAGAAGTCATTTCATAATTACCTGCCTTAAAAAAAATGGTCTATGAATATTTAAATGAAAACCGCCCGAGCGATATGATATTATACTAAAATAACTGCAGTAAAATCAAAAGTATTCGAAATTACTACCGTCATCATTTAAAAGGTTTGGCTTAACCGAAAGTTACACCATACATTCAGATTTACACTTTTTTCCTTTGGGACAACCCTTATCTACATACTCCTTTGACTTCATTCATTTTCATATATTTATACACCAAAAGGCAATAAGTACTTTGGACAACATTTATTTGACCATCAAAAGAAAAACACATTTCCAGAAAAAAATTAACAAAACCCGTCTCCTTTCAACTGTCTTTGTAATATCAAAGATGCTTGATGTCAAAGGAACAATAATTCGAAGACGTACCTAATGGTGACCATTAGGGTGCCTTTCCACTAGAAATATGCTATGCAGCTATGCTGCGAGAATGTAAAAGCTAAGCTACGGAACTATGTGACCGTTTCCACTGATGGTAAGCTATGTAGCGGTGCGAGTAAGATGTGCTATGAAGATGCGCCGCCGCAAAGTAGTATAGCTACACCACTCGCAACGACCCATAGCAGGCATCCATCGCACGCATCCATAGCACGCATCCATAGCACACATCCATAGCACGCATCCTTCCATATAAGAAACATATTTTAGTTGAATCCGTTTGCACCAGTGCTAAGCTATGTGCACCAATGAATATGATTGGTGGATATCAAACGCATCCATAGCAACGTAGCATAGCACATCTCTGATGGAAAAGCAGCCTTAAAGAGGTCGCCAGTTCAATTTCTTACCGCTTTGGTACCTGTTATTTTTTTTCTAAGCCTGGTCCTATCACGATGCGCTACATTGCCCGTTGGCAAACTAACTACTAGGATGAAAATAATCATAAAGCTTTTTGAAATTACCCACCCCTATTGTTTTGGGTAATTTCAAAAAGCTTTATGATTGCGAGGCAATAGCCCCCGCGCCCCAGCTGCCGGGATTCCGATCCCGATTTCTGGTCACCGTAGGCGTGGGCTTGCGGACGGCGAGCAATGGGTAGCTCACCGTCCGACCGTCCGATGGTAACCGTCTGGACCGAACCCAAGTCGTCGACGGCGCGTAGTGTTCCACGCGCGCCTCAAGGAGATGTCAGCAACCGTAGGGGCCCAGCTGGGTCGTAGCCTACTGGGGCCAAGGGTCTGATTCTGAAAGGAAGACTCGGCCCTGGTATGAAAGGTAACGAAGGAACAAGAGTGGGTTTTTAGTCATTAATAGTCTGACACTATCTCTCGCTCCGCCCAAGAGCGGGGGATGTCATTGGACGATTTTCCCACCGAAAAAAAACCCTATTGTTTTCTTTGATTATTTACATAGCAGAACAACGTTTGCCGGGTCAGCTAATGTCACTATGTTTGTGACTGCATCTGTATGTTCACCAAATAAATTTACACATACACACACTGAACATAGATCCAAATTTTCACTTTCAGCATACATTAGCTACTGTTGCTGATTTTCTTTCGCGCTGTGGTGTAAGTGTTTCATTTCTTTGCGAAACCAATAAGTAGTGGTCAAACGGTGCATTATTTTTCCCAGACATAGGTAAACTACGATATTCGGGTCAACAAATAATATAACTCATATCATCTTCATCATTATCATCATCATTTCAGTCGAAAGACGTCCACTGTTGGATATAGGCCTCCCCCAAGCGTCGCCACAACGACCGATCCTATGCGTCTCGAATCCACCGCATTCCCACGACTCTTACCAAGTCGTCGGTCCACCTTGTGGGAGGCCTTCCAACGCTGCGTTTTCCGGTGCGCATATATCCTAAAAGGCTTTAAATAAACCCTTCAAAATGTATAGAATAATCACTCAGGAAAAGTTAAGAAAACTTATTCACATGATGACTATTTTTCCATGGGTTATGCGAAAGTGTACCCCGGGGCCATGGAACGAAGGCAAAGAAGGAGCAGGTGTTGGTTTTGGACAGTAAAAGTCTAATATGCCCTCTCGCTCCGCCCAAGAGTGAGAGAAGTCATTGGATGATTTCCCGGGAACCTAAAAAAAAGGTGACTATTTTTAACTCCTAATAGACTCTATTACAAACACGAAATCTTATTATAATCTTACCAGCTTACCTAAGACAGACTGGTTGAAAGGTAAATCTCGCGGTAAGATCGCAACGATCCCAGATTAGGATGAAACCGGCTTAAGGATCAGTGGTACGCGACCAGCGGAACACGTGGTGGCCATTACACAATTGTGGGCACGGTAAGCATGCTTGTGGGCATGATCACCCTAATTGAGGTCAATAATTCTGAATTTAAATTCTGTCAATTAAAAATCGTTCAAACGAAAATGGGCACTTTCACATGGACTCCGTACCCATTGCTGTATTCACGGCAATAAGTTCCCTCTTTGAGAAGTGGCTGGAGTGGCTGGAGCGATAACACGGCGTCCTCACCTTCCACATGACACAAGTCCTCTTCGGACATGGCAAGTTCGCATCGGATTCAGGCGAAAGAAACGCCCGGGTGTCACCATTGTGTGGACCACCCGGAGGACACGGTGGAACATACGGTGGAGGTGTGCCCCGCTTGGGTGGTGCACCGCCGTGTCCTTGTTCAGGCAATCAGTGGCAGCGACCTCTCACGCCGGGCCCTGGTTCGGGCTATGGTCCGGAGCGAACAGGAACGGCAGGCGGTCGCCACCTTCCGCGAAACAGTAATGCTAGCGAAGTAGGAGACCGCAAGCGTGAGGGAACGAACGTCTTCACGCCCCAGCCGCCGAGATTCCGACCCCGACTACCTGCCACGGTAGACGCGGGCTTACGGACGTCGAGCAATGGGTAGCTCGCCGTCCGGCCGTACGATAATCGACAGGACCAAGCCCAGTCGTCAACAGCGCGTAGTGCTCCACGCGCTCCTCAAAGAGATGTCAGCAAACCGTACGGGCCCAGCAGGGCCGATGCCCGCTAGGACCGCGGGGATTTTCTGAAAGGGAAACCCGTAGTTCTAGAACGCAAAGGGCAACTGAAGGACACAGGTGTGGTTTTAGTCAGTAAAAATCTGACACGCCATCTCGCTCCACTAAGAGCGGGAGAAACCATTGGATGATTTCCTACCCAAAAAAACCCCATTTCTATATCAAGCCAACCTTTATCGGTATATGTCACAACTTGATATAATAATAATTTATTTTTCAAGCATCATAGACTCATATAAAGAAAAAAAAGATAAGATATAGCCGTGTATGTAAGATGTAGCCGAGGCCGTAAGTACCTATTTTAAAACTTTCCATAAAAACCAAACATGTCAAAAGTGTCACGTCAACCCACGCTGTGTGTGGGTGGACGTGACCACAACCCTCTTTGAGGTCTGGATCCGCCTCTGGCGGTAGCTTAATAAATTATAATATTTGAACTATAAGATAGGCTAAACAATCATGTAGATTTAATACAAAAATAATATGTTCGATACGAATACAACCAATACTGTGATAATTCTACTAACTTCTTGCGAATTTGTTCACCTGCCTTGACTAGTAGTCCTTATCCTGTTTATTCCCATGCTTGTTGCGATCCTAGCGTGGTCATATGGTGTACTGGGCAGACTCCTTTAGTCAAAGAAATCGCTGGCCCATGACTATTGTAATTATAGCTATGTATTTCAGTCAAAACTTGTGGTCAGCGCACATTGCGCGGCAACAATATGACATCACACCAATATTATAAAAACGATAGTTTGTATGTATGTGTGTGTGAATGTAATAATAATAACATTCCACAACTTTTACACAATGCGATGGCGGTGTGTGAAAATCTCAAACTAAGCAGAGCTTGTGGTTTGAGTACTAGGCAACTATGTGTGATGTGTTTTAAACGAAAGAACTAATTTAGATGAAAGGACCATACAAAAAATTGTATGGGCGCTGTCCCAACCCACCAACGGACATGAGACTAGTTTAAATATGAGGCCCCGTAAAAAGACAAGTAACAATTTTTGCTCGTAAATAGATGCTCGTAAATGAGTTATTAAAAAAAAAAACTTTTTACTTAAAAGAGGGTGTTTATTTTTCAAATAACTGTATTTTAGACAATAAACAACTATTGTGACGAACTGTGGCACATTGGCAACCATGGTCACAAAGTTAACTGTTTGCCTATTCAGATTTTTCCCTTAACTGCACCGAAAAGTGTGTACATGTTTTTTTTTTTGCGTAAAATCCCCATGACCTACGGTAATGTCGCCATAATAAAAAATGATCATGCTGCCAAGAAGTATTAATTGAGATACGTTTGAAATCTGTTGGTGGGTTGGGACGATTTTTTGCATGGTTCTTTGGTACACAGATAGAACATGTCCTTGACTAAAAAAAAAGTATCCTCTGTCTTACAGAGGTTACTTTTTTTATCCTGGGTATTTATATTTCTTTGCAATAAATTACTACGTTCATGCGCGCGAAGTCGCTGGTTCTAGCTTTATCAATAATGGCGTCTCAAGTTGCTGTTTCCGTGTTCTATGCCCTTATCATCCCTATAATCAAGAATTTCCTCAAAAGGATATACAATTGACGGCATCCGATCTAAAGATCCTAGAAAATAAAATCTTATGCAATTACTGACAAACCACAGACGACTCTAGGACTTTAAGCAAAAAGCAGCAGGAGAGATCGAGTGATTCAAGTTTTCTTATGTTTTTTGCATTTTACATATCAATGTCAAGTTGTATATTGACGACTTTTTTATGATATAGCAAATAAAGTACTGAATGAATACGGTAAAACGAACTGAGAGAGTTGCCTTGATGATTTGATTGTTATAATTCCAAAAAAAAACTGGCCAAGTGCGAGTCGGACTGAGCGCACTGAGGGTTCCGTACAAACTTGAAAGGTATATTGCGGTTCACGATTTAGGACGTATTAAAAGAAAACTACTTACTAGATCTCGTTCAAACTAATTTTCGGTGGAAGTTTGCATGGTAATGTACATCATATATTTTTTTTAGTTTTATCATTCTCTTATTTTAGAAGTTACAGGGGGAGAGTTACACACTAAGTTAACTATTCAGTTTAGAAAAAAATGATATTAGAAACCTCAATATCATTTTTGAAGACCTATCCATAGATACCATATATATCCATAGATACCCCACACGTATGGGTTTGATGAAAATAAAATTTTGAGTTTCAGTTCTAAGTATGGGGAACACCCAAAATTTTTTTTCTATTTTTGTGTGAAAATCTTAATGCGGTTCACAGAATACATCTACTTACCAAGTTTCAACGGTATAGTTCTTATAGTTTCGGAATAAAGTGGCTGTGACATACAGACGGACAGACAGACAGACATGACGAATCTATAAGGGTTCCGTTTTTTGCCATTTGGCTACGGAACCCAAATAAATACGTATTTTACCTGATGCCGATATTCTTTCTCATCTCTCTTTTAAAGTCCATACAGCAAAGCCAAGTTTTTGGCAGCCAGTTGAGCTTTTGAAGTCTATCTGTAATGACCCTTTATCTCGGTAACGTGTAGAGGTATCATATAGTTGAAATTAAAATCATATACCTACTCAAGTCTGCGATCCCTTGAAGCTGAGAAAAAATCAAACTTCTAAGTTAACGAAAAAAAAGACCGTTTTCATCACAAAAACGTACAAATCGACTCTCAAGGGAATCAAAATTCATAGAGTATCCCGTTGACCCAGAATCCTGAAATTTGGCATAAAGCAAGGTCTTATAGCACTAGTGCAGGAATAAATCATAGCACAAATCTGGAAACAGTAAATTGGTTATTACGTCACAAAAAATAAATAAGTACCTTTTTTTTCGATTCGGAAAAATTTTCGAGACTCCATTCGAGAATTGAACTATTTACATATGTAAGTTTGTACAGAACCCTCAGCACGCGAGTCCGATTCGCACTTGCCCAGAAATACGGATACCATTTAAAAAAAATTGGTAGCAGTTATAGAATTTCTCATCGGGTATATAAAAGGGGGTTAATGCACTGTCTACTAAAGATATTAAGTACCATAACCTATTTACCAACAGAGTATCAGAACTGATGTGTCACTGACCTACTTGGCTTTGCAATGAAACGTACCAACACAAAAAGGAAAGAAAAGCTTTGAATGCGAGCTGTGAGTCAACGGCTCTTCTTTACACAAAGTATCTTGCTGTACATTTCATATTTGCACTTTTAGAGATGATAGAAATGAATGGGGTTATTTATTTGTAGTTTTATAGTGGGAAATTTAATATAAGAATGAAAGAAAGAAAATTTCGTTTATGATTTGTACAAGACAAACAACAAAATCAAAAACTAATGTTAAAAACAACCCTATTAATAGGACTATTATCTCAACAGCGATATTTAAAAAAAACTAACAGCCGCTGCAGGTAAAATAATTTGTAAAGGCGTGATTATGGCAATCGGAATCAAAAAGTAGATTTGAGCTTAGCAAGATATTAAATATTAATGATGCATCGATGCTCCAAGCTCCAAAATAAAACTCATTTTTATACATTTTTACTCTAGTATCATAAAACCGGGTACTGGGTAGTAATTATTCGTGTATTGTGTGCCTTTTGGTTTTATGTGCACGGCACTCATACGTTTTTAGTTAAGGTTCGAGAGTTCCCCTCGAGCGCCGATTGTAGGTACATACGTCTGTACAACTTGAATGACCTTGAAAAACGATTAATTGTCGTACTATACACATGTTTGTACGAAATTTATTTGGCTGAAAATTTTGGTTTCTATATCTTTGTTTTTTCTAGAAAAATCCAGATAAAGCTTTTTTTTTGGTGATTTTACGTAAAAACTCGCGATTACATACAACAATACCCCCCCGCGCGTAAGGGAGTAAAGCATATCCATTCTATAAAATTGCAATGAATATAAACGCTCACAGTCCACATACAACATGACGTTGACTATTTAAAAATTCTGATTCTAGATCTCACAAAAGATTTTCTCTTCGAGACTCGTTTGTTTGTGTCATTATCTAGCGGAAATAATACCCAGTCGGATAATATATCTTCAGAATAAGGATGAGCATCATCCAGTGTTCTACACGTACAAACATCGTTTGAGCTCGTATGAAAATTGGTGATTATGGTAATATCCCGCTGGAATATGTCGTTACGGAGCTTTATTGAGTTGCTCCGTGGACATCATAAACGTCATGGTATGAAGGCTATTTTTAGTAGAAAATTTTTCGGTTTGTACCGTATTGTATTTTTTCATTTGTAGTACAAGAAACGTTTTGGGAACACATTCCTTGTGACAACTAATAAGAAGTCGAATTCCCTGCAGAAATCAGTGTCTGTATTTAAGTCAAGAGTGAATAGGTTACTTCTAGATAAGCGTGCTCCATCGTCGACTACATCATCGATTACGTGGAGATGAGATAGTGGTCAAACACGATCCTATCAATGCCAAAAACTACGCTACTGGGATATCTTATAAAGTGGGATTTTTTTTCGGTTGGAAAATCATCCATTGACATCCCTCGCTCTTGGGCGGAGTGGGACATAATGTCAGACTTTTACTGACTAAAAACCCACTCCTGTTCCTTCATTGCCTTCGTCCCAGGGCCCCGGGTTTCACTTTCACACTACCCGTGGCCCCAGTAGGCTTCGACCCAGCTGGGCCCCTACGGTTTGCTGAAATCTCCCTGAGGCGCGCGTGGAACAGTATGCGCTGTCGACGACTTGGGCTTAGTCCGGACGGTTACCGGACGGTCGGACAGTGAGCTACCCATTGCTCGCCGTCCGCAAGCCCGCGCCTACGGTGGCCGGAAATCAGGATCGGAATCCCGGCGACTGGGGCGTGAGGACCGTTGCCTCGCGCGTGTTGCCTCCTCCTTTGCTAGCATTACTGCTTCGCAGAAGGAGGCACGAAAAGTAGGTGCGTAAATTCATTTAAATGTATGTAACTCGTATGAGTCGTAATTGATACTCGAGTAAACGGTTGAACCAAGTAAACAAAACACACGAATAGCCAGACTTGGAACAAATATTTTTTGCGTGCGGGAATCAAACCAGCAGTCAATCGCTCAGTCACTACGTCGATCGTGTATTAGTTTACTTATTTACTCATGATTCAAACAAATATTTAGTTAATAAAAGTATCCATGTTTATATTTGAGCATATCCCAGCGAAATTTCATTTGCTGAGATGGGACGCTCAGTACGTAAATTATTAGGTCTATTTCCACTGGCTTGGCTTCCGATTCGGCACAAATGCCTCTCAATTTCATATGAGCACAGAACGACGCCAACAATAACCATTTTTGAAAGCAAAACGTTTTTTGAGAACAAGGTAATATCAACATTTTTTAGGATACGGTGCTCTCGAAAATATTAAATGAAATAATCTTTAGTTTTGTGGAATAGAAAAATGATATTGTGAAATCTTTTCATTGTGTTGAAGTTATTATACTTTTTAGGGTTCCGTAGCCAAATGGCAAAAAACGGAACCCTTATAGATTCGTCATGTCTGTCTGTCTGTCCGTCCGAATGTCACAGCCACTTTTTTCCGAAACTGTAAGAACTATACTGTTGAAAATTAGTGAGTAGATGTATTCTGTAAACCGCATTAAAATTTTCACACAAAAATAGAAAAAAAAAACAATAAATTTTGAGGGTTCCCCATACTCAGAACTGAAACTCAAAAAGTTTTTTTTCATCAAACCCATACGTGGGGGTATCTATGGATAGGTCTTCAAAAATGATATTGAGGTTTCTGATATCATTTTTTTTTATACTGAATAGTTTGCGCGAGAGACATCTCCAAACTAATTAAACGTGAATTTAAAAACATGTAGAAAATTTAAAATATTTTTGTTAATATAGTGTTTTCGTAATAAAAATAACGTGTCTATTATAGTCTATCTATAAAATGAAAACATTCCTAAAAATTCCTCAATAGAAAGATAGATATACTCTTTACTCTCTCTCTCTTCTCTCATTCCTTACTCTTTTTTCAATATCCCTATTGTTGACAGCAGACTTCCTAAGTCTTGCTATCAATCAAGGGAATTCACTCTTGGTTTAAAATATTAAAAAAAATCTAGGACACCTTAATGCCTTAAGTTTTTTATGTGGTGGGATATCATCAAAGAACTTCTTCCGCACTGGGTTAAGTAAAAAGGAATGTCAGACTTTTACTGACTAAAACCAAACCTCCCCAAGCCAAACTCAGAACGCAAATGACAACTGAATAAAAAAATCTTTAGTTGCCCCTTGCGTTTCAGGGCCAAGACAACTCTTTGAAATAATCTCGTAGCCCATCATACTCTCGATATAAATACTAAAAACTAAAAGCCAAAGTCACGTAATCTTCACAGGGTTTTTCTTAATAGCAGCGTAGGCGTAAAAGAAATCATCGGGATTCACAAACTGCCTGTACCCACGTTCTTAACGGCTGTATCCTACGTTCAATCTCAGAAAGTTCTAGAGCGTAGGCAGCATTCGTGACATTAAACTCACAATTCTCAGTGAAAAGGTCGAAGTTTACATAAAAGCTCATTTAATTTTACTGCAAACAATTTGTTGTATAAGTTTACAAGTGGATTTTCACGCGTTCGAAGCTTTTAAACCGAGTCATAAGTACCCGTAATTACTGTCGAACAGAATATATAAAAGAGTAAGTGTTTTTACGACCTACATACGGGTCGAACCAAAAATACAGACATAATTATACGTTTAAAGGTATTCACAACCATTTTATTTATATACTTTATTGTACACCATTATACATTTAACAATGGGAAACTAAAATTAAAACACATACATACAATGGGCGGCCTTATCGCATTCCGCGATCTCTTCCAGACAACCAAAAACCATTTTTCTCCATTTTTTAAGGATATTAAATAATAATTGGATAAAACATTTTACACTTAACAACAAATAACACTAAAAAGAAATCTTTTTCTGAAAACATCATAATTGGTTATTAAATGAAGCAACAATTAGCATTTCAAATATTGGTATGTGTAAGAGTGGTGGGAACTTTCGCTATGGTGAAATACCGGTGACGTCACATTTCACTGAGTGCATCATCCTTCTATTACTTGATTGTTTCCCCTTCTACCATAATTGAGCATCTAACTTATTTAATATTGAACAGATTTGAAAAAAATCTTTAGATTAGATTTTTACTGAAAAAAAAAACACACTTGTGTTCTTTCAGTTGCCATTTGCGATCCAGGGCTGCGGCAACTCTTTCTAAAAATCCATAGATTGTTGAAAGGATCTTAGGCCGCGTTCCCACTTTGTCGTGACGACAGATAATCGTGTAGTTGTTTCGTTAATCGTAATTGTTAGGAGGTTCCTTTCTCTGGAGCCCTGACCGCCGGTAGCTTGGACCCTGTTCCCGATACCGGTGGGACATATTTTTTTATATTTTTAAATGTTTTTTTTTATTGAAATATTTAAAAATATAATTTATATGTTTAAAGTAATGAATACACGATAATAATAATATTCATACAACTATTACACAACACCGTCTAGTCCCAAGCGTCATGTCTTGCGATATTTTTATAATCTTACGGCGTATGCGATTTTCCGGTGACATTATAACACAGCTGAATTCTACACATGGCAAAATTTTGTCTCCCCACTGCAACTGAATTCGCTATCACCCTTATTTACCATTACGGAAAGGTGAGGTAAAACGCAAAACCAATAATACTGTCTAATATTTACAGGATCTGACAGCCTGTTACCAATACCATGGAGACAGACAGACAGAGCCATGGTAACGTACGAAATGTGACATAATTATTTATAAAAGCAGGGAGATTTTTATATAGAGATGGAAAATCCGGATAAATACGAAGTCTCTACGATTTTCCGGCCCATTGTCATGATTTGCTTAAAGGTCATGCTCTCAATTAGTGCTGCCTTCTCTTTCCACAGATGAAAATAAGTTTTCAATGAGAATTATTTTTTCATACAAGGTTTTACCGCACGGTATTGTACTCACCAAAGCCATTTCAAAGAGCTCAAACACGATGACGTTATCTTATCGCACTCAGTAGTTCCTATAATATAATAACAATAATATTCTACGATTTTCACACAACGTCATCTAGTCCCAAACTAAGCAGAGCTTGCACTTTGAGTAGGTACTAGATAACTGATAAAAAAGCTTATATATTTCTAAATACATAAGTAAATATTATAGGTAAATTACACCCAGACATATAATAAATGATCGTGCTCATCACACAAACATTGGTCTTGGATGGGAATTGAATCCACGACCTCCGGCATAGCAGTCAGGGCTACTAAACACTAAACCAACTGGATAGTCGATTCCTATCGCCACTATTCGACTCCAACATCAGACCAGCTCCATGGTACCATATTAATGTCCATCCAAATTACATTAGTGTACCAAACAGCTCAATCGGTTTGGGATAACTGTTTCTAAATCCATTTTCAAGACTTGACCTAAACAAATATACATATAAACATTGCAAGTTAATGAATCGGGCAGTGGTGGCCGAGTGGTAACGGCCTCGACTTACGAGTTATAGGACGCGGGTTCAAACCCAGCCAGGCGCATTACTTTGTGTAATTTATTTCATCACCACTGCTCTCAAAACGGTGAAGGAAAATGTTGAGGAATCTGGCATGTCCTAGAACCAAAAATTCGAAGACATGTGACATTCACCAACCCATACTGGGCCCGCGTGGTGGATTACGGCCCATTCCCTCTCCTAAAGAGGAGGCCTGAGCCCCAGCAGTGGAAACATTAAAAGGCTGATTATGCTTATGCTAAGTTAATGAAAAGCTTGCAGAATTGGATTGCATTGACTAGATTGAATTTTACGTATATTTTTTTTTTGTGTGTGGTCCTGTTCAATACATTTACTAATTGTTTAAAACTTTAAATGTTCATTTGTCTTCTAAAATAATAAAATCCAGTCAAGTGCGAATCAGATTCGCGCACCGTGGGTTTCGTATAAACTTACCTATCTAAATAGTTTGATACCCAAATCGAGTCTCGAAGATTTTTTCCGAATCGCAAAAAAGTAATTATTTTGTGACCCAACAAAGTACTTTACGGTTTTCAGACTGTTTCCTTTACTTAAGCTAGGAAACCTTGCTCCATGCCAAATTTATGGATTCTAGGTCAACGAAAAGTAAGGAAGTTCACTCCTTAACTGTGCGCACAATCATCATCTCACTAGCCTTTTCTCAACTAGCTTGGGGTCGGCCTCCAGTCTTCTTCTTCTTAGCGTATCGACGACAAAACTAGTTAAATTCCTTGCCTGACTCAGTATTCGGCCACGGCAATGCCGTCCGCTGATGCTGTCATTAAGTCCATACGTGATCAGGTAACAGGGCACGTAATGCAGGATCGAAAGTGGGACATGGTCTGCGGAGAGACGCCGCACAAACACTGAAGATCAGAACCGTCCGAGAACCCCCATCTATAGAGATTGTCTTTGCTGCACCCAACTTGGGTGCGGAGTCTGTTTAGAGTTTTCTAGGTGGGCCATGGCAACTCGTGCTCAGGAGAGAGGCTTTAGGCTTCCAGTCTAACCGAATGCGCCTGAGTATCCGTGTTTTATATGGAGCGACTGCCTGTCAAACCGCAACAACCCATTTACTGGGCAACACGGTTCTCCCTGGATAGACTAATGGTCAACTTTGAACAAACTTGCAGGCGTCTGACTACCTATAACGACCGTCAAAGATCTATGAATGACCACCGGGACCAGCGACTTTGCGCACAATTAATAGTTACTATTCTGTTCTTTTCTTTTTTGTGGTATACTATCATTATATATATAATTCTCCTATACATGTGTTTTTCACCTAACTCCTCCTAAATGGCTTGACCAATTCGGATAAAATTTTGTGTGTATATTTGAGTGGGTCTCTAGATTTGAAAATATTATTAAACCCGGTAGGTGGCGCTGCAATAGGGTTCTCAATTTTTTGTCTAGCGAAAAGCCAGCTTTCGGGCATCGGGCAGGGCAACGTTTGCCTGGACCCCTTACTTACTTAGTATTATATATACGTGGGGCATACTGAAAGTCTCTGGATCTGGCCACTTACAATAAAAGAATGAAAATGTATTTAACAATTCGAAAATAGAACTCTTTGCGAGCATGTCACTTTTTAATTTACGAAACTGTCATTTGTTTTTTTCATTGTGGCATCCTTACCAAAATTGTGTGTCGCTATCAAAATGAATTTAACTCGTGAACATTTTTTTTTTATGATTTTCATTGTGGCTTTAGTCAATAAGAGAATTGCCAGAGACTTAAATTGACATTTGGTGATGAAGCACCATGTCGCAGCTCTGTGTATTCGTGGTTTGGAGAATTTAGACGTGGACGTGATCACGAGGTACGTGAAGGTCGGCCGGCGACTGCGGTTACAGATTCGAATAATGACACCGTACGACAACTTATTGAAACTGCCAGCTAATTCGTGCTTTGTTAGGCATTGGAATGAGCCAAGTAGATACAAAACTTTATACATGTGCATCTGAAGGTTCGGAAGCTTTGCACTCGATGGATACCACATGACTTAACAGAGGACCAGAAACGACTGCGTGTCCAGTGGTGCCGTAAAATGATAAAAAAGTTTAATGGAGGACCGTCATTGGCTGTCTATAATATCGTGATAGGTGAAACCTGGGTGTACCGCTTTGAACCGGAAAGAAAAAGCCAGTCGTCAGAGTGGGCTTCCTTTTGAATATATGTTGGTAAAAAAATGGTTGGTTTTTTTTTCGGCAAATCATTACAGTATCGCTTGAAGACCAAATGACAGTGACTGCAGATTAGTAATATCTATATTGCATATCATCATCTCATTTATATTCTCATCATAAATCATCATATCATCTATATTTAATATCTATATTTAGTTTTTATTATTACTTTATTTACATTGTTCTCACAAGATAGTAGCGACAAGAAACATGTAACCGAAACATTTGTAATACATAACATAATTGAAAAGAGTGTCTATGGAGTTTCTTGCACATTCTTCTCCATAAAGGTTTACGCTTTGGAACGTGCAATTAGCATCTTTTTTTTTCTGACTGACTGACTTCTTGACATTTCAAAAGTGCCTTTAAATGGTTTATTTGAAATGAAATGCTTTGAATCTTTGAATCTTGATTATAATTCAGAAAAGTGTAACCTCGAATAACACGTTCCCGTAAGTTTACTAATCCGAAACACTTAACAACGAATGCACGTTACCACGAAAAACTTAACGCCGTAGCCACGCGATCTCGAATTACATGATTCAGAAACACTTTAATATCGAACAACACGACCCCGTATGTTTAGATACTAATAGGAAACTCTTCACAACGAATGCACGCTACTACGAAAAACCTTACGCCACAGTCATGGAATCTCGAATAACTATAGTTCTAATTCAACAATTCGAGTCAGTTAACAACAAATGCGCGCTTCTACGAATAACTGAAAAAACATCGATAACTTTAGAGGGTTCTAATCAAAATCCAATTTTTCATTTAAAAGTCTATTCATTTAGCAATCAAAATGAAAAAAAAAAGAGAAAATAAAATAACAAAATATGATAATAGCACTCTGCCAGTGACTTTGTTCGCGCGTATTTGTCGTTAACTGACTCGAATTGTTGAATTAGAGACTTAGTTATTCGAGATTCCATGACTGTGGCGTAAGGTTTTTCGTAGCAGCGTGGATTCGTTGTGAAGAGTTTCCTATTAGTAAACATACGGGGTCGTGTTATTCGATATTACAGTGTTTCTGAATCATGTAATTCGAGATCGCGTGGCTACGGCGTTAAGTTTTTCGTGGTAACGTGCATTCGTTGTTAAGTGTAACTAATCCGAAATAGTAAACTTACGGGAACGTGTTATTCGAGGTTACACTTTTCTGAATTATGTAACACACTCATTTTTTCTGGATGCCCTAAGTGCTACAAAACATCAAGTGTACAATTAACGTCTTAACACAAAAAGAGTCTTAATTCAGTATTTAGAGGCGAGAATCCGTAAAAGTGCCGCGCTGCATACTCATGATGACACGATTAAAAAATGGTTCATCTTGACACAGTTCCCCCAAGAGTACACCTGTCTTTAGACATGGAACAAGGTACAAGCACCAGCGGTTTTTAGTACAAAATAAGTTATTTTTTTACACGACATGCCCTATGCCTGATGTCTTTTTCTTCCTCCAAAAATTACGATCGGCTTAAAAACTTTCAACCTCTGTTTTACACCTTTTTTTTTGGTGTGAAAATCATCTAATGACATCCTCCGCTCTTGGGCGGAACGGGAGGGCGTGTCAAACTTTTACTGACCAAAAACTCACTCCTGTACCTTCTTTTCCTTTGTTCCAGGGCCCCGGAGATCTCTTTCGCATTACCCAATGCCCCAGTAGGCTTCGACCCTACTGGGCCCCTACGGTTGCTGACATCTCCTTGAGGTGCGCGTGGAACACTACGCGCTGTCGACGGCTTGGGCTCAGACCGGATGGTTACCGGACGGTCGGACGGCAAGCTACCCATTGCTCGCTGTCCGCAAGCCCGCGCCTACGGAGGCCGTTAATCGGGATCGGAATCCCGGCGGCTGGGACGCGAGGGCCATTGCCTCGCGCGTGCGGCCGCCTCCTTTGTTTTACACCTTTGTAAGATGAATTTTTAAGAATCCTTCTTTTGTATGAAGAATTTCTGGGTACAATGTAAAAGCATAAGCTTTTATACCTAGTGGGCGGTGGGTTCGTTCGAATGAGTCACCGCGGCTGTGGAAAGCAAAGGACAAATGAAGAAACACGGATAGGGGTTAGTCAATAAAAGTCTGATACTTCCTTTCGCTCTCTTCTAACTGGGAGAAGGTATTTGATAATTTCGAACCCTCATAAAAAGTCTGTACATCGTCTTATACTGAAAAAACCGGGCAAGTGCGAGTCGGACTCGCGCACTGAGGGTTCCGTACAAACTTACTTACACACACAAATCGGTCTTGTCTATTTTTGTCCTTTGTGAGAGTGAGGGTCTCGACAAAGATACCTTGCCCTTTTCCCAAACGTAAGTGTAGCAAAACTAGTTAAGGAAATGACCAATAGCCTGCATCAGTCTTCTCAAACTAATTGCCATACTTAACTAATGGCCAAGTAAGGTTTTAACAGTCAATCATTAATCACTAATATTATAAATGTAAAAGTAATTAATAATATAATAATAAGCGACCGTTTTTGGGGGCCCAATTATTGAGTGTGCAAGTCGCCTCCTGCCTTTGTTATCGATGTATATTAATAGCATTGTTCAGGCGGGGGCCATAGTTTTAACATAGGTCTTGGTAACCAGTCAACTTAAGCCTTCCAAAACCATAGCCCTATATCTTTGTTTTCCATATGTTGCAATAGTTTCTCACTAACCGGGGGTTGTCCTTGGGTGCACTAGCATAGCGCGTACAGGGTTAATCGTCGGTTGGTACCACGTTCCAACAAAATTGCCAAAGGGGACTCTGCGAGTTGGTTTCGGCCCCTCGTATACCTTCCAAAGGTCCAGGACCACCCGGGTTCTAAGAAATAGTAACACATAAATAATAATAATCTTTATTTTGTACATTTAACAGACACTCAGAATTCTTTCTGTCTGAACCGATTTTGATGAAATTTAATACGGAGTAAGCCTGAACTCCAAGGCTACTTTTTATGTAGCTTCGACTTCGACTTCGCGTCCACAATAACCGACATTCACTCAAATGAAATCGTGGCCAAAAGATAGAGAGTAATAAACATCGCTCGACAAAACATTCTATACTTAGGTACTCTTTTCTCGTTCCAAATATCGCGGACCAGTGATAAATCATTTGTCCGCAAATATGTTACATGAAAATAACTATAAAAACTCCTACTCAAGTCATTCAACCTAAAAATAGAATCTACATTTATCAAGCATGAAGAAACAGCTGTCTGAATCAACCTACATTTCCTTCAAAAAACAGTAAAAACTGGTAACAGGCTAAAAAGTTGCTAAAAAATGTAGGATTGATTAATGAACTAACTATGAGTTGGATTTCCTTATTTGGGGTAAGTGAAAAACATGACTTCGTTCTTTTAAAACATTACATAAAGGTACTAAAAAGTTGTAGGTAGGTACTAAATATGACACGTTTTGGAAAGCCTCATACAAGGTGGATAACCGGCACGTAGTGTTCCACGCGCGCCTTAGGCCTACATTTCACTGGGACATCATGGCGGCGCGACCAGTTGCGCCGCCCTGGTGTCCCGGTGAAATGTAGCCCTTAAATACTCTTTGGTGGGGGCGTCACTGGCGCCCGGACAGGCGTCCGAGCTGGTCGCGCCACCAAATTGGTTGCGCAACCAAACGGACACCAGGTGAGTAACTCTCTATAGAGCTGTATACATTTTGTTGGAAGCGGTGACTGGTCGCGCCGCCATGGTGTCCCAGTGAAATACAACCCTTAAAGAGATGTCAGCAAAGCCGAAGCCTACTTGGGCCATGGGTTGACTTCCGAAAGGGAAACCCGAGGCCCTGGCCCGCAAGGCAACGAAGGAACATTGGTGTGGTTTTAGTCAGAAGTCAAACACGCTCTCTCGCTCCGCCCTAGAGTGAGAGTAGTCATTGGATGATTTCCCACCTTAAGAAAAAACAGGTGGGTCACTGACCGGGGAATGGGAGCCGTAGGAATATGCTGGATGCTAGAAGCACAGAAGCGGCCGTGTGATGCGGATTGCGGGACCCCTATGTCCAGCTGTGGTGGTGTTTCGGCTAAAGTGACGATGATTAAAAACAATATCACTGTAGAACTGGGGTGCATGAACGTTAAAAACATCGTAATACTATTCTAAACGCCCAGCAGACGCTGGACAGCTAGCACTCGGTAACGCAGAGTCTAGCTGACTAATCCTTTCACCACGATGACTCAGACTCAAAGACTATAGAACTCTCTGTTTTCTTGTTATAAAAGGGCCAATGTGGTCTAATTTCTGTTTGAAGGTGGATAACTTCTCCAGCTCTGGGTGGAGGGGGAAGGAGTACAGATTTTTACTGACTAAAACTTATCTCTATTCCATCAGTTACCTTTTTTGTTCCAAGGCCACCTTCCGTTCCCTGAACAATCCAGAGTTTATTTGATAAGAAAAAAGTTATTTGACGATTTCTCACCCTTAAAAAAATACAATATATTTCGTACAAGACTCTCATATAAATAACAGAATAAACATTACATAATATTAAAAGTATATCTGAAAAGCAATGATGCTTTTCAGATATACTTTAATATTATCGATAAACTTATATCCGTACTGTTCCACGCGTGCTTCAAGGAGATGTCAGCAAACAGTAGGGGCCCAGCAGGGTCGAAGCCTACTGGGGCCGAGGGTTTGTTTCTGAAAGGAAAACTCGGCTCTGGTATGAAAGGCAACGAAGGAACAGGAGTGGGTTTTAGTCAGTAAAAGTCTTACATACCCTAGGTTCGCCCAAGAGCGCGAGATGTCATTGGATGATTTTCCCACCTAAAAAAATAAAAACATAAGAGATATATTTGAATATATTTTTTACCCTCAAGATCTGTCACCGGAGTCACGTTCAATTCATAGTTATTGAAAGTGAAGTGTGCGTCGCTCTCTGGGGAAATCTTACTACTGTCTTAGAATTCAAAATGGATTCAATCAATTTTACACTAACGTGTGGAATGGGGTTGCAAGGCGCAAAAAAAATATGTCTACATTCCATTTGTTATTTAAATGAAGTGTGTAATTAATAGATTTCTGGGATTGATTTACAACAAAACTGAATAGGAAACAAATGTTACCAAGCTTTTCTCTCTTTTTTTAATTTAAATATACATATATTAAACTTAATATATTTAAAAAAAAATGATTTTAATATAAAAAATTGTATACTATTGGTATCGGGAACAGAGCATAACCGTCAGGGCTCTAGAGAAAAGAACCTCCTAACAATACACTGCATGTCCAGAAGTACCGCTTTATGAATTGATCCCCTGATCCAGCCACCATAGAAAGGCGAGATGGGTAGATGACGTTGTTACTATCGTGGATAGAACCTGGATGAGACTGGCATATCAACGTGGCGATTGGCACAAGAAAACAGAAGCCTATGCTCAGAGGGTGAAGTTGGTCTGCGAATGATGATGATGATAAAACAAAATAGTGCTCACATAATATACAGATGAAGAAAATACAGAAAGTAACGTAAAGTAAAAGTAAGTAAAGTAAAAAATGATGAAACGCAGGAGAACCAACCGAAGAATCTCCTAACTTACTTAAGTTAGGATAATCTTCGGTTGGTTCGAGCAATGTATCCTGTCCCCTGCCACTTGGCAGGAGACAGGAAACATTGCTCGCAGAACAAATGGTCGATGGTGCCGAAATGTTCTGGTCGCGGGAATCCGATGGATACGAGACGTACAAGACCGGTCGTCGTGGCGACAATTGGGAGAGGCCTATGTCCAGCAGTGGACGTATTTCGGCTGAAATAATGATGATGATGATGCTGAATATACAGGTATGGTTACAAAGTAACATTAAAGGCGACTAAAGTAACATATGACGACACCGTTGGTGCAGTGGTTGAGCGATCGGCTGCTGCGCAGCATGTCACGGGTTCGATTCCCGCACAGAACAAATATTCGTACGGCCTACAGTTTGTTCCGGGTTCGGGTGTCTTTTGTATGTGAGTTTACATGTTTGTAAACGCACCCATTATACAGGAGTAGTGTAGGGCAACGCTTTTTTAAAAACAATAAACAACAACAATACTACTTTCGACATGAACCATGGACATACTAGGACTAACTGAAATTATAATGGAAAATAATAAAATCCAAATTCTTCACCACAGCTCTCTTTCAAACTTGCCACGCGAAAAACTTTACGAAATTATGGAAAAACCAGCCAACTTTAGGATCCACGTCTATACAGAGATTGAATTTGAAAATCAGATTAGCTATGCGACTTCTTAAGGTCATTCCGAATAACTTAATTATTAAAGTTCCTCTCGCAACGCGATTCAAAGTTAGCACGGCAAGAAGTAGCAAATTGGCATAATAACGCCCCTTGTAACGTTAACAAAAAAAACGTTTTTGGCATGAAACACTCTTGGAAGTTGGTACTTACTTTGACTTGCAAGTATTTAGCTACGTTTTTTTTTTATTATTTGATGTAAACTAGTGCTTTGATACCATTTGAGGGTAAGCAGTGATGCTATCGTTGATGGTGAGGCGCATTAGTTAATTATAAGCATAATCACTCTAGCCTTGAAGACACCCAAATTATAATCGGACGGGAAGACCGCAGCAGACAAATTGTTCCATTCCTTCGATGTATGCTTAGTCCGGACCGTAGAGGTTTCAACAATATAGGATACCAGCCGGTGTACACTCGCCGTACGTTGGGTTATCCGATGGTAGAAAGGCGATAGCGGAATCAAGTCATAAAATTTTCGCACACACTCTCCAAAATAATAATAAACTAGTGCACCTCACCATCAATGATTGCATCACTGCTTACCAGGTGGAATCGCAGTCAAGCACTGGTTTATATCAATAAAAAAAAAATGCATCCTGTAAAATACCGAAAGGCTGGCTACCCTACGCCTGTGCTCAAGGCTTTGTAGATTGGACTATCTGGATTACAAAATTAGCATCATCACACGCCTTTCCAACGAGTCCAAAGCTAGATAGCATTCTGCAGCACCAACCCATATATGGCTGCAGTACTCCACACACGATCGCAACGTTACAATTCGAATACAACCTACTGGTTTCGAAAATGCAAAATGTTTGTAATCTCTGCACTTTATCATAATACACGCGTGGCATTGGCGCAATGATTATGTATTGTATCGTCTATCGATTAATGTCATTACATAGCTTTCTGTTTACATTATCATTTTAAGAGTATTTATGCATTCATTTATCTTTATGATAATAAGCTTGCCTCCTATTGGATAGCATTTAAATGTAAATTGCAAAGTGTTGTGGACTTTATGTACCTCTCTTTTTCATTTTTAAGGGGGGATATTAGCTAATGACTTATCTCATTATAGAATGGAGTGTCGTGTCAGACTTTTACCGACTAAAACCACACCTACGTTCCTTCATTAGCCTTTTGCGTTTCAGGACCATGAGTGTCACCATTGTGTGGACCGCCCGGGGGACACGGTGGAGCATACGGTGGAGGTGTACCCCGCCAGGGCAGAGCACTGCCGTGTCCTCGTGGGGGCGATCGGTGGCAGCGATCTCTCGCGCCGGGCCTTGGTACAGGCTATGGTCCGGAGCGAGGAGAAGTGGCAGGCGGTCGCCTCCTTCTCCGAAGCAGTAATGATAGCAAAAGGAAGAAGCCGCACGTGCACGCGCGAGGCAATGGCCCTCGCGCCCCAGTCTACTGGATTCCGATCCCGATTTACGGCCACCGTAGGCGCGGGCTTGCGGACGGCGAGCAATGGGTAGCTCGCCGTCCGACCGTCCGGTAACAGTCCGGACCGAGCCCAAGTCGACCGACCAGTTCAGTGCGTCTCACATCCATCGGATTCCCTCGACTCTCACCAGGTCATCGGTCCACCTTGTGGGTGGCCTTCCAGCGCTGCGTATTCCGGTACGTGACGAAAAGTTTCTTATGTACATATATTAGTAACAATTTGAAACAATTCCTATTATCTACTACTAACTACATATTTTAGAAAATACAACACAGTATTTTGTTGTAATTTAAATCTTTTCTAACTATTTCAGAGAAAAGCAACCAACATTACTCTCTTGAATAAACAGGAAATCTGTAATCAAAATCAAAACAACCCTGGCAGCTTCCAATGTACAACAAGAGAAAACAACAATAAGATGTTAAACGATTCACGCACAACAGCATCTGTTGTTCATGAATATCTAAATGATTCAGCTTTTTCCGATATGCCTCGCTTTATAATTCATGCGAACACTGACAATCTTATGTGATTACTCTGGAATGAGGAAACATGATTTTAGGGTCGGAAAGCCACGTTTTTTGAACCAATTTTTTTAATATTTGTTTTTTGGACAACTTATACGTATTAATTTAAAATCATCATCATTTCAGCCTAATAACGTCCACTGTTGGACCGGTCCTGTGCGTCTCGCATCCATCGAATTCCAGCGACCCTGACCAGGTCATCGGTCCACCTTGTGGCCTTCCAATGCTGCGTCTTCCGGTACGCGGTCGTCACTCCAGAACCTTTCGGCCCCAATAGCCATCTATTCTGCATGCAATGTACCCTGACCACTTAAGTTTGGGGATTCATCATGCTATGTCGGCAACCTTGGTTCTCCTGCGGATATCTTCATTTCTGATTCGATCACGCAAGGATACTCCGAGCATTGTTCTTTCATTTGCCCTTTATAATTTAAAATACTTTTCGTGATTATCGAGATTTCTCTTGCTTTCTATTGAACACTGAACACTAAGAAACCATAGGTGTGGGCTTACGGACGACGAACAATAGGTAGCTCGCCGTCCGTTCGTCCGGTAACCGTCCGGACCAAGCCCGAGTCGTCGACGGCGCGTATTGTTCCACGCGCTACTCAAAGAGATGTCAGTAAAACCGAGAGACCTCTACGGTTTGGCAGAGCCAATATTTTTGAGTTTCAGTTCTAAGTAATAAATTTTGGGGAACCCCCAAAATTTATTGTTTTTTTCTATTTTTGTGTGAAAATCTTAATTCGGTTCACAGAATACATTTACTTACCAAGTTTCAATAGTATAGTTCTTATAGTTTCGGAAAAAAAGTGGCTGTGACATACGGACAGACAGACAGACATGACGAATCCATAAGGGTTCCGTTTTTTGCCATTTGGCTAAGGAACCCTAAAAAAGTACCATGTGACTCAAACACACACGTTTACATTGGTCGGAATTGAAGAATAAATGATGAAAGGGTAGATACCCATTCTTCAATTCCGAAAAAACCGATAGACTTGAAAAGTTTTATAACTCAATGTTTATAACTAAAAGTTTTCAATGGATAATAAGTATGAGAACATCAAAGACCTGTTAGGTCCAATGGTCTTCAGTAAAAAATGGTTAATGGAACATGTTTTTGAGAGAAATTGAAGCTAAAATTTTTCAAACGTTTAAGCACTCTGGCTCATAAACAGATGGCTGAAAAACTTTATCAAAATGTAATCAACTGATTTTTTTTATAAGATCTTAAGCGTGTTCAATTTTCCGTGAAAGAAAATAATGCCTTTCGGTGATCATGATTTATTTATATTAAAGGTATTATTAGTTATATAAGTATTTCATTTTTATATTTAACTACATTTATGTATTATTTGATAGTTTAGATTAAGATTTCACACATTCTTCTTCTCTTGCTTCCTACACACTATTGTCTACATTTCTTTTAATTTCTCCTTTCGCAGGTCTGCTGGAAGAAATTTCTTTGGAAAAAAGCAGTACCTTTGTACTATTGTTTACTTTGTATTGTCTTTTTCTGTTTTGTGTGTACATAAATAGTAAAATAAATAAAGTCAGCCTTTAAGTCAAGAGTGAATAGACTACTTCTAGGCTAGCGTGCTCCATCGTCGACCACATCATCGCTTACCATCAGGTGAGATGGTGGTCAAACGCGAGCCTATCATTAATAAAAATTAAAAATAAAAAAATCAAAAATTCATGGTCTATCTTCGGAAATACCTACTAACGCACAATGATGAGACGTAAGCTGTTGATCCCCGCACGCACGAACGCCGGTGTTCGTGCGTCATTGTCTTACTATTGTGTCTCTAATTACGCTACTCAAAAGTTACTCAAAAGTTAGTTAGTACGCTACTCAAATGTTATATGTATGTATGTGTAGAGGAGTTCACAGCTAGAATGATAACAGCCGCACTGGTCTGTCTCTGAGGTTAAGCAACGGCGTTCCATATAACTCTTTTAAACAATCCCGCAATCTTTTAGTTGTATGCTTGATTAGTGTCTTGCATTTGTTTTACTTCACTTCAGACCAAACGTGCGGATTCGTATCTAATCACTCTTTCAAATTATCTTCATAGAAACAGAAACAAAACAATCTTTCGTTAGTCTATTCACTATTAAATATCAAGAAAAGAATACCCTGGATGAAAAACACGCCATGGACCACTTAAAAATCTCAATAGTCGCTCCACTTAAGTCCTGAAATTCAACAATTTACCTCTAAATTCTTGGCAGGCGATCATACCAGATATTATTCACGTACACAGGTATATACATATATACATGGCTATGTACCGTCCATTACACAGAAATAATCCCTTAGTCGCTTTAACCGATACCCGTGGGACGCAACGGGTTGGCCACATTTGCGGCCGGAAACTAAGCGAGGAGATACATGGATATCTGGTATTATGTCAAGAGAATGTTACCTATGTCTTGTGCAAACCAAGCATTTACATACACCTGTGTTTTCACCATTTTACCTCGTGAAATGAAGGTAAGATATACTGAATATGTTGGGCTGAGAAATTGCTTAAAAGAATTTTCGCGGCCCTGTAACGCAAAATGCCTATTGATTTGAATGGTAAAATCTAGTTTTGAAAAGATCGTTTATTTATTTAGTAACCACACCTGTGTACTGAACAACAATTGCAACTATATGCAGATGTGTTACACTGTGTCACAGGTATTAAAGCCCTCCCATAGTAACGAATATAATATAAGGGTTCTAACTTAGGTATATACACAAGAAACAGACACACTGTTATAGTTCAAAATAATTAGGTACAAGAAAAATAAATATAAGCAGCGAACCATAATTAATAGATTAATTTAATTGAAAGTTTGTTTCCTTAGTGTCATCATCAGATTTTTATACAGAAATTGATAGAATACTTTTTGTTATGATAAACTAGCTTCAGCCAGCAGTTCATAGCATAGCATAGTCGGCTTTATGATGTTCCCACTGTTGGGACTCAGGCCTCCTCTCTAGGAGAAGGAATGGGCCGTAATCCACCACGCAGGCCCAGTGCGGGTTGGTGGATGTCACATATCCTCGAATTTTTGGTTCTAGGACCTGCCGGTTTCCTCACGATGTTTTCCTTCACCGTTTCGAGAGCAGTGGTGATGAAATAAATTACACAAAGTAATGCGCCTGGCTGGGTTTGAACCCGGGACCTACAACTCGTAAGTCGGGGCCGTTAGGTCCACTCAGCCACCACTGCTCTTTCAGCCAGCAGTTTGCACGCGAGAAAGTAAAAAAATATCTCAAGCAAACATACTGCCAGGATAAAAAGTATTATATGTGCTAATCTAGTACATGGTCTACCCGTGTGCCAAGCATCTGAATCCGTTAGGCCGTGCAAGCGTGAAGGTGTAACAGACATACACACACACATTCACAAACTTTCGTTAAAATAGAGAACATGAACTAGCTAAATGGCTTCAAATAAATACACTCAATCATGCATTTACAGAAAATAAAATATTAATATTTGGAACACATTGTTCAATCAATTGTTTAAATTGATATCAACATATTAAAATAAAAATATATTTTCACCGGCAGAACGCAAATATATTGAAAAAGTTAAAAAAATAATATTGCCTGTAAAACGATGAGAGGCTGCTATCAATTTAAAAGTGATCAAACACAAGCTTTTGATCTTTTAAAATATATTTTTAGTAAGATAAAACCCATACGGTTTTATTTTAACAAAAACATACGATGCATTAAAAGGTAAAGTAATTTAAATATTGAATAAAATAGAATAGAATATATTTTATTGTAAAACATTAGTATATATCAAATAATATGTGCAAGGTCTTAAAATGACACGTTGATATGCATGTTTTGCCATTTATGGCGTACAAAATCATTATATGTGATTAGAATAAACCTTAAAAGATTTGAGTCTACACAAAAAACTATAAAAATAATAACTTCATCAATGCTTATTAAAAAAAAGGGAAAGTTCATATTGAAATAAATTCCTATTTTTAGTACCAATAAGTTTTTAAAACGATACGATTTGATTACTGTAACTATACTATCAACTTGATAAAAGTATTTCCCGGTTTCGTATTCAATTCATACCTACATGTAAATACACATTTTATTTCTTTTTTTTCTTCAAATTTAATACAGTCCCACGTGGTTTCACCCGCGTCTTTAGTTACTGTTCTACTGCCGCGGACCGTAGCATGATGTCTTAGCGTATACTATATATCATGAATCTGACTAGGTATAGATTGAAAAAAAATCCATATTGTAACACAGTTTTTTTTTCCAATCCGTCTCATAGCTCTAGAGATGAGCGCGATTAAACAAACAAAACACTCTATAACTTCATTCATCAATCACTGCTGGACCTAGTTCTTCCCCAAATGTCGGTACAATGGCTGGTCCTGCGCATCTCGTATGCATCGTATTCCTGCCACCCTTACCAGGTCATCGGTCCACTTTGTGGGAGGCCTTCTAACGCTGCGCCTTGGTGTACGCGGCTGCCATTCCAGAACCTTTCGCCCCTCTGTTCTGCGATCAATGTACCCTGCCCACCGCCACTTTAGTTTGACTATG
This sequence comes from Mythimna impura, assembly GCA_905147345.3. Taxonomy (NCBI): domain Eukaryota; kingdom Metazoa; phylum Arthropoda; class Insecta; order Lepidoptera; family Noctuidae; genus Mythimna; species Mythimna impura. The sequence continues at coordinate 18,201,125 of LR990356.1, read as the reverse complement.
CTGCTGCCTATTAATTTTATTTTAATTATATATAAGTTTAGTAAATAAATAATAAGTATAGATAGGAAAAACAAACTGACATAGATTGACAAAAAAAATACACATGACATAATCAAGGAAGGTATCACTACAAACATACACAATATAGCAAAATAACAAAGCTACTTACCATAGCATTACATAATATCATCGGTACCTATAAATCGTGAATATCAATGCGTAATGTTTGCTGGGCACGCGAAACAACACAATATATTCGTAGATAATAGTCAACATCGCTCAGTTTATTAATAAGGCTGTCTTTCCATATAGTACGCTTTCGGTAAAACATACCGCACCTACGTAAGTCGAGGACCCCTCTTCAATTGCAATCATTGCAATTGAAGAGGGGTGTTACTATAATATCTTGCACTAATATCTTTATATATCCTGTATTGCACCCACGATGCAGGAGTTTATTCCTACTGTGGGACTAAGTTTAAAAAAAAAACACAAACATACAAACTTTTTATAATATTAGTTTTAGGCTTTCATAATATTAGTGTGATCATTTGTTGACTAAAAAGAAATCAAAGGCAAGTCAGGTTTATTGCACTAAAGGGGAATGAAACTTTTCCATACATAGCTGGTATGTTTTTTTTTTCTTTTCTAGACTGTATGTGAAATCAGTAGCAAAAAGAATTATGTCTACCAACCGTAACCGAACGAAGTTAGAGACTATTTGGTAGATCGCTATTGTTTTTTGATCAGGCATTATTTTTCTTAAAGAAAAATACTCAGTGTCTGATATTTTAAGTTTCCCATTGTTATATATACTACACGGTTTCTCTAATGAGTTATTTTGCGCCCCCGCTTCCGCATATATCACCGGGTGTGGTAGAGGGGCGTCTAGTGTTGCAAGGAACTCGAGTCCCTAAAACGTGTTAATAATAATATAAGAAAAATAGGTAACGCCTGACAAAAATGTATTAGCAAGGCTTCAATAGGTATCTGCGTTTGGTTACGGTTTGAAGACCTGGTTCATTTTGCTATTGATTCCTCGTATTGTCCTCTAACTCATAACCTGGGTTTAATTTCTGGCGAAAAGAAAAAAGTAAATAATCCCAATATTTTGCATTAGCTTTTACGTAGAATTTATTAATTTTTAACTAGATTAATATTGAACGAATGTGAAAATTTATTTTTATTTGCGATTTTGGATAAAGTTAATTTTTGATAAAAACAATTTAAAAAAATTGAGTCAGGTACTCAACTGTGTACAAGAAAAGTCTAAAACAGTCAGCCTACCTTATACAACGTGAGCCCGTCGAATAAAATACACGGAAATTGCTACTCAAAAACGTCGACTAAAATAGGTACTAAAAATTTACGTTGTAACATTGAAAACATGAATTCATTGGAAAACAAAAGTTGTAAACAAAACGTAATACCGTAACGAAATATTTTAACCCACACACTCACACGCATTCACGTCATTGCATTCACTAAGCGCATTTCATTAGCTCCAACGATTTGTCGGAACACCCCGCGCCTCCAGCAGTGTAAAATGAATTAATCCAATATTGGATACATTGAGAACAATTAATTGCTCTCACTTTCGTTTCAATAATTTTTAGGGTTCCGTACCAAAGGGTAAAAACGGGACCATAAAAATTATTGAAACAAGAGTGTTCTTTTTTATTCTAGTCTGGTTTCAAAGAGGTGAACTTATAATATTTCTTTAACCTAACCCATTCAACCGCTGTCCATTTGTCTGTCACCAGGCTGTATCTCATGAACTGTGGTAGCTAGACAGTTGAAATTTTCACAGATGATGTGACTGCTACCGCTGTAACAACAAATACTAAAAACAGAATAAATTTTTAAATGGGACTACCATACAACAAACGTAATTTTTTGCCGTTTTTTGCTACGTACGATACAAAACCCTTTGTGCGCGAGTCCGACTCGCACTTAGCCGATTTTGATATAGCCTTCTCCCTCACACCTCCCTCAATGAGTGTGAGTGATGCTGTAATTCGTGGAAACTCCGTGAGGATTCCATGAAAACCTGTTGCAGTTTCCAGTAAGCCGGGTTAAAGACCAATGGCACCAATTTTCGGCCGTTTACGTGTTTGTATTCGAGATTTATGCAACAAACTGGTCAAACTAGAACTTGCTTGATTAAATCTTTGGCTTACCAGGGTTTGTTAATCTTGATTTAAGCTAGGGTTGACAGAAAAGTAAGCGACTCTAATTCTTGGTACGCAGATTACTATTCGCTTGTTCCGTTCCGTTTCCGCAGTTCCGCTTCCGTATAATGTCTCACTCCATTTGAGGATCTCTATCCTCTAAAAAAAATTGCACCATTTAAATTTTTCATCTAAATAAAACCCATGTATATGACCGTATTCTCAGAAAATGACTCATTTTCATTCTTTTCGTGAGCTCACTAATAACATTAAGGTGAATATTTGTACGTATGTGTTTAACATGTATTTGTTTGATACTTCTTGACCCTCGAACGTCTGAACGAATTTGGCAGATTTGGCACACGGGCACTTTTTTTTCATTACCTATCTACATTGTGCTGACATAATAGAAGCAACAAGAAATATGTAACCAAGATTATATATAACTCATAATATGATTTAAAAGAGTGTCCATGGAGTTTCTTGCACGTTCTTCTCTATAGAGATCTATGCTTTGGAACGTGCATTTTAGCTTCACTTTTTTTTTGACTGAGTGGCATTTGACTATTCAAAAGTGCCAGTAAATGGTCTATTTGAAATAAATGCTTTTGATTTGATTTGATTTTGGTAGATCATGTCCTGAAATAGCACATATGATACTTTTTATCCCGTGATTATGTTCCCTTAAGGGCTGGTTGTAGTCACTGAGTATATTGTATGAACTCCGCCCGGGTCTATGTCGATTTCACGGCCCCGTAACAGAGGTTTTATTTTTATAAAAAAAAAAAACAATAACTATACAAGATTTTTTGGCGAGGTCCTTTTAAAAAACAAGCTTTATTATTTTTTGTAACTTTCAAATATTCCCGTGACGTAATCGCGTAGACATACACGTTTGAAATCGTAAGTTAGGGTCAGATTCGCCATTTTTTTTGTCGAGCCAACTAATTTATAACATGTTTTGATTTTCCCGGTGGTTGGTCATATAGTCAATTATATAAAATAATTTTTCATGGTGTTCTCTTTTCTATTTGTGGATTTTCAGAGGTTCAAAATAGTTCAATATGAGTAGAACCTGGCCTTGAGATAATTTTCTACTTTCACTTCTACGAAATCACTGACAGCAGCTAGTTACTTATAAATCTTAGTTTAGTTTTTATCGCAAGGTTGTCGACATGTGGGATGTGGACTCGGCGATCATTATACCGATAGTCGTGTCGGGCAATGGCCTAATAGCCAAGAGCCTCGACCAACACCTTAGGAGGCTCGCGTTAGGCGACTGGATCAAGGGCTTGATTCAGAAAGCGGTACTCCCGGACACGGCTCGTATTGTTAGGAGGTTCCTTTCTCTGGAGCCCTGACCGCCGGTAGCTTGGATCCTGTTCCCGATACCGGTCGGGTACTTTTTTATATTTTTAAATGTTTTGTTTTTGTACGATTTTGTTTAAAAAGTATATTTTTAAAATATAATTTATATGTGTTTACAATGAATAAAGGAAATAATAATAATGATGTCATTTATTTTTTCTCACTATGGTTTTGTTGCACTTAACAGTTTAGAACTACATGTATATTATGAATTAGCATTGTGAGAGCTGGTGCCTGTTGTAGGTTTCGGAGAAACCTCATTTATTTATCAGGAAATTATTCCATAACCACCACACATCTGCTCTATATCAGTGGCGTTTTACCTTTGAATATGACGGAATCAAACAGCTTCTGAAGGGTCTTAAACACTACAAATTACAATTTACACAAATACACAATTATATTCCATTGCATTAAAATTCAAATTAATTTACAGTCAAGGTCAAAGTAAAATTCTAAAATTTAAAAATTAATCAATTCAAATTTTTAAATAAATCTATACATATAATAAATCCGTTAAAGTTTTTAGTTGTGCGCGCATCACGTAAATTTTACGAAATCGATGTAGATAACTTTGAGACATTAAAATTGTGTTAACTTGTTTTATTACTTGGGCTTTGTTTCATCGCTATCGGTTGGCTATATTGAAAGATATACTACATTCATTGACTGTTAGCGAGCCTCGACAAACATTTTTGACACGATACAGAACCGAGGTAGACGCAACAGCGCCCTAAATGCACAGTGGTATTAAATCCGCAGAGCATCATGGGCCTTAAAGTAGATCAAACCAAAAGGAAGACCAATTTCTAAAGAACTTATAAAATATTCTAGACTAACAAAGTAGGGTTCATTCCCTAATTATATATGTCATGGCCTGATCTTAGAATTGATCTTTTTATCTCACCTGATGAAAAGCGACGATGCGGTCGACGACGGAGCGCGCTTACCTAGAAGTAACCTATTCACTCTTGACTTAAAGATTCCCGGGTTGTAGCCATCAGGAAACACAGATTCAAGGAATTCCACTCCTTAGCTGTACGCACAATGAATGTGTTTTCAAAATCAAGTTACAAACATAACTTGATTTATTACTTAGGCTTTGTTTCATCGCTATCGGTTGACTATATCGAAGGATATACTACATTCATTGACTGTTAGGCTGTACAAAGTTCGCCGGGTCAACTAGTAAATTAATAAAATTAAAACATAAACGTTTTAAACTCCCGATCTCATCGTATGTAAAAAAAATAGTAAAAAAGGCTAAGCATCATTGCATGTGTTATGCGTACAAGTTAGTACTAGGTAGACATATTTTAACTCCACAAACTCACTGCAATAAAGCTGGAAATCTTCCAAAGTCTCTAACTTCATACATACTTGATCAAGTTCTTTAAGTTGCCGTTCGAGTTGGGGCGAATATGTCGAAAAACTATTGAGGTTATTCATTAATCACAGATATTACGATAGATATTGTGTTATTGGACAATGTTGAGAAAAAAGCCTGTTTTAATAATGTGTCTGAAATCGCAAATACCAATGTTGAAAACCAACGTCAGGCACTAGTTGTTTGAAAATACTAAATTGGTTTTTTTTACACATTTGTGAGGCACACAGTATTGTTAACAGGTATAATAGAAATTTAGACTTAAGACATTATCGTAAAAACTTTTCACGCAAGAAAATATAAATGTAAAACTAGGCAGTATGATCAAAATACCTTAGCCTTCCTCTAGGGGTAAATAAAAAAAATGATTCGTGCGCTTATGAAAACAGATTTTTACCGCCATGTCACGGAAAATTTTACTAGTTTTACTGTTGTTTTCTTCACAAGTGTATTGAAAAACGTCATATGACACACGTGCGTAATTAATAATTATTAGTTCTTGGCTCTCTTAAGACCCTCGCCACGGCTCGGGTCTAAATACCGCCTCGACGGTAATCACTAACATTACACACTTGTATCATAATGTACTATTATTTAACGATTTATATACACACACAAAAATACACTACACACTACAACACTACACTACTACTTCACTATATAACTACTACTATATACTTTTCAACTATTTTTATTTTATTTTGTGTACCTAATCTAGTTTAAATAATTCGTCTCCTTCTACTCTGATCAAAAGTGGTACTTTTACGTACACCACCAAATGTTTGTAGGTGTTTGTTTAAATATGTGTTTTACAGTTGTGTCAATAGGATTCAAAATTGAATCTTAAACTATACCAAAATGTGTCTAGAACGTGACTGATGAACATAATATTGAATTAGGTTTAAAACTGACCCATAAAAAGAAAACTACGTATGTAGTTTTCTCTAGTAGCACTAAAGTAATAATAATAATGAAGAATTTATTTTCATCAGCAAACAACCAAGATCAGATTAGTAGCAATATTCTTATCCTACGTTAGTAATTAATTAGAAATAGCGACCATGTACGTCCCACAAGTGCTCTTACAAACGGGCTATCCTACCTTCTGGACACAACACGCAGAATGCTGTTGGAACTGAGACACACACGGAGTCTGTTCAGCAGTGAGGCCGCTTTCTTTCGAAGCACAGCATTAAAAATGTCAGTGCAAGCCTCGACAAACATTGTTGACGCGATACAGAACCGAGGCAGACGCAGCAGCTCCCTAAATGCAAAGTTGTTTTGAATCCGCAGAGCATTGTGGGCCTTAAAGTCGATCAAACCAAAAGGAAGTCCAATTTCTAAAGAACTTATAAAACGTTCTAAACTAACAAAGTTTTTTGTTGGGGAATGAACCCTTCATTCCCCAATTATATACGTCATGGCCAGATCTTGGAATTGATCACTTCATGATCTGACCGGCCATTTCGTGAAATGGTGCTATTTCAACTAAACCCATGAATATTTCATGATATAGTCAAACATGGCTGATTATATCGTAAAATAGTTACGTTATCTACCAGTAGAGTCCACTGTTCCTCACGGTATTTCTGTTTACTACAACAATCCATCAAAAATACTAATTTTGTACTAAAACATGCTCTTCTGGGTGGTTTAGAAACTAACCACGAAGTAGATGGCGGGGTCTGACCCCTTCTAATCTGTCTGTCAGTCGGAGTGCCCCAACTCTCTTAATAATTGTAAAAAGTCCATTAATATATTATTTAGTGTACAATACGTATTGTTAGTGAAGACTATGATTTTTGGTGCACAGAAATCCTTCCTCCTCGCGCGTATAGGGGTATTATTATAACGTAATTGCGCGTTTTTACGTAAAATCACCAAAATAAATAGTAATTTCTGGATTTCTGCAGGAAAAACGAAGATATAGAGACCAAAATTTTCGGCCGAATAAATTTCGTATATCCTGTGTACAAAACGACAATTAAGCGTTTTTCAAGGTCACTCAAGTTGTACAAACATATGTACAATCAGCGTTCGAGGGGTTTGATATGGTCAGACGTGGATTGACATCATCAAACGTCAACATTTGAACGATCAGCCCCCCTAACCAAGTTACAACCGTTTCTTGTCAAATTACGTTCTCCAATCGGTAACGCCTCGGTGTCAACAATTGTAGAAAACGATAAGTTGGTAGCCATGTTGACGCGCCTGAGTCGTCCGCTCGTTCTACAATGTCGTTCTACAATAACAAAGGATGTAGCGTTGAACATTGTAGAAACGATAAAAATTCATTCTATCATTTTGAACGATGTGAACTTGGCTACGAATTTTCTATTAGTTTGTTCTGACCACGTGACTTAACGTTGAGATGATGTCATTCCCATACATTTGATTAGTTTTCGACTAGCGTTAACGATTGAAGATTATCAACTTGGCTCGGGGTGCTGGCCAGTTTTAGTTATCCATATCATGAACATTCATACGATCAATTCTAAGACCTGGCCAAGATGACACTCCACAGATTTATTTTTACCGCCACCAAACAAAGTTTGAACGTAATTCAATTTATTTTACGCGCGCAAAGCCTTCAGTGGGCTTTCTTGTAACAATTTTAAATTAGTTTTGTGATAATTTAGACAGTATTTTCGACTTTATTTGGTAGTTTGTGGATTAATTTGCATACGGTCCTGTTGAGATTTAATGAGAATATTTGTTTATTGGATACCTCTGTCGTTGTAGACATTTTTCTTAGAACTAGTAAATAAATAAAGGTGATCTTTGATCTTCCTCATAAAGCTCCGGACCAAAAGTCAACTTAAGTTCACTAATTTTTTAATGAAATCTCCATACTCCATAGCGTAAGAAAATCACATCTTCCTTTTATCAACATATTATATACCGACTAACTACAATATAGGTAACACATAAAAAAATATTGAAACTATCCTATATAAATCAGTTTTGTCATAACCTTAATTCCCTACGTTCGTAAAATTAAATGACTCTGCATAAATTGTTATTGTTATTTACTACACATTGATTGTTATTTTTTCTGGTACTTAAAGTTTCTGGTAAGAAGTATATAGTTTTATTCTATAAAATTATCATCAAAACATAATATAAGTATACAACTTTTCAACTTAATAGAATAGAAGTTCAGTTAGTCTAACTGAATAAATCACAAATGTTACAGAATTAGGTAATATGGATTTATCTGCCAATTAAGTAACGGCAACAAAATCGTAGGTAGTGAAACCGGCCCTTAATCTATAGCCGTTTAACTTGTAGTCCAAGAGAAACGAATCTAAAAATAGCTTGTGAAAAATTACTAGTTAACGACATGGGCGGGAATTGAACAGCTTCAGAAGTATAAGCGTGAATATATATATATAAGTTATATCGTGTTACACGCACCTGAATGTACTAATCAATGTTTTGACAACTTTAGAGTTTCATTATGAACTAACGTGCGAGAAAAATATTTTAATATCACATTTAAATTGAAGATAAAAACAAAAATACTACGGTTTCAACATGAAAAACGACGATATTCAATGATTTCAAGCCATTTTCGTATACGTATACAATATTATCATTGGTTCTCTGTATTTTTTTCGATAATCGAATGCTATAAAACGAAGCACATTTAAAATTCCACGCCAAAATAGATTCAAAAAGTAAATAATGTTGCTCAATAAATAACGGGATTGCACCGCCTTCTCTTTTTGCCATCGTTCGCTTCGCTGACACTCATTACGATGGAATCCCACTTATTTTATAGCAAACCGTGATTGCATTAAATGTACCAGGAAAAGCGATTAGCACACCGCCTCATTGTACACTGATACTTTTGAACCGGCCTTACGAAATTCGTTTAATTTTCAGTGAAAATTCCGCATAGTAATTAACTCCAAAAACTAAAACCGCAAGAATGAAAAACCGCTCATAATAAAGCAGTTAATTTTTTCAGTTACAGAAAGGTATCTTGTTATGGTCACGACCTACATCCGCATTAAATGGGGCAGAACATTGTACATACTATAGTTATAATTAGCCACCCTGCGTGGCTCGTCGATGCGCCCGCTCTAGCACTATTGAATTAACTACCTCACTTCAGATAATGCGGCCTTTCTTCAATACATACAGCGAAGACGTCTGAATACGTTCAACTTTGCGATTCTAGAAATTGCCGCGGCGTACACCGACTGCTAAAATCGGTAAAGCATAAACAAAACACTTGAACAGCGCGCAATGTAGAACTACATTTTGGTTCGTAGAAAGAACCACTTCTAAATAATATATAATGGCGTACTTTCAACGATTTATTGTTATAGAATCTATATTTATATGTTAAAGTGCAACTTGACGGCACGCGTGTCGTGACTATGACCTTTATAACCAACAGCACACGAGCGACACGCGCCGATATGCGCTCGTAACCCACGCAAAACAAACTAATATATCGAAACTGGTAATGAAACTTTATTTATCTGATATCAGTTAAACGAAAAGTTCTGGGAAATACATTAAGCCTGCGGTCATAGCTACCAAGAGGGTGCTATGTGTAGCATGTCTATATAGACGTTCCTAAGAAAGAAGCTTGTTTTTTTCTTCAATTATCAATGCAATGTTGTTATTAGTTGATCGTATTAAGTTGTCTCGCTGAAGTCCTGAGCCCTGACCACCATAAGTACCTGAACACATTCAGTACGCGTCCATAACGACCACAAATTGCTGCGTAACTCTCGTATATGTGAACACAAAGCGGGTTAGCAGCACCAGGGGAACACACAGCACTATGTACCTGTGACGCTGAGCAAGGACATGGTGGGACGTCGGCCCGTCTGCCTGGCGGGCCCGTCGACCCGAGGCGGTCGGCGGGGCCGGCGCCTCACCGGCCGCCACGGGGCGCCATCTGTAGCACACGCGCGCCCGGCTTAACGCGCGGCCGGCGACCGACTGACGCCCGGCGGCGCGCTGTCCCCGCTAGTACCTACTCGCGTCCTCGCGCATGCGCACCACCGACCTTCTGACATCACCGGTACCCGGATTATTTTCGCCCGGCGAGGTAAATACCCTCACATCGATCGAGCCCGGTTAAACTTGATGCAATTATTGCACTGGCCTAGTCCTTACAGATGCAGTTTTAATGACCGCCAACGAACTCCTTCCTTGCGCCGCAGGTGCTGCTGGCGGGCAACCAATGGTTATTAGTACGCGAGCCGTCTTCTTCACGGTCTTTAATATGCGAGTGGTCGAGAGCTGCACAACTTTGCAGCGAGTTTCATGAGTCGTTAATTATTTTCACAAGAATTTTGAGCGCAGTTCTCAGTTTTTACAATTTGCTACATCTGCTCGAAAGCGTAATTCCTCACAAAGGAAAAACTGCAATTCTAAATTTAGCTCTCAATGCTGTTGTTGGCGACGTAGTAAAAATAAATCATCGTAGCGTACGGCACGGCCGCACGCGAAGTATTTTTCTTTTTCCTTAGAAAAAGGGAATCAAGTTTTATCTTGATGTCAAACTGTCTGTCCCAGTGCGTCTCTCCGGATATTTTACTCAAACTCCCTCCAATCTCGATGAAAACAACGCACAAATGAAAATGAAAATATTTTTTACAACAAAATATTTAGTTCCACGTCAAGTGCTACAAACCATTTATTTTAATCGACTGCGGTACGGTTGAATGAAATAAACGATTTTGCAGAGGCGGGAAATCTGTGGGTTCGTTTTAAAGCGATAAACTCAGTCTAGTATTATAAGTAATATTGACTCGTTTCTATAAAAAAATATCAGCCCTCACATAAAGTCTTTCAAAAAACACTCTGGGGGACATATTATCATGATCAAGTGTACTTCGCAGGCCATTTGTGGGACCGCAGTTTGATTTTATGGCACGAAGATTCTGAGGCATCCTTTTGATAAAATCTCGTAGAGGCCTTAAAATGTTCAGAAAGTGCACTCGCCTATACAAGGTCTGTTCGTAGCCGAGACCTCGTAGACGCGTAGCAGTCGTAGCAAAGGGGGTAATAATAGATACAAGGTAAACTTGCTACGTTCTTATTTGCACCTTGAAAGTTATCAGCTACGAGCTGCTACGTCGTCGCGCTACGCGTTGCGTAGTACGTTGCTACGAGGCTATTCTTAGCTCGCGGCATAGACTTAGCTTTACGTAACCAATCAATTTGATGGAATAAAAAGATTGTTCTAAAGCTTTTCTTATATTATATCTTAGCTCTGAAAGTTAATTCTTACAAGCTTTTATTTAACTTGCAACGTTTGTATGTTTGTTAAGAACTTGCAAATGAATTTTGAAATAGTTATCTCTAACTGATTGAGTTGAAATCTGGTATACCCATGTAACTTAAATGACAATGCATTAATATGATACCATGGATCTGATCTGATGATGGATTCGTAAAGTGATCATAGGAGCTACTGAGTGCCACAAGGTAATCTTATCGTGTTTAAGCTCTGCAGAATGATCTTGATGAATACTATACCGCGATATAACAGCTTATTGTGAAAAATACGTTTTTCATTAAAAACTTATTAATGATTAATGATATTAATTTTATTAAAGAAAAACTTATTAGTAGTTAATGAAATTAATTTTATTAATGAAATTAATAAAAGCTTATTTATGTAACTATTTCTCAGGTACAGCTGAGTATAATTTTACGTTATACAGTGAAATAGGAATTTAATCACGTAGTGTAGTGCAACTAATGGCTTATAAATTCATTGCACGTCGAGACGCCGCGGGCATGCATGCTCTGAGCTAGTACTTCCGAATGCCACTATCTTTGTATATTATGCTTTTATGAGTCTTAAACCATTAGTATACTAAGAATTGCTTTATATTTTATGATAGAAAATAAACCTACAATCGTTCAATGTTGCGCTTTTACTGCGGATATACAAAATGCATAGTAATCGCTAGCAGTTTTTTTTTACAAATTACAGAAGAAAAATTGCTCGATATTTGGTAATGACCATAATTTTTAATCTTCCACGATTCCTATTAATGTTTCCATAAATATGAAGTCACTTAATATTTGTAACAGTGTAAATTTTTGAACACAAATGACTGTCGCTTGCAATGTTATGTCACCACTTTGTACTTGGGCTATCAGACAACGAATAATGGGTAGCTCGCCGTCCGGCCGTCCGGTAATCGTCCGGACCGAGCCCGAGCCGTTGACGGCGCGTAGTGTTCCACGTGCGCTTCAAAGAGATGTCAGCAAAACCGTTGGGGACTACGGCTAGCCTACTGGGGCCATGGGTTGACTTCCAAAAAGGAATCGGAACGCAAGGCAAAGTAGGAACACAGGTGTGGTGTGAGTCTGTAAAACTCTGCACGCCCACTTCGCCACCCTAGAGTGGGAGAAGTCATTGGATGATTTCCAACCAAAAAAAATCACATTCTACAGAAATTACAAGATTAGACAAGAAAATATTACAGTACAGTCACGAGCAAAAAAATATACACATTGTCACATTTTCTATCTATCATAACTTCTGCCATCGCCTCGAGCGCCGATTGTATATACGTTTGTACAACTAGAGTGACCTTGAAAAACGCTTAATTGTCGTTTTGTACACACGGGTGTACGAAATTTATTCGGCCGAAAATTTTGGTCTCTATATCTTCGTTTTTCCTAGAAAAATCAAGATTTTTTTTTCTTTTTTTAGTGATTTTACGTAAAAACGCGCAATTACGTAATAATAATACCCCTATACGCGCGAGGGGTTAAGAAATAAGTGTACGACAATTGGTTCTATATTACCTATTGGATGGTTAAGTAATTTAAGTCCCATTTGTTGTACACTTACTTCTTGAATAGCAGAAGTTAAGATTTACTCTTATACATACCTACCTACACATCTAACACTAAATATCTATTTATGATTTAAGTATCACCTTGTATACAGTAATATATGCATGATTATATACTTATATATTTATTTTAATTCCCTTATAAAAAACTGATTTTCATCCGTAACTACACTCTAAGGTTCAGTTGAAAACCAGCGTCAGGCAACTGCTACGTAGTTGTCTGGCATTATGCTGATCTGGACCTATTTGGCGTAGCCGTGAGACATTTTGTTATTGTTAATTTTATTTCTACTTATTTTTATTTTTTTTTATGTTTAATTTTAGTTTTTAAATCAATTATTTGTTGATGAATGAATCATGGTGTACCAAATAAACATATTTTCTTTCTTTTCTTTTTCTTTGTTTCAAGATAGATTGAAAATGTGACAATGTATATGCCTTATTGCTCGTGACTGTACACTGACCCACTAACTCCTTTTTTTTGCCAACGACATTTATATAATAACTAGTTACTGCCAGCAATTTCGCCAGCGTGAAAGTAGCTTTCTTCATACAAACTTTAGACCTCCGTTTCATCCTCTTTGGGTGTAAATTTTCAAAAATCCTTTCTTAGTGCTCGCCTACGTCATAAAAGGAAGCTTTGTGCAAAATTTCAGGCTCCTAGTCTTAGTAGTTTAGGCTGTGTGTTGATATGTCAGTCAGTCAGTTTCTCCTTTTATATATATAAGGTGTAAAAAATACGTTTATGTTCGCATAACTCGTCAAAACGTATGGAGCAGCTGATTTTTTTTTCGCTATTTCAGGTTTGGTCCCATAGTAAAAGTTGTTCATAATGAGGAGTACAATGTCCCCTCGAAATTCTTAAAGTTAATTTTTTTACACCTTATATAGATAATAACGTTTCTATTGACATAAAGAGACTGATATTTTTTTTTATTTGATATAAACTAGTTCTAGTACGCACGCGGGACGCGTTTTTTTTTACATTTTGAATTTTTCTGCATGTGGAGCAATCCCTTAATCTCCTATCAAGATCGGAGACTCTATACTCGAAGTTGTGGACGACGACGTTTACCTGGGACAGACGGTCTAGTTGGGTAGGTCTAACTTCGATAAAGAGGTCAATCGTCGAATCCGACTCGGCTGGGCAGCGTTTGGGAAGCTGCGCGGTGTCTTCTCGTCCAATATACCACAGTGTCTCAAGACGAAAGTCGTGCGTGTTGCTAGTGATGACATATGGCACTGAAAAAAGGTCGCTTACAATGGGCCTCATCAGAAGGCTTAAAGTCACTCAAAGGGCAATGGAAAGGGCTATGCTCGGAGTTTCCTTGCGTGATCGCGTCAGAAATTAAGATATTCGCAGGAGAACCAAGGTTATAGACATAGCCCGAAGAATCGCTAAAATTAAGTGGCAGTAGGCAGGGCACATTGCTCGCAGAACAGATGGTCGATGGGGACGAAAGGTTCTGGAATGACGACCACGTACCGGAAGTGGGCAAATTCACCCCCTGAGGGGATGAAAAGGGGTCCAAAGTTTGAATAGAAAAACCTACTTACATGTTAGACACATGGGAAGAAGCTAGTCTATAAATAAAAATAATAGTTTAAAAAACTAAGAAACACGCTTTTAGCACGCACTAAAAATTACAAAATCCGCCATCTTGGATATCCGCCATGTTGGATTTAAGTCATGTGACTATTTTTTTCGTATTCCTGACAGCAAACCTTTTCATTTGATACCCATATCATGGGGGTGCAATTCAAATAGCCTGTCCGCCATCTTGTACGTCCGCCATATTGGATTTAAGTCACGTGACTATTTTTTTCGTTTTCCTGACAGCATACCCTTTCATTTGATACCCACATCATGGGGGTGGATTTCAAACAGCCAGTCCGCTATCTTGGGGAGGCCGCCATATTGGATTTGTAATGACGTTTCTTAGCTAGTCATGTATTGTCATCAAAACTCAGAGCGTGTGCAAAATTTCATCCTAATCGAAGACCGGGAAGTGGGTCAAATTAAGATTCCAAGATTTTCTTACATACATAGTTACAAGTGAAGCTAATAAAAGCGTGTTAATAATAATAAAAAAACGAAGCTAAATAATAAAATCCATAAAGGTTCACGTTACAGTTACATCTTCAAGGTTAATAAGCAACGCTAATCAAGGTTGACTCGTAGATGGGTTTTTTTTTTCGGTGGGAAAATCATCTTATGACAACCCCGACTCAGTCAGACTTTTGCTGACTAAAAACCCACTCCTGTTCCTTCGTTGCCTTTCGTACAAGGGCCGAGTCTTTCTTTCAGAATCAGACCCTTGGCCCCAGTAGACTTCGACCCTGCTGGGCCCCTACAGTTGCTGACATCTCCTTGAGACGCGCGTGGAACAGTACGCGCCGTCGACGCCTTGGGCTCGGTCCGGACGGTTACCGGACGGTCGGACGGTAAGCGACCCACTGCTCGCCGTCCGCAAGCCCGCGCCTACGGTGGCCGGAAATCGGGATCGGAATCCCTTCGGCGGTTGGGGCGTAGATGGGTGACCATCCATTTCATATAGATGCCCTTCGCGCCTCAGAAAATACGACACGACTATAATTACACCCAGAGCGAGAGAAGGCATTTGATGATTTCCAACATAAAAAAAAATTGTCACAGTTTATTCAACTATACCCTATTCATCTGGGCTTGAGACAAAATTACTTCGACCAAGTTTCTTCGACGTGTTTGAATACATTAATAACGGTCTCCTTTTCTGTTGAATCTGCGTTTTCTTTGCACGCTTTTTCTTCGGCGAATAACAAGAATTCAACGAAAATATCTCGTATCAACAAGTTGATCGATAGTGAAAAAGATGGCAGATTATAACATGCCCGATGACAAAACGTCACATTTTTATGTAAAATGTTTGCAGTAAATGTAGTCTATAATTTAGTAGTATTATAAATGGTTTGCTTACCTTTTATCTCACGGCTCCCTGAATAGGGTATAGTGTAGTTTCTCCTTTTTTATATAATACGAAATATACAAAAGGAGAAACTAACTGACTGACATATCAACGCACAGCTGAAACTGCTGGGACTAGAAACGTGCAATTTTGCACAAAGTTTCGTGACATAAGGGATTTTCCAAAATTCACAACTTAAGAGGTGAAATGATTACGTTCGTAGACCCAGTAATTTCGGCTGTGCGTTGATATGTCAGTCAGTCAGTTTCTCCTTTTATATAAATAGATTAAATAATATTGCACGTACATGTATAAACTTCCGTACAATGGCTGAGCAGTTCATTACTCATGCAGGTCGGCTTGTTAAGTTCTCCGCTACCTACCCCTCAATTAAAGTAATTAGTTGGATTTAACTGTATTTGCAAAGTTAAGGACCTTTGAGCATTTGGACCGTCTGCTTATTATCGTGTTAATGTAAGCAGTATGTGTATTGTATTCTATTTTTTTTAAGGCTGGCAATCATCTTTACCTTCTATCGTTGTAGGTGGAGTGTGAGGAAGTGTCAGACTTTTACTGAGTAAAATCCACTTGTATTCCTGCAGTTACCCTTTGCAGTCAAGGGCCACGATAACTCCTTCGAAAAATCACGCCGTCCTAGTGGGTGTGGTGGTAATGCTGACGCATCTTTCGATGTATCAAATGACTAAGTGTCGTGTTGCGCCCATGGTTCCCAGCTACATGTTAAACTTATACTCTGACACTCACACACACACACACGCACCCAAACACTTACATTTACAGTTAATCACACATAAACTAAGCATTCACACTTACAACCTGGAATTAATATAAAATATAAATTGTCTTTTTTATCTATTATTTAAGATTGTTGGTTTAAGATTTAGTTTTTTAATTATTTATTTTTTTAACTCGCATAAGCTCGCTGCGAAATGCTTAACTCTTTGTAGCATACTAGCCGCGGGAGGGTCCTGGTGACCTGTAATACAGGTTGTTGTACATACCTACATCAGGCACCAGTCCCTCACAAAGTTAGCTCTAAATTGTAAGCATTGTTAAAAGCTAGCTTAAGGAAACTTTGTGAAGGGAAAATAAATAAATAAAATAAATATTTAGTCGTCGTAAGACCTCTAAGCTATTGACACACGTGACTTTGTAACTCCTCGGAAATATAAACTTTATTAAGTGATCTTCCTGAATATTATTTACCTCCTGTACACATTACCCCGAACACACAAAATGAGCATCGGTCCTACCGGGCCACTACGGTTTTGCTGACATATCTTTGAAGTGCGGGTTTTGCTGGATGGCTGGACGGCGAGCTGCCCATTGCTCGTCGTTCACAAACCCGAGCCTACGGTGGCAGGGGATCGCTCTGCGACTCCTGACACCTGGGGCATCTCATGTGGAAAAATCTAAAAAATGTTATTAGAAATTTCAAAGAAATAGGTACTTAATTCTAAAGCAAAAAACTGGGCAATTGCGAGTCGGACTCGCGCACTGGGGGTTCCGTACAAACTTACTTATGAAAACAGTTCAATTCCCGAATTGAGTTACGAAGATTTTTCCGAATCACAAAAAAAGGTGACGTAAATACAAATTTACAGTTTTCAGATTTTTTCCTATACTTGTGCTATGAGACTTTGCTTTATACCAAATTTCAGGATTCTAGGTCAACGGGAAGTACCCTATGAATTTTTATTCCCCTGAGAGTGTCAAATACAGGTGTTTTGCGATATAAACTGCCGTAGATTTTTTTTTTTGTTAACTTAGAAGTTTGATTTTTTCACAGCTTCAAGGGACCGTAAACTTAAGTGTATGGTTTTAATTTCAACTCGATACCTCCACGCGTTCCCAAGATAAAGGGTCTTGACAGGCAGACAGACAGACAGACAGACGAACGGACCACAAAGTGATACTATGAGGGTTCCGTTTTTTCTTTTTGAGGTACGGAACCCTAAAAATCACTCTTTTCTGACGCAGTCAGATAAAAACTGCACTTTTTCATGACGACGTGAATTTATTATGTGTAGTAGACGTAAATAATAAAACTTCTACAGCTGAAAAATATTCTATTGCAGTACATAGAATTCCGATTGAAAATGCAGCAGAGCAACATAAAAGTCTCGTAGCTTCAGAAGAATTGAATTCAATTTCACTGAATACCTTTTGGGAATGCGTTCAACAGATAAATAAATCAATGGCACTTTATAAAATTCATCATAACACGCAGAATGAGTTTTTGTTTCGATATTGTGTTCTTGTTTTTACAATGGGTCGCTCTTTCGAAGTTGTTGTTCAGATTTTCTCTTTTGATCAAACTAGATTCTGCCAACATAACATACTAGATTCTGCCAACGGCTTTACCCGCTTGAAAGTGGATTTATCCATACAAACTCTGGACCCACGTTTCATCCACTTAGGGGGTGAATTTTGTGAAATCCTCTCTTAGTGCTCACCTACGTCATAAAAGAAAGTCTTGTGTAAAATTTCACGCTCCTAGGCCCTGTAGTTTAGACTGTGCATTGATATGTAAGTCAGTTAGTTTCTTATTTTATATACATTGATAGAAGATAACAAATTCAAACTAAACTTTTCCCGACCGCGGATTCAATCAAAGTAAAAAGTTTTCTATTAATAGTACTTTATCAAACAACCAATTTTCACGTTATCCATCAACCAATCTGTAATCAATTAACATATCAAAAGGTTTAAATGTTCCCTACCATTTTCTTTGTTCTCATAAAAGTCCGGCCATTGTCCGTCCGTGTTTGTGCGTCGTTGCGTCGCCACAAATAATCTTTGTCAATGAGTTGTACCATCATTACGTAACATGCACGTGGTGGCGCGTCATTCGGCAATTTCCGACCTTTTACGAAAACGACCGAAGCCGAATATCGATTTGAACGAGCCCGCGACGAACGACACTGCTGTGACGTCACATTCCATGCGACTGCAAAACGTCATAACACTCACCCCTCTTTACTCAAATACCAAGTCTATTGTTCTTAAGTTAACGTTGAAATTAGCATGCTCACTTCGAAACGTACTAATACAAACCCTACATCAATCAAAAATGAGCCCTACGACTTTAAAGTTAAGGTTTAAATTACAATGTAAAGTGTAACATTTGAATCTGTTTTTTCGCTATACATGGTGAGTTATGAAGGTGGCGGTTTCGCGCGAGCCTTCCTGACCCACATCGGGCGATGCGTAATGCGTATGCACCTGTTATGTGCTAGTACCCTAGTACTATGGCGTGGACGTGGGAGTACGAGGATTGTTTGTAGAGCGAAAAAAGAGAGATAGTAATGAAAAAAATACATTGAAGTAGTTGCGGATTTTTGAATTATGTTTTTGATGATGTTGAACTGAATGCTTATAAAAAATGAGTTGCAAAATTTGAAACCATAAGTAAAGAAACTCTGTCGCTCTCAGTTCTTGAAAAAGTAACAATTTATTACTAAAAAAAAGACGAAAATTATTAGTGTGTTTCCAAAAAATGGTTATAATAAAGGAGGGAGCAAACAATTATTAAACAATACAAATAATTCCAATGAAAACTTAAAATATGTTCTTAAATAACAAAATGCTAAAATTTTATACGCGCGATCACCCTTAATTTTTCCTACCTTTAAAAAAAAAAAAAAAAAAAATTTGACAAATTTCAATGTTATGTTAGTGACTGAAACTTAAACTTTTTAGGGCCAGAAAACCCCACCCTTTCCAAATGAAAAAAAAAGCAGATTATAATACATACAAGTTAGACAAAGCGAATTCTAAAATTAGCAACCACTTCATACGTAGACATCTACGAACAAAGCTACGCGCTACAGTCTACAAAATGCTACGAAGCCACTAAGAAGTTGACTACGTAACGCTACGAAGCGTAGCACCCTCGTAGCACACAAAAACTGTGCTACGGGGACAAATACCCAGTAACCCAGCCAACCGTTAAACAGATTTTCGTCGTATAATCACTTGCGAACATTTACTTCGCCTTTACGTTTATTTGGATTTAAAATAAAGGCAATGCAATTGCAATTGTTACTAGTATAGTTGATTCGTTTTAACACGGCATTAGCGGTAATTACTCTCTCTGAGGTCTTTTAGTAGGGTCACGAACATTAAATTATGTATCGTTTCTCTTAAGTAGTGATCAGAATAGGTAGAGTATATTTACCTAAATTCCAAGAAGTACGTAACATAGAGTTGATAATACCTCCTCTAAAATCCGATACGATTAAATCCCGGGATTTATTTATTTGTACAGCAAAATAGTGGTTAACACTAAAATACTTTAATCCTTTCACTCTTTGTCTTCTCACAGAACCGCAAACATTCTAATAATATTGTCTTCCATTCATCAGCAAACAAATCCAATCCAGAGTTTTGCGTTGAGCATCGTTAGCATACGCGGTATAGGGAAGGTGGATCGGGCTACAGTGCGATAGTTCCATAATAAAACTGAAAAAAAAAAAACATATTATGTATCCAAACAGTACAAAAAAATAGTAAGTATTTTTATTTTTTATTTGAGGGGCAATCCCCAATACTATAATAAATAGTCGAAATCCAGGCCTTTGTCTAGTTGGGCTATAGTTGGCTAATTCTTTTGTCTTACAACAATATAGCAATCTGTTGCAACACTGTAAATTAATTTAAATAAACTCATTATTATTATTATTGTTCACTTATGTTCACACCCACACAAGTAATAATAATATAATAGTTTAGTTATGTATTCAAAGCACACAAATCATTTGCAATTTCTTAAATCCTGAGATTTAATCGCCATGTTTATGATTCCGGGATTTCAAAGGAGGTATTGTCAACTCTGTGTTATTTACTTCCTCGAACTTTAGGTAAATACACGGTATATTCACCTAAAATACTCTACCTATTCCGATCTCTCTCGCTTCATAATACACAGCACACCGTATTGAACCCTGTCCACGAGGCGTATTACACGTATACGTTTTCAATCATTTGTAAAAATGCCGTCGAACGACGAAGACTTTCTCACTATTTTTATAAAAATAAAAACGTGCTTTCGCCCGATTTACAACCCGACGCATGACATGTGGTACGGCAGGCGTCATAGAGCCTGCATATAGCGACGCGAACACGAAGATTCATAGTTTTGTATGTAAGCTTCACGCAGGCGTACACCAAGCGTATAATGACGCATACGCGTCTATGAAGCTACGCGTCCGAGGACAGTAGGCCTTAGGTATGTATGTCTTGCCCGAGAAGCCGCGCGCGTTGGGAGTCGTAGGTAGCTCACCCTCCGGCCGTCTGATAAGGACCAACCCCGGGTCAACGGCGCGTTGAGTTCCACGCGCGCCTCAAAGAGATGTCAGCGAAATTGACGGGGCCAGTTAGAGCCAGCGGCTGCCAGGACTGCGGACTGTTCGAAGGGGTTACCGTAGCCCTCGCAGAAAGGGCAACTAAAGGAACACTGTGGGTTTTAGTCAATAAAAGTCTCCTCCAGCATGTAAGCGTATAGGCTATTGGTTAAATTGTTGGATCTCACTATTTATAAGATTATAAAAAAATTGTTTAGAACTTAGTTTTACTACACCATCGTTTACCATCAGGTGAGTTTGGAAATTTATAGGAAAAAAGAATTGTCTGTGGTTTTCAGTAGTGAAATAACTTTTGATCCCTATATTTACATAAACTCTTTGCTTTTGATTGAAATGTGATTATTTTTTGGTGCTGAAAGAAATTTAGGTAACTGCTGCGACGCCAAGATTTTGTCTTCTTCTAATACATATCCTGGACTCAAGACCTACCACAATAGGCTTCCTCAGTACCTATACATGTCGACGGATGGAGAAAGAGAGGGAAGTCAAAGAAAAGATGGATGGAATGTGTGAGAAGTAATATGAAAGAAAAGGGAGTTAGTAATAGCGTGACGGATGACAGGACAGAATAATGGAAGAAAAAAATGTGTTGCGCTGATCCCAAATAAAACGGGACAAGGTCAGGAAAATGATGATATACGCTTCTACAGACGTAAAACTGGACATTACAATGATCACAATCAAAACGTCAACAAAAATCGTTAGGTAAATTATGAAAACTAATTCTGACTGCAGGAATTGGTCGGAAGTACCTACTTTTGACCAGTTACAACTACATACTTTAAAATTACTAAAATCAAAAAACCAGTTAGGTTGGTAGGGTTTTTTTATGACCAATTTAAAAATATTTTTCTTAGTAATTCTAGGTACTTACCTACAACTAATAATTGAAATGTCTCGTGTTGTTTTAAATAGTACCTAAAACAACCAACAGTTTTGACTGAAGCAAGTCAAAACTAGTTTCGACCTGCCTAAAGTCCCGGGGCTGGTGTGTTATGGTTTTTTTATCAGTACTTCATAGTACTCTTAAATCTGAATGTGTACGTGGTTGATGGCAATCTGCTAACACAAACGCGTCGTTGCGCCGACAGAGGGTAGGCTTCCGATTTTCCGAACCTGTCTATAGTTTCAAACAAGATCACTTTTCAATTTTTTTTTAACATGTCGATTTTTGTGAAAGACTACCCGACATGACTGCATCAATTGTTTTTCTGGGTCTGTCGCCGAAAATATCTCATCGGTATGTGGCGCCATCTGTTTTGCCACATACGAACTACGTCACAACTCCTGCAAGCAGTTATCCGCGCGACTAAATACGTACAACAGCCCGACCAACTCCGAACCGCCCGCCAGACCTCTTGCCCCCGCAAGCGGTCCGCGCCCCCGCGTAGTGATTTCCACGACTTTAGGCAGTTACAA
The DNA here is from genome assembly GCA_905147345.3 of Mythimna impura. Taxonomy (NCBI): domain Eukaryota; kingdom Metazoa; phylum Arthropoda; class Insecta; order Lepidoptera; family Noctuidae; genus Mythimna; species Mythimna impura. The sequence continues at coordinate 18,178,604 of LR990356.1, read as the reverse complement.
GCCAGACACAACCCAGCGGTGTTGTGGGTGGACTGTAACTTCTCAATTCTTAATGAAGGTTGCAAAACTTCACACCCATATTCCACATAATTATCTATTTTCGAAAAAAGTCATAAGAAGAAATATGATCATTTCAATGATTAAATTATTCTTTTTTAGTTGAGTAGAGAACAGACAAGTATTTTTTAATTCTCCTTTTAGAATTTTTCACCGTGATTTTGAAGAGTTAGAACGGCACTGATGACAATGGCGGAACCTTTTCTTAGTGTCACAAAATTTTTAGGGTTCCGTAGGTACCTAAAAAGGAAAAAACGAAACCCTTATAGGATCGCTTTGTTGTCCGTCCGTCTGGCTGTCTGTCTGCCTGTCTGTCAAGACCCTTTATCTCGGGAACACGTGAAGGTATCGAGTTGAAATTAAAACCATATACTCAAGTCTGCAGGCCCTTGAAGCTGTGAAAAAAATCAAACTTCTAAGTTAACGAACCAAAAAGATACGGCCGTTTATGTCGCAAAAAACGTATATTTCGACACTCTCAATGGAATCAAAATTCATAGAGTATTTCCCGTTGACCCAGAATCCTGAAATTTTTAATAAAGCAAGGTCTTATAGCACAGGTATAAGAATAAATCTGAAAACAGTAAATTTGTTCTAACGTCACAAAAAAAAAACTTTTTTCGTGATTCGAAAAAATCATGAATTAAACTATAAGTTTGTACGGAACCCTCAGGGCGCGAGTCCGACTCGTACTTGCCCAGTTTTTTTCATCTACCCTCGTTTGATTTGTTGTTAATTGACGGTACTTCCAAGTTTCGACTATCCCATGCTAAACAGCCAAGCCTTGTCACTGGTTCTATATATACTGGGCCTCAAGTCTGCTATTACAGGGGAGATGCGGGTAAGATGGGGACGCTAAGGTAAAGTAGTAAAAAAACAGGGTATTTCAAATAATATCAGTGTTATTTATTAATCAAACATTAATTACTTACTATAATTTTATTTGGTACAGCTTTGGACTTGGTAATTAATCATACAAAAATTAGAAAATATTAATTATCAAAAATGAAAAATACACCATCTTACCTCACATATGAGGTAAGACGGGATACTAAAAAAGGGGCAAGATAGGGACAGAGGTTAAGATGGGGACTAATTTTCTTCACAGAAAATACATATCAAGACATCCTCCACATCTTCGTCGTCGACTCCAGCACAAGCAATGTGGGCCCATCGTCCACACCGCTTTCACCCTACCCAGTTTTCCGACGATTTTAGATAAGAATTGTTTTCATCATTGCAATATAAACAAATTGTATCTTCTTGTGCTTCTTTTCCTGTTACTTTCTGTTTTCCTTTGCCTTTAGCTTTGGCCTTCTTAGTCGTATATTATCAACGGGTACACTACATGAATACGAGAAACTTTATTCCGACAGTCACAAATACGAATTTCAAAATACCGATTTTCATAATTCCGAATGGTTCAAAATTCCGAATATAACAACTCCGACTTGTCATTACTCCTATTTTTATAATTCCTAAATTTAAATTTTCCTAACTTTTATAATTACTATTCTCAAAATACCGAGTTTCAATAGATCGAATAACGAAAAGTCCGACTTAATGATAATTCGAAACATCAATAAAATTCCAAAATAAAAACGCCTCATAAAACTGTATAGCAAGACACATAAACACATAAATTCTCGTCAGAGGTCGTAGTATGAGGGGGTAAAATTAAAAAACTAATGACAGATGCATTTTCCTGCATGCAGGGGATTTATTGCAGCATGCAAGCAGACATGCAGCATGCAAACAAGCATGCGACATGCAAGCAGGCATGCAACATGCAAGCAAGCATGCAACAAGCAAACAAGCATGCAACATGCAAGCAGGCATCAGCATGAAAGTAGGCATGCAGCATGCAAGCAAGCATGCAAAATGCAGCAACCATTGTTTCTGTCACGGCTCCGGCGCTGCGGGGTTTGGGCGGCCCCACGCGAGCTTATCGTCGCAGATGGTTTTAACGCTCACCGCCGCGGCTGAGGCTGGCCGGCAAAGCCGGCCAGCAAGCCGAAGCTGCCCACCTGCTCCTCAGCTCGCGGGCCGCCCTACCCCTCCGCGCCTACACGGGTTTAAATTACACTCTAGGGGTAGGGCAAACAAGACTGCGTGAAGTCGGTTTTGCAGCGATTCGTTTCTGACACTAAATTTTGTACCACAACATGTTGACTTTTAGTTTATTCGAAGTATTGAAAATCGGAATATCGTTTTTCGGACCGAGAAACCTTCGAGCATTTGATTCTTCGAACGTATGAAAATCGGAAAACTAACAAATCGCATTTACGACTTTCGGTAAAATAAATTTCGTGATTTTTAATAATAGACATTATAATTTTTAGGTATTATGAAATTCGGACTTTTGAAAATCGGAATATCGAATTTCGGAATAAAATATTTCGGAGTATTTGGGTGTTCCCATTATCAACAGCTGGTTTCCCAGGTATTTTTCTTTCCTCTACTTCTTTTTTATACGGAGTGGAAGTGATGATGGCGGTTTTACCCCTTCGGTATTGTTTTCTTTTTTCATTAGACTGAACTGCTGGAATGGCTATGATATTACTAGGAGAGGCATTACTAAAACTAGACCTGAGATCACGGCAAACTGCTCGAACAGGAGATTTAGTTTGTGCTGAATGTAAAGATGAAGGTCCAGGCTCTGGTTCAGTTTCAGGTTCAACAACAAGTGGGGTTATTGGCTGGGCTTGGGGTGAAATAAAAGAAGTAGGAGTCGGAGGCTTGGTAGGCGTGCAGTAATCTTGTGAAGATATTAGACTGATCTCTGAACGTGTTTGCTAACGTATAGGTTGAATTGCTGTCAGGTTGAGCATTCCTTTCATTAGTCTTCATTAGTGCGTGTGCTGGTTCTGCAGGAGTACCGTTAGGTGTGGATGGACTGTTCTCAACAGAATGTCGCTCGGTGGCAAGGTCACAAAATGGTAAATTGGTGGCATCAGATGTAGCCGGAGTGTCTTCATTAATTGGACGGTTGGTTGTTTCAGCAGGCAAAAAATCTACATCTGTAAAATTGTCCTGATTGTAAGGCCATATACCACACTTCTTGAAGCCATTCAATGCCGTGTTCATAGTGGCTGCCTGTAGATATGCTTGTCCAAATATTTCGCTTATTTGAAACATAGTCAGCACTCGGCCTGGGTGCGATCGTAACCAGTTGGTAGCAGCATGGTCGTAATATATGCTCAAGGGCCTCATAAATGTAACATCTGCAGGTTGCAGTCTGTGGGTACAGTGTGGAAGAAAGCAAAGTATAATTACTCCGTTTTGACGAGCTATATCTATAACTTCTAAATGAGTGTGACTTACATGACCGTCAAGAAGTAGCAGCACTTTATTGTCAAGAGTAGCTCCTGAAAATTGAACAAATTGCTTGAACCAGATCGTAAATATTTCCGTGGATATCCATCCTCGTGGATTACAGGCAGCTGTTGTTCCCGGTGGAGCATGATCTAGTAGCTCGGCCTTCATACGCTGTCGTGGAAATATCATGAGTGGTGGCATATTTTGGAGAAGGGGACTTCTGGGCCCAGCAGTTAACTAGTTGAAATGTGTATTAAAAAAACCGTTATATTTTTCTAAAGGAAATCACAAGGTATGGTACCATGTTTCTACCTAGAAAGCGAGAAAACTTAAATTAAGTTACTGAAAGTAAATAATCGATTAAATAATTCCTGAATTACTACTAATCGATTATGAATAAATCGGTAAAATATGAGAATATGTCTGAAAATCGAGTGACAAGTGCATATCAAGCTTTCGTGAAATCGATTGAATAGATTCATAGTGAATTTTTTTCTTCTAGCAACACTTGTGCCTGACATCCGTCAGGTACTGACTGACAGATGCACTCGTTCGTTTTCTTTCGTTCTGAGTGCGCACGTATTTTCCTTGTTTTATTGTTTAACCCCACGACCTCGGCTTTGCACATTACAACGGACTATTTGACGGATCTTGCTACTCTAAATTACCTCTCTCTCTAAGTATTTCGTAAATAACATAAAAAACTACAATGTTATAATATAACCTCACTTTTACTAAAATTCATATAAATTGGTTCCTGGATAGCCAAATTTCACCAAATTTTCAGTGAGGCCTTGTTATTATATCCTCTTACAAATAAGTCTACTTCGATTCAGTTAACACCTGGGCCCAGGAATCTATGGAGTCATTCCCTTCTCCTTGACAGTCTGACCTCGCTCTGCTGACGATAATGACCCGACTTGTTTTCTTCCCTTCACAGCTATTATTTTGCTCTTAGTTTTCGAAACAACAGATATACCGGTTTCATCGCAGTTAAATATCTTGTCCGGTGTTAATTTATGTTGGTCGTAGATGTCGCCGAGTAACTGGTAAAACTTTCCAACAGCAACTCTATTGAATCCCATTGCACGAGCTGCGGACGTAGCTTCTGGCTTACGAATAGATAAATTTGGCTGGCGATCTAAGAAACCTTTGAGCCAGGCGTTACTAGCCATTTTTTTTTTCATTGTTAAAGTTATGTTTTTTATTATTTCTAACGGCCAACTCATATGCCATCCGTCTGAGATCAAGAGTAGTTAAACCGAATAGCCGTTCTTCCATATGTTTTAAATATTTCGCTATTTCTGCCTCTTCTTCAACGGTAAATACTTTTTTAACCGACTTCAAAAAAAAGGAGGAGGTTATCAATTCGGTTGTATTTTTTTTTTTTTTTATCATCATTTTTTTTTTATGTTTGTTACCTCAGAACTCCGTCGTTTATGGACCGATTTGCAAAATTTTTTTTTCCCTTTATAGGATATGCTTCCAGATTGGTCCCATTTTTTTCATAATCCAGTTCTGATGATGGAATCCATGAGGAATCGAGGAAACTCCTCAAAAATTATAGGCAACCCTATGGTAATTTTAGTATTTTCATCAAGAACTTAAGCATTTACAGTCAAAAAGTAACATTTGATGAAGTGGAACTGATGAAGAAGACCAGAAATGGTCAACGGAACTTCATACTCAAATAGATATCACAATGAAGATATAGTTAAGCGACTATGACAATACAAATAAATGAATGATTCTGAATAGTTACGTTGAAAATGGTATCATCGAAGTGATCTGATGATGATGATGGAGCCGGAAGGTAGGCACTGGAACTCCGTAATTAATCAATGTAACCTAGCCGTGTTTGGACTTATTAGAATTGTCATGGTTAGCACTTTGGCTATAAGGTACTATCGAACTGATCTGATGATGGAGCCAGAAGGTAGGCACAGGAACTCCGTAATTAATCAATGTATCCTAGCCGTGTTTGGGCTTATTAGAATTGTCGTGAGATGCTCTTTGGCTATAAGGTACTATCGAACTGATCTGATGATGGAGCCGGCAGGAGGAAGGTAGACACAGGAACTTTATAATAAAACAATGTAACCTAGCAGTATTTGGGTTAATTGGAATTGTCATGAGAAATAGGCACTCTGTTTATAAGTGTATCGCAACTAAAAAGTGTGAAATAAAAACTTTTTAGAAAAAAAAAATAACCGACTTCACTAAAAAAAACACTAAAAGGATCAAAATAACTTTAATTTCGGAAGTCGGTGTTAAATAAGAAACAAACAATACCGAGAAACACCGACTTCCGAAATTAAAGTTATTTTGATCCTTTTAGTGTTTTTTTTAGTGAAGTCGGTTATTTTTTTTTTCTAAAAAGTTTTTATTTATAGGCCCTAATGGCTCGCCGAACGTTACTTCCCTGCCTTGTTTTATTTTATTGACATAACGCTCTAAAGTAGTTTGCGGAACGCCATAAGTTAAAGCTTCTACTGCTTTTTTCATGGCTTCTTTATTCCACTCTCCCCTCGTCGTCTTTTTTTTATAATTTCGTACCATTATACCTGAAAAACAACAAATGGATTCAATATCACGACAATCATAATACCACGAACCTGTTGAAAGAGGCAAGATGGGGTAATGCCCCATCATGCCTCGCAGTTTGCCCCGTCTTGCCTTCGCCTCCATAATTCAGCAAAAACATTAGTAAAAAAATACATATCAAACTTCAAGCATTTTGACTTACGCCATACAATAATTAATACAATCACAAATGCGTTACAAAATCTATGTTAATCAGACACTATTACTTACGGTTTAATAAGAAGTTATACAGCTCCTAATTCATAGATCGATGAAATCGGTAAACACGTTTTGACCTGCACTGCACAAACGCACGCGCTCTCGCTCGCTGCCGACGTCGGACTAATTGGGACTAATGACTAATGGCCGCTCGGGAGTGGCGTCCCGTTGGCTATTGCGATGCGTTCGTGTGATATTTAGTTTCATCTATGTGTGGGGGGCCCCGTCTTACCTCGTGTTCCCGTCATATCCGTATCTCCCAAGTGTCAGAATGGTCTATCATTGATTTCATAATTGTTGATTTTGACAAGTTTGGTAATCTAATAATGGCGTCATTATGACTTTCCAATGGTCAACCACTGACACTCCATTGAAAGAAGTGGCATAGAATGGTAATCTCGTACATATTGACAAATGAATGTCTGACGTACCTATGCCGTATGCGGTAATCTGCTAAAATTTTGACAGTTCCTTTGATCAGTGACCTACCATTAGAACGTCATTGTGCAGTCATTGCTTTTAGTAAGCTCGATATTGTTCATTCTACCACAACTCTGTTACGAGACCATTGACCGATCAATGATCGATCATTATGAATTAGCAGATTACGAACTTTAAAAAAAATAACAATGGGATCGTGTTGGAATGACGAGTTTATAAAAATAGCAGACTCGGGCCCCTGTGCTCTTTGGTCATTAGTGGGTCAATAGTGTTCAAATTGTTCTTAGGGCTGAAATTGCGTAAAGCCCGCGCGGTCCCATACTAAAGTGCTCCGTTGCGGTGACACGCGCGGGGAGCCAGGCCCTGCGCCCGTTTTGCTACGTAGTTATACAAGTTATCCATCGACACGACTACATGCACACCGTTAAAGTTGAACTAGCGACACTGCGTAGGTAATAATCCGGTTTCCACGACGGGGACGCGGACTGTCCGCGTGAACACACGCGCTTTGTCACGCGACGGGTAGCCCGTCTTGGGCCTCAGATTTATGCAGTTACAGCCCTAGCATAATGGATTTTAAATAAATAACAACATTAAAATTGATTTAGTTTATTGAAGTGTAAGAAGTGTCTTTTATTTAAATCAAAATCTACTACATTTAGAAAATCACACAGATTATATTGAATATTTAGGGTATACATTGGTATAGACGTCGTAAACATTAATACAAATTGAATCCATTTATATTGGCAATATCAATAATACGCTTATTTTTATCCTACACGTCTTAAAAATAACTGCCTCGTTGATCGTAGGCACTACTGCTGAAAATTGAGTTCTGGGTTCGATTCTTGAGTCAGGCAGTGTTATAAGATTTTTCCATAACAGAACTTCTCTGTAACAGCCTGCGGGGCCATGGGACTTGAACATAACTGGCGAAATAATGTATTAGATGGTCCGTTTTTTTTTTACCGAAAATTGTTTAGTACAAGAAAGAACGGTGCTTAGGTGTATTTTATCCACTCTGTTATACAAATAAAAAAAACAGGGCAAGTGCGAGTCGGATTCGAGCACTGAGGGTTCCGTACAAACTACAATTCCCGAATGGCGTCTCGAATATTTTTCCAAATTGCAAGTTTTTTTTTGTGACTTAGGTAACAACAAATTTACTATTTCCAGATTTATTCCTATACCTGTGCTATAAGAACTTGCTTTGTGCCAAATTTCAGGATTCTGGGTGAACGGGAAGTACCTACCCTATGAATTTTGATTACTTTGAGAGTATCGAAATATACGTTTTATGTGACTTAAAGGGCCGTATCTTTTTTATTCCTCAATTTAGAAGCTGAACGGATTTCGATGAAATTTGGTACACGTGTAGAACATGTCCTGGATTAGTACATAGTATACTTTTATTCTGGGAGTAAACCGCTGACAGCAGCTAGTTTTGCTAATAGTCTAAAAATCAAAGAAAAATGAGAAACTTAAAAATCTCAAGCGTTTTTTTCGAAAGGCCAAGCAATTGTCGGTAAAAAAGAGCGAACCAGATATACTTCGGCACCCTTCCGGATTTGTAAGCGTAATGTTATGTATATGATCTTGTACCTACATGAAAATCGGGCAAAATTACAAGGCCAGATATGACCTATATTTTATCTTAATTTTAATATAAGTAGATGTATACCTGTATAGACATTCATTGAATATTACGAATCTTATGTAACTGTTTTCAATATAAAGTCGACTATACAACTTTACAAAAACGGCACATAATTGCAAAGCAACGTATTTAATATAAATATAGAGAAGGGCCGCGAATAAATAACCTACCTGAGATATGGAACCTGTATTTAATTCCTCTTACTTTGAAGCACGTTATATTCATTATTTCTTCCATGTAGGTACGGGCAAAGAAAATTATATTATACAAGTGGTCCCGACAGACATTGCCCTATCCGAAAACTGGCTTTTATTTATTATCATCGACTTATATTCTAGAGATAGACAAGCACGTTCATTTAAAAATATTTTGTCAAAATACTGAAAAGTTAAAACAAAAGTTCGCTGCGGCGCTACATTGGCATTATGCCGTTTAACAGAACTATTAAAACATACAGCGCTAAGATAGCTTTTAGATACTTTTTTCGAGACCAAAATGTCTTAAGCGCCATGAATTTCGTGGCACTTACGCGTTTCGTTCAACATAGTGTAATGTTAAAGGATTACACTACACCTGAATCGATTGAAGTGAGTTCGGCACGCGTAATCTAGTGCGTAGTACATATATATCGATGTTTATTATATACTTTATTGTACACATTATAATGTGGACAGGATAAACATACTGGCTTTTCATTAGAAAAGAAAAATGAAAACCCGATTCTAGCGCCACCTACCAGCTCCAATTGTATTTTCGAATCTTCCAAGGACCCACTCAAATATAAAGAAAAAATTTCATTAAAATCGGTCAAGCCTCTAACTCTTCCACTCTTCCTAAAGAGTTAGGTGACAAACACGTACAGAAAGAATTTTATATATAAAGTCTAGGCGCCCTAGCCAAGTCACAAACGATAAACGTAAACTCTCAGTAGTCTTTAATAGATTTTCAACTTTATGCTCTTAGGTATAAAGTTGAAAATCTATTGGAGATTACTAAGCGTTCACCTTTATCGTTTGCAACTTGGCTAGGGGGGCAGGTTCTGCCAGCGGCGTCGCCCGCGTGAAAATAAGTTTCTCCATACAAACTTTGGACCCCCGTTTCATCCCCTTAGGGGGTGAATTTTGGAAAATCCTCTCTTACGTGCTGGCCGGCCACGGACAATTCGCTATAGCGAAAATTCGCGCGGCGCGACCGGCGGCGCGTCTTGCGAATGAATCAAATGTATGGAAATGTACTGGGCATGCCACGCGCAGCGGCGACCAGCGAGACGACCGGGGCCAGTACATTTCCATACATTTGATTCATTCGCAAGACGCGCCGCCGGTCGCGCCGCGCGAATTTTCGCTATAGCGAATTGTCCGTGGCCAGCACGTAGTGCTCGCCTACGTCATAAAAGGAAACCTTGTACAAAATTTCACGTTCCTAGTACCAGTAGTTTCGGCTGTGCGTTGATATGTCAGTCAGTCAGTTTCTCCCTTTATATAGTATGTTTCCTCGGGATAACTTTCTACTGACACTCGGGCGAAGCCACTGGCAGCTAGTTGTACAATTGAAGTAGTTTAATAAACAATTTATTTGCCTAACTTTACTTTCATACATGTAGACGCTTTTCCAGTAGGTATTATAAACAAGTGGCGATAGTCGTAATGAATTATTTCTAAATACAATAGTGACATCAATAAATCTAAATATTTATTTTATTGAACATCAGTCAATTTCTTATACAAGATTACCTTTTAAATTGTTTTTCTTTTTTTATTTGATATAAACTAGTGCGCCTCACCATCAACGATTGCATCGCTGCTTACCATCAGCCCTGCGTTCAAAAATGAGGTTAGAGTTAACCCTAATGACGTCATCAGGGTACATACTATAAGCTCGCATTTTTGAACGCGAACGTAGAGTTGCAACTGTCAATGCCAAGCAACTGTCATTCCTGCCGCTTACACCAAACTACCCTGCTCGGAGTCTTACTCTAGGGTAGCTACTCGAGTTATAAAAGAACGTCCCTGGGTTGCGACTCGAAGCATTTTTGAACGGTTAGAGTAACGACCCTACCCTACTCTGGTTATTTTTGAACGCAGGGCAGGTGGGATCGCAGTCAAGCAATAGTTTATATCAAATTTAAAAAAAAGATTAATATTGTGTACTAACTATAAAAAAAGTACAGTAGGACGCACGTCAGTGTTAACAAAACCAAAGTAAGATGGCCTCATGTTCTATTGAAACCCACACTACGCTAGGCCAGCTTAAGATCAAAATGTTAGCAGTAACGTGCGGTCGACTTTACCAGCACTTCATCAATATATTTCTAATATTTACATTACTTTGTTTTCGTACACACTGCAGCATAAAAATGATTAAAATGACAAAGGTACTTTTTAATTTTGCACTGCAGAGCATATGACAGCTGTTTTAAAAACAGTTCCAATACATCTAGACACTAAACAGAGATCTACATTGTCGTTAAACGCATTTTTTTTCTAATTAGCAAATAACTTTATTTAAAAATAATAATACATATTTATAATATTTTTAATTATATTTTATATTTCATTTAATAATAAAAAAAAAACAACTTGCTAACAATAGCTACTAAAACCAAATTAATACCCAAAAAATGCAGTACTTTTAACACTATTGGTGCCATGGACATAGCATATGGGTCATACAATAACAATATACAATAGTTAATATATTACAATAGTTTTACTGACTAAAAACCCACTCCTGTTCCTTCTTTGCCATTGTTCCAGGGCCCCGGGGATCTCTTTCGCATCACCTATTGCCCCAGTAGGCTTCGATCCTGCTGGGCCCTTACGGTTGCTGAAATCTCCTTGAGGCGCGCCTGTAACACTACGCGCTGTCGACGACTTGGGCTTGGTCCGGACGGTTACCAGACGGTCGGACGGCTATCCATTGCTCGCCGTCCGCAAGCCCGCGCCTACGATGGCCGGAAATCGGGATCGGAATCGGGACGCGAGGGCCATTGCCTCGCGCGTGCGGCCGCCTACTTTGCTAGCATTACTGTTTCGCAGAAGGAGGCGACAGCCTGCCACTCCTACAAACTATGTGTAACTACGACTCAAGAGATAGGTTATTTTATAAGGCAATTGAGCCGGTTACAACTATTCCGCCAGTGTCATGTTGAGACGGCATCGGCAGCTCCGTGAGGACCACCGTCCAACTTTTAACTGCGTAGTAGATGTTCGTCTAGCTGAATGAAGACACAAGTTGTGGGCACACAAACACATGTGGTATTGGCATCAAAAGTGTTAAAACAATTTATTTTACTGTGAACAAATCACACAAACATTATTCTGATCAGACTAATAAAATAGGCCTATATGTTTGGCAAATAGTAGGTACTATACATGGAGAATATGTAGTCTTGTTTCACACAAGTTTTAAGCTAGAACTACATTAGACCGACGCACACGTGTAACACGCCTGCCCCCCCCCCCCCTAGCCAAGTTACAACCGTTTCGTTTCGATTCTCTTTTCGTCGATCGCCTCAAGTAAGCCACGCTTCCAATTCCTTTATTCTGACGTCATCTCAATGCTCAATCACGTGGTCAGGACCAAGGAATAGGCGATCAACGAAAAGAGAATCGAAACGAAACGGTTGTAACTTGGCTAGGGGGCTGATTTGTACGTAGAACGACGTCGCGTGGCGTCGCGTGGCGGGGATCAAGCGTTGCCCTATAAGTTGAGTTTCCATATAAAATGTATGGAGACCGACGCGCCCAGATCGGCGTGTGTGGCACACGTGTGCGCAGTGTAGTTCTTCCTTAAGGATTCTAGCAACCAAAACAAGATTTACAACAATTTGCTTACATTATGAGAGTGCAACAATTGACTAGATTTTTATGATATAAATTATAGTAACAATAAAATTGCATGCTGTTTAGCCTGCATGTTATGAGCTAGACTTTCAGAATAAAGAAGTAGGTAATAAACCCAGTTATTGATTGGTAACAAAAGCCTGATAATGATACAGTTTTTATAACATGCTATTTAAGCATTGAAGTTCAGAAAGAGACCTTCAAAAAACTTCAAGTAGTTTTCATGGGCTTCAGAATATTTCAAATCTTCTTTCTGCCTATCTTTTATCAATGCTTGCTCGTGCCTGATCAAGACTTTGTAAAGTGGACAATTCCAGAACCAGTCCTCTTTCTGTTTCTTAACATTACTATGATGCTCCGTCAAGTCTGCAACGGCACACTTTGCACAATTATTCTTGCGTTCAACTTCCGAAGGTGACATCGTTATTTGCTTGATGATCCCATTAAACTTGTTCTCCACTGCCAAATAGCTATACATAGTGTTTAAGATACTATTAACAATGAATCTTCGGTGATACCAGATAGTCTGATGATTTGTGTAGTACTTCAGTAAGTCTTCATTTGAAATCAATTCATAGAACAGAAGTTCAAGTTTCCTCAAAGTTGCGTTCCAAGTTGCATAGCATTTGCAATTGCCTGGTGTATAACCTAACACTAGAGCTATTAGATCATCATCTTCTAGTATTTTCTTGGAGATTTTGCTAGGTGTCACCACCGGATCGTCACTAGTCATATGATCAGACAAAACCTTCTGGAAATTCTCCCGTAAGTTAACCTCTATCATTTTTTCAAATATGGGCCATCTTTCATCAATAAGGAAGAGTATGCTGACACAGATTTGGCGGTAATGGAAGCAGCTGTAGTCAGAAACGTGGGTTGATGTCCATTGCTTAATGAATTTGTATTCATTGAAGTAAAGCATTGTGCTGTCGAAACTATATCGGTAGCGCCAGCTGAGATCCATCAGAAAGGCACGGTGGTCCCAACAGTGGTAGTTGTTCCTGCATTTGTCAGCAGCCTTATTACATAGTCTTAACTCTTCAGAAATAATATCATCTAAAAACTCTTCACTAAGCACATCATCATCTGAAACCAACAATATTGAATATTAATAGAAAGTATAAATTGTGGTCCATAGCAGGGTCGCCGACTCCGTGGGTGCTCGGGGGCTCGAGCACCCATGAGAAATAAATAGTGGGTGCTGAGCACCCCTAAGAATAGACAGAGAAGAAGAAGAAGAAACAGATCAATAATCGCCTTTTAGGTTACGTATAAATTATAATATTTCTTGATAATAAAAACTGTTTAATTTTTATATAATGGTTTCTTATTATATTTTTATCAAACATAATTAGTAATTAAGTACACAGTATGTAAATAGGACATTTATTTATTTGTCGGTCAATCAGTGTGCATTTCTCTTCTCACACTTCGCTACTTTTTCCAGTCCATCAAATGAGCATGAGCACCCATTTTGTAAGTCGGCACCCCTGGTCCATAGAACGGGTTTGTGCATGGTTTGTGCCAATAGGATTGCCCTTGTCTGATTTCAGACAGAAGTTGAAACAATATAGAAGTATTAAGTAGAAAATATGAAAATTATCTCAATGTTTATTAATAGAATATAATGGATTTACATTTTTAGCAATAATTATGTCAGTTAAGATCTTCTGCTATGTTGTGAATGGTTAGTCATATTGATATAAACAAAAACAATAAAACTAGCTTTTCACACACTCAGACCAATAGAAAAGTATTCACAGTCACTCCTTGATACAAGATCTGTGTGTGGTCAACCAAGATTAATTCATTAAACCCCAAGTGAACGCCGGCATTCGTTCGCTCATTGTCTTTCTATTGTGTCTCTAATTACGCTACTGAAAAGATTGATAGAAACCTTTAATATTCAGCTGTTGATTTTATTTTTATTGCTGAAAGAATGTTTAAAATAAAATATAATATTATTAAATTAAAAAGCTCTTGCTTGACCCTTATCTTGAAGCATGCTTATCTAGACTTATTCACTCTAGACTTAAAGATTCCCTGTTTGTAGCTATCAAGAAACATAAACTCAAGCAGAAAATTCCACTCCTAGTCGTACACACAATAGTGGCCACTTTATAATATGAGCAAAATTAAGTTAAGTATAAAAAGGCTACACTTACTGGCTAATAAACTTGTTAAAATCCATCTCCTGTATGAATAGGCCTCGTTACATTTTGGCTTCCGTGTTAGAACCAATTTAGTGAAATGCATCTCTGAGAACCAGTCGTGAAACTGTTGCGACGTCATCTCTCTTCTCTTGTTCCATAATGAGGTTACATCAGGGTTTATCAGGAGAGTAGGATTTAGAAGACTTATAATCCTCTTGTAGTTTAGATTTGAAAGTCTACTGAATCTTCGCTTTGGATTGGTCAAAAAGTCACGAATTAATTCAGCATAGCAGTAGTTGTACACATGCTTCACACACCAAGACTCCAGTCCCAGCGAAGTTTGAACGTACAAAACAGGAGACCTGTTCGTAGTAGACTCCACACCAACAATGTCAAACTCAGTCCTGAAAAAACACAGGAATAACACGCAAGTTTACACTCACTTATCATGCATCTTGATATTGTGCCAATTTGAAGTAAATATTTACAATTCACGGTCCTCCAGATATTGGTTCAACTCCTTTATTATTTTCTCCACTAGTCCCGCTAGTCCAATTCTATCCTCCTCCGAGATCGACATGACAATAGTAGAATTTAAAAAGATAATAATTTATTTTAATCTTGAATTTCAGAGCTTGTAAGAATCAAAAAACAAGTTCACGAAACACGTAAAGCATTTCAAACGTCAATATCAATTTTTAGTTTACCAAATACCAATCAAACAAATCCAATGTCATTTCCATTGATTTTCATAGACCAGAACACTTTTACTTTTTTATAGGTTTGGGTCTTAGGCATTTAAGACTCTCATAATATGTAATTAATCTGTCTATTCGTAGTTCTGTGACGTGGTGTTCCACCCGTCTTTTTACCATGATAATAGGAGGTAATCCCCTCCTGATGTTACAGTTAGCCCCATAATACGGTTTGTATGTTTTAAGTTTAAGTTAAAAGCAAAATAGTAGATACATTGTTGTTTAATTAAATCGATAGAAGAATAATTTATTCTATATTAACAAATTCTCGAAATCTTGGAAAGCGCGATCAATAACTGGAGTTATTTCTCGAACTGGTTTGTTGTTTGTAGAAAGCCAGATTGATCCCGGAGCGGCAATTTTAAACATTTCAACCAAAGCAGTAACTGCCGACTCCACCCTGAAAGTTAAAAGTGCAGATAGATACTATAGGTACGTACATTATAGTATTTCATTTAAATATGATTTGCGACGTAATACCGATCTATGATCATGGAGCAAAAGCAGTTTCAATAGAATTGTTAGTAGTTGTAGGTGCCCCTGAATAACTTACTTTTGGTACTCGTAATCTGTTTTAACAGCTGCAGCCATTATCTTCCCAAGTTTTGGGTGATAAGATCTTATTTCTAAATTTTGCATTATAGCAGTATCGGTAGTTCCAAAACATATTGTCAAAACTCTTATGCCTGTGTCATCGTAGAATGGATGCATCTGGAAATAATAATTGGCAGAAATTAGCATAGCGTATCTGCAACAGGAGTCTGATTCTGGCTTATGGAGATAATATTTTTGCAACAATAGCATGGCTATTGCTCTAGAAGAAGAGAAATGTTTTGTAACATCTTTATGTGATATCCTTTGATTATAGACAAGTATATAGGGTGACTGGTAATTAGTGACCGATATTTAAACACGTGAATGTAGTCATGAAAACAAATAACTTTTACTATGGGGCCATACCTAAAATCGCGAAAAAAATCTGCTAGTCAGTACATTTATGTTTGCCTAACTGGTCAAAATGTACCTACTGAACTTGCACATTTTTTTTTCTTAGCCCTTTTTAGTTGTTATTTATCATGTACAGTCACGTGTTGAAGTATCAGTCACTAATTACCAGTCACCCTATATAATCAAAAGTGGAGAAAATAAATTGGCAAAAACACCTACTTATGTTCTATCCAAAAGACGGTAGTTAGAATCTACTCAAGAGAAGATACTTAATCTAAACATGTACATGTGAATGCAAACAAAACATGTAATTCTTTCTTCGTTCTTTCTTTACATGTAATTGTTTCAATAACTTGCATTAGACATACCCAAACAACTCACCGCTAAACATTGGCTGAAGTGCAGGATAGCTATTTTAGATCCTTCATAAATCGGTACATATGGGACTCTACTCAAAGCAGCTATCGACGAGATATTTATAATGGTCCCACCAGCTCCACCTTCGTCCTTCCTCATGTGCTGGACGCCTTTTAGAGTAAAAGAAACCAGACCTTGCTAGAAATTAAAATAAGTTTGTCAGTCGACAGTACCTGACGTCAGTCAGTCTCACATCACACCAATATTAACAAGTTTGTATGAATGTGTGTGTGTTGGTGCGTGTGTGTTTATTAATCCTTCACACTCAATCGGCTGAACAGATTTAGATAAAATTTGGTATCAAGATAGCTTATATCCTAGATAAACATATAAGCTGTAGGTAATAATGGGGGAAGTAATAATTCCACACGAAAAATTTGCAATTGTACCAAATATTTCAAAAGTTAGTTTTATTTTGAAATGCAGCTTCATATTATGTTCCTACGTTTTATGTTACACTCTATGTACCCAGTTAACGTCAGCAGCTTTCCTCCACGTGTCAGGCGCGTCCGCCATAACGCCAGCATTGTTGATGATGACATCGATCTGCTTGAACTGCGCGAGCACGGACTTGAACGCGCCGGTGATGTGTTCCTCCTTGCTCACGTCGCATTTAATGAACACCGCCTTGTTACCGTGAGCTTTGTTCAGACGCTCGGCTGTCGCCTTGCCGAGCTTCTCGGCAATGTCCAGGATAACTACATTCTGAAATGTGGTTTAGCCCTTTACCGCATACAGTGCCAAATTTGTCACACTAATTTAAATTCGTCACAGAGGACTACTGATGCGATCTTTGTATCATGTTTGCCACTAATATCTCAGTTCATGGCCTGTTTTATCGAAACACCAACAGATGGCAGTTTTATTGTACTGCTTTATCACCATAATTGATCGGTAAAACAGTCGATTCCGCCATTTTGCACTTTCGTGAGTTTGCAAAGTTACGGAGACAGATTTGAAGTCATATAAAGGATAAAATAAAATAATTAAGTGATTAACAACATAGAAAAATGGATCCCCGACACTTCTATGGAAAAAAACGTAAGTAATGAAATGACTATCTTGATTGTAATGTATTTCGAAGTTTGTGCTAAATTTGGAACAACATGCAGTAACATGTTCTTTTTTTTCAAATATGGAACATCATGCAGTTCGGGGAAAATACATACTAAAATACTTATGGCCATATTTGGAACATCATGCATTAAGTAACAAAAAATGGTACCACCGATTATTTTTCCATTTTGTTGACCTCGTCTGTGTCAACAGTTGGTTATTATGGAGACGACATATGAAACAGAAAGATGATCACGCTTATTTGCCTTTACTAGACTTCAAATTAATTTTGGCGGATATTTTAATACAAGAAGATGTAACCTACGACACGTAAAAGAGGACACCCTTTGAACCAAGAAATTAAGGATATCAATAAAATAAAAAGACGTCGATGCCTGGATATACCTCCAATTGAAGTCGCAGTGGATGGATTTAACCACTGGCCCGAGTGGAAATCCGATCGTCAAAGGTGTAAGATAGTGGGATGTAAACAAAAATCCTAAATGTATTGCCAAAAGTGCAAATGTTATTTGTGCCTGAACAAAGATCGTAATTGTTTTACTCAATTTCATACTATCTAAATATTCTATTATATTCTTTATAAAATAATGTTTTTTTTTTAATTGAAATTACCCCGCCAATTCCAAATTATCTAAACTGCATGGTGTTCCAGATCTGGAACTAACGGTTTTTTGACTGTAACTTTCCTGAAAGTACGTATTTTTTTTTTCTTGTGTCATACTAAGCCTCTAAAGTATCATAGGTATATTTTTTGAAAAAAATTAAAAATTCCATGCGGTAAAGGGTTAAATTTTGTTTGAGAATTTCTGTATCCGAAAATATTTCGAGCGTGGATGTCTACTATGACTTGATAAAGGTATATTGCAGTTCGTGAATCGATTGCAAAACGTTCATATGAAATGTAAACGTTCTATCGTTCATGTACCTTTATTTTGGATATAGATAAATTGCAATTAGGTTAAATAATACTGACCTACCGTTATCTATAACTGTAGGTACTAACTTCACCAAAAAAATTACGTTATAAGGTACCTTTGCTCCATGTCTTAAGAAACTCTCCGCAAACCCAGCACCCAAGCCTGAAGCACCGCCAGTAATTAAAAATATTTTGTCTTTAGCGTCCCAATGCGCCATTATTTCAACAATGCACCATGCACCTTATAAAATACTAAAGAGCGTTTCTCTCAACGACCGATAGTTAACTCTCCGATGAAACAAGATACTGTATCAAATTTTGCTATCAGTTGACGTCAATATTATCATAAAAAAATATAAACTTTTGTAGAGTCAAGGTTCTTAAGTTTTTGAGTTTACGTGTTCATGTTCATTCCTGGTAATGTACCTACCTGATTATTAATGTCTTAGACAAGCTGATAAATCATTGTTGTAATGTTTATTGGAGGTGCAAAAAACCTTAGTTATGTACATATAACCGAAATTTTTGTAATACATAACATGACTGAAAAGAGTGTCCACGGAGTTTCTTGCACATTCTTCTTCACAGAGATCTACGCTTTGGAATGTGCAATTAGCATCATTTTTCTGACTGACTGGCTTCTTGACAATTCAAAAGTATTTGAAAAAAATACTTTGACTTTGTTTATTCAACAACTCCGCTATAAATGTTTTTTGGACCTTTAGCTTTGTGGGATAGATCTTTCTCTAGTATTAGAAACAGATATTAATTTTTATCATTATTGTTGTTAAAATCATTTGTAAACCGAAATACCGAAATAAACCTTACAAATTGGTAATGAGTATTTGATTGATACTTCTTGATACTACCTAATTGTAAGCGATGATGTGGTCGACGATGAACTACTTTTGCCTAGAAGTAACCTACTTAAAGAAACCTAGGTTGTAGCTATCAGGAAATATACACTCCGGCAGGGAATTCCACTCCTTATATGTACGCGCAATAAATGTGTTCCCAAAACGTTTTGTACGTATTGGTGGGATTTCTACCATATACCGGTGACCATGTAGGTACGTTGAGTGGTCCAATGATGGAACGGACCTGGTGGAATTAATTTGTGCAACTCCAATGCACACTCCCCAATATGTACACAATAGAAAACCGACCGGCTAGCAACTCGGCATCGATGCTCAAGACTTTAGAGTTTTGATTCAACGTATGCGCATCATTGGCGATGATGTTCTTGGCTTGCTTCTCGACTCTTGCGTATGAAGCTGGTATTTCACAGATCCATCAAAAGAATTAGAGCAATACTCCATACACAATCAAACTTGCACTTGATAAAGGTTGAGCTGCTGTTCCAGCGTGAAGTACCGTCTCACCTTTGCTAAGAACCTTAATTTTTAGCCACTTGAGCTGTTGCCTTGATGTATACGCCAAAATTGAGATTAGATGTCAACTTTACCCTAAAAAGCTCAAAATAATCTCGTCTAGTCATAGTTTCATGTAGAAGCAGGTTATTAACATTAAATTACAACCAAGGGGTCTTTAAGTCAAGAGTCAATAGGTTACTTCTAGGCAAGCGTGCTCCATCGTTGGCCACATCATCGCTTACCATCAGGTGAGATAGTGGTCAAACACGAGACTAACAATAAAAAAGAAAATTGTGTAGGTACTATTTTTAAGACAGCAATATAAATCGTCAGTAACCGGTTGCTGACGTTTAAGTTAGAACAAAATTTAAGTATCGTCTGCAAACATCACATCATGGTTATCATCTATAACGTAAGTCATTTATGTAGTTAAGAAACAGAAATTGGCCAAGAATTGAATCCTGGGGGACTCCTATCCTAGTGTTACTACAGAACTGGAATATCTTTTTCGGTTTACGTCAACTCTCTAAATTCTATCACTAACACATGAAGTAATAATATCCAGGGATGAATTCCGGATCCCGTAATGGTGAAGTTTCTTTATTAATTTTTCATGAAGAACACAGTCGAATGCTTTGTACAAATCGAAAAAGATGCCCAGAGTATCGTATTTATCTTCCGTGCATTATAAATATGTCTTAAAAGTTCATAAGAAGGTAGGTACTACCTATTACCCGATTGATGTTACACTAATAAATTGTAACATCAGTCGGGTAATACCCATTATATTTTATGATATGTACATATGTATGTATAAGTAAAAAAGCAAATACATGATTAATATCGTTAGAAGAATTATATATTTACATAGATTTTACATAAATAAATTCTCAAAATCTTTGAATACGCGATCAATAACTGGAGTTATTTCTCGAACTGGTCTGTTGTCTGTAGAAAGCCAGATTGATCCCGGAGCGGCAATTTCGAACATTTCAACCAGAGCTGTAACTGCCGACTCCACCCTGAAAGTTAAAAATGCAAATCCTCAAAATATTGTAGTATTTTATTTGAATATGATTTATGACCCACCCTGAGGTTATCTGGTAGATATCGCTGTTAGTTAGCTGTTAGCGATAAGACCGCCATTGTACCCATAGATTTAAGTTAGTTTTTGTAACTATTTTGGTGTACAATAAAGTTTATTCTCTTCTATTCTATGACGCTGAAACAATTTAAAATCATGGAGCAAAAGTACTTTTAGTCGGAGTGTTCTCCAATATTACCTACATAGATACTAGGTGCTTATAAACTTACTTTTGGCATACTTCATTTGGGACAATAGCAGCAGCCATCATCTTCCCAAGTTTTGGGTGATAAGATCTCGTTTCTAAATTTTGCAATATGGCAGTATCGGTGGCTCCAAAACATATTGTCAAAACTCTAATGCCTGTGTCTTCGTAGAATGTATCCATCTGGAAATAATAATTAGCGGAGATTAGCATAGCGTCGATGCATAAATATTCTTGCCAACCAGACTGGCCACAAAATATTTTTTTTTTACTCTACTGCCCTAAAAGAAGAATAATGTTTTGCAATATTTTCATGTGATATTTAGTGAGTAAATAAGAGTAAGTTAGTAAAAATACCTACCAAGGCAATATCTAGAGGACGGCAGTTAGAATCTGCTCAAAAAAAAAATTTTACATTAACTAAAGAAAATTTGATAAGCAAAATATATGTTGTAATTGTATCAAAAACTTGCAATATATGTAAGATGTACCTCTTTGACCTAAACATAACTTACCGCTAAACATTGGCTGAAGTGCAAAGCAGCTATTTTTGATCCCTGGTATATCGGCACAAACGGGACTCTAACCAAAGCGGCTATTGACGAGATACTTATAATGGTCCCACCAGCTCCACCTTCGTCCTTCCTCATGTGCTGGACGCCTTTTAGCGTAAAGGAAACTAAGCCTTGCTAGAAATTAAAAGAAGATCTAGGTACCTACCTCAGACCAATAAAAATTTATTGGTCTGAGGTACCTACATATACAAAGTGCAGTTCTGAATCTGCAAAAAGTTTCAGGAGGCAACTATGTTAGTGATTCTAGACCCGAATCAACAATAAAATTGGTATGTATTTTTTTTTAATTCTTTTTTACGGAAATCGGTAAAAGCGTTTCGTAAAGTGGGTGGAGCCTCGTATAGGGTGTCGCACTCATGCACTCATGAGTGACATAATGCGCGAGAAATCGTAACGGGTCATTCTGTTTTTTTATTAAGAGGTTTATTAATAGAGTTATTCGGAAAAAAACAAAAATTTAAAAAAAAGCTAAAATAATAAGTATTATTCACTATTGACCAGGTATCGTATTATTATATAATTATTTACGAGATTTATACAATGTCCTGAAGTTTTATGCTGATTCAAAACGGCAACTTCTATACACCACAAATTTTTAATTAGTTCTTTGAGATGACAATGTTACATTTTTGACATGTATTGTATTTTTATTTATTTTTTTTAATTTTTGTACATCGAATAATAATTGATATTAAATAATTCTAATTTTAAATTCAAATTGTAATGACAATAATTCGTAATTTTATTGACTATTTTGACATTGAATTTTATTTAAAACTATGCTTGTATTTTTTTTTATTTGGAATAATTGACTCTTGACATGTATTGTATTTTTTATTTGGAATAATTGTAAATTTAAATTGAAATCTTAATGACAGTATTTCATGATTTTATTGACTACTTTGACATTGAATTTTATTTAAAACTATGCTGTTGACATCTATTGGATTTTTTTTTATTTGGAATAATTAGCTCTTGACATGTATTGTATTTTTTTAATTGGAATAATTTTTTAGTTGAAATTTAGTGACGGTAATTCATAATTTTTCTAACTAATTTAAGTATATAATGACTACTTTAAAATTGAATTATATCTGAATCTATGCTATTGAAATGTAATTATACCTAACCTAAATTGAATAATTACCTATAAAATTTTGATGATCACAGATTATGCACCATGTCTTTCAAAAAAAAAAAAAAAATATTTGTACGCCACGATATGCGGCTGAACATGCCAGAACTTATATTAATTCATTATTATCTTGCATGCATTGTATCATGTACACCATGTTTAAACAAATAAATTTTTACTTACTTACTTACTTACTTACTTACAAATACTTCAAGGGCTTATTAGAAAAGGTCTTGTTATTATAGCATTAAAGTCTCAATAAATTATATTCATAAACAGCTAAAACAGCAAAGTTATTAGCGTTTTTTTATATCCCAAAATGTCACTCAATTTATGGAAATATTGTACGATTAAAATGGAGAAACACTGCGAGTAGTATTTACTAGTAGCAATTGTTATGAATGATTGATTGAATTATGAATTTGCCAATTAGGACAAATTTTCGTGGACAATTTTTGAGATTTCGTTTTTTTTTACTTTTGACTACACAAATAAGATCAGTAACGGTTAAGGATAGAGCCCCATCTTTTTTTAGGTACTAAGTAATTAATAAAAAAAATAACCGACTAGGTACATTAAAAAAAAAAACACTAAAAGGATCAAAATAACTTTAATTTCGGATGTCGGTGTTGAAACACCGACTAACAACAACAACAATACCGTGAACGGTATTGTTTGTTTTTTATTTAACACCGACTTCCGAAATTAAAGTTATTTTGATCCTTTTATTTATTTATTTTTTTGTAAAAAGTTTTTTATTTCACACTTTTTAGTTGCGATACACTTATAAACAGAGTGCCTATTTCTCACGACAATTTCAATTATCCCAAACACTGCTAGGTTACATTGTTTTATTATAAAGTTCCTGTGTCTACCTTCCACCTTCCGGCTCCATCATCAGATCAATTCGATAGTAGGTACCCTATAGCCAAAGTGAATCTCATGACAATTCTAATAAGTCCAAACACGGCTAGGTTACATTGATTAATTACGAAGTTTCAGTGCCTACCTTGCAGTTCCATCATCATAATCAGATCACTTCGATGATACCATTTCCAACGTAACTATTTAGAACCATTTATTTATTTGTATTGTCATAGTCGCTTAATTATCTTCATTGTAATATCTATATGAGTATGAAGTTCCGTTGACCATTTCTGGTCTTCTTCATCAGTTCCACTTCATGAAAAAATTTTGCAAAGGTAACAAACATAAAAAAAATAATGATTAAAAAAAAATACAACCGAATTGATAACCTCTTCCTTTTTTTTGAAGTCGGTTAAAAAATAGTGTTGTAAATATAAGTGGGTGTGTACGTTTGATACTCCTTTACGCTAAATCGGCTGAACGAATAACTTATAACGGAGGTTAAGAGCATTCATCCGTTAAAACCACGCAGAAGCCAAAATCAATGATTTCCGACGGAAAATATAACAATAATGTGCACAACAATACAATTAATTATTTAGTGTCACTGTAGAATAGAAAGACTAAAAATCTGAAAGACCTCGGCCGGTACAAAGCGCTGATATTTTAAAGTGATATTAAATAATTAATTGTAGGTAGTGTAAACAAATAAGTTATTAAAAAAATTATTGTACCATGTCATAGATCGTAAATGCGTTCAATTAGAAGTCTAAAAAAAAACAAAAATGCCTCATATATTATCCTAAACTAACACGTTTAATATCTCCAAAAACGGCTAAAAATGACAGTTTTGAGATTACTTTTCTTGAATGAAAACTTACAGCAATCGTGTTTTTTTTTTTGGGCCATGCACTAGTCAATGTTATTATTTTTTTTTTTAAGTAAATTGTTGTAAGTTTACCATACACGGTTTAACTACTATCTCGCATCTGCGTAGACCGTCGACCGCTAGTTTTAAAAACGGCTTGGATAAGAACTGTTCTAATGGGAAAACTATACGATCATTTGAAAATGTTTTTGGATTTTACACTAGATTATGAAATTCCCAATAATATGACGTCAATATCTTATCTAGAAATTAAACACATTATTATTATATTGTCCGTCGGAAATCATTGATTTTGGCTTCTGCGTAGTTTTAACGGATGAATGCTCTTAATTACAAATCATTCAACGTGGACGAAGCCGCTGGGAAAAGTTAGTTTGAAAATTTTGCAAATTTATTTCAATCAAATATTTTAGGTTGTAAAAAATCAATATTACTTTGAAACTCATTTGTAGCTTCATTTCCGTTCCTACGTAGGTATTAAGTTAAACATTATGTACCCAGTTAACTTCAGCAGCAGTCCTCCACGTGTCAGGCGCGTCCGCCATAACACCAGCATTATTGATGATGACATCAATCTGCTTGAACTGCGCGAGCACGAAGTTGAACGCGCTCGTGATATCTTCTTCCTTGCTCACGTCACATTTGATGAACACCGCCTTATTGCCGTGAGCTTTGTTCAGACGCTCGGCTGTCGCCTTGCCGAGCTCTTCGGCAATGTCCAAGATAGCTATATTCTGAAATTTCACTTAAATTGTGTTCGAGAATTTCTATATCCGGAAATATTTCGGGCATAAATGTCTACGATGACTATACTCCATCTGTTTAGGTACCAAACATCGTTATAGGTAAATAAGAAATTGTAAACATTTTTAGATAAAATTTTTAGACAACTTTTAGATAAAAGTTTTTTTTTTTCATTTAGTATAGCATACGTCTTTTATACGATTTTTTTTTTTAAATAAAAAGACATAAGTATCAAGATTGTTTACGTTTAGTTAACTACCTAAGCAAATGGAGTATAATTAGATATGTGATAATGTACTTATAGATATGTAGGTATTGCAGTTCGTGAATAGTTTGCACAACGTTCCTAGTAGTATCGTTTGTTTGTATTTTTATAAAGTTCTAATCATAATTATGTTAATATTGAGTAGACAATAATGTGAAGGTACTGCCTTCACAGAAATGACGATAAAAGTTACCTTTGCTCCATGTCTTAGGAAACTCTCCGCATACCCAGCCCCCAAGCCTGAAGCACCGCCAGTTATTAAGAATGTCATATCTTTAGCGTCCCACTGCGCCATTATTCTAGCAATGCACCTGATAAGGAACTAACGAATGTTTCACTCAACGAACGATAGTTAATTCTTATGATAGCTATTATACCTATAGAAACAAGATACTGTAGGTATTAAATCTTGCTATCAGTTGACGAATTCACATAATAAAAAATTAAGTCATATTCTAGTAATTTAATCATTAACATCTTAAACAGGCTGAGTACCTACTTCTTGTAATTTTTATTGAAGGTGCTAAAAAAAACCCGTTTTACTACTATTTTGATTCATCATACATTTAAAAACACTTGAATTTATTAATAATAATAATTATAATAACTCTTTATTTCAGGCTACTAAGGCCCATAGATACTATACATAACAACAACTCTACAACAACAATAAAACTCAACAACTCTTAGAAATATTTTCATTGGACCCTGTATAAAAAAGTTTATCTACTTATTACAAAATTGTAACCTTATAACAATAGTTTAGCTGGTATCTCAGAAACCAGATATTCAATGCACTGAGTTGATCTTACGTTAATGCGATCGAAACGTTTACCGCGTTTGGCTCTCTGGCGTGCTATTCTCTAAGAAAACAGCCTTGATTGCAGCGCTGGCCGCAGCGACAAAATCTAAATACATAGGTACATAGGATTAACAATCCAATGGCCCTATACTTTAGATTGTTAATACAATGTACAGTCAGGGGTCAAAAGTGCAGTTGTACTCTACCAATGCTAAAATTTCTTTGTAGTAGAAGTTTCATAGTCCACAACTAGTTTAATCAATACTATAGATTCTATGCTACAAATCAAATCAGGCATGAATCATTGACCCTCTTGTACAAAGACATTTTAGACCCTTTAGCATTGATGGAGTGCAACTGCACTTTTGACCCCTGACTATACCTATTTGGATTTCGTCGCTGTAGCCAGCGCTGCGCTCAAGGCTGTTTTCTTGAGAATAGCACTGCTGATTAGTTAAGAGGTTAGAGCGCGAGCGGGCCAATCGGAGCGCCGAACGTTATAAACTTGTGGATCGCGTTAACGTAAAACAAACTGGCACCAAGTACTCTGACCATTTGTAACGAAATACCAAACCTAACGAATTACAAAATAAATCTTCGATCGATACTTCTACAGATTTTTGCTAGTGATGCAACGGAAGTGTCTTAACGGAAGCGGAAACGGAAGCGGAAGTGTTAATACTATGAATAAAAAGCACAATTAAATTTTTTTAAAACAACAGAAAGTTTACGTCGTAATCACGTATTTTTTTTGGTTTATTCTGCGCATCACCGCGCCTCGGTTGATGCGCAGAATAAACCAAAAAAATATATAATAATAAAGAAACTCGTTCTGTTATAAATTTTGCGGAAGTAGAAGTGGAAACGGAAGTGAAAAAGCTTGCGGAAGCAGATTTCTGTTGTAACACAAATTTTTACCAGTTAAATACAGATGTATTCTTTCGTTTAGAGTTCTATTATAAATTTTGCGGAAGTAGAAGTGGAAACGGAGGTGAAAAAAAAAAGCTTGCGGAAGCAGATTTCTGTTGCAACACTAATTTTTACCAGTTAAATACAGATGTTTCGAAAAACAAAGACGATGTGACGATGTTAGCGGTTTAGCAGTGTAGGTATTATACTCAAACAAATAGCTCCATCCAATTCATTACCTATCGCGATCCATTGTTTATACGAAGATGATATAACCATAGCAGAGGCAATTTGAGTTGAGTGATTTACTGCTGCGCTGAGTGTCGCGGGTTCGATTCCCGCACGGAGCAAATAGGGCCTTGGTGCAGTGGCGTAGCTAGGCCCTCAGGAGTATTAAACATTTTTGAAGTTTTTTTTTGTACCAAACAGACCCTACTAGCACAGAACTAGTGCCTTGAGACACCGACTAGAATGAAGAATAATGGAGATACCGACTTAAAAACATGCGAGCTCACGAAAAATTGAAGAAATGGTTTTGTCTTCATGTAGAATTGTAGACTGACATAGGATAGGTTAACTTTTTATTGTGATCTTATGTAGAAAATGCAAGAACGAGCGAAGTAGGTAACCTATACACTATTAGAAGTATCAGAACATCCTATTACATATTTTCCTTATTAATTTACTAGTGGCCATTAATACGAAAAGGTTGTGGATAACATGTAGCGAAAGAAATTTAGCACATATCGGGCCTGTAGCGCGGGGGCCCCGTATAATTGATACGGCAGATACGGCGGTAGTTACGCCCCTGCCATGCGCCTGGGTGTCTTGTGTGTGTGGGTTTACATGTTTATGAACGAAATCAACGATACAGTAATTTCTTCAAGTAATTTCTAGTTTGCTTGCACTTATAATTATAATTAAAATTATTAATTATAAGTGCTCGCCTACGTCATAAAAGGAAACCTTGTGCAAAATTTGACGCTCCTAATCCTAGTAGTTTTGGCTGTGCGTTGATATGTCAGTCAGTTTCTCCTTTTATATATATATAGATAAAACAAATAAAAACAATTTTGTTGCATGGATTCTCTATTCACCATCTGGCTCAATGTACCTCAAATTTAGGCTTTTAGGCATACAGACGGGCATAACAAGAAATGAGGAGGACGATCTTCTGGCCAGAGAAGCTAGTCTTAATGGAATCCCATTCTGCTGCTTACCCTTATTTAGGGACTATTTTTACTTGGTCAGGGATGAGTGTACAGAGATTTGGGATTAATATTTTGACGAGATGTCGAGAGGGTCTCATCTAAAGAGGTAGATATTATGACAATTTCAGTAATTTTAATTTTGCCAACCTATTGTAGGTAGGTAATTAAGGTAATTTTCATTGTTTTTCATAGAGCAAACCTCTATTTTTTTTAGGTTCAGGTCCTATTATAGGTATTTAAGTCTGTCATAATATATATTATATAACAATTAACAATAATAAATATTTTATTTCAGACCATGGTGTCTGATTTGTAGTTCTACAGGCCAAAAGAGCAGTTATTGACGTGGTGTTCCATACGTTTTTATATTGTGAGAATAGGAGGTACAGATACCGGCACGAGTCTTGAGCGCTCGGCGAAAAAGTGGGGATCGCTTTGCGCATCTTATACATCGGCGAGCCAATCACTGTACAAGGATTGCACTCCCCGCCCCTGCGTCTCACTTCATACCACTAAAGAGACCCGATATTTCACTTCTGCGCAAGTGGAAGTCAGCGCTCAAGATCCATCCCGGTATCTTTATTGCCCGCCTGATGTTACTGATATATTTTTTGTAGGTATAAGTTTAAGTCAAAAGCAAAAGAAAGGATCACAGGTTTGTATAAATCGATAGAAGAATTATTTATTTACATAGATTTTATTTTAACAAATTCTCGAAATCAGTGAAAGCGCGATCAATAGCTGGAGTTATTTCTCGAACTGGTTTGTTGTCTACAGAAAGCCAGATTGATCCTGGGGCGCCCATTTTGAACATTTCAACCAGTGCAGTAACTGCCGACTCCACCCTGAAACGATTTAATACCATGGAGCAAAAGCAGTTTTAATCGGAATGTTCTCCAATATTACCAACATAAGTACTAGGTACCTTTTCTTTTTAGGTATGAAAATCATCTAATGACAAATCTCGCTCTTGGGGGGAGCGCGAGATAGTGTCAGACTTTTACTGACTAAAAACCCACTTCTGTTCCTTCTTTGCCTTCGTCCCAGGGCCCCGGGTTTCACTTTCATACTACCCGTGGCCCCAGTAGGCCTGCTGGGCCCCTACGATTTGCTGACATCTCCCTGAGGCGTGCTTGGAACAGTACGCGCCGTCGACGACTTGGGCTCGGTCCGGACGGTTACCGGACGATCGGAGGGCGAGCCACCCATTGCTCGCCGTCCGCAAGCCCGCGCCTACGGTGGCCAGAAATCAGGATCAGAATCCTGGCGGCGGTTGGGGCGTGAGGACCGTTGCCTCACGCGATCGGCCGCCTTCTTTACTAGCATTACTGCTTCGCAGAAGGAGGCGACCACCTGCCACTCCTCCTCGCTCCGGACCATGACCTGTACCAAGGCCCGGCGCGAGAGATTGCTGCCGCCGATCGCCCCCACGAGGATACGGCGTTGCTCTGCCCAAGCGGGGCACACCTCCACCATGTCCTCCGGGCGTCGCTTCCGCACGAATCAGGTGTAGGAACTTCCCGAACTTACCGTGTTCGGTGAGGACCTGCGTCATGCGGAAGGTGAGAACGCCGTGAGGTCTTTCCAACCACGCCTCAAAGAGGGGACTTACCGCCATAATTGTGGCGTGTGTACTAGCAAGGTACCTTTAAATTACTTACTTTTGCCAGACGTAATTTGTCGTAACAGCTGCAATCAAAATCTTCGCAACTTTTGGGTGATAAGTTCTTGTTTCTAAATTTTGCATTATGGCAGTATCGGTAGCTCCAAAACACATTGTCAAAACTCTAATGCCTGTGTCTTCATAGAATGGATCCATCTGAAAATAAGAATTGGCGGAGATTAGTATATTAGTGTCTCTGCAACAGAAGTCTGAGCCTGGCAGTTGGAGATAGTATTCTTGGTAACCAACCACAAAATCATTAAAGTTTTACTCAACTACCCAAAAGCTGCCTGTTTCTGTCAGAAGGTAATGTTTTGTAATATGTACCTACATATATATTTAGTGAGTAAATAAGTTGGCAAAAACACCTATCTATGTACTATCTAGAGGACGGTAGTTACAATCTGCTTAAAATCAATATTTTATGTTAGGGAGAATTTGATAAGCAAACTATATATAATGTGAAATTGTTTCAATAACTTGCAATACATGTACCAAAACAACTCGCCACTAATATTGGCTGGCCATACCCAAACATATCTCACCGCTAAACATTGACTGGACATACCCAAACACCTCTCACCGCTAAACATTGACTGGACATACCCAAACACCTCTCACCGCTAAACATTGACTGGACATACCCATACACAACTCACCGCTAAACATTGGACATACTCAAACACAACTCACCGCTAAACATAGGACATACCCAGCGAAACTCACCACTAAACATTTGACATACCCAAACACCACTCACCGCTAAACATTGACTGGACATACCCAAACACAACTCACCGCTAAACATTGGCTGAAGTGCAGGACAGCTATTTTTGTTCCTTTGTAAATCGGCAAATACGAAACTCTAGTCAAAGCGGCTATTGACGAGATATTAATAATGGTCCCACCAGCTCCACCTTCATCCTTCCTCATGTGCTGGACGCCTTTCAGCGTAAAGGAAACTAGACCTTGCTAGAAATTAAAAGAAGTTCGTCACTTAGTACAATCACACCCAATTATAAAAACGAAAGTTGTATGTATGTCTGTCATGGTGTGTGTTACTCCTTCACGCGATCTAATCCAACATCCAAATCTGTTCAGATGATTTAGTCTGAACGGACTACTACCAGGATAGTTTATATCCGAGATTATACAGATAGGCTATAATTTATAATAGGAAAAGCACAAATTCCCATTGAGTTTACCGCTGGTTGAAGTTAATCTGGAAAAATTACAATGCAAAAATCGTAAAAGTCGTAAAAAGTCAATGTTATTATGAAACTTAGTTTCACTTCTGTTCCTACATGTTAACTTCGTGTTAATATACCCAGTTAATGTTAGAAGCAGTTCTCCACAGGTCAGGCCCGTCCTCCATAACGCCAGCATTGTTGATGATGACATCGATCTGCTTGAACTGCGCGAGCACGGAGTCGAACGCGCTCGTGATGTCTTCTTCCTTGCTCACGTCACATTTGATGAACACCGCCTTGTTGTCGTGAGTTTTGTTCAGACGCTCGGCTGTTGCCTTGCCGAGCTCATCGGCAATGTCCAAGATAACTACATTCTGAAATGTGGTTTAAATTTTGTTCTAGAATATTTGTTTCCGAAAATTAACGAGTTATTCTATATCTTGGGTCTAGATATCGATCATGACTACATAAAGGTATCTAGGTATGTATTGCAGATCGTGAACCATTTGTAAAACCATCCAAGTGGTTTAAATGAGTACTATCGTTTGTGTATATTTTGACGTTTCTTATCATAATCATTTTTCAGGTACTGACCTACCATTGTCTGTGTACTAGGGTTGTTGCGGATGCGGATTATTAGAGACCCACATTCGCGGATGCGGATTTCAGGATTATTATTAAAACTATTCCAATTTTAAGTATGGTAGACAGCGCATCAAGTTATTACAAAACGGTTTTGCTCAATCGAAATTGATCTCTACGTTTGACATGTAATAGAAAATTGTTTTGAGGAAAGGAGGAGGCTTTTTCACCAATAACACACTCAAAAAAAAAAGTATCTGTTTCCGACTATTTTTAAATGCATTTAAATGCATGAAAAAAAATGTTTCTGCAGAAACATTTTTTTTAGATTGCTCTTGTTTCAGAAATGATAACATAAATTTTGAAAAAAAAAAACGAAAAAAAAGTACAAAAAAGGCAAAACACTCTGTTTGGGCAATAATTGCTTTGACTTACTATATTATTCCCTCTCCTAGAGAGGAGGCCTGAGTCCCAACAGTGGGAACATTATAAGGCCGACTATGCTATGCTTGGGCACGCCACAATTATGGCGGTAAGTCCCTTCTTTGAGGCGTGGTTAGAAAGACCTCACGGCGTCCTCACCTTTCGCATGACGCAGGTTCTCACCGAACACGGTAAGTTCGGGAAGTTCCTGCACCGGATTCGTGCGGAAGCGACGCCCGGGTGTCGCCACTGTGTGGACCGCCCGGAGGACACGGTGGAGCACACGGTGGAGGTGTGCCCCACTTTAGCAGAGCAACGCCGTGTCCTCGTGGGGGCGATCGGCGGCGGCGATCTCTCGCGCCGGGCTTTGGTACAGGCCATGGTCCGGAGCGAGGAGGAGTGGCAGTCGGTCGCCTCCTTCTGCGAAGCAGTAATGCTAGCAAAGGAGGCGGCCGATCGCGTGAGACAACGGTCCTCACGCCCCAATCGCCGCCGGGATTCCGATCCCGATTTCCGGCCACCGTAGGCACGGGCTTGCGGACGGCGAGCAATGGGTGGCTCGCCGTCCGACCGTCCGGTAACCGTCCGGACCGAGCCCAAGTCGTCGACGGCGCGTATTGTTCCACGCGCGCCTCAGGGAGATGTCAGCAAATCGTAGGGGCCCAGCAGGGTCGAAGCCTACTGGGGCCATGGGTAGTGTGAAAACGAAACCCGGGGCCCTGGGACGAAGGCAACGAAGGAACAGGAGTGGGTTTTTAGTCAGTAAAAGTCTGACACTATCTCCCGCCTCGCCCAAGAGCGGGGGATGTCATAAGATGATTTTCCCACCGAAAAAAAAAAAAAAAAAAAAAAAAACTATGCTATGCTATATTATTTATCACATAAATGTCAATGAAAAAAAAACAAATAATAATCCGAATATTTATAAAACAGAGTAAAAAACACTAAAGAATTCACAGTGGAAATCACGTCGATAAATAAAACAAAACCTGTAGAATCTTGTCACCAATGCTTCCTACGGGTCAGTGTCAGTAAGCGAACGATAATAGCATATTATGTAAGTTTGTAACAAAAACACGTGCCACACGCACGCGCCTCTCTGCTGGTCCGCCCACTTTCTTTACATGTCTACCTGTCGCAGTTACAAATCCGCATCCGTTAAAGATCCGCATTAATTTGATGCGGATGCGGATACGGATGCATGTAATGTGTACGTACCTTTGCTCCATGTCTTAGGAAACTCTCCGCAAATCCAGCCCCCAAGCCTGAAGCACCGCCAGTTATTAAAAATGTTTTATCTTTAGCGTCCCACTGCGCCATTATTCCAACTATGCACTTGATAAGGTACTAAAAAGTGTTTGGTGCAGACACAAGATACTGTTATTATCTAAAGTTATCATTAATGCTATGCAATCAGTTGACGAAATTTTATCTTAATAAAAATATAAACTTTGTTGCCACAGTCAAGGTTCTTGAGTTTCTGCGTTCCTTTTAAATATTGATAGATAGAGAATGCAGTATCTCTGAATGTACCTACATACGTAGAGTAAATAGTGTAAGTAGGTACCTAATCTTCACGCATTAGATTTGAATTTTTCTATTAACAATCATTTAGCTGAGCAATTAAATTTTTCACCAATTTTCCCTGACTGGACGTTATTATTATTATATCTTAGCCTATACTGTCATAGCTAGGCAAAGGCCTCCCTCCATTTCTTCCATTGTTTCCGCCTCAGAGCCACTTCTTGCCAATTCTTAAAAAAGAATTTCCTGAATTGACGCAGATATGGAAAAAAATGGATTTTTTATTTGTCTTTATAGCGGCAATACAAATATACGGATCTACCTTTTATAGCAGAACTTTTTATGTCATAATATTGTTAGTTAATTTCATATCCGTCGAACTATCATAACGCAGAAAATTCACAGTCAGAATCGTCTTTTGGCACACATTTTATATCGATGGTTATTAGCTGCGGTGGTAGTAGTAATATCAAAACGGTAACCTAAAATTAATTACAAAACACTGTCGGTTTACATAAGGTCGACGGAGACCCCTGTGGGGGTGTGGTTATAAAAAAATAAACACGAAAGCTAAGGCGGGAGCTCCGCTCCATTCTGTTCCCGCCTTAGCCTTCTAACCTAACCTGTCCATGTCGGTGTGTTTTAATTATCATATTTTCATTTTACCAGACGCCTAGAAAGTTTGTGCACACTATTTCATCTCTAATTTCTGCTGTTACTTTTTACATGATTACTTTTGGCATGATTAAGGAGTTAATTTCAGATCAGAGTGTAACCTAATATTTTGTTTAATTAATTATTTAAATGTAGTGGCTCCTAATAATATAGTTGATTATGAACAAAAGTGGTTTTAATTGGTCCCAGTAAGAAGCATGCAAATAAGGATGCTTGCTTTAAGCAAGCAGAATTCAGGCAGGCATGTAGCATGCAAACAGACATGCAGCATGCAAGAAGGCATGCAGCATGGAAGCAGGCATGCAGCATACAAGCAGGCATGAAGTATGCATGCAGGCATGCTGTATGCAATCAGGCATGCAGCATGGAAACAGACATGCAACATGCATCAGGCATGCAGCATGCAAGCAGGCATGCAGCATGCAGCAAGCATTGTTTTTGTCTCGGCTCCGGCGCTGCAGGATTTGGTTAGCTCCCCCCCCCCCGGGCCCTACCCCTCCGCGCTTATGCGGGCTTGAATTACATTCGGGTAGGGGCGTAGGGCAGGCAAGACTGTGTGAAGTCGGTTTTGCAGCGATGCGTTTTTGTCACAAAATTTTTAATTTGCTATCTTTGGCCAATAACATAAAGTTATTTTGTAAATTGGCGAAATTTATAGTTCTAAAAATATGTCAAATAATGCATTTAGCAAAAACGACGTCGGTCAATAGTTTTCGGTAAAATGAAATTCGAACAAAAAAATTTCGTAAAAGTGATCGGTTCCCCATACCAAATAATCGTCTTTCTAAATAAACATTACGCTAAACGAAATCATGCGTATTATTAACTATGGCAAAGGTAATTATGCCAAATAAAATTCTGCCATGTTAAAAATATGTCATTGTAAATTCGGACACATAAACATTCTGCCATACAATAGTTATGCTAAATAATTTTTATGCATTAAAAATATTCGATCAAAGAAGATTATGCCAAGTGTGTTATGCCAAATAAATTTCGGAGTATCAAGATTCTGCCAAATAGAAGGAACCCCAAATATGCACCCTGAGATAATTTTAACTTTTCACCTTTTACGATTCCTGAGATATAGGCCGCTTACAGACAAACCAAAAAAAAAAATACGGATTTTATTATTATTTATTATATATATATACTTTATTGTACACTTATTAATGTGGACAGAGACAATAGGCACAATCACAAAGGTACGAGTAATAACTTATTTATGTAATACAATATTACGGTAACAGAAGCTTCCTAAAATCTTTAAAAGCACTATCAATAACTGGTGTAATATTTTTAACTGGTTTATTGGCATTGGACAACCAAATTGATCCCGGTGCGCCTGTTTTGAACATTTGAAGCATAGCTGCAACTGCTGATGCCGGTCTGAAAATAAGCAAAATGTATTTCTTTACCATCTCATCATGGGCCTAGTTTACTCTTAACTTTGATCGGGTGGGTTCCAGTCTCAAAGGATGCAGCGAATGAAACCACCACCGTTAGTATGCATCATCCACCATCGGCTTAAGAATTGATTTTTAAATATTTGGGCATTATACAGATTTAAATCATATCATTAATCATTCAAAGTCCTCCCTAGTGTGGGACAATGTTTTGTTTTTTTTAGGGTTATGTACCTCAAAAGGAAAAAACGGGACACTTATAGGATCATTTTGTTGTCTGTCCGTCTGTCTGTCAAGACCCTTTATCTCAGTAACGCGTGAAGGTATCGAGTTGAAATTAAAACCATACACTAAGATCTGCGGTCCCTTGAAACTGAGAAAAAATTAAACTTCTAAGTTAACGAAAAAAAAAGATACGGCCGTTTATGTCGCAAAAAACGTGCGTTTCGACACTCTCAAAGGAATTCATAGGGTACTTCCCGTTGACCCAGAATCCTGAAATTTGGAATAAAAGCAAGGTCATATAGTATAGATAGAGGAATAAATCTGAAAAAAGAAAATTTGTTGTTATGTCACAAAAAAAAATCCATTTTTTTGCGATTCGAAAAATCTTCGAGACTCCATTCGGGAATTGAACTATTCACATACTCTTATGTAGGTAAGTTTGTACGGAACCCTTAGTGGGTAAGTCCGACTCGCACTTGCCCAGTTTTTTTAAATGAATAAAATTCCTTTTATAAACGAGTACTTGTATAAAACGCCGGTTCAGAGTATAATATAGTCAATTCATCAAAAATCAACTTCTAAAAAGATTCAAAAATGAATGAGTACTTTATATGTAGGTATTATTCAAATTTCAAAAGAGCGTAAAAACTCGAGTAGAAAACTTACTTCTGAAACTTGATCCCTTCGGTCACAACCTTGTTGGCCAAAATCTCTCCAATTTTTGGTTCATATGCCCTTGTTTCCAAGTTTTGCAATAGTGGAGTATCAGTTAGTCCTATACACATAGTTAGAACCCTAATACCTGTGTTTTCGTAGAATGGTGCCTCCTGTAAACGAATATTAGGGAAATTAGTAACATAAGAAATGCATCGTTATTGTTAATGGTGAAGGAAAACATCGTGAAACCGGCATGTCCTTGAACCAAAAATTCAAGATGATCCCTTTCTTAAGGAGGTGGCCTGATTCCCAGCAGTGGGAACATTATCGGACCGATTATTACGCTATTTACCTAATGGTTGAAGAAAGATAAATAACTGAGTTGGGTCATTTATAATATTATCAGTACCAACCTATCTGGTTTATTGTTTGCTAAGCAAGCATGTCGCGCGTATCAGCGTTTTTCATGTGTTATTATTAGATCAAACACATCTACACTGTTATTACAAAGAGGTAAATTTTGTAAGTTTGTTTGTAGAAAGTAATCTCTGGAACTACCAAATTGATATTAAAAATTCTTTTACCAACAGAAAGCTACATTATTTCTGAATTATATTTTTAGGCCAATAATGTTTGACACCCAGTACCTAAAATGGCAAAGGGTCAGTCAGCTAGTCGATAATAACTCTGTATACCAAGT
This sequence comes from Mythimna impura, assembly GCA_905147345.3. Classification (NCBI taxonomy): domain Eukaryota; kingdom Metazoa; phylum Arthropoda; class Insecta; order Lepidoptera; family Noctuidae; genus Mythimna; species Mythimna impura. Next base: position 18,141,111 of record LR990356.1, on the reverse strand, counting down.
ATACAAAGGAAGCGTGTTAGGTCCCACCTTATTCCTGATATATATTAACGACCTGGGTCTGCTCAAACTCTCCAATGGTAGGATCATAACATTTGCAGATGACACAGCAGTTCTCTTTAGTGCTGATACGTGGGATGAGGTTTTTTCACACGCTAATGGGTTTCAACGCTGTTTCCTACTGGTTACGAAATAACATTCTAACGCTTAACACAGATAAAACCAATTATATGACCTTTTCTATAAAAGCTAATAGTAACATATCAAATACCTCAATGAATCCCTCTCACACGATAGTATCACACACCTGCGAAAACCCACATAACAACCTATGTAACTGCACGCACATTCGCAATACTAAATACGTTAAGTACTTGGGAGTCATGATAGACAATACACTAAGATTCCATGAACACATAAATACACTTAAAATTAGGCTACGCAAACTAATATACATCTTCAAAACCCTGAGACAAGTAGCTGATGACAAATTAAAGTAATCAGTCTATTTTGCCCTCGCTCAATCGCTCCTAACATACTGCATCTCTGTCTGGGGAGGTGCTCCGAAATCCACGATAATCGAATTAGAGAGAACTCAGCGAGCTATACTAAAAGTGTCCTTATTTCTACCCTACCGCTATCCCACAGAGCTACTATACAAGGAGGCTAAAGTTTTGACAGTACGCCAGCTTTTTATCTTAAGCATCATATTAAAACAGCACTCGTTAATTACCTATCATCCTTCGGCCTCGCTTGGTAAAAGACGGTACAATCCTGTAAACTGTCGTCACATACATCATTCCACTCAATTTTCGAAGCGGTTTTTTCGCTACTTAGGTGCATTTCTATATAATAAAATAAATCGTATATCACCTATAGTTAACCTACCTAGAATCATGTGCAAAAAGAAAGTGAATGCATTCCTCCAGGAACTAAGTTATGAGAGTACGGAAAAATTACTTACCACCATGGTGTAATAATATTCTTATACATACACTCGCGTACTCCATCCAATTTTCTTAATCCATAGCAACAACTCACAACACTCACTAAACTATCCTCATAAACGCACAACCAATTACATACCACTCACACAAACACACCCCTACCCCACTACATCACACACTTCCCATGCAAATAACACACAGAACTTAGTACAATTTATTTAAAATCACTGACTCGCCAACTGATCTTAGCGAGTCTGTGAATGCATGCAAATTATTCTTGCTACCCTAATATTGTAATTTATGTGATCAGTGTACGAGTAGATTATAGTAAGTTTATAAGCAAATGTAAATGTTGGAGATCCTGGTGTCCTGAAATACAGACCTTGAGCCTAGCTTAGGCACCAGTCTCCCACAATATTGAATAATAAAAAACTTTTTAGAAAAAAAAAATAACCGACTTCACTAAAACAAAAACACTAAAAGGATCAAAATAACTTTAATTTCGGATGTCGGTGTTTCTCGGTATTGTTTGTTTCTTATTTAACACCGACTTCCGAAATTAAAGTTATTTTGATCCTTTTAGTGTTTTTGTTTTAGTGAAGTCGGTTATATTTTTTTTCTAAAAAGTTTTTATTTCACACTTTTTAGTTACGATACACTTATAAACAGAGTGCTTATTTCTCATGACAATTCCAATTAACCCAAATACTGCTAGGTTACATTGTTTTATTATAAAGTTCCTGTGTCTACCTTCCTCCTTCCGGCTCCATCATCAGATCAGTTCGATAGTACCTTATAGCCAAAGAGCATCTCACGACAATTCTAATAAGCCCAAACACGGCTAGGATACATTGATTAATTACGGAGTTCCTGTGCCTACCTTCCGGCTCCATCATCAGATCAGTTCGATAGTACCTTATAGCCAAAGTGCATCTCATGACAATTCTAATAAGTCCAAACACGGCTAGGTTACATTGATTAATTACGGAGTTCCAGTGCCTACCTTCCGGCTCCATCATCATCATCAGATCACTTCGATGATACCATTTTCAACGTAACTATTCAGAATCATTCATTTATTTGTATTGTCATAGTCGCTTAACTATATCTTCATTGTGATTATCTATTTGAGTATGAAGTTCCGTTGACCATTTCTGGTCTTCTTCATCAGTTCCACTTCATCAAATGTTACTTTTTGACTGTAAGTGCTTAAGTTCTTGATGAAAATACTAAAATTACCATAGGGTTGCCTATAATTTTTGAGGAGTTCCCTCGATTCCTCATGGAATCCATCATCAAAACTGGATTTTGAAAAAAATGGGACCAATCTGGAAGCCTATCCTATAAAGAGAAAAAAAAATTTTGCAAATCGGTCCATAAACGACGGAGTTCTGAGGTAACAAACATAAAAAAAAAAATGATGATAAAAAAAAAAAAATACAACCGAATTGATAACCTCCTCCTTTTTTAACCGACTTCAAAAAAAAGGAGGAGGTTATCAATTCGGTAGTATTTTTTTTTTTTTTTTTTTATCATTATTATTTTTTTTTTTTTTTTATGTTTGTTACCTCAGAACTCCGTCGTTTATGGACCGATTTGCAAAATTTTTTTTTCCCTTTATAGGATATGCTTCCAGATTGGTCCCATTTTTTTCAAAATCCAGTTCTGATGATGGATTCCATGAGGAATCGAGGGAACTCCTCAAAAATTATAGGCAACCCTATGGTAATTTTAGTATTTTCATTAAGAACTTAAGCATTTAAAGTCAAAAAGTTACATTTGATGAAGTGGAACTGATGAAGAAGACCAGAAATGGTCAACGGAACTTCATACTCAAATAGATATCACATTGAAGATATAGTTAAGCGACTATGACAATACAAATAAATGAATGATTCTGAATAGTTACGTTGAAAATGGTATCATCGAAGTGATCTGATGATGATGATGGAGCCGGAAGGTAGGCACTGGAACTCCGTAATTAATCAATGTAACCTAGCCGTGTTTGGACTCATTAGAATTGTCATGAGATGCACTTTGGCTATAAGGTACTATCGAACTGATCTGATGATGGAGCCGGAAGGTAGGCACAGGAACTCCGTAATTAATCAATGTATCCTAGCCGTGTTTGGGCTTATTAGAATTGTCGTGAGATGCTCTTTGGCTATAAGGTACTATCGAACTGATCTGATGATGGAGCCGGAAGGAGGAAGGTTGGCACAGCAACTTTATAATAAAACAATGTAACCTAGCAGTATTTGGGTTAATTGGAATTGTCATTAGAAATAGGCACTCTGTTTATAAGTGTATCGCAACTAAAAAGTGTGAAATAAAAACTTTTTAGAAAAAAAAAATAACCGACTTCACTAAAAAAAACACTAAAAGGATCAAAATAACTTTAATTTCGGAAGTCGGTGTTAAATAAGAAACAAACAATACCGAGAAACACCGACATCCGAAATTAAAGTTATTTTGATCCTTTTAGTGTTTTTTTTAGTGAAGTCGGTTATTTTTTTTTTCTAAAAAGTTTTTATTTGAAGTCGGTTAAAAAGTATATTGAGTATTTGCTATTTATTGCTCTGTATTTTGTAATGTTGTGGCGAGAAAATAAATAAATTTATTATTATTATTGTATAGTAGTGTTATTCTAGGTGTCGGTACCGATCATCTTCACAATTTAGTACCTAATAAATAAATTGAAAATAATTATTTGAAAAGAGTATGAAGTTTCTTGCCCGTACTTCTTGATATGTCACACAAACGAGTATCTATCAATTATAACGGTAATATATCTATATAAAAGGAGAAACTGACTGACTGACATATCAACGCACAGCCAAAACTACTGAGATTTAGTGTGTGAAATTTTGCACAAGGTTTCCTTTCATGATGTAGGCGAGCACTAAGAAAGGATTTTTCAAAATTACCCTCTAAGTGGAAGAAAAGGGGGTCTGAAATTTGAATGGAGAAACCTACATTCACGCGGGCGAAGCCGCAGGCAGAAGCTAGTTCATAATATGAAATTTGTAATTTTGACATTCAAAAATTAATTAATTGGTCTACAATGCGTTCCAAATAAGAATAGGATCGATTGACAGGTAGTGACGTCACGTCATACTGTCAAATCGAAGAATTATGGTGAGCAAAACAAGAAAATTTTAAAATTTTATTTATAGAACTGTGAACGAAAATAGTTTAATCAGAATCCAGTTCTTCAATTTTGCTCATCTCCGAGTTCTTCAATTTTACCCGATTTCTTGCTATTTGACAGTATGACGTGACGTCACAACATGGCGTCGATCCTATTCTTATTTGGAACGCATTGTAATTGAAATTATTTAACTTAGATTTTATCGGCTGAATCCGGTCAGCTTTAAATAACTTACCGCTAAACATTGGCTGAAGTGCAGGACAGCAATTTTCGATCCATAGTAAACTGGTAAAGCTGGAGCTTTTGTCAAAGCAGCACTAGACGAAATGTTGATAATTGTCCCTCCAAGTCCACCTTCGTCTTTCCTCATATACTTGACGCCTTTTAATGTGAAGGATGCTACACCTTGCTGGAAAGAATGTAGGTAATTGGTCAAATCCTTATCACTGTTTTAATTCTAACTTACTTTTTGCCGCGATTTCGCAACCATAGTCTAACCCCCTGGGATTTTAGAATTATGCAGAACCTCCAGGCCTCCATAAAAGAGAAAATCCTTCGACTGGTGTTGTGGCTATCCGGGCAGCCACCCGATAGTTAATTTCGGACTTCTGATCTGCCCCCCTAGCCAAATTACAACCGTTTCGTGTCGAATTCCGTTCTCCAATCGGTAATGCCTCGGTGTCAGCAATTGTAGAAAACGATAAGCCATGTTGACGCGCCTGAGTCGGCCGCTTGTTCTACAATAACAAAGAAGTGTTGAACTGATAAAACTGAAATGATAGAACGAATTGTTATCGTTTCTACAACGATAACAATTCATTCTATCATTTTGAACGATGTGAACTTGGCTACGAATTTTCTATTCGTTTGTTCTGACCACGTGACTTAACGTTGAGATGATGTCATTCCCATACATTTGATTAGTTTTCGACTAGCGTTAACGATTGCAGATTATCAATTTGGCTAGGGGTGCTGTTGTGATGCAGGATTTTGAATTTTAGTTCCTATGTGGCGATATAGACGTCGATACAGATCAATATGCTTCTCCAACATGAAAATAAGTAGCCTATGATTGATGCGCTTACTTCAGAAAGCACATACATCCCACCTGTGATTATAAATTCTTCGATAGTCGTTATACGTTTAAAACCAGATATTCTTTCAAAGGGTTTCGTAGTGCCTATAAACAGACTAGACTTCTATGAAAAAATGCTCAAAAAGAAGAAATAAAGAAAAAACATTCAGAAACAATAAATAAAATTATTGGATTGTGAAAATTACATAAGCAGTACTCATATTCAGATGCGTCTAATCAAACTGGAAGTTGGGGTCGCTAACGGAAAAGGCACGGCCCTCGGCAAATGGAGGCTACACCTAGGCTTCATTAGCACTTACATAATTTATATCAGTAGCTGTCCTCCACGTGTCAGGCGTATCCATCATAACGCCAGCATTGTTGATGATGACATCGATCTGCTTGAACTGCGCGAGCACGGAGTCGAACGCGCTCGTGATGTCTTCTTCCTTGCTCACGTTACATTTGATGAACACCGCCTTGTTGCCGTTAGCTTTGTTCAGGCGCTCGACTGTCACCTTACCTAGTTCCTCGGCAATGTCTAGGATTGCTACATTCTAATAAGGACCAAAAAATAACTACATAAAGTGTTAAAGTTAGCGTTACTTTGTTATTTTAATACCTACTAGTTTTTGCCGGTAGCTTTGAACGCGTGAAAATTTAAAACTATAAGTAGGTACAAAAACTAAAACCTTGTGTATATAAGCATAGTAAACCTACTCCAGGTCATGGTTTACCCTTATTTGATACAGGGGTTTGATCTAAATTCTTTTAGTTGTTCAGACATATTTGGTTAACAAACATTTGTAAACAAGCCATTTAAAATACTACTAAATTAAATAAAAACTGCCTCTTTATTTATTTCAAGTGAATTTATGCAATGACATAGAAGCAGTAATATTATTGACTCCAACCTACATAAAAATAATGTGATTAAAAAATAGTAATAATTATATTAAACCGGAAATTAAATGATTAAAATGATACTCACAATATTAATTCCATACTATCGAAAATGAATAATAATGTTGTTTATTTGTGTATGTTACAATTAAATTCAATGGTTTGTATTTTGCATATATTGTTTGTATTTGTACCTTTTATACCACTTACTAGTTTATGTATTATGTTTAAAAGAAGTATAATATAGATACATTCCGTTACTAGCGTTCCAAAGCTAACAACCAATTTTTATTTAAACAATCAATGTTTATTTAAGAACGTTATTTATGATATGAATAGCAATTTAAGTAAATTAGCTTGCGTAGGTAGAAATTAATACTAGTAAGACTATATTAAACAGTTACCTTTGCACCTTGTTCTAAGAAAGCTTGCGCGTACAGAGCTCCTAGCCCAGAAGCTGCTCCGGTAATCAAAAATATCTTGTCTTTAGCGTCCCACTCCGCCATATCGTAACGACAGAATCACTAATAAAAGTAAGTATATTCTAAGATTGTTATTTAAATACTCGAATGTTATCGACGACCTAGTTTATGACATGTACTTTGTCACATTCTTAATCAGTCCGCTATTATTGATTTATTTAATATACAGTTAAGTACTTTATTGTACACCTCATAATAACACAAGACAACATTGGTAAAAACAAGTCTACCATAGGTGATCTTATCGCTTAGGGCAATATTTTAATGATAACCTTTGGTTGGACTGAACGAAAGGAGAGAGATTGGCCATGCTGGAAAATAGACCGCCCTTTTAATTAAATATTCCTACATTTACCTATTCTTACATTTTTTTCACTAGTCAAATTACTGTTTAACTGAAACATACCTTTAAATACAGACTAGTTAGTTTAATGATATTTAGTCGAGTTATTTCTCATGTTGGTATCATGTGAATCGATTATCTGTGTCGTAAATTGTCACATTGATATCAGTTGACAACAACGTGACCAACTTAATGGCCATATTGAATTGAGTGACTTTTAATTACTCTTGATTAAATACCTATAGTTGTAGCCACTTCGTGGCCGCACATGAGATAGCACTATAAAACTTCAATGAGGTTATTACGTAAACTTTTCCTTAAATATGACCAATGAAATACACTAAAAACTTAACTATTGGAGACTATTTCTCATACATACACTAAAACTATTACTTTAATTGCCGAAGTTATTATAAAAAAAAAAAAATTACTCTAGTTGACCTCTCAGTGACAGTGACATGGCTAACTTTTTAAAGTTCACCAAGCAAACAACTGGCCACGTCGAATGATACAGAGCATGTTATGTTTTGTCTCAATTTTCTTACTTATTTCGTATATATGCTTCTCACTTCCGCACTGGCCTGTCTCATGGCTACATCTAGAGGTATATAATCTAAGTTCTTACTCAACACTCACAGTCGAAGGGCCCCAAGTACAAAATGTATGGCAATGAAATTACCGGTCACACCACTTATCACGTTACTTCTCCGTAGGTAATGTCATTGCCATACATTTTGTACTCAGCATTTGGCGGGAATGCTAACAGAAAGTCATTTGTCTAACCCTGGTGAGCCCTGGTGAACGGATTAAATCCAAATATTTAAACGCAATCCATGATTTATTCGAGTGAACCTGCATTATATAAAAATACACACATACGACTTGTACACTGCCACAATAGTTCGCACAAATATTTGCTAATGAAAATCATCTTAAGTGAGATACTCAAAAAGTTTTGAGAAATTAAAAAACTAACTTCTATGGATAAAATATTTTTATTAAATCTTTTCAAAGAACTCTCCACGCCTCTATACAAAGTTTGGACTAATCCAAACTTACAAAGTTTACATGACCATACCAAGACAAACAATTCCCTTTCAACTTTTCAGTCACTGGCGACTCGGATAGCAATCCATCAATCTATCAATCTATCAATCAATCAGTCAATCTATCAATCTATCAGTCAATCTATCCGAGTCGCCAGTGACTGAAAAGTTGAAAGGGAATTGTTGACAAACAATCAATCAATCAATAAATCAATCAATCAATCAATCAGTCTATCAGTCAATCTATCAGTCAATCTATCAATCTATCAATCTGTCAATCTGTCAATCTATCAATCTATCAATCTATCAATCTATCAATCTATCAATCTATCAATCTATCAATCTATCAATCTATCAATCTATCAATCTATCAATCTATCAATCTATCAATCAATCTATCTATCAATCTATCAATCCATCAATCTATCAATCTGTCAACCTATCAATCTATCAATCAATCAACCTATCAATCTATCTATCAATCAATCTATCAATCTATCAATCTATCAATCTATCAATCTATCAATCTATCAATCTATCAATCTATCAATCTATCAATCTATCAATCTATCAATCTATCAATCTATCAATCTATCAATCTATCAATCTATCAATCTATCAATCTATCAATCTATCAATCTATCAATCTATCAATCTATCAATCTATCAATCTATCAATCTATCAATCTATCAATCTATCAATCTATCAATCTATCAATCTATCAATCTATCAATCTATCAATCTATCAATCTATCAATCTATCAATCAATCCATCAATCTATCAATCTATCAATCAATCAGTCAATCTATCAATCTATCAGTCAATCTATCCGAGTCGCCAGTGACTGAAAAGTTGAAAGGGAATTGTTGACAAACAATCAATCAATCAATAAATCAATCAATCAATCAATCTATCTATCAGTCAATCTATCAATCTATCAATCTGTCAATCTGTCAATCTATCAATCTATCAATCTGTCAACCTATCAATCTATCAATCTATCAGTATTGACTGATAGATTGACTGATAGATTGATAGATTGCTATCCGAGTCGCCAGTGACTGAAAAGTTGAAAGGGAATTGTTTGTCTTGGTATGGTCATGTCTTCACATGACCAACCCTCTTCAGGAGGGTTGGGAATTGTTGGAGGAGGATGGAACGCATGTTACTAAAAGAGTTATGATGGATGGAGAGAGAGACCAAAGAAAAGATGGATGGATTGTGTGAAGAATGATATGAAAGAAAAAGAAGTTAGTGATAGCATGACGAGTGACAGGGCAGAATGGAAGAAAAAAACGTGTTGCGCCGACCCCAAATAACACGGGACAAGGGCAGAAAGATGATGGACGTTAGTATGTTTTTATGGAAAGCCATCTAGCTAAAACTTAATAACTGCTAGATTACAAGTACAGCATTTTTATTTTATATTAAAATAAATGAAAATGTGTAAATGTGATTAAATACTGGAAAGATTAAATTGGTATTATTTTTTATTCATAATTTTAATAAAAAACCCACTGCAAGAAGTAAATAAGTCATTTTAACAATTTTTATTGTCATTTACGTAAATCGTACATTATGTGATAATTATGATTTTTTTTAGAATGTGTCATTTTGAGAATTTGTCATTTTGAGAATGTGTCATTTTGATAATGTGGCATTTTGCTAATGTGGTATTTTGAGAAAAGACATTTTGCGAATGTGTCATTTTGCTAATGTGGCATTTTGCTAGTGTGGCATTTTGCGAAATGTCATTTTGCGAATGTGGCATTTTGCGTCAATATGTCATTTTGCGAATGTGGCATTGTGCGCCTAATCCCAAAGTTTCACGCGTCTGAAAAAATTTTCGAAACATTTTTTCCAGTCCACCGCAGACACCTCTTAAATTATAATCGGACAGGAAGACCGCAGCAGGCAAGTTGTTCCAGTCACCCCAATGTTTGAGTCGAGTGTGGCGAAACTCTTGGTCCGGTCCGTAGAGGTTTCAACAGCGTAAGGGTGGATACTCGCCGTTCGTCGGGTTGTCCGATGGTAGAAATGAGATGGTCAAATCTAGTCATGCAATTCGCGCGCACACTCTCCAAAATGCACCATCCCATTAACAGTTGAGTTTAAGTCGTCGAATGGATCCCGTTAAGGACTTGTGGTAGAGGCTCTGATTTACCATTGTCCATAATGTGAGACGTCAAAAAAAAAGGGATACTCGGTCCCCAAGCCTGACGCACCTCCAGTTATTAAAAATGTTTTAACGCGTTTCACTGTGCCAACTTAATAATGTTTCTTTCAATTATCTATAGTTAAATCTCCATATGATAGCGATGTAGAAACAAGATTATTATTGAATCATAAATATTTTGCTATCATTGACAAAATTATATAATAATAAAGATTCAAACTTTTATCAAGGTCATTTTTACACCACCTGCTCGATAATGCCCTTTTATAATCATACAACCATCAACTAATACTTAAAGCAAGTCATTCTGTCCCTAGGGAGATAATTTAGTTTTATTGTTATATCTTTACAAATCAGAAGAAAACCCTAAGAAATTTAAACCAACCGCATCCCAGTGTAAGTTTTAGCTTAGTGTTTTGTATCTCCTGGAACGACTAGTGTCAATTTGACTACTTTTTGGACGCTGCCATTTTTAGATAACCACTGACAAGTCGATCCAAAGACTCTAGTGTGTAGGAGTCGGCGGTAGGGAAAGCAGAGTTGATTCTCTCCGCGCCTCAGCAGCGTTACCGTCACAAACTGCGTAACCGTACATTATTTCAGCATATTCAGTACTAGAATATCCAGCTATAGACAGCACTTATGAAGACACAACACAGCACAAGAGCAAGATACGCGGCAACAGTTAGTTAGCTAACAAAACATGAGCTTGTGCGACGTAGAGTTGAAACTTACTAACGCTGACGACCGTCTTGCAATTTTACTTGCTGCCCATAAAACTCTCCTCTTCCCTGTCAAACAGGCAAAAGTATTGTCAATTATACCTTTCTGAATAGCTGATAAGACAAGAATATTTTGTAGTAATTTGTATATCAGACGTAATATTTTTTACAAATTTTGTATGAAGTATTAGCAAAAGTAACAAAAAATTTAATCTTTGATTCTCTAATCAAAAGACTGACTATAAAACTTTGGCAAATATCACTATATTTGCCAAAGTTTTATAGTCATTTTTGGACTTTTAAATACTAAGAAAGATCTGTAACGGCTTAAACGATATGCTTTCCGATTGGTGCCATTTTTTTCAGAATCCAGTTCTGATGGTTGGATCCATGAGGAATCGAGGAAACTCTTCAAATATTATAGGTATATAGTGATTTTGGTATTTTCATCGAGAACTTAAGCACTTACAGTCAAAAAGTATCATTTGATGAAGTGGAACTGATGAATAATACCAGAAATGACCAAGCGAACTTCATACTCACATAGATATCACAATGAAGATAGTTAAGCGACTATGACAATACAAATAAATAAATGGTTCTGAATAGTTATGTTGAAAATAGTATCATCAAACGACCTGATGATGATGATGAAGCCGGAAGATAGGCACCGGAACTCTGTTATTAATCAATGTATCCTAGCCGTGTTTGGGCTTATTAGAATTGTCATGAAATGCAGTTTGGCTATAAGATACTATCGAACTGATCTGATGATGGAGCCGGAAGGTGGAAGGTAGACACAGTTCAGTGATCTTCTCACCAGTCCTCAGTGTACGCGTGTTATATTTTGCCAGGTCCAGTCGCTTTTCTTTTAAGGGGTAGCCGGATCTCATCCGGTGATTCTAGCACCCCTTACCTCTTACGAAACCCACGGAAAGAGATGGGATGGTGCCATTCTTTACGTCCGAACACCATACGGAAATCCGGCGACTAAAACTGTAGTTAATATGAAACCAAGGACGATAAATATTCGTTTATTTACTTATTTAATACTAAGGTAACATCAGCTTCCTGAAATCTTTAGTAAAAACATCCTCTATTACTTGTGTAATATTTACAACTGGTTTATTGGTATTGGAGAACCAAATTGATCCCGGTGCGCCTGTTTTGAACATTTCAACCATAGCTGCAACTGCTGATGCCGGTCTGAAAAAGACAATATAAATGCATTTTTTACCAATTACCTTTTATTTTTTTTAATTTGATATAAACTAGTGCTAGACTGCGATCCCACCTGATGGTAAGCAGGGATGCAATCAGTAATTATGAAGCGCACTAGTTTATTAAGAGCCATTCATTCAGTCTAGCCTTGAAAACATCTAAATTTTAATTGGACGGGAAGACCGCAGCAGGCCAATTGTTCCTACTATCTTAGTTTGGGCTTCCAGTCTAAGAGGATGCATCTGAATGAAACCACCACCATAAGCATGTATCATCCGCCATTAGTTTAAGAAGAAAAGGCTATTTTTTTTTTTTTTTCAAAAAATAAATGGATGCTTTCCCACTGCAGCATCGCCAAACGCTAAGTATACAATGCATGGCAATGACATAAGTGATGTCATTGCCTTACCAGCTCCGCTTCAGTGGAAACGCACCCTAAAGTTCTATTTAGAACTCAGTATACAGTAGTATCAAAAATTAATGTGTAAAGAGATTAAAAAATCGGGCAAGTGGGAGTCGGACTCGCGCACTGAGGATGAAAACAATTCAATTCCCGAATTGAGTTACGAAGATGTTTTTCCGAATCGCAAAAAAAGTTTTTTTTTTGTGACGTAACTACAAATTTACAGTTTTCATATTTTTAATTACAGTTTTCCTATACTTGTGCTATGAGACCTTGCTTTATCCCAAATTTCAAGATTCTAGGTCAACGGGAAGTACCCTATGAATTTTGATTCCCTTGAGAGTGTCGAAATATACATTTTTTTTTGCGACATAAAAGGCCGTATCATTTTTTTTCGTTAGCTCAGAGGTTTGATTTTTTCACAGCTTCAAGGGACCGCAGACTTAAGTATATGGTTTTAATTTCAACTCGATACCTCCACGGGTTCCCGAGACAAAGGGTCTTGACAGACAGACAGATAGATAGACAGACAGACGGACAACAAAGTGATCCTATAAGGGTTCTGTTTTTTTCCTTTTGAGGTACGGAACCCTAAAAATGAATGGGCATATTTTTTGTGTTGCTGTTTCAACAGGTAGAAAAACTTACTTTTGAAATATGATTCCGTGAGTCACGACCTTGTTTGCCAAAGCCATTCCAACATTTGGGTCATATGCCTTCTCTACCAAGTTGTGCAACAGTGGAGTATCAGTTAGTCCAAAACATATAGTTAGAACCCTAATACCTGTATTTTCGTAGAATGGTGCCTCCTGTAATCGGGAATTAGAGAATGATATTACAGCACAAGAATTGCATTGCTTTAGTTAACGGTTGAAGGATAGTAAATAATCGATTTTTGCCCCACTATATCTATAAAAATGAATAACTATTTTTCCCCTTGGTTACGTTATCACGCGTGAACGGCTGGACCAATTTCGCAATTTATTTTTCAATACACTTTCTCGAAAACACACTTATGTCTACTACCGGCAACTTACTGTTTTCCACACTAGAGCGTAACACTGCGCGAGCCCGCCCCCGCCACAATTTATATTAGTTATTGCAAGCTGGGCGCTAAGCGACTCCCACGAGACGCTGGTCGACCCCCGTTTATTTATTTCTTTGTAAGTGTATTGAAAAACGTAGTTTGATACACGTGGAAAATTGTCACTGCAGCACTCGGCTCCATAACACCCTCGAGGAATTCCACTTCGGTCGCAATGATAATTCTCCACTTTTATCAAAACGTACTATTTTTGTTGCGTTTGTTATTGTCAGGAAATGGTTCTTAAAAAAGAAAAATTAAGACATTTCAGAAAACTACAACTACACTTTTGACAGTTCAAAAATAAGATAAAATAACGTATGTCGGGTCAGCTTGTATTATATAATAATATTTCAATCTTAAACGGGAACACCCAAATACTCCGAAATATTTTATTCCGAATTTCGATGTTCCGATTTTCAAAAGTCCGAATTTCATAATACCTAAGAATTATAATGTCTATTATTAAAAATCACGAAATTTGTTTTACCGAAAGTCGTAAATGCGATTTGTTAGTTTTCCGATTTTTAAATGTTGGAAGAATCAAATGCTCGAATGGTTCTCGGTCCGAAAAACAATATTCCGATTTACAATACTTCGAATAAACTAAAAGTCAACATGTTGTGCTACAAAGTTTAGTGACAGAAACGAATCTCTGCAAAACCAACTTCACGCAGTCTTGTCTGCCCTACCCCTAGAGTGTAATTTAAACCCGAGTAGGCGCGGACGGGTGGGGCGACCCGCGAGCTGAGGAGCAGGTGGTTTGAAGGCCCGCCGCCGCGGCTGAGGCTGGCCGGCTTAGCCGGCCAGCAAGCCGAAGCTGCGGTGGTGAGCGTTAAAACCATCTGCGACGATAAGCTCGTGTGGGCCCGCCCAAACCCCGCAGCGCCGGAGCCGTGACAGTAACAATGCTTGCTGCATATTGCATGCATGCCTGCTTGCATGCTGCATGCCTGCTTGCATGCTTGCTTTCATACTGCATGCCTGCTTGCATGTTGCATGCTTATTTGCATGTTGCATGCCTGCTTGCATGTCGCATGCTTGCTTCCACGCTGCATGCCTGCTTGCATGCTGCAAATCCCCTGTATTATTGATGAATCACTTAGGTTAGGTTAGAACTTAGGTTAGAAATTTATAGGATAATTATATACACAAGGATAATAACTGTAAAAAATCTATGCAGTTATAAGTAGGAAAACGCATCTGTCATTAGTTTTTTAATTCTACCCCCTCATACTATACATAATATTACACTTCTCTCTGACAAGCAATTACGTGTTTATTTGTCATGCTATACAGTTTTACAAGGCGTTTTTATTTCGGAATTGTATTAATCGGTATTTTAATAATCGGAATTCGTATTTTTGATGTTTCGAATTATCATTAAGTCGGACTTTTTGTTATTCGATCTATTGAAACTCGGTATTTTGAAAATAGTAATTATAAACGTTAGGAATATTGAAATTTAGGAATTATAAAAATAGGAGTTCTGATAAGTCGGAGTTGTTATATTCGGAATTTTGAACCATTCGGAATTATGAAAATCGGTATTTTGAAATTCGTATTTGTGACTGTCGGAATAAAGTTTTTCGTATTTATGTAGTGTACCCATCTTAAACATGTCATATCTGGGAGTAGCTACCGCCGTATCAGACATATAATGATACCCCGTATTAATGATACCCGTATCATAAATACATCTGATACGGCGGTAATGGCCCCTGGGCAACAGGTCCCCCCCCTGAAGTGAGCAAAAATTTGTAACAACGTTCGTTCGTTTCATATATGAATAACAATTCATAACATAGCATAGTCTAATCAGCCTTTTAATGTTCTCACTGCTGGGTCTCCGCTCTAGGAGAGTAAATATACTGTAATCCACCACGCTTCCAGTGCGGGTTGATGGAGGTCACATGTCTTCGAATACATGTTATCAACGACCTTACAGCCACTAGACATCTAATTACAGGCGACGCATGTCTGTCAACACATATGATTATAGATCTGATATCTCGACCAATCAGAACACAGTACCCCGCTCCCCCGTACCAATCGAACCAATCAGAACGTAGTACCCCGCTCCCCGTACCTGGGCTAGTTGACAGAATTGTTTTGGGGCACTAGTTCAAGCATGAGGCGTCCAGTGGCTTTAAGGTCGTTGCATGTTATCCACAACCTCAAATTCTCTCACTGATATGAGTTCCACTTTCTAGTTAGTGAGAAAGTAACCTATCCAGTTAGTCGCGTATCAGAGTTAAACAGTAATTGTTAATAATAACACAGTACATAGTTTTACGCAGGGTATATCGTCCCAACACAGTCGTCAAATAAAATTAAATCTTATACAAAACTTCGATATTTGAAAAGAGAAAGTGTCAAGTTTTACTGTCCATTCTTCTCGCTATCTAAGTACCTTTTTCTTTGCTTGTGGAGATGACCAGGGAGTGTGGGATTCTTACTTTACTAAAAAACCACCACCCCGATAATCGCACATGGAAGGGGACTCCGTGACTTCTTAAAAGACCATCCCGAAACCCCCTCTGTACAACGACTAAAGAAGCCTTCTTATTTATGCTACCTTTAAAAAGGACAACTAATTAGTATCAATACATTACTCTTAATTACAAATTTTGACATACAAAAATTTATACGTTTCATTGGTCTAAAGCCTCGATTTTACAGGCCCAGTAGCTGGCTGTCAGTGATGAACAGTCACTGTGTGACAGCTACTGGGTCCGATAAAACAAAGTAGAGCCAGTACTGACCGGTTAGTTGCTGTTTGTCAGTTACTTCTCTGACTACTGACCTTCCCCCACTTCCACAAGAACAGCCCAGTAGTCGTCACTCACTCCATATGAACGCAACTAGACAGTAACCGGTCAATGCCGAAGGACAGTGGAAGTCTAGACAGATTTTTGTCCATTTTTTTTTTCTTCTGACTTTTGAGAATTTCCATCAAATGTTTACCAAAGAGTAATACCAATAGTCGTATATTTTTTTCGAATTATATCACACTGATCAGCCATTTTACTGGCCTCGTGAAATCGCAATGAGTCAGTAACACCAGGCCAGCACTAGTAACACAGTAACTGTCTCCTAAGCAGACCCAGTAATGAGAACACGTCGGGAAAATGACAGTACTATATCTGTGTCAGAAACTGGGCTGAAAAACAGGTTAAACTTACCGATAAACATTGACTAAAGTGCAGGACAGCCATTTTCGCGGCACAGTAAACTGGAAATGCTGGAACTTTAGTCAAAGCAGCGGTTGACGCAATGTTGATAATTGTCCCTCCAAGTCCGCCTTTATCTTTCCTCATATACTCGACACCATTTCTGCCCACCAGAGACTAAAGAGCAGTAACAGCCCTTTTGTGATTTTTCGTTTTATTAGTGATTCTGAAAGCGGGTTTCTTAAGCTTTCTATTGAATTAACTTACTTATTTCTAAGACTATTAGAATGGTTTTTATTTAACAGTTTTCACTTACTGCAAACGAAAAAAATTAACAATTTGGCGTGATTTCCCAACTAAAATACAGTATAAATTATACTGCAGATTAAATTTTAAGGTTTCATAACTAAAATGCAGTAAGCAATATAATTTTACAGTTCTTTAGATAGTTTTATATTTCTGGAAAAAAATTAAAAAAAAAATTAATACGCAGTAAAATTTACCGCCATACAAGCTATTTTTACTGCAAATTAAGAAAATACAATTTATTGTCACGAACTCCCAACTAAAATGCAGTAAAATCAAAGCTTGTCGCATTTTAGTTGTGAATACTTAACATTCTTTTATCATTATAAACTGACTAACACGCAGTAAAATACAGCATTACTGCAGATTAGTTTGGATAGCATAATGACACAGATATGATTATTCCTAGCTAAAGTGCAGTTAATGTCAGTTGTTAAACATAAAGATACATTATGTTATATATGTTAATATTAAGAGAAAACTGTCAAAGGAGGTTGTGCATTCTGCGCAGGGTCCTTTATTAATTAGATGTTTTTTTTTATTTTTGATATGTAAATTTTACATAAGTGAGTTGAATTATTGTGATTAAATAATAAGAAATAAACGGTCTTTAAAATGTGAACTAGCTATTTTTCTTACTGCACTAGTAAATTGAACACTTTTTTCTTAAAAAACTAACTAAAATGCAGTATTTTTTTGACCTTACTGCATGTTAGTTGGGTTTCTTGACAAAATAACTGATCCAAACGCAGTAATAGGGCTTTTTGCTGCATTTTACTAAGTTTAAAATGGTATTTTTTACAAAAAAGGCTATGCAGTAATAGGCACCAAAAAGAATAAATGGCCATAATAAATTCAGTTATTAAGATATATTTTTTTTTATTGCTTTAACGTGTGAACCTATGCCTTTACAACCTTTCTGCATTCAAATTTTTTTGCTTATACATTCTGTTGATTTTTTAAAATCAATTCTTAACTTTAAATGCGTTTTACTCGAAATCGTGATTTTGCTGTTACTGCACTTTAGTGTATGGTGGGCAGATTTAATGTGAATGATACTACTCCTTGCTGGAAAGAAAGTAATAGGTCAAAGCTGGTTAAGTTTTCACGATTTTTTTATTGCGACGGTGTTGCAAATTTTTAAAATTCTCGAATTTTCTCTACTATAATATGCATGGCTGAATAGAATGACTACCTATGTCTATTGAATTAACCGCATGGTTGGTTAACAACTTGGTTTTATAATATAGTACAGCATAATCACCTATAACATTCCCACTGCTAGGACTCAGGCCTTCTCTCTAGGAGAGAGACTGGACCGTAATCCACTACGCGGGACCAGTTCAGTGTAATGAATAACATGTCTTCGAATTTATTTTTTCCCAACTTTCACATCGCTATCTAGGCAAACACTAAGCAAAGCTTGTGGTATGAGTACTAGACAACTGATAAACATACTTATATATTTCTAAATACATACATATAGGGTGACTGGTAATTAGTGTACGATACTTAAACACGTGAATGTGCTCATGATAACCAACAACTTTTACTATAGGAACAAACCTGAAATCGCGAAAAAAAATCATCTGTTCAGTACATTTATGTTTGCCTAATTTACTGAACAGCTGATATTTTTTTCGCGATTTCGGCTTTGCTCCCATAATAAAAAATATTTGTTATCATGAGCACAATCACGTGTTTAAGTATCGTACACTAATTTCCAGTCACCCTATATTATAGATATCACGCCCAAACACAGGACAAAATAATGATCGTGCTCATCACACAGACATTTGTCTTGGGTGAGAATCGAACCCACGATCTCTGGCATAGCAGTCAGGGTCACTAACCACTAGACCAATCTTTTTTTTCGTTAACTTAGAAGTTTGATTTTTTTTTCACAGCTACAAGGGACCGCAGACCTGAGTCTATGGTTTTACTTTCAACTCGATACCTCCACGCGTTCCCAAGATAAAGGGTCTTGACAGACAGACAACAAAGTGATCCTATAAGAGTTCCGATTTTTCCTTTTGAGGTACGGAACCCTAAAAACCCTTTTTTAATACTACATAGGCTTTATTTATTTACATATACTTTATTGGACACCAAGTTAATAATGATCACAACTGGAACTTTAAACTAAAAAAAAACACAATTAGTGACCTTATCACGTTCCACAATCTCTTCCAGGCAACCAGTCCTGCCCCCCTAGCCAAGTTGCAAACGATAAACGTGAACGCTTAGTAATCTCCAATAGATTTTCAACTTTATACCTAAGAGCATAAAGTTGAAAATCTATTAAAGACTACTGAGCGTTAGCGACCGGAACGAACGAAAACACTATGTAATCTTCAATAGATTTTCAACTTTATATCCAATAACATAAAGTTGAAAATCTATTAAAGACTACTGAGAGTTTACGTTTATCGTTTGTGACTTGGCTAGGGGGGCTGGAATCTACAGAGATTTGCACTCGGTGCAATTTATTGCAAAAATACATAAAAATAAAAGATAAAAGACAAAGTACCTACATACTTATCTCTTTAATACTAAAATAGAGATACGTATTTATCTCATATTTACAAATGTATCAGCAAACTAGCTGTTGCTGGCGGCCTCGCCTGAATGTAGTTTTCTCCATACAAACTTTGGACCTCCGTTTCATCCCTTTAGTGGATGAATTTTTGAAAATCCCCTCTTAGTGCTCGCCTACGTCATAAAAGTAAGCCTTGTACTAAGTTTTACGCTCCTAGTCCCAGTAGATTCGGCTGTGCGTTGATAAGTCAGTCAGTCAGTTTCTCCTTTTATATATAACTAGCTTTTGCCCGCGGCTTCGCTCCCGTCAACTGACTACTATATCCTACTCTACCCAACTCTACCTACTCTACCCTACTCTACTCTACTTTACCTGGGCACGACGTAATTATGGCGGTAAGTCCCCTCTTTGAGGAGTGGCTGGAAAGGCAACACGGCGTCATTACCTACCGCATGACGCAGGTCCTCACCGGACTCGGTAAGTTCGGGAAGTTCCTGCACCGGATTCGTGCGGAAGCGACGCCCGGGTGTCGCCACTGTGTGGACCGCCCGGAGGACACGGTGGAGCATACGGTGGAGGTGTGCCCCGCTTGGGCAGAGCAACGCCGTGTCCTCGTGGGGGCGATCGGCGGCGGCGATCTCTCGCGCCGGGCCTTGGTACAGGCCATGGTCCGGAGCGAGGAGGAGTGGCAGGCGGTCGCCTCCTTCTGCGAAGCAGTAATGCTAGTGAAGGAGGCGGCCGATCGCGTGAGGCAACAGTCCTCACGCCCCAACCGCCGCCGGGATTCCGATCCCGATTTCCGGCCACCGTAGGCGCGGGCTTGCGGACGGCGAGCAATGGGTGGCTCGCCGTCCGACCGCGCGTCCGGTAGCCGTCTGGACCGAGCACAAGTCGTCGACGGCGCGTGTTGTTCCACGCGCGCCTCAAGGAGTTGTCAGCAACTGTAGGCCCAGCAGGGTCGAAGCCTACCGGGGCCAAGGGTCTGATTCTGAAAGGAAGACTCGGCCCTGGTACGAAAGGCAACGAAGGAACAGGAGTGGGTTTTTAGTCAGTAAAAGTCTGACACTATCTCCCGCCTCGCCCAAGAGCGGGGGATGTCGTAAGATGATTTTCCCACGGAAAAAAAAACTCTACTCTACCCTACTCTACCCTACTCTACCCTACTCTACCGTACTCTACCCTACTCTACCCTACTATACCCTACTCTACCCTACTCTACCCTACTTTACCCTACTCTACCCTACTCTACCCTACTCTACCCTACTCTACCCTACTCTACCCTACTCTACCCTACTCTACCCTACTCTACCCTACTCTACCCTACTCTACCCTACTCTACCCTACTCTACTCTACTCTAGTCCGTCTCCTGGTTCTAAGCTACCTCCCTACCAACTTTCAGCCAAATCGGTTCAGCCGTTCTTGAGTTATAAATAGTGTAACTAACACGACTTTCTTTTATAGCTTTTGCCCGCGGCTTCGCTCCCGTCAACTGACTACTATATCCTACTCTACCCAACTCTATCCTACTCTACCTTACTCTACCCTACACTATCCTACTCAAAAAAAAAAAAAAAGTATCCTATGTCCGTCTCCTGGTTCTAAACTACCTCCCCACCAACTTTCAGTCAAATCGGTTCAGCCGTTCTTGAGTTATAAATAGTGTAACTAACACGACTTTCTTTTATATATATAGATAGACTATGCTTCTGCCAGCGGCTTCACCCGCGTAACAGTAGGTTTCTCCAACAAACTTTGAACCATAAAACCATCCCTTTAGGGGGTGAATTTTGGGAAATCCTCTCTTATTGTTCGCCTACGTCATAAAAGGAAACCTTGTGCAAAATTTCACGCTCATAGTCTCAGTAGTTTTGGCTATGCATTGATATGTCAGTCAGTCAGTTTCTACTTTTATTTTATATATGTATTTAGATATAGATTATAGATAAGTGACGACTGCATAATATATAATACAGCTAAAAACGAAAACATGATTGCAGAGATAATTATGTAATACATATTCTTTCACAAATCTCTTAAATACAGTTAGTGATTGCGCTCATTTTATTGATATTGGCAATGCATTCCACAGACGAATGGCCTGGATAGCAAAGAACTTGTCCATGAATGTAGTTGAATACATAGGCAATTTAAGTCTCGTTATAATTATCTGATATCCTAAGAAATTTCCTGTGAGTGATAAAGCAATTTAAATCGTTTCTTGAGGTAAACAGGGGTAAAAGAAGAAAAGAGAGCACATTATACAAGGGAATGAATATGAGCACTTACAAAATTTATATCAGCAGCTGTCCTCCACGTTTCAGGCGCGTCCACCATAACGCCAGCATTGGTGATGATGACATCGATCTGCTTGAACTGCGCGAGCACGGAGTCGAACGCGCTCGTGATGTCTTCTTCCTTGCTCGCGTCACATTTGATGAACACCACCTTGTCGCCGTGAACTTTGTTCAAACGCTCAGCTGTATCCTTACCGAGCTCCTCAGCTATGTCCAGGATAGCTACATTCTAGAAGGAAAGAAAACAATCGATAGTTATCAAAGAAAATATTATAGCTTTTAATTTTCTTAAATTTTTAATATTATAAAAGAAAATTACAAATACAGATAGAAGACCTTGGGCTCTTCTTTCTGTATTTGTTATTTTCTTTGATTGCTGATCATTTCTAAACAAATTCCTACCAGCAGACTTGCGACACATGACATGGTTTATCTCACGATTTATTTCATCCAAATCATTGTACAAGTCCATTCTTCTAGTAATTGGTTAATGAACTCCAGACTTTACCGTTTAAAAGACTACTGAATAAAACAAAAAACCTATTTATTTGTTTCATACAAACCATGAAAAATAGTGATTCCATGCCATAGAAACCTTCATTTGATAGACAGTTACTACTAAAACATTATGCACTACAAAAAATAACTATTAACTTTTGGAGTAGCGTAATTAGAGACACAATAGTAAGACAATGGCGCACGAACGCCGGCGTTCGTGCGGGGATCAACAGCTAATCCAATTATTTAAACTTGGTTAAATGATTAAATTTATGATTATTTATGAAACTCACATTATTAATTTAATGGCATTAATAATAATAATTAATAATTCAAAAATAATAATTAATTAATTATTAATTAATTTAATAATTATAATTATTAATTGCACTCTCTTTTATGTTCATTTCATTGCTGTACTATTTCTTATTCTGTGCTTGTGTATTGTATAGATATAAATAGTTTGTATTAACTCGTATACGTATCAGTTAGGTTGTTTAGGTATATTTGCTGGCTACGTGTGTTTTCTATATCGCGATTTTTTTTTTTTTAACTGGATGTTGCAATTCCTAACCCATCCCTTCTCTGATATTACTTGTCGCACTGTGTGAGCGAGAGGGACTACATTACTATTGCTATCGGATGGTGCGGGTGACAGCTGTCGAATTATCCTATCCTTTTCTCTCATAAACGCCGGCGTTCGCTCTCTCATTGTCTTTCTATTGTGTCTCTAATTACTATGTTAAAAAGACCTCAGACTACCCGCGTTAGCGTTTATGAAATGACATTTCTGTGTGTACCCCCGCAAATTCAATGGCGTCGTTGACAATCCTGTTCGAGTTGTTCAAAATTCGGAAATCGAGTGTTTGGTGTTTGTGCGCTGAAAATAGTGTGCTAAGCTGTGCCCAGGATAACAAGGTACTGCGCAAATCAGCGATGAGGCTCTGTCTTACACGAGCCCCAGCATTTTGCTGAGCGCTGGCCGTTTTGCGAGGATGTGATGCATATCCTACCACTTATAATATAAGTCATTGTTGTTATTTGTTTTTATTTTTAAGGCATGCGCCATGTTTGAAGTAAATAAATTATTTTTCTTTCTTTTTTTTTTCTTTCTTTCAAACCTTCCTTTTAAGGGACACGAGAGGGAGATGGAGTGGATTGGTTATCATGAACTATGTAAAGACTATGGTCCCTGCCTGAACAATGTTATTAACATTTATAGGGCTTTTCAATAGGGACGCTCGAACTTTGCATAGCGCATGGCTATCTTGGTAAAGTGATAGCTCTCAAATTTGGCATGAATACATAGTCGTGACATTATACCATTAAACGCTACACGCTTCAACAACGCGAAGAAACTGTTAAAATTGAATTAGTATTATAAAAATCAGTGCACTATTCGAATAACGTCAAATTTTCCATACATCGAGTATCCTTTAAAACATTATAAAGTGGTAATATTACTTATCCTTTCGAATACCGTAATTAGAGACACAATGAGAGAGCAAACGTTCGCTCGGGGCTTAAGGAAACTGGTTGTTTTATTTCATTTCAAAGTTCGAGCGCTCTTATTGAATAAATGAATCCTCGGTAGTACAGTCAATATCGCTACCAACTGGACTCAATGTTATTTAAATTACTAGCATTTTAAATAAATTCGCTTACTCTGGTAAAGAACATAAATACTCCAGTTACCTTTGCACCTTGTTTTAGGAAAGCTTGCGCGTACAGAGCTCCTAGCCCAGAAGCTGCTCCGGTAATCAAAAATATTTTGTCTTTAGCGTCCCATTCCGCCATTTTGTAACGTTAGCTGTTCAACCAACCATCTCTCAATCGCTAAATATTAATTTGTTTCAGGATCGTTATTTCAATACCCGAATGTTATCGACGACTGAGTTTCTGATATGTACTTTATCACATATTTTTAATCAGTCAGATATTATTAACTAGCTTTTGTCCACGACTTCGTCCGCGTAGAAGTCGAAAATGTTTCTATTAGGTTTTTTAATTGATTTTGTTTTTAATTGATTTAATTTTATAGCTCTTATCTGCGACTTCGTTCGCAAGTTGGAAATATTTGTAAAGTCTAAGTAAATTAGGAGGCAGTTTTAGGTACAGAGTCATGTGACATCCACCAACCCGCACTGGACCCGCGTTGTGGATTACGGCCCATTCTCTATCCTAGAGAGGAGGCCCGAGTCCCAGTAGTGGGAACATTATAAGGCTGATTATGATTACTACACTTGTTAGAAACGCTGTCGTAAGGAGTCAAAATTTGGGCACTGATTAATTAATTTTAAATATTTTGGTTCGATTATTTCAATTTAATAATAAAATTTCAAAACTGTTCGCAATCATTATTACATTAATGTATAATCGCATGCACTACTTCCGGTTGAACGCCAGTTTTCTGTTAATATTGCAAACCGATGCTGTTTCCGGGGTGATAAGCATGTGGTGGGGAGTAGTGCGAGCGCTGGGTGAGTTTAGTTGTCGTCGAATGGTTGAAGTGTATAGACTTGTAAAGTGATTTTATGAGAACATAATTAAACATAGTGAATATAATTGTTACAAATTGTTTTACTTTCCTTGACTTGTATTAGTTCAGAAGTGGGATATAATCGGGATAGCGATTAATAATCGCCCTCGGTGAAGGACTGAAAGCCCATAAAAGGTATGTACCTACCTACGCAGTTGGTTCAGAAATTGTGTATTATCAAATTCTTAAATTGCTTAGTTTTATTTGTTTGTCTTATAATAAATATACATATAGGTATATATATATATATATATATATATTATATTTTCTTTGCCTAGTAATGGCAAAAGAAAGGTCATTTAATTTCTGATATCGGAGTGAGTGATTAATAACATCCAAGCTGAACTAGTACCTAATGTACTTAGTTCAATATTTGGGTACGTACAATTTTCTTTTTTCATTCCCGTCTTTGGAATTTTATTCACAAATGTCCATTGTATATATATTTTATGTAGGTACTGTACGAATAATGTCGATGTACATATATAATAATAATAATAATAATTTATTTTTAAAAGACTACATGGGTCCAATGGTTAGTAAAAAACTTATCAAATAAAAGTGTTTGCGACCACTAAAATACAAAACCAAAAGTTTTATTATAATTGACCCTTCGCTCGATAGATGGCGTTGGGATCAAATTAAAAGTCGATATGGTTTCGTTACCGCGATTTGGTTAGGGCCAGCAACCAACCTTAAAATATATGCTTGATATAGATCAGTATACGGTGTTTTATTTTTGATACCCACCTGTATACACATATAGAGTATCAGTTCAAATTTTAGTACTGAGTGTTTCCGCTGCGGCGCTCGGACATTGGTCCTTCGAGCCGGATAAATAAACGTTTTTTGAGTTATCTGGCGCGGCCGGTTCCGCCTTGCCCGTGGTACTGCAGTGGATCGCTGCGGCAAAGTACCCGGTACTTGCGACGACAGCTTCGTCCAGCGTTGTGGACGGGGTCAGTAGCAGCGGCATTGTGGTGTTGTAGAGGGCACCACTTGCATCAGATCAAACGAGGTGATAGTTTACGTCATTCTCGGAGTTCAACGGGTCGTCATAGAGACGTCATCCAGATCAACGTGACAGTAGAAGACCGACGTCACGCACTAGTTCGACGTTTCGCCACCAGGGGGCGCCACCAGTCACCAGCATTGAACGTGTGTGAGTGAAGTGCAAAAATTGTAAGTACAGTTCTGTTTTAATCTGTCAAAGTGCAAGTTCACAAAGTTCGCCAATTTGAACCTTAGTGTCATCACATAAATAACTTAGACAATTTTCAAATTTGTTCATGATCAACGAAGTTAGAACATTGAAGAAAGGACTTAGTAGATTTTAAGTGATTATTGTGTGCATGTTTAGACTTAGAATAGTTTTAAAGAAAACGAGGGAACGGGGAACCTATGCCCGTTTTTTCTCCCGCAGTATATTAATTGCCAAACACTTGTAAAATTTTAAGCAAAATTTTGGACTTGCAAAATTTTAGGAAACGTAATGTTCTAGTAATTTATTTGTTTACAAAGACTTAGAAAATTTGTGGTAGATTTTAAAATTGTCTTTATTGCTTCAACACTTAGAAGATTTTACATTGCTGTTTTTATATTGTTATTTGTTTTATGTTTTTTTTTATTTGCTTCGCTTAGAATAGGATTGTAGTTTATTATTGATACGTGTTTAAATCAACTTATACAGTATTATTTACACTTTTATTTACAGTTTTTTATTTAGTTAATAATTTGTTAAAATGGAAGGCTTAGTCAATGTTTTAAAGGAACTTCAAAATGTAATACAACGGGGCTTAACCAACTTTAAAAAGAGTCCGAAGGATAGGTTGACAGTTGATTATATACAAACTAAAGATGAATTATTAGAACGAGATTGGAATTTATTTACAAACAATTACACTAAACTTCACGAATTATATACAACTAAAGATAATACTAAAATAGTAGAAATGTATGATAGTACAGAGGATATTTACATTACATATAAATGTTTAATAAAATCTACGCTGAGCAAATATAGCGTTGCAAAAACGACTGATAAGGAGTCTAGTTCATCAAGTAGTGTTCCTAAGTCATGTACATTTGTAAAGTTACCTAAGATCGCCATTCCGGTGTTTAGTGGCAAATATTCAGAGTGGACAACATTTCGGGACCTGTTTGTTTCACTAGTGCATAAAAATGATGGGTTGGACAATGTGCAAAAAATGCATTATTTAAAGAGCCATCTCAGCGGAGAAGCTGAACAGTTAGTGAGACAAACACCCGTGTCTGACTCAAATTACATTCAATGTTGGGCAAAATTAGAGAAGAGATATAGTAATAGGAAATATCTAGTTAGCTGTATATTACAACGTCTATTTAGCCAAAAACGTATGCAAGTAGAATCTGCATCGTCATTAAAGGAGATGCTTGATACAACTAATGATTGTCTTAACGCATTGAAAAATTTAAAGGTGGATGTGACAACTTGGGACGTCATGATCATTCATATAAGCGCCTTTAAACTTGATTCAGAAACCCGCAAACAGTGGGAATTCAGTATTAGCAATTTAGACTCCGATGAATTGCCCACCTTTGAGGGATTTGCTACCTTTTTAGAGAATCGTTTTCGTGCCCTAGAATTCATAGAACCAAAGCGGAATAATCAGGTCAATAGTTCACACAATCCAAAAGCTATGGTAGTGAGTTCAAGCAACATTAAATGTGAATATTGTAGTGAAGGCCACAAACTTTGCTTTTGCAAATCATTTGCAAAACAATCAATTGATCACCGTCGTGATTTCGTGGCAAAACATAAAATTTGTTTCAACTGCTTAGGTGGTAATCACATAGTCGCAAATTGTAAAAATACAAGTACATGCAAGCTTTGTCACAAAAGACATCATTCGTTGCTCCATCTGAATGGAGAACTTGCCAATAAAGTGGATGCTTCATCAAGCACGCCTGCTGTTGAAACTAGTCCGTCGACTAGTTCCACTCCAGTAGTTTCTTGCCTATCCACTAAAAAGGTGCCCAAACCTGGACAGGTTTTACTAGCCACTGCGCTAGTAAATATCGAGTCTAAGATGGGTTATCAAACAGTTAGAGCTTTAGTCGACCAAGGTTCACAAGCTTGCTTCATTACTGAGTCCACAGTGCAGTTCCTCAGATTGAAAAAAATTCCCATACACGGAATTGTATCAGGATTAGGCCAAAAGTCAACAACAGCTAAGCATATGGTTAACATCGAAATCCAATCCAGGGTTGATCCAGAGTTAAGATTAAATATAAATGCATATGTTATAAGTAAAATTACCTCTTACCTGCCAGAACGAACCATAGATCAAAATTCCTTTGACTGGATCGATTTTACGAGTCTGAAGCTTGCCGATCCCCTATTTTGCAAACCTAGTAAAATTGACATCCTGTTAGGGGCAGATGTTTACGGCTGCGTGGTGAAAGAAGGCATGATGAAGAGTCCATCCAGAAGTCTAGTCGCACAGAGCACAACTTTAGGGTGGATCTTGTCGGGAGTGGTTGGTTCAACTCCTAGTTCACGCTACACAGAACCTAATGTCAGTGTAATGCATATTAATCTCACTACAGACCAAATCCTAAGACAATTCTGGGAAATCGAAGAACACATTAGTTCAAAGAAATTGCTAACGCTTGAAGAACAAAAATGTGAAGATTTATATGCAAGTACCACCAAGAGAACACAAGATGGAAGATACGAGGTCCGGTTGCCATTCCGCGTTGAAGATCCTCCCTGCACGTCCGGCGGGTCACGCTCCATCGCTGAAAATAGATTAAAATCATTAGAAAAAAGATTGGGGAAAAATGCAGAGTTAATGAAAAAGTACAAAGAAGTAATACATGAATACTTACATTTAGGACACCTTAGACCTGTAAAAGACGGAGATAATAAGAGAGAAATTGCAGTTTACCTACCTCACCATGCCATTATAAGAGAAGACAAATCGACTACTAAAGTGCGAGTCGTGTTCAACGCATCTGAAAAGAATAAAAGAGGAGTCTCTCTAAACGACACATTGATGGTTGGGCCAACTTTGCAAGCCGATTTGAGGCACACAGTTTTGAGATGGAGAAGACATCCTATTGGTCTAGTAGCGGACATTATCAAAATGTACCGTCAAATTAGAGTCGCAGATGAACATGCCATGTATCAGAGGATTCTTTGGCGAGATGACCCTGAAGAAGAAATCAAAGACTATGAATTAGTTACCGTCACCTTTGGAACAGCCTCAGCGCCATACCAAGCTGTAAGGACTCTACATCAAATTGCATATGATGAAGGTGGCAAGCATCCATTGGCAGCTGAAAGAGTCTTAAACTCATTCTACGTGGATGATCTTATGAGTGGGTGTGAGGACGTAACAGAGGGCATTGAAATATATAAACAAATGAATGAACTGTTAGGCAAAGGTGGGTTTCAATTACAAAAGTGGAACAGTAATAGTAAAGAAATATTAGAGAAAATAAGGACATTAGAAAGTAATCAAAGCATAAATAACATAAGTACAATAGAAAGCAATGAGGAGGACAACGAGAACCATAGATCAATAAATAATAACAACCATAAAGAAGTAATTAAAGTAGATGATACGATGAAAATATTGGGACTTACCTGGGACCGCCAAGAGGATTCCTTCCGGTACACGGTGTGTGTTCAGCCGTCAAATAATCAATCTGTAACAAAAAGAGCTGTAGTGTCGGACATTGCCAAATTGTTCGACCCATTGGGGTGGTTGGCACCTACCATTGTGTTAGCTAAAATCTTCATACAGAAGTTATGGCTAGCTGGTATTGGGTGGGACGAACAATTAACAAGTGATCTGATAAAAGAATGGTACACTTACCGCGAAGAGTTACCTCTACTTGCCAAAGTACACATACCTCGTTGGCTTGGTACAAGGACAGAGAGTGATGTAGAGCTGCATGGCTTCTGTGATGCTTCGAAGGCAGCGTACTCCGCTGTGGTATACTTACGGTTCATAGATTCTACAAATGAGGTCAAGGTTTCACTGCTAGTTGCAAAGACTAGAGTGGCACCTATAAAGCAAGTCAGTATACCGCGGTTAGAGTTGTGCGGGGCAGTACTGTTGGCGAATTTGTTGTCAGAAACTGCGGAGATTCTGAATGTTTCAAAGGAAAAGATAAAGGCATGGACGGACTCCACCGTAGTACTTGCTTGGTTAAATAGCCACCCAAGTAGGTGGAAAACTTTCGTCGCCAACCGCACTTCTGAAATATTAAACTTTATGAGTTCATCACAATGGCATCATGTAGCCACAAGTGAGAACCCAGCCGATTGCGCATCTCGAGGACTGATGCCATGTACGTTCATTCAGAATACACATTGGTTTTTAGGCCCACAGTTCCCAAAAAAAAAAAACCATTACATATAAAAAACCAAAGGATTTAGCTATAGATTTAGAACAGTCTGTTAAGACTCACGTTGCTGTTAGACCCGATAGTAATCATGATATCAACATATTAGATAGATTTTCTTCTTTACAAAGGTTATTAAGAATAGTAGCATATTGTCGTAGAATACTGAAGAGCAAAGGAGATAGGAAAACTTATTTACAAAAAGGGGAAATAGAAGAAGCTTTAGAATGTTGTATAAGGAAAATACAAAAAGAAAGCTTTATAATAGAATACACACAACTTAAAAATGATGGACACTTACATTTAAAAGGTAGCAAAATAAAACACTTATGTCCTTATCTTGATAACAAGGGTATTATGAGAGTGCAAGGTAGAATCTAAAAATCTACCTTGGACGAACAGATGAAACACCCAATCGTTTTGCCAAATGATACTCATTTTACACGTCTATTGGTAGCAGACGCCCATCATAAGACTCTCCATGGTGGAATACAATTGATGTCAAATTATTTAAGATCAGCTTATTGGATCATTGGGGTGCGAAACTTGGTGAAGCCATGTGTTCGTAAATGCATAACGTGTGCTAAACAAAAGGCAACAATTAAAAACCAATTTATGGGATCGCTACCAGCTAGTCGATGCTCACCTGCAAAACCATTCTTGCACAGCGGGGTTGACTACGCTGGCCCTATAAATATCAGGACAACAAAGGGTCGTGGCCACCGCTCATATAAGGGATACATATGCTTGTTTGTATGTATGTCTACACGAGCTCTACATTTGGAAGTGGTCAGTGACATGACGACTCAAGCATTTTTAGCTGCTTTTAGGAGATTCGTGTCTAGGCGAGGTCATTGTGCCAAGTTGTGGAGCGATAACGGCACAACCTTTGTAGGAGCGTCAAGAGAGCTGCGACAGATTGTAGACAATTTACATGCATCAGTTGCAGAACAGTTGGAAGCAAATAACACTGAGTGGCATTTCATTCCTCCCCAAACACCCAATTTTGGCGGTCTCTGGGAAGCGGGAGTGAAATCTACTAAGTTCCATCTCAAACGCGTCATAGGAGAGTCTACACTCACGTATGAGGAACTCAGCACACTCCTTACTCAAGTAGAGGCATGCCTGAACTCACGTCCAATGAGCATTATTAATTCTGAGGATCCAAGTGAGCCAATGCCATTGACTCCGGGTCATTTTTTAGTAGGTGAACCGTTAATCTCCGTACCAGATTATAACTACGAAGGTTTATCGGTAAATTCTCTAACCAGGTGGCAATTCGTGCAACGGATGCTGCAATCCTTTTGGAGACGATGGTCTCAGGAATATTTGGCTAATTTAATGAACAGATACAAATGGAGTTCTAAAGTTCCTGAACCAAATATTGGCGATGTCGTTCTTATCAAAGAGGACGATCTGCCTCCTAGTCGTTGGGCACTAGGACGAGTTCTTGAAAAACATCCGGGAGATGATGAGGTCACGCGAGTTGTCACATTACGCACCAAATCAAGTACCATAAAGAGGCCAACCAATAAAATATGTATTCTACCCATTGCTGATTCATGACCATTGATGAACATTTACATTTTTAAACTTTTACATTGTTTTTATACTTTACACACTGTTTTTTGTTGCTGTTGAAATTATACACTATTTTATTTTTGTATTTTACATTTTTGTTAGTTTTAAATTTTATGTTTACATTTTTATTATACTCAGTTGCATGTTGTAAAAGGGACAATCCCTTATCAATCATTTAAGCAAATTGTATTTGTTAAAGGGCATTTTGCCACTAAATGCCCTTGGTGGGCGGTATGTTTGCGACCACTAAAATACAAAACCAAAAGTTTTATTATAATTGACCCTTCGCTCGATAGATGGCGTTGGGATCAAATTAAAAGTCGATATGGTTTCGTTACCGCGATTTGGTTAGGGCCAGCAACCAACCTTAAAATATATGCTTGATATAGATCAGTATACGGTGTTTTATTTTTGATACCCACCTGTATACACATATAGAGTATCAGTTCAAATTTTAGTACTGAGTGTTTCCGCTGCGGCGCTCGGTATTAAACAAAAAGGGTTAGTAAAAAACTTAAAACTAATGCCGCACTAACAATTGCAACCAGTGCTTGATCACTGGCGCATCATGTTTGTCGGCTAAGGTTCGAAGAATGCCATTGGAGCTGGTCCTAGATCTGCTTAGCAACGAGGCAGCCTTCTTCCTTAATATAGCGTGGAAATCATCCACACGCGCTAAAGCGAACATACCTGATGCACTGCAGTATCTAGGCAGCCCCAACAGCACCCTGAAACCATTATTATATTGGATCCGCAGGGCATCTAGAGCCTTCCGCGTATAATTGACCCACAGGCCGCCCGTGTAAAATGATTGGCAAAAAGCTTTAAATAAAGTAATTTTGACTTCATTACTACAACGAGCAAACCTGTGAGCCAACATATTGCATCTAACTGCTAGCGCCCTGCGTTCCCGTTCAATATCAACCTGATCCCTGAGGTCCCCGGTGAGATAGTGGCCTAAGTACTTAAACTGGCTAACCCTCTTAAGTGGCCTCCCATTGAGACAAACAACAGGTTCGTAATGTATACTTAGGTCATCTTCTATATACATATAATAAAACAGTAAAATTATTTTGCGATGGTATTAATTGGCGCAAAAACTACTGAACCGATCCTGTTCAAATTTTGCATACATAATCCTTATAGGTCAGTGCATCTGTTAAGCTATAAATTATCACGCTATTTGCTATGGGGGGTGAGCAATAATCCAAAACGTCCGTGTTGAACGACATTTGCCGCGAGTTCGATTCCCAGCTACAGTTAAAATTTTTGTCATTATTTTATCTTCTTTTTTGTAATAAAATAACTTTTACCATTTTTTCAAAATAAAATTGACATTTCTATTCGATATTTTCTAAATATATTGTAAAAACTAATCAAAACACATAATAAAATCGAAATAGTCAAATATGGCACCACACGCAATTCAGATACTCGCAACGCCATCTAAAGACTCAAAGTAGAAATAATGATGACAATGACAGTTGAACTTTATATTTGATAGATGGCATTGTGTATTTTACGTAATTTTCTGAATGGCGGGAGAATGACCATAGCCCACGTTTGCAGACAGTTCTATTGTTCAAAATTGGAGGAAAATAGTTATGGTTAAACTGGTGTTAGACGGAGGCATTTTTAACAATCCTACTGCTTTTTTTTTGACCATGATTATTCAAGGGATACGAACCAAAAAAGGCGATAAAAGTAAACAAGTATATGTATTTAATTATTGATTTTAAAATAACACGGCCAAATTTTCGGAAGGGGTTGCATGGCACCTTGTGTTGGAAGGCCCCCAGGTAGACCGATGACCTGGTGAGGGTCGCGGGAATCCGATGGATGCGAGACACACAGGACCAGTCATTATGGCGACTCTTGGGGAGGCCTATGTCCATGATAATGATAATGATGGTACTTTTTTTTCTTTTTTTAAGAGTGGAAATCATCCAATGACTTCTCTGGTTGGAGCGAGAGGGCGTGTCAAACTTTTACTGACTAAAACCACACTCGTATCCTTCAGTTACGCTTTGAAACATCTCTTTGAGGAGCGCGTGGATCACTACGTGCTGTTGACGACTGGGCTCGGTTCGGTTAATTACCGAACGGCCGGAGGGCTAGCTACCCATTGTTCGATGTACGCAAGCCTGCGTCTACCGTGGCTGGTCGTCGGGGTCGGAATCTCGGCTCGGCGTGAGGACGTTCGTTCCCTCACGCGTGCGGCCTCCTCCTTCGCTAGCATTGCGGCTTTGCAGAAGGAGGCGACCGCCTACCATTCCTCCTCGCTCTGGACTATAGCCCAAACCAGGCCCCGGCGCGAGAGGTGACTGACGCCGATTGCCTCCACGAGGACACGGCGGTGATCTGCCCTTGCGGGACACACCTCTGCATGCTCCACTATGTCCTCCGGGATGGCACCTTGCGGCCTAATAATGGCGTGATTTATTGTTTGCAGTTTCTGCTCCATATAAAACGGGGTCGAAAGTGGTTTACGTTCCTGATCACTGATGTATCTCAGATTCCTGGCAGCTTTGCGTCGACATCTGGACGTTACCTCCTTGCAGTGAGTGGTGACCAATACTGGAACAACCCTCTGAGGGAGGCCAGTCTCAGGGATAACACTAATCGGCTGCTACATTTGTTTACCGTAATTTCATTGTTTTATGGATACACAAGCTCAGGACTGTTGAGGGTGTTTCGAGCGGTTTCTGTTCCGGATTCGGTTGGAAGTATCCTGATATTACCATTTTGCGAATCGCCCGGAGCACCCGGTGTAACATGCGGTGGAGGTCTATCACATTTGGGTGAACCGCCGTGTCCTCATAGAGGCAATCGGTGACAGTGACCTCTCGGTTTGGCCATCAATATGCGAGTTTGATTGGGCGGGGATACACGCGCTCAAAATTTCGCCGAAATTCATTCAAAGGGGACGTCAGTTAAATACACACCAAAAAGTCCTAGGTAAATGAACAAGTAATTTTTACGCCCAAAATGAGCAAGCTGCAACAATCAATGCAAGCATGCTCTCGCAAATTCTTCATAAGTACTGTTGTGGAGGAAGATAGTTGATGATGATGATGGTAGTTTTTGGATTCACTGGCTTTTTGGCTTTGCACTATCACTGCACGTTATTCAGCTGAAGGTCGGTGTCCCGATTATGCTCCTTCATTTACCTCTACCAAAGCTGTCTAACGGCTTAAACTCTTCAGTGAAAAATTATTGAGGTGAAAATTTTACGGGAGGTAACTCTTTCGAACAATCTCGCAGACATCGGCCCTAGAGGGCCCTATCCATTTGCTGACATCTCTTTGAGTCCGGTGTAGAATACAACGCGCCGTCGATTCAGGATTGCTTTGACGAGACGGCCGGACGGCACCACCGCAATCCCGGTTTGCGATGGCTGGTAATCGCCCTGCGGCTTTCAACACCCGGAGCATCACTTGCAACGACAATTAAGGAGTCAGAATGTCCCTCATAGTTTCAGCCACCTTCTTCGATCGTAGTGCTTCACTGAAGGAGGCTACTGGTTGACATTTTCTCCACCAATAGCCTCCATGAGGACACAGCGGTGCTGGCGCTCCGACCAAGCGGGACCGACTTCCACCGTATGCTCCATCGTATTCTCCAGGCGATCCGCACAATGGTGATACCCGAGTTTCTTCCCGTTGAATTCGATACAGATACCTCCCAAAACACCCACATCCGGTGAGTCCTGCACAAAGAGAGGATGCCGTGACGCCTCTGTAGACACTCTTCAAAGACAGGCATTACCGCTGCGATTGTGACGTGCTCACTGTGGCGAGGGGTTAAAATCATACAATGTTGTTTCACCAGAACATAAACCAGAAACATACATAAACTAATTTCTTTTCTTTTGGGGTAGGCAGAAATGCCAACTGCTACGACCCTTACATACTCTTTCTATTCATTGACATTCATACATTTGGATCTGGACGAGTACATAACATGTTTCCTGAAGGTAATTTGCGTTTTTACTTTTAACCGTTTTATGTTAAAGTACAATAAATAATTGCGTTGCTTTCAGAATTAATTGCAAGCTCAGAATGATTGTACGTTTTTACAAACTTAACGCAGACGAAGTCGCGGGCCACAGCTAGTTAAATAAATAAAGAACATCCACTTTTTGTAGTTTATTTATTTTCAGTAATCATGACTCGCAAAAGAGACTCGGCGCAATCGTAGTGAGTCGAGCGTGTCGAGAAACCGCAGCGAGTCGAGCGAACGTACAAGCGTGATGCGCCCGGCAGTCGTGATCGTGTTGTGCCCGGCAGGCGTGATGCGCCCGGCAGGCGTGATGCGCCCGGCAGGCGTGATGCGCCCGGCAGGCGTGATGCGCCCGGCAGGCGTGATGCGCCCGTCAGGCGTGATGCGTCTCAATGGCGTGATGCGTCACAATGGCGTGATGCATCACAATGGCGTGATGCGTCACAATAGCGTGATGCGCCGCTTAGGCATGATGTGTCACGTAGGCGTGATGTGTCACAATGGCGTGATGTGTCACAATGGCGTGATGCGTCACAATGGCGTGATGCGTCACAATGGCATAATGCGTCACAATAGCGTGATGCGTCACAATGGCGTGATGCGCCGCATAGGCGTGATGTATCACGTAGGCGTGATGTGTCACGTAGGCGTGATGCGTCACAATGGCGTGATGCGTCACAATGGCATAATGCGTCACAATAGCGTGATGCGTCACAATGGCGTGATGCGCCGCATAGGCGTGATGTATCACGTAGGCGTGATGTGTCACGTAGGCGTGATGCGTCACAATGGCGTGATGCGTCACAATGGCGTGATGCGTCACAATGGCGTGATGCGTCACAATGGCGTGATGCGTCACAATGGCATAATGCGTCACAATGGCGTGATGCGCCGCATAGGCGTGATGTATCACGTAGGCGTGATGTGTCACGTAGGCGTGATGCGTCACAATGGCGTGATGCGTCACAATGGCGTGATGCGTCACAATGGCATAATGCGTCACAATAGCGTGATGTATCACGTAGGCGTGATGTGTCACGTAGGCGTGATGCGTCACAATGGCGTGATGCGTCACAATGGCGTGATGCGTCACAATGGCATAATGCGTCACAATAGCGTGATGCGTCACAAAGGCGTGATGCGCCGCATAGGCGTGATGTATCACGTAGGCGTGATGCGTCACAATGGCGTGTAGTTGTGAAAAACGAATAGTGGGAATCTTTATTATTTATTTAAAAAAGTATTCGTACCAAGTTTCAAGTTATGTTATTCGTACAAAGTTCCAAGTTTCAGGGAATAAAATTCTCCCATACAAACTTTAACAACCCCTATCTTGCACTGGGGGTAATACTGAAAAAAAAATGGCAAACTTTATAACTTATCTATACATATAATAAAACAGTAACGAAAGAAAAACTGTACATTGAGAATTTTCGAGAAAAAATAAGTGGCTTTTGTTAGAAAAACGTAACTGATGACAAAAAGTGACTTTTTAGAATTTTTGTCTGTTTGTCTTTTTGTCTGTGTGTATGGTACGGCTTCACGCCAAAACTACTGGATAGATTGAATTGAAATTCAGCAAAAATGTTCTTTGTAAACCAAGAAAGGCTTTAGGCTACATATTATCACGCCGTATGTTATGGGAGGTAAGCAATATTGATTTTAAAAAGGTTTAAAAGGTTGTTAAAAAGGTTGAATGCAAAAAATGAAATGTTATTTAGTTAATAAAAATTTAACTCTGGGAACATAATAATCACGCTATTTTTATGAAGGAGCGGGGCAGTAATATTATAAATTGCAAGGGAACAGCTATTCAACAATATGTCAACGGGGAATTTAGCAGTAAAGTCAGGCGACCGTTTATCGCACTAAGTGGTGCGAGTTCAAATCTCATAATATATATTTTTTTTAATTAGTTTTTGCATTTTTTATGTGCATTAGAAACGATACTGTTATGAAATCTGAGAAATTTACATGTCCTATCTAATTGTATGGAGAGTTTCACACCAATATTACTAAACAGATTGATTGGTGGTACAACAAGCTACACTATCATGAAGTCAAGTCAAAGGTTTGGTTCTAAGTTTTAACTTACCAAGCACATTGTTGTAGGTAATTGATTTAAGTATGTAATTCTTAGTTTTGTTCCTTGCCGCTGTTACCATATTTTTTTAATGCAAAAATAATGTAGTTGTCTTTTTAAATTAACGAAAATTTAGTTTTATTCGTAATTTAATTTGGCTAAATAATATGTAGTTTCCGTTTTGCAACTAGATGGCTTTGGCGTCGAGTTAGATCGCGCTAAAGTTTCGTTCCCAAAAAGTGATGTTAGAGGTCCCGATGTGCCGCTCTCATTCTATAAAAACGGGGGTTCCCTTTGTTGTTAATGTTGGTTGATGTGTTTAATTTTTCTGCGAATAATTATTATTTTTCTACTTACTAGCAATTCTTACGTACTTATTCGATTACTTTTCATTGATTTGAATTTTATCGGATTAAGAAGGAATTTTAGTTATGCCTTTTAGAAAAACATCGAATCTGTCTCGAAACTCAATGGTTTCTAAGATGCGCTGGTTAGTTTGATCTCTCGAAACCGACGCAGAGCGTGAACAACGGCTAGGTGCTAACCGTGAGCGTAATGCACTAAGTTTGTCCGCAGAAACTAGCACGCAGCGCCAATTACGACTAGAATTTAAACGAGTCCGCACTACTGCTTATCGATCTCAGAAAAGTGAGGAACAACGGGAAATGCGTTTAGCTATCGACCGGGATCGTGATTCTTTGTCTCGCGCATCCGAAACGGTTCCACAGAGGGATCAGAGGTTGAGTCTTCAGAATATCCGCTCTGAGACTGCTCGATCACCTGAGAGCAGTTAGGAGTGTGAGATACGACTTGCGAGTGACCGAGAGCGTCATTCTTTATCTCGCGTTTCCGAA
Source organism: Mythimna impura (assembly GCA_905147345.3). Taxonomy (NCBI): domain Eukaryota; kingdom Metazoa; phylum Arthropoda; class Insecta; order Lepidoptera; family Noctuidae; genus Mythimna; species Mythimna impura. Next base: position 18,102,295 of record LR990356.1, on the reverse strand, counting down.
ACGGATACAGAGAGAGAGCAGAGAGACTGAGGCACTGAGACTGCTCGGTCACTCGAGAACAGTCAGGAGCGCGATACACGCCAATCAAGCGATCGCGAGCGCCACGCACTATCTCGCGCTTCGGAGACTTACACGCAGAGAGACTCGCGTTTAAGCTCCCAAGCGTAAGCGTATTCGCACTGCCACATCTCGATCACTTGAGAATCCTGAAGAGCATGAGACGTGCCTTAGTACAGACCGCTCACAGCATGCTCTAGCTCGGTCTTTGGAGACAGACGAGCAGCGCGAGCAACACAACGCACTTGCTCGGCAAAGATATCACGACATGCGTGTTGAGGTGTCTGTTCATTTCACGCAAGAACGTGAGCGGATCCAAGAAATTCGGGCAAGTCAGTCAGTCGAACAGCGTGTGGCCCAAATTGATCTAGACCGTATACGTCGCAATCTTCGCAATTAATCCTTATCTGATACTGAGTCTATGGTTTATAATCCCGAAGTGCAACCGTGGTTCAATAAAGAAAGGAGCGCGTTTTCCTATAATCCATTTATTAATTACATCGAACACGGAGACATTGGCACCATGTCTGAGGTGTGTGCACACTGTCACGCGCGTAAGTGGAAGGGTGACACCAAGGGAATGTGTTGTGCGTCTGGAAAGGTACGACTAAACTCTATGCATGAGCCACCGGAGATTTGAATGGCGAGCATCCCAAGTCCAGGTATTTCTTAAGCAATATTCGAGTCTAAAACAGTGCTTTCCAGATGACTTCATTTGGAACTCATCAAGTCCCTGAATCTGGATTCATGCCGACTTTTAAAATTCAGGGGTAAGTCTACCATATATATGGGTTCCCTGCTTCCCACCGAAATGCCGAAATTATTGCAAATATATTTCATTGCAGATTTTGCTGAACAGGCTAATGTCCGTTGCCGACATATTCCTAATTTAGACCTGAGCCTTATAAGGGGATTAAAAAACACTCTGCACTGTGTCAACCCATAAGTTACCGATTTCAATACCGCTCCGGAGTCGGTGCCTGAACACGAGCGCGATAATTTTAAGGTCTCGCTGCAGAGAAATTCTAACGGGTTGTGGTGTCGGCGAGACAGTGTTTATACCACGTATACCACTGATTCCCCACAATTACCACTTTCAATTCAAGCGCGTTTCCTGTGAGCGTGTGCTTCGACATGACAATAAATAAGTCGCAGGGACAGACACTGAAAGCTGCGGGTGTCGACCTCAGGTCGAGCTGCTTCTCACACGGACAACTTTACGTCGCTTGCTCCCGCGTCTGACTCGCTGTACGTATTGAATGAGACCGAGAGAAAAACAACGAACGTTGTTTACACAGAAGTGTTACAGTAAATTATAACACTTCTGTTATTCGACGTCTCCTAAATTTCCTTATTAACCTGACGTCTCTTACCAGTAAATTAACTACATAACTTTCAAATTTTGAGTTTACTAAGCCAAATAGTTTTTGAGGAATCTATGCTATAGTTATAGTATGGGAAGCATCTTTTGAGTGTTTCTGTAAATCAACAAACTATCACTAAATATATAAGCCCAACGACACTATAACATATATAGGAATGACGTCTTAGCAAAAGTTGCTTAGTCTGATGGGCATTTCCTGTTGACTTACAAAAATGAAAGATCTGGAACGTCTCGCATCGTCTCGCGCATCACGTTGTTTTTCCATCCCCGGGCTTAGCATTCGAGATCAGACTTTTCAGATCTTGGATTTTGACGACCCCGTTGTCGCTGGCATAAGCAACAGGATCCGCGTACGAAGTCGCGGGCAGAAGCTAGTTTATGTTAATATTTGTGCTAAGTTTTGAGTTGATTGGCCCACAAAAATAAATTGCATACTTACGAAATCCCCTCTTTTTACCCCCTTATGGGCTGAATTTTGGAAAATCCTTTCTTAGTGCTACTACTTGATCTACAAAACTGAAATTTACATCGCAGTCGGGGGACCACTCTGTAAAATACTTTCTTATAGTATAAGAACCCCGACAACGATGAAAATTTCAGTTTTGTAGATCAAGTAGTTTCCAAGATTTCGTGTTTAGTCAATGAGTGACTACTTTCTTCACTTTTCTATGAATTAACAAACGTCTTGTTATTTGATTTTTAGTTTATTTTTTTTAAATGACAGTCGTGTTTTTTATTTATTTTTTAATTATTTGTTTTTATTTTAAACCTTAGTGATATGTAGTGATTTCTACGTTGACAACACAGTCATCCCGTTTGGAGCCAAACGGCAGGACACGACACCACACGACTGGCTTGACTGGCGGAAGTAGGTCCGAAATGTTACGATCGCTCTGTCAACTGAATAACCATCTTCTGGCTCACATAAAAACTTTCTTGTAAAGTTTCTAATTTTTCCTTTAATGACTCTGATGATATATGCTACATGACCTGAATGCATCTCCTCACTAAAACTTGAACGCCTTCTAAATAACTACATTCATTTTTTCTACAATCTTCGTAAGTATAAACATGTATCCGAGCATCGATTTCTTTTAAATTGGCTACCCACTCGTTAGCGTTGAGCGCTACGGGTCTTGGCTACTTTATTTTCTTTGCTGGATTAGCCTTTTTCTCATTATTATTTGACTTTCAATTTCAATTCCTTTGCTCTGACCATAGTAAAAATTTTTGATCTACCAATAATCGTTTACTACGATGTCCCTGACATTGCTCTGGGTTTATCCGGTCCTACTTCTTTATCGAGGCGATCTTCCTTTGGAATGCGCTCTCGCTGAACATTAGTACGGCATCCAGTCGGTCCTCTTTTAAAGTGAAGGCTCGTTCACACATTTGCATGTTGGTGGAATCATCACAACATTGATTGGTCGTATTAGGTTGTCCTAATGTCATTGTTTGTTTATTATGTACTAGCTTTTGCCCGCGGCTTCGCTGCTCCCGTCAACTGACTACTATATCCTACTCTACCTTACTCTACCATACTCTACCCTACTCTACCCTACTCTACCCTACTCTACCCTACTCTACCCTACTCTATCCTACTCTATCCTACTCTACCCTACTCTACCCTACTCTACCCTACTCTACCCTACTCTACCCTACTCTACCCTACTCTACCCTACTCTACCCTACTCTACCCTACTCTACCCTACTCTACCCTACTCTACCCTACTTCTACCCTACTCTACCCTATTCTACCCTATTCTACCCTACTCTACCCTACTCTACCCTACTCTAATGTCCGTCTCCTGGTTCTAAGCTACCTCCCCACCAACTTTCAGCCAAATCGGTTCAGCCGTTCTTGAGTTATAAATAGTGTAACTAACACGACTTTCTTATAAATGTATAGATTTCTTTTCTATTTGTTTATCATTAAGTTGCACCTGTCATGTTCGGTTTCTGCACCATGCTAAAGTTGACTGTTAGTAAACACCTAAGGCATTAAGTCCGCCTTTGAACAGTGTTTCTTACTAGTTTTATATATTTTTTTTAAATTGACTCCCCTTTTAATTAAAAAAACCGGGCAAGTGCGAGTCGGACTCGCACACTAAGGGTTCCGTACAAACTTACCTATGAAAACAGAACAATTCCCGAATTAATGAAAATTTTACCATCATCATCATCATCATCATTTCAGCCGATAGACGTCCACTGCTGGACATAGGCCTCCCCCAAATGTCGCCACAACGAACGATCCTGTGCGTCTCGCATCCATCGGATTCCCGCAACCTTCACCAGGTCATCGGCCCACCTTGTAGGGGGCCTTCCAACACTGCGTCTTCCGGTACGCGTTCGTCACTCCAGAACCTTTCGGCCCCAACGGCCATCCGTTCTGCGAGCAATGTGCCCTGCCCATTGCCACTTAAGTTTGGCGATTCTTCGTGTTATGTCGGCAACCTTGTTTCTCCTGCGGATATCTTCATTTCTGATTCGATCACGCAAGGAAACTCCGAGCATAGCCCTTTCCATTGCCCTTTGGGTGACTTTGAGCCTTCTGATGAGGCCCATTGTGAGCGTCCACGTTTCGGAACCATATGTCATCACTGGCAACACGCACTGGTCATAGACTTTCGTCTTGAGACACTGTGGTATATTGGATGAGAAGATACCGCGCAGCTTCCCAAACGCTGCCCAGCCGAGTCGGATTCGATGGTTGACCTCTTTCTCGAAATTTGATCAAGAAAATTTTACCGATTCGCAAAAAAAAGTTTGTGTCACGTAACTACAAATTTACAGTTTCAGATTTTTACTATACCTGTGCTATAAGACCTTGCTTCGTGCCAAATTTCAGGATTCTGGGTCAACCGGAATTGACCCAGATGCTCAACCCTATGAATTTGGATTCCCTTGAGAGTGTGAAAATATACGTTTTTTTTTGCGACATAAACAGCTGTATCTTTTTCGTTCATTAACTTAAAAGTTTTTTTTTTTTCACAGCTTCAAAGAACCGGAGATATGAGTATATGGTTTTAATTTTAACTCAATACCTTCACGCATTCCCGAGATAAAGGGTCTTGACAGACAGACAGACGGTCGGTCAACAAAGTGATCCTATAAGAGTTCCGTTTTTTCCTTTTGAGGTACGGAACCCTAAAAATACTATTAGGTATATGATAAAAAACAAACAGACACAAAAAAAGTTCGCTACTCACAGATTCCAGAGAAACCTATAGGTTCCTATAGGTTAGGATACTTCTTATAAATAATAAAAAGTCTATGTACTTATGGTCTTGAAACAAAAAATAATAATATTTTGCGTACAAACTTAGGTACATTACAGTTTTGGTGTATGGGAAAATATGTTCTTTTAATTACGATGTTAATAAGTTGGTTCTTGTTTTCATGTAGTGTTAATTAGGTACACAATGGTATGGAAACTCTTCGTGTGCATGTTTTACTCGCTATTGGCTGATTATTGATATCGATAATATTAGTTGGGGTTTCGTAACCAACTTGCAAGAATTAATTTTTTTTTTTTTGTTCTATATTTTCGATTAACAGTGTAATATATTTATATTTTTGGAATCTACTCGTCGAATCCTAGACGATAATCAAATGCATTAACAGATTAAAAAAATGGGTGGGTGTTCATTTATTTATCATGCCTGCCATATTGGATTTTTACATTTTTTCAATAGCCTATGTTACTCGGGACGATGCATGGATTTTAACGATACCTCATACATGTAAACCAGTCCAGTCCTTTAGAAGTTATGATGAAATAAAGAAACTCACATACATACATACATGAACCCTGAAAATATAACACTTCGTACCTACTGATGATTGCGCTGCATCCCGCTAGACAGGAAACCGTCCCCAACATACTAAATTGGAAAATGGGAAGGCAGAATATAAATTCAGTGAGTATAAAAATAGATTTCAACTTGTCAATTTTTTTATTTTATCAAAACATTAGACAAACTCATTTCAAAATAAAGAAAAATCTCAGTAAAGTACCTAAATAACTTATAAATACAAATACAAAAAGTTTATTTGTGCACACAGGTACAATTTAGTTGTTACAAATGTATTCGTTTTGTATTTGTATACTTATACGCTATCTATAAAGTTAACACAGATTTTTATGGTAACAACAGATTTTCCAAATCATTAAAAGCACGATCAATAGCTGGCGTAATATCTACAGCTGGTTTATTGTAATTAGACAGCCAGAATGAACCCGAAGCTCCATTTTTGAACATATGAAGCACTGCAGCTGCGGCGGATGCAGGCCTGCAAATAGACAAAAAAGTTTTTAATGAAAATCATTTTGTTATAACTAGCTTTTTTAGTGCGGTATAGTATTCATCAAGACTATTTCAAAAGGCTCAAACATATTTCCTTGAGCCACTATCCGACTCCATCAGGAGACCAGCTCCATGGTACCATTGAATGCATCGTCATCCAAGTTACGTAGGTATACCAAATTTCAGCTCCATTAGTTAGGGCCAACTGTATAAAAAAAAGCGTATATGGGTCGTTGTCGCTAGGGGTGTCGCTTTGGGCTGATGGCGTTTCCACCCTGGAATTCTGATGAGATTATTAGCGTTGAAAGGTGTTCGTGTGAGTGTGTGAGTGACGCCATGCAAGTTGTTGCCCAGAAGCAAAAAATTGAAAAACCAACAAACAAGGTCACACCATTTTTTAACTAAAATGTAACGTATAGAATTTAGAAGAACGAATTCTTCTAAATGCTATAACTTTAAGAGAAAATCGATTTTCAATTTTTTCATAAGAGAAAATTTTGTAGGGTAGATATGATTTTATTACTTTTTTGGACTGATCAGTATGTACCCTCATACCAGCATCTTTTAAGCGACTAAGAAGGTAAATAATTGTTGCTTGAATTTTTAGAAATGCTATAATTTCCGAAAATTCAAGCTTGAATGCCACAAATGCAATAATCAATAAATATTATTATTATCAGTATTTTATTTTTGTGATATCGAAGTAACTACTTTGATTATTTTAATATTACCTATTTAGTGCCTGGGCGTCATAAATCCTCAGATTATAGTTATCGTAGATAAAATTTAAAAAAATAAACAAATATGATAAGTATGTTAAGCTATTATTATATATCATAAAGTTAACCTATTAAAAAAAATATGGGCCATTGTTAAGTTTTACCATGTTTTTACTAACTTCCCTATAAATCTTATTTCGTTTCGTATGGATTTAAAAACGGGTCTTCACAAGATGCACACCACTTTATGAGGTCAAAGTAATCGACACTCGAAAACTGCCCCCCTAGCCAAGTTACAACCGTTTCGTTTCGATTCTCTTTTCGTTGATCGCCTCGAGTTGGCCACGCCTCCTATTCCTTTGTTCTGACCACGTGACTGAACGTTGAGATGACGTCAGAATAAAGGAATAGGAGGCGTGGCCTACTAGAGGCGATCGAAGAAAACAGAATTGAAACGAAACGGTTGTAACTTGGCTAGGGGGCTGTTTAGCGCTATCGACCATGCTATTACTTACTTTTGATATACGCGACCAGTAGCCGCAACCGTATCAGTAAAAATCTTTCCTAATTTAGGATCATATGCCTTGGGTTCCAAGTTAGTCATCAGACGAGTATCAGTTGGTCCTAAACACAAAGTTAGAACTCTTATACCCGTGTTGTCGTAGAATGGATCCGCCTGGAAATCAGAATTTGTTTGTTATTTATTTTTATTTTTACAGCACGACCGAAACCTAGCATGGCTTAGCTATTTAAGCACTTAAAAGACAAAATAATAAAAAAAGGAAAAAAAAACAGACACACAAAACAGAGATACACGGGGACTGTTTTAACCAACCATACACATAAAGATGTCATTTTTCATTTTAGAGTTTTTGAGTTTTATGTCGCAATAACTAAGTTTTACCAAAATCCCTTTTAGTTAAACTCACCGCTAAACATTGGCTGAAGTGCAGGACAGCCATTTTCGAGCCACTGTAAATTGGAAAAGGTGGAAATTTTGCCAATGCGGCTGTGGAAGAGATATTGATGATTGTCCCACCGAGTCCACCTTCGTCTTTTCTCATATACTTAACCCCTTTCATTGATAAAGAAACTGATCCTTGCTAAAAATTTAATCTGGTGTTAGTTTGTTTGGTAACAACAACAAGCAATATTAAGAAAATACTCCATAGAATTAATTATGTGCATCAAAATCACACTATGTCGATACTAATCAGGTTACAAATTCTAGGTCTTAGTAAAAGTGAATCTGAAAATAAAAAGAACGAGTACAGTGGTTTGCCATGCTATGACAATTTTGAGGAGGAGTGACTTGACTAAGAAAGTAATCATAAAAGTGTTTTCCACTGACTTCATGTAATACTTAGTAATACCTACCTATAGTCTAAAGACAGGTTACGGCAAGTAGAAGGAAAGCAACGAGGACAAGTTAGGGGTAAAAGATGCAAAAATTGTAAGAACTCCTACCCAGTTAATATCAGAAGCAATCCTCCACGTGTCAGGTGTGTCCACCATAACGCCAGCATTGTTGATGATGACATCGATCTGCTTGAACTGCGCGAGCACGGAGTCGAAAGCGCTCGTGATATCTTCTTCCTTGCTCACGTCGCATTTGATGAACACCGCCTTGTTGCCGTGAGCTTTGTTCAGACGCTCGGCTGTCGCCTTGCCGAGCTCCTCGGCAATGTCCAGGATAGCTACATTCTGCATTAAGAAATTAATAAGTCACCACTGCCTTATTTTCCTACCAAACTTGTCAAGCTGATTAACTAATCGATTGACAGTCCAATCAATAGAGCAAGCAAACAGATGGTTAAATATAGGTATATTATTATTATTTTTGGGTGGGACATCCTCTAATGTCTTCTCCAGCTTACCCTAGAGCGGCGTATCTGTTTTAGTTACTAAGAACCACTAGGTAAATAGTTTATGTGATATCGAAGGAGAAGAAACCCAACAATATAATACTTTATCATTTGTGTTTATGTTTGTATTTATTTTAATTTAATCAATCTCAATAGAGAGCAGTGGTGGCCGAGTGGTAACGGCTCCGACTTACGAGTCGTAGGTCGCGGGTTCAAACCCAACCAGGCGCAATACTTTGTGTAATTTATTTCATCACCACTGCTCTCAAAACGGTGAAGGAAAACTTCGTGAGGAAACCGGCATGTCCTAGAACCAAAAATTCAGACATGTGACATCCACCAACCCGCACTGGGCCCGCGTGGTGGATTACAGCCCATTCCCTCTCGTAGAAAGGAGGCCTGAGTCCCAGCAGTGGGAACATTATAAGGCCGATTATATGCTAATCTCAATAAAAGTTTTCTTAATTAGATTAGAACGAAATTAAATAGGTACCTTTGCTCCTTCATTTAGGAAGGTCTGCGCGTACTCAGCCCCCAGACCAGACGCTCCTCCGGTAATTAAAAATATTTTGTCTTTTATTTCCCACTGCGACATCGTAACGATACTTTGACTCACTAAGTAAAAACTGTTGTTTTATTAACTTATATTCAAAAACATGATCGGTTATTAGTTAATAGCACAGTAATAGATAACCGATCGTGTAAATAAAAACACTTTATCACAGATTGTATCAACCCGTCATAATAACTTCTGCACTGGACCTGGCTCCAGGAAGCTGATAAACACGTTCTTTTGTTATAGATACGCTGACATAATAAAATAATTATCTTACTATCATACGGACATATACTATCTTACGGACATATCCTATCATAAGGACACAGCCATGAGACTGGCACGGAAATTAATAAAATTGGTTATCAGCCATACCATAAGTTAATTAATGTACTAGTAGAAATACCTATTGACAATACCGTTGTAATGTTAGATATTTTTAAGTCTTTAAGTAACGATGTTTACTGTTCTCATAAGTAAGTAACGATGTTTGTTGTTCTCATAATGTAACGATGTTTGTAGCTCAAAGTCGACTCATTACTAATTGTTATTACAGAAACCACTAATCACCTAATGATTGTTAACGATTGTGTACTTTCTCAATGAACTGTTTTGGACTTTAATGTTTGTTAACTCAATTAGAATACATACCTATAAATATGCTCTCCTCCGTTACCCAGGCAGTCATTTCTGCGTCCTGTCTTGAGACTGTTGTTACTCAGTCAATAACGCGAACAATCTCGTTGTGTTAAGTGTACTTATTGTTAAAGTGTCGGAACTCTAATATATTATAATAAGAGAACTGTCTCTTATTTGAACCCTTCCATCCCACTTCTGACACCATATAGTGTTACAAACAGAAATTAAAGGCTTATCTAGTGAACGTAATTTATATCTACCATCAGTAGATACAATCAATGATGATTGTTGTAGAAAATTAAAAGACAAGAATATGACTAAAATTGAATTCATTCCTTTGAAATCTTACGATAAATTAGACTTACAAAGTGTAAACTTAGCGAGTCATAGAATAGATAAAGTAGACGAAATAATAAATAAGTTAGAAAATGAAACCACTTATTCTAGAATCACAAATAATGTATATTTTGTTTACATTTTCATGTCAATCATAAAAGTCATTGGTTGTTATGTGTTATACCGAGTAGGAAAATACATCTATGGAAGAAAATTCTTTTGCACTAACTCAGGACGACTTTTAGCTCTAGAAGACACCAGAAACTGTTGTTCTAGAATAACCAATTGTATTACTCTAAAGGTTAATAATACAAATAGAGATATAGAACTCGAAGAAATTCCATCAGCGAGTTCACAGTCAGAAGTCATTACAACTCCTTTGCGCAGAAGCAATAGGATTGCTCAATTAAAGGTTAATTAAAATTGTAATAATTATAAATTAAATGGTGTGTAATGTTACTGTGTTTTAAAAATGTGTGTTATTTAATAAATTAATAATTAAATGTCAATTATGTAATGTATAATAATGTATCAGAATAATTATGTTAAGAATCATGTATTTAGAATAACTTAGAATAACTTTATGTGTATCAATGTTTATTAGACATGGTAATGTCTATCTTAACGGGGGAGGAATGTAATGTTAGATATTTTTAAGTCTTTAAGTAACGATGTTTACTGTTCTCATAAGTAAGTAACGATGTTTGTTATTCTCATAATGTAACGATGTTTGTAGCTCAAAGTCGACTCATTACTAATTGTTATTACAGAAACCACTAATCACCTAATGATTGTTAACGATTGTGTACTTTCTCAATGAACTGTTTTGGACTTTAATGTTTGTTAACTCAATTAGAATACATATAAATATGCTCTCCTCCGTTACCCAGGCAGTCATTTCTGCGTCCTGTCTTGAGACTGTTGTTACTCAGTCAATAACGCGAACAATCTCGTTGTGTTAAATGTACTTATTGTTAAAGTGTCGGAACTCTAATATATTATAATAAGAGAACTGTCTCTTATTTGAACCCTTCCATCTACACGACGACCCCCGAACATTACACCGTAAAGCCATATCGGCGCACACCAATTCCTCTTGAAGAAAAGGTCGAAAAGAAGATACATGAGCTGTTGGAGGATGACATAATAGAAGAAGTGCATGGGCCTTAAAGATGGGTGTCCCATTAAGGTACCAATATTAAAGGAAAATGTTCTTGGGATTGTTTCTAGATATGCGACGCGCAAACACCGCTATCGTGAGAGAAAACCATCCACTACCTTGCGTAAAAAATTGGTAAAGCTAAATATTTTAGCAAATTAATTAGAACTTCACCTGGATAGTAGACACATTACAACATTTATCACATCCAAATGACTATATCAGTACAAGAGATTAATGTTCGGTGTAAGCTGCGTCCCTGAAATCATCCATAAAGTACTAGAAAGAATTTTAGTAAAATGTTACGGAGTTATCAATTTTACAGACGTCATTTTGGTATTTGGTAACAATGCGGAGCAACACGGTTCACGGTTATGGAACCTTCTAAATATAGGTACTGAAGGACAACAATGTGTTGCTCAATGAAAAATGTGTTTAATTAAAGCAGAAGAGATAAACTTTCTAGGATATGTATTGACACCAGATGGCATGAAGCCACTGAAAAAATATTGGCAACATCTCAAATTTTAGAGACAAATGTCCATAGAGGAACTAAGTTTTTTAGGATTGCTCTACTACGTCAATAAATGGGAAACACCCAAATACTCCGAAATATTTTATTCCGAAATTCGATGTTCCGATTTTCGATGTTCCGATTTTCAAAAGTCCGAATTTCATAATACCTAAGAATTATAATGTCTATTATTCAAAATCACGAAATTTATTTTACCAAAAGTCGTAAATGCGATTTGTTAGTTTTCCGATTTTCATACGTTCGAAGAATCAAATGGTCGAAGGGTTCTCGGTCCGAAAGACAGAAACGAATCGCTGCAAAACCGACTTTACGCAGTCTTCTCTGCCCTACCCCTAGAGTGTAATTTAAACTCGCGTGGGGCCGCCCAAACCCCACAGCGCCGGAGCCGTGACAGAAACAATGCTTGCTGCATGTTGCATGCTGCCTGCCTGCTTGCATGCTGCATGCCTGCTTTCATGCTGCATAGCTTGCATGTTGCATGCCTGCTTGCATGTTGCATGTCGCATGCTTGCTTGAATGCTGCATGTCTGCTTGCACGCTGCATGCCTGCTTGCATGCATGCTCGAAAACGCATCTGTCATTAGTTTTTTAATTCTACCCCCTCATACTATACATAATATTATACATCTCTCTGACGAGCAATTATGTGTTTATTTGTCTTGCTATACAGTTTTACAAGGCGTTTTTATTTCGGAATTATATTGATCGGTATTTTAATAATTGGATAAATCGGAGTTGTTATATTCGGAATTTTGAACCATTCGGAATTATGAAAATCGGTATTTTGAAATTCGTATTTGTGACTGTCGGAATAAAGTTTTTCGTATTTAAGTAGTGTACCACAATAAATGGATTCCAAATTTGGCCACAACAAACAGAACCCTTAAAAGAGTTATTGAGGAAGAAGCTCAAGAAAAACGCAGGCATCAAACTATTTTAAAAAGAGGGTCTGATTCTGAAAGGAAGACTCGGCCCTGGTACGAAAGGCAACGAAGGAACAGGAGTGGGTTTTTAGTCAGTAAAAGTCTGACCCACAAACCCTTAGAAATATTCTTTGGACCATAATTGAAACCATGTGCTCGCATAGAACGATGGGTTTCTAGGCTATAATCTCACAATTATATAGTCATATATAAACCAGGGAAAACAAATATCGCGGACCCTTTGTCTCGGCTGTGTAAATATTTGGATTTGCCACCTAAATGTCTTCCAAATTGTAGAACATTCAAATCCACAAGCGATATCAATGACTGATATTAATAATATATATAATAATCCGCAGGGCAGTTTTGTGGCTAACTGTTGGGCATTAGCGACCCCACGGACCCGATCTCCCGGGAAAATTCTTGTTCTTCATCTCCGGCTTGCCTTTATTGGCCGGCCGTAGTGAACACTGACGAGGAAAAGAGCTCCCACCTCTCTCTTGCCTTTATTGGCTGGCTTGAGTGGAGATTCGCAAGAGCAAACGTGCTCGGGAGAAGGATGTATAATCCAGTAAGGTGCTGGTAGGGATCTTGACCGTACTTCCGGGAAAGTCCTGATAGCCGTGGTATACCTCTCCACTCCTTAAGCAACTCAGGATATGTTGCCCTCTTGTTGCTACGTGACTTCGTGCTAGCGACCGTTTATGGGGGCCCATTTATTGAGTGTGCAAGTCACCCCCTGCCTTTTGTCGATGGATATTAATAACATTGTTTAGGCAGGGGCCATAGTCTTAACATAGTTCCTGGTAACCAGTCCACTTAAGACTCCAAAAACCATAGCCTTATATCTTAGTTTTCCATATGTCGCAATAGTTTCCCACCAACCGGGGGTTGTCCTTGAATGCACTAGCATAGTGCGTACAGGGATAATCACCGGTTCGTACCACTTTCCATTAAAAGCGTCTAAAAGGGCCTCTGCGAGTTGGTTTCGGCTCCTCGTACGCCTTCCAAAGGTCCAGGACCTTAGGGTGCTGAGATAAATAAATGTATAAAAATAATAATATAATAATAAATTTATTCAATTAACGTTTACAAAATATTAACATTAAGCCAACAGTAACAAGGTTTCCCATACAATTACATTGCCTAAAAATATACTAAAACTAAAATATTATTAAAGGTGCAATTAATCGTGGTTCGGAATTGCAATGTTTGATAGTGGACCACCCGATCTAGGTTAATTTAAACCTGTGTTTCAGGCCATCACTTTACAATCCAGTTTCATTCCGACAGTAAAATTTAAAGATACATTAAAACTATTATAAAAAATGATATTCTATTATAATAAACAATTACGAAAATAAGCTTATAGTAAGTAGGTACATTAATACCTAAAACTATGTCTATGAAATTATACAAAAATAAACATTAACGAGGGGATTACATAACATTATGCCAAAATTTCTAGAAGTTGTTCTGTCTGTGTAATTGAGTTTCACTAAGTAAACTAAGTAATTATTGATGCTTCCAGAATAGAAATAGAACGTATAAATAAAGGATTGTACGAGCAAGAGTGGAACGAATCTGTTAAAGGCTTTAAGATATTTGAAAACAAATCATGTTTTTACGAGAATATTTTGCTCAGAGGGAACCGAATACTAATACCAAATAATTTACGGATAAATGTATTAGATGAAGGCCACTGGGGGGCATTGTAGTAATGAAGGAAATATTGAGATCAAGTTTCGTGGCCTAGAATTGATAAGGACGTTGTAAAGTCATGCAAAGCTGAACTTTAGTAGGGTTGCCAAATCCTCCAACTACAATGAAGCGACGCGAGATTCCCTTTAACTCCTTGGATCGACGTTGCGATGGATTTGCTAGGTCCATTATTACCCAATCAGGATTATATGCTTGTAATTATCGACTATTATAGTCGCTACAAGGAAGTAATATTTTCTAAGTCGGTTACAAGTTACAGATAATAAAATTGTTAAAAGAGATTTTCAGTAGACTGAGTTGCCCGGTATCGATTACCGCAGACAATGGCAAACAATTTGTGAGTAGGTACCTAATGAGTTTCGATCGTTCTCTGGCCTGTTTGTCTAGTGGTTAGTGGCCCTGACTGCAATGCCGTAGGTCGTGGGTTCGGTTCCCACCCAGTACAAATGTTTGTGCAAAGAGCATGATCATTTGTTCTGTGTGGTGTAATTTATCTGTAATATGTATGTATTTATAATATATAATTATGTTTTTACACCACCTGCTCGATAATGCCCTTTTATACGTCATACAACCATCACTTAAAGCAGGTCATTATGTCCCTAGGGAGATAATGCAGTATGGGCGATCCCTAGGGAATAATGAGATTTGAATTTGGAACGTGAAAAACCGTCAGCATTATGTGAATTAAAATATAGTGCATCAAACAAGTTTATTCAAAATTCAAACTGGCCACTAACAAAAAAAAAAAACAGAATACAAAAAGTTTCTAAAAAAAGTAATGAACAAGCGGGGCGTTATAGAAAATTTAAACTATAGAATCTTTGAGTAGTGAATTTTGTTTGTTTCAAATCTCAAAACATTTTGAGTGATAGTTAAGATTAACTCGTAAATAATACTTATATTTCTCTATTATATGATTTGTTTTACTAAATTGTCTTTTAATTATCTCACAGATGGTGTAAAAAGTAGAGTATCCAACACGGGGATAAAGCTGTCTTTGTCTTGGGCGGCTTGAATTCCTCACTTCACTCAGGTTTCTTTATTAACTCCCTCGCAGTGCTCGGGAGTTAATTATATAAATCCCTCACTGACGTTCGGGATTAAAATTAGCAACCTTCGTTTCGTTCGGAATTCAACATGCCGCCCGCGACTTAAAGACACTGCTTTATCCCCTAGTCACATAATCTACTATTATCAGTTGACTAGTACTCATAACACAAGCGCTGCCTATCTTGAGACTAGAGGGTGTTGTGTGATAGTTGTGGAATATTATTATTATATTATTATATATTAGCGTATTGGTGTACTGTTAGCCAATGGTCATGACTTATAAGTAGATACGTCATGAGTTCAACAAACCCAAACTTCGGAATAATAGCTCATTTTTCACCGCTCCTTTATTTCATTGCTACTGCTCCCAAAACGGTGAACGATAACATTAAGACACCACATGTGAGAAAACCGGCATATCCTAGAAGCATCCAAGAAGAAAAAATTCGAAGACATGTGATATCCACCAACCGGCAATGGACCCGTGTAACGATACACTTAACTTGACTTAACCACTGAGTAAATACTGCTGTTTTATTGGTATACATCAACGCATATCATCATCATCATCATCATTTCAGCCGAAAGACGTCCACTGTTGGACATAGGCCTCCCCAAGTGTCGCCACAATGAACGGTCCTGTGAGTCTCGCATCCATCGGATTCCCGCTACCCTTATCAGGTCATCGGTCCACCTTGTAGGAGGCCTTCCAACGCTACGTCTTCCGGTACGTGGTCGCCATTCCAGAACCTTTCGGCCCCAACGGCCATCCGTTCTGCGAGCAATGTGCCCTGCCCATTGCTACTTAAGTTTGGCGATTCTTTGTGCTATGTCGGAAACCTTGGTTCTCGTGCGGATATCCTCATTCGAAACTCCGAGCATAGCCCTTTCCATTGCCCTTTGGGTGACTTTAAGTCTTCTGATGTGACTTATTGTAAACGATCACGTTTCTGAGCCATATGTCATCAATAGCAACACGCACTGGTCATAGACTTTCGTCTTGAGACACTGCAACGCATATAGGAAGGTTTATCTTACTTACTTCTTCTTACTTTTCTATTACTTTATTACATGTTTTATTAGCCCATCACAATAACTTTTTCACTGGAGAACCTGGCTCTAGAGAGCAGATAAACCTGTGTTTTTCTTTTGACGTAGATACGCTGCGCTGGTATAATACAACTAGCTTCTGCCAGCGGCTTCGCCCGCGCAAAAGTAGGTTTCTCCATACAAACTTTGGACCCCGTTTTCAACCCCTTAGGGGGTGAATTTTGGAAAATCTTCTCTTAATGCTCGCCTACGTCATAAAAGGAAACCTTGTACAAAATTTCACGCTCCTAGTCCCAGTAGTTTCGGCTGTGCGTTGATATGTCAGTCAGTTTCTCCTTTTATATATATAGATTATCTTACTGCCACTTTAGAGCAGTAGTGGCCGTAATGGCCCCGACTATACGAGTTACACGTCGCAGGAACATTTGTAAGAGTTACCGTAGCTCTAGAAAGCAAAGAGCAAATTAAGGTACCTACATAGGTGAGTATTAGTCAGTAAAAGTCTGACACGCCCTCTCGTTCCACCCCAGAGCAAGAGAAGTGATTTGATTTGAATGAGAAGGCATTTTTTGATGTAGTTTACTCCCACATAAAAAAAAATACATCTTAGTTCCTCTCTTCGAGAAGAGTCCAGAATCCCAGCATTATATGGTTGGTTATGCTATTACTTTTCTGCAGCCTGTTGTTGTGGTCTATCTCGCAGGACCCGTGCATTTTTTGGATAAAATTGCCTATGGCAGTCGGCGATCGGTCGGGTTCTATCTACTAGTGAAAAATCGTATTAGAAGGTTCTTTCAAGGAATAACTTTTAATTCTTCTCAAGTTAGAGAGTAATCTTAATGGTTTTAACGAGTAGGTAACTGTGTAAACACATACATGTGATTCCGCTGCATACTGCTAGACAGGAAACCGGGGACGGTTTCCTGTCATAACATAATTGCAAAATAAGTTGGCAGATTATAAAGTCAGTGAGTATAAAAGCAGATTTCAACTTGACAATTATTTATTTTATCAAAACATTAAATACACTCATTTCAAAATTTAAAAAAAAAAGCTTAGTAAAGCAGGTACCTAAATAACTTATAAATTTAACACAGATTTTTATGGTAACAACAGACTTTCAAAATCTTTAAAAGCACGATCAATAACTGGCGTAATATTCTCAGCTGGTTTATTGTCATTAGACAGCCAAATTGAGCCCGGTGCGCCATTTTTGAACATATGAAGCACTACAGCTACCGCGGATGCAGGCCTGCAAATAGACGAAATAATACAGATTTGACCGGAGAATAAGTTTTCAATGAAAATACTTTTTCATCACTAGCGTTTTAAGCGCAAGTATCAAGACCATTTCAAAGAGCTCAATCACGATGGTGTTATATTGTTGCGCTCAGTGCACAGTTCCTATGGCCACTATCCGACTCCATCATTAGATCTGCACTTCTGCCCTATCGGCCATGTTATCACTTACTTTTGATATACGAGTCCATTAGCCGCATCCATGTCAATAAAAATCTTTCCTATTTTTGGATCATATGCTTTTACTTCCAAGTTATGCAGGAGACGAGTATCAGTTGGTCCTAAACACAGAGTTAGAACTCTTATACCCGTGTTGTCGTAGAATGGGTCCACCTGGTAATCAAAATTATTATTTTAATGCACTTATAACTAGGTAAGTACATAAAAGATAGAACAATAAAACAAAGATTCAAAAAGAAATTATTAAAAACAAACAGAATTACCTACACGTATGATTTTTTAACCAACACACACAAAGATTATATTATTGTTTTTGAGTTTTTGAGTTTTAAATCGCAATACCTACCTAACTAAGTTTTACCAAAATTCCTTTTAGTTCACTCACCGCTAAACATTGGCTGAAGTGCAGGACAGCCATTTTCGAGCCACTGTAAATTGGAAAAGCTGGAAATTTTGTCAATGCGACTGTGGAAGAAATGTTGATGATCGTCCCACCGAGTCCACCTTCGTCTTTTCTCATATACTTAACCCCTTTCATTGTTAAAGAAACTAATCCTTGCTGAAAATTTAATCTGGTGTTAGTTTGATTGGTAACAACAACAAGCAATAAATAATAAGAAAGTACTCGCTAGCATTAATATTGGTGCAAATCCTTGTATGGTCTCAGAAAAGTTAATATGAAAAAGAACAAGTCGAGTTGTTTGCCATGCTATGACAATTTTGAGGAGGCGTAATTTGAGTAACGGCTTCTGAATTGAGCATTTTGAGTTAAGAACGTCTTAGACCCTACTTTAATGCCACATTTTGACTGGTTTTAAGGCTAAAGTAGTGTTTGAGAAATACCCAACTTCAAATGCTTAAATCGGAAATTCGGAGTTAGAAAGTAATCATAAAAGTGTGTTCCGCTGACTTCATGTAAAAACAGTGTCACATAATATGTGTCTAAAGACAGGTTAGGTACGGCAAGTAGAAGGAAAAGTAACGAGGACAAGTTAGGGGTAAAAGATGCAAAAATTGTAAGAACACCTACCCAGTTAATATCAGAAGCAATCCTCCACGTGTCAGGCGTGTCCACCATAACGCCAGCATTGTTGATGATGACATCGATCTGCTTGAACTGCGCGAGCACGGAGTCGAACGCGCTCATGATATCTTCTTCCTTGCTCACGTCACATTTGATGAACAGCACCTTGTTGCCGTGAGCTTTGTTCAGACGCTCGGCTGTTGCCTTGCCGAGCTCTTCGGCAATGTCCAGGATAGCTACATTCTGCATTAAGAAATCAATCAGTGACCAATGTCATAATTTCCTTAATTGTCAAGCTGATTAACTGAACGATCGATAGTCCAATCAATAGGGCAAACAATCAGATGGTTAAATATAGGTACATTTTTTTACATTTTTACCTAAATTTTTTTTAGGATCGTAAATCATCCAATGACTTCTCCATTTCAGTTTTACTGACTAAGACCCACTCCTATGTTCCTTCTTTGCTTTGTGTTCCAGGGCCCCGAGCTTTCCTTTCAGAAGCCAACCCAAGGCCCCAGAATGCCTCGACCCTGCTGGGCCCCTACGGTTTTGCTGACATCTCCTTGTGGCGCGCGTGGAACACTACGCGCCGTCGACGACTCGGCATCATTTGTGGTTTCAATAACTCTTCTTAACTAGATTAGAACGTGCTAAAAATTAAATACCTTAGCTCCTTCAGTTAGGAAGGTCTGCGCGTACTCAGCCCCTAAACCAGACGCTCCTCCGGTAATTAAAAATATTTTGTCTTTTACTTCCCACTGCGACATCGTAACGATACTTTGACTGACTAAGTAAATGCTATGTTTTATTATCTTATATTCAAAAACATGATCGGTTATCTATTACTGCTATTACATAAAGACACTATAACAGATTTTATCAGTTCGTCATGATAACTTCTGCACTGGGCCTGGCTCCAGGGAGCTGATAAACACTTGTTTTTCTTTTTTTGAAATACGCTGACGTAATACAATTTCCAATTATCTTACTATCTTTTTACGTACTAGTGTACTGTTAGCCCAGTGATAATAGCCACGACTTACGACTTTTATGTCATGGGTTCAACAAACCCAAGCAGGCGATTTACTTTGTAATTTATTTCATGGCACTGCTTTTAAAAAGGGGGAAAAAAACATTGAGATAACTCATGTGAGAAAACCGACATGTCCTAGAACGAAAAATTCGAAGACATGTGACATCCACCAACCGGCACTGAGCCCGTGTGGTGGTTTACAGCACCCCATTCCCTCTCCTGGAGAGGCCCGAGTCCCAGCAGTGAGGACATTATAAGGCTGATTGTGCTATTATGCTATTACTTTCCCGCAGCCTCGTTCTTGTGGCCAATGCCGCAGGATTAGCGCATTTTTTTTTAAGTAGGTATAAAGTCAGCCTATCACAGTCAGTGAGGTTGTTCCAAATAACAAACAACCTTTCCTCTTTATTGTATCCGTAAATTATTTTTAGACCTCCATTTTCCATTACTAACTCAATTCTGGTGGTGTGCTATGGTGTACCCTGCAATTGTTTTCGGACTCGACAAAATATGACCGCACGGTTGGCAGTTGGCACAATGGTTGAGCGATTGGTTGCAGCACTGCAAGTCGCAAGTTCGATGCCGCACGGAACTATTATTTGTACGGCCTACAGATAGGTGTACCGGGTCTGGGTGTCTTGCACAACCGCAGCGCAGACCAAAAATAAAATGGCGCCGAAATGATGACCAAATTATAATTAATAATGTACCAACGTTTCAATGTGATTTTCTTTTTCATTCATCCCAATCTCTTCGTTATAAAAGTTAAGCCAATTTTTAATTGCATCTGTTTACAAAAATTCCGTGTGCAACATTATTTCGTTGCCAAACCCAGTTTAATTATTGCCTAAAACATCTTTATCAGTATTTCCAGTGCAGACCTATTGATATATAAGTTACTTTGGCAACTATCAGCGCTGACATCATGGTATATCATCAGCCTGTATTCCACAAAAGGTAAGGCAGAGGTTAGATCTCGTGCTAGCATAAAACAATGCTTGAAATGAAGATGTAAAAAATAAAAATCACCAAAGATAGTAAAAGCGTCCAATAAACCTGATGAAACCCTTTTTTTTTGAGGCGGAAAATCATCAAATAACTCCTCCTGGTGTGATGCGAGAGACTCTACTCTCTACTGTACTGACACTCACTGACTGTGATAGGCTGATTTTATACTTTAAAAAAAATGCGCGGATCCTGCGACTTTGGGCACAAGAACGAGGCTGCAGGAAAGTGATAGCATAATAGCATAATCAGCTTTATAATTTCCTCACTGCTGGGACTCGGGCCTCTCCAGGAGTGGAAAATCATCAACCTCCTGGTGTGAAGCGAGAGAGTGTCAGACTTTTACCGACTAAAACCTACCTGTGTTCTTTCAGTTGCCCTAAGCATTCCAGGGCCACGGTGACTCTTTCGAACAATTCAGCAGTCCTAAAACCTGGCGAAACCGTGTTTGACTTGCAGACCAATTCATTATTTTATTCTTTATTGAAATGGCCTCAGGTCACTTACACTAGAGCACGCAGACTTCACACAACACTCCAGGTTTTTTTCTACGTTGATAAAATTTGCATCCATTCAAACCAACAAGACCATCAAAGTCGATAGACAGAGAACGCACGTACTGTGTTCAAGTGTTAACTGTTGAACACAGTGCGCGTGACTGACCAAGATATCACGTTTCCGTGGAAGTTCATTAAGGGAGGATAATGCCTACATAACATAAGAAAACAACTGCTGTTTACTTCATTAATTTAATACTACCTACATTATTTTCTAAGTCTAATCTTTTCCTGCAATAACATTTTCAAAGTCCTTGAAAGCACGATCAATGGAAGCAGTAATGTTTTTCACCGGATTGTTGTCGACAGACATCCATATAGTAGCCGGTGCACCGGTTTTGAACATATCCAGAAGAGCGGCAACTGCTGATTCTCTCCTGAAAGTTGACGAAGAAACAGGTTTGTTAGTTGACCTCCAAAATTTTAAGTCACAATTTAGCCATAAAGTGGTTTTATTACCTAACTGCAGATATTTCAACTTACCAATCACAGCGGTTGAATAACAAGATTTTTCCAATATTTGTCGGTTTTATTTTATTTTTTTAATTAATGATAGGCTCGCGTTTGACCTCTCACCATGAAGAGACTCGGTCGGCATAGCATGTGCGCGCTACGCATTCAATGGAGTGTCTTGTCGTGTTGCTAATTTTGTTTATTGTAACGATTATTTTGTGGTAATCTTATTATTTCATGATAACTAAAATTAAGATTATTTATAGAGAAGTACTAAAATAAAGTTATTTGATTTGTAACAAATCTTTCTTTTCCCTTAGGAGGCGTCCATAAATTACGTGAGGTGTTTTTTTTTAATTTTCTGTCCCTCCCTCCCCCCCTGGTGAGACGTCGTGAGATTTTATTCAACCCCCTCCCCCAAACCCCAATCTCACGAGAGATTTTTCAAAATGTGGGTTACTTACGTAAACGCGTTGGATTGTTATTGTAAAAAGAAAAAAAAATTGCTTCGTGCTTTTATTTACGACTAGTTAAGACTAGTAATCAGTATTGCTGAGAGTTATAAGTGTAATAAAAATTTAACAATAGAATACTGAAATCGTAACTACTGTGATTAAAAAAAGAATATACTACTCTAATTCAGTCCATGGAGAATCATGCGCCGTCTCAAGAGAGACTATTGGAACCAACATGTCCATATGATTTTCAGTAAAATCAGCTGCTCCTTCAACTTCGTTCTGATCTAGCCACTCTAAGCCGTTGGCGCTTGCGCACAGTAATACGATTACGCTTAAGATTAAATCTTAAGCATGTACAATCTCGATTAAATGGACCAAAATAGTATATTTTTTTTTTGTTTCAATCAGAAAAAAACTTGCGTGATATTTGCCGAGACCCCCCCTCTCTCCAACGCAAGATTAGATGAGATTTGACTCGACCCCCTCCCCCCCCCCCCCCTTAAACATCTCACGTAATTTATGGACGCCCCCTTATTACAAATCGCATTTTGAGGTTATTGATCCAGTTAACATTGCTGATGAGGCTCAAGAGCCTTTACATTTAATAACTTACGTTTGACAAATGTAACCATTTTCAATGGCAGCCACCATTTCATTCCCACGTTTTTGGTCCCAAGCCTTCGTTTCTAAATTCTGTACTAAAGGTGTGTCAGTAGATCCCAAACACATTGACATAACCCTAATGCCAGTGTCTTCGTAGAATGGATCCATCTGGAAATAAGAATTTGATATCAGCATCGCGATATTGTTATACATAAAAGAAATTATATTTTATGGTAGGTATTTCATTTGCAACGGTAAATTGCAATTTTTTTTATTTAAAATCACTTATAGGAAGGGGGACCAGATGGGGATTTTGCGTGAAACTCGAGCGCGTCAGAAAATCATATGGGGAGAAACCTTGCACCCTGTAATGTACCCCTACCACATATGAACCCTTAATATAGTGGGGTGCGTTGAGGGTATCCCGTCAGATTAGTAAAAAATATTGAACCTCGGAAAAACTCGAGCGCGTCAGCTTAAGAAAAGGTAAGTTAAGTACATGCAGAAAAGTAGTAAGTAAGTATATTTCAATAATCTGACAATTTGAGCGTGTCTAAACAAATGGACGAGTCATAAAGTTAGGTTTTAAGGCTCCTGTTAATATTTTGTTGATTAGTGCAATTTTTTTTACCGCAGTTTGCTAAGACAATTTTGTTAAAAACGTTAATATTTCTATACAACGTTACACTTATCGATGGTTTTAGAACGGTAATATTATCTATACAGTATTCCAACTTCATACAAACGGACGAAACGCGAGCTATACCTACGCGCCTCGATCTCGGGGTGCGCTCGGGATGCAGACAGTCGCGTCTGTGCCGCGCGATTTTTTCAATTGAAATAAGTTCATATTTATATATTTAATATGACGAGTAGGATATATTGTGCTGTTTTTGGATGCATGAATTCTTCATTTAAAACCAAACATATAAATTATAAAATAGCTGCGGGTATCTATAACCAAGTAAAAGATATTCCTTTTTGTCCACCTTGTCCATGTTTCCCAAAACAATTTTTTTAGAATGCGGATTTTTGTACTTTAAAATTTAATAATAAAGCATTTCGTAGGTACGTCTCAGTCGAGGCGCAAATATTTTTCGGTCGCAAATATTGAACACTTCCTATTAAATTCACAAAGTATTTTATTTGTTTATATAAAAAAAAGTATATTTACAATCACAAAACTAAAAGGAAACACAAAGTAGGCAAATGTAATTAAAATTTTTGGAGGCGGGCAGCCATAGCACGGTAATATTATCTATACAGTATTGTAACTCGGCCGTATCTTTGAAATAATGCCTACAGCCGCGCGGTACGTAAACATGCGATAGGGCTGCCCGCACTATGGCCACGGTAATATTATCTATACAGTATTCCAACTTCATACAAACGGACGAAACGCGAGCTATACCTACGCGCCTCGATCTCGAGGTGCGCTCGGGATGCAGACAGTCGCGGCTGTGGGGCGATGTAGCTAAAAGCTACATCGCCCCCATGCGCGCCTCAGGGAGACGACGCGCGCCTCAGGGAGCCCACGCGCGCCTCAGGGAGATGTCAGTAAATCGTAGGGGCCCAGAAGGATCGAAGCCTACTGGGGCCACGGGTAGTGTGAAAGTGAAACCCGGGGAGTCAGTAAAAGTATGACTCTATCTTGCGCTCCGCCCAAGAGCGGGATTTGTCATAAGATGATTTTCCCACCTAAAAAAAAAAACTACATCGCCCAATGGAAACCGTCAGATTATATGTTTTTCGTAATCCTAATAGGCTTACCTTCAAAATCAAAATAAATCGCGCTCGTGTATTTCCAGGTGACGTCATTTTTTACATTTTTGAAAATTCTTACACGCTCTGCCCCCCACTAAAATGGAAACTTGTCATAGACTTTTTTTCTTTCTAGAACCTAATCTTCCCAATCCATTGGGTCCCCATGACGCTTTAGTAACTGCAAATTTAGCATCCCGGCCTCCCTTACTATTATGTACTTTTGTTTTGTAAAATTTCGGGACTATAATGCTATCGTTTAAGCTTCAAGGTATTAAAGATCGAACAGCTAAAAACCAGATTCGTTAGTGCTAAATATTGACTTACCGCTAAACATTGGCTGAACTGCACCACAGCCATTTTCGAACCACAGTAGATCGGTAAATATGGAAATTTTGTTATAGCCATTATTGATGCAATATTGATGATGGTTCCTCCGACTCCACCTTCATCTTTCCTCATATGCTTGACGCCTTTTAATGTGAATGAAACAACTCCTTGCTGAAAAATATGTTACAAAATTATTTTTATTTTTATTTTCCATTGTACCCATAGATTTAAGTTGCTGTAAAATTGTTACTACTTTAGTGTAGGTACAATAAAGTTTATTCTATACCAAAAAACTGGGTAAGTGCGAGTCGGACTCGCGCACTGAGGGTTCCGTACAAACTTACTTAAGAAAACAGTTGAATTCCTGAAATGAGTTACGAAGATTTTTTCGAAACGCAAAAAGCTTTTTTTTGTGACGTAACTATAAATTTACAGTTTTCACACTTATTCCTATACCTACTTGTGCTATAAAACCTTGCTTCATGCCAAATTTCAGGATTCTAGGTCAACTGGAAGTACCTACCCTATGAATTTTGATTCCCTTGAGAGTGTCGAAATACACGTTTTTTACAACATAAACGGCCGTTACTTTTTTTTTCTTAAACTCGGAAGTTTGATTTTTTCACAGTTTTAAGGGACCGCAGACCTCCACGCGTTCCCGAAATAAAGGGTCTTGATAGACAGACGGACAACAAAGTGATCCTATAAGGGTTCTGTTTTTTTCCTTTTGAGTAGGTACCTACAGAGCCCTAAAAACGAAAGTTGCGTACAGACTCAAGCAATTGCAAAAAGTAATTATTATGTGATGTAACTATATTTTTTCCTTTAGTTGTGCTACATGGCATTGCCCAAATACCTACATGATCTAGGTTAACAGGTAGTCCCCTACAGATTTTGATTCCCTTGCGAACACCTTTATGGTGCTTGAGCATAAACGACCTTATCTTTAGGTTGTGTCGACTTAGAAGTTTGATTTTGTCACTGCTCCAAGAAGTCGCAGATTCAGGTCTTTATTTCGTAATTGGCAATACACGTTCCTGTGGAAAATGGTCTTGATAGACGAACAAAAAAGTGATCCTAAGTACCTATAAGAGTTCTTTTTTTGCCGACTGAGGTACAACATCCTAAAAATTATTAATGTAAGAACCAAATTCAATAATACTATTATAATAATTGAATTATTACGATAACTCAGGGTTTCTCAAACTTATGGCCCTGTTAGTTCCTAACGACTGCGAACCTCTAAACTCCCTCACTCCAGAAAAAGAAAATGGTAAAATGTAGTTGTATAAGAAAATAAGGAAATATTTTCTTTTTCCTTATTTTCTTATACAACTACATTTTACCATTTTCAGGAACACACAGGAACATAAATAAACACACAAAGCTGGTACAACATTAACATCAAGTAGTTTTCTGTATTTGGTTTTATCATGACCAAGTGTGAAAACAAACTCTCAAATAAGCGCCATCACTCCATAATGCGTGTCGAACACGCTTGTCAGTCATCCAGCGACCTTTACGAAGAAGTTTTGTCGCGAACCCCCTACCATCAAATGACGAACCCCTGAGGGTTCGCGTACCTACCCCACTTTCAGAAACTCTACCATAACTGAATGGAATAGAATTTGAAAATGACAGCTAATGGGTATGATGTATTCATCAACTTAAGGAGGCTAAAAACGTGCTGCACCAATCCCGAATAAATTGGGATAGTTAAGGATTAAGAAAAGAAGGATGATAATTTTATGCTTGATTACCTACCCAATTAATATCAGAAGCTGTTCTCCACATGCTAGGCGAGTCAATCATAACACCCGCATGGTTGATAATGACATCGATCTGCTTGAACTGCGCGAGCACGGAGTCGAACGCGCTCGTGATGTCTTCTTCCTTGCTCACGTCGCATTTGATGAACACCGCCTTATTGCCGTGAGCTTTGTTCAGACGTTCGGCTGTCGCCTTTCCAAGCTTCTCGGCAATGTCCAGAATTGCTACTTTCTGCAGTAAGTACTCGTAAATACATTTTTTGTAGTGCCCACCCACAAAGGTGGTCTAGCCCCGTATTGTTGAAGCAAATCTAAAGAGGCTTTTGATTTCTGCTGTTACTCGTAGTTACGTTACAAAAAAAAATTAAAAGTGATTATGTAGATACCTATGTGGCATAGTATGCACGTAGTAGTATTTAAAAAAAAAAATAGACATATTATAGGTACCTAACTTAGATTAGTATTATTTAAGGAAAAGAAAAAAATATTCAGGAAGCAAATTTCAGGAAAACTACATATCTATTTTTAAAGATTTTGCGCGAAACCTTGGGCGGACAGTGGATATAAGAAGTGGATAGAAATACCTTTGCTCCATGTTTTAGGAAAGCCTGCGCGTACTCAGCGCCAAGGCCGGAAGCACCTCCAGTTATTAAAAAAGTTTTGCCTTTTATATCCCACTGCGCCATTTCACCTAACGTCTAACAACATGTGCAGTATTACTTGAATAATAGTCATAACTATTCTTATATCATCTTCATTTATAATCACATTTATCATTCTTCGTACGATTACGTGTAATGAACATAATATTTTTTTTACCTAGTCCAGTAGTTGTGCATTGATATGTCAGTCAGTCAGTTTCTACTTTTATATAGGTATACATTACTTCTAATATACATATGCAAAACCCGAAACACGTGTCTAGTATTTTTACAAAATTACGTAACTGTATCATGAAAAATAACAAAGTTATAAGCTTGTTATGTTACTTGGTTGTCCGCACAAAAACATGGTCACCAGGCCATCCGGGCGACTGAGGGGTTGTTTTGCTCCCGCATCCAGCTGTGCGCTGGCGCTTAATGCCCACTATGTTCTGCCGTGAGCTGTATTGTACTTAGTGTCGGTGGTGTCCAACTTGTGACCTTTTTTAAATATTTTTGGGTAAAAATATAACATGGTGTAAAAATTATTGGAATCGATTCATTTAGGTACTGATTCTGAACAAACTATATTCAGGTTTCGCATATACTAAAAAAATGTTGTATATTTAGATAAATATCATAATTCGCTGCGTAAATGTCTTCGTCCGAATCAAGTTATAATGAAGGTAATATAAAGCGGCCTGGCTAAAGAACTAGCAGCTAGCAGCTGAAAGCCGCCATGGATCATAAGAAAAGGGCCCTAGGTCACAAAATATTTATGAAGTAAACGTATTTTTTCTTGGGGCTTTTATCTAAAACTGATCAATTTGCGATGACGAGAAAAAAAATCATATGTATACAACACAGTTTAATTCAACTTTACATCGACTATGCTCGAAGTTTGCTTGCGTGATTGCGTCAGAAATGAAAATATCCGCAGAAGAACCAAGGTTACCGACATAGCCCGAAGAATCGCCAAACTTAAATGGCAGTGGGCAGGGTACATTGCTCGCAGAACATATGGTCGATGGGGATGAAAGGTTCTGGAATGGCGACCACGTATCTACCGGAAGACGCAGCGTTGGAAGGCCTCCCACAAGGTGGACCGATGACCTGGTGAAGGTCGCGGGAATCCGATGGATGCGAGACGCACAGGACCGGTCATTATGGCGACATTTGGGGGAGGCCTATGTCCAAAAGTGGACGTCTTTCGGCTGAAATGATGATGATGACATCGACTATTTTAAACTGTAAATCGAATATTTTGAACTCGACTATGGTTATCTTTCATTCTTGATACTCGAATCAGTTCAAGGTCCATCGTTTACTTACGAGTACCCTAGGACTCTGATAATAATAAATAATTTCAAGTGGGATACTCGATCCCTTCTATTTGTTCAAATAATTTATTAATCTAGTGGATTAATAAATTATTTGGCTGACCCAGCGAGCTTCGTACTGGCTAATGGTCAATACCTTTTAGCTAAATTTTAATCGGAATCCTCGGAATGAGAACTTCTTCATCTTTGAATTTTCTTTTAAATATCGCCACGTGAGCCACATTGGATCTTGGAATAACTGGCAGAGTTTGGCGAAAACACATTGCACAGACCAAATTCCATTAATTTAAATAATTACAAAATAGGTACACTAGTCATTACAAATATTCAATACATTAAAATTCCAAAATTCATTAAATTATAAATATAGGTATAAAGCGATAAGTTAAATATCAATACCGTAGTCTCATAAATGTGAACAGTATCACAGGTAACATGTCTGTCACAGCAGTGCCGCACATAAGGACAGTCCAACCTACTCGCTATCATTATCAGAACGGTATTGGAGCTGGCCCGCACCCTGCGCACAAGTAACGCACAACGCTTCCGCATGGTCGCATGGAAACAGTCCGTGCGTGCCCATGCGAACATACCCGAAGCGCTGCAGAGTGCAGTAGCGAGGCAGACCCATCACCGCTCTGAAGACGTTATTAAATTGGACACGAAGGGTGTTGTAGCTTTTCTGAGTGTAGCTAGCCCACAAACTGCAGATGTACTTAGACGTGCAATATGCCCGGAAAAAGAGTGATTTTTACGTCATCCGAACACCGTGCAAACCTGCGACACAGCATATTAGCTAAGATACAGCCCTTCGTTTCCGTTCTAAGTCAACATGATCTCTGAGGTCAGCCGTCACTATATGCCCTAGGTATTTAAACTAATTTACCCTGTCTAAGGGTACAATAATAAGACATAGTTGTGATACATTGTCCGGGCCACGGTCCGGGCATATAGAACCACCGGCCTCAAAGACCATATACTGACTTTTCTTAATATTATAAACAATGTATGCAAGCTACATTCAGTCAGAAAAGTATCGGGAATGGATGATTTGTTTATGGTTCCAAATTCAAATTTTTGTTTTTTTTGTTGTTGGTAGATTGCCACAACTGTTTTCCATTTTGGCGCAGAGTTTGAATTGCATCTGTTATTTATCTATATATATAAAAGAAAGTCGTGTTAGTTACACTATTTATAACTCAAGAACGGCTGAACCGATTTGGCTGAAAGTTGGTGGGGAGGTAGCTTAGAACCAGGAGACGGACATAATAATAATAATAATAATAATAATAATAATAATAATAATAATAACTCTTTATTTCAGGCTACTAAGGCCCATAGACACTATACATAAATATCAATCTTAAAAATAATAAACTAATACATAATATCATTCTATTTTTATTTATTATTAAAACTACGTTGGGTCGGCGACGTATTGCGCTGAGTCGTGGTGTCATGTAGCCTTCCGCGAAAGCGCCGATACACAACACCCGTCGGCCAAAATTCTTCCTTCATGAAGGTCTCCAGATGTTGAGTCGGTACCCGTACAACAAAAGATTTGAAGTTGATCTTGTGACGCGACTCCAACCTTTCAACTCTCAGGATGAACCTGGTCTTCATCTTTATGTACTCCACGACATCCTCTACGCTCGTGGAGTGATGCAGACGTGACACGTACAGCTGCGTCGATGGAATAGCGGGACGCAGCAACATGTTCGGACCTGTCAATGCGGTACCGCACTGATTGCGACAAGCAGGCTTCTTCTTCTTCTTCTTTACTACACGAACGAAGCCTTCTTCATCGACCTGTCCTTGGCTTGTTACCGAAGGTAACGAGCTTCGAACGTGGACGGAGGGCCCCTGGATACCCCTCACTTGTTTTGATGGCCGCTGATTTTTCGCTGGAGTAGCAACAACGGCAGCTGAGTAAGCACGTGACGCGCTCACTTGTTTCGATGCCCCAGAGACGGGGGACGCGGGGAGGGCGGGGCGCATTTGTGCATCACTTGCAGTGACGGCGGTCGGCGACGAGTCCAATTTTGCTGACTCGAAACTCCGCTGTGATGCATTCAACGCCCCATTCCTCTTCATTGAAGTTGGACGTGCAGATCTGGGTCACACTGACCTCGTCCATGACATCGAGCTGATACTGCAGGAATGCCAGAACCTCGTTCGCCACAAGTTCTTCCGAACGCATGATGGCAGCGGCACTTGCCGCGTTCGGCGCAAATTAAATAATAATTTTCGCGTACAGTGCAGGCGCGTCCGATTTCAACGATTGATCGCACTGCACTGACATAGGATACGTTTTTTTTTTTGAGTTGTTTAGAGTATGGTAGAGTAGGGTACTGTAGGGTAGAGTAGGGTAGAGTAGGGTAGAGTAGGGTAGAGTAGGGTAGAGTAGGGTAGAGTAGGGTAGAGTAGGGTAGAGTAGGGTAGAGTAGGGTAGAGTAGGGTAGAGTAGGGTAGAGTAGGGTAGAGTAGGGTAGAGTAGGGTAGAGTAGGGTAGAGTAGGGTAGAGTAAGTTAGAGTAGGATAGAGTTGGGTAGAGTAGGATATAGTAGTCAGATGACGGGAGCGAAGCCGCGGGCAAAAGCTAGTATTAAATAAAGTGCTGTTTTAGTTATATCATATCTAGTGTGTATTGCGAATTTCATAATGGACAAAAACATCGAACAAAGAGTTTGTCTTAAATTTTGCATCGCCAATGGAATTTCGTGTTCGGAGTTACTAAAAATGTTACAGAAGGCTTACGGTGAATCGACTTTATCAAAAACACGCGCTCAATTCCGACCCAACATTCATGAAACGCATTGTTACTGGTGACGAGACGTGGGTATACGAGTTTGACATGCAAACTAGTCTGCGCCCAAGCTAAATCTAAATCAATAAGTAAGTTAATTGAAAATTCTAATAATAAAATAAAAGCTGTCTGGAAGGTGATAAACAGGGAAACTGGAAAGACTAACCAACGAGATCGGAGTGCTTAAAGTAATGACAAATAAACCTTACAGATATCCGACTGTGAGCTTATATTCAAACTGTAAGGTACTCACAGTCCGTCAGCTGTTCATCTTGAAGGCTGTCCTCAGAAAACATCGAGATGTGCCCAACAAAAACCCAAACAAACGCAGCTTATCGTCTGTATGCCCTCGTGTGACCTGTAGAACCTCTTTCGCAAAAAGGCAAACGCATAGTACAAGTGCTAAACTATATAACGATTTAAATAAGAAACTTAACATCGTTTCAATAAGTAGACGTAAAGTTAAAGTAAAAGTTACAGAATGGCTTCAACAACTGGACTATCTATCAACTGAAGACCTTCTTAATTACATAATATAAATCCGACTTTCCAACGCATGCACACACACATACATACACTCTCTTTCTCACGACACACACTCACACACACACACACACACACACACGCACACTCGCAGACACACACCATGACATACTATCAATCACCCTCAGATATAAAATTGCTAGCGTTCAATAACTTAAGTATAAACAGCGACCCATTGTACGAACAGTATTGTTTACCTTTTTTGCGACTGAACACTGTCTCCCAAGATACAGGCTCCTGGCCTAGTTTGGGAATCAGTATCAGTACATTTACATTGTAACAAATATCCTAAGACTATGCATACTTAAATACAAATGTAAATTTTGTGTCAATAAACAATTTTTTTTTTTTTATTGTCGCTAAAAATTGATAATGAAATCATCTCAGATAAGTAGGTCAAAAGTGGCTGAGACGTTAGAAAACTTTTTCACCAACATCCAAATAGAAGTTACGAAATCTCTCCCTTCTTCGTCTTTGTTAGCTGAATCTTTTTTAAAAGAACATTTCACTAAGGATATACCAACCTTTGAATTTAAGCGTATCTCTGTTGATACCATACAATTTCAAAAACATACAAGTCTTAACATAAAAAAAACTGAAGACTTATGGGGTATATCCGTTAAGGTTCTTGGAGATATTATTGATACTATTGCTCCTGTCCTAACAGGCATATTTAATCAATGCTTAGACAGCGGAATGTTTCCTGATTTAATGAAACATAGTAAAGTAGTACCAATTTTCAAATCAGGTAGTAAGAGTGATCCCTCTAATTATAGACCTATATCTGTGCTTCCAGCATTGAGTAAAATCTATGAAAAAATCATGCTCGACCAGATGTCTTATTTTAATTATTTAAATAGGATTTTGCATAGTCATCAGTTTGGCTTCACGAAAGGAAGGTCAACGACGGATGCAGGAGTGAAACTCATCAGTCACATCTTGGAATCTTGGGAGAAGTGGATGACAGGATGCCATTGGCATATTCTATGACCTCTCAAAAGCATTTGACTGTGTTGACCATAATACTCTGATCCGTAAATTACATCATTACGGAATTCGTGGACGAGCTGCTGATCTTGTTTTTTCCTATTTATCTTACAGGCTTGCTGCATAACATATGATTATGTTATGCAGCAAAAAGTATCCATTAATGGGGCGACGTCCTCGGGGTCTTTAGTAAAGATGGGCGTGCCTCAGGGTTCAATTCTTGGCCCTTTCCTTTTTTATATTAATGACCTTCCTTACATGGTGGCTAATTTATCCTATTTAATTCTGTTTGCTGATGACACTTCTCTTATTTTTAAAGTAGATACAAAAGATGGGGATATCTTGCATGTCAACGAAAGTCTGGCTGTTCTTTCGAAATGGTTCGCAGCTAATAATCTCTTATTAAATGCGAATAAAACTAAATGTATAAAATTTTCAGTCCCTCAAGTTGGCGTCAATCTAATTCTTGACGGCAACAAACTTGATGTTACTACGGAAACTGTGTTTTTAGGTATAACTATCGATTCTAAACTGCAGTGGGGCGCTCATATTAGAACTCTTTCAGGTAGATTAAGCTCAGCCGCATATGCAGTAAGAAAAATAAGGCAATTAACAGATGTAGCCACAGCTAGGTTAGTTTACTATGCTTATTTCCACAGTATTATGTCTTATGGCATTTTACTGTGGGGAATCTGCAGCTGATGTAGACTCAATTTTCATATTACAAAAGAGAGCAATCCGGGCTATTTATAAAATGGGTCCCCGCGAGTCCCTCAGAAATAAATTCAAAGAAATCGATATACTGACTCTGCCTTCTCTTTATATTTTAGAAAGTATTTTTTATGTTCGTAAAAACCTAGGAGGACTCTTTAAAATTAGAAGCGATTTTCATAACATAAATACGCGTAGTAAACACGAAATTGTATTACCCAAATGGAGATTAGCTAAGACCAGCAAGTCATTTTTAACAGCATACGCTTTTATAACAAGCTGCCAAAGGCGGTGACTGAACTTAGCGAG
Source organism: Mythimna impura (assembly GCA_905147345.3). Classification (NCBI taxonomy): domain Eukaryota; kingdom Metazoa; phylum Arthropoda; class Insecta; order Lepidoptera; family Noctuidae; genus Mythimna; species Mythimna impura. The sequence continues at coordinate 18,068,175 of LR990356.1, read as the reverse complement.
GGAAAGTTCAAAACCCATATTAAGCGTGTCCTAACTAAAAAAGCGTATTACAAGGTAAAAGACTATGTCGAAGACACGCTTGTGTGGCAATGACTGCTTCTGCACATGTGGCCCCCTGGTAACTCATAATATTGTGTAAATGTATCTATTAACTGCTCCACATTTGTTGTAATATATACTTTTTTTTTTCTCTTCTAACACATTGCTTTTGCAGTATTTTTTATATTATTAGACGCCAACCACCATAAATTCGTTAGTAATTTATTTTGTTGACATGTCATTTATTGATAATTGTAATTTTATTTTTCTTGCTTATTTTATACTAGCTGTGGCCCGCGACTTCGTCTGCGTTAAGTTTGTAAAAACGTACAATCATTCTGAGCTTGCAATTCATTCTGAAAGTAACGCAATTATTTATTGTACTTTAACATAAAACGGTTAAAAGTAAAAACGCAAATTACCTTCAGGAAACATGTTATGTACTCGTCCAGATCCAAATGTATGAATGTCAATGAATAGAAAGAGTATGTAAGGGTCGTAGCAGTTGGCATTTCTGTCTCTCCTACCCCAAAAGAAAAGAAATTAGTTTATGTATATTTCTGGTTTATGTTCTGGTGAAACAACATTGTATGATTTTAACCCCTCGCCACAGTGAGCACGTCACAATCGCAGCAGTAATGCCTGTCTTTGAAGAGTGTCTACAGAGGCGTCACGGCATCCTCTCTTTGTGCAGGACTCACCGGATGTGGGTGTTTTGGGAGGTATCTGTATCGAATTCAACGGGAAGAAACACTCGGGTATCACCATTGTGCGGATCGCCTCGAGAATACGATGGAGCATACGGTGGAAGTCGGTCCCGCTTGGTCGGAGCGCCAGCACCGCTGTGTCCTCATGGAGGCGATTGGTGGAGAAAATGTCAACCGGTAGCCTCCTTCAGTGAAGCACTACGATCGAAGAAGGTGGCTGAAACTATGAGGGACATTCTGACTCCTTAACTGTCGCTGCAAGTGATGCTCCGGGTGTTGAAAGCCGCAGGGCGATGACCAGCCATCGCAAACCGGGATTGCGGTGGTGCCGTCCGGCCGTCTCGTCAAAGCAAACCTGAATCGACGGCGCGTTGTATTCTACACCGGACTCAAAGAGATGTCAGCAAATGGATAGGGCCCTCTGGGGCCGATGTCTGCGAGATTGTTCGAAAGAGTTACCTCCCGTAAAATTTTCACCTCAATAATTTTTGACTGAAGAGTTTAAGCCGTTAGACAGCCTTGGTAGAGGTAAATGAAGGAGCATAATCGAGACACCGACCTTCAGCTGAATAACGTGCACTGATAGTGCAAAGCCAAAAAGCCAGTGAATCCAAAAACTACCATCATCATCATCAACTATCTTCCTCCACAACAGTACTTATGAAGAATTTGCGAGAGCATGCTTGCATTGATTGTTGCAGCTTGCTCATTTTGGGCGTAAAAATTACTTGTTCATTTACCTAGGATTTTTTGGTGTGTATTTAACTGACGTCCCCGTTGAATGAATTTCGGCGAAATCTTGAGCGCGTGTATCCCCGCCCAATCAAACTCGCATATTGATGGCCAAACCGAGAGGTCACTGTCACCGACTGCCTCTATGAGGACACGGCGGTTCACCCAAATGTGATAGACCTCCACCGCATGTTACACCGGGTCCTCCGGGCGATTCGCAAAATGGTAATATCAGGATACTTCCAACCGAATCCGGAACAGAAACCGCTCGAAACACCCTCAACAGTCCTGAGCTTGTGTATCCATAAAACAATGAAATTACGGTAAACAAATGTAGCAGCCGATTAGTGTTATCCCTGAGACTGGCCTCCCTCAGAGGGTTGTTCCAGTGTTGGTCACCACTCACTGCAAGGAGGTAACGTCCAGATGTCGACGCAAGGCTGCCAGGAATCTGAGATACATCAGTGATCAGGAACGTAAACCACTTTCGACCCCGTTTTATATGGAGCAAAAACTGCAAACAATATTAGGCCGCAAGGTGCCATCCAGGAGGACATAGTGGAGCATGCAGAGGTGTGTCCCGCAAGGGCGGATCACCGCCGTGTCCTCGTGGAGGCAATCGGCGTCAGTCACCTCTCGCGCCGGGGCCTGGTTTGGGCTATAGTCCAGAGCGAGGAGGAATGGTAGGCGGTCGCCTCCTTCTGCAAAGCCGCAATGCTAGCGAAGGAGGAGGCCGCACGCGTGAGGGAACGAACGTCCTCACGCCGAGCCGAGATTCCGACCCCGACGACCAGCCACGGTAGACGCAGGCTTGCAGACATCGAACAATGGGTAGCTAGCCCTCCGGCCGTCCGGTAATTAACCGAACCGAGCCCAGTCGTCAACAGCACGTAGTGATCCACGCGCTCCTCAAAGAGATGTTTCAAAGCGCAACTGAAGGACACAAGTGTGGTTTTAGTCAGTAAAAGTTTGACACGCCCTCTCGCTCCAACCAGAGAAGTCATTGGATGATTTCCACTCTTAAAAAAAGAAAAAAAAAAGTACCATCATTATCATTATCATGGACATAGGCCTCCCCAAGTGTCGCCATAATGACTGGTCCTGTGTGTCTCGCATCCATCGGATTCCTGCGACCCTCACCAGGTCATCGGTCTAACTGGGGGCCTTCCAACACAAGGTGCCATGCAACCCCTTCCGAAAATTTGGCCGTGTTATTTTAAAATTAATAATTAAATACATATACTTGTTTACTTTTATCGCCTTTTTTGGTTCGTATCCCTTGAATAATCATGGTCAATCTTGTTACAATCATGGAAAAAAAAGGAGTAGGATTGTTAAAAATGCCTCCGTCTAACACCAGTTTAACCATAACTATTTTCCTCCAATTTTGAACAATAGAACTGTCTGCAAACGTGGGCGATGGTCATTCTTCCGCCATTCAGAAAATTACGTAAAATACACAATGCCATCTATCAAATATAAAGTTCAACTGTCATTGTCATCATTATTTCTACTTTGAGTCTTTAGATGGCGTTGCGAGTATCTGAATTGCGTGTGGTGCCATATTTGACTAATTCGATTTTATTATGTGTTTTGATTAGTTTTTACAATATATTTAGAAGATATCGAATAGAAAAGTCAATTTTATTTTGAAAAAATGGTAAAAGTTATTTTATTACAAAAAAGAAGATAAAATAATGACAAAAATTTTAACTGTAGCTGGGAATCGAACTCGCGGCAAATGTCGTTCAACACGGACGTTTTGGATTATTGCTCACCCCCCATAGCAAATAGCGTGATAATTTATAGCCTAACAGATGCACTGACCTATAAGGATTATGTATGCAAAATTTGAACAGGATCGGTTCAGTAGTTTTTGCGCCAATTAATACCATCGCAAAATAATTTTACTGTTTTATTATATGTATAGATATAGATACCTAGCCTCTTTTTTATAATGTGAATGTGAGAACACTGTAGACTCCGCGAATTCTTAGGTTACTTCTATTACGACTCACTTTTTTTTAATATGATTATTTTTATTGTGCTTTTGGGTACAATATCGACTGGTCTACACTGTTCTTACATAATGTCTATTAATACTGTAATGTGAAAATATTGTAAGCAACCACTTTTTTAAAAGAGTAACCATGGAGTTTCTTGCCGGTTCTTCTCCATAGGAAACGACCAATTTGGAACCGTGCACTAGCTTCTGACGTTTTATAAGTGCCCATGTAGGCCTATGTGAAATAAAAACTTTTTGACTTGACTTGAGTCAACAAGCTTCGGAGAGTGCCTTCCAACTGAACCGAAATCGAAAAAACCACGCCAAAGTCGATCAAAAGTCAAAGCCATGTTGACTGTTTTCTTTGATTATCGCGGTGTTGTGCACTCGAAATTCTTGCCGGAAGGTCAAACGGTATATAAAGAACATTATTTGAGCGTTACGCGGCATTTAAGAGAGCAAATTCGACGAAAAAGGCCAGATTTGTGGAAAGAAAATTCTTGGATTTTGCACCACGATAATGCGCCTTCAGGCTATCATTGTGAACGAATTTTTGACCAAACACTCAACAAATACCATCGAACCACCACCATATTCACCATATATGGCTCCAGCCGACTTCTTTCTTTTTCCTAAACTTAAATTACCACTTCGTGACACCCGTTTTCAATCGGTAGAAGACATAAAGGAGAATTCTCGGCGAGAACGGAACTCAATTCCGGAAACAGCATTTAAAAAATGTTTTGATGATTGGATTATTGGTCGACGTAAGTGTATCGTTTCTGAAGGAGCATACTTTGAAGGTGATAAAATAAATTTGGATGAATAACAAACATTTTGTGTATTATTGATCTTTTCCCGGTACTTTCTTGACAGAGTAGTATGTCACGCGAACAGTTGCCAAAATCAAAAATATGAGGAATGGATTTCCAATCCCCCCCGGCGGGACCGGGGCATCCAGGAAAAATAAGTAACCATTTTCATCATCATTGGCATTCTTAGAAATCCTTCTGGGTAGTTCAACAGAGGTACATTCGTTTGAACTGATTGGTCTAATTCATGTCGAGAATAATCATATTCACGGTCCAATTCTTGATTAAATGCGTCATTCATTCCACGTTCAAGTGCTGGTATTTCTAACCTGATTAACAAACAGCCGTACATGAGGTAACACATATCTTTTGCAAATACACTAGAGAACCATAATTGCCAATGACGGTCTCTGCCATTAATTTACGAGAATAACGTTTGGAACACTTCGTCAATAAACCTGATGAAACCCGTTTTTTTGTGGGAAGGAAATCATCACGTAACTCCTCTTACTCTGGGTGGAGCGAAAGGGAGTCAGACTTTTACTGACTAAAATCTAACTGTTTACCTTCAGTTGGCCTTTGCGTTTAGGGCCACGGTAACTCAAAAAAAACCAGCAGCCCTAAAACCTGGCGAAGACGTGTTCATCTTGTGTTCTTTCTTCATTAAAAATGGCCATCGGCCATTACCTACATCTACACTAGAGCGAGCACTAGAGCACACAGAATTCTCACAATACTCCAAGCACACTGATAAAATTTGCATCCATTCAAACCAATAAGACCATCAAAGTATTTCTTTTTTCATTTCCCTGTTTATCGAAGACAGAGAAAACACGCTGTGAGAGTCAAGAGTCAAGACCAAGAATTGTTTCCATGGGTACTCATTCAGTGACAATAGGATAATGCCTACATAACATAAGAAAACAATTGCTGTTTACTTTATTAATTTAATACTACAATATTCTAAGTCTGATCAATTCCTGCAATAACATTTTCAAAGTCCTTGAAAGCACGATCAATGGAAGCAGTAATGTCTTTCACTGGTTTGTTATCGACAGACAGCCATATAGTAGCCGGTGCACCAGTTTTATACATATCCAGAAGAGCGGCAACTGCTGATACTCTCCTGAAAGTTAACGAAGAAAAATATTTGTTAGCAGACCTCCTGTTTCCGTATTGAGAATTCGAAGCCGAGAACTTGTGAAATTTTACTTCAGTTTGAAAACAGATAATTCGTTAGCACAATACACTTTGGCTAATTCTTAACTTTAATTCTCGATTTAGAAACCGGGTTTGCGTGTTACCTATAATTCCTATACAGTGATTTTTTTAACCTAACTGCTGTTATTTCAACCTTTTCGATTTCATTTTTTCACTTACGTTTGACAAGTGTAACCATTTTCAACATTAGACGCCGTATTGTTCCCAAATTTTTGGTCCCAAGCCTTTGTTTCTAAATTCAATACTAAAGAAGTGTCAGTAGATCCCAAACACATTGACATAACCCTAATGCCTGTGTTTTCGTAGAATGGATCCATCTGGAAATAAGAATTTGATATCAGCATCGCAATATTGTTATTATAAAAGAAAGTGTATGATTTCGCTCTCATTTTTTTAAATTACTATTTACTTATGTGCTTTTGTTTTGTAAGATTTAGGGACCATAATCCTATCGTTTTAAGCTTCAAGGCGTTAAAGATCAAACGGCAAAAAAGTCTGATTCGTTAGCGCTAAATATGGACTTACCGCTAAACATTGGCTGAACTGCACCACAGCCATTTTCGAACCACAGTAGATCGGCAAATATGGAAATTTGGTTAAAGCCATTATTGACACAATATTGATGATAGTTCCTCCAACTCCACCTTCGTCTTTCCTCATATGTTTGACGCCTTTTAACGTGAATGAAACTACTCCATGCTGAAAGATATGTTACAACATTATATGTTATGACTTGTCAAGCAATCACAAAAAAAAAAATTGTAATGTAACTACAATTTTACGGTTTCCGGATTTTCTCCTATAGTTTGCTTTCCGGATTGCCCAAATACATTATTCTAGGGCAACAGAAAGTCCCCTATACAACTTTATTTTTAGTATATGCGAAATCTGAATATAGTTTGTTCAGAACCAGTAACTGAATCGATTCCAATATGATTTACACCATGTTATTTATTTGGTTTTAAATAGAACGGCCGAAGCCACTACACTATTTGAACTTATACCTAATACACTATTTGAACACACCATTACACTATTTGAACTTATACCTAATTTATTTAACTCAGTCATGCATCCTTCTTACAAAAATTCAAACATTCTGACATTATCATCTTTCATTCATCCGCAAACATATCACGAACTGTATTTGAGTTCAGGAGGCTATTGTCCGAGGAATAGGCGACGTGGAATGTACAATAGTACGGGAAGTTGGAACAGCCAGTAAACGATGTGTTCTGCCAGGACAGTAATGGTCTGGGACCCTGTGGATTCATAATTACTTTCTATTTCGACCCACTTTTTTATTATTATTATTTTTTTGCGCTTTTGGACACAAAATTGACTGGTCTAGGACCGCACAGATCCAGATTCAAAACTTCGAGAGCTTTGAGCTCAAACTTCACAATCGTTTCGAGTGCCTAGGCGGCTCCGTGGACGAATACAACGATGGGTTCTTAGAAACTGTCCATACGGTCGGGTCTAATTTCTTTAAGAGACTCGTCATACAAAGATGAAAAGGCTCTCTGATCAAACTCTCGAACTCTTGAAAGAGAGGCGTGAGATGATTCTGCAGTCTTCAGACGATGCGTGCATCTACCGGCAGATCAATAGACAGATCTCCAAGTACTTAAAACGCGATCTCCGCCTCTTTAATACCGAACGGATTAAAGACGCGATCGAGCGGAATAAGGGCTCTAAGGTTTTTGCAAGAGATCTGTCTATAGGGCAGAGCCAGCTCACAAAACTGAAGACCAACGATGCTGCCATCGTCGGTCCGATTTGGCGGATATGACTCTGCAGTCATATCTGCCAAATTGGAGCTTCTGGGAGAGATCGAGGCACTCTATGGACAGCTGTACACGTCTATCACAAAACCCACAACGAATCTAGCAAACGACCGAAGAGCTAGATTAACCCGGCACTATACTGAATATATCCCGGACGTCAGCCTGTACGAGATTAGGATGGCTCTGAAGCAGCTTAAAAACAAAAAGGCGTCGGGTGACGACGGAATTACAGCCGAACTCCTGAAGGCGGGTGGAAAACCGGTCCTAAAGGCCCTTCAGAGGTTGTTCGATTCCGTCATACTTGAGGAAAAGACGCCACAGGCATGGAGAAGAGGTGAGGTGGTACTTTTCTTTAAGAAGGGCGACAATGCCCTGCTTAACCTTTTGACGTGCGTAATTAGAGACACAATAGTAAGACAATGGCTTGCGGGCGCCGGCTACCGCCTGAGCGTTAATGAATTAAGAATCATCTCGCGCAGGTTTGACGACTTCCAGCCTCCCGAACAAGCCTGATTCCGAAAAGGCTTCAGCACCTTAGACCATATACATATGCTCCGGCAGGTTATACAGAAGACCGAGGTGTATAACCTGCCTCTATGCTTAGCGTTCGTGGACTACGAGAAAGCTTTTGATTCGATCGAGACTTGAGCTGTACGGCAATCTCTCCAACGGTGTCAGATTGACTATCGGTACATCGAAGTGCTGAAGTGTTTGTACGAGAACGCCACAATGTCAGTCCAACTTCAGGACCAGACCTCGAAATCTATCCTTCTGCAGCGGGGTGTGAGGCAGGGAGACGTAATTTCTCCGAAACTGTTTACGGCTGCAATGGAGGATGTCTTCAAGGTTCTGGACTGGAGTGGACTAGGCATTAATGTCAATGGCGAGTACATCACTCACCTTCGGTTTGTCGACGATATAGTAGTCATGGCTGAGACTACGTAGGAGCTCAGCAGTACAATGCTCGTTGACCTTAGTAGAGATTCAGAAAGAGTGGGTCTTAAAATGAACTTGGACAAAACCAGTCATGGTAAATAACCATGTAGCACCCACTGCGATCAAGATCGGAGACTCTACAATCGAAGTTGTAGACGATTACGTTTACCTGAGACAGACAATCCAGTTTGGTAGGTCTAACTTTGAGAAAGAGGTCAATCGTCGAATCCGACTCGGCTGGGCAGCGTTCGGGAAGCTGCTCGGTATCTCTCGTCCAACATACCACAATGTCTCAAGACGAAAGTCTATGACCAGTGCGTGTTGCCAGTGATGACATATGGCACTGAAAAATGGTCGCTTACAATGGGCCTCATCAGAAGGCTTACAGTCACCCAAAGAGCAATGGAAAGGGCTATGCTCGGAGTTTCCTTGCTTGATCGCATCAGGAATGAAGATATCCCGCAGGAGAACCAAGGTCGCCGACATAGCCCGAAGAATCGCCAAACTAAAGTGGTAGTGGGCAGGGCACATTACTCGTAGAACGGATGGTCGATGGGGCCGAAAAGTTCTAGAATGGCGACCACTCACCGGAAAACGCAGCGTTGGAAGGCCTCCTACAAGGTGGACCGACGACCTGGTGAGAGTCGCGGGAATGCGGTAGATGCGAGACGCACAGGATTGGTCGTTGTGGCGACGCTTGGGTGAGGCCTATGTCCAACAGTGGACAGCTTTCGGCTGAAATGATGATGATGACGAGTATACTATATTTAGATATTATATAAAAAATACTAGACACGTGTTTCGGGTTTCGCATATATTGAAATGAATGTTATAGACCATGATTCCCTTGCGAGCATCAATATGCATCATAAAGGGAGCATAAAAGAACTTATCTTTAGATTGTGTTGACTTAGAAGTTAGATTTTTTTTAATGCTCCAAGGGGTAGCAGATCCTAAGTATTTTACAATAATTGCAGCTTGTTATGTTCCTGAGAAAAATGGTCTCGACAGACGGACAAAAGAAAAATGAAGTGATCCTATAACAGTTTCGTTTTGTTGACTGATGTACAGAATCCTAAAAATGATGAATGTAATAACCAAAATCAATTCTGAAAGATCTAAATAATTACTAATTAAAATGGGATGCAATTTGAAAATTACAGCTAATGGCTATAATAATATTCATCAATCCATGGAAGCTAAAAACGTGCTGCACCAATCCCGAATAAATTGGGATTGTTAAAGATTAAGAAAAGACGGATGATGATGCTTTAGTGCTTGATTAGGTACCTACCCAATTAATATCAGAGGCGGTTCTCCACATGCTAGGCGAATCAATCATAACATCCGCATTGTTGATAATAACGTCAATCTGCTTGAACTGCGTGAGCACAAAGTCAAACGTGCTCGTGATGTCTTCTTCCTTGCTCACGTCACATTTGATGAACAGCACCTTGTTGTCGTGAGCTTTGTTCAAACGGTTGGCTGTCGCCGTGCCGAGCTCCTCGTCAAAGTCCAGGATTGCTACTTTCTGCAGTAAGTAAATACAAGATATAACTTAAATTGGTTTTATTTAAGTAAAAAAAAAAATATTTTCATGAAGCAAATTTCAGGAAAATTACATAGCTATTTTTAAAGATTTTGTGCTAGACCTTAGACGGACAGTGGATATATGAAGTGGAGAGAAATACCTTTGCTCCATGTTCTAGGAAAACCTGCGCGTACTCAGCTCCTAGGCCGGAAGTACAACCAGTTATTAAAATGGTTTTGCCTTTTGTGTCCCAACATGTGAAGTCTAAAGAAAAAATAGACATTCTTATATCACCTACATTTATAATCTCATCAACCATTCTTTTCTGTAGATAATTTTATTACATTTGCATTATTTCCTGCTGTTGGCCTGAGTTAAACCAACCTGTACATGCACGGGATCAAAACGCCGCCGATATATGACGCGGTTACCTCACGTTCAGCCGGATTTTCATACGGCTGAAATAAAGTACGCCGCGCCGCATTGAAGCGCACTTCGCGTTCGTCCAAGCGGCTTAGTAACGTGCAGCCCACATACAAAACGGCACATCATTGATACACCGCTTTAAAAGTTTTAATTTTAATAATCACGGCCAGTAGCGCTGCATAACAACAAAAATGGCGTCAAAAACGACCATGGTGTCAAAATAAATTGAAATTAGTGTCCTTCAAAAAAGTAAGTCACGGACAGCCATCGATATATATGTACTACGCACTAGATTACGCGTGCCGTACACTCACTTTGACCGACTCAGGTGCAGTGTCTTCTATGCACCTTGATTTTGATGACATTAGTGTAGTTTTGACGTTCATGCAGTGTGAGAGCGGCGCTAATAAATTAAAATCAAAGGTAATCTGGACGTAAATAATAATTCTGTACTCATGTAAGTAAAATTACTGGTTGTTCGAACAATTTAATAGCTTCTAATATCGTAATAGTATGTTAGAAAATATATTATTTGATTTTAAAGCCTTTCCATTTTATAATCATAGACTAAAACATGCAGATGTTCCCTCCCATAAAAACCCGATTTTTACCTACAACTGGTTTAATGAACACAGACTTTGCATGGTGTTTTATTCCGTTTGTTTTTTTAAATATTTTATTTAATGTTTTTCTTTTTTGTATAAATAATATCAATGAATTCCGTCAATTTTAGAAATTATGACGACATGCGTTTTTCGATACTGTAAAAACTCAGCAAGAAATGTCAGCAAATCATCGGGTATCAGTTTTCATCGGTAAGTTTTGTCCTTAAGCATTCTGTCATTCGTTAGCACCTAAGTTCCACCCTAACCTAACCAACCTAGATATTACGTGCAGATTAGTACCTATTCAAATATAAATTAGATTCAGTTGAATTTGTAGTCTTATGTGTGAAATTGTATTACTGTTATTGAGATTTTGTCCTTCATACACTATAATTATATTTCAGGTTTGTTCACTCTGGTCATCCGAAAAGGGAAGAATGGATCAAAATTGATCAAGAGGATAGAAGCGAAAACACGTGGCTTCCTACAAAATATTCGTGTATCTGCTCTGCACACTTTGAAGCTGATGATATTTATATATAACTAAAGCTGGAAAACGTTTTTTAAAGAAATCGGCTATTCCTTGTAATAAGTCCTAATCTTGATTCACTCAGGATAGCTGACATATGTAGTCAAGATAATTAGATGAATTTAGTTTTCAAAGAAAAGATATGTACATAAAACTATTTTAACTGTTTTAGTTTGTTTTTTACCGTTGTTGTTTGTTTTGTTATTTGTTTCTAAATATTACCATCTTAGTCTTGATCTTGATTCACTCAGGATAGCTGAAATAGTCGAGATAGGTAATAAGACGAATTTAGTTTATTTTCAAAGAAAAGATGTGTACATAAAACTATTTTAACTGTGTTTTAGTTTGTTTTTTATCGTTTTTGTTTGTTTTGTTACTAAATATTAGCAGCGCAGTCCTGATCTTCATTCACTCAGGATACTTATTCTTCAGAGTGGTTAATGACAATAAATGGTTTTAATATTTTACACGATTTTGAATTCACTTATTTATTGAAGTAGTAGAACGTTGTTTTCTGAATTTACACCGAGGACTATTGTTAAATTTTGAAATAGAGTGTTATTGTAATAAAGTATTGTAGGCAAAAAGCTGTGTCGCTTCTGCGGTATAAAAATCTATATGGATAACATGTCATTACACTATGTTGAACGAAACGCGTAAGTGCTACGAAATTCATGGCACTTAAGACGTTTTTGTCGCGAAAAAGTATCCAATAAAAGCCATCTAAGCGCTGTATGTTTTAATAGTTTTATTAGACGACATAATGGCAATAAAGCGCTGCAGCGAACTTTTGTTTTAACTTTTCAGTATTTTGACAAATAGTTTCCATGAACGTGCTTGTCTATCGCTAGAATATAAGTCGATGCGGACAGCAATAACTTAACACTTTTTTTATCTAAAAATAGCAAACTATCACTTTAGAAGTCTAATCGACAATCTAATAATACATCGCATACTTAATCATAAAATGACTTAACTCAAAAAGAGGTTATTCGAATCTGAAAACATAAGTTTAAAAATAAGGTTGAATTTTCAAACCCTCCTTTTATGAGTTACTCTTTTTGAGTAAGCGAGCGACATCTACATATCAATAACTGGAATAATTAGTCCAAAAGCGAAAGAAGCAAGCTCGGACTTTTAGGGCACCCTAACAAAGACAGGATAAGTTAGAAGGGTTTTTTTTTTAAATTATTGACTAGCTTTTGCCCGCGGCTTCACCCGCGTACATAAAATATAGCCTATGTCACTCAGGAATATAGCAGCTTTCTATCGGTGAAAAAAAAAAGCTCTACTCTCAAATTTACGCACCCTTAATGTCGTTTCAGTTCGGAACGGTGTTTGTGTGGGTGCGAACAATATGTTGTGCATATAAACTAGCGTCTAACTGCTTATACTTAATATTATCGCTGTCGGACACGATGTCACATGAGACATCGCACTTTTTGGCCTCACACATCAGCGAGTTCGAGCCCGCGACTAGTTCAGCCTTAATCCGGCTGAACATGAGTTAACCGCATTACATTACGGCGACGTTTTTCAATACGGTGTGTTATACGAAACATTTTCGAGATACATACCTATAGTTTAAGATATACTCATATCTATCTACATATATAATTCATTTTGCTAACACACGATTCTCATCATCCTCATGCAGTTGATGTGACATACAGCTAGTCATTAAATTAAGGTAGATTCAAAAACAAAAATTTGCAAACATACCTGATGATGACTGATCATTGCTAGATTCTTCAGGCAGATCTAAAGTCATAGGGCTCGTTGAGACATTTGGTTCACTGGGTGTTTGCTCAGTAAGGTTTTCTGAAAAATATATATTTTTTTTAAACTTTGCTATTTTCACACCGATTCGTCCCATAATAATAGACAATGAATTATTTATTTATTAAAAAAAAAATTATGCACTAGTCAGTCTTGTAACCCTGTGCAAAGGCGGACTTTATGGCTTAGGCATTTTCTACCAGTCGACCTTAGGGTAGAGCAGAAACATAACATAGCAGGTGCAACCCCTCGGGCGCCCGGGGGTATTATTATTATGTAATTGCGCGTTTAATTTTACGTAAATCACCACCAAAAAAATAAAAAAACTTTTTCTAGATTTTTCTAGGAAAACAAAGATATAGAAACCAAAATTTTCGGCTAAAAAAAAATCATACAAACGTGTGTACAAAACGAAAATTAAGCGTTTTTTCAAGGTCATTCAAGTTGTACAGACATATGTACAATCGGCCTTCGAGAGGTTAATAAATAGACAAACAGAAAAGGAATAAGTACAATAATCAATAAATACATACATAATATAAAGAATCAATGTTATTGTGAAAAAAGAATACCAGCCAATCAATGGTGTGATGATTCAACCAACTTCTTGCGAATGTGTTCACGTGCCTTCACCTTAAAGGAAAACCGGCTGGTCGCCTTCAGAGGGAGATCATTCCAAAGAGATATCGACTGAACAAAAAGAAGTGAATAAACCCAGAGCGGTGTGAGGAATATCATAGAAGACGATTATTTGAGGATCGAAGATTTTTATTACATGGAGAGCAAAAAATGGAATTTCTGAAATGAGATAAGAAGAAGAAGGCTTATCATCTAGAAAAGAGAACAGGGTATTTATTATTGTTATTTTTTATATTCTTTATTGTACACCACATAAACAAAAATACAGGACAAACATAATTAAAAATAAGTGTACAATGGGCGGTCTTATCGCACAGGGCAATTAGCCCTAGCCTTAGGGCCTTTAGCTACACTGACTAAAAAAAATATGTTAGTAGGTATTCATAAAGGACTAGAATAAAAAATTGTGTAATATTGTATTTACACCCATATTCTAGCCATACTACTACAAGTGGTTATTAGGGGATAAACTGATGGGTACAAAACTAGTTTTTTTTTTTTTAAGTTGGGAAATCATCTAATGACTTCTCTCGCTCTAGGGCGTGTCAGATTTTTTTCTGACTGAAACCACACCTATGCTCCTTGCTCCTTCCTTTGCCCATTGCATTTTAAAACCACGGATATAATTTTTCGTACTTCTCCCCGTGGCCCCTACGGTTTGCTGAGATCTCTGAGGCGCGCGTGGAACACTACGCGCGGTCGACGACTCGGGCTCAGTCCTTACAGGACGAGTGGACGTTAAGCTACCCATTGCTCGTCGTCCGCGAGCACGCGCCTACAGTGGCCGGAGATCACTCTGAGATTCCCGACACCCAGTTCGTCTTCTGTCGCGGAGGCTGAAGCGTGGGGTTGTGCGTTCCCTCACTCCCCCTTGCGGCCTCCTCCTTTGCTAGCATTACTACTTCGCAGAGGGATGCAACCGCATCCCATTCCCTCTCGCTCCGGACCATGGCCTAAACCAGGGCCCGACGCGATTTGACGCGATAAGTGGTCGACGCCGATCGCTTCCACTAGGACACGACGGTGCTCCGCCCAAGCAGGGCACACCCCTACCATATGCTCCACCGTGTCCCCCAGGCGGTCAGCGCAATGGTGACACCTGGCCGTTTCTTCCGCCGCCGCCGTATAGAACTACAGAAAGGTCTATTTTTCAATAGTCAGATCCTTTTACTTAAGGTATAGAAATGGCAGTTTCACAGTCATATATTATTCAGTTAAAAATTGTCAAGCTATTGAAAAATCAATAATAAAATTAACCCAATATTTGAAAAAAAATCCGAGTTGTAACGGCTCCGACTTATGAGTTGTAGGTCGCGGGTTCAAACCCAGCCAGGCGCATTACTTTGTGTAATTTATTTCATCACAGTGGTGATGAAATAAATTACACAAAGTCACTCACGATGTTTTCCTTCACCGTTTTGAGAGCAGTGGCTCTCAAAACGGTGAAGGAAAACATCGTGAGGAAACCGGCATGTCCTAGAACCAAAAATTCGAAGACATGTGACATCCACCAACCCACACTGGGCCCGCGTGGTAGATTACGGCCCATTCCCTCTCCTAGAGAGGAGGCCTGAGTCCCAGCAGTGGGAACATTATAAGGCCGACTATGCTATGCTAATATTTAAAATACTAAACTGTGGTTAAAGATATTGGTCTAAACAGTTTTTTTACGTTTTTTACATCTACTAACTGGAAATTCAATACTGTTGTGTAGACATTTATTATTTACTGCTGACCCGGCAAACTTTGTACCACCTAACAGTCAATGAATGTAGTATATGTTTATCTCGTGATATAGTCAAAGATTGATGAAACAAAGCCTAAGTAATATATCAAGTTATACAAAATTTTAACCTTTCGAATACCATATTTAGAGACACAATAGAAAGACAATGAGAGAGTGAATGCCAGCGTTCGCTTGGGGTTTGTATAACAGTTAACTACATTGATTTCGTACATTTTACGTGATGTGCGCACAACTAAAAACTTCTACAGATTTATTATAATATGTATAGATAGATTATTAACTTTTATGAATGTGAATACAAGCTAATTTAGCAAAAAAAAAAAATAAAAATAAAAAATAATAATAGTAATATCAGCTAGTGTGTTAAATAGTGTTCAAAACATCAATATAGATACATACCATGCAAGAAAAGTGATGGAACTGCTAATGCATTCAGACGGTTATTGCGATTCCGATCCCTTTCTGTGAAATGTCTGTCACAAATTCTTAACTTTGAGTATTTTAAATCACTTTCATTCTGGGAGTCCTGGCCACTAACAACTTGAACCCAAGCTTTGAACTGCTCAGGAAACTTGTTAGGGTTTGGAAACACATGAAGAGGACCCTCTGAAAAAATAATTGGTGAGTATTAAAAATGGTTTTGATTGAAACTGGTTTATGCTAGTTGTGTTTGTACAGTACAGAACAATCCGCAGCATGACTACAACGTAAATAACGTTAGATATATAATATTGGGTACTATTTGGGCATGATAGTGAGGAGGTGGACACCTAGAAAATGACAAAATATAGTTATTTAGTAATACAACAATTATTTTTATAAACTGTAACAAAATTAAAACAACTAATATACTTACTAGAGGGTTTACATCCTATAGCACAACCTCTCGGCATTATAATAAAAATATAAAACACAACTACACAAGCGTCCTTTCTGGAATTAAAACATCACACCGAATGAGATTTCCGAATGGAAAACCAAACAGGAAGACGGGAGGAGGAATACACTCAACTCAACCGCACTTTTTGAAGTTTAACAGATCCGTAAAATCACAAAAATATGAAAAAACTACAAGCACACGAAAGCAAATATTTGATTGTTTGAAAGAAACTGACTTTTGACCACAAAAGTCAAAACATTCTATGGTTTTGACACTGACGTTAGAATATAATATTGACGGTTTTGACATTTGTATTTTTCCCAATATGATATAATTTACAAAAGCGCCATCTGTGTTACTATTTGCTAGACATCAAAATCAATTTGACACCGACCACTCCAAATGCAATCAATTATTTTATTAAATCAATCCTAAAAACACTTATAAACATTCGTAAACGCTTTTATCAGGCGATTTGATGTCGCGCTATAATGTCAACGATGATTTCGATAACGTAATAATTCGGAACGCGGGGTGAGTTGTACCATCTGTCACCTGTCACTGTCAGTGTCAAAGCGTTGCGTTGTATGACGGTAGGTACGTCAAGACACAGAATCTAATCCAAGGCATACAATTCATAATTATTGTTTTATTTTATTCTAACAGTAGAAGAAAGTAACTTCGTAGGGTTTTTAAATTGAGTTCATCGCAAATACTAAACTGTTGAAATGGTATAGTCATTCTAACTTTTCCTCGTATATTATTCAAGTAATAGTAAAGCAAATCGAGATCAAACTTATTTCACCTTTGTTTCAGAGTGCTATATTTAATTTTCAAAGCTTGCTGTCCGTAATACTACTGCTAATATGTACCTGTGCGTACTTAAGATCATTCTTTCCAAGTATAATGGACAGAAATAAGACGGGGTAAGTGACTGTGCATTATTCTGATTGTATGGTTCTTTAGACCAAACAAGTCCTAATTACTACTGCCTTTCAGCAACCGCTACCACAAGTTTTATGAACGATATAATGTTGTAAAAGGTCCTAACGAGGCAAAACTCTTCTGTTCTCCCTTTAAGTTACTTTTTACTAAAGCTACTTTTCTATGTTTTCAGTTACAGGGACTTATAATTTCATTTGAATTACCTACCTAATTAGTATTGATTTTATTTTCAGACTACTAGGAACCTTTTGGAAATGTGCCAGGATTGGTGAAAGAAAATCTCCATATGTTGCTGTGAGCTGCATCATAATGGCATTCAGTATATTATTCCTCACATAAATTCGTAAAAATAATATTGTTTTTAATAGCTGTATCATTAATTACTAATCTACTTGCATATTGTAAATAAATATACCTTACATAGAAAAAAGTATTTTGGTTGTATTTTTTTACTTATAAACTACAAAATATGTAAACACAGTGTCATTCAGAGTCTGAATGACACTGTGTTTACATATTTTGTAGTTTTGTAGTCTGAATTTCAGACTACTAAACTGCAAAGATGGAAATAGTATTATACTAACTTGGCTGGTACATAATATATTACCAAAGCACTGATGACAAAAACTGCTGATATTCATGTGGCCTGTTCCCAATCCGTCTATTGTCAGTGTGAAGCTTGATATTTCATCCAACCAAGCATTGCACTTTAATAAAAAGGCAACACGAAAAGAGAGAATGCTTAAACACTCTGTTGGTCTAGTAACTTCCCGTCACTCACTTGAATATTTCACAAAAATTATTCCAAGAAATACATAGTTTTTTTTTTTTATTAAAACCTTAAAAATTTTTGGAAATAAATTTCGTAATTCAGAATTTCGATTAAATGTGCAAAATGTTTCGATAATAGTACATTTTGATACAAGTGGAGAAACTGTCATACCAACCAAGGCGAAATTCGCCCGAGCCGCAGGTGACAGTGTTATGGAGCCGAGTACTGCAGTGACAAATTTCGCCGTGTATTAAACAACGTTTTTCAATACACTTACGAAGAAACACTTTCTCTGAAAATGATTACGAATTTTTGCCCATTTTCCACATAAGAAAATTTTCCAAAGTTATTCATTCAATAATACATCCGCAGGGCAGTTTTGTGGCGAACTGTTGGGCATTAGCGATCCCACGGACCCTATCTCCCGGGAGAATTCTTGTTCTTCATCTCCGGCTTGCCTATATTGGCCGTCCGCAGTGAACACTGACGAAGGACAGAGGGGAGCTCTGTTCTTCCTCTGCCTACCTCTCTCTTGCCTTTATTGGCTGGCTTGAGTGGAGATTCGCAAGAGCAAACGTGCGTGCGTGCGTGTGAGCGCTGGCCGTTTTGCACGAATATGTCGCATAATTTATTTTGTATAATTTGTTATTTATGTATGTTATTATTATTATTTTTAAAGTTATGTGTCATGTTTGTGCAAATAAACTGTTTTTCTTTCTTTTCTTTTCTTTTTCTTTTGCTCGGGAGAAGGATGTATAATCCACTAAGGTGCTGGTAGGGATCTTGACCGTACTTCCGGGATTGTCCTGATAGCCGTGGTATACCTCTTCACTCCTCAAGCACTTCAAGATATATTATGTTGCCCTCTTGTTGCTACGTCACTTCGTGCTAGCGACCCTTTTTGGGGGCCCATTTGTTGAGTGTGCAAGTCACCCCCTTCCTTTTTTTATCGATGGAAATTAAAAACATTGTTCAGGCTGGGGCCAGTCTTAACATAGTTCCTGGTAACCAGCCCATTTAAGAATCCTGAAACCTATTGTTTTTGTTTTCAATATGTTGCAATAGTTTCCCACCAACCCCGGGGGTTGTCCTTGGATGCACTAACACAGCGCGTACAGGGGTAATCGCCGGTTGATACCCGGTTCCATTAAAAGCGTCAAAGGGCTCTCTGCGAGTTAGTTTCGACTCCTCGTAGGCCTTCCAAAGGTCCAGGACCCCAGGGTTCTGAGATATAATAATAATATTCCACAACTATCACACAACGCCATCTAGTCCTAAACTAAGCTGAGCTTGTGCTATGTGTACAAGACAACTGATAAACATACATATATATTTCTAAATAGATACATACCTACATATCTTCTTCTTCTATATATATAAAAGAAAGTCGTGTTAGTTACACTATTTATAACTCAAGAACGGCTGAACCGATTTGGCTGAAAGTTGGTGGGGAAGTAGCTTAGAACCAGGAGACGGACATAGGATACTTTTTTTTTTTAGTAAGGTAGAGTAAGATATAGTAGTCAGTTGACGGGAGCGAAGCCGCGGGCAAAAGCTAGAAGGAATTATGCTGTTCTGGTAATGCCAGATGGCGTTATCCTTACTTATTAGGCGGTACGAAGTTCGCCGGGTCAGCTAGTTATAGATAAATTACACCCAGACACAGAACAATGATCGTGCTCATCACACAACATTTGTCTTGGGTGTGAATCGAACCCACAACCTCCGGCGTAGCAGTCAGGGCCACTAACCACTCAACAGGCTTGTCAAAAAGCTATACTTTTAGGTAGATGGCAACAGGCTATCGCAAGCATTTTCTGCCTCAATCTTTGATGCTATCTAAAGAATTTTCTTTAAAACTTAAATTCGTCACATTTTTAAAGATTTAATTTTCTTTTTTTAAAAAACGAAACTCCTTTTCTGTATTTACCAATTATTATTTGGCAAAATTGTTTTTATCAATTGAATTTTCTGTGTATTTTTCTGAAAATAAACTATTATTATTTTTTATTTTTTTTTCCTGCGCTTAAATTTTGTAATACATCCTAATTTTAATAAAAAACTTTTTACAAAAAAAAATACAACCAACTTCAATGTAATAAAAACACTGAAAAGTGCAAAATAACTTTAATTTCGGAGGTCGAAAAAAATAATAGTTTTGTCTCTTCGTTATTTAACACCGATTTCCGAAATTAAAGTTATTTTGCACTTTTCAGTGTTATTATTACATTGAAGTCGGTAGTATTTTTTTGTAAGTTTTTTATTTTACACGTTTTAGTTATGGTACCACCACTAAAAAGTACCCCTCAGCCTCAGTTAAATACCTTATAGCCAGAGATGTGGCCAGAGTGCATTTCATGACAATTCTAATAATACCAAACACGGTTAGATTAAATTAATTTATTACAGAGTTCCGGTGCCTAACTTCAGGCTTCATCATCAGATCAGTTCGATATATTCCCCCTATTCTTTCAGTCAGTCATCGACTACATGTATAAATAAATTAATTTTACTTGTTACGACAGTTGTGCTGTGATCCTATGAGGAGTTTTGTTCCATATCTTCGAAGTTCATGATCAGATCATAATAATATTTCTATGGGACCAACTTGGAAGCATAAACGTTAAATTTAAAAAAAAAATTCAAAATCGGTCCACAAGTGACCGAGAAATCGGTGTACATTAAGAAAATAAACATACATTCAGCCGAACATAGAACCTCCTCCTTTTTGAAGTCGGTTAATATCAAATCAGGAAGAATAAAAACCTTGTAGTGATAAATAAAAATAAACTCTTTTAGCCCACAGCTCGTCTGACATGCGACAGACATGTATATATATATATATATAGGTATTATATATAAAAAGATGAAATAAAACACACTTTAATTTTCAGTAATTTTATTTTTATACGTGTCTGGGTTTCTAAAAATAGAAAATGCTAAGGGATAGAATATAAAGAGATTACAAAACAGTCACAAAATCTAATACTAACCATTATAATATACCTTGTTTTTCATAACTGAATAACTGTAATGAAAACAAATAAATGCTTTCAAATATATAAATAGAAAGTGTAACTATCAGCTGAGTGATATGCAAGATATTAACTAGTGCAATCACTTTACAACTGTGCCGATCATGAAACTGTGAATATTAAACATGCTAGCAAATATTGCATTGAATTGTAAAATTAACATACGATAAATACGACTTATTATTCTCAAATAAATTAATCATAAAACCAATATGATTTTATCAAATAACTTTGTGTGATTGGCGATCAATCAGTTCTAACATAGCAATTCCAATAAGCTTTATACTTTATCGTCGTCAATATGCCTAAAAATTGTAATAAAATAAACATAAGCATTGTAAAATGTTTCAAAATATTAACAATATCAACTCCTATGCTATGGATATAATCTCTGAATTTCAGTACAAAATTTTTATCAAATGGGCCGAATATTGCAAATTCTTATCACTTTTTGTTACAATTTTGTGGAAAATCTAGTGCATAATACGTAATACTAACATGTCTAATTGGGCTTAATTCAGTCTAGACATCGTCCTATCGTAAGCTAAACACACTTCAATACAGTGACGACACATCCACTAGTCCTACAAGCTATTACTAAATAAATAAATGAACTTCGATGCATTGATGCGCGTTATTGCATATTCTAGTCATTTCGAGATAATGCAACACCGTATAACTGTCCTGTATAAGAAAACCTTTGCAATACCGAAGACAGACAAAAATTATTTAAATCAATATTCATTTGCAATAAAAAATAATTAATACTCCGTTTAAAAAATAAAATCTAAATCAAAATACTTTGTAAAAATAATTCTTTACAGAATTTTACAATGTCAATGGAAGTAGCTGATTCTGATTCTATATTAGTTATCTTTAAATCTATGAAGACGATAAATTAGAATATAGCGCTGCGTCACCTGTGCTGTGTCAGGGCCTGGCCACATAACCACTTCTTCTTTCTGTTTTGCCTCTTGGTCAACCACATCACAACAGGTCAACGTATGAGGTTGTCGTCTGCTTAACCAGACTAGCTTGTGGCAGCCTTAATAAATCAAAGCCTCCAGCCAGGACTTATGAAAAACCACCCCCGCACCCTTTGTGGGGTGGTCTTCGGCTTAGGGCTCGCTGGTGGAGGACAGAAAAGTACAGGCTGTGCAGATATACGCATTTTTTACATGACGCGGCAACGTTTCATGTTCACGATTCTGCGCCGTGGTAATGTGGCCAGGCACTTACTTCTGTCATAGTAAACGACAATGTTTTTTTTATAGCAGCTTATTAAAGCGAGTGCAAGTATATAGAGTACAGAATATATGGCACTAGAAATATAAACTGTCCACAATAACAACACATTCATTGAGCAAGAAGAAAGGGAAGAAGTAGGGATCAAGTTCGACTCAGTAATTACGAATAAGGCAAACAAATTAGTAGGCACCTTAACACAGTAATAAAATCTGAAAGAATCAAAATTTGAATGAAATCATTAATCACAGAATGAAATGCAAAATTTCATGTAAAGTAGAGACATTATCACAGAGAATCAATATAGTCGAGGTGCACAGCAATGATTGTTAGTGCAACATTCAAAAATGTAATTTTAGCAAACAACACCAGTCTATGAGTCACGACTCACGTCTATCACATTCATACACTTTAGTACATATTTGGTGTCTTAAGAATGATGGGCGAGCTTAACTCCTAGAGTTATCTACATCTAGTTATACTACTAAAATAATCGGACTATAAAGTACAAAAATCTAAATAATTGGATAGTAGGTATATAAGGATTATTAATGTTAATGTGAAAGCTACGGTCCCCAGCGTAGGCATGTTTTAGCTAGTATAGCGCTATACGCACTATACCTACTTAGAATCATTACTATTAAAGGGATGGAGCTATATAGGGTGTATAGTTCCATCCCTCTCTTTCGCTCGCACGCCTGACGTTCTAACACGTCGTGCTAAGGCCCCATTTAAAATTAAATGAATCATGATGAAAAAATTTGACCAAGTTCAACAAAATGGAATATTGTAATGCTTCCATGCATTAAAAAAAATGTTAAGTTCAGCGCCATCTAGCGAAAATTTGGCCACGTTCGGGCTCGTAGCTTTCACTTTAATCCTATTCTTTATAAATTTAAAGCATTTTTAATAAGAGGTATTCTCATAATTGATCTTAACTTTATTAGTGCTGGCGAACTCTGAAGCCCAAGAGTGGGTCTACGCTAGAAGAACCGAGCACGAGCCGAGCCCAAATTCGTGTGGTGTCGCTCATTGCTCGGCTCCTCTAGAGTCAGTCCACACTACACGAATCTGGGCTCGTCCTCGACTCCTCTAGGGTAGACCCACCCACCTTAGAATAATCGAATCAACATATTTTTGCAAAAGACTGTTTGCTACTTACCAATTAAAGAAGACCTCTTTATAAAAATAAATACTGAATGTCTAAATGTAATAAATAGAGCATATAAAATTTCTCGCTCTTAGAATACTCTTAATTATTAAAATTAAATGCTCAAGTTAAAAAGGTTTTTTTTTGTTTGATTTAAATAAAATCAATAAATAGTTCTTATAATACTAGAGAGCTTATTTTGTTCATTTTTAAATAAAATTGCTTTTAAAAGGAAGTATTTTAAGGGTATGTAAAATACGCACTTAGAAACGTAACGTTTTGGCACGAATAAGCTTGAAACAAACGTGTAGTACGCGTACGTTGTCGTTAAAGTAATACGAGACTAAAGCTAACAATGACTATGCATGAACGACTATTGGAAATTCCTTATTTCTACGTCGGAAGACTTGCGTCTGCCGCTACCTTTACCGATACTCCGATACAATTACTGCTTGTTACCCTGGAACAAAAGAAAAATGTAAGTAAAACAAGGTCACGGAAATTATACGAAACGTCAGAGTAGCCTGCGAAATTCTCTATATTTTTTGCAGTTTAATATCAGGTTCTATGTCGATTTGCGACCTGGGTAAGATAAACCTAAAAAAAAAAATTCAAGTTTTACGTAAGATAATGAATTTAAATAAGCAATATTGATTAAATAGCGTGTAAAAGAACACGTGGTAACCCTAAGGGCGGGACAAAAGGGCAAGATAGTGATGCATGTTGTATAACGCCGAGGTGCTTATCCAGCCACTTTTCAAACGGGGCCTTATCTCCTCGATGGCGGCGTACCCAGCGCTGGGTTGCGATAGTCGCTGTCTCCATATCGCCATGAGATCCCGCCGGAACTCAGTCCGCCATGCCGCGACTTGTTGCGGTAGCGGAGTTTCACCCCGGTGTTGCACATCCACGCGCAAGTCGTGCATGTGTGCGTTGACTGTTGTCTCCAAATCCCACGGCGGCATGCCAGCAAGGAGGCTCGCCGCTTCGTGAGAGACCGCGTTATATCCCCTTACCATGAACCATGACCCTCTGGGACGCGTTCAGCTTTGTGGCCGGTCGCTTCCACAGCGATGTCTGTTATATGTGCGGTTGGCACCTGCAACTTCACGCCCAAGCGAGTATTTTACGTACGGGTGGAACAATTAGGTCCTCAACGATGACCAGCCATGCCCTAATATTACTATTTCACGGGGGGTTTTAGGGATCAGGAAGATAATTGATAATAGCTATGCCATATTACCTGTGTATTAGTAGTTGTATCCTATCTGATCATCTCGAGATACTTGTGCTTGTGTTTGGTGAGCATCTCAGTCACCGTCACCAGTTTCCTGATGGAGGGCTGGGTCTTGGCTAGGCCTTGCAGCTCCGTCAGGTGCGAAACGCATATGTGGTGGAGTGTTGCCAGTTCTTTCGCTGTAAAAGACCACTCAGTTTTATTCAATAGGAAAAATTACAGTGTTATGTTTAAGCAATTTTTCTTCAATGATGAAATTCGTGTCAATATTTGTTCGTACCGTGTTAACTAAAGTGGGCCTTAGTATTTTTGACGTAGGTATAGATTAATTACTTTAGAAGATCTCGGCGTTTAAAAATCACATGAAAGGAAATATTCCTATGACTCTTAAAAAAACTGTTTGTCGTGAGCATCTGCGCGTCCTAACCTGCGGCACACAAAGTTGGTTACTTACTGAATCACAAAAGTCCAAATTCAAGATGATATTTAGCGAATAGATCGCTTTAGAAACTTTTTTTTTTAAATTTATTTTATTAATTTGTTACATCAAAAATCATTTTTAACATCTGCCAAACTGCATAGCAGTTTGTCGGCAGTTGTTCAGTTGTGAAACATCACCCTACGCTCTATAACTCAAGTAGCAGATGTCCTCAGGCTGGCTCGGGCGAATGCACACGGACAGGTGGGATAAGATTGTCATTCACTGGACGCCCGGGGCAGAGCGTCATGACGACCACGGCGAAGGTGGTATGACGACCTCATCATGTTCGCAGAGCAAACTTGGCCAGTAATCACCCAAAACAGAGTGGTTTGGAAGTTTTCTTGAAGTTTGAACGGAACCCTCAGGGCTATCCGACTCGCCCAGTTTTTTGGTATAGAATAAACTTTATTGAACACTAAAATAGTAACAATTTTATAGCAACTTATTTGTATTTGTAATTCGGGCTGGTGTCCGCAACTCCACGACAAAAGCGCGTATTATACGTACGGTTACAGCAACTTAAATCTATAGGCGGTCTTATCGCTGACAGCGGATATCTACCAGACAACCTTAGGAACTTCTATAAGAACTTAAACTAAAACGAAGCAGATTATTCTTGTATTATTAAGATGGTTTTATGATACTCGTGAGATTTCGTTCTTACCAATATCAAAGTTGTTGTTAGGGTTGGGCGGCGGGTTGCCGGGGTCAGGCACATTGCTGAGCTGGTCCAAAAACACAACCATACGCTCCTTGTTCTTCAAGATGAACGGGTTCACCACTTCCATGTAAGGTTCCTGCAAATATAAATCATTATAAATACTCGCGATACTTTTTTGTTACGATTTTTGTAATGTCTCTGTTACGGCTAACAGCCGAAGTGCGGGTACACTTAGTTTTAGCCGGTTACAACTAGGTGCAGCCGGCCACGTGCGGTTAAACTTAGATGTATCCTACTTATCTTCGGTTAGAACTAGGTGTAGCCATCATCATAGCGGCTAGAACTAGTTCCATTAGTTAGTATCCTTTATACCATTGGCTAGACCTAGGTTTTCAGTGCAGTTAAGTATTATGGTTTTGATTTGAGATTCTTATCTTGCGTTTCCCGATTGATTCTATTATATTAAATAAAAAATAAAAGACAGGGATATGTCGAAGTGACATATATAATTTTAAAAGTAATTAATAAAACTCTTCAGACTAAACATCTTGAGCCGGGTATTCATTAGGCAAGATAAATGTTGATAAACTGTTTACTACTTTGTTAGAATGAAAAATCAAATCTTACTATTTATTTTGCAAATTGTAAACACTCTCTTACATAAAAAGAGAGTGTTTCACTTACCTCTATATATATATTACTACTGGACAGGCTGTTCCATACGTTTGACAGCTAATATTTTGTGCCTATTGGAAGCGCCACCCGCGAGCGTCCAGAGAACTAATTTTGACGTCAAATTCAAATAGCTTGCGAGAAGTATTTTTGCATTTTTAATTAATTTCGTTCGAATTCCTGCTTCAGGAATTGTATAAAACCTATAAAAAATGAGGTCATTTATTATAGGTTTTATATTATTATATTGTAGCGCCGCTTACAATAAGCGGCGCTACAATAAAAAACAGTGAAATATCTTTCCACGGGTATGTACTTTATATCCTATGTTTTACTATAAACATTAATTAACGTTATACGTCTGAATTAAGATTATTTTTATTTACAATTTCCAACTAGTGGTTGCATCATATCGATAGTTTCATTATCGATAGTATAATATAATAATAAGGTTTTTCCGTGATATTGACTTATTTTAGAAAGAAAGAAAAACTGTTTATTCGCGCGAAATGACGCAATCTTAAAACTAGCAAACAAACATTGTAAATTGATAGGGAAGATATGCGTCACATCCGCGCAAAACGGCCTAACGCTCAGCATAAAGCTGTGGCCTCACGCATTATGCGTTAAGCTCACAGCGCTGGTTTTCAGCGTGGGCCGGTGGCGGTGTCGACATAAAGACGCCCGAACCACGGTAATATTATCTATACAGTATTCCAACTTCATACAAACGGTCGAAACGCGAGCTATACCTACGCGCCTCGATCTCGAGGTGCGCTCGGGATGCATTTATTTCAAAGATACGGCCGAGTTACAATACTGTATAGATAATATTACCGTGCCCGAACGGTGCAGTGTACAACAAGATTTGGATAGAAAAAGGAAATAGCTTGGCTTTAGCTTGTGTAATCAATTTATTTTTTACTATCGAATAGCGGAGTATGTATCGGAAGTGTGTTGTATTGTACACCCTGCAGAGTACAACAACGTTGAAAAAGAAGGATCCTCCGACAGACGGATGTTATGTCTGGTTCAGGCAACTACCCGATAGTTGATTTCGGGCTGTTGTATCATCATCATTATTTCAGCCGAAAGACGTCCACTGCTGGACATAGGCCTCCCCCAAGTGTCGCCACAATGAACGGTTCTGTGCGTCTCGCATCCATCGGACGCCCGCAACCGTTACCAAGTCATCTTATCTCGCTACGTCTTCCGGTACGTGGTCGCCATTCCAGAACCTTTCGGCCCCAACGGCCATCCGTTCTGCGAGCAATGTGCCCTGCCCATTGCCACTTAAGTTTGGCGATTTTTCGTGCTATGTCGGTAACCTTGATTCTTCTGCGGATATCCTCATTCCTGATTTGATCACGCAAGGAAACTCCGAGCATAGCCCTTTCCATTGCCCTTTGGGTGACTTTAAGTCTTCCATCAGAAGACTGATGAGGCCCATTGTAAGCGACCACGTTTCGGAGCCATATGTCATCACTGGCAACACGCACTGGTGTTAGACTTTCGTCTTGAGACACTGTGGTATATTGGACTTGGCTGTTGTATATATGGGCGCAAAACCATTATTTGATAAGTGTTTAATTTGATCACTTCCTGTTTATTTATTTTAATATTGCAACATCCTGTTGAATGTATTTAAGGATTTAATTTGATAACTTCCCTTTCGATTATTTAAAATATTACGACATCCTGTTGAATTTGTACAAGGATTTCAATTGATAACTTCCTTTCGAATTACTTTAAATATTGCAACATCCTGTTCAATTTATGTCAAATTAAATGACGACTTCCTTTCTAATTCTTAAAAATATTGTAGCATCCGGTTAAGCTTGTGAGGATTTAACCTGACCACTTCCTTTTTATTTCTTTAAAATATCAGAGCATCCGGTCACATTTAAATAAGAATTTATTGTGACAATTTCCGTTTCGTTTATTTATTTTAAATATTTTTCTACCTTCATAGTGAATTTTTATGCTTGTCAATTTCTGTGTATAAAAACCGATGTAATGTGATTAGAAAGGCACTCTTTCGCCGCCTATGGAATAAACACCTTGAACTGGAGTAAGGTATTTCTTTATTATCACTTCCTGCCAATCTATATTACTGTGACTGTGTATTTTGTGTGACGTCGACACCGATGGCGATTATACGCCGACAGCAGCGGTGGGATTCAGCTCGCTCCTACTGAAGTCCTCTGGATTCCGGGTCAAGTGCCGTGACTGCAGCACTGTCTCGGGATTATGGCAATTCCTACCTACTGCCATTCGATTCCGAGGTGGGCGCTCACATCAAGGACTGGTGTGCCAATGTTGACGAAATCATTACAACTATTGGCATACTGAAAGGAAGACCGAAGACCTGGGCTAACACGTGGTCTCTGCAATATACCACATGGGAGCAAGTCAAGCAGGACCTGATTCAGACGTTTGGCGAAGAGTTCCGGTATGCTGACGACGTCCAGTGGTGGCGCGACTGCACGTTGGAGCAGGCGAGCAGCCACGCGGTTTACGCAACCAAGGTATGGACGCTCTTCAAGTGAGTGCAGCTAGAAGCAACAGCTGGTGAGGTAATTGATTCTCTTGTCACTGGTATTTATCCTGATTTTATGAAATGTGTATTGTAGTTTAACACTCCTGACTCTTTGCCCACACTAGTCTCCATTTTCAAAACTTTCCGTAAACGTGACCAATCAAAAACTAACGGTACAAACATAAATTATTTAAACCAAAAAACTTTCGTTTATAGTAGGTATTATTGTCGTTTTTAGTAGCTGTCATTGTCGATTTTAATAGCTGTCATTGTCGTTTTTAGTAGCTGTCATTGTCGATTTTAATAGCTGTCATTGTCGATTTTAATAGCTGTCATTGTCGATTTTAATAGCTGTCATTGTCGATTTTAATAGCTGTCATTGTCGATTTTAATAGCTGTCATTCTCGTTTTTAGTAGCAGTCATTGTCGTTTTTAGTAGCTGTCATTGTCGTTTTTAGTAGCTGTCATTGTCGATTTTAGTAGCTGTCATTGTCGATTTTAATAGCTGTCATTGTCGTTTTTAGTAGCTGTCATTGTCGATTTTAATAGCTGTCATTGTCGATTTTAATAGCTGTCATTGTCGATTTTAATAGCTGTCATTGTCGTTTTTTGTAACTGTCATTTGAAAATGACATTCTTAGTCCTGACTCGTCGGGTCAGTGTTCCATTCGTTTTCAATGCTTCTGAACGTAGTATTTCCGCAAAGTTTTCACGGAGACGGCTCCGAAAAACCGCAAATTAGTCGATTTTAAATGTTGCTAGAAAGAATTCTTGTTTCCATAAACGAAATAACGAAAGATTGAAATCAACCGCCTGAAAGTGAAATTTAGAGTTTTTTTTGTAAAAACATCTGTCAAAATTGAATTGATTTCAATCCTGTGTAAATTTGTTTTTGTAAGTACTGGGTTTGATAGTTCGATTCAAACATTGTTGGGTTGTAGGATCGACTGAATGGATTGTTGGGTTGATTGTTGGGGTTGGATCAATTGTTGGATCGATTGTTAGAGCAATTGAATCGAATCTAAAATCAATATTAATTTGCAAACGTTCAAAACCTCTATTTTTCTGAAGCAAATTTTTTAAAAATTCAGTTGTGAAACACATAACATTTGGGCCACTTCTTGTGTAGTTCTTTCAAACAGGACCAGAGTACACCGTTGATCCTTCTCTGCCTTGCGTCGTACTAAGGAGGAATCTTAGCTAAAAAGGTTTCGTTATTCGTTTTTCAAAACTATCCCATAAAACGATTTGGGAGATGTCAAAGGTTGTGTGGGTGAATCTTGCTCTTTGGGTTAATAAACTTAAAACTTAGCACAAATTCTAATCAAAATTAATAATAAAGGCTGTAATTATTAGTTCTTTAAAACTACCCTCAAAATACGGTTTAAGGGTTGTTAAGGTTTTCTCGCGAATGAAGTCGCTGGTAAAGTGCAAGTCCCTGTTAAATTCATAATGAGGATATCCTGTTGCAATAAGTTGACATCTTGTTCCAAAAGTAATTCTACGATTAATCATAACGGCTGGCATCTCGTAAAACAAGAGCTGGACACAATTGAGCAACTTAGTTTTGTTGATAGGATTGGTAATTGCGTTGCGCTTTGATAAAATTCAAATCGAAAATAGAAACTCTTAAACATGATTGCGTAACATCTTCAATATTAGTTAAATATATAGCCTTCTAAACGAAATAATATTAGAAAAAGTAACGGTAAACCTTACAAATAAACGGTAATCGTTTGAATTGGTGTTGATAACTATATAGTTATAATCAGACCAAATTAGTCCGATTAAATTAAAAAAAGACCCTCCCGGGTATTGATTATCACAATCCACACATCTAATAAATAGCTAACGATGCTGGTCGGGTAAACTGTCAGGTTGAAATTTGAAGAGCTTCATAAACAGTGGCAATTAGAGATTTGCAGTTGACTATACTTATTTTACGTCAAAAAGTACGTGAGTTACCCATGTTTGTGTTGCTTTAACGTATTGCCACTGTGTTTTAAGCTTTCATGTAAATTAAGGATGGACGAGCGATAATTTCGAGACAAGTTAAGATTTGATACGAACAAAGATGA
The DNA here is from genome assembly GCA_905147345.3 of Mythimna impura. NCBI lineage: Eukaryota > Metazoa > Arthropoda > Insecta > Lepidoptera > Noctuidae > Mythimna > Mythimna impura. The sequence goes on along the minus strand of LR990356.1, from coordinate 18,036,985 downwards.
AATGAGATCTTTTGAAAAAGGATGTCTTACTGTATCGGCACCAAAGACAATGGCAAAATTTGATCAAAGATTTAGAAGTTTCTATTAAAATTTTACAAGTATTGCTAAATAGTGCTATAAAGTGAAGCATGGTTACAGTTATTATTTAAGATGTTCCGAAAAATCGCTGTTCATGAATCTGAGTTTTTGATTATAATGAACCGACCGTATGGGCGGAGAATTTGTGAATTAGATTTATCGCATTAACTAGTCCCTTTTCCCACCTATTACGTTGACTGATCACCAGCGTATCCTTTTTCCCGGTCTAGAGCTGATCCTATGCGGGTGATGCCATAAGAGATGGCTAGATCCAAGGCGGGTGATGCTGTTAGGGGGGCTATATCCTATGCGGGTGATGCCATGAAGGAATATGGCTAGATCCAAGGCGGGTGATGCCGTAGATAGGTTTTTTTAAATGTGAATTGGCTTATTGCTATGAAATAAATTATATTGATTTCTTATTCGAATCTATTCAAACCATTAACCATTCTTTAAGCGCGATCTTAGATTTATTAGATTAATTAGTCCCTTTCCCACCTATTGCGCTGGCTGGCCACCATGCGTATCCTTTTTCCCTGTCTAGAGCTGATCCAATGCGGGTGATGCCATGAGGTATGGCTAGATCCAAGGCGGGTGATGCTAGTTAGGGGGCTATATCCAAGCGGGTGATGCCATTTGGTATGGCTAGATCCTAGGCGGGTGATGCCGAATTAGGGCTAGAAGGCGACTGATGCCGTGTAATGCCAATCAGCCAATTCACACCAAATATTTGATACTGTAATTTTTGGCTAACCCTATGTGGGTGACGCTGATAAAATGTTTGATACTGTAATTTTTGGCTAACCCTATGTGGGTGACGCTGATAAAATGTTTGATGCTGTGTAATTTTGGGCTAACCCTATGTGGGTGACGCCGATAAGATGTTTGATGCTGTGTAATTTTGGGCTAACCCTATGTGGGTGACGCCGATAAGATGTTTGATACTGATTGATTTTGGGCTAACCCTATATGGGTGACGCCGATAAAATGTTTGATGCTGTGTAATTTTGGGCTAACCCTATGTGGGTGACGCCGATAAGATGTTTGATACTGATTGATTTTGGGCTAACCCTATATGGGTGACGCCGATAAAATGTTTGATGCTGTGTAATTTTATGGCTAACCTGATATGGGTGACGCCGATTTTATGTAAAATGATTGTTTAATGTAGAAGCACTTTTTCAAGTTTTGTGAATGTGAAGTACAATGAAGCATTTTTATTAGGTTACAACTGTTTGACTTTATGAGCAGTGCAGTTGAGAGTTTGTCATGTTCACTCAAATGTCTCGCTGATGGTGGCACGTGTTATTGGGTCATTCAGTTATCTTCAAAATGGTTGAGCTGAGTGGGGCACGCGTCATGCTCGTGAACGGGTGCCGTCAGTTGAGACTGGTCGTCTCTTAGCTGCCTTTTTCTTAGTTTAATTTCTATTTTTTAATTCGTTTTTTTAATTATTATTACTTATCTACATTGTGCTCACATATTAGAAGCGACAAAGTTGTAACCAAGATTTATGTAACTCATAATATGATTTAAAAGAGTGTCCATGGAGTTTCTTGCACGTTCTTCTCCATAGAGATCTACGCTTTGGAACGTGCGATTTAGATTCACTTGTTTTTTTTGACTGACAGTTCAAGGGTGCCTGTAATTGATCGGTTTGAAGTAAACGTTTCTTATTTCTGATTTCTGAATATCGGATGCTCTATAATGAAGATTAAACCTAATGTGAGTGATCTGAATTGATGTAAATTCCTGTACAGCGCAGAGAGCGCGCTGAGATCAGAATGGCCGTATGGGCGCAAAACCATTATTTGATAAGTGTTTAATTTGATCACTTCCTGTTTATTTATTTTAATATTGCAACATCCTGTTGAATGTATTTAAGGATTTAATTTGATAACTTCCCTTTCGATTATTTAAAATATTACGACATCCTGTTGAATTTGTACAAGGATTTCAATTGATAACTTCCTTTCGAATTACTTTAAATATTGCAACATCCTGTTCAATTTATGTCAAATTAAATGACGACTTCCTTTCTAATTCTTAAAAATATTGTAGCATCCGGTTAAGCTTGTGAGGATTTAACCTGACCACTTCCTTTTTATTTCTTTAAAATATCAGAGCATCCGGTCACATTTAAATAAGAATTTATTGTGACAATTTCCGTTTCGTTTATTTATTTTAAATATTTTTCTACCTTCATAGTGAATTTTTATGCTTGTCAATTTCTGTGTATAAAAACCGATGTAATGTGATTAGAAAGGCACTCTTTCGCCGCCTATGGAATAAACACCTTGAACTGGAGTAAGGTATTTCTTTATTATCACTTCCTGCCAATCTATATTACTGTGACTGTGTATTTTGTGTGACGTCGACACCGATGGCGATTATACGCCGACATATATTATGTTCTAATCGCGTGGAGAATACCGCGACGCAGGATTGCGAATTTTAGTTCCTGTTTGGCTTTATAATAGATGTCGCTTGTGGGACTTAAAAGACTAAACAAAAATAGTATGTGAAGATACCTTAGCTCCGAACTCGACGAGGTTAGCCAAGTTCTGCAGACACTTGGCCACCATGAGCAGCGAGCGCTGCGCGTGCGGCGGCGGCGCGGCGCCCAGCAGCCCCCACGCGCGCGGCTCCACCAGCGCCGGGCAGATCAGCCGCAGGAAGATGAAGCCTGCCGGGCCCGCCACGGTACAGAACATGCCTCATTTTTTAAAACAACCTTTTTCAACACACTTGCTCAGAAAGTGACTGATTGTACCGCCGTACGTCTTTTTTAAATTTTATACAACAAATAGTTCAAATTGTTTTAAAAAAGTGTCGTATGATACACGTGAGTATTGATTATTACCGTTCTCGGGTCTAAATACCGCCTCAGCGGTAATCACTAACATTACACACTTTTACCATAAAATAGACATTTTTTATTTATCGTATTGTTCTCAGCAATTTTTTTTTGCTATAAATCTATACCATAGGACTGCACAAAAATAATGCCCTTCGTTTACAAACCTACGCAAAATTTTCGATACCCAACGATTTTGGTCTCAAAGCGACTACGGCAATATTCATAGAGGTTCGCACACACGTTAGGATAACCAAAGAGTAATATTTAGCCGTACCTGAAACGACTCTGGTGCGCACGAAGCGCTCATTGGGCCACTTAGCAACAGCCGCTCGCTGCAGACAGCCGCACAGGTAGCGCACCGGCCGCGGACACGCCTCCGGGGACGTGAAGATTGACAGCGTTATCTGAAACATGCGACACGACATTATAAAAGGGTGACCAGATGGTTGCATACCAACATCCCAAACAAGGTGATTTTGCTAGTTTCAATCCGTGTAGACAGCAATTGTAATCCATGACCTACAACGCCCTTGGTTTTCCCAACCACCGAAAGTGTTGGCGCGTGGTTTACATCCATGTAGCCGCAACACAAACCAAATGGATAAACCAAGGTCACCTTGGTTGGAACGCTAGTTTGCAACCGTCTGGTCACCCCTTAAACTACATACATTTTCTACTTTCAGGCAGGCGAAGCCGCTGGCAGAAGCTAGGGATTGTATACGCTTAAAGCATATCGAAGAAGTTTTTTTATTATCTCCATAACAGAACGTGTAAGGATCGTAACACCATCTGCGTTCACTGTATCAACCCCATGAGTAAAATGCATGAGTTTTGACGTATGTATTGTATGTCTTTTAATCCTCCCTCCATAGGCTGGTCTACAGATATAAAAAACCCTGTAAGCGACTTCAAAACACCCAAAACCTTCTTCAAAAAGCATTAGGCAACCTGAACCGCTTTATTCATTTGATATAATTGTTTTCGCTGTTTTTTTTTTTATAAACAACTCCTTCATACGCCCACCTCGCGCCGCTTTACGCCCTCATTGATATAACCGGACAGAAAGTGACATATCTTGAACAATATAACATAGTTACATACTATGATTTTAAGATTTATTACCTGATCCAATATCATGAGCAGGAATTCGGCATTGTTGCATGCGTCGTCAGGAGAGTCCATTTTCGTTGGATTCAATTCGGCTGATTGTTTCGCGTCTATTAGTCTCTGCACCGTTTCCGAAATGGCTGCCTGCAAACAAAACACATTGGATTACAACAAGTCCATTTGGGTCCAAATCTAATCAGGAAATTCTTTAACACATGTAGAACTATTGCTTTTAGGTCGCCACCTCCGCGCTCACCAGCTCGCGTGCCAGCTCCGCGCCGCGCCCGCACTCCGTGAAGGATATAGGTAGTTACCTGCAGGAAGGGCTTGCAGTGCGCTCTCATGAACTCGTCGACGAGCGCGGTGGCGAGCGACGCGGCGCGGAACATGGCGCGGTGGTCGCACTCGCGCGCCACCTCCGCGCTCACCAGCTCGCGTGCCAGCTCCGCGCCGCGCCCGCACTCCGTGAAGGATATAGGTAGTTACCTGCAGGAAGGGCTTGCAGTGCGCTCTCATGAACTCGTCGACGAGCGCGGTGGCGAGCGACGCGGCGCGGAACATGGCGCGGTGGTCGCACTCGCGCGCCACCTCCGCGCTCACCAGCTCGCGTGCCAGCTCCGCGCCGCGCCCGCACTCCGTGAAGGATATAGGTAGTTACCTGCAGGAAGGGCTTGCAGTGCGCTCTCATGAACTCGTCGACGAGCGCGGTGGCGAGCGACGCGGCGCGGAACATGGCGCGGTGGTCGCACTCGCGCGCCACCTCCGCGCTCACCAGCTCGCGTGCCAGCTCCGCGCCGCGCCCGCACTCCGTGAAGGATATAGGTAGTTACCTGCAGGAAGGGCTTGCAGTGCGCTCTCATGAACTCGTCGACGAGCGCGGTGGCGAGCGACGCGGCGCGGAACATGGCGCGGTGGTCGCACTCGCGCGCCACCTCCGCGCTCACCAGCTCGCGTGCCAGCTCCGCGCCGCGCCCGCACTCCGTAAAAGCGTGCAGTAAGGCTGAGGGTCACATCAAATATTACATGATGAACATCGAATCAAAAGCGCTGTAAGATTATTAACCGACTTCAAAAAGGAGGAGGTTATATGTTCGGTTGAATGTATGTTTTTTTTTTTTTATGTATGTTCACCGATTTCTCGGTCAATTGTGGACCGATTTTGAAAATTTTTTTTTTGATTGAAAGGTTATGCTTCCAAGTTGGTCCCATAGAAATATTGTTATGATCTGATCATGAACTTCGTAGATATGGAACAGAACTCCTCATGGGATCACATCAGAACTGTCGTAACAAGTAAAATTGCTTTGTTTATACGTGTAGTCGATGACTGACTGAAAGAAGAGGGGTAATATATCGAACTGATCTGATGATGAAGCCTGAAATTAGGCACCGGAACTCTGTAATAAATTAATTTAATCTAACCGTGTTTGGTATTATTAGAATTGTCATAAGATGCACTCTGGCTATAAGGTATTTAAGTATGGCTGAGGGGTACTTTTTAGTGGTGGTACAATAACTAAAATGTGAAAAATAAAAAACTTTTTACAAAAAAAATACAACCGACTTCAATGTAAAAAAACACTGAAAAGTGCAAAATAACTTTAATTTCGGAAGTCGGTGTTAAATAACGAAGAGACAAAACTATTATAGAAACACCGACTCCCGAAATTAAAGTTATTTTGCACTTTTCAGTGTTTTTTTACATTGAAGTCGGTTGTATTTTTTTTGTAAAAAGTTTTTTATTTTGTTAGTAACTTCGGTATATAATACCGACGCAGCTGTATGTAAGTACATTGTACATATAGGTGATATTTTGTAGCTGGATAGAAACAAAATAAAATAATAGTTGATAAAAGTAGGTAGATACACACAGTGAATGATACACTCACCTTTACGAGGCAAACGCTAATGTTGTCGACGTGGCTAAATTCTAGTCTCTCATAATTTGGAATCAACGGTACGACGTAAAAAATAAAATGATAAATGATGATGAATAATAAAGCCAATACTCACAAGTAGCCAAGGGTTGTCTGTCAGTACGGCACAGATCCGCTAAGGCCTTGACAGCAGGTAAACCCGGCTCCAGAAGCAACTGACGCAACGGATTGTATTCTTCTCTAGGCATCACCAATTCTTGCATGTATCTGAAAAATAATACACAACGTTCACGTATAGTCATGCTTGCCAGGGTTGTACGCAGCAACACAAAAGGTTTTAGTCGGTAAAAGTCTGAGCCGGAACCTATACACATAGGATTATGAAAATGAGTGCTATCAGGTTATGAAGTTGTGTGTGCAAACGCTGTAGTTGCATAACCTACTTAATTATATCAATATGCGAGTTCACCGTACATATGGTTTATATACCGATGGACTGTTACTACGCGTGATTTTATATCCGGCTCGAAGGACCAAAAAAAAATATGTACGATGATAGTCTGCATCCTTATGGAAAAATGATAGAAACCAGGGATGATAATAAAACCGCCTGTGTTTAACTATTATATTAAATGGTCGCGCATAGACAAATGCTGAAGTTGCATAACCTTCTTAATTATTAGAATGTTCTGCGGGTGTAATAATGCGGGTTCATTATACAGTGTGAGAAAATTTATGTGTGGAGTGAATTTAGTAACTAGTGGATATAATATGTGTTACCTTATACGCAGTCTTAAAGACCCCCACTCTCCGATAGGCGTCATACCCGCCAGCGGATACCATTCTTCGATCTCTTCGCCGTTCGCGAGATTCGCGAGTTCGATAGTTAGTTCCGCAACCTGAAAAAGCATTCAAATATGAGTATTTCTAAAAATATTTTAACCTTTTGACCTTGATGTGGCAAAAGGTTCGGCGACTTCATCTTTTAACAGAACAAATAAAAACAATACTTTCTTTTCTGTCATGTAGTCGTGACCGTGGCGTGCCGGACACATTTTATTTGTCGTGTATACATGACTGTGGCGTTTAATAGGTTGAAACAAATTGAATTGAAAAGTCATCAAAGTGATTATTTCAGTTAATAAACTAAATGGTCGAGGCTTTGAGCAGTTAGAAAGTTTTATTACTTACTTCAGATTCTTTTCCTCTCTTGCCTGTATTATGGACAGTGATTGTAAAAGAAGTTACATCAGGAGGCACGTCGCTGTAAATAAAAAAACAAACATTATTTACAACTAGCTGGTGCCCGCGACTTCGTCCGCGTCAGACTCGTAAAACAGCACAATGCCATTGGACACAATGACAAGTATTTTTTTGCGCGAATCCTAATTCTCTTTCTAAAATAAAATAAGCCTAAGTTACTCCTCATAACATCAGCTATCTAGCAGTGAAAGTCCCGTAAAAATCAATCCAGCCACTTTGGAGATTAGTCGAAATCGGAACAAACAGGCAAACAATAATGTAAAAAAAATGCATTTTTGTAATAGGTGTCGAATAAACTTTCGTATACATCATCATCATCTTCCTGCCCTTGTCCCGTTTTATTTAGGGTCGGCGCAACACGTTTTTTTCTTCCATTCTGTCCTGTCACTCGTCACACTATCACTAACTCCCTTTTCTTACATATCACTTCTCACACAATCCATCCATCTTTTCTTTGGCCTCCCTCTGCCTCTCCATCCATCCACATTTAAACTCATACATTTAGTAAAAAATATTATTTTATTTATAAACACACACTTGTGATGTTGCAAATCAATTATTAAGCAGACTGCCAGCGACATCTTTTTCATGGCATAAGAAATTACCCCCTATTGTTTCGCTTCAAAGCGAGAGATGGCGCCTCGTGATAAATTGATTTCCGATAATAAACGCAACGTTATTAAAAATAATACAGTGAGGTAATTAGGGAAAAATAGAGTAACATTCTCACATTGGAATTAAAAACAATAATTAATTCAACAAGTTTACAACTTGAAAATCGAATAATGGAACGTATTATAGTCTGTTTCAGAAACTAGAAAAGATTCGTGAAGTTAGTATTTAAAGGGGTGACCAGACGGTTGGAAACTAGCGTTCCAACCAAGGTGACCTTGATTATGTGTTTGGTTTGTGTTGCGGCTACATGGATGTAAACCACGCGCCAACACGTTCGGTGGTTGGGAAAATGCGCCTCCCAACCAAGGGCTTTGAAAATCATGGTTTACAACTGCTGTCTACACGGATTGAAACTAGCAAGGCCACCTTGGTTGGGACGTTGGTTTGTAGCCATCTGGTCACCCCTTTAGGCATGCCCCGATTTTTTTTTTGGTGCGTTGCGCGGAGGAGACAGACATGCAGACACTCATGGAGGAATACCATTCTTGAAAGAACAAAGCGTGCGCGCCAAGACCCCTCTGGGTATAATCACTAAGTGGTGTTTTGCCTGAAATCCCTGTGAGTATAATTTTCAAATCCAAATTACTTCCCCTCGAAGTTTACTAGTGCTGGCTGGCCTTGGGTCGGGAACGCGCGCCGTTGAGACGTGGCGCCTTGGTGTGTAAGGAGTTGACCTTGGTCAAGATTGGACCAGGCGTGTGACGCGATATTGTGCCGGTCCAAGTTACGGTACGCCACACCTATTCGATCGTCGTCGACGAAATCGCATCAGATATCGGCTATAATCGGATTAAGATTTAGGGAATTTTTTCAACTTTTTATATTGAGAATTAGGTACACTGGGTATTTTCCCTGACTTAATTCCTTCCCTTTACAAATTTACTGCGGCACGGCCAAGGGTTTCCCTCAGAGCCCAGGAGCCGGGTTACACACTTCAATTTTATTTATATGTATAGATTTGTTTATATAGACTATTTTATCAAAATGGTGATAAATAATTATTTACAATGTGTTTACAGACTGTTTTATCAAAATGTCCATCTGATAAAACAGTCTGTAAACACATTCAAGTCTTCAATACCTAGCTACTTAAAATTTCTAGTTTAAAACAAAGGAAAATGCGTTTTTGGTTTGATAATTGTATTTTGGAGGTATGCGGAACAGAGAGGAAAGTCTCACAAGCCTCCTTTGAAAAGGGAGGATCCTCCAACCAGATGGGTGTTATGTCTGGTGGGCAACTGCCCGGCAGATGATTTCGGGCTGTTCTATATGTTCAAATCGCGCGGAGAATTTTAATTGCGCGATGCGATTAAGGATTAGTTTTTATGTGACGCCATAGATGTCGCTACAGTATCGAACCAAAAACGCATTTAAAACTGATTTATGTGTACATTGTATTGACATGTATCTCGTGTGGACAGGCAGTGCGCCGTCAGAAAACTTTGAATTTGATTTAACTGTTTTACAGGAATTAAGCCGACAGCTTTCAGGGTTAGGTATTCGAAGGGTGCCAACGGGACTCTATTACCCTCTGCTGTTCGCCCGTGGTCCGTCTGTCGTCAGTGGGTTATATCTCATAAATCCTAATAGGTAGAGAGATGAAATTTTCACAGGATGTGTATTCTTTTTTTTAAGTTGATATAAACCAGTGCTTGACTGCGATCCCACCTGATAGTAAGCAGTGATGCAATCATTGATGGTGAGGCGCACTAGTTTATTAAGCTGTCAGCCTATTCTCTCTAGCCTTGAAGACACCTAAATTATAGTTGGACAGAAAGACCGCAGAAGGCAAATTGCCTAAAGAGCTGTACCGGCTTACTACAACAAGAGAGAAAAATGGGAAAGAAAGTTTGTCAGGTAATATGTGTAAGGAATAAAGCTGGAATGGTCCTATCGGATGATGAAGAAATCAAAGAAAGGTGGAAGGATTATTTTGAGACTGATGAATGAGGAAAATTGGTGTGGGATTCTAGAGACTAAACTGGTGTAGGGTTAGTGAGAATGGTCAGTATGGATGAAGTCAGAATAGCAGTAAGTGCAATGAAGAATGGTAAGGCCATTGGTCCAGATGGAATACCAGTTGAAGTGTGAAAGTTATTGCGGGTGGATGGATGGACTGGTTAGCTTTGTTCTTCAATAAGTTGTTGCGGGAAGAAGCCATACCTGATGATTGGTGCAACAGTTAGTTGGAGAAAAAAAACTGAGAGGTGTCAAGGGACACCCGAATGGAACGAAGTTCCTTTCGATTAATTAGTGAAGTACTTTTATTTTTCTTCGTTCCAATAACTGGCTCGCTTTCTATGAGAGAGACAGACAGAGAAACACGCGCACGCCTTACAACTTTACCAAAAAGTGTCGTTACAACTTTTGGTCTTAATTTTTTCCGTCTAGCCCCCTTTCGCAACGCGCGTTAAGGAACTTCGTTCCAAAAAATTCAAATGAGAGTGAAATTTCACTGCTGAACCAATTCGGTTTTATGCCTGGTCGCGGTACAACGGATGCCATTTTCGCTACACGCCAGCTGTGTGAGAAATATAGAGGTGCGCATAAAAACTTGCACATGGTATTCATTGACCTCGAAAAGGTATATGACCGGATATTTTCAGTACGAAGAGGAGCGATGAAACGCATGTAACTAAAAAAGTTCTGAGTATACATGTAAATGGATGGAGAGGGAGGCCAAAGAAAAGATGGATGGATTGTGTGAGGAGTGATATGAAAGAAAAGGGAGTTAGCGATAGTGTTACGGGTGACAGGACAGAATGGAAGAAAAAAAAAACGTGTTTCGCCGACCCCAAGTAATATGGGATAAGGGCAGGAAGAAGAAGAAGAGTGTATTCTATTGCCGTTACAACAAATAATAAGATTAAAATAAAGTTAAAAATTAAAGGAGGTTCTCATACAAGAAACGTTTTATCGGTGTTTTTTTTTTGCTCGATTTTAATATACGGAACTCTTCGCGTGCGATTCGTATTGATTATACTGTGTGGTTTACGGATACATTTGCACTCACTCGAAGACAAACTCGTCGTCCCAGTGCGGGTCGGGCGAGGGCCGCGGCTTGGTGGAGGCCACGGGCGCCGCGCCCAGCGCCAGGCGCAGGTGCGGGCGCGGCGCCAGGCGCGCCGGCAGGCGGTGCGCCGTCAGGCAGCGCACGCGCAGCGCGCGCAGCCACACTACGCGCGCCACCTTAGTGCACACAAACATTCATATGTTCAGATATTTTCGAAGCCAGATAAAAAATATCCTATGTCTGTGTATGTATGTGTATCCTTCCTTAGCGTTCAAACTTACTTCGTACCGATTTCATCAAAATCGGTTAAATAGTATAACCGTGAATAACAGACAGAGTTACTTTCACATTTATAATATTAGTATGAATTATAAAAAGACAACACATACCTTGCACTGATGTTTCGCTTGCTGCGGAACACATAAAGGCCTGAGCGCGTCAAGCCACGCGCGTTCTTCACTCGCAGAGTTAGCGGCGAGAAAAGTATGTGTTGACAGGCAAGGTAACGCACGTTCCACGAGTTGGAAACAGAATTCACGCTCCCAGAGGGACTCGTGGACCTAGGCAAAAGGAAATAAGATTTTAGTATTGAAAACTAGGTTATTGAATTCGAAATCACCAACTATATTTATGGATTAGTATAGTTTTGCCTTGTAATGTATTAGTAATTGTCATGTATGTTCAGTGTGAGGGAATTTTTTACCAGTTTCTTGTGTTAAAGTAATTTTAATTAAAAAAATAGACCATATATTCATAAAGTTACTGTTTTCTTTTCACAAATACACTTTAGTTAATATATAAAAAAACAAAAGAACAGACCTTGCCATACATTTTTTTCATATCACAAGCTTAACAATAACATGACGTAAGTTATATGATGTAAGAATGCCGCCGGGTTTCAAACAAAGAACGCGTTTGTTTACGGTTCTATTTTCTGAGAACGCTAAACGTGTAGTGGCTTGAGTTTCATTTTAATAATAATGATTGGTACACATTCATAACACAAAGTCTCAGCAGTTAGAAGTGTTTAATTTATTAGTATCGGATATCCAAACAAACCACTTGAAAAGGGGCGCAAAAAACCACCTACTCGAACTTTGGATCACTGTTTAAATTCTGTTGACTAAATTTGAAATCTAATTCAACATCCTACATTTTGAAGATATCTACAAAACGTTAGTCACATAAAAAAAGGCATGCTGCCTAACAAAAACATTACACAAATACGTATTAGAATTACGTATTTCTACCTAACGTTTTACGTAATTCTAATTTCAAAATGTACACAATAAAAATACGATAATATTCAAATTAAACGCATAATATCTATAGTAATATACATAAAAACTGTATTTGTAACATGTATTTGTTCTTTTCGATTTTAAGTGTTTGTGTGTACATAAATAAATAAATAAATAAATAAAACTTACGTAATAGCCATAGTTTGCATTTCTATCAATAGTTATCGCCAAAATATCGCAAAATGTTTAGTCAACAGTAGTAACGGTTTTTCATGTTTGTTGAAATGACCATTTCTGACCGAAATATTTATCAACTACACTGTTTATGCAATGAAAAAGGTTTAATACTTACCCAGGCATTGTCGACATCACTCACTCACTGACACAATCAGTATTTGTCACTTTTAAACCATTTTTCAATCGACAGCAACCATCTTTCGACCGTACCGCGTGCGAGCACAATGGCGACTGGTTTATGACGTGATATTTTCTGTTCGCTTAGCTCATTTATTCATTGGAAGATGGAATAGAGCAAATATATCTGTCTAGTTTACTCTGTGTAAGTTTGAGCGGGATTAACACAGGTTTAATAAGCTTATTACGTCAAAAAATGAATGACAGATTTAGGGGACCGCAGCGGTCCTCTCACAGACAGCCATTTTTATAGGGAGCCGCAGCGGCGCCGCGCCACAGACAGAGGGATATCCGTAGTCGGTATAATATTATTCCTATATCCGTACCCATACACACCCACACATTCATATCCATAAAATCCCTGGTCATAAGCCTTCTTTATTTTCTTAAATTCTTCACAGTTCCATGTGTCCTTCGACCAGGTGATTGCTGGTGGTCTACAATGTCCTATGACAGGACTGTATATGGAAATATTTTAATATTAATTTACTTTTTATTTACAAAAGTAGTCATGGAGTTTTTGAAGGTTATTCTCCTTAGAAAACGACGATTTAAAACCAAGTACTAGCTTCTGACGTTTTATAAGTGCCCATGTGCATAATAAGCATAATCAGCCTTTTAATGTTCCCACTGCTGGGACTCAGGCCTCCTCTCTAGGAAAGGGAGTGCCCATGTAGGCCTATGTAAAAAATTTCTAGTTTGAGTTTGGCTTTAAAAATGACACAAACCCTGGCTGGGCCTCTTGGGTACTTAGTTTTAGCCTCAGTCCTATTATTGTTTGAGACTCTATTATAACTGTAATCCTATGTTGGTACTTGGAACAAAAGCCTTCATCGAATTTACACGCAAACGCAATAATAAAACAGTCGAGAAAAATCGCATTCAAATGAAATAGGTTATCAACATAATAATAATTTCTTTGAACCTTACCTGATACAGATAAGCACATGATAGATCAATCAATCCTTTCGGCTTCGTTCTCTTAGGCGAGTCATAGAAATACAAATGCGTATCGGTTCCTTCTTGCAACAGTACGAAGTACAACGCCTTCCATTTCTTTGCACCTTTATCTGATTTCTTGTTAAGGTAGCCTTGGTGTTTGATTCCCTTGGTCTTTTTCAGGCCTATTTGGTCACGGCATTCACGTAATGTGGCGTATATCTTTTCAGCAGCTGCCCCGGTTGTGCTTTGTTGTGGCTCGATGACATGCCCTTCAGCAATCAGCTGTTAACAAAAAAGCATAACGTAAAAAATGGCTGCATTTTTCTTGAACTTTTTATATGCAAGAATATGTTCTATTGAAATTTGAAGCACAATAACGTCATATCTTTAAGTGAACTAAAGAACAAAATTTATGATTACAAAAAAAAATATATAAATAAATATAATTTTACCGCAAAATAGCTGTCGTATTGAGTAAAATTTCGAATCATTTTAGGATATTGTCCTCTTTCCTCAATCGTTATGTTATGAATGATAAGCATAAAAATATCCAACGCAAAAACAATCATATGAGATTGATACTAATCTTTTGACTTATCACGTTGTTATGATTACGTATAAAATATTTGCAAATACCTTTTTTCATGATAACTCACGATAATTTGTTTACGATGCAGATAAATATGTTCTATTGCTCCGGAATGCCAGTCTAATTCTCTTGAAACATGCTCTACTGGATTCTAGCATGATACAAAATTATAAGGAAATGAACATCCTATATCGATTTTTAGAAGGTTAGAGTGAGCAAGAACTTCAACTAAACATGTCGAACCAAACAATGAATATAGAACTAACCGGCTGTCCCAAAGTATGTCCTTCAACAATCTGCTCCTTCCTGTACCTATTAATGACAGCATCCAAACATTCAAACGTCCTCCCACCCATAAGGTACCTCACTCCTTTCTTCTCTATACGGAACCTTTGGATCTGGTTGTTAATGTGGAAGAACAAGGAGTAATCCCCGGGCGAATTGTCCGAGGGTCTCACGAGGAAGCTCCCTGGTCCCGCCTTGACTAGCATGTCCACAGCTTCACTCTTCGTGCAGTTAGGATGGAACCATGAGAACACGGTGTTAGGATCTATTGATGGGTCAAGATCCTCGACCAACTCTCTGAAGATCATTCCTTGCTCCCCAGTTCTGTGTAAAGAAATATCACTTTCTAAGTTACACAGTCTGTTCATTAATAAAAAAATAAAATAAAAAATACAACCGAATTGATAACCTTCTCCTTTTTTTTGAAGTCGGGTAAAAATAAGACCGTATCTCTTTACATATGTTAACAAATAAATTATTATTATTATTACATGTTAATTGCTAAACTAACGAAGAACACGATAACCTGAACTGTTGTTCAGGCCAAACCGGTAAATGTTAGTTTCGAGTTACATAAGGAAAATGTTTGCGCTGAATAAAGTTTCGCGTTAATGTTTAACCTAATTAATCACCTGCAATAGTTACCATATAATCCTATTTTACATAATTTTACTAACTACGTTTTTATTTATTTATAGAGTGAAACTTAGAAAACTGGGAGCTCAAGGGACCTAGGATTTTTTTATCATTTAGCGCATAAACCCTGTGATGCGACGTCGCATTGTAAAAAATTAAGGCCCTAGCGCCCAAGCAGTGCCATAAAACTGACTTTCTGAAGCCTACTCCTTGGTAACGGCTGGGTTAATAGATTTGAAAAAAAAAAATGTTTATCATAGATTCATGTACATTTTTCGCTTGTTTTCCCTACTCCTTTCAAACGGATTTGATCTTTAGAAATATGTTTACACAAAAAAATTGCTAGTTAAGTGTTCTTCAGAATGTACAAAGCATATATGTAAATCAATCAATATTTCGCATAGAAAATGGATTTAATTCATTAACGCTCAGGCGGTAGCCGGCGCCCGCAAGCCATTGTCTTACTATTGTGTCTCTAATTACGCACGTCAAAAGGTTAAAGGTCAGCGGGGCTATATCCGGGCACAAGGCATCGCAAGAACTTGCCAATTGATTCGCATCGCACATTGTATCGATGCTTTGCCGCACGAAATCGTATCGCAACAATTCGCATCGCAGGTTTCTGCGATGCAGCGTCGTATAGCATCGCGGTTTTGTGTGGGAACCCTTATAGAAGGTTGGTTTTGATTTACAGTTTCCTAAATAGCCAGTGAGAGTGACGTAGTTCATTTACACAGGGCCCCGTGAAGTAATTCGAATGTTTGCAAACCATGTGTCGCAACCCGTTCGGAACAATATTTAAAATGCTACTATCTCTATGCTGTCCCAAATGTCTCACTTACTGAGGCTATTGAGCTAAAAGTCCCAAGTATAGCGGTAAACATTATTTATACAGGTTTATTATTCACAGTAACAGGGGTTTTTCAAAGTAAAATTGTTGGGAACTCATTGTAATTATATCACTAGCAAATGTTTCTCATATATCCTCCCACTTAACCAAGTTTCCCTGTAGTTTATACATATTTCCCATAATGTAATATTTCTTTACTTAAACGACTCTGAACAAAATGGCGTGTTCATAATATGATACTTTTTTTTATCCCGCTCTTGGGCGGTGCGAGAGATAGTGTCAGACTTTTACTGACTAAAAACCCACTCCTGTTCCTTCGTTGCCTTCGTCCCAGGGCCCCGGGTTTCGTTTTCACACTACCCATGGCCCCAGTAGGCTTCGACCCTGCTGGGCCCCTACGATTTGCTGACATCTCCCTGAGGCGCGCGTGGAACAATAAGCGCCGTCGACGACTTGGGCTCGGTCCGGACGGTCGGATGGCGGACTACCCATAGCTCGCCGTCCGCAGAAAAAGTAGCTTATGTTTTTCCTTGGAGTTCAAGCTTACTCCATATCAAATTTCATCAAAATCGGTTCAGATAGACAGAATTCTGAGTGTCTCTTAAATGTTTCCATATATCCTCCCACTTAACCAAGTTTCCCTGTAGTTTATACATATTTCTCTTATGTAATATTTCTTTACTTAAACGACTCTGAACAAAATGGCGTGTTCATAATATGATACTGCATTTATCCCAGTTAATTTGGGTCCTTACATACGTCTCTATTAGCGGTCAAAAATGAACGAAACGGCGTATTATCACGCTGAAATAAATATCTAATCATGCCTACTATATTGACTTCCTTCCTACTATAGTGACCATTGACCTGAAATAAATTGTGTTACGAACGTTAGACCCTTTCTAAATAAAATGGCCGTTCAAGGGAACTACGCATTAGTTGTACATTTAATAGCAGGATGTGAGATATCGGAAAATAAACGGACTCATTGATGCCAAGGGAAGATATCGGGAATTATCTACTTGAATGAGTTACTCATAGTACATGATCTGTGTCACGTGTTTGGTCATGAGTATTATATGTATATGGGTTAAAAGAACCACAGAATTGGTCATATCGAGGCTTTTCCGGAAGAACATCGCACAGTTAGCCCTTTTTGCAAAAAGGAGTTTTTCCTTTCATAATTAAAAAGTATTCATGACAGTATGTTAATAGGAGCTATTCTAATAGATCGGTAGTTTTATGAATAAAAAAACACTTTCTTTTTTCAAATTAGAAATTTAAATAATAGACATAAATACTTTTTATTTGGGAGAGAGAAAAACCATTTCCGTAAAAAAAATGAAAATTGTCGTTTACGATATTCTTCCTAAAAAGGGTCGACATTAAACAATATATCAAGGCAGCCAAGGTGGACCAGCGAAAAACAGAATTGTGTGTACAGGTATCAACACGGATCTTGAGCGCTCGGCGAAAGTGTGGGAATCGCTTTGCGTACGCGTTTTATTTATTTTTTTAAATGTACACCTATTTTATTTATTCTAAAAATAGGTGTACATTCTTAAAAAAAAAAAAGCGTACGCAAAGCGATCCCCACTCTTTCGCCGAGCGCTCAAGATCCGTACCGATACCTGTAACAGAGAAGCCTTTACCCAGCAAACGAGCAATATAGGCCAGTTAGATGAGATTATATCAGCACTTCAGCAGCTAGCTAGATGTGCACCGAAAATGTTATACATTAATCCGAATATACATTTTCAGATAATTAATTCAACGACATAATAAAGACGCCTAGAAAGTCAGAAAGAAGGCCGAGAATAAAGTGTGGTGGCCCAACCTGGGAGAGACTTACATAATTATGTCCAGCAGTGGTCTTTAAAGACTACCATTGGCTCAATTAATCAACACTTTTTTTACCATATATATCAGCAGAAATTGATTATTTACGGGCCTCTCTATATACATTACGGCATCCGATTATAAGCGTTAAGGTTTGCTCTTAAAAACCAAAAGATTCAAATTTCGTAAAACATACATTTCCCATTAGAGCTAATAAGACCAACTTATTTTCAAAAATTATTTTTTAACTAAAAAAGAAGACAGATAAAAAAATCTTGCTCTTCTTTTAATTAATTTTGTTAACTCTTATGATTGTTACATTGTGTCTATGTAATATACATATAATCATGATCATCATTTCAGCCGAAAGACGTCCACAAAATACTCTCTCTGTTATACATATAATATAAACCACAAATTTTTACAAATACTTAAAGGGCTTATTAGAAAAGGTCTTGTTATTATTTATTACATAAGTCTCAATAAATAATATTCATAAACAACAAAGTTATTAGTGTTTGCTCATTCACTCAACTTATGGAAATATTGTACAGGCTATTGATTTATGAATGAATAAAAATGACGATCAAAATGGAAAACACTGCACATAATATTTTTTTAGTAGCATTTGTTATGAATAATTAATTCTATTATAAATTTACCAATTATGACAAATTTTGTTGACAATTTTGGTATTTCGTTTTTTTTTATACTTTTGACTACAAAAATATGATCAGTAAAAGGTATGGATAGAGCCCCATTTTTTGTACAAATTAAAAACAAGAATATCTCACCTGTGTGCAGTGACCCAGAGCCAGCCGTCTCCCATGTCATTGTGCAGAAAGAATATGTCTCCCTTCTGGAAGGTGAGCTCATCAGTGTCGGGCATCTTCGTGTACGGCAGTATTGCTACTACCCTCTGCCAAATTAAAAAAAAAAAAAACATTACATAAATCACAGATCGTCAGTAACGAAGTTGGAAGGAGAGTAGGCAAACCTTTGGACTGCAGTGTAATAAAGCAGAATTATAAATATGTTTTCAATGAAAATAAAACGATATAGGACTGATCAAGACCATTCCAAAGAACTCAAACATGATGGGGTTAACTTGTTGTGCTCAGTAGTTCCTATGGCAAGGTATTCCTATAAGCACATAAAACTTCTGTCACAAAACCAGCTGAACGTCCGAATGTCACCGCAAGGATCCAGCAGAATATCAGCGTCAGGTATATTTGCCTGAAACATGCTGAGCTGAACTCCCATTTGGTGCAAACACCGAGATGCACACCGCACTATGGCTCTCATCTTGGTATTTCTTTTTTTCTAAGTACCTACATGTGTTTATAATTTTTTAACCGACTTCAAAAAGGAGGAGGTTATATGTTCGTTTGAATGTATGTTTTTTATTTTTTATGTATGTTCACCGATTTCTCAGTCAATTGTAGACCGATTTTAATTTTTTTTTTTTTGAAAGGTTATGCTTCCGAGTTGGTCCCATAGAAATATTGTTATAATCTGATCATGAACTTCGAAGATATGGAACAGAACTCCTCATAGAATCACAGCAGAACCGTCGTAACAAGTATAATTGCTTTGTTTATACGAGTTGTTGATGACTGCCTGAAAGAAGAGGGGGAATATATCGAACTGATCTGATGATGAAGCCTAAAGATAGGCACCGGAACTCTGTAATAAATTAATGTAATCTAACCGTGTTTGGGATTATTAGAATTGTCATGAGATGCAGTCTGGCTATAAGGTATTTAAGTCTGGCTGAGGGGTACTTTTTAGTGGTGGTACCATAACTAAAAAGTGTAAAATAAAAATCTTTTTACAAAAAAATTCAACCGACTTCAAAGTAAAAAAAAAAACACTGAAAAGTGCAAAATAACTTTAATTTCGGAAGTCGGTGTTAAAAACCTAAGACACAAAACTATTATATAAACACCGACTTCCGAAATTAAAGTTATTTTGCACTTTTCAGTGTTTTTTTTTACTTTGAAGTCGGTTGAATTTTTTTGTAAAAAGATTTTTTCTTTGTTGATGTTATTTATATTTGTAGAAGTATTTAGTTTTTATAATTGTGCTTTCGTGTATGCCTTGTGTTGTGACAAATAAATTGTTTATCAATCTATGGCCACTATCCGACTCAGAGATCAGTTCTATGGCACCATATTAATGCATTGTCATCCAAATTACATAGGTAAACCAAATTTCAACTCAATTGGTTAGGTGTAACTGTTTAAAAATGAATTTGCAAGATTTACCCTAAACAAATATTTATTCAAACATACATACGGTAATTGCAAGTTAAATAAAAGCTTGTAATATAAAATAGCTCATTCCACATATAAATTTTGTTTATTTTTCGTAATAAATTAATTTTGCTACCCGAAGCCACCTTTCATAAATAAACTACACACACATAAACTCCTGGTTGGAAGCTTTTATTTATTAAAAACGCCACACATAAGTCCGGTTAAGCAGACGACAACCTCATAGATAGACTTCAGAAAGGCCACTATTAAAAAAAAACATTTGAATTAAAATTTATCTGTGTACAAGGGCGCCGACTCCGTGGGTGCTCGGGGGCTGGAGCACCCATGAGAAATAAACAGTGGGTGCCGAGCACCCCTGAGAATAGACATCAAGAAACAGATCAGTATTCGCCTTTTAGGTCACGTATAAATTATAATATTTCTTGATAGTAAATAGTTTCATTTTTATATAATGGTTTCGTTTTATATTTTTATCAAACATAATTAGTAATTAAGTACACAGTATGTAAGTAGGACATTTATTTATTTGTCGGTCGATCAGTGTGCATTTCTTTTCTCACACTTCGCCACTTTTTCGAGTCATCAAATGAGCATGAGCACCCATGAGGTTTTCTAAAAGCCGGCGGCGCCCCTGTCTGTGCACCACTTCTCATTATAATCACGAGAAACGACTTAGTGAGTTTTTTGATCAAGAGAAAAAACATTATCATACCTTTTTATCATTGACAGGTTCGGGTGGAGGCACTGGCTCCACTAGCCGCTCTCTTTTTAAGAGATCAGAACAGTGGCTGTAGAAGCCAACCAGTTCAGTCAGCGAGTCGAACTGACGACCCCCAATGTAATAGTCTCCGCAAACGGCCGTTATTCTGTAGGCAACAAAACCTATGTTAATGACCCCAGACTTTGTTTCGGTGTTTCTTCTCAGGGTAGTCAGCTAGGAAACACCGGCCACATCTAGTTTAAACCGACGAATTTTACGTTTTTAAAAGTGTGTTTTAAAAACTATTTGCAAAATAAATATCATTTATCTTTTATTAATGAAACAGGAAGGAAAACAAACGAAGATCTGAGAAAATTTACCAATAATCAAAACTGCACAAAAATCAATAATTGCATAGGGAAATAAACAAAAATTAGACCAATTTTACCTGAAGTGATTTATCCCAGTGCGGCCCAAGTAGCTTAGAACATAAGATCCTGGTTTTCGATCACTCTCTCGAACTGAAAAAAAAAAAAAATTATTTTGTTATTCTTGTATTATGTCACCACATAATTTCAAATTCAATAAGATTGTAATAATATAAATGTTTCGACAGCGCTCTTAATATATTATGAAAAGTTTATTTTATAAATAAATCTCATCCAAACTTGATCATTTGAAAGTCTTTTTAAGGATAAACAGTTTACAATTTTCCTGTCTGCAGTTTGCAACCTAAAACGAAGGTGATAACGGTGGATTTGTTCGCTCGCTTTGCTCGCTTACTCCAGTCCCCTTACCACCTTCTAACCTAACCTGTCTGTGTCAGGGTGCCCTAAAATTCCGAGCTCTATTCGCTCTTGGACTAATTACTCTGATTAATTACAGGTGCATTAATAGATGTATGTATGATGGAGATTTATATTATTGCTATCCGTGTCTTACTTTTTTAGAGGACTCACTAATTTCACTTTGTTGTGACACCATCATCGACTGTGACGCTTACTGAACTTTTGAAAGCGGCGTATCGACGGTGCGTCCGTTTGTATATGGGCTTGACATTTCTAAGCCGCTTTGAATAAAGCGAAGTGGCATACGTAGGGAATGCACTTCTGCAGCATTTCAATTCCCGCGGGATTTATTTTCGGGATTGACCAATCCCATGCTGGATCCCGGACTCTTACAAACATCAATCAAATATTAAAACTACACGTTGTAGTTTAAAAAGCATATTTGATTAAAAACTAGCTTTTTTGCCCGCGACTTCGCTCCCGTCAACTGACTACTCTATTCTACTCTACCCTACTCTTTTTTTTTACCCTATACTCTACCTTACCTAGTTACCTACCTACCCTATCCTAAATTACAACCTTCCCTGTGTGCTGGTGAAAAAAAACAAAAAAGATTGATTAAAATTGGTCCAGCCATTCTTAAGATATAGCGTGACCAGGAGAAATAGGGGTTCATTTTTATAGATGCTATATTTTTAACAACCATAAATATGTAAACTGCTGTGTAAACAAACAAATGTACTTAAAATTTAACAAAAGTATCTGACCACAAAATATCTAGTATTTTGTGAACTGACTTAGTAATAATATTCATAGAAAATTAATTAGAAACCCCGATCAGTGAAATTAAGTACCAAAAATTTGTACAGCAGGACTAAAATTGACGCGGGATCCCGCAGGATTGCTGTATCCCGTTTTGCGGGATTGCAGTCCCGGCGTACTTTATTTCAGTCGAATTGAAATCTGACTGAACATGAGGTAGCCGCATTATATTATAGTTTTCGAGACAAAAATGATTTTATATCCAATAGAAATGTGTATAATGGTGCAGAGATGGAGTCTTTATATTGTTTACAGTTTTACTGTATTTATTTTCCTCTAACTGGGATAAATTGCTAGCATCATACTAGATACCATGTCCGAAACGAAAAGAATTACAGTGTTATAGTGGGGCTGGAGCGACGACTCAGCTAGGGCTGCAGGAATGTTCGAAAGAGTCTCCATGGCCTTAAAACGCAAAGGGCTAGTGAAGGAACACAGGTGGGTTTTAATCAGTAAAAGTCTGACACGCCCTCTCGCTCTACCCTAAAGCGAGAAAGTTAGTTGACGATTACCCATATCAATTGATTAATCTTCTTTTCGAATCGATGGTAACGAGAGCCCAGTAGGTGGCTACATTAATAGCAGCATCGGTGGCACTTATCAAATCTTCCAAAGTGGAGGTGTATGGGCACTTGGGCCATTCTAACGTGTGGCTCATGTTTTGAACAGGAGCACCGCACTCACATTGAGTATCCAACGGGTCTATAAAATCCCATTTCGCCAAATTGTGTTTGCAGGGGCCTATCTGGGTGCGCAACCGATTTAATGCTTTCCCTATTATATAAACCACTGCAAATCGCGCCCAGACGGGAGATGATCTTGGGGTTTCAAGAAGAAGATGGTAGGTGATGTTCTTCCCAAAGCTTTAACCTTTCTTTAGTTAGTGGGTCAAGGATGGCCTGTGTGCTACGAAGAAAACTCTTTCGGCTCTTAAGCCTCCTTCGGGCTGTTTTGTGTTCGAAGAGGGGATGTCGGGAATCAGATTCTTGATTTTTCGTTTCTATCGCGCTTGCGACATTCCTACGTATCGCGTATGGCTCATTGATTAATTAAATGTAGTCATCAGCACTTGCCCATCACCTTTCTCAACTATTTGGAAGAATATATGTAAAATATCTAGAGACAGCGAGATGTTTCAATTCCCGCTACGCGCTCAACCTTCCTCATACAAATATTTGATATGATAATTGCTGCTTCATTTTATTATTAGAAAAAGATTTACTTGTAGTGTTATTATATACAATATATTGTACAAAAATAAACATGGCAGGAACCAGTTGAATTAAATCAGCTGAAACCACCAGGAAATGATAATTGTCACAGACAGTTCAATATGACCTTCCTATTGAATTGCTATAAATAATATAAAAGGAAAAAATAACATATTGTATTTGTATTTTTATACCTAATTATTGTACGAGTGTAGGTACTACTTGAGCTCGACACGTGGATATGCGCTTGTGAGACAAAACTGTACTGCGACTCACCTTATTTCGAATGCACGCTTGTGCGAGAAACTGAAGCTCGACATCACGTTGGTGTGATAAACAATTGTGCGACAGTCAGGGGCGCCGACTCCGTGGGTGCTCGGGGGCTCAAACACACATTAGAAATAAACAGTGGGTGCCGAGCACCCCTGAGAATAGACATCAAGAAACAGATCAGTAATCGCCTTTTAGGGATGGGTGTTTTTTCACTACTCGACGACCCGTTTAGCGCAGTGGTTCAGAGCGCCGGTTGAGACGCAAGGGTCGCGGGTTCGATTCCCGCACCAACACAAATGTTTGTTGAAGAAACAGATATTTGTGTTGGGTCTGGGTGTTTGTGTTACCTTCGTTGTTCCTAGTTTCCATAGTACAAGGGAAAACGAAAACCTTAATTTGGGACCAGGACAATGTATGTGAAGTTGTCTCAATTTATTATTTATTAACGATGCGGGTAACGGATGTCAGTTACTGATGCCGGTATCCGTTATCAAAATGTCGATCAGTGTGCATTTCTCTTCTCACACTTCACCACTTTTTCGAGTCATCAAATGAGCAGGAGCACCCATGAGGTTTTTTAAAAGCCTGCGTCCCTGGCGACAGTAGTTCGACACTATGGTTTTGCGACAAACAATTGTTTGACTACTACTTGTGTGAGTACTGTAATTCGACAGTACGTTGGTACAGTATGTCTATGTATTACAGTAGTTTGACATTACCCTACCTGCCAAGATAGCTCGATAGAACTACTATGCGTTCCAAATAAGAATAGGAAAGTCAATAACCTCGATCTGTCAAGCGTTGAGTGAAAAGTATGGTTTGCAAAGAAAACTTATTTGCGTATCAATAAAGGGTTTTCTTTTGGTTTTTCTTTTATTACTAAGTCTTAGTTAAATCTAGGTGAACTAAAAACGTTATTGTTTAATATAAATTAGCTAAATATATTGTTTTAACTCATAATTAGTTAAAAAAAATATATTCTTATTTTCATTGTTAGGAACAATTCGCCTTCTTCTTCCATTTTGCCACTACTCAGACACCTCACACAGTGATGCAGAGATAAGCATAATTGAAAAACTGGATTCTGATTAAACTTTTTTCGTTCACGATTCGTAAATAAATTAAGTTTTAAAAATTTCTTGTTTTGCTCACCCTGCCCAATTTCTTCGATTTGACAGTATGACGTGACGTCACGACATGGCAATCGATCCTATTCTTATTGCGAACGCATTGTACTTCTGGATGGTTATTAATATAAGCTCCCAGCCTTGGCCTTCTCACCTATCCTGTCCATTTCAGGGTGTATGTTAATTCTTCATGTCGCACTAGATAATATCGAGCTTCAGTGTGTCGCACAAGCTTGCTTTCGAACTATGGTGAGACACAGTACAGTTTTTTGCACAAGCGTTAATCGCAGATCCATTTGTCGAGCTTGCATTGTACACTTTTATTGTACTTATGCAAGTAATATGTAAATTTTCATGACTAATATAATTTAGTCATGAAAATTTACATATATAATACAAAGAAAAAGCTCATGAAATAAATTGAAATGGGTTGTTTAGTTTTCAAACTTAACAAACAAAAAGCATGATAAATTAATGTAGTAAATAGTAGTAGCCCCATTTTTGTAAGGAGCAAACGGGAGTGTTACACTCTTACTGACTAAAACCCACCATGTTCTTTCATTTGCCTTTTATGGCTAAAGGCAGGGCTAAGTAACTCTTTAAAACAATCCCACAAAGATAGTAGTAGCCCAAAATAAGTGATTTCCATCAGACCAAGGTATTATCATGAACATTATCAGTCTTCCATAAGCTGCTCAGTGATCGCTGGATACTAGACAAAGTACTTCGTGAATCCAGGTGCTGTCTGCGAAATGGTCAGTAACACCAAGGCGCTGCTGGCCTTCGTTGAGTAGCTGGGCTGGATCAAATGACACATTTGTCCCACCCGTACGCAAAATACACGCTTTAGACATGGAGTTGTGGACACCAGCCCGAAATACAATTACTTACAAAAAAATAATACCAGTCTTCCAAAATTGTTATTCTGATACAAATGCATGCCTCTATAGTAACAATCCATTGTGCCAACTTTGTGATATGACTTGCTAATAAAAACTAGTACCCATATACAATAATAACTACCTACATTGTGTTATCTTTGTTGAACAAGTGAAAACAACAGAACAATGAATCTTACATTGTAGCTGTGATATCAATTCTTATAGGAAATGTTCTTCAGTGTAATTGCATAACCCTTTCTTATAGAAAACACCATGAGAACTGTTTCATTAGTCTTTGTCTATTGTTGTTGTGGTAATTAAATAAGCCCATGAGATGTTGAAATAATTCCATTTGTTAAAAAAAAAGTTTATATTTTAAAAAGTCATATTACTTATTAGATAATTTATCAGATAAAGTGTGTTCTTATGAATGTTACAATAACGAGGAAGATACATAATTAATATTTAGTACAGATAACAAATATGTTTGGCGCATTTTTGTAGACTTAATTATTTCTGGTAGTTACCAGGAAAATCACAATTTATTGTATTGTTTAAATGCATCAAGGCTAATGTGATTAGGAAGCAGGTATGTCCAGTGTTACTCAGTGGCGTAACTAGACCCAAAGGGGCCCCATATCAAAAGTTATCAGGGTTTTTTTTTACAATGTAGGCCCTACTAGCACAGAGACACAAGACAGTCAGGATAGGCCTCGAAATATATGACCAGACTAACTGGATAGATTCTGTCTATGTCATGTAAGAGAGAGACCGATGACCTCATTTATTGGACTAGAATCGAAGAGAGATTAAGTTTTTATTGTGATCTTATGTAGAGAATGCTAGAATGAACAGAGCTATAAAAATGGAATATCTTATCATTTAGTGATTACTCATTAACTATGCACCTCTCATCAATAAGAGAATTGAATTTTGTGTATAACATGTTACAAATTTTTACACGCTGGGGCCCCGTATCAATGATACAGCTGATACGGCGGTAGCTAAGCCCCTGGTGTTACTGTTCATGTTAGGAAAATATATAAACATCAAGTCAAATGATATCCCAGAGACAAAAGTTATTTAAAAATAGAAAGAGTAAGATACTAAACTCCATTACTTATATTTACCCTTTGCTAACTATTAGCTTTCATAAAACTCATACATATGGTCT
This sequence comes from Mythimna impura, assembly GCA_905147345.3. Lineage (NCBI taxonomy): Eukaryota > Metazoa > Arthropoda > Insecta > Lepidoptera > Noctuidae > Mythimna > Mythimna impura. The sequence continues at coordinate 18,010,061 of LR990356.1, read as the reverse complement.
CTTGTGTAGTTTTTCCTGGTCTAAAATGAATACCTACTTATATAGTGGTGATCCAGACAAGTGTATTAGAGAATGTCTTACCTAAGTAGCTCCCAAGTTTCCCAGCAGCCCACAGCCTTTCTTCAGAGGTGTACCTATCCAGTCGGCCATGGTACCATTCAGTCTCAGGAGGAGCCAGCACCGCCTGCCTTTCGCCTGTAATAAGATCATATCCATTGCAACCCCATAAATTTAAATAAAAAAGCCATCTAAGGTAATTTGGTTTATCTGATAAACTCACCATTGGTGCAAGGTCCATCAGCTTCATCCAGCTCCAAATCCGCTGCTAATTCTGCGATATCACCCCCACCGTCTTCAGATTCCGTCGAAGGAGACCCCAACTTATCCTTTACTGGGGGTCCGATCGGCGCCCCCATTGCACGAATTAAATCGGCCATCTTTCAAAACACAAACAATTTAGATACGAAACACTTCACTTGTACGCGTTAGAGCTAAACCAGTGACTCATAGTTTATTCAGAAACCGTATGATATAAAAATTTTAGGAATTATCTCAAACGTGTTTACAAAAGAAAAAAAAAGATACTAATTAGAAGCCGTTGAAACAATGGAAATTTAAATCAAACAAGGGCAGCTGTTCAATAACACATTATTTTCCGCATAAATTAAAAGATTACTGTTATCACTCACTAAATGTCCAAAATATTCTTTAAAATAATTTTTCAAGAGTCAATTTTATTCCGATACGCCCGCGACACAGATGATAAAATAAATAGCAAAGAGTATAGTAAATATTAGATTCAAAAATAGTTCAATCAATCCGTTCAATCTAGTTCAATCAAATGTTTGACATTAAAACCAATGTTGCAATTATTTTAAGGTGTTAAACTCATCTTAAAAAAAAAAGAATCGTGCTTTTCATAATGGAGGCTTTGCTGAAGCTTGTAATTATGCATAGGATATTATTTTATTGCTTGGTTGTTACTACAGCAACAGTTCGTTGAGAACTAAATTGTTCCGGCGGCTAAGCAGTGTACTATAAAGAAGTGGCCCTTACGCGAAAATATATTGCTTATATTTTTTTTTTTTTTTTTTCGGTGGGAAAATCATCTTATGACATCCCCCGCCCAAGGGCGGGAGATAGTGTCAGACTTTTACAGACTAAAAACGTACTCCTGTTCCTTCGTTGCCTTTCGTACCAGGGCCGAGTCTTCCTTTCAGAATCAGACCTTTGGCCCCAGTAGGCTTCGACCCTGCTAGGCCCCTACAGTTGCTGACATCTCCTTGAGGCGCGCGTGGAACAGCACGTGCCGTCGTCCCGTCGACGACTTGGGCTCGGTCCGGACGGTTACCGGACGGTCGGACGGCGAGCCACCCATTGCTCGCCGTCCGCAAGCCTGCGCCTACGATGGCCGGAAATCGGGATCGGAATCCCGGCGGCGATTGGGGCGCGTGAGGCAACGGTCCTCACCGTTGCCTCACGCGATCGGCCGCCTCCTTTGCTAGCATTACTGCTTCGCAGAAGGAGGCGACCGCCTGCCACTCCTCCTCGCTCCAGACCATGGCCTGTACCAAGGCCCGGCGCGAGAGATCGCCCCCACGAGGACACGGCGTTGCTCTGCCCAAGCGGGACACACCTCCACCGTGTGCTCCACCGTGTCCTCCGGGTGGTCCACACAATGGTGACACCCGGGCGTTTCTTTTGCACGAATCCGGTGCAGGAACCTCCCGAACTTACCATGTCCGGTGAGGACCTGCGTCATGCGGAAGGTAAGGACGCCGTGTTGCCTTTCCAGCCACTCCTCAAAGAGGGGACTTACCGCCATAATTATGGCGTGCCCAGCACTGGGTTGCGATAGTCGCTGTCGCCATTCCACCATGAGACCCCGCCGGAGCCCTGTCTGCCATGCCGCGACTTGTTGTGGCAGCGGAGTTTCGCCCCGACGTTGCATCTCCACGCGCAGATCGTGCATGCGTGCAAGGCCTGTTGCCACCACATCCCATGGTGGCTGGCCAGCAAGGAGGCTCGCCGCTTCGCGGGAAACCGTGCGGTATCCCCGCACCATCCGTATGGCCATGACCCTCTGGCACGCGTTCAGCTGGGCCGCCGGTCGCTTTCGCAGTGATGGCGCCCACACCGGCGGTATTGCTTCTATCTGTGACTTACTTTTTTGGAGGACTCCTTAATTTCACTTTATTGTGACACCATTATCGATTGTTACGATATTTTTAGGGTTCCGGACCCAAAGGGTAAGACAGGTTCCTATTACTAAGACTCCACTGTCCGTCCGTCTGTCTGTTTGTCAGTCACTAGGCTGTATCTCATGAACCGTGAGTGTTAGATAATTCTAATTTTCACAGATGATGTATTTCTTTTGCCGCTTTTACAATTTTGTTTAACTTTTTGAGTAGCGTAATTAGAGACACAATAGAAAGACAATGGCGCGTTAACGCCGGCGTATTGCGGGGATCAACAGCTTAATTAAATTACAACAAATACTAAAAAACAGAATACAATAAATATTTAAGGGGGCTCGCATACAACAAACGTGACGTTCTTGCCGTTTTTTGCTACGGACGGTACGGAAACCTTCATGTGCGAGTCAGACTCGCACTTGACTGATTTTGTTGTTATAGCGCTACTTGCGGGACAATCAACACTAATATTTTAAAGAGACAAAGTTTGTTTTTTTGTTTGTAGGAGACAGTCTCTGAAAGTACTTTTCCATTTGGTAAAATTTTTTCACCCTATAGAAAGCTTCTTTATTCCTGAGTGACATAAGTTACATTTTATGTACGTGGGCGAAGCTGCGGGCAAAAGCTAGTTATATTATTATTAAATATACATTTTAAGGGATATTTTTTTTAATAATAATTTTTAATATTTTTTTTTTCGATTTGAAAATCATCTTATGACATCCCCCGCTCTTGGGCGGGGCAAGAGATAGTGTCAGACTTTTACTGACTAATGATTTTAGCTATACGAAATAACTTTCAGAGTATATAAATGTTAGGTATATGAAAAGCAATTATATCAACAGTTGGTATAGCCCACGTTAATTATATTTAGTAAACTTTATTGAAATGAAAATGTACTTAATAACTTTAAATGATATAAGAGTACACTCCTTATTTCAGAAATGAAGTAGACATGTATTTTATTTAGTAAAATTTTCTCAAAAGACTAGTGCTCATACACAAAAATCGATTTGAAATCATTCAAAGAATGAATGAGAGTTCGTTTTCATTCATCGTGAGTTTCATCTGTCGTTTGAGAGTATCTCGAATTTCTGGGAAATCAATTTTATTCAAAGATTGACTCGCGTTGACTAAACAGTGTTTTGTGTTTGTTTTAAGTTTGTACTGATCTTGTTATTCCTGCTAAGTTTAAATAGGTAAGTTCTTCCAAATATTTATCGTTGATAAATTGCAGTCAAACTCCCTTTTGATAACTCCTTCATTGTCAAATGACGTTGTCATTTTTTTATTTTGCAATTGACTTGCTACGAATCCACGACGCCATTTTGTGATCGCGAACTTTCTTTGTTCTTTGTCCTAGTTCGATAGCCTTCTCGTATCAGAAATTTCGACCAAATTCATTGTCTTTACCGTCCTTAATAGCTTTCCTCGATTGTTACAGATATCATAATGCAGATTTTCGTAAAAACCTTGACGGGTAAAACTATTACTCTTGAAGTTGAGCCATCCGACACTATTGAAAATGTAAAAGCTAAAATTCAAGATAAAGAAGGCATTCCCCCAGATCAGCAGCGACTGATCTTCGCTGGAAAGCAACTGGAAGACGGTCGCACACTGTCTGACTACAACATCCAAAAGGAATCCACTCTTCATCTGGTACTGCGTCTCCGTGGAGGTATGCAGATTTTCGTTAAAACTTTGACGGGTAAAACTATTACTCTTGAAGTTGAGCCTTCAGATACTATCGAGAATGTAAAGGCAAAAATACAAGACAAAGAAGGTATCCCCCCTGACCAGCAGCGACTGATCTTTGCCGGCAAGCAGTTGGAAGATGGACGCACACTGTCTGACTACAACATCCAGAAAGAGTCTACACTCCATCTTGTGCTGCGTCTCCGAGGAGGTATGCAGATTTTCGTTAAAACACTCACAGGCAAAACTATAACTCTAGAAGTGGAGCCTTCAGATACCATAGAAAATGTAAAGGCCAAAATCCAAGACAAGGAAGGTATCCCCCCAGACCAGCAGCGACTGATCTTTGCCGGCAAGCAGTTGGAAGATGGACGCACACTGTCTGACTACAACATTCAGAAAGAGTCTACACTCCATCTTGTGCTGCGTCTCCGAGGAGGTATGCAGATTTTCGTTAAAACACTCACAGGCAAAACTATAACTCTAGAAGTGGAGCCTTCAGATACCATAGAAAATGTAAAGGCCAAAATCCAAGACAAGGAAGGTATACCCCCAGACCAGCAGCGACTGATCTTTGCTGGCAAGCAGCTAGAAGATGGACGCACTCTTTCTGACTACAACATTCAGAAAGAATCCACCCTTCACTTGGTCTTGCGTCTCCGTGGAGGTATGCAGATTTTCGTCAAAACCTTGACTGGCAAGACCATCACTCTTGAGGTTGAGCCCTCAGACACTATTGAGAATGTCAAGGCTAAAATTCAGGACAAAGAAGGCATTCCCCCAGATCAGCAGCGTCTTATCTTTGCCGGCAAACAACTAGAAGATGGACGCACGCTTTCCGACTACAATATCCAAAAAGAATCCACCCTTCACTTGGTTCTGCGTCTCCGTGGAGGTATGCAGATCTTCGTCAAGACTTTGACTGGCAAGACCATCACCTTAGAGGTTGAACCTTCTGACACTATTGAGAATGTCAAGGCCAAAATTCAGGACAAAGAAGGCATTCCCCCAGATCAGCAGCGTCTTATCTTCGCCGGCAAACAACTAGAAGATGGACGCACGCTTTCCGACTACAATATCCAAAAAGAATCCACCCTTCACTTGGTTCTGCGTCTCCGTGGAGGTATGCAGATCTTCGTCAAGACTTTGACTGGCAAGACCATCACCTTAGAGGTTGAACCTTCTGACACTATTGAGAATGTCAAGGCCAAAATTCAGGACAAAGAAGGCATTCCCCCAGATCAGCAGCGTCTTATCTTCGCCGGCAAACAACTGGAAGACGGACGCACGCTTTCCGACTACAATATCCAAAAAGAATCCACCCTTCACTTGGTTCTGCGTCTCCGTGGAGGTATGCAGATCTTCGTCAAGACTTTGACTGGCAAGACCATCACCTTGGAGGTTGAACCTTCTGACACTATTGAGAATGTCAAGGCCAAAATTCAGGACAAAGAAGGCATTCCCCCAGATCAGCAGCGTCTTATCTTCGCCGGCAAACAACTGGAAGATGGACGCACGCTTTCCGACTACAATATCCAAAAAGAATCCACCCTCCACTTGGTTCTGCGTCTCCGTGGAGGTATGCAGATCTTCGTCAAGACTTTGACTGGCAAGACCATCACCTTAGAGGTTGAACCTTCTGACACTATTGAGAATGTCAAGGCCAAAATTCAGGACAAAGAAGGCATTCCCCCAGATCAGCAGCGTCTTATCTTCGCCGGCAAACAACTGGAAGATGGACGCACGCTTTCCGACTACAATATCCAGAAAGAATCCACCCTCCACTTAGTTCTACGTCTCCGTGGAGGTATGCAGATCTTCGTCAAGACTTTGACTGGCAAGACCATCACCCTTGAGGTTGAGCCTTCGGACACCATCGAGAATGTAAAGGCCAAGATTCAGGATAAGGAAGGCATCCCTCCAGATCAGCAGCGTTTGATCTTCGCCGGCAAACAGCTTGAAGATGGTCGCACCCTTTCCGACTACAATATCCAGAAAGAATCCACCCTCCACTTGGTTCTGCGTCTCCGTGGAGGTATGCAGATCTTCGTAAAGACCTTGACTGGCAAGACCATCACCCTTGAGGTTGAGCCTTCGGACACCATCGAGAATGTGAAGGCCAAGATTCAGGATAAGGAAGGCATCCCTCCAGATCAGCAGCGTTTGATCTTCGCCGGCAAACAGCTTGAGGACGGTCGCACCCTTTCCGACTACAATATCCAGAAAGAATCCACCCTCCACTTAGTACTGCGTCTCCGCGGTGGCATGCAGATTTTCGTTAAGACATTGACTGGCAAGACAATCACCCTAGAGGTCGAGCCTTCTGATACTATCGAGAATGTCAAGGCTAAGATCCAGGACAAGGAAGGCATTCCCCCAGACCAGCAGCGTTTGATCTTTGCTGGTAAACAGCTTGAGGACGGTCGCACCCTTTCAGACTACAACATTCAAAAGGAATCGACCCTTCACTTAGTTCTCCGTCTTCGTGGCGGTAACTAATGTGTCCAACCAAAAGATATGCCTTGAACACTTTCAAATTCTTAATATTCTAACCATTCCAGCTACAGTATCTTATTGAAACACTTGATTGAATAAATAAATATCTTTCTCTTCTGATGTCATTGCTTTTATTTAATTTCACTCTACACTGAAATCAAACAACTGTTCAGCATGATGTCCTCTCTTACGCATTTGTTTCCCCATACCAATCTGTCATAGTAACCTTTAGCACCACTTGGGCCAGCCAAAATCGACATCAAACATCGCAAACGCGCATGTATCTACGGTATTTTGATATATGAACTGTATTTTTAAATGGATCGTATGAAAACCCTATGCTATACGCTATACCCCCATAGTGCTCGGAAAACTGCGAAATTTTGGCACTTTTCAGTTTTTCGACCACCATGGGGGTTTTTTTTTTTTTTTTTTTTTTTTTTTTTTTTTTTAAGGTGGGAAATCATCCAAATGACTTCTCGTGCTCTGGGTGGAGCGCGAGGGCGTGTCAGACTTTTACTGACTAAAACCACACCTGTATCCTTCAATTACCCTTTGCGTTCTAGGACTACGGGTTTCCCTTTCAGAAATTCTCCGCGGTCCTAGCTAGCGGGCATCGGCCCTGCTGGGCCCCTACGGTTTGCTGACATCTCTTTGAGGAGCGCGAGGATCACTACGCGCTGTTAACGACTGGGCTCGGTCCGGTTAATTACCGAACAACCACCATGGGGGTAGAACAGGGTTTTAACTTGGGGCGACAACATAAAAAAATCGTTGTTTTTTTTTGTTATTATTGATAGGCTCGCGTTTGACCACTATTTCACCTGATGGTAAGCGATGATGTGGCCGACGATTGAGTACGCTTGCCTAGGTAATCTATTCACTCTTGACTTAAAGACCCCTAGGTTGTAGCTATCAGGAAACAGACTCCAGCAGGGAATTCCACTCCTTAGCTGTACGCATTATGAATGTATTCCCAAAACGCTTTACTTACATGAGCGTTTGCGATATTTGTCCTTTTTTTTTGTGTTGATATTGACTGGCCTGGCCTACACTGCCGGCCATGACACTAGATAATATAAACGCGTAAGTAGTAAAAAACATGCTGAACCTTTTTCCTTTTCTGCAATCAGCATCAGTAAGTAGAATAAATTGTTCTAGGGTAGGGTAGGGCAAAGTGGTTTCTCCAGCGAGATCCACCTATCATCGTTATGCCTTTCTTCATCACAGCCGCCTTGTGGCTTTGTAAGTGTGATCACCAAGGGCACAGAGCACTTTTGTATTATACTACCAAGGGATTGGATGACCAGGCGTACTCTGACGTATCGTTCGGCTCAGATTTTCGCCAGTGTAGCGTTCTGCCCCTGAGATAGTTACCATGTAGGTAAACCTGCGATCTAAGTGAATCAGGTAGGTACTTTACAGAGTTATACGGGCATACGTGCACACCTATTTTTAAAGGTGGATATCATAATTACCCATTTCGAAACTGAAAGTAACCTTTGTTGATTTGAGGCACTTTTATTCGCCACTTCTTTAGCTAGGTAGGTATTTGTGAATTTCATCCAAACAGCTCTGACATTTTTCAAAAGCAATTTCAGGGTCCTTGTAGCTTGCCAAAATGGCTACTTAGTTATCTGTGTAGATTATTATAGTGACGTATTATACAGAACGGTCCGCATAATGTTCAGTCGGGATTTGAGCCTAGTCTATCAGTGTACTTATCTAGGTATTGCAAGTAGGAATGGCGTTTCAATCAGTCAATCTAGAGTTTTAACTTGGACGTGGGCGTTCGGTGAAATTTATGCCCGGGTCGAAATAAACTCCAAAAAATCTATAGACGGTTTAGTAGGTATTCTGTCAGTCGGAAAAATTATCTGTCGTGAATTCGTGATTCCATCTGTTGGAATTATTTATTGTGGTTCTATCCATAAAAGACCATCTCAGTAATACGGTTTTCCGATGGCTCATTTACGACAACACTCAAAAATTCTAGTCCATGATTATTCGATAAATTCTAAGATTATCCTAGTCTTTTGACAGAGTTACATGTATACAAAGAGATTAGCAGTTTATATTTAATGTATTTGCATTTACATAACTTCCGTAAGACAAGTAATGAAACTAGCAGTCTACATTCTCTAAATCGAGTCGCAGGAGTTGGGTAACTTATTTTATGTTTTTGGATTTTACGAGGTCGTCATTCACTGTTTAGGATACCAACCCACTTGCTGGTATGTAGTAATAAGTACCTACCTATTTTTTTTTTTACCTACCTACCTACTTGCAATGTAAATTATAAAACGCAATAATTAAAAACTAAATGTTTTTTTTTAAATAGATACCTATACATTGCCTTGACTGTCTATGTACAGTCAGGGATCGAAAGTGCAGTTGCACTCTACCAATGCTAGTGTCTAAAATTTCTTTGTTGTAGAAGTTCAATAGTCGACAACTAGTTTATTCAATACTTTAGATCCTATGCTACCAATTAAGCTGTTGATCCCCGCACGAACGCCGGCGGTCGTGCGCCATTGTCTTACTATTGTGTCTCTAATTACGCTACTCAAGAAGTTAAATCAGTCATGGACCTTTGACCCTCTTTTACAAAGTATAGATATTTTAGCATTAGTAAGGTGGAACTGCACTTTTGACCCCTGACTGTACCTTTGTAAAAAATTTATATGTTTGTAGGTACAGTCGAGGGCAAAAGTGACCTAAACCCAAAACCACCTAAACGCAAATTCAAAAGCAAATTTATTTGTCCTTTTGTAACTACACCTTGTATACCTAAATATGTTATTTTTTATGGGTGTTAATATCAATAAACAAAACAGACCCAGCGTCCATTTTCTAGGTATCCAAAGACTAGGACAATCACTCACTACCAGCTATTTATCTAAGTTTTAATTGGTGATACCTCCAAGCCTCCAATCAGTGTTTGTTAAAGCATAGGCATAACAATGCTACAGCACTTAAGACCACATCATCCAATGAAATATCAGTATAAACAGAGCGAGAAGGTACCTCAACTCTAGTGTAATATTTATGAACGCCGACTACGTTGTCTGACTTGGAAAATCGTACATACCATAGCATAATCAACATTATAATGTTCCCACTGTTGGGACTCGGGGCCCCTCTCGAAGAGGGATCATCGTACATAAAATATAACAACTCTTCAAAGCATCTACTATCTACATATTTATTCGATTTAAATTTCTCAAGACCAAGCTAAACTTGCGTACTAATCGTTCTTTAATTTATATGTTTGACATGTGTAAAAAATTAAATAGTTTCTCTACTAAATAAACTTCTGGCCAAACTCAAGTGCCATAGAAATGGGCACGCCATAATCACGGCGGTAAGTCCCCTCTTTGAGGAGTGGCTGGAGCGACAACACGGCGTCCTCACCTTCCGCATGACGCAGATTCTCACCGGACATGGCAAGTTCGGGAGGTTCCTGCATCGGATTCAGGCGGAAGTAACGCACGGTGGAGCATATGGTGTGCACCGCTGTGTTCTCGCGGAGGTAATCGGCGGCAGCGCCGGGCCCTGGTTCGGGCTAAGGTCCGCAGTGAAGAGGAATGGCAGGCGGTCGCCTCTTTCTGCGAAGCAGTAATGCTAGCGAAGGAGGAGGCCGCATGCGTGAGGGAACGAATCTCCTCACGCTCCAGCCGCCGAGATTCCGACCCCGACTAGCAGCCACGGTAGACATCGGCTTGCGGACGTCGGGCAATGGGTAGCTCGCCGTCCGGCCGTCCGGTAATTAACGGGATCGAGCCCAGTCGTCAACAGCGCGTAGTGATCCACGCGCTCCTCAAAGAGATGTCAGCAAACCGTAGGCGCCCAGCAGGGCCGATGCCCGCTAGCTAGGCCCGCGGGGAATTTCTGAAAAGGAAACCCGTAGTCCTAGAACGCAAAGGGAAACTGAAACTGATACAGGTGTGGTTTTAGTCAGTAAAAGTGTGACACGCCCGCCCGCCCCGCTCAGAGCGGGAGAAGTTATTGGATGATTTAAAAAAAGTGCCATAGAAAAAATAGATCTCACCAGAAATAAGACATACACTTTCAGTTTTTCATACAACCGCTCTTACGCGATTATGACGTTATTTAACACATTTTTCATTAGATATTTTGGGAACACAGTATCTTGTGGATATTATCTAAGCTTCTATTGAAATCAATTTATAAATTTGTGTAAAACCAATCCAGTAAAGACCTCTAAAAATCTGCAATTTTGCATGAACTTTGACATTTCATAATTTACTCAAAAATTAAGAGTCAAAAAGGTATAACAATAGAAGCCTTGCAAATTTAATCAAGATTCTGAATGACAACAATTTTTTTAAAAAAAAAAACACGTATTTCCTGGAACAAGTTTAATAAAATATTCGAGTAAATCATGGAATTACTGAATGCTAACAGAGTTTTCAGGCGTTATCTCTCTTTTTACGCGTTGACTTTTCGTCAAACATCGAGTTAGATTGTTTTAGATTAAGTAAAAAGCTTTTAGACCATGCTTGATGTTGACGATAGGCGAGTGAAAAAGGACCCTCCTAAGATATTAAAATGAAACAAAAATAAGTGTTTAATTGTTAACATTTTATTAGGAGGCGAAAACGAGCAATAAGTTTCGGGATAAATTTTAATACAAATCAATAATATTTGCATTACATCTCGTAAATCGTCAAGTTTAAATCTATGAAATTACAGTATTTTAAGATTACAGTAACATGAACAAGAATAATACACCATAACAGACTCATATCAGTAGGTACTCGCATCAATAGCAAAATATTTTGGGATCCAATATAATGATAGAGTGCTACTTGACACGTAATTTACTTTGGTATGCTAACAAATCACCTTTCAAGGTAATAGTACTTGATGTTTGAATAACTTTACTTACAAATTCAAAATGATTCATTAGGTACTTCATTACTTCTTTGTTTTAAAAATCCATTAATACAACGCTGTAGTTTGTAAACAACAAGTATTATTACCATATAAACCAATGATTCGACATACGTAACAAGTGAAGCAACACTGAATCAACACAGTATAGGACAACTACAAAATTGATGTTCGATAAATTAGCCCCAAGGTCCTTAGGTTGCTAGTGTGATAAGCCTAGCTTTCTGCTTAGTGTTACCATAAAAAAGTGAGGTCGGTTTGTGGATGGGGTGACCATCTTAACATACAGAGATTCCTCTGTGCCTTGGAAAACACGTTAAACCGTTGGTCCTGGCTGTTATTTGTAGACAGTCGTTACGGATAGCCAGAAGCCAGGAAATCTAACACTAGTCTTGCCAAGAGTTTTTTAAAATTGGAAATGATTTGATCATTTTCCAATTTTAGTGCTACGGTACAATCATGGGCACAAATAAGTATGTAAATTAGCTGTTTTTTTTTATCTTAATTCATAATGGTGATATTGTATAAGATATCTGCAACGCATACGAATAGCCGGTATGTAAAATTCGGCAATAAATTCAATATGTGTCTTGGTAGTCACATGAATCTTGCTTTTGTTTGTGCTCGCGACTGTACAAGTAGTTTAGGAGTTTATATGCAGGCTAGTTTATCGAACACAGAAACACGTCCACAGCTTTCATCAATCATTCACTCATTCACAAGCTAGTAGAATTTATACACATTTAAAACAACAACAGTCTAATTCCGCTCAGTAGGATAGTGATAAGATCGTACTGCATTCGATTAAATGGTATGTATATTGAGAAGGTCATAGCGATGATATGGTACGTGGTGGCGGACGTAACGTATCGTCACGCCCCGTGCACGTTGCATCATCTCACATTAAACATTGAAACATGACATCCTCATAACATTGATGAATATATTTATTTACTCAAAATACTTATATTAAGAGACACTTGAAGATAGAACAATTATTTATGAACTTACATACAACTAACATTAGATCTAGGTATTGTCTTTTGTATGCCAGAAATGTGATACAATGGGGTCCGTTTACGACAATAATGATGCGATGAATTTATAAATGTTTACGTTCAATATTACTGTAACATCAATATCGGACAAAGTTAATGTGACGATTTAAGATCTTACCTCTCAAGTGCATTAATTAAAGTACATTTAACATTACTATTGAATGGAGGCCATGTACATTTACTAATTTCGTTATTTTTTGGTATCAATCATACACATTAAAATATAGTTAAAATATGTAGCCTAGATAGTGTAATGACTAAAGGAGTTATTATGCGAATGTTAAAAAAGTAAATAGGGGGCTGGTACCTATAATATACAAAATAAAAAAAATAAAACATGGTAGGACACCGCACCAACAGTATGATAAATATATTTATCACAATTACATTATATTACTTTTTATAGCTTGCCAATAATACATCAAACATCGAACGCCATAGATATCTGGCAATATCTCAACAACTCTTACGACTCCGTCCCTCATATTCTCACAATAATTGTATAATATACGTTACATTGTATACTTCTCCATTCAGTTAAATAATGACCCGCAAACAAACAACTATATAATCTAATCGAATGTGTTATCTAGTTATACAATAGTCCTAATACATACTATAATATCCCGTTCCTGTGCCTTTACTTAACAGTACAAATAAGGATTATAAACTAAATAAACTAATAGTACGTCAAAGGAGAATACTATACAAAGGGCAATGCACCTAAAAAATAGATGCACGATTTTTAACTAATATACAAACGTTAGTTTAAAAATATCACTTTACAGATTTTTTTGCTGCATCGTGGCAGAGAGCCGTCAGCAATAATGTATTGCGATTGACATTGACGTATCACTTTGCTTAAAATTATCAATCTCATTTATCGTATCCACATCGATAAACTTGAGCTGTATGTATTTGGAATGCAACAATGTAGTCTGGCATACACTTGCCACTTTATACGCACAGAAACTTATTGTTATGTGGACAGAACTTCATACTCCCGTTATTATCATTCAAATTATGATTCCTCGTCATTCGAGTCTGAGCAAAGGTACTCCAATTGATGTTTATATATTTGGCGTAGTCACTTTTAAAACTAAAAATACCTAATACATACAAAATAACGGCAATTTACTCCCAACTCATTACTAATATAAATCGTCATGAAGTAAAATGGCAACATGATTACAATGATTTCTATTACAATAATTTTAATATTAAATAATTACTTATTTTGGCAATAAATGCAAACAGTAGGTAGGTACAATACAAAATAATTTCATAAGTAAAATTCGTAGCATTATCTCCTTGAGATTAGATTAGATGTTTACATCTAGAAAGTCAATTTATTAACATTCAATTTTATTACTATTATTTTTAAAGTTTGGAAGATTGATAACATTTTGAGTATTTGATATTGAAAGATATGATGAAATATTATCAAAGAAATTCTGCTACGATAAAAGGATGACGAAACAGTAAAATACACCGGAAGACAAGTTTGAACCGATAAAATTACTTCATCAAATTATTCGGCGTAATAAAGGAGATATAACTATAAACAGCTTGCCATTGAGCTTTTGACACAATAATAGATTCAAATCTACGTAATACTGCGTAACATGACGTTGTAACGAATGAGTAAGAAGTGTAACACAACCTTTACAAAGGTTGGGTACCATTACATACAATACAAGTAGAGATTCCTCGCGGGTTGTATAGCATCTCGCTTTGTTTCGGTTTTGTCTTCGCAGCAGTATAAGTTGTGTTACATTAGGGAATGAATGAATACGTCGGTGGTGGGTAGTGGTCGGTGCTTACATGTTGGGCAGCGGCACGGTGACCTGCACGTAGCTGATGGGGAAGTAGCCGGTCTTACCGTGCACTGAGCCCTCAAACCAGTTATCGTCAACTTTGTTGATCAGCGTGATCACGTCGTTCTCCTGATAGAAAATTCAAAGTCGATTTTAATATTTTGATGTTGTTAGATTATACAAGTTGGAATAATGCTCTCTTATTGGCCTTCAAAGCTGTTCCCAACGTAAAAGTTGCTTATAATCATGAGTGTTCTTTCCATGAGTACGAAAATGAGGAAAAAAATAGGCCAAAATCAATAGATGTTTCGATCAGGGCCCTGTTTAATAAATCTGACAATCCGACAAGTCCGACATGTCAAAAAGTGACAAATCGACAATTTTTCTGTCTAATAAAACTTACAGGTGACAAAATTGTCATGGTGGAAAATGTCGGATTGTCAAGACAAGTGATATACCTAGACAGGCAAGTACCGTCCAATCAGTTAAAAATTTTGCGAAACCTACAGACTTGAAACAAGTTTAAAAAAATATTTAGAATCTTATAAATCTCACTACGCCTTTGTCGATTACGCGAAGGCCTTCGATAGTATCAATCACTCCGAAATATTTAAAACTATAGAAAACCAGAACAGGAACAAAAATATGTTGACTTTTTTAAAGGCCACAAGTGGCAACAACAGCACCGCAGACGACAAGATAAGTTTTGCATGACCTTCGTTTAAGACACAGAAAGATGTTGGGCGGGATGACCCAACCTCTCTGAAGTTATTAACAAGCACTCTCAAGGATATCTTTAGAACACTGGCAACCTCATGGACGACCAGGGCATTGAAGTCGGTAGTAAGAGGCTAAAAAACTTCCGGACATAGACCTTTTTGCCCCCGGTGCTCTAGAACTGCAGTCCATACTTTAAGACTCAAGAACGGCAAGCCTCTAGGTGGAACTCGTTCCAAAACAAAAGCTTTCACCAACAGCAATAAACGTAGAGTCGAAGTAGATGGGTAGGTAATACATTATGTCGAAGAATACATTTACTAGGGGCAGTTTGCTTTCGAAAACAGGTAGAAGAACGAAATCGATCGTCGTCGATCTACTGGTTCATGAGGAAATGTACGAAGGGTGATTTATCGATCTCTCTGAAGCAAAAACTCGCCGATATGTGTATCTAGCCCGTTCCAATCAACGGTGCTTAGACCGAGTCGGGATTGTCAAAGAGTAAAGGAGCGCAGCATTCTGGGTGACAAAAGAGCTAATATAATAAAAAATGCTACGCTGCGATCAAAAGCTTGGATGATAGCCGTAGGACAAAAAGGTTGTCAGGCTAAAATGGGATTGAGCGGGTCACGTCAGCCACATGCACAGTGCCCCTGGGTAAGGCTCCACGAAGTGGATACCTAAGGATGGGCGATCCCATAGAAGTCTGGCTGGGATAAGGTGGCGAGTCGACCTAAGCGCCTACTACAAGGGTTGGTTCGAAAGGGCTTAGGAAAAGAACAGCAAATCCTAAATAAAAAAACACAAAACCAAAAGGCGATAATCTACCCGACTTACCCACAAATTACTGTTGTATCCCTTTCAAAATAAGCAAAATAAACGAAAAATGTTACCTTAAATCCTAGTTCGCCTTGATTTTCGGCCTCGAAGTCATAGAGAGCAGTGCAGCAGGGCCCCTTGTTGGGCACCACTGGGGTTCGTGCGGGAGACTTAACTGGCGACGGCAATGGGGATGCTGTGGGGACAACAACTGTTACTACGACGATATACACTTACGGAAACTTTTGGCTTTTACTATACTGCAGCGAAATTAAACAATAACGTGCTTAGGCATTTGCCTAACGATTTTTTTTTTACGTTTCTTTAGCAAGTAGTAGTTGTTTCGGAAATGCGAATGTTATTTCGGAACTGCGAATGTTGATTACAACAATAGCGTACGTAGGCATCTGACTAGCAACTTTAAAAAAAAAATATCAGTAAGTAGAGAGGGAAGTATACGCTTCGCTACCGTTTCGCTTTCGCTGCAGTGTGCCAAAATGAGCTAGACCCGTAGAAAACACGACACTGTTAGCATAAGCGATTATTCTATTGAAAGTACTTACCTCATACTGACCTACATATTGAATTAATAAACAATTTAAGAATCATAAGAATGACAGGATGCAGTTTACTTGATCGCCGTTGCTATAATGTCATGTTCATTACGGGTTAGAGGGAAAATACACTCCTCAGTATCAAATCATTCAAAAATACAGGTGTATTTTTGAGGTGGGACAGCAAATAGTACCTTAACCGTTGTAGCTACAAGAAAACTCACTGTTCATGAATTTGCATAACATACGTCGAAAAAAAAAATGTACAGTTGCAAAATAGGTGATTTACTCAAAAAACGACCCTGTATAGGCATATCGGCAAAAATTTAGTACCATACTAAACTTTAGCTGTAAAAATAGGTCATCAGAATTCAACCGATGACTTCCTAAGTATTAAAGATCGATGCTGAAGAGTATATTTTCGATATCTTGTAAATACTGTGTGTTGCGATTTTTATCAATATATTTACATAAACGGGACTTAAGAAGATGCATTATAATATAAAATGTTCCAAAAGTGTGTATCGATGCAACAGTAACACATAGTATCTACTACACACCCAAAATGATTAAAAAACCGCAATCAATGTTCATGACAATATGTATGGTTTAACATTCTTTCGCAATGTAATGAATTTCTGACAGTTACATGATATGACCATATGGCTATGCTGAAGGTTCGAAAGCGCATGCCATCGTGATGTATCACATTCAAACGACCGCTACTGAACGTCACACGGGTATGGTTCTATGATTTTGACATGCACAGCCTGATTTTATTTAGTTAAAAACTTAGTTTAGCCGTTGCGATACAATTGTGGTCTAAGTTTTTAGCCAAAAGTCGATTTATTGATAGGGTTCACTAAGACTTCACAAAAACGCCACACAAGTTTTTAAGCAACACTGAAAAAGCGATATTTTCTCACAAGCAAGGTTCTTCAAATCATAATCTACTCTACGTTTGTGTTTTGTTTTGGTTACAAGTTCTGAGTACAGTCAGCGAATACGTTTTCAACAAAATAGAAAAGCATTTTTATAAAACTACGCGATTAATTTTTTTCTAAACGTTCTGTGTCAGTGTAAGGTGTAGTTTGAAAGATTGCATTTCTATTTGATTTAAATCTGAGTCTCGATGATAATAACCGTGAAAAAAGTTTTTAAAATTCATAAGAATTTACTGTTTTAAAAAGTCCACTAATAAAGTTTCGTGCTGAAACTAAATGTATAATTTGCATTTAGAACACTATGAAACTATGAATAGGTACTATTAAAAAAATATTGCAATAAATTAGGTACATATATTTACAGAAAACCAAAAAACCAGTCTAAAGTTCGAGTACAATCAGGCAGATTAAAAAGATGCAATCTCTCATGATATATGTGTTCGCGTGTTACCATTGGTTGAGCGCGACGGGTTGCCGGATCCAGGGAACAGTTCCAGGTTCGATGGCGGCTTGTGCTCCGGGGAGCCGGCGTGGGAACCAGCTTCGCACAACGTGAACAAACCATAGACTCAATGCCCACAAAAATGCGAAAGTTGTCTCGGAAATGCGAAAGTTGTTTCGGAAATAGGTACGAATGTTATTTCGGAACTGCGAATATTGATTTATAAATGCGAAATATAATTCGTAAATAGATCGAATCGAATCGATCTCTCGGGAATAATCGACAAAGATTCTATGACAATTTATTAAAAACAAAATGATAATTCTCTAAAATTGCTTTATTATAAAATATTTATTTGTAGCTTTAATTCTTCGCGATGTGCATGTCAATTAGTTCGTCTGTAAAGGACTGAACATCGAAAATCATCAGAAATAAGAAAGAGACATCAAATATCGACTACTCGAAGAAATAGGAAGAAAGATCACACCATACTTTGTTTTCTTATCAGAGACTAAACATACATAATAATAAAATAGAAACACTTATTATTTTTCTATAAAAAGGAGACAATAAACTACAAGTGGTGTTGCCAGTAAAATATTAAAAAAAAACTCCAATAAGAAAAACTATTTAAACCTTGATATTACTGGCAACACTACTAGCAGTAACACAAATTAACTTTAATATAGTTGATAACAATAAGATAATTCCAAAGTACAAAATGGGAGGAGGGATATAGGAAAAGGATTTTCGGCAACCTGAAAGAAAAGTCGTCAATAATCGTCCCACCGCCAGTGAGTGCCCCTCTTTGGTTATAAACAGAAAAAAAAGAAGCTTAAAATAAAAATAAAAAATGTTATTTCAAAGTATTTCAGGCCCAAAATCATGTACAAAGGATCTTTTGTGAAGCGACCGGCCTGAAAACAAATGTCGAAAATACTATTTATATTTTACATCTGACAATTTTTACACAACAGGTATTATTTCTGTACAATATATTAATGTGTACAACATCCACCCGGTTTCATAAAGGCAGGCCCACTCCAAAGTTACTTGAGATTTTTCGGATAGTTGATCAAACTAAAAACCAAGAGCCAATCTCTTGACATTTTGCTTGAGAGATTTGGCAGCAGATTTAAACTCAATAGGCTTTCAAAAACTGGGGGTTAAAGTTGTTGACATAATTTTGAGACTGTTTGAATATATTTACAACATTTCGAACCTAACTACATTTATTTATTGCCAATCATTTGACTTTTAGGTTGATTTTATGTTAAAATTTGTGCGGCCGCTGATTAGTTAAAGTTTAATAGATAAATATATAATAGATAGAAGGCCAATTTTTCAATCTTTTGATAACTTTTATCTTAAGAATAAATATGGCCGTTTGACAGCAGTCAAATCGCCATATTTATTTTTCAAATGAGAGTAATTTGATGTTTGAAAATTCAATCATAAAGGCTGATTTTTCAATAGTCAGATAACACAGAAGATATGTCAATCTATCTTGATTAATTTTCGGATAAAAGTCTATCTATCTATTGATAAATCTGCCCTTATTAACTAAGCTATTGCCTTTCGTGTGAACTCCTGTTACGATATCATTTTGTACTGTAAACTGACCTAAATATTTATACAAACGATTTACGAAAAGGAAACATTGCAGAGGCTGGCGTAGATTATACAAAAAAAAAGTTGGTAAAACTAACTTCGGAACCACAAAAAGATTATTTACAATAGGGGTTTGGGAAACATTAGTCACTATTAACATGAAAACGGATTCTGGAAGATTCAATTGAACAAACGATTTATAAAAAAAAATTGGATGGTAATAAAAACTCCACGTTAATATACAAAATAAATAAAAATAGACGTTTACACAGTAAAATATTACAAATTCCTCATTTTTCGATACACGTTGCTAGAAATGCTTTTTCTAACTAAACGTTTTCTATTAATTCGAATCTGAAATATGATTGTGTCACCTTGGCAGCATATGAAATATCGCGCATGACTGGTGCCAAATCCCCAATTACCCACATTCATTGCAAGTCCCGTTCCAAGAAATTAACATTATTTTAAAGTATACCGTGGTTAGTAATGAGTGATATGTGTATTATTAGTTCACCGTTTTACCACAAAATGGATAGGTACAGAAGGTAGGCTCATACATCGAACGTAAAGGCACGCATACAGTCAACACGTGCCTGCAGCAAGTGCAAACATACACTGGGATTGTTTGAGTTACCGTGATCCAGGAATGCACAGGATAACTGAAGGAACACAGGTGGGAATTAGTAAGTCTAACACTCTCTCGCTCCACCCAGAGCGGGAGAAGTTGTTTGATGATTTCCCACATCCAAAAAAAAAACGTACGTATGTATGTGTGCGTGTGGCTGTTTTCGCTTGTCATATCAAGTCGACCTTCTGTACCTGCTCTTCTTTGTAGTCCTACCGTGTGTCGTGGAACTCGCAATGTGCCCTGAAGCGTGCGAAATGTCCTCAATGATATGTGTAATAGTGCTGTTGGATTTCAACCATGGACTGCTCCCAAAACTAATAAAATAATATTAGAACCGCCACCAGCTAAATCATGGTAAACAAAAGTTGCACAGCGTTGCTGCAACAAGATAGAATATGTTTGCACACATAACGAACAATGTTGCTAGCAACTCAAAAACATGTTACTGCAACAATATTACGCAACATTTCTTTACCGTAAATATAAGGATTTACCCACAATCCACAACCAAAACCCAACAAATAAATATAACCCAGCAAATAAAACTAAAGTCACCTTTCCAGGGGTCCCTTCCATTGATCTGATTTCTTGGCGCGGGGTGCGGTTTGAACCCTGGCGCGGGCCTGGACTGGGCTCGGTAAGGAGGGGGAGCTTCCCAAGCCTTGAAGGGGTCTGTATTGCTAAGGTCGCCGACGGAGGAAGAAGGGGGGATTTGTTGACGGGGACGGGACAAACTCTGGGTGGAACCGTACCGCCTACCATTGTTGAAGTCGTGGATGCCCTCGATGTTGAGATCCGCTAAGGTCTTTGGTACGAACTCCATCTTGGGACGGTTCACCGCTTCTTCTTTCCTGGAGACGTAGAAAAACATCATTTACTAACTTATTAATACAAATATTACTCTATCTGAAGTTTTAAATGTTTATGAATTTGCATGATTGTTACTTAAATACGCTTAACCTTTGTAACAGTCCAAAGTCCAAACCTTTTCAAATATGTTGAGCTGTTAAAAATTTTGATTGAAATTTTGTCAAATAGGCTATTTGAAGTGTACAGGCAAATAACAGGGAATGTCCACTTGAACTGGCTGTACACTTCATTTGTAAAGCGAGACCTGGATTATCTGCTTATAGAATTACTAGCTGTGCCCCGCGGTTTCACCCGCGTTTTTCTCGTTTCCGTGGAAATACCGAGATAAATATAGCCTCCCTCAATAAATGGACTATTGAATATTTAAACAGTTTTCATATCAGATCAGTATTTCCCGAGATTACCGCGTTCATAACAAACAACCAAACTTTTCAGCTTTATAATATTAAGAAAAATATAGATTAAGTTAAATTGTACAAGTCGCAGGCAATAGCTGTCTATCTGTTCGACATTCAGCCAGACACATAAGAATGACGACTATAGGCGGGGTGTCCGTCCACTTTAAACCGGGTTAAAATATTATTTTAAAGTACTTACTTCTGAGTAAATTATATTTTTCGTTTTATTTTCTTGTGGCAGAAGAATATATTGATTGTTTCCGCAACCTGATCTTGACAACGCGACATATAGTTGGCCGTGCGAAAAACAGTTTTGCCGTAAGTCTAATCCTACATATTTAAATGTTTGCCCCTGTGATTTATTTATCGTTACGGCAAAAGATAATTTAATTAGGAATTGGACTCTTTTAAAATGAAAAGGCAAATCATTTGGAATCATTGGGATCCGAGGTTTATGTACTGTTTGACCAACCGCTGGACCAGTCAAAACTGTTGCAACGATCACGTTATTGCGAAGAAATTTAACCTGAAGTCGAGTCCCGTTACATAAATTTGGTGGCTTAAGATTTCTAAGTAAAATAATTGGGGCACCAATTTTTAACTTGAGAGAATGTGGGGGGAGGCCACTCGGGTTTAAAGAATTAAGAAATTCCTGTGGATAATGGACTGCATCTTCTTGATCTCATCAACAAATATATTTCAAAAAGATTATTACAGGATTTTATGTTGATAAAAAACTCTATGGCCCATAACTCATTAAATAATAGGTACCAACTCTTAACATCTTACACACGTGATAACTTTTAAACGAAAAATCCGATTGAGATGAAACAAAAAGTATTTTACTTCTACATAAATACTCTTGATAACATAATGCTTAATTTCGATAAAGATTAATATTACGATACATATTTAACGTAGTTTTTTTTTCTTCAGACGATTTAATAATTATTTTGAACACAAAATCGGTTATTGTGATTAAACCATGATAGCTAGATATATGTTCTCACGGACTTTTTTGTAGGTCTTAATGGGATCTACAAACCCGTAGTACATCATTTTGTTCTATTGTCAATAGTTTTTGCAGCGCACGCAAAAATAGGTTTTTTGATTTTACACCTTGTGTTACAAAATAGCAATTTTATTACGGATCCCTAATTTTGAAAAAAAACAACATACCCTATAGCCTTCCTCGATAAATGGACTACCCAACACTGAAAGAATCATTCAAATCGGACCAGTAGTTCCAGAGATTAGCGCGTTCAAACAAACAAACAAACAAACAAACTCTGCAGCTTTATAATATATTATTAAGTATAGATTTTTATACGGGTCCTTTTAGCTTGTTTCAGCATGCGAATGAAGCCGAGTGAACCTCTAGTGCAGTGAATATCTATTAAACCGACTGAAACCTAAAAGTAGGGTAATGTGTTTTAGTTATGCTTACTTTTCCATAAGTGTAGCGACGAGTCCTTTGAGGATCTCCGTGCATTGCTGGTGGTACTCCAGTAGACTCTCTGCGAAGAACGTCAGCTGTGCTACTTGTTCGACCTATGAACGTCATACATGTCAGAATTCATCTATACTTACATGTAAATAAAATTTAAGTGTCTGTTTGTGATGTCAATATATTTTTTTTTTTTACTAAATGCATATGAAAGTATGTAAAAATGTAAAACTGCATTATTGATTTAGGCATCGGCACCCATAACAATAAAGGCATTTTTTTATTTTTTGTCAGACAGATTGTGAATTTGCCCCATCCAGTTAAACAACGTTTTGCGTGACAAGGAATGAAGAATAACTTCAAAAGCATGCAACTTCGCTATTTATCCACCGATTACATTTATTTTTTCACAAATCGTATTTACTACTTTAATAACATCTTCCAAATAAATATGATGACAATAGTCAAAAAACTTATTGCTTCGGTTCATGGCTACGGGTGTCGGTGCAATTTAGGTACATGCGATGTTTCGACATGGGTTGGATACTCATCTGCTAGTATTTGAATGTTAATAGCATAGCATAATCAACTTTAAAATGGGACTGCTGGGACTCAGGCCTCCTCTCTATGAGAGAGACGGTAACTACTATGAGGAAAAAAAAAAGAAACGTAGGTCAACTTACATCATTGTCAAGAAGGTTGAACATCCCGATCTGGGCTAGATGAAGCGATTCGGCGAACTTCTCCTCAGCCTGTCTGATTTCATCGTCTGCAATGTGAGCACCTGATGTATACGCTTCACAAACGTACAAAGAGCACACGCAAAATTACGTATATACGAAATTAGTCAAAAAAAACAAAAAAAAAAGTGCATACAAACCAAACGACGAAATAAATACTCAGGTTATGAATGTGGTTAGGAGCGCAGTCGGAGGACGGGAACAAAAACATGGAAAAAACGAGCGCACATTATACGATTTGAATACAATCTAATGAGGCTTTAGGTGGCAATACACATGCTTGTAACTGGCACAAAAGGATACAAGTAGCTTGCATGCCAGTGTGCCTTTACAAGTTCTCATTTCGAGTGACGTGTTAGCTCTGCACTACAGGCCAATTGTGTTTTTAGGCTAGCATTATTTCTATATCATCTTTCCCCACATACCCTGTCTTGGAGTGCTGTGGCTTGGGCTCATGTAAGGGCTGGCCCGACCGGGGCCTGGCCAATACATTCGGAAAAAAAAAGAAAAGTAAGAACTTAGAAAAAATTAAGGAAACTAAAAGTTGATAGCGGCAATCCAATTATAATGAGGACTTATGATAACATCAATTACAGGTAATCACCTTTAGCCTGTCTTCGCCGTTTGCAATCGAAGTCCAACCGACGGCCCTGTAGTTTCTTTCGGTGATGCTGAAAAACAAATTTGGTTAATCAGTTAAGAAATAATTATTTCTGCAAAGGAGAATGACCTAAAATATATAGAGTTGTGGTCCCCAACTCCACACCCATCACTTTTACTGTGTTGGCAACCAGCTCCGTTAAACCATTAGTAAGTAGCAGTGAAGGTGTGATAATGGAACTGTTGCTTTATGAGAAAGAAAATCATTGATGAAGTGTGATAATAATTTGATAACTACCGAAGGTGTCGTCCAAGATGAAAGTTCTGTTAGTCTATTTACTACACACTACACTACACGGCAGACTATTCTACAGCATTGCTAACATACAAGAAGCTTAGTTTTAACGTAAACCCTAAGTGTGTGTAGGTATAAGACACCAGTAAAGATGCTGTAGAACTCACCATGACTTCCTTCAGATCTTTGGTCTGCAAATGATGGAGAGGTTCCAGGAAGTTCTGCTTAATGTTGTCATCCAGGGAATACTTTACGTCGGCCATTTGCTTCAGGGCCTCGCCCATCTCGATGAGACAATTCGCTAAGAAGTTATTTTTATATTAAATATTAATCCTAGACAGCCAGAAGAAAAGGTGCATGCTATGTTTCAACCCCATTTCACGAAAACAGGATACTTAGCAGAATACTGCTAAGACCCAGTTTAAATTACAGGGGACGAATTCTGGCTGGGGATCGAACTCAGGACCAGCTGGGGGATAAAACTAGGTTTACTTTATATACTTGCAATTTTTCGTGTCCTGGAAAGAACGTTTTTCATAATCATGATATAATGAACTAGTTAAAAATTGCTTAAAAGAAATCATAGGTATGGAAATAAATATCAGAATTGAATCGAAAGCTGCAATTTGTTTTCACTAGGTGACTACACTTATCTTAGACTTCCAATATACGCCAGATCATAGGAACTGATACCACTTTAATAAAAATGAATTATTATTAATGTATTATGAAATAATTAAAACTTAAACTTATTAAGCTAGCAACTAAAAAAGTGTCGGTCAGTTTAAGCCCCATCACACTAGCATATATTGGTCGGGCACTTGCTACTCCCGTGGGAGCGCGCAGCACCCGTGGCTTCTACGCTGCGTGCACGTCGCGTGACTGGGAAACGATAGAACGAAACAGAAAATCTAATGATTAACGAAACAAAAAAATTGGGCGTCTGTGCGAGGCCAGGGTAGCGTTCCACCGCCGCGTGACGTGCACGCGTCGAGACGCTTCCGCGCCGCGACTACGACGCGCGCTCCTTCGAACCACGCGCACGCTCGACTCGCGCCAGTGTGTCCCTCCCGCCATACCGTGTCCATCTGAATGACAAAGTTTGGTTCACCATCTTCGAAAAACACTCGAAATACATTAACAATTTTAGAAAGGATCTTACAGAAGACCGTGTCCTCCCCCAGCTTCTTGCCGTAGAGCAGCATGCAGTCGCCCAGCACGCCTTCTGGTTGGGGGTAGGTGTTGCTCTTGGCTTGCCCGCTTAGTTTGCTAATACCCTTCACAGCAGCCATCTTCGCCCGAGCCGTGGGGTTCGGCTGCAGGAACTCTTTTGTTTTTGCTTGTAATTCTTCGACTAGCTCGCAAGTGACGTCTGTTTTCTATAAAATATATTCAATATTTTAGATTCAGTTATTCATGGAGACATCTAATGAAATCAAATGAGATGATATGGGAGCGAAGGAAAATCGTAAATAGAGCCTTCCACATAAATCATTTTTAAGAACATTCATAAACCTTGGCAAACAAAATGTATTCGGAAGCGGTTACGAGCTTTAGGTAAACGTCCTCACTTTTATTACGTTCGATTGTGAAATAACATCTGAATTCATATTTCTCTCTGAACCGCATATCTGAAGGTTTATTGTGTTTCCATAAAAGCAAATAGTTACTGCGGTACTTACTCTTTCCATCTCCACGAAGTCCAAATCCAATTTTGTGCCCTCGGCACCTCCCATCTTTTCTGTGACATACTGAAATAAAATAAAGCAAATGTTATTTATAGTCAGAAAACGATATGAAAACATCAATAGAACTGTTGCCATCTTAGGTAGTCAGAATTACTTTGAATGGAAAGTAACTGTTCTAAAAATAACTAGCATTTTATATAACTATTTCCAGTATTTCAATTAGTAAGCAGGTACCGCTTATTCAAATTGCCACACACTGACAGCGTAATTGAACAGGAATAAGGGGCCATGGTATATTTTCCAATGAAGACCTAAAACATTTATTAAAGGGAATCTAATAATGAAAGTGAAAGTATTAATGCGTTGCATTTTACTGTTAAAAAACTTTATACAAAGGAAAACCGCGGAAGTATTGGGAGGGTTACGGAACAAAGGCCTGGGTCGAGGTGTAGCCTTGGCCGAATTGTGCTCGTTCTACGTCGACATCGAAACTGTAATAACTGGGGAAGCTTCTGTGTAAATGACTCACTACGAACGCAATCATCTGTCGTGCCTATTATCTGTCGATTATTAGGCAGACAGTTATTAATCATCAACCTTTCAGTCATGGGTGAGCTGTCATTAATAATACCTTTTATAGTCAAAACTGTTAATTGGTCTTAATACCAAGAATTGGTCAGAAATACTTTTGAATAGTGAAAAAAAACTTTA
The DNA here is from genome assembly GCA_905147345.3 of Mythimna impura. Taxonomy (NCBI): domain Eukaryota; kingdom Metazoa; phylum Arthropoda; class Insecta; order Lepidoptera; family Noctuidae; genus Mythimna; species Mythimna impura. The sequence continues at coordinate 17,983,416 of LR990356.1, read as the reverse complement.
AAATTACTAAAATGCGATTTTAGGTAAGTACCTACTCTCATAGATAACTAAAACGTTTAGCTTTTTTTGATAACGGTTTTAGCCGAAGCCAGTCAAAACTGATTTTAACTAGTTAACAGCAGGCATTGACTGTAACACCTATTTTCCAGTATCTTGAATACGACATTAGTAAGATTATAAATATTTTATCAAACAACCATATTTATGACTAAGATAATATTACTTGATATCGAATACTATTGTTTATTTTTTTTTCCGGGAATAAATCATGAAACATTTATTAAGCCTTATAGAGTATACATAAATGTAAACAGAGGAAAACATGAAAAGATTAGCGGCTCCATAAAGTGGCGGAAAATGCGTAGCTTCATTGTTAATGGACCCAAATTGTTGGAAAAGAGCCCGTACATTAAAGTTACCGGCCAATTGTTATAAGTATTATATTAAATCCTGTAGCAATTTATAATGTAAGCTGCAAACTTTGAAAACTGGAAATTGAAATTTGGGTTTCCACCAGACGATACGTACGAGTAGGTAGGCAGCCAATTGAAAGTTTAGCTATACAACTAATTTCCTCTCGTCGCGCGTCGTAGACTTAAATTTCTAGTTTATATCAGGACCTTTATAGGTCCTTCAGGACTCATAATATTATTTGCGCAAAAAGCCATCAAATAATTCTCACGAGACCCATTACAAGTAAGGAATCTACGGAACATTTTGAACGTAAAATCTACAAACATAAACCTAATGTAGCATCAGTAAAGGACACAACAGCTATTATCGCGGCACCTAAAATTCATAATACCGCTTCGTTTCACACAAGTACGCGCATAAAGGCCCATTGGAATACAACGGATAGTATAGAATAAATTGTAGAGGGCGGGACCTTCTAACAAAGGCCTTGTTAGCCGAGAAATAAGATCCTTGTCATGTCTCGTGGCCGTCGTAAAAACAGGAATGGATTCGTAAACAACGTTTGTGCTTATACTGCACATTATTTAAATAAGGTAAAAAAATCGTAGCTACAGTAAGACAAGGCACTACACTTACTTAAACTTAAACTTTGCAACTTTCCACGGAAACGAATGTTTATTGCTTCAGATATATCCTTATTGTCTATTTCCTAAGCTAGCAGCCTCCTAACCTAAGCTCCTACTGTATTTTTATGGTGTACTTACAATAAAGAGTATTTTTAACTATCCGTCTGTATATTCCTAATTTGTTTCCTGTCGCCGCAGTATCTGTTATACCTCCCTACTTATTTATCAGCTGCCATCTACTGAGAAGGCGGCTGATAAATACAAACTCAGACTCCTTTCCAGCAATCTTTCACGTAATCCATCCGTCGTTTTTGAACCGCCACCCGTGTTACATTTTCTGTTATACAATAAAATATTTTCTGTCTATCTGTCTCCAGATACATAGAGGCTGTGAATATCTCAATCAGCCAAATCCATCTTGTAAGGCTTTAAGAGCACCGTTCCCCTCTATGTCATCACTGTACCCTGTTAGCTTAAGTTTTCTCTTAACTATGTCGAGGCTAAAAGGATTGAGGTTGAGTCTCTCCCGTGCCCTAGACGGGTACGCGGTGACCTCGAATATTACACTATCCATGTTGATCAAAATAGGGTGATTTTTTCAAAAAATCATGAGTGAGTGTCCTTGTTCATATTTATAACTTCAATTTAGAAGCTTACTTTTTTTTATAAATAATTGAATTGAAAAATTAAAAATATTGGTATCAAAAGTCAATGTTTAAAGAGGGTTTACTTTCAGCGTAGCAGATTCAAGGCTGAACCAAAGGGACAGGAAAAGATTTAAAAGTATCCTAACTAATTTCTCGGTCAGTACAATACATTTTCCAAAATCCATAATTAAAACTGCTTCCTATCTCAGTATCACCTACATGTAAAACTCAATTAAAGCAATCTAAGCACACTCCGCTTCAATGTCGCAGGACTCGAGAGAAGCTGCGAAGGCCGCAATAATTGGGGCACCTCGTCGATATAGGGCAGGCTAGGTCACGGCCAACCTCTGCCCGCTCTTCCCTTTTAACACCCAAGGTGGGATCAGGCGTACTTTAACACAACAGTTGCTCTAACCGTCATAGATTTATTCGGCACATCTGTCATTCTATCATCGTTTAAGAATGTACGAGTATATGGAATAGCGATAATTATCGTTATTGAAATAAATGCCATTCTAAGTTAATTGGAGAAGAAATATCTCTGGTGTCTATTAGGTTTAAGTCTTCAGGTGAATAAATAATGTGAAGGGATACATAATCAACATTAAGACACAATGTTGATACAGTTTTATGATTCATTTTAAGTGTTTACGAGTTGTATTTATATAACACAAACATATCGATTGAGAGGACTAAAATAGCTGAATTGCCTCCACGCTGGTAGATTCGAGTTGATTTGTGTTCATGTGAACACGGATATGTCGTGTCGGCAACAAGGCGTAGGCGCGTAACTAGCGTTTTTTCGAGATCAATAAAGTTGGCCTCATGATGTCATTTCTAGAGCTCATGATTAATTAGATACTACAAGAGTTACTACGATGACCTGGTGAGGGTCGCGGAAATCCGATGGATGCGAGACGCACAGGACCGGTCATTGTGGCGTCATTTGGGGGAGGGCTATGCCCAACAGTGGACGTCCTTCGGCTGAAATAATGATGATGAGAGTTACTACGCCCAAGAACGGATGAATTATGATTTTATGGACGTAAATATCCCAAATTTTAGGAAGTGAAACATTTTATCTGAGGTAAAAGCACATGTGCAGATTATCGTAAATTGCGTTTATCGCGTTTATCGTAACTTCCTGCAAATTGTATAAAATGAGGTCGCGCGTTCAACCGATTCCTAAATCCTGACTGTACAATAATTATGTTATTATGTCTAATCGAACACGTATTTTCTTAAATTCGATTAAAATGTGTAAGTGATTTGTATTTTATTTTTGTAGCGTATCAGTGTCCCAATCTGAAACCTTCCTGGCCCTCCAAAGCTGACAAAGGAGAATTGGTAACTTGCTGATACTGTAAAAACATGTCGAAACCTCCATATCCAGAATAAAATTTTAAACCGACTACTGCATACATTTCGAGCTTTCATACGGCCTTGGCTGTTTTTCCTATTGTGTTTTTATGACGAAAATCTGCACGGTAAGCAGACTGGCCAGTTTACTGCGGCGAACAGTTTTGTGGTCCAGTAACAGTCGTAAAACGCACATAAATACACGCTCGCTAAACAACAACAGATTACAATTTATTCACAGAATGAGAAACGCAAGAAAAAGAAGGAAACGAATGTCGAAAAGTCACGAGACAAACGAACTACGATAAGCCACGAAGAAAGAATTTATCTCTTAAGACAAAAGAACTGTTTAAACGATTTCGTTATCTATTAAGACAATCCGGTTTATTTGAATGAACAGAATTTGTGGCTTTTCGAAATCATGACCTAAATTTTAAAATAATTATCTTAAATTGTAACAAATATCACACTAAAGGCCTCCTTTCTCTACACACCAATGTCGCCGGCGCCGGCGGTTTTACTTTGCGGCATAACCCGCCGAGCTTGTTTTGCGTCTATCGTACCGGGGCTAGCCTGCCGGTAACAACCCGCCAAGTGAAACCGCCGGGCCCGGCTTTGGTGTGAAGAGGCCTTTATGTTATAAAAGCGAAAGTGTGTTACATGAATAAACGTGTGAATGTTTATTACTTTTTCAAGCTCAAACGGCTGAATGAATATGGATGAAATTTAGCACTCGGTAGACTAAGTACTGAAATATTACATAGAACTTTTTATTTATCCCGGGAGTACGTTCTGAGCCTTCGATATGAGCCTTCCTCATGAATCGCTCTAGTCATTGGTGAAAACCGTCTCACCATTCATTACTAAATGGTCTCTGGCTGTTCGTAATAAACTACATAAAACAAACATAGTTGCTTTTATTTTATCATGAACAGACAAAGAGACAAACATGGTCGGTCTTTGTTTTATAATATGTAGGTAAAAATTTTGCCGATATTTGTTACTTTCCGTCCGTTTTTTTTTTGGCAACAAGAGCGAAGCCGCAAGAAAAAGTTACCTTTATTATTTCAAAGTATTCGGGGCTTACGTTACTTATTACATAAGGCAAATAAAATGAATTAGAGGTACCTGAAATAATATTGTCGTCCGCTGGACAAAATTTACACAGCTATTCGCGTGACTTTCATTCATAGTCGGCCTTATAATGTTCCCACTGTTGGGACTCAGGCCTCCTCTCTAGGAGAGGGAATGGGTCGTAATCCACCACGCGGGCCCAGTGCGGGTTGGTGGATGTCACATGTCTTCGAATTTTTGGTTCTAGGACATGCCGGTTTCCTCACGATGTTTTCCTTCACCGAAACCGGTCATTCGCGTGACTTTCATTAGGAGACACCAATTTAAGTTGAGTTCCTCTTAAGCTAGAAAAAGCTAATTCCGCTCTGTGTTAAATGGGAGTTTGTCCATATATTTCACGGGTGGATGGTTTCGGGGCGGGCGTAATCGAGATTTGCCATTACCGGGTCTGTCGAGGCATCAATCACTCCAGATTTGCTTGCCTTCCTGTATTAAGCTATTTTGTGGCTCAACTATTCGTAGGATGTTTCTTCCGGACCAACAGATCTGGACCGTGTGTGTAATGGCCACATTAGATCAGATTCTTCTCCCGTGGAAGATCCAGTTTCACACAGAGCAGAACATACAAACCTATTTGTTCATAGACTTGGAATGTTTTATCAATCGAAATGTGATAACTTGATCTTTCCTCAGAAAGTTAATATAGGGCCGTTCTTCTCTAAGTTAACAATAATGAGCCGTAATACACTAAGTATTTGTTCATGTGAAAACTGTTTAGTTAACACAAGAACTCAGACAAAGCTCCGCCCCCGTGCGTAACGAGAGATCCTTGTGTCATCATTCTACGCATATAATCTCGACTAAAAAAAAAAAAAATGATGATCCACGCAGACAAATGTGCCAGACACGTAATAATTATGACTCCATAGGGATTCAATGTTGGCAAAGCGTATACTTAAACTAAAAACTTTATAGCAGGGGCTATCGCAGTCGGGAATCTTTTCATGAATTCATTACTCCGTTGGTACGTGCTTTGAGCCAGACGGTCTCCACGGGGTCGAGGTGCCCTCAGTTTATTTTTCATCAGGTTTTAGACGACTAAATAAATAACAGACCTGGCGTTCACAGTAATACTCGCAAACTGTTAAACATTTCATTCATTAGCAGGAAACATAACGTCGGCGAGAGGAAACTAAGCTTACAAAACGGCGGGATTGTTATATTATCTAAATATTGTTGTAGGCTCAGTGAAAACAATGTCAGGGATGGCATGGTTATTAACTTTAATAAACTCCGTGCGCATTCAGCCGGTTAATTGAAAAATATTTCAACAGAATCGATGGTCCAATATGTCGTGAGGTGAAATGCTGACTCTGGGCCAAATTAAATTTAAATTTAAAAAAACCGGTCAAGTGCGAACTGGCTTGACTTTAAATCTGCCACAGGTTACCTACATACGTTTTTCAACTTTACACTTCATTTATTTGAACGCATAACGATGTTCAGATTTGTTTTCGAAAGCTTTCGTTAATAAGCAGTGAGGCGTTAAAGGTTAAACACCAAATCTGTATTTTACATTGTTGGAAATAAACGAAAAGTAAAGTCATTATCGCTTTGATTTTATCCATGCGAAAAACGGTACAGTCACAAAGAATAAGATTAATACAATGTTACATTTTCTATCTATCGTAACTTCTGCTATTCAAGATAAAAGGTTACAATAAATGGTTCCTAATTACCTCAACATCAAATAAATAATTTTAAACCAATTGTCGTAAACATAATTCTTGGATGGCAGAAGTTAAGAAAGATAGAAAATGTGACAATGTAATATCTTATTGCTTTTGACTGTACCTTCCTCCGAAATTTAACGACGTGTTCTTGTTAATATTTATTAGATATGAAAACGGTTTGATATTTCTATAAATTAATAAATTAAATATCTTATTCATTACTATAAATATATCTCCAAATATAGTTTCTAAGAACGTCAAAGCTTTTTGTAGTACCTTTTTGTATAGTTAAATAAATAATAACACAAAAGTTGAGGCAAATCTAATAAATAAGAAATTAAAAGACTTACGTGGAACATGAAAGTAAAATCGCCACAAAATATAAATTAAATTAGAAATATACACAAGCACTTATAAGTATTGAATTATAATAATGAGCTATGTGAAACCTGACAAAAGTTTTCTGATATCCGCCGTCTACGATAGTATAATCCGAAAAGCTTTCTTTAAAAAGTTTTTAATCTGGCTCCAACATTTTCTTTAAGACGCGGCTCTTTATAAAAATACTGTTCAATAATGAACTCGCTCACCTGATTGGCTTTGTTGATTTGTTTCTTTAGACCGGCGAAAGCCATGGTTGTGATGTTGCGCCTATCCTCGCGTTAAATTATCTGAAAAGAGAAAAAATAACATTTCAAACTTGTTTTTATATAGAAAACATACTAGCAATGATCCCATGATACTTGAGTTCCTAACTCGTTTATCGTAGATACGTCACAAACTTTTAAACACAAAACACCCAGACTCAGAATAACTATCTCCAAATATTTGTTCCGAGCTGAAACTCGAACCCGTGACACGCAGCGTAGCAGCCGATCACTCAACCGCTGCGCCAATCGTGTCGTCAAATTGATCTCATCGTCTATCGAATTGCTGGGTAAAATAAGTAACGATTATTGGTTTTTTATTAAAATATGAATCACAATAGGGCAATAACCTTTAAGAAATCGATGAAGTTCTATTAAATACGCTGCTACGAGCTCAATTTAATTGTGCTTGGGGTGGCCAACTCGAATGTATACAACTTAAAATTACGAGAGGCCAATCCGAGGTACATTTTCATACAACCGCTCTTACGTGGTTACAATGTTATTGCACATCTTTCTCCAGATATTTTGGATACACACAGACACAGAGATATCTTGTGGATATTATCTAGGCTTTTATAGAAATCAAAACATAAATTTGTGTAAAACTAATCCAGTAAAGACCTCTGAAAATCTGCTATTTTACGTGAAATTTGGCCCTCCATAATGTACTCGTATATTAAAAATATAAAAAGTACATTTATAGACACCTTGCACATTTAATCGAGATTCCGAATAATGACATTTTTTCTCAAAAACATTGACGGGTTTTAAAAAAACTTTTTACAAAAAAGAAATACAACCGACTTCAATATAAAAAAAAAACACTAAAACGTACAAAATAACTTTAATTTCGGAAGTCGGTTTTTCTATAAGTTTTGTCTCTTTATTATTTAACACCGACTTCCGAAATTAAACTTTAATTTCGGAAGTCGGTGTTAAATAACGTTTTAGTGTTTTTTTTTTTTTACACTGAAGTCGGTTGTATTTTTTTGTAAAGTTTATTATTTTACACTTTTTAGTTGTGGTGGTAGCGCAACTATAAAATACCCCTCAGCTAAATAATCATCATCAGATTAGCTCGATGGTACCTCATGGTTTTCCAGCAAGCCATTGAGTGATAGAAAGAGATCACAATCAAGTTTTTTGTTTCAAATTTTCGGTCACTTTAGTAAGTATCCCGTTATTAATGCAATACATATTCTGCTTTTAATGTTCAAGATTAACCTCGACATATCCCTTCATATAACCACACAGAAAAAATTTGAATCTGTCGAATCTCGTGAAATTGGGCTTCAATTGATTAGTTTCCAAAAGAAATGATTGATAAATCTGGCCGTTAACCAATTTTCACGTTGGAACTTTAGAATACAATTACCTACAGTTAAGACGTTGATACAGTGGTTATGGTTTCAAAAACTATCCAAACCAAATTGTAACTCTTTAAATAAAAAGAAAATAAAATACAATAGCAAAAATTAGCCTCAAATCGAATAGTTTTTTTTTTTTTTAAATTGATATAAACCAGTGCTTGACGGCGATCCCACCTGATGAAGCAGTGATGCAATCGCACTGGTTTATTAATAGCCTATTCACTCTAACCTTGAAGACACTCAAATTATAATCGGATGGGAAGACCGCTGCAGGCAAATTGTTCCAATCCCTCGATGTATGCGGTATAAACGACAGTATCAAGAAAAGGAGTTGTACCTATAGGTATAGTCAGGGGTCAAAAGAGCAGTTGCACTTTACCAATGCGTCTAAAATTTCTGTAGGTATAGTAGACGTTCAATGATCCAAAAGTCGTTTATTCAATACCTTAGATACTACGCTACAAATTAAATCATTCATAAACCATTGACCCTCTTCTACAAAGAAATGTTAGTCACTTTAGCATTAGTAGAGTGCAACTGCACTTTTGAACCCTTGGCCACCCTATAAAATAGAGAAGTACCTATATTTGCTACAGCAAACACAAAATTTTCCATACATACAAGTCAACGTTTGATAAATGAAAAGCTCAAGTTACTGTCAAGCGCGGCTGCTTCGTAACTGATAAAACGTAAGTTTTAAAGTTTGGAAGCAGACCGGCCGTTTCGAAATAATTATTCTGTACGTGTAGCCGACACGGCCAGTAAAAAGCACTCACAGTTTTAACACCCAAAACTTTTATCATAGGGCGCAAGTCCTTGTTCTCGGGAGTCGGGAGTCGGCCAGCAGAGAGTAGGGTAGCCCAGTTTGTTATTGGCACGGTGCCACATTAACGGATCGATACGGTCGCTGGAACTGTAAGTAACATTATGTAATCGCGCGTCGTCCAACAACAACCCTATTATGGTACTAGAGCTTAATGTGCACTATGACCGTCCGGCGACTGGCCGCTCACCCTATTAATGGATAGTTGATAATCTATTTACTTAGCCTTGTAACATGATGTCGGTTGTCGGGGCCGGGGAAAAATCTCCACGGATTTATCTTTCACAATTTATTTTAATGAAGGGACGAACTTACGCCGTTTTAGTTTAATTTAATTAAAGACTAAAATGTTTAAGATTAGTTTAATTTCGTTACAAATTTTCAGCCCCTTGTTATTATTACAGAACATTCTGGCCATTTAAAACTGTTAATGAAAAATATGTTACCTACATGGATCCTATTTTTTTTTCGGTGAGAAATCATTAAATAACTTCTCCCGCTGTGGGTGGAGTGAAAGGGAGTGTCTTTTATTGACTAAAACCCACCCGTGTTCCTTCAGTTGCCGTTTGCGTTCCAGGGCCGCGGTAACTCTTTCGAACCATCTTGCAGCCCTGGCGTGGATCTTACGAAAAATACTTGAAGAAAGCAGTAAATAGGTTTTACATATAAATAAAATTGAAGTGTCGGTTTATAATAATTATAAAATAATATTCTTTACTAAATGCATATGAAAGTATATTCGCGGAACCTATTCGTATAATAAAAATAAAAATTTTATCTGTTTATTCGTTCCGGCTTATCTCCGAAACGGCTGGATCGATTTTGACGGAACTTTCAGTGACCGATAGCTGATGTTAGGTATAAGAAGTAATTTAGACTACTTTTTATTTTCCCGCGGGAACGGGATTTCAAACTACGGACACGAAACGAATACGTCTTCGAAACAAACTGTCGGACATGATCACTTAAGGAAACTCCGAGCATAGGCTTTTCCATTGCCCTTTGAGTGAGTTTAAGTCTTCTGATGGGGCCCATTGTAAGCGACCACGTTTCAAAGCCATTTGTCATCACTGGCAAAACGCACTGGTCATAGACTTTCGTCTTGAGACACTATGGTATATTGGACGAAAAGACACCGCGCAGCTTCCCGAACGCTGCCCAGCCGAGTCCGATTCGACGATTGACCTCTTTCTCGAAATTAGACCTACCCAACTGGACCGTCTGTCCCAGGTAAACGTAGTCGTCCACAACTTCGAGTGTAGAGTCTCCGATCTTGATAGGAGTGGGTGCTACATGGATATTTGCCATGACTTTGGTTTTATTTCTCTAGTAAACATCTAGTGTTATATAAAAGAAAAACGTACTCGTACAGTGCGGGTTAAGATCCTATAAATTCCTTATCCATGACATTACCATTCATTTCTAAACTAATGACGTTAAAGTATTAACTACAAACTTAAATATCACTCAAACCTATTATTGGACAGAGAATCGATCGATACAGTCAGAAAAACCTATTATTGGACAGAGAATCGATCGATACAGTCAGAAATAGCGATTCATATATAAGTTTTACTTGTACTATTAAAGACGGTACACCATTGTGAATGAAGACCGTTTAATTTTGACATACAACTTTACAGGAGACGAGATATTGTTGTCATCGTCACGATATTACCGTTCTCTAAGTAATATTCACGTCAATATTCTTATTTAATTTTATAGAAAACTAGCTTCTGCCAGCGGCTTCGCCCGCGCGAATGTAGGTTTCTCCATAAAAATTTTGGACCACTTTATCATTCAACCCCTTAGGGGGTTTTTTTTTTATAGGTGAGAAAATCATCTTATGACAAATCGCGCTCTTGGGCGGAGCGGGAGATAGTGTCAGACTTTTACTGACTAAAAACCCACTCCTGTTCCTTCGTTGCCTTCGTCCCAGGGCCCCGGTTTCGTTACCCCTTAGGGGGTGAGTTTTGGAAAATCCTCTCTTAGTGCTCACCTACACCATTTTTGGCTGTGCGTTGATATGTCAGTCAGTCAATTTATCCTTTTATATATCAGAATCAGAAACGTTTATTTCAAATAGACCAATTACAGGCACTTTTGAATTGTCAAAATGTCGTTCAGTCAAAAAAAAATTTAGATAAATAAATATCGTTTATGGTTGGAATATTTAAACATGTTTTGAAGCTCCGTAACCATAACCGAAAGTATCGAATATTAGAGTGCCTAGTGCGAGTTTGTTTTATGTTAATGCGATGGACACTTTTATGACGTCCGGCGCTCCGATTGGCCTGCTCCAAGCTCTTAACCAATCAGAGAGCCAAACGCGGTAACGTTTCGATCGCGTTGATGAAAAAAACTCTCAGCTCACGGAAATAAAAATATATCCGTAACCGAAACCGATAAAAAAGTTTCGGACAAAGGAGGGGTCGAAATAATAGACTACGACAGGTTATTGTTTGTTTTGCCCGGCCAAACAAATGATAATCTTTACTAGAAATAAAAATCAAATCTTGCCCTTTGTATTTTACTTTTATTATTCTAAAATTCTAATATCCGTAACCGAAACTAATCCAAAACCAGTATAATTAATAATTCCTATAACCGTATCCAGATCCGAAATTTCATATCCTTATGGATATATCCATAACATCCCGATTTAAACATCGTGTCTGCATTAGAATTCTGATCAATATTCCCGTTTCGTAATTCATGACAACGTTAGTTAAAAATTATTTAAACGAAAATAATAAAAAAGTTACCTAAAGTAATAAGAAATAATAACAGCTATTAAAACGTTTATTTATAGTTAGCGAAATGTTCGCAGAAGATGACAATGGATCGTAAAGAAACGTTTACAATGTTGTTTTAGCTTTAGTCTCGTAGCAGTTCGTAGCACTTTGTAGCAGGTTCTACGGCGTAGCGCTACGCCACACGCTAATGTAATTGGAATATTAGGCTCATTACCTGAATTATGCTTGTTTATTTCTGTTTTGTTTGTTTGTATACTATATTTAGTAAATCCAGCATACTATGCTTCATACTCGCAGTTAATATGACGCCATTTGTATTGCAAAATGTCGGTTGAATTGATTCAGTGCGTAACAATATGAAAGCTCGCATTATATACACTAATTTGTTATGACAACAGCAGTGCTTTTACATTAATTTATGCCACGTAAGAACACATTCAAACATACTAAAATTGTTTATATAAGAGCCCTTAGCATCTAAGTTAGACGTCTGCAGGTCTGCAACTATGTCAGCACACAACCACTTACCTAGATAACAGGCGCTCCAACTTAAATGAAGTCGAATGCACCGACATCAAATCACATACAATGTTCTGCAAAGCTGGTATCTTTGTCCGCAGAGAAGCTGCGATTATATCGAATTGGACCTTAAAGTTTCATCATGAAGGTAGAAAATTGCAATGTTATTTTACACTTGATAAAGGACGTTTTTACAAAGGTTTGTAATATTCATGAATATATAACGGGAAGTGGAAATTAGTGATGATATTAGACCGCGATACGTGGGCGTCCTCCCGCGTCGCTTATTATGGTGATATTAAAATTTGCACGCTTGTGAGCGCGTCCCAATAATTTTATACGACCTCTAGGTCTGAAAGTAATTTCATTACGTACTTAATTTTTCATTGTGAATGAATTTTCATCCACAGTAATAACTCTGGACCATTAATAAATAGGCCTTAGGAAATTATATAATATTATCTATTATTTTTGAATCTATAAATTATGGAGGGAAAATAACATATCTGCGAGTAATTCAAGCATAAAAGACCACTCATTCGTAAAACCACGCTCAACATTAATTATACCTCTTTACGTTTCAGTAAAGCTTGAATTTACGCAAAGTTCAGGAAAATTAGGAAACTTCAAACTTTAACAAACCTGAACAAGCTAGATTTTGTATGAAAAACATCAAAGTAAGTCACTTTGATGTTTTTTTTTAAACAGAATCTCAAGAGAAAAAAAAAATTGTTCCTCGTCAACGAGGAACCGAAAAGAAAAAAATCATTAATCAAAAAGTTCTGAGCAGGTTTTTCGTACCTTTTTACTAAGAATATATTAAGGAGAACATGATCATGAACAGTTCGCTGATAAAATATACTTATTTCTATCTTTCTGGCTATTCTAGAACGCTGCGGTATTGATCTACAGAGTACCGTATCCCTGGAACGCGATCGGTAACTGAATGAAAGAACACAGGTGGGTTTTAGTCAGTAAAAATCTGATACTCCTAGCTTCGCACAGAGCTGGATGGATTATTTTATAATTTCGCACTAAAAAAAAAATGTGTAGGCTGTGATGACACCTACGAGAAAAGGCTAAAATCCATTTTCATTTCGGAGGGATCGTATAATGTCAAATTGTGACATTTGTGTATATATTTTTATTACGTAACACTATTTTCTACAAACGATATGAACTTCCCTCTCTCGTTGTGCTCTCGTCTAGTTTGTATAAATTTCTCATATCGGCTATGAGAAATTTATTCATATTTTACATAAGTGGAATCTCACACCCTCTGGCACTCACTTATCTCTTCATTTTGCCTCCTCATACGTATTAAAGTTTAAATTATGAAGATTGTATGAGACTACAAAACCTTTCGAGTAAACAAAAATGTAATTTGTTAAAGTCGTGGGACCTTATCAAGCAAATAAGTCACAGTGAATTACAACTTTATGAGAGACCTCATTACTTAAATCCTGAATTATAATAACGAAGGTGCTAATGGAATTATTTCATTTTCGCCGACATTACGAGCCCCAGTACTCGAGCTCACGCGTACAACCCGTGACTACGTTAACAACTGCTATTAAAACATCTAGTGAAGCCAGTTATAATTCAATGGATTTATATTAGCGGCACAACTTTATATATTGACTAAATTGCCAATTACACATAGCCAATGAGCGTATCGGTGCGGCTTCACACAAACGGACATCGCGCTTCAATAACCAATCACAGAACATCAAAGATAATATCAATTCGGGTTCATTAGCCGCGACTATAACTGTTACTACATATGTGCGACATCCTTCTACATTGATTACTACTGAGATTAATGACTTATCTATTCTAAATTGTCTCTGAATGGTCATTAATCTTACTAAGCTCAATATGAAGGTCAAAGCAGAGACTGTATGCCAACGATAAATGAAGATCCAGCATTATGTAAATCATCCGGGTTAATTTATACGAACGTGAGTTTTTGTTTGGATATACAAGGGAAAAATTCACAAAGAGAAAAGTGTGAACATGAAACAAATGTAATTTAGGGCGAGCGGTATTTGTTTCGGCTGGTAACATCTGCCTATTGTGGTGCGTTTGGTTTCATTAAGCTTTATACTACGTATATCGACGTAGCTTGACATTTACGGTGCAGCGAGACCTATTTCGGCACAAACAGTGATGAAAATGGCTTGAATCATACGGAATTAGTAATGAAACCGGGTTACGGGGCTTATATTGTCAAATGGGCCGCAGATCTTACAAATAACTGAATTACCATATTTTAACATATTACTCTATTATCATAATCTAGCTGTCCCCCGCGGTTTAACCCACGCTTTTAGTTATAGCTCCGCTCTTATTGGTTCTAGCGTGATTTTACATACCTTCCTCGATAAATGGGATAGACAACACTAAAATATAATAACTAAATAACATATATTTTTCAATTCGAACCAGTAGTAGCTGAGTAATCTCAGAAACTGCTGGTTGGGATTGGAACATACAAACAAGCTGTTCAGCTTCATAATATTAAAAAATAAATAGTGTTTGGTGTTAGTAGATTTTATCTGTAACAGATAACAGAGTAACACGACGAGCGACTTAGTAATAATATAAGCCAGTTAACTTTTAATGGAGCAGTATTAGTTAACTTTATACTTTATTATGTCTAGAAAACTTATACCTCACGGCATAACGGTCTCAGAGGATGCGAGGATAGAATTATTTTTAGAATGTTCGCTGAGCAATTACGTAATGTCGGAGTATAAAACTTGTACATGACAGCAATATGTCCGCGGGGCGTACAATACACAATAGTGTCCCAATATAAGTTTTACGCTGTGATAGGAAACTCGCGACAATAGTTCAGAAACTTTCCTGTAAACATTTTGTAGAAAGATGTAATGTTGGAGGTAATAATCTAGGTGGGTTCAATTACATTACTCATACTCAGGATGGATTGTGGGAGGAGAGTGATATGAAAGAAAAGGAAGTTAGTAATAATAATAATAATATGTGAAATGCAGACTCGGCTGTCATTGTGCCGATTGTCGCGACCACTAACGGCCTGATGGCAAAAAGCCTCGACGTCTATCTGTCGAAACTGTCGTTGCGCGGCGGTTAGATCAAGGGCCTGATACAGAAGGTAGTACTCCTCGATACGGCTCACATAGTGAGGTGGTTACTTTCTCTGCATCCCTAACCAGCGGTAGCTTGGACCCTGCTCCCAACATCGATGGACTACTATTTTTTTTTTTTTTTTTTTTTAAGGTATGTTTAAAAATGTAAGAATAATAAATAAATTTATATCACAGAAATGTTATGGTGAACAGTAGTCATCATGAGCATGACTGGCCTGTCTGTCTAGTGGTTAGTGGCCCTGACTGGTATGCCGGAAGTCGTGGGTTCGATTCCCACCCAGGACAAACGTTTGTGTGATGAGCACGATCACTTGTTCTGTGTCTGGGTGTAATTTATCTATAATATGTATTTATTTAGAAATATATAAGTATGTTTATCAGTTGTCTAGTACTCATAACCAGTGATAGGAATAGGTAGTGCCTATTAGCCTAAACTTCGAAGAACGGAGACAAGAAGCGGAGACTTCCTTAGGACTAAATTATTTCCGGGACATCAGTCTCAAAATTTCGAGACAACACTTAAATACATTTTAAAAAATGTGTTATTTGGAACAAGTAATTTTTTTTTTTTTAAATTGATATAAACTAGTGCTTGACTGCGATCCTACCTGATGGTAAGCAGTGATTTATCTAAAGTTTGCGATTAGACATAATTTATAACTCCATAATAGCCACTTATCCTATATCAGCATATTCTACATTAGTCTATATGTCCCTCTCCTAGAGAGGAGGCCTGAGTCCCAGCAGTGGGAACATTATAAGGCTGGTGCAATGCAATGCAAGGATATATCAGCCTAGTGACACACACTGCGTGTGTTTGTATTGTTGTGATCAGAGAGCTCTTCTTAAAATGTGAATGATATAGATGACTTCCGTATTTTTTTCACGCCTTTATCCCGGAGGAATAGGCAGAGACCACAGACTATATCTAATACCTATGCAATTACTAATATTATAAATGTGATAGTTTGTATGGATGTCCATTACTCAATCCCACTGAAAATGCTGAATTTGGCAGTGATATAGGTTAAGGTGTGCATTAGCACATAGGCTACTTCCTATTAAAAAAAAAGTATAGTTCTCATGGGATACAAAAAAAGTAGTACACGCGGGAAAAGCCGCGGGCATTAACTAGTTTTAAAAAAAACACGTGAGGGTTTCATTTCATTCCTTTCACACCACCGATATTGTCTGGCGATTTTTAGGAGATTTCCATGCAAAAAAAACGAAAGAAAAAATTCTCAAAAATCGCCGGTCGATATCGCTTTGTGTTAGCATAAATAATTAGCATAGTCGGCCTTATAATGTTCCCACTGTTGGGACTCAGGCCTCCTCTCTAGGAGAGGGAATGGGCCGTAATCCACCACGCGGGCCCTGTGCGGGTTGGTGGATGTCACATGTCTTCGAATTTTTGGTTCTAGGACATGCCGGTTTCCTCACGATGTTTTCCTAAATAAATAATTAATCGGCTCTAAAGGAAAAATAAAACACATAGAATATTGTTGTAATAAATATATGTATATTTATATTATTTTTTAAATATGACGTAATTCAGAAAGTTTTATGGTTGTAACGACTGTGTATGTTATTTATTATGATATATCTAGTCGCAAACTTTAGGTAAATATAGACGAATTACTTATTCCAAATAACACATTTTTTTTAATGTATTTAAGTGTTGTATCGAAATTCCGGGACAGATGTATCGGAAAAAAATTAGTCCTAAGGAAGTCTCCGTTTCTTGTCTCTGTTCTTCGAAGTTTAGGCAAATAGGCACTACCTATTCCTATCACTGCTCATAACACAAGCTCTGCTTAGCTTGGGACTAGACGGCGTTGTGTGATAGTTGTGGAATATTATTACTATTATCACCGTCATCTCCCTAACCTTTTCCCAACTAGCTTGGGCTCAGCGTCCAGTCTAACGGGATGCGGCTGAATATCCGCGTTTTACATGTATCGACTGCCTATCAGACCTCCACGACCCAGTTACTCGGCAACAAGACACTCCTTGAATAGAATGATGGTGACTTTCTGGTGTCTAAACCTATAACGAATGTCAAGGTTCTACGAATGACAACCGGGACCAATTTATGTGCTTTCTGAGGTACGGGCTGTCAGTAGGCACTGTCCTAGATAAACTTAGAAATCTAATATAATATAAACATTTTATATTACATTAGATTAAGGTTATCTGTTAAGTTAGTGAAAGCGTGACGTTTGATAGGACAGAATGGAAGAAAAAACGTGTAGCGGCGACCTCAAGTAACAAGGGACAAGGGCAGGAAAATGACATTGATACTCAGAAGCAATTCGAATCCTACCTACTAATACCTACTACCAATATTAAAATCTATAGGTATGTTTAGATATTATTGTTAATCAAATTCGGCTGAACGGATTCGGATGAAATTTGGAACACGGTGAGGACAATGGATTAGGGATAATTTTAGATTTTCACGCGGACAAAGCCGCTGGTATTATCTGCTATGAATATAAAGTAGGTACCCAGTTCCTACATAGTCAGATTTTACGGTAAAGGGTTCATTGGAGTTCTAAGATAAGAACCAACCTACCTCTTGCAAATGACGTAAACTCATTGTCAGTAGCATCAATCTGTTTGCTGATAATATCAGGTATAACCAGAATCTTCCACGAATGTACAGTTTTAAAAAGCAGTAGCGTTTTTTTTTTTCATTAATTTGACTTAAGAGGGCCCTTCCTGATCTGTCTATCATTAATGTGTGCATGGTTTCAAAGCTTGTTGTTTCATCCAATGCAAAGTTTGATTAAGAGGAAACGCGAAAAAAGAGAGATAATGCTTGAACGCTCTATTGGCATTCAATAATTCCATTACTTCTCGAATAATTCACAAAACTTGTTCCAGTTAAAAGTTTTTGGAAAAAAATCCTCAATCAGAATCTCGATTAAATATCTAAATATATTTTCATTACTATTTCAACTTATGAGTACATTATGAAGGGTCAAAGTTCACGCAGTCGCGGTCTTTACTAGATTAGTTTTACACAAATGCATGTTTTGATTTAAACAGAAACCTTGTCAATATTCCCAAGATATCTGTGTTTTCAAAATATCTAAAGAAAATAATAACGTAAAAGCTGTTGTAAGGAAATGTATATCGTGTTAAGCGCTCTTATTGACATGCTAGAATGAAAATTTTTGATTTGTATTATTTTATTAACATTTGCATTCCAATGCCCAAAGGCAAGCATGAATATCTATTTTAATTTTAACAAATCCTGCATGCTGACAATTTATAATGTATTATTGTACTCGTGTTTGAGCAACTAAATGATTATTTTATCTTCCACTAAATAAAATATCTTATTTAATATTTACTAGCTTCTGCCAGCGACTTCACTCGCATGAAATTAAGAAATATATTTAGCCTATGTTACTCAGTAATAAAGTAGTAGTAATCTGCTGTTGAAAGATTTTTTAAATTTGTACCAGTAGTTTTTAAGTCAAACATCACAAACAAAATTACAAATCAATATTAGATTTTTATTATTTATACATATATGCATACTGCATACAACTGTAATAAATCTTTATTAAATTATATTTTTTCGATATATTGTGAAAAAATCCGTTTTGTATACGATAAATCACATCCAAATTCATTAGTTTCCAACATAACCGTGCCTTATTTAGAAAAACCATTTTTTTTGTTTCCTTCTTCTTGTCTTTTATTATATGTGTGTGCATAAATTGTTCTAAAAATAAATTGGACATAGTTTACAATTTCTCGCGATATTTTACAATCTTACGGCATTTGCAATTTTCCGGTGACATATATTATACTTTATTGTAAAAAAGACAGTAAATTACTCGTACATTAGCTCGATTATACAATATTCAATGAAAAACCTTTATTTAAATACCTAGTTTTTTATTATTATTCATAGGCTCTCGTTTGACCACTATCTCATCTGATGGTAAGCGATGATGTGGCCGACGATGGAGCACGCTTGCCTATTCACTATTATTTGAAATCGCATGTATATTCTCGTAATAAGCCTACAATAAGCTTGTCGTACCTAATAGAAGCAATTTATATTACCTAGAAATTATTATGCAAATTCTTTTTCCAGGAGCTCGAGGATAAGTTAAAAAAAACTGTTGTTTTTTTTCTGACACGCTACTCGAATCAAACTAATATTATAAAGGCGTTTGCATATAAATGTGTATGTTTATTACTTTTTGACGCTCAAACGGCTGAACGGATTTAATCGATATTTGGCACTCGGGTAGACCAATAATGGATCATTTTCTACTTTGACGTGGGCGACGCCGCTGGTAGATATTAGTACAAAATAAAAGTAATATTATTGTTGGGAAAATGGTAGACACAAGTTTCTATAACATAAATAGACTAGCGACCCAACCAAATCTTTGAAATTCTCGGCTTTTCTTTACTATAATATGCACATAGACCAAGATCCCAGAGCTGTCTGACATAACTTATTTTCACATGGATGAAACCTTAGGTTCTCAGTAGCGTCTCATGTGCTTTGAATACCTGTGTGTTTGTGGAGCTCCTCCTTGGAGCCCCCTGGGCAGGTACCAGGTGAGAAACGGAACTAAAATAACAGTAACTTAACTTAAATTTTTATAGCTGATTTTTATAGATGTTTTGTAGAATATTATTTTAAAGTAGTATCATAAGTGTCAGACACTTTCCATGGACCAAAACTTCTGTCAGACACCTTAAAGCTCAGCCTTTAAATATGTTATTAAGGTAACTATTACAAAGTTATATTTCAGTTGTCTGACTAATTGTAGTGACCAAACATCCCCTAAACACAAAAATTATTCAGCCGAAAGTATGAGCGCGAGAACACGCATGCGTTTCATCAGAGCGAGTGAGACGATTTCATGCACTGACTGCATGTTTGGTCACTACAATTTGTGTGACTAATGAAATATAACTTTGTAATAGTTACCATAATAACATATTTAAAAATCAGACATGTAAAAATAAGTAAAGTTCATTTACTTTTTGTGGAGCTTTAAAGCGTCTGACAGAAGTTTTGGTCCATGGAAAGTGTGTGACACTTATGATAACTTTAGAATAATATTCTACAAAACATATACAAAAATCAGTCATAAAAAATTGAGTTAAGTAACTCGTTATTTTTAGTTAACTTTCTCACCTGGTACCTGCTCAGGGGTCCCAAGGGGGTGCTCCACAAGTACACAGGTATTCAAAGCACATGAGACGCTACTGAGAACCTAAGGTTTCATCCATGTGAAAATAAGTTATGTCAGACACCTCTGGGATCTTAGTATAACACATCTTCATTTCTTCATATCTGTACCAAAACATTTAATACAGCATAAAGGCCGATTCCCGCAAGCCCCACAGGTGTGTATTAGGAATTCTGTCGTTTAATAATTCACGCTGTCTGTAGTTGAAAAGCGGGCATACCTTTACAAAACCACTAACATTTAATCAGACGAATAACGTGTTTTGTTAAACAAAATATTCGTCTATAGGTAGGTACTCGAATGAGCACGACGTGTTACGAAACTAATACTACGTTAATTAAAAGGGTTTTAAATAAATATTTGTTCTTCATTTAAATGTTATGTTACATAAGCTGATATCAAACCTTAAAGTTCAGTAGGAGTCTAAAACGGCTCGTTTTAACTATGTGTGCAATTTGATTTGTTCGACGGCACTGTTAGTGCAGTGGTTGAGTGATTGACTGCTATGTTACGCGTCGTGGGTTCGATTCTCGCACGGAACTAATATTTGTATGGTCTATAGATAGATGTTTTGAGTCTGGATGTCTTGTGTAGGTATGTGAGTTTACATGTTTGTGACGCACCCACGATACTAATAATACTAATTCCTAGGCAACGATTTTCAAAGAAAAAAAAAATCATATGCATTTTCTTTAAGTAAATCATTAAATAATGTCAGATTTTTACGGACTAAAACCCACATCTATTCCTATAGTTGCCATATGCGTTCCAGGGCCACAGTAACTCTTTCGAACGATCCCGCAGCCCATGAATACTATTGCATGACGTAACACTTTTCCAATATCTGTATTAAGCAGCAAGCAGGGATACTAAGGCTTTATGTCTAAAGTAGACATATAATCATAGCATAATCAGCCTTTTTAATGTTCCCACTGCTGGGACTCAGGCCGCCTCTCTAGGAGAGGGAATGGGCCGTAATCCAACACGCGGGCCCAGTGTGGGTTGGTGAATGTCACATGTCTTCGAATTTGTTGGTTCTAGGACATGCCGGTTTCCTCACGATGTTTTCTTTCACCGTTTTGAGAGCAGTGGTGATGAAATAGATTACACAAAGTAATGCGCCTGGCTGGGTTTGAACCCGCGACCTACAACTCGTAAGACGCGGCCGTTACCACTCGGCCGCCACTGCTCAAGTAGAGACATAAAGCCTCAGTAATCCCTGCTTGAAAGCCTTCAGGGAAGATAAGATTCCCCTTTTTAATAACACCCATTTCGAAATATAGGCCACCTCTTCTCCCCGTGAGTGGTGACTGATAGCCGCCACGCGATGAATAAAGCATCCTCGAAATCGCCAATAAATTGGCATTACAGTTATTCAAGACTTTCTAAAAATAACCGTTATTTTCTCCTTCAGTTTATAGAATCCTTATTATCTGCAAAAGCTGTGCTCCAGAAAACCTCTGCTCTTTCGAATCGGCCTTCTTGGAATATTCCGTTAGGTATTTCTCAGTTTCTCCGGAGTTTATATTCGTGTCCATTGTGGACTTATACATGGCCAAACGTGGGTGTTCAAACCACTCTGAGGAACGTTATATTAACTCTTTCCATCGTCTTTTACGGCTTCTTACGTCGATAAGCGTCGGATACATTTTATGTTTAACAGCGGTTTTTTTTTTCATGTATTTTTTAAGCATTTTATGTTGCATAAAATTCGGTATAATACGGTAGACACAGCGTTGGTAGGCCTCACACAAGGTGAACAGATGACCTGGTACGGGTCCTGGGATTCCGATGGATGCGAGACGCACAGGACCGTTCGTTGTGGCGTAACTTGGGGGAGGCCTATGTCCAACAGTAGACGTCTTTCGACTAAAATGAAGATGATGATGATAATCCGGT
Organism: Mythimna impura; assembly: GCA_905147345.3. Lineage (NCBI taxonomy): Eukaryota > Metazoa > Arthropoda > Insecta > Lepidoptera > Noctuidae > Mythimna > Mythimna impura. Next base: position 17,961,184 of record LR990356.1, on the reverse strand, counting down.
ACTAATTTATCACCTACACCGTGGAGGCAGAATCAAAGTTATTATTATACTAGCAACACCTAACTTCGCACAGTTATTACAAAGTTTTGAAATTCTCATTTTTTCACTACCCGTCATCATTATCATCATTTCAGCCGAAAGACGTCCACTGTTGGACATAGGCCTCCGCCAAGAATCGCCATAACGACCGGTCCTAATCTTCCCGCATCAATGGAATTCCCGCAACCCTCACCAGATCATCGGTCAACCTTGTTGAAGGCCTTCCAACGCTGCGTCTTCTGGCACTCCAGAACCTTTCGTCCCCATCGACCATCTGTTTCGCGTGCAATGTGCCCTGCCCATTGCCACTACTATAATTATATATTTCTACATCTGAACATTCCTCATGAATGACTATGATTATTATTGGTGAAAACCGCATTAAAAATCCGTTCAGTAATTTTTGAGTTAATAGAAAACAGACAAACACGGTGGCTTTGTTTCATAATATGTAAGGATTGAACCGATTCGATCCCTACTTCCCGACCGAGGTTAATCGGTGAAACTATCTACGTAAGCTTCATTTGATTTAAGAGATTATCGTAATCTATTATTAGTTTGACGTTAATTGATGTGATCGATGAAAGGGTAACTAGCTTTGTAATGGTTAGTTTGATAGTGAGTAGTGTCGTCGCATGCTGTTCCATCAGGGAACAAAGGGATATGTGCTGATTATTCAACTAATAACTTAAATCAATAACTTAAAAATAGATTTATAATCTAAAAATTATGAACTTTAGGTAATTATTTAAATAATATAGGAAGCGTTGACAATTGGCACTATAACCCGTACCTAAAGAGGGAAAAAACTTGTTTTTAATACGCATATTCTATTAAATTTCTAATATTATAATGGAATATAAACGACGAGGATAATAAAACATAGTATCGCATGTAAGAAAGACACGAAGGCACTGCACTTGATTCATGAATGAATTTGTAAAACAAAAGCCGTTCAGTGAATTTCGATACTACACTACCTAACATTATTTAAATGGATAAAACGTGTTGTTGAAACCATCAAACCATGCAATATCGATGATTTCTCTGAATCGGCTCCATTTTATACTAGCGCATTCATTTCGTAACTTATATCCATCAGTAAAAGAGAATGCTCTAGATATTACATCATTATGACAAAATTCAATATTATAATAATAAGATGTTCTATTTGATATTTATGACGTACCTTGGGTCCGTTTTCTCAATAAGTTCCCGCGACTCCTTTGAGAACACGTCACTGATTCACTTTGACGGTATATGAGTATGACTGAGTTTGTTATCGTAGTGCTACGGCGTAGCAGTCAATAGTCCACGTAGTTCGGACGCGACTGAAGCGCTCGTAGCGCTACGGACTCGGGGGTGCGCGCGCAGCCTCGCCCGTCGCCCCTCACATGTAAACCCGATATCAATCCGCTTCCAAACAATTTCGAAACGATTTGCGAATATTCGATTTAAAGTCGGATCCTTAATGTATTGACATCTCGAGTGCTGCCGTGTCTCATAATTAGGTGGAAACAGGGGAGATTTCGCTCATCAAAAATGCAATTAACACCGTTTTCATTTTTATCCAGTCATTGAATGGTAATTATTGCTTAATCATTTTAGGATTTCGGTTTTTCGTATTTGACAGATTACGTTGGCATGGTTTATATGAAAAGTAAGCAAATTTTACAACAACAAACTTAGGATAATGGACTGGTTCTAGGTTCAAAATAGATGACCTTTCTTTTTTTTTTGTCAGTTAGAGGTATAAAATGGACAAGAGACTACGGCAACTCCGGTCCATAAAATAGATCCTCTGTCAAAGATTGCGAATGTCAAACGACTATTACTCAGTGTAACGTGAGAAATTGGCCATCTTTGATAAACTGGGTTGCGCTATGAACTATGATTAGAACCTTCAAGAAAAGCGATGATTGTACATCTAAAGATGAATAACAAGGCGTGGAGAATTGTTCGAAAGAGTTACCACGGTCCTGGAAAACAAAGGCCAACTGAAGGAACACAGGTGGGTTTTAGTCAGTAAAAGTATGACAATCTCTCTCGCTCCTCCCAAATCGGGAGGAATTATTTGATGATTTCCCACCTACAAAAGAAACTACATGTATATAGAATAAATAAGTTACTTAAAATTCTCCATTTCTAGGCGACAAGTTTGACGCCTTCACAAATAGAAACGGCTGATATAACATGACTTACGTACTATGAATTATGGAAGCGTTTCAGCTGCCTGCTTTATTTACTTTCGCAATCTCTATGTACATGATTGCCAGGTATATAACGTAGGACATGAAGAAGTGGGACATCTCTGCTGCATTTCGTTTTATTAGGATGTGAAGAACTTTGTCCAGGCTTCGCGCAGAACACCGCGTCACCAACTTTGTCCTCCACTAAATAGATTAATTTTCTCGCCCGAAGCCAGAACTTTTTAATTTAGAATTTAAGCTTTAAAGTGTGATCCATAACAGGACATATCTTAATGTATTAGGTTATCCAATTACTGCTTCTAAAATAAGTTGAAAATAAAAACATAAATGCTTTATAAAACTTGGATTATTTTTTTATATTTAAATAAAAAAAACTTTTTACAAAAAAAAAATACAACCGACTTCAAAGTAAAAAAAACACTGAAAAGTGCAAAAAAACTTTAATTTCGGAAGTCGGTGTTTCTATAATAGTTTTGTCTCTTCGTTATTTAACACCGACTTCCGAAATTAAAGTTATTTTGCACTTTTCAGTGTTTTTTTTACTTTGAAGTCGGTTGTATTTTTTTTTGTAAAAAGTTTTTTATTTTACACTTTTTAGTTATGGTACCACCACTAAAAAGTACCCCTCAGCCAAACTTAAATACCTTATAGCGAGAGTGCATCTCATGACAATTCTAATAATCCCAAACACGGTTAGATTACATTAATTTGTTACAGAGTTCTGGTGCCTAACTTCAGGCTTCATCATCAGATCAGTTCGATATATTCCCCCTCTACTTTCAGTCAGTCATCGACTACACGTATAAACAAAGCAATTTTGCTTGTTACGACGGTTCTGCTGTAATCCTATGAGGAGTTCTGTTCCATAACTTCGAAGTTCATGATCAGATCATAACAATATTTTTATGGGACCAACTCGGAAGCATAACCATACAATCAAAAAAAAAAATTTTCGAAATCGGTCCACCATTGACCGAGAAATCGGTGAACATACATAAAAAAAAAAATAAAAAACATACATTTAACCGAACATATCCTCCTCCTTTTTGAAGTCGGTTAAAAATATATCACAATACAGCAAAAACAGTATCCCACAGGTATTTCAAAGCTACCGGCGGTCAGAGCTCCAGAGAAAAACCAGGATATCCTAACTGTACGAGCCGTGTCTGAATCAAGCTCTTGATCCAGACACCTGTACTATTTTTATTATTATTCATTTATTAAGAAAGGTGAGGTCAGCCTAATCACGGCCTCTACAATCAGTTTCAGCCAATTTACTCAAGGTCGACGACTTTTTCTTTAATTTAGGGAGATATGTCTGCAATTACTTTGGTTTAACTTCCTATATTACAGGTTTATTAATATAAACACGTCTCTTATGAAAACCCCACAATGAAAAAATTTAAAAAAAAAAAACGAGAGAACTGCATGATATTTGCAGCAAGGCGATTATAATGACCGTAATTTTCCGGATAGATAGAATCGACTCAAACTGTCAAACAACGCAACAACTGAACAATTCTAACAATTAGAGCAGAAGTTTTAGGATCAAGCGGTCAATTGTTTCAAGCTAACATGCAAGGGCAGTGTTTTGCTTGTTGCGGTCTTCCCGTCCGAATATAATTTTGGTGTCTTCAAGGCTAGAGTGAATGGGCTCCTCATAAACTAGTGCGCCTCACCATCAACGATTGCATCACTACTTACCATCAGGTAAGATCGCTGTCAAGCACTAGTTTATATATATTTTTTTTTAATGACGTATGAATCATATACCTATATAAATCATAGCTGTCTAAATGACTTAAAATTATTATTAATTTTAAAGGTCTTATCAACGATGCGCTGGACTAGGATTCTAAGAGGAAGCCAGAGCAGAAGAAAAAATGCTGGATCTCCAAACACTCGTGGGAACTAATCCAGCGCAGAAAAGTCCTGAAAACTAGGGGTTTACAAGACCATGCTGAATACTCCGGCTTAGCAGAGCCATCAAAACCAGTGAACCAATGACAGAAACAACTTCATTGAAGGCATTTGCAGCGACATTGAGAGATTTTCTAGCAAGAACTGCAGACCTTTTTAAGAAAGTTAGAGTCGTGGGTAATAGAACATATCGATGTCCCGGACTGGAAGGATCTAGAACTGGAACCCGTGATTCTTCGTTCCGAAATATCCGCTGCACTTCAATCCCTCAAAAAGAAGAAGGCGCCAGGAAGCGACCAAATAACAGCAGAGGTGCTTAAAGCTACGGGTGATTTGGGTGTAGAAACACTTCACAAGATTTGCTCACACATATGGCAAAACGGCGATTGGCCGCAGGATTGGTCGGAATCCGTAATTTTTCCGCTGCACAAGAAAGGGTCAACCAAGAACTTTGACAATTATCGAACCTTGTCCCAAATCTTGCTCCATATTCTGAACAATCGCATCCGCTACTACCTGGATTGGCAAATCCCGCAGGAGCAAGCGGGTGTCGTGATGAGCAAGGGTACTCGCGAACAGATTCTCAGTGTCAGGCAGCTCGTTGAGAAGGCATACGAGTTTGATACGCCAGTGATAATTTTATTTCGTCGACTACAGCAAAGCTTTCGACTGAGTCAATTGGAATTGTTTGTGGAAGGTCTTAAACGAACTTGGAGTACCTCATTGCCCTACTTCGCACCCTGTATGGCTCAAGTCAGGGGTCGTAAGAGTGGTCGAGAGAGCAGCTTCAAAACCTATTAAATTTCGCCGAGGTGTGCGCCAGGGATGTATATTATATTCAATATCTATGGTGAATTCATTATGAGACGTCGTTGCAAGAACTGGGTGGGAGGCATATCAGTTGGTGTCGTAAAAATCACCAACCTGCGCTACGCCGATGACACTACTCTTCTTGCAGCAAATGAGTCGGAAATGGTTGCACTCCTAGATTGAATGGAACGGATTAGCGAGAAGATGGGACTTTCCATATACAGGTCCAAAACCAAGGTCATGGTGGTAGACAGATCTGGGAAATTGGAGCTCACTGGCGCATTGGACCTAGAAATAGTGGACAATTTTATTTACCTGGGCTCAAATATCAGTAACGATGGTTCGTGCGAGAAGGAAGTTCGCCAGAAAATTGGCATGGCTAAGAGCGACATGTCTCAGCTTAACAAAATCTGGAGGGATCGTAACATCTCCGTAAAGACCAAAACCAAACTGGTACGGGCCCTGGTCTTCTCGATCTTTTCATACGGCGCCGAGACTTGGACGCTAAAAACTGCAGACCGTAAATGCATTGACGCCTTTCGATCTACAGATCTCGAGGCTGGAGAAGGATGCTCCGTATACCTTGGACAGCATTTCGAACCAATGTATCCATATTGCGAGAACTCAAAATCTGCTCGCGGTTGTCGTCATAGTGTCTACACAAGATTCTACAATACTTCGATCACATTGCAAGGAAAGATGGTGGCAACCTCGAAAGGCTCATCGTGACCGGTAAAGTGGATGGGAAAAGGCCTCGTGGACGCAGCCCAATACATTGGTCTGACCAGATCCGCACCGCTCTTGACTCTACGCTATACAATGCCCTTCACACCGCTAGAGACAGATGGAAGAATATCATTCGAATGAAAGTGATGAAGCAGCATTGAGTACGACGCAAGGAGGTCAAAATTACAGCGGTTCAAAGATAGGAACTTCGAATTTCAATTTTCATCGCCGTATGGATAAACTACCACATAGTCTTTGCTAAAAATATCGATAGGTAATTTATCAATGTCGCAAAGATTTGGCTTGAGAAGAAAAAACAATCTTTTTGACCTCAGAACCCCGCAAAAATTCCTGACTGTTGTTTTTGTTTTTTTCGAATGTTTTATTTATAATATCTACTTCATAATTCAAATACCCTTAATCTCTCATGTTTTCCTTGAGGATAACGATACGCTTGTGAAAACACAGAGTATACAAAATGAGAATCACGAACAGTGCGAAACAAGGGTTTTGCAATACTCATAAACGGTTTTATCAATTCCGGACAAAATGTACGGAAAAGGGACTCTTTTAGCTTTTAAATGTCAGTGAAATTGCGATAATACTGTGCGAACTGAATGTGTACGTTTTTTTTTTATTATTGCCAACTTTACTTCTCACTTATTTCTAAATATAGATGTAAAGCATCATAGTTACAAATTACTTAATTAAGTATACATTTCGTCGTGCTCGTGGGAGATCTTTGGACAGTTTATTTTCAGAACGATTATTTTTCCTGGTTTATTTTGTTTCATCTAAAAGAACGAACTATACTACAGTTAAGTGCAAATTAGGAACAAGATTATCAAAGAAGCCTTAAAGGACAAATAAAGAGTTAGGACTCCAGTACAGTCCAAAACTGCCCTGCTCCACTAAGGACTACAAAACGTAATAATGAGTATACGCATGTATATACTATATTATACAAACCGTCATCTACACACATTTTTAACCCACTAATTATTATACAATACCACATTCGCTTCGATATAGGTTTTAATTACGAAGTGCTCATGAACCGTACTACTTACTCCATTATAATAGGTCCAACTTGAACTCGTTGATTGCTTTGTTAATTCGATGATCATATTGTTCCTATAATTAAAAAATATAGGAACAGCTATGATCGTATTTTTTTGGATGATTGGCTGGAATTTTTCAAGTGTCTATTCCTCTATTCAAAAGTGAATGACGTTACAAGCCGGCGCGAGGCTTTATTAATACGTAATGAAGGTTTTATATACCTGCAGTTCTTATTACATTACGCTATAATATGTACACGAAAACGTTCCATTCCAATAATTGCCTCTAACTCCCAGTCTGAACTATCTATAGCACATCGTAGACTTATTCGAGGAATTGTTAAAGACGAAAGGAGAGAATTTCTGCATTCTAGGTATTTTTAGGGTAATCATAAATAATTAGAATATTAGCAACTAAGCGATAATAGATGATTTGAAACCACCGCCAATAAGATCACATCTTTACTAGCCGCACATACCACCCACCATAGTGAAAGCAGTGACGAATATAAGACTGCCAAAGAGCCACCGTTTTCATGTGTATTTTGCACCACTACAGATTAAAAGGTGGAAACATAGGTTACTGACGGCAACTACCTTAACCATCGTTGTTGCTATAAGAATTCGTTCTTACGACTATGCATTACGTTTTAAGACATTGCGACAGTCTTTTAAGAACATTTTCCCGTTCATATGACGGTTCTGGTGCCTGCACTTACTGCCTTATTTTGTAGCAGCAAATATGTCGCCACATAGGAACTAAAGTCGTTAGTTCCTATCACGTTAGCGTGACACAAACCTTGCATCGCACAATCAGAGTTCTTCGCGCGATTTGAACATATACAACCGTCAGAAAAATCACTATGGGGCAGTTGCCCGGACATCCCTTTTCAATGGACGTTTGCGGGACTTTACACCCTACCCATACCTATACCTCTGTAGCTACATCTATGGCGTCATAAAAGAACTAATCCTGCATCGCACAATTAAAGTTCTCCGCGCGATTTTAACATATAGAACAGCCCGAAATCATCTGTCGGGCAGTTGCTCACCAGACATAACACCCGTCAGGTCGGAATAATCCTTTTCTATGGACGTTTGCGGGACTTTACACCCTGTTCCGTATACCTCTAAAACTCATTGCAGCTTGTACTACTTATCTAGTTTCTGGGTAAATTCGCTTTAATGAAACTTTTTTGCAGTTATCACAGTGGAGCCATTGTCACGGTCATTACTCTCTTGCCCTTATCCTATACCCTAATTATTTGTATTAAATATAGGCATTTAAAGGAGCAGTGGTAGCCTAGTAGTAGTCGAAGATTCAAACCCAGACGTGCGCTTTACTTTGTGTAGGTAATTATTTCATTAACGCTGCTCACAAAGCGGTGAAGCGAAACATCGTGAAAGCGACATGTCTTAAAACAAAAAAAAATACAGCCATGTGACATCTACCAACCTGCACTGGCCCGTGTGGTGGATTATGGCCGATTTCCTTTCGTAGAGAGAAAGAAGGCTTGAGTCTCATCAGTGGGAACATTGCAAAGCTGTTTATATACATATACCTAAGCTTATATAGCTGCCTCCTTTACAACCACATCATTCAACTAATCCTTCCATCGCCTTTTGTCTTCCTTTGCCCCTTGCACTCCAAATCATCCATGCGCACTCCAAATCACCCATACCGCGGAAACTCTCTGCGCTTAATGCTCTCCTAGAACAGAGATTTTGATATGTTTTGGGAAGAATGGAAGACGATATTGTCAGAATGTATGAATGTGAGATGAATGTATGACTGTGTATAATATTTATTAATTATGTACCTATCCCTAAAAGTCCTGCGCGACGTGTGACTTGTCTGTTTTAATTCAATTATTGTTTAATATTTTATTGCTTGTCTTTTTTTTATTCTGTCTGTGTTTAAATGGTGTAATTGGCCTTGGCCGTTCTGTTTAAAATTAAATAAATTAATAAATAAATTTGATTTCATTTTTCCTCACCATCTCTCCTTTGCATTAGTGATGCTCCCTTTCAGTAATTATCTGCAATCGATCATATAACTATCTATCAGAACATAACAGACCATAGTATGAATGCCTTTAGTATGAATGCGTCAACCGCCCGTAGCCCCGTACGTAACTAAGTTTACTACGGAGATGAGCCTAGTCTGTCGGTGCGCTAAACTAATACTACCACACCTCGACACACATTGCACGACGATGATAGCTTAAGTATTTATACACTAGTATATATAAAGTCGTAATACATATTAGTATTTGTAGTGAATTCTGGAGTGGCTCCTTGCGTGAAGGAGATAGGACTTTAAGACTTTTTAACAGTGGTGGAGCCGTCAAAAATAGCGAGTTTAACCTTGGCTATACAAAACCCGCATTAAGGAGTCTCTAACCTCCGCTTTATTAAATTTGCTGAACTATACTGAAAGGTGCTGCAAAGAGTTTCAAAATGTGGCTAAGCTTTCGATACGAAAGAACTTAGGTAGTCTAATATCTTCACCACGTTAAGCCTATTTTCCTAGTTCTTGCGTCAGGAAACTATACGAAAATCACAGTCTTTATTAGATTTTTTCCCAATTATATAACAATAGTTTTTATAGCAGAGCTTCATTTGCAAACATTGCCTATCTATATCTGTTTTACTTCACGTGTAAATTGTAAAACACTAGTGAGGAACATGAACGAATAATGAGCTCATATAGTGGTGCAAGAAGAATCGCCAAACTTAAGTGGCATTGGGCAGGGCACATTGCACGCAGAACAGGTGGTAAATGGGGACGAAAGGTTCTGGAGTGGCGACCGTGTACCGGAAAACGCAGCGTTGGAAAGCCTCCCACAAGGTGGACCGATGACCTGGTCACGGTTGCAGGAATCCGATGGATGCGAGACGCACGGGACTGGTCGTTGTGGGGACGGTTGGGGAGGCCTATGTCCAACAGTGGACGTCTTTCGGCTGAAATGATGATGATGAGTGGTGTAAACTGTACCTTGGGATCACTTGCGGTATTGTTCGAAAGAGTTACAGAGACCCTGGAATGCAAAAGGCCACTTAAAGGACACAAGTGGGTTTAGTCAATAAAAGTCTGGCACTTCTCCCGATAATATTCTACATAACAAAGGCCCCCTTGTAGCCTGTAGCACACGAACCGTAAAACATTTTGCAGTACTCTACGCAGTGTCTAGATATTTTTAGCTCAGAGGAAAATTTAAATTCCCTTCTAAAAGGTTTAAAAAGATTGGTACCTACATAACCGCTGTCGTTTATTGTGTCCCACAGGAAGATACCGCTGTTCAAAAAGTAAGGCTCTCATTTTTTTGTGACTAATTTTGTAATCCCTACACCCCAGGCATGTTGTGGGTAGGTGTTAGAAACCAGATAAGTGATGCTCGTCGCAATAATAAATCCCTCTATAACCTTTAGGATGAATGTGGAAAGTATGTAATAAAGTTTACTTGAACATGTTGGGTTAAATACGACTTTGTTCTGCGTATAAAGTAGAAGTAGCCATAATTCATTAATTATCGATTTTAGCTATCACCATCCACATTCCAATCGCAAAAACAAGATTTGATCATGCGCTATGAGTCCCAGCAGGGCTGATGCCCGCTAGTGCCACGGGGAATTTCTGAACCCGTGGACCTAGAATGCAAAGGGGGTGTGGTTTTAGTCAGTAAAAGTCTAATACGACCTCGCGCTCCACCTTAGGGTGGGAGAAGTAATTGGATGATTTTCCACCTCAAAAAAAAAACCCCTGAAATGTGGACAGAGAATTCAAAACGAAATAAGCAATGTTTCGGTTGCCAAAAATATTCCTGTTATAACTTTCAACGAACAGACACAGTATCTTATTCCCTAAAGTTAAATCAAGAGGCTACATAAACATGATTGCCTTTAATTTAGACTTCATTATTCAATCAACTTTGAATATTGGGTTAAAACAACGAATTAATTCTTGTTATTTTGATTTATTTCTACAGAATTCTACACTAATCTAAGCAAGGCTAATTGCTCTTTTTGTGGATCTTTGGGGAGGTTCTATAAACTATGTTCTGGATACATAGATAATTGCAAATTAACATTTTCGCCTGTTACCCTTGAAGCAATCTCGTGAGACCAAGATAGAACTCTACTTACGCATACCCAAATTTCGCCAATGGCGATATAAGATGGGATGGGACCATAACGTGATATGGATGGATAATTAGAATTACGTCATCTCAACAACAACCACGTCCAAATTATAATATAAAATTATTGCTAGTTGAAAAAACTGGTCAAGTGCGAGTCGGACTTGCGCACTAAGGGTTCCGTACAAACTTGAAAGGTAAATTGCGGTTTACGATTTATGACGTACCTATTAAAAAAAACTACTTACTTACTAGATCTCGTTCAAACCAATTTTCGGTGGAAGTTTGCATGGTAATGTACATCATATATTATTTTTTAGTTTTATCATTCTCTTATTTTAGAAGTTACAGGGGGGGGGCACATATTTTACCACTTTGGAAGTGTCTCTCGCGCAAACTATTCAGTTTAGAAAAAAATGATATTAGAAACCTCATTATAGAAATTCGAAATTTTCGAAGACCTATGAAAATGAAAAAAAAAAAAATTGAGTTTCAGTTCTAAGTATGGGGAACCCCCAAAATACATCTACTTACCAAGTTTCAACAGTAAGTATATTTCTTATAGTTTCGGAAAAAAGTGGCTGTAACATACGGACGGACAGACATGACGAATCCATAAGGGTTCCGTTTTTTGCCATTTGGCTACGGAACCCTAAAAACGTTCGTTTTGTATTTTGATATCTCTTGTCTTTATTTTATTTTATTTTATTAGGGGAAAAAACGATATTACAATATATATTACACTTATTAGTAGGTATACAAAACAAAATCAATGTAATAACCACAACATTTTCCACATATTAACATGTCTTAAGACAAAGACATCACAATCATTTTATACTCCATTCGACATAAGATTAGACATTTAAACAAACCATTTTTACTGTCCGTTCAACCGATTTTGACTTTTATTGCGTTGGTGGCATGATGAATGGCGGCTGCAGTACCTAGTTGGTATTGTAACCACTTTTTTGCTTTCAATGCCATCCTTATGCCTACGGAATAGAAGTCAAACTCGGTTGACCGAAGAGTAAAAAGGTGTCTATCTTATTTCAAATGGCGTATTAAAATTATTAAAACTACATGCCTACGTAATTAAAAATCTAGGAATCATGCGTGACCTTCATTACTGCCACTTAAACTGACGTGATTATATATATATGTATAATAACCTGACATTTAGCTTGACATTTAACACAAATAATATTTTCACTTTGGAACAGTTAAATATATTTATATTGCAAACAATTAAGTTGTTTTGTGGAAAATCATAGTTATTATTCCCAGCAATTGTGGGTATGAAAACAGACCCGTGGCCTCCCACAGACTACCCACGCGGGCAGAATGCCCTTCCCTTGTTTATTTTTATTGTATCAATGAAACCTGTTAATAGATTATGTTCTCGTCTCTGTTCTGCTGATGTTTATACAGGGCAACTTTTAATACTTTGGCAATCTTTCAAGGGGCGAAATTACTTAAGAATTTAAACAGGACTAACTCTGAATCACAAAAATAGTCATTTTTTTCTAAATTTAGTTAAATTGTTTTTTTTTTTTATATTTCTGAATCGAACCCATAGTAAAAAAGAAATAAAGACTGTTGATTTAGTTATAGAATCAATGCTGATGTCTGAGAATTCCAGTTAGGACTAAAAAACCTCAAAGGGTGTTTTTTTTTTGAGAAAAAGAATTAACTCATACGGATACAAGGGACTAGGTGTAGCGGCGCAGTTCGGGAGAAGCCACGTCTAGAAGATAGATAGATAGATATACTCTTTATTGTACACCATAAAAAAATACAGTAGGAGCATAAAATTAATAGGGTGTAACAATGGGCGGTTTTAGCATCGCTAAAAACGATATTTTACAAAACCTTTGGATGGAATCGACAGAGAAGGAGATAGTTCGTGGCGCTTCAATAAGCTATACTCAATGCATGATGATTGAATAATGCAGACAATAAAGCAGTCCAGATACGAATGACTAGCAATCCCCGCCTGCGTCACGTGCGCTGCTGCAAGAATGTTAAAATGACCCACGTGCTAAATGGCACCGAGGATTATCTGACATTTGGTAAGGTTAAAGTTCTAAGTAGATCTAAGAGTTCTAAGTATAGTGAGCAATGAAAGAGATGCTCTTGATTTAATACTAGCTTTTGCCCGCAGCTTCACCCACTTATATAAAAAAATATAGCCTATATCAATCAGGAATAAAGCAGCTTTCTATAGGTGAAAAAATTTTAGCAATCGGACCAGTAGTTTTAGCAATTACCTCCTACAAACCAAATAAACAATCTTTACCTCTTTATAATATTAGTGAAGATTAAAACTGTTATTATTGTGACTAATACATATTACAGAAAATAATGATGCCTTCGTTTAATATCACAGAAAAACAATTTTCTTTATTATCTAACAGACATGCCATAGGAATCTCCCCAAGGGATGTCAAATAATTCGGTAGAAGAACTTTCTGTAATTAAGTTACATATGTATAATTTTGATACGTCAATTACTTCTAATAATTCTTCTAATTGGAAACGATTATAGCTATCGATAAACATAGCAAAAAAAACTTACTGGGATTAAAAACAAAAAGTTATCTAAAATGATGACACTGTAACCATTACATGACATTACAATGTCTGATACTGATAAGAGGAGAAATAAATGAATATTTTCGTGACTAGCGCGTTGTGTAGGTATTTACGTTGTGGAGCTGTGGGTGGAGTGAGAGGGAGTGTCAGACTTTTACTGACTAAAACCCACCCGTGTTCGTTCTGTTGCCCTTTGCGCACCATCCAGCCTTGCTGACAGGCACAATGTGGGGCACGTGAAACACGGCTGTAGCTTAGGTAGACCATATCCTGGAATAGTACATAGGATACTTTTTATCCCGTGAGTATATTCTCTTGGGATAATTCTATTTTAACCCGGACAGAATCTAGTGTAAAATAAATTTAAGATAATCACGACGTTCACGTCACGCTTCATTTTCATTCTGTCATTCAAAAACGTCTGGCACAGTTGAATTCATCACTTATTATTAACTTTCGTCACCAATATAAATAGTTTAATAATAGACTAGAGAGAGCAGCCAGAGACTACAATGTTGCCACCTAGGTTGACTGGAATGCCTAAGGCATTAAGTTTGCTATTGAACCTTTAGTTGCATGAAGATTAAATAAATAAAGAGTTTTATTATTATAACCTGACTAGCGATCCGCTTCAGTTTCGCACGGGTATCAGCAATCTTTGAAATTCTCGGTATTACTCTACTATAACATACATGTAATATATACCTAAACCGTCCTTGGTAATCACTGTATATTGGTGAAAACCACATAAAAATACATTCAGTAGTTTTTTTAGTTTATCGCAGATGGACAGACAGACGAAAGAGACTTTGTATAATCCAAAGTAATATTATAAATTCGAAGACATGTTACCTCCACCCACCCGCACTGGGCCCGCGTGGTGGATTACGGCCCATTCCCTCTCCTAGAGAGGAGGCCTGAGTCCCAACAGTGGGATCATTATTAGGCCGACTATGCTATGCTAATATTATAAATGTAAAAGTAACTTTGTCTGTTACTTTTTATGACTTTAAACCGCTAAACGGATAAAAATGGAACTTGGCACACGCTTAAACCATGTCCTAGAATACAACATATAATAATTTTCATTCTGGGAGTATGTTCCCATGGGTTATAACGCGGGCGAAGCCGCTAACAGAAGGTAGTATAATATACGCATAAGAAATTGTTTTCATATCTTGAAAAAAATATTTTAGAAACAAGCACAAAAGTAGAAAAATACAGTAGAGGAGTCCTAGTGGTAACGGCCCCGACTTACGAGTTGTAGGTTGCGGGTTCAAACCCAGTCTGCCGGATTACTTTGTGTAATTTATTTCATCACCACTACTCTCAAAACGGTGAAGGAAAACATCGTGAGGAAAGTGGCATACTGTCCTAGAGACAAAACTTCGAAGACGTGACATCCACCAACCCGCACTGGGCCCGCGTGGTGGATTACGGCCCATTCCCTCTCCTAGAGAGGAGGCCTGAATCCCAACAGTGGGAACATTATAAGGCCGACTATGCTATGCTATGCTAAGCACAAAAGTTAAGTAGTCTTATATTTTTTATCAACTTTACGAGTTGCTACCCGTAAACAACTTTTTTTCTCTTTTTCGCGCAGGTTTTTTTTTACATAGCATGGGTAGGATGACAACAGGACGAAAATATGCATCTTTAAGATGAGAGAAAAGGATAGGTAGCTACATTGTATGAACCCGACAGCTGTCACCCGCACCATCCAGCAATTGTAGGTTAGGTTGATCAAGAGTTAGTAAAAGCCACGGTTAGACTAGCAAATCGTGAAGATGAAACTATTTATAGCCGCGCTAGAAATTAACTCGGCGGCTATGCATCGGACGGGTGAGATCTTAATTATAAGCGGGTTCACTAAGATATTAACATTTTTTATTTATAGAACAGATTGCAAGTTTTCTAGAAGCTTTTACCTAAATGGTTTTCTTGAAAATAATGAAAATAGTTTTAGCGAATATCAAGACTAAGACTTAATGAGTAAGTAAGGCCAATGAGGGTAATTTGTTGCATGTTATCTAATATATAAAAACCGAAATCCTCCGAAATGGCTTGACCGGTTTTTATTTATGAAATCTTTTGTGCATATTTGGTAGGTCTGGGAATAGGTCGTAGGCTATTTTTTACCCTTCTACCCCCACCCTATTTTTTTTCTTTGATAATTTGGGGTTAGCTAGTGTTCTTATGTTATTATTCTATCAAATACGACGAATTCGCGCGCTTCAAGGCTACAACAAAAAAAGCAAACTCCATTGATGCGGTAATGTTTAATTTCACCGTGGTTGTTAACTTTATTGCTATCATAATTCAAAATCTATTTTTGTTAACCATTTATTGGGTAAACCTGCCAATTTTACTATTCACTTATGGAAGAGTTCGGTAGTTTTATGCAGAGAACGTTCAACACAATATTGGTTAGTTTGGCAAGCCATTTCGAGATGCAACACCTGCATGGCAGCACATCGACAATACACATAAAAGTTAACTGGGGCTCGGAATAGGTGAACAGTATACATAATTCAATATTTAAACTGCATCGTTGTTCCTTGTCTCCAACTATACAAATGTTTTCTAGTATTCCCCAAACGAATATTTCTCACAGTGCTATCACAAAAACGTAATGTCTTATCGCGTGTCCATTAATTATGATAAAAAATCGTGAACAATGCTTTGTACAAGCAGCTAGATAGTAAAGGACATTGATCTACGCTGCCTTCACATTTTTCTGTGTTTATCTAACATGGTTATTAAATTCCTGGCACATGGCGCCGAGGCCAGCTTCGGGTTGCAAAAATCTTAGGTATATTTTATATTATGTGAACACAAAATTGTGTCACTGTGTGATTAGTTGGATATTGTGGTTAGTACGAACATTTGGAAGTTCTAATCCATTAAAGATCTTCGAAAAACGCTTACGGGTAGCTAGTAGGTAAGGTACAGACAGATGCATCAGTTAAGTACCCCTCTCACATTAAAATGCCTAAAAAATTAGGGAGTTGATGAGCTGTCCGTACATGATTATGCATGGACCTTTATTCAGCCGAATAAACCTGGCTAGAGTAACATCTTCATGCAATTTAAGTCACGAGTTGAAGAGTGTAGATATGAAGTGAATGTCAGCGTATATAACGGCGGTATAATTAGATCACAGTCATCAAGGCAGACGCACGTGACGCCACTCGCTCCGTGAGTGACCGGTCTTTTCATTCAAATGTCTGGATGGTCGGATCGAAGTGAATGCGCGCGCATCTCCGCCATACTGACGACACGAGACACTGGCTTGGCTTATTCTACTTGAAGAACTTGAACACTATTGCCTCAATCGTCGATATTACCATCTCTGGAACAGTCTATTTCGTCCAACCGTAAAAAAAAACATTTCTTCTGCCTAATATTAAGCCAATACTGCCATAAAGGCAACCCCAAAAAACAAAATGGTTTGCTAGCGACAAAAAATATTGATAGTTTTCGTGCTCTGCCCTAATTCCAATTGGCTGTCTGTTACAGTTTTTACTCAATTTCGACGTCAGAATATAAACCAAACTTGTAGTAACAAAGGAAAATGTGTAAGTAGCGATTCTTTTTTTTATCTAAGGCCATCCAAGGATAACCTGAAACATATTTTACGTTATAAACAAGATAGGGAAACTCGATTAAAACTTTCATGAATTTGGTAAATTCCGCGACACTCCCGGCTCCCAGACTGTTTTGAGGTTCTTCTTGATGACTGAAATTTTTCGTCACATTGCGTTATTTCCAGTTACTTAGATACTTATGACTTTATATCTTTCTTTATAATTACCTTATCTACTCTCGTAGTCCAAAAGAAAGTAATTTTTTTAAATAAGAAGAAAAATCTTTTTCAAAAACAGTTAATGGACGTAACGTTTTTATGAGCCTCACTACGACCAACCTTAAAGCCATCTGGTGTTGGGGTTGCTAAGTTTTAAACGGGTCGAACGTTTCGAATGTAAGTCAATGTGTCAGGGGCGCGAACGTATAAAGAACCGTTCGGAAATGTGGGTCGCGAACCATCGCGGGGACCCCTACCTCTCACCCCTACCCGCCGTCATCTCCATCCATTTTAAAGCTATTATAGCCTTTAATATCCGATTAAAGGGTTCAGTTCTAATGGTTTAGGATGTTAAATTACGTTTTAGGCGGGAAATGTGATGTGATTATTTTTAGGAGTAAACCATAAACTATTTTTTATTAACTGTATGACTTTAACATTACAACAGTAATGTTAACTGAAGTCACATAGTGATTATTCAAGATGGGACATGGTGAACCTTAATCTTGAGATCCAGGAACCAAACCTTAGGGACACCGCTCATGGTTTTGGAGTAGTTACTGACTACACTCAGTTTTGTTTTTCACTTCAAGCCCCATCTTAAACTACCGCTCTGTATTGTACAAGTCGTGGCCAGATCTTAGAAATTGATTAAGTACTTCATGATATGGGCGATATGGCCAAGTAAATCTGGCCAGACCGTTTTAAACGTTAAAGTTTGATGATATTTCAATCCTCATTTGACCTACTACAACACAGGGAATCCTATAATAGTGTGGGGTGCAGGGCTTCATCTACGTTTGTAAAAATGAGACAATAAATATATATTTTTTTTATTATTTATTTATTTTTATATACTTTATTGTACACCAAGATAATAAATGATACATATGAGCCTTATATCAAAAACATACAATTGGCGGCCTTATCGCATTCTGCGATCTCTTCCAGGCAACCTGGTATGGAAAGAGATTGTCTGGACATTAAATGGGGTTGCACTTGGTGCATTACAAAAAAAGATAAACAATTGGAGACAAAAACAAAGGACATACTTAACTCTAAAATACATAGTTAAATTCATACATACTAAATAATTATATAGGCAAGGAAAAAAGTGACAACTACAATTAATTACTTTTTTTTATTTATTACTTTTTTTAGACTTTTTATTATCATAGAAATCCTACATCAATGATATGGCCAAACGAGGACTGACATAACATCAAATGTTAACGTTTAAATGATCTGGCCAGTTTTATTTGGCCATTTAATTTTCATGAAGTGATCATCACTTCTAAGATCTGAACAATAACATTCTATTTTCATTTAATCTATTTTATTTATTCATTGTTTTATTAGTTATATGGTGCTTTATCTATACTAATATTATAAAGCTGCAGAGTTTGTTTGTTTGTTTG
Source organism: Mythimna impura (assembly GCA_905147345.3). Lineage (NCBI taxonomy): Eukaryota > Metazoa > Arthropoda > Insecta > Lepidoptera > Noctuidae > Mythimna > Mythimna impura. The sequence continues at coordinate 17,942,461 of LR990356.1, read as the reverse complement.
TTTGAACGCGCTAATCTCTGGAACTACTGGTCCGATTTGAATGTTTCTTTCAGTGTTGGGTAGTCCATTTATTGAGGAAGGCTATAGGCTATGTATTTTTTTCAAAATTAGGGATCCGTAATAAAATTGCTATTTTGTAACACAAGGTGTAAAATCGAAAACCTATTTTTGCGTGCGCTGCAAAAACTATTGACAATAGAACAAAATGATGTACTACGGGTTTGTAGATCCCATTAAGACCTACAAAAAAGTCCGCGAGAACATATATCTAGCTATCATGGTTTAATCACAATAACCGATTTTGTGTTCAAAATAATTATTAAATCGTCTGAAGAAAAAAAAAACTACGTTAAATATTTATCGTAATATTAATCTTCATCGAAATTAAGCATTATGTTATCAAGAGTATTTATGTAGAAGTAAAATACTTTTTGTTTCATCTCAATCGGATATTTCGTTTAAAAGTTATCACGTGTGTAAGATGTTAAGAGTTGGTACCTATTAATGAGTTATGGGCCATAGAGTTTTTTATCAACATAAAATACTGTAATAATCTTTTTCGAAATATATTTGTTGATGAGATCAAGAAGATGCAGTCCATTATCCACAGGAATTTCTTAATTCTTTAAACCCGAGTGGCCTCCCCCCACATTCTCTCAAGTTAAAAATTGGTGCCCCAATTATTTTATTTAGAAATCTTAAGCCACCAAATTTATGTAACGGGACTCGACTTCAGGTTAAATTTCTTCGCAATAACGTGATCGTTGCAACAGTTTTGACTGGTCCAGCGGTTGGTCAAACAGTACTTATACCTCGGATCCCAATGATTCCAAATGATTTGCCTTTTCATTTTAAAAGAGTCCAATTCCCAATTAAATTATCTTTTGCCATAACGATAAATAAATCACAGAGGCAAACATTTAAATATGTAGGATTAGATTTACGGCAAGACTGTTCTTCGCACGGCCAACTATATGTCGCGTTGTCAAGATCAGGTTGCGGAAACAATCAATATATTCTTCTGCCACAAGAAAATAAAACGAAAAATATAATTTCCCGGTTTAAAGTGGACGGACACTCCCGCCTATAGTCGTAATTCTTATGTGTCTGGCTGAATGTCGAACAGATAGACAGCTATTGCCTGCGACTTATACAATTTAACTTAATCTACCTATATTTTTCTTAATATTATAAAGCTGAAAAGTTTGATTGTTTGTTATGAACGCGGTAATCTCGGGAAATACTGATCTGATATGAAAACTGTTTAAATATTCAATAGTCCATTTATTGAGGGAGGCTATATTTATCTCGGTATTTCCACGGAAACGAGAAAAACGCGGGTGAAACCGCGGGGCACAGCTAGTCATTTTTATAATGCAACATAATAATTAAAGCTGTTCATATGATTGTGTAAGCCGTATAAATCTGTAGTAGGCATCCATAGCAGTATTCATATTTTAATATTGTTCCCCATAAATAAGAACCATTCAGTTGTTTTTTCAGTCCAAAATCCACAAAAACACTATGTACCTACCCATACATCAAAGAAATTACTACAAAGACGGTACTCTACTCAAGGATATCTTAGGGCAATGAACACAGAGCTTGGTTTGGTTCTAGTCTAGCGTGGGCGGGATGCCACTATTTGGTAGCTGAACGCCTCGAGGCGCCCGTCTGTCTGCCGTCATATTCCTCTGCAGAGCTGAGAGAGCCAAATAGGTCAACAACATGGAAACAAAATAATGTAGCAATAACATTAGCCGCTACATAAGTTAGGTCAACGCGTTTAGGGAAATTAAATGACACTATATAGTGCTTTAAACTGTCTTTCAAAATATTATTAAAGCTAATTCTTAACGACGATGTTACGAAAAGGCTACGGGAATGTTCCAAAGTTAATGTGGCCCTGGGACACAAAGGGCATCTGGAGGAACATAGGCCAGGTTTCAGTAAAAGCCTGACACTCCCTGTCTCTCCACCCAGAGCGAGAGAAGTAATTTGATGATTTGCCACCTCGAAAAAAAACGGGTGTTACGAAAGGCAGCAGTGAAATTTTATCTGGCGCACATGAACTAGAAGTGCTGATCACAAGGGGTTTTTCAATATACTAGCGGTCCCGACAGACGTTGTTTTGTGCGAAAGCTGGGTTACCGTCAGAAAAAAAAATTGAGATCCCAATCGCAGCGCCACCCTACCGGGTCCATTTGTATTTTCAAACCGTCCAGGGATCCACTCAAATATACACACAAAATTTCATCCAAATCTGTCAAGTCGTTTAGGAGTTGGGTGGCAAACACACGTAAAGAAGAATTATATACCTATATAAAGATGTAGGTAGGTAGCTAATAAAACCGGTCATTGTGTTAATCCCGGACTTCTACCAATAACTCGCAATACCGAAACTATCCTGAGTACAAATAAATGAATGAAAAAAAGTTTGCGAAAGAAAGGGTGAAGTATTAGGGTACTGTTACTTATTTATTTACGGCGGTAGGACTTACGAAAAGTTCGTAAAAGTACCAATTCTTTTCCTTAGAAAAACCAAAATAAGATATAGGGCTACACTGCTTTTAACCCAATTATTTGGAGAAGTATTTTATCACACCAAAAACATAAATGTAAAAGAATGCCAAGCTCTCTACAATGGTTTTGCTTTTAAAAAAGTGTACCATGTTCTATCGAAGTTCCTTAAATCACAGCTCAGCAGTTGCTTTAATAAATGTTCTGTGAAATACGATACAATCTTATTCACCAGTTCCACACAACGTTCTATAGTAAACGCAAACTGCATAAATTTATAACTTTATCTTTTGTGAGATGATTTTTGTAGTGTTAAGTAACGTAATGGTGTTGACCTATTGTAACTACTTAATTCACCTGAAAGTATTTCAAGCTTTTGATAAGTGAGTGAATATGAGAGCAAAGTAGTGATTATCGGATGTCATTATTTCGTGAATAGTAAGAAGCCTTTCTTTTAATCATTTATTTCTAATAATGACTGACCTGTTGGTCTAGTAGTCAGTGGCCCTGACTGCTATACTGATGGTCGTGGATTGAATTCCCACCCAGGACAAATGTTTGTGTGACGAGCACGATCATTTGTTCTGTCTGGGTGTAATTTACCTATAATATTTATGTATGTATTTTTTTTATAAATATATTTATCAGTTGTCTAGTATCTACTCATATCACAAACTCTGCTTCGTATGGGACTAGATGGGGTTGTGTGAAAAGTTGTGGAATACATTATTATATTATATAATATAATCAAAATTGAGAATTTAGTAATTAGAAAGGTGTCTTCTTAGACATTAAAACTGCAAGCGTGTAGGTAAGAACGATTTATAGATTACTCTAAACTGTCAATAGTTGGCTCTAGTTGGCATATAATCAATGACTTTTTAAATATTTTGTAATATCTCTTTTAAATCATGTAGTTATAGGGAGGTCAAAACTTGACCAAAACAGTTCGTGTTATCTAACCCACGGTCGGTGTGTCGCCATGCTGCTTTTCCAACTTGGCTGACACTCTGCCGTGTGTCTAGATTTGTGGTTAAGTCAATATGAACAAGTATAACAAAGCATATGATGGTAAAAGTGAGAGGTTTGTCTAATGGCAAAGAGAAAATTATATTGTGATTTTATTAAAAGTAGTATTTTCTGCAACTTTCCAGCATTATCGTCGGACGTAGAGCACACGTATCAAAAGCAATTATGTAGCATCTAAAGAGAAACATTGGCAACCAATATAATGTAATCCTCTTGCGACTTGGTTTCAATCTAACCATTAAGAATACACTCTCCTAATGGAAACGTATTACAGTGAAACTATCTCGGCTGGATCTTATTAGATAACACAATATTTTATTTGTAGATATATTGCTTGAATTAGTAACACATTCAGGTGTCTAGACTCGACTTAATGAAAATTACTGAATTGTATGTGTGGGATACTAAAAGCCTAATCAAGGCAGAAACCATAAGGATAGCTTTTGTTATTGGTTCACTAAAGTATCGAGAAACTACTTTAAATATATATGACACGATAGGTGCGGTTGCGGCGTGATTTTCTGCTGCGTTACGTCACAGTATAGATAATATGGAACAGTACGGAAACTACCTACAAATATTCGAAACGGCACACTCACACAAACATACGCATCGACGAGACTCCTAAGCGTTTCTCGCGGTCCTGTCAGTAGCGAATGCCGCTTAGGAGTCTCGTCGATGCGTTTGTTTGTGTAAGTGAGCCTATACTGTGGTTACGTGTCGATGGTTCGATTTTCACGCGGAACAAATATTTGTATGACCTACAGGTGATTGTTCCGGGTTAGGTGCTTACTGTATGTAACTTTACATGTTTGTGAACGCACCCACGATATAGAAGTAATTCCTAGTGTAGGGCAACGTTTTTATTTTTATTAAAAAAAAAGTTAGGATGCGATTTAAGTTTCGACAGTGCAGTCTTATGTAAAATGTCTTGTATAACTGTTCTACATTTTTAGTTCACGTTATGCAGGTGGTCAATCTGGCAAGCGCCCAAATATTGAATCGGTAAGATCTGCAAACCCTTAAATTGACACTGTTCGACAGAATTGAAATCGGAAAATTTCGAAATAAAGGGGCCGTAACAAAAATATCGTAAATGTAGGTGGAAAAATCAGGACCCAGTAGACTGGTCCAATTTGTCACGGAAACGAAAACCATTAGAGTTCTTAGAAATAGATGTCGAGTAATAGGATGGGTATCATGGGATCCTTTACACGAGATGAATACCTACTTACTGAGAATAAACGGAGGGTTATTTTGACGTGTGCCACGGCCATTCAAACACGGTAACATTTTTTTATGAGGTGGGAAATCATCAAATAAATTCTCCCGCGTAGAGTGGAGCAAGAGGGCTTGTCAGACTTTTAGTGACTAAAACCCACGTGTCGACGACGAAGTGTCAACTCCTTTAGGGAAATTACCGTTATCGCGATGATGAATTATTGCTATCGAAGTCAAGAATTTTGAACTGAAAAAACTGGGCAAGTGCGAGTCAGACTCGCGCCCTGAGGGTTCCGTACAAACTTACCTATGTAAATAGTTCAATTCCGGAATGGATTCTCGGAAGATTTTCACAAATCGCAAAAAAAAAAATTGTGACGTAACAAAAAATTTACAGTTTTTGTACTATAAGACCTTGCTTTATGTCAAATTTCAGGATTCCGGGTCAACGGGAAATACCCTATGAACTTTGATTTCCTCGAGTGTGTCGAAATATATGTTTTTTGCCACATAAACCAAAGTATCTTTTTTGCTCGTTAACTTACAAGTTTGTTTTTTTTACAGCTTCAAGAGTCCGCAGACTTGAGTACTTATATGGTTTTAATTTCAACTCGATACCTTCACGCGTTCCCGAGATAAAGGGTCTTGACAGACAGACGGACAACAAAGTGAATCTGTAAGGGTTCCGTTTTTTCCTTTTGAAAGGTACGGAACCCTAAAAATGTGATATATATTTAATAATATGATATATATTTAATTTTGTAATACTGATGGTGTAGTAGTGCCCCATAATAGTGACGGCAACCATAAAATAGACTCGTGGTTTGTTAGGAAATATTTCCACATTTTAATTGAATGCAGTTGCAACTAATAAAGCGCTGCGAAGATTTTACTAAAGTATGCGGAAAAAACACCTTTAAATTAAAAGCGATAAAAGATGATTTTCTTGAAAACTGTCCGTTGGGTGGTATTAGTAGGCACGGAGAGCGTCAACTAGTTAGCGCCTATTCTAAGGCATTTTAAAGTGAGAGGGGTACCCAATTGATGCTGTTGTCTGTACCGTCGCTTTGTTCCTTCATTTCCCCTTTACGTTCCCTGGGGCTAGGGTTAGGGCCCCTTTTATTTTTTGTTTTCGGGGGGAAACCTTCAAAAGGCGCCTGGACTTTTGGGGAAAAACCCAGGAGTGTGGGATCTTTACCTCACTAAAACCACCCCGGTGATCACCATCACATGAAAGAGGGCCCCGTGACCTCTTAAAAGACTACCCCGGAACCCCCTCTGTACAACGCCTGCTAGGGCACATCCCTGAAGAGACTGTGAGAGGTCTCCTCTTAGCCTCGTTGTCCACGGTAGCACGTGATCACTGAGCCACCGTCTTTCCTCAAGTCACTTGGCCGGCGGACAGAGTCCCCACTCTCGAGAGCCCGTGACCTCGGAGTCCCGCCTACCTTAAATGTTACGGGGTTTCAGCGTTTTAGGCGTCGAGGCGGTTGGCCCTCTGACGTCTCCTTCTTCGAGTGGGATCGGTCCTCTCACGATCCCGTCAGCGGCCTCCTTCTGGACCATCACGATCTCACAGAAGGACGCCATTTCTCTCCAGAGGGCTAGGGCCCTGGCCATGGAAACTCTTTCAAACGTTCCCGGAGCCCTAGCAAGCAAACACGGATACATGTGTTATCTGCGCGAAGATCTGGTTACATTCCAGCGGTACGTATCGTAACTGTTTGATAAATAACATGATGCACGTATTATTAGCATTTGGATTCATTATGAAAACAATACTGTTATGATATACGAGTAATATTTAGTTGTTTTATTTGATACTGATTCATTTTCGCTGTGGATATATAGGTTCAAATGTAATTTGCGTAATGTCAGGGATGCTCTTTTGGGAGGGCTGCGAGATTCTTTGAAATAGTTACTGTGGCCCTGGAACGCAAAGGGCAACTGAAGGGACATGGGTGGGTTTTTAATCAGTCTTCTTTTCATGTCGATGTAGGTACTCAAACTATTTTTTTTCTGACCAGTATTTGGCAACCTGTAAGTGCAGGTGGTTGTGCAGGATGGGCAGCATAGCAGGTGATGCATGTCCTGTGCAGCCGCTCCACACTGGCATCGTGTTAGAGATGGGTCGAGAAAGCCCCATTTGGCTGATTGTTTTTACAGGCAGCGGCCAACCTGGGTCCACAGTCGGTTAAGAAATTTCCAGATTGATTGGCCACTGTACTTCGCGTCCAGGGGGAGATGTTCTGATGGGGTAGGAAAAGTCTGACACTCCCTCTCGTTCCACCCAGAGAGGGAGAAGTTACTTATTTGATGACTTCCCACATCAAAAAAGGGATGCTAGATTAACTTAAATCAGTTGCTACAAATCTCGGATGCAGATAAGCAATTTTGTTGCCTAACCTGTGTTACTTTCAGTAAAACTTGAAGATAAGGTAAGATTTTGGTTTAACCGCAATGCGGTACTAACGTGTATAAGGAACGTTATTGTTTATTTTACGTTTATTTTTATGTACCTACTGACTAACATTATTTTTCCTCATAGGTTTTTTTTTAACGATAACAAATGCCTCTTTACTTTCTATCAATTTTCATTTCACCTAATACAATCATTTTATTAAACTCAACGTTGAAGTCAGTTTTAAATAAAATAAAAGAATTTTATTGACTGAGAAACAGATGAAAAAAATACATACAGTCGAACATAGAACATCCTCCTTTTTTACTCTAAAATATATATTATGTTTTAAACACGAGTTTGTTTGATAAATTAACTTAATGAATAAACTCATTGAATGTGATATAATCACGGATATCGGATATAATAGATTTACATTTATAATTTTTAGAAAAACAAAAATATATATAGGGACTGTAAGTGGATTTATTTCTCACTAGCTGTGCAGGAGTTCGCCAAGGTTGCATAGTTTCAGAGATGATAATGAGAATTGCCTTGGAAGATTGGACAGATGGGGTCGTAATTGGTGGTAGAAGGATCTCCAACTTGCGATATGCGGATGACACGACCTTATTCGCAACTAGTGCTCGTCATATGGAAGATCTGCTGCATAAGATGGAAGCTACAAGCCGTGAATTTGGATTGAAAGTAAATCGCACAAAAACCAAAATGATAGTTGTCGACCGCGCCAATAACAACTTACCAGGGATCACATAGGGAATTGCGAGGTCATCTAATCATTATCTACCTTGGGGCGTTAATATCCAAAGAAGGCGGGTGCATAGACGAAATCAAGCGGCGCATGGCGATCACTAGGTCAGCTATGGATAAAATGAAAAAGATATGGGGTAATAGGAACATTACAAAGACCACGAAACCCAGGCTCGTTTATTGTCTAATTCCCCATTTTCCTCTATGCATCGGAGACATGGACTCTTTGTGAATACGAAAAGAAGAAAGTTGACGCGTTGGAGATGTGGTGCTGGAAACGGATGCTAGGAGTATCGTGGACAGAGTTTCGTAGGAATGATGCCATATTAAAAGAACTCGGCATCAGACAACGCGTATCATCCACAGTGCAATCGCGCATTTTGACCTTCTTCGGCCATGTATCTCGTCGTGGTGAAGACCCATAGAGCGTCTCGTAGTGCAGGCCAAAGTTGAGGGCACCAGGCCACGTGGTAGATCACCAATGAGATGGATAGACCAGATCAAGGTTGCAACTAAGTGCTCGGTTTATGAATGTACCCGGAAAGCTGCAGTCCGCGATGAATGGCGCCGTATTACCAAGATGATCACTCATCGTGATTCACAGTGATAACCACGACCACTCTGGCAAGAGTGTACCAACTGAACTGAACTAAAACTTTGGAACCCCGTTTCATCCCCTTAGGGGGGTGAATTTTGGAAAATTCTCTTGGTGCCTTCGTCATAAAAGGAAGCCTTGTGCAAAATTTCACTATCCTAGGTAGTTTCGGCTGGGCGTTGATATGTCAGTCAGTCAGTTAGTTTCTCTACATATACATATATGTATATAGATAGATGGTTGATAACACAGCATAGTTTTGGATGATTTTCAATAATGAGCCGTCCATCGATTGGACTGACCTGTATATCATATCATAATACCCGAGTTCACGACCAAAACTGTACATTATTAATGAACACGGTTTCATAAATTGATATTGAACGTTGAACCTACCTATGTTATATATCATTTAACAAAATCATGTATTTGAGAAAGCTTTTTATGAATCCATCAATGGTAATACCTTTAGCTGAGATGTGTAGGTAATCATATCAACAAGATGATGAAATATGACCGATTTTGCTCAATGGATATGATATTTGACAAGGTTAGTTGAAAAGTGCACAGTTCATCTTAGAACATGGTGACATATTAATAAAGAAACGGAAACAGATTTGCTTTCTTTTAACCACAATTCTTTGAATCTTCTGATGGCAAGCGATTAATTGGTTGTTGCTGAAGCTCTGTCGCTAAGAAGTAGGTAAACTATTTACTAATGAATTAAAAACCTACAAAGCCTACCTTAGTTTAATTGTCACAAACTCCGGCAGGGAATTCCACTCCTTAGCGTTACCTAAGCATAATTGCGTATTGTCCTGTAAATAAACACAGGACTGACTACACCAAATTATGCGTACGCTGTTGAATCTCTACACGCAAAACCCCGTGGCGGTGACGTCACATTTCAGGGTGTTTATCCTTTTTCTGTTACTTGACATTTTCCCTTCCACCAAATTTTAAAAGTTTCTAACTTAATTGTGAAAACATTAGGAAAATGTTTTCTATTTCCGATTTTGGATACTTAGATTCTTTTACCCGATAAAAAAAAATTTAAAAAATGAGTCGATTATGTAGGTACCCAATTATAGTATTGCCAAAACGTTTTGTGCGTAGGGGACTTAGGTTACGTAGCTGTTTATACGCTCTACGATAAAATTAACAAAGATACCGCATGAACAGTAACACACAAAGTAAAGGACAGAATGATAAGATAAGGTAACAAAAAAAAAAAAACTGCGAAATCTGAAAATAATTTCAGATAACAGTTAAGCGACCAAAGATCGGATAAACGAGCAAGATTTGGTCCGAGCTGACCTTTCAACTTTCTCATAAAGTTAAAAGCCTTAGAGAAATACAAGCTTTTATTGGCACATCCAGTGAAATACACAGCGGGAGTGAAATAGATGAATAAATAAACTAAACTGATTCTACACAACCACTTTGCATGCATTTTAGCTGTTATTCAATGCTCCAAATGATTACGGTGTATTTGATTTGTGCAAAATCATGAATATTGGAACATTTGGAACTATTAACTAATAATTGGGAGTTGATATTTTGATATTGATTGGGAGAGCATGAACTGAAGTTAAAACAGTCAGTCAATACTAAATACGTACACACTTAGGTACTACTCGTATTTATATTATATACGTGGGGCATACTGAAAGTCTCTGGATTTGGCCACTTACAATAAAAGAATGAAAAAAACAATTATAGAATTCGAAAATGGAACTCTTTGCGAGTATGTTACTTTTTAATTTGCGAGACTGTCATTTGTTTTTTCATTGTGGCGTCGTTTCGAAGTATGTTTGTCGCTATCAAAAGGAATTTAACTCGTGAACATTTTCGTTCAATGATTTTTTATGATTTTTATTGTGGCATAAATCAACAAAAGAAGTGCCAGAGACTTCAATTGACATTTGGTGATGAAGCACAATGTCGCAGCTCTATATATTCTTGGTTTGGAGAATTTAGACGTGGACGTGATCATCTCTATGACGAGGTACGAGGTAAGGTCGGCCGGCGACTGCGGTTACAATCTCGAATATTGACACCGTACGACAACTTATTGAAACTGACAAAAAAATTACTTGCTAGCAAATTCGTGCTTTGTTAGGCATTAGAATGAGCCAAGTGCAAAACAATTTACATGTGCATCTGAAGGTTCGGAAGCTTTGCACTCGATGGACCAAATGACTTAACGGAGGACCAGAAACAACTGCGTGTCTAGTGGTGCCTTAAATAGATAAACAAGTTTAGTGAAGAACAGTCATTAAGCTGTCTATAATATCGTGACAGGTACGAAACCTGGGTGTACTGCTTTGAACCCGAAAGAAAAAGCCAGTCGGCAGAGTGGGTCTTTCTTTTTGAAGATTTGCCGGTGAAAGTTAAGAAAAGTCGAAGTGTTGGTAAAAAAAATGGTTGCTTCTTTTTTCGGCAAATTAGGACATTACACTACTGTATCGCTTAAGGATAGTGACTGCAGATTGGTATGTCAACACTTGCTTGCCCAGAGTCTTAGAAAAAGTTCACGAAAAGAATCCTCGTGGCAATGTAAGTACTCCTCTATATATCTAATTGTGGAACTGATGACGCATCCGCCTTACAGCCCGGACCTCGCACCCTGCGACTTCTATTTGTTTCCAAAAATGAAAGACAAACTTAGAGGCACACGTTTTACGAGCCCTGAATCGGCGGTGAATGCATTCCATAAAGCCATTGAAGAGGTACCTAAAGAAGAATGGTCCAACTGCTTTGTAGTGGTTTCAGCGAATGCAAAAATGTATTAATTGCGACTGAATATACTTTGAAAAACCATAAACGTATCGTAAGTCTTATATCTAGTCTTATTTCTCAGAATATAGAAACTTTATAACAGAACGGTATGCCATAAGTACCTAAGTGTAAGTTAACTATTAAAAGCACTACAACAAGCTATTCTTGAAAAACACAAAAGCCAACGCCCTTCAAAACGACTTGTCAAATATATATTATTATTGTTATTCATGTCCACATAAAATCTACATTTAACACACATGTCATGTAAAAGATACATTGTCCTTGATAGTGACAGCGAAACATGATGAATAAAACTAACCCCACATAAGAGTTCAGTCGAACTTAGTCGATACGTAAGCCATTTCAGCATTACATACTTTAAAGGTGAAGAATTCTAAAAATGCCAGCCATTTTACTGCGCCCTCGTTTCTGAAGAAAATTCCTTTCACGGGAAGTTGAAATACGGATTGTTGCAATATTTTCTCGATGTTTTTAAAGTGCCTATTAACTTTTTAAATCATGCGGAAACAGCATCATCATTATAATTTTGGTGTGAAATTATCAAATATCTTTTTTCGCTCCGGGTGGAGCGAGAGGGAGTGTCGGACTTTTACTAAAAGCGTTCCAGCGCCGCGGTTATTCTTTCGAACAATCCCGCAGCCCTGGTAGGTATCAGCCCTGACGGGCCTCGTAAGTTATCTTCATTATTCTTCTGGAGTCGATGCTGCATGATTGTTTTCTTCTTCTTTCATGCATCTCTATGAACAGTCTCTCAAAAGTTACATTCTTGCTAGCTAGATGTTATAGCTAACATCTCTTCTTCACGCATTTCATCCTTCGTTTCTACGCTATGATAGGCATTCCATCGGTCGTTTTATGGTCTTACTTAGTCGTATAAACATTTTTCTTTTTTACATAAAATTAACAAACAAATTGTTTTGATCCTTATCCTAACATATAAAATAAATTCCCCCACAGCGGGGGCTGAGTGACCCGAAAACCCGAGAATATTAAAGATTTGTAAAACCCAACCGAAGCAGGGGCGGGTCGTGTGTTAAAAATATGAATCATTGGAAAACTGGCAAGGCTTTACGTTAAATTGCTAAAATACTGTAATACTTTTACTAACGTCCCCATTTGCAGTTAATTTACCTCAAAAGCAATTAATTCATGTAACAGTCAATTATGAGGACCATATTAAACAGTGCACATTTACAAGTTAATATCATGCACAAACATTGTGGTTGCTGGTGGTAAAATACTGCTGTAGATACAGTCATTAATTAAACGCAGGACCTTAATTTCATATGCGTGACATTCTGGTAATGTTTTACAGAAATAATAATATAATACTTTCATTGTACTAACAAGGCAAGGTCAAGGTAAACATTATTAAATTTATATAGTGTGATAATAATACACATTTTGATGTTATCGTTTACGGATTGAATAACACGCGACTAGGGATCGGCATGTTTTTTTTTTTTTTAATTTCCATTGAAATGAAAAATATTTTTGTTCTATCAAAATCAACTAAAGTGTGATTTTATGCATAATTAACTTAACGTTCATTATTTCACTCAAGTTTTATCTAAATAAATACGTTTTATTCTAATATAGGTCATTATTTTTGCTACTCTATCTAAAAATTAGACATTATTTGGAAATAGTTGTTTTTTATTTATTCAGCCTTTTCAACTGCTGGCCAAGGCGCCCCAGGCCTGAAGTAGAGGTGTGGTGGTACTCTTCAGGGCGACAAAGCCCTGCTTAAAAATAATTACAGGCCCCTGAGCCGCGTCTCTACAAGTTGTTTCCCAGAGTCATCATGAACCGATTCGCGCGCAGGTTGACTTCCAGTCTCCCGAACAAACCGGATTCCGAAAAGGCATCAACATTCAGCACTGTAGACCACAAACATAACCTGCGAGTATTTTCTCGTTCGATATATCAGTGTCTCAAGAAGAAAGTCTTAAAGCTTTATGACCAGTGCGTATTGCCAGTGATGACATAATGGCTCTACAACGTGGTCGCTCATAGTGGGCCTCATCAGAGAACTTAAAGGAAAAGGCTATCCTGCGTGATCGAATCAAAATTGAAGTTATCTGCCAAAAACACCGACATAGCCCGAAGAATCGCCAAAATTGTAGCAATGGGCAGGGCACTTTGCTCGCAGAGCAGATGGTCAATGAGGCCGAAAGGTTCTGGAGTGGCAAACACGTACTGGAAACGCAACGTTAAAAGGCACAATGTGGACCGATGACCCGGTGAGTAGCGCGAATCCGATAGATGCGACACTCACAGGACCGGTCGTTGTAGAGACATTTAGGGGAGGTCTACAGCTACCTTGTCTAAGAGCTGACGTCTTTTGATTGAAATGATGAACGGTGATGCTAGGCAAAGGCCTCCTCCAAATTCTTCCAGATATTCCTTTCTCGAACCACCTCGAACCAGCCCTTGCAGTAGACGTTTAGGTCGTCCCGCCATTTCTTCCCAAGTTGTCCTCGGCGGCGTCATCCATCCTCAAGCACCAACTTTGTGGGGAATCTTGCTCAGTGGTCAATGTGCAGTTGGCGTGACCTACCCAATCCCATTTTATCCAGGCAGCTTTTTTTTTCTTACGTCTATGATCATGACCGGTTTTGGGCAAAATCCTAGGTAAAACTTTTCTCTTCGAAAGATCGGTAAATCTCCCTTCATTATCGTCTTCATAGACCAGAAGCTATCCCACGAGTTTCCGATACGATTTTTATTTTAATGTTTTGCACTATGTTTTCTATATGGCTATACAATTTTTTCTGTATATTTCGCTCCATTGTTGTTATTTAAGCAATTACATGCTTAATAAATCACAAAATTGGTTTATTTCAAATACATTTCAAGTTCATACTTCAAAAAAAAAAAAAATTCACCTCAAATTGAATTTTTTCTACCAAAAGTCAATTTCAATGGTTGAAAAATTTTATAGAATTTGCCCATCTCTACACGCGACTTAGTACCTTATCGACCATATTTTTTGCAGAAAACAATGCCAAAAATTCATAGAAAATATTAAGCGCATTAACTGGGTTTCATTAAAACTTAGCGACCGCTGTGCTTGTGCTATTTCTTTCGATCAACAAAACACTCGCACATTTGTCGGGAATAATTGCTCCCACTTCCCGTCGACAGTTTCAATACAAACAATTACGGGGTTTACGACCTCATTAAACGGTTCATATGGTCAACAAAGATAAAAATGGTAAGAACAAAACAAATTATAAGTAGCTTAAAAAAAACAACGGTATTTTTTTTTTTAAAAGCTGCTCTCTGTGAGACGTCAAGGCGTTAATTGAGAGGGACTAGCTGCGGCTGGGGAGCGCTACTAAAATAGATGGACCCCCACGTCGACGCCAGACACTTAAGTGCACTCTGCAACTATTGGTTAATTTACAAACTTGTCCAACCGATGCGGGATGAGATGCTATTTCGAGGCCATTTCATATTGATTTTTGATATGTTTCAGCTCAATGATACTGCACTTTTTATATCTGAAACCGAGGTGGGTCTTTCCGTATGTTTGTAACGTTTTTAAGGTTAGCGTTGAACAAACTCTTTTGGCATATGAAATTGTTTAGTATATTGGGTTCATTTTATACCGGAAAGTGAAGCTTACACGTGTCTGGCTTGTGGGGTTAGGTAGTAAATTATGAACGAGGGAAGCTTTACCAACCAAATATAATACGATAATGTATGCATGCTCGTTACCTGATGGAGCTACGGTTACTGTATAAAAGAGGGTTTATAGGTTGGATCAGCTGTTTATACGGAAATCCTAATAAATACAACAGACTGTCATCGTCATCCTTTTAATAAATGAATTCTAGATGAGATTCCCATGACTAGGTGCAATCTCGCATAGGTAATTTAACGATTACACTGCGCGATATATGAAAGGAAATCCTACATGGCTAATGCAAAACAAGTTTCATATCTGACGAATAAATAATTCACAAAAAAAAGAGGCTACCTTGCTCTATTGCATTTTTCATTCATTGTGTACATAGTATACTATTCTTCAGTTGGCCGAGAGTACAAAAAGAAACAATTGATTACTTATAGAGCATCCACTGTTCTTTGTGCTACTCAAAAAGTTCTTGAAACGTAACCCCAAGATGCGGGCATACTTACATTACGTAAGATAATTCTCAACCGATTGTAGAATAGTTCGTAAATAGACTGTGCGTTATCATCAAAGCAATTACAGTATATCTTGGTTTACTTTAGAGACAAGCCGCATTGTACTCGTTTATATTAATTGCTTCCACGTTGGACTAGCGGTCATAGGGAGCCGGCTACGACTACGTTGATTGAGGAATTAACAAATCAACCTTTTATCCTCTCGTACCTTAACTATTTGCTCCTATTGTAGATGTACACTGTGGGCAGGTATACAGTGTGAAGGTCTGATGCCTTGGTGATTATTGTTACCAGTTCGTTGTTTTGGAATGGTCACGTGAAGATGAAGGATGAAACGCATGATAAAGAGTTATGAGTGTACATGTGGGTGGATGGAGAGGGTGGCCAAAGAAAAGATGGATGGATTGTGTGAGTGATTCAAAGAAAAAGGAGTTAGTGATAGATAACGTGACGGGTGATAGGACAGAATGGAAGAAAAAAAAACGTGTTGCGCCGACCGCGCGAATAACACACGACTAGGGCAGGAGGAAGAGATGAAGAGTTACTTGAAGCATGCCTATTAAACTGGCGCAAACTGTGAGAAGGGATTAACTGGCCTTCACAGAAGATGCCCCTAATTAGGGGTTTCTACTTATCTTCTTTACATAGTAGGTATAAAGCAAAGTGTATGGTCAGCATCCATAAATTGGACTTAGGCCTAGTTAGCAATTACTGTAAATCGGATAAAAGTAGGTTTGCTGTATTGGCACGTTTGGCATCGAACTTTCGCAACATTTAACATTATTATTAAGTAACATTTTTTAGTCATCTTAAAACATTTTTTTTTGTAGGCTGTTATGTCCCACTCCTGGGCAAAGGCCTCCCTCCACTACTTCCATCTTTCGCGCGCCCGGGCTTCCTCTTGCTAGTTCGTCGCACCATCTCTTTCGTGTTCTGCCGCGATCCCGTCGCACTGTTTCAGGTCACCGACTTTGTGCTACTTTGGCTCATAGTTTGTTGGGCATGCGGCAGACATGTCCTGCCCAGTCCCATTTCAGTTTGGCAGCCTTTTGAGCGACATCAACTATCCTATATTTTGCCAACGTCTTGCTTTGCACTATGCGTAATTTGGTTGATGTTCGTTATAGTCCAGGTGTAATGAGGGTACAAGGGACAATAGAGAAGATCATCTATTCTAATTAGGAACATAGCATGATTTTACTGACAGAAACCAGTACCAGTGATGACGATTGTTATCTAGCTAGACTGCTGTACAGCAGTCTGGACTGGGTCAAGAAGTGTTTTAACACTTATGTTACTATGTTTAAGTGGTAGGTTTTCTTTCTGCATTAAGGGATTTTTTTGGAGACCGTAAACGCCCACTACGTATTCGTAATCCCTAGATCGTCTTTTCAGACACCCACGCAGATACGCACTTACGGAAATATTGGAAGTGGGCTCTACTATTTACTGGATGGTGCTACTATTTGAAGTTATACTTTATCTTTGAGTATGTTACATGTTAAACGTTTTTAGGTAAATAATGGACTTTGGAGCTACACCAGATTGATTTTTCGCGAAAGTATTTACGTCCAAGTGTCAAATAGAACTCCCCTATATAATAAAAGCTACAAAACGATAAAATAACAACGAAACGACGACGATATGATTGCATCACTGCTTACCATCTGGTGGGATCGCAGTCAAGCACTGGTTTATATAAATTAAAAAAAAAAAGGTTGTGTTGTGGTTTTATTATTACTAGTCGCAAACACACGACCGTGGCAAATAGGGCACGAAAACACTCGTCGGACTACTCCGTCGCAAGCGGTCAAAGGCTTAATGTTCTTTGTGCTTTGTCTGATAAATTCCATTTTGGCTACCTAAAAAAAGTTATCTTTACTACGACAAAACCTCCGACAAATTCGTGTCAAACGAATCAGTATGCAAAGTGAAGCGACGCTTACTAATAATGAAGTTCTTAACTAGTCTAGAATTACTACACCTAGACACTCAACCGCATACAGAGTGAAAAAGTGGCTAAGGGTGTTTTTAATATCGTGCGGTTTAGATCACGCATGCGGTATTGCCCCGCACGTGTAACCACCGCAAATGTCCTTTTCATACAAGTATTTATTGTAATGCGTGGAATACGCACGCGAGACTAAATTTTTTGCATTTTGAAATTTTCTGCATGCGAGGCAATTCAGCATGCGTGATGAAATACGCACGATATTTAAAACACCCTACGACAGACTGGATGCGGATGGCGCAGAACCGGGTGCTAGGGCGCCATTCGGGTTAGCTCTGTCCAGCAATACTGTGACGGTGGACTGGATTTTAACATTCTCTAGATTAAGATGAAATTGTATTATTTTGTAAGGAAATATCAAGAAAACAGCCAAAACATTATTAAGTTCACAAACTTGATTTTTAGAATGATTGCATGTTTTCATTAGTTGTATGATTTTATTATCAGTTATGTATTATGTTGAGGGCCTATCATCTATCATGTTTTATCTTCATATTTTCCAAAATATACAAATATTTGTAGCCACAGCAGAAATACATTTTCATGCCTGGGTATTGCTTCAGTAATCATTATACTTTCCACTTCTTTCTTTAATTGATAACAGTTTCATAATGTACTAATAAATAAAACAGACTTAGTGAGCTGGCTGGCAGGTATTAAAAGATAACTAAAGTAACCAAACCTTCCATAATTTAATCTCAATTACCTTGGCAGATGGTGGAGAAAAATAATGGATGACATCACACACATTGCACACCTATGATGTATGACTTCAAACAAAAATATTCCAAAATACTCAACAACTCCTGACTGTTAAGGTTCAAAGTCTTTTGTGTTAAGTGTGGTCAATAGTAAATTTCATTTGAACATCTGCGCAGCAAGTTATTAGTTTCAATTAGGAACAAGTGTCTGGTCAAAAATAAAACTTCATTAAAATTATTATTGTGCGAGCAAGATACAGGGGTCAGTGATTCCAACTACACATTATCACTAGAAATTGATATTGCATACACAAATAGCAATTTAGATAATAATAACATAAATTAGTCATGACTTTAACTAATCATAGATTACTTTATTTACTAATCATGTCGATAATAAAAACAGAATTCCATTATCCTTTTCGAAAATAGAATATTGTTTTAATTGTATTAATTAATTTTAGAGGTACATAACTTTAAATGCTAATGAAAAATAATTAAGTGAAAGGCTAGATTTCTTTAAAGTTAAAGAAATGTGACAAAATCTAGCTTTCTCAAAAACCAGTCAGGTTACTTAAATATGCAGAATACCAACATTATATTAAGACTTTATGGATAATATGAAAAATTTGGTACAAGTCTTTAAGACACAAGATGAGTGATACTCCAATCAATAACTCTACACTAAAAGCATGACTGTGTACATAACTATGGTTACTGGGTAATGCACAATGTTTTGTTTAGACTTTGGAGAACTATAATATTGTTTAGTAGTGAATAATTACTGTATTGTAAATACTGAATGCGTGGTTATCAACCGAACGCCTCCGCGCCACATGATGTATCTTCAACAGTCATCAATTGATAATAAGAATCAAATTCAATATACATGTACCAGGATTAGGTATGACTTGACTGTCTATACTTTTAAGCGATTATTCCACATAATGACTAATGTACAAAGAAAATAATATATCCTGTCGTCCTTTTTCTATTATCCTACTATCATTTATCTTTTTCTAGATAATATAATTATTGATTTGTTGGTGTAGTGACTTACCAGTGATGTTGACTTCTTTACCTCAGAACGGCGAAACACAAAAATCAGAGTCACACTTGTAGGTCACCAGATTTTCGAAATAATGTCCTTCGATTAAATTACCGTACAATGCGTCCTTGATTCTTTTATACAGATCAATACACAAAAAAGAGCTCATTCAACGATTAAGCGTTGGCATTCATAATTCTTCAACTATAGGAAGTAACGTCAAAGTTGTCAATATGTCAGTGCGTGCTTAGCTGTCAAAAGACCACAAATAATCACCATCTGAAAGAAAGTTTAAAAAGGTTTAAAATGTATCCTTTTTTTATTGACAGATTTCTTTGAGTTTCACTTTTAAATTATTTTATATTTCCGTTTCAACTATCCACATGCAACTTTTTTGACTAGTTAATTTTCTCATTAGTAACACTGAAACATATGGATGTGGTTCGTTCAAAAACTACGACGTGACATTCTCAGTCCAAACTGAAGATTTTTAAAATTGTTAGCACGTCATTCAAAGTATTTCTGTTTAATTTACAAATAATTTACCATTGCGTTACGTAACAGTTTTGTGATTTTTTTAATAAAAAAAATAGTTTTATATTTTAAATAGTCCTTCGCGGATTATCGATTACTGTGTTATAAAAATATTCGGAACGCACTTGACATTTTTTATCTCTTTCTTTCTCTACGTCATTCTCTCACGTTCGATGGAAATATGTTCGATGTGATGTGAGGTGTCAGAGAAATATTCTTGATTTCGTGATTATTGTAAAAAAAATAATTAGATCTTGAGATGTTTAGAATATTTATTTCTTTTGTAAATTATGTATTTCTTTAATAAAGGCATGCCAGTGACGTTCGATTATCTGGGATTCATCTAGCGAAGAGTTTTTTTGTTCGAATAGTTCATTATGAACTGTCACCAAGTATTAAGTGGTGCCTGTAATTCAGGAGATCAATGTTTTGCTGTTGGTTCTGTCGAAGGGATACCTTTTACAGTAAGTACTTAGATTAATACCCGTGTCATTGTCGACGGCCAAGTCTCGTGACTTAAAAATCTATGCACCTAAAGTAGCAATTGAGAAGTGTTTATTAGATGTTCCTAACAGGAAAATCTAATTTAGCCTAGTTTGATAAGCATAACATTTTCGTTTGGTCACTAAATACTATTATCTTCTTTTGTTTGTGAACGTCATGTCATTACTTAACATTAGTTACAGAGGAGACATACAAATAGAATGAGTTTCCTTGAATGCTAATTTGCATCAGTCATTTATAGATATTTCAATAACAATATTGCTAAAGGCGACTGATAACTGTAGATGTAAAGTTATAACATAGCTCTTTACCTAGTTTTTACATCCTAGTAATATGGTATAAAAATCTTTCCATTTACAGAGTTTGATGATAATCAGTTCGGTAAATATTTATGAAGATGTGCTAAAATTAATATTGAACTACTATTCTACAATATTGTATAAACATTTGTACAACACAAACAGATTTTTATAAACATGGGATACTTGGCATACTGAATCTACTTGAGACCTTATGTAATCTTTAAAATCAGGACCTGAGATAAAATAATAATTGAATTTCAAAGGTTTATTTTAAACAGCACTTACAAGAAATTGTAATTATACATTATTTCAAATAATTGTTATAGCAAAATGTTATATTAAATCCTTAGTAAATAATTAATAACACATAACAAGGTTACTTAACTACTTGTGCTATTTCCTTAGTTGTCAAAACAAACATGTCCTTGATCACTGATTTATTTGTTTTTCGTACAAATCAATCAAGCACTTAGCTTTGTCATGGCATAGTATAAACAAGTAAAAAACGAATCCAAAGTCACTTTCAAGTGTCCTTCTGTAATAAATAATATGTCTGAGCTACAGTAGGTTTTTATTGTTAATTATAATAACTTTATTGTACTCTAGTTATAATATTGAAGTAACTACCAATTAATTCATTAACGCTCAGGCGGTAGCCGGCGTCCGCAAGCCATTGTCTTACTATTGTGTCTCTAATTACGCACGTCAAAAGGTTAAAAATCAACTAGATTGTTGAGTTACCTAAACCAGATTCAGAGTTTTCTATCTGTTAAACTAGTGCCATTCACCATCATCAATTGCATCACTGCTTACCATCAGGTGGGATTGCAGTCAAGCACTGGTTTCTTTCTTCTTTGGTCATGCTAATCATGTTGTGTTGGTTATTCATAATTTATTTATGTTCCACAGGCATATGCGGCAGGATGTAACATAGTGATCTTGGCCTCTAACTTTGAAAGAGTTCAGATAATCCCGGGAGCAATCCACGGCTATGTCCGCATTGGCTCGTTAGACTGCAGCACTGATACAGGGAAGATAGCTGCGTCCTATGGTGCTGAAGTGTGCATATTTGAACCAACACCGCTTATACATACAGCTGCTACCACTCATGTAAGTAACTTATTAATTACTTCTATGAAATTACGCCGGCTTCGCTCAGGGTTTAATGAACTAATAAACAAAAATATTAAATAATTTGTTATTTAAGTATTATTATATTGTTATTAAGTTCCATATTTCAATAAACAACAGCTAGATAGTAATATTATAGGTACTATACTCTTATGTATTCTATCAAATCAACATTATCTATTCACGAAAAGCTTATGCAAAATGTAAAAATATGAGTCAATCAGAAAAGTGGTGGCAATCTAACTGCCTCGGGTGTGTCTTGCATATCACTATTTATGAATTTTCTCCAAATATCCTGATAATGTTACTGTAAAATTGATTAATGTTATGATAAAAAGATGCCTGATTAAGAGGGATTACAGTGGCATGCACTGTTATCACACAGATATTTAGTGTATAAATGTGATATGATACAAAATTTGGTATAGATAAAAGTGACATTACCAGGAACTGGAAGAAAAATTCAACAAAGTGTTCAAGCAATTAATCAACATATTTCAAATGCTGATATTTCATTGTCATGTGACAGACACAGCAAAAAGAATGAATAGATAAAACTGCACCTACTTCATAGTCTACTATGTACTTTACTATCATTGTTTATACTCAGCCGTCTATTGAGTTTATAAAATGACATTTTAATTGATGTTGTTTAATTATCACAGTCCAGTAAATAGTATTCCTCTTGAGGCTTATAACGACGCATTGTCCGCAGTCGAACTTAATGGCGGTTAGAGTGACGTCATAGAGATCCGAGTTCGGATATTTGTCGAATAAAATACGTTTTCAGATGTTTCTTACATAATAGGTCTCTGAACTTCGACGATTGCCGATGGCACAGCGCCAATTGACCATAATATGAATGCAATTGGTCAATCTCTGTCATATGAAATTGTATTCGCACTCTGATTCATTATTCAATTCAACGCGACATGTGACTGTTCAGGGCTTGGAGTACCGGTGGGTGCAAACAGGCAAGTTGGTGGCGGATGGACCGATCACCGCGCTATCATGGAATCTCGAGGGCACCCGGCTGCTAACCGGCGGCCAGATATTGCAATTATGGCACCAAGCGTCGCTCTATCAAGATGATAGCCAACGTAAGATATGGTTTTCCTCTATTTATCTGTTAGAGACGCTAAAACTTTTGTTTTAAGTATTATTATCAATGTCCAAGTGTCCATGTGTACATCTTTATCTGTAAATCAGATAGCGTGATTTTTGATAGGTAGGTACCGATCTCAAATTGCACCTACTCCTACTTACATTATAATTTTTCTTGTTAATGCGGCAAAGTGACGATTTTAAGTCTGCAAAATTAACTACGCTATAATTCACTTTGATCGTGTCGGAAGTGAAACTAATTTATAACAATATTAATAAGGAACTGAAACTAGTGTTTGGTAGTATCGATTCATTTACATACACTAGAGTGCAGGGGCGTGTCAGTATATGTACCTATTGTTTCGTTGTTAGTTGACCTCATCAGTTTATTAATTGATAGGGATCCGATAGCAATTATCTTTGCAGGTAGGTATGTATTTAATAATTTAATCTAATGACATGAGTCGAGATTTTGTTTAGATGATGTTTTGAAGAAGAATTAGTTAGTAGATCAAGCTATTATACGTCTGTTTCCAACAATTAATACACTACAATACATCAAACAGTCTTATATGAAAATTCTTTTAAAATAAGTGCAATTTCCTGCCTCGTTAAAATGAAATAAGCCAGCAATAAGACCATCATCAAATTGCCGTCTTTCGTGTAGGCTCTTTTATTAAGTATCTACCCTTCAATCGCCTAAAACTTTCCCGTGTTCTGTTTCCAGCTAGTTCAGGAGTGACATTCCAGATAGGTGGTGACAAGGATGACAAACCGAAGCAGGCGGAGGAAGACGAACCTGTGAGTTGAACGCAGATTGTGATACGCTCTGATAAGATAAACACTAACAATATACCGTCCGCGCTTATCTTTGTTTTGTTTATCTATTATGGTCTATAACAACTATGTTTAGTATGAATACAATGATCAATTAAACGTAACAACAGTTTTATAGTAGAGTGGCTTACAATTGAAATCATCTTCCCACTTACACACCCATCTAGTACGTAAGCTTAAGTAATTATGTAGGCTTAATTAGTTATGTACACTAAATCGACGGAAATCGTTACGAAAATTACACTGGTAAATGTTCATTTATAAATGAGTTTCCCAGACTTGTTCTGCATGTTAAACTTCGCAAAGTAAGACTACACTTGTTTGCGTTCCACTTAAATGCTCTCATTTCGGTGACCGCAATAATTCTATAGCTGTTACGTGATGAGACGCAACTAGAATTCTGATCTAAGTTTCGCATTTCACTTACCATTATCTTATAGGGACTCGTCACTCGTGCTATCATCAACATTGACAGTTCCATATCAATTTCTATAAATCGTATCTTGATGTCATTTATAATTTCTTATCATTAATTGATGAATGTTTCGTAATTGCAATCAGTCAAAGTCAAAATAATAACAATTTATTAGGCCATATTATGTTTAGGTTTGATTTTCGATGTGGCAGGTGCATTAAAACATTTCATGAGATAGTGATTGTTATTTACGATTATGAGCTATTTCGGTTTTATGGGTGTATTATTTCGGGCATGAAAAAGTCCAGTCAGTTCAAACTTTAGTAGTTATCCAATTCGCGCGCTCATTTATGAACACTAGCATTGTTTTGTACACTTTTAGAATTAATAAGTTTAGGAAGTCCCATGAAAAATACGCTTATTGGCGGGATACGCTTAAAGGCTGGCCAAAATCGCAGAAGACTAAGACAAAAAGGATGCCTTTGTCTTGCAATTAGGTGTTTTCCCGTATTTTTTTTTACAATATTATTAAACTAAACAATAAATAACACTAAACAGAAATCTATTTCTTTTATCAGGATATAAATTGGTTATTAAATGAAGCAGCAATTAGCATTTCAGATATTGGTATGAAGAAGAATGAGTTTGTGGTGGGAACATCTCGCTATCTCTTTTATATGCTCGTAACTTAATAGCGATGACGTCATATTTCAGTGTGTGTGCATTCTGTTTTTTTTGACAATTTACCCTTATACCAAATTTGAACAAACAAGTTTCTTTTTGATATAAATAATAAAAGAAATGTGTCGAGTAACAATAATAACTATCTATATTTAATTTAATACTATAAAATTTAATGTTGTAGGCCTTCTAGTCAGCGTGTTTAATCAATGATAATTGTACATGTAATTTGTGCACGTCCTAGGGGTGGATATGCGTGTGGCAATGTCACACGGCGACTCCGGCGCATCACCTCGCATTCTCTCCGGATGGCGTCCTGTTCGCCACGTCTGGTATCAACGACCGACTCGTCAAGATCTGGTACCAGAATAAAGGTAATAAAAATATTATTATTATAATATTAAAATATTGGGTCGTAAATATGAGTTACTGGGTTTTACAAACAGACTTTATCTAAAGTATGATTGATAGGGGGATGATGTTTTACAAGCCAAAAGATTTTTTTCTAAATTGATACTATTTTTATTTTATTTATTGGGGACGCAAAACAGTTATATGATAGTGAAAATACGAGAGATCCTTAAAACTAGAAGCGCACCCCCACCAACTCACACCAAAGCCTTAACAAAAGGATTACAGAAGTGAAGGACTATGGTAAGAGTTTATAGAATGCAGAGCTTTCTATACAAATAATTCAATACAAAGTTTTTTTTTAGGGTTCCGTACCTCTAAAGGAAAAAAACCGGGCAAGTGCGAGACGGACTCGCGCTACCAAGAAACCAAGTTTTTCCATTTAATTTATGTCATACTAGCACTTTGCCAGTGACTTTGTTCACGGGAATGTTTTCATAAAAACATTAACACCGCTTAAACCAAATTTTGAAGGTATTTTTAAAAAAACCGGGCAAGTGCGAGTCGGACTCGCGCACTGAGGATTCCGTACAAACTTACCTATGAAAACAGTTCAATTCCCGAATTGGGTTACGGAGATTTTTCCGAATCGCAAAAAAAGTTTTTTTGTGACGTAACTACAAATTTAAAGTTTTTAGTTTTTTTTTTCTATACTTGTGCTATGTGGCCTTGCTTCATGCCAAATTTCAGGATTCCAGGTCAACGGGAAGTATCCTATGAACTTTGATTCATTTGAGAGTGTCGAAATATGCCTATGTTTTTTGCGACATAAATGGCCGTATCTTTTTTTTTTTTTTTGTCAACTCAGAAGTTCGATTTTTCACAGCTTTATGGGACCGCAGACCTGAGTATATGGTTTTAATTTCAACTCGTCACCTCCACGCGTTCCCGAGATAAAGGGTCTTGACAGACAGACAGACGGACAACAAAGTAATCCTTTATGGGTTCCGTTTTTTCCTTTTGAGGTACGGAACCCTAAAAACGAATAATGACAGTCTTTATTATTCATTTTGATTAGAATTTATGTATAAGTTTCTAGTATCCCATTTACTTGAAACATAGCATAAAGGAAGGAATAAAATTTTACCCACTTAAACGTTGAATTTTAAAACAACCCCCTTCTTAGTGTTCGCTTACATTATAAAAGGAAGCCTTGTGCAACATTTCACGTTCCTAGATCCAGTAGTTTCGGGATGAGAAATGTCAGTCAGTTTCTCCTTTTATATATATGCGCGCTCCATCGTCGACCGCATCGTCGCTTTCCATCAGGTGAGATAGCGGTCAAGCACGAACCTATCAAGAATAAAAATATATATATATATATAGATTTACGTCCGAGCACTGTATGTGATATTTCTACTGTACTTATATCGTACTAGCTTTAGCCAGTTGCTTCGCTCGCGATCTTATATAAAAAAAAACTTGACACACTACTAAATTTTCAATTAAATTATTCAATCATGATCCGAAAGCGAGATCAAGAGAAGAGATCAATCGTCGAATCCGACTCGGCTGGGCAGGATCTTCTCGTCCAATATACCACAGTGTCTCAAGACGAAAGTCTATGACCAGTGCGTGTTGCCAGTGATGACATATGGCTCCGAAACGTGGTCGCTTACAATGGGCCTCATCAGAAGGCTTAAAGTCACCCAAAGGGCAATGGAGAGGGCTATGCTTGGAGTTTCCTTGCGTGATCGAATCAGGAATGAGGATATCCGCAGGAGAACCAAGGTTGCCGACATAGCACGAAGAATCGCCAAACTAAAGTGGCAATGGGCAGGGCACATTGCTCGCAGAACAGATGGCCGTTGGGGCCGAAAGGTTCTGGAATGGCGACCACGTACCGGAAGACGTAGCGTTGGAAGGCCTCCTACAAGGTGGACCGATGACTTGGTAACGGTTGCGGGAGTCCGATGGATGCGAGATGCACAGGACCGTTCGTTGTGGCGACGCTTGGGGGAGGCCTATGTCCAGCAGTGGACGTCTTTCGGCTGAAATGATGATGATGATGATGATGATGATCCGAAAGCCATCTAGCGTCCTAAAGCAATTGTGGCCGACGAAAGTAATTATTGGTTTCCTCTGGTACAGTACTTCTGGATAAAAGTACCCCATGTCCTTTTGTATACCCCTGACAACGTATATGCAAAATTTCATGATGATCGGTTCAGTGGTTTAGGCGTGAAAAGGTTACAAACGAACAAACTTACTTTCGCATTGACATTATATTTAGGGTATCAAGCAGATGTCCGCAACACCTCGTAGCGCGTGTTTGAAACAGGTGTTGATTTGATCTTTTAATTGATCAGCCAGTCATACCAAAGAATATATTATCGAATGTTCTAAGTGTTTATCAATAATCTATGCTTGTATTTGAATAACTAATTTGTTATTTAGAAACAATGAAAGGTGAACTCCAAAATTATTACTCTGAAAAGAACCAAATCCGGTTTTGGTGTGTTTGAGTAGTGTGTAGAGATAAATGATCACGTAAGAAAATTGTTTGATAAGGGGATATCCCTTCAAATAAAAGTATGTATGACTCGTTAGCTCTTAACCGTAATCTTCATAAGTTTGAGGTTTTGTAATTTATACCACTTCAGGTTAAATTTTTTTTTTACGAAAATCTCGTCTTTACAAAACTTGTTCTAATCTTTTGTTTTTTCCAACTTTCTTTTCGCAAATATTTTGGAAGAGATTTCTTCAGAAACAAGCAATATCTTTGTACGTATTTTAATGTTTCCTTATTTATTTATTTTATGATTTATGTACACACATATACATCGAAAAAGATACAACATTCCTTCCTCCTTCTTTCCTTCTTCTTGTCTGTTTATTATATTTATATGTTTACATTTATTTTTTTGTAAATAAGTAAATAATAGTAGTTAGCAATAATTGGTATAATAATATATGTTGCTTAATGTAATATATTTAACGCGATAGGAAACAGCACGTAGATGCTCTAAAACGTGACAATGCATTGAATTAAAATTATCTGTTTTAATTCAATGCACATCTAAACCATGAAGATGGTTAAGTTCAAACAACATTTCAATGTATTCCACTAATAGGTAAAATGGCTGGTATGTCGCTTAATTAGTAAAACTAGTTTGTACTCATTACTCCTAGTAATTTCATAGTATGACATTGAAATGACGCCGTGACCAACGTTCGGCAGGAAAATGGCAGTGACATCATTTTCTAATACTAAACGAACAATACGATATTCGTTGAAGTTTTTTTGTAGTAAAATTAAACATGATAATTACACTTGAGTTCTGTTAGAACATGGCTGTTCCGGTTGGAATGGCTTTGTTAAGTTTGCAAGTTTGTTTTATACGCAAAAACAATGTGTAAAAAAAATTTATTAATTTTCTATTCTATATTTGACATGAGCATCGCAGTTGGCAGTTTGTCATGCTCACTCGTGTCGCTGATGCGTATGATGGGTCATTCAGCACCCTTTATAATGGTTGAGCTAAATGATGCTGATGATTATACGGCCAGATTTTTAAACTGTGAACTAATTTCATTGGTCCGTTATTGCATATTTGATCATCTAAATGACATATAAAACAATGATAGCTACAACCGGTTTATGCTCCAGATTAACCATACATTTGTGTGCACACGATATTAAATAAATAAAACTTTACTCATTATATTACTAGTTGTCTCCCGCGGTTTCAATCGCGTCTTTGGTTACTGCTCCGCTCCTATTGGTCGTAACGTGATATTATATAGCCTATAGCCCTCCTCGATAAATGAGCTATCCATCACTGAAAGAATCTTTCCAGAAAATTAAACAAATATAAAAATAGTAATAGTATAGATTATTATTAAAACTAGCCTGTACTATCCCACTATTGGGCACAGACCTCCTTCTATTCCTTTCGTAGTTCACGGCTCTGAGCCACTTCTTGCCGTTTCCTAAGGAAGACATCGTCGTCCTGCTTAGGCATTGTTAATAACAATATTAAAAAACCGGGCAAGTGCCAATCGGACTCGCGCTCTAAGGGTTCCATACAAACTTACCTATGAAACCGGTTAATTCCCGAATTGAGTTACGAAGATTTTTCCGAATCGCAAAAAAAGGTTTTTTTTTTGTGACGTAACTACAAATGTACAGTTTTCCGATTTTTCCTATACTTATGCTGTAAGACCTTGCTTCATGCCAAATTTCAGGATTCTAGGTCAACGGGAATACTCTATGAATTTTGATTCCCTTGAGAGTATCGAAATGCACGTTTTTTGCGACATAAACGGCCGTATCTTTTTTTTTTATTTACTCACAGGTCACAATTTTTCACAGCTTCAAGGGACCGCAGACCTGAGTGTGTTATGGTTTCAAGTTCAACTCGATATCTCCACGCGTCCCCGCGATAAAGGGTCTTGACAGACAAACAGACAACAAAGTGATCCTATAAGAGTTCTGTTTTTTTTCCTTTTGAGTTACAGAACCCTAAAAAGGAGAAGTATTTCAAGCTAGAGATTCTGAATATTTCTTTGTTGTTTCAGTGCTCGCACAGGCGCATAATGATCACTCTGCTCCCGAGCTGAACTACACGTTCATTTACGTGGCTCATCCTCGCGCTATCACACACCTGTCATGGCGAAAGACTAGTAAATATATGCCCAAGTAAGTATAATTTATTTATTTAACTAAAGAGTGGAAAACCAAAGAAATCAAAATAGCCTGAAGAATCACCAAACTTAAGTGGAAGTGGGTAAGGCACATTGCTCGCAGAACAGATGGTCGTTGGCGCCGAAAGGTTCTGAAGTGGCAACCGCATACCAGACGACGCAGCGCTGGTACCTAGGCCTTCCATAAGGTAGACCGATACTTGATGAGAGTTACGAGAATATCGGATTCTCCCAACTCTTGTAGTGAGAGACACAGGACCGGTCGCTGTAGCGACACTTGAGGGAGGCCTATGTCCAGATTTGGACGTCTTTCGGCTGAAATGATGATGATGATGATGAAACCGAAGAGTGTTCCGGAAACCCTAGGCAACACACCTATGATCATTCACATTGTGGTGTATGTATACAAAACCTAAAAAAAACGAGCTCAAGACAATTACTTTTCATTGTAATTGCTGCCTACATGGCAAAAATCTCTCAAATCACTATTCATAAGTCATACCTCTCAAACTGCGTACACCCATACTGCGCACGTAATGACAAGTTAAAATTTTTGTCTTCGTTCTCTAGGGGCAGTGTTGGCAACGTGCTGGTGACGTCATGCGTGGACAACATCTGCCGCGTGTGGGCGGAGACCTTGCTGCCCGAGGACGAGTGGGGCGGCGGCTGCGTGACGTCACACTCGCGCTCGCCGCCACGCCGCCAGCGCGCCACGCACCGACACAAGCACCGGTTCATGCAGCGCTTGAAACATATGAAGTACGTATCACTATAGCGTATCCGCTTTAAGAAAATAATGTCTCATCGTTGTCACTCAGCTTAGCCAAGCCGCTGGACCAATTAGAGCATAGTAAATAAGAAAACCGTGTTCTCATTGGCCAGTTGAAGTATGCAGTATGAACACCTCTTTTGTCAATTTTCAAAATGAATACCTCACCACTCGTAAAAATAAAAGTGAAAATTCTAACGATTCTAATTAAATCTTGAAATAATTATTTAATATTAACATTTGAAAATACTGAGTGATAAAAAGCCAACTAAATACGCCTTTACTTTGCAGTAGCACTAATGAGTCACTATTTTCTTAATGCTATTAGACTATAATCTTCAAGGATTAGGAGAAAAAATTCTTGAAATACAGTGAACTACCTTAAACATTTCCTTATCATTTTCGAGCTAATTCTTCCAAGAAATTAAAACAAGATTGTCATCTTTATATTCCGAAGAAACCTCAACAGCCTCAGGTGTCTATGTCACTCAGTGATAAAGTAACATACTACTGGTGAAACAATTCTTAAAATCATTCCAATACAAAAATACAAATATTTCCTATTTATTATATTAATATACATATATCATCATCATCATCATCATCATTTCAGCCGAAAAACGTCCACTATTGGATAAAGGCCAAAATATTAATATAGATATGGAGGTCATCATCATCATCTTCCTGCCCTTGGCCTGTGTTATTTGGAATATAGATATATAGATATTACAAGTTTTTTGTTTCTGAGTGTTGAATCCGAAAACGCACCCAATCAAATTTCTAGTAGAAACAACTTCCCAACACTTTCATGTCTAGTTAGAGATAGTTAATGATAAATAAAAAGATAAGTCCAAAGATTCCATTCCCCAGAAAAAAAAGAACTTGCACAAGACTATCAACAGAATCAAATAAATAATTTACTAACCGTAATAACTGAGCGCTCGTATTTAAACAAAAATTCAATGAATGTCGTCTCATATTATCTCAACAGCCTTGACTGTAAACTTTCCATTATGATTCACGTGTTGCAAACATTTATGATCGACTCGCTTCAACAATTTCAGCGCAACACGCCATCTGAGCATAATTTGGACTAATGCTTGTGAACAGTTTAAAATATACAATGGAATAAAAAAACTAGGTATCTAAAGAATCTCTAGTCTCTATGATTTACGACAGTTTGGTCTAATCTCTTGATTTCATTATCAGAATTTTCAACCTGGAATATGTTCCTTGATCAAAACTACATCTACTTAAATGAACGATGAAGGGGGCATTTATTTATTATTTATTTATACATACTTTATTGCATACCAAGATTACAAATTGAAATTATAATACAAAAGAAACATACAATTGGCGGCCTTATTATCGCACTTGGCGATTTCTTCCAGGCAACCCAGAATGGATAGAGATTGCCTGGACACAAAATGGGGTTGCACTTGGTGCAAATATAAGTAAACAAAACTTGATACTTAATACTAAAATAGATACACATATACATACATACAAAATATAAATATATAAGCAAGAGAATAAGTGATGAAACGAAGACATGATCACAGTGACAAGTAATGATCCTTCACAAGCCTTTTAAATACAGGCAGTGTTTGCGCACGTTTTATTGCCACAGGCAATGCATTCCATAGACGATAAGTAATACGAGTTAAAAAGTTTACATATAACTCCATTTTTTTTTTCAAATAAGTTCTTTCTTTCTATTCTTATAACATCAGCTATCTACCAGCGAAAGTGCCGGCAGTGCGAAGGTTCAGTGGTTGCGGAGATTAGCCTGAAAAACAGACAAAATTTTTAATAAATTGATTTTTTGTTATAGGTATCGGTTAGCTATAAAAAATGATTTTGAAAGTACAAACAGACACTTCAATTTTATTTATGTATTAGCTATTTACATTCAGTCAGAAAAGTATCGGAAATGGATGATTTGTTTGTTTTTTTTTGTTGTTGGTAGATTGGCACAACTGTTTTCCATTTTGGCGCGGAGTTTGAGTTGCATCTGTTATTTATATTAAATACAGTGCTGTTTTTAGTTATATCATATCTAGGGTGTATTGCGAATTTCATAATGGACAAAAACATCGAACAAAGAGTTTGTCTTAAATTTTTCATCGCCAATGGAATTTCGTGTTCGGAGTCACTGAAAATGTTACAGAAGGCTTACGGTGAATCGACTTTAGCAAAAACACGTGCTTATGAGTGGTACAAAGCGTTCAAAAGCGGTCGAGATGTGATGGAAGATTTGCCTCGCTCTGGTAGGCCATCAACGTCTTCAACTGAAGTTAATATCGCAAAAGTGAAGGAAATAGTGACTGAAAATCCTTATTCAACTTTGACAGAGATAGCCGCCGAACTTTCTGTATCTCACGAGTCGATCCGTACCATTTTAACTAATCATTTCAAAAGACCTGAATTTTCTCCTAAAACTCAATCGCATGAGAGTCGCTGAGGACATGCTAGAACGAGTCAATTCCGACCCAACATTCATGAAACGCATTGTTACTGGTGACGAGACATGGGTTTACGAGTTTGACATGCAAACTAGTCAACAAGCTTCGGAGTGGCGCCTTCCAACTGAACCGAAACCGAAAAAACCACGACAAAGTCGATCAAAAGTCAAAGTCATGTTGACTGTGTTCTTTGATTATCGGGGTGTTGTGCACTCGGAATTCTAGCCGGAAGGTCAAACGGTAAATAAAGAATATTATTTGAGCGTTATGCGGCACATTTAAGAGAGCAAATTCGACGAAAAAGGCCAGATTAGTGGAAAGTTCTTGGATTTTGCACCACGATAATGCACCTTCGCACAAGGCTATCATTGTGAACGAATTTTTGACCAAACACTCAAAAAATACCATCGAGCCACCAGATATGGCTCCAGCCGACTTCTTCCTTTTTCCTAAACTCAAATTACCACTTCGTGGCACCCGTTTTCAATCGGTAGAAGACATAAAGGAGAATTCGCGGCGAGAACTGAACTCAATTCCGGAAACAGCATTTAAAAAATGTTTTGATGATTAATAATAATAATAATCTTTTTTATTGGAACAGAAAAAACTTTTACAAATTGTTTGCGTACGAAAATAGCTACAGTAGTTAGGAACTGTGTCGCAGCTATTAACGCCCACCTCCAGGAGGAAGATGATGATTGGATTATTCGTCGGCGTAAGTGTATCGTTTCTGAAGGAGCATACTTTGAAGGTGATAAAATAAATTTGGATGAATAACAAACATTTTGTGTATTATTGATCTTTTCCCGGTACTTTCTTGACAGAGTAGTAGGATCCAAGAAACTTATCGTTTAATATCTTTTCTTACGCGACGTCTCG
Source organism: Mythimna impura (assembly GCA_905147345.3). Taxonomy (NCBI): domain Eukaryota; kingdom Metazoa; phylum Arthropoda; class Insecta; order Lepidoptera; family Noctuidae; genus Mythimna; species Mythimna impura. The sequence goes on along the minus strand of LR990356.1, from coordinate 17,908,522 downwards.
TGTCTAGGTCGTCTCACCAGTTCTAAACGCTTTGATTGTTCCAGGACATGTTTCCACATAAGAAGGACCGCACAGTCGTCGAAGCAGCCTGGTGCGCCCATACCCACGTTGCCTTCAACATACAGCGCCCACGACTTCCACAGTCCTTTCCATCAGTCTTCTTACACTGGAGGTAATATAATTGATATAAAAAATGTAAATATTCTGCAGATGTTGATCCTCAAAAGCCATTTAACCTCATGTTGGATCCTCCAACGTAGCCCGCGAAATTCAAATTTAAGTTTTTTGCATTTTACAGGGCAGTGTCAAGTTATGTTGATTAAAGTTAGAACTATATTAGACCGACGCACACGTGTAACACGCCTGATTTGTACGTAGAATCACGTCGCGTGGCGTGCATCAAGTGTAGCTCTACAAGTCTAGTTTCCATATAAAATGTATGGAGACCGACGCGCCCAGATCGGCGTGTGTGGCACACGTGTGCCACAGTGTAGTTCTACCTTTAAATATGATTTACGGCCGTACGTAACACGTAGTTATTTACAGAATTATAATGATTACAATCATTAATTCAACCCAATCAGTTCAGCTATCCCTATTGAATTACTTTTTCATGAAAAAGCCATTTAATAAGGTTAAATAAACTGAGAGAGTTGTTTTGCCGAGTTTAATGATTATAACTCAGTAAAGCCATCATTACTGCCTTGTTTTTTTTTTTACTTTTCAATTATTCTGTGTACGACCCCGTGGGTGCGAGACGCACAGGAACGGTTCAACAGTGGACGTCTTTCCGCTAAAATGATGATGATGACGACCCTTATGCTGGACGTGGGCCTGGGCACTAAAAGTTTTAAAGAAAAAGTTTTTAATTCATGATGGTCATAACCATCTGGAGATGACACATGGCATTGGGGAAATGACGCAAAGAGAAGGATCAATAAGATTAGAGATGGACATAAAAAGACTGAGTGTGTTAAGGCCAGGTTCTACTCATTTTAAACCTCTTTAAACCTCTGGAAATCCACAAATTTAAAAGAGAACACCATGAAAAATTATTTCATTAAAATTCACTATATGACCAACCGCCGGACAAAAATCAAAACATGATATAAATTAGTTGGCACGATAAAAAAAAATCGCGAATCTGACCCTAACTTACGATTTCAAACGTGTATAACTACGAGATTACGTAACGAAAATATTTGAAAGTTACAAAAAATAATAAAGCTTGTTTTTTAAAAGGCCCTCGCTAAAACAAAAATCTTGAATAGTTATTGTTTTCTTTTTATAAAAATAAAACCGCTGTTACTGGGCCGCGAAATCGACATAGGACCCGGGCGGAGTTCATACAAAGTACTCAGTGACTACAACCGGTCCTTAAGTTTTTAGTAATGCAATCAAATCATTTTTATAACAGAACCTTTTTTACAGCTCAATCTAATGCTAGACGTGATAAATATAATATGCATGAAGACTTATAGTAAAGTCGTTTATCGACTCCGTTAAAGAGAAACTTCATTTTTATTGGCAGTAAACATTTTATGGATCGTATAATATTCTTAATAACACGGACTTTACTACTCCATACCGTTGTGATACTATCATCGTATATAACGGAGGGCTTATAGTAAAGAATTCCTGATTAGTTGAACAAACCAGTGTCAACTTTTTCTTGAATGATACGTGTATTAGATTAATCTCGCATGATTTTGTAAAAAATATGCAAGTCAACAACTAGAACACTCTCAACACTAGAAAATTCACAAGCGAGCTATCCTTTTTTTGAGGTGGAAAATCATTAAATGACTTCTGCTCTAGGGTGGAGCGAAAGGGCGCGTCAGATTTTACCGACAGAAACCCACCTGTCTTTCAGTAGCAGTAGTCACTCTTTAAAATGTTCCCGCAAAAGGGTGGTATCCTGGACTTTGGATTAGTCCTGGAGTTTGAGTGAGAAATCATGAAATAACTCCTCCTTATCTAGGTGGAGCAAAAGCAACCCACCTGTGTTCCATCAGTTGTCCTTGGCATTCCAGGGCCATGGTAACTCTTACGATTAGAGTCCTGGCAAATTTTTGTCCCTTACTGATCGGAACATATAATTTAACTGGCAAAATATAAATAGTATTAGTGTAGTTAGTATATAATTATGTCGTGGCCAGATCATAGAAATTGATCACTTCATGAAATGGCCAAGTAAAACTGGCCAGATCGTTTTAAACGTTAAAGTTTGATGATATTTCAATCTTCGTTTGGCCTATTTTCTTTAGACCTTTTATTATCATTGAAATCCTACATCAAGGATATGGCCAAACGAGGATTGACATATCATCAAATGTTAATGTTTATACGATCTGGCCAGTTTTAGTTGGCCATATCAAGAAGTGACCAATTTCTATGATCTAGCCACAACATATATATAGTATTTTATTATTATAACTTAATTTAATGACACTACATTCTACTTGATATTATCTGTTATTTATTTATTGTGCACACCTACCAGTGTTGTGTCTTTTAACCCAAAGGTTGACTGGTAGAGAATGCCTTGTTGCATTAAGTCCGCCTATGTACCAGTACTGTAAATGAAGTTTAAATAAATAAATAAAATATGTGTGTACTTTAATCCTATGTAAGCTTCGACGAGGATTAGTAGGGAAGATGTGTCATGTATCGTCAGTCGAGAAATAAAAGAAAAAAACAAATCAAGTCTGCCAGTGTCTCATACAAATTTTACCAAACCACAGGTGTTCACTTCCACCTGGCAGCTTCGATAAACGCGGAGACGGATATTCCCCTGGTGCCCTCACTGGCTGGAGGCGGCCGCTTCATCCTGCACTGGCTGCACAACAAGGAGATGCACTTCACCAGCGAGGCTGAGGCTTACCTCCACGATCTTACTAAAAAAGTAACTATTGTTTTACTTTATAGTTGGTGGTTTTTCTCAGGAACTGTGAATGGGATGATTCTTTTTTACCGTCAATAGATCTTTAGAAAAAGTGTGACGGAGACGTATTACGTTCAATCTGTCACGCAAATTAAAAAAAAAGTAAATTATTATTTTAATTCATTAAATCCCCTCAATAATAGTATGTATTTTACTAATAAACTCAAATAAAAAAAAAAATCTTTCATAATAATTAAATGCGTTACACAAATGCATACTGAATTCGATTCAAATCAGCTATATTATGAGTTTCAAATAAGAATAGGAAAGTCAATAACCTCGATCTGTCTGCTTTATATTACTAAGTCTTAGTTAAATCTAGTTAAAGTAAAAAAAATATTATTTAATCTAAATTAGCTACATATATAGGGTGACTGGTAATTAGTGTACGATACTTAAACACGTGATTGTGCTCATGATAACCAACAACTTTTACTATGGGAACAAGCCTGAAATCGCGAAAAAAAATCAGCTGTTCAGTACATTTATGTTTGCCTAATGTACTGAACAGCTGATATTTTTTTCGCGATTTCGGCTTTGCTCCCGTAATAAAAATTGTTTGTTATCATGAGCGCAATCACGTGTTTAAGTATCGTACACTAATTGCCAGTCACCCTATATATTATTTAAGTCCTAATTATTAAAAAAATAAAACTATTTTTATTTTCATTTTTAGGAACAATTCGCATTCTTCCATTTGCCACTACTCAGACACTTCACACAGTGACGCAGACATGAGCAAAATTGAAGAACTGGATTCTGACTAAACTTTTTTCTTTTATGATTCGTTAAATTTTAAAAATTTCTTCTTTTGCTTACCCTACTCTTTTTTTTTCGATTTGACGGTATGACGTCACAGCATGGCGTAAAAATCGATCCTATTCTTATTTGGAACGCATTGTACACTCGCATTTTATCACTTGATTAAAAAATTGGATCTGGGTATTTGTCAAACTCAACTTCAATCTGAATACCTGATTCGACAATCATAAACATTGACATTTCTGAGTTTGATACGTTCTTATCTCCAAATTGTCAATTTAGAAACCGGTGTTTATCTTTATGTGTATAAATTAACCTATTATAATTCCTTTTTCTAGATTTTAGATAAAGAAGAAACAGACGAAGGTGGATCAGGTTCGGATCATACCGCACATCCGGATGGAGAGCATGAAAGTGAGTGTTTTTTCATATTTATTATTCACCATACGATCAGTTTGGTGTACTATAGTTCAAAAATATCTGTGGACTTTATGCTACTCATTATAGTGTCGCTAACGTTCTGAAAACAACAATCAATTGTGACTATAACTAACTAACCCCGCGGTTTCACCCGCGTCTTCGGTTACTGCTCCGCTCCTATTGGTTGCAGCGTGCGTTAAGCGTTATGTAGCATAGCCTTTCTCGATAAATTAACTATCCAACACTATGATATTTTTTCGATTCTAAGCTACAGTTTCTGAGATTAACGCGTTCAATAGGGTATTACACTCATTTTTGAAAAGTGTCTCAATTAGATTCTATAGTGCTAATAAACCACTACAAAAACACAAAATTTTTATTCAGTGGTTAAGTACATTTAAAATTTACATTTTCAAATTTCGCGCGTATTTGACGAAAATGTAGAGAGCAGTGGACGCCATATTTACTGTGGTCGTGACGTCAGTTGGCTGTGTAAACAAATGCGCTCAGTATGGCCGATCAGTGGACAGTTGACAGTTGTCACTTTAGTTTACACACCCGAATGACATAATAACATGGTGCTGCTATTGCAAGGCGATAAAGAATAGATAATAAAAACAGAAAACTGAGTTGAATTTTAAAATTTATTTTGTTATTTTATGAACTAAAGAGATAGCTTAGGTAAAATGCAGCCGATAAGTGTTAAGACTTACCGACTGCATTTTACCTAAGCTATCTTAATAACATATTTTTAGATTTTTTCTCATATAGAGTAAAATACCCTATTAAAACAAACAAAAACTAAAACTCTTAAGATAAACTCAGAAACTTTTCGATTTTACCATATACAATATCAATTATGACAGTCCACAGATATTTCGATGTTGATATTATGAAACCAGAATATTCTATACTACTACAAACCATTCATATAGATGCTTCCATCAGTATAATATGCGCAAAAGGCTTACTTGAATCAACGTGCCTATTAAAGTAAAAGTAATTTGACGCCTTAATGTAATCGTCGTTAAGTGTATTTTCGTCTGTATAACCATGTAATTCCCATTTAGAAACTTATATTGTATCAACAAGGAAATAATTAATTTGAGAGTTGTAATATCAAACCATTATAGTCCTTATTTTGTTGAGCTTCAAAGTATAATATTGAGTGAGTATTGCTTACTTATAAGCCTTATTGCTTACTTTATTTCACGCTGCCGTATAGAAAATAGACGTCCAAGTCATCATTTAACTAAAATGCAATCCGAGGATAACAGCAATAGTGATGAACAACCAGGTAACTGAATATTCATGCTGCATGCTTTATTGGTGTGAAATTCGTACATAATGCATAGTATGAAGATTGTGCAAACATTGATTGTGGATACAAGCTATCTATAGCCTTTTACTTCGTCCTGCGTATTCATTTTCAGTAATTGTAAATACCTTAATTACATCAGAGGGGGGTGGGGAGGCATTTCCCATAATTTTAAGAAACGAAAAACTGAGATGATATTGCGATTTCAATTTGAACGTTTTTTAAATACAAGAATTGATTCTGGTGAAGTAGTGGTCAAACTAAAGACTAAAACTAAAAAATACTGTCCGACATATCTGACTTCTAGACGCTGCATATAGATTTCTGACAGCACTCAACAATCATTTCAAAACCTGATATTATGTCACTACACAACTAAGATGAGTAGATCTTTGTCTAGTCCTGACATTATTTTTAAATAGAAACGATAAAAAAGACCAAAAAAAGAGAATTTGGTTATCTATTGGTTAAATAATTTTGAGACTGTGCACACTACTTAAGCACCTTAGGCTACCCGCATGGTGGCGGGTAAACCACCAGCAATAGCATTCCCATGGAGGGTTGAGGTCACGCTGGCAGCCAGACTTTAGCAACATGTTACGTCAGAGCAAGATACTGTCATACTGTATGCGTTCCAAATAAGAATAGGATCGATTGCCATGTTGTGACGTCACGTCATACTGTCAAATTGAAAAATTATTATGGTGAGCAAAACAAGAAATTTTTAAAATTTAATTTATTTACGAACTGTGAACTAAAAATCTTTAATCAGAATCCAGTTCTTCAATTTTGCTCATCTTTGAGTTCTTCAATTTTGCCCAATTTCTTGAGATTTGACAGTATGACGTGACGTCACAACATGGCAATCGATCCTATTCTTATTTGGAACGCATTGTACGGCAGGCTTAGCCAAATGACTTTTCGAAGCGTTAATGAGTTGTCATTATGGGTGTGCAGAGAAATCACGTGACAAGTGACGTGCCAGGTAATGTCATTGCCATACATTTTGTTCTTAGCGTTTGGCGGGAACTCTAAAAAAAAAAAAATATCTGTCTAAGAGCACAACGTAACAAGCTTACGTAATGTACCTAAGTAGCTTGTGCACAACGTAAAAATGTGGATAACAAAAAAGTCAAGATTCAAATGAAAAATAAAAACTGAAGTAGACAGAATCGATATGCAGCACTTCATGCTGTGTATTTGCCTGAAATGTTAATCTAAATTAGTGTTAATCTTGTCATAAACTCTCGGCGTGTATTAATATGTATTGTAACAGCCTGCCTGTGTCGTATTCGGATTATTGTTATAAGGTATATACTGCTTGTCACAAAATATTTTTTGTAATATCACACTGAAACAAAACTCTGATTGTGAATTATTTGTCGATTTTACTGTATCTTTTTCAAAAATGCATGAAACTAAGGCCTACTTTCACGAAACATCACAAAACGTATTTAGCGCTAAACATATTAATAACATCATTCTCTCTCTCTGTCACCTTAAAACGATTGACAGAAATAGATCGACAATTCAAAATGGTTTAGCGCAAAATGAATATAGAGGATCTGTGGTGCCAGAAGGCCTAAGAATTGAACATACTTCTAATCTCCATCTTTTCATCTAGGTAGCGGCAACCACAGTCACCCGAGTCTATCAAACACGACGTCTATAAACTCTATAGCCACTGACGTCACTTGTACGCACCTCCCTGATTCTCTGGACGCTAAGATAGAATCGTTAATGCGGGACTGGCATCAGAGTCCGGATCTACTGTTCTCTATACACCCTGTTGATGGCAGCTTTCTTATATGGTGAGTTTAGCAAATCGAATTTTGAAAGAGGTATTGGCAAAAGACGTGGTCGATGACTGCCCCCCCATAGCCAAGTTACAACCGTTTCGTTTCGATTCTCTTTTCGTTAATCGCCTCGAGTCGGCCACGCCTCCTATTCCTTTGTTCTGACCACGTGACTGAACGTTGAGATGACGTCAGAATAAAGGAATCGGAGGCGTGGCCTACTCGAGGCAATCAACGAAAAGAAAATCGAAACGAAACGGTTGTAATTTGGCTAGGGGGGCAGATCGTGTAGTCTGTTTTGGAGAACCGATTCAGGCTCACAGTCAGTCTGGATTTAGATATAAAAGTGGCGGCATTGACTTAATGCTGATATTAAACCATTTGAGTACAACACTTAGGAGTACAGGGGAGGCCTATGTCCAGCAGTGGACGTCTATCGGCTGAAATGATGATGATGATGATGACTTAGGAGTATAATAGCAGCTCTAGCTGTTGCTCTTTAGATATTAAGTTTTGTTTCAGACAAACTGTAGACCTTAGCACTCTCCAAAAAATTGAATATGTTCTCCCAAATTTTAAACTGCTTTCCTTCCTCCAGGGTGTGCGAATGGCTAGACGAATTACAAGCGGGTGCGATCCGACAAGCACAAGTATCGTTCTCAGCTCGGATACCTTCAGCCTTCCCGCTCGGCGACGCCACGACCATGTGCACGCCGGCCGCGCTGTACCATGCGGCCGCGCAGCCGCTCTATGTGCGGCACAGGACTAAGCCGGTCATGCCAGGTAAGTAATAAGAATAATGATAATCTATCTGAGACCACCAGATTTTCAGACACGGTTCCCGATCTCAATGGAGACTTAATCAGAATGAAGAAGAGATTACAACGCTTGTGTGTGTACGAAACATAGATACAGTCAGGGGTCAAAAGTGCAGTTGCACTCTACTAATGCTAAAGTGTCTAGAATTTCTTTTTAGTATACGTTCAATGGTCTACAACTAGTTTAATCACTACTATAGGTTCTATGCTACAAATTAAATCAGGCATGTTTATGCCTGATTTAATTTGTAGCATAGAACCTTTGTAGCATTGACCCTCTTCTACAAATAAACTTAGACATTTTAGAATCGGCTGAGTGCAACTGCACTTTTAGGCCCTAACTGTACAATCTCTGCTCATCTATATCTTTCCATAAGATGCCTGACCAAACCGCCTAGATCAAAAATTCGCAATACTAACGAAAAAAAAAAGTGAAAGAGTGCTGCTATTATTTTCTTTCAAGAGTATTTTTTACTAATTGCTGCCAGCGGCTTTGCCCGCATGATAGAAGAATATTATCGCAAGGTAACATACTCCTGGGCCAAAAAATATCCTATGTGCTATTTCAGGATATAGTCTACTAGTGTACCAAGTTTCATCGTTCAGCCGATTGAGTGTGAAGAAGTAACAAATATACAGATAAAAACACTGACATACTTTAGCCTTTATAATATTAGTGTGATTTTAAACACGATTGTACGCCTCAACATCGATAGACATAAGATATAAATATTTGTTAAACAGTGGGACCTCAAGGGCCGGAAACAGTGACGACGCCGCTGGCGAGTGTTCAAGAGGAGAAAGAAGAGACTGAGTGGCCTCATGGTGAAGGCGGAGAACACAAAGAGAATCAGGAAAATGGTACGTATTACATCAGTATTTATTTAATTCAATGTAAAGTCGTCAAATATTGAAGTATTACTATAGTACATTTTGATACAAGTTGAGAAACTTTGTCATTGCAACCGAGGTGATATTTGCCCAAGCCGCAGGCGAGGGTGCTATGGAGCCGAGTGCTGCAGTGCAGGAATATCATAATTGATAAACAAGCAAAACAGATATAACAATTTTAAATAAATATTATATCTGTAACTCTCGACAAAATGCCGTTTTCTATGGTGGTCGGGCTGTGATGAACTTTGACGTCAAAATCCACGTCAAACTTCTCTTTCTTTATAGCAGCTTTGAAGTTATATAGCTTTGTTGTTGACGACTTTTTAAAATTATTGTATATTGGTTTATTAAAGCTAAAAAAAATATTTAATTTAGCACATAAAAACATTGCATGTATATCCTTATAGCTACGTCTAACAACGAATCGGGAAGCGGATTGTGGGCACACCAACTATCGTATATTCTTGTCACCGAAATTGTTAAAGTTATAAATTTTATTATGAAAAAAATTTAATTTTACTGCTTATTAATTGCGAATAAGAAGCTGACACTAAATTCCGAAAGGAGATAAAAACTTTGCTAAATATCTTCTACTTCTTTGTCACAGGAAATCGAGAAGAGAACAACAATGAAATGCAACGTAAGATGAGCGTCGCTACCGAAGATCTAGGAGAGAACCAGGAAGGGGATGTTTTGGACTCGGCGCCCGTCATATCCATGGTCACAAATCATACGAATGGAACCCTGAACCTCTGGCAGTTGACCTTCGATGATAAATCCAAGTTCTCGCAGGTAAGGAACTATACGAATAAGGAGTGACTGAACTGTCGCAATTTTTCACTTTGGCTATTTTGGCGCCTCAATAATCTATACTAATATTATAAAATGTAATTCTGTCTGTCTGTTAAGCTTTCATGATTAAAGTACTGAACCGATTTTGATGAAATACTTTTTATTTGGCTTCGACTTCGTGTTCGCAATAACGGACATTCACGCAACGAAGTCGTGGGCAAAAGCTAGTGGTAATATATATCAGACAAATATAAAATGGTAGCTAAATTTTATGAACCGTAACCATTCCGAGGAAGCCTCGAAAGAGATATGAAAATATAAAAAAAAGACATTTGGATTAGTAATGTTTTTTTTTGTCTCAAGTCTTTCTACTCAAGTCTGCGTTGCATTGGTGTCCAAGTGTATTAAAATTTTTAAGGCAGCATTCAAACTAAACTCTGAAAGTTTGTCCAGTAAAATTAAATTATTATATAAAAAATTTAATTCTAGACCTAGCATCTGACAGCGGTCTCGCCCGCTAGGATTTAGAACTTCCCCACCATTATAAATTATAGCCTAAGTTTTAATCCAGGAAATAAGCTATCCATGGTACCACATTTTGTCCAAATCCATTCAGCCGTTTGAGTGTGAAGGACTAACATACGTACACACACATATACATACAAACTTTCGCCTTTAAAATACTAGTATATTCTTTTTAATGAATGTTTTTTTTGTTGTTACAGGTGCTATCAATAGGTCACGCTTCAAGAGCGTCGGGTCATAGGTTTAGAGTAAACGACATTACATGCCATCCAGTATTACCTCTACTACTAACTACAAGTCATCATAACATTTCCGGTAAGTTATATTAACACACTACCTTCTGCCAGGAGCTTCACCCGCGTGAAGGTAGAAAATTATGGGGACATACTCCCGGGATTAAAAAGGATCTCATGTCCTATTCCAGGTCATGGTCTACCCATGTGCCAAACATACAAATTCAGTCAGTTTCGCTTGCTTTTTGAGCGTGAAGGTGACAAATATGCTAACTTTCGCCTTAACCTCTCAGGCCCTAACATACCGAATTCGGTACACCTCGGTACCAGCTAACTTAAACTTTATTTTTACGTACACTGGTGCCTGAGATGTTAATAAGTAGTGTGATTACAAAATACTTAAATATAATATTGATTGCCTAATTACAACTAAACTATTGCCATGATTTACTTTTTTTTCGCCCGAAATGAAACCTTGGTTATATGTTAAAGGACAATACGAAAAATCAATGGCAAAAAAATCAGGTCTTTAAATCGTAACCGAACGAATATATGTACCTATAGAAATAGTGCTAGTATATTTTTGTCAGGAATTACCTATTTTACTTATATTATAATGAACGGAAATATTTTTGAGGTTTCTATTGATAAAATAGATTAAGTTGGTTATTACTGTCATATTTTTTTCACACTCGCAGTTTTTCGTCACATAAACTAGTAAAAAAAAGTGATACACGAATCGAAAAGATACGCGTTTGTGTTGCGATAGTGATTGACACTATTTAATGCGTACCCGCCATAAACGCCGAAACCAAAAATTTATTTAACAATGGGAAACTTAAAATATCAGTCATAGAGTATTTTTATTTAAGAAAAATAACGCCTGATAAAAACTATAGCAATCTATTAAACAGTCTCTAACTTCGTTTGGTTACGGTTGGTAGACATAATTCTTTTTGCTATTGACTTCTCTCACAGTTCTTTAAGGTTTAGATTTCACTTTTGTCTAAAAGAAAAAAAAAATATGCCAGCAATGTATGACAAAAGTTTCATTCCCCTTTGTTTTGGGTTTGTAAAATGTTGTTTATAATGGCAGCTTAGAATCGTGCGTAGCAACTGACATTCATTCCTAGGATGATAAAGAAATTTTGAGCTCGATGATACAAAACTTCCCGCAAGTAATATGTGTGGCGTCCACATGATATAACAGTCACAAACTTTTGCCTTTATAATATTATCATGTGATCTCTTTGGTTCAACAGATAGTGAAAGAGATCACCATAAATACGACGATGATGCAGCGGCCGGCGGACTGTGTTCCGAGCTGATAATGTGGCGCGTGGAGTGCGTGGGGCCGCTCGGCAAGTCGGGCGGCGTGTCCGAGCTGGCGCGCGTCAACTCGCCGCATCTCTCTGCCTTCAGTAACGTCGCCTGGCTGCCTACGCTACTGCCTAGGTGAGTCAGCGTATAAAGCCTTAGATATATAGGGGACAAAATATTCCCCAACGTGACGCGCAACACTTCTTTTTTTAATAATTTATTGAATCAAGACATTTTGTACACTCAAACACTTACAAACAACACATAGAACAAACATATATTAGAGAACAAGAACAATTAGAGTAACAAGTAAGTATTTGTAATGAATCTGGTACCCAAGGAAAGATTTAACTTAATTTACATGACGCTGCAACGTTGCTCAGAGTCCCGCAACTTGCCCCCAATATTTCAAGATGCATTCTCGTGATACGGGACTAGTTGTTGGACAATTTGACAGCGTTGCGCGTCATGTTGGAAGACACTTTGTCCCATAGCGTATCTGGGGTTTTTGTGAAGCTAAAACGTGTCAATGGCAGTTTGAATATAAACTGACATGATCTCTTGTCAAACCCCGACACCTAGTTGTCTATAACTTCCAAAAAGAGAATAAAATAAGCCCATCCTAGTTGCGATAATGTGACTATTTTCAACAGTGTGTCTGATGACGCTAATTACAAAGAACTGTGTTCCAAAAATAAGCGATATTAACGCTTTCAAAACCAAAGTCTGACAAATATATATATATATGTGAATTAATAATACAAATGAATTTCCGCGCCGCCAGTCTGATAAATGAGTCAAATAATGGGTTGAAAAAAATCAATTTGTATGCCAACATACGCGCAGTTAACGCTATAAGTGTTGGTTTTTCGGAACCTGTTTTTGGGTCGTCTACGACCGAAAAAAACTTTCACCAAGCTCTAGCTTGGTGAGGGTTTTTTTTTTAATAAAAATCCGTGGTGTTGAAAAGGTCAATAAAACTAATTTTGACCACAGTTATCAACCGAAGAATTCCAGTGCTAATATTTAAATGGCTCCTTTATTTGCAGCACAACTCTCGGCAACCTATCAAACTCACCGTCAGCGTGTTTCGTGGCGAGCGACGGCGAGAGTCTACGAGTGTTCCAAGCTGTGATAGACGCGCGCACGCTACTGGCTGAGATAGCCACATCGGAGAGACGGCATAAAGATGTAATGGTAAACACTCGGTAGTCACTACACAGCAGATTATTCGCCGTTTTCACCCAAGCGAAGAAGAAAGTAACATCTCATCTCTACACCTATTAAACATGCGGCGCTGAAGATAAGTGTTCAAATGTGAAAATACCGTAAAAACTTTCCTTTCGTCTCCGCTTTGGTGGATAACGTCCGCAAGTTAGGTAGATCTCGAAATACCTCGCGGCAAGCTAATGACAAACTAAGCATGCCTTAACTAATCGGCGCATAAATAACTTTAATATTGAACCTAAATAGCTACTATCGTGGTTTATTTCAGTCAAAGACACACTTGAAATCCAAATTCACTTTTATTATTGGCTATAAAATAGTTGTGCCTCAAAATTTTGGTATAGGGACAGGCACACTATACATTATTATAAGGCCTCCCACGCATTACGACGCATTGACCAGCGCAATAAGATTCAAGCCATGCTATGACTCGAGTGAAAAAATAAAGCTATACAGGGCGTAAAAAGGGATAGCCTTTTTCACATATGTCATATTACGGCTTCTGTTCGCTGCGTCCTAATCGTCTAATGCGCGGGAGGCCTTCATATTCTTTATCTACGTCGTCTTTTATATACAGCACGACACAATGTCGATGTCTTCCGAGTCGACATTAGAAGAAGGAGGCGGCGTTCCGTTACACGAGCGCATACAGATCGTGTCGCAGCAATCAACTGCACGGCCCGGAGCTATCATACAGCTGCACGCGATAGCGGACGCCACGCACGACTGGCACAACACGCAGCTGCTGCATGTGTTCCAGGAACAACTCATTACTGGTAAGGGATTTCACGAAATACGAGGGATGAAGCGATTGGGTACTGCGCTACAGATCGATTCTCGCACGGAACACGTATTTGTATGACTAACAAATAGTCGTTCCGGGTTGGGTGTCTTGTGTATGTTTGTGAAGACGCCCACGATACAGGAGAAATTTGTAGTTAATAAGGAATCCTGTAATGATTGAACAACGGTTTCTGAAAGACTTATCCTGATTGATTGCGGTTACCACATGATGGTAAACAGTAAATAGAATCATAGTGGTAGACATACATTTCGTACTGAGGCTTTTCACATATTTGCCGCTGATACAGTCTCATTGCGTCAATGTTAACTATCCCATACCTGTTGATGTTATCAGCAGGTGTTGGTGTTTTCAGGTCTAATATTCCAACATTTTCAGGTGAACGCACATCAATGGAACTTGAAAATGCAGACTCCGGTATAGAAAACTCCGATGTAAACACCCTCACAGAAGCTGGTTTGGAAGCGATCGTGGACTTACGTAAAGCAGCCACATTCAACGAACCTTTTTACATCGTTGTGTTAGAGAGGACTGATGGGGGATCCACTGTGCATATGTGGAGACTTACTGTGTCGTCACAAGGGGATCCTAACGGTGAGCATGTGCAGAAAATATAGTCAAGTACAAGTCTATTGTAAAGAGTAGTGAAGAAATATAAAACATGTATTTACTCTCGCACGTTGAAAGAAAATGTAGTATTTTTTTTTTCTTCTCTTAGATAATTTTAAGTTATTCTCATATTCTCTGAAACCCTCAAAATTTATTTGGTAACTAGCGACCGGCCTCAACTTTGCATGGGTGTTATAAATCTTAGTAATTCTCAGTTTTTTTTTTACTATAATGTGCATGTACAAGCTTCTGCCAGCGGTTTCGCTCGTATGAAAGTAGGTTTCTCTATACAAACTTTGAACCCCTTTTTCATCCCCATAGGGGGTGAATTTTGGAAAATCTTCTTTAATGCTCGCGTACGTCATAAAAGAAAACCTTGTGCAAAATTTTAAACATTTAGTCCCAGTAGTTTCGGCTGTGCGTTGATATGTCAGTCAGTCAGTTTCTCCCTTTATATACACATAAACCTTGTGATGAAAACTGCATGAAAATCTAGTCGGTTGTTTTTTGAGTTTATCCAGACGCGGCAGGGGACTTTGTTTTATAATATTTAAGGAAAATAAAACTGTTTTTAACTTTATACACAACCATTCTGTATCTCAATGAAAAGATCCCCATTTCAAAACTTCGTGTCATCCGTCGCGTAGACCTTATTTTTATATAGTACTTAGCTGTGTCACGTCTTTGGTTACTGCTTCGCTCCTATTGGGCTATCCAACACTAAAATAATTCTTCTTTTTTAACCAGTAATTCCTGAGATTAGCGCGTTCAACCAAACAAACTTTTCAGCTTTATAATATTAAGTACAAATAAAACAAAGTAGCTTTCTATGTCGGTATGTTTATCTCCTAAACAACGCAGCTGATTTAGATGCAGTTTTCACTAATAGAAAAAGCAAGAACCGAAGATACCGGATGGCGCAATAGAACGTGCATATTGCATCATCTTTTTTTTTTGCGGGGTTTTTTTTTTTCGGTGGGCAAATCATCTTATGACATCCCCCGCTCTTGGGCGGGGCGGGAGATAGTGTCAGACTGTTACTGACTAAAAACCCACTCCTGTTCCTTCGTTGCCTTTCGTACCAGGCCCGAGTCTTCCTTTCAGAATCAGACTCTTGGCCCCAGTAGGCTTCGACCCTGCTGGGCCCCTACGGTTGCTGGGGATTGGATAGATGACTTGGGCTCGGTCCGGACGGTTACCGGACGATCGGACGGCGAGCCACCCATTGCTCGCCGTCCGCAAGCCCGCGCCTACGGTGGCCGGAAATCGGGATCGGAATCCCGGCGGCAGTTGGGGCGTGAGGACCGTTGCCTCACGCGATCGGCCTTTTTTTTGCGGGGTAAAATCCGCGTGGGTGGGGGAAGCTTACTACTGTTTTGTAGGCGCACTTGTGGAGTTTTACAGACAGTATGGGCAGCAATCTCGAGCAGAGGAAAAATCGGTCCTTTTTTCTTTGAAAATGCGCGGGGGCAAAATGTCACTGTTAATACCGAACGCTATGTTACCGTCATAGAGAGAGTCATCATTTAGATCATGTTATTATTAAAAAGTAAACTTCAGTTACCTACAATTACTTAATTTTATTTTAACGATACCTTTTGAGTTTGTTTTTTAATCTATTAATTATGCACGTTCTATTGCGCTAACCTGTATTTTATGTATACTATTTACACCCGCGGGAAGCCGGGACGGGTCACTAATAGGACATAGGATCAATTTCCCAGTTGTATAATCAGCCCCCCTAGCCAAGTCACAAACGATAAACGTAAACTCTCAGTAGTCTTTAATAGATTTTCAACTTTATGTTATTGGATATAAAGTTGAAAATCTATTGAAGATTACATAGTGTTTTCGTTCGTTCCGGTCGCTAACGCTCAGTAGTCTTTAATAGATTTTCAACTTTATGCTCTTAGGTATAAAGTTGAAAATCTATTGGAGATTACTAAGCGTTCACGTTTATCGTTTGCAACTTGGCTAGGGGGGCAGATCTAATTAACTAAAAATATCTTGTGTCATTCGCAGATGATCTCACAAACAGTATGATGTACGTACCAGACAGTGCATTGGTGCAAGAGGACGAAGGCGAGTCGCGGAAGAACTCTGTGTGCATGGACAATGATCGCGCACCTCCACCACCGCTTGTAAATTCACACATCTCCATATCTACCAAGAAGGTATGTAACTATATAATATAATATTCCACCACTATCACACAACGCCGTAGTCCCAAACTAAGCAGAGCTTGTGTTATGAGTACTAGACAACTGATAAACATACTTATATATTTCGAAATACATACATATTATAGATAAATTACACCCAGACACAGAACAAATGATTGTGCTCATCACACAAACATTTGTCCTGGTGGGAATCGAACCAACGACCTCCGGCATAGCAGTCAGGGTCACTAACCACTAGACCAACAGGCCTGTCAAACTAATCTACTAATCTTATCTAATCGTAAAGCACCTTTTTCCACACAACACATTTTTTTTTTTTATACGTTGCTCCACGCTAAGAATTACTCATGTGTTGTGGGTGCGTTCACAAACATGTAAATTCATTTACACATTTTTTTTTTCCTTGGAAAATCATCTAATGACATCCCCCACTCTCGGGCGGAGCGGAAGTTAGTGTCAGACTTTTACTGACAAAAAACCCACTCCTGTTCCTTCTTTGTCGTCGTTCCAGGGCCCCGGGGTTCTCTTTCGCATCACCCATGGCCCCAATTTGAAAGACCCGAAACACGTAGGCCATATTATATCACACTTTTTTGTCTGCAGGTGTGTGAATGCCCGTTGTCACTGCCGGACGGTGTGGACGTGATCCACGCGACGCCCGCGGCCGGACATCTAAGCTCTGCATCTATTTACCCCGCTTGTTTAGCGCCATACATCATGGCTACTGCTTGTTCTGACAGCACTTTAAGGTAAGACAACGTAAAGATGACGTTATTTAGGAACTATGAACTCTTTTGGTAGACATCGTGTCTTGTGGACGGAATGAGGATCAATCACATAATAGCAAATCCGATTTTTACTAAGTACATCGTATGTGTAATAATTTACTGAGCATTTATTTTTTTAAATTATAAAACTCCGTCAAGAAATGGTGGATTTATTAAAGTTTTTCTGAACGGCTACTTGGAAACGCGCGCTCTCGCTGGACTGTTTACGATGACGTCATCTGTCATGATCCGTGCGACGAACGGCTTGATCGTATTCATTCGCCGGTGGAGACCGATCATGACAGATGACGTCACTGCGAGTCGCTTCATTCTCGGGCGCGTTTCTGGAACTAATACACTAAAATTGCTATATCTTCGTCATTTTTGGTCCGATTTAAATAATTTCTTCACAGTATTTACTGTTTTTTTTTGACGCTATAAGTCTTCATACTCCACATAAATCGTGACTGATCCTCGTTAATGTTGTTTTAATAATAATTTCACTATCATGTCAACTTTATATGTTTAACTAGCTTAGTTTGACGATTTCACTCCCTTAACTAATTCCGCAGGAATCGTGATATCTTTTTTCTGCAAAAAAGGCTCAGTTTCTCAGCGATGGTGTTGCACTTTCTGTCAGTTATGCGCCACCTCGACTTAGTGAATCGCAGCAAGACACTAGTTCTTAGAAGTGACACCTTAAACAATAATACACTCTTACGTACAACTTTACTTCTTCATAATCTTTATTTAGATAACGTATGGAATTTTCCAGATTTTGGAAGTGTGATGTAACGAAAACAGACGACGACTTTGATTACACATGGAAAGAGTGGGAAATGATGAACAAAGATCAAGAATCCGCAATAGACATTCCAGGTGAGACAAATATCTTTAATATCAGTCAAACTGAATGCAGCTGGATATTAGTATTTTACAGAGAATATCTGCCTGTCTAACCTTCCATAGCCCAGTAATTGAGGTCACAGTGGAAGTGTGCCTCGCTTGGGCGGAGCACCGCCTGTTCTCATAGAGGCGATCGGTGGCGGTGACCTCTTGCGTCCGACCCTGATTCAGACCATGGTCTGGAGCGCGAGGAAATGGAAAGTGGTCACCAACCCAGTAATTGGGTTAGACGATAGTCCTTGACAAGGCTGGTGTCACCTGAAATGACTGTCAAAGATCTACAAATGACGGCCGGGACCTTCCGAGGCACGAAGGAATCTCCGATCCGCCGATTTACCTCGGCAAGCATTGCTTAACTCCAAAGTTATTGTCGAATGCGACTGTTATTACGTAGCTACGAGCTCCTCATTCCCAAAACTTTATAATTATCTTCAAAATACCTTCCCCAGGCCAACCCCTCCACATAAGCGCCGCCTACTCTGGTCGCATCGCCTGCGCCTACAAATGTGGGCGCTCCTTCACTCGGCCTAAAGGCGGCACAACCACTAACAGTACAAGCTCAAGTTCAGACGCTCGCTTCGTCAACCTATGTGTCTGTGTGTATGAATGTGAGAGTACCGGGGGAGCAGAATGGCTGCTTGAAGATACGATACCGCTGAGGAATGTTAGCCTGCCCAGAGTGGGTGTTTGTACAGATACCCAGATCGATCTGTCGTATCTACACGATACGTCGTTTATGCAGAAGAAACAGAGGCTGAATCAGGTATGTTTACGGCTAAAAGTGGGTAACTCTTCAATATTCTTTCTTTTGAATTGAATTAATCTTAATCAAAATGTACTTATTTCAAAAGTATATTATTTTTGGTCATGCTATAAGAAGCTGATCGAGATTGTTAAATGCCACATTATCTTTCTAAAAAAACAATATAGTACTCTCAACGCAACTACCAATTTCGAGAGCAAAAATATCGTGATTATAAATGACTGGATAAAACAGTTCTGTCAGAATAAAGCGAAGTCAAAATACGTGATATTGATTTCCATCATTACTTATTGATTAAGTTATCTAAATTAATTTCACATGTCATAAACGAACATAAGTTATATTATAATACTAGCTGACCCGGCGAACTTCGTACTGCTTAACAGGTAATGAATGTAGTATATCATTCGATATAGTCAACCGATTCAAAGAAATAAAGCCTAAGTAATATATCAAGTTACACACAATTTCAATGTATAAAAGTTATCTTCATCGATTTCGTACATTTTACGTGATGCGCGCACAACTAAAAACTTCTACAGATTTATTATATGTATAGATTTCAATACTTTTTTACATTTTTATGCAACGAACAAATCCTCCAGGTACTCCAAACCCTTTCATCGGACGAAGGTCGTAACAATCGCAACGGGGAGGGTGACACGATCAAGCCAACCGGATCAGCCGGTCTACTTGCGGTACCATCGTTCAGCACCCTTCAATCACTACGCAAGAGCATCATGGAGAATGGCAACACTTGTCCATTAACCCAAAAACACTTGGTACAGCTAGACTGGGTGTCTAAGGAGGATGGGTCCCATATTTTAACTGTAGCTGTCGGCTCAAGAGTACTTCTATTCACTCCCGTCTCCAGTGACCTTGCACAGGCTAATCTAAAGGTAAAGTTGTCAAAAAAGAAAAGGCCCGTTTTGACATCTGTCAAAACGAATACTTAAATACGCAAAAATAATACTGGCAATATATTCCATCATATTATTTAACGCTCCAAAAAACATTTATATTTTTTTAAAAATACTATGTAATTAATTATTATTTTATTGTTTCTTTCAGTTTCGTTCCAAGTTACATTCTAGGGTATTTCTCAAATGTAAAAACGGGCCTTTTATTTATTTTTAATAAGTTTAAGTTCATTGATTATTTTGTAATATCCCAAACAAGAAAAACAATAATTTCAAATACTTAGACCTTTTACAGAAACATATGAATAGTCAAGAAAGTAAGCGCAACATTCCAAGATGTGCAACTTGTTATGAAGTTCGAAAAAAGAATATGGTTACTGTTTTCTTTTTGTTTTGTAGATTTTTAAAAGTGTAGTCATTACACATTACAGTATATTGTCTTTTTTACGTAATGTTTTTGGCTTGGATACTAAGTCCTTTAAGCCATGTATTCGTATGAATAGTAAATTTGTTTATCTTTATAATACAAGTGTAATGCATTTTAATGTCTTTGTAGTATTTGGCAGAAAATGTATCACCCTTCTTAGCAAGCTTCGAACATACTTATTATGAGAAGTAGCCAGCAGAACCAGTACAATAACGGTTTCTTTTTTTTCAATATTGCTAATTTCTTTTTATTATTTGTAGCAAAAAGTGACTTATGTTGACTCCAAAATTGCAAATAGAAACACTTTTCAAATCCGTTTAAAATTCAGTAGTTGAAACTTTTCAAATCTGGTAGACAGGAAAACTGACCGTCACAGAAAAAGGATGAACGAACTGAAATATGACGTCACCACCATTAGGTTACACGCGCCCAAAAGAGATAACAAGATGTTCCCACCACGCTCCCATTCATCCTTATACCAATATTCGGAATGCTAATCAATAGTTGCTTCATTTAATATTTAATGTTGATACTGTTTAGAGAAAAAGAATTCTTTCTAGTGTTTTTTGTTGTTTGGTGTAAAATATTATTGAAAATTAAATACAGGAAAGTAACCAATTACAAACATTTCCAGGCAATGAAAGAATCAATAAGCAACAACCGTCCAATCCTTCGCAAGGCGTCTTCATTAGCCGCTCCTTTGTTCCTAGAAGAAATCAGATGGATGCAACTCCGACGAATCGAGCTAAAGACCGCTGATGGCCTACCTCCGTTGCCTATGCAGATATCCTGGGTCAGAGATGGTATTCTAGTCGTAGGAATGGACTCGGAAATGCACGTGTATTCGCAATGGAAGCCTGAGAATCCACAAGCGTCTTCTGGATATATGGGTACACAGGTACGTGCTGATTTGATAGTTAGCAGAAATACCACCTTTTACGCTTTTTTATTTTTACCGTCTTTGGGTTCAATATAAAATTAGACAGAGGGGATTTTTTTTATTGATATAAACAAAGTTTAACGGCTTATAATAATATCAATGTTTCACAACACATTTATGAAAGAAAGAAATTTGCGTTTATTGACGTTCTAAAAAACAGAAGCACCCTAAAATTTAATGAAATAAATAAATACAATAAATAATGTCAAAAGGGTCTCAGCTCAGCATAATGCTAGATGACTACAGTCGAAAATAACGACACCAAAATATCTTGATTCCTTCTTGTTCTCCTTTTCCTTTACTATGCAACACTGTAGGAATCAAACTCTTCTCTGCTATCGTCAGCTGCACTGTCAACTTATTAACTGCCTTAGTTACTTTACAAAACACTTATGATACTAATGAACCGTGTATTTTATTCAGGAACTGGAAGAAGGCAGTGAATCCCGGGCACTTCGCGACTCGGATTTGCGTATATCAGCACCGCACTTACAACGTGTGTCTTCAATCAACTTACAGCTACTAGAACGTGACGCTAGAAGACGAACCAAAACGCAACCAGACCAACCTCAGGTAACTATATAATATGTGACTGGAATAATGCGCACACTTATACACCCCATTTAGAAAATTATGTTACAAAGTGTTTCTGTATTACCCAAATAAGGTTTCGCCTCGTCGTTTATACCACGTATATCGAAGGACTGGAACAAGATGCCTGCTGCGGTCTCACCATCCGATTATAATTTAGGTGTCTTCAAGGCTAGAGTGAATAAGCATAATCAGGCCTCCTCTCTCTAAGAAAGGGAATGGGCCGTAATCCACCACGCGGGCCCAGTGCGGATTGGTGAATGCCACATGTCTTCGAATTTTTAGTTCTAGGACATGCCGGTTTCCTCACGATGTTTTCCTTCACCGTTTCGAGAGCAGTGGTGATGAAATAAATTACACAAAGGAATGCGCCTAGAGTGAATAGGCTCTTAATAAACTAGTGCCCTTCATCATCAACGATCGCATCACTGTTTACCATCAAGTGGGATCGCAGTCGAGTACTAGTTTATATAATTAAAAAAAAGGATTATAGTCGTAAAGGTTACGATAACGTCGAACACCATTTATCGTCACTAAGCATTATAGAAAATACATCTTGGATTTTGATTGAATTTACAAGTTTGTGTTTTTTTTTTTTCAGCCCCTATTGGACTACATGCCTGACTACGGATTGTTCGAAGCCTCACAAATGGCCTGTCCGGTGCTACCTCAATACCATCCCAAGCAACTGATGGAGCTTCTAAACAGCGGCAAAATACGATGGGTGAAAGCGATCCTTGCTCATTTAGTAAGGTATGTTATCTTTATCAAGTAATACTACTGTTCCTTGGGTCAAACACGTTAAAACAGTTTAACTCTTTAATAGTCCAGGAAAATGACGTGAAGCATGTAATTTACGCGGTGTCC
Source organism: Mythimna impura (assembly GCA_905147345.3). Lineage (NCBI taxonomy): Eukaryota > Metazoa > Arthropoda > Insecta > Lepidoptera > Noctuidae > Mythimna > Mythimna impura. The sequence goes on along the minus strand of LR990356.1, from coordinate 17,885,698 downwards.
TATATAGATCAATCAACGCGATTGCGAACGCGGTACGATTCAGCACAAATGGAACAAACAATTGTAACTCTTGCAGTGGCCTACGTGACCAACCGCACGTTGGTGCGGTGCAGCGATGAGCGAAGCGAAGACGTTGCAATTAGTTGGTTTGATATTTTCGCGCGAATTTTTCCGGTTTGTTTTATATAAATGGCTGCAGAAGCGCGGCGACTTCGCACTTAGGACAAGCTGCCGCGTCGCGTTCAATTCGAGTGAACCGCTTTGGATCGCTTCGCATCCGCGATCTTGTTGAATCGCCCACGCTTAAGTCTTGCGTATAATAGTTCGCGCCCTGAGCAGCTCAGTTTGATTTGCGACTCCGTAGCGAATTCGGTCGCTCTTTTAGTTCGTCAACTCCTAAGTCGAATTTGAGTAAGGCAGATCGTTCGCTCGCTTTACCATAAACCAGAGAACGGAACAAATGATGACAAGTGCATGTGGAGCGAGTAAGGCCTACTATCCACGAACGCGTATCTTCATAGACGCGGCGACGTCGTGCCGCAGCTTCGTCGACAGAGTTTCATAGTTTTGTATGTAAGCTGTGAGCAGGCGTACCCAAGCGTATAAAGACGAATACGCGTCTATGAAGCTACGCGTCCGAGGACAGTAGGTCTAAGTGTGCACAGTAGTAGTGATGCTGCAAGCTCGGTAGCTCGGGCGACACTGCGCTGCCGTTTACTCTCGCTTCTACAATTAAGTCGGTCATATCGAACGAACTAACGGACTATAGAGTGACGGATCTGGGTTTTCGCCTAGTTCGTTCGCAAACTCCACAAGAAAAATATAATGGAAGTCTTCATTCTTTCGTTGCGCAAAAGAGATAGTACTATTCCTCTTTTATAGTTCTGTCTTTCTCTCATGCCGAAACACGTCATAATTCTCCATAGAACATTGTTCTATCGATTTGCAAATGGCTAAGGTGCCTGCAATAAGTAGTACACCATGGAATGTCTCAATCCCCAGATGTATCGGTGGAACTTATACTACACGCAGTTCTCAAGGAGATGAAGATAGTTTATCCAGACAGGTATGGTTCTTTTTATTACTTCTACATAACATACTCACGCGTCATTGTTTAATGTAGCCTTCTTTGATTAATACAGTAAAATTAAATGGCATCAAACAAAATATTCGCTTGCCAAACTAACCAACACGCATGCATAATAATTATTTGTAATACAAAAGCAGTGATATATGTAATGCGTGTGCATTGAATACATTGAACGTACTAATTTTCACCTGAATATTAATTTTCTAATATGTGCTGTATATCTAAAAAAATAAAACTCGCATTTGCTTGAGTCACTGATAATACAATGTATTTTAATATTGTAAATTTCTTGTTAAACATAAATAATAATTGGTTTTGTTTGAATGTTGTGATTTTGATGTAATACTGCGATGTGGTGTGTCGCTTGCTTAACTAAGTTAAAAATGAAGTAAACAATCTGATCTTGAAATCTTAAACTTTTCTTTAATTAATTAAACAAAATACCACAAACTACCATTATTCTCTGTGTATTTTGCTTGGTGATTAAAAATAATAATTTTAAAATAACTCTTAATTATTATTTTGTTAACTAATTAGTCAATAATGTTTACTTGAAAGTGCAGAAAAAGAAATAAGATCATTGTATTAGAAATTATGTGCCAAAATATGTGATCACTTCCATAATAGACTGTTAATCCCATCAATTTGAATAGCTAAACTTAACATGCAACGTCGACAACTTTGCCATACACTTGCGATTAATCTTCCACAAGAAATCGCTTTAGTAAAACCCCCACAGGAATATAATAATTCACTGCCAGAGGCGAAGAGAGAAACTACATATTAAACCGTCCTGAAAATTAAACCAGTCATTACTCTGGTCCTAAGTTTTTAGGGCGGCTAAGATTAAGATAGAGACGCAGGTATCACCTATATAATGAAACATGGATAATGAACAAATGAACTTGAATGGCGGTGCAATGCGGACACTTGGAGCAATTACTTAGATTTTTTTATCCGCTTATTGAACTTTATTTAAATACGAATATAGTATGTACATTTGGATTACCAAATCATCGCTAATATATTGTTAAAAAGTAAATTATTAAAAACCTGCCAAGTTATCTATTTCGTCACGTTAATTTCGATCCATGTTGCATTATAAATACTACGGCACTGCCCATTGTTCACGTGCGATTAAAAGTCGTGCCGCTGCCCATTGTATACACATGCGATAATTAGTCGCGCCGCTGTTGCATGTCGCACGTGTGTTGCAGCGCGGCTGGTCGCGCTCGCGCACGCTCTCCGTGTCGTTTGCCGCTGGCGCCGCCTCGCCGCTAGATGGCGTTGCACAGGTACCTGTAGCTTTTATATAATGTCACCGGGTTACTGCAAATACTACAAATGTGTAATAAATCTTTTTTTTATTAATAAACTCGATATTTTTTGATCCGAATTCGATAGTCATTCTTCTCGTTACGTCACGCGTATATGTAATACTCGTGACTTAACGAGAAGAAACACTCTTTTATGGTGTTACAATAATAAGGTGACATTTATATGTGTACATGCGCTATTGATACTGTGATTAAGTGTTATATGGTTTTTGTACGTACAGATTTTAATGTAAACCATTGTAAATATTACGAATACATTTTCAACTTGGAAAATTGCGATATTCCATCAGTCGTGGTTGAGTCAATGGATTAGTGATCGCACAGTATTAGTCGATAACACTAAATGATCTATCGAGTCGCAAAAATCTAATTGATAGCGACTTGTAGTCTAATTGAAATGTTCTTCATACTTTCGGTACCGAGGACCCAATATAATTATGGGTTGTATAATCATAAAAAAAAAAAAATTAAGCAAACTTGTGTTCAAACCCAGTATTAACTGGGTTTGACACAAGTTACATACAATAGCTACGTATCACAACGACATGGATGGCGAGCTGTGGTCATGAACGAATTATTATATACTCTTGGCACCGAAACAATTCATGCAGACAAAAAAATATATTTACAGCATTATTTGTAAATACAAATAATGCTGTAAATAGCAGAAGCCATTCAGGTCCATCTAACATTATTAAATAATACAGATAACAGAAGACGTCCAGCTAGACTACGCGGAGCTAACCTCAGTGCCACCGCTGCCGTTATGGACCTTACTCGTCGCAGACAAGGAGTCCCCACATCATCCGTCCACTATTCAAGAAGCTAAGGTGAGAAATTAACCAGTTTTATTTTCACTAATTTCTGCTAGCAATTTTCTACTTTCATAAGTAGAAAATTATATGAAGGGGACATATTTCCGGGATAAAATGTATCCTATGTCCTATTCCAGGACGTGCTCTACCCGTGTGCTAAATTTCAACCAAATCCGTTCAGACGTTAGAGCGTGAATAAGTGACAAAAATACACCCACATACAGACAGATTTAGAGTATATGTTACTGGCAATCTGTATAATCTGGTATTATATAATACCTAGGCAATGTATAGGTATAGAATACCTAAAACGTGTAGGTAATGTATGAAATATTATTTATTTTATAATTTGCCTAGATATTCTAAACAATATCGAATACGCAGCCGGTAATGTGTGTAAAAGACGAAAGCAGGAAAGGAGGCGACGTAATTTTAGGGCACCCCGACACGGACAAGTTAGGTTAGGTTAGAAGGCTAATAAGACTTTTACAATGCGTTCCTATTATTATTTGGAACGCATTGTAAGCAAATTATATTATGTTACTTTATAGCCAGAAGAATTTTTAATCTCACGTTAATTTTATTATGTATAAGTACTCAGGTCCTATTTCTGTTTCTGTCCGCGAGATTTAAACAATTTAAAGTAAGGTAATTACCGAGTGACTTAAAAAAAAATATCTGTGTCGGTGTGCCCTAAAATTATGTCAATCCCTTCCCTACTCTCACCTTTTACACACATTGATTTTAAGTAATAGAACATGTTTTATTTGCCCGTCTTTTTATAGGTAGGTCGGTTAACATTGATAAATATAGACCAAAATTTAACTATTTATTTTACACATTGCCGCAAATATATTATATATATTGCAAATTGTATACATTACCAAGGTAAAATATGTAATGGACAATAATATTCATAATATTTCATACATTGCTTGGACGCCCCAGGTATTCCATACATTGCCTAGGTATTGTATAAAATACCTGAATTATACAGATTGCCGGTAACATATATATAGAGATAGAGTGACTAACGGACCTGACAGACGTCTTGTCCAAGTGAGTTCATAGATACAAAACTTCCCAAGAAAATGCACTTTCCAATTTTGTGGGCAGTTTTTTTCGTAGTTTTTTTTTTTATTGCTGTGACCATACTCGGACTATTACGAACGTTTAAATAAAAAAACCATATCGGCCCAGTCGTTCTTAAGTGATGCGCTTACCGGCGAACATAATTTCATCTTTATTTATATAGATTAGCATTTTTTCAGCCGAGGAAGTCCTTCTAATCAAGATTGGCTCCTAAGCCATTCCATGACGATAAACCTGCACTGCTCACATCCAACGAATACCCGCGTCAGTCACTTATTCAAAATTTCTCTTTTTTTATTAGATCACACATAAAAAATCCGAGCCCAAATCTCTCCATTATCTTGAGAATTGACGAGACTTTGAGTTTAATATGCTTTCAAGTCGAAAGCTAGGACGTTTCTATTCTGTTAGGATATTTTTTTTTCATACCGCTGTCTTCAATTTCACAGGACTATAACGAACTATTCGAAGGCACAATACAAGACACGGAAGACGACCTTGATGCCTTGCTGTTGGGTGAAGAAGAGGGAGTTGACCGACGTCCCTCCATGCCTGAACGACAACCTCTGTCACACTTTGGATTGAGACAAGGTAAGATATGATAAGGGTGACGATGAAATAGGTCGCATGTGCTCTCCTGTGGGACCTGACTTCATTTCGTCAGCAATTTACGTAAATTTGTGCTGAATCTCAAACTTACTTGATTGTACAAATGGGAAAGATTTGGCTTGACAGCAGTACTGGTCAAAATTGGTGCCATAATGTGATGTTTCAATGCCATCTTGATTCCGTTGTGAAATAGGGATAGAGCACTATCCCTTTATCCTAGAGAGACGGAAGTACAGGACATGTAGCATTATGTCCAACACTTCCCGTCTCTCTCTCTCTGACTGGGACATTGATGTCTATAACACGTCATAGTACGGTCCCTGATCTGTTGTTCGTATTATCCTATAAAAAACTTCGATGCGACATCGCATATTAAAAATCATCGAGCTCGCACGACGCATAGCAAGAACTTAAGAATTGAGTTGCTTCGCACCTCGTATGGACACCTGAACATCGTTTTGCTGCACGAAATCGCATCGCAGGTTTCTGTGATGCGGCATCGCATCCTATCTGGAGATTGCAAAGAAAAACGGATCCGGTAATCCGGCGGATCTGGCATCATTTAACGTTTACCGGATCCGGTGCTAGCAATTTTTGGCAAAGATGGAAGAATTAGTGGAGAGAAATTAGATTCACCATCACTAAAGAAATATTTGACATTACAGGAAGAATTACAATTACAAATCCAGCAAAAACCACGTGTTATCAAGTTATCTTAGTATGGTACATACTAAAAAAGAGAAAGATTTTGATAAAATACTAAAATAGGACATAACTACATTTGAAAGTGACAGAGTTCGAGGAGAATACATTTCTGCTATTCATGATTATTTGCTGACAATAAAGCGATTAAACCTATTTGTAAAATAAATATCATTTATCATTTATACAGGTCGCATCCTCTCCCGTCTTCTAACCCACACACACTTACCGGGTCTCAGTTCTCTCGACCAAATGCATTTGCTGGCTCTAGCGGATACTGTGTCGACTTGTGACGCCGACTTCGCTGAGCGGTTAGCTACAAACGCGCGCGGTGACATTGCGCAGAATTCTGGACAGGAGGTATTGCCAGGTATGCTTATATAATTATATTTTTTGTAGGTTAGCTTTCGTGTTATAGCAATATTTGGTCTTATTGAATTTATAGAATGTAGCAAAACTTGGAAAATAACGGGGCATAAATAGAGATGGTATGATCGAACGCATTTCACGGTATTAAATCAAATCAAAAACATTATATTTTTTATTTATTTATCATAACTTTATGCACTATTAAGAAACACTGTACAAAAGCGAACTTAATGCCTTAGGTTTTTGCCCAACACTGTTTATAAAAATGAGGTGCAGTGTTTAATTTAAGCGTACGTTCGTAATAGTGTTATTACGAAAATGACTATTTATTTATGTATTCTTTCCGGTAATTATACCGTGGACTCTCCAAAATTAACAACTTTAAAGAGTAATAAAGTATAATCTACCTATATTCTGCCAGACTCCCTCGACGACTGCGGCCTCCGTTTCCTCCTCGCCATGAAGCACTACGGCTACCTACTCCGCTGCTTACCCCTGGCCCAGCGCGCCAACGTGCAGCGCACGGGCGTCGGTACCTGCAACCTGGTGTGGGCTTTCCACTCGGAGACGCACGAACAACTATTGGCGTTGATACCTGGGTACACTAAGGGAACTCCGAAGTGGTCCACTATGAGGGAATTAGGTAAGTTTTAAAAAAAATAGTCAATTGCTCGTTCGGTGCATTTTTTTATATGAGAATTCCGTCAATGACTTCTCCCGCTCTAGGATGAGGGCGTGTCAAATTTTTACTGAGTTAAACCACACATATGTTTCTTTAGTTACCTTTCGCGTTCTAGGACCACGAAGATCATTTTCAGAAGTTTTTCCTTGGCCCTAGCATTCATCTACCTCCATACCTATAACGCTCGCCCGGGTGTCACCATTGCGTGGACCGCCCGGAGGACACGGTGGAGGTGTGCCCCGCTTGGGAAGAGCAACGCCGTGTCCTCGTGGAGGCGATCGGCGGCGCGGCGGTGATCTCTCGCGCCGGGCCTTGGTACAGGCCATGGTCCGGAGCGAGGAGGAGTGGCAGGCGGTCGCCTCCTTCTGCGAAGCAGTAATGCTAGCAAGGTCCGGAGCGAGGAGGAGTGGCAGGCGGTCGCCTCCTTCTGCGAAGCAGTAATGCCAGCAAGGTCCGGAGCGAGGAGGAGTGGCAGGCGGTCGCCTCCTTCTGCGAAGCAGTAATGCTAGCAAGGTCCGGAGCGAGGAGGAGTGGCAGGCGGTCGCCTCCTTCTGCGAAGCAGTAATGCTAGCAAGGTCCGGAGCGAGGAGGAGTGGCAGGCGGTCGCCTCCTTCTGCGAAGCAGTAATGCCAGCAATGTCCGGAGCGAGGAGGAGTGGCAGGCGGTTGCCTCCTGCGAAGCAGTAATGCTAGCAAAGAAGGCGGCCGATCGCGTGAGGCAACGGTCCTCACGCCCCAACCGCCGCCGGGATTCTGATCCCGATTTCCGGCCACCGTAGGCGTGGGCTTGCGGACGGTGAGCAATGGGTAGTTCGACATCCGACCGTCTGGTAACCGTCCGGTCCGAGCCCAAGTCGTCGACGGTGCGTACTGTTTCACGCGCGCCTCAAGGAGATGTCAGCAACTGTAGGGGCCCATCAGGGTCGAAGCCTACTGGGGCCAAGGGCCTGATTCTGAAAGGAAGACTCGGCCCTGGTACGAAAGGCAACGAAGGAACAGGAGTGGGTTTTTAGTCAGTAAAAGTCTGACACTATCTCCCGCTCCGCCCAGAGCGGGGGATGTCATAAGATGATGTTCCCACCCAAAACAAAAACAAAAAACCTATAACGCTATCTTTCTTTCCACCAGGTGTTGGTTGGTGGGTACGTGGCGAGCTACTCCGCACTTGCATGGAGAAGTTAGCTCGAGCGTCATACATGCAGAAACAGGATCCTATGGATGCTGCGTTATACTACCTCGCCATGAAGAAGAGGATGCTGCTGTGGGGACTGTTCCGCTCCAGTAGAGATGACAAGATGACTGGTGTGAGTAGAGATCAATAAGAAAATTTAGAATTTACTTTTCGATTAGAATCCAAGAGATCATTTAGTGCGGCCAGAGTGCGAGGTATTGAGGAGTTAACACGTGCAACATAGTACGACACTGAGGCACAGCGAACATCTTGTGCTTTTTGCCGCGGCAGTAATTGTCCGGGACAAAGAAAGATGAGTCAATCAGAACCTATAGGGTGGTTGTCGCCATTTTGTATTAAGTATACCTATGTACGAGTCTTTATTTCGGTATTATTTATTTATTAAATGCTTTATACACACAGAAGTACAGTGGCAGACATAATGCCTTAGGCATATTCTACCAGCCCCAACCATGGTTATGCAGAGAAAAATGGTGATAGGTGCAATAAAAGAGAGAGAAAAAGGCGAAGACAAAAATAGATATACTAATAAACCATAGATATAATACAATTATATAATATATACTCAAATTAATAAATAATTAGTATTGTTACCTTCTATACAGTTCTTCTCAAATGATTTCACGGAAAACCGTTGGCGTAAAGCTGCGTTAAAGAACGCATTCGTCCTGCTCGGCAGACAACGATTTGAGCATGCGGCGGCATTCTTCCTGCTTGGTGGCGCTCTCAAAGATGCTTTAGAGGTACGTTGACTAGGTACTTGAATACTAATAATAACGTTATAAAACAGATCATTTATATGGCAATTATTTGATTTTAAATATTGACCTCAGACCCAATGGACATCAGGTCTGCGCTTTAAAGTGTCCGCGAAAAAAGGGTTACCACCATGTGTATATTTCCCCAGATGGTATAAAAATACAATTGAACCCGGTAGTTGGCACTACGATCGGATTTAAATTTTATTTCTGACATAAATCCAGTTTTCGGGCAGAACCTCTGTTGAGACCGCTAGTGTATAACATTGGACAGAGTTATAACTAATAAATAGTAAAATATACATAAAGATATATCACAATAAAAACAAATAAACTACTGTATTACTTTTGTGTCGTGTAGTTTTCGCTAGAAGCTGAGAGCATGAGGTGAAACTAGCGCAGCTCGATGTGTTAATCGAGCTCTTAACGGTTGTAACTGGAGTTATATAGGGTGTATCCTTCTTTCTCGCTCGCATGCTAGACATTTTAATGAATGAAGTCTCGAAGATTTCCGAATCTCAATTTTTTTGTTGTGACTTAGCTACAAATATTTAACAGTTTTAGATTTGTTCCTATACTTGTGCTATAAGTCCTTGCTTTATGTAAAATTTCAGGATTCTGGGTCAATGGGAAGTACCCTATGAATTTTGATTTCCTCGAGAGTGTCGAAATGTACGTTTTTTGAGACATAAACGGCCGTATCCTTTTTTTTCGATAACTTTGACATTTGATTTTTTTCACAGCTTTAAGAGACCGCAGACTTGAGTATATGGTTTTAATTACAACTCGATACCTCCATGCTTTTCAGAGATAAAGGGTCTTGACAGACAGACAGACAGACGGACAACAAAGTGATCCTATAAGGGTTCCGTTTTTTCCTTTTGAGGTACGAAACCCTAAAACAAAAGAAAATTAACAAAGCAATTATGTCTTGTAGGTGCTAATCACACGTCTTGGAGATTTACAACTGGCGATGGTAGTAGCACGGTTGTATGAAGCGGACAACCCGCTGCCAAGTAGCTTGAAGAAGTTGTTAATGGATGAAATATTAGGGTAAGTGGTCCCGATTGTTTAAAAGCATCGACTACTGAAGCAACTGTGACACTATGGTTTATTAATGGAGACAGGACTGGACATATCTGCCGCATGCTCACTGAGCAGTGGGCCTTTATAACACAAAATTGGTGCCCTGAAATGGCGAGATAGTGTTGCGGCATACCAAGAAGAAGATGGCGGGCCGACTGAGATGTCTTTCCTTAGGAATTGGCCAGAAGTAGCCCAGAGCCGAGAACAATGGAAGAAAGAGGGAGGCCTTTGTTCAGCAATGGGACAATATAGGCTAGGTATAATAGTAATAATATTTTGACAGAAAAGTTCCGAACCTCGACTCGAAAACCTTTAGGATCGAACTTCCAAAAACTCCATTATCAACATAAAAATGTTAATATGTACATCTAAAACCAGGTCTAAACAAAAGCTTATTAATTTTCACATTTTTGCTTCCCAGAGGTGAAACAGAAGACGGCGAACTAGACCTAGAACGCGCCCACCCAGACCCCTTCGTACGTTCCATGGCTCTATGGGAACTGAAACGCTATGGTGCAGCGTTAGACACATTGTTGAGCAACGCGGGAAGGTTACATGCGGCGAGGGACAATGAACCAATGCCGAGCGTGTTCAACTTCTACGTGTATCTACGGACGCATCCGAGGCTGAAGAGACATAATCTGCCTAGTCAGGTTAGTGTTGTTATTTTTTCAGGTCTTGTACAGTCAAATTATACTTTTCAAGCAAAATTCGGTAATAGCAAAGTTTTTCGATTATCGACTTTATTACCGGACAATAAGTCGGTAATCGAAAAATTAAGTATTTGCGATTACTGACTTATTGCCCGGGAACGTCGATATAGGTTGTACAATCGAAAAATCAAAGTTTGCTAAGAATGCTTAGATTTGGACTCACTAATCAGTTCCTGGGCGAACACAAGTCAACAATAACTACGTATGACGACGACTTGTTAGGCGGGTTGTATACACACGAACAAATAAAGCTAAAGACAAACTGAGCCCACGTATGCTACGCATTATGATATCTAGACATTTGAATTTACTTGAAAACAGAAAACTTAGAAACATACTTGGCATACGCAAAACTCCCCACGCAACATTCCCCACGCAACATCAGATCTGTCTATCCAGATCGCTATTAAAGTGTGCACACCAACTCTCCAAAATTACATCACGTACGTGCCGTACGTGGCCTAAGTTTGTCTTTACTTTTATTGTATGTTCTGGGTACCGAAAGTGTTAAACAAACTAATGTGAACAAAAAAAGAATAACAACCTTTTGAAGAATAACCCAATTGTAAGGACCCGAAATTCAGTTATGCTATGACTTGTACCAATATAGCACTAGCAGTAACTTCTGTAAGATAAGAAGGTCTAATTTATCGGAGTAAAACCTATAAAAAAGTGTTATTCGCTTTAAGAAAATAGTGACCTCATCGTTATCCTCGCATTAGCCACACCCCTTTAACAACTAGCTCATAGTAAATAAGAAAGCCGTGTTCACGTTCACTAGTTGAAGTAAACCCTTCAAATAATACGGCCGCGTTTTTTGTCAATTTTGAAAATGTATTCTCACCTATTCCTTATGCATAAAAGTGAAAATTCTGACGATTCTGATTATATTTTAAAATAATTACTTGATAATGTTTTTTTCAACACACTTGCTCAGAAAGTTACTTTTATTGCACTGCACTTAGGTATATAATGGCACTCGTTACCAAACTGTGACATTTTGATTACCATTACGGACTAGTGCTATAATGTAGTTGTTCAACCTCTTTGTTCGCAAAACAAATTTTGAATTCGAATAATTGCGTTCAATAGTACTTGTATATAAATTAGTGTCTTACTTACTTATTTCATCCAATTTACAAGTTAAAATGGACAAATTTAACTTGTACAAACGATTTATTTAATAAAAAAACATTTAGTAAATAAATCGTACATTGAAATAAAATTTGTTTTTTTTTTTGGTGGTCTATGGCCGCCATTTTAAGATACGCACGGTCTTTGGCGTGATTTTTTTTTATTCCAGTGAAGTTTAGTGGCTGTATTAATTGAATAAAATTAAATACTACAAAATCATTGAAAAATGTTACATCCGTATTCTATTGTCACTACGAAAGACATTATCGTAAGAACTTTTCACGCAAGAAAACATAAACTTAAGACTAGGCAGTATGATCAAAATACCTTAGCCTACCTCTAGGGGTAAATAAAAAAAAATGATGCGCGCGCTTAAGAAAACAGATTTTTACCGCCATGTCACAGAAAATTTTACCAGTTTTACTGTTGTTTTCTTCACAAGTGTATTGAAAAACGTCGTATGACACACGTGAGTAATTAATGATTACCGTTCTTGGCTCTCTTAAGACCCTCGCCACGGCTCGGGTCTAAATACCGCCTAGACGGTAATCACTAACATTACACACTTATATCATAATGTACTATTTCTGCACTGTGTGTATCTATAGGATGTCCCAAAATTAACGCAAAATTTTAATTAAATAGAAAAGACCATTTTTATTTTTTTTGGGGTTGCCAACACTGTATTGCACAAATGGCGACAAATTCAAATCTTGTGTTAATTTTGGTACGCCCTTTAGTTTATGATTCAATAAAAAAAAACACAATCTGAAGACTAAAACTGTGTTTTCTATTTAATCCAAATATTGCGTTAATTTTGGGACATCCTATAGGTGTGCCAAAATAAAATATTTTTCTTTCTTTTTTTAATAATATACTATTTGAAAATACTGAATAATGAAAAGCTTGCTGTAATATTGTTTTAAATTTTACCCCAGTATAAATACGCCTTTATTTTGTAGTAGCACTGATAAGTCACTATTTCATTAACACGAAATAGACTATAGGTTTTGTACTAGCTAACTGCAGCATAATTTTCACAGGGTGGAACCCTAGCCCTGCTTCAACAAGAACCAGAAGAAGGCATCACCCGTTTAGAACGCCGCCTGTACTTCCAAACGGCGCACGGGCACTTCAAGGCCGGCTGTCCTGCCCTAGCTTTAGAAGTCCTGTCCAAGCTACCTGCGCGGGTGCGCGACGAACGTCCTAAGCAGCCCGTCGCCGCGCTGTCAGTGGATGAGGCCGTCATACACTCGGGACAACTAATCGATCACTCAGAACATGTCGTGGATCAACCACCAGTCAAAAGTACGCAACGTTCACGTCCGTTTGTACGTCCGCTGATTTATGTTTTGTTTTGTGGTTTTTCGTTGCTTTAATACGTTTTTAAGAAAGTTATATAGTAAGACAGACACGGAACGTAGAACTTACACTGCGATTCATCAGATGTGCATCTTGACGTGATTCTGACAGATCGAGGCGTAAGTTTTCGTTTCTGTTTTACCCTTAAGGTCAATCAAACCGCTGGCTGTGGCTTTCGATGGGGTGTGTTATTGCTAATAAATACTCATAACTATCAGCGCAGAGCGACATGATCGCAATTTAGTTTTCGCGCTATAGTACGCCTCCCATCGGCTATTCTCGCCTTTTCCGAAGATAACCGATGGATCTTTTAAATTGGTTTTATCCTATATCTATTTATGTAGTAAATAAAATAGTTCTATATTGTCAATAATCAGAACCCAAAACAAACGGAACCATAACTTTGTCCTATAAATATAAAGGATATCTTTCTCACATTATGTATACTGCTTTTTCATGAAGTTGCATGCGTATTACGCAAAGGAAATATTTTGTGGACCTCTCTCAATAAGCCGCAACCAAGGTAAGTTCAGGTCCAGATATTTCTGCTAGATAATTCATAGTTCTTAGCTAAATAATTTGTGCACAGAGGAAGAACCTGAACCGGCTAACATGGATTGGGGCGCACCAGTTGTAGAAGTGGACTGGGGCGCACCTGTCACTGCAGAAAAGAAAGATGAACTGGTTCTAAGCTGGGACGACGAAGATGATAAGGGGTGAGTTTTTCTTATCTCAAAAGTAAAGATTATTATAAGAATTCCCGTCTATGACTTGGTTTAAAAAGAATCAGATACAGTGCTTGGAAGATCCGAGCCCAATTTACATGCGGAGAAAAAAAGACCGATTAATCACTACATTTGGTCCGTACGGGTTGATGATTATAGACCGAAGTTTAAGGGTTTCTCAAGATGTTTAAAACAGTGGTGGTCCAGATACTATACCCCCGATTTACCTGTTTAAGGTGGTGGGGTTTCCCACCCACATCCAGGCAGGTGCATTACTTTGTATATTCTTTTTCATCACCACTGCTCTCAAAACTGTAAAAAGAAACATAGTAAGGAAGCCTGTCATATACATGGATCTTTTCCTAAAATCTCTGCGTAGGTACCCGAAAAACAAACAATGGACTGTTTTTCTAACTACTAGAAAATGTAAAGCATAATGATAGATGTCGATTCAAGACAACGTCTGAAGCGTCTTTATTTCCGTTTTTTAAATTAAGAATGGCATTAAATGTAATAGGTTCAATAACCGCTATGATTTCAACTGGCTCCTAACATAGAACTAAAAATGACATTTACCAAACCGCACTGGGCCCCCACTCACTTGTCCTCACAAAGAGGAGGCCTGTGTTATGCTGAGCGTTCGGCCGTTTTGCGCGGATGTAGCGCATAGTTTTCACAAAGTATACTTACAATTTGTTCGTCCTAGATTTGTGCCTTTTTCCGCCAAATAAAATGTTTTTCTTTCTTTTTCTTTTCTTTATCCCGGCTGAGAAAATCATAAGCTGATTATGGTATGCTTATGCAACATGAAATATGTACATTTCTGGACGTTAAATGTCACTCTTTAACACTAATTTTAGAAACTATTTTGAGTCTTATTATTTATCTACTCATGGGATAAAATGAGAGCAATGGTGGCCGAGTGGTAACGGCCCCGACTTACAAGTTGTAGATCGCGAGTTCAAACTCAGCCAGGCGCATTACTTTGTGTAATTTATTTCATCACCACTGCTCTCAAAACGGTGAAGGAAAACATTGTGAGGAAACCGGCATGTCCTAGAACCAAAAAATCTAAACTATGTGACGTTCACCAACCTGCACTGAGCCCGCGTGGTGAATTACGACCCATTCCCTCTCCTAGAGAGGAGGCCTGAGTCCCAGCAGTGGGAACATTAAATGGCTGATTATGCTTATGCTTATGACATAAAATCTAATTGAACACGTTAACATGACAAATCCATTGTAAATAAACTCTACTGCCAGGGCTGCGGTATTGATCGAAAGAGTTACCGCAGCCCTGGAACGCAGAGTGACTGAAGGAGCGAGACTTTTACTGACTAAACCTACCCGTGTTGTGTAGGTTTAGTCAGTAATTTCTCGCTCCTCCTAGAGCGCGAAAAGTTATTTGGATGATTTCCCACCAAAAACAAAATCACAGTTTTTAATTATGTATGCGATAGGGGAACTCACAATCTACATAGCTAATCATATAATTTGTGTCAAAGATCCGAAGGTTCTGGAGCCTCAACTCCGCCATTAGAGATGAAAATGGACAAGAAAGAAGAAACAGTAAAACTCACAGTGAATGGCACCCCAGAGAAAGAAAAAGAGGTTGAGGAACCGCCCACTGTAGACATTATGGCGCAGCAGTTGAAGTTTGTGGCTTGTCTCAAGATATTGATGGAGGAACTCAGCACGTTGGCTACTGGGTTTGAAGTTGATGGTATGTGAATTTATATTTTAAAACCTAATTTTATCTTTTTTATTCGCCGTTATCTTCAATGAAGATTCATTCAATTCAGGAAAATTCACGCCTTTAGTTACACCACTTAGCCGTCAGGTCATTTCCTTTAAAACGTATACATGATGTTGACGTTGATGTCTTAACTCATTAACATAAGCTTTTTGACATGTACCTGGACCTGACACCCCAGGGCTACCACCTGGTGAACGTAATTTTAGTACACCCTCATTGTGAAATGATCGACATTTTCTGTATGGCGCCGATTTAGCCGCAAAATTTTGAAAACGATACACTTAAAAAAAAAACAATTTGAGAGTTTTCTTGGGTATGGTTTTTTTTTTGTTTTAACAGTCACCACCCCGGAAACCATGAATAAAAACGCTTTTTTTTATTTTAGCAATCTCGAAAAGCTACCGATTCTAGCTACTATACTGATTATGTTCCTCAGGTGGTCACCTCCGCTACCAGCTCTACATCTGGCTAGAACGCGAAGTGGAAGCCCTACGACGCCTCTGCGGCTACCTAGCCTCCGGTGGCGGCGGAGCGGGTGGAGCCCTGCTGTGCGCGGAGCCCGACCTGGCGCCGCTGCCCGACAGGCCCACCTTACACCAGCTATTGATCAGGGAGAAGGCAGACTTTGAAGCCAAAGTGCAAAGAGCGCTTAATAGGAAAAAGTGGCTGAAAGGTGAGTGCAATATAATTTTGGTTTGTGCACTTTCTTTCTAAGAATGAAATTTTGCATTCAGTTTAATCATTCTCTATGATTTGGACAGTCATTTTTGTTTTTACACATGTCCTGAAGTCCCATCTTCATCGATCGATTTTTCTTTAAAATCTAAACAATATTTATCTAAACATACAGCTACATAAGTTATAAAATGAAACGTTTAGTTTAAAGTTAGCAGATGGATCCACCCTAAAAACCTAATTTTTTTCTCAAGATAACAGATAGTAGCAGTACAACAACATTTAAATATCTCTTTTTTATAGCAAACGAGACTCTCCTCCGAACACTACTATCGTACTGCTCCCTCCACGGCGCGGGCGGCGGCGGGCTCGCGTCCGTGCGCATGGAGCTAGTGCTGCTGCTGCAAGAGTTGGGGCAAGACAAGCAGCACCAACAGCTGCTGTCTCCGCTACCCTTCCCGACCACCCTGCCGCTGCTGGCAGCAGCTGTAGCCACCAATAACACTGTCGTTGCGGATCCTGTTAGACATTTACAGGTAAGAAATTATGACTTAGACCGAAAGTATTAACAGGGTTTTATGTAGGTACATATCTCTTACACCTTAGTAGCGTAGCTAGTTCCAAAGGGGACCTGTATCAAAAATGATTGAGGGTTTATTGAGTGCTTTTTGTTACCAAAATAGGCTATACTAGGCCAGAGACAATGATACATAGTCGCGATAGGGCAAGACAAACAAGGTCAGTGGACAATACGTTACGAATTTTTGCACACGTCGGGGCCCCTGTAGCACGGAGGCCCCGTATCATTGATACTGCAGTAGCTACGCACCTGTTGTGCCCACAGCCCGCCTCCCGAATCTTTATTATACGTAGCTATTAGTCCTGATGAGCGAGTTCAAATCTTTAGCATTTAGTATTTTATTTTGATATTTATAATTATTATATGACTCATATGCTGTGGGTGGCACTGAAAGTGGTAAACAGACGCAATTATATATTTTTTTTTATTAATGATAGACTCGTGTGTGACCACCATCTCACCTGATGGTAAGCGATAGTGTGGTCGACGATGGCGCACGCTTGCCTAGAAGTAGCCTATTCACTCTTGACTTAAAGACCACTAAGTTGTAGCTATCAGGAAACACAGACTCTGGCAAGGAATTCCACTCCTTGGCTGTACGCACAATAAATGTGTAATATAATGGCAATTAAACGATACATTTGTATCTATGGAACTAGTATCGCCGCGTGTTTGCAAAGGTAGTGAACAAACTTAAGGACTTTTTAACATAGACCTACCTGCTTGGTTTTACCATTGTTACATTTTATTTCTCTTTTCCAGTCCGTAGCCCACGACATGCTGGGCACTATTGGTGAACTGGGCATCCCTGGCGGCTCGGCGACCAGAATACTGCACACGCTAAGGGAATTAGCAGTCGCGCTGTCCGCCTGCATCTACCAGAGTCTGTGCGACTCTGACACTTTCGGCTTGAAGCACGCACATCATCATGATTGGTAAGGCAACCAAAAGTAGCAGAAGCTAGAAGTTTTATATTTGTTTCTTCTGTTCACTCATCACATTGATTTTGTTCAACAGTATCATATCTGAAACACCTGCAACTAGTCAAATGATCTTGCGACAGAGACGTCATTCCACTGAGGAGCTCGCTGTTACAACTCCACCGAACAAATGGCCAGGTAAGACTAACTCTTGATACTTTATAACTAGAAATAGGACGAGACCCAAAAATGTTATGACCTTAAAATTAATATTTAATGCTTTGATCATATAATGTCTAAATGTGATAATGTATATATCTGATTGCTCGTGACCGTACGGCCTACAGATAGCTGTTCCGGGTCAGAGTGTCTTGTATTTGTGAGTTTACATGTTTAAGAACGCATCCACGGTACAGGACTAATTACTAGGTACTTCGGAAAAAAAAAGTTACGTGTACTTGTAGTATTGTGGTGTATGCCTGTAGTATGCGGGATTTAATCTATTAGAATTACTCCAGTAGAAATATAAAACAAATATTATATAATAACAATAGTATTTTATTTCAATTGCGATTTTGACATATTCTCCTAACCTAAACTACATAAATCATCTTACTGCTTCATACAGGATTGGAAGTAAGAAGGAACGTTAAGCTCATAAGGGAAGAAAGCGTCATTGTGGTAGATTTGCACATCTTCGAAGAACATGTTGGGTTGTCTGTAGTAAGCCTCACGCACGGGACGGTCGAATGGATAACCGAAAGGCTTGTTGTCCAAAATGTAGCTCTCGAATACATCCCCTCCTTTGTTAGCGCTGTTGTATGGGTACACGAATACGAAGATCTGGAATGGGTATCCTCCGGGAGTACCCTTAGGCAGCATCAATCTCCTGGGCAGGTTGTCGGGCACAACAGACATATCATAAGGTACCTTTCCTTGGTCTAACCAGTAGTAGATGTCGTTGATCGGGATGGAGTCGTCCTTGAAGAACACAAACTCGCTGGATTTGCGTTCAATCTTGTTCTCACCAGGGACGAGTTTCTGAACGAAATAGTCCAGTTCGTAGAATTTCATCCAATCCTCTTCGATGTTAACTGAGTTCCGAGCTCCGTTGGAATCGTATTTAGGACCAATGAAAACTTTGAAGATAGCATCAGATGCAACATCAGACTTGACGTCAACAGATACTGTGAAGGGTTTGTGGTTCAAACGAGGTTGACGGATCACGAAACCAGTAGGGTAAGTCTTGAGCTCCTCCTGACTAAAGAACACGCTGCTTGTGGCGTTGAAGTCGAAGTAATCGAAGTAAGTGGCCAGTTCGCTGACTCTGACGTCATTGATATTAACACCGACGAAATGAAGATCTTCGTAAGAGTAAGGCTTAACGTACTCTTTGTAGGCAATATGGTAATCGACGATTCTCTGGTAGAGCTGATAGAATGCAGGGTCACGCATCGAAGTCTGGTAGAAGTCAAGAGCAGTCGGCATGAAAGCATAACTGAAATAATTAAAAACCAATTTAATTTCAACTACGTACAGTCTTTTCTGTACTTATAATTCTTGATATTTCGTCAAGGTGAAGCTTATAAAAATTTTCATTGTAAACACTTACTCGTCAAAAGGCTTGGGACTGGCGCCGAGCACGTGACGAGCGATAATCTCATAAGAATACTGGTGTAAGTCCTTATTGCTCTTCTCGGAGTAAAGATCTTGGTTCATGTGCCAGTAGTTGCCAACGTAGTTCATTTCCTTCTCGGGCTGGAAATATTTTGTTTGTGCGTTAGTTTTATGTAAGTAAATACCTATTAAATCATCTTGAAAAAGTACTTTAATTTGTTGTTACTTACAGTCTTGAATTCGCCCTTTTGCAGGAATTGGAAGAATGTCTTCTCGTAGGTGTCCAAAAAGCGGATGTTTTCGTAGTTCTTCTCAGTATAGATGTCGAAGTCGTTGCTTCTTTGCGCGAAAGGTAAGAAGTTTCCAGTCAGTTGGGGATAGTAACCAGTCTTGAATTTAGAGTACCAAGAGAATTCAGGAATTTCACCCATACCGTTAGATAGACGCTCCAAATAGTAACGAGCCAGAATTTGCTGATAGAAATGAAAGAAATATTCACCCACACGGTCTTTGTATATACCTAATTTGATGGACTTCCACCAGAATGGTAATTGTGAGTGGAAGTAGTAGTAATAGGAGTTCAAGCCAATGTCTTCGGTGAAGTATGACAGCTTCTGTTCCTCGTTGGGGTAAGCCAAGGAGTTGGAGTAGTTGGCGTAGTATACATAGTAGTCGTTTTCTTTCACGATACCGTATTGGGCAGCAGATTCAACGTCGAACAAACCACCTTGCATCTTGGTGCGGTACATCCTTAGCAGAGTCTCTTTGTTTAAGAATAACTGAGGATAGACTTCATAAGGCGCCGGCAGAACAATGCCATCAAGGTCAGTCCTTTGAACGACGGCAATGTAGTACGCGTACAGGAACTGTTCCTCGTTCAGGTAAATCTTGGCCCAAGCCGCGGTTTTGTAGAAGGTGTCAAAGTCCTTAGCGTAGTACATTACATGGAATAGAGCGATGGCTTCATCTCTCATCCTTTCATAGAAGATAGAAAACTTGTGGTATTTTGGCAGGGTTCCGGTTCTATACAGCAACAAGAATTCATTGACAGACGTGTTGTTCTGCAAAAATGCATTGCGTTAACTATCTCATTAAAATGATGTCACATTTTTTTGGCAACGGTATTTACGTCCCTAATAAAAATACTTACAAAGTAGTTTTCGATGTTTGCTTCGATGTCATATTCTTTACCAATTTTGTAGTACTCAGAGTGTCGGTCCAGTTGTTCCGAGTGTTCAAAAAGTGCTAGAATTTTCTTCTGGTACGTGATGAATTCGGGTTCCACTGTAAAATAATACTTCATTAATAACTGCCATACTCACAAAGTATAATAATATAATAAGTATAATACATAAGGCTGTTAAGCAGTTTATGGTGTAATTCAGAAACGTCCTAAAATAACAGTCCATCCTTTATCATAACATAATCAGCCTTTTAATGTTCCTACTGCTAAGACTCAGGCCTCCTCTCTACGAGAGGGAATGGCTCACTTTGTTTTCCTTCACCGCTTTGCGAGCAGTGGTGATGAAATAAATTACACAAAGTAACGCGCCTGGCTGGGTTTGAACCTTCGACTTGCAACTTGTAAGTCAGAGCCATTTCCACTGGCCACCACTGTTCTAAGGACCTTGGTCAAAGGATTTTTTTAAACATTGATAAGACTAATTTTCACGATTTTCTCCACACAGTATTAATTATAATGCTAATCCGGCAATCTTTTCAGTTGCATTTTATTTTCTCAAAATCTGGGACTGTTTTAAAATATGGAATCAAAACATGGTCGCTCACAATGAACTTCATCAAAAGGTGCTTAAAGTGACTCAAAGTGCAATAGAGGGAACTATGCTAGGAGTTTCCTTGCGTAATCGAATCAGAAATGAATATCCCCTGGAAGGACCAAAGTTAATGACAAAGTTGGAAGAAAAGCCAAACTTAAGTGGCAGTAGGTGAACTTTGCTTACAGAACAGATGGTTGATATGGCCAAAAGGATTTTAAGTGGCGACCGGGTACCGGAAGACTTAGCATTAACGGAAAGCTTGCTATAATGTGAACTGATGACCTAGTCAATATCGCGGGATTTCGCTGGTTGCGAGACTCACAGAATCAGTCGATGTGAGATGATGATTATGATGACCAGGATTAGAAAGACTCTAACTCAAACTCAAACGATATCAAATGAATTCTTACCAGCCTTCAGCTTGATGTTTTGGTGGGAAGGGACGGTACCGCCCAATGCCAGGGCGACGAGCCCAGCTAAGATTAAGACAGTCTTCATCGTTGCGGCAGCCACTGTCAACTGTAACAATACAGCTAACTGATCCACTTTTTATACTACGAGTACCTTATCAAAGTTTCACGGTGCTATGTTTGATATCAAATTATACTTTCTTTATCTTTTTCACTTTTTAAGGCGACGGCGACAGCTGAATTATCCATACAAACGTAATACCAAAATCATTTGCAGATGGAGCATATTTCCACCATATTATGATGATATTCGGATTAAGACAATATTTATCTAGGTTCCTACATCTTTCTTTTTTTAAAATACTTACCCAAAACGAAATTTAAGCAAATTTCATTTCGCATATTTTTGTAGCGTAAATGGCATGTTTTCATTTTGTTTTTTCTGTATTATAAACAACAATATTTCTAATATTCTTTACGTAGGAACATAGTTTATATTATTAAGTTACAAATTATATAAAAAAAAAATGAAAAAACATTAAGTTTTCATTCATCATTTTTGGTATTACGGAACACATCCAAATTTATCCCAAATTTCCAAGAGTTAGTAGTGCTATCGCGGCAAGCGAGAGTGTGTGTGTGTGTGTCAGTGTCAGTGTGTACGTGATGTCATTACTTCGGTTGCGTTCTAAATTTTACTGTAATATTTCTATTGACTTTCTGTATTCCTTTTATTTTTTTTTTATTTTTTATGTGATGCAAATTATTTATATGCTTATGAACATCAAAACTAATAAATATATATATTCCTTTTACTAAACTTCAAATGCTTAGGTACTTCTTTTTGGGTGAGAAATCATCCAATGATTTCTCGCGCTCTTGGGCGGAGCGAAAGAGCGTGTCAGACTTACTCCTATATTCCCTTTTTGTCTTGCGTTCCAGGGCCCCAGGTTTTCCTTTCAGAAGCGAACCTAGTAGGCTTTTTTATTTTTTAAGGTGGGAAAATCATCTAATGACAAATTTTGCTCTTGGGCGGAGCGCGAGATAGTGTCAGACTTTTACTCACTAAAAACCCACTCCTATTCCTTCTTTGCCTTCGTCCCAGGGCCCCGGATTTCGCTTTCACATTACCCTTGGCCCCAGTAGGCTTCGACCCTGCTGGGCCCCTACGATTTGCTGACATCTCCTTGAGGCGCGCGTGGAACAATACGCGCCGTCGACGACTTGGGCTCGGTCCGGACGGGTACCGGACGGTCGGACGGCAAGCTACCCACTGCTCGCCGTCCGCAAGCCCGCGCTTACGGTGGCCGGAAATGGGATCGGAATCCCGGCGGCGGCTGGGGCGTGAAGGCCGTTGCCTCACGCGATGGCCGCCTCCTTTTCTAGCATTACTGCTTCGCCGAAAGTGGCGACCGCCTGCCACTCCTCCTCGCTCCGGACCATGTAAATTATTTATATGCTTATGAACATCAAAACTAATAAATATGTATATTCCTTTTACTAAACTTCAAATGCTTAGGTACTTTTTTTTGGGTGAGAAATCATCCAATGATTTCTCGCGCTCTTGGGCGGAGCGAAAGAGCTTGTCAGACTTTTACTTACTAAAATCGACTCCTATATTCCCTTTTTGTCTTGCGTTCCAGGGACCCAGGTTTTCCTTTCTGAAGCGAACCTAGTAGGCTTTTTTATTTTTTAAGGTGGGAACATCATCTAATGACAAATCCCGCTCTTGGGCGGAGCGAGAGATAGTGTCAGACTTTTACTCACTAAAAACCCACTCCTATTCCTTCTTTGCCTTCGTTCCAGGGCCCCGGATTTCGCTTTCACACTACCCTTGGCCCCAGTAGGCTTCGACCCTGCTGGGCCCTTACGATTTGCTGACATCTCCCTGAATCGCGCGTGGAACAATATGCGCCGTCGACGACTTGGGCTCGGTCCGGACGGGTACCGGACGGTCGGACGGCAAGCTACCCACTGCTCGCCGTCCGCAAGCCCGCGCTTACGGTGGCCGGAAATGGGATCGGAATCCTGGCGGCGGCTGGGGCGTGAAGGCCGTTGCCTCACGCGATGGCCGCCTCCTTTTCTAGCATTACTGCTTCGCAGAAAGTGGCGACCGCCTGCCACTCCTCCTCGCTCTAGACCATGGCTTGTACCAAGGCCCGGCGCGAGAAATCGCCGCCGCATCGCCCCTACGAGGACACGGCGTTACTCTGCCCAAGCGGGGCACACCTCCACCGTGTGCTCTACCGTGTCCTCCGGGCGGTCCAAACAGTGGCGACACCCGGGCGTCGCTTCTGCACGAATCCGGTGCAGGAACTTCCCGAACTTACTGTATTCGGTGAGAACCTGCGTCATGCGGAAGGTTTTTTTTAGGTGGGAAAATCATCTAATGACAAATCTCGCACTTGGGTGGAGCGGAATATAGTGTCAGACTTTTACTGATTAAAACCCACCCCTGTTCCTTCGTTGCCTTCGCCCCAGGGCCCGGGTTTCGTTTTCACACTACCCATGGCCCCAGCAGGCTTCGACCCTGCTGGGCCCCTACGATTTGCTGGCATCTCCCTGAGGCGCGCGTGGAACAATACGCGCCGTCGACGACTTGGGCTCGGTCCGGACGGTTACCGGACGGACGGACGGCGGGCTACCCATTGCTCGCTGTCCGCAAGCCCGCGCCTACGGTGGCCGGAAATCGGGATCAGAATCCCGGCGCGGCGGTTGGGGCGTGAGGACCGTTGCAGTTGTCTCACGCTATCGGCCGCCTCCTTTGATAGCATTACTGCTTCGCAGAAGAAAGCAACTGCCTGCCACTCCTCCTCGCTCCGGACCATGGCCTGTACCACAGAATAAGAAATAGTACAAGTACAGAAATTGCACTGCGTGATAGCAAACATACGAATTTAAACCTAATAACAACAACGCTAATGTTCATACATTGCACGGCACGGACACGACCTTGATTTTATTAGCCTACCAGATCCAGTGGCGCTCGTAACGAATCAAAATGCACCGTAAGTCCGGGTAGCGAGAGTTTCTTTTATTATGCCCGTTATGAACCTTTGAACAAGCCGCTTCTGTTGTAGGGTTGTGAAATGTGAGTTGTTGTGAGACACTAAGTCATTAGTCCATTGGGACCAACAGGGGCTAAGCCCCTGGTCTTAGAACGCAAAGGACAACTAGAAGAACATAGATGTGGTTTTAGTCAGTAAAAGTTTGACATGCCCTCTCGCTTCGCTATAGAGCGAGAGAAGAAATGATTTTCCACCAAAAAAGGTCGTGAGTCCATTTGTTTAGGTAGGTACTTTACTAAATGTAAACATTCTTGATAAGAAATGCCTTTTAAAGTAGGTATGTACCTATATTATCTACAAAATATATTTTCGTAAAATGCGAAATTAGTAGTAGGTACACTACGTTTTATACCATAAAATAAATTCATAGTTTTTTAAATTACATGGTAGATAAAATTTATTTACATGTAGATACCTAAGTAGTAATTTCCATACTATAGAGAGACATGTTATGATTGTTTACATTTAGTTAGTTAGGTATCTAATTGTCTAAACAAATGGAACAAAAGTAAAGTCAAGTGGTACCTAGGTAGGTACTTGGATATTGTAATAACTTTGTTTTTTTCGGCCACAAAATTACCTATCTATTTTATGTTTCAGCTATGCGTTCGTAGGTAATTTTTAAAAGATGGTAGGTAGTTCACGATTAGTAATATTGTGAACACGATTAATTTAAAAACATTACCGCCGCGCGCCGCGGCGCCGGCCGCCGCGCCAGCAAAAAATTACGAATCTAATAGATGATCAAACGAACTTACCTGTGATGTTCGATCATTATTATACGTAGCTTCGTTCGAAGACATATTCTATTTAACCATGCAGCTCCTTCCGCATGCTAGGAACCAATCGCAGCTTTTCAGAGCCTAAAAGCAAAGACAAAACGCACCGTATCCTGCGAGTACTTATCTGACAGGTGTCAGTTGTCAAATGTCATTCTTTCAGAGTTAGAGATAAATCTTAAGTTTTGCTGGGTAGGGTAGGGAGGGTTCCCTATGTCTTCGAACGAAGCTACGTATAATAATGATCGAACATCACAGGTAAGTTCGTTTGATCATCTATTATACTGCAATCTTCGTTCGAAGACATATTCTATTTAACCATGCAGATGTTAAGAGTCAACTTAAAGCAAAATTAAGATTTTTAATATCAAACAAATATATTTCAGGAACCAAAATCTCTTAGGCACTTATTAGGCTCTTAATATAATGGTAATATGAGACAATCAGTCTTTTTGACATACTTATACATTTTATATTATATAAGTATATATGTCTATATTTTTTATAATTATTTTAAACATATTAAGGCATTTATAAGCAAATATTTTGTTCAGCATTAAGCACAGCATGAGCAAATTCAGATGAATTGTTGGAAATAGGTATATTATAAAATTTTGCAAAAGTTGAAGAACTGTTTGTTCAGCCGTTTGCCTAATTACATCTAATGATACTCCCCTAGCTTTAGCAGTCGACATGGATGCATGTCTTGTACTATGCCTTGAAAAAACGCTAATATGCCACACATAGAGAAAGTATATATATATTTTATTATTATTATTATCCATCTACTAATGGTAGACGAAGAAATTGGCTTGTGTGGGTTATTCAAAGAAAGTATTAAATGAGTATTATCTTCCCTAATACTCTTGAGTGTATCTAATGTAATAAAATAAAGTAGTGTCAGGGAAGATTTCAGGTTTTGCCGTCCATTTTCGTTACAGAAAATGGCTCTATTTTTGTATGTTGACTAAAACAATAAAATAATAAAATAAAAACTAAAATAAAGGTAAATAAGAGGTTCGGTCCGCTGCAACCAGAACCAGATGTTTTTATAGTGTCTAGGATAGAAATATTTACACCGGTTTCATTAACTATAATATTGAGTATTTTTATAAATGATAAATCTGTGCTACTTGGGCTTTGCTAAGTGCAAACAAATTCACTAACTTTTTAGACAATTTGATTTTTATAGAAACCTTAACATAATCTCTGGATGTGATCATTACGACCAATTTATGAGTCTATTAATTTATTAATTGGTATAGACTGTGTGAATAAGTGAGATCCTATAAGTAACATTGAATTGAGGCATTATTTGGAAGGTAACCTAATTTAACCTCTATGGCTGATGGAAGAACATCATGTAAATATTCTGGAAATTAGTGTAAGGAGGTGTGTAAGATGACACTATTTAAAAGAGGAATGCAATAGTTTTTTATTGAGTACCTATAAAGACTAACAGCTTGAAAAAACTAACATTGTTTTCAATGGTGGACAAGCTTGTGAAGGTCAATATGACATCACCTTTTCATTTTTGATTTTTGTAGCTTCCTCAATATTGGGCTAAATGGAGGAAAGAACACATAAAAGAAATAAATTATCATGTTCAAGGGCAGTAAAAAACATCTAATTAAATGTATTTTGAATCTGGTATCCAGGAAACACAGGCATCACATTTATGTATTAGGTACTTGTAGAAGGGAAAAGATCAATCAGTTTGACCAAACTGACACACAATATACCTACTAAAATGTAGAGATATTCTGTTCCCACTCTATGTTAGATGTATGAGATTGTTAATTGGTCTCTTTGTTGTCTTTTGAATCCATATATGAAGCAAATAGACAAATCTAATTATTTTCACACCATTGCTCCATAATTCTGGCTATATTATTTAATAGTTGATACCGTATTCCTCCCATTCGGTTTATTTAAGATACAGCAAACTATTATCAATCTCACACAAAATGTGTAAGTGCTCATGTTTAACAAAATAGAATTTTTAAAGGTAAAAAATGTGAAGCAGTTCTAAATAATTTATGTGATAATTATAATTTTTTATCCTTTTTCCAGAACCCATGGGCTTCTGTTATCACTACAATTGCGCCCCCCCCAGTTCTTGTTGCATCATTGTAGGTCTAGTTTGATGATTGGATGAATTTTTATTTTGAATCTTAGTTGCCTTTACTTATAACTAAGTATTTATGTTCTAATTTTAGTATAGAACCAACCAACAACAAATGTTGTTGCAACAAAATAATGCAACAGTTAATGTACCTATTAAGTGAGTAATCTCTCATAAGCTAAGAAACTTGTTTCTGTAAATATTTTTAAGGGATTTACAGAAACAACATTTTTTGTATGTGACATCAGTCATTGTGTGTCATATATAAAATCTAAATATTTAACATGATTGGGATGGCGTATTTTGTAAAAGGAGTAATTGTTCCTTGAATATTTTTCAACCTTTTATTATATAATAGTAGGCTAGTATGAATAGTGTAGTGTGTATAGTAGTAGACTATATAGTCTGAACTAATACACAAAAGGTCATCAAGATGATGATGTACATACTGATTTGTGAACTTTTGATCATAGATGTACATGTAACTACCACTATCAAAAATGCATAATGTGTAAAACAAATCCCATTTGGGACAGCAATAGACTCTTTTTAAATGATCATAATGAAATAATAGGTATCTCCTGTGATCTGGATTCAAATTTTGCCATAAGATCTCCTGGGTACACTAGAGCTACCGCAGTGATCTTACATCTTATAAATTTGGATGTGTGAACCAATTTGTTCAGGGGTATAAAGGTTTCAATAAACCTCCCTTCTCCATCCCTGTTGGGAAACCAAAAAATATCTTGGATATAAGTTGATTCCCACACGGTTTCCATGGGGAATTTGTGCTCAATGGCAGTAAATTATGAATGGTTTTATACATAAATATGCATTCATCTTGGCCCCTGATCTTGAAGATCCTGATTGATCACTTGTAAAACCATTTTTGTTTTGAACCGTTGAATTTTGGTTGATAAGTTATGGAAGAAAAAATGCACTTACCGAACATCCACAGATGTGTTTTAAAATTGGGGCATTACCACAAATCCTCTATCAACGAGGAAGGGAATGGGCTAATCTGTAAGCATGACTAACCTCTAATTTCAACCATGAGCCTGTGGTGAAACTTTTGTGTTCTAGCATACACTGGATGTGTTGCGAGAATTGCTTGGTTATAGTTTAATATGAGGACTGCAGATACTTTCGTCCAGGCCTAGGTATTATTCTTTGCTGGTTGTACCAAGATGGACCATTCCCGTTTCCCTGATGGGTTACAGTTGAAGATTAGGCTGGCTTCATAATAAGCTTGCCGCTTCTGTGGCATGTCTTTAGGACTTTAAATGTTCTCTGTTGAAGTATTCCCATGCAGGTAGTCGTCTCTATCAACATCTTTGACAATATCTTTGTTTATGTGAAGTGCAAATCTATTAAAACTCTTCCAGTATCAATCAACTGGGAAAATTAGTTTCAGCCTATTTATGCCATCATTGCTGTGAAGCTTAGATAGGGTCTGATTCCCAATCCCAACTGATTCTGTTCTGATTTAATCTTTTTGTATCAGTATATTCTTGTATTATCAGTGAATTACTGACTGAGGCAATAATCTCTATATTATTTTAAACAGTTATTACACACATTTTTATCTAGTTTTTGTTCATATTCCTTGAGTATTTCCAAAAATGGTATTCTAGATGTGGGTTAAGTCATTCATTAAGTCAGGCCATTAAATCATTTGGTTTTGTAGATATAAATACTGTAATACTTCAGGAAATATAGTAACTGGTTCAACGACTAGCTCAGATGCTAGTTCAGGAAATGTTATACTCAAGTCTGTAACAGTTGGGGTTGTGCCTGTTGGAGCCGATGATGATACAACAGATATCTAGTTTAATGTCCACTTCTTGAGGATCATCCTAAATACAAGGTCTAAAAACCTAAAACTATTGACCCTGATAATGGTACCAAAGTGTACCTAGGCAAAGCCTTTCGGATTTTATCAAAAGGTAATGACCATTGTGCATTCATCTCGTAAACACCACGAGTAAGCGGATCACGTCAATGCATCTCGTACATCACCCGTGTCCATGTACCGAAGGGTAAAGATCATCGTGTGTTCATCTCGTAAACACCACGAGTCAGCGGATCGCGCCAATGTATCTCGTACATCACTCGCGTCCATAGGTACAATATTCAAAATCCATTTCACTTGCACTGTAGATAACTTTCCTGACGAAGCTTTTCAGGTTACCCCAAAGGTGTGGGGCAAAAAACAATCTCGTATGTTTATCTCGTAAACATCCCGAGTCAGCTGAACGCGTCAATGCATCACGTACACAACCCGCGTCAGTAGGTATATTCATATTTCGAAACCCATTTGATTTACAGTCTTACACTGTATAATGTACCATGGCAAAGCCTTTAGAGTTATGGAACAAGGAAACCAGCTCGTGTGTTCATCTCGTAAACACCCCGAGGAGTTTGATCGTGTCAATGCATACAATTATTTGGGTTAAGTACGTGAAACTCTTACTTCACTGAATAATCTAATAGATAAATCTATTACTTCACCTGGAATCAAAGAATTAAATAGCGATAGGACAGGTGACGTACTATGTTATCGTCGTTTCGTCCTTTTTTCAAACTTTTCATAATATGAAGATAGTATTTCATATCTTTTCGTTTTGGCATACTTCATTACAAATTATACAAGCACTATGCTCTTATTTAATTACTTAAATTGGTAAAAAAAGCAAATATAACACAACGTAAAACGTATTGGTTGCCGCGCAAACGTATGGAATGACATTTGACAACTGACACCTGTCAGATAAGTACTCGCAGGATACGGTGCGTTTTGTCTTTGCTTTTAGGCTCTGAAAAGCTGCGATTGGTTCCTAGCATGCGGAAGGAGCTGCATGGTTAAATAGAATATGTCTTCGAACGAAGATTGCAGTATAATAGTGAAAAATTATGATACGAAAAGGAACACGAATCGTCCTCGTATCTATAAACTGCAACAATAACCTACCTGTTATACCTACATAATAATTATGTAGGTTTCGGGATCCTTACTGCCTGCCGGCTTACTGGGACGGGACTTACCGCCATATTTGTGGCGTGCCCAACTCCAGTTGGCTTCGACCCTGCTGGGCCCCTACGGTTTTGCTGACATCTCCTTGAGGCGCACGTGGAACATTACGCGCCGTCGACGACTCGGGCTCGGTCTGAACGGCCGGACGGCGAGCTGCCCATTGCTCGCCGTCCGCAAGCCCACGTCCACATTGGCTGGAATTTAGGGTCGGGATTCCGGCGGCTAGGGCGTGCGGGCCGTTCCCGCAATCCCGCGTGCGTGTGGCTGCCTCCTTCGCTAGTATTACTGTTTCACAGAAGGAGACTACAAGCTGCCATTCCTCCTCGCTCCAAACCATGACCTGTACCTGGGACCGGCGCGAGAGTTCGTTGCCTCGCCGCCGATGGCCTGATTCATTGACTGAACTCATTGACTGATTTCCCACTTATAAAAAAAGCACTCGGCTCCATAACATTTTCTGATTTGTTAGTGTGTGCTAGTTATCCTAATATGTTGAGATATCGGCACGGTAATAAAATTTCCAAAAAACGCATTACTAGTCTGTACATTCACTAACGATTCCCTAAAGTATTCGGCAAAAATAAAGCAAATAATAAACATACCTAATTTTACTAACAATATTGCAATACGCTCACATACACACACAGCTGCGCACTGCGTCAGTCGCTCACTTGTTTTTGTCAAACAGAGATAGCTATATTCCGCGATACGCGTCAACTTGCAGTTGCAAGCCGCTTACGCCGGGCCCTTAACCTTTGGGTCGATTTATTCTTTTTCGTACCTATATCAAAACAGCTTTAGCGAAATCTGTTGGTAATCTTTTCTTAGGTAATACCTTATCAGTGTGTTATATTCGTTGATGTTGTCAAGGTAAAAAAAGGTAAGCGTCAGGACCCCTGGACCACTAGCGATATTTGATGTTTAGAGAATACCAAAATTAACTACCTTTTTGCTACTATTTGGTACCTACCTTCAAATATTTGGTACCTCTATTGACAGCGAGAAAACGCCGGAAGAAAGTGGCCAGACATTCTGACGTCAGGATGTCTGGACCATTTTTTTTTTCATAGTTCTAGACAACATAGCTAATTTATCTTTTTGTAAATATTTACTACCTTTTTAGTACCTCACCATATATTTTTTTCAAATTTTTTTAGCATAGTTGAAAAAAGTTAGATGTGAAATATTTTTTTTCAAAGTGGATATTTATTTTGCCACATATGCCATCATGAGATATCTGATGTTTAGAAAATACCAAAATATACTACCTTTATGCTACTACTTGGTCCCTAACGTCAAATACTTAGTACAGTCCTACCAACTTATCTGTGAACTCAAAGAGGACGGCACCGTCGATTCAGTATTGCTAATTAATATAAGGTGCCCAAAATTGAGTAAGTTTTCAAGAAGGAAATTTCACATTAGACATAATCCTTTAAGAGCATTCATCCGTTAAAACTACGCATAAGCCAAAATCTTATCTAGCTCTTAATAAGAATTACAGTTTTTACAAATTAAAAACAATGATACCTATATAAAAATAAAAAGAATTTGATAATTTACAGTTACGTAGGTACGCTATCAGTTTAGTCTCTCAGCAATAAACAATGGCTTTATCTAAAAAGTAATCCAATAAAGTGGATATTCAGCAGATAAAATGTTCCACAGGGGGGGATACAACTTTCATTTAATGCGAAGTTAAGTAGGTACCTACCTTGCAAGAGGTACCTGGATGTCTAGCATTTAGTTATGACCGTACCTAACCCCTAACACCAGATTTGACTAATTATAATTAGCAGTGAATAAAAAACAAATTGCTTTACAATGATTTATTGAAAACCAGGTTTACAGTAATTGTGATCTTTAAAAATAATGGCACAATTTATAAAACTATTACTACTACTACTACTGACTGTTCGTAAATTTATATAAAACATATAATAGATTGTTAACTGTTCTTAAAAAGTGCCGTTTGTCACAGAATTTAATTTGATGAACCTGCATACACAACTTCATCCTGGTTGTGAGGCCATACTCCGCTTATTTCTGTACCACTTATCACTATCGCTTTCGGTTTCAGTGTCACTTACCACTTCTATAATAAAAGGTTTATCCTAATACAAATTATGTTTATTTATTTATTTAAACTTCATGTACAGTAGTGGTACATAGGCGGACTTAATGCAACAAGGCATTCTCTACCAGTCAACCTTTGGGTTAAAAAGACAATACTGTGGTAGGATTGCACAATAAACAAATAACAGATACTTCAAACAGAAAAAATAAAATAAAAAAATTTATACTAATAAAATACATATATATGTTAAAACAAAAAAAAAACAAAAAAAACAAAACTGTTCTGTGTGTGTGTGTGTGTGTGTCTGTGTGTGTGTGTGTCTGTGCTGTGTGTGTGTGTCTGTGTGTGTGTGTGTGTGTTGTATAAACTAATAAATACTATGAAAAATATTAAATCGTTAAGAGAACTTAATAATAATTCTGACGAAGACCAAACTAAAGTTGAGAGGACTTCAAGTAGTAGTTCCGAATTTTACGCTTGAAGGAAAATTTACTTTCAGCTTTTTTGATGTCAAGGGGAAGCACATTCCAGAGTTTTATGGTGGAAACAGCGTATGAATTGGACATAAAGCCAGTACGGTGAGAGGGAATATGAAGGAGCATGTTTTTGGATGCACGAAGGTTAAGATTATGAGAACTGCCCAACACTTTAAAATATTGTTTTAAGTAATCAGGAGCACAAGGATCGTTCATTATGTTTTTGTTATGTATTATGTTTTAAGTATTCTCCTTCTAACCTGCGAACGTGTTTACAATGCTGTGCCCACTCATGAACTGTAATAGCGTCAAAAGCTTCTCTAACTAGGCGGGAAATTTCAGCATTTTTGTGCTCAATATTTACATCAGCAACTTTTCTTTTCATTGTGCTCCATATGAGTTCAATGGGATTGAGATCACAGTGATAAGGTGGTAAATATGAACATTTGTGTCTATTGTCTTCTAAATTTTTTTCAATCTCTTATACAGGATCAGGCTTGTTTCTCTTAATTATTTCTAAAAGCTGAGGTCAAATTATCTCCGTAGTCAATTTTATTTTGGGTCAACCATAATTGAATATTTTTTTTTAAGGAATTCGTATTAGGGACTTTATTCACACAAATACGGTGCTAGGGAGCATTATCCATAACTATTATGGATGGCTCTTGTAAATTAGGCACAAGTTTTTCAATAACCCAGTTTTTAAAGTTGGTACTATTCAACTCGTCATGATAATCACCACTTTTTGTGTTTGATTTAAACACAAGTAGTGCATTTGTAACAAATCCAGTATCTCCTCCCGCATTAACAATAATATATCTTTGCCCTTTCGATACAGGCTCCAATATTCCGTCTTCACCCTCTCCTTGCCAACATTTACACGATGTATGCGGAGAGCAGTGGTGGCCGAGTGGTAACGGTCCCGACTTACGAGTTGTAGGTCGCGGGTTCAAACCCAGTCAGGCGCATTACTTTGTGTAATTTATTTCATCACCACTGCTCTCAAAACGGTGAAGGAAAACATCGTGAGGAAACCGGCATGTCCTAGAACCAAAAATTCGAAGACATGTGACATTCACCAACCCGCACTGGGCCCGCGTGGTGGATTACGGCCCATTCCCTTTCCTAGAAAGGAGGCCTGAGTCCCAGCAGTGGGAACATTAAAAAAGGCTGACTATGCTATGCTATGCTATGCTATGCGAAGAGTGAATATAGGTCTCATCTAAATAAATTATGGGCCGGGGCTGGGGAGATTTATTATTTTTATCCACTGCATGCAAGTACTTAGCTCTCCAAGCTGATGTTTCATTACGCTCCATAAGAACCCTCCGATTGGATTGAGATTTTTTAAAACGAAATCCCACCTTGTGAAGCAGCTTTCGCAGACTCTTTCGCTGTCCTGTGTAAGTAATTTATTTCTGTCTTCAAGACCTCTAGAAGCTTTTTAACAGTAGGGACCTCTTTTTTAGCAGAATAAAATTCATGTACTTTCCTCCTTATAACTCTCATGTCAAAATCATCAACATGCACAAATCCACTTTTACGTTTTTTCTCCTCGCCTGGTGTCCGAATTTTTTTACCAGTTTCTTCTGCTGCGTGCCCTTCCTTAACTATTTTTGAAATTAGTCCTTGACTCACACCTGAAATATAAGATAATAAAATAAATGTTAGTAGAAATTTGAAATCTGGCAGGTTAGTTTGCTCACTCACTTAGCAGGTTACCTATTAGATGTACATTACCGTTACGCTAACCTGCAGCAGAATAGAAACGAATATTTCGTGGACTTAAATAATTAGTTAAGTATCGGGTAATTTATAACAAGAAAGTTGACAACACTAACCTGTCGCTGCCGAAATTCGTTTGTATATTTGAATAATCGGAGACCCCGCCCGAGCTTCTTCTTCAAAATAGGTTTTAACCTATAGAATGATGTTTCGAGCATCACTTTTAATAGCTTTCGGCATATTTAACTTTATAAATTCAGCCATATCACGACAAAACAACCAGAGAACCCGAATGTAGTATACACTGACAATCAAATGACATTTTAACATGACGGCCGTAGTTCCAATTTTCGCCATTTCACAGATAAGTTGGTAGGAGTGTACCTCTATTAACAGCGAGAAAACGCATGAAGAAAGTGTCATCAGGTTGTCTGGACCATTTTTTTTTTTCATGGTTCGAGACAACACAGCAAATTTATCTTTTGAAAAGTATTTACTACCTTTTTAGTACCTCAACAAATATTTTTTTCAGCTTTTTTTGACATACCTGAAAGATGTTACGTGTATTTTTTTTTCAAATTGGATATTTAATTTGCCACATTATGACATGAGATATCTGATGTTTGAAAAATACCTAAATACACTACCTTTATGCTACTACTTGGTCCCTAACGTCAAATACTTAATACCTCTATTAACAGCGGGTAAACGCATGAAAAAAATGTCATCAGGTTGTCTGGACCATTTTTTTTTTCATGGTTCGAGACAACATCGCTAATTTATCTTTTGAAAAGTATTTACTACCTTTTTAGTACCGCAAAAAATATTTTTTCAGCTTTTTTGGCATACCTGAAAGATGTTACGTGTATTTTTTTTTTCAAATTGGATATTAATTTGTCATAGATGACTTGAGATATATGAAGTTTAGAAAATACCAAAATACACTACCTTTATGCTACTATTTGGTCCCTAACGTCAAATACTTAGTACCTCTATTGACAAAAGATCCAGAAGGGTCGAAGTGCTCTGGTTTAGGGCCAGCCCCACCTCTATTGACAGTGAGAAAATGCGTGAAGAATGTGGTCAGACATTCTGACATCAAGATGTCTGAACAATTTTTTTTTTCATGGTTCGATACAACACAGCTTATGATAAATAAGCTTTTTTTAAGTATTTGCTGCCTTTATAGTACCTCAACATATAATTCAGATATTTTTGTCGTACCTGAAAAATGATACACATTAAAAAAAATACATGATAAATGAATATCTCATGCTGTCTATGTAGCTAATTACATATTCATCATGTTTTTTTTTTTAATGCGTTACATTTTTATAGAACGACAAAAAATAATAATAATTATATGTGTACTAAAAAGGTAGCAAATACTTACAAAAAGATAAATTAGCTGTTTTGTCTTGACCATGAAAAAAAAATGGCCCAGACATACGATGTCAGAATTTCTGACCACATTCTTCACGCGTTTTTTCGCTGTTAACAGAGGTACTACGTAAGTTATTTGATTTAGGTACCAAGTAGTAGCATAAAAGTATTGTATTTTTTAAACATCATATATCTTAGTCAGAATGTCTGACCACATTCTTCACGCGTTTTTTCGCTGTCAATAAAGGTACTACGTAAGTTATTTGATTTAGGTACCAAGTAGTAGCATAAAAGTATTGTATTTTTTAAACATCATATATCTTAGTCAGAATGTCTGACCACATTCTTCACGCGTTTTTTCGCTGTCAATAAAGGTACTACGTAAGTTATTTGATTTAGGTACCAAGTAGTAGCATAAAAGTATTGTATTTTTTAAACATCATATATCTTATGTCATATCTTATGGAAAATAAAATATCCATTTAAAAAAAAAAATTTCACATCTAACTTTTTCCAAGTATGCTAAAAAAAGTTAAAAAAAAATGTATGTTGAGGCACTAAAAAGGTAGTAAATATTTACAAAAAGACAAATTAGCTGTGTTGTCTCGAACCATGAAAAAAAAATGGTCCAGACAACCTGATGACACTTTCTTCATACGTTTTCTCGCTGTTAATTGAGGTACTAAGTATTTGATGTTAGGTACCAAGCAGTAGCATAAAGGTAGTGTATTTAGGTATTTTTCAAACATCAGATATCTCATGTCATAATGTGGCAAATTAAATATCCAATTTGAAAAAAAAAATACACGTAACATCTTTCAGGTATGTCAAAAAAAGCTGAAAAAAATATTTGTTGAGGTACTAAAAAGGTAGTAAATACTTTTCAAAAGATAAATTTGCTGTGTTGTCTCGAACCATGAAAATAAAAAAATGGTCCAGACAACCTGATGACACTTTCTTCATGCGTTTTCTCGCTGTTAATAGAGGTACTAAGTATTTGACGTTAGGGACCAAGTAGTAGCATAAAGGTAGTATATTTTGGTACTTTCTAAACATCAGATATCTCATGGCATATGTGGCAAAATAAATATTCATTTTGAAAAAAATATTTCACATCTAACTTTTTTCAAGTATGCTAAAAAATGTCGAAAAAAATATATGGTGAGGTACTAAAAAGGTAGTAAATATTTACAAAAAGATAAATTAGCTATGTTGTCTAGAACTATGAAAAAAAAAATGGTCCAGACATCCTGACGTCAGAATGTCTGGCCACTTTCTTCTGACGTTTTCTCGCTGTCAATAGAGGTACCAAATATTTGAAGGTAGGTACCAAATAGTAGCAAAAAGGTAGTTAATTTTGGTATTCTCTAAACATCAAATATCGCTAGTGGTCCAGGGGTCCTGACGCTTACAAAAAAAGAACCACTGATGTGCTTTTTATACGAACAGAATAAGTGCTATAAAATGGTATAGTATGGTTTATTGAATCTTCAATAAGTTATGAAAGTTTGTCAATAAACCGTTGTCTTCTGAAACAGAATGGTAAATTGTTTCAGAGAACAGTAAAATGTTGATATTACTAACACTGTTTCATTGTTTATTTCTTTATTGTGTTAATGTATTCAATTTCAGTGGGCTGTATAGTTAGTGGAAATTACTGTCGATTTAAAAAGGAACACCACTGTTTCTCAAAGTTTCGTATTACTTCCACTTACTTTTTGGATATTACCATTTTTTATCTAAGATGGATACATACAAGTGCTGAGTGTGTAGCGACTCTTTATCCGATGGTGCACACTGTAAATCTTGTAACCTCATGATGCATTTCCATTGCGGGGGCGTCACTGAAAACGGCTACCAGAAGCTTGGGGATCGTAAGCTAATATGGCGTTGTAGTAAATGCAGACAGGCAGGAAACGCCTTACAACCTGTGATGCCAATATCACCAACACCCGTGGTGGAACCTGAGTCGGTTGTCCTGCAGGAAATTCGAGCGTTGTCTTTGAAATTTTCCGCATTGGAGAATATGAAAGAAGAAATCGTCGCATTGAGGAATGAATTTGCCGAGATCAAAACAACCATGGCAAATCAGTACAGCAAAGTTATGAAAGAGGTCACTGGAAAACTGAATGATATGGAGCTACGTATCGTGAAAGTTGAAAAAGTCCAAGACCAAGTCGAACAACTGTAAGCCCGTTTAGATAAATTAGAAGAAGATAATAACAATAAAGATCAATGGTCGCGTATGAACGAGAACTTATTTGAAATAATAGCCAAAATCAGTGCTAAAGTCAATTACCTTGTCACAAAGAATCAAATTAACTTCATCACTCGAGTACCTACTAGCGAAAAAGACCGTATAAAACCTATTATAGTCTGTTTCTGCCAACGTTATGTAAAAGAAGATTTCATAGCAGCTGCTAGGTACGAACTAAAGACCTCACCTCTGACGCCAGTTAAAATTGGCTTAATTGGCAACCACAGAATCTTTATAAATGATCACTTAACAATAAGAAACAAAATGTTGCTGTCTAAAACTAAGAAAACCTCAACGGAAATGGATTTCAAATATGTCTGGGTCAAACACGCGAAGATACACGCAAGAAAAAACGATATGTCACCAACACTGGTTATCAAATCGAAAAAAAGATCTACAAAAAAATGGTTTAAATTACTTAAGATTAATACTTGTCAAAACCGCTATCTTAATATTAAGTACCTATTAAGTTTGTTTTTTCTAAGTGCAAAACAAATTTGTTTGAGAATCTTATGTGTGCTACTTGCGTATTCCTATTAGTTTTGTGTCATTACACGGTGTGCCCAAGTAAGTCAGTTCAATATTATTTTTGCAATGTCGCTTTCTGTTATGCTAATTTGAACCTTAATTATCGTGTTATAGAGTACGTTTTCCTTTGTGGACCGTCCCCAATTATGACGTTTTACTCCGAGGTGCTCTAATCTTATTTTATTGATCTATTGCTTTACTACTATATGTGTCTATTACTTTATTTGACCGCTACCCATCTTATGCATTACTAGCTGTTGCCCGCGACTTCGTCCGCGTCAAGTTTGTAAAAATGCGCAAACGCAACTAATAATTCTGTGTTAAAGGCCAAAACGAAAATTACCTCCAGTAAATATGCTATTTACAATTTATTTCTTACGGCCAGATGTATTTATTTCGCTCACCAACAATAGAATAGACGTAAATGAGATACGTTAAGTAAATTTATGAACGTCAATAATCAGAAAGAGACATGTAGCCCCCCGCTTTGGTCAAGCGACAGGTAGTGTCAGGGCTACGGTAACTTGAGCACGCCACAATCGCGGCAGCAAATCTCCTCTTTAAGGAAAGGCTAAAAAGGACACTACAGCGTCCTCTGACGCAAGTCTTCATCGTAAATAGGTGTTTCGAATTCAGCGGAAAGAAACACTCGGGTGTCACCATTGTGCGAATCGCCCAGAGGTCATAATGGAGTGAGTATACGGTGGAAGATTACCCCACTTGACTTGGGCGATTAGCGGCAGTAACCTCTCGTGTCCGGCCCTGGTTCAAGCTTGATACGGAGCAATAGGGAATGGGAAGCAACCACCTCTTACGGCGAAGCAGTAATGCGAGCAAAGAACCTTCTTTAGTAGAAACCATGAGGGGGAGGACATGATCACGCGCCGACTGCCGCAGGAGTCACCCGGGTGTCGAGACTCGCAGGAGTCGCAGAATGATTCTCGGCAACCACAAATAAGAGCTTGCAAACGGCGCGCAATGGGTAACTTGTCGTTCAACCGTCTGGTAAAGACCAAGCCCGATTCGATGGCGAGTAGATGTTTGATGCGCGACTCTAAGAGATATCAGAAAATAGACGGGGCTCTCTAGAGCCGACGCCTGCTAGGGCTGTGAGATTGTTGGAAAGAGATACCTCCCATAAGATTTGCCTCGATGACAGTTCTCTGCAGAGTACTGTCATCGAGGCAAAACTTTTAGCGGACCCCTGTTATACAACTTTGGCGGAGGATTTTGAATGAAAATGATCGGCAGACTGACCTTCAGCTGGATAACGCGCATTAGTCCAGTCATTTTAGGCATTTTAAACCCCAATCTGCGGAAAAATTTCTAGTGAGCTGAATTTTTGTATACACCTTTATTACGGCGTTTTAATGAAGATGTGAAAAATCGACATTGATATCGTGCCGGATAAAAAGTTATAAAGGTCAAAAGGTCACGAAAATCAGTTTTTCGCAAATATCTTGCGATCTATTGCTCGGAAGTCAATAGAGGTCATTATAATAGTACGTTATGATATGTAGAGGCGGTATTAAGATCCGAGCAGTGGCGAGGGTCTTAAGAGAGCCAAGAACGTAAATAATTAATTACTCACGTGTATCATACGACGTTTTTCAATACACTTGTGAAGAAAACAATAGTAAAACTAGTAATTTTTTTTGTAGCATACTACGACTACTTCGAACCAATCACGGATATCGAGGGATATGCCTTGGGGGCGTGGCACGTGAGGCTTCGATATGATCAAATTGGTCTAATGTTCGAACGGCGGCTGTACGCGTCATTCAGTCGCTTTGCAATTGCGTACAGTGCACTATTGATGCATAAAAAACCAAAATGTCGAGTTGTGCAGTATTTATATGTAAAAATAGGTCAAATACCATCAACCTGAAGAAAACTGGCGTGTCCTAGAAAGAAGAAAGAAAAAGAAAGAAAAACAGTTTATTTGCACAAACCACCAGTACCACCAGTAAATAAACAATTAAGTCACTGTTTTATATTTTACATCAATTTTTAAATATTTTAATAACTTACGCTCAGAGCGACACGAACTAGCCCGAATATTCCCGAACGCAACGACCGTTTAAGATTTAGAGATGTGCAATCGAGTGTGTGTGGTAGATTTTATCAATACGCGTATTATTGCAGTTCGATTTTTTTTGATTTACATTTCAACGGATATTGTCGTATTACATGTTAAATTAGTTATTAATTTAATGTTGTTTGAACCAAATTAAGACATTGTTATTTCAATACAATTACCCGTGAAGTGTAAAAACTTAAATAGACATTATACCTAAAGATTGAGATGATCAAAGTATTTTTTTTTTAAATTTATAGTACAATAAGATATGTAGCATGATAAACAAATATAATTTCATACAGTTTTTTTTTTTAATTTTGGCCTAAAGTTACAATAATTTGTGTTCGCTATGCAAAAATATTCAATTATTATTTTAAAAAAATCTGGCTATTTGGCGAATGGCGGTTTCGTAAGCTAGGCCCTAAAAGATTAATAATATTGCTCAATATCCGACTAGGCAAGCCCGCCTTAGTCAATCATAAGGCCGAGCAGCCGTCAATGTTCGAAGTTTGAATTAGAAAATTTGCGATTTATCGCTATTTTATTAAATTTTCGTCTATGAGGGTTTCACATTTTATTTCTTCGCAAATGTGGTAAAAATGCCGTATAACTGGCGGGAGCATTGTATTATTACGCTTTCGGCTCTAATCCGGCCTCAGACATAAAAACAAACTTGCACGGTTTTCTCCATAGAGATCTACGCTTTCGAACGTGCAACTTAATTTCACTTTTTTTTTTTGACTGACCGACATTTTGACTATTCAAATGCCTGTTATTGATTTATTTGAAATAAAGTTTCTGATTTCCAATTTTATTTGATTTTTATTTTACATTCCCATATTTATATTATTACAGTTCCCTTTGAAAAGACTCAAGCGTACTCTCTATTATAACCGCTCCATTCTCACAAACGACGTGACGTAAAGAAATTTCATTTAACATAAAGCAAAATCTTATAGCACAGGTATAGGAATAAATCTGAGAACAGTCACAAAAAAAAAATTTTTTTTGCTATTCGGGAAAATCTTTGAGAATCCATTCGGAAATTGAACTATTTACATAAGTTACTACTATTTAATAAGTTTGCACGGAACTCTCAGAGCGAGAGTCGGACACACACTTGCCCAGTTTTATTTTGTTAGAAGTACTTATATTGAGTGGTTAGTGTGAGTTATGTCATCTTATGAATTCGATCCTGTCAGCATCAACTACCTACAATTTGTCTAATTTATCTAAAATTATAACTAGTTTGATAGATGACGCTATTTATTCAACAGTTAACGCGTGTTAACGCTATCGAGTTTGAATATGAATATAAAACTATATGAGTATAATTTACCTAACTATTTAAACAAACCCTGAATGTAGGTAGGCACTTGTTTTTTTTTTTTTAAGAATATGTATGTTATATAATAATACAGCATGATATTTAACAGAGAACGTTCCCTTTAACCAGTAATACGATACTAAAAAATATATTTTATTTTATTAAAAGTAAACTCTCTTTTCGGCTAAGTACCTTTATAAAAAATAATTTATTTTTTACAGAAAATCAAACGAAGTAATTATATTACAAGAATATGCTGAAATTCAATATCGACCATCGCGTTCGACTCCCTAATTGCATGCGTGTGCATTGAATGTTCCCAAATAACAAGTATTTACAAGTAAATGCCCCGCCCATTCTATTTATGTGTGCTATTAGAAATTGATTTAGTGTAGCTGCTTTCTTCTTAGTGTGCGTGTGCAAATTTTAAGTGTGTGTCGTAAATACACTATTTGTGAATGTAATCATTTTGGTGGGAGATAAGCGGCATCACTAGGACTCCTTACTAATCGGCAATGAAGGCATATCTCGGATATCTATGGAACCTATTAATTATCAGGTAGTTTGTGATAATGCAACATACATAATCGCTGGTGGATTTCTTATGCATCGTGTCGTATGGCAAAAAAATGATACATTTCATATTATTAATAACAAATATGTTAAATATTTTTCAAATAATTTCGGTACAAATACTGTTGTCATTTTTTATGGTTACTCTTATA
The DNA here is from genome assembly GCA_905147345.3 of Mythimna impura. NCBI lineage: Eukaryota > Metazoa > Arthropoda > Insecta > Lepidoptera > Noctuidae > Mythimna > Mythimna impura. The sequence continues at coordinate 17,842,713 of LR990356.1, read as the reverse complement.
CCAGTAAAAATATCAAAGCGATGGAACAACTAAGATGAAACGCTTTTTTTTTTTTTTTTCGGTGGTAAAATCATCTAATGACAAATCCCGCTCTTGGGCGGAGCGAGAGATAGTGTCAGACTTTTACTGACTAAAAACCACTCCTGTTCCTTCGTTGCCTTCGTCCCAGGGCCCCGGGTTTCGTTTTCACACTACCCATGGCCCCAGTAGGCTTCGACCCTGCTGGGCCCCTACGATTTGCTGACATCTCCCTGAGGCGCGCGTGGAACAATACGCGCCGTCGACGACTTGGCTCGGTCCGGACGGTTACCGGACGGTCCGACGGCGAGCCACCCATTGCTCGCCGTCCGCAAGCCCGCGCCTACGGTGGCCGGAAATCGGGATCGGAATCCCGGCGGCGGTAAGGGCGTGAGGACCGTTGCCTCACGCGATCGGCCGCCTCCTTTGCTAGCATTACTGCTTCACAGAAGGAGGCGACCGCCTGCCACTCTTCCTCGCTCCGGACCATGGCCTGTACCAAGGCCCGGCGCGAGAGATCGCCGCCGCCGATCGCCCCCACAAGGACACGGCGTTGCTCTGCCCAAGCGGGGCACACCTCATCCGCGTGCACCACCGTGTCCTCCGGGCGGTCCACACAGTGGCGACACCCGGGCGTCGCTTCCGCACGAATCCGGTGCAGGAACTTCCCGAACTTACCGTGTTCGGTGAGAACCTGCGTCATGCGAAAGGTGAGGACGCCGTGAGGTCTTTCCAACCACGCCTCAAAGAGGGGACTTACCGCCATAATTGTGGCGTGCCCAAAGATGAACCGCTGCCGTTTCTACATCTTGTGAAGTGCACTTCAACGAATTGATGGAAGTTCCTATCATAGTCCGGTCAATTTAGACATTCGAAGGTGCATAAAATCCCAACAAGCTGAAAATCTGTAAAATTGTTCAAAACATAATTATAAATAATATTTAAAACTTCCCCATCATTCCCGTGTATGGAAAAAAATTATTTAAGGTCAAAGGTCAAAAAAATGAGTTTTTCGCGATTTTCAGCAAAACGGTAAGTTTTATCATAAAAGTACCTAGACAAAAATTGTAGATCATAAAATTATCTATAAAAAATGTATCAATACTTTTTTCCTACGAGCCACCGTTTCTGAGATATAACGTCTAAGGTACTTTTATGATAAAACTGACCGTTTTGCTGAAAACCGCGAAAAACTAATTTTTTTGACCTTTGACCTTGAATTTTTTTTTCCATACACGGGAATGGTGGGGAACTTTTAAATATTATTTATAATTATGTTTTGAAAAATTTTACTGATTTTCAGCTTGTTGGGATTTTATGTACCTTCACTCTTATTTTTTGGTCTAGATTGACCGGACTATCAGTCAAGAAAAATTCTTATCTAATCGATTTAACAAAAGAAAATTAATTGAAATGCTTATTGAGAAGTTCGAAGAAGTTGATATTGCTACAAGACAATCACGTGATGATGCTGACGTCTTAATAGTTGAAACAGCGATTAAAAAAACAATAAATAACACCACAATAGTTGTTGGCGAAGACATAGATCTGTTGATTCTTCTCATAGCACGAACACAAATACTTGATCAACCTACATAATTTTTTTTTTAACCAGGAAAAAACAATGTTGAAACAAAAATATACTCGACTGATAGCCTCAACAAGTATCCACATTGCAAGAAAAATATTCTGTTTCTACATACTATGACTGGATATGATACAACTTCAGCACTTTTTGGGAAAGGAAAAACAAAAATCATGAAGATGTTTGATAAAAAGACCCGATTTAAACAATTCTGCAGAAATATTCCAACAAAAAAATTGCTCCCGAGATGACATTGTCAATGCTGGAACACATTTTCTACTAGCAATGTACGGTGCTCCAATATCAGAACATTCGATAGATAATTACAGATACTGTAGCTTTGCTAAACTAACAAGACAAAGCACAGCTGTGAAATTTCCTTTATTACCACCTACTTTTTCAGCAGCTCAACAGCATATTTATCAAGAGTATTATCAAATACAAACCTGGCTAGGATCCTACTGTTCTGGATCAATTTCTCTAATTGATCCAGAACAGTAGGGTTGGAGGTAAAAAAATTATATACTACAGCCAATAACAACTTTATTACCACCAGCACCCGATGATCTACTGAAAACAATCTTTTGTAATTGTACAAAAAGTTGTAGCGGCAAATGTGGATGCAAAAAAATTGGATTAAGATGTTTAAAAGTTTGTGGACATTGCCGTGGCCAGTCATGCTTAAACGCAGAGTCAACAAATGACGAAAATAATGAAAATGTCGATTTAAATATTGTGGAATAAGTCCACTCGACGTTTTGTCAGCAGAAAAAAAATTGAAATTGATTGAGAATTGTTCTGAAGTTACTATATCATTAACAATTATATAGAAACTTATATGTATTATATAAAATCGACAATGAACATAATGACAAAAAAAAATTATATACAAACTTTTCTGTATTTTTCAGTATTCAAATAAAAAATATATTCACTCTTAAATAAAAAAAACTTCTTATTACATGTCATGGATTATACCTACGGGGAAAACATGTAAAAAAAAACCCGCCTTACATTCTACCTGTCGAGGTAGAATGCTAGGAAACGAGTGCATTTTCATAATATAGTCGCTTTCTCAGCGCTCTACTCCGAAATGGTTAATTTTACAGAAAAATGCTATTAGTATTTTTTGTAGGTAATTTCACGACGAACAATTTTGTAATGACTTCTATTGACCTCCGAGCTATAGGTCGTGAGATATTTGCGAAAAACTGATTTTCGTGACCTTTTGACCTTTATAACTTTTTTAGCCGGCACCATAATCATTGTCGATTTTTCACATTTTCATTAAAACGCCGTAATAAAGGTGTATACAAAAATTCAGGTCACTAGGAATTTTTCCGCAGATAAAACCTTAAATGACTGGAGTATATAAACATGACAAGGAACACGGGCTAACAATTTCAAGCACGTGTGCGTGAGGCCAGTCTTTTACACTGTACATCTATGTCTCTGTGTGCGTAAATATTGATACCAGCTACTCAGACCAATAAAAAAGTATAGACAGAACATGGCGCTCCTAAAAGTGTGGCACGTAATATGAAGCCAATCGGCAATATGAAGCCGACCGCTCGGTAGTCTGCCGCTAGCAAGCGAGTGCGCGTGACGTTGTTTTGTTGAGATAATAATTACCGAATTATGCCGTCCTGTGTCATAAACTGCTGCAAGAACAATTCCTTTTTCCAAAAAAAGGCTTCTGGGATTATTTTTCACAAGTAAATAACGTTTTTGCTATGTAAATTAAATAAAATCGTAAAAATATCTGATATAACTTGGTGTCGGTGTGGCAAGTTAAGAACATTATTTATTCCCAAAAATAAGGGAAGTTATAATTTTTTACGGACACTACAACAAAGTGTTTTTTTATTTACAAGTACGGCGTCATCCAACATACGGTTACGCTGGATGAACCGCACCTAATCCGATAGTCGTTGGATATATATTATTATTATTATATGTAAGTTTTGTGTGTTTTTAAAATTAATAATTTTACTTAATATGAAAATAAATGATTTTCATTAAATGAAATTATCTTTCATTTCATACAACCAAGATAAACATATACTACTTACACAATAATAAAACTTAACCAAAGTATATCTCTCGCACTTGGGAGTCGCAGCGCAACGCTTGCAACACTTTTTCTCTAGCACACATGTGCAAATCTACGATGTATCTTGGTGTGTCATACGGTGTATGACACACCAAGTTACGCACACAAAGCCAAAACTAGTCCTCACTTATTTCGTCGCTTTTGTTTACGACGACTCCGTCTATACTTTTTTATTGGTCTGAGACCAGCTACTACGAAATCTCCCATAAAATCACATATGAATTATTTGATAAACAAAAATAATTAAAATAAAAACAGTTTTAGGTGTTTGTAGATATTATTGAGTCTTTTTTTAATTTAACGTATCTTAAGTAAAAAAATGGCAGTTAAATTAGATTACGGTAATATATGTGAATGTTGGATTAAATCAGTTACGGTAATTAAATTAGTTCTACAATATTAATCTTTTTGGCATTTTGTATTTGAAATACGTATTTCAAATGAAAAATTAAAATATGTACTTACAAAAATATAACCGTTTAAAAAAATGGTGAAGGAGCATTACCTTTCACTTTGATTTTTTTCTTCTCCTGGCTCAATTATATATTTAATATTTATTAGTATATTTTTTTTTTCTTATATTGTATGTATGTATTTGTATTATTCTGTCTTATTAGTATTTTTCTGATGTTGTACACTGACAGCCCTAAATCCATCTCCTCTCTTTCAGTCCATCCAAAGGTTGTCTGTAAGAGATTGCCCTGTGCGATAAGACCGCCCATTGTACACTTATTTTTAATTATGTTTGTCCTTATTTTTGTTTATGTGGTGTACAATAAAGAATATAATAAATAAATAAATAAATAAAATTGAACAAAAATGGCGCGAATTGTTTTGAAAAAACCATAATTAAAAATGCAGTTTTTTAGTTACTTGGATGACACTTGTGATGATAGGTGATGTGTTTCGCAGCTTTTACCCGTCCTTTACAATTCCGGCACAGTTTTATAGCGCATACAGTCATTTTATTGGTGAATCGTGACACGAAAAGCGACACGATCGTCACTGATTGGTGGGTAAGACTACGTACTAAAGGTTGGTCCGTTGTTTTGGCGACGTTTTCAGGCATTTGACACTCCATTTATACATTTTATAATCAAAGATTTAATAATGTAACGACCCTTGTTTCTGATACAATTTTAGATGTTTAAAACACCATAACATAAAGATGGATTAGTTCAGGATTCTCATTTTACTTTTTTGTTTACGATTGGGGTATAAGGACCTTGTTATTCTGTACGAATCATTACTATATGTATTTTTAATTTTGTCAAATTTTCAAAACTTTCATATCGTTAAATTATACAGTCTAATTAGTAATGAAATCGCCTGGGCCGTTTTTTTAAGATGGACGATATGATTTCCTTCCTTTTCGATATGATTTCCTAGGTAGCTTACCCGTGTCGTAGCGAGCAGTGGTGGCCGAGTGGTAACGGTCCCGACTTACGAGGTCGCGGGTTCACCCAGCCAGGCGCATTACTTTGTGTAATTTATTTCATCACCACTGCTCTCAAAACGGTGAAGGAAAACATCGTGAGGAAACCGGTATGTCCTAGAACTAAAAATTCGAAGACATGTGACATTCACCACTCCGCACTGGGCCCGCGTGGTGGATTACAGCCCATTCCTTCTCCTAGAGAGGAGGCCTGAGTGGGAACATTAAAAAGCTGATTGTGCTTACCCATGTTGCACGTTACACATGAATTATCGTTATGGTGTCAATTTCTTGTAAGCGTAACATGGCATCAACCGTATGTCTTAGGAGTATCGGCCCTCCGCGGCCTAGCTCTCCGTGCTGCCGAAGAAGAAGACTCGCCCCGCCTGGCCGTGCTGCTAGCGGAAGCGTTCTGCGCGGTGTACCTGGCGCTGCTGGGCTGGGCGGCCGCGGCCCGCGACGCGCACCTGCTGTACCGTCTGTGCGCGCACGCGCCCGTCGCGCCCGACCACGCGCGCCTGTTCGGCGGCGGCGTGCGCAGGTTGCTGACCACGGCGCCGGCACCCTCGCTACAGGTAGGCGGAATCTAATCATGGAATACCTACATTTAAGTGTGAAACAAATGCTGATGACAAGATTTTAACATTATAGATGTATGTAATTTTATTGTGTTTTATTATTGCTACAGAGGGTGCAAAGTAACTACAACCGAATATACGTAGAGGACTAAGCGTTTTGCCTCGTCATTTATACCGCGTAATTTCGAAGGACGGGAACAATTTGCCTGCTGCGGTCTTACCGTCCGATTATTGTGTAGGTGTCGTAATAGGCTTCTAAGAAACTAGTGCACCTCACCATCAACGATTATATCACTGCTTACCATCAGATGGGATCGCAGTCAAGCACTATAGTATGTATTATTAAAAAAAAAAAATGTAAATGACATTTCTACCGATCGATCTTTGGCCACTTTGCCTATTACTTTGAATGACGTTCGTCCCTAAAATTATCAAGCCATTAGAATAAAGCTTTCATTGTTTTCAGCCAAAGTTAGTGGAGCGTCCAGAAGGCACGTCCGTCTGGTCGTCGCTACGAGAAAAGCGCGCCTTACTCAACATGCGCCTCCTGGGCCTGGGCCCCACCGCGCCGCACAAAAACATACAGGAAGGACGACCTACGTATAGGGAGCAATTCGTGCCGCCACACTGCAGTATACTTACTTATTTGCTTACAAAGGTAACTATTATTTAGATTATAATTTAGGTGTCTTCAAGGCTCAAGTGAATAGGCTTATAATAAACTAATACGCCTTACCATCAACAATTGCATCACTGCTTACCATAAGGTGGGTTCGCAGTCAAGCACTAGTTTATATCAATAAAGGATTTTGAAGGACAGATAGGCAGTTTCTCCATATGAAATACTAGTAGTCAACTACATTTGGTTAGACTGGAAGCAAACCCTAACATAGTTGAGAAAATTCAGGCAGTAAAATGCGTACTTAACATGTGCCTTCAAGAACTTCACCCCGCCGAGACGCACAAGAATTTCCAGGGGGCCTATTTGCTAACTTTTTCAATAACAGTTGACAACTAGCATTCGTTGCACACTAAACTTAGTTGTCAACTGACAATTTCATAAAATTGGTATTACGTATCACACAAGTGACTAACAAACTACGGTGGAAATGTGAATTATAAAAATTTACGGTGCCTATTGTGACCACTCTAAACTTTTATCGACTATTATACAGCTTCAAAAGCTTACACAATCGCAATTTTAAAAGTATCGATACAATAACATCTGTCAAAACGTGTTACGGTGGCTATCAAAGGCACCAGTGGCTGATGACGTCAAAGCAGTTGGTCACTGAAGATAGGCAATACGAAACTAGCTGTTTGACAGTTCAACGATGCACATTGTTAACAAGTGATCATCACTTGAACTTTCAACAGAGTTACGCAATAGCCCCGCAGGAAGGACGATCGATGTATAATTTGTGTTGCCATACTACAGTATACTTACATATATGCTTACCAAGGTAATGTTACCTTGGCATGATATTTTAACCCTTTGAACAAGCAGTTTATGATAATGATTTTTAGCCCCTCATCAACATGTTACTTTCGGTATTATGTTGCAATTCAGAAATTATACAGAAACATATCGTTGTGGTATAATTATTGAACTTAGTCAAAAAAATTAAGAAAACTAATATTGAAAATAAAATTAAAAGCCTATGAAATAAAGACCACTCCATCAGTTTCATCTCTCTATCCTTTTTCCAATTAACATATCCGGTTAAACCGAAACCGGATGCGGCTGAATGTATTATTATATGTTCTGCTTGTTATAAAGAATTAACATTCTTTCTTTTAAAACAACCCAAAACCCTGGTAACTTTGTCTAAATAAAATTTTGTTTTTTAGCCCACGGCCGAACAAGACCCCGAGAATTACGACTACGATTCTGCCGAGTCGGGTGCTGAAGACATCGATGAAGACGAGAGCGAAGCCGAAGATGACGATAATATCTTCGACACCAGCAATCCCAAGTAGGTTTGAAATTGGTTTTTGTGTGGTTTATTTTTGTACAATGTTTGATACTAAACAACAAATTACATTAAAAAGGAATATTCAGGTCAGAAAGATGATGATAAATATTTATTTGTTTATTTATTAACACATATAATTGTTTTAACAGGCATACCCAAAATAACAAACAAAATAGCCGCACTCAGATACGCCACCCACAGACTGATCAAATATCCATTACATTATTATATTCACTTTTACATCTTCGCATCCATTGCTTAGACGCGACGTAATGTTGCCACTTTATACAAACAACACATACACACACAATACACATACATACATATTTCCTCTTTATTAATTTATTATTCTATGTATGACTTTATCCTAAAAAAATATTTTTTATTACTTTACTCAAATCTATTTGCACACAATACCGTTCCGACGTATTTATGTCGACACCGTCACCAGCCCACGCTAAAAACCAACGCCGTGGACTCGTCGCACTATGTGTATGACCACGGCATTATGCTGAGCGTTCGGCCGTTTTGCGCAGACGTCGCGCATATTAAGATTGCGTCCTTTCCCACAAATAAAATGTTTTCTTTCTTACTAAACCCTACTTCTTCTTATAGGCGCGATGACAAGCGTCGCAAACTAGCGAACTCGGAGCACTCCGACCCAGACTCGTACTCCTGGCTCGTGATACGTATCGCGGTACTGCGGCTCGCGCAGCAGAAGTTACAGAACTTCTTACAGCTGTGCGGGATTGAGATGTCAGGTAACACATTTTTTTTTTTACTTTGCCCCACCAAAAATAACTCTTGTACCGTAAATGCGTTCACAAACATGTACACTCACATACAGTAGCCGGCTCGCAAGTTGGCAAGGATTTGGCAGGGGTAAGTTCGCACATGTTCACATTGTAAACCATTTTTCTGGCATGTCTACGTAAAATGGTGTTTGTTCGTGGCATTATAATTAAATTTAATTAAAATTTCAAAGAAAAAAGGCAAGAACTCGTAACAAAAACAAAGGCAACGTGGACGCATCGCTAAAGACAAGCGTCGACTGACGAACTAATCGCGCGATCGGAATATTACCTTGTATCCCACTTGTTAACTAAAAATTGACTTCTGCGCATCTAACAACTCTTGCCAACTTACGTGCCAGCTACTGTACACAACACCCAGAGCCTGAAATATTTGTTCCGTGCGGAAATCGGACACGCAGCACAACAGCCAGTGACTCAACCACTGCACCAATCGTCGTGCAACATAGATTAGCATTATATAACCAAAATCCATCTTTGCCGCACTGATCTCAACTGTGACCTTTGATAAAGTCAATGAAATGATTGATTTGCCACTTTTACCAACATTCCCTGGAACCTGAATCTGACACATCGGCAAATAGAACTTATCGTTATTTACTTAGCACGAGACTTTTGGACCTTATGATGTTACACAATTAATTATCTTGATGTACAGTTAAAATAGATCTTATGACATCCTCTTTGTTACGTTATAATATAAAATGTTGCAATCACTAATATTGTTATTTCGACTGTCCCTAGGTAAACTATCGGAATTGTAAAGTTTACTTTACAGGAGAGCGATTTGAAGTTTATGAATAACTTTCTCAATAAAGACTATATCTGTATATAAATTTGGTTTTATGTGGCACTTTCGATCATTTACAAGGAAACACACATATCGAAACTACCAAAATCGATAGTTTACGTCACTTAAAATTCCAAGTACACAATCGGAAACGGCATTTTCGATATTATTTTGAATAAGTACCGCGGCAAAAAATATCGAAACTACCAGATCTGACCTGATCTGATCAGACCTGGGAAGCACTGAGAAAAGAACAAAACAATGTTTTTAATGCAATAACTTATTTTACAATTTAAATAAAACCGCGATCAGACTGCGTCGGTGTGCGGCGAACACTCATAAAACTGGTAGTTCCGTCTCATTTGCCACACCCGCCAATATCGCTTATACACGCGATACTTAACTTTCGTTCATATACGACGGCTTAACTGTTACGTTCCGTTATTTAAAAAAAAGCAATATGCACTGATAATTATCATTTTTAGTACGCACATTATAAAATACCTATAAGCTAAGCTTAAAACAGAAATTAAAAAAAAAAATTCAGACTTGAGAGTTTACCTAGGGACAGTCGACTTGTAGAAAATCTCATCTCAAGCAATTCTCCATATATCTGCTTGTTAAACCCGTCAGCTTATGAACGTATTTTTTTATATCCAACAAACAGAACTAGCGACTACGAGTCCCATGGTGCACGGCGCTCTGCGGCGCGTGGACCAGTGGCAGCAGCAGCTCACCGAGACATTGGAGTCCCGCGCGCCTCCACAAGACTACATCCCCGGATGCTTTCCCGAACAACTACCCACTGGACCACCTATTAACAAATACAGGTATGTCTAATATGAAACGAAATTTTTGTTCTTAATTTAAGATCTGTTTTAGGAAGTAACAAAATATATTTACATTAGCCTTTACTGTCCCACTGCTGGGCAAAGGTCTCCCTCAAAACCTTTCAGACTATCGTCTCCCGCGCCGTCTCAAACCGTTCCATAAATAATTAAAATATTTACTAACTACGGATATTTATAACCTAACTACGAAGAAATAAAATGATTATACAAAAACAATCAATATAATTAGGCGTCGAAATACTCCTCCACATCGCTGTCAACTGGGCACGATGGAAACGTTCCGATTGGCGACATTACTACGTTAAATTATGAGTTTCTCGACTCTATAAAATATTGTAGACAACAATAAAATATATTATTCCGTTAGTCATCTACTTACAAGTAGTCTATTGTTATATGTAGTGAATTTACTATGATAAAATCAGCTGTAGCGACTGACATCTATGGCACCACATAAGTTAATTATCTTTGTTTTATTTATCTTATCTATCACTGAGGTTTTTATTATTATTTATTTGTAGTATTATTTGGCCACACGTGATTTTTCATTAGAAATCCCGGGAAGATCCATATTAATATCAACATTTCGATGCAAGTACATGAATAACTCTACCTAATTCCGACCCCTGATTATAAAGCTCCAATACAAACAAAAAAAACAGCAAATACTCTACTTCTTGTGCATTCTAAAAAAATACTTTACTGTCGTGTTTTTTTTTAAAAAAAAAACGGAACTGTTCTAAATTTAATAAGCCGCTGTCAGTTTATTTAATTCAATAAAAACACTTAACTAATTAAAACTATATATACACACACTAAAGGCAAAAACTACTAGCTAAAATATGGCGTCATAAAACTCCTCTGCATCGCTGTCGACTGGAAGTGTGCCCAAAAGGCTGGCGGCATTGCTACGTTGTATGGCAATGCTTAATCTTTGACCGAGGTAAAAGCCAGCCCTTGGGTCACGCGAGGTGTCAACTAAGTGTTCGGATAATTCTTTAAAAAGCGTATGAGCACTCGGAGCCCACGGCCCAAGAGTTTCAATCCCAAACGGCTCAAAAATATAACTGCCGATGAGGTTGTTATATTTCCGCCGCTTGAGGTTCTCCGCAGCCGCAGCACCAGCACAGCACGAAGAGCTAGGAAGATGAGATGGCGCAAGAGTGTCGACACAGGTAGCGTCCCACACTATAGGCCTACCCTCTTCCACGGAAATAAATAAAGACATAACGTCCGGTCTCTTACCATCGTCGCGTGCCAAGCCATGAGGTTCTAAAACAGCTGGAACACCGACGAAGACAAGGACTCGTTGGATGATGTCGTTAATATTCGCGTGCCGTGCTTTCCGTCCCGCGCTTCGACTACATGACAAGCCGTGGTGACCGAGGCTGTTGACAAATTCACCACAGTGGCAGCGATGAGGAGAACAGCAAGGTGCGCCTAGACGTAGGGCAACAGCTAGGCGGAAAGTAGTATCGTCGAACAAGGTGCCAATATTCGACGACGGCAGTGCGTGAAGACAAAAACCTGACTCCCAATTTCCCACAGCCAGCAGGCGCGCACGCTCCGCAGTATTCGTCTGTTTTAAGTGACAAAGAAGGTATTTCATCTTTCAATTTGACAGTTGCAAGTTATCTACAAACTTATTATTTTGTTTCAGATGTTTATTAGAGAAACATAATACACCGTTCAGCTCGATACTATTCAGTGCCGCACCAGCACGAAGACTTTGGAGTTTCCTCGTACGGCAAGAACCGGTTCAGGTAAATCCTTTATTTTGAGATTATTCATTAACGCTCAGGCGGTAGCCGGCGCCCGCAAGCCATTGTCTTACTATTGTGTCTCTAATTACGCACGTCAAAAGGTTAACCCTAGGGGCCATTCAAGTATTACGTAAGCACTAATTGTTGGTGAGGGGGTCTTTGCTTTGCTTATTTTTGATGATATCTCCCAGATCGGGGGGGGGGGGGCATTCTGGATAGTGATTACGTCAGCAGTATATTTTTTTAGTTTTTTAAGAAAACATTGTCGATGTTCCAAAATCACCCGAAAGTGAAATACACACATCACTGAGTAGCAAACATCTGATGTCATTGAAGACTTAAGAGTGTGACAGTGAGGACTGTTCATTTTTATAAATATGCCACAATTTTAAATCAAGTTTGTTTTGTTCCTCTATTTCAAGACTATTCCTTATGTCTAAACTTATAACTGTAGCGATATCTATGGCGTCACATAAGAACTACAAGAAATACGAAACCCTGTATCGCGCAATTAAAGTTCTCCGCGTGATTTGAGTGTATACGACAGCCCAAAATCATCTATCGGGCAGTTGCCCACCAGACATAACACCCGTCTGGAAGATCGTCCCTTTTCAACGGAAGTTTGCGGGACACTGTTCCGCATACCTCTAAATAACTATTGCTCATAAATTAATAACTCAGAAATCAGAGCACATTGAAAAATGCACGTACCAGTATTTACGTATGCGTGGGGGAAAGGGAGAGCTTTGCATATTTTGCTGACGAGGGGGAGGGGGGGTTAATATTTGCAACAAATCTGCTTACGTAATACTTCAGGCCCCTAAGTGTTCTAAATAATTTTATATGAAACCTATGATATAAGGTTTTTGTTCATTGTTTTTAACGTAATGACCTGTCGAGCTTACGTAGTTTCGATAGCTAATTTAATTTGACCCACTATAAAATGTTAATTAATTATAGGATCTCTTCATCCGTGCTGTATTCTCTCGCCGTCGAACTCAATCAGTAACTGCCGAGACTATGGCAGCTGAAGGAAGGGGCGGATGTATACCACAGACACAACGCGAGCGCGACCTGGAGCTACATAACCCTGTGCGGATCATACACAAGGAGCAGGATTCCATCGCTGCATTCTGTCTCAACAAGGTAACGTATTATAACCATACCTAGGTTAAAATAGGGGCCGTGAGTGGGTCGATGTGATAACAAAAACGAGATACGACTGCATACCGCATAAAGAACAGGTAGCAGGATCCTTCGAGCCGGATACTTAAGCGTTAGAATCCGAGGTATCTTGTCGAATTTTCACCGTCCTGTCCATAGCAATGTGCGACTGAACTGAACCACTGTTTTTCGGACCCAAAAAAAGTGACATTGGTTTTTTATTGAATAATTAATAATAATCAATAGGCAGTGGAACTCCAAAGTGTCAATTTAGTATAATTGATTTTAAAAAAAGTCTTAAGTTTTCATGATTTTGAAAGTCAAAACACACAAACAAACAAACAGTATTACGTAGTAACTTATAAATAATTAGCTTCTGCCATTGTCCGCGTGAATGAGGATACGCGTGAGGTTATTAAGGACGCGAAATCGAAGACGGATAAAAAGTAGCCTATGTCCATCCTTAGACTTCAAGCTTTCTCCGTACCAAATCTCATCAAAATCGGTTCAGTTGTTTAACCATGAAAGCGTAACAGACAGATAGACAGAGTTACTTTCACATTTATAATATTAAGTATGGATTGACCTATTTTTGTGCCCCATTAAAAAAATAGCTCAATCCATACTTAATATTATGAAGTAATTCTACGAGCATAATATTATGCTGGTTTTTATTTTATCAAAAATGATAACAGAATCTACATTAAAAAAAAAATGTTTTAACGACTGCAGTTTTGTTTTTTCTTAAGTATAGACCGAAGTAGAACCTGTGTCTGGTACAAATAGATTCCTAATACAAAGGTTTATCCATAAAAATATGGTTTTCTAAATGAGCGGAGGTTTTGAGAAAATTGTGAAAAAAGACCAAAATAGTGACCATTTTATTCCACGTTCGACCCCGTTCCGCACACCTCGCTCACTCTATGAATTTACTTATACAGATTGAAATATTCTTTTATAGTATTTTTTTAACTTGATTAGAGTTTTATTGTATCAAAATGTGTTAAGGTTAGCGCCCACAGAGGGAGCCGCGCGAAAGCGATCCGTTAGCGATCTCCTGTTTGTAATCGCGCCCGCTTTCTGTGTAAAAGATTGTATACAAACTCGAACATTACAAAATATCCCTATCCCGGATCGCGGCCGCTTCCCGCCACTGTGTGCACTAAGCATTACTGTACAAGTTTTAATAATTTGAACGAAAAATTTCAAAATTATAAAAGCGCTATTTGTACAAAAAATATAGTTGTTAGATCTAAAAATGGCAGCCGTTATACAATAGTTTTACATTGCATTCCAATCCATGACACACAGGTCGGCGGCTGCCTGCTAGCCGTGGCCACAGCTCGCGAAGTCCAAGAGATGGACGTGTCCCTACTGCTGCGCGCCGGCGCCTGGTGGGCGGAGGACGAGTGCGAGCTGGACCTGCTGGCACTCGCGTCTGACCCCGCTGCCCTACCAGATACCGGCTTCTTGCTGATACAGCATCACGACAAGTGAGTTAACTTATGTAGCCCTCCGCAGGTGCCGTCCCAGGGTATACTGCTGTAGAATATATTGGAGTTTCTTCAGTCTTAGAGAGTATTGAGTGAATACAAGTAGACTATATTTTAACTAAAGCGTAATACTACAGACGGTGCCACACCATTTCAACAGACTCTTTGCTGATGCAGTCTGCAATAATTGCAAGGGTAAAATTCCATTCGCACTCTAACTGTATCCCACCCCTTATATTTCGTCGTCTTAAGGTGAATAAAAGTTCAGTACTGCAAATTGCAATAGCATTCACGTGCCTTTACTTTATTTAGGTACGAAGGTTAACGGTTTCTTATACAAAAGAAGAAGGAAAAACTACATAATATACCTATGTGTACAAAAAAGAACCAACTATCACGCCCAGAAAATGCAGCAACAGTAGAAATCTCTCACTACTGCGGGATTGCTCGAATGAATCACCGCGGCCGTAAGGCAACTTTGCCTGTTGTTTTAGGTTTACTCAGTAAGTCATGCTCCACTCAGAGCAGGAGAAGTTAATTTTAAACTTCAAAGAAAATGGCATGTCTCTCTTCTTTCCTGTAACTTATGTCTAACGTAAACATTTATACAGGCCAAACAGCGGTTCAGTGCCAGGCACCGGCAACAGCTCGCCGCTAAACTCCAACGCGCCTCAAGTGCCCGTCGGCATGGCCAGTCAAACTGGACGAGGTGCTAGCGTTGTAAGTACAGCCATTTTATTAAATCACCGAACATTTTATCCTGTAGTTTACAGGCAGATTGAACATGAGCATCTATAGATAACAAGGTTTTTTATAATTTCTTTTCGAATATCTTTGATATCTACACAGTGGACTATATATAAATGAATGATTTGTGACTTCATTATGTTAAGTAGCCATGGTTTTTTTTTATCTTATAGCCATGACTCTGGTAATTGGGTCACGGTTTGACTTGTCATCTGCTTGTTACTGTGGAAATATAAGGGTTAACTCCCTACATAAAATTGTGTTGGTGGAAATCGCCTGGGTAGCACCGAAATTTCCTTTATCAATACATACGCTTGCCTATCATGTATAAAATTAATTGCACTTCTACCAATCACCCAAGGTTAAAGGCGATATACGTGTTTGTTTGGTTTTTATTGCCCTATATATTATTTTTTTATCAATGACAGTTTAATCTCCAAATATAATATGCTGTTTAGGTCAAATATAATGTGATAATGAATTATTATACTTAGGGCACACTGAAAGTTTCTGATAAATAAAACTAGATAGATATAAGACTTACGATACATTTATTGTTTTTCAAAGTATATTCCCTCGCAGTTAATGCATTATAACATTCGCTGAAACCATTGTACAAAGCAGTTGGACCAGTCTTCTTCAGGGACCTCTTCAATGGCTTTATGGAACGCATTCACCGCCGATTCAGTGCTCGTAAAACGCGTGCCTCTAAGTTTGTCTTTAATTTTTGGAAACAAATAGAAGTCGTAGGGTGCGAGGTCCGGGCTGTAAGGCGGAGGAGACATTAGTTCCACATTTGAAGCCTTCAAATAGGCTTCTGTTACCTTAGCGGAATGTGGGGAAGCGGAACTGAGGTCAACAAATAGTCCGGCTACTTTCATTTTTTCATTTTATTTACTATGTCATTTATTAAAGTATTCATAGCATCCGAGGTACCGACTCCTTTCTGATATCCAAATTGTCTCAGATGATTTGTTAATACCTAAATGTCACATCAATCTAATTTTAATAATGTTTTCAAAGAGTTTTGATAAGGTTGGTAGTAGGGACATGGGACGGTAATTTTTTAGATAGGTCTTAGTGCCCTTTTTGTGTATCGGAATCACCTTGGCCAGTTTCAACTGGTCAGGAAAGATCGACTCCTCGATCTATTTATTAAAAAACTCAGAAAGGAGTTCGTTGTTGGCTTAAGCCGCAACAAAAATCATTGAACGGAAATGTCCACGAGTTAAATTCATTTTGATAGCGACACACAATCATCGAAAGGATGCCACAATGAAAAAACAAATGACAGTCTCGCAAATTAAAAAGTAACATGTTCGCAAAGAGTTCCACCATTTTAGAATTCTTAATTGCCAAAATGGCCAAATCCATAGACTTTCAGTATGCCCCACGTATAACATGCTTACATTAATAAGCGTTAGATTATAAAATTATTTGCAACCAGCTTGCTAGTTGAACGTTGGAAAATATACTAATACGACGTTCTTCTTTTCTATCGACATTCGCTTGCCCCCTCGAAAAATAACTATGTATAGTTTATTTGTCAAATTATTTATAGTAGTTAGATGATTACATTTTCTCTAATTTACTTGACTGAATGGACAAAATTCGCCTCGGTCACACTTTTTTGTACTGATTGATTACAAATTATCGATAGAAACGAAATACGTCCCTAATACAAATAAAATAATTAACTTAGGCTTTAATTACTTAACGAAATAACTGGTTGTTGTGCTATGAACTAACTTATAACTAATCTTGTCTGTTAACGGCTTTGTATTATTTTTTATATCATAAAAATCTATAAATTTCAAGAATTTTCGATGGATTATTTTAAGGGCTTAAAAGCCTTCGCTCTAAAGGCTGCGTGCCTCTTCGACACTTGATCTGAACGAGCTAATAATTTTTATAAGTTTAATTTTAAACAGTGGAGAATGAAAGGTTACTTGCTTGACCTGTTTTTGAAACATAGCATGTTTCTTAAAGGAAATTAGAAATATCCTTCCAATTACACAACGCAACTAACAAATAACTATGAATATAACATCCTAACAGGAGCGGCGGTTAAGCAGAGTACCGACAGGCCTAGAAGCGTATATCGTTACAGTACGTGCACGTAATAACTAATGCACTAAGAATGGTGCTGCTGGGTGAATCAATGTGCAAAGCGAAAAATCTTATTGTAATGCGCCATAGATTTGTAGGTCAACTATAGCAATTTAAACACCATAATTGCAGAAAGATATACTAATTAGCGAAACCACAGACATGATGGGTATCGATATGACATGTAATACCTACGATATAATAAAAAAAAAACTTAATTTTATGTTACCACTTGCTTTGACTATGGGGTTAACTACTTCTGTTAGTGTGGGTACCTACTTGAAATGTCTTGATTTTCTCGTTTCATCGTCATTAGCACGTTGGCTGCCACAATTAAAAAAAAGTAAGTATAAATGATCACCGTATTTTTTTTACCATAAGTCAAAGTTTGAGGTGTCATTACGGGCACCATTGTACGATGCGGCTCGAATGGAACCTGCACTGACGGTCACCATTGTATGCATTGCAGTTAACTTACTAGAAATCGATAACCATCATGTCAGCGCAGTTTTTATAGTTTCTTTGACCCTGTATAAATTTTTTGAAGCTCGTTCTTTAATAAACAGCATTTTTTAATAGAAGTTTCAAGACTAAGAAAATTATTTGAATGCTTGACCTTCTGTATCATCTATTCAAACATATTTGATACAAGTTGGTAAAAGACATGCTTTGTTATCCTAACTTGTTATAGTCTACTGATACGCGGTGGCCCCTCAGAAGTCTCGTAATATTTATTCATCCAGTAGACGCCTAAAAAGATGCTGGGTCATATTAACGTGGTGTGGTTATTGTGTGCGTGTCTGTACTTGTTATAATGTCTCGTGACGCCTCGCGCTTTGCCCGCGCTTTCCTTCTAATCTCTTTTCACACCTACTCTCCTAATCTATACACTATGGAGAACCAGAGATTATATTGTGCGAGTTTTACCTTTATTTTTATGAATATTAAAAATATAAATATATATGGTAAATAACAGTGTAAGGACACTAAATTAGTTTTTAAGCCTTTCTTATATGAACTAGGAAACAGGGTAGGTAATGGTATAATTTATTGTAGATTCATAGCGATCTTTATAATTACAGGTATTGTAACAAAAAAATAAATCGAAGTGCTTAAGACGTCGTGGCCCTCTTGTCTTTAAAAGTGTATGAATGTATGTTCGGTATAATTGAGTGTTGATCGCAGGTAAAGGGTCTACAGTTCCCGGGTTGCCACGACCCGAAATACTGTCGACTGGTGCTGCATCGTTCGAAGCTTCTCATGAAACCGGTCAGTGACAACCCTAGCCACTCCTCCGCCATCTTGGTTTACCTACGTCACATCCCTAGCCAGCGGTCGCACTCCCCAAGATTTATTTCTAGCTCGATTTACCTACATTTTTTTTGTTGGATTATGTTTTCGTCTCCCATGATTATTTCTTTCGTTTTTTATTAGTTTTTGGTTTCTCATTTCTCGTATAGGGTCCACATAGTTGTGCCAGTTTGTTTTCTCATCTATCCTCATTTTTCAGCAGATCTCAAGAGTAGCGGTTTTTTATGTTCAGGTCACGTTTTTTTTTTTTTCGTTGAAGCGCTCCATTTAGATGTTTCTGACTAGTGTTTCCGAATTATTTTGTTAAGTTTCCACTGTCTTTTTGCTAATGTATGTTGCATTGTCTATTGCACATTTTTTTTATAAATAGGTATATGTATGTGATGCATGATGGTGTCTATGTTACTAACCAACCTAACATGTTCAAGATGAATAATGTCCGTCAATAGAATATCACGAATTTTATAAAATATTTTTGTAATTCAAATGTTATATTTAGGTGCTGAAACACAAAATCGACAACATCAAAAGGATGGCAGCGCATCCCTCACAACCATTGTGTAAGTGGATGCTGTATTTAAAATTATTCCAGTGCCATTTTAGCTCACTAACACGATACATTTTTGTCATATGCAAGGTAGGCAGGAATACGGATTTACTATTCCAAAGACAATGATTATATTAGTACAAAATAAACACTTACATCGTCATTCTAATCAATCATATTATGTCGGACATCTGTATTCTCTACACTAGCTACACTTATATCATCTTCCAGACCTCACGGGCGGAGCCGACGGCTCAGTCCAACTGTGGGAGTGGGGCCACCCCTCCTGTGTATGGTCTCCTCGGGCCCCCGGCGCCTTTGCAAAGGTCACGCGCGTAAGGTTCTCAGACTACGGCAACAAGTTTGCCGCGTCCGATGCGGACGGTAACCTGGCGATGTGGCAGCTGCACCCAGCGCCGCATCAGGCGGGACACCCACAAGCATCGCCGAGACCATTCTTTGTAAGTTATTTTTATGCTCTTTGAAAATGACGAATGAAGGATGTAATTAGTTTTCTTAACCTTTTGAACGCCAGCACCTTTTTACGTTACTTCGCCTCCGACGGCGACGCCAAGTTTAGTAAAAATTTATTGTCGTAGGCATTTTCGCTAGTGATGGGACATTTTCGATAATTATTTAATTTATTGAGATAATGAACAATGATTATAATAAGTATTTAAATATATATATATATATATATATATATATATACTAAGTAGACCACAATAAAAACACTATTTAAACAAGGCATCAAGAAAGAAGAAAACATTTGAAATTTTATGTGATTACAAAGTAAAGTTCACAACACTAGATGACACCTTTAGTTGCCTATGGCGTCACAGATGTGTATATTTTTAGAAAAAGTAGAGTTGGGATTACTATGATATAAATTATATCGATTGATACAAAAATAATCTTATACATATAATCTCAAAGTAGATTAAAAGGTATTTATAATTTAAAATTCTTATAATTAAAGATAGAATACCTTCGTGAATAAAGATCGGATTATTAGACAACCTTTTTTAATTAAAAAATGTGCTATTAGCAATGAGCAGTTTTTTTGATTGAATCGCCTAACACAACGCCACCTACCGCGAGATTACAAAAGCTGTAAATATGTACGTACCTATTAGAAAATCGCTCATTCAAGAGGAGAAAGAACTTTTTCTTAACATATTGTAAAAAATTGTAAAGAATAAATTATAAAAAAAAAACAATATTTAAAAAAGAAAATACCTATACCTAATATATAATTATTTCGTTTTTACTCTAAACTGTGCTGCGAACAAAGAAATATTACAAAGAACGAATAACTTATACTTGTTTATAAATTAAAACAAGGTAGGCACAAAAAAATAAACACCCACATGTCCACCGCACTAATTGTTTATTAGATTCGCTTGTTACGTCATAAACGGGCGACTAAAGTTGCCCATGGCGTAGAGATGACCATTCTTTACGAAAATCTAGTAATGTCTTTATGGGGTATATCGATAATAATAATATCAACGTTTTATTAGTTCAGTCTGTTTATTAGTTTACGTCTAATTAATTAACTATATAGGTACGTGACGTTAGAGAAGAACATAATCTAAAGTCAAGTTACCCGTCACCAGAATACTGAAGAAAATAGAAGTTTAAATTTTCTATGTAATTGTATTAAACGGCCTTTTGTTTCAATGTTTAAATTATATTCAATTAAAACGTCATTTGATTTTATTTATTCTACGTGAGTAGGTATATCTACACGAATATCATATTTTTGAGTCGCAGTAACACAAGAAAAATACAAGACCTTACAAACAATTTAGGTAACTTTTGTTGCAAGTTCTTTTTAAATGTATTTATTTTTATGTAAGTTGGACTTGCAGTTTATCAATTTTTGTATCTAAAAAGCGATATTATTCTATCACTAGCTGACATCTAAATTTGTCATCGGCGCCAACAAAAAGGAAAAAATAGTTATAATCCAATGCTTATTTCAGACACCATTTAACACGTTTCCATATAAATTTATTAAACAAAATTTATTTTAAGCTGCATTTTCACAGTTTATGAACATTACTACATACTAAAACTCCATTAACAGTCAATATGGGGTCTTAAACAAAACAAAAGTATTGTTATAAAAATAGCAAAATTTAGACAACTTTAGTTGTCGGTAGTGTCTCAGCCACGCGACCGTTTCGCAACTTAAGTGGTCAATGGCGTTCAAAAGGTTAAAGGCGTTATTGCAACTCGATGGATCTTTAGAAAGACCAATACCAATCAATTTGTTTATTTACCCATACATTTTGTAACTTGTCAGGCGACATGTCACTGCTAGGTCCCTCAATTATCATTTTTTTTACAGACCCATCAATGTCACAGCAAAGGAATTAGCGATTTCGTATTCCTCGGTTCCTGCAGTTTAGTAGCTACAGGTAAAACACATTTATTCATTTCAATTGACGTTTTATTTATTTCGCTATTGTACACTGCTAAATTGTATGCAATTATTTCAGCTGGACATAGCTCCGAAAGTAAAAACGTTGCCATATGGGACACACTGATGCCCACCAAGAAAGCTTTAGTGGTTTGTGAGTATGATTTTTTAATATTTATTCTGACTTGCCTACTAGACTTTTTATTTCCGAGAACCTTGACTTCTAAAGACCGACTAGAAAATAAAATTTCTAGTCATCTGGGTTGCGATATTTTTCGAAAGAGCTACCGTGCCTCTGGAACGCAAAGGGCAATTGAAGGAACACAGGTTTTAGTAGGTAACTCCCTTTAGAAAGGATCAATAGTATTTTATTCGTTCTTCTGTTTAATTCATTATACTCTATGTAATTATAACCCTCTTTCTAGCGTGGACCTGCCACGAGGGCGGCGCAGCATGCGTGGTGTGGGCGGGCTCGCTGAGCGCGCTGGTGTCGTGCGGGCGGCGCGGCGACGTCCTCGTATGGGACCTGCGTACGCGCGCAGTCAGGCATCGTCTGCACGCGCACCACGCGCCCATCAAGTGCGTCGCACTGTCGCCCAGAGAGGACTATTATGCTATTGGAGCCGCTGATGGAGATATTAAAGTAAGTGTTGCTACTTGCTAGCATTCTGGCCGGCTCGGACTGGCCTGTTGGTCTAGTGGTCAGCGGCCCTGACTGCTACGCCGGAGGTCGTGGGTTCGATTCCCATCCAGGACGTTAGTGTGATGATGACGATGTATGTATTTAGAAATATATAAGTATGTTTATCAGTTGTCTAGTACTCATACCACAAGCTCTGCTTAGTTTGGGACTAGATGGCGTTGTGTGAAAGTTGTGGAATATTATTATTATTCTTTTGTTTCAATATTTCCTGCTCCTTGCAAATTCTTTTTTCCAATCGATATTATTTCTGTTTAAGCAAATACCATATTTGTGTATTGTGCTAGTCTATATTAACTCCTTGAGTAGCGTAATTAGAGACACAATAGTAAGACAATAGCGCACGACCGCCGGCGCTCGTGCGGGGATCAACAGCTTACGTCCATTTCAGAAATACTAGTACATACTAGGTAGTTGAAGCACAAATGAAACTTTAAGTGTGGGAAATTAAGGTAGTGTGGGTAATTAGGTTATTTTCAAAAACACATACACATCTATGTTTGGAAACAGGTTTGTGAGCGCAAGATAGCAATGTAATAGGGCTACGGGAATGTTCCAAATAGGTACCATGGCCCTGGACTGCAACTGAAGGAACACAAGTGGGTTCTAGTCAGTAAGTCAGATATTCCCACTCGCTCCGCCCGGAGAAAAAAGACAGCAATGTAACGAGACCTGATAATTTAGCTTTCACTGTTAGCCGATCAAAATAGAAACATCCACAGCACTAACAAATAAACTATTTTGTAGGGGCAGGGTCGCGAGAAATTTTCTCATGTATATCAGTATCAATTACAATAGTACCTCATCATTGCAATTGACAGAACCTTATTCAATCATCTATTAATTCTATCAAAACTTACCTGCAACATTACCTTCATTTTATTTTCCAGGTGTTCTCTCTGACAACGCATCAGTTGCTGTACACGTTCGCCGGGGAACACGCTAGAAGCTCCTTCTTCAAGCACATCGGCCAGGGTGTCACGCAAATACATATCGGTATAGTTACTTAACTATTTTAATATTCTTATGTCATGTCGCCTATTCTTGGTACCTACAAAAGACGATATTTTATTTGTTTGAGTATTATTAGAAATTTGACAAAAATCACGTCGCCCATTAATGTTTGTCTACAGACAACGCCGGCCGCCTGTTCTCGTGTGGCGCGGACGGTACGATGAAAGTCCGGAAGCTGCCGGAGAGAGACTCGCCGCTGCCTCATCAGCCGCAGTATTAACGCACGCCAGTGACGTCGATACACGGTGCGTACTTTTTACTTGAACAGGGAGTTTACTGCGAATCTGCGTGAAATTCAACTATATAATCTTTGTTGTAGGCAGGCGAGACGCAGTGTAGAGCATAATCTGGTCCGGCACGCCTCGTCTAGCCTTACGCCCCCTTGTGATGTATCTATTTATCGTTGTTGCTATTCAAATGTTACGAGTATGATCATTATACGCCGTTAGACTAGTCACTGAGTAGGCGATGTTGTATCTTATAATGTATTTAAAATGTTAATGAATCTTTAGTTATTTCTAGTGTGAAATATTCGCTATTTTTAACTTAATAAAACATGTCCTAGATAAATATATGATTTATTTATTAGCACTCGCTGTTAGTCGACCGGATGGAGCTGCGGCGGTGGCTGGCCTAAGTCGTGCGCATACGCAGCGCGGCGGTAGGGAGTACTTTAGTGTAAAAATATTGTATGATGTGGTGTATTATTTAGTGTAAAGTGCAATAACTAACTCGATGCTAACTTATGAATCCGACTACTGACGACGTCGAAGCCTTTACTAGATAACACTTTAGCTCTTTTAAACGATTTAGCTTATGATGTGAGTTAAATTGTTGACGCATAATAAAATATAATTTATTGAATACAATAGGTATATATCGATCTATCCCAAATAAATCGTCGTTGGCTTACTGTAACATGTTTGAAGGCAATCGGTCAGCATCGTATTTCATATAACATTAATATACTTAATCTCCTTATATGGCACCTCATGTTTCTAGTAGTAAGTATTATATCGTTATCTATGTATTCTATGTGATGTATTCGAGATTATACGTTCATGTTATTTTTAAAGCAATATTTTTTTCCATTAAAGCATTTCTAAAAGAAGCAATAAAAATAATATTATCAAATATTTTGTGTACTTTCCTGTGCTTTATTTTAACAGTATTATGCGTTTGTGGTGAGGGAAATAACAAAAATATTTTAGAATCTGTATAGCCTGCAATGTGTTCTATTTATATCTAAACTGCGCTTGTGATACATACAGTGATATGCTAAACAAAATATAGCAAATTTTCCAATTTATTAACAAAAAACTATTGTAATCGTATATCTATGTATATTTTCAAATTTATTTATTGTTGAATTAGTGAAATCTAGCAAAATAACTTACACAATCCCATGTATAACACTTAATTTACTAACATGTTAGTAATAATCACTACCTAATAGCAAGTAATTCATAATATTGATGTTAGTCATATTATTAAATCCGTTGACTAAATATAATATGTTCATTTTAATGAAACCCTATTCTGAGTGAAATAAAAGACATTGGTTTCGTTGTTTTACTTTGGTTAACTATTTCTAATATTGTTTAGGTTAATGACTGAACACCAAAGTTTATTCTATCGAACATAATTGTATAGCTGCAACATAACATAATATCAGATTCAATATAGTTAGTTACCAAATTTAGACTTTATGAATGAAATTCGCACAATAATACACATGGGGTGCAAAGGACATACTGAATAGTTCTAATAAGGTTCTTGCGATCACCGGTCATGATATAACACCTATTCAATAAGTCAATTATTGTCTAATCAATGTAAGTTTACATTACAAACAACTGTAGCCGGTGGGTATTGTTAGTTTTCTGTATCTAGCACGTTACTTGTCGTATCTTTATAGCTGTGATGTGTATGTGTAAATTATATCTATTTGAAATCAGGTTGATCGCAGCGTGTCACAATTGAGTAAAACGCGTAAACATGCAAGGAATGCCTCGTATCGCTTCGCTTATCACATACGTACTTATAATGTACGCCACAACCCTATCTTGTTAGGGAAACCACATTTTAAATGAGTTGTAATTCACTGCACCTGTTACGATATAATAGTTGAATGAACAATGTTCAATGCTTATTTTGTTTTATTTATGAAGGAAACATTTAAAATAAAGTTTAACTCATAGCTATTGTTTTATTTCTGTGCCAAATCTAGATACTAAGTAACGGGTGATGATCGATTTCTATATCATTATAACTAGTTGACCCGGCAAATGTTATTAGTATAAATCGAAACAAAAACACTAAAATGCTGCTGTGGAATGCGCTTCCTCTCGAAATCGCGTTTAAGCTTCAGGGGTATGTGGAACAGAGAGTAAAGCCCCACATACCTCCGTTGAATAGGGAGGATCCTCCGACCAGACGGGTGTTATGTCTGGTGGGCTACTGCCCGATAGATGATTTCGGGCTGTTCTATATGTTCTAATCGCGCGGAGAACTTTGATTGCGTGATGCAGGATTAGTTCTTATGTGACGCCATAGATGTCGCTACATCACTCCCCTCCGGAGATCGATGGTTCTTGATGCTTCTTGATGCGTGCCAGGCCAGTGGTAGGTTGGTTCCAGTGGGTCGGAACCGAGTGCCGCATAGTTCTCGGTGAATCGGAACTGTCTGCGGTGATGCCCCAGTGAGTCGGGGTGGTGCTGTCCCAGTGAGTCGGGATGATGCCCCAGTGAGTTGGGGTGATGATGTCCCAGTGAGTCGGGATGATGCTGCAGGCTCCAGTGAGTCGGAGTAGTGCTGCTGGCTCCAGTGAGTTGGAGCCACAGAACAAAAAAGTACATAGAAGTGCCCCTACACTGTCAAACTCACACATTTGCATATAAAATTGTCCATTACACACATAAAAAACCACGGAATAAAGAAAAGTAGGGAAGTGCCCCTCAGATATCGCACGCGTGTCAACATTAAGCACAGCTGTGCAAGAATTAGCTTATTCGCTGTCAGATACTTGTCGCGATTGGTTGTATCAAAAAAACCCGAATAATTACAAATTATGCCTTATTGTGCGGTTTTGACCTGCAAAAACCAAAGCAGAAAAAAAAATGTATCTTGTGGAGGTGTATCGTATCATCGTTATGTACTAAACTTTGTTAATTTTTAATATATTTGATTTTAATCACAATTCCACATTTTATGACTTCAATGCAAACTATAAACAACCTTAAATACATTGAAACAAAGTTTAAATGCACTTGGTCGTCATCTGGAAAATCGTAACATAAATTCTAGTAACTTCGACGCTACTCAATTAGGGATGGGACACATCCGTGAAGTAGGTTGGTATCGATAATTTTTATTTATTTCTAACTCTTCATTTCATGGCTGGCACCATCATCCAAAATTTGTGTCGGATGGTTCACGTGTATAATTTATAAATATTTAACTAAGATTGCACAGAAATCTCGAGGTTGTAACAACACGTAACCTGCATCCATCCGAAGTAAGTGCGGTCTGCTAATCACTTTCTTTTACTTCTTCACGTTCGAAAGGCTGAACGAATTTCAATAAAACTTGGTACATGGGTAGACCACGACACGAAAGTATGTTCCCTCGGGATAACTTTCTACTTACAGGCGGGTGAAGTCGCTGGCAGCAGATAATAGTTAATGAAGATAATTACATAATTTTAATCGTTCACGATTCGTAAATAAATTGAATTGTAAAAATTTCTTGTTTTGCTCACCCTACCCAATTTCTTCGATTTGACAGTATGACGTGACGTCACAAAATGGCAATCGATCTATTCTTATTTGGAACGCATTGTACTTGATTATATGAAAATAAGATTACCCCCTAGCCTTACATAAAAACATACTAATACCTCTTTAACATTGATATTTTAAAGATCAACCTTTTCTATTATTAAGCATTTGTAAGATGTTAAATAATTATTACATTGCTCACCCGAATAAATTACGTAACATCAATATTTAAATATCGATATATATCTACATCTCTAATTGAGTAGCAAATGAGATTACATGTCCATGGGAATATGACATCTATTTCAAAGGCGCTAGCGTTCAGAATAGCATGAATTGTTTACGGCACCATCTAGCGTTGAGTAGCTGAACTCGTTGTAAATTTGTCTATTTAAAGTTTTTGGAGGAAAAACGCCTTTATTGTTTGTGTCATGTCAAATAATAACAACTTTCACTCGTTGTAATAAGACTTAATTTTTGAAAGCAATAAGTAGATGATTTGTAAAAGTTCCGTTTGTGATTTGTAGCCAATCAAATCACTGTTTTTTATGTGTGTAATGGACAATTTTATATGCAAATGTGTGAGTTTGACGACACTGGTTCCCGTGCTTAACCAGTGTAGGGGCACTTCTATGTACTTTTTTGTTCTGTGTAAAAAACAGTGATTTGATTGGCTACAAATTACAAACGGAACTATTACAAATCATCTTCTTATTGCTTTCAAAAATTAAGTCTTATTACAACGAGTGAAAGTTGTTATTATTTGACATGACTCAAACAATAAAGACGTTTTTCGTCCAAAAACTTTAAATAGACAAATTTACGAGTTCAGCTACTCAACGCTAGATGGCGCCGTAAACAATTCATGCTATTCTGAACGCTAGCGCCTTTGAAATAGATGTCATATTCCCATGGACATGTAATCTCATTTGCTACTCAATTAGAGATGTAGATATATATCGATATTTAAATATTGATGTTACGTAATTTATTCGGGTGAGCAATGTAATAATTATTTAACATCATACAAATGCTTAATAATGGAAAAGGTTGATCTTTAAAAAATCAATGTTAAAGAGGTATTAGTATGTTTTAATGTAAGGCTAGGGGGTAATCTTATTTTCATATAATCAAGTACAATGCGTTCCAAATAAGAATAGATCGATTGCCATTTTGTGACGTCACGTCATACTGTCAAATCGAAGAAATTGGGTAGGGTGAGCAAAACAAGAATTTTTTACAATTTAATTTATTTACGAATCGTGAACAATTAATATAATGTAATTATCTTCATTAGCTATTATCTGCTGCCAGCGACTTCACCCGCCTGTAAGTAGAAAGTTATGTAGTTAAGTAACATACTTTCGTGACGTGGTCTACCCATGTACCAAGTTTTATTGAAATCCGTTCAGCCTTTCGAACGTGAAGAAGTAAAAGAAAGTGATTAGCAAACCGCAATTACTTCGGATGGATGCAGGTTACGTGTTGTTACAACCTCGAGATTTCTGTGCAATCTTAGTTAAATATTTATAAATTATACACGTGAATCATCCGACACAAATTTTGGATGATGGTGCCAGCCATGAAATGAAGAGTTAGAAATAAATAAAAATTATCGATACCAACCTACTTCACGGATGTGTCCCATCCCTAATTGAGTAGCGTCGAAGTTACTAGAATTTATGTTACGATTTTCCAGATGACGACCAAGTGCATTTAGACTTTGTTTCAATAAATATAAGGTTGTTTATAGTTTGCATTGAAGTCATAAAATGTGGAATTGTGATTAAAATCAAATATATTAAAAATTAACAAAGTTTAGTACTTACCGATGATACGATACACCTCCACAAGATACATTTTTTTTCTGCTTTGGTTTTTGCAGGTCAAAACCGCACAATAAGGCATAATTTGTAATTATTCGGGTTTTTTTGATACAACCAATCGCGACAAGTATCTGACAGCGAATAAGCTAATTCTTGCACAGATGTGCTTAATGTTGACACGCGTGCGATATCTGAGGGGCACTTCCCTACTTTTCTTTATTCCGTGGTTGGAGCGGTGCTGTGCGATGTAGTGACTTGACTGCTTGCGTCGACCAAGAGAGTTTCTTCGTGGCTCTTCATGTGACTGGCCGAAGGTGCAGTGTGCTTCGCCAAGGTCGCTGATGAGGCTGAGGGTGATGACCAGGTATGACCAGGTAGGCATGCTGGTGGTCGGGATACCCTTTATAGCCGTAGGTGCTGGCTGTATGGCTCGCTGCTCGAAAGCTTGAGGAAGTGATGATGACGTCACGAAGTAGTGGCTGCACGAAGGCTGCGCTGACGTTCATTGTCGAGGGTCACCATTTTAGGGGTATGTGGAACAGAGAGTAAAGCCCCACATACCTTCGTTGAAAAGGGAGGATCCTCCGGCCAGACGGGTGTTATGTCTGGTGGGCTACTGCCCGATAGATGATTTCGGGCTGTTCTATATGTTCTAATCGCGCGGAGAACTTTGATTGCGCGATGCAGGATTAGTTCTTATGTGACGCCATAGATGTCGCTACAAAGCGGATGTTGCGAAATTACTTTCTGCACAAATAGTGAAGTCGTCTCTAATAACCCCTTCCTTTTACTTTATATATAAATATATTAAATGTTTATTTTATATATATATAGGTATATACTTTTGAACTCTTATTTTCTAAATATTCTTTTGTATATTTATGTACCTGCCATTTTATTTCATCACCGCCCTAGGTTGACTGGTAGAGAATGACTAAGGCATTAAGTCCGCCTGTGTACTTTTATGTTGCATGAAGTTTTAATAAATAAATAAATAAAATCCGTTAATAATCGCAATTATTAAAAAGTAGGGGGGGGGGCTGGGTAGGAGAGTGAAAATGCTTTACGACCGATTCTCATACACCTATAAAAATATACAAAATAAAAAACATTAAAATCGGTCGCACCGTTTCGGAGGACTGCAACACCACAAACAACGTGATAAAAGATATTTATTTATTAGATGATTACTGCAGGAGGCACAATGAAAGAAGAACGGGGGTTCAACAATAATTTATTAAAATATAAGACAAGTGAGACGAATCGAAGATTAAAACTCTATATTATGAAGACGTCAGTACAGTCACTTAACCCACACACATTTTAACGTTCTATGATGCGACTGTCTGCAATCTACTTACCTTTATTTGAAAATTGCCTTACCCTTAAGAAACACATAGCACGCCTCAATACCATCATATCAATTAGCAAATGTCCTATAATGGACGACGCAGTTAAGTATGTACTGCGTTTTCAATAATTATAATGGGACCATAAGTTTTATTAGGTTAAAATCCCACAAACTGAAATGTGGGTAGGTAAGTCAGGGTGCTTGACAGCCTCATTATAAGAATATATTTTTAACTTTAAAATGTAACCATATCTGAGTAAAGGCATATTATTATAGATAAATAACAGATATAAGCCTCTAACAATAGACATGCACAGCACGCGGATAAAGCTTACCATGTTCCTACGAGAGCAACATTATAGTATAGTAAACAATACTGAATACTCCATTGTTTAAATTATTTTAGCATGGACAAAACTATAACGTTTATTTTAGTAGGTAATTAAACTTTCGTGTGTTTGATGGGAATCCACGTTCGAAAAATCTTTACTATGGTGTCTAAACGTGGATTCTGGTCCAAACCTAACAATGTGATTTTGTACATTATTCTTTGAATGTTTGGGCCTACTTTTCTTTGAATCGAAAGTGTTTTGAATAATAAATCTGTCTCGGGCAAAAAAAGACAAGTTTCATTTTGGTGACGCGGTAATTATTACAACAAGCAAGGTTATGCACACGAAAGGTTAATGCAGAGGTATTTATTATAGGTAATAATTAGATTTAAAAGATGTTGAAACTGAGCACACAGTCACAATACACAATTATTTAAATATTTTTTTATCGACATCAGCCGCTTTAATTCCCAAGTAATCCGTAACGAACTTTAAAGCTTCGTCCTGATTTAAAGTCGGTCTTCCCACCGGATTTTCTAAGAATAATGTAGCTGATCTTATGCCATTCGCGACATTAACAAATTTACAGAACGGACTGGTTTTAGATTCGTAATCTTTAGGTTTATTTGGAGAAGCAATCAACGTTTTAGAATTTAAGTTTGTAGTGTCTTTTACCTCAACCCCATTACACCATAATGTGAACTTCAAACCGTACAGACCAAAGAGAACAGTAACCTCATGGTAAAGGTTTTCTACACTTATAAACTTATTCATTTTATCCTTAATTATAAGACAACCTTGTTTGCTCGAGACACCAAACCGAGGTGTTAAATCTTGTAAAACGACATTCGCCCAAGGGTTTGCTGGCACTTCTACTTCCTTCCTCCATGTTATAATCAACTTTAACAAAGAACCTTTAACTTCTTGCGTTTCTTCTATAACTACAGGCATAGATGGCGTGATCTGTTCAATCGGGATCAGTGGCCCCTTCACTGTACTCTCAATAAACTCACGATGCAAGTTTATGATACGCACAATATCACTGGACTTATTCACAGAGAAGTAAATGTTGACATCATCTGTCGGTACTAAATGGGCTTTCTTCCGTAACCTTTGAACTCTATTTATTACCTCTCGAGCAAAACCTTCGTCGAGCATATCCTGATCAGGAGTAACATTGAGAAGAATCAGCACATCATTATCACTGTGTGCCTCGTACTGGTCGTTGCCCTGAGCCTGGAATATAATCCTCACTTCAGAGACATCAATGCGATGTCCAACTAATTCTATAAATCCGTCAGCAATAAGCTTTTCGCACTGCTGGTTGTTTAGGTCCTTCAATCCTTGAGTGACAGCCTTGAAATCGCCTTTCAATCTTGTCCCAAGAATTTTATGATCTGGCTCTGCTCTCAGTGTAATGCCATACTTTTCTTTGTCACTTGTTAAATACATTTTTTTTATATTCAATTCTTCTAGGACATATCGCTCCAAAGATTTCAAATCATCCAAATAAATAGGGTCACGGTGAATAACAACCATTTCTGGCAAAGGATATTTGATCGGTACCGTTTTCCTGTCTCTAACAACTCTTCCCAATTCAATCACAACCTGCATTCTTTGAACAGCCCTTTCTATGTCAGTGTCTACCAATTCTATCTTGGGATCCGATATCATGTTGAAGTGTACACTATCCAGTGAATCACCAGGCAAAAGCTGTCGAAGGGTCTTGTACATTAGTTCAGTAAGGAAAGGGGTAAAAGGTGCCATCACTCGTACCATATCAAATAATACACCAAATAATGTATCTAAAGCGACTTGACAGTCCTTAACACCACTTTCTCCCTTCAACCTTTTCCTGTTCATTCTTAAATACCAGTTGGTGAGATGATCAATAAACTTTGTCAACCTTGGCACAACAGTATACAATCTATATGCCGCCATCTCTTTTTTTACGAATTGGATCAGAGATTGTGTAAACGATGTTATCCACTTATCCATGACGTTTTCCCTTACTGTCTTTTCGTTAAACCTATAGTCGATTTTATCCTCTTGAACGATTCTTTCAACATTTTGCATAAGGAATCTAAAAGCATTGTACCACGGAAAAAATACATCTTTAATTATATCCCTGACACCTTCCTCTTTAAATCGCAGATTCTCTGCTTTAACTACTGGAGAATTGACAAGATAAAGACGTAAAGCATCAGCGCCGTATTTCCTAACTACTTCTAGAGGATCAGGATAGTTTTTCTTTCTCTTTGACATTTTTTGACCATCCGAAGCTAAAACTAAACCATTTGCAATCAAGTTTTTAAACGGTGGCTTTTTGAATAGTGCTGTGGATAAAACAATGAGAGTGTAAAACCATCCTCTTGTCTGGTCTATACCTTCAGCAATGAAATTGGCGGGAAATACATCGTCAAACTCCTTTTTATTTTCGAATGGGTAGTGGCATTGCGCATACGGCATAGAGCCTGACTCGAACCAACAGTCGAACACTTCAGAAACCCTTTTTAGTGGCGGCTGCCCGGGTCGTGACGATGGGATCTCCAAATGATCAATGCTTTCCCTATGTAAATCTTTTACTTCTTTACCAGTCAGCGCTTCTAACTCCGCAATGCTACCAACGCAAACTACCTCTTGTCTATCGCTCGAAATCCATAAAGGAATTGGTGTACCCCAGTACCTATTACGACTAATAGCCCAATCACGAGCTTCCTTGAGCCAGTTTTTAAATCTCTTCTCTTTCACATATTCAGGGACCCAGTAGGTTGCTTCACAAGATTTTAAAAGATCCTGACTCATTTGTTCAACTCGAACAAACCAAGATGGCACTGCTTTGTAGATGAGTGGAGTTTCTGAACGCCAGCAAAATGGATAGCTATGCTTAACTTGTCCTACTTGGATAAGTCTATTGCGAGCCTTCAAATTAGCAATAATATTTTTGTCGGCGTCCTTAACATGCTGTCCTAAAAAGTCTTTGACTGGCTCCATAAACCTACCACTCGGATCGACAGGGCAAATAATATCCTGATCCCGAGTAATGATACCTGCTGCTAGACAAACCCTGAAATCGTCTTCACCAAAGTATGGCGCTTGATGTACAATACCGGTACCAGAGTCGTCCGTTACATAACTGTCAACCAGCACTTGAAATCCGTTAGGACATTGGTTTACAAAGTAATCAAAAATAGGCGTATACTTTATTCCTCTAAGTTTCTCTCCCACAAACTTCTCAAGAACATCAAAATCTTCAACATTTTTGAAAACAGCAGGTAATCTTGATTCTTGGAGTACATAACAATTACCAGTGCTCTTTTCTTTAACTTTTAGATAAACCAGTTTTGGGTTGACACAAAGGGCTAAGTTGCTGGGAAGAGTCCATGGCGTGGTGGTCCAAGCAAGCAGAGCAAACCCTTTAGCTGTAGGGAATGACACTACAACTGCAGGGTCTACAACATCCTTGTAGTTCTGTCCAGACTCAAAGTTGGACAGAGGGGTGGAACAGGCTGTGGAGTAAGGCATTACTTTCACACCTTGGTACACCAAGCCTTTGTTATATAGCTCTTTGAATACCCACCAGATGGACTCCATAAACCACGGGTAAAGGGTTTTATAATCATTCTTGAAATCTGGAATAAATAAAATGTTATTTACAATTGGTAATACGTTACTACGTAAAAATGACAAAATATTTGTTTTGAATTAAAACTTACCGATCCAACGGCCCATTCTCGTAATGATCATTTCCCAGTCCCCAGCATACTTCATAACAATTTTACGGCATTCCGCATTGTATTTGTCGATGCCCATTTTCGCCACATCTTCTGGACCTTTAATTCCCAAAGCTTTATCAATTTCAAACTCTACAGGAAGTCCATGACAATCCCATCCAAATCTCCTTTCTACGTGATACCCCTAAAAGTACAATTTAATAAAATTATATTACATTATAATTTAGTTTTTATATCTTTTAAATTAGCTTTTGTAACACCTCGTGGCTAAGTAACAACAGGCGCACGGGTCGCTCCCGATATCTCGAGGCGAGAGAATTCTTGACTTAGATTTCTCGAGAATCTTGAGAAATTTTAAATAAAACACAATTTTTGCTTTGTTGCAAATTAGAATGATTGACCATTTCAACCAAAAGACGTCTACTGTTAGACAGTCCTCCCCTAAGTGTCGCTATAACGACCGTTCCTGTGCATCTTTTTGAACCAGTTCTTTAGTTTAGCAGCTCTTGGCTAAGTAATAACAGCCCCACGGTTTACTTCCCAAAGTTAAGCAACGCTTGCAGAGGTCGGTCTGTGGATGGGTGACCATCTTAACATATAAATATTCCTTGGTGCGTCAGAAAGCATGTTAAGCCGTTAAGTCATTATGGATATTTAAAGGCCTGAAAATCTTGCCAAGGGGTATTGTGTTACCTATCCAGTTACTGGGTTGTAGACCTCAGATGTAGTCACTCTATGAAAAAAAAACTGGTATCCAACTGCAGCTAGTTTGTCTAAAAGCCACCCCCAAACATAGTTGGAAAAAGTCTAGGCAGATTGATTGATATTTTTTTTTTGTATAATTTGTTCCAGCAATAAATTCCTAGGAAAGATGTTCAGTGATTTATTGAAAAATAAGAGCAAAAAAAAAGTGGAAGATTAAGAAACAAATATTTGCAGTCTTTACTTAGCACAATTTAGGTATAGTGTTATTGGTATGATACCTGTTGGTGTGCGTATCTGGTGACAACATCCTTGATAGTTCCAGCAAGGATATGGCCATAATGTGGAAGTCCAGTAGCAAAAGGCGGCCCATCGTAAAAGGAATACCTGTAAAATAAATAAGCTTTACCATATAACCATGATAGCAGCAATAAAGAATATATTGACAGGGCTGAATACTATTATTGCAAAGTATAATATTATATCAGGAAAACAGTTAGATAATTTGAAACTCTTATAGACATGTCTTATGTCTGAGTATGGTTTCCGCACTTAGTCCTATGCCTATACTTAGGACCATTGTATGTGAGCTAGGTACCTACTCTTATAGACCATTTGAAACCAGTTAATGAGTGTAAAATTTATTGATGATGTATAAGAACATGGTGCTCATTATTTCTGTACGCATTAAGATGACCATTAATGGGCACACCAGAGTTTTCAACAGAAACAATGAACAACACACAACAGTCAAAACCAATCTACCTTCATGAATTAAAACATTTTACCTGACTACCTACTACAAAACAGACAGTCTGCTCTAAGCTGCACTTTTATTACACAGTCCAACAACAATTTTTTTTGTAAAATCTTTTTAATTCATTAAACCCCTAGCGAATGTCTTGTCTTTCTATTGTGTCTCTAATTATGGTATTCGAAAGGTTAAAACAATTTACCTAAATCTTATATATTTTTGGGTGCTGAAAACATAATTATATTATTTAGTACCTATTTTTTTTTTATCACCCACAATTCTCACACAATATGACGCCCATTGTAATTTCAGAAAGAAAGGGAATATTGTTAGATAAATATTAAAAATGAAGCATTTTTACTAAGAAAAATATTGAATTATTTTAATGCAAACATCAAGTGCTTATTTTTTGTATTTTCTCTCTCTTTTCTCTGTAAATTTTTTTAAAGTTTTTCTCAGATTTCATGAGTTTTATTGGTCTTTGTGAAGACAACAACAGTAATTAACCATCATATTGATATTCCACCATCTTTGGTATAGTTTCTCAATCTATTTTATGTCCTGGTGAAACCGTACCCCCAGCTTTTCACTCAAATTGCCTAAGTATTCAGGAAATAAGTCGAGATGGATTGCAAGAAATGAATTGAGAAGAAAAATCATTTTATATTTTTAGATTGATGTTTCATCTTCTATATATCTATACATAAAAGAAAGTCGTGTTAGTTACACTATTTATAAGTATTTATAACTCAAGAACGGCTGAACCGATTTGGCTGAAAGTTGGTGGGGAGGTAGCTTAGAACCAGGAGACAGACATAGGATACTTTTTTTTTTTGAGTAGGGTAGAGTAAGGTAGAGTAGGATAGTTGGGTAGAGTATGATATAGTAGTCAGTTGACGGGAGCGAAGCCCCGGGCAAAAGCTAGTTTGTTATAAATAACACATTGGCTTATATTTCTTTTTACAATAATATGTTAATAAAGTTTGGTGTGATCAGTAAAAGAAAAGATTTAAGTAGCTAAAATTTAAGTGTTTGCTTTTGATGACAAAACAACAGCTTTTATTAAATACATAATTATTAATTATTTACATGCCGCTTACAAAAAAAAAAAAGTTGTTTCAAAAATTTAAGTAGGTACTTCCACTGGTAAATAACTGATGCTCTAAGTCTAAAAAATATATTTAGTAGGTACTTTATTATTTTAAATACCGTTTTGTGTAAAATAAAATTTAAACCATGACATAGTGTTGAAACAGCTAGCGGCTATGAGAATAAATATTACTGAAACAATTTTCGAGAAATATTATTGTGAAGGTGTAATTGTAGACGGTTAGTTATTTATTTGATCAAAGTCAAACAATGGCCAGATATATTGATTGTCCCTAATTGTGTATTGTACCTAAGTTACATTATTTTTATGCCTGCATTATTATTTTTAACATATAATTTGGACCTCAATGACAATGCTCTCTATGTTTAATTAGCATAGGGTACGCGTCTATTTTACGGGAAAGCCTTTAGGTATTCCCAAATAACACATGGAACATGGGTGGCCACCATAATATGGTTTCATGCATTCGTAAACGACCTGAAAGTCCACAGTCCTTAACTATGCTAATTAAACACACAACGTACATACAATATAATTCTATAAATAACAATAAAACTAAAATTTTATCAGATATAACGTAACGTTTCTCACACAAAATCGAACCTCACCTAGGTTTATTTTTTGACTGTTTCAAACAACTGTGAAATGCATCGATTTCTTTCCAAAATTTCAAAATTTGTTCCTCTTCTTTTGGGAAATCAATATTTTCAGGTACTCTGTTCACTTTTAGGGCCATGATAATTTTTGATAACCTTTTTCAATTCCACGCCATCACACACCACGACACACAGATAACAGAAAGAAACGTCATTTTTTTTTTTTTGTTTATAGTACCACAAAATAGATAGGTACAGAAGTCACATAACATACAAAACTCATTCGAGCAACGCGCACATAGACACTGCACACGGACACGATAGGCATCCATTCACGGTCATGCACGCGTCAATCAAAACCATCAATCATGAATAATGTTTGAATGACGGAATTTTATCGCCAGGTTTTTCGTCAATCAAAATATTGACCGTGGCAAAACTGACAGCAAAACCTATCGTGTAATGGACGCCTTTGAATGCCGGAATTTTATCGCCATAATCGCCATTAGTTTTTCGTCATGAAATGTCAATCATCGCATTAGACGGTAGGTTTTTCGTCAATCAAAACATTGACTATGGCAAAACTGACAGCAAAACCTATCGTGTAATGGACGCTATATCTCGGCTCAATTCAGCTCAATGCTAGCTCGAGTGCTATCCGTTTGAGACACACGTCTGTGAACTTTTTTGTGGAAAAATGGACCAACAAAATAAACCTAATTCTAACTGTTCAGTGGACTGTTGTTTGAATTCAACATTAAACAGGTTTCAGAGAGGTAAGTAGATATTTGATTGTATTTTGATGGTTTGTTTTAACGCAAAGAGATTTAAAGAGATACAATAGAGCGGCTATCAGAACAAATGTCTTAAGAAAAACTGTCATCCTATGTCTCAGTGACGCCATCTGGCTTTGAATAGCAAACACGCGAATTAAATATGTCAAAATTTATAATTATTTAACTATCGCTCGGTAGGTGGCCAGGGGCCTTAACATGATAATGTTAAAATGTCAGTCGTGCGAGAGAAAAAGATTGATGGAGCTATACACCCTATATAGCTCCATCCCTTTAACAGTTCGGTTTAGGTCGTAAAATGGATCACATTATGAGCTCGTGGTAGAGCCTCAGTGTGTGATAAAGGTAAGGTTAAGCTTTTCAGCAATAGATGGCGTTATCACAAAACCAGCAAATGTTCTAGAACTATTTCTCAAAATTATTGAATTTTAATTAATTACTTCGTAAATACTAAAAATATTTACGAAAATAAACCGAAGTTAGGTCCAGTCATTTTATCATAACAAGATTTGCAATAGCGTAATGCGCAGTTCGGCATATTTTCTCAGAAAATGATTTTCTTTTATTGCATAGAGCGGATACAAACACGACTTGACGTGTAGGGGCGTTATCCTAGACTACCCCTATATTCAATGTACTCTGTGTCCTAGACTGAGCGATTTATGACCACTAGGTAATAAGTATCGGAGCACGATTTTGTTAGCTATGTCCTGTCTATTGGTAGTATATATTTAATGTCTTTGTTTTAACGTAACACAGAACAGGCCCCGCGCCGAGAAAGAGAAGATTTTGTGGCCATGTAATATTTTTACAATTCAGGTAGGCATTTATCACTGCGCCCAGTCGCACTGGGACAATTTGGCACCACGCGCTGACCCTAGCCAGGCCTGGCGCACTTCTAACTATAGGTATAGAAATCTGCCTACGCCCGCGGCCTCTCTTGCGAGGCTTATTTCGGTAGAGTGTCACACGCGTGTTCGATTTTCCGCTTGACCCGTGCTAACAAAAAATATTTTTGAATTCTTTACCGAATATTCTATCTAATTTTTAATTTCAAGTATTTGCGACATTTTTCACGTAAACGAGTCAATGACCTTAAAATCATTCCATATAGTAGACCTCCCAGTACTAATGACTACCTTACTAATGCAAGGTCAACATAATTGGAATTATATCTTACAAAATGTTAATTATTATGTATAATAACGTCTTAAACGACCTACCTTTTAAAAATTACATATGGACGCAAAGCTAACGCACATACAAAACCAACAAAGTCACAGTCACAACAAACACTTCATTTTAATTACCTATTTCATTTGTTTAGATACCTAACTAAATGTAAACAATCTCTTGACACTTCTATGAGATGACTTTTAAAAACATATTTTTTAAAGTATGGATATAAGTAAATAGGTAGAAATCAATTAGGTACCTATCTACCATATAATTTTAGAAAATCTGATTATATTTTATGTAATAAAACGTAAGTACCTATTTCACATTTTTCAAAAACACACCAGTCTTAGCCCTATAAAAAGAGCGGCCTGTTCAAAGGCGCATAACGGGCATCAATAATAAAAGAGACTCTCGTCACGCGGACTTACAGTGCATTGACCGCACAGTGCAAAGAGTATGTAAAGCTAAGCACAGTGCACAGTGCGCGCGCAGTGTACTATTTCTTATTCTGTGGCCTAGCACAGAATAAGAAATAGTACAAGCCCTAGCGCGATCGCCGAGCGTAGGTATGAAAAGTGAAGTACATATATGAGATTGACTTCTGTACCTATCTATTTTGTGACACTACACAGCTGCACAGCACACACGTACGGAAATGACAAATGGACGTAAACGTCAACGTGAGCTGGCAACAACTGGCAAGTTTACTACGAATTGCATCAACTTGAGAATTTCGTAACATTTCATCATTTGTGTTGTTGAGTTTTCAGTACTTGTAGTCTTTGGTTTTAGGCCTTACGTTCGGTACTAACGGTATTCGTATGTATAGCATGTATTCGATATTATACATGTACATTTATTACGTATAATAGCTAGAAATATAAATATCTATGTAATAGCTTACAGGACGGCGCACTACATTCTGTAGGCATAAATCTATACCTACGCTGCGCGACCCCTTTCACGTGGTTAGTTCAGTTGGAGTGGTTGAAGCTAGAACTACACTGCGCACACGTGTGCCACACACGTCGATCTGGACGCATCGGTCTCCATACATTTTATATGGAAACTAGACTTTTAGAGCTACACTTGATCCACGCCACGCGACACCCTGCCATGCGACGCTACGTACGCGATGCCGACCCAGCGGTCCCAGAAATGCGGATGGTAAATCAGACGCGTGCGTCTGATCGGTGCGTACTGTGCGTAGTGTAGTTCTACGTCAAACGTCTGTCTCGTCATTCATTCATTGTGCAAGCGACGACGGCTCGAGAAACATCTGCGGTTATCATTAATAGTAACAAAAATGACCGATGAACAATTCATTGAACTAATTCGGCAGTACACTGTCTTACATAATGCTAAACTGAAACAATATCTGAGATACCAACATGAATAAAACCGGCCAAGTGCGAGTCGGACTAGCAAAAAATGGCTAAAAATCACGTTTGTTGCTATGGCGGCAACAGAAAAACATCATCTGTGAAAATTTCAACTGTAGCTATCATAGTTCATGAGATAAAGCCCGGTGACAGACAGACGGACAGCAGTGGAGTGGAGAGAGTTTATTATATCATGAATTTCTTCAATTTGCGCTTTTCGCATGCCCATGCATGAAGAAACGAAGTTGAATCTACTTCTAAATCTGACAAAAGTATGATATTCGCTAACTTCTTCTATTCTTAAGTTTATGTGAACCCAGAATATTCTTTTCCTATTTCTTTTTTCTTGATGCTCTAAAGTCATAAAAATAAAACGTCGTCAAATTCACTGTCTGTTCCGTATATTTCTAACTATACCTACAGATGACATCCTCCGTTGAAATCAAAGGTTTACAATTAATTTCAGAATAAGTATTACAAAGTACTCTGTGACTCTGACTGACCATAATTATATTTCTCTTTGACAAAGCGTTAGCTTTACAATCATACTCTTTGTCTTTGACACCGACGGCATCCAAGGGCTTTGGATGCTTCCTGACGCTTAACAAGCGTGTTGACAAACGCAACGATGAAAGAAAGTTTATTTCATCACTAGCTGACCCGGCGAACTTCGTACCGCCTATCTTACTCTACCCATCTCTTATCCTACTCTACCTTACTCTACCCTACTCTACCTTACTCTACCCTACTCAACCCTACTCAAAAAAAAAAAAAAGTATCCTATGTGTTTCTCCTGGTTCTGAGGTACAAATACCGGCGTGGATCTTTAGCGTTGACTTCCACTTGCGCAGAAATGAAATATTGGGTCTCTTTAATGGTATGAAGTGAGACGCGGGGGCGGGCAATGCAATCCTTGTACAGTGATTGGCTCGCCGATGTTTACGATGCGCAAAGCGATCCCCACTTTTTCGCCGAGCTCTAAAGATTCATGCCGGTATTTATACCTCCCCACCAATTTTCAGCCAAATCGGTTCAGCCGTTCTTAACCGTTATAAATAGTGTAACTAACACGACTTTCTTTTATATATATAGATTGTGTAAACGTAGCATGAGCATGAAACTGATAATCACAGAGTAGAAATTTTTTTATGTGCTAGTGAAAGAAAGATAATAAAAAAAGGTACCTACTCTGTGTTTAATACCTGTGAAAATGTCATTGATAAATGACAGAACCGTCAAAAATGATAAACGTCAAAAGTCTGTCAAACAAAACAATTATGGGGCTATGTTGAGTACCTATGTTGTGTGAAATGCAGTGAAATGAAAGAAAACGATTTTTGACGAAAACGATAATTTTTTTTGTCTTCGTTTCATAATCTTTAATTTTAGTTAACCATAATGGATTGCCACTGGATGAAAATTTCACCAAGGTTATACAGATACATAATAATATCTATTTGCTTTAAGTTTTATTGTTGCACATACTTAAAAGTTGTATTTGGATTTCTGTTGCAGTTTAAGCAAGGGTATAGCTATTATCAATCAGCTCGATGAAACGAGATTTGAACAATTCCTCCGCCGTATCGTAGCCAAATTAAAACTTCCGGGTACAGAAATATTTACAGAAGAAGAAAGACTGAAGCTGGAGAAAATATTTGGCATTGAGCAAGAAAATTTAATATTGAGCATCAAAACTCTACAGTACATATTTAAAAGAATGTTAAAGTATATTTTTATGCCCAACGATTTAAAAAACGATCTTAAAACCATTGGATTGAGTAACGAAAAAGCTGAGTCTATAGTTAAAGTTTGGTCAGCAGAAACAAGAACCACTCTTGATGAAATTGGGTCTGTAGCAGCTGATGAAACTAATGATTCTTTGAATTTCTCATGGAAGTTAAATGCTGAATTAAGTTCAGATTTTCGAAAGAAGTGCAAGATACCTAAAGCATACTTATCACTAAAAGGCCAAAAGAATGAAACTGAAATAGAATTGACCCATCCCGAGCTATATTCAATATTTTTACAATTTGAATCCATTCAGAATGAATTAGATAATTTAATTACATAATCAGTACCTATTGCTTTGTTAAGCTGTTGATCCCCGCACGAACGCCGGCGGTCGTGCGCCATTGTCTTACTATTGTGTCTCTAATTACGCTACTCAAGAAGTTAAATTCATTTTAAGTTTTATAAAGCTATAATAAAAGAAGAGTATTTATTAGAGAAGGATGTCAAATTGAATGATGTGTAGGACCAAGTTCAAAGCAATACCTGAAAAGACTTAATGTAGCATAAACTAGGCTGCATGTTTGGTAACAATTTTAATGGAAATTGATATAGAATAGAATGGAAATAAATAAATTAACAACATACCTATTTTTATGCTGGTTTATTTTGTTACAAAAATATTTGTTTATTTAATTTAATTGAAATATAGCCTTGGTAAATAAGAATATTAAGAATATCTAGAAAGTTATGTTATTCAATTATAAACATTTTTTTTTTTACAAAAATCCCTATTTTCTTTCTTTAAAATAGCCATAGAGTTGAATATTTTTAAAAATAAATTCACCTACATTAGTTACTAATTATTTTTAGTTTGTCATCCCGATTCACCTCAAAGTTGGTGAATTTATGCATGCTGCATGTATTCACCCATTCTTTATTTTTCTTTGCCACTTTTCCCAAAAGCACTCTCCTGTTCCCTTTCTTCTTTCCCAATTTGGTTGTGGCCTATCAGACTATTGTTGGCTATTGTGTACTCGCCAAAGAGTTATGGCGACTCGACTT
Source organism: Mythimna impura (assembly GCA_905147345.3). Taxonomy (NCBI): domain Eukaryota; kingdom Metazoa; phylum Arthropoda; class Insecta; order Lepidoptera; family Noctuidae; genus Mythimna; species Mythimna impura. Next base: position 17,798,945 of record LR990356.1, on the reverse strand, counting down.
ATATTATTCGAGTCAAACAACAAACGAGTTGCTTTTTCTTTCCGAATTGATTCACAGGTCGACGCCGGACGCGACGCGAGTCGTGACACCGCGCCCGACTCTACGCGAGTCGCATAAAGTACTTTGGCGAGTCGTAATGCCAAACGATGTAGGGACCGAGTTGAGTCGGCGGAACGAGTTGAGTCGACGGACCGAGTTGACTCGGCGGAACGAGTTGAGTCGATGGAACGAGTTGAGTCAGTGGACCGAGTTGAATCGGCGAAACGAGTTGATTCGAATCAGTTACCATTCCGATTTGATTAAATCGAGTTGTCGAAAATGTGAGTTGGCCCATCGCCACAAAGAGTATGTAAAGTACTCTGTGATGTAAAGCTAACGTGCACGGCATCAGGAATTGGGATAAATAACTTCAACTTCAACTCTTCATTATGGCATTTGCGGAAAAGACACCATTGGGATAAATAAATGTTGTAAGCAAACGTTGTTCAAGACAACGTAACTTTTACTAACATGGAACATGGACTTTCAAGCGCAGTGTAGTTCTTCAATAGAATCTGATGGTAACCAGTAATCTACTTGATGTTGATATGTTCTTCATTTGGGTCTTGTGATAAAATATCTAAAAACCTTTTGTTTAACGAAATTTAATAAACAATGTCCATTTGGATAGAGTTTGTTGATTGATCTAAATACGGGATTTTTAAATTTTGAACTTGGTAACCCTAGCCTGTCCATACGTCAGAGGTTTTGGCAGCCCGCGGGTGAACTATTTTCTTCATTGTTGACCTTTCCTAAATCTTAGGTGTAATTATTTCATCATTAGACGTACTCTGGCTGCACCCTTATTATCTAGTATACATATTTAGGCAAAGTTTCGGCGATGGACTCCGAAGATGACACAAAGGATGATGTGGATTCTGGGAATGAGTCTAGCGGAGACGATGTCGACTTTGCAATGGACGTTGAGACACACAGTACACGGGAACGACAAACGGAGCTTGAGGAATATCGATATGAGGTGTTATCTACGGAGGAAATCGTTCAGCATATGGTCGACTGCATCAAAGAAGTGAACACTGTTGTCGAGGTCAGTATGTTAGTGGTAAACAATGGCCTAATCGAATGAGGTTACTCGTACACTTTCGTACTTCCATAGGTTCTTTTGTGTCGCATTCCAATTTATTTGAGTTCGATATGGTGAAACGCTATGAATTACCTTATTAAGGCTATTAACAAAGTTGGGTAATGCTCTCTGCTTGGATAAAATACTGTTGTTCCACAAACCTAATTTTCATATAAAGTGTAGCTAAAAATCACTTCACCTTGTTATCTATGTTGCCATATCTACTATACAATACTGCATGTTCATAGTGAGAAATAAATATCAGAGTTAGGGAAATAGTTACATTTTCAATGAAAAAATAAAGTAACAAAGGTTTTCTTAAAGTAGGAGGATGAGTCATAACAATGATGACTGCTTTGATAATTATCTGATGCTAATATAATTTACTGTTTATGTATAAATATGTAGGAGTTGATGTTGAGTACAAAAATAACATTGTTGCCACATATTCTGATTACAAACAAATGTTAGTTTTTATGTCCCAAGTGCATGCATTCGCTTCAAATATTCTTTTTGTGTTTAGTAAAACATGCATATAACTTTTTCAGATACCAGCAACAACAACCCGCATACTTTTAAACCATTTCAAATGGGACAAAGAAAAGCTCATGGAAAGATTCTATGATGGGGACCAAGACCAGTTGTTCTCTGAGGCTAGAGTCATTAATCCATTCAGAAAACCTGTCATACAAAGGCCGAAGGTATGAATTTTTGTTAATTTTATATCACAAGGTTTTTCCACAAACACGTAGGATTTATTTTTAAATTATATGCTACCTCAGAGGTCATTCAAAACTTCTTAGTCATTATTGAAACAAGGAGATAGAAAATATTGGATATGTAATTAGAAGTATGTAATGTCAAACTCTAATCTGAACACTGTGCAGAATCTATCAAGTGTAGTGTTGTTTTTTTTTTTCATTTAATATTGTGAGAACTGACTCATAGGAATGAAGTTTTGGGAAATACCTAATAGGATATCCTATAATGGATATTATTATCCTTAACAATATGGTTCAGGATAATAGTTTCCTTTTGTGGGACTTATTTTATAAACAATTTCATATGCTTGAATTATAATTGATTACATCATTTTTAATTAATAATCCAATCAAGTATCGGGGAAGTACCGCAATTTAAACTATTGATAACTGCTACAAACAAGTTACTTAAAATTTAAAATAAATGTATGTTTTTTTTAATCTAATAAAATATTCTTTTATTAAATATATTAAATATTCTAACTATTAGAAAAAACCTTATAGAATTGCTATTTTTTTTGCTGTGTCATCAATGAAAATCATAAATAAAAGTTAATGTTGTGAAATGTTTTAACCTAGATAACAAATATATTGTTGCTTAAATTCATAGTGTCATCAAATAAAGATTGTTGCTTACATTTGAGTAAGCAACAATTTTTATTTATGGTTTTTCTTGATGACACTGCAGAATTATGAACATCATGCTAACAGACACTAATGTTTTAATTTCGTGACCTAAGCTTTATCCTAAAAATGGCGATTGGTTGCAACATAAAATACAAATAGTCAAACTCATTTACTGTTGCAATTGGCTAATCACAATGACACCCAATCAATTTACATGACATGAGGTTTAACAACACATTAAATTAAACAGGCTCACAAAAGCCAGGTGTCTTACAAATATGTCTATAGTAAAACAGCTGAATACCTGACCCTCACAATGTTCTCCTTCTTATGGCATATTATGTCTTACATTGGCTGGTATCCAATTAAATAATTGAATACCTAAACTAAAATAGAACTCCTTATTGTATCCTCCTAAAAAGAGGTAAATGGAGTTTTTAGAACAAAAAACTTAATGCAAAAGGTTTAAAAACGAAATCCAGGTAGTGTTACTGTATTGACTTGTTATTGTATACCATTTTATTGTACTGTAGCTCCACCTCCCCTATACCGCTTATGCTAATGATGCTCATGGAGGCCAACCCTGGATTAGATTTGTTTGCTGATGAATGGAAGACAAGTGTGTGATTCTGTTAGAAGACAGAGCGAAAGGATTATCATATTTTAGTCTTAATGGCTATTTTGCTGTACTGAAAAAGTAAATAAATTGACGGGGCTCACTAGCGGGCTGAAGCTGACCAGGGGCTGCAGGATCTTTCAAAAGAGGTACCACGGCTCTAGCACACAAAGGGATACTGAAGGAACATGGGTAGGTTTTAGTTAGCAAAAGTTTGACATTCCCTCTCACTCTAACCAAAAGCCACCACATAAAAAGGTAGTGTTATTTTTTTTTTGCCAGTCTAAAGCAGCCAAAGAGTGGTTGAATACCTTCAATTACCTTCAATATAGCTTAGTTAGTATGTATCTATGTATCTGATTACATTAGAGAAATTTTGATCATTAGGGTATTGTTCTTGTATCTTGAGCAAGGACTAGTTGTTATGATCGTGTTTAGGATCTATGGTTAGCGATGATGTGATGTGTTGAGGAATGTATATCAATTGTAATTATGATTTTTCTCTATTTAAGAATATAAGAGGTAATATTACAGTGAAATGTTAATATTATAATGTATTTATTCTAGTTACCCAGACGGATATCAACATCAGGGACAGAGGAATGTGAAATATGTTTTTCAATCCTTCCAACCTCTGTAAGTGGCTTGTTTTTATTATTAACTTTATCTTGTTATTGTTATCTTGTGCCCCCAAAGGAAACTGATAAGATACCAATGACTAAAGGTTTTTCACCTTTAACATACATGTTTGTGTTACTGTGATTACTATAAATAGATTTTTGACAGATCATCTGTTCTAATAGTTAGATAAAAAATAAAAAGATTTTCGTTGATTAAAATAAATAGATGATGTTAGTAAATTACTCAGTTATTGAGTTCTAAAATCTTTATTTTTTAATCAACTTCAAAAAAAGAGGTTCTGTATTTGACCCGTATGTATATATGTCCGCGATTTCCTCAAAAACTACTGATCCGATTTGATGGTGCTTTCGGTATTTCTAATTAGGTTTTTATTAAACATCCGATGTTTACGTTAGTTTGGCAGGATAAAATATTTGTAACAATTTTATCAGTATACCACTTTCCATAAATATAAATAAATAAGGTTATCAACATTTTTTACTGTTTAACAATGTTGCAGCACTGACCTAAAAAATATAATAGAAAGTTTGGTCAAAGGAAACCTGCAGTTTTCTTCAATACAAATTAGCTTGTGACATTCAGTGTATATTCTTAATTGGATCATTACTCATGAATCACTAATTGAGAGACCAAACTGTAAAAGGTGCCGAAAATTTGGTTACGGTTTCGGTATCTACGATTACTACTAAAATTATTAAGAAACTAATTTATATGAGAGGGTAATATTAGTTAAAAAAAATCAATAGCGTTTAAAAGTAGCGACATTGAAGCATAACGTCTATTAATGGTTTTAGAGCAGCCCTAGTTTTAATCAAGATAAGAAAAAGTATGATACTTTGATAAGTAGTTGCATAGAGTCGCGTCGGCGCGAACACCGCGAAGCGACTTTCTATTCCTATTACCTACATTTTATATGAAGTTGCGCGCTTGAACGCTGCGACTTGTCTCCGCTATTCTCACACTGTCGATTCGTAGTCTACATAGATGCGACATATAGTATTAGTGATCTCTCTCAAAAAAGAAAAATAAAAAAATCTGAATAATTATTATAAATTCAATTAATCAGACAACATCTATTATTGTCTATACTAATATTATATTCAACTCAAAACTAAGACTGATTTTAAAAATTCTTTCACTAGTAGCATCTATCTTATACTTTTACGCGGGCGAAGCCGCAGGCAGTAGCTAGTTAGTAATATTTAGCGTTTTTACTATACTAGTACTTACAATGCGTTCCAAATAAGAATAGGATTGATTGCCATGTTGTGACGTCACGTCATACTGTCAAATCGAAGAATTATTATGGTGAGAAAAACAAGAATTTTTTTAAAATTTAATTTATTTACGAACTGTGAACGAAAAAAGTTTTATCAGAATCAAGTTCTTAAATTTTGCTCATCTCTGAGTTCTTCAATTTCGCCCAATTTCTTGCGATTTGACAGTATGACGTGACGTCACAAGATGGCAATCGATCATAATCTTATTTGGAACGTATTGTACGTACGTTAAAGTCAATGTCATGAGTATAATGATAAGAACATAATGGTAAAAATGTTCCTAAAACAATACTGCCATAAGAATGATGCGTACCTTAGTACGTATTTGAGTGTGTGATTAACGTATCAGCCGAGCAAGTTGTTGCTGTGATACGTATTTCGTGGGTTCGATTCCCACACGTATAGCATACAGATAGTTCTTCCATTTTGATTGTTTCTTTTGTGAGGCTTTTTGAATTATTTTTTTATTAGCCTACATTGTGGCCCACTGCGGGGCAAAGACCTCCCCACCTTCTCTTTCTAAACCGCTCGGTCTTGGGCGATATCTGGCCAAGTTTGCCCCGCGAACATGATCAGATTGTCACACCATCTTCACTGCGGCGTACCTCGCCGGCGTCGTCCTCCCTCAGGCGTCCAGGGAGTGACGATCTTCACCCATCTACCCGGGTGCCTTCTGCCGGGCTGTTTACTAGAGTTTGTATAAGAATTTTAAATTATACAGATATCAATTATGCATTTAATTTTACAGTTGATGACGGGTCTGGAGTGCGGCCATAGATTTTGCACACAATGTTGGTGTGAATATTTAACTACTAAAATAATGGAGGAGGGCCTAGTAAGTATACCTTAGCACTATTTAAATATCTTTATAGTTTAATACAAGAATTTAACTGGAAACTATGACTGGCGAAGTTTATTTTCCATTAATTCTGCTGTCTATTATTAAGCATTTTAAAGAGCAAAGATTTGTATACTATATTATACGCCTTATGTGGAATACTTCAACACGGATGGCCTACAAACGTTTTTACGACAAACAACACACAACATTTTTTTTTTTAATTTAGACAAAAAAGTAAAATGAGAGTGTTTCTCTCCCCCAATTTTTGTCGGTTATGAGTCAAAGACAAGGTCGAATACGAGAATTTAACTGGAAACTATGACTGGCGAAGTTTATTTTCCATTAATTCTGCTGTCTATTATTTAGCATTATAAAGAGCAAAGATTTGTATACTATATTATATGCCTTATGTGGAATACTTCAATACGGATGGCCTACAAACGTTTTTACGACAAACAACAAACAACATTTTTTTTTTAAATTTAGACATAAAAAATAAAATGAGAGTGTTTCTCTCCCGCAATTTTTGTCGGTTATAAGTTAAACACAAGGTCGGTACGAAAACATAAACTAATGTAAGCGGATGATATGTACCCGTTCGTTCCGGTCGTCTGTATTCGACCTTAATGCAGATATTCGTCATAAATATTACAATCAAAATTTTATTCCGTTTTCGAGGTTACCCTTTCATGAATAACCAAAGTTACGGACACACATGCAAAGGAAACACTCTCTTTTATAAAAATAGTATAATACCTGAAAGGTCTTTGTGTGTGTGTGTTCGTTATTGACCGCTTTTAGTAATTGAAACCGCGGTGCTTTTCCGTTTTGAATATTATCTATAAAGATAACGCAAACACGTGTCGCAATTCAAAACAGTCTATTTATTAATAGCATAAAAATAATGTCATTGTTTTTACTGTTATTATTAGATAAATTCTTATGTAGAAAGTTTTGAATGAAATGGAATATTAGTTTATTGTATAGTTTATAACCAATTAAAATTAAATCATATTATTGTTATCACATTCTTATGTGGAACCTACCAATACATGTTGGTGATACTCATTAAGAGCCAATTGTTACGATGCCATGATGCTGGCTCAGCACACTTGCAAACAAGCTCGAAGCATCAAATTCCACGAGTACTACGAGTATTTGGCGCAGTCGGTAGGATAAATACGTGTGTGGGGGCGTGTCGGGAAACTTTTAGAACAAAGTCCGTTTTATAAAGCAAAAAAAAAGTTTAATTAATGTTCACAAAAAGTTTTTAAAAATGATGAAAATTAAACGTAAACTAAAAGTATATAAAACTATACGCGATTAGCGCGAGTTTCTGTTCCCACCCATGTTAGGATGGAAAAAGCCCAGGGAATCGTCGTTACCGTGGGAAGCGCTAAGTACTCGTGGAATTTGATGCTTCGAGCTTGTTTGCAAGTGTGCTGAGCCAGCATCATGGCATCGTAACACAATCATAAACAGACCTTGTTTTATTTAAAATGCAAAAATAAAAGTAAGAAAAATGGAGGTGGAAATAAACCTGCGCCCCTCAAAGAGTGCTGTGCTCTTTTGAGTACAGCAACCTGTACTCTTTTGAGTATAGCAACCTGTCACAAGTAGTATTTCAGTCGGAATTTAGTGTATAAATATTGAATATAAAACTTTATAATAGTTGAAATACTACTTATTGTTGGGCCTCAATATTGATTCTCACCAAATTTGTTAGGCCCGTATTATAGAACTACAATCAAGACTCAAGCATTACTTAAAACGAGTCTAAGTTGGAGTTTTAATTTTAGAACTTGACTTGAGCAGAGAAACTACAATCAATAATCACCTGAGCAGTGTCACTTTAAAATGACATTTTTTACGTATTATAGAACAGTGCTTGAGTGAGCTCCACTCAATGTGTCCTTATTTTAAAATCACAATCGGCTCAGAATCTCTGCTTGAGGCGAGATTTGATCTTTGTTTTCGCAAGTGTAGTCGAGACCACGCTTGAGCATAGAATCTCATGGAAATTGTGGATTTAAATCAGAGATCAAAATCTCTACTCAAGCGTAGTTTCGTTTGATTTGAATTTGAGGATAGTTCTAAAATAAACTGAACGCCTAAGTCGAGATTCTTCGCTCAAGCAGTAATCGGTTGAACGCAGTTTAAGTAGTACTTGAGTAAGGTTCTGTAATACGGGCCTTAGTTGATACAAATGTGCACAAACTGCACTTTGAGGTCATACAGAGCTGGACTGGTACTGTTTATTGGAGAATTATGATGGGAATCAGTACTTACATTCAATGTAGAAGGCTAGCGATCTTTAATTACATAGTGGAACTGTAAATAAACTATACACAAGAGAAATGACAACATTTTGAAACTTGATCACAATGGGCCTTACCATGACACGTTAAAATATCAGAGCTGTACACCCTACATAGCTCCATCCTTTTAACAGTTCAGTTTAGGTCGTAAACTGGATCGCGTTAAGAACTTGTGGTAGGGCCTCCGCAAAGTCTTTCACTTGAAATTCAAAGAATAAAACAAATGAAAATACATTGATGCATCTGCAAAGTTCGGACTGATCAAAACTTAAACTTATTTTAATAACATTGCTTGTTCAGTTCAATAATGCCACATTTTCTATCTTTAAGGTGAAAGCGGGCTCGTACCATGTCCTCGCTAGATGGCGCTCAACTTAACATTTTTATTTTATTTTGTTTTTAATGTATGGGAGTACTTTTAAGTCATCATCATCATCATCATCATCATCTTCCTGCCCTTGTCCCATCTTATTTGGGGTCGGCACAACATGTTTTTTTCTTCCATTCTATCCTGTCAACCGTCATGCTATCACTAACTTCCTTTTCTTTCATATCACTGTTCACACAATCCATCCATCTTTTCTTTGGCCTCCCTCTCCCTCTCCACCCATCCACATGGAAATGGTATTTGCGTAAATTGGACATTCAACTTTATTGGAATTAGTTCAATTATTGCCTCAAAATCCACCTCATTCTAACTGTTCATGTCTCCAACTATAGTGCTCAAGTATACTTAAGCACTATAGTTGGAGACTTGAACAGTTAGTAACGCTGTGCTAGCTTACTAGCAATAATTTGATAGTCACAATAAATTGGAACGTCCTTTTACCTTAATCACCCAGATTATAATATGTTTGTGTTTTATTCTAGGGTCAGACAATAGCGTGCGCGGCTCACGCGTGCGACATCCTCGTGGACGACGCCACCGTCATGAGACTGGTGCGCGACCCGCGCGTCAAGCTCAAGTACCAACACATCATCACCAACAGTTTTGTGGAGGTCAGTTATGACGTATCGTCATCTTCCTGCCCTTGTCCCGTGTTATTTGGGTTACGTTTAGTTACGTTTTTTTCTTCCATTCCGTCCTGTCACCCGTCACGCTATCAATAACTCCGAAAACGACGAAAACAAATCAAGTTACCAACTGGCAGAACAAGAATGTGATGATGAGTGACGAAGGTTTCTTTTTTTTATTAGTTTACATTGTGTCTCACTGCTGGACAAAGGTCTCTTCATTCTCCTTCCAAACCCCTCTGTCTTAGGCGATGTGATGGTAAACTCGTCAAACTGTTTGGGCCCAATAGGTGGCTACATTAATAGCAGCATCGGTAGCACCCATCAAATCCTCCAAAGTGCAGGTGTATGGGCACTTGGGGCGTTCTAATATGTGGCTCATGTTTTGAACAGGAGCACCGCACTCACATTGAGTATCCGACGGGTCTATAAAACCCCATTTTGCCAAGTTGTTTATCTCTGTCCTACTTTGATCAGATTCTCACACCACCTTCGCTGCGGTCGATCTCGACGTCGTTGTCCTCATTCAGGCGTTCAGTGAATAACGATCTTTGTCCACCTGTCCAGAGTGCATTCGCGCGACGTAAAACTTCAGAATTCTTAATGCCACATTTTCAGAAAAAAAAAAAAACAGTAACCTTTATAGCTCCTTCCGTCAAAGATTTTTTACGATCCGCAGTTTCAGCAGTGTTATTACTTTATTAGGTTTATTATCCATAAGTAAATTCTCAGCAGCAGGCATTGACTCTCAGGTTTTGATGTTCGTTTTACTGCTAATGCAACAGCAGCTCCATCTATACACCCTATTTCTCTTATTCTATCCCAATCACTTACCGTGTACTTTTCTTCCAGTGCAACCGCCTCCTGCGCTGGTGTCCGTCCCCGGACTGCAGCAACGCGCTGAAGGTGGCGTACGTGGAGTCCGCGCCTGTGACGTGCCGCTGCGGGCACACCTTCTGCTTCGCGTGCGGGGAGAACTGGCACGATCCCGTGCGGTGCTGTCTGCTCAGGAAGTGGATCAAGGTAGTAGCAACTTTTTAAAGAAAGAAGAAACTCCTGGAGCGCTGGATGTGAGATACCTCTAACAGTGTATCCTAAGCATGATTGCTATTCGGCTGTACTATGTGTACCTACGTGGGTCGATGTTGTGCCGTCTCTCACGGACTGTCGCTCAAGCGATTCATAAATATTTCTTACCCGACCCTGCACGGGTATAAAAGTCCAAAAACCATAATTTTTAGAGTTATAATCTAGGTTCAGTAAAGTCAAAAATTTGCGATTATCACAAAACAGTTTGAATTTTTACCAGTAAAGCTTAGCTTAGCTTAAATCTTGGTATAACTCGAAAATCTTAAAATCCAACTGCGAAAGAAACTAGATAAAATGTGGTCATGAACATTTTTAATCAATAACCTCAATCTGGTATCCGCCATATTAGATTTTCTGCGACGTTATTAACATTGAATATCTAAGAACATTGTGTCGTCGGAGCCGTTCGGTTCATATTAATGAAGTGAAGGACAAAAAGTCATAACAATACTGTTAATCTGTGAAGTCACGGCTTAGCAGACCTCGCATTCCAATTAGAAACTACAACTTCTTTTGTTAAATATAATCATCTTTTTCCCTTCAGAAGTGCGACGACGATTCGGAAACGTCGAACTGGATCGCTGCGAACACGAAGGAGTGCCCGAAGTGTAACGTGACGATCGAGAAGGACGGCGGCTGCAACCACATGGTGTGCAAGAACCAGAACTGCAAGGCGGACTTCTGTTGGGTTTGCCTGGGGCCCTGGGAGCCGCATGGTAGCAGCTGGTACAACTGCAATAGGTACGGGGCATTTATCATTCATCTCATTAGTTTTCATATAGCTTTTGCCTGCAGTATTATGGTCAGAAATTATAAGGGAAGAAGGGGTGGCGCTATAAAAACTACCTATTTCCAAATCCATATAAGTCTGCTTGGTTCTCATATCATTTGACCATTATATGTTTACTGTATGGACTTAGAGACTGACCTCTGAGTTTGTTTCGGTTTTTTTTTTTATTATTAATGATAGGCTCGTGTTTGACCACCATCTCACCTGATGGTAAGCGATGATGTGGTCGACGATGGAGCACGCTTGCCTAGAAGTAGCCTATTCACTCTTGACTTAAAGACCCCTAAGTTGTAGCTATCAGGAAACAGACTCCGGCAAGGAATTCCACTCCTTGGCTGTACGCATAATAAATGTGTTCTCAAAACGTTTTGTGCGTATGGGTGGGATGTCTACCATGTGTTTCTTCTCAAGGGTTAGAAAAACCTCGGCCTCCCCTAGTTTGAATTGAGTGTAGAATAGAGTAGAATGGAATAAACTTTATTGTACACCAAAAAAAGAAGAAGAAGTGAAGTGAGGAGAAGTGTTTTTTAAAACTCTACTTGGAAAATAAATATCATTGATTAAATCATGGTTAATCCACGTGCCAAGTATCATTTAAATTCATTTCACCATGAAGCATGTTTACAAACAAACATATTAGTAGGATAGGTTAGGTAAGGGTGAATAGTATAGAGTTATTCATTGTTTTCAGTTATAAACAGAGTTTGCACTATGTCTATCTAATTTTGCCAATAAGAATTAAGATTAAAATCTTATCGAATCTGTTGGTTCATTTGACAGTTTGTCACTAATTAATTATGAATTTGAATTAAGATTAAGTAATATGACAAGCACTATGCATTTTTTTCTAGATGGTCTGATATTACAATCTTTATTCTAATGCATTATGAAATACTTGCTAAGGCCCAGTTGTGGATGGGTCCTACGTGCCTCGGAAAAAACGTTAAGCTGAGGTAATGTGTAGATATTTGACAGTTGTTATGGTTAGTTAGAAACCAGAAAACTTGACATCAGTACTGCCAAAGGGATATCGTGTCACCCCGCAACTGGCCCCAATATAATTGGAAAAAAGCTATGACGTGTCGTCTAAATTAGAAGCTGTCCCTTTTTGTTCTGAGGCAACATGCTAGCATCCACATACCAACCATTTAAGTTTAGTCACGCCAGAAACCGGGCCATTAATGGTTGGTCCCGTAGGTACGACGAGGACGAGGCGAAGGCGGCCCGCGACGCGCAGGAACGCTCGCGCGCCGCGCTGCAGCGCTACCTGTTCTACTGCAACCGCTACATGAACCACATGCAGTCGCTGCGCTTCGAGTCCAAGCTCTACGCCTCCGTCAAGGAGAAGATGGAGGAGATGCAGCAACACAACATGAGCTGGATTGAAGTATGTCATTAATATTTGCTTTTTTTGTATGTTTATTTTTCTGGCAGCTTATTTTATGACTTTCGTTATTAAACGTCAAGTTTTTATGGCCCTACGGATTGGAAATGGTTAGTTATTTTCTTGAACATGCGTAGCTTTGTTTAGAGCTAAAGCTATTGTGGAATGGTGTGGTAGTAGCAGTCTGTCTGCTAGGGTTGCTGGTTGTTCGAAAGAGTTTCCGGGGCCCTGGAACGCAAAGGGCTTGACTTCAGGTGGATTTTCGTCTGTATGCTATGTATTGAAACCCCCTTCTCTCACTCCACCAAAAAAAATGTAGCGATCGAAGCGAAATTTAAAATGTTAGATTATTAAAAAAAAACCTCTATTTCAATAGGCCTTTAGCTACTGATGCACCATAATATAGAGTCAAATATGATAAATATTGTATACGTAAATAATTTAAATTACTTAGTGTTTTCGACAAAAGCAACTACCATAATTATAACATTGATGTTTGTATTCAAAGTCAACAAACTGAACCAACCGAAAACCGGAATATATAAGTACCCACACATAAACCGAAATGTGATTATTGAAACTGATAACAGGTCCAATTCCTGAAGAAGGCCGTAGACATCCTGTGTCAGTGCCGACAGACACTGATGTACACGTACGTGTTCGCGTACTACCTGCGCAAGAACAATCAGTCCGTGATCTTCGAGGACAACCAGCGCGATCTGGAGTCGGCCACCGAGACGCTGTCTGAGTATCTGGAGCGCGACATCACGAGCGAGAACCTGGCTGATATCAAACAAAAAGTCCAGGATAAGTATAGGTGGGTACACGTTTTGTACTAGGTTTTTCACACTCCGTTGTAGTGTGTCTTCCAAAAATCAAATGGCCTAAATTTTTCCCAACTTTGTTGCGACTTCTAGTCTAACCTGATGTAACTGAGTATCTGTTTTTTACATGGATATATTAGAATAGGCCCTAAAAGATCTCATCCACTTTGAAGACACATTTACGATTGAGATGTATGATGACAGTAAAATGAACCAGCCACTAACATCATCAAGAACATATTTTCAACATGAACAAAAATCGTTCATCATCAGTATTATCATTTTTCTATTGCCATTATCCCAATGTGGTTGGTTGTTGTCCCCAGATATTGCGACAGCCGGCGCAAGGTGCTGCTGGAGCACGTGCACGAAGGCTACGAGAAGGACTGCTGGGACTACACAGAGTAATCTTGCCTCCTCTCCATAACACACACACAAACAAACAACACACACTACGCACCGCCCACACTCACGGCTGTCCCAGTTGGGCGCCACTTCGACAGTCCCACGTCAATTACGATTTACACCAGCCGGCGCTCGTCGCACCGCATCGAAGTGAATTTTTGAAAAGTATTGAAAGGAAATTTAAGCAATTATGAAGTTATATTATAGTTAAATGTCATATTTGCATGGTAGCTGATCGGCTACAACACACCCCTGCGTGCAGGTCCGAACGAGTTCTAAGTTGTGTAAATTCCATGAAAGTATGACATTTATCTACTTGATAATGGCTTCAATATTTTTTATTAGATTGTAAAATGCACTCGAATGCGCTCCGGCGCGGCCTAATCGGTGTTAATTGTACATTAGGCACCACTTAATTGGTCCCACGTTGGGCGCCAGTTGACGATGCTCAGTACTCGGCTGTACAGCTGCCTTTACTGCAAAGAAAGTTCAAAGCTGCGTAGTGATAGATGTGTATGATATCAACCAATAGGTATGTTTCATAGAGTAGCTTGCTTCCACCAGATATGTATTACTATGTTTAGCTATGTATGTGTGTTGTGTCTGATATCATACACACAGGAAAGGCAGCCTAAATATGGCACATTCAGATTTAATAATTGCTCAGCTTTGCAGACCTTTGTCTCGGCAACTTTTACTTGTGTACTAAAACTGAATGTGTTACATATACACTCGGGTATTGGACTGTACGTCTGTCCCAAGCTGGGCGCCAATTGATGACATCGAGTACCCGGTGGTAATATGGCATATTCAGATTTAGAGTGACAGTAATGTGTGTAATGTCACTCTTTCCTTGTTACTTTCTCCCTCTAAAGCTTGATGTGCCATGTTTACGTCTGGGTATTGAACTGTACGTCTGTCCCACGCTGGGCGCCAATTGTCGACGTGGGAGCACCTCACTACTCCCGTGTTACGCTTTTGTTTCTATCGTGTATTGACTAAAAGCTGCGAACAAAATCACATTATATTACCTTTCCTGTCTACTGGAACCAATCTAGCAAATAGCGTATGTTTTAGTTCACAAGCGTGAGAATTTACTTCGACACTGACATTATTAGATAGAGCTAGTGTGGTAATGAATAGTTTATATACCGTTCTAGGTCTTATCTGGCGAAGGTTCTAGAAGTAATCTCGCCGGTCCAAATTCAGCTTTAGCATAATAAGCTTAACATATTATTCGAGATCTAAATAACTCATCCCTGTAATAAAAGTGCTGGTGTGATGGTTTATGCCAATTTCTGTAATTAATTAAAACGGCTGTCTTCCGATAGACAAGGGATTTTCATACTTTAAAATTAGACTAATTAACTCTGATTTGGCCCCTAAGCAATTAATGAAAATGTAAAAAAAAATATTTCACAAAAAATGAAAAAAGATGTCTGAAAAAAAAAAGTGTAAATAGGATTATTTAAACTCAATAAAAATTAAATTCACTATGGAATATGAAAATAATTTTGTTTAGCTGCTTGGATTAGAGACAATTTATAATATTTAGGTAATATTTGATCTTAAAGAATGGTACGGTCACACCGTAATTTTTGTTTTATCAGGTAAGCAACAAAATTTAATTTCAGAATAATATAAAGGTTTTGTCTTTGTAAAAAGGCTTTTATTGATCCTTATTTTGATTTGATTGTGTTGAGTATGAAATCAGAGACAGTGCAAGCTTAATTTGTGAAATCGTTGAGTGAATAACTATGTAACTAATAAAAACCGAATGAATAAGAATTACTGGTGTGTGTCTGTAGACTGCTTCTCCATGACAATGACCTGATTATATAAACACATAAATACACTGCTAAACTTTGCACGCACCTGCATGTTCAGAAGTTTGAAAAATAGCTGGTATTTCTCTCTTCCTTAAGACATTTTGACCAACTTTGGATTTAAAATACAATGAATTTTGGATAGCTTAGAAAGCCGTGTATTTGTGCGACTGAAACGGTTTTAGAAAGGCCGAGATTAGTTGATCTAATGTCATTTCTTACGTCAGTTGTTGTCGCCAACCGATTCATTGAACAGCCTTTCTTAAACCAAGGGTTTGCTGTGACTGTTGCCTTAATGTTGTGTTTTGCAAGCAACGTGACGTTTTGAGATTTTGCAAGTGTGTGATTGACTAACAAAAAACGTGTAGATCTCATTTCTGAAGAGTATGAAAGTATGAAAACTAACCAATTTAAATCTACGCTTGTTCGTACATTTCACGTTTGTGTCGAGATTGCCCTAAAATATGTAATGTTAACATTTAGTTCCTATGATATAACATGATGTAAGGGGTTCTGAAATCTAGTAAGCTTCATTGGGACGAGACGAGAGGAATTTTTTTTTATCTTGTCATGTCATAGGACTGTGTTTAAAAATGGAATATTTTCGTGACAAGATTGTGTGTGTGTCAGATTTGTCATTCATTGTGTTGTTATTATGGCTTCAAATTGTATGTTATCCTAACTGAGTTAGGTGACGATGGGATTGTTCATAATGACAATGCTAGTTGATATACCAGTAACGTCTATGGTTATGATTCTAAATTATTATTAGAAATTGAATAAATGTTATTTTCGGCTGTATTTGTACTCATTTATAAAACATTCAACTTGATTTTAATACTTAGCGGTTCTCGATATGTAAGACACGGTTGCATGATGCTTGACTTTGATTTTATGTTTTTGGAACTAAATTGACTGACTACACTGTGATCTTAAGCTTTGTAAACCAACATATTTCAGTTGTAAGAATTGAATAGAAAAAAAAGAGATGATGGAATCAGCCGTCGGATCGAGGCTCGCCAGTATTAGAGCAGGTTCCAAAGAAGACCGTTATGGAATCGATTATGATGTGATTTCGTGATGGCAGCATTTAGTCGAGAGCTAGATACTCGGTACTACCGGACATACCGCATACAACTCTGCTACATCTCGTTACATAAGTCTCACATTATAAACGTTCAGATCTCCTGTAATAATTTTAATAGAGTTCATTTTATAATTTTTTTTCGACTGTAAACTTAGAATTTATAATTTTAACATTAATCATTTTTTGATATTTTAAAGTCGTCTTAGCATCGTGTAAATCGCTTAGTGTAGTAAAAGTTTGAATCTTTGTATTATTACGACCTCATTTCATGGTAATGTAAAATACTACGATGTATTATAAGTTCACATAGCGGTGGTTTGTTTCGATTGTCGACTTTATCCTCGATAACGAGTCTTTTAATGAAATAAAAATAGCACAATATGATATAATAACGATTATCGGTTAAGAAAAAAAACAAAAAATATTTTTACCAAAAAACCTATTTTTGTTATTAGAGTACTGTATATCAATATAAAACTGTTAGTTCAGCACTTAGTATGTTTTAATTCTGTGATCAAGTTATAATTTCGCGTCTGGAAGGCGCTCAGATGACGTGAGGCGAGCGCTCGAGACGGGCGCGGCCGCGTCAGGTCTGCTCACTTACTCAAATATTAATATAATTCAATAATAAAAAAAAAAATTAATTGTAAAGTTTTCCAATAAACATTAACGACTGGTACTGTAAAGCTATATTTGCTAATTAAGATTGGAGTCGCGAACTATTTGCCCGCAACGTCATTTGTCGACATAACATGGTGCCGTGTTCACAAACAACTGTCACTAAAGAAGCATCCGGGACTAGGTGGCGACGGAGCCAAGTCGTACAAATAGATACATATAACTATTTTTGAAGGTTTTCGATTCGCGATAATCCGCTTTTTTGTAAATTAACTCCCGCGCTACATATCTGTCATTAATGAGTAATAAATCAGTGAATTGTGGTACGAAACGTGCACAAGTCAGTTGCACTGCCAGTAAATGTCGTAAATTATATGTAAGAAGCTTGTTGTACGAGGTTCACATAGTGGACTGTACTAGTGGGAGCCCTGGAACCCCGGAGCCTCGGAGCCCTGGAGCCCCGGAACCCTGGAGCTCCGGAGCCTCAGAGCCCCGGAGCCCCAGAGCCCCGGGCATGACGTGTTCTAATTACTAACAGAGGACTTCGTCGTACACACATACTATTGTACATATAGATGCTGTATAGATATTTATATGGTTAACATGCCTATGTATTGACAAGCATCTTGTATGTGTGCCTAAGTTAAGGACACAGTTGTCTTAAGTAAGACTAAGATGGAAATAAAAATAAATAAAAATAGTAACATCGAAAGAAGTTTGTTATTTATCTCGTTACCTTTGTCCTATACTTCCCATCAACCTGTTCCTTGTACTCTGAATTAATTTAAGTCTGGGAAGAGAAGGAAAGACTCAAATGCTCAACAAACACGTTTCACTAAAAGATTAGATTAAAATGAAACAATGTGCATTGATCCTGAAACCTTATAACCAGAGGTCGGAATTAGGTAGAGTTATTTGTGTACTTGCATCGAAATGTTGGTATTAATATGGATCTTCCCGGGATTTCTAAAGGACAATCCCGTGTGGCCAACAATATTAAAAATAAATAATAATAAAAACCTCAAAGATAGACAAATAAAACAAAGACAATTAACATACAATTTTTATTAGTATTTATGTTAATTCACAATAAAAAATATTAGTCTTAAGCAAAATTCTCATACATAAACTTCGCCTTTTTTATAAATACGAGCAAATAATTTTGCTTCTAGGCTAGACTCGTGAGGTTTTGCTTATTCCAACGGCCCATCAGAATCATTTTCTTTGTCCGATTCATTCAAAGTACCACTAAGATTCGAAGTGTTCGAATTGAAGTATATAACCATTAGCTTTTCAATATTTTCTGGCTTATGAATTTCTCCGAACGTCTAAAATCCATTTGTTCATTGAAAAAGATCGTCAACTGAGGTGAGGTTAGGAAATTTGTACACTTCCTCCTTGTCTCCTGCACTAAGAAATTTTTTCTGCTATATTTCTGAGTGTCATAAAATAAATCTGCTCTTTAAAATTAATCTCGGGATTTGAGGCATATCCACTTTATTCTTTCGCCGTATGAAGTCAGTGTGGTGTTTGGTAGAGTTATTTAAAAAGGCCAACGCTGCGTTAAGCGGGAGCACGCGCGAACACCCGTCGTGTGACTATGCGCGTATGTCATATGCGGTGGTCCCCGTAGCGGAAACCGGATTATTACCTGCGTAATGTCGCTAGTTCAACCTTAACGATGTGCATGTAGTCGTGTGATGGAGAACTTTAATCTATTATTACGTAGCAAAACGGGCGCGGGGCACGATTGCCCACGAAGGGTGCCAGCGCAGCGAGCCGCGACGTTGCTCTTTTGTATGGGACCGCGCGGGCGACCGCGTAACGCAGCGTCGGCCCTAATAAATACCTAATTCCGACCTCTGCTTATAACTTTTGAACCAGTGACTGACAGATTCTGATTTTTGGCGACTAATTAGCGATAACATTTGGAAAAAAAGACAGATCTTCACTAGGATCAGATCGGCCACCTAAAAACCTAACCACCTAAAAACACCTCGGCCCTATAACTGTTGAATTAGAAACTGATAACATCTGATATTTGGCGATAATTTTTTTGTGTTATAAAAATTAAAGTCCCTGATGGTGGCCATGCTGGTGTTTCTTTTTAATTTGTTTTAGGTGGGAAATTCTCCAATGACTTCTCCCGCCCTAGGGCGGAGTGGGAGGTCGTGTCAGACTTTTACTGACTATAACCAACTCCTATGTTCCTTCTTTGTCTTGCGTTCCAGGACCCCGGGTTTCCTTTTCGGAAACGAACCCGTGGCCCTAGTAGGCTTCGGCCCTCCTGGTCCCCTACGGTTTTGCTGACATATATGAGAGTTTAACCCTGTCTGCCCAAGTCTATTTATACATAGAGCGACTGCCAATCTGAACTCCACCAATCTGTTACTGGGTAACACGATAACTCCTTTAGACCTACAAGCTTATTGACTCAAAGATCAATACGAAACTGCCAGGACTAACAACATCACGTGCATTCCGAGGCTTTGAATTATGCAGCAGGTGCCATTAACGTTTTACTGATACACTCATCGAGTCAAAACTCCAAAGTCTTGAGCATCGACGCCGAGTTGCTGGCCTGTCGGTTTTCTAGCGTTTACATTTCGGAGTGTGCGCTACGACTAGACGCATGGCATAGTGTACGCATAGCCTAGCCATACATCGCTTCGTAGTGCGACGCTCTGCCCTGCATCCGCTACGATTGGAGGTGTAGCACTACATGCGACGTAGCACGACACTGTCCAGTATCCGCTACGATTAGACACGCAGCACGATAAAAGACGTAGCGCGATGCTCGGTCGTGCATCCTCTACGACTGGACGTGTAGCACTACAAGTGACGTAGTGCAATGCTCTGTCCTGCATTCGCTACGATTGGGCGCGTAGCGCTACATGTGACGTAACACGACACTGTCCAATATCCGCTACGATTAGACACGCAGCACGATAAATGACGTAGCGCGATGCTCGGTCGTGCATCCTCTACGACTGGACGTGTAGCACTACAAGTGACGTAGTGCAATGCTCTGTCCTGCATTCGCTACGATTGGGCGCGTAGCGCTACATGTGACGTAACACGACAGTGTCCAATATCCGCTAAGATTAGACACGCAGCACGATAAATGACGTAGCGCGATGCTCGGTCGTGCATCCTCTACGACTGGACGTGTAGCACTACAAGTGACGTAGTGCAATGCTCTGTTCTGCGTTTGCTACGATTGGGCGCGTAGCGCTACATGTGACGTAGCACGACACTGTCCACGATCCGCTGCGATTAGACACGCAGCACGATAAATGACGTAGCGCGATGCTCGGTCGTGCATCCTCTACGACTGGACGTGTAGCACTACAAGTGACGTAGTACAATGCTCTGTTCTGCGTATGCTACGATTGGGCGCGTAGCGCTACATGTGACGTAGCACGACACTGTCCAGTATCCGCTACGATTAGACACGCAGCACGATAAATGACGTAGCGCGATGCTCGGTCGTGCATCCTCTACGACTGGACGTGTAGCACTACAAGTGACGTAGTGCAATGCTCTGTTCTGCGTTTGCTACGATTGGGCGCGTAGCGCTACATGTGACGTAGCACGACACTGTCCAGTATCCGCTACGATTAGACACGCAGCACGATAAATAACGTAGCGCGATGCTCGGTCGTGCATCCTCTACGACTGGACGCGTAGCACTACAAGTGACGTAGTGCAATGCTCTGTTCTGCGTTTGCTACGATTGGGCGCGTAGCGCTACATGTGACGTAGCACGACACTGTCCAGTATCCGCTACGATTAGACACGCAGCACGATAAATGACGTAGCGCGATGCTCGGTCGTGCATCCTCTACGACTGGACGTGTAGCACTACAAGTGACGTAGTGCAATGCTCTGTTCTGCGTTTGCTACGATTGGGCGCGTAGCGCTACATGTGACGTAGCACGACACTGTCTAGTATCCGCTACGATTAGACACGCAGCACGATAAATGACGTAGCGCGATGCTCGGTCGTGCATCCTCTACGACTGGACGTGTAGCACTACAAGTGACGTAGTGCAATGCTCTGTTCTGCGTTTGCTACGATTGGGCGCGTAGCGCTACATGTGACGTAGCACGACACTGTCCAGTATCCGCTACGATTAGACACGCAGCACGATAAAAGACGTAGCGCGATGCTCGGTCGTGCATCCTCTACGACTGGACGTGTAGCACTACAAGTGACGTAGTGCAATGCTCTGTCCTGCATTCGCTACGATTGGGCGCGTAGCGCTACATGTAACGTAGCACGACACTGTCCAGTATCCGCTACGATTGGACGCGTAGCACTACAAGAAGTGTCGTAGCGTGATGCTCTGTCCTATCCGCTATGATTGGAAGCGTAGCACTACATGTGATGTAGTGCGACGTTTTGTCTTGCATCCGCTATGATTGGGCCCGTAGCTCTTACATGTAACGTAGCACAATGCTCTGTCTTGGATTCGCTATGATTGGGCGCGTAGCACTACAAGTGATCAGTGCGATGCTGTCTTTTATCCACTTCGCAGGAACTTGACTGTATCTATCGTTTGCAATCGGTAAATATAAGTAGTCATTTAAAAATATAAATTAAATTCTATCCGTTGGTAAGCACTTCACTTGCGAACAGCTGGATCGATTTGGATGTTTGTTTATCTTGCTCGGATAAATTCGGGAAATAGTGTTTTTTCTATGGGTTTTTTGTTTGTCAACGTCTGTCAATTCATTTAGTTAAAGATTATGTGTAGTACAATCGAAATTTGAAATCGAAGTTATTATCAAATATTGGTAAAACAAGCTATATCGTACGTAACTAAGTTCAAATTCCATTGTAATCCATATACTTTTTTAGGACATATTTACTAAAAATGGTTACTTAAAAATCAATTTAAAATATACATTGCTAAAGTCGATACTTGAGTTGTTAGCGATCAATTCATTGTATCATCACACATTCTTAGTATTTTGTCTTTAATTTTTTTGGACATTAATTTGTTTTTGTAGAGTACTAGATAACTACAAAAGGTTGTTTGTTGTCGCAGGGATGCTCTGGCCCCGTCTCCAACGAGACCTAGTAAAGCCTAGCAATAGAATGGTGAGTAACGACATTCTTCAATCAAAATTCGTTTTCGTTTTCAGTTTTGTAGGCTTGTAAAAGAGATCAGTCAAAACGGTCTATGAGTATCGTCGCATGTTGCGAAGTCGTGTCGCGATGTGCATCGTCATGAGAATGAATTGACAAGGAAATTGTCGAAAGTTTTTGCGATTCTAGATTATTTCCACGACTTATATAAGTAGTTTCGAATAAGCAATATATACCTAAGTAGATACGAATCAGTTTGATTATGGATTCTGAGTAAGTTTGAAGGACCTCTACTCGACTCAGTCGTCATGATAACGGAAAACCACCTTCGATGAATATTAAGGCCGAAACTGCGTAAAGTGACCGAATTAATACTTACGCAGTGTCTATAGTTCAACTTCAACGGTGTGCATGTAGTCGTGTCGATGAAGAACTTAATATATTATTATGTAGCAAAATGGGCGCGGGGTTTGGCTCCTCGCTACGGATACCCGCGCGGTGAGCGGAATCGGAGCACTTTTGTATGGACCGTGCGGGCGTCAGCTTTACGAATCTTCAGCCCTTATTATTCGTAAATAACCAGTTACAACTAACAATTTAATGGTTGGTTGAGTTGATTGTTTGCTGGGATAGCAGTTACTGTTGTAATGTTATTGCTTAAATGTTGGTATAACCTGAGATATCCGAGGATGAGATTCATGATCCCGTTTATCTACGAACATTCATTAACTTATGTTTCTGTTTCAGGGCGCAACTCAGTTATTCGGAATGTTTTCTATATCAATGTTAAATCATACAAGTGAATAAAGACTAAATGAATAATATTATATTTTGCTGCCCTAGTTAGGTTGTTAGGTACATATTAGTATATCCAAAAACTTCATGACATTTTGTAATTTATAAAAATGTATAGGAAAGTTTTGTATTATTAATAAAAAACATAAATAAAAATAGACAGTGCAGTTTTATTTTGCGGAGTTGCGTTACTACGCAACCTCGTATTCAATTTGAAAATTTTTATTCATTTTTCTTACTTTTTGATTGGGATTATGATTAGCAATGCGTTCTAATTTCATATTTCCGACATTTGTTCGCTAAAGTTACAGCGTTCATTTTTAGGGTTCTGTACTGAAAAGGGTAAAAACGGGACTCTATTACTAAGGCTCCACTGTCCGTCTGTCTGTCACCAGGGTATATCTCATGAACCGTGATAGCTAGACGAAACTTGTGTAAATTGTGTAAAAAAAGTTGTATAGATAATGGTAGGTACGGAACCTTCGTGCGCGAGTCCGACTCGCACTTGGCCGGTTTTTTTATTTCTATTGAGAACTTGTGTAGGTACCTAAATCAACTGTAGGGTTTGGGGGCGGGATTGTTCGAGAGTTACCGCGGCCCAAGAATTGAAGGAACACAAGTGGGTTTTACGCAGTCAAAGTTTGGCATTGCCTCTCACTCCACCCAGAGTGGGAGTTATATAATGATTTTCCACCAAAAAAAAAAATTAATAGCGTGAACTAGATAAAAACCGACGACACCAAAGTTTTTAATTCATTAAAATAAAACCACAGAACAAAGCAGTCAAGTTCTATATTTTATCGTTTACTTAATTTATTTTGTACAAACTTCAACAATATATATAGTAAATACTCAATTAAACCTCTATCATTCAGCAAACTGAACTCACTTTTTTGTCATAAGTATAGTTAAAACAAAACAATACAATGATATTATAACTTATTGTCTAAACTTAATTAAACACAACTTCTTTGTGCAAATATGCCTAATAGTAGTTATAATCTTTGGTTTCACCAACATAAAGTGACGACATATGGTACACCATGTCGTGTAGAGCCGTATGGAACTCGTCAACCTCGATACCTAACGCTATAAGGAGCTTTAAATAAGAAATACATACTCTTAGATTGTAGTTCTTATCACATAAATGCTTACACGTTTTAATAAATGCATTTTTGTGATAACGAAATTGAAAGAAATCAGAATTGATCACGTTACAAAATTTTACTAAGTAGCTATAATATGTTCATTTTCAACTTTCTGTTGAATTCTATA
The DNA here is from genome assembly GCA_905147345.3 of Mythimna impura. Lineage (NCBI taxonomy): Eukaryota > Metazoa > Arthropoda > Insecta > Lepidoptera > Noctuidae > Mythimna > Mythimna impura. Next base: position 17,774,535 of record LR990356.1, on the reverse strand, counting down.
CACCTGAAAGGAGAAAAAAGGATTCCGAATCCCATTTTCATTTATTTTGTAGATAAATTCGTTTTCGTCTTGATTGCAAGGAATTCGTTAAAATAAATTCTGATTTCTTGACTGAGTGTTTTTAATAAGAGCAAATAATCATCTAGCTTGTTTATAACGTTTACTGGCTAACCATAGGTACATATTCACATTCACTAATATCGTGATAAGCGGTAACTTTACCTTAATAGCTAATAAATAACAATTGGTGTACATACGTAAGTTTTTACACGGCACTAACTAGGTGAGAATATTGTCGAGTTAAATCATACTTCTAAACTTAAAATACTTACGTCATTTTAAGTTACAGATTTTGATTTCAGATTTTTACAAACACGGACATTAAAATAAATGTTCAAGATCATCTTATCCGATCAGTCTTCCAAAGCGCAATATAATATTATATATTAGAGGACAGAGCTTGAGTGGCTCCACACGGCTCTGAGATAACTAGTTACCTTGTGTTGAACGTAAAGGAGCGTCAGACGAAGACGCCCGAGTAAGGAACGCAACGCGGCCGCGCGCCAGCGACGGGGAACCTCGCTCGCGCGCAACTACACGCCGTTACAAAATTATCTACATAATCGTTATCTTGTAACCATAATTATTGCAAAATATGTGCAAAACTGTAAGCGTCTCATTTAGTTACGATACACTGACTCTTTTAAACCTTGCAACACTTAGAATTGTCTTGCACTTCAGATATTTTTCACATTTTATGTAAACGAATTGAAAACAACCGGCACACAACTATTCGGTGACATGTTCCGTACAAGGTAATGAAAAGCGAAACCTCTCGTCGAGCACACGTTAACGTTATTGCTTCAAGCTTATTACGTATCGCTGATATCAATAGATAGTAGACATAATATAATAAATTACGTGTTGCGACGTGCGGTTTGGGATCTACCCGGCAATAAGCTCTCAATATTTACAGAGTAGTAGAAAATTGACCACTTCCAAAGTTAAATTACAAAAATTTAATGATTCATTAGTCTGTTGTGCTAGAAAAGACAATACTGTCACAGAAGTGAACCGTCGTGAGGGAACGGCGAGTCCGGCAGCCGCGAGCCGCAGCGGCCGGCGGCGCCGCCGCCGCTAGCTAGAGAGATGTCAATCGAAAAATAAACAATACTTCAATAATATCTACCTTACTCGGTAAGGGACGTTCGATCTCTTAGGTATATCAATATTATCTTATTGCTAATTATAGTGATGTCTTTCAAGTAGCCGAATCGGTTGTACATCGTGAATGAACATTAAACATTATCAACATCGTCAAAATGTAATCTGCAAGAGCAACACTCGTCGAAGCAGTACCAGCCCGCTCGCTATGTCAGATATTATAGGTTTACTATGAGCCGCGGGCGCAGCAGCGGCCGCGAGGGGCGGCGGCACACACGGACGCAGCGATTCTCTCTAACATGCGCAACGTTATCGGTACAAAAACCAGCAATGTATGTAGTTAACTAGAGCCAAGTCCATACATTGTTGGGTAAATGAGCGTTGAGGAAAATAGAAAGAGACGTTGCCGAAGTGTGCCGAGGGCCCTTGCGGCCGCATGCGGGCCCGCACTCGGGCGCCGGCGGAGGGGAAGGCCGCCGCGCCCGCAGCTAATGTAATCAGGGGAAGGCAATTACATTAACTAGGTATGTGGAAAGTGCGCGTTACATAAAATGGCTCGATTCCTATGATGCGTACTGAATTAGGACGGAAGTGAATTCTGGTACCGATTTCACAGCTGATTTGTTAAGCTTATATAGATAACGTTGCAAAAATTTCTCTAAACTCTCTTACTCCCGAGGACCGGCAGGCGGCCGTCCTCGCATAGATAGACGCGACCTTGCGTCGTTTCGGTACAGTGAGAAGCTTACAAATTGGAACTATTAAAACTATACGGACAAAATTGATATGAATCGGCGTAGCCATTGCTTCTCTTAAGCGTCTATTAAGATACGATAATACTAGCGCCCGTGAGCGCGGGCTCGTGTGACGTCATGCATGTACGAGTAATGTAACCAAGTGTGGTGACGCGAGTGGGTGCTCGAACATGTTAGCTGTGACTGAAGCTGAACAAGCGTGCTGCGCGCCGCACTCCGCCGCACCACACACACACACACACACACGCCGGGACCGGGGACATCTACTTGTGCTATTGTTCGACACCATTTCGGGGAAGAAAAATGATATCTCACAATCGGTAACAAATCATCGAACTTCACATTTTTTATAAGTACAGCTCTGTTTTAGAATTTTACAGATAGACAGTGATATTCATCGAATACAAAAATAAGCTTTTAGAGTTTCCTCAATTTTATCCAATACCTTACATTACATCACTAGTGACGAATAAAAAAAGGGCACGCTCGCGAGAACGATCCTCTCCGATCGACGGCTTCACTCACCGGGAACAGGTCCGCACGCGAACGCAAACGAACGGATACGAATCGGAACGACAAACGCGCGCGAACATCGGTCGCAAAACAAACGGTCACTAAGCTTCGGCCACGCGAATACAAAACACTCCAGTAAACACGTCGAACGTCTCTAAACGCGAAAGAACAACGTCCGGGCAATCGTCCGGCAGTCCGGGCAGTCCGGTCAATCGTCCGGCAGTCCGGGCAGGCCGGGCACGACCGGCAGGCGCGGGCGCACACCCGGCCGGGCGCCGCCGCCACTCCTACACTGCTACTCACGCTAACACGCCGTATGTACACGCTACACTAGCGTAAACAATAATTAAGTGCGCTTGGGTGGGCTCAGGAGCTCGGGCAGCGGTGCGGGCAGCGGCAGCGGCGCGTCGGCAGCCAGCGCGGGCAGCAGCGCCAGCGCCAGCGCGGGTCAGACCGGCGCCGGCGCCGGCCCCGGGCCCGGCGCGCCGCCGGCCCAGGCGCCGCCCAGCACCACGCGCGGCGCCGCGCCGTCCAGCAGCACGGCCGTGGCCGCGCCCGCGCCCGGCGTGCGCGGCGAGTCGTGCGCGCGCCGGTGGCGGCGCCACGCGTGCTGGATGAGGCGCGCGCAGTACTCCTCGCGCTGGCGCCACAGCGTGGAGCTCACGGGCTCGTAGCCCACCTCGTCGGGCCGCCCCACCTCGAGGTCGCCGGGGTCCTCGATGGGGTTGCCTTTCCGTGCGAAGAAGTCTTTGGTGAGTGCGTCGAGGATGTCGACGCAGAACATCATATCCCCGCGACAGATGGGGATATCCATAGAGATGATCTTGTACTTGTTGGGCTTGTGGATCTGCAGCGGCGGCTCTAACACGTCGAGGAAGTCCGACAGCTGGTCGTAGCGGATGTACTGCGTGCCGTCCGGATCGAACCGCTGCCAGATCTCATAGTACATGTCGTAGTCGTCGTCCGTCAGCCCTTCCTGCACGTCTTCCGTCGCCTGCGTACCATAACAAAGCCGTTACAATCGTATCGAACAATAGCTACCCCAACGGCAAACACAAAATATTGGACAGAGCTAAGTTACCTGCGAGTAATTCTCGAGGATGACGGCGATGTACATGTTGATGACGATGAGGAAGGAGATGACGAGATAAGACAGCAGGTAGGTGATGCCGATAGTGGCGGACCCGCAGTTGCCGGGGTAGCCACGCTCATTGTCGGGCAGGTCGCACTCCTCCTCGTTGATGATGCCATCCAGCACGCCGTCCCATCCGGCTGATGTCGACATCTGGGACATAGCACGTAATACAAGCATATGATTAGTATTGAAAATTAACTATAGATTCCTAAAAAAGGGTCAGCATACTTGTGTACGGCAATCACCAAATAGATTGCCAAATAGCAGTCTATCAGGATATTCATGTCAAGCAAATAGATACATAATTGCCGATATGAGTAATGACTGACCTGAAATAGCAGGATCATACTCTGCACGAAAGTCTTGAAGTTGTACACGTCGTCGAGGCCACCTTTGTCCTTGACGTGCATGAAGAACGACATGCCAAAGATGGCGAAGATGAACATGACAAGGAAGAGCAACAGACAGATGTTGAACAGAGCTGGTAAGGACATCGCCAGCGCGAACAACAGCGTCCGGATACCCTTCGCACCCTTCACGAGACGCAACACTCGACCGACCTTTGCTACTCTCACCACTCTCAATAGAGTCGGTGATACGAAATACTTTTCTATAATATCACTCAATACCAAACCTGGGAACAAAGAAATGGATCATTAGGTAACTGTTAAAGGTAATGCACCGGTGATAAAAACAAAATTCAGAATACTCACTAAGAATTGAGAAATTGACTACTACGAAATCGAACAAGTTCCAAGGCTCAACGAAGTAATGATAGCGTAAGGCGAACATTTTTAGTAGGCACTCTGAACTGAATATCACGATGAATATCATGTTGAGGTAGTCGAGGACCGTGCTGAACGTCTCGGCCTGCTGGTAGTGGTCCAGCGTCATCGTCAACATGTTCAATCCGATGAACAACATGATGATCATGTCAAACTTCTTGTCCGTCACTATCTCGAACACGATGGCTTGTGGTCGCCACTGTAACAAAAATACACGTATCAGGATTCCCGTAATTAATAGAAATTTCTTAACTGGATGTATCCGTGTCGAAGGTCCGGTAGTGTAGTAACAGGAAGTCGTTGAGAATTGCACTGCTCCAAATTTTGAATGAAGTAATCATAGCCTCCTGCACAAAAACACAGGTTGTGGCAAGATTACGCTCCGCAGGTAGCTAGTGTCCCAGGAAAAGGTATAGTGTAGCATAACTGTTTACAAAAATATAAAAAAATCACGAGGTTATTACTGTGCTCATATTCTGATCATTTAAGTTGGCCTTTATAGAATTTCATATCCTTGAAAGACCTGCTTAATTTTAAGATTTTACCTTCGGCCTCGGAATAGCTTTTAACGGTTTCTTAGAACCCATTTTCTTCATGGCGTTGTAGTATTTCTTCTGATCTTCAGTCATGAACATCTCGAGACTTCCACCGGCTTTCTTTTTCTGTTCGTTAAAGTTGTCGATGATCACACCGATGAATAGGTTGAGAGTGAAGAATGAGCCGAAAATGATGAAGAACACGAAGTACAGGTACATGTAGATGTTCGTCTCCCGAATCGGTTGGCGTCCCACCTGAAATTAATAATGATTTATTAATAAAAGATGATAAATCGAAAGTATATAGTAGTCAGTAGTGCATGGAACAAATCATAAACTTACTTCTCTCGAATCAATAGCGTCGTTCATGATCTGAATCCATCCTTTGAAGGTGGCAACCTGGAAGAGGCACAGGTATGCCTTGCCGACGTGGTCGAAGTTCATCGGCGAGTTCTCCCAAGTGTAGTTCTCTAAGATGCACGCGTTCCGATCCGGGATGATCTCGTGGCTTAGCGTCGTGTGGTTCAGGTCAACGCACTGGAAATAATCAAACGGAAGATTTTAGCTTCACTCATATTTAAAATTATAAAAATACTATTTCGATAAATTTTATAAGTAGTTATATACCTTAAAGTACTTTCCAGCGAAGAGCTGTACCCCCATGATGGCGAAGATGAGCCAGAAGATAAGACACACCAACAACACGTTGAAGATGGACGGGATGGCCTGCACCAGCGCGTTTACCACGACCTGTCACATTCATACGCGTTACTAACACTACTCATGAAGACCTAACTATACTTGCATTCAATTACGAGTGTATAGTGAAACACATACACTCTCATTTGATTTGAATGGCGTGCATTTTGTTAGTGGGCGCAAAATATTAGTTAGGAAGCAAGGACGTTAATTTTATTAGTACTGTGCAATACTATGTAGCATCTCAAGTTAATATTGATTCTGAATTATTCCATACTTTGAGTGATCATGTAAATGGTAGGTACTGATTGAAAATGATATTAGTACAAGTGTCTACATAACATGAATTAATTAACATAACATCGAGTACATCGAAGCACATCTCAAAGCAACATAAATACTACACTACTCTTACCTTGTTTACTAAGTTAGCCATCCACAATGTATGGAATTAGTAGTAATGCATGCGACTTGCCGCTCGTACGATGAAGATACAAGAAGAAAAAATCTAAGGTGCAGAATATAAATTAGCATTCCAAATAACTAAGTAATTACAAAACTCTAATCTAGCTAATAATAATAAGACCAATAGAAAAAGAGACCAAAACATGGATGAAATCTCTCCTAAAATAAAACCCATTGAACCATTTCTAAAAGAGGTTTATGACGAACAGTGATCATACTAAGCCATTCAGGGGTGCCACCGACCACTTCAAAATGATTCACTAATATTAATTCGATAATAGACTACTGCCAATGAATTGGGTAACAACTGTTCAAATTAACAATTTTAAACAAATTTAGATCTGGTGATTGATGCAGAAATATCGAAAAAGGAGCCGTTCTCGAATGTTGGAAATTTTATAATGTTTATAATGATCGTAGAAGTTGAAATAGAAATGTGAATGTGAAGTGTGGAGCGAAGTGTGTGGTGGATGGATGAGCGATAGGGTGTGTCGGCGCACAGGGCGGTACGTACCCTCATGCCCTGCATGCGGCTCATGGCTCTGAGCGGGCGCAGTGCGCGCAGCGTTCGCATCGTTTTGAACGCCTGAATGCCGCCGGCGCCACAAAGCGCCGCTACGAAGTTTATAAGCGAGACCTGATGAAATCAAGGGTTGCATATTGATACAATTTATATTTCAACAATTTGCTGGTAAAATTAAGTTCTGAGGTCTACTGCTGGTCCTACAAAAAAGACAAAATTACATAAGACACGATCCCACCAACGCCAAACTTGAGTATTCCATAATTTGGTTGAAGACTCACGACCTGTATAACAAACCTAAGGACAGAATAATCTTTTGAGGAAGATGAAGACTTGTTTAAAAATACAGAAGTAACGCCTATAGCAGAATATCAGAAGGGATAGAAATGTGATACCACTCAAGTTACACACGTTTGTACATCGAAGTAAGTTTTAGGACATCAGAGAATGCCTAAATAATAAACTATAACTTGCAGTCAACTTAATTAAACTCGCCGTTATTGATTCTCGGATGTCCCAAAAAAGCTACATCACATGTTAAGAACATAATCAAAGTATATGTATAGTTATAAATTTTGCATTTTATGACATCAACAGCATTCAAGATCATGTGCCATTTTCAGTTATAATATTTTTCTTTAATTCGGAACATTTTTTAAGAAATAAACTCTTTATTGTTCATGAAAACGGCACTGTCTCGTACGACAGCACAAAGATAGAAGTCGTGTTTATTCATGCACTTGAAAATACCAGGATTTCAAGTCACTCTGTGAAGGCCATTATATATTTGGCCACAGGTAAATTTCAGGTAGCGGGGTTCGTGGGTAAGAGAGTCACATAGAAGCGGTATCCATAAACAAACAGTACGACATCGAGAGCTCGAGGCAGCGAGGTGAGGCCGTTCGGAGTTTCCGCTGCCACAGACATCGAACAATCAAAGCTGCACGCTTTGAGTTGCGCTGCACATCATACACGACGAAGTTCACACTAATTGTCAGTAATATTCAATCAATGCAATAATGTACTGGACAATATAAAATACAGTAGTTGTTAATTTTATAAATCAATTAGTGTGTTATGTTCCAGGTGAAATTCGACATGCGTTTGTCAGTCGATTTTTATGTTGTGCTGAAAACACATTGGTATAGTTGCGCTGAAAAGCGTGTGGATGTGCAGCGCAACAGTACCGCCACAGACTGCGCGACTGTGCGTCGTGTGCGCTACTCACGCGCATGCCCTCCCAGCGCGAGACCGCGCGAAGCGGCCGCAGCGCGCGCAACGTGCGCATCGAGCGGAACGCCGGGATGTCGTCCGCGCCCGCCATGACCGCGCCGTGGTTTACGAGCGACAACTAACGCCACATCATTCATAATTTACTTTATCATAACAACACATCTTACATCTATATTTATGATTTACTTCAAGATATTATGTACTTGGTCTTCCCACCAACAGCAAATTCAGAAGCTGTAGTGTTAATTCAGACATTCACAAAGAACTTTAGGACCAACCTGAATAGACCTTTACTTTGTCTTTTTCATTACATAATAATGCAAGTCAAATCCATTGTCATGATTAACTTTTAAGTAATCAAATCTGTAAACTAAAATATTAGTACATATTTAGATATTATATTTAAAGAAATATCAGTATATTACCATGACAATGATGAAGTCGAGCCAGCACCATGCGTTCGTGAAGTATTTTTGGAAGCCAAGGGCAAGCCATTTGATCAACATCTCGAGGAAGAAAATGACGGTGAAAATTCGATCCATATAATACAATATGTCTTGAAGAATGGGCCGATGTGGTAAATTTACATCTTCTAAAGCCTGTAAAAGAGAGGTATTTTTTTAACACTAGGTACCCCCGCCCCAGTTTCGCAGGGAAGTCTTTTTTTCGTTTTCTTAAAATTTTCTTGTACTGACAATAACGAACAATCGTTCGGAAGTTATGTGCGTTCATACATTTCGGCGATTCTGTTTTATTTATATATATGAAACTTTTTATGTACACAAAACTTATAGCATAGCATAACATAACACAAAACTTATATTGAGAAAATATTTCGAAAACTTACCAAAGCCAAACTACTGAGCAAAATCATGGTAATCACAGCCGTTTCAAAATATGTGTTCTCAATAAGTTTGAAGGTTTTCAATCGGAGCATGCCCCATCCTTGCCAAAAGGGCGACTCGTCGTCTCCTGCGAGGAACGGGAACTTTGCGTAACACGGCTCTGGACAGCAGTCAGCAGGACTATCGTCTACAACTTCTTCGTCTGCTGCTACTATGATGTCCGTTTTACCCAGACCTCCGTCTAGCTTTCCATCTTCTTCCTCTTCCACCATTTCTGTAAAAAAAGGTGTTTCAAATCACGCAATTTGTCTGAAGAGTTTTTAACACAACTGCTAGGTATTAAACTGACCTTCCTCTAACCCTAACTCTTCTTTACTGGCATCCTTTTTCTCTTCGCCATCTATCGTGTCTGCTGATCCTTTATGACTTTCATCTTTGAATGACCTTATCTTATGACTGCCGTAAGATTTTTGACTTATTGTATCGTCGTCCTGAATAAAAAGAGATGTTATAACAAAATTATTGATGCTTTGGAAGTAAGTATAATTTTGGATAGATGGCTTCTACAATATTTACCTGTATAGGATACCCATGATGATTTAATTCACAATCTAACCGGTTGTCTCTATGATTATCTGTTATCGCGTTAATATTATTTAACAAAATTTTTCCTTTCTTGTATTTATTGTCACCTGAAAGACATCGATTAGTGTGGTATACTGTGAATTCTTGGCAATTTAAGTTATTATTTCATAATATTGATAGATTACCTGGTATAGTGAATTCCATACCATCACCTATAGCTACTTCTACTTGGTCTTTGAGTTTCTTGTCTTTGTACAATACGGCGTCGTCAAGGTCTGTACCGAGCTCCAGTTCGTTGTCCACTCGCTCTGAAGAGACACAGCGGCCACACAAAGCCGCCTTTAAGCCTACATGTCGCATGGTGTGTCCACGGTGCGTTGACGGAGGTGCCACCCGACGACCAAGCATAGAAATCAGACCAGGACGAATAGACTTAGTGAAATTCGTCAATTTTTTTCTTAAAATTTAAGTCATGTACTAATGATATCTTGTCTTTAAATCCTCTGTATAAAATAATGAATACAAAAATGAGATGATTTTCTCTTTTAAAACGTTGTAATGTCGTAAATGACAGCTTTTTTTTGTTATTTTTACATTTTTTCATTTATACTTACATAAAAACTTGTAATCATATTTAACATTTAACAAATTTTATTGGTAACAATGGTTAAAATCACCTAAATAACTTAAAATAATCGTAAGACAACACCAAAGATGCAAATCACGATGATGAAATATTGATACATGTAATAGATACACATACCTACTGAAACGGAAGGACATATACAAAACACAAACAGTAATCATGCATAAACACACACAAAGCCAGGAACACGAACATGTTATAGGAATAGTTACATGTAATGATGATACATCATAAAGCGTGAAAGTGATTGGGAATTTCAAAATTATAGATAATTTATTTGATAAGCACCGGTTCTTATTATCAAAAAGTTGTAGATTATGCCTCCATTATAATTTTATTAGTTATTATAGAAATAGATGCGGATGGTTAAAATAGATATTTTAATAAATAGATGAATTTTTAGTCGATTATAATATTCTGGTTGAAGGTATGACCAAGATCAAATCAGAAACTATACTGGGTAGCTTTGTAAAAGGATTATGAAAATAGGTGGATACTATCGATATATCTTATTTCTTGACACAAGTCTCCAGGATAAGCAATGAGATATACCGAATGTATTCACCACGTTATTAGAAATTCTCGTAAACTTACATAAGCCTCATTTAATGCTACTTATGGTTTCAGATGCTTTAGAACCAATGGCTATTTCCCTTGGATGTTTTCATCTAGTCAGTCATTTCGCATTACGAAAAAAAATGACTAAATAAGATATCAAATTTTAATTTTTATTGTGTTTTAGCATACAACAGTCTGCCTTTGTAATGCATTGTTTGCCTACTAACACAACTTTTCTTCAAAAGGATAATCAAAACATAGAAGAAGATACAGTGAATATTCCAAATGCTAGAAATATAAATGAGAGGGATAGATACAAAATGGAAATAATAGTGTAACGAGGACTCAAACACACCACATTTATACATATAGGGTCTGCTTTCTACACTTGGAACGCTAGGGCGCAGGCAACGCACAGTGTTCACAAATATCAACACGCAATCAAAATAATTCTTATTCGATACAACTCCATGCTATATATTTCATTTTTATAGACACACAAAAATCATGCTACAATTCTAATAGGAATATTTTACGCATTTTCTTACATTGAAGTAAGAAATTTTGCAACATCTTCGGTGAATATAACAACCAAACAATTGTTTTGTTTTTCTTCTGCTGATATCATGTTTAATAATATTATATCATGTTAGCCAGATTTGCTGCTACTGATTTTTCGATAATTTCTAAAGTTAAGACACATTGTTTTTTACAGAAGCTGGGATGATATAGATTGTATTCATATTTATCTACATAAGTACAAAAATACATAGAGGTACAACGACATGCCACAACATACGGGCAATCAGACACACATCTTACCGGGTGCGTGGATCGCTATCTGATTGGTCAATTTGTTCTTCAGTATCTTCATAATGTCGGCCACATTTCGTTTGACCCAATCAATAAACCTTGATATTCTGTTAAAGGCTTCTGCAATTTTGTTGGTATCTTGGTCGGCAGTTGGTGTCGACAAACTCGATGAGCCGAAATTAGACAGTAACAGGGCCAAGAAAAGGTTGAGTACCTGGAAAATTGTTTTTTTAGGCAATGTGTCTAACTTTAAAGATTCATTTAAAGGAAAATATTCACAGTTAATATCAATCAAGTTTAACATACTTACCACAAGATTACCAATGACGACGGTAGCCAAGAAGAAGGGAATACAAGAGACATCTCCCACCAACATACAGTCCCACATACTCTCAATCCATTCTCCGCAGAGTACTCGGAAAACAATCATGAAACTGTGCATGAAATCCGTGAAATTCCATCGCGGTAGGTCCCCGTCCGGGAAACGGTCTACGTAATCTGTGCATACATACCAACACATTAATACTATACCCAAGTGTCTAGAGACTGCAAATAATTAAAGATAGTTCACATCACAAAAATATCTCCTCTTTACTTATTAAAAGCGTCGAGTTTGTGTTTGGATCTAGAGACATCTATATACATATGTGAAAGACAACCACAATACACCACGATAAAACAACAATAGATACAGTGATAATAAAATATGTATATTTTGTATACTTTTAAATAGATACATATAAGTAAAGAGATATATTTTGATTTATTTTGCATTTTAAATATAGTTATAGTTAAGCAATTTAAAATAATAATATTAACAAATTATATAATAGTCGCAGTACAATAATATTGCTTTAGCGAATGTTTAATGAACCAAAATTGGTCAAATTATTATTTTTTAAATCTTAACAATTAATTTAATTGGATATTGCGACTATTATATAAAAAAGCTCCTGTGTATTTGCTAATATTGTGTTATGGTACCATAAATTATTTGACTAATATATTCTGTGACATTCCTAAAGTTAGCTTGATCATGCGGTTCACTACCATGAGCCTACAAAATATAAAGCTTTAAAACTCCAACAACATACTCACTATAATATTTACAGCATGCCATTTAATAGTACTATAGTATATTAGAGACATAAATATAGCGCTTACGGAAGGCTTAGAAAACGTAAAGATTGAGAATGTCCAAAGAAAAGATGTAAAAGGAAACATGAAAGGTAGCTAGCGTAATGTCTCACAAGTGAGGCGCCTTTTTCATGGGGCTTTTAGAAAGAGGACTGTACATACTTTTAGGGTATCAGGCTAACTTGGAAGGGGACACATCGAATCTTACCAATCGTCTAATGAGCACAACAGTGTGACGCACATAAACACAATATTCACTATTCAAACAGCGACGGCGAGCCCCAATTAAAGTGTGGACTCAGGGAATTAATTTAGATCAGGGCCGTTTAGGATTTGTTAAGCGCAACGTTGTGTGATCGATTGTAGTGTAAACCTTACATTCTGGGTCTGGGTGTAATTATTATACTGTGTCTCTTTCATTCAGTAGTTCACACATATGCTAAAACTATGTATCAAGCTGATTGCACACATCCAGACTTCTAACTGGGTTTTCGATCCCAATCCTGTAAGCTTCTAGTTGAAATTATGTGCTCATCCTAGAGTATCTGAGGGCTAAGTTATGTTTTGAGGTCTTCGTCTTTCTTAGAGTCTTGTGTCTTTAAAAACTGATCCCGTTGAGAAAATCATGTATAATAAATCTTTGCCTCCCCTTTTCACCGGGGTAAATTAATCGCGATCGGTATCACCATTGATATTGATTAAAAACGGGATACCAATCAAATGTTCTGAGCAAGTGTTGGTGCGTTAACATGATTCTAAACGTTTTTAAATGCCTGTTTTCTAAACAAAGAATTTAGTTAAAACATTTCATCCACGCTTTAAAAGACGCAACACAAAATATACTTCAACAGTCGTGACTGCATGGTTTTGGTGATTTACTCAATTTTGTTGTTGTGCTGGGCTGCGGATAATCAAAACTAGAGCTATAACGATTATTGTTAGATTTTATTAGATCATGTAATTATTAGATTAAAAAAATAAACCTATATAAAAATTGAGATTTTATTTTTCTCCATTGCCCTAAAGCTAAGTAATTCAAAATTAAGCTGACAGTACACAGAGTGCACAGAATATTCATTTTCTCAATACACACATTTTTCCAACTGTACCTAATTTTGAACTAGAAATACAAATTAATGAAATGATAGGCTTAACAATTTTAGTGTAAAAACGGAGCTTGGGTGATATATGAACATGTATGAAGAGTAGAACAGAGGGCAGATGAAGAATTTTTGACATCATTTACACGACAACTTTCTTTGAAAGGATATTAAAAAATAAGAGATGCGCGAACTTAATTACAAGTAACGATACCGAAAGCTAAGTGATTCTGCACAACATCAAACATGGTCCATAGCTGACCAGATAGATTTTACAACACGATATAGAATGGATCACAAGTCTGTTGAAATATATTTATGCGCTACATCAGGCGCCGCCGCCGCAAACCAACAGTCAACATCTCCAATCAAACACCAATGTACATGCAACACTCCCACCAATTACACTTACCCACGTAATTTTTCCCGAATAGTTGCATACCCATCACCGCAAATATGAAAATAATGATGCACAATACGAAGGTCAGGTTGCCCAAGGCACCCATTGTCCTACCCATTATGGAGATGAGTAAATTAAGTGTCGGCCATGACTTTGCCAATTTGAATACTCGAAGCTGCAATTACAAATTGTGATACAAGGCGTCACACAAGCTCGCTTACCGGCGCTTCACCTATGCTACTGCGGAACCCTTCCACGACCCTCAATCACTCACGTGTCTCAACAGTTGCAGTGCGTGCTGTGAGTGATTGGGGGCCAACATTAGCAAATGTGTGCTCGAATTACCTATCGATGTGCACAGAGTTATTTCTGTATGAGTGGGATTTATGTTAGTTCTTATCGTGAGAGCTTTTGGATCGATAACATTTTTGATCAACTTTCTTATGTTCTTATAGGTTCTAATTTTCTCTTTGTCTCTTATAACGACATAGATCCCATCAGTAGACGACCTGATGCATCAAAGTACCCTTCAGAAGCGAAGCTGCAAGTCAAATCTATGTTACTCGATGCAAAGCTTAAATAATTATGATCTGAAGCTGCGTGGCATAGCTTTATAACGTGTCTCGTTTCAGGCTCGTCTGCGTTTCTGAGCCACATTCCGTGTTATAAAGCCACAGCAAGGACTCATCAGTCCGTCATGAAAATAATGTTGAATCAAGCCCAGTGTAAAAATTTCTGTTGTGTGAAGCTGAATAATTAATAATGAAGCTTAATTCTTTAATTAGAGATGCTAAATTTTCTTTTAAATTAGAACCTGTGTAGTTCTTGCCAAACAACTGCATCCCCATCACCGCAAATATGAATATAATGATGCAAAGTACAAAGGTCAAGTTCCCTAAAGCTCCCACCGTCCTACCCATTATGGATATAATTAGGTTTAGCGCCGGCCAAGACTTGGCCAGTTTAAATACACGTAGCTGAAAATATTTCACCACATTTATACATAAGTTGAATTAATATTACTATCAGTCTTAACATATCGGGTGATTTATGGAGTGGAAACCAAGACCATGTAAAAAGTAAAGTCAACAATCATAAGAGAGAAATCATAGATACTGTAATATCAAGCATGAATGTAACATTAATAGATGTATGTATAGCAAATAAATTTGTTGGAATAATAATAAAAGAAGAGACAGAACAAATTATTGATATGAACAGATGAATGATTTTGATTTATGGTTTCTTATTCAAAGACAGTAATAGAGTAGTAAGAGCAATACATACCAAACGAAAGGAACGCAACACTGACAAACCCTGAACTCCTTCCAATCCCAACTCCAAAAGTGATAAGGCCACAATGATAAAGTCAAATATATTCCAACCCTCTTGGAAGTAAAACTTCGGGCTCATAGCTACTAATTTCATCATGGCTTCTATCCCAAATGTAGCAGTGAAAAACTGGAACAAACATTATGTTACAAATTGGACTTCACACAATTAACTAATGTGTTTGAAATTATTGTAAATAAAGTTGTCTTTTCATAGACCATAGAACCATCTAACAGCTGTAAGTTGAGTTATCCATGTTCTTTTCATTTGGATATCAAAGTAGATAGTATATGGGTTTTCTCATATTTCCAGGCCTAAGTGGACGTTTCTTAATTGAAAATATGAATATTACTGAATTCAGTGTTGATACTCACATAGTTGCCACTCTTGAGCGCCCTCTCCATGTCTTTGTCCATGTCGTGGTGGTCGAGCGCCATGAATAGCGTATTGACCACGATACATAGAGTGATGAACAACTCCACGAACGGATCGAACACCAGCAGCGCCACGTACTTCTGAATCTCCAGCCACAACCAACAGCAGTCCCACACACAGAAGAAGTCTATCGCCTTCATCAGCCCCTCCAATAGCCTCTCTTTAAATGTGGGCCCATCCTCATCGTCTTCCGCTGTTGGGAAGTAGTACACTGACACTGTTGTCCCATTTACCAGCAGTGTGCGTGTGTGTGTATTAGAGAGAGAGAAACAATTTTTGTTAGTATTCGCTCATTATTTTTATTATTACAATCAGATTTGTTTCCAATAAAAGATGGAGTTGAATTTCGATTGAGTTGTAATTGATTTGGTTTAACCAATTCATTCTTTTATTGGAACTTTTACAGTCTTAAAATCTAGACACCAATATCCATATTTTTTGTTGTTTTGCTGGCTGTCATTTATCTACAAATGATCGTAGGGTTGCGCAAACTCTTGTGGCACTTGGTGCTGTTGGAGATACTCTACAAGAATATCAATCACACCATGGTGCCAGGTAACCTCGTGCAAATCAAACTCAAACAGTACTAGCGGTGAATAATACTCGAATACTCTCAAATGCTTTTAAGCATATTTAGCTTAACTACTTGAAATGCTCATGAATGATGTTGAGCTCATCTCATCAATTTTGACTTCCGCAGATCAAAAAATATGAATATCGTGGCTATCCATAGAGAGTGATACAAGCAAATCTTTAAGCTTTTTGCATGATACAAATAATCAGATATTAATTATGTTTACGTCCTTAGGGTTTTTACTGCATGACATAAATCAGTAGTAGTCATGATCATAATTATTAACAAGATTCTAGTATAAACAAAAACTAGCAAAACACGTGTCACAGTCCATGCAAAAAGGAACAAAAATATTAAAGCTGCTAAAATACTTTATCTTCAATTTGTCATTGAAGTTATATATGAAAGAACAATTAGTGCATATGACAATCAAAGTAGTGCGAAAAGCGTGAGACACAACTACTTGAGATATTGATACGACTACAGTGTAACACAATATGTTAGTGTAAGATTCAACATTTTAGGATAATGTATGTACGCAAAGTAGGATGTATAGGCTACTACTGTTCAACACTCGTGTAGGCAGTCGAAGAAAAATTCTCTCATTTAGATGATTCTTTATCAAGTTCATCTTCATTTACGTGTTTGGCTCCATGTTGATGTAAGCTAGCAAACATGTCTATTTTGAGCCTTTCTATAGCTTTTTTCATGTAAGAACTTCCAGTATTAGAAATTCGTGCTAAATAGTTATGTTTTTTCTAATTTTTCAGTTCTTTTTCTTCAACTAAATGTGCGTGCGAGTGCAATAATCTAGGTATATGCGACGGCTCATCGCCAATAAATGACATCCACAAATGTTCTGTTTTTTCCTTTTGCCAATTATGCTTTTTTGTTGCATAATGAGCAAATACCAGGCAAGTGTGATCTGTTAGTGTTTGTGTATTTATCTTTGTTTTATCGTTATTTAATTAACCGTAGGTTTGTTAGAAAGCGAGATAAACATCGAACGTTGATAAAATAAATTATATTGCGAGCCAGCGTTGTCTTTGGCATCATTATCAAAAGTGTGGTGTATGTCATACCGTTCTGATCGCTTGCTCGGCTCTGGCGCCCTGCTTGCTCGATGATTTCGTTCAGTACCATTACATCTGGAACATATCAGTTACTACGATAAGGGATTCGAAAACATAATCTGTAAATATTGTGGAACCTTTTTTATCAATTGCCTCCATATGCCACGTCATTCAGAGGGAACAAAATTCAATGAGCTTTTAGATTTTTACTCATTTATACTATTAACAATCTTTAGTATCTTACCTCTCATATCCACTACATTAGGTTGTTGCGAAGATTCTATGAACGGATTGTCGGTTGACGGTTTTAAAACTTTTCCGGCTTCGTCTGTACATTCAGTTGTGCTCATTTCCTAAAAAAAATCGTTTTTCACATTCGTTTTTTATTCACCTCTTTTGTATTATAAGTTAGTTAATGGTAATTGGAATGATATTTCGTTTAGAATTCTTAATGAAAGTCTTATATTTAGATATCAGGAAAATTTTATAAGAAAAAGTCAAACGTTACGTTTGACTTATTTGTATTTAAAATTCGTTTTTGAATTGACTTTTGAAACGAACAGACAATTGAAATAATGTAACTTTTCCTACAATTTATCATCAATATTTTTTATTTCTATACGTACATATTCTCTAAGCGGCCTAGAAGCTAACGAGAAGTCCTGTCCAGGCAGCGGGTAAGGGTGTGGCTGTGACGTCACACTGTGATTCCTTGACGCTGAGCGGTTCCGAAGCCGCGCTTCTTTTGTTTGTGCCTTGCCACCACCCAACAGGTCGCCGTGGGATGTGTATGACAGCCTCGATTGGTGGGACGTGTAGGACGAATGACGAGACCCTGAAATAATTGAATGTCATAGTTGAGTCTTTGAATGGAAAATTACTGAGGATCAAATTTAGAACAGGTGTTTTCTGTGGATACAGTGGTTGAGTTATGGTTTTAAAAACACCATAGGTATTATGATTTGTGTTTTTTTTTCAGTTAATGTGAAAACCTAATATTTAATTATAATAATCAATAAAAAAAAACCTTAGTGCTGTCCAAGAACTAAAATGTTATATTCTCACAAATTAATAAAATATACTAACCTAAATTAGCGTAGTAAACTGGAATAATGATAGCACCGTTTTCTTCAGACATGGGGGTGACGGCGTTGGAGTCGTCAGCATAAGGCAGATGTTCCTGAGCATCCAGGTACGTAGATAGCACCAGCGGCTTGCGGTCCGCGCCTGGGGGGTACCGCGATCGACCGTTCGGCCGCAGCGCCATCTGGTGCGACCCTCGGGAACCTCGCCGCAAATTGAACGGCGAACCAGGCAGTGATAATGAAGCCTGTGGCCATACCTCTAATTCAAAACACTGACACGTATCCGCAATATCAATTAATTTCATCCTAACTTATAGGTTCATCATTGACATTGGTACAATTAATCTTAATTTCTCAATTATCCTGCATTTACATATTTTTCCTCAATTCAGATCGAGTAGCTTTAATTCGCTCACATTATTGTCATCTCTCACCAAGAAAGGATTCACTAAGATTGATTTACTATGTAATAAATTCTATCAAACCGGCTGCAGAGGCTTTGACTAAAGCATTTTGAAGTAAGTAGTCCTAAATGTTACTGATATGTTCATGATTTATTTACTTTCATGTGCTGATAAACAATAGCAATAAATAAAGACAGAAATTGAGGAATATAGAAAAAAAGAAAACGTAAAGTATAATGAAGTAAAGTAAATGATCAGTGCAAAAAATGGTTTATTCGTTTTTTCGCCTTTAATTTATCAAGGGCAAAAATAAATAGATTTGTTCCCTTGAAAAATCAAATAAAATGAATCACTGCAAAAGAACGTGGAAGATACAGGTTATCACTAAAAGTCAAGTAAGAGGTACAAGAGCTAAACAGAGAAAATAAAAGTGGAGTTAATCCTATTGTAAAGGAAGAGGTAGGGGGAGCACAAACACCAATGAGGATTGAAGGACAAACCTGTGAGCCTTCGCGCAGTGGCCCATATGGTAACTGGCTGATTTTATTTATGCGTTCAGGGTGGGGGACCTTCAATACACAAACAAAATTTTGAGTTTATTACATTTAAATAAACTTATAACGATCAAATATCTAGCATCCAACAAATAGGATAAAAGGATGGAGAATAGGCATTGCCATATTACACAGATTACAAACAAAACAAACCAAATTGGCATACAATAATAACTGAACATTGCAGCTTAGAAGCGAGACTCGTGATAGAAACAAAATTACTCTTGTGAGAGGTTTGTTGAGGTCTACGAGTAATGTGTGACTAGCTTTCAATGAGAGTATAATTATTGAAAAGGCCTAAGATATTACAAATATTTACAACAAGAATTTTTCTTTCAGATTAGCATCCATGAGGAATAAGTACAAGGAAAAAAAATAAAAATGAGGATGCTCTATAAAACTCTTATTGTATAACGAAATGGTTTGAAATAGCAATGATAGTAATGAGTGAAAGCAACAGTTAGTCAAGTAACTTTGTTTATAAACACATGAAGTACTGTGGGGTTCTCATGCATATTTGCATACGACTAATTCATAGTCCTATCGTAGCTGTTTACTTCATTTATTCTACATCTATAGTCATGACGACTGTTCCTTTGTTCGTCCAAATATTGAAGCCTCCGCATGTCGCTAATCGAAATTGAGGAATTAAATGTTACTTCAATATTAATATGGTCAGTTTATCGATAAATATTTAGACTGAACCTACCTCTTCATCGTCGATACGTTCAGTTTTCGGCCCGGCCCGTTCGTAAACACTCAAATTGCAAAAGAAACAATCTACCATGACAATAGACTCATTCGCTCCAATATTATTTCTTACAATAACTCCCACATTACTCAAATGTTTTTTCATATATAACGACATTGATCTGATGTAAATTATTTAACATACTATATTAAATATGATGTGACATAACTTGTCGAGGATACGAAATCTGGCGCGTACTTTAAAGAAATATTATTGGAGACCAACTGAAGAATTAAAGTGAACTACAGTGCATCATTCAATGAGCGAATATGCAACTTCTAGGAACCATGCTAACATTAATCATAACCGTTCCACGATAAATTATATTGAACGAAATTAAAAAATAAGTTTTTCTTGCAATAATGAAATAAAATAATCAAATATTCTTCGTGCTTGCTAATAATTTTTTTAGAACATAAAAACTAGATCTAATTGAGGAAATATGTAAAGTATCATCTATTTTTGCTCACTAATGCATCTATCTGTGCTGTACATTGTGCGAGTTAACGAGGCCTAATGAGTGGTTTAAGAAAAAAACTGACGTACCAAATGCTTTTGGAAATGTGATAAGAGCACAGATAAATGTTAAAACAGAATGTTACAGATATACCTAAGGTATGGAAAATATAGCTTTTAACAGAGATCTTATAACTAATTAATACACATGCTTCAAGACAAAAGTAGTCTGGCATGACAGAGGATCACATAGCTTTAAGTACAGATTTAAAGAAAAACAATCAGAGTCATTGCAAATATTCAGATAGCGATAAAGAGTCTAAAAGTCTAATAGGATACATACTGAGACATTTATTTGAATCTAGATATTTGCACTAGCGTAGAAGAAAAACATTAGACATAACCGGCAAAAATAAAATAATTGAAAGCTTGGCGGTAAACACAGAATAAAAAAGTTCTTTTCAACTTGAGTAAGTTACTGAAAGTGCTAAATGAAGATGAGAGTGAGACAAGAGTGAAATTATAATTTCTCTTTGAGAAGATGAATTACTATTTGCATTAAGCAGCGTGTTATTCTTAGGGTCAAGTTGAAAAGATACTGCTCGACTGACAATAATTCATTGTGATTCAAAAATATGTAAACTAAATCCAATTATAAGACTCAAAATTTAGAATTATGAAGTCGATAAGTAAAACAAGTTTCGTTTAACAAACATTAGCAGATATTTATAGAACCAGACAGAACGCGACAGGAAGTCATTATGCTACAAGTTATTGTTTTTAAAAAGGATATCAACGTCGTGGTCTATGATAAAATGTCGACTAGTGTAGTTATGTAAGAAGAGAATCATTGTCAGCGAGTTGATGCGTGTAGAGCGTTGCATACTCACCATGCTGACCTTCCTCGGGCGGCGTGCGTCGTGGTGCGGTTCGGTTGGCTTGTGCGCGGGCTGAGTGCTCACCGAGTCCTGAAAGGGGTCGCTACGCAGGGACATGCGCTCGCGCGTATTGTCGTCCTGGTTGCCGCGCTCCTGGTTCACGAACAGCTCGTAGCTCTGACACGAGAAGTCGCTCGGGGACTTGGCGGGGTGTGCTTCCGCGTACGCCGCTGCTTGTGCCGCCGCCGCCTGCTCACGTGCGTGCGCCTCTCGCGCTTCTTGCTTGTCTGCCCGTGCCGCTGCTTTCTGTTCAGCTTCCTGAGACGCACACACACAGTGTCCATTAGTCTCAAGTACGTATAAGTTATCAGTAGGTGTTGCAAGTTTAAGTACTCAAATACCGATAGTATAGTTTGAAAGTGTTCAAAAGTCTCGTCAATTAAATTAAGAATTGAAGAGGAATAAAACGCAGTAACCCACATGTCTTTGAACTTTATCAAATTTAAACACCAAAAAACTTTTATCTTCAATAAAAGTTTTTCGGTGTTTAAATTTGACACACAGACATTCTTATTCACACATGTATCATCTTCCCCTGTTCTAACATATTCAGTCTTACCCTGAGAGCCTCCTCCTCGGCCTGTTCCTCTTCTTCGGCTTTCTTCTGCAACTCATCGTACGACATGGCGACGATGGCCAAGATCAAGTTCACGAGATAGAAAGAACCCAAGAAGATGATCACTACGAAGAACAAGACGTGCCATGACCCTGCTGACCTCAGCACCTTCAAACGATAAATTATCATTAGACAACAGCTGCCCTGATCTTTAATGTTCTTGATTAACTAATATGTTTTTGAATGCTGAGTTAGCGCATATTGAAAGTAAAAAAATGAAAATAAAGAATCATATTGTAATGATTGTAGTGAGCTTACCAATTGATAAAGATTTTCCCAATAATCCTGTGTCATGAGTCGGAAAGCTGATAAGAAAGCCCATCCGAATGTATCGAAACTCGTATATCCGTAGTTAGGGTTTGGACCATAGCCTTGAAGACACATATAACCGGGTTCACATTGACTGAAATCAAAATATCACAAAAATAAAGAAATCATTCAAGTAGACATGAGACATTTTTTATGAAGTGTTAAATCTTCTTACCCTGCTCCTGATGAATTTCCACAAAGTGGATATTCCCCTCCATCCCCATACCAGTTGGCTGAAAAAAGAAATATGTGTCACAAAATTCACGTTTCTCATAAAAGTAAGTTTGAGTGACCATTGATTGAAGTCTTACTCTCATTCTGGCAAAACCTCTCCCAGTTCTCATCGGTGAGGTTCCCCCAGGAGCCGTCTTCTGGGAACACTTTTATACATTTCTGTGTTAACACTCCCATGTAGATCTGTAGGCCCATCAGCGCGAACACAGACAGTGAAAACATCGTCAAGATTATCACATCTCTAAGATTCTTCACTGACTCGATGACAGCGCCGACGATAGTCTTCAAACCTGAGGATACGATCTCAATTATATATTGTTACAGTTTACGAGCTTGGATACGCTACAGTAAATCTCATAAATCACAAGAATTTTGATTATAGTTGGCTTTGTCATAATTGTAAAACTCCACGAATAATTTTGTTTCGTATAATACGTTATCTATTTAGTACCAATAGTTGTATCTAATACCTAAATACGTTTAACATCTACAGAATTTAAATAAGTACTTACATACATTTTACATCTATTGTACAAAGGTCTAGTAAAGTCAAATATTTTAAAGAAGTTATTAGGCAAGTTGATTATTTAGACGAGTTTTTCTTTCATAGGGAATATAAATTATGAACAAAATTATGGTAATTTTCATTTCTCTTGGCAAAGCAGTACTTGTAACAAACCAAATAACCACTTCAAATATTAGACATTTTTTGTTTGTAAACACTATATTATAATGATTACCCGGTATGATGGCCACAGTCTTCAGCGCTCGGAGTACCCTGAACGTTCTGAGAGCGGCCAAGTTGCCGAGATCTATGCCCATCGTCACATAACTGGAAACAAACACCCACAACAACAACATCTACGTTAATATGCATCACTACAACACTACCAACAGTACTCTATAATTCATTGTTCCTATGAATCTTTTCAATATTAGGAAACATTTTCTTTTCATTGCCTTCAAATAATTATCTACAATCAAATTAATTTATTGTCCTTGATCAATTCTTGAACAGTTGTCTAAATTATTACAAAAGTCTCTATTAATAACTAGAAATGACACATCAAATATATACCGATATAATAATCTACAATTCAACGATTTTAACTTTCTACATAATTCAATAAAATTGTCTACTACTCACGCTAAAGCTATTACTACGAAGTCAAGCCAATTCCATGCATCTCTAAGGTATGTGAATGGCTGTAGTATGAAACCCCTGGCCATTACTTTCACCGCTGATTCAAACGTGTAGATCCCGGTAAAGATAACTCTGGAAAAATTCACCTCCACTGAGGAACGCCACTCGTAAAATAATAACAAAATATTTCTATAATATGAGATACAATATATAAGTTTTGCATCTCAATTTGTAAGAGATGGTGGGTAATGTATGAACAAGATATTATTACTAATTAGATGTACGTAAAGTAATATTATATGTATAATAAATGAAAATAATAATATGTCTAAATCCAATAAGTAAATAACAACAATAATAATAAAACGGATGTAGATATGTACAGTTAATGAAAGAATTTGTAATTAGGGTGTGTCAAAACTGATAAATGAAATCATTGGTACCTATGTACCAAATTCTTGTCTTATGATATCTTGAAATTTATCGCACTCATATATTCGTTAAAATTTAATGATATCTAGTAATATTTTGAACAAATATGGACATGAATTTTGGTCGTTACAGCCAGGGAAGTTTGTAATTGTCTAAACGCCTGTCTAAAGCGATTCAGGATAACTATGTATTGAATATACATGTTTTATATTATAAATGTTTTCCAATAATTTACTATAAACAATTTCTAATAATTTACGTCCGTTTATCTAAATATATTGATTATATCAATTGGAAAACTAGCTGAAACACTAACAATTTTGAAACTAGCGTGCACTCTACTAATATTCTAGAACCTAAGAAAGGATATGTTCGGTCGTCCGGTGGTATTTCAAAATTGCAAATTGAAATTCGTAATCGAATAAATCTAACTTAGATGTTGAAAAAATGTAGCAATAGAATGTATACTCACTCAGTACTTTCGACGGTCGGTGTCGTAGGCATTATCATAAGAATACAGTTGACTAGAATTGTGGTAATGATAAACAACGAGAACAAAGGATGTACTAGGATGTATATAGCCACTCTTCTTATAGGATTGAAGGGGTTTAGTAACCATAAGGCGTTGGTGGCCGAAAATCTGAAGATATCTTTACCCTTGCTTATGACTACGAAGGTCTGGAACAAAACCATAAACACATTAGTGCTGCTTCTGTACGATCAATTATAAAGTATATAGGGACGAGATGAACGGTACCAACCATTTTAGTAGCTAATCGTTTTATAGACATGTTAGTATTCACTTAGGTATACTAACATGTACTACTAACATACAACACTCTAAAACAATATATATAAATACTATAAAATTATAATACATATAAATGTATAAATCCACAGTAATATTTAACACATTCTATTGGTCTGTTACGTCTTAATGGCTAAACAAATTTTAATGAAATAAGGCATACAGCCATGTTCTGGTATTGGATATAAGTTACTTATTATTCCTGGAGTATGTTCCCACTGAATCATTTTTGACTTTCACGCAGGCAATGCCACTGGCAGTAGTTAGTATTAAATAAATTGACTTTCTATCCTCTAGATAACTTCAAAATATAATTATGGTGGAGGATAAGGTAAAAGAAGGATGGATAATTATTTAAACGGAACATATGCATACTTTGCGAGTCACGTAAAAATAAAGATAGTTCAATTAAGTCATGTAGTTATTGAGAATGTTTACAACAATGCAATAACTAGCTACGTAATATTTTCAATTTCATAGATAATTTGGTTTTAATCGAAAAAAAAAACGAAAAAAAAAAAAAAACAACAGAAAGTCAATTCTCGTAGGTATTTAAAACCGTTCAAATTTAAGTTGCAATGTCATCTTAGCGACAACCTGCAATGTTAAAGATTTGTCAAAATGTTGAGAAACTAGAGGTGTTTGTGATAGTTTGCCTGTTACTGTGATGCGAATGTGAACGTTACTTAAAATTACGAGATTTAACTCTCTGATATTGTAACGTAGTCAACAAACAATTAAATACTACTTAATTTGTTCTGATTGACACAGGTTTGTCGTCTTATGATATAAATAGCCGAGTCATGCCGCAGTGCCATCGGTACATATGTATTAGACAGTAAATAAACTTGTCTTGTTGTCAGTTGCAATTAATTAAGTATCCATCATTCGTTGCAAACAACATTGTTTGTGCAGCCATAAAAATATTGACAGAATAATTAAAATCGTAGCTTCAGTTTAAACAACACCGGTATCTTTTGTTTGTTTTATTTTTTACATAGTCATGCATTATGTAAGGTGATAATTTATATTATAAGCACAATATACTGTTGTTTACATTTAATTTATTTTTAAATTTATTCATGATCCTTCTACGAATACGCGATTTTTTTTCTTTCTCAGAGTTCAAGATTCTCTTAAAATAAGATATCTCATAAAACGTAGTGGTCAAGATTAAGATAGATATCTCAAATTTACATCAACTTATTGCCCAGAAACAGCTGTAAGAGCAACAGAGTAATGCGGCTCTAGGTATGCTGACATTGTCATGGTCAGTGAGGTATACACATTAAATAAAGACCAACTCAAGTGGTGACATCGTGGGCAGTCCCGATCCCCAGTCCCCAGTCCCTGGGATGGCCCAGGGAACGACTAGACGTCAATCTTGAGTTGTGGCTGCTTACTGATAATTTTGTTGTTAAAACACGAATCCCTAACTAGTGATTCTAGTGAACACCACAGTCAGTTTCAGTTACATTCTCTTCCGTATTAATTTTGTAACCTATTTCAAGCGTTCAGTATTTGCAAAATGGTACCGTTCGTTTGACAACTGAGAATTTTGCGCATCTAATACTTCAAGGGGAAGATTTTTTTAAACTAGATACCTAGACACCACTATTTTTTAAATAGTTACTGATCATATTTGTGTGTAGTTAAAAGTAAAAAAAACGAAATCCCAAAATTGTCCACGAAAATTTCTCATAATTGGTAAATTCATAATTAAATAAATATTGCTATAAAAAATACTACGCGCAGTGTTTTTCCATTTTGATCGCCATTCATTAATTCATAATCAATAGGCCTGGACAATATTTCCATAAATTGAGTGACATTTTGGAATATAAACAAACGCTAATAACTTTGCTGTTTATGAATATTAGTTTTTTTAGACTTTACTTAAATAATAACAAGACCTTTTCCAATAAGCCCTTTAAGTATTTGTACTAAATAAAAATTAGTGGTGTATTAGTGGAAAAACCGGACTTGAAATATTGCTGTAGTAAGGATAATCTCTACATAAAAATTGTTGTTTCACTATCATCATCATCTTCCTGCTCTCGTCTCGTGTTATTTGGGGTCGGCGCAACACGTTAATTTCTTTCATTTTGTCCGCTATCACTATGAATTTATTTTCTTTGTTTTGTGTTATTTCACTATAAATAGACATATTATATGTAGTTCATAATCAGTGTCTTCAATATGTTGTTCTTTTATTATTTTGTAATTGGGTTTTTATCTAAAGCGGTAGACTATTATTGTGGCGATAACTGTAGGGATAGGTACTTATTAATGTATTACATCATTAATAAATAATAATAATATATGACTTATATCGTAGCTACGTACCTCAATAACAATAAAAACATTTCGGTGCAAACAATGGTTGTGTGTGAGATTCCAATTAAAATGTTTATTATTTATTGTTCATCTTACATACCTATATTATTACAGGTTTTTTTTAGTCCCAAAACGATAATTGCACTCATACTAACATATATTATCTATAACAGTGAATTTGTGAATGTAAATGTGATTTTATCTTGATAACATTTACTTAGTAAATAAATTATATCATAATTATATTCTTTTTTTTTATACGACTTCGCACTTTGATTTGGACAACGGACAATATTTACGTGCGTTAATGTTGGAACACCTTTTCTAAATTCGCAAGTATGAAGACTAATGTCATTTCGTTTTTTAGAAAAGTTGCAATGATATTCTCTGATGAAGCTATAACCAGGACTACCACTTTACCTATATATTTCATAAAAACCAATTGCATACTCGCTAAATACTCCCAGCAGGGCTGATGCCCGCTAGGACCATGGGGAATTTCTGAAAAGAAAACCTGTGGTCCTAGAACGTAAAGAGCAACTGAAGGTGTGTTACTTAGTAAAAGTCTGACACGCCCTCCCGCTTCTCTAAAGAGCGAGAGAAGTCATTGGATGAAGTGACTCCCGCCTCAAAAAAAAAAACTCGCTAATAAACATTTATGTCACGTCGTTTTTAAATATTTGTATTCTAAGATCAAAATTTGATGTTCATTAAATACTGGATAAAAAAAACCACGGACAAACGGACAACCGGTTTTTTGACAACATGATATATGTTTTGCAGCATCATTATGAGATCACAAAAATTTAAAATCTCTGGTCATCGTTGTTATGCTAATAATATGTTATTTTATTTGTTATCACAAGAAATTGCTACTAAGCGTGACTCGCAAAATGAATGTAAATATCCGATAAGTGAATTAAGTTATCTGTTATGAATGTTATGATTATTCATTGCATATTTATATATAATATAGCTATACCATGATTGTAAATAAGCTTGATTGTTGACTATGTTGACTAAGATGATTCCTTAGAGGTGATTCCTAATCAGAATATTTGAGAAGCATGCAAAATTCCAAACGCGCTATTGTTTTGTTCCTTCAGTACAAATATTACACAAAAGCTAGTTGAAAATGTTTCGGTACCGCTCGCAGCTCGTCACAGTAAATATAAGTGTAGCTATACGTTATACGTACTCTCTGGTTATGATAGAAGGGGTCGATGTCCTCGAGGGGTATGGAGGACACCTCCGCCGGAAAGGTGCCCTGCATGCGCACGGGCAGCGGCAGGCCCTGCTCCAGGGTCGCGTCCGGCTGCGGACCTTCGTCCTCGTCCTCGTCATCGTAACGCACCTATGTCACAACAACATCGTCACAACCACGTCACATATAACATGAATCATCTACTGACATGCCAACGGCAGATCCCAACAACACGCCTATCAACGCTCCTCAAATATTAAGGCGCTATTATAATGAAATGCTAAAGAATTCTCTTTTGTTTCAGTCTCTTTAGAAAGCTTTAGATAATGTCTGTTACTAAAGAAAAGAAAATTACATTCAGTCTATTTACATAGGAATATGAAATGCGGAGCGTTGACCTCAGGATCAGCATTTGACAAAAATAAATATGAATATTTCATTGATCACCTAGGTTACCCATTTACCGTCTTCATCCAGTTTTCTTTGATATTTTTACTTACGCTTAGTCATTGTACCCATCCAATGACTGAAACAAGCTAGCCTACTGTAAGCCTAATGTAACAGACCATGTCATGAGCTTATAATGCGCTATGTACTCGTAACAATACTGTTGGTTAGTCACACAACTAGTATTATTACAGAGTCTTTACTGAGTCAGCATGTCTTGTGAAGGCGTTTAAAGCTAGTTTTATTTTGTGTAGTGCTGCTGTCTGTGTGACTATGATGCGTATCTGGCATGACTAAAAGCAGTTCTTTTCAAACATTCCTACTATTATGTTACCATTCCGAATGTACGAAGAAAACTTCCGAATACTTTGCCCGTGTATAATATCAGGGAAATTTTGAATCTAACTGACGTCTATTCGAAAACGGTCCCAGAATAGGAGGCGTGACTAGCGCAAGCCTAAAATGTTACAAAATACGAATCATAACCAACAAAACTTGATATCCATCTGAATTGTTAATTGTAAACTATTATGCACTAAACGCTAGCTAGGTGATGCCACCATGCTAGACCTAGATGACGGCAGTCGATGATGATGTGACGAACATGAGCCAGTCCTGTGCAATGCTTGATAATGGTATGTTATGTGCTGGTGTACTTTGATCACTAACGCTTATTATAACTGCAGGTCCTATAATTTACATATTTCCCGTTACTAAATAAGAGGACTCACAGATCGATTGTTTCCTATTGAAAGTTATTTTGGAATAAAGGGGCATTGGCTACTTTCTCAATGAATTCTTTACCGGATTCAAGGTTGGCTAAAGGCTTTGCTATTTTCTAATCAAGGATATTACGTGTTTCTGTGTGTTACTATAGGGGAGGACTTTATTTTTTATGAATGTTGGGACTATACTATTCGGTTTATGCATTTCTTGATTAATTTCTTCAGTTTGAACTGGAAGGGACATTTACTTCGTCGAAATGCAAATAAACATGACAAGCCTTCGTTTTTAGCTACAATAAGATTAGCTGTTACGATTGCGTTAAATCACGAGTAACAGCTAAACTTGATAACATAGTTCTTTACTTTACAGTACTTTGCCAACAAAGCGATGTGTTTAAGGATAATGCTTTAAATGCGGTCAATATGCATAAATCAGAATGCACTACAAGTTATCGCACTTGAACAAATGTGGCGCCAATGTTTGTGGGAGCTTGCAATATCGTATGTTGAAAGGAATTTCGTTTGTGAAAGCGATAACTTGCTGAAAACTTTCTCTAATAAAAACGAGCCGTAAAAAGGTAAAAGGGGCAAGCAAGCATCCTTACTTCTTTTTTCTTTTTCGTCCGCCCCAAATCGTTCTGGAATAATTTAAAAATTATCCGTCAGAGTTTAAGTTTGGATTGTATCCGTTGCTAAGTTGTGTGTGCCACACAATCTGTAGTTACAGTGAAGTCTTTGTGTGCTATCTAACATTAAATCACTCGTGTCGTAAGTATTATATAATTTTGTACCTAATTGTATTTCAGTGTTTCTTCTTTTTTTGGTTTCAATTTTTTCAGCACTCGACACACGTGTAGTTGAACAGGAGACACCCAGTGAGTGTTTGTAGGGATACACTCACCTCGCCTTCCGCTCGTTTTTTCTCGAGTTCCTTTTGCTTGGCATGCTCCTCAGCTATGCGGGCTTCGATAGCGGCCAGTGACTCTCTTGTGAAGGGTCGGAACAAGCTTCGTTCTTCCTCGCTGATCGAGTCCAAGTCCTCGGACATTGTCTATCGAACTCCCCCCGAGTGAACTGCCTACTGTATTACAAAAAAGATACATTAAACTATTACATAATACGTTCAACGTTCGTGGCGAGAGGAGCTCTTGCCAAAAAGAAAAATCTTGTAGATAAACCGTACAAGGTGCTTTGTATAGTGCAAATAAGCGAGTAGAACATCGTCTCAAAATTATACCCAGTAACGATTTACGATACTTGGCTTTAACCCAAAATGATGAACAAGCAACTTGATGTGGCCTTATTTTCTTTTGTGAACTTTAACAGTCTTGATACAATTTGGCTAAAAGTATGATCTGCTTGCTATATGTCTAAAACTCAGCAATGTATTGAAACGAGCATGTTCTTTTAATTGTATACATGAGGACGTTTTGTTGAAACTTTTATGCGTGATGTTGTCATCAATGTTTAGCAGATTGACACCCGGTTTCTGAATTGAGAAAGTTAAGTTTGCTTTAAACTCTACTCTACTCTAATACCAAAACAGGTTTTCGTGCTAAAGCAGAATTTAAGAATTGAAATTTTAAAAAATTATAAACTTTAAATTAAGAAAAAGTGAAGTAGAATTTAAAGACTTAAAATTAATAATTTATTAACTGAGTATAACTGGCGAAAACAGCTCTTAAATATTCCTCTACAATGTTGAATTTTGTTGTATCAGGTTAAATAAATAGATTCTCAACTATAAACATTAACTTCATCTAATAAAAGTAAACTTCAGGGCCCCGATTAAACTCTAAATATAAAGAGACGTAAATACTGTTAAGCTTTATATACAAATTACGGAGACGATGAGATGTGGTTATATTAACAATATAATTTCCCCTACGCCTCCTGGGTTGTATAAGACAGTGTTTGTGCCTTTTAGAACTAGGCCAAGGCCGTCCTTTATATTGTGCGTTACTTCTCTTATGTTATTTTTATTCCTTTTCTTTATCGCTTTGGGATAGCTTATATGAGATTAATATTCGTACAAATAATAATTATTTATTGCAGTTCGGGTGGCTAGAATTGTTTGCCAACCCTTACAAGATTGGTGCAAAGATACGAACTCGAGTGTTTTTGAAATGGATCATTTAGTTACATTTATTATTTCAACTGTATGCATACTTTCAAACTCGTCATTTCTTCGATAGATACGCAATGCGGGAGTGGATACCTAATGTATTTCCCGCAGTGCGCATTCCTATTGACACCTCTATAATATTTCTTTGTCTATGTACCTTGGTCTATGATTTTATAAGGCAATTTAAAAGACGTGTCTGTGATTAAACTGTAAGCTTGGCGATGCCCTTTTATAAGACAATTTGCTGTCTCGATTGCTTGTAAAGCAACCAAAGCCATAAGGCTTTGCAATTACTTTATCTGTTATCATTGATAACAATGATAACAGATAAAGTAATTGCTCTTATATTGACTTTTAAACTCTTTACAAATATTTTGATAAGATATAAGTATAAGGTATTAACAATTTTGTATCTTGTCTTGGTTAGATACCCAGTCGTACCTATACGAACCAATCCGTATACAAATTTTGTCTACTCTTTTTTAAATTTATTTACTTTTAATCTCCACTAAGCAACAAGTTTTGGATGCAGACAAATTAACATAACCTTAAAGTTGCCACTGCTGCCCTGCGTTCAAATTTGAGTTTAGAGTCAACTCTCGTGACGTCATCAGAGTAGCTACCCTACCCTCGCATTTTTGAACGTGCAATTCTACTGTCAAGAGCAAGTGTCTTTTTTTTTAGATAATTGTTATTTTATTATCATTTGAATTTTTCATTTTGGTTCCCAGTTTTGTTTAATTTAAGTTGTTTGTTGTAGATAATTTATTTACGTCCTAAACTTTGTATTTTTACTTTACATGGATACATATTGACGTCGTCGAGTTTAACTTGCCGCTAGTATCAGCATCGAGGCTTAAAACTGTTCCTGACTCACTAGCAACTTTCACAAATACCATATTTATCGTTTCGTAGTCTATATAAAAAGTTAAACGTTACTAATCAATAAAAACTTAGGACTTACAAAAAATGTTTGAAGTTTAGAATTTAAATATGGCCGCTTACACCAACCTACCCTGCTTGGAGTTAGAGTTAGTTGAGTTAACTCTCAGGCTACTCGAGTTATAAAAGAACGACACTTGGTTGCAACTCGAAACTTTTTTGAACGATTGGAGTCGCGACTCTACCCTACTCTAGTTGTTTTTGAACGCAGGGCTGGAAGACCAGCCTGGTCAGCTGGCTAGGGTGTCTGTAAAAAAATCGCATTAGGCTATAAGACCATCCATTGTTACACCTTATGGTGTTTACTAAAGTATACCTATATCTATATATCTATCCGTGCGGGATGATCAACGGTTATCTCAAAATATTTTTCTTTACCGTTTTGAGAACAGAGGTGACCTGTACTTGTTTATGGTAAGAGTACCACTTAGACTCGTAAGGCACGGCTAATTACTTACTATATACTATACGTATCCAATGGGCCACCACTGGCCTTACTGGGGCCCTATTCACATTGCACTGATATGGTGATTTTGGATGAATGAACAACGTTTACCTGCTAACAGTGAATGGGCGGTTGTGTGTGGTGCGGGAAACGCGCGCGGCCGCACGCTCTACGCCCGCGTTCTCCCGCCGACCACCTACGGGCGGACCGCCCTTCTGGAAGCAACAAGGAAACAAAATAAGTTCATTTTCTGAATATGTAGACTTTTGTCAATTGAAGAGTTAAGTGGTTATTTGTTTTTAACTAGCAACTAGTTCTAAACAACTAATGGGCGTTTGAAAATAATAAATGAATATTTTTAAATTATAAACTAATTTTGTAGTATTTTTTTTTAATAATATAAACCAGTGCCTTGAAGACACCCAAATTATAATCAGACAACACCTTTGTGCACTTAGCCATTAAATTTTCATCGCTGGTAGAATGTCAATTTATCTAAAGGGGGGTTTCTGAATTAGGATTTTTAAGTTAAACACGTCTCAAACTAGGGTTTGAGACGTGCTTAACTCAAACGTTGACGGAAATAGAATTTGGCACTAAAGTAGGCTTTAATGCCTAATTTTGACACATTTTTAAGCTAAAGTAAGTAGAGTTTGAGAAATACTCAAATTCAAATGCTTAAATTACAAATCTAGGGTAAACCTTAATTAGTCCTTCATATATGGGCCACAACTCACTTGTGTTCTGTGTAAACAAACTATCACAATCTAAGCCGCACGGATCAATATCCAAAGTTAAGTAACTACGTTTACCTGGGACAGACAGTCCAGTTGGGCAGGTCTAACTTCGAGAAAGAGATCAATCGTCGGATCTGACTCGGCTGGGCAGCGTTCGGGAAGCTGCGCGGTATCTTCTCGTTCAATATACCACAGTGTCTCAAGACGAAAGTCTATGATCAGTGCGTGTTGCCAGTGATGACATATGACTCCGAAACG
Source organism: Mythimna impura (assembly GCA_905147345.3). Lineage (NCBI taxonomy): Eukaryota > Metazoa > Arthropoda > Insecta > Lepidoptera > Noctuidae > Mythimna > Mythimna impura. The sequence continues at coordinate 17,740,278 of LR990356.1, read as the reverse complement.
TGGTCGCTTACAATGGGCCTCATCAGAAGACTTAAAGTCATCCAAAGGGCAGTGAAAAGGGCTATGCTCGGAGTTTCCTTGCGTGATCGAATCAGGAATAAGGATATCCGCAGGAGCACCAAGGTTACCGATATAGCACGAAGAATCGCCAAACTCAAGTGGCAATAGGCAGGGCACATTGCTCGCAGAACGGATGGCCGTTGGGGCCAACAGGTTCTGGAATGGCGACCACGTACCGGAAGACGTAGCGTTGGAAGGCCTTCTACAAGGTGGACCGATTACCTGGTAGGTAAGGGTTGCGGGAATCCAATGGATGCGAGACGCACAGGATCGTTCATTGTGGTGACACTTGGGGGAGACTTATGTCCAACAGTGAACGTCTTTCGGCTAAAATGATGATGAATGATGATGTTTGAAATAAAGTTATGTATATTTAAAAAAAAAACTATTTCATTTAATGATAATCCAATCCAATAATAATGATAATCCAATCCAACTTAATTTAATTTTAACATTTCTATTGTATGTAATTTTTGTGGTTTAAATTGTCTGTATGTGATTATGTAACTAAAATGAGTCTTTGCTACTCGAAATAAATACATAATAATAATAATAAAAAATGGACAGTAGGGTAAAATAAGTAAGCTAAAGTTAATTTTATGCAATTTCTTTGAATATGACTGACTGACTAATAGTATAATTAAACACAAGTGAATTTAACTTTGGTAATTTCAATTTTGTGACATAATTTTACTTTAATTGGAATATAATGTTACGATGTATGTATGTAATATGAGTCTATTGTAACTTGAAATAAATGAATAAATAAAATAAATTTACCTATTTATTTTTAATAAAATAATCTATACTATTTTTAATAAAATAATCTAAGTGTTTAGTACTTGCCTTACAATGAAATTTATCTAAGTAGTTTATAAGGAAAATTCTTATAGCCTAAAAGTCACTGTATTCTGGCTGCAATTAAGCGTGCTCATTATTTATTTATTTAAGTCATTCAGTTTTTGTTATAAGCAAAATTGTTGTCCCACTCTCCTGTATCGTGGGTGCGTTCACAAACATGTAAACTCACATATAGGGTGACTGGTAATTAGTGACCGATACTCAAACACGTAATTGTACTCATGATTACAAACAACTTTCCCAAAGAAACTTTTTTTATATTCTCATTAGTTTTATCACAATAACAAAACAGCTGTTTGAATCCGGTACATACACTGATTACGTACACCGCTGGGTTTGCAAGCCGCGGGTGTTCATCACTATTGTAGGTACAAACAGCTGATCGGTCGCCGGTCGCAGGCCCGCGAGTGTTACAAACAGCCTTAGATTCAAACAGCTGTTTTGTTTTTGTGATAAAACTAGTGAGTATATAAAAAAAAGTTTCTTTGGGAAAGTTGTTTGTAATCATGAGTACAATCACGTGTTTAAGTATCGGTCACTAATTACCAGTCTGCCTATATACAAGACACTCAGACCCTGAACACTTATCTGTGGGTCATACAAATATTTGTTCCGCGCGGGAAACGAACCCGCGACACTTAGCGCAGTAGTCAATCGCTCAACCACTGCGCTGCCGTGCCGTTAATTTTTATTATCGTATAGGCAACAGAAACACACAGGTGTGGTTTTTGTAAGTAAAAGTCTGACACGCTCTCGCGCTTCACCCTAGGGCGCGAGAACCTCAAAGGAAAAAAGTGTTATCTAATATTCATAGTTTTCTTATTTTTTTATATCAATTCCTGAATTTTGCCTTTAGTTTATACCTGACTGTACCAAAATATTAATTTAGAACTAGGGGTCGAAAGTGGACGAGGTATGTCTGTCCTTTGTATGAAAATTCAGTCTCACCCCCTGAGGGTCGAGTGTAAACTATGTTTAAGGGTTGAGAGGACACAAATAGACTAATCTTTTTTAGGGGTCTAGGGGCCGAGAGTGGACTAAACCTAAAAAATCGTCTAAACATAATTTAGCTAAACAAGTGTGTCCCCTCAACCACTACCTCATCTAGCATTTTATCTACATAAAACCACAACAAAAAAAAAAATGATTAAAAAAATCTATTGTATGTAAAAAGATAAGTTTAGAAGTAATACGATCCCATACGAAAATTCTCTTGCTCATAGAAACCTACATTATCGCCCAGTGCCGTTGGCTACTTTTAGTCCCGGAAAATTTTCAATTCCTGTGGGACTGGATATAGGAGCGAAACTGTGGAATACTACGAATATGGAAAGTTCTTTCTTTCTATCGACAATCGATCAGTACAAAAAAAGTGACGGAGACGTATTTCGGCAAAGTTCCAAGTTCCATCTCACGCAAACTAAAAAGATTGAGAGCATTATTAGCTCTTAAATAAAGAAATAAATAATAATAACCTTAAAATAAAAGAAAATTGAGAATGTTGAAAATCATTATTTTTCAAGAGGAACAACCAATTGTCGGTAAAAAAGAAAAATGTATGGTAAACAGTAGAAACGGAGTGGTCGATCGAAGTCAGCCTACCTAGAACTTATTGATAGACCACAAAAAAAAATTTGACGAATTAAGACAGTACCTAATCCGGTAGCCATTCACCACCCTATCATCAAAATTTCTGCCGAAAGACGTCCACTGTTGGACATAGGCCACCCCCAAGCGTGGCCACAACGACCAGTCTTGTATGCGTCTCGCAAATTTCTCCCGCAACCCGCACCAGGTCATCGGTCACAAGACACAAAAGATTTATCTGATAAACTAATTGTAGTAATGTACAAGTCCATATAAAACAAAAAACTTTTATGTATGTGATATATAAATATAGGAAATACAGATCCTAGCTAGTAGGTACTTCCTATATCCACGTGGAGTTCCCTTACTGCTCTCGAACTGAATTAGTGTTATTAGCAATTCTAAGAGGGTTCAATTAGAATTGTTAATAACACTTCTGTTTTCGCGTATATTAAGGAATTAAGCTAGCAACATTCTGCTCAACATTTCAAGGAAGATTTTTAAATATTTATTATTCTATAAGTACAGAATATTTTTAGGTAAACTGAATTTGATAATACTTATTTACAAGCCTCACATTTTTCTTAGATATCTATAAGTTCTTTTAAACCAACAATGAAATATAGAACTTTATAAAAATATAATCTGTTATCGAGTTGGTTTTATGACAGTAACTTCTGTACAAGTTTCAAGAGAATAAATTTTATTACTAAACCTAATGGTATCTTGTCTTTAGCTTTTTATTGTACAGAATAATAATAGCATTGTCTCAAGGACGTTAAAATGAGGTCGACAAGACTACGGCCAGAGATAAATAAATTGCTGGAGTTGTAGAAATAAGGCTTTTTATAAAGCGACTTTGTAAAAAGCTCTTCTGAGTACAGTACGGCCGGCGAAAGATGGCGAGAGTGAAGTTAGCCTCTAGCAACTTTCGCGCTTGTGTATTCGTAAAAAAATAAGTGGTTTACAAAAATAAAGGCCAATAACCGTTAATTACAGCATTGAAAATAGCAAATGGAACTTATTTTGTTAAATTGTTTATTTTCTTAAGAGTATTAAAGCGCTAAAGTTGCTAGAGCCTAACTTCACTCTCGCCATCTTTCGCCGGCCGTACTATAGCTTTGGTTTTGCATTCAAACATCGCAATGGCTTTATATGAGTAAATCAAGGAAAATTTTTCAGGGTTGGTTTAGCATTCGCTTCAACCAGAACGGAAGAAGTTATTTGATTATTTTCCACACAAGAAAAAGGTCTGTTTAAGTTTCCAACTCACAACCTTTCTTTGGGCGCCGTTTGCTATGTTAGGCGCCAAATAAATTTGCAATAACAGTCACCTCGTGCTTCAGAAAGTTCGTAAAGCTGTTGGTCCCAGTTATCATTCGTAGATCTTTGACTGTCGTTAGAGGTAGTCAGATTAATCAGACCATGAATCAATCAATCAATCAATATTATTTATTTTTTGTCACAGATGGTTTAGTTAAAATAAATATTCAAACACAAGCCATCACACACAGCCGCCATATAAAACTATCTGTATTAAAATTGCTAACGTAATTACCCTTTTGATAGATACATACCTATTTTTCGGCGTGCGCGCTTTCTCCCACTCCTTGTAGACCTTATTTTCGATATTTACAGACTACTTGAAGAAGTTTGATTATTTACGTTCTTGGATAAATTTCCTATAAATAGAACGCGTGATATTTTATAATCTAACTCACTTCAAATCAGTAAATACATTTAGCGCGAATTGAATTTAAATCATCGTTTTAGTTCATTCAACGTAATGACGATGACAAAGACGTTTTTTGACAGATGTTTAGCTTCAAATGCATTAAGTGATTTGTGGTGTAACTGGGTCAAAGTATATAATAGTGTTTACTACTTGTGTACTAACCTGTCGTCCGCGAGAGCAGTGTGACCGCGGTTACCAGAGAGATGAAAGTTACCACGTGATCGCTGATAGGGACAGCCAGCAAATGGGCAAGATTTTTCATGACCGACCTGCAACAAACATTTTTTAGTTATTAAAACAGTCATAGCCAATGACTATGATAACTCCTTACGTAATCTTAGAGAGTTCAACACAATTTAAAATATTTGATATCTATAGAGGCCTTGCATTGTACATTTAATCGATATTCTGAATGACGACAATTTTTCTCTACAACTTTTAAGGGTTTTACAAAAACACGTGTTTCCTGGAAAAAATTTTGTGAAATATTCGAATAAATCACGGAATTACCGAATGCCAACAGAGTTTTCAGGTGTAAATCTCTCTTTTTTCGCGTTGCCTCTTTTTCAAACATAGCGTTGAATTGGGTTAGATGAAGCAATAAGCTTTTAAATTATGCTCGACTTTGACGATAGGCGAGTGAGGAAGGGCCGTCTTAATGAAAACTAAAACTGCATCATTGGATTTATTAAAGAAAAGAGAAAATTCTTCAGTCGATAGAGCAACCGTAACGTTCCGGTTACTTTTCGACTGTCATTTGCGATCTGCTTGACAAAATCTGAAAACTGTAAGTAGTTACGTCACAAAAAAATGTGATTCGGAAAAATCTTCGTATCTCAATTCGGAATTAAATTGTTTTAATAGGTAAATTTGTACGGAAGCGCCCATTTGCGCCTCAGTGTGCGAGTCCGACTCGCAATTGCCCGGTTTTTTTATTTAGCACAGCAAAATACCCCTTAATACTGAAATACGTTAATCCTTTCACTCTGTCTTCTCACAGAACCGCAAACTTTCTAATAATATCGTCTTCCATTCATCAGCAAACAAATCCAGTCCAGGGTTAGTCTCCACAAGAGCGTTGAGCATCATTAGCAAACGCGATATAGGAGAGGTGGATCGAGCTACAGTGCGACAAAATAGGACATTAAATAATTTATGCTTTCTAAAGCGATTTTAATTATTCCAAACAAATAATTGACACAATTATTCCGCATGTAAGTCGGACGCATCAGTGAAACCATTAATAATTTTATAGGCTGTCGTAATTGGGTCAACAGTTATTAAGTAATGTAAAGGGTTTACCGTATATAGTGCAGTGCCTAGGGGTGTGTGTAGGTCTAGAGGGCGCGCGGGATGGTGGCCGCGTCGCTCGCTGGCCGCGCGCGCTCCTCTCTCCAGTTTCGGCACGCGCGCAACATCTGCGTCAGCCCTCAGCCGCGTCTGTGCAACAAACATCCTTAGGTTAATCATAATAAAGTATGAATGTTTATTGTTCCACTTCGGGTCAAAGGAATCCCTCTCCGTTTTCAGCACACTTTCTCCTCTGTAATCCCATCGCTAGGAATCAAATTTGGGCTAAACTTCCAACCATCTTCCATCTGATTTGTGGTATGTCATAACTATGCTAAAATATTGTTACAGGCTTATTGAGCGAGAGCCTGAATGTAAGTAATAATACCAGATTGGTCGCCGGGAACTTCCCAGTGGTTACCAAACAGCCCCCACGCAATCAGCCTTTGCGAACAAAAAACTCAAGAGTAACTTCTCAAAATAATTTGTTACTAACTCATGTTTATGAAGTTTAACTTATTATTTTCGAGTGCGTTGAAAATGTTCGTTATATACACGTGGATAATTGTAATTGCAGTACTCGTAAATGACCTCGCCTTCGGTTCCAGCGTTCATTCCGTCTCGGCTAAAATGTACTATTGTAGTAGAGACGGTTTCACTAGGTAGGACAAATTTACTTGGACGAGGGCCGGACAGAAGGCATAATCAGTAAAACCTTGAAGTAATAATACAATTGAAATCCTAAACACTATGGCATACGATGAAGACACCAATCAGTACCGTACAATTAGTTCGGTATATATTATCTATTTATGGGTTTCTGATATGCTTGTTTACATTATCGTAGAAATAGTCTCTATTAACTCCCAGTAGTGGAGGAGGTGTGGCTTTACGCAGTGTGGCGATGTCATACTAACCGGTTCTGATTTGTTTTCAGCTTAAAATAACTTCATAACGATTGAAAATAACTCGTTTTAAATTTCTTAAACGAGAATGAAATCCCTTTGTCTATATTAAAATAATCCCATATAATTATTATAATTATGAAGCCTTGAAGCTTCATACTAATTATTAAATCTTTGAGTAGTTATCACACGGACCGGAAGATGGAATACGACTTATTAATATTGTTCCTAGGACATTAAAGGTATAAGAAGATTACGATGCGTTTGTTTTTCAATGAACGTCCTATGAACTGCTAAAAATGAAATGAGCAATGATTTTTACAAACAAAAAGTGGCTGTGATAACAAATTGTGCCAATCGAATACATCGCAGATCGTAATTTTTTTAAATTAAATTCACAAGAAAAGCTATTGAAATGAAAATACAGTTTAATTTCCTATATAAATTGGTATTACTTAAGTGTAAATAATTGCCAAATAATGGCACAATATTATTAAGCTAATAAGATTATAAAAAAAAGTTATAAAATTTTTAAATCGTGTATTCTCAAAACTCGTTTGTTTGTGAATCACTCACGTCATGTTTTAGGATGTGCGATAAAATATATGGTTTTTAACCGACTTCAAAAAAGAAGTAGGTTCTATGTTCTACTGTGGGTATTTTTTTTTGTATATTCACTGATTTTTCCGGTGGACCGATTTTGAAAATTATTGTTTTGTTGGATAGTCTCAACGAACCAATGTTATTTTTTTACACTATAACATGATATCACGCTCATAAGCTCTGAAGGGGTACGCCAATGTGTACATTTCACCCTGGAGCCTCCTAGTATCACCAATTTTGTTCACATGTTATGGGCTAAATCAATTCGGGCATAACTTTCCTACTAAGTACTAGTTACCACCGGGTAGCCGGTGTAAGGTAGCAACAAATTGTGAAAAATAAAAAACTATTTTACAAAACTAATACCTACTTTTAAGAATTTCAAAATTATTTTAATTTTTGAAATAATCGAATAAAATATCTAAAACAACTTTAATTGAGTTCCAAAATTAAAATTGTTTTGCATGTTTTAATTTGTAAAAACATAGCAGATATCAAAGACCAAAATAAAATAATTATATCAGTTTAATATGTATCTACATAATTTATAGGTTTACTACTAAGTTTAAATAAAACTATTATAACTTTAATTTAAACTAAATGGAGATTTTTTTAACTAAACCAGTGAATATTTGTTTTCCATTCATGGGGAAGGTGCTTTCATTATATTCAGCCTCGATTCCATTCAGCTGAGGCTGGCGGCGACAAGTCTGCCATTTTGCTGGTCTCGCCGTCTCTCACAATGTCGCCCCTTGACAACCCAACGTGACTGCATCCGAGATATCTTATAAAACATTTTGAATATTGTCACCAAGATTTAATTATAGTTAGTCCATCGATTGTTAACATTCTCTGGTTTAATTTCAAACCTAATTTGATGATGATTGTATAAACCTAACTCAATTTTTTTTTTTGGAAAATTAATCAAACCTAAGTAGGTACTTAGTACCTACTTTTTTAAATAATAATTTTCAATTTTTTTAAATATTGAACTTTAAAAAAAGAACTGTATTTTATGATTAATTGTAAATGTGCATAAATAAGTAGTCAATGTTATATATTAAAACTGCTACGAAAGTAATTACTTTATAAGTAAATGATTAGTAATAATATTTTTTTATAAAATGTATAAAAGTTTTTATGATGTTAATAGTAATTTATACTTGTTGGAATCTTGTTTGTTGGTCATATAAATAAACACGGAAAATCCATTTTCTAACCGACTTCTTAGATATACATAGATATATATATACGTACCTATATGTAGATATAGGTACTATTTATTTAGTACTGCAAGTCATGTCTAGCACAAGAATGCAAAACGAATATTCAAATATAAGTTGTTAAAAAAACGAGCTTAGATATAGATAGAGATAATATAGGTGCATGATCTCAGTCAAGTTTCTGGTCGCTTCTCTTATATAAGTATTTCAAGCGATAGTGCTATTTATTACGTTAAGTGCGGCGAATGTGTTAAGAGCTCCACGAAAATGTCGTTGTTTTATTTGACGATTGGGCTGACAGTGTTAGTTTACGCTCTATACTATTATTTTACAAGGACATTTAACTACTGGAAGAGCCGAAATGTGCCCGGACCGGAACCAACCATATTTTTTGGCAACATGAAGGAATCCGCCCTTCGCAGAAAAAATAAAGGCGTGGAGATGCAAGAAATTTATGACATGTTTCCAAACGAAAAAGTGGTGGGTGTATATAGAATGACAACACCTTGTCTCCTTATACGAGATCTGGATATTCTGAAACACGTCTTTATTAAAGATTTCGAAGTGTTCACTGATCGTGGTATTGAATTCAGCAAACAGGGATTAGGACAGAATTTGTTTCACGCGGATGGAGAAACATGGAGAGCCTTGAGAAATCGGTTCACCCCTATTTTTACATCAGGGAAATTAAAAAGCATGTATTATTTGATGTACGCTGGCGCTAATCAGTTTTTGGACTACGTTACCACAGAATGCCAAAGTAAGAAAGAGTTTGAAGTGCACTCCCTTCTTCAGACATACACATTATCTACGATCTCTGCTTGCGCTTTCGGTATGAACTTCGATAATCTTAGCGATAAATTAGAGACCTTGAAACTTGTAGACAAGTTCATCTCGGAACCGACATATGCAAATGAATTAGATATGATGTATCCTGGGCTTCTGGCATCTCTGAACCTCTCCATTATTCCAACTCCAATACAGAAATTCTTTAAAATTCTTGTAGATGATATAATAACTCAAAGAAATGGCAAACCATCAGGCCGCCATGATTTTATGGATCTTATACTGGAACTCCGTGAACTGAGAGAGATTAATAATGCAAAATTCGGAAATAGTGCAGCTACTATTGAAATAACTGATGATGTGATAGCGGCGCAAGCTTTTGTATTTTATGTAGCAGGATATGAAACTAGTGCAACCACCATGGCCTACTTGATGTATCAGCTAGCATTAAACCCAGACATCCAAAACAAATTGACGGCAGAAGTTGACGACGTTATTGAAGCGCACAATGGAGAAGTAACGTACGATACCATAAAGGATATGAAATATATGAACAAAGTTTTCGATGAGACTCTTTGTATGTACTCAATATCAGAGCCACTGCAACGAAGAGCTACAAAAGAATACAAAGTACCCGGTACTGATCTGGTGATTGAAAAGAATACTACTGTGTTAATATCACCGAGAGGTATTCAGTACGATGAGAAATATTATCCTAAGCCTGAAGTATTTAACCCTGATAGATTTGATGCGGAAGAGGTGGGCAAGCGACACCCGTGCGCTTATTTACCATTTGGAATCGGACCAAGGAACTGCATTGGTGAGTTGTTCACTGCAATATAATTTACTCGTAATTATCAACGTCGTTAAGCCTTATAATGTTCCCACTTTTAGGACTCAGGTTTCCTGTCTAGGAGAGGAAATGAGTTGTAATCCACCACACGGGCCCAATGCGGATTGGTCAACGTGATCATCAGAGATCACGTTGACCAATCCGTATAAACATTGTATAATAATAATATAATTATCTGATGTCGCTGACAGTTGGCATTCAAGATGTGATAACAATATTTTATTGCGACATTTAGTGTCAGAACAATATTGATAGTGTATTTTAGAGTTATATTTTTTCCCATTTATTACGATTTTTGACTAAATACAAACCGTAGTCAAGCATTAACTCTGCCTCGATACTTAATTATTCGGTTTAAGGTTACATTTTACAATTTTGTTATTTTTGTAATGTTTGTATTTATTTTTAGGAATGCGGTTTGCCAGACTTCAGTCTCAACTGTGCATAGCGATGATGTTGTCTAAATTCAGAGTAGAGCCATCGAAGAACACCGAAAGGAATTTAAAGGTCGCTCCAGACAGATTCATCATCGGACCGGACGGAGGAATACGTCTCAATATAATTCCTAGAAAGTTAAAAGCTTAAGAAAACGTTCAGGTTCCAACGTCATTGTCATATGCCATAACATAATGCCATATGCCATAACTTTTTACAAATTTAAGGCCCAAATGTTTTCTTTTATTTATTTTATATTTTAAATATAGTGAATTTATTTTACAAACAGCAAAAATAATTACCGTTTATCACCATAATATAGGTATATGTCAATAATATCAGCGTAAAGATAAGATTGCTAACCATTATAGATTTTAAAGATTTGCGATTATTCAACAAGCGAAACTTATGGTTATCAATTTTAATGATAAAAAAATGTAAACTTTACGCCCATTAACCCGGTTAGCTGTCGACATGATCATTTCATCATTAAAATTTAACTCTGTATATGTTACTTTTGTTATTAATGATAATATATTATGTTTTTTTAATAATAATAATCACATAGTTGTTATAATGTGATTATTATTATAGTCTTACATACTATCTTATCAGTGCAACAGCACAGTAAGATTTTAATATTTTATGGATTGATTGCTTAAGATTGGGAAGCATTTGGAATTTTTTTTGACGTACTCTCCGATATGCAGCTATTATGCTCCATTCCACTCTAGTTTTAGGTTACAATTAGGTAAGATTTGTTAATGTGAGTCCATAGACCTCCTTGTAAAGTATGAATAAAACAGATAGTGATTCGGGATTTTCCCATCGAAGCAACGTGAGATAGTATTAAAGTGCTAAAACTTGTGTATTTGTAGACATCGCATCAATATGAAAAATTTAGAAATTAAACATAATAAATAGTATAAATTCAGAAGAGTTACACCAAATCGCTTGCTAAAAAACTATCGTAAGGTTTTCATAGACCTGTATTCCCGAAACCTGCCGGATCCAGGATGCCGTATCCCATTTCACGCTAAACCCGAACCTATACGGTAGCACGTCTTTCGAACAAAGACTTTAACAATCGGATCAACAACAAAAGTTTGCATAAAAATTACAATTATAAAAAGTTCTGTGCTTGTTATCTGTGTGTTTGTAAATTGTGTATTTTTGTTTACAAGGTGCATCGTGTATTAATAAGTACTAATGTATAGGTAATCAAACGTATAGGTTAAGTTTTCCGTTCGTAAACTATTTTGTACAGCTAATTGATGCTACTTTTCAGTGTCGGGTAAGAGCTCAAAACTTTCCGAGTTTAAATGTCAGGGAACGGTTGTGATTATTTTTAATTATTGTGTTTCTTACAAATTACAATACTGTTAAAGCACTGCTGGGAGATACTATTATTATTTTGTATTGTTATTGTAATTTTTTAATTATTATTAGGTCTACCTACCAAAAAAACAGATTTGTTATGGGGTTAATATATTGATATGTTGATGTTATATAATAATATGTTGATATTAATATGTGATGTAATAAAATCGAAATTGTTTAAGTAATTTGACTGTGTAAGTAGTTTATAAATTTATTTCCTGAATATACTATTCTTTTTTTTTTTAAATTGATATAATTTATTGCTTGACTGAGATTCCACCTGATGGCAAGCAGTGATGCAATCGTTGATGGTGAGGACATTATAAATATTGAATGAATAAATATAGGTAAATATTGTAGTGACATTGTATCAGAAACAATTTTTTTCTCATAAAAAAGGCTCCAAATAAGTCTCTTTTCAGACAGTCTGATGCAGGTGGTGGAATTTATTTTAGATCAATGACATATTTAATGCTACCAACTGCATCCGATATTATACAGGCGGGTTTTTATTTTTAATTTTCAGTTTTTATAATTTAATTTGTGTCCTTCCGTCCGTCCGCGTAATATAAAGTTATGTAACGCATTGACGTACTCGAAATCGGTTTCTGTATGTCAAAATCATATTTTTTGTTTCAGTATTTTTCTTATTCCTTCACAAACCTATCTTTTACTTAAAACCTATTATTTGTAAATTTACTAGGTACATATTAACATATATTCATTTACCACACACCTAATAAAGCTGATTTACATCCGTACACTAAACTTAAAGTTCAACTGAAAACCAGCGTGGGATAACTACTTTGTACTTGTCTGGCATTTTGTTGAACTAAACCGTGAGACAGACAATGTTATCGTTTTAAATTTATGTTTATATTATTGACTAATTCCTTCGTTATATGTATCTGTGTGCCAAATAATCATGTTTTCTTTCTTTCTAAACCAACCATTAGAATTTAAATTCATAATCGTTTTAATTCAGTATTAAACTCAGAAATACACTGGAGTACCGTTCCTACTTTCTACAATCAATCATCGAGTTGCTGGCTTCTGATTGAAATCTTATGTCTTGGCTTTATCTACACTAAAGGGTTGACCGGACGGTTGCAAACTAGCGTTCCAACCAAGGTAACATTGGATTGTGTGTTTGGTTTGTGTTGCGGCTACATGGATGTAAACCACGCGCCAACACGGTGAAGGTCATGGATTACAACTGCTGTCTACACGGATTGAAACTAGCAGGGTCACCTTGGTTGGGACGTTGGTTTGTAAACATCTGGTAACCCCATTATATTATAAAGAGGTAAAGTTTGCTTTTTTTGTTTGTAGGTGGTAATCGGTGAAAGTACTGGTCTAATCGCAAAAATTTTTTCACCGATAGAAAGCTGCTTTATTCCTGAGTGACTTAGGCTATAGTTTGTGTACGCGGGCGACGCTTATAATTTATTATTAGGTACTAATTATGGAACTGTTACTTTTAGGAAACATATATCTTCTTTATGTACTTACGATTTACCTATGTCGTAACATTATTGCGTAGTTACTAAACTCTCATGCCGTATCTTGTTATTTACTTTTTATTAACAAGGTCTATAAGACTATTTACGAGAAAGAGATACCTACCTGTTTATTAAGAGTTATTTTGGTTGTACGTTTCTTGTTTAGTCTAAATATGATAAAAAAATATGAATATCTATTATATTCAAGACAGAATTGCATATTTTTTAAATGTTTTTTTTACCTAAACCTATTATCTACACTAGACTCTAGAGATATTTTATTCATTCATAAGTGGTGTTATTACGGACATACTTACTCATTTCAACACGTCGGTTGTATTTTTTTGTAAAAAGATTTTTAATTCCTTTTCTAAGTTTATTATTATTTTCTTGTTTCCACTTTTACCCCACACCTAAAAAAAAATTAAAGTCGATTTACATGACGGCGGAGTTCTGAAAAACAGACATAAAAAATGGCAACAAATAAATAAATTCGTTAGTTTCTGTTTGTTGATATATGTTATTTCTTATCAGCATCCAGATAACCTTGTGGTAATTAAGTTCCGTGGATAGTATATAACATCATGGCGAGCGATTATTCTTTCATATCATCGTTTACGGTGAACCTGTTGAGAGCTCCTCAAAATGTCGGTATTTTATGTGTCAGCAGTGTTAATAGTGTTAATTTCCGCTCTATACTATTATTTTACAAGAACATTTAACTACTGGAAAAGCCGAAATGTTCCCGGTCCGGAACCAACTGTGTTTTTTGGCAACTTGAAGGAATCCGCCCTTCGCAAAAAAAATTTGGGCGTAGTGATACAAGAAATCTATGACAGTTATCCGGACGAAAAAGTCGTTGGTATTTACAGAATGACAACACCTTGTCTCCTTATACGAGACTTGGACATTTTAAAACATATCATGATTAAAGACTTCGAAGTGTTCTCCGATCGCGGCGTGGAATTCAGCAAAGAAGGATTAGGACAAAATTTGTTTCACGCTGATGGAGATACATGGATAGCCTTGAGAAATCGGTTCAGCCCCATTTTTACATCTGGTAAATTGAAAAACATGTTTTATCTTATGGATGAGGGTAGCAATAATTTTGTAGACTATGTAAGCGCTGAATGTCAAAAGAAAAATGAGTTTGAACTGCATTCCCTTCTCCAGACATACACTGTATCTACAATCTCCGCCTGCGCTTTTGGTGTTAACTATGATAGTCTCAGTGACAAACTGCAAGCGCTGAAAGTTGTTGACCGAATAATTTCATCACCAAGTTTTGCTGTTGAATTAGATATGATGTTTCCAAAACTTCTCAAAGCACTCAACCTTTCTATTTTTCCAACTTCTGTGAAAAATTTCTTTAAACATCTTGTAGACAACATTATTACTCAGAGAAATGGCAAACCATCAGGCCGAAATGACTTCATGGATCTTATACTGGAACTCCGTCAAATGGGAGAAGTCAATAGCTCAAAATTCGGCAGAAATGCAGCCTCGGTTGAAATAACCGACGATATAATAGCAGCGCAAGCTTTCGTATTTTATGTAGCTGGATATGAAACCACTGCTACTACCATGGCCTACATGCTGTACCAACTAGCATTAAATTCGGATATCCAAAGTAAACTGACAGCAGAAATTGATGAAGTCATTCAGGCGCATGACGGAAAAGTGACATACGATACCGTAAAAGAAATGAAATACTTGAATAAAGTATTTGATGAAACTCTTCGTATGTATTCGATAGTGGAACCACTGCAAAGAAAAGCGGTTAGAGAATATAAAATACCCGGTACAGACGTGGTTGTTGAAAAAGACATGATAGTGCTAATATCCCCGAGGGGTATTCATCATGACGAGAAATATTACAGCAACCCTGAAGTATTTAACCCTGACAGATTTGATTCGGAAGAAGTGGGTAAGCGTCACCCTTGCGCTTACTTGCCATTTGGAATAGGACAAAGAAATTGCATTGGTAAGTAAACATAATCAGACACTTATATCATGAAATATTCAATGATCAATCATGAAATTATAAATTGTGATTACGATACTGGCACGTTGCTTGCTACCTGTAGTAAGGGTGCTTTTCCACCAGAGATGTGCTATGCTACGTTGCTATGGATGCGTTTGATATCCACCAATCATAGTCATTGCTTAGCACTGGTGGAAACGGATTCAACTAAGATATGTTTTTTATACGGATGGATGCGTGCTATGGATGGTCGCGAGTGGTGTAGCTATGTGCCGCTTCCCTACTATAGATACATTGCTTAGTTCGAGCTGCGCATCTTCCTCGCGCAGCTACTTTGCGGCGGCGCATCTTCATAGCACATCTTACTCGCACCGCTACATAGCTTATATCAGTGAAAACGGTCACATAATTTCACAGCATAGCTATTATATCCTTGCAGCATAGCTGCATAGCACATCTCTGGTGGAAAAGCAACCTTAATCAACTATTTTTTTTAAGTATTCAAGCTATATATATACGTACTACATGCTAACGCATGTAGTGCGCTTACTTGCCATTCGGAATAAGACCAAGGAATTGCATTGGTTAGACACTCATATCATGAAATATTCAATGATCAATCATGAAATTATAAATTATGATTACGATACTGGCACGATGCTTGCTGCCTATAGTTAATCAACTATTTTTTTTAAGTATTCAAGCTATATATATACCTACTACATGCGTTACCAAGACTTGAATAATATAAAGATTATAAAGTAATATGTACGTGATGTCAAGAATTTGAATTAAACCGGTTGTAAGCCACATCATAAAGGTGGCCAAAACAAACAATTTATTTTATCTGTGTTATCTTACAATAAAAATTGTTTTAAAAATAAGACGGTTCTATTGTTGCACTTTAACATTTATATTATTTACTCTTTCAGGAATGCGGTTTGGCAGACTTCAGTCTCAATTATGTGTAATCAAGATTTTGTCAAAGTTTAAAGTGGAACCTTCGAAAAATACTGTCAGGAATTTAGGAGTTGCTCCGGGAAGAGCTCTGATCGGACCCGAAGGAGGAATACATCTTAATATTGTACCCAGAAAATTGAAAGCCTAAGAAAAAAAAGGTATACCTCTTCACGGTGATAACAAATTGAACCACTTGTCATTATACGAGGAATATGAACTAAGAATCAAGCCAGGTATGCACAACTGATCTCACTTAGGCATACCTGCATAGTATACTTTTGCGATTCTTCCCTAAACATATTATAAAACAGAGTCCCCTGCCCGCGCCGCGTCTACCTGTCTGTTTACTATAAACTCAAAAATGAGTTTTCATGCCGTTTTTACCAATAGATAGTCAGTCAAAGTCAAATATTTGTTACACATAGGTATAATGTTATAATATTGTTTACTAACACTATGGATCTTTTGTTGTCTGTGGAATAAATAAATTATTATTATTATAATATAGTACATGGTGTTAATTATAAAATCTTGACTCACTATGTGCTGATTTGTTAGGCATACAAATAGGGCATACAAGACAGAGTGATTCATGAGAAAGGTTTACATGTATAATACATGAATATTATGGTAGAAATATTCGAGAATTTCTAAGATTTTAACACCAGTGCGAAGCGAAGCTTGATCGAGTCGCTTATACATATTACATAGGTATACTTCTAATTCTTAGACATAATATATTATGTTAGTACAAATATTTTGATATTTATATTGTTGTTATTTTTAATAGCTTGAAACGGCGACTCTGTAAATGTATTGTTAAAATATGAGGGCACAGTTCGCCTGTCTGTACATTTATCCATACTGTGATTTAATTAAATATTTGTGCTCAACTATTTGAGATTATTTGTATATAGGTACTTAAATATTACACCGTAATTTAGTAACAGTATTGAAATTATTTATAAGTAAAACTAGTATATATTTTTAATATTGGTTATATATTATTAATACCTTTACCAACTATTACTTATTTTGTGCCCCTACAATCTGCGGATCGTAATCAGGGGATTTTTAATAAAATAAAAATGATTATTTTCCAAAAAAACGATTTATTTTAATTCCCTTTAAAATAAGTTCAATATCTTCTGATTTTTAACCGACTTCAAAAAGGAGGAGGTTATATGTTCGGTTGAATGTATGTTTTTTTTTTTTTTTTATGTATGTTCACCGATTTCTCGGTCAATGGTGGACCGATTTTGAAAATTTTTTTTTTGATTGAATAGTTATGCTTCCGAATTGGTCCCATAGAAATATTGTTATGATCTGATCATGAACTTCGAAGATATGGAACAGAACTCCTCATAGGATCACAGCAGAACCGTCGTAACAAGCAAAATTGATTTGTTTATACGTGTAGTCGATGACTGACTGAAAGTAGAGGGGGAATATATCGAACTGATCTGATGATGAAGCCTGAAGTTAGGCACCGGAACTCTGTAATAAATTAATGTAATCTAACCGTGTTTGGGATAATTAGAATTGTCATGAGATGCACTCTGGCTATAAGGTATTTAAGTTTGGCTGAGGGGTACTTTTTAGTGGTGGTACCATAACTAAAAAGTGTAAAATAAAAAACTTTTTACAAAAAAAAAATACAACCGACTTCAAAGTAAAAAAAAACACTGAAAAGTGCAAAATAACTTTAATTTCGGAAGTCGGTGTTAAATAACGAAGAGACAAAACTATTATAGAAACACCGACTTCCGAAATTAAAGTTATTTTGCACTTTTCAGTGTTTTTTTTTACTTTGAAGTCGGTTGTATTTTTTTTTTGTAAAAAGTTTTTTATAATGAATTACTTTCATCTAAACGAATATCATAATAGAGGTAAATAATCTGTGTAGGTTCAGATTCGACATCGAAAATTCTTTTACTGATTTCTATTAGTAAACTAAACTATCGCTGAGCATCATCGATAACGTTTTTTCCTGTCAGAGACACCACAAGAGCACAGCCATGGGAAAGAGCAATCATTTGATTTGTTTTGAAAGCCGTAATTACATCCAAGCAGCCATTCTGTGCAACAAACAAAGTATTGCAAAATATCGGTAAATTAATCTGATTTTTTGTTACAATGTTATTCTTGCAGAACATTGTGCTTAGGGGAAACATTTAGATTATTTGTTCTTGGGTTATATTGGTCTTTAAATAAATAAATTCTTAAACGAACATAAACCTCACATCACACTAATATCCCCGCCGAGCAGAGCACCACCGTGTTCTCGTGGGGGCTGATCGGCGGCAGCGATCTCTCGCGTCGTGCCTTGGTACAGGCCATGGTCCGGAGCGAACAGGAGTGGCAGGTGGCGCAAAAGAGGCGGCCGCACGCGAGGGAACGACCCTCACACCCTAGCCTACGGGATTTCGATCCCGATTGCCAGCCACCGTAAGCGCGAGCTTGCGGACGGAAAGCAATGGGTAGCTCGCCGTCCGACCGTCCGGTAACCGTCCGGATCCAGCCCAAGTCGTCGACGACGCGTAGCACGCGCGCCTCAAGGAGATGTCAGCAAACCGTAGGGGCTCAGCAGGGTCGAAGCTTACTGGGGCCATGGGTTATGCGAAAGTGAACAGGAGTGGGTTTTAGTAAGTAAAAGTTTGACACGCCCTCTCGCTCCGCCCAAGGGCGCGAAATGACATAAGAAGATTTCCCACCAAAAAAAAAACACGCTAATATTAAAAAGCCGAAAGTTTATGTGAGTTTGTATGTACGCTTGTTACTTCTTTACAAACAAACGGATTTTTATAAAATTTAATACACGGTCAAACCAGGTCCTGAAATAGCACATAGTATTTTACGGTACGGTACTTTATGGTACGGTACTTTTTATCCCGGGGGTATATTCTCTTGGCACAATTTGATACTGTCGCGCGGATGGAGCCACTAGGTGAAGATGTTCCGTTAGGGCTATATTTCACCGGGACTTCCAGAAAAAATGGAACCCTTATAGGATCACTTTGTTGTCCGTCTGCATGTCTGTCCAGACCCTTTATCTCGGGAATGCGTGGAAGTATCGAGTTGAAATTAAAAGCATATACTCAGGTCTGCGGTCTTTTGAAGCTGTGAAAAAATCAAACTTCTGAGTTAACGAAAAAAAAGATACGGCCGTTTATGTCGCAAAAAACGTATATTTCGGCATTCTCAAGGGAATCAAAAGACAGAATCCTAGTACAGGAAAAAAATTGGGGAATGAAACTTTCGCCATAGGTGCACAGCTAGCATATTTTTTTCTTTTTGCCAAAAATGAAACCTAGGCCATATCTTAAAGGTCTGTATGAAAAATCAATAACAAAAAGAATTAAGCCTACCAACCGTAACAAAAGGAAGTTAAAGACTGTTTAGTAAATTGCTATTGTATTTTTACAAGGCGTTATTTTTCTTAAATAAAAATACTCCATGTCTGATATTTCTAATATATCTGCTCATGTCATTCTATACCGTTACTATGTGTGTTAAATGTACAAAATAAAGATTATTATTATTATTATTTTAAGTTTCGCATTGATAAATATACTTCACGGCAACTCTAATGAATTATTCCGCGTCTTTTACTTCCGCCTAGATCATCGGGTGTAGTAGGGGGCGCTTAGCGTTGCAAAGAACCCGAGGTCCAAAGTCATTTTAAAAACTCGAAATATTCCATGTCTGATATTTTAAACCTTAATCAAATCAGAGCTCATTTCGTGGCAATGACTGCAAATGTTCCCGACCTAGGAAATCTTTCTATACTCGACATAAATGACTTAATAAGCTCTAGGGACGTACGGTCTACCAACTAAGTCAGGCCAGTAGTTATTATGGCAAACTGAACATATTGAACTATACAGGAAAGACAGATTAGATATTTCGATTCTAGATATATTCAACATCGATGTTATCAATCTATGTCTGCTGTGTAATCGAATCCAATCGTACTTCGTGTGTCTTTTGAAAGAAGGGCTTAATAATGACTTAGCAGCAATAAAAGGGCGTTACTGTTCCTGTATATTTGGGAAACACGCTATTAAAGTGTTTCGATTATTACCTACCTATAACGTGTGACTACGGCTTTTCTTTTTGTTCTATTCTTGTTTTTCTAGTTACTTTGTTTATTTCAGCATCTTGAAAATCTTGTTTCATACTTTTTCAGCGTCTTTTTTTGTCGTAGTCGGGTTTTAGTTTTTTACTTTTTTTATATTTGAAAGATTTTGGTTTTAAATCACTGTGCTTCTATACTATTTATTTTGGTATGAACAAGTGAAGTCCTTTCAAATGATACCAACACGACGTCGTATTTATCTTATTTTTTTTAACACAATACTTTTTGTCCACTAGAGGGCGCCACATTGAATTTTGATGATATTTTTTTATAAGTATCAGTGAAGCCCTTTCAAATGATATGAAACACGGTGTACTTATTTATATATTTTTTTAAACATGACTTTTTGTCCGCTAGAGGGCGTCACTTTAAATTTGAGCAATATTTTGGAAATGTACAAGTGAAGCCCTTTCAAATGATACCAAACACGGCGTATTTATCTCCATTATTATTTTTAACGCATTACTTTTTGTCCGCTAGAGGGCGCCATATCGATTTTTGTGACACGTCACGTAGCCTATGTTTAGCGGACAATTAAAACGGTTCTAACGATACCTCATACGTCGAGTTCCGATAAGTAGATTAGGAGCTATGAGGGAACAGATGAACATACTCACATCCATATATAGCCTGTCAAAATCATAACCCTCCGTAGTCGGGTAAAAAGGAGAAACTGACTGACTGACATATCAACGCACAGCCGAAACTACTGGGACTAGGAGGGTGAAATTTTGCACAAGGTTTACTTTTACGACGTAGACGAGCACTAAGTAAGGATTTTTTTTAAATTCACCCCCTAAGGGGATGAAACGGGGTTCCAAAATTGGTATGGAGAAATCTATTTTCACGCGGGCGAAGCCGCTGGCAGAGCTAGTAACTGATAAAATGTAAAAATCCGGACAAGCAAAACATCATCCTATTTGACCAAAAAGCCAACTATGTCAATAAGTCAAGCTTAACTTTATGTGCACCACAGGTAATTGTTAACCCCCCCCCCCTCCCTATGTTAAAAATGGTCAATTAAACATATCATAAAGCAAACACAATCAAGAACTTTTTATATCCGATTGTTATGATAATAGCATATCATAGTCGGCCTTATAATGTTCCCACTGTTGGGACTCAGGCCTCCTCTCTAGGAGAGGGAATGGGCCGTAATCCACCACGCGGGTCCAGTGCGGGTTGGTGGATGTCACATGTCTTCGAATTTTTGGTTCTAGTACATGCCGGTTTCCTCACGATGTTTTCCTTCACCGTTTTGAGAGCAGTGGTGATGAAATAAATTACACAAAGTAATGCACCTGGCTGGGTTTGAACCCACAACCTACAACTCGTAAGTCGGAGCCGTTACCACTCGGTCACCACTGCTCTTGATCTCTCTCTGCGCTGTTATGATAATAACTTCAGATAATTTTACCGAATATTAATTAAAGAGATTTGATCTTTAGCCTAAACTAACCCTAACGATTTGGTGATCTTACATAGAATCATAAAACGTTAGCTTGTTACTTACAAGCTAACATTTTCGAAATCAAGCTCTATTGATGGGTATATAAAGTCATATCAAGCAAGTAATTCATATCATTTTTACCGGTGAATGTGTTAAGAGCTCCTCAGAATGGCGATATTTTTTGTGTCAGTGTTAATAGTGTTAATTTCCGCTCTTGCTATTTTACAAGAACATTCAACTACTGGAAAAACCGGAATGTGCCCGGACCGGAACCAATTGTATTAGTCGGGAACCTAAAGGAGTCAGCACTTCGCAAAAAAAATCTGGGCGTAGTGATACAAGAAATATATGACATGTTTCCGGACGAAAAAGTGGTCGGTGTTTATAGGATGACGTCACCGTGTCTTCTTATACGGGACTTGGATATTTTAAAACATGTTTTAATTAAAGATTTTGAGGTATTCACTGACCGTGGTATTGAATTCGGCAAAGAAGGATTAGGTCAAAATTTTTTCACAGCTGATGGAGAAACTTGGGCAGCTTTGAGGAACCGCTTTACACCCATTTTTACATCTGGCAAATTAAAAAACATGTTTTATCTAATGCATGAGGGTGCTAATACATTTGTGGACTACATCGGCGCCGAATGTCAAAAGAAGCAAGAATTTGAATGCACTCCCTTCTTCAGACATACACGTTGTCTACGATCTCTGCCTGCGCATTCGGTGTTAACTATGATACTCTCGGTGATAAATTGAAGGCCCTGGAACTAGTAGACCAAATAATAACGACCACAAGTTATGGAAATGAATTAATGATGATGTATCCAACACTTCTGAAAACACTTAATCTTTCACTAATTCCAAAACCGATTCAAAACTTTTTCAAAAGCCTTGTGACCAACATTATCATTCAAAGGAATGGCAAACCATCAGGACGACGTCATTTCATGGATTTAATTCTGGAACTTCGTGAAATGGGAGAGATCAATAGCTCAAAATACGGAAACAAAACAACCACTTTAGAAATAACAGAAGAAGTGATGGCGGCGCAAGCTTTTGTGTTCTACATAGCAGGGTATGAAACCAGCGCTACAACCATGGCATACATGCTATACCAACTGGCGTTAAATCCGGACATACAAAACAAATTGACAGCAGAAATTGACGAAGTTATTCAAGCACATAGTGGAGAAGTAACGTACGATACCATAAAGGACATGAAATACTTGAGTAAAGTATTTGATGAGACTCTACGCATGTATTCAATTGTAGAGCCACTGCAAAGAAAAGCTATAAGAGAATACAAAGTACCCGGAACTGATCTGGTGATTGAAAAAGATACGATACTGCTCATTTCTCCGAGAGGTATTCACTACGACAAGAAACCCTATCCTAAGCCTGAAGTTTTTAACCCTGATAGATTTGATGCGGAAGAGGTGGGCAAGCGGCACCCATGCGCTTATTTACCATTTGGACTCGGACCAAGGAACTGCATTGGTGAGTGTAAAAGATACCATTTCTTATTATTTGTGAACATGCACACTGAATTAATAGAACAGCATCAGTGACGGAATGATTTGACACCAAGAGGTTCTCAATATGTAGTTGACATCCAGCTGCGGAGGCACTTTGGGAGAGAACAGTTTTTGATGATTATATTTAATCTGACTTTACAATGACGTGAATTATTATAATCGTATCATTTGATAGCACCAATGATACGATTATAATAATTCATGTAGATACAATATTACCATGAATGGAAAAGTCAAGGTTATCTGTTTAACTTCTTGTTTACAATGCGTAATCCATAGTATAGTTATAGTGTACATATACTTATGGTTGATTATTTTTAGGAATGCGGTTTGGCCAGCTTCAGTCTCAATTATGCATAGCGAAGATTCTATCCAAATTTCGTGTGGAACCATCAAAGAACACTGACAGGAATTTGAAGGTTGCTCCACGCAGGGCGATTATTGGACCAGATGGAGGAATACACCTCAATGTGATTCCTAGAAAGTTAAAGGCTTAAGAGAACTGAGGTTATAATGAGGATCTAGACGAGATTTACCGCAAAGAAAAGCTATACAAGAATACAAAGTACCGTATTATTAACGTATCATTTGACAGCATCAATGTAAAGTAACGAATAATTCGTTACTTTTAATGTTATTATTGTGATTAATCATAAACTTCAAGCTTAAGTTATATAAATATTTTATTCATTTTGATCAATATAATTTTATTTTTATCATTTTATTAACAATCAGTTACAAATAAACGTGAACATGTCCAATCCATATCAACCCGGATTGGTCATGTTCATTATTATAAATTATTACTTAATGTCTACAACAGATGTCTTTTTTTTTTAGGTGGAAATCATCCAATGACATATCCTGCCCTTGGGCGGAGCGAGAGGGTGTGTTAGACTTTTACTATCTAAAACCCACTCCTGTTCCTCCTTTGACTTCGTTCTGGAGCCCCGGGGCGAAAGAGAACCTCGCACAACTCATGGCCCCAGTATGCTTCGACCCTACTGGGCCCCTAAGGTTTTGCTGACACCAAGGCTCGGCGCGAGAGATCGCTGTCGCCGATCGCCCCCACGAGAACACGGCGGTGCTCTGTCCAGGTGGAGTACACCTCTATCGTATGCTCCACCGTGTTCTCCGGACGGTCCACACAATGGTGACACCCGGGCGTTTATTCCGCACGGATCTCTTGCAAAAACCTTCCGAACTTACCATGTCCGGTGAAGATCTACGTCATGCGGAAGGTAAGGACGCCGTGTTATCTTTAAAGCCACTCCTCAAAGAGGGGACTTACCTCCATAATTGTGGTATGCCCAGCCAGTGCTGGCCACCATGAGCTCCCGCCGGAATTCTATCCACCATGCCGCGACTTGGCGCGGCAGCGGAGTTTCTGGACTGTTACCTCCTGATCCCATGGTCAATAAAAAAATAAGTAAATATTCAATGATCAATCATGAAATTATAAATTGTGATTACGATACTGGCCGGTTGCTTGCTTCCTATAGTAAATCAACTATTTTTTTTAAGTATTCAAGCTATATACTCGTATGTACCTACCACATGCAGTACCAAGACTTGAATAATATAAAGATTATAAAGCAGTACGTAATGTCGAGAATTTGAATTAAACCAGTTGTGAGCATCACAATAATGCCCAAAACAAACAATTTATTTTATCTGTGTTATCTTACAATAAACATTGTTTTGAAAATAAGACGGTTCTAGTGTTACACTTTAACATTTATATTATTTACTCTTTCAGGTATGCTACTGAAGTCTGCCAAAGACATCAGTCTCAATTATGCATAATCAAGATTTTGTCAAAGTTTAAAGTGGAACCTTCGAAAAATACTTTCAGGAATTTAGGAGTTGCTCCGGGAAGAGCTCTGATCGGACCCGAAGGAGGAATACATCTTAATATTGTACCCAGAAAATTAAAAGCCTAAGAAAAAAAAGGTATACCTCTTCACGGTGATAACAAAGTGAACCACTTGTTATAATGACAAGTGGTTCACTTTGTTATCACGAGGAATATGAACTAAGAATAACGTTAGCCAGATATGTTTATGTAATCACATTTAAGCATACCTGCGTAGTATACTTTTACGATTCTTCCACGTATTGTGGCGTCTAAGAAGGTCACATACTCGTTGGCTTGCATACTGACAGCGTAGTTATTTATACCTTTTAGGTTTTATGTGTTGATTTTATATATTTAATATAATAATAGTAAATTGAACTAGAAACATTTTAATTGCGTCCCCCTATCACAATATTATAAAACAGATCCGGGCCCGCACCGTATCTATCTGCCTAACTCAAACACTACTGAATGGGTTTTCATGCCGTTTTCTTCGTGTATTAAAAGGAGAAACTGACTGACTGACAAATCAACGCACAGCTGAAACTACTGGGACTAGAAACGTAAAATTTTGCACAAGATTTCCTTTTACGACGTCGACGAGCGCTAAGTGAGGATTTTCCAAAATTCATTCCTAAGGGGATGGAACGGGGGTCAATTAGTTAGAAAAAGTCTGACTCGCACTCTGGCTCCACCAGACTGTGAGAAATTCTTCTGCCCCCCTAGCCAAGTTGCAAACGATAAACGTGAACGCTTAGTAATCTCCAATAGATTTTCAACTTTATACCTAAGAGCATAAAGTTGAAAATCTATTAAATACTACTGAGCGTTAGCGACCGGAACGAACGAAAACACTATGTAATCTTCAATAGATTTTCAACTTTATATCCAATTACATAAAGTTGAAAATCTATTAAAGACTACTGAGAGTTTACGTTTATCGTTTGTGACTTGGCTAGGGGGGCTGATGGTTTCCCAACTCAAAACCACAAAAAAGAAAGTAGCTATCATATCTCCGTGAAAGCCCAGGGTCCGCATTTTGGTCTGATTGTTGGGAATTATTTGGGCCGTATAAATATAGGTACCTATATGAAAGATATCAAAAATCGGCCAAATGGTAATTAAGTAAGTGCCTTTAAATACCTAAACGAATCGGCGGCGGCGATCTCTCGTGCCGGGCCCTGGTACCAACCATGGTCCGGAGCGAGGAGGAGTGGCAGGCGTTCGCCACCTTTTGCGAAGCAGTAATGCTAGCAAAGGAGGCGGCCGACTGCGTGAGGCAACGGTCCTCACGCCCCAACCGCCGCGCCGCCGGGATTCCGATCCCGATTTCCGGCCACCGTAGCCGCGGGCTTGCGAACGGCGAGCAATAGGTAGCTCACCGTCCGACCGTCCGGTAACCGTCCGGTAACCGTCCGGACCGAGCCCAAGTCGTCGACGGCGCGTACTGTTCCACGCGCGCCTCAAGGAGATGTCAGCAAACCGTACGTGCCCAGCAGGGTCGAAGCCTACTGGGGCCAAGGGTCTGATTCTGAAAAGAAGATTCAGCCCTGGTACGAAAAGCAACGAAAGAACAGGAGTGGGTAGTCAGTAAAAGTCTGACACTATCTCGCGCTCAGCCCAAGAGCGGGGGATGTCATAAGATGATTTTACCAACCGAACAAAAAAAACGAGTAATACATGTAAAATTAACTAGTGATGCGTACGCCTGGTTTTAGCAGGAACTAAAACTGAAAAGCCAAGCAGACTAACCATACTCCGTTCAAAATAACATTAGACATTAAAAAAAGGTTTTTTACTGTCCGTTCAACCAATTTTGACTTTTATAACGTTGCTGGCATTACAAATGGCAACTGCAGTAAAAAATTGGTTTTGTAACCACTTTTTTGCTGTTAACGCCATCCTTATGCCTACGGAATAGAAGTCAGAATCGGTTGAACAGACAGGAAAAAAGGTTTCTTTAAATGTCTAATCTTAACGCGAATCGAGTATAGTGTAAATTACCTTTTTCAAATGACAAACTTTATGGTATGTAGGTACTTAAATTTTGGCTTTTTGTACCTTTATTATATATTTTACGCTTTATCATATTCTTACCTTTATTATCTTAGTGAAAATCAAAATTACTGATAAAATGTAAAAATTCGGACAAGGAAAACACCATTTTATTTGACCAAAAGTCAACAGAGTCCATACGTGAGGCATAACTTTACGTGCACCGCAAGTGATCGTTTACTCTCCATATGTTTAAAAAAAAACTTTTTACAAAAAAGAAATAACCGACTTCACTAAAAAAACACTAAAACAATCAAAATAACTTTAATTTCGGAAGTCGGTATTAAATAAGAAACAAACAATACTGAGACACACCGACTTCCGAAATTAAAGTTATTTTGACCGTTTTAGTGGTTTTTTTTAGTGAAGTCGGTTTTTTTTTTGTATAAAGTTTTTCATTTCACACTTTTTAGTTACTTATGGCCAGAGTACCTATTTCTCATGACAATTCCAATTAACCCAAACACTGCTAGGATACATTGTTTTTTATGAAGTTCCCCTGTCCACCTTCCACCTTCCGGCTCCATCTTCAGATCAGTTCGGTAGTACCTACCTTATAGCCAAAGTGCATCTCATGACAATTCTAATAAGCCCAAACACGGCTAGGATATCTTGGTTAATTACGGATTTCCGGTGCCTATCTTCCGGCTCCATCGATTTTAATGATACCATTTTTAATATAACTATTCAGAACCATTCATTTATTTGTATTGTCATAGTCGCTTAACTATATTCATTGTGATATCTGTGAGTATGAAGTTCCGTTGGCCATTTCTGGTCTTCTTCACCAGTTCCACTTCATCAAATGATATTTTTTGACTGTAAATGCTTAAGCCCTCGATGAAAATATTAAAATCACTATACAGTTGCCTATAATATTTGAGGAGTTCCTTCGATTCCTCATGGATCCCATCATCAGAACTGAATTTTGAAAAAAATGGAACCTATCTGGAAGCATACCCTTTAAAGGAATTTTTTTTTTGGAAATCGGTCCATAAACGACGGAGTTCTGTAGTAATAAACATAAAAAAAATACAACCGAATTGATAACTTCCTCCTTTTTTTGGAAGTTGGTTAATGATCAATGATGAACCACCAACTTCGGGCTATTACAGCGTCGATTATTTACATATAATAAAGTAGACACAAAGACACAATCAAGCACTATTTATATCCGATTGTTATGATAATAACTTCAGATAATTTTACCGAATATTTATTAGAGAGATTTGATCCTTAGGACAAACTAACCCTAACGATTTGGTGGTCTTACATAGAATAATAAAACAAGTAACAAGCTGACATTATCGTAATCAAGGTCTGTTGATGGGTATATAAAGTCATGTCAAACAATATTACTATTCATATCATTTTTATCGGTGAATGTGTTAAGAGCTCCTCAAAATGACGATAGTTTTTGTGTCAGTGTTAATAGTGTTAATTTCCGCACTGTACTATTATTTTACAAGAACATTCAACTACTGGAAAAACCGAAATGTGCCCGGACCGGAACCAATCGTATTAGTCGGGAACTTAAAGGACTCGGCACTTCGTAAAAAAAATCTGGGCGTTGTGATACAAGAATTATATGACATGTTTCCGGACGAAAAAGTGGTTGGTGTTTATAGGATGACGTCACCGTGTCTTCTTATACGGGACTTGGATATTATAAAACACGTCTTAATTAAAGACTTCGAGGCATTCACTGACCGTGGTAATGAATTCGGCAAAGACGGATTAGGTCAAAATTTATTTACAGCTGATGGAGAAACTTGGGCAGCTTTGAGGAACCGCTTTACACCCATTTTTACATCTGGTAAATTAAAAAACATGTTTTATCTGATGCATGAGGGTGCTGATACATTTGTGGACTACATCGGTGCCGAATGTCAAAAGAAGCAAGAATTTGAAATGCACTCCCTTCTTCAGACATACACGTTGTCCACAATCTCTGCCTGCGCTTTCGGTGTTAATTATGATAGTCTCAGTGACAAATTGAAGGCCCTGGAACTAGTAGACCAGATAATCACGACACCGACTTATGGAAATGAATTCTTAATGATGTATCCAACACTTCTAAAAAAACTCAATCTCTCACTAATTCCGAAACCGATTCAAAACTTTTTCAAAAGCCTAGTGACCAACATTATCATTCAAAGGAATGGCAAACCATCAGGACGACGTGATTTCATGGATTTAATTCTGGAACTTCGTGAAATGGGAGAGATCAATAGTTCAAAATACGGAAACAAAACAACCACTTTAGAAATAACAGAAGAAGTGATAGCGGCGCAAGCTTTTGTGTTCTACGTAGCAGGGTATGAAACCAGCGCTACAACCATGGCATACATGCTGTACCAACTGGCGTTAAATCCGGACATACAAAACAAATTGACAGCAGAAATTGACGAAGTTATTCAAGCACATAATGGAGAAGTAACGTACGATACCATGAAGGATATGAAATATTTGAGTAAAGTATTTGATGAGACTCTACGTATGTATTCAATTGTAGAGCCCCTGCAAAGAAAAACTACAAGAGAATACAAAGTACCCGGTACTGATCTGGTGCTTGAAAAAGACACGATAGTGCTCATATCTCCGAGAGGTATTCACTACGACGAGAAACACTATCCTAAGCCTGAAGTATTTAACCCTGATAGATTTGATGCGGAGGAGGTGAGCAAACGGCACCCATGCGCTTATTTACCTTTTGGACAGGGACCAAGGAACTGCATTGGTGAGTGAAAAAGATATAATTTCTTTTCGTTTGTGAACATGATCACTGAATTACCTAATAGAACAACATCGGTTAAAGAATGACCAGTCGCTAATAGGTCCTCAGTAGTTGAAATTCACGAAGGCACTTTGGGTGAGAACAGGCAATTATTGATGATTATATTTAATCTGGCTTTACAATGACGTGAAGTATTATAATCATATCGTTTGATAGCTCCATTGATACGAGTATAACCATTCACGTCGATACAATAATGTTTTAAGTTAGCTAATGTTAGTACTCAAGGCCGCAAGGACGGAAATTTTAAGGTTATCAGTTTAACTTCTTGCAATTCATCTTTGATTTTATTTTCTAGGAATGCGGTTTGGCAAGCTTCAGTCTCAATTATGCATAGCGAAGGTTTTATCCAAGTTTAGTGTGGAACCATCAAATAACACTGACAGGAATTTGAAGGTTGCTCCACGCAGGGTGATAATTGGACCAGATGGAGGAATACACCTCAATGTAATTCCTAGAAAGTTAAAGGCTTAAAAGAACTGAGATTGTGAAGAGCATCTAGACGAGATATATCCAATCAGTCACAACGCCAACGGACCAACCACGGGCCAACGGGCCAACGGACGCGTCCGTTAATACTACTACCTACACTACTATAATTAATCAATTATTGGGTTGTATTGTAATATAATGCCTATGATTATTTGTAACTTAAGTGATATCCCTTGTTAATCTTTTGTAAAAATTAGATTTTGAGACTAAGCTTAATAGAGCTAGACTAAATTAAAAGTAACGAATGGTTCGTTACTTTTAATGTTATTAAATATTGTGATTGATCATAAACTTCAAGATTCAGTTATATAAATATTTTATTCACTTCGATCAACACAATTTCTTTATCATTCTATTAACAATCAGTTACAAATACGCGGAGTTATCAGTAAGTAAACATTTCACTTTAAAAGTTATGATTTATTTATAAAAAAGAAATACTATAAAATCTAATAGTTACTATAAATTATTACTCAATGTCTACACTTTATCTTTCGCTTATAGATAAAAGTCAAACTATTTATGATTATTTTCATAAATAAAAAAACATTCACACATTCGGACATCCGACATCATGCGATCTCCTGACGCACGTTTTTAGAATTATAATTATAGAATATATTCATCAAAATTATGAAACTTCATTTTTAAAGTTGTATGTTTTTTTTTTGTGTTACCTCAGAACTCCGTCGTTTATGGACCGATTTATAATTTTTTTTTTTTACTTCTTAGAGGATATGCTTTCCTTATTGGATCCATGAGGAATCGAGGGAACTCCTCAAATATTATAGGCAACCATATAGTGATTTTGGTATTTTCATCGAGAACTTAAGCACTTACAGTCAAAAAGTAACGTTTGATGAAGTGGAACTGATGAAAAAGTCCTGAAATGGCCAACGGAACTTCATACTCACATAGATATCACAATGAAGATAGTTAAGCGACTATGACAATACAAATAAATACTTAAATGGTTCTGAATAGTTATATTGAAAATGGTATCATCGAAGCGACCTGATGATGATGATGGAGCCGGAAGATAGGCACTGGAACTCTGTAATTAAACAATTTCTCCTAGCCGTGTTTAGGCTTATTAGAATTGTCATGAAGTGCAGTGTTTGGCTATAAGGTACTATCGAACTGATCCGGAAGGTGGAAGGTAGACCAGAAACTTCATAAGAAAACAATGTAACCTAGCAGTGTTTGGGTTAATTGGAATTGTCATGAGAAATAGGCACTCTGGTTATATATAAGTGTATCGCAACTAAAAAAATATGAAATAAAAAACTTTTTACAAAAAAAAAAATAACCGACTTCACTAAAAAAAAAAACACTAAAAGGATCAAAATAACTTTAATTTCGGAAGTCGATGTTAAATAAGAAACAAACAATACCGAGAAACACCGATTTCCGAAATTAAAGTTATTTCCTTTTAGTGTTTTTTTTAGTGAAGTCGATTTTTTTTTTGTAAAAAGTTTTTTTAGTTTGACAAGATTATGAGCCTTACATTCAAAATCATTACATTCGGCTTAGCGTTGATTTCAAATTTGCTTCCGAATCATGGTTTGTCGTCACCTTTATATCATTTATCACTAGAAGAATAGAGTTGTAATGTTTTTCTTTTTCAAGAGGATTCAGGATCATTAAGCTTGGTGGTTACATTCACTATTTGAAATATAATACAAACCAGAAACTTACGTGTTTAGAATAAAAAAGACGCTCCTCAGGCGTCGTTTATCTACTAAAGCAAGCAACAAGCTGGAGAGCCAAAGGGTTTAAACTAACACACTAAGGGTGTATACTAATATTTCCCCTAAATCTAACGCCCTAGAATCTGTGTACAAATTCGTATCAAGTTAAGGTTAAAAAAAGGTTGAATCATTCTGTTTATCAAACTTTATTTTGATTCTATTATATGCATTTTAAATCTATCTTCACCTTAACCGAATTATAACTATATAATATCTTACTCAAATATTATAATTATTTTTATTTTGTAAGTTAATTTTAATTACGTTATGATTAAATTTAAGTTTCTGTTAATTATATATATCTATTATCTCAAATTAAATTTAGGACGATCAAGATAAGGGGTTACCTAAGGGTCCCGATCCCCGACAGTCACGTATCGGAGGCACCCGAATGTGATAAATATGATAACGTTTATTTTTATTCTTTTTCCTGTTGTTTTCAATTTGTACGGTCTACATAAAAAGTGTTTAAATTTGTGTTTATGTTGACATCATGTATTAAGCTAATAATTATATTAATTTTAGAATGATTTTTACAATATTGACAATTTTGTATGTTTTTTGAAAAGACTGATTGTAAACTTTTATTTTATTACTAATGTTGATATTTTTAAAGTTGATTTTTGCATGTTTTGAGACTTAAAACTTGATAATATAATCCTTTAATAATCATTTTTTATTTATATATGATGGAAAACATAGTGAAACTAATTTTGCAAGTTAAAGTTTATTTTTGAGTTATCTATTTAGTATGCTAAATTAAAAAAAAAATACTTAATTGAAATATTCCATGTAGATAGAGTAGATTTTCTGTATTGAAAAAGGAACTATGTATGATAATAAAAATTAAAACCTGTGTTTCCTTTGGGGGTAGTCTATATTGTATTCTCTAATAAAATATTTACCTTAACCAAGCAAAACTATATTTTTTTTATTCAAAAAATTAAGTATAATAGTTTTAGTAAACTAGTAATAAAATTTTGTTTAACGTCTTCTGCGGATGGCACTTTTAAGCTAAACTGACTTTTATTTGAGTTTATCATGATAAAAACAAATCGGGTGCCTCCGGTACGCGGCTCCCGGGGATCGGGGCCCTCAGGGAGTTACCCAAGATAAGACTGTAATAGTTTTTTTTTGTTCATCTTTTGTTGTGTCATTAACTTGGAGACCGACTCCGATTTCAGTCTTGACGACGAGAACTAGTTATGGTCATGTAAAAGTTTTATTCACAATCTACTTGCAAAATAAATATCATTTAATGAATGTATGTTTTCCCTCTCCTAGAGAGAGCAGGCCTGAGTCCCGGCAGTGGGAATATTAAAAGGCTGATTATGCTTATTATATACTAACTTTTGCCAGCAGCTTTGCACCCCCGTTTCATCCCCTTAGGGGGTGAATTTTAGAAAATTCTCTCTTAGTGCTCGCTTACGTCATAAAATGGAAACCTTGTGTAAAGTTTCACACTCCTAGGGCCCTGTAGTTTAGGCTTTGCATTGGTATGTCAGTCAGTCAGTTTCTCCTCTTATATATATAGTTGAATGTATATCTTTCGCGGTAATTTTTGTGCATAGTTTTTATTTTTTTAAAGATAAGTTTATGGTATAGTCTGAAAGATTTGATAGGACAAGGTGACATACGATAAGTATTTATGAATAAGAATCGAGATATCGAAGAGATCGATTATGATACTTATAGGAATCGTCGTAATTGATTTATCATAGATACCGTGTGTTTAGATGTCTATCTACAGCTCTTTTACATATATGATATCCGTATATAGGCTTAATGCCTATGGCGTAAAAAGATTCTCTTTAAGTTGTACAAGCTAATACTTCTGCCAGAAGCCGACCATAATTCTGCTCATTAGAAAAAGTCCTTTTAGTTTATTTTATCACTTCATCAGACTCAATACTACACATGGTAGGGTTTCATAACATTTTTCTTTTCTTTTAGTAAGCCTAGCAAGTTTTTGAGACAAAATGTATAGTCAGCTTCGGATCCCATTTGAACATTACAAAACAATTATTCTCTTTCCAATCCAACTTAAATATTCTCAAACTTCGAGTGATCGAACTCAGGTATCACATTATTCAAATGGTTTATGTTTAAATTTCGATACTTGTTACGCTTTCCACTTTGAAAAATCATTCAACCACTTTCTTAGATCAACATGAGGTACCTCTTTGCTTCTTGCATCGCGGTGGTGTAGCCATAGTAACAGTTGACATACTTAAAGACGAAGAGGTTGAATTAGACCTCCTGCACTTACTTCCAGTGCTTCTATTTGCATCATTCGTCCTCGAGTCTGTATTGTTCGAAACAGGAACTATTCGTTTGCTCAATAAGACTGGTGGTTTTTTGTCAGTAGTTCTGACACAATCGGAATCCAAGGCCTCAAATATAAAAGAAATCAGTGATTAAAACATATTATATGAAATAGTGACTTGTATCATTTATTAGGAACTCATTTTTTCAAGATTAAAACCTCAATGTAAAATTATGCTTTAACATCATTTTATCTTACTATTTAAATATATTCATAAACTATAACAGAATGTTCAATTAAAAGAAACTCATTTAATAAACAGGTCAAAATATTATGGAGCGGTATTAAAAAAAAAGAAAATAAACCTGATAAATTGTTCAATTCATTAACAACATCTTATAAAAGCCAACATAGCCACACTAAAATCACTTTAGCAGGTAAATTCATACGTTACTTACGCTCTTATGCTTGGTCTCATCAAAAGCACGCTTGGCCTCATCTAAGGCACGATTGGCCTCATCTAAGGCACGCTTGGCCCCATCAAAGGCACGCTTGGTCTGATCAAAGGCACACTTCGCCTCATAAAAGACACGTTTGGGTTCATCAAGGCACGCTTTGGCCTCATCAAAGCATTTACTACAAATAAACCATTTAGTCAACAATCAGTCAGTCAAAAAAATTATGCTAATTGCACATTCCAAAGTACTACGCTTTGAAATGTGCAATTAGCATCAATTTTTTATTTTATTGAAATAAAAGTTATTATTTTCCAAAACACGATCTATTTTAATTCTCTTTAGAATAAGTCAAATATCTTCTGATTTTAATGAATTACTTTCATCTAAAATTCTAAACTACTCGTAATATAGAGGTAAATAATCTGTGTAGGTACCTACAGATCCGAACTAAACTATCACTGAGCCACCAACTACGTTTTTTCCTGTCAGAGAACACACGGCAGCATAGCCATGGGAAAGGACAAGTTGATGTATGAACCTACAATCATTGTTTTGAAAACCGTAATTTCATGCATACCGGTTAATTAATCTGATTTTGCGTGTAAAAAAACGCTGTTTACAATGTTATTCTTGCAGAACATTGTGCTTATGGAAAACGTTTAGACTATGAGTTCTTGGGTTGTAATGTTCTTTGGACAAATAAGTTGTTAACCGAACTGAAATATTTAATCTATATATATAAAAGGAGAAACTGACTGACTGACATATCAATGCACAGCCGAAACTACTGGGACTAGGAACATGAAATTCTGCACAAGGCTTCCTTTTATGACGTAGGCGAGCACTAAGAGAGGATTTTCCAAAATTCATTCTCTAAGGGGATGAAACGGAGGTCCAAAGTTTGTATAGAAAAACCTATTTTCAAGCGGGCAAGGCCGCTGGCAGATGCTAGTTACACATATTATAATGCCGAAAGTTTGTGCTTATTTACTTCTGCACACTCGAACGGATTTTGATGAAATTTCGCATACGGGACACAGTCTATGTATCCTGAAATAGCACATAGGATATTTTTTCTTTTATATCCCGGGATTATGTTCTCTAGGAAATATGTTTATACTTTTTCGCGGGTGAAGCCACTGACAACGGTTAGATCATAGTCAAGAGGTTCCGTCCTGTACAATAAAGTTAAAAAATAAAACCCCAAGTATACATAAATGCTGAAATTTAGGTAGATAGTAATAGGATTTTTTTGGCGCTTAGTTTTTATAATGTTATATGAATTTATATTTTTGAACTCTGAATTTTCTTCTCTTTCATTTGGTATCCTACTCGATACATTAGAAAAAAAAAACAAAACTAAACTTTTTGGAAACATCCAAAAAATTGTGGGCGATTGGTTTTGTCATCCGTTATTTGTTTTTGTTTCCACTCGGCCTACAATAACAAATCGAGAGACACCTCATACGTCACTAATATAGTTTAAGCGCTACGGTGGAACATACATGAACATCCATACTAGGGCTGTAACGGAAGTGGTTATAATATTGAAAACGAATTCGGAACCGGAATTTTTAAGGGTTATCGAAATCGGAACTGGAATCGGAACTGGAACAGGAATCGGAGGCAGAGGTGGAAGCGTCAAATGAAATATTACTAAAACTAATAAAAAAAAATCGACTATGTAGGTAACTTATAGCAAGAGTGCAACAAATGTCAATTATAATAAGCTTGCACACGGCTGGGATATATATGATAGTTATATTACGGAGTTTCCGAGCCAACCTTCTGGCTTCATCAGATCAGTTCGATGGTAACTTATAGCCAGAGTGCAACACATAACAATTCTAATAAGATTTTATTTTTTTATTTTGGATAGGCTCGCGTTTAACCACTATCTCACCTGATGATACGCGATGATGTGGCCGACAATGGAGCACGGGAGTTATCGAAAGAGATACCGTGGTGCTGAAACGCAAAGGGCAACTGAACGATACAGGTGGATTTTAGTCAGAAAAAGTCAGACCTGCACTCTGGCTCCACTTTACAGCGGGACCAGTCTTATTTATTTATTATTTATTTATATTTATATATACTTTATTGTACACCAAGATAATAAATGATACATATGAGCCTTATATCAAAAAAACATACAGTTGGCGGCCTTATCCCATTCCGCGATCTCTTCCAGGCAACCTGGTATGGAAAGAGATTGTCTAGATATTAAATGGGGTTGCACTTGGTGCATTACAAAATAAGATAAACAATTGGAGAGAAAAAAAAAGAAACAAAGTACATACTTAACATTAAAATACATACTTAAAAACATACATACTAAATAATTATATAGGCAAGGAAACAAGTGACAACTACAATTAATACAGCTACAAACGAAACAAAATTACAAGGACAAGTAATATTCCTTCACAAGTGTTTTAAATATATGTACGATTGCGCGCGTTTTATTGACACTGGCAGTGCATCTGATCACCTGATCAGTCTTTTGATGGATTACCAAATAAAAAAAAAAAACATAAGAAAAGAAAGTGGCTATCATAGTCTCCGTGAAAGCCCAGTCTGAATTTGTGCCTGAATGTTGAGAATTATTTAGGCCATATAAATATAAGTAGGTACATGAAAGGTAACGATAATTGGCCAAATGGTAATTAGGTAAGTGTCTTTACCTAAACGTGTAATACATATAATATTAGGGAGTGATGAGTAGTTACCTACGCCTAGTGTTAGCAGGTACTAAAACTGAAAAAAAAAATGTTTTTGTAATATAAACGACCGTATCTTTTTTTCGTTAACTCAGAAGTTTGATTTTTTCACAGCTTCAAGGGACCGCAGACTTGAGTATATGGTTTTAATTTCAACTCGATACCTCCACGCGTTCCCGAGATAATAGGTCTTGACAGACAGACGGACAACAAAATGATCCTATAATAAGGGTTCCGTTTTTTCTTTTAGAAGTACGGAACCCTAAAAACAAGCAGAACAGCTAGTGTAAGTTACCTTTTTTTAAACGAAAAACTTTCTTGTACTATCTAGGCTTTTTGACCCTTTATTATGTTTTACTACGCTGTGTCATAGTCTTAACAAAAATCTAAATTGCTGATAAAATGAAAAAATCTAAACAAGCCAAACACCATCTTATTTGACCAAAAAGCCAACTGTGTCCATACGTCAAGCTTAACTTTATGTGCACCGCAGGTGACCATTAGCTCTCCATTGTGATGATCTATCCTACCTACTGATCTATCCCACCAACTTCGGGCTATCACAGCATCAATCAAACATCGTCATCATTTCAGCCGAAAGATGTCCAATATTGGGTATAGGCTCCCCCAAGTGTCGCCAAAACGACCGGTGTGCATCTCGCATCCATTGAATTCCCGCGACCAATTAAATATATCAGTTTTATGAAAAACAATCAAGCACTTTTTAAATCCGATTGTTCTGATAATAATTTCCGATAATTTTACCGAATAGGTATTTATTAGACAGATTTAGTCCTTGCATAGAATTATTAAACAAGTAACAAGCTGACATTATCGTAATCAAGCTCTGTTGATGGGTATATAAAATCATGTCAAGCAATATTACTTCATATCATTGTTATCGGCGAATGTGTTAAGAGGTCCTCAAAATGTCGATATTTTTTGTGTCAGTATTAATATTGTTAATTTCCACTATATACTATTATTTTACAAGAACATTCAACTACTGGAAAAACCGAAATGTGCCCGGACCGGAACCGATTGTATTAGTCGGAAGCCTAAAGGAGTCAGCACTTCGCAAAAAACATTTGGGCGTAGTGATACAAGAAATATATAACACGTTCCCCGAAGAAAAAGTGGTCGGTGTTTACAGGATGACGTCACCGTCTCTTCTTATACGGGACTTGGATATTTTAAAACATGTCTTAATTAAAGACTTCGAGGTATTCACTGACCGTGGTATTGATTTCGACAAAGACGGATTAGTTCAAAATTTATTTACAGCTGATGGAGAAACTTGCAGCTTTGAGGAACCGCTTTACACCCATTTTTACATCTGGTAAAATTAAAAACATGTTTTATCTGATGCATGAGGGTGCTGATACATTTGTGGACTACATCGGTGCCGAATGTCAAAAGAAGCATGAATTTGAAATGCACTCCCTTCTTCAGACATACACGTTGTCCACAATTTCTGCCTGCGCTTTTGGTGTTAACTATGATAGTCTCGGTGACAAATTGAAGGCCCTAGAACTAGTAGACGAGATAATCACGACAACGAGTTATGGAAGTGAATTCTTAATGATGTATCCAACACTTCTAAAAAAACGTAATGTTTCACAAATGCCGAATTCGATTCAAAACTTTTTCAAAAGCCTAGTGACCAACATTATCATTCAAAGGAATGGCAAACCATCAGGACGACGTGATTTCATGGATTTAATTCTGGAACTTCGTGAAATGGGAGAGATCAATAGTTCAAAATACGGAAACAAAACAACCACTGTAGAAATAACAGAAGAAGTGATGGCGGCGCAAGCTTTTGTGTTCTACTCGTACGTAGCAGGGTATGAAACTAGTGCTACAACTATGGCATACATGCTGTACCAACTGGCGTTAAATCCGGACATACAAAACAAATTGACAGTGGAAATTGACGAAGTTGTTCAAGCACATAATGGAGAAGTAACGTACGATACCAAAGGATATGAAATACTTGAGTAAAGTATTTGATGAGACTCTACGCATGTAGAGCCCCTGCACAGAAAAGCTACAAGAGAATACAAAGTGCCCGGTACTGATGTAGTGATTGAAAAGGACATAGTAGTGCTCATATCTCCGAGAAGTATTCATTACGACGAGAAATACTATCGTAAGCCTGAAGTATTTAGCCCTGATAGATTTGATGCGGAGGGGGTGAGCAAGCGACACCCATGCGCTTATTTTACCATTTGGACTCGGACCAAGTAACTGTATTGGTGAGTGTAAAAGATATAATTTCTTTATTTGTGAACTTGATCACTGAATTAATAGAACAGCAGCGGTTACGAGTATCGAGGTTCGCAGTAGTGGAAATTCACGAAGGCACTTTGAGTCAGAACAGGCAATTTTTGATGATTATATTAAATCTGACTTTACAAAAGACTTGAAGTATTATAATCGTATCATTTGATAGCTCCTTAAATGCAATTATAATAATTCACGTAGATACAATGATGTTTTAAGTACTAAATTTAATGTACTAACAACATGTAGGTATTGTACTTTTTTTTTAGGTGGGAAAATCATCTTATGACAAATCGCGCTCTTGGGCGGAGCGAAAAATAGTGTCAGACTTTTAGTGACTAAAAACCCACTCCTGTTCCTTCTTTGCCTTCGTCCCAGGGCCCCGGGTTTCACTTTCATACTACCCGTGGCCCCAGTAGGCTTCGACCCTATTGGGCCCCTACGATTTGCTGACATCTCCCTGAGGCGCGCGTGGAACAATACGCGCCGTCGACGACTTGGGCTCGGTCCGGACGGTTACCGGACGATCGGACGGCGAGCCACCCATTGCTCGCCGTCTGCAAGCCCGCGCCTACGGTGGCCGGAAATCGGGATCGGAATCCCGGCGGCGGTTGGGGCGTGAGGACCGTTGCCTCACGCGATCGGCCGCCTCCATTGCTAGCATTACTGCTTCGCAGAAGGAGGTGACCGCCTGCCACTCCTCCTCGCTCCGGATCATGGCCTGTACCAAGGCCCGGCGCGAGAGATCGCCGCCGCCGATCGCCCCCACGAGGACACGGCGTTGCTCTGCCCAAGCGGGGCACACCTCCACCGTGTGCTCCACCGTGTCTTCCGGGCGGTCCACACAGTGGCGACACCCGGACGTCGCTTCCGCACGAATCCGGTGCAGGAACTTCCCGAACTTACCGTGTTCGGTGAGAACCTGCGTCATGCGGAAGGTGAGGACGCCGTGAGGTCTTTCCAACCACGCCTCAAAGAGGGGACTTACCGCCATAATTGTGGCGTGCCCAAGGTATTGTTCTTAAGGACACATGGACGGAAGTGTTAAGGTTATCAGTTTTACTTCTAGCATAAAATGCATAATACATCTATGATTATATTATTATTATCTATGATTTTCTATGATTTTATTATCATCTATGATTTTATTTTTAGGAATGCGGTTCGGCAAGCTTCAGTCTAAATCATGCATAGCGAAGGTTTTATCCAAGTTTAGTGTGGAACCATCAAAGAACACTAACAGGAATTTGAAGGTTGCTCCACACAGGATGCTAATTAGACCAGATGGAGGAATACACCTCAATGTTATTCCTAGAAAGTTAAAGGCTTATGAGAACTGAGATTGTGAAGAGCATCTAGACGAGATTTACCCGTGTTATCTACTACCTACACAAGTAGTAGATAACACATATAATTTGTTATTTTTGGCTACTACCGGCTATTTTTAATTATTGAGTAGTATTGTAATATAATACCTATTATTATTTATAACATATGTAATATCCCTTGTTAATCTTTTGTAAAAATGAGATTTTGAGACTTAATAAACTAAATAGAGCTTGACTTATTATTCGTCACATTTAATTTATTTTAAAACAGAATTATTATGATGAAAATTTTACATTAGGTAATTGTTTTGTTTACTTTTTAGTTTTAAAACAGTTTAACGGCACTTCGTATTTTATTTCAGTGCTGAAACTGATGCAAAATATGAAGTAACTGTTGGTACTACTATTTTAATATTGTCATGTTAACTTTATTTATTGAATTAAAAATATATCATGTAAATAAACCAAATGTCTTTGATTGACCTAAACCCACACAAGTAAAGAAATAGCTTGGCAAGAGATTAATATTTTCACAGTTCAAGAATACTCGCGTCTGATTTCGATTGAGTGAATTAGGTTATCTAAGAGTACCTTCAGGGTTGCTAAATTGTTCGAAACAGTAAAGAGAACAGGCTAGTTTTGGTCAGAAAAAGTATGCCACTCCCTCTTCTCTGCCCAAAGCGGGACGATTCATTTGATGATATCCCACCGAAAAAAATTACCATTTTTAGTGCTCAAAAGGAAAAAAACGGAACTCTTATTGGATCACTTTGTCTGTCTGTCTGCCAATACCCTTTATCTCCGGTACACGTAGAGGTATCGAGTTGAAATTAAAACCATATACGGTCCCTTGAAACTGTGAAAAAAATCAAAGTTTTGAGTTAACGAAAAAAAAGATACGGCCGTTTATGTCGCAAAAAACGTATATTTCGACACTCTCAAGGCAATCAAAATTCATAGGGTAGGTACTTCTCGTTGACCTAGAATCCTGCAATTTTGCATAAAGCAAGGTCTCATGGCACATGTATAGGAAAAAATCTGAAAACTGTAAATTTGTAGTTACGTCACAAAAGAAAACTTTTCGCGATTCGAAAAAATCTTTGTAACTTAATTCTTCTTCTTAATTTATTGAATATTTTATTAGTGTATTTTATTTTATTGTTTTCGTATATTATTATTTATATTTGATGAAGAACTGAAGAACTAACGTAGATTAGAATTACTAACAGATATTGTGGACCAAATGTTGTCTTGTTGTCTTATTAATAAATAAAAATAAATTCGGGAATGGAACTGTTTTCATAGTTAAGTTACGGAACCCTCAGTGCGCGAGTCCAATTCGTACTTGCCCAGTTTTTTTTCGGTGGGATATCATCAAATAATGCTTGCCAAAATACATACAGGTATCCCTGGTATGTATTTTGGCAAGCATTATTTTGAAAAATTTAAAATATAGTGTATACCTAGTTTTCTTGTCCAGAGATTGTATTCATGAATCACAGGTAATCCTGAATACAGTACGTTTAACTATTATACGAGAAGCTATATATCATGTCCATGCTAAAGTTGAGAGTTGGCAATCTGTCGAGCAGTATTGAATAGACCATTGGCTCTCAGAAGCCGCGGCCCCGCCAAATACGGGTCTCGTTCACGCACAATCAGGTCAAGGCATTTGTTTCAGACTCTAGCATCTCTGCGGCTTACTTTAATAACGTTGACAGCGTTCACTTGTGAGATCTCAAGACCTTTTTCTTTGATGTCACAAGAAGATAGCTAAAGTTTTAATGTGTTTAACAAATTAGCGTATTCGGTTTAAAAAAAATATATTTATTCCCATTAAGACACAATTGTCACTTACATGAGAACATTATAAAAAAATAATAATATATTGTTCCAGTGTGGGTATATGAAAATACATTATTGGTTGTCGGTTGGTTGTATTTAGCTTTAGTATTTAACTTAGCAAACTTTTTTTGTACTTGAGCTTTGTATTAAGATCAGGATCCAAACTTTCGAATGAAACTTTTATATGGCAATACAAACTTATTTGTATTGACTGCTCTACTCATAAAACGCCAAGCGAACGCCGGCGTTCGCTCTCTTATTGTCTTTCTATTGTGTCTCTAATTACGGTATAAGGTTAATGTACTTAATACAGAATAATAAAACTTTATATATTAATTAATACGTATCACGGTTATTAGAACACAATAAGATAAATACACCCAGCACTCTAAACGACAACGACGTGTAGGTATTCAAAAGAATACGACGCGCGACGATCCCCGGTACAATTCTGAAGGAACAGTAATCACGAACGTTAAACGCAAAATGGCACATGTAGCATATCCAAAGATGGCAGGGTGTGAGAGAAAGTAATAAACTTCGGGTTCTCGGTGTCTGTAATTCAATGAGTGGTAGATATGTCTGGGTAGGGCGGGCGAGTTGAACAAACCCAGTGCCGCATAGATCGATACCGGCGACCGGCTCAAGCGAACCGCCCCGTACATTGCAGCACTTTATGAAAGAAACACTATCTTTTTTGTATGTTTCATTACGATTTTGAAAACAAAAAGTATCAAGACCTACATTTTATATGGGGGAACAAAGTTAACAACAAACTTGTAATTACAACTACATGGAACAGTTATTAATTCAATTAAGACTAACGCCGGGGTAATCCACCAAATTCAAATTTTCTTAAATTTTCGTAGGTGTCTTTAAGGCTAGAATGAATAGGCTCTTAATAAACTAGTGTGCTTCACTATCAACGATTGCATCACTGCTTACCATCAGGTGGAACCGCAGTCGAGCACTAGTTTATATCATTAAAAAAAAAACGCATTTCAGTGTATGTTGATTAAAATACGATTTGAGATCTTAATTTGTATTTATTTACGGAATTTTAATGATTAAAATCGTCGATACAACCATCTTATTTCGTCTTACCATTGAATGGATATTTTATAAAAAAGTTATACATTAGGGTAACTAAACTGAAATTTCAAAAAGCTTTCCAAAATTTGAATTTCGTATGCTACCCTGGAGCTTTCACAACATTCAATTAAGACTTAATTCATCTAGTCCGTTATAGCAAAATACTTAACGGTTACTTATCAAAAACCGACTAATTACATACATGTTGTATCTAAGTATATATCGGAAAAACAAACTAACGAGAGTTTTCTCGGCCTGTTACCGGTTCCGCAACACGGATTAGCTTTTGTCGCCGTCTTAATGTGAACAGCACATTTAAAAGAAAATTACTGTGAACATTATCCTCATTCAACAAAACTCAATGATATTTATCGTACGAACAACTTTTTCAAAATATTAATTGTTGATATGTATTGTTTATTAATACGTATATCTACGGTTTATGTTTTTTGGATAACATTAATCTCT
Source organism: Mythimna impura (assembly GCA_905147345.3). Classification (NCBI taxonomy): domain Eukaryota; kingdom Metazoa; phylum Arthropoda; class Insecta; order Lepidoptera; family Noctuidae; genus Mythimna; species Mythimna impura. The sequence goes on along the minus strand of LR990356.1, from coordinate 17,695,573 downwards.
TTTCAAATGCGTCATATTCATCGTAAAAATCTTCTGTGAAAAACAACTCTTTGCCAAAAACTATGAATCATTTAGGGTAGCAAATGGCAGTCGCTTTGAGTCATATCTTTCTTGGAATAACAACCCCTAACGTCGATATTATACATTAAGCAGATGTAGTCATACATATATCGATAAATCATGATATCACATTAACTGATGTTTGGAGACAAACATTAACGTTAGAATGAACTAGGTTTTTCCGAGAAGTTTGTAGCTAAAGTAATAACCGTCGTTCTTTTCGTAATTATTTCATTTATATCTTAAAACATGGGGTGGAACAAAGAAAAAGCTCTGTATTTTATAGAAAAATACAGAGAAGAATCTTAATTTGGATGAAACAATAATTAAGTAGAATCAAAGATACCAACACGTCCTCGCTGTCGGCCATCTTAAGTGAACTGACAGCGAAAACGGAGCACAGAGTTTTGACGAGCATGATAAGCCGATTTTAGAACACAGCGTAACATGCTCGATGCGAAACACGCTAGATGCGAATGTTACATTACACCTCGTAACGTTGGTCAGTACCCACCTTAAGGGTCGATTTCCGAAGGCTAAGCAACGTTTGTCGAGGTCGGTCTGTCGATTGGTGACCATCTTAAAATATCGAGATTCCTCTGTGCCTTGGAAAGCAAGTTTATTGGTCCCAGCTAACATTTCAACATAACAAAATATTTGACAGTCGATACGGATAGTCAGAAGCCAGAAAATCTAACACCAGTCTTACCAAAGGGTATCGTATGACACAATTATTGGGTTGTAGAGGACAAATATGCAGGACCTCTATATAAATCTGCATCCGGTTTGACCAAAAACCGACCCCACCTTACTTAAGGAAAGGTTACACAGATGGACTAGGTTTTTCCACGGAGCTTCGTCATGGACAGCATCAAACAAAAAATGGAGAGAGTCCTCTTAAAGTGTAAATAATACACCTGTAGTACCAGGGGCAACTGCAGATACCCCATAGGACACAATGAAAACCTCCATCAGATGGGCCACCTGCTTCATTACCACTCTATCGCATAAAAAAACACGCAATTTTTTTGAAACGTCATTAAGTTTTCTAAGTAGATCCGGTTACAGGAACCGTGCTTGCAGTTTTATCTACGAAAGATTCTGTACCTTTAAATGTCTTCAATCGTTATAGGTCATAAATAGAAATTAGTACTAGTAAGTATACGCGGGATGCGTCCTGCCAAGTTTCAAAGCTACCCGCGAATTAACATAAAACTGCACTGTATTAAGAAAGTTATAGTGGGTGTTTTACCTGCGGCAAACCAGTACACAAGTACGGAGATTATTTCTATTATAATGATTACTGCATTTGGTTGATAAGAAATTCTTATCTACTTATTATGAAAGAAGGTATAATTAAGCACGCCCAAATCGAGATAGCTTTCCATACAACCGCTCTTACGTGACGTCAATCTTATGACGTCATTACACATCATTCTCCAGACATTTTGGAATCACAGGTATCTTGCGGATATTATCTAGGTTTCTATTGAAATCAAAATATAAATTTATGTAAAACTAATCCAATAGAGCCCTCTGAAAATCTGTAAATGAAATAACAGTTTTTTTTATTATTATGAAGATAATTTACCTTAGTCATAAATTAAAAAAAAGAAACTGATATCAGCTGCATCCGGTTTGAGCAAAAACCACACAACATCAAACAAAAATTGGAGAGAGTCCTCTTCAAATGTAGATAATGGACCTGTGGTATCAGCAGGTACTGCAGATGCCCCATAGGTCGCAGCCTAGTGAACTCTTACCATCAGGTGGGCCACACGCTTCATTATCACAATATCGCGTAAAAAGACAGCCCGGTTAACGCAGTAGCTGAGCGATTGGCTACTACGCTTTGGATCGCGGGTTCGATTCTCGCACGGAACAAATATTTATAGGGTCTACAGACAGTTGTTCCGGTCTGGGTGTCTTTTGTATGTGTGTTTACATGTCTGTGAACGCACCCACGATACAGTTTTAATTTAAACAGAAAAAAGAGAAAACGTTCGTTAAAAAAAAAAACTAAACTAGTCCTATTACGTTTCCTAAGAAAATGATCCGTTTACAGGAACCGTCCGTGCAGTTTTATCTGCGAAAAATTCTGTTAACCTTTAAATGTCCTCGTTTCTTAAAGGTCATAAATAGAGCTTAGTGCTGCCCCCCTAGCCAAGTTACAATCGTTTCGTTCGGCGCGAACGCCTCGAGTAGGCCACGCCTCCGAATCCTTTGTTCTGACCACGTGACTGAGCGTTGAGATGACGTCAGAACAAAGGAATCGGAGGCGTGGCCTACTCGAGACGTTCGCGCCGAACGATACGATTGTAACTTGGCTAGGGGGGCTGGTAATTGCACGCGGGATGCGTGCTACCAAGTTTCAAACCTACCTGCGATTTAACATAAAAGTGCACTGTATTAACAAAGTAACTGTTTTTCCTGCCACAAACCGGTGCACAAGTACGGAGATAGTTTATTAATCTTATTATAAGGTTTGATTGATAAGAAATTGTTATTTGTATATTATGAAAGAAGTTATAATTAAGTATAGATTTAGATTCAATCAATCTACCAAGCCTTTCCTAACACAGGCTGTCTCAGAAATAATTCACTTTTGTAGTAGCATAAAAATTAACAAATATATATATACGCGTTTAATTACAAAATCAAAAACTGTGTGTGAGTGTGTGATGTTGTTGATTTCTTGTCTAATGTTTTCCTTCATCTCCTCACAGAGCCCAGACCTCACATCTTCGGTTTTTTACTCTGGGATTATATGAAGACTCCCTACTAGGGTATACAACCATTTCTTCATGAACTGAAGGAAAACATTAGACAAGAAATTAACAACATTCCTACCAACTTCTGAGGTGCGTTTTCATGAATGTCAGAGATCGCTTTGAAGAGTACCAGAGCCGTGAATGACCCTTCGGCAAGACTGGTGTCAGATATTCTGGCTTTTGACTATACGTAACAACTGTCAAAGATGTTTAAAAGACCAACAGCTTAACCTGTTTTCATGACACGGAAGATACTTTGTATACACCCCTATTTTTTAATTAGTACAAAAAAATAGGGCTCTATCCGTACCCGTTACTGACCACATTTTTGTAGTCAAAAATAAAAAAAAACGAAATCCTAAAATTGTCCACGAAAATTTGTCATAATTGGTAAATTCATAATATAATCAATCATTCATAACAATTGCTACTAAAAAATACTACACGCAGTGTTTTCCATTTTGATCGCTATTTATTCATTTATAATTAATCAATAGCCTGTACAATATTTCCATAAATTGAGTGACATTTTGGGATATAAACAAAGGCTAAAAACTTTGCTGTTTATGAATATTATTTATTGAGACTTTACTTAAATAATAAAACGACCTTTTCCTATAAGAATATTTGTACTAGTTAAAAATTAGTGGTGTATATGGATGGTAACCCATTCACGGACAGACCTCGGCAAGCGTAGCTTAACCTCGAAGTTTGACCCGTGCAACTGTTAAGTACAATTTTTCTACGAGCTCCTCCAAGGATTTTGATTGTATTAAAAAAAGTATAAGTAATGGGTCCAAAGATTATTATCTACTATCAAAAATTAATTATTCGCACCTTCAAGTTTACAAAGTACAATAAAATCGGCCGAGACGTAATATTAGTGGTATTTAAGTGTTACAGCTTGTAACAATGTAATACCTAAGCTAAAATAACTTAATATCTTGTAGCAGTGGTCACCCTCATAATAACAAGCAAAGATTAAAAGTGAGCATGGTTTACCTACCTACATGCAGACCTACATTTAAACTAATTAACTCTTCCATTAATCTTCTGATAATAAATTACTCTGAAATGAATAGCTCGACATTTTACTAAATAAACTCGTGTTCTAGCAGTGTAGACTCTCTGGCTAGATTCGAAAGCAAACATTGTACTTTACAACTTTGCAGAAAGCTTGCGCGCTCTCGACTTCTGCTTTCCTTAGCTTTTATCGATTCATGTCCTCTCGCTGGTGACTCATTCACTTCGAATACGAGAAAGTTTAAAACTAATTTTGCCTTATGGCTGGTGGTTGATACTTCTATTAACTTTTAGCTAAATAAAGAACTCACAAAGAGCGGTTTTACATAATAGAGAAATAGAGATTTGTCTAAGTGGAATTGACGTTGACAATTGCTTTCAACAAAAGCTGCTTTACTTGAAATTAGTTTTTCATCAACAAGAAATATGTACTACCTATGTTGTAGGCTATTTTCAGTATTTGGATTGAACTCTTTGTAATAATTTTCGGGCCCTTAAACTGTCACCCCCTTAAACTTTTACCCTGATTTTTTTCAAGATTTTCAGGGACCATAAGTAGTCAAATACACCCAGTGATTATTACGATCAGTACTTCAAGATATTCAATCTGCCTAGACTTTTCCTGAATAAGTTCGGGTCGGCTTCCAGTCAAGCTATATTACAGCCGGATACCAGTATATTACATGGATTGTCTGGGTGGGTAACAATTCTCGTTAAACTTCAAGAGTTTAACAAGAATTTTACATCCTTTTAAGTTTAGATTAAATAGACCCACATGTAATCAAACATTATAGAATTCTAGATACAACCAAACAATTAATCAAAGCATTTATTTCAAATAAACCATTTACAGGTACTTTTGAATTGTGAAGAAGTCTGTCAGTCATAAAAGCTTAATTCTCTATGAAGAAAAATGTGCAAGAAACTCCATACAAATATGAAAACACTTTAACCACAATTACAACCCTCCAGGTGTTCCCGTATGATGTTTTCACAGGTAAGGTTCTGTTGCGGTTTAGACCACTAAAGCGAGAAAAGCTAGTAATTGCCGAAGGCAACACAACAAGGTAAACATCAATTTATGCACGAGCTTTAATTACATAAACCGAAATCCAATAGTCGAATATCGAAATAACAGCGATCAATTTACATTAATATATCGTTTTCAGTTAATTTGTAGATTCGTAAATGATTTAGGTTAATTAATTTAATGTTAACATTGCAACGTTTAGTCATCTATGCTCTGTCACTCCATTTTATCATAACTTTGATATAACTTGATGTAACATAGGAATACATAATTATTTATTTTTTTATGTGTTTTTTTTTTACCTGTACCGTATTATTTGTAACATACATCTCAGAAACAAAACAACAAATGGCTGTGTTCTGTAACATTTTTTAGACGATCTTAGGGTACTGTCTGCCATTCCTAACGGCCCGTTCACGACCTTGCCACTGTGAGCGGTAGCTAAGCGCGGGGCGACGAGCGGTAAGATCAAAAGTATGAAAATGTTTGAAGCACGCCACTAGATGCCGCTGCCGAAGCGGGCACGGGGCACTCGTGCCCACTTACCGATGCCGCCCCGCTCGCCGCTTAGACCGAAGTCATGAACAAGCCGTAATGAACATCGACCTCCTCGGCGGTAAGCATCGATGTGTGAAAGCCGCCTTAACTGCACTACAACTATTAGAATCTCAAAGTCTACATAATTTATATAACAAAGCTGCGTTAACTCTAAAGAAATCAAAAAAGAGCGAAGTTTAGGTAATCAATATTGAGCAAAGTTTAATGGCGACGCCGCTTAGGTCTTGAAAACAGATCTGTTGTAAACAAATCATGTTAGTGTCGGTCGAACTGGCCCAGTATTGTGTTACGTATTACATCTACCTACTTACTCTTTTACTACTGGATACCATAAGCCGATTAAGTAGTAAGCCTAGCACAATAGGTATATTATACTATCTACTTTAAACTGCATTTTTTTTTAATTGAGATACCACTTTTGAGTTTCTGAGGGACCTATTTGATAAAGACAGACTAAAGTACGAAGTGTCATATTTACGCCCGCCCGGGTCGTATCGTCGCTACGCACCAATAAAACCCTCCGCTACAATATCCCACGTCACTGTACGGCCCTTCCCTCAAAGGGTTCCTTCCTGAACGTTACGGATCAAGGAATAAAGTAAAGGTGAGGTTGCGGACCCGTAATTATAACTCCTTGTACTTGTTCGACCTCAAATCGCAAAAATATTTGTTATTTCGTAATTAAATGGTACGGCCAAAGCCAGGGTTACTGTGTTTAAAAAGGATGAGTCTAAATTATGATATTTAAATAATGTTTACAGGATTAAGTTTGTTTTAGGAGGCTATGTGAATTGTGACTGGGTAAAAGTCAATTTAACCACCATAACGAAACATTCCTGACGTTTATGAAGTGAATTTTCCGGGAATTTTAAACCCAGACAGTTTACAAGGTGCAAGATATTCATTATACCATCTTACCTATAAAATCAATTCAAATATAATCACTTAAAAACTAATTTTGTTACGCCGCGGCCATCTGAATGTAAACACCACAGAAAATGCCAACAGAAGCTAAATTTTTTCCACAACACCTAAAGTAAACTGAAAAAACAAAACTAAACTGAATGCAAGCTACTTCAACCACAGTACAGCACGATTCCACCTTCAAACTGCCAGGTTTAATATTGATTGGGAATTTTCCTACATTCCTTTCCACAATGGCGCGGGCTACGTAGATATACGTAAGTACACAGATGCAGGTCGTTGTGACGTAATTACAATTTCATTAAAGTAGAACGTCGTGTGGGAGTGCCCATTGATACTGACACTTTAGCGCACATTACTTATACATACACCAGTTATTGTCAATAAGGATTTTGTTCACTGATTCACTGGTAGTAAACAAGCAAAAAAAATAATCAAGATTCGTTTTAATTGTATGAGGCTTAACCGGTTTTGTAATGACCCGGACGTAATGTTTTTGTAGGTATATCTACATCTTTGGCAGATTTTTTTTTATATTTACACGTGTATGATCTTAGCAGGTGGAAAAAAAATTGTATAGGCCAGTTTTTTTAATAAGTTATTTTGGTACGCGGTTATTAATATTGAACAACCTTGGAATCATACTATTTGCACTGTCTATTCTATCGTTTTGACAGTAATAGCATACATAGACTAACCAAACATAATGCAGCATGTTATAGGTAACAACAAATTTAACCGCGCAGCCTTTACAAACCAGGGCTAATGTAGTCTATACGGCCATAATGTAAACAACATCGACACGGGGCCACATAATATCTATCTATACCGGTCTACGTTCAACGGGTGGTCAACGTGAAAGCCATTCAGCTCGCCCGCCATCTGTCCACTGTGTACCTACTAAATATTCTGCTGAGCGCTACAACAGATGTAATGTGATATAAATCGAATGTTTACATTCAGTCTCAGTGCCGTTCCGGTTCGGAACTGGCCGGGACGACACTATCTAAAGACGACTCCCGCCCGGAACTAGGTCAGGCAGGCCTTTGAACGAACTCAATGCCTAGAAACACCTACTATAGCGTGTATACTTATTACGTGGGATTGGCTAATTGTGGCTGAATAAGTTAAGCCAATTTCAATGGTTTCTGAGTAAGGTTATCCGTGTGCGAAAACAGAACGAGTTTTCCTGATTATTTAGGTACTGCAATATAAATTACTAGCTTTTGCCCGCAACTTCGCCCGCGTACATAAAATATAGCCTATGTCACTCAGGAATAAAGCAGCTTTAAATCGGTGAAAAAATTTTAGCAATCGGACCAGTACTTTCAGAGATTACCGATTCCTACCTACAAACAAAAAAAAAACAAAATTTACCTCTGTATAAGATTTGTGTAAATGGAAAACTTACGGGGATGCAACTCGACATACATTTTCAATGTTTTTCATATAACCACTCTTACGCGATTATGACGTTATTACACATTTTTCATTAGATATTTTGGAAACACAGTATCTTGTGGATATTATCTAGGCTCCTATTGAAATCAATTTATAAATTTGTGTAAAACTAATCCAGTAAAGACCTCCGAAAATCTGCTATTTTGCATGAACTTTGACACTTCATGATTTACTCAAAAATTAAAAAAGTCAGTCAGTCAAAGTCAGTATAACAATAGAAGCCTTGCAAAAATAATCAAGATTCTGAATGACGACAATTTTTTTCAAAAACTTTTAAGGGTTTAAATAAAACACGTATTTCCTAGAACAAGTATTGTAAAAGATTCGAGTAAATCACGGAATTACCGAATGCTAACAGAGTTTTGGGGCGTTATCTCTCTTTTTTCGCGTTGCCTTTTCATCAAACATCGCGTTGGATTGCGTTAGATGAATTAACAAGCTTTTTTAACTATGGTTGATGTTGACGATAGGCGAGTGAAAAAGGACCTTTTTAAGCTACTTTCTTCAAGCTTTGAGATTGAGACGAAGCACGTGTAATTCGATTTAGTCCAATATTTAATTATGAAGAATAAATAAAATTCATCTTCATGATAATAAAATGAAATCTTTTATAAAAGAAAGGTCGCGCCATTGATAGTTGGAGGATATTATGATCACAAACAGATGCGCGCCACTACCCTCGTCACTCGGATACAATAACATATAAAATGTAACTCATCATATACCTTGAACCTTTGTATATAAACAACCAAAGTCTCGATCAAATTGAAGGCTTTCTTGTAGACCAAAAATGTTAAGCATAGAGGCAGATTATATTCTTATACTCTTTGGTGTATTGTATAACCTGCCGCAGCGTATGTATGCGTATGTGTGTGTGTGTCTTTATTTTGAGGTGGGAAATCATCAAATAACTCCTCACTCTCTGGGTGAGCGAAAGGGAGTGCAGACCTTAACTGGATTAAACCCAAATGTGTACGTAGTATAAGGTGCTAAAGCTTTTTCGGATTCTGATTTCTTCTGAAATCGCCAAACTTGAGCTCTCTGCACCACATGTTCACCAGGGCCTAGCTGATGATAAAACCAACACCAACCTGGAACTGCTGGTCGCTCTCCAGGAAATAGAGCAAGTACAATTTTAGGATTATCATGTCCTCTCCCTGTCTTCGTACTTCAGATAACCTATTCCTATTCTTCCTTGAGTTTGGTGTTCTTCTCGTCGCTTCGGTTTGTTCACATGCTACCTCAGTGTTGCGAAGTCCAGTCTAGATCTCATTCGGGAATCTTCGCACCCCTTTCCTCACCGTAACCTTGACCGCTACCGACGTCCAAGGTAGTCAGGCTCTCCGCCAGGCTTGGCACTGGATTAGACTGACTTACGTATTCTTAAACGTTTTTTATAGGTATCATGATCTGCAGAAAATACGCATTCTTTATGCTTAATTATTTTAGAATAAGGTCTAATTGTTGTAAGTAATTTATTTAATGAAAATAAAGAAATTTTAAATCGATCAATCTCTGGGTTGGAGATCACTGTGTGCACAGAAAATACTACCCATTCACTGCACACCCACGGGAAGTGACGGAATAGTACTATTATTACGTCCAATATCATATGAAATAAGATTATGTTATTAAAATTAATTGCTCATAAGCAAAGATATCATAATTATGAATTTTATGTTTATCATTTTTTGTCACACCCACAAAATAATCATAATCTTCCGACCCTTGTCCCGTGTTATTTAGTGTCGGCGCAACACGTTTTATTCTTCCATTATGTCATATCAATCGTCATACTAAGCGATCCCTAAGCCCTTTTCCTTCGTATGACTCCTCTCCATCCACCCAAAAATCATAAGGGGTCGTGCATGTCAAAATACTGAAAACTGTAATGCACAAGCTACAATATTATTAAGAATTAATTTAGAAACGACGGCTTGTCTCACTAATCCGTTGTTATTATTTCAAGCAATTACTCCTTAAAGAATAACAACTTGCGCTGCTGTTAAGCTCTTAATTAGGATTATTTTTACAGCGGACCTGAGCGTAGTAAGTTAATTTGCATTACTTACGGCAAGTAATCTTCAAGTTTACGCTCAATCTGAGTCCTGCGTGGTTTAACAAAAGAAAAAACTTTCCAGTTTCTTTTCGTGGTTTAATGAGAGATTAGGCAATAACTGAATCGGGGTGAATAGACGGTAGACTGTCGATTTGCTTTTGCCAGTTCATTTAGATAGAAAATTTTCACATTTGGCACCAGTTCGATTAGGCGAGCATGCTAGTAGTTCAAGATATGAACGCACGTTTTGCTTGATCTTGAAGTCGTTTGGTAAACAATGAGCCAATTTCTGTTTTTTTATCAAAAGTTGATAAACTTGTCTATAACTTGTTAGTAGAGTTTAACGTTAAAAAAATTCAATATTAAGTGTTAGGACTGGAACAATTTGCCTGCTGTGGTCTTCCTGTCCAATTATAATTTAGGTGTATTCAAGGCTAGAGTGAATAGGCTCTTAATAAAGTAGTGCGCCTCGCCATCAACAATTGCATCATTGCTTACCATCAGGTGGGATCGCAGTCAAGCACTGGTTATATCAAATTAAAAAAAAAACGTATTATGCTAAACTACCAATCACCGAATAACATGCATAAGTTTCAAAGGATGTCATAATCGTACATCTCAATAGAAAATGAAAGGACTCTATTGGCTGCTTATCCCACGGTAATCAGAGTCGAGTTTACGAATAAGCCCGAGCGAATCTAGGCTTACGTGGAGCGGTAGATTTTAGCAGGCGGCAAGGGCCCTTATTAAGATTGCCAGCTCTTCAAGAAAATTCCGAGAAAGAGGTAAAATATTTATGCTGAAGAAATACTAAGAAAATTCTCGGTGAAACATTTACTAGATTATCTTAATTTATATGAATCAGTCATATATCAGTCTGTATTGTTGTCAGTACATATTTGTTATCTGAACAATTAGAATGTGCATTATGCCACGGTCGAATTGATACAGCGAATTTAACACCGAGAGTACGATGACTTCAGATTATATCACAAGAAAAGCTTCGTTCATTCGCAGATACTCAAAAAACACTCCAGACAGCTGATCTGACATTATCGGGATTTTTTTTTATAAAAAAAAGATGTAAAATGTTACCACAAATAATTCAATGTATCCGAAAAACCGATTTATCCCATAAAACATGAATCAGTTTATAAAATGATAAGATTTGTGTATATTTATAATATTAGATACTCAATCAACTGATAGAAATGGTTATAAATTTTGAAATTAAAAATTAATTATACACACACATAAAATACCTAAGAGAAAGTCGGAAATCGGTAAAGCTACTAGGTAGGAATGGAATATATTCCTATCTAATAAAAAAGTAGAAAAGCATTTGCAAATTGAATAATCGGATACCTTCTATGGATTATTCACTTTGCAAATGCTTTCTACGGATTCAACCGCTGAGGAAGCCTTCAAGTTCAAAGCTTTCAGTCGTTAAAGTCCTACGGAGGGTTTGTGTGACTAAGCATTCAGTATCGATTCTTCATTGACGTAGAAGAACAGTCTTATAAATAGATTTATTGTTATCTTAACATTGAAGAACCGGTGAAACAAAAAAGAGCTAATTTAATATTAGAAGGTAAAGAGCAAATACGCGAAAAAGCCGTGTTTGGATAAGTAGGTGTTCTTGATCACTGAATGTTAGTGTTTAAGTTTAAGAATAGAATATTGCGTAAGTATGGTATAGATAACTTCTTGATATTTTTCTCCGCTATGAAGTCTTTGCTATAGGTCTATATACATCTGAGTTACCAATATTTGTAATAATACCTTAAAAAAATATCTTACTTCACGTCCCATAAGTCATTTATAAATTAATGACTTGGTCTTAAATCTAATAGTTTTAATCTGATAAAATAAGCAGCAGAGTTTTTTACTCGATAATCTTTTAACTCACCCCTTGCTGTTGAAATCGTGTCTCGTCCTCACAATCGTAGGTTTCCGTCCCGTCCCTGACCTTTCACCAGCAGTTGTTTCAACAAACAAATATCGGGACGAGATTTCACCATCGATATGAACCTTGATGGCGACAATTCGAGACAGTTCAGAGCAATCTATAGACATGAAACAGACAATGCCGTAATGGGTTTTAAATCTGGCGTTTGTAGAAGTACTTGGTAGTAAACATATTTCCAAAAGAAGCCAAAATATAAAAGTTTGACTACTTGACGTTTAGGTAGAAAGTACGTCAGTCAATCGCATACCATTTTACAATTTTTGACCACCGGTATCACTCATAGAAAGTCATTTTGACTCATACTCGGAAAAGAACTTCTAAAAAAGACAGGTTCGGTCGGTTTCTAGTATCACGAAACTGTTTTTTTACATTTACACATCTGTATTTGTAAATTAAAAGTTAAATTAAAATTGGCGTAAATTAGCATGTCGGCACGGAGTGAGGCCGTGGGCTAGCACCGCGATCGCTCCAGGTCGGCCGATCGATTCCGAGGCGCCGACCCGGTCAACGCTTGGCAGACAACTAGCCTGCCGTTTGACCCCTGTATGGCACTGGTACCTGCTAGTACGATCGATATTTCTATTTTCCTGTCATGAGAGCACGGCAATGGTTCGCGACAATTGTTCTTTTTAATCAAATATCGAAATTGCTTTAACTAAAGTTAAATTCTTTACAGAGAAAGTCTCGTCAAAGACTGATTTTTAGAAGGCAACTATGGCTGTGAAGCTCCTAGTGGTGGATTAACTCCTGTGCCTGACCTTACCCAACCGAATTATTGTAGGTATCTACCTAATACTGTTTGCCACTCGATCGACATTTTATTTTAATGACTGGTGATTATTATTAATAACATGCACAGAGCGTTTAAAATTAGTATTTATATTCCACATAAATCGTGGCTGTATTTCGAAGTTCGTATCGATCGCAAACATTCTAGCAATTCAGCCATTACCTACACTCGCCGCAAACCTACGCACACACTACTATTATACTTATTTACGAAAATAGCTACGCGTACATACGTAAATAACTAAATGTAGGTATACAACCTTATTCTTTTATTGTTTAGGATTTTGTGTTAAATTATTGGGATGAAAGTAACCCAAAGCTTGACGGAAGTTAATAAAGTATTGGTAGTTAAGTTACCCAAAAAGTAGGTACAGGATGTTTTTGAATATGTTACCTACCTATGACTACCGATGATTGTGATTGTGTCTATGACTATTGTATACCGATACGATATCGGTTTTTTAAATCATCATGAATAGATAATTTACATAGATTATTCAAATGAAGATAATAAGACAGCCTAATAATGCTTACGAGAAATTCGATTGACGTAGAATGCTAGATAACCACAATAAACAGTATTATTGTGTAACATATAATATGTAGGTATACACACAAATATTTATAAGTTTAGCTACCTATGTATTTTATAACTACAACTATATAATTTTAGTTCTATAAAATAAACTACGTTTATTTATAATGTCAAATTTCATTAATTTGTTAGCAATATACCACATACCTACTACCCACTTTATTATTTTAAGTTTATACGATCCCACCAAAGATTTTTTGGTAAATACCTATGGCTGTCAGCGACGAGACCGCCATTGTACTCATAGATTTAAGTTTGTGTATAAGTTATGTTACTATTTTGGTGTAACTACACTAAACTTAAAAAGTTAGAGCAGTGGTGGCCGAGTGGTAACGGCCCCGACTTACGAGTTGTAGGTCGCGAGTTCAAACCCAGCCAGGCGCATTACTTTGTGTAATTTATTTCATCACCACTGCTCTCAAAACGGTGAAGGAAAACATCGTGAGGAAACCGGCATGTCCTGGAACCAAAAATTCGAAGACATGTGACATTCACCAATCCACACTGGGCCCGCGTGGATTACGGCCCATTCCCTCTCCTAGAGAGAGGAGGCCTGAGTCCCAACAGTGGGAACATTAAAAGGCTGATTATGGTATGCTACACTAAAGTTTATTCTATTCTATTAATATTAAAATAAAACGTGTTATTTTATTTTGTTTGGATCTAAAACTAATTTGTACAAGATATGCTAATGTTAAAAACATTGTCAAAGAATTAAGGGTGTTAAGGGCCCACTGTTATAATCTAAGTAAAATCCAGTTTTTGTTCTGTAATAACATAACATTTATGTTATATAATAACTGGTTGTCAACGTAAATTACCACGTTGACAACCATTTATTATATATTATGATTATATCGTTATGATTAAATAATGGAAAAATATGTTACATATTGTCAAATACTAGAGACCCGCCCCAGCTTCAGATGGGTGTTAAAAATCTTTGGAATTCTCGGCTTTTCCCCACTATAGCTGACTGACTTTCCTCATGAATCACTCTGACTAATATAGGAAACCGCATGAAAATTCGTTCAGGGGTTTTTGAGTTTATTGCAAACAGACCGACAGACAAACGCAGTAAGGGACTTAGATGTAAGGATGAAAAGTGTTAATACATGTACTGTTTGATTAATGTCTCATACCTAATCTACATTAAATTATCTAATAACATTCGTGATAACACACAATTCAACCATTTCCATAAAAGCTCATACTCGTTGGAAACGTTTGTTAATTGCGTTCGTTCCGTGTCAATCAAATGTCCAGTGTTTGCCCTGGGGATACCGGGCTAATTACTGTTTGTACATACTTCATGATCCGTTTCAGACCGAAAATCCCGAGTTACTGAGCCTTAAAGTTGTCGGCGATTGAATATTGGTGATTGCTATCGTGTTAATCGATTTTAATATTAATCGAGTAATGATTGAACGGTTCGTGGTATAAAAATAGACCTGATTATTATCTATGAAGCGACTAATTGTAGAAAAATGTCACAGAAATAGTTATTTATGCAGGTCGATGGCTACAAGCGCCACTTTCAACTATGTTCAGTGATCGTAATTGCCCCTAGATCATCAGACGCCTGCTAAGCGTGATAATTATGTCAACATCCCCGAGATTGACCTTACTAACGATGTATAGCGGTGGCCTATATCCCACGAGCTATAAGTAGATAATGTAACGTACCTATATTTTACGGCTTATCTCCAACATTCATTACATATTCTCCTCTCGTCCGTACACGACCTTGTTAAATGTTGTTTCTAAAACATCGTTCTCGCTGTACAAGTTTTTGTTCTATTTGTGAATCTGTAAGCAGGAGCCTATTTTGTAAAAAAAAATATGTAGACATTACTAAGTAAACGAACATGTACCTACATGATATGATAATTATGTTTGCTTTCTTGCTAAACATTTATATATTTTCGTAATAAAAACATTGTTTCATCTGATTCCTAAACGAACATTTACTCTAAAATTCTTTACCATTAATAACTCAACTTCCATTTAATAAGTAGGTCGTAATACAAAGGCGATAAATCTGGAAAAAATGTAACACGAAAATCTTTATATTGGTATAAATGAACGTGAAACGGAAGGGAGATAATACAAGGCTTTAGAAATGACATGCTCCAATTGTCTTGTAACTCGAATGAATGGGAACATTGGTGGGATTTCATGTCTATGAAGAACAAAAGTCTTCTGTTTAACAATGAATGAGTAAGTTATAACTCGAGCGTCGCTTGGAGTTGATTTCAGGAGTTTTCAGTCTGATGTCATACGGGTTTACAATTTTGGAGTAATTTTGTTAATTAGGTCACTTGTGCTAGGCATTTATTAAGACAGATTAGGGTCCATGTCCTAAAGTAATATTTTATAGTCAAGAAACCCGTGTGAACAATTTAAATTGATTCTGTCGACCACAAGTCAAAAGTACAACTAGGAAATATTGTAAAAGTACGACACTTTTTTCTGCTTCCTTTTATGTCACTCATCCCGTCCGTCCAACTTTTGATTGGCTGAACGCGACCAAATGACAGTTAGCCAAAATTTTCTGGCATCTAACAGACTTACGAATATAGGTACTTGTATATAAGACGTGTGACAAAAATATCCAGGCACAAATAGTGATAGCCAGGTGACAATGGAACTTTGTTCAAAGATAGTTGGAGCAAGGGATGGATCGTATCAAAAGAACAATGACAAAAATTTCTAAGGTATGAATGGTACGCGGCCTTTGGTGAACGGATCCTCTTTGATAGTACCAAACCAGATAGAATGCATACCTAGATGTTGAACAGATATTGCATTTGTATTTAGACCGTAATTCATGGATATAAACTAATATTTTTTATAGTGGAAATATTTGATTTTTTGTTTTTTTTTTGTAGGTATGTTACGAATTAACTCGAAAACCACCCAACCGATTTAAAAAATTCTTACTTGCCATTAGAAAACTACATTTTTACGGGATAATATAGGCTATATTATATTAAAAAAATATTAAAGATTCCTACCTAAATTGGAACAATTTAACCCAAGGTATCAAAATATTACCTATAAAATTCATTAAAATAAAAATAAAATTGTATCCGAGCGAAGCCGGGGCGGGCAGCTAGTCGATACTAATAATATTATAAAGCTGAAGAGTTTGTTTGATTGAACGCGCTAATCTCAGGAACTACCGGTCCGATTTGAAACATTTTTTCAGTGTAAGATAGCCCATTTATCGAGGAAGGCTATAGGCTATATAACATCACGCTAGGACTCATAGCAGCGGAGTATCGACTAAAAATTTTGCAAAAACGGGGAAAAATTATTCCATTTGAGAGCTTCCGTTGCGTGCGCTGCGTAAACGGTTAAAGTTACACAAAAATTATGTACTACAAAATTGTTCCCCTTTATTTATTTATTTATTTATTAAAACTTCATGCAACATAAAGGTACAAAGGCGGACGTAATGCCTTAGGCATTCTCTACCAGTCAACCAAGGGTAGTGAAGAGAAAACATGGTAGGTGCATAAAAAAAAAAGAAAAAAAAAAAAGTTTTAAAAGTCCTAAAAAAAGTCCGCGGCAGCATAATAATATGTCTATCTTTTAAGATTACACTATACCTTTTTTATAGTAATCAAATTTGTCCTAAAATAATGCATTATTTGCGAAGGTGTTTTATAAATATAATATTAATCCTTATCCGTCTTGCGTTGAGAGCACATTTGAGTGGAGGTTTTCCTTCAAAGTTACTTTTAATAAGCGATGGGGAAGTACCTTATTGTGAAAATTAAAACAAAATCGAAATTGATCGTGATTTAGGTGAGAAAGTTACCAGCATTGAAGATCTAATCTCCAAAGTCTATCCAGATGTACTTAGTCCAAATAGAAAATAAAGACTACCAGTGGATGTGTCAAAGGGCTATATTCGCAGCAAGAAATAGTAGAGAGGAGTAAGCATCAACTACGTTTCCATTGATAATGTAATGGATCAAGAAGATTCGGTACATAACCCTCAAGAATTCCTGAATTCACTAACTCCGAGTGGCACACCCCCATATTCACTCAAATTAAAATGGTTACACCAATTATTTTACTCCAAAAACTAGGGGAACCAGACTCAGAGTTAAATTTCTTCGCAATAGCGTGATGTATCATAAACAGCCTCATAGTGTACTTGCACTTCACAAATATTTCCAATTTCTACGCGAACGAAGTCGCTGACAAGAACTATTAATTTTTTTTTTTTAAATGAATCAAAAAGGTTTTTTTATTATTTTTATTTTAGTTTAACAAAAACTAGGGGAACCAGACTCAGAGTTATAATAGCGTGATGTATCTTAATCAGCCTCCTAATTTACTGGCACTTCACTAATATTTCCAATTTCTACGCGAACGAAGTCGCCGGTAAAAGTAAGTATTAAATATAAATGTATAGATATGAAACCATAACTTGACTTTGGAAATCATCTAATGTTTTTAATGTTTTATGTTTTTTTATTTCACATAGGCCTACATGGTCACTTATTAAAACGTCAGAAGCTAGTGCACGGTTCAAAATTGGTCGTTTCCTATGGAGAAGAACCGGCAAGAAACTCCATGGTTACTCTTTTAAAAAAGTGGTTATTTACAATATTTTCATATTACAGTATTAATTAGGTAATAGATATTATGTAAGAACAGTGTAGACCAGTCAATATTGTAAGTACGCAAAAGCACAATATAAGCAAATAAAAAATAAAAAATTGCCTTAAAGTACATTGACCCACCTACATTTATTGACAGAGTTTATTTAAAAAAACCAAAATAAAGACATAAAGCTGTCTTTAATCGACATCTTACGCGATCCTTTACATTTTCTAGTAATGAAAAACAATTCCCTACCACTGTTTTATTTATTTATTTATTTTTTATTTATGGGACAATAAACACCTACAATATACATATACCATAAAAAATCAGTACAAACAAGCGTTTACAATATTGCACCCGATGCATTTTCCACATATTAACGCACAAGAATACCGGTTACAATGTACTGTTCAGGACATCTACGAAAAGATATTAGAGAAAGGTTAATGCACTTTATGGCAAATTTATCTGGCGCCTACCGTAATAACATTACCCAGCGGAACAAGTAAACAAAGTTCAATGCACCATACCTATTCATGCAAAAACTGGCTCAATCACATTGAGTGCTTTTGAACGAATAGGTAGACAATCTATTTAGACCGCCACAGCCTGATAGAACGATGTCTAGGTAATAAATGAGACTTTTATAAGCTAACATAAACTAATATACTTCAATTTCGAGTCTTAATTTTTTACGGGGTTAAAAACCGAATATTAAACAACAAAATGCAAAACTAAGCCTAAATAAAAAAGTAAAATAAACAATTAAGCGACCTAGTTTACCATGCTTTGTCAAACAACGTGTTATGTGGAACATCGCTTCCACGACATACGCACCATTTTCACACGAGCACGACACACGACTTCTTTTTAGAATTTTTAAAGAGCTCTCCGAGCCCGCTGCCATTGTGGTTATTCCGGGTAAAAGCTCCCTGTGTTCGTCGCTACAACGAGGTAATTCTGCTAGAAACTGTCACATGTTCGTCGACTAGTCGTTATATGTTTTCACCAAACACCGCGCGAGATGCGAAAGAAAACCATTTAAAACATTTACAAATTTTTTCACTAATCTTACAAATGTAGTAAATTTTCCCGCCTTTTTATCTTCCATGATTTTTAAAAGTAGTTATTAAGTCATGCATTCAACTTAATCAGACAGTTGTAGCCAGATTTTATAGTGTTCGAATTTTAAATCGACTCCCCGTCTTCTTATTTCATTTGAAGTTTTGTTCAAAGAAGTTTGAATATTCTAATATCACCTTAACTCTAATTGATAATATTTATAAAATATAATATGTATTTATTTTCTTTTTTAATCCTTTGTTCGTTTTTTTTTCTACGGTTTATTTCGTTTTTATAATTTTAGGTTGAATACATGCCATTAAGTGTGTCGTGGGAAAATAAAAACCATTATTTGGGGAAAAAAATACATTATTCTTTTATTTAATGGCATTTCAAACTTTTTTGTGGATTTAATTTCTTCAACTTAGAAAAGTAAAGAGGTTATAAAAGAGAAAGGTTATAAAATAGCCACTTTAGAAATTAAATGAGAATTTTCCTTAATAGAATCTTTTAAGTTTTTGATCAAAGGCTTTTTTAAGGCCATATTTATTTTGTGGATTCTATCCTTAATTCAGCGCAGAAAAAGGGTCTTGTAAACAAAAGCGATGCAAAAAATACACATGACATAGTAAGCATTCTCTTTGGTCTATATTTCCGAGCTGTGTGCTACCTGGGTTACGAATGACCTACTTTAGTGGCAGCCGCATCGGCGCGCATCGTGCACAGCCTTTGCCGCTGGCGACACCACGCGATCGTGATTACATACTAATTAACACTGTATGAAAATAAAATAGGTCCCCTATTTAAGGGCCTATTACACCACTCGATATTAAGACAGTCTTAGTCTATGTTTATCTATTTATCTCATCGTTCTGTTTAATTCCTTTACACGACATTAGCGTAAGTTGCTCTTTTTCTTGTGTGACGCTACATAGACTAAGATTGTCTGAATATCGAGCAGATAATGTCAATGTTTTGTGAGAAAACCAAGCTGTTTTAACGAGTTTTCTTTTTATTAGCACGTTTTTTACATCGTGCTAATTAGGTAATTTAAATAATTGCAAGTCACGGTTACACAGCTGATCTCACTCATCGTAACTATCATGAATACGTTTCCAAGATAAACAACTACGATATAACGCTATTATATAACAATCAACTATTACTGATTACTGACTGTATTACTGATTTGGACAGTGAAAACAAACACATTATTATTAAATAATGGTCATAGTTGACAGGTCTTGTTAGGGCTGATGTCCGCCAGGCGCCTGCCTTTGTACGAAAGAGTAACCCTGGGCCTCACAAAGAGACAACTGAAGGAACACTGTGGGTTTTAGTCAGTAAAAGTTTGACACTCCCTCTCACTCCATCTAGAGCGTGAGAAGTCATATGATGATTTCCGACGCAAAAAAAGAGAATGCAAATACCTTACGTGTAACCTATGGTTAATAGGCTCCATCCGTATCAACTAATACCTCAAGTAATGTAATGACGGCACGGCTAGCGCAGTGGTTGAGCGATTAGCTGCTGCGCTGCGTGTCGTGGGTTCGATTCCCGCGCGGAATAAATATTTGTATAGCCTATCTATCTATCTATTTATGTTTGGTTTCCGCACTTAGTCCTATGTGGACCATTGTACGTGGGCCATGGCGGCCATAACCTTAGGTGGGCTTATTCCAACCAGCCCACCTCTCTCCAAAAACAGATAAGGCCTCTTAGGTTTTTCAGGACATCAATAAGGGAGTTCGGGGATCCTAAGGTTTGTGTGCGTATTTCAGTGACACCTGTGCAGTCCAGGAGCACATGTGCAATTGTCTCCTCCCCCTCCAAACATGCTCTGCACAGGGGATTGTCTGTGATGCCTGATGATTTGTATAGCCTACAAGTAGTTGTCTCAGATCTGGGTGTTTTTTAGGGTTCCGTACCCAAAAGGTAAAAACGGGACCCCATTTTGCTATCGCTCCGCTATCTGTCTATCTGTACAAGGCTGTATCGCAAGAACCTTGATAGCTAGACAACTGAAATTTTCACAGATGATGTATTTCTGTTGCCGCTATAACTGATATATTGAAATACTGAAAACAGAATAAAATAAATATTTAAGTGGGGCTCCCATAAAACAAACGTGATTTTTTCCCGATTTTTGCTACGGACCGTCCGTAGCAAAAACCGGTTTTTTTATAGCGCTTGTAAAACCAAAATATCTCATCGTGTTATCTGTGGATAACGTTGTTGAAATGTTGATATCTCATTTGTAAAATTTTTATAAATCCTTTCTTTATGTAATACAATGTGTTATTGTTTGTTTTCCCAATAAATAAAATAATCAGTCTAACACGAATCTAACATTAATAAAAATAATATAGTCTTGGCTTCTATCCTTAGAAGTATTTCCCATACAAATTGTTTCACACAAAGAAAGAGTAAAAGCTATTTTTTATCAAAAGCCGAGTATCTGTGGGTTCAATGACCCGCTAGCCTAGGTTAGGGTAGGTAGGAGGTTAGGTTTAAAGGGGATAGAGGGGGCTAGAGTGAGCGAGCAAATCAAGTAAACAAAGTCCCTGTTATCATTTTCGTGTTACATTACTTTAAATCTCACAGACAAAAATAGGAGGCCACACGCGTTTCTATATTTTTTGGCATAGCAAAAAAGAGCAAATATCTTCGTTTCTTCAATATTTCATGAAACAGAATTTGGTGAGCATTTATTATTCTGGCAGCTATTTTGAATTTAGGTAGTGAAATAGGTGCATTTCTTGTATGTGTTTAAACACAAGCCCTATTCATTCGTATATGTGTACCTGCCTAATAATGTTCAGTAGTTATTACTATTAGACGTAGGTACCTCTATTTTACTAATTTTCGTATGCTACTTACTGACAGGCACTATAGTTTTGTAACGGTTTAATTGTATCTGTGTGCACAAATAAAGTTATTTAACCCAGGACAAATGTTTGTGTGATGAGCACGATCATTTGTTCTGTGTCTGGGTGTAATTTATCTATATATGTATGTATTTAGAAATATGTAAGTAAGATATAGAAATATGTAAGATTATCAGTTGTCTAGTACCCATAACACAAACTCTGCTTAGCTTGGGACTAGACGGTGTTGTGTGATAGTTGGGGAGTATTATTATTATTATTGTTTATTAACTATTTTAAACATATAAATTATATTTTTAAATATTTCAATAAAAAAAAACATTAAAAAATATAAAAAATAGTGTCCCACCGGTATCGGGAACAGGGTCCAAGCTACCGGCGGTCAGGGCTCCAGAGAAAGGAACCTCCTAACAATACGAGCCGTGTCCAGGAGTTATTATTATTATTACTTTTTACTAAAAACTAAAAAGAGATTTGAGTCTATGGGCAGATCTTTTTCTTTTATTCAAAAACTTCAAACCCATTTTTATAAAAATCGCACCCGTTAGGATTGACGTGTTATTGCTTATCTAATTCCTCTATCTTTTGTTTTGTAATAGAACGATTCGTTAGTTTATACTGTTCCAGCACACAACAGTGTAGCTAGCTTTAGCATTGCGTCTAAGTGTACAGTAAAATATATGTGATAAAGCCAAAAAAATAAGATACCTATCAGAACCCAGCAACTCGTTGATTGTAGAAAGTAGAAACGGTACCTATTCCAGTGTATTTCTGGGTTCAATATCAAACTAAACCGATCATGAAGAGAAATAAACTGGATTTTTATTTCAATAGCTTTTCTTGTGAATCTAATGATGTGACAATTCCAATTAACCCAAACACTGCCAGGTTACATTGTTTTATTATGAAGTTCCTGTGTCCACCTTCCACCTTCTGGCTCCTTCATCAGATCTGTTCTATAGTACCTTATAGCCAAACTGCGTTTCATGACAATTCTAATAAGCCCAAACACGGCTAGGATACATTGATTAATTACAGAGTTCCGGTGCCTATCTTCCGGCTCCATCATCATCATCATTTTCAACATAACTATTCAGAACCATTTATTTATTTGTGTCTTCATAGTCGCCTATCTTCATTGTGATATCTATGTGAGTATGAAGTTCCATTGGCTATTTCTGGTCTTTTTCATCAGTTCCACTTCATCAAATGTTATTTATAAAATAACTCACAACCTCATTCACTCAAACATTACGTTCACAACGAAAGGTCAAACACGCAAATACTCGTCCCGTCGAGCTAGTCACCTTGTATTGTTCAGAACTAGAACAAATTATGGTAAAAATAACTTAACTTATGGGGGAGCACAGTTATTTAATCAACTTCCAAAAAATGTAAAAGAAGCGACTTCATTAAGTAGTTTTAAAAATAAATTAATTAACCATATTTACAATAACGATACACTATATTAATGTAATTTTATCATTTTACAACTTTTACTTACTTTACTTTACTTTTCAAATAACACTAGAGTCTTTTAACTTGGGCAACCGCCTTATCTCAGGAATGCTGTGAATTCGCTTCTTCTAACTTGTCGACAACTAATAATGTATTTTTCATATACCCACACTGGAACAATATTACTACTTTATAATATTATTATTTTTTTTTATAATGTTCTCATGTAAGTGACAATTGTGTTTTAATGGGAATAAATATATTTTAAACCGAAATGTTACTTTTTGACTGTAAGTGCTTAAGTTCTAGATGAAAATACCAAAATCACTATACTCGTATGGTTGCCTATAATATTTGAGGAGTTTCCTCGATTCCTCATGGATCCAATCATCAGAACTAGATTCTGAAAAAAAATGGGACCAATCGGGAAGCATATCTTTTAAGAGGAAAAAAAAAATTGCAAATCGGTCCATAAACGACGGATTTCTGAGGACACATAAAAAAAACTCAACCGAATTGATAACCTCTTCCTTTTTTTTGAAGTCGGTTAAAAATAGCACATTAATCAATTTGGATTAATGTGTTAATTGAATTGGATCGTTTGGTTTGATAAAAAAATTATACAAATTTAGTTATCACATTCACTTTTTGTTTGTAAAAATCGTCGTTCATTTTATTGTTGGCTAACATCAAATACATGGTGATCTTCTTATGCTTTTAATGTTCTAGGAACAATATTAAGTCGTATTCCATCTTTCGGTCCGATTAGAATCCTTCTCGGTGCAAACTCTAAATTCCTGTCGGTGTTCTTGGATGCCTCAAAACTGAACTTGGACAAAAGTTTTGCCATTCCTAATAACGATTGAAGCCTGCCAAACCGCATTCCTAGAAATAAAAATCAACAAGATTATTTGAATAGTCAAATCGTAAAATAAATATAACAAACTCGCAAAAAAAAATCCAAGAACCGGTTATTTACTAATCGGAGTTAAATTAGGTAAGATAAATTGGCACAAAAATATCTAAATATAAAGTGAGGCCCTGACTTCCGTGCTAGTTAATTATGAAACAATATGTATCTTTATCTTAGAATTTGCTTGTCATATTTTTTATTATATGGCTTAACGTCGAACAAAATGTTAATAGATACTCGTACATTATTTCCTCCTTCTAATAATTTATAAAATTTATTTTAATGCATGCCGTGGCAGCCTTTAATTAAGCATACACTATAAAAAGTCATAATACGGAATCTTTAGTGTGTATAATGGTGTATGCTTCGTTGGTTGTCCTATAATAAAAAATAAAAAAAATCTTACGGTTAGATATATCAGTGGGCTGTGGAATATATCGAATGAGTTACCGTGGTCCAGGAACACAAGGGGCACCTGTGGCCGTAGTGCAATTTTTTTATCGTACTAACGATCTTTCCACACAAATAGGTTTTAGTCAGTAAAAGTCTGACACTCCCTCTCGCTCCGCACAGAGCGAGAGGAATTATCAGATGATTCCCGGGCGTAGCCAGAGGGGGTTTCAACCCCCCTAAATATTCAAAATTTAATGTAAGCCCGACAAACAATCTTATTTCAAAATTGTTTGTACATTAAGTAAGCCCGACATTGGACTTGCTACGCCCATGTGATGATTTCCCACTTCAAAAAAAAGTATATCTGTGTTAATAAATAAATAAATAATAACATTAGTTATAAGCTACTCACCAATGCAGTTCCTTGGTCCGAGTCCAAATGGTAAATAAGCGCATGGGTGTCGCTTGCTCACCTCCTCCGCATCAAATCTATCAGGGTTAAATACTTCAGGCTTACGATAGTATTTCTCGTCGTAGTGAATACCTCTCGGAGATATGAGCACTATCATGTCCTTTTCAATCACTACATCAGTACCAGGCACTTTGTATTCTCTTGTAGCTTTTCTTTGCACTGGTTCCACTATCGAATACATGCGAAGGGTTTCATCAAATACTTTAGTCAAGTATTTCATTTCCTTTACGGTTTCGTATGTAATTTTGCCATCATTCGCCTGAATTACTTTGTCTATTTCAGCCGTCAACTTACTTTGGATATCTGGGTTTAAAGCTAGCTGATACATCATATAGGCCATGGTCGTGGCACTGGTCTCATACCCACCTACATAAAATACAAAAGCTTGCGCTGCCATCACGTCTACCGTTATTTCAACAGATGACACACTGTTTCCGAATTTCGAAGTATTAACCTCTCCTATTTGACGGAGTTCCAGTATTAGATCCATGAAATCGTTTCGGCCAGATGGTTTTCCATTTCTTTGAGAAATAATAGTTTCCACTAGATTTTTGAAGAATTTCTGTATTGAACTCGGAATAATAGAAAGGTTTAGTGATTTTAGAAGTCCTGGATACATCATATCTAACTCCATTCCGTAACTCGCAGAGGTCAACAGCTCGTCGATAAGTTCCAGGATTTGCTTTTTGTCACTGAGACTATCGTAGTTAACTCCAAAAGCGCAGGCGGAGATCGTGGATATCGTGTATGTTTGGATGAGGGAATGAACTTCAAACTCTTTTTGCTTTTCGCATTCCTTGCTCATGTAGTCGACAAAAGCGTCAGCGCCTTCGTCGATTAAATAAAACATGTTTCTCAATTTACCTGATGTGAATATTGGGGTAAACCGATTTCTCAGGGCTCTCCATGTTTCTCCATCAGCGTGGAATAAGTTTTGTCCTAATCCTTGTTTGCTAAATTCTACGCCACGATCGCTGAATACGTCAAAGTCTTTAATCATAACATGTTTTACAATATCCAAATCTCGTACAAGAAGACACGGTGTTGTCATTCTATAAATACCGACCACTTTTTCATTAGGATACGCATTATATAGTTCTTGTATGACTATTCCCAAATTTTTCTTACGGAATGTTGATTCTTTTAAGTTGCCGACGAAAACCGTAGGCTCTGGACCGGGAACATTTCGGCTCTTCCAGTAGTTAAATGTCCTTGTGAAGTAACAGTATAGAGCAAAAATTAACACCACTATCACCACGGGTAAATAAAAGAACATTGTAGGAGCTCTTAATACGTTCGCGAAATATAAACTAATGATTAATATATTCTTCCGTGTGATTTTTATATAGCAACTACGAAACACGATATGTATATTATTACTATGATTGACGATTTTTTTATCTATAAATATAGGAACCAGTGGAAATTCGCCTTAAGGGCTTACGCCTTAAGGGCTTTTTTGTTGTACCAGCATTTGTAATGAAAAACGTTATAAAATTGAATAAATCTGCTTACACTTTACTTCATTCAGATAATATATTTCTTTGTAGTTGATTCAGAACTCCAAAACTAGTGTTATGATCATTATGATAATTTTATACAGCATTGTGTCAGCTTGTGAACCTTTTAATGTAAAATGTTTTATAATAATTATCGCGTCATGAGAATAGCTGCTCTGCTTATCTACTTATGTAACGTGTTATCTAGTAGTTCGTTACATTAATATGTACAGAACTATTTTCATTGTTGTTTAATCACCATTGGAATGTGGTAGACCGTGAGATACTGAAAACGATACAGTAGGACTGCCTATATCGTTTTCCGTACCCAAGAGGGGCCTATACAAGTTAAAAAAAAAAAACATGCGCACCTTTGAGTGTACAAGACATATTCTTCTTCTTCCTGCCCTTGTCCCATAATACTTGAGGTCGGCGCAACACGCTTTTTTCTTCCATTCTGTCCTGTCACCTGTCACACTATCACTAACTCCCTTTTCTTTCATATCACTCTTCACACAATCCTTCTATCTATTCTTTGCCCTCCCTCTCCCTCTCCATCCATCTACATGTATACTCAGAACTTTTTTAGTAACATGAGTTCATCCTTACAACAAACAACAAGAAGAGGGTGAACAAGTCATATGCATGTCAAATATTGCAAAAATGCCTTAAAGTGAATGATCCAGGGTCCGCGAAATTCAAATGGAAAGGTTTTTCAATATGCAGTTCAGTATTAAGTTGTATGTTAATATAATTTGCGACCGTAACTCGTATTTATTTAGCATAGCATAGCATAGTCGGCCTTATAATTTTACCACTGTTGGGACTCAGGCCTCCTCTTTAGGAGAGGGGATGGGTTGGTGAATGTCACATGTCTTCGAATTTTTGGTTCTAGGACATGCCGGTTTCCTCACGATGTTTTCCTTCACCGTTTTGAGAGCAGTGGTGATGAAATAAATTACACAAAGTAATGCGCCTGGCTGGGTTTGAACCCGCGACCTTCAACTCGTAAGTCGGGGCCGTTACCACTCGGCCACCACTGCTCCGTATTAATTTACGAAATTATAATAATTAAAATCATCAATCCACCCTCTCAGTTCAACTGACCCCATTGAATGGCTATTATTCCATGAAAAAGTCAGCAAATCATATTTTAGGGTGTGGCGGACTTTTACTGTCTAAAACCCACTTGTATTTTATTTTATTTTTTATTTTATTTTAATAAGTACAGTGACAGACTACAGATTAAGACAATCAGCACAGTTAAAAATAACATACAATACATAAATCTGAAGTCCAATTATTGCTGTACACAACACTCAAAGTTTAATACGCTTCAGAAATAGAAAAGACACAGTAAAGGTGAAGTATTATTGAGAAGTTAATAAAGTATACTAATGTGATTACATTATAAATAAACAATTTCTAAATTCGTTAAAACTGTTCAAAAACAAGTATCCTTTAGTTGCCCTTTGCATTCCAGGGACACGGTTCAAAATTCCTTGGCCTTAGCAGGTATTGTCCCTGCTAGACCCGTACGGTTTTTCTGACATCTCTTTAAGGCACGCGATAAACATACGCCCGGATGTCACCATTGTGTGGACCGCCCGGAGGACACGGTGGAGCATAAGGTAGAGGTGTGCTCCGCTTGTGCAGAGCACCGCCGTGTCCTCGTGGGGGCGATCTTTGGCAATGACCTCTCTCGCCGGGCTCTGATATGATGGTTCGGAGCGAGGACGAATGGCAGGCGGTTGCCTCCTTCTGCAAAACAGTAATGTTAGCGAAAGAAGCAGCCGCACGCGTGTGGGAAGGGCCCTCTTGCCCCAGCCCGGGATCCCGACCCCAATTTCCAGTTACCGTAGGTATGGGCTTGCAGACAGCAAGCAATGGGTAGCTCGCCGTCCGATCGTCCGGTAACCGTCCAGGCCGAGCTCGATTCGTCGACGGTGCGTAGTGTTCTACGCGCACCTCAATGAGATGTCAGCAAAACCGTAGGGGCCCAGTAGGGTAGAAGCCTACTAGGGACATGGGTTCGCTTCTGAAAGGAAAACCCGGAGTCCTGGAACACAAGTCAAAGAAGGAACATAGGAGTGGATTACAGTCAGTAAAAGTCTGACACTCCGCCCTCCGGCTCCACCCCAGAGTGATTTCCCACCTAAAAAACAAAGCGGGTTCAATGACCCGACCCTTTGTACATTTGTACCTACAGATATAAAGATTCAGTGTTGGCGGTATTAAATTCGTTGCGCTCTTTATAACAAATGGTTTCGAGATTTTGCTTTCAGTGTTTTCAGCTTTTGTTGCGCCGAAAAAGTAGCCTGATCTTAGCACGGGTCGTAGACTACTTGGTATTTTTTTGTCGTATAAATAGCAACTTCATCAAAATTAAAAAAAAAAGGAAAAGCAAAAAAAGGAAGCTACGTGACCAGTTTATGTAATCTTTACTCTTTTTGGACAAAACGCTCCACGCTTTCTATCATAATAAATCATAGTAAATATTCAATAAAGATGATTACCTACTTATAACCATTTCGCATAGGTAATTATTTATCGTTCATCACGAACTGAAATTGTTTCTGTTTACCTGCGATCTAATGAAGATTTGGCAAAGAGAAAACTCTTGAGTCATCAAACTAAATGTCCGAATTATTTTGTAATTTTTAGTGCGTGCTAAAAGCGTGTATTTTAGTTTTTTAAACTATTATTTTTATTTTATACTTTTTAGTCTTCTTATTTTTTTTTTCGTTTTCCTGACAGCAAACCCTTTCATTTGATACCCATATCATGGGGGTGCATTTCAAATAGCCAATCCGCCATCTTGGATGTCCGCCATGTTGGATTTAAGTCACGAGACTATTTTTTTCGTATTCCTGACAAAAAACATCTTGGGGAGGCCGCCATATTGGATTTGTAATGACATTTCTTAGCTAGTCATGTATTGTCATCAGAATTCAGAGCGTGTGCAAAATTTCATCCTAATTGAAGACCGGGAAGTGGGTCAAATTAAGATTCCAAGATTTTCTTACATACATAGTTACAAGTGAAGCTAATAAAAGCGTGTTAAAAATGTCTTGGGTTATTTCTACACAAAGACAATACTTTCTTTATGTAGAAATAAACCTAATTTGTAGTATTCAGATTTCAGTCCTTACTACCGCTTATATTACTTAACAAGATCCCCAAGAAAAAGAACAAAGTAATAGTTTTTATATAACTAACGACGTCCTTCACCTTCACACGGTTGTCACAAATCTTTAAAATTCACGACTTTCTTAAGAAAAAAAGAAAGAAAAACATTTATTTCTGACTCGCACAAGACAAAAAACAATGAAATAAAAAATTAAACTTACTACTGCGTTCGCTTGGGATTTATAATACAAATTAAAGAAAAAAAATATGAAAAATGCGAAGCCAAAAATGCTCCTATCTCAGTATATGCTGCAATATTTAAACAAAAACGTAAAATAACGCAGCGCTGGTAAACATATTAAAAGTATTCTGATAGGGCCTGGGGTGGCCCTAATATACCTAATACGAGTATACATATATTATACCTACATTTAAAACTTCCTCCGAAAGAACCGCCTGAAAAACGCGGTTCAGGTGAAAGATTGCGAACTGTCTGAAATTTCGGCTGATGCAATGGATGTGATTGCTGGTGCAATGAATGTGACGTAGGAAAAAATAGGTCAGAACGACTCGTCCCTTGAAAGGAAGGTTGGCACAATACCTAGTTAGTCTTCTGCACAGCTTAGCACGCATGATGTCTCTGTTATCAAGACATTAACACCAAATTTCCCTCTATTTCAGAATTTTGATTGCGGACGCAACACGAACAGAATCAGTCCAACGACGCTATTCAAAAATGCGGATGACATTCCACAAACGATTACGTAGGTAGCTCAGTCCCTTTCACTCGATAGGTATATGCAGAAAAGGGATGGATATAGGAATTGCAACATCCAGTGAAAAAAAAATTCAATCGCGCATAGAAACAACGTACTTAGTTTAACCAATAAGTATGGAAGACAATAAGTAGTTTATCAGGAGTTCAGAGGGTTTAGAACTAATGGTTTTCTTTATTCGACTTCGCACGTTTTGCAAGGTAGTTTAAAAAGTATTTAATTTTCCATTTTCTTTTTTTCGTGTCTATAGACTCAAATTATTATTTTTCTGACCAGTATTTGGCAACCTGTACAGCTCTGTTATTAGCCAATTATAAAACAGGTCAATTATAATTTAAGCAATTATAAAACCTGAAAAGTACATGTGGTTGTGCAGGACGGGCAGCATAGCAGGTGACGCATGTCCTGTAAAGCGGCTCCACACTGGCACTGTTTGAGATGGCTCAAGGAAGCCCCATTTGGCCAGATTGTTTGTGCAGCGGTCAACCTGGGTCTGCAGTCCGTTAAAAAAAATCCAGATTGGCCACTGTAGTTCGCGTTCGTCACCGCTTATTTTTTGATACAGAATACAGTCACTTTGTTTTTCCTTAGAATACGAATGTAACATATTCTAATACTTTTGCAGTATTTAGCAGCAAATGTATCGTGTGAACTTTCTAGGCGACCTTCACTGAGGTAGACAATACTTCAATAAAATTCACAGCTCCATTTCATCGATATCACCCGTATCAATGATTATTCTCTCATACTAATTTTGATCGGCTGATGATATAACCATCCTCAGACCAGACCACCCGCAAATTCAAATTCATAAACAAAGCCCCGATGAGGACGATGGCCAAAGATGCAGAGAGATCAGTCTATATTGTATGACGAAACAAGTTTGGATAGTACGGAAATAAAGTTATCGTAAAAATCAAATAAAAAATGCATAGAAATTGATCACATTGAAAAAAATTCGAGCGGGGGATGTTGGATGATTTTCCCAACGAAAAAAAAAAACTGGTCGAAACTTTACAGGATGCACAACCGTATCTGGTAAATAAAATGTGCGAAACAATACAATAAATATTTACAAGGAATTTATTTAGGGTTTTTTTTAGGTGGGAAAATCATCTAATGACAAATCCCGCTCTTGGGCGGAGCGCGAGATAGTGTCAGACTTTTACTGACTAAAAACCCACTCCTGTTCCTTCTTTGCCTTCATCCCGGGTCCCCGGGTTTCGCTATTTAGGGTAACGAATAGTTAAATTTCTATTACGAGTTTTCTCGTTGTGCCCCAGTCAAAATAAAGAAAGCACGCGTAATATTAATACTTAGATGGGCAGGCGCACGGCAAAACTGCAAGCACTTTTTAAAAGACTGATTTTTAACTAGCTTTTGATGCCGAATGAGTCCTTATTCTACCCGTTTGTACATATTATTATTTTCAGTTTGTTTATATTATACCTATTTATTTGTATGTATTATACCTATCAAGCTATAATATTTATTAGATTAGATGTTTATAAGTAGTTATAAATTATGATTTTATTGATTAATAAATAAATTAGAAAGCTTTTATTTAACTTTCAGTGTTAGTAAAGTTTGTTTAGGTAGGAGTGTGGTTAGGACACTCCTAACCGATTGAGTTGAAATTTTGCAGACATGTTCAGCTTGGATGACAAGTGACGTCGTTCTAAATCCAATATGGCAGACTCCTGAAGATGGTAGACTAGTTATTTTTTTTTACATCCCTTTATTATGGGTATTAATTAATAGCGCTTACTTAAAAAAAAACCGTTAAAATAAATCCAATAGCATGGACCATTAAAAAAAAATATAGTTAGTCATATTATTTTAAAAAATATACTGATTATATTTTTTACAATAATACCTACAATAGCTTCGATCAATAATAATTATAATACATAGTTATATTTTTTTTTTCAGATGTACCAAGACTTTAGAAAGTACGATGTTACGACAAAATCGATTTTTCACAACTTTAACGCGTGGCTGACGCGCCTGGTTACGAGATTTGCATGACTGACGATTGTAAAACTTATTTTCAATTATATACTGTTTGCAAATTCATTCTCAAATTTTAGAAAGCAGTCGCGAGGTATTTAATATACGCCACAAATTTTTAATTAGTACAAATACTTAAAGGGCTTATTAAAAAAGGTCTTGTTATTATTTAAGTAAAGTCTCAATAAATAATATTCATAAACAGCAAAGTCATTAGCGTTTGTTTATATCCCAAAATGTCACTCAATTTATGGAAATATTGTACTGGCAATTGATTATGAATGAATGGCGATCAAAATAGAAAAAAAACACTACGCGTAGTATTTTCTAGAAGCAATTGTTATGAATGATTGATTCAATTATGAATTTACTAATTATGACCAATTTTCGTGGACAATTTTGGGTTTTTGTTTATTTTTACTTTTGACTGTACCTACAAATATGATCAGTAACGGGTACGGATAGAGCCCCATATTCTTTTTGTACTAATTAAAAAATTCTAGTGCATATTTATTTTTTTGGCCAAAAATAAAAAAAGGCTGGCGCAAAGAAACTGGATGACTGACGGCAGGCTATTTCTCTACATCAGAATGTCACGTAATATCCAAAAATCAGCCTTTACAAAACGCTGGCAGTGTTTTGTCGCTCTTTTTCGGACTGAGAAGAATGGCAATAATAAAGTACAATGTATTAGTCTCATTCATTTGAGTTAAAATTAATTATTTTCGATAAATTAATAAAATGGGTTTTTATGAAAAAGTCCTCTTTATTTGAAAATGATTTTTATCAATTTTACAAACATAAATCTAAAAATTATTTTAGATTGATAAAATTAGGAAGCTTTTTACGAATTTTGTAATTTGTGTTTTTTTATTATTTTAGGGTGACACAGTTTCTGACTTGAACAATTTAAATTATTTCGGGAACTCCGTCCTGAAGGGGAGTATCGGCACTAATTTTCTACAGAGAATGTTTAAACGAGTTACCTCAGCCCTGTAACGCAAAGGGCAACTGAAGCACACAGGTGGGTTTTAGTCAGTAAAAGTCTGACACGCCCTCTCACTCAACCCTAGAATGGGAGAAGTCATTTGATGATTTCCCACCTCAAAGAAAGAAAAGCTCACGCCCTTGATCCGTACGTTGCATTGTTCGTCCATTCTCCCCTATATGTATATAATTAGTGTTAATCACAGTATTTAAAATGACGACAGTGCCCCATTTTGATCCACTAAAGGACGTAGCTGATGTAGATACTCTTTCATCAGGACGACTTTCGAACGTTTAGAGATAATGGCACATTATAACTAAAAGACATTAACACTAATTGGAGTTTTAAAAGAATATTGTCAGATAGAATTAGGTCAGCTGTCGAACCGACAGGCGCGAGAGTTTTTATAAGAATAGAAAAAGTTTTTTTTTTATGTACGAAATAAATTCTATTTGTAATCGCTAAAGTTTATCATTTATGTGTGCCCCGCCCGCGCAGACGACAATATTATAGTAATATTTATTTTATTGATTTTCGGGATTTTTCTTAGGAAAACCAAGGGCTACAAAACGTAAAAAAAAAACTCGAATATCAAATCTAAATTGCAAAATTTCTGTCATATTTTTTTTAGGTGAGAATATCAACTACTGACAAATCTCGCTCTTGGGCGGAGCGAGAGATAGTGTCAGACTTTTACTGACTAAAAACCCACTCCTGTTCCTTCTTTGCCTTCATCCCGGGGCGGGGCCCCGGGTTTCGATTTCACACTACCCGTGGTTGTTCTGTCATATAAATTAACGAAGAAAAAATGGGGCTAGGAGTAAGAGGGGGAAAAATAGTCATCGACCGATTCTCAGATCTACAAAAAATACACAAAAAAATTCATAATAACCTGTGAAGCCGTTTGGGAGGGGTTCGATAGCTAACGCTGTAACACGAGATTTTTATGTAAGTATTAGATAGAATTTGGACTAGGTACAT
The DNA here is from genome assembly GCA_905147345.3 of Mythimna impura. NCBI lineage: Eukaryota > Metazoa > Arthropoda > Insecta > Lepidoptera > Noctuidae > Mythimna > Mythimna impura. Next base: position 17,661,142 of record LR990356.1, on the reverse strand, counting down.
AATGCCATAATCACAAAATGATAAAATGACGAAACTTGTGTGTAAAAAAATGCAGAAACTGCAATGAAAAACAAGATCTGTCTGCCGCCTGTCTCTTTATCCGCTAACTGCTCCTAAACCACACAACAGATTTTGATGCGGTTTTCACAAATAGAAAGAGCAATAAACGAAAAACGTATATGTATGTAATATACATCCGTACAGAGCCGGAACGTGTAGTAAATGATGTGGTTGACGCAACCTTAAGCTCGGTTCTAATACAGCTTGATTTTTTTATCAGCACCCAAACTTTTCCTAAGCATTAGGTATCAATCAAAGACACGAATTACGCGTAAACATAACCATTAGAATTAAGTAAATAAAAATAAAAAGCTGTTCCCTATATTTTGTCGAGTTACGCGATCAAAAAAAAACTACAACCGATAGTTTTTTTTTACTCTTCTATTTTTCGAAGTCGGTTTACAACCAATTCTTCTTTCTATTTTTTTGTTTGTTGTATAAATGAGTTAACGATCTACCTAATTACTATTTCAGCAGATCCAAATCATAAAAAAATACTTTGGAAAGTTTCTACTTATCCATGTATAAAAAAATATAATTTTCACAGACATTTTCGATAATAATTTAAGTTTATCGTGACAGAATATGAATATCAGGAAAGTTAGGGGAGATAATCTAAAGTTAGCTGATATCTTAAACTCATACGCTATCCTATACCTACTTACTATAATATAACCATATGTCAAGAAAACGCTAAGAATAAGTTGTATTTTTAGGGACATGAAGTAAAGATAAAACCGGTCAAGAGCGAGTCGGAATTGCGCACCGAGCGTTTCGTAAGAACTTACAAAGGTAAATAGTTCGATTCCCAAATTGATCTTGACAAGTTTTCCTTATCGTAAAAAAGTAATTATTTTGTGATGGAACTAAAAATTTTAGGATTTTTCTTGTACTACATGGACGTTGGCATTCTTGCTAAATTTCAAATGAACGCGAAGTCCAATATAGGTTTTGATTATCTTGCGAGCGTGAAAATATTCGCCTTAAACCGCCTTGTCTTTAGATTACATTAACTTAGAAGTTTGATTTTTTCACAGTGGTAGCAAACCTACTTATCTGATATCAATATCACCTTGATACATCCGATCCATGCGTTCCTAACAAAACAGGTCTTGACAGAAGGACAACAAAATCAGCCTATAAGGGTTCGGATTTTGCCAACTGAACTACGGATCCCTACGTGTTCCGTACGTGGTGTTACGAAACATGACTAATTGTGTAAACGTTTTGATTCCGTCGTTAAGATAAGATTTTCGTGTTCCCAGTCAACGTTACTCACACAAATCCGTTTCGTTGTCCTCAGAGCTTTTCGTAAATAGTATAAAGCTAGGGATTAACTCTGGCATACTGATGTAGTAACAGGTTAATTATAAATGAGCTCGTGTGTGGATGACCTTAAATGCGATGGACACGTCAAGCGGCGGCACGCGACGAAAGCCGAACGTAGTTTTTGTTTGTCGGGGTAAATGCAGGTACGTTGGTACTATGGTTAGGTTGGCTGAAGTACCAACCTAACTACTCTGTCGGGTCGAAAGTTACAAATTACCTTTACATCACGTACCTACTACGTTAGGGTAGGGTAAGATAAATTGAGTTATTCTCCGTTTGTACTTACAAAGAATTTTTGGTAGGGAATAGAAGAGTTATGTATTGTTTTTGGAAAGCAATTTGTATGATTATTATACATTTCTCTTTACGATATTTATCCATAAATCTATATCCGCTTTTACTGGCCTGTTATAACTATAAATAAGCTTATTATCATAGAAGGAACCAAATGTAGAGAGATAGATGAGAACAATGGTGGCCGAGTGGTAACTACCCCGACTTACGAGTTGCAGATCGTGGATTGCTCCTGTTTTGAACTTTACTTTGTGCAATGAGGGTTTTCAGGAAAATTCACACCACCAGTTGGCACCACTTAGCCGAGAGGTCTTCTACTTTTGAAAACGTTACATGACGTTGACATCAATATAACTACTATAAGCGTTTTGGCAGGTGCCTGTACCTGACGACTCAATGCTGCCACCTGGCGAACGTCCTTTTAGAATACCCTCATTTATTTCATCACCACTGCTCTCAAAAGTGCTTTTTATTTACACTTTTTTGAAGTTTATTATAATTGTCTATAATGTTTAGTATATTAAGTACCTATATTTTATTTTATTCTTTTATTATCTTTTCCGTCTCTGTGTTCCGTGAGTGTGTCCGTAGCATCAACAGGCCCTATCAGAATACCAGCACTGCGTTTCTTTTTTTTTTTTCTTGAATATGCACCATATACTGAGATTTTTTTTGACTTTTTGACCTCGCACATGTCTTTTATTTTTAATCTTAGGGTATTGTTTTCTTTTATTTATTTATTTTTTTATTTTAAGTTACTTAAGTATTTAGATTAAGTAGTTACTTTTTTATTTTATTCTTGTTTATCCTGTGCGAGTCTCAAATAAATGTTTTCTTTCTTTCAAAACGGTGAAGGATAACATTGTGAGGAAACCGGCATTTCCTAGAACTAAAATTTCTAATGCATGTGATATTAAACACTAACCCGTTCCATCACTGGCCCGCGTGGTAGAATACCTAATCACAGAGAGGAGGCCTGAGTCTCAGCAGTGGTAACGTTATATAAGGCTGATTATGCTACTACTTAACCGAAAATGTATGACACAAATATTGACGAAAAGTATCTATTTGAAATAAAAAGCAAGATTTTCTTAGCATAATAGCATAGCATAATCAGCCTTTTAATGTTCCCACTGCTGGGACTCAGGCCTCCTCTCTAGGAGAGGGAATGGGCCGTAATCCACCTCGCGGGCCCTGTGTGAATTGGTGAATGTCACATGTCTTCGAATTTTTGGTTCTAGGACATGCCGGTTTCCTCACGATGTTTTCCTTCACCGTTTTCAGAGCAGTAGTGATGAAATAAATTACACAAAGTAATGGGCCTGGCTAGGTTTGAACCCGACCTACAACTCGTAAGTCGGGACCGTTACCACTCGGCCACCACTGCTCTCAAGTTTTTCCTAACACGATAAAAAATCAAGATCGTGACTCGCGGGCTTAAGTCAACTGAGTCGGCAAAATATCTACAGGCTCGCCATCAGCGTGTTATGTAACGGCGCGAAAGAAGATTTGCTGCCGGTACATTTTATCTTACTTATTGACCTTGTAGATTCTTACTCGGGATCCTCAATTTTCTGCTAGATATAAGGCGCTTAGCCTGGATTGCTTACATTAATCTGCCACTTCTACATTCTTAAAAATAAGTATCTTTTAAAACTTTATCGAAAAAATTGTACAATGATAGGAAATACGGGAAAATGTATAAATATTTACAACAAACGGTTTGTTTGCTAATTCCAAGAAGGTCATCCTGTTATTTGGACAAAAAAGGATAAAACCAGTTAACCAAAATCAAGTAAAAAGCCAAGGGTCAAGGACTTGCACTGAAGACTGCTGAAACTGAAACGGAGCATTAAAATTACCCACATCAACAATTTCAAGGCTTTCTCACAAAAGAAATTTCATAAAATACTTTAACATGAATATTTACCCAATTGAACTGAAAGGGTGTTTCCCAAATATAGAAGCCCCTCCCACCGTACCTGACTGAAATGGAAACATCCGATTAATTTTATTTTTGTAATGAGCCATTCGTAAAAGCAATATAAATTGTTGCAGTCGGCAAAAACTAACTGAGCTACCTAATACAATTACCAGTTGTTATAAAAGGAATACAAGAAATAAATGTTGTTCGGGGGTAGCACCCAACCCGCGAGTGTGGGAGGGGGTGCGGGGTGGCGTCAAGGTTTAAGTTCGGTTCGCCGGGGCGCCACTGCGGACTATGCGTATTTCTACGTGTGGTGTTAGGCGGCCGAATTACGGCGCTCGTACATAGTCGCTGCTCGTCGGCGAGCGCCGATTAACTGGGGAAATGCCTTGTAACCTACCAAGATGTATTGTGTTAGCCGCTGAAACTCATACTTGGGCTTTTGTGATTCTGTAACGTTTGTAACTGTAGTCTGTAACTACGGCTATTTATATACAGATCTTTGTTTGATCACACTTCATTGTAGAGCTTTGAAAAAAAAATATAAGAACTATCTTGTTTTCAAAGCAGAGAATAAATATAATGTTTGATAGGTATAGATTGAAATGAAATAAATGTTCAATTTGTTATCTGTGATTTAAACGCTAAGGTATTTTACAAAAGTAATAAAACTGAGATATACAATATTTTCGACTGTAAATAAAAATAGATAACAATTAGTTTCCACTGATACCTAACGATGTAAATGTCAGGAAAAGATTCAGTCAGTCAGGTTATTACGGTGTCGTTGAGGTGTCAAAGCTAATGAATAACTCAACATTTAATGTCGTTATTATGTAAGTTTCAAAGTTAAATGCATCAGGGACATAAATCTCGTGCCAAAAGCGATGGCCTTCTAAATGTCCAAAAATAAAAACTTATTTTCTTGAAGTTAGTCTTTTCAAGAATGAAAGAAAATCAATCTACGGTGCTATCAAGCTGCTTCTATATATACACGATTTTTACAAGGTTTTTGTAAGGATAAATAAATTATATGGATTTGAAATTGGTCCCCAGAGTCCTTAGGATGCGAGAAGCGCGGGAGCTGTCGTTGTGACGACTGCTGGCGAATGCCCATGTCTAGCAATAGACATTTTTGGAAAAACATATTATGAACTTGATGCAGCTAATTTTAAAGTCGAAGACTGGCATCATCATTTCAGCCGAAAGACATCCACTGCTGCCCATAGGCCAACCCAACTGACGAACGGTTCTTTGTGCCTCGCATCCATCGGAAGACTGGCATAATAATTTTAAATACTTGTACCTATTTATATCTAACGTAATTCTATGCAATGTTTCTGATAAACAAAGCTGCCGAAAATCAGATTACCCGGTACATTGGCCTCATTAAATGTTGATTGAATTCACATCTACGCATCCACCTGTAAAAGGTGGGACTAATAGGGGATTGTATCCACGTGAAAAATTACCAACTACGGATCTTTCCAAATTAATTTATAGCCGGTTCACACTGGTTACGCACCTATTAACTTGTCCAGAATAATTAGATAGCTTTCTAACGGTTTTATTTTTTGTAAATAAAAAAATATTACCCGTTTTCAGTATCGATTGATGACACGAATGTGTAAATGAAAGCACACTATTTAGAATTTTAACCCTCAAATTATAGTCGAGAGTTGAAAATTTATACTATATTTAGTTAGCCGTTCTTTCAGTTGACGGACATCACGAAGGTGAAGTTCAAACAATGCGTAAGTCAATAATGGCTATTTTGCAGGATAGGAAAATAACAGTAATAAATTATGATTTCACGTTTGTTCCCATAGTAAAAGTTGTTGGTTATCACGAGCACAATCACGTGTTCAAGTATCGTACACTAATTACCAGACACCCTATATATACTTACTTATAGTTTTCAGCTACATTTTACCAAATCGCGCCTGTTTCAATGGTTCCACATATGGTCCAGTTGTATAAACACCTGATATACAAAAGTACACCAATTTTACATCACAATATCTACTCAAAATCAATTTGCGAATAATAAAAACAGCAACTTCACTCAAAAAAACCCGACAAAATAACCATCAGACCGTTTTGTTTTGAGGTAGTGTATCAAAAACAACTTTTTCGTTTATAAAAACCTTAAGTGTAAACGTTTATTTCCTGTGTAGTTATTCAGGGCGTCCCAACATACGTAGGTGTTCACTTATTGCAATTTACATAACCCGACCGTGACGACCCCTGACTTTATTCCACAAAGGGCGGGGATATTACACTTATTTTTTACGCGGCTGGTTTGTTTATGTTTACGATCTCTGACTAAATACGTGTGGGTAATAAATAAAAGTGAGGTCACAAACATTAGGTACAATTTACATACATACTTGAGCAGCGAAATATGATACTTTCAATTATTAGATAGATAGATATAACATTTACAATTTAATTATGATGGTGGGATCCTTTTCTCCTCAGGCCCTACCACGAGCTCTTAACGCGAGCCATTTGACTACCTAAACTGGTTATTGCATTAGCATTAGCATTATCAGCCTTTTAATGTTCCCACTGTTGGGACTCAGGCCTCCTCTATAGAAGAAGGCATGGGCCGTAATCCACCACGCGGGCCCAGTGCGGGTTGGTGAATGTCACATGTCTTCGAATTTTTGGTTCTAGGACATGCCGGTTTCCTCACGATGTTTTCCTTCACCGTTTTGAGAGCAGTGGTGATGAAATAAATTACACAAAGTAATGCGCCTGGCTGGGTTTGAACCCGCGACCTACAACTCGTAAGTCGGGGCCGTTACCACTTGGCCACCACTGCTCAGGTTATTGAGATGGAGTTATATGGGTGTATAGCTCCATCCCTCTTTCTCGCTTGCACGACTGACATTTTAACACATCATAGTTTTTTTTTTAGGTTCAATCATCTAATGACATCTCCCGCCCCTTTTCGTTTCAGACTTTTACTGAATAAAACCCACTAGTTTGTTCCTTCTTTGCCTTGCGTTCCAGGGCCTCGGGGATCATTTTCACTTAACCCATGGCCCCAGTAGGCTTCGACCCTGCTGGGCCCCTACGATTTGCTGACATTTCCTTGAGGCGCGCGTGAAACACTACGCGCCGACGATGACTTGGGCTTCGGTCCGGATGGATACCGGACGACCGGACGGCGTGCTACCCATTTCTCGCCGTCCGCAAGCCTGCGCCTACGGTGGCTGGAAATCGGGATCGGGATCCCGGCGGCAGGGGCGTGAGGGCCGTTCCCTCGCACGTGCGGCCGCCTCCTTTGCTAACATTACTGCTTCGCAGAAGGAGGCGACTGCCTGCAGCTGTTTCCATAACACGGCATGGTAAGGAATCTTCAAAATCTTTGAACAGCTAAGCCGCTTTGCGGATAGAAAACAGTAAAACGGTCAAATACTGCGAGAAATATAAAATATTTTGTAAAGCACAAGTTTCAGTAAATACAGTAAGCAAAGTGCTGTTATTTACATTGAATCCGATATCAAAGGCTTCTCTCGAGCGACAGGGGTTGAAGTAAAGACCTCCTCGACACTCTTGCATCCCCATTACGGTCGGTGATTTTCTAACATTCAGTTTCGCAGATACTAAAATGTCTGTTCTATCGTGTTCAGATTTCAGTTTTGTTTTTATTTACTCACAAAAATGAGTAGTTTTTGAAGTAAATTTTTGTAATTGACATGAATGGTAAGTTATTCGCAATTATTTAATGTACGTAGGTAGATAAAGCAGAGATCTACAGCGGCCCCAGACTTTTGAGTTATCCATCATGGGATAAAACCCAGCCAGGCGCATCACTTTGTGTAATTTATTTCATCACCACAGCTGTCGAAACGGTGAAGGAAAACACAACACTATAATCGGGCTGATGGGTTCCGGCTTATTCTCTCTCTTAGATAGGTGGCCTAAGTCCCAGCAGTGGGAACATTATAAGGCTGATTATGAGTGTTAAGTAGGTAGACCGTTGTCCACCTGCAGCGGCCTGCCTCTTGCCTGCAGGCCTCTTCTCCCTGCAGTAAAAATAACGCCTAAAAACGCAACTGACTCCGCTATAAACGTGGCCACTTACTGGGCCTAAATACTTTATTCCGGCCACCGTAGGCGCGGGCTTACGGACGGCGAGCAATGGATGGCTCGCCGTCCGATCACACACGTCCGACAAAGTCGAAGTCGTAGACGGCGCGTACTGTTCAACGTGCGCCTCAAGGAGATGTCAGCAACTGTAGGGGCCCAGCAGGGTCAAAGCCTACTGGGGCCATGATTAGTGTGAAAATGAAACCCGGAGCCCTGGGACGAAGGCAGCGAAGGAACAGGAGTGGGTTTTTAGTCAGTAAAAGTCTGACAGTATCTCGCGCTCCGCCCAAGAGCGCGATTTGTCATTAGATGATTTTCCCACCTAAAACAAAAAAGGGAAATGAAAACCATAGATTGGAGACGAAGAAAAATAACCATCAGTAACGTAATCTAAGAGTTGATAGAAGGCTAGTGTGATACTTAGGATTAACCAGTCGCAGTCCATGTTAAATACTATATTCAGCTGCATCCGGTTAAACTGGAAGCCGACCCAAACACAGTTGGGAAAAGGCTAGGCTACCTCTATAACTGTTTCTCTTTTTATTCAGCACATACACTATAGAAAGAATAATGGAAAAGTCTATTCTGTCCCATCTTATCCTACTATTTTTGGCACCTAGCCGGGCTTGGTCTCTCTCATGACTGTAAGTAATTTTATTATTGACTTTAGAGTGACCCACTTTGCGATAAAACAATTTAGGTAAAAGCTTTACAAGAATATAAACTGAAAATTGTTCTAAGATATTTGATCGATGGATAAATGGATAACGAGCGCCTACATGCGTTAACTTAGACACTTATCGAGGTTACTTTATAGATAAAGTGAAAAAAACCTTCATCATATAAGCTCTGAAAATAAGAAAAAGCGATCTCTGCTGATAAAACCCGTTATCTTGGCAAGCTATAGACTTGGTATGAAGTAAAGGCAATGAAAAACTTGAGCCCCCAATGTCGATCGACAATATGGGCCAAGGGCGCCCGGTTTTGGAGGGGTGGCGGAGGCCAGCGTGGGACGATGACGCGTGACCAATGAAACGCATAAGACATTTACCATTCTTTTACGCTCGGAATTATTAAGGACGCTTACTAAGCAGTTTTAATCAGTACCGATGTTTGTTTGGTATATTAATTTATTTATCCTTAGGTATTATTAAATAATATACCTACCTTTTTAAACCAAGCTTAAGCTAATTCCTAACTCTTTTATAATTTACGGTTTTTGTAGTGTGTTTTCTTTTTTATTGTTATTGATAGACTTGTGCTTGACCACCCACTCACCTGACGGTTAGCGATGATGCACCAGATTTACCTGCAAATAATATATTCACATTTGACTTAAAGACCCCCAGGTTGTAGTTATCAGAAAACATAGACTCCGGCAGGGAACTCGACTCCTTAGTTTATCCATTACTTTTTATCCTACAATAAAAAAACAGCGCAATTTTTCACGAAAAACATGTTTGTTGCACTCAAATGTTTATATGAAAAATGCCCTGACAGAAAACCCATAAAATCGGGCCCTTGGTGGGCTATAATATAGCCCAGCGTACGCCGGGTTCTCTTCCATAACCCGTGCTTACATTTACATACGTTAGGTCGCTGTGACGGCGCCTCTCAACCAAATTGCTTTCAGCTTTTACCCAGCGTAAAAAGAATTCACAGAGTTAATGTATTCATCTTAAATCACTGAGGTTTAATTGGAAACGAAATATCGGACATATTTTGTCTACCGTTGACACAATAATTAAGTTTTTGATGAACCTATCATGTCAGAAAATATCTCAGAAAATCCATCAGATCTCGGAAAATACTTTTATCAAACCTTTTTCTCATCGTAAATCTGGTATTAAAAAATTACAAGATCATGATGATATCGAGACATGACGATTTCTTTACCATGAATGTGTTAGAATAAGTTGCTTTATAAGTATAGGCAAATCTAATTAATGATATAAATTACATAAATCATCGTCATCTCCCTAGACTTTTCCCAACTGGGTAAAGACTCGTGTTTTACGTGAAGGTACTGCCTACCAGACCTCCACAACTCAGTTACTGGGCAACAAGATATTCCTTAAATAGACTGATGGTCAGATTTTTTAGCGTCTGACCGATATCGATTGTCAAAGATCTACGAGTCACAGGAGCAGTGGTGGCCGAGTGGTAACGGCTCCGACTTACGAGTTGTAGGTCACGGGTTCAACCCCAGCCAGGCGCATTACTTTGTGTAATTTATTTCATCACCACTGCTCTCAAAACGGTGAAGGAAAACATCGTGAGGAAACCGGCATGTCCTAGAACCAAAAATTCGAAGACATGTGACATTCACCAATCCGCACTGGGCCCGCGTGGTGGATTACGGCCCATCCCTCTCCTAGAGAGAGGAGGCCTGAGTCCCAACAGTGGGAACATTAAAAGGCTGATTATGCTTATTATGCTACGAGTCACAATCGGGACCAACGGTTTTGCGTGCTTTCCGAGCCACGAGATGTCAGTATGTCCTAGATAAACTTAGAAAAGTACCCATGAAATGAAAAATTCACATTGGTTGGAGTGGTTGCCATAACCACTGGCCCATCACGACATTATATAAATTACATAATTCATTATGATAAATTAAAATAGACAGAACTTATTAAAAGAAAGATAAAACATGCAGCCGGGAAATTGATAATTAATTAGCAATGCAAAAATATAACAGGCAGGACGTTCACGTCCTGTCAACCGTGCATTGTGCAAAAATTGCAGAGTAAAAGTACCCTTATTTGAATTCAGAATTCGAGATAATTTTTGAACAACGAACTCTATATCGTCCACAATAAGATCAAATTCAATAGAAAGGCATACTTTTTTAAGTCCTTTTAATACTACTTTACTTAAGCTGGTAGCGATGGATAGGAAATATATCAAATCATGAATTCAAGCGCGAGCCTATGAATAACAAAAAAGTCCTACTCCTAAAATGGAATGCAAAACCAAATGAACAGGGGACAGAAAGAAGACTGACACTTCGTTTGATATTACTAAAGCAATAGACAAAAATCAATAGGATTGTGATAGGAACCAACTTTCGGCCATTCAATACACAATCTCCAATAATAAAATATTATTCCTAAATGTTCTTATAGATACATATTACTTCGCCAGATCAATAGGTCATCATCATCATTTCAGTTGAAAGACGTCCACTGCTGGACATAGGCCTCCCCCAAATGTCGCCACAATGAACGGTCCTGTGCGTCTCGCATCCATCGGACTCCCGCAACCGTTACCTAGTCATCGGTCCACCTTGTAGGAGGCCTTCCAACGCTACGTCTGCCGGTACGTGGTCGCCATTTCAGAACCTTCAACAAATCAATAGGTATATTTCTTAAATTCTTCCGGAAACAACAAAAACTCAATTACCAGAAAAAAAACCAGGGCGTGTTAAAATGTCAATAGTGAGAGCAAGAAAAAGGAATGGAGCTATATACATTATATAGCTCTATCCCTTTCACATTTGAGTTTAGATCGTAAAATGGATCCTGTTAAGAGTTGGTGATAACACTGCTAGCTTCTCATTCAATGTCCTTCACATTGAAGCGTTAATCATTTGATTTAAGATTCTATTTTCCGTCCAGCTGACCAAACGTATAGCAATTTCCTCCTTCAATAGTCATTGGATTCCCATCAAATACTTGTCAGTACTGTGTCTACTTAGTACGTACGTATGTAACATAGAGTAATGAACTGTTGCCAGGGCGTCGCGTTGGGATAGATTGAAAGTTACCGCGGATCTTGAACGCTAAGGGCAACGAAGGAACATATGTGGATTTAATCAGGTGATTCTTTGAAAGCGAGAGAACGTCTCTTTCATCTGGCCGTAAGCCACTGGGCACAAATGAGTGATCGGGGAAAACTAATATTTAAATAAAAATAACAAATTGTAAAAAAAAAAAAAACTAGACCAGATGAATGAGACATTCCCTCGGTTTCAAAGAATCACCCTAAAAGTCTGGCATCGCTTCACACAGAGCGGGAGAAGTTATTTAATGAAAAAAAAAGGAAAATAATATTTCATTAAGACATTAAAAGGGCTATTTGATGATTTCGCACCCAATCAACAAAAAATCTGCCAAGCCTTCACAACTGAATCCAATTGAAGTCTGAACATCAGTCTTTCATATCTAACGACTGCCTATCTGACCTCCACAACCTAGTAAATTGGTGAATGGTACCCCTTGGCAAGACTGTTGACACTTGCTAGATTTTCATAACGTAACGACTGTCAATACTAATGACTTAACTGGATCTACTTAATTATCCGAAAAATAAACTGATGAATTTACAAAAAATATAAGAAAAAACTGATGACTAGGCAGCATGGTCTCTGACCCTAGCCTGTTCCACAAGGAACGAAAGGAAAAAAAAAAAAAAAAAAAGTAACGACTGTCAAGGATCTACAAATAACAGCCGGTACGGCTTAAGAGGGTCCTTTTTCACTCGCCTATCGTCGACATCGAGCACAGTTTAAAAGCTTGTTACTTCATCTAATGCGATGTTTGACGAAAAGGCAACGCGAAAAAAGAGAGATAAAGCCTGAAAACTCTGGTAGCATTCGGTAATTCCGTGATTCACTCGAATATTTTACAAAACTTGTTTCAAGATATACGTGTTTTTTTTAACCCTTAAAAGTTTTTGAAAAAAATTGTCGTCATTTAGAATCTTGATTTAATTTGCAAGGCAAGTTTCTATTGTTATACTTTTTTGACTTTTTTAATTTTTGAGCAAATTATTAAGTATATAGTAGTAGTGTAGTAGTAGTGTGTAGTTGGTAGTAGTTCATGCAAATTAGCAGATTTTCAAAGGTCTTTACTGGATTACTTTTACACAAATTTATAAATTGATTTCAACAGAAGCCTAGATAATATCCACAAGATACTGAGTTTCTAAAATATCTAATGAAATAGGTATGTGTATTAACGTCATAATCGCGTAAGAACGGTTAAATAAAAAACAGTGAAAATGTATCTCGTGTTGCATCCCCTTAACGTGCTTGCTGTGGCACGAAGGAATCTCGGTTCGTAATGAATGATCAGTCCTCCACGGACTGCAGGAATTTTCGATTGAGTTACAGATAAGACTGAAGCAACTGAAGGATTACAGATGTTCGTCAAGTCGTTGAGCTCCTTAGTAGTCCTGAGTTGAGCTTTGCGAATACTGACAAATGCTTGCACTGACTGGACAGGTCCACTCAAATCTGTATGGTTATTTCTTCAAAAGACCATCTCAGACAAATCTGCATGGTTCTCATGTGATTTGACCATTACATATTTACTGTATGGACTTTAAAAGAGACTTTGACCCCTGAGTTTGTTTCGGTGTTTCTTCTCAGGGTAGTCAGCTAGGAAACATCGGCCTCATCTAGTTTAAAATGACAAAAAAAAAAATGACGTGTAAAAGTGTTTTATAAACCTATTTGCAGAATAAATATCATTTATCATTTAGGCTTTAGTCAGTAAAAGTTTGACACTCTCTCTCACTCCATTCAGAACAGACAACAGTTATTTAATGATTTCCCAGTTTGATAAAAGCGGACGGATCGACCTCAGCAAGCGTAGGTACACTTGTATAGGTAGGTACGTGACGTTGTCCTTGTATGTGTGCCGGAAGGCCGTCCAAATTTTATTTATACAGGAGTGTGGGCGGCTGATATTGTGACACAGTTTAACCAACGCTCTCCTACCAGGAGCGCTTTTACATGTGTCAAACTTCTATTTACTGACGTAAAATTCAGTGTTCACTGTCATTTATTATTATCTGTATTTCTATACTATACTAATATTAGGTCTTTAACTATAAAATTGCCGTTTTTTAAAACTGGTTGCTTTGAAGTGTTATATCTTTGGATTGACTTGGAATTATAAGTTCAAATAAACTTTATATTAAAGGTACGTTATTCTTTTTTTCGAAATTAGGTATTTATTGCATTCTTTGTGTTTTGTATTGTCTGTAATATCGTAGTTCTTATAACAGATTGCTTGCTTGCTTTGCTTGTTGTGCTTATTAGTGTTACTAACATAGTCCAGAGTCTTATTTACTAACGATAAATTGTATTTACTTTATATATGTTAGTTTGTAAGGTATGTATCTATGGGCCAAGATGCCTGATAATAAATGATTTATTATTATTATTATTATAACCATGAAAGTTAATAAAAAAAACATTCACTTTAAAGCAACCCGTTTTAAAAAACAGCAATTTCATACTTTAACTCCTACTATTTTATAGAGAAAAGATTTGTATTCTTGTGTGTAATGAATTAACTCAAAAGCTACTGGACCGAGTTTTAAGCAACTCTCATTCACCAGTACTCGGAGGACCCCACTGAGGATGAGGAGATAAAACTCAGGGAAGCCGTCTACGTGGAGCGACTGAGACGTAACAACAATCTACTTACACATGCCTTAATCCAGAACTCAAACAGCCCAATAAAAAGACCGTACATCCTTGATAACCTGACATAAGAAAAGAAACGGACTAAAGATTCTAGGCCCCAATCGCCAAAAAACACCCATTTGCTTATTTATGGTCAACAGACTGATTGCAGGTAAAACAAAAACCGAAGCCGCTGGCAGAACCTAGTTTATTTATTTTGACAACACAGATCCGTTAGTTTTTAAAAAACTTAAATCTAATTTATTTTATTTTATTTTTTTATTTGACTTTTCAACAATGAGTACACTATTAAATATAAAGGGAAACAATTCGAACTTAAGTCTAAGTGCCCCATCACTTAAAGAAGAGCACTACATGCACTATTAAATACGCCTTAACAGCTAATAATAATTAAAACACAGAAAAACAAAAACAATAAACATCAAAACAGAACAGAACAGAATGAAAACAAAATTAAATTTGGACAAACAGAATTGAAAGGCTAATTGTGTAACGTAAATTTTTTTACAGAGGACACAGATGAATGGTACAAGTCGATATCTTCATCATGTTGTTTATAATTCATATGTACATTCTGTGCAGTGAGCAATATCGCCTTAAATTTGTAACGCTTTTTGGCATGCAAAACAGCTTTCTATTTGATTTTCTCGGTAGGTTACGAGGCACATGGAAGGATACTTTACTGAGCAACTCAGGACAGTTTAAAGAATCTGTCACTAATTTTTTAAGGAATATTAAATCTAACATGTCTCTTCGTTTTTCCAACGAGACCATCCCAAAATACTTCAATCTTTCCCGGTACGATTTGAGACTAATATAATAAGTAACTTAGCCTACGCCACAAAAAGACAGACACACTTGTTTCTTTCTTACTTTCTTAAATACATAGCGACAAAGTCTTGTCGCCAAAACATAAAACGCCTCAGCATTAGGGTATCCACTTGTTCAGATAGGGCTTTCAAAACTTATATTTTAATAACACTATGGTACTCAAACTTAGTTTGCAATATTCTGACTCGGTTTCAATAAGCCTGATTAAGAGGGTCCTTCTTCACTCGCCTATCGTCAACATCGAGCATGGTTTAAAATTTTGTTACTTTATCTAACGCGATGTTTGCGAAAAGGCAATGCGAAAAAAGAGAGATAACGCCTGAAAACTCTGTTAGCATTCGTTATTTACTCGAATATTTTACAAAACTAGTTCCAGTAGGAAATACGTGTTTTTTTTTAAACCTCAAAAGTTTTTGAAAAAAATTGTCGTTATTTAGAATCTTGATTAAATTTGCAAGGTTATACTTTTTTGAATTTTTTAATTTTTGAGTAAATTATGAAGTGTCATAGTTCATGCAAAATAGCAGATTTTCAGAGGTCTTTACTGGATTACTTTTACACAAATTTATAAATTGATTTCAATAGAAGTCTAGATAATATCCACATGATACTGTGTTTCCAAAATATCTAATGAAAAATGTGTAATAACGTCATAATCATAGTGCGTACAGCTAAGGAGTGGAATTCCTTGCCGGAATCTGTTTTTCCTGATGGCTACAACCCGGGAATCTTTAAGTCAAGAGTGAATAGGTTACTTCTAGGTAAGCGCGCTCCATCGTCGACCGCATCGTCGCTTTCCATCAGGTGAGTTAGCGGTCAAGCGCGAACCTATCAAGAATAAAATAAATAAAAAAAATCGCGTAAGAGCGATTGTATGAAAAATAGTGAAAATGTATGTCGAGTTGCATCCCCTTAAGTTCTTGGGTTATCTACAGTTTCATCACACGATAGATTTTGTCATTGGATCGAAATGACAGTAGCCAATCAAATGAGTTGACATCAAATTAATTGTAATAAGGGTTCAGACACGATGACTTAATGATGCAAAATTGTAAATAGGCAATCAATTCACTGCGGGATTATTCCAAAGGGTTTTACGGCTCTGCGGGGCTATTGTGTAACTCTGTTGACAGTTCAAGTGATGATCACTTGTTAACAATGTGCATCATTAAACTGTCAAACAGCTAGTTTCATATTGCCTATCTTCAGTGACCAACTGCAGTGACGTCATTAGCCACTGGTGCCTTTGATAGCCACCGTAACACGTTTTGACAGATGTTATTGTATCTATACTTTTAAAATTGCGATTGTGTAAGCTTTTGAAGCTGTATAATAGTCGATAAAATTTTAGAGTGGTCACAATAGGCACCGTAAATTTTTATAATTCACCACATTTCCACCGTAGTTTGTTAGTCACTTGTGTGATACGTAAAACCAATTTTATAAAATTGTCAGTTGACAACTAAGCTCAGTGTGCAACGAATGCCAGTTGTCAACTGTTATTGAAAAAGTTAGCCAATAGCTCCCCAAGAATGGAATACAAAGAGCAACTGAAGGAACACAGGTGGGTTTTGATCAGAAAAAGTCTGATACACCCTCTCGCTCCACCTAGAGCGGAAGGAGTAATTCGATGATATCCACACTTAAAAAAACCGGCCAAGTGCGAGTCAGGCTCGCGAACGAAGTTTGTTATATGGGAGCCCCACTTAATTATTTATTTCATTCTGTCTTTAGTATCTATATGTTGTTATAGATACAGCCTGATGACAGACAGACGGACAGCGAAGTGATAGCAATAGGGTCCCGGTTTTACCCTTTAAGCATGGAACTCTAAAAAAGGACTTTTGATTCGAGTGATGATACAAACAGATATTTACCTACATTGTAATACTTCACCATTATTTTGGATTTATGCAAGGTATCTCAAGCAAGTTAGGCAGACAGTTGAGCAAACACTTAAGTCATTTCAAGCTAATTTAAGTTTTTTTTTTCAGAAATTTCCAATTATCGACACCCGCATCGAACAAGGCAGTATCTCGGATTACAGTCCAAACAAAATTCAAACATAGCACTATCACTTTCTGGTTCATTTCAAAAATTGACTGAATTAATGTTACAACCTTGATCATTGCGGGTGTCGTTATGTATTATATGTAACAGTAATAGGTTCCTATACATGAAAAGATTATTCTCTTTTCGGTGGAAAGTCATCAGAGTTGTTTTTCCTACAATGAAATACACATCCAAGCCGTGTATACCTATTTTGTAAACTTTAGACTGTTAAGTTCCTAAGGGAATCTTTTGTTAAGTTTCAATTTCAATTATGTTGGACCAATATTGTTCAACTTCGATTGTCGCTCGAAATAGTCAGTGATTTACTTTAGAAAGTCAAGAGAATCAGGGCGTTCAGATAGAGCAATCATAAACTTTTGAATATCAATTTATGTACAGATATTTCTTATTAAACTTAGCATCGTCTTCTACAGAAGCATATAGACTAGGTCTTAGGCGGATAGGAATCAATGGACGATGAAAATTGACTTACAGAATTAACTTTCTCTAGAGCCAGTACGAAACAAAGACTTTCATATCCATGACTCTTATTATATTCTCTACAAAGTCACAAAAAAACTCCTGAAAAAAATACATTTAAATCCTGAAAAAAGACTTTTGAAAGTTAATTATGAGCGTATCGCAAAGTTATACTCCAATGCCGGTTTATAATAACAGGCTCAGAACGTTCTCAGTTCGCGTGCAGTAATGTAAATGAAACGCCTGCCTGACACAATCACGCATGCAGGTGGAACGACACCCACGTATTATATTAGCTAAGACCAAGTGTGGTTTAAACTGGAATTAGGTCATGTGACAAAATTGTACAGGTATCTGTGACAGTGCGCGCGTTTACCGCTTTAGGGATTTTGACAAGAGGATGAATTGAAACAAAAGATTGGTAAGAATGCTAATAAAGGTCCGAAATTCAAAGAGGTATGTCATTGCTCTAGGGTGGGGCGAGAGGGCGGGACCGACTTTTACTGACTAAAACCTACCTGTGTTGGTGTGAGTATGTGTTGCCCTTTGCGATCCAGGACCATGGTAACTCTTTAGAAAATTCCCGCGACCATGGCGGACATCAACCCTACTGGACCCCTGGACGGTGAGCTAACCATTGCTCGTCGTCAGTAAGGCAGGCCGCGCCAGCGGTGGCCGGAAATGCCCCTCACGTCTGTGAACGTTGTAAACGACTAGAGACTAAATTAAACAAGTTAACGATGTACCACACACTGAACAATCTTACGGTTCTGACGGATTTCAATACATGGTGTAGAAGTCGACAATATTGAAATCATACATATTTGATCAAAAATGAATAGATTTGAATTATATTTGACTCAACACTTTTAGCGATCAATTTCGATTTCGGCTCAGTTCCAGTTCAATTCAAAACCTCATTACCTCTACATAACAAGACATTCGGAATCAAATACGAACGCAATTACTTCCTTAACGAAATTAATCGAATATAAAAATAAAAGCCTGTTCGTTGGAGATTGCAGGTCAAGGACGAATATTTTCCTGCCCTCTCCAATTAATCACGGCACTCAGTATTCATACTTATTTAACAACCCTTTCCTCATTACGAAAAAATAAACTAAAATATTTTTACAATCTTCCGGAGAGAACCAATTTTCCTTGATACATTATTTTCTCAAGTTAAAATACGCTTTGTATTTTCTCTTATCTATGCTCTAGGAAAATAAAAATTAACTTGCAAATTTTTCCAGTCCTAAAGAAGCAGGTTGAATAATACAATTAGATAATAATAATTATACATATTTGACACAAAATAAAAAGTACCAAAAAACTTGTAATACAACAATCAATTTAAAACATTGGACCCTGACTCCTAAACTAGGAAGATCCTGTAAAGAGTAAAGAGTAATAAAAGATACTTGACTATTTTTTTTAATGATATGGAGGACTTACACCTAAAAAAAACAAGTAAGGAACAGTAAGTTAGACTGACAGCCAAGACAAGTCCTCACTTATAAATTAAAGGATAATACTAAATTCCATGGACACCAGGTACAGAGAAAAGAACAAAATAGTTGCTTAATTTGAATTTTAAACTGCTATTGCAACCTTAATATTGTTTATTATTACTATATCAAAAAATTACGGCCTCAGCTCTTCCTGACCGAGGACATACATACCTACTATAGTTACAATTTGTATCAAAAATTAACTTCATCCAAAATCGCAAATAGAAAGAATTTTTAAAATTCGTTAACAATTAAATAAATTGGAAGACGTAAACTGTCAACTTACACAAAAAGGATGCAAAAACTGCAATGTGTGACGTCATCGCCCTTAGATTACGCAAACAGAAAAGAGATAGCTTGATGTTTACACCACGCTCTTGCTGACAAATATTTAAAATGCTGATTGCTGGTTCCACGGTTTGACACCAAATATTGTACAAAATAAACACAAGCAAATACCCAATTCACTTTGATAAAAGAACGAGGCGTTTCCGCTTTCGCTTGCGAGGTCAACAAATGTGATGGTGACGTTTAATGTATGATCCTTTTAAGTGATATGCCTACGTCAGACTCAGCTAACACGAGTAATGTAGCTAATATCGCTAAGTGACATTGTTATTAGGACAACAGGTATTTTAGCGCGGAACGAGGTTTTAATCACCTTGTGTGTAAAGCAATCTATTTACGTCTGAAGTGATATTTTTATACCGAAACAAAGGTATGTTTTTTATATATAATTAGACTCGCGTTCGATAACCATCTCACCTGATGGTAAGCGGTGATGAGGTCGACAATGGAGAACGCTTACTTAAAAGTTACTTATTCACTCTTGACTTAAAGACCCTTAGGTTGTAGCTATAAGGAAATAGAGCCTCTGTCAGGGAATTCCAGACGTTTTGCGGATTCATTAACTCCTAGCTGTTAATGAATCCGCAAAACGTTTTCTCTGTTTTGGTTTGTATATCTTTAATTAAACATAGGAAAGCATCTTACCTGGTATTAAATAGTTATACAGGTAATACGTATTATACAGGTTTACAAGTATTTTATGGTGCAGAATATACGTATAGCATAATTAATAACTATCAAACGGTAAATTAAAAAAAGTGTTAAGGTTCAAGTTATATAACATTTTGTTTGTTAGTCTGAAACGTCTGGCAAATCCTCCAAACCCGAATTCTGTCTAAGTACGACTCGTAGACAAAATTGAAAAAATGAAGTAATATTACTTTAAGATGGAAACAAAACTCTCCTGCGTTAAGATTATTTTATAAATGTTTATGGTCGCCCCCCGGATTCTTGAGTTATATAAGTGGGTGTTGATCATTTAGCATTCGACTTAATATTGGACTTGTAGAGAGAAAGATGTAGATACGTCTTTCAGTTTATATAGATTATTCTTGTTATTGATTTGAAGATGAATTATATCACAAAGCTTGTTCATCAATTATTATAAACAATTCCAAATAACAACTCTCACAGATTTTTAGTGAAACATTTCATGAAATCTTTATCTTTATTTACAAAAGCGCCTGTTGTGTTTCCTCATAACTGCAAGTTATTTATTTCATAAACATTTTGATCTGCTAAAACAATAATTACATACGTAGGTAGTCTTCCTTCGAATATTTATCCCGGAGCAACTTTATTTTAGACTTTCTGGGAAGTCCGTTTGTAGAAAAACTATAATATTATCTAAGTATATTATTGTTACAAAGGAAAATCCCTTGATGAGGCTGTTACGAGATCCTTTGAACATTTCATAGCTTATTATTCCTACCGAGAACAGTCATTAAAAGACAAAAATATAAAGCGATTAATTACCAGCTTGAAAGAGGTATTTCAATTAAGTCAAGATAGCTATTAACTCCGGAATTCGTGGATCGGATAAAGATAATAACTTAAGAAATTGTCAAAAATTTAATGCAATTTTATCGTTCTTTTGAGCGATAAAATTTTAACGAGGTACGCTACTGAAAATAAGCATTTTCAATATTGTAATGGTAGGTGGTATTTTAGGAATGATACATTTACAAAGTCATGTTTATGGAGCTACTCTCAATTGGATTTAGCTGAAAAATATTCCGAGAAACTGTGACCTTCTACCAGAAAAGCGAAAATAAGATCAACAAGAATTGGTACGTGTCCCAAGTCCTGATCTTACTGAACAGACCATTACGTTCCCACCAATTTCTGTGTGGATATATTTATTTCCCAAAAGGGCTTCGTACTATAGGCGGTTAAGACGATACCTTAACGTTTAGATTCTCATAGTACACAAACTGACAAGTCAAACACCCGCATGAAACTTATAGGTCTACTATTTGCGTAGGCGTTAGTCAATAGATTTCGTAGCTGTGTCAAAGTTAGTCATTAATTCCATCAACTAAACAAATTAGTTTCACGTAGTTCATGGAAAGAACATCGACGTCAGGGAGCCATGACTCAGCATTACTGTCATTAAGACAATGAACATTCCAGTGACTGTCGTAAGCAGTTTTTTTTTTTAGTATCAAACCATTTTTTGGTAGATTCAGACAACTTTGGTCATTTCGAATATTATCAATACCAAATCTTTGTTGTGTTGTGTAAGACAAAAAAAAATATGCTAAACTTGGACTCTTACTGAAATTCTACGGATGATATATCTTGGGCTATGGCAATCAGTGCTTTAATATAGTATTTTCGTCTGGGGTAAAACTACAACATGAAAATAAGGGGCTCAGAGAGCTGTAATTAAAATAATGCTTAAAACGCCCTGGTTCCTATTTTCTGCTATTATGTCGAGGAATAACATTCCTGCAATAAGAAGTGCTATTCCAGGGCATGGTCTATCCATGTGCCAGACCTGCTGTTTGAACGTGAAGGAGTAACAAACATACATACAAACTTTCACCTTTAAAATATTGTTGTGAATCCCGTTCTCCGAGTGCGGCAATTATTTATCCTTCAGAATAGAGTTAATATATCTTCTGAATAGATGGTGCCTTTCTTACCCTCACACCCATGTTTAAACTTTAAGAAGGGACATAGGTGTGGTTTTACTCAGTTAAAGCCTGACACTCTCTCGCAATCATTGGAATTTCCCACCGTAAAAAAAACCATGGTTACACCAAATTAATCATTCCTGTCACATTAGAGAGCTAAACGACCGTTTATGTATGAAATTATTAAAAACTACTCGTCTCCTTCCCATACGACAAAACTAAGCAAATTATCAATTTATAAACTACGCGAGATGACTCACAGACATACGCATTTTCAAACGCACCCACACCTTATGACAAACATTACTTAGAATTGTCGTTTTTTTTTTATATCTTTATATAGGGTGACTGGTAATTAGTGTACGATACTTAAACAAGTGATTATGCTCATGATAACCAACAACTTTTACTATGGGAGCAAAGCCAAAATCGCGAAAAAAATATCAGCTGTTCAGTACATTAGGCAAACATAAATGTACTGAACAGCTGATTTTTTTTCGCGATTTCAGGTTTTTTCCCATAGTAAAAGTTGTTGGTTATCACGAGCACAATCACGTGTTTAAGTATCGTACACTAATTACCAGTCACCCTATATATATATATTATTATTCTGTAGGTGTAGGTATTTGTCACCTAACTCCTCCTAAACTGAAACTATCTGATTTTAATGAAACTACAATTGGCCCTGATAGGTTGCATTGCAATCAGGTTCTCAATTTTTTTCTGAAGAAAAGCCAGCCAGCCGGACAGAAAAGGGCAGGACAACATCTGTCGTTACAGCTAATTGTTTATATAGGTAGTCCGTCCCTAAAACTTAATTGTTGACCTATGTTTCACCGTCAACTAACATTTGTGTTTTAATTTAATGCTAACACAACTCCGGCCCCCGAGATACAGGCCGCCTAGTTTTGGGAGCTTTGTAATAATTTTGTTAAAATACTACTTATTACTGTTATCCTTTTAATGTTATACTTGTGGTTATAAAAATACTTGTAGCTTAGTTAAATAATTTTATTTTCGTTTAGTTGTTAGTTTATTGTGTATAAATTATATAATTCATTAATATATCTTTTTAATATTCAACTTTTTTTTCTCTCTTTTATTGCACCTACCACTATTTTTCTCTGCATCAACCAAAGGCTGACTGTCCGCCTCTGTACTTTTATGTGCACAAAATATTAAATAAATAAATAAATAATGGCAAAAACTTGTAGTCCTTGACACTATCGATAACAGGAAAGTATGACAGAGTAAGGAACTTCACAGGCCTGATTCTTATGCTTATTTTAACTTTCACTCATTAGTGTAACATTCAATAGCTAAAACTGAAACCTCTAACTCCATTTTCCCCAAATAAACTAGAAGGTACGAGACGGATTTAAGTTGGACCGCAATAATTCGCAACCGAACGAGGTATCCGAGCTAGAAAAAGAACTTGGCAATAAATATTTTTCGGCCAATCGCTAACCTTGGGTCTAATCTGCTCACGAGGTAGTTCTTATAACAAATGGATTTGGAGGCGCTAAACAAAAAAGGTTACACAAATTTCAGTGAGCTAAAAGAAATTGTCATATTATGAAAATTATTTTCAGTTACGTGGGAAGCTCAGAACATTGCCAACGTTAATTTAAAATTACTCCTCACAAAGCCTTAGTAATTAAGTTCCGTATGACGCTTACGGTGGGCAAAGGATGATTGCCAATCACTTTCTACGAGATCATTTAATTGCTTTAGAGATATCAAAAGCAGTCGTTGCTTTACATCCTATTTCATTCTCAGAAATGAAGCATTAAAGGAGACCAGGAGTTGAGATAAAGTTTTAATAAAAAAAAGTGTTATATTTTTTATTTTTAACTCTTTTAGAGGGATGCGGAACATACAGAGTGTATAGTCCTGCAAACCTCTATTGAAAAGGACCAAACGGGTGTTGTGTTTGATCCGGGCATCTTCCCGATAGTTAATTTTGGGCTGTTGTATAATATGAAAATATGAGGCATAAAATATTCGCCTATTAACAGTATAGCGACATGTATGACTACATGTCGCTATACTGTTAATAGACGAAACATTAAAAAAAAAAGAAATTTTTCCTTCACCATTTTGAGAGCAGTGGTGATGAAATAAATTACACAAAGTAAAGCGCCTACCTACAACGTACAATTCGTACGTCAGGACCGTTACGCGATGTTGATGTAGTTTTCACTAATATAAAGAACAATAAACAAGAAAGGTCTAATTTACACCCGTGGGACTGCGGGACATCAGAGCATAGAGGACGATGCATTAGAGTTATACATTTTGTAAAATCTTTCCCTTTTTTAATTTAAGTTCTTAAAGTCCATTATAAGGTTGTCCGGTAAATATCGCTGTCAGCAATAATACTGCCATTGTACCCATAGATTTAAGTTTATGTAAAATTGTTACTTTTTTAGTGCACAATAAAGTTTATTCTATTCTATTTCTTCAGACATTTTCCTTTCACATTATAATCTAGATCAACGCAGCATTTATTTTTATATATTTTTCTCAATTTTTCAGATATATAAAATCGGCAAGATTTTCAGAGATTGGTTAAAAATTATAAAAGCTATTAATTACCACCACTTTCATATTTTTCCATAAAGGCCCAAGATTGTATGGAAGCGTATCTATCACCTTTATTTCGTTGACAGACAAATCCGCCTGAGTATAATAACACGGACATTTAGAAAGATCGAAAGCCTTCCTCAATACATTTGGGAAAAGGCTCAATGAATTGATTCTTAATTTTCTTTCGTCCAAAGTAATTACAGGTAACAGAACCATATTTTTTTTCTTTAGCTAGAGTAATTGTATGTTCCAAAGCCCATGCTATGCTAGATTTTAATAAGATTAGGTAGGGTCCATACCCTACCTAATATTATTACAATCTAGCTTTGTGTTTTATTATGTTATGTAAACTAATAAAAAATTAAATGATAACCTAAAGTAATATATGGTCTTATATATGTACACTTGTATAATATATATAAGACAATTTATTAGTATACTAGCGCTCCCGACAGACATTTGGGGAAGGCCTATGTCCAGCAGTGGACGTCTATCGGCTGAAATGATGATGATGATGGTCCCGACAGACGTTGTCCTGTCCGACCGAAAGCTTGTCCTTCAGAAAAAAATTGAGAATTCAATTACAGCGCCACCTACCAGGTCCAATTTTATTTTCAAACCCTCCAAGGACCCATTCAAATATACACACAAAGTTTCATCCATATCGGTCAAGCCGTTTGGGAATAGATAGGTGAAAAACACACGTACAAAAGAATTATATGTATAAAGATATACCACTAATTAAGTTCCCTGAACATCGCGTTTCCCTCTCAATGGCATTAAGAGATACTTACATATGGGTCAGATACACTTATGGTCAGTTCTCGGTAATTGGATGATTTGGTCGTATACACTATGTTATATTACCCTGCTTCCACTTAAGTTAGACCTCAAGAAGAAGGGAGAGAGAAAATTCTGAGATTTAATTTACCTTCGTGATCAGCACTTTTACTATGGTTATTGAGTTTTAGTTATTAAACACTGATTTTCATAACGACAATCATAAAGAAGAAAAACGTTAAGCTATCAACATGTATTTAACAAATATTATGCTAGCGATTTCATAATTTCAAATTAAAGTATCTGAAACATTCACTTCAGCATATTCAGAAAACTATACCTAGGTACTATATGTAATATTATTTACTTATTTAGCCGTAGGAGAACCAAAAGTTGTGAGACATTGAACCAAGGTTCTCACTGGTAATAATAGTAGATTATGTGACTAGGGGATAAAGCAGTGTCTTTAAGTCGCGGGCGGCATGTTGAATTCCGAACGAAACGAAGGTTTTTAATTATATTTTTGATTTATATAATTAACTCCCGAGCATTGCGAGGGAGTTAATAAAGAAACCTGAGTAAAGTGAGGAATTCAAGCCACCCAAGATAAAGACAGCTTTATCCCCGTGTTGGATACTCTACTTTTTACACCATCTGTGAGATAATTAAAAGACAATTTAGTAAAACAAATCAAATATTAGAGAAATATAAGTATTATGTACAAGTTAATCTTAACTATCACTCAACATGTTTTGAGATTTGAAACAAACAAAATTCACTACTCTAAGATTCTATAGTTTCAATATTCTATATCGCCCCGCTTTTTCATTACTTTTTTTTTCGAACCTCGTCAGTAACCACGGCCACGTTTTATTGTTTTTTTTTTGTTAGTGGCCAGTTTGAATTTTGAATAACCTTGTTTGATGCACGTACATTTTAGTTCACTTAATGTTGACGATTTTTGACGTTCCAAATTCAAATCTCATTATTCCCTAGGGATCGCCCATACTGCATTATCTCCCTAGGGACAGAATGACTTGCTTTAAGTGATGGCTGTATGACATATAAACGGGAATTATCGAGCAGGTGGTATAAAAACACTTTTTTTTCCACGCGCGCCTCAGGGAGTCGTCAGCAAATCGTAGGGGCCCAGCAGGGTCGAAGCCTACTGGGGCCACGGGTAGTGTGAAAGCGAAACCCGGGCCCTGGGACGAAGGCAAAGAAGGAACAGGAGTGGGTTTTTAGATGATTTGCCCACCTAAAAAAAAAACTGATAAAAACAGAAAAACTAGTAGAAAAACTGAAGAGTTTGTTTTTTTGAACGCGTTAAACTCAGGAACTACTGGTCCGAATTAAAACATTACTTAAGTTTTGGATAGACCATTTATCAAGAAACATCGCGCTACGACCTACGGGAACGAAGCAGTAACCAAGGACGCATGTGAAACCGAGGTAGAAAGCTATAAAAGATATGCAGGAACCTGGGACTAAACTGTCCAGTTTTATCTTTCAGTCATTCCCCAGATAAGCCTCAGTCGTCCTTTAGTTACAGACTGTCAACTAATGAAACTACAGTAAACTTTATAGCAGTATTTTTCCGTATAATCTCGTCGTGCTGCGTAATCCACGCAGTTCACACGGTCTATTTCAGTTTTAATACCGCACACCTGATACATGGAGATTAAAGTGAACCGATACGACAAATGAAAGGGAAATTACAAGGAGAAAACTTTGCTGTTTTGCAGGGAGAGTGGATTGTTTATGTTCCCGCCTATCTGCGGATCTATGCCTCGTAATGTAGGTCCTTGAGAATAAATAGAACAGTGTTTTAAGTAGATTTGTACAGTTATTAAATTTCATTTCATTTTATTAATTTTAAGAAATTTACAGCTAATAAATTCAAGTAAAAGACGTTATAAGAAGGCCAATTACAAGTTTCCACTTATAATATAAACTTACTAGCGGTCCCGGTAGACGTTGTTTTCGTTAAAAAACAAATTGAGAATCCGATAGCAGCACCATCTATCGGTTCCAATTGTAATAAAAATCCAGAAATCGAATATTAATAAAATTGACAAAATGGCATAAACAGCGTGAGAATTAAACATGAAAATATCCGAAGAGAACAAACAAAAATACGATACATTACAAAACAATATCAAGCTTCAAAGAAAAAGTGACTTAATATTTTTAAAGTTTCTGGACTCTATGTATAAATATTACGTTTAATTTAATAATTTATTACGTTTATTTATAGGCATGACTAAGTAATAACAGCCGCAGAAGTTAATCACCAAGGTTAGGCAACGCTTACCAAGTCCAGTCTTTGGATGGGTGACCATCTTAACATATCGAGATTCATTGTGCCTTGTACGTTTAGCCGTTGGTCTGCTGACATTTGTAGATCTTAGACAGTTGTTACGGTTAGTCAGAAGTCGAAAAAGCTGACACCAGTTTTGCCAATGGGTATCGTAGTAACCTACCCAATTACTGGGTTGTGAAGGTCAGATAGTGGTACTCAGCAGCATCCAGTTAGGCTGGAAGCCAACCACAGTTTAGTAGGGAAAAGGCTAGGCAGATTGATGCTACACACACTCAAAATAGATACTTTTAACTTAATCACATTAAAGCATATGCCTTGGGGCCAGAAAAACTTTTTCCAATCTCACCAGGACTGCCAATCAAACAGTTGTTTCGGGGCCTTTCGTGAAAGGGAGGGATATAGGTTAGTCCTAAGTTACGTAATCAACACCAAAAAGGATCTAAATCAAAAGCTGCCATAACCAGAATTTCCGGAAAAATCGGAGAGGCCAGAGTTTTTGTCAAACGAATTTGACCTTCAAACTAAACCTATAAATTTTTATTACTTTCGCATCACGTTATGTACCGAAAAAGCTTCTAGGTGGCTTAAAACGAATGTTTTTATGTATGTAATTTATATTCTGTTCACTGAATCTGCCTACTATGACTGTGTTGGTTGGATTTGATTCTCGGACCCCTTAACGGTTAAAACAATTTGGAAACTTCCACATAAACTTATACGTGGAGGATATACTGGTAGACGACGAATCTTTGTTTTTTGTTAAATCGTCTTTGAGTATTTAATGAAGAATCGAAATGTCTTCAAATAGATATATATATGACCATGGCCCGCGTAACCATGGCTCAAAAACGTGATTGCTCACAATGGGCTTCATCAGAAATGAAGATATCCGCAGGAGAACCAAGGTTACCGACATAGCCCGAAGAATCGCCAAACTTAAGTCGTAGTGGGCAGGGCGAATTGCTCGCAGAACAAATGGTCGATGGAGACGACAGGTTCTAGAGTGTTGACCACGTACCGGAAGACGCAGCGATGGAATCCCACAAGGTGGACCGATGACCTGGTGAGGATCGGGAGAATCTGATGGATGCGAGATACACAACACAAGTACTTATGGCAACACTTCGAGGAAGCCTATGTACAACAGTGGATGTCTTTCGGCTGAAATGATGATGACCCATGGTGGTAAATTATGAGCTGTAAAATATGATGATAAAAATATTCCCTCTGCCTGTAAAAGTGTTAAGACAAGATCATCTGCCTTACTCAACAGTGTTGGAGTCGGCTTTAAATCTAACCTGCCCCCCTAGCCAAGTCACAAACGATAAACGTAAACTCTCAGTAGTCTTTAATAGATTTTCAACTTTATGTGATTGGATATAAAGTTGAAAATCTATTGAAGATTACATAGTGTTTTCGTTCGTTCCGGTCGCTAACGCTCAGTAGTCTTTAATAGATTTTCAACTTTATGCTCTTAGGTATAAAGTTGAAAATCTATTGATTACTAAGCGTTCACGTTTATCGTTTGCAACTTGGCTAGGGGGGCTGAAGCAGCTTAATACGAGTATTACATACTAACTTCTACCAACGGCTTCGCCTGTATGAAAGTAAAAAATATATAGCCTATGTCACTCAGTGATAAATAAGTACTCTACTAGTAAAAAAAATGGTCCAATAGTTTTTGAGTTTCTTAATTACACACAAAAGTACAAAACTTTTTTATAATATTAGTATTGATAGTATGAAGGGTCTACCCATCTAAACTCCACGACTCTGTGATTGAGTAACATGATCCCCTTGGTAAGACGTTTAGTAAGATATTAAGGTATACCAAAAATCTTATAGAACGGTTTTAAGTAAGTACTGTAATTTTTTTTTTTGAGGTGGAAGTGTCTCAATTACTTCTGCACTGAGTGTAGCGAGAGGAAGTGTCAGACTTTTACTGACTAAAACCCACCTGTGTTCTTCAGTTGCCCTTTACGTTCCAGGGCCACGGTAGGGAGATTCTTTGAAACCGAGAGAATGTCTCATTCATCTGGCCTAGTTTTTCTTTACAATTTGATATTTTTATTTGCATATTAATTTCCCCCCGATCACTAAATGTATGAAAGGTACTCGTTTGCGCACAGTGGCTTACGACACAAAACTGATAGGTACGAAAACTAGGCCAGATGAATGAGACATTCTCTCGTTTTCAAAGAATCACCCGGTAACTCTTTCGCACAATCCTACAACACACTGTAAATATTCAAAGTAGAATTTAGTTGCTCCTACTATGATTGGATTTGCTCTACGAGAGAGTAACACATTCCTGGAATCTTTACGAGAGACTTGGTAGAAACGACTTTACGACTTTTGCTTCAAATAGTAAAATACAACCTTGATTTGAAGGTAGTGGTTGAATATAGTGAACATAAGTTCGTTTTACTATATCGAATATCAAAGGATCTACATAAAGATTTTTTGTATATAAAAAAAAACTTTCATTCGTATCTTCGGTAACGTTTGTACAGCTTAAAGATTCCGCTGGTGAATAGTAGATTCGTTTAAACTTTCTTTTACGTAATCACCAATCTTGGTATGGGGAATGGTGATTCAAAAATCGCAAATGGTGCAACCTACCTTTGATTTATTCCAGAAATCCCCACCAGTTAAATAAACTCAAGTGGGTTTTGGAAAAATAAGTCGATTAAGTTACCTTAAGACAACCAGCAAAACATACTTCATAGTCAATACGATTCATTAACTAAGAAACATGAACATATGGTCTGTTAATTTATACAAGGAACTTCTAGAACTCATATGAGTATGTTGACTAATTTCCATAAACTAAATTGGACAATTCTAGGTATACAGTTTCATTTGAAACCAGCCTAATGTTCTATTAGCATGTTATAACAGATTATAGCAACCATTAAAACCCTGCATTGTAACTGTACGTACTCGTTTAAAATTGCATAATGTTAACGATTTGATAAATTTTTCGTTTGACTTTTAAAAGAAATAAAGTTAATTTATTTCTGTGACTGAATAAGTTATTTTTCAATACATAAAATCAATACCCTTCGGATCTTGTGTAAAAATTGTTGTAGATATAAAAAAACCTTAATTTAAAAATCATATCGTGTTTTTGAACATTATCAAAGAATAAAACACTTTAGCATCTCTTTTTGAAAGTCATTAAAACAGTGACAATCTATCGTTGACCACAAAGGTCTATTTGTTTAATTAAATATAAATTGAGTACATAAGAAAGGGTGCTACTCGAATGAACGATAAATGGGTCCAACGATTTATCGTCCATTCAAGACATACACAGCCTTCTGCTTAAAGTAATCTCGTTAGTTCATATTAACCCTTCCTTCATTGATCTCAGAAAATATCATTTACATAATCAGGCGTTACTGAGACAAGTGATCGTAGTTGGCTCAAAAATGTTGCTACTTTGATCTACGCATGCTGAATGTGCTAACGTTAGAACAAATCTTTGACAGGAAGAATCCCTTGTTTGAAACCCGCAGCAGTTGACAGCGAGCAATTTGTGTTGCCATCGCCAAAAACACAGTAAACAAGGAAGTTATTCCTTACCTTACCTTCTATAATGCTTCAATAGTTAATTTAACTGGAAAGCTCTAATGACAGCTATAAGAAGCGTAACCATAAGTCAAAAAAACAATTCTGAAGTAAATATTATTTTGTCACACATACAAGTACAATATACAGCTTTTATTCTCAAAGGAGAATACAAAAGTATTGTGTAATTTTTCAAACAAGACAAAGCTCTGAGCAAGTAGAAATTAAGAACGGCGTAGCTAATAGCTACGGCTGTGTAGCAGTGTAGCGCTACGTCTACGAGCGTGCTACGAAGCACAACCGTAGCACGGAGCTCGTAGCTCGTAGCCGCTACCGTAGGAAAGCTGACTACTATTAGAAAGTTAATGACTGGCTAACTGGATAACAAACAAGTGATGGAAGCTGTAAGATCGAAGAGTGAATGGAACACAAGTTATCTCTTTACGTAACCAGCTGAGCAAAGTATAAAACATCGGTCTGAACCGTATAACCTTATTAAATAACTGAAAATTCTTTGTAAAACTAAATATTTATGGTAAGCTTCGATTCTTAGTATTAAACACCCTATTATGTCAAATCAAATAATTGTTATTGGAACTACGAGCGGTTTGCGTCAAAAGTCTATCGATCTGTGGAGCTGTCAATAACATATCGAGGAACAACAAGCTGTCTCGCACGGAGCCAACATTACTCCGGCTGAGGACGAGACAGGAGACGTATCCTGACAGCAGCCCAGCTTCCAAGGGGCTTCAAGGCTGTCATGTAGGATGTAAATAATGATCACAGCTGTAAATAGGTTAAGTATAGGGGAGAATCAATAGCTATGAGCAGGTGTGTAAGCGGCAGGTTGGTGGCGGCGGTGGCGGCGGCGGCGCTGGCAGTGTCGCAGCCAGCGCGGCGTCCTTGCGGCCGCGGCGTAGTGCGCGCCGTCACGCGACCAGGTCGATACGCCGCGCGCCACAGCCTCCGCGTCAATTATTCAGCACGCGACCGCAACCGCCACCACCACGCGCGGACAAAGGGCGAGCGCGCGCACTGCGGCGACTCGGCGACACCTACCAGCACCGGCGGCCCGCGCCCGGCCTGCGACGTGTCCAGCGGCGGTCGACGATATCCAGCTACACTAACAGAGTCACTCCAACAGAAATCCTCGGTAAGGCGATGAGGAGCGCGAGGTGGTCGCGCGTTACGTAAAGGGCGCGACGTTGCGCGTATCGGCGCGGGTGGCGCGCTCGCGGCGGGCGCTCGGAGCGGGGTCGCGCGCGGAGTGCGCTACACAGTTATGCAACGCGCCGCCACCGTCGCCCGGACTGGGAAAATCGAAGGCGAGGGGCGCGGGTGCGCGCGCAGCCGCATCGATAGCGACCCGCACGCCCCGCGCGCCCCGCCCGCGCCCGCAGCGCCTCCCTACACGACCACTACCATCCGCAATTGACATTACACCGGAGACACCAGTCATTTCTGGACGTAACGCAGATACTCCGACGTGCTTTCCACGCCGCCAGACGTCGCGATGGACATCAATATTCAGGCTTCGTACAAGAAAAAGTACTTAGTTAATTACGAAAACATCACAAATTACTTTTTCGCTCCCTGTAGAGTACTAAAGTTCAGGATATCTATCTGATGTAAAAAGATGGACACGATTCTAATCTAGATCCTTTGAGGCATGAAATAAAGTTGTTAAGTGGCGCACATTACGGCCAGGTTAAGTAGGACAATCGACTATCATTAGCGGCTAGCCTGCAGCCAAGGATATTTGCACGACCAATTAAAGTTAGCACTTCGAGGAAGCCTGGCGCCGAAGGTCATTCGTACGTGACCTGATTATGGAGTTCCATGGCGATCGAACTAGTTGTGTCTGCGCCAACGTTATGTCCTAGAATAGAAAGTTCAGAACAAAGAAACATTACCATAATATTCTCGTGAATATGTTAACTTTGTTAGCTTGGACTTCTGTTACTATAAGCGGGAATAATCCGGCGGCAGCTATTCTCTTTAAAGGATATCCTTTAAAGAGAATAGCTGACATACATATAGTATGAGCAGGTATGGCTATGGATGTAAATGGCACGGCTGCCTGTATACCATTCATGCTATCGGAGAGTCGAGTACTAAATATAGGTAGTTATCTCAGCGAGACGGGGCGGCGCAGTTCCATCGGCATTGTGGTCGCAGATCAAGTATACAATTTCATGAATGGCTTCACTCCGCCCGTAAATAGGACATGTAAATAAACGTGTCACTTGTAGCAATTAAAAGCGGAGCGAAATTACGTTTACATTTGTTTAATTGGGTGAAAATGGCACAACAATACCTACATAGCTAGTTGTAGAAAGGTCGAAACTAGTCGTACCTACCTACCCTGTACATCGTACATGGACAAAAAATATTTCAGTCGGATTCAAATGAACTATCTTAAAAAAAAAAAAAAACTATTTTGACTTGCCTCATTTTTTTGGGTTTTCAAAAATTTATTTTATATAAAAATCATAAATAGAAAAAAAAATCTAATCGGTTAAAAATAAGTACCTTTGAAATCTGGTGGAAAGGGAAACTGTCTGAAAAAGGGGAACTGAAGTAACAGAAAAAAGATGCACAAACTAAAATGTGACTTCGCTACCATTAGGTTACTTGCGTACCAAAGGTATAGTTAGATGATCCCACCTCGCCCCGCTCTTCCTCATTCCAATATTTGAAATGCCAATCGTTACTTTATTTAATTTTGATGTTGATTTCACAAAAAAAAAAAAAAAAATATTGGTTACTATAAAATATTGTATATCCGCTGGACATAGCACGAAGAATCGCCAAACTCAAGTGGCAATGGGCAGGGCACATTGCTCGCAGAACGGATGGCCGTTGGGGCCGAAAGGTTCTGGAGTGGCGACCGCGTACCGGAAGACGCAGTGTTCGAAGGCCCCCTACAAGGTGGACCGATGACCTGGTGAAGGTTGCGGGAATCAGATGGATGCGAGACGCACAGAACCGTTCATTGTTATTATTATTTAATTTTGATTTTATTATTTATTTTATTATTTGATTTTGATTTTATTATTTAATTTTTATTGATTAAATTTAAATGTTTACAATTTTATTTTATTATCTAATTGTATATAAATAATTTCAATTTAATCATTTGCATTAATTTTATAATATGATTTGGCTTTTAACTTTACAAACTATGATTTTAATTGTGACTGTTTTGATTACTATTCTTTTTTTTATATTCATTTGTATATGAGTCAATGTTACTTGAAATAAATAAATTATTATTATTATTTATTATTGTGGCGACATTTGGGGGAGGCCTATGTCCAGCAGTGGACGTCTATCGGCTGAAATGATGATGATGATTGTATATCTATAAAATAAATAAAAACAGGAAAATACACAATTTTGTTTTTTATGGATGTTGAAGTTATGGGTAAGTTTGGGATTGTAGATTTTTTTTTACCTTTAAACGCTTGTCAATCATAATGAAGATGTACGTACTTATGTTTGTAAGCATTAAAGAGGAAGCGCCAGGGCAGCCTACAAAATTCAAATCTTTTTTAAGTTTTTTTGCATTTTGCAGGTCAGTAATCAGTATCAGTACGATTTGTGACCGTAAAAAACATAACTTTACCGCGTTTTATAATCATTAAAATCATCGACACAACCCTCTCAGTTCGTCTAACCCAACTTTTTCATGAAATAGTCTTTCACGCTATTTCATACAAAGACATTAATACCAGTCCACCCAGGCGCTTTCTCCCTAAAGAACAGACATCGAGACGCCAATAAGGGCCGACGTTGCGTTAAGCGGGCGCCCGCGCGCTCCCATACAAAAGTGCTCTAGTTTTGCTACGTAATAATACATTAAAGTTCTCCATCGACACGACTACATGCACAACGTTAAAGTTGAAATAGCGTCACTGCGCAGGTAATAATCCGGTTTCCGCTACGGGGACCGTCGCAAGGCGACACACGCGCGACGTCACGCGACGGGTGCCCGCGCGGGCGCCCGTTTAACGTAGCTTTGGCCCTAAAGGATGACTGTTGGTCAATACTGTCATTATGAGTTCAATAGCTTTTAAGGACCACCATTGTACTTGAAAAGTGTTAACGACCTCTTGAGTTTTTAGTTACCAGATTTTTATTAGAACTTTTACTGCGGATTGTTCGAAAGAGTTATACCCTTTCGAGGGCCCTCGCAAAGGGTAACTGGAGGAACCCTGGCGGTTTTAGTCAGTAAATAGTTACCATCGCCCTCGCAAAGGGTAACTGGAAGAACCCTAGCGGTTCTAGTCAGTAACGAGTTTCCCATGGCCCTCGCAAAGGGTAACTGGAGGAACCTGGATGGTTTTAGTCAGTAAAGAGTTACCATGGGCCTCGCATAGCGTAACTGGAGGATCCCTGGCGGTTTTAATCAGTAGAGTTACCATGGCCCCCGCAAAGGGTAACTGGAGGAACCTGGATGGTTTTAGTCAGTAAAGAGTTACCATGGGCCTCGCATAGCGTAACTGGAGGATCCCTGGCGGTTTTAATCAGTAGAGTTACCATGGCCCCCGCAAAGGGTTACTGGAGGAACCTGGGCGGTTTTAGTCAGTAAAGAGTTACCATGGCCCTCGCAAAGGGTAACTGGAGGAACCTGGGCGGTTTTAGTCAGTAAAGAGTTACCATGGCCCTCGCAAAGGGTAACTGAAGGAATCGTGGCGGTTTTAATCAGTAAAGAGTTACCATGGCCCTCGCAAAGGGTAACTGAAAGAACCCTGGCGGTTTTAGTCAGTAAAGAGTTACCATGGCCCTCGCATAGGGTAACTGGAGGAACCCTGGCGGTTTTAGACAGTAAAGAGTTACCATGGCCCTCGCATAGGGTAACTGGAGGAACCCCGGCGGTTTTAGTCAGTAAAGTCTGACACACCCTCTCACTCCTAAAAAAGGAATAACTTTCTAGGTTCTTGAAACTGATATCAGTCTGATGTTTTATTGTGCATGACGTTTTAGTGTCGCAAAAAATAGGGTAAGTAATGAATTTTATTATAAATGTATTGCACCAACTGCAAGAAACCTAACCTAACACCTTGGTTTCAGTCATAATCACATATATGCCAGTGGGCAGTTGGCCTGCAAAACACAGTAACATAACATCTAAATCTTAAACCCAGTTTCCGGGTAGAGATTTAAAGTTGAGAACTTACCAAACTTCAAACTTCCCAAAATTTAGCACAAAAGTAGAGTTCTTAACTTTTAACTTCTCATTTCGGAAACTGGTGTTAGTATTTTTTTTTTTTTACGTATAGTATATGGGGACAAAACAGATGAAAATATTAAATGTAATAATTATTCAGTGCCATGTCAACCTATACTCACAAACTAAAATCCGTAAGTAGTCAAATAAAACCCGCACTGCTAATGGTACAATAATTGTATGTAGCACACAATCTGCATAAAGTTTTTGAATCATTGTGAATAAATTGGTCAAGATATTAAACAGTCACGTGTCTGCCAGCGCCATCTATTATCAACGACAGGTAGTAACTGAAAGCGTACTGGAGCTAAATTCGACACCACAATGCCAGAGGTTGTGAATCCAAAAAGGGCGAAAAGCGCAGTTTCTTGTTATAGTAGTTACGTTGTATCACCGTCTTTGTTTTTTAGCTAACGAATTCTGTCTGCATACGTATATCATCGCGGGAAAGTTCGAAAGAGTTAGTGTGGCGTTCCGCAGGCAAAATGAAAAAGATAGATTTTAGTAAAAGTCTGAAGTCCCTATTGCTCCATCCTATAACGAGAGAAGTCATTTGATGATTTCCCGCCTCAAAAAACAGTTTACCTACTGATATGTTTTCCATATATTTCATATTCAGTCACAAAATAAGAACTATATTCAAATAAAATTCACAATATAACCGAAATGCCCATCTTTATTAATCCTCAACAATATTTTGACAATAACTAATTCAATGACATTACAAACAAAAAACCAAATATACTCAAGAATTTTAATCACCTAAATAGGTACATTGATTGTCAATGAAATCAATCGGAATTTTAACAACACGAAGTACATAACATTCAAATATAAATATTTAACATGATTTATATAATTATTATAAACATACAACCTAATTGTTATCATAATTTATTTGAAAATGAGATTCATTAATATTAATAACATAGTTTAGAACTAACCAGTTGTCTCAATACCAGAATTTACATATAATATTAACATTTCAATAGATTGTTTAACAATAACATACAGGCAGCCTCGGTATACTTCTAAGAAACCTCTAAGCTAATTTAAAAGACAGTTATGTGCCGCGTTATTGCGCTGAACGTAGTGCAGCTTTGCGCAAGGGTGTGATTCGAGGAATCGGAATTGATTTCTTCTGAATCGCGATATAAATAAATTATATAACATATTATAAAATACGAAATACAACATATAACCGTATTTGGGTAAATAATACCCGATTTTCTCGTCATTAAGTTGCAATCGACTCAACATAGCGTTGGGAAGGCATTTCCCAAAAATGAAAATAAGTGCCTAGTGAATAACTAATAACAAAGTTGCCAGACTAAACGTATAAAAAATATTAGTAGTAGGAAACTAACATGTATATCGTCCAATAACTTTTGAACCAGTGCTTTTTATGATGTTAAAACTAGTTATTTTAATAATACCATTATAAGCTTTCATATAATATAGATTTGCATTCTGGACGTTGCTGGGTAAAAGTTCTATACTAATTTGGGCATTGATCTTTCGTGAGGATATAGTCCCGACATTGTACTTATTAGTACTTCTAATAAAAAAAAATACCTTTTGGGTTTCGCTTTCGTCGACCAGGACGTCTTTCTTTATAGCTTTTCATGTGACCGACCGAAGGTGCAGTGCGCTTAGCCAAGATCGCTGATGGAACTAAGGGTGATGACCAGGAATGACCAGGTAGGCATGCTGTTGGTCAGGATACCAGTCGAAGCCGTGGATGTTGGTTGTATGGCTCGGTACTCGAGAGTTTGAGAATGTTACGATGACACGATGTATAGCTGCATGAAGGCTGCGCTGGCGTTCATAGTTGGGGTCACCAAGTCCCGCAAACATCCATTGAAAAGATGGGTGTTATGTCTGGCCCGGGCAACTGTTCGATAGTTAATTTCGCACTGTTGCTATGCTGTGTCGCGCGTAGTATTCTGATGCCGCAATGTAGCAATTTCCATTTTATTTTTTATGAGGCTACATAGATGTCGCTACTAAAATTCGGCCATCTTATACCAATAATACAGTCAATAATTTCAGAATACTTTAGTATGTATAATACTTTAAAAATAAAAAAGAATTAAAGGTGCCTCTTTTAGATATCAGCTTCTCATCGGTAGCAAATACTTCTAATTCTGAATGAGATTAACGCCTAGTTTCTCTAACAAAAACTACGTAATTATGGCGCATTGTCAAACGGGCGTAAAAATGTTGTAATTGGTTGAATGAAATGCCAATACAACAGCAAAAATTTACGAGCATTGCTCAAATTTATTGTTTTCGAAACTGGGGACCAATCTTATCTTAACCATTTAGAACCATACTACTCATTACTAATTCCTCAATAGAAGAAATACTGTATAATAAGGATTGACCTACAATAAAAATGCTTTAGAAACATCTGCAAAAGATGCACCAACATCAAAAACACCACAAAGTAGAATTACATAAGCTGACGAAAACCACACCATAACCCTTTGGGTTTAAGGTCTAGAATCATAACCCAGACAACAACCCTAATATGCTACTCAATTGTTCCTCTAGTTTCTGTTTTCCTTCAGTATTATCTATCACAAGATCCCATTCAGTATAATCATCTAAACCACACTCAGAAATTCCATCATCAACTCCAGCCTTAAACTGAAAACCTCTTTTTATTCTAGTTTCTTCATCTGCCACTATCCTGATAGTTCTAGTTAGGTCTCCATATTTTTCTTTAAACCAGTGGATGTCTGTTTTTCTTCTGATGTCACTCACAATCCATACCGGTTTTTCTGAAGCTGGAATTTGAAGTAAAAAGCAATGATTATTGTCTGGTATAAAAGGATTAACTAGTTTACAGATAAGAAAAAGGGAATGGATCCATTTTTGAAAAGAGCACCTTACATTTAATATTATAAGGGAGAAGTTTGTATGTGTTTGTTACTCCTTCAGAATCAAATGGTCCAGCAGATTTAGAATTTAGTACAGGTGTAGACCATGTCTCAGAATAGCACAAAATGATACTATTTATCCTTTATGGGAGTATGTACACTTGAAATAATTTCCTACTATCACATAGGTGACGCCACTGGCAGATTTTGACATACACGTTTTTTCATATCACTGTGTTTCTAAATAATAATAATTCACAACTATCACACAACGCCGTCTAGTCCCAAGCTAAGCAGAGCTTGTGTTATGAGTACTAGACAACTGATAAAAATACTTATACAACGTGTAACGGTTACAGGTTGTATATTTCTAAATATATACATATTATAGATAAATTGCATCCAGACACAGAACAAATGATCGTGCTCATCGCACAAACATTTGTCCTGGGTAGGAATCGAACCCACAACCTCGGACATAGCAGTCAGGGTCACTGACAACTAGACCAACAGGCCAGTAAATGCTTCCCTATACTTTAATTTTAGTAATGTGTAATTTTAAAAACATGGAATACGTTTCTCGAAATTCACTAAATCTCTCTTTATATTCTTACTAGCTGACCCGGCGAACTTTGTACCGCCTTAGCGTAGCAATGATGCACTACTTTATTTTGTTGTATATTTTTCAATATTTCTGAGAGATTTTCTTAATATTTTTTTCCGTAAGAACCTTCTCCTAATAATAACAAATACAACAAAAAAAGAATTAGTGAAATTGGTCCAGCCATTCCCGCGTGATGCCGTGACCAAGGAAAACGGGTTTCATTTATATATAAAAAGTTTTTCATAAAATAATTAGTTTTGTCTTTTCTTGAAACTTTATTAAATACTAGCTACTGCCAGTGGCTTCCCCGTGTAAAAATATATAGCATATGTCACTCAGTGATAAGGTAACATTCTACTAGTGAAAGTATTTTTAAAATCAGTCAGTGTTTGAGATTAACAAAAATACAAATCTTTTCAATGTTGCATGTTTAATTAAATTACTTACCTACTGATCCACCAATAAAGCGAATTTATATCAGTAACACAAAATAAATGTTTTGTTTATGCTATAGTTTTCCAACATGAAAAAACTACACCAACAATAAATTTCTTAATTATAATATCTTACCATCTTGACAAGCAATCCTACAGAAATAACCACAATCTTGAGTTCTCATCTCATCACTCCAGTTGATCATATCTAGCCGGTATTGTTCCTTATACTCGCTGTCACCTAGCAACTCATTGAGATTCAAGTTCTTCTCCTTGGCCCAGTGACTTTTTATGGGCTGAGATATTTTTAATACTTCACATCTATCTGTTAACCTTAAAAAAATAATAACAAACAATTATAATAGTAATTTTAGAAAACATAATAAGCCTTTTCAGAAAGAACGTCGTAAGCGACAATTTGCGTGTTTTTACAGAAATGGGATGTGTCTTCCATAATTTAAAAGTATTACATAGACTACATTTACATTATTTTACATGGACTAATGAATCACTGCATAACAAGAAATAATTATTACTTACAATTTCTGTAAATGTGTGGTTAAAAAGTCCTTGCCGGATTTTCTTTTACCACTAAATAGTAATATTATTTGCGGCATTTTCATACTGAAACAAAAAATTACACAAATCACTGACCAAATAGAACAGGACGTTCTTATTGATAATAAATATATCATTTAATATGATGGGTTAACTTAAACAAACTCTCATACAACTTAATAAACCTACTGTTGCAGTTGTATTAGACTATTCAATTAATTCGTTCCACTTTTCCGACAACTTAAAATACAAAATAATTACAATTAATTACTCTGGAAAGCTAACATAAGCAAGCAAGCAATTTTACTGAACTATTGACAATATTACTGACAAAAACATCAATCAAATTCACAAGTTCAATTTGCCTCGTGTTCCGAATTGCGTCAAAAGCGATAATATCGCGAATCCGACCAAATTTAATAGTCACAAAATAAAAGGGCTATTGAGTAACAATTGTGACGTTGCGCGTTGGTCGGATTCGCAATTTTATCGCTTTTGACGCAATTCGGAACGTAGGGTTGGTCACTGTCAGAGTCAAACTGTCAATGTGAACGTCAAAAAGTTAGGCAGTAAGTTTTACGTTCTGAAACACACATTTTCTCATACAGAGCTTTTCTCTTTACTATGATGTTAATATTGATCCTCCATAACTGTTATTCTTTCTTGTTAGAGAAGTCGTAAATTATTGTCAATTTGATGTAATGTCTGTCAAGTGGGTTGACAAAATCAACCCAGTTGGCGATAGAGGGCAGCATATTATATGGAACTTTTTAGTTTTTATTGAAAT
The DNA here is from genome assembly GCA_905147345.3 of Mythimna impura. Lineage (NCBI taxonomy): Eukaryota > Metazoa > Arthropoda > Insecta > Lepidoptera > Noctuidae > Mythimna > Mythimna impura. The sequence continues at coordinate 17,619,365 of LR990356.1, read as the reverse complement.
TATTTATATATAGAATGAATATTTATATATGAACTAGTTATTAGATTCAATTAGTGTGATATGGATGTTTGAAAATTAAGTCATCATAGATTTTCATCTAGAATCATTTTAACTGTGCAACATAGGATGAACATGGTTGTCTGTCATCTGGTTAATAGAAGTTTACTTTTACCGATAGATGGCAGCTCACGTACATTAGACTACTAAAAGCTTCGAAGTTACAATAAATTTTTTGATTCTTACCCACCCACAAACAGTATTTCTATTACTTAATGTATTGTTAACATTAATGTCGCATATAATTACGTTTTTTTTTTTACATTTTTATATTAAAGGGTACCTACGTGTTTAGGTACCTTTTTATGATCAATTGGTCAAAGAGCTAAATAGGTAGGTACGTGGCTACTATAACAATATGCGAAACAAGGAAGGAAATCCCTTAATTAGTGTAGCTAGGTACCTAGTTAGGTAGTAGGCACTTATAAATAAAATATATTGTTAGAATTACCCACCCACTATGTTTTATTTATATAGGTATTGATATTGTGGTAGGTAAATAGATATTTCTAGTGGTGTGTTGAAATTGAAAATGCACCTTATTAAACATTTCCTGAGGAAGTTAGAGCGGAGTTATCCAGCCAAATCTGCATAATATAAGTACCTACTGTAACGGAAAATAAAGTGGCTAAGTACAAATCTTTGCCTGACGTTCACTTTGTCTCAGACAGTCCCCTTGTCAGTAATCTTGGCACCTAATAGATCGCCTTTTAATAGTTTCCGGTGTTTAAACTGCGACCTGCTTCGTCCTACATCTGTCCCTAATCCCTATTCGTATAGGTAGATAATTGACAAAAGCCAGAAGGGTAGAGAGGGGCATAAATAGACTAGCAATGGGCAGGTAAGTAGTAAATTGTATTTCACGCTGATAGTCTTGAGTGGAACGTTCTAAAAGAGATAATCAATTCAACATGGATTACGCGAGTAGCTTCCAAGCCTAGTAATATATTCCAATGTGTCTAAGTCTGTGTAGCGATCTATCGAACGCATCATCATACAAATATCCGTATCTAGCAAATGAACTACGTCGACATTCAATAAAAATTATCAATATTGTTCATTATTAAACCGATATCCGTGACTAAGTGAATGAATACCTCGACACGTAGGTACCTACCATACCATCGCCCACGCTACGTTATTATACCCAACATAACATATAGGTATCTAACTATTAAATAAATTCGTGCCGACACGAAAAAAATGGCGTTATTTGAATGCCGGCCGATAATTTAAATGTAGCAACAACCGCTTTTAGCTTACAACCTTAATTGACTTAAAAATGCTTATCAATATGACATATCAACAAAAACTTTTGATCCCATTGCGCTTTTCACTAAATAAAACTTTAACAGTACGACATTAAAGTCAATGTTAAAAGTCAACGGCCCGCACTTACACTGTTTCGGAACAAGGGTAAAGTTGGAAGCACGATGCACGCTCACGACTTTCTGAACAACTCCGGACATGACATTCCACGTTTCGCTGTAGATTAGAACGGGACGGATAGCGACCTACCCGCTGAAAAAAACGAGACAAGCGACCACCGAGCAGTCCACGTGGACTGCTTAATATCAACACAGGAGCAACGACCAATAGAAAACGGTACCGCTAATGTATTTCTCACCTCCGCACTCACACCAAGGACAGCTGCCATTTTTACAAGATTCAAACAATTCTGAGCTTTCTGTGGTTGAGTTAGGGTTGTAAATCTGATGCAGAAGTGAAGGCGTATTCCATTTTCGAAATGACTTATAAAAATGTGATGTTATGATTTTGGCTCATATTGCAAGGGTGCAGGGTACATTGTCGTGTTTGGAGTGTTCTGCGGTTCTTGAATTTAAAACGATTCCCAAGAACACGGGCGCAAGTTGGTGAAGGTTGGAGGAGGCCGCGGTGCAAACTGCATCGTCACAGCGCCCCCCGGCCCACCCCGGAGCTCTCCCGCCTTTATTGTAGGTTCAGTGTGTGGCGCTGTGTGTGTACGTACGTCTGTTCAGAGTCAACTGTTGTGCTGAGGCACGACGTTTTCATAGCTCTCCGAGAGGTGCATGCAGCCGCCAGCCGCTGCACTCAACGCTCGCAATATTTTGCTGTAGCAATATGCTGTATTTTTATTTTTTTTATAGCGTTTGTTTGACCAACTGAACAAAGGATTTCGCATGAGGCAATTATATGAAAAATGCTGGTACCTTGCTTGTTCACATTAAAAGTAACGACTATTTTAATGCACGTACATAAATATTTATTAAAAATAAATTCTAAGCTGGTGGAACCGTGAAACTGTAGAAATAAATATGAAACAGGTACCTACATCCATCTACATAATAAAGTTGAGAAAACAATTTTCCAATCAATCTATACAGGTATTAATCAAATGAATAATAATATAATAAAATGTCGAACTCTTCAAAATACCTACATTCCCCACAGATTACCCTCACTCACTCGACTCGGGCAACTTTATATGAAAAACAAAATAACGAGATTCAAATCAAAAGCCCTTCTTAAAAACAAATCGACTCTTTAAAAGCTCTTTTACGATTACGTTTTTGATTCAATGGAAAGGGGATCTTTTGTCGACGGCCGCGGCACACCCGGAAATATTACGTTCGGAGTGGTTCAGATGTGCCCGCTCCCCCCCAACCCCAATGATGTCTTCACTCATGCATTGAGCGCAAAAATACGAATAATATGAACAAACACAACGCCGAATTAAAAATATAAATTGCCAATTTGTAGATATTGCTATCTTCTCTCATAAAATAAAAATACTCTCATTTTTCAATAATGTAGATATTGCTTTATGGTAAGTATTTAGTTAGACGGTTGTAGGTAGCTATTATCTAAACAATTAATTATTCTAAATGTAGCATTACATTTGAATAAATAATTAACATCATTATTAATTACAGTAGTTAGGAGGACGCACATCCTGTCACAATTAAAATAATTTTAGATAGACACGACGGCTCTCGTCTCTATGGCTTACGTAAGTATTTTTTTGTAGGCAAAGGCCAATTTTTAGGCGTCAATTGGCTGTTTGAGCTGTTTCCCATAAATTGATTAAACACCAGCGCACCGCAGTGCTGCAGCGCTTCATCACACAAGCTCGCTCGCGCGTACTTTTGTCAAGTGAGTTTCTTGAAAGTCTTGAAACACTTCAAACGCCTCGACTAATGGCTACCGACGACGACGATGACGGCGCGTTCGACATCGGAAGCTTTTTATAAATTATACCTGCGAACAGAGAAAACGATATCACTGTTGATAAAGCGTTCACAGCTTTATTTGAGCTAATATTTGATTTATAGACGAAGTTATTAGTCTGGGCCCGCCCCAAGGGGGAAAAAATGCAGAAGAACTGTTGTCTCAGTCATCTCTGTGGGAATGCTTTTAGTGTTTTTTTTTATTTATGGCCCTCTGACTTTGTGAGTTCCAATGGAAGACAAAAATAAGTAGGCTTCCGAGATAACGATAGAGGGGATTAGGGACACAAAAATACTAGTCAATAGTCTTATTGCATAGTATACTTATGTCATGCTGATAGAAAGTGCCAGGTAAGATAATTCCAAGTAAAAAGATTTTATCTCTGTAACCCATTTATTTGAGTGTAGGGCGAGGAAAAGTAATCTGTAGTCATGTATCCTGAATTGATAGCCGACATGATTATCGATATCACGTCATCCGTCATTCACATAACACGAGGCGAGGTCGAGTGCGGGCCTAGCACGGCTCGACACGCTACGACACTCGCATTACTCAACACAAACAAAAAGGGAATAAATGCTGGAATAAAATACTTTTAATTTCCCCGGGCGCCGCTAATCGGGCCGCGTCGATGGAGGGCGCCAAATCGCCCTTTTTATTTTACTGTATGAACGCAAATCCGGCGGGAAAACGGCGTTAGGTTCGGGGTGGTGCGGGCGGCGGGCGGGGGGGTGCGGTCACGCGCTTGGAATTAGCGGTCCGGGGGAGCCGCGCGCCCCGCACTTGACCCGCGCGAGGTGTCACCGAGCACGTTACCTACCCGCAAAAAATAGGGGGTGAGCCGCGCACCGTCGACCAACGCCGCCGCCGCCGAACCGCTGGGAGGCACCGCACGGATTTTGTTTTTAATTTTTTATGATTTCGTTTCGATAGAACCGATAGGTACCTACAGCAGTCGATTCAAAAAATAAAACCTATCCTGGCCTAGGTAAGTACCTACCTACCTAAAATGTTTTATACATTGTTAGTTTCAAACGCCGTCGCTACATGTGTATAAAAGTATAGCTAACGCTCGCCATAAAACTTCCAGCCATGTATCCGGTGGGTGCGAGGGCGGCGCAAGCCACTAATTGACTCACAAACAACCCATAGAGACCGCAAATACTGAGATATTACAGCTCCACTACCAAACAATGACTCACATTGTGTCATTCGAACTGTTTTGTAAATTATATTTAAGATTTCCTTCCTTGTACTGATAATGTAGCTAAAATAGGAAGCCGGTCTGCGATCGGCATTAATTAGTGTAGTTACCTGTTTACATTTTGTGTTACAACAACCTATTTTAAATAACTTGCAGCAGAATAATTAGGAAAAAAGCAAATAACAATGTAAATACATATTGCTATCGGTCCTGTATGCCGCCATAATTATACAGAATTCCCCATAACATTATCGTTTACGTTGGTAGTTAACGTAGCGTACTAAGTCTTCAAGTCGCTAATAAGGCATCATCATTAATGAAAGCATTAACAAGTTACTGTAGTATAGTCGTGTAAGTTTAGAGTTGATAGCACGTGTAAGTGATTCAGCAACATGTCCGCAGGAGAGGAGAGGCGGCGCGTCAAGTGCGATCGCGCGACCCCACAAGAGATGTCGCTACTCGCTGCTCTAGGGATCGCGGTCTTCAGCCGGCAGTAAAAATACGTGCGGGTATTTCCTGTGCCGCGACAGCCTCGGCTGGGGAGAGGCGGGGGCGATAAATAACTCAGTTTGCGGCCGGAGGGCCGGGGGTGGGGCGGGGGTGTTATTTGTAGGGCTCGCGTGTGAATTATTCGTGGGTTCACGCGCGCTGTTTGCCCGCCGTCTTGTGGAGAGGCGCGCCGAGCCGCCGACCCTCGTTAATGAAATTTCATATCGTTCCCGCGACGCGTTCCATTGTCGCTGACTCGCTGCACATCACTATTGAAACTAGCGGATTGTTACACTTCACTGCTCCTAATGAGTAGGCGTCTACCTCATTGTTATTTGACAATACGTTACCTACATCAGTAGGTGGCGGGCTATAACGGTGGTTTACCAACTAGGTAACACTAATCACTATTTTTTTTAGTCTGAAACTAACATTAACGAACGCATTACGCATCAGTCGTCATGTGATTAATTATACACGATTACCAATTTAAGTAGCAAAAACAGCTTGTTAGGCTCGCTGTCCACTGAGGCGTATCGCTATACATTTCGTGTTCGTGCTGATAAGCAATAAAGATTATGTAAGGCAATAAGTGTTTTTCGCCGTGGCTGGGCGTCAGTGTAACGTAATTAGAGGACCCTTATTGTGACTGTGTAGGTTTCACTCCCGACCAGCTGTCGCAGTGTTTAGAATATTAATTGGTAGCCTTTGGCTTAGGAGTATTGTGTTACCGAGTTACTGGGTCTGATCAACGTGGTTGGGAAAAGGCTTGGTAGATTCAGATACTGGGGGGTGGTTCCAAGAGTCAACGCGGCTCTGGAACGCATAGGGCAACTGATAGGGTTATTTCGATGACACATTGTCTCTAGTGCTCATTTTCAGGGGGATGCATCTTCGCAACGGGTAACTAAGGGAACACAAGTTGAAGTTTCTTGCATATTCTTCTCCATAAAAATCTACGCTTTGGAATGTGCAATTAGCATCTTTTTTTTTTCTGACTGACTGACTTCTTGACATTTCCACAGTGCCTGTAAATGGTTTATTTGAAATAAAATGCTTTTGATTTTGATTTTTTGAGGGATAAGTTATTAGAAGATTACTACACCAAAAAAAAAGTCTTATTGAGGAAGTTTTTGAGCTATAGCTTAGGTAAAGTTGCGCTCCGCTCCGTCGTACTTAGGAAGGCGATAACTATCAATTTACTTACCTAATTTAGACTGCACTGGTCGGTCGCGGCTGCGAGGATTCTCGCCTATATTAGGTTCTTGTTAATTGTTGTTTATTTAATGAAATGCTAGCCGGGAATCTAGCATCGCAGTCGCGCCATTAACTTGTCTTGAATGTGGAAGACGGGGGCTTGGGACACTATGTGTAACTTGCTAATTATGTGGTGGGTTCCACACTATTCTAACTTCTAAGCAGCTAGACTGGTAGAGCTAGATATTATCTACTAGCGAACCGTTCAACTTCGTAAGGGTTTTACAAACCTATGAAATTCTCGGCTTTTCTTCACTATAATATGTAGTTAGCATAGAATAATCAGCCTTTTAATGTTCCCACTGCTGGGACTCGGGCCTCCTCTCTAGGAGAAGGAATGGGCCGTAATCCACCACGCGGGCCCAGTGCGGGTTGGTGAATGTCACATGTGTTCGAATTTTTTGGTTCTAGGACATGCGTGTCCTCACGATGTTTTCTTTCACCGTTTTGAGAGCAGTGGTGATGAAATAAATTACACAAAGTAATGCCCCTGGCTGGGTTTGAACCCGCGACCTACAACTCGTAAGTCGGGGCCGTTACCACTCGGCCACCACTGCTCTTATTTAAATCTAAATCTTCCTCATAAATCACTCCTTCTATAACTAGAAGAAATCCGCATGGAAATTGGTTCACTAGTTTTTGAGTTAATCGCAACGAGACAGACATAGTGGGACTTTGTATTATAACATGTATGTAAGGATAAGGCAAAGTACACCCACCACGGATAGAACACCACAATATGAAGTAATACAACATACCCATTGTTCGTCAAGTTGTTGAGCTCTCTAGTGGTCCTAAGTTGAGCTATACGAATACTGACAAATGCTTGCACTGACTGGACAGGTCCACTCAAATCTGTGTGGTTCTTTCCTCAAAAGACCATCTCAGACAATAATCTGCATGGTTCTCATATGATTTGACCATTACATGTTTTCTGTATGGACTTTAAACCCCGAGTTTGTTTCGGTGTTTCTTTTCAGAGTAGGCTTCACCGGCCTCATCTAGTTTAAACTGACGAAAATATTGACTTGTAAAAGTGTTTGCAAAATAAACATCCTTTATTGATTAACCAAAACGTTTCTTAATTACAAAACGAAACGTGCTAATTTATCGATGGCGTAACATCACACATCACACAACAGAGGTGTCACCGTAATCGTTAACAAGTGTGATAGAGCGGCCAATTGTGTTCATCGCGCTATGAATTATGGTAAGTTCACACTTTAATTAACTGTTGTAATGAACACGTATCATCTGCCTAACGTACGTAGGTACCTACTACCCTACTGATGTCGATAATGTTACAAGTCTGTATGTTCGGCATTTTGATAACCGATCACACCTCTAGGGCTGAACGGATTTAGATAAAACTCTAAAAACTACAGATGAAGGAACACGGGTGGGTTTTAGTCAGTACCGTAAAACGGGGTGAATAAAAATGCAGGGGTGAATAGAAACAAAACTTGGTTTGGTTTTTCACTTTGATACTATATTATCGGCTTCTAACAAAGCATCGACTTTTTAGAACAACCATTCCTTAATAAATTGATATAGTTAAATGCTGCAAAAAACATTCCAAATATTGTGAAAATACCCTTTGAACTTTTGTTTCTATTCACCCCTGAGTTTCTATTCACCCCATTTGACTGTATAGCATAAGCATAATCAGCCTTTTTAATGTTCCCACTGTTGGGACTCAGGCCTCCTCTCTAGGAGAGGGAATGGGCCGTAATCCACCACGCGAGCCGGGCAATGTGGGTTGGTGGATGTCACATGTCTTCGAATTTTTGGTTCTAGGACATGCCGGTTTCCTCGCGATGTTTTCCTTCACCGTTTTGAGAGCAGTGGTGATTCAATAAGTTACACAAAGTAATGCGCCTGGCTGGGTTTGAACCCGCGACCTACAACTCGTAAGTCGGGGTCGTTACCACTCGGCCACCACTAAGTCTTTAGTCAGTAAAAGTCTGATATTCCCCCTCGCTCCACTCAGGATTCTGGATTAGAAATAAATAATTCTTTTGTGGCCGGTAGATAGGAAGGTACTTAGTTAGAATTTAAGTACTTCGTTGTACAACCAAAATCAATTAAGTATAAATATTTTTAATGAAGTGACAAAGACGTAAAAAAGGCGAAGCCGCGGGCAGGAGCTATAGTATCCACGTAATTATTCCGTATTCGTTTTGTTTAATACAAAGATATTAATAATTTACAATACAAGACCTATTATTTAAAAATTACGATCCTTGTAACTAACATAAATGTAGGTAGTTAATTGCCGTAAAGGTATCATATTATTGCACCTGTTACCATACCGGCCCCACCGTCTGGAACTGTTAGGTATGCGTCACTGTTCTTTCTCTAGTGTGTATGTGATATACTTTTTATGAGTACCTATGGGAAGGAGTCCTTCCCATAGGTACTCATAAAAAGTATATTATTGTGTGTGTTTCTTAGCGATATCTGTCGAACAATGTACGTAAGATTTACTCAGTTGTTTTCGTCATGTGGTTTTAAAAATAATACACAGACGTCAAATATTTAATCTGTTTTAATTAGGAACTTATTAAATAAAATATAGGAGTTGTAGGTATAAGTACTAAACTATTACGTCTGTTACATATAGCTTGAAGTCGTATTAGGATGTTTTACTAATGTTCTTTTTATTAAATATTTTTTTCTTCCTGGCTGCTATTAATATGACTACTGCATAGGTAGTACCTACTACCTATGCAGGTATATCGACCCTTTTGAGGAAGAACATAGTACTTAAGCAATAGGATTTTGCTGGAATAGATTTTACCACCTCTGTAAAAAAACATGAAAAACTTGAGAGGTGTCAAGGGACACCCGGATGGAACGAAGTTCCTTTCAATTAATTATAGTGAAGGAATTGTAATAAAATTTCATTTCATTTCTTTTCATTTCTTTTCATTTCATTTCATTTCATTTCATTCCATTTCATTCCATTTCATTCCATTTCATTCCATTTCATTCCATTTCATTCCATTTCATTCCATTTCATTCCATTTCATTCCATTTCATTCCATTTCATTCCATTTCATTCCATTTCATTCCATTTCATTCCTTTTCATTCCATTTCATTCCATTCCATTCCATTCGCGTTCCATCGCGCGATAAGGAACTTCGTTCCAAAATTAAGACCATCACCATCATCATCATCATTATAAATAAAAATATTTAAATAGAAATATATAAAAGAAATATAAATTAAGACCAAACGTTGTAACGACACTTTTTGCGTGTCGCAACCACTTTTGGTCTTAATTTTTTCCGTCTAGCCCCCTTTCGCAATGCGCGATAAGGAACTTAGTTCCAAAATACATGATTTTTTTATTCATGCATCCACTGATCTATTCGAATAATTCCTATTTATCTCATCTCCCTAACCTTTTTCCAACTAACTTGGGGTCAGCTTCCAGTTCAACCGATGCGGCAGAACACCCGTGTTTTACGGAGCGACTGCCTATTAGACCTCCACAACCCAGTTACTGGACAACACGATACTCCTTAGATAGACTGATGGTCAGACTTTCTGGTATCTGACTACCTGTAACGACTATCAAAGATCTACGGATAACAACGCGGATCAACGGCTTTTCGTGATTTCCAAGTAAAATAAGTACCTATCTAAGAAATGAAAAATTCACATTTGTAGGTACCTACTTGTCCCATTGCCTGGTTTCGAACCCGCATGGGAAGCAAATCATGCATGAGAGGCCTTTTCTACTGGGGCATCACGACACTATCCTAATACTACTTAAATACTTATTAATTACGAAAGGAAAAACACCTTTCTGCAGTTAAGATGTTCCTTCTTCCTGAAAAGGCTCGATATTGCTGTCATACTTAATTTTTAACAGCCTAAAGCCTAAAACCGAATGAGAATCACAATGTCAGCCACTAGAAGTGTCAACAGCAACACGATGGTGTAGATCGTGTAAGTGGTTTGTACTATGTAGATCAAGGCTCGGATACCGGTTAAATTTTCAAACCGTTATTATGTACTTGGCAAAAAAACCTTTACATTAGGTTTCGTTCGCATAAACCGTTTTTTTTAAACCGGTTTTTGGAAGAGTATTTACATAAAGGTTTTTTCGAATTAAACGGTTTAGAGCAATAAAAACCGGTTAATACGGGCGTACGATAAACAAACGTCCCGCGCTGTTCACAGTTTTTATTCAATGTGATCGGTCTTACTGAAATGTTACCAATACAAATAAATTAAGGAAAATAAGAGCGAAGTTTTATTTTAAATTCAGGAATCTACTACTAATCTGCACAAATAATTACAATTTTTCTTACGGTTAATTTGATATTTTTACCTGATGAGTGGTGCAATTAGCTCTTTGGTGCCGATTTTTAAAAACAAAGGTGCAATGACGATGATGATGTTGTTGATGATGGTGGTGGTGGTGGTGGTGCTTGAGTACAATAATTATAGAGGAATAAAGCTAATGTCACATACTATGAAAGCCTGGGAGAAAATTATTGAAAGGCAATTGAGAGAAGAGAGTGAAATTTTACAGAACCAATTCGGTTTTATGCCGGGTCGGGGTACAGCGGATGCCATTTTTGCTATACGCCAGCTATGCGAAAAATACGGAGGTGCGCATAAAAACTTGCACATGGTATTCGTTGACCTCGAAAAGGCATACGACTGGGTACCTCGTGAGGTTCTTTGGTGGGCCCTTAAGGAGAAAGGTGTGCCTGGGAAGTAACTATGTGCAGTTGATCCGAGCGATGTACAGTCGATGCAGTACCCACGTGCGGTCTACAGTGGGCACCACTAGCAGCTTCAATGTGGCTGTCGGCTTACATCGAGGGTCGGCTCTCAGCCCTTACCTCTTCCTGATGATAATGGACGCTCTGACGTCGGACATTCAGGAAGAGGCTCCCTGGTGTATGCTGTTTGTCGATAACATTGTGTTGGTTGCCGAGAGTGGCCTAGAGGTCAAGAACAGATTGGAGGTGTGGTGGCACAGACTGGAGAGTGTTGGCCTGAAATTGAGTAGAACCAAAATGGAATACTTGTTCTGCGATTTCGGCGGTCTCTCCAATCCAGTGGCTTTAGCTCTCGCTAGAACGCCCATACCGATCTGCTCCGACTTTCGATACCTCGGGTCGCTCGTCTAAGGGGATGGTGAGGTAGACCGGGACGTAACACATCGGACCAACGCAGGATGGATGAAATGGCGACAGGTCACGGGAACAACATGTGACCTACGGATGCCCCTCAAATTGAAGGGTAAAATCTACAAGTCCGTGATAAGGCCTGTCATACTGTATGGATCAGAATGTTAGGCTGTGAAAAAGACGGATGAAAAAAGATTGCACGTAGCAGAGATGAGAATGTTGGATGGATGTGTGGTGTGACGAGAATGGATAAAGTGAGAAATGAGTATATAAGGGGAAGTTTGAAAGTGGCGGCAGTGACTAAAAAATTTAAAGGGAATCGTTTGTCTTGGTATAGTCATGTGAAGAGGAGGGATGAAACGCATGTTACTAAAAGAGTTATGAGTTTACATGTGGATGGATGGAGAAGAAGACCAAAGAAAAGATGGATGGATTGTGTGAGAAGTGATATGAAAGAAAAGGGAGTTAGTGATAGCGTGACGAGTGACAGGACAGAATGGAAGAAAAAAAACGTGTTGCGTTGACCCCGAATAAAACGGGACAAGGGCAGGAAGATGATGACAAATATTTGGAAAAAGAATAATTTAATGCTTTTCAATATATCAGTTTCAGTTTCCAGTTTATCAGTAATCAGTCTTCTAGTTTACATATTAAGTACAATTAGGTGGCTTAATTAAAAGTAATAGTAAAACTATACGTTAGTCTAGCTCAATAGTTTAATCGTTGAACAAGTGAGACATTTTTCCCAGTTGGTCCACTTGGTACAATTCCTTTTAACGTTTGAACTTCTGAGACAAAAAAGTTGAACTGTCCCAGGTAAACGGAGTCGTCCACAACTTCGAGTGTAGAGTCTCCGATCTTGATAGGAGTGGGTGCTACATGGATGTTTACCATGACTTTGGTTTTGTCCATGTTCATTTTAAGTGCCACTCTTTCGGAAGCTCTACTGAGGTCACCGAGCATTGTACTGAGCTCCTCCGTAGTCTCAGCCATGACTACTATGTCGTCGGCAAATCGATGGTGAGTGATGTGCTAGCCATTGACATTTATGCCTAGTCCTCACCACTCCAGAACCTTGAAGACATCCTCCATTGCGGCCGTGAACAGTTTCGGAGAAATGACGTCTCCTTGCCTCACACCCCGCTGCAAGAGGATAGGTTTCGAGGTCTGGTCCTGAAGTCGGGCTGACATGGTGGCGTTTTTGTATAAACACTTCAGCACTTCGATGTACCGATAGTCAATCTGGCACCGTTGAAGAGACTGCAGTACAGCCCAAGTCTCGATCGAATCAAAGGCTTTCTCGTAGTCCACAAACGCTAAGCAGAGAGGCTGATTATACTCCTCAGTCTTCTGTATAACCTGCCGCAGTGTATGTATGTGGTCCACGGTGCTGAAGCCTTTTCGAAATCCGGCTTGTTCGGGAGGCTGGAAGTCGTCGAACCTGCGCGCGAGACGGTTCGTGATGACTCTGGAAAACAGCTTGTAGACATGGCTCAGAAGTGAGATGGGCCTGTAATTCTTAAGCAGGGTATTGTCACCCTTCTTAAAGAAGAGTACCACCACACCTCTGCTCCATGCCTGTGGCGTTTTTCCCTCGAGTATGACGGAATCGAACAACTTTTGAAGTGCCTTTAGGACCGGTTTTCCACCCGCCTTCAGGAGCTCGGCCGTAATTCCGTCCTCACCCGACGCCTTGTTGTTCTTCAACTACTTCAGAGCCACCCTAATCTCGTACAGGCTGACGTCCGGGATATCTTCGGTATAGTGTCGAGTCAATCTAGCTCTTGGGTCGTTTGCTAGATTTGCAGTGGGTTCGGAGATTGACGTGTACAACTGTCCATAAAAAGCCTCGATCTCTCCCAGAAGTTTCGATTTGGCGGATATGACTCTGCCATCGTCGGTCTTCAGTTTCGTGAGCTGGCTCTGCCCAACAGACAGATCTCGTGCAAATACTTTAGAGTCCTTATTCCGCTCAATCGCATCCTTAATCCTCTCGGTATTAAATCGGCGAAGGTCGCGTTTCAGAGACTTTGAGATCAGTTTATTGAGCTGCCGATATGTGCACGCATCATCTGAAGACTGCAAAGTCATCTCACGCCTCTTCTTCATAAGCTCGAGAGTTTGATCTGACAGCTTCTTGTTCTTTTTTGTACAGTGAGCCTTGAAAAATTTAGACCCGACCGTATGGACAGTTCCCACGAACCCATCGTTATTTATATTCGTCCACGGAGCTTCCTAGGCACTCGAAACGATTGTGGAGTTCGAGCTGAAAGCTCTCGGAGTTTTGGATCTGGATCTGTGCTGGACGGAGCGTAGACTTCACCAGTCGAGACCTTTCAAGCTTAATATTGATATTCAATGTGCCTCTTACCATGCGGTGATCACTTCCAGTTTTCACCGCATTGATCACGGAGACATCATTGAATATTTGCTTCTTCGTCGACAGAATGAAGTCAATCTCATTTCTAGTTGCACCGTCGGGACTTTGCCAGGTCCACCTCCTATGCTCACGTTTTTTGAAGAAGGAGTTCATCATGTAGAGGCCTTCCTTCTCCATAAAACTAGCCGGTAGGTGTCCCCGGTGATTCCGACGTCCAAATCCAAATTGCCCCACTCTCAGCTCGTCACCATCTCGTTTGCCCAGTTTCGCTTTGAAGTCCCCCATGACCACGGTGAAGTGGGTCTTAAAACCATGCATGGCTCTGGATACATCCTCATACATGGTCTCTACTTCGTCGTCGGGGTGCGTCGAGGTCGGGGCGTAAACCTGTATGACCTTCAGCTAATATCTTGGCGATATTCTGAGTATAAGGTACGCCACCCTGGTCGACACACTCTCGATCTTCACCGATCAATATCGTAAATTCGTAAGTACGTCTACATACCACGCCGCTATACGCGGCATCCTTTCAAGTAGTCACAAGTTGCAACGCGTTACCCGACATGCCGTTCGTCGAATAAACCGGTTAATTTAGGTTAAAATAAAGTTCTTAAAACGTTTACGTTCTTATGAAAAGTTCGGAGGAAAACCGAAATAAACCGGTATTAACCGGTATTTTTTAAACCGGTTCCGAGCCTTGATGTAGATACGCGAGTGTTTCTTAGCGATAGTCCGGCGGACAATTGTACGCAGTTGACACAGTTGCCTGTGTCTGTTCACAACATGTGTTACTTATTACTGTGGCGCATCACTTGCGCAGTTGTGCTGTTGTTTCACTCGCGCTGGCCATGTGCACGTCACTGGGTAGGTATTGTGGGTTGCCAACCGTACTCTAAAATAGAGTATTGTAGGTACCTACTCTATACCATGTAGACGTACTCTATCTAAAAAAGGAGAAACTGACTGACGTATCAAGGCACAGCCGAAACTACTGGGACTAGAAACCTGATAATTTTGCACCAGGCTTTCTCTTATGGTTATGACGTAGGCGAGCACTAAGAGAGGATTTTCCAAAATTCACCCCCTAAATGGATGAAACGGGGGTCCAAAGTTTGTATGGAGAAACCTACTTTGTCGCGGGCGAAGCCGTTCGCAGAAGCTAGTAATCTATAACACTAATATTAGAGAACGCTAAAATACCCACCCCTTTTTACAGTGTTTACTATACTAGTGCCCATAGATATCCGTGCTAGTGCCAGTCACACATATTTTTAAGACGCATACCTACCTATTACCTATCTTATTAAACAAAAAAGTCGACTGTTTTCATGAATGAGATGTGGCGGGAAGACAGGAACAGGGCTTAATGATATTGACTAAAAATTAACTCCTGATTGATTGAAGATGTATAGAAATTCTAACACTACCTCGCTCCACCTAAAGCGGGAGGAATTGTTAGGTGATTTTACACCTCAAATAAAAAAGATAGGGGTTGCATTTTTAGCACTAGTTTCTTCATAAACACTTTTTACCTTTATCTACCTAAACACAGAGACGGAATTAACTTTGTTGATTTATAGATATCTATAGAGAAGCTTAGGAACCAAAAAAGTATTTAAGGACTTGGGACTTGGGAGCTCGCTTCGTTCGAACGAAGCGAGCTCTACAAGTTTTTAACCACGGATATGCTAGGTTCTCTAATAATTCTGAATATGGCTTTTTTATATTTTTGAATAGGCCTAACCTACCTATTTTTTATTTTATTGAAAAGCAAACTTCGCTTTTTTGTATAGATTTGTTATAGGTACTTATCTATATATTTATTTATTTTAAGTTTTGTGCCATGTTTGTCGTAAATAAACTCTTTTTCTTTCTTTCTTTAATAGTTAAGAAGCAAGGTACCTAGTTATAAATATACTTAAGTAAGTAGGTATATTTACTTCACTAAAAATGCATTTAATAGGCTTAGTGGTCAGTGGTCATAATATCACCGAACTGATAATCACAATGCCAAATTACACACCTAAGCCGATTTTAAATAACATAAGTACAATGAAATCCCATATGTACCTACCTACCTACTACCATATAATAACATGATTTACTTAATATTATCTGAGTGCTCATATCGAACAAGCTTATTTTATCAACTTCTATTCGAGATATTTTGACGCAGTTTTTGTACGCAACCATATCTTGTAAATCGATAAGTATCTACATACACATCAAACGAAGTAGCCAGCCCGTATCTAAATTGTACCTACTTATAAAAAAAAAATCTTGACCTTCTTGAGTAGGTACGATTATTCTCAAAATTATTATTTTTGACAGGCCTGTTGGTCTAGTGGTCAGTGGCCTTTACTGCTATGCCGGAGGTTGTGGGCTCAATTCCCACTTAGGACAAATGTTTGGATGAGCACAATCATTTGTTCTGTTTCTGGGTGTAATTTATCTATAACTAGCAGACCCGGCGAACTTCGTACCGCTTAGGTAATAGTAAGGATAACGCCATCTACTGGCATTACCAGAACAGCATGATTCATTTTAAAATGACATTTTAATTAGATATGGCGTTGTATTCGGATTTTTTTATTCGTGATATTTTTTCCATTTTTTCTCACCGTTTAAACCTTCAAAATTAGCCAAATCGGTCTGCGAGTCTAAGGGCCTGTGCACACCACGTTTTCTAAACGCGCCGTTGACGCGCGTTTGCAACGATACACACGCGAGTCAGACGCAGCCTGTAGACCTCTAATAGGATAAAAGCGCGCCGTCGACGCACGTTTCTAAAACGCGTTTCAACAGCGCGTTTAAAAAACGTGGTGTGCACAGGCCTTTACGAACAGCTATTCATTTTTATATATAATAGAAGATATGTACCTACTTAGGTACCTATGCATATAGAATTTTAGAAATATGTACAAGTATGTTTATCAACTGCACAAGCTTTGCTTAGTGTGGTACTAGATGGCGCTGCGCGAAAGTTGTGGAATATTATTATTACAAATCAGAGACGAGGCCCCACCACGAGCTCTTAACACGATCCATTTGACGACCAAAACTGAACAGTTAAAGGGATGGGGTGTATAGCTCCATCCTCTTTCTCGCTTGCACATTTGACATTTTACACGTCATAGTAAGGCCCGAGATAAAAATAATACAAAAACTTGGAGAGTTAAAGCTATTCTTAGAATGTTTTACCTGAATCCTAAACTTGATAGCATGGAATGTCACAGACAATAGGGGTTTGTCATAGGATGATTTTCGGAGAACCAATGCTGCCAAAAGCTGATGAATTTATATGATCTTCCTGTGTTCTTAGATAGTTAGTTAGAAAACCTTTTTTTTTAACGCAACTTAAGTAACAAAAGACATTACGGAAAACATTTTTAGATTATTTACGTATAGGTACCTACTTAGCTATGCACAATGCGAATGTTAGCAGAGCTTTTGCCAAGTTCGGAAGTAAAAGTATTTTTTTTTTCAGGTGGGCCAATCTTTAAATTGTTTTAATATATATTTATAGGTATTATATTTTAACTTTTCTAACTTATAACTCTAAACTGTGTCTACATCTGTCATCCAACTCTCCTGTCGCAGGTTTGCTGAAAAAATTTTATTTGAAGTAGGTAACTAGTACCTTTGCAGCTTTGTGCTCTTCTATCTAAATTTGTTCTTTTCAGTTTTAAGTGTTTGCATGTAGCCTACTAGGGTTGCCAACTTTTATTAGAAGAAATAGAGTACATATATATGATTATTTTCAAAGGAGGTAAATAAAGAGTACCTACGGACTTATAAAAAGAGTTAGTATCATAATTTAAAACAGGTATTTTTTGAAACTTTTTGCAGCACATAACAATTTTTCATTGTTTTAAAAGAATTGTACGACTTCAAATATTCTAAATCTTAAAGTTTACATAGAGTAGGTACCTACTTAGATCAGAAGTTAATTTTTAATCAATTTAAATGAAGCCGACTTATTGGTTACGGTAATAATAGATACCTACCTATGCATCATATAATAATATGCGTGACTTGGCACTAGTATAGTGAGTTACACAATGTAAAAAAGATATTTTGGCGTCCACTATTAGTGTTATAGATTATAGAGTAGGTACACCTACATGTTATTGAGTACAATACTCTATTTTAGAGTACGGTTGGCAACCCTAGTACCTATATAAGTAAATAAATACCTCCTCTCGCTCTGTGTGGAGTGTAAGTGAATATCAGACTTTTACTGGCTACGAGAATGGTTGCGGGAATGATCGAAAGTGTTACCAATTTACCATGGCCCTGGAACGGTAAGGGGAACTGCATGTTAGGTATTTAATTAATAAAAGTCTGTCACTCCTGGCCAGAGCGAAAGAAATTATTAGATGAGTTTCCACCTCAAAAAAAAAACCTTAGGTGTACCTACCTACCTCTAAATCAAATATACGAAAACATAAAAATTCGAAGACATGTGACATCCACCAAACCCGCACTGGGCCTGCGTGGTGGATTACGGCCCATTCCCCTCTCGTCGAGAAGAGGCCTGAATCCCAGCAGTGGGAACATTATAAGGCCGACTATGCTATACCTACCTCTAAGCAGCTTTAAAGTGAATCATAGTTACCAACCATTACAAGTAAGCCCGTCCTTCGTGTGAATTAAAGTTAGACTGGTTAGACCCCCAGCAATGAAGTACTGGAGAACAAACATACTAGTAGCAGGCACGCGGCTCGGAGTGGGCGCTATGGAACATCAGTAACAGATGTCGCGACCGTAAACAAATACGCTATTATTGCGCGCCGATCCGTCACACCTCCGCCACGCCACGCTGGAGCGAATCACCCAACGCTTATCATTTCCTATTTATACAATATACATGTTATAAATCAAATATTCTACACACTACACTTAAGTAAGTACCAACATACATTCGCACCTACATTATTTAATTTACAAATATCTTCAGGTATTACTAACACACGCTATCTTAATGAAAATAGGTACAGGTATGCCCGTTTATCAAAACGAGAAATCTTAAAATTTTATCTGTTAGTATAAGGTGTCAAATTAGAGATTGTAAAATACTTACTTAAATATTTTTATCGGAGTAGGTAAATTTTTCTGGGAAAGTACCTACGGAATTAAAATATCGGGAAATAAGTTTTTGCTAATTAAGATGCTTGAGTGTGTGATTAATAAGATAGTAGCAGTTACTTATAGAAGCTAGATACACATTTAGCCAGGTATCTCATAAGACTTGTTCCCTACCTAGGTACAACAGCTGTCAACTTGTGAACTTAGTTAAACAAGTGTAATGAACTTACAGAATAAGTACCTAGTTATTTATTTTCCTTATTTTAAACCTATTTTAAATACAATATTAATTATTACCAACATTAACAGTTATAAAGAAATTTACCAGGTCATTAGCAGATAAGTTTAAAACATTTCAGAAGAAAAATTAATTTTAAAAGTTCGCCTCAACTTTTATTGGGATAGGGTGGCTCGTTTTCGTCTTACCGTCGGATAAAAAAATAAAGTTGGTCTGGATACGAATGGTTTATAACTAGATTTTATTAGTTTTGGTAGCAGAACGAGCTGGAGACTGGAGAGTGTGGGATCGCTGGTCAAGCGTGAGGCGGGTGCGAGCAGCGGGCGCGGAGCGGGAGCGGGCGCGGGAAGCGGGTCGCGGCGACTGGGTCAGTGCTGTGTCGCCGGCTGTAATCATTCTAATTCAATTTGTGCGGACGTCGCCGCCGCCAGCGCCACCCGACCGCTTTGTTTACATTACACCGAGCCGAGGCTGCCACTCCACAGCGCCTCGATTAAGGACAAATCAATAAGGCAGCCGATACCGAGCGAGTTTAATAGAGTGAGCGAGTCGAGTCGAGCGCCCTCATTACCCCCGCAATTAGCGCACGGCGCGCTCCCGCCGACGACGACGCACCCCGCGCGAAAAACGAATAAAAAGAGCTGCCCTCAAAATGGCCGCCGCCTCCCCCCCGACCGCCCGCCGGCCCCCGCGCCGCTTCGTGATTGCATCCCCGCAGCTCTTATAAATATGGCCGTATTCCTCCCGCCTTTACTGATTGCCCGTATACCCCCCGGCCTCCCCCCGCGACCGCGCCGCCGGCGTCTGAATAGATAAACGAGTCCACGTGGACTGTAGCTCTTATAAAAATCGACTCGGCCAATGGAGCGCGTTCCGCGCACTGCTCCAGCCAACTGCGGCGCCGGAACGCGTGTAACCCCGCCCTTAATAAGCGATCTCGGCGCGCGAGCCAATCGCAGCGACGGATTCGTCAAGTTCTACTCACCGACGACGAAGCGGTCCACGTGGACTGACGCACACATGGACACGCGTATAATGCCTCGAGTGGAAATAGCTATGACGGCGAAATGTGCGACAGCGAAAAAATAAAATGCGGTCGGTCGGTGCGGAGCGAGCGAGTGGGTGTAAACAGGGGATATTTCGGTGCGGCTCGTTCATTATTATTGAATGCGCGGCGCTAATGGCGAGGCGCGGGTCGCGAGGCGTACTACGCCTTGCTCACCAGGTGATGACCTCGCTACCGGTGAAAACACGTCTAACGCGAGGCTCCTGCAGAGGCTTACACACGAATATCCCCGACAAAACATCTTAAATATTTTAAATGCGGATAATACCATAGGATGGTATAATCCACCCTCGATTACCCAGGTTAAATAAACCACACAGCAAAACCTAAAATACCCTCGAAAACAAAACATCAATTCAAAAGATCCATACAAAGCTAATTCGTATTCAACAAAAAAACAATCAATACAGAAAATCAGGCAACAAAAGCGTCGACATTAAAAGCACAATAAGACGGCTGAGACAGGCAGTCATACATAAGTATAGGCGCGGCGAGCGGCGACCGACCTCCATCGGATAAGGCGAGCTTGTCCGGTAGCGGCCAGCCGACGAGCCACACTTCCACTAAAAAATAACTACGTACGTACTACATACCTGCACACCGCACAGCGCCACAGCTGACAGGGCTGCCCGAACAATTCTGACGGAAACCTACCTCTGTAACAAAATAATATTAAGTAAACCAAGTAGTAGATATACCTACTTACCTACTTAGAAAACTCTAATAGCACTTCTCGAGTGCTAATGTTTTAAAGAGTCAACCTACCGAGGCCATGGAACGTAAAAGGCAACTGAACGAACACAGGTGGGCTTTAGTCAGTAAAAGTCTGACACTCCCTTTTTCTCTCCTAGAGCGACGAGAAGTTATTTGATAATTGGTGAGAAAAAAAAATACTTAGTGGACTTTTTTAGTTCCGAACTTGGCAAAAGCTCTGCTAACGTTCTACTAGTACCTATACTCCATTTGAAATGTAAACAATCTTGATAATTATGTCTTTTGTCTAAAAGTTGTCTAAAAATTTTATCTGTAAATACCTAATAATCTTTGTGTGTCTTTTATACGTTTTTTTTTTTTAATAAAAAGACATCAAAATTGTTTACGTTTAGATAAGAGTACTTATACAAATGGAATACCTATAGATATAAATAATCTGAATTTATTCGTTTCAAAAGCTCTCAAAATCCGCTTTCGGTGGATTTTTTTCTTAGCACATTCGTAACCTTTTTTTTACCTAGGTACGAGTATAGGTATATTATTATTTTAAATTTAATATTGATAGGCTCACGTTTGACCACCATGTCACCAGAGATTAGGTACCTACCTAATTGATGTGGCCGACAATGGACCACGGTTGCCTAGAATATTTAGCTAGGGTTTTTTTTTCACTTTTGACTTAAATACCCTAGCTGCTAGCTAGCTGCAGCACTGGGAACATTATAAGGCTGATTATCCTTAGGGCTTGTGCACACCATGTTTTAAAAACGCGCTGTTGACGCGCGTTTTACAAACGTGCGTCGAAGGCGCGCTTTTATCCTATTAAAAGTTTACAGGCTGCCTCTGACTCGCGTGCGTATCGCGTCTGTATCGCTACAAATGCGCGTCAACGGCGCGTTTAAAAAACGTGGTACGCACAGGCCCTTATAATGTTCCCACTGTTCCCAGTACTGGGACTCAGGCCTCCTCTCTAGGAGAGGGATGTCAATTAGTGGATGTCACATGTCTTTGAGTTTTTGGTTCTAGGACCAATCCTCGGGCCTAGGTTGCAGTTATAAGGAAACACAGACCCCGGCAGGGAATTCCAGTCCTTTGCTGTACCTACACACAATGAATGGAGATATATTATGTAGGTATACTTAGATGATAGGGATATCCACCATGTAGGTAGGTAGGTAGATACGTAATAGCATTTGACAACCCTAAACTTCATTGCAGACTTGTAGGTAACTGTTGTTTTTTTTTTTAATGTTTTGGATACTAACACTTGCCTATCCAGCTAATGTCCACTTGTGAAGTGGTTCCTTGCTTGCATAGATGAATGATTAATGCGGTAACTCCGATCTCGATCTGAGTAATTGCGTGTTCTTTTCGAGTTGATATCACGTTATCAGGAATCTGGATCGGTGACTAAGTACGTGGTTCGCCACGTAAGTTGATACCCCATGCGGTGATACTGTTGTAGAACAGCATTCGAGGAAACATACCTTCAAAATAATGTGGTCGTGATTGGTTTATCGTTTCTACTTATTGGGTTACAATTTAAAGTCTCAGACCAATAAAAAAGTAGCTTAATTTTTTTTCATGAACTGTTTTCAATCAATCTTCTCAGACTTTTTTGAAGTACCTATGTTGGGATCGGCTTCCAGTCTGACCGGATGCAGCTGGATACTAGTGTTGCAACAGAACTCTGCTTCCGCTTCCGCTTCTGTAGAAGTTCCGCAAGCTTTTTCACTTCTGTTTCCGCTTCTACTTCTGCAAAATTTATATCATTTTTTGGTTCATTCAGCGTATCACCGCGTCTCGTGACGTGATTACGACGTACACCTTCTGTTGTTTATTATTAAAATTGTGCTTTTTCTTCATACTATTAACACTTCCGCTTCCGTTTCCGCTTCCGTTTCCGTTTCCGCTTCCGCATCCGCAAATATTTGACACTTCCGTTGCATCGCTACTGGATACCAGTATTTTACATGGAACGATTTGGTACCTACCTATCTGACTTCCACAACCCAGTAGGTGGGGTAATGGGGCAACATGATAGTACCTCTTGGCAGGACGACGAGATCCGAGGCTATTTCTTATTCTGTGTCCGAGGTAACAACTGTCAAAGATTTACAAATTAGTTACAGCAGGAACCAACGGCTTCACGTGCTTTCCAGGGTACCAACATAGGAGTTTCCGTATGTTAAGATGGTCACCCATCCACAAACCGGCCTCGGTAAGCGTTGTTTAACCTCGGAGACAAACCCGTTTGGCTCTAATTTTTCCAGCCACGAGCTCATAAAGAAAATATTAAAAAAATCAAAAGTTAGCATGACACTGTTACAAGTGTAACTTTTTGTATAGTATTAGTGAACTGCCCCGGCCTCACCCGGATGCAAATTATATACATAAACCTGCCTCGTTTATTACTCTTTCTATTAGTGTAAACCGCATCAAAATCCGTTGCGTGGATTAGGAGTTAGCGGATAAACAGACAGACGCGGAAAACGACTGTTTTATACTTTTTTTTTTGTTAATGTTTTTTGTCTTGGATACTAAGCCCTTTAAGCAATCTCTTCATATGAATAGTTAAGTAATTTATTTACCATTGTAATATGGATGTACCCATTCTAATATTTTTGATGTATTTGGCAGCAAATGTATCAAATCAACCTCCTCAGCCAACTTCGCTAAGGTAGTCAACACTACAATAAAATTCCCAGCTCTATTTTACCCAGATCGCGCCTGTTTCAATGATTCTACATATTTTTCCGTTGCACAGACACTTGAGATACAAAACTACACCAATTTTACATCACAATATCCACTAGGAATCAATTTATTTGCGAATAATTAAAATAGCCACTGAACTTCACTCGAAGAAATCTCGCCAAAAACTCGCATGTTTTATACTATGTTGGGATTTATGTTGCAAGTGTAACGTTGCATGCTGTATGTAATTTGGTAATAAAACTTTAAAAGTAGGTACGGAAGTTTGACTTACACTTGTAATAAGTATGTTTGATTTCATGTGACAAGCTGTCGCAACTACAAAACATAGTGGTTTGCAGCGTGTATATTAGGTTTACTTATAACATCGTTCACCCATAGATCTCGATTCCACTCGTTAAATAAAATATGTGGGTAATTATTGTGGATTATAGGGGACTCTACATAAAGGGGCTATTACCTTAAATAATATCCCCTGTTGGTATAAATATAAACAGAAGTTAACGGGCAGGGACGTGTCTTCGAGCAGCCAGCTACAAGGCATCCTCATTTTAATACCCGCTTAAGTTGTGATCACGTCTTTTATCTCTTAATTAATAGCAAAAGCAATTCAAGCAATCTCCGGCTATCTAAACTGGCCACGTATCGTCGGATCGCTTTGATAACCGTCCATTGATATGATCGTTCGACGTAATTAAATAATATCCGGTTGAAACTGGCGATGTATGCGTAATTTTGGCGGGTGGCGAGTCGCCGTTCGGTTTACGTGTGGGTAGTTATCACAATGAGTTGATGTGTCAATCATTGCGCGGGCGCGGGCGGGGGCGGGGATGTAGTAGCGGAGGGGGAGCCGTTGCAAGTGCGATATTTACGTTCATTGTTGGCAACTGACGGCTTTACGATACGGAACCATTATGCAGACGACTGACAGTGATTTAAATTCGCGTAGATGGCGAGCCAGCGATGCCATGCCAGTGACATGAGTCGCCAAGAAGTTTTGGCTCGTACAACTGGACGAATGTATGGTGTATCAGTTACATAACCATTAATGGTGTATTCATAAACTTAACCGCTCGAGACATCGCTTGCCCTCATTTTTAGTGGGTACTTAATTGAACGACTGTTCAATGTTCACCCTCTTTTGTAGAGGATCAAATCAAAGCTCGATATCATTATCAGTCAACGGCACGGCATAGTTATCTCTATTATGATAGACATAGGGCTAATATTGTCTTGACACAACCTCAATTTGACATTAATAAACGTTAAAAGACTTTATTGAGTAGGTACCTATTTGTCTCATTTGATAGTATCATTGACACATAAATATCTACTATACCTACCTACCAATTTATTTTTCTTCATTAAATATTAAACGCAGGTTAAAAGCTGTGGCTTCGCGATAAATTAGATATTATTGATTAAACTGTCGTTTTTACCCATGGCCAACAATCGAAATAAATAATTACAGATCTTATTATGGTCAATCGACACGAAAAACCGCTGCCAAGTCGACTGTCTGCCGAGAATCTTACAATAAATGTTTATTCTTAATAACTTGTCTCATAATTAAAATAAAAAAAATACCGACCAAGTGCGAGACAGACTCGTGTACGAAGGGTTCCGTACCGTCTGTAGCAAAAACGGCAAAAAATCACGTTGGATATATAAAGTATTTATTTTATTCTATTTTTAGTGTTTGTTGTAATAGCGGCAACCGAAATACATCGGTTCATACGGTTCATGAGATACAGCCTGGACACAGATAGACGGACGGGCGGCGGAGTGATAGCAATAGGGTCCCATTTTTACTCTTTGGGTGCGGAACCCTAAAAACACACACCCACAAACGTAGGTAAAGAAAAGAATGCTGATGTGACATAAACGAATCGAGAATATCCAATATTTACATAACAAGGAAAACAACAGTACCTACGTACCTACAGTAAGTAGATATTGATACCTTTTCACAATCTCTTATTCGTCGATAGATCAGATATGTGTACATTCAGCAGCATAAGTCAATGTCAATAAGTCGTAAGCTCGTAAGTAAATCGGAGATTGCATAATATGTAATTAATTCATCATCATTGCGTGTAACTATCAAATTTAAATAATTAATTAACCGCCAATTATTAATTATCTTTTTCATCTAAATTTTCAGCAAATAGGTACTTTAATAATGATAAAGTTTATTAAAAATTCTTATGAATTAAAACTTTATCATTTTTAACACATACTTGCTCCAATGAAAAATTCGAAAGCAAAATTGAGTCCTCCTTGGTAAGCTTCGCTGTGGTAATTCTTCATCTACTTATATAATTATTTAAAAGCGAAAAAAACCACTCACCGATTAATCACGAAATCTCAGAAACTATAACATCTACAATCTTAAAATTTGACAGGTAGGTTCCTTAAAAGGTGTAGACATCCGCTAAGAATTTTACGAAATTCCATCCCTAAGGGGATAAAACGGGGGTTGGAAGTTTGTATGGAGAAACCTACTACGCGGATGAAGCGGCTGGCAGAAGCTAGTACTACTATAAAATTTAAAGCAGCTCATTTTTTCCGAGATTGTGCCTGTGTCAATAATTCCAGATATTGTTCAGTACCGTAAAACGGGGTGAATAGAAACGCAGGGGTGAATAGAAACAAAACTTTGGTTTGGTTTTTCGCTTTGATGCCATATTATCGGCTTCTAACAAAGCATCGACTTTTTAGAATAACAATTCATTAATAAATTGATATAGTTGAATGCTGCAAAAAATATTCGAATATCTTGCAAATACTCTTTGAAGTTTTGTTTCTATTCACCCCATTTTACATTTTCACATCATAAAACTTCATTAGGAATCAATTTGCGAATAATTCAGGTGAGTTGTGCTGGTGGGTGGGGTTTTCAGATGGGATTGCAGTCAACCACTAGTTTATATCGATAAAAAAAAAAAAACAGAGCAGCCACTGAATTTCACTCGAAAAAAAAAAAAACGCCTCTAAAACCTCCGCTGTACACTTTGGAATCGTTGTTTGAATTAAATATCGAGCACTTAGTGACTGTACTCCACGAGTACTTATAAGTACGTGTATAATGAGTTTTATTTTATTGTTAATCAACACTCGAGTGGAGCGTATTTAATTATGGCGGCTGTTCGCACCTATATTAATATCGAGTAGGTACTTGTACGGTGATAGTAAGTCGAACGTTACCTAATCATTTGATCATAAGTCTGGGTTGTTAAAATGGGTGCCGTGTTGTCTATTAATAGGTTCTTAGTATTTTTTTTACTGTTCTGATTCAATGTTATTATCTACCTAGTACTTACCTACCTATACCTACTTTTTTTTTAGATGGGAAAATCATCCAATGACAAATCTCGCTCTTGGGCGGAGCGAGAGACAGTGTCAGACTTTCACTGACTAAAAACCCACTCCTGTTCCTTCTTTGCCTTCATCCCGGGGCCCCGGGTTACGGTATTATACTATTTCTTATTCTGTGCCCGGGTTTCGCTTTCACACTACCCGTAGACCTATACCTACCTACTTGCAAAAAAATCATTTTTTTTTTGTGATTTCAGAAGGACTGTTGATTGTGAGAGCTCTAGGTACATTGAGCTCTGCCTTTTTTTTACTGCCAGCTGTCCCCCGCGGGTTTCACTCGCGTCTTTGGTTACTGCTCCGCTCTTGTGGGTCGTAGCGTGATGTTATATAGATAAATAGGCTATCCAACAATAAAAACTGGGCAAGTACGAGTCGGACTCGCGCCCTGAGGGTTCCGTACAAACTTACCTTTGTAAAGAGTTCAATTCCTGATTGGAGTCTCAGTCTTTTCCAAATCGCAAAAATTTTTTTTTGGTGACGTAACAACAATTTTTTTGTTTTCGGATTTATTCCTATACCTACTTGTGTTATAAGACCTTGCTTTATGCAAAATTTCAGGATTCTGGGTCAACGTCAAGTTTCTACTCTAGAATTTTGGTTCCCTTGATGTCGAAATATACTTATACGTTTTTTGCGACATAAACGGCCATATCTTTTTTTTCCGTAAATTTAGAAGTTTGATTTTTTCACAGCTTCAAGGGACCTAAGTTTTAATTTTATTTCAACTCGATACGTCTACGCGTTCCCAAGATAAAGGGTCTTGACAGACAAACAGACAGACAGACAGGCGAGGCGGACAGACAGATGGACGGACAATAAAATGATCCTATAAGGGTACCGTTTTTTCCTTTTGAGGTACGGGACCCTAAAAATAATTCATTTGGATCCAGTAGTTACTGAGAAAATGAAACGAAATGAATGAAATGTTAATTCGAGGGCTGTCCATTAGCGAGACGACCTAGACCTATACACCTACCGCAAGGGCTGGTTCTAGGTGGATCTAGAAAAGAATATCTTTATGTATTAGAGGGTGGGCTTTTGCCCAGCTGTGAGAAAGTAGATATAGCCTATATTTTCTCCGAGCCGTTAAAAAGTCTAGCTTTAAGAGGTCAGCTAGGATATGCTCTAACTTACAGGCGTTGTAAGTACAGAGGGGGTGTCAGGGTGGATTTTAAAGAGGTCACAGGATATGTGGGGGCCATGTGCTGGTGGTGATGGTCTTCGCAAAAGTCGCAAAAGTCCAGGGCGCCTTTTGAAGCTTTGTTTTGAAGGTTTCTCCGACAGCAAAAAAACAGGTAAGGTACCTACTACTTATCATAGGTACTTTTGGAGTAGGTAGGTATCTGTATTCGTCTCGGAGAAAGTTACCTACCTGTCTACGATCTGTGTCCGTGTTATCAGATTACCCGAGACGTAAAATGGAGAGTATTGGAAAGACAATGGCATTAAAACTTGATTCCAAGCAACTGTCAAGATCCACTCTGCAATCCATAAGTAGGTGAGGGCGACATGGCCTGCCAGATCTGTGGGATTGTTCGTAAGAGTCACCACGGTCCTGGAGCGCAAAGGGCAACTGAGGGTTTAAATCAGTATAAGTCTGATACTCCCTCTCGCTCCACCCAGAGTGGGAGAAGTCATTTGATGATTTCCCACCGAAAAAAAAATGGGGTGCGGCTGCATGTTTTGTACTCGTAAATACGTATAGGTACTCGTACCTACGTAATGCCGGCATCGTCGTTGATTCGCTCGGCCGCATTCATTCCTTTTACTCGGTCATCTGGTGTTTTATTGGTATCATACGATTTCTCTTGAGGAGCCCTTTCCAACCATATACGGCCACCAACGGTTTGCGAAGGATGTTCTAAAGGACAAACTACAAGTATCTGAAAAAAGCTCTATCTATAAAGCTTTTATAAAAATTACTATATATTTTCGAGGCCAATCCTTCAAATTGTTACAAAAAAGTGTTTAACTTGTTATCAAGGGCCGATGTTGAAAGCCGTATCTACGTTTTAATAACAATTAACCTTTCAGTCTCCGTTCGCACAAAGCTTGTTTTCACAAAAGCTCCTTTTGTTGTTCAGTATCTGTTAAGTACTCGTAGCTAGGCGGACGAAGCCAGACGTGCTCTATCTAGTCATCAGATTCCCTTTTACGTCGGTGTGATTTTGAAAAACCATGATTCACGCCACCACACCACGCAAAAGTAAATAAAATGAGTTATCTAAAGAGCCGATCGCATGCAATTCCAACTGCAGCCATTAAATATTAATTCCCGAGCAAAAACCTGAGCTTGGAGCGAGACAGAATCCGAGCCTTCTGGGAAACCGAGTGGCTTTTTACAAAAAGTAGTCGCTTTTACGCGACACAATGGCCGGTTATACAACTAATTGTTCGCGCCGGTTAATTATGCAGCTTGTTCTGTTTGTTCGGGCGCGGGCGGTGCGACCGCGTGCACGCCGCGCCACGCCGCGTGTCGCCGCGTCCTGTGCTGCGCACAGATAACGCAAGTTTGTATTGACCGCGGCTGTCTAGCCAATTAACCCACCGTTGTTTATGCTGTCCGTAACAAAGTCAATGTTTGAGGAGCTGCCTCTTGATGAAATGATGTTATAAAAAAACATGGACTCGATCACTGAAATTCCAATGCTATCGAAATAACTTTTTAAACCCGGAGGGATTCCTATTAATTTAAATAAAAGCTCACAATACGTAGGCGTTACGATGTTCTTTTTATTGGCTACTCACTACCAAACTACCTACACGGACGTTTCTAAACTTATATTGTACTATAGAAGCTCAAAACTTTCGAATTAGGGTTAAACAATCTCGATTGTAGGTGTTTATTACAGTCATCAAGTGTGTAAATTAAATGGACAAGAAAATAACGGGTCGATTAAGCAGGCCTACCTAATTAATTAAGGCTTATCTTGCACGATGCGATCAGCGTTAAAGCAATGGGATCGTAAAAATTTTGTTTGAGTCAGGTAGGGAGATAAGCAATGTAGCGATGTAGTGCGGGGGCGGGCGATGTCGCGCGATACCGCTTGATTGTTATTTATCCATTATCGGCGGATCGCGGCCGCCTGCGCCTGCGCGGGAGCCTGTATCGCTGTATCGCCTGCATCTCGCGCCTACAGATAAATAACCATGTCTATTACAAGTTACGGCGCCGAGTACATCGCGGCGGTTCTTTTTCTAACAATAAATAGGAGATAGATATGTCTGACATATCATACGTTAAAACGGATTAAGCTTTCGTATAAATAAAATATCTAACAACGCCCTCAAATGTCACGATTTAGCAGATGTGATCGATCATTTGATTGTGTTTTCTAAAAGAAATCCCCAACAGCCTTACCTACTCAAACGGAAGCGGTTGTTTTTAGGGAAGGAAGTCCTGTCCCCAAAGTAATGGATTTCTCTTGCTGCGTATTTAAGTGAAATAAATGATGCAAAATAATCTTTTATTACTTTAAAAGAAACAAAATTGGCTTGTAAAAAGCATGATTGTTACGCAAAAAAAAAAAGTTGTATAAAGAAATGATCTTAGTGTCGCTGTATAAAAAATACTTACAGGCTGTGTAACAATGTAACCTTCTTCAACACAGATAAAATAGATAAATGAGTCAAAACGCAGGTAGGTAAAGTGATGGGTGTAGGACTGTGCGTAGAATGCCTCGTCCATTGTGAGCACATCGCTGACGCGCCATGTGCCCGCCGAGCGCCGACGGACAAAACGACCGATTCCAAATAAGAATTAAAAATAAACTGCTAAGGGTTGTGGCCTCGTAAACGTGCCGGGTTCGGTACGTTTGTACACGGTCTTATTTAATTAACTTCTCTTGTGAGTTCACTCAAATCTAGCTATTAGTTTTATAGTCCTGTTTTGTTTTCGCGCAGATCTCTTATTATAGGTAATCGTTCCAAGTTATCAAAAATCGTTTAAAGTTTTATTTATTTTGACCATTTAAGAGCGATATTGGCACGATCTGTAGCTCAAGTTCAATTTAGTATTACAGTACCCACTCACATCAGGCACTTGATTTAATGATAGATACTCTTCGTGTAATGACCCCGAGTCTACTCTTTAAACTTAAATGCCATTTTTTCAGCGCTTTTAATATTCTCGAAATGAAAGAATAACGAGTTCGGCGGTGGGCGTAAAAAATCTTGGCAGAATTTTCGAGGGTGCTCGACAGTGGGACTCTAGCACGAAACAAAACGAGCTCGCGCCGCGGTTTGCTCGTTTTTTTGTCGCGGCTCGTTACTTCGCTCGTGTGCGCTGCGTAAATTACCAACAACGCTCTAGTAGCGGGTTAGAGCACCAGCTACCTACACTACGTGAACTTGAAATGTCGCATTAACTCATCAAGTCATCCTTCCATGCCTTTCGTCAAGTTGGTATGTTAGGGATTTTTAGTGTTAGGTGTCATGCGGGCGAATATTTTTTAATATATTTATGGTGTTTTCTGTCTAGGTACTCGCAAATAGGTAAACAAGTTCCATTGATTTTACCTATGTTTGCAGGACAAACTGACCTGATCTGTCCACTAGCTCCTATTCCCACGCGCGTAGACGAAAGAAAATAACAAACAAAGCTCTATAAGAAAGAAATCCCCTGATTAATCCTGACATTCTAAGAACGATAATCCACGCAAGGTTTACTTACTTCATTTAGGAGATTGATCGATTTTCGCGGCAGCTTTTTAAACCGCCTCCCCTCAGAGATGATGCATAATTGGTAAATATCGCGAAAGTTGGGGCAACCCCACGCCTCGGTAAATTAAAACATGTGACTTAGCTCGCTCCCACTGCCAACTACTTACTTACTACCAACTTGACAGATGACGTGTTAACTGGTACTTGCGACAAAGTTAGGGTGACGCTCCAGTCTTACAGGATTGAATGCGGACGATTTAACTTCTCTCGCTGGGTAGGAATTGTTTTCGCGCATGGGTTATTACCCAAAAAATCACGGCATAGCAAAAAACTTACAACAAGGATTTACGCAACACATTTCCTAAGACATTCTGAACACTTTTATAATTTGCACTGTTACACATCCGTGCAAACATAACTACCGCTTCACTTTCTACATTTATTTAACCCTACCCAAATTATTTTCAACCCGTAAACGCGACAAAATAGATTCGTCCCAGTTTCAACGCTGTAACTGGCAGTGGACAGCGTATGCATTTTCACAGCCAGATTTGGCAAATTAACTAGCCTGGACATCGCTTGGACAGCGGAAATAACTGATCTTTCCGTTTCGGTGAAACGGGAATAAATATTGAAACTTTCGGACTCGGTCAAGGTTAATGGCGGTGCGAAAATATAAATTGTAGATAAATCCTCGTATTCAACGGGTTTGTATTGAAACGTTTATAAACTAATGAGTATAAACATCATCGTAAATAATGACGAGCACACACATTACTCGGGAACGATTTACGTAGAAGTTGTTTTATTTTTTCCATATGGTTAATGACGCCAAGACGATGACCGCAATAACTCATCTTTTGACTCAATGGCGAGGAAATAATAACTTAAAGAGATGATGATCTAAGTCGTTTTTTCCTTCTCCATCTCAATAGCGCTATTCAGGATTGGATAGATATACCAAAATCATCACAAAATAAGTGTGCTTTTCTTTTCAAAAAACAAACAATTTTTTTTTTAAGGATGAGGAAAAATAGGGGATTCCCTAAAGGAGAAAAAATAGTCCGGAACTGAAACCTTAAGATAATATAACTGACCATTCTTTTGACGCTGTTTGAGCAAACCATATGGCACCAATTTATAAAACAGTAAGATTCATACAAAACGTTTACAGATATAATATTATTGCGCAAACAAATTGAGTATGAACATTACATTACAAAAAAAAAAAAAGAAAATCTCAGCTTTGAGAAGTGTTACAATAAAAACTAAAGCTTGTGTTATTGCGAGCGTGTGTGGTGGCGAGCAAAATAAAATGTAGCTACCTAACGTGCCGGCCGCGCTCCGTCACAAAAACCGCATCGTATGCACCGCTCGGAATGCGTTGAATAAACATAAAGCATAGCCAACTACGCCTCAGTTACCTACATACATACATACATACACTCCTTTTTTATTCATTAACCTTTTTATTAAAATAAATGCCAACAATATCCCATTGTGAAGTGTTGAAGAATGTTCAGATAGATTAATTAACGTCTAGAGGTTAGTTTTTTCTGCACTGCATTGTACCCGTGAATAATGATCGGATTATAAAAATTTTAGTGCTAATTCATACATTTAATTTGCATTTTTTGTTACCTACTTCTGTAACTAATATTTTCTGGCAATGTCAAGTGGGAAGGAAAAATAGCCAAGCCTTTTTTTCTCCTAAACATCTTGAGAAAACCGGACCATCTAGTACCAAAAATTCGAAGATATTGTGAATGGAATCGCGAGGTGGGTCTGAGGTCTGAGTCCCTTATCTGTGACTTATCAAAACCTAGCCTAAACCATTGAACCTTGAACGCTGAAATTTTGAACAGAGGTTCCTTTTTTGATGTATACAAGGACTTTCCAAAATTCACCCCCTAAGGAGATGAAACGATTCATTCCATTTTAATACTAACAACTAATTTAAATTAAAATATATAATAATATTTAAATATTTAAAAACACGTCTAAAGATATAAGGTGGACAGTCAATATTCTAGTTTTGTGTGTAATCATAAGACCTTTTATTGAAATAAAAAACAGTGAAATCCGAAAAAAAAATAAGTATAAATATAAGAAAACCAATTTATTTTGATTAGGTTTGACTGAGTTGACTGTACTAGTGTAATAAATATGATTTCAAAAAAAATACAAGCGGTATAAGTTTTTGGTATTTGAAACGGAGCCGCGGGGGTTTAAAGTTTGCATGAAAAAACCTACTTTCACTCGAACGAAGCCGCCGGCAGAAGCTAGTGCTATGTAAAGTTTATGTCGTTACTATCTTCACTCTAGCAGAAGTGTAAGTCATCTGCAGTGGCGTGCCTAGGGTTTCAAAATAAGGCAAGCCCAATAAAATTTTAACCGATTTCAAAAAAAGAAAGTTCAGTTTTCGACTGAGTATGTAGGTACCTACGTATGTATCATCGCAATTTTCTCATAAACTACTGATTAGGTACAATAAATTAAAAGCCCAAAAAACAGTCATGAATTTCATTTTTATAATTATATCTGAGAATCAAGCACAGTTGTTCTCTATGACTAACATTCGGGGGTTTCGTCAATAATAATTGAAACAAATTTTATTTGCCTAACTTCGTAATCGATGCAAGTTTGCATCACATCGGCTACGGAATGAATAATATCGTTTTGAATTTTGTTAGATAAATAACTCGGCCCCAGTTTGTCACTTACCTGATGCTGCATATGCTTTTCTAAAACGACATCGTATTTTGAAATTAACGAGACCAGTTCTAAAAAATTGCCTTTATTTAATGAAGTTTTGGACTCATCATGTCCTCTTAAAGGAAGTTCCAGTTGTGCTAAATGACAAACAATATCGACTAATCTTTGAAATACACTACGGTTGTTATCAACGCGCGTGTTATATTTTGAAATTTCCTCAGATAACTGGCGTGATATAGATGTCTCAATTCGTTGTTTACCAAAATTACCGAAAGAAACCATTGCACACAGGTGTTTATGGGAATTTGCGTGCCTTTTAATGGCGCCAGATATGTTATTTAAATCATTATAACCAGATGTATTCCAAACGGAATCTTCATTCGAAAAAAATATGCAGCACCAGCAATACAACTTATTAGTGTGCGAACAGCCAACTAGTTTTATACACTGATCTATTAAATTTTCGTTTATGCGATTTACTAGTCTGAGAAATACACAGATTAGGCGTCGGTTTTAATGAAGAAATTAACTGTTTTTTCTAAGCAAAGTTTAAAGATTTTACCTTATCTTCGCCAATCAAAACTAGAACGCATTTTAAATCCTCACAAGGTACAATTACCTCCATTGTTGTAGGTAAGTCACCAAAACAATTGTATCACTGAGAAAATCTAAGAAAACACACAAAAAAAAACTTTAACAAAATAACTTTTCCCACTCAAGCAAATGAAAATGAAGTGAATTGCAAAGTTGAAACGGGTGTCAGAAACTACTTACGCAGAGTTGTAGTGTTGTCATTTAGGCAAAAAAAGTCGCCAGGTATATGAAAAATCTAGCTAGATGTCGCATTTTTTTTATTTTTAAGATATTGCTTGAATATTTAATTTCGTTATTTTAAAAAGTCGCTAGTTTTTATTGTTGCTAAATCTTAAAAAAAGTCTTCAAACTCGTTAAAAATCTCCAAGATCTCACAATGTCGCTAAAACGGCAACACTGCAGAGTTGGCAAGGTGACAAGGTCACGCATACGCGAGCAACTTCATACGAATGCCCGGCTTAAATTTTCCATACTGATCGTTTTGTTGACGCAAAAGGTCCTAACTCGTTATACGGCACATCGCTATAAGTGCGAAAGTGACAGAGATAGTATTTGAAAGCCCGGTAAAAGCCGGTACGTGTAAGCGAGATAGATATAGCTCTCGCGTAGATGCTGCAAATGCGAAACTCTGCGCGCGCTGTGTAGTAGTGTGGCATAGGTAAATACTTTGTGTTATTTTGATAAGAATGAACGCGCGAACTTTTAAATAGTTCGGGTTTGATATTGATTCTCTATCGAGCATTTTAGTAAGGCATGCCTGGCTTTTCTGCTTGTATGAAGGTACCGCCACTGGTCATCTGGTGAACATACTGACTCTTCATTGGAATTTTCAGGTTTCTATCAGTTAGCACCGATCGGTATTCCAGCACGGTACAATGAAGTCATTATACGAGTGTTTATCAGCGAAATTCAACGCACTTCAAGAAACAGGGTCCGCCTGTTTCTTACTACTGTTAATTATTCCAGGGTTGTCAACATAATAATGACCGATTGCCGTATTTACACGCGATACAGGGCGCTAAGCCATAAACGACTCTCATTTGGTCACGAAAGTATGGCACGGAATTTTAGAGTATTTCATACCTTCGTGGGCCGTAGCTATGCGGCCGTTGCGATTAAATTGTTGATAATGCCATGAACATAATTTAATATGTTTACTGCTACTTAACTTATTTGCTGGAATTGTGGGGAACTTTGTATGAACCGACGTTCATTGTTCGATGGGTAACACTTAGTTGCTGAATCCAGTCACAGAAGGTACCTTAACAATGTAGGCTCGTTTTAGTACCTACTGCCGTTCTCAAGCTACAATGCGTGACAAAATCACATTTTGACTTACGCACAAAAATGTAGCATTGAATTTTACAGAAATCATGAGAACTTAATGGCGATTTTATTTATTTATCTCGAAATCTATTGATAGTAGGAAAATACTGCTTAGTCAGGTCGATAGAGATTTTTTAGCTAATTACCGTGGTATCTAAAAAGGATAACCCGCCATATGTAACCCGCTTCATCAGATATTTTAAGTTGGCACTCTAAGTACCTTTAAAAATATATTCCCTTTTCAACTCTGCATACCCAATAAAGTAACATCATCTAAATACACGGTAAAAATGTACCGTAAAATCCCTCGTCCCGATATGGATACCCCAATTTCGGCATCGGTTCTAAAACTACTCGTAGTATTGGTTCCCCGGATAAATATTGCATATTTCGTTTGACAGCAAAAATTGAGTTTAGCTTAAATTCCTTGTTTTATTTTTTCATCTAAAATAAATAGTGATCATCCAGATTTTGTTGCAAAATATAAAATAAATATCCATTCGTAGCTTTGTGTGAATTAGTTATGTACAACTTGTATATTTCATGAGTAGATAGATGGATTCTTTTGAAACTAATCGAGTTGATTTTCGGTATTACCTACTTTTTTTATGACTTACTCGTATTTCAAACTTTGTATAAAACTTTATGTGAAGGATATTATTATTACTCATAAGCGATTACCTTACACATATACTTACCCTACACACGTTGCGTAGATTTTTTTCTACAGCACAATATTTTTACACACTACAGAATTATCTGATTATTTCAGGCTTAGGTTTCTTAGAAAGGACCCTTACAAACTACGATTACAAAGGTACAAGTTAGTGCTCAAATAGATTGAACACGACTACTGGATGGCCTCTGGTCTCTGTTTACCTATAGGTATAGCGTAGGTATACATTACTTATAGTCTATGGCCACTGGTATCGGTATCGTTCTTAAGGCTACACTCACACAATTGGGTACCATTTTATTCATAGTACCATTTTGTACTTTCTTGTGATCAACAAACTACGGAATATTTCAATACAAGGAATTAGTTCCGCTCTGACATGCCAGATTACATGCCTAACAGTGGCCGTAAGTGGTATCAAGAGCTAATACCTACATGGTTATTACTAATATCTGGATAATCAATATTTACCTATACCTATTATATGAGATAGGTATTTATATTATTTGAGAATAAGTTACCTAAGCAAGTACGTCTATAAGTTGTAGTAGCCAGTCTGCAATGTTTTTAATAGATACTGCAATACACGCTGCGGGTGTAATTGCCCAGGGGGTACTCTCTATCTACCTAGGAGTAGCAATGTCAATAAAATTTAAAGATCCAAAAAACAGTCAATCTATAAAGAAGTTGGAGACTTGCAAGATATTCCAATGTCATAAATCAGGGCTGGGCCTTATCGATCGAATTCAACTCATGCATTTTTATAATCCGATTGTCACTGTTGTTTTCAACGTTTCACCTTGACTCGATTTGATACGATAGTAATAGAATGTTTAAAAATCGAATAGAATACAAAAATACTTTAGTATTCTGGCAGGTAGGTTACAGGTAGGTACATACTTTCCTACATTAAAGGTTAGTACACGAGGCGGGATACGATCGCTCGATCGTGCTCGTAAATACGCAAAGTGTGGTAGCAGCTTTAGGGCGCTCCGGCCGACCGATACCGAGCTATCTGTATCAATTACCTGCCCCTCTGCGGATTACCGAATTAACCAGCCACATTAATATTTTAATCTATGCCCACAAATGTACGCGCGTACGGGACTAGTGGCTGGCTACTACAATGCGATCTATTCTATTGACCACAGATAGGTACTTATATTTCGCTGTAACGTTGCTAGTGGTAGACGGTAATTATATTGTTAATTGACAAGGATCTTACCTACCTAGCTAAATCGTAATGTTCTCTTGTCCTTTGTAGACAACACAGATTAGTTTTAAGGGTTCCATACCCAAATGGTAAAAACGGGATCCTATTACTAAGACTTCACTGTCCGTCTGTGTCATCTGGCTGTAACTCATGAACCGTGACAGCTCGCCAATTGCACACTTTTCACATTAGGTACTAGTTGCTCAAAAATCTTTACTCTTAGTAATGTTATCAATGACAGTTAATAAAAACGAATATTACTCAATTATACATAACGGCTATAGGTACCTAGGTACGTAGTACGTAGGTAGAGGTACTACCAATTTCGCAAGATTGCAATGGAAAAACTACTTTTTAGGGTTCCGTACTCAAAGGGTGAAACGGGAGCCTATCATTAAGACTCCGCTGTCCGTCCGTCTGTCACCAGGCTGGATCTCATGAACCGTGATAGACAGTTGAAATTTTCACAGATGATGTAAGTAGATATTTCTGTTGCCGCTATAACAACAAACACTAAAAACAGAAAAAAATAAATTGTGTAAAAAAACCTTGTGTGGATAGGTACCTGATGGTACGGAACCCTTCGTGCTAGAGTCCGACTCGCAATTGGCCGGTTTTTTTTTCTAAATAAGTGGCACTAGTAAAATAGGTAGGTTATACCTAGTTAAGTTTTGATACCTAGTTAGGTTAGCACTTCAACAAGGTAGACCGATGACTTACCTTGACATGGTGAAGGTTGCGGGAATCCGATGGATGCGAGACGCACAGGACCGTTCATTGTGGTGACATTTGGGGGAGGCCTATGTCCAGCATTGGACGTTTATCGGCTGAAATGATGACCTAGTTAGGTAGGTACCTACCTACTTACCACAGCTGGTGTTAAATAAAATAATTTAAAAGTGTGCTGTAATCGAATGACATGATTGTTTTAAATTACAAATTACATACCTATCTAGTAATTAACTACCTATAGATGTCGAAAGCATTGTAAGTATAATATAAACTACTGTATCTAACTGACATGTAACCAACAAGCAGTACCATGGAATGAAATAAGACTTACGTAAGCAATATCCATTCAAGATTATCAATTAGTGACTCCATTTAATGTGTCAAGTATGTATCTACGCAGAAACAGACATAGCAACTTTGCGATAAGTATCTACAGAAATCTTTATTAGTCTGACATCTGACCTACTTAACTACGTGACTAGGTATCAAGAGAATAAGCCTGGCTAGTTCAGACAGAATTGCAATGCAATATTGTTTGCCAAAATAACATCGGGCAAGTCAACCGCAACGAGCCACCAACCCGTAACACCGACCCACCACCCCTCGCAGAAAATCCCCAGATAATACGTATCTATTAGAGCGTATATCTCCGATTCGGCTAAAGTATTCCTCAAACATGAAGATAGTCGACGAAAAATTCGAGTGGAGAAATATGTATGGCAGCGGCAATCGGCATGCGAGGGTCGCTCGCCTGCCGGGGGAAGCGGCGGGTGGCGCCCCCCTCGAGTCAGTTCGCTTGCAACGTTCGCGCGAGATCGACGTGCGTCGGTAGTTTCGTCAGCAGCGGATCGTCGCGTGTGACTGACTCGGAGTACGTGCGTGGATCCTGTGTTGTTGTGTGCCCTAGTGGAGTGTGTGCTGTGCTCTGTTTTACTTATAGTGTTTTTTAGACCATGAGCGTGTGTGTTTGACGGAGGGATGTATCCGAGCGCGGGCGCAATGAACGCCGCCGCCGCCGCCGCTGCCGTGGCGGCCGCCAGGCATCCGGTGAGAGACGACACTCATACACAAATCACTCCTAACCAATCCTTACTGATAAACTGTCTATATTTCCACTTCATTGACAGATGGTTTTGTTTTTGCACTCTAAATGGCTTAGAAAAGTTTCTGAACTTGCAAGCGCTTTGCGAGACTGTCGATCGTTTATTGAATAGGTGTTAAGTTACGAGTCAATGATGATTCCTCACAAAGTTAAAATATCTGTACAACTGTCTTAATCATAAATAAAACATTAGCCAAAAAATAAAAACTACAATTAAAAAATAATAACTCGGTGCGTTGATGTCTTTTCTGACCAAAACTTTCTTTTGAACAATTTACTTTACCTAACTGTTCAAAATTAAGTGTTTTAATTTTACGACTCAACAGAAATAACACGTAAGTTTAGTTATTCAGAGAGTTGAGTGGTAGGTAATAAAAGCATAAAAGTAATAAACAGTGGAATGGCACAAACAGACGCGTGGTACTTATTGCGAGCCCCCCGGACCGGCCGCCATCCCGCCGGCCGCCGATCATTGTCAGCCGCTCAATTACCCGTGAAATTGTCTGCAAAGGATTTTATCATACTCAGAAATCTGGGGACGATTAACAAAGCTTGCATATACCTTCTGACACTCAATTCTCAAATTGCACGCTGCCAAGATCAAAGAACAGTTATGATGCGTTTACTT
Organism: Mythimna impura; assembly: GCA_905147345.3. Classification (NCBI taxonomy): domain Eukaryota; kingdom Metazoa; phylum Arthropoda; class Insecta; order Lepidoptera; family Noctuidae; genus Mythimna; species Mythimna impura. Next base: position 17,578,767 of record LR990356.1, on the reverse strand, counting down.
GATAACGTGGTGAAGTGTATTTACCTACCTACGTTTTTGTTTGACATGGAATATCGATAAAAAAATACCTATCTTATAGCAGCTTGAAATTGGTCGCATTTCGATCACTAATAACATTTTCCTCATATTAGACATGTCGTAAATAAAGATAGACGATATCGATAGGCAGTATTATCACGATTTACGCACCATTTCTCAATAAAACACGTATTAAGGCTAACGGGGCATCTTGTAAACTGTTCAAATCTTAATCTTACACATACACACATAATGCTGTGATAATTATCACGTTGGCTATAAAATTTATTGACATGCTGTATAAGTGTTTAATAGTAATTAATACGTCAAATTGGTGAAAATTATTTTTATGACCTCTAAAACATGTTACTTACATACAAAGGTTACATAAATATAAAACCAGAAAAAAAATGTAAAATCTTGTGCACATCCAAGCAAGCATTTTCAAAATTATATTTTATGAACGAAACTGACCATGTGCCGTCGAAACCGCGGCGAAGTGTGTAACCGTGTACGAAGCGATTCTGAACTTTACGACGTTGTAATAGAGCATAACGGTAGCCGGGAGGCGACCGCAAGCCGCAACCCATCTGTCGCCGCTGGCCGACGGAAAACTAACCACATTTCGAGAATACATTAGTGTTATTTTTGAGGAGACACCGTTCACTTTAGTATTGTGCGACCCTTGTAATTTATTATTCTTTCACAATGTATTGTTAATGTGGTTTGCAAATGACCACTAGAAAGTATAGAAACTTATTTAAATAAAATAGACAGAATTATTAAGAGAAAAGAATAAATAATTCAAACAGAATTATTTATCACGAAGCGGTAATTTAAAATTGTATTAAATCTTCATATTCTTGGTCATAGTTACGACTATTTACACAGCGGTCAAGATTAGGCGAACGAATAAAGATCACATAATTATTTACCCATATTTTCTAAAGATTTCGCCAAACGAACATCTGTTTGATGAAGTATAATCAGAGAAGTCGTGCGTAAGTAGGGTTGCCAACCGTACTCTAAAATAGAGTATTGTACTCTATATCAGGGACCGTTTTCGGTTAAGGTATAAGGTTACGCTACCGGTATTAAAAACCGGTACCGCTTTATTTTAAAGGTACACCGATACCGGTTAAGATTTGCGGTTACGCTACCGGTATAAAATAACGATAGCGCTATTTTTTTTAGGTACCGCTATACCTTTATTTAACCTATACTCTACCGAAATAATTCCGGTACCGAAATTATTTCTCGTGCGAGTACCTACGATATATGCGACGTTGCCAGCTCTCGCGACAAGTGTATTGCGATTGGCGTAAAGAGCGCGCCGCGCCGCGCGTTCTATTCCCGCCGTCCGTGCTGCAGTAGGTGAGCGGATTTTTAAAAAAAGTGTACATTACGAATTCACGGTGTCCCTTAAGTTTAGATTTTTTTCTACTTACACCATTAAAATACACTAAATTTTTTTAATATCACTTCATTAAGGATATGTTAAGAAGCATTTCTGTATTTTTATATCATTGGTTTTTCGTTTACCTTTAATTTTTCAGTCCAATAAAATTACTAATAAGCCGGGTTTCGCCATGCTCCATCGTCAAGTAGTCATTTAAAAAGGAGTATAACAATTTAGTTATTAGTAGGTATGTAGATTGATTTAATAACATTATTAGACGGCTTAAATTATATACTTCTGAAAAATCTATACAACAATTCATCAAAATAACAACTTCATTTTAAATTATTCTTTAAACTAAAGTCCGAGAATTTAACCGGTAGAATTTTCCACAGAGTAACACGAGTCTAATAGTTTGAACAAAGTATTACTTTTTTTTTTTTAATTGGTATAAACTAGTGCTGGACTGCGATCCCACCTGATGGTAAGTAGTAATGCAATCGTTGATGGTGAGGCGCACTAATTTATTTAGAGTCTATTCACTGTAGCCTTGAAGAGACCCAAATTATAATCGGACGGGAGAACCGCAGCAGGCAAATTATTCCAGTCCCTCGATGTACGCGGTATAAACGACGAGGTGAAACGCTTGGTCCGGACCGTAGAGGTTTCAACAACGTATCCACATACTCGCCGTTCGTTGCCTTGTCCGATGGTAGAAATGAGATGGTGGAATCAAGTCATGCAATTCCTGCGCACACTCTCCAAAATGCATCCTGTAAAACACCGAAAGGCTGGCTACCCTACGCCTGTGCTCAAGACTTTGTAGATTGGAATTAACCAGATCTGGATCAGCCTCTTTGCACGCCTTTCCACCGAGTCCAAAGCTGCCAGGTGGCATTTTGCAGCACCAGCCCAAATGTGGCTGCAGTACTCCACACACGAACGGACCTGTGCTTTGTATAATTTTAAAAGCTGTCCTGATGTGAAGTACCGCCGGACCTTTGCAACTACGAGTTTCCTAGCAGCTACCTTGGCTTTGGACTCAATGAACCGCCCAAAGTTAAGGTCTGAGGAAATTTCAACTCCCGAGAGCTGAAGGCGGTCGGTGTACTCCAGGGATACATTCTGAAAAGCAGGAGCCAAGGTGAACGGGCTCCTTTTAGCGGTGAACAGACACGCTTGTGTTTTGGCGGCGTTGAATCCCACCAGATTGGCTTCACCCCACTTGGAGCCTGCCTGAAGTGAGACATTCGTACGCTCTACCATAGCCTCTCTTTCGGACCGGATTAGCTCCTTACTAGCTTGAGCACCTGGCAGGTATCTCTCTACAACTGTGCTATCATCTGCATACCCATAGATACCGGGCATCAGCAGATCGTTGATATGCAGCAGGAAGAGAGTAGCAGAGAGAACAGACCCCTGAGGAACTCCGGCATTAGTCGTCATGGGCTCTGATGAGCATCCATCGATAACAACTCGGAGAGAACGTTCACTCAGGAAGTCTTTTACCCAGTTAATCAGACCAGGGGAAATGCCGTACGCTGAAAGCTTACTCAAAAGACTAGCGTGCCATACCCTGTCGAAGGCCTTCGAGACGTCTAAGGAAACAGCAATCGCTTCCCCATTCCTCTCGAGGGTCTCGCCCCACAAGTGGGTGGCATAAACTAGTAGGTCCCCAGTAGATCGAACGCGGCGAAACCCGTACTGTCGGTCACTGAGGAGATCGTTACCTTCTAGGTATGCCAAGAGGCACGAGTTCAATACACGCTGCATAATCTTGCAGAGTATGGAGGTTACTGAAATCGGCCTATAGTTGGTAGGATCGGTACGACTGCCCTTTTTGGGCACGGGTTGCACGTTGGCAAGCTTCCAGGACTTGGGCACTATACCAGTCCCAAATGAGAGGCGATACAAACGCGTCAATACCGGAAACAACTCGGGTGCACAAGCCTTGAGAACAATCGCTGGTATACCATCTGGTCCACTAGCTTTATACACGTCAAGATGACACAGTGTTCTCAGAACCTCTTTGTTCCTTATGCGAACCTCGGGCATCGAAGTATCGCAGTGAGGCAGAGTCGGTGGAGTAGCACTACCAGTGTCAAGACGAGAATTATGAGCGAAGAGTGGTGCAAAGAGACCCGCTTTCTCTCTCGCCGTATGAGCCAGTGTTCCATCAGGTTTAACCAGCGGAGGCAATGAGGGCTGACAGAAGTTCGCTTCGACCGACTTGGCAAGGGACCAGAATGCTCTGCTACCGGACGGCTGCGCAGAGAGCTTTGTACCAATATGGGTAATGCGGTCGAACCGAGCCTTCCTTAGTGCCTTTTTGTAGGACTTGGCAGCATGGTTGAAGGCTCTCTTCTTTGAACTCAGATCCGGAGCTTTGTGGTCACGAGCGTCAACCCAGGCGAGAAACGCCGAATGCTTACGTTGTTCAGCTTGAATGCAATCGGCGTTGAACCATGGGTGAGCTGAGCCACTGATGGATACGTCGCGATAAGGGATGAAATACTCCATAGCTTGACGTATCACATCGGATATAGCATCTGCACAGCTCGACGGATTTTTAGAAGAGAAGCACACCTGCTTCCAAGGATAAGATGCAAAGTAGTGCCGCATCTCATCCCAATCTGCTGACTTGTAACGCCACATTCGCCGTTCACCGCGTGAGTCGCAGTCAGGTGGGGAGAAGGACGATACAGACTTCACCAGACAGTGATCTGAAGTTCCAAGTGGTGAGGAAACTGTTACGATACATCGGTCCGGATCGGTGGTCAGCAGAAGGTCCAGACAATTGGCAGTATGACCAACTACATCAGGCACCCTTGTTTGCTTTACCAATTACTAAACTAGAAATATTTTCTTTCGTTAACAACATTATAATACCGTCTGATCGTCTACCGCCAAATTGACAATAAATGCACCAGTAGCGTGCACAATCATTAAAGCGAGGACGTGTGCAGTGTATGCACAAATTAAATCCTGTGACAAACGGCACTTTTTAGGAAAAGTTAACAATCTATTATATGTTTTATATAAATTTACGAACAGTCAGTTAATAGTTTTATAAATTGTGCCATTATTTTTTTATTTGTAACTGTAAATCATGGAAAAAATAATTCAAACATATTTTTTGTCAGTTTCGTTACATTCCACGTCAAAAATGTTACTCAGTGGAAGAAATTGTTACACAATAGAACGCTAAAGCTGCCTACACGACGAACAGCTTTTCGACAGGACGCTTTTAGAGATTTTATTGCGAAACATTAGAAAAACAAAATATCTTTTAGCTGAGGTTTTTGTTTTTTTTTTTTAATATTTTTTTTTATTTATTAGTTTGTCTCCGCCTGCAACACCTCATACTGTGAACAAAATTCTTAAATTAATGTTATTTAATGCTTGTTTTCCTCTTTTTAGTTAAGGTTGTATTTGTGCAATCGGTATTTTGTTTTAATAAATATTTTTATTTCCGGTTCTTTAGTTTGTGTTGAAATGGTATCATAAGTGTTTAAATATATTTGTCATTTTGATATAACTAGTATTTAAAAAAAAAAACCTTCATTGCAACTAGAGCCCTTACTTTTCCACTGACTAATTTCAACGTTCTAATAACTGTCCTTCTTGGAATAATCCATAATTTTGGATTTATTTTGACATTAGTGTTCAATTTGTTTAATTTAAAATGTTGTTAAAAAGACAACTTGTTTGTTTTACAATTATAATATAACAAAACTGCAATCAATGAGAATTTAAATATTTATAAAGAAAAACACGCAACTGATTAATCAATGGGTTAGTCAGAGGATATAAACATACAATTATTTTATAGTTTAATTCCTTAGTTCGAACTTAATATTTGTTATTTTCATTAATAAACCTATCTAATAATAATAAAAGTATAATTTCCATTGTACACGTTTTATTTAACTTACTGATTTTAAATTGTTATTCAGTGGAACCCAAAATTCTCTAATTAATTATTAAATTTCAATAATTCACTATAAATAATTTACAGCAATTAGTCAAATATTCTATTCAAATTCTTAAAGTTTAATTAATGGACAATTAGAATTTGACTACACATATTGAAATAATAATTTAAAAAATTAGAACCTTAATTTTAACTTAGTTACACTTTTAAAAAAATCCGCCCACTTATGTTTGGGTACTTCCAAATAGTTTTTCAATGTTTTTATGTGTCAAGTTTAGTTTGCGAGTTTGGGTGGCTTCGGCGATAAGTTTTCCATGAAATCGTGCATTCGTTATTTTTATTGATTTGTAATTTTTATTGATTAATTAGGGGTTTTGTTATGCTGCCGTCGTAATTAAAAAGGGCACAACTAACATTTTTTTACGAAATTGAGCCGAAAGGCTTTTCGAAAAAATCGTTGTCATTCAGAAATAATATTTTCCTGTTATGTACCTATATTTGTTTTAGTGAATAATCAATATAGTAACATAAGCCAGTAGTTTAATATAAGTGTTGATAAAATCAGCCAAAAGACTTTTCGATGAAATCGTTGTCATTCAGAAATAATATTTTGATTACTAATGTAGTTGATTTCCTTGTCCATTGACTAAACCATTTGAAAAGATAGAAATCCTTTATTTTAAGGATTTCTATCTTTTCAAATGGTTTTACTTGACATCGTATATTTATTTGTTTCACAGCCGATGAAAGCCACCGGATGTGATCGATACTAATTGATCCAACCAAACCCAGATTCACGTAGGTATCGATATTTCGATTTCGATATCAAAAATTTTATCGATATGCAATCTGCTACGCGCAGAGCAAAAAGACGAACGACGCGCAATTGGCGCAACGAGTGAAAACTGGCAACGGGTAACCTGCCGCACAGCACGACGAAAGAGCGCGGGAGTGAGGGTTTCAACGGATACCTTAATGTTAGAGGTTTAGGTAGCGTAAAAAATAACGGTACCGTTATTTTTCGGTAGAGAAAAATTTGGGTATCGTAATTTTTCGGTAGCGAAAAATAACGGTACCGTTATTTTGAGGTATTGAAATAAAAAGGTATGACGTCATACCGTTAACCCTTATAACCGAATTTTTTTCGGTATGCAGTCCCTGCTCTATATCATGTAGGTGTACTCTTTAATCTATAACACTAATAGAGGACGCTAAAATACTCTTTTATTACACAGTGTTTACTCGAAGTACTAGTGCCAGTCACACTATGATGCATGCCTATTATCGTAACTATACCAAAAAAAGTTAACTATTTTCATGACTGTTAATTGGCGGGAAGAGAGGAACAGGGTTTCATTGGAATTGATTAAAAATGAGCTTCTGATCTATGTAAACTTAGAGTTAGAATGTTTGGAATAATAAAATTCTTTTAAAAACAATGAAAAATTGTTATAATTATGCTGCAAAAAGTACCAAAAAAATTGCTTTTTAAAAATTTAAAATAAATTATACTCTTTTTTATAAGTCCATACTCTTTATTTACCTCCTTTGAAATGAGATATATTCCATTTCTTCTAATAAAAGTAGGCAACCCTATGCGTGAGTCGTGACTGGTCTGTAGTAAATACAAATTAAAGAGATATGATAATAATATTAAGAACTCAAGAATAAAATTAATAATTATATCATAAATAGATAGGTATAGACATTAAATTATAAATGTTTATTAAACATATTTATGTCCACTAATTAAATAAAAACTGAACCATCTGCAATTAGAAATAAACAATAGAACACGCAAAGAACACGTAACTTTCTGAACTTAAACCAATTAAGCTGCATTAAACAATGTTATAGAGTAAATAATCTCATTTCAAACACGATTAAGTTCCAACTCCCAAACTAATTGTCGGACTATTCTATTTTTCAGACGCACGTATTTTTTGAGATAATAAGTAATGCTCTCAATGCTGAACTTATTAGTTGTACATTCCCACGCGCGCGCTTAATCGCTTTATAAATGGACAAACACGGCCATTATGTAATGACCTCCTCTGCTTATAATATCCTTTTAAATACAAGAAACGGTGCTCATAAATTTCGGGGTCTGCCTGTACTGGTTGTACTGTCAGGAAGTTGTGCGACGCTTGCTGCTTAATTGATGCATTCATACCAACAATTTTCAAAGAAATACACACCTTATTTAGGGTTCACGTGTTTTGTCGTGATGACGTATTGAGTATTACTTTGTTTACATTATGGGAAAGACGAGTCATCTAAGTAATTAATTTTACAAAGTGTAATGTAACCCAAACGCCATATTGCGTAGTAAAAAGTAAGTAAACATAGGTAGGTACCTACAAAATACCGCAACCCCTAAATATAATCACTGACTTTAATAGAAATGGATTCCCTGTAAACTGTATGAAAAACGTATATTTTTCTACGTTACGTTTTGTTCTTGTAGTATAAAAGCGTGAAGCTTCACTCGACGACTGTGTCGGGGTGGTGAATGAAACGCGGGGGGACGGGACGGGTGTTAATGTAAATGCCTATTTGTCTATTTGCTTAAAATCCGTGTCGCGTCCTACTCGGTAAATATTTGACTGACAGAATTACCGCTACGGACAAATGAGATGGCGTCTCGTCAAACATTCCAAGTTTTCTTCAAACATGCGCATAAAGTTGAGTTCTAGAAATAATAAATCTGTGTCAATGACGATTATTTTAATATTGTCGAGATGAGTTTATCAACGGAAATGTCTTGTCAGGATTATCATCGTGATAAATGGAGTGCCTTGAGTCAATGTTCACCCAAAATAATGAGTTGATATTTGTAGATAGATAATGCGATATCAGTTTGCACAAACACGGCATTTGGAGTACGCAAACAATGCTTCGTCATAATCAAGATGCCATCAAACATATTCGTGCGCGGGAACGGAGGGCTGACATACTTACGTCGAGACCACCGAGCGGTATTATTTCACTGTTGTTGACGTTTTCATGTCCATACCGACTAATCTGTAAACGGAATATAATCTTTATTTTTAATAGTAATTGCGACATTATGAAATTATTATTCTGTTTTTCGAGTTCTGCAGTAAAATAACAAAGAACCCATAGTTTTATTAAGTATAAATATTGTTATTGTCGAGTGAGTTAGTCGAATAGCCGATAAAATTGTCAATCGCCCAGTCCCACCACCATACTCTCATCGGGTGGCAAACGGTGTTGAATTTCTGAGAAAATAAAATCAGCTTTTCGATCCCCGCGCTACCATATTAGTTTACTAGCATTTTTTTTTATTTTTCCAATACAAAGGGTAATAAATCCGTCCGTTACGCTCGTTTTTATGAGCTCTAAAATGAACACAATAGAGCAGAAATTAGCTCGCGGGGTTTTGACGTTGAGGCGTTACGTTACAAAGCCAATCTTGATGTTCAAATATTTGTCTATGCTTGTTTGGTTTGTAAGTGCGAATGGTGTTTAGATGTTTACCAAGCTGCTAAACTTGTGTGAGTTGTGAGCTGAGCGGGCGAGCTTCTAATAATACTAATAAACAGTTGACATCGATCGCTTCTCAGAGTTTTCCTCGTAACGTAACGGACGTCGACGTTAATATAAATCACCAAAACTCTCATTTCAATTTCGTATTCGAGCAGAATTCATTCAGCCGTTTCGGAATTCGAATTTCGAATCCAATAAAAAGAAAATACTCTCCGGAGCGTACAGCAGGTAGACGTGGGCAGACGTATTCAATAATTTGAAATAAGAACACGTATTTCTTTTTATATCCGTTTAAACGCATTCTGTTTAGTTTTGTTTTTGTGAGCGGCCGGTGGATGCGGCCTTTCATCCGGACCCTCTACACAATACTGCCACTCAAAAACTGTTCATTGTATTTTAATTTGACCTTTTCGGCGATAATTTATGGGAATCTTTTTTTTTGTCGAGGGGAACGTTTACTCAGTCTATTATTGCCGAGGATTATTTTAGTTTCTTTTGTGATCGATTTGAAGGTTGGATCGAAGTTGCGACTATTAGTATCGAAGGGTATATTTAATCTGTTAGGCCGTGGGAAAAAAAAGAATTGATACGGCAAAATAGTTTAAAATTGAAATTGAGTAATATTCCAGTGAGGCATGTAAGAATTAGGAAACAAGCTGTTAACCATCAAGTTAACAGAACAAACAACGTGTTTAACTTTTCAATTACTTTTAATCATGTGTAATTTTAATGCGATTGCGTTAAACGCGTCGATAGTCGAGAACGATATTAATTTTGCCAATATTGCACATTGAAATAATTTGCACGTTAAATAATATCTACAAAATTTACGATAGGTCAGACAGAGGAACGATTGGCATGTCATACAATTTTATTACACAAAAGCGTTTAATTTAATCCGTAGTCGTAATGTTATTTTATATGGTGATTTAATCGTGGCTATAAAACACTTTAACGTATAACGAGGTGTCAGGTTTGTTGGACAGCGAGAGCGAGAGAGTGGTAGGTATTACCCGATGCGATAAGACCGATACGATAACTCCGAATAAAACAAATAATTAAAACGACGACGCCGTCTCATATTGACGCAGATAAAATAATGTCCGGCTCGAGTTAAGGCACGCGCACACTTGTTGAGTGTTTAGCGATACGGGTCTTGTTACATACAAATGATAAACGGTGAATAACTAATGGTAGGTCCGATAATAATATCATGTCTTTTTGTTTATATTATTAATATTTAAAAAATCAATCGAAGGGAATATTTACCGATAAAATTTAATACGAAGTAGTTTTTTGTGTACTTAACAAATTTTCAGTGGCCATGCGACAAGTGTCGTTAAGCTGAGTGCACATTAGCCGAAGAGCTTTATTACTTTTTGCTTTAATTCAGATCAATAAGTTTGAAGTGTCGAGACATCCTTTACGTCGAGTGCCGTCGTGTAGCCCCGCCACACGCGGGCGTGCTCTCACACTGCTACCGTCGATATCGTTTTGTTTTGGCCTCCAAACATACGTTGTGTTAGCTCGTAACTTTAACTCTTTTTTTTTGTTTTCTGATTCAACGATATGAACATGGATAAGTAATTGCTTGTGTCGATTTACATCTCCCAGTTTGCTTGTGTGGCTTTCATCTTTTCTTTAATTAAAACCATTTCGATACCAACAATAAAGCAATTAATAGAAACATGATTGGCGCTCAAATTAATTTTTGATACGAGAGTGTTAGGCTAGAATGTTAGACAATCTCGGTTTATAAATAGTATTGTAAATAAGCACGAATTGCGGTGAATGAATTAAGTTAGAATGTTGCGAACAGTGCCTAGACGTTGCGGTTAGGTTATCCACGATGTTACCTATTACGTTATTAAGTGCGATCACCCATTACGCGGAGCGTGAGACGTCGCCGGGCGGCTCGGAGGCGCGCGACCGCAAGCCGTCTCCCCGGTGGTTACATTCACTAAATTCCCGGCCACATTTTTCCCGGGCCCGATTGTCCGCAGCTCCATTTACAACGTCTACACGCCGCGCCAGTTCCTTTTACGCTTTTATTTACGCTCCTTTTATTATTTTTAAAGTCCGTTTGTTCCTCGCGCCGGCACCGAGCGGCGGTTATTTATTTTTTGCCGTCGGCCTCCCGGCGACCGTGTGTTGTTGTGTCCCTCGCTTTATTTTTATTTTCGTGCTTCTTATTATGGAGTTAGTTTTTTTTTCTTTATTATTACGTGCTCGCGTGTTCGCGTTACTTTATTTTTGTGTTAAGAGGCGAGCGGTCGATGTTGTTTATTTTTTTTCATTAATCGAGGCTCACACCGAATTATGGTCATTAAAGGATAATTTGTATTATGGTAATTTGGGATGCGTGTAATTTTTGTTTCGTGATAGGAATGTTTTTGTTGCGAGAGTGAGATTGATGAGTTTCGTCGTATGCTCTTAATATTTAGAGCGTTGCGTGTTCAGTAAACGTTTGTAAATGGTCATTTAGAGAATGTGTTCATGTTGTAAGAAGTCTTTATTGTAACGGAGGTGGTTGGTATTTACATGCAGGTCATTAATTGTTGTTGTTTTGTTTTCAGGGTCCCCCACAGCCCGGGCAACCCATCAAGTTCACGGTGGGAGAATCCTGTGACAGGATTAAAGAAGAATTCAACTTTCTACAAGCCCAATATCACAAGTCAGTATAGTTTTTTTTTTTAACCAAGTTATCTGTACGTAACAAAAAAAAAAGAAAATCATGTAAAATGATACTCAAATAGGGCATTAAAATAAATTCGTAAAGAAAAACTTTCATCCTAAAAGTAAAAAGTTTCAAAGGAGTATCAGTACGATCGATGCTTAGGGTTGTAGGATTTACTACAACAAAAATAAAACGCGTAGAGTGGGATCATCCGGGATCCGCTGTCACCGGGAATCAATGAGAATCAACCCTTACCTGCGTACCCTGCCCTTTGAGCACCCAGCCAGGCTTTTTGCGACGAACCATTGTTGCGGAACAAAACCCTAACAATAGGGTTTATTTACACGAGTCGTTTAAACTTTAAAGAAAAAAAAACGGACTTAACGTTATTATAATACAGGTTAACATTGAAGTGGTGGGAAACAGGTTAATTGGGAATGTTGATTATTATTTAAAAAATGAATCGTTTGATTTTTTACTAATTTCTCCACAAATGAAGTATCTTTTACTTACTTAATTATATTTTTAATAATAATTCTAGAATAATTACACGAAATTAATTGCACAAAAATAAGTAATGTTGCATTTTAGGGTACCTACCATACCCAAAGGTACATTATCGGAACCCTATTTCCTACTAAATCACCGCTGTTCGTCCGTCCGTCTGTTAAACGTGTCTCACGAACTGTAATAGGTCCCTAGACGTTAGAAATTATCACAGTGTGTAGGTATTTCTATTGCCACTATGTCAACAAAAATAAGGGAGCCTCCATACAAAAACATGATTTTTTCGGTTTATTGGACCAGTATTTTTATATCAATTGAGGTAGTTACCTAATTTAAAATAAACTTAGAAACTAATTTCTCAGTCTTAACTAAAAGTTAAATAAAGCACCTACTTAACAAATAGAAATAAATCAATAATTAATTACGTTAGTTTAGAAGACTAACTCCGTGTCACCCTCCCTCCAATACTACAAATTAACGTGAATAATTTAATCAAAACGTATACATCGCAAAGTGGCTCTACTTTGAATAATAAATTAGTTGAAGTTTCGATAGTATATAAAATGGCGAACGAGGAAAGGTTCGAGAATTCCTCAATGTTGTTATAACAATGTTAATGTTTGATGGTTATGCTGGCACTTCCTTCCCTCTTCTGCGGCTAAGGTATAGATTAGAATTTTTAAAATTAGAAAAAACTTTATTGTACACCATAAAAGTAACACAACTTATACATAAACTTAAATCTATGGGTACAATGGTATTTCCGAGTCAATGGTCAACGTCCGATTACGATTAAGGAGAAAGCGCAAGAGTAGACCGCGAAATTCAATTCCTTTTGAATGACTTAACCCCCGACGGAAAAGAGGGGTGTTATAAGTTTGACGTGTTTGACGTTTGTGTTTTTTGTATCTGTGTGTCCTTGGCATCGTAGCTCCCAAACGAATGGACCGATTTTGATGCGGTTATTTTTTGTTTGAAAGCTGACCTAATCGAGACGGTTCTTAGCTACAAATTATGAAGATCTGTCCAGGTGTTCAAGGTCATCAATTTGTTTGTTAACTGCGGTAGGGATCTTAAACATTTAATGGGTATTTATTTTTAAACAAATATTGTGACCTAATATATTTGAAATATTCTTGAACATGCTGGTGCCAATGAGCTGATCTGATGATGGAGCTCGAAGGTAAGAGACGTAACCCTGGATTGCCAATTATTAAATTTATCTAGTTTGGGCTCATTAGATTCGCCTTAACCAGTGCTATACATTTCTCGTGATGACGAGGGCCTAATGCTAGAACTAGAAGGCATTCCAGGATTCCATCAGTCACCACTGATGGAATCCTGGAATGCCTTCTAGTAAACTCGTCGAGTTTTGTCTCATTAGTTACTTCTTAACCAGTTTAATAAATTTTTCATGAAATTGCCATTCGATGGGCTAAGATGAACTGAGAGGGTTGTGTTGATGTTTTTAATGTTTACAATTCCGTAAATAAATACGAGACGCACAGGACCGGTCATTATGGTGACACTTGGGGGAGGCCTATGTCCAATAGTGGATGTCTTTCGGCTGAAATGATGAAATAAATACTTGTCACGGCAGCCAATCATACGTAAATCAACATAAAGCTGACACACACAAAACACACTGATCACTGGTCACTGTTCCTTAATAGAAATTGTTATTTGTTTTATTTTATGTGTTTAAATTAATACAGTTAATTTGGTTTCTAAGCTACTGGATTGAACTTGTTTTTTTTTTTAAATTTTTATTTAAAGTTTTTTTACGCAGTCGGGTTTTTTATTTTTTATATTATTATTTTTATTTTACACTTTTTAGTTATTATAATCTAATATCGCTATTTATTCACTCTATTTTAGGCGCATAATTACCACTTTAAAGCTCACAAACCGACATAGTCATCTGGATGCCTAGGTAGGTTTTACAAATGTAAATGTAATGTAATGTGTAATGTTTGTAAATGTATGTGTCAATTTTATTTAAGTAAATAAATCAGTCAATTTTATTTAAGTAATTTTTTTAAAATATAGCGTCTCACAGTCGTTATGTTGGTTTTTTTTTCACGTCACCTATCTAAGAACACTTGGGTTATCAAGACGAATCTATAATAACGATATCTTAATTATGTAAATACGTTCAGCGGTTTGGAAGATATGAGGTAATAAAGAATCCCATGTAAAAAACTAGCCAAGTCTCGATGGAGCTGCTTGTTTATCTCTAAAAAGTATTGAAATCTGGACAAAGTCGTGCCAAGTCTAAGGTTCCTTACTGCGATTTCTTTATTATTATAGTTAATGTTGTGTGACTTGGCCGTTGTACAATACGTTTTCCAAGTGGCAATTTTCCATCGTCAATGGGTAGCGGTTCTGGCGACAGATTGGTGCAAAGGTATCATGGGGCACCTGGTTTTGTACCCTTGTGTACCCTTCAACGGCCAAGTCACACAACATTAACTATAATAATAAAGAAATCGCAGTAAGGAACCCTAGACTTGGCACGACTTTGTCCAGATTTCATTACTTTTTAGAGATAAACAAGCAGCTCCATCGAGACTTGGTTAGTTTTTTACAAAATGTTTTTGGTGGGATTTCACTTCTTTTTGTAGAAACGTGGGCATATTGATTTTTGCAATGACAGTCGATTTTTTTATGTAACTATAGTAGAAGAGGGCATTACCATATCTCTAATACAGCTGAGACCAGCTGAGGGTTCTTCATCAGATACTTCAGACCTTCGATTTTTGACATCAAATGAAGCGGCCCACCAAGTTGAATATTTTTTGTAAAGGCGGTATGTCGATCTCTAAAAGTTTGGTTGGGATCTTGTGTTTTCTAATCAGGGTCACCCAGGTACTCCAGATCTTCAATTATCCTAGTTTTTATAGTTTTCCCTTTATGTGGCCATTAAACCCTAACTCTGTACCAAATTTCAGCTCTCTGAGTTTATGGGAAGTACTAGTTCTATTCTGATGATCACGAGTGAGTGAGTGTCATAAATGCGAAACTTTGCTTTTGCTTAACTTCGGAACTAAATGACCTACAGACTTGAAATTTTAGATTTTAAGTACGTGATTATAGCTTACTGGATGACGAAAATTTCTGCGTTCTGGTCTTATCCAGAGGTTCTCAAATAGGGGCCTGAAAATGCGGCGAAATGGTTCCAGTAAAGGATGGTATGGCAGTGTTTGCTTTGCGCTCGGCTTGGCGGGGGCACTGCCGTGCCCCCCAATATTTCAAACATACATACACTCATACATACATACAAAATACGCGCGAAAAACATAACCCTTCTTGCAGTCGGGTAAAAACGTAAGTAAAGCTAGAACTACATTAGACCGACGCACACGTGTAACACGCCAGATTTGTACGTACCTAGAACAACGTCGCGTGGCGTGGATCTAGTGTAGCTCTACAAGTCTGGTTTCCATATAAAATGTATGGAGACCGACGCGTCCAGATCGGCGTGTGTGGCACACGTGTGCGCAGTGTAGTTCTAGCTTAAGAGTTGGTCTTACCAGCCAGAACTGCGGGATTGTTCGAAAGAGTTTCCATGGTACGCACGAACGCAATGTGAAACTAAAGGAACACAGGTGGGTTTTAGTCAGTAAAGTCTGAAACTCCCTCTCACCCCACCCAGAGCTGAAAGAGTTATTTGATGGTTACCCACTAAATCAAAAAGGGTATTTGACTTTCTTCAATTTTAAACAGTGTCGAGTAGTTCGTGGCAAAAAATAAACAACCGTAAGGGTCGAATTTCCGAGGTTAAGCTGCGTTTGCCAAGGCCGGTCCGTGAATGATTTTTTTTTAAATTGGTATAAACCAGTGCTTGACTGCGATCTCACCTGATGGTAAGCAGTGATGCAATCATCATTGATGGTGAGTCACACTAGTTTATTAAGAGCCTATTCAGTCTAGCCTTGAAGACACCTAAATTATAGTTGGACGGGAAGACCGCAGCAGGCAAATTGTTCCAGTCCTTCGATGTACGCGGTATAAACGACGAAGCGAAACGCTTAGTCCGGACCGTTGAAGTTTCAACAACGTAAAGGTACGTCGTACGTCGGGTCGTCCGATGGTAGAAAGGAGATGGCGGAATCAAGTCATGCAATTCCCGCGCACACTCTCCAAAATGCAACCTGTAAAATGTGTGACCATCCATTGTACATAGGTATACCTACCGAAACTCCTACATACCTCGCAAACAACGATAAGCTATTGGTCCCGGCTGTCATTTGAACATTTTTGACAGTCGTTACGCATAGGCCAGAAAATCTGACACCAGTCTTGCCAAGGGTTATCGTGTTAGCCAGTTGTTTGGTTGTAGATAGGCAGTTACTCCATGCAAAATATTGGTTCAGCTCACGGACGGATATCTATGGTTCAGCTACATTCCGATTTGACTGGAAGCCAACTCTCTAACAGTTGGCAAACAGGCTAGGCAGATTGATTGATACTTAAACTTACTTTAAAAAAGGTTAAGTACGAGTCGGACATGTACACACGCACCAAGGGTTCCGTATAAACTAAAGCTAATAATTGCAAAAAATAATTACTTTGTGATGTAACTACAATTTCTTTTTTCCTTTCCTTTATTTGTGAATCTTGATAGATGGACAACAAAGTGGGTTCCGTTTTTGCTGACTGAGGTACGGAACCCTAAAAATAACGTAACAAGAATAAAGTTCTATATTAAATCACTTTGGTACAAATCTTTCGTGGTAAACAGAAAAGTTTAGCTAGTTTTTGTAAAAGCGGTTGTTAAGCAATATGTAAATGTGTGTTCGCCACCGCCCAACCTACCTATTACCTTCTTTACTACAAAGTTATTATGTTATAAAACTCTTATCGAGCCACGTTCTCAGTGATCGTTAAGTACGTAGGTAATAATCTAGAATTGAAATTGAACAGTGTGGTTAAGCGACGATAAAAACTATAACCATAACAGGTCTGACCCACTATGCATGCGATAACAGCTATAAAACAAGCTGTTCGCTTATATATTTCTTATCTTAATAATGTTACAACTGCTCCCTAAATAGAACTTCGACTGTTAGTTTGCTGAGCACACTTTTTGTATTTAATAAGTCACTAAATGAGCTTTGGTGGCCCTGTGGTAACGTCCCTGACTTACAATTTGGACGTCGTGGTTCAAACCTAGGTAGACTCTATACTTCTGTAATCTAATACCTACATAACCACTGTTCTCAAATCAGTGAAAGAAATCATCGTGACGAAACCGGCATTCGACCAATCTTCGCTGACCTCCGTGGACTCGGACCTCCTCTCTAGTAGAGCCTGTAGAGCCTAGAGAGGAGGTCTGAGTCCCAGCAATGGGAACATTATAAGACAGAGATTATGTTTTTTTTTTGTCACCGAAGAAACTTAATAATAAATATCAGATGACTTTGACCTATTCCGTGGAGGTTATCGCTGACTAAGGAAACTTGAGTTAAAACAACAGCTCAGAAAGCTTCTATACTAACACATGCCGGAAATTTTGTATCTGATCATAACACTAATGTACATAACCTATACGAATAAATAGATCAAACGTACAATAACAGTCTTGTTTGTAACTATTCGAGACGTACCGCTATAAAATTGCAGCTATAAAAATTAAAACAAACAATTTTATTTTACGAATAAGAATTCGCTGAATCTTGTAAATTATATTAATAGTGTTCTCTTTTGTTTCAGTTTAAAATTAGAATGCGAGAAACTGGCTAGTGAAAAAATTGAAATACAAAGGCATTATGTTATGGTGAGTTGGAATTTTATATTTTACAAAGTATTTTCTTGCTCTTCAATTTTATTTCCCTTAGAAAACATCCAATAAACTATTGTAAAGAAGAAGCAAGTTAATAAACTAACAATTTATATTTCAGACTAAAAGTAACCATTGGGAAACTTTAAATAAACCTGGTAACATGAAAATGTTTTATTAGACCACTACAAGAGATTGGGGTTAATGATAATAGCGGCGATGCACGATGGTACAAACATAATTACGTTCATACCCGTACAATAAAAACGAACGCAACAGGCTTTAAAACGCATGTCATATTAACGCTGCATAGTTTAATTTAAAGGGACAGCTAATTTAACAGCTAAATAGAGATGTTTATCACATGTAACATTTGTAATGGCGTGTGAAATCAATAAATGTATTCCTTTGTTCGCCGCCCGCATGTCACATGTTTCTATGTGATTGGCTCTAGCTGCAATGCACCCTCCTATTAAGATAATTGTCCGTATGAAAGAATTATTTCCTCGATTACCGGGCAGTTTGTCTCTCTACACAAGGAACATTCATATGTTTAGCACATGTAATAAAATATGTTTAGATAAGATATTGTAACATTGCCGTATCAATCACAGCGCCAACCGAGCTGTCAGAAGCGTGCGTAGGCAAACGTATTAGTAGCCAGTTCAAGAGCAGACAATATATTTCAAACGAACAGATATATTTTGGCATGCCTTAATCCCCGCATGTTCGCTCCAACCAGATATGAATCACGATTAAGTGTTGCCAAATCGCTCGCAATTTATTTTAATACGCTCGAGAGGAAATTTTCGCGAGAATTTTTATGTGTCGGAAACACTTCTGGCCGCCGTCCAAACTGTGCCAGTGCGGATGTTTAGTCACTCGACTCCTATAATTTGAGGAAGCTAATCTGTGCCAAAACCGTACCGTGTCACTGCTCGGTCGTTACATTTACGCGCATAAATTGTAATCGATTAAACTAAAGCGTGTTATTTATGTTTCAGTACTATGAAATGTCGTACGGCCTCAATGTGGAAATGCATAAACAGGTATGTACCATCACCTTCCTTTATTACGCTTTGTGTAACATGACTTTGTATGTGTATTTGTGAATGAAAAATAGTGTTTCCACTTTCTGATAGCAGATGTTAAACATGTTTCAAAATGAGGTAACATAAAAGGAAGATGAAGGGGAAAATATGGCTATATTTTAACAACAGCGGTCGGGTGAATTGGCGCACAGGGAAATGTTGTAAAAGCAAAAAAAAAAACGTGTTATTGCGCTACGCCTGTTTGTTGGATAAACGTTGTTTGACAGCGAGCCCACGGGCGCTCGCTCCGCTCCCCCCACCGGGGGGCGGCGCATACCGCCTGGTCAAGCCACTTTGTTGACATTTCGGTTTTTAGTTTGCACCCGCTTTGGTATTTTAATTGCGTAAATCTTTGTTATTCTCCTATATGTATTTAATAACAATTACCTTCGTGTATTTCGTAAATGCATGTCGAAATCTCAGTCGTCGCGCAATTAATGTCATGACGGAGTTTCATTTCAATAGGACACATTATTAACGAAATATTATGAGGAAGGGAGCGAAAGTTGTGCAGGCTCCCCTAATGCGCGTGACTAAAGCGCAGAAACTATATCTATGAATTAGACGCTTAGTAGAATTCACAAAAAGGGGCTGGTAGGGCTGCTAACATAAAATATTATTTTATTTTAATTTGTTAGGTACCTATTAAAAATTCATGAAAACTAAATAAATAAACTTCTTCTTTCTAAATAATTAAATTTTGCTGCGTGAGAACTGTTTAAGTACTTAGAAGAGTAGGTACTTCTTTGATCGTCAATTGAAAATTAAGTAACAAAGTGTTTAATTATGTGAAATGTGTTCGAATAGCTCGCTGGTTAATTGAAATATTATTGTGATCGAAAATACATGTGTTCGAATTGATTGAAAAATAATAATACCTAATTAATTTTCACGCTGTTAATTTCTGGTCGCGATAAAACAATAGCAATGATATTGCAACGAAAATAATGAATTGTACGTATGTTGTTTTTGCTAAACAAAATTATTGCGTGAATATTATAATCCGAGTTGATGTGACAGCCCTGACCAGTGGGTGCTCGCTTAACAATAGCTATCGTAACAAATAGGTACGTACACACAGGGGCGCTCGGCGAGGGTGCCGTGGGGGGGCTTCATGGTAATCTGTTGATTTTACGCTCGCCAGCTTGTCTCGAACCCCGCTTTTATTAATATCACCCTGTATTTTAACACGTACTGTAAAAGGAATCACAATCAATTTCCTACATGGCAAGCTACTCGGGTAATAAGAAACACTCATTCGTTTCACACAATTAATATTCACACGTGGATTTTTAAATGAACCAGACAGCTGTTCGCTCGTACCCGGTACACTTGTTTGTTCATTTTCTTTTTAAGGACAGCATTAATACAAAAATTAGCTACGTTAATTATTATGAACACAGCTACTCATTAACAATATACCTACCTAGGCATTATAGATATTTTGATATCAAAGATATTAGATTGACATGGTTTATGATTTGTTTGATAAACTCTTGGACAATAGGTCCGGTGATCCGGCCCCTGGACCTCGAAATGTTAAGCCGTCGGCGGTGAGTGATATTTGTTTAGGTTCGGCCAAACTAGCAAACGAGGGGTGATTACGAAGGGTCGCATTGTTTGCGCCGCGGCGGACAGATGGCGGCTCCACCACTAGTTCAATGCTTGAATGCGCTATTTAGCGTACACTGCCGAGCTTCATTGTAATGGATTATTACATTAGCACTTAAACACGCTCAGTCGAGCGAGAACCAGAAATGCACCCCGTCGACTTTGTTAAGTTTTTATGAGTTGCATGCGAGCGTAATAGAATAACAAGTAATGTTTTTCATTTTATTTAATTGAATCACGTGTTTGTTTTTTTCCTGAACACAGTGACGGTCGCCTCAAGTAAACACTTAATAAAAAAAGAGATTGAAATTAACTCTAATCGACGAAGCTTGGACACGGTTGGAGCTTTTTCATTTTATTTATTGTATTTCTTCATGGTCTGTAAAGGGCCGTTTTGTATCGAGTAGCTTGTATTTTACATGAAGATTATACAGTACGTCATTGTCGCGTCGCCGTCGCTAAGGTCGGTTTTGTCGCATCGCCACGCCGGTTCCCGCGCGTCGTGACCGAGTCGCACTCGCCGGCGTGACCGCGACTAACGCGCGTTTTCCGCTCTTTCTGACGACGACTAATTGCTTAGATTTTCTTTTGTTAGTCGCGGGGCCGGACCGTAGTGAGACCGTGCCGAATCACACCTACTTACGCTGTGAATTGATTGTTTCGTCTTTGTGTGGCAGTATCGACACGGAGACTTATTGTTCTGTGCTTCAAGCTATTATTCACGCCCGGACTGACTTTCACGCTGCCGATTATGGCAACGGTTTCCTTGCTTAGAATAAGTTAGACTCGGCTGAAGTCGTCGATCCTGTAAGCTGCACTCATAATTCTAGATAAATATGTGTCGTATTATGTAACTTGTAATGTAGATAACGGATAGTTGAAGAGCGAATTCATACGGTGGAGTGATTTCATGAAGTGTCACGAATGTGGAGAGAGACAATAGTGAATAGGGTCGGTGCGCGGCGCGGCGGGATGTCGATAAAATACTTTGTCGAGGTTTACGAGCGTCGACAGTCGACACCCCTGCGGCTCCACCCTCCGACACACGTTCCACGCTCAATGCTCGCTTGTTATGATATATCAATGTGGACTCGTTGGAAAGCAACAATAAGCCCTTTACTTACAGATTTTCGATATTTTTGATTTGATAGTTGCGTTTTGTTTTTATTTTGTTGAATAAATGACTGTTTTGACGTTGAACTAAATGTGTTTTCGATATTATTGTTTTGATTGCTTTATACAAATCGTTTTTGTCATGTCATGTTAGTTTGTTTGACTGTATCTACTGTATGTACGTAATTTCTGTTAGATATGTTTTACTAAAAGCTTCTTCTAGAGACAGTAAAATTTAACAATAGTAATTTATGAGAAACACGAAATTGATTGAAGGTTCAAATAAAAACGTAGGTATCTCTGACATATCTAAATATTACTTGACCGATTCTCCTATCTTCACACGCACACATCACATCAAAACAATTTATCCGTCAAATCAGTTAAAACTCGTTTTATCACCAGAGCATTCTAACGAAAAATCCATTTCAATACTTTCGAAAGCTGTACGTGTCCGTATAATTTAATAATCTCCGGGTTATTGCGATTCCATCCATTCCATGCCGCTGGGGAGGACGATGCGCTCAAACCGCTCGCATCGCTCGGCGCTCAGACCGCTCACACCGCTCAAATTTATTCATGCGCGGCCCCAAGGATTGTTTGCCCTTGCATTAGGGTGCGGGCACACCCGCGCAATCTCTCTCATTGATAAAAACACTGCACGTGCCCCATCAGCTTACCTACTGTTTATTATAATAACTGGGGGTGGATATACTGGTATCATGTTCGTTCATGGCAACGCGTCTCTTTTGCCCTCTTTGTTTACGTCGATAGGTATAAGTATTATCAGGATATTACCTAGGTATTTTTTAGGATTATCGAGTATTAAAGTATTTACTGTAATACCGAAGATTAATAAGTCTACTTCAATATCAACGATACACGGTTTATAGATAATAGACAATTTTCAACAAGTAGGTATAAAGATAAGTGTTTGTTACCTACTATAAATTTTTATAACGTTGATACCTATTTAAAAAACAATTCCAGTGTCTAATTTAGGTCATTTTAGCTTATCGCGCGGGTAATCAATTCAATTCTACATTACTTACTGCCTAAGTGCATTCCAAGTGCTGTTATTTGACTATCACAAACTCGTTACGTTGATACTTTATGACAAAATACACCAGCTATTAATGCAATTCAAGTCGATTCATGCAAGGCGTAACATTAAAACGTAAAGTATAAACAATGGTAAAGGAGTTCCGCGACGCGCGGCGTGCCTTATCAAATTATAGCTGTTGAGTGTTCACATCAACATGCAGGTAGTCGTTAAGGGTCCCCGCATAATGGGAGCGCTATCTCGTACATCTACAGGCGGATGGCGGATACAGCGCTGTGAATTGTCTAAACGAACGCAACAACTCACAATGAACGCTCCACCGCGCTGCGTCTCGTCGCCCCTCGCTTTAAAAGCGAAATTATCTCTCCATCTACAGGGTGCGTCGCTACTCGCGCGGCAGATGGCGCTTGCAATAAAACCACTAAACGCGATATCGCCGCTCGCTGCCCCTCCGTCCGCTTTATTATTTGATCGGGGAGCCAAATTAAAGGATTTGCCGTAACCCCTCGCCTGCGACCCTCGCCCGCCAACAATCACCTCTGTATTAAGTCTAATTGTGTTTTCAAATTCGACCCCTATAATACCGAGGGATGTGATATTCTGAATCATGTGAAAAAATAGGGCGTACTCACCCTCGTGCTTTATTAAATTTGCTCATAACATAGAGTACAGCGTGTTCCGTTATAATAACGTACCATTTATCAAAAATTGGCTAAATTTTGTAAAACTTACGTTCGTGAGCATGTTGAGTTATTTCATGTTATATGTCCATGAACGCTCGTGACTAATAAACAGTTTTATAGTCGGTCTAAAACCACGCTATAAAACAACGTAATAATAATAAGTGCTCACAATTAGTGAAGACTTGGCCACGTTATCTTCTTGATTCACATGTCATAGTGTATTTTTTACCCATTACTCACTTTGTAATTATCATCATTATTCAGCAATTTACTGAAATATAGTAATTACGATTTGTAAAGACTATTTCTTGTTCCTGTTTTTTTTTTTGTTTAGACTATTTCAGAATCAATTTTAATTTTATTGGATAACATAGAACAGGTTGTGAACAGCGTGGCAGAGCAATTTGATGTTTTTTGGCGGGATTTCTTCTAGACAAGTTCAGTGGCTGTTTTAATTATTCGCAATTTGATTCCTAGTGAATATTGTGATGAAAATTGGTGTAGTTTTGTATCTCAAGTGTCTGCGCAACTGGAAAATATATGTGGAATCATTGAAGCAGGCGTGATCTCGGTAAAAACTTAGCTGAGAATTGTATTGTAGTGTTGACTACCTCAGCGAAGTTTACCAAGAAGGTTAACTTGACACATTTGCTATAACAGGGTGTGTTTATTGGTATAACCTGTATATAATTTGCTGCCAAATAGGTACTATAATAACATTAAAATGTGTACATATACATATTGTAATGGTAAACAAATGAACTATTCATACGAAGATATGGCTTAAAGGACTTAGTATCCAAGCGAAAAACAATTTAAAAAAAACGAACAATTTGACTTTGCTCGGCAAGCGGTGAGCAAGTGAGCATTGAGCTTTCAGTGGCTGCACATTTAACGTGACTCCACTCGGCAACTATTTCCACTCGCTTATTTGTCGCCCTCTCGCCGCCGGCTACGACGCCGTCAAACTAATTACACTGAATACGACCCCTGTTCCACCGACCACCTTAATTGCACTGATTGAGACACGGATATTGATTTCGAAACAGTTTGCGTGGACGCCGGCCGAGGTGTCGACTGCAGAGGTGCCGAGAACCTTACGGAACACGACACTCGGCTTTACTCGACCCCGGTCGGCAGTGGTCGGGCGTGAAACGGCCCTCATGAATAATGGACGCCTTGTTCGCTCCTTGAGTTTCATTTAAAACAGACGATTTCTATTCGACTCGTAAACTACACGCCTATGACTCACTCATTTCCCATTCAATGTAATAACCCGTAAAACTGCATCCCTAGCGTTGTAAGAATTTTAAGTGGCGGCCTTTTTACTTAGCATACTAAATAAAATGTTTGAGAATTTACATAGTTTACATATGTGCGTGTGTAAGTAATGCGGTCGTGCTACTCGCTTTGTACACATAGATTGTATCATTAAATCTCGCTTACATTATCATGAAAACGGTAACAGTTGTAGGGCGGCGCATGGAGCGCGGCGGGTGCGCGTACTCTATTCAAATACAGTGAAACAATGCAAACAAGGCGAAGGGGTAACAAACACGGGGGTGGCGACCCTCGCTACTCGCTATTGACGGCTGTACCCTCGCAATCTGACAGCTCCCCGCAATACACTTGCTGGATTTGTGTTTAAGTGCACTTTATTAGTGTTACTGACTCATGCCCTGATCAAATTGTAAAATACTTACTTCGAATTGATAATGCCAATTGCAATCAACAACCGTAAACATAAGCAATTTTGTTAAAATTACACGTTTGTTGTGGCTGTACATTGTCATCAAAACAATTGAATGTTAATTTAAATAATAATAACAGATAATCTATCATATATATTTGTAACAGACGTAGGTACAGCTGACGTTGTAAAACATCATGTCTCAGTATTTAAATAGATATGAAGGAATTTATAAATAGTAGATCGATATTTTATGAATGAAACGGATGAATCTCTATCTAAATATTCATATCATAACAGTGATCACGTTCAGCATTCTTAGATAAAGTATTATAACATTTTAAAGGGCTCGCAGATTGAAATTTACGACGCCATCAAAAGAACTCGAGCACCGCTATTAACAGCTCGTGGTCAAACGACACTCCTAATGATCCCCTATATTTATATCGCTTTTTATGAAAATTTAACACAGGATATATGAGCAAAGTAAATAATTGTCACATGTTGAATTATAAATAAGAAACGTACATTATAGCTGTACATTACTAACTCAATGTCCAATAGAATAGAAGCTCATTAATTACGTATTTAGCATTGATAATATACAATACATTATACAGTATAATAGCTACTGAATAATTACAGAATTAAGTATAAATGCGGTTTGAATTAATGAGCGCGAAATGACTTATTAACCTCTAACCTTAGTGTAACGTAAACGTCCAGCTTTACTGGAAATTCATGTACAATTCAAATGAATATTAATAAATTATGGACAGTTGAATATTTCCAATGCATTTATGTACTGAATACATTATGAAGTTATGTTTAGTTGTCACATTTATCGGTGAATATTATTGTCAAATCACTGTTCATTATGTATCTAATCGATGACCTAGTAATCAGTTAGTTTAGTACCCAGTACAAAGATAGGGTACGGCAAGCAATTAGTAGTCGCCATCGAAATGTTAGCAAGATTGACGGGGTCCGTTAGGGTCGATTATTTGAAAGAGTTACGTGGTCATGGCCCGCAAAGGACATGAAGGAACACGGTTTTTTTAGTCAGGTGAAAGTCTGTCATTTCCTTTAGCTCCACCCAAAGCGGTAGGAGTCATTTGACGATAGGGTAAAAAGGGCTGATTTGTAACAGCTCAGTAACCGAGCACTCCTTTATCGTGAGTCTAAGCTTTAAAATCTATGACACCATTAATCCGGTGTTGCTTTCCGATGACATTTACGAATCGTGAGACCGTACTTGAATGATAAATAAAATACAGGTAGCATTCAAGTATAACGCTGAGAAGTAGATAGAGATACGTACCTACCTAAACAGTGGTTTTGTATTGGTGTGAAATATTCTCCCGTCGAGTGCTAGATCATTATCAGACGACGAGGCGACGCTTTGATGGATGCGATCGTCAATGAAGACTAGAAACGCGATAGTTTTAGTTGGTGTGTACAAAATAATATTATTTCTCAAGGACCAACACCATTTAGTAACTAGTTAGTAGTGATTATTGGAAATATTGTGAACATATTTCTTTTTAGGGTTCCGTACCTCAAAAGAAAAAAAAATGGAACCCTTATATTAATTAAACGGAACCTTTACTTTGTTGTCCGTCCGTCTGTCTGCCTGTCAAGACCCTTTATCTCGGGAACGCGTATCGAGTTGAAATTAAAACCATATACTCAGGTCTGCGGTCCCTTAAAAAAAAAAAAATACTGTAGTTTATGTCGCAAAAAACGTATATTTCGACACTCAAGGGAATTAAAATTCATAGGCTACTTCCCGTTGACCTAGAATCCTGAAATTTGGCATGAAGCAAAGCAAGGTCTCATAGCACAAATATAGGAAAAAATCTGAAAACTGTAAATTTGTAGTTAAGTCACAAAAAAGAAACTATTTTTGCGATTCGGAAAAATCTTCGTTTGTTTTCATAGATAAGTTTGTACGGAACCCTCAGTGCGCGAGTCCGACTCGCACTTGCCCGGTTTTTTTTTAAGAGTAACCGCGGAGTTTTCTTGCCAGTCTTCTCCGTAGGAAACGACCAATTGGAACCGTGTACTAACCAGCATCTGACGTTTTAAACGTGCTCATGTAGCTTTATTTGAAATTAAATATTATAAATTTAATTGGTGGCCTACCTTTTGTGAAAGAAAAAAAAACAGGAATTCTGAACTCTGTAACTTTTAACTAGAACATAGCAATCTGTCATAATTTTGCTGCAACTGATACAACTGTCGTATCCCTAATCAAATGTAACATGAAAGAAAACAAATCACAGATTCACAGCTCACATTATTACTCATCGATAACCAAAGTATTATCAAAGAGTAGGTACCACGTAACCTTAAAAGACCAAAATATTAATATAGAACTGTCTTTTAAACGCCGTCAAACGGTTAATTAGCAAATGGAAAACGGGTGATCCATTTACACACTAACAGAACGCGGCACCGAATTATGCTGTGCCCTCATGCTTGTAGTATCTGCTTGCACATAGGTCTATGTCTAGAGCAGTGGTTTTCAATCTGTTATCCACAAGACCTAAAATATGGTCCGCTACCTTTAGCGGATAAAAATTTCAAACTGAAAGTAGGTAACATTGATGCGAACAGATTTTAGTTTCTATCAAAAATGTTGTTTTCTATGATAATAACTTAATAAGTACTCGTTGCTTATTTTAAAGAATAGACAACTCTTCTAAAAAACTAAAAGTTTTGAATTTATAATAAGTTTTTTTAAAATTACCATACTTAAGTTTTCTTTTGGACTTCTGGTCCCTGCTTACAACAAAGAAACCAAAGTGGTCTCCGGTCAAAAAAAGGTTGGGAACTACTGGTCTAGTGGGAACTATCAACCATCAGGTACAATACAACTGAAATTGAAAACAGCCGATAAGTTTCGGTTCGATTTACGTTAAATTCTTATAACAATTTATGAAATATATTGTTGAACTTGTGTTTTGCCGTGTTTGTTTAAATTGTATAAATGTAGTGCAATAAAATCGTCGATATTTGACAAAATTTAATTTAAATATACATCCTGTATATTTTAAATTCAATGTTTTGATTATGAACACCGTATAACGAGTAGGAGCTGCACTCGACTGCGTCATGATGACTGCTCATGACACACGTGTTGTTTCTTTCAGTGTGATCATGCTATTAATTTTGTCAAAGAAAGAAGCCATGAGCCCATGACAACACTTGTGTCAGCATGTTAATTATGTCCAACTACGTATTGTAATTAAGTGTAACCCTTAACCATTTACGAAGGCGTAGAGATCAAGTGTAGAGACAAGTCCAGCTTAGCGGGCGCGGGTGTGAGGCGCGGGTGGGCGAGGGGGTGCGGCTGCGGGTGCGGTGAGCCGCACGGCTGCGGTGTGCGGTCGCCGCCGCACGCAGGCCCGCACTTGCTCCCTTTACCCGCACCCACTCAAATGTTATAATACGCTGTTTTGTTTATCTCAATACTTTCCACATTTAGCCAATTTAAATATTAAATACATAATCCAAATAAATGGTTGTTCATTTAACTGTTTTGGCTCAATTAAATATACGTTAATCCTTTAAGGATGCGAGGAGAATTGCCCAAAATGTTACTCTGCTGTTTTATAATTTAGATTGGATACAATATCGATTTACTTGCGACCCTTACACAACCGCAACAGGAAACCATAAAGTATCTAAGGACCGTATCATAAATATTTTATCGTGGGCTTTATTTCCAAGTAATCATTCAAATGAGAATGTTTATAGAAATGACTGAATTATAATAAACATGCAGCCGCAGTTTACATTGTATTACTAATATTATATTATGTGAAACACGATTACGTAGCGGTTACTATGACAAATGAACAATGTTTAGAACTTTCACAAAGACGTTCCAAACATTAGCGGAGGAATTCTGTGAGCGTTGTTTAGTTTCCAAGAAGCGTGAAATTTTACTTGTGAACTTTAAGTCGGGAACAGTCGCCACTTGACGCATCCGACAAATTAAACAGTATTCGTAGACCGCGGCGGACAGACGCTCACGCTCACAATAAGCATCGGGCTCGCAAACACGCCAAGTAAACACCGCCTGTGTAAACTCACAAACCCCATCCCTCGCTCTGTCCTGTCCGCTCACCGCTGCGACGACGCACAAATACTTGCAAACTGTATTAAATATTTAACATTACGAATATTTAACATAAACCCGCCATAAAACTGATCCCTCGACCTCTGTTCTTGCTTCTTTTAATTCCGATTCCATGTCTAGATAACACAACATCGTACTTGAAAGCATTCGGTAAATCTTGCGAGTACTTATTGTTCATCGAATCATTGTTCTACGTTCTTTGATCACGAATATTGTCGAGTTGTGTGCCGTGTCGTGTCGTACGGCAATACTGCAATAGCAAGAATTGTTAGTGAGTCGACTCGGCAGTCACACAACGAGATAGCAAACAGCGCAGTGCAAACGGTCTCCGTAAATAAGCAAGCTTCCACCATCGCAACTGGACGTCGTCCTACTACACAATACATATATACAACTTACGATAAACGTTATCCATGTTCAATATAACCATCTCTGCGACAGATTCTATCGCTAACTTTGTAATGTTTTGATGTCCTTACATTCCGTTTGATTTGCACGCCATTTCAATTTGATGTCACCCGATAACTTCGGCTCGTAAATTATTAGTTTTTATGAAGGCGATTAGTTTACCGAGACTGACTGATACCTGCACAGTATCTCTCCCGATATCGACTGTTTATCACAATTTAACATAGCTTTTATCTAATACCTTTATCGCCTACTTTTCTGATCACACAAAAATAATACAGATACATAAAGTTTATCGTGGTACCGTCTGTAATCAGCCCAATCAATTTTAGTACAAAATCCGCGATAACTCGTTATCGTGTCTGAACAAAAGCAAGACAGCTGAGTATAAAAATCATAGGTACTAGATAATACCGACGAGATAAAGCTTTAATGATAACCATCGTATTTTAGGATGAAGTTATCGATATGTATTAATGTTGTTATTCAGGACAACCAGCTGATATGGAGCGTTCTATTAATCCGCGATAGTGAGCCTGCAATCAACGCAACGTTGCGAAACTAAACATAATAATCGGCGCGCGTCGAACCGAAAATAATTTGATGGCAACACGAATATTCAGACAATCGTTGTTAGCGGCGCGTGTACACGACACGGCGCGCGGCGCTTGTGGAGGCTCCGCTGCACACTGCATAAATTAGGACTGTATTAACAGCGCTAATTACACTGCTATAGCGCCACCGAATACACTAGTATTTGCGTAGTAGCGAGCTTAGCGCCTTCGCGCCATTGTGTTCCAGTACAAGGCGCGAAACACATAAGGCGGCCGCCGGAAGTGCGGAGTCATTACAGCGCCGCGGCCGCCGCTCGTTACGTCCACAAAAAAGCTCAGTGTGCAGCGCGATGATTGATTCGTCTATACTACGCAAACCGCTTGTGAAACTAGCGTCTACAAATTGGTCAATTCATGTGCGTCGAGAAACTTGTTTGTGTTTCTTTATTATCACGTAAGCGCTTGTGCGGTTTCACCTCGTTCGCCGCGAATCATCTATGATGTAGTGCCTACTCCACGTTTGTTTGTTTTGAGACTTTTACCTTGAGTGATTGCATTTATACACAACAATGCTTCTTTCACTTGTATAAATATCTTCCTGCGTTGTTTTTAGAATGTCAAGTATCGTACACGTTTTAAGCGCTCTCATAAAAAGTGCCGAGTCGAAAAGGCTTCACGCTTTGCCGAGAGGTAAGATACACAAAGGGCAATAAACGTTTGGCGTGGACCTAAACAAACAGGGGTAGCTAGGAAGCTGGCTCTTTGTTTGGCGAGAAACATGCGAGTCAACAGAGCGCTCACGCTTGCCTGCCCCGACTGTTATGAAACCGTGTGTCACCTGTCGCCTGCGAGTACGAGCGCGAGCGTGACTCTCGTGATATGTCGACGCTAATCTGTCAATCAGAATCGCTCGGACGCGGTCCGATTGCATTCTACTTAATTTATAACTGGGACTGTTTGAATGAATCTGACCGTGAGATTTTAAGGCCACTCCGTCCGCCTCTCTAAATATTTAACGTAATTTGATTACACTGCAATATTTTCATCGTGTTTGTCGTGTTTGTGTTGTGGTAAATAAATATTTGAGGTTTCGATTACGTGTGCAAATCGTTCACTAAGATTTTCACAATAACTAACGCAACGTCCAAATCCAAATGTCGTAAACTAAAGGTCTACAATTCCACTTGAGATAAGCCGCATTTATCTTACGCCAAACATACTCGTATCATGATTCATGAGGCAGACAAGAATATCGATGTTGTTTTTATTTATTATCGTAGCGAGAAGGTTTAAATTGACAGGTGGTGTGTAGTGGAGCTAGGCCGGCTCTTGATCGCGCAATTACAATCTGATTACGAGGTGACACCGGAGCCGGCGCGGCTCGGTCGGAGATAACGACGTGTCCCACTACACACCCACTCCACTACGGCTCTCCAATCAACTTGTTCTTGCCAAGTAATTATATCCATTTGTTTATAATGAATATTAATGACGCGCCTTCCCGTCCGACGATTCTGTTTAATATAAGAGTATCGACGCTCGAGTAGCAATTATTTTAAGTAAAGCCAATTATACTGTCGTTCACGAGCACTTCACTCAACTGCGTAGATAATAGAACCCTGTTTAAATATTTAAGATGCAATATTACCCCTAATTTCCCTGTTTGTTGTCGTACAAACTCATGTAAAAGTTCACGATGTACACTGAACAGGGTACAATTATAGCGGTGAGTAATTAGAAAGCTAACGAGAAGCGGCGACAGCGGTTGGCAATGTACATTATCGATGTGCCAGCCACTAGTGTTCCACGGCAGGCTATGTTTAAACAATGATTGCTCCGCGAATGCGATACGAATCGATGATAATATTGGCCTCTGTCTGCTGCAATAATAGCCCATTTATCGACTTGACTGCCATTTCGCCGGAGGAATTATTTATTACGGGCCATAAGAGCGACGTCGCTTTCAATACAATAGCGTGCCTTTTCGATTGGCGACTGTTTTGTTTAATAAAGTGGAAACTTGGCGAGAGCGCCGCCCGCAGACAAGATAAGCAGAACGCAGTGTGCATAAATAATTCATACAAAAGTCGGGAGGCATTAATGAAGGCCGAATGCTCAGTGCCGCATCTGTAGTCTGTACGGTGTATCCCGCAGAACACAATCGCGGAAAAAGCAGTAAAACTTCATCGTCGAGGCGCCCTGAGGGCCGGGAGGCGGCCGGATGCGCCGGGAAACTTATAACTAAATGGTTATACCGTTTAACCTCTTCATTTTGATTTAATACCTTTGTGGTGTAAATCTTTTATCCATTTAATAACAGGTGCTAAAGTGAAAACATTATGTCGAGTACTCGAACAACTTGCACTGCACATAATTTATGCGTATGTTCCTTAGCGCTGTTATACAGGGCATTATACAGTATGTAACGGAAATCGGTGGTCATATTTTTTAGATACTCCTCATGGAAATAAACAATTTTCTTCAAGGAAGTCAAGGATTTGACTCTTGAAGACGTTGTTTATTTTCAAGGGCAGAAGTAGTATTTAAAATATGACCACCATTTTCGTTACAGCCTGTAGATTGGTGACACAATGTAGATTATTATCGGTTAGTATTCACGTGGTAGCTAGCCCGGTCACGATGTACGCAGCCACAACGTACGCGTACAAGCGTTCAAGGGAGACAATAAATTGTGGCGTGGAACCGCGGCCCGCATTCAGGTCACAGAGTCACAGCATGCACCGTGCCGACTGCCGTGCACTCATGTGCCATATTCCGTTGTATTGTGTCGTAAGGAATCCTGATGCTTTTACGACACCTGAATTTGAATCACCACCTCCATCGTCTTGAGGGAAATAATTGTTGTTGTTTGAATGTCGTCTTTTGTTATTCTTCATGCATGTCATATAATCATTAAATTAAAAACCTCTCTCATCTGAATATTAATTCGCCATTTAATGATTCATTTCGTGGATACTAGTATTTCTCGATTTAGAAGATAATTTATTTTAGTTTTCAAATCAATTCGTGACGAAATTAACGAATCGATTTTACATTTAAATGTGTTTATTAATTTATATTGGTGGATTCTTATTGCCCAACGCTTTTAAATTTTATCGCGAATTTCGAAACCTCGTCAAGTCCGCGTAATAGCCATCGATAAAGCGTTTAATTAATTGACTCTCGTGTTCTTCATTAAAAAGATGTTTGGAATAAATTCTGGCGTTGTTTGTGGGGACGCCATAAATAATAGTGAAACAAATGGAGCACCGTTGGCAAGATGCGGCCGCAGATTAAAAGCTCCACCGACTAAACCACGTGAAAATCGCGCAAAAAGAGGAGTCACCCGCGGCATTAGCGGATGAGTGTCGGAGCCATTAGTGCACCTCCTCGCCTCGCGTGCTGCCCTCCCCCCTCGCCGCCTCACACCCCTCCGGCGCCCTCTCACCCTGAAACCCGACGTTCCTCTTTTATTTCTCGCGCGGGGATGAACTCCTTAATGACAAACCGTACTATATCTTTTGTGGAGAGCTCGCAAAAGTACGAATTTTGTGGCCCTTTTGTACGCCCGCTTTTATTCCTCCGTTCGTACTCGTAGCTACTGTTGTAGAGTTATACGAGGTGCAGATGGGACGGGGATTGTTCGCCTCGTAACGACAATAAGAAAAACTGCTTTAATCTGAAACCCTTTGTCGATATTTTGCGCTCAATGGTGCTATTCTCTGATTGAATTTCGACATAGCGATACGTAGGAATGCGTTGAACTCTCGCTACGAGAGAGACGTTCTGGGTAGGTGTGGGAACAATATAGGTACTAAAGTACTTGCGTTAAGAACTGAGTTGGCGGACTATAAATGACAGTGGCAACAACATTGTGCAACGCCTCGAGTGTTATGGAGAGTTTGCTACACGCTCGTAAGCTTCTAAAGGACGAGCGAGACAGACTAATAACAATAATTTATAGCCCGACGACTTAATTCTTAGATATTTATGTTTCGCTAATGTGTTGAAGTGTGCTCGAAATTCAACATTGCACAGTGAATATTTATTACTTTTATAGTGTTTAGTTTCGAAGTGTGTCCAACCGATGAGCTCATCTATAACTACAACTCTCATTAGATATTCAAACAATAACTTCCGTTGTTTTCTTTAAACTCATTCAATTCACCTGAATCGCTTTATTTATATAACACTAATTTCACTTTTATGTTCCCGTTAACAAATAACTCATTGCTATTAAAAAATCTTCACACGTTTGAAATTACAATTAATTACTCGCTAATTATGAATTCATAGAGTTCTCACTGTCTGGAGATCGCAGTCGCGACCATCTGAATCATGCGGTCGGAGGAATGTAGCTAATGTACGATTCACTGAGAAACAAAGATATAACTAACTCTCACTACAATTCTCTGCAATTCACGGTCCGTTAGTGTAAAAATTAATATTCGTCGCTGTGGGAGTACAAAAGTCGTTTATCATAAAAAGCGTTAAATTTAGAGGCGGTATTTTCCAGTTTAGTAGTAAATTTTCACAATAACCTGGCGGTAAAGGCGGCGAATGAAAATGTAATTTGCGGTAATTCGGCGCGTCGGTCGGTCGCGCGGTGACGCTGCGGGCCGCGTGCGGTGCGAGTGCGGGGCGGCTGCGGTGCGGCGCGGCCGCCTATGTCAACATCATACATTATCGATCCTTGTTCCAATATTTTGCTTTTTGAGCTTTGAATTGATCAGTTTGTGCATTCATTCGTGTTTGTTCTTGTCCGTAAATATTTCTTTTCCTCTCGAACACCACATGACCACATTATCAAACCAAGTTCCGTGATGACGAGGTCAGGGGTTATCAAGTCTGACATCAGTCATATCTAACAATGACTATAAAACATAAACTTTCTTGAACTCGCCAGTTTTAATAAAAACTGACGACTGACGATTAATTAATCTTCCTTTGATAAGAGGAAACGAATGTGTTTATTCCACACACAAATTGAATACGTGAAGCGATGGCCTATCACAAAGTTTATTAGCACATCGCTAAATGAAATTAGCATTACGCACTAATACGAGTGTTCCAATAGTTGCACGACTCACGAAGTTAGATGTTTATCTAGTAAATGGAGGAACCCTGTTGTTTTCTTACTTCTAAAAATATATCGCTGGCCTTATTTATTCAATATGTTTATTTATTTACGCTCTCATAAAAATCTTATTTAAATATTTGCGAAAATAATCCGTGTTCCAGTTTACATTGGGAATAATGGACGTGTTAAAAAAACAGTATTCTTAATTAAAATTCTGCGGAGAGGTTTCTCTAATAACTTGCTAGAGCCGTACCTCATGATTCAGCTTTTAAAAGGTTTATTTTGCCGTTACAACGAAAAGGTATTGGTTAACATATAAATAGTGAGCACAAAAAACAAATATGCGTGGTGTGTGGAGTAAATTTGCGCGAGTTCGAACGCGACAAACAGTCCATTTAGCGAGACGGAATGAAAGTACAATTTGCGGCCAACGTGCGGTCCGCCGCGCGCCGCCCTCGCCTCGCGCACACACGTGCGCTACACGTTAAATACTACGGCTTAATGTAACACACAACAACGGGTTCAGTGTTTTGTATCAACGCTTTCGTAGAGCTTTGATGTTCTGTTTCACTCAAATTGGAATCATAAATGTCCAAAGAACATTCGCTCAGCTATCACTGTTTCAACAAACTACACATAACTAAGAGACAACACACCATTTAACTGGTACATAACGATACACTTTACAATTTATTTTATACTTACTTACATTTATTCCGAATGAAAGCTAAACATTTTATTAAACAAAGGGATAATGCTATAGTAATAGAATCTCAGATAAAGCAAAAGCATTTTTCATCTCGGTGGAATGTTGGGAAATAGATAAGTAAGTGTCGCGCGAATCCCACGCGGAGTCGCGAACAAAAGCTCGTTCAGACGAGGACAGCTCTGCGGCGAACTAACAACACTGCTTGAGTGCAATCCACTGATTATCATGTATCACATGTATACATATATCTAACAATCATAGCAGTTTCTAGGTAACAAAAAACATCGCATGACTTGTTGCGGTTAATTGCGGGAACACGCCTTCTTGCGATAATCTCGAATTAGTAATCTTACATTGAAATATTATGTTAATCACTTTGCTCGATCTCTAATTGCAGAGCATTCTTATAATTACAGTTTCAATGAAACATAAAAACTCGTCAACAAGCACAAGAAAATCTGTGTAGACAAATGCTGAATAATGAACTCATCGTCGTTCTAGAAAAAACAAACTTTACAGTAAATAAAATTAAGTATGTTCTTTTGAAAGATAATAATAAAAAAGTTGGCAAGTGTCCTGAAATTCTGAAATGTAGGTATGTAGCCATGCAATTATGGAATGAGCATTCCGTTAGGTGTGTGGGCAGCTTTGTGGCGGTAATGGAGCATCCGTCGTGTTCAGACAATACCGTAATGTAACACTCCGCCAGACATTTGTGCGCGGCCATCATTTTATGCGCGTTGTAAATGTCAATGATTACATCTACATTTAATTACGTTGTGGGTGGATCATCTTACTAATTAACTGCCACAGCGAGGTATGACAGCTTTTTTACTCCTATTGTTATTCCTAACAATCGATGTTTTACCACGTTAAATTCACTTAACAACTCCACGGTTGGCCGATGATGACAAAATAAAAATAAACCGCCCAAACAGCTTCATTGTTTACACGAGCCGACAAGGGCCGATATAATAATACACTCAATTATGTTAATTCGTCGTCGATTCACTGTGAATCTGCGAATAAAATTAATGTGCATTTAAACGGAAAATACGAACAAAGCCAATAAATACTGCGGGCTCGGTAACGCGGCGATTTATCATCTCACACCGCGCCGCGCCGCGCCGCCCGCGCCCGACCCGCCGGCCGGTATTATTGTTTATCGTGTTAATTTTATTTGTTGCTTCTCGCTCAGCTTATCAACTAATTATAAATGTTATTATTGAATATAATCTGCTTCGGAATGTGGAAACATTTTTGGCTGTCAATTTACATATATGTAAGCAGCGATCACCGACTAGCGGGCCGTTGTTTCATTTATAGGCAACTTTATTTTAATGTTAATGTTGATTTTATTCAGAAAAGTCGATTGGTGAATATTAAACAATATTAATTATTCATAATGTGTGTGATATCGGTGTGCGTTCGTGATGATATTGTAATTTCGTCACGATGACCTTATGTCGTGTTTATGGACGATTGTTTAACATTAATGATTGGGTTGACTTTGTTAAATGAGCTGGTTGTGTTTCAGACGGAGATAGCGAAAAGGCTGAACGCGATAATAGCGCAGATCCTGCCGTTCCTGTCGCAGGAGCACCAGCAGCAGGTGGCGTCGGCGGTGGAGCGCGCGAAACAGGTCACTATGACAGAACTTAATGCCATTATTGGGGTGAGTACTCATTGCCTGCTCGCATATTGTTAACACTACTAACAACATGTGGGGCAAAACACTAATGGTTCATATTAACTCTAACATGAGCTTGCTTCAAATTGAGTGGGTTCACCGCATCTCTTCAACAGAGCATGTCTATCATGTCATTTTGATCGCCTGTATATTTGTGCTGAAATTTTGTTAAGCTATGTTTTTAACATATTTAACGACTAATGACTAGTTGCGTGTAGCGGCTTCACCCGCGTAATAGTAGACAATTATCCCAAAGGAACATACCCGGGATAAAAAGTATCTTATGTGCTATTCCAGGTCACGATCCACCTGTATACCAATCGAAATCTGTTCAGCCGTTCGAGCGTTAAGAAGTAATAAACATAATCACACACTCACAAACTTTCGCCTTTATAATATTAGTGTGATTTATATTAAAGGAATAACTTTTAAAAAAATCTGGCAAGGCTCAAAACAAATTTTTAATGTGTCGTAACAAAATGTAAGCTTAGTCACAATTAGCCAGACATGCCAGCAACTATCGGGGATTTAGTAAATACCGACTACATAATCGCTGAATTCACCGAAATCACGTGGATCATGCTTAAAATTCCGAGTAACGAAATGAATTTCTTCAGCGTCGGTAATATTTCACGGCAGACCGATTCGAACAACACGTGTCTTGTTTGTACAGCAGTGGGCTGTTGTAAATGTGGCGTGGAATGTTTAGCTGCGAGCGCCGAGTGCCGGCTCCCAGTCACCCAGTGTGCTGCGCGACTGTGGCATCTGTCCAAACATTCGCGACTCCGAGCTGTCATTGCTTGGTTATTCGCTTGTCGCACAAGGTCGATGTTATTATAATAGCCGTACATAAATCACATGTTTTCGTTAAAATGTAATATTTTACACGCTTCTCATCCGATGACTCATCAGCAAACATAATCGTTTTTCACAGAAGCTCCACCTCTCTAAAACATGCTTTATTGAAACAACAAACGTTAATATTCCAATTATCGTCGCCGACTAACTTGCAGGCGTGGGTAAAATGTTATTGTTCAGAAGCTCAACGAAAATTCACGTTCGGAACAAGCGGTACTTACGTGTAAAGTAAGTTGATTCTCGAAAAGCACGGCTTTCAACAGGTCGAAAGTTCGACGGTCGTTAATTAAACGATCTAAGCCGCGCAAGACGGGCTGGCAGCGATCCAACTACGAGCTATTGATGAAATTGCTACAAACTGCTACCATTATATAGAAAATTATTTTATTAAACTGCCTCCCGCCACGTTCGCGACGAATTAGCATGTTTATATAATTTCAAACGGCCATTTGTCATCCGCGTGGGCGAGACACGTAGAATTTTGCTACTGACTGTCCAACGTAATGACAACTACATATTATTAGCTCTTACTTCAATTTGCATATGCAGTGTTAACAACACCTCCCGCGCTATGAATTAGTGGTCGTCCTCAAATTGTGCCACTAACTAATTTCACGACGCTCTAATTGTATTTTTTAGCTATAGTAAGTACTATAGTAGTGTCGTGAGGACTTCATTGCCGTCTATTATTTCAATAGGTTCATTCGCAGTCGGGTGCCAAGTCGTTAGTGTGACCTATTCTCCGTATGTGTTAACGTTTGGCGTTCGAAAACCGTGAATAGATGTACCGCGACTAAAATAAATCACTTTAAAGATAATGAGGGCGAAAATAAAGTGGAAGTCAGTCGTCGCTCGTCTGTCTGCGGCCGATAGAGTGTTGCGGATGAAGCGCGCTGGCGCGGCGCCAACTCGATCAAACGACGTGCCCACTGTGAAGCCGCGGCACCTCGCCCCGCGATGCCCAGTAGGTACCTACTACGTAAACTGAGATACGGCAAAAATTCCCCACATTAATACCTGAGATCATAGCGTTTGGCTCTCCACCAACT
Organism: Mythimna impura; assembly: GCA_905147345.3. Lineage (NCBI taxonomy): Eukaryota > Metazoa > Arthropoda > Insecta > Lepidoptera > Noctuidae > Mythimna > Mythimna impura. Next base: position 17,539,194 of record LR990356.1, on the reverse strand, counting down.
ATTTTGTTTACTAGCAGAGCATCATTTGTGGCGTGCGTAGCGGCTCCAATTAATGAATTAGTCGCACATTAGCATGTGACATATTATACATGTTGTTTATTACAGTATTCAAGTTTTTGCTTCCCAGTCTGCACAGTTCTCACGTAAATTATTTCTCAGTCCAGACCCTCCGGCTGGTGACTACGATCGGGAAACAGCCATCTGATAGAAGAAAATACCTCGAAGAGACCCAAGTATTTGGGGAAGGTTCGTCGCCCCCGGACCATGAGGATTTACCTATATGTACAAGTATAGCTTACAGAAGTCTCCGAGACACTGGCAAAACGCAATATCGCCCTCCCCTCATAAAACACTCTAATTTAAATAAAAAAGCGGCGCCACCTTCCGTATGTCGGGCCTTTTTTATTACGTACCTTTTTTATTTTCGGGTCAGCTAGGGATCAAAGGGGCTCTCCCCGGAGACTGGCCGCCCGGCTCCGTCTGATTTGCGAGCGTACGCGAGAGCGCCGATTTGTGAACGTGAAGTATTTCCCACTTCGCAAATAGGGGACTGTTTGCTTGCCTATTAAAATCACTTACTGGTGTTTTAAACGCGAGACTTCTCTTTCGTGCAATTAATTTAATTGAACGCGTTGAATCAGGTAGGTATGTTTTAAATGCTTCTGAAGTTCTGAATGATTTGTTTGGTTGTTTTTTTAGCAAACTTAGAAGTTATAAAATGCAGCCATTGATTAAAGTATAAAATCATAAAGAATCCCAACCTATGTATATCAAATAACCAAATAACAATACGAAGAGTTTTGTTGTGTAATAGAATTCGAGTATGATAGATAAGGTGGCGAAACCATTCAGCATTGTGTTTGAGCAATGTGCGTGAACTCGTCTTCAATAACCGGGAGAGTCGGGAGCGTCGTCGGTGCGTTATCGTCGGGTAAATCATTCCTCGTTCTGATTTTATTTCGCACCAGCGCCCGGGGGTGGCGCCCGCGCCCGTCCTTCGCAGAGGTAATAGCTTACAGATACGAAGACTCCCTCTCAAACTCACCTATACATGACACGAATGTTCACATTGAAACAATATTCACGTAACTTGTGCAGATCGATCGGGACGTGCGACCTCGTGTCATAGATACGCGTTACGAATCCAATACTAAATCTCATTCTTATATTTACGATCGACTCCGCCGAGGCCGTGATTGAAAAGCCGAATCTGCGCAAGTAGGAGATATAAACAAGTGTATTATGCGTAGAACATTTATGCAACATTATCTCTCGAGATAGATGTGCAAACACGAGCGCTGGAGCCGTGCAAATAGAGCGTATCTGTTTCCCCGTCGATGGCTTTATAAACAAGCGAGTCGTGAAAACATTTCTATCTAGTTTACGTTGGGTCTCGCGCCCCCTGATAAAAATTACGACGAGAATAAATCGGGGCGAGAAGCGCTGGGTCGGGCGTCGGGGAAACATGAATTTGTCATTTTTTCCCAGGCACGTTCGCGGGCGGGTGATAAATATTGCATTGCAGGCCCTCGACGTTTCTTACGAGGCGCACGACGCGACGCGTCCTCTCGGCGACTCGCATTAACTTTTCCCCTGTCGCTTAGAGACGAGGCTCCTTGTTTTCAACGCGGAAAAGTGAGTTAGGGCCCGTTCTGTCGTCGCTTCCAATGAAATTATGTAATCAGTTTTACGACTCATCCGGCCCGCGAGTGTCACGAGTTTTTCTTATTATGATCTTTCTTTTCTTTGAGAACACGAAGTTATTCAAAGTTACATGTTGAAGGAATATAGCCTCAGAAAGTCAGAATAGACGTTGTTTATGAAAGTCTTCGAAACTTTATTCAAGTCGCATGTCAAACATGTAGGTAGCTCATTTGAACATGACATAGAAAGTTAAATGTTTTTATGCATAATTTAAATTGTGTATGTCCCTAATGTGTACATAACATGTATTCAGATATAATACTTGTGATTAGAAGCAATTATGTTGAAAGTGTAACACGTGTTGGCGTCGCGTGTCGATCCGCCTCGAGGCTTCTTGCCTAATGGTGCGTGCGTCCCTTCCCTGCCCCTCTAGCCCTCCACGCCAGTCGCGATAAACTACCCCTTTTATACCAACTGCACCTTCTAATACATAGGTACAACTTGTTTAGGATTAAACCTCTCATAGACCGGTGCGACGAGACACTGTGACAACGGGTTTTCATAGAAATTCTACTGTGGTTTTGTGTATATATTGTATTTATTGTTTATGGGTAATATTGCACCTACCACAATTTGTCTCTGCATCACCCGAAGGTTGACTGGTAGAAAATGCCTTAAGGCATTAAGTCCGCTTCTGTACTCCTGCGTGCATAAAGTATTAAATAAATAATAAATAAATTCTGCTTAATTTTATAACCAATTTTTATGCTGTTTTCAAAAAAAGATTTTTTTAGTACAACCCAATTTCTACAAAAACGCGTTATCATGGTCGCCGTCTGGGGGAACCTTAAAGCCTGTGCTATATTACAGTTAATTACAAGACCGAACCACCGACTTATTAAGAAGTCGTAGCGCCTAAACAGGCATTGTCTAACGAAGTTTATAAATATGTATTCCGTGTGGATGTCATGCTCGTGTCCTTACATAGGCACTTAGCATGAGAAACGTTAGTGTGTCGCAAACTTACGAGCTTTTAATGTTCCAATGTGTAAAGTGACGTACATTTTGTTGCGCTGCTCCACGGCCAATAGATGTGGTATATTCATAAAGTGACCATTTATTTTTAACTCAAAACGGGACATGGGTTTAAAATAGAATAAATAGTTCTTTATTTGTACAGAAAAAAAAGTTACAAGTGATAATTTTTAAATGATCCTTATATTAACTAACTTAAGTAAGGCATGCAAACGTTTAGCTTAGGTACCTAAAATAATTTTATACGCCAGTTAGCAGTTTAATATTGAAAATTAACCACAACTTGTTAGTGTTCTTTATTTAGAAAAAGTGTAAGTAGCTAAATACAATTAATGTTCACTACAATCACATTGAATATATTGATAATAATTACAAGTATTTTTATTATTAATGAGAAAAATAAAAATCAATCACCGGTTTTATTACAGGAAAGTTCCTCAGACAGGTGTCTGATGAGTTCCATAGTTTTGAATTTTCATGCGTTTTGTAAAACGGGACTATTTGCCCCGGGGCTTTGTCTGGAGATAACGGAACAGATGACCGAAAGAGACTATCCCGTTTAAAACTGGAAGTATGGTTACTTTATATATTCCCCTTTATTTTTCTTAACACGTCTGACACAATGTCAGTTAATAGCCACCATTGGAAGATTAGAATGTAGTTAAAGCATTGAATTTGTATTGTTTTATTGGTCGTAAAATTTGGCTCGGCGCATTAACATTATAAGAACTCAAAGTTCCTTCTGTTCCAGTCATGCGTGCCATGCTTACCACTTCCTGGTTTAATGTTTCAAGTTTGCATTCAGAATACATTAAAGCTAATTTTAGTAATGGCTGAGAATTTAATTACATATTACGGTATTGTCGAAACCCGTTGAACTTATTTTGGTCAGTGTTATGCTTACTGTACAAATACGATAAATCTATATTATCAGGGTGTCTACTTTATGGAATATCAGGGAAGCCCAAAGTGGCCAAATCGAGGGGACGCTGAAAAGTTAGAAAAATTTAAGAATATACACTGAAATTCCCCAGTGCATGAAAATGCCAGATATTAAGTAGTACGTAATTCCTGTTCTAGTATAACCCTCTTTAATCAGATTCTGGTTATTGAATAAATTATTCCAGATTTTGAGTGCCCTACATACATTACATAATTTATTTATTATGACATTTTTAGGGTTCCGTAGTAAAACAATAGTTTCACTGTACATCCGTCCATATTTTTACTTGTCTATTGGCATCGTATAAGATATTTTACGTTTTTCTATTTTGGGACCCGTTTGCAAAATATAAATTGTAAAGTGAAATTACCACATAGGGTTACCTAAATAAGAAAAAAACAGAACCGGCCTTATAGGATCACTTTGTCGTCTGTCTGTCTACGCGTATACGCGTGGAGGTATCGAGTTGTAATTAAAACCATATGCTCAGTTCTGCGGTCCCTTGAAGCTGTGAAAAAATCAAACTTCTAAGTTATCGAATAAAAAGATACGGCCGTTTATGTCGCAAAAAAAAAACGTATATTTCAATACTCTCAAAGGAATCAAAATTCATAGGGTACTTCCCGTTGACCCAGAATACTGAAATTTAGCATAAAGCAAGGTCTTATAGCACAGGTATAGAAATAGATCTGAAAACAGTAAAGTTGTTACCTACGTCACAAAATAAAAATACTTTTTTGCAATTTGGAAAGATCTTCGAGACTCCATTCGGGAATTGTAGTTTGTACGGAACCCTCAGTGCGCGAGTCCGACTTGCACTTATACACATACATTGCATATGACATGTGTCCCGACAAAAATTTTTTTTTTTCGGTTTCTGCTTCAGTTATAAGAACCCTACACCTGGCTGTAAAATAAATATACTTTTGCTATAAAATGATAAAAACTTGGTCAGGGATTTTTTTTGATTATTAAGCAGTGTACTGTAGCCTGATCGGAACACAATCTAATTTTGACTTAGTTCTAGATTTCCAACCTGTAGGTATCTATAATGTTATAATAAACAGAACAGAGTATAAAGACAATTTTACACGAGCGTAGGGGGTTGATTTAATTATGCGATACCATTACAGTTTATAATCTGTTCATGTCAGTGGCTGGAGGCTGGCGTCGTCTGTAACAGCCTTAATGCGTCTCACACCACCAACTAACTGACTCTTAATTATTTAACAACTGCTCGGGTTGGCGTACGCTGCAATTAAATAACGTTATTAGCAGAACATTGCTCTTTGAGAAAAGATTAATTTGCAAATGAAAATACAGCTTTCGTATACATATATATTTAGAAGAAAATGATACTCTCTGCAAGGTTTCAAGCACTTGGAGAAGTTAATTTGAATATTACGAATTAGTTCAAGCTCAATTCCAAGTAATGTCTGAAAAAAAAATCTAGGTAATAATATTATAAAGCTGAAGCTGTCTTTTTGTTTTTATGCGGTAATCTTAGGAACTGTTAATTCGAAATGAAAAATACTTTTAGTGTTGGATAGCTCATTTATCATCGGGCGCTATGATCCATGGAAGCGGAGCAGTAATAAGAGACGTGGGCGGAACCGCGGGGAACAGCTAGTCTATACTCGTATTACGGCTTAATACATGCATATTATTATAGAGAAGATACGTGAATATAAATAATTTGTAACTCCCATACAAAGCTGGGGCGGTCGCTTATAAACAAAATTAAATCGCCTAGGTACCTTCTAAATGATTCAACGTTGTACAACGCTTTCCAAGAGTATAATGCTTGGCAACCAGGTTAAAACGATATCAATCCAATATAGTTCGAATAGGTATATTTATACATATATTAATCACGAATTCTACCTCCACTAAGTATCCCTACTTCTCTTGTGGAATTTTCTCATCTGATGAGCCCCATTAAACGTACTAATTGTAGGTTAACGTCCACTTACGTGTTGATTGCCTCTCCAGCCCATAATTGTGTAAACAGTAATTATTTTTAAATGTTCTTGCTACTTATTAATTGCTCACCATATTAAACTAATGTGTTTATAATATGCTGTTGATCTCATTTCTTAATATTAGTGCGACGAGGTGCGTTTTAAACATCTAAAACATGTGTTTTTATTTTTTCCAGAAATTACCTTTGAGCGCGCTGAGAAATATTGCCAGAACTTAATCTGCTTGAATTTTCAAATCTCTACGAAAAAAGAGTAAAGTTAAAGTTGGGGCATTGAATAAAGGATGTTAAAAGCAATTTACAGCAAAGAAAAATAAATAACACTCCCAAAGAGAAACCTAAATAAAATCGCCATTTAAATTGGACCAGTTCTGCACTAACTCGTGAAGAACCACAAGAACCCACTTTACAAAAAACTAAAAGCGGTTTTCAGAAAAATTAAGTCCAATGATTGAAATCGTGACTGAAAATTGTCACGTACTAGAAAACTTATTGATCCAAAAGTTCAACACTATCTGCCTAGCTTCAAATTTTTTAGCACAATAAACTCTAGGTTTCTAAGCAAAAAATAATGTTTGATCAAAAAAATAATACTTGTTAAACCTGGCGAAATATTTATGCGTGGAAATCTGTGCGGTTGGCGTGCGCTATCCATTTATAAATGAAGAATAATCCCCGGAGCATAGACGGTGGTAAATGTGCCGTGAAAACCCGAACGCGGCGGAGCATTTTTCTCATGACAAAAGCTTTGGAGACAGCTCACGTCTGCCGCTACTCGCACACGTACCGACTACCGACGCACGCCAAATTACATACACCCTGTATGAACACGCTGATATAGCACAGATACAGAAAATACACAACCTTTTGTAGGTTTTTATCTATCCTTATCCACCCTGACAATTTTTTTCTTCAACTCAACTGACACAAATCTTTATAATACAAGCTTTATTATAGCATTTTGAGCTAAACATAAAATTCGTTCTCATCACTTTTTCATGGGAAAACACAGAACAATAGTCTATTTACCACTTTATCTACAAGAATTTGAGGTTACTGGTTTTTGTTCGGATTTATTACTGAATCATTAGTCGCGTGCCTGGTTACTTCGATGTGGGAATTATTCACATCGCTTATCGCGTTGTCGTTCGGAATACATTACTTTGAGCCTCAAAATTCATTATAAAAATCTGTCATCTCCCCTTGTAGGAGGGGAAACTTAATCAAACTTAAATTCGGTCGATAATATAAACAGCAAACTTCGTTCAGAGATAAGTAAACGGATGGAAAAGTCGTTAGGGGAACGAGTTTTAATCCCGGGGAGAGCGTATCGACGCTATTTAATCACGTCTAAATATGGTAAAAAAATGTTGGTGAGGTATCACGCCACGTTATTGTCATTCATAACAGGCGGGAGGTGGCAGGGGGTAGCGGGCGCGACGGGGCGGCGGAGTAGTGTGAGGGCTCTCGATCAAGGCTCGGATACCGGTTAAATTTTCAAACCGTTATTATGTACTTGGCAAAAAAACCTTTACATTAGGTTTCGTTCGCATAAACCGTTTTTTTTAAACCGGTTTTTGGAAGAGTATTTACATAAAGGTTTTTTCGAATTAAACGGTTTAGAGCAATAAAAACCGGTTAATACGGGCGTACGATAAACAAACGTCCCGCGCTGTTCACAGTTTTTATTCAATGTGATCGGTCTTACTGAAATGTTACCAATACAAATAAATTAAGGAAAATAAGAGCGAAGTTTTATTTTAAATTCAGGAATCTACTACTAATCTGCACAAATAATTACAATTTTTCTTACGGTTAATTTGATATTTTTACCTGATGAGTGGTGCAATTAGCTCTTTGGTGCCGATTTTTAAAAACAAAGGTGCAATGACGATGATGATGTTGTTGATGATGGTGGTGGTGGTGGTGGTGCTTGAGTACAATAATTATAGAGGAATAAAGCTAATGTCACATACTATGAAAGCCTGGGAGAAAATTATTGAAAGGCAATTGAGAGAAGAGAGTGAAATTTTACAGAACCAATTCGGTTTTATGCCGGGTCGGGGTACAGCGGATGCCATTTTTGCTATACGCCAGCTATGCGAAAAATACGGAGGTGCGCATAAAAACTTGCACATGGTATTCGTTGACCTCGAAAAGGCATACGACTGGGTACCTCGTGAGGTTCTTTGGTGGGCCCTTAAGGAGAAAGGTGTGCCTGGGAAGTAACTATGTGCAGTTGATCCGAGCGATGTACAGTCGATGCAGTACCCACGTGCGGTCTACAGTGGGCACCACTAGCAGCTTCAATGTGGCTGTCGGCTTACATCGAGGGTCGGCTCTCAGCCCTTACCTCTTCCTGATGATAATGGACGCTCTGACGTCGGACATTCAGGAAGAGGCTCCCTGGTGTATGCTGTTTGTCGATAACATTGTGTTGGTTGCCGAGAGTGGCCTAGAGGTCAAGAACAGATTGGAGGTGTGGTGGCACAGACTGGAGAGTGTTGGCCTGAAATTGAGTAGAACCAAAATGGAATACTTGTTCTGCGATTTCGGCGGTCTCTCCAATCCAGTGGCTTTAGCTCTCGCTAGAACGCCCATACCGATCTGCTCCGACTTTCGATACCTCGGGTCGCTCGTCTAAGGGGATGGTGAGGTAGACCGGGACGTAACACATCGGACCAACGCAGGATGGATGAAATGGCGACAGGTCACGGGAACAACATGTGACCTACGGATGCCCCTCAAATTGAAGGGTAAAATCTACAAGTCCGTGATAAGGCCTGTCATACTGTATGGATCAGAATGTTAGGCTGTGAAAAAGACGGATGAAAAAAGATTGCACGTAGCAGAGATGAGAATGTTGGATGGATGTGTGGTGTGACGAGAATGGATAAAGTGAGAAATGAGTATATAAGGGGAAGTTTGAAAGTGGCGGCAGTGACTAAAAAATTTAAAGGGAATCGTTTGTCTTGGTATAGTCATGTGAAGAGGAGGGATGAAACGCATGTTACTAAAAGAGTTATGAGTTTACATGTGGATGGATGGAGAAGAAGACCAAAGAAAAGATGGATGGATTGTGTGAGAAGTGATATGAAAGAAAAGGGAGTTAGTGATAGCGTGACGAGTGACAGGACAGAATGGAAGAAAAAAAACGTGTTGCGTTGACCCCGAATAAAACGGGACAAGGGCAGGAAGATGATGACAAATATTTGGAAAAAGAATAATTTAATGCTTTTCAATATATCAGTTTCAGTTTCCAGTTTATCAGTAATCAGTCTTCTAGTTTACATATTAAGTACAATTAGGTGGCTTAATTAAAAGTAATAGTAAAACTATACGTTAGTCTAGCTCAATAGTTTAATCGTTGAACAAGTGAGACATTTTTCCCAGTTGGTCCACTTGGTACAATTCCTTTTAACGTTTGAACTTCTGAGACAAAAAAGTTGAACTGTCCCAGGTAAACGGAGTCGTCCACAACTTCGAGTGTAGAGTCTCCGATCTTGATAGGAGTGGGTGCTACATGGATGTTTACCATGACTTTGGTTTTGTCCATGTTCATTTTAAGTGCCACTCTTTCGGAAGCTCTACTGAGGTCACCGAGCATTGTACTGAGCTCCTCCGTAGTCTCAGCCATGACTACTATGTCGTCGGCAAATCGATGGTGAGTGATGTGCTAGCCATTGACATTTATGCCTAGTCCTCACCACTCCAGAACCTTGAAGACATCCTCCATTGCGGCCGTGAACAGTTTCGGAGAAATGACGTCTCCTTGCCTCACACCCCGCTGCAAGAGGATAGGTTTCGAGGTCTGGTCCTGAAGTCGGGCTGACATGGTGGCGTTTTTGTATAAACACTTCAGCACTTCGATGTACCGATAGTCAATCTGGCACCGTTGAAGAGACTGCAGTACAGCCCAAGTCTCGATCGAATCAAAGGCTTTCTCGTAGTCCACAAACGCTAAGCAGAGAGGCTGATTATACTCCTCAGTCTTCTGTATAACCTGCCGCAGTGTATGTATGTGGTCCACGGTGCTGAAGCCTTTTCGAAATCCGGCTTGTTCGGGAGGCTGGAAGTCGTCGAACCTGCGCGCGAGACGGTTCGTGATGACTCTGGAAAACAGCTTGTAGACATGGCTCAGAAGTGAGATGGGCCTGTAATTCTTAAGCAGGGTATTGTCACCCTTCTTAAAGAAGAGTACCACCACACCTCTGCTCCATGCCTGTGGCGTTTTTCCCTCGAGTATGACGGAATCGAACAACTTTTGAAGTGCCTTTAGGACCGGTTTTCCACCCGCCTTCAGGAGCTCGGCCGTAATTCCGTCCTCACCCGACGCCTTGTTGTTCTTCAACTACTTCAGAGCCACCCTAATCTCGTACAGGCTGACGTCCGGGATATCTTCGGTATAGTGTCGAGTCAATCTAGCTCTTGGGTCGTTTGCTAGATTTGCAGTGGGTTCGGAGATTGACGTGTACAACTGTCCATAAAAAGCCTCGATCTCTCCCAGAAGTTTCGATTTGGCGGATATGACTCTGCCATCGTCGGTCTTCAGTTTCGTGAGCTGGCTCTGCCCAACAGACAGATCTCGTGCAAATACTTTAGAGTCCTTATTCCGCTCAATCGCATCCTTAATCCTCTCGGTATTAAATCGGCGAAGGTCGCGTTTCAGAGACTTTGAGATCAGTTTATTGAGCTGCCGATATGTGCACGCATCATCTGAAGACTGCAAAGTCATCTCACGCCTCTTCTTCATAAGCTCGAGAGTTTGATCTGACAGCTTCTTGTTCTTTTTTGTACAGTGAGCCTTGAAAAATTTAGACCCGACCGTATGGACAGTTCCCACGAACCCATCGTTATTTATATTCGTCCACGGAGCTTCCTAGGCACTCGAAACGATTGTGGAGTTCGAGCTGAAAGCTCTCGGAGTTTTGGATCTGGATCTGTGCTGGACGGAGCGTAGACTTCACCAGTCGAGACCTTTCAAGCTTAATATTGATATTCAATGTGCCTCTTACCATGCGGTGATCACTTCCAGTTTTCACCGCATTGATCACGGAGACATCATTGAATATTTGCTTCTTCGTCGACAGAATGAAGTCAATCTCATTTCTAGTTGCACCGTCGGGACTTTGCCAGGTCCACCTCCTATGCTCACGTTTTTTGAAGAAGGAGTTCATCATGTAGAGGCCTTCCTTCTCCATAAAACTAGCCGGTAGGTGTCCCCGGTGATTCCGACGTCCAAATCCAAATTGCCCCACTCTCAGCTCGTCACCATCTCGTTTGCCCAGTTTCGCTTTGAAGTCCCCCATGACCACGGTGAAGTGGGTCTTAAAACCATGCATGGCTCTGGATACATCCTCATACATGGTCTCTACTTCGTCGTCGGGGTGCGTCGAGGTCGGGGCGTAAACCTGTATGACCTTCAGCTAATATCTTGGCGATATTCTGAGTATAAGGTACGCCACCCTGGTCGACACACTCTCGATCTTCACCGATCAATATCGTAAATTCGTAAGTACGTCTACATACCACGCCGCTATACGCGGCATCCTTTCAAGTAGTCACAAGTTGCAACGCGTTACCCGACATGCCGTTCGTCGAATAAACCGGTTAATTTAGGTTAAAATAAAGTTCTTAAAACGTTTACGTTCTTATGAAAAGTTCGGAGGAAAACCGAAATAAACCGGTATTAACCGGTATTTTTTAAACCGGTTCCGAGCCTTGCTCTCGATAGCGATAGCTGCGGGATCACGCCGCCGCCGCGCCGTAACGAGGGAACAGTTAGCTCGAGCGAAATGTTTGTACAGGTATGTCTCCGACTAGCGGGGGACGAATACGTAATTAAAACTCGCGCCACATCAATAATACATACAACCGACGACTACAAAGTTACAAACCTACTCAAACTTTATTTATTAATTTTTCCCCGCGATTTGCTCATTTATCTACGCTTTTTATTACAAAATACTTTATAAAGAATTAATAACGATGTCGTTTTATATAGCGTAGTTAATAAACAATCAACTACATAGTGCAAGACATGAACGTAATCATTAGTTCCAGCTAAAGGTTTTTCTAATAGTACGCAATTAATTATTTCAGCACAAAATGCGAGGAGAAAAGTCGCGGTGGAAACACACATTAATGATAGATTCTAAAAGTTTTTATTGCTTTGAGGGAGAGGATAGGTACGTCGTTTGTCAGACGGACGAGGGTTCACCACCAAGTCTAACGCTCGGGGACAGCTTTTCAGGTCACTACGTGTACATTTATGTACAATCACACTTTTATATTCTTTGACATTTGCATGGGAAACACCTACATAATAAATTCTCGTTTTTTAGGTCTCGTCTGTCTTGATTTTTCTGAAAAACTGTGCTAAATGTTTTTGTCTTTAATAGGTTTAGCCCGAAGTAATATCATCGCGCCAAGCAATTAATCACCAATTTCAAATCGCACTTTTTCGCTGTTTTTTAATTAGCGAGACAGCAGAAACGTATTTTAAAACACTTGCTAGACAAATCTATTTTTAATCATTCGAGCATAAGACGTGTAAATGCCTAAATGGAAATAATTTCAATTTAAAAAATCCCTTTTTGTAAAAAGCACTCCCAACTAAGTGGCGCTCGCCACCTTTTGACACACAATAAATCACAGCCGTGAGCGGCCAATAAAAAATATGTTCCACCCTCGGCGAAAATCCAATTAATTTTCGGCGGTTAAAAAAAGAACCTGCCCGTCCGAGCGGAAAAAGCTTGGGCGTAGTGTGCGAGCCACAAGCGAACAGCGGGCAGGCAGGCGGAGGCGACAGCGAGAGCGGGAGCGGCTAGCGAAGCGAATGATGGACGCAATAGTAACTTGGATGCATGTAAAAATAAGAGGTAAACAACGGAAATGGGCATAGCGATAAGATGTTGAAACATAGTTGATGCGCTTGGTTGGAGAAGCGAGCCAGTCCAAAGAGTATAGGAATAATAAGGTTAAACGAGACGAGATAGGAACGGAAAGTGCGGGAAAACAAGAAAAGTGGAAAAAGGGGAATAATGGAGAAGGAGTAATCAATTTCGCTCAGTCGCCGCCGCCGGCGAAGCTCTCATTTAAAATTTAAAATATCGCGGAACGGAGGGGTCCCGTGGAGGACTTTTTAATTTGCCTTGGCTTCGGTTTAAAAATGCACGGAGCTCTGCGGTGACACATCAATCCACTTTGAATGTTGACGCTGAACTAAAATACATTACTCTTTTAAAAAACAATACACTTTAATTTGATTGTGCTGTTGCTTGAATTTCGTTTTATTTAGACACAAAGCGGAGGTTGATTCTGTTTAAACGTTGTAGATTTTAATTAGTGTCCTACCGTAGTTGCGGTTTTCATTTCAACCTTCGGCCAAGAATGGACCATTTGGCTTTGCTTTAATTTGGTCTATTCGCTATTTGTGGATGTTTAGCTGCTTTAAACGACTTGGGGGTACTTCGCTCTAGGAGTTGATTTGTTTGGAAAGTAAATTGGTTGTAATGTTGGTTTTTCTGATTGTTGCAGCAACAAAGGCCAGACCTGCCGCGGCTGCTGCAGCAGATGCACGCAGCGCATCTGCCCGCACACGGTGCGCCTCCCCTTCCACTGCTGGGTCAGGGTGCCCTGCCCCCTGCTGGCCTTCTAGGGCTCGGCGTGCCTCACCACCCTCTCTCAGTACTAGCAAAACCTCCAGATTTACATCGACCAGATGACAAAGGAAATGGTAAGTTATACCTTGTCTTTGAAAATTGTCTTGTTGCGTAAACTATCGCAGAAAGTCCAATAGAAAAAAGGATTCCTGACTAACCCACTGTATAAGTAACGGTTCGATATAAAGATGAATATTTAAAGATGTTGTCGCGTATTTGTGTGTTCGCCTTGTTTGCTTTGTGCCTCTGGAGACTATTAGTGCCCCCCTCCCCCGCGGCTCGCAGTCGGCCCCCACCGCCCTCCGCGGCAGACGTCTCCGATCCCACTTCTGTTTCAATATTTACAATCTTCGAGTGGCTTTTTGAACTCACTGTTTGCGTGTTTTCGGATCGCTGACGGCTACGGCTCGCCCGATATTACTTTGAGAGTATGAATAAGTCAATTCTCCGAACCGGTAGGTATGTATCTACGCGCGTGTTTGGACAGAATAAGTAAACAGAGATGTGGAACAGATTGGTGGAAAACATTATTCCTGTTAGTCTGTTATATTCATCAAACAAATAGGCACTTTATAATTCGAGGGCATACTGAGTATTATTCATATCAAACAACGGAGAGTGTTTCCAGTTTTCACGGTAGCGCGAGTAATCCCGGCGCGGCGGGGACGAGCGCGCCACAAATGAAAATGTAACACAGAAATGGATTTGGAAGCCGCCCGTCGCTACGGTTAATTACAAAAGCAAGCGGTAATCTGCGCTCCGGGATGTTCCGGCTTAGCGCCCCCTGCCACCCCACGCCGCGTGCCGCCTGCCACTTCCCCGGCTAATTTGTGCCATTATCGGTGTACTGATGTAAGAGTTACCGCGCAGATGGCCCCCCCGCACCCGCCCCCCTCGCGCCCCTCGCCCGCACCTTGCCAGAGCTCAATTAATTATTCCTTGCTGGTGTGAGCGTCGCGTGTTTTAGTCAATTAGTAACGTAATTTTGCGGCTGACTTGAGTGTGTGCGGTCACGGACCTATACGTAAGTCGCGCTCTAACCGAGTTTCATCCGCGCGTTGCATTAGTGCAAATAATAACCGGCCTATTCGATGTGTCAGAGCGATAATAATGTATGACTGTATGAATATTAAGTAGCTCAAAAACATGTACCTATGTATAAAACCTCTAATTTGTCTGTTATGATGTGATTGCATTGTTTTGAATCGATGTGCACGAAGCGTTCATGCGCAGCCGGCCAATGTAGGGGAATAGCCGGCCAATAATTGAGGCTATTGCGTTTAAATTAATTGTGGCAATACATGCAGTACTAATACGGCGTCTGGCAATATGTGCGTAGGTACATATGTAGCGTACGTGAATAGTAATAGGATTGGCTGCAATTGCTCACAAACTTGAGACGAATCAGGCGGCGGAGATAATGCCTTTGATGTAAGCAATACTCCGTAACTATGGTGGTGTTATGTACATATGTAAACTACTACGGATTTGCTGTTTGGATTAAACTGTAGCCACAGATTCTGATGGTGATGGTCCATGGTAGTAGGCATTGCAATAAGGACATAAAATTAAGGAAACCCAAACAAGTTTTACGCTACAAGTTCATTGATCAACTAAGTTTATTCAAATTTGACGATTACCAGTATTTACTGAGTAATTGACACCTTTCAAATAAGTAAACGTAAAGTAATTGACAAAATACATATTCAATTTTAAAGAGGTAAACCACGCATCGAATAGATGAACACGCACTAAACAATTCAAAAGTTCAATAACATAGTCTGCTAACCATGTAACGTATCTAACTTGTAACTATGTAAGTTCAACTTAAACATAGCCTGGAAGTTCCAAGTTCTCGGGTTACGGTGAACGCGACTATTTCGGGCACAATGGCGGTGTCGTTAACTCCGCCACTATCGCTCCGTGAATAGTCACGATTGATACGTGCTGACGAGACCGGGCTAATTCCGCCAGGGGGATGATAGCCACAATAGTCTGCCTGAATTACATGGGTTTGGGATTTCGCTGGTTGCGAGACAGTCTATGTGGTGACGCTTGAGGGAGGTCCATGTCCATCTGTGGACGTCTTTTACCTACAATGATGGGTAACTGCCCCGATTTCCAAGTTGTAGGTCGCGGGTTCAAACCCAGTCAGGCGCGTTATTTTGTAACTTTTTGAATGTCCTAGAACCAAAAAATCGAAGACATGTGACATCCAAAAATTCGCACTGTGCCCGCGTGGTGGCTTACAGCCCATTCCCTCTCCAAGAGAGGAGGCCTGAGTCCCAGCAGTGGGAACGTTACAAGGGTTTAGGTGACTGCCCGAAAGCTTCTTTAGGACAACCCCGTTATACCTACCAGGGTTGCTGCATAGCTCTAAAGAGTTACCGTAACTGGAACGCATAAGTCAACTGGAGAAACAGGTCGGTTTATGTCAGTAAGAGTGTAAAGTCAAGATTTCCCACCTATAAAAAAAGAAACTCTATCTCTTAAAAGTGTTGGCATGAAGAAGCTACTAGTGACCAGCCCAGGCTGCACTTGGATGCAAATTATACAGTTCCATCAACCTTCCTTTACTGCTCTTTCTATTTATAAAAACCACATCAAAATCAGTTGCGTAGTTGAGAAATTAACCTAAACCATAGATATCAGAAAGGAGTACTGTATTTTTAAACCATAGATAATAATATTCCACAACTTTCACATAACGCCATCTAGTCCCATACTAAGCAGACCATGTGTTATAAGTACTAGACAACTGAGAAACATACGTATATTTCTAAATAAATACATATTATAGATAAATTACACCCCGATAGAACAAATTATTGTGCTCATCACACAAACATTTGTCCTGGGTGGGAATGGAACCCACGACCTCCGGCATAGCAGTCAGGGCCACTGACTACTAGACCAACAGGCCAGTCAAATAGATGTCACTGTACTATTGTTTTATATTTCTATGGTATAAACAGAGCAACTCATTTGTTGTTCTGAACAAGGGTTGCCAGGGAGCATGGCAGTCTACGAAGAGTAATGAAGGTTAATTACTTGACTTGACACCATCAACAATCAATCAAAATATCATTTAGTTGTTATGAACAAAGATCCGTGAATTGTGTTCGAGGCATAAGTGGCTCCTAGCAGAAAACCAGCGTTCTAAAATTTGTTATATAATATATGCTGAATTAGGCTCCTTTTTTGACCTTATACAGTTTTTTTTTTTCATATTTATTGTAAGTTTTAATAAGTTCTTGTGTGAGGTTTAAATAATCATTTTTTTCTTTCTTTTAAAGAGTGTTAAACGTGAATAGGACTTTAAACTTAGAGCAAAACTGAGGTTGCATTAAAAATATTCAAATAAGGTATTAGTTCAGTAACTATTGATATTGATACCTTATTTGAATATTTTTAGATACATTAACCCTTGGGTTAATGTATCCAGTTCCGAATCATAATTTAAAACGTCTGATCCTCAATTATACGAAGGTTAAAACTACTGGAATAGTAAACATACGGCACTAGTTAATATTCCTTCCTATTGTATTGTGTCGCTCTGATATCGATCATTTATTAGTATTCAATTTGTATCCACATTACTTTTCTATAAAGCACAATATATCCACATCGGGTACCTAATATAGCATTATTCTGTGGGATTGTCCGGCGACGCTAATTCCGCCAGTAATATTGTTTCCAATTATCTCAGAGTTAGCAACATATGATAGACCATTGTCAAAGGTGTTAGCTGACTAAATTGGTGGCTAGGCGTTGATTGATAACTATACTCAATATACTATTGTGAGATTTAGATCAGTAGTCCAATGCGTGGATCTAAAAGAGAAAGTCTATAATCTAACGCTATCTGATCCGTTAATCACCAGTCATTCGTGAATGAAAAGAAAGTACTTCCATCGATATTTAAATTAAAATATCAATCAGTCGGGGTTATTAGTAGTCTATTATATTAAATTATCTTCAATAAAACTAACCTATCACTAACAAAATTGTTATTTTGTAATTGGTGGAAGAGTACATTAGTGAGTCGTTTAATAAGTAAACAGTAGCTGATATAGTGTGTAACAGCATTAAGGTGTCAGGCCGGGGGTGTCGTGACGAGCCGGCGACAGGCCCTGCAATATTCATCGAGCACTTTACCCGGCTCCTCATCGTATCCACCTCAATTACACTCACACGTCCCCCTCCCACTCACATTGCTTGTATAAAACAAACATACGACTGCTTCGTATTTCCTATTTCCAGCATATATTTGTTTGCCGGGTATAGACTAGGAAAATCTTGTCTCTGATTAAGAGATCTGATTCTCAAATTGTAAGAGCTCTCATTATTAACAAGCTCACAATTCTCATCTTATCTCAAGCGATTGCCACCTAACTGCATAGTTCTGTCGTACGCAACAATTAGGGAAATTAGGCTTTCGCAGAATTGATGCTGGTTCTACGTATGAATACCAAGGCCGATCTACTTCGCATAATCTCTTATTAAACCCACAATTCAAGCCTTGAACCATTCGAATCATTACACTATAATTGCGATCAATTAATGCTGCGGTTAACGCGCCATTCCTATGTGTAATATAATCCAGCTAACTTATCCCACTTGGTTGCAGGTATCAGTTCAGCAGAGGAGCGACATGTGAGTATAGAATAACTTTTTCCAATTTCGCCCGAGTTGTTAAAATTCCGACGGCTGAAAAATTCCCCAACAAGCGTAGCTACGTACTCGTAGCTATAACGTATGTACGTAGTGCCTTTTCCATTTGGGAATGTGAACGTGGAGAGTAGTGTTGCGCTCGAACACGTTGATTTCATAACACGGCCCTGACTGAAACAAGTGGGTGGTGCTGGTGCAAGTGGCGCACCCCGCGCAGGGGTGTCACGCTACAACGTTAACGTGCCGCTCAGATAACATCTTTATTGATGTTACATTCAAATTAATTTGTCATGTCATGTCAGATTTTTGACACGTCAAGACATGATTTAGCTTGTGCCTTTATGTAAATATTCAATAAAATCATTCAATAAAGCACGTGTTGTTTTTAAAATCATGTT
The DNA here is from genome assembly GCA_905147345.3 of Mythimna impura. Taxonomy (NCBI): domain Eukaryota; kingdom Metazoa; phylum Arthropoda; class Insecta; order Lepidoptera; family Noctuidae; genus Mythimna; species Mythimna impura. Next base: position 17,520,855 of record LR990356.1, on the reverse strand, counting down.
TGCATACCATCTGTTTCTAAACAAACATATCCGAAAGCACGTCACGTCATCCTTGTATCCGTTATTAACTTAGGCAGCTAAAACACACGAAATTGGGGTTCGCCCCCAATCCCCTTAGGGACTCGGGGCCTGGCTCTGTCACTCCAAAAGGGGGAATGTCCGAGCCGAAACCGTACCTTGCCTACACTTAACTTATTTGGGATTTGCTAGCGTGATCGTATAAATAGCAATTAATTAATCCTATGATGCAATCCGTTTTGTGTAACTTAGTTCTAACTTGATCATATTATCAACGATTATGAATATCAGCATTTGCTTCATGTTTGTCTGATCGCGTTGAACTGATTGTCAGAACAGGAAAACTGAAAAAAGTGTAGTTGTCAACCCTGTAGTAAAGTGAGCTCGGTCGCGAGTGCGTCGTTCCCGAGGTGTTGCGAATGTCGGCTATCGTGCTACCGGGGGAGAGGGGGTGAGCAGTGGCGCACCGCACAGATGTGCCGACTGCCGAGCGCCCAGAAATGCATGCGAATCGATACGCCGCACCTACTTGTAACACTGTCTTTGTTGCATAACCTACTTTATCACAATGACAACTATTATTCACTTTTGCCTTTGACAATGTCTGATCGTTAGTGCATTCCATCGTGTCGATGACTCCTTAGGAGGGCGTCCTGTTCCGGTAGGATGATGCTTTTTCTAAATCAATTAATGTTCCTTCCATATCCTGAATTAATGACGAGACGTTTTTATGGCTGAAATTGAAACAGGCACATTGAAGTAATCCAGTCATGGCCTAGGCATAAACTTTATCTATTCAACCAGTAGCCGTTCCCCCAGACACTAATTCCACTTGACTGCGAAAACATAATCAGTCACGTAGCGATCACATTACTGCACATCAGCTCGTACCGCATACTTTAACAAGTTTGTTGGAAAACTTGGGTGAGGTGAGTGAGTTTATAACTCGACGACAGCATGTGAAGAGTTTATCTTGCAGTGTGACCCCGATACGGCGCGGCTGTGTTGGCAGTCCGCTCACGGAGCCGTCGATCTGTGCAAACACGCGGCGAGCTGAGTAATGCACGGACGCGCCTTACAATTTGAAACGAGGGGGTTTTGGGTGGCGGGGGCGAGGGGGGGCGGCGGCAGGAGTGCACTCCGTAATAAAGTTTACATAAACCGAGCGCGTCTTGGCTGCGGCTGCGGGGCGTCGGTTACACTCGACCGAGCCGCCGAGCCCGCCAAGCCGCGCCCGGTGTCCACACTATGTTTTTATTGCGAATCACGAAGGTGCTACACAGTTGCAGGCACGTTGTTTATTTGCAAACATCGCGCGCCGTATATTTGATTTTCCGATACATCGGGCCCATGTTTACATTACAGTGTAGGGAAACTTTTCATTTCGATGCTGCTCTGTTTTCAAGCTCTATTTTATTTTTATGATAAACCATGTCGGGTTATAAAAGTTTTGCGAACGCTACCTCAAAACAAAGCATGGTTTTATGTCATGGTATGTATAACTTACCGTTACAAAGTTAATAAAAAGTGTCCGAGTCACCCTCTCGTACCGGCAATTATCACCTAGCGGTCGAACCGTATAATTATCCGTTTATACATAAATTATATTCTAGAAAGGTGCTTAAATTCCCGCAGAATAACAAAGTTTACGACTAGCAATTTACACCGACGCGAAATTGAGCAGCCGCTGTAAGCCTAACAGAGCGAGCCCTTCCACAATCTCATTTGAGTAACATAATAACCGCGGATTTATTTCTGCCGCCCGCTCATTCGCTCTCAAATCGCGCCTAATATTCAATTTGGGCGCCCGAACCACACAAAAACTGCTCGGAGCCGGTTCATTACGCCGCGCATCTCGCCTCTTCATCCTCCTTACCTTATCTAAGCCACTCTGAATAACACACCCCGTGCCACCCCGACCCTGCCCCCCGCACACCACTTCAAGTGGAAAACTCGCAGGGCGAGGGACGCTCAACCTTGTTTAGCATTCTCCTCGACTTCTTTATTTAATAGATACCGAAAAAAACTCCGGTCAGAATAAATTTGCGTTTGTTCTTCGATATGCTGGGGTCGTTGCGTTTTAAAGGTGCGCTCCTTTAATTAAGGTAGAAACAGCGAGTATAAATGACTTACATAAATACAGGCGAGGACCGACTACTTTATTAAACCGTTAAAACAAAAATGGGAGATTTTCCTTTTAAGTCGGTGGGTGGTAGCCCTAGCGGCATGTTTACGCGCGCTGTAACAGCGCTCGCTCGCTTCGCGCCCGCGACAGCCCTCACAATTTATAGCTCGAGACTTTTCTTAATTGGAAAGAATGGCCACTTGTAATTATTAAGACGCCCTAAAGTGAAACAGATTGCGCGGTAGTCGTCCTCTTATTTTACTTTTTACGTTTTATACACCGACGGCTATCTAAAGTAACGGTGGCTTGTTTATTGAAAAACAAAAGTTAGCGCTACTGAAGTGAATGTTTCATGTAATTTATTTATTTATGTTGCTTTCTACTTTGCAGTCATTTCGGTACGTGTACGAGTGCGTGATCTTCCTGTTTATTATAGAGACGCGTCTCGCAATTATACAAATTACACTTCTCGTAGATAGTGTAGATAGATACGGAACTACATTGTGGATAAATGCAAAATTATTGTTGAGCAGTTATCCTCCAATTACTGAGAGATATTTACTTATAGGTTGGATATCTTGAGCTAGCTACTTTGTGAAGAAACGATCAGATAAAGAACAGGTTAAAGAGCAGTTACTAGGTAGTCGCGGTGGATATCGATCTAAGGATTGCACCCCTGCCAGAGGCGCAGGTAGATTGGCCGCGGAACGCTCTGCCTTGTTATTCATGACATTTCGATGAAATTGTGCGGCTTCCAGGAAATTGACTTCGTATTTAAATGGCCACTCTGCACGCCATTGTTGGTTGATAACTAATAGAGCTCATTAAAGGTAAAGTACGTTAAAGTTTCTTTTTCAAGCTGTGGTTGTTCTAATAATAAAACGGGGCGACAAGAACCCTTCCTACATTGTACATGTACGTGACGTCACCACATGTTATCCAATTCGATTCTGAGAGCATTGTTATAATATTTGGCAAGGTAGCGGATCCTTGGGTAATCCTATACATGGCTTCTGTTCAGTCGCTTGCTGCTTGAGTCCCGGCTAATGTCTCGGAGCCGAGGCACTGTACTTAATCCCCCTACACTGTGCGTCTCTTGATAGGGAATAACACATAGATTATGTCGGTGCATCCACATTATTCCGCGCGGATTATCTGTCGTGTCGTGCAGTCAGGGCCTCTGTTTCTAACTTGAATTTATAATCTGCCAACGGAATTAATCAAGACTTAGTCGGGTAAAACACTCGTGGACGGGACGTGAATTTCTCATGATAGTCTACGTTCATTTAGAACAGAACCGTATTGTAGCTTTCTTATCCTTACATATTTATAAAACATAGTTCAGACCCCGTCTGTATGTTCGTGGTAAACTCAATAACTACTGAATAAATTTTCATGCGGTTTTTACCAATAGACAGTGTGTTTCGGAAGGTTTAGGTGTATAATACAGCAAATTTCAAATATTTTTAATACCTGTGCGAAGTTAGGGTGGGACGCTCGTTTGTAATAAATAAGACGATTGCTTAAATTCTTGCAAAGGGCAGGGCAGATACAAAATAAATAAATCTTCAATTGCTATTAAAGCTAACAACTTGGGTTCGTTTATTGAATTCCTAAAATAACAATACTTACGTAGCTACCTGTTGTAAACTTGGTCTGAGAAGGTAATAATCCACCTACTCGTGTACGAGCAAAAAGTATATCGAAATTCTTTTCATAATATCGTTTGTGTGACGATCGCTGGATGCTCAGTGGCGATGCCGGGTGGATGTGTATACGGTGGGTAGGTAGAGGTGCTGTAGGTAGGGTATTGCTCGTCTCGGGCGGGCTTGCGGCTTTGTTCACGATCCGGCCGTATCGCATCGATTTATGCAAGCTTGATCGAATCGCGCCTGCCCCCGTCTGCCCTCCCTCTTGCTTCATAACAATACCTGGCTCTGTCGCTGCATTGTATTAACAGAATTTAATATTCATACTTCATAAACGATATTCGGAATCTGGCGCCTTCTATTTCTTTGAAAGTGGCAACATTTAATCTGTTTATGACAACTTTAGTGTTGGCAATTTCCCATGCTAGTTGGTGTCGCTTTGTCTTGATAACATTTGAAATACCGTATGGGTACAATAACTTAGATAACCTATAAACCTTCAAGTTAAGTGTGTCTGTTAAGCTCAAACTTCAACGTTAATTGATTTATAAATCAACAATATTGTTTTATTATATATTATTCATAGTTTCAGTCGGAGCAGATCGCGTTGATGTAACCAACCGTATGTAACGAATAACGATGCTTCGCTCCCACACGTTCAATATTTCAAATGAAATATTCAATAGATATTGCATCCGACGACTCGATTCAAAGGTGCTTTGTTATACCAAGTGCGTCAGAATTCAGACTGGATGCCTCTGTACCAATTATCGCGTGTAAAAGATGTGAGACATAAAGTGTTTTTTTTTTCTTAAATGGATTAATATCTTCTATTTATTTTATTAAAAAAATGACAAATTACGTTACACCGTAACTTTTATTTCGATAAAAGTATTGTGTTGTAAACTTCGTTATTTCGCATTTATTTGTGTCATCTACATATACATAGGTTATAGGAGTAGGTACAACAGACAGAATAATAATTTGGTGCTATTGCTAGTAGATAGATAGAGCTGGAAGTTAGCCGCCCGTGTCGTAAACAGTGGATGAGTGTGCGGCGACCGCAGGCTGACGAGGCAGCGCTCGCCGCGCCCGCTCCTGCGGTCGCCGCCGCCTCTGTTGCGGTCGCACCACTATCACCCACCGCGCTCTTTGTCGCCCCGTCGCGTCAGTCGCCCGTCGCCCGTCGCCTCGTGTGTGGCCCGCATACATCGCTACCGATGACGCAACAACACACCACCACATTTATTGCATTCGTTTCTTTCAAATTTTACGACACCCTATAACCACTAAAATCTAATTGCATCCATAATGCTATAACATCTTTACAACACGCTATTACGTGTGTTAATTGTGATTTAATCGCCTCGGACGATGTTCAATAGCGGATAAACTTAATAAAAACAAACCAAGCATGTTTGTTGTTGAGCAAAAAACACGCTAGAGCGCTCGAGTAATTGAAATCGCTGCATGTAATTAGCAGGTAAGATGGGTGCGATAGCTCGCGGCTCGCTGCACGTCTTCATAATTTATCTCAATTAGTCGCCGGCGTAATGAGAGGAAGGGCGGACGCGCCGGCACTACGGTTGCAGTTAGCGTAACAGCGCATTCCGCTAATGGCGGACGGTTCATTTTTATTTAACTCATTGTTTCTCACCGGTCTACAGCGAACTGTTTAGGAATGACGTGTGAGATTAATATTTTATTAAATTACGACCACGTTTGCTCCCAGTTTAGTTATGAAACAGTATGTTTCCTTAGTTAGTAGATATTTAGTAGCAGATTATACATTATAGTATGGACATGACAATAATATGTAGTGTGGTGTAACGGCTGCAGTTGTCTGGCGGCATGTTTAACAATGCGGCGAGCGTGCGGCGTGTTGGTGGCGTCGTGTTGCGGCAGCACGAGGCGCCTGTCGCCGAGCCGCCGTGTCGCCCGGGCGGAGGCGCGCCATAGGCCAGCCTCCGCGAGTCGGCCCCCTTCGTGCTTATCACACATTTACATATGCTTCGCCCGCTCACTGCCGACGCCGTGTACCAGCATCGAAAATGTTTCATGAATAAATTTGTAATCCAATTTGGTCGTTAACTTCTGACTCCGCAAACACGTCGACTCCTCCTTGTTCACAATAAAAACAAACACACTAAACACCAGTAAACAAACATAGGCAATCCGATCGAATAATCTTCGGTTCGCTTAAAACGATTAATCATAAAAAGTGCGCGGGTCGCAGCCCTTTTTCGAGTTTCCTCGTTACGGACTAAGACGAGAATCATTAGGAATTAAATTTCCCCTTTCATTAGTCCCTCAACCCTCGTATAATTCCGGACGCGGAGCAATAACAATATAAATCCCCCGTCGCGCCGAGCGGGGGATTACGGCTTGTCTCGACCCTAATTTAGGGCTGCCCCCGCCCCGGATTAACGAAGTGGCGGAATCCGCTAGGGTTGTCGCTGCGCATAAACTTGTTACGTGTTTAATGTTTTATTGACGGGTGGCTAGGGAGCTCTCATTTAAATAACCGCGCGGCTTCAGCCCCTTTCGCAGCTTCGCGTCGATCCGCAGATTCCACTCGTGTTTCACACGTGTCACATGAAACGTGGACCGCTTGCCGACTGCCCCTGATATAAGGACACACGAGGGATCATTTCCAAGCTGAGTACACAACACTCGCTATGTCTCTAAGTCTCTCAAAGAACTCTTCAAAAGTAACTTGTTTATAGCGTTTCAGTAATTTGTCCTCGTGCCTCCGACCACCCCTAATAAAAGCACACAAAAACTTAAAAAAAAAATCTGCACAGTATTGTTATTTTGTAGACGTACGTTTGTTTTATTTAGGTTTTAATACTTTTGCTAAGATAAGTCTTGTATTTTACTCTAATTATAACCGACTTTAAAAAAAGAAGGTTCCACATTCGACCCGTATGTACCTATGTTAGATTGTCCGCAATTTGTTCAGAAACTACTGATCCGATTTGGATGAGATTTTCGTTATTTTAAAATAATGAATATCTTTGGGGAAAGACAATAGAACTCTTCAATATATTCTCTGTATATCTATGTATTATTTACACGATTTTCTCACGCTGATACGCTGTGAAGGGGTGTACTGATGTATATTATTCATCTGGGTAGATACACCCTTATTTCACAAAGAGAACCATTGTGTAGATAGAGTCGTTAATACCTTACTGTAAAACTTGCTTACTGTTTAGTTTTAGTGGTGGCAAACCATTACTTACTAAAAACATAAAAATAAAAAATAATTTAGTTATTTTTCGATTTTATTGTTTTGTTTTGGAAGTCGATTCTATTTTTTGTATAGAACTTTATTTTATTACAAGCTTCTATTTAACCTAAGTTGGTTAACAACGCGCGTAACACCGGTGCCTCGGGGTTACATTACAAGTTACAACTCACTGCTGGTATACAATTTTTTTAAAGGTCGTTTCGTTTTTTTATTCAAATTATTTTTTACTGCTTTAATCCACGCTATCAAATCGAATCGTTCGTTAAAGCGGAACGAATTCTTTATAGGTAGTTTAAATCCGTTTCGACGCACATATTGCAGTCAAGGCGGAGAAACCTCACGGCGCTGTTCCGCACCCTACTTGATTTAAACATAGGGATCATTACTAACGGAGTCGGCTGTGTCAACACGAATTACTAGCGCGATAAATTATGTTATTATTTTAAAACTAAGGGCATTTTCTAATTTATTTTATGACACTATTATTGTAAAACCGAAAGTCTGCTTATTTGTATGTTTGTTACTTCCTCACGCTTGAACGGCTGAACGGATTTAGATGAAACTTGGCACAAGGGTAGACTAGGTGGGTAGACTTTTTATCCTGGAATGATATGTTCCCATGGGATTATTATTGTCTACTATCACGCGGGCGAAGCCGCTGACAGCTGCTAATAACTTCACATTTTTAAACAAATACATCTCCAATTTAAAATTCATTATGTAACCTTGTAAAGGTACTTTATTTTGTTGATGCCAATTTTCCAAACAAGTTGTCTTTCAGTATGGCGACGAAACTCGATTCCAGGTAATTTATTTAAGTAATTTTACAAAGCGAAGCCGCGTACACCGTATTAAAATTTGCCTCGAGACCGCAAAGTAGACGCAAACACAAAATTAAAGTCGTCGACACTTAAGGGCTTCGTAGTTTCGAGGGGAGTTTCCGTGAAATTTCTCTCGGAATGTCGAAATGGCGGATGAATTTCGCAAGTCAACTCAATTATCGTTTTAATTAAGGCGCCGTGCCACGTGACATTTGTTTGCGTGCGTGAAAGCGATCGCTCCCCGCGCCCCTCCCCGCCGCCACTCCACGCCGCCCCTCGCGCCTGCTCCTGTTAATTGTGCTAATTACTCCTGTAATAGAGCAAGGGGGCGGGTTGAGATTGCTTATCGATGGATTCCCCGGAATTTACTTTGTGTGATACAGCTGCCCCACGGGCCACGGGTGTTAATTTGATATAATTTGTAGTCCACTTGACTTCACTTTGCCTCCACGTACGTATCGAAACTTCTGTTTTGAATAGCCGTTTCACATTAGACGAAGTGGAGCCTTTTAGTAGGGAGCGTCGAGTCGTCGACAGCCGCTCGCGCTCACGCTCGGTTAACTGCAGGTTAACAAACAGTGCGGTAATGAACATCAATTGTATCGGGCAAGTTTCCAAGTGTATTTGTAAGTGCACGGCGGAGTTTCCGCGAGAGCTCGTAATGCCGAGTGGCGCGCTGGCGGCGTAATGGGCGCTGCCAGCAGATTGCGAGCGTGCTGGCCGCGCGCGTCAGCGGCAGTCGACAACGAGCACCGGGCAATTTGGTTATTTGGGGTCGGCCATAAAGCGATAGCGAGCGCAGTAAACGCAATCCTCCACTCGCGACTATAAACTTTACGAGTCACGTAAAAACGCGCTCGAAACGCCGACTCGCTTCCATAAATTTATGCTAATGTATTCTTTATAGGAGTTTAATGTGTATTCAGAAATTCCTCCATTATTTATGTATACGAATGAACCGGTAAAGTTAATTTTAAAGTCGCACAGCACCCCGCGGTTTATGCGCTCGCTGACGATTAATTTTTTGTAACTTTTTTGTGGGCCATGTTTCCGACGAGCGCGGATTCTCGTTTCGGACCGATTAGCGTTAACGTTTTTACGCAGCCTCGGTAGATAGCGACTGGTTTAATGACGCGTCGGTCCTTATGAATGAACTTATTCAATGAGGGCCGTTTTATCGTATCATGAAGCACCACGATATCGTATGTTATAAATTGACATCGTAATGGGACTTAAAAATAAAATGTACGCAATAAAACTTTTCGACGACGGTATCATAAAACGATGTCGTATAAAATTGGTATTCTCGATAAAAGCTGAAAACGTCGCGTGTAAATCACGTAACTTTCAAAACTATTATGCCTGAAATATAGTCCGAACTCAATCCGTACATTTCCGAGCGGCGGGCGGTCTATTTATCTATTTCCCCCGCTTCCGCCCCAGAGCGTCCGGTTAACCGCCCCCCTTCCGGTTAACCGGGCGGCGGCGGCGGCGAGGCGCGCGGCTAAACGGCTCGTCGCGTGACCGCAGACAATAAGCCCGGCCGGCGTTAACAGCGCGCCTGTGTGTTGCCACTTTATATGTTACGTCAGCGACAGCGCCGCGCCGCGCGAAGGCGACGCGTGTGTGCGACTCGCGCGACTCCACGCCAGCCGATAACACAGAATAAGTCGTGTTGTCGGAGCTTGTTCCTCTAGTACTTGTTTAGCGTCGCAGTCTCCTGTCACCCCGCCCCCCCGGCACCCGCGCGACCCTTCGTACCGCGCTCAATTGCCTTTTTCTTGAGGTCGACGCGCGTAATGGGATAAAGTAAAGATTAGCTCTGTTCGCTTTTCCGTTGAAAATAGAAAAGGTTGCGAGACTACTCGTTATTGAGTGTTTTGTTTGAGTAAAGAGATACGAAATAAGCGAATACGTATCCTACCTAAACAATACTCTTTTTATTTTGTTGTTTCTTGTCGTTTGTTATGTTATGTTAGAGTCCTCCATACGTAGTGAATTGCTAATTTATAGTAATGTTAGCGTTTCTACATGTGCACTCACATCGGTAATACACGATGTTTATTTCGTACGCACACATGTTATTACAGAACTTACAGTACTTGTAAAACATAACATAAGAAAACAACTCGAAACATAAATTCCATTTCAATCCATACGAGCCCACATCCAACTATTCGTCAGCCGACCACAAATTCAATCTATTAAATTAACGATTAACCACAAACGATGTACCCTGGAGCGAATGACTCGTATGGGCAACATAAAATCCATCCAATCGAATCCGACACGTCACATTAAGGCATCGAGCGGTGGGTCCTCGGGTCCTCGATATGGCGTCACTTGAAACTCGATGTCGAGTTCTGTGGAGATCGGTGATCGTAAAATTAGGGCTCGAGTACACGCTCGACCCGGCTAACTCGCACCTCGCTCACCTCTCGGCGCTATTAGATAAGGTACGTAAGTACGTGCACGTATATTCATTAGCTATAGGTACGTTGTGTGAGCACGTTGTGTTCTCCACTTTTATATTTGTTGTAACCGCGCCTCCGCGGCTGGTGCCAATAATAAAAGTTTATTGGTACATCTTGCCTATCAAATATCCAATAACGACGGTCGCAATAAGCTGTGTTACTTGTTTATCTAACGCGATGATGGTTTGTCCCGATGTTATTATCTAATTTCGTGCTCATAAAAATCAGGATTCGGACATGAAAGGAGGTTTTATTTTTATGCTCTCACGAGATTATTATTGAATAAAATGTGGGATGTTATATCGGTCAACATAAATTAATCATTAAACTGTGCCAGTACCTTGTAGAAACTACTACAGTGCAAGAGGTAGGCAGAGTTTTAACACGCTTTTGAATTCACAGCAGGCCTGTTGATCGCATCGACGCCATTTAAATCCAGAATTTGAGATTTAAATGCTGTCCTAAGAACCGCACTTTACACGATGAGGCGTTAAATAGATGTAAATCTGTACGTAAAGTATGATTGTGTATGGCGAGCCGTAGCTCGTAAGTCACCGCGGGTGGCGACAGGCCGCCGTCTCTCGAGCAAATTAACAGCCGCTTGCCACTCGCCTCTAACTTAGTGCCTCGTAAAATTAGGCCCGTTAGATCCCTTCAGGCATCGTCTACCCTGCCGAATAGCTTGCTAGACTCCCCGGGGATGTTCAGACTTGAGCCCGGACGGTTTAATGTTCTGCAACACTTATGACACCATGGGTTGTACATTTAAACTTGTCGGGAAAGAGTAATAATGATGGATGAGTTGTATATAAAAACAGATTATACAGAGACTGAGATAATTAAATCTAGTGCGGTTGCAATTTCCGCTACGACACGCGGTACTACGGCGTAGCACGCTTTTGCGTAGCTACGGTATAGAACACCTTGCGGAACTACGGCGTAGCACGCCGCGCGGAGTTACGGCGTAGTACGCCTTCGGAGCTACGGCGTAGTATGCCTTGCTTAGCTACGGCGTAGTAGCATGCCTTGCGGAGCTACGGCGCGGCGTCGCACGCCTTGCAGAGCAGCTGCGATCATGTTACAAAAATACCATCCTATTTATCCGACGCGCGACGTAACTACTCGTATTAACACCCCATATCAAAACCGAATAAATCCGATAGTGATTACGTGTAAAGTGAAAATATAAAAGCGCAATACGCACAGGGTACTATCTGTTTAGCACATAACTGGCCGCGGGCATCCGACCGAATATATTGATAACCCGTGGCTATACATGACTGTACTAGTGTTATTCAGTTGGTGTAGGCAAAAGTATTGCCTTCACATAAAAAAAAAATATATAGTAAAAGGAATTTATATTCCTTTATGGAATAAAATTTTAATAAGGACTATGTTCAGGTTCCCCAAAACCATTTTTATTTATTTTTGCAATACTCAAAAGCTTTATTTTTACGAAGTCCTCATATAAATACTTGATTGTATGAATGAAACATTATTTTTTGTCTGGGAGTGCACCAGATTATTCACAATCACACGCGCCGCTTCTACCTGCAGCATTGCAATCGGGCGGCAGCTGGGCGCGCGCACTAGGCCGTACGCGAATGCGGAATTGCGGATGTGCGCGAAAGTACGGCATGTCAACACGAACGGAATCAGTGAGGCGCGACCGGTCGTTCGTCACGTATATGATTATTTCATTAGTCCGTATTTGCGCGCTCATCCAAATGTTGCGGTCGCCCCCCTCCCCACTCGAGCGAGCCCAGCCCCCCCTTCCCCCAGGGGGCGATGACCACTCCCGGAGCTAATCATGCGGTCAGTTTGTTCTGCCTCAGCGTGTTTTGATATTGATATTGACTGTAGCGTCCGCCTCGCTGCGCGCCGATTTATTTGCGAACAATGATCGATTGATTGCTGTAGGTACGTAAGCTCGCCGTAAACGTTTTGATTATGTTTACCTACTCGTATTTGTTAAACACACAGACCAATACTACCAATATTAATGGGATTGCGGTTTGTTTTTATCGCTTTCTGTTTTTGTTACAGAGAAATTCTATATCACCCGGTGAAAGAGAAAAGTATAGGACACGAAGTCCGGCAGAACCCGATCATAAGAAACTTAAGAAAGAAGAGAAGGACATGGGCCACGTAAGTAGACCATCATCACTCTTCCATTCTGTCTTATAAAAAACGTTGTGCAGGTTCTGCAATTTCGTATTCGTAATTTTCAGGAGTTGGTAGTAGATGATGCTAGTGAGGAGCCTACGTCACCACACAACGGTGCTCCTTCTCCACGGGAGAACGGACTGGACAAACTCCAACCCAAAAAGGAACACCCACCACACAGTCCCAGGTATGTATACCCATCATAATTCTGCACGATGCGAAAACAACACCAAGAATAATAAAAATGTTACATAAAATTACGAAACTTGGGCTTGACACATTACAGTAAAACCGTGGCGGCCCGTTTCACTTGTAATTAACTATAACAAGTAATACATTAGTATGAACACGCTAAGCCTTACGCCCCGCGGCGTTTCCATCGTAATACTCGCCGGCTGCGTTAACTCGCGATAATCGCTCTATCCGTTTAACAGAAGTCCTAGTGAGTAAACTACTTGTACCCGAAAGGTCATTGCACGCCGAGAGACAAGTTGTCCAAGTCGAAAGTTAATCCGCCTCCGCACTGAATCAATTACGTATACACGGCCGAGGTTCACTGGTACTCCCATTAACACCAATCAGATTAGACGCTTTGATGGATAGCGTTCACTTCTCTATACAAAAACTTCCACACATTTTGTTGTACTAAATAAATACATGCTTATGCTACTACCGCCTCTTCGATGTTCAGCAACGGTTTTTATAGTGACTACTTTAGATTCTTTAAAGTTACATTACAACTTTTTTGTGGTTAGATTGATCATCGTTCGATACAATTAGCGGGGCATTTGATAACTCAATTTTAACAATCATCAGATCGGGCACGTCTAGCAACGCGTCGACGCCTTCTGCCAAAAAGCTTGACGAGAAGCCTAGCACGCCGATCTCGAAGCCTGTCACTCCGACGTCGGGGGCGAGCGGGGCGGGGTCTGCGGGGGCTCCGCTGAAGGCCGCGGTGAAGCCCCCGGCGCTGCAGTACCCCTACCTGGGCAATGGGGCGCACGACGCTTATGGGCTCGCGGGGTACTCGGCGCGCGCCGCCTTGGCATATGAGCCGCTGCGGCCTCCCATCGGACCGGCCTCGCTAACGCCGATACCGGGTGGCAAGCCGTAAGTGATCCCAGCTCATATTCGTTTTAGTTGTTCAAAATTTGTTAGAAAATTCGTTGAAACATTCGTTACACTTGTCAAATATTTTGTTGAAAATTTATCAGTCACCATCCCGCTTGCCCAGCGTGATGACATTGGCATTACTCCCCATTTTATCCTAGCAGTGAACTGCGGCTGATGAATCATTACATGTGTACTAACCGTGTGGCTTCTTCATTGCAGGGCATATTCATTCCATGTTTCGGCGGAGGGTCAGATGCAGCCGGTGCCCTTTCCGCCTGACGCGCTGATGGGCCCGGGCATTCCCCGTCACGCGCGTCAAGTCTCGGCGCTCGCGCACGGCGAGGTGGTGTGCGCGGTCACAGTGTCATCGCCCACAAAGTACGTGTACACCGGAGGCAAGGGCTGCGTCAAGGTGTGGGACATCAGCCAGCCCAGCAAAGCGCCCGTCAGCCAGCTGGATTGTTTGGTGAGTGGGTAACTGTCGGCGATTCATGATACTTTGGTATTTTTATTTTGGCCTTTGAATTTATTTCTGTCGAAAAACAGCTATAAAAATGCTAAATTCTAAAGTAATGTTAAAAATATTCTAATCAAATGCAAAACCTATTTTGTTTTTCTAATGGTATTTAAATCTTATCACTTTGCCTGACAAATACCTTGAGAAAAAGATTTATAAACTTGCATCGTTTATTTCAGCAAAGGGATAACTACATTAGGTCTGTGAAGCTGCTACCGGATGGTCGCACGCTGATCGTGGGCGGGGAGGCTTCCAACCTGTCCATTTGGGACCTCGCGTCACCCACTCCTAGGATTAAGGCAGAACTCACTTCGTCAGCACCCGCATGCTATGCGCTTGCCATCAGTCCCGACTCAAAGGTAAGGAAAACAGTTTTGGATGAAACTTTTCCTTCGTCAACGTCATCTCCATAGTAAATGAATAATTGTTGACCTAAACTAGTACCTAAGCTCATCAGAATATATTGCGAGTTACTGGAAATCAGAGCTCCGAACACTCGGCAGTGTCAAAGGTAGGCGTCAGATACATAGCGGTCATTGAACCTCCTACATTTGTTGCATTCTTAATTTAAAAAACGGTTATAAAGACATAAAGCTGTCTTGATTCGACCTCTAACGTGATCCTTTGCATTTTCTAGTAATGAAAAACAGTTTACTGTTTTTTTTTTTCGGGACCCTACTGAGTTATACTCGTATTAGGAAACCGGTCAACGTACTTTATTGCAAATTTATCTGTCGCCTACCATAGTGTCTGATGCTAGAGAGAGGAACTTCCTCAGTAGGGAGGAACTTCGTCAGGTCCGTGAACGGGCGCTATCGGTTGAGACTGGTCATCTCTTAGCTGCCAGTTGCTATTTTAATATCTATATTTAGTTTTTATTTTTACATTATTGACATTGTTCTCACATGATAGCACAAGAAACATGTAACAGAGATATTTGTAATTGCAAAACATGATTGAAAAGAGTGTCCATGGAGTTTCTTGCACATTCTTCTCCATAGAGATCTACGCTTTGGAATGTGCAATTAGCATCATTTTTTTCTGACTGACTGACTTCTTGACATTTCAAAAGTGCCTGTAAATGGTTTATTTGAAATAAATGCTTTTGAATTTGAATTTGAATTTGAATTATACATGCAGCATTCAGGAGTACTTACCAACTTTCTTCTTTTGCTTTCTGTATCAAGCGCCGCTCAATGGGACTCTCTTGAGGTATTTTCTAAACCACCTGAATCAGTTTTCTTAACCCTTCCCTTAAATTTTTACAGGTGTGCTTCAGCTGTTGCTCAGACGGCAACATTGCGGTATGGGACCTTCACAATCAAACCCTAGTGAGACAGTTCCAGGGTCACACAGACGGCGCTTCTTGTATCGACATATCTGCTGACGGTACCAAGCTCTGGACCGGAGGACTTGACAATACTGTGCGGTAAGCATCTCAGATTTAATAATCAAATTATTGAACCTGCAAAATGATTGTTATAAAACAATCATTGACAACAGACTGTGTATAAACACAGTCTATTTTTAGCATTTGAACTTTCCTTAAACTTGTCTACACTAATATTATAAAGAGGTAAAGTTTTTTTTTTATGTTTGTAGGAGGTAATCTCTCAAAGTACTGGTCCAATTGCTAAAAGTTTTTTCACCAATAGAAAGCTGTTCTATTCCTGAGTGGCATAGGCTATATTTTATGTACGGGGGTGAAGCCGCGGGCAAAAGCTAGTATTGTATATTTGAAAAAATCTAAAAAAATCGTCTGAGAAAAAAGTGGCTTTGGGGATTTACCACGATGTATTCAAATGTCAGTCGTGCGAGCAAGAAAGTAATAGTTCAGTTTAGATCGTAAAATAAACCGCATGAGAGCTCGTGATGACACTGCAGGAACCCGATTCCACTTACCCCTGATTTAAATCTATCTTTATTATTCTTTATTGGATACAAAAAAAACTTTACCTTAATACATTGATTTGAAATTTATGTACAGTCAGGGGTCAAAAGTGCAGTTGCACTCCATTAATGCTAAAGGGTCTAAAATGTATTTGTAGAAGAGGGTGAATTTTTTTTACCAAGAGACAGTAATGGAACAGTTTTTTTTTCCACAACTATCACACAACGCCGTCTAGTCTCAAGCTAAGCAGAGCTTGTGTTATGAGTACTAGACAACTGATAAACCTACTTATATATTTCTAAATACATACATATTATAGATAAATTACACCCAGACACAGAACAAATGATTGTGCTCATCACACAAACATTTGTTCTGGGTGGGAATCGAACCCACGACCCCCGGCATAGCAGTCAGGGCCACTAACCACTAGACCAACAGGTCAGTGAATGAATGATTCATGTCTGATTTGATTTGTAGCATAGAATCTATAGTAATCTATAGTATTGATCCTATTTGTGGACTATGAAACTTCTACTACAAAGAAAATTTAAGGCACTGGCAATGGTAGAGTCCAACTGCAAATTTGACCCCTGACTGTACAAAAGCGAGCTTAACTCAACAATGAGTTTTCTACCAGCAAACCTTTGAGTTACAGAGAGATATCACATTAGAGAGTAGGATCCAGTGTCAATCGAATCTACTGCCAAAGCCAAATTTTGTAAAATTATTAGTCTAACGCATCTCATTTGCAAAAGATGAAAAAAAAAAATTAGGTACATTTAATTGAAATTGTGCAACAAACATGTACTTATGAATATTTTTATTACATTTTTCAGGTCTTGGGATTTGAGAGAAGGCAGACAATTACAACAACACGACTTCAGCTCTCAAATCTTCTCATTAGGATATTGTCCGACAGGTGAGCACTTCAACATTTGTTAAAGGGCCGATGCTCGATAGGGCCGGGGAGAATTTTTGAAAAGGAAACCCATGTTCCTAGAACCCAAAGGTCAAAATGAAGGACACAGGTGTGGTTTTACTCTGTAAAAGTCTGACACACCCTGGCGAAGTCAACCTTAAAAAAACCTTAATTAAATTTTAACAAATTATACTGAAATTGGTTATTAAACAGTCATATAGCGATTACGTTGTAAAAGTGAATGAATTGTATAAGTGAAAGTTAAGTGCTCATCACGAATTATTCCTTTCGTTTCTGGTCTACAACTCACATAAAACGAAAGCTAATGTAGATGAGCTCGGCTGCTGGAAAGTTAAAAAGAGTTACCGTGTCCATAGAACGCATAGTGCAACTGAAGGACACAGGTAGTATTCGATCAGTAAAGATCACACGCCCTCTCGCTCTATCCTAGACCGGGAGAAAAGACTGTTGGGGTTTACCTTAAAAACCTTGATCATAAAACCAATTGACCGCCACATCCGATACAATCATTCGTAATCAACCTACGATCCGCTATTGACGTAAATGATAATATAATATAATATAATAGAAGACGTCACTACGGGTTAAAAAGTTGACCGAAGGTTAAAAAATAAAATGAATTACGTCAATTTTAGATTATGTGGTGTACAATGCGTTCCAAATAAGAATAGGAATGACGCCATGTTGTGACGTCGCGTCATATTGTCAAATCGCAAGAAATTGGGCAAAATTGAAGAACTCAGAGATGAGCAAAATTGAAGAACTGGATTCTGATTAAACTATTTTCGTTCACAGTTCGTAAATAAATTAAATTTTAAAATTTTCTTGTTTTGCTCACCATAATAATTCTTCGATTTGACAGTATGACGTGACGTCACTACCTGTCAATCGATCCTATTCTTATTTGGAACGCATTGTACATCGGTTCGGTTGGCGTAGTGGTTGAGCGCTGGGCTAGTACGCTGCGTGTCGCGGGTTCGATTCCCGCATGGAACAAATATTTGTTAGGCATACAGATAGTTGGTCCGGGTATGGGTGTCTTGTGTATAAGAGTTTACACGATGCAGGAGTAATTCCTACTAGTGTGGGGCAGTCAGTAAAAGTCTGACACTATCTCCCGCCCCGCCCAAGAACGGGGGATGTCATAAGATGATTTGCCCACCGAAAAAAGAAAAACTAGTGTGGGGCAACAGTCTCATGTACTACAACTTCTAACATTTATTTCTGCAACTTACCTATCCATGAAAAACATAGAAATCATCTATTAGCAGTGATGGCCCAAAACCAGCCAGGCACATTACTTTGTGTAATTTATTTCATCACCACTGCTCTCAAAACGGTGAAGTAAAACATCGTGAGGAAACCGGGATCTCCTATAACCAAAAATTGGAAGACATGTGACAACCACCAACGCGCACCGGACCCGCGTGGTGGACTACGGCCCATCCCCTCTCCTAAAGAGGAGGCTTGAGTCCCAGCAGTGGTGGTCCCAACATTATAAAGCTGATTATGCTTATCTATTAGCCCAAGTTTTTTTTCTCTTTTAATTTTCCGTAACTTGGCAATCTGTGTAACAAACAATGGGCCATTTGTTTGTCATGTCCTGAGCTTATAATAGGCATCTACAAACGAAGCTTTATCAAGCTTGCCTAAGTGGTGGGTTCTTCAAGCGGTCTACCAAGGCAGGAATGCTGTTTTTTTTTTCTAGCATAACAGTACTAAATTCATATTGTTTATCCCCAGGTGAATGGCTAGCAGTAGGCATGGAGAACAGTAATGTGGAGGTGTTGCACGCGGTGAAGCCGGACAAGTACCAGCTGCACCTGCACGAGTCGTGCGTGCTGTCGCTGCGCTTCGCGTCGTGCGGCAAGTGGTTCGTGTCCACCGGCAAGGACAACCTGCTCAACGCCTGGCGCACGCCCTATGGGGCCAGTATATTCCAGGTAAGGCGATCAGGGTAGCATTATCTCTTTCTAATAAACTTTTAACCATCTACATTGGATATTCCCCGCCAGGATCGTACATCCATGACCAAATACTCCATCTCGTCAGCTCTTTTGTCACTTACGGAGAGTGAAGAGCTAAACGAGATAGAGTACTCAGTCGCAAACACACGACCCTGGTGAATAGGACACGAAAACAATCATCGGTCCAAACCGAAGCAAGCCGTTAAAGAGTTAAACTGTTATGCCTCATATAAGAGGATATCTGTTTGCATCTCATTTATACATTTGATGACATAATAAATATGTAATGATTAAGTTGACTTACCCAAAACACAAAGGCAATCACTCCATATTAACTCAGGTTAGACTGGAACCTGCAAAGGTTGTGGGGTTGTTTAAAAAAATTACCGTGACCCTGGAACGCAAAAAGCTACTGAAGAAACAGATGGGTTTTACTCAGTAAAAACAAGACACTCCCTCTCCCAACCAGAGGCAGGAGTTATCTGATGATTTTCCACATCAAAAAAAAAGTTAGAATGGAGAGTCGCGTTGT
Organism: Mythimna impura; assembly: GCA_905147345.3. Lineage (NCBI taxonomy): Eukaryota > Metazoa > Arthropoda > Insecta > Lepidoptera > Noctuidae > Mythimna > Mythimna impura. The sequence goes on along the minus strand of LR990356.1, from coordinate 17,501,386 downwards.
AACATAGAGTTGAGAAATGACTAGACTGGCGACGATGATAGTAGTGTAAAAATTATATAATCTGATTTACGAGTGTATATTATATAGTTCCTTTAGAGTGTAAAGGTGGCTAAAAGTCACAAAATTAACACACGCTCAATTTTGGTTCAACGGACCAAATCCGACGACTAGATCCGTTCTCTCAACAGACGTCCGGATCGCACAGTTGCTTTGCGTACAATATCAAGTGCACGCCGTCTGCTAGCAGACCTACACAGACTCAAATAATAATTACGGTCGCCTGACTACTCTATAATGAACAGTGGCCCACGAGCTCTTAACGCGACCCGTTTGGTCCGATTGTACCAAGTTCGAGTGTGTGTGTAAAAGTAGGATTATTGTAATACACTCCAAGTGGGTCAAACATTGGTTTGAAGTCGACACGTGAAGTGCAGAAGCTATTTCAATATACCTGCATAAAATACATTCAGTACATGCAAGAACATATGTGTTTTGTGTAGGTACGCAAGAAAACATAAAACAAACTGAGTTGAATGGATTTGCGACGGTGTTAATCCAGCTTAACGTCATTATATCGTCGTATGAGGTCCAATGTTATCAAAATATTTGTTATCAAATCAACTGAGCACAGAATACCTTATCTCTAATGTTATTATAACTAATAGTAGAGCTATCCGAACACAATACATCTTCATTCACATTTAGGTTATCGTAATTGCGCTAAGTGGTTTCAAGTGGTACTTTAGTATTAATTTGATTCTGCTTAGTCACGTCTCAATAGCGTGATGATATACTTCAAGTTCTTTTTTGTCACATATTTGAAGTGTGAACAAGCTAATTGATGATTGAATTTCAACATGTTTACACTTCACTAAGATACCATTATCATTTAAGTTCGTAATTGTCTCACTTTCAATGTACATAATTAATTTAAATAATTTATTTTCAGTCAAAGGAATCGTCATCGGTGCTCAGCTGTGACATCTCCTCAGACGACAAATACATAGTGACGGGCTCCGGCGACAAGAAAGCCACAGTGTATGAGGTGATCTACTAGTGCGACAGACAAACAGACAGTTAAACAAGCGAACAAAATAGATCAACAAGTGACTGTGTACCTTAGTGAGTGTGAACGTTCCGGGAACGTAGAGTGGCAAGTGGTGATATAGCTTTAGTGTATGTATAGAATATATCGGGAAGCCTGTATGTACTTATGCGACTTGTTTATATAGATTAGTGAGCGCGATTTATGTTTATTTGTTGAGCGCCGTAGTGTATGTTGGCAGCAGATCTCAAAATGATGATTTCGTTTCAATATTGTTGTAAAATGCTCGTATTAAAGAAAAGATATGCGCAACCCGTATACGTCTTACTTTTATTCCTTGACCTTCCCTTACAACACACGACAAAGCCGCGGCAAACGCATAATAGTGCTATTACTATTCGAATTAATAATTAGGTGGAATTATGTGCATTTATTAAACTGAGCTTCCATTCAATATGCTGTAAAAGTTTTCTTAAACAACTTTTTGCTGCATCCACAGTCGCAGACTCGAAGCATTTTCCCCAGCAAACATTTGTGGGAAACACTGACGCTCTAGTTCTGGTTTTTCGAGCCATATGGAACATTGCTACTTAACGATTCTTAGATTCTAATAAGATGGAAACTGGCTTTCTACATGACCATATTATGCAGTTAACGAGATCTTTAATGGTGTGAACGGAACGTATTCTGATTGCGAATCGAAAAAACTAGTGCAGGCAAGTCTAATACGTTTCCATAAGAGTACCTACCTATCGTTCCAATGTGTGCTTCAAACACTGACCTTTCGCACCTAACTATATAAATACCTAATCCGGTTTTTCAACCCGTTAACAATACCGGTTTCACAGTGATTGGAAGTTGCTAATTTACGAAGTAAACAAAACATCCTAACAATATCACACATCGAGTCATTGAACCTTAACTACCCGTTGATATCGTGGCGCAAGCGCGACGTCTGAATGGGTTTGTTTCACAGGGTGGGAAGAAAGTGCAGTAATTTATAATTATTTCAATAAATAATTTGTAAAATTACAATCGGTGCGGCCTTAAACTAGAACTAAAGTTACACTAACTTGTAGTTCTTAGATACTCAACTAGCAAGCGGCGAGTACATCACTCACCCTTGCCTTACCGACTATATAGTATTTATTTATTTTATAATTTTCGTACACACATAAATAGGAAGGAGATACAGTATTATAAGTAAATAGTACAAAGGTACTGCTTATTTCTAAAAAAAATTCTTCCAGCAGACGGAAAAGATAAGAAGAAATGAGTGTGTAGAAATAAGAAAAGAAGAGTTTGTGAAATCTTAAATTAAAGTAATAAATACTTATATATATAAACCTTATCCTAAAAATAAATATATTATAGATATATATAATTATTACACTAGAGAGGAAAGATAGTGCTCTTTAGTTGTGAACAGCGAAATAGTTTTTAAATCTCTAATGCTAGGCAGAAGAGAATTCCACGACCTTACTGCATAGACAGAGAAAGAGTAGGAGTAGTAGCTGGATTTATGAGGAGGGGATTTGAGAAGGGATCTTACGTGTATAATCTATGGGATCTTAGGTGTGATCTGCACGGTGCGTCGCGGGGGCGAGCGTAACAAAATTGGTCGCGCAAGTAGGAGGGATAAGATGGGTTGTGTAGGATGTTGAAAAGGAGACATAAAATCTGAGTGTTCCTGCGAAGACGGATAGGGAGCCACTTGAGTTCCTTGCGAAGATGAGAGACGTGATCATACTTTCGTAGACCAAAAACCAACTGAATGCATAAGATTCGCAGTCTCTCAAGCTGGTTTAATAGCTCCTCAGTAGCAGCCAGGTATCAAGCGTCGGCAATTCGGCATAATCTATAATCGGCTGACTAAGAGTTTGGGCCAAAGAGATTTTCGTTTTCAAAGGCAAGAGACCCTGGAGGCATTTTAGCGAATGAAAGGATTTACTTTTCGATTGACTTCATTGACCTGCGCACGCCACGAAAGATCCTGACTGATCCAGACCTGTGCCTCAATAATAATGCCCAGATCTTTTGCAGTTTCGGTGTAGTCAATACGGACACCATCGCGAACTAAAGGCTGCAGAGAAGAAACCACAGCCGTATTGCGAAAGAATCTACTGCTAATTTTATAAGGGAAAGCAGCAGTGATGATAATGGTGATGATGATGATGACCACATAAACAGTGAAGCAGATATGAGCGAAATTCAATAACTGAATTCTTCGTTCATGATTCGTAAATAAATGTTATTTAAACTATTTCTTGTTTTGCTCACCCTACCCAATTTCTTCGATTTGACAGCTCACAACATGGTGAAAAACCCTATTCTTATTTGGAACGCATTGCACAATGCTACGTCTTTCGGTTGAAATGATGATGATAAAGATGATCTTCAACTATATCAGAAACGTTTATTTCAAATAGACCAATTACAGGCACTTTTGAATTGTCAAAATGTCGGTCAGTCAAAAAAAAATACAAGTGAAGCTAAATTGCACGTTCCAAAGCGTAGATCTCTATGGAGAAGAACGTGCAAGAAACTCCATGGACACTCTTTTAAATCATATTATGAGTTACATAAATCTTGGTTACATATTTCTTGTCGCTTCTAATATGTGAGCACAATGTCGATAAGTAATAATAATTAAAAGAATAAAATAAAAACTAATAAAAAAAAAAATAGAAATTGAATTAAGTCACTGGCAGCTAAGAGATGACCAGTCTCAACTGACGGCACCCGTTCACGAGCATGACGCGTGCATCAGCCCCACTCAGTTCAACCATTTTGAAGGGAACCGAATGACCCAATAACACGTGCCACCATCAGCGAGACATTTGAGTGAGCATGACAAACTCTCAACTGCCATGCTCGTAATGACAAACAAGTTGTAACCTAATAAAAATGCTCCATGGTACTTCACATTCACAAAACTTGAAAAACAAAGTGCTTTTATATTATACAATGCTATTGTTTCCAAATACAAAAGATAATAAATTATCATAAGCTCTATTGAAATAAACCAATAAAATAAAATAAAAATAAAAACATTTCGAAAACAACAATACAAAAAGGGGAACAGTATCTCTTCCAAAATTATAAAAAAAAAAAACTAATTTGAAGGTAAAAGTGGCTGTGGCTGCGGAGCAGGACCGGCATTTAGCCAAGCGCTTTTATCAAGGATATAATCTTCCAGTTTATAATACGCTTGTCTACATAGTGTGCGTTTAATGCATGCTTTAAATTTGGACTCATTTAGTTGTAGAATCTCAACTGGTATTTTATTATAAAATTTTACACAGTACCCCATGAAAGAACTATGTACTTTAGCCAATCTGAACCGAGGTTGATCTAATTTGTTCCTGTTCCTAGTATTAAAATTGTGCCTGTCACTTATCTTAGTAAAAAGATGAATATTTTTCCGAACATACATAATGTTTTCATAAATGTATTGACAAGGGACCGTCAGGATGTTTATTTCCTTAAATAGTTCCCTAAGAGAATATAGTAGAATAAACCTGTGCCTCAATTATCTTATATTTTTTTATTTAGGTAGGGACTTACATAAAATGATTACTTGCATATTTTATTGGGTTTTTCCAACAAGAATTTTCGAAATTTTGAAGTTGGCGGTGTGATATAGAAACCACGTTCAGTCGTCCTGCATATTTCCAACAGATCCGGGATTCAATCTACAGGACGGCCAGCCTTATTGGGGTTACCTACGCTTGTGTTTGGATTTGTTCCGGACTAAACATAACAACAGGCTGTTGAATAAACAAGATGACCAGAAGCAAAAGTACTGGGGTAGGGCGTAAATACAAAAAGAAAAAAAATAGGCTATACTTTCTCACAGCTGGGCAAAAGACGTCCCTCAAATACTTAAAGGTATTATCTTTTCTTGATCCACCTAGAACCAGCCTAGGTCGTCTAACTATCGGATAGTCCCCAGCCCCTATTCGAATTCACATGCTTATATCGGGTTTCGATTCCCGCACGTTATTTGTATAACCTACCTAATATAAAAAGAGCAGTGGTGGCCGAGTGGTAACGGCCCCGACTTAGGAGTTTGTAGGTCGCGGGTTCAAACCCAGCCAGGTGCATTACTTTGTGTAATTTATTTCATCACCACTGCTCTCAAAACGGTGAAGGAAAACATCGTGAGGAAACCGGCATGTCTTGGAACCAAAAATTCGAAGACATGTGACATTCACCAATCCGCACTGGGCCCGCGTGGTGGATTACGGCCTATTCCCTCTCCTAAAGAGAAGAGGCCTGAATCCCAACAGTGGGAACATTAAAAGGCTGATTATGCTAATGTTATATTTGTATAACCTACAGACATGTTGTTCTGGGTCTGTGTTTGTGAGTGTAAACTTTAAATGTCTATAAACGCACGCACGATACAGGAGTGACGCAAACTTTAAAAAACTGGGCAAGTGCGAGTCGGATTCGCGCACTGAGGGTTCCGTACAAAGTGCTAACTAAGGTACTAACTTACCTATGAAAACAGTTCAATATTCACGAATATTTTTTCGAACCGCAAAAACAGTTCCTTTTTGTGACGTAAGTAACTACAAATTTGCAGTTTTCAGATTTTTTCCTATAGGTACTTGTGCTATGAGACCTTGCTTCATGCCAAATTTCAAGATTCTAGGTCAGCGGGAAGTACCCTATGAATTTTGATTCTTGAGAGTGTCGAAATACACGTTTTTTTGCGACATAAACGGGCGTATCTTTTTTTTCGTTAACTCAGAAGTTACATTTTTCCTAGCTTCAAGGGACCGCAGACCTAAGTATATGGTTTTAATTTCAACTCGATGCCTCCACGCGTTCCCGAGATAAAGGGTCTTGACAGACAGACAGACGGACGGATAACAAAATGATCCTATAAGGGTTCCGCTTTTTCCTTTTGAGGTACGGAACCCTAAAAAACAAGAGTAAAGTACAGGAGTTTGGGTGCTTAACATAGATATCCAGTGATTAATCAGTACAATAAAATTACTAAATGGATTAGCAAAATTTACATCATAGGGCCAAAAATTATTCTCCTTGCTAGCCCACTAAACAAAACCACGTAGCACGTGGGGAGAGGAAAATACTCCAAGATCTTCAGCAGAAATGCAGTATCTGTATTTACCGCCTGTTCTATATCAATACGTAGTTAAAGTAAGTAAGTACCTACGTCATTGTTTTTTTACCAAGGTAACTAGCGACGCGCTCCAGCTTTTCTGCTATAATATGCATTTATTAAATCATATAAACGTTCCTCATGATTCACTCTGTCTATTGGTGAAAACCACAAACGCGATGGGGTACTTCTTTTTAGATATAATTTCTTCTGTATGTGTGAGTGGGCTACTTCTAGGCAAGCGTGCTCCATCGTCGACCACATCGTCGCTTCGTCGCTTACCATCAGGTGAGATGGTGGTCAAACGCGAGCCTATCATTAATAAAAAAAAAAAAAACACCTAACTCCTCCTTAACGGCAAGACCAATTTGAAAGTAATTTTTTGTGTACATTTCAGTGGGTCTCTGGATGGTTTGAAAATACAATTGGACCACACAGGTGGCGCTGCAATCGGGTTCTTAATTTGTTTTGTGACGACGGCGACGTGCCAGCTTACGGGCAGGACAAAGTATGCAACCGCTAGTTGTTTTATAATTTGTAAGCAGGGGCGCCGACTCCGTGGGTGCTCGGGGGCTCGAGCACTATGAGAAATAAATAGTGGCTGCCAAGCACCCCTGAGAATAGCCACCAATAAACAGATCAGTAATCGCCTTTTATGTTACGTATAAATTATAATATTTCTTGATACTAAAAACTAGCTTCATTTTTAATTTTTTATACATAGGTTTAATGGTTTCATTTTATATTTTTATCAAACAATATTAAGTAATTAAGTACGCAGTATGTAATTAGGACATTTATTTATTTGTCGGTCGATCAGTGTGCATTTCTCTTCTCACACTTCATCACTTTTTCGAGTCCATCAAATGAGCATTGAGCACTGATGAGCACCCATGAGATTTTCTAAAAGGCGGCGCCCCTGTTTGTAATGATCTCATTCGTTAAAGACTACAGCACAAAGAGACTAGAATTTTTTAAAATATGTATGCGAGTAAACATGCACGGAACTGTTAATTTACCAAATAAGATAATAATTAAATATAAGACAAAATATAGTTAATTGTCGCTACAAACTACGTATGACATATTTTGTATTGCGTATTAGAAGCACGTGTGTTGTATCTCGCGGCCTCATTTCTCTCAGATAATGCGACCGACTCGCATCCAGACGTTGTTTCCGCTGGCTAGACTTAACTAAAGACCTAGTTTCTTTCTGATGCAATGCAATATACCTACGTTCGTTGAATGGGCTTCTTTTTAGGCGATCTGCTTGTGCGGCTAATTCGGTTTGGACGAGGCAACCCGTTCAAGCTCTTTTTGCATCTTGGTGTCTGTCACCCTTTCTAGGGTTAGGAAATCATCAAATAGCTCTCGCTTTGGGTGGAGTGAAAGGGAGTATCAAACTTTTACTGACTACAATATACCCGTGTTCCTTCAGTTGCCCTTTGCGTTCCAAGGCCGCGGTAACTCTCAAACAATCCATGGCAAGAATTGGACCGAAAGAGTCCCATCACTTATTTTGACATCTCATTAAGTGCGGGTGAAACATAACGCCGTCCGCGAGCTCGCGCCTACGATCTGCGACTCCCGAGACCCAGGGCGTCTCCTGCGGTAGCTGGGGCGTAAGGATTGCCTCTCCCTCACGCTTTACAATAACCTCGCATTACTGTCTCACAGAAGGATGTGACTGCTTCCCATGTTCTCGCGTTCCACGGGCTGAACCAGGGCCGGACAAGGACACAGTGTTGCTCTGCCCAAGGGGGGCAGGAACTCTACCATATCCTTCGAGCGATCCGAACAATTGTACACCCGAGCGTTTCTTCTCGCTCAATCCGAGATGAACAATTGCTGTTAGCTAGTATGATAACTTAAGCGTGGTAAAAAAAGTTGCGTAAGTATATTATCTTTAGAATACAAGATCATTGAGAGTGTTTACGGGTATCTACCTAGTCAGAAACCCGAAAATCTGACAAATCAGTTTTGCTGAAGTGTTAACACGTTATCTCGTCTTGTGGAGGTCAGATGGTTGTTCTATGTAAAGACTGATTTTCAGCTACATCCGAGTAGATTGGTAGCCGACTCCAATAGGTAAAGTTGCGAAAAATCTAGGTGGAGTTTTTTTAAGGTGAGAAATCATCCAATAACTTCTCAGGCCCTAGGGTGGAGCGGGACGGCGTGTCAGACTTTTACTGACTAAAACCACCCCTATGTTCATTATTTGCTTTGCGTTCCATGACCCCGGGTTTCCCTTTCGGAAGTCAACCCAAGCAAAACTACGTGGATGACCCTAATTTCTGGAATAACAACAATGTTTCATCGGTGTTCGGTTGCTTCTATAGTTTTCTACCTCGTAGTTCGCACCATTCTCTATGGGTTTTGTTGTACGAATATTTTACAAATCATAGACTTACGATTAAATATTAGATTAGCTTCTGACAGCGGCTCCGCCCGCATGACCGTAGGTTTCTGGTTTCTCCATACACTTTGGACCCCATTCATACCTTTAAGGGGTGATCGAATTTTGTGCATGCCTCTATTAGTCATAATAACGATCTTGTGGTTTGAACTGTGTTGATAGATCAGTAAGTGGATGCGATTGCTATGCTTATTTAAAAAAAAAAAAAACGTTGTCCCACCGCAAGAATTATTACTCCTGTATCGTGGGTGCGTTCTCAAACACGTAAACACACTTATACAAAAAAACTTTTTACAAAAGAAAAATAACTGACTTAACTTTTTTTTAGTTAAAAGTTTTTTTATTTCACACTTTTTAGTTGCGATACACTTATAACGAGTGCCTATTTCTCATGACAATTCGAATTAACCCAAACACTGCTTTTTTTTTTTTTTTTTTTCCGGTGGGAAAATCATCTTATGACATCCCCCGCTCTTGGGCGAGGCGGGAGATAGTGTCAGACTTTTACTGACTAAAAACCCACTCCTGTTCCTTCGTTGCCTTTCGTACCAGGGCCGAGTCTTCCTTTCAGAATCAGACCCTTGGCCCCGGTAGGCTTCGACCCTGCTGGGCCCCTACAGTTGCTGACAACTCCTTGAGGCGCGCGTGGAACAACACGCGCCGTCGACGACTTGGGCTCGGTCCAGACGGTTACCGGACGGTCGGACGGCGAGCCACCCATTGCTCGCCGTCCGCAAGCCCGCGCCTACGGTGGCCGGAAATCGGGATCGGAATCCCGGCGGCGATTGGGGCGTGAGGACCGTTGCCTCACGCGATCGGCCTCCTCCTTCGCTAGCATTACTGCTTCGCAGAAGGAAGCGACCGCCTGCCACTCCTCCTCGCTCCGGACCATGGCCTGTACCAAGGCCCGGCGCGAGAGATCGCCGCCGCCGATCGCCCCCACGAGGAGACGGCGTTGCTCTGCCCAAGCGGGGCACACCTCCACCGTATGCTCCACCGTGTCCTCCGGGCGGTCCACACAGTGGCGACACCCGGGCGTCGCTTCCGCACGAATCCGGTGCAGGAACTTCCCGAACTTACCGTGTCCGGTGAGGACCTGCGTCATGCGGAAGGTAATGACGCCGTGTTGCCTTTCCAGCCACTCCTCAAAGAGGGGACTTACCGCCAACCCAAACACTGCTAGGATACATTGATTAATTACGGAGTTCCTGTGCCTACCTTCCGGCTCCATCATCAGATCAGTTCGCTATTACCTTATAGCCAAAGTGCATCTCATGACAATTCTAATAAGCCCAAACACGGCTAGGTTACATTGATTAATTACGGAGTTCCAGTGCCTACCTTCCGGCTCCATCATCATCATCATCAGATCACTTCGATGATACCATTTTCATTGTAACTATTCAGAACCATTCATTTATTTGTATTGTCATAGTCGCATAAATATCTTCATTGTGATATCTATGTGACTATGAAGTTCCGTTGACCATTTCTGGTCTTCTTCATCAGTTCCACTTCATCAAATGTTATTTTTTTACTGTAAATGCTTAAGTTTTCGATAAAAATACCAAAATCACTATATGGTTGGCTATAATATTTGAGGAGTTCCTCCGATTCCTTATAGATCCCATCATCAGAACTGAATTTTGAAAAAAATGGGACCAATCTGGAAGCATATATCCTATAAGGGGAAAAAAATGCAAATCGGTCCATAAACGACGGAGTTCTGAGGTAACAAACATAAAAAAATAATAGTAATAATGATGATAAAAAAAAAATACAACCGAATTGATAACCTCTTCCTGTTTGTTGAAGTCGGTTAAAAAGACCCAGACCCGGACACTATCTGTAGGCCATATTAAATATATATTCCGTGCGGGAATCGAACCACGTAGCACAGCAGCCAATCGCTCAACCACTGCGCCAACCGCGCCGTCAATTTTTTAAAATATAGGTAAATTTAGACTTGACGCGCCGCAACTTCACCCGAATACAAATGACAGATATACATAAACCATCCTCGTTTTCACTATTCACCCGCAATAAAAACCCGAAAACCGCATCAAAATCCGTTGCGTGGTTTAGTAGCAGTTAACGGGTAAACAGACAGACGCGGAAAACGACTTTATTTTGTTCTATGTGACTACATGGCTTTATTCCTCCATCACTTTTCTAACATCGGAAAACGCGACGTACGGCGAGTGTCCACCCTTGCATAATTAACACTTCTACGGTCCGAACTAAGCGTTTCGCCACGTCGTTTATACCACGTACATCGAAGGACTGGAACAAATTGCCTGCTGCGGTCTATCCGTCCGATTATAATTTAGGTGTCTTCAAGGCTAGAGTGAATAATAGGCTGTTAATATTGATATGCGTTACTGCTAACCAACAGGTGGGACTGCAGTAAAGCACTAGTTTATATCATTAAAAAAAATGTAAAAATTATGAATAAAAAAGGCCGACAAATATCCTGAAATGAAGACTTTCAGCCTGAAGAATCACCAAACTAAGTGGCAGATCTGAAGTGGTGACGACGTACCTACTGGTATAGCGGTAGACGCAGTGTTGAAAAGCTTCCCACAAGGTGGACATATTTATTTTCAAAATAAAATCAACAATACAAGTCTCTCAGTTCAGCCGATGGCAAGTTCAGGACAGGTAATTCATCTAATCTAACGTGTTACGGCCGCCGACCGTATTTTAATCAATATACAACTTGACACTGACCTGCTAAATGCAAAAAACTTAAGATTTGGATTTTACGGGCTACCCTGACACATCCGTTATATTTAGGTTTAGTTTCTTTCGCAAACATTGACTGTTTGACCCGTAAGTAAGTAACACACCCGAAAAACAAACAAGTTTTAGTATGCGCTGTTCCTAATAATTTTTTCACAATGTAACAAATATTTACGCAAATTTCTATGAACTTGGGTAATTTCTGTTTACTCTGCAGTTGAAAACAAAATGACCAATGCTTTGTAGTATCATTCACCAACATCGTGATATTTATTTGTAACCCGATTCCGAGATGATATATCAACGTATTTCCCATTAATAATTCCCAACTGACCAAAGCTTAACCATAATGGAGCCATATGTTCTATTAATGAGCTTTTTATCTGATACTTTTTTGAAATTAGGTATCACTGAAACATTTTATCTTAATTTTTGCAAGCTGATAAGGAGAGTAGGTAAACAACTAGGTTCTGGTTTCACATAAATAGATTAGTTAACATTGCATTAAATTACTAGGACATACGCAGTAGAATGCTGATTGTCTACTCTTTTTAACCGACTTCAAAAAAAAGGAGGTTATCAATTCGGTTGTATTTTTTATGTGTGTTACCTCAGAACTCCGTCGTTTATGGACCGATTTGCAAATTTTTTTTTTCTTCTTAGAGGATATGCTTTCCGATTGCTCTCATTTTTTTCAGAATCCAGTTCTGATGATTGGATCCATTAGGAATTGAGGGAACTCCACAAATATTAAAGGCAATCATATAGTGATTTTGGTATTTTCATCGAGAACTTAAGCATTTACAGTCAAAAAGTAACATTTGATGAAGTGGAACTGACGAAGAAGACCAGAAATGGCCAACGGAACTTCATACTCACATAGATGTCACAATCTATGACAATATAATTTATAAATAAATTGTTATGAATAGTTATGTTGAAAATGGTATCATCGAAGTAACCTGATGATGATGATGGAGCCGGAAGATAGGCACCGGAACTCTGTAATTAATTAATGTATCCTAGCCGTTTTTGGGCTTATTAGAATTGTCATGAGATGCACTTTGGCTTTAAGGTACTATCGAACTGATCTGATGATGGAGCCGGAAGGTGGAAGGTAGACACAGGAACTTCATAATAAAACAATGTAACTTAGCAGTGTTTGGGTTAATTGAAATTGTCATGAGAAATAGGCACTCAGGTTCAGGCAACTAAAAAGTGTGAAATAAAAAACTTTTTCCAAAAAAAAAATAACCAAACAATACCGAGAAACATCGACTTCCGAAATTAGAGTTATTTTGATCCTTTTAGTGTTTTTTTTTTTCAGTGAGTCGGTTGTTTTTTTTTTTTGTAAAAAGTATTTTTTCTTGTTAAGAACCTTTAGTCACTTCCCGTCATAAACAAACTCACAGACTCTCGAGACCTCTAACTTGGTCATGGGCATTTTCTTTCAAGGTGCAAATAGTAAATTCGTCTTTTTCTTTTTAGTCGTGCACTCTTCATAGAGTGGTCGTGGTCTTGTTTCGGTCGAGTTTTGTACTACTGCCTGATTAAAAGATCACGTGGACGCTCTCAAAGACGTTGGACGGATCTCATCAAATCTCTGAATGTCACAGTTCAGCATTAATGGCAACCAAACCGCCAAACACTGAGCTGTATGGCATCGCATCGCGAAAGAGGCGGTGGCGCAAATAGTAAATACTGCTTCTCAAATTGTGATCAGTGTGACACTCAAAACTATTAATTGGTCAAAACCACTTTAAACTAACATATTATTTGGTCAGAAGTATTTGTAACCAGTTAAAACGTCTTCAAAATTAGGTAAGTAGGTACTGACATTTATTCAAAAACTTGTTCGGTTGGTAAGTTTTTTTATGATCATTTAATTTTTTAGGGTTCCGTACCTCAAAAGGAAAAAACGAAACCCTTATAGGATTACTTTGTTGACGGTCTGTCTGTCTGTCAAGGCCCTATATCTCAGGAACGCGTGGAGGTATCGAGTTGAAATTAAACTACATAATCAGGTCTGCGGTCCCTTGAACTAGTGAAAAAATTAAACTACTGAGTTAACGAAAAAAAAAAGATACGGCCGTTTATGTCGCAAAAAAACGTATATTTCGACACTCTCAAGGGAATCAAAATTCATAGGCCACTTCCCGTTGACCTAGAATTCTAAAATTTAGCATGAAGCAAGGTCTCATAGCACAAGTATAGGAAAAAATCTGAAAACTGTAAATTGGTTGTTACGTCACAAAAATACTATTTTTGCGGTTCGGAACATCTTCGTAACTCAATTCGGAAATTGAACCGTTTTCATAGGTAAGTTTGTACGGAACCCTCAGTGCGTGAGTCCGACCACACTTGCCCGGTTTTTTTTTATTGTAATTCTAGGTACCCATAGATATGTGGGAATGTTCGAAAGTGTAACAGTGGCCCTGGAACGCAGAGAGCAACTAGAGAAATAGGCAGGTGGGTTACAGTCAGTAAAAATCTGACACACCCTCGCGCTCCACCCAGAGCGAGAAAAGTTATTTGACAATTTCTCACCTAAAAAAAATTACTGATCTATGAATAAGTATATAAAACGTTTCGTATTTATAAATTATTAAAATAAACAGATTTGAAAACAAAATGGGTTTTAACTAATTATATGTAACAGTAGAAGTAAACTGTAACATCTACATTTTATATAAACCCTAGCTATCTGAAATATTGCAAATGTTAGTAAATAAAAATCGATGTAATGTGTACCTACTTGGACAATCTAAAGTTTCAATGTTTGATTACGGATTTACAAGTATAGGGTTCAAAGTGTGCAGTGTCTGAAACAGATGTTGGCACCGCCAGCCATCGGCGGTTATCTTCTCTGGACATATGTATAAATAAAATATGACGCGACCATATTCATTAATAACGCTGATAAAATCAGATTCTATTCGTTTTATCTAGTTTTCTATTGTGGGACACATATTTGGCGCGTCAAATATTGTAATTAATAAGTTAAACATTATGCACCTATCGTCTTCATAGTAAAATATTAAAACGCAAAAAACTACCTTTGGAATAGAAGAAAGAAAGAAAGAAAAATATTTTATTTGGCACACATAGATACACACTGTGTAGAAAAAAACATGTAGAAACGTCGGACTCGCGCACTGAGGGTTCCGTACAAACTTGTAAGGTAAATTGCGGTTTACGATTTATGTCGTATTAAAAAAAAAACTACTTACTAGATCTCGTTCAAACCAATTTTCGGTGGAAGTTTGCATGGTAATGTACATCATATATTTTTTAGTTTTATCATTCTCTTACTTTAGAAGTTACGGGGGGGGACGGACACATTTTACCACTTTGGAAGTGTCTCTAGGGCAAACTATTCAGTTTAGAAAAAAATTATATTAGAAACCTCAATATCATTTTTGAAGACCTATCCATAGATAGACACACACGTATGGGTATGATGAAAAATTTTTTTAGGGTTCCGTAGCCAAATGGCAAAAACGGAACACTAAAAAAAAATACTGTGTAACAAACATACTATTACTCAGCTGTCCCCCGCGGTTTCGAGGTTTTCCATGAAGCACACCCAAACGAAGCACACCCAGACGAAGCACACCTAAAGTATTCCACTTAGCACACCCGTAGGTGGGCTTCAAATAAAAAATTAAAATAATTAATTTCCTATTCCACGAAGCACACCTACGAATATCACTCGCATAGTGCGGGGACTAAGAAATAAAAAGGTCGATAGAAGAAAATATTTATTATTTAAAAGACTAACTTAAAATTCTAACATCATTCAGAATAGAATAGAATAGAATAAAACTTTATTGTACACCAAAATAGTAACAAAAACTTATAAACTAACTTAATCTATGGGTACAATGGCGGTCTTATCGCTAACAGCGATTTCTACCAGACAACCTTAGGATGGACTGTAAGAACTTAACATAAAAAAGGGGGGTAGACTGCGGTGTACTGCAAATTAAATTAAAATTTAATTAAATTAAAAATATATATAAGACTATACATAGATATAAAATTATATTGTATAGCTATTATATATAAAAGACAAAAAAACAAACTCATGAATATTATATATATATATATATATACATACATATAATATGTTACACAATTTCAAAGAGAGTAATAGAGAAAAAATAAAGAAAAAATACAAAAAAGTGAAAGGACTAGAAAGAAAAAAAAAGAAGGGAAAGAACTGAATTTGGATAGTAGCAGAATTAATTATTGTGAAAGAAAATTATCCTTAACTAAATTTTTAAAAGAAACTAGTGACTGGGCTTGCCTAATTCAGATTGTGATTTTAAACAGTCTGTGATTTTACATAAAACTAGAGTATTTTTATTATTAGTTAAAAGGTAGCTATAAAAAAAATCATCAACATAGATCTCTATAGAAAACTATATTTACAAAGTTTTTGATATTTGTCCAAGTTTTTATTTAAATTATGAAACAATCTGTAATAGTAGAGTATTTTTATTATTCACTAAACAGGTAGCTAGCTATATATACAGGGTTATTTGTAAAACACCAGCAACCTCTTAGGACTATGTTAAAAACATCATAAACAACAACTTTTGTTCTATGATTTTTAAAAAATTATTATACGACATTACATACAGATTTTCATACAAAAATAAAAATATTTAAATTGAACGTTCTAAATGTTACGAAGGCTATGCGAAGCAAGCGATAGTACAATAGCGAAGGGGAGTGGGGATCATGCCTCGCGCATGATCCCCACAGGCGTAGGTGGGTACAGCAAAATAGAGAGTTGGAATAATGTTAGATAGAACAACGAAATATTGAAAGTTTGTTTTTGGTAAATGTATTATGTTTTGTAAAACTCATAGAACAAAAGTTGTTGTTTATGATGTTAGTAATACAGTCCTGCAAGGTTGTTGGTGTTTTACAAATAACCCTGTATAGCATATAATATATATATAATATATTCCACAACTATCACACAACGTCGTCTAGTCCCAAGTTAAGCAGAGCTTGTGTTATGAGTATTAAATAACTGATAAACATACTTATATATTTCTAAATACATACATATTATAGATAAATTACACCCAGACACAGAACAAATGATCATGCTCATCACACAAACATTTGTCCTGGGTGGGAATCGAACCCACGACCTCCGGCATAGCAGTCAGGGCCACTAACCACTAGACCAACATGCCAGTCGAAAACTTCAACATAGGTCTCTATGGAAAACTATATTTACAATGTTATTGATATTTGTCCAAGTTTTTATTGCATAATTATGAAACAATCTGTGATTTTATTAAGAGCACAAAAAAGGAAAATAATAGAAAAAGAATTTAAAAAAAATTTTTTTTGAAAGATACTTATGAAACAATCTGTGATTATAATAGTAAGATTACAAAAATGACAAATATTGTGTCACATTATTAAAATGAAACTGAATGATGTTAGAATTTTAAGTTAGTCTTTTAAATAAAGCAGAATTTTTTTAAGGAGTGGTGGCCGAGCGATAACGGCCCCGACTTACGAGTTGTAGGACGCGGGTTCAAACCCAACCAGGCGCATTACTTTGTGTAATTTATTTCATCACCACTGCTCTCAAAACGGTGAAGGAAAACATCGTGAGGAAACCGGCATGTCCTAGAACCAAAAATTCGAAGACATGTGACATTCACCAACCCGCACTGGGCCCGCGTGGTGGATTATGGCCCATTCCTTCTCTTAGAGAGGAGGCCTGAGTCCCAGCAGTGGGAACATTAAAAGGCTGATTATGCTTATGCTTTATGCTTTTAAATAATAAATATTTTCTTCTATCGACCTTTTTATTTCTTAGTCCCCGCACTATGCGAGTGATATTCGTATGTGTGCTTCGTGGAATAGGAAATTAATTATTTTAATTATTTATTTGAAGCCCACCTACGGGTGTGCTAAGTGGAGTACTTTAGGTGTGCTTCGTCTGGGTGTGCTTCGTCTGGGTGTGCTTCGTTTGGGTGTGCTTCATGGAATACCTCGCGGTTTCACCCGCTTCTTTTAGTCGTAATGTGATGTTTTAAAGCCGGATTGAAAAATTATTTCAATGTTCGATAGCCTTCCTTGATAAATAGGCTATCCAACAATAAAAGAAGATTTTTCAATTCGAACCTGCAGTTCCAGTTCCGAGCGCGTTCAAGGAAACAAACAAACTTTTCAGCTTACCTATAATATTAGTACAGATGTAAACTATACTAAGAATGTTATTTACGTTTACATTATACCTATCCACTTTGTCCGAGCCGAGAATCAAACCCGGAATGCTTTACACTCGATATTCAGACAGTCTTAGTCGATGTCGCGTAGTGTCATAAGGGTTAGACCGGTCTCACTCGGAACAAAAACTAAGACAGTCTGAATATCGTGTGCTGAATATCGCGCAGTGTAATAGGCCCTTTAGCGCCCACCAAAGCAATGAGGAATTTCACGGTAGCAGCCCGGTGTTTAGAAGTCGCTGTTGGTCCTGCGCCTGATCTATCTCATGACGGATTGACGTCATGACTTGGCAAGTTCAGCTTCAGCTACAGCTTTTGTTTTACGTTGCCCCACTCAAGGAATTACTCCGGTAACGTGGGTGCGTTGACATGTAAACTCACAAACACAAGACACCCAGATCCGGAACAACTATCTATTGGATCAACTATAATACAAATATTTGTTCCGTGAGGGAATCAAACCTGCGACACGCAGAGTAGCAGTCAATCGGTCAACCACGCTCAACCACTGCGCGTCTGCGCCAGCCGTGCAGTCAAAAAAAAACTTTTTACAAAAAAAATAACCGACTTATTTTTAACTTTTTGACTGTAAATGCAAAATCACTATTTGCCTAGAATATTTGAGGAGTTCCCTCGATTCCTCATGGATTCCATCATCAGAACTGGATTTTGAAAAAAATGGGACCAATCTGGAAGCATATCCTTTAAGGGGAAAAAAAATTTGCAAATCGGTCCATAAACGACGAAGTTCTGAGGTAACAAACAAAAAAAATGATGATAAAATATATACAACCAAATTGAGAACCTCCTTCTTTTTTTAAGTCGGTTAAAAAGTTGAACTTTAAACACACTGGACTAAACTGTAGCTACCATAGATTTAGGAAAGGTAAAAACGGAATAAAAATTCTTCCTTTAAATGTTTCTATGGCTACGTACTGAGCACAAAGACTCAAGGTGGTGGGTAAAAGCTTACAAGCACTATTGAGTAACAAAGAATAATTAGGAGTCTAAGGAATATTCAAATAAAGTAACTGAAGAACGTTGTGCATGCCAGAAAATTTAGGAACAGTAGTACGAAGTGGAAAATAATAATCTTGAGACTCCAAAACTGAATGTGTCTATTTCTAAAATGCTACTCTTTTTATACAAATTTACAATGTTACAAACTACGAACTTAACCAATGGGAAACACTAACTCAATATCTACAAAACACTATATCCAATATTGTAATAGTACTGTTGTACAGAATGTCCCGCTTATGATTTAAAGAATTTCGAGAGATCTTAAGTTATGGGGGTCCGTCACCTTAGTGATAGCAGTATTCACCAAGCTGGTCAAAGTTGATGATCATCAAGAATACCAAGAAGCTTAGCTTACAGATAAGACTCACTGCTTTTTTAAGCGAAGTCAATATAGAGAACTTGACATTCTTTAGTAAACTTACATGTTTTTGGTGGGTCACTACTTTTTACCTAGCATACTTATTTCTCGGGTTAATACCGATATGGTTACGGTTATTTACAGTTAAGAAGGTCCTTTTCCACTCGCCTATCATCAACATCGAGCATGGTTTAAAATAATTGTTGCTTCATCTAACGCAATCGAACACGATGTTTGATGAAGAGGCCATGCAACAAAAAAAAACGAGATAACGCCTTAAAACTCTGCTGGCATTCCGTAATTCTGTGATTTACTCGAATATTTCACAAAACTTATTCCACAAAATATGTTTTTTTAAACCCTTAAAAAAAATTCAGAAAAATCGTCGTCATTCAGAATCTTAATTAAATGTGCAAGGCTTCTATTGATGTACTTTTTTATATTCTTAATATATGAGTAGGTAGGTACATTATGGAGGACCAGGATCCAGGCAGTGAAATAGAGTTGCGATCATAATTTTATTGACAAAGTATTTTAGCACGTAATTTTTAAAGCCCCTCTGAAATGAGTGAGTTTTGTAAAAACTAAAAATTATTTATTCGAATACTGGTTCCATGATTTTCCACTATATGTATAATGGGATAATCGTGTATACCTACGGGACCACTTTTCCCTCTCATATGTAATTACAGTGTATTAGGTAAAGGTATCTAAAACCTATTACATAATAATTTAGTACTAAACAAGGGTCATAAACTCATAAGTAACCATTATAAAAAGGTTAATCTACAGGGATTTAAAAACTCTTATAAATATAAACGACAGTTTATTATTATTATACAATAATACGATTTTGTCGAACGTCGCGTTTCGATAGCGTATTTTATAAGAAGTAACACAAAATTCAGTTATATAACCGAATTACTCTATTTTTGAGCAGTTGTGACTATTTAAACACTAAGTACTATAGCAGATACATGAAGATACACTATATCATAAAATCGCCGTATTGTTTACATTTCAATAACCACTAATGAACCAGACCTGTAATGGTAAATATAAAACTTTTACAGATTTAGACACAAAAGGTAACGATCAAACTATTTCTATACATGTTTTCATAAGCCTTATATAGTACCTGTCTATAACAGTTGTATAAAAAATGGTACCTAATGTAAATGTTTACATCACTAGCTTATAGATCATTTATTCTGTATAAGCTTATAGAGCTAAAAAGTTTTTTCAATCACTTTTATACAACGTGGTTTCACCTTAAACACCGTTATATCACGTTTACAAAACTTTTTTGCGAAATAAGCTTTACTTATAGTAGGTACAATTTTGCTGCTTGGGCTGGAACTGAAGTAGTCCCATCCTTTGATGATCCATGAGTGAGTGAGCGAGTCAGTGATAAAAAACGTCCAACATTATCCATTGAATGACAGGTTTTTTTTTTGGATCTTGGATTCTTGAAGGAGAGGGTCTTAATAGACGTGCAAAATTGCAAGTGTGTAGGCCAAATAGATTTAAAGTTATAGGTAGATCGAAAGTTACTCGGAATGATTCGTGTCATTTAACCACGGCCGGTGTCTCGCCCTTCTTCATTCTACCATTTGACTAGATAGGAACTGAGAAAATAAGAGTTTGGAAGATCAATCAGCAGGGTCAATAACACGATTACTTATAAAAATCTACTAATAATAGTAAACAAAGATCACGCTTATGTATTACATACCTACTACATGCCTTGGTACTTAAATATTAGGTATTTATGTAGATCCGTCACCGACAAAAACAAGTTATAAATATTATCTATCGTTAGTCAGAAACCCGGACGGAATCGGAAGTTCCTACAGCTCATCATTCCAGAATTTAGTAGATATTATTTCTGTGGAAATGGGTTTTCAGAAGTGCGATAAGTAATATTGTTTTTCACGGTTTTATAGATTACGTCAAATTACGTGTTTTTTTCGACTCATTTCCAAACGTATTCGTAATAAACACAACATGATTCCTAGTCTAGTATTTACTCACAAGTCATAACTAGAACACTCCGAGTTCAGGCAGGTCAAACTTACTATAAATTATATCAAACAATTTGGAATTTGCGTTATTTTTCGTATTGATTGGCAATCGGTTCGCAGTTAAATCGGATGTCAGAGTAACGTGAGCAGGTTGGTCGACGTGGCCAGATGCTGGCCGTGCCAGCCACCGCCGCACCCGATAGCGCTGGCTAGACGTGCACTCGTGACGCAAGTACGCAATACAAAAAAAAAATCATCTGCGCGTAAAACCTTGATAATTTTCCCCCGCACATTGTACTAGCTGTGATTCAATTACGCATTCTGCGTCGGTACTGTTAATATTACGCTGGTGACTTTTTTATTTTCCACTGCGTTTTATTGCATTGGAATACCGAGCCTATGAAAACGGTTGTACCTTCCTATAACAAGTTTGTTATTAACCTGAATTTTAAAATTCTGATAATTGTTAGACTAACTATGAAAACTGTAAATAAATTTTAAATAAATAGAAACTATATTTTATTGGTGTCGTAAGACTGCAACATAATTGGAAAATATTTTTCTACGCGAAAATCTTGAGATTTTGGAAAGAATGTCGTTTTTTTGCTAAAACACAACAGCTTGTCTAAGTATGTCTTTCATAGGAAACCTAGGATTTTCGAGTTTCGATTTTGAAATTAAGCAATATCTATCTGGCATGGCAAGGTACCTACGAAAACGTATCTGTAAAATCAATAACGAAAGTTTTTACGGTGCTAGTGTTCCAAATCATACCAATATTCAAGTTGCTTTGGTTAACTAAAGTAATAAACCAATCTTTTATTTTAATGAACTTACCAATCGACTCAATATAAAAATAATACTCGTACAGTTCCTACACCTACATACTATAATTTATTAATAATACAATGGGTATCGTAACGGAAAAAATAGTGATAAGAATCCTTGAATGGATTTGAAGGGAATTCATGAATGAATGCTATTAGCGTCCTGTCCATGCGTGGTAACACAGATAGGCATTTTTTCATAAATATTACCAAACTCGAAGGGTTTAAGGTAATGTAATGTAATGTAATGCTTTTATGTCAATGACTTTTTATCATTTTTTTTTTAAATGAATAAATATTGGTATGCCCATTGTTTGATTTTTTGGACCCTCGCGGCCTCGCCTATTTCAGTCGCAAGGACCGGCGCTTAGTGATCTTTACTAGATATCGTAAAAGTTTTGTGTTTAGGGAAATTACACATTTCGTTATCAGGATAAGTATAGGTACCTACTTATTTAAAATTGTATAGTTATTAAACTGACGCACTAGATCGGATGTGGGATTGTAGACTTTGAACTCGTTTGTTTTTCAAAGTATTAGGACAATCTGGGCAACAAACTTTTAAGTAGATATTATAACGAGTTTTCAAGAAGCGAAATTAATAAAAAGTGCTTTGAACCGTTATTAAAATACTGCTTATTGATAAATTCTTTAAAAGAATTTGTAGCGGTAGCGACAAACACATACAATGTTGAATGGAAAGACTTTGTTATAAATGTTACATATAAATCAAACTTGCACTTCAATATTGTTGTGAACTGAACTTAGGTAAAAGAACTGTGGGACAAGCCGGGCAAACAACCGATAACAACAGAAAATGAAGGAGCTGCGTCTCGATTATGTTCAATAAACGGCTTTGTTAATTGATATTTTCTACTCGTTTTATCTTTTTAACTGCAAACTGTATTATGTGTAGACGAAAACAATGTTCTTATTGCAACTCGTATGTGATACATGCCTTGACAGAGCACGTAACTTTATGCTACGGCCGGCTATTGTTTGTTATTGATTGCGCAAAGGGTTAATCGTTGTACAGATATATTTTTTAAATATGTTTTCACTCGGTGCTGGTACGGTACATGTGCGAGGATCCGCGATAATCGCTGATCGTTCGTTATCGCGTCCGTCGCGCTGTCCGGCGCGGGCGCCGCTACATCTCGATCACACTCATTCCAACCCCGGGAGGCAACGCAGCCGCCTGTCTGCAGCTCATCCTGATATTATATCCGCCGATAATTACCATCACTAAATTTAGTGACCAGTGGAGGACCATCAATTAAACTGGCGTCGTAACAAGAAATTAAAAATTGTTAGTAGAATATTATTACCATAAGTTTTCATTCATGATGTTCTTGTATTGAATAATCTTAATTAATGGTGTGGTCATTAACTTCCAGGTCAATAATGTTCTGTGACGGGTCCGGACCGCTGTTTGAGGAGGCTCTCCTCAACGACCAGCTCCTCTTCGAGCACTCGCCATTGGAAAGTCTCATAAACTTTGAGCTTCCATCCTTGGACTCAGACGGTGACTGGCAGCTCAGTGACCTGGATCTCAATTGTGATAGTTTTGTAAACAGTGCTAGTGATATAAACAAAGAAGCCGCCAACATCCTGGATGGATCAGTTTTCGATTTTGCCGAACTGGACAAGAGCATAATCGACGAATATCTCCTAGAAGCCTTGAGCAGTGATCTCTCCAATGACTCGCCACAGTCGCCACAGTCGGGAACCGACTCCTCATTCAGCACCGAGTCCTTATGTGCCCTGGAGACACATGACTACGTTGCGGTAGAGAAAAATTGGCCGAGTAAAACGCGGGTTTACGAGAAGACCGATGTAAAAGTTCGTTCGTTTGGTGAACCGAAGTTCTGTCCGGAGCTCGGTGCGTTCCGTTGTCCAGTGGAGGACTGTGGTAAACTGTACGCGAAAGCGTCACACGTCCGAGCTCACCTGCGCCGTCACAGTGGAGAGAAGCCTTACCGGTGTACGTGGGGCGGGTGCTCGTGGAGGTTCGCTCGGTCGGACGAGCTGGCACGTCACCGGCGGAGTCACTCAGGGGACAAGCCGTACCGATGCGCGGAGTGCGGCAAGCGGTTCGCGCGCTCCGACCACCTGGCCAAACACGGGCGCGTGCACGCCAGGCGCGCTGCTGCTGCTGCTGCGGCCGCCAGGCGAGCTGCTACAGCGCCGCACACGCATCGGAGGTCATCGAGAGGAATACTGCTTCTGTGATGACATGCAGTTTGGGCTAGATAGTGAGAGACGCTTACCTTTAGGTGATTTGATTTTTTCTGATTTGACATCGGGTCCCGTAAAATGAAGCACAGAAACTACGAAATAATTAAGGATATATATTTTTCTGAATTGTATGTACCTACTTACACTAATGTCTTCAAGCAAGAAGACTGATTTCAATCATATTAATTTAAAATTTTATAGTTTTGTAGAAAATTGTCCCCAATTTTCAAAAGGCTGCTCAAGTCTTTGATCAACTGCCTGATCAAGTGAATGCTGTCAAGTCTCAAGTTAGCTATAGTAATTGATCGACAGAAGTAATTATCAGCCAATCAAACTTGACAAAAGATAAGTTTAATTTACAGAAATGAAAATTTAGTAGATAAATAATTAAACACTAGTTTTAAATAAATTAAGGGTTCGTGTATGAATCATTACCAAATATAGACTGTGAAGTTAAGATTTGTAAATATTAAATAGCATTAATTTAAGTAAGTATTGAAATAAGAAATGACTAGTGTTAATTTGTAAATATAAAATAAGATGAATGTACTTATACCTATGTAGGTACTTATACCAATAATGAAAATGAATAAACATGCATGGTATTTATTGAAGTTTTTGTTTTTGTTCACAACCTTCGATAAGAGAAGATGATGATTGTGATTATGATCCCAGAGTAGCATATGAGTCTTATGTGATAAAAAATAATCTTTATAATTAAACAAGGCCTGTTATTTCCTGAAGTACCCCTTCGGAGCGGACCGAAGTACGCTCATCGGACTGTAAAGCTGGGTTTTATCTCCTAGTTTCACCAGTTAATGCATGTTGTTCCTATTAAGGTAGGAACGGAAGAAGAATAACAAGTAGGATATATATTATCTTACAATAAGGCCAGGAAAATGATGATGCAGGTGTATTGCACTTACCGGATACAAAGCCAGATTCTGGTCTGATACTGAGAATTTCGCAAGTAATGGTAATCCCACAATAACACTACCGGACAATTAGTATCGAGCCCTTGAACCCAGAACATCGTGCTTGCTGGTAGAAGTCGGTTAACAATGTTTTTTAATGAGTTATATGGAAGATAATTTGGTTGTCTTAGTTTATGTCTCGATAACAAATATCAACACAGCCAATAAGCTAAAAAGGAGTCGAGCTAATAGTAAATCAGAAAAAAAACAAAAGAGCAGTGGTGGCCGAGTGGTAACGGCCCCGATTTACAAGTTGTAGGTCGCGGGTTCAAACCCAGCCAGGAGCATTACTTTGTGTAATTTATTTCATCACCACTGCTCTCAAAATGGTGAAGGAAAACCTCGTGAGGAAACCGGCATGACCTAGAACCAAAAATTCGAAGACATGTGACATTCACCAATCCGCACTGGGCCCGCGTGGTGGATTACGGCCCATTGCCTATCCTAGAGAGAGGAGGCCTGAGTCCCAGCAGAGGGAACATTAAAAGGCTGATTATATACATATATATAATAGTAAATTTATTAAACTGAATTTCGAAATTCATGTTCAGTGTTACGTCTCTTATCAGGCTTGAAGGCTACGCCAAGTGCGAAAAGCTATGGCTGATAGCATAGTTAGTAGGTAGTTACTGCTACATACTATGCACCTACATCGTCAGTTGGTATAATACAGATTAGCTCCAGGAAACTGGTTACCCTTAGATTTAGACCCCATTTTTAAAACTTATAAGTACGATTCAAAAATTATTTTGCTAACATTTTCAGTGGGATTAAGGCTGGTACCCGCTTTGTCGTGACGACAGATCAACGTGTAGTTTATTTACGATTAACTGTCGTCTACGATTTTTTTTGTGATGACAACAGATGTCATGATAGTGGGAAAGGCTACCACGACAGTCGTAAAACAATAAGAAATTGTCAATACTGTAAATCTTGTGTCGTTATTGCGACAACCTGTCGTGGCCACGACATGCAGTTGTTATAATGAGAACAGCTAGTGACGATAGTCCTCCGATGATAAATTAACCTTTACGACATTCTGGAAACGCGGCCTTAGGTTTAAACAGATCTGTTTTTTAAAGTTGTCTAGCTACCAGTGCCATAGAGAGAGATATTATTAGACATAGTCATAGTCGATGCCTACTTAAGTTTAAGTATCGAATAGCAAAGATTAGGATCAATAAAATTAGTTAGTTAAAATAGGTACACGATTTTAATTATTTTATCCCTTGTTATTTTAATTATATCTACCTAGTTATCCACTGGCAAAGGATACGATTATCACTATTCTATAACAAAGTTGTGTCAGACGTGCCAGAGATAAAAACATTTAATTCTCTTACGATTTATTGACTTTAGGTGCAACTAAATCTTCAAAACATAAAAGTACTTGGATTTAAAATCCATGTTGGTTCCAATCAGTATCTTCAATAGGTTTATAGTTTTCAGGACATGGCTAGGCTTACTATATACTTACACAGTTGAACGAACTGTATTCGTTTTTAAATAGTAGCGACATCTATGGCATCACATAAAGACTAAACTACTAAATCCTGCATCGCGCCATTAAAGTTCTCCGCGCGATTAGAACATATACAATATACAACAGCCCGAAATCATTTCTCGGGTAGTTGCCCAGATCAGACAAAACATCCGTCTGGTCGTCGGAGGATCCTCCCTTTTCAACGGAGGTTTGCGGGACTGCATTCTGTCCCGCACACCACCAAAACACCAAACAAGTTGAAACAATAACAATTTAAAAAAATAACCAGCCAGACCAGCGGTAGTAAAGTATGAGTTATGCTAGTATTAAATCATGCAAGTGTGTAATTTTTGTGTCTCACTTCCACTGAAGATTATGGAGACCTTTCGCATATCGAAAGTGGCCATGGAGTGTTATTGTAACATTCGTACTCGCAAGACCTCACAAGATGGCGGATTCAGCATTGCGAGTAGGTACGTTGGTTACGACGATATCGACAGACCAATGATATGCTAGTTCATCTTACTGAATCTTCAAACACTTGCCCGTTTTTCGGTAATCCATGTCCACAACCTCTTTTGAGGGCTTGTCTGTTCCTTCGCTTTTTCAAGACCCGTGTATTTAAAGTAAGTTCAATCTCTGATAGAACCATCTTGATCTTTTTTTTTCCCGCATTGCATCAACAGAAGAATATGGCTTAGCACTCTTGTGCATCCGCCAGCGTCAAGTTAGTTAGTTAGCCCATTTATGTCCCACTGCTGAGCAAAGGCCTCCCTCTCCCTTTTCCACACAAGTCTGTCTTCGGCCATTGAGGGCCAGTCCCTCTGGTATTTATCCAGCTCATCTCTCCACCTTCGGCTTGGTCTACCGCAGTGTCGCCTTGCGTTTAATGGGACCCAACAAGTGGCTCTTTTAAGCCACCGCTCATCCGACATGCGGCAGACATATCCGGCCCAATCCCACTTCAGAGTGGCACTGGCATAACTTCACAGTGGTCTAAACATCGTCCTATTAGTCTTGTTTCGCATTTATCTAAAGCGTTTGTGAAAATTATCGAAAGCCGCATTTCACAATAACTAGACTCTCACCAACCTCCCGAACAAGCTGGATTCAGACGAGGTCTATCTTCCACTGATCACTTGCACACCTTAAAGAAAAGTGCAATTAATTTAATGTACCTTTGTATCTGGCGTTTGTCGACTATGCAAAGGCTTTCTATAGTATCAACCATGATGCACTCTTCAACGCCTTAACCAACCAGAACATAAAGCGTCAAGTTGTTTATAGATATAATATAGTTTATTTCGGGTGGGGTTTGAAGAGATCTTGATCTTTATATTGAACTGAATTACGCGCCAAAAAACTAACACAATGTTGCCAGAACCAAAATTTAATACGCCGGAAAACTTCGTGGCGAGTAGGAATCGTTACAGTTTGACAAGAATCTAAAGGCTCGCGGCAAAATAGAGAACTAACTTGAAATGTACTTTGACGTCTACTAGCAAGCAGTATCGGGTTGTAAATTCTAAGTGTTTTAATAATGAGCAATCTGTATAAAGAAACTTTTTAAAATACAGTCCTCAGCAAAAACTTTTCACCCGCAACGAGTAAGAAATAGGCGAGGTGCATTTTTCACTAACTGAACGGTAATGAGAGGTTAGATCTCTAGAGATCTCTAGTAAGTAAAATATGCAAGCCGGTTGCAAGCTGAGGCTCTAGAATATGTTTAATGCGAATAAACAAAATAAACGCTTAGACTGTACAGCTTGGGTCTGAGCCGTTTCTTTCTATACGCATGAAAAGTAAAAACAAACATTTTCAATCGTTTGTCTGTTCTTGACAGTGATTGTCTATACTCTATGATATTATACGGCTGAATTTAGGAGTCCACTATTGCGGTAGAATTTACTAAGTTTTGAATACATTTTAAATCGACTATTTTTACATTGATACACGATTCAAGTCGGACACAAATAAAAATGGTGGTTCTATAGATTAAATTTCTCTGATCAAACTGTTTATTGAAATAATACGCGAACCTATCCAAAAGTGTATAAGAAACAGGAAACTTTTTTATATTTTTTGCCAATATTAAAATATAACTGGTGCGATTACGTGGTGCGTTGGGAAGAGTTGTGTTTGACAAATAACAGGTTGTCGGAGACACCGATTTCGCTACAGTTTTGTATTTAATGTGTTGTTTTTTTAACTGCAATAAGTTTGTAAGGTGAACTGATTTTCAAATCATTAGCTAAGTGAATATGTTAACTGTGATTATTTAAGTTAAGTGGAAAGAAAGTCAACCAAAGACCTCGAAGTAAGCTGGGCAACTGTTCTATTCAATCAGCATGTGACCCAAATCTGAGATTTCTCTTCTTTGTGTTTTATTGCTGGGTTCATGTTTATACAGTGAAACGCTAAATCGATCAACAAGGAATAAACCTAGCAGTGTTTCTAGCGGCGATCATCACTAAGGACATGATATTTTATGAACTTGTCACGGTTGACTACCTGTTCGACTCGGTGGGGGTCAGGTGCAGTTCGCTGTATATTCCCATTTTTAAAAACATCGACTGAACTTATGCTTTACTGGAAGATATACTTATCAACATTGAATGAAAATACACAAATAAGATTGCTGTGAGTGATACAGAGATAACATAGATCAGTGTTTACTTGAAATGTATGTAAACACTCACAAAAGTATGAAACAAGTGAAAAACATTGTGCTAAAATGAAGATCAGCTGTAAATACTTTGCATTAAGCCACAAAGAGTAGGACAATGTTGCAAAATGGCTCATTCTGAAAATCACAGGTATATTGTGCAGGTCAGTAATGTTTTTATTCTTAATTATTTATCTGTAAAAATGGAAGCAAACTAAAGGCAACAAGCTGCTACTATTAATCTACAATGTCTTTTATAGTTGTGTCTATACAAAACCATAAAGCATCCTTAGTGCTAAAATGCAGACTAAAAAAATGATTGTAAGTTACAGATTTTTCATATTTAATTGGTTTCTCATTTATTAATTGAAATGCCACAAGCATATGGAAGTGTTATTCCTGAAAGCCTTTGTCCTATGCATGAACTATAATCTTATTATGTTTATTAATTTATAGTTCAATTGAAAGTTCTACAACAGGCTCAATGTCAAATTTTTCAGTAGTTTCCACCCAGTAAATGTTAATTAGTTATCAACTTCCTTACACAAGAAAGGAAAACAGTAATATTACAAAGAAGGCAATGACTGTCCAAGAATGTTTTATTTTGAACTGAGTTCAATGCCAAGCTTGTTTATGCTCTACACTCATAGACAGTAAACAAATGCATATTTACTTATTTGTAATACTGCCATTATAACATAACTATGCTTTTGATTGCCAGAAAATGTCTTATTTCCTCTAATGGCCTCAAAATGTATAAACCTGCCTGTAACAAGTTTACATGGTTTATCGTTCACATATGAGGAAGTTGTTTTCCAATTTACCTTTTGTAACACAGTACTTTTGACTTTAACAACCATATATATCATCTAACTCGATTTTAAAATAATTCAATGCTGTTACCATAATTCTATCTTAAATTATTGTAGCTTCTACCAGACTAGGACAAGAAAAGTGATATTAAAACAATCAGAGATAAATATTTCTAAGTTTTTCTTTTTGTCAGTCTCAATTGTGGTCAATATCAACAGGAAATGCATTCTGTTGCTAAAGTTATCATTAAAATACAGGTGTATGTGGGTGCACTGTCGCCGCACTATGAAGCCCTGTCAGTAGAAGCCTCGAAGCAGACCAGCTCTGAAGAAATTGTTTGCTGCATCACTGACAAACTCGGCTTAACCAATGGATCCGGTGGGCCTTATGAACTGGCCGAGGTAGGTGTTTATTTCTTATCATATGCTTGTTTAAAATGAAGAGGAAGGCCTTTGTCAATTAGAAGGATGATTTTGTTTTCAGTTAACCTATATTGTTCCACGACTGGCGAACTTTGTACCGCCTATTCTACTCTACCCAACTCTATCCTACTCTACCCTACTCTACCTACCCTACTCTACCTACCCTACTCTACCTACCCTACTCTACCCTACTCTGACCTACTCTACCCTACTCTACCCTAATCGAAAAAAAAAAGTATCCTATGTGTTTCTCCTGGTTCTAAGCTACCTCCCCACCAACTTTCGGCCAAATCGGTTCAGCCGTTCTTGAGTTATAAATAGTGTAACTAACACGACTTTCTTTTATATATATAGATGTCAATACTTGAGTAGGCCCTGTGTTTATAACTCCTCCTGCTCCAGGTGGAGTTAGAGGAAGTGTTAGACTTTTACTGATTACCCACCTGTGTTCCTTCAGTAGCCCTTTGCATTCCTCGGCTGCAATATCTCTTTTGAACCATCCCGCAACCCTGCCAGGCATTGGCCCCATCACTTGTGCTGACATCTTTTTGAGGTGGCCTAGTGCAACCTTGGCAGCTGTTCTCAATTTCGCTGATTTTATTTATTTATTTATTTAAACTTCATGTACAGTATTGGTACATAGGCGGACTTAATGCAACAAGGCAGTCTCTACCAGTCAACCAATCAATTTTATAATTCTTGCTATTGTTTTATCTATAAGCTCTTCTTGTATAGCAAGCAGATTTGAGTAAAGGAGGAAGTAATTTGTAATTCTCAGTAATAAAGACACTCTATTTCAAAAAGTGTGGTCCAAACTCATTTATAAGTCCAGTAAAAGTGTATTTAATTTAGTGAAAATGTTTATTATGTTTTTAAGTTTTTACACCACAGTCATGTATCCTGATTAAATGGATGTCATGTCTGCTGTCAAGTTAATGTAATTCTTTCCTCCGTTTTTATTTTTAAATTTCACTTGAACAAAAAAGTCCCAAACCATTCATACAATATACAAAGTAACTGAAGCACATTTACACAGTATCAGTTAAAAGTTAAAACAGCTCACCACATTGATGCAAAAAATTGATTAACAATATAAACATTGAACAATTTTTTGCTCATTGTAACTGAATGAGTCAGCTTATGTCCAAGATGATTGCTTCCTTAGCTTGGTCATCAGTGAGACATTCTACATGTGTCTACCAGCTCATTGGTAGGATTATCGCATTTTGAGGAAGTTACAGATATGATAAATGTTTTAGTACAGTTTATTTTTTAAAATGTGATAACATTTGTTCTGTTTTAACTATTTATTTTTATCAAATGAAACATTGAACTATTAATAACATAAAAAGAGTGATGATTTTTTTGTTACCTGTTAACAGCATTTAGGAGACTAGTGTAAGTGCTATAGCATTCAAAAGCGTGCATATTTTGAGTATGTGCCACCTGCGTTAACTCTTAGCTATGACAATATTAACATACTTAAAAAATATAATATATGTCCTCATTAGGTGGTGGGGGACATGCTTAGCGGCGAGTGCAAGGAGCGAAGACTCGGCCCCAATGAGTCGCCCGTCGCAGTCATGCTGCTGTGGCCCAATAACACTGGTTCTGGGCAGTACAACAGGTCAGTACTTAGAAACCTTTCATGTATCAAAACCTACTAATTAAATATGACTCAATTTTTTTTGCATCACCTTAATCATATCAGTTTTGTAAAGGACAGTTCAGTTGACGCTATTTAAATGTTTTAATGATCTGTGCTTTACCATTTACTCTTGCTACATATTAATTTTCCTGCTGTAATTAACACAGTAGCGTTCAACTTATGATTAATAATTTCATTAAAAAACGACCATAACTCTTGCATACCTACCTACCCTATTTTAAAATAAATTTTCCTCGAAGCAAACAGTAGTCTGTGGCAAGTTCAACAATGTCAAATCAGGTTTTTCTATATAATTATCTTATTCCTGCAATTATCTGTTACGAGAGATACGTCTAACCTTGTCTTAAACACCTGCGTGTCTTATATTTATACCTTTACATATAGTTGTGTCCATTAGCGTCCTGTCACCGCAATACTATTTGTATACTATGTGCATTGTGATGATTCATCTGAATTTATTTTACGCGAGACGTGATTAACGTAACTTAAACTTCTGTGTCCTTATTCATGAACTGAATTCGGAAAACATTAAATTACTTGCGTTCTAAATAGAATTTCTATTGATATGCATTTAAATAAAATAAAACACCCATAAATACAGACGTAGCTAAAACGTTATCGAAGTCCCGCTATGAATGTGTCTATTATACATTAATAAGTGTTGGAATGAAATAAGTGTTGTTTAAACTAGTACTTAGTTGTTTAATGAAGGGCTGTAGCAGTGATTGGGGATAATATCCCAGTGTGCGCGTGAGTCACTCTTCCTGCGACAGCGGCGTGATAACGCCGTCTCTCCATCCTGCCAATCAAACTGAAACTTTGCCGCTCGGTCAAACATGGCCTCTAAAACTGTACCACAACTCACAAATATTTAGATTTCGTCATTATGACTCAAAAGTAATTTTTTATTTTTAGATACTTTCCTGCTCGTTACCGTCGTCGGTATCTCAGTTGAATGGTTTCGTTTCTGTTTCCAGATTTTATCTTCGAGAGAAGATTCCCGATGAGCCATGGATGGAGAACTTCTCGGTCGATCCACAGCTGATAAAGGATTACTTTCAGCGGTTTCTGTACCAACCCAAAGATCGGGAGTATCCGGACTTGTGCCAGTTGCCGGAGCTCAATGAACAGACGCTACTAGATAACTTGAGGGCGAGGTTCTCGGCCGGCTACATCTACACATACGTCGGCTCTATATTAATAGCACTCAACCCGTTCAAGTTCTACCCGATTTATAATCCGAAATATGTGAAGTTATATCAGAACAAACGGATAGGAAGCAGTCTTCCGCCTCACATATTCGCAGTAGCCGACGCCGCATATCATTGCATGCTCCGAGAGAGAACTAATCAATGCATAGTGATCAGTGGAGAGAGTGGTTCAGGAAAGACTGAGAGTACGAATTTTCTACTTCATCATTTAACGGCACTGAGCCAAAAGGGATCTCATGGAAGTGGAGTGGAGCAAACAATATTGAGTGCAGGTCCAGTGTTAGAAGCCTTTGGTAATGCGAAAACTGCCCACAATAATAATTCGAGTCGTTTTGGCAAGTTTATCCAAGTGAACTACAAGGAAAATGGCATGGTGCATGGAGCTGTTGTACAAAAATATTTACTGGAAAAGTCACGAATATGCAGTCAAGGTCGTAACGAGAGGAATTATCATGTGTTTTATTATTTATTGGCTGGTGCGTCGGAGCAGGAGAAGGAACAGTTGCATTTACTCAGTGTGGACAAATATAATTATTTATCAAGGACTGGTTGTAGTGAGGTGCCGGGTATTGATGAACAATATGAATTCTCGCGGTTAAAACAGTCTATGGAGATGGTGGGCTTCACTATGGATAAGCAGCGGCGTTTGTTTGCTGTGCTGTCGGCAGTGCTACTTTTAGGTAAGTTATTTTCAGATATCTCACATAGAAAATTCATCAGTTTCTATTAGGATATCTTATCAGTTGATAGTGAATTAATTATCTTGATATCTTTTACTATCGGTCATAATAATGTTGAATCATATACCTACCGACTTAGCAAAACATAGCAAACAAATGAATATGTACACATAACATAGCATTTTAATATGTGTACATTATTCATTGACAGTAAGTTGAGCTAATAATAGGAAATTGATTCCTTTTCCTCCTACACCCAACAAATATGGTGGCCCTGCATTCTTGCATTATTAACACTAATTACTGAATTAGTAATTTTCCCCTTTAGTTCACACAGCAAGAAAATTATTTATTTACAAAACGAGAGAAATCAAATTGTATCACACTAATATTACATTTAAATATATCTTATGCGGTATCTTCTCGTCCAATATACAACAGTGTCTCAAGACGAAAGTCTATGACCAGTGCGTGTTGCCAGTGATGACATATGGCTCCGAAACGTGGTCGCTTACAATGGGTCTCATCAGAAGACTTAAAGTCACCCAAAGGGCAATGGAAAGGGCTATGCTCGGAGTTTCCTTGCGTGATCGAATCAGGAATGAGGATATCCGCAGGAGAACCAAGGTTACCGACATAGCACGAAGAATCGCCAAACTAAAGTGGCAATGGGCAGGGCGCATTGCTCGCAGAACAGATGGCCGTTAGGGCCGAAAGGTTCAGGAATGGCGGCCACGTACCGGAAGACGTAGCGTTGGAAGGCCTCCTACAAGGTGGACCGATGACTTGGTAACGGTTGCGGGAGCCCGATGGATGCGAGACGCACAGGACCGTTCATTGTGGCGACACTTGGGGGAGGCCTATGTCCAGCAGTGGACGTCTTTCGGCTGAAATGATGATGATGAATATTACAAAAGCGAAAGCTATATGCATGTGTCTGTTACTCCTTCACGCTCAACGGGCTGATTGGATTGCGATGACAATTGGCACATGCATAGACCATATCCTGGAATAACAGTTAAAAAAAGTATCCTATGTGGATACTTTCTTCCCGGGAGAATGTTCCTTCCGTATGTGGCGAGATAACCTAGACGCCGGCTACCGCAAGGGCTGGTTCGAGGTGGCTCGAAAAAAGAATACTTGGAAGAAGTCTGGGGAGGCCTTTACCCAGCCATAGGAAAGTATAGGCTAAATATTAAAAAAAACTGGGCAAGTGCGAGTCGGACTCGCGCCCTGAGGGTTCCGTACAAACTTACATAAGTAAACAGTTCAATTCCCGAATCTTGAAGATTTTTCCGAATCACAATTTATTTTTGTTGTGACGTAATAACAAATTTACAGTTTTCAGATTTATTCCCATAATATATCTGTGCTATAAGACCTTGCTTTATGCCAAATTTCAAGATTCTGGGTCAACGGGAAGAACCCTATTAATTTTGATTCCCTCGAGAGTGTCGAAATATACGTTTTTTGCGACATAAACGGCCGTATCTTATTTGTCAGTTTACTTAGAAATCTGATTTT
Source organism: Mythimna impura (assembly GCA_905147345.3). Lineage (NCBI taxonomy): Eukaryota > Metazoa > Arthropoda > Insecta > Lepidoptera > Noctuidae > Mythimna > Mythimna impura. The sequence continues at coordinate 17,465,875 of LR990356.1, read as the reverse complement.
TGTACAGCTTCAAGAGACCGCAGACTTAAGTATATGGTTTTAATTTCAACTTGATACCTCCACGCGTTCCTGTGATAAAGGGTCTTGACAGACAGACAGACAGAAGTGATCCTATAAGGGTTACGTTTTTTCCTTTTGAGGTACGGAACCCTAAAAATCATCCCTTGAAATAGTTTTCTACTTACACGCGTGGCAATCCGCTAGCAAGAGCTAACCTTTACATAATGCCAAATTTATTTATTTATTTACAAGCACTTGTACAACGTTACGGAGGATGTCCAAGGCGTTGTACAATAGAGACTTACAAACTAAAAAAACACATTTAATAAAACAATAATAACCTATTAACAAATCCATACACATTGAAGAACATAAAAAAGCTAACATATAATTTAGAAATAAAAAAAAAGAAAATACATATACATTATTTTTCATCCCTCTTCTCACAAAACCTTAGACATTCACGATACACATCTATCCATCTCCCAGCAAACAAGTCACACTCCGGTGTTAGAGTCAGAAGAGCATTAAGCACAGAAAGCGCTGGAACGAGCGTAGAGTTAGCTTGTGACACTGTCTTCGATAAAGGATCAGCTAACAATCGGTGTGTTCGCGGCCTTAGGTGTTGTTTAGGTACGAGATCACCTCACCAGCTGAACAACTAATTCAGGGTAATTAGATTCACCCGAAGAACTCGACAAGCGAAGATAAGCACAAAGTAAAAATAGAAATGTCTATCATTATAGCATTTAATATTATGATGACAACTTATGAACTGGATAATCGCATTAACACATATCCGATAATGAAAGTCGAGTCCGTCTGCTACTAATATTTATATTATCAAGTTACAGTGAGAAAAATTATACTAGTCAACAAAAATTTGTAACAAGGAATTTGTTAACTAATTTTATATTACTAGCCTACCCCATTACAAATCCGTATTTATTTTGTTTATAATCAGAGCTATAAAAATATATAATTTACATCATTTACCTTGTTTCATTCCGGGTGTTTTCAGTAAAGTGTTCCCAAATATTGTCTAAAAAAAAATAAAAATTGATTCTGACATGTTTTGTTATATTTTTTTTATTATAGATAGGCTCGTGTTTGACCACTATCTCACCTGATGGTAAGCGATGATGTGGCCGACTTGCCTAGAAGTAACATATTCACTCTTGACTTAAAGACCCCTATTTTCATGGAAATTACTTTTAAATCTTAAAAAAGAAATTTAAAAGCAATTAATAAAATATGAAAAGTACCTTATTTTGACCTTGTTATATTAGAAGTTACGTCCAATCGATTATACACAGTGACAATAGAACCACCTGAAAGCTCCAATTTTCACTTCAAAGCTCCATTTCATTGATACAATAGAACTTTTCGCGCCTAAATAGTTACAATTTCAATTCAGTAATATTTGGTCTCGTTTTGACTGTTCTGAACATAATCAGCAAAAAATTTTGTTGTTATTAACGATAAGTTTTTTGTTGTTAACCAGTTTTATTTTATGATGTCCCCGCGGTTTCACGCGTGTCTTTGGTTACTGCTCCGCTCCTATTAGTCGTAGCGTGTTGTTATATTGCCTTTATCCTTCCTCGATGAATGGGCTATTCAACACTAAAATATTTTTCAATTCAAACCAGTAGTTGTTGAGATTAGTCATGTGTTCAATTAAACAAACTCTTCAACTTAAAACTATAATGAATATGTATATAAGATAATGATTAATAGTTGAAATGGGCTAAAGGACTCACTTTGAAGCTTCTGAGTGAAACCTATGTCCAGCAGCTGAGTGTAAAAAGCGATGATGTCCAGAGATGTGGACTTACAGTAGATTGTAGAAATACCTTCATTATATCTTCTTTCTGCCCTTATTTCATATTACTTGGGGTCGGCGCAACACGTTTTTTTCTTCCATTCTGTCACTTGTCACACTATCACTAACTCCCTTTTCTTTCATATCACTCCTCACACAATCCATCCATCTTTTATTTGGCCTCCCTCTCCCTCTCCATCCATCTACATGAATACTCAGAACTCTTTTAGTAACATGCGTTTCGTTATCTAATAAATAATAATAATATTATCTACATTATTTAATTTTGAGCTCCTACTGTAATGGCCATGTTTACACGTGGGCCAAGCATCGGCCAATCGCCATTGTTAAAACCGGGTTTCCCCGTTAACACAATGGCTAGGGATGACGATTCACAGTGTGTTATTTCACCCGAGTTGCGGACATGCCCATTTTATATGCATTTCGGAAAGATACATTTCAAAGAAAACTCTTATTAAAACTCTTGTGATTCCATCTATCATAGTTTACGAGATATTGAGAAAATCGAGAAAAGTCCATAGAAACCAAAAAAACTTTGTGTCTCCTTTCCTGGTGTTTCTTTTACATTAAATGTTTTATAGTATGATAGGAATTCACAAAAAGAACATATAAATCTACAAATACTAGTTTGATTAAGCTTTTACAGACCACAAAAAAATGTTTTCAGTGATTTCGTTTTTATTTTTTTTCTGGCAAATTACTACGTTGTAGCATAAGTTTTTAAGTACTATATATTTTTTATACTAATAAGTATCTTCATTAAAAATTTCAGATGCGTCAGACGCCTTATACTTGAGATATTGATTTTTTAAGTTTCAGGTTAGGGTTGTCAACTAAGAAGTTTTTAAGTTTAATATAAAAAATTTGCGTTTCAAAAAGATACATTTCAAAGAAAACTCTAATAAAACTCGTGCCTTCATTTATGATATTTTTCTAGATATATAGAAAATCGGAGATAGTTCATAGAAACCAAAAAAAAATATCTTCTTGTGTTTTCTTTTTTAAATTAAATGTTTTGTAGTATGATAGGAATTCACCAAAAGAACCTAATATCTATAAATCCTCAAATTATTTTTACCCGACTACGGAGGGTTATGATTTTGACAGGCTATGTATGTATGTGAGTTTGTTCATCTGTTCCCACATAGCTCCTAATCTACTTATCGGAACTCGACGTATGAGGTATCGTTAGAACCGTCTTAATTGTCCGCTGAACATAGGTTACGTGACGTGTCACAAAACTTGATATGGCGCCCTCTAGCGGACAAAAAGTAATGTGTAAAAAATAAAAATGGAGATAAATACGCCGTGTTTGGTATCATTTGAAAGGGCTTTACTTGTACATTTCCAAAATATTGTTCAAATTTAAAGTGACGCCCTCTAGCGGACAAGAAATCATGTGTTAAAAAAATTTTAAGATAAATACACCGTGTTTGATATCATTTGAAAGGGCTTCACTGGTACTTATCAAAATATATCATCAAAATTCAATGTGGCGCCCTCTGGTGGACAAAAATTAATTTACCATTATTAATTAGAAATTTTAAATTTAGCTTTTGCAAATGGTATAGAAGCACAGTGATTTAACACCAAAATAATTTAAATAAAAAAATAGTAAAAAAACTAAAACCCGACTACGACTAAAAAAAACGTATACCATTTGCAAAAGCTAAATTTAAAATTTCTAATTAATAATGGTAAATTAATTTTTGTCCACCAGAGGGCGCCACATTGAATTTTGATGATATATTTTGATAAGTACCAGTGAAGCCCTTTCAAATGATATCAAACACGGTGTATTTATCTTAACATTTTTTTTAACACATGACTTCTTGTCCGCTAGAGGGCGTCACTTTAAATTTGAACAATATTTTGGAAATGTACAAGTAAAGCCCTTTCAAATGATACCAAACACGGCGTATTTATCTCCATTTTTATTTTTTACACATTACTTTTTGTCCGCTAGAGGCGCCATATCAAGTTTTGTGACACGTCACGTAACCTATGTTCAGCGGACAATTAAGACGGTTCTAACGATACCTCATACGTCGGAGTTCCGATAAGTAGATTAGGAGCTATGTGGGAACAGATGAACAAACTCACATACATACATAGCCTGTCAAAATCATAACCCTCCGTAGTCGGGTAAAAAAGTATAAAGTCCGATGTAAGGATATAGTAGGAATGTGTGCCTCACGGCTGCACCAAACAGGCCCAATTCTGAAACCTAAAATATTAGGAAAAAAAAAATTTGTGCACATAGGTTTCATTTTTATTGTAGGTTATAATTTACTGATCAAATAAATAATGTAATTTTTAAAATAATATTGTTCTCCTGATCGAAAGATGATGTAATGATATTTGTATTTTGTCTCCCATAGTTTTGCCAAATCTCCCTAGTAATAAACTGACAACACTGGCTAATCGGAATGACATAGTCGTACAAAAAAACGAATTAAAAAAAATCGTGTTTTCTATAATAATAGTAGTTAAATAACAAAACTTACCGATGAAAAGTAATCTTAGTGTTATTATATTGTTTTCCCACATAATTATGGCACAATCTGACAGCACAAACCGGCATAATTAATTATTTTTCGTGATCACATTATCCTTAGTTGTTTCAAATGACACTGACGTAAGGGAGAAGCGAGTCTACCAATTTTAGTACACTTTATTTGGGCCGTTTAGTACGGTCAATGTGGCATCTAGACAAGTTATATACTTGATCAAAGACTAATAACTATCATCATAAAAAACCAGATGTCACATTATACTAGAGATCAATGATTCCACTTTTTTATTTATAATTGTGATTTTGGGTACAATGTTGACTGGTCTACATTGTCCTCTCATACCTATTAATATTGTAAAATTAATAATTTTTTAAAAGTTTAAGAGTTTCTTCTCGGTTCTTATCCATAGAAAACGACCAATTGGAACCGTGCACTAAATTCAGACGTTTTATAAGTTACCCATTATTATATTATTATTATAACTAACCCGTATTGTCCCACTGCAGGTCTCTCTCCAATCTTTATATGTTTTATGTTTTCTGATACAAAACTTTGTTAGTGTAATTTTAGTCTTTAAAATTTTCCAACCATAGACGCAAGTGAAACCGCGGGGGACGGCTAGTTTTAAAAAAATGCATATTACTACTAATAAATCAATTATCTTTAATTTTAAAACATCATAATGATAAAAACAACGATCTGATGTTACGAAACGTATTTCACATTTTTTAAAGCATATTTCATATAAAAGACATAATCAAGATTATTCACTTTCTTTTTTAAAATAACTAAACAATTTAAATTATAGGTCTATTGACTGTACTTCGTAAACAACTAAAACTTATTTTTTTTTTACGTCTAGTTGACAACCCTATTTCCATAGAAAAGTCATAAATACTTAGAAACGCTGTATCTCCTATATAAGGCGATTGTCGTGTATGATATTTTAGGACATACTCAACAATATTATTGCGCATGTTATTTATCAAAAATAACATGCTACAACAGTACCAATTAATTTAAAAAAAGTGTTTTATTGAAATCGGAAAAAAGCCCATATTTCTTAAAATATGAAAGCTACAAAGCTATTTTTTTTAATACTAGTAGATAATGAGCTGTTACTTTATTTTTGTAACAAATAAAATTAATAAGTTTACTAGTTTTGGAATCATAATTAAATTTAATTTTTGTAAAGGTCATTCAACTCTCACAAAAAAAATAATAACTCAATAAATATAGATAATTATACTGTAGGTATTTTTGTTGAACACTTATCAAACCTAGACCTATCGTATAGACACATAAACCAGACATGTCCGCAACTTAGGTAAAATAACACACTGTGCGATTGGCCGAGGCTTGACCCACGTGTAAACGGGGCATAATGGTGTACAATAAAGAGTATCTATCTAATAACTAGACACATAGTTAAGCTATAAAACCGCGTCGAGCCACCGCGCAAGACATTTCATTAAAAAATACGATGGTCAAATACAAAATATAAGAAATTGATGTAGGGGATTCTTGAGCTGCGCAGTAACGCAGCCGGCTCTATTCTACGTCAGCCTTAAATTACCAGAATACAGGATCAATTTTCGAATGTATTTATAGAGTGACTCACATAAATTATTCTCGAATCTGTTTATTTTGGCAGTTTCTTCTGAAAACCTGTGCACAGTCATTGCTCTATAAAAAATCAAAGTCAAGTACACACACATCAAAGTGTTTTGAAAAAGATCAACAGACCAATTTTATTCATACCTTGAATCCATATCTATCTGTAAGATAAAGTTATGTATCCAACCAACCTCAATTTACTGGCCAATGTCAATCTATAATGGAAATGGTATCATTTACAGGTAACGTGGAGTTCCAACCACAACGGAAGTCGTACCACCACGACGAAGCGGTCGGCGTGCGGAATCCTGAGGTTGTTTCGCTTATATCCTCGCTATTGCGAGTCAAGCAGGAGACCTTGTTGGCTGCCCTAACGTCTAAGCGCGCAAGGGCTTCGGGAGAAACTCTCGTTATTAATTACAGGTATAGTAATGTGATGATGTTTGTAAAGAAGTATTTGTTATCTGACTAGTTTATCAATAAATATACAAAAATAGAATATTAACTGTGAAAACAATATCAAAATTGGTAGAAAAGCAAACGAGATATAACAATTTTAAATAAATATATCTGTCTCCCTCAAAACACCGTTTTCTATGGCGGCCATAACTTTGACGTCAAAGTTCACGTCGGACTTCTCTTTCTTATTAGCAGCTTTGAGGCTTCATAACTTCGTTGTTTGAAGAAAATATTTTAAAAATTCGTTCATATTTGTTTATTAGAGCAAAAAAATATTTCATGTAAGAAATAAAAAAATTGTATGCATATTCCCTATTGGGCATATCTACTAAATTTCACACATCAATCACAATCGTGACTCGCAATCAAAATATCAATAATTGCTTTCCAAGTTTTATGCTCTGGTCATATTAACACGGTGCTGCGCTTGACTTCAGCACGTTACCGTTCGTGCAGACGTCGGTGCCATGGCATGTTGAAAGGATGCGCGGTATGGTGTTGCGTCGTAACACAACACCATAAATATTGTTTAAAGGACGAGTTCGTAGCCGACTGCAGACAGCAGCAGCAGACGACGTGCCGTTGCGACATTACTGGTTTCTTTGTATTTCTTTGAAACTTCCGCAGCTAGCAACACGTTGCTCGACCGCAGATGATGTATCGTCCGACTGTAGATCAGTAGTGCCAGCAACGCTAGTCTGCAGTCGGCTACGAACTCGTACTTTAAGGTTCTGCGTCGTCAATAATGCTGCGATCAGTCTTTAACCAGTGTTTTACGACATCGTGAAACACGACACTGCTTCGTATATCTGCACGACGCGGCAAGGATAATCAGGCACCGCGCTGGTTTACGTCGACGACGCCGTATCGTGGTAATATGGCCAGGCTCTAAGAGCTGCGTATTCGAATAAAAGATTGTCTTTTATAGACACAAAATCCGACCTTCACATGCCAGTATTCGTTATCTAAGTAGACCCGTAACTACCTGTAACCTATTCAAATATTTGCATTGTGGATTCGTACTAACGATCCATATATGTGAAAGTCAGTCTCACTCATCCCTTCATTTATCCAAAGTAAATATGCAACAAAAACAAACAATATCTCTGTAACGCGGCCAAGGCACACAACGTAAGGCAGTGGAATCTTGCTAGTAATTAGTAGGTATAAACTGTTTGGAATTTATTCAATGAGAGGATAGGCCGTATCTGTTATTGTAATCACTAATTTTGCGATTATGTTTACAATGTAATCATGTAAATTGATGCAAAGATGAAATTAATAATCATACGCCCATTCTACTAGAAAATGGATCTTTGTGTACTTTGTTTTGTAGTCTCAGTCTTATCTATGAAGAGATTATCGTTTTGCTTCAACTTCGCGTCATCACATTCTTTTAGTGTACAGAGAACACGGGATTATAATGAACAAACATCTCTTGATATGATCCCTTAGTTGTTTGGCCTAATGTTTAATCTTCTAAACACATACCACCAGAAAAAAAAAAATATTGCATCATTTTGTTGCTGTTTTTAACCATAGCTAAATTGTTTGTGGCCTTTGCGAGATGTAGCATTAAATATGGCGCTGGTTGACGTCATAAATTTGACTGGCCCGTTGGTCTAGTGGTTAGTGGTCCTGACTGCTATGCCGGAGGTCGTGGGTTCGATTCCCACCCAGGATAAATGTTTGTGTGATGAGCGTGATCATTTGTTCTGTGTCTGGATGTAATCTAATATATAAAATTATCGTGTCACGGTGTTCGAACTTGAACTCCTCCGAAACGGCTCGACCGATTCTCATGAAATTTTGTGAGCATATTGAGTAGGTCTGAGAATCGGCCAACATCTATTTTTTTTTTTTTTTTATTTATATGGCAGAACAACGTTTGCCGGCTCAGCTAGTTTATCTATATAAGTATGTATTTAGAAATATATAAGTATGTTTATCAGTTGTCTAGAACCCATAACACAAGCTCTGCTTAGCTTGGGACTAGACGGCGTTGTGTGATAGTTGTGGAATATTATTATTATTATTATTATAAAGATGCTGAACAAGCGTAGCGTAGATAAATCCTCACCAGCGTATCGTTGATGCGGCTTCAGGTTAGCGTACCTATACGTTGAGCTGCGGCATTGTTCGATAGAGTTACCGCGGCCCTGGAATTGAACGAGCAACTAAAGGAACACAGGGTGTGTTTTAGTCAGTAAAAGTCTGACAGAGAGAGGCAGCTCTCGTTCGTAACAGAATGAGAGGAGTTAGACGGTATGTTCTTAAGACCACACGACAGAAGTGAAACCGTAATCAATAATACAAAATCGTAATCATTTAGGTAAGGTCGCCCGACTCGAGCCGGATTTACTCGAACGAGCGTTACATAGCCGATCGTGACGGCTCCGGCTCAGCGCGCCTAAACAAGTTTTCACTTGAAAACGTCAGCGTATAACCCTAGCGAGCGCTGGTTTCGAGAGTTAACATTCATTTTTTTTTTTCCGTAACTTATTGCAGGTTACCAGAAGCGATAGCGACGCGCGACGCTATGGCGAAGTGCCTGTACGGTGCTCTGTTTGACTGGATCGTGATGCAGGTCAACCACGCGTTGCTCTCTAAAAAGGATACGCTTAGGGAACATCAGGGACATAGTATAGGTGAGTTGTTTATTATAACTGTTGTTTAAACATAATTGCTGAAAGTCTCTGTGTCAGATAACACATCTGTACTTGACTGTTAGTCTTCGTAAAAGTATCTTGTTGATAATTGTTAAGAAGGTACACAAAGTACACTATAATATAAATCTGAACATTTGGAACCAAGAATAGACCACTTTTCTCAATGAGATACAAATTAGCAGTGGCAATGATCTTTTAGAGTTTACAGCGTTGGCTAACAACGTGGATGGTTTGTAAAATTTCAAATCAGGGATTACAGTTATCATTGTTGATCCGACAACAGTTCGAATCAGAAATGTAAACTGATTTTTTCCATGCTTAAAGTTTTAATTTTCTCAAGTTAGTTTTAGATTGACACATTTTTTTTTTGTCCTGGGCCTGTGGTTCTTGCTAACAAGAAATAAAAAAGTGGTCCCAGGTTAAAATAAAAGTTGGAAACCACTGATTAAGAGTATTCTAGGGTGGTGCATGGCAGCCTGATGACATTCATCAATCGACCTTCGTTTATTGAGTCGATCAATAACGTCAATTAAATTGCATATTATTTTTTTAATCGCTTTTTTTAAGTTTGGTTTATTCTAGCATTCTGCCTGCTTTTAGGGCTTTAGATAGAGGTCACGAACTTTCACTTCGTCTTGAATGAACTTAGCCCAGTGGCTAGTCCATTAGCTTATGCTAAAAGGTCATACGAGGTCATGGGGTACTTTTCTTTTTATTCGAATGTGTTGTTGTTGTTTATGTTGAATCTCCATATAAAACACTCATTTTATTCCCCAGGCGTTCTGGACATATTCGGTTTCGAAGACTTCGGTCTGAGCAACAGCTTCGAGCAGTTGTGCATAAACTACGCGAACGAGCACCTGCAGCATTACTTCAACCAGCACGTGTTCAAGTACGAGCAGGAGGAGTACAAGAGGGAGGGCATACCTTGGACGGACATAGGGTTCTCCGATAATACGGGCTGTCTGCAGCTCATAGAAGGGAAGGTCAACGGCTTGCTGTGCTTGTTGGATGATCAGTGCAAGTGAGTAACTCTACTTGTATTTATTAATAAGTACATCATTCAGGTGATGATGATCCGAGTGTCAGATGTAACGAGAGTGTCAGATACCCAATAATTGGGTAGTTGCTTGTATTTATTTTTGTACAATAGTTTTGTACTAAACAACAAGTAATACTAAAATAAATCTATCATAATTGGTTATAATATGAAGCAGCAATTGGATTTTCTGATATTTGTATGAGGAAGAGTGTGTGCACAGGGAGAACATTTAGCTATCTCTTTTTTACGCGCGCTAATGGCGATGAAGATGGCACTTTTCAGTTTGTGCATCCTGTTTCTGTTACTTGACGGTTTGTTTCCTCTGCTACCAGATAATTTGAAAGGTTTTTAACTTATATGGACAAGACCCAGCACGAACATTGTATTAGATGAAAGTAAAGTTTCTTTTGACAAGTATGCCTTTAATAATACTAATAATTGTGATTACAGCTTCCCATGGGCGACAAATGAGACGTTACTACAGAAGTTCAACTCTGTACATGAAAACAACCCATTCTACGAGAAACCTCAGAGACGAGAACCTGCTTTCGTTGTTAGACATTACGCCGGCAGAGTCAAGTATCAGGTAAATAACGCTTAGAACATAATGTTGTATGAGTAATAAATGGACATCCATGGCGAACAATAATTGTATAACCATAAGATCCTGTTCACTTTCCCTACTAGACCAATAATAGAGAATGATTTAATACCATTTTCCTGTAAGTAATTTCGTTACTTATTCTGGTCATCAGAGTGCTCTTTGCAGTATATAACAGGATTGTGAACCGCATGCACAGTAACAACTGGGCAAGATTGTCTACGTATTGGGTTTCTGCATAAGGAATGAAGATATCCGCAGGAGAACCAAGGTCGCCGACATAGCCCGAAGAATCGCCAAACTAAAGTGGCAGTGGGCAGGGCACATTGCTCGTAGAACGGATGGTCGATGGGGCCGAAAGTGGCGACCGCGCACCGGAAAACGCAGCGTTGGAAGGCCTCCCACAAGGTGGAGCGACGACCTGGTGAGAGTCGCGGGAATGCGGTGGATGCGAGACGCACAGGATCGGTCGTTGTGGAGACGCTTGGGGGTGGCCTATGTCCAACAGTGGACGTCTTTCGGCTGAAATGATGATGATGATGGGTTTCTGCAGATGGAGAGCACCATTGAGGTTGGCCCAGAAACAGGGGGCGAGATTGTTTAGACGCGTACCACGTGGACTGGTTCCCGACTGTACAGGAGAAGACTGCCTGGAAGGACTTGGGGAAGGTCTTTGCACAACAGTGGGACCGTAATGGCTAGAAAAATAACAGAATACGCAATACTGTCTTATTACTACTACTTCAAGTTATAGACGATAGACATAGCCCCATGAATGAAACACTAATCCTAACAATTTATTGTTATCAGGTAACAGCGATGCGTGAGAAGAACCTCGACCTAATGCGGCAAGACATCGTGAGCGTGTTGAAGAACTCTTCGCTAGCGTTTGTAAGAGAGTTGGTCGGCGTGGACCCTGTAGCCGTGTTCCGCTGGGCCATAGTGCGAGCATTCTTTAGGTAAATATAACTAAGAATGAGTTATACTTCGTTCGCAATAAGATTAAACATTTAAACTAACCGTTATTACTGTCCGTTCAACCGATTTTGACTTCTGTTCCATAGACATAAGGGTGGTATTAAAAGCAAAAAGTGGTTACAATACCAACTATTTACTGCTGCCGCCATTTGTCATGCCACCAACGCAATAAAAGTCAAAATTGGTTGAACACACAGTAAAAAAGGTTTGTTTAAAGAAATGTCTAATCTTGTTGCGAATGGCGTATAGAGTAGTATTTGAAAGTTTGGTAGTCGTGAAAATAACTTGAGATCTTAAACTTGAACTGAGCTTACCACAGACGACATTTGAAAAGGGAGGATCCTCCGACTAGACGGATGTTATATCGTGTCCGGGCAACTGCCCGTTAGTTGGTTTCGGGCTGTTGTATGTGATCTAATAGGGCGGAGAATAATGCCGCGATGCAGGTTTTTTAATTTTAGATATGGCGTCATAGTTACTACAGCCTCTCCTAATATGTCGTTGCTCCAGCTAGCTGGAAGGGCCCTATGCTTACCGAATGGCGGTGTACTCTACTACTGCAGGCCGAGAACTGTTTTAGTATTTCGAATGACATAGCAAGCTACCGCTAACTGCTCTCCTGTCAATCGTCCAAAATACCTTGTATTTTGGAAGGGATTTTCAAATGGTTGATGTTTGTATACAGAGGTTACTTCGCGTTCCTGGAGGCCGGCAGAAGGCACCGCGTGCAGCGCGCGGACGGCGCGTCGCGAGTGCCGCGCGCGTCCATCCACGCGCCCAACGACAGCATCATCAGGTGAGCGCCACGCCACTACACACCTTACTGCAACGTCATTGTGTTCAATTTGCATTACAACGTTAAATACAGCTTCTTTGACAAGTACATAAACTAACTGCAGATTTTGCAATATCATAATTATTAACTTGAAAGGCATGATGTCTATTACTTATTCTATGAACAAAATTGGCATACTTTAAAAATACTGGAATTTGTTTTGTAGGTTGTGCTTATACCGCAAATGCTAAGTAAGAAACTAAACATTTTCTTACAAATTTGAAACATCGCAAACTTTATTTAATTTATTCATTTATTCAAAATCAAATGTAAATAAAGCACTTGCGGTTTGAAACACGACCTTGATGATTTACATCATATTGTTATGTATAAAATATGTATTACAATATTATATAGCTTTGCAAGCAACGTTATGTGACGTAATGAAATGTGTCTTGTTGCTCAGCCAACTGGTGACAGTATCGTCAATCAATCTTGCAATCAACCGCATTGCGTAAGTCACCGAATTTACGGCATGCTTGTTATATGTTCTATGTGCACCTAACGCATGGACATCCATGTTTTTAGTCAACCTGTAACACATCCTTTGTTGCGTTTATACTGTGCCCAGAGACAGCGGCTCGGCCGTGCTCTGCGCGTGTCTAGCCGCGGTCTCTCTTCATGTCTCTGTTGACTCGCTATTAGTCCCAAAGCAATTAGTTTCCTTCTGTTAGTTCTCTAATAGGAATTTATTCATAGTCACTTCGCGTTCACACTGAGCAGGTATGCATGCATCTCACAGAAACATTTAATTTGGTTAACTGAGTTATTTTTGTTACATTAATTTTGTAATCGTCGATTCCTTTCTCACCCTCCACCTTGACCGACGCGGCATGCAACAGATCGGCCCACAGAGCGGCGCGGGCGCGCGAGGCGGCCGACGCTCGCGTGCGCAGCGAGCCGCCGAGCGCGGCGCGCGCGGGTGGGAAAGGGACAAAAAATTACAGAATCGCCGAGACACGCACGCGAAGGCTCGAGCGAGAGCGCGACGAGCGCACCTTCGACGACACCGACGTTATGCAGCGCGCCAGCCAGATCGTTATGTACGCCCGATATGTGACATGCTCTGTCTCTGTCTCGCACTTCTCCTTCCTCAAACAAAGTCAAACACACCAATGAGTGCAAATACGATCATCATCTAAACACCGATCCAATTTGTATCGTTACGAAGGCGTCAATTCACGTTTCTGTTATTTCTAAATTTAAAATTATTTTATTTGGACTCATTTTAATTTTTAACTTTACATTTTGTTTGATGAATCTGCGTGTTTCGGTTGGGGTCTCTCTTCACTTTTCTCTTTTTCACGGTGATGGCTATGGGTTTTTAAGTTTTCGTGCATTCTTTGTCGCATTCCTTTTGTGACGTTTTATATAGCATATTTATGTATTTAGTATTTTAATATAGCGGCTGTTTTCAGCCAGACGCACACAATTACATCTTCTATTACAACATATTGGTAACAGTATAAGTAAAATGTATTTAGATGCTGTAATTGTCGTTTGTTGCTTTACTGTATGGGTAAGCGTAGTTAACAGGTTTCTGCAGAATTTTATCAAAACACCGAGCTGTAATCAATGCAAAACATCAAAAATTAAAATGATTTATTTTTCACATGTTGGCTTATTTTGTATCGCAGATACATAAAATGTTTTAAATCAGCTTGTTCTGGATTGCAATTGCTCAAAAAAGTTTTGTAAAAGAACACTTTTCTAGCATGTATGTAAATAATTTGCACTTTCTCACCAAGCAGTCTTTACTTAGGTGGTCGGTGTTACCCCTTTAAGAGATCCCATAATATCATGGATATTTTTCTACAAACAAGTAAAATAAATTATTTTTCAATCCATATTGCGATCTCTTAAAGATTTGGCTTCAATATTCTTGTTCTTTACACGCCTTGATTTGGTTCTGCAGGAAAAACAAGTCGTTTAGGCCTAGAGAGCGAGCGAAAAAAGGTTTAAAGAATCTGCAGAGCGTGAAGACGTTGGCGGGGCGCACGGCCGCGCCCGCCGGCAAGCGCAAGCAGCCGCAGACCGTGGCGGCGCAGTTCCAGCACTCGCTGTCGGCGCTCATGGACACGCTCAATCAAGCCAACCCCTTCTTTATTAGGTAACTCAGCACCTTCGATATTTCTTCCTTATGCCAACCAATTAAGGCAACATAGCCGTTCATACATATAATTCTATTCCGTAGTCACGACAACCTGTTCTCATCTTGGAGAACAATAACAAGTGCCTTTGCAGTATTTTATACTACTACAAACTTGCCAACATAATGAATCAGGTCCTGATTTTGTCCAGTCAGAAATTCTCATTGAAAGCAGATGTAATACATTCTTATGCTTTGCAGTATTTGACAGCAAATGTATCAAGTCCACCATCTCGCCAAATTTCGATAAGGTAGTCAATACTACAATAACATTCTCAGTAAAATGGAGCTGCCATTTTACTGAGATCGAGCTGATTTCAATGACTCTACATAGATAAAATTTATAATATAGGGTGACTGGTAATTAGTGAACGATACTTGAAACACGTGATTGTCCTCATGATTACAAATAACTTTTTTATATACTCATTAGTTTTATGACAATAACAAAACAGCTGTTTGAAATTCGCGCGCGCTCGGGAAAGGTCAATGTACTAGTAAAGCGCCTCACGAGTCACGTTCCCCCCTCCCCCGTCCGCACCGCTCCCTTTGCTGTGCAGAAGTAACGTAGGTAATAATAAATAAGTCACCCCGGAAAGCGCGTCGCATGCACTTGCACATTTTTCGTTGCTTTTTTTTTGACGCCCGCGCACACGATTGCATAGCGAGTGAATACAGAACAGTGACATGGTGTTGTCAGTGATGTGTTGCTACTGGGAAGGGGATAATGGCGAAGCAGCAAGGCTATTGTAGTACCAACTCTTGTACCCAAGAAGGATGGGAAACTTGAAATAACTTGAACAATGCCCGGTGTCAAGTAGGTATTGAGTCAGTTAATAATGTAGTAGTGCCTTATAAGTCGGTTCTAGACATCGTAGATAAGTAACAAAACAAACGCAATTCCTGACGTTCGTTTGTTCAGAAACATTATAGATTTATTTATTGTAGCGCGCGCACACGTAAAGTACCAAAATACTAGATAATTTATTATTTATTTTAATCTCCTCACCGTGTCATAAACAGAGAAACTTTATGTAGATATAACACTGTGTACCTAAATGGCCACGCGGCGGCGGCGGCCGGGGCGTCACATCTGCAGCGTAGGCCTATGTTCTGTGGCTCAGGATTAGCCATTTAAAGTCTCACAGTTCCTAGTTAACTGTCTTTGGATATTATTTAACCGAAACATGTAGGTACCTACACTGATTACGTATACCGATGGGTTTGTAAGCCGCGCGGGTGCTCTATCACCATTGTAGGTAAGGTAAAAAAGTACACGAGACAACGGCCTTACGCGGCTAACAGCTGAGCGGTCGCAAGCGCGCGCACGCGAATTTCAAACAGCTGTTTTGTTATTGTCATAAAACTAATGAGTCTAAAAAAAAGTGTTTTTGGGAAAGTTGTTTGTGATCATGAGTACAATATCACGTGTTTAAGTATCAGTCACTAATTACCAGTTAACCTATAATATCCACTAGGAATCAATTTGTAAATAATTTTCTTAAAACAGCCACTGAACTTCACTCGAAATAATCCCGCCAAAAAAGCTGAACAAAGATTTATTTGATCATAAGATAAATATTATGCAAACCATGATCAATGGTTGACGTCCTGCTAGGACGAGTTCCAAGCAAGACAGCCAAAAGTGTTAATGGGTTTGCGTTTAAGGGTCCAGTAACCACACAACCCAACCTAATCGACACTTTTTCCAATTTAGTCCCAATAAACAAAAAAAAAACGCATCACCCACAGGTGTATAAAATCAAACGGCGAAAAAGTTCCCCACGTGTTCGACGATGAAACCGTACAGCGTCAGTTACGGTACACGGGCATGTTGGAGACGGTCCGGATCCGACAAGCTGGGTACAACGTGCGGCTGACCTACGAGGAGTTCATTCAGCTGTACAGGATACTGCTGCCCAAAGGACTGCTCAGTTCTCAGACTGATGTGCGGCATTTCCTCGCTACGCTAAACTTAGATAGGGATAACTATCAATTAGGTAAGAATCATTTCTTTGATTTTTTATTATCACATAAAAATAGTAGATTTTATGGCAATATTGGAGACTGAAATCTATATTTTGACTTATGTATCATTGTATTTTACTCATTATTTGTTGATTTTAAATTAGTTTTAGCTCTTCTCGCCTGAAACGCAGGATTTCCTTGTTCAGGCACGTAAGACTCAGAATTAAGATTTATTTAAGACTGTATTAATTTATTCTATAAAGAATTTAATTTATCCTGTAAAGAATTTTGAATAAATATTATAATATTAGTAAACGATCAACTCGTAGGTTTTTTTTTTTTAGGTGGGAAAATTATGACAAATCGCGGTCTTGGGCGGAGCGGAAAATAGTGTCAGACTTTTACTGACTAAAAACCCACTCCTGTTCCATCTTTGCCTTCGTCCCAGGGCCCCGGGTTTCACTTTCACACTACCCGTGGCCCCAGTAGGCTTCGACCCTGTTAGGCCCCAACGATTTGCTGCCATCATCTCCCTGAGGCGCGCGTGGAACAATACGCGCCGTCGACGACTTGGGCTCGGTCCGGACGGTTACCGGACGATCGGACGGCGAGCCACCCATTGTTCGCCGTCCGCAAGCCCGCGCCTACGGTGGCCGGAAATCGGGATCGGAATCCCGGCGGCGGTTGGGGCGTGAGGACCGTTGCCTCACGCGTTCGGCCGCCTCCTTTGCTAGCATTACTGCTTCGCAGAAGGAGGCGACCGCCTGCCACTCCTCCTCGCTCCGGACCAAGGCCCGGCGCGAGAGATCGCCGCCGCCGATCGCCCCCACGAGGACACGGCGTTGCTCTGCCCAAGCGGGGCACACCTCCACCGTGTGCTCCACCGTGTCCTCCGGGCGGTCCACACAGTGGCGACACCCGGGCGTCGCTTCCGCACGAATCCGGTGCAGGAACTTCCCGAACTTACCGTGTTCGGTGAGAACCTGCGTCATGCGGAAGGTGAGGCCGCCGTGAGGTCTTTCCAACAACGCCTCAAAGAGGGGACTTACCGCCATAATTGTGGCGTGCCCAGCACTGGGTCGCGACAGTCGCTGTCGCCATTTCTCCATGAGAACCCGCCGGAGCTCTGTCCGCCATGCTGCGACTTGTCGCGGCAGCGGAGTTTCACCCCGGCGTTGCATCTCCATGCGCAGATCGTGCATGTGTGCAAGTACTGTTGCCTCCAGATCCCATGGTGGCTGACCAGCAAGGAGGCTCGCCGCTTCGCGGGAAATCGTCCGGTATCCTCGCACCATCCGTATGGCCATGACCCTCTGGCATGCGTTCAGCCGGGCCGCCGGCTGCTTCCGCAGCGCCGGCGCCCATACCGGTGCGCCATAAAGGGCCATGGACCGAACGATTCCTGCGTAGAGCCTCCGGCAGGAGGCGTCTGGACCCCCCCAGGTTGGGCAGGAGCCGCCCGAGGGCAGCCCCAGTTCGATTTAGTTTGGGAGCCAGACGTCGGAAGTGCTCCTCGAAATCCCATCGGCTGTCGAGAACGAGTCCCAGGTACTTCATCGTCGACCCGACGCCGATGTGGACTCCTCCTACCGTTAGTTGGGAACCCGGTGGTGGCGCGTTCCGAGGGCCGTGAAAGCACATGCCCTCGGACTTGTGCAATGCAACCTCGAGTCCCAACTCCTGGATCCTGCCCACGACTGTCGCAACCCCGCGTGTCGCTAGTTCGACCGCCGCCTGGTACGACTCTCCCCGCGCCAGGACCAGCGTGTCGTCTGCGTAGCAGACCACGCTGACCCCGTCAGGGAGGTCGCCGCGCAGCACGTAGTCGTATCCGATGCTCCAAAAGGGCGGCCCTAGTACCGATCCCTGCGGAACACCGCACGACATCTCTCGGCGTTGCCACTCTCCCTGGTGACCAGGGTAACTCCTAGATAAAGGCCCTATGCCAAATAGGGACGGTTCTATATTCTGCAAACATCCTTAAGGTCTGGTTTAAACACCACGGACACTGCCGATCATTGTAATGTAACGCTCTATCTGGGCATAATAAAAAGGACGAGTCCATATTCGACAAGCCTGGCGTCTGTGAGGACATTCGGGGCCGTTCAAGTATTACGTATGCAGATTTTTTGAAAATGTTAATTAACCCCCTCATCAGCAAAAGCAAGCAAAGCTCTCCCCCCCCCCCATGCTCACGTAAACATTGGTAAATGCATTTTTCAATGTGTTCTGGTTTCGTTATTAATTTATGAGCAGTAATAGACAAGCAGGGTTGCCATACGTGTTCAAAGCAAAATCGAATATATAGTTAATAGAAAATCCGAAAAATATGTACTACTGACCTAATCGTAATAAATCGTAATGTAACAAATAAAACGATTTGATTTGATTTAATCGCCATTCAGACCCCCATTCCTATGTCATCAAAAATAAGCAAAGCAAAGACCCACCCCCTGTTGTGCTTACGTAATACCAGGCCTGGCGCACTCCTTACTAGGCTTGAATTTATACCTACGTCTCGGGGCCTTTTTTATGAGGCTAGTTCAGTTGAGTGTCACACGCGTGTTCGAAATGCCGCATGCCGCTTGACGCGCGCTAACAAAAAATATGTTCGCATTTCTACAGAGGTTTTATTATAAATATGGGCACGCAAAAACCCAAAAGATACTGCATAGCATATGGGTGCATGAATAACAACAAAAATGTGGACTTTTCATTCTTTACTCTTCCAAAGGATCCCGAAACCTACATAATTATTATGTAGGTATAACAGGTAGGTTATTGTTGCAGTTTATAGACACGAGGACGATTCGTGTTCCTTTTCGTATCATCATTTTTAACTATTAGATTCGTAATTTATTACTGGCGCGGCGGCCGTCGCCACGGCGCGCGGCGGTAATGTTTTTTAAATAATCGTGTTCACAATATTACTAATCGTGAACTACCTACCATCTTTTAAAAATTACCTACGAACGCATAGCTGAAACATAAAATATATAGGTAATTTTGTGGCCGAAATCAACAAAGTTATATTACAATATCCAAGTACCTACCTAGGTACCACTTGACTTTACTTTTGTTCCATTTGTTTAGACAATTAGATACCTAACTAACTAAATGTAAACAATCATAACATGTCTCTCTATAAATACATTTTAAAGTACTTAAGGAAATTACTACTTAGGTACCATGTAATTTAAAACACTCTGAATTTATTTTATGGTATAAAACGTAGTGTACCTACTACTAATTTCGCATTTTACGAAAATATATTTTGTAGATAATATAGGTACATACCTACTTTAAAAGGCATTTCATAGCAATAATGTTTACATTTAGTAAAGTACCTACCTAAACAAATGGACTTACGACCTTTTTTGGTGGAAAATCATTTCTTTTTGCGCTCTATGGCGAAGCGAGAGGGCGTGTCAAACTTTTACTGACTAAAACCACACCTATGTTCTTCTAGTTGTCCTTTGCGTTCTAAGACCAGGGGCTTAGCCCCTGTTGGTCCCAATGGACTAATGACTTAGTGTCTCATAACAACTCACAACCCTACAACAGAAGCGGCTTGTTCAAAGGTTCATAACGGGCATAATAAAAGAAACTCTCGTCGCGCGGACTTACGGTGCATTTTGATTCGTTACGAGCGCCACTGAATCTGGTAGGCTAATAAAATCAAGGTCGTGTCTGTGCCGTGCAATGTATTATGAACATTAGCGATGTTGTTATTAGGTTTAAATTCGTATGTTTGCTATCACGCAGTGCAATTTCTGTACTTGTACTATTTCTTATTCTGTGGTAATACTTGGATGGCCCCTTTGGTGTTACCGGACGCACTTTCTATGGGGTCTGTTACTGACCCATCAATTTGAACCTTATAATCTAGTTAAAATAAACCAGCCAGTCACCAACAATAACGTGCCACAGGTGCCACAAAGATCTTCATGCGCGAAAGCGAGCAGACGAAGCTGGAGTACCGGCTGCACCAGCAGATCATGGCGTCCATCATCACCATACAACGCTGGTTCCGCGCCGTGCTGGAGCGGAGACGGTTCCTCGCGCTGCGGAGGGCGTCCGTCGTTATACAGTATTTTTGCAGGTCAGTGTTTTACGTATGTTTCGCAGCCATATTGCAAGTAGGTGAGCCGGATTGAAAAACGTCGCTGTAATGTATTGCGGCTTCGCTATATTGGATTATCGACCATGTGCCAATCAGTTTTATTTTTATCATATATTAAGCTATTTGTCATGTTTAATTATTAATAATTGTTTTCTTTCTTATTTTCATTGTTGGCAACAATTTCCCCTCTTTTTCTCTTTTTCTATTTGTCATTACTCATATACTTCACACAATGATGCAGAGATGAGCGGAGTTGAAGAAGATTCTGATTAAACTTTTTTCGTAAATAAATTTGATTGTTTAATTTAGTTTTGGCATAATAAATTATTTTTTTTTATTTCTTTTCTTCCTCTTATTTACTTTTTTTTTAATTTTTCTTCCTTATTTACTTTTTTTTCTTTATTTACTTTTTTTCTTCTTTATTTACTTTTTTTTCTTTATTTACTTTTTTTTCTTCTTTATTAACTTTTTTATTCCTTTTTCTTCTTTCCTATGATACTAATAAAACAAAAATTTTCAATAATAACGTAGAAAATTCGTCAGACAATGGCTATCAGCTCGGCAAGAGGCTGCGGTCCGCGTACAGGCGTGGTACCGCGGAGCGCGCGTGCGGCGCTGGGTGGCGCGCCTGCGCAGGGGGCTGCTGGGCTTCCAGGCCGCCGCCAGGGGGCACCTGCTGCGCCGGGCCCTCGCGCTACGGAGAGCCTCGGGCCACTCTGAGGTATGTTATGAGTTTACACACCGCATGCCATTATATTTCCTTGTTTTTTATTGAAGAGTGCTCTGAGTGAGGGTTATTGAAGATTTTGAAAAATAGTTCCATGAATATAAATGTATTGATAACTATTGGTATTCTGATACGATTGAATCAAACATACCACTCGATATGTAACTCTAATAACATGATAATAGCAATCTTTCTTGTAGAAAAGTTTTTCCAAAAACAATAATATCAAAGGGTCTGACGTTTGAGATAATACGTGTTACACTGTCGTGAAATTCGGCTTTTTGCACATAATTAATTTGTATAGCACTTGCGATGTATAAAAAACATTAAAGCAGACAATATAGCAACTTCAGTCGATAACCCTCGCCCAGATAACAAGAATTTTTCTTCAGATGTTCAATGAGTGATCTCGGTTTGCACCCTCTATCCAATTCGATGTTATTTAACTTTTAGGACTTGTTTCACTATCTATTGTTTAAATAAACTACAAAATAAATATTATTGCACTGTTGAATTTTGAAGTCTCGGCGCCAAGCCGAGCATTGAAATTCAACAATGCGCTTCGGCACCAGGTGTGGTAACGCAAACACCTGTGCACAATTTGTACTATAATATATCTTAATATATAAGACAAACAAAATATAAGAATAATGATGAACACATAGTGAAACCAGTCCTCAATCTAACTCCTCAAGTTTAATGTCACTAATGGCGTGAGTAAAGTGTGGGTGTACACACGCGACGCGCATACAACGTTGTGGTTGGTGTTTGTGTTGACAGCATGACGGACGAGCCCCGCTACCGGCCGACAACAATGTGACGCTGAGGCTCGCCAAGAAGGACCCTCAGTGAGTACATGTACAGTACATAGCCCACCGGTTGTGACACACAGAGCATGTGACCTCTGCGCCGATACCATGTATATACACGGCAGAACTAATAAAATTCTAGGCGCTGGAGACTTTGTCATCTTCGCAGTCAAACCTGTCAGTTTTTTGACGTTATCTCACAAGTGTTTTAGTGCGTGTAAACACGCTTGGTTTAAATGGAAAGTGTTGACAATGCCGCCTCTAACGGTAGCGATTTCCTAGGCGTGTCCGTGCTCTGTGTTCAACCCTTTAACCGCCCGCGTCGGATTGGTCCGACGAGTGTTTTCGCGTCCTATTCGCCAGGGTCGTGTGTTTGCGACTGGGTACTCCATCTTGTTTAGCTCTTCAATCCCCATAAGTGACAAAAGAGCTGACGAGATGGAGTATTTGGTCGTTGATGTGCAACCCTGGCGGAATAAACGCGAGTGTATGTCGGATACCGGCCCACGCTGAAAACCAGCGCTGTGAGCTCATCGCATTATGCGTGAGGCCGCAGCTTTATACTGAGCGTTCGGCCGTTTTGCGCGGATGTGACGCATATCTTCCCTATCAATTGATTATGTTTGTTAGCTAGTTTTAAGATTGCGTCATTTCGCGTGAATAAACAGTTTTTCTTTCTTTCTGGATATATCCGACGTAGGCGGTTAAAGGGTTAAGACCTTTTTTAAATTCTAGATCAGCACCACAAATGCTTAGAAAAGCACTCAGATTTTGTTGAAATACGAGGGACTATCATAGTGTAGACTTAGTTTTGTGCAATATGGTACAGTGCATACGCTGTCTTTGTTAGTCAAAGTAACAACAACCCATCATATAAGTTGGAATCGGAAATGTAGATTATATGGATCTTCACCGTCCACGGTGTTCATGATAATAAAGCAAATAGACCGCAGTCGGTCGGCGACATTGTTACATATTTCAGACGAGGTGTAATTTTAAGGCGATGTTCAACATCGATTAGCCGTTATTTGAATACATAAATATAATGCCAACCTGCTATTGCCAATATATTATTGTCCCATTGCGGGGCAAAAACATTAATCATACAGAAAAGGCAATGAGAATTTGCGACCATGCTTGTTCTAGGTTATTTCAAACTTAAATTGCCCGTTTACGGCATAGAAAAAACAGAACTTGGGCTAGCACATAACACTTTTATGAAAATTTTCAATTTTGGAATACTAGCATTTGCATATTACATCGCACTGGTATCAGAGCCATCATAAATAACTAGTCCACAAAAAATTGATTTCTTTATTTATCAAAATCATCATTTCATTGACATCTCATATTTTAGGTATATCTTACGAACGGACCTAGAAAACTCGCGGCAACTGAGAGCGACACAGTCATTGCCGATACCAAGGTAAGAAAAGATTCATGTATGTATAATAATTACATTCATTTATTCCATAACCCACCATCACGCCTGTACATCCCAAAAGGTTGGCTAAGGGGTACTTTGAAATATTAAAACGAACAGGGGGCAACATACAGTCAATGTTTGCTAACAATGGTCAAACCTAAAAGTATGGTAATTTGATTGTAGGGTCGAGAAGAAACGGGATATCATCATAGATGCTTTAGAAAATACAAATGCCATCCAAAAAGCCAAGAAGAGAGTTACGAAGGCAGATGTTTCGTTGAAGCAGACCAGTACAACTACGAGGTGATTTATTCTTTATTTCAATACAATAGTAAAGATTATTATTTTTGAACTGATTTTTTCTGTGTAAAATAATCTTTTCTTTCTCTGTTTTACTTTTTATTCGTTAAGCCACCCAATTGCGAGAAATGTGCCATCTTAATTCTTGTGTGAGAGATTAGGCACCTTTTTCGCAACCTAACAGTTGAATCTTAAACATTTTAATAAATAAGCGTCACTAGTGTATTCGCGTTAAGAAAATATTGACTCATCGTTGTCACTCAGCTTAGATAAATCATAGAAAATTAGAAAGCTGTATTCACATTTACTAGTTGAAGTAAGCCTTTCAGCCAGTACGGACACGTCTATTATCAAATAATAATAAAAAAACTGGGCAAGTGCGAGGCGGATTCGCGCACTGAGGGTTCGTACAAACTACAATTCCCGAATGGAGTCTCGAAGATTTTTCCGAATTGCAAAACAGTATTTTTTTTTGTGACGTAGGTAACAACAAATTTACTGTTTTCAGATTTATTCCTGTGCTATAAGACCTTGCTTTATGCCAAATTTCAGGATTCTAGGTCAACGGGAAGTACCCTAGAAATTTTGATTTCCTTGAGAATGTCGAAATATACGTTTTTTGCGACATAAACGGCCGTATCTTTTTTGTCGTTAACTCAGAAGTTTAAATTTTTCACAGCTTCAAGGGACTGCAGACAAGATTATATGGTTTTAATTTCAACTCGATACCACGTTCCCGAGATAAAGGGTCTTGACAGACAGACAGACGGACGGACAACAAAGTGATCGTATAAGGGTTCCGTTTTTTCCATTTGAGGTACGGAACCCTAAAAATACCTCGCCTATTCGTAAAAATAAAAGTGAAAATTATGATTAAATTTTAAAATAATAATTACCTTATGTATTAACTTTAATATTTGAAAATACTGTGTAATAAAAAGTTTGCTTTAATATTAATGTTTAATTTTTACTCCAGTATGAATACGCCTTTACTTTGCAGTTGCAGTGATACGACAATATTTTTATAACGCGAATTATAATAATTATAAAACATTTTCGATGATCATGAAATAACTGTAATTTATTAGTAAACTGATATTTTAATATGTTTACATTCGAAAAACCCAATAAGTTAAAATAATAATTAATTGATCATTTAGATCAATTGATTTTATTAATCTCGAAGATTTTAATCATAACTGTTGTCCATCTGTAGCTTTATACCAAAAGAAACGAGCGAGTGTTCGCCAGAGGATGAGCGTTGGAACGTGACTACCAACAGGTATCCTCAAGCCGCAGTCACGCTGCCCAACAAGATCACGCCAGAAGACTTAGCGGATGAGCTGCTGTGGCTGCGGCTCGACCAGAACTATCTCATGACTGAACAAGAAAATAATAACAAGGTATGTTGCCCTAAATAATCTTCTCGAGCATCCATCTTATACCAAATGTAAAAAATACAAGGTATCTTGAGGCTTATGAACCTACGGTGTTTGGCTGATTTTTCAAATATTGTGTCTCATGAAGTTAGTTGGTATTATGCAACATTTGAGGAGTTGAACAAGGGTTAATTTATTTTGCTGGCGAAACAGTCGTAAACGGGATCGATATAATTCGAATATCGACATATTGCGCCACCATCTGGTGCGAATGAAGCATCGTGATAAAAGATAAAATAAACATATTTTTCAAGTACTGCTGCTGAAAATGGTCACGGAAAGTACGTACTATGAGAAATATTGCTTAGTTTCCTGTTTTTGTTTTAAACTATGATATTAGTGTTAAAATGTTTTTTTTTTAATTTGATTTTATAGAAAATAATGGAAAAACGGAATAAAGAACTAGCCGAACTTTTGGATACAATAACGAGTAGCAGTGAAGAGTACCTTAGACAGATCGGCAATTGGAATCCCCCAGAGAGCACGGAAACCGCTAAAACTACTATCAGGTCAGGATCTAACCTTAAGTTAAATTAATTTAATAGTCTGTAAAAGTCCAAAATATAGTTTTTTCGTTCTGTCAGCACTTGGATACATAATCACAGATAATTTATTTGCTATCATTACTCAACTATTAATTTATTTAAATTTCTTATTTATTCTTCTTCAGCATTATTATTCGTTTTTCCAAAATGCAGATTCTGAATTAAAAAATATAATATACGTACGTGTTCAGGCGCGGTTCAGCGGCGGTGTACCAGCGCAGCGTGTCGTCGGCCACGCTGGAGGGCCGCGCCTTGCACTCGCTGCCGCCCGTGCGCCGCGACCCCAGGGCCGCCCCGGCCGCGCCCGCCCTGTCCGTGCCGATCGTCGATGCAGGTATGTACAAAAAAATCGGCCGCAGGAGCCGCCCTGGGCGTCGGGATCGGGACCCACAGGGTGATTCCCGGTTACCGTAGTTAGAGATTACCGCCGTCTGATATGGAGCAGGCCCGAGTCGACCGCGCGTTGTGTTCCACGCGCGTCTCAAGGAACTGTCAGCATGCGTGATGGTACCGAAGGCTGTGGGATTTTTCAAAGGAGTCACCACGACCCTCGAACGCAAAGGGCAAATGAAAGGACACCAGAGAGTTTTAGTCAGTAAAAGTCGTAACACTCCCTCTCGCTCCATCCGGAGAGTTAAAAAAAGGTAAGTATTGCAAAAGTCTTAGGATGTATCCACTGAAGCGAAGACATAGATCGATCATAGACGGAATGAAAGACGCGATGTGAATTTCAACTGGTGGATTCTTACATCTCACGTCAATACTTCAGTGCCAAAGCAATTTAAAAACAAACGACCGAAAGTAAAAACATATAAACACACACTGATTAAAAACACTTAGTATACTTTTGGTCGCTTATCTGTAGGAACGTCATTAAAATCTTAATTTATTTGTTGATTAGTCAATTTGTTGTGTTTGTTTCTACCTACGAATAAAAACACCAACACTAATATTTATTAAACGTTTATTGTTGCTGTGTAATTAGCCTCTTCATTTCTAAGTAGTCATTAGTTAAACTCCTTAGTTCTAAAGCCCTTAATCAAACATAATTTGTTGAAATTAAGAGCATAATGGGACCTTTTTAAAAACTTTTGTGCATTTGAGTCTAAATCTTTTAAGCGTCAAAATGTCAGTGATTTTAACGGAAAAAAGTAAATTAATTTCTTGCTATTTATTTAAAGTGCGATTGTTGCTGTTTTTGATAGTAATGGGTTATGTAGTGGAGCTTCTTAAATTCGTCGTTTATTACGATTGTAAGTTTATCCTCTCTCTGTATAATCTTATTTGTGATATTCTTGATATTTGCATAATTATAAAATCTAATATTCGTTATAATTTTTTATCGACTTCCAAAAAAGGAGGAGGTTCTCAAGTCGTCTGAATGTTCTTATTCAGCGATATCTTCCGTCAAATTTTAACCGATTTTGACGATTCCTTATTTGTTTCGAAGAGTTGTATCAGCAAGGTGGTCATATTTAAATTTGGTGAAGATTTTATGAAGAACTACGGAGATAGACACAAAAAATTCAAACGACTTCAAATTTCAAAGTCTGAATAAACACCGACTTCCGAAATTAAAGCCTACTTGCAATTTTTTTTTTTAATCTGTTTTATTTTTTGGCTAATTAAGCTGTTGATCCCCGCATTAACGCCGGCGTTCACGCGCCATTGTCTCTCTATTGTGTCTCTAATTACGCACTCAAAAGGTTAATTGCATTATTTATGATACAGTGCTTTGTTCGAATGAATGCATGGTGTATGTTTTCGGTTTTCTGTAACCCAGACGATATATACGTCGGCTCGCACGTGATTATCTTGTGATAGTCTAGCAAAAACTTCGTTTTAACTACGTTAACCAGCCTATTATCACCGATACTTTCTACTTTCTCTACTACGTAAAGCTAAAAGCTCCTAGACTGCCTGGATGCAGCTGAATACACGAATTTACATGGAGCGACTACCAATCTGCTCTCCATAATTCTACATTCCAGCTGCTGGGTCAACCAATCGACCCACGATTGGTTTGTTTACATGTGAGAATATCCGTGTGTGTCCGCAGCGAGCAGCGCGGAGTCGGCGGGCAGCACAGAGTCGTGCGCGCCGGCGCCGCCCGCGCGCTCGGGGCGCCGCTCGCCGCGCCGCTCGTCGCGCGGCCCGCCGCCCGACATCATCGTGGACGCCTCGCTGTCGCTGCACGACCATGATATTAAACGGTAACTACACTTTCCATGTTTTGTTCACTTCAAATTAACCTTTTAACCTCCTACGTCTGATATATCCAACAAACATTCTCGCGTTTATTCGGCCAGAGGTAACCCTTGGTCCTGGATGTGCGAACATCCTTGATCAAATATTCCATCTCGTCAGCTCTTCTTTCACCTATGGATTGAAGAGCTAAATGAGATAGAGTCGCAAACACACGACCCTGGCGAATAGGACGCGAAAACACTCGTCAAACCAATACGACGCGAGCGGTTAAAGGGTTAGTGTATGAAAACGCATGAATATACTAATTTTACCAATTATATTATCATACATTTTGTTTATTCTCTATGTTTTTCCTCTTCTCTTTTATCTTCTCTATCTATCTCTATCTTCTATCTCTGTCTGTTTTCACGCAACGGGTTTTGGTCGCCACTCACAAATAAGGTTGGGACGCCACTCATAAATAAGAATTTTTTGATTCAAATCAAATTAAGATTTTAAAGTGAAGTATTTTTTGGCATAGGTTTTACATGAAATGTGATTCTCCCGGCCCCTAAACTAGTGTAAACTATATTATTACCATAGGGACCAGAGTCTACACCTGTTGGCGTTATTGCAGTGAACGGTTGGACTACTGCTTGTTAAAGACTCATATTGGCAAAATTACCATTCATTGATTACAGACACGGATCGGGTACAGGATTGGGATTGAAAAACATTATTAATTTCCGGAAAATTGGGTTTGTAACTTTTCAATTGAATTTGTTTTCAAATAATGTGGTTACTTAATCACTAAGGGCTAATATACTCAAAGAATCATGTCTCACAAATGCCCACTCTCTGAATGTGCCTTAAATCAGTGAAGACATTATCTGATAGCTTGTTCAGGGGGCCGTATTACAAAGTATTAATGCTTTTATGATTTCGTTGTGCTGTTATTCATATCAGAGCATCGGGGCTGTGGTGGTCCAGTGGTAACGGCCTCGACTTACGAGTCGTCATCCTGGTTTCGGACCCAGGCTGGCGCTTTACTTTTCGTTATTTATTTCATCATCACTGCTCTCAAAACGGTAACTGAAATATCGTGAGGAAACTGGTATGACCTAGAACCAAAAATAGACTTGTGACATCCAACAAATGACACAGGGCACCCGTGGTGGATTACAGTTCATTCCTTCTTGTAGAGAGGAGGCATAAGTTCCAGTACCTACTGGAAACATTATAAGGCTGATTACGTTATGCATGTCATTCATATCTTCTATGTTTGGTACTGGGAAAATGATAGCTTACTTAAAACTGCTTATAACTTGTATTATTTTGAAGTAACAAATTCGAGATGTAATCAAAATGAACATTTGGTACAGTGCGGCGTCAGAACAGATGAGCGGGCTGGTAGTGAGCGTGGTCCCTCACGCGGGCGTGGTGGCGGGCGCGGCGCTGCGCCGCCGCAACTCCGACCCCGCGCCCGGCGACGTGCGCCCGCTCGACCCCAGGTCCACGGACTTCATCGGGCAGACGGGGAACGGACTCTTCCGGATTGCTGGCCACAGGTAAGCTGAACATGAGCGTGGTCCCTCACGCGGGCGTGGTGGCGGGCGCGGCGCTGCGCCGCCGCAACTCCGACCCCTAAACAAATGAGCGTGCTGGCGGGACAATGGTTTTATCGTGTTTAGTCAGATAGTGTGAGTAAATGAACAGACTTCACGTGTGTTGCACACTCAGTTTTATACTATAATAACTCCTGCTTTCTTGTCGCATATCTGAGATTGGTCATCGTAATCGAATAATCGGTTTTTTAAATATTTATTTAATAACTACTTACAACTTTGCAAATTATGTTTTCCTAGGTATACAATTCAAATAAATTCCTTCTTTGGGACACAATAGAAATATCAGATCGATTTCCATTTTCGTGTTTTTAGAAGGGGCCGCTCGAAACTTGGAACAGTAGTTTAAATAATACAGATACGTGACTGGACTTGTGCTAGTCGTAAACCTGCAAAAATATAATAAAATTAGTAATACAAAAAACTAGAATGATAAAAATAGAACGTTGGATAAAAAAAAAAAGGTTCAGTGAACGGCAATAAATTGGCAATACTATAATTTACCCAGATTCTTTCATCAACTACAGGATATATGCGAAACGTGTTATCGACCACTTTTTTTAATAAATACGTCATTTCGTATATAACATCATACGTCAACACATCTTTACATTTCTTCAAGGCGTTAGCAATTTCAAATATGACTCTGACTTGTATCAGTATACAGTAAAAACACCAAGGCAGAAGCGCTGGTCTCAACCAGCTGCGTAAAATTATAACGCTTGAGCAGCTATTATTCCTTCAGTCAACTCAACAGTCACCTTTTCACCCGATTTGTACTTTAGCGCCCCTTCAATATTCCCTTGCTGCCTCTGAAAACAGTTCTGACCAAATTATAGAGAAAAGTCCGATGCTTCTACAGGGTATATGGACTTGTTAAATTTCTTCAATAAACCGGGAAACATCATGGCCAATTGATAAGCTTAGTTTATATCGAAGAGTAATGCAGCGATTCTCCACAGTAGTATTTTCGTGTCACTGGTGAACTTGTCTGCGTCTAGGCCGAAACCTACTGCGGCTATCACAGCGATTATATACTGTTGTACAAGCGTGTGTACTTCTTGTTCTTGCTGTTCCTCACAAACACTCTGAAAGTACTCCAAAAATTTGGCCGCACGTTCATCCAATAGATGTGCCATATCTTTCAATTTGCTTGTGGTAAATATTGGGGAGAATCGATTCCGCAAGACTTTCCAAGTATAAAATAAATTGGTACCTAATCTTTCTTTACTGCGCACACACCGCGATCGATGAAGTTTTTTAAATCCTTTACAATACATTTTTAATGACATCCAAATCTCTTAGCAGGGTGTTGACACAATTTTATCTTCAGAAAATTTGGTAAATCGTCAATTGTAGAGTCCTTCAAATTGCCGAAAAATTTTACTGGTGTGGTCCGGCGACATTTCTTCTTCGAGTTCTTATTTAAATGATCTTGTAAAGTAATAATACAACAAATAAATGAATGATACAAATATACAAGCAAAATTTAAAAACAGCATGATCACTGTTAATAACTCGACAAACGTTTTCTATTCGTGTTCTAAGAACCGTAAAATCACTTAAATTAATTGACCAACAATCTTCCTTTTTTTTTTTCTTGTAATATAGCTTGTTTAAATGCAATGATGTTATAGAGTAAGAGTCAGTGGCCGCCAGACCTTCTTATTTTATGTGGGAACCTATTTTGTTACCTGCCAAAGCCACCATAACTAAAATTTCACGGCGGGTCATCGTTCCTAGTTCGTACCTGTGTTGAGGACATACTCACAAACCATACTCACAAACTCTCAGCTTTTAAAACAATAATAACGGTCTAGCGGCCGTGGGCTCTTAGGTTATTAGAAGACAGCTTCTGCCAGCGGCTTCGTTCGCGAGTATGAAGGTTTCTCCATACAAACTTTGGACCCCCATTTTATTACCTATTCTGAATTCCATCGAAATTAAGTAAACAATAAACAATGTCTCTCGGTCAAGGCTCTAACGAGTCCCTGACCAAGACCGTGTTTGCTTAACCTCAACCGATCACTGACCATCGCAATACAGTCTACGAGTGTGAGGTCAAACGATAAAAACTTCACCCAACAAATATCAATATTTGTCTGCAACTGATAACAATTTGTTATAACTGATAAGTAATCGGTGATTTTTTCTCTCGATATTTTTATGATAATGAGTAGGTACATATTTAATAATAAAAATTCTACTTATATCGGATGAGTTCGTAAAATATCGTCTTATCCTACTCTATATTTATAATTTTTTTTTCATGATAATTGTATCTCTCATGCAAAGGTTGTTTTAAATAACTTCCGCCTCCTATGAACACAAACATATTTAAGTCTTTTACACAAGAACAAGTGATTAATTTTGTTCGACTTCTTGAATTCGCATTAAGAGTTTTTAACATTAATACTGCATTTTGTTAAGACTTGCATATTACAATGTCACAGCATGTTACTACTGTTTCTAAAATAAACTAAAGTAGCTTGATGAATGAACAAGATTTTGTAGATTTAAAATATTTTACAAAACACTTATAATGCACTTGAGTGAAAGGCCTGGGCGCATTGGTATATTCAAATCAACATTTATTTCCCAGGTTTCGCAAAGGCACCCGATTCGCGAAAGGTGACAGATGCGTGTACTGCCATCAAGCCATCGACGCGTTCATCACGCAGGGTCAGCGATGTATTGATTGCAAACAGCTGTACCACACAAAATGTATACAAAACAAAGGAGTTATCACCATGCCGTGTTCCAGCCCCGTCACAGTTCCCAGCAGAGGCCGCCATAAGAACAGAAAACGAATCATTTCAAACTCCAATTATAATTTATTAGATAACTCCAAAGGATCGGTCAGTTCGAACTTCAACTTAACAGGGACTTCGGAATTTATGGATAGAACGGATAAGATTATATCAGACGCCACTGAGTTGCAAGCGATGCAGAACTTTATCACTGAGAAGATTTATGAAATGGAACCTAATGAGAAGAAGAAGCAATCAGAGGTGAGCGAGAATTATTATACAAAGTAATTGTGTTGAATTTTCGTACATTGTAATTGAAAACATTTTCCTAAAGACACAAGTGATTTATTTGTTTATATTTAATTAAAATAGTACACATCCAATTACATTACTTTAGGTACCTATATAGGGTGACTGGCAATTACGAAAAAAGAATCAGCTGTTCAGTACATTTATGTTTGCCTAATGTACTGAACAGCTGATATTTTTTTCGCGATTTCGGCTTTGCTCCCATAATAAAAAATGTTTATTATCATGAGCACAATCACGTGTTTAAGTATCGTACACTAATTACCAGTCACCCTATATAACGTTGGAAGTGGGATATAATTTTGAGTAAAATTGGTTATTTGATTATTATAAATTTGAATTAATACATATAAGTAGATTGAATATAAATTAAATAACGAATTAACATGGAATAGTGGACAACCCTTCCATGCAGTCTCTCCGCAAAACACCAGACAAGCACGCATTAATTTTTTTTTTTTTCTCTACATTCGTCCGCATACACAGCATTCAGGGTTGGCAGTTAAGAATGCTTTTTAGAGTACGACAAAGTGGTACTTTGGGTACTTTTGCAGCAGTAACTTACCTACTGTATTTTAGAAATGTAACATTTCCAAATATTAATTTTCGTACTTCTACAGGTGGACAGGGTATTCAAACACGCGTTACTGGAATTCAAAGACAACCTAGTAGCAACATATAGCATTGTGGAGACTCGAGGGTCGGCGCTCAAGTACAAAGATCTCATAGGGAACTTTCTTCACGTCATGGAGACTGTGTGTGCACGGGAAGGTTCCACGCTATCCATCACTATGGGCGTCAACGCTTTCAGAGGGTTTATGGACGAGTTCATGAGCCAACACGAAACGGATAAGGCGAGAACCAAAAGAAAAAAGGATAAAAAGAGAAAGGTAAATAAAATATTCAGGAGCACTTTTTTATACATTAATTTTTTAACTTTTTGAATTTTGTTTTGTAACAAACCTTTGTTGGTTTGTTACAAACCAAAATTTAAAAAGTCCTGTTTGACTTTGGTGTCTGTCAGTCTACATTTTGTAATCGACAAAATCATAAAAAAACCTTTGTAGAAACTTAATTCAACTCATACCTGATTTACCAAAATCATTTTATGAATATTTTTTTTTTTTTCATATTGTACTGATGATTTTTATATAATATTTTAATTTACAATACTTATTTTTTTATTTATATACCCTTGTTAATTTCAGGTGGACGACCCAATACAATACAAAGGTCATACATTCATACTGTCTATGATCAACATACCCACGGAGTGTGAGATCTGCAAAACTTTCTTCATGTGGCCCATCGAACGGTCGCTTATATGCCAGACGTGTAAACTTGCCTCACATAAAAAATGTTACACTAAGGTAAGCTGTTAAAATAGAATATTTCGAACAAATAATTTCTTAAAAAAAAAAGTTGTGTGCTTAAACCCGCACAAAAGTGAATATTACATCATCATTTTCCTGCCCTTATACCAGTTCATTTGGGGTCGGCGCAACATGTTTTTTTTTTTCATTCTGTCCTGTCACCCCTCACGCTATCACTAACTCCCTTTTCTTTCATAACACTCCTCACAAAATCCATCCATCTTTTCTGTGACTTCTGAGAAAACTTCATCAAGGCGAGGTTAATAATACAAAAATACAACCATTTATTTTTGTCCATATTCATAAAGTAATAACATTTTCAACGAGCGAGAATAGCAGTAACGCGTTGGCTATGTATTTCTCGCTTCCATTGTCGTCGCTAGCCGACCTTACCCGAACAAGCGTTACGAGCAGAGCGTGACGGCTCGGTCTCAATCAGTACCCGCAAAATAAAGTGCACAGCGCGCCTAACGAAGTTTTCAACAACTTAATACGTAAATTAGCGATAAGTAGTTGAAAAATACCTTTGTTTTCTTCTTCGTCTTTGGCAAATATACAGGCGTGATGATGAGTTATCATTAAAAAGTTAAAAGATAAACTAACATACTTAAAATGACTATACGCCTTTTCCCCACTTACACGTGGGTAGACAGAAGCTACAAAGCCCCTCGTAACATTTTCCTTTATTTACGTTACAATCTCAGACTCAAATTCACTTTAGCTTTCGTTGGGTCTAAAATCAATATATTTCTTATTTAAGTTCAGCTTTTATGGCAGTCCGTGATAGCGTGATTGTTGACAGAACAGAATGGAAGAAAAAAAAAACGTCGACAACAAGTAACATAGGACAAGGGCAAGAAGAAGATGATGAGGATTTAGATTTAGCTTTTAATTCAGAACATAGTTTATGGTATTATTATTATAAATTTAAGCGGGAACTACATTAGACCAACGCACACGTGGGCGACGCCTTAGGGCCGAAACTGAGTTACGCGTTCGCTCGCGCGGTCCCATACTGCAGTGCTCCGTCGCGGCTCGCGCACCCCGCGCTCGTGCCGCTACATAATAATACATTAAAGTTCTCCATCGACACGACTACATGCACACCGTTAAACTTGAAATAGCAAATCCGGTTTCCGTGACGGGGACCCGAGCACACCACACACGCACATAGTCACAAGACCCGTGCCCAAGTGGCCGCACAAGCAGACGCAGTGTCGACCCTAAGTTGTATGTAGCGTCACATCGCGTGGCGTAGGTCTAATGTAGCTCAACAAGTCTAGTTGCCATATAAAATTTGTGGAAACCGACGCACCCAGATCGGCGTACGTGGCTCAATGAAGTTTTAATGTTGTTTTTATTTGTATAGGTGTCAACATTATGTCGTAAAGACAACCAGTCACATTCATCAGCTTCGATCGTAGGCGCCGTGGATGCCGGCGGACGAGAGCAAATGGGCGTCGTCTCCAGAGGAAAGGTATCATATAATTACTTAAAATACCAATAAATTCTCCTTTTTTGGAAATATTTTCTATTCATTTTTATGCTAAGTAAAAAATGGTATAAAAATATGATTGATTTCCGCGCATACCATTTCCTTGACTCAATAATGCTCCTTTTCACAAACGCGGTGACTAACGTAGATGATTTAACGCGAACGTGAAGCGATGCAGCGCGAAAGGAACAAACAATTGACACTATTATTGCGGTGGCTTACTTAACCAACCGCACGAACGAAACGAAGCGGTCGGCGATGCGGCGCGCACTTGACGCCATAACGGCCTCTTTTCGCATCGGATCGCTTCGCAACAAAAATTTTGCGTTTAGCACCATCTAGCGAAAATATGTCCACGCTTGGGGACGTAACTTTCACCTTAACCATTTTGTCAATATACAATGAATCGTTCTCCTCAGGTGTTTGGAGTACCATTACCTGACCTACCTACTGGCGAGAGTAATATCCCTGTAGTCGTGGACAGGCTAATAACCACCATAGAAATGACAGGCCTATACACAGAGGGCCTGTACAGAAAGAGTGGACTCAGTTCTAAGGTGAGTATCTTTTTGATAAATGTGGTTGTGAGTGAACACCATCTTTCCATGAAACAGTTGCTCTCGGGCTTGCGGACAACGAGCAATGGCTAGCTCGTCGTCCGGTAAAGATTGAGACCAGATTTGAAATCTTTTTAACTTACTTAATTTTTAACGGATTTGAAAAATACTTGATTTTGGATAACATTACTTTTTGATACAAATAATAGCTACAAAAAAATGAGTCGAGTACCTAATTTTTTATGTGCTTTACTGTAATTGGAGAAATTCATTCCAAGTTGTTGGGCCACTTCTTTCCAACTACCTATCAACATTCAGAGGTGGTACTGTTTGGTTAAGGGGATGCAATTCGACATACATTTTGTTTACTTTTACATTTACTGTTTTTTATACAAGCGCTCTGACGCTATTATGACGTTATTACACATTTTTTATTAGATATTTTGGAAACACAGTATCTTGTGGATATTATAAATTTATGTAAAACTAATCCAGTAAAGACCTCCGAAAATCTGCTATTTTGCATGAACTTTGACACTTCATAATTTACTCAAAATTTAAAAAAGTGAAAAAATTATAACAATAGAAGCCTTGCAAATCAAGATTCTAAATGACGACAATTTTTTTACAAGAACAAGTTTTGGAAAATATTTGAGTAAATCACGGAATTACCGAATGCTAACAGAGTTTTCAGGCGTTATCTCTCTTTTTTCGCGTTGCCTTTTCGTCAAACATCGCGTTGGATTAGATGAAATAACAAGCTTTTAAACCATGCTCGATGTTGACGATAGGCGAGTGAAAAAGGACCTTCTTAAAGACGTTTTGGAAAATATCATTTTTAACTTCAGGTCCGGGAACTCCGCCGCCTACTAGACGAGTCTCCAGAAGAGGGCGTGGACAAGCTGGACGCGTACGCAGTGCACGTGCGCGCGTCGGTGCTGAAGACCTTCTTCCGCGAGCTGCCTGAACCGCTGCTCACCTTCGACCTCTACGACGACTTCATACTGGCCTCGCAGATCTCTGACCCACAGGTAAAAAAAATAACAATTAAATTAGCCGACATACAATGTACGCTTTTTCGTAACTTCTAAAAGCGAAGTCACATCAACTGCTGTCCAATATGATTTTCCAATAGAAGTGTATCTCTGAGAGTCACTGCTGCTCTGGCTCTGGGACAACTGAAGGAAAACAGGTGGGTTTTAGTCGGTAAAAATCTAATATCCCTTTCGCTCCAATCAGAGCGGAAGAAGTTATTTTAGGATTTTCTTACGTACGTGTGTTTGTCACCTAACTCCTAAAAGGCTTGACCGACTTAGATGAAATTTTGTGTGTATATAGGGTGACTGGCAATTAGTGAAAAATATCAGCATATGTATTATATATTTATGTTTGCCTAATGTACTGAACACAGTACATTAGGCAAACATAAATGTACTGAACAGCTGATTTTTTTTCGCGATTTCAGGTTTGTTCGCATAGTAAAAGTTGTTGGTTATCATGAGCACAATCACGTGTTTAAGTATCGTACACTAATTACCAGTCACTCTATATATGAATGGGTACCTGGATGGTTTGAAAATACAATTGAACCCGATATATGACGCTGCAATCGGGTTCTATTTTTCTTCTTCTGAAGTAAAATCAGTTTTCTGTTAGGACGATGTCTGTTGGGACCGCTAGTTATTTTACAAATTCTTAGGTAACACTAACTAATAAATACTTCTTTCTAGGAACGAGTGTCGACAATCTTCACGATATTAAGAAAGCTGCCAAAACCAAACTTTGATCTCGTTGAGAGGTTAATATTCCACTTGGCGCGGGTGGCACTTGGGGAAGATCATAATAGGTAATATTATTGTTTTTTGATAACTTGGTTTGCTTTATTAACGGCGGCGTAAACTTTAAATGTTCGTTACACAGCGGTGTGTAAAATGTTAAAATCACACGTCAACACAGTAAAATATCGTACTTTTCAACTTCGTGTGAACGTGGGCTAATATATACATATACAAAAGTTGTGTATAGCTCAAGATTTTTAAAATTTCGTCTTAAAATATGCGTTTGTGTACAGGATGGGTCCGAACGCGCTCGCCATAGTGTTCGCGCCGTGCATCCTGCGCACGCACAAGGTGCAGCCGGCGCAGGACTCGCTGCACGACATCGCGCGCCAGACCGCCTGTCTCGAGGCCATACTCGTCGATAAGATGCGCACCGTAAGTAACGCTCACTACTACTTATCTGCGCACGCACAAGGTGCAGCCGGCGCAGGACTCGCTGCACGACATAATGCATGCACATATAGCTTATAGCTCGATAAATGGCCTATCCAATGCTAAAAAGAATTTTTCAATTTGGTCCCAAGACTAACGCGTTCGGTAAGTCCCCTCTTTGAGGAGTGGCTGGAAAGGCAACACG
The DNA here is from genome assembly GCA_905147345.3 of Mythimna impura. Taxonomy (NCBI): domain Eukaryota; kingdom Metazoa; phylum Arthropoda; class Insecta; order Lepidoptera; family Noctuidae; genus Mythimna; species Mythimna impura. The sequence continues at coordinate 17,427,118 of LR990356.1, read as the reverse complement.
GCGTCATTACCTTCCGTATGACGCAGGTCCTCACCGGACACGGTAAGTTCGGGAAGTTCCTGCACCGAATTCGTGTGGAAGCGACGCCCGGGTGTCGCCACTGTGTGGACCGCCCGGAGGACACGGTGGAGGTGTGCCCCGCTTGGGCAGAGCAACGCCGTGTCCTCGTGGGGGCGATCGGCGGCGGCGATCTCTCGCGCCGGGCCTTGAGCGAGGAGGAGTGGCAGGCGGTCGCCTCCTTCTGCGAAGCAGTAATGCTAGCGAAGGAGGCGGCCGATCGCGTGAGGCAACGGTCCTCACGCCCCAACCGCCGCCGGGATTCCGATCCCGATTTCCGGCCACCGTAGGCGCGGGCTTGCAGACGGCGAGCAATGGGTGACTCGCCGTCCGACCGTCCGGTAACCGTCTGGACCGAGCCCAGGTCGTCGACGGCGCGTGTTGTTCCACGCGCGCCTCAAGGAGTTGTCAGCAACTGTAGGGGCCCAGCAGGGTCGAAGCCTACCGGGGCCAAGGGTCTGATTCTGAAAGGAAGACTCGGCCCTGGTACGAAAGGCAACGAAGGAACAGGAGTGGGTTTTTAGTCAGTAAAAGTCTGACACTATCTCCCGCCTTGCCCAAGAGCGGGGGATGTCATAAGATGATTTTCCCACCGGAAAAAAAAAAAAAAAAAAAGACGCGTTCAACTAAACACAAACTCTTTAGCTTTATAATATTAGTATAAATTCACACAACAACAACAACACACACACAACACAACAACAAAACAACAACATTTCAAAACTTTATTCCTACTGCAGGTCCGCGGCATGCTACAAGACATAGCAACACTAGACACGGCGTGCCACACGGCCACCAGCCGCCTGTCCACGCTACGCTCGCACTCGCACGCGCCGCGCCCGGAGGAACAGATCCTCGTGGGCCACATCCACGAGATACAGAAGGAGAAGGCCATCCTCACTTCCAACCTGCCTACTCTTATCAGGTATGATGCGTTGAGGCGCCGCGAACACTTACTGTAAAAATACTCTTAACTGGTATGCAACCTTCTTTTCACCTACTTTCGTTTAAGTGTCCTACATCAGTTCACTGTTAGCCTATCCACTCCAGTTAACTCGATCCTCGACCAATGTCATCCAGTAACCTTCATACTCAGAAAGGTATTTTATTATTTATGACAGTAATATTTTGTACTTGGTCAGAGCGACGTCAGATGACGACCTGCTGTCGACCACGGACCACGACGGCGAGCTGGGCAGCACGGACGACCTCAGCACGGGCGGCAGCTCGCTGCGCTCACAGAGACTGCTGCACCGCCAGCTGTCCTCGGACGACCCCATCATGGTCTAGCTCTCCTGCCGACCTCGTCCGCACACGTCTCGACATGACGGAATGTCCGATCATGTACGTACGTATCGGTCAGCAGCCTTCAACCAAATCTTACGCAAATATGTCCACATTTTGCCATGATACTTAGAGCTAGTGTTGTCAAATAATGCGTTAATGGATAAGTTTCGCATTCTCAGATTTCTTACATTCCTGACAGCATAAAGTGAAAAGAAATTAGATAAAATGTTCCTGTGCGTGTTCCTTCACATTTTAAATTGTTTAGGATGATAGCAAACGAATCAAAATGTTATACATTACTGTTAAGTTTTATGAAACGGACCGTGAACTATTTATTTTATTTTTGCGATCTGTCTCCTGATGTTGCTAATTGTTAGTGACGTAGTACTACTTATAGAGATCGATGTAAAGAAAGCAGGTATGTTCATGTCGTTTATCTTACACATTCGTGCTATGTAACTGAGCTCTGTTTTAGACAAGTATACATGTAGCAGTAGGTGAAGCGCCCGCGCAGTCGACGGCGTCTCGACACTCCGCAGCCGTCGTACTACTGTACTTAGACGTAGTGATGAGCTTATTTCTGTAAGTCAAACAAGTCGCCGCAACGATATCTTGGCGATTGCCCAAACAAGTGATGTATAAATATAAAAGTATTTTTTCGTACATAAAAATATTTACATCCATCTTTGCACTGACATATTTTATGATATATTTTCTGTGTAAATATGTAAATCTTGTCTAAAGGTGATTTTAAATTATAGTAATATCGTTCTTCTGTCAATAGACGTATTTAGTTGGATATATAGATGACATGTGACTATATTTTTCAAAATTTTCGATTAGCTAATAGGTTAAAACTTGCAGGCTCTGACATGCTGAGAAGTGATTCATTCCATTTATTTTTATGCTTGTATTTAGGCATGTCGTCCACGTGTCGACACAAAGTCGTAGTAAAATTGATTTGATTGCTAACTCATCAAAAGAAAATGCTAAATTGGTGATTATCCCTAAACTTCCCTATTTTGTCTAGATTTTAGAAAGATGACAACTTGATGATTATCTGTTTTAGATTTTTTCCAATTAGTGGTGTTGTGATTCTGAGTTAGCATTGAATCGATAAAGGTACGGCGAGCGATTATTGTGTACACAAAAAATATTCAAAATTAAGCCTTTACATGCCAATCCAAAGACATCACTTAAATGAGGTTTAGAATATTACGCAATATAATTGAGTGTTTTGTGATGCTAATTAACTATCATGTTCGATTCCAAACTATACAAGATATCAATTATTTATAAACCAAAATTGTATCTAGTTTCTTTACCTCATGTAAAAGACGATTTTAATTCACATAATTTTAGCAAATTATAATTTTTACGAAAAATGAATGTTTTGTGATCCATTCAGAACTTAAAAATCTGATATGTTTTAAAAATATATTTTAACTTATATGTTTACATTAAATATTATTATTGCCTGAGTACTTATGTTCGTTATTTGTCTTAGACATTTAATGCTTATTGTTTGTGTAATTGAATATTATGTATCTAAACATAACATTTCCTCTTGTTATGGTACTTGGCTCCTTAGCAGGATGTTGTGTCTACAACATACCTATGATTAAAATATTATCCAAAAAGTTATCATAGACACCATGTACCTTGCCTCTATCTTAATTTGCTTTCATATTCTAAAAGACTGTCTTAAAATAAGCTATTGAATTTATTGTTAAGTCACAAATATTTTACCCGCTTTTTATTAATTAGTTTGTAACAATTTACTATACAAACAACGAATTACTCTGTGACAACTTGTATTGTTTGTAAGCCTCTCGTTTAACTATCGTCCGTGAACATATTTTATAGCTCAATATTCTTTATGATGGACTGTTAACATAAACTTACTCCTATCTAATAAGCTAATACACTTTTGTAACAATTTTAAAGCCACAAAATTTGTTTGAATCTCACAGTTGATACTGAGGCTACCTTTTGAGCAATTTACACAGAACAGAAATATGAAGAACATTCTTAGATTTATTTGCGTTTGTTAAAAATGAAATACCCATGAAAGTGCATGTCTCATCAAGGTGCCGAACAAATACTGTATTTTTATGTATAAAAAACTCTGTTGATTCTGTTTAGTGGGGTTGTGTCGCTGTAATCTAGTGTACTTTCTGTGCCTTCGACTAGTATGCTTTCAGCAGTCTCCGACTGGCCTGAACACTTCTGAAAGTCTAGCTACTCTTGTTGATGGTTTACATTATTAGTATTCTTGTATAGAATTGTTAGCGTCAACATTTATATTAGCCACGTACATTCTACTTTGTTTTGAGGTAATATAAATATTAGATGTGGTTAGGTCTCGATAATATAATCGTATTGTCTGTTTTCCGAGCTCCCCATCAGCAAACATACTCATAATCATAATTTTAAATTAAGTTATTTTACAAGAAAAGTAAATGAATGTGCAATGTGGCTACAACTAGGAATTTATTGTCACTTTAGAAGTGTATGTAGATATTCGCCCGTTCCGCGTACGGTTTATGTAAATAATTTATTAGTTACTATGACAACTTAGCAAGGTACTATTTTATCTTAAGAACTGCTATAGTCTCTGCCACTGTTTAGTTGTAAAAGTGCCTATCGATCGATGTTTCATTTTTAAATTCTCTATTGGTGCATTATATCATTGGATTGTTGAAATTTTATGGTAGTTGGTCGTTTCAAGTTGAATAATCATTGGAAATTAATTATTAGACCTACATTTTATTATGTAACATCACATTTTATTTTTCTGTTCCCTTCTATCTCTGTTACAGTTATTTTATTAATACCCATGTTTATGGAACTGAAGTTCTGAATTTTAAGATATTAGTTGGATATTTCATTAAGAATCAGATAACTGGCATTTGTGTTTATTCAACCTGTAATTGTATTTGCTATAAGGACCAATAATAAGCTGTTTACACATGGTCGTTTTATATACCTGTATGTCATTTGACTGTGAACTTTGTCCTACATGTTAATCAATAATGAATCTTGTATCATATAAACATGTATATTGTTCAACTATTTTTAGGGATCCTATAATGTGTCAATATAAATGAAATGTAACCAAAACATTATACTGTATACAAAATATGAAAATAAAAAAAAAGAATAATGATATAAATGTGTTTAATTTCATATAACATAACCTACTTAATTTACTTCCATTACATCAACATTTTCCGTGATATGCTGCCATGGAACTCTACCAATAGGACATGCAGACCAGTCATGATCATTACAAGCTAATCTCCAAATACTATTCAATACAAGTTGTTCTTCCTTTCCATTGTCTTTCTCTTCGTTATGTTCCAGATCCTCTTGCTGGATGTCTTCAATAATCATAATGTCATCATTACCCATTTGCAAGTCCTCGGCTGTATAAATAACAGATGAAGTGGTCATAGGAAACTTTTCTGGAGATGATATTAATTTAGCTAAAGTACATATTCTTTCTGCAACCACAGCAGGAAGTTTAGGTACAAGCAAGTTTAAAAGATTTGATATAAAATATGAAAGATAATGATTATAAGCAGCAATAATAGGTTGAATGTAGTTTATGTCTTGCAACTCTTCAGGAACAGGTTTTTGAAGATCTAAGACTAACAAATTTTTTAAATTAGTGCCAGGATACCAGTGTTCATATAAATTCTTCAAATCTTTCCTTTTCTTGGATATTTTGTCATTATCAGTAATTCTGAAAATATAAAAAAAATATGTAGAAATAAAAGAACACAATATATAATTAAACTAGCTTCTGCCAGTGGCTTGCTCGCCTGAGAGTAGAAAATTATCCCAAGGGAACATATTTCCAGGATAAAAGTATACTTCGTGCTATTCCAAGACCTGTATTCTAAAATTTCATCCAAAGAAACATACAAACGTTCGCCTTTATAATATTGTTTTGATTAGGTCTTCACCATAAGCTTTAACAACTCCCAAGTAAAAAAGAGATACCTATAAAAAAAGTACTCACTTTTTAATTTTTTTAAGTGTATTCTGTGATATCTTGAGGGCAGCAAAAATTTGTGAAAGCCATAATGCAGCCAGCTTTGCTCTGAAATGCCCACCTTCTTGATTTTGTGTAATTTTGATCAGGGCCAAAATGAAGTCCAGCAGTAAATCATTTGTATGTAGAAATGTGAGCAGTACTTCAAAGCAGTGAACATAACTGATATATAATTTTGATTTAAATCTGAAGTCACTTGCACTAAAGAAATACAAAAGCTCTTTTGATAGAAATAATGAATCATCTCCAAGCAAAACATCAGTTACAATGGTGCTTACATTTCTAACTTTTAAAAGCTTTTTGCCATGTGTATTTAGTATATTGACAAGTGACATAATGGACACAGTTTTCAGATTAGATAGGTCAATTTGATCTCCAAGCAATTCTTTAGCATCACTAACAATAGACTCCCTCATTGCCATATTCGGAATTTCCGATAAGTTTTTAATCTTCAATTTTGAATGTGAGCATATTCCTAATGAAATACAAAAGTTTATTAGAGTACCAATTTTATATGCATCACCATTGATAGAGTTGTTCTGACCACATATGTAATCTTGAATGTATTGTTTGTGCTTATCCCAATAGTTGGTTTTGAGCCACTGTAAACTGATGGTACATGCTTCTCTTAGTAGTGTGATAGGAGGAAGCGTATTGCTGTGAGCAGTATCATGTCTCAGATCCACAATCCAGTCAGGAACGCCTAATCTTTTGGCTGCTTGGTATAAACTCGTCCCTTTAACTGTCTCGGTGTCTAACATATGATTAACAAATCGCATAATGGCAGATGAATATGCTAAACGCAGTAATTGATCATTGGTTGCATCTTGAGAAGCATTAGCATCCTCTACATAAACTTGTAGCAGGCTCAGTGTGGATTCTATGCCGGATGGCAAGGAAGGGCTTCTCGCCTTCCACACAAGTAACAGCTTCAGTGAGTCTTCTTTGCTTGAAGATGGATTTGATATATCTTCATAGCATCGCTGCCACTCTTCACTATTATACCAAGGGACAATATTGTAACATTCACTCATATTTAATGCTTTTTTGAGATAATTTAGAATAAAAACATAATCACACACTTGCACCTAACCTGTATATTACCAATGTACTCTGCTCTGCAGTGTTGCCAGTAGGGTCATGTCAGAAATAACCTGAAATATAAAAAAATGTAACCTTTTTGTATAAAAAATAACCTTTCATATTTTTTTTACTGGAAAGGTAATTATATGTTGATAGAATAGAATATTAGTTGTATTGACTTACAGAAACATCGATTAGTATTTGAGCACTTGCCTGCTTAAAAAAGTATACAAGTACGAAATTGATGAAAATTATACGCGAATTCATAGCCCGTAATCTTTCATACGAAGGTGCTTGGTTTAATAAATACACTACCACTTTTTGTGAAATCTTTTATTATACCTGTCACTTCGTTTTTTACTACTCCATTTACGACGGTATCTTAATGATAGCGTATGTCTTTCCCTTCCTTATAATAATTAAGACATTGGATATTTTAATTTTAAATAAAAAATTATCCATTTGATATTGGCAATCGGTAATATAATTCTACATTACCCATACTATTTTTGACATTCGATTCACTTTCGCTTTTTGTTCAATATATGGTTGGAGAGAGCCAACTTGAAGAAAAATAAAAACTGCCCTAGTTATTGGCAGTGCTCATACCATACCCCTATGATTGTTCTTAAAGGTCTATAGTTTTCATATAGTTTTACAACTACCACTGCTAACGAAGCTTACCAACATGAAAAATTCTAAAACGAGCGTTCCGTTTCACGTTGCTATAAAAGTAACGTGAAACGCTCGTTTTAGTAAAAAAATAAAAGTTAATTCTACAAATTCCGAAAAATCACCTAAAAGTAACCTTTTCATTAGTGTAACCTAAAAGTAACCAATGCAGTTCAAAAATCACCTAAAAGGTTACAAAAGTAACCTTCTGGCAACACTGCTGCTCTGTGCTGTGCACCTAACCTAAAATATGATTTTTGGACTGACTGTGACTGAATGACGTTTGTTTGAAACGTCAGTTAGAACCGTCCTCTGTCAACAAAACGTAAGACGTCAATTTTATTTTGGATTTTATGGACTTGGTTACTTGAACCTTCAAGCCAAGTCTTATTTTATTTTTCAAAACACCACTTCGATGCATTCCAAATCGAAGAAATTGGGTAGAGTGAGCAAAACAAGAAATTTTAAAATTTAATTTGTTTTCGAATCGTGAACGAAAAATGTTTAATCAGAATCCAGTTCTTCAATTTTGCTCATCTCTGCGTCACTGTGTGAAGTGTCTGAGTTGTGGCAAATGGAAGAAGAAGGCGAATTGTTCCTAACAATGAAAATAAGAAAAAAAATAGTTATTTTTTTAACTCATCATCATCATCTTTCTGCCCTTGTCCCGTGTTATTTGGGGTCGGTGCAACACGTTTTTTTCTTCCATTCTGCCCTGTCACTCGTCATGCTATCACTAACTTCCTTTTCTTTCATATCACTGTTCACACAATCCATCCATCTTTTCTTTGGTCTCCCTCTCCATCAAGGGCGGATCCAGGGGGGGGGGTCATGGGGTCATGACCCCCCCCTGGGCTGGGTCCAAAACCTAGGTGGACCACTGACTAAAATTGTTAAACATAATGCTTTTATGTAATTTTTCGTCACAATATAGATTTTATGTAGGTATGCACTTTCAATATTTAATTAATTTAAGAGCGGCCAACCCGATGCACATTTTCTTTCTCCAGATATTTTGGATACACAGATATCTTGTGGATATTATCAAGGCTTCTATAAAAATCAAAACATAAACTTGTGTAAAACTAATCTACTAATGACTTCTGAAAATCTGCTATTTTACGTGAATTTTGGTCCTTCATAATGTACGCTTTTTAATATATAAAAATATAAAAAGTACATCTATGGAAGCCATTTTCGTGCGATGATTTTCTATGATTTTAATTGTGGCCTAAAACCTGATGAGTCATTTGATCGACTTCAAGTTGCTTTTATGGATGAAAGACCTTCAAAAGCAACCTTCTACCGCTGGTATAGCGAGTTCAAGCGCGGGCGCCTTACTTTGGGGGATGAACAAAGAAGTGGTCGTCCTACGACCGCTGTCACGGTAGAAAGTGTGCTGGCGGTAAAAAAATTAATTCAAGAAAACAGACGCATACACTGCATATTGGTTCGGGAAGCGTTCACAAGATTCTAAACGGGCACCTTCGTGTGAGGAGGATAGTTTGCCGCTGGGTGTCGCACAACCTCACCGAAGCTTAGAAGAAAGCCCGTGTGGAGTGGTGCCGTGATATGATTAAAAAATTTGAAACGGCTCGTCTCGGCGCGTTTACGACATTGTGACAGGTGACGAATCCTGTATTTATCAATACGATCCAGAAACAAAGCGTCAGTTGACAGTTTGGCTGTTTAAGAACGAAACAGAAACAGCGCAGGGAAATTTTTTATCACTAGTTTCTTCACTTTGACGGGTTATCTGATTTCAATTCCATTACGAGACCAAAGCAGCATCAATGAATGGGTATACCACAATTTGCCTGCCAGAAGTTTTGTCTGCAATGAGCAACAAGCGACCGAATACCGGGCTCCGCAGGGTACTGCTTTACCATGACAACGCGCCCGCGCACTTAGCGCTCAAAACGAGGGACTTCCTGGACACCGCACCGGTCAGAGTCTTGGGGCACCCTCCTTACAGTCCTGATCTGACACCGTGTGACTTCTTTTTATTCCCTAAAATAAAAATAAAAACTGCCGAAAGGGATACAGTTTTTATCGCCGGAAGACGCGCTAGCAGCGTTCAAGAAAGCCGTGTAAGAGGTGTCTGCAGCGAACTGGAAAAAGTGTTTCAAAAATTGTTTCAGACGCATGAAACTTTGTATAAAGGCTAGTGGAGAGTTCTTTGAAAAGATTTAATAAAAATATTTTATCAATAGAAGTTTTCTGACCTTATTTTAAATTGTGATTTTGAGACGTATCCTAATATAAGATTTGTTTTATGTATTATGGCTACACTACATGTGTAGCGACAGCGGGAAGATCTCTCTCGTTACGAAATATCAAATTATGACTAGAAGCTTCAATGGTCGAATGTCTAACCGGACTGGCACTTCTTCATGTCCATAAAACGTTGAGTGTCGTACGTTCTTAGCGTGTCGATGGTAAAACTAATAAAATTCGTTGCCTGGCCCAGTATTCGGCCACGGCAATGTCGTCCACTGATACTGTCATAAGATCCCTACATGAACAGGTAACAGGGCACGTCATGCAGGATGGAAGGTGGGACATGGTCTATGGAGAGACACTGCACAAATACTGAAGGTCGGAACCGTTCAGGAACCCCCATCTGTGGAGATTGTCTTTGCTGCGCTCAACCTGCATGCGGAGTCTGTTTAGAGTTTTCCAGATTGGCCATGGCAACTCGTGTCCAGGAGAGAGCATCACTCCCATCTCAAAGTAAAGCCATATGGTTTTACTTTGAGATGGGCTCACGCTTACAACAAAACTTTTACGACTTTTAAGTCTCAGGGGCACCGAGCTGTAATAGTGCATAGAATGGCGAGGGTCGTTTTATTGTTTCGTTCTTTCTATGCGGCTAGCCACGGCCCTGCGAATTTCTAGGGGTGCAATGCCGATTAGTGGATACAGCATTCGTACCGGACTCGGCATAAGGCAACCAGTGGCAATTTAGCACGTCTCATTAAGTGCTGTATCCACTATGTTAGAGTGGGCGGAGTGGCTCCATGCTGGACAGGCATATTCACCAGCGGAGAAGCGGAGCGCCATCCCAGCTGTTCGCAGAACTTGGGGAGACTCCCCTTATCTACTGAATGTTAGGCGACGTAGCAGGTTGTTTCTCGTATGCACTTTCCGCTTAACGTTCTCGCAATTCTTTCTGTAGTTGAGAGACCTATCCAGAGTGATGATGAGATATCTTGGATGGGGGTTATGAATGATTGGTACCTCCTGCCATGAGATATTGAGCATTAAACCCGCTTGTCTGTTACAAAGGTGAAAGACGCACATTTTTGAGGGATTTGCTTTAAATGCATTAGCAGTATAATACTGGCTAAGATCTGAGAGACTGTGGTAAGGTTGGCCTCAATCTCCTCAAAATCAGTGGCTTGGCAAGTTAATGCTAGTTCGTCTGCATACAGAAAGCGGGTTGTGTTAGGGCTCACCGGTTGGTCATTGGTGTAAACGTTAAACAGCAAGGGGGCTAGAATTCTACCTTGTGGCAGTCCATTTTTTTGAGTTCGCCACTTGCTTTTCTCGTTACCATTTTGTTATTTAAATATAGGTATTTTAAAGTACAGTACATACATCGATAAAATAGTAGGTATTTTATTGATGTATGTATTTTTACCCGTATCTATTATCAAAATTAAATCATAACTTCTTATGACTTGACCATGACGTGACGTGACCCCCCCCTGGCACCAAAGCTGGATCCGCCCTTGCTCTCCATCCATCCACATGTAAACTCATAACTCTTTTAGTAACATGCGTTTCATCCCTCGTCTTCACATGACCATACAAAGACAAACGATTCCCTTTCAACTTTTCAGTCACTGGCGCCACTTTCAAACTTCCCCTAATATGCTTATTTCTCATTTTATCCATTCTCGTCACACCACACATCCATCTTAACATTCTCATCTCCGCTACGTGCAATCTTTTTTCATCCGTCTTTTTCACAGCTCAACATTCTGATCCATACAGTATGACAGGCCTTATCACGGACTTGTAGGTTTTACCCTTCAACTTGAGGGGCATACGTGGGTCTAACTAATTATGATTTAAAACAATATAGTTAGCTAATTTATATTAAACAATAACGGTTTTTACTACACCTAGATTTAGCTAAGACTTAGTAATACAAAGCAAAAAAAAACCTTTATTGATACGCAATAAGTTTTTTTTGTAAACCGTACTTTTCACCCAACATTTGACAGATCGAGGTTATTGACTTTCCTATTCTTATTTGGAACGCATAGAATTGCTGGACAATTCCAATAGAATTGCGCAGACACTTGAGACACAAAACTACACCAATTTTACATCACAATATGCACTAGAATCAATTTGCGAATAATTAAAACAGCCACTGAACTTCACTCGAAGAAATCCCGCCAAAAACCCCCGTCATGTTTTACAGTGTTCACAAACACAGTATAGATATATGGAACAGTACGGAAACTACCTACAAATGTTCGAAACGGCACACTCACACAAACATACGCATCGACGAGACTCTTAAGCACACTCTTAAGCATTTCTCGCGGTGCTGAACGAGTGCCGCGTCAAGACGAGTGGTCACTGGTCACCACAGAGTACCGTGGTCTCGTTTAAGTTTACTTCCGCGATCTTTATATAAATAAATTGATGAAATTTTTTGTAGTTGCTTTATAAAAGAACACAAACTGCAAAGTAGCTGAATTAATTTACAAAGAATTCGACAAAATCAGTTTTATAGTACCTACCCTTGTTTCCTAATAGTTTATTTAAAAAAGCTGTTCATATGAATGAGAATTTTCTACACTATAAAATTTAATAATAAAGAGTTTCGAACTTGTCGTAGCAGACGATAGTATTTTTAACAACTTCAAAAAAGGAGGAGGTTATCAATTCGGTTGTGTTTTTTTTTTATGTGTTTTACCTCAGAACTCCGTCGTTTAAGGACTGATTTGCAATTTTTTTTTTTCCTTTTAGAGGATATGCTTTTCGATTGGTCCCATTTTTTTCAGAATCCAGTTCTGATGATGAGATCCATGAGGAATCCAGGGAACACCTCAAATATTATAGGCAACCATATGGTGATTTTGATATTTTCATTGAGAACTTAAGCATTTACAGTCAAAAAGTAACATTTGATGAAGTGGAACTGATGAAGAAGACCAGAAAGGACCAACGGAATTTCATACTCGCATAGACTCAGATCTTACACTATCTCCCGCTCCGCCCAAGAGCGCGATTTGTCATTAGATGATTCTCCCACCTAAAAAAAAAAAAACTTATTTACCCAACCTGGGAATCGTAGACCAGCGAGGCCCAGACAAGTGCGTATGATAAAGTATAGGTAAAGAAACAAATAAAAAAACTGCATTAAGAATTATTATTATTTTTTTTATTAAAAAACTGATTCCAAAGCAAATGTTGATCATAATATTCACATGCAGTTAAAACGCTACATGTTTAAAATCTTTAATGATTTACATACATTACGTAGGTTCATATCATCTTTTCAATTAAATTAATACTTTATGTAAGATGTCCTAAGTACACATAACAATCAGAACTGATATACTTTACAACAATTAAATTATTTAACAGCGGGCGAAACAGTAGTCGCCAGATTTGAATGAGATTATGGCAAAGTTGTAATATATGACATTGGTTTTGAATTATAATAAAAGAAATCTATTGATATATTATACATTTGCAAACAGTTTGACTGATGTTTATTTTTTAACTCTCTTTTGGCACTAACATAACGTTCTGAAAAATAATAATAATGTTCCAAGACGTCATGTCGCGTTTTTACTGCCAGCGATATCGACGGCTCGTCTAAATGCACATTTCCCGGGGCCCGGGCTGCCCGGACTCCGACCAACAAACTCAACGAACGAAACGACACGAGTACAAAACAACGCACGAGCGCCGTCGACGACACGCCGGCGCTCGGCCCGCCGCGATAAATATCTATCAATATATAATCTCGATCAACAAATATAATTCAATATAGGCAATAGTAGGACAATACGAAGTTTAACTACCGACGTTATCACAATGTGTGGCGCGCGCGGCGCCGTCGCGCACTCATAAGTCCACCGTCGCCAAGTTCTGCGTCGGCGCGCGCGACACCGCCGGCGACGTCGGCGGCGACGGCGGCCGCGGGTGGAACTTGCCCGGCAGCGACGCCAGCGCCGACAGCGCCGCGTCCGCGTGCGGGATGCGCCGCATGATCTTGCCCGACGTGATGAGGCGGCCGAAGCCCTCCTGGTGCGCGAAGGCGTAGCCCGAGCGCACGGAGCGGCGCGCGCGCCGAGCTGACGGCGTGCGCGGCGCCGGCGCCGCCGCCCGCCAGCGCTGCCGCGCGCGCAGCCGCTCCGCCAGCGTGGGCCGCGTCCACGAGCACGCCAGCCGCCACGACACCACCGGCACCATCAGGATGATCATCTGTGCAATCACATATACAACTCAAACATATGTCATTATGATTCGCTATACCTTCATATTTTATAACCCCAAGTTAACTTTCTTAGTTGTTTAGATAATTCTTAGTTACAGATCAGGCTCGATCTGTCCGTTCCGATGTTTTTGATACACAATCCCATATTTATTTATTTTTACACCACCTGCTAAATAATGAGATTTGAATTTGGAGTGTCAGTAAAAGAGGTGAAATACACTCGCTGTCTCAATTATAGAGGTAACTAAAGTTCGTTTTTTAATCCCAGATAATAATTTGACAAGTGCAAATGTCAAACTCCAGAAATATGTTGCCTGCTTTTTGATAAAAGTGATGTCTCCAAATTCGATTTTTTATACCGATTCTTTTAATAATACAACCTTTATGGAAAGAAGGATCAAGATAAAATATTGTTTGTTTATAATAGAGTCTAATATCAATTGAAGATTAAAATATTCAAAAATATTGACATATTTTTTTACACTCTGATTTTTACTTACACTAAGAACTCACAAAACCGTTTTTACCGGCCGGCAACTAGTAGAATCGGGCAGGCCACGGTCACCCGCAGCCTCGGCGGGTTGCGCCCGCACTCTCTGCGGTCGGTTAACACCCGCAGTGGCCTTCAGGGGATAGAGAAATTTGATGCGAAATCCGAAAATCGATTGATGCACCCAGAACTTTATAGGCCTTCTTTTTTTAATTCTTCTGTGAAACCGCAACCGCGACGGCTGTGTAACCACACAAAACTCCGGTCTCGTGGGTTTAGAAATAAAACAGCTGTTCCTCCAATGTGGCGGGCGCGGTTGAAAATCGCTCCATGAGTTCTTTTTACCAGGGAGCTCCAGTATATAGGCGTCCCAACACAATACTATATCTTGTTTACAAGAGCGAGACAAGACAGTAGCAGTTTATGCTTTAGAATTAAAAAAGTTATCAGTATTGGTCGTCAAGATATTTATCAAGATGGGAATTCATCCAATGACTTCTCCCGGTCTGGGTGGAGCAGGAGGGCGTGTCAGACTTTTACCCACTGCTTAAAACCACATCGGCCCTACTGAGCCCCTACGGTTTGCTGACATCTCTTTGAGGAGCGCGTGGATCACTAAGCGCTGTCGACGACTGGGGCTCAGTCCCGGCGATTACCGAACTGCCAGACGGCAAGCTACCCATTGCTCGACGTCAGTATTGACATTGTGGCAGTCGGGGTTAGGGTCTCGGCGACCGGGGCGTAAAAATGTTCGTTTCCTTACTCGTACAGCCTAGCCTCGCTAGAATTACTGCTTCGCAGAAGGAGGCGGCAACTGCCATTCCTCATCGCTGCGGACCATGGCCTTTACCAGGACCCAGTGCAAGAGGTCGCTGCCACCTATTGCATTCACGAGGACACGGCGGTACACACCACCACCGTATGCTCCACCGTGTCCTCCGGGCGATCCACACAGTGGTGACCTCCTCAATCCGATGTAGGAACTTCCCGAACTGACCATATCCGGTGAGGACTTGCTTAGCCACTCCTCAAAGAATGGGCACGCCATAATCATGGCGGTTAGTCCCCAACCGTCATTTTTATGGCGTGCCCATTGCTCGTCAAGCTGTGAATTCACATGTCTGCATTGCAAGAAACCGACACTAGAATCGTTTATCACTACAATTTTAGAAGAGATTAACATAGTGTTAATCTCTAACCTAGTAAACTTGTAATAAAGTGTCAGCAAAAATATAACTTTGAGTAATTCTATATATTTATTTGGGAGATAATAAATCGAGACGAAAAAATAAAATGACGCAGCTTTTGCTAGTCTTTCAATTCTTAGGCTTAAATTATATTTTATTTTATGAGTTAGACATTTGCATCTATCAAATTACCTTCAGAAATAAAAAAAAACGACCATAATTAGTTCCATAAAAAAACGAAATTATTTTTACGAATATTTTCGGTTTTTTGTTCAATATCGGTATAAATAGTGAGGTACCCTCACTATTTATGAAATGGAAAAAACATGCAACATTCGAATTGTCAAATCATTATCTTTAATTAAAAAACAGATTGTATGACAATAAAATCGAAAGAACGAATCCCAGATATAGAGGTTTGCTTTGTCTAACTAACAGAGGTAATTCAGTGCTGAAGTGACAGGACCACAGCATGAGTTCCAGCTATGGAGGTTTCTCACTTATCCAGGTCCCACTTAACCGAGTTTCACTGTAATACTAATTTATCACTTCGTTTAGTAAATTGTCTATTAATTATCTCACAGATAGTGTAAAAAGTAGAGTATCCAACACGGGGATAAAGCTGTCTTTGTCTTGGACGACTTGAATTCCTCACTTCACTCATATTACTTTATTATTAACGCCCTCGCAATGCTCGGGAGTTAATAATATGAAACCGTTACTTGAGTTCGGGATTAAAACTAAGCAACCTTCGTTTCGTTCGGAATGTAACATGCCGCCTGCGAAATAAGGATACTATGCTTACGATATACTTATATTACGCTTTATCCCCTAGTCACATAATTTACTATTATTAAAACTTTATGCACTAGTAAATAGTACAAAAGCGGACTTAATACTAAGGCATTATCTACCCGTCGACCTTAGGGTTTACAGTATTTATAAAATACTAACTCAACCAAATCGTAATGCTACATAACGCTATACTCACAGTGAGAACAGCAGTGAACCAGAACGTCGCTTGCGTGAGCGCAACCGTGAGCGAGCCCACATAGGGGCCGCCAATCGCGTAATTGTAGAAATAGTCTAGAACGAAGTACGACACGAGGGAGCCCCATATCGTTATGTGGTTGAACGCCGTCCAATACGTCGTGTCCAAGGCTATCTGGAAATAACATTCAGAGTGGTTTACTTTACATTTCTTGGATAGTAAGGCCAGATTGCCACACTAATCAGTAAATCCTTAACGAATTTAAAACAATCATTTGTAGGAGACAAAAGATATTTTGAATGTCTTAATTTTATTAACACTGCCAAACCAATGTTTAAGTAAGGATATACTTAAAAAAACCGGGCAAGTACGAGTCCGACTCGCGCACTGAGGGTTCCGTACAAACTTACCTATGAAAACAGTTCAATTCCCGAATTGAGTTGCGAAGATTTTTCCAAATAGCATTTGTTTTTTTGTGACGTAACAACAAATTTAGTTTTCAGATTTTTTCCTATACTTGTGCTGCAAGACCTTGCTTCATGCCAATTTTCTAGGTCAACTGGAAGTACTCTATGAATTTTGATTCCCTTGAGTGTCGAATTACGTTTTTTGCGACATAAACGATCGTATCTTTTTTTTCGTTAACTCAGAAGTTTTATTTTTTCACAGCTTCAAGGGACCGCAGACCTGAGTATATAGTTAATTTTCAACTCGATACCTCCACGCGTCCCTGAGATAAAGGGTTTGACAGACAGACAGACAGACGGAAAACAAAGTGATCCTATAATGGTTCCGTTTTTTCCTTTTGAGGTACGGAACCCTAACAAAACAGGCTTGTCACTCAGAATTGTGCCACAGCCGCTTTCCAAATTAGTATATTTACGGCCAGGTACTACTTATGCATAAAACAATGGTATTTACCTGTGTTGTATTGTCTATAATTAATATGGTTGCTACTACACTTCCTAGTAACATGTGATCTGATAAAATTTTGCCATCAGGCGCCAAGCCGTCCTTGTATGTACCTGAAATAAATAAAAGTTGTATTCCTAAACTACAAGTCTTTATATCTTATAGTAATTGACTGTGCTAATTTATTTCCCCTTTTTATTTTTATCATTTTAAACAGACAAAACTTTATAGAGTAGCAGATGCCAGTCGTTTTAAACGTGCGGCCTGTAGATCAACTTTACGCAGCGGGCGTACAGCGCACACTACAATGCTTTTAGGGTACTGTTAGGGCTTTCGCAGTTTTGTAGTGCTTTGACGATGTTTGCTGAGGCGCAGACGGATGAATTTTTCGCGATCATAAGGAAACGGTGCGCCTCACTACACTAAGTCGTCTACGAAGCAGTTCGAACAGTCTTCTAAGAGCGGTGGGACCTGTCCCTGATACAGAGGTGGATGCAGCTTCATGTTAGCTTCTCCTTGTATTGTTTGACCGTATTGCTCTGACTGTGTGTTTGTTTAATTTTGTGTGTTATTTCATTTATATTTAATTTAATTGTATCTATGACATTGTGTATTTAATTTAATTGTATGTATGATTTGTGTATATATAAATAAATTAAAATTAAAAAAGATAACCGGAAAGCTTCCCACAATTAAAAAATGGCGTGAAGGAAACCAGCTGAATGCAGATTTCGCTGAGCTGTGACGATTTTCAGTGTCCCATTCTCAACAGTCCCAGGGTATTCTTTCTTTTGAGATGAACTAGGCGCCTACCGCAAGGGCTGGTTCGAGGAGGCTCGAGAGAAGTATACCTGGAAGATGTTGGGGTAGGCCTTTGGCCAGCAGTGGAAAGTATAGGCTAAGTAAAAAATAAAAATACTCACCATAAGGTATCAAAAACAGCACAAGCGAAGTAAAACACCCGTGTAGTGTAGATTTAATGAACTCCGTCTTATTGAAGAGCTGGCTGGTGTGTCCCGGCACGTATAGCTTAGGGAACTGCAGCGAGGTGGTGTCGGCTACGTCTTGTTCGAACACGCCCAGCGCGAGGACTGGTAGCGACGTGTAGAACAGGTTGTATACCGATATGAACATCTCGTCGAACACCGTCTGTCGAGAGGAATGGGGGAGTTGTTAGTCGTTGTTTTGATAGTTATAGAATTACTATGAAAGGTAGTGACAATATTGATGGTAGTATTGGAGTCGAAATTAGTAATCATGTTGAATAATTTGAATCTATCGATATTGTTACTCATCAATGGTATGACTTGATATCGATATTTTTACGATTGAAAGTGTAACTATTTTTGCATTTGTCGATAATTTTACTTTCGTTTTGTTTTATTGACAGTTTAATATACAAAAGTTTACGTATCTTTGCGGATGCTTGGAATTTACTATTAGGAGTCGTACACGTAACAATACGTCATAACGTCAAGTTACATACATAACAAGTTTGAGTACTTAAACCTCTCACTGCTTTCCGCACAATAAGAGTTCAGCTTTTTTGGATAAGTACTACAATTTAATTTGTCATCACAGTCCTCTTTATACCACTGAATACAATTTGTAATGATATGACTGCGTGTTCTAAAGTCCTCTCTTATTTAAGATTATGCCAAGAAATTTATAGGAAAACACAATATTTATCTGGCTAAAGTACTTGAAAGGAGAAGGGTTGATAACAGGTATTTTTCGTCAATCACACACTCAAAAAAAGAGAACATTTCATTGCATGTTCACGATCGCGGTGCACGTGACGATACGCAGAGAGTATATTTTTCCGTATAGCTTAGACGCGCACAGTGAACCAAAATAAATTAGTACTCTCATAAAAGTTTACTCAGAATGAATATGGTTCATGGAGCGCTTGTTTCAGGAATAATAATTTATATATTGAAAAAACGACACAAATGTACAAAACTACAAAAAAATGGCTCGCAGAATTACTATTTATTTATTTTATTTTAATAATTTTAAGAAAACTTACAGCTAATATAACAGAGTAAAAAACATTAGACGCAGAAGAAGGCCAATTACAGGCCAACTATATTATTTATCACGTAAATGGCAGTGAACAAAAAAAAATATCTTTAACTACACAAATGCATTTAAAAATTGTCGGAAGAAACTTTTATTTATGAGCGTGTGATCCTCCTCCTTAAGCATACTAACCTGTGCACTAAATCCACAGAAGAAAGCGAACCAGAAGTGACAGACTGTGAAGGCGAAGTTCTTGTAGAAGAAGTAGCGTAAGAACTTGCACATCCTGTAGTAGGACCAGCGGCCGTGCACCAGCAGCAGGCGCTGCAGGAAGCGGAACTGCGCGATCGAGTAGTCCGACGCCAGCACGGCTTGCATGCCTTCCTGACCGGAGATGCCCACGCCTATGTGCGCCGCTGACGAGGGAAACAAGGGACTCAGTTATTGAGTACGTTATTTCTATTTTATTGGTATGGTTTTGAATAACATTGCAGCAATTTTGCGATTTTCTGATAGTTGCAGAAATTTAATGAATATTAATATTCTAAGACATGGAAAATCGTCTTTCAAGTGTCAAAAATGCAGAAATGATAGTTGCTTTTTCAACAATATTTTTGTAAAAAAAAATACTAAATAAATGCTTATTATTCACTAATTAAAACTAATTATCAGAAAATCGCAAAATTACAGATAACTTTATTTACTTTGCACCAGTCGTTTAGCATTGCCGTGTACATTCAGCCCATCCTAACTACGGTGCACAAAGTTGGTGGCTTACTTAACAACAAAAGCCGAAACTCAATCTCAATGGGCAATGGAGCGCAGCATAATAGGTGTTTAGCGAAAAGATCGCATTAGAAACAATACGCTGAGCTCCATAACTCAAGTAGCAGATGTCGGGGAAAAAACAGCCAACCTGACTGAAGTGGGAGTGGGCCGGCCACGTTGCACGAATGCACCCGGACAAGATGTACATTACGACTGTATAAAAGTTATGGGGGGGGGGGGGCTTTAACTATCAATAATTAAGAAAATTATTTGATTAATATTAATTCATTTATATATTTCATATCAATTCAGATGTTCTTTAAACACTATTGACATCTTTACTGACCATAAATTGGTTAAAAAAAGTCCAATGTAATGTCAGATTTTTTGCTTTCTAACTTCACGTAAAGACTTAAAGATCTACAAATGGCAGTCGAGACAAACGGCTTAACGACGTACTTTCTGAAGCACCAGTTCCTTTCAAAATAGTACCCTAAAAACCAAGTTAAAATAATACCTTTGATCATAGACACGTCGTTGGCGCCATCACCGATGGCTAATGTGACAGCTTTCCGGCTCTTCTTGATGAGTTCCACCACATTTGCCTTTTGCAACGGCGTCACTCGACAGCAGATCACTGACCGACATTGTAATACTACATCTAAAAACCTGTAAAATACACTTTATGTTGTATTTATTTTAAAACATGAAGACTAATTTTTCTTTGAGATAAATGGGCAAATTAGACGAACATAATTGGCAATACAATTGATTATATTATAATTTATTATAGTGATCCGCCCCGGTTTTGCTCAGGTGCCAATTATATGCATAAACTTTCCTTGTTTATTGGTCTTTCCATTATTAATAAAAACCCTAAAAAAATTTGTTGCGTGGTTTAGAAGGAGTTAGCGGATAAACAAACAAAGGCCGAAAAACGACTTTGTTTTACAAGTACTACTAGTTGCTGCTGCAAGAAAGTTGTCCTAAGGGAACATATTCCCGTTATAAAAAGCTATTCTAAGACATGGTCTACCCGTGTGCCAAATTTCATCCGAATCCGTTCAGCCGTTCGAGCGTGAAGAAGTAACAATCATACAGATACACACTCAGGTTCTAAAACTTTCGCCTTTATAATCTTAGTGTGTTATAAAGATAATCGGCCGGTGTGCCTAACCCGTACTAATGTCTTACAAAAGAGGCAAACACAGGCACACAATGTCATTCTATTTCTACCTTGTGATACACAAAAATGCATGTGCATTAGGCGAGTATAACCTAGACCTAATCACGATCACAGAAAAAATAACAACATCATGTTTAAATCTTAACACGAGCTTTTAAGCTTATAATGGTTATTAATCACTCGCTGTTTCACCCTCTTCTTTGGTTACTGCGCCGCTCCTATTGGTCGTATCGTGATGTTGTATAGCCAATAGGCTTCCTCGATAAATGAGCTATCTGACACTAAAGAACTTTTCAATTTGAACCAGTAGTTCCTGAGATTAACGCGTTTAAATAAATTCTTCAACTTTATAACGTTTATATATATATAATTCTTCTGTACGTATGTTTGTCACCTAACTCCTCCTAAACGGCTTGACCAATTTGGATGAAATTTTGTGAGTTGAAAATACAATTGGACCCAGCAGGTGGCGTTGCAATCCGAGTTATCAATTTTTTTTTTCTGACGAAAAGCCAGTTTTCAGACAGGATAACGTCTGTCGGGACCGCTTATATGAGTATAGATTTACTAATAGGATCACTCCATAGCTCATCAACTTCTTTTAGTGTCATTACGGTTCAAAATAAACAGCTGAAAAAAAAAGTACTCACTTTTCCTCTAATTTAGGATGCAAACAATGCACTAAGGAATGCCCGTTGATGACGATGGCGAACCCGTTGGCGTCATCGTTGCCGTGCTCGTGCGAGTCCGCGGAGTACGTCCCGCCCGACACGTACTCGTTGCTGTAACAATCTGGCTCACTACAGTGTTCCCAGTTACGTTAACGTTTTTGTTACACGACATTTACAGGAATAGTTTCAGCTTCTGATATAATATATTTTAGTTTACATTTATTCTGGTGGTAAATAGGAATTGAATTTAGGAACTGGCAAAAGTGTATGTACAGTGGCGAAGATGTTTTAAATTATTTTTACTGATAGACGCGTGTTTGACCACTATCTCACCTGATTGACGGTAGGTCATGATGTGCCCATAAGTTGGTTCAATATCAGTGCGATAAGTCGTTGAATAGGGATAATTTTGATTGCTTTGTAAAACGTTAAAGATATGAAGATTTTAAGCTATACATTACCCAGCATGTTAGTTAAAGATGGGAAAAAGAAATTGTTGTTTATACAACTCCTTGCCACTGGTACATTTTATTTAATACTTTCTCAAAATATCATTAAAATTTTCTCACAAACAAATCCATTTTTACATAGAGCAAAATCGGCATAATTATTATGTAGGGCCCCAGTAAACAAAATCTTAATGACACTTTTCAACAATCATTGAATAATAAGTAAGTTTTGAATTAGCTCATTGTGTACGAGGGCCCTAAAAGCCAAGCTGACATTACATCAAGACAGGACATGAACAATTGACATCGGTCACACCACGGCACACATTTTTTTTTATTCGTTGTCTCTGAGAAATAATCTGATATCAAGATTACTTATGCACACATCAATGACATTTCATCTGTTCCACATTAAAATTTCTCAGAGACATCGAACTTGTTAAAATCATCTACAATTAGCATGTGATAACTACAGTTCTATTCTAGGTGTCGGATTAAAAGATCGGTACAGGTTAGAGAGAGAAAGAGCACTCTGGCTTGGTGTACAAACAGACGGAATTGTGTGGACAGTACTACGACTACGTTAGTAGGGAGGTGACACACTTTAGTTACAAAAGTCGATTAGAAAAAACGGATCGATTGAACGGTTAAGCGAATAGGAATTAATCGAAACGAAAACTATTAATATAATCTAGAAATTAATTTGGATTTGGACAACACTAGAATATATATTGCGATAGTACATGTAATATAAGTTTTTTTTAAAGCTTATATTACATGTACTAGATGTAAGACACATATGACACACACGAGTAGTATGGACATTATTATTTTACTAATGAAAGCGCAGTCGACTCACACAGTAACATAAAAAGCTTATGTTTTTAAATACACTGCGGTCAATAAAGTATACGACATGTTAATTTATCCTACATACCATATCTAAATTATGAACTATGTTATTCAATTTATTAGTTAACCCCAACTACTTCAATTAACAAAGCTTAATTTTTCCCTCATTCAATGGTATTTTTTGGAAATAATTGTTTATTTATATATCTAATATATAAAATTCTCGTGTCACGGTGTTCGAACTTGAACTCCTCCGAAACGGCTCGACCGATTCTCATGAAATTTTGTGAGCATATTGAGTAGGTCTGAGAATCGGCCAACATCTATTTTTTTTTTTTTTTTTTTTTATTTATATGGCAGAACAACGTTTGCCGGCTCAGCTAGTCTTATATATAAAATTCTCGTGTCACGGTGTTCGAACTTGAACTCCTCCGAAACGGCTCGACCGATTCTCATGAAATTTTGTGAGCATATTGAGTAGGTCTGAGAATCGGCCAACATCTATTTTTTTTTTTTTTTTTATTTATATGGCAGAACAACGTTTGCCGGCTCAGCTAGAAAACATGAGCACTTGTATAGTACATTTTGATCAAAACTGTATGCTGGTCGAAATAAAAAAGACTTCCTAGATTGGCAAGACACACCACACGTAAAATCATTCCGAAATCACATAATTAATTAGCATACAATAAGGCCCACTTGCATCACTAACTATACATATATCGCTGAACGAATTCAAAACTACGTTCAATTTCCATCAATCGTTTAAAGTTGACCAGGCACTCAAACAATTGCGTGACTTAATTGTTTGAAATCTTCATCCGTTCGATAAAGTAAATAACGAAATAATATTTTTGCATTGTCGTCAGTGTTTAAGCCTTCCTTATCTGAGAAAGGATTTTATATTTTATTTCTCAGTCGACTTCAAACGATTAACAGAACCAAAACGATGTTTTTACCCTTGACCACGAGTGTTTTCGTGTCCTATTCGCCAGGGTCGTGTGTTTGCGACTGGGTACTCTATCTCGTTTAGCTCTTCAATCCCCATAGGTGACAGAAGAGCTGAAGTAGATAGAGTATTTGGTCGTGGATGTGCTACCCTTGCGGAATAAACGGTTAAAAGGTTAAATTCTATTAACCGTCGAGGTTTTTAGCGAGTTGTGGTACAAGCGGGCCTAAGACTGGCACAAGAAAGACGGTGAGCGACAAACACAGGCTGTGTGAAGGATAGCGGTGATACAAGGGTGTGTCTTTGTCTCTCTACCTGTGTGCTGTGTGTGTGTTATGTTCCCACCTAAATGTGACGACGGACACGGCGGGCGCGTTCAGCTTGACGTTGGCGCGGCCGGGGGACGCGCGCGACACGCCCGCGTCGCCGTTCGCTGTGTCGCCTTCCGGTTTTGGCTCGGTTGTTGAACCTGATCGGTGATGGATGTTGCAGTATTTTTACCTTAGACTGATTATTGTATATCTATCGTAGTGTTTGAAGGACTTTTTGATATAAGAAAGGGGGTTTCGATTAGTTAGGTACGTGAGGTGTTTATGGGGGGAGAAGGTCGAGTCAAATATCATCCAACTACATCTGGTGAGGATTGTTACTTATTATTCCAAAAATCCCCATTAAGCTGATATTGTTTAACTAGTGGGGATTTATGGAAAAAAGTAACAATCCCCACTGGTGAGGATTTGTCGGTGGGGATTTCAGGAATAAACCAATCTCACGTGTGAGAGAGGGCCGGTCTCGGTAAGTAATACGTTATTTTTTTTTCCCCCGCAAAAATAGTGTAATATCCCAGAAACTGGGTTAATTTGAGTAAAACTAAACAGGTCTTAAATAAATTAACGTATTTACACCAAAATTGTGTATTTTTTTAACTATCTTCTGTTAGATTAGGTGGAGGGAAGGGGACCAAAGTCACCTTACGTGACGGAAATGGACGCCCCCAGACTAAAAGTCTTGTTTTGGTTTGCAATACATGATTTTCGCATTTAAACAATTGATTTTAAAAACAATAACTTTAAAGATAATATCTACCGTACAATAGTTGTATCTATTAAAAACATGTACGAGTACAAGGTGCCTGGACTTTTAGGGAAAAAGGCAGGGGGTGTGGGATTCTCATCTCACTAAAACAACCCCGGTGATCACCATCAGCACATGGGACCCCGTGACCTCTTAAAAGACCACCCCGGAACCTCTGTACTACGCCTGTTGGGGCACATCCCCGTTGAGACTTACCGTGAGGCAAAAACGTGTTAACGACTCGTATGCTGTCGCGGCACTTGGCGAGCTGTCGGTCCACGTCGTCGTACGACACGCCGTCGATCACGAACACCTCGGCCATGTCGTCCGTCAGCAGCTGGCACGAGTAGCCAATGTTTATTGCTGTTTCTGCAACGTTTTATATATGGTTATAAATACAAATCTTGCTGGACATTTGCATAATAAAAAAAGATAGCAATCCTTATGAGTTATTATATTATATAAAGGGTGTGCTGCTTTTCTATCTTTAATTTCCTTTCAAACGTTGGCCCCACACTAGGAATCACTCCTGTATCGTGGGTGCGTTCACAAACATGTAAACTTACATACACAAGACACACAGACACGGAACTGTAGACCATACAAATATCTGTTCCGTGTGGGAATCGAACCCGCAACACGTAGTACAGCAGACAATCGCTCAACCTCTGTACTAACCGTACCGTATTTTTTTTTTTTTGTATTAAACTTTGTCCCACTCTAGGAATGACTCCTGTATCGTGAATGTGTTCACAAATACGTAAGCTCACATACACAAGACACCCAGAAATGGAACACCTATCTGTAGGTCAAACATATATTTGTTCCGTGTGGGAATCAAACCCGCGACATAAGTCTCATTTTATCGACATACAAGTCTAGTTTTAATGTTTATTTTGGAATATCTCAATTGTAATGTTTAACCATTTTTTGTTCCATTAAAGCAAAATAAAATACAACACAGCAACCAAAATAGCGTATTACAAGGTTAACGACTATGTCGAAGACACGCTTGTTTGGCAATGACTGCTTCTGCACATGTGGCCCCCTGGACTCATAATATTGTGTAATTAACGTTTCGTGTGTTTTAGACGCGGATCCACGCGAGACACAATCGCTTTTTAATTGTGTCTCTAATTACGGCATACGAAAGGTTAACTGCTCCATCTTTGTTGTAATTTAAACATATATTTTTTTTGAACATTTTGCTTTTGCAATATTTTTTATATTATTAGATCCCAACCTGTACCGTTGTAATTATTTATTTTCTCTTGCTTTTTTTTATATAGCCTCTTTTTTATAATGTGAATGTGAGAACACTGTAGACTTGTGCTTTTGAGTACAATATTGACTGGCCTACACTGTCCTTACATAATATCTATTAATACTGTAATATGGAAATATTGTAAGTGTTGCGTGTGTGTTGCGTGTGTGTTTTTGTTGTGTGTTGTAGTTGTGTTGTGTTGTTGTGTGTAGTTGTTGTTGTTGTTGTGTTGTTGTTTTTTGATTTAAGAAAAACATTTTTTTAAAAAGAGTAACCATGGAGTTTCTTGCCGGTTCTTCTCCATAGGAAACAACCAATTTGGAACCGAGCACTAGCTTCTGACGTTTTATAAGTACCCATGCAGGCCTATGTGAAATAAAAACATTTGAATTTTGCTCAACCATTGCGCTAAGCGTCTGTAGGTCGAATTTACTGGGTTAGGGTGTTTTTAATATCATGCAGAAAATTTCACGCAGCGTGAGACACACAGGCCAGGCTACGATCTAGTTTTCTGCGGGCTGCTGTGAGTTGTGGTTGTGTACAATGGACGACAAACGCGCGGTGGCACGCGCGGGACTGCTGTCCGAGATCGTGTCCCGTGTGCGTATTCCACACGCATTACAATAAATACTTGTATTAAAAGGACACTTGCGAGTGTCACGCGTGTGGGGCAATCCTGCTTGTGTGATCAAAACCGCACGATATTAAAAACACCCTTAGAGCTGCGTAACAATCTCCGTGGTGAAAAATATTGGATTTAAAGGTCAATTTGTATAAGAATGATTAGTTTCGATATCAATCAGCACGAATAGCGGGCTATGTTAAGTATAGAATAATAAAAAATTCTTACCTTGTTTATCACCTGTTAAGACCCACACTTTGATGCCGGCCATACTGAGATTCGCAATGGTTTCTGGTACTCCGTCTTGTAATTTGTCTTCTATTGCTGTTACTCCTGTAACAAACCAATAAGAACTTATTAAAATATGTATAATAACTAATTTAAATATTGTAATAAATATTAACCATAATCGATGAACTTTAGTTGCCGTCAACGAATAGCTGGTGGCGAAAGGCTTGAGTACCTAACTAAATAGGCACTCGTGCATTTGACTTAAATGGATGTGGAGAAAACTAAGATTACAGATGTTACCCGGAAAGCTGCTATTATAAGTGGGATTAAGCCGAACATGTCTGTCGCTTATCAGATGAACTGTGGGCTAAAATAACCACTTATTGGATCATACAAAACGCAAGGTTAAATCGCGGCAGACCAAGACGAAGGTGGAGAGATGAACTCGACTCATATCGGAGGGACTCGCCCCCAATAGCAGAAGACAAACGTGTGTGGAAAAGGGAAGAGGGAGGCCTTCGCCTAGCAGTAATGGGCTAATCAGATTAGAGTATGGAAGAGCAAAATGTGTTTCTATCCAGCGGGGCCACTCCAGCTAGATCGAAAAAACTAGTGGCATTGCTTTGTTTGTTTCATGTACCTCACGAATTTACTGACAAAATTCAACGTATCTCAACTATTTTGAAAGAAATTACAATTAATCGCCTCGCCTCGTCCATCCAGCGGAGACCTCGGTTCTAATACGCTCGGAATACATAAAAATAATACTGATCGTACAAAAAAAAATAAGTTTTAAAATAATAACATATTTGTTATTATTTTAAAACTTATTTTTTTAACGGTAACACATCGTCTTACGTCTGGTGGCCTGATGTTGGAACAGGTTTGACGGAATTAAGTTATGCAATTCCGACGCACACTCCGAGTAATGCGACCGGTAGAAAACCGACAGGCTAGCAACTCGGCGACGATGCTTAAGACCCTTTGACAATAGTATGTCAAAGGTTTACCCAGGTTTGACAATTGTGTAGCATGTTCTGAGACACAGATGACTGCTCTAATAACGCACCTATGAGCAGCAGGTCAGTCTCGATCTCCTCGTAGATGGCGTCGAGTTGTTCGTCTCGGTCGTGCAGCGCTAGCGCGGCGGCCTGGTGCCTCCGCTTCCACTCGGCGAAGCCTCGCTCTTCAAGGGGCCTCCACGCTAGCGCCAGCGTCCGAAGACCTTCGCCCGCGAATTTCTGATGAACAATGTTTAAATGTTTAGGAGGTACGGCGAAGTTTCAACAAAAGAAAAGAGTGTTATAATGGAGGCAGACTAGAAAAAATACTAGATTTTACGAAGGATAACCAGTACTCTTAAAAAGCGATCGACACGCGAATGCGTTAATCATCGCGTTCATTTGTTCGGTGGAGCTGAGCACGTAACAGGGAGACAGAGGACGCCATCTAATATCGCCGAACAATTAAACGCGACAAACACGCTTTTATTAAAATAGAAAGAAAGTAAGTATTACAATTGAATATACTTTGGTTTAGGGTTATCGATACAAGATAAAATAAATTCATAGAGTAAAGTGAACTTACATTTAAATGTTCCTGCGTCTTTGACCTCACTTCAGTTTGATATCCATTTTTTAATCTGTCATATATTACATTATCAGCACCTTTTGTATATAACCTAATTTCACCATCCTTCTTCAATATCACGGACATTCTTTTCCTAACATTATTAAAATCTAATATACATAACAATTCATACACCTGGAACAAAGAAAAGAACAATAAATACACGTTTTTTGTACTTTATGATACAAAAATCGATTATAAATCTGTGCTTACCTCTGTTTTACCCATTACTTCTATTGTAATACTATTAGGCGAGCGTTCTCTGAACACGAAACCAAAATTTCTAGCTGCTGATACCAGTGCAGACTCGTCGGGCGATTGCGCCTGAAATAATACATGTTTAATTATAGATAGCAATATATTAATCTAAATTTTTCATGATAACTTTTTAGTTATCATGACGTTAACAACACCTTTAGTTTTTACTAAAGGTGTTGTTAACGTTAAAAAAGTTCGAAAAAAGAATGGCGTTACACGTTTGTTATCTCTTTTGCGAATTGATACAAAGGTCTTATATTCGTGTTCACTGAACATTTTGGCGTATAAGAGAGACTGATACAGACTTAAATTTTCCTCACCTGGTATTCCAGCCTCCCATTTTTCTGATCCGGCATGACTGTATGACACAGAGCGAGCAGACGAAAGAAATCGTGACAATTCTTATCGCCCCTCTTCACAGCGTCTAGTAACGTCCCGTCGAAGAACTTGAACTCCGGCTCGTACTCGGGATTGAAAGAGAAGTCCAACGGCTCTGAACTCTGTGGTATTCAGCAGAAAAATATATTAACCCTACGAAGAAGAATCTATGGAGGACAAATCTACGTCTTTTTCTTTGTCTAAGATACAATGGGAGAAGCAACTGCAGATTGACACTAAAGGATGTTTTGCAAATTAGGAAGATGTTTAGACTAATTTCTAAAACGGCTAATGTAGTAGCAATTCACGAGCGCATCTGTAGCGTGTATAAACATTGCTATAAGGTTTAATTTACAATGATTAGTGAGCGCTCGTGAAATGCAACAACTATATGAATAAGGAAACACTGAGCAAAGTATAATGTTTGGTGAAGTTAGTTCCGAATACCAATGGGCCGGACACGTTTTTAGCACTGTTGTTATGAAGGTATTGCCAGTTGTTTTAAATTCTGTGTTGCCTTCCCCATGAAAAGATATATTATGTTTGTTGAAAATATTTTTTTAATGTTCTCCTTTTCGTAGATTTGTCTGTAATGCAGTTAATAGTGTTAAAGCGAATTACAATCAACACACGATGCAAAGCGTACATGCAAACATGAATCAATTGAAACCATGGGTTATTTACATATGGACAAACATTTATACATTAGCACATAGTGTGAGGGAGCATCAGGTACAAAGGGCCTAATAGAGTTTTATTATTTTACCCAAAACAAATGGAAAAGTAGGTGTTACATTTTTTAAAACTGTTTATATAGTGTGTTTAGTGTCTAGCATATATAATTTTTTTTTATATAATTTTTTTTCTGTTATCTATGATTTTTTTTTTACATAACATAAATAGAGATTTTTAAGATTTTATTTTTTTTATATTCAAGCTGGTTTTATTATTTTTTTGTTTAATTAAAAAGCTAATGAATAAAATATCGTCACCAGTGTTCAAAAAGACATAAGGCCTAGTTCATACAGAGTTAATGGGTGAGCGAGTCTCATGAGGTGACTACACTCGTGTAGGTTAGCTCGAAATTATTCCAGAAACAAAGGGGAGATTTAGAAGGGCAGATAGATAAAGGAACGGAAATACAGGCTAGATAGCACCACTGCCCGCTCGAAATACGAGTCACACTTAGAACCTAAAAGAAATCGACTACCTCCGAAGTCATATCCAAAAATTAAGCGAACAATAATCTGTAGCACACATTTAACGTAACTAAATACAAGCATGAATAGCTTTCTGAATTTACGTTATATTCTGGTTGAGAAAAGAGTGTTCCACATGCCGCTATATTTTAGCTAAGTTACCGTGGTGGCGCTGTTTTATAGAATAAGTTCTACGCTCTAAGGTTTATTACAATATCCAATTTTTAGAAAATCTAACTTGGAAATCGGCAGATGTTATCGCAGTTAGAACAGATTGGATCCGATTTAGTGTAAATTGGAGGGTCCGACCGCTCTACTTCCTAAATTGTCTACGATTTAGGACAGTGCAGTGTAATCACGGCGCTACGATTTAGAACGACTGTCTTCTTTTTTAATAATATTTAAATACCAAACTTTTTTTTATCTTTATTTAAAGACCTTTTTCGCTAATGCGAATATGACAAGTGATTGAATTGCTTGGAATCAAGTCTCAAAAAAAATTCTAAAGTTGAACCTCACGACTTTAGAATCTTTTCCTGTACATGCACTAATGTCATATTGGACCGCTTTTTTTGAACAATTTTTTTTTCTACCCCGCACTTTCTCTTTTTTCTTTTTTACGTCCATTGTTCCCACCGTTACGGCTAGCGTAAGCCCAATCATGTTGTTTTGATAAATATGGCGAGTTACTGACGATTCGGACAGCACCAAAAGCAAATGTAAACTATTGGCATGATTTACTTTTTACTTTTCGTCAGAAATGAAATCTGGGTTATATGTTAGAGGACAATACGAGGAATCAATAGCAAAAAGAACCAGGTTTTTAAATCGTAACCGACCAAAGATGTCTAGATAGAAACATTGCTCATACCTATCTTTTTGTCCAGCGTTACTTATTTTCCTAATATTATAATGAAATGGAAATATAATACGTAATATTTTGAGGTTTCCATTGATAAAATAGATTAAGTTGGTTATTACTGTTAAGTATATTTTTTTTCATACTCGCAGTTTTTCATCACTAAAACTAATAAAAAAAGACGTGACGACGAGTAAAAGATACGCGTAAGTATTGCGATAGTGATTGACACAATTTTTTTTTTAATTAATGTAAACTAGTGCATAAACACCGAAACCAAAACTATATTTAACAATGGAAAACTTAAAATATCAGACATACAGTATTTTTATTTAAGAAAAATAACGCCTGATAAAAAAACAATGGCAATCTACTAAATAGTCTCTAACTTCGTTTAGTTACGGTTGGTAGACATAATTCTTTTTGCTATTGATTTCTCATACAGTCCTTTAAGATATGGCCTAGGTTGAAAAAAAAAACCATATGCCAGCTTAGTATGGCAAAAGTTTAATTTCCCTTTATTAAAGCTGTTTAGTACAGTTAGATAAAATAAGTTTTAAATACGGATACTGTGTCCGATGTCAGTCAATACGTCGCCATTGATCGAAAATTCGAAACGTGCAACCCAGTACGATCCTGCTTCACGAATGCGTCGTCTGTACGATTTAGAATTCAGTTTAGTGTAGTGTGATCACTAGCTAACAACTTTGCTTCCTGTTACTAAATAAATTTTCTAAAAATTGGATAGTGTAATAAGCCTTTTATAGATACGCTGTACGTTTTATTCGCCATGATTACGGCAACACGGTGATAGATCGCTGGCTCACATCATGTCGCCGAAATAACGATTAATCGTACCCCGCTCGCGGCGTGCGAAACATTTGTAATTTGGCGAATGCCTTATTCGAAATCAGAGCTGTCGTATTAGAAGCGGGGCAGCAGCGAATGAATGAGTTTTAGAGAGATGTAGTATCGCGCGGGCAGAGTTACTCTATGGGCGTACTCTGGGGCGCCGGCCGCCGGGCGTGCTGCGGCCCGCGTCCTGCTCCAGCTCCAGCAGGCGCGCGCGCGCCGCCGCGTGCGCCGACACGCTGGCGCCGCCGGCCCCGCCCCCGCCTCCCCCTCCGCCCCCGCCGCGCCGCTGCGTCACCACACACACATACACTTCACCACACCCTACACCGACCCTACCTACTCTGATCTATGTCACTCCCCAAGTAACGACTAGACGTTCAACTGTTTTTCTCAATAGTTGCACACCTAGTCGCGATGAATTTCCATTCATGTAGTAATAATGGTCGTCATAAATCATGGCACTGGCTGAATTGAATTACCCTTTCATGACCCATGTCCCCTTTATGTGTTTTCTGTCAGTGAGGCACATTGTTGTACCACTAATGCGGTGTGTGACCATGCAAGAAAAAAAAAACTCAAACAAAATCTAGGTATCTAGTGATGCGACTGGTGGATGTTGGAGTGAGATTCATCCGTGAAGTGAACGTATTAATTACACAATCATGATACTGAGGTGGCACTATGATCCACAAACTAACTGTAAAACAAACACAAACATATGGACATGACAGTAAAATCAAACACTTCACATGACCCGAAAGCGTGAACGAACGAACGAGGACAAAACTTCATCATTTACAGTAACAAACGTAAAACTTCAAAATACATAAATTTGAAAACCAAACTCAAACCATGCAAAATAAAAGATGGTGGAAGTTCGGACGTGCGAGTCTCGTCAAGTTTCGAGTGCTTGGTGATTATTTCAAGTCTGCATAAACCTACATGCTGCATTTCTATTTCGTCTAGTCTATAGCATGTGCTGTTGAAATAGTTTGAAAGGTTGGTACTTGGTCCGTGGGAGTATGGAATTGAACTTACATGACGTACCTCGGCGAGGTCTATGGTTTCACCGGTAGTTTCGTCCACGATGTCTCCGTAGCAGATGCCTGCTATCGAGCACTTGTTGAACGTCATTATGTTCTGCGTGAGTGTACCCGTTTTGTCTGAGAATATGTACTGGATCTGGCCTGGGAACCAAAATATTTCGAACATTTTATACAAACAGCCTCAGACTTTTTTAAAGAGATAATAGTCAAACCATATAACAAGTATAAGAACGCATATTTTTTTATTACAATAGATCTGGTTAAAATATCATAATAATAAAAAAAACAATGAATTAGGATAAAAATCAAACAACAAAACCAATGATGGCATCAGGAAAAGAGTATCAGAAAAAGAGTATCAGAAGACGTATGGAAAGGTTTAAGCAGCAGTAGGAAATACCCTCCCATAAAGCCAGTTCATTTATTTTATCCTATCTACTATTTATTACATGCTATGGTCGCTTGGCTGTAAGTTGTCAGCTGTGATCATAAACTACAAAACGATAGGAATGCTTCTAAAGTTCTTATACTTAGTTTTTCATCAATCAGTGCATCCATATAGAGGCTTGTTTTTTAAATCTTTATTTAAAGAAGTTTTTGGCGAGTGCAAGTTACACGTCTCGTAAAAATATTCTAATATTTTGTGATTTGTGTAACCAGTTGGTACAATTTGTTTTGTTATTGTAATACTAACCGAGTTCTTCATTAAGCGTGGTCGTCCGCGCCTTTGCCGCTGTACCAGTCTTATCATAATACATTTTCTCGTCCCAGTTTATAAGGAAACTCTGGGCGAATCTTATTACCTAAAAAAACAGGAAATTGTTACATTAAAACCTATTAAAATATAATACTATTTAAACCAACTAACAACCACATTAAAGGTTGACGATATTCCTCAATTAATGTATTTAATTAAATGTTTTGCTGTTATTAGAAACCGATCCGATACCTACTACTTGAGTCATGCAGTTATTTCAAGTGGTATTTGTTATTCGTAATTAATGAGGTATGGGAGTGATTGTTAATTCCAGGTACTACATGTATATGAAACAATTAAAAAACAAAAGAGCTATGAGCAAACTTTTGCCACGAAAAAGTTTTGTCAATTAATTTACGAGTATTCTAATTTGGACAATCTAAAACTGATCGATGATTTGTCTTCGGACAGTTACCCGGTTAACAGTGGTTTGACATTGACACGTCCTTTAGAATTGTAAGAGTCATCCACTAATGTGCAATTAGTTGACAATCCCAGTCAATTCAACCGAAAATCTGTTGTAAGAAGGCATTCTCACAGCGGATATTCGGCTGTTTAGTAAATAGCAAATCGATTGCCGGCAAGACACCTGGCTTAGTGGCGACGATCAGATCACACCAGGACTGATATCAAGGCGGGTACAAGTTTGGGTGATGATGTTACATACTGACCTCAACAGACACATACAGCGATATAGGCACGACAGTGTTCATGACGATGGCGTAGGAGAAGAAGACCAGCAGCGCGATGACGAGCGCGCCCCACGTGGGCTCGGCGGGCACCAGCGTGTCCCACGGCAGGAAGGCCTGGAAGTAGCGCCCCACCAGCCACTCCCATACGCCGCACGCCACCGTGCAGAACACGCACATTGATAGCAGAAAGAATACTATCTGTAAATGAAAAAGGGACATTCAATTAGACTTTCCTGTGGCCAAAGTAAGAGGTCAGCTTAATCCTTAATGGTACGACTGGACTTGGTTTGTTAGACTACATTCCTAGTCATACATTCCTATCACCAAGAAGGGCCAAACTCATGTTGCAATATTTTAACGTGCCCGCATGCGGTGGAACGTCGGTATGCTGTAATGTTGCGTAAAAAAATAAAAATTGGACAGCAACGCTCGTATACGTTTTCAAAACAGTAACATACACATGCTGTAAGAACTAAGAAGTGTCGCAAAAACTAAGTAATAATTAACATTAATTTTTACAATATCATCACTTTTAAAGAATTATTTAAAAGCACGCAACCGCATGCGGGTGTAGAAGTTTCTTTCATATTATGTAGCTATAATTTATCCAGAAACCTCTGAGAAGTAGTATGTAATAATTTTTAAGCATTTCAAACAAGTGTTTGGATTGGAATTAATAAAAATGTTTCAACTTACCCCTATAATAAGAAAATTAAGTAGCCTATCTATGCTGGTGCGCTTGAATTTGGTCTTGCCGGAGTTCTGCATGAGCTTGGTGTCCTTCCCGGCGAACACGACAACTCCGTAGCACCACTGAGTGTTGCGGAGCACGCACCCACGCAGCAGGATCTTGTCGTTGTCGAGGGAGAAGTGCTGGTTGCGCCAGCTTAGTGTACCTAAATAGATTATTTTTTTATTATTGGCTGGTAATCAGTAGTTTTAGAACATCAAAAATAACAATAGATTGTGAGTGTGTACACCCTGTAGTTTTATTAACCGAAGTGGAAACAGCAGCACCGTAACTAACGAGTGGACGAGTCACAAAAGTGTCAAAAATTGTGCCACGTACGCCGTTCTGGGCGCGTCGGTCTCCATACATTTCATATGGAAACTAGACTTGTAGAGCTACACTAGATACACGCCACGCGACGTCGTTTCTACGTACAAATCAGGCGTGGTCCACGTGTGCGTCGGTCTAACGTAGTTCTAACTATATTCTTGCGACTGCAACAGTATTAAGTTGTCACCTATGTCACACTAATATTTAGTATGTTTGTTACTTCTTCATGCTTGAACGGTTGAACGGATTTGGGTGAAGTTTGACACACGGGTGGGCCATGTCCTGAAATGGCACATAGGATACTTTTTATTCTGGGAGTATGTTTCCATGTTTTCTTGGGACAATTTTCTACTATGATGCGGGCGAAGCCGCTGGTAAGCAGCTAGTTGAGAACAAAAATCTTAGATTAAGCTATTTGTAGCTGAAACGTTGATGACTGCAACGTTGCTTTCGATTTTTCTAAAATAATTCTGTATTGTAATCAAAAAGGTCAAACGTATCTGTATAAAACTAAGTTTTTATAAACTACCGGTGCCGCCTATGACGTCACAAGCGAACTGATGGATCATGGTGAACGCAGTGAGGTGAGCGTCGAAACAGCGAGGCTATGTTAAGTCAACCGAGATGTACCTACTCTATTTTATAACTGTTATGTAACACGTAGATACTATTTGTTTAAAACGTATTCGATTGTCTGATAATAACCTTAATCGAGTTTTAATTAAATATTTCATAAAAATATTAATCGTGATGCGTCACTGGCCTAACAGAAGTAAAAAAAAAAACAATAGTTTAAAGATTTACCAGAAAAGGAAAATTTATTATTCTCACATTGCAACAAGCAAGAGCTCAAGATTATTGTGAGTTCTTATTTTTACCCGACTGCCCTAGAAAGAGGTGGGTAATCTTTATATATGTACGTTTGTTTGTCACCTAAGTCCTCTAAACGGCTTGACCGATTTGGATGAAACTTTGTGTGTACATTTGAATGGGTCCCTGGATGGTTTGAAAATGCAATTGGATCCAGTAGGTGGCACTGCAATCGGGTTCTCAATTTTTAGTCTGACGAAAAATCAAATTTCGGGCCGGACAATGTATGTCGAAACCGCTAGTTTATTATATTATTTTATGTGTGCTAAAAGTACAAGGCATTGTTATCGTCTACTAAATTACGAAGTAGTAGGCACTTATAAAAACACAATTACGAAGATTGCCTTTGACCTAAAAGTTCACCATTTACTTAATTAAAACTTTAACTTAGAGTGCGTTACTGGCGAGCACATCCATTTAATTTAGACATAATTATGAAAGATAAACCTGTTACAAGTCAACAAAATAACATTTTGGTAAGTTGTCAATGTTATGGATTGCGAAACAAAAAAAAACTGGCAAGTGCGAGTCGGACTCACACACGAAGTGCAAAAAACGCCGACAAAATAACGTATGGAAACACCCTTTAATTTTTTACTTTATTTTAATATTAGTATTTGTTATTGTAGCAGCAATAGAAATACATATTATGTGATTATGAAATTTTAGTTCTCTACGTCTTACTGTCTATGAGATAACGCCCGGTGACAGACGGACGGACGGACAGCGGAGGCTTAGTAGGGTCCCGTTGGAAACCTTCGGGTACCTAACCCTAAAAACAATTACTATACAAAAAATTACATAGTTGCGAACCGCCAAGATGAGTGTAAAAAACAAATACATCATCATCATCTTCCTGCCCTTGTCCCGTGTTATTTGGGGTCGGCGCTACCCGTTTTTTTTTCTTCCATTCTGCCCTGTCACTCATCATGCTATCACTAACTTCCTTAAACCTTCCAAAACAAATACATAATGATGGTATATAGATAATTTCCGTTAACTGTGTTAATGGTAAAGAATAACCCGAGTCCGTATGATTCACGCGTCAAACTCAAGTAGTATGATAAAGTACCACAGTGCAAGCGGTGCATAAACAATAAAGGTGGAAACACACTGCCAAGTGCTCGTTATTTATTATAATTGGATATTTTCTTGTATTTAATTTTATAGTAAACAAGACATTACACTGAAAAGAAATCTATTTATAGAAACAGCATCAAAATTGGTAATAACAAAGAAGCAGTTTAGTACTTGTTGGTATGAGAAAGAGTGGGGACGTGATGGGAACATCTAGCTATCTCTTTTGTACGCACGAAAGCTAATGGCAGTGACGTCATATTTCCAATTTGTGCATCCTTTTGTGTTACTTGGCAGTTTCCCCTTCCACCACATTTGAAAGGTTTCTAACTTGCTTAATTTTGAACCGATTTGAAAAATTCTTTCTAACAGCGATTTATGACGCAGTTAATATCATAAACAAATAATTAAATAAATGAGCCAAGTACTGAATTTGTTCCGCTCTACACCCCAATTTCGACAGGTTAAAGCGATGGTTGATTGAAGGTTTATAGATAGAAGAGAATAACGACGCTGACACTGGAGTTCCACATAATTGCTACAAGCTAAATAAATGTTGGGAATAAAAGCTGACCTGCTGCTAAAGCTGAGCTGTATGTCTGTTCAAGTCTGTTGATCTCTCTTCTCTTATAAACGAAATGAACTATCTATTTTTAGAGTTCTGTCTATAGTGATCCTTAATAAATTGCGATGCTAGCAATGTATGACATTGAGTTTGAGTTGTTAAAAATAAGACAAAAATTATTATTGAGATGACACAGATGTTGCCTGGAAAGCGGCTATTCTTAAATGGTATTAGGCCATACATGTCTACCGCATGTCAGATGAGCTGTGGGCTAACAGAGCCACTTGGTCTAATTAAATTAGATTAAAATTACATAATCAGCCTTAAAATGTTCCCACTGCTGGGATTCAGGTCTCCTCTCTAGGAGAGGAAATGGGCCGTAATATACCACGCGGGCCCAGTGCAATTGGATGACACATGTCTTCGAATTTTTAGTTGCCGGTTTCCTCACGATGTTTTCCTCACTGTTTTAGGAGCAGTAGTGATGAAATAAATTGCACAAAGTAATGCGCCTGGCTGGGTTAAACCCGCCTAGTACTTATAAGCCGTGGCCATTACCACTGGACCACCACTGCTTCAACGTTTTCCACAAAGATTATTATCTGAGAATCTAATTGAATACAATACGGTTCTGGCGCTACTAGCCACGGTAGTGTAGTAGGTATGTCTGCAGCTTTAGGTATGAACAAGCGATTTCTGCAGCGTTACTTAATCGCGACACCGCAGGGCATTATAGCTCGCGGATTCCTCAGACGCTTTCGCAAATACAGCGAAACGGTAATCAGCAAAAAAACACGAACTAATTAGCGGCAGCAGATTAAGATTGTTTATGGAAGTAAAGGGGTGACCAGATGGTAGCAAACCAACGTCCCAACCAATGAGACCTTGCCAGTTTCAATCCGTGTAGACAGCACTCTTAATCCATGACCTTCAACGCCCTTTGTTGGGAGGCGCGTTTTCCCAACCACCGAATGTGTTGGCGCGAGGTTTACATCCATGTAGCCGCAACACAAACCAAACACATAAACCAAGGTCACCTTGGTTGAAACGCTAGTTTGCAACCGTCTGGTCACCCCTTAAAACTTTCTTTTTCTACGACGTATGTTTATTTTATTTATTTAACAATTAATGTAGGTACATAAAATAACAAGGTGATGTTTATTTCTGTTTTAGTTAGTTATCTGTAGATAGTTTTATTTATAAGTTACAGAAAATAATTAGGTACGGTGTGATTTTTATTCATTTGTTTTAAGAGTTTAGTCAATCACTTGTCAGTAGGTATACAATACATATTTGATTAATGACATCATGAGTAAAATTAATTGAATTAAACATAAACCATACAATATGGCTATTGCTTTATTTATAACTTTTTATATGGAAACTGTATCGAAGGAAAATGCAATCGACCCACACGTTTATTTCAGCCATGACAGTTATAGCAATGATGACAAAGTAAAAAAATTTTCTTTCCTCTCAACGTTTCAGTTTTGTCACTACAGTGTGATATCCAGAAAGACCGGAATAAAAATCGTTTATTGACTTACCATCAAACTTATTAAGTAGATTGTTGGGCGTTTCGCAGACGATCTCTCCGTCGAAAGCACCCAGTTGTGCGTCGTCCTGCCCCATTGCAGCCGTCTCTAAAAGGCACTGACGACATTTTAAATTCGTCTCCCTGCAACCAAATAGAAAATCGAACGTATAATAGAAATTCTTACGACATTATTTATAAAACTCGCTTAAAAACAGCATAAACATATTAAATTAGACATTGTACATTTAAAATTTTAAAAAAGATTCTAAATTAAAATTGGTTCTATTTTATTTTAATGTTTTTGGCTTGGACTCTAAGTCCTTTAAGCCATGTCTTAGTATGAATAGTTCATTAATTTACCATTAGAATGCGGGTGCAACACATTCTAATGTTTTGGTAGTATTTGGCAGCAAATGTAGCCGTCTCAGCAAACTTCGCTGCGGTAACCAAAACTACAATAAAATTCTCAGCTCCAATTTACAGAGATCGCGCACTGACACTTGAGATACAAAACTACACTAATATTACATCACAATATCCACTAGGAATCTATTTGCGAATAATTACAACAGTCGCTAAACTTCACTCGAAGAAATCCCGCCAAAAACTCTCAAATTGGTTCTACATTAAAAATGAGTGTCCATAACTAATCACGTTTTT
The DNA here is from genome assembly GCA_905147345.3 of Mythimna impura. Lineage (NCBI taxonomy): Eukaryota > Metazoa > Arthropoda > Insecta > Lepidoptera > Noctuidae > Mythimna > Mythimna impura. The sequence continues at coordinate 17,386,380 of LR990356.1, read as the reverse complement.
TTTTTAATGTCCATAATATGTAAGCCCCTAAAAGCCCTAACCTAATCCCTTTTTATTCTAGAACCTTATATCAATCATTCCAGCTTATCAGAGTCCACAGCTGCGTAAACCACCCCAAGGTTTAGTTATGTAAATAGAAAAAATGCATACTTATTTGCATATTTATACCACCTATTCCTTATGCGACACATATAATTATGTAAATATGCACGTGCTATTTACCATAATAAACAAGTAAAACATAGCGCCAGTATGTCTCATCACAAGACACGTCTTGCCCTGTTCTAGCTCCACACTTGAGATGTCTCATTTCTCTTTCTCTTGCCCATATTGCATAACCACCTACACCTTCAAGGATTTAAATGAAGCTAATGTCACTGACGCTGGTCGGAAAAAGAAGTACATACTCCATTCGAAATAACAGTAGTCATTTAAACAAACTTTTTTACTGTCCATCCAACCGATTTTGACTTTTATTGCGTTGCTGACATGACAAATAGCAACTGCAGTAAATAGTTGGTATTGTAACCACTTTTTTTGCTTTAACATCCTTATTGCCTACGGAATAGAAGTCAAAATCGGTTAAACGAACAGTAATAAAGGATTGTAAATGTCTAATTTTATTTAAAATGGTTTATAGTAGCCGATAACTCGATAAAAGTTTGTATTTACCCATCTAACTCGGCAGTCTCTATGTAACAGAGACCGTTGGGCTCCGAGCTGCTGAGGAGCAAGATGTCCGCCGCGACGAACTGGTCGTTCTCCATCCGAATGACGTCTCCCACCTGAACAGACGCCCACTTCTCCTCCACAAGCTTGCCATTGCGAAGTGTCTTCGCACGCCGGTGGTTTACTTGAGAATCGTTCTGGTGACGTTGCTGGAAACAGAGTAACGAAGTTAGAGACCCGTTTAACATCTTCCGATAACTTTTGGTTTAAGGGCAGAAAAGTTCTTACAAATTATGTTCTAGTGTGCGAGGGAACACCGGGGTTTTAGTGAGTAAGAGTTTCTCAAACCCCTTCCAAGGTGGAGGACATTCAGGAATATTTTCACCCAGAGAAAAAGGCCAGATGAGAGCCTATTTAATGGTGTTAAAACCATTACATTCACAATATATCCAGAGGTGATAAAAAAGGTACACCCTGTCAAGGTTCTAACCCTGATAAGCAATAGTGTTGTGTAGAGTTTAGGGCCCTAAGGGAGCGTTAATAAAAATGCTTCCGGCTTTTATCTACCAAGGCTATCACTTTTTGGCAAACTTTATAACCATGACCATGCTACTTGTTGTAGCAATAAACAACAAGTCCCAAGTTTTAGCCGCTGTTTTAGTGATTAGTTCAAGTGATAAAGGCAATACAGCATCACACTTTACAAAGAACTAGCTTTTGCCCGCGGCTTCGCCCGCATACATACAATATAGCCTATGTCACTCAGGAATAAAGAAGCTTTCTATCGGTGAAAAAATTTTCGCTATCGGACCAGTACTTTCAAAGAATTACCTCCTACAAACAAAAAAACAAACTTTTCCTCTTTATAATATTACATTATAGTGTAGATTGTGAAAGAATATGCCTAGTCCTTTATTTATGTTTGAACGACGTGTCTACCCGACAGTGTGAATAAATTGAATTGTCAAAATAAAAGGGCCTGCTATGAACTGTATTTTACATAATAACCGCACAGGTAAAAAAAAGTAAAATAAGAAAATCGATGAAGAACTTGTAAACAGCTTATCCTTAGCTCAGACCTAACGAGACCATTTGATGTTATCAAGACATTTCAATCCAAAAATACATTGAATTCTGTCCACCCGCAAACAAGGTATTGTGCCTACAGAAAAGACTGATCTAATCTGATTCTAGCTACGATAAATTACGTTCTTTCAAATAAAAAAGAAACTGGAACAATCTTGTCTATAACACAATGAACGAAGAGCTTCAAGATTGAGCTTCGCATAAATACCTCTTTGACCTACACTCTAATCAATACACACGTAAGCGATCTAGGCTATAAAAAGGTCTATGCGTGTTACAGCCATTACATTTAGATTTAGATATAGCTGAGTAAGTCTTTTATGGGTAAGTAAGTTTTCAATGAAAAATGTTTTTTCACTACAACTTTTTATCATGTGGTATAGATCAAGATCGTTCTAAAGAGCTCAAACACAATGGGGTTATCTTGTTGTGCTCAGTAGTTCCTATGGCCACTATCCGACTCCGTCTTCAGTACAACTACATGGTATCATAGTATTGCATTGTCAACCAAATTACATAGGTAAACCGAACAGCTAAATCTGTTAGGGGTACTGCTTCCCCCCGTCGAAGACGCCTCCAGCGTCGGCCACCGGCCACTGTAGGCGCGGGTTTGCGGACGGCGAGCCATGGGTAAGTCGCCGTCCGACCGTCCGGTCGACAGCGCGTTGCTTTCTACGCGCGCCTCAAAGATATGTCAGAAAAATGTATTGGGCCATTTAGGGCCGACGCGACGCCTAGTAGGGCTGCGAGGATTGTTGTTCCGAAGGAGTTACCGTAAACCTCGCAATAAAGGGCAACTGAAAGGACACTGTGAGTTTTAGTGTCTAAACACACTATGCCGAAAAAACGCGACCGAAGTTCGGCATGTTAACGCCTGCAATGCTATTTGTATTACTTACGACACATTATGCCGAAATTACGTTGCGTTATGGCATACAGGCGAACTTCGGTCCGGCGTAAGTTCAGCGGCAATTCGGCGGCAAAGTATTCTGTAGAGCACACATTACACGCGACCGAAGTTCGGTTCAATTGTCGACTGATGTAAACTTTTTGCTACATTAACTCTATGATTAATGTTTCTTTAAATTGAATGTCAAATATTATTACGCAACTGAATTTCAGCCGCGTAAGTTCGGCACTTATGGTGTGTCATGTCAGCCGAATACGTCGGAACGTAAAATCAGCCGCGGAACTTCCGTCGCGTACCTTCGGCATAGTGTGTTTAGACACTTAGTAAAAGTTTGACACTCTCACACGTACAAACATTACAAGTTAAATAAAAGCTTGTAAGTAGTGGGTTAGGACTAAAATAGAGATGATTTTGACAACAACACAATTGTGGTGATAAATGTCTGGTCATTAATCGAGTTCAACAACATTAGCAGTTGTTTTAGTGATTAACATAAACCGAAAGTGTTTCGGAAGTGCGTATTTCTACAGGCCGGACATATAAACTGTGTCAGAGCTCTTAACTTCACCCATTAAAAGGTTCATTTGGTCACATACATCGGTAGGAAAACTACAAAGAATATAAAAGGGGCCTATTCATAGACAAGGTCGTGATAATATGCGAAGGCCGGTGCTGGTACTACTACAAGAAGTCTTGTTTAATAATTTACTGTAATACTAACCTTCTCTTTACTACATAATATGAGTTTAAAAGTAAATTGAAGGAACAAAGTCGTTGGAAAGCCATAAGATACACAGACAACTCATAGTTTTAAAGTTACAGGACTAACTTTTACTTTAGTTCATAGATTTTACACGACCATTTTAATTGATTGACTTCTTGACTATTCAAAAGTGTTCGTAAAAGATGAACACACACTTATCCGAGCCGAACGCGTCGAACGAATCGAAAGAAAACAATTTTAGAATTCTCTATAACAAATTCTATGAAACCCCGCACACCTAACCGCGTCGAATCGTCCGAATCTGGAAGGACTCTAGAATAATAAATTCTAAAATTCTTTTCTTTCGATTCGTTTGACGCGTTCGGCTCGGATAAGTGTGCGTTCACCTAAATAGTTTATCACACTAATATATAAAAGCGAAAGTTTGCAAGTGTGTGTGTATGTTTGTTACTTCTTCACGCTCGAACGACTGAACGGATTTCGATGAAACGGTACACAGGTAGATCATGTCCTGGAATAGCACTTTTTATCTCGGGAGTATGTTCCTTTGGGATAATTTTTTACTATCACGCGGATGAAACCGCTGGCAGCAGATAGTTTTAAAAAAAAAAAAAGCTTTATTTTGATCTGAATTTCATTTACTTCATAGGCGGTTTGAAATTAATAAAAAACGTTCCAGAAAATTATACACAGTATCCAAGGTCCAAGCAATTTGAATGTCTATACCTTATTATTATTACCTTCTTTTTAAGGCAGCAAGTTTTATAGTACTATAAGTTCCTTAACCTTACAATGCGTTCCAAATAAGAATAGGATCGATTGCCATGTTGTGACGTCACGTCATACTGTCAAATCGCAAGAAATTGGGCAAAATTAAATTTTTAAAATTTCTTGTTTTGTTCACCATAATAATTCTTCGATTTGACAGTATGACGTGACGTCACTACCTGGCAATCGATCCTATTCTTATTTGAAACGCATTGTACATTATAATAATTATAAAACAAATTCCCCACCCCGTCTGTCAGTCTGTTTGCAATACACTCAAAAATTACTGCACCGATTTTTTATTAATGCGGTTTTCACAGTAGTGTAAGTATCGTGACGTTTAATCATGAATGTGTACCATGACTTATACTTAGCTAAGTATGGTACACATACATCAGGTAGTGACATAGTAATTCATGAGGAAAGTTTAGGTGTATAATGCATATTATAGTACAGAAAAGCCGAGGATTTCAAAGATTTATAACACCCGCGAAGCTAGGGCGGGTCGCTAGTCAAGAATATAACATTAATTACTATAATAATGTATGATCTGATCTAGTAGCAGATATTTTAAATACTATCAATGAACAGAACGAACTATTATGTCACTACAAAATTGATTACGAAGGTTAAAAAAATTAATAATCTTAATTGCTGATAAATCAAGATCATAAAAGACTGCTTGTACAAATTAAATACACCGTGCTCTTCACATAATACACGTTTTGCCACGGATCACTAATTACGTCTGCGTCCTTGATCTACAATAGATGACATAATGGGTCAGTACGCATTAGCAACAGAGCTAGACAAGGACAGCACACGTACAAACTGTCTGTTTGACAGTGCCGGATAAGTCAGGGTGGGGCCTGTAGCAAATTCTACCAAGGGATCCCCTGAAATGATAAGAAATTACACTTCTTAAACTTATTTTTTAATCAGGTCTAAAGAATGATAATCTAAAGGTAGCGATGGGTCTATAGGCAGTTTTGACTGTAGTCTTTATGGAAAATCCGTAATTAGTTACTTTTTATACGGTATCTTGACTTGTTTTTATACTTCCGAGCCCAACCTAATGCTCGGGGCCCGTAGCATCCTGATCTGGCACTGCTGTTTGATCATGTCATTACTCCTACATACACTCATTAACATTAGCAGTCATGTTTCCTGATGGCGGATTTTTAGACAAAGTACGTGTTTTTTAGATAAACATTAGACTAGATATTGTTATATTAGCACACAAAATTAACAATCTTCTTAAATCTTTTCCAATTTAATTAGAACTTTGAAATTTCATCCAAATTAATTTTTTTGAAGTCTCATCACGATGACTCAAATTGCTCAATAAGCTCGGAATTCCATGCAAAGAAGTTTTGCCAGATTTTTAAGTTGTTATGTTTTATTTATTCCTTGACGTCGATTTGGGAGAAAAGGGGGGAACAAAGACGGTATTACTTATTATTCAGTTCGAGCAACGGGAAAACACAGTAATTTAATTGGCAATTGTTAAGTGACAGACGAGGAAGGAGGGCCTTTGAAATTCGCTCACGCCATCAAACATCCCGTTTATATTATTGAAGATTCTTCCTTCCCTCGCATTCTTTACCGAAGATAAAATAATAATGTGCTATGAAATAGGACTTTTAGTACACATGCGCATTATTATTTTAACGAGGTAGATGACGCAGCGCTCGCATTCGATTACCGCATCGGGACGTAAAGCTGGTCTACCAGATGTTTGTTCCGAGGCTGTTTATGTATGACATTCAGTACGATCGTTGACTGTTAAAGGAGTCTATCCACTACGCCATACCTTCTTACATGACCGTGCTATGAACGTATCAATCGCGGAAAGAAACACACATGTGCTATTATGCCGACTTGGACGTAAACCGTATCATAATACGGTGTAGTGGGTATAAACCTTAAACCGTACAGGTGAGACATTATTTATATCTAGTTCATAAAAGGTATGTGGTAGAGGTGTGGTGGAAGTATCTAAAACATGCAGTTATGCCGATGTACGTTCTAAGATCGAACATATTCGGCTAGTCCTTATTAGGCAAATTCTACGCTTTGGAACATGAAATTAGTTTTCTTATTTGGACTAACCGAACTAATTAAGTTCGGTAAGGTATTCAAAAATACTTGTAAACGATGAGTATAACTGAGTTTTATGAGACTTTATTCTATGAAACACATTGTCCTCTTCTGCCTTACATAGCTGACAATCCAATAAGGCGCAACGGTGATAATGGATTCTAAGTATCGGCCAGCCCGCCGATATTATATTAGAATTGTATTGATTGTTTTGTTGCCACTTCACCTTAAGTGTTCCTGGCGTCAAAGGAGTGTTTTGTTTGTGTTATCTTCACTTACAAAGTCGTCGTACGCGTCCTTGATGGCAGTGAGCGCGAGTACGCCTATGAGTGGTATCGCAGTGGTGATTGGGGTGAGCGAGGAGATGGCCGGGATCAGCTGCAGCACCAACAGGCACAAGAAGTAGAAGTTCGCCAGCCGCTGGAACTGCTCCAACAGATTCAGCGGCAGGAACGTTATGATCGAATACTTCGATGTCTTGATGAAATTGCTCTGTAACAAAAATAGTAACTGTTAATTGAGTGTCAGCAAAGATTAAATGCTATCTGCCCATTGGCGTACCTAGTCTCTATACCCACGATTTTCTGATTTTAATTAGATTTTTGTGAAATATTCTCGTCTGCTAGACATTTACTCACTGTAGCTAATGAGTGATGAAACAAGAACGCAAAGTTTGACCAGATTATAGTTAAGCTAATAAGTAGTAATCATAATTCTTATCACGCTAATCAATTTAAGTCAATGAGTAACAGGAAGACAGTTTATAGTTTGCGATATTTTAGTTTTTCTTGAATGGACCGGAACTCACGACACTCTAATTAGAATTTATTCAGCTGATATAATTAGCAATTACATCTTATCAGAGTATGATTTCATATAGCTCACACATCCCGACCTACACTCAATTAGACATAGGCAGCGCAAAATCTTTGTTTACGTCATTTGCAGAATATGTCAGAATGAGTCATGGACTCATGGTGTATTGTTGAAATTATGACCAAACTAGTTTCCGAATTTTCGATCAAAGTAAAGCCGTTAGTAAGGAGGTTAACGATTGTTATACTGCTCTACTTCCTAATTATTATTATAGTCTCAGGATTTTAGACCACACGATTTTTGGGTTAAGCACTAAACTATAGTCAACCTCGAGGTACACCGTGAAATTATTTCCCATCAGTCAATCAATTTCAAAATTTTCACCTTTCTTTGTTCTTTTTTTTTCTCTTTTAAACCACCCCCCTATATTAAAGCGAACAAAACAATTATTATTATGAGCCCGTTGTGTCCCACTGCAGGGCAAAGACCTCTCTTCTGTTATTCCACTCTTTTCTGTTCTTAGCCACTTCTGAACAATCCTTAAGGTAGGAGTCCAAATCGTCACGCCATCTCCTTCTGGGCCTACCGCGTCGCCGGCGACGTAATCTTCAGCGAGACTTGCTTGAGTGCTATACGTTGCACTTGTTTTTTTATATCTGTACTTAATTTCAATAGTGCCAAACTTAGCTTCTGTAGCAACTTTGCCTTTGTAGCAGAAGGCAAAAAAATGAATCGACCTCCTTGTGAACAAAAATATTGTCATTTCCATATATTATTTTTCAGCCACAAATACAAACGAATTTATGTAATTTTCTGTAAACACTAGTTATACAGCAGTGATTAATTTCAGCTAAAACTAAATAGTCCACAATCTGACGCTGAATGATAATATGCATTTTTTTAGCTCTGTTGATTGACAGTATCAAATCGCGGTAATCTTTTAAAGATTGGAAAAGCTGTGAATTGCTTTAATATTTTCAACATGTGCGCTGCCCACTGAAAACTCTGAATTTCAATTCGGAATTTATTATTGAAGGAGAAACGCACACCAAGAATCTTAAAGAAAAGTGTTTTATTTAGTACATGTTTAGAAGAGCGAAGATTGGCACCTTTGTACCTACTAAATAGTTTTGACTGGCCTGTTGTGGTTAGTGGCCCTGACTGCTATGCCGGAGGTCGTGAGTTTGATTCCCACCCAGGACAAATGTTTTTGTGATGAGCACGATTATTTGTTTTGTGTCTGCGTGTAATTTATCTATAATATGTATGTAGGTATTTAGAAATATATAAGTTTGTTTATCAGTTGTCTAGTAGGTACTTATAACACAAGCTCTGCTTAGCTTGTGACTAGACGGCGTTGTGATAGTTGTGGAATATTATTATTATTATTATCATCATCTTCCTGCCCTTATCCCGTTTTATTTGGGTTCGGCGCAAAACGTTTTTTTCTTCCATTCTGTACTGTCACCCGTCACGCTATCACTAACTCCTTTTTCTTTCATATCACTTCTCACACAATCCATCTTTTCTTTTCTTTGACTTTACCTACTACATAGCATAATCAGCCTTTTAATGTTCCCACTGCTGGGACTCAGGCCTCCTCTCTAGGAGAGGGAATGGGCCGTAATCCACCACGCGGGCCCAGTGCGGGTTGGTGGATGTCACATGTCTTCGAATGTTTGATTCTAGGACATGCCGGTTTCCTCACGATGTTTTCCTTCACCGTTTTGAGAGCAGTGGTGATGAAATAAATTACACAAAGTAATGTGCCTGGCTGGGTTTGAACCCGCGACCTACAACTCGTAAGTCGGGGCCGTTACCACTCGGCCACCACTGCCCTTCATACTACATAGTATCGTACTATATTTTTATCAACATAGGTATAATATTCAGCCGCATCCGGTAAGATTGGAAGCCGACCCCAATCTAGTTGGTAAAAAGGTTAGGGAGGAGATGATGATGATGATGATTACGATGATGATAACTATATTTTTATCAAGAATTCAAACTTTGAATATTTTTTTTTTTAATAAAATTCTATACAAGACTAAAACACGATAACAAGGGGACTCAAGACTCGCTCTAACATACTAGGTACATTCTCATATTTCTCAAACTTTTCTGCATCAATCGACAAAATGACTCGTATTTCTGTATGAAAGATCAAAAAGTAACCGTTTTATGTGTGGGTGTGAGTGGAGTGCCAAAATATTCGAGCTTGCTTCACGCGTTTTCACAAAAGTGAATTTGGGAGATAAAATATATATTCGTCTTTCGTCCGCCAAAATCTATCGGAAATAAGAAACGGGGAAAAACCATATATGAAGCATACAGACAAAAAACATGGAATGTCTATGTCGTGAACTAATTTTGAGAAAAACACATTTAAAGTTATGGAGTTTAATTACTTAAAATTGAGATAGACGATTGTAGTAACTTAGTTTTAGCGATGTACTTATTGAGTTTTCGTGGAAACTAATATTTGAGAAAGAAATTAGTTTACACATAGATGTAATAATCAGAACAAATAAAAATAAAAAATAAAATTGTAACATTCCTTGTTATTTGTCTGCTGTACCCTTTATTATGCCGCAAATAAAGGACATGTTATATGTATTTCATATAACTGTAAATAATGTAGATAATGTTGTTTTTTCCTGAATAATTTACCATCTCCAAAAGTACAATATGTTTGCAGAGTTAATAAAAAATAAAAAATAGTGGAAACCACACTCTAATAGACCGATATTATAATATGTTCTAATATCATTTAGCTTAAATTTATTGTATAAATGATAAATAAAATGATACATTATATTTATTTTGCAAATAGGTTTTTTAAAAACACTTTTACACGTCAATTTTTTCGTCAGTTTAAACTAGATGAGGCCGGTGTATGATTATTTTGTGGCACACTATGACCGTATATTATAATAAGAGGCTACACGGTGTAGGAGTCTGATACTGTTCATGGGTCATACTCAAAACAATAGAATACCCACAATCTGGAGGATTATGCCAGTGTCACCCTGGTTAATCCTCAACGAGAGGTGGCTTGAACTCAAGCAATGGAAACGTTATTTTATCAAGGCTAAGCCAGGCTGGAGCGGTCGCGAATGCGATACTGTTCGTGTATTACCTACGAGTAAGTATGTATGTATAATGCTTTTCATCTGAGGATAATTTATCAATTGCTTTTACATCAGCTCAGTTTATCGGGTCATAATCCTTTCCGATTATCGTCATAGAATTCGGCTTTCAGCATTGTACATCAAGTTTGTCCCATAGCTGCTATTTTCTGGATGACGGACCCCAGCTGATAGTTCTCTTTTAACTTCTTGAGTAGCGTAATTAGAGACACAATAGTAAGACAATAGCGCACGACCGCCGGCGTTCGTGCGGGGATCAACAGCTTAATGTACGTTTTCCAGTCATTTGGTTTGCCCACCTTGTAGCTAAAGCTGAATACCTAAGATGAACAGAATGTATAGAAAACACAACTTACGGCATAGCGGAACTGCGCGTTGTATTCCCTGTTGTTCGCTTTGATTCTCCGTTCATTCTCTGTAACAATAAACAATACCACTTAGACGTTGTTCTCACAAACCTACTTGCAAACAGAATTATGGATCTAATTGTCTTAATTTATATAGGTATACAGTGGTTTAATACTAAAGGATTGTATCTCTTTGTCAGTCACACATGTCTTTGTCTTAAACGAATGATTTAATCTCTCACAACCTATCTACGTACATATTCCTCATAATTCTAATAGGGTCCTGAAGGACATCAACGAAATTCTTTTGTTTGCACGAATGCAAACGAACTGACTTATTTGTACGTGAATAGGCGCATAAACAATGTCTGCAAGCGTATCCTCATTAAATTGAATGGTCTCAAAGTACCTACTGCGTGCAAAAAATTATACGCAAAGGCGCTATTACGAAATTACGTGCCACTTTATCGGTAAGAACAGAGATATTTTAAAGCTTACTAGTTACTACATTACAACAAGTTTGCGTTTTAAAATCATATTGTTGACTATGATCCATTATGTCGAAGAAAATTTGAAAAAATAATTATATGGAAGGAAAAAACGAAGTGCTAACATTTCTAAACTCCCGTCTGCTGTCCATCCGGATGTGTCCCGTATTCGTCTAACACGCACGCAAAGCGACCGCGACATCCGGAGACTTTAATCCTAGCTATGTCAAAGCATATTACGGGATTACAATCCAGTTGGTACACACATCTGAAGTGAAATTACTAAATACTAGCTTCTGCCAGCGGCTTCGCCCGCGTGAATGCAAAAAATATATGTCACTCGGTCATAAATTAGTGTTCTATTGTTGAAAGAATTTTTAAAATCAGTCCGGTAGCGTTTAAGTTTAAAATATTTTTGGGGTAAAAAAATAATTATAATTACAACCAAATATGCCACATGTCATTCAGGAATAATGTAACTTGATACTGGTGAAAGAATTTTCAAGATTATTATAGTAGGTAGTTATTGATTATTATAGTTTTTTCCAGAGATTTCTTCCTACAAAAAAAAAAAAAAAAAACATACAAAAATACAAATCTTTCCTATATAGACCACTTATTTTTAATTAGTACAAATACTTAAAGGGCTTATTAGAAAAGTTCTCTTTATTATTTAAGTAAAGTCTCAATAAATAATATTCATAAACAGTAGTAAGTTATTAGAGTTTGTTTATATCCCAAAATGTCACTCTATTTATGGAAATATTGTACATGCTATAGTTTATGAATGAAAAACAATGAAAAAACACTGCATAAAGTATTTACTAGTAGCAATTGTTATGAATAATTGTAAATATCGTAATGGTAAATTCATAATTGAATATTATGAATTTACCAATTATGACTAATTTTCGTGGACAATTTAAGGATTTCGTTTTTTTTTTTACTTTTGACTACACAAATATGATCAGTAACGGGTACGGATAGAGCCCCATTTTCTTTTTGTATTAATTAAATATAGGGGTGTATATTAGTATAATAAATATCCAATTGTCAAAGGCGAGAATAAAGCAAACACTCACTAGCTGTCAAAGGGCTCACGACACTACATGACTTCTCACTCGAAAGAACATTTGCTAGACAATCTAACATCTTTTTCGACGTCAGAAAGAGTATCCACAAACAAAAAATTAAACGGCGTTGTTCAAAGTTTCACTGCTAATAGAAAAATAGAACGTGCCCGTAATCCTCTTGTTTACACCCTTAATATAATAGAATAAACATTACTGCACACCAAAAAACTTTATACACGAATTTAAATCTATAGGTATAATAGATGATCAAACGAACTTACCTGTGATGTTCGATCATTATTATACGTAGCTTCGTTCGAAGATATATTATAATTAACCATGCAGCTAACGCTTGCGCTAGGCGACCCAATTCGCAGCTTTTCAGAGCCTAAAAGCAGAAACAAAACGCACCGTATCCGAGCGAGTATCTGTCAGTAACGTCAAATGTCATTCTTTCAGAGTTAGAGATAAATCTTAAGTTTTGCTGGGTAGGGTAGGGAGGGTTCCCTATATCTTCGAACGAAGCTACGTATAATAATGATCGAACATCACAGGTAAGTTCGTTTGATCATCTATTATACTTCATTCGTTCGAAGATATATTATAATTAACCATGCAGATGTTAAGAGTCAACTTAAAGCAAAATTAAGATTTTTAATATCAACAAATATATTTCAGGAACCAAAATCTCTTAGGCACTTATTAGGCTCTTAATATAATGGTAATATGAGACAATCAGTCTTTTTTGACATACTTATACATTTTATATTATATAAGTATATATGTCTATTTTTTTTTTTATATATAATTATTTTAAACATATTAAGGCATTTATAAGCAAATATTTTGTTCAGCATTAAGCACAGCATGAGCAAATTCAGATGAATTGTTGGAAATAGGTATATTATAAAATTTTGCAAAAGTTGAAGAACTGTTTGTTCAGCCGTTTGCCTAATTACATCTAATGATACTCCCCTAGCTTTAGCAGTCGACGTGGATGCATGTCTTGTACTATGCCCTGAAAAAACGCTAATATCTATGCCACACATAGAGAAAGTATATATTTTATATATATATTATTATTATTATTATCCATCTACTAATGGTAGACGAAGAAATTGGCTTGTGTGGGTTATTCAAAGAGAGTATTAAATGAGTATTATCTTCCCTAATACTCTTGAGTGTATCTAATGTAATAAAATAAAGTAGTGTCAGGGAAGATTTCAGGTTTTGCCGTGCATTTTCGTTACAGAAAATGGCTCTATTTTTGTATGTTGACTAAAACAATAAAAATAATAAAATAAAAACTAAAATAAAGGTAAATAAGAGGTTCGGTCCGCTGCAACCAGAACCAGATGTTTTTATAGTGTCTAGGATAGAAATGTTTACACCGGTTTCATTAACTATAATATTGGGTATTTTTATAAATCATAAATCTGTGCTACTTGGGCTCTGCTAAGTGCAAACCAATTCACTAACTTTTTAGACAATTTGATTTTTATAGAAACCTTAACATAATCTCTGGATGTGATCATTACGACCAATTTATGAGTCTATTAATTTATTAATTGGTATAGACTGTGTGAATAAGTGAGATCCTATAAGTAACATTGAATTGAGGCATTATTTGGAAGGTAACCTAATGTAACCTCTATGGCTGATGGAAGAACATCATGTCAATATTCTGGAAATTAGTGTAAGGAGGTGTGTAAGATGACACTCTTTAAAAAAGGAATGCAATAGTTTTTTTTTTTATTGAGTACCTATAAAGACTAACAGCTTGAAAAAACTAACATTGTTTTCAATGGTGGACAAGCTTGTGAAGGTCAATATGACATTACCTTTTCATTTTTGCCTTCCCAATATTGGGCTAAATGGAGGAAAGAACACATAAAAGAAATAAATTATCATGTTCAAAGGCAGTAAAAAACATCTAATTAAATGTATTTTGAATCTGGTATCCAGGAAACACAGGCATCACATTTATGTATTACTTGTAGAAGGGAAAAGATCAATCAGTTTGACCAAACTGAGACACAATATACCTACTAAAATGTAGAGATATTCTGTTCCCACTCTATGTTAGATGTATGAGATTGTTAATTGCTCTCTTTGTTGTCTTTTGAATCCATATATGAAGCAAATAGACAAATCTAATTATTTTCACACCATATTTGCTCCATATTTCTGGCTATATTATTTAATTGTTGATACCGTATTCCTCCCATTCGGTTTATATAAGATACAGCAAACTATTATCAATCTCACACAAAATGTGTAAGTGCTCATGTTTAACAAAATAGAATTTTTAAAGGTAAAAAATGTGAAGCAGTTCTAAATAATTTATGTGATAATTATAATTTTTTATCCTTTTTCCAGAATTCATGGACTTCTGTTATCACTACAATTGCGCCCCCCCCCAGTTCTTGTTGCATCATTGTAGGTCTAGTTTGATGATTGGATGAATTTTTATTTTGAATCTTAGTTGCCTTTACTTATAACTAAGTATTTATGTTCTAATTTTAGTATAGAACCAACCAACAACAAATGTTGTTGCAACAAAATAATGCAACAGTTGATGTACCTATTAAGTGAGTAATCTCTCATAAGCTAAGAAATTTGTTTCTGTAAATATTTTTAAGGGATTTACAGAAACAACATTTTTTGTATGTGACATCAGTCATTGTGTGTCATATATAAAATCTAAATAATTAACATGATTGGGATGGCGTATTTTGTAAAAGGAGTAATTGTTCCTTGAATATTTTTCAACCTTTTATTATATAATAGTAGGCTAGTATGAATAGTGTAGTGTGTATAGTAGTAGACTATATAGTCTGAACCAATACACAAAAGGTCATCAAGATGATGATGTACATAGGTACTGATTTGTGAACTTTTGATCATAGATATACATGTAACTACCACTATCAAAAATGCATAATGTGTAAAACAAATCCCATTTGGGACAGCAATA
Source organism: Mythimna impura (assembly GCA_905147345.3). NCBI lineage: Eukaryota > Metazoa > Arthropoda > Insecta > Lepidoptera > Noctuidae > Mythimna > Mythimna impura. The sequence continues at coordinate 17,371,273 of LR990356.1, read as the reverse complement.
GACTCTTTTTAAATGATCATAATGAAATAATAGGTATCTCCTGTGATCTGGATTCAAATTTTGCCAAAAGATCTCCTGGGTACACTAGAGCTACCGCAGTGATCTTACATCTTATAAATTTGGATGTGTGAACCAATTTGTTCAGGGGTATAAAGGTTTCAATAAACCTCCCTTCTCCATCCCTGTTGGGAAACCAAAAAATATCTTGGATATAAGTTGATTCCCACACGGTTTCCATGGGGAATTTGTGCTCAATGGCAGTAAATTATGAATGGTTTTATACATAAATATGCATTCATCTTGGCCCCTGATCTTGAAGATCCTGATTGATCACTTGTAAAACCATTTTTGTTTTGAACCGTTGAATTTTGGTTGATAAGTTATGGAAGAAAAAATGCACTTACCGAACATCCACAGATGTGTTTCAAAATTGGGGCATTACCACAAATCCTCTATCAACGAGGAAGGGAATGGGCTAATCTGTAAGCATGACTAACCTCTAATTTCAACCATGAGCCTGTGGTGAAACTTTTTGTGTTCTAGCATACACTGGATGTGTTGCGAGAATTGCTTGGTTATAGTTTAATATGAGGACTGCAGATACTTTCGTCCAGGCCTAGGTATTATTCTTTGCTGGTTGTACCAAGATGGACCATTCCCGTTTCCCTGACGGGTTACAGTTGAAGATTAGGCTGGCTTCATAATAAGCTTGCCGCTTCTGTGGCATGTCTTTAGGACTTAAAATGTTCTCTGTTGAAGTATTCCCATGCAGGTAGTCGTCTCTATCAACATCTTTGACAATATCTTTGTTTATGTGAAGTGCAAATCTATTAAAACTCTTCCAGTATCAATCAACTGGGAAAATTAGTTTCAGCCTATTTATGCCATCATTGCTGTGAAGCTTAGATAGGGTCTGATTCCCAATCCCAACTGATCTGTTCTGATTTAATCTTTTTGTATCAGTATATTCTTGTATTATCAGTGAATTACTGACTGAGGCAATAATCTCTATATTATTTTAAACAGTTATTACACACATTTTTATCTAGTTTTTGTTCATATTCCTTGAGTATTTCCAAAAATGGTATTCTAGATGTGGGTTAAGTCATTCATTAAGTCAGGCCATTAAATCATTTGGTTTTGTAGATATAAATACTGTAATACTTCAGGAAATATAGTAACTGGTTCAACGACTAGCTCAGATGCTAGTTCAGGAAATGTTATACTCAAGTCTGTAACAGTTAGGGTTGTGCCTGTTGGAGCCGATGATGATACAACAGATATCTAGTTTAATGTCCACTTCTTGAGGATCATCCTAAATACAAGGTCTAAAAACCTAAAACTATTGACCCTGTTATGGTACCAAAGTGTACCTAGGCAAAGCCTTTCGGATTTTATCAAAAGGTAATGACCATTGTGCATTCATCTCGTAAACACCACGAGTAAGCGGATCACGTCAATGCATCTCGTACATCACCCGTGTCCATGTACCTAAGGGTAAAGATCATCGTGTGTTCATCTCGTAAACACCACGAGTCAGCGGATCGCGCCAATGTATCTCGTACATCACTCGCGTCCATAGGTACAATATTCAAAATCCATTTTACTTGCACTGTAGATAACTTTCCTGACGAAGCTTTTCAGGTTACCCAAAGGTGTGGGGCAAAAAACAATCTCGTATGTTTATCTCGTAAACATCCCGAGTCAGCTAAACGCGTCAATGCATCACGTGCACAACCCGCGTCAGTAGGTATATTCATATTTCGAAACCCATTTGATTTACAGTCTTACACTGTATAATGTACCATGGCAAAGCCTTTAAAGTTATGGAACAAGGAAACCAGCTCGTGTGTTCATCTCGTAAACACCCCGAGGAGTTTGATCGTGTCAATGCATACAATTATTTGGGTTAAGTACGTGAAACTCTTACTTCACTGAATAATCTAATACACTCACCGGCACGGAAACTTGGCCACCAATAACTTGCCGATAATTTCTATTTAAATATTTAATTTTCACTATATTATGGGTTTATGCACTAGATTAGGGTTTTTTTTTATGGTTTTGTAACTCAGTTATTGAAAAAATGATGCACCAGCAGTAATCTTTAAAAAAATAAGCAGTTTCACAAAAATATTGGTTTTAACACTGTCAATTTAAAAAGAACACAAAATGAAAAATAACCAAAAAGTCTTCGTTGTGTTTGCATTTTAATATCGGGTGTTTCCTCCCCTAGCCCTGATAACAGCTTGCATTCGTTCTGGCATACTTTGGATGATGTTTCTGATCTCAACTTGTGGTATGCTTTCCCAAGCGGTCAGTGCTGCATTTCGAAGCTGATTCAGAGTTTCAGGCGGGTTGGAGGAGGACTTTATTTTTCTTTTAAGCTTGTCCCAGATATGCTCTATTGGATTTAAGTCTGGACTACGAGCTGGCCACTGCAATTTTTGAATACCAACCTCTGTAAGGTATTCCTCCACGCAATGTGCAACGTGTGGGCGCGCGTTATCGTGCATTAGGAGGAATTCGTCAAATCCAATAAACCCTGTATATGGTAACACGTGTTCCTGAAGAATCTCCTCGATGTATCGTGTTGCCGTTAATCGGTTATCGACGATAACTAACTCCGTACGTGCATCGGAACTTATTCCTCCCCAAACCATTATAGAGCCTCCATGAAAACTAACAGTTTGTGTGGTGGTAATGGGTAAAAACCGCTCTCCTCTTCTTCTCCACACTCGCTCCCGACCATCTGGAGCTCGTAAAGCGATTCGACACTCATCTGTGAACAGTACTCGAGCCCACTGCTCATGGGTCCAGTTGACGTGTTCTCGTGCGAATCGAAGTCGAGCTACTCGGTGACTTCTGAGAAGTTCTGGGCCGCGTGCTGGTCTACGAGCTTGTAAATTCACTTCCTCCATTCGTCTTCTCACTGTACGTTCACTAACATTGACACCTCTTGTGAACTGGAGTCGCTGGCGTATCTCAACAGCGGTGAGGTAGCGGTTTCTCAAAATTTCCAGGACAATAAAGCGGTCATCCCGGGCTGATGTGCATCTGACGCCTCCGCTGCCTGGTCTGCGGGAGTAGCGGCCTGTCTCCTGGTATCGTTTCAGCGCATACTGCATCGATGAACGTGGTACATTCAGTATAACAGCAACTTCTCGCTGTGTCAGCCCTTGTTCGATCAATGCTACAGCTTGTGCAACCTGTGATGGTGTTAATGGCATTTTTATTGGAATTAAATCACCTTTAGTTATTGAAGTAACAGTACGATATCACAATAATTGAATAACCTAACAATAAACTTTCACAAAACACAAATTTAAAACAGCAACTTAGTCGCTCAGATGACCGGGTTCAACTAAAACTTAAAAATAACGTCATATTGCACTCAAACATGATAAATTACCCTCTTGAACTAAAGGTAAACATTTTTTAGACCAACCTTCATAATAAATAATCATAGGAAACACTTAAAGCTCTTGTTATCGCGAAATACGCGCTTGGCCAAGATTCCGTGCCGGTGAGTGTAGATAAATCTATTACTTCACCTGGAATCAAAGAATTAAATAGAGATAGGACAGGTGACGTACTATGTTATCGTCGTTTCGTCCTTTTTTCAAATTTTTCATCATATGAAGATAGTATTTCATATCTTTTCGTTTTGGCATACTTCATTACAAATTATACAAGCACTATGCTCTTATTTAATTACTTAAATTGGTAAAAAAGCAAATAAAACACAACGTAAAACGTATTGGTTGCCGCGCAAACGTATGGAATGACATTTGACGTTACTGACAGATACTCGCTCGGATACGGTGCGTTTTGTTTCTGCTTTTAGGCTCTGAAAAGCTGCGAATTGGGTCGCCTAGCGCAAGCGTTAGCTGCATGGTTAATTATAATATATCTTCGAACGAATGAAGTATAATGGCGGTTTTATCGCTGACTCAACAGCTATATCCACCACACCACCTTAGGATAGACTGCAAGAACTTAAAATAAATAGTATGTATTGTACTGTGTGTACTGCTAGTAGTATCAATATGCCATTATCGAAATTATAATATTATTTACATTACCGACATAATATGTACGTGGACGATACATCAATAATGGATTCTATTTTACCATAGGTATTAAAAAGATCTAGGATACGACGTTCGTACCTAACCAGTGAAATTGAGGAGTTGTTGATAGGAACGAAAACAAATTTCAATCAATTTTCCTTAAGGCCGGTTTTAGAGCTTGACCGACCGTCAGACGGTGCGTACGTCGGTCGCGCTTGTCATTTGTATGAAAATTCACAAGTCGTGACATTGCTCGACTCGACCGCGTATGAGGACCGTCCGTCAAGCGTATCCGCATGCGTGCCGTCGGTCAACCGATGCGCTATGAAAACATATTAACGCGTTCAATGCTATACCGATCGGTGGACCGACAATTTGTAAACGCGTCCATTTCGTGTACGTGTTTGTGACTGTACCAGTCCGGCCAGTTTGGTTGATCAGAAGAGCATCGAACGTTACAAACTGATCGATGAAACGAAGATACGCATAACCGATCGGTAAAGTACGGGACCGGGACGGCATGGCAAAAGATTTTGCCGCCAGTCAGCGCACACTAGCCACTTAGATACTGCGGCATTCCAGCGCCTTGCCATGGCATGCCGCGTCACGTCGAAGTCTGCCACGGCAGCTTCTACTGCCCGATACAGATTTCAGTCATAAGTAGCGTTTGATAGAGTGTTGGCGGGCGCTGGCGTCCTTCGGCATGCCAGCCATCCTCTACCGCAGCGCGCCGCAGCATCCTGCCGCGGGAGCCCGTGACGCGTCTTTCAAGGCCGTGCGATGATATCCCTTTACGCCATGGGATCATTTTAAAGCATAGGAATTTATATCGTATTTCTATTTCGATATGGTTGAATGTCTATTGGTAAAAATTTAATTTAATTTGGTAATCCTTTGCCATGCTGTCCCGGTTTGCGTAGGCCTTTATGCGTATCGTCAGGAACGATGGTACGCAGCGACGGTCGGTCGAGCACTAAAACCGGCCAAAATCGCCATATAAAGACGACACTTCAAGAAAACATGGGAAATCCTTCGTAGTAGTAAAAATAACTCATAACGTAAGTGCTATCACGACGATAATGTTATCGGTTATAAATGTAATCTTCCTCATCATAAAGAATAGTCAAAAAATGTAAATATTAAAAATACCCACAGACTGATAGTCTGAAGACTAACCGTGAAACTTATCTCTCGTCATAACGATGCTTTCATCAAAATAACTCAAAATATTCTACATTTAAGAACGATGAAAAAAGAAGCAATAAAATACAAATTAATATTGCTTATCAGTCTCCCGTGATACAAAGCAGATGACCTAATAATTAAAAGTACTTGAAAGAAACGAATCGTAAACTTAAATACACATGCGATACCCCTTCATGAAAAAGTAATTATAGTACGAGAGAGCCGGAACAACAGCAGCATCTGTAAAAAGAACGTGCCCTGTCGTCTGCTATCAGGATAATTACTTAAACGCCTATTCATGAAGACTACTTTAAATGCTACAGCTGAGCTACTGAATACTCTCTGTAATTGTACCAAACGACTTAAAAAAATGATCACGATTACTCTCTTGACTCGCAACAAATGTTTTAAGGAGCCAACTCCCCATTTAACAATTGAGAGGTCCATTCCGAAATGTCTTCTAACAAAGAGAAACTCCCACACACAATTACATATTCTTTGCCAAAAAGATAACGTTTTTAAACGCGGTGCAAATAGCGATAAAATTTAATAGTCTTTTAAGAATAAGATTGGATTAATTTCCCGCTCCACCGACTAGTAATTAACAATGGACTATGTTCCTGCTACAAAATCTATTTGTCGAAGGATGTTGCTGATCAGCTATAAAGTAACTTCCAGAGCAATAACTTCATTACGGGAGTTGAACGTTTCTATATATTGACAATTCCTATAGCGGATGTAGCTCCGTCTACATAGCTGTTGATCTGTTCGTCGTAGTAGTGGTTACGAGAGCGTCTCGACGGGCGCCGAGGGGACGGCGATCGATCTTCTCCCATTTTACGACTAATAACATTTTCAGGGGCATCCTCCCCACACACCCTTAGTGTATCACATTACAATGCAAGACATCACAAACGCTGCTTAAACGTTTTGTGTCTAGTTTACCACACGAGACAAAGACTGACTTTAATTTCATACGTTTTCAATATGTAACAAATTCAGAGATTTCTCTGGACAAAGTTCTAAATGATAACACCTCGACAGATTTGTCTGAAGTATTAAGCTAGAACTACATTAGACCGACGCACACGTGGACCACGCCTGATTTGTACGTAGAACGACGTCGCGTGGCGTGGATCAAGTGTAGCTCTACAAGTCCAGTTTCCATATAAAATATATGGAGACCGACGCGCCCAGATCGGCGTGTGTGGCACACGTGTGTAGTTCTGCCTTTACAGTTACAGCACATATGCATGCTTATTTCGTATCGAAATAGATGAAAACAACATTAACCTACCCCCAATTATTAAATAATTGAGGAAATTCTCAAGATTCCAGTTCAATTGTTTTCATGTCAGAATGTACAATGTTTTCGTGCACTTTTTTTTTTAAAAGAAGTCAAGGACAGAGCAACCGGCTTGAAGGACAAGGTGAAGATAAATTGATTTTCTTCCCTTTAACTTTCAATGATGTGACGAAAATGTCACACATATATAAAGAAAAATGCTTAAAATTGTGGTCCAGAGAGACGGAGCTTTATAAATGTACGTATAGGCCGCATAATACTATCCCTTAGTCACAGCGGATTCATGATGATTTTAAGACGTCATGGTAGGGTATCTGCCCTAAAATCATGAATCAGGGAATGTAGGTAGACCTGCAAATCAACCAGAGCGTTGATTGCATGTCTACCTACATTCTCTTTATGAACTTAAACCGAATTCAAATAAAACAATTGACAATTTGAAATAACCTTTAGCGCCTATTCCAATTATAGGAAGTTTCAAAGGCTGTGTCTACAAAAAATTCCATTGTGATTGAAAATTGAATTTCGAGGCTTCTTTGATCTTTTTAATTCTCTTCACCATAACAACGAATTCATTAAAGCCTTCAGTTCCGGAACAAATGAAACCGCCATGATAGATTAACTATCGTGAAAAGAGGCACAATTTGTTGTTAGTTATGGACGAACACGCAGTAAGTTTAGATATGGGTTTGGATGAAGAAGGAAATTTTTGGATCGCCATCTCTCATCTAAAAAACGTAATCATCGGATATCTATGCGATATATGGATGTAATGATCCATTGTCCATTCATCATACATCCATATCGAGACACTTGAGCAAAAGGAAGCCCAAAGAGATAGTTAAACCGACTTAATTTTACCATTTCTTGGACAAGTTGGTATCTCTATAAAGTCATATCAGATTGTATCAAATGGAGATGTATCTATTAACAAAAAAATAGTGAGAAGTCACGATCCCCAAAGTGAAGGGAACTTGGGTTCACGTATAGCTATTATTTACAGATGAGCAGTTATAATCTTGATGAGAGCATTTTGCATTGGAATGCCTAGTAAGAATTTTCAAAATGACTCATCCATCATGATAACTTTCAGCTGTTATTCCGCCCACATCACACTTATAATCCTGTGATTGCTCTAGTCCGGTCTCATCTGGGTCTAACTTCCAATTTCTAGTGATGTCATTGACCCATCTGGCCTTCATCGACTGGTAGTTTGTCTATGGCTTCATATTATGCAAATCTTCATTGTATATTGAATGAGTTGGCTGGTCATGATTTCATCGAGATTCAGATTGGCTTATTGAAGTAATGTTCACTGGCAAAAATTTTTCAACAATACAATCAATTAAGTTATATTAATAATGATTATAGTCTTAATATTACTCGTGTCTTCGAAATATCTCAAAGGGTCCTTTATAGATTAACTCGTTCCTTGATTAATGATCTAATTCGTGACGGACTTTGAATTAATTACGGAAATTCTAATCTACACTTACAAATTATCGTATAAGATGATAGCAGAGGACTCAGAAATATATAATATTTGGGAAAATAAAGTGCTGACATAAATGAAAGAATATTTTTTTTTGTTTTACCGCATAACATGAGACGGAGAAGCTAGGTTAATACAGTATAAAGTGTTTACATCCGAAACAATGCTTTGGTGCAACTGTAGCAATAATCTAATTACATGCTAAGGATTTGCACGCATTATAATGCATACCTCCACCAGTAGAAATAAAACTATCATGAGCGAACAGGTAGTTACGCTGTTCAAGTATTGATTATCAGGAAAAGATGTAATCTTATCTTTTTTAGCTTTCCTGAAGTACGGAAGTTGACACATAGACGAAAGAATTGCATCCTAATTAAATTTAGTGAAGTGAAACATTAGCGGGTAATCGATAACAACAGTGCGGGGCCGTACGCGAAGCGCTGGATTGCCGTCTCGCCCCGGCCATTGACCGTAAGGGGGCGCGCCGACACCGACCTTGTCCACTATGCACATCTTCTCTATTCCTGAAATATTCATCATTAATTCGGGGGAAGTCGCTCTGCCATTCATAGCGAGCCGGCCAAAACGAAAACATGTCGGCGGCGCCTGTGTAGGAGCAAGACGTTACGCAAACAGCATCGGCGTCGCATGCACGCTCCGAGGCACGTACGATACACGATGACGCAGGACTTTTCCGGCGTCGAACCGAACGAAATGAAAATTCAATAAGATATTTTCTATCAGCACGATCTTAATGTCAGCCACTAATCAATAGATACCGACCGCAGGAGACGAAAGTTCGGAAGCGATGATTATGCCGGTTGCGACGGTGAGACGGGGCGGGCTGGTCGCGGCGCACCAGCTTGCCCAGCAGCTCGAGGAGGGACAGGCGCAAGGGGCGCGGGACAGGGCGCGCCTCGCCGCCGTCCGCGCCCAGCACCTCCAGCTCCACGGCCTCAGAGCGAGCGCACATCCGCGCCGCTACCGCCGCCCCATGTCGCGCGCCGCTCCGCGCGGCCACCCCGCCGGCTGGCCCAGGAGTCCGCTCCGGACCTGGCACGCCGCACGCTAGCTCGCGACACGCGCCCGCACGCGCGCTCTGACCCGTCGCAGGGCCGAGACTCGTGTGCCGCACACACTAGCGCCGCCCGCCCGGCGCGCGCATCCCATTACGATACTGATTATGGCGCCGCCCCGGTGTTGCCATCTCCTCTCAATGTTTACTCCTAATAAAACTGATAATACGGGGGAAACCAACATCCCTAGTCGTGTGACCTTTGCGGTAAATTCTCACACATTATCAATACCACATAATGAATTAACGATCAACTGACTTGTAGTTCAGCTAACACTAAATAGGTAAATAAATAAACACTGAGAGCACACTACAGTTTCATTTGTTTCCAAACCGAAATGTTTGAGATTAGCTGCACAGTTAGGGACAAAAACAAGTCATGAGCTTTATTCTAAAAAACTGAACAGAATGTATCAAAGATGAAGAATAGAAAGACATGTGACAAGAGACAGCCTTGTTATGACTCGTAAAATCATGACTTAGTAGAAACACAGAATAAGTAATAAAATACAACTTACAAGTAGAAAGCCTGAGACGAACGAAACTTAGTTAAAAATGTTGCACTAGCGATGCAAGTGATGCAACGCATTCTTAACCTTTTGAGTACCGTAATTAGAGATACAATAGAAAAAAAGGTTTAATTAATTAATACCGACATCAAACCATCTAGAAATAGAATAATACAAAAAGTTATCAAATAAGATAATGTGAAAAATAATCGCAGTAACGTTGCTCCTAGAAATAAAGGAAAGTCAATAAAAAAGATTGCATACCAGTTATAATCAAAACGCACTGAGCATTTCTACCTAATAAGTTTTTATGGTTTGTACGGTAGATATAATAATATACAGCGTGTTTGGTGCATCGTATGCCAAATTGAAATGGTCGACGGGAGGGCGGGCTATCATCTGCTATCCTTTCAGACCCCTAAACACTTCTCATGCCCTGCGGATTTTTTTCATCAACTTTTTATTGTTTTATGAAAATAATACCCAATTTTTTCATTCAAATACAAATTTAAAAAAAATATATATAAGGCTTATACTCTGAATTTTAAATTTATTTAGATGTGTATTGTATTAGAGTACTTTTATTTTTAAAATTAATGACATTAGTTATCTAGTTATTTTTTTAATTTACTCGCAAAGTTCTGAACTTTAATTAAAGCTGTCCATGTTTCAGCTATTTACATGGCTATAAAAAAAACCAAAAGCGACCGGAATCTTCCAAATCCCTCAAAAATTCTCTAGTTTATCCTCTTGCTAGTGATGTGCAACATGCCATAAAAATCTTTTTATAACTTTGTGGATTCGCTAGAATTGTGAATCGAGTCACATAAGACTAATATTCAAAATTATGATTTAAAAAATATTTTTGCTTAAATAATACCTGAAAAACCTATTAAAAATGTTATCTCACTCTTATACGGTAAAATCTGTCTCGTATCTCTCTATTCGTAGGTTTTACTAGAAAAAAAAAATTGCATTTTTAACATTTATTTCATAATTTTTACAAATCCTGCTCAAATTGTTGGCCTCTGTTGCGAATGCAGGCCCGACATCTGTTTCGTATTTCGACAGTTGTTGTACGAAGTCGTATTTCCTCCGTAATTGTATTGAAAGCCGTTTCAATGCGTTGAACTAGTACCTCCCTAGTTTCCAACTATCATCACTGCACAGCAACTGCTACAAATTTGCATTCGCAAAATTATGAAATAAATGTTAAAAATGTATTTTTTTTTTAATTTCTGGTAAAACCCACGAAAAGAGAGATACGAGACAGATTTTACCTTATAAGAGTGGGATAACATTTTTAATAGGTTTTTCAGGTATCATTTAAGCAAAAATATTTTTTAAATCATAATTTTGAATATTAGTCTTATGTGACTTAAAAATTTCGGTCTTATTTTCATAATTTAAAAGATAAAAAGTCGATGAAAAAAAATCCACAGGGCATGAGAAGTGTTTAGGGGTCTGAAAGGATAGCAGATGACTTCTCCCGTTAACCATTTCAATTTGGCACACGATGCACCAAACACCCTGTATAGACAGAACTATCTTTGATAGAGCAGAAAAAGAAGCAATTTCAGAGCAGAAAGAGATGGATAGACTTTCAGATAAGTTAAAACGTTAGCTAAGACACGTTTTGTTCCAAATAATAAAGACTGTAAAGTCAGTCATTAGTTTAAAAACAGAGCATGTGAATGTGACTAAATAGAAATTAGCAGCAGCTGGCTTCGTGTCGAAAATTTATACAACGTCTATATAATAAAGTATGTAATTTATGACATAAATAAATATTCTTTCATCGTGTCCCAGTATCTTACAATAAAGACAATAATAAACACGGATCCCTGTCCGAGGTACAGCAACAAAGTATAGAAAAATAATTGTATATCAGTGAAAATATTTCATTTTCCACACAGTGCAGCACTCGTTAAAATAGATTCAACGAAGCTTAGTTTTTTGCGCTAAAGCGAGGTATGCGAATAATGCAGCTATAAAATGAAGTCGAAGAAAGCTCACTCGCTTAGCTGCACTTGGCTCGCTTAGCTTTTGTGGAAAAAGAAACATTGTTTCACAACTTAAGCTACGCTCGCTCGGCCGCCCTATTTAAACAAGCTAGCCTCCGCTCCGTGTCTTATGCTGGGATTTCCACCTTCGTTGTGTGAAGGTATTTTGGATTTTGTAAGCCCACTTCAATATAGCGCCATAGAGCGAGATTATTGAGAACTCATTTTTAGGGTTCCGTACCCAAAGGGTAAAACGGGACCCGATTACTAAGACTACGCTGTCTGTCTGTCCGTCTGCGTCTGTCCGTCTGTCACCAGGCTGTATGTCATGAACCGTGATAGTTAGTTATAATTTTTACAGATGATGTATTTCTGTTGCCGCTAAAAACAGAATAAAATAAATATTTAAGGGGGCTCCCATACAACAAGCGTTTTTTTTTTCGTTTTTTGCTACGGGTTGTTCGGAACCCTTCGTGAGCGAGTCCCAGTCGCTCTTGGCCGCTTTTATGTAGGTAAACTGCATCCAACAACATTTACAAAAATAAAATATCATATTTATCCAATTCTTAAGACACGTCAAAGAACGCCTTTCAAATGTGGGCGGTTTATTAAAATGAATCTAAGCAAGTTTGAGAGTTTGAGACTCTTAATAGGGAAGTATTTGAATTATGTTTAGTTGGCAGAATATCAAACAGGAGAGGCCCTTGCGGCGAGGAACAATAGCGCACAATGGCGACTGGACATGACTTTATCTGGTTACTTCGACTTGGATACTTCCACCGCAGTTTGAATTTATTTCTCAAGATAACTACAAAAAATCGTCTAGAAATTTTTGGAAACCGAAAAGTTTCTTGCAACATAATAAATTGTATCCAACATTGACCTTCGAACAATTCCTCAGAGGGACTAGCTCTAGACTAATTTTACTTAGAGCACACACCGGTAATCCCAGCGGTTGAGGTTTTAGGTCATCGCTATGGAATATAATACTATGTAAACATATGGTTATGCTAAATTTACATAGCGTGGCCGAGCAGTTCTCGCTGGGCGTCAGGGGACGCGTCACCGCTGATGTTTATATAAAACTATTGAATCGCATTAGCGGACATTATTTTTCCTTCGACGTTCAATACGGGCTATCGATACTAAATGCGTTTTTGTAGGCTCAGTAGGCTCAATAGCACTTGAAGTTAGCATGTAATAAAATAAAATAAGTAATATCATAATTTGTTACTTCATGCAGTCATAGGAATTCGGGTCGGCCAATGTTAATCAAAGTGATTTACGACATTACAACTAGTTTCTTTTTAATCGCAACTGCTGAAAAGACTCGGATTACCTTATTGTAATAAAAGTTCATACCTACCTATTTAATGTTTGCGATTTTGTATGGGGTTAACGTACGAACACAATTGTATGTTTAATATGTTTGTCTGTAAATGTCACGAGTCTTTTGTTGACGGCGAGTTATAAGAATGTTATAGTCATAGATACTGATGTGATAGATACTTTCATTGTGTCCAAAGATAATAAACAATTAAAGGGAAATATAATAATCCCATACTCGGTTAACCTGCTTCAGTACTAAGCAGGTTAATGTTAGACAAGCTAACACCTAGAATAGAAACCAGTAATAAAAACAACTGAAACATTTGTGTTTCGCGGAAAATTACGACTGAGTAGTATAAACAGGAGGATCGAGGTTTAACGTGTAAAGGAAGGACCTGATAGGAAACCTGATAGGACTGTTATTATGTAGAAGAAAGCAGATAAGCAGCAACAAAATCAAAATTTTTAGGCAGAGCTAATCCGCAAATAAATTGTCAGAATTAGCAATTCTATAATGTGTAGGAACACTCAACGGCGCATTATTATTTTTTGATAAAAACTGTGACCCAACTAAATTCTTGGAAATGGAAATTGGAAATTTCTTAGATCAATGGGAGTCAATAAGTCGCATCAAGAGCCTATTCTTAAACATAAAGATCGTAATCTTAATAAAAATTAATTCTCCACTACTAGCTCCTTTTGAGTAGCGTAATTAGAGACACAATAGAAAGACAATGAGCGAGCGAACGCCGGCATTCGCTTCATTTAGCTATCAAAGCTCATGGTTAAATGATCTTTAATCTTTTCCCAATTGGCAATTTTTACCATTTGTCTTTAAGCAATTCACTAATTGTGATGTTAAGACGAGCATAAATTCCATCATGTTTAATACTGTTAGTAGTGTAGCGACTATGCGCAAGATGCCGAGCTCCCTGTCCTTGGCGAAATTTTTCTAGTCTTTGCGCCATTTTCTTAATTATTCTGAATACTACTGTGTTTTCTTCTCTTCAGGCAAGAAGCTCAAACTCCTCTACCAAAAAATTCTAATCCTGTTTTCTTCTCTAAATTCCCGTTTCTATCCAAAGTCCTTTAGCACCTGTTCCATTATTAGTTTAGTGCTTTCCGCTTTTCTGTACAAAAACAGTCTCCTGAATTTTTTTTTATTAAGTAAGGGTTTAATCCATGACATAGCACTACTATAGCTCTGATTAACATTACGAACGACATTAGACGGTAGAAAAGGAAATTTGACGGTCCTTTCCTTGATAGACTTCTATTACGCTTTTATAGCATCGATTTTCAGATCCTACTCGGCATTCTCCACCATCTTACCGTATCTCCAATGGTGATTTATTGGTTTCATAGTTATCTGTGTGGCCGCCGACAAGATTTTTTGCATCGAAGATTCGTCTTTTTCATGGTGCTTTACTTCTGCCGGTCTACCACAGGGAAGCTTTTTTTTCTCTCTTGTTTTCGCTATTTTTATAAATTCTATTTCCAATTAACTTCTTTTACCCTACTATCTTTAACTGAGGATCTGTAAATTTAGATAGATATATAGCTCCCTTAGATTAACTGTCTGGACTGATGGTGAAGATTTGGCGCGTATTTTTGAGTGGAGAATATCCAACCATACCAATAACCTTACAAAGATCCAAGTCATTTTTCAAGTTGTCGGCAGGGTCTTTTTTTTTTGAGGTGGGAAATCATTAAATAACTTCTCTCGCTCTGTGTTCCTCCCGTGTTTCTTCAGTTGCCCTTTGCGTTCTAGGGCCACGGTAACTCTTTCGAACAATCTCGTAGCTGTAGCAGACATCGGACCTTCAGACCTCCTCGGCCCCGTCCGTTTTGCTGACACTTCTTTGAGACACGCATGAAACACAACACGCCATCGACTTGGGCTTGGCCCTTACTGGACGACGAGCTATCCATTGCTAGTCGTCAGCAAGCCAGTGCCTATAGGGCCTATTACACTACTCGATATTCAGACAGTCTTAGTCGAAGTCGCGAAGTATAATAAGGGTTAGACCGGTCTTACTCAGAACAAAAAATAAGACAGTCTGAATATCGTGTGCTGAATATCGCGTAGTGTAATAGGCCCTTAAGGAGGCTAGGCCCGGGGCGTCTGCTGCTGCGGGTAATCGGCAGCCCTAAGTTGCGCTAAAGAATCGACCGGATTCCACTTCCCCTAGATAGTTTTAGATAGCTCTGTTGTCTCTTACAGCGACTTAGTTAAAGACCGGTATTTGCATAGACAAAGACTGCTCTTGAGGTCCTTAGTTGCATGAAGTTAGCCGAAAATTGTTTGTGTCTGCGGGTTCTCTGAAGAAGACTGCCCAACTTTCTACCAATTGCTACTAAAACTGCTCCTCCCATTCTTGATTATTCCGATATCAGTTATTCAAATCTTACTGAAGTACAGATAGATAAGCTTAAGCGACAAACCTTTTGCATCAGGTTCGTCTTTGGTTTACGCCAATATTTGACCAGGTTTCAAAGTTTCGCATTAAGCTCAAGTGGTTGTCGATCCGCCTTCGCCTAAATGGGCCCAATATTTTATCAATGCTTTAAAGTGTTCTGTTTGTTCGGTATAAGTTCCTTCGTGACCCACATACTTAATAGACACACTAGACACTTAAGATCATCGGAGAATTTGAAACTTTGACACTCTCATCGCTACGCAAGCGAGTCGTTGCAGTTTTTCAAGGTCTTTTTGGGCTAGCACAGCCCTCAGCGCTCAGTTCGGTCCTCGACCACCAAACTAGTGAGCCATATGTGATTATTGGTCTGATGACAGTGGTATATAGCCAGTGGGTGATCTTTGGGGTTATGCCTCAGCTTCGGCCTAACATGCGCTTCCACTGCCACATGGATATTTAGGGGTATGTGGACCAGAGAGTAAAGCCCCACATACCTCCGTTGAAAAGGGAGGATCCTCCAACCAGACGGGTGTTATGTCTGGTGGGCTATTGCCCGATAGATGATTTCGGGCTGTCGTATATATTCTAATCGCGCGGAGAACTTTGATTGCGCGATGCAGGATTAGTTCTTATGTGACGCCATAGATGTCGCTACATCACTCCCCTCCGGAGATCGGAGATCGATGGTTCTTGATGCTTCTTGATGCGTGCCAGGCCAGTGGTAGGTTGGTTCCAATGGGTCGGAACCGAATGCCGCATAGTTCTCGGTGAGTCGGAACTGTCTGCGGTGATGCCCCAGTGAGTCGGGGTGTTGCTATCCCAGTGAGTCGGGATGATCCCCCAGTAAGTCGGGGTGATGATGTCCCAGTGAGTCGGGATGATGCTGCAGGCTCCAGTGAGTCGGAGCGGTGCTTTGCGACGTAGTGGCTTGACTGCTGGCGTCGACCAGGAGAGGTTCTTCGTGGCTCTTCATGTGACTGGCCGAAGGTGCAGTGTGATTCGCCAAGGTCGCTGACGAGGCTGAGGGTGATGACCAGGTATGACCAGGTAGGCATGCTGGTGGTCAGGATACCCTTTATAGCCGTGGGTGCTGGCTGCATGGCTCGCTGCTCGAAAGCTTGAGGAAGTGATGATGACGTCACGAAGTAGTAGCTGCACGAAGGCTGCGCTGACGTTCTTTGTCGAGGGTCACCATTTTAGGGGTATGTGAACCAGAGAGTAAAGCCCCACATACCTCCGTTGAAAAGGGAGGATCCTCCAACCAGACGGGTGTTATGTCTGGTGGGCTATTGCCCGATAGATGATTTCGGGCTGTCGTATATATTCTAATCGCGCGGAGAACTTTGATTGCGCGATGCAGGATTAGTTCTTACGTGACGCCATAGATGTCGCTACAGATATACTGGCTTTTTTGGTGATGTACTCAGTGTGTTTTTCCCAATTCAGCTGAATGTTCAGGTAAACGCCCAGGTACTTGACTTCAGTTGATAGGCTAAGGGTCCAAAGAAACGTGGCAGTTGTAGTACTGCCAATTTCCTTTTTTAACCGACTTCAAAAAAAAGGAGGAGGTTATCAATTCGGTTGTATTTTTTTTTTTTTTTTTTTTTTTATCATCATTTTTTTTTTTTATGTTTGTTACCTCAGAACTCCGTCGTTTACGGACCGATTTGCAATTTTTTTTTTTCTCTTTATAGGATATGCTTCCAGATTGGTCCCATTTTTTTCAAAATCCAGTTCTGATGATGGATTCCATGAGGAATCGAGGGAACTCCTCAAAAATTATAGGCAACCCTATGGTAATTTTAGTATTTTCATCAAGAACTTAAGCACTTACAGTCAAAAAGTAACATTTCATGAAGTGGAACTGATGAAGAAGACCAGAAATGGTCAACGGAACTTCATACTCAAATAGATATCACAATGAAGATATAGTTAAGCGACTATGACAATACAAATAAATGAATGATTCTGAATAGTTACGTTGAAAATGGTATCATCGAAGTGATCTGATGATGATGATGGAGCCGGAAGGTAGGCACTGGAACTCCGTAATTAATCAATGTAACCTAGCCGTGTTTGGACTTATTAGAATTGTCATGAGATGCACTTTGGCTATAAGGTACTATCGAACTGTTCTGATGATGGAGCCGGAAGGTAGGCACAGGAACTCCGTAATTAATCAATGTATCCTAGCCGTGTTTGGGCTTATTAGAATTGTCGTGAGATGCTCTTTGGCTATAAGGTACTATCGAACTGATCTGATGATGGAGCCGGAAGGAGGAAGGTAGACACAGGAACTTTATAATAAAACAATGTAACCTAGCAGTATTTGGGTTAATTGGAATTGTCATGAGAAATAGGCACTCTGTTTATAAGTGTATCGTAACTAAAAAGTGTGAAATAAAAACTTTTTAGAAAAAAAAAATAACCGACTTCACTAAAACAAAAACACTAAAAGGATCAAAATAACTTTAATTTCGGAAGTCGGTGTTAAATAAGAAACAAACAATACCGAGAAACACCGACATCCGAAATTAAAGTTATTTTGATCCTTTTAGTGTTTTTGTTTTAGTGAAGTCGGTTATTTTTTTTTTCTAAAAAGTTTTTTTGATGAAGAGAACCAATTCAGTTTTGGTGGGGTTCACAGTCAGTTGATGTTCCTTGCACCAGTCCTCTACTATTTTCAAGGCCTGCCGCATAAGGTTGCAGTGTATTTTCACTTTATTATAATGGTTATATCGTCGGCATATCCTACGGCGAAGTAACCTTTAGTTTTGAGCCTTTTAACGAGATCATCTGCAACTAAGTTCCATAGTAAAGGCGAGACACCCCCTTGGGGGCAACCCTTCGCCACTATGGCCCTTGTGATGTTGTTTATGTTTACTTTTACTGCTCTTAATCTGAGCATATTTGTGATCCAGCCACTCAGGGTCGGGTCAACACCGTGACTTTCGAGTGCTGTGCTGATGCTTCGGAACATAGTCTTATCGAAGGCTCCTTCGGTGTCTATGAAGACTGCTAACGAGGAGCCTTTGTGATTTATTGCGCATTCGATCTTTGAGATCACGCTATGTAGTGCAGATTCTGTTGATTTACCTGTGGAGTAAGCATTTTGCTGCTTGTGGAGCGGTCTCTCCAAGAGAGGTCCGTCCCGGATGTGTGTCACAGAGCCTCTCCAGTGTTTTCAGTAGGAAGGATGTCAGGCTTATGGGTCTGTGTGCCTTGGGTTGTGTATAGTCAGTCAGTTTGACCAGATTTCGGGATGAAAATAACTTTCACCTCACGCCATGCATGTGGCTATGCAGGCACGGTATCACCAGCAGCCACAGCACTAGGGAGTGTTCTCCCCACTGCAGTAGCGTAGGAAAGACACCGTCTAGACCTGCCGACTTGTTGTTGTGAACGTCCTGATGGCCCATCTGATTCGGTCTTCTGTTATTATGGTATAAGCTCTGGACCAGTCGAGATCAGTTGGGGTTTGTTCCGGTGCGCTCGACCACGTCCTGTCCTCAAGTAGGTTGCAGTCTGGGAAATGCGTTTCCAGTAGGACCTTACTGGTCTCATGGTCTGTTAGTGTGTAGCTGTTGTCTGGTTTTTTCAGCACACCAAGGTCGTACGTTCCTGGTCAGTTGACAGGATTTTCTTGACCCTTATTGCTTCGGTATTTGATTCAATGCTATCACTGAAATTGCGCCACTAGCACAATACTTTATAATGTGTATTTAAATATATGTATTGTTTTTTTATAATGTTATTATGTATCAATTTATGTAAAGTTATATAATGTAGAATTATATTTACTAACAGTACACAACTGACTAATGCCTTTTTATTTTTTAGTTAATTTATTTAATCCAAAGGTATTGTTTTTTTATAATGTTATTATGTATCAATTTATGTAAAGTTATATAATGTAGAATTATATTTACTAACAGTACACAACTGACTAATGCCTTTTTATTTTTTAGTTAATTTATTTAATCCAAAGGTTGTCGGTTAGATTATAGATATCGCTGTCACCAATAAGATCACAATTGTACCCAAAGATAAGTTCGTTTAAAAATTGTGTAACTTTTTTGGTGTTCAATAAAGTTTTACTCTATTTTGGAGTGAACACTTCTCAAGAGTCAGAACAAAAAGCTTTATGAGCTGGCTAAGATATGGAGACAAGGTTGACTAGCACATAAACACATATTTTTTTTATTCTGCCTCTATGGTTTCTGCCCCCTCCACCACGCGAATTAAGCAAAACTGCAAATGTTCAAAAAAAAACCAAACATATTTTGCGTAGTTCTCTCTTAATTCACATGTAAGAAAATGTTATCACAGTAATACTTGAAAAAATAAGAATAGAGCTCAGTGTTGCATCTTAAGTGGGTTCACTTCAATGAGATTGATTTATTAATACGAGCATATGCTGTGTTATGGAACTTAAGTCTGAGGACCATTAGAGGTAAAAAATAAAGGAATATTTGCGCAAAAAAGAGTATCCACTTGAAAAATATAAAAAAATACTAAGATAAAGTTACAAAACTTTTTACTAAAAAAAACTACTATTACAACTATGATTACAACACACACACAACAGCAACAAGCACAACAGCAGCAGCTATTAATATTATTTATATACTTAAAAAACAGGATTCTATCTAACTGTTAGTCTGATTTCTACATTTTTATGGAATTATATTGGTATTGAACGTTTTGTTTATCGCTATCGCACAATACTTTTAATGGACCTTTTGAATGTGGAGATATTACAATATGCTATCTTATTCATTGTAACTGCAATGTTATAATAAATAAATAAAATACTAACTAAAATAAACTTAAATATATTTTCAGTAACAAACCTTAATCACAAAATGTTCTTTTCGTGCATATGTATAACACAAAAAATACATTATATACCAACATATTAAAGCTATAATTATATGTATGTTAAAGTGGTGTATCGATTTGCTACATAAGAATCACAATAATTATATTCCATCACAAATCGAGTAACATGAAGGACGGTATAATAATCACCTACGGCATGGTAATGACAATGTACGGCCAGTGTCATGCATGACGATCAATTATAAGTTCAATATCATAAGGTCGATATTTCACTCGTAAGTGAAGGTAACGAGAAAGTGGAACACAAATTAAAGCAATTACTTAATGAACCAAGTTCAGGTGGACAATTGGAATAGTTCGAGTGCTCGGTCAATTCCACATATTGTGACTAAGTGAAGTAATTTGAAAAGTTTTGAATACATTGTAACTCAATGAATTAAAAATTCTGATAATCTACAAAAGTTTAACGAATGCCAAGGAATCACTGATTAAGAAACACATAATCTAGTAATGTGTTTGCAGACAAAAGTTAAGCACAGACAATATTCGATTCAATGTTCACTTCCGTAACTTGTATTTACACGGCCATCCGGCCATGATCAGATTTTCACAAGCTATGTATTCATACCAACGCTATAAGCTCGGCTGCAATAAATTACTTTCCACGCAAATGCAAATAAAAAGTCATGAATGAATCATGTGTACCGATTCAAACCACATTGGTTCCGCTGAAAGCTCCGTTGCGCTGATATCATAAAGAACATGAATGAAAATTGATTTTGTAAAAGTTACGCACAAAGGCCGTGCGATGGTAAAAATGATCAAAATCTAAATTGTGGGAAGTCAACTGACGAACAATTCTTTATAAAAGTTAGATTCTATACTATACTGGGCGGTACTGGTGCTACTACTTACTGCTAATGCTATCCTTGAAGAATATTCCGTCTAAGACATACGCGTGTAGTCTACATGAAACAGCAAGAGTGACCTTGGGGACAGGTGTACTGTAGGCGGAAAGGCACTCACCTTGGCCATGTGTTCTCGCCGAGGACTTTCCCATGTCGGCCGCACCATCGACACACATATACACTCACACTTGCGCGCGACACTTAAACACTGTGCGTATTTATGCTTAGGTCGGTATAAAAGAGGCGTACAAAAAGTTAGACGTTATATTATCGAAGGACACTTGAGGGTTAAGCTAGGTCTCCTACGGAGAAGCAGGTGGTAGGGAGGCGTCGAGGGCGGAGGGCCGCGCGGCGCGATCGGCATTCTGTGCACCGCCAGAGCACTTCGTCTTCCTGAAACAAACAAAAAAGGATATATCAGTAAATGATGTTTAGCAACAAATCCCCAGATGGCCTCAGAGACGATAATTTCCTATCCTAATATCACATCACAGGCTGTTACAATTTACTAATACTCTTTACGTTTTGTTTGTTGCAAAAGATACAGCTAACTACTTTAACCATTAGCCTCCGTGTGGATTGCACGAGATTCAGATAGAAAAATGTATACTAGTGATGTAACGAATGTTAGATTTCTCACATTCGCGAATGCGAATATTCAAATTCAATATTCGCGAATGCGAATATTCAAATTCAATATTCGCGAATGCGAATGCGAATGCGAATACGAATGTTGACTTTCAAAAAACAAAGTGTGCGCAAAATGTCATTCAGGTATGACATTTCGTGTCAGCCAAATTTAAATCGAACATAACATAGCTGTTACAGACTGATTGAACAAACCTTAAGTATATGATTTGAGGTAAACATGTTGTTTCACAATTTGTGACATTGCAAATATGAAATGCAAGTTATGTGATAAAAAATATTAAAGTAAATATAAATTTGTAAAATCTATTCATATTTATTGTCATTCTATATCCATTCAATCAATATATTATTTCCTTTTTAATTGTCAGAAACATTCGTCAAACATTCGCATGTTTCTTGCGAATACGAATACGAATGTCAAAAAATGTGCGAATATTCGTTACATCACAAATGTATACTGAAATGAGAACTAATAAAGAAAATAAAAGAAGAGTACAGTTGTGCCTACCCCAGTCATAAATTGGAAGAAGGCCAAAGAATGGTGATTAAAATGACGCGAAGCTGCGAGCTTTCCTCATTTTTATCATGTAGGTACCAAGCCAGCTATGCTTATCGCTAGGATATAAGTTGCTTGCTATTCAAGCTTTAAAAAAAAGTAAAAAAAACTAAAACCCGACTACGACAAAAAAAACGACGAAACTAAAAGTATGAAACAAGATTTCCAGGATGCTGAAATAAACAAGGTAAAAAGAAAAGCCGCAGTCACACGTTATAGGTAACAACCGAAACACTTTAATAACGTGTGACTACAGCTTTTCTTTTTACCTTGTTTATTTCAGCTTCCTGGAAATCTTGTTTCATACTTTTAGTTTCGTCGTTTTTTTTGTCGTAGTCGGGTTTTAGTTTTTTTACTTTTTTTTTATTTAAATTATTTTGGTGTTAAATCACTGTGCTTCTATACGATTTGCAAAAGCTAAATTTAAAATATCTAATTAATAATGGTAAATTAATTTTTGTCCACCAGAGGGCGCCACAGTGAATTTTGATGATATATTTTGATAAGTACCAGTGAAGCCCTTTCAAATGATATCAAACACGGTGTATTCTTAACATTTTTTTTAACACATGACTTCTTGTCCGCTAGAGGGCGTCACTTTAAATTTGAACAATATTTTGGAAATGTACAAGTAAAGCCCTTTCAAATGATACCAAACACGGCGTATTTATCTCCATTTTTATTTTTTACACATTACTTTTTGTCCGCTAGAGGGCGCCATATCAAGTTTTGTGACACGTCACGTAACCTATGTTCAGCGGACAATTAAGGCGGTTCTAACGATACCTCATACGTCGAGTTCCGATAAGTAGATTAGGAGCTATGTGGGAACAGATGAACAAACTCACATACATACATAGCCTGTCAAAATCATAACCCTCCGTAGTCGGGTAAAAACTAGCCTCGTGTAAACCAGGCTGCTGGGTTCTCAATCCCATGAACAACATTATTTGATTTCTGTGGATTTTAACTATTGTTTCTGCTTCGTGGGCACTGAAGATAATAACTTCACTTCACTACACCTCTGCTTATATGCCCGTAGGACCTCCGAAGTATCGGTGACCTACCATCGCGGAGAACGCTTCATCATGGTTTGTTTTGTCTCCATCAACTGTACTATTGTTCGTTTGTATCGATATTTTATCGCATTATAATAATATTTATTACTTGATGTATTGAAACGATTATTAAAAGATACCATAAATGTAGTTCGTTAATTACAGTTATTTTATTCCCATTTTACCTTATAGGCGCGAAAGAAGAATCTCTAGAAGGACTTTGGGAGCCCTTTTTCAACAATGGGACAACAGTACCTATAGGCTAGCTAAAAAAAAACTTAGTTTTTCCAACATTTACTTTCTTGAATAATTAGTTTTTCATGACTTTATTACCTACTTAGACACACCAGAAAAGGACTTGTATGCCTCCATTTAGTCAGGCCTTTGAGTGTTATTTTCAGCAAGCAGATGAAACTCAATTAAATCATTGTGGTTTGTGGTTAAATCACCTACGTCATGTTGTTGAGTAGCCACATAAGTATTTGGATTCTGAGGTCTTAAGTCTCTATAAAAATAATTATTGGAATTTGTAGACGCCTAATTCTTTTGGGCCAATGATATTTTTCGGACTGTCTTTCATCTTCTATTCGGGCATTGTTTGTTAATTAGTTTATCCATCACATTCACCTTTTTTAATAATTAGTCCTAGCTACAAAATTTAGAATTTTCATTTACAGTCAATTTTTTAATCTCTAACATTTTCAATTAAATTTTCCATCACCGAAACAGAAAAAAAAATGTTTATAAATACGTGATTATTTTATTTCTTGCTTGGTTGACAGCGTTGTGCCTATTAACTTATATCAACCTATACTAGAATAGTCATAGTAGATAGTTGTGATTCATATTAATCATATTATGATTCAATAGCCAGTCACAACTATCGTGAGATGTGCCAAAAGCTTAACTGAAAGAAGGTATAATCAGATGTCTAGAAGCTTGCATAAAATTGCTACCATCCTAAGTGCTTTCTCTTACTGACTGATGTATTTTATGACTGATAGATATCTCCTAAGTTTAGGCTACAGTGTAGATTTGCTGAACTTCATAACCTGTGAACTGTAATTGGTAACTACAGTGGTCTTTTGAGCCGGATGGCCGGATCAAATGCATCTGGCATCAAAAGTAATGATGCAGCAAAAAATATCCTGTAGCATCACCCTTCGCAGCTAGTTTGAGAAGCGAGTCTAAGTTAAGTTAAACACAAAACGCCAAAACTAAGTATGTTAACATTTCAATCCCGCCCACAAGCAACAAGTTCACGACATTCAAAGATGAATTGCTTCAAATTATAATAATGTTAGTATTACACCAACACTATCTGTTGTTTCATAAGGCTGTGTTATTAGAAACTTGGGGTAAACAATCGGAATAGATAATATCAATAGATTTAATGGAAACCAGTCACGATATTGTTACGAATTTGTTCTCATGTTGGATCATAGACAACGCAAATTTATTTATAAGGAAATCATGCGTTTTAAGGAGTTTTTACTATTACATATTGCACGATTAATGGTATTAGTAAAGTTGTTGGTATTAACGGAATAAATCATTCAAATGATGGTTATAGTAAAATTAAGCTGTAACTTTTAGAAGCAACTGGATATGGGCCTTTGCCATGCACTTGTCAGCAGCGCAACCGGATCGGAAATCACCAATATTTCTGTAATACGATAGCAGTTCTATTGTTTAAAAGCATTATTATTTGTTCAACAATGTGTTTATTTTTCAATATAATCGCTCGCTGGACTTATTGTTCTGAACAGGGAATCCCCCTTTAGGTCGTCCGTTGGTATAATATGTACCTAACCTAAGTATTAAATAGTGTCCCATAAGCCATAACAGTTTAATTTTCGTTTCCTACAGTAAACATATTGCATGCTCACGGTTGCAATTAGAGGCAAATTCCAACAAAGCTAAACGGTTTGCAACAGAGACAATTAGTCGTTAAGTACCCAGAGAAACTATAATAATTTTATTATGATAAGAAACACCTTATCTTAAGAGTTCGACATTTGTGCTAAACAAGTACTATTTGATAAGTACGATAATTTCTTTTTGTATATTCGAAGTTCGTACAGCCGATGTATTGCAATATGTAGCATTTTTACACTTATGTTTAAAAATTTAGAAGAAATTTTAAAACTTAATTGACTAACGATTAGTACAAACATTACGGACTTGGCTCGTACCACGTAAACTATGCATATTATTATTTGAAATGTCATGTCTTTTATGTCTCTTAAATCATTAAATATTTAAAAGAAAGACCTCCCCGTCGCGTATATCTCGCTGTAAGCGAACTCAAAAACTACCGAACCTTTTTATACGAGTTTCACTATTAATAGTTGAAGCAATTCATGAGGAAGGTATGTAATTCATTGAGAGTAAATTGGCTGAAAAAGACGATTACAGTTATAGAAATAAAAAAAAAATTACGTTGAACTTCAAATAGTTTAAGGTACGCGAAAATTATATATTATGGTGGAAAAGTTCCTGTCAAAAGTTCTAAAAAAAACCGGTAGCATCAATAACATACTACAACATCATTTCAGCTGAAAGACGTCCACTGTTAGACAAGGGGCTCCGCCCAACAGTCACCACAACGACGACCGGGCCTGTGCGTCTCGCATCCATAGGATTCCCGCGATCCCCAGAGATTATCGGCACACCGTGTGGGAAGCCTACCAACGCTGCGTTTTCCAGTACGCGGACGCCACTCCAGAACCTTTCGGCCCCATGGACCATCTGTTCTGCGAGCAATGTGCCCAGTGCCCAGCCCACTGCCATTTAAGTATAGGGATTCTTCGGGCTATGTTGGTAACTTTGGTTCTCATGCGTAGATCTTTATTCCTGATTCGAGCACAACAACATACATAACCAATTTTATGATTTTAAACATTTGATATAGATTACTTTATTTGCGAAGTTTTCAGCGACATTTCCGAACGAACAGTTGGTTCGGTTGATCTGAAATGTTCGTAATCGGCTGCACCGAGCGCTTCGTGCCTTGTACTCTCTCGAAAAGGCTTTCATTAATGTAGATATCGTCACATGACTGCCCTCGGTCAAACACCCGATTTTTCAGGCTAGATATTAATGTTACCCGAGCGAAGCCAAAGCGGGTCGCTAGTACCTATAATATACAAAACCAAGATGTTTTTCGTCCTAGAGACAAACCGCCAACCAGTGCTAATAATGTGGCAATTAAAGTTTATTGGGAGAATTGAGATGCGCCGCTTGATACAGTCACGTGTCATCATCATCGTTTTATCAACGAAGGACTTGAAACAGATTCAATGAACAATCGTTTGAAGAATAGTTGTGACAAACTGACAACTGGTGAACAAGGTCGAGGTCGACGAGTTTTTACTTTTTAGACTAAATTAGTTTCGATAGAGCTCATTGATACCATACCAATTGAATTTGGTGAACAAATAGGAGTTGAATCTACTTGGCTGTTAATGAGACATGAATCATGGAAATCAACGATTAAGCTGATGTTACAGTGTTACAGTAATTTAATGCATATTTCAGATAAACGGGAACTAGTAAACAAAGTAATTACAAGTGAATAGTATTCACTTCGCCGAAAAAAATATCTTCGACACTCTAACCAACTACAACAGAAAGCTATCTTATAATTATGTTGTAGCCTAGAT
This sequence comes from Mythimna impura, assembly GCA_905147345.3. NCBI lineage: Eukaryota > Metazoa > Arthropoda > Insecta > Lepidoptera > Noctuidae > Mythimna > Mythimna impura. The sequence goes on along the minus strand of LR990356.1, from coordinate 17,344,198 downwards.
CTCTGTATGCTAACGTTTTGGTAAACCAGTTACAGTGTTGCATAATTTGGACACGTATAACACGTATATCCCAAAAGAGAGGATTTGGTATTTAAAGTGAAGGACGCGCATATTTTATCTAGCCACAATTTAGTGTGTTAACTAAATGTTAACATAACGATTATGTTCATTTTAGGTTTAGAAAAAAGCACGTCAATATTATCGCTGGTAACAGGATACGATCTTCCTGTATTACAACCACTAATCAGGAGGTTTGCAAAACCCCGCAATTAGTTGGCAGTTGGAGAATTATTATGCATTATTTAATCACACTAGTCTACAGCCAAAATGCAACAGAGTGGTTATTGCGGTTTTTATATTAATTAATGCATATCAAATATGATTCTGTATTTGGAAAGTCCGTAACACGTAATACATATGTTTGACCTTACAACCAAAAAAATCATAAAGTTTTATTGTTTTAAAATATGTTAGAGGACTATTTTTTTACGTTTTTAGCTCGTAATCATCTGGGTTACATGCTATAAAATTACGTAAAATAAACTAAATTACCATATCTTAACTATTACATCTATCCTAACTGAACCAAGATCAAAACTCTGGACTGCAAACATAAAAAAAGTCTACAATACAGTTAAAATAGTTACATGTTAATGTTACTCATCATTACTTTAAAAATAAACGTAAAAACATAAGATAAACAGGAATTTAAAATTTTAATATTATCAGGGCCATGTAAGGGCGCATTCAATTTAGACGTTTCATGAACGTGCGGCAGCCGGCCGGTTGCAGTACGTTAGCAGTCCGACAACAAACGCCTAAATTAAAAACGTATCTGGCTGCCGTATGTTTGTATGCCAGTGATGCGCTATTCAACACCGCACTATTGCTTGTGACGCTGCCGTCGACGCTGTTGTCGACCGTTCGCCGCACGAAAAATACGATCGTCCGTACGCGCGCAGTACGACTAACGCACCGCATCCGCACCGCAGCCGGCCCTCAAAAAACGTATAAATTGAAAGCGCCCCCCCAAGGGTGTTTTTTTTACTATTTTTTCTGGTAAGTAACTTTACTAAGACGTAAATGGAAATTTCGTGATGGAATGTTTCTACTTTGGTGTCTACTATCAAATTCGAACTAAGAAGCCTTCAAATATAACAAAATACTAATGGTAATTTCTGTTGCATTTAAAAAATAAAAAATTCTAGACTAGTGTAATAGTATACATTAGCCACATCACTTTGCGTTTGTCCTTCCTTTACATGAATTTATATACATATAAATTAATAAATAAAATCAGTAGAGCTTCCGAAAGAGTGGGTCTTAAAATGAACATGGACAAAACCGTCATGGTAAATAACCATGTAGTACCCCACTCCGATCAAGATCGGAGACTCCACACTCGAAGTTGTAGACCATTACGTTTATCTGTGCCTGTGACAGACAATCCAGTTGGGTAGGTCTAACTTTGAAAAAGAGGTCAAACGTTGAATCCGACTCTGCTGGGCAGCGTTCGGGAAGCTGCGCGGTATCTTCTCGTCTGACATACCACAGTGTCTCAAGACGAAAGTCTATGACCAGTGCGTGTTGCCAGTGATGACATATGGCACTGAAAGGTGGTCGCATACAATGGGCCTCATCAGAAGACTTACAGTCACCCAAAGGGCAATGGAAAGGGCTATGCTCGGAGTTTCCTTGCGTGATCGCATCAGGAATTGAAGATATCCACAAGAGAACCATGGTTACCGACATAGTTCGAAGAATCGCCAAACTTAAGTGGCAGTGGGCACGGCACATTGCTCGTAGAACGGATGGTCGAAGGGGCCGAAAGGTTCTAGAGTGGCGACCGCGCACCGGAAGACGCAGCTTTGGAAGGTCTCCCACAAGACAGGCAGGTTGGCAGTAGTGTCATCACAGCGTTAATGTTTTCAAATTGTCGATTAGAACTAATTGTTTGACTTTATTAGTGTAGATATATATGTAGATAGTTTATTAATTTGTGTATGTATTGTATAATTGTATAATATTTATGGTTTATTAGTATATATTTTCTTGTACATATTCGCCTTTTCTCTCTCTCTTTTATTGCACCTACCACTATTTATCTCTGCATCACCCTAAGGTTGACTGGTAGAAAATGCCTAAGGCATTAAGTCCGCCGCTGTACGTTTGTGCATAAAGTATTTAATAAATAAATAAATAAATAAGCTGGACAGATGACCTGGTGAGAGTCGCGGGAATGCGATGGATGCAAGACGCACAGGACCATTCGTTGTAGCGACACTTGGGGGAGGCCTATGTCCAACAGTGGATGTCCGTCGGCTGAAATGATGATGATGAAATTAATAATAATCGTAGAAAAAGAGCGTTAAAAGCGTATTTTCCCATATCACAAAACACGTTCTTTATTTTTTAATATGCCGGAGGTCGTGAGTTCGATTCCCACCCAGGACAAATGTTTGTGTGATAAGCACGATCATTTGTTCTGTGTCTGGGTGTAATTTATCTATAATATGTATGTATTTAGAACAATATAAGTATGTTTAGTACTCATAACACAAGCTCTGCTTAGCTTGAGACTAGACGGCGTTGTGTGATAGTTGAGGAATATTATTATTATTATATACCAGCAAAATAATTTACTACGTTATATCAAATCAAGTTAATGGCCAGTCTCAGAATCGCAAAAAATCGTCATAATTGGAAACTGGGTTGACTAGATTTTTTACGATAATAAATAATCATGGCTTAGTTTTTCTTTTTTTCCTAGCTTGACTTTATGACTTTTGGCTATACTTAACTTTTAAATAATGCCACTAATATAAATCTTGGTCAAGTAACATAATATGCTTTGCTTTCTGTATTGCATTAATATACTTAGGAAATACATTTCCGCATTAGATAATAAACATGAAAAATAACTGTTTGCGCTTAGAATATAGTGGTTATAATGTCATATGATATCGTTGTGCAATTTGAGTATAGCAAAATCACCAGAAAAAAAAGCATGGCATTAACACATTTCAACTTTCATCCAGCCTAATGACTTATAAAAAATAAATAACATTATGACATGACAACTTGTTGTTCGTTCAAAAATGCGTTTATTGATTTTTAAAATTCATAAGGAGGTACGTAGGTACTATTGACATAATATACGTAATTTCACCAACTTTAAACTGGAATATCTTTAATACGAGGATTCTTTAATAGGAATGTGCAAGACAAAATTGTTTAGAAATTTAACTATATACTTTTGTATATTTTTCATCGCTATACGCTAAAAAAATATGCCAGCAACATCTTGTTAGGGACTATGCCATGATCATTTGTAGACTAGTAAAACATTAGCCACATCATTTTGCGTTTATCCTTCCTTTACACGAATTTATATAAATATAAATTAATAATAATCGAAAGAAACAAAAGAGCGTTAAAAGGTTAAAAGCGTATTTTCCCACATCACAAAACATTTTGACATAATCGTGTTTCTATTCGTTTGCAAAATAAAAGAAAAAGCAGGAAGCTAAATATTATAATTTCATTTACTTGGTATTGTCAGGATTTCCCAAAGGAGCTTTCAAAATATTACTGTACTTCTGTTCGTCCGAAAATAGCAACAATACCCAAGTAGTGCTGGTTTGTACGAGTACATTTGTAATTGTAAATCTCTTCTGTGAGTTAATGAATGTCTATCTACATCAAAACTACGTGATTATGTGTATTATATCGTGGTGAAACCCACTTAAAGTATACAAAACTACGGAGCCCATATGTGGCGGTGATATCATGACATGTAAAACCTTGGCTAGTGTACTTACAGAGCGATTTTGTTAGATGGCACATTAGTAATGGTCCTTCTTTATGACATTGGATATCACTATGAATATGAATGAATCCTGGCACTGATAATAGTAAGGTCAAATCAGACAGGAGCGGACATGACCTAAAATATCAACTACGACGTGATCACTATTACAATCTTTAGTATTATTTTACTTATATAAATGTCATTTCTGTTTACTGTTATCAAACTGAGTGTATGTAAGTACATACTGCTTGTTTTGAATCACTCTTCAAATTCTCTTATCTATTCACTAATCCACACAGGAGCCTTACTATGACGTGTTAAAATATCAGACGTGCGAGCGAGAACGAGGCATGGAGCTATACACCCTATATATAGGGTGACTGGTAATTAGTGTACGATACTTAAACACGTGGTTGTGCTCATGTTATCAAACAATTTTTATTATGGGAGCAAAGCCGAAATTGCGAAAAAAATATCAGCTGCTCAGTACATTAGGCAAACATAAATGTACTGAACAGCTGATTTTTTTTCGCGATTTCAGGTTTGTTCTCATAGTAAAAGTTGTTGGTTATCATGAGCACAATTACGTGTTTAAGTATCGTACACTAATTACCAGTCACCCTATATAGCTCCATCCCTTTAACAGTTCAGTTTAGGTCGTCGAATGGATCGCGTTAAGAGTTCGTGGCAGGGCCTCTGATATATTTGAATAAGTTCATACCATATAATTTTGAATTCTTGCTTGGATAAATAATACACTGTAGTATTAAAACTAATAAATATTATTCCACCGCTTTTACTAACAGGTCTGAAAAGTTTACGACCTAATAAAGACACAAGACATTTTTTCTTACAATTTATTTTTCTTTTTCTACATTGTTTTCTTGTAACTCTACAGGCTTCTTCCAGCGATGCTCACATATCTCTAACCCGTTCAAATAGCAATCGGCGTTTTTCTCTGCAAAATAATTGTTCACGAAGGTGATTTCCTCTTCATTTGAAGAAAGTCGAGCTATCCTCTGCCCTGCGTTCAAAAATGAGGTTAGAGTTAACTCTAATGACGTCATCAGGGTAGATACTCTACGCTCGCATTTTTGAACGCAAACGTAGAGTTCAACTGTCAATGACAAGCAAGTGTCATTTATGGCCGCCTACAGCAACCTACCCTGCTCGGAGTTAGAGTAAGTTGGGTTAACTCTAGGGTCGTTCTTGTATGACTGGAGTAGCTAGTTATAAAAGAACGACCCTGGGTTGCAACTCGAAGCGTTTTTGAACGGTTGGAGTAGCGACTCTACTTTACTCTGGTTATATTTGAACGCAGGGCTGAGCGCAATTATTAGATGAGGGAACAAAAAAAGTCGCTTGGGGTTAGATCTGGTGAGAAAGGCGGATTAACAGGCAGTTTAAACCGTAATTCGTGGATTTTCGCCATTGCAACCGTTGAGGTGTGAGACAGTGCATTGTATTGGTGAAAAAAAAAAATTCTTTTTTTGTATATCACATCGATTCACTCAAACGACACTCAAATAAAAACTGCGTGTTCAAAATAGCTGTAACTTCGGTGAGTAACTGTCAAAAGATGCACAACTGTATTCACGAGCTTTTATTGACGAGTTCTGCTATCTTCACGTTGAGGTCGGAAACTTTTCAGACCACCCTCGTAAATGAATAATTTCTTAATAACAATGAACAGATAATGTATAACATTTCTTCCGAGACGAAAATCTGTCGCTAACACGAAGTATAAAGACCGTTTGTAAATCTGGACCAACGGAAGGAAACTTTCTGTTCTCAAGATAACGTAACGTATGAATCAGACGGTGAGTCAGTCTGGTCATTGCAATATTTTAAGCATTGACTGATAATGATAACTGATTAAACACAGTAACCTTCGTTCAGAATTCAGAATTACTGGTAGTTATATATAATACAACAATGGCGTCAGATTCCACAAGGAAAATTGACTAGGTACAACTAGTACAGAGTCCACAACACAGTAATGGTTTGTTTAGATATTGACGCAAACGCTTTAGGGTTGATATCACTAGTGATCTTATCGCAAACAGAACATAATATATGCGTGCAAAAAACACTTCAATTGCATTCCGTGAATGATATTATAGACGTGAAAACTAGAATTAAATGTCACTATGCCGTGTTTACTGACTCACTCATTTGAAAGCATAAACAAACATAATATTTGCCTGTATTAAAAATACTTTAGGTTCTGATGTTTTAAGTTTAAACTATGTGAAAAATATGCTTACAAACTATATAGAACGTAGTCTAGATGTGAACTACGAAATTAGATAAAACGTAATATTCACCCTGTGATTTGAATCGGCGTACCCCAAGGGAGTATTTTTAGACCCTTACTATCTAAATATATAAAAGGAGAAACTGACTGACTGACTGACATATCAACGCATAGCCGAAACTACTGGGACTAAGAGCGTGAAATTTTTCACAAGGTTTCCTTTTATAACGTAGCTGAGCACTAAGAGAGGATTTTCCAAAATTCACCCCCTAAAGGTATGAAACGGGGTCCAAAGTTTGTAATGAGAAACCTACTTTCAAGCGGCCGGAGCCGCTGGCAGAAGCTAGTTTCTTAATAATTCACAAATTAAAACTCTATTGCTAAGAATGGCACAAATAGGTTTACTTAATCTTCATGCAACCAAAGGTGCAAAGGCGGTGTCCATCAATCAAAAAAACTATTTATTAGACATTTTAACGTGAATAGCATTAAACTAAAGTTTTAGCTAACTAATTTAAATGCAGCATAAGTTACAAAGCGGAATGCATTCCCCAGATAATCGTAATTGATTGATTATATAATGTACAGAAACAATCTTATTATACCAATCAATATTTATCTTCCAAAACTCACATTTCAAATGATCATCTGAACCTTAACTTCCCTTAAAGAACAGCCAGCATATTATTTATTTATTGTACTGTAAAATTTTTATGTTCGGATTTTTACTAGAGGGATAGCCTACATTTTATGTGTATGGGACCACATTAATTTCGTGTTTATAGGTCAAAGGGTTTGGCCCAAACGACGATGACTCAGTTAAGGAAATTTTGTACACGGAGTCTTTAAGAGGAAAAAGTTTTGTGCCATGAAACTAATACAGTTTCCGTTCAAGGACCTAAGAGAAGTGGTAATAACTATTGCTTGACATTTCGTTTGCATCTAAGTGGAACTACACTATGTAGATGTAGGTAACCCAAAGAAATAGTTTGGTTTTTGATCTAGGAAAGGTTTAAATTCCGTACTGGAGACGTGATTGTCATTATGCATCAATCTACTATTAGTGGGATTATGTCAAACCCCATTACCTTATTTCCTTGTTATGACGTAACATTTGAAATGACAGTGACTGGTCGTTTTGGCGATAGCATCCATTTTACCAAGTTATTGATGGGTCCACTACAAATACAATCACACCTAACCAGGCATGAGAGAGATAGCATTTTCTTTATCAAAACGTATCTGATATTAAATCAATACTCAATACTAACATAATGATGTGAATCATGTCAGTTACTGATGTCGAGTATAATATTGACTAAAATGACTAGAATATAAACGATGTGATGGAGGATCCATGGTTTTCTCATAAATCATTGTTCTACCGAGGTTCGATTCAATTTTTCAGTAGGATTACAACTGGATCACTAAAATAACCATATATTTTTTTTTCAAAACCTTATTTGGAAATTTAGAACATCCAAAAGACTTGATAGCTAAATATTGTTTTGAAAATTGGAAAACAAGGAAGGCTTATTCGGTATATTTTATGCGGGATACCAATAAACGTTGACCAGGAAAATCATTATTTTAATTGTTATTCAGTTTATTTTCCTCAAATCAAATTAAATCTGAAAGAGATGAACGTCTACGATTTAGGAATGTTTTCCTTATTAATTTCTATTTCTGAATAGCTTTTATGAAAAAACTTTTTACAAAAAAATTCAATGTAAAAAAAACACTAAAAAAGTACAAAATAACTTTAATTTCGGAATTCGGTGTTTCTATAATAATTTTGTCTCTTCGTTATTTAAGACTGACTTCCGAAATTAAAGTTATTTTGTACTTTTTAGGGTTCCGTACCTCAAAAGGAAAAACGGAACCCTTATAGGATCACTTTGTTGTCCGTCCGTCTGTTTGTCTATCTGTCCAGACCCTTTCTCTTTGGAACGCGTAGAGGTATCGAGTTGAAATTAAAACCATATACTCAGGTCTGCGGTCCCTTGAAGCTGTGAAAAAATCAAAGTTGTAATTTGACGAAATAAAAAGATACGGCCGTTTATGTTACAAAAAACGTATATTTCGACAGTCTCAAGGGAATCAAAATTCATAGGGTACTTGCCGTTGTCCTAGAATCCTGAAATTTTGCAAAAAGCAAGGTCTCATAGCATAAGTATAGGAAAAAATCTGTAAATTGTAAATTTGTAGTTACGTTACAAAAAAAAACTTTTGCGATTCGTAAAAATCTTTGAGACTCGATTCGGAAATTGAACTGTTTTTATAGGTAAGTTTGTACGGAACAGCCAGTGCACGAGTCCGACTCGCACTTGCCTGTTTTTTTTTACATTTAAGTCGGTTATATTTTTTTTGTAAAATGTTTTTTTTACAATGTTTAGTTGTGGTAGCACAACTAAAAAGTACCCCTCAGCTAATCATCATCGGATTAGCTCGATGGTGCCTTATAGCCAGAGTGCATCTCATGACAATTGTAATAATCCCAAACACGGTTAGGTTACATTGATGTATTACAGAGTTCCGGTGTCTAACTTTCAGCTTCATCGTCAGATCAGTTCGATATATCCCTTCTCCCCCTTCTTTCAGTCAGTCATCGACTACACGTATAAACAAAGCCATTTTACTTGTTACGACAATTCTGCTATGATCCTATGAGGAGTTCCGTTCTATATCTTCGAAAATCCTCATCAGATCAAAACAATATTTCTATGGGACTAACTCAGAAGCATAACCTATCACTCAAATAAAAAAAAAAACATAATCGGTCCACAATTGACCGAGAAATCGGTGAGCATACATAAAAAAAAAATATACATTAATTCAGCCGAACATAGACCCTCCTTCTTTTGGAAGTCGGTTAAAAATGCGTCGTCGCATCGCAGTTTTTCGCTTTGTCAAGTTGCTCCTGTCTGGAGTAGCCTTTATCTCTGGTATTTAGTACATTTTTTTTTTTAATTACTAAAAATATTAGCACAAAACAACTCTTCTTATGTTTTAAATATTGTATAAATTGAAATTATTACTACAAACTGAATGAAATATAAATACTGCCTAGTTAAATCTAATTAATAGACTGATTAAACTCGTTTTGCTTTCTCCTAGCAAGTGTGCAGCTACGCTCAAGTTCACATGAATTTACAATAAGAATACAATAAGAAGTGATCGTAATTATTATATATAAAAAAATTGCTACTGCAGAAAGTGCATTTGTATAGTGTAATTCGGTTTACAAAACAAAAATAAATAATGTTAAAATCTAATAAAGCCTGCTTCCGCGTTTAAAAACAAAACCATGTTGAACTCACATCATAGAAATAGGTTTCGCCCAGACGTATCTCAGACAATCCAATGAGACGCTGAGTCTGCGTTAAACACGTCACATTCACATAACCAAAATAATTTTATGTTTATTAACAGTTCAAAACCAAAAACTTATAGAACTTTAACATTAAAAGGCACAGTAGTAAATCGCTATTGAATTCTACGCGACTTTATTTCACGGCTTTATTTGTTAAACAATAATTATATGGATGGAGCGCTTGCCAAGCGAGCGTGTGACTCGGAACGGTGAACGAAACGCACTGTTTTGATAGTGTATTTTAGCGTACGGAACAGCAAACCTCAAGGTGAGTCGGAGCTCTACCAAAGCTCGTCGACGATAGCGCTTCCATTGAAGGTTTCATTCCAGTTTACGTCCAATGCTGTTTTGGTACGGCATACTTCCACACTACTAAGCCGTTCTCAGCAATACTCAACTACACAGTAAACATTTCGCTTACCATAACGATTGACTGTATACCGCTCTTAAAACTTTACAAGGGAATGTGAATATTTAACTACGATTTAAAAACTTGTAATCCTTAACTTACTTTCTAGTTTCAGGTCAAAATTTCGCTATTCATACTACCTACTAATAGGATAGGACTTCTAATAAAGAAAATTATATACGTCGATAGAATATAAAGTAATTTCTAGAATTGTAGGGTAGTTAAAATAATAACATACATTTAAAAAAAATCCTAGGCGAATCAATTTTCCTGTACTTACATAGCACTCACTAACACAATTTGTACTAGCACATAATGTCGACAGGTCTTGTGCAACACACACGGATGGCTAGTCACTGTTACTACTGACGACATTATCAATGCAATATGACAACATTGGCGGTGCGAATTTCACTAGGAATGCAATAGAGTACCACTGAACCTAGCGCACAAATTGTAAGTAATGAGCGATGATGGTAATTGCAAACAAGGTTTTCAGAAGCAAAATTGTGCCTGTGATTCATGAAAATGATCGCAGAAAATAACAAATAACCCTGAAGGATAGTCTGTTTACTTACCAATGATTCACTAAATCTAGAACTAAGATTATTTTGCTTCAAATGGTACGCTTGTGAAAGTGACGACGCTACAAGGCCTTAGAAAAATAGAGCGTTAATTCGCAATTTGTAACAATACGCTAAGTTTTAGTAAATGTTTCGCTAAGTGGTTTCCGTCAAAGGATAGTTATTTGTCTTCATTTGAGTTACACGCATTGCAGGAGTCAATATTATCATCCTTCTTTCGCCTAATTTCGCCTTAATAGCAAAGATACGGTGACAACAATTGCTAAATTTTGCCTGGCTTAAAGACGATTTGTTAATCGAGTGCGTACATACATGGACGATTTTGGAATTTCTTCAAATCATTATTAAAATCCGTCCACATAAATCGGATTAAGTTACCTGGACGTCTTGTCTAGACATCTCGTAAATATTATCTCGTCCGTGACTTCATTCGCGGACCATATGCGCAAGAGAATCATCTAAAGAATGTGGAGCGTTACGAGCAAGTTATTTGATGTGTCTATAACGATGTTTAGCCATAACTAATTTGGTTATGTTAGATGTGATAATTTGTAGATCAGTACTTATGGTTCAATGAAGAGTAAATCATTGAATTTCGACCTGTAAGCATCGAATATAGGTCCTCTGACTATAGTCAGTAGACTATTGCCCATTGCGGTCAGAAAATTGATTGGCATTGTGTTGTCATCAGAGCACAAAAGAAGAGTGTCAATGACTACAAAAATCACTGAATTACAAAACCAGAAGATGGTCTAGCCATCTAGCGTTTGTTGAAGACAAGAACATATTTCAACTACTATCGACTATTTTTGTGAAGAAGTAGGATGTAGTTTAATTCATTTTTTTTTTCGATATGCTCAAAATTAAAAATAAATCGGTGAATAATCAGAGAAAGCAGTCACACAGACTTGGCAACCGTCCAATATATAATAGTTCTTGCATCTCGTACTGGACAAACGAATTATAACTTAATAGGACTGGACACGGACATTAGCATTCATTGTTGTATGATGATCTCAATTACCCACGCTTTTGTTAATTATACGAAGAGCACATGAGAGTAATAATATAGAACAATATGTAGCACACAAAATGTAAACGTTCCTCTAAAGAACAAAAAAAAATCTTGTGGCACTAGAATTTTTGGTTCTCCACACGGTGGGGCACAAACGGAGAGGATACTCGTAACTACTCAAGTGCCAACTGGAAGTTTTCCGTGTTTTTTTTTACCTGTTTAACATATCTGTGTTTTTACCCGGCCGCAAGGGTTATTTCTGTACAATATAACAACAAATACCACTAAAAAGAAATCTTTTTTCTGAAAACAACATCAAAATTGGTTATCAAATGAAGTAGCAATTAGCATTTCAAATATTGTTACGTGGAAGAGTGGAGGTGTAGTGGGAACATCTCGCTATCTCTTTTGTACACACGTAACTTAATGGTGGTGATGGTGACTTCACATTTCAGTGTGTACATTCTTATTCTGGTTCTTGACAGTTTTCCTTTCCACCAGGTTTCTAACTTACTTAATATTGAATGGATTTGAAGAAATCTTTCTATTTACTATTTTAGAAAGTTACTTATTGATAAAAATAATAAAAAACTTGAGTCAACTACCCACTTTAGACAATACCTAGGACAAGTATAAACAGGCACGCTCATAATATATTATATGCTATTGTAAACTGTTCATTTTCCAAAGCTAAATGCGAACCTTTAGAGATGACCTCAATGTAGCGTCGTTTATTATTACCGGATTATCAAAGGGTTACAACTTCCGATAAACATTTACGGGAAAATCTAACGAAATACTCCGTAAACACGTCAAACTGAGCGGATATATGGGCCATTATACTACTACCCTATGCGTCAAATTGTATGTGAGTAAACTACTATATTGTTTAAGCTCATGGAATATATGGAAGTATCGTGCCCGTTAACTAAATGAAATCCTTCCAAATTAGGCCGGACGCGGACAGGCCGAGTAAACAAAGCCTCCCCTTAAAACAATACCTTTGACATCGAGCCTTAACGGCCACAAAGAAGAACTAGTTTGCCGTGAAACGCTTACGTGTTTCCGCGTTCTACTTTCAGGAACATTAAAGCGTAGTCCCGGTCGTGATTGAGTTAGGCGTGGCATGGCACCCATCATGCGTCTATGCGGTCACTACCAATATAGACTCGTCAGGGTAATCGATTAGCCGATAGGGTTTGATGGGGTCAGCTACAGACAAGTTACCAGCTAATAAAGCATATGTTCACTACGTCAATTAATTGATGTTGTTAATTAATTAATTGTCTACAATTCTCCACACTGTCCTCAATAATATAAAAACTAAAAGTTTAATTGGAATTACTTTTTTATTTTTCATCGTAGGAAAAATTATTTAGTTCAAACTGACGTCATTTTTCAGTTCAGCATTGAAGTTTTAATATTTTATTGACTTATACGTAACAGCATGTCGTTTCTCAAGAACTTTAAGAACTCTAACCAGTGACTAATCTCATCATTTATGTAGACTGTGAGATTTTGTACATATGACAACCAGCTAACAATTGGAATTTATTACACCATGTCACCCTTACACAGCTGATTCACGCTTTTATTAGAATTGTTATCATTCCTAATTACAAAACTAATTAAAATTCAAATAATAATTCACATTAAATTAGTTAACACATTAATTAAAATTATGCATGGATAACTTCAATCAATCACGGCATATTATAAGCGAGGTTATAATTTAATTATACAAACGTTTTTAGATTAATTACAAACTAAAACATTGTGTTTCTTTTTAATTTGGAAAACATGGCGACCGCACCTCCGAAGTAACGGCCTTCAAAGACAATACGCCCTTCTTCCGCATTTAGTTCGCGTTTTCCCTTTCCGCGAAAAGTTAGCGAAATAATCCATCAACGTTGTTGACGTCTAAAACAATGGTCACCTGATTGTACACAATAACTTCGTATTTTAGGGGTACAAAAAAAAACTTGGTTAGGGATTTTCTTGGCGATATTGTTTTCGTGAAGAGACAACTGGGTATCATCCATCTATCTCAGAGGCATGGCTAAACAATCAGTGAGAACGGGTCATCGTTATGTTATAATATCTCTAAGCTGCTAGCTTCTGTCTGCCGAACGTGTGGAATTAGTACTTCGCCCCATCAATAATTATAGCGTACATATATGTTATTCATTTCTGATGTACAAGCTATATTACTGTAGTAAAGTTACATCCGTTTGATCGAGGAGTTACAAACAATACACATTAATATTAGTGTGAAGAGTGATAATTGTGCAAAATGTGGATTGTAAAAACAGGATATTATTACTCTGACTCTATCCGGGGAAGAAATACTACCGCCATGCAGTGTCCAGCAACACCATTCCAGTTCCGGTAGTGTGAATGGTCATAAGACAGTTGAGCTTTGTATCTGTGATGGCATCGCATCGAATCTGGTATTGCAGCTGTCTATAGGCGGGAGCTACCACTTTCGACCACCAAATGGGCTTGTTGGCCATCCAATTACAATCTGCCTGGCTTTTTTTCAATTTTGTTAGGGGTCGGCTTCCAGTCTAACCGGATGCAGTTGAATACCAGTATTTTACATGGAGCGATTGCCTATCTGACCTCCACAACCCAGTAACTGGGTAAAACGATACCTCTTGACACGGCTGGTGATAGATTTTCTGTGTTTAAACTATTCGTAACGACTGTCAAAGATGTTCAAGAGTTCAAATGACAGCGGAACCAAAGACTTCGTGCTTTCTAAGGCACGGAGGAAAGACGGTATGCAATGAACGGTCACCCATCCATGGAACAACTTCAAACAGCGGAGTATAACCTCGAATTCCAACCCGTGTGGCTGTTATTAGTTAGCCACGAGATTCTCAAACAATATAAAATAAAATGGCCGTCCAATAACATTAAAATAAAATCAAAACCTCACCTGAAGCCTAATTAGCAACACGTCCTAAAGACTGTGGCCCATTATCGCCATGGTGATTACCTGTTAACAAAAGTAAACCATTAAAACATCATTTATGTCAATTATTTCTAATATCGTACTGTGACCATCGCCATCGTTATCGTTCATTTCACGTATACATACAGTCAACGTCAAAAATATGGATAAATAGATTGACATTAATGAATCAATACCTAATTAGGAGGGGTATAAAATAATGTTAACCGTCACCAAAATAATGTGACAACATATTGATTAACATCTAAATACCCGCTCAGCAATGAAAACAAAGCGTTTCTATATATTTTTTTTTTTGTTAATGCTTTTGGCTTGGATACTAAGTCCTTTAAGCCATGTCTTCGTATGACTAATTTATTTGTTTACCATTAGAATATAGATGTACACATTCTAATGTTTTTGTAGTATTTGGCAGCAAATGTATTAATTCAACTTTCTCGGCTAACTTCACTGAGGTAGTCAACACTACAATAAAATTCTCAGTTCCATTTTACCGAGATCGCGCCTGTTTCAATGATTACACATATTGTCCAGTTGCAATGACATTTGAGATACAAAACTACACCAATTTTACGACACTATCCACTAGGAATCAATTTGCGAATAATTAAAACAGCCACTGAACTTCAGTCGAGGAAATTTCGCGAAAAACTCCCAAAGCTTTTCTATTTTTAGAAAATGAGTAGGTACGTATACTGAAATAATATTTGTGGTTTACTACTAAAAATAAATACAAATTGGGGAAAAATGTGCTGAAGAAAATGTTGCTTTATTTCTGTTAATTAATGATAACCTACTAGTTAGGTAATATAATATTATTTATGAAATATAAATTATTTTACATTATGAAAATGATGATGTAGGTCAGTCATTTAAAACATTTAGCTCACAAAATATTGCCCTGTACTGATTTTTTGGGATGTTGACTACCTACAGTACCTATTAAACATAAGTATGAAATATGTGGTGAAAATTGATGGAAATTATATTCCAGTAAATTAAAGATAACGTTTACGTCATAATATTATTTATGAAATATAAATTAATTATTTATTTTCCATTATGATATGGTTGATAGGTTCCGTAGTCATAACATATATCATGTATGTCCATCTGTCTATTCGTCCATCGACCAGAGCTAAGCTTAAGGACTCTTAGATATAATATTAATCACGCCGACAAAAGGTAATAAAATGTAAAGGTACACGAAAAGTGGGCATGAATAATTTTTTGTCTACCCCATAATGCGGGGTATCGTTGGATAAGTCTTTCAAAAACATTGTGTGAAGACTATTTTTCCATTTAGAGATTTGCGAACTATTTAACTTTAAAGTATTATTTTTCGTTACAGTCAAGTATCAAGCGATACTTGATTTTTTTTCAATGGGGAATATTATAAGATATATATATATTATGATATATTTGGAAGGGATGTGACAAATGTGACTATAAAGGGTGACTAGCAATTAGTGTACGATACTTAAACACATGATTGTGCTCATGATAACAAACATTTTTTATTATGGAAGCAAAGCCAAAATCGCGAAAAAATATCAGATGTTCAGTACATTAGGCAAACATAAATGTACTGAACAGCTGATTTTTTTTTCGCAATTTCAGGTTTGTTCCCATAGTAAAAGTTGTTGGTTATCATGAGCACAATTACGTGTTGTATCGTACACTAATTACCAGTCACCCTATATAAGGACGGAGAAAATACCTAGGTACTTCTGACCGACATGTAAGGCATTTTAGAATGATGATGATATAAAAGTATGATATTAGGGGTATTTTGTAGATAATTTTAATCCTGAAAATCAAGAAAGCTTTTACCCTAGACTTTTTAAAGATTAGTCATTTCCACATTATATTTTTACCTATTGTGGAGCACTTTAGTCTTATCGAGCTCAATCGTAAATCCGACAAATGGTAAGTGCTGTAGAAATAATGATGTTTAGGTTTAACCTGAGTAACTACATAATATGCTCACAAAGTCTATATCATCAACCACATACGAAGAAAAATCCCAGGTAAATATGATAAAATATTTATTCTAAGAAATGTCACAATGATGAGACAGAATACTTAAGATTGCACTGAATGTTAACAATATTTTATATTACGTAATTAACGGATTAAATATCAACATTACATTATCCGCTTTAATACTAATGATCACAAGTTTTATCTCGGCGAGATTGTGACATAGATACATCCCAGTCTCAAAGACATCGTAATTAAAATAATATCTAATGGCTTTTTCCCATACTGGCGATAAACTAGACGGCTCAAACGCTCGTACGTCACGTAACATTACAATAACGACACACATACATCGTTATAGGTACGGTTTATAGAACTCGTAATCTTGGAGTTACTTTACCGTGATTAAATTGAGCTCATTTCTGCCCTATAATTTAGCAACTATCAGTGCTATTAACCGTAAAAACGAGGCCGGTCCTAAGAAAGAACCTTGGGGGACGGTTCGATCGGACAACCCTGTCATGACAAGAGATTAGGGTGGGCACGGGCGTGGCAGGCGCACCGCGAAATGTCGCGCCATTTCGCTGATGACGTCACAGGCCGCGCCTGACATTTTCGGATAAAGCAACAAAGCAGCCCTACCTTCCTTCGTCGCTGATAACCGAAAAAGCTTAATAGCTTTCAGAGCTTTTTCGGGTTATTCGCTTCGCATGCTCGCGCTTCTAGCGCGGTGCCTTACCTTGACATTTTGATGTATTACATACACAGACGTATACTATCCAATTCTAGGATTAGTTGTGCTCGTTACAACCTCTAGGGGACGTTGCCATGAATGTTTCCGCTCCGATTATTTGTTGGGTTACCTTTTTATACTAATGATGCAGTTAAACGTTATGTGGTAACAACACAAAGTGGGAAAATAGCTAGCAAGACTGCTTGGCAGACTTTAGTTTTTATTAGCATTCATTAGCTTGGTATTTTCGCGTAATAATCATGTTTGATTAATAAAAACCGTGGAACCTCTTTCAACTGTGCTTTAATTTATTTCCAGCTTGAGATGGGTCAAGCTAACAGCTCCGTAGAAAATGTTATATGGCCGAAACACCATTTAAAAAAGTGTAAAAGGATGTAAACAAAGTCTTTAGAACTTCCTCTATACACCACTATTTTATTACACCACCACTTTTTGCGCTAATTACCGAGTCCCCATGGCCATAGAAGAAAAGAAAAAGAAAGAAAAACAGTTTATTTGCACAAACATGACCCATCTTTCATCACACCCTGGTTACCATCTAGCACAAAAGTAATCGTTAAGACGTATCAAACGAGTCCAAACTCGATGAATTTGTCGTTTAACTACCGAGTTCCTATGGCCACCTTTCGGTTCCATCATCAGATCAGTTCCATGTCATAATAATTTTGCATTGTCATCTGATTTACACACGCATGCAAAATTTCAGCTAAATCGGTAACCGGGAAGTGGATCAGATTTAATTTGCAAGATTTACAGACAAGCAAACATCGGGACAGGTGAAATAAATAAAAGCTTGTACTAAAAATAGAAGCCTTCATCATTTCAAATTAGGTATTTGTTAAACCAACGCGATTTTTCCAGGTGCTTTATCTGAAATTTAGATGTGATGAAACTTTTATTTATGAACTCGGTTTGTATTCATAGTAAGAAATAATAATTACATCTTTAGATCTTGTTTTATTTATTTAAGACCAAAGAGATTTAAGTATATATTTAATGTCTTTGTTTAAGACTCACCGAGAAACAAATAAGTTACTTTTATTTCAATTGTTTTTAAATGGTTTCTCGGCAATATGATTATTTATGGAGCCGTCAGCTTGAGCTTAATTATTTTTATTTGTTAGCTTATACTGTGTCCCGCTGCTGGGCAAAGCCTCTTTAAAGGTCTCTCCCTTCTGCCAAATCTCTCTATCTTGGGCGATGTCTGGCCAAGTCACCCTCGCGAATTTGAATAATACTCTCCGTAACTTAAGTAGTAGATATAGGTGAAAATACACGCAGGCTGAAGTGGGAGTGGACTGACCAGGACCAGGACGACCACCTTTGTCGCGGTCGACCTCCATGGCGACGTCCTCCCTCACGTGTCCAATGAGTAACGATCTTCGCACATCTATTTGCCCGAGTGCATTCGTGCGACGTTAGCAGCCCGATATCCACTTGAGTTATGGAGCGCATTATTTAACATCGATTAATATTGACTTGATTGCCACATTTGAAATCAACTCGTAAGTTTTGTTGTGTAACGTTTCTAGGACACGAAGTATCATTAGGCCACATCATAAACATAGGTCATAGGCAGCCAGATTAACAGAGACAGTGCTGATGACGTCAGTTCGTCACCTGTCTTTTGAACCTCCCTATTCCCATTAGAGGGCTACAATGACTAAAAATGGATGGTATTATGTGAACGAGACAAAGTATTTGTGCGTGTTCATTAATGACCTTTGCATCGAACAAATGAACCTTTGGCACCTTTAGTGCCGCAATGTTTTGGATGACGTAGATTTCAGGTTTGTTTCCGAGCAGGTGTCCAACCTTTGTTGAAGTTGACCGATATGACCCCCGCAGTTCACTTCACAAGATCTTCGCGTAATAGTTCATGATTAGGTTTACGCCCCTGGCTGACTAAGACCGTAGTCGGGAATTTGAAAATAAACTCTCTCCCTTATTATTATGTTTAATAAGAACTTTTGGGTAAACTTTAAACTGATCCTGATGAAATAACGTGTAGCATGTAATTTTATTTAAGTTTCAAATGTTAATAAACTAGCTTTAGCCCGCGGCTTCGCTCGCGTTAAAAACGGGGTAACACGGTTTCCTGATTTAGAATTTTCAAGTTGCGAAAAGTCCCATATAAAATTTCACCCCCTCTTTTGAGGAGTTGGGGGCAGATTCCCAAAAAAAATTATGCACGATTTTTTTGTTAGTCACAAATAGTCCGCATACCAATTTTTAGCTACCTTGAAAATTGCGGAATGCTCCATACAAACTTCCACCCCCCATTTTAGGGAGTGGGGGGTTAGAAAGAGACAAAAAGTAGCCTATGTCACTCTCCATCCCTTCAACTATCTCCACTTAAAAAATCACGTCAATTCGTCGCTCCGTTTTGCCGTGAAAGACGGACAAACAAACAGACACACACACTTTCACATTTATAATATTAAATAAATAAATATATAATATATATAAGTATGGATTAATGCATGAATTACATTAAGGTACTAAAAATAACAAGCAAAGCATACACATAAGCAATATTGGCTAAATACATAGATCGCGTGCAGACTTTTAATATTCTTTATAGCCGACATGGGTCAATAAACTGCTAGGTGATGGCTACTGGCTTATGGCCGCAAGTAAGCTAACCTACAAAATTATTATTATTTATTTATTATTATTCCATTGTCAAATCAAAATGCTAATGACTAATGGTTAGCTCAGACTTTCGAAGTGAAACGAGCTCAGTAAAATAGAGCACTAACAATTGAAATTTCAGCGACTTTTACGCAGCAGCAGACTATCTGACTGACTGATCAACGTCTTTCAGTTGAGTGATAATGTGCGCAGGCGCGAGTCTACTCACGTCTTAGCACAGGTCTTAGTACGACTTTTAGAGACGATGTTTCCTCAGTTCTTCCAGACGTCCGATTTCCAGAGTCTCGGCGTACCAACCTTAGGATGCTAGCATCGGCGATTAGTAGAAATCGTAAATTTGTGCGTTGAATAAAGACTGACCTGCACTGTCTTTGCTTCCACTGTGCAACTCTCTGATAGAGAGATAGTCAGAAATCATTCCACAAAGTCGATCATCTTTCTTGGAAGCAGATTTTACGCAGAGCCGATTTTACGATAAAATGTTAAAACTAAAAGTTCTTTAGAAAATAAGAGACATTATTGGGCAAATGTATTTAATCACTAAGCTTCCAGGCTAAGATGAAGAATAACCTTAAAACTTTCAAGCACCCATTAACGTCATGAATGACTCGACAGTACTTATATGCGAATGGGCTAAAACGACCAAGGGTTTCTTCCGTAATTTCGGATGATTTAATGCGTTGGGATTTGAAAAGATTCTAGCTTGTTTTGGTTAGATAGATCATAAGTATAGACGTCTCCAGAAAATTGGAAGTAATTTAGACAAAGTGTCTTGGCTACATTGCACAAAGCCCGAGAGTTACACAGAAGAATTATTTGATAGATATCGACTGATTGATTGTTGTGGGAGATGGATCACTACAGCCAAAAAAGTTACTTTTAGTAAATGTGATACATTAAATATCATCTAAAAGATTAGCCCATTTATTCCATAATTTTCAATTATTTTTAGGGCAATTACCATCTTTAGTAATCAAAAGATGGTTATTGAGGAGCTCAAAGTCTTAGAAATTCTAGACTAAGGCTACCTGTAAAAATAAGAACGGACAAATTTGTATTGTAAAAAATTGAATTAGAATGTAGTTCAAGGACTTAGAAGTGTGTGGAAAAAGCTCACAGTATCGTCGCAGGTCTGATGCGCAACATTTATATAATTTATATAATAGGTATGTAAATCCTGACCTATGCAGTCTGCGGTGCTAATGCCAGTTCCGTAAATACTTATAAAGACTACCTGGACAATGGAAACCTGATAACTAGTTTAACCTGATAACATTTTTTGTAAACACATATTGCATTAAAATAGTACAAAAGACTTACGAAGCCCGCAACATTTCAACAATCAATTGCGAAAAGAAAGTTCAAGGAGACGAATCGCCGACATACAGTCGATTTATGAATATTTGAAACGATTAATTGATCGCCAGGCGTGAGACTGGCAACAGCCGACGTTTGTATACGTACGTCGCAATATACGACATAAAATAATATTAATATTGGAAACAATCTGCGAGTAACAAGTTCAACCAACGATTGTGCAATGATTGCCTAAGTGATTATGTGAAAATGCACATAACTGCATGTATACGCAAGCGATTATTATGTAAGGTATGATACATCATTCAGTTCAGATATTTAGTGCACGCAAACGAAAACAATAAAAGATATCTGTCAATCTGTCAATGTTACAAACAAGTCACTACACAATAGTCGTTCGTTATACATTGATTTTTCTTTTTCTTTAAGCTGTTGATCCCCGCACGAACGCCGGCGGCGCTATTGTCTTACTATTGTGTCTCTAATTACGCTACTCAAGAAGTTAATTTTAGTTTATATTTTGATTTAGTTTTTAATTGACTATTTTTTTAAATAATGTTTATATACTTGTGACTAAATACACGTGCTAGATACAAGTCAACCAACAACCTATGACAGGGGATCGCAACTGTCTCTTTTTTTTAAACACAGGTTATCTCGTCTCGTAACCTATCTAGAAAAGCAGTACTGCACCCACTAACTAGTCTCAGTAAACGTGTCTAAGAATGTACCATGTAATGTAAGCTTGTTCTAAATTTATCAATAAATTTATTTATTTTCGCGGGAAATTTCGGGCGATAGGGGTAGAATATACTCGTCATATAAGTACATATAATGAGACTGTGCGAAGCAATTTTAAAGCCACGTGCTAGCACTCACTCTGCAATGACTTTTTCAAAAGAGTCGAGCAGTGTATGCAACATTTAGTAGGACTATGTCGTGTATGCGAGAGCCAGGAATAGGGCTAGAATCTTTAATAACAGTACAAAGTATGTGTTCATATTACGAAGTGTAGAATAAATTATAAATATAGTATACAGGTTTCAGATTATTCTTTTTGTTTTTTGAGGTGGGAAATCATCCAATGACTTATGACTTCTCTCGCTCTACGGTGGGGCGTGTGTGTGTCAGACTTTTACTTACTAAAACCACACCTGTCCTTCGGTTGCCTTTGCGTCCGGGGACCGCGAATTTCCTTTTCAATTCCGCAACTTTTTTTTTAAGGTGGGAAAATCATCTAATGACAAATCCCGCTCTTGGGCGGAGCACGAGATACTGTAACACTTTTACTGACTAAAAACCCACTCCTGTTCCTTCTTTGCCTTCGTCCCAGGGCCCCGGGTTTGAGTTTCACACTACTCGTGGCCCCAGTAGGCTTCGACCCTGCTGGGCCCCTACGATTTGCTGACATCTCCCTGAGGCGCGCGTGGAACAGTTCGCGCCGTCGATGACTTGGGCTCGGTCCGGACGGTTACCGGACGGTCGGACGGCGAGCCACCCATTGCTCGCCATCCGCAAGCCTGCGCTTACGGCGCGGTGGCCGGAAATCGGGATCGGAATCCCGGCGGCGGTTGGGGCGTGAGGACCGTTGCCTCACGCGATCGGCCGCCTCCTTTGCTAGCATTACTGCTTCGCAGAAGGCGACCGCCTGCCACTCCTCTTCGCTCCGGACCATGGCCCGTACCAAGGCTCGGCGCGAGAGATTGCCGACGCCGATCGCCCCGCCGACACGGCGTTGCTCTGCCCAAGCGGGGCACACCTCCACCGTGTCCTCCGGGCGATCCACACAGTGGCGACACCCGGGTGTCACTTCCACACGAATCCGGTGCAGGGACTTCCCGAACTTACCGTGTTCGGTGAAAACCTGCGTCAAGCGGAAGGTGAGGACGCCGTGAGGTCTTTCCAACCACGCCTCAAAGAAGGGACTTACCGCCATAATTGTGGCGTGCCCATTCCGCGACTTTAGAAATTTCGCGGCCCCAGCGGGCATCGACCCTGTTGGGCCCCTACGGTTTTGCTGACATCTCTTTGAGGCGCACTTTGAATACTACCCACCGGAAGGCAATCTACCTATTTCTTCGTTGTCCGCAAGCCGGCGCCTACCGTAGCATGAGCATGTCAGTTCCCTCATGCGTGCACGGCAAAGCTCCGCCCAAGCGGGGTATACTCCACCGCGTAGGTTTTCAGGTTAAAGTCGAGTTTGACAACATAAACAATTATCAATCCTTAATAATTCAGAAATCGGGAGTTAATTTAGCTACCTTTAAATGAATCAAAAATATGTATATATATTTAAAATATTTGAGAAATTCATTTAAAAAAGAATAAAATGGCTACATAGAAAAAAATAATATATTATATAATGAGCAAAAAGGATTTCGCGAAGGTAAGACTATAAATATGGCAATTTATGACTTTATTTACACTGTATTGACAAAAGTAGTTAAAAAAACACCTGTATGTGCTATCTTCTGCGATATGACTCAAGCATTTGACTACGTAAATCATGATCTTAATTAAAAAACTTGACGCATATGGCATTAGAGGCAATGTCCTTAATTTATTTGAATCTTATTTAAGAAATAGAAAACAAAAGACGGAAATTACTAGAATTAATACGAACACTAAAAAGGAAGAGATGTACTTTTTCAGAGGAACGTCTCACTACTTTTGGTGTTCCACAAGGAAGTGTATTGGGACCTCCACTTTTTACACTATATATAAATGACTTGCCAAAATCAATTTCACACCCTATGACCTTATTTGCAGATGATAGCACAGTGACAATTTCTAATAATAACAGTGACATGATCCAATATAAACTTGACATTCGCAATACTCTGACATAAATAATAAAATGGTTAGATGACAATAATTTAAAAATTAATTTAGATAAAACTAAAATCATACATTTTAGTCAACGTTTGACTAGAGAAAATATGGACATAAATATAGATAATAAAACTATTGAAATCGTAAATAATACTAAATTCTTTGGACTAATGATTGATAAAAGACTTGACTGGAAATCGCAAATAGAGTACCTTTGTAAAAAAAATTGTAGTTCTGCATTTGCTTTGCACTCTCTAGCTGCAGTTGTGAATGTAGATACCTTGATTACAGCCTACCATGGCATAGCTGCGTCTCACCTAAGATACGGCATTATATTTTGGGGAAATCTACCGACGCTAACACGGCATTCAAGGCCCAAAAGAGATGCATTAGATCTATGTTTGGATTAAAAACGGTTGATACATGTAAACCATATTTTAAAAAGTACAAAATACTAACTCTTCCATGTCTGTACATTCTGGAAACCGCAATGTTTGTTAAAACAAACCCAAAACTGTTTCCACGTCTAGAAGATGCCGACCGCGTAGCAGAAGAGATATGACGATTCTACGCATCTATCCAGCAAAAACGGCTCTAATGCGCAAAAGTATCGTCTGCATGGCTCCTACTATATTTAACGTATTGCCTAAACGATGTAAAGAGTTAAATAATAGTGCATTCAAGCGTAAATTAAAAACGTTTCTTATGCAAAAAGCATATTATAGTGTCTCCGAATTTCTAGCCGAAAAAAGTTTTTTATACTTAATTAATATTTTTCTTGACACTAAATGCTTGTGGTTGTGATTTTGACATGGTTCTTGTATTTTTGACAGTCTTATAATTTTGAAATTTATATTGTAATTTGGAAATTTATATTGTAATTTTGACATTTATATGATAATGTTGACATTTATATTGTAATTTGGAAATTTATATTGTAATTTTGACATTTATATGATAATGTTGACATTTATATTGTAATTTTGACATTCAAATATGATAATGTTGACATTTATATAGTTATTTTGACATTTATATTATAATTTTGACATGTTTAATCCCATATTTTGACATCTTGTTATTGACATCAATGTTGTAAATTTTGACAAAAATCTGTTAATTTTGACTTATAGTTTGTAACTTTGACATAAATCTTCTAATTTTGACATAATATATTTTGTATCTTTGACATCTGTTCTTGTATTGGTGTGACATTACTGTTTTTAATTAATTTTGAATGTTGACATGATAAGATATAAATAACTTCGAATTAAATGGTCTCTAAGTTTTATAGTAAGTGAAATCCTAGGTATTTTTATGTGTGAAGATCTATTATTATTATTTTTAGTTTTCAATGTTATAAATATTTGTACGCCGACACTTACGGCTAAACATAACTGGACTCAAACAACAAATCTCAATCTTGCATGCTACTGTATGTATACAATGTTACAAATAAAGAATATCTTATCTTATCATATCTTATCTTATAAATGAATACGAAAAAATATTGTTTTGTTTTCAGTTATGTATCTGGTATTCTGGTTTAAACTATGTTCAAAGTATTTTTTAAGTCACAAAGTAAAGATGTTAACATAAAACTTACTCCTACCATTGATTTTGCAGCATGAATTGCTATGTTAGGCAATAATTTTAAAATATTGAACTTACCAAACCTTGAGAACATAACAACCATATTAAAGTGCTTGAGTGAAAAAAAAAAAAAAATAAGTGCAGTTTGAAATAATAAAAAAAAGTTATGTCTGATATAGGAAAAAACTATTTTTCTAAAGTATTTAAACATTTTTTAAAGTAAGGAATAGTATTTATGTAACAACAAGTTTTCTGTTTTCAGATTTATTCCTTTATTTGTGATATAAGACATTGCTTTATGACAAATTTCAGGATTTTAGGTCAACGGGAAGTACACTTGGTTCCCTTGAGTGTCGAAATATACGTTTTTTTGCGACATAAACAGCCATATATTTTTTTTCTGTTAATTTAGAAGTTTTATTTTTTCACAGCTTCAAGAGACCGCAGACCTAAGTATATGTTTTTAATTTCAACTATATACGTCCATGCGTTCCCGAGATATAGGGTCTTGACACACAGACGGGCGGGCGGGCAACAAAGTGATCCTATAAGGGTTCCGTTTTTCCTTTTGAGGTACATAACCCTAAAAAAGTATAGACATGTGTGGAAACTGGGAGGCCTTCGCCCAGCAGTGGGACATAATGGGCTAACTACTACTACCGCTATAATTGTTTGTTGCATGAATAGTAATATCATACTTAGCTGAATGTCATCATACAAAGGTTCATATGGATATTTTAAAATATAAGGCAGTTCCCATGTATTAAGTTCTTTACTATAAAATAGATTTTTACAACATGAATAGGCAAATTCCCATCTCCAGGCCCCGGGAAAAACAAAAATCAAGGTAAAATATTCGTTTTAAAAATTCCAATAAGATTCTTCTAATATATAGTTTAATATTCTATAGAAATTAAGTTTTAGTGTTGTAGGATGCCTGTAGGCATGACAACCAAGACTCATGTTAGTGTAAGCATGACATGTTTGCACACCACTTGTTATTATATCAATAATATTATAAGTCCAATTTGTGAAAATGAAAATATTTTACAACAATTTTATTAACAAATATATGTATGGCCTACAAATATTTGTCACAGGTCTGGGTGTCTTGTCTATGTGAGTTTACATATTTATTAATGCATCCACAATACAGAAGTAATTCCTAGTGAGGGGAATAGCTTTTATTTCAATTTAAAAAAGAAAAGATTTTTCAGAAATTGGATATTCTTATTTGAATTCCTATAGACTTGTTAGTCATAATCCTATAGATATGTTGTCCCTTTTTCTTCTAAAGCAGGACTTGTGCTATCATCACCTAGTAAACTCTTCATAAAAATATGACTCAAGAAATAAAAATATAGATAAAACTGGTGGGAAACCAGAAGTTTAAGACATCAAAGAAATTAATTGGATGTATAAATAATCTCAATAAATAGGCAAAGAAATACTTACCACTTGGTTGTTACCTATTACAAAACCCAGCAATGAGGACATGTTTCTTGTAGAGGAGAACTGATTATTGGAAAATAACTCTGCACTTAAAGCTAACAAAAAATTCCAATCCAAGGACACAACAAAATGAAGTTCCACAAAAGAATATACTAGAGGTTATTGGATAGAGAGAAGACTGAAAATAATCTAATGTGAAATTAGTTAGGTAGGCTGATAAGGATAATTTTAATTATCATTTCTCACCACTTTAATTATGTTGAGTTTGATCATACATAGGTATAAGTTGGTTTTTAACATTAAACACAAACTTTTTTTTTAAATAATTATCTGACTAATAAAATATTATATAAATCACACAAAGAGTTAAAATGATAGTTAAACAGGTAGATGATAAAAATACAAGTGGGTAATCTTGATATTATAATAAAGTTGTCTGTAGTATTATCAGATAACTGGCTATAGTGCAACTATTTCTGTTATTAGTTAGCAGTAAAATATTCAATGTTTGAAATTCATTAAATTGTACCTATTTGTTATTATTTACATTCAACACCATTCTTCTGATGTGGAGCAATACTTAATTATTCGATAGTGCAAACTTACGTTTAGTATAGGAACTGTAATATTCTTACATCATTGGGAACCTTATAATCTCTAATAGATAACACTATAATCATTTAAATACATAAAATGATTCAAAGTGAAAGTACCAAAGCAAAAGTTGACATCATTCAACGAAATAACCAACACTAGATATTGAGAAATAAATACATACATGTGAATGATCCTGGGGATAATCTGGACACCTCTGCACGTACCACATAAATTTCTTCAGAAACAGAGGACTCTATTCGTATTTCCTTGTTAGAATTTAATAAACTCAACTTTATCCACTATTCACCGCAAGTCAGAAATCTGACGACCGACCGCACTGAACTAAATAAAGTAGAAGGGATTGGATTGATGATTGGGAAGCCCGATTGCTCGAAGCAACAAAATCATTTTTTTCTCATTATTTTTGGCTCAAAAAACACAGTGTCGAGACAGTTAAACCAATTACTAAAGTTGCCAAGGTACTTATATTAATTCGCCATCATTATTTTGTATTTTATGAAAATAGATATATTTATTTAAGAAAAAAATCTTAGACTGTGTCATAAAAGATTCAAGTACTTTTCAAGAACTGCTAATCAAGTCATAAAAATATCAAGAACCCCTACATTATATTAAATTGTTTGAGGAAATTAGTCAAATTAGTTTTAATTTTCCATTATTCACCACAAAATGGTTTGTGCTTGCAGCATTAAGGTTCTACTGTCATTTTCTTTTTCAAATATAGTGTGCTCAATATATCGCCATGAACTATTTTAAAGTGATTAGCATAGCATAGCATATTCAGCCTTTTAATGTTCCCACTGCTGGGACTGAGGCCTCCTCTCTCTAGGAGAGGGAATGGGCCGTAATCCACCACGCGGGCCCAGTGCGGGTTGGTGGATGTCACATGTCTTCGAATTTTTGGTTCTAGGACATGCCGGTTTCCTCATGATGTTTTCCTTCACCGTTTTGAGTAAAGTTAAAGTGATTATGTCATGTATTTTATGTTTATGTGTCTTTTGCAAATTATATTTACAGTTTGTATAATTTGTTACTGAGCGCTCAACTCTGTACACACGTCTCTTAGCATAATCAGGTCACTGGTCGATAGCTTGTTGATCACGCGGTGTCTACGATCATGTTTATAATTTTTATTTTATTCGAATTCGAATGAAGTCCAGCGGCTATTTTTCTGAATATTGTGATTATATAAAGTTATAGTTTTGTAACTCAAGTGTGCACACAACTGGGCAGTATGTGGAATCATTAAAACAAGGGCGATCTTGGTAAAATAGAGTTGAGAATTTTATTGTAGTGTTGACTATTCCAGTGAAACTTGCCAAGAAGTTTGACTCTATTCATTTGTTGCCCAATACTGCACAAACATTAGAAAATATGAAAGATAATATTTTTAACTTATTCTATCACGCAAGAAAACATAGACGTAAGACTAGGTAATATGTTTGAAAGATTAAAGCCTTTCTTTAAAGGTAAATGAAAAAAAATATGTCATCTATCTATTTCTATGATCTGCCTCTGCTTAGTCTGTGATCTTCCCAGTGCAGCGTTCTGAAATTCCGAATGCGATAAAAGTGATTACATATGTCGCGAATCCGACCAAATTTAGTAGTCAACTAGTCACAATATAAATTTATGGGCTATTGAGTAATAATTGTGACGTTGCGCGTTGGTCGGATTCGCAATATTATCACTTTTGATCTCAGAACGCAGGCGCAGGGCTTGTCAAAAATGACAACGTAAAGCTTGTGAAGGAACGAGTCCCATGTATACTCTCAGTACCTATACTATAGTAGTCTTTGGTATACTCTTTGAGTCTATCCACAGAGTACATTGAATATAGGGGTAGTCTATCTATTTGCCCTCCCTAGTCTGTGAGTCTGTCCGGATCTCTGTTTTTATTTACCACTTGCTGTTTTATTCCATCACAGTAAACTATAATTTTATTCTATAGTTAATACTTCTAGTTACCTTGGAATAAGTATCTTGTTAAAAATGAGCACAATGAATATATCTATAGAGAAAAAAAGATCGGATTGTGCAGCCTTACCCAAAGGTTGGCAAAGGGAAGAAGTTCTCAGGAAGACGGGCTTATCGGCCGGAAAAGTTGATGTTTACTATTACAGGTACAAATATATAACATTTTAAAAGCGTCATGTATATAAATTGTTTCAGTAATTTTCAAAATTCAGTTGAAAAAAGTATTGAAGACCTCAGTGTTTCATTCAGTACTTTTTAAAACTTGTTACACATGAATGATTAATCCCCAGTTTAAAATTGTACTTTATATGGATCGTAACATGTTAAAAATAACTGATCCTGTCCAACAAGAACTATAATTAGCATGTTCACTGTCATATACCTAAACAAACATGGTCTTAGGTTATGAAATAGAATTAAATATTCACATAACTGACTGTCAACTTTAAAAACTTAGTGTAAGCTATAACATAATAATCAACTGGTCAGTTAACATGGCTAATAAATGGTCTAACTTAACATTTACATACCCATCACTAAATCAGGGATTAACCGATGCTAATGCACACCAGCTCTTGGCAGACTGGTCCACAGTGACAATAAACTTTTCTGTAGCCCAACAGGTAAAAAGTTTCGCAGTAAGGCTGAGCTAGTTCGTTATCTGGGTGATAGTATGGACCTGTCGTGTTTCGACTTTCAGCAGGGTCAGATAAACACTATGCTGCTGTGCAAGGCCAAGAAAGCACGCGCGCAGTTTGACTACAGGTTCCCATTGGTGTCATAACTTCTTCCACTTGTGTTGTGATCATTAGTGCAGTCCTGCTTTGTGTACCATTTGTATTTATAATGCTATCCGATAGAGCTTGTAATAAGTGTGCCTAGGTTTAGTGTTGCTCTTAGTGTGTGAACAATGATTATGTTTGGTTTTCTTTGGTTTTGAAACATAATCAGTGTTGTTTGTCCCAGTAGTTGTTGTTTAGTCATCACACCAGATATGCACCGCTTCACACAAAGCAGTTTTAGTACCTGTTCATATGTTAACTAAACTCCTTGTATAAGCTTAGGCTTTTAGTGCTTATCATTTCATAGATCATTGCCATTATCACATCACACCTTGCAGCTTTGCTAATTAAAATGGAATAAATAAGACATATGGCAATAGAAAGGGTGCTGTCCTATCAACTACCTGCAGTATGAATTTTCAGTTTTCAATATGTCTTATTGAAAAACAGTTCATTTTGCAGGGAGCTTACGAAATTCTTTTGATAATTTTAAAGCATAATGCTTTTTACACCATTTTATTTTCTCACATAAAACTGCCTTGCTTGCTACACTTTGCACAAAGCAGTATGTATACTATGTTTTAGTGTGTGTTGGTGGTAAGTGATAACTGTAGAACATTGATTTGAGTTTTGTGTTTTTCTTGTTGTGAATTAATATTATTTGTCTATTTATGCTTAACCCTAGAAAGATAATCTACGTCTTTGAGACGCACGACCGACACAAATATTGCTATCTCTTTTTTATTTCGCATCGTAGCGCTCTGTCCTTCTAGGTTATCCCAGTGGCCGGGCAGACCTTACGCGAGACGGCTGTGTCGCCCTGGTAAGTACAATAATTACGTAGATACAGGGATAGCGTACGTTCGAGAGACGTATGATTATCCTTTGTGTAACTTTTGAACCTCATTCCCTGTAGTAATAGTTCTATTTATTTATCGTTTTATTTTTATTTTAGGTGATTTTGGTAATCTATTGCAATAGCTGGACGCAGAGCCCTTGATTATAACCAAATTGAAAAAATATTGGAGAACAGTGAAGATGAGATTCCTGTTGTTGGATCTTCGATGTTCTGCTATGATGGGCCGTTGACTCTTGTGTCCTACAAACCCAAACCATCAAAGATGGTATATTTATTATCATCTTGCGACGAAACAGGTACGATCAATCAAAGGACAGGCAAACCTGAGATGATAATGTACTACAACCAGACAAAAGGCGGAGTTGACATTTTTGACCAAATGTGCTCGTCTATGTCATGTTCGAGAAAGACCAACAGGTGGCCTATGGCAGTTTTTTATGGTATGATGAATATATCGTTTGTGAATTCTTATGTCATATACTGTCATAATATGATAGCTAACAATGATAAGCCTCTAAGTCGCAGAAATTATATGAAAAAGCTGAGCACAGAACTTATATCACCTTGGATGGAGAAAAGGTTAGAAGCTCCTACTCTTAAAAGACATGTCCGTGTAAATATCCAAGAGTTGCTACCAAAAACTAATACTTTAGATAATAATGAAGAACCAGTAAACAAAAAGAAGAGATATTGTGCGTATTGTCCGTCAAAAATAAGAAGGATGTCGAAAATTACATGTTATAAATGCAATAAAAGCATTTGTGGTGAACACAAAACTGATATATGTCAAGGCTGTATCTAAATGTGATTTAAACTTAAAACTTGTTGATTTTTTATATGAAGCTCTTAATTAGTCCTTATTCTATAATATTAAGTAAAAAAAAATGTGATTTTAAACTTAAGATTAACATAATTACTCAACAAAGGAAGACTTAATATTTTTTAGTTATTTTGTAAGAGGTTTACAAAATTTCGTTATGTTTTTAAATTATATTCATTTTCTAATTGTAATTATGTTTTTATTTGTCGTAGGAAACCCTAAACTAATGATTTAATAACTTTTTAAAAGGTTATTTATGGAAACTTGTCCCATATGCACTTATAAATGCGAATACGTCTCAAAGACGTATGATTATCTTTACCGTAGGTCAAAATAAGATTATCTTTCTAGGGTTAAGTTTCATTAATTTACTATACCATGCACCAATTCAACAAATCTTTCTTAAAACTATATTTTTGTAACAAAAAATATTCCAAGGTAAGGTGTGTGATGAGAAGAATACCATTGAGTGTTTATACTAACATAGAAGCTAATTAAATGTTCAAAGAATTTTACATTACTCAGCGACTAATGGAGAAGTTTCATGATGTTGATTTTATATTTAACAAAATAGAATTAAAATATAGACTAATACTAATAAATCACTGAAGACTTATTTGAAATTCATCAATACATGACAGAATTTGATTAATTAAGTTTATGAACAACAATTGCTGTTTCTCACTGGAGGGTGTCGTCATTTGACCTAGATGAGATTGTGTCACACTATAATCACTCAAATACACAAGAGTTTTTAAGACACGTGTCAGCTCTCACACCTGGCTTGTTTAAAAAAGATATTTTAATGATTCATGAAAGAATCATTAAAATATCTTTTTAATCTTCATTATATTGTACTTAATTTTTTAATAATTCATTTAAAATTAGAAACTTCTCTATTGCCAATCACTTGAACTTTGCATAAAACCCTATCATCATTTATGCACATTCTTTCATGTTTATAAATGAGAATAAAAACTCACTGTTATGACATGACCCTTTTTAATACTATCATCACTTCTGCGCTAATTCGTAGCCATTACATACATACATACATTCTTTTACCATATCACTCTTTCCTAAACATAGGGAATACACCCAACAATTTTTCATTTGAAGGTGGTAGTAGTGAGTGTGTTAAAACATTGTTTTGAAGCATGTTCCAGCAACTTTCATGTAGCATGACAGAGTGCTGTCCTGAAAATACTTCAATATTTTTGTTTTCTTTCTTTTTATTATTTTCCCTTTAATTTTTGTTTATAGTAATACAAAAAAACTTTGAAAAACATTGTAATGTTATCAATATTACATATATAGAAGAAATATAAATCCCATCAATAAATTCAGCACAAATTACACCTTAATTTCTTCAAATCTGAACAAATTTTTCATTGATATTTTTTGATACAGGGGAGTCCGCTCGGATGCGTCATTGGTACCTCCTATTCGTCAGACAGCGTCAATTTTCAAACAGCCAGTCACTGTGTATAAGACACAGGAAAGCAAAGTTAAAACCGACCTGAAACATGGAACACAAGAGAAACCTAAACAGTTGTTCTGGGAAAAGAGACTAGAAGTAAGTAGACAATTTTATTGTAGAAGAAGGGGAGCAGAATGGTCATACAATGTGTTCCAAATAAGAATAGGATCAATTGCCAGGTAGTGACGTCACGTCATACTGTCAAATCGAAGAATTATTATGATAAGCAAAACAAGAAATTTTTACAATTTAATTTATTTACGATCTGTGAACGAAAATAGTTTAATCAGAATCCAATTCTTCAATTTTACTCATCTCGGAGTTCTTCAATTTTGCCCAATTTCTTGCGATTTGACAGTATGATGTGACGTCACAACATGGCAATCGATCCTATTCTTATTTGGAACGCATTGTACCTTCATAGAGAGCGCAAGACAAAACAGAATAATTGTCCGTGTCGCACGGAGC
Organism: Mythimna impura; assembly: GCA_905147345.3. Lineage (NCBI taxonomy): Eukaryota > Metazoa > Arthropoda > Insecta > Lepidoptera > Noctuidae > Mythimna > Mythimna impura. The sequence continues at coordinate 17,310,182 of LR990356.1, read as the reverse complement.
TGATATTGTATGGTCTATAGATAGTTGTTCCGGGTTTGTGTACCTTGTCAATGTGAATTTACAAGTTTGGGACAGCACGATACAGGAGTAGTGTGGGGCAAAGTTTAATATAAAAAAAGAATTTAAATTCACGAATTTAGCACCTGTTTCCCCATCCCAAGTTTCGTATCTCTTCATCATATTGATGAAGCTGTTCCCCGCGGTTTCACCAACGTAATTGGTTACTGCTCCGCTCATATTGGTCGTAGCGTGATTTTATATTACTGAATACACATTCACTAAAGGGCCTATTACACCATTCGATATTCAGACAGTTTTAGTCTATGTTTCGACGTATCGCGTAGTGTAATAAGAGTTAGACCGGTCTTACTCGGAACAAAAAAATAAGACAGTCTGAATATCGTGTGCTGAATATCGCGTAGTGTAATAGGCCCTTAACACGCACTGTTTACACAACATAGTCATTCTTTTTAAATGGGTTATCCAACACGAAATCATTTTTTTTAAATTAAACCTAGTCGTTTCTGATATTAGCGTGTTATAACAAACTCTTTAGTTTTATAACATTACTACCTGCTGCCAGCGACTTCACCCGCGTGAAAGTAGAAAATTGTCCCAAGGGAACATTATGTACTCATGGGACAAAAAGTGTGTGTATTCTATGTGATATTCTAGAACATGTTTTACCCGTGTAGTTACTCATGGGCCAAAAAGTGTGTGTTTTCTAGAACATGTTTTACCCGTGTGCCAAATTTCTTCTAAATCCATTTGGTTGTTCTAGCGTAAAAAAAAAATAACAAACCTGCACACTCCCTAACTTTCGCCTTTATAATAGGTACTGGTCTAACTAGCGACCCCACTCAGCTTCGTACGGTTGTTACAAATCTTTGAAATTTCGGCTTCTCTATTCTATTATGCATGTACTATGACTGGCCGGTTGGTCTAGTGGTTAGTGACCCTGACCGCTATGCCGGAGGTCGTGGGTTCGATTCCCACCCGGGACAAATGTTTGTGTGATGAGTACGATCATTTGTTCTGTGTCTGGGTGTAATTTATCTATATTATGTATGTATTTAAAAATATATAAGTATATCAGTTGTCTAGTACTCATAACACAAGCTCTGCTTAGCTTGGGACTAGACGGCGTTATGTGATAGTTGTGGAGTATTATTATTATTCCATTTATTTATTTTATATGTAACATGTTCATTACATTTTTAAATATTTCTTTAAAAAAATACATAAAAAAAATGAACATTTAAAAGTATAAATAGTAGCCCACCGACATCGGGAACAGGGTCCAAGCTACCGGCGGTCAGGGCTCCTGAGAGAGGAATCCCCTAAAAATGCGCACCGTGTTCAGGAGTACCTACTGCTTTCTGGATCAAGCCCTTGATCCAGCTACCTAACGAGAGCCTCCTCAGGTGTTGTTCGAGGCTCTTGGCTATTAAGCCATTGGCCGTTACGACTATCGGCACAATGATTGCTGTATCCACTTCCCACATGTCGACAACCTCGCGAGCTGAGTCAAGATACTTAGTTTGCTTATCTTTCTCAGTTTTCACGAGGTTCTCGTCATGAGGGACCGCTATATCAACAATCATTGTGCGACGCTCTAGTCGATCTATCACCACTATATCAGGTTTATTGGCAACATTAGTCCTGTCAGTGATAATAGATCGATCCGAATATAATGTGATATTGCCATACATGCATTCGAGAACTGGGTGGGGCACATACCTATAGTACGGTACTTCTGATTCCACAAGAATGTATTTAAGAGCAAGTTGCTGGTGTATAATTCTGGCTACGAGGTTGAGTCTATGCAAATAACCTCCGTTAGCTAGATGACACCCAGAAATAATGTGTCGGATTGATTCCCCGGACCGGTGGCATGCCCGACAGATGTCAACTGTACCGTCCTTCACAATGTATTTCCGGTAGTTGTTCGTCATCATAACTTCGTCCATAATCGCAAAGACAAACCCTACGGTTTCCTCGCAGAGGTCACCGAAATGCAGCCAAGCTAGAAACGCTAAAAGGTCTACATCGGGCCCATGTAAGGCATGGCAAAAGCGTCTCACTTCAACCGGTAACCTAAGCCAGAACCCTCCAGCAGAGTGCTGAGAGGGTTCAAGGCTAGGCAAAACCACAGTGGACCCAGACTGTCACCCTGGAATACGCCACGCTCAATCCATATCGGTTCGCTGTTCTTCCGAATTTGTCGACATCCCGGATAGTGAAGGACTGTTTTCCACTGCCCCACACATGACATCAGGAAGGTGTGCAGAGTTACATCAACTTTATACAGTTCTAGCACCCACATGAGCCATGTATGAGGAACAGAGTCATTTATAATCTATCCAACAGATTCTTTCGAGAACGTCGAACCTGTTGGCTAATATACATATTGATGAGGAGCAGCTCCTTAGTACCGCAGGACCCAATCCTACATTCGTTCTGAGAGGCAGACATGATAGAATTTGTCTCAATATGACTAAGTATTGATTTTGGCTCTCAGAATGGATGTAAGAACTTTAAAGACCGTCGGCAAACACCTGATCGGTCTATAATTTTTGGGTTCCGTAGTACTACTTACCTGATTTATGGAGCAGGTGGGATATTACTGTCATTAGAAACTGGGGCAGCGACCCTGACTCTAAGGCAGACTGGAACTGAGATGCCAAGCAAGCGACCTTTGGAATCATTTAAGCCAGAAATTGTGCAGCCCGTCTGGCCCAGATTTCCAGTTAGGCATCGGACGAACTGCATGGGCTACATCTAATGCTTATTGCCCCCATTTCTGGTAAAAGATCGCTTGCGCGCTGGACCTCTCGAATCCAAATGATGGATGGTGTCCATCGTATGCGCTGCACACTTCTACCGGCGGGGGGGTTCCTATCAGAGGCCGGCGGGCCTCGAGGTCCCAAGCTGGCTGCAGGTCGGCCTCTTCCCCAGGCGCAGGTGGTGGTGTCGTCGGCGGCGATAAGTATTCGTCGCTCGAGCTCAACGCAACTGCAGCGACCGGAATCTCTGGTCTTAAGGTTGGCGGCTGCGAGGCGGAGCTGAGCGACGAACCCAAGATGTTGGGTGTGTGGATAAGCGTTTCGCCCGGCTTCTAGTCAGCATTTCAATCTATTGTTCTTGCATAGCCATGTTGTCCTTTGAACACTAGGTATCTGATAATTTCACAGATAATGTTGGAGGTAGTCGTGGTGGTTGACCGATTTTGCTTCTTTTTACACGACTGCCCCAAAAAAGGAGTGTTATTTCTTATAGTTTTTGGGTGGATGGACATTTTAATTGGGTTATTGTGAATAAATTTATCGAAAAAAAATTGCAGTGAAAACAATTTCTTGACAGCCGGGCCACAGATTATTATTATTACTATATACCTAATCCTTTCTCATGATTCACTCTGTGTATTGGTGAAAACCACATGAAAATCTGTTAACACAGATTTTCGTGTAGTTTTCGCCAATAGTAGTTTTTGAGTTTATCAACGCGAACATACAGACAGACGCGTTGGTGGACTTTTTTTATAATAATGAGGAAGTATAGCTATTGCCAATAGGTTTTGCCCCAATTTTGAATTCATCTTATCTGACACACAGTTCAATCTATGCACTGAAACATGGTAATTTCTTTGTGATTAACCGAGTCTTTAAATCTTCTTTCAGGGATTAACAGCGTGTGACGCGGATGGAGTGAGGGGTACCACATCTCTACCTAAATACATCAAGCCCTTGGGCCCTTATAACTCAGATGCCACCATCATCCAGTCACTGGCTACAGCTCTGCATGTTTCTTCACAACCTATTACAGGTAAATAGCAGAACAAAATTCAAAGGGTTTAAATATTGCATACTTAAATTTAAACCCTTACGCGCAAAGTCAGCTTTTTGCAGTCTCTGCCAGGACTACAAAAAGCATTCTTGAAGGTGTTGCCAATTTGCTACCGTAAAATACACATTTGCGTTATCATTTTAGGGTATTTAAATTATTAATAATAAAGTCTTGCACTATTTTTATATTTTAATGCTTTTCTAAAGTGCAATAATATTTCACTTTACTATTTCCAGGTCAAACCGGTTCAAAGCAATCTATTCTCGAGAACCCGGGTGTTTTTTTAAACCCTGAACAGCCGCTGATTGCGGCTGTGACCATCACCAAGGATGATGTGAGACGTCAGGAGGAGCGCGTACGGCGCGCGCGCCAGCGCCTGCAGGCGGCGCTCGCGGTTGCATAGGGTCACGCCGGCGGCGGGGAGGCCAGCGCTGACCCCGTCGCCGTCACGGATTTATCAGTCTCGTCCCGGTTGTCGGACACAGCTGACACCTCTCCGAAACCCTCGTCGACCGATATGAACGTAGATAATAATGAATGAATATTTTATTGGCGTCTATCCTCTCTTTGTGTTTAGAAAACGGAGAGGGAGGCCTCTGTACAGCAGTAAAAAATAAGCTAAATTAGGTTTTAGATGCAAGAGAATCTCAACACAAGTTCTCTGTTTAGGGTTTTAAGGTAATCGCCAAACCGCAACCTTACGGACTCCTCGCAATCAATAAAGTTTTTGATCGCTGCAGACGCAGGACGCGTCGGCGTGTACCCGTACCTAAAAATTCATAATAAATTACTGAGCGCCACTGTGGTACACGCCAAGACGCTGAACGCTGGGCGCCGGCGATTTGGTCTTACCTTTCTACATGTAAGAAAATTCCGTTTTTATGGACTTCTTTTAGTCCATGTAGAAAGAAGTTGGCACTGCCATTATACGTAAGTGAAGTAATATATGCATCGATTTGACGATAAATATTGTAAAAAATAGGTTTCTTCAGTTATATAATAGCCTGTAGGTTTTTGTGGTGTCTACGGTAATTGTGAGAAATTATAAGGTACACCCCACGGATCTTGGTGTCAGAAGTTAGCTGAATATTAATAGTCTTTGTGTGTAATTTCTTCGGAAGCTGAAGAAATGCCTGAAATTTTAGAGCTCCTGTTTAAAGAGGCGAGTTAAATTCACCTTTTTGAAGTTCCGTTAAAATAAAGAATTTTAAAACTACAGGCAGCAGATCTCATCACACACAAGGATCCGTGAGTTGGACCGTTAGGTTGTGCTGTGTGACCTTTGAATTTTAAGGCAGAAGAAAGAAGTAGCAATTGTAAGTGTGTGCAGAGGTTGTTCTGACTGCTATCAAAAATAATGTTGCTTCTGCATGATTTTTTGTCAGTATCAGTTAGGGATTGCAATCCCGTAGTTGCCGTCATAATATGGTATGACTACGTACTGGATCCGGTGACATCGACGCGACCGGATCCGGATCGGTAGATGTATTGCAATCCCAATACCAACATAGCCCCGGTTGTGCCTCTAGAGCCAAAATCGCCAATCAAAATAGGATCTACAGTACAAAACACAATGAATGGATTTACAATAATCATACATTTACATCCATCTAAGTATAAGAACTTGTACATTTAATCAAAAATTTCTCGTTAAATATGTAATATTTTATGCTAATTATTTAATTAAGTGAAAAATAATTTTGTATTGTATCAATAAAACTATTTTATAACTTGTGATATCGTGTTTAATTTACTATTAAAGATAACAGAAAGTGATAGAAGTGCGATGTTACACTAATTTGATAAAAAATATATTCACAACCATACATAATTCAAAAACAAAATTTGATTTATGTTGCTTTGTTCAACCTTTTTTTTTGTTTAACCTATTGTAAATAATGTGAAATAAACCAATGGATGACAAAAAAATAATGTGTTGACTGTGAATAAAATAATTTATTAGATCATGTTCACAGTATTACAAAAAAATTATAAACATGATATCTATATTATTAAAAATGTTGAGCTCAAAGCGTTTACAAGTCCAATTTTTAGCAAAAGTTAATATTAGAAATATGCTGGCAAATCTGTCATTTGCAATTTGTATCTCGCAGTTAAAAGTACCTATGTAATGTCTTTGGTCTAGTGTGGCAATGATGAACATTTAAAAAGCTTAAAATGGCACAAACTTTTATGGCGACTATTTCAAAATGGACGGCTGCTATGTGTATAAATCGGAAAAGCTGACGTGCTTTATGAGAATCTAAGAGAAATACATTAATTTAGAATATATAATCTAATAGGACTTGTCATAGAATAAAAACCTATAGGATTTTTTCGGGTACCGGTGGTTTCATCTAATGCTCAATCGGTGGTCCCTTGCTACATTTTAACAAAGCTAATATTTATGAACTCTTATAAGTAAATCTAATTCGTGTTTTAAGTCAATTCCATTTCATGATCAAAAGATTGATCTCCATTATTTATTATATTATTCTAGAACTACTCAAATTATCATACTTGTAAGAATTAATTAATGACAAGAAATTTTCGAAAAATTTAAATTTATTATTTTTATCTAAACCCAATTCGCGAATTCAAGGGATTGCAGTATTTTCTGATGTTCTCATAAAAGTGGGATTCGAACTCCTGACCTCTCGTTTGTTAGTTATTCATTGTGCGTTTTAATCAATTCACATTCCTTGTGTTCGCGAATAGTATTATAATAAAATCAAATACTACAGTGTGTCTCCAAATAATTTGATTGAAGTCACACAATGCCTCTCAATCATTCTGTCATGACATAAGTATTTTTTGTGCATACTTTAGTACCTAACTACATAATCACAAAACAAATGACTAGAGTAAATAACAGTCGATTTGACGAAAACCTTATTCCTTCTACTTCATTAAAAGCGATATTTATTAAATGACGATATAGCACATTATTTGAATATAATTGTTAACACTGAAAGGCCCCATTTCAAGCATAAAAACCTTAACATGATCATGTAATACCAAGGGCTCTATGTTTAATATTTCTACTACCTACTATAAATATTATTTTGCTAAAAGATCTCATCATTCTAATAATAAGGCAGTAATTAGTTAATATATATTTTGAACTATTTGTGATTATTATATTTTTATTTGGAATGTATTAGTTTGTATCACAACGATATGTTGACAAATAAGTTAAAATCATCAGTCTGTAGCTGATACGTAAATGATATGTCTGGTGTAATAATAAATGTTATTTAAGTCCAAGGGTAAAAGTTAGAGAACAAAATTGTTCCTACAAAATAATATCCAATGAAATAATACTGTATCATTCGCGATTGGAAGTCTGGCATCCTACTGGAGATTAAAAATGTTTTCCATTTGCTGTACATATTGTCAACTCCCTCCAAATTTGCTATAGACAAATGATGAGAAGGAATTCTCTTTCCAATTCCAATGCGACGGAAATGCTCATTTATAGTATTCTGATCTGATGTTGGTGTAGGTCCAACATTCATTTTACTAGAACATATCCAGTACAATATAGGACTAGCTGATGCCAAGAGTCTAGTGGACACCTGAATATGTACAAAAATTATGCAAAATACACACAAAAACAACATGTGAACTATATACACAAACATAGTAGGATCATTGGCCCCAAAACATTTAGAATATTGCTTTGGCCTGTAAGGCATCTTATTTGAATATCCTATAACACTAGTTTTCAATCCAAGTCTAAAACATAGTCTTATATTACACAATAAATAAGACAAACAATGATACATTACCAACAAAATGATTGGAGCAGCAAGAATGAAGTTAGGAATTTGTTTTAATTTATAATACTTGAAGAAACCAACATTCCAATAAGAACTTTGAATATAGGAATATGATAATGGCAAACTGTTGTTACACCATGGACTCTCAGCACTGCCTGGCAATACATATTCTGTATTTGATAAAAAATCAGGTAAGTTGTGTTCACTATGTACACAATATTTAAAGTAATTATATGTTTGAACTAAAAGAAATGGTAATAGTGCTATGATCACAGTCAAGAAGAGTGACACAAACGATGTGAACAATGGTAACACCAATAATGGCAATATTATCTTATGTTTTAGTGTTCTATATTTGTACATAATTTCAGGCAAAGTTCTTTCTACTACATTTTTAAAACTTGCATAGAATATGAACCCTAAATTAACAGAGCCATTAGATCGAGTGATCATTGAAAATCCTGCTGGCAGGCCACTCAGTATATCAATATTTGCAAATCTTAAGCTCTCACTTTCTGTACACTTGAACATTGTATAAAAGGACATCCATGCAAACAGTGATTCTGAATATGGTGCTGAAAAGAATATACTTGCTGGGTTAATACAATACAAAATTGCAGATTTATATGCTCTGCATTCACTTCGTAAAACTCTTAAACTCAGTCTGTGTAATATATCAGCTGATTTAATAAAAAATATTACATTTGAAAGGGTTGCAGAGATCAACAGTGTGCTATGGAAGTTTAGAAATGTTCCAAATAGACTGGTGAGTCCATAAGCAACATATCTTACAACTAATGGAAATAGTGGAAAGAATGCTAAACAATTTTCGTAAGTGTAACCATATTGGGCTATGTGCATAAAGTACTGAGCATCCCATCTCTTCATGCCCCCTAATAATTTATCCACGAAGATGTCGGCATGCGTTTTACGCAAGTTTGGGTCTTCAGGGCTTAGGAACACGTTAGCGTCATGATCCGGTATGATAAAGTTTGATATTGCTTGTAAGATAATTAGAATAACTCTTGTGCTAAAGGCAAACCATAAAATCTTTTGCCTTGGGGAATACATCTGAAACACGTAAAACAGCACAGCATTTAATGCAATTTCTATTATCATACTTGAATTAAGTTTTATTAAAATTAGCAATTACCTTATACGTATTGTTTTTTCATTTATAGTTACACATAATTCAATCAATATTATTGTCAATAATGCAAGAAATTCATTACAACCGTAGCTATACCTAATCACAATGTCCCGATGTCCACGACTTGTCGGTCGAATGACATTGACACTGACACTTGACAGCATCCTTCAGCCCTGCGTTCAAAAATAACCAGAGTAGAGTAGAGTCGCTACTCCAACCGTTCAAAAATGCTTCGAGTAGCAACCCAGGGTCGTTCTTTTATAACTAGAGTAGCTACCCTAGAGTTAACACAACTAGAATTACGCTTTCGTCCAACAATTATCGACTGCAATATTATTTTTCGTAAGCCACTCTTGGAGCTCTGCTTTTGTAGTGCCCATTGTAGGGGCCTTATTTATTTGTGTGCAGTGGTATGATGCATTATCCATTACTACAATATAATACGGTTGTAGAATTGGCACTACTTTTTCTTTCATGGATGAAGTTTGCAGAATTCATATCGTCATGATAATCACTTGATTAAGATTTAAGCACATACCGTAAAAAGGGGCTATTTGGGTTTTTGGGTGGTATTTGGGACGACCCAGAATTTCGAACAAAAATATCGATTACTGTCGGTTGGTGTATGGTAGAATTTATTTTACAAACTCTAGCAACACTTTGATAGTTTAAGTCAAATTGTCATCTGTCAGTGTCAGTCTTTTTCACAGTTTAGTTTTAAATTTTAATGAGAGAGTCAGAGGATTCTCGCCACGAGTTTCTTGGATAGCACGTGTGTTTTGAGAGTTTTGATCATTCTCGAGTGATTGTTGTATCTTTTGTGAACTGTTTTATAAATTGTGTTGTCCTTGTGTTTGTGTACAGGTTTGTACTGTGATTGTCTTAAGTAGCTAGACTAAACGTCAAAGATGGACAAAAACAAACCCCCAGATCCCCCTGACATCCCAGCTTCCCCAAACCTTCTGTCCCAAAACCCACTTTCTCAATTTGCCGACGTTGTTTGTAGCGTATCGGAAATGGATGTGACCCAAAGCTCACGTAAACGCCCCAGTGGCGAAGAAACGATTGCACCCACCCCACCAAATAAACAACCCAAGAGCCAAATCGGCCGGGTAAAATATTCAGCTTTGGATAAGGGCCCCTATATCGTTCATGTTGCTAGAATCGAAGCTACACCAAATGCAGGCACCACACTACACCCTGTAAACTTCGGTAAATTTTTAATTTCTAACAACATTGCAAATGTTCTACGGGATGGTGTCAAAAGAGTTGGCCGAAACCGTGTATCCGTAGAGTTTACTTCCCCTCAGGACGCTAATGCGTTTTTAGTTAATAACCTTCTTGCGAAATATAGCTATACAGCCTCAATTCCCACTTTCAATATCACAAGGATGGGTGTGATCACAGGTGTACCAACTGATATTTCGGAAGAAGAAGCCCTTACCTTTTTGTCGGTGCCTTCTGGATGTGGACAAATTCTTAAAGTCCGCCGCATTAACAGGAAAGTACAAAGAGACGGTGCAAATGAGTGGAAACCCACGGAAACTTGTGTCATCACCTTTGATGGCCAAGTGCTACCACAACGGGTCTTTTGCTGTTACACATCCCTTCCTGTAGAACAGTATATCTACCCTACTATACAATGTCGTAAGTGTTGTAGGTTTGGACATGTGGCTAACCTGTGCAGATCGAAACCACGCTGCAGTAAGTGTGGCCACGATCACCCCGGTGATGGTTGCAACATTGCTGAAGGCGAGGCTTTTTGTGTGCTCTGCTCGGGAAATCACTTTGCCAACAGCAGGTCATGCCCCGAGCATGGTAGACAGAAGGCCATCAAGACAGTTATGGCCGAAAAATCCATCCCTTATGTAGAGGCCAGCAAACTTGTACCTGTACCTTCCCGTAATTATGCCAATGCTGCCAAAACACAATCGTACCATAAAACTGTTGTACTAAAGCCCAAGACCCATGCCCCTCTCTCCCCATCCTATAACAAAACTGCTCATCGGGAAATAGTTAGCTCCCCCCAACCCACACAACCTAATGGTTGTGCTCTTAATTATAATAATGTCTCTCCCAAAAACACAGTTTCCATAATTGATTTTCTTATCCAACTTCTACCTACTATTATCCCTACTCTTCCTTCAAATTCCCAGTTACCGTCCAACGTTGCCGATAAACTTATCCAAACTCTTTTAGAGATTAAAAATGGCGTCCAGCCAAATATTCTTACAGTGGAATGTGAGGAGCGTGTGGCATAAAAAGCACGACCTCATATTCCTTCTCAACAAATACAAACCTCTAGCTTGCTCAATAGCTGAGACTTGGCTCACCCCAAGTCTTAGTTTCCGTATTCCACACTATAACATTCTTCGTTGTGACAGATCTGACGGCTATGGAGGGTCGGCTCTCCTCGTCAACAACCGAGTTCCGCTTTCGCCTTTATCTTTGCCTCCACTTACAGGTGACATGAGCATTGTATCTGGAAGGATAGAAGGCATCACTGTATTCTCTATATATATTGCTCACCCTAATCATAGTTTTCTAGGAATTCTAAGAAACATTCTCTCCAATGTTCGGGGTCCCATACTGGTCATGGGCGACTTTAACTGTCACCATTACAGATGGGGGTCTGAGCGTTGTGATACGTTTGGTGTAGCTCTGGTTGAGATTTTGGATGACATGGACCTCTGCATACTAAATAATGGTTGTCCAACACGCAGGTCACCTCCCGGTCAACAGAAGAGTTGCGTTGATTTAACGTTTTGCTCTGCTGAATTAGCCTCTTCAACTCATTGGGAATGCACATCCTTGTCGCATGGTAGTGATCATTACCCAATTGTTATTTCTTTGATTAATAGAACATATTTAGAAAAAACGTCTCCTCCACTTTTGAAATACAACTTATCCAAACCAGATTGGTCAAAGTTTTCTTCATTACTGGATCAGAAAATTGATGCTCTTCCAAATTTAAACTCAACTTTATCTGACCCTTCTGATCACCGCCATGCCAAGAGCTGCTATGAGGGCTTTGTTGAAGCTGTTACCTCAAGTGCAGACTCCTGTTTCCCTTTAAAAAACAGTGCCCGGAACAAAATTCCCTCTCCTCCATGGTGGGACCAAGAATGCACTTCGGTTATCAAGTTGAGAAACCAGGCCGAGATGCACTATAATAGGGACATGACCACTCAGAATTTGTTGGCCTATTTGCAAGTTAATGCACAATCAAAACGTCTTCTCCGCAGGAAGAAACGTGCAGGTTGGGTTAAGTTCTGCACCTCTCTTTCCCCCTCCACCCCAATCTCAGTTGTATGGAAGAATATCAACAGGTTTAGACGTGGCTGCTCTCCATCATTATCTTCACCAATCACCAGGGAAACCGCTGAACTTTTCTTTGATAAAATAGCTCCTCCGTATGTCCCACTTCCTTCTGAATGTATCCCAAATAGTACCCCCTTAAATAGTGTATCTAATGACCCTTTTGATGCGCCTTTTTCTTTGAAGGAATTGAACTTGGTGCTCAGTCATGTCCGGGACTCAGCACCTGGTATTGACGGAGTGCCCTACTCCTTTATAACTCATTCTGGAGATAAAACCAAACTGTATTTCTTAAACATAATTAACTTCTGCTATACCCATGGTTGGGCCCCAGATCAATGGAAACTACAAATTGTTATCCCCCTGTTAAAACCCGGCAAACATGTGGATGATCCGAACGGCCTCAGACCTATTGCTTTGTCCTCAGTATTAACCAAATTAATGGAACACCTAATTAAAAATCGTTTAGAGTGGATAGTTGAGTCGAGAGGTTTACTGCCGAACTTCCAATTTGGCTTCAGGAAAGGGCTCAGCACAATGGACAGTGTTGGGGTTTTAGTTACGGATATCCGCTTAGCCTTTTCTAAAAACGAGTCCGTGGTTGCTGCCTTCTTAGACATCTCCTCCGCATACGACAACGTCCTTCTTCCCGTCCTCAGGCAGAAATTGCAACAGCTGAGCATCCCGGTCAAGATGATCGACTGTATATGTGGATTACTTTGTTGTCGCTCATTGGTTCTGAGAGTCCAGGGTGAGGATTTTGATAAAAGGCAGACTTGGAAAGGACTCCCTCAGGGCTTTGTCCTCAGTCCGCTACTTTATAACCTGTATACTATAGATATTGGCTCCTGCCTAAACAATAATTGTCACATCCTACAATACGCTGATGACTTAGTCCTTTATGTGTCAGATTCCTCCATCGCTGACGCTGCATCATCTCTACGCCTCTCTCTGGACTCTTTGAACCACTGGCTGTTAAACCATGGTTTGTCTCTATCTGCACCGAAAAGTTCGGCAGTAATCTTTTCTCGCAAAAGAATAATCCCTCCCATCACAGTGGACATCTCAGGGAAAAATATTCCGTTAACAAGAAAAGCGAAATTTCTAGGCGTTATTCTAGACTCAAAGTTAACAGGTAAGTATCACATAAATTTCCTTATACAAAAATGCGAAAGAGTTATTTCCATTTTAAAAGTTTTGACGGGTGTCTGGTGGGGAGCCCACCCCTACACCATGAAATTGGTATATAATGCCTTAGTCCGGAGTATACTAGATTATGGTATGTTCCATCTGATTCCATGCAATAGAGGTGCCTTGGCTAGAATGGATAAGCTTCAGTCTAAGTGTCTTCGGATCATCTCTGGGTGTATGAAATCCTCTCCTGTCAACGCTTTGCAGGTCGAGTGCGCTGAACCTCCTCTAGCCCTGAGACGACAATATTTAGCCTCCCGTTTTCTGTCCAGGGCAATATGTAGATCTTCGCATCCTCTCATTGCAAAATTGAACGAGCTGGATATCATATGCAGGACTTCAAATTATTGGAAACATAAAGAAATTCCTCTAATCCTAAAATATTTTCGTACAACACAAAATTTAGAATGCCCGATCGTCCAGTATCCCAAATTACCCCACTTTAACTTTGAATATGAAGCCCTATGTTTCACCCCAAAAATTGTGTTTAATATCGGTATATCTAAAAATTCCCCCTCGGCGAACTCGGCTTTCAATGCGGTGGTGGACGAGCGTTGGAACGGGTTTCAAATGTTTTTCACCGATGCTTCTAAATCCACTGACTCCAATCATACTGGAGCGGCAGTATATTACCAAAGCTCCAGTATCATTCTTCAATTTAAATGTCCCAAGGAGTCCTCTGTGTTCACAGGCGAGTGTGTGGCTATATTAGAAGCTTGTCTTTTTATAGAGTCACACCCTAATATCGACAAAGCTGTAATCTTCACAGACTCTCTTAGCTGTCTACAAGCCTTAGTCCAGAATCCCTTCAAAAGTAAATTGCACAGCTCAATTCTCTTAAAAATTAAAAAATCTCTATTTTCATGTGCTAACAGTCAAAGGGAAGTTCAGTTAGTTTGGATACCTAGTCATTGTGGCATCAAGGGCAATGAACATGCTGATGCTTTGGCCAAAGATGCTTGTTCGTCAACTACAGCTGACCTCTCACATAATTCTATCCAGGGGTACGACTTACTGAACCTGCCAAAAGCAAGTCTTCAATGTGCATGGCAGGAACGGTGGAATACCACTGGTAAAAAGAAAGGTAAATTCTATTACGCAGTTCAACCAACCATAAAATCAAAACCTTGGTTCTTCACGTACAAAAAAGTGTCCAAAACTGTTATTTCCGTCCTCTGCAGAATACGCTTAGGTTTCTGTTGCTCACCTGTTTTTTTGGAAAAAATCCGTGTTCGCGACTCCTCTTTATGCGAGTGCGGTTTGGAGGAAGGCACACTGGAGCACATATTTTTCGAATGCTCAAACAACGTCCCACATTTAGACTTATACAGCCGCCTCCCGAAATATAAGATCCCTCTCCCAATCAATGTCCCTGCCCTCTTAACATATCCTTCTCCAGAATTGCTTGTGGCAATGATGATCTTCATACGCCACAATAATATAAAATTATGAATCATAGCCCCAAATATTCTGTCTTTATAGTTGTGGTTTACGTTTCTTTTTTAATGTTTTAACAATTATAATATTTATGTATTTTTATTTTTTGTTTGTTTCAGTCCAATACTAACCCATCAAGTTCAACTTTATCAACCGAAGAATTTTGGTCTACAGTTACTGTCCCTTTCTATTTTCTGAAATAATAATAATATACACGCTTGCTTTTCCAATTTACTTTAGACATTGGCAGAATAGTCGACATCGGCTCTACTTGCCATTAATTAAGAATAGAATAGAATAGAGAGAGTCAGAGACTAATTTTTCTTCGAAAATTTAAGTACCAAAACATCTTCCGCAGTGCAAAATTTTAGCAGGTAAGAGTGTGAATGTTATAAAATTACGATTATATAAAGTATCACGATGTTTTCATGCTAATTAATAATTTTGTTATGCTTATAGTTTTTTATTTATTATTGAAAATGTGTCTGGGGCTTTTTGGGACACCGATGCGGGGCTATTTGGGACGGTGTCCTAAATAGCCCCCTCATTTTAGTACATTTGTAAACAGCATAGGTATTTTAAATTAGTATATATTAGTAAGGTTTATTGTGGTTTTCAGATAAAATACATTCGTATAATGGTTCGAAAATATACAAGAACATTTAGAAACTTGAGAAATGGTAAACGTTTCATGCCGTACTTCTCCTATACTCGTGATGATTTGAACAAGGCATTATCAGACGTTAAATCTAAAAGACTGTCTACCAGAGAAGCGGAACAGAAATATGGCGTCCCCAAAAGTACAATCAACCGTCATTTAAAAGAGAAAAACTTATTGTATTCAAAACCAGGGCACCCTGCATTATTTTCAGAGGTGGAAGAAAAAATATTCGTCGATTATATTAAACATATGGGAGAATGGGGATTCCCCTTAGATCTAATAGATTTGAGGGTCTTCGCCCAAAAATATTTACAAAAAATAGGAAAGACTGTCTATAATCTGAAAGACAATTTACCGGGACGGGATTGGGCGGTTTCTTTTTTACAAAGGCATAAAGAACAGATTTCTAACAGATATGCTGCAAATATATCCTCGGACAGAGCAACCTTAAGCTCAGAAGTGCTTGACGCATTCTTTGACCATTACGAACAAAATTTGGAAGATGTCCCACCTGATTGTTTAATAAATTATGACGAGACTAACCTGACAGACGACCCTGGATCCAAAAAGTACATTTTTAAGCGAGGAAAAAAGTACCCTGAGAGGATCATTAACAATTCTAAATCGTCTGTGAGTCTGATGTTTTCTGGCACAGCATCAGGACTACTTTTACCAGTATATGTTGTATACAAAGCAGAGCACTTGTACGACACGTGGGTCTTAGGAGGCCCAGAACACACAAGATACAATAAATCCAAAAGCGGATGGTTTGATTCGCTATGTTTTGAGAATTGGTTCCAGACGATCATCATTCCATATGTAAAAACGAAAGAGGGAAAAAAGGTTGTGCTTATAGGAGATAATCTATCGTCACATTTCTCGTCTAAAGTATTGGAAGATTGTGAAAAATTCAATATAACTTTTGTGTGCTTACCACCAAAGGCCACACACATTCTGCAGCCTCTTGATGTTGCCTTTTTCGCTCCTTTGAAACATTATTGGCGAATTATTTTGACAAATTGGAAAAAAGGCGATGGCCGGAAATGCAAAACTCTTGCTAAAAATAGCTTTCCTAGCCTTTTAAGTGAATTATTAAAAATGCTGCATGCAGAAGATACCGCTTCACAAAATCTCAAGTCTGGTTTTGCCAAATGTGGTCTGCTGCCTGTTGACAGAAATAGACCGAAAGAAAGACTTCCTGGGCAAATATCGGATGTGGATATAATACAAAACAGGGCTTCTGGTGTTATTATAGAGATGTTAGAAGAAATAAGGGGTTGTACTGGTGAAACAAAAAGTACGAGGAAGAAACGCTGCAATGTTCCTGCCGGCCAAAGCATAACATTAGCTGATTTAAACACTGAAGAACGGAGCAACAAAGAGAAGGGAAAGGGTAAAGGAAAAGGGAAAAAAACACGACCTGTGACACCTACATCGACTATTTTACCGATAATAGAAAATTTTACTGGGCTATCCTGTGAGGTACAAGACCAACAAAAATTGAGCAACAAAGGGAAAGGTAAGGGCAAAGAAAATAAAAAAACCATCAGCAACAGAAAAAGTTCTTAAAGTTTCAACAATGAATAAAAATACTCAGCCATGTGAAAATGCATCGACGGAACATACAACTCCTAAAAAAAATTCTGAAAGAAAAAAATGGCGACTACGTAGTGAAACCTCTTCCTCGGATAGTGACATTGAAATAAGCGTTCACAGTGACTCAGACATCTTACAAGTTAGTGAAGATGACGAAATTGGGACTTATCGAAACCTTGAAGAATTCCAAGATTTTGATAAGACCCCATTTCGTCAAGAGGTCCTGTATCCAGAATCAGTACCAGCAAATCGGACGTTAAAAGAGGCTGTACACAGTCAAAGTCCAGTCCCAGGACCAAGTAGGGAAACGGACGTGGTTGATTGTATACCAGTTGTTTATAATGTTGGTGACTCCGTCTTGGTGAGATATATTTTAAAAAAAAAGGTGCAATATTTTGTTGGACATATTTTAAGCAAATCTGGCGACAAGCAATTCACCATTTCTTTTCTAAAAAAAACTGGAAGGAGTGATAGCACAAAATTTATAAAAACCAAGAAGGATATAGACACTGTTAATGATGACATGATTGTGAAGCCGATTGAGCTGTTGGCGCTGAATGAGAAGGAAACTGAATTCGTCTTTATGAATGACGAAGATATATTTTTTTTTTAATATTGAGTTTGAAAATTGTATTATCCAGTTCCTATCACAATTTACAAACCAATACCGTTTTTTTTGACTGATTTGAATACCGTAATTAGATCCTTCCTAAATGAAAATTGTACAAGGAAAATTAAGACTGATTTTTTTTAGTTATTGTATAAGATTAATAACTAGGTAAGATTTATTTGTTTTGGAAGATGCTTGATTTATAGGTAACATTAATAATACCATTAGTAGAAGTTTACGCTAACTGCTTAAATTTTTATTATTTTTTAGTTACTGTTTTATTTTTTGACTTACTGTTTTGTTTTTCTTTGAGGTATTGTTTAAGATAAATAATAGAGATTTGTTTTGTTTGGAAGAAAGTTTGATTAAATAACGTTATAAATACCATTAGTAGAAGTTTACGCTTGCAATAAAAGTTTTCGAAATACCTATTTTTTTTTTTTCTTTCAAATTCTACCAATTCCAAAAAAAGAAAGGATTATTTTACGTGGTATTAGTTATTTTTTGTCCCAAATATCGATAGACTTGTTTAAAGTGACTGTTTCGGCTCATAATATGGATTATATATTCATTTTCCATTGCTGTCCATAATAGCCCCAAATATGCGATATTTGGGACAGACTCATCTTTATTTTTTTTTCAGTTCGTTTTGTAAGTGGTTACTTCAAACGTATATTTACATAAGTAAGAGGTTCTCCAAGACCCATATAAATTTTTTACCATAGAATTCTATGCAATATGAACAAGATATTTGCTAAAGTATGTCAAAATGTGTCCCGAGTAGCCCCGTTTATTTTTTTCAAATCCTGTTTTCCTGCCAGGCATCGCTGGGGGTACGAATATGTAGGGGAATTTTATTGTTATGGTCACCCGAAAATTATTTGACAAATGGGTCTAACTTTGGAAAATGGTACCGTAGGCTCTATATTTTCTCATACCTCTTAACAGGCACGTTTGATTTCCAAGATAATATCTCTGCCAGCACTTTTATTCACTTTCGGTATAATGAAACGAAAAAACACAGAACACAATACATTCTCTTGACACATGACATAAGGGGCCGTTCAAGTATTACGTAAGCAGATTTTTTGCAAATATTAACTCCCCCCTCCCCCTTGTCAGCAAAAGTAAGCAAAGCTCTCACCCCATGCTTACGTAAACATTGCATGGTACAAGCATTTGTCAATGTGTTGGTTTCGTAATTAATATAGGAGCAGCAGTTGTAAGTCTACAAATAAGGAATAGGTTTGAAATAAAGGAAAAACAAACTTCATTTAAAATTTTGACATATTAATTCAAATTACCAGTCCACAGTCCATGATACAGTACGAATCATATTACCAAAGTACTCTGTGGTACGAATCCATGACTCTAAATCGTCAGATGTTTGCTGCTTAGTGATGTGTGTCGTGTCAACTCATTTTCTTGCGACTTTGGAACATCGACATCGTTCTCTTAAAAAACTAAAAAAAAAACATAATACTGCTGACGTAATCACCATCTAGACCCCCCCATCCCCCATGTCATCAAAAATAAGCAAAGCAAAGACCCCCCCACCCCCCTGTAGTGCTTACCTCTCTCTCTCTCTCACAACTCCGAGCAGGGTAGGTTGGTGTGGGTGTAAGCGGTAGAAATGACAGTTGCTTGGCATTGACTGTTGAACTCGTTCGCGTTCAAAAATGCGAGCTTTTAACTCTTTTTTTACTTTTTCTCTACTGCTAATTGGCAATCTGCTTCGGGAGCAATAATCCAATGTGCTGGCTGAAATCTGTCTTTGATGTGGTGAGTAGATCTGTCCAGCGACGCATCTCTCAATTTTATGTTGCGAATCTTTCCGCTAGCTCCTGAACACTGTGTCTTTTTAGTCGGGAGAAAGTGAAACTCCCGAGCCCTAGCAGTTGTGAAGCTAGTTCGTTTCTGTGTTTACACAGTCGGTTTTGATAGCTTTTGCTATACGGCTCGATTTCTTCTGTGACTGTTTTCAACTTGATATCCATGTACATGAACTGGTTGCTAATGTACTGCGGGATATTTAACATTTTTCTAATCGTTTTGCTTTGGAATCTCTCCAGTATTGCAATATTGCTTTTGCTTGCTGAGCCCCAAAGCTGGATGCCGTACGTCCAAATAGGCTTGATGATAGACTTGTAGATAATTATTTTACTGTTGTGTGTGAGTTGAGATTTTGGTCCAATCAGCCAGTAAAGGTTCCTGATTTTGGTTTCCAGCTGCTTACGTTTGGTCCATACATGTTTTTGCCAAGTCAGTCGGCGGTCAAGGTGCATTCCTAGGTACTTTGCATCATTGGCTTGTGGGACATGTTCATTATATAATAGAACAGGTGGGCAAGTTTCACGTCTGAGAGTGTAGGTAACATGGACAGATTTGTTTTTGTTGGCTTTGATGCGCCACTTATTAAACCAATCCTCTATTAAGCTGAGATGTCTTTGGAGGTTTCTTGATGCCGTTTCAGGGTTCCCATGAACAGATAAGATAGAGGTGTCGTCGGCGTAAGTAGCAGTGGTGGTAATTTCATCGAGTGTTGGTAAATCCGCCGTAAAGATTAGGTACAGAATTGGTCCCAAAATACTACCTTGCGGCACTCCTGCTTTGATCTCGTGTAGCATTGAAAATTTATTATTGTGTTTTACCTCAAAACACCTCCTTTCCAGGTAAGATTTGATGAGTTGATAGTATGGGTGTGCGAGCTTTTGTTTTATTTTGGAGAGCAGACCGTCATGCCAGACTTTGTCGAATGCCTGGCTAATATCCAGGAAAATAGCCGAGCAGTATTGTTTGTTCTCCAGGGCCCTGCGTATGGTGTCAACCAACCGATGTACCTGTTCGATAGTACCGTGACCCTCTCTAAAACCAAACTGATGGTTAGGCAAAATATCTTCAAGGTCTTTCCTCATTCTTGTCAGTATGACCTTTTCCAAAATTTTTCCAACAATGGGCAGCAGACTTATGGGTCTGTACGAAGACATTTCTTGGGCTGGTTTGCCCGGTTTTAGAACCATGATAACCTGAGCGATTTTCCATTGGCTGGGAAACATCAATAGGCGTAAACAAGCGTTGAAGATCAACACCAGTAACATAATTCCTTTTTGAGGCAGATTTTTTAAAAGAGTTGCGTCTATTTGGTCATAACCAGGTGCTTTGCAATCCCGAAGGTTGCGGATTTCTTTAACGAGTTCTTTAGGTGAGATACTTGGTAATGGAAGATTCATTTGGAAGGGTGATGTAAGAAAGTTTTTAATTTCTTCATCGTGTTCTTTGTTAACACTCGGCAGAGGTTCAAAAACTTTGTGCAGGTGTGAAGCGAAAGCATCAGCTTTATCCTGATCTGACCGAGCCCATAACCCCGATTGGGTTTTTATAGGCGTTATTTGCATCTTCGGACGTTTAAGCTTTGATGTAGCCTTCCAGAGCGAGTAGTTTGTATCACTTGTTGGTGTGAGGTTCGAGAGATATTCCTGGAGGTTATCATTATTCAGGTCATTGATAAGTGATTTCAGTTCTCTTGTGGATCTGTTGAATGCAGCTTTATCTCTTGGGTATCTTGTTTGATGCCAGACCTTACGTAAGTGGCGTCGTTCAAATATTTTGTCTTTAACGAAGGATGGGTAAACATGTTCTTTTGGGACAAATACTTTGTGTTTTGGTGTAGATTTATGTGCGGCAATATGTACAGTTCTATTAAAGCTTTCAATTGCTTCCTCCACTTCTTCGATGGTCTTAAGGGATATTTTAAGGTCTACCATTGATGTAATGATTTGCTGGTACTCTTTCCAGTTTGTGTGCCGACTATGTATTTTTGGTGGCGCTTCATGTAACAGTACCTTGCAGTTAACATTTAGTACGACAGGGGTGTGGTCAGAAGAGAGATCTATTTTTTGTTCGGCACTCATATTGTTGACAGAGAGATTCTTAGTAATAAAGAAATCTAGTAAATCCGGTTTCCTGGCTCTATCTGCTGGCCAGTAAGTGGGCTCCCCGGTAGAGATGCATTCCAGATTAAGCGCACCCACTGCGCTGTACAGTTGTCTTCCTTTTGGGTTTATAAGTTTAGAGCCCCAATGCACATGCTTAGCATTCCAGTCGCCACCGCTAATGAAACGGTTTCCCAAGGTCCTTAGGTATTCTTTGAAATATTCAGCAGATATACTGTGTTTAGGTGGACAGTATATTGCCGATATTGTGATTTCTGAGGCAACATCTGTTATTCTGATTTGTGACGCCTGAATCATCTCAGAGCAGAACGGTTCGAGTGGATAGTGTTTTAGTTTAGACTTTATTATGATAGCAGCTCCTGCGTGAGCTTTCCCTGATGGATGGTTTGTGGTATAAACATTATAGTTTTTAATGGCAATATGGCTTTTTTCTGTTAGTCTTGTTTCTGAAATAAGGGCAATGTCAATGTTTTCATTTAATAGGAATGTTTCTAATTCTTGTTTACGTTCGGTAAGTCCATTGGCGTTCCATGTCTTAGTGCGTAAGTCATAAATCATTTTGAATGAAGGCTGCCGATCAGCTGGATCATTCTGTCCATCATGTTTGTCATAATTACTTCAAATCTGTTAAACATTTTGTCCATGATTACTTCCAGATCGACAGTGTCGCCTGGTAAGATGATGTCGGTTGCTGCATCTCCTTCGGTGCAGTGGGTTTTGACAGTCTCGGCATAAGATTTGCCGGGTTTAATTAAGTTCGTTCTGCGGTTGTTGGATACAGGTTTGGTAAATTGTTTGTACACCTCTAAACGAGGTTGATCTGAGGGGGCTGAATTAGCTTTTAACTCTAACCTCATTTTTGAACGCAGGGCAGTGAGTCTTTTGGTATTTTTTTTTATTTACCCCTAAGGGAAGGCTAGTCTTTCAATCATATTATCTAGTCTTACGCCATGTTTTCTTGCGTGACAAGGTTTTTAACATTAGAATACGGATGTAGCACATTCTAGTATTTTCGTAGAGCTTGGCAACAAATGTATCGAGTCAGCCTTCTTGGCAAGTTTCGCTGAGGTAGTCAAACCTACGAAAATTCTTCCTTTAATGTCTAACTAGACATTAAAGGAAGAATTTTCGCGCAAACACTTGAGATACAAAACTACACCAATTTCAAATCACAATATCCACTATTAAAACTAATGACACCAAAACTGTACTCATCCATGGAAGTAGTAAGTAACATGTACGGTCTATTACGATAAGCTCACTCTTTATTTATTAATACCAAGCACAGTAGTACCGGGTTTAACCTCGGTATGAAAGAAAATCATCATCATCATTTCAGCCGATAGACGTCCACTGCTGGACGTAGGCCTCTCCCAAATGTCGTCACAACGAACAGTCCTGTGCGTCTCGCATCCATCGGATTCCCGCAACCTTCACCAGGTCATCGGTCCACCTTGTAGGGGGCCTTCCAACACTGCGTCTTCCGGTACGCGGTCGCCACTCCAGAACCTTTCGGCCCCAACGGCCATCTGTTCTGCGAGCAATGTGCCCTGGCCATTGCCACTTAAGTTTGGCGATTCTTCGTGCTATGTCGGCAACCTTGCAGCAGAAAAATATAAACCTTTAATTTGATTTTATAAATTACAGTCAAAAGTTGCAAAACATATCAAGTGCGTGTCGGACTATTTAATTAGTGGCGCAGGTATTTCGAAATTAGGCTCCCAGGCAAAAAAGGAACGATTTTGATTAGATTTGATAATGATGTAACGGTGACTTTCCAAGTAAAACATAATTTCATGCTTATGCTAGTGAAGCTCCAATTTGTACCAATTAACTACATTCGGAAGACTACAGAAGAGAACTACAGCATGGTAGGTCTTTACCCTACTGCCTGTAATCCTCAAGGCGAGTCATGTCCTGAAAATCGTTTTCTTTCAATGTTTTGAGAGCAGCCTTGATGAAAAATATTTTTCAATACACTTACTCGAAACCCGCTCTTATCCCTATCGCTTTTAGGCACGTAATTTACTGTTTTCGCACTACTGCGGTGCCGTGCGCGCCACACTTATTCCATGTATCGCATGATGCGATACATGGAATAAAGTAAGTGCATTGAAAAACGTTGTTTGATACACATGGAAATTCGTCAATGCAGCACTCGGCTCCATAACACCCTCGCCTACGGCTCGTGCGAATTCCGCCAAGTCCCTCGTGCGAAGTCGCAATGACAAACTTTCTCAATTGGTATCAAAATGTACAATAGCATTGTGTTCTGTGTTGTCGAGTTGAGAGTTTGGGTGTTGTTGATGAGCAGATTAGGAAATTTTGTTGCTCTAGCTGTATTTTATCCAGGTACTGAAGTTTGAGCCGCTGTTAAACGCTAAATAGCACTATAATGAAGAAAAGGAACAAATAAAACGATAGATGTTAAGTTTATTTATAATAATTGCATTCTGTCACGTAATAATATTGTTACACCCAGATTCATACGATTTTAAACAATTCTAGCAGTCTAGAATACATCACAGAGCACACGCTATTTTGTTGATTTAAACATGAATTTCAGAAGCTCAAATCTATGCGTTATTTGGCAAGAACTTGAAATCGAAAGACAGTGTCAACAAGCATGAAAGCTAGCAAAAACTGAACTATTTACTATCCACGGCAACTTATTGTTTTATGTTCAATAGTTTATATGAATGCTTTTATTAGCTCTGTCATAAACTTAGAGCACTCAAAAAGATATGTTCACGATAAATAAAGGTGCGCCTATGATCAATGCCTCTATACAAGAAATAGTTTACCAGTGATTTACCCTTTCTGGGTAATTTTAACACATTCCCCTACAAAAATGAGCAACAGTAGTACTCTTTCATACTTTTTACAACTTAAATTTAATTACCTATAAAACCACTACAATAGGCTACAAAAGAAAAATTTAATATAAAAGTATTTTTACCACCACAAAATAATATTTTACATGGCTACAGACAAAACGAAACCAAATAAAATATAGGCATTAAATAATAATATATAATTGAGATACATAAAAAGAAAACAATGTATTTTTGTCTTTTGTTATATATTGATATATTTTTGTCCATATTCAACCAATGTTCAGTTTAAAACCTGGCATAATGCAAAATAATCAGTCAACCTTATATACCCTTTGAATTGTGACTAACGTAAAAATTGTGAAGAAACTATGAAAATCAAGAAAATATTTAATTTCCACTCATAAATGATAGTTTATTGTATGAAGGTGCGTTTCTTCCACATTTTTATTTTTTCAAAGCAAATCTATTTACATAAACCTATTATTTACGTAATTCTACGCAGTTGAGTTCACATCGATAACATAGAGTATAACAAGAATACATTAAATTAAATCATAGAAATACCATTTATTTCTTTACAGTAGTACAATAAAAAAATCTAACGATTTTAATCATGAATTCTAGTGTTTTAATTACTTAAAGTATAAACAACAATTTTGCATATTGCCTAAAAACAAGAAGGAATGAATTTTTATTATTACAATTATTTAAAGGGATACTGAGACGTGCGTAACGACACGGTCAGGAATTGAAGGATGTTATAAATCGTTGTTGCTAGCTCATCCTTACTTACACCATTCTATGAAATAGTAAATCAAGTGATAGTGCTTCTATAAAATGTCGATAATCAAAATGTTTGTATGCTTTCATTATTCACTATGTGTTTTCAATATAATAACTATTCAAATTACCTTTTAATAAATATGAAGGTAAGTTTCAAGTGCAATTTCAATATTTATTATCAGTTTTAAAACACGCAATTCGAATCCTGCCATTTTAAAAATGGTAAAAAAAAAACCATAAACAACATAAATACCTAACTATAGTCTTGTTACAAACGCACGCGGTACGATAACTAACTTAGCAGAGACATCACTCCTGCTTGGGATGGTTTCACTGTCTAAGGCGTCGTCCTAATTGGCAAGAATCGTACGACGACACGACGCAGTCTCTTTTATAGTTTAATAGCAGTGTCTTTCTCTCTCGATGCTCACCGTACGAGGAGCCCTCGCGATACTGTTGCTCGCACGATGACGTGACCAATAAGGACACTCAAAAGAGATGGGTATATCTGATGACATGATCAAACCCATCGTATGGTCGTTATTATACATTGCCTGTGCTCGCCTGATAGCTTGCAAGCTTCAATCAGGACACTATGAAGAACTTGTATATGCTTGAACTCATCGTGCGACGAGAACGCATCCTGTCATCGTACAATCGTTATCGAATATTGCCTGTGTTCGCGCGATGGCTGGGACTCATCGTGCAACGAGCACGCACGATACGTTGTCGTCGTCATTGTACAATCCTTGTCAATTATGAAGAACTCTATCGCTAAACATTCCACCCTCTATGATCAGGTGAAACCGGTTGACCTCACTGTTGTTGAATCTACAGTGATCAATACTTCCATATTTTTTTTTAATAATGTTTTTTGAAGATATTGCCTTTTTTTAAATGTATAAACACATTTTTAAAAGGCCTCGAAAGCCTTTTTTATCCTAAAAATATAGTATCACGACATCTAACACACCACACGTGATCACAAGTGACGAAGCATTGAACAATAAATAACTGTGATACATGAACAAAACCAACTTTATTTTATACCTAGTTTGGTAGTTTTAATTCGTGCAAGTTTGTGGCTTGTTTGTAACAAAATTACAGTGGTATTGGTATGGTGTAAGCAAATCGTAGCCGCAGTAGTGGACGTCTAAGTTGCTAAGCGCGCGAGTGTTAGCTCATGGATAACTGGCCGAGGGCTAGTAGCCTCTCCACAGCCGCGTTCACGTCTCCGAATGTCGCGATCAGTGCTGAAAATTAATAAAGAATACGTCACGATTTATATGAATATTTTAAACTATTCATCAAAGCGGACTCCATGACACTCGCTTGGTGATTGGTTTGAACTAACGACCTTACAGCTACTAGACGTCTAATAATAGGCGACGCATGTCTGTCAACACATATGACTTATATACCTGATGTTGGTCGCATGGTCGCCACAGAATAATTTCCAATTTAGTCTCGACCACTTCTCCGAGCTGTAAACACGTCTGCGATAGTTATTATAAATATTACAAAATAAATGTAACAATGGCCCCTTGTTCAATATACTTTGGTGTGGTAACAACAGCCAGACTTCGCGTATTCGGAAAGATGGCAATAACATTTCATCGGTAAGTTAATTACAATTATATTGATTTTCTGATATTGTTTATCGGAGTTGACTTATACTGGTCATAACTGTAGGTTTGAACAAAACTAGTGATGTACCAATTCTTATGAACACCTCTATTATCGATAAAGTAAAAACCTATTTATTATTTATAGGATCTTTTTTTACTTACTACTATAGAGACTATGTAATAGGACGGAATTTAATTGTGAATCGGTTATTGATTTTAGGTACCTGAAAGATCCTGATTTTATTTTTTACTTGATTGCTTTAAAAGAAAGGCAATTATAATATTTTTTACTATCATAATAATTTATATACCTATGTTATGTTTTTATAAATAGAGAAGATTCTTTTTAGTTTTTTTTTAAACTACCACTTAATATTTATTAATTACATTAAGTATGTACATTATATGTTAAAATAATATCAAGAACTAGGAAGGTTATTTTTTTATTGGGTGGGACAATCATCTTATGACAAATCGCGCTCTTGGGCGGAGCGAGAGATATTGTCAGACTTTTACTGACTAAAAACCCACTCCTGTACCTTCTTTGCCTTCGTCCCAGGGCCCCGGGTTTCACTTTCACACTACCCGTGGCCCCAGTAGGCTTCGACCCTGCTGAGCCCCTACAATTTGCTGACATCTCCCTGAGGCGCGCGTGGAACAGTACGCGCCGTCGACGACTTGGGTTCGGTCCGGATGGTTACCGGACGGTAAGAAGTAGGAAGATAAAAAACCAATTAAGAATTGTACGTAATATTGTTAAAAAAATATATCGATACTTTCGTGACTAATTTAAACTTATCTCATCCCTAGTGTGCCGTACTGACCTTGGTCGGACCAATCAGAACGCAGTACCCCGCTCCCCCGTACCTCGGCTAGTTGACAGAATTGTTTTGGTGCGCTAGTTCAAGCATGAGGCGTCTAGTAGCTGTAAGGTCGTTGGTTTGAACCAAACTAATAGACCTGACATATTGAGGAAAATCTAATATATAAATATCTCGTGTCAAGGTGTATGTGGTCGCACTCCTCCGAAACGGCTCGACCATTTATAATATTTTTTTTTGTATATTTGGTAGATATGAGAATAGGTCGTAAAGTATTTTCTACCCTCCTACCCCAACCCCCATTTTTTTAATGGCAATTTTAGTATTTTTGTTTCGATTTATGTGATGGCCAAACCCGATTTTAGGATAAACTAGTTTCGCTTAAGCCAAACCAGTTCTCCCTACACGCGCGGAGCTCCTATTTCTGGGTAGTTATAAAAAAAACTAACCTAACCCGTCAATGTCGGGGGTATACTAAAATTCCGAGCTCGCTTCGCTCGCTGTTAGACTGATATCGCGGATTTGGCCTAGGCGAAACTAGTACATCCAAAATTCGTGTTTGCCCGGTAACAAATACATACATTAGATTTCTTTGATAGGTAATTTATATAGCAAAATATCTTTTGCCGAGTCACTTAGTGATATATAAATACATCTCCAAACACAGTGTTCAACTTGTCAAAAATAAAGTAAGTTGATTTCACTTTCTAGAGAAAAACAAAATTATATCGAATTTCTCGAATTTGAATCGAGAAAGTGACGTCGAGGTCACTTTCTCGACTGAATTCGATATAATTTTGTAGACATTTAGTCAATATCTCAAGTGGCTGCTTACCTTGCAAATTGGCATCCCGGTTCAAAAAGCCCATAGCAGTGAGTTGTTCAAGTTGTTGCGAGTAGCGTTGTTCGGGCGGCTGCGCTGGATTGGCCTGGTTATTTGACATGGCAGACATCATCCGCTGCATGAACTGTATGACAAATATTATAAATTAGCAATGAGAAGTTGATACTCTGGATAATCGAAATATAATTATTACATATATATTTAATACAACTTTCTAAATCTCGCAAACTTTTGTTAAATGATGAGTATTCATGACAACAATACAATTACAATTTTACCAATGGTGATTCAAATCTATATTATACATATAATAAATCTGTAGAAGTTTTTATATGTTGCATCACGTAAAATGTACGAAATCGACGTAGATAACTTTTATACATTAAATTTTTGTGTAACTTAATATATTACTTAGGCTTTTTTTCATCGCAATCGGTTGTCTATATCGAAAAATATGCTAAATTCATTGACTGTTACAGCCGTTCACGACTTTGGTCTTAGCAGCAAGCGGGGCGGCATCGGTACGCGGGCGCACGGCGCAATAGCGGCGTCTCGTGGCGTGCTTCAAACAATTTCATACTTATGATGTTCCCGCTCGCCGCCTCGCGCTTAGCTACCGCTCACAGCGGCAAGATCGTGAACGGGCCGTTAGAGGGTACGAAGTTCTCCGGGTCAACTAGTCAATACAAATACTAGCAACTGCCCTCGTGAAATTACTTCCCACCTTTCAATCAATTATAAAATTTTCGTATATGTTTTATTCCTATTTTTTTTCTTGTTATACCATCCCCGTTATTAAAGTGGACAAAACAAATTTAAAATCGGTCTAGCCGTTTTTGAGTTTTAGATAGACTAAAGAACAGCAATTGGATTTTGTATGCAAGATGATTACAAAGCTGAAGAGTTTGTTTGTTTGAACACACAAATCTCAGGAACTACTGGTTCGAACTGAAAAAATATTTTGTGTTAGATAGCCCATTTATCAAGAAAAGCTACAAAACATCACGGTACGAACCAGTGGAGTAGAAGAGTAACAAAAACGAAGGTGAAACCGCGAGGGACAGCTAGTTATACATAATACAATTAATGAAACTTATTACAAATCAATGAAACTGAAGGGCACAGGAAACTAAGTTACAAGTTTTGCATCAATAGAAACCAAATAAGAATATCAAAGATACAACATGAAAAGAAAACTATTATGAAACCATATTTTAGTGTACTCTTCAAAACTCGCAATGTTCTAGCAACTTACTCAAAAATAAAAGGGATTATGTACCATATCGACGTGCGGCCGGTTTGCGTTTATCTGCGTCGGAGCCGGCACATATAGACAAAGTACGTTATGTCTACCTTGTTAGTGGTTTCACTGCAGTTAAGAGCAAATTACTCATAACTTGTTGTGAAACCACTTTTTAATATTAGTGTACTGCAATTATAAGAAACTTTATATGTGATGAAAAATTACTGCCTAATATTGCTGCGGGAATTTTCGAAAGAGTAACCATGGCTCTGGAATGCAAAGGGTAACTAAAGGAACATTGGGTGGGTTTAAGCATTAAAAGTCTGACGCTTTCTTTTGTCATGCAAAGTGGAAAAAGTTATATAAAACAATCTTCCTAACAAAAGATCAAACATGGAAACAGAACAAGCATAGTTGTCGTTTATTTAGTCTGTTATTTAAATTTAAGACATGTAATACTGTATAAATATGACATTAACACTGGACTTTGACTCAGATTCTAGGTACAAACAAATATGTTTGTGATAAGAATTAACATTACTATTTTTTTTTTTCATATCCTAACGAGATTTTTGTAAAGTAATAAAGAACATAGCTGTAATCCGGGACACTAGTTTTGACACTACATATGTTTTCGTGTGCAATGTTCAAGAAGTAGTATGAAGACTTGAGTTGATGTGTCAGCGCAGTGTTGAATGTGCATTACCTGCGTGAAGAGCTCTGAGTTCTGTTGCTGGCGGGGCGGCGCGCTGTTGGGCGCGGCGGCGGGCGGCGCCTGGGGCGGCTGGGCGGGCGCGGCGGTGGCGGTGCCCACGCCCATGCCCAGGTTGCCCACCAGCGTGGGCGCGGCGCTGCGCAGCTGCTCCAGGCCTTGCTGGATCTGCAGCAGCGCGTTTAGGGCCTGCACACCACATCATAAACACTAATATTGTGATACACTTTCTTTTTGTACAACCTTAAAGAAACACACAGATTTTGATTTAACCAATACATCTTTGTTACTCGTACATAAAAGTTGACAGTGATTGAGAGGAAATATTTAGAAGACGCCCAGACTTTATAATTAAGTTCAGGTAGAGTGGGATTATTACCTCACTAAAACCGCTCCAGTGATTACTATCAGCACATAGGCCTTGTTATCTCTTAAAAGTCCACACCGGAACCCCTCTATCAGCATAGAGGGGGTTCGACGTAGCCACACCTGACAACAGCGAGGCTCAAGGGTCTCCCCTGAGCCTCGCTGTGCACGGTAGCAAATAATCACTGTGCCACCGTCTTCCCTGGAATCACTGAATGGGCGCCCACTCTGAGCGCCTGTGATTTTAAAGTCCCGCTTACATTGATGACGAAAGCCTCAACCTTACGACAGTTATTTCGCTATCGCCACTTTGCCGGACGGCACGTCAGTTATAAACCCTCGCGTCCATATTCGCTACGAACAATTATATTTACCACAATTTTTCAATAAATACAGTAGCACATTTTTTCTCTAAGTAAGCAGTATTGCATGAAACTGACCTGTGGGTTGGACATCATCTGCTGCATATCGGGGTTCTGTAGCTGCGCTAACATCTGTGGCATCATTGTACGGATCTGGTCCTGTAGTTGTGGGTTGTTTGCGAACATCGGGTTCTGTGAATTTGAAGAATTCATTTTTATTTCATTTAATTGCCATCATTTAATTGTTAGGCACCGTTCTAATAGAAAGCTATCATTGTGCGATTAAACAATAGTCACGTTATTTTAGTTACAAACTTTATAATTGTTTATTGACTTTATTATTATATTTATTATCGCTCTTACTCTTGTTAACAGTTACTATTATAAAATATCGTTATATCTAGATAAATTAATGATACCGAAAAATTTCCTAATACCGCTTAAAAATAACACCAAAAATGTGCAAGTCTTTATGTAGTGAATATAAGTCTTGTAGCAAACAGGATAAGTTCTGATACATTTACTTATATTGTTTTTACATTGATTGGTAAGTAGTCTACTGAAATAATACAAGGTATTTTTTTAACACGCTTTTATTAGCTTCACTTGTAACTATGTATGTAAGAAAATCTTGGAATCTTAATTTGACCCACTTCCCGGTCTTCGATAAAGGATGAAATTTTGCACACGCTCTGAGTTCTGATGACAATACATGACTAGCTAAGAAACGTCATTACAAATCCAATATGGCGGCCTCCCCAAGATGGCGGACTGGCTGTTTGAAATCCAACCCCATGATATGGGTATCAAATGAAAGGGTTTGCTGTCAGGAAAACGAAAAAAATAGCCACGTGACTTAAATCCAATATGGCGGACGTCCAAGATGGCGGACAGGCTATTTGAAATGCACCCCCATGATATGGGTATCAAATGAAAGGGTTTGCTGTCAGGAATACGAAAAAAAATAGTCACGTGACTTAAATCCAACATGGCGGACATCCAAGATGGCCGATTGGCTATTTGAAATGCAACCCCATGATATGGGTATTAAATGAAAGGGTTTGCTGAATGGGATACGAAAAAAATCGTTTTATAATTTTTAGTGCGTGTTAAAAGCGTGTTTTTTTTAGTTTTTTAAACTATTATTTTAAATAACCTTTTCTTTGTTGCATATTCGCTTTATTCCTAAAATGAAATCACTGAATTGAAGGGATTCTAGTTTTTTCAACACTTCAAATGAACTCATCATCATTCGGCCGAAAATCAAGCATTGTAACAACAACCAGTTTTGCCTCTGCAACCAGGTATGCGGAACAGAGTGTAAGGATCCTCCGACCAGACGGGTGTTCCGACGATCGCGCAGAGAACTCTAATACCGCGATGCAGGATTTTGAATTTTACTCGTAGTTCCTATGGCGTCATAGATGTCGCTTAACCAGGCCATACTATACGTACCTGGTTAATAATCTGGGTCGCCATGTCCGGATCAGCCGCCAAGGCCTGTAGCATGGTGTTGGTGTAGGGCGCCGACAGCATGGACTGCACGAGGCGCGGGTTCTCCGACATCTGCTGCAGCAGCGACTGCATGCCGGGCGTGTTGATGAGGCCGGGCCCGGCCGCCGCGCCGCCCGCGCCGCCCGCCGCCGGCGCGCCTGCCCCTCCGCCGCCGCGCTGCCACGGGTTCGGCAGCGGTTGCCGGTTCTCGGCGCCCTGCTGCGGGTTCGTGCCGTCTACTTGGGGCGGAAAGTTGCGACAGTTAATGCAACTGTTTTATGGTGAATAAACGTGTTAAAAGGTGGGTTTAGTCTACACACATAGAGCCAAAACAAAAGCATTTTTTTCTTGACGTCCTTCAGAATTTAGTATGATTCATATTAAGTCTAACTCAGTTTACAGAGAATTTAGTTGAGTGCAGATTTTGGTTCACATTTACAAGCAACAATTTGTAGAATCCAAAGATTGCATGGTACAGAATACCTGTGCCATTGTACCTCTGTGCATGAAACCTGAAAACCCATTTGTCAAATTCAACACCATGGGAAACACTGGTGACCCCCTGGCTCGCTTAATTGCGCCAAGAGGGCTACCAGTAACATCAAATAATGTTTTTATTTTAATTACGGAATAATATGCTACATTTTCATCATAATCAATTACGACGATTTTACACAAAAAAATATTTGTGTTTTCATATTTATTTCAATGTCTTAACTAGATCAAAATGTAATTTCTCCTTTATACAAGACACTATAACGAGAATTCAATTATTATGTCTTACCAGAGTTGTCCACAAGTCCAGAGAATGGGTTGCCTGCCATACTGCTGGCTACATTCAACATTGGCTCTTGAATGTCTCTGTACATGCGTTGTAAAGCATTGTAGCCACCTGGAATAGAATATGCGTTATAAAGGGAAAAATTGTTTGTTTGCTGATAGAAATATGTCTATTTAAATAGATCATAACCATCGCTAAGTGTTATAGACATGTTGTTATCCCTGAAAAATAAACGGTTCCTGCTGGATAGAACGCACAGGAGCGATGACGCGAGTAAAACCTAGTAGTTTATTGTACAGGTTCCTCATCATCATCTTTTCAGTCGAAAGACGTCTACGCCTGAACATAGTCTCACTAGATCCTCGTATACACGTTGTGGGAGGCTTTCCAAAACTGCAACTTCTGGTACGCGGTCGCCGCCAGAACCTTTTGGCACTTTTGCTCCATCAACCACTGCCACTTCAGTTTGGCGATTCTTCGAACTATATCGGTAACCTTGATTCTCCTACGGTTATCTTCATTTCTGATTCGATCACGCAAGGAAACTCCGAGTACAAAGAGATATTAGGAAAAGGGCAATGACCACTGATGCCCTGCTAAAACGCAACAACTATCGTTGTACGTATGACATAAAACTTTACACAATATTCTGTGTTTCTTTCCTCAAAAGACCATCTGAGACACTTATCTGCATGTATTACTATTTTAGGACACAATAGGTTCTTATTGCTGAGAGCGATGTCTTCAAGACCATGTTTGAATACACAGGAAAGACGAAAATAGCCACTCGATAGCACGAGTATTCCCAGGAAAGACATTGTTGCATAAGACGTCATATTCAATCAAGTTGATATTATTCAATTGGTTATGACCATTGGATCGGCCTGTGACTTGTGGTTAAGAAATAGCCACACACGCTGATCGATCGAAGTTAAGCAAAACTTGGCTAAGTTGGGTCGTGGATGGATGATCATCTATTCAATAACGAGAGGACCTTTGTTCATCGAATTGCGCAATTAGGCTTTTGGCTTTGTCATCATTCGAAAATCGAACTATAATTTAGCCAGTTACTGGATTTAGACGTCATGTAAGCATATGCTCCACATACATACTAGTCCAGTCTATTCACAAACAGTTTTTAAAATATAACTGGTTAAATGCAAGTTTAAACCTAAACCTCCATAAATGAAAACTGTCTTAGTTTTGATTTAGGGAGGTTTAGGTTACGACTAATAATCTGTTTTATAATAGACGATACGATGTCTCCGTGCGACAATAGAAATACAAAAAATTTCACACTCTGTGAAAATTTTAACTGTGTACCTATTACGGTTTAAAACAAACAGACGAACTGCAGAGGTTTACTTAGTATTAGGGTTCTATTGGTTACCCTTCGAACCCCGAAAAGGCACATGAGGATGTCATTTTCAACCCTAAAACAAACATATAAATTTTCACTTACCAGGTATGCTCTCAAGATTGGAGAGTGCACGGTCGTGAGAGCGCATGAGTTCCTGCAACATGGCTGGGTTGCGGGCCAGCTCCATGGTCTGCCGCAACAGCTCAGGATTGTTCAGCATATGGCTGATCTCCGGATTTCTCTGTATAGTGCAAGAAAACAAAACAATTTAGCTTGGTTTACCATAGATTCATATTTTTATGTAATGGAACTTAAGCTATGAGCCTGAAAACACAGTAATAAGGGTTCTATTATCAATTGTTAAAACCTTTGACATTGTACAGGTGTAAAATCAAACTTAAAGTCGGCATACTCTGCGAGTCTGCGCAGTAGTATATTCATTCACTCATGTGACGGCAGGGTCCGGGATCACGGCCCTCACGCTGGGGTACTGCACGGCAAAAAGTGAACTTCACAGACGTCGTCATGTTTAAATCGACCTGTACACTAACTATATAGAACTGTAGCCCTACTATATGGACAACACACACTGAAACGCAGTGTAACATCAGATAGTCTCTATAGCCATGACAGTAAACGGCATGACATAGTGTCATGACGCCCCCACTATGCTAACATTCTCAACTTTCTTGTGTACAACAGATGTTTCACATCTACCGGGTTCCCGTGACAGCCAACGTTTTATATATCAGCGGCAATATCCGTGTTGCGTCTTTGTCTGAGAAAAAGTCCAGTACAGAAGTATGAAACAGAGATAAAACTTACTGCCATGAGATCTTGCATCTGTGGGTTGGATGTGATGAGAGTCCGCATGTTCTCAGGGTCATTCATCATCTGCTGCACAAGCGGATTGTCCAGCACTTGCCTCAACATGTCCGGGTTGGATAGTAGCTCTTGTTGCATGCGAGCCTACAGAAAAGTCGATAGAATAATGATTTCCTAGATAACACTCAAAATGGATGAAAATTTTACAGAATCGAGAGTAAGAGAGAAGGCTTTTAATTTAAAAAGGAGTCAGAAAATATTAAAACATTAACACTTGTCAAGAAACAGAATGAGATAAATTAATACATTTTATGGAACACAGAATCGTTATTAAACATAAATTCATGTTTTTTTGTAACATTGAGTCATAATACTCACAATGTCGGAAAAAGAGTATTATATTATGACTAACATTTTTTTTTAATACATAGTTGTACCTGCAAATCCATGAAGGTGCTCTGACCGAGTCCCAAACTTTCTAGGCCTGCTAATCCACCCAGTGAATTTAATCCAAATGGTGTGGCTCCGACATCAGCTGAAATATTGATTGATTAGTTAGTTATCCTGAATCTGGCAAGTTACACAACTGCTTATAATCTGAAGCGTTAATTTAGAAAAAAAAAGAAAATAATTGTTTATTTATAGCATCTGGGTAACAATGATTATGAAACATCAAACTGATAACACCTGTGCCTATCACATTTTGAGAGTACAGATGTGATGTTATCCTGCCAGGGTTGCGGGATAGATCTATAAGTTACTGTTGCCCTCAAAACGAAAAATGCAACTGAAGGGACACAGGTGCATTTTAGTCAGTAAAAGGGCAAAGATCACTTCCTCTCGTTCCACCTAGAGTTATTTTATAATTTCCCACCTCAAAAGAAAAAGGTGTGATGTTATATTTTATTAAATCCACAACAATTCTTTACAGTAGGACATTGCCCCATATTATTTATTTATCTACACTAATATTATAAAGAGGTAAAGTTTGTTTTTTGGTTTGTAGGAGGTAATCTGTGACTGGTCTGATTGCTAAAATTTTTTCATTGATAGAAAGCTGCTTTATTCCTGAGTGACATAGGCTATTATTTTATGTATGCGGGCGAAGCGGCGGGCAAAAGTTAGTGTAAACGTAAATTCTGTTTTCCAACACTGTCATTGTGGTTGAAGCACTGAGCAATATTATATTTCTATGGTTGCTCTAATTCATGTCTGGGTATGTGCCAATAAACTTTTTACAACATATAGACATGATTTATCATCAGCTCATAAATATATGATGCAATTAATATGACTATGATAAAAGGGGAATTGAAATTATGTTTTTTGTTAATTACATGTCTGTAGAATTACTCTGGTTGTTTCATAATATAAAGACATAAGAAGAATAAAGACAACACTCTAAATATCAGCCGAACACCATTGGTTCATAAGCAGTAGGTTCAACATACGTTTTTGCGTTTAGTATAAGGAGACAAGCGCTTGAGGGGTTAAAAACTTCTTGAGATATGAATCTATAATTTATTAGGCCTCACAGTGCTCTTTGTGACTATGCCAGCCTCATAGGATCAAAATTTTAGGTATTGAATGCTGTGTTTACCATCGCAAATATGATTCATATGAAAATTCTAGCTAGAGATAACTAAGAATATGAGTTTACAATGTATTGTATTCTTTAAATAAATATAGTCTAATTAGTATTGATTTTAAACAATGACATAGCAGATTAGAATTGATAATACTGTAGACCTTAGATTGTAAACAATCACACATGAATACATTGCATGAACATTCTTTTTTTATTGAATGAAACAGTAATATTCTTCTATTCACCCCTATTTTTTCATGACAGTTTCAAACAAATGAAATTAAATTTTGTACATTGTAACACCCAATTTTATAGCACTGTATTTTTATGAGCTACAGGTGGAATGCACAAGTGTCAAACAATAGAATCAATGCATTTCTATAGCAGGCATTAATGTCATCACTTGTTAGAAACGTATTCTCACAAGTTAACAAAAAATTGACCTCCAAATACATTTGATAACATTACATTATCTTTTTTTGTCACACAAGATGTGTAATGCAGAAAGTATATGAATGAGTCTTGTGTTTATAAGAAGTTATTATTGTCAGTTTTATACATACATATATATACTACATTGTTGTGGTTGATTGAATAAAATGTTAGCTTATGAATTCTAAAAATTCAACTGAATTGATGGAGTGTTACTAGACATTGTTGAATTGATATCATATTCCAATTTGATTTGTATTCATATATTACTAGTTACCACTCATTGATTGAAAACTTTGTACACTATTGTTCTAGCCTCTTGCAAAACTCATGTTACTTGAATACATTAATTAGTCAATGACCTAATTATAATAATAAACTTTAACAAGTATCATTGTAACTATTTTATGCACCTATAACTATGAGCAATACTCCTTCTTATTACATTGAACATAATGTGAAAGTAATTTTAGTATAAATCAGCTGAACAATTATATCCATGTATTCTTTTTTTACGTTGCAGAAATTATTAGGTTGAAATGCATGCCCAGAAGATTAAACCAGCATCTTATAAAAAAATTTTTCAATAGCTCTCTTCAAGTGCACTACAAACCTATGTTTCACAGTAATGACAGGATGTTAGTAATTGAGTACCTGGAGGGCGCCGCGCTGCGCCCTCAGGCTCGGGCCTGGGAGGCGTCTTTATCACGAGGTGGACTGTCAGCCCGTCCTTGATGTTGTGCTGTTTCAGGGAGTCGGCATCGTTCAAGATCTTTCCGGCAAATATGAGACATAACTGCTCCGGTTCCGCCGTGAATTTAGGGGACAACACTTCCTTGAGCTAAAATCAAATAACGAATTCACATTTTACGTTGCCGAATAACTAAATAAATGTCGTCAGTGATTGCGTGTGCAATATCTATGTTATTACGCCATGAGCAAAGTTTCTGGCGGCGCCGTACTCACTTTTTTAACGTCAGCATCCTCTTCAATCTCCACTTGCTGTTTTTCTTTCGGTGTTTTCACTGTAATAGTAATTTTTTTGGGTTCGTCCTGTCCCTCTGCCATTTTGGCAAATCTAGAATGACTCTGTACTTTGGCGGAAAAGCAGAAATATGTACAAGAATGTAGAATTTGACGATTTGTGTAAGTTGACGGCCGAGGGTACGGCCCACTTTGGTAATTTGTTAGAACTTCGAAAGCCAAAATCACAAGCACATTTATGTTTTATAGAGTAAAAAATAGAGTTTAATTTGATTCCCACGTAATACATGCGAAGTTTGTCACTAATCGAGTTCTCTATGAAATTCTATTGCTGATTTGCTATTACCAGACTCGATGAACAAGCTAAAAAAAAGTCGTGTGTTACCAAGAAAATATTAATTTACTCTTTGGTGTATGGTGTATGTATGTAAGATAAAATAAGGGTATAGAAACACTAGACTATTATATTTCAGGTTTACTATGGTAATAAAAAAAATCAGCTAATTTGAAATATATTACAAAAAATATGTGAAAAGTGTAAAAAAAAGATATTATTTCCCTTTTTTTTTTAAAAAAAGAATAAAACTGTAGAAATCGTTAATGATTGTATCCGATCACGTTTTCGATTCTGTCATAAACTCTTTTCCGTTTCCGGATTTTCCGGAAAAGTTTGTATCTAAAATCAGCTGAAACTTTTGTATGTCTATGGCTGAAACGGAAATAGAGTTTCGGTTTATTTTGACTTGACAGCTGACATGAAACAAAAACAAAAAACAGTTTCCAATAATGTCTCTCGCAAAATTTTAATGAAATTACTAGGTACAAAACCAAGCTTGGTAAGACGAAAATTAAACATGTAGCGATAGCATGAACCTCTATCCAATCAATTATTTTACCCACAATATTCCTGTTTCAGTGGTTTTTAATTCTTGTTTCAGGTCTTCCTTGTTAGTGACTTTGTCATAAGCACTGAGCGATATTATTGCATGCCGTAGAATGCCCAACACGAGCGTTTAGGCCATTTGTCACTAATATTACTTAATTGCAGCAAATGGAGGTATAAGTTTATGATTATTTGGTAAATCTAGTTGCTCGTCTACTTGTTGTAAACAGTCTTAACATTTGTAGGTGGACTTACAAGACACTTTCTTACGTGACGAGGATCAGCAATCACAAAACAGCCCGAAACAAACACATGCAGTGGCAAATAAAAGAAAAAATGATAAAGTACAGGGTGAGAACTTTAACGTAATACAATATATTCAAACTACATGCTTTGATGAAGGATTCAAATTGTGTTCTTCCTGCAGATGGGAAAGCAATAACTGACCAACAAGCCAAAGAGGAAAAAGAACAAGCTGAGACCATAGCTTCAATGTTAATGCGTAGCTATGACACTAAGTTGGGTGGTGAAGATGACACTTCACAGCCAACTTCACAAACCGCACCCATAATACCCATAGAAGCAACTCGCAAGAAAAAGAAAAGAAGGAGGTATTTATAATAATGATAAGAATTAATGTTAATAATCTTTATTTATACAGAAATCTGTAACATGACTTAAATACTAGGGCAATTTATAATTTAATTATTAAATTTTTCAAAGTTTTATTTTACACCCATTGCTACACAGCCCATAGCATTACCCTTAGCCACTTAAATATTTATTGCTAGCTTCATTTTGCCATAACAGATCCCAAATATCAATATGTCTAACAAACTGCCGATATGAATCAATACGAAAAGTTGCCAGCGCCTTTGGAATGCGAGAAGTGTCTGAAGATGATGCTTGGAATTTCTATTGGACTGACATGAGTGTCTCCGTCGAAAGAGCGAAGGAGATGAAGAGGTTTCAGCGCATCAACCATTTCCCTGGCATGCTAGAAATCTGCAGGTGAAGATAATAAATGATATTTAATTTTATAACTAAAAGAATGATAATTCTTGATTTTATATTCAATGTTATTTTCAGAAAAGATTTGTTGGCACGGAATTTGAATAGAATGCAGAAAATTTATCCAAAGGAATACAATTTTTTCCCAAAAACTTGGTGCTTGCCTGCAGAGTAAGTACTTCCATTAATCAAAATAGAGAAAAAGGTCTCTTGCAAAATAAAATAATTTTTTTTTTTCACATTTTGTATCTTGTTTCAGTTTTGGTGAAGCACTAAACTACAGTAAATCACGTAAAAACAAGACATTTATTATAAAACCGGAATGTGGAAGCCAAGGACGTGGCATATACTTGACAAAATCCCTTAAAGACATAAAACCTACAGACAAACTAATCTGTCAGGTAACTTTCCAACACTTATAATTTTTTCTTACCTTGTATTGTCTCAAGAGAAACTTTCCAACACTTATAATTTTTTCTTACCTTGTATTGTCTCAAGAGAAATTATTAGATTGGACTCAATAGCAAAATAATGTATAGTAGGGCTATGTCCATGGTTTTTTTTAGGTGTACCTTTCTAAGCCCTATTTGGTAGATGGCTACAAGTTCGACATCAGAGTTTACACTCTTATAACATCCTGCGATCCTCTCAGAATTTTTGTCTATAATGAAGGACTTGTAAGGTATGTAAAAAACACAAATTCTAAGTCATTGATTTGAAATACAAATAATAGGGGACCAAGTCTACTACCCTTAGGAATAACAGATTTATAACAAAGGAAGATTTTGTAGATTTTTCTTTTTTTATTCTGAAGATTTAAATAGATTGTTTTGCATAATGTAAAATATATACTACTAAATGAGACCAAATAACATATGCTACTAAATGAAATGCCTTAGATAGAATACGACCTAACAACTATTTCATTATATTTCAGTAATAAACTTGAACCCAAATGATTATAACATGCTAGTTTTACTAATTTTTTTTAATGT
This sequence comes from Mythimna impura, assembly GCA_905147345.3. Lineage (NCBI taxonomy): Eukaryota > Metazoa > Arthropoda > Insecta > Lepidoptera > Noctuidae > Mythimna > Mythimna impura. The sequence goes on along the minus strand of LR990356.1, from coordinate 17,268,689 downwards.
TTTCCATAGTTTTTAATATAATTTGTGTCTAAGGTTTGCAACAAGTCGATATGCTGACCCTAATGTGAATAACACGACTAATGTGTTCATGCACTTGACTAACTACGCTCTGAACAAACACAGCCGCACTTACGTGTACGATTCTGAAGCGGGCAGCAAACGGTGAGAATACCTTTTTATATACATATGTAGGTATATGAATTTAAATGATTATAGCATGCTATAGTGACCATAATTTGAATATATCCATGATGTGAGACCCAAATCCATTTCTTTTGAAATCGTAGGTTACTGTCAAATTAAATGTAATTTCCTTTCTATGCCTGCAATACTTCCGTTTCCACTTTGCCTGTCTAATTTTCCTCGATAAATCTGAACCTTTGAAAAGGCTTTTACAAGGCGTTTTACTGCTTCGAGTTCAAAGGATCTGCAGACACAAACAGCTAATTGTAATTTTAGGCACTGAATCTACCCAGTCATAGTTATCTATGTCTGGGTAGATTCAGTGCAACTTTAAAAAAATCGCACCTAGAGATAAACACTTTCCCCTAATCGAATCTAAAGTCACGATGAATTTCCATTCATCAGCAAGATATCGACTTTGAACAAGATCCTGCTATCTCAAGGCGTGGACTTGGACAGGCTGTGGCACGGTATAGACCAAGTGATCGTGAAGACGATCATATCAGCGTGGCCGATACTCAAGCACAGTTACCACGCGTGTTTCCCCTCGCATGACATGGTTCTTTTAAGTTTTATAGTTGTTTTAGCTTCAGACGCCGTTGTATCCGTGTTGGTTTTAGCTTTTGTTTTAAAAATTATGTAATTTATTATCGAGTATTGTTGATATCTAAAGTATTCTTAAGGGATGCCATCTGTAAAATTCTGCATTTTGAAAGTCTACTATCGGAGTTGCGGGTACGCTCTGCGGATGCGGATACCTCTTTTGAAAGATTCCAGTGCGGATTTTATAAAAAACTGGGAATGCCCCTAACAGATGGCTACCCTAAATTTTACTAGTATTAATAGAAATAGCCTCTATTATTTATAAGCTCTGGACGTACAACTACATCTAATAATAACATGACTAATTAGTTAGACAATTTAAATAGGCCTATAAAAGTTTCTTACTTCTTTTTATGCTGACTATGTCTATTGTTCTATCTGCTTCGCCAAAGTTGCCAAAGCTGTTCAAATTCTCTGTCTATTCCATTTCATTCAAGCCCTTGATAAAACAGGACTTTGTTAACTGGCTTTAGGGCTACAAACTTTTCTTGGTTTATATATACGACCTAAATTATTTTTACTATATTGTAGTATAGTCGTAGTACCTATAAAAATATAATTTTAGTTATTTATATAAGTATCGAGTGTCCGTACATTTTTATACCTTCATCATTTGTTATTTTATTACCTACTTGTTGCAATTTTTCAGGTGCACGCCTGTTTTGAAATACTGGGCTTCGATATTCTTCTGGATCATAAGCTACATCCCTATATATTAGAAGTAAGAATTAATGTATGCTTAATCTTGAATTCTTAATGAAAATAACAACAAACCATCCGAATAGTTGATCAATCTTGTAGGCAATGGATCGACCGATTACCCAACTACCATCCATGCAAATTGTCACTTCAACATCAACAATATTATTCTTTGTTGATGTCTGAAATTTAGATAATCCATTATCCAAGAACCATGGATCGATATATTCAAAAACTCAACAAGCAACAAAGAGAATCCATGGATTGTCAACACAGAAACGGGGTTGAAAATGAACCAGTAAAAGATTTGTATTGTCTTTAGGTGAATCATTCGCCAAGTTTTCATACGGATACGCAACTGGACCGCGAGGTGAAGGAAGGGCTGTTGACTGACACCTTCACTATGCTCAATATATGGCAATGTGACAAACGACGGGTGCTCGAAGAAGACCGCAAGAGAATACGAGACCGGCTCCTACAGACTAACAAGTAAAGATCTTCTTATCGACTGTATTTTGACGCGTTGGATCCGTCGTTTGCTCCAGTGCGATTAAACATCTTCGCGTCGATAGTTTAATTAAATTTTGTTTGTCCAACACTTCGCCTCTACCGTGGCAGAGATAGAGCTGTATAGAACAAATAGCCAGGTTCATAACATGGCATCATTCTTAATACATAATTATATATTGGGGTGTCTTGTTGTCATCGAAAGGTCGAGTAGTAACAAAAAGGAGTTTGACGTGGCTAAAAAAAGTGAGCGTCAGAATGGCCGGTTAAGTCGTATTTAGCTTTGAAATTGTGCCTAAAAATTGTTTATCAATTGATTATCATAATAAGAGAATTGCTTATTTCATAGGTTAAAAGAATTTAAACATTTAAGGTTGACCGGTCAACCTCTGTAGAGTTAGTAACTATATCTGGAATTATTGAAATGTCCATGGGCCAAAAATTGCTTATTTCACAATTTATAAGTGTACCTATGTGGAGGTATGCGGAACAGAGAGTAAAGTCCCGCAAACCTCCGTTGAAAAGGGAGGATCCTCCAACCAGACGGGTGTTATGTCTGGTGGGCTATTGCCCCGATAGATGATTTCGGGCTGTTCTATATGTTCCAATCGCGCGGAGAACTTTGATTGCGCGATGCAGGATTAGTTCTTATGTGACGCCATAGATGTCGCTACATCACTCCCCTCCGGAGATCGGAGATCGATGGTTCTTGATGCTTCTTGATGCGTGCCAGGCCAGTGGTAGGTTGGTTCCAGTGGGTCGGAACCGAATGCCGCATAGTTCTCGGTGAGTCGGAACTGTCTGCGGTGATGCCCCAGTGTGATCACGTCGGGGTCACCAGTGTGGAGGTATGCGGAACAGAGAGTAAAGTCCCGCAAACCTCCGTTGAAAAGGGAGGATCCTCCAACCAGACGGGTGTTATGTCTGGTGGGCTATTGCCCCGATAGATGATTTCGGGCTGTTCTATTATGTTCCAATCGCGCGGAGAACTTTGATTGCGCGATGCAGGATTAGTTCTTATGTGACGCCATAGATGTCGCTACATGTAGACCCTGTTTATTCTTTCTATAAGCTATTATATCTTGCTACGACTTACGAGCTTAAAAGCCCTGCGCCCGTTAAAAATATGGGAGCAACGTGAGTGACGTTTAAAAAAAATTGCGTTTAAATTTCATAAGGTACCTACCTATTATTACTCGTTGATTTATTTTCTGTAACAAACAAACTTTTTAAATACGTATAACTATTATTCTTATTTATTTGTGCTAAAGAATTATTTGACACCTATTTTCTGATATAAATAATATAATATAGAGAAGAAGGATCACTTGAGAAGAGGAATTTAAATATTTAAGGTTGACCGGATATCAGAATGGCCGGTCAACCTTAAATTTTTAAATTCTTTTAATTTATGAAATAAGGAATTATTATGATAAGCAAATATAAGCAATTTTTAGGCACAATTTCAAAGCTAAAATATGACTGTTGACCGACCATTCTGTCGCCCACTAAAAAAAGGATGCCTGAAACGTTCAAAACGGCTTTTTGCGCGCTACGAGCTTGCACGAATCTTGAGCGCTCGGCGAAAGAGCGGGGATCGCTTTGCGCATCGTATAATATCACAGTTACTATCAGTATACATCAGTATCAGTGTCTACATCTCTATTTTCTCCAACTCTCCTTTCGCAGGTATGCTGGAAGAGATTTCTTTAGGAATAAGCATCACCTTTGTACTATTCTTCTGTTTCCTTCTTCTTTTCTTGTATTTATTATTGTGTGTACATAAATTGTTAAATAAATAAATAATATCGGCGAGCCAATCACTGTACACGGATTTCACTCGCCGCCCCCGCATTTCTCTTCATACCACTAAAGAGACCCGATATTTCACTTCTGCGTGCTTCTGCGAAGTAGAACTGTAGAAGTCAGCGCTCAAGATCCGTGCCGGTATCTATACTATAGTTTGTTAAGTAGCTTAGACACGCTTCGGCGTTGCTCGGGATTTTCTATTTCTGCAGTGATTTCCCTGAAATTGCCATCGGGGCAGATAACCCAACTTGCACTCCTTGTTCTCGGCTGAGGTAGGCAGCTTCATCTGATAATTCGAAATTTGCGATTACAGGTTTGCAGAATTTACACCAACGGAAGAAAAAGAACCAGAAAAAAGTCCGTGGCAAACTCAAATACAGTGGGAGGAAACACATCTGGGAAATTTTAGGTACATACCATGTTATCAACGTAATATAAAAAGGAATCTATTTAAAAATTAATTTAAATACACATTTAATATTTTTTTATAAATTATGTAGTTTCATTTTTTTGGAACTAAGTATCACTCCTAGCTTTTACCTTTCCGATTTGTTTCAATTTTATGAAGCAAGTCTCCAAGATTACATTTTAAACTTAACACCACTCTGAAATCTTACTAGCGTATTGCTTGAACTTAACACATGAAAAGCACTTTTTGTAAATTTTTTTTCGATGACACGGCCGAATCTATCCGCCCGGACTTGCATGTTGCAGTAGCCAACACGTGTGAAAGATGGTTTACAGATTCCGCGCTCTGATGAGGATTTGTTGATGTTACGACCTTATTCACCCTGTTAGAACGTGATATACTTTTCTATAATCTATGCCATTAAAGATGCTCATTGAAAATACCGGCAGGAATCGTACCTTCACGCTCCTTGTTTGGCCAAGATTTCTAATTTGTTACTTTAATGGCGCCGGTTATATTATGACATCAACAGACGCGTGTACCCGGTGGGCGAGCAGTATGCGTCGCTTTTCCAGCAGCCTTCGGGCTCGCTCTACACCGGCACGGCGTCGTCCCGAGCACGCGGCGACTGTACGCGCTTGCAGCGAGAAGAGTTTCAGGTACCACACTACTTACGATTACATTTATACGAAGTTTTAAAGTATATGCAGAAGAGGGTGTAACGTGCCACATCTTAAATTGCAAAGATCACACGGGTGTTATGAGTGATGGACACATTATTTCCAAATCATGCGGAGAACTTTGATTGGACATGAAGGTGTGACGTCAAGTCTTTTTGTAGTTCGTAGAAATGTAATGTATACACAGGATTATTCTATAATAAATAAGATACTTTAAAACCACATTAAGAATATCCTTCCGAACACAGCAAACTAAAGCCAAAGCGGAAGCCCTGAAAAAACCATCGCAGCCAAAAACAAAAGAAGGCGAAAAGAAACCTACTGAAGAACCAGGTTCCACGACAACTGCGGCTTCTGTAGCTACTGGCGCGACGGAGAAAACTACTAAGTCTAAAGCTCGAACGGAAAAGGAACAGAAACGCAAAGATGATAAAGATAATAAGAAGCTGAATGCTAAACCGTCGCTATCGCTGCAACCGGTTAGTGATCTTATTTTATTTTATTTTTTTTGCAACTGCGCCGACGTTGACGATTCTGCCAGCGTCATGCGGTGATGGCAGTACTTAGCACTTTGTGGTAGATCTTTAATGTTAGTAGCTGACAATACAATTGTGTCAGTTAACATGGTTTTTGTTTATGTGTAAAATTAATTTCACAAACCAATATAGATTTAAATATTATTATCGTTCAATTCTTTTGATAACAGGTTTCCTCTTTTGCAGGCGTTGTACATAGCTACTTATACCTAATTAAGAATTCTATCTTGATTTTTTAGTGAAAAGGCTTAGGGCGAGTTTCTGCATTGAGTATTTTGAGTTAAGTACGTCTCAAACCGTACTGAAATGCCAAATTTTGACAGATTTACAGGCTAAAGTAGAGTTTAAGAAATACTCAACTTCAAATGCTTAAATCAGAAATCGGGGGTGCGCTACTATGAAATGCGAATCGAGTCATGTAAACTCATGTATGACAATGAATTTGTTTTTCAAAGCTTGAAAATACAAAGATTTTGAAATGATGGCTCAAATATCGTTACAAACTGACTAGGTGGTCGAGTGCAAGCCTGCGTACGTGCTGTGTTCATACGAGCCTGACCCTATCGTGGAAAAAGAAGAACGCGAGAGGATCAACTTGTTGGCGCAGAGGGACTTCCTTATAAGGAGTTACGGCATGTTAGAACAGGTTAGACTTCAAAAACTAACAACTAAGGCACGGTAATATTATCTATACAGTATTCCAACTTCGTACAAACGGTCGAAACGCGAGCTATACCTACGCGCCTCGATCTCGAGGTGCGCTCGGGATGCAGACAGTCGCGTCTGTGCCGCGCGATTTTTTCAATAAAAATAAGTTCAAGTACATATTTATATATTTAATATGACGAGTATATTGTGCTGTTTTTGGTTGCATGAATTCTTCATTTAAAACCAAACATATAAATTGTAAAGTAGCTGCAGGTATCTATAACCAAGTAAAAGATTTCAAGTAGAAGATCCTTTTTCTCCACCTTGTCCATGTTTCCCAAAACAATTTTTAATTAAGCTTAAGAATGCGGATTTTTGTACTTTACAATTTAATAATATAGCATTTCGTAGGTACGTCTCAGTCGAGGCGCAAATATTTTTCGGTCGCAAATATTGAGCACTTCCTATTCAATTTACAAAGTATTTTATTTGTTTATATAAAAAAAGTATATTTACAATCACAAAACTAAATGGAAACACAAAGTAGGCAAATGTAATTAAAATGGTGGAGGCGGGCAGCCATATTGCGGGCAGCCCTATCGCATGTTTACGTACCGCACGGCTGTAGGCATTTATTTCAAAGATACGGCCGAGTTATAATACTGTATAGATAATATTACCGTGACTAAGGCCCCATATTTATTCTTTTTTAAATTTCTTATTATTCGTTCCTACCTGTGGTTGGGGATATGCACTGACAATCTCTCGGCTTTTATAAAATAACGAAAGCCTGGCAGCCACGGGCTCTACTATTATTACAAGCCGGTGTACGTCACGTGATAGTAGTAAATTATCCCAGGGGAATGTACTCTCGGGATAAAGTGTCCAATGTAGATACCTATTCCCGGACATGGTCTACCCGTGTACCAAGTTTCATTGATATCCGTTCAGCCGTTCGAGCGTGAAGAAGTAACATAACACACACTTATAAACTTTCGCCTTTAAAATTAGTGTGATGGAAATTCAAGTTGCGTATTGCAAAATAGCTTCATCAGCATTGTTTTGTATTCCCCGCAGTAATTATGTTGTTTTCCGTAAAAAAGTAATAAAAACATTGTTATTTTGCTACAATCTGTAAATTATTTTACCTGCAGATCTATTTAGTTATGAAAAAAATGGGAACACTAAGGCCCGAAGATGAACGGAAATATGGCGTCTACGGACGATTATCAGTGGTCTCCAACACCCCCAAGGTAAATATAAAACATACTAAGACAATGTTCTCAGGCCACTTCATTCGATTTCACTTGTTACTTTCCTTTCTTACTTTCTTTGGCCAAACACAATGGTTTTTTTTTTTTAAATTAACTATGAATTGGCACTTTGAACATTGCAAATAATTATCATCTAAAAATCATTGTCATTATTCTAAAATGTTGTGTTTGCCTACAGAAAGTGTGAATGTTTATGCTGCATGAAAATTAAGCTAAATAATAGAAAAAAATTAGTTGTAAGAAAACAAAGAAGGGACCGATCAAATTTTTGTGTACAGACTGCAAATAAGAAGAGCAAAATAGTCGCACACAGGCCTAACGACCGTGGGGATAACTCGGACAGTGGTGAGTGCAAATTAGATAGAACAAATACTAGCTTGATGCGCGGCCTAACGACCGTGGGGATAACTCTGACAAGGGTGAGTGCAAATTAGATAGAACAGATACTAGCTTGATGCGCGGCCTAACGACCGTGGGGATAACTCTGACAGGGGTGAGTGCAAATTAGATAGAACAGATACTAGCTTGATGCGCGGCCTAACGACCGTGGGGATAACTCAGACAGTGGTGAGTGCAAATTAGATAGGCCGCGCATCAAGCTAGTAGTTGTTCTAACGACCGTGGGGATAACTCTGACAAGGGTGAGTGCAAATTAGATAGAACAAATACTAGCTTGATGCGCGGCCTAACGACCGTGGGGATAACTCTGACAAGGGTGAGTGCAAATTAGATAGAACAAATACTAGCTTGATGCGCGGCCTAACGACCGTGGGGATAACTCGGACAGTGGTGAGTGCAAATTAGATAGAACAAATACTAGCTTGATGCGCGGCCTAACGACCGTGGGGATAACTGACAGGGGTGAGTGCAAATTAGATAGAACAGATACCAGCTTGATGCGCTTGAGTCTATTGAGAAACGAAACCGCCGATGATGAACTGGTCGAGTCGAAACTCCGATATCTTGAGCATCGACGCCGATTTGCTAGCCTGTTTGTTTACTGTCGCTTACATTTTGAAGAATGTACGTCTGAATTGCATAATTTAATTCCTCCAAGCCCGTTCAATAATCGGACCTCTCGACCTACCGCGATACGCCACGGTTACATGGTGTGGATATCCCACCCGTAAGCACAAAACGTTTTGGGAACATATTTATTATGTATACAGGTAAAAAGTGAATTTTATGCTGGAGTTTGAGTTTGTGCCCTGCTAGCTACAACCAAGGCCTTTATTCAAGAGTGAATAGGTTACTTTTAGACAAGCATGCTCCTACGTACAGCACATCACCGCTTATCCACAGGTGAGATAATGGTTCATACACGAGCCTATAAAATAAAAGAACAACTGAGTAATTCCGGACTTTATCCGAAGCGAATGTAAGTAAAGGCCACCGCAAATAGAGGCATTTTAGTGTTAGAAAAATCCTGTGGGTGCTCAGCATAACATATTATGCTCATTTGACGACTTGTTTACAGTATTATTTACATATTGCAAACGTATGGAAAATAATTATAATATATTTTGCAGGATTTGAAGTGCAGTGCCGAGACGTAGTGATCTGGAAGCGGCCGTCACCCCTGCAGGCCATTCCAGAGCGCACTACAAAAGCACACATCGTGCGCACTGCCTACACTATTTGGAGGATGAACTCGTTTGTGTTATGCTCTTATATTATTTTCATTATTCTGTTTGTTTTTAACAAGCGACGTATTTGTCAATCTGCTAAGCAATTTTTTTCCTGACTGCCCATTCGGTCGTCTCGCTGCATAAAATGTTAACGCGGTGTCCTGCATAGGCGATTCAAAATGAAGCGGCGTCAATGGAACAAACAATTGATACTCTATTGCTACGTGATTACGTGAGCAACCGCACGTGGGTGCGGTGCGGTGACTAGCGAAGCGAACGTGTTAGGTTGGTATGATATTTTCGGGCACTCTTGCGGTGCGGTGGCTTGTTTTAAAGCGGCGACTTCGCGTGCGTGTAGAACAGAGCCGTCGCGTCGTGTTGAATTCTTGTGAACCGCATCAGATCGCTTCGAGATTTTATTCGCGTTAAATCGCCTGGCGCCGCGTAAGCTAGGCGCATGTCAACTTTTCGATCTGACATTTTCATTCAAGCCACTGTTTGATGAAATAACGATGAAAACCTTGACTTAGCACAAACTCACTCCCGTTATATGATTGTGCACAGACTCACTCCCGTTACGCTCCCGTAGCGAAAGCTGTGACCGTTCGCTTTGATGACAATACGCTCGTCACGACAACACCAGTGTGGTCTTATGTTAATAGTATTTTCTTTTCAACAGATTAGTTTCGATTCCCTTGCCCAAGTGAACGTGAGGCGTGTGTGTGTTTCATACGACAATTTGCGACGTTCCAGTGCCGTCGTTGTGTTCATGAGACTGTCCAACTACAATACTTCGCTCGCTAGAGTAAGTGCGTGTAATCCAAATATAGTCGTAACTGTTCGATTATTGTAATTGCTACTACTGAAAACAATTATTAGCTTGCAATATATTCCAGTTACAAATAAGAAGTATTTTTATATTGTAATTGCTAACGTGTTCATATTGTAATCATGATAATATTAACATTACCGATAATCCTAATATTAGAGAGTAATTTTGTTAATGTTCTGTAAATTCTGGTGCATAGAAAAATAAGCAATAACTAAAGATTATTTTTACTATAAACTGTATTATTATTTTTACAGTTATCATTGTTTTTATGGAATAAAACTATATTTTAATATCAAATTTATATTTTCTCTTATCAATAAAAAAGTTTTAATATCAGCTAGTCTTAAATCAGTTCTGTCAATTGGTTGAGTCAGTTAGTCTGTCTTTACAATCATCCGAAAAATCATATTATGTATTCACAAAACAATACTTTTTGAAGTTTTTCTTAATCCATCACAAGTTTCAAACGTATTATTATTTGAATAACTGTAGTAACCACCTCTTAATTACATATTTAATTCACTAACATATAAACAATCATCTGAGACGCTTTAAATATATTATTTCGCGTATATTATATAAAACTGTGGAATTATATTTAGCCCCCTTTCGTCACATTGCACGAAGTTGCTAGCTCACGTGACCTCACGTCTTTTTTATCTATTTTCTTTCCCTCACAGTCTAATCAACAATCATATTATAGCATAAGTAAATTGCACTCTTTCTTTCATTGTACTAAATCCAGCAGTACTTAAGAATGTCTTCGATAGTTTGTTGGTCAAAACTGTAGTCTCTTAGCAAGGGAGCCTCCATCAATGTTTTCCAAAAGCTTCCTCTTGAGTGATGGTTTATCTGTTTCTATTTTGGTAATATTTGAAGGCATCGGCAGCTTGGAGCCTACTGACGGAGCCGGTTTGTTACTGAAATAAAATTGTTTTTTATTATTATAAGCTTGTTGTGTCACACTGCAGGGCACAGGCCCCTCTCACACCACAATCCCTTCCACGTTTCTGTTCTTAGCTAGATCTGGCACAATTCTATAGTAGGTCTAACTCGTCACGCCACCTCCTTCTGGCTTACAATTACAGAGATCAATGAAAGTATAGAATGCATTTCAGCAAAGTAGTTTCAGGCGATTGACGACCTACCAAAATATAATTCACGAGCGCGCGTAAGATGACACTAACATAATCGTGGTGGAGCAGTGGTGGCCGAGTGGCAACGGCCCCGACTTATGAGTTGTAGGTCGCGGGTTCAAACCCAGCCAGGCGCATTAATTTGTGTAATTTATTTCATCACCACTGCTCTCAAAACGGTAAAGGAAAACATCGTGAGGAAACCGGCATGTCCTAGAACCAAAAATTCGAAGACATGTGACATCCACCAACCCGCACTGGGCCCGCGTGGTGGATTACGGCCCATTCCCTCTCCTAGAGAGGAGGCCTGAGTCCCAACAGTGGGAACATTACAAGGCCGACTATGCTATGCTATGCTAACATCATCGTGATAGGTTATTAAGGGTAAGGAATGATTGAGACGCGCTTTTAAGGGTTTTTTTTTTTTTAGGCGGGAAATCATCCAATGATTTTCCCGCTCTAGAGCGAAGCGATAGGGCGTGTCAGAATTTTACTGACTAAAACCCACTCCTATGTTCCTTCTTTGCCTTGCGTTTCAGGACCCTGGGTTTGCCTTTCAGAAGCCAACCCATGGTCCCAGTAGGCTTCGACCCTGCTGGGCCCCTACGGTTTTGTTGACATCTCCTTGAGGCGTGCGTGGAACACCACGCACCGTCGACGACTCTGGCTCGGTCCGGACGTTTACCGGACGGCGAGTTACCCATTGCTCGACGTTCGCAAGCAGAGTCAGTCAGAAAAAATGATGCTAATTGCACATACCAAAGCGCGTGCTTTATGGACTGACGAAAAATACTTGCTTTAAGATGGGTACTGTCGATGTAGCGTACCATCGATTTGGGGTACTGTCGATGGAACGTTTTCGACAAATGACTTTTTGACTGTAAATGCTTGAGTTCTTGATGAAAATATCAAAATCACCATCAGTTTAGGGGATATGGTTGCCTATAATACTTGAGGAGGGTGGATTTTGAAAAAAATAGGACCAGTCTAGAAGCATATCCTTTTAGGAGAAAAAAAAATTGCATATCGGTCCATAAACGACGGAGTTCCAAAGGTAACAACATAGAAAAAATACAACCGAATTGAGAACCTCCTCCTTTTTTTTGAAGTCGGTTAAAAATAATTATAAAAATCGACGCCTGATTAATAAAACTGGCAATTTTTATATGATTGCAAGTAAGGAACACAATAATAGCTGGTTATTGTTTTATTACTTATTATTATTGATAATTTGATATACATCTCATTTCTGCCGGAGCTGGGTTTTTTGAGCATTCATTTTTCATTTTTACTGATATAGTTTCCAATACAAATTTTAACACAAACAGCTTATTTTAAAACTCAATGAACATACACATACCTAAAGTATGCCATCTGCAACGCCTGCGTGCAGTCACACCGACTGGGTGGGTATAGAGCCAGGAGGCTCTCCATCAGCTGGATCAGATCGTCTGACGCGGCACTGAATATGTGACGCAGCTGCTGGGGTGGAAATATCTTGAACTGCACATAGTCTGTCAAGTTCTTCATACCCTGGAATTATAGAGTAATGAACATAAGTTATGGTCAACAATTGGTCAGCCTCAATAAGAGACTAGTACACTAGTACTAGTAGTTAATGAGTTACGAAAATGCGAAATGGTTTTTAGTACTGGATCCTCCGACCAGACGAGGTTTGTGTCTGGTCCGGGCGACTGCCTTATAGTTGATTTAGAATTGTTGTATATTTTCTAATAATCGCGCGGGAAACTCGTAATACGGTGATGCAGGATTTTGTAGTTTATTTCTTATGTGCGATATAGATGTCGCTAAACCTACATCATGCTTGCGACTTTATTTTCAGACTGCGAAATTGTGTCATGATGAGGGTAAGTGCCTATTTGCGTGTTGGAAAATTGCTTAACCTTTTCATTCCACAAATGCATATAAGTAAACCACAGAACTCTGGAAAGTGACATGGACAGTAACAGGCTTTATAAATACTCACTGGCCAAGTTTCTTCATTTGGTGTGCCAAATACTTGGAAAATCCGCGACAGTTGATCTAGGTCTGATTCTCCAGGTAAGAAAGGCACTCTTAGCAATAGTTCAGCAAGTATACAGCCTATTGCCCACATGTCAACACCAGTGCCATATTGTCGTGCTCCAAATAACAGTTCTGGTGACCTGGAAACAGATGACCAGCAAGCTTGTTCTTTGGTTATGACCCCAGTGTAAGACTTTGAAAATGAACCAAATTAACCTTAATAATAAAAAACAAGATGAAAGCTTACAATATGACATGATTTATTACTATCTTAAAGTTTTTGAAATTATCTGGTGACATGCATAATCAACAACTTATTCATTGTCAGGTCAAGTATTGAGTAGTTTCAATGAAGCAGAAGTTTTAAAACCATCAAGTTAATTCAAGTCAGGAATAATAATGACTAATTAGCCTAGCAATTACATATTTAACTTCACCTAAAGGAAATACTTCAGGCTGCCATGGCATCAGTAAAATGGTCCACAAAGAACTAAGTACAGAAACCAGACCACAATGATAGATAGAAGGAAATACTTCGAACCAAAATACTACAAATTTTAATATACAAAATATTGTTATACCTATACCATCTGGTCACTACTTGATGAGTGTTAATTCTGGTTGGTGATCCAAAAGCCTTAGCAAGACCAAAGTCACCAATCTTCAAAATACCGTCCCGGTTTATAAGTAAGTTATTAGGTTTTAAATCTCGATGCAATATCCAGTTTTGATGTAAGTATTCTAAACCTGCAAAATAGGAATAGTAAAATTATGTTTTATTAATAGACTGAGAAAATGTAGCACTTGCTCTTTTATAAAGCTTTGAGTCAGGAGTAAATATTTTGAGGTTCTTGAAATTATATCTGGCAACCTTAGTTGTGTTGCCGAGGAATTTTCGACCACTTTTTCCTACAATTAGCATAAAAAGGGTGATTTCAGTGACTATCTTGAGTACCTTACCTTTAGATATTTATAAAGTGCCAAGTTCCCAAGTGATGCTATCAGACATATGCAGGTATTTATTTAAAACTTTACAATAAACAGAGGCAGACATAACGCCATAGATTAGCATTCTTTACCAGTCTGCAACTATCAAATGATGAAAGAAAAACTTACCTTTTAAAGTCATAATCATGTAAGCCTTAACATTAGCTGGAGTGAGCACAATATTATTGTCCTTAACAATTATTTCTAAGTCAGTGTCCATAAAGTCAAACACTAATGATACATTTGATTTCTGTCCAAATACATCTGAAAGAAAATAGGCTGTATATTATTCTGTGAAAATTTTGACATAAAAACATAAACAAGCAGCAAAAATAATTATAATTAGGTTTGAGAAGAAGCTGTTTTCATAAACATCATTTCAACCAAAACAAATTCACTTCTGAACAGATCTTAAACCAGTTACTGACCCTTTTCATTTTCTATATTAATATTATACACTACTTGCTTTTCTAATTTACTTGGACAATGGTAGAATAGTCGTCATTGGCTCTTTAACAAATAATAGAATAGAATAGATCTTAACCTTATAATATAATCAACTGTCTACACAAAGTCTGCTAGAATTAAAATGAGAAATAGATGAAAAGAAACCTAATAATCCAATGAGATTGATATGCTGTAACTCTTGCAACAGCTTTATTTCTCTCAGAGCAGTCCGATTTATGCCATCTTGTGCCTCGAGACGGGAGCCTATTTTGATTTTCTTTACAGCAACTATTTTATCCGTTTTCACGTCCCTGGCTTTGTATACTGTCGCGAACTTGGAACAAAATTTTAGAGGTTATATTTACGTGTTTTATTTTTTTAATGGTGTTGGTTTTTATGATAATGGTTTTTTACACTTCGATGTCAATAACAAAATAGTTACAATTACCTGCCCCTCTCCGAGAAAGTCGATTTTCTCATATCGTAGAATTGGTTCTTCCATCGTGTATTTTTTGTCCTAGTTACTTCAACTTACAGCACTTAAAACGTAAATATCAAACTTTACCTGCACTAATGAATTGAATCATAACTTTCTGCTCCACACGTAAGTTACAAAAAAGTATAAAATTTAATTTTTTTTGCAAAATTGACTCCCGTTTGTGTGGATTTAATATTTTAAATTCAAAAACTGACAGTTCATACCGAAACCAAAACCAAAACTGTTTTTTTTTTGTTAATAATGTTTTTGGCTTGGATACTAAGTCTTTTAAGCTGTGTCTTCGCATGAATAGTACATTAGTTTACCATTAGAATGCAGGTGCAGGTGGTGTATTTGTTAGCAAATGTATCGCCAGTCAGCCTTCTCAACAAACTTCGCTGAAGTAGCCAAAACTACAATAAAATTCCATTTTACCGAAATCGCGCCTGTTTTAACGATTCCATATATTGTCCAGTTGCGCACACTTGAGATACAAAATCCACTTAGCTTCAACGGAAACGCTTGCAACTTTTCACTGCTCTTCTCCGCTCCACTCCGCCCAGCTTCATATCAGTGGAAACGCATCTTTAGAGGGTGGCGAGCAGGGCAACCGTCTGGCAGAGTTGGGCAAAATTTAGTTTGTTTGATTGATGATGATGACTAATGATTAAAATATTCAATCAGGAAGGACTAACGACTAACAACTAAAAAATTCAATTATTTGTCATGTTTGATTAGTTATAATAATTAGTCATTAGTTATGGCTAATTTACTCATTAGGTACTAATTTTATGTTTGCTTACAGTTAAAAAAAAAACCAAAATAATACGAAAAAAAAATTTTTTTTAATCTAAAACCCAAATACGAAATAATCACAATCTGAAAAGTATAAAACAATGATATCCTTAATGTTTAAAGCGAATGTTACCTGTGTGCTCGATTTATTGTGATATGACTCAAGTCTTTGACTATGTGGACCAGGATCATAATATTTTGCTTAGAAAACTGGACACCTACGACATTAGAGGTAATGTCTTAAGTTCAGTGACGGATTAACCCTTAATCAAATTGAGCAATTGCCTAGGGCATCACGTCTGGGGGGGCACCAGAAGAAGCACCGTCCTTAGGGCATCACGTCACACTCTCATGTCACTAAAAACCACACCAAAAAAAGTTTCCAGGACTAATTTGAAAATTCGCGGGTTTTAAAGTTGACATAGAGTCCGACCTAGAGTCATTACACCGCTCCCGCTTGCCCACTCGCTGCCCGCTAGTGCATTCGGCAATTCAAATGCACCGGAATTGCGATTAGCCAGTCACAAACCACCCCTACCCCGCGGCCCCCCCGCAAATCTGTGTCAATCTATGTTTTGTTTTTTGAGTAATTGTGCCGGCCGGCTTCTATGCATACAAAGAAAGAGAATAACAAGAATACAAAAAAAACATACATTCAATCGAACATATAACCTCCTCCTTTTTAAAGTCGGTTAAAAATTGAAAGAGATGGTGGAAGGAAGCCGATCCGAGCCAAACTACCCAGGAATTAGCGGCATGGTTTAACGTTACCTTACCAACAATAAAAAAAAATATGAAAAATGGGTGCCTCATGATTTGACTAATCTTCAGAAAGAAACACGTGTTGAAACTTGTGTTCCCTTGTTGAATCGATACAGAAATGAAGGAATATTGGATCGAATTGTGACATGTGATGAAAAGTGGATTCTTTATGATAACCGTAAGCGAAAAATGCAAAGACTGACCCCAGGTCAAACGCCGCAACAGTGTCCTATAGCAAAGCTTACCAATAAAAAGGTAATGGTAACTGTTTGGTGGTCTCAGCATGGTGGTCTCAGCACGTAACACCGTGACGTTCACTATAGCTTTCTCCGATCTGGTCAAGCAATAACGGCCAAATGTCTGTGCCGAACTCCGAACAATGATAGCAATACTAGCAGTGACACATCCCCGACTCATGAATCAATTTTCACCATTATTGCTCCATGATAACGCGAGACCTCATACAGCACGAGAAACCATTTTATCTCTACAGGAACTGCAATTAGAAACTATTCGTCACCCTCCGTATTCGCCACACCTTGCTCTAACGGACTACCATTCCTTTCGTAATTTGGACAATTTTCTACTTGATAAAAAGTTTTCTTCTCAGGAGGCAGTACAAAATGCTTTCACGCAGTGTTTGTCGAATCTAATCAGCAGAGTTCTATCGCAAACGCATTGTAGCAGCACTGCACTCGGAGCCATCGTATCCGAGGTTGTACTGCACTGCGAGCCTCAACGGTACCTCCGCGCCTGCGCCCGCGCACCTACCTCTCGCGCCGCAAGCTGGTCGCTCCGCTAACGCTCGGTCGCGCCGAGCCGCCGAGGCGCCGACCAGTGCCTCACCTAACTCAGCGGCGAATTCACGCTCAATTTCCTCGCGCTAAAATCGCTAGTGCTTACGCGTATCTTACTATTTCTAGACTTTCTCTTCATATCTGTCCTTTCTTACATTTTCATCCTAATTCTTCATCTGTTCCACATACCCCCTAAACTGGGCTACTCAAACCAAACTGGTGACCCTCGACAAAGAACGTCAGCGCAGCCTTCGTGCAGCTACTACTTCGTGACGTCATCATCACTTCAAGCTTTCGAGCAGCGAAACGACAGGCACCACTGAATTCACTTTTAGGCTCAAACGTCAAAGGTTCACATCCAATCCAGGGAGTTTCTACAGGCGTTTGAAGAAAGCAAAAAGTCTCTGTCAAACTACACATTACTTGCTCACCCTGATCCAAACTCTGAGTTAAGTATTGCTACGGACGCTTCAGATGTGGCAATTGGTGCAGTTCTACAGCAAAAGAAGAATAGCAATTGGGAACCTTTAGCGTTCTTCTCTAAAAAGCTGGCGCCACCGCAGAAAAAGTATAGCCCATTCGACAAGGAACTGTTGGCAATGTACGAAGCCATCAAATATTTTCGATTGACCTTCCTATTAGATGGCAGCAATGTATAGATAATAATGGTAATTATTTTGATTAAATAAATATGTTAAATGAAAAAAAAAACGAATTTCAATTTTTCAGTACAAATTGGCAATTTCATACTTTAAGCTGTTGATCCCCGCATTAACGCCGGCGTTCACGCGCCATTGTCTTTCTATTGTGTCTCTAATTACGCACTCAAAAGGTTAACCATGATTCCACGTGAAAATGGATATAAAAACTACTGCATCAGGCTAACAACTCAACGGAAGCGGTTTTCACCCGCGTCCGCCGCGGTATTAAAAATTTACTACTTATTTCTTATTTTATGGCCCTGGTTGCGGTCCCGCTGCTTCTGTAGAATGTAGGTATATATTTTAAAAAATAATGCACATATTATACCTACTCCTAGAGGCGAGTAGGTACATTGCATTGGTGCTCACCTGAAACGCAGATTCTGGGGGGCCGTGGGGGCAAACGTTCATTATATTTTTATGTCTATCTCATCAGGGTCGTATTTTTTCTACCAAATATCCCATCTCGTTTAATCTGCTTTTTTATTTAATTATACCTAATCATTTATTTTAGGTAATTACGTAGGTACCTACAATGCCCATAATCCGATATAAGAGACTGGGCATAACAATGCAAAAATTAACATAAAAATTTCTCTATACTAATTAATCTAAAAAGCAGCATTTTCATTAAAACATTTCTCTAAAATATATTTTCAATACACTTGCTCAGAAAGTGACTCTTATTGCACTGCACTTAGGTATATAATGGCACTCGTTACCAAACTGTGACATTTTGATTACCATTACGCACTAGTGCTATAATGTAGTTAAAACCTTTTTGTTCAACCTCTTTGTTCGCAAAACAAATTTTGAATTCAAATAAAATTCCCATTATGTTATTGAGTATATAAATTAGTGTCTTACTTAGGTACTTATTTCATCCAATTTACAAGTTAAAATGGACAAATTTAACTTGTACAAACGATTTATTTAATAAAAAACATTTAGTAAATAAATCGTACCTACATTCAACTAAAATTTGTTTTTTTTTTTGTGGTCTATGGCCGCCATTTTAAGATGCGCGCGGTTTTTGCGTGATTTTTTTTATTCCAGTGATGTTCAGTGGCTTTATTAATTAAATTAAATTAAATAATACAAAATCATTAGAAAATGTGTCTTTCGTAGTGACAATAGAATACGGATGTAACGTATTCTATTGTCACTACGAAAGACATTATCGTAAAAACTTTTCACGCAAACATAAACGTAAGACTAGGCAGTATGATCAAAATACCTTAGCCTTCCTTTAGGGGTAAATAATAAAAAAATGCTCGCGCTTATAAAAACATGATAAAAACAGATTTTTACCGCCATGTCACAGAAAATTTTACTAGTTTTACTGTTGTTTTCTTCACAAGTGTATTGAAAAACGTCGTATGACACACGTGAGTAATTAATGATTACCGTTCTTGGCTCTCATAAGACCCTCGCCACGGCTTGGGTCTAAATACCGCCTCGACGGTAATCACTAACATTACACACTTATATCATAATGTACTATTGTGTGTAGGTATTTGTCGGGCAGGTTGAAGGGCCGAAACTGCGTAAAGTGGACGCTCGCGACGGGCCGTCGTCGCGTGACAAAGTGCGTGTGTTCACGCGGACGGTTTCCGCCGCGGATAGTATTTTTATGCAGTGTCGCTAGTTCAACTTTAACGGTGTGCATGTAGTCGTGTCTATTATTACGGAGCAAAACAGGTGCGGGGCCCGGCTCCCCGCTACGGAGCATTTTTGTATGGAACCGCGCAGGCGTCAGTTTCCTGCAGTTTCAGCTCAAAAGGTTCATAACTACCAAGGGCGGATCCAGCTTTAACGCCAGGGGGGGTTACATAGTCATAGTCAAGTCATAAGTGTAATTGGCTTCGGCCGTTCTATTTAAAAATAATAAATAAATAAATAAGAAGTTATGATTTAATTTATATAACAAAATCAATTTTTCTTTTACGTCTTCTCCCGAAACGCGTTATCACTCCATCTACTTCAACGGTGACGAGAAAAGCAAGTGGCGAACTCAAAATGGACGGCCATAAGGTAGTGTTTTAGCCGGTTCTCTATTGTGTCACCTAAATTTTTTATCCATAATTTAAAGTGCCATAATTTTTTTTGTCCTAATCATCATTTGTCCGAATGATAACTTACCCGAATTTAAAATCACATAATATCACATACCATAAAATTTAAATCCCTAAATATAATATGTCCTAAATCCGTTTGTCATATATATTATAATCAATAATATACAAAAGACATAAAACCGTTTTCAATAAAAGTTATGTCCTAAATTCAAATTACATAATGTTTATTTATATAATTATAATAATCTTAGAACAAATTATACATAAATAAATATATTATACATATACTCAATAAAGCAGTTGATTGTGAACATGTGGTTTTTGTAAGCAAGCAAGCATGTAGCATGCAAGTAAGCGTGCAGCTTGTAAGCAAGCATGCAGAATGCAAGCAAGCATGCAGCATGCAAGCAAGCACGCAGCATGCAAGCAAGCATGCAACATGCAGCAGGCATGGTTTCTGTCACGGCTCCGGCGCTGCGGGGCTCCGGCGATCGCACGCGAGTTTATCGTCGCAGATGGGTTTAACGCTCATCACCGCAGCTTCGGCTTACTGGCCGGCCAGCCTCAGCCGCGGCGGCGAGTGTTACAACCACCTGCTCCTCAACTCGCGGGCCGCCTCGCCCCTCCGCGCCTACGCGATTTTAAATTACACTCTAGGGGTAGGGCAAACAAGACTGCGTGGAGTCGGATTTACAGCGATTCGTTTCTGTCACTAAAATCTAATTTTTAGCAAATGTTTTAGGACTAACATTGGGAATAATACACATTATTTAACACAAAACTTAGGACATATGACTTTAGGTCATGTAAAATTAGGAGATTCAATTATTATAGTACTCGATATTATGACAGAATACTTTTAGAACTAAAGATAATTGTTATACCTACAAAATTGAGACATGTTATGGATAATGATTTTCGGACAAACAATTTCAGGAGAAGAAAGGGAGTACCGTTTTAGCCCCCTCGCTGAACGTTAAATGTTTACACCAATGACCAACCGGTGAGCCCTTTTTTTTTTTTTTTTTTTTGTTGCCGGGGTGGAAAATCCTCATGGATGTCCTTCGCCTGGGGCAGGCGAAGGGGCCTGTCAGACTCTTACTGACTAAAAACCACCTCGGTGTTCCCTCCCACACTTGGACCGGGGATCGTGGGAGCTGATACGCCATCCATGATCCCCGGCTAGTGCCGGCCCGCCTACGCGGGCCACCTCAAGCCAGGGGGAGTGTGAGGTGTCCTCCCCCCGCGACGTCCAGTAGGGGCGCGCGTGGAACACAACGCGCTGCCGCCGGGACGGCGGACGACCCCGAGTCCGCCGTCCCTCCTGATCTCTTTATGGGGGCTGGAAGAGGGCGTTGTCTGCCCTCCGCCGACGCCCGGTTCGCCTGCTGCGGCACGGGAGAGTGGCCGCGGCCTCCCTCTCCCTCTCCGCAGCCTCCTTCTGCGAAATTACGGCATCACAGAAGGAGATCACCGCATCCCACGACTCGGCGCCCCCGACCATCGAACGAACAACGGCCGGCAGCGACAGGTCGGGGCCCACTACAGATACAAGGGCACGGCGTTGCTCCTCCCATGCGGCACACTCTGCCAGTGTGTGTTGCGCCGTGTTCTCCCGACAGTCGGTGCAGTGATGGCACCGAGCGTCCGGCTCCCTGTTTATGCGACACAAGTACTTCCCAAAGCAGCCATGCCCCGAGAGCAGTTGCGTCGCCCTAAACGACAGGGAGCCGTGTTTCCTCCCGAGCCATTCGTCGAGCACTGGTCGGATCGCATCGACGGTGGCGAGGCCGGCGGTAGGGCGCAGAAGCCTGTCCCGCCATTCCGCCACCATGACCTCGCGGAGCTGAGACCGACGCAGCTCGATCTCGCGCTGCATCGGTTCACCACCCCGCGTCCTCATCTCCTCGCGCCACCGGTACAGTGAGGCGAGGACTCTCGCCTGCAGTTCCCAGGGCGGAGATCCGGCCAGTGCACAACCGGCCTCGTAGGAGATCGTGCGATACCCCCTGATAGCCCTGACGGCCATCGCCCTCTGCGGTCTTCGCAGGATTGCGATGCTGCCGGCCGTCAGGTCAGAAGCCCATACCGGGGCCCCATACAGGGCCATGGATCGCACGATCCCCAAGTATAGCCGCCTACAGGCAGTGCTCGGGCCCCCTAGATTGGGAAGCAGCGTTGCGAGCGCGCCTGCTGCGCCCATCAACTTGGGCGTCAGCCGCCGAAAGTGAGGGCCAAAGTCCCACCGGCTGTCGAGCACCAATCCTAGGTACATCATGGTGGACTCGACAGCGATTTGGACCCCCCCGAACCGGTGAGCCCTAACACAACCCGCTTTCTGTATGCAGACGACCTGGCATTAACTTGCCATGCCGGAGATTGAGGCCAACCTTACCACTGCTAATGCGTTTAAAGCAAAAACGCAGACGTGCGTCTTTCACCTTTGTAACAGACAAGCGGTTCGAATGCTCAATATCTCGTGGCAGGAGGTGGCAATCATTCATAGCCCCCATCCAAGATATCTCGGCATCACTCTGGATAGATCTCTCAAATACAGAAAGAATTGCGAGAACGTTAAGCGGAAGGTGCATTCGAGAAACAACCTGCTACGTCGCCTAACATCCACTAGATGGGGGGCGTCTCCCCAAGTTCTGCGAACAACTGGAATGGCGCTCCGCTTCTTCGCTGGTGAATATGCCTATCCAGTATGGAGCCGCTCTACCCCCTTTCACATAGTGGATACAGCACTTAATGAGACGTGCCGAATTGCCACTGGTTGCCTTATGCCAACTCCGGTACGAATGCTGTATCCACTAATCGGCACTGCACCCCCAGAAATTCGCAGGACTGTGGCTAGCCGCATAGAAAGGACGAAAAAAAAAATGGGCATGTGCGAGTCGGACTCGCGTACTGAGGGTTCCGTACAAAATTATCTATGAAAACAGTTCAATTCCCGAATTGAGTGACGAAGATTTTTTTAGAACCGCAAAAAAAAATTGTGACGTAACTACAAATTTACAGTTTTCAGACTTTTTCCTTTACTTGTTCAAGACCTTGCTTCATGCCAATTTTCAGCATTCTAAGTCAACGGGAAATACCCTATGAATTTTGATTCCCTTGAGAGTGTCGAAATCACGTTTTTTGCGACATGAAATATCTTTTTTTTCGTTAACTTAGAAGGTTGATTTTTTCACAGCTTCAAGGGACCGCAGACTTGAGTATATGGTTTTAATTTCAACTCGATACCTCTACGCGTTCTTGAAATAAAGGGTCTTGACAGACAGGCAGACTGACGGACGGACAACAAAGTGATTCTATAAGGGTTCAGTTTTTTCCTTTTGAGGTACGGAACCCTAAAAAAAGGACCCTCGCCATCCAATGCACTATTACAGCTCGGTACCCCTGAGACTTAAATGTCGTAAAAGTTTTGTTGTAAGTACGAGCTCATCTCAAAGTAAAGCCATATCGGAGTGATGCTCTCTCCTGGACACGAGTTGCCATGGTCAATCTGGAATGCTCTAAACAGACTCCGCACGCAGGTTGGGTGCAGCAAAGACAACAGATGGGGGTATCTGAATGGTTTCAACCTTCAGTGTTTGTGCAGTGTCTCTCCGCAGATCATGTCCCACCTTCCATC
Organism: Mythimna impura; assembly: GCA_905147345.3. Classification (NCBI taxonomy): domain Eukaryota; kingdom Metazoa; phylum Arthropoda; class Insecta; order Lepidoptera; family Noctuidae; genus Mythimna; species Mythimna impura. The sequence goes on along the minus strand of LR990356.1, from coordinate 17,245,038 downwards.
CTGCATGACGTGCCCTGTTACCTGTACATGTAGGGATCTTATGACAGCATCAGTGGACGGCATTGCCTTGGCCGAATACTGGGCCAGGCAAGGAATTCAATTAGTTTTACCATTGACACGCTAAGAACGTACGACACGCTACATTTTTATGGACATGGAGAAATGCAAGTAGGGTTAGACATTCGACAATTGAAGCTCTTAGCCATAATTTGATTTTTCGTAACGAGAAAGATCTTCCCGCTGTCGCTGTTGCTAGTGTAGCCATAATACATAAAAAAAATCTTATATTAGGATAAGGACAGAAATCGACTGTGGTATGTCCTGACTCCGCTGCCACTTCAGCATCCACAGCCGATAATCGTTTACAACGACAGAAATGCCTCGGATTGGCCGCTCTTAAATTAATTAAAAATATTGAAGGTGCTTACATAAAATCTATATTGTGACAAAAAATTACACAAAAACATTGTTTAACAATTTTATTAATCAGTGGTCCACCTGGGTCCTGGACCCAGCCCAGGGGGGTGTCATGACCCCCCCCCTGGATCCGCCCTTGATAACTACCTGGGACCGTTAGCCAACCTGTGAAGTTATTGGCTAACAAGTTATCAGGTATAACCAACACTTCGGATGTAGGGGAAGTTCGTGTGTAAAAACGTGCCGATTTTGCAATAGTTTGTTAATTCTTATTAGAGGATAAACATTTACAGCTTTTGTATAATCAAAAAGGTGATCTAAAAACAGTAGAAATAATTTTATTCCTCATATAACAATTAATATACCATTGGAAAGGCAACACTTGATGTGTAATAAAATAAAATAAATAATTGCAATTAGATTATGTCTTTAATTTCAGATGTTTTTTTCTTACATTCCACCTCTCAACCTTAATACTAAATGAAGTGTAGATTCCTTTTGGATGTTATAGTCGGAGAGTGTGCGACCATCTTCCAGCTGTTTGCCGGCGAAGATCAACCTCTGCTGGTCTGGTGGGATTCCCTCTTTGTCTTGAATTTTGGCTTTCACGTTTTCGATTGTGTCAGAAGCTTCAACTTCTAATGTGATAGTTTTACCAGTTAGGGTTTTCACGAAAATTTGCATGCCGCCTCTAAGACGAAGGACTAAATGCAACGTAGATTCTTTCTGAATATTATAATCGGATAACGTGCGTCCATCTTCCAACTGTTTACCGGCGAAAATCAACCTCTGCTGGTCTGGCGGAATTCCCTCTTTGTCTTGGATTTTGGCTTTCACATTTTCGATTGTGTCAGAAGCCTCGACCTCTAGTGTAATGGTTTTGCCGGTCAAGGTCTTGACGAAGATTTGCATACCACCACGCAGACGTAGTACTAAATGCAACGTAGATTCCTTCTGAATATTGTAGTCCGACAACGTACGCCCGTCTTCTAATTGTTTGCCGGCGAAAATCAACCTCTGCTGGTCTGGGGGGATTCCCTCTTTGTCTTGGATTTTGGCTTTCACATTTTCAATTGTATCAGAAGCCTCGACCTCCAGAGTAATGGTCTTGCCAGTTAGAGTTTTGACGAAGATTTGCATACCACCACGCAGACGCAGTACCAAGTGGAGCGTGGATTCTTTCTGGATATTGTAGTCGGACAACGTACGCCCATCTTCTAATTGTTTGCCGGCGAAAATCAACCTCTGCTGGTCTGGGGGAATTCCCTCTTTGTCTTGGATTTTGGCTTTCACATTTTCGATTGTGTCAGAAGCCTCGACCTCCAGAGTAATTGTCTTGCCAGTTAGGGTTTTGACAAAGATTTGCATACCACCACGCAGACGCAATACCAAGTGAAGTGTGGATTCTTTCTGGATGTTATAATCTGAGAGTGTGCGTCCATCTTCCAACTGTTTACCGGCGAAAATCAACCTCTGCTGGTCTGGGGGGATCCCCTCTTTGTCTTGGATTTTTGCTTTAACATTTTCAATTGTGTCAGAAGCCTCGACCTCCAAAGTAATGGTCTTTCCGGTTAGGGTCTTGACGAAGATTTGCATACCACCACGCAGACGCAATACCAAGTGAAGTGTGGATTCTTTCTGGATATTGTAGTCCGACAACGTACGCCCGTCTTCTAATTGTTTGCCGGCGAAAATAAGTCGCTGTTGGTCTGGAGGTATTCCTTCCTTGTCCTGAATTTTCGCTTTAACATTTTCAATTGTGTCAGAGGGTTCAACCTCCAGTGTAATGGTCTTGCCAGTCAGAGTCTTAACGAAGATTTGCATACCACCACGCAGACGCAACACTAAATGAAGGGTGGACTCTTTCTGGATGTTATAGTCGGAGAGTGTGCGACCATCTTCCAGCTGTTTGCCGGCGAAGATCAACCTTTGCTGGTCTGGGGGAATTCCCTCTTTGTCTTGGATTTTGGCTTTCACATTTTCGATTGTGTCAGAAGCCTCAACCTCCAGAGTAATGGTCTTGCCAGTTAGGGTTTTGACGAAGATTTGCATACCACCGCGCAGACGCAATACCAAGTGAAGTGTGGATTCTTTCTGGATGTTATAGTCGGAGAGTGTGCGACCATCTTCCAGCTGTTTGCCAGCGAAGATCAACCTTTGCTGGTCTGGGGGAATTCCCTCTTTGTCTTGGATTTTGGCTTTCACGTTTTCGATTGTGTCAGAAGCTTCGACCTCCAAAGTAATGGTCTTTCCGGTTAGGGTCTTGACGAAGATCTGCATACCACCACGCAGACGCAGTACTAAATGCAACGTGGATTCCTTCTGGATATTGTAGTCCGACAACGTACGCCCATCTTCTAATTGTTTGCCGGCGAAAATAAGTCGCTGTTGGTCTGGAGGTATTCCCTCCTTATCTTGAATTTTCGCTTTAACATTTTCAATTGTGTCAGAGGGTTCAACCTCCAATGTAATGGTCTTACCAGTCAGAGTCTTGACGAAGATTTGCATACCACCACGCAGACGCAGTACTAAGTGAAGAGTTGACTCCTTCTGGATGTTATAATCTGAGAGAGTGCGACCATCTTCTAGCTGTTTGCCGGCGAAGATCAATCTCTGCTGGTCTGGAGGGATTCCCTCTTTGTCTTGAATTTTGGCTTTCACATTTTCGATTGTGTCAGAAGCCTCGACCTCTAGGGTGATGGTTTTGCCAGTTAAGGTTTTGACGAAGATTTGCATACCACCACGCAGACGCAGTACTAAGTGAAGAGTCGACTCCTTCTGGATGTTATAATCTGAAAGTGTGCGACCATCTTCTAGCTGTTTGCCGGCGAAGATCAATCTCTGCTGGTCTGGAGGAATTCCCTCTTTGTCTTGAATTTTGGCTTTCACATTTTCGATTGTGTCAGAAGCCTCGACCTCTAGGGTGATGGTTTTGCCAGTTAAGGTCTTCACAAAGATTTGCATACCACCACGCAGACGCAATACCAAGTGAAGCGTTGATTCTTTCTGGATATTGTAGTCTGATAAGGTACGCCCATCTTCCAACTGCTTACCGGCAAAGATAAGTCGCTGTTGGTCTGGTGGTATTCCTTCTTTGTCCTGAATTTTCGCTTTAACATTTTCAATTGTGTCAGAGGGTTCAACTTCTAGTGTAATGGTCTTGCCAGTCAGAGTCTTTACAAATATTTGCATACCACCACGCAGGCGTAGCACTAAGTGAAGAGTAGACTCTTTCTGGATATTGTAGTCCGACAAGGTGCGCCCATCTTCCAGCTGTTTGCCAGCGAAGATCAATCTTTGCTGGTCTGGTGGAATTCCCTCTTTGTCCTGAATTTTGGCTTTGACATTTTCAATCGTGTCTGATGGCTCAACTTCTAAAGTTATTGTTTTACCAGTCAATGTCTTAACAAAGATTTGCATTCCACCACGCAGACGTAATACTAAGTGGAGCGTAGATTCCTTCTGGATATTGTAGTCGGATAATGTACGCCCATCTTCAAGCTGTTTGCCAGCGAAGATCAGTCGCTGTTGGTCTGGGGGGATACCCTCCTTATCTTGGATCTTGGCCTTGACATTTTCAATTGTGTCAGAAGGCTCAACTTCCAATGTGATGGTTTTGCCAGTCAATGTTTTAACGAAAATCTGCATACCACCTCTGAGACGCAGCACTAAGTGAAGAGTAGATTCCTTCTGGATGTTGTAGTCGGATAGAGTGCGTCCATCTTCCAGTTGCTTGCCAGCAAAGATCAATCTCTGCTGATCGGGAGGAATGCCTTCCTTATCTTGAATCTTAGCTTTCACATTTTCAATGGTATCGGAGGGTTCCACCTCCAAAGTGATGGTTTTCCCCGTCAAAGTCTTTACGAAGATCTGCATATTGTCCTGAAATAGAAGTAAAAAAATTGTTAGCTACTAATATTTTATATGTCTTCTTTAATCGCTAGAAGTTGGAAATGATTGCTCAACCATGAGTCACCGTTATATGACCGAGTACTAAGTGACGACAAAACAACATGCTATCTGTGACACCTGAATGAAATTGACGGGTTTCATTCAACATTACAATAATTTAGATACGTAGACAAACTAAAACATCTTAAACACAGTAAGTAGTGGAAAATAAAGTTTCTGTAAGCTGTTGATCCCCGCACGAACGCCCGCGTTCGTGCGCCATTGTCTTACTATTGTGTCTCTAATTACACTACTCAACCAGTTAAATGCGCACCTAAATGTGAAAGGTGTAAATAGACTATACGCAATATACGCAGTTTCTAACAAGATTTTAGACGTAAAATTAAAAAAAACCATAATTTGGGCGTTTTCACAGGCATTGATTGATGTAGTACGCGGTAGGTAGCTGATGGCCCCGCGCAATTCAATAAGTAGGTCACGGATAGGGTTGCCACAATAGTCATCCGCACCTACTATATTATTTATTAAAGTACAATATAATTTAGTCGTGCATTAATATATTTTAGAAAAAAATAAGTAGGTACGCAAAATTTTCAAACAATTCCAATTTCGAGAAGTCTTTTTAATAAAAATTAACCCTCATATTTCTAAACTTTTCTGTATGTGTCCCACAACTTCGATTCGGGTTTCTGTATGAAAGGTCAAATATAACCGTTCCGAGGTGGTGTGGAATTTTCACTAGCATTGATCTTTCTCAGGCCTGCAAAACCTAATGAACCACGGGGCCACGACACGGCAGGCCAGCAAGTCTGCCACCTTTCGATTACCGTAATTAGAGACACAATAGAAATACAATGAGAGCGAGAACGCCGGCGTTCGCTTGGGGTTTAATGAATACTTAATCATATTTATAATTTTGTGCCATAAAAATAAAAACATGGTATGTATGCAATCAGCAAGTATCGCACGCCTCTAAAAAAAGAGATGATAAAAAGGTTTTAAAGATTTAACGAAAAATAAATGCAAGTACCTACTAGATTTTTTACTGAATTATTAAATTTTTTTCTAAAATAGTATATTTTTCTCAAAAAAAAAAAGGTGTCAGCCCTAGTCAGGGATTGAATAAACTGGGGTGACCTACTGACATGGACTACGAGTTTTATGTTACATTACCTACACACACAAAAACTAAAATGTATAATTCACAGACTTTCACAGACCCGTCCTCATTGATTGCCGATTGGGTACTTTTACTAGTTTGCTTACCTACTTTTGGGTAGATGGTAACAATAAGTGAGAACGAATAGGTTTTTGTTTGTGAGACACTATAAAGACAAGCTTTTGACTGGTATAGTAACAATCTGTTACATTTCACAATAACTTTAGAAATTGAGCATTAGTTATATTGCCCCACGGATTTTTACTATTAAGAAATAAAACTTGAATTTATATAAAGGACATAATTTTCAGACTAAAACACTTCCTTGTAAAAACGATGTGAAGCAAAATGAGAATGACGAATGTTCCAAAATGGCGCACGCACGATCAATAATAAAACTGCGCAGTATGTACGCTTTATTCACTTTCTAGACATCAAAGCTCGTTACTTAATACACACCACTACTTTAATAAGTATAAGAAAATTAACACTTACCGATTAATCACTAGAATTTAGTCTGTTAGAACACAAAATTTCAATAAAATACTGTTATCTCTGACGAACAACTCTAAAAAGTCACGCGCTTGTGAATTCCTTTTTCAATTTCTCGCTTTGAAATGCGCTCCGCCAACTGACGTTCCCTATATATAGACACCGTCTCTTGAAAAATCAATGACTGCGAAAACGGTCGAGGATAGCCGAAGTGAATTTTGTCTCTTTCTAACGTATGGGGAAAAAAAGTGACGGCAATAATGTTCTAGAACGCATGCGTAGCTTCTTTCCTTTGTGACGCAAACTATTTGGTTTGGAATGAGAGGAAGCCCAACAAAACAAAGCCAATTCAACGAATCATGTCGATCAATAACACAAAGTTTCGACGCAAAACCGAGACCAACCGAGCCATTGCTCTCCATGATATTTTAAACAAGACTTGAAATAATGCAAAAGGTATCTACTATAGGTAGGTACTTACTTATTTGACTTTACATACCTACATACATTCTACTTGGTTTAATTAAATTACTTAGCTGTACATATTATAGTAACTTTTTAATTAAATTAACTGTTGGAAACCTTGCCAAATGACCTCGATTAATAAGAACTTATACTTACGAAAAAATCATAATTAGATAAATTAGTTACATGCATACTTACAATGAATTAGGTACCACTGGTACCTAATTCATTGTAAGTATGCATGTGGGTTAGGTAGAATAGCACTGCTTTTTAGTTGTAATAAAAAGCAGTGCTATTCTCTAAGAAAACAGCCTTGAGCACAGCGCTGGCCGCAGCGACGAAATCCAAATAGGTACATCGGATTAAAAATTTAATAAAGGGGTCTGTTGAATTGTTAATCCTATGTATGTACGTATTTGGATTTCGTCGCTGCGCCCGGACAGCGCTGCACTCAAGGCTTTTTCTTAGAGAATAGCACGACAGGTTGAATTCTCTTTATTTACCTATATCCGCCTATAATATCCGCGTGTCTTATTTTTAAACCAAACAAAACAATGTAAAAATGCCGGTCGTTGATTCGAATGAGGTTATTAACATCTTTCAATAGGCGAGCTGCAACTTGCAACTGCGACCGCTGAGCTGAGGTAGGTAGCTACATATTTGGGTAGGTTATGATGTAGGTTACCCAAGGACCTAAGATGTCAGTCAACCTTTGAAACAGCTGCATATACTTAATAACGAAGTTTTAATGACTTCCATTTACATACATATTTTCTCTTCAAAACCATGTTAGACATTCACAGAGTTAATTGCATCATCCTCATTTATAATTATACCTATTATTAGGTATGAGCTTGTGCCGATTATTTAAAAACGAAGGAAAAAGGTAATTTTGTTTGACCGTATGAATCATCGTTATGAATTGATAAACGAAATTATGGTGAAATAGTCATGCAACATCCTTTTTACTCGACTGCGACGGCAACGGTCCATAAAAAAGGGCGACACCCTCCACGACGTTGACGTTGTTTTTAATCATCGTAACTACCGTAGTGTCTTTAGTAAACATAAGGTAGGTACAGGAGGTTATCTCCTGTACCATACAATTGTATGCAGGTACTAGCTCCTGCCAGCCACTACGCTCGCGTGAAAGTAGGTGTCTCCCACGGTGTTTCCATAACCATACAAACGTTGGATTCCCGTTTCATCTCTACTACCATGCTCGCCTACGTCATAAAATGAAGCCTTATGCAAAACATGTTCCTAGTCTTAGTAAGTTAGTAAGTACTTAGTTTCCGCTGTGCGTTGATATGTCAGTCAGTCAGTTTCTCCTTCTATAAAATTAAAAATAATAGATTGTGACATCAGTTTTTTTTTTTTCGACGATAAAATCAGCATTCAATGTGACAGCAATATACATGAATTTTTCGAATGTTCGAAACCCAATGAATTGCTTGTCCTAAAATTTTTTAAAATTGTAACCCACTCTGTAATTTATTTATTTGTATTCATTTACCTGTACCTAAATAATAAACTTCAAGTTACTTTTATTTTTTTTTACTCTTCAAATTTACTCTTCGAAAAATCAAATCATTCAATAAAAAAAGTTTCAGGATAGTTTCAGGATTTCTTAGTTGTTCTTTGTCCGTGTATCGACGCAATGCAGTATGTTGTTTTATGTATCTAGCTGCTGTAGCTGTAGGTTTACTTTAGCAGTCACCCTTTGTTGTCTGGCGCTGACTGTACGTTTGTACCTAGGTAGGTGGCGCATGGCGTGAGGTTGATTTCACGGATGGGGTCGTTAGTCGCAACCAGACTGATTGTAGGTATATTATTTATTTATCAATTGCTTGCTATACTTACAGAATGCACCAAACCGTATAGCAAGCCAACAAAACAACAATCTATGAACTAAACAAATTATACAAACATTTATCATTTCTTTACTGCTAAAAAAAAATATGTCGAATTTAGGTTCCTGAGCAATCAGGGCGTTCAGCAGATTGAGCGCTTGGGCTGTAGGGGCATAACGAGCCGTTAGAGTAGGTACGTGACGTACGTATTATATCCTTATCTAAAAAAAATCCTGATAGACCACCAGGTCTATCAGGTTCTAAGACACCAGTCTTAGAACTCAAAGGGTAACTAACTAGTAGCGGTAACCAAAGACGTCGGTGAAACCACAGGAAACCTAGCTAAATATTGCTGGTATTTTATTATGATTAATGGTTATAAATATTCAGGGACACTAGGTGGCGTGTCGTGGCTTTCACGGATTGGGTCGTTAGCCAGAATCACAGCTCACGTGTTTGTTTTGTAAACCAAAACAAATCGTTAATGTTGTTTGTTTTTATATTGTTGAACGGAATGTTTGCGCATTAATTTTGTTTGTAGATAGGAATTGCAAACTGATAATAACTCATTGGTAAGGAAATCATTCTGTGTCAATGGTGCCAGTCAGGCGATCCAGTCTTTATCATACCTAACCGTAATCCTACACGAATAAAACAAGAATACCTACGTCTTTATCAGATTAGATAACATTACATATACCCATAGATATCCGTGATTATACCTATAAGAGATATGTACCTATTTCGATGTTATTCTAGAAACGATCGATTGCGACAAGTGCGACATACCTATCGCTATTGTTCACAAATCACAATAAAAATTTTAACAATAGCATTGTTTCGATCTATTTATGCAAGATATTTAATAAATACAAAGACTAGATCTGCTGCCAGCGGCTTCGCCCGCGTGATAGTAGAAAATTAAGGGAATATACTTCCGGGATAAAAAAAGTATCCTATGTGCTATTCCTGGACATGGTCTACCCGTGTACCAAGTTTCATCGAAATCCGTTCGAGAGTGAACAAGTAATAAACATACACACACTCGCAAACTCTCGCCTTTATTATAATATTAGTGTCATATATTATGTGCTATTGCGATGATTCGCATGCTGTACAGTACCTACTTACGTATACTCTCTCAGGCCCTAAGCACCTAAAATAATTAGGATCCGTTAATCCGTACGAAATACTTGTCTGGTATGGTATTCAGTTTAAAGATATAAAGCAGCTAGCTAGCCACATACCCTGCTAGTTGTTTCTACTCACTTAGGTGGCAAGGTGTGGCGGTCTCGTCTCCACCTATACCCACCCACCCACTGGAGAAACAATGGCGTAATATTATGAGAATGGATCATCAGAAGCCTACCGCAAGTAGGTTTCCAGCCTAACCGGATGTAGATCTTACATGGAACACGGTTATTTTACATGGAGCGGCTGCCTAACAGACCTCCACAAGCCAGTTTGCTGCGCAACAAGATACTTCTTGGATAAACTGATGTTCAGACTTTATGGCGTCTGGCTACCTGTGACGACTGCTAATAGATCTACGAATGACAACCGGGACCAACAACTTTACGTGCTGTCCACGGATATCTATGGTGCTGTCCGAGGCACGGGAAGGTACATCTGAATTGAAAAATTCACATTGGTACATGCCTGGTTTCGAACCCTCAACCTCGTGCGTGAGGAAACACTGGGTGTCTTAAACGGGAACACCCAAATACTCCGAAATATTTTATTCCGAATTTCGATATTCCGATTTTCAAAAGTCCGAATTTCATAATACCTAAAAATTATAATGTCTACCTAGTAAAAATCACGAAATTTATTTTACCGAAAGTCGTAAATACGATTTGTTAGTTTTCCGATTTTCATACGTTCGAAGAATCAAATGCTCGAAGGGTTCTCGGTCCGAAAAACGATATTCCGATTTTCAATACTTCGAATAAACTAAAAGTCAACATGTTGTGCTACAAAATTTAGTGTCAGAAACGAATCGCTGCAAAACCGACTTCACGCAGTCTTGTATGCCCTACCCCTAGAGTGTAATTTAAACCCGCGTAGGCGCGGAGGGGTAGGGCGGCCCGCGAGCTGAGGAGCAGGTGGTTTGAAGGCCCACCGCCGCGGCTGAGGCTGGCCGGCAAAGCCGGCCAGCAAGCCGAAGCTGCGGTGGTGAGCGTTAAAACCATCTGCGACGATAAGCTCGCGTGGGGCCGCCCAAACCCCGCAGTGCCGGAGCCGTGACAGAAACAATGCTTGCTGTATTTTGCATGCCTGCTTTCATGCTGCATGCCTGCTTGCATGTTGCATGCTTGCTTGCATGTTGCATGCCTGCTTGCATGTTGCATGCCTGCTTGCATGTCGCATGCTTGCTTGCATGCTGCATGTCTGCTCGCATTTTGCATGCCTGCTTGCATGCTGCAATAAATCCCCTGCATGCTGGAAAACGCATCTGTCATTAGTTTTTTATTCTACCCCCTCATACTACGACCTCTGATAAGCATTTATGTGTTTATTTCTCTTGCTATACAGTTTTATGAGGCGTTTTTATTTCTGAATTTTATTAATCGGTATTTTAATAATCGGAATTCGTATTTTTGATGTTTCGAATTATCATTAAGTCGGACTTTTCGTTATTCGATTTATTGAAACTCGGTATTTTGAGAATAGAAATTATAAAGGTTAGGAAAATTGAAATTTAGGAATTATAAAAATAGGAGTAATGATAAGTCGGAGTTGTTATATTCGGAATTTTGAACCATTCGGAATTATGAAAATCGGTATTTTGAAATTCGTATTTGTGACTGTCGGAATAAAGTTTTTCGTATTTATGTAGTGTACCCGTCTTAAACACTGGGCCATCACGACACCTTTGAATGTTATGAGAATGGATGTCATGTGATAATGAATTAGTTGTCTAATTGCCTTTGTTCGTGCCTGGTGCCAGCGTCTATGTCCTACGTACCGTATTCGTAGGTACCTACGAATGTTTTTTATAACCACACTGCGATCCGCCCCGGCTTCGCAATAATAATAAAAATAATAATAATAACTTTATTGAACCAATTAAAACCTTATAAACAAAGTTAAGACTTACATACATATGTACATCAAATTTGAAAGGTATCTTCTAATATTTGGACCCTGCCTCCTAAACTAGGTAAGACCTGTGACTTAGGAGTCAGTGTTCTGCAGTTACATCGGATACAGTTCTGGTACGTTTGTTGCAAGTCTATCCTTAAATAATAATTATAAGTTTTAATAAAATGAAAATGAATAGTAAATGAAAATAAAAACTGTGTAAAGTGTGATGGTGTGTGTGGATAAGTGTGCATGTATGTGTGTGTCGGTGAGTGTGTGTGTGTGTGTGCAATAATGTGTTGTATGTTTAAGACAAATGCAATGGTGTTACAAATCTTTGAAATTCTCGGGTTATCTCTACTATTATATGCATGTAATTAAATATAAACCTTCCATAACAATCACTCTGTCTATTGGTAAAAGCCGAATGAGTTTTTTAATTTTTCACGAAGAAATAGAACCAGAACGTTAGGAAGGATAAGGAAAGCACACGAATTTTCATTTATCATACTTTAGGTATCCTGAATACCAAAGGGTGTCGCTGAACTCTCTTACACACATCTAAAAATATAAAAGTGAAACTAGAATTCGTTTGAGTTTTCGGTCATTAACACGACTGAAACATGTTACAGTTACTTAGAAGTAATTGTAGTGTATAGTCATGAATGTTAAATTACTGCCTTGCAACAGTGTAAAACTGTTTATAAAATAGTTAGCCTTCATCTCGAATGTTGGAACACGAAACTGGCTGGAGTATTCTCGTATGGACAGTCGACCGCCAATTAGAAGTTGAACGACGTAAATTGTCTTACTGCTACGACATAGAGCTGTTTACGATGTCAATTTTTTCATGGATGTGCGGCCGACTGTACCTTTTCAGCATTTTAATACATTTCCCCGACTTTCAGCGATCGCTCGAGGTCGCACGTGTTTGTGCAGCTATGTATTTATTTCAATGTGTAGGTACAAAGCATTAAAATATAACTACGCGGAACAATCAGGAACTATTTATTATCAAGCTATAAAACATAGTGGCACGGATCAAGGCTATAAGCTTTGTTTTTTGCCCAGTTGGGGAACGACGCTATTCCCGAGTTCGATTCTGGTGGTGTGCCAAGTTTCTGAAATGAAGAAAATATTTATCAGTTTAAAAAATATATAGTTCCTGGAGATCTTTTATGCGGGCGTTTGTTTTCGTGCGATTTCTCGTTATTCTGTTTATAGGTTTTAATAACGTATTTTCCCGTGAAGTTGTTGTGTAAAGCGCAATAGTCACCTGATTGTTAGCGTCATATCGCCCGACGCGTCGTTGCATTGCATAGTCACACACAGATAACTGCATGGACTCAAGGTCCAACGCTCATTAGTTCTGCTTTATGTAGATACTTATCAAATTACGAGTAATTCGATTGATTACCTGGTCTTAGCATAAAAGAGTTGTTTTATGCTATGACCAGGTAATCATATGCGAGTAAGTATATACCTTTCGTATCAACCAGCTATGCTGTAATTAGAGAAACAATTAAAAAGCCATAAATTGTGTCTCGCATTGATTTTCGTTCTGGGTTCACAACAGGTTAATACACTAAACTAGGGCCCAGCACGAGGGGTTTTGGGGGCACACGGTTTTGGCATTGTCGACTAAGGTAAGAACGTGGACATTAAGTACCATACTGTTGAAAAAATCAGGGCCTAGTGGAGAATTAAGGATTACATTACATATACACTTTGGAATTAACAGCTTCTTACAAGCGCAAAAACTAAAACGTAATTCAAAAACGTACTAAACTCCTAATTCAGTTTGATTTGTGTAAAAACTTTACCTGTCTGGTTGCATGGACTACATTCTTAACCTTTCCCATATTAGATAGTGAAGTCGTTTGTAAAAACCTATCAGAGATGTGGTGCAAACATTTTCTATTTGAATATCGTATATCGTCGAAAGCGTTGGATGTTTATGCTGGGTCAAATGTGCTAAGTTGTGTTAATTTAGTGACACTCAGACTTCCTCTCTAGGAGAGAGAATGAGCCCCACAATCCACCATACAAGCCCAGTGCGACTTGGTGGATGTCACAAGTCCTCGAATCTCCTTTGATCTAGCGACCTACCACTCGTAGATAAGTCAGGGTCGGGGGCTATCAAATCATACTTCCAGAGATTAGGTAACTTTTACAACAACAAAAAAAATCTCTATAAACTGCTATACTTTAGGTGAAATAACAACAAAGTAATAGATGTAACAACAACAATAATTTTTAATTAAATTAATAATAAAAATATTTACAACACAGATTTACAACAACAGTAATACTACCAACAGTTGGTCAAGTAAGTAATCAGTGCACTATTTTTGTTCAACTGTCTCCCAGGGCCGAGGCCCTCGTTTGTTTTCCCAGTTGTCTATATCCAATTTTTGAATTTCTTCATAACTTTGTTCTAGAGTAACATCCTTCTCTCTGTTGAGGCCCATTTTTGCTGCTTCTTCTTTACTGACACCTTTTACTTTAGAGAATTGATATCTGAAAGCAATAATTTCAGGTTGTAATATTGATTAGGACTTTTTGTTAAATATAACTGGTGCAATTTAGGTAGGTATACTATACATACCCACCGCCCGGAGGACACGGTGGTGGTGTGCCCCGCTTGGGCAGAGCAACGCCGTGTCCTCGTGGGGGCGATCGGCGGCGGCGATCTCTCGCGCCGGGCCTTGGTACAGGCCATGGTCCGGAGCGGGGAGCAGTGGCAGGCGGTCGCCTCCCAGTAATGCTAGCAAAGGAGGCGGCCGATCGCGTGAGGCAACGGTCCTCACGCCCCAACCGCCGTTGGGATTCCGATCCCGATTTCCGGCCAACGTAGGCGCGGGCTTGCGGACGGCGAGAATGGGTGGCTCGCCGTCCGCCCGTCCGGTAACCGTCCGGACCGAGCCCAAGTCGTCGACGGCGCGTATTGTTCCACGCGCGCCTCAGGGAGATGTCAGCAAATCGTAGGGGCCCAGCAGGGTCGAAGCCTACTGGGGCCATGGGAAAACGAAACCCGGGGCCCTGGAACGAAGGCAACGAAGGAACAGGAGTGACTTTAAAACTACGCAACGGATTTTGATGCGGTTTTTTTAATGGATAGAGAAAGATTCAAGAGGAAGGTTTATAAGTATAATACATGTATAATATAGTAGAGAAAAACTGATAATTTTAGAGGATTCTAATGTGATGTCGTAAATAAACACATTTTTGCGCTTACATTGCAAACGCTGGCTGAACCCTACGAGATCTATAGATCAAAATAATCTACTAGAGTATTGTACACCTTAATAAAAAATAATAATTTAAAGAAAAACAAAAATCCCGACTGCGTCGAAACTAATTTTAAAAAATACGTGGTAAAATTGATTGGTAAAATTTGAATGGGCCCCGACTCGCAGTCGGGGCCCATTCAAATTTTTGACTGTGAGTCGTTCTGTTCTGCATTAGAATTTATGATTTGTTTAAATTTTACCAATCAAATCTTCCCAAGGGGCCCCGACTGTGAGTCGTTCTGTTCTGCATTAGAATTTATGATTTGTTTTATGTGTGTGTCAATTATAAAACTATTTAAATGGTGTAGTTATTTAGTATTACATAACATAATTCTTAACTACTGAGCTTGTTTGTTTCTTTTTAGTTTTTATTTAAGTTAATTTTTTCACGTAATTTTAAAATTAGTTTCGACGCAGTCGGGTTTTTTGTTTTTCTTTAAATTATTATTTTTTATTTTATACTTTTTAGTTACGATTCATTGATTTCGTTATAAGATGGTAAATTTCGCAATCTAGTCATTTCATTGAGGGAGTTATTATCGTGGGGATTATTAAGTAACTTGCGGTGGTCTAAACTACTGATGATTAGTCCCTCTAGAGACCTAACTCGGCTCAAAGCTACATATGCTTGACCTTTAGCAAAAATGCGTGAACTTAAGTCAACCACAGCTCGGTCCAAAGTAGTTCCTTGGAGCTTGTGTACAGTTACACCCCAGCACAATATCAATGGCAAAATTTTTCGCTCTATTTTACCCTGTCCGCGAAGTGCATCGAATTCTGTCGTCGATGGTTCGATTCTGACTCCAGTCCTACTCCAGGAACATTGTTTTTAATTGCTTTGTCGTGAAATTCTATATAAACAGCTTGTGGCAATTCTCCGGGTTCCAATTGGTCCCTCCGAAGAGCTGGCCACTCAATTGTCCTTATAACACCCATTGCTCCGTTAACAAGACCATGGGTAACATTAAAATTTCTTCGTAACATAACTCGTGATCCTAAACCGATTGTTAAATATTTAACGATTCCTCCAGTTTTGTTAGGATCATCAGAAACATATACATCTTTCGGTTTTTGACCATATGTTTTCGATTCTACTGATATATCAACTGCATGTAATTTATACAACCTAGTAGTTTTTGCCAATATAGTTGTCATCTTTTGATTATGTTCATCGACCTGTCTAGTAGTTGGGAAAACTCGAATGATTTGATTCACAAACGTGCATCAAATGAACAACGCCATCTATCGAGCTTGGTGGTGACTTTTTTTTACTCGGCGATATATCGTTTATACTTGAAATAAAAACTTAAATCAATAAGTAAGAAAATTAGCGAGAATGATTGTTTTGTTAAACAACTTTAAATCGTTATATATCCTAAACTATTATTTAAAATGAAAAATGATAAAAGGAACCTAAAGATAATTTTAAAATACCTATTCAACGACACCCCACTTGACATAGTTCATCGACTTTTTTTTTTCATTTTGACAATATGCCGTCTGGTTGTCGCTGTGGTGAATTTTGATTACTGTCATGTCTTTAGTGACACTCGCAAGGTTAAGACGAATCGATTGACGTAAGAAGTATCAAAATCGGCCTACGCATTTGGTCTCTAGAACGCCACATAGAAACAAACATACATACATAGACTGATAAACACATTACCCTCCTTTGCGTCGCGCAGTCGGGTAAAAAGGTGTACAACAAAGTTCCCGATGGTATATGCCTATCTCTTAGGGATAACCCACAATAACTATTTTTTATCCTTTACTTTTTACGAGAAATAAGCTGGTATATGATATATGGCTTATTTACGAAGCGATTTTAAGCAATACAGGATTAATCCTTATCTAATTAAGTACCTTAAATACATTGTTCATTTAATATAGATCAATATGGTCCTTTACAGCATGTAATTTAAATGAATATTTTCGAGATTTAAAATTTAAAACCGGCCTATTGTCTAATGACAAAAAAGTTGTGAACGTTGGTGCGAAGCCGGAGCGGGTGCGTACCCGCTCCGGCTTCGCACCAACGTTCACAACTTTTTTATATTAGTTTTGTCTCTTCGTTATTTAACACCGACTTCCGAAATTAAAGTTATTTTGCACTTTTCAGTGTTTTATTTTACTTTGAAGTCGGTTGTATTTTTTTTTGCAAAAAGTTTTTTATTTTACAATTTTTAGTTATGGTACCACCACTAAAAAGTACCCGTCAGCCAAACTTAAATACCTTATTGCCAGAGTGCATCTCATAACAATTCTAATAATACCAAACACGGATAGATTAAATTAATTTATTACAGAGTTCCGGTGCCTAACTTAAGGCTTCATCATCAGATCAATTCGATATATTCCCCTCCTCTTTCAGTCAGTCATCGACTACACGTATAAACAGCAATTTTACTTGTTACGACGGTTCTGCTGTGATCCTATGAGGAGTTCAGTTCCATATCTTCGAAGTTCATGATCAGATTATAATAATATTTCTATGGGACCAACTCGGAAGCATAACCTTTCAATAAAAAAATTTTTTTTTTCAAAATCGGTCCACAATTGACCGAGAAATCGGTGTACATAAAAAAAAAAAATGAAAAAAATACATTCAGCCGAACATAGAACCTCCTCCTTTTTGAAGTCGGTTAAAATGAATTATGCTGGCGGTACGAAGTTCGCCGGGTCAGCTAATATTTTATATAAATACTAGC
This sequence comes from Mythimna impura, assembly GCA_905147345.3. NCBI lineage: Eukaryota > Metazoa > Arthropoda > Insecta > Lepidoptera > Noctuidae > Mythimna > Mythimna impura. The sequence continues at coordinate 17,227,655 of LR990356.1, read as the reverse complement.
TGAGCCGGCAAACGTTGTTCTGCCATATAAATAAAAAAAAAAAAAAAAAAAAAAAAAAATAGATGTTGGCCGATTCTCAGACCTACTCAATATGCTCACAAAATTTCATGAGAATCGGTCGAGCCGTTTCGGAGGAGTTCAAGTTCGAACACCGTGACACGAGAATTTTATATATAAGATTTCTTAAAACACATTAAAAAAAAACATAAAAAATAGTAGTCCGCCGGTGTCGGGAGCACGATCCAAGCTACCGTTGATTAGGGCTCCAGAGACAGGAACCTCCTCACAATGGGAGCCGTTTCGAGGAGTGCTGCCTTCTGTAGCAGGCCTTTGACGCAGCCGCGCAACAACAGCTTCGACAGGTGGTCGTCGATGCTTTTAGCCATCAGGCCGTTGGCGGTCACGACAATCGGCAGAATGACAGCCGAGTCCACATTCCACATGTCGACGACCTCGTGTGCTAAGTCGAGATATTTCATTTGTTTCTTTTTCTCAGCTTTCACGAGATTCTCGTCATGTGGGATGGTGACATCACCTATCATTGATCTATCACCAATATATCCGGCTTATTGGCTACAATAGTCCGGTCAGTGATGATAGACCGATCCCAGTACAATGTGGTCATTTTCGAGTACTGGGTCGAGCACATACCTGTAATAATATGGTATCTCAGAATCCCCTAGGTTGTACTTCAAAGCAAGTTGCTGGTGAATAATCCTGGCTACTTGGTTATGCCTTTGCAAATACTTGCCGTTAGCCAGACGAGAACAACCAGAGATAATATGTCTGATACAACCGTCCCATCCTTCATTATATGTGTCCGGTACTGGATTGTCAAGATAACTTTGTCCATAATCGCACAGACAATACCTTCAGTTTCTCCAAAGAGGTTGCTGAAACGTAGCCAGGCCATGGACACCGAGAAATCGACATCAGGCTCATGGAGAGCCAGATAAAAGCTCTAGTGGTTTTCCTTGCCTTTCCATACTTCCTTGCGGTCATCAGAAGTAAGTACCACAGGTTTGCGCCAGTTCTGTTTAGCCATGGACAATGGAGTGAGTCCCATGTCCAATGCCTCCACATAGCGGTGCACATCCACATCGGTTTTGAGATAGTATTCTCTGAGGCTGCACACATTGCAATTGTGTAGTCTTCGAGTTTAAAACAGCCCCGACATCCACACTTCCGCGGGATGTACAGTCTCATCAAGGATTATTGTGGATGATGCATCTGGTTTACAGTCAGCAAAGTCAGTAATTTAATTATTATTATTATAGCTAGCCTATATTGTCCCACTGCTGGGCAAAGGCCTCCCTCCATTCTATCCAATGATCATGGTACCTTGCTTAAAATATACATAGTCATACAATAGTATTACAACACTATGTACAATGTATGTAATCATACCTACTGAGGTATGACTATGGTTACTTGTTTATATTCTCTTGTTTGATTCTAATTCATACAGAAATTTAGATACATTCCAAAACTTATTTGCCCTAATTAAGATTCTATTGCAATTACTTAGAGATCAAAAGGTAGTTTGGCTTTTATATAATTATGAGAAAATTCTACTCTTGAACAAAGACAAGCAGAGATTTCTCCTCGCCTGACAAGCTTGGTTTGGTACATTTAGGTGCACAATAAGATAGGACTCATGTGCTTTGAGTAATGCCGTCTATTGAAAGGTTCGTGACAGAAGCATTCATGACAGATTTACACTGTGCAGGCCCGTATCCTAGCAGTGAAATCGTTACATGCTGATCATGTTTGGGCATGCCAATAAAAATTACCTGATTTGGGTCCATTCTCGCAACCCGAAAGATCCTCCAACCATGAATAATATGAAGGGTAACCCATACTTAAATGATTTACGTTTGCTTGCAGCGGCAAATGAATTGCGCATAGAACCAAGACGAGCATTTAGATTTTCCAACATTTTTAAAACAAAACACCGTGATATAACAACATAACCTAAATCAGCATTTTATGCTTAATTTTGTGCGGCATTTCAAAGCTTCAATGAGACTTGTCAGTGTCACTCACTTTCTGTCAGTCAATGTCAAAAACTCTCCAGCGTTTGATTTTCTTTTGGACGTGTTATTGGCAAAATCTTTTCCACAAATACCATTATTGAAGAGTTGAAGTTAAGTATAATATAAAACTTTTAAACTTTGGTTCGAACTTCGATTATTCTGCCTGACGCAAGATCTTGTATACCCTACGGACTAATAAAAAATTCTTGGCCTGACGATAACGAATATTTATAAACAAGATCCTTGGCCCTTGGGTCCTTCTAGTTGATTGTTATTTCAGAACGGAAATAGAATAGGCAGCAACTTTCAATGACATTGTCAAATCTGTCAACAAACAGCTGTTTTACGCCATTTTCGTAGCTTTTTGTTGTCATCAGTTTAACCTTTTTTAATGCCTTGGTATTATCAGAAAATGCATTTTATAACGAACCTAAAAAGCAGTAGTATTTTATAAATGCACCATGGCTTCCACCAGCCAATCAACGAATGTCTATTACGAGGATCCTCCACCCGGTGCTCTGAAAGAAGATGAGTTTTTCTGCACGGAGAGGATTGTGCCGCGCAAAATTAAGCCTCAAAACATTGTTATACGACTTATGGATAGAGAAATATATGGCTCTCGGAAACCTGGATCCCACTTCCATGTTGTTCGAGAGTTTTATCAGAATGTTTTTCCAAATTTGACAATAGTGAATGTAGAAAAACCCCCTTGCTTCTTGAGGAAATTTAGTCCTGATGGAAAGCATTTCATTGCATTTTCCGCTGATCAAACTTCTCTAGAGGTATGTCTGTTCACATATAAGAAACATCATGTTTAAAAAAGACAAAACAGCAGTGTAAACATCTAAACAGCAGTATTAATTTGGCCTTTACATTTGTAATATTTTGTTTGTAGATTTATGAGTACAGAGGTGCTGCAGCTGCTGGGGATCTTGTTGCTGGATATCCTTCAGACTTACTCAATGCTGATGCTGATGCTCATCATAGGATAAGAACACACATTTTTTATAGGTTTTTCAAGGTACAACTTTTTGTCTCACACAATTTACAAATTAATGTAACTTTGAATAGGTACTTTGAAATGTGTCTATGAAAACTTAAAAAAATACTTTAATAAATCTTGTATGTTTTCCAGCCTAAATTCACTGTGAATGTGTGTCAACAAAGAGAAGTTCCAAGGTCTGAACGCAACAATGCTGCTCACATGCCATTCATGGACCAGCAGCTAAATAGAGAGTGCAGTCTTTTCACTGAGGACGGCAGATATGTGATAGTGGGATCTGCAGCACACATTCCCGATGACCTTAGGCCACATTTTTATCATATTCATAGCAACAATGAAGCAGTTACTCCTACCATCAGGTAAGTTCATTTCCTTTATTGAAAGACTTACCACTAACCTATTTGTTATTTAGTATTTAGTTAACAATTTCATTGCCAGGATCATACAATAATTTGTGTGCCCACAACTCCGTTATACATTGAACTATAAATATGACACCATCATAATGAATTCTGAAATTTGGAGTATAATTTCATCAAATTAAGTAAATAAATGTTTTTTGAAGATGACACTATTCGAGCGGAGGTGCATTGTGTTCATGCCAAGTACCCAACCAGCAAATCCTAGATTTTTTTCGATTTTTGTATGACCCGGCTCCCAGGTTCTAGGCACTTAAGTGTTAAAAGGACCATTTCCAATTAACTCTAATCCAATCTAACCAACCTGTACAAACCCAAGCCAATATGCTCTTGTACCTACCAAAGTTTTATTTGTTTATCTAAATATTTATCAGAAAGGAATGTCTTGTATTTTTCTAGATCAGCATTAGAAGATTATTCACTGCATCTCGTGGACTTGCATCAGGGTAAACTATGCGATACAAAACATTTCAGAATAGATAAAATTTACCTTTCGCACAATCAGGGAATTTACTTATATAAAGAAGTCCTTGCAGTTCTATCTGTGCAGCATCAAACAATACATTTGTTTCAAATTGTTGAAGGCATGCTCATAGAAATCAGAAAAATTGGCAGATTTTGTTATGATGATGATCCATTTATTGTCAACTCTGTCTTTGTACCATTGATGAATGAAAGACCTTTTCATGAAGAAACAATAAATAGCCTTAAACATAGATTACTTGTCTTCCTTTTTAAAAGGGCGAAGACAATCAGTGACGAAACAGGAGACCCCCTTGAATTGAGAAAGTTTTATAAGTACTTTGACATGTTTAAAAGTTTGAGAATGTGGAAGATGCAGCTGTTAGACGAAGATCATCTTTTTATAAAATATGCAAGTGAAGAAGTCGTAACTTTGCGTGTGGCAGAACCCAACAGCCAGTCTTCGTTTTTCGTTATTTACAATATAAGTGAGAGCAAAATATTAGAAGTCTATGAGAACACGTCAGAAGGACTTTTACAACTATTCGAGAACTATTGCGATTGCTTCAGGAATGCGAGATTATGTGCTGATTCCCAATTCACATGTTCGCCATCTAATAATTTGTACGCCAGGCTGACGCAACAAAGATTCAAACAAACTATAGTGAGAGCCATTTATGGAGGTCGAACAGAAGCTACAAAAAGAATTCTAGCGCAGTTGCCGATAAGCGCGCAGTCGTACAGTGGATCGCCATATTTAGATTTAGGACTATTTAGCTATGATGACAAATGGGTTTCTGTTATGGAGAGACCCAAAGCCTATGGAGAATACCCCATAAGGTAATTGCGTTTATGTACTGTTGACTTCAATTCACATCTCAACTTTGTCAGAATTTGATGTTGCTATTGCTACAGATTAATCTATCTTTTTAGGTTCTATGCACGTGACTCAGGGTTACTCAAATTCAAGATTTACGCTGGTGTACTAGGGCAGTCTGTGCCAGCGAGCGCGCGGAGACTCGTCGCGTTCACTTTCCACCCTACCGACCCTTTCGCGATCAGTGTGCAGCGAACTAACTCTGAGTACATTGTGAACTTTCATATTAGAAATGCAGTGTTCAGTTAATATGTCGTATACACAATTAATTTATAATTCGTTCCAAATAAGAATAGGATCGATTTTTACGCCATGTTGTGACGTCATAGCTGTCAAATCGAAAAATTGGGTAGGGTGAGCAAAATAAGATATTTTTGAAATAATATTTATTTACGAATTATGAACGAAAAACGTTTAATCAGAATCCAGTTCTTCAATTTTGCTGATCTCTGCGTCACTGTGTAAAGTGTCTGAGTAGTGGCAAATGGAAGAAGAAGGCGATTTGTTCCTAACAATGAAAATAAGAAAGAAAATAGGATTTTTTTCACTAATTATGACTTAATATTTAGCTAATTTACATTAAACAGTAACGTTTTTACTTCACCTAGATTTAACTAAGACTCAGTTATGCAAAGCAAATAAAAACCATTATTAATACGCAAATAGGTTTTTTTTTGCAAACCATACTTTTCAATCAACATTTGACAGATCGAGGTTTCCTATTCTTATTTGGAACGCATTATTAATTTTAAGCATAGATTTTTTTACAATCTTAGTTGATTATAATACTACTGTGTAGTATTTAATAATTTAAATATATGTGTATTTCTTATTTTTGTATGCAAAAATTAAACGAGCTTATAAAACATAGCAAGTTACCTTCTTCGCAAAAAGGAATTGCTATTGTTATACGAAATATATACCTAAATGTGGAATTATTTGTTATTTAATTCTGTTAACCTCGGTCAAAGTAATCAAGTATAATGATAAGTGAGGAGTCTTAAACGAAAAGGGAAGAATGTATAAGTACTCCTGACAGAATTGTTATGGTGGTTAATTAAAGCCATTTTCAGCAGACAAGCTTATTAGCGCGGAACATTTATTTTCTACACTGCACAAGTAGGTATGTGTCCAAAAGCACAAATGCAAAACCCTCGCAGCCTGATCGGCAGGCAATCCAACACGACCGGATAGAGATTAGTTTCCAAAGAGTTGAAATGATAGATAGATGTTCTAAGTTCAGGCAGTCTCCAAGTGGGGCGAAACCAATCTGGTAGAATTCAACGCCGCCAAAACACAAGCGTGTCTGTTCACCACCGCCAAAAGGAGCCCGTTCACCTTGGCTACTTGCTTTTCGGAATGTATCCCTGGAGTGCACTGACCGCCTTCAGCTCTTGGGAGTTGAAATTTCCTCAGACCTCAATTTTGAACGGATCATTGAGTCCAAAGCCAAGGTAGCTGCTAGAAAACTAGGCGTTCTTGCAAAGGTCCGACGGTACTTCACACCGGGACAGCTTCTAATGTTATACAAAGCACAGGTCCGATCGTGTGTGGAGTACCTACTGCAGTCACATATGGGCTGGTGCTGCAAAAAGCCATCTAGCAGCTTTGGACTCAGTGGAAAGGCGTGTGAAGAGGCTAATTGGGGATCCAGATTTGGTTAAGTCCAATCTATAAAGTCTCGAGCAAAGGCGCAGAGTAGCCAGCCCGTCGGTATTTTACAGGTTGCATTTTGGTGAGTGTGCGCGGGAATTGCATGACTTGATTCTGCCATCTCCTTTCTACCATCGGACAATCCGACGTACGGCGAGTATCCACCTTTACCTTGTTGAAACTTCAACGGTCCGGACTAAGCGTTTCGCTTCGTCGTTTATACCGCGTACATCGAAGGACTGAAACAATTTACCTGCTGCGGTCTTCCCGTCCAACTATAATTTAAATGCCTGCAAGGCTAGAGTTAATAGGCTCTTATTAAACTAGTGCGCCTCGCCATCAATGATTACATCACTGCTTACCATCAGGTGGGATCGCAGTCAAGCACTGGTTTATATCAATTAAAAAAAAATCTGTAACTGACTACTGTAACACAATACTATAGGTACATCATAGCCTGCTTGTTGGAACTCAATAGCTATTTAGTTAAAATATTCAGATCAGTTGAACAAAAATTAGTGTAAGTTAAACAGGATAAGCTTGAATCATAGATGAAAAGAATTGAAATAATACTTTTCAGTCAAATCTCATTTTATCGATTTATCTATAAATAATAAATACATCTATGACTGAACTGTCTAAAAAGAATAATGTCATTGATAGTCCGACAAAATGTGGACAGGACTATCATTATTAAACAAATGGACATTACAGCACTGATACATAAAAATAAAATAAAACCAGTACAACCCTATAACAGTATAGATATGAGTTGAATAATTGAAAAGGAATAATTGGACCGTAATCATGCAGTGCAACCAGCCTTTCTATGGAAATAGTTTTACTAATGGACCATTCGGTAGCCCTTTCAACACACGTTAGTAATCTCACTAAAATATATAAGCAAGGTTGTAGCGAGACTGACTATTCAAGGGTGATTTAAGGCACTGATATCGATTCAAGGTGTGTCGAAATGTACCTACGCATTTGTGCAATCTACAGGAAGAATTTTTCATTTTCAAGTAACGAAATTGTGAGGAAAGCAAAAAAAAATAGTTAAGTCTCGGGCTCGATATTGATGAAAACTAGAACTGCATCATTGATGATTTTTGCAAAATCAATATTCTCCAAGAATAGGATAGGAATCGAAACTGTTGATTTTGAAAAAAAAAAAGACACGTGTTTTTACACAATCCGCAAATTGGACCTCAGACCAACAAAAATGGTCTGAGAATTGGACAAATATCTGGGAAATAATGACGTATGGAAAACTTGGTTGTTTGAAAATCGACTTCGTAGACGGTTGTAACACTACCACTTTGAACAATGTAAAAAGGGATATAATACTACAGCTATTGTAAGTAGGTATACAAATAATTAGTAGGTACGCGGAAATATAGTATGGAAAAGTAAGAAAGCTAATTTCTTCCACTATCTACCACCTCACGTAACGATCTATAATGATAGTGCCAGCCGACAGCATTGCTGTGGCCAGGTAAAAAATATGGTAAATATAGGAGCCAGGCAAAGTATTTTATTTGGAGTAGGTATCTAAGAAGAAGATACAACACTCGGGATTCTGAATTATTGAACATTATTATCCTGTTTCTCCTGCAGATGTTCCCACTTCTATTTCGATATTGCAGGGAACTCCAAGTATTAATAAGGCTTTCGTGATTTTGAGTCTCCTTATCAGGTCGATTGTGTTTCATATCACTGGCAACACGCTCTGGTTAAAGATTACGAAACCGCTACCTTAAAACTGTCCTATTTTCTCTTTAATGTGTTATGTATGTATTTGGACTGATAAAAGTAGGTACAGGGGCGCCGACTCCGTGGGTGCTTGGGGGCTCGAGCACTCATGAAGTCATGATTAATAAACAGTGGGTGTACCCCTGAGAATAGATATCAAGAAACAGATCAATAATCGCGATGGGATGGGCTTTTAGGGATGGGCGTTTTTTCATTACCCGACGACCCGTTTAGCGCAGTGGTTTATAGCGCCGGTTGAGACGCAAGGGTCGCGGGTTCGATCCCCGCACCAACACAAATATTTGTTGATGGAACAGATATTTGTGTTGGATCTGGGTGTTTGTGGTACCTTCGTTGTTCCGCATTATGTAAGTAGGACATTTATTTATTTGTCGGTCGGTCACTGTGCATTTCTCTTCTCATACTTCGCCAATTTTTCGAGTCATCAAATGAGCATGAGCACCCATGAGGTTTTCTAAAAGCCGGCGCCCCTGAGAAGGTATGAGAAAAGATGGGCGATCCTGTTTTTGGTAGTTTGATGGGTTAGAAAGTCAAAAAGCAAAATAATGAGCATGTACACGACCGTTCCGTTAATACCCAATCCAGGTAGAGTAAGAAGCAGTAATTCGATTCACCATTGACTGGCCTATTGGTCTACTGGTTGGTGACCTTAACTGCTATGGCGGAGGTCGTAAATTCCAACCCAAGAAAAATGTTTGTGTGATGAGCACGATCAATATATGTTCTATAGTGCCTGGGTGTACCTAATTTATCTGTAAAATGTAAGTATGTATTTAGAAATATATAACTAAGTATGTTTACCTATCAGTAATCGAGTACCTACTCATAGCACAAGCTCTGCTTAGTTTGGGACTAGATGTCGTTGTGTGAAAGTAATGGTATAGATATAATAATTATTATTGAATGACTTAATTTAATTTTTTTTTCGATGACATAAGTCAAAGTTAGGTGTATGGATTGGAAACATCATCTACTATATTGATACTAAAACTAATATGAGTCATAATTCTTTCCCTGCACATATCTGATTGTTGGAGCCGTCCGATAAAATTAAGCTTAGGTACCATAATATATAACTTTTTTCAAATGGGTTATTGAAAAGTCATAGTACCACGACTTGATACAGGGCTGGGTACGGAGTCCATACATATGTGTCCTTTGTAAATAATGAACTTTGTTTTTCTCTTAATTTTATAGCCTTACAACCCACTCAAGGTTTGTATCCGGGAATAGTGGGCGAAGGACATGTCACCTCGGTTACATTGCCCGATGGATCTGTGCAGTTCTTTTTCATGCCGACGATCAAATGGTGGTCACCCAATGCATCTCAATGCCAGCCATTTCAAAACATACCTAATCCTGTGTTTGCTAATACTAATTATAGCATCCCACCACCATATAACAATAATATAGGAACTTGGTTTATCAGAAGTATTTCTAATCCGTGAGTATCGCTTTTTTCAATCACTATTTAATTTTTATGTAACGTATTTACATAACATAGGCTGCTTTTATGAAAGATACACTTTTTCTGATCCAGATTTCCTCAAAATGCGTTCAACCCCCCAAACCAGCGAAACGAACCTCCAAGACTGGCTATTAATGCGGACTACAACCATACTTTGAATAACCATGATGTAGGATATCAAGTTAAGGTATTATTTATTTAAATGTAATGTACCGTTCTTTATGAGAGATCGGTGAATGTACCTATGGTGTAATCTAAACACCAGGTAAATATGGTGTTTTAAACTAAATTTATTTTAAAATGTACTAAAATGTGTAATGTGTATTTACAGTTTCATAATGACGGTGGGACATCGACAACAGACTTGGTCTACTTTTACCCAGGCTTGCGACAACGCGACTTCGTGTTCATGCCGCCGTGCAAAGATAAAACCGTTCAGATAGATACAGGGCCCGTCACAAATAACACAGTGTGTCATTACCAAGTAGTATGCTCCAAACCGTGCAATTGTTTAGTCGGGGCTAGACCTATGAGCTTAGAGACCCTAGTGGTCCCAAATTTGATTCCCGAAAGCAACCAAACATGCAATTATTCCACTGGGGCTAAACCCATAAGTTTAGAGTCCCCAGCGGACCCTAATTTGACTCCCAAGAGAATCAAAACATGCAATTGTGTTTGTTCTAAACCAATGTGTTTAGACTCCCCAGTGAACCTGAATTTGACTTCTAAGAGTAACAAAACATGTAATTGTTCTATCTGTACTAAACCCATGAGTTTAGAGACCCCAGTGGACCCAAATTTGACTACCAAGAGTGACAAACCATACAGTAATTCTGCTGATGTTAATGACATGAGCGAATCCCCTGCGGACCCGAATTTGACTCTAAAGAGCAAACAACAATGCAGTTGTTTTACCGATACTAAATCCATGAGCGTAGAGTGCCCAGCAGACACAAATTTGACTTCTAAGACCAAAAAACCATACAATTATTCTGTTGATACTGATAAACCCATGAGTTTAGATTCTCTAGTGAACCCCACTCCCAAAAGTATCAACACCTCTACCGACGACAGCTCTTACAATAAAGAGCATAATAAACGAGGCAAGGATACAAAGAAGAGTAAAATAATTTGCGGTTGTCATCCGGAAATAATTTGTGGTTGTCACCCGGAAGAGAAAAAAAAGAAACGGCATAAAGCGAGGAATATAATTTGTGAATGTGATCCTACAACCAACATTGTGTCTGTTGACAAATCAATTACGACTTATGCAGACGAAAGTGTCGGCAGCAATCCTGTAGACGGTCGCGAAACACAAACAAATAGAACAGAAGACATCACATCACAATGTGATGTCGATGATAAACCTATTCAGAATAAGTCCCCAAAGAAGACAAAGTGGATCGACAAGGGTTGCAGCAGTGACTGTACCACGTGCGACGAGAGGTCGGGTGACGATACCAATGATAAAAAGCATACTCAACGAAACAGAGGCGGTAAATACAAACGGAATAAACCAAACAAGTGCGAATGTGGTTGTTGTGATTGCGACTCGTCGATGGATTGTTGCACTGCTTCTGAAGTGGAAACAGTTGCTAGTAAAGGTGCGTTTTCGCAATGTTGACATAGAAGGGTCAGGGTGCCAATATTACAATTGTTTGTCTTCGTTAGTATCGAGGGCTTCATGACTTTTGGGCGTAAATGCGAAAATGCCATTTTTCGTTTTAAAGGCAGTAAATAGTATAAAACAAGTAAATATTTTCATTCATAAAAGAATCTCAGCAAAATGTCTTTAACTACGGTTAACAGCTTGTTTTGTACTATTTATTGCCTTTAAAAACGAAAAATGTAATTTTCGCATGTAGGCCTATTATGTTATGAAGCCCTCGATATAATGTCGATATCTGATATTGGTTTGCCGATCTTGTAAACGCAATAGTATAAAAAAAAAACCAAATACGTACGCTCCGAACGGTTCAATGCCAAATATGTGCGCGCGCACCTTTATAAATATTATAGAATTAATTTATTACTGTTTTTTGATGTTATAAAACAAGTAAATATTTTCATTCATAAAAGAATCTCAGCAAAATGTCTTTAACTACGGTTAACAGCTTGTTTTGTACTATTTATTGCCTTTAAAAACGAAAAATGTAATTTTCGCATGTAGGCCTATTATGTTATGAAGCCCTCGATATAATGTCGATATCTGATATTGGTTTGCCGATCTTGTAAACGCAATAGTATAAAAAAAAAACCAAATACGTACGCTCCGAACGGTTCAATGCCAAATATGTGCGCGCGCACCTTTATAAATATTATAGAATTAATTTATTACTGTTTTTTGATGTTCCTTTCATTCCTGCAGATAAAGGACGCGAAACACCATTTACATGCACAAGTTCTAATACAACTTTTGTTTTGGAGAACACAAGAGGTTCTCCTATAAAAATTGGAAAAAGGGCCTCAATTGGGAAGGCCAACTCATCATTGCAGTGGTTAACATCAGACAATATATCACAAAAATGCAAACTAAATGAAAAAGAAATGTCTGAACCGCCAGTCAGTCCTGTGATAGTAATGGATGGAAAAACCACTCCGGAGAAGCTACTCGATCCTAGATGTACTGAATGTGATGCAGCAGCTAGCACTTGTAGTGATGGACATGTGTAGATCAATAAAAAAAACGTATGTTTAGGTATTTATACTTTGTTATAATACAATTTATTCCTTAAAGTTAAAAAATAACTATTTACATTGTTTAAAATAATAGTACAAGTAATAAACAAAAACAATTGAGATTTTAATACCTTAGTTCTTATTTTTTATAAATTACAGATAAAAATACAACTGCAAACAATTCAGTCCTTACTACTCTTTAAAGACTAGTAAACAGTTGTACAATCAATTTAATATGTTGTCTCCATAAGAAATTAATATTTTTTTAGCTAAAGGAAGACTTAATGGAAACAGCAAAAAATTCAAGTTCCTATGCTTTGGCAGAAATCAAATGTCTTGCATCTGAATCGCTTCATTACAAAAGTAATTCTCACAAAATTTCTGATAGAACATAAATATATGGTAAAAACAATTTAACACTTAAAACTAGTATTGCATAAGATTAAACAAAAGGACTTAAACTTGGTAGTTGGATTTAAAGTCTCATTTTTATAAAATGCTCAATCTTACTCTCTAAGCTTGTTGTAATACAGAAAATAATATATTTGCAATTCTTTAGCGTAAATGATGCATGTACATTTATTCATTATATCGATCATTTTGGAAAATGTGTTAAGCAGTTTTACGCAAGAATTTTACAAGTTTACAACAATATCATAGACAACTTGCATTTACTTGAGATTCATGGCTTATATCAGACCATATGTCATGTTTCACATAATTTCTTTACAACTACTGTAAATTAAATAAAAATCTATAGACGCAAATGTTTCTTTTGTATAATTATAATTAATTGTATAGCTTTATTCAGCTACAAACACTGAATATTTTTTTTGGATGTGAATGATTTCAGGACAATTCAAATGACTGTGTTTTGACAATGACTTATGTTAAGAGTATGTTTTGCGCGTACCCGTCGAGAGGTAATCTTAGCTTTACGATAGCACACAACCTGGTAGTTGGTTTATACAACTTTTCCTTACTATGGCTAAACATATCTTAGTCTATAACACAAAGCGTAACCAATTGAACCTAATTGAACTTTTAACACATTAACAAAATGCACTGATTGTTTTAGTTCATTATACTATCAGACTTTGATGTTAACGTCGTCGTAACGAATTAATAACTCACTCGAACAGCTGCTATTAACTTTTGACACAACACTGAATTTACACATAATACTCCATGAATGTGAGTTGGATTGAATGCTCAATGCGTTCAGTCCACTCTTACACTTAATTTCTAGTAAATAAACTAACACACAAGTACGTCTAATTTTAATACTTGTTGTTGCTTACTCGTGGCGTTATGTAGATTTTTTATTTGAGCGATTTTTATAATTATGTTTACAACCGGTAGTGTTTGTTTTACTTCATGATTTATTTGCAATCAGTCCCCTTTGATTAATTAAAGTGCAAATACTATAATATGATACAAACAATACTTTGACTAGACAGTACCATAGTACCGACATAACCTTCGTGACCTCTTTTGGGTGGAATCTTTACGAGAATATGTTAGCATACATTGAAGTTTAGGCCTTCAATAAAAATTTATTTAGACAAAAGATCTTTTAGTGGAACTGTTTTGTGTAAATATTGTGATTTGCAGTTGTGTTCATTATGCACTTAAAACTAAATATACAATGTGAGTTGGTTAGGGATTTCGAAGCCGAAAAGGTTTTTGAGTACATAATCATGGTTTTGTTAGGTTTGTCAATGTCAATAACTGTTTTAAGAGTATTTCTGAAAATATACGTTTTAACGATTTTGTTCGAGGCGGCACTTATGCATAAATGTACTTTTTGCTTGCCAGCTATTCAATTAATGACGATAATAAAACGTATATGCAGCAGAATCAATTAAAACAAACTCATAACGTAATTAGTATAATTCACGACCACCCTTTCGGCTGAGTTCACCCTTTCTTACTAGTAAGTACAGGTATCCGTATCGGCACGGATCTCGAGCGCTCGGCGAAAGTGGGGATCGCTTTGCGTACTTGTTTTTTTTTTTAATGTAAACCTATTATTATTTAATAAAACGCGTACACAAAGCGATCCCCACTCTTTCGCCGAGCGCTCAAGATCCGTGCCGATACCTGTACATAGTACTAATCAATATTGACAAAAGCCTGTTTATTTTTTTTATTTTAATTGTGTGATAGGGACAGTGACTCCACTAAAAGTTCCTCCAACACCTAACATCTGACACACATTCTTGTACAACACATCAAAATTACATATCTAATCTACATTATAATAAAATTATACTTAGCGAGGGAGTGTCTTCAAACATATTAAAATAATTTAGTACTTACAGTATGTATTAATTAATGTATAAAATACATTTCGCCACCTTCACAGCACTTTGCCTATTCCGTGTGTACATTTTACACGAATTCACGAAGTTCCACGATAAATCGTCAGGCGACCTTCACTGGAAATAAATGTTTCGTGTTAAAACTGAAGAAGATGATGTAACGTTAATTGAAATAAACAGTTGAAGATAAATAAGTATTCTTTTGTGAAGGTTACTTTTGGAGGTCATGGCTGTTATTTTTTGAAAAGTTTGAATTTTTTTTTTATCATATAATAATAATTCAATAGATGGCGGATATCTTTTGCCATATAGGAGACGTTCAATAAATGTATGAAGTTTTGGCCTAAAATATTTAAAAAATTGAACAGCAATCTGCAATGAGCGTAATTATTTAGATTTCTTTGAGCATTAAATAATATTTTATATATTTTCCCACTTTTTTTAAGTGAGGGGGAAAAAAAGTTGTTTCACTATAAACATTATTTTAAAGGGTTGCCCTCCTAAATTCTTTAGCAATTGACGTGACAGTATAACTGGATCGCTGTGTGTGTATCTATGCTCCTCGTTCTGAGTTACGATGACATCGATGTTAGAGCGCTTACAGTCGTTTCGTTACGAATGACCGATTTGTTAACGCGTTAACAGCGACGTTATCGTGACTCGGAACGTAGGGATGATTTATTTCAATGTCAAACGTCAAGTTGATAAATCCGATTTGCCATTTTTTGACACGTTTTGATATTACACTATCATGATAGCAAATGTTTTTTTTTTAATTGTATTATGGTGCAGCTAAAATCTGAAACATTTTTCATCTTTTTTTTACAAAAAAACGGGAGTCTGAAAAATTCATATTTAATCATGATCGAGTAGCGTAATAAATAGGCTGCTTTATAAGGTACATTAAATTGGTGTTCAATTTTCTTCGCAATAAAGGCCCATTTTTGAGCTCTCCTTAGTGCGGCTCACCTCCTCACGAAGGTGGGCCGCGCTTCGAGCTAGCTAAAATATGTCTCGTATCGCTGTATATACCTGGTGCGGATGCGGTTGCGCGACATGCGGCGGCGCGGCGTGGTGTGCGGCGTCGCGCATGGCGGCCAGGCGGTGGCGCGTGGCGGCGAAGGTGGGCCGCGCCTGCGGGTCCGCGTGCCACGCCGCGCGCATGACCTCGTAGGGGCCCGCCGGGCAGCCCTCGGGCGCCTCCATGCGGTACCCACGCTCCACGTGCCGAACCACTTCTGCTAGCGGCTGGAGAAATGAGTGCAATTTTTTTAACGTTTTGTTAAACGACATAAGGTTTAAAATTGTCTAAGCTGTAACCAGTTTTTACATGGAGAGACTACATAATTTTATTCCTTCTCAACCCAGGAACTGGGTACCATGATACCCGTTCGCAAAACTGTTTTTCTGGCTTTTGCGTAACTCGAATCAACAGTCAAAAACCCGCGAATGACAGCCGAGACGAGCCGAGGTTTCATGTTATTTCTGAGTCATGGAAGAGTCGAGGATTATTATATAATCAGATATTGATATAAATCGTTAAGTTTTTCCACAACTAACTTTGTCCTAATTGTAGCATTGTTTAACGAAGTTTTCCTCATTCAATAATTTTGATACTATACTGAATTCATGTTAAGAAAATGGTGATTTATTGTTGTCACTAAGCTTAGCCACGCCTCTTGACGAATTAGATCCTGAATAATACATTAGAAAGCCGTGTTCATATTGATCAGTTGAAGTAAGCCCTTCAGACAGTACGGACGCGTCTTTTTACAGTTTAAAAAATGAATACCTCACCTATTTGTTAAAATAAAAGTGAAAACTCTGACGATTATGATTAAATTTTAAAATAATTACTTATCAAGTATATTTGAAAATGTAATATATTTGCTTTAATAGTAATGGTTTAATTTTTACCCACTGGGTATTCATACTGGTGAATACACCTTTACTTTGCAGTTGCAGTGATGAGTCACTATTTTCTTAACGTGAATAGTTCCAAACATAAGTACTAAATATAATACTTACAATTCGAGGGTACGGAACTCTTCCAAAGGAATAAATCTCCCAGAGTAAGATGCCAAAACTCCACATGTCAGACTTGTTAGAGAATTTCTGGAAACAAAATATTCAGTTAGGTCTGTAAATCATAACTTTCACAAGTGTAGAAATTGAAAAGTTTATAAAGAACTAAGTGCCAAATCTATCGTGGTGAAAGCATCATATTTTATTCTTTTACATTATGTTTGATAAACTTACGTTGTACTTTAGCGCCTCGGGAGCGGTCCACTTGATAGGCAGCTTGGCCTGCAGCCGTGCGGCCTCTGCGGGGTCGTCCATGGTGGTATCATTTCTGGCCAGGCCGAAGTCCGCGACTTTAGCTGTGCCCTCGCCTGAGATTAGCACGTTGCGCGCCGCTAAGTCGCGGTGAACGACCCGCTTGCCTTCTAGATATTCCATGCCGCAACATGCGTCACTATAATCAAAATGTTTATTTTATTAATATGATGACACCGCATTATCATAACGAAAAGATACAAGAAGGATATAAGAAGCTAGAAATAAGAATTTCTGTCAAAGGACATAGTATCTCGCAATGCACTAAGGGCACACACTTGTCTCAAGAATTTTGGTCATTTGAGGCAAACAACACAATATTTTCAATATCATAGGTACCCAAAGGTTTAGCGGGTGACCTTTACTCTTGTAACTCACTGATTAAACAGCTGAAACCGCTTCCGGTATCTTATTGCTGTGAAGGGTGTAGAAGGGTACTTACTAAGCAAAGTTGATCTGATTGAGTTGTGTGACGTAGTGCCGTCCTCGGGACCGCAGGTAGTCGAGCAGCGAGCCTTGTGCGCAGTGCTCAGTCACTATGCACGTGCTACCGCTTGACGTGAACACCAGCCCTAACAGACGGACTAGGTTGTCGTGCGTTAATGATCTGCGAAAAAAAAAACAAGTTTAGAATTAGTATCAAATGTTTTGGGAATAATTTAATTGTGCAAGCACAGCTAAGGAGTGGTATTTTCTGCCGGAGTCTGTTTCCTAGTAGTTATAACTCGCTTCAGGAGAGACTAATTAGCTTCTAGGGAAACTCCATCGTTGAACATGTTATCGCTTACCATCAAGTGAGAAGGTAGTCAAACGCCTATCATAATGAAAAATAACGCTAATCAATAGGCTTACCACTAACTTAAGGGTCTTCTAAGTTGTGCCATAAATTCTGATTATCTGCCTTTCGTATCCCGTCTATTCCAGCTCCCCTACCGCCTACTTAGAATCGGTATAGTCGTGGTTAATCTGGAGCTTGCGCCATTGTAGGTCTTGTTCCATTACCATATTTGTTTAAATTGCAATGACCGATGCACGATCGTTGTTTACAGAGCAATATATGACAACAGGAAGGAAAGAAAACGTAATAATATTTAAGCCACAATTAATATATATTCATATTAATGGAGACGTCTAGGGTTTGTAAGTAATGTTTTTACCGGACTGCCCCTGAAGAAGGGCAGGATTCAGGAATTATTATACATAACTAGCGACACGTCCCAACTTAGCAGCTGTTACAAATCTTTTAAATTCTCAGTTTTTCTCTACTATAACATGCATTTATTAGCCACCTAAACCTTCCTCAAAAACCACTCTGTCTATTGGTCAAAACCGCATGAAAATCTGTACATAGGCTATATCGCGTCTATCTGTATGAACGTGACAAATTAAAAAAGTAGTTATTCCATTGCAATTGTGCAAAATTGGTACGTATAGCCGTTATGTGTGATTGAGTAATAAACGTTTTTATTAACCTTCATTGATAACATTAATAAGAGTGTGAGTGTATGAGCAACTAGTAATGGTGTGGAATTGGCGATACCTATGGAAAGCAATGACCAGCAGGCCTATAGTATAGAGGCTGATGGTGATACTGAAGGATTAAGGTAGAACTACATTGGGCCCATGTGGGCCACGTACGCCGATCTGGGCGCGTTGGTCTCTATACATTTTATACGGCAACTAGACTTGTAGAGCTACATTAGAGCCACGTCACACGACGCGCCGCGCCGCTACGTACAACTCAGGCGTCACCTACTTGTACGTCGGTATAATTTAGTTCTCGCTTTACTTACGCCATAACGCTTGCTTCCGCACGAAACTTGCTAGCAGCCTCCCGATCCTTCAAAATTTTGACTGCGACCTTTTGTGATCCATTCAGTATACCCAGCATCACATCTCCGAACTCTCCCTTGCCAATGTTTTCACGTATCTCTAGGTCACGCTCGTCTATTTTCCAGCCTGAAAAGTAAATTAATTGGTGATAATTCATTAATAATTGAAGTATTAACCGTGTCTAGACCGGCTTGCATTGCTTCACAAACCAGGTATTAAATTCATGCTTGACGTGCAGTGCGTGCAACTCGATTTTTTGTTCGTATTTGTTTGAATGGTTTGTTAAGTAAGAATTTACTGGTTATGATCACAGCTTGTTTATGAAATTACATAATGTTACACGTATCTTCTAGGTAGTAAAAAATTATCTTGATTTATTGTTTTTTACGGTTCTGTACCTCAAAAGGAAAAAACGGAACCCTTATAGGATTACTTTGTTGTCCGTCTGTCTGTTTGTCAAGACCCTTTATCTCGGGAACGCGTGGAGGTATCGAGCTGAAATTAAAACCATAATATACTCAAGTCTGTGATCCCTTGAAGCTGTGAAAGAATCAAACTTCTAAGTTAACAAAAAAAAAGATACGGCCGTATATGTCGCAAAAAACGTGTATTTTGGCACTCTCAAGGGAATCAAAATTCATAGGGTACTTCCCGTTGACTTAGAAACCTGAAATTTGGCATGAAGCAAGGTACAAGGTAGGTAGGTAGCACAAGTATAGGAAAAAATCTGAAAACTGTTTTGTAGTTAAGTTACAATGTTTTCTCTTGCGATTCAAAAAAAAATCTTCGTAACTCAATTCGGGAATTGAAAAGGTGGGAAAATCATCTAAATGACAAATCCCGCTCTTGGGTGGAGCAGGAGATAGTGTCAGACTTTTACTGACTAAAAACCCACTCCTGTTCCTTCGTTGCCTTCGTCCCAGGGCCCCGGGTTTCGTTTTCACACTACCCATGGCCCCAGTAGGCTTCGACCCTGCTGAGCCCCTACGATTTGCTGACATCTCCCTGAGGCGCGCGTGGAACAATACGCGCCGTCGACGACCTGGGCTCGGTCCGGACGGTTACCGGACGGTCGGACGGCGGGCTACCCATTGCTCACCGTCAAGGTAAGTTTGTACTTTCATAGGTAAGTTTGTACGGAACCCTCAGTGCGCGAGTCCGACTCGCACTTGCCGAGTTTTTTTTTATTGACGCTGATGCTAAGGCCAATTTTGGGTTATTTGCAGTGTTACGGCTCGTTTTTCGTTTTGTATTAAATAGTCTCAAGTCATCACTGTGCCAGTGGAAACAGATTAGGTGGTAGTATTATTCGCCTTGTTTTTTTTTTATTAGTCCTCCCGACCGAATTACGGTCTCGGTGGCCATTCTCAAGAGGAGATTAGCCATATGCGCAGGTGTTATTATAGCGCGCAAACACCGCACCGCTGTGCGCTCTGTATGTTTACTCTCATAGTCGGATAAGACCGGCGAGATACACTCCTCTATAAGTGTTTCAGGAGCATTTAGTTGTAAATTCATGACGAAGTACTTACGTGCATCGACGAAATTCTGCGGCTGCAAGGCGCTGTCCGTCTGGTCGGAGGAGGCCATCTGCGTGGAGTACGTGTGCTGGAAGTGGCCCGAGCTCAGCGCGCTCGACACGCTCGGCGTGGGGGGGTAGGGCGGCGGTTGCTATGGGAGTTATACACACGGTTAAAAATAGTTTTTTAAAAAAAAACCTTGTCCCATATTCAGAATTATTTCTGTATCGTAAGTACGTTCACAAACCCAGACCCCTATCTGTAGGCCATAACATAAATATATGTTCCGAGCGAGAATTGAACCCGTGATACTCAGCGCAGCAGACAACCGCTTAACCACTGCACCAACCGGGCCGTCGTATTGTTTTAGGCATATCAATGATATAATTATCTAGATCAGAATAATCGAGAGTACTTTTTGCTGGCCATCATAATTCTCTTTCCCTTATACAAATATTTTGGGGTTGGCGTGATATGACGTCTTTTTCTATATTCTAATTTATTAATTGGCATCTCAGTAGTCACATTCTTTCTAGCGATATCACAAAGTCTATATACCGTTTCATTAGTTTTCGACGTAAAGATCTCTCTCCATTCATGATTTCACGTTGAAGTGATTAAAAAGTTTCTAGAATAAACTACAAGATTTCATTAGACTTGATTTATTAGCGAAAGTACTACTACTTATAATTACTAATTATATTTTTATCAAACATAATTAGTAATTAAATATGCAGTATGTAAGTAGGACATTTATTTCGTTGTCGGTCGATCAGTGTGCATTTTTCTTCTCACACTTCGCCACTTTTTCGAGTCCATCAAATGAGCATGAGCACCCATGAGGTTTTCTAAAAGCCAGCGCCCCTGCTGCCAGCGGCTTCACCCGCGTGAAATATATGCCTAGGTCACTCAGTGATAAAGCAGCATTATACAAGTGATTCAATTTTTAAAATGGGTCCGGCCATTTTTGAGTCTACTTCTGACATTATAGATTATTGTATTCTATTTATGTAGTTATTATACAAGGATATTGTTGGTGTAATTTACCTGCGGATGCGGCGGATAGGGCGGCTGTAGTACTCCGTTGTTATTGGCGCCATTGGGCGACGCTTTCGGCAAGCACCGCACTAGCTTCGTGCACAGACCGTCCGCGTCTTGTAAGTAATGCTGTAGGTACAGAAAAAAAAATTGAAGTGGTTTTCATAATAAATCCGGCCCGAAGGACCAGTCAGTTTATTAAAAAAAAAAACAGCTGTTCGCGGTTTTACCAACGGAGGTAGTAGTTATAGACTATGAACCTAAAAGTATACCTCATCTCATTATTCACTTACATGTATTAAATCCGTCATGTTATCGAAAAATTCTTCATCGTCTATAGTTAGACGTTGATTTTGGTTGTCAGGAGCGGTTGCCCATTTTACTCTGAAAAAAAAAAAAAACAACAAATTAAAGTTAACAAATAAATTTTACAAGGTTCGCAACTCATCATCATCTTCCTGCCCTTGTCTCGTGTTATTTGGGGTCGGCGCAATACATTTTTTTTCTTCCATTCTGCTCTGTCACTCGTCATGCTATCACTAACTTCCTTTTCTTTTCTATATTATCACTCTTCACACAATCCATGCATATTTCTTTTGGCCTCCTTCTCCCTCTCCATCCATCCACATATATGCTCATAACTCTTTTAGTAACATGCGTTTCATCCCTCCTCTTTACATGACCATACCAAGACAAACGATTCCCCTTCAACTTTTCCTGTCATTAATCGTTTGTAATATTCTATAATTATTCAATGGGTGAAACAACAAACAGTGGAAACACATTTTTGTAAAATAAATACAAGCCACGGAATAAAATAATAATAATAATATGACATTTATTTCAGACAAATGTCCATATATTGTTAGTAAGAAATAACACGTGATGTAGAACACGCCATTTTGTGGTCATTAACATAATACGTATTCTTATTCTCCGATGACGCGACTGCACATGTTTCAAGCTCTTATATTGTTTAATTATGTAGATAGACTATAGTTTGTTTACTTTCAATACATTGAATAAGAAAAATACGTTGTTTTGACAAGATATTTTTTTCCTTTATCCTAGAGTATATCTAAAGGATGGACCCTAATATTATTTCAATTTTGCATTGTATAAATAATTCAATTATATCCTAAACTAATAAAATGTTTTCAGTAAGAATGTGTTTAATAGTACTTCTCTTAATGTTTTTACTAAGGCGAACTCATGTCGCTTATGTTTTGTTCTCTTAAGCTGTTGATCCCCGCATTAACGCCGGCGTTCACGCGCCATTGTCTTACTATTGTGTCTCTAATTACGCACTCAAAAGGTTAAAGACGATATATTTAAAAATCCAAAATAACATGTCTGGTTTCTGAAATTCTCAGCAACAAAATAATTTTACAAGTGTAACAGATCAGTGTAAAGAAGCTCGCTCGGAGACATCCTCCTCCGGCCCTCAAGCAGTTCCAATTTGAAGATGGGTATATGGGCATGGGTTTAATTACAGACACATCAATTATTTCAGTTTCATCTCTAGGATGCCGACGCACCTGCAACGCCTTCAGTATTGCAGATGTTTCTGGCCGTTTTCTATAGTGTCGCCCACTTGTTACCAATGTAATAAAGTACATTAAGCAATGTTTTCTTACCGATAATGTTCAACTCGTCCTCGATACCGCACACAGAGTGTATGGTCTCCGGGAAAGTTGGTACTCTCTCGGACTAGGAACACGCCGTCCGGAGAGCCGGATAGTAAGGCCTCCGCGCGCTCGCGGGATATCGCGCCGTGGTGCCATCTGGTGAAAAAGTTATTATTACATTTTGTATACAAGAATACATTTTTTATTACGATAAATAAGCTCCTGACGTCAATCTCGCTTGACATAGAGCAATGAATGAGGTGCACAATGGAAAAGCGTGTCTAAAAGAAGCCTGTTTACTCTTGTTTTGAAGGCTGGCAGAAGATTCGACATGGTCCATAAAACTAGCGTTCTGGGCGTAGTGGTTGAAAGCGCGATTTCTGAACGCGGAGTTCTGGAACTTCATAAAACTTCCCGGTCGTTAATCCGCAGCACAATTCTAATGGAAACCAAATGCTTGATACCAACAAGATTAGTTTTAATTTAACAAAGCTACAAAGGACCCTTGTATTTGATAAAGGCTAGGTAGCTTGTAATCATTATGTGTGATAGATATTAAAGATAAGAACAAAAACATCGACCTGATATTGAAATCTGCAGACTTTCAATTGTTTATTTCGATTAGAAGAAATGTAGGAAAATAATGGTTACACATCGACTCCTGAAGACAAATTTTATCGATATTATAAGATGTTGAAATGATAAATTACTTAGATGTCACATGTGATAATTATTGCCCTTAATTAAATTAATACTTGTTTGTTTGCGCTCGACAAATATTAATTGGAAACTTGTAAGGAGGAATCTTGAAGGAGATCTACATAATCTTGTTTAGGTCCTGGGACAACGATAGCGTGTCTGTTGACAGGAAACAATAGAAGGAAGACGATGATAATGATCTGGTCCTAGGACAACGTTTCTGGTTTCAATAGTAATGAGGTCCGGTAAATCCGGTGATTCTCATTACTATTGAAACGGCCTTGCCTGTGAACCTTACTTATATTATCTATTGGTAAGGCAAGTCAAGGTTTTATCATGAGGTAATTCTTGAAAAGTAAATCTATCGTTTTGTAATACAAATTTTTCGGTTTGGTTGACACTTAGATGCTGTTCCATATACCACACACCACATTCTCAAAGAATTCAGACTATTTAGTCTAAAAGAGGCCTACCGGAAAGACTTAAAACCTACTTATGAAGTATGT
Source organism: Mythimna impura (assembly GCA_905147345.3). Classification (NCBI taxonomy): domain Eukaryota; kingdom Metazoa; phylum Arthropoda; class Insecta; order Lepidoptera; family Noctuidae; genus Mythimna; species Mythimna impura. Next base: position 17,203,400 of record LR990356.1, on the reverse strand, counting down.
TCATTAATTTAGCACATTTTTCACTCAAATATTGGACAGCACAAGTGATAAAAAAAATATCGGTAGGAATATTTACTCTGCATCCTCGTACACAAAGACCGGGGGTATGAACAACAACACTTTATGTGGCTTGTTGTAACACCGGGTTATGTCACACGCACACTCCATACTTCGTTGTTTCAGTAACTGACAACTAAACGTCTATTATCACTAGATAACAGTGGTCTTATCGAAAGTGTGCCAGTGTTTTAGCAAATTCATGTTTTCCAAACACAAACAAGGCGTATTTTGTCAATATGGTGTTTGTGTAAGAAGAAGAGTGAATTAAAAAAGGGGTTATCATATCAGGTTGTCAAGAGTACATTGACATCACAATAATTGACGGCGCGGTTGGTTGAGCGATTGGCTGCTGCACTGCATGTCGCGGGTTCTATTCCCGCATGGAACAAATATTTAAAGATAGGCCTACATGTACAGGTAGGATAGGTTCGGGTCTAGGAGTCTTGTGTACGATAAGGACATTGACTGAGACATTCATTGTTTTACTTTTTATTTTAAGACAAGCCAACCCCAGAAGAACTAACTCGAAACATTAAGATACGAGGTCACACACATGCTTATCTAGAATTTAAGGGAAACGAACAGATGATCCTCTGTTAACGATGATAAAGAACGCATCCCAAGAACTGAGCAAATAATCGGATTAATTAAAAATTTTATTGATACAGAGAAAAACACCAACACCCATAACGCATATAGGGACGGACAGCCGAGGAATGCTAGTTTCAGTTTTTATTTGTAAAGTGCACGAGAGATTTTTCCAAAAAGATGAAACGTTACGCTACGCCTATTCGGTTATGAGCGTTTACTACTCGCCGTTTATTGTATTTCATACAAAGTTATTATTCTTGGAAATCAAACTTAACCGATTTGAATTCAACTTAGTAGATAGTTAATACGCTTGAGCAAGATACTTATATTCAAACAGTAAGTTGTGAACTTTTTTGATAGAGTTTAGCGAGGAAGAGTAATTTGAAATTTTCTATGGAACAGGTACCGAAAATTGCTCTCTCTGTTTCTAACTTTTTTTAAACATCTTCAAAAAAGGAGATTCGTATTATGCGTCCACTATTTTCTTAAGAATTACTGATCCGATTTAGATAAAAATCGATGTCAAAAAACGAAGAAACAAAACCAGAAACATCCGCTTCCGAAATTAAAGTTATCCTAAAATACAGTTCCTTCGTTTCTTTCCTAGAAGTTGGTTTATTTTTTTCTTTTCCAATTAATTATTTCCTCGACTGTACGTTATAAAGATATACATAGATAAAATACATACGGCCACTGAGTCATGTTGACGAGCCTGTTGCCGGCCGGTGGAGGGTTCACGCACGTCGAGTTCACCAGCACGTCACTTGACCCTTTAGACACCACTGTTGAGCAAATTCATTTTTTATTAACATTTGATTAACTATTATATCATTTAAACTTTGAACGGGAGACTTGTAGAGGCTGTTCATGTGTCGTTCACATTTATTGTTGGATTACGTGTATGTTGTTACTTTCTGACGTCCAAAACTAAATCGATAGGATCATAGATCATACGATTTATCGATATTGCTCCTTCCAAGATGTCCTAATTATCATTCGGTATGAGAAAAGAAGATTCGTCAATGCATAATACCGCATGAAACATTCAGTAACATCTGGTTAAACTGAAACATGACCTCATATTTGGCAACATAGTCGGAAAGAACTGATATTCATGCCATAATATCTTCTCTCGGTCTTAAATGCATAAAGCAGTGTCTCCCGCAGTAAATGTGTTAAGCAAAACTTGCTTATTCATCTCCTTTGTATTAGGCTTTTCCCGGCCAACTGCCAAGGTTCGCTCGGCATTATAAATAATACTGCAATGTAATTTTGCAAGTCATGAATGCCTGTATTCCTGTAGCGTCATCTTCTGACATTGGCAGATTGGATATAGGTACACGGTTTCTTTATGAAGGCTGAGGTCATACCTTCGGTCATGTACAGGGGATACGTCTACTGCACCTAGTCAATAATAGGTGATTTAAGATTCGCACATGATTTACTAATTTTTAGTTTAGAATTTTAATTTCATTTAGGTACCCAAAACTGATCAACAGATGGGTCTTCTTTCGTTTCTGCCATACTTTACGGTTCTGTGGATCTCAAACTAAAACTCATTTATGTGTAACCTAGTTTTGTTGCCACCTGGGACGGTCCTAATGGTTCATAATCCTACCCTGCTGGCAACAAGACCGTAAGGCGATTTCAATTTAAAGAACTACGGCGAATAACGAGGGCCGAACGTGATTTGCATGTCAGAATACATTACATTGGAAAACGTGCGTAACTGTCTATTTACGCACACGCGGAATTCACATTAACTACGTTACTACGCAAGTAAGATTAACTCGTTAATAGCTGATACTATTAATATCAGTTCAGTTCTGTGGTAGATTTATTGGTGACTGTCGTGACGTCATTGGCGATTTTCTTTTACTTGTGTAACTTTTGTGTTTGTGCAATAGCGGGAATTTAAACTGAAGGTGCACGACATACTAGCACATGTATACGACATTATTTATTTATGAATCACTAATTGGACTGGACTGTCGGGATCGTGAATTATTAAGTGAGTAAACTTTGATAATTAATATTATGATTAGTTAGCCCTTGTATTTGCAAAACCAATAAGCTAGTATGCATATATACTCCCCACTAATATTTTGCCAAGGTAAAATTTTTAGTATATGATTTATACTAAATAATTATTCATTATTTTAACCTATAACTGTGTCTAAGAGGCTATTAAGACCCCAAATATACCCAAACCTACACGAATATAATGCAGTCATAAATGGGCATAATAAACATATTTACCAGACGTAGTCTGTGACGTGTGCATGGCGGAGGGTGCAGGCCCGGACGGTGCTGGCGTCCGAACCGACGACGACATCACAATCTGTAGACAACAAAATTATATAACCCATGTACATTTGAACATTATAATAGAAATTCAAAACAACATGAAATTTGCGGGAATCCTACCATTATCCATTGTTTGAAAACAAAAACAATCCAAAGAAAAATCTTATGGATTTTAAAACACCATTGTCAAGGCATGTGAAGGAGCGATAATTATAATGCAATTTTAAGGTCTATGGAAGCCTATACATGTTAAATGCCAGCGTTTAGAGTGACGATATCATGGCACCTACGTGGAACGCGGGTATTGGCTTGACTTACCTACATAAATAATGTAACTAGGTGAAGTTCAATTGAAACTAGGGCAGCATTATTTAGGACACTTGTCGCATACTCGTAGTTCTTCATTCTTTGTTGAATCAAAAGAATTAATACATTTACAAAAAATATATAAAATCTTTGCAAGCACAAAGCAACTAACGAAGAAGACCATTATACAAGTTGTAGAATGCAATGCACGTAGTCTAAATAGCTCCATTCGCAAGTATGTGCAGCAAAAATAATATAAATAAATTGCACTCACATTATGTGGAATGGAATTCTGCAATGCGGTGGGCGAGAGAGGCGCGTGTGGCCCATTACTACCGCTCACACTACCTCCACACTGAAACAAAATTTTACACTATCGTAAAAATAACCCACGTTTTGTGGAAATGCCTATTCTAGATGTGCTTTACGCTAACGCCACATCTGCCTTTAGTGAATATTTATTTACGTTTGATCCGGCGCGGCGTCTTACTTTCTAAGCCGCCGTGAGAATTTCCATTGCATTCAATGCTCGCTGCGACAGAGGGTTTGAATGAATATAGTTCATATTCATTCAAACCCGCTGTCGCTAATTTCCGCTTACGGTAAAATGAGGTTTAAGAGCCTGGCCAAATTACCACGGCGCGGCATCGTTAACGTGAAACAGTGCGGCGCCTGATAGTGGCTTGTTGCCGCGTCATGCAGATATACGGTGCCGCGTCGTACCACGACACCGTGTTGTTCAGACGCTGCGTTGCTTAAAACTTGGGGATCAATCATAAACCAAAGGGTTTTGTGGCGTTGGCTTGTCGTGAGTTTACTCAACGCGGCACCGTACTGTGCATCCGCTCAACAAGATTCGGCACCGTGAACCTCTGCGCGACGCGGCATCGTGGCGTAGTTAGGCACCGAGCAGTTCCACGTTAACGATGCCACACCGTGGTAATGTGGTCAGGCCCATTCGCAGCATTAAGCTGTTGATCCCCGCATTAACGCCGGCGTTCACGCGCCAATGTCTTACTATTGTGTCTAATTACGCACTCAAAAGGCTAATATGGTTAACACTGAGACAATAAACCTACAAATTAATAAAAAAAAATGTCACATGTCTGTGGAATCGTGCGACGGCGATAATGTTACAATTGTTTTGTTTCAACTACGTGTAATGGGAAGTTGTCTCACACTTAGCCTTGTGAATAGATCAATGTGGCTGCACAAAGGGACATAAATTAAGTGACATCGCGCATCGTTGCGTTGTAATAACTATGCCACTGTGCTTCGCGTTCTCAATGCTCTATGACGAATACAATACGTCTCGCCTATCGACATAATCTACTATGTTGCCTATTAAGAAGTTTCTAAACGCCGTCGTTTGTTAGGATTATCGCGTCTTGTTCTGTTGAAGCTGTTCGCTAAATTACATTTTATCTTACATTCCTGCGTAGGTAATATTTTATGGATCATATATTTTATGTAAAGATGAAATCATAGAATTATATCTTACATACAATCAGAATGGAATATTACCTATTTAAAATTGTATACTTAAGACGTTTGTTACCTACATGCTGCAATTATAATTGCGTTCGGAAATTTTAGATGTCCTAATAATCCTAGCTAGCCGTGAAAAGAAACAATAAAAATTTAAATTTAGCTGCTATGCCACCAGTTGGAAAGGTTTATTAATTGCTAATGTCTTGGGAGCTTCGGGTCTTCCTGGTTCAACAGACACGAATTCATGTTCAAAATTCTACTCAGTGTCCCGTGACTTGGTTAATCATCAACAGTTTAGAATAGACACGCAATACGAAATACACCTATGATCTATTAGAAGTCCTCAGATACTTTTTATGGTACTTCGAAAATCCTGTCGTTGCGTTTTATTCCTAGCCTTAAAAGCAAGAAAAGCCAAGTAAATATACGCACTGGTAGTTGGTGAGGGGGCTGAGCGCGCTTGAGCCGGGCCGGGGCGGTGGGAGCGGGCGCAGCCGATGCCGAGTACCAGCCGCAGGGGCCCACGCCCTGCGAGCCCGCGTGCACTCCGTGCTGCAACCACAGATATCACTGAGCATTTCAACTTCTTACTTAGAAATTCTTAAAGTGAGAATCCCTCGAAAATAAACATTCTGAAAACTCATACTATTCGCAGTAAATTTCGGCTGATTGAATTGCTATTTTCTGCATCATCAGAACTTCGGAGAGATTCGAAAATGAACTCAAAAGTAATGAACTGTTACTGTATACTTGAAGGACCTTTAGTATTAAGAAAATTTAATGAAAGCAGGCCTTGTTATTTCTAGCTAGGATATAATACGAACATATCAAATATTTCAATGATTTCGATAATACTGCAGAAATAGAGTTCTCGGTTCTAAACTACAATATGGTTTCATAGGCTGCTTATACACGGTTTGTTTGACATCCATGCACAAACGAATACCACGGATCCAGTACATGATTCTGGACCCCCTGTGGTGGAATTTTTCGTCGGCTCTTTCGTATTTTTTTAAATTTAAACTGTATAAAATCGTTATTCTAACCAACCCCGATGATATTTATCGTATTTTTTTTTTTATTTAAAATTAATTAATTAAAAAGTCATCGGGATAGATAAAATCGTTATTCTAATCAACCCCGATGACTTTTTTTATTTTTAAAAGCAATTCATTCATTTTTTTCACTAAAAATTTTAGAATAACGATTTTATACAGTTTAAATTATAATTTTTAAAAAAAATAGGAAAAATCCGACGGAAATTCCACCATTGGGGGGGGGGGGGGGTCCAGGACCATGTACTGGATCCATGGTATTCGTTTGTTTGTGTATACGAACGAACTTTCTCAACACCGTAATATAAATTACACGTTCGCATAAAGGTCAAATCTCTGTAAAACAGGCAAAATCCTTGAATAAATTAAAATATAAAATCTGGACGTCAAAGTGAGTTCACTCATTTCTCGTAAATCAAAGATAGTTTATACAGTAGCACGTAAGAAAACAAAGCCACTGTTGAATTTGAACATGACGGTCGAAGCTCGCCGCAAACGACCTTTCATGAGGACGAGTCGTGACTGTAGAATTATAGAATATTGAAACAAGATTCCAAAGTTTGTGACAATCCTATTTTGACATAATGAGGACGGGGATTAAGAACCCACTGATATAGTAAACGATAAACAGTATCTATACAAGACAAGACAAGTGTTGTAACACAATCATAATTGTTTAGTAGTATAACGAATTCGAAGCACTTAGATAAACGATAATGTTCCCAGTAACGATCCATTGAAACGCACAGCCTTGGACAGACGCCAAAACTGTTGATGCAGGTATGCTGAATAATATTTTTCATGAGAATTTTCTTGTAAACACTACTTTTGATGTGGGAAATAAAATGCAAAAGTGGTAACAGAATGTTACAATGAAAATGATTTATCACAGTAAACAGATCTAGAGATTGTTCATCAAATTGCTTTCATACAAAATCTTTACAATAAAACGTGGTTGCTGCAGCAGGAAGCAATTCAAGTATACACATTAAAGAAAGTCGGGCAAACAGTAGGCGCATGGCCCGGCACGGATCGAGGACGAACGTTGCGTACGTACAGAGTGGCTGATACATCGGTAAAGAATGTACTACAGACGTATTGCTCTATAACTTTAGCTTACTTGCATATGTTACTGAAAACTACGACACACATGATGTAACAAGGAAATCCCTGGGAGCCGGTCGTGATTGGTTCCAATCCAAATGTTTCTACAAATTGTACATAAATACTTTATGTTGGCAACGATCTGATTTGATGTTGTAGTCCTTCTCGCTTAATACATATATTATATCAGTCCATAACAGTTTGTGGGATCGTTTTGAGGATTCTATTAACAGTTATGATTGTTGGCTGCAAACTTTCAAGAATAACGACACCGCAGATTTCTCTAAATCGTTTTGCTCTCTCTACCTAATATAATATTCTACATTTTATCATTCATTCTAATATGTACCTGTGCCAGTGGCGGGTGCGCCTGGTGACGATGCACGTCAGAATTCATGTCGCGCTCCTCCTACCACGACTGATTACCCCTCATCATCTGTGGACAAACAATGTTAACCATAACTACAGTTATCGAAAGTTTTTTCTTATCATATTCGTTTCAGTCGAAAGGCGTCTACTGTTGGACTGCAGCCACTTCAAACCACCAACTGGGTGGTATGATTTTAGCTTCCAGCATGCACCCGCGGTTCTAATCAGGGCGTAGATCACCCACCCTTGTAGAAAGTATTTCTTATACTATTCTTAATTTCGTTTACTGTGACAGTATACAAAATAAATTGACAACAATAGTTACTTTACCATATTTTTATTACACTTCTACATAATAAATTGAAAACCAAAATTAATAAGGAAGGTAGTTGATATAAACGAGAATTCAGTAATTGGATTATAATATTACCAAAATTTTTCATTTGACTCAAATCAAAAGGGTTTTCCTTTCACCACATGATATAAAAATATTTTATTATAATTAATAAAATATATTGTAAGTAACTCGTCACAAACATCATCCGTTGCATAAAATTGTGTTGCGCAACTTCCGATTAACGTCGTAACTTTCACGAAAATAAAAACATTACAGAATGATGAAATATCTGGTCTATTTATTTTAACAAATTAATATATTAACAATTAGTTTGATTTAACTATTTTTGTAAAGTATATAATTGATGATAATGAAATAAGCCAGTTGCTGACATATTGATGATGACTGTTAATAATTAATCAAATACTTTCGTATCATTATTTTCTAATAAGCTTTTGCGTTTACAAAATTATTATTTATTTACTTAATTAAACAGTAGTAGAAAATAGGCAGACTTAATGCAACAAGAACAACCAAAACAGGTATTATATTAATTTGGCAAAATATTAAACAGTAAACTTGTTCCGTCAGCAGTCTGTTTCAGTCTTGGTAAGAGTGGTTCATAAAATAATGACTAGCTTACACTCGATAGGAAGACGGACAGTCGGACACCCTACATACATACCTACAGGACGCTGATATTAATCCTAATCATAAAAATGTTCGTCTTCGGATAGGCGCATGATATATGTAATTTCATATTTTAGGAATGTATTACGTTTAACGTAACTTGATAACAACTGTCTATGGTAAAAATTCTAATACATGTAGGTATATAACCTGTGTTTGTAACAGCAAGTAGAGCGCTAATTGCAGAAGGCACAAGGCGTGGGTGGGGAGTGGTGCTGATTCACTCTCGTCCTCCTACCGATGATGTGGAACTAATGAGGACGGCGCGCCCCAGCCAACCGTGGCGCATCGTGACTAGCTTCTGTTCATGTATGAGCCAACTTATGTAACAGTACAGGTGGAAATGCAGATGACAGCACAATCATTAACGCGTAACGTCTCTACCAACTAATCGATGTAACTTTGCAAGCGAATGTGCAATTCGATTTATCATTGAGAATCTTATACTTGGTTGTATACATTTTCTTCTTCCGACCTGATTACGTGTTGATTCGAAGAGATATTGGAACTTAGAATCGATTTCTCCCAATGAATGTAAACTACTAGATGCAGCATTCATAGCACTAATTGAGAACGGAATTAGTAGCTGGGGGAACCAATCTAGTGCAACGGGCGGAGCGTCGGCACTCTACATCGTAGGAGCCAACAACTAGGTAACTACTTTGAGCAGCTGTAGAACAGGAAAACAGTATTTTCTCGCTGCTTTCCTTCCACAATTACGAGTTCAGATGCTTATTTCAAGTGGGATTTGCACTAGGTACATATGTTCTTCGTAAATTTTGAACGTGTCTGATATTCAGGGAACTTAATATTCACTTCTATCAGGTTGAGTCTGTATTCTTGAAAATGCTAATCTTGAACAGTTTAGTGTTTCCGTTGATTGCTCAATAACATTTCCTGCAATAGTAAACGATTATAATTTCTCCTATCGTATATGCTTTTCGCAATCATTCGGATGTAGCAATAATATATCGATTTTCACTCAGTTGACCTAGCTCGAGTGTGAGCGTACCACACGAGCAATGTAATGTGTTGTCCAACTAACGCAATTGGTTGATTATTTGCAGTTTTTGCCTCATGCAAGCATGACGCGCCGTCACACAGTGTACGCTACTTGCATATTATTTCTAGACAAAAACTTGGTTTTTGTCACGCAATCGTATGTCAGTTTACCGACTATAAGATGGACAGACAAACATCTGACGATAAGCCAAAATTCAAACATGATATTTGCATACCCAAATTCAATACTTGATAAGAGTTCGTTTTAAATTACGCGTTTAGGTTTTGGGGGTACAGAAAGAGGAACGGAAACAGCAAACACTTACGAACTCAACAACGTTTAAACAAATTACAAATGAATTATTTACAATGACTCCGTATTAACACATCTGAGCACATAACAACGAAGGTCGCAGCTAGCAGCCACGGTTTAATTTATTTAAATTATCCTCACTGAATGTTATGACTATACAAGACGACCGAACGTTCATCAACAGGAAAATTCTATTGCAGCCAACTTAAATTCATGAAGTGGATAGTGAACAAGTAATGGATGTACTTAACCTATAAATATTGTTGTTATTTTTATGTATTTTCATTAAATAGCTAGTTACTGTGATAAACTGTTCTTTAGTTTATGCTTGGAACCTCATGAGGTCCTGAAGATTGACTATGATGTCATTTCTCGTTCACATAGTCGTTTTGGACTGGATACTTAATATCGAGTCCAAAATGTTTAATTTATGATATTCTTATCATTTTTTATCGGCTCTTTATGCACTAACACTAATACCACATAGACCTACAGGAGAATTAAATTAATTAGCGAAACACAGTGCAAGCAGAGATTTAACACTTTGTAGTATAGTTTAAATTATTTCCAGGATACTTGGGGAGAAACGTGACCGAAGGATTTCAAGCCGCGCTGTTAGGCAAGAAGGACTTATCGTGTAGTTGTTATTAGATCACCGCTTTGGAATCCGTCACAGATCCGTATATGGTCTCTCAAAGCGTAAACTACTTATGTACTGGCAGATAAGCTAAATAAAGTATAGAAATTATCTGGTATCGCACACATACGAATGCTGTAAATATAAAGAGCCCAAACATGCTATTGTACAACAAAACGAATTCTGTATTGCGATTTGCGAGTTGTCGTAATGTACATTTACATATTTCGTGATAATGAAAGAAAAATATAGCAAATTTTGCAAGCGTTTTGCCTATCGTATAAAACTAGAAATTGTTCTTTGTGTTCATATTACAAGATGCACAGCTGAAAGTTCTTAATGTTTCTTGGAGGAGAGTCACCAAGGTAGATAACTGCAACATCTTTAATGTTAACTTAACAATACATAGTATTTCAACTATGGCAGCATTTTCAGGTTGCACAAATACCTGCGACACGAAGAAAAGAGAAACCGTTGAGGCATAACCGATCGCCGAAGTCCTTAATAAGAATTTTGACAACGTGTCAGAGATAGATAGATATTTGCACTCTGTTTGGAATCAATAGATGTTTACAAGTGAAGCACGTTCGACACCCACTTTGCGGTGTGAGCTAGCTTGTTCAAGCTACATCGGGGCATTTGGCAAGCAGCACAGAAATCGTAACGAGTACAACAAAACAACACTGGTAAGATGGGCCGTCAGAGGATGCAGGCGCGTGCCGAGTTGAACGACCAGTGGGACCACGCGCGCGTTTCACTTTCATCGCATCCCGCCGAGTCCGCGACCACGCGACCGCCATTACAGAACAACATCATTCATCACTTCATCACCTCGACCACGTTTCGATTGTTTGGCTTTTAATAAAAATGTTGTATAACCGGAATTATTTTAACAACAGGATATATTACTAATTAACTATAACTATTATGGACTGATAGTGAGCTAATGGTGATAGGTATAGTCGCTAGCATTACCGTCTACTCAGTCAGCTAACGATTGCGTACCCTATATCGGGCACGAAATACATCCTGTTTCAGCTCTTAATAAATTATGTTCAAATATAGCATCTAGTTTATTGGGAACATTATTGTTATCAACTTATTTACGATAGTCTATGAACATTGATTAAAAATTGAACAAATCTAAACGGAGATTCAGACAGACATCCGTTCGAACCGAATGCATAAAATTATTTTTTCTTTGATGTTTCACGGTTTCTCTGACATTTAGCCTCTTGCCACTTTCGCCGATTACAATTTCATTGAATCCAACACTAATAATACTAAGTGATTCCATAAAATTATGATCGTATCGTACAATCTTTTCTCAGACGGGTTCTATGGTTGTACACACAAGGATGATACAATAGTTACGATTAGGAGCTGCAATGAGCTTGTTTTATAAACATTTGTGATTGTACATGCCTGAATTCTGCGTCATATCGCAGTATTTAAGATTAAAGTGGACTATGCCGGTCAACGACTTTTAGCCTTTATATGAATGCAGGAACTAGGAAGTTATACGCAACAGCTGCAGCAACAGACACATTTTCAATGATCTCTGTTTATGCTTGCTGGGCTTTGTTTACGTTTTATTTTTAATGTGTGCAATGTGCAGTATGGAATTTTAAGAAAAAGTGTGATAAAGTAAATTAGAATGTAAGGCCCTGTTAGGTTGCATCAACAAAAACAAAATGTTTCATGATTTTTTTATTGGAACCTTAAAGTAAAAACTCTACTACTCTATTAATTTGCTGTTTAATTAAAACTGCCAGATCCAATTTAGATTATCTTAGTCTTGGTAGTTGTTGACGTAACAAAATTGAAAGCAAGCTTGATGATACGCGGTTTTTCGAGTGAATCAACAGTAGCACGAACTCTGCAAAAAAATACGGCCTTTAACCGGTAAAAATCGTTTCCTTCCCTCGAGTAAGGTCACATAAAAACATCTGTCGGTGCATCACTTGTGAATAAAGACCAGTAGCACTTTGTGAAATTACAGTCGGCTTAATTTAGAAACTCAAGATTTGAAGAAGTCGGTGAACATTTTGCTTGTACTGAGCGATAAGAAATTATTTAAATTTGAATCCGTTATAAAATAATAAAGAAAATAGGTTTTCCAAAGGGACTGAAGGGTGATTTATGTTTTTTTATTTATTTAAAACAGTACAATGTTGCGATAAAATGTCGGAAACAAACCTTGCTGCATTCAAGGTGGCTACGACAGTTGTAAATAACTACTTCCGGACGCCATTTCCATGTTCGGAGCCCATTAATCCTGTTTTGGCGAGTGACACCCCGTTTTTATTGTTGTCTGTAGGGTAGAGCCACTCCTCACTTTTTTAGCATTTATGAAAGTTGTGACTCAGCGGTTTGTATTAATAAAATTGTTAATGATAGCGGATTATGAGTTCTTGTAATGCCGATAAGCAAACTTGTTGAAAATTGAAGCAGTAATAATGAATCTGCTGCATTTTAAGTCAATTAACTAATAAAGACGGGAACCTGTTAGTAATAATTTGGTACGCAATTACAGTGCGTTTTTACAAAGTAGTGATTGACACTTGTAAATAATACCGTTTGGATTAGAGTATTCCACATTCTAAATAAATTACAGGATATTATTTTAACAGTATATACAAAGGCAGGATCATCTTTTAAAAGAATACATTACTAAGGGCGTGTTTGTCAGATACCAATAAACAAGACAGACCTCACAAAAACACAAAAAGGATGTTATTATAAACTTGTTCAACCTTTAAGTAATCACATTTCTGAGTGATTTATAGAACCAAACAGCAAAAAAAATTCCAATATTTGTAGTCAATTAAAATATTTGTGATGGCAAACAATATCATGTGCATGGGTAGGCCCGGGCCGCGACCCACGTAAGGCAATCAAGGTGGACGCGTTAACACATTGGCCTCGTGACACGATGATGACTGCCGGTTCCACTTTATTGATGACTCCTTTTGTATATTCCTATATAGAGCATCAATATGCAATATTAAACTAACGATTCGGCCCCAGTTTCCTTTGTCATTAAAGAATTACGGTTATATCTTATAATAATATCAAAAACTGAGTCACTTGCTTTGTCGTTTTGTTACCAATTTCAAGATTATTATATTATTTGGCAGTACTTATAGGTATAAATCTGATAATTTCGTTGTTTACGATTCTTAAAATAAATCATAACATAAGGAAATAACAACAAGACTATAAATATGCGTGTTTGCGTTATTACGCGTAAAATAACGTACCTTGTCGTATTTCAAACTTGACTGTCTTCATTGCAGAAATTGAATAAAAAAAGGAAATAAAACACGGTAAAACCTCCAGTAAAAATCACCTTCGTCACCAACACAAAGCTCAACAAATGATCCTTTTAACACTTTACTGTTTTGTTTACATTTGACGATTTTCAGTAGTGAGTCAACTCCAGTGTGGTGGTATAATCTTTGTTTATTTATATGGTGAACATGTTTATCACTGCACGGTAGATTATTACCAACTTAATTGGCTTGTGCGTACATATTCTAAGCAAGCACTTTCCGTAACAATAAACGTACATATGACGCGACCGCCAATCGCAAACTGTCAGTGGGGGAGTTGCGGTCTGCCCACCAACCAACTCGTGAATATCCCTATTAGTAAAGGTATTACACAAACGACGTCTATATCCATGCCATTCGTCTTTACTGCGTAATCGTAAACGGAGGTCGACAGATTTGGACACAGAAAATCTTCACGGTTAGAGGCAGTGGTGTAAACTTTAACGTTAGTAAACGAAGTGTTGGTGATGACATTTTTACGCCATCTGTATGCTTAATCTAGATTTCAATCTAGTCAGGCAGACTGTGAAACCCTAGAATTCCTTTGGCTTGTTTCATCACTATCTTCTTTTAAGCACTTGTTCCAGAGATTATTTTAGACGGAATCTAAGAGCATCATGATTGTATCCTTGTAATAGTTACATACAATATGCATAAGGAAGACTGAGCAAACGAGTGTCGATTTCCTGGTGCTATCGCTACGGTTCTCGGGTTACGGCAAGGCGACGCCGCAGCCACTGCGTCGAACTGCACAGTTGCACGTTGCACACAGGAAACGCTCCAACACACCGATACCTTGTAATTGACACGAGTGCAGTTAACACGTGCTTACTGAGCTCTAACGAGCTATAACATAATGAAAGTATAAAATATGACTCAACACAGCCTAGCTATACAACGAAAGGCCGAAATTAGGGAACAAACGCATATATTTAGTTGCAACATGGTACATAAATCAACCAATGTTTATAAAACAAGATGTTATATTTTGAATTGTTGCGATAAATACGTTGCATATACATATGTAGATACTGTTTCTAACCCAGTATTTGGTTTTACATCTAATCTACTATTCGATACTATAGGAACCCAATAGCCAATACATAGAAAGATCTAGCTTGCGCTCTTGAATGAGTTCAGTTCTGAAAGTATAATATAAGTTTGAAAGATTTTAAATCATACGTTCATTTTGGAAAGCCATGAATATATAAACAATTTGTAAAATAAATTGTTTATTTTGGGATTTGAGTTAATGCAGGAAGTAGGTCTAAAACTGTTAATCTAAACGAGAACAGAGAGACAACATGTCTGGCTAATGACCGCAAGAAAACACAGCGGCAATTGCGGACTAGCCAATGCCAGCGTCCCAGGAAGTGTCTTATAATGAAGATGACAAGAAACAATAGCTTGATAAAGAACGTGGCTATTTTACAGTGCAACTTGCAGATTACTTTTTGCAAGGAATTAGGGCTATTTGTAAGAAACATAATGTTGTTGGCTAACTAGCTAAGACAACAACATGGCTAAGAAAGAAGTGGATTCTGCGGTACTGGCTGAAACTGCTTCCAACCTAAATAAAGAGAGATAAAAGCAGGAAAATGATGACTACTAATAACTTAATTATAAGAAATTAAATGCCAACAATTAACATACAAGCGCATATCCTGTCAGAGTCCAGTTCCACATCCGCGCAATGGCAAAATTCAATACAATTAGTGGTGTTTGTGGCAATTGGAGCGTGAGAGGAATCCGGGCACGGTAGAGTTCGCGGCGCAGTGCCCCGGAACCAAGTGTCGTGCTGACTGTTGTCATCGCTGTCCTCTATTCGTCGTCGTTCAGTGATAGATAACTATGTTTTTTGTGGTCGTTGGTTACTTACGACGAGGAAACTAGGTCTGATCGACACTATAGCTCGTAATTGCTTATAGCAGCCACGTTGTAAGCTCTTTCTAAGCGTTGTGACTACCTTTACACGTTTAAGCATCGTGCTTTCGCTTAATTAGCTCGCCAAGTCGCCACTGTAAAATCCTAACTCACTAAATGCACTCTGAAAATTCTCATTTTATTGGAAAATTCATTGAATTTAGATCTGAGCTGCATTACGTTGCTTGTAAAAACTTAAACGATGTGCAGTCAATGCATTTTGATAGACTTGACTATATACTTTATTGTACACCAGCTATTTTAAAATATTGCTAATACTGATCCAATTGATATGACGATGAAACCGCAGTTGACGACATAGTAGGTCTAATGAGCATGTTTTCATTATTATTGCTATGTTTTGTTGTAATTATATCGTAAAGTCGTTATTACGCCACCATTATTTCTTAGTACTTAAATGTAATTTAAAGTTTGAAGAAAATTATTTATAGACGTTCTAAGTATATTTATTTGTGAAGTTATTTGGTTAGTGTAGCGGTCGGTACTACAGATACGTAGAGTTATATTCCCTTATGTTATCGAGTCAAACTACTTGCTCATCAAATTAACTGTGCAAACAGCCAGGGCGTAACGCACACCCGATGATGTCACCAGCTCACCAGCACTTGTCAACTACGCCGTCCTATGAATATTAGGTAGGTATTGAAATGAACTAAGATTTGACTTACTCTTCTTCGGTTGTACTCGAATGACATCAAAAATTGGTGAGTAGACTTGGGTCTCTTTATCTTGTTATCATGTAGGTCATACCAGGGGGAACTTTTCGACGTCTTTATTAGCTTGATTGAATTATAATAGCTTTCATCGCTTTGAGTAGCAACCCACTTCAAGAAATGGATGTACCTGAAAGGATCACCGCCCCAACATCGTACGACATAATTTTAACATCATTGATATATTTTGGCCAGTTTGTTGACTTCGACACTACAAGGTCGTCTTTAATTCAATAGGTCTTGTCGTAAGATAAAGCAATAATAAAGATTAAAACAACCGTGACCGCTACTGTGTATCGTCGTCTGAGTCACTTTGTGTTGAGATGAATACTAATCAAGTTACGTACGAAATACGCAAAAAATAAAATGATTAATTAGAAACATAACACAGGTTGTTGTAAAGGTCTACGAAAAATAATATTGGATTAATTTACTAAACATTTTGCGAAGGCTTTGTTTACTCTCGCATTGTTTTCGCGATATTCTATTAAATAGATGGCCTTAGTGAGTTTTTATTAAGAACAACAACTCCATTGTTTCTTTGATTCTCACATTTATCTTTGAGTATACTTTATTCGTTCTCAAGACGGTGTCGTTATCTTTTCTAAGTATCATCTTTACTAAAAATGTTTTGCTGTAGGTACGCTATTATAATTTCAGCTTGAGTAAAATCCTTGGCCGTTTTCTTTGAACCTGAAGATCCTTGCGTCCAGATTTGATCAATGACATGGTGAGTCAGAATACGCTTCGACATCTGCGCACTGATGTATTCTCTAAATATAGTCACAGACACTGCGGCTGTTTAATTATACCTACGGTTTGCAATGGTAGTGATACACTTAGGATGTCAAGTCTGCTACGCCCTTACAGCTAGCCTTCCGCTTTGTACCATCGACTGAACTGGCAATTGCGCTACTACTTTAATTAGCATCACTAAGTATATTAATAAACCATTAGCGACTATCGGTTACTCGGTTTTCCTTTTTCTTTACTACTTTATTTATTAAAAGCTCAGCATAATTATGACGGATGTGCATAATAGTGACCTATTTGTCTGAGTTGGTTCACATTACTTAACCTCCGAGATAAGTTACTGATAAGCTGTTCTCTATTCCTTTATCTTTGAAAAATGGCAGTGGCATAATTTTCAAAGTTGTTATTTGTAAGTTTTGACTTTTAGATGTGCAATCCTAAATTATCAAAATTTTAAACCTTGCCTACCCTGTGTCGTTACGAAATAACTTGTGCCTGTCCTTGTGCAAAAAATATCTCTTATATGTCCAGAATCTTAGTGGTCGTAACACATACGCTATGTGTATGAGATTTTATTATCATGGGTAATCCAATAATCTAAATCTAATCAATAAAAAGAGACGAAAATATGATCACGTACAAAAGTGGTAATCATAAGACCCAAATCGACTACTTTCTAGTTCGCAACCACTTAAAGCACGTCAAAGACTGCAAAGTACTGCCAGGAGAAGACCTAGTCTCACAACACAGACTCGTGGTTATGACATCAGTGGTCAAAATACTGTCTACCAAATCCAAAGAGCGTCCTCCCCCTAAAATAAAATGGCATATGTTAGAGAGGAATGATTGTGCGAAGAAGAAGGGAGCAAGTGGTGGACAGAATGATAGAGATGGGAGACATGAATGATCGAAGTATAAATGAAAGCTAGAATGAGATGGTTGGGTGTATCAGGCATGCAGCGAAAGATATTTTGTGAGAGACGAGAGGAAAGGGCATAATAGATAGGGATACATGGTGGTGGTCGACAGAAATTCAGAGTGTATTGAAAGAAAAGAAGAAAAAATTCAAAGAATAGCAGCGTGTAGAGCCAGGAAACGATAGTTTAAAAGCTGAAAAAAAGAATGAGTATGACGTTTTAAAGAAGAAAGCTAAGAAAGCCGTGGCAATAGCAAAATTAAAAGCCCAGGACAAACTATACACTGGACAGTCCTGCAGGCCAAAAAGAGCTATACCGGCTTACTAGAATAAGAGAGAGAAAGGCGAGGGATGTTTGTCAGGTAAGATGTATAAGGGATGAAACTGGAATGATTCTATCGGATGATGAAAAAATCAGAAAGAGGTGGAAGGAATATTTTGAAAGACGGATGAATGAGGAAAATAATTGGAGTGGGGTGTTAGAGAATAAACCAGTGAATATGGGATTAGTGAGAATGGTTAGTATGGATGAAGTCAGAATAGCAGTAAATGGAATGAAGAATGGTAAAGCCATTGATCCAGTAGAAGTATGGAAGTTATTGCGAGTGGATGGATGGACGTGGTTAGCTTTGTTTTTCAATAAGTTGTTGCTGGAAGAAGCCATACCTGATGAGTGGTGCAATAGCTCTTTGGTGCCAATTTTTAAAAACAAAAGTGATGTGCTTGAGTGCAACAATTATAGAGGAATAAAGCTAATGTCACATACTATGAAAGCCTGGGAGAAAGTTATTGAAAGGCGACTGAGAGAAGAGAGTGAAATTTCACAAAACCAATTCGGTTTTATGCCGGGTCGGGGTACAGCGGATGCCATTTTTGCTATACGCCAGCTGTGCGAGAAATACAGAGGTGCGCATAAAAACTTGCACATGGTATTCATTGACCTCGAAAAGGCATATGACCGGGTACCTCGTGAGGTTCTGTGGTGGGCCCTTAAGGAGAAAGGTGTGCCTGGAAAGTATGTGCAGTTGATCCGAGCGATGTACAGTCGATGCAGTACCCAAGTCCGGTCTATAGTGGGCAACACTGGCAGCTTCAATGTGGCTGTCGGCTTACATCAAGGGTCGGCTCTCAGCCCTTACCTCTTCCTGATGATAATGGGCGCTCTGACGTCATACATTCAGGAAGAGGCTCCTTGGTGTATGCTGTTTGCCGATGACATTGTGTTGGTTGCCGAGAGTGGCCTAGAGGTCCAGAACAGATTGGAGGTGTGGTGGCACAGACTGGAGAGTGTTAGCCTGAAATTATTAAAGTAGAACCAAAACGGAATACTTGTTCTGCGATTTCGGCAGTCTCTCCAATCCAGTCCCTTTAGTTCTCGCTGGAACGATCATACCGATCTGCTCCGACTTTCGGTACCTCGGGTCACTTGTCCAAGCGGATGGTGAGGTAGATAGGGACGTAATACATCGGATCAACGCAGGATGGATGAAATGGCGATAGGTCACGGGAACAACTTGTGACCCACGGATGCCCCTCAAGTTGAAGGGTAAAATCTACAAGTCCGTGATAAGGCCTGTCATACTATATGGATCAGAATGTTGGGCTGTGAAAAAGACGGATGAAAAAAGATTGCACGTAGCGGAGATGAGAATGTTAAGATGGATGTGTGGTGTGACGAGAATGGATATAGTGAGAAATGAGTATATTAGGGGAAGTTTGAAAGTGGCGCCAGTGACTGAAAAGTTGAAAGGGAATCGTTTGTCTTGGTATGGTCATGTGAAAAGGAGGGATAAAACGCATATTACTAAAAGAGTTATGAGTTTACATGTGGATGGATGGAGAGGGAGACCAAAGAAAAGATGGATGGATTGTGTGAAGAGTGATATGAAAGAAAAGGAACGAAACTGAAACTAGCAGCTAGCAGCTAGCAGCCGGCAGGGACGGATCTTGAGAAAAGGGCCCTAGGCAACCAAATATTTATAAAGTAAAACTCATCTAAAATTGATCAATTTACGAAGATGAGAAGAAAGATTACACAGATTACACTTTAATAAAACTTTACCTTAACAATTTTGAACTGGAATTTTAAATCGAATATTTTAACTTCGATTCTAAATACTCGAATCTGTCCAAACTCGGTCCAACGACCACATAGAGCGTCATTGAGCTCTGATATTATTTTCAAGAGGGATACTCAATCCCTTAATTTTTTTTTAAATTTATTAATCTAAAAATTTGGATTTTTATGATAACTCTTCTGTAACTTTAATTCTGAACACTCGAATCTGTTCAAACTTAGTTCAACGTCTACTTGGAGTGTCTTTAAAGTCTGATATTATTTTCAAGAGGGATACTCAACTCCTTCTATTTTTTTTATAATTTATTATTTTACAAATTTTGACTTTTATCATAACTCTTCTGTAACTTTAGTTCTGAACACTCGAATCTGTTCAAACTTAGTTCAACGTCTACTTGGAGTGTCCTTGAGGTCTGATATTATTTGCAAGAGGGATACTCAATTCCTTCTATTTTTTTTTTAATTTATTAATTTATGAATTTGGATTTTTATGATAACTCTTCTGTAACTTTACTTCCGAACACTCGAATATGTTCAAACTTAGTTCAACGTCTACTTAGAATGTCATTGAGATCTGATATTATTTTCAAGAGGGATACTCAACCCCTTCTATTTTTTTTAAGTTTATTAATTCATGAATTTGGATTTTTATGATAACTCTTCTGTAACTTTAGTTCTGAACACTCGAATCTGTTCAAACTTAGTTCAACGTCTACTTGGAGTGTCCTTGAGGTCTGATATTATTTGAAAGAGGGATACTCAATTCCTTCTATTTTTTTTAAATTTATTAATTCATGAATTTGGATTTTTATGATAACTCTTCTGTAACTTTAATTCTGAACACTCGAATCTGTTCAAACTTAATTCAACGTCTACTTGGAGTGTCCTTAAAGTCTGATATTATTTTCAAGAGGGATACTCAACCCCTTCTATTTTTTTGTAATTTATTATTTTACGAATTTTGACTTTTATCATAACTCTTCTGTAACTTTAGTTCTGAACACTCGAATCTGTTCAAACTTAGTTCAACGCTTACTTGGAGTGACCTTGAAGTCTGATATTATTTTCAAGATCATACTCAATTCCTTCTATTTTTTTTAAATTTATTACTTTATGAATTTGTATTTTTATGATAACTCTTTTGTAACTTTAGTTCTGAAAACTCGAATCGATCCAAACTCAATACAACGTCTACTTAGAGTGTCATTGAGCTCTGATATTATTTTCAAGAGGGATATTCAATCCCTTCTATTTTTTTTATAATTTATTATGTTAAGAATTTTGACATTTTATCATAACTCTTCTGTAACTTTAGTTCTGAACACTAGAATCGGTTCAAACTTAGTTCAACGTCTACTTGGAGTGTCTTTGAAGTCTGATATTATTTTCAAGAGGGATACTCAATTCCTTCTATTTTTTTTTAATTTATTAATTTATGAATTTGTATTTTTATGATAACTCTTCTGTAACTTTAGTTCTGAACACTCGAGTTCAACGTCTACTTGGAGTGTCCTTGAAGTCTGATATTATTTTCAAGAGGGATACTCAATTCCTTCTATTTTTTTTTTAATTTATTAATTTATGAATTTGAATTTATATGATAACTCTTCTGTAACTTTACTTCCGAACACTCGAATCTGTTCAAACTTAGCTCAACGTCTGCTTAAAATGTCATTGAGATCTGAAATTATTTTTAAGAGGAATACTCAATCCTTTCTATTTTTTTTAAGTTTATTAATTCATGAATTTGGATTTTTATGATAACTCTTCTGTAACTTTAGTTCTGAACACTCTAATCTGTTCAAACTTAGATCAACGTCTACTTGGAGTGTCCTTGAGGTCTGATATTATTTGCAAGAGGGATACTCAATTCCTTCTATTTTTTTTAAATTTATTAATTCATGAATTTGGATTTTTATGATAACTCTTCTGTAACTTTAATTCTGAACACTCGAATCTGTTCAAACTTAAATCAACGTCTACTTAAAGTGTCTTTAAAGTCTGATATTATTTTCAAGAGGGATACTCAACCCCTTCTATTTTTTTTATAATTTATTATTTTACAAATTTTGACTTTTATCATAACTCTTGTGTAACTTTAGTTCTGAACACTCGAATCTGTTCAAACTTAGTTCAACGTCTACTTGGAGTGTCCTTGAGGTCTGATATTATTTGCAAGAGGGATACTCAATTCCTTCTATATTTTTTAAATTTATTAATTTATGAATTTGATTTTTTTTGATAACTCTTCTGTAACTTTACTTCCGAACACTCGAATCTGTTCAAACTTAGTTCAACGTCTACTTAAAATGTCATTGAGATCTGATATTATTTTTAAGAGGGATACTCAATCCTTTCTATTTTTTTTAAGTTTATTAATTCATGAATTTGGATTTTTATGATAACTCTTCTGTAACTTTAGTTCTGAACACTCGAATCTGTTCAAACTTAGTTCAACGCTTACTTGGAGTGTCTTTGAAGTCTGATATTATTTTCAAGAGGGATACTCAATCCCTTCTATTTTTTTTAAATTTATTAATTCATGAATATGAATTTTTATGATAACTCTTCTGTAACTTTAGTTCTGAACACTCGAATCTGTTCAAACTTAGTTTAACGTCTACTTGGAGTGTCCTTAAAGTCTGATATTATTTTCAAGAGGGATACTCAACCCCTTCTATTTTTTTGTAATTTATTATTTTACGAATTTTGACTTTTATCATAACTCTTCTGTAACTTTAGTTCTGAACACTCGAATCTGTTCAAACTTAGTTCAACGCTTACTTGGAGTGTCCTTGAAGTCTGATATTATTTTCAAGAGGGATACTCAATTCCTTCTATTTTTTTAAAATTTATTAATTTATGAATTTGTATTTTTATGATAACTCTTTCGTAACTTTAGTTCTTAAAACTCGAATCAATCCAAACTCAATCCAACGTCTACTTAAAGTGTCATTGAGCTCTGATATTATTTTCAAGAGGGATACTCAATCCCTTCTATTTTTTTATAATTTATTATGTTAAGAATTTTGACATTTTATCATAACTCTTCTGTAACTTTAGTTCTGAACACTCGAATCGGTTCAAACTTAGTTCAACGTCTACCTGGAGTGTCTTTGAAGTCTGATATTATTTTCAAGAGGGATACTCAATTCCTTCTATTTTTTTTAAGTTTATTAATTCATGAATTTGGATTTTTATGATAACTCTTCTGTAACTTTAGTTCTGAACACTCGAATCTGTTCAAACTTAGTTCAACGCTTACTTGGAGTGTCTTTGAAGTCTGATATTATTTTCAAGAGGGATACTCAATCCCTTCTATTTTTTTTAAATTTATGAATTCATGAATTTGAATTTTTATGATAACTCTTCTGTAACTTTAGTTCTGAACACTCGAATCTGTTCAAACTTAGTTTAACGTCTACTTGGAGTGTCCTTAAAGTCTGATATTATTTTCAAGAGGGATACTCAACCCCTTCTATTTTTTTATAATTTATTATTTTACAAATTTTGACTTTTATCATAACTCTTCTGTAACTTTAGTTCCGAACACTCGAATCTGTTCAAACTTAGTTCAACGTCTACTTGCAGTGTCCTTGAGGTCTGATATTACTTGCAAGAGGGATAATCAATCCCTTCTATTTTTTTTAAATTTATTTATTCATTAATTTGGATTTTTATGATAACTTTTCTGTAACTTTATCATAAAAATACAAATTCATAAATTGATAAATTTAAAAAAAATAGAAGGGATTGAGTATCCCTCTTGAAAATAATATCAAACCTCAATGATACTCTAAGTAGACGTTGGATCAAATTTAAACCGATTCAAGTGTTTAGAACTAAAGTTACAGAAGAGTTATGATAAAAGGCAAAATTCGTAATATAATAAATTATAAAAAATAGAAGGGATTGAGTATCCCTCTTGAAAATAATATCCGACCTCAAGGACACTCCAAGTAGACATTGAAGTAAGTTTGAACAGATTGGAGTGTTCAGAATTAAAGTTACAGAAGAGTTATCATAAAAATCCAAATTCATGAATTAATAAATTTAAAAAAAATAGAAGGGATTGAGTATCCCTCTTGAAAATAATATCAGATCTCAATGACATTCTAAGTAGACGTTGAACTACGTTTGAACAGATTCGAGTGTTCAGAACTAAAGTTACAGAAGAGTTATGATAAAAGTCAAAATTCGTAATATAATAAATTATAAAAAAATAGAAGGGATTGAGTATCCCTCTTGAAAATAATATCAGACCTCAAGGACACTCCAAGTAGACGTTGAACTAAGTTTGAACGGATTCGAGTGTTCAGAATTAAAGTTACAGAAGAGCTATCATAAAAATCCAAATTCATGAATTATTAAATTTAAAAAAAATAGAAGGAATTGAGTATCCCTCTTGCAAATAATATCAGACCTCAAGGACACTTCAAGTAGACGTTGAACTAAGTTTGAACAGATTCAAGTGTTCGGAACTAAAGTTACAGAAGAGTTATCATAAAAAACCAAATTCATGAATTAATAAATTTTAAAAAAATAGAAGGGATTGAGTATCCCTCTTGAAAATAATATCAGATCTCAATGACATTCTATGTAGACATTGAACTAAGTTTGAACCGATTCGAGTGTTCAGAACTAAAGCTACAGAAGAGTTATTATAAAAGTCAAAATTAGTAATATAATAAACTATAAAAAAATAGAAGGGATTGAGTATCCCTCTTGAAAACGATATCAGACCTCAAGGACACTCCAAGTAGACATTGAACTAAGTTTGAACGGATTCGAGTGTTCAGAATTAAAGTTACAGAAGAGTTATCATAAAAATCCAAATTCACGAATTATTAAATTTAAAAAAAATAGAAGGAATTGAGTATCCCTCTTGCAAATAATATCAGACCTCAAGGACACTCCAAGTAGACGTTGTACTAAGTTTGAACATATTCGAGTGTTCGGAACTAAAGTTACAGAAGAGTTATCATAAAAATCCAAATTCATGAATTAATAAATTAAAAAAACATAGAAGGGATTGAGTATCCCTCTTGAAAATAATATCAGATCTCAATGACATTCTATGTAGACGTTGAACTAAGTTTGAACCGATTCGAGTGTTCAGAACTAAAGCTACAGAAGAGTTATGATAAAAGTCAAAATTCGTAATATAATAAACTATAAAAAAATAGAAGGGATTGAGTATCCCTCTTGAAAATAATATCAGACCTCAAGGACACTCCAAGTAGACGTTGAACTAAGTTTGAACAGATTCGAGTGTTCAGAACTAAAGTTACAGAAGAGTTATGATAAAAGTCAAAATTCGTAACATAATAATTTATAAAAAAATAGAAGGGATTGAGTATCCCTCTTGAAAATAATATCAGACTTCAAGGACATTCTAATTAGACGTTGAACTAAGTTTGAACAGATTCGAGTGTTCAGAATTAAAGTTACAGAAGTGTTATCATAAAAATCCAAATTCATGAAATAATAAATTAAAAAAAAAATAGAAGGGATTGAGTATCCCTCTTGAAAATAATATTAAATCTCAATGACATTCTAAGTAGACGTTAAACTAAGTTTGAACAGATTCGAGTGTTCGGAACTAAAGTTACAGAAGAGTTATCGTAAAAATCCAAATTCATGAATTAATAAATTAAAAAAAAATAGAAGGAATTGAGTATCCCTCTTGCAAATAATATCAGACCTCAAGGACACTCCATGTAGACGTTTTACTAAGTTTGAACAGATTCGAGTGTTCAGAACTAAAGTTACAGAAGAGTTATCATAAAAATCCAAATACATAAATTAATAAATATAAAAAAAAATAGAAGGGATGAAGTATCCCTCTTGAAAATAATATCAGACCTCAAGGACACTCCAAGTAGACGTTGTTCTAAGTTTGAACAGATTCGAGTGTTCAGAACTAAAGTTACAGAAGAGTTATGATAAAAGTCAAAATTCGTAACATAATAATTTATAAAAAAATAGAAGGGATTGAGTATCCCTCTTGAAAATAATATCAGACTTCAAGGACATTCTAATTAGACGTTGAACTAAGTTTGAACAGATTCGAGTGTTCAGAATTAAAGTTACAGAAGAGTTATCATAAAAATCCAAATTCATGAAATAATAAATTAAAAAAAAAATAGAAGGGATTGAGTATCCCTCTTGAAAATAATATTAAATCTCAATGACATTCTAAGTAGACGTTAAACTAAGTTTGAACAGATTCGAGTGTTCGGAACTAAAGTTACAGAAGAGTTATCGTAAAAATCCAAATTCATGAATTAATAAATTAAAAAAAAATAGAAGGAATTGAGTATCCCTCTTGCAAATAATATCAGACCTCAAGGACACTCCAAGTAGACGTTTTACTAAGTTTGAACAGATTCGAGTGTTCAGAACTAAAGTTACAGAAGAGTTATCATAAAAATCCAAATACATAAATTAATAAATATAAAAAAAAATAGAAGGGATGAAGTATCCCTCTTGAAAATAATATCAGACCTCAAGGACACTCCAAGTAGACGTTGTTCTAAGTTTGAACAGATTCGAGTCTTCAGAACTAAAGTTACAGAAGAGTTATCATAAAATTCCAAATACATAAATTAATAAATATAAAAAAAAATAGAAGGGATGGAGTATCCCTTTTAATATCAGTCCTCAAAGACACTCCAAGTAGACGTTGTACTAAGTTTGAACAGATTCGAGTGTTCAGAACTAAAGTTACAGAAGAGTTATCATAAAAATCCAAATACATAAATTAATAAATTTAAAAAAATAGAAGGGATTGAGTATCCTTCTTGAAAATAATATCAGACCTCAATGATATTATTAGTAGACGTTGAATTAAGTTTGAACCGATTCGAGTGTTCAGGACTAAAGTTACAGAAGACTTAGGATAAAAGTCAAAATTCCTAACATAATAAATTATAAAAAAAATAGAAGGGATAGAGTATCCCTCTTGAAAATTATATCAGACCTTAATGACCCTGTAAGTAGACGTTGGACCGAGTTTGGATCGATTCGAGTGTTCAGGATAAAAGTAACAGAAGAGTTATCATAAAAATCCAAATACATAAATTGATAAATTTTAAAAAAAATAGAAGGGATTGAGTATCCCTCTTGAAAATAATATCAGACCTCAATGACACTCTAAGTAGACGTTGGATCAAATTTAAACCGATTCGACTGTTTAGAACCAAAGTTACGGGGGATTAGTTATAAAAATATTATTTAATTTGCAATTAAAATGTTTGGACTTATTACAGGAATCTTATTATCTGCGTAAATTTATTGTTTTAGCTGTTGAAACAGTACCATACAGCTCTATTTAACTTTACATTGACAATTTGGTTCTGGGCCTAGGGACCCACACTAGATCCACCCTGACTTGTTTGGCTGCTAGCTTCAGTTTCGTAGAAAAGGAAGTTAGTGATAACATGACGAGTGACAGGGCAGAATGGAAGAAAGAAACGTGTTGCGCCAACCCCAAATAACACGGGACAAGGGCAGGAAGATGATGATGGGTAATCCAATAATCTTCTACGATAATGTCGTTAGTGTTTGAAGTCTTTACTAAGGTCCCTTGGAAGTTGAGGACTTCTATTACCGCATAACTCGTCATAAAAAGTGAGAATGAGTTACCAGGACCAGTCTTTTTAGCCAGAAGTTGTCATTGGAATCTCTAAAATCCTGGAAGATGCAAGTGGTTGTCTATATGACGAGAAAGAAATGAGGTACTGACTCAAACTCAATTTGTTGGATATGACATTACCACAAAACTCCAGAAATCAGGAGTAACTCTGGTTTTCATGTTTTTATTGTCGTTGACTAATTACGTTTATCGTATTTTTATTCGCATTTGTCATATTAATTCATAAAAGTTTGTATTTGTTTTAATTACTATACCTATACTTTTTATCATTTCTGTTCTTGTACTAATAGTCTTGGAAAATGTATCTACGATCCAGAGGCCTCGAGTGGCGCAAGTTGAACAATAGTTTTACTTTCAGCCAATTTTTTTTTTACAGATTGCGCCGCAACTAACTACTTATGTTTATTTTGACCATTAAAAAAAAAAAAACAAATCTATGAATTTCAACAAATCAGGGCCGATTCTTCTCTCGAAGAATTTCGTTTCGTGGCATATACCAATCAATTCTATTCAGAATATTTTATTTCACATGGGCACATATAAATTGTCAGTAGCTAGTGCAAGTTTCCAATTGGTCCGTTGATAATGACCGATTTTCTGTGATCATTCTTGCTGTTTAGGCAGTGATAACAAAACAAATTCCTGTATATCCAAGTGCTAGTGGTGAGTACAGCTGTATTTTGGGCAACTGTTCGACTAAGCACGTATTTTGTGGACTGTTGGGCACACAATACTAGGGCACAGTGTCATTAAGACCTATAAGGAAAAAGTTTCTGTAGAGGCGACATGATGCCCTTATTTTTCAACTCAACAAGGTGCTCTCTGAACATGGATGCTTCAGAAAGTACTTGTGCCATGTAGGTCGGGAATTGATGCTTGTTGCCACAACTGTTGTTATTGTCTAATGTTACAGTGCAGCACATTCTGGAAAAGTATCTAGCCTATGTGATGCAGTGCAGTGTCCTCGTCATGGCAGTCGTTTCTGCAGATATTCTCTCGCTTCCTGTGGTAATGACTTAGTCCATGGTTAAGGGAGAGCTGATGGAGCACAAGCTTTTCGATCCTTCTTTGCAAAGGAAGGCGAATACAGAGCAAAGCTACTAAACCTGGAAGCTTTATGCAAAGTACTGTTCACCAGAAGGAGCACGATGATTTCAGGTCATCATAAGGTATAAGGTAAACCTCTGGGTAATAAACAAGCGGAGTTTATCACCTTAACAAATCACGCTCAGAAACAACCATCCAAGCTGTGGTTGGTGAATAACACTGGTTTTTCATCTGCTGTGCCCCAGGGTTAAGGACATCCAGAAAGATCTCAACAGGAAAAAAGGTACACAATATTGCTGAAGTGGCTATTTAACTATTACCAAGTATCCTATCCTTATAATTTTATAGGAGTTCTATCTTAATATCTTAGAAGCTAACAGTAAAGAAAAAGCACAACCTATTTGAAATATAATTTGCATAAATAAACTAAGACTATAATGTTATAATCTAGTTCTATAGCATTTAATTATCATGTAACAAAGCAATTATCTATGAGCATAGTAAAAACAAAGAATAAATGCAATTATGTTTTTATGGATACTTTACAATACAATAGGGTTTCTTTTCCCACATTATAGAAAACAAGAATATACCTATACTCATGTTATAATATCATAAATGGGATTCAACCTTTTTGCACCAATTCAGTGTGAAACAAGGCACTTGTTTCACATTTAAATGTTTTTAATATTAGTTTATTACGATGAGTTGTTTCCAACATATTATGTTATTATAAATTACTGTGAAATTTACTGAAACTTCTTTGTAGTATGATTTTAAAATTTCTGTTTGTATCTAAATGGTAATGCTCATGGTAGGTTATAGCTACTTTCATACTATCTCTATGGACGTACTTAAATAACACTTTCGTACATAAAGTCGTGAATATCTAGGCTCCCGGGGTTTACCTACCTAATTAGATTACTAAGAAAGGACGAGACTTGGGCTGTTCATGCTAAGAGTTTTGGTCATCTTTGAGTAGGCGCAATGCAGTAGTTTAGAACATAGGATTTCCTAAAGTAAGCAAAATGTAGTAAAAAATTTGCTGTACTTATAACAGTGTAAAGTTTGGATTTGTGCAGAGCATATCGAAACGAGGACGTTCCATCCCGCCTACAATCTACAAGCAACTACCAACACCGTGACAAACACTACTAAATATTGAAGACGCTAAATAATTATCAACTTACCAAAATGACGACAAAAAGATAAGATTATAATAAGATCAAACAGTCCTCACTTCATTATATAAATCACTGTATTACGATAATAAATGAAATTCATAAACACACAACACATACGTCACTCAAGAATCCGCCATTTTATAAATTTAATTTTTTTTTTACTTGTCACCGCTACGACTTGGAATAAGGAATATTGCATACAGCCTTAATTATTAAAAACGATCAATACTTTTTGAATTAATGAACATGAGAATTATTAACACTTTTTATTCTGATTCTTTTTGATAGGGCAGAGTAAGCTAAATATTCTCGATTACTTCAAATTCAACATAGCAATCCAAGCTTCTTATGTTAAACTATAAGTCGTGTTATGTTTGAATCGCCAAATTGCTATAATAGGTAACATAAAATGATTGATGTAAATAATGAAAGTGAGGATTCTTATTCTATCTACATTTTACATTTTTAACATTACAATCCGAAATGTGAAATTGACAAAGATTTAAATAATATATTTCTATAAATCTCTTTGGTAATTGACAACCAGTCCAAATGTTGTCAATGTCAATGTCATAATTTTCTGGGCTGCGTTCAAAAATCACCAGAGTAGCTTCGAGTTGCAACCCAGAGTCGTTCTTTTATAACTCGAGTAACTACCCTAGAGTTAACCCAACTAACTCTAACTCGGAGCAGGGTAGGTTGGAGTAATGACAGTTGCTTGGCATTGACAGTTGAACTCTATGTTCGCGTTCAAAAATGCGAGCTTAGAGTATCTACCCGATGACGTCATTAGAGTTAACTCTAATCTCATTTTTGAACGCAGGCCTGGTTTCCGACTGTCACTGTCATGCATGTTTGACAGCTGTAGACTTTGATTTGACATTGTTATTGAATAGATGATAGGGTATTATGGTTGTTCTCCATCAATTGATTGGATTTACATTTTACGAATATTCTGAATTAAAACATACAGTACCAAGGTTATTAATATAATGTGCAACAGTATATTTTCAATAATAACGACATTATCAACGTTACTCTTATTAGGAAGCTGTGAGTATCGAGTATTCATAATGAGTCTCCAGCAATTTTGTGAAGTGGTGTTTCACATATTTTTCATGTTCTAGGCTCTATTTCTCATAATCTGAAGTATTTTGAGACCATCCATGCCTCGAAACTGGCGCATCATGTGGTTAAACGGGGTGCAAAGTTGTCTAACCATCCATTCAACACAATCAAAGAGGTTCATTTCAAGACACTGGGGAAAGACTTCAGATTGATTCTTCATCCACATAGCTCGGTACTACATTCTAATTTCAAAGCATATGCTGTGGATGGTGATGGCAAGGAAACAACTGTTCATGTTGGTGAGAAAAACATTACCTTTTTTTTGTTTCATTCACTTAAAATGTATCAGATAAGAATGGAATAGTATGTCATCTGTATATATAAAGGCAAAGTCCTGAGTCACTAACTGACTCATCAACGTGCATCCCAAACCCTTGGAGTTAAAACGCTGAAATCTTGTGCAAAGGTTCATTTTCATCATGTATAAATGAGAAAGGATTTTCCAAAATTGCCCCTCTAGAGGAAGAAATGGGGTTCAAAGTTTGTATGGAGAAACCTAGTTTCACAAGGGCGAAGCAGCTGGCAGAAGCTAGTCTTTTTAGGCTGATTTGTTAGCAAAGTATGCCACATCAAATCAGACTTATCTAAAGCACTACATGGTTCAGAACTACAATTTGTGTAATGGTGCCAAACCTAAGTTATTTAACTCGTGGACTGAAACATGGAAGATGACTTCTAAAACCATAGGCATGTACTATGCAGCCTGAAATCCAACGAAGGCCTTGGTTTTTTAAATGCCGCTTTTAAGTTGCCAAAGAAAACTGTTTCGTCGCTTTGTAGACTAAGACTCGGACATTGTTGTAGCCCAGTGTTTCTGAGAAAAATTCATGTCTGAGATAGTTCCCTGTGCGAGTGTGGTCTTGCGGAGGGTACTTTGGACCATATTTTCTTCTCTTGCCCCCTAATGAATAAATCTTTTGACCTCTATCAAAACATTTCCACTACCTTCTATCTCACTTCTCTCCCAAAATAATAAACCTTTTGGATACCTTTTTAAAAGAAAATAATCTAAAATTTTAGTTGGTGCGTAATGTGTAAAAATTATTTTGTATTTATTAGTTTGTGTTGTATATATAGGGCAGGGCATGAGAAGTGTTTAGGGGTCTGAAAGGATAGCAGATGACCCCTCTTGTCAACCATTTCAATTTGGCACACAATGCACCAAACACTGTATAATATTGCAGATAAGTTAGTAAATATACTAACATCTACCACAAAGTTAAAAGCTTGATGGTGGTCCTCACAGAGTCGCTGTCTCAACGTGACACTGGCTGGCAGAATAGTCGCAATCGGCTTAATTGACATTTAAAAAAAAAAGTGGTAATGTTAAGTTAAAAAAATAATAATATTTGAATGCTTACTTTGCAAAGATTTTTAAAATATAGAATGTATCATATATTCAGAAGTGGGTGATTCCAGAAATCCAGGCTAAGTTTTTGATTTTCTTGTTACAGATAGAGAAAACTTCTACACAGGCAGAGTGTTTGGCGAGCAGACTTCAGATGTGAAGTTGCACATGGAAGATGGTCTCATCACGGGGATCATTCATACTCCTGATGAAACTTATCACATTGAGGTAACCTATAACACCACTAGGAATGAAACTTTCAAACTGTAAACAAACCCACTGTGGTTTACCTAGCACAGGGGTCATTGATCATGTATCTTGTACCTCACCAATGAGGATCAGTCATGATTTTTGTGGAGTATGCAGACTTATAGCGTCAAAAAAAACAGTAAATACTGTGAAGAAATTATTTAAATCGGATCAAAAATGACGAAGATACAGCAATTTTAGTATATATTAGTTCCAGAAACGCGACCGGGAATGAACTCGACTCGCTGTGACGTCATCTGTCGCGATCGGTCTCTATCGGCGAATGAATACGGGGGCATCTCACGTGAAGCGGACAACTAAAGAATTTCGATGTTTCTGATTTTAGTAATAAGTATTTGAGTATGTTATAATGTCTATGTTCCCGATATACTTACATAATATTTTTATCGTGTTTCGTATGATTTACGAGTTATGAGGGTTTGAAGATTTAATGAACTCTAAGGGATGCGCTACTTTGAATGCCATTATCCAGCTTAAGGAAGTTGAAATTAAATAAATTAAGTAATGGATTTTATCCATTACTTAATTTATTGCATCCCTATGCGCTACTTCGAATGCCATTATCCAGCTTAAGGAAGTTGAAATTAAATAAATTAAGTAATGGATTTTATCCATTACTTAATTTATTGCATCCCTATGCGCTACTTCGAATGCCATTATCCAGCTTAAGGAAGTTGAAATTAAATAAATTAAGTAATGGATTTTATCCATTACTTAATTTATTGCATCCCTGTGCGCTACTTCGAATGCCATTATCCAGCTTAGGGAAGTTGAAATTAAATAAATTAAGTAATGGATTTTATTCTTCATTTACTGAGGTTTTTAACTAAATATTCTATAACGGAAAAAAAAAATTTTCTTTGTAGAAAAAAAAATCAGTTTTTTTTTAATTTACAACTTCTGCTCCAAAATCTTGATTATAATGGAATAGGTTAGGTTAGTAATATATATTTTTTTATGTTATGTTTTGGTCTTGAAGAAGCTGATGTAAAAAAATCGAAAGTTGTAAAATGTTGCAGTGTCGTATCTTAAATCGTCAGATATCATGACAATACTGCCGTGTTTTAAACTCTTCTTCCTTTTTTATAATAATACACAGATATCAGGAAAGTGGCCTGGTCATTTTTCCAGTGAAACGATTGGGCAGCGTCAACCACATCATCATCATCATTTCAGCCGAAAAACGTCCACTGTTGGACATAGGCCTCCCCCAAATGTCGCCATAATGACCGGTCCTGTGCGTCTCGCATCCATCGGCATCCCGCGACCCTCACCAGGTCATCGGTGCATCTTGTGGGAGTCCTTCCAACGCTGCGTCTTCCGGTACGTGGTCGCCATTCCAGAACCTTTCGTCCCCATCGACCATCTGTTCTGCGAGCAATGTACCCTGCCCACTGCCACTTAAGTTTGGCGATTCTTCGGGCTCTGTAACCTTGGTTCTCCAGCGGATATCTTCATTTCTGACGCGATCACGCAAGGAAACTCCGAGCATAGGCCTTTCCGTTGCCCTTTGAGTGACTTTTTACCCGACTGCGCGACGCAAAGGAGGGTAATGTGTTTATCAGTCTATGTATGTATGTATGTATGTATGTATGTATGTATGTTTGTTTCTATGTGGCGTTCTAGAGACCAAATGCGTAGGCCGATTTTGATAATTCTTACGTCAATCGATTCGTCTTAACCTTGCGAATGTCACTAAAGACATGACAGTAATCAAAATTCACCACAGCTACAACCAGACGCCATATTGTCAAAATGAAAAAAAAAAAAGTCGATGAACTATGTCAAGTGGGGTGTCGTTGAATAGGTATTTTAAAATCATCTTTAGGTTCCTTTTATCATTTTTCATTTTGAATAATAGTTTAGGATATATAACGATTTAAAGTTGTTTAACAAAACAATCATTCTCGCTAATTTTCTTACTTATTGATTTAAATTTTCATTTCAAGTATAAACGATACACAAATAAAAAAAAACAGTGAAAAAATAAAAATATTTAAAGAAAAACAAAAAACCCGACTGCGTCGAAACTAATTTTAAAAAATACGTAAAAAATTAACTTAAATAAAAACTAAAAAGAAACAAACAAGCCCAGTAGTTTAGAATTCTGTTATGTAATACTAAATAACTACACAATTTAAATAGTTTTATAATCGATACACACATAAAACAAATCATACATTCTAATGCAGAACAGAACGACTCACAGTCGGGGCCCCTTGGCAAGATTTGATTGGTAAAATTTGAATGGGCCCCGACTGTGAGTCGGTCTGTTCTGCATTAGAATTTATGATTTGTTTTATGTGTGTATCGATTATAAAACTATTTCAATTGTGTAGTTATTTAGTATTACATAACAGAATTCTAAACTACTGGGCTTGTTTGTTTCATTTTAGTTTTTATTTAAGTTAATTTTTTTACGTATTTTTTAAAATTAGTTTCGACGCAGTCGGGTTTTTTGTTTTTCTTTAAATATTTTGTAACATTGCTTGTATTAAGATTAACGGCGAATTCTCTATAAATGAAAAAGTCTATAGTTAAAAGAGATATAGGCTTATTGTCGTGTCGGACAAACATTAGATAGCTGAAAAGACCTGTCGTCGTAAGTGCCACAGATGAAAGTTCCTGTCGGCGAAAGGTCCATAGGTGAAAGATTCTGCTGGAGAAACGGAAATAAATGAATCGTCCTGTCCACGAACAGTCCAATGACGAATCGGTCTTAGGAGAACGGTTGCTGAATCACGACGTTGCCTTGTTGTGTATTTACACGACACTACACCGTATCGTGCATCCACTCAACGTGGCTCAGCACCATAATTATATATATGCTCGACGCGGCAACGTGATGTAGTCAGGCGATGTTGCACCGTAGAAACGTGGCCAAGTTCTTAGATGACTTAATGTAACTTACAAATAAATAATTTTGAATTTACAAATACACAAGTTGGAGCTTAAAATAGATACTGAAATTAAAAAGAAAGGTGGAACAGACTAGGCAACTACACTATAAGCAGGTAGGCACTTGGGATAAAATAAATCTGTGAGGAATCACACTAATAGGTACTATATATAAGACGACAGTTTGTAGGCGTGTTTGTTACTTGACCATGTCCTGGAATAGTACATAGGATACTTATATCCCCGGAGTATGATCCCATGGAACAATTTCCCACTTTGCCACTGGCAGAAGCTAGTATACATATATTAGGGGCAAACATGTATCTAAAGTTCTAAAGGTCTAGATACCTATATCGTAAAATGAAACGATAATGTGGAGGAAGGAAACAAGATATTAAATAAAAGAGAAAATACTTTGCGATTAAGAATTTATTTTAAAACGTAATATGTAGGTACATTCATTTAGGTACTTACTTAACACTGGATATAACAATAATTTAACAACATCTTATATTTAAGCAATAGAGTCATAAATTATATATTATTAACAATTTATACAATAAATTAAAAAAAAAATAATATGTTTAGACAAGAAGAACAATATAGAGAAGAGAAGTAAGAGAAGGATCTAACTACTCATATAAATTATTTTTTTACAAACAGTTTAACAATTACAGTTACCATAAATAACTTACAACTAAATAAATTAAATATTTTTAGAAAACTATCTTGTAAATGTACCTAGGTATGTATCTATCTCGTAAGTACCCTCTTGCACTTCTTATCAATATAAGATTTAGCAATGTCTTTAAACAGCCTAAACACATTGCGCTGCTTGTTGCGCTCTGTTGCTCCTTCTATCCCTGAATCCAGAGTCACCGTAGAACAACCCTCGAACTTATTTTCATAATTATCTAAGTATTCTTCTATACTCCTGTCCAGGTCAGGCGAAAACTTCGTTGTTCTTGAATTAGATTTTCCATTACAACTGGATAACTCTTCAAGATCCGACAATGACGGTATTCTTGGACATGATATGTCTGCAAACGAATCGTTCACTCTCTCATTTTCTTTGCTCTTTATTTCTCCACAACGTGAATATGGCTTCGGTCTTCTTCTTGTTTTCAAGTATTCTTCAGAAGAGAATGTAGTGGTTGGCCTATCAACCACAGCAGGGACACAGGTTGAGAGGTCCTCAGAAGTGTCCAAGTCAACTGGCTTCCCTCATTTGCGATCCAAGGCTCGGAAAGCAACAGTCAGATGCAGATGGAGTTCCATTTTCGAATAGATAATATGTGGATGTTGCACGATAGCAAGCTGATGATTTGATGTTGAAATTAACGATTGGTAGATCCTTATATACGAATTCTAACCCCACGTAGTGATCAATTAAGGCTCGTTTGATAGGTAGGTGTCAATCGATTAAAGCTACTCACTCTTGTTCAGGTGTCAATTAAGAATCAATATTGTGATTACTTAATCGCACCATTAGCACCCAATTAATAATTAGGTCCTAATCGCTATCCATTAGGACCTAATTATTAATTGGGTCCTACTAATTTCACACCAGTTAGTAGCCATGCCATGTGCACGCAGATTCATTACACGTATCCTCATCAAAGGGTAAAGGAGAGATGTTACAGTAAACACATTTCGCAAAATATCTTTTAGATCCGTGTAAAATAGAAATCGTTCTGAGAATTTCTGAGTAGCAGTCCTGAATTTGCCCGTTTAATGACATCAAGTAAGGCACGAGCCTTATGCTCGCAATTGGTAGGTACCTACTAGTGGTGTAACGAATGTTAGATTTCTCAAATTCGCGAATGCGAATATTCAAGTTCAACATTCGTGAATGCGAATACGAATGTTGACTTTCAAACAAAGTGCGCGCAAAATGTCATAGAGGTTTGACATTTCGTTTCAGCTAAGTTTAAACAGAACATAACAGAGCCGTTACAGACTGACTGAACGAAGCTTATCACATTAGGTCTATTCGAAAAGATTTGTTATGATTTGAAGTTAACACGTTGTTTCACACATTGTGACACTGTAAAAGTGAAATGCAAGTTGTGTGATAGCAAAAAAAACTTTTTACAAAAAAAAAAAATAACCAACTTCACTAAAAAAAACACTAAAAGGATCAAAATTACTTTAATTTCGGAAGTCGGTGTTTCTCGGTATTGTTTGTTTCTTATTTAACACCGACTTCCGAAATTAAAGTTATTTTGATCCTTTTAGTGTTTTTAGGGTTCCTCCAACCTCAAAAGGAAAACACGGAAACCTTATATGATCACTTTGTTGTTCGTTCGTCTGTCTGTCTGTCAAGACCCTTTAACTCGGGAACGCGTGGAGTTATCGAGTTGAAATTAAAACCATATAGTCAAGTCTACGGTCCCTTGATGATGTGAAAAAATCAAACTATTAATTTAACGAAAAAAAAGATACGGTCGTTTATGTCGCAAAAAACTTATCTTTCGACACTCTCAAGGAAATCAAAATTCATAGGGTAGTTCCCAACGGGAACTACCCGTTGACCTAGAATCCTGAAATTTGGCATAAAGCAAGGTCTTACAGTACAGATATAGGAATAAATCTGAAAACAGTAAATTTGTTGTTACGTCACAAAAAAAAAAAATTTTTGCTATTCGGAAATATCTTCGAGACTACTGAATTGAACTATTTACATAGGTAAGTTTGTACGGAACAATCAATGTGCGAGTCCAACTCGCACTTGCCCAGTTTTTTTCTACATATATGTAATCGATCCTTTTTGTTTTCCTGGATGGAGTTCAGGAATTAAACTGTTTACAGTTTTTGATTTGATTTTGATTTGATTTGATTTATTTTATTGTAATAGTCGTTTAACTATCTGCATTGTGATATCTATGTGAGTATGAAGTTCCGTTGACCATTAAAATTTCTGGTCTTCTTCATCAGTTCCACTTCATCAAATGTTACTATTTGACTGTGCTTAAGTTGTCGATGAAGATACTAAAATCACTATATGGTTGCCTATAATATTTAAGGAGTTCTCTCGATTCTTCATGATTCCCATCATCAGAACTGGATTTTGAAAAAAATGGGACAAATCTGGAAGCGTATCCTTTAAGAGGAAAAAAGATATATTTACAAATCGGTTCATAAAAAACTGAGTTCTGAGAAAATAAATAAAAAAAAACATACAACCGAATTGATTATCTCCTCTTTTTTTTTGAAGTCGGTTAAAAAAATATAAAATTGTAAAATTATATCACTTGTATTGCCATTCTATATCCATTCAATCAATATATTATTTCCTTTTTGTTTGTCAGAAACATTCGCCAAACATACGCATGTTTCTTGCGAATACGAATGCGAATGTCAAAAAATGTGCGAATACTGGCGAATGTGAATATTCGTTACATCACACTAGATGTAGTAGGTACTAACTTACTACTAAGACCTAGACTTACTAAAAAGAAATGAAGATACGAAACAGTTGCTGAATCACGTTGGATTCAGCAACCGTTCTCCTAAGACCGATTCGTTATTGGACTGTTCGTCGACAGGACGATCCATTTTTTTCCGTTTCCCCAGCTGAATCTTTCACCTATGGACATTTCGCCGACATGAACTTTCAATATCTGTGACACGTACGACGACAGGCCTTTTCAGCTACCGAATGTTTGATCGACACGACGATAAGCATAAATTTCTTTTAACTATAGACTTTTATCTACAGAGAACAACAGCGACGTTGTCATGTCATGTATTTACACGACGCGGCACCGCACCGTGCATATGCTCAAGGTGCACCACAATTATATCTGCTCGACGCGGCAACGTGATGTAGTCAGGCGACGCTGCATCGTGGTAATGTGGCCAGGCTCTTAGACGACTGCTATATATAATGTAACTTACAAATAAATTATTTTGAAATTACATTATACACAAGTTGGAGCTTAAAATAGATACTGAAATCAAAAAGGAAGGTGGAACCGACTAGGCGACTACACTATAAGCAGATAGGCACTTGGGATAAAATAAATGTATGATATACTATAAGATGAAAGTTTGTAGGCGTGTTTGTTACTTGACGGTATACAACCACTTACCAAGGCACATGAAAGAATTAAATGTTAATAAGTTTAAAAAAATAAAAATATTTAAAGAAAAACAAAAAACCCGACTGCGTCGAAACTAATTTTAAAAAATACGTAAAAAAATTAACTTAAATAAAAACTAAAAAGAAACAGACAAGCCCAGTAGTTTAGAATTCTGTTATGTAATACTAAATAACTACACAATTTAAATAGTTTTATAATCGTTACACACATAAAACAAATCATACATTCTAATGCAGAACAGAACGACTCACAGTCGGGGCCCATTCAAATTTTACTAATCAAATCTTCCCAAGGGGCCCCGACTGTGAGTCGTTCTGTTCTGCATTAGAATGTGTGATTTGTTTTATGTGTTATTTAGTATTACATAACAGAATTCTAAACTACTGGGCTTGTCTGTTTCTTTTTAGTTTTTATTTAAGTTAATTTTTTTACGTATTTTTTAAAATTAGTTTCGACGCAGTCGGGTTTTTTGTTTTTCTTTAAATATTTTTATTTTATTTTATACTTTTTAGTTACGGTTCATTGACTTCGTTATAAGATGGTAAATTTCGCAATCTAGTCATTTCATTGAGGGAGTTAATATCGTGGGGATTATTAAGTAACTTGCGGTGGTCTAAACTACTGATGATTAGTCCCTCTAGAGACCTGACTCTGCTCAAAGCTACATATGCTTGACCTTTACCAAAAATGCGTGAACTTAAGTCAACCACAGCTCGGTCCAAAAGTTCAAAGTAGTTCCTTGGAGCTTGTGTACAGTTACACCCCAGCACAATATCAATGGCAACATTTTTCGCTATATTTTACCCTGTCCGCGAAGTGCATCGAATTCTGTCGTCGATGGTTCGATTCTGACTCCTACTCCAGGAACATTGTTTTTAATTGCTTTGTCGTCAAATTCTATATAAACAGCTTGTGGCATTCTCCGGGTTCCAATTGAGCTGGCCACTCAATTGTCCTTATAACACCCATTGCTCCGTTAACAAGACCATGGGTAACATTCAAATTTCTTCGTAACATAACTCGTGATCCTAAACCGATTGTTAAATATTTAACGATTCCTCCAGTATTGTTAGGATCATCAGATACATATACCTACATTTTTCGGTTTTTGACCGTATGTTTTCGATTCCACTGATATATCAACTGCATGTAATTTATACAACCTAGTAGTTTTTGCCAATATAGTTGTCATCTTTTGCTTATGTTCATCGACCTGTCTAGTAGATGGGAAAACTCGAATGATTTGATTTACAAACGTGCATCAAATGAACAACGCCATCTATCGAGTTTGGTGGTAAACTTTTTTTTACCAAAAATATTTGTTCTTCATGCTGTTTCACTGTTTTTTTTATTTGTGTATCGTTTATACTTGAAATGAAAACTTAAATCAATAAGTAAGAAAATTAGCGAGAATGATTGTTTTGTTAAACAACTTTAAATCGTTATATGTCCTAAACTATTATTTAAAATGAAAAATGATAAAAGGAACCCAAAAATGATTTTAAAATACCTATTCAACGACACCCCACTTGACATAGTTCATCGACTTTTTTTTTTTTCATTTTGACAATATGGCGTCTGGTTGTAGCTGTGGTGAATTTTGATTACTGTCATGTCTTTAGTGACACTCGCAAGGTTAAGACGAATCGATTGACGTAAGAATTATCAAAATCGGCCTACGCATTTGGTCTCTAGAACGCCACATAGAAACAAACATACATACATACATACATACATACATACATAGACTGATAAACACATTACCCTCCTTTGCGTCGCGCAGTCGGGTAAAAAGCATGAAGAACAAATATTTTTGGTAAAAAAAAGTTTACCACCAAAATCGTTAGATGGCGTTGTTCATTTGATGCACGTTTGTAAATCAAATCATTCGAGTTTTCCCATCTACTAGACAGGTCGATGAACATAAGCAAAAGATGACAACTATATTGGCAAAAACTACTAGGTTGTATAAATTACATGCAGTTGATATATCAGTAGAATCGAAAACATATGGTCAAAAACCGAAAGATGTAGGTATATGTTTCTGATGATCCTAACAAAACTGGAGGAATCGTTAAATATTTAACAATCGGTTTAGGATCACGAGTTATGTTACGAAGAAATTTGAATGTTACCCATGGTCTTGTTAACGGAGCAATGGGTGTTATAAGGACAATTGAGTGGCCAGCTCTTCGGAGGGACCAATTGGAACCCGGAGAATTGCCACAAGCTGTTTATATAGAATTTGACGACAAAGCAATGAAAAACAATGTTCCTGGAGTAGGAGTCAGAATCGAACCATCGACGACAGAATTCGATGCACTTCGCGGACAGGGTAAAATAGAGCGAAAAATGTTGCCATTGATATTGTGCTGGGGTGTAACTGTACACAAGCTCCAAGGAACTACTTTGGACTTTTGGATCGAGCTGTGGTTGACTTAAGTTCACGCATTTTTGGTAAAGGTCAAGCATATGTAGCTTTGAGCCGAGTTAGGTCTCTAGAGAGACTAATCATCAGTAGTTTAGACCACCGCAAGTTACTTAATAATCCCCACGATATTAACTCCCTCAATGAAATGACTAGATTGCGAAATTTACCATCTTATAACGAAGTCAATGAATCGTAACTAAAATGTATAAAATAAAATAAAAATATTTAAAGAAAAACAAAAAACCCGACTGCGTCGAAACTAATTTTAAAAAATACGTAAAAAATTTACTTAAATAAAAACTAAAAAGAAACAAACAAGCCCAGTAGTTTAGAATTCTGTTATGTAATACTAAATAACTACACAATTTAAATAGTTTTATAATCGATACACACATAAAACAAATCATACATTCTAATGCAGAACAGAACGACTCACAGTCGGGGCCCCTTGGGAAGATTTGATTGGTAAAGTTTCAATGGGCCTCGACTGTGAGTCGGTCTGTTCTGCATTAGAATTTATGATTTGTTTTATGTGTGTATCGATTATAAAACTATTTAAATTGTGTAGTTATTTAGTATTACATAACAGGATTCTAAACTACTGGGCTTGTTTGTTTCTTTTTAGTTTTTATTTAAGTTAATTTTTTTACGTATTTTTTAAAATTAGTTTCGACGCAGTCGGGTTTTTTGTTTTTCTTTAAATATTTTTTAAGCGTTCTGATGAGGCCCATTGTAAGCGACCACGTTTCGGAGCCATATGTCATCACTGGCAACACGCACTGGTCATAGACTTTCGTCTTGAGACATTGGTATATTGGACGAGAAGACTCCGCGCAGCCTCCCGAACGCTGCCCAGCCGAATCGGATTGGACGATTGAACTCTTTCGGAAGCTTTACTGAGGTCACTGAGCATTGTACTGAGCTCCTCCGTAGTCTCAGCCATGACTACTATGTCGTCGGCAAATCGAAGGTGAGTGATGTACTCGCCATTGACATTTATGCCTAGCCCTCTCAACTCCAGAACCTTGAAGACATCCTTCATTGCGGCCGTGAACAGTTTCGGAGAAATGACGTCTCCTTGCCTCACACCCCGCTGCAAGAGGATAGGTTTCGAGGTCTGGTCCTGAAGTCGGACTGACATGGTGGCGTTTTTGTAGAAGCGTCAACTTCCCCCACTGTAATCGATTTGTCTCACGACTTTTAAGTCCATTGTGAAACTTAACGAGCGATATGTTAACACTAAGAGATTTAATTACAAAGATAATAAAATGATTAAAGTAGTCCAAGTTTGTGAATATTAAAAAAAATTAAACTGATTGTTTTTCCACATAAAAAACTTTTTACAAAAAAAAAATACAACCGACTTCAAAGTAAAAAAAAACACTGAAAAGTGCAAAATAACTTTAATTTCGGAAGTCGGTGTTTCTATAATAGTTTTGTCTCTTCGTTATTTAACATCGACTTCCGAAATTAAAGTTATTTTGCACTTTTCAGTGTTTTTTTTTACTTTGAAGTCGGTTGTATTTTTTTTTTTGTAAAAAGTTTTTTATTTTACACTTTTTAGTTATGGTGCCACCACTAAAAAGTACCCCTCAGCCAAACTTAAATACCTTATAGCCAGAGTGCATCTCATGACAATTCTAATAATCCCAAACACGGTTAGATTACATTAATTTATTACAGAGTTCCGGTGCCTAACTTCAGGTTTCATCATCAGATCAGTTCGATATATTCCCCCTCTACTTTCAGTCAGTCATCGACTACACATATAAACAAAGCAATTTTACTTGTTACGACGGTTCTGCTGTGATCATAAGAGGAGTTCTGTTCCATATCTTCGAAGTTCCTGATCAGATCTTAACAATATTTCTATGGGACCAACTTGGAAGTATAACCTTCCAATAAAAAAAAAATTTTTCAAAATCAGTCCACTATTGACCAAGAAATCTGTGAAAATAC
Organism: Mythimna impura; assembly: GCA_905147345.3. Classification (NCBI taxonomy): domain Eukaryota; kingdom Metazoa; phylum Arthropoda; class Insecta; order Lepidoptera; family Noctuidae; genus Mythimna; species Mythimna impura. Next base: position 17,159,372 of record LR990356.1, on the reverse strand, counting down.
ATAAAAAAAAACATACATTCAACCGAACATATAACCTCCTCCTTTTTGAAGTCGGTTAAAAATAAATTATTTTTCTTTAAAGAATATTTAGTTAAAAAAAACCTCATTAATTATAGAATAAAATACATTACTTCATTTATTTAATTTCAACTTCCATAAGCTGGATAATGGCATTCGAAGTAGCGCATACCTGAGAGTTCGTCGAATCTTCAAACCCTCATAACTCTTAAATCATACGAAACATGATAAAAATATTATGTACGTATATCGGGAACATAGACATACGTGGACATACATAACATACTCAAATATTACAAAAATCGTAAACAAAGAAATTTTTTAATTGTCCGCTCCACATGAAATGCCCCTACGATCAAGCCGTTCGTCGCACGGATCATGGCAGATGACGTCATCGTAAATAGTCCAGCGAGAGCGCGCGTTTTTAGGTAACCGTTCAGAAAAACTTTAATAAATCCACCATTTCTTGACGGATTTTAATAATTTAAAAAATTAAATGCTCAGTAAATTTAGTAAAAATGGGATTTGCTACTATGTGATTGATCCTCATTGTACCCTAAATTAAGTGTCACCTGTACCTAATTGTGTATTTTTGCAAAATAAAATATTATTATTATAAATAGCATTCAATAGTTTGGTTTTTTATCTGAAAAAAATTATGTGTTTTCAGAAAAAAACTTTTAGAGTTCACCCATATACTATAATTATTTTCCCACTAGCCCGTCTAATGAAATAAAATAAAATCGTTTTGTTCCGTTTTTTAGCCATCGTGGCGCCATTTACCGCACCTCGATGATAAGACCATGATCACCTACCGAGCTTCTGACATACACTTCAGTTGGAAGGGTGGTGAAGAAGCCAAAGGTGCCAAACCAAGAGTTTGTGGTTATGTGAAAGAAGGAAAAGGTAAGGATTAAATAAACATTGACGACAAACATTGGCGAAAAGCCCAAACATATCATCAATGAGCAAAGGTGCCCTACCCATTGCCACTGAGTTTGGCGATTCTTCGGGCTAAGTCGATGACCTTGTTTCTCCTGCGGATATCTTCATTCCTGATACGATCACGCAAGGAAACTCCAAGTATAGCCCTTTCGATTGCTATTTGGGTGACTAAGCTTTCTGATGAGGCCCAATACAATCATTCAAAATTTAAAAATGTGCATGTAATATTTACCTTACAATCTTTAACGTCGGGTTATGCATAGTATTAAGGATAAACGCAGTTATAACACATAAAACTTTTAATTACTCTAAAATTTTTCCAAAAGTATAAGACGAGAAAAAAGCGCGTAATTCTCTGTTCAATTGTCATGTCAAAGATGCTAGTGCGAGGGCGATGCGATGATGCACGGCGACAGTAGGGATGCGCTCATTCATCGACTTTTTAGTCTAACAATAGGTATCATCAAAAATCATTTGATAGATGAACATATTTTTATTTTTAGAACTAGAAGAAGACGATGACGAAGAAACAGTCACTAAAATAGAATCTGAGCATGAACAGTCAGAAAAAAATAAATATTTGGAAGAGAACACTCATGCAAATGACACTATAGATGTGACACAAAGTAACAAGAAGCGTGTGAAAAGACAGAGTGACTATGAATACACACCAACGAAAACTAGGTGTCCATTGCTGCTTGTGGCGGATTATAGATTTTTTCAAGAAATGGGCGCTAGTAATACTAAGACTACTATTAGTTATTTGGTAAGATACATTTTAATTATTTATTATATACTTTATTGTACACATCATAATGTGGACAGGATAAACATCTACAAAAACAAAGTGTACATAGGGTGGTCTTACCGCACAGGGCAATCTCTCATAGACAACCTTAGGATGGACTGAACGAAAAGAGATAGATTATGGCGGCCAGTTTACAAAAATACAATATCAATAAATATACTAATAAATATCAAATATAAAATTGAGCAAGGAGAATAAAGAAATATTACAGTGAAAGGTCCTTCACCATTGTTATAAAAGGTCGGTAGCGTTTGAGCACGCCTTACTTCTATGGGTAATGCATTCCACAGACGAGCTGCTTCAACCGTAGGGGCCCAGCAGGGCCGAAGCCTACTGGGGCCTTGGGTGATGCGAAAGAGATCCCCGGGGCCCTGGAACAATGGTAATGGAACAGGATTGGGTTTTTAGTCAGTAAAAGTCTGACACTATCTCTCGCTCCGCCCAAGAGTGGAGGATGTCATTAGATGATTTTCCCACCCGAAAAAAAAAAATGACGAGTTGCTTGAACAGTGAACGATTTGTCAAAAAAGGATGTGGAATGCATACGAATACTTAATTTGAGATTTTCCGATGATCTTAAGGACCTAGAATGTGTGTCACAAAGGAACTGAAAGCGTTATTTAAGATAAAAGGAGTAGAAGGATTAAAGAGCACATTATAACGCAAAGAAAGTATATGAGAATTCCGGCAAAGGCCAATAGAAAGCCATTTGAGCTGAGTACGAAATTCGGAAATGTTGCATTGTTGGCATTTTGCTGCTATTAAACAAACCACCATCACTGTCTAATCTTAAATTAATGTCTATTTGCTATTTTATCATTACCTACCTTACCATTTCATGTCGTAATGTGTACTCTTTCTTATTTTCAGATCAGTCTTATTGATCGTGTTCATAAAATCTACAATGACACTCTTTGGCAAGATCGACAGGTTTGTAGCAAGCAATAATTAATCTAAAATATCCATTATCTACAGCAATGAGTTACTTATTCAACAAGATTTAACCTTTCGTGTGCTCCACTCACGTTCGTAATAATTGAACTAACAAATAACACCAAAAATAAATCATTTACTGAAAACCACATCAAAATTCGGTATAAAATGAAGCAGCAACTAGCATTTCAAATATTTGTATGAGTGAGCACTTGGTGGGAACATGTCGCTATCTCTTTTCTACGCGCGTAACCTAATGGCGGTGACATCAGATGTAGTTTATTTATTATTTATCCATTGCTTGCCATACTTACAGTATGCACCAAAGCGTATAGCAAGCCAACAAACCAACAATCTATGAACCAAAGAATTTTATACAAACACCGTAAGTCGTATTAGTTTGTGCATCCTTTTTCTGTTAAGTACTACAGTTTACCCTTCCACCAAAATTTAAAGGTAAATATTCTAACTTAGTTTTGAATGGATATGATTTTTTTTCCTATTTGCGATTTTGGATAAAATTAGTTTTTGACAAAAAAATAATAAAAATATGTGAATCACCCAATTGTCATTGTATATTTTACCGGCAATCTGTATAATCCGGTATTCTATACAATACCTAGGCAATGTATAGAATAGAATACCTAAAACGTGTAGGTAATGTATGAAATATTATTTATTTTATACTTGGCCTCGGTATTCTATACAATACCGAATGCCCAGCCGGTAATGTGTGTAAAACATGACAGTAGGGAAGTAGGTGACGTAATTTTAGGGCACCCCGACACGGACAGGATAAGTTAGGCATAATAAAGTGGCTATAAGTAACATAATGTAATTTGCTTATAAGTACTCAGGTCCTATTTCTGTCTACGGGGTTTAAAGTAAGAATTTTCTTTTCCGGTGGTTATAAAAAAGTAACCGCCTCAGCCTTCTTACCTAACCTGTACATCTCGGGGTGCCCTAAAATTACGTCAATTCCTTCCCTGCTCTCGTCTTTTACACACATTGTTTTTAAATAATAGAACATGTTTTCCTAGGAGTTGTATACATTACCTAGGTAAATTACGCAATGGACAATAATATCCATAATATTTCATACATTGCCTGAACGCCCTGGGTATTCTGTACATTGCCTAAGTATTGTATAGAATACCTGAATTGTATAGATTGCTGGTAACACCTATATAAACTGTATTTCTTGTAATTCCCGTGACGAAATCTATCACTAATGGTCGCCCGAGACAGATACATTTTCTTCAAAGAAAAGTACACCCAAACATCCAAGGAATAATTTACAAAATCAAATTTAGGTAAATAAAGGTAATGATTTTTTTGAACGATCGTTTGACGTCGCTCCACGCAAAGCTATCAGTAATCATGACTTTCTAAATGCCATATAAGGATTTTCGCGGCACAGGATATGGATGGCTTCAAAGGCATGGGTTTCGTGATAAAGAAGATTCTGGTTCACTCTGAGCCAACTCGTGTTCGCGGCGGTGAAGCGCACTACAACATGGTGCGCGAGAAATGGGATGTTCGCAATCTACTTGAGGTAAGACAAGAAGATAGGACACATCATAATAAAGCTTATGTTTCTTTTACCTCTTGATCGTAGTCAGAAACTGATACTAAGAAAGGAAAGCCTAGTCAATAGTCAACGCGTCCAGGTTTTCGTTCAGGACCGAACTATTAGTTTTTAGCGTATTATGTAAAATCAGGAGCGCCGACTCCGTGGGTGCTCGGGGCTTGAGCACCCATGAGAAATAAACAGCGGGTGCCGAGCACCCCTGCGAATAGACATCAAGAAACAGATCAGTGATCGCCTTTTAGAGATGGGCGTTTTTTTATTACCCGACACGTTTAGCGCAGTGGAGTGCCGGTTGAGACGCAAGGGTCGCGAGTTCGATTCCCGCACCAACACGTGTTTGTTGATAAAACAGATATTTGTGTTGGGTCTGGGTGTTTGTGGTACCTTCGTTGTTCCTGGTTTCCATAGTACTTGTTATTAAAAACTAGTTTAATTTTTATATAATGGTTTCATTTTATATTTTTATCAAACATAATTAGTAATTAAGTACTACGTAGTATGTAAGTAGGCCATTTATTTATTTGTCGGTCGATCAGTCTGCATTTCTCTTCTCACACTTCGCCATTTTTTCGAGACATCAAATAAGCATGAGCACCCATGAGGTTTTCTAAAAGCCGGCGCCCCCTGTATTCAATCAGTTAGGACTGAGAGACAGTGGTGGCGACAGAGTGGTAATATCCCCGATTTACGAGTCGTACGTCTAAGGTACAAAACTTAAGCCGGCGTTTTAGTTTGTGTAAATTAATACATTACCACTGCTCTCAAAAGGGTAACGGAAAACAGTGTGAAGAAACCTGCGTGCCTTAGAACCAAAAATTTGAAGACATGTGGCATCAGGTGGATTACGACCCATTGCCTCTCCTAAATAGAACACCTTGAGTCCCAGCAGTGAAAGTATAAGGCTGATTAGGCTTAGTCAGGATTATATTGGTTATTCACATTACGCCCTAGGTAGCTACCTCACCATGTCAGGGCTGTGGATTGTTCAAAGGAGTTACCGCAGCCCTTGCAATAAAGGGCAACTGTTTTAGTCAGTAAAAGTCTGACAGTCATACCCGCTATAACGGGAGAAGTTATTTGATGATACATAGAAAAAAAAGTAGCTATCTTGTGCGTTGTTTTGTTTGTTTTGTTTTTCTGCCTGCCCATGTCCCATGTAATTTGGGGTTGGCGTAAATCGTAAGTGTATAGAAATAAGAATCTTTTTCTATTTGCAGGTCTTCAGTCGAGAGTATTCGCACAAGGACTTCTGTCTCGCTCATTTGTTCACGGATCTTAAGTTTGAAGGTGGAATTCTCGGACTAGCGTACGTAGGTTCACCCCGACGCAACTCAGTGGGAGGGATTTGTACACCGGGTAAGATCTTTAGTTATATTGTTTGATTCCTGTGATGTTATGTGTTCTGATTTAGTTTTCCTTTAGTAAACATAGTGCGGAAAATTGACTTAAGACGATATGCCAACATGGATTAGGCATCATTCACACCAAACGTATTGTCCGCCGCCGACTGTGAGTATGCTCACTGTCAGCCCCAGCGTGAACGTGGATTCAGTTTGCAGTATGCGTTCTCACCAAGCCGACAGTACGCTATAGCGTAGAATGCGTTACCTGTGTGAACAAAAGAGTAGGCTTGCTACGCGTAAAACAATAATCGGCTACCGAGAGTCAGCGACAACGCGCTACTACTGGCACTACGTAATAGTGTATAGTTGGTTCGGTGTGAACGGGAAGTTTATATACCTATATAGAAAAGGGATAAATTGCGTAACCACAGCTCACAGTCAGCGGCCTACAATATGTTTGGCCTAAGAATCAATTTTCTTTTTATATCATATGGGGCGCCTTTTACCTTATAAAGTTATGTGTGACTGTATTGTTGAGCCAATAATAGGCTGGTATTTTTTTTTTGTTCTACAGAATATATCCCAAAATAATTTTATTTTATTTGTACACACCTTTTATATTATGATTTTGATTCACAATTTATATTCGTTTTGTTTTCAGCCAATACGGTGCATAGTGTGAGTGTCCCTATTTGTTTTGTTTACCTATTTTATATCATTTATCCTGTTCGTTTTAACATTATATTATTAATAGAGCTTCACTAACCACAGTATTTATGCTTATAAATAAATGATGATGTTACTATGTTGATTCATGAGTATATCGGCTTTTCTAAAGGGTAACTGCAGAAATTAATGTAAGACTCCTGGGAGTCTCGCAATCCATACTAGTATTATAAATCTGGAAGTAACTCTGTCTGTCTGTTATATTTTCACGATTAAACTACTTAACTGATTTTGATGCAATTTGGTACGAGGTAAGCTTGAACCCCAAGGAAGGATATATGCTACTTTTTATCTGATTTCGACTTCGTATCCACAATAACCGATATTCACGGTGGCGTAGTCAGAAACCCTACTAAGAATAAGCTTGAATAAGGCTTTTAGGGTACTAATCGAACTACATATTTTGTGTGTCTATGTGAAAATTACAATGAACTTGGTGTCCATCGTAATTTTCACGTAATCGAACTTAAAATAACCCTGTGAATTTTAAGATCGGTTACGTGAAAATTATGATGGGGAATTCTAAGAGATCTTCTATTGTGTAGACATTTACGAGGAGGAAAGTCTGAAGTAAATCAAACAAACAAAATGTTTAATTAACAAACAACGAAAAAACGTTTTTTCTTTCTTAGTAAATTATCTATCACATTCAAAAAAATTAGCTGTATTTAGATATCATGTAGTAGGTATAGATACTTTTAATAGTTTTTTTTACGTTCAAATATGGGATCCCTGAACTCGTGGGGCCTGTAGCATTTGCTACTCTTGCTACATGGCTAATCCGCCACTGCTTTTAGAAACAATGTTTTCAGTTAGTTATGTATGGAATTACTTATTTAACACTCGGTGTGAAAACTACAAAAAGCTATTTATTCAATAAGGAACAAAATGTCTCGCAATACCGCGAAGTCGCCTAACTCCGTTGTATGTCACTTATTATAAAAATTGAAGATACCTAATATTTTTCCTTGCTTTATATGTTGTTGCATAATATTATACTTATGCCTGAAACAATATAGATAGCAAAGTTAAAACTAATATTATACAGTGGTAAAATCTCTGTAAGTTTTTGTAATCGTAAATATTTAGGGGTCTTGTAAGTCAACAGTGAATAAGTTACTTCTAGGCAAGCGTGACCGTCGACCTGTCGATCACATCAAGGCTTATCATCAGGTGATATAGTGGTCAAGCGCGAGTCTATTAAATCTGTCTGTTTACCAAAACTTTCACAATAGAAATCTACCCATAGCCTTTTTTATTCCGAAAAAGTACTCGATAGCCTAGGGAGCCGAAGCAGCGGGAAAACCCTAAACGGACAATTCCTAACATCAATTGACTAATACAGAATACTTCAAGAACGGTTACACCCTCTACCTCAACTCCGGTTTGAGCTCATCTCGCAACCACTACGGGCAGCGTGTGATCACTCGCGAGGCAGACTTGGTGACGGCGCACGAGTTCGGCCACAACTGGGGCTCGGAGCACGACCCCGACGTGGCGGAGTGCTCCCCTGCGGCCAGCCAGGGAGGCTCGTATCTTATGTACACGTACAGCGTTAGCGGGTACGATGTTAACAATAAGGTGAGTTGCTGTTTTGGGTACTGTTTTATGAAATGCGTATTTCAAATGATTTTACTGTAATGAGCTGCTGGTCCTCAACTGCTTAAATTTTAAGGCTGGTTCTCAACTGTTTAAATTTTAAGCCTACAAGTTTAACGTAAAAAGGTACGGGCCTTTGCTAGATGGCGCTGAACTCAACATTTTTAATTTGTGATTCTTCTTCCTGCCCTTGTCCCGTGTTATTTGGGGTCGGCGTAACACGTTTTTTTCTTCCATTCTGCCCTGTCACTCGTCATGCTATCACTAACTTCCTTTTCTTCAATCCATCCATCCTTTCTTTGGTCTCCCTCTCCCTCTCCATCCATCCACATGTAAACTCAAAATTTTAATTGGTAATTATTTTATAATAATTCTTAAGTATGGTTAGCACTATTCATAAAAGTTCTTACTTTATTTTTATTTTATTTTTAAACTAGAAACAAAATAAACTAAATTGGTTGAGTTCAGCGCCATTTAGCGAGAAAACGGCTACGGTTGGTACTCGATCAGACTATATTTAAATACAAAATTAAGATGTGTATGTGATACATAAGAATATCGCTCGTAGTTATATCTTCTAACGTCCCTGAAACCTGTTAAAAATAGTGACAATAATAGCGCTTTTCGGTTTAGTATCATCCCAAAATTATAATATTTTTAATATCACCAATCTCATGTTTCTTTTGCACAGCGATTCTCGCCGTGTAGTCTCCGGTCAATTCGCAAGGTTCTACAGGCGAAGTCTGGTCGATGCTTCTCTGAACCCGAAGAGAGCTTCTGTGGAAATCTACGCGTTGAGGGCGGGGAAGAATGCGATGCTGGCTTACTTGGTAATTTCATACTTGTCTTTAGATTCCCAAGTTTTTCAACATATTTTGTGAAAAGAAAGGTTTATCCTGATGTAGTATTTTTCAATAGATGCACGTTACGTTCTGGGTTATAGAGACATATTCTAAGATGCAGTAAAAATGTGATTATTCTTTTTATCTTTTGTTCCAGGCACCGAAGACAATGATATGTGCTGCGACAAAAACTGTAAACTAAGGAAAAATCAAGGGGCCGTGTGCAGGTAGTCTAGCGTTTTAAAACTCGTTCAGAAGTGGTTTCAAAATTTCGTTATAATATAATCGCGTCAGAAGACCTAATGCGTGTTTTTAAAAGTATTCGATCGTGTTAAGGTAAACGTTCGCTGATGTAAAATCGTATGGAAAAAAGAGGTTTATTATTATTGTCACTTGACGTCGGTTATTCAGTTTTAGTATAAATTGTATAGCCAATGCGTGTGCGGTTCAGAATATAAACCACACGTTAGAGTTCCCCAAGTGCCCATACATCTGCACTTTGGAGGCCTTAATGAGTGCCGTCGATGCTGCAGTTAACGCAACCACTGGGCCCAAAATATTTAAGGAGTTCCACCGATTAGAAAAAAGTATAAACTGACATGTGTATTAGGCCGGGTTCCCACTATGTCGTAACGGTTAATTTATCGTCGGACGACTTTCGTCTCTAGCTGTGCCCATTATAACAACAGTTCGTCGTGGCCACGACAGATAGTCGCAACAACGCAACATGATTAACCGTCACGGCGCAAATGATGTGTCTACTGTCGTTCTAGCTGTTCCCACTATCATGACAATCTGTTGTCACCGCAAAAAAGTCGTAGATGACAGTAAATCGTGTCTTCTTTTATGTGAACACCTCCATTTAAATATATAAGCCACGATATTTTAAACTACACGATTATCTAACGTCACGACAAAGTGGGAACGTGGCCTTACGCGATCATTTAAAAACTCGGACTAAAACCACTGTTGTTGCAGTGATAAAAACTCTCCGTGTTGCGCGGGGTGTGTGTTTGCACCGCCTGGAGTTGTTTGTCGCGAGGCTGCGCACTCAGCTTGCGAGGGCGAGGCCACCTGCAACGGAGCCTCCGCTGACTGTCCAAAGGTAGAATTATTTCTTATATCGTCTTTACTAAAACTATATACCTTTGCTTCAAATTCGCTTTAAGTCAAATCTTTATTGCTGAACACAATACAATAAATCAATACATTTCTGGATGTGGTGTGAGTGTACATTAATGTGTCTCACAGATATATAGAATCGAATTTGATTGTATATTTCTAGGCCCCTGCTATAGCGGATGAACATGAATGTGCGGAGCGCGGTCGATGTCGCAACGGGACGTGTGTGCCTTACTGTGAGACACAGGGCATGCATAGCTGTATGTGTGATATTGGTAAGTAAGAATTAGCTCTGAACTCTTTTTTATACGGATTTCATGAATCTTGAAAAATAATAATGAATCTTAAATAATAGAAATACGTAGGCTGGGTTTTACTAGAGGCTCGCCCCGGTTTTGCACGGGTAATAGAGCATATTATAATATCTAATTTTTTCTCTTCACTCTGTCTATTGGTGAAAACCGTATGAAAAGCCGTTCAGTAGTCTCTAAGTTTATCACGAACAGACAGACAGACGCGGGGTTTTGTTTTATAACATGTCATATCATTATACAATGCGTTCCAAATAAGAATAGGATCGATTGACAGGTAGTGACGTCACGTCATACTGTCAAATCGAAGAATTATTATGGTGAGCAAAACAAGAAAATTTTAAAATTTAATTTATTTACGAACTGTGAACGAAAATAGTTTAATCAGAATCCAGTTCTTCAATTTCGCTCATCTCTGAGTTCTTCAATTTTGCCCAATTTCTTGCGATTTGACAGCATGACGTGACGTCACAACATGGCGTCATTCCTATTCTTATTTGGAACGCATTGTACTTTATATCATTATGCCCTTTAAAAGTTTAATAAATAGTCTAGCACATAGTAAGCTTGCGTCATCATCTCCCTAGCCTTTTCCCAACTAGCTTGGGGTCGGCTTTCAGTCTAACCAGATGCGACGAACGACTGCCCATCAGACCGCCACAACCCAGTTACTCACGATACTCCTTGGCTATCCATGGAGTACCGTGCTGCCCAGTAACTAAGCCTGACCATAAGTCTATACTGATGGTCAGGCTTTCTGGTGTCTGACTACCTGTAATGACTGTCAAAGATCTACGAATGACAACTGAAACCAACGGCTTTACGTGCTTTTGGAAAGCACGGGATGTCGGTAATAAACTTATAATAATAATAATTTCTCTGGAGCCCTGACCGCCGGTAGCTTGGACCCTGTTCCCGATACCGGTGGGGTCTATGTTTTATATTTTTTTTTAATATATGTTTTAAGAAATATTTAAAAATGTACAAAATATGTATATAAAATAAATAAAGGAAATAATAATAATATTTATTTCACCAAAACTTACTACGAATTACATAAACTTAGAGGCTAATACTTAAACTAATTACATAGGAACATCTGTAACCGAACTAGGACGAGTCCTGTATCTCGGTATACAGCGCCACACACTCGAATCAACAAACACCAATTATTTGTTCAAAGTATATATAAATTAAAAATTCACAATGGTACTTGTCCGATTTCGTAGCCGTAACCTCATGTATGAGGGGCCATTGGGCCACGTGATGGCCCAATGGCACTACATAGTCAGCTTGTGTAATCTTTAAAAATACATTTCCTTATTTCCCTATGTCGCTCGTAACGTAACTTAAATGTTGCGGTTTGCAGTTGCGGACGCATGTAAACGCTGCTGTCGTAAGAGTCTAAACAAGACTTGTTTCCCGGTGGCTCATAACGACATACTGCCTGATGGAACTCCGTGCATTCAAGGATTCTGTAATAAGGTGAGACAAAACAAGCTATTTGACTTCACTTTCATATCCAAAATAACTTAAAGTGCGTTTTTTCATCACTGAAGTTCATGAGAGTAAAGGAGCTGCTATCACTGATTCCATTTTATATTACTCCTCACACCTAAATGGTCTCATCTAGCAGTGGAGGACCAGTGGTAAAGGCCAGAACTTACGAGTTGTAGGTCGTGGGTTCAAACCCAGCCAGGCGTATTACTTGGTGTAATTTATTTAATTATCATTGCCTTCAAAACGAGTCAAGACATCCTGAAGAAACAGGCATGTCCTAGTACCAAAAATTCGACCTTGTGACAGCCACCAACACGCACTGGGCCCGTGTGGATGAGTCCCAGCAGTGGGAACATTATAAGACTTGATTGATGATAGAGTAAGTAAGTTACTTCGAGGCAAGCGTGCTCCATCGTCGGCCACATTATCGCTTACCATCAAGTACTCAAGCGCGAGCCTATCCATAATAATAATAAAATATATATATATTTTTATTTATTATTATTACACTATATTCCTCACACACACATCCATGTTTTAAAACTTATAGAAACTAAAAAAAAAATGTTCGTCACAGGGTGTTTGTGAGAAAACGATACAAGACGTTGTGGAACGTTTCTGGGACATAATAGAAGACATCAACATAAACAACGTGCTGGGCTTCCTTCGCGACAACATAGTGGGCGTCGTTGTGTTAGTCACCGCCTTCATTTGGATACCTGCTAGTTGCGTGGTAAGTGTTGGAATAACTCAATCGGCACAATTGGTGCAGTGGCTGAGTGATTAGCCCCCATTCATTACATAGCGAGTGTCCTCCCTTTAGTTGTTAATACCTCTACGGTCCTCCGGACTAAGGCCCCTCGCCCACGGCGACTTTTTATAGCGATGCTGTAGCGCGTTCGCATCGATACAGTCGCGATGCTGTAGCGCGTTGGCATCTTTTCTATAGCGCTTGCAAATGCGACTAACGCGCCTTAGTAGCGATGCTGTCGCACGCTTACGAAACGCGCGACAGCATTGCTACAAAAGTCGTCGTGGGCTTTTTTTTTTTTTAGGTGGGAAAATCATCTTATAACAAATCCCGCCCTTGGGCGGAGCGCGAGATAGTGTCATGGATGACTTTTACTGACTAAAAACCCACTCCTGTTCCTTCTTTGCCTTCGTCCCAGGGCCCCGGGTATCACTTTCACACTACCCGTGGCCCCAGTAGGCTTCGACCCTGTTAGGCTGGGCTAGTCGTCGTGGGCTAAGGAGCCTAAGCGTTTCACCTCGTGGTTTATTCCGCGTACATTGAAGGATTGGAACAATTTGCCTGCAGCGGTCTTCCCGTCCGATTATATTTTAGGTGTCTTCAAGGCTAGAGTGAATAGTTTCTTAATAAACTAGTGCGATTCACCATCAACGATTGCATCACTGCTTACCATCTGATGGGATTGCAGTCTAACACTAGGGTATATAGTTAAAAAAAAAGCTGTCGCACGTTCTCAGGAGCGTACACGATTGCGCGCTCGACTGATGAGTGACGAGCACTGAACGCGTGGTCATTCTCGTCCCGTTTCAACATCTTCACAAGCGCCCTCTTTCGCGTACGATTACTGTACAATACGTTACAATTAAGAATAGGATCGATTGTCATTTTGTGACGTCACGTCATACTGTCAAATCGCAAGAAATTGGGCAATATTGAAGAACTCAGTGATGACCAAAATTAAAGAATTTAATTCTGATAAATAAATTAAATTTTAAAAAAAATCTTGTTTTGCTCACCATAATAATTCTTCGATTTAACAGTATGACGTGACGTCACAACATGGCTATCGATCCTATTCATATTTGGAACGCATTGTATTATGTACGAAAGAGCGACAATGTAAAGCCTGCTATTGGATACTGGAAGTAAAGCCTGCTATTGGACATTGTGTGGTCTACAAGTAGTAGTTCCGGGTTTGGGTGTCCAGTGTATGAGTTTACATGTTTGTGAACGCACCCACGATAAAGGAGTAATTCTTAGTGTGGGGCAACGTAGAAAAAAAGAAAGAAAGAGGTCTGTCTTTGAAACTTAATTTTTTCATTATGGCAATAAAAGTAAATATTTAAGTACATATTTTCTGAGGCTTCTAAATGACTGTCAGGAGGTTCTGTATTCTAATTGTATCAGAGAGAGAAAAAAAAAAACAAGAGATGTTACGGAGGTTCGATTCCGTTTCCGAAAGTTCGAAACTTCCGATGGATTTTGCACCTTCGATTCCAAATTCGGTTCCGATAAAGTTTAATAGGAAGTTATATCGGTACATACAAGTTTATGCTGGTCGCGCGCGGAGCCTCCTTCCCCCTGTGCCTTCAGTCTTCACTTGTTGTTTTATTTCGTATTTAGAAAATTGTAACTTCGTTCTTCATTTTTAATCATCCGAGTTTTTTATCAGTTTTAGTATTTTCATTTGACGCTTCTATCCCCGCCTCCGATTTTGGTTCCAGTTCCGACAAGCCAAATTTAAAAACTCCCCCTTCTGAATTCGGTTCCGATATAACCGCTTCTGTTACATCTCTAGTTGAAAAATTTAAATTAAAAACATATGAGTGTAACTGCTATTTATTCTTTTTTATTCAATGTATTTTAGATCAGCTACGTGGATCGTCGTCGTCAGCGACAACATCAAAAGTTTTTGGACTGGGAGCGCCAACACGATCTCATCCATCCCTCATCGCCACGGAAAATTATACACACAAGGTAAAAAAAATAAAGTCACATAAGCGAAAAATGAAAAAGATAGTTGAAATATCGCGTGACATCACATTTACGTAAAAAAAATGTACCACTTTTTACCTAGAAGTGACGTAACGTGCCCTCTCCTGAATTTTGACGAGTTTTAGTTTTGTAAATTTAGATTGATTTGCTAAAGCAAAAGTTGCGTGTCTAATCACGGATCAAATAAAATTGATATTTTCTATCCAGCAAAAAGCTCTTTTCTATTGCTAATCCAAGCTTCTAATAGCATTTCCTGTTCGTACAAGTCTCGGTGATGAAAATATAGATTATAATAAAAAAAAAATCTGAATATTTTCGCTTTAGTTGCATTATTTTGTTTTCCAGGCTACCGAAACAGAAGCCTCCCGGCATGAAGACCAACATTCAAGGCACAAGTCAACTCTAGATGTAGGAAGTTACCATTTCCAAATAAATATAAGTGATAATACAAATGTATAGGTTTATTTGATACTTTAAGATTTCACAGACTCTTCTCTTGTTTTTACACACTATTGTCTACATTTCTTTTACTACTGCTTTCGCAGGAAAAAGCAGTTCTATTGTACTGATTTTATTCATATTAATTTTTCCATAAGTGTACATAAATAAATAAATAAGTATACTAAAGAAACAACACATTTTTTTATTAATATTTTATTTCTTGTTCATATAAATAGCGTGCATAAACGTTAAATGATTATTCAAGCTATAACATTAAATAATTCATAAATAATGCCTATCGGCTAAATATAGAGAGTGCTTATCAGGTAATGTAACAAATACATAATCTTGCGTAATTGTAGCTTATATTTCTACCCGACAGCGGTAAAGCTGGGTTATGTGTTTATAAGAATTGTACGACACAACTTCTAGGCTCCATCGATATAAATTAAGCTATTCGCGTGTAAAAATATTATTCAGGGCGTAAACGTTCAACGTTCTTGATTTGATCCTTCCTGAGTTCTTCAAGTTGCATAATATCCTGTTTTCGTGTTTTACGAATTTAGTCGAGGGGACTTATGTGTCGTACTGCATGGTTGTTTAGTTTAGTGCTGTGGAGGTGAGTAGAGCTACGCCCCTCTCGTAGAAGGCGTGTGGTTCTTGTCCGGGTGCGATGGGCAGGCGGACGGTGAAGAGCAACTCTGAGCGAGCGCTGTTCAAGTACACTGGTAGAGTCAGGGTTTGGCCGCCTGTTGCTGTTTCCGGACCACTGTGGAAAAGGTTTTATTATTGGTTACATGAAAATGTACACAAAAATCTGTTTTAGGAAGTCGCCTTTCTAAAGCTTTTACTGAGCTAGGTAGGTAGAGTGCCATCTTCTATTTTGCATGTGGAAACAATTTATATGGTACGATTTAGTTATATAGCAATAACAGTACCATAGTCAAAAGCAGTCCGTGGTTAGATGATGGAAGTAATTTGTGGCTTTAATAAAATTTTATTGTATGCTGCAGCCACAGGTGAGAAACTTGCAACCGGTAAATGAGTCTTAATTCGTGCCCACTAATGACATTACAATACTACAGTCTGTCAACAACTAGGGCTTATCATAAAAAATAAACAGTATGTCTATACGTGAGGACTTGTAATTGGCTTTCCAATGATTATGGTTTCTTTTTTTGTCTGGTTTTATTAGCTGTAAGTCCTCCATGTACTAAATAAATAAATAAATATTTACCGTATCCAAGTAAGCACAGTAAGAGGCAAGTCCACCATGATAGTATTGGTCAGTAGAAGTCGGTTGCCTTTCACAGTAGCGCCCTGCAACTTGAGCCCAGTCACCGAGAACGACCATTCAGTCTGAGCATTCTCTGTAGGAGTGCCCGGGTCGGGGATGGTCACCTAGAAAGACAAAAAATCGCATGTGCTGTCATAAATCGCTTAGGGGAAGATTAAAGAAGATTGTGAAAAACATGACATGGCTAAAAACGAGAGTAAATAAGTACTGAGCTGACAACTAAATTGAATGCATGAATAATAATTGTAGTAATTCTTCTTCTCAGTCGGTACACTCTTGCCAGAGTGGTCGTGGTCATCACTGTGAATCACGATGAGTGATCATCCTGGTAATACGGCGCCATTCATCGCGGACTGCAGCTTTCCGGGTACATTCATAAACCGAGCACTTAGTTGCGGCCTTGGATCTGGTCTGTCGATCTCATTGGTGATCTACCACGTGGCCTGGTACCCTCAACTTTGCCCTGCACTACGAGATGCTTTATGGAGTCATTACCACGACGAGATACATGGCCGAAGAAGGTCAAAATGACCGCACTGTGGATGATAGGCGCTGTCTGATGCCGAGTTCTTTTAATATGGAATCATTTGTACGAAACTCTGTCCAAGACACTCCCAGCATCCGTCTCCAACGCGTCAATTTTCTTCTTCTCGGTTTCACGAAGAGTCCATGTCCATGATTGTAGTAATATGTGCATACAAATAATAAGAATCGGTGGAGTAGTTACCTGCAGATGAAGTTCTTCAAGCGACCAAGAGTTGGCTTGAGCGACGCACTGCCGAGTAGCGGTAATGTACGCCTCGGGATTCAAAAGACCACCGAGCCACACTGGGATACTCTGTAAAAACGAAATTATAATTAAAAAAATAATAGATACTGACTGTAGATTGATTTGTTTTTTAACTATAGTTGTTTGTGTTTGTTTGTTAACGAGTTGATTGGACAATTTTGTCAATCTCTGTCTATCATCCTTCCTATTTGAGAAACCGGAAACAAGCTGCAGAATTTTAAAATTCTATACATTTTTCTATCTTAGTTTGCTACTGTTGCTAAGTCGCATATTATGCAGTGGTTTGGTAATCAAATTAGCTTCACTCGCATAAGTCTAAAACTCACCTGCAGCCTCTTGGCGCCCATGGCGGCGACGGCTTCGGACACGGCGGCGAGCTGCGTGACGCGGTGCGCGAAGTCTCCCACCCACTGCTGCACCGTGCAGCCGCGGGCCACCGCGTAGCGCCGCCAGCTGGATGGGAGCATACCGCGCACTAGAGACTCACCTGCAGCCTCTTGGCGCCCATGGCGGCGACGGCTTCGGACACGGCGGCGAGCTGCGTGACGCGGTGCGCGAAGTCTCCCACCCACTGCTGCACCGTGCAGCCGCGGGCCACCGCGTAGCGCCGCCAGCTGGATGGGAGCATACCGCGCACTAGAGACTCACCTGCAGCCTCTTGGCGCCCATGGCGGCGACGGCTTCGGACACGGCGGCGAGCTGCGTGACGCGGTGCGCGAAGTCTCCCACCCACTGCTGCACCGTGCAGCCGCGGGCCACCGCGTAGCGCCGCCAGCTGGATGGGAGCATACCGCGCACTAGAGACTCACCTGCAGCCTCTTGGCGCCCATGGCGGCGACGGCTTCGGACACGGCGGCGAGCTGCGTGACGCGGTGCGCGAAGTCTCCCACCCACTGCTGCACCGTGCAGCCGCGGGCCACCGCGTAGCGCCGCCAGCTGGATGGGAGCATACCGCGCACTAGAGACTCACCTGCAGCCTCTTGGCGCCCATGGCGGCGACGGCTTCGGACACGGCGGCGAGCTGCGTGACGCGGTGCGCGAAGTCTCCCACCCACTGCTGCACCGTGCAGCCGCGGGCCACCGCGTAGCGCCGCCAGCTGGATGGGAGCATACCGCGCACTAGAGACTCACCTGCAGCCTCTTGGCGCCCATGGCGGCGACGGCTTCGGACACGGCGGCGAGCTGCGTGACGCGGTGCGCGAAGTCTCCCACCCACTGCTGCACCGTGCAGCCGCGGGCCACCGCGTAGCGCCGCCAGCTGGATGGGAGCATACCGCGCACTAGAGACTCACCTGCAGCCTCTTGGCGCCCATGGCGGCGACGGCTTCGGACACGGCGGCGAGCTGCGTGACGCGGTGCGCGAAGTCTCCCACCCACTGCTGCACCGTGCAGCCGCGGGCCACCGCGTAGCGCCGCCAGCTGGATGGGAGCATACCGCGCACTAGAGACTCACCTGCAGCCTCTTGGCGCCCATGGCGGCGACGGCTTCGGACACGGCGGCGAGCTGCGTGACGCGGTGCGCGAAGTCTCCCACCCACTGCTGCACCGTGCAGCCGCGGGCCACCGCGTAGCGCCGCCAGCTGGATGGGAGCATACCGCGCACTAGAGACTCACCTGCAGCCTCTTGGCGCCCATGGCGGCGACGGCTTCGGACACGGCGGCGAGCTGCGTGACGCGGTGCGCGAAGTCTCCCACCCACTGCTGCACCGTGCAGCCGCGGGCCACCGCGTAGCGCCGCCAGCTGGATGGGAGCATACCGCGCACTAGGGACCCCACCATGGCTCGCGTCTCGTTGGTTTGTTTCATCTCGCCCTGTTACAAAAGTTAACTTGAAATTTTATCGATCGCAGCTCATCAGGTGAAATTGAGGTCAAGAACAGGCTCAGCCTGCTTTTTAAATATCAAGAAAAAGTAAAATTCAGTTTGAATCAAAAGCAACATGTTGAGAAGTGTACCTGACAGATAGAAAGCACGTTGCGCAGATCGTGTAGCACCTGCTGCAGCAGCGAGGCGCCGGCCGCCACCTCGCGTTCGAAGAACCGATACAACGGGTCTTTGATGTTCTCCACGGTACGACGCAATGTCTGCAATAAAACAAATCGAATGCGATCATCATTTTCCTATCCGTATCCCAGGAGAAAATAAAAATTCAAACTCGGGCTTGACCGCTATCACACCTGATGATAAGCGATGATGCGATCGACGATGCAGCACGCTTGCCTAGAAGTAACCATTCACTCTTGCCTTAAAGACCCCTAGATTGTAGCTATCAGGAAACACTCTGCAAGATTATGGAGCGTGTATTGAACTCGCGCCTCATGGCATACCTGGGAGGTAACGATCTCCTCAGTGACCGACAGTACGGGTTTCGCCACAATCGGTCTACTGGGGACCTACTAGTGTATACCACTCACATGTGGGGCGAGACCCTCAAGAAGAATGGAGAAGCGATTGCTGTCTCCTCAGATGTCTCGAAGGCCTTCGACAGGGTATGGCACGCCAGCCTTTTGGGTAAGATTCCAGCGGACGGTATTTCCACTGGTCTGATTAACTAGGTAAAAGACTTCCTGAGTGAATGACGACTAATGCCGGAGTTCTTCAGGGGTCAGTTCTCTCTGCAACTCATTTTCTGCTTTTTATTAACGATGTGCTGATGTCTGGTATGGGTATGCAGATGATAGCACAGTTGTAGAGAGATACCTGCCAGGTGCTCGGGCTAGTAAGGAGCTAATCCGCTCCGAACGAGAGGCTATGGTAGAGCGTACGAATGTCTCACTTCAGGCAGTCTCCAAGTGAGGCGAAACAAATCTGGTAGGATTCAACGCCGCCAAAACACAAGCGTGTCTGTTCACCGCCAAAAGGAGCCCGTTCACCTTGGCTCCCTGGAGTGCACCGACCGCCTTCAGCTCTTGGGAGTTGAAATTTCCTCAGACCTCAATTTTGGGCGGTTCATTGAGTCCAAAGCCAAGGTAGCTGCTAGAAAACTAGGCGTTCTTGCAAAGGTCCGACGGTATTTCACACCGGGACAGCTTCTAATATTATACAAAGCACAGGTCCGATCGTGTGTGGAGTACTGCAGTCACATATGGGCTGGTGCTGCAAAATGCCACCTGGCAGCTTTGGACTCAGTGGAAAGGCGTGCGAAGAAGCTAATTTCTAAAATTTCTGCACATAAATGATCTGCTTAAGCCCGGTACCTTTGGGTATGCAGACGACAGCACTGTTGCTGAGAGTTACATATCCAGCGCGCAGGCTAGTGGGTCACAGATCCAGTCTCTCCGAGAGGCTATGGTCGAGCGCTTGAGCTTGTCCTTGGAGGCAGTCTCTGAATGGGGCGATGCCAATTTGGTCAAGTTCAATGCTGCTAAAACCCAGGCGTGTCTATTTTCCGCTAAAAGGAGCCAATTCAGCCCTGCTCCAACTTTCCGGGGCGTAACCGTGCCAATAACCGACCATCTTGATCTCCTTGGTGTTACGCTAACGTCAACACTCAACTTTGGGCCATACATCGAAGCAAAGGCTCAACTGGCAGCAAAAAAGCTGGGAATCCTCGCGAAGGTCAGACAGTACTTCACGCCGGAACAGCTGCTCAAACTTTATCAAGCGCAAGTTCGATCGTGTATGGAGTACTGCTCTCATCTTTGGGACGGATCTGCCCGATACCAGCTTGATGCACTTGAGGCAATTGAGAGGCGAGCCAAGAGGATCATTGGCAATGATGCACTCGTTGAGTCGAGGCTTCAAAGTCTTGAGCATCGACGCAGAGTTGCTAGCCTGTCGGTTTTCTACCGGTTGCATTTCGGGGAGTGTGCGTCGGAATTGCATAACCTAATTCCGCCTAGCCCGTTCCATCATCGGACCACCAGGCGTACGGCAATGCGCCACCGGTACATGGTGGACATCCCACCTATACGCACAAAACGTTTTGCGAACACATTCATAGTGCGTACAGCTAAGGAGTGGAATTCCTTGCCGGAATCTGTTTTTCCTGATGGCTACAACCCGGGAATCTTTAAGTCAAGAGTGAATAGGTTACTTCTAGGTAAGCGCGTTCCATCGTCGACCGCATCGTCGCTTTCCATCAGGTGAGTTAGCGGTCAAGCGCGAACCTATCAAGAATAAAAAAAAAAAAAAAATTGGGTATCCAGATTTGGTTAAGTCTATTTGGCTAATCTACAAAGCCTCGAGCACAGGCACAGGGTAGCCAGCCCATCGGTAT
This sequence comes from Mythimna impura, assembly GCA_905147345.3. NCBI lineage: Eukaryota > Metazoa > Arthropoda > Insecta > Lepidoptera > Noctuidae > Mythimna > Mythimna impura. The sequence goes on along the minus strand of LR990356.1, from coordinate 17,138,141 downwards.
TTTACAGTTTGCATTTTGGAGAGTGTGCGCGGGAATTGCATGACTTGATTCCGCCATCTCCTTTCTACCATCGGACAACGCGAAGTACGGCGAGTATCCACCCTTACGTTGTTGAAACTTCAACGGTCCGGACTAAGCGTTTCGCTTCGTCTTTTATACCGCATACATCGAAGGACTGGAATGTTTTGCCTGCTCCTGTCTTCCCATCCAACTATAATTTAGGTGTCTTCAAGGCTAGAGTGAATAGGCTCTTAATAAATTAGTGCGCCTCACCATCAATGATTGCATCACTGCTTACCATCAGGTGGGATCGCAGTCAAGCACTGGTTTATATCAATTAAATACAATAAGTTCATTTATGGCCAGTGTTATGAATATCTAGTAAAACAGCTTGATCCTTTTGGATTACTTATAACAAATTGCAATATTAATATACTTATTTTTTCTGCAGATTACTAATTAATCTCACTTTTTTGGTCTTTAAATTTATCAATCATCTTGAAGAGAAGTTCTTATGCAATTTTGTTACTGTTTTCTATATGGCATCGATAGGTCTTTCAAACGAATAGAACAATTTCGATGATATCTCACACACAATTTGTTTTTGTTTTTATTTAAATTTAAAGGTAAGAAACGCTTTTTTCATACATAAACTTACTACTATAATATATTTTGGTTTTATTCATTAATTGTTAAATAAACATGCATCGCATATTATTTTCATGAATAATCAAAAGTATCAACTCCGTTTAAGCAGCGTACAGTCAGGGTGAACCGCTTCAGATTTTTTTAAATTTCACCTCCTTTTTGTTGTGCCATCTTTCGATAGCCAAACTCTAGTTCTAGTATTCGTATATCCCCATCTCTAAGTCCTTTTTCATTAAAAATGGAAAAATAATAACAAAAAGTTAGTAGTTTCAAGTCATGCAAGTTTTAACTTACCGGTAGCTCTTGCGGCAACAGTTGAAGCCAGGTGGAGGCAGTTGAATGTAATGTTTTCATCCAAGCTGGTCTTCCGTCGACCATCGAATCTGGAACTTTAAAGTTTTGTAACAAGTTTTATTTGAGAATTTGTTAGTAAGTTAATATATTTGAACTCTATTTGATCCAATTTAAATACAGTTGTTAGAACGATTGTACCCATCTTTTATACAATTCATATATAATTTCTTCAAAAAACTGTTTTAACGCAATCTGTAAAGATAGCGCTCAGCAAACAGATGGCTTTAAAAACAGTTTTTTGAAGAATTTCGTTTAATGACGGTATTGAATTAAAGGTACGAGATGGTCGTCGAAAATTATTATTATACCTAACCTATACTGTCCCATGCTGGTTTTCAGAGAAAGATCACTTTTTAACCGACTTCAAAAAGGAGGAGGTTCTGTTCGGCTGAATGTATTTTTTTTAGTGTTATTTTTTTAGCAGTATGAAATATTGTATTAAAATAAACATAGGAAAAAATAACCAATTGCGGTTGTAATAAATAGATGTCAATATAAGACATCAACCTTTAGAAAGACAGCAACACCAAGCGAACTTTGTAAAACTCGAAGAAAATATTATCATGACCGATTCATCCGTAAAAATGCTGGCGTGACGATTTTAACTAGCTTTCTGATACATTGGCCGGAGAAGACCACATAATATATAGGGTGACTGGTAATTAGTGACCAATACTTAAACACGTGATTGTACTCATAATTACAAACAACTATCCCAAAGAAACTTTTTTTATATACTCACTAGTTTGTAGGTACATTCACTGATTAGGTACGTACACCTAAGGGTTTGCAAGCTGCGCGGGTGTTCTATCACTATTGTAGGTACGGCGGCGTCACGTGGCTAACAGCTGAGCGGTCGCCGGTCGCAGGCGTGCGCAAGTATTTAAACAGCTGTTTTATTATTGTGATAAAACTAATGAGAATATAAGTTTCTATAAAAGTTTTTTTGGGAAAGTTGTTTGTAATTATGAGTACAATCATGTGTTTAAATATCGGTCACTAATTAATTGCCAGTCACCCTATAGATATGGGGGACATATTTACCTAGAAGTGGGAAGAAATTAATCGATTTAAGGATTATATAATGTGCAATACCTGCAACCACATCATGATCAGCAGAGGCTGCGTTGTATGCTAACTCCTCTTCATCTTCCAATTGTTGCATCTTCAGAAGCTTAGACACCAAGTCACTGCCTTGGTTGGTAAGCAGCACCTGTATAAAACAATGAAATTTTAGTAGCACATAGCACAACCTCGGACTCTTCTAAAGCTTTTTTTTTGAAGTGTGATATCATCCAATAGAAATCATTACTCATTGTATCCCATCGCTCTAGGGTGCAGCAAGAGGGCGTGTCAGATTTTAACTGACTAAAACCACACCTGTGTCCTTCAGTTGCCCTTTGTGTTCCAGGACCACGGCTTCCCTTACAGAAATTCCCCATGGCTCTGGCGGGCATCGGCCCTACTGAACGGCTGGACGGCGAACTACCCATTGCTATTCGTCTGCAAAGCCGCGCTTACGATGACTGGGGACGATCCCCAGTCACCGTAGGCGCGGGTCTGCGACTGCCAACGTCCGGAGCGATTCCTGAGGGGTGAGGAAGTCCGTTCCTTTACATTTCCTTTGCTAACTAATCAATTTTACACGAAACCATTAGAAGTTTCAGTCTATTGATTAAACCCATGATAGTACTACATAAAAAAAGAAAGAAAGAAAAGAAAGAAAAAACGTTTATTCGTGACTCACACAATCGTATAAACTAAAGATACACAATAAAAAAAAAAGAAAGGTATAATCAGTGCGAGACCAAAAAGGCACCTAACTCAGCATATGCTGCGTTATTTTAAAACGATAAATAACGCAGCGCTGGTATTCTGTTAGGGCCCACTATGATGTCACGAACACACTTACGGACGTTAAGTAGTCTATCGAAATAAAATATAAATAATGAAGAGATAAATAAAATTCGTGAATTTATATTTATGTGTGTAATGTAAATTTTAAACAATTATATTTAAAAATAGTGCTTATAAGAATAAATAATAAACCATCGACCGACGCCTGACGCTCCAACATATATCATTTGTCATTACCATAGACAAACGGAGGAACGCGAGCGTACAGTGAATCAACTGTCAAAAGGTGTGTAGGTAAATACCTAGGATTATTACGTATATATATTTTAAAAGTGATTCGGGTGTATCTAAAATGTTACTGTGTTTAATCTCCTTATTGCAATTAATAGGTTACCTTCTCAGCGTTGTTGGGTAGACCGAGCCAAGATGGCGTCTGCCTGTCAGATAGATCCTCGATCCATTTCAAGAAGTGATCGCGACGGTTACCGTCTGGCATCGTGATGTGACGTTGATTACCACTTGCCTGTAGAAACAAAAAATGTTAATGCCTTGGCGTTTTTAACCACTTGAGCACCTATCTCCTAATACCAAATAAAAAAAAAAACAAGGTATTTTGAACCTACTGCGTATGAACTTACGGTGTTCAGCTGACATTTAGAGCGTTGTTGTCTCTTATGAATCTAGGTGAATCTTTCAGGGGCTAAACGTTTATTAACCAACTTCAAAAAGGGGGAGGTTCTATGTTCGGCTGAATGTATGTTTATTTTAGAGATAAATCTAAAGACCTCTCATAAATATCGTTTTTGACTTTTGATTTGAATCCAAAATCTCTCATAAATATCGTTTTTGACTTTTGATTTGAATCCAAAATACAGACAAATATTTCACATGTAACTCTGTCTGTTTGAAAACCGATTTTGATGAAATTCAAAACATTCACTTGAGCGAAGCCACTGGGAGAAGCTAGTAAACATTACAAATAAGATAAAGAAATACACACCCCATCAACATTAGCAACAAGAGCGAAGTCTGCTTCAAATGACTTCGGAGTGAAGAGTTTGCACAAGAACGAGTGCAGCAGTCGCTGATCGAATGAGTTGTCGATCTTGCCTCCGTAGATACATTGGGAGAGCAGGGTCACCAGCGCCTCCCATGGCACCTTCTCCGGCGGCAGGTTGGTGCGGCCCTGGTAAAGAGATAATTTACTCATAAGCATAATAAGACATTCATTACATTTCGTTACATAGCCATAGTAAAGTCGATCTTGGCTAGGGCGCTGTCTCCACGAGCGAGAGAATCGCGGCGATATTATTCGTCGTGCCACGTATTTCTATACACTCTCTATGGAACCGTCTCCACACGGCGATATTATCGCCGCGATGCGACGACGAGTGGCAACGAGCGCGCGAAACGTCATTACATCGTCGCTAGCCCGCCGCGACTAGCAGCGGACCCGGCGCTCTCGCGACGACTCTCTCGTCTGGCACGTAACTGAATTCTTTCTTTCGCAACGCGTCGTCAAGGAAACGCGGCGATACCGTTACGAGTCGCCGCGGAAACGCTGCGATTCCGTTACGACTCGCGACGATACGCGGCGGAATTATCGCTCGTTCGTGGAGATTATCCGACGATATAAGGGCGGACTCGTCGCGATTCTCTCGCTCGTGGAGACAGCCCCTAGGAGATCTCCCACTAACTCAAGTTACAAGTGAGAAGCGTCTGTATCGAGAGCTTCACGAGATGCTGCCAAATGACACATTGCAAGAGGTTTCTCGAAGGAAATTAGAGCATTTTCAATACTTTGCCCCACACTAGGAATTACTCCTGTATCGTGGGTGCGTTCACAAATATGCAAACCCAGATACCCAGACACATAGCCCTGGAACAGCTATTTGTAGGCCATACAAATATTTGATGCATGCGGGAATCGAATCCAAAACATAAATTAAAAATAAATAAATATCATCAATCTACCTAAACATAAAATTTCATTGAACATGCACTCACCATGGCCGTAGCATCGATCCAAGTATCAAGAGTATCGCAAGCGACCCTCAGGTCCGACTCATTGAACTCGTAGTACTTCGCCCATCCGAGCGGTACGTAGCGGAGACGCTCTTGGACAATACCGTGGAACCAAGCCAGGAGGAAGTATAGCCTTGCGCGTTCCGATGGTTGCTTCATCATGCGCGCTGCGGGGACCTGTGAAATATTGTTTTCATTCAGTCGTATTTCTTCCTATTCTTTTTGGGTAGGAAATCATCAAATAACTCGCGCTCTGGGTGGAGCATAGAAAAGTGTGGAACTTTTCTATCTAATTAGCCCATTATATCCCACAACTGGGCGAATGCTTCCCGCTCTCTTTTTGACCCACGTGTGTCCTCGGCCATTGCAACACTTTTACTGACTAAAATTCCACCGTGTTCCACTGTTCTGGCAATTTATTGCACCCTGATGAAATCTTTTACAAAAAAATACAATTACTGTTAGTGACTGGGATGGGTAGGAAGATAACACCTATCATTGCCTTCATAAACACTTTATATACACTAAGGTCAATACGAACTTAGACTATAGTAGATATTCGCTTTCAATAGCTACTCACCGTAGCAAACGTCCTGAGCAAGTTAGCTCTGATACCAGGTGGAGGCTCGAACACCAGCACTCGGCCAGCCCTCAGCAAGTTGACGGGCAGCTTGGGGCTGATCTCCGTGGTCAGGAACAGACGGAAGTTCGGGTGTGGCTGCAGGGAGTGCAGCTTCTTCTCTAACTGGACTAACCAGACGGGCGCTAGATGCACGTTCTTCAGCATTACCCAGCTGGAATGGAAGTTTCTGATGTAGTTTCGATGTTATTTCCTCACCACAATAATGCCAAATTATTTAACTCTAGGTCCTACAATCCTTCGTTGCGTTCGGAATTCAATATAACGCCCGAGACATAAGACACTGCTTTATCCCTTAAATAAAATGTTACTTCGAAGGCCTTACCGTCCAGTCTTGCACGCAGTGTTGATGGCTCGCTCAGCTTGGTTGAAACCTTCAGCGGAACCAATAGCTATGCTTGAAAGTGGTTTGTTCAACTCAGTTGCCATATCATCCACGCGACCTGGTGAGTATTCAAGAACATGTTTACTAAAATAAAATCACACTATAGTATTATAAAGGTGAAAGTTTGTAAGTGTGTGTATGTTTGCTTCTTCTCGTTCGAATGGGTAAACGGATTTCAATGAATCTTAGTAAACGGGTAGAACATATCCTGGAATAGCACATAGGATACTTTTCATTTCGGGAATATGTTCCTTTGGGATAATTTTCTACTTCAAATGCGAAGCCGCTGGCAAAAGCTAGCCCTATATTTCCACTTACCGCTAGCATCGTATCCGGGCACGGAGCACAGAAGCGCGGGCGTAGTGGCGTTAAGCTGGTTCTCAGTGATGGACGACAAGTCCAGCTCAGTTTCGGCCTTAGCCATGTATCCTGCACCTAACACTGCCGTCACCAACTGAGTTGCTGCTGCGATGACGCGGTCCGGACGGAATGCCTGGCGAAAATGGTTTGTTAAAAGGGCTAGGTAGTTATTTGTTTTTAAGAGTAAAAATGGTTCAGGTTTTGTATTTTGAGAAAGCTGGAAAAATTAGAAAAACGGGACTGGGGGACTATAAAGAAAGATAGAAGCCAAAGATAAAGATAAGACAGAGCATTACGTGGCATAAGTAATTAGTAAACACCGTTACCTGTATAAGTAAGAGTCGGTACATAGCGAGTGTGTGCGGCGCGGGCGGCGCGGCGGCGTCCCCGTCCCACAGCGTGGGCACGCACTGCTCGGGCGCCGCCTGCGACAGCCACGCCGCCAGCTCGGGCAGCTCGCCCACCTTGTCCAGCAGGCGCCGGAAGTGGGGCAGTCTGGGAACCAAACAACGTCCATACTCATATTATAAATGTGAAAGTAACTCTGTCTCTCTGTTTGTTACTCTTTCACGGTTAAACTACTGAACCAATTTTCATGAAATTTGGTATGCAGGAAGCTTGAACTCCAACGATGGGCAAAGGCTACTTTTTATCTGTCTTCGACTTCGCGTCCGCAATATCCAACATTCATACGGACGAAGCCGTTAGCAGATGATACCCTCGGGCGCCCCGGGGGTATTATTATTACGTCATTGCGCGTTTTTACGTAAATCACCAAAAAAATAAAATAATAATAAAAAAAACTTTTTCTGGATTTTTCTAGGAAAAACAAATATATAGAAACCAAAATTTTTGGCTAAAAAAATCGTACAAACGTGTGTACAAAACGACAATTAAGAGTTTTTCAAGGTCATTCAAGTTGTACAGACGTATGTACAATCGGCGCTCGAGGAGTTAACCCATATTGTGACATACACGTCGGCGTTGAAACAATGTAATGAGTTTTAGAAAAAACACTTTTTTAGGAAGAATAATTGATGTAGATTCATTTATGACGCAAATGTACAAATACTAAAATCACATACAAATTGAATGAAAATTGCAGCAAACAACAAATTGTACATTCACACCTATTTAGTGCTTATACCATAACACATTGCTGCATCGCCATCTATATTATTCTAGTTCTTACTAATAAACCATGCGTTTTTTTGACGAAGACAGCACCATGTTTTAGATGGACTTAATTTTTTCCTCTTCTTATATTTATTATTTTCTAGAAATTGTAAATGATGCAAGTCGGTAAACTGTTTCCATTTCACCTTTGCTCTGATCATAAAACGAAGCTATAATGAAAACGAGAGACTGACAAATGCTCTCGTATAGAAAAAACTTTTAACAATAAGCTTACAAAAAAATCAATCGCCGAGATCGCCGCACTCAATCGCTGCCTGTTTTTTTTTTTAAAATTAAATATTGGTAGAATATTTTTTAACATTACCACTATGGAAGAAGGTAGTATGACTTCACACACTTCAGCTTCACGTGAAACGAAATAATTCTTGCAAACGGAAGTGTAAAGTTCCATAACTTTTGTATTATTGTTAAATATATATTTTTTAAATGAATGTATCTAAATATAAACTTATCCATTACCTGGAGCTGAGTCTTGCAGCGGCATCGTGTTGTTGGTGCGTCAGAGGCTCAAGCGGCGAGGTGGTGGACACGAAGCCCTCCTTGCCTCCGAGGAACACGCCGAAAGACCTCTCCAGCGTGTCTTCAGCTCCTGTGCCCTTCAGATGGATGCGACAGAGGAGAAGCGCGAAGGTCAGGCGGTCCGTGTGCAACATGCCGCGGGCTACACGCTCATATACCACCTTTTGTCATAAGAAAAAAGTCGAAGTTTATTTAGTAATTCAAAATGCAACACTAAGTAACAACTACAAAAGTAACATCATAACAGATCTTATAGAATGAGAGTAAGTAAAATGTTTACAATTATAATTGATAACCAATGAATTTGAGTGTAGAACACACATAAAATGAGCTAAAGATTGTTACAATACACTAACATAACTTGATCCAAATAAATCTGTCAATCCTATTACCTAATAAAATATGACAATTTTGAAAAATGTTTAGAGCAGTTTTAGTTACAAGTCCTTACCGCAAATAGTTCTTCCGTAATAATCTTGAGCCTGGCCGTGTAGTCGGTGATACCACTGAGCATAGGACATACTAGCACAGAGCTGAAGATGTCCAGGAACATCTTCAAAGAGTACTGGTACAGGAAGTGCACTTGGTGGAGGGATTCCATTGTGAAGTAGATGCTGCTGCAGGCCTGGGTAATAAAATGTGAGTTGGTTTTGTGTAGAAAAATATTCTAGCTTCAATAATACAGTATAATTTTAATGCAGTATGGCTATATAGGAATATATGGCAAAAAATCAGGCGCTCTTAGTGTTGTGTGATTCTCGACGCCTCAGATATCTCCAATCCAGTCAGAGCCATCATAGATCTCCTTTATATAGAAACATCGTCATCGCCAATCATACTCTCAAAACTAAAAAATACAACACACCTTAGAATATTACCACCTAAGGATACATATTGAGTATCGAGAGTATTGTCGGTTCAAATATGTTTATGAAAATTGTCTCAAAAAACTCTGCTGCTTAAATGCCAATGCTCTCTTATATAGGCTTAAGCCACTGGAAATTAAATAAAATAATAATAAGAATTACGTTAATTCGTTTTACTTACTTGAGACAGCGGTAAGTACTGTTGGCTAACAGTCTCAATCTCTCCAATAACTTTGTCAGTCTCTTCCACTTTCTGTCCTATGTCATCGGCTTCCTTCTTCAGGGTCTCAAGCGTGGCGATCACCGAGTCATCGTCGAGGATCTTGCCCTTAGCGTCGTTTAGAGCTTGGAGCAACGACTTCTCTAACTGACGGAGACGGAGGTGGAACTCGCCTAAATAAAGAATATTTATGATAGTTAATATATTGCTAGTGTTGTTGCAATTTACTGAAACTTAGCTAAGCAGAAACATTTGCGAGACTTTCGTTTGCGTGAATTTCAGCTCAACTCCAAAGACAACACCTAGCTAGGTATAACATATTGAACAGTGCACTATATAATTAAAGTATTTGAAAACAAGGTGTTTAAAATATACGGTCTTTTCCCTTACATACAACCTTTGTAGCTAAGAGAGAAAAGAGAAAGTATTGAGCAAGTATTCAGTCTCGCTCATTAACCAATAGAAACACAGTGACCTATGTTCCTATTGGTTAATTAATATCCTTGAGCCAAAGTTATACTCCAGGACAAAAGTAGCACCGATTTTCTATAATTTCAAAATTCTACTTTAGTCTTAAAACGTGCCGAACTTTTGCTTTAATGTAGGGTTTGACATGTTCTTTAGCTCCACGGGTAGTGTGAAAGTGAAACCCGGGGCCCTGGAACGAAGGCAAAGAAGGAACAGGAGTGGGTTTTTAGTCAGTAAAAGTCTGACACTATCTCCCGCTCCGCCCAAGAGCGAGATTTGTCATAAGATGATTTTTCCACCTAAAAAAAAAGCTCTAAATTCTCAATTCAGGAATCAGGTGGATCACTATTATAAAGAGGTTCGACTTACGTATTACGAATCCAAAATGTATTAACAGTGATGACGAAGTCAATTTCTTACTTGATGATCATGTTTTCTTTTTTATTATAGATTTAGGTTCAACTTACCTTGCAACTTAAGCAGATCAGATCTCTTGGTATCGATATCAGGTCGCTCAGCCTTGAGCACTCTATGCAAGCACTGCGATTGTAGCGAGGAACGCGTTACGGTGAAGTTGACAAACGTCACTCGAGAACACATGTCCGGAGGGAACTCCACTGTAGGATCCCTAGGAAAAGACGTGAACAGTTGTGAACATTCTTTTGAAGTTTATCTAAATGAGTAAGCTTTTCCAAGGTCAGGAAACTGTGGTTTATGACTATGACTATTATTTAAATTTTTCTCTGTAATTTTTATTGCGTTCGCGATTAAGTTTCCAAATGTTGATGTCTAAATTACATTAAATATTTTGTATATTTACCAAGAGAAGTTGTTTATAGATTATACTGTAGCTATATTTAAACTACAAATAGGTAGAGTTAAGGGCATTCTGAAATCCACTTTATTCACAATGCATAAAGTTCATATTCGTTTAACCAGCTCAGTAGATATGTATCATTATTCACACGCTTATAGATAAGGTAGACACTTACCTGGTGCTAAGGAATATAACGAACGAAGGACTAAGATCAATATCCTGGTCCCCGAGAGTGATGAGCACTCGTCCACCAGTACGACGCAGTTCCCTGTTCAGCACCGGGTTCAGAATCGGGTCGTAGTTCTCTACATCCTAGAAAAACAATTAAATAATGTTTCAGAAACAATTGACGATCAAGACTTGTCATGTCCAGTAACATTGCACACCAGCGCGTAACGTTGCCAGATTGCCGTGACCACTGCCTTGACACTCTTCTTCGTCCAATCGTCTTTCCAGTTTTGCTGAGGTCGGGTCTCCATGTACGTCTGCGCCAAAGTGCTCTGTTCTGGCTTGCCTGAGTAATAATCAGACTCGATTGCTGATCTCTTTCTGCATATTTGAGCACCAGGTGGCGGGTGGTCGTCCTCTTCCTCGCGGTCGGTCGGGGACATTTAGAGAATTTTTGACGTGGTGGTCATCATTTCGTTTATGAATATGATCGTACCATTGCATGCGACTTTCTTTCAGCTTTGCAGCAATCGGCCGTTTAAGGTAGCACCTTGATATTACTGAATAGATTTATCAAAAAACTGGGCAAGTGCGAGTCGGACTCGCGCACTGAGGGTTCCGTACAAACTTATCTATGTAAATAGTTCAATTTCCGAATGGAGTCTCAAAAATTTTCCCGAATCGCAAAAAAGGTTATTTTTTTGTAACGTAACAACAAATTCACTTTTTTCAGATTTATTCCTTTAACTGTGCTATAAATCATTGCTTTATGTCAAATTTCAGGATTTTGGGTCAACGGGAAGTACCCTATGAATTTTGATTCCTTTGAGTGTCGAAATACACGTTTTTTGCGACATAAACGGCCGTATCTTTTTTTTTATTGTTAACTTTGAAGTTTGATTTTTTCACAGCTGCAAGAGACCGCAGATCTGAGTATATGCTTTTAATTTCAACTTGATACCTCCAAGCGTTCCCGAGATAAAGGGTCTTGACAGACAGACCGGCAACAAAGTGGTATAAGGGTTCCATTTTTTCCTTTTGAGGTACGGAACCCTAAAAAATACAAAAGGCGGTCTACATGACAAGTATCAAGTTGTATAATATTGCACGTCATTTTGACTAAGTACAGTCACCTGAATCTTAAGACAACCTAGATTATGACGATAAGATAAACTCCCGGCAGCAGCCGTGCGAAAGCCAAGGATCTTGTATATCCTACCTACGGACTTATAAAAAATATTTTAAAACCAAAATATTTCCTAGAAAATAAAAACCAAAATTCTAAATATAATAATACTCACTTGCACAAGCAGCGGGTTTCCGAAACGCAGAGCAGACTCCAAATTCTTTCTGAACGAGTCGTCGAGGAAGGAAGTCTTGGTGATCTTGCGTTCTTTGAACTCGCGCATTATGAACTCTGTCGCTTGGCCTGACGGATCGATGATCAATGGGTAACGGTTGAAGCGCTAAGGAAAACAATTTAATGTAGAAAACAGTTTTTAAGAACTAGAACAAACTTAAATACTTTGTTGCAGTATTTATCCAAAAATATTTAATGCATTTAAAAAAATATATTTGTTTATATTTTACCACTACACTAAAGATTGAGTATAATCTGTATTGGTGAAATTGCTTACACAAAGTAAGATTTGGAGGAATAGTATTTTTACCAGTTAAAAAGTTCTAGTGCCTTGATTGTTCTAATGTCAGACAGAGATGGAGCTATACAGGACGGATACAATCATTTCTTTTTCGCAACGAAACAATATTGGATGTAATACTTTTTTCCTTTTATCCCTCTCCACAAAATGCTATAAATGATTCTAGTTACTTCTAACTTTAACTAAAATTGAAAGTCTTGTCCTCAAACTGGATTCCATCTTGAATAGTCAGTCACACTGACGGTCTTTTTTGTTGTAATAGCGACTGAGTCGAGTGGAGATCCTTTAAACTGACTTGGAACATGGGCCCAAATGTCAGCAAGCAGTCGCATTTACGGTTAAAAAAATAAACAACTTACCCTAAGCATGATAGCGTTCTCCACACACAGTTCGTCCGTCGGCAATGCGTTGGCCTGCCAACGTAGTCGCTCGTCTGGGTTGCTGAGATACTCGGTGCGAGCTATGTCCGCTCGGTACTTGATATTCGCGGCCGCTAAGTGAGCTGTCCACGTTGTAAACAGGTTTTGACGGTACTGGGGAAGATAAAAATTATTATGAAATTTTGTATTGACACATTTTTAACTTTTCAGTAATTTTTGGAACTATGTCTAAATAGTTGTATGGAGGAACTATTTTTGACTTAGTATCAGCATATACGATATAACTTATCTTCTTCCTGCTCCGGAAATCTTCAAGATTGTTGAAAAGAAATTAAAAAAATAACAAGTAATAAAAAATAAAGTTATTTGAAACGATCAGAATCTTTTCAGAATTACTGTAGTCATGTATTTTTTTGACGAATGGAAGACGATCATGTCAGTATGTCTGGAGTTCTGTGAGATGAGTGTGTGAATTTTGTATATATATATTCTTTTACTAATGTAATTGGCGGATAGCCGTTTTGGTTAAAATACAACCAATAAATATACTGGAACAATTTTGAAATGCTTCTTGTCGTAAAGATACTTTTAATTAATCCGATAGTTACTATATTCTTGACTCTCACCCTTTCTGATATTGGAATACTCACGTGCTGATCGAAGTATCCTCCATAAGCGATGAAGGCAGCTGATAGCAGCACATCTCCGACGATGGTGCTCATTTGAGACCGGAAGGTCTCCGAGCTCGACTCCCAACGTTCTCGCTCGATCACCAAGCTCTTCAGTAAGGCTATGGACCTATCCACCTGTTGTGTAATCGGAATATCATGGTGTATTACTTTAATTAATACATACCTATTAATATTGTAATATGGAAATATTGCAAAACCATTTTTTCTGAATAACCATGGAGTTTCTTGCCGGTTCTTCTCCATAGGAAACAACCAATTGGAACCTTGCACTAGTTTCTGACGTTTCATAATTTGTCATTTTCCTGTATTTATTTTTGTACAATATGTTACACAACAAACTGCTTAACAACAAATGCCACTAAAAAGAAATGTTTTTCTAAAACTGTTTCAAAATTGCTTATTAAATGAAGCAGCTATTATTATTTCAAATGAGAAAGAGTGTGGGCGTGGTGGTCCCACATTTAGTTATCTCATTTATACGCACGTAACCTAAAGGTGGTTTTTTTTTAGGTGGGATATCATCCAATGGCATCTCCCGCCCTTTAGTGTCAGACTTTTACTGACTAAAACCCACTCCTAGTTCCTTCGTTGCCTTTCATTCCAGGGCCGGGTTTTCCTTTCAGAAGCGAACCCATGGCCGCAGTAGGCTTCGACCCTGCTGGGTCTCTACGGAACCTAAAGGCGGTGACTAGTAGTAGGATTTTTTACTGAAATATACAGTAAGAAATAAGTGTATTAATTCGGAAGAGAAACAAAAAATCAGTCTAAATTTTAGGTGAGTTTGTAAGATGGGACTTGGCCATTTAGATTTTAGCACGAAATAAAAAATTGTGTGGTTTTTTTTTACCAAGTAATAGTGTATAATAATGCTGTAATGATGAATTCTGCTACTTTTTTACATTAACACGACTAATTTAACATTTGAAACTAAACGCGAATAGTACATCTAAATGGCATTCATCAACTAGTTGGGGCACTGATAGCTCTTGACCTCAATTAAATTAGTCCTTAGTCAAAAACTTACCTTAGCCTGCACATTCTCCAGATCAGTCTTGATAGCCTGCGCCTGGCTGATGAGCTGCGCGTACTCCTCCTTGTAAGACGCGATCGATTTCTCGAGCTGAGCGATCAACTCGCTCACTTCGTTGCCAGCAGTCACGTTGCTTTGGGCGCGGTTTTCTAGAGCCTGGAGCTCGTTGCGCAGAGGCTCTACTCGTTTTAACATGTCTGCGTATTCGATCTGTGAATATGAGTTAACAAAAAATGAAGATAAAATGGGTTTTTAAACCACTTTAAACAAAAATTACAATTTAAACACACTGAACGATTGATAATTCTGAATTGTGCAGCCAACCGCATATTCATGGTAGCAGTTTTACATTGACAGGACTTTTATGTCGTAGCTGTAAGGGCGATTTTCGTAGTTCAAGTGTTCCTACTGACGTGCCGTTGCTCATATGAAGCTGATGTATGCAAACACGAGACTAAATCGTCTATTCAGTGTTTTTTTATAGTTTTTATCATGTAGAGATCATAAATTAAAATGTATCTTACCTGAGCGATAGCCCATTTGACCATAGGTCCGCAAGCCATACTGGCTCTGTTCACCTTCTCGAAGTTGTAATCAGGGTTGCTCAGGTATCGAGTCCTCATTTTCTCGCGTACGTCATCACTGGTATACACACATTAGTAATTAATATAAAGAATAGTTTCTATAATTATAGATACTTTAACTTTATTACGTGCATCGTGCAATTTCAATGAACCAGACCATCTCAATGAATGACTTTTGACCTTGTACCAGAGAAATTTTGACTTGTATGTACGACACGGTTTGCTTACCGTCGGTCAATTTCATGCATGGTAAAAAAGCTATAAGTTGATATACATATTTTTAGCTCTTTCAAATATAAGACGTTTCACAAAGGATGAGGTACTTCGTTTCATAATTTGTAATGTTTATCCATGAATTTGCTCGACAGTGTAATTTACACAGTAACCGCGTCCAACATGCACATCTTGTTACTCCTGTACCTCACTTCAAATAAAACAAGACGTCACTTACCCACACAGCAAACAAAGATTCTAGAGATAAACACATTGCCTTCCCCTGCTCGAAGGACACATTAGATAGCAAACAAAACAAAATAAACATAATATTAAACAGAAAAATAAAACAAGCAATTTCACCGTCGGCAGTGAGTCTCTTCCTCGGCGGTGGACACGGACATTATTTATTGGCAAATACATTCATGCGTCCTGAATGTCGAGGTAATGTACGAGTATGGTGTAATGTATAACCTCAAGTGTAATTTTGGTGTCGGTCTTCTATCTTATCATACGGTTTAGTATTACTTGTTACGTGTGTAATTAATTAAATTATTGAGAATGGAACGGTCGTTTGTGATTAATATGTCTACTTTTTGTATTAATTTGTTCAAATTACCTAGGTGTTTTTATTAATTGTCTAAAATTGTCAACCTACCACCACATACGTACCCATTACCGATACATGCGCGTGCGTCTTAACATCAACAAAAATGCAGACCAACTGAACATACCATGCGAAAAGCATGCAGCAAGCATCAAAATTTAGCCTAACTTACTATGCAAATTGCACG
This sequence comes from Mythimna impura, assembly GCA_905147345.3. Classification (NCBI taxonomy): domain Eukaryota; kingdom Metazoa; phylum Arthropoda; class Insecta; order Lepidoptera; family Noctuidae; genus Mythimna; species Mythimna impura. Next base: position 17,122,263 of record LR990356.1, on the reverse strand, counting down.
CGATTTTTGCTTACATTGAAAGAAAACTTTCGACATAATGGATTGAAAAAATCGTGTGAAACTAGCATTTGAATACTTCATGATCCAAAGATCAAAATCCTTACATACCACCACCAAACAAAACAGAGGAGACAAGTGGGAGGGGTGGAAAACAAGCGGCGGTGCTCACGTTATGTCCTCGGTGGAGAAATTGGACACGATGCTGTTGATGAAATTCTCTCGCATGATGACGGCACGGATCGCCTTCCAGTCGGTGGCATTCTCGCCGAGGAGGAGGCAGATGGACTCCAGAGCGACCTTCACGAGCGCCGGCGGATTGCCCATAGATCTCACTTCCACCAAATGCTGCTTCTTTATAGATTTCACCGCTGTATTATAAACGGTTCGGCGATATTCGTAGGTATTCGGCGAAGTTCGTAGATATTCGTGGGTGTTCGTCAGCGCCATTGGTGCGTCGCGTCGCGTCCGTCACCAGCACGAAGCGAGAGCGAGAGAGTACAAAAAAGAGAGAAACAAAAAAAGGCATTTAGCTGCTTTCTGTGACACATGCGGCTGGCTTTATTATTTAACGTTGAAATTGTACTGCTACCAGCGCAAGGGCTGAAGAAATTGTTAAAATACTTCTGGCTATTTGTGTCAGATTTGATGCAAAACATTGATAACAATTTCCTACAGCCCCGGATCGCTAAAACGTAAATAAATAAAAGTTTTGTTTTCTGAAAAGAAACGGTTAAGATTCGTAATGTTAAAACAAATGTTAAATGATTCACGACGATGCTTAGCGGGGTTAGTCACGAGTATTCACTGTATATTAGTGTGCCTTACATTACATAGATGCCATTTTACATTACAGTGATCACAGCGTTACGTTTTCTTCTATATTAATAACAACAGTCACATAATGCAAGCGAGCTTAGCTTATTTACAACAACATATTTATCTATAAAATTCATTCATAACAATAAAGAAAAATGTAAGTATAAAGAATTGAATACAATTAAATGTTCTGTTTTGTGTCAAAACTTACAAAAATATATCAAAATTTAATGCATAACATAACAATCAAAATAGTAACAAGGTAGGTAATGTTTTTGCCAATAAATACGACTAGGATATTAGAACTAAGGAACACTAATTGCTATCTAGGATGTTGATCTCTAGAACATTAAATTCATATCAAAATTAAAAGATTTTCTTTTGTAATATCTGTTGAGACAGTATGCCGTTTTACACTCGACATTACACTTGTATCACGCGAAGTTATCAAAGAAAGTACTGAAAGAAAAAGGTGCAATAACATAGAATCATCAAGTTCTTAGAACAGACACTTCTAGACACTACACTCTTTACCCGTAACTGTCCACAGCTATTTGGGTATACAACAACATCTAAAAGAGTGGAAGCGACCATTAGTGCCATACAACAACAAAAACTACGACATGCTATCTCACAGTGTGAATAATTGACAAAACTAACGTGATGTTTTCTGTCTCGAAGTTAACGATGGTTGATATGAAGTTGTCCTTCATGACGACTGATCGGATGCCCTTCCAGGTGTCCCCCTTCTCCCCGAGGAGCGTGCAGATGGACTCGAGCGCCATTTTAACAACGGACGGTGGGTTGGCCATTGACCTCACTTCGACTAGTTGTTGCTTCTTGATCGATCGCACGGCTGTTTTATAGAATTGTCTTCGGGTTTAATACTAAATGTCGTTATAGTCAGACTATTTCAGACCTCATAATTTCTTTTAATTTAAACATGAGAGTTTTTTTTATTCAATAAATAGATTTACAGTTCAAAGGTTTCAATGAAGTCTGAGTGAATGACTATAACGACGCTGCTATAAAGTTAACATAATTGGTTTCTAAATTATGTTTCAAGTGCTAAACTGTTACATATATATTATCTCATTCAGAAACCAACTCATTAATCAAATGAAATATTTATAAAAACATATAACAATAACAACAGAAATAAACGAGGCATCTTTCTTGTGACTGCAAAATTCAAATGTTAGATCAAACTACTGACATGGAAGTTAATCAGTTATGTCAGCAACAAACTATACTACACTAATAATTGCTTGAACAGTGACTAAACAAAGTAACGTCGTGGTATTCATTAACTGGACATACACAAATAACATGAGGAAAGGTATATTGTATCGGTTTTAGTATAAAACCGAATTAATTCGGTTTTGTTTGTAAAAGTTCGTGAAATGGTCATAAAATGTGGGAGCAGGACGGAGAATAAACGAGTCTCGTGTTATCTCGCTCACGCTTTTTATGACCGCGACTGCCATGAACTGGCGTAGCTCCACTTATTCAATATTCTTAGATTTTATGTATCAAAATATTGATTTACTTAAAGTTGGGCCTTCCATTTTAATAGAATTTGGTAGAATTTCAACTAAAACCGGTACATAAATCGATGAATACCACAGAGTCATGCAAGTACAGTAAAGAGTCAAACCATTTTGCGCCTCAATGACGGCGGGCTCCACTTGTGCGAGGTCGGCCATTACATCGCGACGCTTCGCTTCTATCTCCTTCGTTTGTTTCTCTAGAGCGACCTAAATCACAGATTAAAACATTTTGATCATTGTTTTATTGACAAATCAAGATTTTGATGATGGTTAAGGCCACGTTTCAAAAACATATATTGTTTTTGCGTTTATAAAAGTTGTGACTAGCAAGTGGCAACATTTCATATAGTTTGACATTAGTTACTAATGTTTATCGTGAAAATAGTATTGAGATAGACAGCTCATTCCATCCCATAGTATTTTATCTTCAAGGCTAGAGTGAATAGGCTCTTAATAATCCAGTGCGATTCACTATCAACGATTGCATCACTGCTTACCATCAGGTGGGATTGCAGTCAAACACTAGTTAAAAAAAACCGCGGTGTCCTCGTAGGCGATTCAATGCAAAGACGATCGCAAAGCGATGCAATGCGGTTTACGTGAATTCAACGCGAATCGACTTTTTTTACGTGCACGCGTAGTCGCCGCTTCACTCATCTCATCACAAGAGTGAAGAGTTCGCGCGAAAATATCAAACAACCGAACGCATCCGCTTCGCTCGTCGCCGCACCGCACCCACGTGCTATAGGCGGTACAGTAGAATTGTCTGTTACAATCGCGCCCCTTCGCTTCGCAATCGCGTTAAATCGCCTACGTAGAACACCGCGTAAGTGAGATTCTATAACAAATTTTGTGTGTATAGTAAAGATTGAAAAAAGATAATGAAGTACTTTCGTACCTGAATTTCTTGACTTTCAACCTTCTTCTTTTCAGCTTCTTGCTGGTCTTTCACCATCTGACGAAGCTTAGCGTTGGCGGCCTCGTTCTTTTGTTGTAGTTCCTGTAGAGAGTGTTTCAAGACACATTAGCTAAATATTTTTAAATTTTATTTACTGTGTTTAAGATCTGCCATTTTTAATTAGTAAGTATTATTTAAACTTGTTTCCCGTGAGAATATTGTCTCTGCGATGGCAGCCCTTATAGAGAACAGTTGCATATCAAAACCTTCCTCTAAATTAAGATGACAAAAACATTACCATCTTTTTTGGGTCCACCACAGTCGAGTAAACAATACAACCTATTTTAAAAGAATCTGTCATACCTGTGATTTGACAGCGAGACTCTTCTGCATCTCCTCGACCTGTTCCACCGTCTCGGCGATCTTGCCCAGACCGACGTTCAAGTGAAGCTGTTGTTCTTCAAGGTCGGCGCGTTTCTCTGCGTATAGCTTCACCATTTGTTGAATAAAGTCTAGGTAATGTCTGTAATTAAAGGAAGACGATGATGTAATCTTTTTTTGGTACCAAACTTTGCCTACCAGACACAATTAATTACCTATTTTTAAGTTATTTGAAAATCATTGTTTTTTTTACGGTGTCCTGCTGTTTTTTATAAAATCCTGCTTGTTTATATAACATAAAGAAATCCTATCAAAACATGCCACATTTCTGAAAAGAAAACCCGTGGTCCTAGAACGCAAAGGACAACTGAAGGACATAGGTGTGGCTTTAGTTATTAAAAAGTCTGACACGCCCTGTCACTCCACGCTAAAGCAGGAGAAATCATTGGATAATATCCAACAAGAGAGTATCACATACTTTGATAGGTTGTGAGCTGATTTTCTATGCATAATATAATAATATCCAGACAAAACGACAAACGATTTACAAAGCAAAATACTGGAAACCAAGTTACCTGGGCGTAATAGCCATAGTACGGTTAGCCCTCTTGGCCAGACTAGCGTTAGCTCTATGTAAGGTCTGGTGCACGTAGACGCAGGCGTTGACTACGGCCTCGCGGTGTGACGGACGCTCGCCCACTTCTCCGCAAGCTGACGGGAAACCGTCCGGCGGGGAATACTCGGCCGAGTCGAGGTCCATGCGCTGAGTGAATTCTTTGCCGACCTGGGGGAAATAAGTTTGATTAAAATACCTGAAAATAAACTATACGGCGTATTTTGGGTTATTATTTACCCTTCTCTTTTTATTATTTTAAAATTTTTTAGACGAAATTTTTATTTTCTTATATTAAGAAAAAACTATTTTGAAGGTAAAAGTGGCTGTGGCTGTGGAGCAGGACCGGCATTTAGCCAAGCGTTTTTATCAAGGATATAATCTTCCAGTTTATAATACGCTTGCCTACATAGTGTGCGTTTAATGCATGTTTTAAATTTGTACTCATTTAGTTGTAGAATCTCAAATGGTATTTTATTATAAAATTTTACACAGTACCCCATAAAAGAATTATATACTTTAGCCAAGCCAATCTGTATCGAGGTTGATCTAATTTATTCCTAAAATTGTGCCTGTCACTAAGTAAAAAGATGAATATTTTTCCGAACATACATGTTTTCATAAATGTATTGAAAAGGGACCGTCAGGATGTTTATTTCCTTAAATAGTTCCCTAAGAGAATCCCGTCTGCGAAGATTATATATGGCTCTGATAGCTCTTTTCTGCAGAATAAACATATACAACAGCCCGAAATCATATCTATTGGGGAGTTGCCCAAACCAGGCATAACATCCGTCTGGACGGAGGGTCCCCCCCTTTTCAAGAAAGGTATGTGGGACTTTACGCTCTGTTCCGCATACCTGTTCAAATACTAATGAAATTGAAATTGCTAGATATATGTAGGTATTCCAATCACACGACATTCAACTCAATCCTCGATTAAACTCATCCAGCTCCTACCAAACATCGAAACTTCTTCTCTCTTCGCATCACCAAGCCTGAGAGCGTCATAGCTTCCGTTTGTCGATCGCCTCTCAAGAAAAATCTCTTCAACGTTCATTTTTTTTTAGTTTTTAGCAGCCAATGGAGTTAGATAAAATAGTAACTCACTTGGAACAGAGCGCCATCGCTCCAGTCTCCGAACCAGTTGAGCACGCATCTGTTGAAGAGAGCGGGCGACGTGGCGGCGCGGTCCTTCAGGCCCTCCGACGACGGGTTCATTGTGAACACCACGTGCAGGTTGCGCATCACTTGGCCGGTGAACCTGGGAAGCAATAGAGTGAGCTTATGTAACAAATTGACTTATCGAACTTTAACGCATTATTTGTCAATAAACATAATCAGCCTAATACTTTTTCTACTGTTGGGACTTAGGCCTCCTCTCTTGGAGGGCATGGGCAGTAATCCACGTAGGTACAGTGCGCGTTGATGGATGTCATAATTATTTCCTCACTATGTTTTCGGTCACCGTTTTGAGAGCAGTGATGATTAAATAAGTCTGGGTGGGAACCCGCGACGTACAACTCTTAATTCCAGGCTGTTACCATTGGGTCGCGATGACTCTCTAGTGCATTACTAGCTGTCGTTAAACTCAGAGGGGTCAAAATATACCTCAACATCTTATTAAATTCCAGATACTTTAACGATGAAAACAGCAAAGCTTACCATTTGTATAATTCATCGTTGGAATCCAACATCAAGCCTTCTCTCTGGGCGCCTTCTTTGCACTGAGTCATAAGAGCAGCGAATTCATCGCCTTCGAATAGACCAGGAACCTAAAAAAATACAAGTTATTTAATGTAGTCTGAGTTCCCAATAATATTTATCCGCTATTTTGTTCAGGATACTTTTGAAACCATAACTTATATAGCAACATCTAAGAAAAAAAATAAATGGTAGGAGTATTTGTTGGAAGAAATTATTGACAGAACACATTATTATGACAAGGACATCGTGCAATATATATACAATAAGTCAGGAAATATTTTTTGGTGTTAGTCTAATTATCAAATAACAAAGTTACTTCTCCGTTAGCCAGTAAAGTGTTCATCCTCTCGAGGAAGCCGCTGTCAAGCACGTTGGATTCGTCCAAGATGAAGGCCACCTTCTCATCGCGACAGCCCGCTCGGCGGAGCACTGAACGAAGGTCCTCGTCGAAGTCAGCGCCGGTGTATTTGTTGTGCACCTAATAATAAGGAGTGTTACAAAATCTATTAATTAAAATGTTATGGCAGTTGAAAGAGTATTTGCACAATTAGTCCAGGAACCGATTAAATAATAGTGCAAAGTTTTTTTTTTATTGGTATAAACTAGTGCTTGACTGTGATCCCATCTGAGGGTAAGCAGTGATACAATAGTTGATGGTGAGGCGCACTAGTTTATTCACTCTAACCTTGAAGAAATATAAATTATAATTGGACGGGAAGCAGCAGGCAAATTGTTCCAGTCCATGTAATGTAATGGTGCATATCACACTGATATTATAAAGGCAAAATTTGTATGTACTGTAGCGACATCTATGGCGTCACATAAGAACTAATCCTGCATCGCGCAATCAAAGTTCTCCGCGCGATTGGAACATATAGAACAGCCCGAAATCATCGGCCGGGCAGCTGCCCACCAGACATAACATCCCGTCTGATCGGAGGATCCTCCCTTTTCAAAGGAGGTTTGCGGGACTTTACTCTGTTCCGCATACCACCAAAGTACGAATGTGTGTGTGTATGTTTGTCACTCCTTTTATGCTCAAATTACTGTACAGATTTGGATACAATTTGGCATACGGGTAGACCATGTGTAGGAATAGAGCTTTGGATACTATTTATCTCGGAATCGCTCAAATTTCACGCAGACAAAGTTCCTTGACATACGAGTATCATGGTGCTGGTCGTATATAAATGATTGTAATCTAGTAGCAGCAACAAAGATCCTTGATACCTTTAAACAAGTACTTATCTTACCTTAATCTGGAAGATGCTAAGCCCATTCATCCAGGCGACGAAACGACTGAGGGTAGTTTTACCCGCGCCCGACACTCCGATGAGTAGGAGATGTCCTTGAGGCTGTCTGAAGATACGGTCGATACGCAGCACGTGGTCTAATACCTCGTCGAATAGTACCAGAGGCACGTCGAGTTCTTCTTCGTAGAATACCTTAGAAGATAAAGGAGAATAAACACTTCTTCTTTTCGAGTCAATGGTAGACTTCTTAGATTGCATGGGCGCAGTAGGTGGCCACATTAATAGGTACTGATTTCTAAAATATAATAATAATTTTCGCAACCGAATTGCGATCATGGTAGCCAATCTCAACGGAAATCAGCCTGGTATACAGGAGATATTATAGTGATCTTTTATGTGCGCATACACAGGTGTACTCTCTTGTCCTTCACTCTCATAGTTCGATGGGACGGCAATACGACACGACCGGAGAGAGATCAGGACCAACGGTTTTAGATGCTTCCCGAAGCACGGGTGTATCATAACAATTTCCAAACGCCAGGCAGCTACAGAGTAATTTCTAATGGAAGAACCCAATAGCACTTTTTGCCCGACCTATTAGCCGAATCCAAGCTGAGCAGTCGCGCCGGCGACGACGAGACCAACGAGAAAAAGAAGTCATCGTAGTGGGTCAATGAAGCGACGAAGGAAATGTAATTAGTAGTGGTACGAACAGCAGTATTAATTAGGTATTCCTCTCACATTAAAATAGTTTAGAAAACGGGGGTTACCAAAGCTTTCTTCACTCCTCAGTCCAGATAAGAAGGTTGATGATATATAAGTAATGAGGCATTTTGTCCAATGTCCATTTGACTCAATGTTAATAGTTGAATTATTTACGTTTTGAAGTCTAATGTCTAGTACCAGTTTTGTTATCTTATAAAGTATGAAAGAAAATTTTATAAAATGTATTTAGATGGAAATAAATGTTAGAGGATAAGTTACTGTACCTTCAGCCTAGCCTTGACGTATTCCCTCAGTTGGTCTCTAAGTACTGGCACATAGTCCTTGCTGAGCCAGTTACTGTACAGAATAGGACGAGCCAAAGCTTGCTCTCTGTTAATACCTGAAAAATTCAAATACATTAAAGAAAATTCTACCTAAAACCAATAACAATAAGGTTCAATTTGCATATCTATTTACACCTGCTTAAAATTATAAGGTTTAATTTGCAATATTCATTAAAAACGGAAATAGTGCAAACATTTCGTAGGAAAAGCTACTTTAAATTGTAGCTAATGAAGTCCAATTTACGATGAAAAGTTACCTGGGAAGAACATCATAGCGACGTTATCAATGTTCTCATCGGTCCATTGTCTTTCTGTCTCGTCAACCAATCTGTCTTGGAATAGACGGAGGGCTTCGTGCGCCCATAATCTTACTAGGCCTTCGACGTTCAGGTTATCCAGAGGCCTAAAAATAGAGAAACCAAGCGTTATAGCGTGCAATTTAAAGGAGACAATAAATTCTGTGTAGAGGGATTCAATTTTTATTGTCAAATGAACTTATTTGCCCTGTCGACTAAAAGTAAGTTTAAAACAAAAAGCAATGAATGTATGTATGTTAAAACGACGAAATATATATGCTAGTAGCTTGCACTAAAGTGTTCAAGGAGCTAGCATTCTGACATAGCATAGTGACAGTCACGAATCAGAACTTGTTATGGCACACTAGTTGTACACTAGTATTTGCATACTTATGTGCCAATTACAGGCATGTGTATCACCACCTTAACGTCAAGTTAGTGGCAAGTGCAGTGTTAAAGCACGAGCAAGCTTTAGGAATGTAATGCTACATATTCACTAGCCACTGCAAGAAAGTTGAAAAGAGTGACCATAGCCCTAGAACGTAAAGGGCAACTGAAGAACACAGGTGGTTTTAAGTAAGTAAAAGTCTGAAACGCCCTCGTGTTCCACCCTAGAGCGAGAGAGGTCATTAGATGATTTACAACCAAAACCTCAAAAAAGGAAAAACAAGTCATAACTACTCTCTCGTTCTATGTCCGCAATTGCCACGCACGGGGTTTGGCATTCACTATAGTTGTGGAGTCGAAAATAAAGTGTTAAGTAATAAGTACCTAATAGCCTCGCATATACCGCGCACCCATCTGGTCATCTCTCTGGGTGAGTATACGTAATGCGGCTGCATGTCTTGCGTAAACCTCTCCTGCGAGGCGAGATATAGCTTCACCATCGCTTGTGTTAGTGGCTCTGCGTAGCCACGTAATGCTGGCTGCATGCGTAGCATTGCGCGGGTGAATGTGCCGTAGATCTGTGGACAAGATTTATATTAGTTTGTGGAAGAAGAGTTGAGAAGTTACTTTAATTTAGACTTCAGTGTCTTAAATAGCAGTAAATCGGTGATAATAATGAGTCTGATTTGCAGCAACGACTAAAGTACGAGTTAAACTTAATGGCGGTTCGGTAGCGAGTACCACTGCTTACAGCAGATATTTAGGAGTGGGATTCCCTGCTGGAGTCTGTGTTCCCTGATAGCTTTAACTAGGGGGTCTTCAAGTCAAGAATGAATAGGTTACTTCTAGGCAAGCGCGCTTCATAGTGGACCACATCGTCATTTACCATCAGGTGAGATAGAGGTCAAGCGAGACCTTAACAATAATTAAAAAAAAAATATTAAGTTTAAATTAAACTAGAACTACTGTGTATTCGCGTTAAGAAAATAGTGACTCATTTGTCGTGTAGAAAGCCGTGTTCACATTGACTAGTTGCAGTAAACCTATCAGACAGTACGGTCGCGTTTATGTCAATTTTAAAAATGAATCCCTCACCTATTTGTAAAAATGAAAGTGAAAATTCCGTCGATTTTGATTAAATTTTAAAATACTTATTTAATATTATTTTATTTGAAAATACTGTGTGGTAAAACGTGTGCTTTAATATTAATGGTCAAATTTTTATCCCAGTATGAATACGCCTCTAAATTGCAGTTTCACTGATGAGTCACTATTTCCTTAACGCGAATAGACTACAAAAACATGTTCTTTTACTTGTTTTACACGCGAAATAGGGAAAAACCAAAATCTTCAAATTAAGTTGATTATCATATAACTTAAGACGACACGAGATAAACTTCAGTAAGTTTAAACAAACATGAAGGCCACTTCATATCTTTTTTCTTGTTTTGTCTGGTGGTGCAAGAAAAACGGTTTCAATACATTTGTTGACAAGTGAGTGTTTTGTTTACCTGTTCAAGCGACGTTTCTCCGGGGTAGTCGACGTAAATGACTGGCACATGACGTAACAGCCGATGAGACAGTGGCTTACGTCCCGGATCAGTAGGCGGGTTACAGGCTCCAACAAATTGGATGCGCTCCAGGTGTACCCATGAGTGATCTGCGTTAGGAAATGAGCTTTCAATATAATAAAATATATAAATATAATATATAAAATCGGAACTACTACTTGAAATCCTCTCAACCTTAGTTCGGTCTTCGTCATAATTGTTATACAGTATATAGCATATGTTACAGTTTTTACATGAGGAGACATCATATCAATTAAAACATTGTTTAACACAGATTATCGACTTCTGGCTCTGAAGCTAAGATTAAACCAGTTTTATGGATGCCTGAAAGATCTATCCGCATAGCGACCGGCTTAATCGCGTAGATCAAAATAATATACACTGTTTTAAGGCTATCAAGATTGACAGGTTGTCGTCAATCGACCACAATGTAACAGACAATTTAGCGACTAAACGACAAGACAAATAGAAAGTGTTTCAACTTACCGCTAGCTCTGAAGAAGCCCTTGTGTTCGAGTAGTTGTCTCAAGAAGGAAATTACGCGCTGCGTGCCGTATTGATCCATATCCGGTAAGTTGATTTCATCGCAGAACAATACCAGCCATTTTCCGAGCTAAAACAAAACATAATTATTTTATTTAAATATCTCTATTTTAGTTCACAAAGCTCATCACAAGAAAACCAAAGCTCGCTCGACGTAGCCGAATGAGTTGCTATTGTCAGAAGTTTAAAAAAAGGACTTTATTGTGGAAAGCCATGCGGAGGAGTTTTTCGACGCCATATTTAAGATTGTTATTGATTTTTAGTTAGTTTTAAATACTTAAATATATTATAAAAATGTAAATTTTATGTAAATAATAGTGTAAAATAGATTAATATTTTAGATCGATTGATTTTGTAGGTAGTGACATTTTATAAGCAAAACAAAAGACTAGAGGAAAAATAGAAATGTATTTTTACCTGTACTGGAGCCAATACAACGCCGTTAGGAGTCTTCCTGTACTCGCAGTAATGGTCGAAGGTCTTCAACAGTAGTTCAGGAGTGGTGGCAGACGAGAAGTTAAGGCCGACTACCTCCATGTCAGGCAGGGCGCGCAGAGCAGAGAATAGCGTCATGGTCTTACCGGAACCGGGCGGACCGCACAGGACTGTTTCAAAGAAAAAAAGATATTATTGATCTCCAAATTAAGGGGTACCTAAAGAGCAGCAAAGAGCAGTTAAAGAACTTCAAGGTTATGTTTTCTGGTTTAAGTATGTAGTGTGTTGTTAAATGAGAACTGATACCTGCTGAGGAAGGAGGCAGGCACAACTGTAAGGAGATGTCCAAGCAAAAGATTAAAAAGCAGGGAGATTTCGCATAAGTCACAGACTCTGGCGCAAGGAGAATACTATGGTGCTTTAGTATTTAGAGTCCCTTTACGCCTTCCTTTTACGAACACTACTTCCACATGCTTCACATTGATGAATGGATATTTGAAAATCATCTAAAAATAATAACAATAACTAGTTTATCAAAAAAGTCTAATTATACGAACCTAAAGGTTTGTGCTCCGCCAGCCAGGTATACAGGAGCGCTTCGTGACGAACCGTATCAAGAGTAGGTACCACGACATCTGGCGCGGCCACCTTATGTGTCTCCACCTCAATCTGAGGCACCTTTGCTGACCATGGCACCCATTCGCCGGTTATACATACCTAAGAAAAGTCGATATAGAGTTTTATTTTTGTCACTTGTCTGTGTATACGAAATTATTATTGCGGAATACTGACAAATTAGAGCGGTTTCTAGTCTATATCCGAATATTAATTATGAAGATTACTTCATTTAATATTGAAATGAAAACCATTTTTTTTATGCAAATCATTCCAGTTTTTCACACAAAACTAGGGTAAAAGAAATCTGGACAATTTACTTACTTCAAAATCGATAATATGTTGATTTGCACCACAGTTAGGCAGTAGCATAGTGCTGGCAGACCTGATGAAGTCCCCGAGTTCATTGCGATCCTAAAACAAAACATTAGCACTACATTAATTCCATGAACCAACAGGCTATACTCAAATGCGTAAAACCAACGAATACATAGGCGGTTATAAATCAGCAGTGTTTTTTACCTTAAGTTTAGCATCTCCAGCGAATGACCACAGCAGAGAGTACACGAGCCACTTGGGCACGTACGCTTCTAGTTGTTCATTCGTAATTGGGAAGTCTGGGTGTTGGCGGTTGTAGCCAAGGATGTTCCTAGAAGAAAAACAAAATGTAATAAACCGACGTAGGAGGAATAGAACAAGGAAGGTAGAGTATATTTACCTAGAGTTTCATGAAAAAAGTAACATCGAGTCGATAATAACTCCTCTGAAATCCCGGAATCATAAACATGACTAAATCCAATAATATAAAATATAAAAATCATCATTTCAGCCGAAAGACGTCCACTGTTGGACATAGGCCTCCCTCAAGTGTCGCCACAACGACCGATCCTGTACGTCTCGCATCCAGCGCATTCCTGCGACTCTCACCAGGTCGTCGGTCCACCTTGTGGGAGGCCTTCCAACGCTGCGTTAAAATAATTATTATGTAGAAACTCCGTTCTTTGGTAATAAAACAGCTGATAGTTTTAACATGTCATTTTTAATACAAAGCATTTCGAAATTCTGCGAAATTTTTATATAAAACGAGTCAGGCGTACTTTGAAGATTGACAGGGCAGAATGGAAGAAAAAAACGTGTTACGCTGATCCCAAGTAACATGGGTCAAGGGCAGGAAGAAGATGATGAATATTTTAGATATTACTCTAGTACTACTACTCTCATTGAATTGCAGTACTGATGTCTAAAAATTTAACACTGGTAAAGTCCAAGATTTAATTAGCGATCTAAGTAAATCAGACAAAATGTAATGTTAACAGATCTATTTCGGTACCGTCATTAAACTGAATAATTTTTTTTCTCCGTTCATATAAGTAATTTAAGGTCACTAGTTCACCACTTACCTAACACCGCGGTTAAGCATAGAATGCAGCGACGAAAGCGCTCTATGACGCGTAAAGTCCATGATATGGTCCAGACTGACGGCGCGTTCGAGGCATTTCACTACCAAGCCGTCACCGAAGAAAAGAGGCTGCAGGATGGATGCAACATCCCGTTGTGTCTGTAGAGATGAAAACATAGGTACATTAATATTATAAAGGCGACAGTTTGTGTGTGTGTGTGTAGGTCTGTTTGTTACTTCTCCACGCTCGAATGGCTGATCGGATTTAGATGAAACTTGGTACACGAGTAGACCATGTCTTGGAATAGCACATAGGATACATTTTTATACCGAGAGTATGTTCCTGTGGGACAATTTTCTGCTTTCACGCGGGCGAAATCGCGGGCAATGCTAGTATTCAATAAAAAAAAAAATGTTTTAAATGAAACTGCACATAATCTCTACATAGTTTAAAACAAAAACGCTTTCCGCGCCTGTCTATTTATTCGCTAACTCCTAAACCACGCAACGGATATTGATACGTTTGTCACTAATAGAAAGAGTAACAAACGAGAAAGGTTTGTGTATATAATTTGCACTCGAGCGAAACCGGGGCGGGTCACTAGTATGATGTTTAACCTTTTGACGTGCGTAATTAGAGACACAATAGTAAGACAATGGCTTGCGGGCGCCGGCTACCGCCTGAGCGTTAATTAATTAAATGAGAATATCACTATTTATACGTTGTTTTAAACGTAATCTAGTGTACAAATATGTACAGACGGTCAAAATATTAGAAATTAAAACTTAGTCGTTCCGAACTATTCGCATACTCGTAAAAATACGTAATACGCATTCGCTGTATGTTCGAAGTTCGGAGCGGTAAACATATTTCGGTGGTACTGTATGCCGATTGATGATGATGAAGATTCCTTGTATTGTCTTGAAGCAGACTACAATAAACAATACGGTATTTTTCGTTGCTAGGTTTTTGAGACAGAAATGTTTGTCTCAAAAACTTCTACTTACTTGCAAAGCAGGAGACAAGATATTCTCTGTAGGGTTTTGATCACCACCAGAGGGAGCAGCCATGACGATGCTGAACGAGTCTTCTTCTCCATCTTCGAGAGGGATGTTCCTCAATCTAAAATTGAAGAAATTAATGTAGTAACAATAGAATACTAATCTGATAAAGCTAATGATTAAAAAAAAAAAACATTAAACAGGCAATTGAGATGAATAAAAGATACAAACAAGCAATGATAGATGGGCTGAGGTATTGTTTGAAAGAGTTACCGCCTTGAAGTTAGCGGTCCTGGAACGCAAAGAGCAACGGAACACGGATGGTTTTTAGTCGCTCCCTTGGCTCCACTCCGACCAGGAAGTTATTTGATGATTTCTGATATCGAAAGAAAAAAAAAACAAAGATGGATGGTGTAAGTTGGTACATACCTCATAAGATAGTTTTCGAAGATCATTTCGGTAGTGAGGACATCTTGTGAGAACCAGACCATACCACAACGGGACACAGTGGCGAGGGTAGCGTACTTTAGATCTTGTACCTAAAATAACACAATAAGATTTAACATGTTAAACAATGAAGCTTTCTATAACCATATAGTTGTTATATGGTTATAGAAAGCTTCATTGTTTAACAATATAACATAACATTTTTAAGTAACAGAGAGTTTATTTGAGTCTGTTTCGTTCAGAGGTTCATCTTAACCTAATTCATTTACGATTTCAATAACCAAGTTGATTTTCTAGAAATTAAGGCTCACGCGTGTCCTGCGTGGGCGATTCAATACGATAACGATCACGAAGCGAAGCAGCGCGAATGAAACAAAAGGCGACTTCAAGCGCACGTAGTACCAAACCACCGTATCGCGTTGAATCCGCGTAAACCGCATCGGAGGACGTCACGTGATACTTTTAGAAGTGGCTAAAAGTGTTAGAAGATAGAGACAATTGGTAAATCAAACTGCAAAACGAATTGCCAAACGTACCTCAAACATAACTCGAACATTAGGAGGCAATGACAAACGCTCGCCGTTGGGCAATGTGAGCAGCTTGTTATCATCAAGCACTGAGTTCAAGTTCTCAACCCATTCGGGATCCACGTCACCGTCGAATATGATCCATTGACGCTTGTTGATTTCACCGCGGACGTTGTCGATGATTTTCCTGTAGAATAAATAATACGTGAAACGTAATTGACAGCTTAGGAAGTTCATAAGGCTGAGGACTGAGAGATTGTTCGAAAGATTAACAGCTGTGGCCGTGGTATCTAATAAATTCTGTTCTCTCAGAAAAGCAATATATTTTGTTTTACTTTAGTAATCGACTTTCCAATTGGTTATGGTTACGTTTGTTATCAAGTGGTAATAGTTTAAAAACCCTATCCAACAATCTGTAAAGAGTATGTTTAAAAAAAAAAAAGCTGTCCTGGTCTAGGTGCTTGTGTATGTGACTTTACTTGTGAGTGAATGCACCCACGATACAGGAGTGATTCTTAAAGTGGGGCAAAATTTTTAATTTAAAAAAATATGAAGATTTCAGTTTCACAGCCAAGTAAATAATATCTCTGATTATCTTTAAAATTTATCTTACCTGAGAATATGAGTGAAGAGACCATCGGTCCATTCACGGGTGTTGGGATCCAGTACACCATACAGTGTTTCCTTAGACATCGCCTTCGGGTCGATGACGTGAGCCACACCTTCCACGCCTTCAAATCTGTACAAATCAAAATAACGTTATTCAAAATGGAATAACACAAGGAAAGAATAACTTCTGCGGCACATTTCCGGGTCTTTGTTTCTCTGAAATCAGCATCACAGGTGCTGGTCGACATTTTTTTTCAGTTTCTGAGCTTTTCTCAACTTCTTCGAGAGTTCAGAACATATGTTAAGATTAATTGTACTACTAGCACTATTGAACGATCGACCAATGTAATAGAATTAGTAACCAAGCTTTTGTAGGAATCTTACCTCTCTAAAGCCTTCAGTAGTACGCGCCATGCAGTAGATTTACCGCTTCCAGATGGTCCGACCATCATGAGACCATGGTTCAACTTGCAGATTTGGTATAATTGAAGGACCTGTACACATTTATATAAATCAGCTTTATATTGTAGTACTAAGGCTCATTATCCTTTATTAGACTTGGATAATGAATCCTACAGACAGCTGCATCAATTAGGTACCCCTCTCGCATTAAAATACATTAGAAAAGGGGGTAGTCAGTTGATGACGCTGTCAATTTGTGTACATCCATTTTAGCACAAAAGAATAAGATTGAATAAAACAGGACATTTCAAGTTGTTTTAAAAGTCAATAAAACACATAATAACGAAATACAAAAGAAGAAAGATTCGCTTATATAGGAAGCTAAAGAGATTGCGATACAAAATAAGGGGTTTGACGAAGTTAAGTCCAAAGTTGTGACTCTAGAACTTACTAAGAGCTTTCGAGTATTTCAGTAGTGAGTTGCAATGAGCGTTCTTAAATCATACCTACTGATGGCGAGTACGCAATCAAAGATTTAGTAAATGCGTATCTACAAACTTTTAAATTATCATTTATTGTCGCTTTCAAATACGATATGAAATCATCAAAGATTCTTTCGTAGCGCCGCAGCGTTGTATTACTTCTTATGTAAAAGCCAAAACGCTTGATTTTGTATGCGTATAATGGGTACAGGACTGCATAATCATTTTCACGGTGCAGGTTGAGCATTACTGCTCCATAGATAAAATAATAACAACAAAATACTAGTCATAGCGAAACTGTAAAGTAGAAACTAAGAAAATATCCAGACAGTGACGTGTTTGACCAGGTGTAGTGGTGTGTAAGCTTAGAATGAAGTATAAGTTGTCATATTTGAGTGGTGTCTGAAAAACCACAGAATTGGTAACAAATGGAGTATTAATGAGGTTGAATTTCAATGAATGGCGTCCTTCGACAAAAAGAAGACTCCCATCGCTTTGCTTGTGTAAAAATTTATTTATTAGCAAAGGCCATTTAATTGAATTTAGGATTTATTTTCACATGTTAGATGGATTATTCTACATTTCTTGTTGGCTTGTATTAAACATTGAAAAAAGACAGCAGATGTACTCCATTTATTACCAACCCACGTGTTAAAAAATCACGCACATGAACAACAATGTAAAGACACAGAGAGCACACCCACACCGACGGTCACTGACCTTCTCGATCCACGTGCTGTGCTGCGCGCGCGACGATGCACTGCGCCTCTACGTGCCGTTAGCGGGTTAGCATGGAAACGCATATGCATTCACACTCACGTACTACCGTATTATGGTAGAATAATAGGTAATATGGGTATGGGGAGGCTGCTTTTTAGTTACATCAACAATGTCAGAAAAAAAGTGATTTTTTGCCTGACAGTAAGGCACATCTTAATTAAAGAAACAAATGATGATAGTTTGAGTTTTTATAAAAAGCAGCCTCAATGTAAATAAAATGGATAAAGCAAAATGTTAAATTGTTATGATTATTGTCGCATGAAATATATTAATCAATAGATTATTATAAATATTTATGTTTAATATTCTTGACACACCATCACCTTTTTGGTTGAGATGATTTATATATTAATTATGGATGTTGTTATATGTTATATAATAAATCAAACGATGTGCATATACAATGGACCTGGTATTCAAACAAATTGACTGTGCAGTCAATGAAATGAATGTCATTAATTAATTCCTTAACCAGTTAATTTATTGGGCTTATTCACCGGTAATTTCTAGCTCAAGTAGTAGAGAAATAAAGTACCTTGTCCATCCAGGTAGAGCCTTGTTCGTCGCCTTCTCCACAAACCAAGAATTCTTCGGCGCATACAGCACGGATTTCGTTCTTCAATCCTGTTGGGAAAGTGTCAATCTGTACCTTAAGCATTGATAACCTGTTACCTCTTCACAGGTGACAGCGACAGCGAACGTCATTGCCGTGGCCGAATACTGTGGCCCAGTAAAGAAGTTAATTTGGAACAAAAAAACTATTTTGATGGCCAAAATAGTTTTTTCGCTACAAAGAAGTATTGCTAAAATTATGGTTTAATAGTGTAGTGGCATCTTTGGCGTCACATAACAACTAATCCTGCATCGCGAAATTAAAGTTTTCCTCGCGATTTGAACATATAGTATCTATTTATACACTGAAGTGGCGTTACGTTTCTTCCATTACACCTATATCATTTTACCTAATACAGACCATATATATTTTGCTTCAAAATACATCTGCTTGTCATCGGTTGTTATAACTCACATCATGTGACATGTCCGAAAGAGATTGTTTAATTTATTGTAAGCCAGCATCGACTATAGTTTGAATAGAAATATACAGAATTCTAACAAAACTTACCAGTCATCTCCGCCCTAGTATACCCAACATTGGGGAACACATCGTTCAGCAATGAGAACAGCAGCGGTATATCCTCAGCCACCAGCTTAGGCACCATAGTCTCACACACAGACTGAATCAAGATGTCTTGTTCGGGAAGCGACTCGGCGATCGATGCCTCGTCGGGTACTTCCGTACTGCGTTCAATTAGGTTCTCCTATAATACAAAGGGTTAAGTAAATTATTTAAAACAGTTAAAAGCAGAGATTCCCAACCTTTTTCTTGTGCTAGTGTACTTTGTGTTACAAGAGCTATTGTATACCCTTATTACAATGAAGATAAAGAAAACCAACTGGCAGTACTTAATAGCATGTTTTTATTTTATTTTAATCAATAGTCTTTGAACCATGCTATTGGACACAAACATCCAAATTATGTAACACAAATTGCAGTGCAATCCGAAATATTTTAAAGGAAATTCACAATCCAGTGACTAAAATATTTATCTATTGAAATAAAGCACTATTCAACATCATTACATGTTGAATTGTCAAAATGAATGTCATTGGAATTGTAATCGTTGTATGCAAGTACCCTGATGCAGTTTTCTACTTTCAGACCCCAGGTTGGGAAACCCTGAAGCGGTAAGGCAGTTGATAGGTTTTTATTAAGCATATGTATATAATACGTTTCGAAAGAAGGTAGAGATAAATATCGAGACACAACAGTGAAATAAGGCAGTTGACTACTTTTAAACATACGAAGGAATTTAATTTTTAATTCACAAAAAGCTGTAGAAAGCATTCGATAGTTATAAACGATAAATCAAATAAAAATCGTAAATATAAAATACTTCATGCGAAACCGAAATTTTTATAAACAGCGAGTTTTTGAGATGGATGCAGTACACATTTTTTGTAAAATAATCGACAACTATTTGCGCGCTAGCAAAGTTTCTTTAACAAAATATTCAATTTTCCGTTTTGGTTCTGCACAAAAGCTTACAGAAGTTTTCCTGCAGTTCCATTTCAATAACTTATTGTTTTCAGCGCAAGACTGACTCATATTAGCAGTCTGTAAAAAAACTGTAATCTTTTCTTTTAAAAAAAGTCAACTACCATATTTATTGGTATTTTTAGCTTACCATATTATGAAAAGATTTTTCTACTTTCTGTTTGTTCCGGGCATAAACATACAAAACATGTTACAATTTTATTTCACAAAAATCGGAACCCATCCCAATTTCAGCATGTTCAAACTTTCACTGTCGATGCAGTATCTGCTTAAGTGGCTTGTTTGCGTAGCCAGCGGCCATTGCTGTGACCAGAGAGTCATGTCTAGTTTTTAGGGTTCCGTACCTCAAAAGGAAAAAAAAAAAACGGAACCCTTATAGTATCACTTTGTTGTCCATCTGTCTGTCTGTTTGTCAAGATCCTTTATCTTGAGAACGCGTGGAGGTATCGAGTTGAAATTAAAACCGTATACTCAAGTCTGCGGTCCCTTGAAGCTGGGAAAAAATCAAACTTTTAAGTTTACGAAAAAGATACGGCCGTTTATGTCACAAAAAACGTATATTTCGACACTCTCGAGGGAATGAAAATTTATAGGGTACTTCCCGTTGAATCAGAATCGAATTTGCCGAATGAAATTTGGCATAAAGCAAGGTACAAGGTCTTATAGCACAGGTACTTATAGAAATAAATCTGAAAACTGTAAAATTTTGTTACGTCATAACAAAAAAAAAATTACGGTTCAGAAAAGTCTTCGAGACTCCATTGGAGAATTGAACTATTTACATAGGTACTATAGTTTGCACGGAACCCTCAGAGCGCAAGTCCGACTCGCACTTGGCCGGTTTTTTCGTCTGAGTTTGCAGCCATCACAGCAAGTTAAAAAGGTTAAATGAAGAGAATATATTGTCTCAGTAATGCACGCTGGCTACGCAGATTACCAAGCTATGGGAGGCGATGTGATGATGCCAAAATATTAAAGTATTACATACCTTGATCTTCTGAATACGATCACGCTTGACATTACCAGCAGACACGAGCACAGACTTGAGGGCTCGCAGTCCGAAGTCGTAATGCGACTGGTTGGACAACTGTTCGTCACATAGTCTGTAAGATATACGAATTGTGGTTTAGTACCGCAATTTTACTTAAACTGAGTAGCGACAAAATTTCGTATCGTTGTACCTAAGTTATGTTCATAAAGTCCCATATCTAGGTAGAAATAACATTAAGGACGCCAGACGAAAACACTAAGGGCTATATTTCACCGGGACACCATAGCGGCTCGACCAGTTGCGCCGCCATGGTGTCCGTAAGCTACCAAACTAGACACCAGAGTCGCTACACCACACTGAGACAGTATCAAAATGGACCTAAGTGCACGCGTCCAAGTTGGTCGCGCCGCCAAATTGGTTGCGCAACCAAACGGACACCAGGTGAGTAATTCTCTATAGAGCTGTATACATTTTGTTGGTAGCGGCGACTGGTTGCGCCGCCATGGTGTCCTGGTGAAATATAGCCCTAAAGGGACTAGCTTAGCTGCTCTAAATATTAGATGTTGTGAGAGAACAGAGAATATTTCTTTCAAAATTTAGATTCTATGTTTAGCAAAAAGCATAAAAATTAATCCCTTTTTCCCTTAGTTACGCCATAACTTGAGAACGATTTCATTCACCTTTTTTTTAAAGATTTCTAGAACTTTATAGGTTTTACGGAAAGAAAAATTAAGAATATTGCGTAGAAAATTGGAGAATATCTGAAAACTACGACGACTATTTAACCTTCGCGTGTTTGACAGTTTATAGCTAAGACAGAACAACGTCTGCTGGGTCAGCTGATGAGAAATAAAAGAACTTGCTTTAAAAGTCGAAAAGAAGGCATCAGTACTTACTTAAAGAACGGCACGATCTTGCAGGCCAGTTTCTCAGCAGTTCTGAACCCTTGACTGAACAGCATCACCTCAGCAATCAGCTGCCTATCCGGCGTAGTCATGGCCAAGCTTCGGAACAGCTTCTTCAAGTTGTCGGGCAAGTTGGAACGACCCGCGTATCCAGGGTTCATTGTGATGAAGATCGCCATGTCTTGGCTTACGCGGACTTGCTTGCCGACCAATTCTACTGTTATGGACTTGGCTGAAAAGATTTACATGATATTAAAATAAAAGAGGAATGATTTTTGAAATTGTTTTAATCCTCGCATTAGTGATTATAATAGTCATTAAACGTCGTGTCTGAAAAAGAATTAAGCAACAAACAGTGCATCTATGTTTGTGAACACCTGTGCACTATAACAGTTCCTGGATACTTGGTTAATCTTTGTAGTTGGGAGGATTTAAAATTCTTATATCTCTAAACCTTAAAATTAAGCATTTACCAGTATTATCTCCTTCTTGGTGACTCTTAAGAGCCTCTTGTATGGTCTGAACTTGCTGCGATACGGCTGATAACATTCTCTCTTCCAATCGGTTGAACTCATCGAAGCAACCCCAGGCACCCACCTAAGATTCGAAATGTTTCAGGTTATCACACAAAAGTGTCACAGGAATTTAAACTTTATAACAATGTTATTAAAATCTTTAATTACCTGACAAAGACCGACGAAGATACGGCCCATAGCTTGGAAGTCGAAAGTCTCGTCACAGTTGAACACCAGGACGAAACGACCGAGTTGGTTTCCGAGAGCCTTCACCGACTCAGTCTTACCGGTACCAGCGGGACCTATAAAATATGATGATTTAGTTATATCGTCAATTACTTGCTAAGTATGTGCTTCAGCATTTAACGGATTGCAGTGGAGAGCAGTGGTGGCTGAGTGGTAACGGCCCCGGCTTACAAGTTGTAGGTCGCGGGTTCAAACCCAGCCAGGCGCATTACTTTGTGTAATTTATTTCATCACCACTGCTCTCAAAACGGTGAAGGAAAACATCGTGAGGAAACCGGCATGTCCTAGAACCAAAAATTCGAAGACATGTGACATTCACCAACCCGCACTGGACCCGCGTGGTGCATTACGGCCCATTCCCTCTCCTAGAAAAGAGGCCTGAGTCCCAGCAGTGGGAACATTAAAAGGCTGATTATGCTTATGTGCTTATTTAACGGATTGAGCAGTAAGAAACACATAATAGTAAAATAAAGTCCGATTTATTAAATTTATATTGATCCAGAGTACAGATTCACACTTGATTGATTTTGAAGTTGACTTGAAAAAAAGGTTAAGAATTTGGTCAATGCGGAAATATTTGAAAGAGTTACCGTGGCCCTAAAACGCAACTAGGATAAATGAAGGAATAGGTGGATTTTAGTCAGTAAAAGTCTGACAGATGACAACAAAGAAGTCTTCACCATAGTGCGGGAGAAGTCTTTTAAGAGCATTCATCCGTTAAAACTACGCAGAAGCCAAAATCAATGATTTCCGACGGACAATATAACAATAATGTGTTTAATTTCTAGATAAGATATGGACGTCATATTATTGGGAATTTCATAATCTAGTGTATGGTCCAAAAACATTTTCAAATGATAGTATAGTTTTCCCATTAGAACAGTTCTTATCCAAGCCGTTTTTAAAACTAGCGGTCGACGGTCTACGCAGATGCGAGATAGTAGTTAAACCGTGTATGGTAAACTTACAACATTTTACTTAAAAAAAAAATGATAACATTGACTAGTTCATGGCCCAAAAAAAAATACGATTGCTGTAAGTTTTCATTCAAGAAAAGTAATCTCAAAACTGTCATTTTTAGCCGTTTTTGTAGATATTAAACGTGTTAGTTTAGGATAATATAAGAGGCATTTTTGTTTTTGTTTTTTAGACTTATTAATTGAACGCATTTACGATCTATGACATGGTACAATATTTTTTTTAATAACTTATTTGTTTACACTACAATTAATTATTTAATATCACTATATAATAGACGCGAAATCGCGTCCAGCGCTTTGTACCGGCCGAGGTCTTTCAGATTTTTAGTCTTTCTATTCTACAGTGATACTAAATAATTAATTGTATTGTAGTGCACATTATTGTTATATTTTCCGTCGGAAATCATTGATTTTGGCTTCTGCGTGGTTTTAACGGATGAATGCTCTTAATGATTTCCCAGTACAAAAAAAATTGCTCAAATCAATGTAGAGCTATTTGTCCATTATGAAACTAATCTAGTTTGGTATGACTCCAATACTTACCGAAAGGTGATCCTCCAAGCCTGGCTTCCAAAGCCTGCGTCATAGTGAGGTAGCAGCGATCTGTCAACGGAGTCTGTACCAGGCGGTCTTGCACGCCCAGGTATTCGAAACCATACAAAAACTTGGCGTTAGCCATATGGATGGTCAGCTGCTGGAGTACCTATAAGGAACAAAGATTTTTTTTAAATATTTTTGATCTCAAATAGTATTCATTTGAAAAAGGAGGTCCTGTTTTTAAATTGAAAATTATATTTTAAAATATAAAGAAATATTTTTTAATTTAAACATAGTCTTTAGAATTTCCCGTTTATTATTACGAATAGATGTATTCATTTTTAAAATTGACTAAAGACGCGTAAGTAGGTTTTATTTACTTCAACTGGTCAATGTGGCTTTCTAATTTATTAAGATCAAATTGGTCAATGGGAGTTGCTGAGTGACAACGATGAGTCACTATTTACTTAACGGGAATAGACTATAGTACTTTACTTACAGACTTTCATCGCCCATAATTTTGATTTTTATTTTATTTTGATTATGGGACCTAGCTCTGCGAAAGAGCTTGCCTTGACCGAATTCAAATAGTTTAAATAAGTAGTCAGTGAACACTTACGTCATTATTCCTTGGGTCGAAGTAAAAGCGCATCTCGCACAGCCACTCGAATGAGCGAGGACTGTTGACGTCAGAGGCGATCAGACGGCGAGTTACCGTCCGCTTGTGAACGAACTCGTTGATCTATATCGAACAGAGTAATCATAGATTCATTTAAAGGTTTCGTAGTAATCTTCTGGAATATTCAGCTGAAATGATAAGTGCACACTGACGAATATAGCTCCCAAGGCTCGCAAGTAGTAGTTATGGTATCTGAGAGCCACCTGCTAATATCACGGGGGATGCACTAGATACCTATAAAACAATACTGGAACCAGCTAGTAAACAAAAGTCAGGTGAAAAGTGTGATAGAAGTCCTTTTTCAGCCGCAGAACTACAATGAGCTCTAAATTTAAAAGTCAGTAGACTCACCAAATGCTCAAGCTTCCTCCTCCTCAGCGGCGGTTGTTCTTGCAGTACGGAGTCAGCAAGTATATTCAACATGTTCTCAACATGGGCCAACACTCTCTTCAGACCATCTCCACCACCACTGACTAGGGCGGCTTCTACATCTTCCGACCACAAGATCTGAGCAGCTAGCACTACGATTTGGGCCTGTGAACATAGATGAGGTTTAGTATGTCTTTAAGGATCAAAATCGTTTATTTGTCAAACAAAGGTTTACATTATATTATCGCATTGACTATTTAAGGCGCTAAAAAAAGATAAATTAGCTAGATAAATTATTATTTCGAATTTAATAAAGAGAAAGACTTGTTATAAATCTCAAGATATTTTGAGGTCTTTGTCCTCCACTCAGAGTTGAGAGCAAAGTCTTGTTATATCTATCGTAAATTATAAAATAAAACGTATGATCTTAATAGTGATTGCAATAAGTTACCTGATACTTATCACACCAATCGATAAACTTCTGAGGATCAACATTTCCATCCTTGAATTGTTTGACGTCACCGACTGCGTCCTTGAGCCGGCACGCCAAGGTCACGCGCATCTCACGTTCCACCATAGATAACCAGGAGTTGATCTTAGGATTCTCGATTGTTGAGACGGGTGATGTGAAGTAGACCTAGAGTAGGAAATTATATGTTAGTATTTTTATAAACAGTATGAAAGTAGATATTTATTAGTGTCGTTTACGTGTAGAACACCAAACTTGTACCAGTTTTCAATGACGCATGGACATTTTACTTGAGTAAGAGTAATGGTAATACATTTAAATTAAAGGTGTAAAAGCTTAGCTATCTTGTTACAAAGGACTCTTTTTGTTTTTTTATCCATAGATTTGTATTTCAGTCTTTTTCTATCAAACTACATTTTTTATTATTATTGACAAGCTCGCGTTTGACCCTATGTCACCTGATGGTAAGCGATGCTGTGGTCTACGATGGAGCACGCTTGCCTAGAAGTAACCTATTCACTAATGACTTAAATACACCTAGGTTGTAGCTATCAGGAAAGAGACTTCGGCAGAGAATTCCACTCCTTAGCTGTGTGTCAATTTTGAAAAGGAAACAGTACAAAAAATAGTGGTCCATAATTATTCATTAGTCACTTGTTTTGGCCCTTACCTCTTCACCCTCGCGAGAAGCAATACCATTGATAATAGTATTATCCTCATTGAGAATGATGGCGGCGACGCCAGCGAACATCTTCTTGAAGTGCTTCTGCAGACGCGCGATGTTCTTGCTGTTGCCGATAATCTCCAGCAGGTCCTCGTCTCCCACAAAGTAGAATCTGTCAATATGATGATTGATGAGTTTGACTTTCCAGATGATTGCTGAACAGTGAACACAGACTTGTTTGTCTTTCATATCACAAAGCTCTGTTTGAGTACTAAATATGTCTTGGAAATGAATCAAAACATCATGCCTTTTTTTTAGGTGGGAAATCATCTAATGACTTCTCACGCTCTAGGGTGGAGCGAGAGAGCGTGTCAGACTTTTACTGAATAAAACCCACTCCAATATTCTTTCTTTGCCAGCCTAGGACGCCGGGTTTTCCTTTTAGAAGCGAACCTATGGCCCCAGTAGGCTTCGACACTGCTGGGCCTCTACGGTTTTGCTGGCATCTCCTTGAGGCGCGCGTGGATCACTACGCGCCGAAAATATCATGCCTGTATTCTTCATCTATATGTCGTGACCAAATCTTAGAATTTGATCACTTCATGATATGGCCAACTAAAACTGGCCAGATTGTTTAAATGTTAACATTTGATGATATATATGTCAATCCTCGTTTGGCCATATCATTGATGTAGAATTTTAATGATAATAAAAGATCTAAAGAAAGTAGGTCAAACGAGGATTGACATATCATCAAACTGGACAGTTTTAGTTGGCTATTTCTTGATCAATTTCTAAGATCTGGCACGACATATACAGTAGATCAACATTTCGCCACTTATTTTGAGTCTGACTATAAAGGGGCAAAAATCTAGACTCACAGGTTGTTACCCAGAAAATCCTTATAAATTGACTCAATAAAAGAATCTAGGCTCAATAAACGCGCTTGTGATTGGTATTCCAACGAAGTAAACCAATTTCGGATCAAAGCGCTAAATTATTTTTAATCCCACAAAGCTTCTTCACACACAAATATCAATTCTAAGGCTCATCTATATAAAAAAAAATGTGAAAAAAATGTTACATACCTAGGGAAGCTGCTTCGCTCCCTCTCCAGATATTCACCGAGCGCCTTCTGAATCTTGCCAAGTAAATCGGCGAGACGCTCCAGAGAACGTTGTACTCCTGGGATGTTCAGTACGTCCATCACCATCGGGGACTTGCTTACTTTCTTCATCAGGCCAAGGAACTCGGAGCTAACGGAAGATAAACGTATATTACGTACTAGTGAACCATTGTAAGAAGAAATTATTCATTTAAATTCATAGAAAACTGCTCATTAAAATTATACGTGATAGACCAGGTTCATCAAGCCAGTTTAAATATTTCAAACTTTATTAAGATAAATACACAGACTTTAATACATATAAAAACTACCTAAAACAAGGTTGATGAAGAGTTTCGTGTTGCAAAAAAAAATTGGAGATATTCAGAATAGGGTTCTAAACACACAAATTGGCTCGTAGGTTTTAGCTTTGACTCGTTTTGTAAATAAAAGCAGAGCGGAATGACGATGAATCAGTTTATGATAAATAATATTACCTGATGCTCTGAAAACGGCTAGTTTCAACGGGCAGCAAGGTCTTGATATCAGCCGAGCCACTGAAGATACCCTCCAAGTACACCCAGCGACGTTGAACATCGATCCAGACGTCGAACAGAGCATTGATGCGGTTCAGTTTTTCTTCCCAAGTTAGGGCTTCCTCTTCGAATACCTTGGAATCAGAAAGAAGTGATGAGGCACAACAAAGGAGGATCTCAGGCTATCTAAATGTTACCAATAAAAATATTCAGGCTTTTTGAAAGCTCTCCTAATTTTTCGGTAACATTGCTAAGATATTTGTGATTGCACTGAGTTTTACTTACTCTATTCGCGTTAGCATTAGACAGAAGTTTAAAAAGGTTGTTTTAGGGTATATTTTGTAATAAAAGTACAATATACATTATGTATATTGTGCTTTATTACAGTTAAGATTGATGCTGAATTTATTATAATCAACATATACCAACTGTCATACTTAAATTCATTTGAACTATCCATCTTCTGAATTTATGAGGCTTTTAATTAAATAAATTATTTAGTTCTTACTTATACTTGTAAACCTAAAAGAAGCAGGGGTTGTCAGTACTTGGAACGTTTTTCATATAATATAATATTAGTTATTTCTATTTGTATGAATGTTAAATAATTATCTTGTTGTCTTGTATTATGTACAATTCATATGTTTTGTAAGGAGGAAACTTATTGATACGCCATTTTATTTTTTAATTGTTTGAAATAAAGTTTTGTTTATTTAAAAAAAAAACATTTAATTTACCCATCTAAGGGCGGGTTTCTGAATTGAGTATTTTGAGTTAAGTATGTCTCAAACCGTACTTTAACGCCAAATTATGACCGGTTTTCAGGCTAGAGGAAAGTTTGAGAAATACTCAACTTCAAATGTTTACTCAATTCAGAAATCGGAGGTAAGTTTTTAGTACTTACAATAATCAAATTTATTTAAGTAGGTAATGTTAAAATTTTATATTGTGACCAATGTTTATTAAAATTGTTTGAACTTATCTCGAAAAATAAATGTTGTGCACACCTGCTTCTATGAACATCTTTTGTCTAATGCTAACGTAAATGGAGTATAGTTGTAGACAAGAACAAAAAAAAAAGAAAATTAATATGGTACACTCTTACTTCAAGCGATCTGAAAATCACGCTACGAGTCTTTTTTTTAATTTTTATTCTCGATAGGTTCGCGCTTGACCGCTAACTCACCTGATGGAAAGATCATCATCAGTCTACATCATTGACGCATATTTATACGTCCAATTGCGCCTTTGTCTAAATATTTTCATTACAGTACTTAGTTATTAGTGTTAAGAAATCCGACATACCTTGTAGTAAGGCGACAGCTTCATAGCAGCAACACTGTTGATGTGTTCCTTCACTTTGTTGAATAGGTCATCCCAGCCGCGGATGATCTTGCACTTGTTCTGGTAGTTGATCAAGTCCAGTTCGTAGCTCTGCCATGACTCGCGCACCTATGAGCGTAACAAAAAATGGTATTAGTTTTAAAATTTATAATATTATACAGGAGCCTTGGGAACCCCGAATACACTCATAGACGCCCTGAGCAAACAGAAAGGGCTCATCTGCATCTGGAAAGGTGGGCTGGTTAGAATGAAGGCCACCATAGCCCACGCACAATGGTCCACCAAGGACTAAGTGTAAAAATCAGACCATAAAGATAAGATATAATATTTTTTTAACATTTTCAGTGGGCTAACGTGTTACGCAGTTACTAGTTTTCGGTAGTCAGATAGGAAGACGGTACATTTAAAATACTGGTATTCAGCTGTAACTGGTTAGACTAGGACTGACTGAATAGTCTTGTCTGTGGGCTGCAGGAACGTTTGAAAGACTGACATTGGCCCTAAAAGGCAAAGGGCAACTGAAGGATACAGGTGGGTTTTTGTCAGTGACTCTGACACGCCCTCTCGTTCCACCCTAGGGCGGGAGCAGTAACTGGATAATAACAAACATAAAAAAAAATAGTCTTGTATGTGTGACTTGTCTTCACAAAATAGTTCTGG
Organism: Mythimna impura; assembly: GCA_905147345.3. Taxonomy (NCBI): domain Eukaryota; kingdom Metazoa; phylum Arthropoda; class Insecta; order Lepidoptera; family Noctuidae; genus Mythimna; species Mythimna impura. Next base: position 17,092,385 of record LR990356.1, on the reverse strand, counting down.
AAAGACACATAACACGTGACTCTAGAGTCATCCTTAGTTTTTTGTGAAATCACCTGTTTCAAGAACTCTTCGAGCGCCATTTCTCCCTGCGCTACGGACACGACGTCCTTGACGGTGTGCTCGTTGTGTAGCAGGTCTGCGTCCCACACTTGCCCCAGAGTGAGCTCGGACAGTGACCAGTCCACTTTGAGTGCGCGGCACAGTTGCCGCCAGTGACGCTCTTTTAGAGCATCGGATTTCAGCTCGACTATTAACATGTTGACCTGAAAAATAATAGGAATTAGTTTTTCTTTTATTAAATGACTCTGTTGGATAACATTCTTCTATTTGGTGAAGGAATTTAACATGTTAGTAGCCATGTTGGACAATTGTGACCGCCAGTAAATGTTCCATTCAGGCCACGTTGAACACCGACAAGACTTATGTTTGCTGGTGATTGGTCATATGCGCATCGCATGACAAAAAGGGCGGGCGCCAGGAACACGAGCATGTGGAAACTGTGGCCCGCGTGGCGCTATTGTTTTTTTTTTCGATGTAGATTAATTTAATTTGATAACGTGACAAAGTAAATACTTGTCAGTTAAAAGGCGAATGCTGACATTACCTATGAAGGCAGATCGGAGGACAAATCACATCATTACAATAAATCATGTTATTTACCTTGGTGTAAGACTGCAATAGTTTGCGCACATATTCGTAACTGTCATACATACGAAGACGAGCCGGCAGTTCTTTGAGTTCGTTTAACATCGCCTCCAGTTGTTGCCTAGGAAAAAAATACCATATCATGTGTTTAAAATCAAATCAAAATTTTGAATAGTCACTTAGATTCAAGAAATAAATCTTAATGTTTAGCAAAAGAACGTATATTATTTATTAAAGCTTACCTGAGTTTCCTAGGCTGAACAGAGAGCCAAGGCTTCTCTCTGATATCATCAATCTGCGTCCAGATCTTACTGAGTGAAGACCAAACGCCGCGCAAGTCTTGTAACTCTTCAAGTGCCACGGTCATACGTTCGTTGTTGACCGAGCTTCCTAAAATACCAAAAATAAATTCAATAAATAAAATTCAGAAGACTAGAAGCGGTCAATATTAATTAAATAGGTGAAATAACAATGAGAGCTACAATAAAGGCAGTAGCAAAAAACAACTTCATTGTCTTATTACCATAGATGGAAAGGGTAATCAGTAAACTAGCAGTATCTTATGTTAACTATTATTGGTTATGGTTGACTGAAATACCGAAACCAATTATAAGTAATATTCCACAACTATTACATAACGCCGTCTAGTTCCAAGCTAAGCAGAGCTTGTGTTATGAGTACTATAACATGATAAATACATACATATTATAGATAAATTATATCCAGACACGGAACAAATGATCGTGCTCGTCACACAAACATTTGTCTTGGGTGAGAATCGAACCCACGACCTCTGGCATAGCAGTCAGGGCCACTAACCACTAGACCAAAAGGCCAGTCAATTATAAGTCACGAGGGAGTATACAAGATGTATCTATTGGCTAAAACTTAAGTTGAAGGTATGCAGTATTCTGTCTTAGTTTAACAACCAGCTCTTCTTGTAAACACCAGTCTAACTCACCAGTATCATGCAACTCTAGAGCCTCCTTAGCCTTAGCGACATTGTCTCTCTCGTCTTTCAGCCGTGTGTATCTGGTCTCCATAGCTTGGAGCCTAGCCAGAGCATCTTCAGGCCTGGTAGAGCCATCAGTAGGCTTGCTGCGTTCCCATTCGGTAAGGAACTCGAGAGTACGGGCCTCGACGGCCTTGTCTTCGGCTACGATCTTCTGTTGTAGTGATGCCACCTGGAGAGAACATTGGTATATTTTAATATGATGGCGAAAAGAGCCAGGCATTAAGCTTTTATAAGTCAGTGGAGTAGTTCATGATGAATCATTTTTTTTTTTTTACTTTACTTTGGTAAGTCATATCTCCGCCGAAATCAACAGCAGCGTCAAATAATTAAAACGCATTGCTGAGTGAAAGTTCTAAAAAGCAAGTTCTAGAAAATTCTATTAAAGTGCGACAAAGGTACTTCTATTGTTATTAGTCAATAAGGAATTTGTATTTTCCGTCTTATACAATAGAGTCAAAATTTGGATGGAGTCGGGAGCCTTCTACATATGATTTTTTTTTTAATTTATGACCCGCGAAGCGACTGCATTGTTCTAGAGTGGCCTTGAAACGTATTTTTTTTTTAGAATATTCTTGACCCAGTGAATAAAAGCGATCTCCCCGACCGGAAGTAAGTCACTTTTGTTTCGACAACGATACTAGTGCGAACAGCGATGAGTGATAAGCGATATTCTCTAATGGCCTTTGCGATAGTTAAGACGGATTCTAATGCTGTACATAGTGATTGGTTATTGTTGTGTGGAAGAACTGTTTTTGTTTGTGGTAAATAAAGTTATCTACTTCTAATTTGGCATTTGATTACCCACGTTCGTAACAATATTTAACGAAATTAAATGAAAATATTGATCAACACTAATAAATCACTGACAACGTTTTTGAAATCCATCAATAAATAACTGAGAAATTAATTACGTAATAATTAATTATAATAATTAGTAAATCATTAATAGTAATTAATTAGTTATTTAGTATTAATTAATTACTTAAGTTTACGCACAATAATTGCGGTCTTTCATTGGAGTCTGTCGACATTTTCTCCTAATATGACAGTGCCGCCAAAATATGACTTGCTAAAAGGAAAATTATGGAGGTATTTGTACCTGGGTCTGAATAGAAGAATCCTTTCTGCGCATAATCTCGTTGAATGCACTCCATTCTCCTTCAATGTTGTCGACATGCAGCCATTGCGCTGGAAACTGGAATCTACAAAGGAATAAGGAAGTTTAAGTAGTTCTGTTCCAATTTCCAGCCAGTATTATTATTTTGCCCTCAAGATATAAAAGTGCAATACATGTAAGATTTAGTCCTTAATAAGTACAACATGTTCCAAATAAAAATAGGAAAGTCGATAATAAACCTCGGCTATTCGGTTCGAATAGGAACCTCGATCTGTCAAATGTTGATTGAAAAGTATGGTTTGCAAAGAAAACTTGTTTGCGTATCAATAGTTTTTTTTTTGTTTAACCAAGTCTTAGGGAAAAAAAATAAATAAAAAAAATGTCATAGTTACTTTTTATTAAATAATACTACTTTCTTTCTTAGTTTTCATTGCTGGCTATAATTCACCAGAAAGTATGATGATGAGTGGAGTGTGAGTTGACGAGATGAGTGGTATTAAAGAAATAGATTCAGATTGAATTTTATCATAAATGCAGGTTACAATGACTATTTATTTTCATTTAAAACAACATTTGGTGAAATAAATATTGAAAACCTATGTTAACCGGCCTCATCTAGTTTAAAACGACGAAAAAAAAAATTGTCATTTTTAATCTATTTACAAAATAAATATCATTTATCAATCCGTTTTATTTTATAGGGGAAAGCAGCAGTGATGATGATGGTGATGACGACGACGATGACCACTTAGTGATGCAGAAATGAGCTGAATTGATTAACTAAATTCTGATTAAAAATTCTTCGTTCATGATTCGTAAATAAAAGTTATTTAAAAATATTATTGTTTTGCTTACCCTACCTAATTTCTTCGATTTGACAGTTATCACGACACAACATGGCGGAAAAACGATCCTATTCTTATTTGGAACGCATTTTATGTTGTGTTTACCTTTGTCTCTCTAAAATCCGTTGTGCCTCCCTGTAGATGTCGACTTGTTTCTCCCACGCCAGCACCTCCCTCTTCAGTTGTTGCACGTATGTGATAAGGGACACGGCATCGCTGGTTGATGCAGCCTCTGTAATAGCACAGTTCTGTTAGATGAAGATTCTAAATTTACATAAGATAAGTTACATAACACAATACTTTCACATTGCAGAAAGCTCAAGAAAAGCCTGCAGCAAATAGTCATTTATTTATTTATACTAATATTATAAACCTGAAGAGTTTATTTGTTTGAACGTGCCAATATCGGGAACTACTAGTTTAAATATGAAAAATATTAAATTAATTTTAGTGTTTAATAGCCCATTTATTGAAGAAGGCTTTATGCTATAGGATATAATATCACGATAGAAGCGGAGCGGTATCGTAAAGACGTGGATGAAACCGCGAGGAACAACTCTTTCATTCTTTTCATTTTTTAAGCTTTGCCCCACACTAGGAATAACTCCTGTATCGTGGGTGCGTTCACAAACATGTAAACTCACATACACAAGACTGGATGGAGGATGTTCCAAGTCTGGATGACTTGGAACACTTATCTATAGACCATATAAATATTTGTCCCGTGCGGGAATCGAACCCGCGACACGCAGCACAGCAGCCAATCGCTCAACCACTGCGCCAACTGTGCCGTGTGACTTTATTCTTTGTTTTATTTAGTTACTTAATTATTATTACTTCATCTTGTTATTCACTTTGCGCTCATATTTATGTAACTTGTATGCTTGTTTGCTTGAGTCGAGCAGTTGGAGCCTCGCCATAACACTAACTTCAAGTCGTTTGTGGTAACTCATCATTTAGATACCTTCCTCAAAGGAGTTTTGACCGAAGGGTGTCCCCTTCGGCCAAAACTCGACATCTCTATCTGAAATCGTCCATACACTGTCGTGTATGGACGATTTCACGGAAGGATACCGACCTCGCAGCGGAACACGATGCCATCACTTCGTGTGCAATAATTTATAGTTTAATAATTAGTTATAGTACCTTTTTAACCGAGTTCAAAAAGGAGGAGGTTATATGTTCGGTTGAATGTATGTTTTTTATTTTTTTTTTTTATGTATGTTCACCGATTTCTCGGTCAATTGTGGACAGATTAAAAAAAAAATTTTTTTGATCGAAAGGTTATGCTTCCGAGTTGGTCCCATAGAAATATTGTTAAGATCTGATCATGAACTTCGAAGATATGGAACAGAACTCCTCATAGAATCACAGCAGAACCGTCGTAACAAGTAAATTGCTTTGTTTATACGTGTAGTCGATGACCGACTGAAAGTAGAGGGGGAATATATCGAACTGATGTGATGATGAAGCCTGAAGTTAGGCACCGGAACTCTGTAATAAATTAATGTAATCTAACCGTGTTTGGGATTATTAGAATTGTCATGAGATGCACTCTGGCTATAAGGTATTTAAGTTTGGCTGAGGGGTACTTTTTAGTGGTGGTACCATAACTAAAAAGTGTAAAATAAAAAACTTTTTACAAAAAAAAATACAACCGACTTCAAAGTAAAAAAAACACTGAAAAGTGCAAAATAACTTTAATTTCGGAAGTCGGTGTTAAATAACGAAGAGACAAAACTATTATAGAAACACCGACTTCCGAAATTAAAGTTATTTTGCACTTTTCAGTGTTTTTTTTACTTTGAAGTCGGTTGTATTTTTTTTTGTAAAAAGTTTTTTATATATGTATTAGTTTTATGTCATTTATTTTCTATTTACATATATTAATTAAATTATTATTATTATGTCTAAGTTCAATTTGTATAATTAGTGAAATCACGTTAACTTACCGATAGTTTGCTGTTCGAGCTGGCTGCGTGACTTGGCGAGCTGCGAGTGGAAGGTGACCATCTCTCCGCCAAGCAGTGCGCCGAACTTGCCGAGTACTTCCTTATGCCATGCATCGTACTTCAGAGCTACCTTGCTCTGTACTCGAGCAAAATCGATGACAACGGGGCCGTATTCGCGGCGGGTGTCTGAAGTGTCGAATGTTGTGCGAGATTTCCTGTTGTATTAAATTGTGTTCGAGATTATTAGGGTCTCGCTCGAGACTGTCAGTCGAGAAACTTGTTTCAAAGCGAAAATTACAGTTAGTATTAACCCGTTTTTTAGAGAGAAATCATCAAATAATCCCCCTCTCTCTCTCTCTCTAGGCGGAGTGAGAGGATGTATCGGACTTTTTAATGTGACTCTTTCGAACAAACCTAGCAACTCTGGAAGTTATTATTACCACTGTAAAGCATAATTTGTATTTTATGCACAAGTTTTCCTGCTAAGGCCACTGAAATTTTTGACAGACATACCGTGGATCTGGAACGCAAAGGGCAACTGAAGCACACAGGTGGGTTTTAGTCAGTTAAATTCTGACACGCAAGTCATTGAATGGTGTACCACTTGCAGAAGTTTTGAAGCTAGAGTGAAGCTATTACTTACTTGATATCGTTCAAACATTTAATCCAGAGAGTGATATCTTCGCCGAGGCGGCCATACAGACTTTCAGGCTGCAGATCCCACAGAGCTTGATAACTGTAAACAACGACACAATTTCAATACACATTCGTTCCAATAATAATTTGAAAGTTACTTGTAGAACATTATGAGTCTCTTACCGAAGCCATTCGTCGACGTATTCGCGGACTTGCGATATCTTTTGTTCGATAGCGTCGTAAGCATTTTCCAGGGGATTGGATCCGGCGGGAAGCTTAGTCAGTAAGTTTCTGTATGTAGCCGTCTGTGCGCGAGCTACGCCGACTTGGTATCTGTGAATATTATAAAAAATTATAGTTAGAGCTTTTATTTCGTTATTCAGCCGAAATACACCCGTCCCGTTCGACACCAAATAACGTGGAATAAGTTTAGGAAGATGATGATGTGCCAAAAGACACACTACAAGATTCTAGAGGGACGAATAGCGCTCTGGAAGGATAATTGTGGATAGGCCACAAGTTTAAATGAAAATTTGGTTAAGGTCTCAGGAATCCAATGGATGCGGGAAGCCTATGGCCTGTAATATTTAATATCCATATCATTTGGAATATATACAAATAATGCTTGCAGTATGAAATAATACCTGGTGCTCTGCAAGCGATGCTGGCTGGTGACAATAGCTTGCCAGGCGAACATCTGTCGCATCAGTTGGAAGCGCGCCTCCTCCAGGGAGGGGAACAGGTACATCTGCTGGTTTGTGATGCGCACCTCGTGGACTACGCGAGCGATCTGTGTATTGAACAACCAAAATTTTAGTGAAACATGGCTAAGTGATTTCTACACAGCCCGAAGTAACTGAAAGATTTTTTTTTCACATTAAAATTTCATCAAATATCTTTTCCCGCTCTGGGTGGAGTGTCAGATTTTTACTGACTAAATCCTACCTGTGTTCCTTCAGTTGGGTTTTGTGCTCTAAGGCCACGGTAACTCTATCGAACATTCCCGTAGTCCTACTGAAGGCAACTTGCGTAATAAACCTAAACGGAACGACATAGCCTATAAAAGAAAACACCATCTCGTCTTTTGTCTACTGCCAAGTTACTTAGTTCAAAGCGAAAATTAAACGACTTAAAAATGATCTCTATCTCGCGATACATTTTAAAGTGTATTGAAAATTTCTTATTGACACAGCAAAAATTCAAAAACCATGTCAGTATAGCTCTAGCAGAGACCTATTCATTTAGGAGATATTGTTTTCTTATAATTATAAAATAAGATTATATAGCAAGCAAATATAGTAGCTATAAGATTTTATCTTATCAATACTTGCCTGGGGTTCTCCACCAGGTTTGTGAGTAGGCTCAGTGGGAGAGTAGGTGTCCATAGACAGATCCAGTTCATGACTTTTACCGAGTAAGGCGGATGTCCACGCTTCAATACCAGCCTGGAGACGAGCGGCCAAACTCTTCTCAACCTAGAAAAATTATCAAAAATATTAATAACCCACATTGTAGCTTAGTAAGATCACAGTAACTACATTTTGAAATACTGTTATATATCTTGTTTATTTCATGTTCTTTCAGTCTATACTAAGCAATTATCGAGTTAAAACGCTGAGTTTGCTGTACCACTGCGTAAATACGCTTCGGTAGCCTCCCGTAGACGAAATTTAGGAACTGCATCAAAATTATGCAGCTTCAGTGTCTAAATTCGACAAAAGCATAAAAAGTTCATATAAAGCATATAATGAAATACGTTCAATACACCATTAAGGTTGACTAAAGTTCAACAAACCTCTTCATCAAGGCGCTGCACCCACAGATGCAAGTTGCTGTACTGCCTCAGGGAAAGGTCGTCGATGGCCCTTTGTAATCTGCTCAGGATATCTGCCAAGCTGACAGCTGAGTATGGACATGTTTCTAAGGAGCGAGCATCCACGGAGATCTGTTCTTCAACAGCTAGGAGGTCTTCCACCTGTTGGGATGATGGTAAATTTGATTCATTTTCGACTGGCCACTAACCTCTAGACCAACTTTCTAGTGGTTAGTGGCCCTGCCTGCTATGCCGGAGGTCGTAGGTTTGATTCCCACCAAAGACAAATGTTTGTGTGATGAGCACGATATTAAAATCAATAAAAGGGCGCCCCTAGGAAAGTCCCAATGTCACCCAATTTAAAATTCAACGTTAGCTAGACCATATAGGGTGAATTTAAAGCATTCAGTATTGATTACATTGATCTTTTTTGTATATATTTAGTTTACTATGGCGAATTTGAAAAGATCTAATCTAGAAATGTAACTTTATAGGTCAAATTAATTTTAAAATAAGGCCCTAAACAAAAAAGAACAAAAAATACAAAAAAGAACACTTGTTTAAAACAATTTGAACTGTTTTTTGTATAAAATTTACAAAAGACTTGTTTAAAACAATTTGAAATGTTTGTTGTATAAAATTTACAAAAGACTTGTTTAAAACAATTTGAACTGTTTGTTGCATAAAATTTACAAAAGACTTGTTTAAAACAATTTGAAATGTTTGTTGTATAAAATTTACAAAAGACTTGTTTAAAACAATTTGAACTGTTTGTTGTATAAAATTTACAAAAGACTTGTTTAAAACAATTTGAAATGTTTGTTGTATAAAATTTACAAAAGACTTGTTTAAAACAATTTGAAATGTTTGTTGTATAAAATTTACAAAAGACTTGTTTAAAACAATTTGAACTGTTTGTTGTATAAAATTTACAAAAGACTTGTTTAAAACAATTTGAAATGTTTGTTGTATAAAATTTACAAAAGACTTGTTTAAAACAATTTGAAATGTTTGTTGTATAAAATTTACAAAAGACTTGTTTAAAACAATTTGAACTGTTTGTTGTATAAAATTTACAAAAGACTTGTTTAAAACAATTTGAAATGTTTGTTGTATAAAATTTACAAAAGACTTGTTTAAAACAATTTGAAATGTTTGTTGTATAAAATTTACAAAAGACTTGTTTAAAACAATTTGAACTGTTTGTTGTATAAAATTTACAAAAGACTTGTTTAAAACAATTTGAACTGTTTGTTGTATAAAATTTACAAAAGACTTGTTTAAAACAATTTGAACTGTTTGTTGTATAAAATTTACAAAAGACTTGTTTAAAACAATTTGAACTGTTTGTTGTATAAAATTTACAAAAGACTTGTTTAAAACAATTTGAACTGTTTGTTGTATAAAATTTACAAAAGACTTGTTTAAAACAATTTGAACTGTTTGTTGTATAAAATTTACAAAAGACTTGTTTAAAACAATTTGAAATGTTTGTTGTATAAAATTTATAAAAGACTTGTTTTTCCAACCCTGATTATTATTTTGCAGAAGTCGGGTAGAAATGAGCCTGAAAGTTTCTTTTTGATATTTTTCACTAAAGTAAAAATTAAGACAGTTAGGAGAGCAGGTTCCATGTCAGAGGGTCATGTAAATTAATACCACTATAATAGAAAAAAAAAAGAAATGGTTTGAATAACAAAACTAACCTTCTCTTGGAATAGAAGCACAACTTCGCTAAGCTTCTGCACATACGGGTCCAGTTTATACGACTCCCATACAAGAGCCATGCCTTCCGACACTTGGTTCAGCACATCTCGACGTAGACCAGCCACGAGGGGGATGATGGACGCTTTGTCACGGATCTGTAGGTAATCCAAACATTATAGTATCGTAGAAAGAGAAGGATAATTAGAGGGAGAGGCATGGTATTGGATAAACGTAAGAGGAAAACTTAAACACTACATTAAAGAAAATAAAGCGACATCGACATCAGACATAATATTTAAAACTAAGGGGCTTTGTTTCAGGAAACCATTGTAATAGCAGGATAATTGCAGACTATGCCAACAATATACAATATTACGCCAAATGAGTCAAAAAGACGACAAGTAGTTACAAGATTTTCCTCTCATTACTGAACTACTTTTAATGTTATTCCTTCACTTTCAATAAATCATTTAAATTTTTGCATATAAATTTTACAAAAATAGTCTCTTGAAACAAATCTAGTCTCTATCTAAAAAAACAAATAACTAATAAAAAAAACAATAAAAATCATAGTGAATATAAGTGTTTCTAAATATGATAGAACAGAAAATAAAAAAAAAACATCGACATATTATCATGCAGCCTATAAATTCATAAACTACCTTTGTATGATTCCTATTATTTAGCTGCACAAATGAAAACGCACCCGTGTTAGTGTTGTCACATACACGCAAATACAACATATACAGTTAAATGAATTTCGAGTCCATTTGCACCACAAATAACTAAAAAAACCATTTAGTGCTAAACCTATTAAAACACGATTCTTCAAACTATTCACAGAAACAAGACATCCATTTCCCAACCTGATATTTTTTTTCTTTAAATGGGAAATCATCAAATAACTTCTGCCGCTCTGGGTGGCGCCAGTGAAAGTGTTAGACTTACCGATTAATTAACTAATTTATTTATTTAGTACAGCAAAATTCAGTAGTCATTAACACTAAATATCGTTAAACCTTTCACTCTTGTCTTCTCACAGAAAAGCAAACTTTCTAATAATATTGTATTCATTCATCAGCAAACAAATCCAATCTAGGGTTGGTCTCCACTAGCGCGTTGAGCATTGTTAGCATTCGCGGTCAAAATGGGACATTAACCTTTTTAATTCATGCTTTCTAGAGCGATTGTAATTATTCGGAACAAATAATTGACACAGCTCCGCATTAAAACCCACCCGTGTTCCTTCATTTGTCCTTTACATTACAGGGCTGTGGTAACTCTCCCGAACAATCCAGCAGCCCTAGCAGACTTCCCAACTGCGCTGGTGTCGGCTTCCAGACCAACTGGAATATGCTGAGTACCTAGTCTCAGTACTCAACATACAGTTGATCAAGTGGAGGTTATATAGGGCATAGGCAGTCGCCTCTGCCCTATATCACAAACACTTCCCTGTTATTGGGCAGCATGATACCCCCTGGTAACACTTTGGGTTTCTGACTAACCGTAACGACTGGCAAAGATATAAGATCGATAGAAATATGTATAACGATGTTTTTATCGTCGATAAATAGTTCGACATAAGATCGATAGAAATAGAAGGAAGTTTTTACTGTCGATAAATTCGTTAAGCCCTTACGTATTTGTGATGCAATTGGACCTTAGTGTAAAATCGTAATAAAAATCAAGTGTTTGTGCGAATATCGTGTTATGTTTCTAGTGCTAGAAATCTGTGAATTCACAGTGTCATATGATGGTGTTTTTGGTACTTTACCTTTTCCAACGTGCGTTCGTAAGTGCGCACACTCTCGATGAGCGATATCGCGAAAGGATAGAGTTGGTTCGCTTGGTGAGCCTTGTTGACAATGGCTAATGGTACTCTGCGAAAAAAACAGTAATTTGTGGACTAAGTTTTTGTGATGGTATTGTAGAAGTATCTAGGGAACTTCAAGAACGTTATATACAATGAGATTATTAGAATTTTTAAATTACCTGATATGACTGAAATTATAAATTACTTAATTTTAAGAAACCAACTAAAATAAGGTAATAGGGTTATGAAATCCCGTCAAATTTCCAATAAATACTGTTACAATAAATTAATTATACCTGAATCCAAGGTTCTTCAAATTGCGGACTTCCTTGTACAAGGTGATAATCTCAGGCAAGAAGTTGACTTTCAACTTCAATATGGTGCCGGTTTTGCTGGACCTAGCGCGGACAGATTCAATGGCGAAAATGCGACCAGACACACCAAGGTTACGCTGTTGGACCTAAAACAGTCAAATTGAATGAAGAAAACCTTCTACATACATCTAGTTGTTTAAATCATTGCAAATTAAACCTTATGTAACTGACACAAAGTTAAATGTCGCGCATTCGTATTTTGTTACGGCTAAAGAGTTTGTCTTACCTTGCGAGCCCAATCATCAAAGACTTCTTGCGTGTCCAATTTAAGGCGGAAACTATCACCATCTGCCTTCAGTTTCTGACCTTCAATATGGTTCTCCCATCCCTTTCCTGATCACACAAAGACAAGTGAATGAGCAATAAGGTTCCATTTTTAATTTAATAAAATCCTTGTTTAAATCTTATTTGAATTTAGAATTCCAGAAAATTATCAAATGGTTGAACATCAAACTCTATATTTGTATCAATAGATTACGGTCTCCTTATTACAAATGGTCAATTAAAAATAAACTTAAAATATACAACACTAAAGTCGATTGTTAATGGTGATGGACTGAAATGATATTAGATTATGGATTCATATTTAAGTGCTTACCAAGTACATCCTCGACTCTCTTCAAATACGCAGTAAGTTGGTGGTCGATCTGCTTAGCCCAGATGATGGAACCAGCCACTGGGGGCAGATCTCGCACTAAAGATAGGCGACTGCATTTTGATTGAGGATATTGTACCTGGGTGAAAGGAAATAAATCATTTTACTATCAGTTTCTTTTCTGAATGTTATAGGATGTTTTGGTTATATTCTAGTTTTTTTTTCGGGTTCGTTTGGTCAATCATTAAGGATTGGTTGATCATGAGGAAGTTTTATATCATAACTGTCCTCTGTTGTTGTAGCAAAGATTAAATATTTATTAATGCACGATAGAAACACTAAAATATCGGAAGCAAGTGTTACCTTGAACTTCTCATGCAGAGCTTCAATATCGTCCTTCACCCTCTGTATCAGCTGTGTCTGATACTCTCGAATGGCGCCTCGGATGTGCGGGCGAACGAACAAGGCATTGAACCGGGAGAAGATTCGGAACATCTCGTTGGCGTTCTTGGCTGTTCCCAGCTGGTCACGGAGATGAGCTGTGATGCGGGTCTCTACGCGATCTGAGCAAATAAACATATACAATTTAGCAACTGAAGACGCTATTAGAATAATTGTAAAACATCAAAGCAAAAAAAAAGTTATCTAAGATCTGAATAAATAAATTGATGTAAAACACATAGACACACATAGATTATGAGGTGTACAATAAATTATATAATAACTAGCTGAGCCGGCAAACGTTGTTCTGCCATATAAATAAAAAAAAAAAAAAAAAAAAAAAAAATAGATGTTGGCCGATTCTCAGACCTACTCAATATGCTCACAAAATTTCATGAGAATCGGTCGAGCCGTTTCGGAGGAGTTCAAGTTCGAACACCGTGACACGAGAATTTTATATATTAGATAAGGTAGCATCCTGAAATTCCGTTATTTGGTCTATAAGAGGGTCCTTTTTCACTCGCCAATCGTCAACATCGAGCATGGTTTAAAAGCTTGTTACTTCATCTAACGCAATCCAACGCGATGTTTGACAAAGAGGCAACGCGAAAAAAGTGAGATAACATCTGAAAACTCTGTTAGCATTCAATTCATTCAATTCAGTGATTTACTTGAATATTTCACAAAACTTGTTCCAGGAAATACGAGTTTTTTTTTAAACCCTTAAAAGTTTTTGAAAAAAATTGTAGTCATTCAGAATTTAGATTAAATTTGCAAGGCTTCTATTATTATATTTTTTTTGACTTTTTAAATTTTTGAGTAAATTATGAAGTGTCAAAGTTCATGCAAAATAGCAGATTTTCAAAGGTCTTTACTGGATCAGTTTTACACAAATTTATAAATTGATTTCATAAGAAGCCTAGATAATATCCACAACATACTGTGTTTCTAAAATATCTAATGAAAAATGTGTAATAACGTCATAATCGCGTAAGAGCGGTTGTTTGAAAAACAGTGAAAATGTATGTCGAGTTGGATGCCCGTAAGTCAAGAGTGAATAGGGTCTTCTAAGCAAGCGTGCTCCATCGTCGGTCACATCATCGCTTACCATCAGGTAAGATAGTCAAACGCGAGCCTATCCATAATAATAAAAAAAAAGCGGAATCAATTGTAATAAATTAAAAAATGGTTATTGCCATTCCAGACCCAAGGCACCCCTGGAAGATACCTCTGGGGGTGTCACGGGGACGTGATGCGACATTATAATTATGTGGTATAAATCTTACCGATCCTATCTTCATAGCGTCGAACCGCAGCTTCCCAAGCATCGCATCCCTCGCGAGAAATATCCAGACAGTCAACTTCTTTAACATTCTCATACGCGAGGTTCACCTAAACACAAAAAAAGGTAGAATAAAACAACTGAACATAGATGCTACAAATGAACTCAGTCTTACTTGGTACATTCTCTAACAAAAGGAAGGTTGGAGACCCAGAAGTGGAACGAATTTTCTAGGTAGGTCACCTAGCCATAACTGGGGAATTGAAATAGATAGACTTTCATAATGTATAAGGTAACCAAGACAATACTCATATAGCCATTTTTTCCAACCCTCTGTCCTGGACAATTTCTGGCCAAGATTTCCCCGCGAACATGGTGATATCGCCACGTCACCTTCGTCGCAGTCGATCTCGAAGGCGTTGGCCTCCCTCAGGTGGCCAGTGAGTTTTGCCCACATGTCCACGTGCTTTTGTGCGACGTGGCCAGTTGCCACTTCATGCTGGCTGTTTTTTTCACAGCATCTGCTACTTGAGTTATGGAGTGCACGGTGGTGTATCTAACGCGACTTATTAGATTAACACTTATTATGCTGTATTCCATTGCTCATTGACAAATCCTGAGTTTGGACTTTTGTTGTTCAGTAAGTGACTATAAACTGACCTAAACTGTCGGAAGGTAGAAAAACCGGGCAAGTGCGAGTCGGACTCGCGTACTGAGGGTTTCGTATAAACTTACCTATGAAAACAGATCAATTTTCGAATTGAGGTTCAAAGATTTTTCCGAATCACAAGTTTTTTTTTGTGACGTAACTACTTTAGTTTTTAGATTTTTTCAGACCTTGCTCCATGCCAAATTTCAGGATAGAATCCTGAAATTCGGCCAACGGGAAGTACTCTATGAATTTTGATTCCCTTGTAAGTGTCGAAGTAACGTTTTTTTTTTTTTTTTTTTTTTTTTTTCTTGATAGGTTCGCGCTTGACCGCTAACTCACCTGATGGAAAGCGACGATGCGGTCGACGATGGAACGCGCTTACCTAGAAGTAACCTATTCACTCTTGACTTAAAGATTCCCGGGTTGTAGCCATCAGGAAAAACAGATTCCGGCAAGGAATTCCACTCCTTAGCTGTACGCACTATGAATGTGTTCGCAAAACGTTTTGTGCGTATAGGTGGGATGTCCACCATGTACCGGTGGCGCATTGCCGTACGCCTGGTGGTCCGATGATGGAACGGGAATGGATGATGAAATTTTTTGCGACATAAACGATCGAATCTTTTTTTTTGTTGACTCAGAAGTTTGATTTTTTCACAGCTTCAAAGGACCGCAGACCTGAGTATATGGTTTTAATTTCAACTCAATACCTCCGCGCGTTACCGAGATAAAGGGTCTTGACAGACAGACAGACAGACGGACTACAAAGTGATCCTATAAGGGTTCCGTGTTTTTCTTTTGAGGTACGGAACCCTAAAAAAGGATGGTATGATGATATTATAAAGGTTGCAGGCTAGGACTGGATAAATGTTGCTAAGAATAGAGAGAAATGAAAAAGGATGGAGGAGGCTTTTTACCCTTAAGAACCTAACAGAGAATAAATATATTCTAAAACTTTATGCTGTTTCATCATTGTACTGTCTGATTAACAAATGATCTGGAAAACAAAGTAGGTTGTGACGTTACCTCTGCAATAGCGTTGGCGTCAGCAGCGTCCATGGGTAGCGAATGAGGCTGGGCGGGTTCACCACCAGCGCCAGTGTCAGCTGCCACGGTAGCGCGAGGGCGAAGCACCTTTACAGACAAAAATATCTGGTTTGAAAATATGCCAATTAAAATAAAGGCTCCCGAAAACTAGAATAACAGTATCACAAGTTGATTACCAGTTTATATTCTTTTTTGTCACCTGTCTTGAGAAAATGAGTTCAACGTTTATAGTACAATGAGTTTCTATAAGATTATGTGAGTTAACTTCTTTTTCTGATTGCTTTTTAATAATGAGGGATGAACTAATTATCAAGTGTGTGTGGGTCAAGTGTGACTTACTCTAAGCATGACGGTGCGTAATTGTTCATGGTGCCTGCGGAAGCGACGCATGTGTTCCATGCGAGCTTGCAGCCGCTTGTGAGACGGTGACACACGCCACACCATCTTCAGGTGCTCGTCACGTTTCTTCTTTACGATGTCACTATAAATATTTACTTACATATTACAAATCAAATAGAATTTATACAGTTGGGTTGGAGTAACAGTTGGAGTGACCCTGGACTGTATATCAACAGTATAAATCAAGGTATCTTACCGCAACAATCCCTGTAGCTTTTCATATTCATCATCCCAGCATGAGAATACTTCGAAACATTGGGTCATGACGCGCTCAAAGTCTTCGAAGGGAATGTGCATCAAACGTCGAGTGCCTAGTACCTGAATGGAAACATAATATTGAGTTACTGAGGCCCAAAAACAAAAGAAGCTGTCTCCAATGAAATGATTGAAAGTAAAACGGTTTTTACCTTCAGGAGTTGTTGTCCAAGATCGCGAGAGATAGCCTCGACGAGTCTCAAACCACGCTGGATAGGGTATTTTGTAGAACGAATCTTTCGAAGATGGGAGAAAATCTGTTGCACTGCCAATCTGAAAGAAAAAGCATCAAAATATTTGTAAAGAAATAACAGATAGAGAGAATCATAAAGGAGGTCATTGACCAACAGTAGGATATTACAAGTTAAATTGGATTAGAGACTAGATTCACAAGAAAAAATTCTTACCTGATCCTTTCCAGTTCAGTAGCACTAAGAAGGTCATTGATAGGAAAATCTTTCATAAGTGGGTTGTAGTCCGAGACAGTTGCAAGGGCTTGCTTCAATCCGGTGTCCGTGTCAAAAGATACCGTAGCATGGAAACGCTTGCCATACTTCAGAATTTCCAGAGTTAGAGCAACCTACAAGTATATTATAAATTCATATGAGTATTTGGATGATGCCCATGACCATACAAGTTTAATAACATCATATTTTCATTTATGATATGCATGAATAAGACATTTAAATAAATCTATTATGGAACAAATGATGTAAGATGCCATCAAATGGTATTAGGGAATATGCTAATTCAGTCCATTGTGGAACCATAGCTAAGAATATTTTTCTACTAACCTCAATGCTTTCCCTCTTTTCCTGGATACGATGGAGGGCTCTTTCCAGGTTGAGCCAAAACGAAATTTCTTGGAGGGCTGTGCCATTAGACGGGTCACGATCTAACTTGGTGACCTAAATGAAAAAAAAAAATGTCAGTAAATGTTGCAAAAATAGTGTAAAATAATACTAAAACTGTTGGTTGTTCATACTTTTTGTATTTCTTTAATCCAACGGTTGACTCCATTCTGCAGTTGATTGAGGAATGTGGAATCTTCCACTTTCTCACCAAAGTCGGCCACACGAGGTTTACGCCCTTCATCAGCAGCTCTGGTATAAAATAATTAATATAACGTTATTTTTTAGTATTTATTGCAAGTAACATAAATGTTAGAAATATTTTCAGAAATGCAGCTTGTGGATAAATATTTATGATCTAGTAATTTAATAGTAAGGAGATTATAGTTTGTTTAGTAGCTACCAATATGTCCAACAGTACTATAAATCATTATTGTCACAAATCTCACTTTTTGATGACAGCTGCTACAAGAGGATGAACAGGCAGAGTAATCTCAGGGATGTCAATGTTCTGTTGTAGGTGTAGCAGTCCCATTTCCAACTCAGCAATCTTCTTTTCTACCGATGGTGCCATTTTGTCTCCATCCCTGCCAAACATAAGTTTTTTACTTGGAGATTGTTACATCAACCAATTGTTATAAAAATAAAACATTTCTAGAAGAACAAATGATAAATGATAAATGATATTTATTTTGTAAATAGGTTTAAAAAAACACTTTAACACGTCAATTTTTTTTTTCGTCATTTTTAAACTAGATGAGGCCGGTGTTTCCTAGCTGACTACCCTGAGAAGAAACACCGAAACAAACTCAGGGGTCAAAGTCTCTTTTAAAGTCCATACAGTAAATATGTAATGGTCAAAACACATGAGAACCATGCAGATTTGTCTGAAATGGTCTTTTGAAGAAAGAACCTTACAGATTTGAGTGGACCTGTCCAGTCAGTGCAAGCATTTGTCAGTATTCATAAAGCTCAACTCAGGACTACTAAGGAGCTCAACTACTTGACGAACAATACCAAGGAAAGGACATTTGGGTAGGCCGCAGAAAATACTCAAATTGCCAGACATACGTTAAAATTACTGAAAAGGAAAAAAAAAAGCAATCAACATAGTCCTCACGTTCACAATAATAAAAAGAAAAATATTGTTTACAATACTAAGTAAACATTGATGTCAAAAATTAATAGAGAAAGAGAAAAAAAAAAGTCAAATTGCAAATTAAAAATTATGTACAATATCAAATTGTAATAAATAATAATAATAAAAAGCTATATTAGCTATTATGCTAACAGATGCCAAACGATCCTTAAATCCAAAATTCTTTAAATCTCATCCAAATTTAGACGCGATCAAGTCAGAACTAGGAAACATTAACTTCGCAGATATTTATAACATTCAAGACACAAATAAATTGCTAAACACGTTTATATCACTAGTAAATGCCGTAATAATAAATAATACATCTAAAATTATAATTCCTAGGAGACAAAGAATCTTGAAACCGTGGATTACCCCTGGCTTATTGAAATGTATTCAAAATAGGGATCAAATGCATATGAGATTAAGTAAATCACCTAACAATACAACACTAAAGATAACTTACACACGTTATAGAAATTTCTGCAATGACTTGCTTCGAAAACTCAAATTGACCTATGAAAAATGTGAACTTCAAAAAGCCCATGGCAATCCAAAAGAACTATGGAAAACTATACAAGAAATAACAAATACGCGTAAAGAACACACCAGTCCTGACAAGTTGTTAAAAATAAACGATAATCCCCAATCCTCGGTGAATCAGGTATGTTCATTTTTTAGTAACATTGGTAAAAATCTAGCGGACGATATAATTAAAACTAATAGGCAAGCTACGACATCTGTAATCAGCGATCCATGTGAAAGTTTAACCCCAGTTGACTCTCTTGTCTTATTGGAAGTAAATGAAGCTGAAGTTGACTCAATAATTGCACAATTACGTAGTGACTGTGCGGTGGGCTGGGACGGTATATCAACGTCACTGTTAAAGAAATGTCGTCAGGATCTTGTGCCTCCTTTAACCTACATCTGCAATCGTTGCATTCAGACAGGAACTTTTCCTGACGCACTAAAAAAGGCTGTTCTTCGTTCGTTCTTCCAATATACAAATCCGGGAGCAGAGACTGTGTCAGTAACTACCAGCCAATCTCAATCTTGCCATCGATTTCAAAAATAATTGAGAAGATCCTCAATAAGCAACTCAAAGGCTTCTTAATTAAACATCGCATCATCGCGGAAAACCAGTATGGTTTCAAAGCTGGGGTATCGACAGAGGATGCGGTGTTAGACCTTACACAATTTGTTGCAAAGGAACTTGATGGTGGGTCTAAATGTTTAGGCATTTTTCTAGACCTCTCGAAAGCCTTCGACACAGTTTCTGTTCCCAAACTCATTGCAAGGATGGAGCGTCTGGGGGTGCGGGGCACAGCACTGGAAATGTTTAAAGACTATCTCAAAAATCGGTCTCAGCTAGTCAAGATAGGTGATTATCTCAGTGATGAGGAAACTGTGACCTATGGCGTGCCCCAGGGAAGTATATTGGGGCCTACTATGTTCCTGATTTACATGAATGACCTCTGCAGAATGATTCTTCCTAACTGCAAAATCTACGCGTATGCCGATGACACTGCAATCGTCATTTATGGACCTACTTGGGATGTGGTTAAAACAATGGCAGAAAATGCTCTAAGTCGGATCATGGGCTGGTTTCACGATAGCCTACTAACTCTCAACTTAGATAAGACCTGTTACATTCCTTTCTCAATCCGACGAAACACTATGCCCCCTAAAGAATTTACAATAATTGCTCACTCATGCCAAAGTTATACATGTGCTTGCCCTACGCTGGACAGATGCAACAGTGTCAAATACCTAGGTTTGCAAATCGATGAATGCCTTAGATGGGACAAACAGCTCGATATGATAACTTCCAGAATATTGCGGCTCATTTACGTCTTCAAATCGCTAAGAGAGTCTGCTGATAAGGGAACACTGAGAATGGTCTATTTTGCACTGTGTCAATCTATAATCGGATATTGCATTACTGCGTGGGGTGGTGCATCAAAAACCAACATGCTGAGAGCGGAGAGAGCTCAAAGAGCTGTATTAAAGGTTATGTGTAAAAAGCCATACCGATATCCAACTAAACAACTCTATGAGGATTGTGAGGTCCTAACTGTTAGACAACTGTTCATTCTGCAGTCGGCCCTCAGGACTCACAGATCCATGCCCAAATCAAACCCTAATAAACGCACAAATATCCCGTCAGGCGTTAAACATAAAACTTCTTTTGCCAAACACCATTTTTACGTCCTAAGCAAACATTTATACAAAAATTTACATAAAAAGCTAAACATACTGGATTTAAATAGATATACGCTAAAGAAAAAAATAAGTCAATGGTTATTACAACAGGACTACGTAGCAACAGAGAATCTGCTAACTTACATCTCATAATATAATATCACATACATACTCAAAGATCACATCTCATAATCTATATCCAATTACTATATATTAAATTAACAGAGTCACTTGTACAAACACACCCACACCTACACACACCCCACACACACACCCACACACCCCACACACACACTCATACACAGACCCACACACCCCACACACATCCACACACCTATAAGCATAAATACATACACATGCATATCTGCTATTTCTCACACTCTTTGTGTAGCTTGGGATTGGTTTTTGTTATTATTCCATTTATTTTTCTTTTTATTATTTTTTTTATTTTTTTCTGTACAATTGTTAGTATAAATCACTGACACTGTCTTCACTTGTTTTTGGTTGTGAATATGAATATTAACATAATCCATCTGGCTGAACCCTACCTTTTAAGATACAGGCTAGTCCTAGTTTAAAGGGTAGAGTCTATTACTATTGCATTATAATGTAAATATTGTTTTCAAAAATGTATACAGTGCAAAGTGCTATGTTTTTGTGAAATAAATACTTATTATTATTATTCTATGTATTTTCAATATTTATCTCAGGACCCTGAGGTCCTGGACCTTTGGAAGGCGTACGAGGAGCCGAAGCCAACTCGCAGAGGCCCTTTAGATAATTATAATGGAACATGATACCAACCGACGATTATCCCTGTACGCGCTATGCTAGTGCACCCAAGGACCACCCCCGGTTGTTCAAAAACTATTGCGACATATGGAGAACAAAGATAATAGGGCTATGGTTTTTGGAGTCTTAAGTGGACTGGTAACATGGAACTATGTTAAGACTATGGCCCCTGCCTGAACAACGTTATGAATATCCATCGAAAAAAGGCAGGGGGTGACTTGCACACTCAATAAATGGGCCCCCAAAAAACGGACGCTAGCACGAAGTGACGTAGCAACAAGAGGGCAACATATTCTGAGGTGCTTGAGGAGTGGAGAGGTATACCACGGCTATCAGGACAATCCCGGAAGTACGGTCAAGATCCCTACCAGCACCTTACTGGATTATACATCCTTCTCCCGAGCACGTTTGCTCTTGCGAATCTCCACTCAAGCCAGCCAATAAAGGCAAGAGAGAGGTGGGAGCTCAGTTCCTCGTCAGTGTTCACTACGGCCGGCCAATAAAGGCAAGCCGGAGATGAAGAACAAGAATTCTCCCGGGAGATCGGGTCCGTGGGGTCGCTAATGCCCAACAGTTCGCCACAAAACTGCACTGCGGATTGTATCTCTCTTAGTCTGGCCCCTCACCTTAGGCATATTACGGCAAAGCAAACTTCACCGATACAGACCTAGGGTATATTGGAGCACGCAAGCCCCACCACGACGTCAACGTAGAGATACGGCGATGGGGTCAACGTAGAGATACGGCGATGGGGTCAACGTAGAGATACGGCGATGGGGTTATTATTATTATTATTATTAAAGCAAAATTGAAATTAAAAACAAAAGAAAAAAATAATAAGACAACAGTTGCAGTGCGTACTGGAGCAGGTCAATCCCAAGCCTTTTGGTCCTCAACATAGTCCTTTATAGTATAAAAAGCCTTTTGGCAAAGTTTTCGCTTTACAAATAATTTGAATTTATTAAGGCTTAGTTGTTGAATATGACTAGGAAGTTTATTATAGAAGTGTATGCATTGGCATCTAAATGAGCCCCCTATTTTTTTCAGCCTGGTTGTAGGAACCACAAATTTGTGTTTGTTCCTAGTATTAAAATTATGAACATCACTGTATTTTTTAAACATGTTTATATTTTTATGTACATACAAAATATTCTCGTAAATATACTGTGAAGGTACAGTAACACAACTTTTCTAGAAGAACATTAACAAGTTTGAAGGTGCAAAGTATCCAAATGTGTACATCCCTTGTCAACTTCATCATTGCTTATCATATAATTAGATATTGTTCAAATGTAAGCCTAAGTTTTCAATAATTATACTCTTAGTTTAACTAACCAATAATTACTTCCAACTCATTCAGTGAATAAAGATGGGATTGTATTGTTTTGAGTGACATTATTCATAAAACTATAAAATGATGATCAGATAGAAATACCTGTCAGCCCTGCCACTCTCTTTCACATAACTCTTAAAGAAGGGAGCCATTGTTTTGCTGATAAAAGCATGCAGAGTCTCATAGGGAGAGCCATCAGACAGGTTGATGAGCCGCAGCTGACTATGGATGGATTTATCAGCTTCAATGACAGCACCACGCTTGATGCAGACAAAAGCTGCCACACGAGATGATGAGAAGTGAACCTAAAAAAAGAAACAATAGTTAGAATAACAAAATAAAGTATTCTTTATGTTTTGTGAATATTTTATTGTGGCATATTTTGTGACTAACCTCATTGCTGATCTGGTAAGTAACAGCTTCCTTCTCCTCTTCGCCTTCAGTTGGTTGTTCACTGTCATCTTCTAAACATGGGTAAAAAAATATTTATTAAACAAAATGGTGTAGAAAAATCAATAGCTCAATAAAACCAGAAAAGAAGTATAAAAGCAAAAACTACTAAAGATACTTGAACCTTGACATCATCATAGAACTGTGCAATGCTGTCTGTATGATCTAATACTGCAGCAATGCAGGTAGAAAGTTGACAATTGAAAAAAAGAAATGACTTTCACATACCTTTGGAAGAAAACCTTTGCACGTACAACGAAGACACCTGAGGGTCTGAGAAGAACTTCCTGATGCAATCTTGGTTCACTTTATCGTCTAATGCAGCATTTAACGCCGGCGGAACGATATCATCTTCGGGCAAAAGTACCGTTGCGGCTCTGCGCAAGTAGTTTGCAAAGTCTTGAAAGTCGACCACGACGACATTTTGCGACTCAGGTGAATTCTCACTTCCATCCAAAGAATCTCCCATAATGTTTTAGGGAGATTCCAATTTTTCTTATAGGAATCAATAAAGTTATTTGGAAAACGGCCGCAAGTTGTTGCAGTAAATCAGCCGTCAATTGACAAGTGATGACGCATCGACGTGGGTGACTAGCTTCAAAAATAGTTGACAGCTGATTAAAATTCACAGTATAGATATTTTATGCAAGATTATACGTTATAATTATGTTTTGTATTGAAATCAGATTGTTGTGTACCATTTCGATATGAAACCGCTTTGTTTTGAGTAAGAGAGATATTTTTAAATATTTTCTTTTTGTTTTTTCTTTCTGGCAATGTAAGAATTAAATGTGTTTGGATACACTGTAGAAAAATTATCTCTAGTTTTTCGTAGACTTGAGTGTAACAAAACACAATTAATGTTATTTTACACATTTGAACATGTTATCCTAATACAAATACAGTCGATATTATAATTAGATCGTAAGTAAAAGCAACATGGACCGTCTAGGGGTTCATGGTTTCAGAAACTACATTTTATTACCATTAGCTAGCCTTGAGTCTTGAGAGCATTGGTAGCCCAGTGGTAACGGCCCCGACTTACGAGTTGCAACTCGTGGGCTTGAACCCAAATAGGAGCTTTACTGTGTCTTATTTATTTAACCCTAAGTCCCTGAACAAAAAAAAAAAATCAAAGAGATATGACGTCTATCAACACGACTGTGAGACCATTTTATGTCTTGACACCTGTATCCTTCAGTTGTCTTTTGCGTTTTAGGGTCACGATGAACTCTTTCGAATCTTTCCGCAGCCCTAGGAGGCATCGGCCCTATTAGACTCCAATTGTATTATTGCTTTCATCTCTTAGAGGCGCAGGTGTAACATTACTTGTTGTCGCGAAACTAAAAATCCAAATTACAGGGTATTTAATAGCGTAACATAAGCACTACAATTCATACAATCACAATCCCTTTCCTGTTATTTAATCAACAATAGCTAGGAATTCATTCCGTGTTTTCATTTATCGACCAGACGAATATTTAAACATAATCAGGAATTTTATTCGATTGTGATTGAAACTGCAGTTTCAATTCTTTTATAAAAAAAAAGTTGGTCCGCATTAGGAATAATATCTCGGATCCGAAACACCTAGAATAATGGTTCCGTGCGGAAATCGAACCCACGAATTAGGTAGGTATCTAGTGGTAGATCCACGGTGAACAGTCGTTGTGTTTGCAACAACGAGGATATTATAAAAGTTTTTACTTTATACGTGCAAGCTAAAAGTAGATTTTAACTTCTCATTATTATTATTTTTATTTCAGTATGCTATGCATTTTAGTAGATAGATAGAGAGACCTATACCTATGCATAGTAGTAGAGCAGTGGTGGCCGAGTGGTAACGGCCCCGACTTACGAGTTGTAGGTTGCGGGTTCAAACCCAGCCAGGCGCATTACTTTGTGTAATTTATTTCATCACCACTGCTCTCAAAACGGTGAAGGAAAACATCGTGAGGAAACCGGCATGTCCTAGAACCAAAAATTCTAAGACATGTGACATCCACCAACACGCACTGGGCCCGCGTGGTGGATTACGGCCCATTCCCTCTCCTAGAGAGGAGGCCTGAGTCCCAACAGTGGGAACATTATAAGGCCGACTATGCTATGCTATGCTATACATAGTTTAGGTGTTTATGTACCTCGTACGTGAGCCCGTCAGCAAATCCAACAGTAAGTAATGATGTGATGTGCGAATAGTAATCCGGGGCTTATAGACTCGTATTCCTCAAGAAGGTCCGTAGAAGGTACGTAGGTACTTGTACCTACCTCATCATTAATTATCATTTCAGCTAAAATTCGTCCACAGCTGGACATACACCGGCCCAAGTGTCCCCACGATTGTAAGTAGGTAGAATTTCAGAATTAATAAAAATCCTTGCCTTCGTTGGTACAGATAGGTATAGCGATAAAAATCCTGTGTTTATTTTTACCCGACGACGGAGGGTAATGATTTTGTTTTGACCGGCTATGTATGTATGTATGTTTGTATGTATGTGAGTATGTTCATCTGTTCCCTCATAGCTCGTGATCTACTTATCGGATCTTGACTTATGAGGTACCGTTAGAACCGTCTTAAATGTCCGCTGAACACAGGCTACGTGACGTGTCACAAAACTCGATATGGCGCCCTCTAACGAACTAAAAGTAATGTGTTAAAAAATAAAAATGGAGATAAATACGCCGTGTTTGGTATCATTTGAAAGGGCGTCTCTTGTACGTTTCCAAAATATTGCGCAAATTCAAAGTGACGCCCTCTAGCGGACAAAAAGTCATGTGTTAAATTTAACACCAAAATTGTTTAAATAAAATAAAGTAAAAAAACTAAAACCCGACTACGACAGAAAAAAACGACGCTGAAAAAGTATGAAACAAGATTTTCAGGATGCTGAAATAAACAAGGTAACAAAAAGAAAAGCCGTAGTCACACGTTATTTAAGTGTTTCGGTTGGTACCTATAACAAATAGAAAGATTTTTTTTCAATAAAGAAAAAATCTTTCTATTTTTTTCAAAAAGTGACTTTATCCAAAATAGGGGATAAAGTTACTTTTTGAAACAAATAATAATAAACAATTGACTCAACTACCCAATTAACAAGTCTTCAATTTCCTTAGAACGTTAGGCCTGTTAAAGGTTTTGAACTCGAAATTGTTTTCCTGAAATACGGTCGAATCTAGGCGGGTTTCTGAGTTGAGTATTTTGAGTTAAGAACGTTTCAAATAAGTACAACTTTAATGCCAAATATTGACAAGTTTTCAGGCCAAATTGCCTAGATTTTGAGAAATAGTTAACTTTAAATGCTAAAATCAGAAATCGGGGCTGTATCTATCTTCTAAAGCTAGCTAGACCAACTGACTTAAAAGTATGTAGAGCTTATTTTTTTTTCGGATTATTTTGGTTTTTGTGAGCATGATAAAGACGTTTTCCAGAGTGATAGAGTGCCCGATACGATCTTATTACGGCGAGCCTGTAAACTGACGGAATGCTCCTCGAATCACTGCCTTTATGACCTGAGCTACCGATATTCACCTTCTTGTACCTACTATTCTACAAAAAATATCACAAACTAGAATGAGTTATAAATAGAAGTAGGTAAAGTTGATATTCCCTTGTCGTTTCCTAAAAAGCTGTGTGGGCTGATATAGGCAGATTTTTTGTCAACTGTGATGGATAAAGCGAAGGAGACGCGGACGACTTGATTGAAAAGAGGTGATTTTAGGGGTTTTTGAAAAGTTTACAAGAAATACCTACCTACGCTACTAATTTAGGTGCCCGAGTCTTCCTTTACGTATAAATAAAATTCCAAGTTTATCATAAGGAGAAAGACGAAAATAATAAATAGACCTACTTTTTGAAAATTACCGGAGTGACGAGGTGACGAACACGTTTTGGAAGAAAAGTGAAGTGAAGATCGAGTGAAATAAAACTTTAAGTGTTATAGCCAAAACATTAAATTCACCCAACACTCATTAATATTAAATCAGGTAATATAAAAAATATAGGTATTAAGTAGCAATTATAAGAACTTAAATAAGGTTAGTAACATAATTTATACATATTTACAAATTATTTACATATTTTTATACAATATATTTACAAGGTATTATTTACAGAGTATTAGGTTAAATTATATTTGTAAATCATAGTTAACCGGTGCTTAAAATACAGTACAGTAGTGTTAGTGTTAACCTACATTAGTTATCTATTTAATTTTTCTTTTTACAAATATTATTTCTTAATTATAACCTTTACAATTAATGGTCGCTTTGTAAACCTTTTATAATATAGATTAGTAATTAATTTGTTTGTTACATTATTCCATTATTATTAAACCTTACCTACCTACTTAACTACGGTAGTTCTTTATAATTTGCAGTGACCAAAGCTCAACATTGTAAAATTAATTAATAACTCGGATCAATTGCTGCTTAGTTTCATTATTTATTACGCTAGGTATTTTTGTTACGTATAGTTTCGTTATTTAACATTATAACTGTATAATTTCAGGTCTACGACATCCTCCTTTCAAAATGACTGATATTAAAGATCTTAAAAAGAAGCGAAGCAGTTATAAGGGAATGGGAGTGACTCGTAAATGAAACACGTAGTTAGTCGTTGATGTCCGAACAAGATCTGTGTATTTTCTGTAATTACACCTTATTTATATTTACATTGGTACTAGTACAAGTAGTGCTTATTCTAACATATTTACAAGCGTGCGTCATTATTCCTCCGACAGAGGGCTCTTGAAGCGACGTAGATTGAACGCACTGAACGGGCTGCTCACCGCGCATGCGCGGCTTAGTACAATTCTATCGCGAATCTTATAAATACGACTCGCTCGCTTGCGCGGTCCTTTTCGCGGGACGACGTCACCGAGTGAAGATCTCCGCCGCGCGAGGCCACGTGATCCATCTGTGCAGCTGCGATGTTTGAAGTGAAGATCATGGAGGGTGCTGGAGCTTCTGATTGCGCTTATAAGCTATTCCTGTTTCTTGATGTGTCGAAAAACGTATTGCTTCATTGTTTCTATAACAGACATCGTCGTAAACGTGTTACTTCACTATTTCTGTACAGGAATGTCGTAAAACGTGTTGCTTCATTATTTCTATAACAGACATTGTCGTAAACGTGGTAATTGGTTCTGAGGTATTGGTAACGTGGTAATGTATTCTGAGGTACTGGTAACTGTGACAGGTACTGTGTCACTACATCACTCCCCCCTTAAGTGAAGCGTACGTTCGGTTTCACCGTGCGGCCGGTTCTTGTGACGTAGGCGTGATTGGGCGGTGCGCTCGATGTTGGTGCTGCGGCTGGCACGTTTTGATGATCTTGCGTTGGCGGACGTGAAGCAGATGGCGGCAAGCATGAGATTGCTGAAGGGTGTGTCTCATCTTCGTTGTACAGGTGTGCCGGCTTCAATCTGTCGACTGACACGACGGCGGTACGAAGAGGTAGCTGTAATGTGAACTGCTTTCCATCTTCGCTGCGGTGTAAAATCTCGTACGGGCCGTCGTAAGGTGGTGTGAGCGGTCTGCGCACGCTGTCGTTGCGCAGAAACACGTGCGTACATGTTGCGAGATCCTTGTACACGAATATGTTCGCGTTCGATGAGTGTGTTCTTCTCACCGGTGACAGTGACGACATTGTTTCTGTCAGCTGACGAACGAATTCGGCGTCTTCAATTTTCGGCGTTGTAAGCACGAAGAAATCAGACGGAATGCGTAGCGTTGCACCGTACGTCATTTGGGCTGGGCTGAAGGAGGTGTTTTCACGAAGTGCAGTACGTAGTCCAAGGAGAACTGTAGGTAGCTCCTCGCTCCAGCGTGTCCCGGCTGCTCTCGCCATCAGTGCTGACTTAAGTGTGCGGTGCCATCTCTCCAATTGGCCATTCGCCTGAGGGTGGTATGCGGTGGTTCGAATACGAGTGACACCAAATTTCTTCATCAGCGACGTGAATAATGCGGACTCAAATTGTCTTCCTTGGTCCGTTGTTATACGTAACGGGCATCCGAATCGCGATATCCACCCGTCGTATATGGCTCTTGCGACTGTCTCGGCGCTGATGTCACGCGTAGGTATCGCTTCAGGCCACTTGGTGCAGCGGTCGATTATCGTGACGACGTATCTGTAGTCATTAGAAGGGGGTAACTCTCCGACGATATCGACATGAATGTGGTCAAAACGCGTAGATTCTTGGAATTGACCAAGCGGGCTCTTCACGTGTCGTTGAACTTTGGCGCGCTGACATCCCATGCACGCCCTTGCCCATGTAGCTACGTCTTTGTTCATCGAAGGCCAGAAGAATTTATTTGCCATGATTTTTCTCGATGTTCGTACTCCGGGGTGACTTAAATCGTGTTGCGCTTTGAAGGCGGCAAAACGGTAAGTCGGTGGTAAATATGGTCGAATATTTGTTGTAGATGTTTCGCACAGTATCGGTCGTTGAACTCCAGGTATAGTTAGTCGGGTGAAGTTGAGTTTGGGGTTGTTCAAACACGATCGTAGTTCGGAGTCGTTTTCGTATTCTTGGACGAGTTGATTGTAGTCGATAGTTGAGTTCAGTAGTTCGATTTCTTCTATTCGTGATAACGCGTCGGCTGCTTCATTTCTATCACCGTTGATGTATAGGATGTTTGTGCAGAATTGACTTATATAGTGAAGTTGTCGCTCTCTTCTTGGAGTGTCGCTGCTACTCGGTGGTCTTGTAAGCGCGAACGTTAGAGGTTTGTGATCGGTGTAAATTGTAAGGTCGTTGCCCTCTATTAGCCGTCGTAGATGTTGCACAGCGGTGTACATAGCTAATAGTTCGCGATCGTACACGCTGTAGCGTCGCTGAGTGTCGCTCATCGTTTTTGAGTAGAACGCGAGAGGTTTCCACACGTTGTCGACTTTTTGTTGCAAGACGGCGCCGATGCTGGTATTCGAAGCGTCGGTGAATAAACATAGCGGTGCGTTTGGTATTGGGTGTGTCAGCGTAGTCGCCCTGAGTATGCTTTGGCGGCAATATTCGAAGGCTTCATCGGCTTCAGGCGTCCAGGCGATTGGTGATTTATCGTTCTTCTTGCTGTTGTGTAGGTACTTGTTGAGTAAGGTTTGATGTTCGGCTTGATGGGGTAGGCAGCTGCGGTAAAAGTTGATCATGCCTAAAAATCTTCGTAATTCTTGAATTGTAGTTGGTTTTGGATAATCGACTATGGCTTGGATGCGATCTTGTGTGGGTTTGATTCCTTCTTGTGTGACTTCATATCCGAGAAATTGTATTTTGTTAGTGCCGAATTCGCATTTTTCGATGTTGAGTGTGACGCCGTACTTGTTCAATCGTTCGAGAACTTGATGTAGGTGGCGCTGATGTTCTTCTTCATTTCGTGAATAAACAAGTAAATCGTCGACGAAACAGAATACGATGTCGTCGAGTCCACGTAGTACTTCATGCATGAAACGTTGAAATGTTTGACCGGAGTTGCGTAGGCCAAACGTCATGCATTTGAACTCGAAGAGGCCAAACGGTGTGATGATGGCGGTCTTTGCGGCGTCTTCTTCATGGATTGGTATGGAATAGTAGGCCATCTTCATATCCAATTTCGAAAAGACTTTTTTTCCGTGTAGTTGGTAGGTAAAGTCTTGCATTCTCGGAATTGGGTAGCGGTCGGGTACAGTCACGGCGTTAAGTCTTCGGTAATCGCCGCATACACGTAGTGAGCCATCTTTTTTCTTGACGACGTGTAATGGGCTGGCCCATGGGCTTTTCGAAGGTTTGCAGATACCCATCTCCATCATCTTCTCAAATTCAGTTTTTGCGGCTTTGTACTTGTCCGGAGGAAGGGGACGTGGCCTTGAATAGATGGGTTGGCCCGTTGTTTCTATGCGATGTTTAACGTCGTGTTTTGCCGGAGACTTGGTCGACATGGGTCGGAGAACATCAGGATAATTCTTCAGTATGTCATGGTAGGCATGGTTACGGTCGATAATGTAGACGGCTTCTTCTGTTGTTTGTATTTTGATGGCGTTTACGCTGAGATCGGTAACGCGATCGATAAGTTTTCTTTGATGTAAGTCGACTAGTAATTTGTGATTTGCTAGGAAGTCTGCGCCTATTATTGATGTCTTGACGTCGGCGACGACGAATGTCCATTTGAAACTTCTACGTAAACCTAGGTTGAGCTCGAGTGTACGCTCTCCGTAGGTACGTATTTGTGTGCCGTTTGCTGCGAATAATTTGTAGGTACTTTCTGCTGGTTTCGAATATTTCTTGTTTCTTGCTGCTAAGACTGATATATCGGCTCCGGTGTCGACAAGAAACTTCTCTTTGCTGTTCCTGTCGATGATGCATAGGCGGAGGCTTCGTTGATTTACATCGACTTCCGCCACAGTCGATGTATGTTCTAGTTTTCCTTCGTTTTGGAACAGGGAGGTTCACATTTCCGCGCGTCTTCACCGAATCGGTAATGGTAATAGCACAGCCAATCAGCGTCGCCCGGCTTGCTTGACCCACGAGAATTTTGGCGCGAAATGCTGCGATGCCGCGTCGACGACGGGTAGCGGGAACGGGGGCGATGGGGGCGGGTGTGCGCCGCGCGTTGTTGCCAGCTTGTGCGTAGTTCGGCGATTTCCAGTGATAATTTTTCGATTTGTTTCGACAGCAAATCCACTTGTAAATTCGTGATAGCTGAGATCTGATGGCCTTCGCAGCTTGATGTGGTTGTTGTGGTTGCCATGGAGACTGCGGCTACTGATGCTGGCTCGAAGTGCTCCATCATTTTATCGGCCATTGCAGAGAGAACTTCGAGTGTGGATTCTGTGTTTACTGAGAGAACGGCGCGAACTTGCGTGGGCAGCTGATTGAGCCACATAACTTTGAGCGCCTCGTCTGTTAGGAGTTTACCGCTCAAATCGCGCATCTTGCGAAGCAGCTGGCTCGGTTTTTGGTCGCCGAGCTCGAGGCCGCCGAGTAGTTTTTGCAGCTGGCGATGATCCGATTCTTGGTATGTTGATATCAGCCTGTTCTTCAGTGTGCTGTATTTGCCAGTAGAGGGTGGATTCAGTATGATATCAGCAATTTGCTCCAAATCGCTGCATCCCAGCAGCGGAACGACCAGGTTGAACTTTTGTTCCTCTCCAATTTTGCTGGCAGCGACGGCAGCTTCGAACTGCGCAAACCAGAGTCTCGGGTTTTGGCGCCAAAATGGTGGTAAACGTGCGGGCAGTGATATTGTGGCAACGTTGCCCTTTTCTGTTGCTGTTGCATCGCTGAATTCTTCAACTTGTTCCTTTGACATGATGATGAAGCTTGCTTTGATCTTGACGATTCTTCAATTCTTCAGAAGGCAGGCGTCTTGATTTTCCAGCGGGGTCACCAATATAAGGGAATGGGAGTGACTCGTAAATGAAACACGTAGTTAGTCGTTGATGTCCGAACAAGATCTGTGTATTTTCTGTAATTACACCTTATTTATATTTACATTGGTACTAGTACAAGTAGTGCTTATTCTAACATATTTACAAGCGTGCGTCATTATTCCTCCGACAGAGGGCTCTTGAAGCGACGTAGATTGAACGCACTGAACGGGCTGCTCACCGCGCATGCGCGGCTTAGTACAATTCTATCGCGAATCTTATAAATACGACTCGCTCGCTTGCGCGGTCCTTTTCGCGGGACGACGTCACCGAGTGAAGATCTCCGCCGCGCGAGGCCACGTGATCCATCTGTGCAGCTGCGATGTTTGAAGTGAAGATCATGGAGGGTGCTGGAGCTTCTGATTGCGCTTATAAGCTATTCCTGTTTCTTGATGTGTCGAAAAACGTATTGCTTCATTGTTTCTATAACAGACATCGTCGTAAACGTGTTACTTCACTATTTCTGTACAGGAATGTCGTAAAACGTGTTGCTTCATTATTTCTATAACAGACATTGTCGTAAACGTGGTAATTGGTTCTGAGGTATTGGTAACGTGGTAATGTATTCTGAGGTACTGGTAACTGTGACAGGTACTGTGTCACTACACAGTTATAGGGGAAGATTAACCGTCTTTCAAACATATTTAAACAAATTACAAGATTCTTCGGTAAACCCGTCTCAGGTAATGGAGTTGCAGTTGCGAGTCAACAAATTAGATGATCTGTATGACGAATTCAATGACGTTCAGTTAAAGTTAGAATGTTTGTGTGACATTGACTCTGAGGTACTCGAACGAACTGTAGCCATCCTACAGCACATCACTGTTACCATGCGCCTCGCTACCTGCTTTCGACCCAAAAGCATTCCCACGCTACGCAGCCATTGTAATCCATTGGTACCTGCTACCCCAGCTGCCCCAACAAAAGCATCGCGCGCCCGAACCGCGCTCATTGTTTTGTAGATACTAAGTTACTATTGGTTAAGTTTTAGTCTGTAAACTAGTATATAAGGAGGTGCATGGTGGAAATATACACATTCTGTTTTGGAGTCACACGATTCTTACTGCTATCCCCAAAGTGGTGACCCCGAGTTTTTCTACCCAGCTACGGACCTGGTTTATGCCTGCCGGCTGGAGTAGATATCACACCCGACATGCTCCTCAACCAGCTACGGACCTGGCCCTAGGCCTGCCGGCTGGTATGATGGCATAGTCACAGCCATCTCCATGTGATCGCTGCCCAACTACCATCTGCTCGCTATCGTTATAACGGTACACCGTGATTGCACATTTCAGTTGGCCTCCCACAAGCGGGTCTCACCAACTGAAATTTCAAGAGGCAAAACATACACGGATATCGTTCCAGACATTCGACATCGCGCTGTACACTTCACGCCGACAAGATAATGGAGCAGACAGCAGCAGCCAAAGTCGCAGCCGTGCAGTCACCTGCACCGCCCACACCAGCACCACAGGTAGTTACTACTCAGTATCTCGTTAGCGAACTCCGAAAACTCTCGCTAGAAATTGCAGAGTTAAAAGCGACAGAGTTAGAAGCGAGACGTACGTCGTCATACGAACATGATCATCGTCCGTCATGCGACCACGATCATGCGGAACAGAGAGTAAAGTCCCGCAAACCTCTATTGAAAAGGGAGGATCCTCCGGCCAGACGGGTGTTATGTCTGGTGGGCATCTGCCCGATAGATGATTTCGGGCTGTTCTATATGTTCTAATCGCGCGGAGAACTTTGATTGCGCGATGCAGGATTAGTTCTTATGTGACGCCATAGATGTCGCTACATCACTCCCCTCCGGAGATCGGAGATCGATGGTTCTTGATGCTTCTTGATGCGTGCCAGGCCAGTGGTAGGTTGGTTCCAGTGGGTCGGAACCGAATGCCACATAGTTCTCGGTGAGTCGGAACTGTCTACGGTGATGCCCCAGTAAGTCGGGGTGGTGCTGTCCCAGTGAGTCGGGATGATGCCCCAGTGAGTCGGGGTGATGATGTCCCAGTGACTCGGGATGATGCTGCAGGCTCCAGTGCGTCGGAGTAGTGCTGCTGGCTCCAGTGAGTCGGAGCGGTGCTGTACGAAGTAGTGGCTTGACTGCTTGCGTCGAACAGGAGAGATTCTTCGTGGCTCTTCATGTGAGTGGCCGAAGGTGCAGTGTGCTTCGCCAAGGTCGCTGATGAGGCTGAGGCACACTGCACCACTGACCAGGTAGGCATGCTGGTGGCCAGGATACCCTTTATAGCCGTAGGTGATGGCTGTATGGCTCGCTGCTCAAAAGCTTGAGGATGTGATAATGACGTCACGAAGTAGTTGCTGCACGAAGGCTGCGCTGACGTTCTTTGTCGAGGGTTACCAGTTTGGAGTTATGCGGAACAGAGAGTAAAGTCCCGCAAACCTCTATTGAAAAGGGAGGATCCTCCGGCCAGACGGGTTTTAAGTTCTTTGTCTCCAGTGTTGTGTGATCCATCAGCCGACAACATATTTTTGAATAGTGAGGCACGCAAAGAAATCTTTGTGAAATGCTGGCAAAGAAATGCAAAAAATGTCATAGTAATGAGCTCAGGGAACAGCTGATGAAGGCCAAGATCGAGAGCTATACTCGCGCTAACAAGGAGCGAGCCCAGAAAATAGCGTTGCTCAAGAAAAAGATTTCTTTGCGTGCCTCACTATTCAAAAATATGTTGTCGGCTGATGGATCACACAACACTGGAGACAAAGAACTTAAAACCCGTCTGGCCGGAGGATCCTCCCTTTTCAATAGAGGTTTGCGGGACTTTACTCTCTGTTCCGCATAACTCCAAACTGGTAACCCTCGACAAAGAACGTCAGCGCAGCCTTCGTGCAGCAACTACTTCGTGACGTCATTATCACATCCTCAAGCTTTTGAGCAGCGAGCCATACAGCCATCACCTACGGCTATAAAGGGTATCCTGGCCACCAGCATGCCTACCTGGTCAGTGGTGCAGTGTGCCTCAGCCTCATCAGCGACCTTGGCGAAGCACACTGCACCTTCGGCCACTCACATGAAGAGCCACGAAGAATCTCTCCTGTTCGACGCAAGCAGTCAAGCCACTACTTCGTACAGCACCGCTCCGACTCACTGGAGCCAGCAGCACTACTCCGACGCACTGGAGCCTGCAGCATCATCCCGAGTCACTGGGACATCATCACCCCGACTCACTGGGGCATCATCCCGACTCACTGGGACAGCACCACCCCGACTTACTGGGGCATCACCGTAGACAGTTCCGACTCACCGAGAACTATGTGGCATTCGGTTCCGACCCACTGGAACCAACCTACCACTGGCCTGGCACGCATCAAGAAGCATCAAGAACCATCGATCTCCGATCTCCGGAGGGGAGTGATGTAGCGACATCTATGGCGTCACATAAGAACTAATCCTGCATCGCGCAATCAAAGTTCTCCGCGCGATTAGAACATATAGAACAGCCCGAAATCATCTATCGGGCAGATGCCCACCAGACATAACACCCGTCTGGCCGGAGGATCCTCCCTTTTCAATAGAGGTTTGCGGGACTTTACT
The DNA here is from genome assembly GCA_905147345.3 of Mythimna impura. NCBI lineage: Eukaryota > Metazoa > Arthropoda > Insecta > Lepidoptera > Noctuidae > Mythimna > Mythimna impura. The sequence goes on along the minus strand of LR990356.1, from coordinate 17,056,075 downwards.
CTCTGTTCCGCATGATCGTGGTCGCATGACGGACGATGATCATGTTCGTATGACGACGTACGTCTCGCTTCTAACTCTGTCGCTTTTAACTCTGCAATTTCTAGCGAGAGATTTCGGAGTTCGCTAACGAGATACTGAGTAGTAACTACCTGTGGTGCTGGTGTGGGCGGTGCAGGTGACTGCACGGCTGCGACTTTGGCTGCTGCTGTCTGCTCCATTATCTTGTCGGCGTGAAGTGTACAGCGCGATGTCGAATGTCTGGAACGATATCCGTGTATGTTTTGCCTCTTGAAATTTCAGTTGGCGTAAATTAGTCAGCTGGGACGGCTGATAAGATTAGCAGTGAGTCATCCTCCACTACCGACACAAACAATCACGTTGCGCTTTCAGCCAATATCTCCGCACACTCGCATACGACTAGCACAGGTAGCATTTTGTTGTCAACTGCACTAATTAGATGTTACGATGTAAATAACAAAGAACACATCGCTCGAGCGCTTCTCGATTCAGGTAGTTCGGCTTGTATAATGACGAAGAATTTATATAACAAGTTAAAGTTGCCTTATTTAAACACCGAAAGATCGATACAAGTGTAATGATTTTTAAAGAAAATATTCATAAATCGTTCAACTTCCATCTATAAGCGATAGATGGCGCTAGTAGTTACATGAACATAAGGCACTTGTTGTAGACATTAAGTAATGATTTATGGTATTAGAGTTTATGTATTAGTTTTGTATAAATATATTATTATTGTTAAAATGAAATATTTACTTGCAGTTAATTATTGATAAACCCTAATGTATATTAGTTAGTCAATTGATATTACGTACTGTTTACTTTGCTCTGATTGGTCGGACCGAGTGTTTGTGAAAGTTTGTGGTGGGGAAACATTGAGTTTGTAACTGTCATTCTGGACAGTCAGTCTGCTCTGAGTTGTTGAACAGTGAACATGTCCTACCAATCCGTGTATTTGAAAATGATTGTTAATAAAATGATAAATATGAAATTGTGTTGATCAAAGTGAATAAAATATTTATATAACTGAAGCTTGAAGTTTATGATTCATCACATTTCAGAAGTGGTACATGCCTACAAAAAGCCTACAAATATGTGCAGTGATAACAGGAATGTTAGGTTATGTGTGCCTAAATTAAAGCTAAATGAGATCGAGATATGTTTTCCAAGAGTGCTAATGTTATTTTAGACAAGTGTTATACTCACTCAATTTTCATACTGATGGTGGCGCGTGTGTTGAATCATTCGGTTCCCTTCAAATGTGTGAACTGAGTGGTACTGATATGTTCGTAAACGAACGCTGACAGTTAAAACTGGACATCGCTGACACTTTAACTACTAGTGGTTCATTTTAGTTCCTATATTTTAAATTGGGTTGTTTTTTCTTTATTTGTTTTAATTGATCATGCATAATGCTAAATTACGACAAAAGACAATTGCTATGTATAATTAACCTATTTTCCATAGCGGTAATTGTCATTATGTTGCCTTGATTACTTTGTGTGCTACGATAATTTTCTTTTCCTTTTGACATATAATTGTAAATTTAAATGTTGTACCGCTAATGGGTATGTTACAATAATAATTTTATGAACTGAATTTCCACCACAAAAACAATAAATGAATTTGAATTTAGAAGCGAAAAAAAAAAAACGAAACCGTGTTTGTGGATTTAGGGTGTAAATGGATTTCCTTGCACATAGACATCTACACTTAGGAATATGCAATTACCGTCAATTTGCTGACTGACTGACTGCCTTGGCAATTCAAGAGTGTCTGGAGTGTGTAAATGTTCTATTTGAAATAAATGCTTTGATTTGATTTCAGTGCTTTGATGAGGCCGAGTATGCCTTTGATGAGTCCAAGCGTACCTTTGATGAGGCCGAGCGTGCCTTTGGTGAGGCCGAGCGTGCCTTGATGAGGCCGAGCGTGCCTTGATGAGGCCGAGCGTGCCTTGATGAGGCCGAGCGTGCCTTGATGAGGCCGAGCGTGCCTTGATGAGGCCGACCGTGCTTTGATGAGGTCGACCGTGCCTTGATGAGGCCGACCGTGCCTTGATGAGGCCGACCGTGCCTTGATGAGGCCGACCGTGCCTTGATGAGGCCGACCGTGCCTTGATGAGGCCGACCGTGCCTTGATGAGGCCGACCGTGCCTTGATGAGGCCGACCGTGCCTTGATGAGGCCGACCGTGCCTAGATGAGGCCGACCGTGCCTTGATGAGGCCGACCGTGCCTTGATGAGGCCGACCGTGCCTTGATGAGGCCGACCGTGCCTTGATGAGGCCGACCGTGCCTTGATGAGGCCAACCGTGCCTTGATGAGGCCGACCGTGCCTTGATGAGACCGACCGTGCCTTGATGAGGCCGACCGTGCCTTGATGAGGCCGACCGTGCCTTGATGAGGCCGACCGTGCCTTGATGAGGCCGACCGTGCCTTGATGAGGCCGACCGTGCCTTGACGAGGCCAAAACGTGCCTTTGAAGAAGACAAGCGAGCCTTTGAAGAAGACAAGCGAGCCTTAATGAGGCCAGTGTGCCGTTAGATAAGTCCATGTGTGCCATTTGAGGCCATGTGTGCCATTTGAGGCCAAGTGTGCCATTTGAGGCCAAGTGTGCCATTTGAGGCCAAGTGTGCCATTTGAGGCCAAGTGTGCCATTTGAGGCCAAGTGTGCCATTTGAGGCCAAGTGTGCCATTTGAGGCCAAGTGTGTCATTTGAGGCCAAGTGTGACATTTGAGGCCAAGTGCGCCATTTGAGTTGGCCACATGTAACATTGGACTAGGCCAAGTGAGCCAATAAAGATTCGGGTTAAGTGTGCCCAATGCAGACGAAATTATCATCAAGAGCGTAAGTAACGTATGAATTTACCTACTTAAGTGATTTTAGTGTGACTATGTTGGCTTAATAATGATGTTAATGAATTGAATAATTTATTAAGTTTATTTCCATATTCATTTTTTTATTATTGCTTCATATCATTTGAGTTGGCCACATGTAACATTGGACTAGGCCAAGTGAGCCAATAAAGATTCGGGTTAAGTGTGCCCAATGCAGACGAAATTATCATCAAGAGCGTAAGTAACGTATGAATTTACCTACTTAAGTGATTTTAGTGTGACTATGTTGGCTTAATAATGATGTTAATGAATTGAATAATTTATTAAGTTTATTTCCATATTCATTTTTTTATTATTGCTTCATATCATTTTGACCGGTTTATTGGATTTTAATTGAACATTCTGTTATAGCTTATGAAGATATTATAAGTATAGATAAAATGAATTGAAAGAAGATTTTTATATTGAGATTTTATTTTTGAAAAAAAAGCGAGTTCTAAATGAATGGTACAAGTTATAATTCATGTAAATGTTTTAACCATTGATTTCTTTTATTTTTGAGGCCTTGGAGTCCGATTGCGTCAGGACTACAGAAGAAAAACCATCAGTCTTATTGAGCAAACGGATAGTTCCTGTTTCGAACAAAACAGACTCGAAGAGGAAATGATGCAAAGAGACGATCTGGAAGGAAGTGCAGAAGTTATAATTCAACCTCTTCGTCGACTACACCACCACGACGCAAGAAGCAAAGAGGTACCTCATGTTGGTTAAATGATTTTCCAAAGAGAAAAACATTAAAAGTATCGAAGTTTGAACATAAAACATTAGAATAATGTGATACGGGAGTTCGATCACTCCAGTAAATTTTGAGAGTATTTAAGTTGGATTAGAAAGAGTATTTGTAATTGATTTGTATGCAAATAGGATCAGAAACTGACTATACATTTTGTCTGAAAAACTTGCTAGGCTTACCAAAAAAAAATAGAAATGTTACGAAACCCTACCAAAGTGTAGTATTTAGTGACGAAGTGGTAAACTAAACTAACAATAGTTTTTCTAATGAGCAGAATTATGGTCAGTTTCAAGCAGAAATGTTAGCTGGTACGACTTATGTGAATATTTTTATGACAAATCAGTGCTTATATACGGATATTGATGACAATCAAACGCTTTACAAACAAGTAGAAATAAAATGATCAATTTTATTGGGTATTATATAGATTTTAACAGCAATTTAGTCTTTTGCGTGAATCCGATATAGAAGTATTAGTTGTCAGTGAAAAGTTTATGCAGAGTCATCTAAAGATTGGGCAGATTTTGAGTTACCATCCATTGCAATTTGTAAAGGTACGTTATCCTTTCACAAGAACCTTGTACTGTTCAACAGTAAAATTGATTTAATTTTCTAAAACTTGCCTTGCGCAACCAAATTCAGCTATAGATTCACATCATTCTGGAAATATTTGTATAGACGGATCTTATATCAGAGTATTTATCGTGTGTTTCTTTATCGTGTCAAAGTTAATGATGACAACAAAAGATTTAATTTGAGCTAGATATTATATTATTATAATTCGGATGAGGAAAATAGATTTAAAATGCATACACTAGAGTGGCGGGTCAATTTAAATGTTTCAAATTAAAATAAAGTTTGATAAACAGTGCGATTCAAGCATCATTATTATAACCTTAACTTGATACGAATTTGCACACAGATGCTGGGGCCTTAGATTTAGGGAAAATATTAGTACAATTAAGCTCATGGGCTCTCCAGCTGAAGAGTCACTTTTATTCTAAACGCTTAAGTTTTGTTTTATATTATGGTTTCAAATAGTGAATGTAATGAACCCTGATTAAATAAGACGCCACACAACGTATAGCAATATGGTGGCTATACATTCATGAGTTTAGTTAACCATTGAGAGTGTAAGATCTGGGACGCGTATGTCGATACCTTAAGCCGTAATACCATGCTGTCTACAGACACTAAGACGAATCCTCTGTTTCTGTTTATAGTATTGATTATCAACATTATAAATATTAGACCTAGATTCGAAGTTCTTAAGGCTGAACCAGATGAAAAACCTAATGACAAAGTACGTATAATTATGTTAAGTCGTGAATTCAGTGTGAGTAAATAACGAAGACTATACTCTCGGACAAAAAGCTGGTCAATTTTACCTTATACTTACAGAAAGTTGACCAATTGTTTCGACTGATAGTGTTGGTTATAAAATATATTTAACATTGGTTTACTATCTCGAATAATAGTGCAATCGTGGCTTTCTTTTAGATACTTTATCTACTCTAAAGAGCTTTTACGATAGTCATGGTATTGACCTTGTTCTTAACGCTGTAAAAATGACTACCACTATTTTAAATGCCCTAGCAAAATAAAATTACTTCAACGTTTATAACGAACACCAATGAAACATATGCCTATCTTGGAAAATTCAATGGAGTCTTGTTAATTCTGGTAATTCATTCACTAGAAAGACTGCCACAAAGCTACTAGGATCAGAGATACTTTAAACGATAGACTACGACGACATTACGAAGTACGAAACACGTTACAATGCTTAAGAGATGAGGTGAGCTCCAATATCCAAGTTAGACAAGCAAAAGGATACTTACGTTACCAGTAAAATCCCTGCTACTACCTACAGCATAAGTGATCTGATTATGATTAGTAGATCTGATTGCAATTATGAAGGTAAAATTACATTAACCTCATTTTAAAATCTATAGATCCATTCAAAAACAAAAGTTTTAAGTATAAAATTACTGGAATATATTATATATGGTAAGTTTTATGATCCCAGACATGTAGAAAAGCTTTTGACAAAAAACCTTACAACACTATTCTTCTAGTGTTGAATGTTCTAAACATATGACGTGACGACAAACTAATGATCCGGAAGCAAACCTAAAATCAATACTAAGCCGAATGTAATGAATTTGAATGTAAAACTCATTGTCTTGTCGAACTGAATGAAGTTTCATAATTTATATGAATGTAGTCTATCATTGAAATTGTAATCGTGCGTCAGGAGATCGCACGATGTCGGATGGCCGAATGTAATGATTTTTAAAGAAAATATTCATAAATCGTTCAACTTCCATCTATAAGCGATAGATGGCGCTAGTAGTTACATGAACATAAGGCACTTGTTGTAGACATTAAGTAATGATTTATGGTATTAGAGTTTATGTATTAGTTTTGTATAAATATATTATTATTGTTAAAATGAAATATTTACTTGCAGTTAATTATTGATAAACCCTAATGTATATTAGTTAGTCAATTGATATTACGTACTGTTTACTTTGCTCTGATTGGTCGGACCGAGTGTTTGTGAAAGTTTGTGGTGGGGAAACATTGAGTTTGTAACTGTCATTCTGGACAGTCAGTCTGCTCTGAGTTGTTGAACAGTGAACATGTCCTACCAATCCGTGTATTTGAAAATGATTGTTAATAAAATGATAAATATGAAATTGTGTTGATCAAAGTGAATAAAATATTTATATAACTGAAGCTTGAAGTTTATGATTCATCACACAAGGTATAAACAATTCTCTGTCTCATGTTAATAAAATGTGTCGTGTGCACATTAGATCGTTGCACGAATCGTACTCAAATGATTTAACTTGTTTTGTCTTACCCACAATTACTGATAATGTTCCCGCTAGACAGGTACATGTAAATATACCCTCAAATATTCATTTAGCTGATCCATATTTCCACACACCGGCTTCTATTGATATAATTATAGGGGCTGACGTATTCTGGAGTTTATTAGGATCTGATAAGATTTTATTAGGTGATGGGAAACCAACACTTCATCAAACTAGACTAGGTTGGCTAGTTTGTGGCCCAACTAACGGCGGCTATAATTATAATATTAATTCTTCTCAACTTTCTTCAATTAAATGTAATTTCGTTAACGATTTTTACGAAAGTTCTTCCAGTTCGAATGAGTTAGATGACATCCGAAACCAATTGACGCGTTTCTGGCAGCTCGAGGAAGTTAGCCATGATGCATCGACTTATTCGGCTGAGGAGACTATGTGTGACATAAAAAATACGACGCGTTTGTCAGATGGCCGTTTTAGCGTTAAGATTCCGTTGAAGGAATCTCTCCGGAGAGTTTAGGCGATTCATATCATCGTGCAAAACGATGCTTTCTGTCAATTGAGCGCAGAAACTTCAGCCAACCTCCACTTGATAAAATGTACAAAGACTTCATGACTGAGTACATTTCTTTAGGCTATATGTCGGAGTGTCATATTAATGAAGATTTGCGGTCATATTTTATTCCTCATTACGGAATCCTGCGCGAAGGTAGTAGCACAACAAAATTACGGGTTGTATTTAATGCTAGTGCACCTACTACCTCTGGACTTTCTTTAAATGCAATACAGATGGTGGGGCCTACCGTTCAGGACGATTTGACTGCCATTCTTCTGAGATTTAGAACTCATAAGTACGTCCTGTCTGCTGACATAGAGAAGATGTACAGGCAGGTGTCTGTAGATCCTTCAGATAGGCACCTGCAGCAAATAATTTGGCGTGATGATATTACTAGTACTCTGAAAACGTACCAATTAAATACAGTTACGTACGGTACGGCTAGTGCACCTTTTCTCGCGACTAGGTGCATTAAACAAATAGGTCTGGAATGCCAGGATCAAAGGGTCGCTGAAGTCATTCTTCATGATTTTTATGTAGACGACCTGTTGACCGGTGAAGACGTGTATGAGGAAGCTCTCATGTTGTGTCACAAGGTGACTGATGTTCTTGCTTCTGCTTGCATGCCATTAAGGAAGTGGAAATCGAACGAGTCCACTTTAATTTCAGAACCATCTGATGAGTCTTGTTTCGAGTTCCACAAGGAAGGTGATGTCTGTAGTAAAACACTGGGTCTTAGTTGGCGAACAGACACAGATGACCTCATTTTCCCTATAAAGGTTCCTGACGCCATTGATAACACTAAGCGTGGCATGTTAGCAGTAATTGCACGAATATACGATCCTTTAGGGTTGTTGGCACCGTGTGTCGTGACCATGAAGATGCTGCTTCAAAAACTTTGGCTAGACAAGTTAAAATGGGATGATCAGTTATCACCTGACATTGCAACAATATGGGCGAACATAATTAAATCATTACCTTGCATTCACAACTTACGGGTTTCACGTCGCGTGCTCTGTGACGAATACAGACAGTTCGAATTTCACATTTTCACCGACGCTTCTGAGCAAGCCTATGGCGCTTGTTTGTATATCCGTTGTATCAATGAGCAGGGTGCCGTCGACGTGCGATTGTTGCCAAAAGTCGCGTCGCTCCTATAAAACCACTAACTATACCGCGACTGGAGCTCTGTGCTGCTGTGCTTGGCGTACGCCTATATCAAAAGGTTGCTAGTTCTCTTCAAATTAACCCGTCTAGTATTGTTTTTTGGACCGATTCCATGATAGTGTTGGGTTGGTTGAAAATGTTGCCAATAAAATTAAATACTTTCGTTCGTAACCGTGTCGCCGAAGTGTTAGAAAAATCCATGTGTCGACCCACGACAATCCAGCCGATTTAAAACTCGCGGAGTGGAACCTACCGCTATGCAATCACTGGATTTGTGGTGGTTCGGTCCATGCTTCTTAAAACACTATAGTACTACATGGCCACCCACTGCTATAAATACAGAAATCTTACCAGACATTAAAACTACTATTCTAGTTAATTTAGCCCAAGATTATCATGCTACTGAAGATTTACGAGTGTATAAAGGAATAATCGAGTTTAATCGATTTTCCAATTTTAATCAATTACAGCGTTCCATTTGTTATGTTTTCCGTTTTATTAATACTTGCAAAGGACGCTCAACAATAAATACATCTTGTTTTAGTACTCAAGAATTACAAGATGCGCTAAATTTTATTATTATTCAGTCGCAAAAGGAATCTTTCCCTGAATATAATTTATTAATAAATAATAAAAAGTTACCACATAAAAATAGATTATTAGGTTTGAATGTGTTTCTAGATCACAATAAAATTATTCGTATAGGGGGTAGGTTACACAATTCCGAATACTCATACACAAAGAAACACCCAATATTATTACAGTCCACTCATAATTTTGTTAAACTTTTATTTAAATCTGAGCATGCATGCAGGTCCTTTATTATTATTAAGTACAATTAGAGAGACCTACTGGCCACTTGGTGGTCGTCACTTAGCCAGAGCCTGTTACGTCAGTGCGTTCGGTGTCAGCGACTAAAGCCACAGACAGTCACTCCTCAAATGGGTAATCTCCCACTGAACAGACTCTCACCAGCTGACTTTCCTTTCCAAAGCGTAGGGGTTGACTACGCAGGCCCTATAACCGCGGCTAGTCGTCAAGGTCGTGGATGTAGATTGGTAAAGGTATACATTGTTATTTTCGTGTGCTTCACCACCAAGGCCATTCATTTAGAGTTGGTTGGTGACTTGACGAGCAGCAATTATTTACAGGCTTTACGCAGGTTTATGTCTCGGAGTGGAAAACCTCTCAACATTTACTCCGATAACGGATCTTCATTTGTAGGAGCCTACAATGAAATATCTGATTTTTTGAAACGCAACTGTGACTCCTTAACTGATAATGCAGCTCAAGACGGTATAACCTTCCACTTTATACCTGCATACGCTCCACATTTTGGTGGTCTTTGGGAGGCGGGTGTCAAATCGACCAAATTTCATTTGTTCCGAGTGTTGGGCAATTGTAATTTAACATACGAGGAGCTTAACTCCGTTTTAATACAAATCGAAGGTATTCTAAATTCTCGACCGCTCACACCGCTATCGTCGAACCCAGAAGACCTGTTGCCTCTCACTCCTGGTCATTTCTTGATCGGCCGACCTATCACGTCTCTGCCTGTAAAGGACATCCGGGACCACTCCACTCCTCACTTGACGCGCCATCAACGTGTCGAGCAGCTGCGGCAGCATTTTTGGACGAGATGGAGCAAGGAGTACGTCTCCGAAATTCAGCAGCGTGTAAAGTGGCGGACCGGCAACGACAGCCTAAACCTGGATTCGCTCGTTGTTATCAAGGAGGATAACCAGCCACCCTTGAAATGGAAGTTGGGTCGAATTATTGCTCTTCATCCTGGCACAGACGGCATAAGCAGAGTTGCTGATATCAGGACTTCAACCGGAACTATCAGAAGAGCATTCTCCAAGATCTGTCCGTTATTGGAAGACAGCTGTTGAAAGGCAAGCTTTCAACGGCCGGCGGCATGTTGACGCATCACGTCAATTCGTCATCAGTCTGCAGCACTAGTCACTTTCAAGTTTGCAATAATTAGATTAGTTATAAGTATTAGCTATAAGATTTTTATCAGGCGTTAACTATTAACGACCTCCATGATTTTTGAATGTCATGACTGGCAAATTAAACTGGTACACTGCAAGCTACGATCCTGATTTTTTAATTTCCAAAATTCCTGAGAAGTCCCTACAATTTTACACACAGTTCAATTTGTCTGTAGGAAGGTCATTTGGGATGTGTAGAAGAAGAAGTCATGCTGCGCCGATCCCAAATATGTATCTACCTACCTAAGTTGGGATAAAGGCAATCAATACTTTGTACCAAATTCAGCACACTGACTACCGGTAATCAATAGTTGTTTTGTCAAGCCGACAACAACGTTAGGCGCGGGCTTCCGGACGGTGAGCAATGGGTAACTCAATGTTACGCTTGCTGGAATTTATTTTAGTTCAATCATAGTTTTTATGCTATCAACTGCATTAAACTTGTTTCAAATTTTTTATTTCTTTTTGCGGTCGGGTTTTTTGACGCTGTAATATTTATTTTACACCACCTGCTCGATAATGCCCAATATGTCATACAAGCGAGTCATTCTGTCCATAAGGAGATAATGCAGAATGGGCGATCCCTAGGGAATAATGAGATTTGAATTTGGAACGTCAAAAATGCATTATTTTGAAAAAAATAAAATAAAACGCAATATGGGAATCAAAATGTACGTGCATCAAACAAGTTTACTCAAAAATCAAACATTATATCATAAAAAAAGAGCGGAAGCGTTATAGAAAATTAAAACTATGGTTTAAATATATATACCTATATGAAATAGCTATAATCTTAAAGTAGTGAATTTTGTTTGTTTCAAATCTCAAAAAATGTTGTTGTAATAATACTTATATTTCTCTAATATATAATTTGTTTTAGTAAATTGTCTATTATTTATTTGAACTTCATGTACTGTAGTGGTACATAGGCGGACTTAATGCAACAAGGCATTCTCTACCAGTCTACTTTTAGGTTAACAAAAACTACGCTGTGGTAGGTTTACACAATAAACAAATAACAGATACTTCAAACAGAAAAAAATAAAATAAAAATAAGTTATTTATAATAATAAAATACATAATATAATAATATGCTAAAATTATAAACTAATAAATACTATAAAAATATCAAACCATTAAGAGAACTTAGTAATAATTCTGACGAAGACCGAACTAAGGTTGAGAGGACTTCAAGTAGTAGTTCCGAATTTTACGCTTGAAGGAAAATACTTTCAGCTTTTTTGATGTCAAGGGGAAGCGCATTCCAGAGTTGATTTAATTGAGTTAATTATCCCTCAGGTGGTGTAAAAATTAGAGTATCCAACACGGGGATAAAGCTATCATTGCCTTGGGCGGCTTGAATTCCTCACTTTACTCAGATTTCTATATTAACTCCTTCGCAATGCTTGGGAGTTAATTATATAAATCCCTCACTAACGTTCGGGATTAAAACTTAGCAACCTTCGTTTCGTTCGGAATTTAACATGCCGCTCGCGACTTTAAAGACACTGCTTTAACCCCTAGTCACATAATCTACTATTCCCACATTTTAGTGAGTAGTACTTTTGGAATAATCTTCTCGAGCCCTTTATTTTGATACCCTACAAGACAGTCACAAAAAAGGTTTTTTTTTTTTAAATAATTTTGATGTACTTACAGTGTCACTTTTACAATCAAGACGAATCTAACAACCTCTCAGGAAAAAAATAATAGTTTAAAAAACTAAAAAACACGCTTTTAGCACGCACTAAAAATTACAAAATAATTCAGACATTTAGTTTGATGACTCAAGAGTTTTCCCTTTGCCAAATCTTCATTAGATCGCAGGTAAACATAAACAATTTCAGTTCGTGATGAACGATAAATAATTACCTATGCGAAATCGTTATAAGAAGGTAATCATCTTTATTGAATATTTACTATGATTTATTATGAAAGAAAGCGTGGAACGTTTATGTAATCTTTACTCTTTTTGGACAAAACGCTCCACGCTTTCTTTCATAATAAATCAAAATCTTCTTATTATTATTATTTATTGGGATCTCATAGATTCAAAGTCCAATCTTCGTATTCCTTTCGTCGAACCTTATTGATTGATACCCATGACATGATAATTTGGTAAGAAAATGTCATTTCGCATTATTTTCAGCAAACCCTTTCATTTTATACCTAAATCATAGGGCTGCATTTCAAATAGCCAATCCGCCACCTTGGGACGGCCGCCATGTTGGATTTAGATCACGTAATTATTTTTTTCGTATCCCATTCAGCAAACCCTTTCATTTAATACCCATATCATGGGGGTGCATTTCAAATAGCCAATCCGCCATCTTGGATGTCCACCATGTTGGATTTAAGTCACGTGACTATTTTTTTCGTATTCCTGACAGCAAACCCTTTCATTTGATACCCATATCATGGAGGTGCATTTCAAATAGCCTGTCCGCCATCTTGGACGTCCGCCATATTGGATTTAAGTCACGTGACTATTTTTTTCGTATTCCTGACAGCAAACCCTTTCATTTGATACCCATATCATGGAGGTGCATTTCAAATAGCCTGTCCGCCATCTTGGACGTCCGCCATATTGGATTTAAGTCACGTGACTATTTTTTTCGTTTTCCTGACAGCAAACTCTTTCATTTGATACCCATATCATGGGGGTGGATTTCAAACAGCCAGTCGGCCATCTTGGGAGGCCGCCATATTGGATTTGTAATGACGTTTCTTAGCTAGTCATGTATTGTCATCAGAACTCAGAGCGTGTGCAAAATTTCATCCTAATCGAAGACCGGGAAGTGGGTCAAATTAAGATTCCAAGATTTTCTTACATACATAGTAAGTTATAAGTGAAGCTAATTGTTGAGGAGTACTACGTCAAATCATCGTCGTCATCGTCGTCCAATGAGACACGAGAAATATCACGCGATCTCGTTTCTTATTGGTTGTTCATATTGTTCCCACATCCCTGCTCCTCGAATATTGTAACTTTTGCAAGACGCCATTATAGAAAAATATACGCTTGACCTCTTGAACGGAACATTGCATTTCATTTATCAAATTCCCAAGTACATGAACCATCAAGAAAGACAAATGTTATATGGAACTAGATCACGCAGTTTACATATTTGGTCCTTCGAGCCGGATTTCGAGGAATTTAAGCAGTGGAACCGACTTTTCGAGAGGAGCGACCTTTGGATCACGTGCTTCGACCACAAAAGAAACAAAATTACACCAAAGAAGATTCATGGGCATATTTGCGCAAGTATTTCAATTGATAAACGGTAATTGAAGACAATCAAGGATCTGGAAGACTAATTTGAACACTAACGGTGCGTCTATCAGATAGTTTTGTTTCGTCAAGACCTGTTGAGTTCTTTAGTGTAATACCGTATGTGATCTGATTCCAGTGAGTTTCGTGTGGGTTGCCCATTGCAGAGCGACAGTCCAGCTGCATTTCATAGCAGAATTACACGCAGGCACTAGCTGTTACACGTGAGTACCCCTTCTTTTGCAAGCCATCATTATGTCTCTTAACGCTAAAGACGGAGAAGGTAGTAGAACCCGTGATAGATCACCTTATAAAACTATAGATGATAAAGCTGAGCAAAACATTCGTGACCTAGTTAGAAAACGTGGAATAGTGAAAGGTAGATTAACGAAATTTTCAAACTATTTAAATACTATCGACGTTGACACCATAACTAGCCAATTTAGAATAGATTTAAAATTACGCATACAGGGCGCAGGTATTTTATTTACTGAATTTAACAATATACAGTCCAAAATTGAAGAATTAGTGTCTGACAGTGATATAGATGATCAGTTAGACCAGCGCCAGTATTTCGAAGATACGTACTACAGCACCCTTGCTCAAGCTGAATCTATTCTTAGCGATAGTAAAGAGGTTACTAATGATTCTAAATCGTGTTCGCATTCTAAAGAACATTTATCAATAAAACTACCTGTCATTACATTACCGACGTTCGATGGTTTATATGAACACTGGCTACAATACAGGGACACATATGTATCACTAGTGCATAATTCTACTGATATAAGTAACATTCAAAAATTTCATTACCTAAAAGCTTCGCTAAAGGATAATGCACTTGAAGTTATAAAGGCACTCGATTTTTCTGCAGATAATTACTCTGTCGCGTGGGAGTTACTGCTTAGGTATGATAATTCTAGGTTATTAGTGCACAGTCACGTTAAGGCATTATTTTCAATGCAGGTACTGCCTAAAGAGTCATCGTCATTAATTAGGACACTTATAGACACAATTATAAATAATTTACGTGCTTTAAAAACGCTCGGTGAGCCAACAGATACATGGGACACGTTAATTATCTATATTGTAGTTTCCAAGTTAGATAAGACAACCGAACGAGAGTGGAAGGAGCACAAGGGTTCATTGCTGTCTAATACCAACTCTAAAGTTGTCTTAAAGATTGATCATTTAATTAGGTTCCTTATGGACAGGGCGGACTTGCTGGAAACATTAGCACAAAACAAAGATCGACTAACAAAAGGTGAACTTAAAAATCTAATCCAGTTGTTAAAAATCACACTTCACACTGCAATGTTTCCTCTAATAAGGCACCGGGTCGCAACTCACATAGATTATGCGTCGTGTGCAAAGGTAAACATCCTATTTATTCATGTATAAAATTTATAAATATGGATTTACAGTCTAAACTTAAAATTGTTAATGACCATAAACTGTGTGAGAATTGTTTGCGTTTCGGACACACGTTAGATAACTGTTTATTCGGGCCTTGTAAACAGTGTAATAAAAAACACAATTCACTCATTCATGATCCTAATGACTCTAATCATACCGCAAGCTGTAACGCGTCATCGGCGACTGAGGCGAGTGCATCTTGTACAGTTCAGCTGCCGCTCGCGAACTCCCCACATAGTAGTAAACAACCATTCATTCAAGTCAACAACGTTCACACCAATACTCACACAGACACGCAATGCATTAATGTGGAACCAGTTTTATTGTCTACGGCTTTAGTCGAGATTGCTGATAAACATAACAATTATCATACGGCATGCGCTTTACTCGATAGTGGTAGCCAATGTTGTTTTATTACACAATCATTTTGCAAATTATTAGACATTCCATTATTACAGTCCACTCATGAAATACGAGGAGTAGGTAATTTAAGTTCACATTCGACACAATCATGCAATATAGAAATTAAATCACGCGTTAATACCTACTCGATGCGAGTTCAGTGTTTTGTCTTACAAGAAATAACGTCCACATTGCCGGCTGTACAGAAAGAAAGCGCACAGTTCAGGATTCCTGACCACGTACAGTTAGCAAATACGCAATATTTAGGACCACAAAAAATAGACATTTTAATAGGCGCGGATCGATTCTGGGACTTGCTTATCGATGGCAAGATGCGTTTACCAAACGGTCCGTTTCTACAAAATACGAAGTTAGGTTGGATAATTTCGGGTCCAATTAAAAACATACGCACTAAAGGACATATCCAATGCAACTTCACTCAGTCTATAGACGCTCAGTTACGTCAATTCTGGGAACTGGAAGAATTAACTAAGCCACGGGATACGCACACTGATGAAGAACGGGCTTGTGAGCACTCCTTTATTACCACAACTACACGCAACAAAGATGGTAGATTTTGTGTAAACATTCCGTTAAAAGAATCACCCGAGGTACTAGGCGAATCATTCTCCATGGCAGAACGTCGTTTCTTGTCATTAGAAAAAAGGTTATCACACGCACCTATTAGTTATAGGAAATTATATACAGACTTTATACAAGAGTACATTGATTTAGGTCATATGTCTCGTGTTGATAGTTATCCTAATAAACATTATTTCTTGCCGCATCACGGCGTTTTTAGAGAACACAGCACGACAACAAAACTACGTGTTGTGTTCGATGCTAGTGCTGTCACAAGTAACGGAAAATCATTCAATGACATACAGTTGGTAGGTCCAGCCATTCAAGGAGATTTGTTAGGCATATTATTACGCTTCAGGCAGTACAAATACACGGCTATTGCAGACTGTGAAAAAATGTATCGCCAAGTTAATGTGAACCCCGACCAACGTGATTTACAGCTGATCATCTGGCGTGACGATCCATCGAAACCGCTCGGGTTTTATAGGCTAAACACTGTTACATACGGAACAGCATCGGCGCCTTTTCTTAGTGTAAGATGTATGAAGCAGCTAGCAGTCGAATGTACGGACTCCGAGGTCAAAAGGGTCATAAATGATGATTTTTACGTAGATGACCTTATGTACTCGCATGATGATAAAGTCGAATTGATAAATATTTGTAAGAAAACCAAAGAGGTTCTAAAATCTGGTTGTTTTCCGTTACGAAAGTGGATTTTTAATTTTAAACTTGACGGTGAATTGACCTCAGATGATCACACATTTCGCGATTTAAACTTAGGTGATCACAGTCAGTGTAAAACATTAGGTCTCGGTTGGTGCAACGTCTCTGATGAGTTTAATTTTAATACACAAATTCAAACAAACAACAACTCAGTCACTAAACGCATTATACTGTCTACGGTTTCTCAAATATTCGATCCGATGGGTTTATTGAGTCCGTCGATTATTATCGGCAAGATATTGTTGCAAAAATTATGGTTATTAAAGTTAGAATGGGACGACTCGCTTCCCACCGATATTGAACATACATGGAACCGGTTTGTTATCAGCTTAGTTCACTTAACGACTATAAAAGTACCGCGATACGTTTTTCAATACAACTCGGAACGTACTGAATTGCACATATTTACAGATGCCTCACAGACTGCATATGGCGCATGCGCCTATGTACGTACATTATGTAATAATCAGGTGATAGTGAGATTATTAATTTCTAAAGGTAAAGTAGCTCCATTAAAACCAGTTAGCATACCAAGATTAGAGTTGTGTGGCGCGGTGTTAGGTGCTAGACTTTACGATAAAATTCGTGGCTCGCTGACCCGTAGGTTTGATGACGTCATGTTCTGGACGGACTCTACGATTGTGTTAGGTTGGTTGCGTATGGCACCTAGTTTACTTAAAACTTTTGTACAAAATCGAGTCGCTGAAATACAAGAATTGACAAATGATTTTACCTGGCGACATGTAAGTGGGAAGGAGAACCCAGCTGACTTAATATCGCGTGGCGTCAGCCTTGAGGACCTGTCTTCATCTAGTTTGTGGTGGGAAGGCCCTACGTTTTTGCAAGACTTGGATTTTGGTAATAATTATTCAAGTTCATTATCAAGTCCTAATAATATCACGTGTCAGGAACTACCTGAAGTGAAATCTAATTTAAGTTCGTTTATAGCAAAGGGTACAAAACCTACATTTGAATCATTTTTTCCATTTGAAAGGTTTTCTCAATTTAGGTTTATGAATCGCGTTGCTGTATACGTATTTCGTTTTTTACATAATTTAAGAATTCATAACAAATCTAGTCGGATCACAGGCGCAAGCACTGTCACTGAATTGAGAAAGGCTAGTTATAGACTCGCTAGGTTGTCACAAATGGAATCATTTAAATATGAATATGACTTACTTGTGAATGGAAAAAACATTAAGTCAAGTAATAGTTTATCTAGTTTAAAACCGTTCCTTGATGATGAAAAAGTGATACGAGTGGGTGGTAGAATAAAGGCATCTCCCAACATTAGTTATAATAAAAAACACCCAATTCTGTTATCAAGTAAACATACATTTACACTTCTGTTGTTTCGGCATGAACACATCGTATCCTTACACTCCGGGCCTCAAGCATTATTGTATCGGGTGCGCCAGGATTGGTGGCCTCTGGCAGGCAGAAACCTGGCTCGGAAAGTAACTCATGAGTGTATTGTCTGTAAACGCAAAACAGGTAAAACGTTGACACCACTCATGGGTGACCTACCTGCCGAAAGAATTACAGCTAGTTTTCCTTTCTTTCGTGTAGGAGTAGATTACGCAGGGCCTGTGTTCATTTTAAACCGAAAGGGCAGAGGCGCACGACTTAGTAAATCATATATTTGTTTATTCGTTTGTTTTGCTACGCGTGCAATTCATTTAGAGCTCGTTAGTGACCTCTCATCTGACGCATATTTGCTAGCGCTCAAGCGTTTTATTTCCCGGCGTGGTAAGCCGTTAGAAATATATTCAGACAATGGTCGTAACTTTGTAGGTGTTAAAAATGATTTTGCTCAGTTTCTATCTACATGTAGTAAAGATATTAGTGAATACGCAAATAGTCAAAATATTAAATTTATTTTTATACCTCCATACTCTCCGCATTTTGGTGGCTTGTGGGAAGCAGGGGTTAAGTCCTGTAAGCATCATTTACGTCGTGTAGTGGGCAACGCACACCTTACTTTCGAGGAGTTAGCTACGGTACTAACACAAATTGAAGCTGTGTTGAATTCACGGCCATTGATACCACTATCAACGGACCCTCGAGATGATTTACCTTTGAGCCCTGGGCATTTTTTGATCGGCCGACCTCTTACTGCACCAGTTTGTGACGATGATGTACGAGAACTACCGGTGCATCGCCTAAGTCGCTATCAGAGAGTGGAACAGCTCCGACAGTTGTTTTGGTCACGTTGGGCCAAAGAATACATATCGGAATTGCAGACTCGCACTAAATGGAGGGAAAATACAGCTGACCTAAAACCAGACACGCTCGTCTTAATTAAGGACATCAACTTCCCACCACTAAAGTGGCCATTGGGTCGAGTCGTAAGGACGATACCTGGCAAAGATGGTGTCTCAAGAGTGGCAGATATACAAACGAAATCAGGCATAATAAGACGCGCATACACAAAAATCTGTCCAATTGTGGAGGCTGACTAGAACTGTTGTAAGCTGGTGCTTTCAAGGCCGCGGGTATGTTGAGGAGTACTACGTCAAATCATCGTCGTCATCGTCGTCCAATGAGACACGAGAAATATCACGCGATCTCGTTTCTTATTGGTTGTTCATATTGTTCCCACATCCCTGCTCCTCGAATATTGTAACTTTTGCAAGACGCCATTATAGAAAAATATACGCTTGACCTCTTGAACGGAACATTGCATTTCATTTATCAAATTCCCAAGTACATGAACCATCAAGAAAGACAAATGTTATATGGAACTAGATCACGCAGTTTACACTAATAAAAGCGTGTTAAAAATACAACTAGCCGTTTAGGTTCTAGGGCGTGTTCTTCTTTTGGCGCAGTCGGGTGAAAAAAAGAATAAGATAAGTAGGGGCATAATATAAGGTAAGAAGGAATAAGAGCAGTGGTGGCCCATTGGTAATGGCCCCGACTTGCGAATTGTAGGTCCCTGGTTCAAACCCAGCCTGGCGCATTGTTTCATCACCACTGCTCTCAAAACGGTGACGGAAATCATTGTGAGGAAACCGGCATAACGATGACATGTGACATCCACCAATCCGCACTAGGCCCGCGTGGTGGATGACGGCCTATTCGTTCTTCTAAAGAGGACGCCTGAGTCCCAGCAGCATTAATATTCCCATATTATAAGGCTGATTATGCTTATGCTAAGAAGGAATACAAACCACTTTACCATTTCTCCATAGCCATGTACTACTCTAGAGCTTGTTGTTTTATCGTTAACATATAGGTAAGTAGTAAGTAGGTACCTACTTGGCTCTGCACAACGATCGCTTCAAAAGCACCTAAGCTGAATTAATTTAATTTGTTAAAAATGTTCTGCATTGCTCTTCCAGAGTCCCATCTCACTTCGCAATCGCAATTCTATAAATGTGTGTAACTTCATAAACTAGAAAAATACTCGTTTTATTTGCACGGTAAATTCTATTACAAAATAAACACACGGCAACATTTTCGAGGGAATTTTTATTCCGTAGGTGCTTAATTACTTTAAAAGCAAAACATACAAAATGATGCTCACCGTTGGTACCTAAGCGGGAAAAGAGAAACTATTTCGAATTACCCATCCAGTGTTACTAGAGTTGAAATTGATTCGCAATTCAAAAAGTTTCGTATGTACGCCAGCTACTGTTAAGTTTTCTTTCTGTAGCGATCCTATTTTCGCTAGTTCCCAAGTTTACGAAGAAAGGGTGAAACGTTTTCGTGTGGTAATTTGTCGCTAAAATCCTTATTTATTGCAACAGAGAAGTTGGATCGGCCCCGGGGGCAAATTCGCAAAGTTTGCTCCTTTAACTTCGCTTCACCGAGTAGCGACACCTTGAGCACTTATTGAGGTTGAATCCTCTTTTTCTTGTTTCAATAGAATTATTATGGATTACTTTAAGACTGTGTTATTTTCCATACCCCAGGCAGTAAAGTTTATTTCCGTTCATAAATAAAGAGTTCTAAATACAAACGCGGGTGTGTTTTAAAGGCGTGTTTTGATATATAAATAATTTCTTTTTGCCTTCTTATGTTTTATTTATTTTATTTTTTCTTTTCTGTTAGAAATATGACTACAATCTGTTTTTATTTTTAATGTTTGTATAGCGCACGTCAGTGGGTAACACTTCGACCTTGGGCTGGCCTGGCGTAGTGCCGAGTTTCTTTTGTCCACGAGAAAAGCGCAGGCCACGTCGCTAGCAAGCGAGCCATCGACAAGCCAGGCGAGCATCGTTGGGCTGCGGGTTGTTCGAAAGAGATACCGCGGCCCCGGAACACCAAGGGCTAAAGAAGGAACATGAATGGGTTTTAGTCAGTAAAAGTTTGACACTCCGTGACCGCGGGAGAAGTTAGGTACGTAGGTACTTGTACCTACCTCATCATTAATTATCATTTCAGCTAAAATTCGTCCACAGCTGGACATACACCGCCCCAAGTGTCCCCACGATTGTAAGTAGGTAGAATTTCAGAAATATTAAAAATCCTTGCCTTCGTTGGTACAGATAGGTACAGCGATAAAAATCCTGTGTTTATTTTTACCCGACGACGGAGGGTAATGATTTTGTTTTGACCGGCTATGTATGTATGTATGTTTGTATGTATGTGAGTATGTTCATCTGTTCCCTCATAGCTCGTGATCTACTTATCGGATCTTGACTTATGAGGTACCGTTAGAACCGTCTTAAATGTCCGCTGAACACAGGCTACGTGACGTGTCACAAAACTCGATATGGCGCCCTCTAGCGAACTAAAAGTAATGTGTTAAAAAATAAAAATGGAGATAAATACGCCGTGTTTGGTATCATTTGAAAGGGCGTCTCTTGTACGTTTCCAAAATATTGCTCAAATTCAAAGTGACGCCCTCTAGCGGAAAAAAAGTCATGTGTTAAATTTAACACCAAAATTGTATAAATAAAATAAAGTAAAAAAACTAAAACCCGACTACGACAGAAAAAAACGACGCTGAAAAAGTATGAAACAAGATTTTCAGGATGCTGAAATAAACAAGGTAACAAAAAGAAAAGCCGTAGTCACACGTTATTTAAGTGTTTCGGTTGGTACCTATAACAAATAGAAAGATTTTTTATCAATAAAGAAAAAATCTTTCTATTTTTTTCAAAAAGTGACTTTATCCAAAATAATCCCCTATTTTGGATAAAGTCACTTTTTGAAACAAATAATAATAAACAATTGACTCAACTACTCAATTAACAAGTCTTCAATTTCCTTAGAACGTTAGGCCCGTTGAAGGTTTTGAACACGAAATTTTTTTCCTGATATACGTTCGAATCTGGGCGGGTTTCTGAATTGAGTATTTTGAGTTAAGAAAGTTTCAAATAAGTACAACTTTAATGCCAAATATTGGCAAGTTTTCAGGCCAAAGTACCTAGATTTTGAGAAATAGTTAACTTTAAATGCTAAAATCAGAAATCGGGGCTGTATCTATCTTCTAAAGCTAGCTAGACCAACTGACTTAAAAGTATGTAGAGCTTATTTTTTTTTCGGATTATTTTGGTTTTTGTGAGCATGATAAAGACGTTTTCCAGAGTGATAGAGTGCCCGATACGATCTTATTACGGCGAGCCTGTAAACTGACGGAATGCTCCTCGAATCACTGCCTTTATGACCTAAGCTACCGATATTCACCTTCTTGTACCTACTATTCTACAAAAAATATCACAAACTAGAATGAGTTATAAATAGAAGTAGGTAAAGTTGATATTCCCTTGTCGTTTCCTAAAAAGCTGTGTGGGCTGATATAGGCAGATTTTTTGTCAACTGTGATGGATAAAGCGAAGGAGACTTGATTGAAAAGAGGTGATTTTAGGGGTTTTTGAAAAGTTTACAAGAAATACCTACCTACGCTACTAATTTAGGTGCCCGAGTCTTCCTTTACGTATAAATAAAATTCCAAGTTTATCATAAGGAGAAAGACGAAAATAATAAATAGACCTACTTTTTGAAAATTACCGGAGTGACGAGGTGACGAACACGTTTTGGAAGAAAAGTGAAGTGAAGATCGAGTGAAATAAAACTTTAAGTGTTATAGCCAAAACATTATAATATTAATTAAATTCACCCAACACTCATTAATATTAAATCAGGTAATATAAAAAATATAGGTATTAAGTAGCAATTATAAGAACTTAAATAAGGTTAGTAACATAATTTATACATATTTACAAATTATTTACATATTTTTATACAATATATTTACAAGGTATTATTTACAGAGTATTAGGTTAAATTATATTTGTAAATCATAGTTAACCGGTGCTTAAAATACAGTACAGTAGTGTTAGTGTTAACCTACATTAGTTATCTATTTAATTTTTCTTTTTACAAATATTATTTCTTAATTATAACCTTTACAATTAATGGTCGCTTTGTAAACCTTTTATAATATAGATTAGTAATTAATTTGTTTGTTACATTATTCCATTATTATTAAACCTTACCTACCTACTTAACTACGGTAGTTCTTTATAATTTGCAGTGACCAAAGGTCAACATTGTAAAATTAATTAATAACTCAGATCAATTGCTGCTTAGTTTCATTATTTATTACGCTAGGTATTTTTGTTACGTATAGTTTCGTTATTTAACATTATAACTGTATAATTTCAGGTCTACGACATCCTCCTTTCAAACTGACTGATATTAAAGATCTTAAAAAGAAGCGAAGCAGTTATAGGGGAAGATTAACCGTCTTTGAAACATATTTAAACAAATTACAAGATTCTTCGGTAAACCCGTCTCAGGTAATGGAGTTGCAGTTGCGAGTCAACAAATTAGATGATCTGTATGACGAATTCAATGACGTTCAGTTAAAGTTAGAATGTTTGTGTGACATTGACTCTGAGGTACTCGAACGAACTGTAGCCATCCTACAGCACATCACTGTTACCATGCGCCTCGCTACCTGCTTTCGACCCAAAAGCATTCCCACGCTACGCAGCCATTGTAATCCATTGGTACCTGCTACCCCAGCTGCCCCAACAAAAGCATCGCGCGCCTGAACCGCGCTCATTGTTTTGTAGATACTAAGTTACTATTGGTTAAGTTTTAGTCTGTAAACTAGTATAAAAGGAGGTGCATGGTGGAAATATACACATTCTGTTTTGGAGTCACACGATTCTTACTGCTATCCCCAAAGTGGTGACCCCGAGTTTTTCTACCCAGCTACGGACCTGGTTTATGCCTGCCGGCTGGAGTAGATATCACACCCGACATGCTCCTCAACCAGCTACGGACCTGGCCCTAGGCCTGCCGGCTGGTATGATGGCATAGTCACAGCCATCTCCATGTGATCGCTGCCCAACTACCATCTGCTCGCTATCGTTATAACGGTACACCGTGATTGCACATTTCAGTTGGCCTCCCACAAGCGGGTCTCACCAACTGAAATTTCAAGAGGCAAAACATACACGGATATCGTTCCAGACATTCGACATCGCGCTGTACACTTCACGCCGACAAGATAATGGAGCAGACAGCAGCAGCCAAAGTCGCAGCCGTGCAGTCACCTGCACCGCCCACACCAGCACCACAGGTAGTTACTACTCAGTATCTCGTTAGCGAACTCCAAAAACTCTCGCTAGAAATTGCAGAGTTAAAAGCGACAGAGTTAGAAGCGAGACGTACGTCGTCATACGAACATGATCATCGTTCGTCATGCGACCACGATCATGCGGAACAGAGAGTAAAGTCCCGCAAACCTCTATTGAAAAGGGAGGATCCTCCGGCCAGACGGGTTTTAAGTTCTTTGTCTCCAGTGTTGTGTGATCCATCAGCCGACAACATATTTTTGAATAGTGAGGCACGCAAAGAAATCTTTGTGAAATGCTGGCAAAGAAATGCAAAAAATGTCATAGTAATGACCTCAGGGAACAGCTGATGAAGGCCAAGATCGAGAGCTATACTCGCGCTAACAAGGAGCGAGCCCAGAAAATAGCGTTGCTCAAGAAAAAGATTTCTTTGCGTGCCTCACTATTCAAAAATATGTTGTCGGCTGATGGATTTGTTTGGATGGAGAAGAAGAAATCTTTTTTAAGAAAGATTTTTTAAGAAAGATTTCTTCTTCTCCATCCAAACAAATCCATCAGCCGACAACATATTTTTGAATAGTGAGGCACGCAAAGAAATCTTTTTCTTGAGCAACGCTATTTTCTGGGCTCGCTCCTTGTTAGCGCGAGTATAGCTCTCGATCTTGGCCTTCATCAGCTGTTCCCTGAGGTCATTACTATGACATTTTTTGCATTTCTTTGCCAGCATTTCACAAAGATTTCTTTGCGTGCCTCACTATTCAAAAATATGTTGTCGGCTGATGGATCACACAACACTGGAGACAAAGAACTTAAAACCCGTCTGGCCGGAGGATCCTCCCTTTTCAATAGAGGTTTGCGGGACTTTACTCTCTGTTCCGCATAACTCCAAACTGGTAACCCTCGACAAAGAACGTCAGCGCAGCCTTCGTGCAGCAACTACTTCGTGACGTCATTATCACATCCTCAAGCTTTTGAGCAGCGAGCCATACAGCCATCACCTACGGCTATAAAGGGTATCCTGGCCACCAGCATGCCTACCTGGTCATACCTGGTCATCACCCTCAGCCTCATCAGCGACCTTGGCGAAGCACACTGCACCTTCGGCCACTCACATGAAGAGCCACGAAGAATCTCTCCTGTTCGACGCAAGCAGTCAAGCCACTACTTCGTACAGCACCGCTCCGACTCACTGGAGCCAGCAGCACTACTCCGACGCACTGGAGCCTGCAGCATCATCCCGAGTCACTGGGACATCATCACCCCGACTCACTGGGGCATCATCCCGACTCACTGGGACAGCACCACCCCGACTTACTGGGGCATCACCGTAGACAGTTCCGACTCACCGAGAACTATGTGGCATTCGGTTCCGACCCACTGGAACCAACCTACCACTGGCAACGGGCCGCCTTGTAAAGAGAGCAATGGATGCGTCGACTAAAACGGTCGTCGATTACAATTTAAAGACGGCCATGCAGCATCGAGACTCAGCCGTTGTAGATGCTCTGCTTGGGCTGGCGAAATCCCTGGTCAGAAAACCCCAATAAAAACAGAACCCCATTCCAACTCCTATTCGGATTCCTGTCCCCGCCTAGACCATAACTGTGTCTGTAAACCCTGCAAAGATAAATAGAAATGTAAAACTTCATGGCAGCACGAGTCTGTCACAAACTCACGTAGAGGTCCCGTCGATGGTGGCGCTGCGCGTCTGGTCGCAGAGCTCCCTAAGATACGGTTGAGCTAAACGACGCAGATGCGTTCGTCATGTCCGTAAACGGATGCCAAGTATCGGAACTGGTCGGCTCGCGCTGCCATGAGGTCCTACCTGTAACTTATATTTTATAACTTAAATAGCATAAGAAGCCACATGCAAAAACGATGTGTACAATAAGTTTTAGAATAGGAATATTAGATATGATTAAGAACAATTGTAACGCCTGTGTGAAATGAAAAAAAAAAATGTAAATACATGCTTAAAATAAAAATAAGAGAAAAAAAAAACAAAAAAAAAAGAAAAAAAAAAGAGATATATATAGATGGACTCACCTAGACATAAGCTTTAGATTACTTTTATTATGCATAATTTGAACAATGGTAAAAAAAAAAAAAAAAACTTGAAAAGTTTGCACTGGAATATTTTTGTATGTAATATAGAAATGATTATAGGAGTAGACTAGACAAGTAGGTACAAAATAATAATATTATTAGTAATAAATAGAAGTAAGGAAAATGTGTGTCCAACACGGGAGCACCACAACAGCAAATAGAAATATTTTAATCAAATAATAAAAAACATTCAAACAACAGCGCGGACTACCACGTCTGCGGTAGAATAGAACTGAAAAAAAAAAAAAAAAAAAAAAAACCTACCACTGGCCTGGCACGCATCAAGAAGCATCAAGAACCATCGATCTCCGATCTCCGGAGGGGAGTGATGTAGCGACATCTATGGCGTCACATAAGAACTAATCCTGCATCGCGCAATCAAAGTTCTCCGCGCGATTAGAACATATAGAACAGCCCGAAATCATCTATCGGGCAGATGCCCACCAGACATAACACCCGTCTGGCCGGAGGATCCTCCCTTTTCAATAGAGGTTTGCGGGACTTTACTCTCTGTTCCGCATGATCGTGGTCGCATGACGGACGATGATCATGTTCGTATGACGACGTACGTCTCGCTTCTAACTCTGTCGCTTTTAACTCTGCAATTTCTAGCGAGAGTTTTCGGAGTTCGCTAACGAGATACTGAGTAGTAACTACCTGTGGTGCTGGTGTGGGCGGTGCAGGTGACTGCACGGCTGCGACTTTGGCTGCTGCTGTCTGCTCCATTATCTTGTCGGCGTGAAGTGTACAGCGCGATGTCGAATGTCTGGAACGATATCCGTGTATGTTTTGCCTCTTGAAATTTCAGTTGGCGTAAATTAGTCAGCTGGGACGACTGATAAGATTAGCATTGAGTCATCCTCCACTACCGACACAAACAATCACGTTGCGCTTTCAGCCAATATCTCCGCACACTCGCATACGACTAGCACAGGTAGCATTTTGTTGTCAACTGCACTAATCAGATGTTACGATGTAAATAACAAAGAACACATCGCTCGAGCGCTTCTGGATTCAGGTAGTTCGGCTTGTATAATGACGGAGAATTTATATAACAAGTTAAAGTTGCCTTATTTAAACACCGAAAGATCGATACAAGGTATAAACAATTCTCTGTCTCATGTTAATAAAATGTGTCGTGTGCACATTAGATCGTTGCACGAATCGTACTCAAATGATTTAACTTGTTTTGTCTTACCCACAATTACTGATAATGTTCCCGCTAGACAGGTACATGTAAATATACCCTCAAATATTCATTTAGCTGATCCATATTTCCACACACCGGCTTCTATTGATATAATTATAGGGGCTGACGTATTCTGGAGTTTATTAGGATCTGATAAGATTTTATTAGGTGATGGGAAACCAACACTTCATCAAACTAGACTAGGTTGGTTAGTTTGTGGCCCAACTAACGGCGGCTATAATTATAATATTAATTCTTCTCAACTTTCTTCAATTAAATGTAATTTCGTTAACGATTTTTACGAAAGTTCTTCCAGTTCGAATGAGTTAGATGACATCCGAAACCAATTGACGCGTTTCTGGCAGCTCGAGGAAGTTAGCCATGATGCATCGACTTATTCGGCTGAGGAGACTATGTGTGACATAAAAAATACGACGCGTTTGTCAGATGGCCGTTTTAGTGTTAAGATTCCGTTGAAGGAATCTCCGGAGAGTTTAGGCGATTCATATCATCGTGCAAAACGATGCTTTCTGTCAATTGAGTGTGGAGTGTCAATCATATTTTATTCCTCATCACGGAATCCTGCGCGAAGGTAGTAGCACAACAAAATTACGGGTTGTATTTAATGCTAGTGCACCTACTACCTCTGGACTTTCTTTAAATGCAATACAGATGGTGGGGCCTACCGTTCAGGACGATTTGACTGCCATTCTTCTGAGATTTAGAACTCATAAGTACGTCCTGTCTGCTGACATAGAGAAGATGTACAGGCAGGTGTCTGTAGATCCTTCAGATAGGCACCTGCAGCAAATATTTTGGCGTGATGATATTACTAGTACTCTGAAAACGTACCAATTAAATACAGTTACGTACGGTACGGCTAGTGCACCTTTTCTCGCGACTAGGTGCATTAAACAAATAGGTCTGGAATGCCAGGATCAAAGGGTCGCTGAAGTCATTCTTCATGATTTTTATGTAGACGACCTGTTGACCGGTGAAGACGTGTATGAGGAAGCTCTCATGTTGTGTCACAAGGTGACTGATGTTCTTGCTTCTGCTTGCATGCCATTAAGGAAGTGGAAATCGAACGAGTCCACTTTAATTTCAGAACCATCTGATGAGTCTTGTTTCGAGTTCCACAAGGAAGGTGATGTCTGTAGTAAAACACTGGGTCTTAGTTGGCGAACAGACACAGATGACCTCATTTTCCCTATAAAGGTTCCTGACGCCATTGATAACACTAAGCGTGGCATGTTAGCAGTAATTGCACGAATATACGATCCTTTAGGGTTGTTGGCACCGTGTGTCGTGACCATGAAGATGCTGCCTCAAAAACTTTGGCTAGACAAGTTAAAATGGGATGATCAGTTATCACCTGACATTGCAACAATATGGGCGAACATAATTAAATCATTACCTTGCATTCACAACTTACGGGTTTCACGTCGCGTGCTCTGTGACGAATACAGACAGTTCGAATTTCACATTTTCACCGACGCTTCTGAGCAAGCCTATGGCGCTTGTTTGTATATCCGTTGTATCAATGAGCAGGGTGCGACTAAAGCCACAGACAGTCACTCCTCAAATGGGTAATCTCCCACTGAACAGACTCTCACCAGCTGACTTTCCTTTCCAAAGCGTAGGGGTTGACTACGCAGGCCCTATAACCGCGGCTAGTCGTCAAGGTCGTGGATGTAGATTGGTAAAGGTATACATTGTTATTTTCGTGTGCTTCACCACCAAGGCCATTCATTTAGAGTTGGTTGGTGACTTGACGAGCAGCAATTATTTACAGGCTTTACGCAGGTTTATGTCTCGGAGTGGAAAACCTCTCAACATTTACTCCGATAACGGATCTTCATTTGTAGGAGCCTACAATGAAATATCTGATTTTTTGAAACGCAACTGTGACTCCTTAACTGATAATGCAGCTCAAGACGGTATAACCTTCCACTTTATACCTGCATACGCTCCACATTTTGGTGGTCTTTGGGAGGCGGGTGTCAAATCGACCAAATTTCATTTGTTCCGAGTGTTGGGCAATTGTAATTTAACATACGAGGAGCTTAACTCCGTTTTAATACAAATCGAAGGTATTCTAAATTCTCGACCGCTCACACCGCTATCGTCGAACCCAGAAGACCTGTTGCCTCTCACTCCTGGTCATTTCTTGATCGGCCGACCTATCACGTCTCTGCCTGTAAAGGACATCCGGGACCACTCCACTCCTCACTTGACGCGCCATCAACGTGTCGAGCAGCTGCGGCAGCATTTTTGGACGAGATGGAGCAAGGAGTACGTCTCCGAAATTCAGCAGCGTGTAAAGTGGCGGACCGGCAACGACAGCCTAAACCTGGATTCGCTCGTTGTTATCAAGGAGGATAACCAGCCACCCTTGAAATGGAAGTTGGGTCGAATTATTGCTCTTCATCCTGGCACAGACGGCATAAGCAGAGTTGCTGATATCAGGACTTCAACCGGAACTATCAGAAGAGCATTCTCCAAGATCTGTCCGTTATTGGAAGACAGCTGTTGAAAGGCAAGCTTTCAACGGCCGGCGGCATGTTGACGCATCACGTCAATTCGTCATCAGTCTGCAGCACTAGTCACTTTCAAGTTTGCAATAATTAGATTAGTTATAAGTATTAGCTATAAGATTTTTATCAGGCGTTAACTATTAACGACCTCCATGATTTTTGAATGTCATGACTGGCAAATTAAACTGGTACACTGCAAGCTACGATCCTGATTTTTTAATTTCCAAAATTCCTGAGAAGTCCCTACAATTTTACACACAGTTCAATTTGTCTGTAGGAAGGTCATTTGGGATGTGTAGAAGAAGAAGTCATGCTGCGCCGATCCCAAATATGTACCTACCTACCTAAGTTGGGATAAAGGCAATCAATACTTTGTACCAAATTCAGCACACTGACTACCGGTAATCAATAGTTGTTTTGTCAAGCCGACAACAACGTTAGGCGCGGGCTTCCGGACGGTGAGCAATGGGTAACTCAATGTTACGCTTGCTGGAATTTATTTTAGTTCAATCATAGTTTTTATGCTATCAACTGCATTAAACTTGTTTCAAATTTTTTATTTCTTTTTGCGGTCGGGTTTTTTGACGCTGTAATATTTATTTTACACCACCTGCTCGATAATGCCCAATATGTCATACAAGCGAGTCATTCTGTCCATAAGGAGATAATGCAGAATGGGCGATCCCTAGGGAATAATGAGATTTGAATTTGGAACGTCAAAAATGCATTATTTTGAAAAAAATAAAATAAAACGCAATATGGGAATCAAAATGTACGTGCATCAAACAAGTTTACTCAAAAATCAAACATTATATCATAAAAAAAGAGCGGAAGCGTTATAGAAAATTAAAACTATAGTTTAAATATATATACCTATATGAAATAGCTATAATCTTAAAGTAGTGAATTTTGTTTGTTTCAAATCTCAAAAAATGTTGTTGTAATAATACTTATATTTCTCTAATATATAATTTGTTTTAGTAAATTGTCTATTATTTATTTGAACTTCATGTACTGTAGTGGTACATAGGCGGACTTAATGCAACAAGGCATTCTCTACCAGTCAACTTTTAGGTTAACAAAAACTACGCTGTGGTAGGTTTACACAATAAACAAATAACAGATACTTCAAACAGAAAAAAATAAAATAAAAATAAGTTATTTATAATAATAAAATACATAATATAATAATATGCTAAAATTATAAACTAATAAATACTATAAAAATATCAAACCATTAAGAGAACTTAGTAATAATTCTGACGAAGACCGAACTAAGGTTGAGAGGACTTCAAGTAGTAGTTCCGAATTTTACGCTTGAAGGAAAATACTTTCAGCTTTTTTGATGTCAAGGGGAAGCGCATTCCAGAGTTGATTTAATTGAGTTAATTATCCCTCAGGTGGTGTAAAAATTAGAGTATCCAACACGGGGATAAAGCTATCATTGCCTTGGGCGGCTTGAATTCCTCACTTTACTCAGATTTCTATATTAACTCCTTCGCAATGCTTGGGAGTTAATTATATAAATCCCTCACTAAAGTTCGGGATTAAAACTTAGCAACCTTCGTTTCGTTCGGAATTTAACATGCCGCTCGCGACTTTAAAGACACTGCTTTAACCCCTAGTCACATAATCTACTATTCCCACATTTTAGTGAGTAGTACTTTTGGAATAATCTTCTCGAGCCCTTTATTTTGATACCCTACAAGACAGTCACAAAAAAGGTTTTTTTTTTTTAAATAATTTTGATGTACTTACAGTGTCACTTTTACAATCAAGACGAATCTAACAACCTCTCAGGAAAAAAATAATAGTTTAAAAAACTAAAAAACACGCTTTTAGCACGCACTAAAAATTACAAAATAATTCAGACATTTAGTTTGATGACTCAAGAGTTTTCCCTTTGCCAAATCTTCATTAGATCGCAGGTAAACATAAACAATTTCAGTTCGTGATGAACGATAAATAATTACCTATGCGAAATCGTTATAAGAAGGTAATCATCTTTATTGAATATTTACTATGATTTATTATGAAAGAAAGCGTGGAGCGTTGATAATTTGGTAAGAAAATGTCATTTCGCATTATTTTCAGCAAACCCTTTCATTTTATACCTAAATCATAGGGCTGCATTTCAAATAGCCAATCCGCCACCTTGGGACGGCCGCCATGTTGGATTTAGATCACGTAATTATTTTTTTCGTATCCCATTCAGCAAACCCTTTCATTTAATACCCATATCATGGGGGTGCATTTCAAATAGCCAATCCGCCATCTTGGATGTCCACCATGTTGGATTTAAGTCACGTGACTATTTTTTTCGTATTCCTGACAGCAAACCCTTTCATTTGATACCCATATCATGGAGGTGCATTTCAAATAGCCTGTCCGCCATCTTGGACGTCCGCCATATTGGATTTAAGTCACGTGACTATTTTTTTCGTATTCCTGACAGCAAACCCTTTCATTTGATACCCATATCATGGAGGTGCATTTCAAATAGCCTGTCCGCCATCTTGGACGTCCGCCATATTGGATTTAAGTCACGTGACTATTTTTTTCGTTTTCCTGACAGCAAACTCTTTCATTTGATACCCATATCATGGGGGTGGATTTCAAACAGCCAGTCGGCCATCTTGGGAGGCCGCCATATTGGATTTGTAATGACGTTTCTTAGCTAGTCATGTATTGTCATCAGAACTCGGAGCGTGTGCAAAATTTCATCCTAATCGAAGACCGGGAAGTGGGTCAAATTAAGATTCCAAGATTTTCTTACATACATAGTAAGTTATAAGTGAAGCTAATAAAAGCGTGTTAAAAATACAACTAGCCGTTTAGGTTCTAGGGCGTGTTCTTCTTTTGGCGCAGTCGGGTGAAAAAAAGAATAAGATAAGTAGGGGCATAATATAAGGTAAGAAGGAATAAGAGCAGTGGTGGCCCATTGGTAATGGCCCCGACTTGCGAATTGTAGGTCGCGGGTTCAAACCCAGCCTGGCGCATTGTTTCATCACCACTGCTCTCAAAACGGTGACGGAAATCATCGTGAGGAAACCGGCATAACGATGACATGTGACATCCACCAATCCGCACTAGGCCCGCGTGGTGGATGACGGCCTATTCGTTCTTCTAAAGAGGACGCCTGAGTCCCAGCAGCATTAATATTCCCATATTATAAGGCTGATTATGCTTATGCTAAGAAGGAATACAAACCACTTTACCATTTCTCCATAGCCATGTCCTACTCTAGAGCTTGTTGTTTTATCGTTAACATATAGGTAAGTAGTAAGTAGGTACCTACTTGGCTCTGCACAACGATCGCTTCAAAAGCACCTAAGCTGAATTAATTTAATTTGTTAAAAATGTTCTGCATTGCTCTTCCAGAGTCCCACCTCACTTCGCAATCGCAATTCTATAAATGTGTGTAACTTCATAAACTAGAAAAATACTCGTTTTATTTGCACGGTAAATTCTATTACAAAATAAACACACGGCAACATTTTCGAGGGAATTTTTATTCCGTAGGTGCTTAATTACTTTAAAAGCAAAACATACAAAATGATGCTCACCGTTGGTACCTAAGCGGGAAAAGAGAAACTATTTCGAATTACCCATCCAGTGTTACTAGAGTTGAAATTGATTCGCAATTCAAAAAGTTTCGTATGTACGCCAGCTACTGTTAAGTTTTCTTTCTGTAGCGATCCTATTTTCGCTAGTTCCCAAGTTTACGAAGAAAGGGTGAAACGTTTTCGTGTGGTAATTTGTCGCTAAAATCCTTATTTATTGCAACAGAGAAGTTGGATCGGCCCCGGGGGCAAATTCGCAAAGTTTGCTCCTTTAACTTCGCTTCACCGAGTAGCGACACCTTGAGCACATATTGAGGTTGAATCCTCTTTTTCTTGTTTCAATAGAATTATTATGGATTACTTTAAGACTGTGTTATTTTCCATACCCCAGGCAGTAAAGTTTATTTCCGTTCATAAATAAAGAGTTCTAAATACAAACGCGGGTGTGTTTTAAAGGCGTGTTTTGATATATAAATAATTTCTTTTTGCCTTCTTATGTTTTATTTATTTTACTTTATCTTTTCTGTTAGAAATATGACTACAATCTGTTTTTATTTTTAATGTTTGTATAGCGCACGTCAGTGGGTAACACTTCGACCTTGGGCTGGCCTGGCGTAGTGCCGAGTTTCAATAGGATAAGAGACCGGCTTATACTGGAATTGTAACCACTGAAGTGTGACATACTGTACGTCACGTTTATAGACTGGCCTATTAATACATTATTAGGTACTTTGGCACTTTTTATAGAACTGTGGGACTGTGGGTGTATAAACAGTAGGTGTTCTATTAACTTTTTAAGGAACGTACCTATATGTTTTGATTAAAATGTTAATAGGAGTGAATATCGAGCAAGTTCGAAAGCATTAAAAATGTGCTGAATAAAGGAATACTTCTACTACAGAATGCTAAATTCAGGTGACATCATTAGCATTAAGAGAAGACACTAAATTAAAATAAAAGTAATTTATGGCAGTTAGGTATTCCTTATTCCAGTATTTGCTGAAGACGTCAAGCGCGTAGGTATCTACACATGTAAGTAGAGGTTTTCTTCTGTCAAATAATTGTTGGAAAAAGGAGGAAGAAAAGAAGAAGGGTAAAGGGAAGTGGGGGTGAAAAGTGATCCTCAATAGACTAACAAAAAAGTTGCAAAGTGTGAGTGGCCATGTAATATTTTTTGTGCCAGTACATTGGGTTGTTCATGTTGGTCATTCGGGATTGCAATAGTCTCATATCATCCAGCAAACTTTTGCATAGAAAAATACCCTATTGTATTGTTGTATGGCATGGCAACTCTCGTACAATTCTATTGTTTACCGTGGGTTATCGCACTGTTCATAGTTTGCGGTTAAACAATGCGGACATCAACTCCGTTCAATAGCGAATCGATTGTACCTTTTAATAGTGTTTAGAACAAACTTCGCTGTTGCGGTTGAATCGATTTCAAAATGGTATCCCTACACTTTTGACGGATTTAGAGCATTGTAAAACTACGAAATTGAAGTTTTGTTTAAATTGTTGCTGAATTAAAGGGTTTGAATAAAAGGTTATTTATAGTAAGATAAGAATAGGATGTTAGTTTTCACTTCATTTTGCTTTGTAGAAGTTCGTTGTGTGAAGGTATCTCAGTTAAATTAGCATACGTACGCCTGTGGATTATGTTTTTTTTTCGACAATTGATACAGTCAGTTAGTCAGTTCCTACGCACAGCGGCTTCCGGTTTGATTAGAAGTTCGGCACATCGCTTAATATTAAGTCAGAATTTAATTACTTATTAGTCTTTTAGGCTAGATTGTAATCAATTATTAAGAAAGGGAAATGCCCATTTGATAAACATGTTTTGGCCAAGTAATGCCGAAGAAAGAAACCAATGATAGGTATTAGGATTGATATCGTAGATAAAGAAATAACCGCTATTTTTTACCTAGAACTTGGTGGAACATCACAAACTGTAAATAGAAATTAATGAAAAAAAATATATGCGCATTTATGGTTTTCAAGTTTTTATTCATTTTCATTTATATAAGTTATAAGTACTCGTACATCATCTAGGAATTGGGCTGAGGGATTTACATTTGATTGATACCTTGCCCAGCCACAGAACCACACAATCGTCATCACGTGGGCCTGTATATTACCAAAGTACTCTGTGACGTGGGCACAACACCCTACTGTCCTCCGTATCAGACACTGCAATAATCAACTGAGTTTTGAATAATTCTTCTTTTGTTTTCCGAGGTTATTATAACAGATAAATATTGGCAAAATTTAAGTTGTAAAATTAGTATTTTTATTGCATTTATCACATAGATAGGCAAGTACATGGCCAAGAATAGGCAATTCCCTTTGTTCTTAATAAAGGAAAAAAAAACATTGCTTAATGCTACGAGTAGCCTACGTCTGCCGTGAGTCACTGCTACACCGCGCCTACGCATAGCTGCTACGAATTCCTCGTAAATTTGGTACGAGTTCCTACGCACACCAGCTTCGATTTTGATGACAAGTTCTGCACATTGCCTAATACTACGAGTATCCTACGTTTGCCGTGAGTTACTGCTGCAACGCGCCTACGCAAAGTTGCTACGAGATCCTACGCACAGCGGCTTCGAGTTTGATTATAAGTTCCGTGCATGCATTGCCTAATGCTACGAGTAGTCTACGCTTACCGTGAGCCATTGCTACGCAGCGCCTACGCAAACCTGCTACGAATTTGATTACAAATAGTGTGTTTTCTCGTCTCAATTTAATAAGGCCCGGCGCCCATTATCGGCATCGGCAAGGAAAAGGATCCTTCGGCATCCCTACATGCATGCAAAGGCATTAGTTTCCGACAGTGTGCGCTTGCATGTAGGGATGCCGAAGGATCCTTTTCCTTGACGATGCCGATAATAGGCGCCGGGCCTTACTGTAACCACTTAACGAGTTTTTAACCATTCTGTAATGGTTTTTCTTATAGGTACGCGCGCAACCCCTTCTCAGTTATGAATAATCACATAATAGTTCTGCATTCAGTAATAATTAGAGGAGCGATAAAGTGCAACGTGACTGAAATCGCTGATATACAGACATACAGACGACGTCTATCAAAATTATGGAGTTTCAGACAACGTTTCACGTCTCAGGTTATTATTAGTGTAGTTATGAATTATCTATCTGTTGGAAGATACTGCTGTAGGTTTTCTATGTGTTTGTGGGAAGATGGTTAAAATATCCACGAATGGATCACTTTACTGAGTTATTAATAATTGATTTAAACTTCAAGACTCTGGGTTCATACAGACGGATATAAACGTCCTCTTAACTATATAACAATAATTCACAACTATCACACAACGCCGTCTAGTCCCAAGCTAAGCAAAGCCTGTGTTATGAGTACCTACTGATAGATACTGTGTTGTGAACAAATGATCATGCTCATCGCACAAACATTTGTCCTGGGTGGGAATCGAACCTACGACCTCCGGCACAGCAGTCAGGGTCACTAACTACTAGACCAACAAGCCAGTCAACAGAGCAACTGATATATAATATGATATTTTGGTATATTGTCATCGGGGTTCCATCTGCCTTTATTCCCCTATACCTGCCAGGGTTGCGGTATTGTTCAAAAGAGCTCTGGAACGCAAAGGGCAACTTGAGAAATACAGGTGGGTTTTAGTCAGTAAAAGTCTTACATTCCCTCTTGCTCTACCAAGAGTGTCTGAAGTTATTTTATAATTTCCCACCTAAAAAATATTTTTGGCGACAAAATAAACATAGCACTATGATGTCTTCGGCTTGACATAATTAGGTATATACTTATACGAGTATAATTCACAATAATAATTTCTTGTGTAGGAGGATACAATTTTTTTTTAAGGTGGGAAATCATTAAATGACTGCGAGAGAAGTAGGGCGGAGCGAGAGGGTTTATCCGACTTTTACTAACTAAAACCCACCTATTTTTCTTCTTTGGCCCTTAGCGATATAGGGCCACAGTAACTCTTTCAAATGTTCATGCAGTAGGGAGGATACTTTTTTAGAAAGATTGGCATAGTTAGCAGGAATAGTTCGTTTTTAGGGTTCCGTACCTCAAAAGAAAAAAACGGAACCCTTATAGGATCACTTTGTTGTCCGTCCGTCTGTCTGTCTGTCAAGACCCTTTATCTCGGGAACGAGTGGAGGTATCAAGTTGAAATTAAAACCATAAACTCAAGTCTGCGCTCTCTTAAAGCTGTAAAAAATCAGATTTCTAAGTTAACTCAAAAAAAAAGATACGACGGTTTATATCGCAAAAAACGTATGTTTCGATACTCTCGAGGAAATCAAAATTCATAGGGTACTTCCCGTTGACCCAGAATCCGAAATTTGGCATAAAGCAAAATCTCACAGCACAGATATGGGAATAAATCTGAAAACTGTAAATTTGTTGTTACGTCATAAAAAAAAATGCGGTTCGGAAAAGTCTTCTAAACTCCATTCGGGAATTGAACTGTTTACTAATGTAAGTTTGTACGGAACCCTCAGGGCGCGAGTCCGACTCGCACTTACCCAGTTTTTTTTAATGGAAGTAATTGGAAACATGACAAATGAAACATTTATGTCGCAGAGTTTTCGTAGAGTAAGTTACTCTGTAAGTTTGAGCGCTTCGCTATTCAGTAATTACATTTAGCGCTTGCATATGTAATACAGCTCATAAAATAAAGCGCGCTGCTTTGTTTCAAAATATTTTTAAAAGTATTTTTTTAAAATGGAGTCTCCATACAAAGTGAAAACAGTTGGTACTTTGATGAGAGATCGTTATAAAAGGTTTTTGTTGTTGTAGATAGCCCAATTTTCAAAAGTCATAGAGTGGAATATGTTTTTGTTTCTGAGATAGGAAAAGGTGTTATGAATTCGCAGTTTCAATGTAATGTTAGTAAAACTGTTGTTATTACACAGTGAGACATAAACATAAGCATAATCATAACCATACTTCTAATGTTCTCACTGCTGGGACTCAGGCTTCCCCTCTAGGAAGAATGAGTTATTATCCACCACGAGGGCCCAGTGAAGGGTTAGTTTTTGTTGTGTTGGGAAATCATCCGATGACTTCTCGTGCTCTAGGATGACTTTTACTGACTAAAAACACATCTGTGTCCTTCAGTTGCCCTTTGCGTTCAAATATCACGATTTATCTTTCAGAAATTCCTCGTGGCCATTGCGGACGTCGGTCCTGCTGGCCTCAGTGCGGGTTGGTGGATGTCTCGATTTTCATTTATGTTTTCTTTCATCATTTTGAGAGCAGTGCTGTTGAAATAAATTACCTACTACTTTTAAATTAGGGCCAAGCCACTGGACCACGAGTGCTATTGACATAAACAGTTGAATGTAATTAAATAAAATGGGATGAATATAGGAATCATAGGATTACCTATTACCTACTCCTCGCTAATTGGTCCTGAAATAGGGTCCAGGAGATCAGACTTTGGACTGATAAACCACTTATCTGGGTACATGAAGTAAGATAGGATGTGAACAAAACTGAGTGCACCAGATAGTTTGTAAATACAGTTGAGGTAGTCGATATTCAGGGCTCGGTTCCTGCACGGAAAAAAACATTTTTATGGCCGACAGATATTCAGGACTCAATTCCTGCACAGAAAAAACATTTGTATGGCTTACAGATATTCAGGGCTCGATTCCTGCACGGAAAAAAACATTTGTATGGCCTACAGATATTCAGGACTCAATTCCTGCACGGAAAAAACATTTGTATGGCTTACAGATATTCAGGGCTCGATTCCTGCACGGAAAAAACATTTGTATGGCCTACAGATATTCAGGACTCGATTCCTGCACAGAAAAAACATTTGTATGGCCTACAGATATTCAGGGCTCGATTCCTGCACAGAAAAAACATTTGTATGGCCTACAGATATTCAGGGCTCGATTCCTGCACGGAAAAAACATTTGTATGGCCTACAGATATTCAGGGCTCGATTCCTGCACAGAAAAAACATTTGTATGGCCTACAGATATTCAGGGCTCGATTCCTGCACAGAAAAAACATTTGTATGGCCTACAGATATTCAGGGCTCGATTCCTGCACAGAAAAAACATTTGTATGGCCTACAGATATTCAGGGCTCGATTCCTGCACGGAAAAAAACATTTGTATGGCCTACAGATATTCAGGGCTCGATTCCTGCACGGAAAAAAACATTTGTATGGCCTACAGATATTCAGGGCTCGATTCCTGCACGGAAAAAAACATTTGTATGGCGTACAGCGAGTTATTTGTGTCTGGTTGTCTTGTGTATATGAGTTTACATGTTTGTGAACGCACCCACGATGCAGGAGTAAGTCCTAATGTGGGGCGACATTTTGTTTATAACATAAACAAAACAAACAGTAAAAGAAACAACATTCTTTCACGTTTGTCGAAATTTTAACTAGATTTAAAGCGGTTTATTTGAACTTTTTTACTTTCCCGACGACATGACGTCGCGCTCTCACCGCTTAAAAGTGAGCGTCTATGTACGTGGCTACGTAGGTAACAATGTCGTCAAAATATTTGATGTTATTTTTAATATTACCGTGCCACTCTGCCACAATTTCTGCCACTTTTCATCTACCGAATATATAATGCATAGGTACAATTATTTTCTAAGAGCTGTGTTAAAATTGTTTCAGTATAATTTAAGTATTGTTTAGTTATATAAAAGAATAACATCAGGACGGGTTGATCCAATGTTCCGTCGTTGTTAATTTTGACGTCCGTACCTCAGAAAGCGCGCTAGCGGTCCAGCTGTCATTTGTAGATCTTTGACAATTGCCACGGATAGTCAGAAGCCAGGAAATCAGGCACCAGTCTTGCCAAGGGGCATCGTGTGTTTCAATTACTGGGTTGTTCAGATAGGCAGTCGCTCCATGGAAAATACATCCCCTCTAGGCAAGTTACGACCGTTTCGTTTCGGTTTTTTTGTGTCGAACGCCTCGAGTAGGCCACGCCTCCGATTCCTTTGTTCTGACGTCATCTCAACGCTCAGTCACGTGGTCAGAAGCACTCTCGAGGCGTTCGATAGACTGGAAGCCGACCCTAACACAGTTACCGTAGGCGCGGGCTTGCGGACGGCGAGCAATGGG
Source organism: Mythimna impura (assembly GCA_905147345.3). Lineage (NCBI taxonomy): Eukaryota > Metazoa > Arthropoda > Insecta > Lepidoptera > Noctuidae > Mythimna > Mythimna impura. The sequence continues at coordinate 17,015,442 of LR990356.1, read as the reverse complement.
TAGCCCGCCGTCCGAAAGTTCGGTAACCGTCCGGACCGAGCCCAAGTCGTCGACGGCTCGTACTGTTACCATGCGCGCCTCAGGGAGATGTCAGCAAATCGTAGGGGGCTAATGGGGCCACGGGTAGTGTGAAAATGAAACCGGGGGCCCTGGGACGAAGGCAAAGAAGGAACAGGAGTGGGTTTTTAGTCAGTAAGAGTCTAACACTATCTCCCGCTCCGCCTAAGTGCGAAATTTGTCATTAGATGATTTTCCCACCTAAAAAAAAACCCAACACAGTTGGGAAAACGCTACGCAGATTTATAGGTAGGCACGTACTCAGTATTGATAATAAGAGCACTAAGCGTTTATTGATTTTCGTTGCCTAAGTGTCGAATCTATTTTTGTAACTGAATTCAATAAAATTACTCATCAATAACGATAGATTATGTATTAAGTTTAAGGTTAGCAGCCTTGTCGCTTTACATTATTTTTAGTGGGCTAATTATTTCGAGTAGACCATTATCATGTACAAGCAAGATAGAACCATCTGTGGTTTACCACAGTACCTACACAAGATCTTCTAATCAAGATGATGAGCCCACAACACAGGGTCGAAAGTGCAGCATGTGGCCTCAGTGACGTCTGTGGCCCACACTAATGTGCACTCTCATTAATTATAGTAAATGCACAATGGTGGTTGGATTTACGCCTCGATGTCGGGAGTCGTCGCTAACAATATACACATAAGCACCGGTACGCGAAGCTCTCCAGCAGATTACAAAAGTTACCGAAGAAGCGATAATAGAGGCCGAACGAACGCCGGAATAGAAACTGTCTACGTTTTCGTCTCAAAGAGAAATCTCAATTCGTTCTACTGTTAAATGTGATGTGATAGATGATATTGGACTTTCTGTTGTAACAGAAACTTACGCGGAGAAAAAGTTACGTCTACAAGCTTAAGGAAATTCTTATATCTTGAAGATTGTCTTTTTATGGATGCCGTGTAAAAAGTTTTCAGTGAAGCGTTGATAGGTAATACTGATTTGACGATAATAACGTTCTTCGTGAACACAGACGTAGCGTACGTTATCGGGTAAGCGGCTAATTTGTGGCAGTATTATCATTGTATTTAGTACTGCAATGGCGTCTAATTAGCAAGTGTGATTATTTGGGTGTATAATACACCCGCGTTGCGGTCATGTTAATTATTGACAAACTTGTAGGTACGTTGCCGAGTTTCACATTCGTATCGGCCATTGTGTTAATGATTATGGCATCGTTGCGACCGATATAGGATAATTAAATTGTTCACGTATTGTTATTTCGACTTTAGGATAGTAACGACCACCGCGTTTGTGAAATATACTACCACGATATTCCCCGCGGGTCCTATACGAGTGAGCGCTAATAATTTCGTTGCGTTCAGTGTACATTTCAAAATATCTTTAGTACCTAAGTTAAATCACTTAGAGGCTGAAATGAAAACCACACTTACCTACCTAACTAATTTCGCATTGAATGAAGGTATAATGCTGATTATTTAGATTATATTGGTCTCTTAATATTTTAGTAATTATAATTAAAACGTTACGAAGACAAGGTACCTAAAGCTGTGTAACATTATGCGAGATACATTAAGTTTAATGACAATAGCAACGTTAATGAAAAACAAACAAAACGACTTGAGTCACGCAACAATCTTCGTAAATGTTTCTATTTAATTTTGATATTTGACATGCCTCCAATTTTTAAATAAAGAACAATTCAGGTATGAAAGTTGGTAGAATATGGGATTAGTGTGGCAGCCCTGAGAAATGGAAGGAATGGAGGATGGAATTGGAAAAGTTGAGGCGGGGCGGCGGCTCGCGAGGATTACTGCTAGCTGTTTGGCACATAGCGACGTGTACAAAGTTTCATTGGTACCTCCGTCACTACAATGTCTGTTTCCTTGGAACTTGCATATTTTCCTTTCGAAAAGTACTTTCAAAATGTGTTTTCCTCAGACCAAGAATGCTGACTCGATCCCTACCTTACTGGAAAAGTTTCTTACCTACATAGTTTTTTTGTCGAGATTGTGTTGCCGTTACAAAAAAAGGGTGACCTAGTTAGTTGGTGTAGTACATAAGGTGTCTATTTGTATGTTGACAGGTGAATTATGTAGGTCTACTAAAAGGTCTATTTTTAACCGAATTTAGAAAAAGGAGGAGGTTCTCAATTGGCTGGTTTTTTATGTTTGTGACCTCAAATCTCCGTCATTGATGAACCAATTTCCAATATTACTTTTTTATTTGAAAGTATATAGGTTCCAGCCAACAGAACTTCACAAACATACTGATATTTTGATTAAGCGACTACAAAGAACAAATGTGTGAATGTATCATGGAAGTGATCTGATGACGAAACCGGAAGGTGGGCACAGGAACTTTGTACCTTATATAATGGGTATGCTAGTCGTATTTAGGTTTATTAGAATTGTCTTAAGATGCACTTTAACTACAAGGTACAATCAAAGTGATCTGATGATGAAGTCGGAAAGTAGGCACGGAAACTTCGTAATAAAACCATGTATCCAAGCTGTGCTTCGACTTATCGGAATTGTGATGATGCACTCTGGCTATTACTAGTTTTAATGGTTTATATATTACATAGGTAGGTAACTTACTATAAAACTCGCATACTATTTAGGTTTCCACTAGTCATGTAACAGAAAAATAAAACTATTTTACAAAAATACAATCGACTTCAATATGCAAAAGTGAAAAATAAGAAAAACATTTATTAAATAACTTTAATTTCGGAAGTCGGAGTTAAATAACGAAGAAAGAAAGATTCCGGCTTTCTTTCTTCGTTATTTAACACCATTGACTGCCAAAAATAAAGCAATTTTTAAATTTCTTTATAATGATTATATTGTAAGTCGGGGCCGTTACCACTCGGCCACCACTGCTCACTGAAGTCGATTATATTTTATTGGTTTCAGTTCAAATGCCCATATTGAGCAAGAACGATAAACAATGGGTTATTTTTGGAATTTCGAAATTAATTACATCTTTGAACACTGCTCACAAAATAAAAAACACAAGTTTTTATTCACTACGAGTACATAATTTTATTTTAATTTGTTCTCAAATTAATTTCAGCCAGTGTTGTGCATTGTGCAGCAGCGCAGTGTAATTACATACACGAAAATTTATTTAAACGTTTGTGCATGTTTATTTCTTCATGTTTCGCATTACAGCAAAGGCTTTGTACGACCAGTTGATGAGCTGAAATAGAATAAGGTTATTATTATTCTAAAATTAGTCCTACTAATACTGAAAACTACCTCCTCTCCTCTAGGACAGGAGGTGGTTTTTAGTATCACACACACTTTACACACTATTCACACGGACGTATCCTAATACGCCCGTGTGGAAAGTTTGTCCAAAGGAAACGTACTACTGGGATAAAATTAGACTTTAAACAGTAGAAGGATTAAAATAATAATAATACATTTCTTTATTTCGACTCGCACACTGGTGCAGCCGCTGACAAAAGCTAGCTATTGCATAAAATTACAATTTCGACTCGCACACTGGTGCAGCCGCTGACAAAAAAGCTAGCTATTGCATAAAATTATAATTTCGACTCGCACACTGGCGCAGCCGCTGACAAAAAAGCTAGCTATTGCATAAAATTATAATTTCGACTCGCACACTGGCGCAGCCGCTGACAAAAAAGCTAGCTATTGCATAAAATTATAATTTCGACTCGCACACTGGCGCAGCCGCTGACAAAAGCTAGCTATTCCATAAAATTACAATTTCGACTCGCACACTGGCGCAGCCGCTGACAAAAAAGCTAGCTATTGCATAAAATTATAATTTCGACTCGCACACTGGTGCAGCCGCTGACAAAAGCTAGCTATTGCATAAAATTACAATTTCGACTCGCACACTGGCGCAGCCGCTGACAAAAAAGCTAGCTATTGCATAAAATTATAATTTCGACTCGCACACTGGCGCAGCCGCTGACAAAAAAGCTAGCTATTGCATAAAATTACAATTTCGACTCGCACACTGGCGCAGCCGCTGACAAAAGCTAGCTATTGCATAAAATTACAATTTCGACTCGCACACTGGCGCAGCCGCTGACAAAAAAGCTAGCTATTGCATAAAATTATAATTTCGACTCGCACACTGGCGCAGCCGCTGACAAAAGCTAGCTATTGCATAAAATTAAAATTTCGACTCGCACACTGGCGCAGCCGCTGACAAAAAAGCTAGCTATTGCATAAAATTACAATTTCGACTCGCACACTGGCGCAGCCGCTGACAAAAGCTAGCTATTGCATAAAATTACAATTTCGACTCGCACACTGGCGCAGCCGCTGACAAAAGCTAGCTGCATAAAATTACAATTTCGACTCGCACACTGGCGCAGCCGCTGACAAAAAAGCTAGCTATTGCATAAAATTAGAATTTCGACTCGCAAACTGGCGCGGCCGCTGACAAAAGCTAGCTATTGCATAAAATTAAAATTTCGACTCGCACACTGGTGCAGCCGCTGAAAAAAGCTAGCTATTGCATAAAATTACAATTTCGACTCGCACACTGGCGCAGCCGCTGACAAAAAAGCTAGCTATTGCATAAAATTATAATTTCGACTCGCACACTGGCGCAGCCGCTGACAAAAAAGCTAGCTATTGCATAAAATTATAATTTCGACTCGCACACTGGCGCAGCCGCTGACAAAAGCTAGCTATTCCATAAAATTACAATTTCGACTCGCACACTGGCGCAGCCGCTGACAAAAAAGCTAGCTATTGCATAAAATTATAATTTCGACTCGCACACTGGTGCAGCCGCTGACAAAAGCTAGCTATTGCATAAAATTACAATTTCGACTCGCACACTGGCGCAGCCGCTGACAAAAAAGCTAGCTATTGCATAAAATTATAATTTCGACTCGCACACTGGCGCAGCCGCTGACAAAAAAGCTAGCTATTGCATAAAATTACAATTTCGACTCGCACACTGGCGCAGCCGCTGACAAAAGCTAGCTATTGCATAAAATTACAATTTCGACTCGCACACTGGCGCAGCCGCTGACAAAAAAGCTAGCTATTGCATAAAATTATAATTTCGACTCGCACACTGGCGCAGCCGCTGACAAAAGCTAGCTATTGCATAAAATTAAAATTTCGACTCGCACACTGGCGCAGCCGCTGACAAAAAAGCTAGCTATTGCATAAAATTACAATTTCGACTCGCACACTGGCGCAGCCGCTGACAAAAGCTAGCTATTGCATAAAATTACAATTTCGACTCGCACACTGGCGCAGCCGCTGACAAAAGCTAGCTGCATAAAATTACAATTTCGACTCGCACACTGGCGCAGCCGCTGACAAAAAAGCTAGCTATTGCATAAAATTAGAATTTCGACTCGCAAACTGGCGCGGCCGCTGACAAAAGCTAGCTATTGCATAAAATTAAAATTTCGACTCGCACACTGGTGCAGCCGCTGACAAAAGCTAGCTATTGCATAAAATTAAAATTTCGACTCGCACACTGGCGCAGCCGCTGACAAAAGCTAGCTATTGCATAAAATTAAAATTTCGACTCGCACACTGGTGCAGCCGCTGACAAAAGCTAGCTATTGCATAAAATTAAAATTTCGACTCGCACACTGGTGCAGCCGCTGACAAAAGCTAGCTATTGCATAAAATTAAAATTTCGACTCGCACACTGGCGCAGCCGCTGACAAAAGCTAGCTATTGCATAAAATTAAAATTTCGACTCGCACACTGGCGCAGCCGCTGACAAAAGCTAGCTATTGCATAAAATTAAAATTTCGACTCGCACACTGGCGCAGCCGCTGACAAAAGCTAACTATTGCATAAAATTAAAATTTCGACTCGCACACTGGCGCAGCCGCTGACAAAAGCTAGCTATTGCATAAAATTGAAATTTCGACTCGCACACTGGCGCAGCCGCTGACAAGAGCTAGCTATTGCATAAAATTAAAATTTCGACTCGCACACTGGTGCAGCCGCTGACAAAAAAGCTAGCTATTGCATAAAATTATAATTTCGACTCGCACACTGGTGCAGCCGCTGACAAGAGCTAGCTATTGCATAAAATTAAAATTTCGACTCGCACACTGGTGCAGCCACTGACAAAAGCTAGCTATTGCATAAAATTAAAATTTCTTCAATATAAAGTCTGTCTCTTTTTTTTTTCCAAGTTTCATTCAAATCTAGTCAAATTCAGTTGTATACCCGTGAATTAGTAACAAACAAACATAAACAGACAAATTTTCACGTGTATAATATAAGTGTGATTATTATTTCAACTGGCTAAGTAAACCAAGTCAGGTAATGAGGTGAAATAGATCACTAAGAGTACATTAACTGTTCACTGTTGGTTAATTGAATATCTATGAGTCATTGAGCTTTGGATATGTAATCCTGTAACGAGCGCGGATTTGACTGAGCTAAGATGGAAGCGGCAGCGAGCGAGCCCATCATTTGTTTTCAATTTGTAATTAACTGTAGACCGTGTAGTTGATGCGTCTATTTATGCACCTACATAAATATATTGAAATTCGTACCTAATATCAAAGTTACTCGTAGAAGCCGGTAGAGAAATAAAGCAGTTATGAATCGACATCATTTTTAGGGTTCCCTACCTAAGTCGGCTAAAACGGAACCCTTATAGAATCATTTTATCAGTCAAGATCACTTTATCAGTCAGTCTGTCTGTCCGTCTGTCAAGACCCTTTTTGTTAGGAACGCATGGAGATATGAAGCTGAAATTACTACAAATGATCAGATCTGCTACCCCAAGCAGGAGTGTAAAAATCAAACTTCTATTCACTCTTGACTTAAAGACCCCTAGGTTGTGGCTATCACGAAACACAGACTCCAGCAGGGAATTCTACTCCTTAGCTAAACGCGTAATGATGTCTAAATACATCTATAATGAACCTAAACACTGTTCGGATTCCTCCTTATTTGTTTTTTTTTTTAGGGTAGGAAATCATCAGATGACTTCTCCCGCCCTGGGTCGAGTCAGAGGGTATATCAGACTTTAACTGAATTAAACCCACCGTGTTCTTTCAATAGCCATTTGCGTTCAAGGCTGTGGTAACACTTTCGAACAAGCTCGCAGCTCCGGTAGGCAACTATTACTAGCTTAAGAGCCTATTACACTACGCGATATTCAGCACACGATATTCAGACTGTCTTATTTTTTGTTCCGAGTAAGACCGGTCTAACCCTTATTACACTACGCGACATTGACTAAGACTGTCTGAGTATCGAGTAGTGTAATAGGCCCTTTATTTGGCGTTCCTTAAGTCCTATCAAGTTAGTTTTCGATGCCAGACAAGGTACACTAATGTCCTACCTAAATATGTTATCCTATTATCTTAGACAGATAAAAAACATATTCGATACACCGCACAGGAAAATAATAAAATCTGAAAGGATCTCATGTGACACGGTTTACTTTGTGTGAAATCAGTGGCTTTCCCATTAAAGCCACTGATTTCACACAAATTATGCCAACGTAATGCAAATGAAGAGCTACGAGTAAGCTAGTTGAGCTAAGCTCGTATAATTTAGCTTATGGTTTATTTGCTTTCTGTATATCTAATTAAGAGAAATTAGTTTTCTATACTACTAGATAGATGTGTTTCCTGATAGCTATAACCTCCCATAGGTTATAGCTATCAGGAAACACATATATCTTTAAGTCAAGAGTGAATAAGTTACTTCTAGGCAAGCGTGCTCCATCGTCGGCTACATCATCGCTTATCATCAGTTGAGATAGTGCTCAAATGCAAACCTGTCCAGAAAAATAGATAAGGTTCAATCATTACCTAAATGATCTTAATCACACCTGAAATATTTTTTTCTACTTTTGGATCACCGTGTGACCACGAAAGCTACTAGTACTATGACACTAAGTAGCTATGCTAGTTTAACTGACCTCGCATAGCATAGGACATAAATACGGAAATAAACAGTTTGCGGTCTGCACTCAAGTAGAAAAATTACCTTACCTATGCGAGCCAAGCTAAAACCTACTTAACTCTTGGTCTGTATAAATGTAAAGGCAGACCCACACTCATTCGAGCAGTATCAGACGTGACAAGTGCCGTCGCCGTGCTGAGACATTGCATCCGTGTCGCGTCAAGTTTTCTTTTCACACTCGGCAGGATGTAGTTAGCACTTTTTTTAGTGTTTTGTTGTAGCGAGTAAGTGATCACATTTACTAGGTAGACACATAAATATGGTAATGTCTCTGTTAAATACTTTGAAGTATCTGAAATACCAAAGTTTTTGAACAGGGAAGTTCTTTCTATAAGCAAAAATATTGTCAGTCAGTCAACCGTCAAGGTCTGCATGAACTGGCCCGGGTCGACAATGAAGCATGACTGGTTGAGCGTCGCCAGTGACATTGACGTGTGTGAACTAGGTTTTACAACTCAACCGGTTTTTTTGGTCACTCGATAAAGCGTGACCGTGCCAAGTCCCTGAGAGTGAGCGGATATGTGGATTGAGTTTTAGATTAAAAACTGAAACCAGCCTATATCCCAAATAGGGATGATAGCAAAAAAACTATTTGGTCCATCATCGTTAGTTAGATTACCAAAAACAAATTTCGCAATACGTCACATTGTGGCACACTGCTTACTTAGAAGTGACGTCTCAATGCTCCCACTCATGAACTAGGATACGTTATGGTTTTTCAATTTTTATTGATTTGATAAATTTAAAAAGACGTGTCTAATATTTTTTTGATAATCAAACCAATGGGCTAGTTAGAATTATCAATTTTTCTCAGAATTCATTCTTATTGGTAATGAAAATACCGTATATATATTTAGGACAAAAGTTTAGTCATACTTTAATCAAGTAAAATTACGAGATCTACTCCTGTAATATCTCGTAAGCCGCTACCTCTAGATATTTTATTCCCGCCTTACGTCTGACGCTTTAGTTTTCCAATTTAATTTGCCTCATTAGAAACTCGCAAAAGAAAGTATACTTTGCATAGCAGTGCGCCGTAACTCCACTTTTGAGTTGAATATTTAGTCTCATGCTATCAGATTACATTAATAATTTACGATTTGAGAATCACTGTTACACAGCAAAAGCATCTTAAAGCAAACTGAAACGGCATTCATTTGTTAAGTCTATTGTTGTAACTATATCTGAATTTGACTTTGGGTGATGAAAGTCTAGGCAAGAATACCTTTCTTAGATACTTAACAGTTTTCATTTAAACAGTGCAAACGGCTTTGATTTTTTTTTCTTTTGGTTTAGTTCGGTTATGTATTTACTGTATTTAACCAGTGTCAAGTTTAGAAAGTAATTCCTTGTGATATAGCACTAATGGAAAACCAAGTGACTGTATCACTTGGTTTTCCATTAGTGCAGTGCCTATTTGGCAACAAATGGATCGAGTTAGCTTTCTACAGAAGCTTCGCTGAGGTAGTCAATACTACAATAAAATTCTCAGCTCCATTTTACCGACATTGTGTTTCAAAGATTCCACATATTGTCAAGTTGCGTAGAAACTTGAGATACAAAACTTTACCAATTTAACATCACAATATCCACTTGGAATCAATTTGCGAATAATTAAAACAGTTACTGAACTTTACATGAAAAAATTCCGCCAATAAACCCGTAAAGCAATTTTAACCGTTAAATTGATTAATAGAAAGTCTTTCTTACATCTGTGTAAGTGTCGAGGGACAAAGTGAATATTTTTCCCGCTGTGAGCCTCAGGGGACGCTTGCATCTCTCTAGAAAGATGATGATGAACATGTTGGTCTTGCGATCACTCTGCATCCAGGGGCCTTCGAATGCGGCTTTTGTGAGGTCACTGCTCTATAAAAATATAAGAACATAGCAGAATTAGTCAACGTAACCAGTCACAAAATGTTTCCACTTGATTGTTGGGACTTAGGCCTCTTCTCTAGGAAAGGGAATGGACCGCTATCCGCTTGTTGGTTTAGTGGATGTCGCATGTTTTAATTTTTTTTTTATTGAGGACTTGATTCCTCACGATATTTTCTTGTCGGTTTTGAGAGCAGTGGTGATGAAATAAATTTCACAGAGTACCTAGTGCACCGCTGGGTTTTAAACCACGACCTATAACTCGTAAGTCAGTGCTGTTACCACTGGGCCACCACTGCTAACAGACAACGATTGGCAAAGATTTTATTCTCATATGGTGACGCAGTGGAGGATCACTGCATATCACTTGGAATAGCGCAAGTGTGTTTAATATTGTGTCTAGAATTAACTTTTACTACTTAGCTAATTAATTAAAACTTTAAAAACTACACGTGTAAAGTTAGCTGATACACGTTGAACATTAAAACAAAACGACAAGAGTGAGGGTAAAGTGTGTATAAATTATGTTAATCTTCTGTAAACTTTCATAGTTACCTACGCCTTACTTCTAGTTCCAGTACGATAAAGTTCGTTTGCAACACAGCTAAACAGAAATTTATCGACTGCAACGGCGATTACCTTCCAGATCAATTCATCTCCGAACCAGCAAAGTATGAACACTTCAATCAGCATGCAGGTTAGATATATGCCCATCCATGCTATCTGCATCGGATGGCTGCTCGGGTTCTCGATCTGTACGGAAAAGCGAAACCGTAAAAACCGAAGCTTATTGAGCGTAGAATGTTCTCGAAAAGACTTAGTATAGTAGTATATCCGTATTCTCGAACGATGCTCAGCTTTTTGAATATCGAATTCTCAATCTTGCTAATGTCAGTCTGACAGATAACGTATTAATCTGAATTCAATTTTATTCAAGAATTTTTTATACTATCCGTAGTTAGTTAGTCCGTAGGGTATACAAGGTCCTTGATTAAATCAAGATTAATGACGGAGTATTGTTCTAGAATCCATATTCTATCCGTATTCTCTTCTATTCCAGATGGAGCATCTTTTTGATGGCTTAAGAGTAGGGTACGTAAAGTTCTAGGAAGGACATTGATATTCAATGGATAATTATAATTGCTTATCGGCAGGTATGTTTCGACGATTTACTGGTATAAGCGACCATTTAGGTCTTTTTTTAATAATGTTCGTAAAAACCGTTAATTGTAACAATCGCATTACAATTTTTCAAAAAATAAAAATAAAAATTCGTTTATATTTCAAAAGGATTGTAAATAAAAATCCAATGACACGAAACCGGAGTTATCAATTTAGCCAAGGCACAAAGCCGTGTTAACACGGGAATTGTGTTCAAAGTTTAAGTATGTTTAGTCCAGGTTATATTGAAGTTAGTCCGGTAGGGACCAAGCCCGAGTCGACGGCGCGTAGTGTTCCACGCGCGCCTCAAAGAGATGTCAGCAAAACTGTAAAGCCGATGCCAGTTAGGGCTGCGGGAATGTTTGAAAAAGTTACCGTGGCTATAGAACGCAAAGGGTAAATGAAGGAACGTAAGTGTAGGTTGTAGTCAGTAAAAGTCTGACCGCGTCCTACCCTAGAGTGGGAGAAGTTATTTGATGATTTCCCACCTCAAAAAAAAGTTTATTACAGTTCATATCATCCAGTCTTACAAACTTTCGAAGGTTTGAAGCTAAGTCTGTAGTAAGAATAGAATAGAATAGAATAGAATAGAATAGAATAGAATAGAATAGAATAGAATAGAATAGAATAGAATAGAATAGAATAGAATAGAATAGAATAGAATAGAATAGAATAGAATAGAATAGAATAGAATAGAATAGAATAGAATAGAATAGAATAGAATAGAATAGAATAGAATAGAATAGAATAGAATAGAATAGAATAGAATAGAATAGAATAGAATAGAATAGAATAGAATAGAATAGAATAGAATAGAATAGAATAGAATAGAATAGAATAGAATAGAATAGAATAGAATAGAATAGAATAGAATAGAATAGAATAGAATAGAATAGAATAGAATAGAATAGAATAGAATAGAATAGAATAGAATAGAATAGAATAGAATAGAATAGAATAGAATAGAATAGAATAGAATTCTTAATTCTTAATTCTTTATTGCACATAAAACACACATAATACACGGTGATACATATACAGTTTATGTACAAAGGCGAGCTTAACTCAACAATGAGTTCTCTTCCAGCAAACTCTTGAGTTACAGAGAGAGAACACATTCGAGGGTAGGATCCAGTGCACAATATAAACCTTACATAACTAAATCTAATAAATAATTATATATATAATTATTATACAAAAGTCTAATATATAATTATAATATAAATACTATTACATACTAATATATACATAAGAATAGAATAGAATAGAATAGATTTTTTTTTTTTTTTTCGGTGGGAAAATCACCTTATGACATCCCCCGCCCTTGGGCGGGGCGGGAGATAGTGTCAGACTTTTACTGACTAAAAACCCACTCCTGTTCCTTCGTTGCCTTTCGTACCAGGGCCGAGTCTTCCTTTCAGAATCAGACCCTTGGCCCCAGTAGGCTTCGACCCTGCTAGGCCCCTACAGTTGCTGACATCTCCTTGAGGCGCGCGTGGAACAGCACGCGCCGTCGACGACTTGGGCTCGGTCCGGACGGTTACCGGACGGTCGGACGGCGAGCCACCCATTGCTCGCCGTCCGCAAGCCTGCGCCTACGATGGCCGGAAATCGGGATCGGAATCCCGGCGGCGATTGGGGCGTGAGGACCGTTGCCTCACGCGATCGGCCGCCTCCTTTGCTAGCATTACTGCTTCGCAGAAGGAGGCGACCGCCTGCCACTCCTCCTCGCTCCGGACCATGGCCTGTACCAAGGCCCGGCGCGAGAGATCGCCGCCGCCGATCGCCCTCACGAGGACACGGCGTTGCTCTGCCCAAGCGGGACACACCTCCACCGTGTGCTCCACCGTGTCCTCTGGGTGGTCCACACAATGGTGACACCCGGGCGTTTCTTCCGCACGAATCCGGTGCAGGAACCTCCCGAACTTACCATGTCCGGTGAGGACCTGCGTCATGCGGAAGGTAAGGACGCCGTGTTGCCTTTCCAGCCACTCCTCAAAGAGGGGACTTACCGCCATAATTACGGCGTGCCCAGAATAGAATAGAATAGAATAAACTTATTAATTAATTAATTAACTAGTGCGCCTCGCCATCAATGATTGCATCACTGCTTACCATCAGGTGGGATCGCAGTCAAGCACTGGTTTATATCAATTAAAAAAATAAAAATAATAAGTTTATTAATTATTGGTTTATCTTTAACCAGTAATTTAAATAACACTCATTATGACACACACCTCCTGTAACACAGGTTGCTACCTATGTAGCTCAGGAGTCAGGGCTTCAAATAGTTTGTTACCTGTTTTTATTTTCAATAAACTTTATTATTAGTTATTATATATTTCTTTCTATCAATACATTTACCTACCGATAGGAACTGAATGCCGACCAAACAAAGCACCATCACGCTCAGCATAAACTGCAGAGCTGACGCCAAACTGAAAGCGCTCTCAATCATCGACACGTATCTGAAAATCAATTTGTTTTACAACACTCGTTTACGAAGCAAAAATAGTGTCATCTATTTTATCTGGCTTTTGCCAGAAGTGTGCCTTTTTTTCAAGTTAATAGCTCTCTTGTGTTTACGGAATTATTTTTGGTCATCATCTCCAGAATTGGCTACCTATTGTTGGTAAAAATAACTCTTATTCATTTTAAAAACCATCACTAACTTTAGACGTTTGCAAAATCAATAATTACTTGGGAATTGCTTGGTAGGTCGCTCATTTTTAAAGAGTTTACTTATTGGCCAGAAATCAGGAACGTTTATTTCAAATAGACTATTTACGGCACTTTTGATTTGTAAAAATATCGGTCAGTCAAAAAAGTGAAGCTATATTGCACATTTCAAAGTGTAGATCTCTATGAAGAAAAACGTGCAAGAAACTCCATATATTCTTTTAAATCATGTTATGAGTTACAAAAATCTTGCTTACATATTGTCGCTTTTATTATATGAGCACAATGTTAATAAATAATGAAAAAAAGAGTAATTTAAAAAATATAGATTAGAATAAGCACGTGGTAACTTAAGGATTTGTCTGAAATATCTTTAATCGTCAGTTGTTATCTTTGGCATTCTGATTAGCATAGGATTTAACCTCAAATTGGCCAAAAGCTAGTTAAGTATTTGCATTAAATGCTAACAACACTAATAATATAAAGGCCAAAGTTAGTATTAGTTAGGACGCACAGGACCGTTCGTTGTGGCGGCACTTGGGGGAGTCCTATGCCTAACACTGGATTTCTTTCGGCTGAAGTGATGATGATGATGATGATGAAAGTTAGTATGTATGTGTGTGTGAATGTTTGGTTGAATTTTGGCATGCGGGTAGACCATGTTCTAGAACAGAACATAGACACATTATAGGAGTGCGTTCTCTTGGGGTTATTTTCTACTTTCACACGGGCCAATCTGCTGGTGGATGCTAGTATATTTTATAATCCTTATACATAAAATAACCTTCTCCACTTGCGTAAACAACTGCTTTAGTTAAGACTTTAATGGTGGGATTATATTGTAGGTACTTCAGTCCACGTTATATTATTATGTCCGTTCCGTAAACTGTTGAAGAGCGCTTGATTTCCAAAAATATAAACTTTTACAATTATAATATTATTAGCAGGATGACTGGTGAAAGTTTGTGAGTGTGTTTGTATGTTTGTTACTTCTTTACGCTCGAACGGCCATGTCTTGGAATAGCACATAGGATACTTTTTATCCCGGGAGTATGTGCCCAATTTTTTTTTTTCGTTGGGAGAATCATCTTGTGACATCCCCCGCTCTTGGGCGGATAGAAGATAGTGTCAGACTTTTACTGACTAAAAAACCACTCCTGTTCCTTCATTGCCTATCGTACCAGGGCCGAGTCTTCCTTTCTTAATCAGACCCTTGGCCCCAGTAGGCTTCGACCCTACAGTTGCTGACATCTCCTTGAGGCTAACAGTACGCGCCGTCAACGACTTGGGCTCGGTCTGGACGGTTACCGGACGGTCGGACGGCGAGCTACCCATTGCTCGCCGTGTATGTGCCCCTGGGAAAATTTACTACTATCACGCGGGCAAAGCCACTGACAGCAGCTAGTTATCTAATACACCAAAATAAGCTCCTACTAATGAAATAGCTTCTTTATTTATTAATATCTATATTACAAGATTCTATACAATACATTAACGTATCAATTCTCCATTAAATCGTAATTGAGTTTGAAAGATTAACCCCTCACTCAACAACAGGTATTATTGACTTTTCAGATTGCCATAGGTAGGTACAAGTAGTGGCACGAGGCACAAGGCAAGTTGTCTTGCCGACGGCTACGTGCTACCCGTACCTGATACGATCACCCCTTTTCCTCACTTAATATTTGCACGAGTAGATACACCACCGATACACTGTCTGTTGTTCTTTAGAACCTAGATTAGCTTGATTTACAACACTGATCCGATTCATTTGTAACTTAATCTTAAAAATCTTTATCGTAAAGCGAATGGTGTTGAAGTTAATTCAAATTGTGTTGTAGCTTACGCCAGTCTTTAAAAGGGCGTGGATATTTTGCAGTGTCATTCTGGGTACTCTAGCGAAGGAGGCGGCCGGAATAGTGAGGAAGAGGATATCCTCACGCCCCAACCGTTGCCGCAGGAGACGTCCCGGGCTTCGGGAGTTGCAAGGGGAACCCGGCCATCGTATCGTTCTGGGTAGGTACTCTAGCGAAGGAGGCGGCCGGAATAGTGAGGAAGAGGACATCTTCACGCCCCAGCCGTTGCCGCAGGAGACGTCCCGGGCTTCTGGAGTTGCTAGGGGAACCCGGCCATCGTAGGCGCGGATGGTGAGCAATGGGTAGCTCGCTGTCCGGCCGTTCGATAAGCACCCAACCCGACTCGACTGCTCGTTTTGTTCCACGCGCGCTTCGAAGATATATCAGCAAGTGAACGAGGCCCAGTAGGGCCGATACCTGCTAAGAGTGCGGGAGTGTTCGAAAGAGTTACCGTGGCCATAGAACGCAAAACTGAAGGAACACAGGTGGATTCTAGTCAATAAAAATTTGACACTCCCTCTCTCTCCATCCAGAGAAGGAGAATTTATTTGACGACTTCCCAAATCTAAAGAAAGGATACCTTTAAAATACGGGTGATATAGTTATTTCAATTGAAGTCTGGATTTTCTAAGAGAACAAAGTCACTTCAAGTCACTTGCACCTAACTTGCTGAAAACACGTCTCATGCATTTATAACACTTTTCATTTGCGTCAGCTTTTACTAAAGCCTTAAATTTAATACAGAGTAGAATATATAGTATTACCGTATAATGCAGTTGTGGTGTATGATGCAGTCTTTGAGCACGGACCGAATGTAGTACTGTTCAGAGTATTGTTGGATATATTTGTTCTCTGAAACGTCCTTTTTCCGTTGTCTCTCGGCTACTAGATCGAAGTTTCGCAAGTTGAACGCCAGTATTTCTATTTGTCCGACTGTTAAATAATAAATGATTACTTTATCGAGTGTCATTGTATTTATGTATCGGTTTTCTAACTGAAATACATTTTAGTTACACATATATCAAAATTAATCATAATTGTTTAGCTTATTTTGTAATGCACCAAGTGCAACCCCATTTTATGTCCATACAATCTCTCTCCATACCAGGTTGCCTCGCGGATTATTCAATTAAGTAAGTTTAAATACGTTGTGCATTTAATATAGATCAATATGGTCCTTCACAGCATGTAATTTAAGTGAATATTTTCAAAGATATTATGGATTTAAAAGCAGGGACATAGCGGTTGCGGCGGTATCAGCATTGCACCCGTGCGAAGCCGGGACGGGTCGCTAGTATATATATATATAAATCATCTGCAGGTGATTTATGTGTAACTAGCGAATATCCGGTGAGTGCTACTACTACTACGCTAAAAACAAAAGCATAATGCATTGTTGTGGTCAAACCAAATCCATTTTTGTATAAATGCCTTTCTAATTATATCAGTTTTGTGCATATTGGTTGGACGGTTGCAAAGTGTGTAACAGACATAGGTAGAAACAATTTTTGTGTTTTATACAATTACAGTGAAACTTGTTTAAGTGGGACCTGGATAAGTGAGAAACCTCCTTAGCTGGAACTCATGCTGAGGTCCTGACACTTCAGCACTGAATTACCTCTGTTAGTAAGACAAGCAAACCTCCGTATCTGGGATTCGTTCTTTGGATTATATCGTCATAGTTACTTCTATAATTGAGACAGTGAGTGTATTTTACCACTTTTACTGAGACTTTATTTTAAAGAATACTTTTTCCAAATTGTTTTATTTAAATTTTATAGGCGTTGACCTCTGTGACTTAGATAACATAAATTTTTCACCTTTCTAACTTGTGCTATTTGTTTACAACTCATGTATAATGTGTACCTACAAAATACTTTATTTAATAATCGCACCTCTATAACTGAAACAACCTCTGTTCTCACCTCTATTAATGAAACCCTCTATAAATGAAATAGATATTTATTTATACCTGGATATCTGAGACACTGGGTAAGTGGAATACCTCTTTAAATGAGACAAATTTGCAGATCCCATGAACTCCCAGTTATCCAGGTTTCACTGTATGTACATTTAGTAGTTTGTCTGTCAAAATTCACTCTAATAATATCAAACCGAACGTCGAAAGGCCTTTTCTTTGCTAATAAAGAAGATATTTATCTTTTAAAGTTGACCTCATACAGCTATTGATAAATTAGAATAGTATCTCTATCTATTAACCTAATATGATAATGTTATTTAGGAAAGACAGAACTCTTTCCAATAAAAAGTTAAAATTGTTCTGAAAATGTTTTTCCTGAAAAGTCTCATATAATAAATAAGTTAAATTATCTGTTCATATGTTTGTAGAAGGTCATTTTTGTATCTACAACTCAGAAGACTAAAGTTCATTTACTAATACAGTGCTACCACTAAGGGCTATAAGCTAGAGATGTCTCAACGCAGGGCCAGTAAACCTGCTACGGTTTTTTTAACCGACTTCAAAAAAAGGAGGAGGTTATCAATTCGGTTGTATTTTTTTTTTTTTTTTATGTTTGTTACCTCAGAACTCCGTCGTTTATGGACCGATTTGCAAATTTTTTTTTTCTTTTTATAGGATATGCTTCCAGATAGGTCCCATTTTTTTCAAAATCCAGTTCTGATGATGGATTCCATGAGGAATCGAGGGAACTCCTCAAAAATTATAGGCAACCCTATGGTAATTTTAGTATTTTCATCAAGAACTTAAGCCTTACAGTCAAAAAGTAACATTTGATGAAGTAGAACTGATGAAAAAGACTAGAAATGGTCAACGGAACTTCATACTCAAATAGATATCACAATGAAGATATAGTTAAGCGACTATGACAATACAAATAAATGAATGATTCTGAATAGTTACGTTGAAAATGGTATCATCGAAGTGATCTGATGATGATGATGGAGCCGGAAGGTAGGCACTGGAACTCCGTAATTAATCAATGTAACCTAGCCGTGTTTGGACTTATTAGAATTGTCATGAGATGCACTTTGGCTATAAGGTACTATCGAACTGATCTGATGATGGAGCCGGAAGG
Source organism: Mythimna impura (assembly GCA_905147345.3). NCBI lineage: Eukaryota > Metazoa > Arthropoda > Insecta > Lepidoptera > Noctuidae > Mythimna > Mythimna impura. The sequence continues at coordinate 16,996,816 of LR990356.1, read as the reverse complement.
TAGGCACAGGAACTCCGTAATTAATCAATGTATCCTAGCCGTGTTTGGGCTTATTAGAATTGTCGTGTGATGCTCTTTGGCTATAAGGTACTATCGAACTGATCTGATAATGGAGCCGGAAGGAGGAAGGTAGACACAGGAACTTTATAACAAAACAATGTAACCTAGCAGTATTTGGGTTAATTGGAATTGTCATGAGAAATAGGCACTCTGTTTATAAGTGTATCGTAACTAAAAAGTGTGAAATAAAAACTTTTTAGAAAAAAAAAATAACCGACTTCACTAAAACAAAAACACTAAAAGGATCAAAATAACTTTAATTTCGGAAGTCGGTGTTAAATAAGAAACAAACAATACCGAGAAACACCGACATCCGAAATTAAAGTTATTTTGATCCTTTTAGTGTTTTTGTTTTAGTGAAGTCGGTTATTTTTTTTTTTCTAAAAAGTTTTTATTTGAGGTGTTTAATCATCAGAGGTCGGAATTAGGTAGAGTTAAACGTGTACTTACACCGATTTCATACAGCGAAAGAATAAAGTGGATATGTCTCAAATCCCGAGATTAATTTTAAAGAGCAGAATTTTTTGAAGTTATACTTCTTTTGGCGCGATAGAGAAAAATGATGAGAGTGAATTTTTACGATGCGCGCGCACACCGACACCTAAATTCTACATCGTGAAGTTAGTTCTAGGTGGCATGCATGGAAATTGATAACTATGTTCAAGTTGTATATTCTAGTATTTTTATATTTAGAACACGTGTTTCGTAAGAGTACAATTAAACAGTGTGAATAAATAAATATTATTTTGGTGTTTTTATTAAATCAATTTCATATACGACGGTGATACTAATAATTTGTTATTTATTAGTATATCTATATATATATATTGAATATTAGTGATAAAACTGATTTGAATAAACTGTTTTGAGTGCATTTACAGATTTGAGGTTAATTGTCGGTATGTATAATTTATTTACATCGTTAATTAAAAATTATTACATTATTAAGTTAATAAAACCTTTTTTATTTAAATAAAATCTTTTTGATTAATTTTAATATTTATCGTCAATCACTACTGCATTTTAGTTTTTTTTTTCCATACGCCAAAGAATTATAACTTCTAACGCGTGTACATAAGTACACACACTCTTTTTTTTAAGACACTTTCAGAAATATAGCAGAAAAAAATTCTTCCTACTTTAATGACGAGCAGAAGGAAGTGTATAAATTTGTTAACCTTACCTCAGTTGACGTAGACTTTTTCAATAAAAAAATCTAATAAAAATAGTATGTCAATTATCTTTGTTTTATTTGTCTTATCTATCTCTGAGATTTTTATTATTATTTATTTGTAATATTCTTGGCCACACGGGATTTTTCATTAGAAATCCCGAGAAGATCCATATTAATATCAACATTTCGATGCAAGTACATGAATTAATCTACCTAATTCCGACTTCTGGTAATCGCTCGCTCCGGACCATGGCCTGTACCAGGGACCAGCGCGAGAGGTCGTTGCCACCGATTGCCCCACAAGGACACGGCGGTGCTTTACCTAAGCGGGGCATATTTTTACCTTCCGTCTGATCCACCGTGTTCTCCGGGTGGTCCACACAATGGTGACACCGAATGTCGAACCTCCCGAACTTAACATGTCCGGTGAGGACCTGCATCGTGCGGAAGGTGAGGACACCGTGACCTCTTTCCAGCTACTCCTCAACGAGGAGACTTAACGCCATAATTATGGCGTGCCCAGCATTGGGTTGCGACAGTCGCTGTCCCCATTTCACTATGAGGTCTCGCCGGAACTCGCCATTCGGTGACTTGTCACGGTAGCGGAGTTTCGCCTTGGCGTTGCATCTCCCACGCGCAAATCGTGCATGCGTGCAAGGACTTTTGGCGCCAATCGCTTTCGCAGCGACGGCGCCCATACCGGTGCTCTGTAAAAGGCCATGGACCGAACGATACCCGCGTAGAGGACGGAGAGGACGGATGGAGGCGTTTGGACCACCTAGGTTGGTCAGGAGCCGCTTGAGTGCTTCGAACCAAACGTTGGAAGTACTCCTTGAAATTCCACCGGCTGTCGTGGATGAGTCCCAGGTACTTCATTGTCGACTCGACGCCGATGTGAACCCCTCCTGCCGATATTTGGGAACCCGATGGTGGCGCGTTTCGAGGGCCATGAAAACACATGGCCTCGAACTTTTGCAATGCCACCTCGAGTCCTCTCCACGACTGTCGCAACCCCACGTGTTGCTAGTTCGACCGCCGCCTGGTACGACTGTCCGTGCGCCAGGGCCAGCATGTCATCTGCATAACAGACCACACTGACTCAGTCAGAGAGGTCACCGCGCAGCATGTAGTCGTACCCGTTGTTCCACAAGGGCGGTCCTAGTACCGATCCCTGCGGAACACCGCACGACATCTCTCGCCGTTTCCATTCTCCCTGGGGACGGATGTAAATGATGAACCTGTCCGTCAGGTAGGCCTCGATCATACGACGTTCACTTCGACTGGAATCACAATCTCGACTAGATCGTGTCGCGTCGAGTCATGTGACCCACGCCGAATCAAGATGGCGGCGGCGGCAGCGGCTTGTGATTGATCGGCGGCGGCGGCGCGCCGTCGCGGCGCATACTTCTAGTACGTATGTACCCAAACTGAATAAAATTACATCTTTTTTTGTCAATTGTGGAAATGATGTTGATGTATCTACGTCACTCAACGATAGTTTCGTGTTATAAACCGTCTTCAAACCAGTTGCGACGGCGAACGTTTTCTTCAAACTGCAACTATCTCACTCAACGATAGTTTCATCTTTTAAACCATCCTTAAACCAGTTCCGACGACGAACGTTTTCTGCAAACAGCAACGATTTCACTCAACGATAGTTTCAACTTCAAACTAGTTAACATGACGACCGTTTCTTGTAACCGTTTTCGTTGTCAGAATAACGGTTGCGTTTCGTCCGTCAAAAATTCGACAAAAAAGAAAGAAAGAAATATATTTTATTTGGCTCACACACAATATAGAAACAATATGCATACACTTAGGATTAAAAAAAACTGGGCAAGTGCGAATCGGACTCGCGCACTGAGGGTTCCGTACAAAATACATTTCTCGAATGGAGTCTCGAAGATTTTTACGTATTTCAAAAAAGTATTGTTTTTTTTACGTAGTTAACAACAAATTTACAATTTTCAGATTTATTCCTGAATTTGTGCTATAAGGCCTTGCTTTATGCCAAATTTCAGGATTCTGGGTCAACGGGAAGTACCCTATAAATTTTGATTCTTTTGAGCATCGAAATATACGTCGTTTTTTGCGACATATATTTTTTATTTGTTAATTTAGAAGTTTGATTTTTTTCACAGCTTCAATGGACCGCAGATCTGCCCCCCTAGCCATGTTACAATCGTATCGCTCGCGCCGAACGCCTCGAGTAGGCCACGCCTCCGATTCTTTTGTTCTGACCACGTGACTGAGCGTTGAGAAGACGTCAGAACAAAGGAATCGGAGGCGTGGCCTACTGGAGGCGTTCGGCGCGAACGATACGATTGTAACTTGGTTAGGGGGGCTGAGTATATGGTTTTAATTTCAACTCGATACCTTCACGCGTTCTTGAGATAAAGGGTCTTGACAGACAGACAAACAGACAGACAGACGGACGGACAACAAAGTGATCCTATAAGGGTTCCGTTTTTTTCCTTTTGAGGTACGGAACCCCAAAAAAAAGCTAACATTGTGAGTCTCGTGGCTGCACCAAATAGGTCCAGTTCAGCAAAAATGCCAGAGCTGATTTTCAACTGAACCTTATTGAGAGTGTTTGGTCGAAAATTAGACAACGACCTACTACTAGTACTAACTATTAAGAAAAGATCGAGGTGGTACGGCATCGACGATTACACGCTTTCTGTTTCTTTTGCACTTAAGTGTACGTCGGCTCTGCTGTTCTACTTACTCCCGTACCCGTACCGTACCTTACGGTTGCATACTGAATGCCAATTACGACACATTGACGCTGGTGCATAATCGTTAGAAGTACTTAATGGATAATGCAAAAACATTGAGTATGCGTGGGTCGATTTTACTAAGGATTTTTGACATTTTCAACATCGAATATCTATTTTCCCCCACAAACTACAAAGTTGAACCTATACAACAAATAAACATATTTTCAAAGACCTTTCTAAAGGTACCAATTTTAATTTGCTACATGGATGGGTACGTTTTATACCATGTTCTTTTTTATATCAGAATAGACAATAATATTTAAAAAAACTATGTACAAACTCCGCAGCTACGCGGGTGCTACGTTTTTCGTAGCACGTAGCAGATGCGTAGCAATATGTCGTGTCTTTTCTTAGCTAGAATATCTTTTTGATTTCGTGGAATTTGTTTGGCGTATAAGTTATATTTTATTCATTTAGTCGTCTCAGGTCTCTTAAGCGTTTGTAAAGACAATACAAGCATTAACACGAGAAGGATTTAAGCGCTAAAGATTAAAAGGTTATTCTGCAGACTTCTATTGTAAATCGTCTCAATTTTGAAGGATTACAAAGTTCTAGGTATCTTACTAGCTGAAGCGACGAATGCCGCTAATATGGTGTCCATAACCCCATCTATTATACACGTAGCTGGCTTGTAATAAATCTGAAAACACATGGCAAACAACAGCTTAATTTAATTAATTATTATCATTCGACTCGCTAGATTAATCCTTGTATAATGGCTGGATTTGGTTAGTTTTTGTACACCAAATGAACTGGATTTTTTTATGGGTACAACAAATTCGTTCACTACTTTGTTTTAATTTTTTAAAATATATTTTTTATCATGTATTGTTATTTAAAATTTTTATAACTTATATGGTCAAATGTTAAATGGCTTCATGTATTAATTTCAGAACTATTCTCTAAAATATTTTAAAAACATCAATATTCAATTAAAATCTGTCTCCCAGATTCTCTGACGGCATGCGTTATTAATTGTATTAGCATATTCAATTAAAATGTGAATGAGCGAATCTCTTCCGCAAGCAGTTTAACTTACGTGATGGATGTACACGGCTTCGTATGCTGGACTCTTGTAAACGTTGATAAACGGATACTCTACGTTTGTGGGTAGAATGTCGAAGTTTTCAGTTAATGGCATTATTATTCCAACTAGAAAAAATTTTAAACATCTTTTAATACGTGTTTGTTATTCGTTGGTAACAAAATCTCTCTTTATTCCATTACTTTGGTATTTAATAAAGTCAAACCTGTTTTGTATAATCTTACTTCTTATTAATGTTATAAAGAGAAAAGATTTTAATTTTTGTATGTAATAAATAAATTAAAAAACTGGAAAAATATTTCTGTGGATTCTACCACAGAAATATTTTACAACTTTTACTACTTTATCGTTGCGTGACATAGGCATAAATTTTTAAGCGAGCGAAGCCGCTCTTAGAATCTAATGTTTAATATCTTACTGGTTTTCAATCAAATACACCGGACTCAGCCCCGTCGCACATGGTGGAGCAGTACGTCATAACAAACCCACCTGATACAGCCCCGACGCACATAGTGGAGTAGTAGTACATCATAACAAACCCACCTGACATAGCCCCGAAGCACATAGTGGAGTAGTACGTCATAACAAACCCACCTGACATAGCCCCGAAACACATAGTGGAGTAGTACGTCATAACAAACCCACCTGTCACATCCCCGACGCAAATAGTGGAGTAGTACGTCATAACAAACCCACCTGACATAGCCCCGAAGCACATAGTGGAGTAGTACGTCATAACAAACCCATCTGACATAGCTTCGACGCACATAGTGGAGTAGTACGTCATAACAAACCCACCTGACATAGCCCCGAAGCACATAGTGGAGTAGTACGTCATAACAAACCCATCTGACATAGCCTCGACGCACATAGTGGAGTAGTACGTCATAACAAACCCACCTGACATAGCCCCGAAGCACATAGTGGAGTAGTACGTCATAACAAACCCACCTGACACAGCCCCGACGCACATAGTGGAGTAGTACGTCATAACAAACCCACCTGACATAGCCCCGAAGCACATAGTGGAGTAGTACGTCATAACAAACCCACCTGACATAGCCCCGAAGCACATAGTGGAGTAGTACGTCATAACAAACCCATCTGACATAGCCTCGACGCACATAGTGGAGTAGTACGTCATAACAAACCCACCTGACATAGCCCCGAAGCACATAGTGGAGTAGTACGTCATAACAAACCCACCTGACATAGCCTCGACGCACATAGTGGAGTAGTACGTCATAACAAACCCACCTGACATAGCCTCGTAGCACATAGTGGAGTAATACGTCATAACAAACCCACCTGACATAGCCCCGAAGCACATAGTGGAGTAATACGTCATAACAAACCCACCTGACACAGCCCCGACGCACATAGTGGAGTAGTACGTCATAACAAAACGCGCACTTTTAATACTTTTTGTTATCATCTCTCTGTGCTCCGGTTCTTTCGGCTTGAATTCCTTACAGTGTAAATATTTCAAGAGATCCACGATTTTTTCTCTATTCAGCCAGAATACAGCGATCTTGAAATATGTGTACATCTCACTCAAAAATAAATAAAGGCTGAAAAAGAAACAAATTGTATCAAGCCCATTTGTCATCTTTGGCGGGATGTCACCAATTTGTGATCTCACAAACAAAATGTAAGTAAACTGGGAAATATCTAGCCTACCCTTCGGCGACATCTCCGATATTTTCCGTTTGCCTCAGTAAATAAAAGACTTCCCCAATCCCGGGAAAAAAACAGACGAGCCATAACACGGTCAGTGTGTACATCAAAAGTAGCCAGAACTTGATAGTGTACGGTGAGTAATTGTTGAACCACATGCCGTAAAACTTGAGCCAATAAATGTGAACGGCGTGGTACAGGCGCGGATTGAGGTCCTCCCACGACTCGATCACGCCGTAAGGCAGAACCGGAGATAGAAATGCCAATTTGTTTTTCATATTTTCACTAAGAATTATCATTTTTCTTCATAAGCCAAACTTGAGTGAAGCCTTCGACGGGTAATATAAGAATGCTTCTTATACCTCATTATATTATGCCCCTTTGTACAAAAACAGAATGAGAGAGCAACGCTAAGTGGGTGTTATACATTATGTTGTGATATTGTTAAGTGGAAGCACTCTGCGGCTACAACTTATATGTATTGAAGACATTGATGCCAGAAGTGACACGTACTCCGTATCGAAGATATCGTTAAGCTTGAGATATGTCCAGAGATATCTTCAGAAAAGAACAGTTCTCATATTTGACCGCTTTTTTTCGCCGTTACGGTTTGTGCCAGTGCCAACTATGTTTCTCCTTTATTAGATACTGAGCTCTCTCATTTTATCGTTTACATTTTATCTCGGCGAGCTTGTAAGAATCGCACCAAATTCTGCAAATGATAAGAATAATGTATAATATTTAAATGTTTAAACTACTCATTTAGGAATGCGAAGCGAGTTAGAGAAGGTACAATTGTCAAGACAGTAAGCGTAACTTGGAATTACGCAACTTCCTCAATAGTTTAATAACGTGCAAACTGTTAAGGAAACATTGACACTGTTAACACCGTGTTCCTTACTAAACTATAATCATTCTAAACTATATTTTAGTTTAGAGCGAAGAAACGCATCCCCTTAAAAGAGTTAATTTAATATGTCGACAAAAGCAATTATTATAATTACAACAGCAATGTAATTACGGCCATAAGAAAAGGCACCGCTCTCTTAACTACGTATAATTGTGTTTTCAAAGAGCCTTTCAGATATTCATAATTTTCGAGTGAAACACAAAGAAGATTTCCAAGCAAATAAGTAGATTGATGAATATAATATATCGCATTTTCTTAGAAAAAGGGGAAACTGATAACTGCCGCAATCATGTGACGTTAGTGCTGTTGTGGCAGTGTCGATAGAGTGGGATATTATTAATATCAGTAGCAGTAAGTTATGCTCTGAACATGATATTAGGGGAGAGGAGAATTATTTTTGTTTATTAGCCCGTTGGGAAGACGACGGTGTTATGAGATTGATACGTCGTATTTGTGTGTGTGTCCTGTCCCTTTTATTGGAATAAGTTTCGATTATGTTGGAATTCTTGCTGTAATTGACTTTGTTCTGGAGCAATATACATTGTCAATCCTTGAGACCTCGGTAATACGCCTTTGTTAGATAAGAGCATTTAGTTATTTATTAGATGTTATGAAACCACTTTCAGTTTCAGCATAACTGTTGTGAAACTGATTTTGTTATCTGTTATCCGTCGAAATGGTATTTGAATTTAGAGCGTCTAAAATACAATTCCATTGCGTGAATTGTTTATGGTTTCGTTTATTCGTTATTTAGCACCACTCGTCATTTTGCACTTTTTAGAGTTTTTATTCGACAGCCAATAAAGGATTACGGTAGTCGGTAGCCTTTTTTGTAGTAAGATATTTATTTTACACTTTTTTGTTATGGCACCTACCCCACAACAATACTAAATAGTGTGCAAAATATAGAACTTGCACACTATTTTGTACTAGCAAGGCAACAATCTGAAAGTAAACATATATTTTTTAAATCGGATTTATAAATGACGAAGTTCTGTTGTAACGAACATAAAAAAGTAATACAACCGAATTGAGAACCTCCTTCTTTTTAAGAAGTAGGTTAAAACATGCATGTTTTGAACAGGCATTTCTTTAAAATTTCAAGACCTTTTCTACGGAGTGATCATTCGAGCTGTCACTTAGCAAGTCCTCATAGATTCTACGTTATTTCCAGTACCTTATGACAAGACTTCAATCGATTTCAATATTCAATCATTCGCTTTTTACCTTTTTATTATTTTATCTCTGCTCCGAACATATGGCTGCATGAATTGATTTCAATTGAAATATATACTTTACTTATTTTCAATAACCTTAACTCTTATTGAAGGCTTGTTTTTTTATGTTCATGAGATCACACAAAATAAAGTAACTTTGGAAGACATGTGAAGGAGAAACAGTTTTGTGTTGGATAAGATAGTTCTTAGAACCTTTGAGCCAAATACTTGCGGTCTAGGCATCCTAAATATCTGGTATTTCAAGACGCCTCTCTAGAATCTTTCAGCCGGAAAAAGCAATTGTTTTAGAGTAGATGTAACAGTCTGTGATTGGGCGGACAATAGAGGATTCTAGAAAGGACGAATGTAACTTTCCATTTAGACTTCTACAAATTTATTGATCCAAACCTTTGATGACGATATAGATCGTTCATTTTATTTATTGCTTTGTTTAATAAGACTGAATAAACGGGATAGACTCAGAACGTTTTTTGGTGATTGCGGTACGAGACGAAAAAATAATAAATCATCCGTCAGATGTAGAGGCACCTTTCAGCGCTGAAGGGCGCTGACTGATCGTCGGCTTACACAAAATATATTATGCAAAAAAGTGATAAAATATGAAACGATTTATGTGATTCGCACTGGGGCGGTCGATTTGCATAATCACCGCTCGCGCAGGCCGCACACTAAATGAAATACGTGATCTCAAACAATAAAAATACAAGTGAAAACTCGCTTTTTAACAGTTTCATCAAATGACAGACACCTGTGATCGACGACGACTAACGTATGTTCTGAAATATTTGCTCCTCGATAAAATTGAAAACATGCCGAAACAAAGACTTGAAACGTAGTAAAAAAACTTTATTACTAGAATGAGGAGTAGGTATCTATCTATGTTTATATGAACATAAATGTACTTTTTATGAGGTTTGCGAGCTTTATTATATTGTTACGTATGAGAAAAATTATTTTATATTGTTTCAAAACACATAAAAGTGGATAAGTGTATTTGAGAGATCGTTGAGTGATACCAATGTACATTACATTACGTACTTAGGTATATTATTTTATGGTTCAGTGTTTTTACGACAAGTATAACATTCAATGCTTACTGCCACAAACCTTTTTAGGATTGTAAGATTTCATTTATTTAATAATAAATATATTAAAAAAAATTAAAAACAAAGTTATACAATTAAACAAAGCAAGTAGGAAGAAAAAGACATTATAAAAATAAAAATAACGTTTAAAATAATTATAGATTAAGCTGTTGATCCCCGCATTAACGCCGGCGTTCACGCGCCATTGTCTTACTATTGTGTCTCTAATTACGCACTCAAAAGGTGAATTCACAACAATATAAATAATTCCAATTAACGCCAAAAACATTCTTCACACACAACATTTTTAATATTCTTTTTCTTTTGCAGATATTATCAGTTTGGATACTGTAAGTTACGCCGCACATGGGCCACATGCCACAGCCACAAACGCCGCCACGAGAAGCTAGAAGCGGCCACAAGTCACTTGTGGCCGGTGGCTGGTACTTTTTAATTCATACGCGCGGTATCATAATGGACTATGACGAAGAAGGTTTAAATGCGCGAGTGGCGTGTGACGGCGTTTTGTATCGGCGTTTAGTGGCAAGTTCGGGCCACAAGAAACGATCAGCGGCGATTTGTAGCGTATGGCGGCCACTGGCGTCAACCGTGTGCGGCGAATCCATATAAAATGTATGAAACCTACAGGAAATATACCGGTGGCGGCGTTTTGTGGTTGTGGCCGGTGCAGGCGGCTCGAGTGCGGCGACCCATACAGCCACTGTCCTTATTTGAAACTTAACCTGAAATATGGCACTCGATTAATGCCATGATTAGAAAATCGATATAAAACAAACGAATAATAATCGTTGTTGACTGACACTATCGTGCTTCAGTTGGAGTTAAACAGGTTTCACAGCACTAGCAGTGTCATTAATATCAAGTGGTTAGAACCTCGTCGATATTATAACTCAAACCGCTGTCCAGGTGTCACGACTCTTGGGCTGTGGTATTGTTCCAAAAAGTTACCATGGTCCTAACCCGCAAAGGGCACCTGAAGGAATACAGGAGGGTTTTAGTCTTTAAAAGTCTGACCCTCCCTCTCGCTCCGTCCAGAGAAGACCTTAAAGAAAACCGGCCAAGTGCGAGTTGGACTTGCGGATCTATACAACATTAGACAATATATTATTATAACCCTTTTTAGGGTTCCGTACCTCAAAAGGAAAAAACGGAACTTATAGGATCACTTTGTTGTCCGTCTGTCTGTCTGTCTGTTTAGTATTGGTTGTTATAGTAGCAACAGAAATACATCATCTGTGTAAATTTCAACTGTCTAGCTATCACGGTTCATGAGATACAGCCTGGTGACAGACAGACAGATGGATAGTGGAGTCTTAGTAATAGACTCTCGGTTTAACCCTTTGGGCACGGAACCCTAAAAAAGATGGAACGACTCTTGCAAAGCTTTAAGAGTGAACATCGGCGGTTAAAAGATTAGAATAATATTACAATAGTGAGTTTTATTTTGTTAAGGGTACTCAATTAATATGATCTTTCTTTTCAGAGTTGAGGGTCCTCTGAAAAATGAAACGGCGGCACTCGATCACTGTATTTTATCCGAGTACATACATCAGATGTCTCTTTTGCTGTTGATAACACTTGTTTATTTTTCAGCGCCCTTCTTTTGTCTGTGAAATCATCAAATAACTTCTCCCGCTCTGGGTGGAGCGAACTGACTAAAACCTACCTGTGTTCCTTCAACTGCCCTTTGTGTTTCAGAGCCACGGTGTGTCTTTCTTTTTTTTGAACACCTATGGTCTAGAAAATTTAGAGACAAACGCAAGCTAGTTTGATGTATGACAGTTCTGTCCTTGCAAGATTGTTCGAAAGAATAATTCTTTCGAATTCCGTGGTCCTTTGATGCAAAAGGAACAAAGGTGGGTTTGTAGTCACTTAAAGTCTGTCACTCTCTCCCAATTATAAAAATGCCTCTTATTTGTTTTACTGGGAAATGACATCGGTCCTTTATAAATAAAAATGGCGTATACTCAATCAGCTTTGCTTTCTGAAAAAAGCTTTGAGTAATTATCGATGTACGAGTATTCGGCCGATTTAAAACTCATACTCGCTCCCAAACACTATGACACTCACGTACACATCCCCAGGACACTTCCAATAACCTGCTCTGCATGTACAGTGATTTTCTGTTTTTTAGTTTTTATTTATTTTTACCTTGGTTTTATATATAATTAATATTTTTTTTGTTTATTTTCTTTTTCTCCTTGTTATGGTCTGATGTTCTGTAACCATAAATAGTATTACTGACACTCAAGGTCGTCTAGCAATGTACTTTCTTTTTTTGCTGTGGAGGGGGCCCTGGTGACCTGTACCACAGGTTTTTTTCAAAAACCTATTTCAGGCACCTGACTCTTACAATAGTGGAATTATAGTCCTTAAGTCACATTGTTAACTGTCAAAAAAACCTATTGTGAAGAGAGAATAAATAAATTTAAATATTGAAAATTCCCATTTCAGGTATGCCAAATCCGTTGGAAATCTGAAACGTTTACATAAAATAGTTTCAGCGTCCATATTTCAGCGGATTTAAACAGTGTATTTGCGATCTAGATATCGTTTATTATAATTGCAGATCGAGGTGGAAATTTCAGCAGGTACGGCAAGCTAAGTGTTTGAAGACATTTAAGGTATTTGTATCGCTTACAATTCTTCTGTGAACATCCGACGGAGGGCGAGACAAATGGGTCGTTTCCACGCGATACTTCGCCATTAATTAGAAACAACGCGTGCAGCGGCCCCCGATTGGTATCTTTCAGCGAACACGCGAATGCTTGTTCGCCACACCATATCAGCGGTCAAGAGTCAGCTTGCTTGCTATCGCTACAAGCTGTAGATCTCAACGAACCTATGTTTATTGTCACTTAATAAGCGAAGACATAATTAATAATCACTGAACCCATTATTCAATACCATGAATGTTTTTTTTTTTAAATTTGTTAAATTTGTGAAATATTATTGTAGTTAATTATTATTTTATTTAGTATTGTATAATGTAGAAGCATTTTTTTCAAAGTTTGTAATTGTGAGTACCTTTGTGAGTACCATGGAGCTATTTTATGGTTTTTAGGTTACTATTGGACTTGTTTGACATAAATGAGCATGGCAGTTGAGAGTTTGTCATGCTCACTCAAATGTCTCACTGATGGTGGCGCGTGTGTTGGATCATTCGGTTCCCTTCAAAATGGTTGAGCTGAGTGGTGCTAATATTCGCGTCAGATCCGTGAACGGGCGCTGTCAGTTGAGACTGGTCATCTCTTAGCTGCCAGTTGCTATTTTAATATCTATATTTAGTTTTTATTTTTACTTTATTGACATTGTTCTCACATGATAGCGACAAGAAACATGTAACAGAGATATTTGTAATTGCCAAACATGATTGAAAAGAGTTTCCATAGAGTTTTGCACATTCTTCTCCATAGAGATCTACGCTTTGGAATGTGCAATTAGCATCATTTTTTCTGACTGACTGACTTCTTGACATTTCAAAAGTGCCTGTAAATGGTTTATTTGAAATAAATGCTTTTGAATCATTTACCTATATGGGGTAGCGCTTGAGAGGGTGTCTCAATTTAAATACATTGGGCACGTTTTGAATGAGGATCTGAATGATGACGATGATTTGGAGAGAGAGAGAAGAGCGTTGTCGGTCCGATGTAATATGTTGGCCCGCAGGTTTGCTAGGTGTACTAAAGAAGTGAAAATTACACTGTTTAAGGCCTACTGCCAGACTTTTTACACCTGCAGTCTGTGGGTCACGTATACGCAGAGGGCCTACAACGCTCTTCGAGTTCAGTACAATAATGCTTTCCGGGTGTTGTTGGGGCTTCCACGGTTCTGTAGCGCGTCAGGCATGTTTGCTGAGGCAGGCACGGATAGTTTTGAGGCTATCATGCGCAAAAGAACGGCATCCTTGATGCATAGGATACGTGGAGGCTCCAATAGCATCCTGAAGGTAATTGCTGAGAAACCAGACTGTCCTTTCCTGAGGCACTGGTCCCGCAGGCATGCCTGCGGGCCTGGTGCTGAGGGAAAATATATGAATTAGGAGGGGATGATTTCTATTTCTATTTCTATTTTGTTTTAATACTTTTTTTTTTTTTTTTTTACTAACATAGTTGTTTTAAGTATCTCTGTTACTAACACATTATGGATTTTCTATATCTGAAATAAAGTATATTATTATTATTATTATTATTATTAAACACCCTCTTTCTCTTGTATTTCTGTATCGATAGTTGATCAAAGCCTAAGTGTGATGATGGTTTCTTTGCCTCTTACCTTAGGGACCCACTAGTGAACTGCGACAAGCATCACCGCCGCCTTTTACTATTCTACTCTAACTCGTATATACGAATTTGTTTCAGTTTAACGACCAGCCAGGGAGCTAAGTTAGGGCCATTACATATAAAGTCTCACGGAACTGAAGGTAAGATTCTGTGGTGTCTACTACGATACTAAACAAAATGAAACTAGGCTGGCCTCAAGACATGCATCTCTTGGAGTGCATGACCTGAAGCGATAAGCAGGACAAAGTGAAGTTACATAAGACTAGCTATCCCCCGTGTCTTTAGTTACTGCTTCGCCCCTATTGGTTGTAGCGTGATATTATATAGCCTTCCTAAATAAAAGTTCTACCCAAAACGAACAAACAATTGAGCAAACTCTTTATTATAGACAGATTATAAGAGTTATAAAATGTGAATACGGATAGCGTGTCCATTTGTACAAGTGGTGTCAAATAAAGTACTCAACTCATTGGAGCAGCCTCTGCCACCAAGCTGAAAATCACTTGATCATTATCCCCATTAAAACACGTGCTACCGAACCTGTAAATGTTACTGAATTAAAATATTTTACCAACAAAATAACGATAAAGTGTAAATTATTGTGTAGTGACACAAAAATATATCTACGCTTGTGCATCGTACAATTGTACTTTGTAGCTCAGTAATCAATACTCAATTGAATTCTCAATTTCCTCAGACCTTAACTTTGGGCGGTTCATTGAGTCCAAGCCAAGGTAGCTGCTAGGAAACTCGGCGTTTTTGTAAAGGTACGGCGGAACTTCACACCGGGACAGCTTTTAATGTTATACAAAGCACAGGTCCGTTCGTGTGTTCCTGCAAAATGCCACCTAGCAGCTTTGGACTCGGTGAAAAGGCGTGAGAAGAGGCTAATTGGTGATCCAGATCTGGTTAATTCCAATCTACAAAGCTTTGAGCACATAGCCAGCCTTTCAGTGTTTTACAGGATGCATTTTGGAGAGTGTGCGCGGGAATTGCATGACTTGATTCCAACATCTCATTTCTACCATCGGACAGCCCAACGAACGGCAAGTATCCACCCTTACGTTGTTGAAACCGCTACGGTCCGAACCAAGCGTTTCGCCTCGTCGTTTATACCGCGTACATTGAGGGACTGGAATAATTTGCCTGCTGCGGTCGTCTCATCCGATTATAATTTAGGTGCCTTCAAGGCTACGAGTAGAGTGAATAGGCTCTTAATAAACTATGCGCCTCACCATCAACGATTGCATCACTACTTACCAGGTGGGATCGCAGCCAAGCACTAGTTAATATCAATAAAAAAATATATATTTTATTATTGTGGAATAAAATATATATTTTTTTATTATTTTTATTATTTATTTTGTACATGATTTGATGGTAGATGAAAACATTTAACACAATCGTGGACTCTGTTGGGCACAGCAAATACATTACAATGGATTAAAAATGATGCAATAAAGAATTGTGTATTGAGTATTGAAAATTTATTACATTATTGATAAAATAATTATTATTTTATATTATTATGCGAGCTGTATTCGCTCGCTCCACGAAGTATGTACTTTACGAAGTCGGTCGAATGCTTTCCTGATATGTGTTGAGCCTGTACAGATGAACTTTGGAGCGATGCTTTGTATGTATCTACTAGTATGATTAAGACCAGGAAACTACTGATTGTATAACATTGTGCACTGGATAATTGTGCAGCTACAATACGGATCCTCTTTGGTAAATGACAACCATACGGGTCGATCGATTTGAGAAGTTTAGATGCTGTTATCGAAATCCGTACATGTATAAGTGACAATAGATAAGTATACCTACATAAGTAAAAGTAAGTAGTTATAAGTTTTTGTTACTATCTTGGTGTACAATAAAGTTTTATTCTATTCTATTCTACATTTATTTTTCAAGTTAAGCGCTCTCATCCTAAAAATTAAGCAACAAAATTAATCCACTGATTTCTGCCGCTCTATGGTGGACCGGGAGGGAGTGTCAGAGTATTATTGACTAAAACCACACCTGTGACTTTCAGTTGCCCTTTGCGTTC
This sequence comes from Mythimna impura, assembly GCA_905147345.3. Classification (NCBI taxonomy): domain Eukaryota; kingdom Metazoa; phylum Arthropoda; class Insecta; order Lepidoptera; family Noctuidae; genus Mythimna; species Mythimna impura. The sequence continues at coordinate 16,980,490 of LR990356.1, read as the reverse complement.
TAGAACCACGTGTTTTCTCTCACTCAAACTCACAAGCACAATATACCCAAACCCGGAACAATTCTGTATGTTGTACAAATGTTTGTTCCGTACGGGAATTGAGCCCGCGATACCCAACGCAGCAGCCAATTGCTTAACCACAGCGCTATCCATGCTGTCAATATTACAAAGAGGTCACATTGTTTTTTTGTTGTCATTAGATGATTTCCCCACCCGAAAAAAAAAACCTATCCCCCCTCCCTAACCATAGGAAATTTTTTGGTCGGCACCTGTATTGAAGTTCCGAAGATATCGCTGGTTTTGACAAATAGTGAGTGAAAAATGAATGGAGCGTTTGTATTGTTACTGTTGTAAGCAGAGAATGCGGGGATTCTTTGTGGCGGTCCCTTTCTCGAAGGAATGCGATCTGGCTCCCGGAGGTCGACAAACATATTTTTCATGATACGTTTCTGTTTATAGAAATAAAATGTATCTAAATTTAAACAAAATTATAAAGAGACAAAATTATTTGTTTGTGTGTTTTAACAAACAAATACTTTACTTAAAAACGGATCCAAATATGATAATTCATTGATAGTAATCTACTCTACCACTGCGTGTCATAAGATAGATAGATATACTCTTTATTGTACAGCATGAAAAATTACAGTCGGAGCTTAAAATTAATGGGGTGTAACGATGGGCGCTCTTATCGCTAAAAGCGATTTTTTACAGACAACCTTTGGATGGATTTTACAGAGAAGGAGAAAAGATACGCTATTTACGTATATACAACACATTACCATTAAAACACAAACAAACAGTATAATACATTATGTAACACACGGCACGGACGAAACGGCGCAGTGGTTGAGTGATCGGCTGCTTCGCTGCGTGTCGAAGGTTCGATTCCCGCATGGAACAAATATTTGTATGGCAGATAGTTGTTCCAGGTCTGGGTGTCTTCTATATGTCAGTTTACATGTTTGTGAACGCACCCAGTAATTCCTAGTGAGCAATAAAAAAATCATAACATAAACAAGTTTTCATCTTAACACCAGTCACGATTGCGATACCACGAGAGAAAAAGGATTATATTTCCCAGTCACTAAGTTATTAAAGCTTTTTTTTTCCTTTATTGGCCAACCAACAATTCTTTACTCTATAAATATTTAAACCACTTATCTACTATAATCTATGTAGTGTGTCAATTTGTCACCGCAAGTTAGCACCGCATGTCCCTAAAAATATTATAACAATTAAATTTTTAAATTAACATTACATAACGGAATATAAATCTAACATAAACATAAATAGCATCGATGATAAGCATTAAAAAGAAAATAAAACAATATGCGAGAACTTGTAAGAAACAGCTTTGCAAGAGATGTAACAGGAATTTAAAGTGCGACTGTTTGTCTTGATGATTTGTCCTCAAAATAAAGTTTTGGGGGCTTGTAAACCCAACAATATTTTTTTATTTTCTGCCTTATAAAAATGTAATGCGGAAAAGTTAAATAAAATTTCCCTGCGTTACTCAGGTGTAAAAGAAATTTTATTAGACGTGACCGCCGCCTCTCGTCGTATTTTGTTTTCACCACAAAGTTTTAAATAAATTGTTCGATAAAATCGACGAAGGTTGCAGGTTAAATAAGGAAAAGAAATTAGCTGCAAATAAGAATATGCTACTTAGAAACTAAGAACGTTGGTCGTAGTAGGTGATCGTAAAAAAAATCTATTGAGAAACTTGCTATTCTTGTCAACCCATCTTACAACCGTTTCGTGACGAATTCCGCTCTCCAATCGGTAACGCCTCGGTGTTAGCAATTTTAGAAAACGATAAGTTGGTAGCCATGTTGACGCGCCTGAGTCAGCCGCTCGTTCTACAATGTCGTTCTACAATAACAAAGGATGTAGCGTTGAACATTGTAGAAACGATAACAATTTATTCTATAATTTTGAACGATGTGAACTTGGCTACGAATTTTCTATTCGGTTGTTCTGACCACGTGACTTAACGTTGAGATGATGTCATTCCCATACATTTGATTAGTTTTCGGCTACCGTTAACGATTGCAGATTATCAACTTAGCTAGGGGTGCTGGTATTGATTACCAGAGTGCCTGTTGCAAGTTTGCTTTACACTAACGCGATGGACACATTCATGACGTTCGGCGCTCCGATTGACCCGCTCCATGCTTTTAACGAATCAGAGAGCTAAACGCGGTAAACGTTACGTTAACCCGTAAAATCAACACGCACTCAGCAAATTGATTTGCTATATTCCTTTTTGTTGTTACAAAAATGAGTATATGTGGTATCTACCAATTTATTCGGGAAATTTGTCGGGCTTCTAACTTGAACTGCGGAGAAATCGTTGCCATACAGCGTGGCAATGCTGCTAGTCTTTTGGTCACATTACCAGTCGACAGTGGAGGAGTTTCTCGATGCCATCTATTTTAGATTGACACATTGCCTGCTGAGGTCTCTCCTGTCTGATTATAATTTAGGTGTCTCAAACCTGGAGTGAATAGGGTCGAAGCCTACTGGGGCCATGGGTAGTGTGAAAACGAAACCCGGGGCCCTGGGACAAAGGCAACAAAGGAACAGGAGTGAGTTTTTAGTCAGTAAAAGTCTGACACTATTTCTCGCGCCGCCCAAGAGCGGGATTTGTCATAAGATGATTTTCCCACCTAAAAAAAAGCCTAGAGTGAATAAGCTCTTAATAAACTAGTGCGTTTCACCATTAACGATTGCATCACTGCTTACCATCAGATGGGATCGCAGTCAGGCACTAGTTTTCATCAATAAAATGTGGTTACTGTTGTATCTTAAAAAAAATAATTAAAGACCCTGAGCGTTATAGAAAATTAAAACTATAGGTCAATTTAGTATTTCATTATTTATATTTTGTTTGTTTCAAATCTCAAAACATGTCGACTGATAGTTAACATTGATTTGTAAGTAATACTAATATTTCTCTAATATATAATTTATTTTCAGTATATTGCCTCTTAATTATGTCACGGAATGTGTAAAAAGTACGGAAATAAAGCTGTCTTTGTTTTGTGCAGCTTGGATTCCTTTCTTCATTCAGGTGTCTATATTGACTCCCTCGCAGTGTTCGGGAGTAAATTACATAAATCCCTCACTGCGTTCGGGATTAAATCTCGCCAATCTTCGTTCCGTTCGAAATTCAACATGTCGCCCGCGACTTAAAGATACGGCTTTATCCCCAAGTCACACCCTACACACCTGTATAATTATAGTTTATAGTATAATCACATCATTATATTATAGGCAATAGTTTGTGAGTGTGTTTGTATGTTTGTTAATTCTTCACGCTTGAATGGCTGAACGATATACGGATGAAAATCACACGGGTAGATCATGTCTTGGAATAGCACATAGGATACTTTTTATCCCAGGAGTGTGTTCCCTTGGGATTTTTTTACTATCACGCGAGTGAAGCAGCTAGCAGAAGCTAGTTGTTAGATAAAAATCTCTCGGAGCCTTTAAAAAGTAGATAAGCAAGCCAGCTAGCAACTTATCTACTAACATTTGATGTCGTATAAGCTTTCTTCGGACTTAAATAATTTCGTACAGCAGATAGCTCTTCGACGGAGCTGCAGTACAAACACAATAAACAACAGCATAGAGGAGACTTTGCTAGCTTTGCTGCGACGGTTTTACGTATTCCGGAATGTTCGAAAAGGACTTCAAAGGGATCCTAAATTCGGCTACGGGTCATCATTTGAACGTGATACACGTACTTTCCCGGCTTGATGACTGTTATCGTAGCGACGGAATCTGTCCAATCGCTTTTGAACGCTCTGAAAAGCTAGACTTGGGTGCAATTGCCGCAAAATTAGAAGTTGCAATCACTACTAAGGTAAGTGTCGCTCGAACGTTTGGTGTTGTAATCAAGTTGGTTATTTGGACTTGACCTGTCAGGGATACCTACATCCGTAGATGCGGGCTTGCGGACGACGAGCAATGGGTAGCTCACCGTCTAGCCGTCCGGTAAGGACCGAGCCCGAGTCGTCGACTGCAGGTAGTGCTCCACGCGCGCCTTAAAGAGATGTCAGCAAAATTAGAAGGGCCCAACAAAGCCGTTTATTAACCGACTTCAAATAGAAGGAGGTTTTATGTTCGGCTGAATGTATTTTTTTTGTATGTTCACCGATTTCTTGGCCAATTGTGAATAGATATTGAAAATTATTGTTTTGATTGAAAGGTTATGTTTCCAAGTTGGTTCCATAGAAATATTGTTATGATCTGATCATGAACTTCGAAGATATAGAACAGAACTCCTCATAGGATCACAGCAGAACTGTCGTAAAAAGTAAAATTGCTTTGTTTATACGTGTTGTCAATGACTGATTGAAAGATAAGGGAAGGGGATATATCAAGCTGATCAGATGATGAAGCCAGAAGGTAGGTACTGGAACTCTGTAATAAATTAATGTAACCTAACCGTGTTTGGGATTATTAGAATTGTCATGAGATAAACTCTGGCTATCCTTATAGCTTACTTAAATACCTTTATTTAAGTTTGGCTGAGGGGCACTTTTTAATGGTGGTACAATAACTAAAAAGTGCAAAATAAAAAACTTTTTACAAAAAAAAAAAACCGAATTCAATGTAAAAAATACCACTGAAAAGAGCAAAATAACTCTAATTTCGGAAGTCGGTGTTAAATAACGAAGAGACAAATCTATTATAGAAACACCGACTTTCGAAATTAAAGTTATTTTGCACTTTTCAGTGTTTTTTTTTACATTGAAGTCGGTTGTATTTTTTTTGTAAAAAGTTTTTTTAAATTCTAGCTGTCCTCGGAAAATTTGCCCGCGTCTTCAGTTACTGCTCCGCTACCGTGGGTCATAGCGTGATATTCTATAGCCATCCTTGATAAGTGAGCTATTCAACACTGATATAAATTTTCATTTTAAACCAGTATTTTCTGAGATCAGCACGTTCAAGCAAATAATCAAACTCTTCAGCTTTATAATATTATTATAGGTATAGATTGCAGCTGTTTTTTGTCCCTCTTTATAACAATAAAATAAATACTTTGTAAGAGGTCTAGCAGAACGGAAATGACCGTAGCACAGCAAATTAAACAAACATTTTTTTATTCATTTGGTTAATAATTTTCTTCATCGTTTAAAATTAGAACAGCGTCTAAAAACATTATGTAAGTGACTTCTAAGTATTAGCTAATTTATTCATCAACAAGTATCATTCAACATCAACATCTGTAGTATTTTATTTACACATTTTTATATACAGGTCATCGTTTTCAAGCCAGACTTTACCACATACTATCACAGTTTAGTCCTTTTTAACTCAAAGATCCGCTTAAGTATCACTAGTAACTGTACATAAAGTTTAAATAAATAAATAATAAGAGCTAAACGATTTGTCCGGCAATAAAAAGAGCTTACAAATTAGGTCTTATTTATTCCTAGACTAGTAACTATACAAATTTGAACGGTTCAGAAACTCCAGCCTTTCCCTAATTACTAGTCATTAGAAGTTAACGCCAATGTTTCTGATTAATGAAGATTGATTGCTTCAATCTGATAATATCGTGACTTTCGTTTCTTTAAGTTAAATGCATGTTTTACGTTTCGCTTAATTATAATTTGGTTCAAAAATATTCATGAGGATCAAGTAGTCCAAGATTGTTGTTTCGAGGAATGAAGAAATATAAGTTTTTGTTTTTTAAACAATAAAAAGCGTGTTTATGGAGTTTAGTAGAGTCTTTACTGATTTTAGTTTACTTTCAGCACAGATGTTGTTCAGGCTAGTCGTTTTACAGTACCTGTAGCTTAAGCATAATCAGTCTTATAGTGATTCCTCTGGTTCCACTTTCAGGCCTCCTCTCTGGGAGAGAATGGGCCGTAATCCACCACGCGGTCCCAGGGCAGATTTGTGGATGTCATATGTCTTCGAAATTTTGTTTAAGGGTATGTCGGTTTCCTCACGATTTTTTCCTTCACGGTCTTGAGAGTAGTTGTGATGAAATATATTACAAAAAGTAATACCCCTAGCTGGGTTTGAACTCGTGACGTACAACTCATAAGTCGGGGCCGTTACCACTAGGTCACCGCTACTTTTAGTCTGTCTATCACTGTCACTTACTTACCACTGTCGTTTTACAGATCTTGGTATAAAACCCAGCAATAAGCATGACAGCATATTATAAGTCCCGCAAACCAAAGGTCGCTGATGAAGCTGAGGTTGATGACCAGGTATGACCAGGTAGGCATGCTAGTGGTCAGGATACCCTTTATAGACGTGGGTGTTGGCTGTATGGCTCGCTGCTCGAAAGCTTGAGAGAAGCGATGATGACGTCACGAAGGAGAGGCTGCGCTGACGTTCTTTGTCGAGGGTCACCTGTTTCGAAGTATGCGAAACAGAGTGTAAAGTCCCGCAAACCTCCGTTGAAAAGGGAGGATCGTCCGACCAGACGGGTGTTATGTCTGGTGGGCAACTGCCCGATAGATGATTTCGGGCTGTTCTATACTTATGTTCTAATCTCGCGGAGAACTTTAATTGCGCGATGCAGGATTAGTTCTTATGTGACGCCATAGATGTCGCTACAATAAGCATCACAAAGCAGTACTAGTGTGTCCCAGTTTCAACATTGTACTGATGATGATTGCGGCAAGACTGGACTGTCCATTTATCCAGCATGGTTCTAGAAGACATGTTGCTGTACCAATGCAGTATAAGAAGGTTTTTTCATTTTAATTTATTTAATTTGATTTAATGTAATTCGTTGATTCAATATAATTAGATTAATGCAATGATTTTATTTCTATATCTGTTGATATTTTATTTTATGATTTGATATTTATTTTGCAAGTAATAAAGACTCAAAATTTTAGTGACAATAAATACTTACGACTATGTTAGTAACCTAAAGTTACCTACTTAATTATTCTGGGAACGCCATAATTCCATAATTATGGCGTGCCCAGAATAATTACCGCCTTACCGCCATCGGTAAGTCCCCTCTTTGAGGAGTGGCTGGAAAGACGTCACGGCGTCCTCACCTTCCGCATGACGCAGATCCTTACCTGCTACTGCTGCTGCCTGACTACTGGGGCTATGGGTTGTACGAAAGAGAATCCCGGGGCCCTGGAATTCGGGCAACGAAGGAAAAGAAGTGGATTTTAGTCAGTAAAAGTCTGACACGCCTACGCGCCCCGCCGAGGAGCGGGAGAAGTCATTGGATGATTTCACACCTAAAAAAAACATACTTAATTACTATTTTGTATTATATTTGTCGCATCAAGGGTGGCCGAGATGCGAAACATCGGGTCTTCATACGTTCCGACATAGTTCTTGGTAGGTGTGGGCACTGACATGGGTACTCGAACGAAAGATAATTTGAATCAGAATAATTTTATTTTGATAACGGTTTTACAAAAGGAAACAAACACGTGCGTTGGTACTGAGCGCATGCCGAGACTGTCCGAGGTAGAATGCCGCACTTCTCAGGCTTCCCTCCAGTCCTCGCTGCATCCCCTCTACCGACGATCGTGTCCAAGCGGTAGGGCGCCGCTTGCGTTTCCGGTGACGATATTATTAGTTTACGGAACTAATTGTTAGATGGCGCTGTCCGTCGCACCCTTGCGCCATCAATCCACGACACGGCCATCCCTGACTAGCACCCGTCCTCGGGTGTAGTACCTGGGGACAAAATATGCTCAGAGAGTAAACTAGCTCGGCTATCCTGCCAATACACACAAAGGTGGCTGATTCTCATTAGTACTTTATTTCTTCTAAATCTAAGTACAATAATCCACTTTCACACCTTAAAATGCCTCGTAATTAAGCTTACGTACACAGTGCTCCCTGCACAATATAATTCACTAGAAATGATCCGACCACCAAGTTAAAAGGAATAAACAAGGTAATTCTAACAATTCTGTTTCTTTACCATAATTCATAAGCAAAGCATACTCAACTCATTAACTTTCCCTACATTATGTGCACCAACACAGACCCGAATCGCACCAACGATTCGTTACAGACCCATCGCCTCATGTCACTCATGAGGTACGGTCTAAACACACATTGAAATCGCACCAACGATTCCTTTCAGACCCATCGCCACATGTTACTCGTGAGGTGCGGTCTAGAGTTTCGAGTATGAGTATACAAGCCATTCTTAATCAGATTTGGTTTCACTACCACTGTCATCAACTATGACATCCAATTCTCGAGAAACTTGGTGATCGGGGATCTTCCTCACACGATCATGGGGGTTTTTGTAAGTTCGCTTAGAGTCAAGCGCCCTTGGTAGGTATCTATCCCCGTCTAACAAGTCAATAATCTTAAATGGACCTTTGAATTTAGGATCTAATTTTGTTTGATTTGTTTCCTCATTTTCAATCAAAACCTAATCATTAATAGCCAACTTAGAAACCTGAGACTTTTTTGATCAAATCGATTTTTATCATAATTTGCATTTTTCTCAATATTCTGTGTCGCTTGCTCTCTAAATTAACTCTCATCTAATCTCATCTAAATTAACCTCTGTCACATCATCATCGGCGGTCACTCATCTCGTTTACGCACCAACGTAAACGAGGATAACTCACTACAGGCGTCGCATCAACGACTCGTCTCGTTTACGCACCAACGTAAACGAGGATAACACACTACAGGCGTCGCTACAACGACTCATCTCGTTTACGCACCAACGTAAACGAGGATAACTCACTACAGGCGTCGCTACAACGACTGATCTCGTTTACGCACCAACGTAAACGAGGATAACTCACTACAGGCGTCGCTACAACGACTCATCTCGTTTACGCACCAACGTAAACGAGGATAACTCACTACAGGCGTCGCTACAACGACTCATCTCGTTTACGCACCGACGTAAACGAGGATAACTCACTACAGGCGTCGCTACAACGACTCATCTCGTTTACGCACCAACGTAAACGAGGATAACTCACTACAGGCGTCGCTACAACGACTCATCTCATTTACGCACCAACGTAAACGAGGATAACTCACTAATCGTTCCTTAATTCTAAAGCAGCAGTGATTAAATAGTGCCATGATCACTTTCCCCACCTACTTCCTATACATCTAATTCAACCGGAACCTCATGTTTTAGTATCCCTCTCTCTGTAGGCCATAAGAACTTCTGCCCCCTGCGGGAATCGAACCCGCAACGCGCAGCGCAGCAGTCAATCGCTCAACCACTGCGCCAACCGTAAATTATGAAGGTTCAACAAAACTCGAGATGTATCCAAACTCTAAATTTCTTTTAACTAACCTACTAATTCTCACTACTGTTCATAGTACTGCTAAGTAAGTTCAATTAAAGAAAATAAATTAACATCAAAATTTCTATATCGTTTCAATATCAGAATCGATAATCAGAAAATTCAAAGCATAACCGTCAATTAATTATCATGGTAACTTCACCACAAAATCAATCAAACTAATCCAAAACACTAATCATTAATCTCTGGCTACTCTTAGTCCAGTAACTTCTAGCTACTCAACTATTCCTGCGTATCCAGGATTGCCAAGTCTCCCACGACGTTATTGTTTCCCACAATATGTCCCAGGTTTGATCATAGTTTGAATTGAATTGAATAACGCGTAATTACGGACTACTGTGACCGCTAGATACCGATTTCTATTTAGCTACGGCTACAGAACAAATCTCCAAGAGTCCGATCATCATGTAATCTCAATTAAATTACGCAAGTAATCTGAACACACTAAACCAACCCTTCAATGTAACAACACTGTGTTTACGTTTGCCGTGAAATAGTGATTACAGACCTTAAAGTGAAAGAGAGACAACACTCAGCCCCAGTCGTTAATCATAACCTCAGATCAAATTTGTAGGGTACTTTGCAAACTAATATGGTCGATACCTATCACAATGTTATTTACACTAAGCTAGCCACTAAGTTTTGACGCAACAAAATCTTTGATGAGAGAGCTTTCGACACCAGAATCATAATAAAATGGATATGACTCACCAGATTCATCAGCGTACTGCTGGGATTGCCAACATAGCAAACTTCAACACGTCTCGTTACGCTTTGCTGCCGCAGACGCTGCCCCAGAACTCCTCGGGCCTCCAGCCGTACCTCCATTGTTGCTTTATGGCATCAGGAACAGACGACGTCCGAAGGCTGCTTTGGTCTTGAAGAACTTCTTCCTTGGTCTCAAGTGGTAACATTGGTTGCCTTTCCCAAGGTGACGATCAAGGCACTTCCTTGACCGGTACCTCAGATAGGTACAGATCCGCTGTCGTATGCCGGGCACGTGCGTCTGCATCCGGTTTATCTGGATCAAATTCAGGCAAAGAAATACGCTTGGTACTTGCCGGGCCCTTGATGGATTCTATCAGGGACATCATATTCTGGTTTTGAGCAGCTAGCAGCGTGCGGAGTAAATTCTCGTTGCATCGTGACGTCATGGCTTCATTCTGCAATATTTCTTGAGTTTCTTTAGTTCGAGTGAATCCCACTTCTGATGTCGCATCAAGGGTGGCCGAGATGCGAAACATCGGGTCTTCATACGTTCCGACATAGTTCTTGGTAGGTGTGGGCACTGACATGGGTACTCGAACGAAAGATAATTTGAATCAGAATAATTTTATTTTGATAACGGTTTTACAAAAGGAAACAAACACGTGCGTTGGTACTGAGCGCATGCCGAGACTGTCCGAGGTAGAATGCCGCACTTCTCAGGCTTCCCTCCAGTCCTCGCTGCATCCCCTCTACCGACGATCGTGTCCAAGCGGTAGGGCGCCGCTTGCGTTTCCGGTGACGATATTATTAGTTTACGGAACTAATTGTTAGATGGCGCTGTCCGTCGCACCCTTGCGCCATCAATCCACGACATATTTATTATTTATTTCTTCTGATTTATTTATGGAAATGGCAATGGGTGTAAATTAACTGAATAAATTATTATAAACCCGAAAGCGCTTAATCTGTGTCACATGGAATGGAAATACGAAATACAACGTCTAAATGAAAATAGCCCTTGCGTGTACATACGAGTACATTATTATGTTACGTAAGACATATTTACCCGTAAAAAACTAAAAATCTGTTTTCAGTAAAATAAAACAGTACTTTAAAAGAACTCAGCGGGCTGCAGGATTTTTCGAAAGAGTTACCGCGGGCTAGCAATGAAAAGGGCAACCAGAGGAACACAGGTGGGTTTTAGTTAGTAAAAGCCTAACATTCTTTTACACTTGACCTAGTGCTGGAGGAATCATTGGATGGATTCCCACCTCAAAAAAAAAAGGTTTGCAACACATTTGCTATATGAAAATGTAATATGAAGGTATATCATACTTACCTACATAAATTTTTAGCTCTCTAATAAAATATCTTTTAGGACTAATTTTTTTCTGGCTGTCAGCGTTTTTAGGGTTCCAGTCCTCAAAAGAAAAAAACGGAACCCTTATAGGATCACTTTGTTGTCCGTCTGTCAGTTTCTCTGTTAAGACTTTTTATTTCGGTAACGCGTGGAGGTTTCGAGTTGAAATTAAAACCATATACTCAGATCCACCGTCCCTTGAAGCTGTGATAAAATCATACATCTGAGTTAGCCAAAAAAAAGATACGGCCGTTTATGTCGCAAAAAACGTATGTTTCGACACTCTCAAGGGAATCAAAATTCATAAGGCACTTCCCGTTGACCTTGAGACCTTGCTTCATGGCAAATTTCAGGATTCTAGCTCCTGAAATTTGGCTTAAAGCAAGGTCTCATAGCACAAGTATAGGAAAAAATGTGACAACTGTAAATTTGTAGTTACTTTGCAAAAAAAAAACTTGCCCATGCCCATCTTCTTTATTTAATTTTGTACGGAGTAAATAAACTAGACTTTTTCTAGTAAAATAACGCGCAATGCGTGGTGTTCTGTTGCTTCCGCGGACAAGTGCCGCAGAACAGCACAAAGTGAACAAGTGTAATGTGAAGTGTTACTAACATAAGTCTTATTTATTAACAATAAATTGTATTTAATTTACTTTATATATGCTAGTCTGTAAGGTCTATAGGCCAAGATGCCTGGAAATAAATGTTTTATTATTATTTCCTTTATTTATTATACAGACATATAAATTACGTTTTTGATTATTTTATTAAACAAAACTCAAAAAAATAATTAAATATATTAAAATACTCTTTCTAAATATTCTAACAAAACAGAAAATAAGCAATACACATATTTTGGAGTAAAAAACAACTATTGAAGTACAAGAGGCTCTTGATATAGGACCTACGCAAACTATTGTTTAAAATGGAAAACAATGTAGGTATTGAATATTATTTTTTATTTTATTTTAATATCGGTCCTTTTGTTTACAACAGAACATAACTACAATATACTTATAAAGAACTAAACAATATTAAAAACTCTGTACTATATATATAGCTAGACAAAAATAAATAAATTAATATGATAAATAATTAAAATATGACGCCAAAAAATTCCACCTCATCGCTGTCAACTGAAAGTCTGCTCAAAAGATTGCTGGCATTGCCACATTGTATGGCAATCTTTCCGTGGTAAACGCCAGCCCTAAAACAAATAAAGAAACAACTCCTAAATAAGTAAACCGTAACAAGTACATCATCATATAACATACTGTATTCCATCCTCGAAACTAAATGCAATCTACTTAACAACGCTCTCATTAGTTGCGTTAGAATTCGGTACACTGCTGCAAATTAGGTTAATCATGTATTTTAGTTCAGAAGGGTGCTGAATTATTAATTGCACGACTTGTTCATTAAGGAAATTTACGATCATTAAACGTATTGCAGGTATAATAATGTTGCATACGGAGTGAAGGTAACGGCTTCGTCAGAGAGGCGTGACAATTCGAAAACTCGTTAACATAGAAATTAGAGGTATTCAACGGATAACGTATCTTTATTGACACAGAAATTGTTCTATAGTTTTAAAAAAATGTCTATGAATCTATCTTCGGCAATCTTTACTTTCAACTATCCAATGAAACACGTCTTTGCGTTGTCGCTCAACGACTGTCCATGGGAACCTGAAATAGTACATTTTGATACAAGTGGAGAAAGTTTGTCATTGCGACTGAGGTGGAATTCGGCCGAGCCGCAGGCGACGGTGTTATGGAGTCTAATGCTGCAGTGACAAATTTCCATATGTATCAACGACGTTTTTTAATACAATTACGAAGATATAAATAAAAGCGGGTTGACGCGCGATTCGTGGCGGTCGCTAAGCGCCCAGCCTGATACGATAAATACAATTAATTGTGGCGGGGGTGATCTCGCGCACTTTTCCACACTAATGCGGAAAATCGTAAATTGTGTGCCTAAAAGCCGTAGGGATAAGAGTGGATTTAGAGTAAGTGTAATGAAAAGGAAATCTCAGTAGAGTTATCAAAGAAACGATGACTTTTGGTAGGTAGGTACTCGATATAGCAGTTGTTGCAGTCACTTCTGTGATAAATTATGCGCTGAATAAGAAGTTCTATCGTATTGTGAAGTCGGTACAAAGAGGCGGGAGCTTTTAGTTACGGTTGAAGTGTTGAATACCTATTCGATTTTGCTGTTTGCTAATGGCCAGAAGATCTTAACATTGAGCGCACCGCTACAATGCCAATTGTTAAATTTTCCTGATTACATCGATTAAGACCATTGCAAGTAACATTGTAGCTAGATATATGACTATTTTTAGGTATAATAAAGTATACTCTATTTATCTGAAGTACAATCGACTCCTTAAGTTTATAAAAGAAGAATATAATAAACTTAAAAGGCTCCTCAAGTACCCAATGTACTTAAGTCTTTTCAGCTTAATATATTTATTTATTTATTTATTTATATATACTTTATTGCATAACAAGATTACAAATTTAAAAATTTAAATAATAATACAAAAGAAACATACAATTGGCGGCCTTATCGCACTCGGCGATATTCTTGTCTATCTATCATAATCGCGCTTAGAAAGCAGATTGTTGATATCATTCAACTACTTACTACCCTTATAATTAGTCACGTAACGTACTCCCCCATATCTAAAGCGACGAACGATAAAGCCACTCACACGCCGTTTAAAAATCGCTTTCACGTCATTTTTCACTAACAGCACATTTCACTAAACACTTGAGGTGTTTTGAGTGAGCTCTTGACGGTAGATGTAGTAATTTATGTGGCGAGGCGTGGCGGTCGCAAGTAAACGCCCTTCTCGTCATTAGTGTTAGGCGAGAACGTCACTAGCTAATTACAGAAGATTGATGAAGGCCCGCTCTTACCGCACTCCACTACTACCGCTCATTCTGCCGGTGAAGCCACGACTTGCGTGCCACCGAAAGCGGAATATTACTTTTCTTGTCAATCAATTAATGCAACGGTGATTTCACGATGTTAATACGTAAATATTTTCGTATATTTTTTTCAGTTAATTCCGTTGCAACGGTTTTATTTGAGCATTGTTAATGAAAATTCTGTATATTGTTTCTGCAGTAAAATTTTATATTAAATACCTAGTGTATATTTATGTGTTTTTATTTTTAGAGTTATCAGCATGATTGACGGGTTCCGCTAGAGTCACTGCGATCCTTAGGGCTATATTTCACAGGGACACCATGGTGTCCGTAAGCTATCAAACGAGACACCATACAGGCACCAGAGTCGCTACACCACACTGAGACAGTATTAAAATGGACCTTAAGTGCGTGCGTCCGAGTTGGTCGCGCCGCCAAATTGGTTGCGCAACCAAACGGCCACCTGAGTAATACTTTAGTGAGCTTTATACATTTTGTTGGTAGCGGCGACTGGTCGCATCGCCATGGTGTTCAGATGAAATATAGCCCTTAAATGCAGGGGGGAACTGCAGGAAAACGAGTTTTAGCCAGTAAAAGTCTGACACTCTCTGTCACTCTACATTTGATGTTAGGAAATCATCTAAAATGAATTACGTTTTTTTTTTTTACAATTTTGTAAAAGGATTTTTATTTATTTTTTAAAAGTATATACATAATTAAAAATCATTTTTCTAACTACAATTATATACTTACACTAAATAAAAAAAAAAACATATTTCCTCATCCAGCGTTTCTAGAATGCGAGCCTTATTTTAACTGCGTTACATTTCTTAGAAAAATTGAGATCGATGCGAATAAAATTAATGAAGTCCCAACATAAAGTTTTTCTCGGTAGTTAGGTATAGTAGTTTCTCATTGTGAGCATTTGTGAAGCCAGCCAGTACTATGGCGAGCCATCTTGTCGAAAAATTAGCGCCCTTTTAGGAGATGAAAAACTCTGTTCCCTTAGGATAGAATGAAACGGGTTGCAATGGAATTGTAAGGGTTCAACGATATATCTACGCACATCAGGTGATGTTTTTTGTAGGAGTGTGTTCGATGCTTTTTACTGGGATAAGTTTTGTGTCTTTTGAAATATATCATGTATATATATATAAGAACTTTCTTACTTGATTTTATTCTGCGATTTGATGTTCTTTATGTACCTACTCATTAAATAATTAGTAACTTCTGCAAAAACAATTTCAAAATATTTTCAAGACAGCGAATCTTTAGCTAACTCAAACTAGCTCAAGATTTTACACAAAGGGATTGCAAGAAATCTGCAAAGTACAAAATGGAGCTTGCCTCGTAAATATTTTAAGTGGAATTATTTTGTCTGGCAAGACTACAGAGCATTGAATCGCAACGAGACGCCATTGCTAGTAAGGCGTAATGCACAGAAGTTCTGCCTGTTATACCCCTTGTCATAATTGGGTAATTGACTATTTATAAAGAAATATTAGTTTCAAAAATTAACTTTATCCAAAAACGCAAAAAGAAAGAATTTTTTTTAAATTGGTTCAAAACGCTAAAATCAAAGTAAGTTAGATTACCTTTCAATTGTAATAGAAGAGGAAACAAACGGAGGAAACAAGAGGAAATTAACAGATAAAAAACTTTTCACAAAAAAAAATTCAACCGACTTCAAAGTAAAAAAAACACTGAAAAGTGCAAAATAACTATAATTTCGGAAGTCGGTGTTTCTATAATAGTTTTGAGTCTTCGTTTTTTAACACCGACTTCCGAAATTAAAGTTATTTTGCACTTTTCAGTGTTTTTTTCTTTTTACTTTGAAGTCGGTTGATTTTTTTTTTTTGTAAAAAGTTTTTTATTTTACACTTTTTAATTATGGTACCACCATTAAAAAGTACCCCTCAGCCAAACTTAAATACCTTATAGCCAGAGTGCATCTCATGACAATTCTAATAATCCCAAACACGGTTAAATTACATTAATTTATTACAGAGTTCCGGTGCCTAACTTTAGGCTTCATCATCAGATCAGTTCGATATATTCCCCCTCTTCTTTCAGGCAGTCATCAACAACACGTATAAACAAAGCAATTATACTTGTTACGACAGTTCTGCTGTGATTCTATGAGGAGTTCTGTTCCATATCCTCGAAGTTCATATCATAACAATATTTGTATGGGACCAACTCGGAAGCATAACCTTTCAATCAAAAAAAATAAATTAAAATCGGTCTACAATTGACTGAGGAATCGGTGAACATACATTAAAAAAAAACATACATTCAGCCGAACATATAACCTCCTCCTTCTTGAAGTCGGTTAAAAAGGATGCACAAACTGAAATGTGACGTCACCGTCATTAGGTTACGTGCGTACAAAACATATAGTGAGAGGGTTTCCACAACTCATACCAAAAGTTGAACTGAAAAAAGGTTTCTTTTTGTGTTATTTATTATTTAATATAAAATATTGTACGAAAATAAACACAGGAAAACACAATTGTCACGGAACACTCATTTCTATGCGTGAATAGTGACAGTTATTGACATGTTTAGTATATTTAATGTGACCTACGCATGCCCCACATAAAGGGTAAAATCTACAAGTCCGCGATAAGACCTGCAATACTGTATAGATCAGAATGTTGGGCTGTGAAAAACACGGATGAAAAAGATTACTTGTGCAGAGATGAGAATGTTTAGAAGGATGTGTGAAGTGACAAGAATGGATAAAGTGAGAATTACGTTACATATTAGAGGAAGTTCAAAAGTGGCGCCAGTGACTGAAAAGTTTAAAGGGAATCGTATACCTTGGTACGTTTATGTGAAGAAGAGGGAGGAGACGCATGTTACTAAAAGAGTTAAAAGTAAATATGTGGATAGATAGGGAGAAGTTCGAAGAAATGGATATGAAAGGAAAAGGAGTCAGTGATAGCAAGATGGTTGACAAGATATGGAATGGAAGAGATAAACATGTTTCGCCAACCCTAAGCTCCAAAATGGTGTTATAATGTCATATACGGATGACACCGCTCTATTGTTTTCAGGTAAGTCAAGAGTTGAGGTGTATGAATATGCTGAAAATGGATTTTTACATTGTGTCTAAATGGCTCCAGAAAAATTTCCTAACATTAAACGCAGATAAAACAAATTACATTTTATTTACAGTGAGAAATGCTAACATACCGCTTAATAACCTAAACATTCACGCACATATTAACTGCACGTATGCTGACACTGCCTGCTCTTGCCCGACTTTAGCCAAAACTGACCATTTAAAATATCTAGGTGTCACGATTGACTCAAATCTAAATTTCCGTAAACATATCGAGTTACTGTGTACTAGAGTGCGCAAATTAATATATGTTTTTAAAATTTAAGTAAAATAGCCGACTACAAATTAATTAAACAGGTCTATTTAGCTTTGTGTCAATCCATTCTCACATATTGCATAACTTCTTGGGGTGGTGCGGCTAAAACAATTTTACTCCCGTTAGAGCATACTCAGAGAGCATTCTCAAGGTTGCTACCTTTTGCCCTTTTAGATTTCCTACGCACCAGCTCTGCATAGCGAGTAATGTGCTAACAGTGCAGCAATTATTTATTTTAAACAAAGTCTACACCAGCATACTGCACTTCCTTTTTACCCTCTACCTTTTGACAAGAGGAGGAAGGACTTGGTTGGCATAAAACCTCAAACCAGACATGCCTTCACTAAGCGCTTAGGACCATTTCTATATAATAGGCTTAACAAAGTACTAAGTTTCTATAGTGTGAAGTATAATAAGTGTAGTAAGATTTTTTCAGAATATTTAGTGAAACTCAATTACACAGACACAGAACAACTTCTAGAAATGGAATAACGTAATCTGATCTTAACGTTATTGTTTATTTTTGTATAATTTCATAGACATAGTTTTAGGTATTAATGTACTGTAAGCTTATTTTCGTAGTTGCTTATTATAATAGAATATATTTTTTATAATAGTTGTATGGAAAACTGTTGAAATGAAACAGCTGTAATTGTATGGAAAACTTTGTTACTGTTGGCTTAAGAGGGTCCTTTTCCACTCGCCTATCGTCAACATCGAGCATGGTTTAAAAGCTTGTTGCTTCATCTAACGCAATCCAACGCGATGTTTATGTAGAGGCAATGCAAAAAAATAGAGGTAACGCCTGAAAACTGGTGGCATTCGGTAATTCCGTAATTTACTCGAATATTTTACAAAATTTGTTCCAGGAAATACGTGTTTTTTTTAATCCTTAAAAGTTTTTTAGAAAAATTGTCGTCATTCAGAATCTCGTGCAAAGCTTCTATTGACGTACTTTTTAATATTTTTAATATATGACTACATTATGGAGGGCCAAAGTTCACGTAAAATAACAGATTTTCAGAGGTATTTACTAGATTAGTTTTACACAAATTTATGTTTTGATTTCTATAGAAGCCTAGATAATATCTACAAGATAGCTGTGGATCCAAAATGTCTAGAGAAAGATGTGTAGTAACATTATAATTAAGTAAGAGCGGTTGTATGAAAATGTACCTCGAAAAGGACGCTCTTTATGTTCATTTTTTGTAAACGTTATTTGAATAAAATGTATTTATTATTTATTATTATTAAGTAATAGGGGACAAAGGCAGGAAGATGACGATGATATTTTAGAGTTTCTGATGAACCCACGTTGACGAGGCGTCTAGGTTGTTCTAAAGCCAAAACGAAACTACTGCTTGTAGTTTAAAATTTGTATAAATTAGATACGATGCTTTAGGTACAATGTTATTTATGGCTTGGTGTCAGACGGTTTGTAACTGGACTACCTTTAGTTTTTTTAAACAAATGTCTTGATTTTCAACGAAGATATTGAGGAGTACCGATGTGTTCGCTAGTTACATAGTTCTATAACGAGCATTTTAGAACTTCCATTTATTTTTAGTAATCGTTACTTTGATACAGTTTTTAGGGATCCGATCCTTAAAAAAGGAGCCCACATCTGATCTCTTCACTGTGTTTGTCTCTCTGACTATCAAAACCCTTATCTCAGGAACGCGTGGAAGTATCAAGTTGAAATTAATGTTAATACCCAGGTCTGGTCCTTGTAGTCAATACAATCAAAAGATACGGCCGTTTAGGCAGCATATTTTGACACTTGTAAAGGAATAAAATTCTATCCGGTACTTCCCGTTGACCTGGAATTATTAATTTTGGCAAGAAGTACACGGCATAAGAAAAAAAAATAAACGTTACTTTATAGATTTGTCATTTAAATTATATTTATTTGCGATTACAAATTTACAATTGCAGTTGGAGAATGGACCGAGACGTGCATTGATGTACGGGAGAAGATTTTTTCAAGTACAAAATTAAATTGTCTATCAATCCTACTTATTTTTGTTATGGATGCCATTTTCATTTTCTTGGGGACAGGTAATGCGGATCTCTACTCTGCGCGTGAACTGACACGCACTTGCCCATGTTTTTCCATATACCTACGTCTACTCTTTGTCAACATTTTCAGTGGTTATCTAGGCGCAAGTAAATAAACTGGTAGGTATTTATATGTGCTTCTATCATGCGCATAGCAAGTATTTCAGAAAAGTAGCTTGAAAGGCTGCTTATGCTATGTATGTATGTATGCTATGCATATTTTGTTAGATCACTAGTTAAAATAAATCCACAAACGATATTGTTGTTTTTATCGCTCTTGGGCGGAGCGAGAGATAGTGTCAGACTTTTACTGACTAAAAACCCACTCCTATTGCTTCGTTGCCTTCGTCCCAGGGCCCGGGTTTCGTTTTCACACTACCCATGGCCCCAGTAGGCTTCGACCCTGCTGGGCCCCTACGATTTGCTGACATCTTCCGGAGGCGCGCGTGGAACAATACGCGCCGTCGACGACTTGTGCTCGGTCCGGACAGTTACCGGACGGTCGGACGGCGGGCTACCCATTGCTCGCCGTCCGCAAGCCCGCATCTACGGTCGCTGGAAATCTGGATCAGAATCCCGGCGGCGGTTGGGGCGTGAGGACCGTTGCCGTTGCCTCACGCGATCGGCCGCCTCCTTTGCTAGTATTACTGCTTCGCAGAAGGAGGCGACCGCCTGCCACTCCTCCTCGCTCCGGACCATGGCCTGTACCAAGGCCCGGCGCGAGAGATCGCCGCCGCCGATCGCCCCCACGAGGACACGTTGCTCTGCCCAAGCAGGGTACACCTCCACCGTGTGCTCCACCGTCTTCTCCGGGCGGTCCACGCAGTGGCGACAGACGGGCGTCGCTTCCGCACGAATCCGGTGCAGGAACTTCCCGAACTTACCGTGTTCGGTGAGAACCTGCGTCATGCGGAAGGTGAGGACGCCGTGAGGTCTTTCCAACTACGCCTCAAAGAGGGGACTTACCGCCATAATTGTGGCGTGCCCAGCTCTTTTTTTTTTTTTTTAGGTGGGAAATCATCAAAATGACTTCTCGCGCTCTGGGTGGAGCGGGAGGGCGTGTCAGACTTTTACTGACTAAAACCACACCTGTATCCTTCAATTACCCTTTGCGTTCTAGGACTACGGGTTTCCCTTTCAGAAATTCTCCGCGGTCCTAGCTACCGGGCATTGGCCCTGCTGGGCCCCTACGGTTTGCTGACATCTCTTTGAGGAGCGCGAGGATCACTACGCGCTGTTGACGACTGGGCTCGGTCCGGTTAATTACCGAACAGCCGGACGGCGAGCTACCCAGTGCTCGACGTCCGCAAGCCCGCGTCTACCGTGGCTGGTAGTCGGGGTCGGAATTACGGCGGCTAGGGCGTGAGGACCTTCGTTCCCTCACGCGTGCAGCCTCCTCCTTCGCTAGCATTACTGCTTCGCAGAAGGAGGCGACCGCCTGCCATTCCTCCTCGCTTCGGACCATAGCCTGAACCAGGGCCCGACGCGAAATGTCACTGCCGCCAATTGCCTCCACGAGGACACGGCGGTGCTCGGCCCAAGCGGGGCACACCTCCACCGTATGCTCCACCGTGTCCTCTGGGTGGTCCGCACAGTGATGACACTCGGGCGTTGCTTCCGCCTGAATCCGATGCAGGAACCTCCCGAACTTGCCATGTCCGGTGAGGACTTGCGTCATGTGGAAGGTGAGGACGCCGTGTTGCCGCTCCAGCCACTCCTCAAAGAGGGGAGTTACCACCATAATTGTAGCGTGCCCAGCACTGGGTTGCGACAGTCGCCGTCGCCATTCCACCATGAGATCCCGTCGGAACTCTGTCCGCCATGCCGCGACTTGGCGCGGCAGCGGAGTTTCGCCCCGGCGTTGCATCTCCACGCGCAAATCGTGCAAGCATGCAAGGACTGTTGCCTCCAAATCCCATGGTGGCAGGCCAGCAAGGAGGCTCGCCGCTTCGCGGGAAATTGTGCGGTATCCCCGTACCATCCGGATGGCCATGACCCTCTGGCAAGCGTTCAGCATGGCCGCCGGTCGCTTTTGCAGCGACGGCGCCCACACCAGCGCCCCATAAAGGGCCATGGACCGAACAATTCCCACGTAGAGCCTCCGGCAGGAGGCGTCTGGACCCCCAAGGTTGGGCAGGAGCCGCTTTAGGGCAGCCCCGGTCCGTTCCAGTTTGGGAGTCAGACGTCAAAAGTGCTCCACAAAGTTCCACCGGGCGTGCCCAGCACTGGGTCGCGTCATTCACTGTCGCCATTTCTCCATCCGGAGCTCTGCCCCCCTAGCCAAGTTGCAAACGATAAACGTGAACGCTTAGTAATCTCCAATAGATTTTCAACTTTATACCTAAGAGCATAAAGTTGAAAATCTATTAAAGACTACTGAGCGTTAGCGACCGGAACGAACGAAAACACTATGTAATCTTCAATAGATTTTCAACTTTATATCCAATAACATAAAGTTGAAAATCTATTAAAGACTACTGAGAGTTTACATTTATCGTTTGTGACTTGGCTAGGGGGGCTGTCCGCCATGCTGCGACTTATCGCGGCAGCGGAGTTTCGCCCCGGCGTTGCATCTCCATCGCCATTTCGCCATCCGCCGCTTCGCAAGAAATCGTCCGGTATACAAACGATATTTATTTATTTTATTTTATAGAAGGCTCACAGACAAATAGAAAAGAAAAAAAAAATAGTTTATTTTAACCTTTTGAGTGCGTAATTAGAGACACAATAGTAAGACAATGGCGCGTGAACGCCGGCGTTAATGCGGGGATCAGCAGCTTAATACTAACTGGCAAAAGCCAGCGGCTTCGCCCGCGTGAAAATAGAAAATATAGGCCTATGTTACTTAGAGGTAAACTAGCTTTCTACTGATGAAAGAATTTTGAAAATCAGTCCAGTAGTTTTTTAGTTAAATCGTAACATACAAACAAACAAAAAAATAAATCTTTCCTCTATAATATTAGTATAGACAACTACAGTACATTAATACTCGTATACTTCTATTTATCCTCTAAATGTCAACAATAAGAGCTTCTTCGACCTTTCAACACAATGACACGAACAGTAATGGCCTTTGGCTTAAAAATCCACTACATTTATAATCATCACATTTCAACAAAAATACAATGAAGGTAACATAAAAATCCACAGAAAAGTATATACATATATGTATGTATCGTTGTAATATGTTTGATTTCAAAACTTATTGCAACGATATAATTATACTTTTCTGTTCTTTCGAGGCATTTGAGATACGAAACTACACCAATTTTACATCACAATATCCACTTGGAATCAATTTGCGAATAATTAAAACAGTCACTGAACTTCACTCGAAGAAATCTTGCCAAAAAATCTAAAACTATAACCATGAAGATAAATTTATCTCTCGAAAAATGAGCTATGAAAAAATATTGGTGGTAATATTAACTTACAATCGAACAAACCTTTTCCTTTGACTTAATTTTATTTAATTGAACTTTCTCTCAAGAGTAATGACGTACAGTGTTGCCAAGTTTCCTTTGATGCGGAGTATTCGTACCTGAATGCACATTCCAAGAAGTTTCTACTGGAGCTGGCGCACCGTTTACGAGAGGTAATGTAGTTAGACCTCTTTGCGTTAATTGACTTCACAAGACACACTTTACCGAGACAAATAAACATTCGGTCGTTTAACTGAGTTTTATTAGCCGTCTAATGGCATTGGCTCGATTAACTTCTAGTTGCTAGACTCTTCAATAAATCTGCTGACAAATCTCTAGTTAGTATTTGATTGGTTGACCGTATTCACAAAAGCTAATCTAAGGTTTTCTGGTTTACGGATCGACGGCCAAAACCTCAAACAGCACAAATATTATATAACAATCTTAACGGAAGTTATATGTTTGAGCCACGTTTTCACACCAAAAGAAAATCCTTTTTTTCACCGTATATATGTTTTATAGCAGTAAAACATGTTCGCTTGAAGGGCTGGCTTTTACCTCGGTCAGAGATTAAGCATTGCCATACGACGTGGCAATGCCGCCAGTCTTTTGGGCACACTTCTTAGGTATAGTCGACAGCGATGAGCAGGAATTTTTTGACGCCATATTTTAGATAAGAGTTATTGCATTTAATGTATTTCAAATCGTACTTTTAATTAGTTAAATGTTTTTATTTTTCTTGTTTTAGTAGCAATTGTTAAATAAAATGAAATAAATAAATAAAACTTTACTGCAGTGAATCCTAAACTATGGGTCGCGAGCGATCATTGGGTGCACCCTGAAAAGCCGATGCTTAAGCTAGAGATATCCTTTACATTGAAATAGAGCTTGTATTTTTCTCTTCATAAAGGCCAAGAGGTTAGTCCCGATTTAGGAAGTTTTTATTACGTGGTTCGCGGTCCAGTCAACTTTGGGAACCGCTTTTGATACTTGGGGTCTGGGTGTCTTCTGTATGAGAGTTTATATGTTTGTGAACACACGCATGATACGGAAACGTTGCCTTATACTAGAAATTACCTACGATTCTCAGTGTGGCAACGTTTTTAACCGACTTCAAAAAAAAGGAGGAGGTTCTCAATTCGGTTGTATTTTTTTATGTTTGTTACCTTAGAATTCCGTCGTTTATGAACCGATTTCCAAATTTTTTGGGCCCCTAAGAGGATATGCTTCCAGATTGATCCTATTTCAAAATCCAGTTCTTATGATGGAATCCATGAGGAATCGAGAGAACTCCTCAAATATTATAGGGAACCATATAATGATTTTGATATTTTCATCGAGAACCAACTTCATTTACAGAACAGCATTTACAGTCAAAAAGTAACATTTGATGAAGTGGACCTGGTGAAGTAGATCAGAAATGGCCAACGGAACTTCCTCCTAAAGATATCATAATGAAGATAATAATAAATAATAATAATAATAATAATAATAATAACCCCATCGCCGTATCTCTACGTTGACGTCGTGGTGGGGCTTGCGTGCTCCAATATACCCTAGGTCTGTATCGGTAAAGTTTGCTTTGCCGTAATATGCCTAGGGTGAGGGGCCAGACTAAGAGAGATACAATCCGCAGTGCAGTTTTGTGGCGAACTGTTGGGCATTAGCGACCCCACGGACCCGATCTCCCGGGAGAATTCTTGTTCTTCATCTCCGGCTTGCCTTTATTGGCCGGCCGTAGTGAACACTGACGAGGAACTGAGCTCCCACCTCTCTCTTGCCTTTATTGGCTGGCTTGAGTGGAGATTCGCAAGAGCAAACGTGCTCGGGAGAAGGATGTATAATCCAGTAAGGTGCTGGTAGGGATCTTGACCGTACTTCCGGGATTGTCCTGATAGCCGTGGTATACCTCTCCACTCCTCAAGCACCTCAGGATATGTTGCCCTCTTGTTGCTACGTCACTTCGTGCTAGCGGCCGTTTTTGGGGGCCCATTTATTGAGTGTGCAAGTCACCCCCTGCCTTTTTTCGATGCATATTAATAACGTTGTTCAGGCAGGGGCCATAGTCTTGACATAGTTCCATGTTACCAGTCCACTTAAGACTCCAAAAACCATAGTCCTATTATCTTTGTTCTCCATATGTCGCAACAGTTTTTCAATAACCGGGGGTTGTCCTTGGGTGCACTAGCATAGCGCGTACAGGGATAATCGTCGGTTGATATCATGTTCCTTTATAATTATCTAAAGGGCCTCTGCGAGTTGGCTTCGGCTCCTCGTACGCCTCCCAAAGGTCCAGGACCTCAGGGTCCTGAGATAAATAAAAAAAAAAAAAAAAAAAAAAAAAATAATAATAAAAAACGTGCTCGGGAGAAGGATGTATAATCCAGTAAGGTGCTGGTAGGGATCTTGACCGTACTTCCGGGATTGTCCTGATAGCCGTGGTATACCTCTCCACTCCTTAAGCACCTCAGGATATGCGTCTTTCGGGATTGCCCTCTTGTTGCTACGTCACTTCGTGCTAGCGACTGTTTATGGGGGCCCATTTATTGAGTGTGCAAGTCACCCCCTGCCTTTTGTCGATGGATATTAATAACATTGTTTAAGCAGGGGCCATAGTCTTAACATAGTTCCTGGTAACCAGTCCACTTAAAAGAACATATCCTGAGGTGCTTAAGGAGTGGAGAGGTATACCACGGCTATCAGGACAATCCCCGAAGTACGGTCAAGATCCCTACCAGCACCTTACTGGATTATACATCCTTCTCCCGAGCACGTTTGCTCTTGCGAATCTCCACTCAAGCCAGCCAATTAAGGCAAGAGAGAGGTGGGAGCTCTGTTCCTCGTCAGTGTTCACTACGGCCGGCCAATAAAGGCAAGCCGGAGATGAAGAACAAGAATTTTCCCGGGAGATCGGGTCCGTGGGGTCGCTAATGCCCAACAGTTCGCCACAAAACTGCCCTGCGGATTTATTATTATTACGTGGCAACGCTGCCAGTGTTCTGGACACTTTTCCTATTGACAACGATATGGGTGATTTTTTTTGTTATCTAATGTATTCTTTATATACGCGTTTGTATATACTAGGTATTGTTTTCAGTTTTTATATATAATTAATTACCCATTAAGCAATTTACTAGTTTAGTTGTTTATATTCTGTGGTGAATAAATAAAGTATAACGTTATAGTTTTTAACTTTAACTGACCAAGGAAATATAAATGACTGGCCTCGTTGGTGTAGTAGTGGCAAGTACTACTGCTGGTCATTAGGATTCGGGCTTGATTCCCGGGTCGTGTCTTCCTATTACATAAGTTATTGTAACTTATGTAATAGGAACTATGGCTGTTCTATAAAACTCACCTAACCCCTTTTTTCCTGGTGGGTAATTATTAAATAATTTCTCCGCTTTGGGTCGAGCGAAAGGAACTGTCAGAATTTTACTTGACCCCAGCCGTGTACCTTCTGCTGTCCTTTGCATTGCATTTCAGGGTCGAGGTGATTCTTTTGAACAATGTCGCAGCCCAGGAAACCTGACCCTTTGAGTAATATATGCATGATATAATATTATATACGTGAAGTTAGTATTAATATTATATACATGAGTTAAGTCATTCAGTTGTCACTGCGAGGCTTATGTTTAATTACTTTGATGACAGACTGATGGATGGTGACACGTTTATGACAGTGTGACCTAGGCGCTATAAGCGTGTAGTCACATAGTTTTTAATATAGTTTTGGGTTTTTAATTCCTGGCTGGAGGCTTTTATATTATTATGGTCGCCACAGGCAAGTCCAGTTAAGCAGACGACAACCTCAGACCTGCGAGAGGCCATTCAAAAATAAAAACATAGGCATTCTAGTTTGTAAGGTTCGTCAAGTTTTTTTTTTCCGGGTGGGAAAATCATCTAATGACAGTGGGCGGAGCGGGAGATAGTGTCAGACTTTTACTGACTAAAAACCCACTCCTGTTCCTTCTTTGCCATTTTTCCAGGGCCCCGGGGATCACTTTCGAAGGTTCGTCGAGTAAGGTTGATTTAAAGTGTAAAATCTAAGTGAATAAAAAAAATAAATCTTTTTTTTTATTAATGATAGGCTCGCGTTTGACCACCATCTCACCTGATGGTAAGCGATGATGTGGTCGACGATCTTGAACCTAAACAAATGACCCATCTCACACTCCTCCGTGCGCACGATGTGGTGATAATGTGTACCAAGCTTTCTTTCCACGTATCAAATGTTTATTTACTTTATTTGCTGAATTATCTAAGCTTTTAGCAAGAATAGACAGAAAAACTTGGCTCTCTCTTCAGATGATTTAAACTTTCCACACAACATGTCTACGGTTATATCCGAAGATAAATATAAAAAGGAAATAATGAAACGCACGCTTGGGAGCTATTTCCGAAGACCGGATACAGGGAACCGACGAATGCGTTCTCTCAGGAACATTTATATGTAGCCTTCTCCTCGCATATTTGCTTTTGTGTTGTAGTATTATAAAATAGCTTATATACTCATGGGTAGTACTTTTGCGATCATGAAAGTTATGTTATTTCTTAGCGTCTGTAGAAATATTTTCAGCTCAGTATTTTGAACTATTCTGTTTCTGAGAATGAGAATATTTATAATTTCTTTATCTGAACATTCACAGTATCTTGTAGATTAAATATATAAAATAAAGGAACGGATACAAAGGCTCTGATTTATTCAATGGCTATTTACTTATTAATTCATGTACACAAAACACAAAAAAAAAATGAAATTTACAAATACAGATAAAAGAGTTTAGAAATTTCTTTCAGCAGACCTGTGAAAGAAGAGTAGGGTGAAAAATGTAGACAGTGTGTATAAATACCTTAGGAAACTTAAAATTGACTATAAATAATATCTTAACTAAATAATACATAATATATAGCTATAATATCAAGTAACAGTAAACAACGTACATTAAAATAGATAAAATATGTTATAAAAATACGTATTTATAATTATAAAATTACGGGATAGTAGAGTCAGAATGTTTTTTGACTAGCTTTTTGTAGTGAGATATTTTTAGCGTTTAACGAATGTCAGCTGGAAGTGAGTTCCACAGCATAAGAGAAGGAGTAGGAATACATATATGGATTTTATAGGATAGATAACTGAGATGGCATTTAAGGCGGGATCTACTTGGGGTATCTGTAGTGTGAGTAAACGAAAAACAATCACTGAGGTAACCAGGGTATGCAGAGTTGAAAAGAACTTGGTACAAGAGACATAATAGTTAAGGTTCCTATGAAGATGGATAGGGAGCTACTTGCGATTCTTGCGGAACTGAGAGACATGGTCGCATTTTCTTGGGCCAAAAACAAATTTGGTTTATGTAACAACCAAATGCACTGGTTTTGCAAACGCTCAAGTTTATTTAAGAGCTTCTCAGTGATATCCAGGTGGCAAGCATAACCGAAGACTTAAATTTATTTGGATCTGACAAAATAATACTAAGTTTTTTAAATGGGATATCAATGTTATATATGCCTGTTATACTCCGGGTGGAGCGACATGGAGTGTCAGATTTTTACTAGCTATATTGTACTGGATTCGGAAGTATTTTACGGCTCACCAACAGTGTGACACACATATATTCGCACAACACAATTGCTCCAGTCATCCGCCGGATGGCCACTGACTCGTGTCAAATACAATATGTCACAATACTTGAGACTACCCTCACAACCAATACACCACACTAACTAATACCAACCTATGTTCCTTCAGTTGCCCTTTGCTTTCTAGGGCAAAAGTGACTCTTTCAAACCATCCTGCAGACAAAATTAAACTTGAAGTAACTAATACCTACATATTTTAACATGGAATTTAACAAGAACCAGACGGAAATCTTTAATACCTTTACCTTTTAGTAACCCACGGTGCTATTCAATAATATATTTCCAGTGGCTGTTTCATTATAAATCCTCACAATAATACGGTTAGCTATTGATTCTTCCATCCAACAAGCAAGCACAGTGCCTACTCAACCGTAAGAACGTGTTCAATTGTCGAGAGGGAGGGTAGTGCCACTGCTATAGTAGGGCTACGTATATGTGTAGACGGGCCAATAAAAGTCGAGAGCCCGTTCTTTATACCTGTGAATTTGAAATTGAACAAAACAGAAGAGGGTGTGACATTACATCAATCTTCATTTATTTGCTGACGACGGACTTAATAATGGATGTTATAATTAAAAATAAACACTTGTTTTTGAGTGCGTGAATCTAATTATTTAACGAAATTGCTCATTTTAATTAACATAACAATGATTAGATTTGTTTTAATGTCAATATTGATGTATTTAATTGGTTTGTTTGTTGTGAGCTCGTAAGGATTGCATTTTCTATGAATTACTATTTATTATTACTTTCAGAAAGCTGAACAGTCTGAAGAACATTATTACTGTTCTCTGAGAAATTGAAGAATGTTTCTTATTAATGTATATCAGATTTAATTTTGCTAAATAATATTGAAATATTTTGTGCTTAAGCCACTTATTATTATCAAAAATAGATGATCAGAGCACAGATAATGTTATTTTGGTGAGGTAACCTAATGTGTGACCAAGATACTAATATACTAAGTTCCCAGAGCTGTCAGACATAACTTATTTTCACATGGATGAAACCTTAGGTTCTCAGTAGCGTTTCATGTGCTTTGAATACCTGTGTACTTGTGGAGCTCCTCCTTGGAGCCCCTGGGCAGATACCAGGTGAGAAAGGGAACTAAAAATAACGAGTTACTTAACTTAATTTTCTATCTCTGTTTTTATATTATGTATGTTTTGTAGAATTGTGGATGTGGATACAAACATGAAATCTACTCATGTAACTATAGCACTTTACCTTTTTTTTAGCATACAAATAAGATTTCCTAAGATTCCCACAAGTAGTAAATTTAGACCAAGATCCCAGAACTGTCTGACATAACTTATTTTCACATGGATAAAACCTTAGGTTCTCAGTAGCGTCTCAGGTGCTTTAATTACCTGTGTGCTTGTGGAGCTCCTCCTTGGAGCCCATTGGGCAGGTACCAGGTGAGAAAGGGAACTAAAAATAAGAGTTACTTAACTTAATTTTTTATGGCTGATTTTTATAGATGTTTTGTAGAATATTATTCTAACGTAGTATCAAAAGTGACAGATCCTTTCCATGGACCAACACTTCTGTCAGACACTTTATAGCTCAAAAAAAAGTAATGAACTTTACATAATTTTACATGTCTGATTTTTAAATATGTTATTGAGGTAACTATTACAAAGTTATATTCCAGTAGTCAGACTAATTGTAATGAACTTATACCTTAATAACAATTTAAAAATCAGACATGTAAAAATAAGTAAAGTTTATTTACTTTTTGTGGAGCTTTAAAGCGTCTGACAGAAGTTTTGGTCAATGGAAAGTGTCTGACACTTATGAATCTACTTTATAATAATATTCTACAAAACATCTATAAAAATCAGCCATAAAAAAATAAGTTAAGTAACTCTTATTTTTAGTTCCCTTTCTCACCTGGTACCTGCCCAATGGGCTCCAAGGAGGAGCTCCACAAGCACACAGGTAATTAAAGCACCTGAGACGCTACTGAGAACCTAAGGTTTTATCCATGTGAAAATAAATTATGTCAGACAGTTCTGGGATCTTGGTCTAAATTTACTACTTGTAGGAATCTTAGGAAATCTTATTTGTATGCTAAAAAAAAGGTAAAGTGCTATAGTTACATGAGTAGATTTCATGTTTTTATCCACATCCACAAAGTATACGGCCGGAAAAAAAAACACAACCGAGTAACTTTTAATATGCAGCTAAAGAGAGCTCAACAATACTACAAAAGCATGTAACTACATGTTTTTACAGACAATACATGGATAGTCCTGGACAGGTGTCCATACACGTCACGTGTGAGATACGGAGGTCCGTATCTCAGAAAACACATAAACTTACGGTCATGCGTAAATCTGAAATTCGTTCGTTAGTCAGAAGCTTGAACGTAAGTCTAAAAACCAATCATATCAAGAGGTATCTTGTTAGCCAGTGATTGCATGGTATGCACCTGTATAATATCAGACTCTTGATCCAACGTAGTTGAGAAAAAGCAAAGCATCTGAGCTTTAGTAGGAACATATGTGCACTTAGAACTCTAAGTGCAGATTATTGAGTACTCACAACGGAAGGAATGGATCGCCATTCCTTTTGTTGTGAGTCGGGGTTTCGGCTAACATTCTTGTAGTCTTTATTGGGGGTAACGTGGAGTGACCTCAATGTTCTGAGAATTTGCGCGTTAAAAAGCCACCACTATGGCTTTTAACAGAAAAGAATTTAGAATTATGATAGAGACTATCTCTATGCAGTCTCTGGTCTGCGATTATATTTATTATTTATTTATTTATTATTTATTATATTCTTTATTGTACACCACATAAACAAAAATAAGGACAAACAAAATTAATAAATAAGTGTACTACTAATTTAATTTAGTTAAGTAGTACTACTAATTTTTGGCAAATTCAACACAACTGTGATAATTTGAGGGGTAAGAGTGGACTGGTTACGGACCATACACTATCATCTCAGAAATGCACTTTACGAGTTATACAGCAGTGTCATTGCCTGGGATCCACCGTGCCCTGTGGTGTACTGGAGAATTGTCTGAGAGGCGTGTCTCATGAAGACCGTTTATTGCCAAAGTGCATCACAATTCCAATAAATCCAAACACGGCCAGTATTTATTATTTTATTAGGAGTTTTCGGTAACCATCGGCTTCATCATCAAAACAGTTCCATTAATAGCATTTTCATCAGAACAACTTAATTATTAAAATGCGTGTTTGTAAAGTTTAATTGGCTATTCGTGGTCTTCTTTATTGGTTCCATTTCATCACTCTTTCAAAATTCCTCGTTGTTACGGTTTTGGCCATCACGCCCACTGGGAACCCTATACAGACAAGATAGGTGCTAGTAGGCTGACTAGAAACAGACTTCAATTTAATTTATAAAGTTGAGAGACAAAATACAAATCGGAACATATCGAAACATGTTAACTCAAGTTACCTTCGAACAAGATTTTCTAAAATATTACAATAGACTCAGAACTCGGAGAATGAGTAATAAATAAAGGAAAACTTCTAGATACACCGAGATATATTGCCGAACAATTTTCAACTATAACGTATAGCGGTGCTCGAGCAATTTATAGCTTGTTTTCAACATCTTCGTGTATCACAATACAACCAAATATGTTGGAAAAAGTGGCACAAGGAAAGGAAGAAAAACACAGTACCTTTACAAATAGATAAGATAGTTTTTTTCTAGCGGCTTCGCTGCCGTGCCCTATCCAGAAATCGCACATTTTTAACCGATTTCAAAAAGAAGGATGTTCTATGTTCGGGTGTATATATTTTTTACGATCTGAACTGAACTGTGAAAGGGATGGAGCTATATAGACGGGTGTATAGCTCCATCCTTCTTTCTCACTTGCGCGTCTGACATTTTAACACATCATAGTAAGTCCCTGATCACATTTGCGGTTTAAGCTAGAATTACATTAGACCGACGCACACGTGTAACACGTCAGCCCCTAGCCAAGTTACAACCGTTTCGTTTCGATTTTCTTTTCATTGATTGCCTCGAGTCAGCCACGCCTCCTATTGCTTTGTTCTGACCACGTGACTGAGCGTTGAGATGACGTCAGAATAAAGGAATCGAACTATCGAAAGCGTGGCCTACTCGAGGCAATCGACGATAAGAGAATCGAAACGAAACGGTTGTAACTTGGCTAGGGGGGCTGATTTGTATGTAGAACGACGTCGCATGGTGTGGATCAAGTGTAGCTCTACAAGTCTAGTTTCCATATAAAATGTATGGAGACCGACGCGCCCAGATCGGCGTGTGTAGCACACGTGTGCGCAGCGTAGTTCTAGCTTTAAGCTTGGCCAGAGATCGAGTTTATGTAAAAAGACTAGTCACCAATTAGCTCAACCATTGCAACAAACAAACGTGCCGACAGATATTATTCTAACTGTATTTCCAGATAATATACCCCAGATAATATACCTTAAAAATAATTTTACTCCTATAATATTACTTTAGACAACCAAATCGTTTGACAAAAGTGGGCCATGGAAAGGAAGAAAAACTCGGCAAGTATAAAAATACAGAACATAAATACCACTTTATTATGAAATTCTTCGTGGAAACTAAGCAGTGTCCACGAAGCAAGCGCTTGGAAGAATGGCGGCCCTGCTTACTGCTAAATACACTTATCATTCAATACTATACTCACACATGTATGTTACGTATGTAAGAGTCAGTTTAGGTACTCTAATAGATATTTGGAACATTGATCGTGGTCACGTTTTTGTTACTCCAATCCAATATTTGGAAGATATTAATTACGTAGTGGTTTTTGAATCTGCGGTTTGGGATAGATGCTTTATTTAATCTGTCTCGCAGGTCTAATGTTCGCAATTAGTATTTCTAAGAATGAGGGTCTTTTTTTAGTGGGAATTCATCAAATGTCTTCTACCTCAGGAGCGAGAGGGAGGGTCAGAGTTTTTTCTGATTAAAATCCACCTATGTTCTTTCAGTTACCGTTTGCATTCCAATGGTCGGTAACTCTCTCTCTCTCTGGCATCCACCTTAGCGGGCACTACGGCCCAAGGTGTGTCAATACCGGACAGCGAGCCGCCCATTGCTCACCGTCCCTAAGCTCAAACCTTTAGTGGATGGGAATCGCCCTGTGACTTCTTACGCCCGGGGCATCTCCTGCGGCAACTGTTGCGTGAGGATGTTCTCTCCGTCACTCTTGGGGAAAAGCTCACCTCCTTTGCTCGCATTACTGCTTTGCAGAAGAAGGTGATGACTGCTTCCCATTCCTTCTCGCCTCAGACCATGGCTTCAACCAGGGCCGCAGGCGAGCGGTTTCCGCAGACGATCGCTTCCACGAGGACATGGCGATAATGCACCCAAGCGGGGCATACATACATCGTATGCTCCATCATGTCCTACGGGCGATCCGCACAATGATAATACCCGGGCGTTTCATCCCATCGAATTGGAAACGAGGACCTCCTCAAACAATCGCGTCCAGTGAAGACCTGCTTCAGGTGAAAACTAAGTGGGCCGTGGTGCCTCTCTAACCACTCCTCAAAGAGGCTTTTAATGCGAGAGGACGAGGATCTGGATTGGATTCCCAGGACAGTAATAGTGATGTTGAGGTTTTCCTTCTGGAATTTCTCAGAAGTAGCTCGGAGTCCTGTTTTGTGTCTAGTTGAAGGCTGTAAACTACTATTCTATATTACATGGGACATAAACATAACTGGTAAATAATAGTTATGGGCTTACTATAATTATATACATCAAAAAAAATTTTTGAGGGTGATAAATCGTTAAATAACTTCTCTCGTTATGGCTGGAGCGAAAGGAATTATCATATTTTAACTGACTAAAACCCACATGAGTTCCTTTAGTTGCCCTTTGCGTTTCAGGGCCGCAGTGACTCTTTAAAATAAAAACGCAGCCTAACAATCTTGGATCCCATACATTTTACCTCTAATAGACTCTTTGAGCTATATAATGTACTAGCTTTTGCCCGCGGCTTCGTCCGCGTACAGGAAATATAGCCTATGCCACTCAGAAATAAAGCAGCTTTCTATCGGTGAAAAAATTTTAGCAATTGGACCAGTACTTCCAGAGATTACCTCCTACAAACAAAAATACATAAAAACAAAAAAAAAAAAACTTTACCTCTTTATTTATAATTTTAGTGTAAACTATGAATTATTTGTTTAAGTATATGGATTAGGTTACGTAGCCATGACATGGACGCTATTCATTTAGTAAACACCGTTCTATGATTTATTATGATTGAGTCAAGCCCCTAGGTAAAGCAAATAATATTAAAAAATCACGGTTGGACAGTAAACTTATGTGTAATGTAAAAATAACCATTTACTAAAAAGAAATCCGAGTAAAATGAATTATGGATTTCTTTTTTTTTGGAACTGACAGCTAGTCATCCGCAGAAGTCAGATAGTCTTTTTTTTAGTCGACGTCAAGATAAAACATTAATAAATATAAAATCGAGGGAGAAGAGTTCCCAGAACGACTTCGGAAGACATAAGTACTCGTATGTACTAAATATATCTGTGAGACAGTTTTAGGAGAAAAAAAAATATATAGGTACATCATACCTACTGACGCCCTTTTGAGGTGAATATTTCTTTAAGCTCGCTGGTACTTCATTTTGTGGGTGTTGAATGACACGGGGCCGTCACGCTCGACTATGTAACGCTCCTTCGGGTAAGACCGGACGACTCGAGCTGACGTCTTACCCAAAGGAGTGCTAGGTAGCCTTACTTAGATTAGCCATTACGATTTTGTATTATTATATAACCTTGATTTGATAAAGTTTTCACTTCTATTGTGTGATCTTAGTTAATCACATACCGTTTTTTCTGATTATTTCTATGATGATACGCAGGTACTTCAGAATGCAATCAGCAACAATCCTTACATTCTATGAGTATTACGCACGTACGACATGACACGACCACCTAATAGTTGATTAAGTGACTAGGGGATAAAGCAGTGTCTTAAAGTCGCGGGCGGTATGTTGAGACCCGAACGAAACGAAGGTTGCTAAATTTAAAATCCCGAATGCAGTGAGGGATTTATCTAAGTTAATATACAAACCTGAGTGAAGTGACGAATTAAAGCCGCCCAAGACAAAGACAGCTTTATTCCCGTGTTGGATACTCAGTTTTTTAGCCCTTATGTGAGACAATGAAAAGACAAAATATATACTGAAATAAATTATATTTTATTATTTACAACTTAATGCATGTTTTGAGATTTGAAACAAATAAAATTCACTACTAAATTGAATTTTATTATAGTTTTAATTTTCTATGACGCTCCCGCTTTTTTATTTTTTATTTTAGATAGAACAGTAACCACATTTTATTCTTTTTTTTTGGTTAGTGGCAAGTTTGATTTTTGAATAAACTCGTTTGATGCACGTACATTTAAATTCACTTAATAAGATTTTTTTTCAAAAAGTTTTGACGTTTCAAATTCAAATCTTATTATTCTTTAGAGAACGCCCGTAATACTATTTTTTTTAAATAATAATAATATTCCACAACGCCGTCTAGCCCCAAGCCAAGCAGAGCTTGTGTTATGAGTACCTACTAGACAACTGATAAACATACTTATATATTTGTAAATACATACATATTATAGATAAATTACACGCAGACACAGAACAAATGATCATGCTCATCACACAAACATTTGTCCTGGGTGAGAATCGAACCCACGACCTCCGGCATAGCAGTCAGGGCTACTAACCACTAGACAAACTGGCCAGTCATATACATTACATCCCTAGGGACCGAATGACTTGCTTTAGGTGAGGGTGGCATGACATATAAAAGGCCATTATCGAGCAGGTGATGTAAAAAATAAATTAAACAATATTCTTGGTTACAAAAACAAACAGAGTAAATAATCTGATTACGTATCAAAACCTAACACTTTATATTTTGGTTTAAGAATAATTCTACAATGTTTTTCGTGTGTAAACAGCTGAAATTTAAAATAACAGTCGCTCCTCAGACCTCTCGCTAACATTGTCGGGTGCGAAAAAGTTATCCAATCCAAGTTTACGATGCACTGAACCAGCGTAGCGCTTTATTTTACAAATAAACAATACCAACCATTGCTTTTATTAGGCGATAAAAGCCAATTTATAACTCTGATTAAATAGTGAATTTTGAAAATAGGTATCTAAATTTCTAAAATATGAAAAATAAATGTCACACAATATTTGTTTATATGAGAATGCTATGTCAATAACAGATGTATTTTTATTTATTTTATTTGCAAAAATTAACGACTTGAAATAACTAGGCATTGAAAATATTCTAGGAGGTTATTGCGCTCCACGTTATTAATAATAATATTCCACAACTATCACACAACGTCGTCTAGTCCCAAGCTGAGCAGAGCTTGTGTTATGAGTACTAGACAACTGATAAAAATACTTATATGTTTCTAAATACATACATATTATAGATAAATTACACTCAGACACAGAACAAATGATCGTGCTCATCACACAAACATTTATCCTGGGTGGGAATCGAACCCACGACCTCCGGCATAGCAGTCAGGGCCATTAACAATAAACTGATTTTATTAAGGTTTCAGATCCACATTGTTTGATTTATGTTCTACCATCCCTCCCCCCATTTTCAAGTAAATTTATTTAAAGGGCATTGCTTAAAACTGTCCCTACCTACCAACAGATTTGAAACAGGTGTCATTCGAAGCGTCTTGTGGAATAGAGATTGTTTTATTGTGGCGACATACCTCAAAAGTATTTGGTTTAGATTTTATAAAATATAATTTAATAACCTAATCTAAGTTTTTCAGACCTTAAATATTTTTTTTATATTAAATAAATAACTCATAACATAGTATTGTCATACATTTTTGAATGCAACTCGGCGAGCACTGTAGGATTCTACGAAAATATTTGACAAAGGACATTGCGTAAAACTGTCCCCAAAAATGACACCTGTTTTAAATCTGTTGGTGGGTACCAACAGATTTGAAACAGGTATCATTCCAAACATCTAGTATATGAATAGAGTATTTTTTATTATGGCGACATACTTCAAAAGTATGGAGTTTAGATTTTATGAAAATTTCTATTTTAACCTAACCTAAGTTGTGCATACATAATATCCATTGACGAAGTCACATTGATTTTAATCTACCAGCACAAATGCTTGATCATATTGTAATAGATGAGTAATAGTAAATGTCTTTGTATGGAAAAATAAACACATTGTTATCTACAAGTGTTTTAAATTAAATTATCATCATCATCTTCCTGCCCTTGTCCCATCTTATTTGGGGTCGGCACAACATGT
This sequence comes from Mythimna impura, assembly GCA_905147345.3. Lineage (NCBI taxonomy): Eukaryota > Metazoa > Arthropoda > Insecta > Lepidoptera > Noctuidae > Mythimna > Mythimna impura. The sequence goes on along the minus strand of LR990356.1, from coordinate 16,942,358 downwards.
TTTTTTCTTCCATTCTATCCCGTCAACCGTCATGCTATCACTAACTTCCTTTTCTTTCATATCACTGTTCACACAATCCATCCATCTTTTCTTTGGCCTCCCTCTCCCTCTCCACCCATCCACATGTATACTCATAACTCTTTTAGTAACATGCGTTTCATCTCTCCTCTTTACATGACCATACCAAGAAAACTATAACTAACCAAAAAAATATATTTTAACAATCAAATCAACTGTTTTGTCTTTTGTGGATAGGAATGAACAAACTGACAAATATCCCATCTCCGTTGGAGGGTGGGGTCGGTGTCTATAAAAAATCCGGTGGCATCCTTCTTTATTATTGTTTTCTTTTTTTTAAATCCAGTCTATACAAAACAAAGCACAAGTATATGGTGGTAAGTATGCTAGTGTTAATGCTCTGGGAACTTTATTAAGATGTTTCCCATGGCAACAACTGTGACCCCATCGTAGTTGAAAAAGCACTAGGCGGATTACTTTTTAAGTAAGTCAGTGAACACACATTTATCGGAAATTGTTTTGAACTGAGATTTCTACAATAGCGTAGAATTTTTGTTCACAGTACTGTTACTACACAAAATCCTTAGAAAATCTCAGACAGCTTCAAGTACACTCACCATCTTCAATATAAGTAAGTTGAGAATTCTACATACATTTGTGAGAGAAGTTCTTATCCGTATGAAATTACACGTTTTACTGTCGCTTTGTGAAGCTGGCGAGCTAGCTAGCATCGACGTAGTGAACGCAGCTCCGACTGTGCCACACTTGACACAGATGGGAGACGAGGTAAGTGCAGCTTAGTGCTATGTTTAGTTACAACGCATTCTGAGCGAGCGCAGCGACTCGCACAAAGCTGACCTGACGGCGTATAAAAGATTTTATGCAGCCTCGATGAAAGTGGCCATGTCAAAACCGTAACCGGCGCAGTAACAGTTGTTGTCGTCGTTTGCACGAAACTTCCCCGTTGTTGCTTTGCTTGTGATAAATCAGTCGTCGGGTACTCTTTTGTTCAGGTTCCTGCTGGAAAATTGGCACCGCTTTTACTATTGTTAGCCCCTGTAGATGAATTGTGTTCGATTTGAGGGAATAAATTACAATAAAAACGTCCCAAGAGATTTATTTCGTGGCACATATTACTGCGATATATTTTTCTTTGTGTTATAAACATCCGAATCTTACTCTTCAATGGATAGTTTTTATACGAGTTTTTCTTACAAAAATGTCTTTTATTAAACATCAACATCGGACAAACGTTAACAAAACTTACAAAATTTGGAAACTATAAATCTAAAGTGGAATACTGTGCACCAAAAAGGTATCTAGCTATTAAATGCAGCGACTAGATTTCAAAGGTTCAGAAAACTTGTTTCCCAATGATTTTTCTTTCAACTGTCCTTTGAAAATTCATATGTACCTATATATTTTTTGTTCATCAATCATATTTGTAAAAGAAAAACTTCCTTGACTTACTAGGGTATTCTTGTATAATAACGTTTCTTTGATAAAAAATAAACAAAATTGCAATTTGAATATTCAAAGAAACAAAAAGCGTATTATTTAAGATACGGCCGGCTGTGATAGCGGGTCGCCATAATTTATCATCACCATCTTTTGACAAACTCTAAATATTTCAGTCCCTTTTGTTCCTGTAAAATAAACCACAATAACAGCAACGGTACAAATCAGCTAAACGCGGGAAATGTTACCAATTCCAAGGGGGAAATTCCGGTGGGAAAATATCTTTGGAATAAATGTGAATAAATAGGGCTTGCGAGATTAAAAGCGGACCGCTTGATATATGGCAGTCGGTGGCGTCACCGCGGCACCCTAGGGCGCCCAGCCACGAGTTACTGGCCAGTAGATAAAAAGAACTAAGATCCGTAAAACACATTTACAATCGATGCGTACACAAATATTGTCTATGGTAAACGGTTATTATTTTAGCGCGAAGCAGTAGAATCGTTTACGTTACATCGGTATTCAATATATCGGCATATTCTTTCTCATATACAAACAACATTAATATATTCCAAAGCAATCAAAACATTTATGTAACTATTTTTATATAAAATATTAATTTGGCTTATCACGAAAATATAAAATGAAATTAGTTCAGTAGATTTAGGCACTTAAATATTAAAATAGCTTTGTAAAAACACGTTGAATTTGGAACATCCTGAAAACACTACTAGCTAAGCGTAAAAACAAAATGGAGATTCTTTGAAAAAGTACGGATTATTTTATGTAAAGTGGATTTTCTGGTGTCGGTAACATTTTTGATGATAATACCTCAAATCCATTTAGGCAGAAATTAAAAGCAAAAAAATGAAAATAACAAGACGATAATTTTGATGGAAGTTAATCATTTCCGCATAATAAAATAATGCACGATAGAACTGGAGTCCACGGAGTAGAATATTTTGTTCGCGATTAAGATAGAATTTTAAGTGGGAAGTTGTGCCCAAAGTACTAATGGAAAAGTTGTTCGGATCTGTCCGGGATCTGGATGAAGTGGGTGGGAGAAGGGAATAACGCCTCAACTTGAAAATGAAATTGTTGTTGAATGTAAAACACACTTAAATTAATCTTGTGTCCGGATTTAGGCTAGACACATACTTATCTTTAATAGGAGTAAGTAATTTGTGGGCCATAAAGTTTTTAGGGTTACATGCCCGAAGTCCAAAGGGTCAGAACAAAGGACTCACTTTTTGCTTGCGACGCTAATATCAATGTAGTAAATTCGAAATTTTAGGCGTTTTCGGCTTAACATTCAAGTTAAACAGTAGACCAATTTATTTGGGAGTAAACATTAATATAATTTTGTGGAGTTAGGCCCTTAGAGTAAAGATTCTAACCGAATTACGCGGAGTAAAATGAGCCTGTATGTATCTACACTTGTTTGCTGTGTACATTGCGTGTCCTCGGGGGTTAAGACGAGCGTCATTTAATGTGGACTATATTAAGTCCTGCGTACGTTGGGACACCACCCGGCTGCCATTTAGTCCGTACCACTAATTAGATTGTCATTAACGTAGAGTCTGTTTATCTACGATACTCATTATGACAAGTAAAAGGAAAAGGACATGCTCGGAAAGTTCAAATATCAGGAATTGTAGCTGTCTGTGTGGACCTTTTTTAGGGTTCCGTACCTACCTCAAAAGTGGAACCCTTATAGGATCACTTTGTTGTCCGTTTGTCTGTTAAGACTCTTTTTCGCAGGAAGTGAAGGTATTAAGCTGAAATTAATATCATATACCTAATCAGGTATGCTACTCTTTGGAATAGTGAAAATATCAAACGTCTAAGTCATCATATCTAAAGAGAAAACCGTTTATGCTCCGCTTATGGCGTATATTATGATATTCGCGAAGAAACCAAAACCTATAGGGTTACTACTTCCCATTGGCCTAGAATTCTGAAATTTGGCAAGAAGCAAGGTCTAATAGCATTGGAAAGGAAAAAGTCTGAAAACTGTAAATTTGTAGTTGCATCACAAAATATTTATTGCATCACAAAATATTACTTTTTGAGATCCGGGAAAATCTTCGAGACTCGACTCAGGAAGTGAACTATAAGTTTGTACGCAACCGTCGGCGCTAGAGTAAGAATCGCACTTGAACGGTTTTTTGTTACTTCCGATATGTATAACAGACAATCCACCGAGTCTTCCAAACCATATCGGAGTCGGCTTCCAGTCAAACGAAACGTGGCTGGGTACCTGCTACTATGTTACCTATTTATCTGACCTACACAACCCAATTATTGGGTAGCACGGTAACCTTTGGTAAGACTTGTCAAACTTTCTGACCAACAACCATTTCACTCATTGTTTGAGTTGGTAACAAACAAACAACCTTATTAATATGTGTAGTGGTTTGACTCCATAAATATTGACTAGCTATTTTTGGTACCTATTATAGGTAAGTTTAAACTTAGTTATTGATAGAACGATAACCTCGTTAAAAGGCAATACTTTTAACTAGGTTAACCAGTACGTACTTGTAAATATTGTAATGTTTCTGTGATGAGCACGATCATTTGTTCTGTGTCTGGGTGTAATTTATCTATATTTGTATGTATTTAGAAATATTTAAGTATGTTTATCAGTTGTCTAGTACCCATAACACAAGCTCTGCTCAGCTTGGGACTAGACGGCGTTGTGTGATAGTTGTGGAATATTTATTATTTATTTATTATTATTTAAATAGTTAGGATTTGGAAGCGACAAGAAATATGTAACCAAGATTATTTATGTAACTCATAAAATGATTTTAAAGAGTGTCCATGGAGTTTCTTGCACATTCTTCTCCATAGAGATTTACGCTTTAGAACGAGCAATTCAGTTTCATTGTTTTTTTAGTGACCGACATTCAGACTATTCAAAAGTGCCAGTAATTGGTCTTTTTGAAATAAATGTTTCTGATTTCTAACTCCTGATTTGGAGACGAGGCGGACTCGTGGTTAAATATAGCGATCACGCTGGTCAATCTGTTATCATCATTGTCATCATTTTAGTCGAAAGACGTTCACTGTTGGATATAGGCCTCCCCCCTATGTTGCCACAATGACCGGTCATTGCATGCGTCTCGCATCCATCGGTTTCCCGTGACCCACATCAGGTCATCGGTCCACCTTGTAGGAGGCCTTTTAACCCTGCGGCTTCCGGTACGTGGTCGCCACTCCAGAATTTTTCGGCGCCATTGACTATCAACGAGTAAGGTAAAGCGACTCTTGTGAAGATTAGTCACGCAGTAGTTAACTACCTATTTATGATACACCGAAACTCCTCCACGCCTCGGTAAGCACATCAAACCAAGCTCTACCGTGAATGGGAGAAGTTATTTGAAGACCTAACACAGTAAAAAACGCCCTTACAGTAACTAAATGAATAAGTGTTTTTTTTAGCTGAAATTTTTATTAGTATTTTTTGAGTATTTTGATTATTTTGATTTCTATTTGATGATGAGTATTTTTTTGTGACGTAACTGCAAATTTACAATTTTCAGATTTTTTCCTATACTTATGCTATGAGACCTTGCTTCATGCCAAATTTCAGGATTCTAGGTCAACAGGAAGTACTCTATGAATTTTGACTCCCATGAGAGTGTCGAAATATACGTTTTTTGCGACATAAACGACCGTAACTTTTTTTTTCGTTAACTTAGAAGTTTGATTTTTTCACAGCTTCAAGGGACCGCATACCTGAGTATATGGTTTTAATTTCAACTCGATACCTCCACGCATTCTCGAGATAAAGAGTCTTGACAGACAGACAGACGGACAACAAAGTGATCCTGTAAGGTTCCGTTTTTTATTTTTGAGGTACGTAACCCTAAAAAAGCGTTGGTCTCGGATTTATTTTGTAATTTGTAAATCTTTGTTGCTACATGAAGATAGAAGTCAGAACAATACACATCTGATACCAGGCTTGTAAAGACGTATTGTGTTACCTAGTTACCGGGATAGCATAAAGCATAGCATAATCAGAATTTTCATGTTCCCACTGCTCGGATTCAAGCCACCTCTCAAAGAGCGGGAAGGGGCCGTAATCCACCACGCGGGCCCAGTGCGTGTTGGTGAATATCACATGTCTTCGAATTGGTTAAATAGGCAGTCACTCCATATCAAATACTGGTCTACTACTAATATCCAGCTGCGTTCGTTTAGACTGGAAACCGACCCCAACATACTTGGGAAAAGTCTAGGCAGATTGAAATAGTTATCTATCTAGCTATTTGCTCTAAAATCAAGAACATGAGTAGTTGTTCATAAGTCTTGCAAACATATTAAGTTTCAAAGTTTAGAGTAACTACAAGATAACATAAGTACGCTCTGACCGATATGTTAAGCTGCTTAAGTTAAGTTCCGGTTAGTTCCCGGTAGTGGGGAAGCAAGAAAAACATTGAGTGCAATTTTCTTTAGATGTATGTATGGAGTTAAGGAGAGATGTGGTGAAGGTACCTGCCTGTAATCTTTAAAGGTGCATTTCGGAACCACAATGTGCAATGTAAGAGTTTTAGCTTTTGATAAGGACTCTAGAAGATACAGTCACTGATATTCTATCTGCTATTACGGCTGTCAACCACATACATGTAGTTAGTTGAAAATATTTGAGTTTTTACAAGATTTTTATTAACTTGTAACGTTTTTGAATGTATGTTTATTTAAATGCATACTTAACTGAGTAACGTCATTCTAAATCCAATATGGTGGACAATTTTAAAAGCTTGTTTTGAAAATTGTTTTTTTTTTTTTTAAAAAAAAACACACAACACAAAAACAACAACAAAACATTAATTTAAAAAAAATCTTTGGCGTTCTCACGGTTTTGTGCATTTAATCATTGTTAAATTTAAAAAGTATTTGCATAACCCCTCGTCTGTGTAGGAGACAGCATGCAGGCACTTTGATTTCTATTAGAATTTAACATATTTTAATATTTTTACGGCATTTGGCAGCAATTTTTTGGGAGACAGCCTTCTGGGTAAGCTTCGCTGAGGTAGTAAATACTGCACTATAAATTCTCAGCTCCATTTTTACAGAGATCACACCTGTTTGAGTGAGTTGACATTATTTTGTCCAGTTGCTAGTCTACTAGCAACGATACAAAGTTATACTAATTTTAGATCACAATATTTACTAGAAATCAATTTGCAAATAGCTAAAACAACCATTGAACTTAACTCGAAAAAATCCCACTGTGAACTCAATATTTGAAATGAACCAAGTATCGTTTCGGTAGAACATGTTAATTCCATGCATTTAGGATATTTAACAATGTTGTTAACTTAATAATACTTTTTGTAACCTGAACTTCACGAACACTGACCATTTATATTGAAATAGCAGCACATTTTAAAAAAAGATACCGTGGTCTAGAAACGCAAAGGACAACCGAAAGACAAGGTGGATTTTTGTCAATAAAAGTCATTCGATCATTTCTTACATAAAAAATATGCTTCTAAACGCAAAAAATATGGCTACACTACAATTGATTTAAGATGTTGCGGGTGACAGCTGTCGGATTCATACAATGTAGCCTATCATTTTCTCTCATCTTAAAGATGCATATTTTCGTCCAGCTGTTATCCTACCCATCATTGCTATGTAAATAAAGACCTAAGTCCAAAAACCACACAACTAAATACAAAAAGATACCATTCTATTCTGTACTTCGATCGAATTTAAAGCTGAAAGAAACAACGAGAAAGCAACACTGAGACTAAGATTCTTAGTTGCATAATAGTCTCTCATTTTACCTTAAATTATAATATTGAACACTAAAATAATCAATTTAATCTATCATCCTCTACTTGACTGCAATAAAGTTACTTAACACCTAATGAAAGCTACGACGACTATGTACAATCATGCTGAAAAAACTTGTTTCGTTAGAGTAGTTCATTAAGAGGGCGCAGCCGGCCTAGAGAGCAGTTTGTGAAGCTCGCGCTTGACCTAATTAGTGTTGCGCCACTGTCACTATGACGAGGATTTGTTTTTGTAACTTCTTTTGTTTTAGCAATGTTTAACAGCTAGTTGCGACAGCACACACAATATGTAACGTCCCTACGTCCCGGATATGGTAATGAGCTATCCTCAGATTGTTGTGCTCGCTGAATTTTTATGACGCTACAAGTCATAAAGAAAAACTATCGTATGGCGACGCGACGTGTTGTATATTCTGTGTGCACGTACTGCCGCTGAAATAAAAAATGTACATTAATATAGCTTTGAAGGAGGTTTTTTATTATAGCTGATTTTTTTATGTTTTTTATTTAGTTAAAGGACGAATACGGTACCGACCTGCACTGCGCCCGCGTGGTGGATTTCGGCTCATTTCCTCTCTCAGTGCAGTGAGAACATTGTAAGACTGATTATGTTATGTTTAAAGGATGATTTATGTGAAAAAAAACAGGGCAAGGGCGAGTCGGACAAGCGCTTTGTGCGGAACTCAATTCACTCAATTACTCAATTAGGTAAGTACCTATGAAAACAGTTCGATTCCCGAATTGAGTTACGAAGATTTTTCCGAATTATATTTTTTTTTTTGTGACTACTAATTTACAGTTTTCAGATTTATTCCTATATTTATACTATAACGCCTTGCTTCATGCCAAACTTTAGGATTCTGGGTCAACGAAAAGTACACTATGAATTTTGATTCCTTTGAGTGTTGAAATGTACGTTTTTGCGACTTAAACGACCGTATTTTTTCTTTCCGTTAACTTAGAAGTTTGATTTTTTCGCAGCTTCAAGGGACAGTAAACTTGAGTATACGGTTTTAATTTCAACTCGATGAATCCACGTGTTTCTGAGATAAAGGGTCTTGACAGACAGACAGGCAGACGGACGGACAACAAAGTGTTGTGTTAAGGGTTCCGTTTTTTCCTTTTGAGGTACGGAACCCTAAAAACGGGCAAGTGCGAGTCGGACTCGCACACTGAGGGTTCCGTACAAAACCTATGAAATCAGTTCAATTCCCGAATTGAGTTACGAAGATTTTTCCGAATCACAAAAAAAGTTTATTTTTGTGACGAAACTACAAATTTACAGTTTTCAGTTTTTTTTCCTATACTTGTGCTATGGGACCTTGCTTCATGCCAAATATCAGGTTCTAGGTCAACGGGAAGTACCCTATCAATTTTGATTCCCTTGAGAGTGTCGAAATACACGTTTTTTGCGACTAAACGGCCTTATTTTTTTTTTTCGTTAACTAAGAAGTATGATTTTTTCACAGCTTCTTGAAGCTGTGAAAAAATCATACTTCTTAGTTCTTGGGACCGCAGACTTGAGTATATGGTATTATGAGTAATTTCAACTCGATACCTCCACGCGTTCTCGAGATAAAGGGTCTTGACAGATAGACAGACGGACGGACAACATAGTGATCCTATAAGGGTTCCGTTTTTCCCTTTTGAGATACGGAACCCTAAAAACACACAAACATTACACACACTTACAAATTACACCGCCATAGATTTTTTTAGGTATTTCAATTATTAGTAACTAGATAGATAGATACCGACTAGTTTCCTCACGATATTTTACTTCACCGTTTTGAAAGCGGTGGTGATGAAATAAATTACACAAAGTAGTAACTTGTTCTAAATTCAAAAATTCGAAGACATGTGACATTCGCCAACCCGCACTGGGCCCACGTAGTGGATTACGGCCTATTCCCTGTCCAAATGAGGAGGCCTGAGTGACAGCCGTGGTAACACTATAAGGGTAATTAAGGTATAGATACTGACCCCAACCGATAAGACCGCCTTTGTACCCATAGATTTAAGTTAGTGTAAAAGTTTTGTTACTAATTTGTTGTACAATAAAGTTTATTCTATTATATTCTATTCTATTCCCAACAAAATAATTATATAAACAAACAACACTATTCTAGGCCTTAATTGCGAAAACAAGCCCAAATAGGTAGGAAAGCGGCACGTAAGTACCTTCATCGTGAACCGAGTGGTTATTTAGTAGCGCCTTTGGCAAAGGTGCAATATTTCAAGTCCCGCACATCCTTTTGCTTGGCACATGCTAGCGGATAAGTGTGTGAAAAAGAAAAAGAGTCACTTTTAAATGAAACCCCTTTTTGTAGCAATTCTCTTAATTTATTCATGACGATTTTTTATAGCGTGTCCCACTTTAACATGAAACTCGTGTCTCAAATTGCCAACATTTTTCAAATCTGTTTCTGAGATAGCAAATTGATTTTGACTTTCACTTTTCCGTCCCATAATTTTAGAGATGCTTTTGTAATGGAAGTTGTTAAAAGTTCCCGTTTAGTCTGTTAGTTTCGTAATTTATTTTGTTATTTTAATTTAATATTCTGAGAGCGATTTAATACAAACAATTCTCTGAATTATTCATGTTCGTCCTGATAATTTCCATATGAAAAACCCCAAGTTGAAGAATAATAATAAAGTATTTAGCAACAAACGTATGCGAAAATAATTTCTTGCGGTTGACTTGACTTCCCTGGATGAATAATAAAGTAAAACTTCATTTACAATATCTGTAATCAGATAATAAATTACCCTATTTATTGTAGGAACCTATCTACATATAGCCCTGTTTCTTTAGGCAGAGTTGCACTATGGGCATGCGGATATTGCGCGGATATCGCTCGGTCTCCCACGACCATGGAGGCTCTCGGGCCTCGACTAAGAGGGCTCTTCAGCGCATGCATGGAGAGGGGCCAGTTCCCACTTCGCTGGAAGACGGGGAAACTGGTCTTCATCGCAAAGCCAGGGCGCCTTGCGGACTCTCCGTCCGCGTACCGGCCCATTGTGTTGCTCGACGAGGTGGGCAAGCTCGTTGAAAGATTAATTGCAGACCGCCTCGTCGTGGACCTAACACGGGTGGGGCCGGATCTGGCGGATGGCCAGTTCGGCTTTCGCAGGAGGCGCTCCACGGTGGATGCCATCATGCGCGTGCAAGCTCTCACGACGGGGGATGCAGTGTCCCAGGGCAGGAGATGCAACGCCGGGGCGAAACTCCGCTGCCGCGACAAGTCGCAGCATGGCGGACAGAGCTCCGGCGGGTTCTCATGGAGAAATGGCGACAGCGACTGTCGCGACTCAGTGCTGGGCACGCCACAATTATGGCGGTAAGGCCCTTCTTTGAGGCGTGGTTGGAAAGACCTCACGGCGTCCTCACCTTTCGCATGACGCAGGTTCTCACCGAACACGGGAAGTTCGGGAGGTTCCTGCACCGGATTCGTGCGGAAGCGACGCCCGGGTGTCGCCACTGTGTAGACCGCCCGGAGGACACGGTGGAGCACACGGTGGAGGTGTGCCCCCGCTTGGGCAGAGCAACGCCGTGTCCTCGTGGGGGCGATCGGCGGCAGACCAAGCCCAAGTCGTCGACAGCGCGTATTGTTCCACGCGCACCTCAGGGAGATGTCAGCAAATCGTAGAGGCCCAGCAGGGTCGAAGCCTACTGGGGCCATGGGTAGTGTGAAAACGAAACCCGGGCCCTGGGACGAAGGCAACGAAGGAACAGGAGTGGGTTTTTAGTCAGTAAAAGTCTGACACTATCTCTCGCTCCGCCCAAGAGGGGGATTTGTCATAAGATGATTTTCCCACCTAAAAATAAAAAAAAAACGGTCTCCCACGAAGAGGCGAGCCTCCTTGCCGGCCTGCTACCGAGGAATCTAGAGGCAACAGTCCTTGCATGCATGCATGATTGGATGGAGATGCAACGCTGGGGTGAAAATTCGCTGCATCGACAAGTCGCGACTTGGTGGACAGGGTTCCGGCGGGATCTTAAGGCCATATGCGGTCCTGGAACGTAAAGCGCAACTAGGTTTTAGTCAGTAAAAGTCTGACACTCCCTACCAAAAAAAAAGTTAGAACAGGGCCGAGACAAAACGGCATTGATTTGGTAGGTGCGTGATTACATAAAACCACGCACCTACCAAATCATTCACCAATTACCAAATTAATATCGTCACATGGTTCATACTACTCAAATACATCTAAATCTTGTGTAAATGATCCCACTGGCTTTCGATTTGCCTCGTTGTGGCGGTAGTTTCAGTCCACACAGAGTTATGGCGCCATCTATCGCCATGAGCAGAGAATTACGTGCGTTTAAGAATTTACTATTGGATACGGCTGGCTAAGTATATTTTATTACGCTGTTTACGTATTGGTAACAGACTGGAAATATGATTTGTTAGCGGGATCAAGCTGTTTTCATATTTTGGATCATGACCAATGCTGATTATCATTTATTAGAGGTCTAGAGGTATCACTACATTTCAGAGGTATTTACTGCTTTGAAATCATATAAGTAATAAAGTTTTTTTTTGCAAGCTTATATTATGTTCGATTGTTAGATAATGTTTTAGTTGAATAGAAAGTTACCTATGTTGTGGGAGGATGCTGAATAATTTTACAGTAACGCTACGTACTCATGTTTGCTTAAAATTGAACACGTCATTTGATTCAGTAAAATAAAGTTGCCCGATGTACGCAGACACTGGTGTTTTCTCCATATTATTATACAGAATTAGATTTCCTGGTATAAAATACACCTTGGCCCTCATACATATAGTAGAGCAGAACTTTATCCTTTGATACCTTCGAAGCCGCGGGTGACAAAAGATTATAAAAAAAAAACTCTGGCGTGTATCTCAGTGGATTGTCATCAAATCCTTTTAAGAATTGCACTTAATGGCTAGAAATTCTTAACTTAACTTCGAAAATTACTTTAGAAGTTAAGGCGCGATAAGGCACGTTTCCATTATCGTTCAGAACGAGTGAATAAATTGGATCTCCATCAGTCAATTGTAGGTCAATATGACCTACAATTGACTGATGCAGATAGTGGTGACTGCCAATGAACGCAATCTTCGATGGTTATTAGGATACAATGAACTAAACATTTTCCTTCAGAAATAGATACTTTCAAAGTTAACTTATTACTTTCATAATTTTCTTTAACACAAATAGAACCTATACAAAGATGAGATGTACCTATAAATCAATCTACATCTGACTGTGTCCTTTTATGATGATCTAAATGAGGTACCGTTATCACGTATTATATCAAATCGCTTCAATGGCGCTTTGATAATATGATAATAGTACCTACTTGTATGTATGTGAATCTTATTTTAACTATCGCTAATAAAATCGCAAGAGCAATCTGAAGGTACCTAATGAGTCAAAAATTTTCGCGTAATTAGACTAATTTTCTTAGGTGAAAGGTGTCCTTTGAACAAAGTAAACCCGTCTAACATTATGATATTTTATTCTAGATTATTGTTTGTGATCACTTTGTATATACCGGATAGATGTGTGTGTAAAATAGAATGTGTGAGTCCAATTACGTTTAACAATAATGTGTATGTTACCTATGACGAGTTATTGGCTTGTTCGTTTGGTCCGCCAAATTATTGTATATTTTTCCTGTTTGTACAATACCGCTTAGATAGGATCTTACAAGATATATATACTATTTGCTCTATGTACACTATAATGGGCAGTACATTTGCGACAAAATCGTTTCATAATGGAAAAACAATATGTAACCAATAATTACTAAAAACTATCAAAGACGTCCGACTATAGAACATAGACGTAGGGTTGCCAATTTTGCTTTAATATAGCGTATAGTAATCTTTTTTGTGAAGGCGTACTTTATGTTATGAAAACGCAATAGAGAACGGTAAAATACTCCTATTTATCGCGGCTCTCGGCGATGAATAAAACCAAATGAAACCGTGCCATTCCAGTATTTCACTGAAGCAATTTTTGTGTTTTTGGTCATAATTGCAAAGTGGCGGTTATTATCATTGATAGGTTTACTATTCTTACAAATATATATAAAAAAAAAATTTGCTTTACAAAAAATAAAACAATACCTAGAAGTACTTTTTAGGGTTCCGTAGCCAAATGGCAAAAAAGGAAACCTTATGGATTCGTCATGTCTGTCTGTCTTTCCGTCCGTATGTCACAGCCACTTTTTTCCGAAACTATAAGAACTATTAAACTTGGTAAGTAGATGTATTCTGTGAACCGCATTCAGATTTTCACACAAAAATAGAAAAAAAAAACAATAAATTTTGGGGTTTTCCATACTTAGAACTAAAACTCAAAAATTTTTTTTTCTTCAAACCCATACGTACCCATCTATGGATAGGTCTTCAAAAATGATGTTGAAGTTTCTAATATCTTTTTTTCTAAACTGAATAGTTTGCGCGAGAGACACTTCCAAAGTGGTAAAATGTGTGTCCTCCCCCCTGTAACTCTAAAATAAGAGAATGATAAAACTAAAAAAAAATATATGATGTACATTACCATGCAAACTTCCACCGAAAATTGGCTTTAACGAGATCTAGTAAGTAGTTTTTTTTTAATACGTTATAAATCGTAAACCGCAATTTACCTTTCAAGTTTGTACGGAATGGGAACCTACCTTATGGGAATCCTCTCAACGCTGCGTCTTCTGATACTCGTTAGTCACTCCAGAATCTTCTGACTCCATCGGCAATCAGTTATACAAGCAATTTATCCTGCCCGCTGCCAATCGGTTTTGCAACTCATCGGGTTCTGTAGGTTACCTTGATTCTTATCTACAATATACTACAATATTTTGAACCTGGTGTGTGGTCTGACCCAATGCCGCGAATGGCGATGATGCAGATACAAAAGCGACAACATAATACCGCGTGGGGCAGCGGAGAGAGCAACGGAATACTCTTGCTACGACTGTTTCAGTTATGTAAAAGGAATTTAATCATTTTATTTCGATAACATGTTTCGCTTTTAAGGTGTAAATTGAATGGGCAGGAATGTAGTTTCTAATACTCATATAACTAAACCCTGCCAAATAGGACGACCTACGCGGTACACGACGGGATAATATATTCCCAATATGCTCAAAATAGATATTAGGTAGCTTAGTATAAGTAGCCAGATAATATTCTGGCTACTGGAACACAGATTCTATGAGATCCCTCTCACAGGATGGAGAACGGAGCATAATCCACCACGTGGACTCGGTGTGAGTGAGCCAAAAAAGCCAAAATTCGTCGCATGTAATCTTGTATAAGATATTTCAATTATTTTCGGTCTAGAAATTCGTAAAAGTGAAAGTAACCAAGTGTTTGTAGTGCTGAAGAAAGGCCACTAAGTTTAAAACTTAACACGATTATTACATGAGCTTGCGGGTTTATTCATTCATGAACTAAATATAAAGTATCAAGTTAGTAAGTAGGTATGCAAGAAACGACATAAAATTAATTCGTTTTCCAGCCCCAAAATTTGTAAAGGCCCTGAATTTTGTTATTGGATACACTGCGTACCTAATTGAATTTCATTTCGCATTCTTTCGTTTTCATTACGTAGATATGTCCATCTAATTGGATCCATACATTTATTACATATGTATAGATTACTAATGTATGTATCCAATCACATCTGAAAGTGTAATTAATTAAGATATACAGTTTTTGTGGACCTTCATGTTACGATTTTGTTAAGCCGATTTTGTTGTAAGCGTTACATACGTCATATCAGGCAAGAAAACTATGCGTATCGCATTCAAAGATGATAATATTATAGTTCAGTTGTTTATTACGTAAAATTGTACTCAGTGACACCTAAGCATCTAGACAATATAAATATTCATTCAATTAAATTCTTCTCACAATTCTTTTGTAAGTATTCAAACGACTTTTGTTGACTGAAAATTTTGATCATAGCATCGGCGTGGGCGTTAAGCAAGTTTATGTCATTCCCTTAGGGTAACGACTAACTTATAGAGGCACAAATAGGTAGGATTAATCAATATTCCAAAAATGTCAGTCGACAACGAGCGACCGTAGCATCTGCAGAAAGTTGCCTAATGATCGTTACCGCGTACGTAAACGGCAGTCCCAAGGTAAGCGAGTCAAACTCTATCAAACAATATGAAAGTGATAGACAGCCGACATCGACGGCGCCCGTGTACGGAAATATTCACTCCGCTCCCAAATTGAATTCCAATATATACGTCGAAATTACTTGTACACCTTCGTGTTCAGTGAGGAATTGAATGATATATAATATATGTATATAGTAACTGGTTGTAATTTCGACTGTGTGTGTATTTTCATACTATTATAATTATTATGTTGGAATTTGCATATATATACACGCAAATATATATACACGATATAAATATACAAATTATATATAAAAAATTTATATTGAAACGGAATGTTTGGTCGTATGAATGATACCTATTTTTATGATTCCCAGAGGGAATATTTTATCATATTAAGCGCGTTGACGCATTACTTGTAAGTGTCAGTTTGGGAGAATAAAAGTGGTATTTATTCAATTTATTAGTGGTGAAATCTTAAGCTGAACAATCATAAATTGCAATGTGCGCGAACATAGAACAACTAGCGGCGGCGCTAGAGGACGTTCACTCAAATTTATGAGTCGCACTGCGGAATATAAATTCTTGCGTGGCTCTCCGACGATGAGACCGCGAAAAATTTATAAACTAGGCTCGATAGTGTAAACACGACGCTTTTATATTGTATATCTATTATACTATAATGTAATTAGTGGTAACACGAAAAAGCTTTCTTCGCTGTTTAGAATTATCGTTTGTTTTGCTATCTTGTTTGGATTATTCCAAGGCTAAAATAGTTAGGTGGTACCTGGTCTATGTTAATTGAAAAATGAACATAAAATACCCAAACCAAGCCAAAAAGGGCACGCTACAATTATGGCGGTAAGTCCCCTCTTTGAGGAGTGACTGGAGCGGCGTCCTCATCTTCCGCATGACGCAGGTCTTCACCGGACATGGCAAGTTCGGGAGGTTCCTGCATCGGATTCAGGCGGAGAAACGCCCGGGTGTCATCATTGTTTGGACCACCCGGAGGACACGGTGGAGCACACGGTGGAGGTGTGCCCCGCTTGGATGGAGCACCGTCGAGTCCTCGTGGAGGCAATCGGCGGCAGCGACCTCTCGCGTCGGGCTCTGGTTCGGGCTATCGTCCTAAGCGAGGAGGAATGGCAGGCGGCGGCCTGCGAAGCAGTAATGCTAGCGAAGGAGGAGGCCGCACGCGTGAGGGAACGAATGTCGTCACGCCCCAGCCGCTGAGATTCTGCACCGACTACCAGCCACGGTAGACGCGGGTTTGCGGACGTCGAGCTTGCCGTCCGGCCGTCCGGTAATTGATCGGACCGAGCTCAGTCGTCAACAGCGCGTAGTGATCCACGCACTCCTCAAGGAGATGTCAGCAAACCATAGGGGCCCAGCAGGGCCGATGCCCGCTAGCTAGGACCACAGAGAATTTCTGAAAAGAAAACCCGTAGTCCTAGAACGCAAAGGGCAACTGAAGGACACAGGTGTGATTTTAGTCAGTAAAAGTCTGACACGCCCTCCCGCGCCGCCCAGAGCGCGAGAAGTCATTAGATACTTTCCACACTTAAAAAAAACCTAACCAAAAATACCTGAACCAGGTCAAGCGGCGTAACATAATGATTTCAACAATAACAAGTAAATATTTTGGCAAACGTGATCCACAAACTGGCCTTGTTTGTTAAAACTAAGTTAAAAATATAAAGTTATCTATAACAGTTGATTTTTTCCAATAAATTATAATAAATTTACTAAGTTTGCCTTCGTTATGTGGGCTAGAGGCTCGAGCCTTCCGAAGTTAAGCGTAGGCAATATCTTTCATAAGATTTAATTCAAGAAATACCTGACTGAAAATACGTTTGAAGGGTCGAAATTTCCGAAGTTCTCCGCGAGTTTCGAGGACTCTCCATTTATAAGTATTTTTATTAAATGTTTATAGATTTCGTTTTTATGAAGTTTTATTTTATTATCCATTTTTAAGAATTTATGCACGCTCTCAGATTTTATTTTTATAGCTTTAAATGCTGAAGAGTTTAGAACAATTGTTATAAAATATTTTTTCTCAGAACCGTTTAAGGGATTCTGCCCGTACATACCAAGGTCATTCTAGGAACGTATCAACCTAACATGGCACGGTCTATTACTTCCGTTAGAATGTAACAACAGCGTATCGGACCAGTGCATAACGGTTTAAGTGACGGTAGCATCCGCGTATCATATCCGTACGGCTCCGGTTATCTCGGTTGTAGTAGTTCACCTGTGTTTTTGCAAGAGGTCGACAGAATGAACCTTTCTGTTGTGGAAATTGTTTCCTATACCTATACCTACGATGTTTATTGGAAAAATTGTCCGTGAAAGAACTGACTACGCCAGTAACATAGTAGCAAGACAAGTGGCAACACGTTTGAACAGGTTTGGAACGGTTTCGAAGCGCATTGACAGCGGCAAATATTCTTGTCGATAATTTCCAACGCTTCGTGCATGTGAAGCGGTGTTTCATACTTTTCAATACAGATAATATTTTTTAATGTTTATTTATTTAAACTTAATGTCGAGTACAATGGATTTAATGTAACAAGGTTTTCTCTACCTATCAACCTTTGGATTAAAGAAAATAACTGTGGTAAATGTACAAGTGTAGCATAGTGACCACGGCTGCCGCGCACAGCGAGGCTCAGGCAAAAGTCCCTTACACTCTCCCGACGGGTATACCCTAACCGGTGTTGTATAGAGGGGGTTCCAGGGTAGTCTTATAAGAAGTCACGGGACCCGTTCCGTGTGCTGATGGTGATCATCGAGATGGTTTTAGTCTTATCCCCAAAAGCCCAAGCTCTCTTTTAAAGTTCCCCGTCCCTAAAAGATACGGTTTACACGTGTAGGTACACGTTCCTAGCATGGTCATGATATGATTATGGGTTTTTTTAGATGTGGTAAATCATCTAATCACTTTTCATGCTCTAGGGCGGAGCAGGAAGGTGTGCCTACAGTGGCTGGTAGTCGGAGTCTGGGGCGTGAGGATACGTTCTCTCAAGCGTGTAGCCGTCTCCTTCGCTGGCATTACTGCTTCGCAGAAAGAGGCGACGCCGACGGTATGATCACGGTTTGTTACAGTGTAATGGGCAGACACCTTAAATGAAATTTGTAATAACACGACGCGACGTGACGGCGAGGAATTAAATAAGGGTTTGGCGTCTTGTGTGTTTTTATTTTTTTGTCGAGTAAAACTTCTCCAGGTTGTTGGTCTCTTGGGTCTTCATCAGCACATTTTTCCCGAGATATAGGTACCTGTGTTTATGTAAATCACACATAAGTTGGCTCACAGGCGCGCCTGTCTTTCGTTCGTCAGACCTCCGTATAATGCGGAAAAACCCTTTTATCCGTTTATCTATTCAAAGAAAATTTCTCTATGAATACAAATAGACACGTTGAGTGAAAATATTTTGCTGAAATTGACTCTGAACGATCCTTGCGTTTTGGAATCCTATTAATACTTGACTCCTAACAAATGCCTGAAAATTTTTCGTTATTAAAAGCAGCCAGCTCAGTTCAGTAAATTGAGCAGAAGAATACGAGTATAAGCCAAAGTATCAATTTTTAACCCCCGACGCCATAAGAGAGGTGTTATAAGTTTGACCGCTATGAATTTGTGTCTGTGTCAGTCTGTGGCACCGTAGCTTTTAAACGGGTGAACCGATTTGGATGCAGTTTTTTGAAATTTGGTTTTCTAGCGATGGTTCTTAGATATGTTCACACGTAAAGATATAGCGACTTGCATTTTTAATGTCTTTTATTTTACCCGGTTTCTTAAATAATTTATTTCACAGCTTTAAATATGTTATTAAATGTACCACTTGCTCAGGAACCAGGGCTTCAAATGAGTGTGTTACACCTGTACTTTGTCTAATAAAAAAAATATTAATATTTATTACTTTTATGTCTTTTTGTATCTCTCAAGGTCTTGAGCCTTTGGAAAGCATACGAGGGGCCGAAATTTACTGGCAGAGGGCCCTTAGACACTTTTCATGGAGCGTGGTACCAACCTACGATTATCCCTGTACGTGCTATGCAAGCGCACCTAAAGACAACACTCGATTGGTGGGAAACTATTGTGACATAATTATGGAAAACAAAGAGTTTCGTCAAAATCGGTTCAGTAATAAACAAGATACGGAGGGAGAAATTGTTTGCAAATATGTTGATAGAAGTACATAATAAAACTGTATGCCGGAGTTTTTTAGGGTTCCGTAGCCAGATGGCCGAAAACGGAACCCTTATGGATTCGTCATGTCTGTCTGCCTGCCTGTCGGTCCGTATGTCACAGGCACTTTTTTTCCGAAACTATAAGAACTGTTGAAACTTGGTAAGTGTTCTGTGAACCGCATTAAGATTTTCCCACAAAAATAGAAAAAAAAAAACAATAAATTTTGGGGTTCCCCATACTTAGAACTGAAACTCAAAAATTTTTTTTTATCAAACCTATACGTGTGGGATATCTATGGATAGGTCTTCAAAAATGATATTGAGGTTTCTAATATAATTTTTTTCTAAACAGAATAGTTTGCGCGAGAGACACTCGTCAGAAAAAAATATATTGAGAACCCAATTGCACCACTACCTACCAGATTCAATTGTAGTTAGTATTGTAGTTGTATTCACCCAGGAACTCATTTAAATATTCACAAAAAAAATCATTCAAATTGGTCAAGTCTTTTAGTAGTTAGGTGACAAACAAACGTACAAAAGAACTATATATATAAAGATATGATAATGAAGTTAGATCGGAAACCAACTAAACTTTTATTAAAGCGATACTTTAGTCGAGTCCATTAATAGCTGTTGAAACCAATGTAAAATTGGCATACTTTATTACTGATTAAGTTTTTATTATTCGTCGGTTTAAACATTATAATTTATGTACAGAAAAGGCACATAAAATCTGAACATGAATAAGTTAACCAGGTAAACTCACACTTACTTACCACTGGTTCGTTTCTTCTTCGCTATGACTATTAACCAGTATTTTACGTGGTAATAAACGGCAGAGTCTGGCAATTTAGAATGCTTAGGTACGGAGCGAAGACGCCGAGACGAACGCTCGTAGGACGGAACGAGACAAAGCTTTAAGGTGTGCTTACACGGACCACTTGTATTGCGTAGTTCTGGGCAAATTGGGCAAAAACGGTATCACGGAAAAAAAGTATGGACATTGACTGCGATATACAGTACTTAATATAGGGCTCGCGTTCCAGCCGCCGAGATTCCGATCCCGATTTCCGGCCAACGTAGGCGCGGGCTTGCGGACGGCAAGCAATGGGTAGCTCGCCATCCGATCGTCTGGTAACCGTCATGTCCGAGTCCAAGTCGTCGACGGTGCATTGTGTTCCACGCGCGCCTCAAGGAGATGTCAGCATCCGTTGGGGTCCAGAGGGGGGTGAAGCCTACTGGGGCCATGGGTGATGCGAAAGAGATCTCCGGGGCCCTGGAACAATGGCAAAGAAGGAACAGGAGTGAGTTTTTAGTCAGTAAAAATCTGACACGCTCTTCCGCTCCGCCCAAGGGCGAGAGATGTCATTAGATGATTTTTCCACCAGGAAACAACAATTGGTAGAACTTAATATAGGTTCTACCAATTTTTGATAGAATCACACACTAGAATCGTCTTTTCGTGCCGATTTTATTCAAATTTTGTCCAACCAGCACAGTTACCGTTCCATCATTAGCTTCATTTATATCCAGGTAGCACTAAAAACTGCAAAATAACTTTAATTTCGGACGTCGATGTTAATAACGAAGAGACAAAACTATTATAGAAACACCGACTTCCGAAATTCAAGTTATTTTGCACTTTTTAGTGGGTTTTTTTTACATTGAAGTCGATTGTATTTTTTTTTTTTGTAAAAAGTTTTTATATTTATTTCTTTCTTACCCATAATAATAAATTGCTGTAAAAAATGTCCGTGTAAGCGCAGCGTTACGTAATAAAGTCATCTTGGAGTGATAGATTTAGGAGATTGTTCCTCGTTCTCGCTAGAATGAGATCCCCTTTGTATTTGACAGACTGGCTGTCTCATCAACGAATACGTACGATGGTTACATTATAAAGTTAATTTAAGTTGTAAGCTCAAAAGAGATAATGAGAAGGTGCATTATCATACTATTAGATATATCTGGGTTTCTGTTGCCCGCGGGTGTGGGAAGTTGGGCAACTATTTTAGGAGTAGGATTTTGTGAAGCAGGTCGTAAACCTAGTACCTAATCAAGTACCTTTACTTATTACCTTTTGTATATGGAAACAATAGCATTGTGTAATGTAGAAGCACTTTTTTTTTCATGTTTTGTGAATGTGAAGTACCATGGAGCATTTTTATTAGGTTACAACTTGTTTGACATTACGAGCATGGCAGTTGAGAGTTTGTCATGCTCGCTCAAATGTCTCGCTGATGGTGGCACGTGTTATTGGATCATTCAGTTCCCTTCAAAATGGTGAGTGTGTTACATAATTCCGAAAAGTGTAACCTCGAATAACACGTTCCCGTAAGTTTACTAATCCGAAACACTTAACAACGAATGCACGTTACCACGAAAAACTTAACGCCGTAGCCACGCGATCTCGAATTACATGATTCAGAAACACTGTAATATCGAATAACACGTCCCCGTATGTTTACTAATAGGAAACTCTTCACAACGAATGTACGCTGCTACGAAAAACCTAACGCCACAGTCATGGAATCTCGAATAACCAAATCTCTAATTCACCGATGTGAATGAAGTGGCTGATGCACGCGTCATGCTCGTGAACGGGTGCCGTCAGTTGAGACTGGTCATCTTTTAGCTGCCATTGGCATTAATTTAATTTCTATTTTTTAATTCGTTTTTTTTAAAATTATTATTACTTATCTACATTGTGGTCACATAATAGAAGCGACAAGAAATATGTAACCAAGATTTATGTAACTCATAATATGGTTTAAAAGAGTGTGCATGGAGTTTCTTGCACGTTCTTCTCCATAGAGATCTACGCTTTGAAACGTGCTAAATTGCACGTTTCAAAGCGTAGCTTCACTTGATTTTTTTTGACTGACCGACATTTTGACAATTCAAAAGTGCATGTAATTGGTCTATACGAAATAAACGTCTCTGATTTCTAAAGTAATGATAAAAGTAGTGTTACTGCAGGTTAATAAATCATGTAATGGATAACAAGATAGGTAGGGTGTGTTCTAAATGTTCTACAATTGAAATTTGCTTTTAAAATTAGATTTAGGTACAGTTAGATTTCTCAAAGACCATTCAATAAAGTGTATGAGCAAGTGTATGGCATTGGCCCTGCGTAGTAAGGTCGATGCCTGATAGGATTGCGGAAAAGTTCGAAAGAGTTACCATAACCTTGGAACAGAAAGGGCAACCAAAGTAACATGAGTGGGTTTTAGTCAGTTAAAGTCAAACATGCCGTCTCGCTCCACCCGGAGCGAGAGAAGTAAGATGATTTGCCACTTCCGAGAAAAAAAGGTACAACACGATTCAATATTTATATTAATCTTTATTACATTTTATGTTATAAAATATGGGAGCGGCGAACGACTAGCTTGAAATATGTTTGTGCGCACTCTAAGTTGCAAAACAACATTGGTAAACGAATTAAATCAGTGAAAAAAAAAAATATTACATAAAAATACGGATCAAATGCTCACTCTATTGATTCATTAAAATTGCCAATCAGGGAGTAGCTTTTTTAACATATGGCTCAAACCACTGTGCGATTTAGCGAAATAATACAAGCGTCAAAATAAACTCGACATCGACAGAAGACACGAAGGCAAAGACTAACAAGAAAAGAACAGAATAAAAACAATGTGTCTATTTCATCATTCCATTCTGTGTGCCACTGCTTTGCGATTTTAGTGACGTAAACTCTAAGTACATCCTACCCAGTTGCAAAAGTGGCAACAAAGTCCAAATTCTAGGTTAACTTCGAAACCGTTTTAAGTTCTATCCACTCTGCCAAAGTTTTTTTACCAAAAGCTCTGAAAAGGATAAAGAAAATCGAGAGGTTTCTGACGTTCATTGATTATTTGTTGGAGGTTGTATGTACAATCTCATCTATACAATGTTTAGCAAAGTCACTCAAAGTCTATAGGTATGATAAATCCCCTAACTAAAACCTCCTAATTTCCTCTTAGATCTTCAAATCTACATAATGAATAGCGAGGTTTGGAGGAGGCTATGGTTATGTCCAACAGTAAACGTATTACGGCTGAAATGATGATGATGATGAGGGGTGGATCACTAGATTTTATATTAAAGTCTATATTATGTATGTACGTGTAGTCCATGTACATGATGACGTATTTTTTGGTCTTTATTAAAAAAAAAGGAATACGTTGCCTCACTCTAGGAATACGTAATTCTTGTACTATACCTCATGTAAACAAGACACCCAGATTCAGAAGTACTATCTGTTGGCCATAAAAAATATTTGTTCGATGCGGGAACCGAAAGTGCGACATACAGCGCAGCAGCCAATGCACCAATCGTGTCGTCGTATTAAACATAGGATAGGAGTTTAATCTAGCATAATATTTAAAATTATAAGGAACGTTGGAGAAGGTAACAGACATTTGAAGACGCTTTGATATAAAGTAACTTTGTACACGCACGAGTGTGTTACTCATGATCCAGTGAACTCCGACCGCTTCACCACAACGAGCAATCTTAGGGCAGATACACACGCCGACACGACCACGTCGACCACGCTCGGCAGGGTGTAGAATTCACGTGCCGATCCACTTGATTGAATGATATAAGGCTGTTGATGGTTAGGAGTAGCTTTGAATTACCTTCAAGGTTTTATTTGAAGTGGAATAACAGGGTTGGTAACTGTTAAAGGGTTTATTGTGGGGAATGATTGATGGAGAATATTCTCAATTCTACGCCATAACTACCCTTTTCGCTACAAAGGGCGTACTCAGCCTTTTTCCCAACTAAGTTAGGGTCAGCTTCCAGCAATATTTTACATGGAGCAACTGCCTACCTGACCTCAACCACTTCATTATCTGGCTTCTAACTATCCGTAACGGCTATCAAGGATCTAGAAATGACAGTTGGGATAAACGGTTTAGCGTGCTTTTCGAGGCATGAAGGAAATTCAGTAAGCTAAGATGGCCTCTTATCAACAAAACCGATCTCGGTAAGCGTTATTTAACCTTAGGGCGGGTCCCTAAGGTTCTAATCACTCTTTAGCAAAAAAAAAGTTTGGCAAAAGAGTGAGTTGTATGTAGTCTTAAGAAAATGATATTTAGTAAAAATCACGCTCGGGTGTCACCATTGTGCGGACCGCCCGAAAGATACGGTATGGAGTATATGGTGAAAGTCTACCCCATTCGAGTGGAGCACTGCTGTATCCTCGTAGAGGCAATCGGTGGCGGTGAACTCTGACGCACGGCGCTGGTTTAGGCCATGATCTGGAGTGAGAGGGAATGGGAAACCGTCACCTCCTTCTGCGAAGCTGTAATGTCAACGAAGGAGATGGCTGCAACCGTGAGAGAACACCCATTCTCACGTCCCAGCCACATACCACAGGAGACTTGCGGATGACGAGCAATGAGTAGCTTGCCATTCGGCTGTCCGGTAAATACCGAGCTCGCGCGCCTCAAAGAGGTGTCAGCAAGACCGTAGGGGCCCAGTAGGGATGACGCCGGGAATTTTCTCTCCCCACCTCAAAAAAAAGGTAGTAAAGCCATTTTTTATCATCGTAACGCAATCGTAAATATAAAGTTGCATTCTATAAATATATGTATAAGCCAATAAAAAGAAAGAGTCGATAATGATGTTAAAAGTTAGGGAGTGAGTGATAGTGTGATTGTCGACAGGAAGAACAGTCACAAGTAACAGGTTGATGAAAAGGCTTTGGTCAATATCATCACATCATCATTTTGGCCGAAGGTCGTCCACAGTTGAACATAGGTCTCTTCCAAGTGTCGCCACAACGACCGGTCATGTGCGCCTCGCATCCATCAGATACCCGCGACCCTCACCAGGTCATCGGTCCACCTTGTAGAAGGCTTTGGTATCAAAAAGGAAAAGGCATAAAACAACGTAACAAAACAAGTCTCAATAATTTCTAATTACAACGAGGGTAATTTATAAACCAGTTTAATATGGGTCCATGAACCTTAATTTTAGCAAAACCTTTTTGTTAAATAACAAAAGTTTATTCCTAAATAATATCTGACAATAATAACGGGTTGTTCCTATTTCGCGGATGGTTTCCAATATCTTTTTCGCGTGTTCGAGCCCAATCCCTCAGATTACTTTTCTTTCTCCTTCAAATGTATTGAATGAATATCGAAAGTGAGTTCATTGATTGACTAAAATAAATAAACGATTTTAAGAGCGTTATTGACAAGTATTCGATACAACAATTTAGTCAAATCTATTTGTAACGAAGGGAAGTCCAGTTCAAGAAATATCAATTTATTTTCTTGTTAAGAACTAAAAAATATTTCTGTCACGTTCTTCATTCCCCCAGGAGGGACCTTGAAAGGAAATTTAGGTACAGATTTGTGAAACTTTGCATGTGTGGGTGTAAGCCACATTTCCAATCCAAGGTCAGAACTTAGTTCTACCACCGAAAATCTCGAACGTAAGTTCCGCATTTTGCCCGATGTGGCAATCGAATTTGAGATATTGAAATCAGAAGTGGACTTGAGTTCTAGAATCTAGCTAAAGCTATAAATAGCGATGGCTAGTTAACAGACACAGATGCTATCACAGATGATCTGCTCGTTATAGAGGTAAATCGATGTATTCCTGCGAATATCAGATGAAGCTCTACTCAGTTTCTCGAATTTCCTTGCTAGACCAAGCACGATAATTATGAAAGGCCTTGTTAATATGCTGTGAAAATAGACATTTTGTGATCAATTATGATAATAATATGATTCTAGTCAGGTAGTTGCTATTATTTAATGAACCTCTAAAAGTTGAATATTCTAAAATTCATTTTATTTTTAGAAAAATAATACTGCAAAAACATTATAAACTACTAGCATTAGAGAAGTTATAATAAAAGTTTATTGCACTATGACTATCCTCCGTCCCTTAAGCTAAAAGAAACTCTTGGCGGAGACATTAACTCATAGTTAAAAATGTTGCAAAACGCAGCACTATTTGTCACGACGACTTTGCGTCACAGACAATAACTCCACGTAGAGAAATCCCGCACCACCTCTTTGTCACATTTTGCGAAGAAAAACTGTTCTCCTTTTATTCATTTTGTCGCTTGCTCTTTGCTTGGGTAAAAACGCGAACGTGAAATGCAGTTTGTCGTCACTTTTTTAAGAGATGGAGAGTTCATCTCATAATTTTTGTGCGTGTGCCAACTTTGTTCCTAAGAAAAATAATATTTTAATAGGTTTTAGAGTCTTCGAAATATTCAAATGATGTAGTGGTTTTATCTCACGAAAGCGGGTTAGACTTAAAGTGGGTTCACATACACTTCTTTAGGCAAGTCAAGGCGCCTGTGTCTGTAACACAGTTTATACTAGAACAGACACAGACGTACATTCTGTCTCAAATAATGCACGTTGTATTTATTGTACTTTATTGTTTCTATGTTCAATTGAGACGGACAAATTGTATTTGGCTTTATGAAATAAACAATTGCTATTATTATTTTTATCTGTGTGCGTAAGTTCATTACGATTGGTGTCACAGAAAATAGATAATGCACACAAACGTAATGTACTCTCACGAGTACATTACGTTTGTGTGCATTATCTCCACATACAACCAAGACCAAACCACCTTCGTGAAAAAGAATATACTAAAAAAGTAAACCTCAATTCACTTTCATGAAAGTTGATAGTGCTATAACATTCGATGTAGAAATGACGTATTTTTTAGTTCCATTACTTTGGAATTGTGATTTTTACTGTTCAATAAAATTATACGAAATGTTTGTATAACTGCTTTTGTTTAATATTAGAAGTTAGCTGTTGATTTGAAACAGTTGGTTTCGAGGTAAAATGTTAAAATACAACCAGCTGCTATTTTATCTCAAACGAAGGAGTGAAGTTGTTTCTTTGAATGTTCAATCACATTGTATCTAACATGGCTTGCCTGCATTTACTCATATGTATGTAGATCAGAATTACATTCCGTCTTTTAATACATTTACATAAATAATATGTGGTACGTTTAGATTTGCTCATATTAGTGGGGTTATGCGATTTTGCGGTTACTCATGCATAGCCCATTACGGTCGCGGGGAGGATCGGCGGATTCGTTCATGTGCGCCCTGCCCTAGGCATTCAATGCGTCCACTACTGCCAATTTGATAACCTTTGCGGTTATTTCCGAGGGCCACTGTTAGGGATGCCCCATTCTCCTCATGACCGCTCCGCTTACTTTTGTGTGTAGAATGAATTATATTGGTAGTTCGTGATTTTTTTACTTAATAGGAACCTAATTTCGGTAACCGGGTCACTGAATTTGTACGGAATGGCTGTTCTTATATGATTTTCTTTAAAAAATAAACCTTGCCTTCGTTTCTACAATAACCTGGAGGTGAAATAAATGGCGTAGTTGCTTCTAGTCTCCTACAAACAGTGAGGAGCAACTGGCAATACTATTATACGGTACCCATTTCTCGTGGGCGATATGATAGCAAACTTTGCACTTTAGTGAACTCTCGTACGTATATCTCGTTTACAAACTTGCTGCAGTAACGACACATTTACGTTCAATTTATACTTGGGCACTGAGTTCTATGAATGCTTTATTAAGGTAAAAATTATCATCATCATCATCGTCATCATCATCATCATTTCAGCCGAAAGACGTCTAAAGGGCATAGGGCTCCCCCAAGCGTCGTCAGTTCGCCACAACGACCGGTCCGTCTCGCTTCCATCGGATTCAAGCGACCCTCACCAGGTCATCGGTCCACCTTGTGGGAGGCCTTCAGACACTGCGCCTTCAACCATTTGGTCGCCACTCCAGAATCTTTCGTCCCCATTGACCATCTGTTCTGCGTGCAATGTGCCCTGCCCATTGCCACTTATGAAGGCCACTCGTCTATCGCCAACGTCAAGCATGGTTTAAAAGCTTGTTGCTGCATCGAAAGCAATCCAACGCGATATTTGATGAAGAGGCAACGCGAAAAAAGAGAGATAACGCCTGAAAACTCTGTTGGCATTCGGCGTAATTCTGTGATTTACTCGAATATTTCACAAAACTTGTTCCAGGAAATACGTGTTTTTTTTAAAACCCTTAAAAGTTTTTGGGAAAAAGTGTCGTCATTCGGAATCTGGAATAAATATGCAAGGCTTCTATAGATGTACTTTTTATATTATATATTTATTTAAGATATGAGTACATTATAGACACATATATGCTGTTTGATATATCTGTGATTATAGAGGGCCAATGTTCACGTAAAATACCAGATTTTCAGAGGAAGTATAACCAAAAATCTGGAGAAAGATGTGTAATAACATCATAATCACGTAAGAGCGGTTGTATAAAAATGTACCTCGGGTTGGCCGCTCTAAGTTGGGCGATTAAGGTAAAAATAGAACCGATTATTTCACGAAGTGTAGGCGTATAACAAGACACTTCTACAGACCACATCGTGTATCCGTATATTCACCCGAGGTTTCAATTGGATTTCAAAGCGATTCAAAAGTGCAAAAAACAAATGCAGACCGCTACAAATGGGAAACGGAGCAGCGCTGGTATAACTTGAATTGTCTTTTAGAAATGAAAAGGTCCTGCTCTTTTATGGTAGAAATCTTGTCTCGCTTATTTTACTTTGAGTGAGAATTATCAAGATAAGTAGTATGAAGATAGGGCTGCGGGAATGTTCGAAAGTGTTGCCGTGGCCCTGGAACGCCAAGAGCAACCGAAGAAACACAGGGTTTTAGTCTGTAAAAGTCTGACACGCCCTCTCGCCCCAATCAGAGTGGGAGAAGTAATTTGATGATTTCTTATTTCAAGAAATAAAGTATGCTGGTAGATTTATCCAAACCAGCCATAAAAAAACAAGCTTATGGATTTTTAGTAGAGATAGTAAAACTAAGCCAACAAACGTTGTCCTGAGTTCATCCAATAATCTCATGGATTTATGTTTATTTCCCGATTTTCCAGGGAACCTTTCTAACTGCGACTTTCAGACTGCGATTCTACCTGATGGTAAGCAGTGATGCAATCGTTGATGGTGAGGCGCACTAGTTTATTAAGAGCCTAAGCCTTAAAGACACCTAAATTATAATCGGACGGAAAGACTGCAGCAAGCAAATTGTTTCAGTCCTTCGATGTCCGCGGTATAAACAACGCAGCGTGGAATAATTGTGTCGATTCTTTTGACTAATAATAATCGGTTGGTAGTGTTAGTGCAGTGTTTGACGTCGAATCATGTCACACAGCCCCCCTAGCCAAGTTACAATCGTTTCGTTCGCACCGAACGCCTCGAGTAGGCCACGCCTCCGATTCCTTTGTTCTGACCACGTGACTGAGCGTTGAGATGACGTCAGAACAAAGGAATCGGAGGCGTGGCCTACTCGAGGCGTTCGGCGCGGACGATACGATTGTAACTTGGCTAGGGGCGCTGGGCAAACTAGCTGCTCCACTTGAACAGATTGGAACCACAAGAGATCTTGCAGGGTGTGGCCTCCACCGGACTGGTCGTTCTGTCGAGAATGTCGACGCTGTGGCTGCCCATGTCGTTGAGACCGAAAAATCACCAGACTGACCCTACAGTGAATTTTAGTGAAAGACTTCGACTTCTTACTGCTGGTATTTTTTTTTTAATAAGTACAGTGACAGACTACAGATTAAGACAATCAGCACAGTTAAAAACAATATACAGTACATAAATCTGAAGTCCAATTAGTACTGTACACAACACTCAAAGTTTAATATTAAATTGTATTGGAGAAGAGGGGCTTGGTGAACACGTGGTTTCAACAAGACGGTGCAACCGCATACACAGCACGAGCTGCGAGCTGGTCGCGTAATCTCCCTTTTTGGCGATTTGGCATGGCCAGCAAGATTGTCCGATTTAACCATCCCAGACTTCTTTCTTTGAGGCTACTTGAAGTTGCGGGTTTATGGCAACAAGCCTCACACAATCGCCGCCCTTAAAGAGATTATTCGACAGGAATGCGAACAGCTATCACCGGAAATCTCGATAAAACGGGCACAAATGTG
Organism: Mythimna impura; assembly: GCA_905147345.3. NCBI lineage: Eukaryota > Metazoa > Arthropoda > Insecta > Lepidoptera > Noctuidae > Mythimna > Mythimna impura. Next base: position 16,911,761 of record LR990356.1, on the reverse strand, counting down.
TATCGACACTGGTGGCAGCCACTTGACGGATATCATCTTTTTCACTTAACAGAAAAAAAATTAAAGGACCTAATAAAGATTTCCATCTCTAAAAATATTTTTTTTTTATTCAGTAAAAAAGTTATACAAAAACAAAATTGGATGATTAATTTTGCGCCACCTTGTATTATACCTATTAGTCTATTACTAAATAGTGAAATTATATATAGCATTATTCTTAATCAATGATACTATTTAATACCGTTACCCAGAAGTAGGATATAACGGGCAAGCAAAAACAATTTTAATAATAATTACTCTGCATGAGTATGTATGTACCTTAACAAAAAATATTAAAAGAAAAACCAGGTACGCAAGCACTCGATGCCATTAGTCTTTTTCATCATGAAGTCACTATACCTTTAACAAACTAAAGAAGAGACACAACGTAATAAACAAAGACATAATAAACCTAACGCTGAGCAGAATTTATTTTTTGTTTCTCCTCCCACGGGAGATAAAAAAAAAAATATTTGTCTCCCAAGTCGGTAATTTATCACATAGGCTTATCAAAGCTTTGAATAAGCGTCATGGATGTGACAACAATAGACCTGCTTGCTGTAGCGTCAAACACCAGATCCTCCACAAAGGTGAAAATTAGTAGACGTCGTCTACAGTACCCGCTTTATGATCCGCTTGAATCTATGCTCTAATCACATAGACAATCCCGTGTATTGAAGTGCTTTATTGACAATAGATAACGCTGCACCTTTGTGTAACACCTTTTATTCTCACATGGCCAACACGATCCTTGTTCAAAATTGTAATTCAGACCCTCTTGTTTGTTTTTTAGGATTCCGTACCCAAACGGTAAAAACGGGACCTCTATTGCTATCACTCCGCTATCCGTCTGTCTGTCAACAGGCTGTATCTCATGAACCGTGATAGCTATGCAGTTGAAATTTTCACAGATTGTGTATTTCTGTTGCCGCTATAACAAAAAATACTAAAAATAGATTAAAATTAAGGGGGGCTCCTATACAACAAACGTGTTTTTTCCTTTTTGTTATTAATTTATGATACGGACGATACCTAATATATAACCCTTCGTGTCCGACTCGCACGTGGCCGGTTTTTCTAATGTCATTTAGTGATAGCAATCAAGCACTCACAATAAATGAATCCAGTTTATGTTAACTCACAAAACCATCAACAAGACCCCGAGGTTTTGTTCAAACTTGTTCAATGAATCAAAACGCCCTTCCATCAATCTTTGGAAGTCTAACTGAAATTAAACTTTGAACTTTAATCACGTAACAATATTCTGTGATCAAAAGTCTACTAATGAAATGCAAACGTCCGTTGCTCGAGTATCAGAAACGTGACTTGCATTTCAGCCAACTAACGTCTCAAAAGCCGATAACGCGACGGCCGTTCCGAAAAAAGTATCCAATCCAGTCGTGCGAGGCAAGAATAATTGAATTAAAACAAAAGAGGAACAAGCGAGCCGCATTTATTTAACACTAGGGAGTGAATCCAGTGGCGAATACAAGTGTAGCAAACGGTTCGCGACAAAAACGGGACACAACAAGAGCTTTAGTTAATGTGAATCATATTTCATTTCGCAGGAGGACGGGATTTCCGAGACCTCCCAACACCGAGACATTATATTTTCCATTGTAGGTCTACCTACACTGCATTAAAACGAATGATGTTAATGAAGATATTTTAAATGAAACGTTATTTATGCTCCATGTAATTTAGCGACGTCGTCGTTCAAATGTTTCATTCACGTAGGTTTTTTTGCGTGGCGCGACGGTTTCTTCGGCGCGCGTTGATCACGTTTCAGTACTCACGTTTTTCTATGGAGATCATGCCTCGATGAGCACTAAGTTCAATAAATGCATATTCAATGGTCTCTCAACGAGCGATCCTTCGCCTAACAATGACGCCGGTATACAAATGATGTTTTTTCAATAGGTATGTAAAATTTTCGACGCTCAGAAGTGTTCTACGTTTTTCCTTTCTTTGTTCAAAGGAATAATCTTGAGAAAAATTTAGATTATTTCACAAATGAAATTGCTTGTACAACTTTAAATTACAGCAATTCTTTCAATTGAAAACATTTATAAAAGTAAGGGAACGCAACACGGGCAGCTGTATAATAGGCTCTCGGTGAGAAAAGTAATGTGAATAAGTTTTTCGCACCTGCTCACTCTTGATGTCTTTTTAGTGTTCCTTAGTGAAATGGCGAGAGCGACTTCAAGATATCAATCATTCGCTCAAGTAAAATACTATTATCTACTTTCATATCATGAAGTTCCAAATATGTAATAAAAATAGGTATTCTAGTAATTCTAGATACATTATTGTCAGACTTTATCCACAGACAACTCTATTCACATTTTTTTTTTAAATAATGCTTGTAAACTTTTTTTTCTTTTGACTTTGAATGCTAAGTTTTTTTTTTTTCTATTAAAGTACAGTTCGGGCAAAGAGTTTTCAAATTATAGATTTTAGTTGGCGTTGTCGAATAAATGATTAAATTACCCAGCTTAGAGTTATTTACACTGAATAGGTAATAGATAAAACAATATATTTTTCGAAAGGTCAAATCTAAAATTGATGATAAGTATAATGGACGTTACTTTTAGAATAGCTACGATTCTACTTTATCTGTAGCAGTGCCCTATATTGTTTGTAAAGGCGGTAGCATAATGGCGCGAAAGTATGACAGGTTATTTTGCGACAAATAGCCGTAGAACAGTTTTTAAAGTTTTTGACGGAATCGAATAATATTCGAATAAAGTTCAGTGGTTAATTTAATTAATCCTAAATTGATTCCTAGTGGTTACTGTAATGTAAAATTGGTGTAGTAGTAGTACAATATATGGAATCATTGAAACAGGTGCGATCTCGGTAAAATTGAGCTGTGAATTTTATTGTATGTACTACTGATTACCCCAGCGAAGTAGTTTGCCGAGAAAGTTGACTCGATACATTTGCTATCAAATACTAAAATACAGAAGAATGTGTTACATCCGCATTCTAATATACCTCAAAGTAACTGAAAAACTAAATGCTTTTTAAACAACGAAGCCTCAAAAAAAGTACAATTTATATGAAAACGCACTCCAAACTAAATAAAAACATATTCTTATATCATATCATGTTTTTTTTTCGTTATTTTTCAAGCCGGCCGTAATAATTCGCTCCAAATATTTTTTTAATTCACACAACGCGCTTGCCGTCTGCTTTTCAAAATGTTTTGTTATAAACATTTCCCTTGGGCTAGAATCTAAATAATTTAAAGCTTGTATAAGCATGTATAATCCAGCTACTTAGTGATCTTCAAAATGAACTGTCAGTCACTGGAGTATACAACCTAGCGCCTTCTGAATGTAAAAAGAAAATACAGGATGTAGGGTGGTTAAATTTTCGAATTATGAATTAAGAGTTATCATTGTATCAACTGAAAGACGTCCAGTGCTGGACATAGGCCTCCTCCAAGTTTCGCACAACGAACGGTCCTGCGCGTCCCGTATCCATCGGATTCCTGCGACCCTCACCAGGTCATCGGTCCAGCTTTTGGGAGGCCTTCTAACGCTGCGTCTTTTGGCCTCATCTACTATCTGTTCTACGAGTAATGTGCCCGGCCCATATAAGGTTAAAAATCACTAAAAGGTGTTTACTTTTTAGCGGATCCACGCGAGACACAATCGCTTTTTAATTGTGTCTCTAATTACGGCATACGAAAGGTCGTCAAATCATTTAAAAGTGTATAACATTGGTATTTAAAATTGAATATTATTATAAAGTGTAAAACTCTGTATTTCAACATCATAACCAGCTAACAATCATCATTTAAGAGCTTTATTCACAGCATCAATACCTACAAGTTTGCAGCTAAGTGTCTCATAAGATTTCTATACACCACACCAACAAAGAAATTGCAAGTCATTGACTAATTTTAGCAAAGCACTATCTATTAGCACACTTGAGAACTAGGGTGTCAGCTAGTCAACTATTTGATTGATCACGGCAGAGGCAAGTCGTTCATTGATCTAGTCCTTGCAATCACTAGAGAGACGTTCATTCTAACATTATACAGCTTAGTACGCTGGTAGTAGTAAATAATACTGAACATTTAGTTTACGTGTGAAAGTGAGGACGCCGTGGCGCTAGCCACTCCTCAAAGAGATTACTTACAACCGCGATTATGATGTGTCCAAGTTTGAACGCTCTGTGGTTTTGTTTTAAGAGTCATCCTATGTCTGCTGTCTATTACTAAATTGCAAAAACTAAAGAACATAAAAGAATACTAATATAAGAAAACATAAAGCCGTAGTACTAAGGTTCCTCGAGTTATGACTACTCCTAGCTCCTACTCCGCCATAACACACGTTAAATTATGGAAATAAAATTGTATTAAATGTGCTATTCTTATAACGCAATAAAATGCTGGGTAAGGATTCATTTTTATTACTTTTTACTATCAATCTTTTAGTATACAGTAGTTGCTTGTGAGTATGACGTATGTTAGGTAGGTATATGTTCGTAATGGGTTTGAATTCTGAGAATCACATCGTGTACACTTACTAATATATTCACGTGTTGCTCATGATATTAAAATATACCTACGCATATTTGTTATATTAATCTTATAATACGGCTAACAGCAAGGAAACCTTTGTGAAACCATTCCGTTCGGTATGAAGGGGGCTCGTTATTAATTTAATAATAGAAATCTTTCTAATTTTGCAACAGGAAAATGGCACACTTGGTAAGAATTGAGAATGAATTCAAACGTCTCAGCTGTTACGTAATAGGTATGGACTAGTAGGTAACCGAAATGTTTCTTTACTGCGCGTATTAGCACTGGCAGTATAGGTAGTCATCAATCTACTGCCAAGGCAGGTGACTGACCCCGCCGACCAGTAACAGAGCTGTAAGGCGGCGAATAAACGGAATAATTCGCATTGTTCTCACCGCATACATGTAGCTCAGAAATATAGTTCCCTAGCGACCGGCGATTTACCCTTTCCCCATAATAGTCTGTTATTTGGAAACTTCAACTTCACAATATGGACACACAAATCACTGCCACTACAAATCGTGTTCGGCAGAGGCGAAATCGTTTTGCGTGTGACGTTAATGGGATGGGAGCTATTCTTCACATCACGACTTTATTGGACGATATATCAGTAGTGAGTGTTCGACATCCAACCGGCGACAAAATACATAATGACTTTTACATTAACTCTACGCGCATTGGCAATTTTACTATTTGTAAAGCCCCTCTAGATTAGCCTCGGTGGAGTTTCTCTCAAACATTTACAAGCACCAGGCTACATGCACAAACTATTAAGAATAAGAAATAGGTCTCCACGTTTGTACTTACAATTAAATTGTGTACAATCTTACATCGCCACAAACATAATTTCAGCGTCTGCCGTCCTTACATTGAACTTTGTTCAACGTATTTTGAAACTTTATCCAAAGTCATGAACCTATTTTATTTTCAATACACTTAATCGAAAACCCGGTCTTATCCCTAGCGCTTTTAGGCACGCAATTTAGGTACTATTTTTCGCACTAGTGCGGAAAAGTGCGCGCGCTCGTCCCAGCCACAATTTATTACATTTTATCGTATCAGGCTGGGCGCTAAGTGACCTCCACGAGTCGCGCGTCAACCCCCAAGAATCGTGCGTCAATCCCCACTAGTCGTGCGTCAACCCCCTTTTATTTATATCTGCGTAAGTGTATTGAAAAACGTCGTTTGATACACGTGGAAATTTGTCACTGCAGCACTCGGCTTCATAACACCCTCGCCTATGGGTCGCGCGAATTCGGCCTCGGTCGTAATAACAAACTTTCCCCATGTATCAAAATGTATTATTTCTTTGTTTAAAGACTGTATTCTAGAAATATATGATCGAGGCGCGACGCTCGATACTTAACAGTGTTTCGTCAAAAGTGAAAACAAATCACAATTTCAACAAGAATGCTCTAGGATAGTCTGCATGTTTTGCATTTTGAAGGTCAGTATCAGGTTCTATGTTCATTAAAATATGGTTTGCGACCGCAACAAATATGGCTTTACTGAGTTATAACCATTAAAATCATCAATATAACCCTCTCCGTTCAGCTAACCCTGTTGAATGAGTTTTTCATTAAATAGCCATTTAATAGGGTTAAACTATTTGAGAGAATTTTAGTAGTATAAAGTATTGAATAAACTAGTTGTGGACTATTGAACGTCTACAATAAAGAAACTTTAGACATCTTAGCATTGGTAGAGTGCAACTGCACTTTTGATCCCTGACTGTACAGTAGTGGTACATAGGCGGACTTAATGCAACAAGGCATTCTCTACCAGTCAACCTTTGGGTTAAAAGACACAATACTGTGGCAGGTGTGCACAATAAATAAATAAATAATAGATATGTATTACAAATAGAATGAACTATCATTAAATTAAGTGACTTATAATAATAAAATACATAATATCCTAAATGCTAAAATTACAAACTCTTAAATAATATGATAAATATAGAATCATCAAAAAAATAAATAAATAATATATACTTTTTTTTGTTATCAAATCATATCTAGCATTCATCTTAATAGACAATCTTTAGACTTCCTTTCTCCACTTCCAAGGTAAAGAAAAACTGACATAGGAAACTCCACAGCCATTCACTAAACACTTCGAACGTTCACGATCTGTTAAGAGAAGAACGATAGCAATTTCCTTTGTTCACTGTATAATCAAAGACATGGCTTAAGTGACGCAGTTTGTCGTTACAACGAATAGCTATCATAAATTGTGATTACACTTGTTTTAGCACTTCTTAAGTGCGATTGTTTCTGCTTCCTGTACTGCAGCCATTAACCTGTTCACTAAATACATTAAATACAATCAGCTTCATATCATTACTCGCGGGATAATTGCAAACGCCTTAAGATTGTAAAATATTGTGAGAAATTGTAAACTATTTTTTTTTAAATAGGACATGGTTATGTTTGAAACTAATAAATTTGGATGTTATTTATCGTATACGAGATGAGTTTTTCACAATATATCGAGAAGTTATAATCTAACGAAGATTTATTACAATCATAAGGACTGCAATTTTCCGGTGACATATACAATTTTTGTTTTTTGCCTCTTTGATATACTCGTAATACTGTTTATCTTTTTGCTTTGTAACCCGATGGATGTGAGACGCACAGGACCGGTCACATCATCATCACCAGTGGACATATATCGGCTGAAATGATGATGATGATGATGATATTTTTACTTTTATCATATTTCCATTAACTAAGCCCTGCTACAGTAAACATTTACTAACAGTTTATTTTTCATATTCGTGCCCAATATGAAAATGTGTTATGCAAGTAATAATAATAACATAATAATAATAATTCATTTATTTGCCTGAAACATGGTGGTACAGATCTTATAATACAACAGGTACAAGGTTCTTCATACTCCGCCTTATATTCAGCATGCAAATTTTAATTCAACTAAATTTTGTTTCCTTTTAAAAAACAATAATTTAACTTATACAAACAATCCTATTTATAATATGTCAATTAGATAAATGCCAATAAATTAAATTAAATAACAAAAACATTAAATTAAAATAAAATGTCAATAAAATAAATTACAAATGTCAAATGAAAAAAAAATGTCAATAAATTAAATTACAAATGTCAAACAAGAAAAATTAAAATAAAATGAAATGTTAAAATAAAATGTGTATGGCCCTTTATGGGGCGCCGGTATGGGCACCGTCGCTTCGAAAGCGACCGGCGGCCAAGCTGAACGCAAGTCAGAGGGTCATGGCCATCCGGATGGTGCGGGGATACCGCACGATTTCCCGCGAAGCAGCGAGCCTCCTTGCTAGCCAACCACCGTGGGATTTGGAGGCAAAAGACCTTGCGCGCATGCACGATCTGCGCATGGAGATGCAACGCCGGGGTGAAACTCCGCTGCCACGCCAAGTCGCGGCATGGCGAAAAGACTTCCGGCGGGATCTCATGGTGGAATGGCGACAGCGACTGTCGCAACCCAGTGCTGGGCACGCCATAATTATGGCGATAAGTCCCCTCTTTGAGGAGTGGCTGGAAAGGCCTCACGGCGTCCTTACCTACCGCATGACGCAGGTCCTCACCGGACATGGTAAGTTCGGGAGGTTCCTGCACCGGATTCGTGCAGAAGAGACGCCCGGGTGCCACCATTGTGTGGACCGCCCGGAGGACACGGTGGAGCATACGGTAGAGGTGTGCCCTGCTTGGGCAGAGCACCGCCGTGTCCTCGTGGGGGCGATCGGCGGCAGCGATCTCTCGCGTCGGGCCTTGGTACAGGCCATGGTCCGGAGTGAGGAGGAGTGGCAGGCGGTTGCCTCCTTCTGCGAAGCAGTAATGCTAGCAAAGGAAGCGGCCGATCGCGTGAGGCAACGGTCCTCACGCCCCAACCGCCGCCGGGATTCCGATCCCGATTTCCGGCCACCGTAGGCGCGGGCTTGCGGACGGCGAGCAATGGGTGGCTCGCCGTCCGATCGTCCGGTAACTGTCCGGACCGAGCCCAAGTCGTCGACGGCGCGTAGTGTTCCACGCGCGCCTCAGGGAGATGTCAGCAACCGTAGGGGCCCAGCAGGGTCGAGGCCTACTGGGGCCATGGGTGATGCGAAAGTGATCCCCGGGGCCCTGGAAAAATGGCAAAGAAGGAACAGGAGTGGGTTTTTAGTCAGTAAAAGTCTGACACTATCTCTCGCTCCGCCCAAGAGCGCGGGATGTCATTAGATGATTATCCCACCCGAAAAAAAAAAAAAAAAAAAAAAAAAAAGTGTCAAAACAAGTGACAACTGCTTTACTCAAAAAGAGTTTCTTTGGTATTGCTCCAAACATTTATAATAAAATTCTTGATAGCATTAAGAATGAAAACTTGCACAACTTTAAAAGAAGATTAAAGAATTTGTAATAGAAAAATACTATTATTCAATTACCAAATATTTGAAGGACACGTTGTAACAAAACTTCTGACATTTCATAAGTACTTAACAACTATTGATTTTCTATATTGACATTTAATTTTACATTTTGACATTTAATTTTAAGCTAAGACATCATTCAAATTCTTTAATATTCTTTATATAAGTGCTGACAATTTTTCATTTCAATACAATAACTGCGGACATTTTTTATTTCTATTGTTTTATTTTGTCTTACCACACATAATTTATCTAATTATCTAATCGACAATGTTCAGTATAGTTGCAAATTATTAATGCGTGAAATGATCTAAATTATTTAATTCTTGGGGTTGAAACGCTTGGATCATGGGGTCCGAGTGCGCGTCTCCTTTTCAAGCAAACTTCACGCCGTCTGATCGACACTTTGCGTGACCAGAGGGCTGGCTCGTTCTTCGCCCAAAGAATTAGCATTGCCATTCAACGTGGCAATGCTGCCAGCCTGCTGAGTACATTTCCGGATGAGAGCGATGTGGAGGAGTACTTCGACGCCTGAGTGACTGAGTGTAATAGGTGTTTTTGTATTAGATGTACATAGTTAGGTTTAGTATAATAGTATTTATAGTTAATATTAAATATCCCAACTTAAAAGAAATTTAATTCTTTATTTGTGGTTCATAAATCTGTATTAATTTCTGGTTTTATTTATATTGCATGTATTACTACTTTGTATGCCCTAGAGGCAAAACATAGCGCCCTCAATGTATTAAATAAGAACTTATAATGTACTTATGTTTTACAATGAATAAATGAATCTTGAATCTATATAACGTAGTAATCAGTGAAAAATGTTGTGGATAGTATCTATATTTGTTAAGTTTAATGTTTAGACAAAACTGTTTATCCCTAATACACTTTAATTTTTTAAGGTGGGAAATTATCTAACGATTTCTCCCGCTATATAATAATAATAATCATCATTTTATTTTCAGGCATCAGAGGCCCATAGACAAAATACATACAATAATCTTAAACAATAATAAACAATATATACATATTATAAAACAAAACTTATTTAACTATTATTAAACACGTAATCTAGTCGGCGTCGTGTTGCGCTGCGTGGTATCGCATAACCGTCCTCGGAAACGTCGGTATACGACACCTTTCGGCCAGAAGTCCTCTTTTAAGAGTGTTTGTAGCTGTTGGGTTGGAACTCGTACCACGAAAGACTTGAAGTTGACGTCATGGCGCGTTTCCAACCTTACGACCCTCAGAGTCCAGTTGGTCTTAACCTTAAAATACTCCACGACTTCCTCAACCTTATATATATATAAGCTGTATGGCTGAGCAGGAGGGCGTGTCAGACTTTTACTGACTAAAACCACACCTATATAGAATTCAACCCATGACCCCAGATGCCTAATACACTACTGTTTGTTTTTTCAAAATACAATAAATAATTAAACATCCCATAGTAGTGTAGTTAACTCAATAAAAAGCAGCCTATATGTTGGATTTGAATGAAATTTGATACAGAATAGCCAGAACACATTCGGTATTAAAATTCATGTAGATTTCATTCGAATCCGTTCAACAGATACGGTCCAATTGAGTAACAAACATGCATTCAAACTAGCTGGATAATAATATTAGTGGGTATGTAATTGTATTTGCAATGCAGTGAGAGAAAATGTCCAGTTGATGTTCCACTATATTTGAGATTGAATTTTCCAAAAGGCATTTCAGATTTGCATATTAGACCCATGTAACCACGTGAGCTTAGCTTTAGCAAAGGACCGGATTCCGCCCTTACGCAGGGTTTAACCATGGTTTTAGGTGTTCAAACTTAGTTAGGTTAACTGTTGTAATCAACACACATCCGAGTGGATTCGCTCGGCTAGGAAGTCATGCAAACAATTACGAAACAAAGGACTTTACTTAGCACACAGTGTAGTCAAGTAACTTATCTTATTTTTAGGGTTCCGTACCTCAAAAGGAAAAAAACTTAACCCTTAGAGGATCACTTTGTTGTCCGTCTATCTGTCTGTCTGTCGGTCTGTCTGTCTATATATCAAGACCCTTTATCTCGGGAACGCATGGGTATGGAGTATGGAGTTGAAATTAAAACCATATACTCAGATCTGTTTTGCTATAAAAGTTTTCTCGACTTTTCGCTTCACTCGCCAGCACCACCAATGCTGAACCGTTTGGCTATCGCCGCATAATAAATGATTCCAGGGATGCCCACTCCGTTTCGGTAAAAACTGCCTCAAATACCTTCACGAAATAAACTGTTAATGCGATCTCGATACAGCAATTTCAATTTAATGAAACTTTAATTTAATTAGTTGGGATCGCTTTATAGTTGATCGTTTACGTTCCTGTCATTACTTTGTAGGCTCATCGGATTAAACATAAGGTAAACTAGCGTTAATTTACGCATTTTAAATAAATTCAGTATGTGATAAACAAAGATTTTATGGATGATAGCTGCCTGCTTGTGCCAGCGGCTGTACCACGTGATAAAAAGATATCTTATGTTTTCTTCCAGGACATACTCTACCCGTGTACCAAAGTTTCATCGTAATCGGTTCAGCCGTCAGCCGAGTGTAAAGAAGTTACACACATATACATACAAACTTTCGCCTTCATAATATTAGTGTGATGTGATAGTGTGCGCCTTAGCCAGATGTCAGTACAATAACCGGGGCTCCGTAGGGCCCATGCCTGCTAAGTCAGGGATTGTTCGAAAGAAAACCTTTGAGCTCTAAGGCCACGGTAACGGCTGTGGAAAGTAAAGGGCAACTGAAGGAATACAGGTAGGTTTTAGTCAATAAGAGTCTGATTCTGACTCTTTTTCGCCCCACCTAGTGCAGGAAAAGTTAATTGATGATTTTTTTCACGCAAAAAAAAAATTTTGGCTGATGAATAAAAGTCATTACCAAATAGTCCTATATAAAAATAAACTCTAATACAGCAGTGATTTAAGCCGTCGAAAAAATAAAAACTGGTTATTTTTCATTATCTATCTCATAATAAAAAGTTGAAAGTCCACAAAGCAATCAGAAAAACATACTGGTAGAGTCGTTTTTTCGATTCGCACCATTTCATTTTATTAATTACCAAATTCACATAATATTAATAAATTTTTATATCGGTAGTGGACAGATTTATGATGTTGTCGGAATTTAATTTACTTTAAAGCAATTAGTTAAATAGCGTTTTTCAATCCGACTCGCCTACATGTAATACGGCGGATTGTACTATTTGGCTAAGACATCTACAAGGATAACAAAATGCCTATACCGAATCAATATAGCATTTTTTGAAACGGGTTACTTTGCTATGTCATATCTTCGGACTGACTTGAAATAACAATTTCAAATAAACTTTATATTAAAGGTACGTTTTTTTTTAAAAAATTGAATGATTTCATAGGTAAAACCTACTACATTGGTGCTGTTCGAGAAATGAGAGTGTACCAGAGTGAGCTAAAGTAATTTAATTTGTAATTTATTTTGTTGACATGTCATTTATTAATAATTGTAATTATTTATTTTTCTTGCTTTTTTTATATAGCCTCTTTTTTATAATGTGAATGTGAGAACACTGTAGACTCCGTGAATTCTTAGGTTACTTCCTATAACGACCCACTATTTTTTTTAATATGATTATTTTATTGTGCTTTTAAGTACAATATTGGCTGGTCTACACTGTTCTTTCAAAAAATACAAATAAATACAAATATGTTTATTGTTCCAAAAGGTATTACATAAAATTTTACAGATCTCTGGACTCCACACTATGATTCCCTGTGTCGTGGATACCAGTCTCTTCCACCTTATCAAATAAAATAAAACTACAACAGAGAAAACTACCATTAAAACAAAAAACATTAAAAAAAAAGTAAAAATAAAAAGAATTAGTTACACATGTCATGGTTTTATGTATGTGAGTGTGAGAGTGAGGAGTGAGTGTGTGTGTGTGAGAGTGGGGGATGTGTGAGTGAGTGGGAGGAGTGTGAGTGTGTCAGTTCATAATGTCTATTAATACTGTAATATTAAAATATTGTAAAAAACACTTTTTTAAAAGAGTAACCATGTAGTTTTTTGCCGGTTCTTCTCCATAGGAAACGACCAATTTGAAACCGTGCACTAGCGTCTGACGTTTTATAAGAGCCCATGTAGGCCTATGTGAAATAAAAACTTTAGACTTTGACTTTGACTAAGCTGTACACATCTGCATACATCTTTTCAGCATACTGGCGTGACATACGATCTCAGCGATCGCGGGTCATTTGCTGTTAATTATCGAGATCCATTGTGTATATCCGAAGATCTTCATCAGATCCATATATATTGTATACTAAAACCTTTCCTGAAAAATATGCATTTAAAAACCCTATCAGAGTAGGATCAGTTATTAATGAGAAAATTGCGGACACACAAACAAATATACTAACATAAATACAGATCGAATACAGAACGTTTTCTTCGAAGTCGGTTAAAAATCAGCTCAAGTAGTCAAACAATTTAAAACAAAAAGAGCCAACCACCGCACGTATCCGAATAGGTGGCTCGTGAAATTCAGGTAATTCTAAACTAGCCATGAACCGCGGAACGTTGTGCAAAAGTTATCCGGCCCGGTTGCACGGACGATTTAGTCGCGGTTTTATGATAAAATTATTCTTCAGTCCGATGCGCCACGGGTTATCAAGTACACTACTTACTATGTACATTTTATTAGCGGTTTATTGAGGGGTTTTTTTTTCATGTCGTTTCAGGACTTTTAGTTGTTGCTTTCGAGACATAGTTATTGTTGCTATTTTTTAGTGTTTTTTTCTTCTACTTTTATTTTTTATTACTAGTATCTGTCAGCGGCTTCACCCGCGTCTAAGTAGGTTTCTCCATACAAACTTTGAAACCCCGTTTCATCTCATTAGGGAGTGAATTTTGGAAAATCCTTTTTTAATGCTCGCCTACGTCATAAGTCCGCACACACCACTCATAGTGTGTTGCCCCCCTCTACTTGACAACGTCATCGCTGTCGCGTGATGTCATCGTCTTCTCAGCTGTCAAAACCTCTAAGACTTGACAGCGTCATCACGGTCGCGTGATGTCATCGCCTTCTCAGCTGTCAAATCCCCTAAAAATATAATATTATTCAGTATTAAAAATATACTACACAAGTAAAGTCTGCTGCAAAAGTGCATAGGAAGTACAGAAATAAAATCGTGTGAAGCGAGAAATGACGCCATCTAGTGTAAAACCTGATTGAAATGTTGCTATCGACAAAATTACATTATACTGTTAATAGATGGCGCCGCTGTGCTTCAAATGATTAATGCTTATTTTTGTACTTTCTTTTTGTTTCTTCAAACATTGAAATAATTTATAATTTCTTTTAAAGAGATGAAGATATTAAAATTGAATAAGTATCAATTTATAAATATTTGATTATCTATGTGTTAGTTTTCAAACTTGAGAGGGTAGGTTGAATATGGATTTACTTATAAAAAATAACTAGTAGGTAGTATAAATAATACTTAGACCAAAGAGTTATGACTAAGCTCAATTGGTCGTTCGCTAAGTTAATTTCGATTATATCGTTCCAGCGCCTTTCGTTCAATTTTATTTTTAACCAGGTGTATTGTCTACTTATTTTACGAAAATGAGTAAATATGCATTGTTATATAGATTTAGTAAAAAGAACTCAAATAATTGCTATGCATAATCAAGGTAAAAACTTGTCAGAAGTAACCAGAGAGACCGGTGTAAACGTAAGTAGTTTTTTTTAACGCTTTTAAACAAAAAACTCCTATATAATAATCATTATTGGATATTATATATTTCTGTTTTATTGTTGCAGAGAAAAACAGTTGTTCTATGGATATGATGATTTGAAGAAGAGGGTTCTTTGAAACACCATCAAAGAGCTGGCAGACTGAAACTAATAAACATGTTGCAGCATCAAACCATGATAAGGGAGTACGAAGAAAACGGACGTCGGTCGACGAACCACTATGCTATATATATACTTATTTTCTGTATTAACTGGAGACCTTGTTATGTGTGTTTAATTTAATATCCGTATTTAAAACAACTTAAAAAAGTTATGAACACTTGATGTGTTGTTGTGCAATTTTATAGTTTTTAGCCTACATTTTTAATCCTTTTGACCTTTGTGATAAAATTATCTGGTATTTTGTTTGTTTTTGTTAAGGTTACATAAGCTTCAAACCTCTTTCCAATTTTGGAAACGAATACTTAAGCTATGGCCTCAATAAGAAATTATATATAATATTATAATCTTATTCGGTGATTGTTAAATTTGATTAAGAAATTGTAAGAAATAAACATATTATTTTTTAATAGTGCCTTTTGTCAACTGTTTACCTGATTTTTTTTCATTTTGCTGAGTACTACCCACTTGAATATTATATTACAAATAAATATCCACTTGTTAGCTTTGATTTAATGTTCCTTCCAACTTCTTTTGTTACTTACAAAAAGACTTACAAAAAAACTTACAAAAAGTGTGAGTACTACGTGAGATTTGAACTCATGGCTCATTGATTTACGCATTTATCTGCACATGCTAAACCGCTAGGTCAACATGACTCTAATTTGAACGATGAAATTATGAACTACAATCAGTTGTTGACGACAATGATGACGCATGTGTCTATTATTTGTTAAACTAAAAGTCAAGTTTATAATTTGTGAGATTGCCTTTGCTCGCCACTCAGCTGTGAAGAAACCAACGCCATCTAGTTTAATTTTCGAAAACTTGAACTCTAACGTGCAAGGGAAAATAGGCGTTAAGGTATCTAAGCACTTTTGATGGGTGACTGTACATAAATAATCTCAAAGTAACCAAAACTTAAATTCTGGGCTTAGCTCGCCAAGCTATTCTTTTGTTTATTTTTTATATTTATTTTTTGTGAGCAATAAAAAATGAGAATAAAAACAAAATAATAAGCTCTAAAAAGTAATTTATATAAAAAGGCAAAAACTAGACCAGCCCATCCCTTACTGTCCTCCCCTCAACGACTCCCTAAGCCGAGGTCCATATCCCGCAGGGGGTGTCCTTAGCGTGTAGTCGCGATATGTTTTAGGTTTTTTTTTATAAGTCCTGGCTTTAATCTTATTAAGTTCACCACCACGTGGCTTGTGGACGGCGAGCAATGGCTAGCTCGCCGTCCGAGCGTCCAGCAGTCAATGGTGCGTAGTGTTCCATGTGCGCCTCAAGGAGATGTCAGCAAAACCGTAGGGGCCCAGCAGGTCTGAAGCCTACTGGGGCCATTTGTTTGCTTCTGAAAGGGAACCCCGGGGTTCTGGAACGCAAGAAGGAACACAGGAGTGAGTCTTAGTCAGTAAAAGTCTGACACGCCCTCTCACTCCACCCACCCTAGAGTGGGAGAAGTCATTGGATGATTTCCCACCTGAAAAAAGGCCAGTTCTTTCACAAAAGGAACAACATCCTCGTCAATTCATCTACCTACTCGCATAGGTAATCTTCTAATATATAAAATTCTCGTGTCACGGTGTTCGAACTTGAACTCCTCCGAAACGGCTCGACCGATTCTCATGAAATTTTGTGAGCATATTGAGTAGGTCTGAGAATCGGCCAACATCTATTTTTTTTTTTTTATTATTATTATTTTTTTTTATTTATATGGCAGAACAACGTTTGCCGGCTCAGCTAGTCTCTCTATATTCTTTTCATCACATAAACGTATGCTAACCTGTCCAACGCACTTAGTACTTATATTTTTTTTTGCCCTACGATAATACGAGAGTACAAAGAGGTAAACACACCAGACAATTGACTTTTATCTTTATTTTCAACCTGTTTATATTATTTGAAGTTTTTGTGCCTGCGGGCGATACATACACGAGTCATCTGCGAAAACACAGAATCGTTATCTAAAATTCACATTGAATTTTTTATCATACGAAATATAGGTACTATATAGTACACGTGTACTTACATAATTACGATAGTTTTCCAACCATTTTGCTTTCCAAGAAATTAAGCCTTTGATGTTTCCAACGTTAAGCCACAATTTGCGTCGCGGATTGTTCCTCAAATGTCTTGGAATGTTTGGATCGTAGGAAAATTATCCAATGACATCCCCCGCTCTTGGGCGGGCGAGAGATTGTGTCAGACTTTTACTGACTAAAACCCACTTCTGTTCCTTCGTTGCCTTTCATACCAGGGCTGAGTCTTCCTTTCAGAAACAGACCCTTGGCCCTAGTAGGCTTCGACTCTGCTGGGCCCCGATGGTTTGCTGACATCTCCTTGAGGCGCACGTGGAAGAATATTTGGATCTAGGATACGCCTAATCGATTTCCTCACGATGATTTCAGTTACCGTTTTGGGAGCATTGGTGATACATTACGTTACACAAAGTAAAGTATCTATCTGGATTGGAACTCAATACCTATTCGTAAGTTAAAAATGATAATATGGACAGTCCTCTGTGTAGAGCATGGAGCATCCATGGAATCAGATGAGACTATCGCACAATATGCTCTTTGAGTGCACAACAGCCAGCCAAATACGAACCCTGGGAACACGGAATTCGCTGATAAACGCTCTGAGTTAAGTGAAAGGACCAATATGTTTCTGGAGAGAGATGGGCTGGTTGGAATGAAGACCGCCATGGCCCACGTACAAAGATCCACCTGGGATTGCGGAAACCAGACCACAGAAGACAAAAAGACCTTTTCGTAATTCGCGGTTATTACCACTGGACCAAGTCTTTTCTATTTTTGATGCCATCAAGAAAATTTGAATTTTGATACATTATCTAATGTATTTGCAGTGTGATAAGGTAACGTCACATCGCTCCATCATCTGCCTACATTCAGGTAAACACATTACCATGATTTCAATTAGCGGAGTATGTACACAGTGCCCCTGCCCCGCTCTCCGCACCCCGCCTCACCTGCGGCGCTATTAATGAAGATGCCACGTATATCCCCGCACGTCGTCGCAGGGACGTCCCTTAGATATTTCTGGAATGATAAATGAGTGTCGCACGTGATGTAATGGTTCGGAACTCCCATGTGTCCGAAGTGAGGGACGGAACATATGTACACCGATATTGCAGCCCAACGAAGGCACGAAATGGGCCTTCTTTTTTTATTTGCACACATAATACCCCCGAGAATATTATTGTGTGCAGAAATGGTACGCTCCTTTGCAGATTTTTGCTCTACAGGTGTTATTGCGTGCTCAAATGCGACGGTTTTCCAAGAAAATGCATGGTAAGATCTCATATTTTTTCATTGAAAAATTCTGGCGTCGTTGCAAGCATAAGAAGTCGAATTTTTTAGTCAAACGGTTTAGTATTATTGTCAGCATGCCAGGATGTTTAGCCAATAACCGATAACCGCATACGAGTGTTCATATTATGCCAAACCGGCTGGTTCGGAGCCATCCAACTAGCCGAATGATTTGATGCAATTTATACACTCGAACTTGTGTTACATTTGGAAACAGTCATTTTTCAATCAGAGCTCCATTCATATTTGAACTGGAAATCTAGAACAGCGACCCAGAATAATGGAAATAATAATAATATCATTTATTTAATCAAGTAACTAGGACTCTTAATAACACATAACACCAGAAGTAACACCAACAAACGAACAACATTTAAATATTTTACATACACATTCATAATCGACGACTGCAGGTAACATGCAAGTCACAGAAGCGCCTCATTTTTGTTTTGGAACAACAAACAGTTACATTATGCGATATTAAAAACATGATAACATAAATATCTTAAATAATAATGTAACCCACAGCGCTGTTCACAGATTACCATTATAGAATAGACTTTAAAAAGGCTAGGATATAAGCTACATGCATGACAGTTATACACTTAATATAAATAAAATATTTATATATACACCACTAACTCTCAATTAGTACAAATACTCAAAGGGCTTATAAGAAAAGGTCTTGTTATTATTTAAGTAAAGTGTCAAAAAATAATATTCATAAACAGCAAAGTTATGAGCGTTTGTTTATATCCCAAAATGTCACTAAATTTATGGATATATTGTACAGGCTATTGATTATGAATGAATAAATGACGATCAAAATGGAAAAACACTGACCGTAGTATTTTCTAGTAGCAATTGTTATGAATGATTGATTTTATTATGAATTTACCAATTATGACAATTTTTTTATATAAGGACAGTCGATCCTGTTGGCTATCATCATCAGCACACTGTTGGGGCTGCCGCGCACCCTGCGCACCAGAGATGCGCTCCGCTTACGCATCGTCGCATAAAAGCAGTCGACGCTGGCGGCGGGAAACATGCCCGAGGCACTACAGTGTCGCGGCAGCCCCATCAGCGCCTTGAATGCGATATTATACTGGACACGGAGGGCTTCATATGCTTTTCGGGTGTGATTCACCCACAGGCGAAATGAAGTTTGTGAATAATCAATCAATGATTATGAGCCATTACAACTTAAACTACGTGTGTCACTTACCCAAATTGTCATTGTCGAAGTAACTTACCCAAGATAACGCAAGTCAAGACAATAATAACACTCACGCGAGCAGTTAACGATCAATTATCGCGAGTTCATGCGGCGTTCCGGGACATTTGATTACAGTGGTAATAAATAATATACTAGAGTGCATTACTTGCAATACTGCCCCCCTAGCCAAGTCACAAACGATAAACGTAAACTCTCAGTAGTCTTTAATAGATTTTCAACTTTATGTTATTAGATATAAAGTTGAAAATCTATTGATGATTACATAGTGTTTTCGTTCGTTCCGGTCGCTAACGCTCAGTAGTCTTTAATAGATTTTCAACTTTATGCTCTTAGGTATAAAGTTGAAAATCTATTGGAGATTACTAAGCGTTCACCTTTATCGTTTGCAACTTGGCTAGGGGGCCTGATGCCTTAACACGCACGTGCCTGTGCTTGCCATGGCCCGCTTTTATGCGCTATCGCGTGCTGCTCTTCAAGTGGATAGCCTGCCGTACTGCTATGACGCTGCAAAGTGCTAAGGAAACTGTTGTATTCAAACTAATTGCAATTGACGTAATTTTTTAAGAGTATCTACTTCATTTGTTTTTGTTGAGATAATATTTCTCTTTATGTATTTAAACATTGTAATACATACAAGAGCATGCAAAATATTATATCATTTGTGTCCAGTCATGTTAAGCCGTAAGTATCGACGTACATATATTTCTATAACATTGGGAAAAAACATGAAAAATACCATAGAATATTCACTAACAAAATTTATAATTTAGAAACTTTACAATTAGATGATAAAATATAATTTAAAAATTTAAAATAAGTCACAAACCACTATAATAAAAATAATAATCATTTTATTTTAGGTAAACAATACCCATATCATAAATACCCTATAGACTAACATACATAACTAAACAACGACGTAACTATGTGAAACAATTATAAAAATAATGCCAAAATTACAAGATGAATGTCAAAAATTACAGGATTTATGTCAAAGTTACAACCATAATTATTAGTGTCAAGAAAAATTATTCAGTTAAACTTTTTCGATTAAAAATTCAGAGACACTTAATCTTTAATCCATAGTGTTATATAGTTACAATTAATATTACGTTACATTATAACAAACATTACATGTACAATATTACATTTGGCAAACTACAAAGCAGTTTCCCGGTAGCGGGTTCTCGTGGATTTCGTAAGAAGTCATAAATAAGGATTTGAAGTAGGGACTACTTGGTTAAGTACATTAAGAGCAAAATTATTTCTTATGAATATTAAATAAGAAGATTAAGTTAGAGGATAACCCTATTCCAGTAATAAATCAAAGAACCAAAACCAAAATACCCGTTATTTTATTTTCTCTAAAGTCTCATCAACATTTATTATTATAAGTTCATCTATGTTGGGCTTAAGAAATACATGACTGTGTCACGAAAGTTTTGTTTTCGGACTTTTTATTGAGGTGGCCTCATGCCACCTGACCTGACTCGTTCTGCTCTTAGTGAAACGAGCAGTGTAAGAATTTTCCGGACTAAAACCCACCTGTCTTCCTTCAGTTGTTTTTTCGGGTTCCAGAGCTGCGGTGCTCTTTCAAAACCAGCAGGCATTTCTTTTGGAATCTGAGTTCTTAAGCTGTTGATCCCCGCAATAACGCCGGCGTTAACGCGCCATTGTCTTTCTATTGTGTCTCTAATTACGCTACTCAAAAAGTTAATAAGGGTTTGACAATCTTCTCCAAATAATCATTATTATCATCATTGCAGCCGAAAGACCGCTAAACACTGCTGGACATAGACCACCCCCAAGAGTCACCACAACGACTGATCCTATACGACTCGCATCCATCGGATCCCCACAACCATCACCAGGTCATCTGTCCACTTTATGCGAGGCATTTTAACGTTGCGGCTAACGGTATGCATTCGGCTCTCCAGAACCTTTCGGCCCCATCGACATCTGTTCTGCGGGCAATGTGTCCTGCCCACTGCCACTTAAGTTTGGCGATTCTTCGTGCTATATTGGTAACCCATGTAAGTATATCCATGTTGAATTTAGGAGAAGCATGACTAATTAGCTGTATTCTGAAAGATGTCCCATAACCACGCGAACGTAGTTGAGGTGTCGAACGCAAACCAACAAGAACCGCTGCGGTATAGCACCTGCAACTCCAAGCGTGAGTCTGCGTGCCGCTCAGCCGAATACTCCAGTGTAAATCTCCCGCCTGCATCACACCACAAGGGTAGAAGACATCGTGGAGTACGTGCGCCAAAAGACGAAGTACGCACTCAGGGTACAGCTTCTGGAGTCACAGCGTGACGTTAATTTCAAGGCGTTCGTGGTGCAAGTCCCGAACACTTTTCTGCCCCTCATGTGGAAGGAAGACATTTGGCCGCAGGGCGTGGTGTTCCGTCGCTTCTGCGGACAGGTGCCACAGAACAGCACGAAGTGAACTTAGTGCAATGTGAAGTGTTACTAACATAGTCCTAAGTGTTATTTACTAACGATAACTTGTATTTACTCCCTACATGTATGTAAGTCTGTAAGGTATGTATCTATGGGCCAAGATGACTGAAAATAAATCATCATCATCATTTCAGCCGAAAGACGTCTACTGTTGGACATAAGCCTCCCCCAAATGACCGGTCCTGTGCGAAAACATTTTTTTATTATTATTATTATAACTATCTTGAGTCCGTGGGACCTTTTTTGTTGGTCGAGTAAATCCTCCCGCTGTGGGTGACTAAAACCCACCTGTGTTCCTTCAGTTGCCTGACTTCTTCGAACAATGCTGCAGTCCTGGCAGGCGTTGGCCCCTGGTGAGCCCGGTCAATTACGCTTGTTTTGGGACCTGAGTTCTAATTATTGGTGTGCAAAGGAAGGATTCTTCTCTGAACACACGAATTAAGAAAGAAACAAATGAAGAATGAGATTAGCTAAGCAGCACAGCACTTATATCAGGTTTCTATCGGGCACATATCCAACTCCAGTCTACACCATAAAAGATCTTATAACGTGAAGGCATAATAACGTTTTGCACAGCATAATAAACGGATCCATAATCATACTCTGCACGCTTCCCAGTTATTAGAACAATAAGGCTTTAATTCACTTTATGTACCTACTTTCCTTTCCTTGTTGTTTTCGTTATGATGTTGAGAACTCAGTGCAATATATTAATCCCATGTGTATTAAGTTTTTTTTTTGGTGGGATATCATCCAATTAGTTCTCCCGTTTTAGGACGGAGCGAGAGGGCCGTCTTAGACTTTTACTGACTAAAACTTACTCCCAAATTCCTTGTTTGCCTTGCATTCTAGGACTCCGTGTTTTCCTTTCAGAAGCGAACCCATGTCCCCGGTAGGCTTCGGCCCTGCTGGGTCCCTACGATTTTGCTGACATCTTGAGGCGCGCGTGAAACACTACGCTCCGTCGATGACTCGGTCTCTGTCCGGATGGTTGTCGCATGGCCAGATGGTGGCATATGTATGGAATTGGCATTTGTATCCTGTTTGGGTGAATGAACCCATGAATCGACATTAGCAACACTCATATTCTAAGTCCTTTTAAAAGAAACCCCTTCCGCCACTCCACTTGACACAATTCTCTAATTTCGATAACTAACAAGCTTGAATTATGTACCAATTTGATTGCGAGAGGCTGAATCGAAGCTGAGTCGAGTGGAGGAAATTATTTAGAATAAGGGTTGTACATCAATCTGTCTACCAAACGTGAACAAATTTAATTTAAGTACTAAAATTCCTTTTTTATTTTGTTAGCAGGAGACAGAAGGCTCGTGTCTTGACACCTTTTTCCACCCCACGCTTTCGAATTGGAACCTTTGTCCAATGTATTTTCGTGTAAAGTTTAAGGAGGGACTAAAATGTCAAGTATTTTTGGAACTTCTTTTTCGAGAAATGTTATTTGCTGGCATTGGTCCTGCTCTTATAAATTACAAATTTTTAGTCAAAAAATTAAACTTTACATAGAAAGAGAGAAAAATTTATTTATGTGGCACAACACAAGACACACAAATACATAATAGTTATTGGTATAAATAAAAAAGAAGCAAAATCAAATAGTGTAATACATTACACATAGCTAGTTTTATCTTTGTGGTGCTTAACAAGCAATATCGCAATGTTTTATGAGTTTGGAAATGACCACCGTAAGCACTGCAGTAAATATTCGTTAGCCATATTGCAGAACAGTTTTCAGTAAACTTCATATCACAGGATTTATCAAAAGGGAAGTAATTAACTCCGATTTCACTTTATCTATTTTCTCAAAGCCAGTCAAAATACGACAGTCATACATATTTTTTTTAAAAAAAAAGCGTATCTACATAACACACAGGCAGATAATTACTTCCCTTCGGTTATTTACTGGGACCCTCGTCACACTGAGCGCTTGTTTTACACGTCATTCTTGTTTACTAATGAAAAAAGTGCTGGTGGAAAAATAAATTGCTTTTTATTGTACAACCGCAGTCAGCCGGCCGGTGCGTAAATCAGAGATTATAAAGGATTTTTTTGAAATACCGTACACTTTAAACCCACGTAAACATTTGTCACCGCCGTGATAACACACGTGGTCGACAATGATATTCGTGAACTATTCACTTGGAACATAAGTTAGGTTTTCGGTTTTATGACATTGGATTCTGTGTTAATAACTTAATTTGGAGAAAACTGATAAAACAACTGATGAAAACTGATAAAAAACTTATTTAGTTTTTATTTTAATCCAGAGGGAAAGTTGATGCAAATAAAATGGCCAAAACGGGTACACACTTTGTATTCTTTTTTTGCTTTGATAGCACACAATTACAATACCGACAATCAATACCAGTAGAAATTAATAAACATAGCTGAGCTTACTTCCATGAGATGTTGCTTTTTTCGGTAACTAAAATGGGCAGACTAAGACAGCACAGCGTGAGGTATTTTAAAAGTATTGGTAATCGTCAGTGTTGGCGCGTTTTGTCTAATCGTAGTCTATTTAAGTTGTCAGTACAAAAAATACATAAATTAATGTTGCTAATACAGAAAATAATCATAGTATATGTAACTAACAATAAACTAACTATCAGAAGAATTGCTAACACTAGTGTTTTTATAGTTGTGTGTAGTAGTCGTTGTTCAGATTTAGAAAGATGTGAAAACAAGACTGGATAATTAATGGAGCTGGCTGGAGCTGATCTCTGCCAGGGTTACGGGATGGTCCGAATTAGTCACCGTGGCCCTGGAACGCAGAGAGCAACTGAAGGAATAATATAAATAGTTTTAGTAAAAGTTTGGTTTTTTATAGGATGTATCCACCCTTACGTTGTTGAAATTTCTACGGTCCGGACTAAGCGTGTCGCCTCGTCGTTTATACCGCGTACAACGAAGGACTGGAGGAATTTGCCTGCTGCGGTCTTCCCGTCCGGGAAATAAAATTATAATTTAGGTGTCTTTAAGGCTAGAATGAATAGGCTCTTAATAAACTAGTACGCCTCACTATCAACGATTGCATCGCTGCTTACCATCAGGTGGGATCGCAATCAAGCACTAATTTATATCAATTAAAAAAAAAGTCTGACCGCTCCACCAAGAGCCTGGGAAGTTATTTGATGATATCAAAAAATAAAAAGCCCTTTATCGCATTCAATTCAAAATTTAATATGACCAATGATTTCGTCTTTTAACCTAAACTAGATTGATAATCTAATTTTAAAGCTGCCACATTGAAACCGACAGAATTGTGGAACGTGAATACAAAAATTTTATGAAAAATACACAATATCGTTTTTCATTCATCAATATACATAATAATACTTCCTTTTTATCGTGAAAATGCCTCGCCTGTGAAAAGGTTAACGCCTTATCATATTATCTTTAGCTTTCAAAAGCTTTTTTGTTTTGGTATTCTTGTACAAACCCTTTACCAAGATATCAAACGACAAAAACACGAACGTGTTTACGCGAACTTGAATGCTATTTATTATACAGACGAGAATGTGACAATCTTTTTGTAGACGCTATTTCTATTCTCATACTTAAAACTTTTTGTCGTGATACAGTAATATAAAGCAGAATACAATTATTCCTCGCATTATTGTAAAAGCTTTCACGTCGTATTATGAAAAGGAAAGTAGTGAAACAAGGTTGGAGGTACGTACCTGCTCCATTTTTGAGCCGCCTCACAAACAAATTAGACAAGAATAATCCACCGACTCTAGATTGTTTTATCTTTGTTCTACAAATCGAGGATTTATACTGCATTTTTAACTGACTCGCTTACTTGTTGAATATTTAATTTAAAAATATTCTGTCTATGCTATCAACTTTTTCTTTGACTGCAATCTTATTTTTGCAGACAAAATTGACAGCCATAAACATTTTATGTTTCGTTGAATGACATTTTTATAATAAGAAGTTGAAATGCTTGAACACGACTATTTGAATTGCATTTAAATATTTCAAAAGATCTTTCTTTGTTAACTTCTACACAAATTGAAATATTGTAAAAATTACAAATGAAATCTAGAGAAAAGAATAAAACGAAACATTTAATATTCAACTTACGAACTCGCAAACTTTAAAAATATGAAAAGTTGTGGAGTTTCTTCCGAAAATTAAAAAAAATATGACGTCCGAAAAGTTTTGTAGCAGAACGTAGCGGGCCGCCGAGAAGTTCTGAAACAAATTGGAATTCAACAAATTACTCAAATACCGAAAATAGTACCTTCAGTGTTGTACGTGACGGAATAATGACCGTCATTTACTTTCTGTAGGGTGAAAAAGCACACTTTTTTTGGTAGTTTTTCAAAAGCTTAGAAATATCATTTATAGACATCCATTATCGAAATGATTTGCTCAATTATTGTTTTATCGAATTCGTTCATTTTAAGCTGTTAATCCCCGCATTAACGCCGGCGTTCACACGCCATTGTCTTACTATTGTGTCTCTAATTACGCACTCAAAAGGTTAAGGATAACCTCCTAAATTATAATTATGCTGTTATAATATTGTGAGTGCACGAGTTATTTAGGGATAATAAAAATAATAACGGACGGAACAGACGTCGGAAACGGACGTCGGAAACGTCCGAGTTGACCGCCGCGAAATGTCGTGAAATTGTCGAGTATGCGGGAAGCGTATCATTGCTTGTGACGTCACTGCGTCAGTTGCCACGCGTGTAACCGCATGCGCTGCCCCCGTCCTGTTCGAATTTCAAACAGATCGGTAAAGAACACAATTTAAAAACATCTAGTGCAGGTAAGTAAGCACCTGCACTAAATGTTTTTAAATTGTGTTCTTTTTCTCTATGAACGTGTTGTGTTGTGTCCCATGAATGTCAGCTGCATTATAGCTTCTCATCATCATCTTCCTGCCCTTGTCCCGTGTTATTTTGGATTGGCGTAACACGTTTTTTTCTTCCATTCTGCCCTGTCACTCGTCATGCTATCACTAACTCCTTTTCTTTCATATAACTCTTCATACTTCGCCTTCCGTCCGATACCGTACTCGAAAGAAGTCGTGTTTTTAGTTAAAATTAAAAAAAAATATTAATTATCAAGTACGCGACTATATCTCGTAATTGTAAAGACAAAGTGCTTAAACCTGCTTAGACCAATATAATATTCGTGAGTCCGATCACCACAGCGGTTACCGCGTGAACTTGCCCCCGCTCGCAACACCTTCACCTCCGTGGGAGCAGCGCGGTGGTCATAATTGCTGTCCCGCTTACTCCGAGACCCTTCACTGACGTATGCTGATTGATAAGAAGTTACGGCGACTCGTCTTTTACTACGAGCTCATTAAGATTTTGAGTTTGTTACCGTGAGTAGAATCGATTTATTTTTTCGTCACCTCACCGTTCAAGATGCCTCGTGTACAGCGCTCGCCACCCGCCGCGCCGCAATCAGACACTTCAAATGTTAAAATGTCTCAATCTGTATCCGACTCGGACATTCCCCAAATGATTTCGAGCGACCCGCTTGACGATATACATATAACGACGCGTCCTGCTAGTAAGCGACCGCGGTTGAACCGCTCTACAGCCACCCCGGCGACTGAGCTCCAGGATTTTAAAAGGGAAATACGTGATATGCTAAAGAACTGGAGGACTGATCAAGAAGCTTATTTTAAAAAATTGTGCAATGATCAATGTTCTTCTCTGAACAAACTAGCAGCCGATTTAGTTGAGCTTAAACACCAAAACCTGGCGATTCAAAAATCAAACGCCGAAATTGAAAAAAGCATTTCCTTTATTAGTAAACAGTATGATGATATTTTGAAGCAAGTTGAGTCGCTGCAAAGAGAAAATCTAACGTACAAGAATAGTATTTTGATCATGGAAACCAAGATACAAGATCTACAGCGAGTATCCAGGCCCTCTTCTATTGAAATACGCAATGTTCCTTATGTGCAGAACGAAACAGTATCGGATCTCACTGCGATAGTCACCAAAGTGACCTCAAGTATTGATGTCCAGCTAAAAAGTACTGACTTGCGCGATTTATACCGCTTACCGGGTAAACCGGATACGATTAGGCCAATTGTGGTTGAACTCTCTAGCGTCCAAACAAAAAACCAAGTAATCACTGCAACCCGGAACTTTAATAAGATGCACAAAGAAGATGATCGCCTTAGTACTCGAAGCATTGGCTTAACAGGAGAACGGCGTCCAATTTTTATATCGGAACACCTCCCAGCCAGCTCTAGAAAACTTTTTTTTACTGCCAAGGAATTTGCGAAACTCAACAAGTACGACTTCTGTTGGAGTTCAAATGGCAACATCTTTTTAAGAAAAGTCACAGGAGACAAACAAATACTTGTCAGATCGGAGCAAACCTTACGAGATTTGGAACAGCAAGCCAACCAATGACTGATCTATGCTATGATGTATTTACCGCTGTCTAAGCCTTTCATAAACATCACTCACGCAATTCTAAGTCTAATTCTATTTTCTTTTAATATTTATTATACAATAGTAATCAAAGGAAATTACAAGTCCTTAAGTTTAATACTAACTACATGTTTTAGTCCTCATGTATACCTCCATTACACTAAACATTTTTTATTAAATATCGAAATAGGAAAAGTTTTTTGTATACACACACCCCTCATTTTAATCACCACTTTCGTAACCTGCCTAACGTACTCGAACAAGAACATAAATTGGGAATGCTATCTCATGTTTCTTAACTTTAAACCACACGCGCCCAGCAATTGTGGTTGTCTGTCGTATTTGTTGCATGGACGATCACAACTTCTCGACTTTAATTGTGTCACTTCACCAATTGCAAATCTTTACCATGCATCGCTGCATTTAAGCAACACTCTCTGGATTTACAACTATATAATCAATGGCGTCAATAAATGAAATTAACAGTGAGTTGGACAGTATCAATGTCTCATCGTCCTTTACCTGCACTCCGGATAAATGTGGTGATTATCTGAAATTCCCTCATGCACTAAATGTCTTGCATCTGAACATTAGAAGTCTAAACAAAAACTTCAATGAACTAATCTGTCTTCTCTCATCTATTAAATTAAAATGCGATGTATTAATATTATCAGAGTGTTGGCTGAAGAAGAATGCGGCAGTGCCAGCCATTCAGGGTTACACCTCATCCCAAACCATGAAACTTATTAATCAGAATGATGGAGTGGTGATATATGTCAAAGAAAGGCTGGATTTTTGCATTTTTGAACCAGAATTTTCTGACGCCAGCTGCCTTGTTTGCATAATCCAAAACAATGTAACTTTAATAGCTTTATATAGACCACCCTCACAAAAGAACATTGACAACTTCTTGGATAGCCTAGATAAATTGCTGGCTGACTGCAAACAATATAAAAACGTCTCGGTAATAGGAGATATCAATATAAATATAGCCCCTGGCAACACTGACCCTCGCTCCTCTCAATACCTAAATCTGGTAGCCTCACACGGTCTCCTCCCCGCCCATGTTCTCCCAACTCGCTTAAATAATTGCTTAGATCACGTTTTTCTTAAATCAATGTTTGATGCAACCACGTTAGTTGTGGAAACATCAATAACTGACCACTCCGCCGTTTTACTTAGCTTAGAAATTGATACCCCAAAACACCGTTCAAGCAAATGCACTACTCCTCGTCTCAACCTTTCTTGCGCTGTCAATGACATCGAGAGCTGCGATTTCTCAATCATTTTAAAACAAAGTGACCCTAACCTCGCTATGGATAGGCTTTATGAAATACTTATACCCATTTTAATAAGGAACACTGTATATAAAACTATCCCCTGTAAACGTAAAACTATTAAACCTTGGATTACTGCTGGTCTACTGAGATGCATACGCAACCGAGATAGTATGCACAAGAAAAGTAACTCTGAACCCAATAACGCAATTTTAAAACTGACATACTTACGCTACCGAAATTTTTGCAACAATTTATTAAAGAAACTGAAAACAACATATGAGAAAAAAGTTTATTTCGATGCCAAAAACAACCCAAAAAAAATGTGGGATGCGGTCCGTAATGTTTTGGATATAAATAAAGGTACTTCAGCCCCCGTTGACCTCCTAAAATTAGCTAGTGACCCAGTCGAGTCAGTCAATTCCATAAACATGTTCTTTGCGAATGTCGGTAAAAACCTGGCTAACAACATCCCACAAAACCTCAGCAACGCCCATTGTGCCCCTCCTTGTACAGTTTCGATGCCAAACTCAATAGGCTTACTGGAGACAGACGAGCAACAAGTCGATGCGATAATAAAAGACCTCCGAGTTGACAGTGCCTCTGGCTGGGATGACATCTCTCCTAAATTACTAAAATTAACCAGTCGCATATTAGTACCTCCTATAACGCACATTTGTAACCTCGCACTATCCACTGGCATTTTTCCAAAAGCCCTTAAAAAAGCCATCGTCCACCCGATCTACAAAGCTGGAGACAGAGGCAGTGTTAACAATTATCGCCCAATATCAGTACTTCCAGTAATTTCCAAAATACTGGAAAAAATTATTCACAAGAATCTCGCTAATTATCTGAATAAATATAAGATCATTGCAGAAAACCAGTACGGATTTAGAAAAGGACTATCGACGGAAGACGCCATTTTAACCCTGCTTAACTCTGTTGTCAACAATATCGACAGCAAATCCAAATGTATTGGCATATTCCTGGATTTGTCAAAGGCGTTCGACACAGTCTCTGTCCCTATCTTACTCAGAAAACTGGAACGAATCGGCATACGTGGTACGGCCTTCAAATTACTTCATAACTTTCTTTCCGAGCGAACCCAGTGTGTTAAAGTAGGCGAACACATTAGTGGTGAACAATTACTAGATTTTGGTGTGCCCCAAGGAAGTCTGCTCAGCCCTCTCCTCTTCCAAATCTATGTTAACGATCTCTGTCTACTCACCCTTCCTTCTACTCAAGTTATAGTATATGCTGACGACACTGTTTTGCTATCTAGTGGACCCGACTGGGTAACGGCAAGGGAGGCTGCTGAAAGGTCCCTAAGTCAGGTTATGAGCTGGCTGGGTAGCAACAGTTTAACTTTGAACGTCGCTAAAACTAATTTCATTACCTTTGGCTCCAATACATCTGCCCTTCCAGCTCACCTTTCACTACAAATGAAAGCCCACGTTTGTGACAGGAATATCCGTAATGAGTGCTGCTCATGCCAGTCAGTGACAAGAGCCTCGTCTGTCAAGTATCTCGGCCTTTACCTTGACTCCTGTCTTAGCTGGAAAACTCACATTGATTTCCTGTCTGCACGTACCAGAAAACTAATTTACCTTTTTAGAAAGCTGAGAACTTCTGCTCACAAAGACATCCTAAAAATGGTATACACAGCTCTATGTGAATCAATACTAAGCTACTGTATCACTGCGTGGGGAGGTGCTGCCAAAACAATTCTATTACAAGCGGAAAGAGCTCAGCGAGCGATTGTCAAAGTTCTCCTTAGTAAACCGTTTAGGTATCCAACTCAAAAATTGTATGCTGAATTTAAGGTGCTAACGGTCCGGCAAATGTACATGTTTCGAATAATGTCACGAACACATAAGAATACTCCTCCCAATAGAGATGTTTTCAGCCCTACGATCAGAAGAAGACCCAAACCTGTCTGTGCCAGAGTTTGTACCAATACGACCTTCGCACGTCGGCCATAACTGCTATTTAAGCGCACTAATCTACAACAAACTCCACAATAAACTGGACATACACAATTTAAACAAGTTCCAATGTAAGTCCAAAGTTAAAGAATTTCTGCTTACTCTCAATTATGATATGACGGAAGAATTTCTTAAACCCTAACCAGTTAGGCATTCACACACACACACAAGTACAATACACACGACACAAAAATTCCCCTTTCCTTCAGTTTAATTTTGGCATTTTTCCTCTACTGATTCCCAAAATGTACTAATTTAGTTTAATTTTTATTTTTTCTTATATGTTTTATCTTGTTTTTATCTTGTTTTTAAGTGCACATTACGTATCTAAACCTTGTCACTACAGAACGGACGGATGGATGACCCCTGTAACACAGGTTTACCTAGCGCAGGGGTCATTGATCATTTATCTTGTACCTCGCCAATTGTACCTTTAATTAAGTGTCACCTGTAATTGTGTACTTTTTGAAAATAAATTATTATTATTATTATTATACAATCCATCCATCTTTTCTTTGGTCTCCCTCTCCCTCTCTATCCATCCACATGTATGCTAATAACTCTTTTAGTAACATGCGTTTCATCCCTCCTCTTTACATGACCATACCAAGACAAATGATTCCCCTTCAACTTTTCAGTCACTGGCGCCACTTACAAACTTCCTCTAATATACTCATTTCTCACTTTAACTACTCTCGTCACACCACACATCCATCTCAATATTCTCATCTCCGCTACATGCAATCTTTTTTCATCAGTCTTTTTCACAGCCTAACATTCTGATCCATACAGTATGACAGGTCTTATCACGGATTTGTAGATTTTACCCTTCAACTTGAGGGTCATTCGTGGGTCACAAGTTCTTCCAGTGACCTGTCGCCATTTCATCCATCCTGAATTGATCCGATGTTTTACGTCTCGGTCTACTTCGCCATCTCCTTGGATAAGCGACCCGAGGTACTGAAAGTCGGAGCAGATCGGTATTGGCGTTCCAGCGAGAGCTAAGGGCACAGGACCGGAGAGACCGCCGAAATCGCAGAATAAGATCCAATCATTAGAACTAAATTTTGAAAAAAATATGACCAATCTGTAAGCATTTCCTTTAAGAGGAAAAAAAAAATTTGCAAGTCAGTTCATAAACGACGGAGTTCTGACAAATAAAAAAAAATAAAAAAAATTGATAACTTCTTCCTTTTTTTTGGAGTCGGTTAAAAAATGGCAATAAATAGAATCTTTTCCAAAATTTATAAAAATATAAAAAAAACAACGCGCTTTTTTCACTTAAAAAACCGTCGAAGAGTTGGGAGAGAGAGCTTGTTTATTACAGTGATGCGTTGCAGGAAAGTTGCTCCACCACGGACTTGAAGAAACTGTTTTATGTGAGGTTCAACGTTCTCAGCGTTTACGGTCTCCAGATTTTTCGACATTTGCAACGACGTGCCAGGTACTACTGGTGATAATATGACTACTATTAGTTATATTATATTTTATTGATATCCTCTAACTAATCTATATTGTCTAATAAACCAATATTGCCTATTATTGGGTAAAGGACGGCCATACGATATCGCGGTAGAACAAGGAGAAGATTTGATGACTTTTCTAAAACAATAAAATTAGTAGCATCATATGAATTTTTTTATAGATATGAATGCAAAGAAACTATATGTACCTATTTTTTAGGTGGGAAATCATCCAATGACTTCTCACGCTCTGGGGCGTCAGTCTATCAAACCCTCCCGCTAGGGAAGGCTTGTCAGACTTTTACTGACTAAGATCCACTCCTATGTTCCTTCTTTCCAAGCATGGTGATTATGGCAACCCCCCCCAAAAATGAAAAGACACTTGGGGGAGGCCTATATCCAACAGTAGACGTCTTTCGGCTGAAATGATGATGATGGTGATGATGTTCCTTCTTTGCCTTGCGTTCCAGGACCCCGGGTTTTCCTTTCAGAAGCGAGCCCATGGTCCCAGTAGGCTTCGACCCTGCTGGGCCCCTACGGTTTTAATGAGAATAACTCTCACAATTTTTTTTTCAAATAGGTAACCATTAAAAAAATAAGTCTCATTAATAATAAATTTTATCAAATACCCGGATATCCTATTTCCTACCAAACTAAACTGTTACCTTAACAGTAATTGAAGGACATAAACGACCGTTTATCCAACGACGCATACATAAATACGGTCCGAAATAGAGTTAGGTGGGAGCACAGCAGGACAATATCTAACATGTACTAACGCATCTCGTGTTGTAGGCCCGATTGTTTGAGCAGTCATGTCCGGGAGAAACACACGGCCATTTGTCATGCGACAACACCGCCACGGTACGTCTGAATGGCCACCAAGCCCTCTTGTTCTATTGTCTCACACATAATGACCGCCTCCGACCCGCTACGATTAGTATTTCTGAAACACACCAAATTAGGCAAAAGTTATGCTGACTGAACGGGTAAATCTACGTCGAAATATTATTTTTGGAAAAGGTTTTTGTATTTTAGAGCACAGAGAAATAGTTTTTAATTTTGCGGCACAAAAAAGGAATGGTTCGCATCGGTTCTGACGTAAAACTGTGGGATTTATCCTAAATAAATAACCACATACTAAAAAAAATACACATGCGGTGCTAAGTTCTTAAAATTGGTTTATGGGCTACGAAATGGCTACGAGAGTTTCGTAGCCCATAAACCAATTTTAAGAACTTAGCACCGCATGTGTATTTTTTTCATACGTAGCACGTCTGCTACGTCGTAGCAAACAATTCTAAACTCTTGAGTAAATCTGCAACGCGCATGAACATTATCACCCATAATTATTCCGAAAATACAACGTGATGCCAAGCGAAGCTGACCTCGTAAAACGTCGTCCAGTTAATGTATAGAGTGAACAATGTACGAGTATTCCCTAGAACACATACATTAGTTCTCTCTCCCAATACCGAAGCACTTAACTTGTATGTAGCCGTAGAGTAGAGAAAGTGTAACCTACGTTCCGAGCGGATTCAGCGATATTTATGACCCTAGAAGGGGTGGCGTAATAAATAATATATTTTAAGTGAAACACAAGTTTCTTCAACAAAATCTTAAGCACTGAATTATTATGAATAGAAAACATGTTTGTCAAAACACATGAAAGTGTACGGTCAGCCAATTCTTCGGTTGATCATTTTCAAAATTTATCCCTTGCAAGCTACCATCGTGCCTAGCCCCGCCTTTTTCTTAATGACCAATGAAAGAACTACAAACTCAGTAAATTGTAAGCCATTGTCATTCCAAAACAAAAGGAACACGTGTTGCCCAGCCATCTGTTTAGTAAAGACGCTGAGCGATTGTTTAACGGCAGTAAAACAATCAAAGCCTTTGATTTTTGGCGTGTAAGTGTAAATTAAAAAAACAACAACGTTAATTATTTTCTAACATTTATCATACCATTCACGAAACTGTATACTTACTAGACACAAATAACTAGAAATTAAAATGTGTCCTGTAATTACAATGATTTTATTTAATATCTCACTTACTTTTACCAACCATAGAGTTACAGTTATATGGTATTATTTTTAAGATCCGCAAATATAAAAATTTGTTGAGAACCAATTTAAGAAAGTATAAAAAGAGGCGTGTCTTAACATCTGGACTACAAAAAAAACAATACACTCTAAAAGCGTTAATGACCAAGGCGGAGGCATGCACTGCACACTGCACACAAAATTGGCCTTAAGGGTGATCCACCGAAAAATTGGCTGATTGTACATCGAAATAAAATTTCTTCAGTGTTCCCTTTGAGGGCATTAGATTAGGCAGCAAAATGCTTCCGAATAGGGAACTACTCGAAAACACTTCACCGTTGGCTAACGTGAAAAATAAAAAGACGAGAACAAAAAAATTCACTTTGAAGTAAAAGTCAGTAAACCGAGCTGATTGCCACTTTTACGGTATTCCGAACGAGACCCTCGTCACTCCTTTTTCGGCGCTTTTTGCTGTATATTTACAAATGTAAATGAGAATCGCTACGAAACGATATAATTTTATATAATATATTGTAATATTAACACTGTAGAATCGAATCGTCTAATTAGGCTTACAGCTGTATGTACGCTAGAAGTGACAGCTAACAATAAAGCCTTTATGATTGAACAGTTTAATATAGTACCGACATAATACCGTATTGGCTTATGAAACTACAACATAATATATTTTAGAGAACATTCAGTTGTTGAAGTAAAGTTTAGCTCAGTTCAGAACGTAATAACAAAGCACTTAATATACGTCGTTGTTGATTTATGTCAGTTTTAACTCAACATTTATGTGTGGATTTTCGCGAGGTACCACGTACCTATTGTGAAGAGGTTTTTTTATTTGTCTGAAAACATAATAATATAATATAACTGGTTTCTGCCAGTGGTTTCACCCGCGTGAAAGTAGATTTCTCTATACAAACTATGGATCCCCGTTTCATCCCCTTAGGGGGTGAATATTGGAAAATCCTCTTAGTGCTCGCCTACGTCATAAAAAAAAACCCGGTGCAAAATTTCAAGCTCCTAGGCTGAGTACTTTTGGCTGTGTGGTTATATGTCAGTTAGTTTCTCCTTTTCATATATATTGATAAGTGTGATATACAACATGTAACGGGAAAAATGCACATCCATATATACCCCAGTTAACATACATTTTAATGTTGACGGCTTTTGACGTTTCAAATTCAAATCTCATTATTCCCTAGGGATCGCCCATACTGCATTATCTCCCTAGGGACATGACTTGCTTTAAGTGATGGTTGTATGACATAAAAAAGGGCATTATCGAGCAGGTGGTGTAAAAAAACATTTAGCGTTATTATAGGCAGAAAAAAATTCTTTTTAATGTTAAAAAAAGTATATCTACTTTGAACACGAAGTACGTTATCCGATACCTATTTCTACGTGTAAACTCAAAATTATCGTAACGAAAAGGGTGAGAACGTCCTCCCCAAAGGAGTTACCTTTAAGCGTGACGATAGGTACCTTCTACAAAACTATTTTGTATGCACGATTTTCCCCGTAACTACGACCAAAAATATACAAATCCCCCGATAAGGGGTTGACTACGTTCGTGCGTCTGTATAGCGCGTAAATTATTGTTGATATAGTTGGCGATATAATAAATAAAACGGAAAAAATGAACGAAAAACTTGCATGAAAAATTATTGAGAATAAAAAAGGAGTGGGGAGGGAGACTGAATGTGGCGCGATGCCACCGGTCAATGTGTATGGATCTGTTGCACATCAGATTTCGTTTATTCAGGATTACTTATAGAAACAGAACAATTACAAGCTCCATGTACTCTTTTTGACAAGTAAGGATCGGATGACGAAGCCAATTTTTTATTGTATTTTTTTTAATGTGTTTTATTATGTAATGAGTAAAAAAGTTATTCTTATTTGCAAATACTATTATGAGACTGGTTTGTCTGGTCTGGTAAAAACTGGATTTTTTACTGTAGGTTGAAAAACTATTTAAGTCACAATAAAATTCAAATCAGATACTTAAAATATAAGAAAATAATAACCATTTGTAAAACTAACAGTTTTTTAAGTCCTTTGTGTGAAGTCAGGGAAAAGTTGAGCGGACGAAGTTTCTAACACCGCAGCACTTCATTCTACTAACTCATTGCATTAAGAGCATCCAACCCGACACACATTTTCACTGTTTTTCATACAACCGCTCTTACTCGATTATGACGTTATTACATTTTTCATTACATATTCTGGAGACACAGATATCTTGTGGATATCTGTGTTTCATTCTATAGGCTCTACTAGTATTGAAATCAATTTATAAATTTGTGTAAAACTAATCCTGTAAAGACCTCTGAAAATCTGCTATTTTGCTTGAACTTTGCCCCTTCATAAACTACT
Organism: Mythimna impura; assembly: GCA_905147345.3. Classification (NCBI taxonomy): domain Eukaryota; kingdom Metazoa; phylum Arthropoda; class Insecta; order Lepidoptera; family Noctuidae; genus Mythimna; species Mythimna impura. The sequence goes on along the minus strand of LR990356.1, from coordinate 16,874,213 downwards.
CAAAAATTAAAAAAGTAAAAAAAAATATAACAATAGAAACCTTGCAAATTTAATCAAGATTCTGAATGACGAAATTTTTTTCCAAAAACTTTTACAGTTTTGAAAAAATCACGTATTTCCTGGAACAAATTTTGTGAAATATTCGAGTGAATGACGGTATTACCGAGTGCCAGCAGAGCTTTCAGGTATTATCTCTCTGTTTTCGCATTGCCTTTTTATTAAACATTGCGTTGGATGAACCGGCAAGCTTTTAAACCTAACAGTAACCTAGGGGTCTTTAAGTCAAGGGTGAATAAGTTACTTCTTGGCAAGGCAGCGTGCTCCATCGTCGGCCATATCATCGCTTACCATCAGGTGAGATAGTGGTCAAACGCGAGCCTATAAATAATAAAAAAAAACCATGCTCAAGTTGACGAAAGACTAGTGGGGAAGGGTCATAGGGCCTAGCTCGTCTTTCACGGATGGACAAGCCGCTTATAACTTTTACGTAAACGTGTGCGTTAGCGTTCTTGGTGATCTTTATGTGCACTTTTCGATTTTGGAACTTTTTGTGAAACACAAGACGCATTTTACGAGTACTATCAAAGTGTTTTAGATGATTTTGAATTTTGGATACTTGTTAAAACGCCGCTCGGAGCAATGTGATGCTTCTTTGTGAAACTCTTTTCGTTTGCACTTCTATGTTTGAATTTTGAATTCGAGATCCATGCCAATTTGTGGAACGACACCCTCAGTGCGCGAGTCCGACTCGCACTTGCCCGGTTTTTTATCCTGTGAATATGTTTTCTTGGGACAATTTTCTACTTTCAAGCGAGCCAAGCTACGGGCAGCAGCTTTTTTTTTTTTTTAGGTGGGAAAATCATCTTATGACAAATCTCGCTCTTAGGCGGAGCGAGAGATAGTGTCAGACTTTTACTGACTAGGGACGGGCAGCAGCTAGTGTATTTATAAACCACTAAACTAATAAATGACATACAAACTGGAAATTATATATTATGTCGTGGCTAGATCTTAGAAATTGATCACTTCATGATATGGCCAAGTAAAACTGGCCAAATCGTTTTAAACGTTGAAGTTTGATGAAATGTCAATCTTTGTTTGGCCTACTAACTTTCCTTAGATCTTTTATTATCATAGAAATCCTACATCAATGATATGTATATCAATATAATATCCTATATCAATTAACAAATTAACTTATATTATATTAACAAATTTTAACCTTTAAATGTTCTGGCCAGTTTTAGTTGGCCATATCATGAAGTGATCAATTCTAAGGTCTGGCCACGACATATATACAAACCGAAAATTATATTATGAGCGAGAGCAAGTGCCAGACTCTTACTGACTGAAACCCACCTGTGTTTCTTCATAAGCCCTTTGCGTTTCAGGGCCACGGAAACCCTTTCCAATAATCCCGCAACCTTGGCAAGCTTCGGCCTCCTCGTGGACCCCGTCCATTTTGCTGACAGCTCTATTATGTGAGTGGAACAGAACCCGCCGTCGACCTAGGCTTAGTTTCTACCGAACGGTGAGCTACCGATTGCTGCTAAATTCTGGGGATGACTATAACATTATGTTATTTTAGACTAGTCAACAAAATCTAAACAAATCCACCAATATTTCAATGTTGGGTTATAACGGCAAATATTTCATCGAATGGCACATATTTGAAGGAGTTCTTTATGCAATTTTATGGATTGTATTCATGGAAACACATTTCGAATTCCTTTTATGTAAGCATTTTCTTCAATAAAATATTCTAAAGAATAAAAGCCAACAACATCATTTGTTTGCCTCTGCTCGGTGGCTACGAGAGTACCAACACATAAATATTTTTAGATAAAGTTAAGACTAACGACTTACACGTTTACTTTTAACTAGCTGTCCCACGTGGCTTCACTCGCGTCTTTGGTTACTGCTCCGTTTCCGTGGGTCGGAGCGTGATGTTACATAGCCTATAGTCTTCCTCGATAATTGGGTTATCCAACATAAAACAAACTTTTCTGTTCGAATCAGTAGTTTCGGAGATTAGTGCGATTTTGAAATATGTAAACTACAACTAAGTGTGTAATCAATATCATCATTATTTTAGAGCCTCAAGTCTGCTATTACAATAGTGTCAGAATGTTTTATCATTGATTTCATAATTGTTGATTTTGACAGGTTTGGTAATCTACTAATATAATAGCGCCATTATGGTTTTCCAATGGTCAACCACTGACACTCCATTGAAACAAGTGGCATAGAATGGTAATCTCGTACGTATTGACAATTGAATATATGACTTATGCGGTAATCTGCTACAATTTTGACAGTTCCTTTGATCAGTGACATACCATTAGAGCGTTATTGTGCAGTCATTACTTTTAATAAGCTCAATATTGTCATTCTACCACAACTCTAGTACGAGACCATTGACCGATCAATGATCGATCATTATGGATTAGGAGCTTACGAACCTTTAGCAAAATGACAATGGTATAGTGTTGGAATGAAGAATATATAAAAATAGCAGATTTGGGCCCCAGCCGGAAGACGCCCTGCTGGACAATTTATGCGTCAACATAAATTACGTATATCGACCGGTTCCGTGCTTCTTGCATCCAAATGATTCTGCGAAAGTAAATTTTTTTTTATATTCAATGTTAGGGTTTGACCACGATCCCACCTTTTATTTATATACCTTATTATGAATACCTATACAAAAGTAAATTACTTGCCTTCGGTGTATAGGTATTTTAGGCCTGTTTGTAGGTACATAGGCCCTGGCTATCGGCCTGTTTCGCAAATTCCTTTGCCTACAAAGAAACCGAGGAGATATTCTTATCGCGACGTTTCGGGAGCCGGTGGAACTCTTGGCGGATGATAAATGGAAGGCCTACGTGATTCACCGTCTTTGCTACCAAAGCTGTTTTAAATCCCCTTATTTTTGTGCATTTTATGCAAATAAGATTGTTTGGAGTTTGGACTTGGAGGCTTGAGGCACTTTCGAGAAAATTATTCATCATTGAGTCATGTAGAATTACTGAAACTTTCAGGAGTGATTTATGGACCACTTAACCCTCAAAAGTAATAGTGAACCGAAAGAATTTATTTCTTTTTTATTTCTTATCGGTAACAAAAAAACATTGAACAGTTTTTTTTTTTACTTTTTATAAAAGTATGTAAACTATCTAGTCTGGCACATTCGTTATTTGCCTCTGATTTCTATACATATGTATGTACTCGTATGTTTGAAATCACATTGTCACGGGGTAGAGTTCAAACTCGCAGCGTCCGCTTTTCTGTCCGATATTATTATTCGCTGAACAAACGATTCTGAATAAAACCAGAATCTATATAAAACATAGGTTTTTGTAGAAGAGTTTTGGCCTAAAACTGTCAGAATATATTACGACTGGTCTAAAGGTGACATGGAGATAAATGCGACTGTAAATCACGTCGATTTTATGTTCGCTGTTCAACCATTCAACCGTATTGTGATGTGTGAACTAGGTTCTTTTATTTACTGCATTTATCGTTATCATTTTAATATACCCACGTTTTAACTCACTTGTGTGAAATAAGTGCATTTATTTGATGATCAGTCATTGTATTTATGTCGTCCTAATTCATTCACTGACAACGCATAGCCTGAAGCGCTTGGATTAGAAGCATACAATTTTGCGCAAGAGTTCCTTAAAGTCAAAGTGTAGCCGGGTAGCCTCCGAAATTGAAATTTTCTTAGGTTTTTTTTTGTATTTGCTATTTATTTATTATATTCTTTATTGTACACCACATAAACAAAAATAAGGACAAACATAATTAAAAATAAGTGTACAATGGGCGGTCTTACCGCACAGGGCAATTTCTTACAGACAACCTTTGGATGGACTGAAAGAGAGGAGATGGATTTAGGGCTGTCAGTGTACAACATCAGAAAAATACTAATAAGACAGAATAACACAAATACATACATACAATATAAGAAAAAAAAATACTAATAAATATTAAATATATAATTGAGCCAGGAGAAGAAAAAATCAAAGTGAAAGGTAATGCTCCTTCACCATTTTTTAAAATGTGGGTAGCGTTTGAGCACGCCTCACTTCTAAGGGCAACGCATTCCACAAACGAAACGCTATTCTGGATGACTTTTAGTTATTCAATAGGGTAAGACGAACTGAGAGGGTTTTATTGATGTGTTTAATTGCTCAAATAAATATGGATTACAGCCGTCAATCATATTCAACATGCAACTTGACTCTGACCTGAATATTGCAAAAAAACTTATGGGAATTTGCATAAAACTTAAGTAAATTTGAATTTCGCGGGCTACTTTGAACCATACCTCCTAAATAATGAAGGTGAGCACTGAGGAAGGGTTTTTGATAATTACAAATTTATCGTCCTGTCTTTAACTTTTTTAGAGAATGGAGATTTGTATGAGAGTTTCTCGTTCACCCCGACGTGAAACGAGGCACACGCTGTCTCTATAGCGTAAAAGATAAAATTTTATTTTATGTAAGTGCTTTAAACAAAAAGCAAACAATTCATAAATGACAAGAACCGGATGTCCCCGTTTCAGATGTAGCAAACGTAAAGGGTATATTTTAAACATGTTATATGTTTTTAAACTTCATTTAAAAATCGCTGGCGACCCTTGTCAACCTTTGCTTGCTTATTTTAGCTTATAAAGAGATTAAGTGATATTCATGAGTAATTTATATGAGCAAATTACGGTAAAAAAGTGTGTATTGCGTATACACGCGTTCTTGTTTTGCATATTGCGTTTATATGTGTTTAATTAGCAACCTTTTTGTAATATAATGCTAATATTAGGGCTTGAAGATGTCCCTAACGCTGCATAATCTTTCAAGGGCCCTCCCCCACTCGTCTATTGTCAACGCCAGCATGGTTTAAAAGCTTGTTGGTTCATCCAACTCAATCCAAAGCGATGGTTCATAAAGAGGTACCGCGACAAAAGAGAGATAGCACCTGAAAGCTCTGTTGGTATTCAGCAATTGTTTTTCTAAATCTTTAAAACTTTTTGAATAAAATTTTTGTTGTTAAGAATCTTGATTAAATGTTCAAGGATTCCATAAATATTTTTTTTTTGACTTTTTTAATTTATGAGTACTTTATGAAGAACCAAAGTTTACGCAAAAGAGCAGAGTTTCAGCTGGATTAGTTTTAAACAAAGATTTCAATAGAAACCTAGATAATATCCACAAGATATGTGTTTTCATATTATTTAATAATAAATAAATAAAATAAAAAATAGTTTATTGTCACAATCAGCGTAATATTACAAGATTGTATTTGAAGCCTCCTTTTAGGCAAATAATGCCAGTGTTAGGAGGCTCCGCTCTTCCATAACAATGGTAAATGAATTTACGCGTGACGTGAAGCGTGATGTGCGGTGTGTGTTGTGACGTGAAAGTGGTGTGTGTGACGTAAAAGTAAAAAATAAAGTAAAAAACTAAAACCCGACTACGACAAAAAAAAACGACGCTGAAAAAGTATGAAACAAGATTTTCATACTTCGAACAGAACAAAAAGAAAAGCCGCAGTCACACGTTATAGGTACCAACCGAAACACTTTAATAACGTGTGACTACGGTTTTTCTGTTACACTGTACAATTTTGGTGTTAAACTTAACACATGACTTTTTGTCCGCTAGAGGGCGTGACTTTAAATTTGAGCAATATTTTCGAAATTTACAAATGTAGCCCTTTCAAATGATACCAAACACGGCGTATTTATCTCCATTTTTATTTTTTAACACATACTTTTTGTCCGCTAGAGGGCGCCATGTCGACTTTTGTGACAAGTCAAGTAGCATATATTCAGCGGACAATGAAGACGGTTCTAACGATACCTCATATGTCGAGTTCCGATTGGTAGATTAGGAGCTATGAGGGAACAGATTAACATACTCACATACATAAATAGCCTGTCAAAATCATAACCCTCATAAAAAAGTGATGTGTGTAGTGAGATGAATGTGATGTACATTATGATGTGTGTGTTTTGATGTGAGATGATACTTAGTGTGAGGTGTATGAATAGTGTGTGAGTTGTCTTATTAAACAAAAATTGTGCCTGTTTTTATTATGCACGTACACGTATTTATTAATTTTATTATACAATTGAGCTGAGCGTTTGTATAGGTGTCTACTTGTGAAGAAAGATGTGTATCTAATAAAGTCATAATCACGTAAAGTCATAATAACGTTTGTATGAAAATGTATTTTAGGTTGGACGCTCTGGAAATATTGTGATAATATCGAGAATCATACTTAATTATTATAAAAGTGAAAGTTTGTTTCTACGTGTATATATGTTTAACTAAAAAAGTCACGGGTAGATGGTATAATAGTATTGGTTATTTTTATTAAGCTTTGTTTAATATTATTTGCAAAGTCATTAACTTCAAAAAAACGAGGTTCTCAATTCAGTTGTTTAAAAAAAAAATATCTTTGAATTTATGAACCGATTTGTATTTTTTTTATTTATTATTTGAAAGGATATAAATTCAGATTGGTCCCATTTTTGCTAAATTCTAATTCTGATAATAGGATACTTGAAGAATTGATCCGAACTCCTAAAATATTACAGCGATATAATTATATAGCGAATTTGGTATTTTTTTTTATTATTGTTAGGCTCGCGTTTGATCACTATCTCACCTTGCCTAGAAATAACCTGAAGAGTGAATCTCTTGGCTTAAAGACTACTAAATTGTAGCTATCAGGAAACACAGACTTCAGTCCTTAGCTGTCTGTAGGTACAATAAATGTGTTCCCAAAACGTTTTGTACTTATCGGTGGGATATCCATCATATACCAATGTTGCAACGCCGTAAGTCTGGTGGATAATGGAACGTACTTACACCCGCGCGTGGTTTGAATCTGTCCTCTAAGGTTAAGAAAGGCACAACACTTCTTACGGATTTCTGATTTGCATCTCCGTAAGGAAAAAGAACGCTGGTTTCTCATTCTCCAGGCTGAGGTGGACGGATGAGATTAGAGTAAAGATCTCATATGTTACTCAGTTGCACTATAAAGAGAGAGGGAGTGCAGTCACTCTTTACCTGAGTAGCCTACAGGCACGCACTTAAAAGTAAGTCAAAAAAGTATAACAATAGAAACCTTGCAAATTTAATCAAAATTCTAAATGACGACAATTTTATTCAAAAACTTTTAAGGTTTTAAAAAAGCACGTATTTCCTGGAACAAGTATTGTAAAATATTCGAGTAAATCACGGAATTACCGAATGTTAACAGAGTTTTCAGGCTTTATCTCTCTTTTTTCGCGTTGTCTTTTCGTCAAACATCGCGTTGGATTGCGTTAGATGAAGTAACAAGCTTCTAAACCAAGCTCGATGTTGACGAATAATTAAGCGGCTATGGCGAAAACAAATTTAAATAAAATATAGAGGTCAAAATATTACCATTGAACTGATTTGATGATGAAGGCGGAAAGTAGGCACAGGATCTTCATAATAAAACACTTTATCTTAGCCGTGTTTGGGTTTATTACAATTCGGTGGTATTTTATTGTAAAAAGAATCAACTAAAATATTTATCATAGTAACAAAAGGTTCACTTTTGAATTATGCCATCTTACTGGTTGTTTTTAATTGATATATTAATTAATTAATTACAGTAAGCTCCATTTACCGTGTTATACATTCATTCATCCGTTTTCATAAATATGCTGCAATTAAATGCTCCAGGTACTCCCGAATACTAATGACTGCTTATATTATTAATTCAACAACGGCTAATACTTTGAATATTATTTATGCATGTGATGTGTTTTGGGAAATATTTTTAAACTAGCTTCAGCCAGCGGCTTCGCCCACGTGAAAGTATGTTTTTCCATAAAAACTTTGGACCTCCGGGGTAAAAAAAAGAGAGGATTTTTGGATATTTTGTTTCTTTTTTCCAGTTAGAATTTTCCAAAATTCACTCTTTAGGATGACCCTTTAAAGAGTTAATTTTGAAAAATCCTCTCTTAGTGTTCACCCACGTCGTAAAAGGAAACTTTCTGCAAAAATTTTCCCAGTAATTTCGGCTGTGCGTTGATATGTCAGTCAGTCAGTTTCTCCTTTAATGTATTAGATTGAACATCAATCGGACGTGTGATTTTCTGGGTCTACGTTTTATAGCAGAACTTTTTATGTCATAATATTATTTTGCATAACAACGGACAGCATAAACTTAATTTCGCAGAAAATCGTTTCGCGTACACTCATTTGACATACATTTAAAACTCATAATTTTGTTAGTCAGAATCATCTTTAGGTATAAATTTCATATCCATAATAATAAAAAGCAGAACCATCACATCGTGGAAAATTTACAGTCATTATCGTCTTTTCGCATATATTTTATATCGATAGTCATTAGTTGCGGTGGAAGTAATATCAAAACGTTAACCTAAAATTAATTACAAAACACTGTTGGTTTAGGGTCGACGGAGGGCCCTTTGGGTCCTCCTATTTCTGGGTGGTTATAAAAAAAATAACCACAGCGGCTAAGGTGGGTGCGGAGTAGAGCAGTGCTCCCGCCTTCAAGCAGGCATGTAGCCTGCAAGCAGACATGCAGCATGCAAGAAAACATGCAGTATGCAATCAGGCATTCAGTATGGAAGCAGGCATGTAATATGCAGCAGGCTCGCAACATGCAAGCAGGCATGCAGCATGAAAGCAGGCATGCAACATGCAGCAGGCATGCAGCATGCAAGCAGGTATGCAGCTTGGAAGCATGCATGCAACATGCAGCAAGCATTGTTTCTGTCACGGCTCCGGCGCTGCGGGGTTTGGGCGACCCGACGCGGGCTTATCGTCGCAGATGATTTTAACGGTCACCACCGCAGCTTCGGCTTGACACATAATACTTCGATGATCTAAAAATGTGTCAAATAATGCATATAGCAAAAAAGACGTCGGTCAACAGTTTTCGGTAAAATGAAGTTCGAACAAAAAAAATTCGGAAAAGTGGTCGGTTCCCCAAATAATCATTTCTCTAAATAAACGTTATGCTAAACGAAATTATGCGTTATATTAACTGTGGCAAAGGTAATTATGTCAAATAAAATTCTGCCATGTTAAAAGTATGCCGTTGTAAATTCGGACACGTAAACATTCAGCCAAACAATAATTATGCTAAATAATTTTTATGCCTTAAAAATATTCGATTAAAGATGATTATGCCAAGTGTGTTATGCCAAATAAATTTCAAAGTATCAAGATTCTGCAAATAGAAGGAACCAGTGGTTTTCTATTTATTTATTTTATGTGAGAAATCATCTAATAACTTTCCCTCTACCAAACTTATCAGAACCTCCTCCTCCTTTTTGTCTTGTATCAGACTTTTAATGACTAAAACCCACCTGTGTTCCTATAAGTTACCCTTTGCGTTCTAGGGCCACGTTAACTCTTTCTAGCAGGAACGGAAAATATCGTGCGAGTAGTAATGGTGTACTTTTGCAAGTGTCGACAATGTGGTATTGCGATCTCTTGGTACACGACTCGCAGTTTGACGTTACCAATTATGTATAATATGTACGTATATACAATATTTGATGGAACAAGACGCGTCGACCTGTGGTCATTACTGGATGGAGCCACCCAATGCTGACTGTCCGCAAAACCGTGCCTACAGTGGCGTGGAGTCCCCCTGGGACGGCTTGCGGGAGTCGTCCTGCGGGGGACGAGGCAAGTCTCGAGCCTTGTATTCTAACGATGCGTTTAATGCTTCGCAGAAGGAAGATGTAACGATGTAACCATTTCATTCTCAATTTCATGTGTTTAATGTGACAACACCGTCCAAGTTATGAGAACAACTATCGAAAGATTTGAGCTAATTATATATTTTTTTAAATAAAATCTTATAAAATTTTGAAGTCGGTTAAAAAGCAGAACCACCACATCGCAGAAAATTCACAGTCAGAATCGTCTTTTGACATATATTTTATATGGGTCTACCTTTTATAGCATAACTTTTTATGTCATAATATTATTTTGCATAACAACGGATAGCATAAACTTCATTTCGCAGAAAATCGTTTCGCATACACTCATTTATCATACATTCAAAACCCATAATTTTGTTAGTCAGAATCATCTTTAGGCATAAATTTCATATCCATAATAATTAAAAAGCAGAACCAAACATTCAAAGATTCAAAGCATTTTATTTCAAATAAACCATTTACAGGCACTTTTGAAATGTCATGAAGTCAGTCAGTCAGAAAAAAAAAACCATCACATCGCAGAAAATTCACAGTCAGAATCGTCTTTTGGCATATATTTTATATCGATAGTCATTAGTTGCGGTGGAAGTAATATCAAAACGGTAACCTAAAGTTAATTACAAAACACTGTTGATTTACATAGGGTCGATGGAGGCCCCCTCCCCCTCCTATTTCTTGGTGATTTAACCTTTTGACGTGCGTAATTAGAGACACAATAGTAAGACAATGGCTTCCGGGCGCCGGCTACCGCCTGAGCGTTAATGAATTAAAAAAATAACAACGGTGGCTAAGCCATCAAGCAGGATGTAAGCAGGCATGCAGGCATGCAGTATGCAATTAGGCATGCAGGCATGCAGTATGCAATTAGGCATGCAGCATGGAAGCAGGCATGCAACATGCAGCAGGCACGCAGAATGCAAGCAGGCATGCAGTATGCAAGCAGGCATGCAGTATGCAAGTAGGCATGTGGCATGGAAGCAGGCATGCAACATGCAGCAAGCATTGTTTGGCACTGCGGGGTTTGGGCGGCCCCACGCGAGCTTATCGTCGCAGACGGTTTTAACGCTCACCACTGCAGCTTCGGCAGCCTTAGCCGCGGCGGCGGGCCTTCAAACCACCTGCTCTTCAGCTCGCAGGCCGCCCTACCCCTCTGCGCCTACGCGGGCTTAAATTACACTCAAGGGGTAGGGCAGATGTAAGACTGTGTGAAGTCGGTTTTGCAGCGATTCGTTTCTGTCACTAAATTTTGGAGCACAACATATTGACTTTTTATGACATTATTTTAATTTAAAATTGAAAATACTACCAAGTAATCGTCTATATATTTGTGACCAAAATTCCGTAAAATGTTGTTTCGGTGTGGTGAAAATATGGCAAATAAATCATTTGGCAAATGAAAAAAGTTTAAAAGAGGCTTTGGCCAATAGCAAAAAGTGTAAATCGGCGAAATATAGTTCGGTTAAATAATACCTATGACACATGATACTTCGATGATCTAAAAATATGTCAAATAATGCATAAAGCAAAAAAGACGTCGGTCAATAGGTTTCGGTAAAAAGAAATTCGAACAAAAAAATTTCAGCAAAGGTATCGGTTCTCCAAATAATCATCTCTCTAAATAAACGTTATGCTAAACGAAATTATGCGTAATATAAATGATGGCAAAGGTAATTATGCGAAATAAAATTCTGCCATGTTAAAAGTATGCCATTGTAAATTCGGACACATAAACATTCTGCCATACAATAGTTATGCTAAATAATTTTTATGCATTAAAAATATTCGATCAAAGAAGATTATGTCAAGTGTGTTATGCCAAATAAATTTCGGAGTATCAAGTTTCTGCCAAATCGAAGGAACCCATTTTATATCGATAGCCATTAGTTGCGGTAGAAGTATTATCAAAACGTTAAACTAAAATTAATTACAAAACACTGTTGGTTTAGGGTCGACGGAGGCCCCCTTCGGGTCCTCCTATTATTCATTGACAAATGAAAATCAATTGGAGTCCGCTTATTAGTTGAGTTGTTTAAAAACTGTAACTGCTTAAAAACTGTACTTCTAACCTAAATACTAGTCTAGTTTACCCACAAAACTGACAGCAGCTTACATTTTATCCTTCACGTAAGCCAACGAATTAAAAGTTAAACACCACGAGATGAGGTTCAACTCGTGTTGTTCTGGTAAACTCCAGAAGGTAACAATTAAAAGTGTTTGAAGAGTAAACACTATCTGACGCGCGGTTGTGTGCGGACGGCGAACTATGTGATGTACCAGTACGATGTAATGACAAATCACGTGTGCTGTGAGATTTTAAGCTGGAAAACGAGATTTGGACTAAAACTATAATGTTTTAGCATAAAGAAAAAAAGTATGAAAGAAAGAAAGAAAGAAAGAAAAGCTATTTACACACCGTAGAGACAACATTTAGAAACTTAAAATTAAAAAAACTTTTTACAAAAAAAAAATAACCGACTTCACTAAAAAAAAAAAACACTAAAAGGATCAAAATAACTTTAATTTCGGAAGTCGGTGTTTCTCGGTATTGTTTGTTTCTTATTTAACATCGACTTCCAAAAGTTATTTTTTTTTTGTAAAAAGTTTTTATTTCACATTTTTTAGTTGCGATACACTTATAAACAGAGTGCCTATTTCTCATGACAATTCCAATTAACCCAAATACTGCTAGGTTGCATTGTTTTATTATAAAGTTCCTGTGTCTACCTTCCTCCTTCCGGCTCCATCATTAGATCAGTTCGATAGTACCTTATAGCCAAAGAGCATCTCACGACAATTCAAGGCATTAAGTCCGCGTGTACAATGTTTAGTGCATAAAGTTTTAAATAAATAAATAAATTCTAATAAGCCCAAACACGGCTAGGATACATTGATTAATTACGGAGTTCCTGTGCCTACCCTCCGGCTCCATCATCAGATCAGTTCGATAGTACCTTACAGCCAAAGTGCATCTCATGACAATTCTAATAAGTCCAAACACGGCTAGGATACATTGATTAATTACGCAGTTCCAGTGCCTACCTTCCGGCTCCATCATCATCATCAGATCACTTCGATGATACCATTTTCAACGTAACTATTCAGAATCATTCATTTATTTGTATTGTCATAGTCGCTTAACTATCTTCATTGTGATATCTATTTGAGTATGAAGTTCCGTTGACCATTTCTGGTCTTCTTCATTAGTTCCACTTTATCAAATGTTACTTTTTGACTGTAAATGCTTAAGTTCTTGATGAAAATACCAAAATTACCATAGGGTTGCCTATAAATTTTGAGGAGTTCCCTCGATTCCTCATGGATTCCATCATCAGAACTGGATTTTGAAAAAAATGGGACCAATCTGGAAACATATCCTATAAAGGGGAAAAAAAATATTGCAAAACGGTCCATAAACGACGGAGTTCTGCTGTAACAAACATAAAAAAAATAATGTTGATAAAAAAAAAATACAACCGAATTGATAACCTCCTCCTTTTTTTGAAGTCAGTTAAAAAGAACTGACACAATGTGTGTCTCACGGCTGCGCATAAGTATACTCAGTAATGTTGCCATCTCTGGGACTCCGGCTTTCTCATATGAGACAATACACTAGGTGGTGGGTCTAGAGCGGGTTGATATTTAATCAATAGAAACTTGAAATAGAAATTAAGAGCATTCATCCGTTAAAACCACGAAAATATAACAATAATGTGCACTACAATACAATTAATTATTTAGTATCACTGTAGAATAGAAAGACTAAAAATCTGAAAGACCTCGGCCGGTACAAAGCGCTGACGCGATTTCGCGTCTATTATATAATGATATTAAATAATTAATTGTAGTGTAAACAAATAAGTTATTAAAAAAATTGTTGTACCATGTCATAGATCGTAAATGCGTTCAATTAATAAGTCTACAAAAAAACAAAAATGCCTCATATATTATCCTAAACTAACACGTTTAATATCTCTAAAAACGGCTAAAAATTACAGTTTTGAGATTACTTTTCTTGAATGAAAACTTACAGCAATCGTGTTTTTTTTTTGGGCCATGCACTAGTCAATGTTATCATTTTTTTTTAAGTAAAATGTTGTAAGTTTACCATACACGGTTTAACTACTATCTCGCATCTGCGTAGACCGTCGACCGCTAGTTTTAAAAACGGCTTTGATAAGAACTGTTCTAATGGGAAAACTATACGATCATTTGAAAATGTTTTTGGATTTTACACTAGATTATGAAATTCCCAATAATATGACGTCAATATCTTATGTAGAAATTAAACACATTATTGTTATATTGTCCGTCGGAAATCTTTGATTTTGGCTTCTGCGTAGTTTTAACGGATGAATGCTCTTATGCACTTTTTAAAGTCCTACAAGTGAAATTTTCACAGGCGTACTCGTCGCTTTACGCACCAAGCTATGGTGTGGCATAGCGCATAGCTCATAGGGCTACGCGCCAGGCTACGACGTGGCGCCGTAACTCGTATTAATTCTTTCTTTTCAAACTTTTTTTATGGATGATTTATCAAATGATAATTAGCAGATTATCAGCAAAAGGTATTTAATAATTTTAACAATCGTTATAAGAGCAATCAAAATAAATAAATTCGAACAACAGAATCTATCAACGTCAAATGAAAAACACGTCATGGACAAATGTTTTCGTTTATTAAATTACGTTTGTTGATTTTCCGGTAATTTATTAAAATTTTGATCGCAGTTAAGCTCAATAACCGATGCGGATGTCGGGATAAATTTAAAGTGGTTATAGTTAGCAAAGCGTCGTAAAATCGACTGGCGGCAAAGTCACTAACAGCGTGAAAGGCACAAATTAGTTTAATTCAATGGCTCATGTACTGACAGGTGGATTCCTGCCAAAATGGCCAATATTTCCCAGACTGCTGAATTGTATAGTAGATTTTACAGTTTTATCTGCAATAAATTCGGTTATAAAGATTGGATTTTTATGATCTTCGAGTTCTACGGCCACAATAAACTTGAATGAAAAATGGTGTATTTCTATTCGTGTCGACGTTCAATTGACATTCGATCATCAAAATTGAGCGGATGTGTACGATTCTGAATTTTTTAAAAGTTTTATCTATTGTCAATATAGAGCAAATCTCTCTTCAAATATAATTCTAATTGTCAAGAATGCACTTATGGGATCAAGAAAATAAGTGAATCGTCGATGGACACCGTACGCTCGCCTCCTGCCGGGTACGGACCTAACGAACGAGTGGGTGAAGGTGAGATGTGTGGAGGCAAACAAGCGTCCTGTTATTGTTCATTTGCTTAGTATACAGACTAAGTGAACGAACAGTAATGGATATACTACATTGCATTCTTGAAAACCGAAATCATTGCATATTTGAAAACCGAAATACACAACTGCTGAGAAAATACATATCCGTAAAATCTCACACCCAGTTATGTCGAACTGCAAAGATAGGAAAGTCGACTTTGCAGTTTCACGCAGTAACTTACTGCAGCTCAAAACCTTCAAACGTTACGCCTTATAATATTTTCGAATTTAATAAATCTTAGAGTGTAAATCAAGAGCCAAGTTTATGATAGTCATTCGCCGGTTGTCTTTAATGTTATACTTGTGCATTGAGTTAATAATGTTAATCCTTATTGAATATAATTCTTTTTGACCGAATCTCCTGCTCATTGCCAAAAATTGATTTTGAAGCTTCAACGCTTGTTAGTTTATCACGGCTTTTATTTGAATTCTGTGGACTCTTTGTGGATCTACAATATAAATGGTTTAAAAATTGAATTGCAGCTCGTTGATAGTGGTACTTGCCTCTTGAGAAATCAACGAAAAAGGCTCGAGATTTCTGTATGACACTGCGATTTTTTCTGATGAAACTCTTTGGTATCGAAATAGAAAAGGTAATAAAAATTAATTAGTCCGCCCAGTTCATATTTAATTTTCTATCGAAGCAAAGATAGAAAAACGGCTTGTTTAATTTTGCTATCGGTTCACGGGAAATTTCCATCTACTGCCTTTCTGTGAAGAGGTATTCAATTGTTGATAAATAATATAAAACGGCTAGCTACCTTATTAAATCTAATTTTATCATTGACCTGCTAAAAATATGTGTACCTACGTCTCCTTTACTAGATACACACGAGCCAAAGTTACGCTGGGTTTTACCAAAGGTTATTTGAACTATTTACTATGAGAGTGACATGTTTACAAATAAAATTATTATTAAGTATGTCAACTTCATGGAACCTTTTTGTATAAGGTATTAAGCTTCTGCCAGCGGCTTCGCCCGCGAGAAAGTAGGTTTCTCCATACAAACTTTAGACTCCCATTTAATTCCCTCAGCGGGTGAATTTTGGAAAATTTCTTAGTGCTCGTCTACGTCATAAAAGAAAACCTTGCGCAAAATGTCACGTTCCTAATCCCAGAAGTTTCGGCTGGACGTTGATATGTCAGTCAATCAGTTTCTCATTTTATATATAGGTACCTATAGATAAATTCCCAGTTTGAAGAAGTAATACAAATCCGCCAGGGTTACGGCCCGAGCAAGTTACCTATTTCAACGAAGCTAAAATAAATCCTAAAAACTTTGATTGACTGAGGTTAATGTTTGTAATAAACTCTTGAATCAAACATAATTTCCTGTAATGTCAGTTTTTGTTAGAAAGCACATTAAGAAAGTTTCCAGGTGAGCTTAATGAAATTGCTTATAATAATCGTTACAAAGAAACTAATTATATCTCGAAGGGAGCTTAAACTGAACATGCCCATTGTTCGCCATGATTAATGGTATGTGTTGAGGTCCCTTTCATTACAGCGTCGTACCCACACTAGTGGTGGTAATGGAGAATACATAATACAAATAACCCGTTTCAAATAATTGTCATGTGTGAAAACGGCAACCGTTTTCATGCCATAATTGCATGTTTCGGACGCAGAATATTATATTCATCGGCGAGTGAAGCACACTCGTGTGGAATAATTGCTGTTTTAGTTGAAATAGAAAATAAGCGTAGTTTATGATCAAAAGTTGTACATTTAACTTTGTGACTTCGTTTATTCGTATGTTGGACAGACGTTTACTGTTTTGGAATGCGTGCACGTCCTGCACGTACGTGAGCACGACATTCTCATATTTACGAATAGTACTTACAAGTTCAAATACAATTTTGTAATTACATGTAAAATTTCGTTTTCTTTTTTTTTAACTTTGATTTTTTGGATATTTCGTTCACGGCTAAAGCGTGGGTTGATGGAGCAAAATTATGATAATTTTTGTTAAGGTACCTCGACCGTGAAGTTTTTGAGTAGTCGAGCAGTATGGATCATCACGTATTTGATCTAGGTACTGTATTGATCGGACACAGACAATTTTATTATAAAAAGGCTTGTGTCTATTCCGTTAAATTATTTCATGGCCACTTCTAATTTACAAATATGATACTCTCTTTTTTCGATAGGTACATATTTTTGTAGTAATTTAGTTGCTTTCATGGGTTATTCATTAATTATGGAAAATATCTGGTCGGTTTTTTTTTTTTTTAGGTGGGAAAATCATCTAATGACAAATCCCGCACTTGGGTGGAGCAGGAGATAGTGTCAGACTTTTTCTGACTAAAAACCCACCCGTGTTAGGTGCGCGACGAGGCAGTCTGCAATTACTCTTTCAAAGAGCTTGCCCACCTCTTCGAGCAGCACAATGGGCCGGTACGCGGACGGAGAGTCCGCAGGGCGTCCCGGCTTCGCGATGAGGACCAGTTTCCCCGTCTTCCAGCGAAGTGGGAACTGGCCCCTCTCCCTGCATGCGCTGAAGAGCCCTCTTAGTCGAGGCCCGAGAGCCTCCATGGCCAGGACCCAGGCCTTCCCAGGCAAGCCGTCGGGTCCTGGGGCGGTATTTTTGGCACTCAGCCTTCGTACCGCCACTCTCAACTCTACCTCGGTCACCTCTGGAGCATTTTCGTCGTCGTCGCCATCGTGGTCCACATCGGACACCGCTGGTGGCGGAGCCATGGGCGGGGGAGAGTGTTCCCCTCGCGCGGGGAACAGAGTGCTCACACCCTCCACAAGCTGGGGCCGGAGACTCTGCGTCAGCGGGGGAGCCCAGGGGCGGATTTTGTCCCGCACCACCTTATAGGGGCGTCCCCATGGGTCCCCATTCAGAGTCCCCAGCCACACGTTGCGGGCCTCGAGTTTGGCCCGCCTTATCTCCGCTCGGAGGGTGCGCTTTGCCTCTCTGTATCCCTCGTACAGCTCTGCCTCTCTGGCCTCCGCATCCGGTGGACGGATGCGGCGCCTGCATCTGGTCGGTTTAAATGAAATGTACCGACGTGAAAAACGGACGCACAGGACTGGTCGTTGTGAAGACATTTAGGTCAAGCTTATGCCCAATAGTGGCCAAATGAAGATTCTTCTTCTTCTTTCCGTGTCCATGGACTCAAATTAATTTTGTTCTGACCAGTATTTGGCAATCTGTACAGCCTGGACAGGTTGCAACGATGATGATAAGGTGAAATAGAATAAAGTAAATCTACAAGTAGATACTTGTACGAAATACAGTACTACGTAGAAAGCTGAAGTATAAAAAGTAAATTAAGTTTTAGATATTTAGTTATGTGGAACAGGGTACAAAGTTCAACATACTTTCGTATTAAAGGAAGGATACTTCGGCCAGAGGGGTATTTTTTTCGGACGACACAGAACATATACTACCGTCCGGACGGTAGTATATGTTCGGTGTTGTGTGTGTCGGTTGTTTATCTATCTATTTATGTTCCAATCACGTGGACAACTCTAATACTTTTTTTTTAGCTGGGCAATCATCCAATGATATCTCCCGCCCTTGGGCGGGGCGGTAGGGCGTGACAGACTTTTACTGACTAAAACCCAATCCTAGTTCCTTCGTTGCCTTTCATTCCAGGGCTGGGTTTTCCTTTCAGAAGCGAACCCATGGCTCCAGAAGACTTCGACCCTGCTGGGCCCCTACGATTTGCTGACATCTTGAGGCGCGCGTGGAACACTACGCGCCATTGACGACTTGGCCTTGGTCCGGACGGTCGGACGGCGAGCTACCCATTGCTCGCCGTCCGCAAGCCCGCGCCTAAGGTGGCCGGAAATCGGGATCGGGATCTCGGCAGCTGGAGCGTGAGGGCCGTTCCCTCGCGCGTGCGCGTGTAGCTCTCTGCCTCCTTTGCCAGCATTACTGGTTCGCAGAAGGAGGTGACTGCCTGCCATTCCTCCTCGCTTCGGACCATAGCCTGCAGCAAGGCCCGGCGCGAGAGATCGTTGCCGCCGACCCCACGAGGACACGGCGGTCTCTGCCTAAACGGGGCACATCTCTACCATATTCTCCACCGTGTCCTCCAGAATTCTTAATAAATTAGTGCGCCTCACCATCTACGATTGCATTACTACTTACCATCAGGTGGGATCGCAGTCAAGCACTAGTTTATATCAATTAAAAAAAAAAAAAAAAAAGAATGTTCACACAGTGGTTACACCCGAGCGATTCTTCCGCACGAATCCGGTACAGGAACCTCCCGAACTGACCATGTCCGGTGAGAACCTGCGTCATGCGAACGGTGAGGACGCTGTGAGGTCTTTCCAGCCACGCCTCAAAGAGGGGACTTACCGCCATAATTAAGGCATGACCAGCACTGGCAGGAATGGCGACAGTCGTTGTCGCCATTCCACCATGAGGTCCCACCGGAGCTCTGTCCACCTGTAGCGGAGTTTCGCCCCGGCGTTGCATCTCCACGCACAAATCGTGCATGCGTGGAAGGACTGTTGCTTTCAGATCCCATGGTGGCAGGCCAGCACGGAGACTCGCCACTTCGCGCGTCTTCACACCATCCGTATGGCCATGACTGGCATGCGTTCAGCTTGGCCGCCGGTCGCTTTCGCAGCGACGGCGCCCATACCGGCGCTCCATAAAGAGCCATGGACCGAACGATACCAGCATAGAGCCTCCGGTAGGAGGCGTCTGGGCCACGAGTTGACTACCGAAAGAGAAAACCGAGGTCCTGGAACGCAAAACAAAAAAGGGACATAGGTATGGTTTTTGTGAGTAAAAGTTTGACACGCTACGACTAGAGCGGGAGAACTCATTGGATGATTTGCCATTGAAAAAAAGGGAGCGTAGCATAAAGAGTTACCAAAAACATTGCAATATATTATTCAACTTTATAAAACAACTCTAGGGGCTGAATGTTTGCATGTTCTATATCGTACAATAATACGTTACGTACAAACTTTTTGAAAGAATAAACTTTGCATTCTCATAAAAGTTTTAACAAATGCCTGCAAAACGTCCTTGTCTTATTGCCTCCCAGAGAGTTATTTCGCAACTTTACAATCCTCAGCCTACTTATAACTTTTCCCATCACAATTACTCCGCTTAAGACGATACAAATAACAAAATTCCCGAACAAATCCATATGGGGAGTAACGAGATCCCTTACAGAATGCGTGCGCTTCCAACTTTTAAGTGAACTTACATTTGGTCTAAGTTATACGGGTAGAAAAATTGAAAAGACATTTTGATATAGATAACTCAAGATTATCGGATGGTTTTCATCTTTTCTTTTCAGTTATGATGGATTATGAGATTAGGAGCTTGAGGACAAAATCCTTTTGTGTAACTATTGTTGAAATATAATATGGTTTCTGGAGAATATTTGTACCGATCTAAGCTCTTGTTATTGTGTGTTGAATGCCGTGTGACACAAACTGGATCGTTGTTACAAATTAGAGGCTGGAGTGGTAATTGGGTGTTAGTTACCATACTGAATATTCCCACTTCGAGTTATGTAGTTTCCATAGAAATATGTTACACACGGATATCGATATTTACTATATATTCAACATAATTTAATAGCGATGGCGTCATTGGGTACAATTTCTGGGAATTTATGTATTTGTAGGTACCTAATCACTGGTAACGTTATAATAAGATATTATCCTATAATAAAAAAGTTTTATAGTACCTACTTACCTACTTCTTATTATAACATTTTTATACTGCTGAAAAAAAATTATAAGTCAGGAAATTACACGGTCCTGCGGGGTGCAGGAATGTTTCTAAGACATACTGTGGTTCCGGAACGCTAAGGGCAATTGGAAGAACACAGGTTTTGTTTTGGGTTTCAGTCAGTACAAGTCTGACACGGCCACAGATCGGGAGCAGTTATTTAATCATTTCCCACTTAGAAAAAATAGTTTCAATAAGTCTACTTGTAACATTCGATATTCCAGATTAGAATTCGACAAAGTTTATTATTTAGTAAAGAGTATGTGGATGATCATTTTTGATTATTATAAAATTGTTGTTATCATTTTTTTTATGGTCCTTCTCTATTTTTTTTTTGTTTTTCGTTTTCCCTATTTTAATACAACAGTCTGTTTCATTATCCTTATTAATACGACAAGCACAGACTTTTTTTTTGACATTGTTACATTTTATATGATTTTATTTTTATTTAGGTTATTCTGTACTTGACCTAATTTTGTATGCCTATCGGCGGGACATGAACTGTACAATCAACATAGGTTTATTGAAAACACCTGTAATCATCTGTGTTCACAAATGATTAATTTGAATTTGAATTAGTTTCATAACACAGCGTAGAAAAATCTCACGTAAAAAAAAAGATTAACAAGAAATTGCAAGTCGGAAGATTTTGCGATCACTAAACTCTATTTTTTAACTGACTTTAAAAAGAAGGAGGTTCGATGTTCGGGTCAATGTATTTTTTTAATGTATGTTCACCGATTTCATGGCCATTTGTGGACCGATAATGTTTTTTTTTATTGAAACGTTATGCTTCCGAGTTGGTCCCATAGAAATATTGTTATGATCTGATAGGGAACTTCGAAGATATGAAACGGAACTGCCGTAACAAGTAAAATGGCTTTGTATAGTTGGAAGGTAGACACTGGAACTCTGTAATAAATTAATGTAACCGGACCGTGTTTGGGATTATTACAATTATCATGAGATGCACTCTGGCTATAAGGTACCATCGAGCTAATCTGATGATGATGAGGGGTGCTTTTTGGTTGTGCTACCATAACTAAAAAGTGTAAAAAAAAATACAAAAAAATACAACCGACTTCAACGTAAAAAAAAACACAAAAAAGTACAAACAAACTTTAATTTCGGAATTCGGTGTTAAATAACGAAGAGACGAAACTATTACAGAAACACCGACTTCCGAAATTAAAGTTATTTTGTACTTTTTTAGTGTTTTTTTTTTTTTTACTTTGAAGACTGTTGTATTTTTTTTGTAAAACATTTTTTATGAAAGAAACACTGAACTGGTAAATTAATTTTCATTTTAGTAGACTTATGAGTTAGTTCGTGAAGACCTCCTACTCAATAACTGAAGGTGTTAACGAAGTTGTTGAAACTTACAACTTTCCAAATCAACATAAAATCATTTGGTTTTTCTCGCCTTTTCTTACTTGTTACACTGTGTAAGTTGTTAAAAAGTTGGTTCTCAAGTACCTATTCAAATAAGTAATTAGAAAGTTTCTTAACTAAATCATCTTTAATATTTTCTCATGAATGTAAGTACCAATACCAGTTGTAGAGACTGGTAGCGTGGGCTTCAGATGTACTTATGGGATATAGTGTATCTTCTTCCTGGTCGATATCACTCTTGACAGAGTGGTCGTGGTCATAACTTCAGGTGTTGGTGGCAAGCTTCACAACACGCCGCCACTCCTCTCTGATGGCCGCCTTCCTCGTGCATTCGTGCAGTGATGATGAGCCATTTACTGCCGCTTTAATCTGGTCAGTCCACCTCATAGGTGATCTTCCTCGTGGCCTGGTACCCTCAACCTGGACCCTGGACTACAAGTCGCTCAATAGCCACTTCCCCTCTGTCTGTATACGTGGCCAAAAAAGGTGAGAATACGAGACTGTACCAAAGATGATAAACGCTGCTTGATGCCGAGTTCTCGAAGTATAGACCACATATGGTGTATATGATGAGAAATTCCATACGGTCATATTTAAGTTAACGATATATAAGATAACATTTTCGGGCATTAGTCTACCAAAAACTGATTGACTTAAAAAATTCAGTAAATTCTATTCTAAATTCGAATAACCTTAAAAAATTATATTTGATCGAACAGCCTGCATGCTAACAAAGTACGTTTGTCATGCAATCTCCGAAGATATAATATATGTGAATCACACTTTGTGCATACTATTATCTAGAAGCATGTCTATACCCACTTATATGACCACGACCAGTTGATTAGCAAGAATGACTACTCTAAAGAGAAGAAGTCGTCAAGCTCGATAATTTAACCCAATTTTGTTTTTCATGTTGAATGTCATCAAATAAGTTCTTCCGCCCTGAGTGCAGCGAGAGGGAGTGTTAAATTTTTAGCTTTTGACTAAATCCCATCTGTGTTCCTTCAGTTGCCAATGCTTTCCAGGGCCGAGGTAACTCTCGCTAACAGCAACCCCAATTTGGTACCACAAGTCCATTTGGTGCTTTTCTACTGGTTCCCTCTAATTTTTTATCGTTAATCATTATTCCTGCAAAGTTTTGCGGTCGACCAGTATTAACAGCGAGTTTAATTCGACTGTTGCCACTACCAAAGCCTATGTTTTTGAGATCAGACGTCGCCTTCGGCCATCACAATAAATTAAATAGGTCGAAAAACTTATTCCACCCCAATTGTAATTTAGTACGATCGTTAAAAGTTTTACGAGCAATCTTCGGCTTTCTCGGCAATAATCTGTTTTAGCCGCCGCCATCAAACCGTTTCGTATCCGATTGTTCGTTCATCTCCGATCAGCAAATTGACTGACGACGCCCGAATCAATTTTTCTTCCCCTTTTATTACAAAAGAAAACGATAAGCGCTAATCGATGGCATTTTTCTTGTCTGAAAAGACATTTTTCGAACTTAAACCGAGAAATATGAAGGTCTTTGTTTTATATTTTTCATTGTAAAGAAAATACTTTTAGCGTTTTTAAAATAAAATATTCGTGAAAGGAGATTTCTTTCGCTGAGAGTAAATCTTATCAATAGACTTTAGTATTCGTTGGGTATCTTTGGAGCAGGAAACCATGTTAGGAAAATGAGGTTATTGTATTTGGTGGAGGCTCTTTGATGTGCGCAACGTAACTAAGTTGGAATTAGGAGGTACGTTCATTAAGAGGTACTTATTTCTTGTGTTAGAAGTCCGCAATTCTGTCTAATTCAACATTAATTACCAATTAGAAGTTGCTCTAGCCTCGAATTATCTTTTCCTGGGATGTAGTTGTTTGCCAGACTATTGTATCGATTTCTGCAAAATACTTTCCGTGCCGTGTAAGCTTTTGAGAATAGAGTATCGCATTACGTGTCTAACAAAAGGGATCTAAGGATTCTATTAGGCGACTGATGGTGTGTTGCAACTTATTCGGATATCCATACTGCAGTCGTTAATCCTAGGAATAAACACGATATTTATGACTTTCATAACTTTTATTTATATCTTCTACTAGTTTCTGCGAGTTGCGTCGCCCACATGAGTGTAGAAAATTATTCTAAGGTAATTCAAGGCTCCTGAGATAAAATGTTTCATCTAAATCTGTTCAGCCGTCTGAGCGTGAAGGATTAACGAACATTCATATACTAAAACTTTAGCATTTTTAATATTATTATAATTACTTTGGTCAGGACTGGCCTGTTGGTCTAGTGGTTAGTGGCCCTGATTGCTATGCCGAAGGTCGTGAGTTCGATTCCCACCCAGGACAAATGTTTGTGTGATGAGCATGATCATTTGTTCTGTGTCTGTTTTTTTTATCTATAATATGTATGTATTTAGAAATATATAAGTATGTTTATCAGTTGTCTAGGACTCATAACACAAGCTCTGCTTAGCTCGGGACTAGACGGCGTTGTGTGATAGTTGTGGAATATTATTTATTATTATTATATATTTGGTACAGCCTATTCGACCACGGAACGATTTTGATTCTGTTAGTGCGGTCTTATAACGTGGCAATAAATATTGTTTTTCTAGTTAATGTCTCACCTACTATAGGCAGTTGGTCGTGCTAATCTTCATTTTTGTATAGAGCAGCTGTTTGTCTTAGGGCTGGTTAAACTAGGTCAGAATAAACCCACCAATATAAAAAAAAAACTGGGCAAGTGCGAATGGGACTCGCGCACTGAGAGTTCCGTACAAACTTACCTATGTAAATAGTTAAATTTTCGAATGGAGCCTCGAAGACTTTTCCGAATTGCATTTTTTTTTGTGTCGTTACAACAAATTTAATGATTTTCAGATTTATTCCTTACCTGTACTACCTTACTACCTTGCTTTATGCCAAATTTCAAGATTCAGGGTCAACGAGAAGTACCCTATGAATTTTTATTATCTTAAGAGTGTCAAAATATATGTTTTTTTGGTGTATAATAAAAATTGTAAAAACAAGATGCGGCCGTTTGGCCGCATCTTGTTTTTTCGTTAACTTAGAAGTTTGATTTGTTTTTCACAGCGTCAAGCTACAGACTTGAATACCTATATGATTTTATTTTCAACTCGATACCTCCACGCGTTCCTGAGATAAAGGGTCTTGACAGACAGACAGACGGACAACGAAGTGATCCTATAAGGGTTCGGTTATTCCTTTTGAATAATAATAATAATAATAATAAGTTTGCTTTGCCGTAATATGCCTAGGGTGAGGGGCCAGACTAAGAGAGATACAATCCGCAGTGCAGTTTTGTGGCGAACTGTTGGGCATTAGCGACCCCACGGACCCGATTTCCCGGGAGAATTCTTGTTCTTCATCTCCGGCTTGCCTTTATTGGCCGGCCGTACTGAACACTGACGAGGAACTGAGCTCCCACCTCTCTCTTGCCTTTATTGGCTGGCTTGAGTGGAAATTCGCAAGAGCAAACGTGCTCGGGAGAAGGATGTATAATCCAGTAAGGTGCTGGTAGGGATCTTGACCGTACTTCAGGGATTGTCCTGATAGCCGTGGTATACCTCTCCACTCCTCAAGCACCTCAGGATATGTTGCCCTCTTGTTGCTACGTCACTTCGTGTTAGCGGCCGTTTTTGGGGGCCCATTTATTGAGTGTGCAAGTCACCCTCTGCCTTTTTTCGATGCATATTAATAACGTTGTTCAGGCAGGGGCCATAGTCTTGACATAGTTCCATGTTACCAGTCCACTTAAGACTCCAAAAACCATAGCCCTATTATCTTTGTTCTCCATATGTCGCAACAGTTTTTCAATAACCGGGGGTTGTCCTTGGGTGCATTAGCATAGCGCGTACAGGGATAATCGTCGGTTGGTATCACGTTCCATTATAATTATCTAAAGGGCCTCTGCGAGTTGGTTTCGGCTCCTCGTACGCCTCCCAAAGGTCCAGGACCTCAGGGTCCTGAGATAAATAAAATATATAAAAATAATAATAACTTTATTTCCAAAAAATTGCAATTTACAAAGAATCGTTTTCATTAATTACAGATCAGATTATTTGAGGTACGGATCTCTAAAAATTTCAAGATAATAAACATCGAAAGTGCAAAGAAATTCCTAAGTTCCTCTCCTTTTTGCATTCTCATAAGAAGTTCATAGAAGTTTTAAAACTACGGATATCTATTGTACAATCAGTTGGCAAGTGGCCCATAGTGGTGAGAGCGAAGAATGGGAGCCTATTCTTTGAAATAGTTTTAGTACGGGATTAGTATTATGAAAAGCTTTTGGTTATTCTTGTAAAGAATGGTGTAGGTACTCACTCGAGAGTTACACCATTCTACTTTTACTCGGCAGCTAAACTGAATCTGTGTAGCCTTTTCCCACACATATGTCATACTGTTCGACATATCTGTGCCTTTTATTAACTGTATGTTGGATCGGTTTCTAATGTAACCGGATGCCTGTAAGATTGTTCGAATGAGTTGTGGCCCTGGAATGCAAAGGGAAATTGAAGGAACACAGGTGAGTTTTAATCAGTAAAAGTCTGATACTCCCTCTCGTTCCACCCTGAGTAGAAGAAGTTATATGATGATTCCTCATCTCAAAAATAAAGTATTTAGATTTTTTCAAACCTGCCTTAAAAATCAAATTTATGCAATTATAATTATGATGGTAATATTAAGCCAACAAACGTTGTCCTGAGTTCATCCAATAATCCTTTGGATTTATGTTTATTTCCCGATTTTGTGGCGAACCTTTCCAATTATTGTTCCTTTAAAGTTCTCCACCGTGTCTGTCTGTCTATTCAAGACAAACTCAAAAATACTAAACGGATTTTCATGTGGTTTTCACCAATAGACAGACTGATTTATGAGGAAAGTTTCGGTGTATTATACTTGCAAATTATAATGGAGAAAAGCCAAGAATTTCGGAGACTTTTAACACCTTTGCGAAGCTGCAGTACAGTAGTTAAAAATAAAATGCACTATACAGTATTCTGTCTGCAGTAGTAGTAAAGTGCAATAACAACTAGTATCTGTTTCAAACTCAAACTCAAAATTGTTTATTTCACATAGGTCTACATGGGCACTTATAAAACGTCAGAAGCTAGCGCACGGTTCCCATTTGGTCGTTTCCTATGGAGAAGAACCGGCAAGAAACTCTATGGTTACTCTTTAAAAAAAAATCTGGGCAAGTGCGAGTTGGACTCGCGCACTGAGGGTTCCGTTCAAACTTATCTACATACGAGTATGTGAATAGTTCAATTAATGAATGGAGACTCGAAGATTTTTCGAATCGCAAAAAAAAGTATTTTTTTTTGTGACGTAACAACAAATTTTCTGTTTCCAGATTTATTCCTATATCTATACTATATGACTATGCTTTATGCCAAATTTCTGTATTCTAGGTCAACGGGACCCCTAACCCTATTTTTTTTTTTTTTTTTTCGGATGGGAAAATCATCTAATGACATCCCCCGCTCTTGGGCGGAGCGAATTTTTACTGACTAAAAACCCACTCCTGTTCCTTCTTTGCCATTTTTTCCAGGGCCCCGGGGGTCACTTTCGCATCACCCATGGCCCCAGTAGGCCTCGACCCTGCAGGGCCCCTACGGTTGCTGACATCTCCTTGAGGCGCGCGTGGAACACTACGCGCCGTCGACGACTTGGGCTCAGTCCGGACAGTCACCGGACGATCGGACGGCGAGCCACCCATTGCTCGCCGTCCGCAAGCCCGCGCCTACGGTGGCCGGAAATCGGGATCGGAATCCCGGCGGCGGTTGGGACGTGAGGACCGTTGCCTCACGCGATCGGCCGCCTCCTTTGCTAGCATTACTGCTTCGCAGAAGGAGGCAACCGCCTGCCACTCCTCCTCGCTCCGCACCATGGCCTGTACCAAGGCCCGGCGCGAGAGATCGCTGCCGCCGATCGCCCCCACGAGGACACGGCGGTGCTCTGCCCAAGCGGGGCACACCTCTACCGTATGCTCCACCGTGTCCTCCGGGCGGTCCACACAATGGTGGCACCCGGGCGTCTCTTCTGCACGAATCCGGTGCAGGAACCTCCCGAACTTACCATGTCCGGTGAGGACCTGCGTCATGCGGTAGCACTCCTCAAAGAGGGGACTTATCGCCATAATTATGGCGTGCCCACCCCCTAACCCTATGAATTTTAATTCCTTTGAGAGTGTCGAAATACACGTTTTTTGCGACATAAACAGCTGTATCTTTTATTTTCTTTAACTTAGAAGTTTGATTTTTTCACAGCTTCAAGGATCCGCAGATCTTAGTGTATGGTTTTAATTTTAAATCGATACCTCCACGGGTTTCCGAGATAAAGGTCTTGACAGACAAGCGAACAACAAAGTGATCCTATAAGGGTTCCGTTTTTTCCTTTTGAGGTACGCAACCCTAAAAATGATTGTTTCTACAATATTGCCATCTTAAAATAATATAAGATACGAGAGGATAATGTAGACCGGTCAACTTTGCACCCAAAAGTACAATAAAAATTGAGTTTGATTACATTATCTATGCCTCTAAGTGTGTTTGCGTCAATTTGTAGTCGTGTAAGGTTAACCTTCTGTAGATATCTACTACTCTGTGGAAAAGGTTAATTATATCTGGTTTCAGACGTTTTCTGAATACAAATGGAAAGTGAACGCTGTACTAATATCCGTGTCGGTGGCTGCAAAGGTGAAGTATTGCTTCAGTACGATGTTTGGGTTTCAGTGTTTCTTTACCAAGAGAAATGTGATTGGAAGTCATCGGGGCTACATTACGATTTGTCTTCGATTAATTTAATAATAATAAATAATAACAATGTATTCCACAACTATCACACAACGCCATCTAGTCCCAAGATAAACAGAGTTTGTGTTATGAGTACTAGACAACTGATTAACATACTTATAATAATATACAAGTAAAACACATACATAAACACTAAAACATACTAAATACATACATATATAGATAAATTACACCCAGACACAGAACTAATGATCGTGATTATCAACACAAAGATTTGTCCTGGGTTGAAAATCGAATCAACGACTTCCGGCATAGCAGTCAGGGCCACTAACCATTAGACCAACAGGTCAGTGTTCGTACATGTAAAGTCGTGACATATTTTATGAGTAAAATTGTATTATAAAAAAAAATATGTATTATTTCTTATTACATCCAGCTTCTTACATTGCAGAAAATATCGGATAAGTGTTTCACAAATTATTATAATATCATTAACAAACAAAAACGGTTCTCCTGAAAAAACCTTACGCCGTTATACGCATGACGCATCCATTTACTAAAGAATAGTTGAGAGCCATGTCTTGTTGGATTCTGCAAGAAGGTATTCAATTTAAGAGGCTCCTTTTTCACTCGCCTGTCGTCAACCTCGAGCATGGTTTAAAAGCTTGTTATTTCATCTAACGCAATCCAACGCGATGTTTGACGAAAAGGCAACGCGAAAAAAGAGAGATAACGCCTGAAAACTCTGTTAGCATTCGGTAATTCCGTGATTTATTCAAATATTTTACAAAACTTGTTCTAGGAAATACGTGTTTATTTTCAACCCTTAAAAGTTTTTGAAAAAAAAAAATTCGTCATTCTGAATCTTGATTAAATTTGCAAGGCTTCTATTGTTATACTTTTTGACTTTTTGATTAAAATATGAAGTGTCAAAGTTCATGCAAAATAGCAGATTTTCGGAGGTCTTTACTGGATTAGTTTTACACAAATTAATAAATTGATTTTAATAGAAGCCCAGATAATATCCACAAGATACTGTGATTCCAAAATATCTAATAAAAAATGTGTAAGAAAGTCTTAATTGCGTAAGAGCGGTGGTATGAAAAACAGTGAAAATGTATTTCGAGTTGCATCCCCTTAAGGACTTGTTTTTATTATTTTGTGGTTCCCAAAAAATACAGACTTCTCTTTCCGTATTTTTTGGGGTTCTGTACCCGAAGAGCAACCGACGGAACCCTATTTCATGTACAGATGAAAGTTACTCAGACAGTTGAAAATCATATCTAGTGAGCTTCTATTTCTTTTGTCAACGACAAAAAAAGAAAGAAATAGAATCATTGTTGTTCCGGTGATTTTTTCCTTTATTTTTGTTCTTACCTTATCGTAGAAATAGAAATACATCAATGCATCAAGCATTGTATGTGCATACATATAACTTAGTAACTCTAATGTGTACAATTAGTAATTCTAATGTGCAACAATGAATCACAATGCTGCGATTCTCGATATTAGCAAACGTACTCCATACGTATTCGCAGGATACTTGTCGTGGATCCAGAATCTTGAAATTTCACAAAAAGCAAGGTTCCGCATTAAGTACGGCACCCTTGGCATGAGAGTTCGACTCGCACTTGACCGGACTTGAAACATAAAATTAAAATTCCAGAAACACATTTCTACATATTTACTATTCTAATGTTAACTGGGTATTACTTATGTATGTACACAATTATGCTTCCATATGCAATTAACTTAAGTTTATAGTGCAGTATAAAAAAGTTTATTCTTCCTGATTATAGTCGCATCTATTTATGTTAGTGGCAATTTGTTTGCCGAACAATAAACCTTATGGCTTGTAAACAGTGCAGTCGTAAAACTATACGAAGGACACGCTTTCAAAGAATTACGAGTGTTATCTGATACTGTATAGATAAGGCAATAACTACTTATCGTGAAAGCCTTAGAACTATTCACGATTACTGTAATGTCTAGACAGCTTAAGAAAACTGTTCCTAGAACCTGTCACTGAGAAAATCCCTCAGCCCCCCTAGCCAAGTTATAACCGTTTCGATTCGATTCTCTTTTCATCGATCGCCTCGAGTCGGTCACGCCTCCGATTCCTTTCTTCTGACGTCATCTCAACGCTCAGTCACGTGGTCAGAACAAAGGAACAGGAGGCGTGGCCGACTCGAGGCGATCAACGAAAAGAGAATCGAAACGAAACGGTTGTAACATGGCTATGGGGTCAGGAGACATTGACTAGGTACAAATCAACGTTCGTACAAAGCTTGAACTTGATTAGAATACAGGGCTGCGGGATTGTTCAAAAGAGTTACTGCGACCTTGGAATACAAAGGGCAACTGAAGGAACACTGGTGGGTTTTAGTCAGCATAAATCTGCCACTCTCTGTCGCTCTATCCAGAGCAAGAGGAGATATTTAATGATTTCTTACTTAAAATGTTAGTTGTAAACGTCAGATTCAATAAATTTACTTAAAATCTATATATATATAAATGCGAAATACCACTCACTGATTAATCACGAAATCTCAGAAACTATAACACCTACAAACTTAAAATTTGGCAGGTAGGTTCCTTATAGGAACATAATTTAAAGAACAGGGTAAAACGGAGATTGGAAGTTTGTATGGAGAAACCTACTTTTATTGATTTATTTATTTATTTGTCCCTTTACACAATGATTGAAAATTATGATTTTACGCGGTCGAAGCCGCTGGCAGAAGCTAGTATTAGATATTCCTTTTCATAACTCAGATCTCGTATAAAGGCATACTCAGTACAGTAAAATTATGCATATGACCATCCATGTATCTAAAAGAATAACTTCATACTGATAGAACATGGGTGGGTTTTAACCAGTAAAAGTTTGACAATCCCTCTCGCTCCATCCAAAGCGGGGGAAGTTATTTTACGATTACCCACTTAGCACAAACCGGCGAAAAAATCACGTTTGTTGTATGGGAGCCCCACTTAATTATTTATTTTATTCTATTTTTAGTATTTGTTGTTATAGCGGCAACAGGAATACATCGTCTGTAAAAAAATCAACTGTTTAGCTATCACGGTTCATGAGATACAGCCTGGTGACAGACGGACGGACTTACGGACAGCGGAGTATAAGTAATAGGGTCCCGCCCCAGAACCCTAAAAAAGATAATTATTTTGTGATGTAACTACAAATTCTCAGTTTGTCAGTTCCTTCACTTGCACAATGAGACCTTGCTTCTAGCCAAACTTCAGGACGACCTTCATTTTGGGTTAGACTTTTTTAGTGCTCCAGGGGGTAGCAGACCTGAGTATTTGATATTAATTTCAGTTTAAAACCTCCATGCGTTCCTAAGAAAAAGGTTCTTGACAGACGGACAGATGAACAATAAACTGATCCTATAAGGGTTCTGTTTTTGCCGACTGAGGTTACGGACCCCAATAAAGGATTACGACACAAAGTAATTCCAGCATCTTTAACCAAAAGAAAACAAGCAATAGGCTTTCGAACCTCATTGTAATAGCCTCACCATAGAGCCGAGATAGCCCGAGGCAATTTTCTTAAACCCTAGGTGCTTGACACACAATCTTCTCTATACATAACCCTAATAATTGTCAGTAAGAAACGTAAACATGGTAACAAGTGGGTAGGTGGAAAGTAAACTGAATTACTCGCTGGCCGGACGCCTAGCACAATTTACGAGGGGCTGCGTTACTAAAAAGTAGAATACGTTTGTGTGGCTCTCATTTCTCGCTGCAAACGACCGTTTAATGCTAATAGGAATAGTGCTTACAATGGGCTTACGTACTACTGATTGTAGATCTGCCACCGCTTCTTTTAATTCGATTCCTGCAAACTGCTGTGAGCACAGCCCTTTATTACACCGCTTTGTCAGTATCTAATGTGTTCATTTCGGTTCGTTAAAATGATATTTCGTCAATTCACAGAAATAAAATCAATTTCGTGAAAAATGTCGCGTGTTTCCATAAGGTTTTTCACTATACGATATTCGGAGAAATTTTTGTTTGGTTTCAAGTTAAGTTGTAATGATAGGAAAAGGTTTTTTTTAGAAATTGCTTTTTTTAGGGTTCCGTATCTTAAAAGGAAAAAATGAAACCCGTAAGTATAGGATCACTTTATTGTCCATCTGTCTGTCAAGACCCCTTATCTCGGGAACGCGTAAAGATATCGAGTTGAAATTAAAACTATATACTTAGGTTAACAGTCCCTTGAACCTGTGAGAAAATCAAACTTCTAAGTTAATGAAAAAAAAGATATGGTCGTTTATGTCGCAAAAAACGTATATTTCGACACTCTCAAGAGAATCAAAATTCATAGGGTACTTGCCGTGGTCCCAGAATCCTGAAAGGCATAAAGCAAAGTCTTATAGCACAGATAAAGGAATAAATCTGAAAACAATAAATATGTTGTTACGCCACAAAAAAAAAAAATTGCGATTCGGAAAAATCTTCAAGACTCCATTCGGGAATTGAACTATTTACGGAGGTAAGTTTGTACGGTACCGTCACTGCGCGAGTCCGATTCGCATTTGCCGTTTTGTTTTAGATTCAAATGCTAACGCACACCAAAAAATCCCTTTTTTTACGGTAGTTTGTAATGTAATGATTATAATATCAAATAACTTCTGCTGCTCTGGGTAGAGCCAGAGGTTAGGTTAGGTTAGGTTTAAATAGGTGTGTTAGAGTTTTAGGTTGTATATTTATTTATTTATTTAATCTTCATGCAACACAAAGTACAAAAGCGGACTTAATGCCTTAGGCATTCTGTACCAGTTAACCTAGGGTGGTGAAGAGACAATATGGTAGGTGCATAAAAAGAGTAAAAACAAGAGTAAAAAAGTGTAGTGTAGTTGTAGTAGTGTTTTTATTATCGTGTGGATTTCATCACACAGAATTGCTCCGCATGCGGGGTTGCTGCCCGATATCACGTACCGCATCCCGCATGCATATTCCACGTATTACAATAAATGCTTGTATGAAAAGGACCTTTGCCGGGGTTACCCGTGCGGAGCAAATCCGCATGCGTAATGAAATCCGCACGATATTAAAAACGCCCTTACTGTCTAAAACTCGCCTGTGTTCCTTCAGTTGTCCTTTGCGTTTTTAGGCTGCGGTTAGGTAAAGAGTCTTTAAAACAATATCGCAGATCTGGTAGGAATCGGCACTAGCGGGCCTTGTCACATCAAAATCCCTTAGTCTTCATTAAATAATGCAAAACGTAACATAATCAACAAATGGAGGCATCCCATGTGCTTTCATTCGCGACATAGTTCTTTACTTAGACTACTATGAAATATAACATCTAAACATTTATAAATAAAATGGAATTGTCTGTTTGGAATATTAAAATAAAATTTAGTAAATACCTACTTAAGAATATATATTCGATACCTGTAGCAATTTTTTTTTTTTAATTTTTGTCTGTCTGTTTATTTGTTTTAGCTAATCGTCGATACTGCTGGAACGATTTTGAAGGGATTTTCACTCAGACAGTTGAGGTTATGAGGTTATAAACTTAGTCTACTTTTATTTTAAACACTACACAATATTGCCAAATGGCATTGTGCTGTTTTACAAGAGTAGCAAGTTTTTTTTGAGTTTGATGCGAACAGAGTCGCGGGCACTAGCTAGTCTTTAGTAAAGTAACACGTGAAGCATGTTCCTTTAAGGTTTTATACGCAAAGACTTTACGTGTTATGTACTTTATTTACAAAACGCATATTCGCTCTTGTTAGTTCATTTTAAGGTAGATATATGATTTTTGATGATTTTAAATCCAACAGCACGTCTAAACGGCTAGTCCTTATATTTTGAAAAAAATATATGTTAAACTAAACTATTTGCCTAATAATTTGATATACGACTATTTACATTTTTTTTTTTATAGAACTTGGTATGATTTATTTTCAAAGTTATGTCTAACACAGACAAAAAAGCTAAGATCAGGAAAAACCATTGGGTTTATTTTTATTAAATTGTCACGAACTAAAAAATAATTTAATTATTACCAATCTTTTAATATACGGTTTTTAATATATGATTAAAAACCGTATATTAAAAGGTGTTTAATAAATGAAGGACATATTTTTTCTTTTGTTTTACAATTTGACTTAGAAGGTTCTTTATTTTATCATTTGACATTGATAATTTTTTATTTATTTATTTCTTTTACTACTACTTACTACTACTACTACTACAACTACTACCTACTACTACTACTTAGTAGAGTGTTACATTTTTGTAAATTTTATTTTATTATTGTGAATGTGGGGACTATGTGGATTACTTTTCCTTTTCTGTAATTTTAATATGATGTCTGGCAGTTTTGAGTATTTGATGCGGCCTACCCAAATGTCCTTTCTTTGGTATTGTTCGACAAGTGGTTGAGCTCCTTAGTAGTCCTAAGTTTGAGCTACATGAATACTGACAAATGCTTGCACTGACTGGACAGGTCCACTCAAATCTGTGTGATTCTTTCTTCAAAAGACCATCTGAGACACTAAACAACATGGCTCTCATATGATTTGACCAGTACAGGTTTACTATATGGACTTTTAAAGAAACTTTGACCCCTGAGTTGGTTTCGGTGTTTCTTCACAGGGTAGTCAGCTAGAAAACACCGGCCTCATCTAGTTTATACTAACGAAAAAAAAATGACGTGAGAAAGTGTTTTTTTTAAATCTGTTTGCAAAATAAATATCAATTATTATTATTCGAATAATATTGATGCGCGGGGAGTGACACTACCTCCTCTTTTGCACGCTCAAAGTCGCTGGCTTTTAGTGTCGCCTTAAGCTTCACTGAATTACGTGTATTTGTTAAATACTTCATACTTTGTAAGCCAATTATCTAGGGTAAACTTCACAGTCATGCCACTAAAGCAAATCTTAGCACGTTAACATTAAAACTGAAAACCCAAGTAAACAGTTGTTTTGTATGCATTGCGTTGTTAGTCCGTCTGGTGTGCCCTTAGCCGTGTCTACGGAACTAAGTAGTTTCCAGCTAATACACGCACGGCCATGTCGCTCGGAACATACAAAATACAAGTATTTTGGGGTACAAGTGGTACAACGCTGTTAATTAAGGTAGGTACTCGGTTACAATTTCTACCAAATGATATGTGCTTAAAACTTTTGAAGTCACATTAAAGCAAAAAACAGATAAGGTCTTCAAATGACGCCTCATTACCATTTTAACAAAACAAAACAAAAGTCTGTTTCATTATACGCTTTATTGTTATGCCGACATCGAAAAAATTTACTCGCTTTTAACATAAACAATTGAAATGTCAGCCCGAGGCACCGTGTTAGTCTTTGATTATACAGCTTTCTACGTCGTTTAATTAAAAATAAAATTGACGAAAAAAAAAACGTTATAGCAGACGGTGGGCTAGTTTTTTAGCTATAGGCACAAGAATAATAAAAACAGCTAAATGAAACATGGCTCAGTTTTTGCCATACAACAGAAAAGGCTAAACGAGCGCTGGTCGGTCAGCTCAGCCTAATTTATGTGGGCGACGATGCTGAATAAAAATGTTACGAACCCGAAACGCTTGCAAACAGAACTGAGCGCTATGTTAATGCGATTGTAGCTTACAACAATCGATCTGTGTTTGACTTTGTCTCGATAACAATTCACTCGTCTCAAGATTATACTGTCTATTTTTCATTCTCTCGAGCAAAATTATACATTCTAATTTTTATACGTCGTTTTCTTAGAATATTAAATATCGCGTTCTTTGCTAAATATAAGAGTGGTAACTTACTCGCTTTATCTACGTTGTAACCTTTGTGGAAGGAATTCATAAAGACAAAAGATGGTTCCTTTGGCGCTGAACATTAGTTAAGGAAAGACGTTATTAAAGGAAATCTGTTTTTTGTTTAAAGTAAGTACTGATCTAACATAATAATAGGAATGATATCTACTATTTAACAACAATAAATAAATCTAATCTTTCCGTTTCATAATGCATGTTGTACTAAAATAACAATATATTTTCTGAAAGACAGGGTCTAGGCAATTTGCCCTTACTAAAATAACTTCCTTACTCGATTTCATTCTCAAATCCTGCAGCAAATGAGGACATAGGGCGAACACACTTCTTCATTGGCGGCGTAATACGTGAAGTACGGTAAGATTTATAAAATAAAATGTGACGTGTAAGGCGGCGTCCCTCGAGACCGCTGCGAACATCTATTCCGTTAGTTTTCGCAGAGTCACCGGGACGGTCGTTTGTCATTCCGCCCTTATTGAGGAGCAAATTTCAGTGACCGCCTCCTGCCTTCTGTTATCCCCGTGATATTTTCATAATCCCGCTTGAAGGACACATCCTAAGGCTTGTTGTTGTATGTCGTTTGGTGTCCTAAACTTGTATCTCAGGGTAATCATCGTTTGGTACAAGTACCAACTAAAAGACCCGACTGATATTAAATTATTTATTAATCGTGAGTTATGTATATTTTGTTTGATCATATTCGAGTGGCAAACTTGGCCAGAAATTGTGAAAGACAGAGGAATGAAAGGAGAAGGGGGCGGGTCTTGGCCTAGCTGTGGGACACAATATAAAAATGTATTTGTCTGTCGTTTTAGGCAAAGTTAAACACAGTTTAAAATTGTTTTTATATGGCTTTATTTGCTGTAAAAAAAGTTTGACACATAAAAGCAACATGAACGTTAAAACAATAAAGAAAAAGCGGCACGGGGAAGTCGTTAACATGGCCGCCATATTAAAAACAGGAGCACGTTGTTAAATTGCTCGTTGTTTTCCGGACGATTTGTCAAAGGAATACAAAGAATCTCTCGATGAAGGCGTTAAGTGAAATAAATCGAGATTAAAACATACTCCAAGTCGATTGGTGGGTGTAGGACAAGGCCCCATTTTACGAAGAGAGGAAAATCTCATCATATATTCACGGCACGCTTTCCCTACCAGTCTATGGAGACGGGACGATAAACAAACTACTCTATTGCACGCCCCTCCATCGATTTATCACACGTCTATGATTAAGATTTATGGCTATAATAATAACTTTTATAGATAAATTCTTTCTGCGGACTATGTGATGTCATCCACATTGAAAGGTGGAGAATTACGTAACTATGGAAGTTGTCTTTTCTCTATCATTTTTTTATATTTTTTTTATTTTCCACAACTATCACACAACGTCGTCTAGTCCCAAGCTAAGCAGAGCTTGTGTTATGGGTACTAGACAACTGATAAACATACTTATATATTTCTAAATACATACATATATAGATAAATTACACCCAGACACAGAACAAATGATCGTGCTCATCACACAAACATTTGTCCTGGGTGGGAATCGAACCCACGACCTCCGGCATAGCAGTCAGGGCCACTAACCACTAGACCAACAGAACATTTTGTTTATTTTTCCTGTTTTATGATCCAATTTTCCTTGTGGTGTAAATACATGTAACTGGAATATAGTAAACCCTTTAACATTCCAAATTAAAAAAAATAAGTAACAATCATAACTCGAAAGTTATGAAATGTAATTAAACGTCAGAATTTTACAAAATGTGGTCGGTGCTTTTTCACCTGCACTTCAAATTTTGATTATATACGTTTTTTAAGCTGTTTTTACTTATTTTAGGTAACATTTTAAATGAAAAATAGTCCTCCATCTTTTTATCTATGTATTGCACTTGTAAATTGAGTTTAAGTTGATAAAATTAAGAAAAACAATAGTATGTCATTTTTTATAAATAATTTACAAAACTTTGCCGGTTGACACTTTTTTAGTTTCATAGCAAACTAGTGCAATTCCGCGATTCTTTAAGCTCGAAAATGAACTCAGAACCCACAGGACAATTAAAATACTGCTCTACTTTGCCTAGCTACCAAAATAAAAAAGAAAAAACGTTTTAGACTTTATAGTCTGCTTAAATATGTGTACTATATCAATACGCTACGGTACCACATCTGTTAATTTGAAAATACATTTAAACTGCAATATTTTTGCCAAGGCAAAGGAGAGGAAATACCATTAACTTTGCTCGGCCATTTCGAAAGTAATTTCTTAGAAATTGTGAAGTAAATCCTATAATGGACTGTTTTAATAGGTGTGTAAGGTTCTGATTTGCATTTTTTTCTTTACATGTCAAACGAATTTTTCGATTTAAGTTACAAAAATTAAAATTCGTGCAAATTTAGGGCATTTTACCGGTACAATAATACTAACTAACGTCAAATCATAAAAAATCTTTTCGATTGAACTTAATATTTTCTTCGTTCAATCAACCTGTAACGGCTTTGCTATAATCCTCATCATCATTTCAGTCAAAAAACGTCCACTGTTGGCCGTTGGCCTCCCTCACATTAACGATCGGTCCTGGGTCAGCCCCCCTAGCCAAGTTACAATCGTATCGTTCGCGTCGAACGCCTCGAGTAAGCCACGCCTCCGATTCCTTTGTTCTGACGTCATCTTAACGCTCAGTCACGTGGTCAGAACAAAGGAATCGGAGGCGTGGCCTACTCGAGGCGTACGGCGCGAACGATACGACTGTAACTTGGCTACGGCTGCAGGACACATTGCTCGCAGAACAGAAGGTCGATGGGGACGAAAGGCTCTGGAGTGGCGACTACGCACCGGAAGACGCAGCATTGGAAGGCCTCCCACAAGGGGCGACTGATGACCTGGTGAGGCTCGCGGGAATCCGATGGATGCGAGACGCATAGGACCGGCTCTGCTATGTTTTGTTTAAGCTGGGCTGAAATGAAATGTCAAACTGCATAACATTTTGGGCGCACATTGTTTGAAAGTTAAAATATTCGCATTCGCGAATATTGAATTTGAATATTCGCATTCGCATTCGCGTGAGATGTCTAACATTCGTTACATCACTAATATCTACTATTGAAGCAACCAGAACGCCTAGCGAGTATTACTAAAGATGACAAAACATAACATCACGCCTTGGAACCCTTGGGTACCCCAAAGGAATAGGCAAATGAGTACCTAAATTACACCCACATTTCTTCGGTTATGTTTAAGCCCCAAGAGGCGAGTCCATTGGGATCACCCGGGCACAAGTCCCCCGGAATGCCACTGAGAAATTCTAGATAGAGAAATACAGTAAAAGTTTTCCCAACTAGGGAATAATATAACAAATAGATCAACGAGGCGTTCGTCGACCATATCATCACTTACCAACAGGTGAGATAGTAAACGCGAGTTTATCGATTGTTATTTTTTCTCGCGCTCTAGTGTGGAGCGAAAAGGCGTGTCGGAGTTTTACTGACTAAAGCCTACCTGTGTCCTTCAGTACGTTAAGTCCACGGTCACTCTTTCAATTACCGTGCCTGTAAGCCTATGTAGTATTAATATTATAAAGGCGAAAGTTTAGATATATGTGTGTATATGTTTGTGACTCCTTGAAGCTCAAACAGCTGAACGGATTTGGCTGAAATTTGGCCCACAGGTAGATAATGTTTTAGAGAAGCTCGTGGCATTAGAAATACATATTTTTGTGAAAATTTAAGCTCTCAACCTCTTATGGTTTATGAGATACGGCCCGCTGACCGATGGACAGCCAGACGAAAGAATAGACGGACGAACGAGAAGCGGAGGCTTAGCAATAGGGTCCCATTGACACCCTTCGGGTACGGAACCCTAAAAAGGCAGTAATTCTAAAGATAGTTCATATAATATAGTGATACATATATTGATATGCACGTCTTGTGTTGATATGAGGTGAATGCTCTGTTCTAAAGATATTCCTTCACGCACTCCCGTTACCGTTTACTTTCCGACCTCGTTCTGTGTTTCTACTTTACCAACGTATTCCACTCACGATATTTTCAAACACTGAGTTGGTAATACGTGACACAGTCAGCTGTTATTATACCCCTGACATATTTGTATCTCACGAGAACATTCTTCAGAATACTTTATTATAAACGTCAGTGAAAAATCGTCTCGAAATCTCACTTGAAATGTAATACTTCAGGAATTAAAAGTAATAAAATATCTCTTTGTACGTATGTGGAAAATATAAATTCCAGACTCAGCAGATATTATATTTTATGTGAAAAACGTCTTAGTTATTTTCTTTGAGATCTTGTTAGAAGAAATACGAGTATTATTAATGCTAAGAATTAAGTCGGATTTACTCGTTTTAATTGGTGCTTCTGCTTATAATTTGTTTAAAGAAATAAATATCCTTGACTGTAGGTATAATAATTGTTCTTGAAAAAATATGATTATTTTGAAACTATGTAATTGTTATTTTGTTAGGTACCTACGAGTACGGTCTACGTAGGTAATGACCGATGACCTGGTGAGGGTTGCGGGAATCCGATGGATGCGATACGCACAGGACTGGTCGTTATGGCAACACTTGGGGGAGGTCTACGTCCAGCAGTGGACGTTTTTCGGTTAAATCATGATGCGCCAGTTACCATGGTCTACACGAAATAATACCCATTATAACTCACGTACCTCATTCAAATGATCCCTTAGACCATTTGAATGATGTACCGTGGCCGTAGAATGCAAAGGGTGAATGAAGGTACAATTATGTATGTGAGTTTTTTAAGCTAGAACTACATTAGACCGACGCACACGTGTAACACGCCTGATTTGTACGTAAAACGACGTCGCGTGGCGTGGACCAAGTGTAGCTCTACAAGTCAGTTTCCATATAAAGTGTATGGAGACCGACGCGCCCAGATCGGCGTGTGTGGCACACATGTGCGCAGTGTAGTTCTTTAGCCAGTAAAATTCTGACACGCCCACTCGTTTTATCCTAGGACGGAAGAAGCTATTTGATGATATTCTAAATTAAAAAATAAATATATAACTAACGTACTAAAATAATAAAACTGGCCAGAATTACAAAAGTTTTGTGCTTCATCTGTTTTGTTAAACTATTAAACTAATGGAGTGTCGATTGAATAGTCTTAAAAGTTAGCTTACAACGTTTTACATAATCATCTCGTAAAATTCGTCCGAAACGGTACCTAACATAATTGTGTACTTCGTGAAAAGTTAGATTCTTACACGTGTCCTATTAAACAAAATAAGTTATGCCAAATTGTCTAAGACTAGACTTGTAAATATTGTATTTTCAAGTCTAGTCTTAGGCAATTTGGTAGTAAAAACATTTCTATTAGACAAAATGGCACGAAAATAACCTTTTATATTTACGAAATTATTATAACCGTTTTATAGCTTAGGTATTGAAAGAATGAATAGTGAATAAATATAAAGGTTTCATTTATACGAGCGGGAGCCGCGATACGCATAAGTGTTTACAGAAAACTTTTCTGTGAATACAAACCCAAAAGATTTTTCCAATTTTGCGAGAAAGGCTCGAATGCTGGAGAGGTCACAAAGCGAATAGTAAAAATACATTCGCTATACGTGACCGTAAGTTTTGGTATCCGCGGGAGAGCGCTCAGGACGCCGGGGGACGCCG
Organism: Mythimna impura; assembly: GCA_905147345.3. Lineage (NCBI taxonomy): Eukaryota > Metazoa > Arthropoda > Insecta > Lepidoptera > Noctuidae > Mythimna > Mythimna impura. The sequence goes on along the minus strand of LR990356.1, from coordinate 16,831,804 downwards.
AACATAACACATAAACGAAAATGCCATTCGGAGCTAGAAAAATGTTCAAGGCACGAATTTTACACCGATAGCCACATAAATTTGCCATTTTACCACTGAAATATACACCAATTTCAAGTTTTAGTTATGTCATTTTTATTTAAGGTTTAGGCGCTTATAGATTTTGTTTAAGAAAATGTTCATTGCTTTCCTTCTGCTCCTAACTTTTTTATAACTTACTCTTTCTACCTAATTTAGAATTTAGTTTGGAGCTCACATATTTGCCTTAATTCCTTAGACGTTTCTTTTGACCTTTTTATGCTCTACGAATGTACAGAACTAAAATTCGTCTTGGCTGTACATTTAATTTGGTTTAGTCAGACCTATTTTGAGCAGATGTTATCCAGCTAGCTTCTGCTAGCGGTATCGCCCGAGTAAAATTATGCCAAGGGAATATTCCCTATTTTGGAGATATTTTTTTTTATCCTGGGATAAAAAAAATATCTCATATATCATAACGTATATGTATTTACGGTATTGTAAAAAGTAGAGAGCTGAGGTGGCCAAGTGGTAACGGTCCAGACTTACAAGTTGTAGGTCGCGGGTACAAACCCTGCCAAGTGCATTACTTTATGTAATTTATTTCATTACCACTGCTCTCAGAACAATGAAGAAAAACACCGTGAGGAAACCGAAATATTCTAGAACCAAAAATTCGAAGGCATGTGACATCCACCAACCGGCACTGGGTCCGCGTGGTGGATTACGGCCCATTCCTTTTTCCTAAAGAGGAAGCCTGAGTCCCAGCAGTAGGAACATTATAAGGCTGATTATGGTTATGGTATGGCATTGTAAGGTGTCCATTTTTAGAATTTCATCTAAATCGATCAAGCCGTTTGAGCGTTAATGGGTTACAAACATACACACACACACACACATTGTATACACGGGTATACGGACATACATACAAACTATCACCTTTATAATACATATGAGTGTAATATGATGCGTTAATGAAAGTGAGATATACAGGTACCTACTTAAAGTGCTTGGCCAACGCGCGCGTGTTGCTTGACCAGACTGGCAGCGCGGTGCGGGGAGCGGGGCGGGTGCAGGGACACGGTTACCGCTCTCTCTCTGTACTCTCTCGACTGTGGCCACTTGTATGAACGAGCTATGGCGTGAGTTGTCCGCACGCGTCCCGCGTTGAGCAACCCGCACCGCTTTCCGTGCCCGCGTGCCTACTATGGACATTCAAATAAAGTTCTTATGTTTGAGATTGCCGCGCCGCGCCCGCCCCGCACCCGCTCTTCCAGTCTGGCCGAACACAAAAGTTTATTTCAAGAACCTACTTACCAACAAACATTCTCAGTCAACAAACAGTCACAGAATAGACTGGATAGATTATTTCAGCCGAAGCCACTATCAAAAGCTAATAACTCAATAATATTTTTTTTTTGAGGTGGGAAATCATTAAAAGACTTCACCCGCTCCAGGGTGGAATGAGAGGGGGTGTCAGTCTTTTACTGACTGAAACCTACCTGTGGCCTTCAGTTGTTCTAGAGCCAAACGTTCCTGAAGTAAAATTAAAGTCTACGGATACAATTAAGAAGGTATATATAGAATATGTTGCTATTTTTACCCAGTAAACGTTTTCTGGGGAGTTTACTAACTAAACTGTGCTATGTATAATTTACTTAACAAACTGGTTCGTACTAGCCGAATTTATGTGATTGATATGAAGTTGCTAGCGGCCGAATATCTTATTATCCCCAGGGAAGTTTGCAACTTTGCCCGGGTAAAAAATTACCCTCGCCGATCCGGGCGAAAATTATATGCGGGCAGACTTATAAAATAAATATCAGATGTGTTAAACAAATAAACTTTTAAGATTTTCGTTCATTTCTTTTTTGTTTGGATCTTTTTTTTCTGAGGGGGGAATTCATCATGATGAATGATGAGATGATGACTTCTCCCACTCTATGCTGGAGCGAGAGGGCGTACCAGACTTTTACTAAATAAAAACCACCTATGTTCCTTGATTAGTGGGAAGACATTTTTCAGGAGAGAGTTGGACCTGGATGGATGACTATGGCTAAGGGCAGGAATCAGTCAAAAGTAATGGGGAGGCCTACGCCGAAGAGGCTACTATACTCCTTAGAGCAGTGTTCTGCAAAGGGCGTGCTGCGGCATACTGGTGTACCGTGGTGATTAGTTGGTGTACCTCGGAAAAATAAGGTTCTCTCAAAGTTAATAGACGGAATAAAAATGTAGATCAACCACGGACTTTAAAATCCATTCTCTGAGAGCATTCCATTTTGACACTTACCAATTAACGAGTTCGAAGAACTGTTCAAAATAAAAACCAATTGCATTTTTTTTTTCGGTGGGAAAATTATCCAATGACATCCCCCGCTCTTGGGCGGAGCGAGAGATAGTGTCAGACTTTTACTGACTAAAATCCCACTCCTATTCCTTCAGTATAATATTTATACTGTGCCGGGGCCGAGTCTTCCTTTCAGAATCAGACCCTTGGCCCCAGTAGGCTTCGACCCTGCTGGGCCCCTACGGTTTGCTGACATCTCCTTGAGCTCGGCTTGGCTCGGTCCGGACGGTTACCGGACGGTCGGACGGCGAGCTACCGTAGTGTACATCGGAAAAGTAAGGTTCTCTAAAACTTAATAGACGGAATAAAAATGTAGACCAACTCCGGACTGGATTTCTGAGAGCATTTGCCGATCACTCCGGAACACTTATAGTATGCTCAATTACCTAAACAAGTTAATGTTTTGCATTAAATACCTTTTCTGCAATATAAAGTTTAAGTTTGTTGATTATTAAACAAATACGGGTATATTAATGACTACCAAATATTGGTTTGTTGATTTATTCATAAATTTCGTTTTGCCAATAAAAATAGATTATAAAATTATGTAAAAAAGTCATTTATGGTGTACTTCCAAAATTATCCGATTTCCACGATGCATCTTGTAAATCGGAAAATTTTGTGTTCAAAACTTTTTGTGTTCAAGGTCCACCTTGAACACAAAAACTTTGCGGAACACTAGCTTAGAGATATGACGACACTATAAAGTGTATTATAAAACAAGTAACTTAAAGTGTAGTAATTAAGTAATTCAATTATTGTAAGCTTTTTATTTTATGTTTCTTGATAAGTTTCCGTAGCTTTGTTTGGACCCTCAGATTCGATTTTGTTCTTGTTGAGGCACATTACCACACCTTAGTTTTGTAACGTTTTAACTTTTAATTGTGTTTTTGTGTGGTTTTGCCTTTTTAGGAATCCCTTTTTATCTATTTGTAGGAACTGATCAGTATGAATTGCTTTTCATAGATAAATATAATTATATAGATTCAGAACAGCTTTGTGTCTTTATTTATTTTCGTTTTCAGGGTTCCGTACCCTAAGGGTGCCAACGGGTCTGTCTGTCTGTCCTTTTGTCGGCGGGCTGTATCTTGTTTAAAACGTAAGAGATAGCGATTAGAAATTTTCACAGAGTATGTATTTCTGTTGCTGCTACAACAAGTAATACCTATAAATTTATACAAAAAAAAAAAACTAATCGACTTCACAAAAAAAAAAAAACACTAAAAGTATAAAAATAAAATTAATTTCGGAAGTTGGCGTTAAATAAGAAACAAACAATACCGAGAAACACCGACTTCCGAAATTAATGTTATTTTGATCCTTTTAGTGTTTTTTTTTAGTGAAGTCGGTTATTTTTTTTTGTAAAAAGTTTTATTTTATTTTATACTTTTTAGTTCATCATCATCATCATTTTAACCGAAGGACGTCCACTGTTGGAAATAGGCCTCCCCCAAGTATCGCCACAACGAACGGTCCTGTGCATCTCGCATCCACCGCATTCCCGCGACTCTCATCAGGTCATTGGTCCACCTTGTGGGAGGCTTTTCAATGCTGCGTGTTCCAGTGCGCGGTCGCCACTTTAGGATCTTTCGACCCCACCGACCATCCGTTCTACGAGCAATGTGCCCTGCCCACTGCCACTTAAGTTTGGCGATTCTTTGGGCTATGTCGGCGACCTTAGTTCTTCTGCGGATATCTTCATTCCTGATGCGATCACGCAAGGAAACTGCGAGTATAGCCCTTTCCATTGGGTGACTGTAAGCCTTCTGATGAGGTCCATTGTAAGCGACCATGTTTCAGTGCCATATATCATCACTGGCAACATGCACTGCCACGCAACAAACACTTTTTAGTTGCGATACTTATAACCAGAGTGCCTATTTCTCATGACAATTCCAATTAACCCAAACACTGCATAGGATACATTGTTTTATTATGAAGTTCCCGTGTCTACATTCCGGCTCCATCATACTTGACCAGTTCGATAGTACTTTATAGCCAAAGTTCATTTCATGACAATTCTAATAAGCCCAAACACGGCCAGGATACATTGATTAATTACGTAGTGCTAGTGCCTATCTTCCGGCTCCATCATCATTGTCAGGTCACTTTTGTGATACCATTTTCAACATAACTATTCAGAACCATTTATTTATTTATATTGTCATAGTCGCTTAACTATCTTCATTATGTTATCTAAGTGAGTATGAAGTTCCGTTGGCCATTTCTGGTCTTTTCATCAGTTCCGCTTCATCAAATGTTACTTTTTGACTGTAAATGCTTAAGTTCTCGATAAAAATACTAAAATCACTATATGGTTGCCTATAATATTTGAGGATAACGTCAATTCCTCATGGATCCCATCATCAGAGCTGGATTTAAAAAAAACGCGACCAATGTGGAAGCATTTTTGCACATTTTTAAGGGAAAAAAAATTTGCAAATCGGTCCATAAACGACGGAGTTCTGAGGTCATCATTCATCATCATCATTTCAGTCGAAAGACGTCCACTGCTGGACATAGGCCTCCCCCAAGCGTCGCCATAACGAACGGTCCTGTGCGTCTCGCATCCATCGGACTCCCGCAACCGTTACCAAGTCATCGGTCCACCTTGTAGGAGGCCTTCCAACGCTACGTCTTCCGGTACATGGTCGCCATTCCAGAACCTTTCGGCCCCAACGGCCATCTGTTCTGCGAGCAATGTGCCCTGCCCATTGCCACTTTAGTTTGGCGATTCTTCGTGCTATGTCGGTAACCTTGGTTCTCCTGCGGATATCCTCATTCCTGATTCGATCACGCAAGGAAACTCCGAGCATAGCCCTTTCCATTGCCCTTTGGGTGCGACCACGTTTCGGAGCCATTTGTCATCACTGGCAACACGCACTGGTCATAGACTTTCGTCTTGAGACACTGTGGTATATTGGACGAGAAGATACCGCGCAGCTTCCCGATTGCTGCCCAGCCGAGTCGGATTCGACGATTGATCTCTTTCACGAAGTTAGACCTTCCCAACTGGACCGTCTGTCCCAGGTAAACCGTAGTCGTCCACAACTTCGAGTGTAGAGTCCCCGATCTTGATAGGAGTGGGTGCTACATGGCTGTTTACCATGACTTTGGTTTTGTCCATGTTCATTTTAAGTCCCACTCTTTCGGAAGCTCTACTGAGGTCACCAAGCATTGCACTGAGCTCCTCCGTAGTCTCAGCCATGACTACTATGTCGTCGGCAAACCGAAGGTGAGTGATGTACTCGCCATTGACATTAATGCCTAGCCCTCTCCATTCCAAAACCTTGAAGACATCCTCCATTGCTGCCGTGAACAGTTTCGGAGAAATAACGTCTCCCTGCCTCACGCCCCGCTGCAAGAGGATAGGTTTCGAGATCTGGTCTTGTAGTCGGACTGACATTGTGGCGTTTTTGTACAAACACTTCAGCACTTCGATATACCGATAGTCAATTTGGCACCGTTGGAGAGACTGCAGTACAGCCCAAGTTTCAATCGAATCAAAGGCTTTCTCTTAGTCCACAAACGCTAAGCAGAGAGGCTGATTATACTCCTCAGTCTTCTGTATAACCTGCCACAGCGTATGTATGTGGTCCACGGTGCTGAAGCCTTTTCGAAATCCGGCTTGTTTGGGAGGCTGGAAGTTGTCGAATCTGCGCGCGAGACGATTCGTGATGACTCTGGAAAACAGCTTGTAGACATGGCTCAGAGGCGAGATGGGCCTGTAATTCTTAAGCAGGGCATTATCGCCCTTCTTAAAGAAGAGTACCACCACGCCTCTACTCCACGCCTGTGGCGTTTTTCCCTCGAGTATGACGGAATCAAATAGCTTCTGAAGGGCCTTAAGGACCGGTTTTCCACCCGCCTTCAGGAGTTCGGCCGTAATTCCGTCCTCACCCGACGCCTTTTTGTTTTTCAGCTACTTCAGAGCCATCCTAATCTCGTACAGGCTGACGTCCGGGATATCTTCGGTATAGTGTCGAGTCAATCTAGCTCTTGGGTCGTTTACTAGATTTGCAGCGGGTTTAGCGATAGACGTCCATAAAAAGCCTCGATCTCTCCCAGAAGCTCCGATTTGGCGGATATGACTCTGCCATCGTCGGTCTTCAGTTTCGTGAGCTGGCTTTGCCCAATAGACAGATCTCGTGCAAATACTTTAGAGCCCTTTCCGCTCAATCGCATCCTTAATCCTTGCAGTATTAAAGCGGCGAAGGTCGCGTTTCAGGGACTTCGAGATTTGTCTATTGAGCTGCCGGTATATGCACGCATCATCTGAAGAAGTTCTGAGGTAACAAACATAAAAAATAATAATAATAATGATAAAAAAATACAACCGAATTGATAACCACCTTTTTTTTGAAGTCGGTTAAAAATAAAGTTTAAAATTAAAGTGGGTTCCCATACAATAAACGTTATTTTGTCGGCGCCTTTTACGCTATTTTAATATTGAAGAACCCTTCGTGTGCGACTCCGACTCTTAGTTGACCAGTTTTTCAAATCTAGAATGTCAACAAAATCAGGAGGGTCAATGACTACTGTTGCCATGCTGAAACGCAACAGCTATACATAGTTCAATTTTTTTTCCTAAACGATAAACTCTAATCCCTTCGAAAGGATTCCTTAAATAATAGACTTTACATTTATTTGCCAACCTTTTTAGTCCTTGAATCGCAAAACCACTTCTAAAATAAATTAAACACGTGTAAGAGTTTAACAGTTACCGAAAATAGCCAGGGGTTTGTAGGGCCTATTTTGATTTTAAACTGTTGACGTATTTGATAGAGCAGTGGTGGCCGAGTGGTAAAGGCCCCGACTTACGAGTTGTAGGTCACGGGTTCAAACCCAGCCAGGCGCATTACTTTGTGTAATTTATTTCATCAGCACTGCTCTCAAAACGGTGAAGGAAAACATCGTGAGGAAACCGGCATGTCCTAGAACCAAAAATTCGAAGACATGTGACATCCACCAACCCGCACTGAGCCCGCGTGGTGGATTAAGGCCCATTCCCTCTGCTAGAGAGGAGGCCTGAGTCCTAACAGTGGGAACATTATAAGGCCGACTATGCTATGCTATGTATTTGACTAAAATTTTATCACTAGCTGTCCCCCGCGGTTTCCAACACTAAAATATTTTTTCATTTCGAACCAGTATTTCCTGAGATTAGCGCGTTCAAACAAAGCAACTTTTGAGCTTTGTAATCCTTCTGTGGACACCCACGTTTGAGTCACTGTAGCCGGTCATATCCATTGAAAAGTATTTTATTTTAGTGATGCAGAGGAAGCTTTGCTTTTAGTAACGTTATTTGAGACCTTACTTCTCGCCAAATTTCAAAATTCTAGGTCAACGGGATAAAAAGAGTACTTCCTATTGACCTAGAATTTTGATTTTGTCAACTCCAAGGAGTAGCAGACCTAAGTATTTGAAGTTTATTTCAGCTTGATACCTTTTCGAGTTCCCGAGAAAAAGGGTCTTGACAGTCGGACCAACAGACAGACGGACAACAAAGCGATCATATAAGGGTTCTGTTTTTGTCGACTGAGTTTACAAAACCCTGAAAACGCCCAATTACCCCAAGTTTACCTCCATATTATTCCTTCACAGTAATACTGTACTTAACCAGTACAAAACTAGTCGTATAGGTAGTGTAATGTTTACCCGTTGACCGTACCCGGGAAGTCATCGGTCACGGAGCAGCCCGGCCACGTCGCTCACTGTCTCGCGGTGATGAAACACTCCTGCCCTATCTAAATCACTGCGTTTAACCTAAATAACAGTCCCCTGTTGTTAGGCATGTCTTAGTCGCTTCTAAGGATTTCGTAACAGTATTTGCAACGTAGGTGTTACAGTTAGAAGTTTGTTTTTAATAACTTTGCAGTTGGTGAATTGAATTCTTCTCAAAAAGGTTAAGGTATTTAAAATAAATATGTAAATGTTGATACTGAGGCCCTACTACGCGATCCTTCTGACGAGTTAAACTGAACTGAAAGGGATGGAGCTACATAAGGCGTATAGCTCCATCTCACTTTCTCGGTCACACGACTGACATAACACGTCATGGTAAGGTAGGAATGGATAGGTTGAATAAGCGAAGGAGAAAGCGTAAGGTAGTAACTCCGGTGCTGGAATTACCTTACCATGCGTAGGTTATTTTAACATAGTTTTGTTATCTTATTATCTTTATTAGAACGTTACGAAACTGTTTTGGCAATAAAATTAGTTGATAATTGAGTAGAACAAATAATGTTTTCTTTAATTGTTACCTCTACCAGTGGGTTCAAGAGAGTTATCAGTAACTTTTATTTTTAACCGACTTCAAAAAGGAGGAGGTTATATGTTCGGTTGAATGTATGTTTTTAATTTTTTTTTTTTATGTATGTTCACCGATTTCTCGGTCAATTGTGGACCGATTTTGAAAATTTTTTTTTTGGTTGAAAGGTTATGCTTCCAAGTTGGCCCCATAGAAACATTGTTATGATCTGATCATGAACTTCGTAGATATGGAACAGAACTCCTCATGGGATCACAGCAGAACTGTCGTAACAAGTAAAATTGCTTTGTTTCTACGTGTAGTCGATGACTGACTGAAAGAAGAGGGGTAATATATCGAACAGATCTGATGATGAAGCCTGAAATTAGGCACCGGAACTCTGTAATAAATTAATTTAATCTAACCGTGTTTGGTATTATTAGAATTGTCATAGGATGCACTCTGGCTATAAGGTATTTAAGTATGGCTGAGGGGTACTTTTTAGTGTTGGTACCCTACCTAAAAAGTGAAAAATAAAAAACTTTTTACAAAAAAAAATATACCCGACTTCAATGTAAAAAAACACTGAAAAGTGCAAAATAACTTTAATTTCGGAAGTCGGTGTTAAATAACGAAGAGACAAAACTATTATAGAAACACCGACTTCCGAAATTAAAGTTATTTTGCACTTTTCAGTGTTTTTTTACATTGAAGTCGGTTATATTTTTTTTTGTAAAAAGTTTTTTATGAACACTACTACTGTTTTGAGTCTGAATTTTTTTTAGTGTTATTCCCATTATTTATTTTATAAGGGTTTTGATTTGGACTTGAATAAAAGGCAGTGGATTGTAAAACTGACAAATATTGAAGAAAGACAAATACAGAAGAATTGTACAGAAATTACAAGGCGCAGGTGTGTCGTTCGTTCTTGCTAGTGAAGTGTGGTGGGCCCGCGGCCAGCAGCAGCAGCCCGATGAGTGACGGAGGTAGCCAACGGCGCATGAACAATTTTGAGATACTCTACTATTATTATAGAAAAAACTGTAAAAACTAAAACATATAAAAAATAGTAACCCACCGGTATCAAACTGGGTCCAAGTTATTGGCGGTCAGGCCTCCAAAGAGAGGAACCTCCTCACAATCCAAGCCGTGTCTAGGACTACCTCGTTTTGAATCAAGCCCCATTGATTCAGCCGCCTAACGAGAACCTCCTAAAGTGTGGTCGAGGCTCGTGGCTATTATGCCATTGGCTAACAAGACTATCGCTACTATGATCGCCGAGTCTAAATTAAATAAATGATATTTATTTTGCAAATAAGGTTTTTAAAAACACACTTTTACACGATTTTTTCTAATTGTCCTTTTTATATTATTATTTTCTCGAATTTGAAAGTGATAGTTATTTTTAATTTTACATTTTGACTTTGATGATTTTTTTTACACATATTTAATACATATTTAACCCAAGCCGTTTTGTCCTCAAGATATTCTTTTACGTTTGAGCGGATAAAAAAACCCTTCTGGAACAGTTTACGCTCTACTAATGATTTGAATTTATTCAGGTTAAGTTCTTGAATGTGACTGGGAAATTTATTATAAAAGTGTATACATTGGCATCTAATTAAGCCCCCTATTTTTTTGAGCCTGGTTGCAGGAACCACAAATTTGTGTTTGTTTCTCAGTATTAAAAACAATATGTTATGGATATCGCTGTATTTTTTAAACATGTTTTTGTTTTTATGAACATACAAAATATTTTCATAGATATACTGAGAAGGTACTGTCAACATATTAATGTTTTTAAATTTATCACTGAGGGAGTATCTGGGACTTAATGTATAAATTGAACGAATAGCCCTTTTTTGCAAAAACTGTCTGAATATCAGCGGCATTTCCCCACAATAGAATGCCATATGACATGACACAATGAAAATAGCTGAAATAAACTAAACGGGCTATCTCTAAGTCAGTTAAATTTTGAATTTGTCTGACAGCGTATGCTGCAGAGCTAAGTTTTTTCGATAATTTATCTTTATGTGGGCCCCACTGAAGCTTAGAATCTAGAGATGCCAAAAAACACTATTATCATCAATTGCCTAACAGGAAACTCTAGGCATCGGAAACTTAATAAATTTAGCTTTTTTTTCAATAAGAAGCAAATTATTGACATTAAAATTATTTATTATTTCTTTTATGGTGTACAATAAAGTTTATTCTGTTCTATTATATTCTATTAAAATAGTGTACTATTTTAGAAAGAGCGATATTTATATCGTCAGTAACCGGCTGCTGACGTTTAAGCTTAAACAAAAGTGAAGTGTCGTCTGCAAACACTATATCACGGTTATCCTTTATCAGGTAAGGTAAATCATATAAATTAGAAATAAAAATGGGCTAAGAATTGAGTCCTGGGGGACACCTATCGTTACTACAGACCCGGGTGATCTTTTACCGTTTACAACAACTCTCTGAATCCTATCACTCAGATAAGAAGTAAGAAGATCCAGAGAGGAGTTTCAGATCCCGTAATGGTGGAGTTACCTGATTAAAGTTTCATGGAGAACACAATCGAAAGCCTTGGACAAATCACAAAAAATGCCCAGAGCATCGCATTAGTGTTATAATTACTATAAATTGCATAATCCTGTAATCATAATTGGATAGTAGACATTTTTTTTTATCTGTAACAAAAAGTAACTTAATCCAAAATCGCAAATCAAAAGAAATATTAAATCCGCTCAATATTAAGTTTGAAGTTTTCAAATCTGATGGAAGGGGAAACTGTCAAGTATCATAATAAGGATGCACACATTGGAATGTGACGTCATAGTTACTATGTCACGTATGTGTAAAAGAGATAACTGAATGTTTCCACCGCGCCCCCACTCTTCCACATATCAATATTTGAAATACTAATAATTACTACATTTAGTAACCAATATTGATGCTGTTTCAGAAAAATAAGATTTCTGCTTAGTTTTATTTGATGCATACTGTGAAATATTGTACTAAAATAAACACCAGAAAATACTCAATTCTGAATTTTATGTCACCATCTCTGCTTAAAGATGTTTAGTACATATAAAGTTTACATTTCATTTAAATGAGGACAATATTAAAACAGGTAAACTAATCTTCATATTTGACAAGATCAGAAAGTTTGTCATTGCGACCGAGGCGGAATTCGCACAGCCGTAGGCGAGTGTGTTATGAAGCCGTGGTCTGCAGTAAAAAATTTTCACGTATATCAAACGACTTTTTCCAATACACTTACGAAATGAATAAACGGGGGTTGACCGGCGACTCTTGGGGTCGACGCGCGCTCAGCCTGATACGATAAATGTAATAAAGTTGTGGCGGGGGAGAGCACGCACTCTTTTCTGCACTAGTGCGGAAAACAGTCTATTGCGTGCCTAAAAGCGGTGGGATAAGAGTGAGTTTCGAGTAAGTGTATTGAAAATAATATTATGATACACTGTGTTAAAATTTATTTAGTTTGTGGGTACTCGCAATATCAATGTTGTTACAAATTAAGCGAAACTACCTCGCTTGCAGAAAATGAATGCGGTCCCGGTGTCACAATACAAATGAATCAGTCAGTAGTACTACATTCGTTTACAGTGGTCAGTTTAAAGGTTTATATACATCTACATATGTAATACCCAAATAAATAACAATATTTTCGGTAACATTATAAGCTCCTACGTAGAAAGAAAGAAAAAGAGTTTATTTGCGTCAACCATGGCGCATACCTTAAAAAAAAAAAAAACTATAGACAATAACGACTCTATAGAACATAGGTACATAATGTACCACAAAACCCTTAGAGACAACGCCTACTTCGATATCTACAAAATTAAAACGACACAATAAATCATCTTATCTCTACTGCATGTAAAAAGTTACAAACGGGGCTTGCGAACGGCGAGCAACGGGTAATGCGAATAACGAGTGAATAGGTTACTTCTAGGTAAGCGCGCTCCATCGTCGACCGCATCGTCGCTTTCCATCAGGTGAGATAGCGGTCGAGCACGAACCTATACAAAAAAAAAATGCCGTCCGGCTGTCCAGTAAGGACCAAGAGACCGACTCAACGGCGCGCTGTGTTCCACGCGCCTTAAAGACGTCAGCCAAATAGGCAGGGCCCGGTAGGGTCGCTCCCGGTTTGTTTAAAAGAGTTACCATGGCCTTGAAACGCAAAGGGCAACTGAAGAAACACGAGTGGGTTTTAATCAATGTAAGTTTGACACGCCCTCTCCATCCAGAGTGGGAGAAGTTTAGGTTTTACCTAAAAAAAGTAGATTAGCTGACTTTGTTCGTGAAAATACCACATATGTTTTTTTAGAAGTGGTAGGTAGATAATAATATGACACCCACAACCCACATAATGACAACAATGAAAAGGATTTAGTTAGATGGTATAATACTTTTGAATATTTGAACATCTCTAACAATTTAATTAATTTGTCGTTCGTGAACTTCAACCTACGCATTCGTAGCATACAATAATATAAATTATTGCCTAGTATGTCTCCAAAGTGAGAAAGATCTATGTATGTGCCACGTCGCGATGTGGATAAAAATATATAGCTGAGCCAATAAATAGCTCTGGCAGTTCAGTCTATACAATGGTTTACCATAATTCGAAATTTGAATTTACATTTTCGAATTTTCATCTAATCAATGACTCTAGAAATTGTTTTTCAATACATTTACTCGAAAGCTCGCTCTTATCCCACCTCTTTTAGGCACGCAATAGACTGTTTTCCGCATTAGTGCAGAATAGTACGCGTGCTCTCCCCCGCCACAATGTTATTACATATAACGTATCAGGCTGGGCGCGCGTCGTCACCCACGAGTCGCCGGTCAACCCCCGTTTATTCATTTTGTAAGTGTATTGAAAAAAGTCGTTTGATACACGTTCAAATCTGTCACTGCAGCCCTCGGCTTAATAACACACTCGCCTACGGCTCGTGCGAATTTCGCCTCGGTCGCAATGACAAACCTTCTGCACTTGTATCAAAATGTATTATTTCACTTGTATTCCGTCGGAATTTCTGCATTTAAAGAGTTTTTTTTTTTTGCATTAAATATTGTTTTTTTTTTTAAACTGAGCTCACAGCTGATCTGAGCGTGATAGTTAACTAAGCTCTGTTGTGCGGACCGCCCGGAGGAGACGGCGGAGCACACGGTGGACATGTATGCCGCATGGGTGGAGCACCGCCGTATCCTCGTGGGGGCGATCGGCGGCGGATGCAGGCTTGAGGGAACGACCCAGCCGCTGGGACCCCGACCCCGACTTTCAGTCACCATAGGCGTGGGCTTGCGGACGACGAGCAATGGGTAGCTCGCCGTCCGGCCGTCCGGTAACCGTTCGGACCGAGCCCGAGTCGTCGACGGCGCGTAGTATTCCACGCGTGCCTCAAAGAGATGTCAGCAAAACAGTAGGGGCCCAGCAGGGCCGAGGCCTACTGGGGCCATGGGTTGACTACTGAAACGGAAATCCGTGATCCTGAAACGCAAAGGTCAAAGAAGGAACATAGGTGTGGTTTTAGGCAGTAAAAGCCTGACACACCCCTCCCGCTAGACCAAGAGCGCGAGAAGTTATTAGATGATTTTCCACCTCAAAAAAAAAAAAAACTAAGCTCTTTGACATCCTACCAAAGAGATTTTTTACTAACAAATATGAATACCTCGCCTACGGAAACAGGCCAAATCGTAGCGTTGCTGAATTCAGGGCTTAGTCAGCGTGTTACGGCTGCTCGATTGCATCATAACTTTTCTGTTGTATTGAAACTCTATTGAAAGTGTATCAGCGTTATTGGGAGACTGGTATGTTTACTTGCCGTCTAGGATCTGGTAGATACCTAACGAGTCACGTCTGAGCAAGATGACGTATATATTGTTTGACCTTCTTAAAGAAATTTTCACTTTAACTTTATTCAACTGCAGCAGCAGCTCTGTCAGGTTCGGGATTGATTGATTCAGTACCGTAGCTAAGCTTGGGTGCAGTAGACCCTCGCCCACGGCCTAACAACCAAAGGGGCCTCGCGTGTGCGAGGGCTCTTTAACAAAGAGGGTTTAGTTTTATAATTTATAGGCTCGCGTTTGACCACTATTTCACCTGATGGTAAGCGATGATGTAGTCGAACACTGGGTTGCGACAGTCGCCGTCTCCTTTTTGAATTTATGAAAGAAAAAGTCCTCGCTGATGCACCTTCGCCCACGTCTAAATTAGTCCACGCTTTGTCTCTGGATTGATTCTACCATAAGAAGATAAGAAGATTGGCAGAGTGTGGCCTGAAACCTCATAAATCAGCTAGTGACAAAAAATTGACGGTAAACCACCAGAGAACGCGCCTTAACATTGAACGTGTGCACTTAAATTGATCATACCTTTAATGGAGCAAAGTTCTCTTTTCTGACGAGAGTAAAATCATGCTATATAATGGTAACTATGGAAGAAAGAAGGTGTATAGAAGAGAGGAAGAGTGTTTTGCACAGTGCTGCATTGAAGAAAGAGTCAGTTACAGTGGTGGTTCATGGACGGTTTGTGAAGGCATAAGCGCCGATGGAAAACCGAACTTGCTTTTGTACTTACCTGGAACTTCATGTGGTACTGTAAGTACATTTTATTAGTGAAGAGTTAATTTTTATGCAAGACAATGCCAGGGCTCATACCCTAGATAGAAGAATGAAAATAACTGTTTCTCTATTTGATAATTAAGGAGGTCCTTTGTACGTACTTACCATTTTATACGAAAGCTTGACTTTACCCCATTGTCAAAGGATTAGCTAGTAGACCATATAAGAAATGCTTACTAATTCCATTATCTTGACTGTTTCTTAGGCCTGTAACCTGTTTATCAGGATCTGCAACAAAGGATGTACACACAAAACCACACGGTATAATGAAATGGAATTTAATAATAATAATACTAAATCTTTACTTGAAACTAGAAATAAATATAACAATTTATTTTTGTACGATGATAGCAATAGTTTGAAACTGAGGCGCAGCTATCAACGCCCATCTCCAGAAACATAAGAACAGGAGTAGTTCCATGTAAACCTCTGCTCCCGACCGTTGTCACCAGGCGTGTAGTGTTGCCCGTGCGTGAGAGATAACCAAACACTCTTATTCTTGGATAAGGGAACGCTTTAAAAATGATTTAATGTGGCCCGAACGTTGGCCCATCACTCTTCTTTGTTCCACGAGCTTTCGTTGCGGATGATATTATTATGTCCATACATCTGAATGATTGCATTTACACAATCGATGAAAGTCTTTGGGTATAAACTAAAGTTAAAACTAAAATATGACCTCTACTAACTAATGTCTACTGTCTTCTTCGATTTTCTATTTTAAAGCCAACTAATGTCTATCCGTCAACTGTAAAACTATTTGAGTTAGTCCTGACCCAGTATGATAAGCAAAAACCGCGCCGTTAGGTAAAATAAAGTATTAATGCATAGTTTGAGCTGAATTCCCGAAACTGTAACATAACGAGATATTTTAGGCTTAATCGAATTTGCTTTAATGGTATAGGATACCATTACCATGCTTCTCATTTACTCAAAGCATAGCAAAAGTTTTTATATGTCCCATTTTCTCAGAGTAGAAGCTTTTTTTTTTCAAAGGGCAACTAAAGGAACACCTGTCGGTTTTAGTCAGTTAAAGAGTAGAAACTTGCAGGGCAGATCTTTTTTGCTTAGTTTATCGATTTAGTTGAAGATTTAACACCTTCAAAAAGTCTTTTGGTGTTTTTTTTTTTAAAAATTAATCTCTGTTGTGTGAGTTTTCTACAAAGTAAAAATACTTGGTAGATATCTCACACATACGCAAAAAACGTTTTGGGAACACAGTCATTGTGCATACAGCTAAGGAGTGGAATTCCCTAATTGTCTGTATTTTCCGAAAGCTACCACCTAGAGGTATTTAAGTCAAGAGTGAATAGGTTACATCTACGCAAGCCTGCTCCACCGTCGACCACATTTTCGTTTATCATCAGGTGAAATAGTGTCCAAGCGTGAGCCTATCAATAATAATTTAAAAAAAACTGGGCAAGTGCGACTAGGACTGAGGGTTCCGTACAGACTACAATGGAGTCTCGAAGATTTTTCCGAATTGCAAAAGTTTTTTTTTGTGACGTAGGTAACAACACTGTTTTCAGACCTTAGCTATAAGACCTTGCTTTATGACAAATTTCAGGATTATGGGTCAACGGGAAGTACTAGTAATCTTTGAATTTTGATTCCTTTGAGAGTATCGAAATATACGTTTTTTGCGACTACGCAGTCGTATATTTGTTAGCTTAGAAGTTTGATTTTTTCACAGCTTCAGGGGACGGCAGATTTGAGGCAGGCTTCGATACCTCTACGCGTTCTCAAGATAAAGGGTCTTGACAGACAGACAGACAGACAAACGGTCAACAATGTCATCCTATAAGGGTTCCGTTTTTTCCTTTTGAGGTACGGAACCCAAAAATACAAATTAATAATATTATTCGACATAAAACGCTTTTATCATTACTGCTGTTTGATTTACTCGACAAATTGTCTGTCGTTTTCTTAGTTTTGAATAATATATTATGTTATAAACTAGCTTCTGCCAGCGGCTTCGCCTGCGTGAAAATAGGTTTCTCTATACAAACTTTGGCCCGCCTCGTTTCATCCCCTTAGTGGGTGAATTCTAAAAAATCCTGCCGACGTCATAAAAGGAAACCTTGTGCAAAATTTCATACTTCTAGTCCCAGTAGTTTCGGCTGTGCGTTGATATTTCATTCAGTCGGTTTCTAATAAATAGCTGTTTTGAAAATAATCATACATATTATTGTAGTACTTTTCCGTGATTCACAATCATGAAGTTCACAATACTTGCTGCCAAATTTATTAATAATTTTACAAATGCCAACCCACCACACCGATAAAAATAAGCGGGTATATTAAAATTCTGCATAAATCACAGCTCAAGAAAGCAATCATTTCAATCACATTGATAAAAGCTTTCTTGGATAAAATTAAGTAATTTAATCTTGCTTTTTTTACATCAATATTATTTGTTCGCAGGATCTGTCGGCAAGTGGAGTGGGGCGGGAGGGGTAAACACTTAATATCAAACAATATGAGACATATCCGTTATTAATTAAATACGATATGTCTACCCTTCCTCGTTCCCAAGGATATCACCCAAGAAATTAAGCACAAGATAACGACCAAGAAAAAATCCATTATTACTTTTTACTACCAGAATACAACCCCAAATACAGTTTGACGAAATGGGGTTTTATAAACCAGTTGGATACTCAATGTGAGTTCAGTGCCACAGCTCAGAATATGAGGCACACGCTAGAGTGCCCCAAGTGCCCATACACCTGCACCTTAGAGGATTTAATGAGTACCACCGTCGCTGCAGTTAACGTAACCACCAACTGGGCCCAAATTTTGACTGGCCTGGTCTAGTGGTTAGTGGCCCTAACTGCTATGCCGGAGGTCGTGGGTTCGATTCCCAACCAGGACAAATGTTTGTATGATGAGTACAATCATTATTTCTGTTTTTGGGTGTAATTTATTTATAATATGTATGTATTTAGAAATATATAAGTATGTTTATCAGTTGTCTAGTACTAACACAAGCTCTGCTTAGCTTGGGACTAGACGGCGTTGTGTGATAGTTGTGGAATATTATTATTATTACCATAATTCTTTAACGAATTTACCATCGATTCGAAAAGAAGAAGAGAAGACTACCAGAATACTTTGTTCAATATAGAATGAAGTAGTAAATTAATAAAGTTATATTCAAGTTAAGGTGGTGCCTTATTCAAAGAAAGTGCCTCCCGTGAATTATAAGAGCTTCCTCCAAAAACTTGGATTAGACTATTGGAAGGAAATGTACTTTGTAATAATAAACGCGTTTCCGAGATGATGCTATATTATAATATTCGAGTAAAATCGACCGTAATATACATTTCCCTTTTCCTGCTATGGTTATGGTGGAACGAAATGGTGTTTGTCCCCTAGCGTTGGAATAAATGGGATGTATGCGGGTATGTCCCTTTGCATCACCAAGTCATTACTCATCTATACATATATATAAATAAAAATGAAGTGTCTGTTTGTAATATCAGAATAACTTTTTTTTATTGATAGCATATGAAATGAAAGTAAGTATATTCGTCGATACCTAAAATAAACAAAAATATATCTGTCGGTCTGTCCGTTTGTTCCGGCTAATCTTCAAAACGGTTTGACCATTTTTGACGGGCCTGTGACTGATAGATGATGCTGGTAGCAGATGTTGAGTAATTTAATTTTAGAAAAAAACCGTTTTATAAAAAAAAAACTTTTTACACTAAAAGGATAAAATAACTTTAATTTCGGAAGTCGGTGTTTTTCGGATTTGTTTATTTCTTATTTAACATTGGCTTCCGAAATTAAAGTTATTTTTATACTTTTAGTGATTTTATAGTAAAGTCGGTTACTTTTTTTTTGTAAAATGTTTTTTATTTCACACTTTTTAGTTGCGATACTTATAACCAGAGTGCGTATTTCTCATGACAATTCCAATTAACCCAAACACTGCTAGGATACATTGTTTTATTATGAAGTTCCCGTGTCTAACTTCCACCTTCCGGCTTCATCATCAGATCAGTTCGATAGTACCTTATAGGCAAAGTGCATCTCATGACAATTCTAATAAGCCTAAACACAGCTAGGATACATTGATTAATAACGGACTTCCAGTGCCTATCTTCCGGCTCCATCATCATCATCAGGTCAATTCGATGATACCATTTTTAACATAACTTTTCAGAACCATTTATTTATTTGTATTTTCATAGTCGCATGACTATCTTCATTGTGATATCTATGTGAGTATGAAGTTCCGTTGGCCATTTCTGGTCTTCTTCATCAGTTCCACTTCATCAAATGTTACTTTTTGACTGTAAATGCTTAAGTTCTCGACGAAAACACCAAAATCACTATATGGTTGCCTATATGATATTTGAGGAGTTCCCTCGATTTCTCATGGATCCCATCATCAGAACTGGATTTTGAAAAAAATGGAACCAATCTGGAAGCATATCCTTTAAGGGGAAAAAAATTGCAAATCGGTCCATAAACGACGGAATACTGAAGTAAAAAACATAAAAAATACTGATAAAAAAATACATCCGAATTGATAACATCCCCCTTTTTTGAAGTTGGTTAAAAAGAATTAAAGTTCCGACACAAAAAAAAATTAAACTGTGACCAAATGGCATTGTTCCATTTTAAGAGTGTTATGTGGACAATGCCACGGGCATTTTCTAGTAGCACATAAAAATAGAGTGACATACCTATTAAGAAAGGAAAGTAAACTTATAACGATACCCGCTGGGGGCTTGTTATCTATAAAACAAATGAATAGGCGAGTTCATTTGTTTGTAGATATTATGTACCGTCTCAGAACAATTGAATTAAACGGTTCGAGTTAATATTTCAATAGAACAACTAAGATAACAAACATCCAAACTCGTATTGTTGATTTTGTAAACTTTACGTTTTGACTCGTATTGTTGTTAGCACCGCCCAGAAGTAATTTAACGTTGAAAGATTACAATTTATTATTGCCGATATAAAAGTTAAGTTTAAAATGATGCATTGAATTTGTTTTCATTATGTAGTCGCAATAAATTGTATGATAAAGCGGTGATGCATTAATACAATCAGTTGGCTGGTTGTTTGTGCTCAGTCATTTTGTTCGTATTTATAAGAGACAGCGGCTTGGTCCTTTTAATGGATATATTCTGTATTTTATTTGAACAGAGAGAATTATTTATGGGTCGCAGCAATTATAGTGTTTGTTGATATTGATTAATTCTGACTGTTCGCTTTAAGTCTCTCAAGACAGGCAATAATAGAGTGTTTGTTACACAGGGTGCTTAATAATTCAGCGGAGCGTCGTCTGAAATCGTCTAGTGATGCTCCGTTGGCCTTGACCGAGTGTTCCTGCATTAAGGCCGATGGGATTATGTATATTAAATAGAATTACGAATGATGCTACGGAGAATCCTGAGAATGGGATTTAGCTGGGAATCTTGCTAAAGTGGATTTTACTTTGGAGTGGGATAAGGTTTTTTTATTTAGTCTATTTTACAATTGATTTTTGTACCGTTTTGTTATTTTTTACGATTTTATTTTTACTTTATATGTAGGGTAGGTATCTAATAACTGGTAGTATTTCGAAGACATACACAAAGGAGTCAGTGATAGCGTGACGGTTAACAGGAGTGAATAAAAGACAGAAGAAAAAACGTGTTGCGCGGACCAGGGGGGCTATTGGCTAACTTTTTCAATAACAGTTGACAACAGCATTCGTTGCACACTAAACTTAGTTGTCAACTGTCAATTTCATAAAATTGGTATTACGTATCACACAAGTGACGAACAAACTACGGTGGAAATGTGGTGAATTATAAAAAATTACGGTGCCTATTGTGACCACTCTAAAATTTTATCGACTATTATACAGCTTCAAAAGCTTACACAATCGCAATTTTTAAAATAATCGATACAATAACATCTGTCAAAACGTATTACGGTGGCTATCAAAGGCACCAGTGGCTAATGACGTCACTGCAGTTGGTCACTGAAGATAGGCAATACGAAACTAGCTGTTTGACAGTTCAATGATGCACATTATTAACAAGTGATCATCACTTGAACTGTCAACAGAGTTACGCAATAGCCCCCATGGGAGGGAAGAATAAAACACACCTGTAATAAGCGAAATGAAAAATGGGTTTTCAGCAACTAAAATTTGACCTTTGAATTTACATTATTGAAAAAATAATAACGTAGTCTTGTAAACATTCCTTACTTATTTAGTAAATAGTCTCCCTATTCATCTCCATCTAAAGGTCCATCCTTATGTATTTATTCCGGAAAAGCAAAAAAGGTTTTAAAAGATAAATTCGGAAGTCTCTTTGGAAATGAAAATAAAACAACCCTTTCAATAAAGCGGGTCCACACGCATGATTGAATGAACACGTAATGCCGGCGTGTACTGTCGTAGCAACCGAAATACGTTTATTCAATATAATGTCTATTTTGTACTCCTGGCCTTATTAATTCAATGATCGAGTAGGAATTAAATTTTGATAAAGGTCTTTTCAGCGAAGGTTTCCTACCTTTGATTGGATGTCTTATATCTATAGGTAAGTAACTCCAAAATTACGTCACAATTTTATTGTGAAAGCTACCTTTTAATGTTTGGTTCAAAATGTTGTTCGTCTAATGATCAAAAAACATCAGACACGTAACTGTCTAGTTGTAATCCAATTACGTTGGGCTCGGCTGTTGTTAGTGCCTAATAGTTTTGGCTAAATATCGATGTTTCACGCGAACCGATTGCCGTCAAACCAAACAGCTTGTGGCTTTCTGTGTAACACACTCAGTACCACTCAATATGAGTTTACTACAAGCTTTTGCGCGATGAAGAGCATACCATTTTAGGAATAAAGAAAATTAAGAGTTACAAGTCATCAGGCACGCAGGATCTGGACAAAACTTAGAAAATCGGAAAATTAAATGTAATAAAAAAGTTACATAGGAAGCGGCTATGGAAGAGAGATAGACCTCAGAATCATCATCGTCTTGACACCCTTGCCTCACGTCATTCGGGATCGGTGCCACACATTTTTTTCTTCCACTCAGTCCTGTTAACTGTTACGCTATCACTGACTTCCTTTTCTTTCATATTACTTCTCACACAATTCCTCTTTTCCCCCTCTGTCCCCACATTAGGAATAACTCTTGTAGCGTGGGTGTGTTCACAAACATGTGAACTCACATTCACAATATACTCAGACCTGGAGCACTTACCTGCAGGTCATACAAATATTTGTTCCGAACGGGAATCGAACTCATGACACGCAGCACAGTAGCCGATCGATCAACAACAGCGTCAATCGTACCGTCAAAATAAAATGAAAAAAGAACTGGAGATGGTAAAAACCAATTAAAAGGCTGTTGGGTTTGACAGTAGTACAGTAATATTTGTGGTTATAAATATCGATGTTTCTCACGAACCGATCACTGTTTATACTCCATTATGTCAATACCTATACATATAATGTGCACATACAAATACATTGCGTTTATAGGTATTGACATAATGGAGTAGGTACAACATCTTGCACGTTTGTGTGTAAATTCAGAAGAGCGATGGAGTAATAAACAGGCATTACATTAATGTAGGCCCTAGTCCTCACGTAGCAGGTAATGAAACATTGTGAATTATTATGATTATATACAGTAATAAAAGCACAAACAAGGCTAATGTGTTTCACGCATAACGTAGAATTGGTGCGCGTAGGCACAATATACAGGTATTTGCAGAGCTGCGCGCGGTTTTAATATCACCTAGCCGATTGCGTGGGAGTAACAGCAGTTACCGAATCCTTAATATTAATGATAGCCCCCTGGTGTTGAATCTAATATAGATTCCAAATTTTATTCTTAGTAATTATATTTTAATATTGTCTTTAGCTCTTATTTATAATTGAAAAACGGCTTATATTTTATAAAATTACAGTCAATTTATTTTTAGGGAGAAAGATGCTGCTGTAATCGACCCTGTCCCACGGTTCAAACGCAAACATCTGACAGTGTTTGCTTTGCCATGCATGATGACCCAGACGTGCTCTAAAGGAGTACGTCATGTAGGATTGTTTGGCTGGTTTAATTATAGTTCAGGGTTAAATATTGGACCTCAGTACATTGCTCTATAAACCTCGGTAGAGTTTCCAAAAGAGCAGGTCTTAAACTCAATGTGACAAAACCGAGTTTACGGTCAATACCAGGTAGGTACCTGAAAAATGGTCTAATTAACGAAGAAGGACTAACTTCTTGAAAAAGGTCAACAGTCGACAGCGTTCGGGAAGCTGCGCGGTATTTTCTCATCCCACATACCTAAGTGTCACAAGGTAAAAGTCTATGACCAGTGCGTGTAATCTGTGATAATTATATATAGTACTCAGAAACGATCACTCACAATGGGTTTTATTGGAAGAGTTAATAAAGTCACCCAAAGGATAATGGAGAGGATTATATGCTCGGAGTTTTTTTGCGTGATCGAATCAGAAATGAAGATATCCACAGGATAACTAAGGTTACCGACGTAGCCCGAAGAATCGCTAAACTTAAGTGGCAGTGAGCTGTTCATATATCTCGCAGAAAAGGTTGTCAATGGACCAAAAGAATTTGTATTGGTATTGAGAGGCGTCCTACAAGGCGGACTATTGATTTAGATGAGGGTCGAGGTATCAGATGGAAGTGAGACACTCAGGAGCAGTCGTTGTGGCAACGCTTAGCTTATTTCCAGCAGTGAAATGATGACCCCTTGATCTGATTATGATTGGTCAAAGTAAAGAAAATTCAGCAGTAAGGCGGTTTCTGGCCAAGGCGAGATGACTGACGGCAGGCAGAAGCCCAGAACTTGACTTGACTCAAAACACAGTAGTTCTTTCGACGTGCAGTCATGCGTTGGTGTTTAGCCAATCCATCTTGAATTGAATTTTAACCCTTTAGTACTGCGGGAATATTCAAAAGAGTTTACCGTGGCTCAGAACGCACAGGGTAACTGAAGAAGACAGGTAGGTTATATAGTAAATTTCTAACACGCCCTCTCGCTTCACCCTACAGCGGAAGAAGTCATTTGATGATTTCTTACCTCTAAAAAAACCCTCTAAGTAAAAAGGTCTCATAGGTTGACTATCTAGGCTAATCCAAGTGAATCTAAATATTTACAGTTCGAGACAGTCTGCGCACTTTTCCTTGATCCATTAATCCGGGGGCTTTACTAAAAGTAACCTAGACACTTTATTCTGGGAAGATATTTTCTGAAATGTAAACAATCAGCCACCTACATTTTGTTGTGTTTTCTGTGATTGGCAGCTCAAAAGGAGGGATTTATTTCAAAAGTGTGTAGTTGTTTGTTTAAATCTTGATTTCCAGAACGCAGTAGGTTTGGTTCATTTTGCTGAAATATTAGGCGTAGCGTAGGCGAACTTAGCCCTCTGAGACTGATGTGGTAATCTGACAGATACTGCGAAAAACAAAAACACTTCTAGCGTCGTTATATTACAAACTAGCTTATGCCAGCGGCTCCGCCCGTGTGAAAGTAGGTTTCTCCATACACATTTTAGATTTGTATGGAGAAACCTACTTTCACCCCCGTTTCATCCCCTTAGGGGTTGAATTTTGAAAAATCCTCTCTTAGTACTCGCCTACGTCATAAAAAGAAGCCCTTGTGCAAAATTTCACGATCCTAGTCCCAGTAGTTTTGGCTGTGCGTTGATATGTCAGTCGCTCAGTTTCTACTTTTATATATATAGTTTATGGATTCCTGTGCTTTAAGTGCCTTTGTACAGTGTGCCCACGCGTCGATTAGTGAGCTATTAAAGGTAACAGCAGGCTGTCGCACTGTTCTGCGCAGACCGGTGTTTACCAGTCAACCACGTCAGTGTTCAGGTATGTATCTGCTACTCGTAGATAAGCACATTAATGGAGTTGTCATATTTTCAAGTTGTGATTTGTATAAACAGTTGTATAACAAAATACCCCCATTTATAAAAAATGTACGCTCATTCGATGCATTCAAGAACCAACTAGCACAATATGTAAGAAACAATTATAAAATAACTACTTAAAGACTGAATGCATTGGATGAGTTTAATAACTTACGTAGGTACGCGGTGACGAACCCTTGTTATAATATTAATTTGATATAAGGAAAAATTGTTCTCAAGTAAGTGACTTTGTGTCTTTTTTGAGAAATAAATATCTTTAAACCTATAAAATATTTTGCTTATCAAAATGGATACGTACAATTTTTCTGATGAAAATGGAAACATTGTTTTTAAGGCAACTTTTTTTTTTTTTTTTTTATTATTGATAGGCTCGCGTTTGACCACCATCTCACCTGATGGTAAGCGATGATGTGGCCGACGATGGAGCACGCTTGCCTAGAAGTAACCTATTCACTCTTGACTTAAAGACCCCTAGGTTGTAGCTATCAGGGAACACAGACTCGGGCAGGGAATTCCACTCCTTAGCTGTACGCATTATGAATGTGTTCCCAAAACGCTTTGTACGTATGGGTGGGATGTCCACCATGTACCGATGGCGCAACGCCGTACGTCTAGTGGTCCGATGATGGAACGGACTTGGTGGAATTAAATTGTGCAATTCCAACGCACACTCCCCGAAGTGTAATCGATAGAAAACCGACAGGCCAGCAACTCGGCGTCGATGTTCAAGGCTTTGGAGCAACTCAGTATAGAGTGGGTTTATTTTATAAGAAGTTAATGTATTTGACTTGGTACAAATATTTTGTTGAGCATTTAGATTGTTTTCATTGTAGCCTGAAACCTATTGTAAAAAATTAGTTGTTGTCTTTGAAAATAAAAAATGTTTTCACAAAAATAATTGACTTTTTTCATCCCTTTTTGTATATTTAAGTAACATACATTTAAGTAACATGTGTAAAGTGTAATTTAGCTTCTGACTGGCTGACTATGTCTGTTTGAAATAAATGTTTCTGATTTCATGAAGTGTTTTATTTTACGAAAATATTATATTTTTGAATAACAGTAAATAAGCGTTCCAAAATAACAAATGGTTTGTGTATTATAACAGAAAATATGAAGTTTTATACCACCTTAGAGGTGTCTAGTACACAGCTAGATCAGTAAAATTGCAAAACTTTGGGTACGTCAGTTGTAGAGTATCAATACCCTTTCTCTATCAGTCTGTCCTCTTTTCTTTGAGGTTAGGTGTTACTTAAGTACATATGTTAAAACAGTTAAGTTTAAAAATTAATTTAATTACTTAGATTTTTTTTTTTTTATAGGTGGGAAAATCATCTTATGACAAATCTCGCTCTTGGGCGGAGCGGGAGATAGTGTCAGACTTTTACTGACTAAAAACCCACTCCTGTTCCTTCGTTGCCTTCGTCCCAGGGCCACGGTTTCGTTTTCACACTACCCATGGCCCCAGTAGGCTTCGACCCTGCTGGGCCCCTACGATTTGCTGACATCTTTTTTTTTTTTTTTTTTTTTATTAATGATAGGCTCGCGTTTGACCACCATCTCACCTGATGGTAAGCGATGATGTGGTCGACGATGGAGCACGCTTGCCTAGAAGTAGCCTATTCACTCTTGACTTAAAGACCCCTAAGTTGTAGCTATCAGGAAACACAGACTCCGGCAAGGAATTCCACTCCTTGGCTGTACGCATAATAAATGTGTTCTTAAAACGTTTTGTGCGTATGGGTGGGATGTCCACCATGTACCGGTGGCGCAACGCCGTACGTCTAGTGGTCCGATGATGGAACGGACTTGGCGGAATTAGATTGTGCAATTCCAGTGCACACTCCCCGAAATGTAAACGATAGAAAACCGACAGGCCAGCAACTCGGCGGCGATGTCCAAGGCTTTGGAGCTTCGACTCAACAAGTGCATCATTGCCAATGATCCTCTTGGCTCGCCTCTCAATTGACTCTATCGCATCAAGCTGGTATTTGGCAGACCCGTCCCAAAGATGAGAGCAGTACTCCATACACGATCGAACTTGCGCTTGATAAAGTTTTAGCAGCTGTTCCGGCGTGAAGTACCGTCTGACCTTCGCGAGGATTCCCAGCTTTTTTGCTGCCAGTTGAGCCTTTGCTTCGATGTATGGCCCAAAGTTGAGAGTTGACGTCAGCGTAACGCCAAGAAGATCAAGATGGTCGGTTATTGGCACGGTCACACCTCGGAAAGATGGAGCCGGGTGGAATTGACTCCGTTTAGCGGAAAAAAGACACGCTTGGGTTTTAGTTGCATTGAACTTGACCAGATTGGCATCGCCCCAATCGGAGAGCGCCTTCAAGGACGAGTTCAAGCGTTCAACCAT
Organism: Mythimna impura; assembly: GCA_905147345.3. NCBI lineage: Eukaryota > Metazoa > Arthropoda > Insecta > Lepidoptera > Noctuidae > Mythimna > Mythimna impura. The sequence continues at coordinate 16,804,250 of LR990356.1, read as the reverse complement.
AGCCTCTCGGGATGACTGGATCTGTGACCCACTAGCGCGTGCGTCAGCCACATATCTCTCGGCAACAGTGCTGTCATCTGCATACCCAAAGATACCGGGTTTAAGTAAGTCATTTATGTGCAGCAAAAACAGTGTTGCCGAGAGTACCGACCCCTGAGGGACCCCGGCATTAATATCCATTTGACCGGACGAGCAGCCATCAACGACCACTCGGATGGATCGATCCCTCAAGAAGTCTGCGATCCAATCACACAGACCAGTGGGTAGACCGAAGGAAGGAAGCTTAGCAATGAGGCTTTCGTGCCAGACCCTATCGAAAGCCTTCGAGATATCAAGGGAGACGGCAAGCGCTTCCCCATGCTTCTCGATGGCTTCGCTCCAGATGTGAATGGCATACGCTAGAAGGTCCCCAGTGGACCGATTTTGGCGAAAACCGTATTGCCGGTCACTGAGGATGTCGTTAGCTGCTAGGTATGCCAGAAGTTTCTTGTTTAGCACCCGTTCCATACTCTTACAGAGGACGGACGTAACAGAGATGGGTCTGTAGTTTGCCGGGTCAGCTCGACTGCCCTTCTTGGGCACAGGCTGCACGTTAGCTTGCTTCCATGCAATCGGCACTTTTCCAGTCTCATATGAGATGCGAAATAGGCGTGTCATGATCGGAGACAATTCAGGCGCACAAGTTTTAAGCACAATAGCTGGTATCCCGTCGGGGCCGCTAGCTTTGTTCACATCGAGATTACGCAGGACCCTACGAACGTCCTTTTGATGGATACGAACGTCTGACATCCTCGTCGCGCATCCATCAGGAGAAACAGGTGGCCGTGCGTCACCAGAATTCAGACGTGAAGATTCCGCAAAAAGAGAGGCAAACAAGTTTGCTTTCTCCTCAGCGGTGTGAGCCAGCGACCCATCGGGTTTCAGCAATGGCGGAAGTGAGGGACGGCAGAAGTTCGATTCAACCGACTTAGCCAGGGACCAAAACGCTTTACTACCTGCGGGGTATGAAGCAAGTTTGCTCCCAATTCTGCTTATGTGGTCAAACCGAGACCCCTGCAACACCTTCTTGCAGGACTTGGCAGCCCTGTTAAAGGCCTTCTTCTTCTGAGCCACGTCGCTTGCTTTGCGCGTACGAGCGTCAGCCCAAGCTCGATATGCCGCGTGCTTAAGCGCGTCTGCGCGATCACATTCGGCGCCAAACCATGGACGAGCTTGGCCAGACATAGTTACGTCAGAGAATGGGATGAAGTACTCCATCCCCTGCCGCAACACATCCGTCACGGCATCTACGCACGACGAAGCATCATCTGAAGAAAAGCAAGTGGGCTGCCAAGGATAGCATGCGAAGAAAGACCGCAAGCCATCCCAATCTGCTGACCTGTATCGCCAAACCCGCCGGGTGCCTCTAGGGCTGGGATTGGGCGGGGAGTAGACAGACACAGACTTAACCAGACAGTGGTCGGAACTGCCTAAAGGCGAACATATCGACACAGAGTAGCGGTCTGGATCTGTTGTCAGCAAAAGGTCCAGGCAATTGGCTGTGTGCGAATCCACATCCGGCACCCTCGTTGCCCCCTGGACCAGCTGGGCGAGATTTAATGCTAGCGCTAGCTTTCGCACCTCTCGCCCAGCGTGGTCTGTGGACTGGTACGGGAAAAGCCACTCTTGGTGGTGGGCATTAAAATCCCCCAGTAACACCAATTGAGCAGAAGGGTACCGCTGCTGAGCCGCATCCGCCGCCTCACTCAGATGTTGTGTGAGCCCGGATGTCTCTTGATCTCCGCTGTGCGAGCGGTAGACACAAGCGTAGATTATTTTATCTAGGCCTGTGTCCACCAAAGTCCAAAGCGTCGAGAACCTGGAGTCCTCAAGGTTACGGAGACGCCGATAGCAGATGTCGTCCCGGGCGTACATACATACACCCGCACGTGGTTTGAAGTTGTGCTCCAAGGTAAAACCTGGGTAAGAAAGGTACGACACGTCGGACGGACCTCTGATCTGCGTCTCCGAAAGGAATAAGAGAGCTGGTTTTTCAGTCTCGAGGTGGTGGTGGACTGCGACGAGATTTGAGTGCAGACCTCGTATGTTAATGAGGTGCACTTTGTGAGAGAGGGAGTGCAGCCGCTGTCTAACTTGTCTCTTACTTTTCCTTTTCATTATTTGAGTGAAGGGAGGAGAGGAGAAGGAAGTGAAATGAGGTTCCACGCAGCTAACCCTCAGGCACGCACTGAAAGGACGACATCATTGGGGGACTAGTCTGGAGACTGCGGGGACGCCCGAGCCCCCCCGGGAATGTCCATCGGGCCCTCTCGTCTGGTCGCCAACCAGCACGATGGCGCATTCCGGGATTTTTCGACAGTTGGCGGGGCAGCCTTTCATGTGTGGCTAGCACATTACTTGGGCCCCCAGCTACCTGCGGTCGGCCAGCGGCAACCGTGCCTCGGATCCCGCTACCCTCCGCGACTAGCCTCCCGATTCCTCCCCATCAGCACGAGCCAGGATGGTCTGCTTGCGCTGGAACAGCTATTTCGACCCAACTCCTCTAGACTGGCTACACTGAGCATCATACCGGAACACGGCCAGGCCGTTTGGCGGTACGTCTTTGCTCAGTGGGTGGTCGCAAGCCAACGGTCGAAACCTACCACCAAAACATCTCCCTGAGGCGCGCGTGGAACAATACGCGCCGTCGACGACTTGGGCTCGGTCCGGATGGTTACCGGACGGTCGGACGGCGGGCCACCCATTGCCCGCCGTCCGCAAGCCCGCGCCTACGGTGGCCGGAAATCGGGATCGGAATCCCGGCGGCGGTTGGGGCGTGAGGACCGTTGCCGTTGCCTCACGCGATCGGCCGCCTCTTTTGCTAGCATTACTGCTTCGCAGAAGGAGGCGACCGCCTGCCACTCCTCCTCGCTCCGGACCATGGCCTGTACCAAGGCCCGGCGCGAGAGATCGCCGCCGCCGATCGCCCCCACGAGGACACGGCGTTGCTCTTCCCAAGCGGGGCACACTTCCACCGTATGCTCCACCGTGTCCTCCGGGCGGTCCACACAGTGGCGACACCCGGGCGTCGCTTCCGCACGAATCCGGTGCAGGAACTTTCCGAACTTCCCGTGTTCGGTGAGAACCTGCGTCATGCGGAAGGTGAGGACGCCGTGAGGTCTTTCCAACCACGCCTCAAAGAAGGGACTTACCGCCATAATTGTGGCGTGCCCAGCACTGGGTTGCGACAGTCGCTGTCGCCATTCCACCATGAGATCCCGCCGGAGTTCTTCCCGCCATGCCGCGACTTGGCGTGGCATTTAATTACTTAGATGATATTTATTACTAAAATCTGCGCATTCTTATATTGTGATGAGTCTATCACTCAAAGGTGTGTTGGGAGAAAACTCAACTTTTAGTTAAGCTCTCCTATTTACAGTCAGGGTTCAAAAGTGCAGTTATACTTCATCAATGCTAAAGGGTCTAAAATGTCTTTGAAGAAGAGGGTCAGTGGTTCATGCCTGATTTGATTTGTAGCATAGAATCTATAGTATTGATTAAACTAGTTGTGAACTATGAAACTGCTATTACAAATAAATTTTAGACACTTTAGCATTGATAGAGTGCAACTGCACTTTCGACCCCTGACTGTACATGAAATCTATTTGCAATGTATTGTAACTGATTTTGGTGAATGTATTGTAACAGAATTAAGAGGATGCAATTCGACATACGTTTTCACTGTTTTTCATACAACCGCTCTTACGCGATTATGACGTTATTACACATTTTTCATTAGATATTTTGGAAACACAGTATCTTGTGGATATTATCTAGGTTTCTATTGAAATCAATTTATAAACTTGTGTAAAACTAATCCAGTAAAATAAAAATAAAATACTTAACAATTTATTCAAAAAATAAAAAATTCAAAAAGTATAACAATAGAAGCCTTGCAAATTTAATCAAAATTCTGAATGACGACAATTTTTTTCAAAAACTTTTAAGGTTTAAAAAAAAACACGTATTTCCTGGAACAAGTTTTGTAAAATATTCGAGTAAATTACGGAATTACCGAATGCTAACAAAGTTTTCAGGCGTTATCTCTCTTTTTTCGCATTGCCTTTTCGTCAAACATCGCGTTGGATTGCGTTAGATTAAGTAACAAGCTTTTAAACCATGCTCGATGTTGACGATAGGCGAGTGAAAAAGGACCCTCTTAAAGGATGTAATTTCTTATCAATATTTTTTTGTTGAAATCATTTATCACTTCAGAAAACCTGTATGTTTGTTACTCAATTACGCTCAAACAAACAATTCAGGACATGTCCTAGAATAGCTCATCATAACGCACACAGGATAATTTTTATCCTTGGGGTATGTTCCTTTAGGATAATTTTCTGCTTTCACGTGACAGTATATTAGATTTTATTTATTTCAACAATTGGTAGATACACTTTTCGTAATCACAATAATACGACAACCGGATTTTTATATAAATATAGGTCAGATTTAACGAAATAACAATAAATATATGTTGGTACGTACTTACGCATCGAGTATGTACACAGCAGGCTGTGGTACCTACGTCTTCCTTTCAATACCTTTTAGTTACTTTGTGTACCCTTATCGTCGAGTTTGTTAAACAAATAAAGATCCCTATTTGGTTCGCTTCATTGACCGTTATTTACGAACGTAGGGTAGGTAAACTTATTTTACTGAAAAGACAGAAGTCTTTTCGGTAGTCAGTAAAAGTCTGACACTATCTCCCGCTCCGCCCAAGAGCGAGATTTGTCATAAGATGATTTTCCCACCTAAAAAAAAAAAGTCTTTTCGGTAAAATAAGTGTACCTACCCTAAGTTTTTACTTAATACTAAAGAATATTCTCAGAAAAACATGAAGCAAGAAACTATGCTCCGAGATTTTGACAACTCAGAAAATTATGTTTTTTTTTATTTTTGATTGTTCGCGTTTGACCACTATCTCACCTGATGGTAAGCGATGATGTGGCCGACGATGGAGCACGCTTGCCTAGAAGTAACCTATTCACTCTTGACTTAAAGACCCCTAGGTTGTAGCTATCAGGAAACACACACATATTATTTAGTTTAAAAATAACTTGTACCTAAATGTTTTTAGAGTACCTATTTGTACTGTTAAATAATCTCCTATATTAGGTTCAGAAATTTCAGGAGGCGGAGAATGACCGTGTACTAGCTATACTGTCCTCGAAATCTTAAAGCGGTATCTAGAAATTTAAAAAAATACTTTTGTTTGCGACCTTCCGCGCCTAGCAAACTCATCGGGAAACCCATAACTTTATTGGAACAATGAAAAAACACCATCTATGTTGAACCTATACTAATATTACAAAGAAGAAAGATTAATATTTTTATTAGTAGTGAATAAACTCAAAAACTACTACTACAGGTGAAACCGTTGCTACCAACGTTAAAAAATAACTAGATCCTATGATCTAGTTATTTTAGAAAGTACGCCTTAGCCTCGCACATTAAGGAAGCCTGTTTTCTCGAAACTCAGTTTTATTGAGTTACTGCTTTTGGGCTTCCGAGGGCAGTATAAAACTAAAAAGATCATTGATTCACATTTTCCGCAAGAATCGTAAGTAAATATTTCTGTCGAGAGGAATCGTAAAATATTGTTTTCCCTTCTCAGATATTCTTAAGGGCGAAATATTCTCGATAATATGACTGTGGGTATTATAACCGCGTGGGGTGGAGCAACCTTTGCTCGTACATCAAGTGGACTAAGACCCCAGTCGATCGTACTCTCGTATCTCCGCGCGATAGGACCAAATATACCGTTTCCACTGTTTCCTTTCATTTAGATACGCTCGGTTTCGGGCCTTTATCCCCTTTCCTCAATTTTGTCTTCATCTTTCTACCCTACTTCCACGGCCGCATTACTTAATACAATGAAATTTTTTGTCCGTAACTCGCTCGAATGAATTCTTTTTAGAGATTATTTTTTTGTTGTTGGTGATTTCATCCGGATCTGCTTCATCTAGTCACTTCGATTTTATGTATCGACATCATCTTGATGAATGGGGATATTAACGGCTTTTTTTTTCAAATATTTTTACTAGTACTTTTTTAACAAAATTAAAGTCAAATGAATGATACGCAAATTATTCCTCATTGGTTTTATTACTATGTTCTGTATTCTTATAAATCGTTAGGTAACATATTTAAATACATCTACAATTTGATAGTTTATTACACAACCCTTTTGTTATCTACTTGTTAAAGATGGCGACGTTTGAAACCGTTGCCAAAGTAATCTGAATACATAAAATGTATTTTTGGCTGTCAAGATATTACAAACATAACATTTAATTCATTTTATTTACATTCAAATATTTACAATTGTTCAGCTATTATGTACAACATACGATCTATACCTTAGAGTTTAACATGATTTCATTTATTAAATCTTTAAATACAAAGGTACAATAGCCAATGTCTATAAATCATCTAGAGAAAATTAACATTTTATACAATTTAAACTTGCCTTTGACAAGTATTTTACTTAAATTTTAAACAGATGTAAATATCTACAAAGTAACAGAGATTTAATATTGACATAGTAGCAAAATGATGTCGAGTTTAGCCTTCTTTCATACTTGAAAAGCCCAAAAGTTGTTTTTGTCGGTATTATTAAAATAAGGAAGGGAAGGATGCCTATAGAACGCAGTTCTAATCCCACGACGCGCGACGGGGCGTTGTGTTCCAAGCGCCTCACGAAGGTGTTAGCCCAATTGATGGGGCCAGCAAGGACCGATGCCTGATCGGGATGTGATATTGTTTAAAAGAGTTAACATGGCCCTGGAACGCAAAGGACAACTGAAGAAACGCAGGTGGGTATTAGTACAAGTTTGGGAGGATCCTGCATCGGATTCAGGCGGAAGAAACGCTCGGGTGTCACCATTTTGTGGACCGCCCGGAGGACACGGTGGAGGTGTGCCCCGCTTAGGCGGAGCACCGCCATGTCCTCGTGGAGGCAATCAGCGGCAGCGACCTCTTGCGCCTGGGCCTGATTCGGGCTATGGTCCGGAGCTAGGAGCGATGGCAGGCCGTCGCCTCCTTCTGCGAAGCAGTTGTGCTAGCAAAGGAGAAGGCTGCACGCGTAAGAGAACGAACGTCCTCACGCCCCAGCCGCCGAGATTCCAACCCCGACTACCAGCCACGGTAGACGCGGGCTTGCGGATGTCGAACAATGGGTAGCCGTCCGTCCGTCCGATAATTAATCGGACCGAACCCAGTCGTCAATAGCGCGTAGTGATCTCTCCTCAAAGAGACGTCAGCAAACCGTAGGGGTCTAGCAGGGTCGATGCCCGCTAGCTAGGACCGCGGGCAATTTCTGAAAAGGAAACCCGTAGTCCTAGAACGCAAAGGGCAACTGAAGGACACAGGTGTGGTTTTAGCCGGTAAAAGTCTGAATTCTTATTTGATGATTTCCCACCCTCAAAAAAACACCGATGTTTAGTACCAATCTAACAGATTCACTACATGAAATGAACTCGAAAGCAATGATGCCTAAGGTACGTAATTTGTTTCTTGCAGTCACTCGAGACAAGTTTTGGGACGATGCCTTTTATTTTGGCCAGTAAAGCAACCCTAATTCTAAACTTTGATTGTGTAATCTTATTTCGGAATAAGACTGTGAAATGTGAAAAAGTCAGACGAATATACAGAAAGGTATGCGCTGTTTTGTTGTTTAAAGTCAAGGGAATTTCGGTCAGGATTTTTGCTAAGTACCTGTTTCTATTGCGGGATAGTGAGAACACAAATTTCGTTATAACAGCCTCGGGTAGGTTTCAGAGGTTTTGAATAGCTCATGTCAGTGGTATTTGATGTTAGAAAACCTTAAAGGCTTATTGCAAAGCCACTTCAAGATTGACGATTTCAACAAATTCTCAGAACTTGGGCAGAAGCCGAAGTAAAATGGTTTTGTGGTAGCTGAGAAATCAATTCGATTTAGTCACATTTTATGTTTGAGCGCGCTGGAGATAAAATCGTTTGAGGCTGAATTCATTCTCTTGGAAAACATCTAGCCTGAAGGTACTATTAGGAAGATTTGCTTTACAAATTCACTTGTTTCAAATTCTAATTACTCACTCTAATTAGTCATCAACAACCAATAGTTTCATAAGAAGATTGCGTTGTAATTTAATTTACTAACGTTTAATTTATAAGTCAAGGAACGTCAAAGATAACTTCAAAGTAAACATGACCGCGACAAAATTAAATAAAGAATAGGGTTAACAACTAATTGGTTTTTTTTAGAAGAAATTTTGTACAAAATGAAATAAAACTTTTGTCTTTGAAATTATAAATTTTATATTCGAGTTAAGAGTTTTAGATAGCGGTTATGTTGCTCATTTATTTATTTTACATTTTATTGAATGGACCTTGTGAAAACGTGAACGGTTATATAGAATAAGTTTTTGGCAGACATGGCATACATAGCATTAGTACTAGTATGTAGGTACAATGTTTGTTCAGGCTGATCGAACGCAAATAACGTGGCAAAGAGAGCAACCGGCGGCTTAGATATACGTTACGCATAGATAAGCTTCCCTCGCTTCGATTGAATCACGGTATATTCCTGTGTTGGACTAACGAAATCGATTTGCTTGTAATCTCGGCACCGGATTAAGACGACGAACGTAGTTAGCTACGAGAACAAAGGAGATTCAGCGTCGGATAAATCATCAGAAGGATTATCTCATGCGTGTCACATTAATCTCTATGGTCATTATTTATCAAAATCACTAAAACCCTTCGGTCTGTTACAGATAAAATAAATATTTAGAGATTTTTAAACAATATCATTTTTAAAATTGACCATACATACTATTGATTTATCGCCTTAAAATTACCTCACAGGAAACATTAGTGTCTATATTTTATCGTTGTATTTTAAATACGTTCAATTCAGATAACATAATCCAAAGGTCCGCCACAAATTCGCTTGTTCACTCAATCATACAAAATACTTCCGTAGTTTAAAACGTTTGGGAAGTCGCGTTAACACTGATAGGTCATCTTGAGGCTGTCGGTTCGGTCGTGAATTTCGTGAGGAGTTTGACGAGCGCGTTGACAAAGAATAGGGTGATGAGTAGAGTTGGGATGGTGATGTAGTGCACGGCGACGGGGAGGGCGATGATCAGGGCTGGCCGCGGCTGGCGCAGCGTGGTCAGCGTGGTTAGTGTGGCCAGGATGGCGCGGTTGAGGCGCGGCGGCGTTGACCCCGAGCTCTGCATGGCCGCCGGCCGCTCCCCGCTCAGCACGTGGACGATCACTGAAGCCGACTCTGCGCAACAAAGTTTCGTCATAAATCACCTTATCTAGTATCACGTACCCTTATCGATTAACTGCGGGCACCCCTGATTCTTACAAATGATGTAAAGGGTTGCTCTATTGGACTCTTTAAAATATGTATAAACTCAATTAAATTCCACGTAAACTTTGGACTGATTTCGTAAAGGTTTATGACACTTCGATCGTTGTTTGAAAGTAAAGTACCAAAATAGAAGATACTTTACAACCAATGATTTTGAAACAAAGGGTTTGAGACCATTAACTTTATAAGGAATAATAGCTTCTGCTTATAGCTTCGTCCACCTGATAGTAAAAATGTAAGTAAAAAAGTAAATTCCTTAGTGATAAAATAATATTCTACTGGTGAAAGAATGTTTTTAAAATCAGCCTAGTAGTTTAGAATACAAGTCTTTCTTCTTTATTATAATAGTATAGATTAACACATACTATTTGAATAACACCGCCTTTATCGTCATGACATACGATGATATCTAACAGAAAATATGCATGCCACCTCGACTGTTGAGCTTGGATAAATGAACCGTCCTAGCAAACCAGCACCCTACATGTTAAAGTCACGATGGCGCTAGTAATGCATTAACCTAGAAATACGAACACTTATTATGTTAATAGTGTACTGCATTGTAATCAAAAATAAATACTGCAATTTTCCATACACAAACATTTCGAATTGTTCAAATAGTTTTAGACTTTACAAGTACATCAAAAGCGTTGAGTTTTCTTTCAGAACCATTAAACGATGACAATTAAAAAGTTGGCAACGTTTAAACAGTCGTGTACGTAATTGTGGAACATAGCAATAATGTTCAGCTACTTTGTAAGAATTCAGGCTGGCATAATTACACAGCCGTTTGCAGCAAATCCTTGTAATGAATAATTTTAATATGAAGGAACTGAATACGGCAATCTGTGTGTCGGCATTGTAAGAACCGGGTTTCATTTGAAAGGTAAAGAGAGATTTAAAAGTACGCTGTAGTCTCGGGTCTCTTTCCTTATTTAAATGTTATGTATATGGCATTCTTTATTTATGATGTCTCCATTTTACCTGCACAATCATACAAGAAAGTTTTTTTTCTTACCATATTCTACGAATTACTCCTGTATGTATGGGTGCGTTCACAAATATGGAAATTCACATACAAAAGACACCCAGGTCCGGAACAAATATCTGTAGGCCATTCAAATATATATTTGTTCCGTGCGAAGATTGTGACACGCAGCACAGTAGCAAATTGCTTAGCTACTGCGCCAACCGTGCGTCATTTAAAATAGGTTTGTATAAAAAAACAAAGAGTAGTTTACTATAGTTCTATAGATCCTGTGGGGATGGAACTCTAGAGAAACGCTTCTTGTTCAAATTATTAGGTTTGTATTGTATGAAGCACTTTGTAATATATTTTTTATTTATTTATTTTTATTTAACGATTTATGTACACACAGAAATAAAAGATTAGAAGGCGGAAACAGAAAAATAGGTACAAAGGTAGTGCTTATTTCTAATGAAATCTCTTCCAGCACACCTGCAAAAGAAGAGTTGGAAGAAAATAGACATGTAGACACCATGTGTAACAGTAACAGTAATAAGAATTTTATAAAAAATGACGACCAGACTTTTGTTGAAATCTCCTATCAATCTTGTTTCGAACCTGAACACCTATGCTTTTAGAACCATAAACCTTAAAAGGTATAACTATCCTGCCAATTTGCAAGTTAACAGTATGTGTGGCTTCTATGGACACCACAATACAACTCGAAACTTGTTTTGACTCAATAGTTTGGAATAGTTTTTTTCTAAATTCAACTCAAATTGACTCAAAATATCAAAAATATCGAACATTCCAGCTCTAGCCACCAGCCCTACTGGGTCCTTCGTTAAATAAATTCTGATTTAAATATCAATTCATTGAATTTTACATGAGAATCATGCAAAAATATTTAACATAACTATGAAATTGACTAGCCATCTTCACCACAGCCTTAGTACAGTAACAAATAAACTAAATAATAAACACCGCATACCAAATAGTTGATTCCTCCGATAATGAGGGTAAAATCAATAGTCATAACAATGAAATATTGACCAGTTTCCCGACTTTAATCGGCTATAAAATTTATGCGGCTCCCCTTTTCTGAGTTCAAACAGCATTGGTCTTTGAGTTCCTTATAATTAGGTGAATAATTAAATTTTCGTGTAGTCGAAGCGAGTTCTGTGGAAATCGGTTGTCACGTGACGCTGAGGCATCCCTAATTTACTCAATAGTAAATTGTCGTGAAGAAAGTTTTGAGTATCAAGGTGTGAAGGATGGGACTGTTTGTACGATAATAATAATAATGATATTCATTCAAAATTCTTTACAGGATAAGATGGTACCTCTCCTGTCCGAAAATGTTTCATGCCATGGTCTGGGGTTAGAGGGAATGGAAACCGGACACCTCCTTTTGTGAAGCAGTGATGCGAGCGAAAGAGATGGCTGCAACCGTGAGGGAGCGGATAACCTCACGTTCCGGGTTGTCGGGAGCCACAAGCCGATTCCAGGCCACCGTATGCACATGCTTGCGGACGGCAAGCAAGTAGTAGCTCGCTCGTCCGGCAAGGTCCAAGCCTGAGTCGATGATGCGTTGTGTTCCACGCAAGCCTCATAGAAATGTCAGCAAAATTGAAGAGGCCCATTAAGAAGCATGCTTGCTGGGGCTGCGGGAATGATCGAAAGAGTTTACCGTGACCCTGAAACGCAAAGGGCAACTGAAGGACATAAGTGGCTTTTATTCAGCTCCACCCTAGAGCGAGAGAAGTCATTAATGATTTCCCACCTCAAAAAAAGTCCAACAAAGGTTTTGACTACTGCGATGACCAATATTAAAGAAAAAGTCATGTTGTGCCAGCTCCAAAGAAATTGGGATTAAGAATTAACGTCACCAAAATAAAAGAACAAGATAATGATGTTGTTGAAGCAATATGTGGCAGCATTTAGGTTCTAATATCTTGAGCGAACCATGTTATCTAATATCAAGTAATGTTAGGGATAATAATGTCACTGTCTCTGAGCTTGAAGTGAAACGTCTTGGTTTTTGTCTCAAGACGCTTAATGAGGTCATTTGTCAGCGCCTACTCCAATAAAATGTGGTGTGATGGAACATTGAAAATTAAATTAATATCTCATTCTTGGGTTAATGATTCTTATTTTTCTTGACTTGAATTAAATTGGTGCTTTATAATGAGCGGGGATTACAATTTGTATTTATATAAATCGATAACAAAAACATGCAACTCTAGTTTCAACCATTTTTTTTAGGTGGAAAATCATCTAATGACATCTCCCACCCTTTCCGTGTTAGACTTTTACTGACTAAAACCCGTAATCCTTCTTTGCCTTCGTTCCAGGGCCCCGGGGTTTGCTTTCGCATCACCCGATGGCCTCAGTAGGCTTCGACCCTGCTGGGCCCCTACGGTTGCTGACATCTCCTTGAGACGCGCGTGGAACACTACGCGCCGGCAACGACTTGGGCTCGGTTCTGACGGTTACTGGATAGTCGGACGGTGAGCTATTGCTCGCCGTCTGCAAGCCCGCGCCTACGGTGAGTTTCAACCATTGGAACAAGATTCATGACAACTTGAATCTCCGTAGCTTATTGCTACGCTTTTCGTAGTGTTTTGCTACGCCGTAGCATAATGCTACGAGAAAATCGAATGTGCTGATTTTTTTTATGAATATTCGTCTTTCTACCAATATAAACCCATGAGAACAATTTCGTAAAAAAGCTTTATTTTCCTTACCAGAACTGCTGGGAGCACAGGTATAGTTCCCCGAGTCGTGAGGAGCAGCTCTTGCTATGAGTAGCCGACTAGTACGTGTGCGCTGTTCCGTCTCCACGCTGATACCGCCGCGCTGGGCGTAGTTCACCACTTGCTCGCCTCGGTACCAGTAGATGAAGCTAGAAGAAATATGTTGGTTAACGTCAAGTATAAGAGTAAAAGGGGCGGATAAAAGATTACGTGGATAAGTAAAAATGCCACGTGCCTAGGTAGGTGGTAAAACAGTCTAAAAGCTACTCGTAAATCTAAGTGTGATGTTAATCTTAGGATGATGTTGCTTCGTGACTTTACTTGGACAGTGTGATTTGAAAGAATATTTGAAGTCATTAAGATACATAGTATAGTATAATCAGCCTTTTATTCTGCTGTGACTCAGACCTCTTCTCTGGGTATGGCCCGTAATCCATCACATGGACTCAGTACGGGTTGGTAAATGTCACAATTCTTTGATTTGCCTGGCCATTCCGATTTCCTCACGACATTTCAGTTAAGATACAAAAACAAAAAATACGAACAGGTACCGTTTTCTATGTGACTTATATATATACACTTAAAATCATTTTTCGTGATTCACTTGAATTATGTACATCAAATAATGAAGACTTTTACTGAAAATAAAGTCAAAATATAAAATAAAACATAAAGCTGAAATCACAAAGCTTCACGTCAAAAGCAACTTGAAAAGATTGAGAAACTTAAATAAGACTTGAAGCATAAATAAATAAACTTAAGGCTTTATTTTCAGCTTGACAAACAAACATGAAAAAGATTTTCAATCACATCAAAATAAGATATGTCTTTTTGTTCGTGAACTTAAAGGAGTCTGCCCACTGCGCCGTAACCTAAAACCGTGCTAGAAACGTATTAAGCACGGAAAGAAACATGACTCGGACTACAATGAACTTGATCGTTCCGTCACTAACCAATACCGTTGCGTGTCGTGCATGGAGCGTATCGGAACCGGTAAATCTAATTATCTGTATTATTTAATTTTAATTTTTATGTGATTTTTATTTTTTTGCATTGTTTAATTTTAATTTTTATAATATTTTTAATGTTTTTTTTAAATCTTTTAATTTTAATTTTATTTGGTCCCAATACTTTACTTAGAATCTCAAGTGTAGTTTGAACTTTTGCATGCCTTCTGGTTAAATATGATATGCCTGATGCTAATTATATTTTTATGTCACCGTTTTTCGTACCCATATTTGTAAAATAAATATCTTATCTTATCTTATACTATAACCATTTACTAGGATCTCAGGAACTGGTTTGAGTACATTTTTTTTTAGTGTTAGCCCATTTATCGAGAAAGGAGCTATTTAGCCTCTATATCCGCGCGGAGGATAGCTGGTATTCCGATACGCTCTGTGCATGGCATGCAACGGTGTTGGTCAACGGTGATGTCTTTGACTTTTCAACACACTTACTCTAAAACCCGCTCTTATCCCTATCATTTTTAGGCACGCAATTTACTGTTTTCCGAACTAGTGCAGAAAAGTGCGCGAGCTCGTTCCTGCCACAATTCATTCTAATTTTCGTATAAGGCAAAGTGCGAGTCGCGCGTCAACCCCCTTTTATTTATATCTTCGTAAGTGTATTGAAAAATGTTCACAGTACAAGTGGAAAGTCACTGCAGCACTCGCCTCTATAACACGCTCACTTCTGGTTCGGCCGAATTCCACCTCGGTTGCAATAACAAACTTACTCCACATGTCAAAATGTGCTTTTTCTGGCCGTCACGTTCTTACCATGGTCAAAGTATGATACGGTGTAGTGGGTAGGCTCGTTTATTCTGTATCAAACAATCTCATCTTATATTGGGTAAGTGGTGACCGCTTTCTAAGATTTGTTCGTGCGTTGGTAGTGCCACACAATAAGATTAGCTTTTCTATTCACAACACGAACTATATCAGGGCAACGTTTGAAGACCCCTCGTAGTTCAAAATGAATTTGAGAGAGTTAAAATACGAGTTGAATTTAAAAGCATTTTATGCATTACGTGGGACAATCAAAAAGTTTTGAGAAATTAAAAAACTTACTTCTATGGATAAAATATTTTTATTAAATCTTTTCAAAGAACTCTACACCAGCCTCTATACAAAATTTCATGCGTCTGAACCAATTTTCGAAACATTTTTTCCAGTCTCGCACGAAAATGTTCTCGATGCAGATCCATTTTTAAATGAGACACGATAATTTGATTTGGCTCTCAAAAAAAAAGTGGAGGGAAATTCGAACTTCGAACTTATTTTAACTTTTAAATAACCAAAGTATTCAAAACAATTACTAGTGGCCAGTGCCCTAAACATAAAAAATTTTTTTCGCAAAACTTTCTGAGTGACCTGATATTACACTAATATTATAGAGGCGAAAGTTTTGTATGTGTGTGTATGTTTGTTGCTCTGTCACGCTTAAACGGCTGAATGACTTTGGATGAAATTTAACACATGGATAAATCTTGTCCTGAAACCGGACATAAGATAATTTTTATCCCGGAAGTCTGTTTCTTTGGGATATTATAATTTTCTCCTTTCGAGAAGTTCTTGGAATACTTGCTCGATTACGAAAATAATTTTACTAATTAAAAATTATATCAATCCTGAGCGTA
Organism: Mythimna impura; assembly: GCA_905147345.3. Classification (NCBI taxonomy): domain Eukaryota; kingdom Metazoa; phylum Arthropoda; class Insecta; order Lepidoptera; family Noctuidae; genus Mythimna; species Mythimna impura. The sequence continues at coordinate 16,788,480 of LR990356.1, read as the reverse complement.
ATTGATTATTTTATACCAGGAAAAATCATGTCTTCTGTGTAATTTTGTTAGGGTTTCGTACCTCAAAAGGAAAAAGCAGAATCCCTATAGGATCACTTTGTTGTCCGTCCGTCTGTCTGTCTCACTGTCTGTCTGTCAAGACCCTTTACTTCGAGAACGCGTGGAGGTATCGAGTTGAAATTAAAACCATATACTCAGGTCTGCGGTCCCTTGAAACTGTGAAAAAATCAAACATCTGAGTTAGGGGAAAAATGATACGGCCGTTTATGTCGCAAAAAACTTGTATTTCGACACTCTCAAGGGAATTAAAATTCATAGGGTACTTCCAGTTGACCTGGAATCCTGAAATTTGGCATGAACCAAGGTCACACACGTATAGGAAAATATCTGAAAACTGTTAGTTACGTCACAAAAAAATAACTTTTTTTTGCGATTCAGAAAAATCTTCGTAACTTAATTTGGAAATTCAACTATTTCCATAGGTAAGTTTGTACGGAACCCTCAGTGCGCGAGTCCGACTCGCACTTGCCCAGTTTTTTAAATATTGCCCACACACAATTGCACTTGGAACCACTAAAAATACACATGTACCTAGTTCGGTAGGTACATGTGTATTTTTTTATAAATGCAAAAATTAGCAACTTTGCTTACATGTATGAGATTAAAATTAGTTTCTAGATAGTATACTATCGGCCTGCAAGAAACCGAAAAGATCCACTTTGTAACAATAGTAAGTTTATCTACGAAAGCCATTACAACAAACTTCTTGTAAAATAAAACAAAACTTCAAACTTAAATACAAAAGTCAAAGTTTCGTGTTGATTGTGTTTATGAACCCAACACCTTAGGCGGGCTCATTCGACTTTAATTACATGTTATTTGACGTCGCACGGCTATTCATTACACTCAAGGATGTATTTTGTGAGGAACTCCGTAATTTCAGTTTAATAAGTAGTCCATTCAGGTCATGTTTGAACTACCAAGAAATTTTAATGTATTTGACACGCATTGAACATGTTAAACTAAAATATTTATTCGCCCCAAACGTTTTTCGGGTCCGACCTTTACTATTCATACTGTTTATTTATTAGGTGAGCTTATAAAAAGATACGTTCTATTTCGGAAATTACAATTTGTATTTATTCATTCCACTTTGTGCGATGAATGTTATTTACGGAGAAAAAAAAACTAAAGCATGAAAGCAGTACTCAGAATAATCACGAGTCATGTGAAACTCGACAAACAAAAGAGCACGCGCTGTATAAGAGTCGCGAACACGACCGCAGTCACTCCGAAACATACACGATATAAATAAAACATTGGTCGGCTTCGTAATTAACGCAACGAAAATATTCGAGAAACATCTGCATTGAGTTACGATAAATAATTCACGAAATGTCGGAATAAAAAACGATATCAGTCCACATGGAGCGTATCATCGTTTCAATATTCAAATTGGAGGTCCCTCGATAGATCTCAGACATGGCCACCATTAAACGTTGATAGCCAAAGAATACCTCACTTAGGGACCTCAGCCGACCCTTTTATCTGAAAATAAGCTTATCATGTTTATGGATGCGAACACTAAATGTATAGGCACGGTGCGGTGTGAAAAGGTGCCTACACGATAACACACTTCCATTATAAGATCGTAAGGTGGAGGCGGGGTCGCCTATTCACGCCGCGACGATTTGTGGCGGATACTTACTTGAAGTTACACAACCGCAAACATCAATAACGAAGATCAATTTCTTCGTTGCTTATATTATTTAAAAAAAAATATGTTTCAAATACACACAACTCATTTACGTTAAAGTTTTTATACACGGATCGTGTTTCAGGCTCTCGTTTATGTGGAATACATCGCTGTTGCTACTCAATTAAAAATACTGGATTTTTATTTTATATTGTTACTTTCAAATGTCATTCAGCTATTTGGTCAGGTAACAAAAAAGCCCGCTAGTAAACTGGCAGTAAATTATGTTGCTAGCTGTAAAATATAACGCCGCCCGTCGGCACATTGTCCAAATATGATACTTTTGTGGGTCGCAGAGTGCGGGCAAATATGATCTAACTGAACAAGATGGTCTCATTACACATTTGTCACGTACGCTGACACAAAAGTCCCGCTCGAGAGTTATTTCTTACTTCCTCGTTTTTTATGTTGGCAACCCACACTTTCATGTGTTGTTACTGCCCGTTTCGAGTAAGAATACGGCACCTTTTCCATTTCCTTCATAAGCCGTATAAAAAGTTTTGCCTTTTCAGTAACGGTTTGGCTCCCGTTCTTTTGTAATGAATTTATTCATTTCTAAAATCTAACCTTACTTTAGTATTTTATTAATAAAAGACAACTTGTGTTACAGATTTAAGCTAAAATAAACTTAAACATTAGGTAAAGAATAATTATTTTTCTGTTTAATTAAACCACAAAATGTATAAAAAAGTCTAGAAAAGCGTGTTTAAAATAAAACATAGCTATTATCTCTGAGCAAATAAAATAATGGTAGTAAACAAAATAAAGACGACTAAATAAATAAGAGAGTTAATACTGTTTAGAAAGTCTACTGTAAAATGGAGTAAGAATTTTGTAGCAATTTATCTACATTTTTTTAAAGTCTTGGGTTGGTAGGAGGTCTAGATTTTCGCATTAGTTACCTTGGAGGGTCCGGGGCGTACTTCGCCACGCAAGTAAGATTGATGTCTGATCCGGCCCTGACGAACAGCTCTGGTCCCGACAGTATCTCCGCCTTTGACACTGTTGATAAGCAGATTGTTACTACCTAGAACTGAAGTAACAATAATAAATATATTTTATGGAGGAATTTTAGACAAAATTTGAAGAACATGATCAAAATTTAAATGTTAATCTCACATTTAATACTATCAAAGAAGGTGTTAAGAACAATGTATTCTGAATAATACCTATACAGATCAAATATTAAAAAAAACTTCAAGGTTGATGTTTTCTAGCTGATTCTAAATAGATCTTCCATAGTTATAGATAACCATTGCCCAATACCCATACCTATAGTCCAAACTATCTAATCTATCATATTCTACTATAGTGCCACACAAAACAGGGGGTTTCCATAGTGCATTTACATAGTGCATGTAGGATCAGTGTTCCGCAGATGCCCAAATTATTTAGAGTGTCTAACGGGCCCCTGAAAGTTGGCATCGGCCTCTTGTAATTCTTTTTAACGTCCATCATCGGGTCCCATGAAACGATAATAATTAAAGACAAATAGACCTATAAATATTTAACCGAAAGAATTAAAATTAAACAATTATAGTAACAAAATTACTGGAGATTAGCATGTTTTATTATTTATTTGATTGGATATTTCATAATAAATAATAATGCCAGTTAATTACTTTCATATTAAATGATGCCAGTAATATATGTAAAAAGCAATGCTATTTAAAATATGCTCTCATCGTAGTGTTTACAGTTTTCAATGAAACAGCTCATTTGTGGCTTTTGCCAATTAGTCCAGTTGCATAATAAAACTGTGATGTGCTTTCTGATGACAGACGTGGTTATTTTGTAGGTAGATAAATTTACACTTTACAATGTAGCTCTTAGAGGAGAGCCGGTTATTTGTTGCCAGTTTTCAGTTACCCCTAGATAATATTAATTAACTAGCTGGTGCCGGCGACTTTGTCTGCATAAAGTTCGTAGAAAACAAGACAACACATTGCCATTAGGTCACAATTGCAAGTGTTTTTTTCTTTGCGCGGAACCGTAATTCTCTTTCTAAAATATAAAAGCAATAAGCGTAAGTTACTTCTTATAATATCAGCTATCTACCAGTGAAAGTCCCGTCAAAAGTGGTCTAGTCGTTTCGGAGATTAGATGGAACAAACAGATAGACAGACAAACAATCCACAACAATTTAGAAAATGCATTTTTGTTTATGTGCCTAATATATTTTCATATGAATTTAGTAAGAAAATGTTATTTTGAGATTACAAACATAGACTTCAATTTTATTTATATGTATCAAGACACAGCAAACATGGAGTGTGTATTTTCTCTTACTGTGTATTGAAGCAAAATATACTATGAGGTTTCAATTGAAATTATATCCTGCCATAGCTACACCTTTTTTTTAGGTAGGAAATCATTCCATAATTAATTGGTTGGAATGAGTGAGTAGAGAGTGAGAGGGATTTTATTTGGAAAAAGTCTAAGACATCCTTTTTTTTTTGAGGTGGGAAATCATTAAATGATTTTTTTTGCGCTCTAGCGTGGAACGACAGGACGTATCAGATGTGATGAACACTACGCGCTGTCGACGACTCGAGCTCGATCCTTGACAGATGGCGCAGGACGGCAAGCTATTGGGCAGGAGGCCTTGCTCATTGTCAGCAAGCCCGCGCCTGCGGTGGCTGGGAATTGCCCTGTGACTCTAGATGCTTGGGCGTTTCCTGTGGCGGTGATTGGGGCGAGAAGATGTCTATTCCTTTATATTTGCAGCCATCTCCTTTGCTAGCGTCACTGCTTCGCAGAAGGAGGATCAATCAATATTTTTATTTTATAGAAACTCTAGAAAGACTCTCCTATAACTTACAAAATCCATTAAAAAGAACCTTCTTCATATTGGATTTAGAGCATACATAACTGGCCTAAATTGCTTCTTATTTTTGTGTATAGTCCATTCACTAGCCTTTCTGACATCGGCCGGACAGCAGTGTCTTGGCACCGCCGCTGAATCGATTTCCTAGGCCCGCGCTTGACGGGTTTAATCAGCGTAAGTTACTTTGCCAAACGTGCTACTATTCACTGATTAAAGTTTTTAATAAAAGAGTGTTTAGTTAAAAAATGTGGAAAGTTTTTGCTGAGAGTCGTAATGAGAGTTAATTTTTTTTTTTTAAATAAGATTTACTTAGTATCATATCAGCCAGCGTTGAAGCGAAAACGAATATTTTTCAAAACGTTTTATATCTATTTAAATGGGCCATTATATCTTTTTAAATTAGCCGTGATTTTATTTAAAGAAACTTGCCCTCCTAAGGAACTAGGAATAACTCTTGTATCGTGGGTGCGATTACAAACATATAAACACACACAAGACTAGACTGGCGGAGAAGTATGAGTTTACATGTGGATGGATGGAGAGGGAGAGGGAGACTAAAGAAAAGATGGATGGATTGTGTGAAGAGTGATATGAAAGAAAAGGAAGTAAGTGATAGCATGACGAGTGACAGGGCAGAATGGAATAAAAAAACGTGTTGCACCGACCCCAAATAACATGGGACAAGGGCAGGAAAATGATGAGATGATGATGACACAAGACACCCAGACCCGGAACATTTATCTTAAAGGCCTACACAGACCGGGACGGCATGGCAAAGGATTTAAATTTTTACCAACGGACATTCAACCATATTGAAATAGAAATACGACATACATTCCTATCCTTTAAAATGATCCCGTGGAATCGAAAGGGATATTTTCGAACGGTATTGAAAGACGCGTCACGGGCTCCCGCGGCAGGATGCCGTGGCGCGCTGCGGTAGGCGACGGCATGCTGAAGGACGCCAGCGCCCGCCAACACTCTATCAAACGCAACTTATGACTGAAATATGAATCGGGCAGTAGAAGCTGCCGTGGCAAACTTCGACGTGACGTGGCATGCCATGGCAAGGCGCTGGAATGCCGCAGTATCTAAGTGGATAGTGTGCGCTGATTGGCGGCAAAATCCTTTGCCATGCCGTCCCGGTCTGCGTAGGCCTTGTGAGAATCGAACCTGCAAAACACAGCGTAGGAGCCAATCGTTTAACCACTGCGCAAACCATGCCGTCAAGTATTTTAATTCGATGTCAACGCAGATGTAGCTTTTACGATGTGACAAGTTATTATTTTCGGTTAAATACTCATAACAGAATTTGCTCACGCACATGGAAGTCAAACATACTTGTAAGATGTTAACTTCCCTGAATCCCTTTGGGGATTATATACACGATGTTATATTACATTTATGTTAATCAGAACAGCGTACATCAAAGTCAGCAGCAAATATATGCCCATTTGCACCACAAATCACTAAATACTTTAAGCGCTGAGCGAATTTGAAACGTTCTATTTCTGTCAATTGTTTGAAGTTGAAAGAGGCGGAATAATGTTTTAAATACATTTAGGGTAATTGTATTTGGTGGTTTGTGGTATAAGTAGGCCTTATATATCTAAGACTGGCATTGAGTAAAGTGACATAAAACCAGTGATAATGTCTAGTCAAAATATAAGAAGTCAAATAGGTACGAAAAGAAAAAACAATCGTATGTCTATTATAATTTTTTTTTCTTTAACTATCACACAACGCTGTCAAATCTCAAGCTAGTATATCACTACATAGTATAAAACAAAGTCGCTTTTCGTGTCTGTCTGTCCCTATATATGCTTAAATCTTTAAAACTACGCAACGGATTTTGATGCGGTTTTTATAAATAGATAGAATGATTCAAGAGGAAGGTTTATGTATATAATGCATGCATAATAAAGAAGAGAAACACTGATAATTTTAGATGTTTCTGATGTGATGTCGTAAATAAACAAATTTTTTTGTGCTTACATTGCAAACGCTGGCTGAACTCTACGAGATATTCAAAATAGTGTACTACAGTATTGTTCACCTTAAAAAGGTCTACAAAAAAGTCCGCGATGGTATATGTCCATCTCTTAGGGATAACCCAAAATAACCATTTTTTTATCCTTTACTTTTTACAAAACATAATGGCTTATTTACGAAACAATTTTGAGAAATACAGCATTAATCTTTATCCAATTAAGTACCTTAAATAAAATGTGCATTTAATATAGATCAATATAGCCCTTTGCAGCGTGTAATTTAAATGAATATTTTCGAAGATATTACAGATTTAAAATGCAGGGAAATAGCGGTTGCGGTAAATAACTTGATTCTACGTTTGTTACCTCAGAACTCTGTCGTTTATGGACCGACTTGCAACATTTTTTTTCCCCTAATAGGATATGCTTTCAGATTGGTCCTATTTTTTTCAAAATCCAGTTCTGATGATGGGATCCATAAGGAATCGAGGGAACTCCTCAAATATTCTAGGCAAGTATAATGATTTTAGTATTTTCATCGAGAACTTTAGCATTTACAGTCAAAAAGTAACATTTGATGAAGTGGAACTGATGAAAAAGACCAGAAATGGCCAACGGAACTTCACCCCTACATAGATATCACAATGAAGATAGTTAAGTAACTATGACAATGAATATAAATAAATGGTTCTGAATAGTTATGTTGAAAATGGTAGCATCAAAGTGATCTGATGATGATGATGGAGCTGGAAGATAGGCACTGTAACTCCGTAATTAATTAATGTAACCTAGCCGTGTTTGGGCTTATTAGAATTGTCATCAGATACACTTTGGCTATAATGTACTATCGAACTGACCTGATAATGGGGCTGGGAAGTGGACAGGGACTTCATAATAAAATAATGTATCCTAGCAGTGTTTGGGTTAAATCGAATTGTCATGAGAAATAGGTACTCCTGCTATAAATGTATCACTAAAAAGTGTGAAATAATTTTTTTTTTCCAAAAAAAAAAAACCAACTTCACCACTAAAAACAAAACACTAAAACGATCAAAATAACTTTAATTACGGAGGTCAGTGTTAAATAAGAAGCAGACAATGCCAGAAACACTGACTTCCAAAATTAAAGTTATTTTGATCGTTTTAGTGTTTTGTTTTTAGGGTTCCGTACCTAAAAAGGAAAAACGGAACCCTTATAGGATCACTTTGTTTTTAGTCAGTCTGTCTGTCAAGACCCTTGATCTCGGAAACGCATAGAGGTATCGAGTTGAAATTAAAATCATATACTCAGGTCTGCGGTCCCTTGAAGCTGTGAAAATATCAAACTTCTGAGCCGAACGAAAAAAAAAGATACAGACGTTTATGTCGCAAAAAACGTATATTTCGACACTCTCAAGGGAATCAAAATTCATAGAGTACTTCCCGTTGACCTAGAATCCTGAAATTTGGCATGAAGCAAGGTCTAATAGCACTAATATAAGAAAAAAATTGAAAGCTATACATTTGTAGTTACGTCACAAAAAAAAAACTTTTTTTGCGATTCGGAAAAATCTTCGTAACTCAATTTTGGAATTGAACTGTTTTCATAGCACCCTCAGTGCGTGCCACTTGCCCACTTTTTATAATGAAGTCGGTTATCCTGTTATTTTATTAAAAAACCTGAATCCATCTAAACTTTGCAATGGCACGCGTTTGCTGGTAAAATCACTAAAAACTGCCATAATAGAGTGCACAATATTCACTGGATGTGGTACCGGAGATGTGTCTCCATGGAGTTTATTGCACATTCTTCTTCATAATGTTTTTTTTTAGGTGGGAAAATCATCTAATGACAAATCGCGCTCTTGGGCGGAGCGGGAGATAGGGTCAGACTTTTACTGACTAAAAACCTACTCCTGTTCCTTCTTTGCCTTCGTCCCAGGGCCCAGGGTTTCACTTTCAAACTACCCGTGGACCCAGTAGGCTTCGACCCTGCATGGCTCCTCCGATTTGCTGACATCTCCCTGAGGCGCGCGTGGAACAATACGCGCCGTCTACGACTTGGTCTCGGTCCGGACGGTTACCGGACGGTCGCCGTCCGGAAGCCCGCGCCTACGGTGGCCGGAAATCCGCGTGGCGGTTGGGGCGTGAGGACCGTTACCTCACGCGAGAAGGCGACCGCCTGCCACTCCTCCTCGCTCCGGTCCATGGCCTGTACCAAGACCGGCGCGAGAGATCGCCACCGCTGATCTCCCCCACGACGACACGGCGTTGCTCTGCCTAAGCGGGGCACACCTCCATCGTGCGCTCCATCGTGTCCTCCGGGCGGTCCCCACAGTGACAAGTAAAGATATCTTTTGCAATGACCAATAATAAATCGCAGGGTCAAACTTTCAACGTTGCAACGTTATTGATCGTTGAGTGTTTTTCACATGGTCAATGATATGTCGCTCTTTCAATAGTAACCTCAAAAGAAAACATGTTTGTATTATCTAATGACAAAAAAAGCTGTGAACATTGTACATAAAGACATTCTGAAGTATAATTAGTACTGGCGACCCGCCCCGGCTTCGCACGGGTGCAATGCTGATCAAAACCGTATCAAAATCCGTTGCGTAGTTTTAAAGATCTTCTTCTTCTCAGTCGGTACACTCTTGCCAGTGTGGTCGTGGTCATCACGATGAGTGATCATCTTGGTAACACGGCACAAGTCATCGCGGACTGCAGCTTTTCGAGTACATTCATAAACCGAGCACTTAGTTGCGCCTTGATCTGGTCTGTCTATCTCATTAGTGATCTACCACGTGGCCTGATGCCCTCAACTTTGCCCTGCTGCACTACGAGACGCTCTATGGAGTCATTACCACGACGAGATACATGGCCGAAGAAGTTCAAAATGCGCGACTGCACTGTGGATGATAGGCGCTGTCTGATCTAAGCGTACATAGGGACAAACAGCGGGAAGCAACTTTGTTTTATACTATGAAGTGATCAGCATTGCACCCGTGCGAAGCCGGGGCGGGTCGCTAGTTATAGATAAATTACACCCAGACACAGAACAAATGATCGTGCTCATCACACAAATAATTGTCCTGGGTGGGAATCGAACCCACGACCTCTGGCATAGTAGTCAGGGCCACTAATCACTAGACCAACAGGCTAGTCAAACTATTTGAGAACTGTATAAAAATGGTTATAAAAAGAGGCAGCAATTACCATTTCAGTGGTGGGAATATTTCGCTTTCTCTTTTGTTAACACGTAACCTAATGGCGGTGATATCACAATTCAGTGTGTCAGTCCTTAATGTTATTTGACAGTTGATTCTTCCATCAGAAATAACTCCTCGAGCGCCGATTGCACATACGTCTGTACAACTTGAATGACCTTGAAAATCGCTTAAGCGTCGTACTGTACACACGGGTGTACGTAATTGATCAGCCGATAATTTTAGTCTCTATATCTTCGTTTTTCCTAAGATCTACCCAAACGATTTTTTTTACAAAAACATTGTAATTTCGGGGATTTTAGTAAAAACCGCGCAATTTCGTAATAATAATATGCGTAAAAGCGCGAAGGGAAGATTTCTGACTCAATATGGAACGGATTTGAAAAATTCTTTTTGTTTACGATTTACATGAAGTTAATTTAATTATTCCCAAAATTTATTAAATAGTTTTTTTTAAATCTTTACTGCTATTTTATCAGCAGTAAAGATTTAGCTTTTTTGTATTTTAAGTGTTTTTTTTTTTATCTTTTCCCGACGCTTGGAATTACTCCTGTAACATGGGTGCATTCACAAACACGAAAACACACATGACACCCAGACCTGGAACAACTATCCTATGCCAGTCAAATAATTGACCCGTGCGGAAATCGAACCCATGACACGCAGCGCAGCAGTTAATCACTCAACCACTGCGCCAATCATGACGTCAAACTTTCTCTAAAGCGGCAGGCTTTCATAAATATATGAAGATGCTCACCAACAACAGTAAGTCGAAACGACAAACTGATCTTAGGTTCAGTGGAGACTTGGCACTCGTAGGCACCGGAGTCCCGCGGCTGCGCTGGCGAAACCCGCAGCGTCCACTCATCTGAGCCGTCGGCGTGAAGTGCAGCGAAGCGGGCATCGCTGCTGTATGTGTGCACACCCACAGTGAGGATGTGCAGGTCGCGTTTGCGGATCCAGGATACCTGCGGACAAAGAATATTTTTTTAGGCTGTGTTAATATTGATTGTGCCTTTTGATATTCCATAAAAGTAGGATTTTATGTGACCATATTAAAAAATCGACTAGCATATGTTGTTAAATTTGTCATCATCCTAGTGTTTTCCTGGTTATAAATACTGATACCAGACTCGTGAGTGTATCTAATTATAAACCAATCCAATTATTTATACTTATTTAAAATAAGAAAATGCGATATTGTAGCGACATTTCACGAAAAGGTGTTTTACATAAATAATCGCGACTTTGTCGATTTAATTTTTATGAAAACGAGAAAGTTAAAAGAAATCATATGAGTATTCGTCCAATAAGTTTTTTTTTTCTTTTTTATTATTGATAGGCTCGCGTTTGACCACTATTTCACCTGATGGTAAGCGATGATGTGGCCGACGATGGTGCACGCTTGCCTAGAAGTAGCCTATTCACTCTTGACTTAAGTAGTAACGCAACTCCTTCAAACTACCCGCCTGGTCAAATATTTAAGTAAGTATGAAGTTAGTTAGCATAACTACCTAAGAGAAAGTAGGTATGTATTTGCTAATGCGGTTTGGATCTGCGTATTTGAAAAGGTCGCTTTAGAAGAATCGTATCAATTTGCATAATAATATGAACATATTAAATGAATCTATATTTTCATTTATTTATTTATTTAAATAAACTAATGAATCAGTTTAAAAAGCAAGTTTTTAAATCACTTTTGCACGTTTTGCCTAGGTGTAACCTATTCACTTTTGACTTAAAGACCTCCAGGTTGTAGATATCACGAAACATACAGTTGTACATTCGTAAAGGCACACTATTATGGAAAAGAACGGACTCGATAAGCAACTCTATCGTATATGTTACTGAAGACAAATATCTCTCATTTCATTTTACAGAATCTATACAAAAATATCTCTATCTGTAACTGTTTACAGCCGCAACAATGGATCTCTTCAAAGTACCTACTGGACTGAAGAGGGTTAGACATTCAATATCGCTGAAGTCAATGTCGAGTACATCACTCACCTTCGATTTACTGACGAGTTGTTATGACAGACTACGGAGAACCTCAGTACAATACTCAAAGACTTTAGTAATCTAGCTAAAGCGGTCTGTACTGAGGTCAGTCGTGATATAGATATCTATAGGGCTGTAACTATATTACGGTGACAATCATACCATTACTGCGATACATAAAAACTATAGTTAAATAAAAAAACATCCGGCGCAACGTTAATATCTTCAATATCAAGCAATGTTTCTGTTGTTAGATTTTTTTTATTGATATTTTATCAAAGCGATTTGTTCTCAACCTTCGTATTTTATCGGTAGATTAGGTCAAAGGTACCTATAACATAATAAAAATAAACACAATTTAATTTAAGAAAAAACAAAACCATTTCAATGATAACCTATTCTAGCGTAAAATTAGAACCTATTCAAGAATTTCTCAATCTCATTTATAGGAGAAATTACCTACCCGTCTGTAATTTAGTGCTCTTTATTGAAATACCTGTGAGTGTCTCCAACTTAACCCAGTAACCTATATTACATGCCTATACCGTCGCAAGTTAGAGTGAGTACTTAATTACGACCCCTGTGTGCCTTTTCATTTGGTCTATTTATAACTTTTAAGGGGTTCCTGTAATTAATTTTGGGTACATACTGATTGGATCATAAATTAAAATAACAGCCTACTATTGTGAATGTGAACGTCTGTATGTTTATTGATCAATCATACCGTTTTTTTTTTTAGAAATTTATCGTAACCTTAACGTAGCGACATTTGGCCTGCTGGGCCCTACGGACCGTACATTGTGGCGACACTTGGAGGAGACCTATGTCCAACAGTGGTCGTCTTTTGACTGAAATGATGATAATGATGAAGATATAATTCTATTTGCTTCCGATATAATTCTATTTGCTGATGACACTTCTCTTATTTTTAAAGTAGATAAAAAAAATGGGGATGTCTTGCATGTCAGCGAAAGTCTGACTGTTCTTTCGAAATGATTCGCAGCTAATAATCTCTTATTAAACGCGAATAAAACTAAATGTATAAAGTTTTCCGTTAATTACTGAATGTCCCTCAAATTGGCGTCAGTTTAATTATTGACTGAAAAATACTTGATGTAATTACGGAAACTGTGTTCGTAGGTATAACTATCGATTCTAAACTGCAGTGGGGCGCTCATATTAGAACTCTGTCAGGAAGATTAAGCTCAGCTGCATAAGCAGTGAGAAAAATAAGACAATTGACAGATGTAGCCACAGCTAGGTTAGTTTATTATGTTTATTTCCACGGTATTATGTCTGGCATTTTACTGTGGGGAACTGCAGATGATGTAGACTCAATTTTCATATTGCAAAAGAAAACAATCCGAACTATTTATAAAATGGTCGTTGCGAGTCCCTCAGAAATAAATTCAAAGAAATCAATATACTGACTCTGCCTTCTCTTTATATCTTAGAAAGCATTTTGTATGTTCGTAAAAACTTAGGACTCTTTAAAATTAGAAGCGATCACAACAAAAATACGCGTAGTAAACACGAAATTGTATTATCCGAATGAAGATTAGCAAAGACCAGCAAGTCATTCTTAGTAAATAGCATACGCTTTTATAACAAGCTGCCAAAGGCGGTACCTGAACTTAGCGAGGAAAAATTCAAAACTAAACATATTAAGCGTGTCCTAACCAAAAAAGCGTATTATAAGGTTAAAGACTATGTCGAAGACACGCTTGTTTGGCAATGACTACTTCTGCACATGTGGCCCCCTGGTAACTCATTAATATTGTGTCTATTAACTGCTCCATCTTTGTTTTAATATAAACATTTTTTTTCTTTTCTTTGCTTTTGCAATATTTTTTAAATTATTTAAACTTCAACTACCTCAAATTCGTTAGTAATTTATTTTGTTAACATCTCATTTATTGATAGTTGTAATTATTCAAATTTTTCTTGCTTTTTTATGTAGCCTCTTTTTTATAAACTGAATGTGAGAACACTGTAAACTCCACGAATTTTTAGAATATAAAGCAGTGGTGGCCGAGTGGTAACGGCCCCGACTTACGAGTTGTAGGTCGCGGGTTCAAACCCAGCCAGGGGCATTGCTTTGTGTAATTTATTTCATCACCACTGCTCTCAAAACGGTGAAGGAAAATATCCTGAGGAAACCGACATTCACCAACCCGCACTGGGCCTTCGTGGTGGATTACGGCTCATTCTTCTCCTAGAGAGGCCTGAGTCCCAACAGTGAGAACATTAAATGGCTGATCATGCTTATGCTTATATTTTTATTGTGCTTTTGGGTACAATATTGACTGGTCTACACTGTTCTTACATAATATATAATACTGTAATATGGAAATATTGTAACAAGAACCACTTTGTTTAAAAGAGTAACCATGGAGTTTCTTGCCGGTTTATCTTCATAGGAAACGACTAATTTGGTACCGTGCACTAGCTTCTGACGTTTTATAATAAACTAGCTGTTGCCCGCGACTTCGTCTGCGTTAAGTTCGTAAAACTGTACAATCATTCTGTGCTTGCAATTCATTCTGAAAGCATCGTGATTATTTATTGTACTTTCACATAAAACGGTTAAAGGTAAAAACGCAAATTACCTTCAGGATACATGTTATGTACTCGTCTAGATCCAGATGTATGAACGTCAATGAATAGAAAGAGTATGTAAGGGTCGTAGCAGTTGGCATTTCTGCCTAGCCCAAGGGAAAAGGCACTAGTTTATGTATGTTTCTGGTTTATGTTCTGGTAAAACAACATTGTCACAGTGAGCACGTCACAATCGCGGTGCGGATTGCCCGGAGAATACGATGGAGCTTACGATGGAAGTCAGTCCCACTTGGTAGGAGCGCCGGCGCCGCCGTGTCCTCATGATATACGGCAATTAGTGGAAAAAATGCCAACCAGTAGCCTCCTTCAGTGAAGCACTACGATCGAAGAAGGTGGCTGAAACTATGAGGGATGATGAGGGAAGTGATGCTCCAGGTGTTGAAAGCCGCAGGGCGATTGCGGTGGAGCCGCCCGGTCATCTGGTCAAAGCAATCCTGAATCGACGGCGCGCAGTAATCTACGCGCGACTCATAGAGATGTCAGCAAATGGATAAGGGCCTCTAGGGCCAATGTCTGCTAAGGCTGCGAGATTGTTCGAAAGAGTTACCTCCTGTAAAATTTTCGCCTCAATAATGTTTCACTGAAGAGTTTAAGCCGTCAGACAGCTTTGGTAGAGGTAAACGAAAGAGCAAAATCGGGACACCGACCTTCAGCTGGATAACGTGCACTGATAGTGCAAAGCCAAAAAGCCAGTGAATCCAAAAATTACCATCATCATCAACTATCTTCCTCCACAACAGTACTTATGAAGAATTTGTGAGAGCATGCTTGAATTGATTGTTGCAGCTTGATCATTTGGGGCGTAAAAATTACTTGTTCATTTACCTAGGATTTTTGGTGTGTATTTCACTGACGTCCTCGTATATCAGACAAATGTTATTCCATAGTGGGAACTACCCTATGAAGAGTCTCCAACTTATGAATGAATTTCGGTGAAATCTTGAACGCGTGTATCCCCGTCCAATCGAACTCGCATATTGATGGCCAAACCGAGAGGTCACTGACGCCGATTGCTTCTATGAAGACACGGCGGTTCACCCAAGCAGGATAGACCTCCACCGCATGCTACAACGGGTCCTCCGGGCGATTCGCAAAATGGTAATATCAGGGTACTTCCAACCGAATCCGAAACAGAAACCGCGTGAAACACCCTCAACAGTCCTGAGCTTGTGTATCCATAAAACAATGAAATTCCGATAAACAAATGTAGCAGCCGATTAGTGTTATCCCTGAGACTGGCCTCCCTCAGAGGGTTGTTCCAGTGTTGGTCACCACTCACTGCAAGGAGGTAACGTACGGATGTCAACGTAAGGCTGCAATGAATCTGAGATACATCATACGTTGTCGAACTGTGATTAGGAACGCAAACCTTTCGACCCCGTTTTATATAACAAAACACACCATTATTAGGCCGCAAGGTGCCATCATCCCGGAGGACACAGTGGAGCACACAGAGGTGTGCCCCGCAAGGCAATCGAAATGGCAATCCCGAATAGCAGGCGGTTGCCTCCTTCTGCAAAGCCGTAATGCTAGCGAAGGAGGAGGCCGCACGCGTGAGGGAACGAACGTCCTCATGCCGAGCCGAGATTCCGACTCCGACGACCAGCCACGGTAGACGCGGACTTGCGGACATCCAGCAATGGGTCGTCCACAGCTGTCCGGCCGTCCGGTAATTGACCGGACCGAGCCCAGTCGTCAACAGCGCGTAGTGATCCACGCTCTCCTCAAAGAGATGTCGCAAAGGGCAACTGAAGGACACAGGTGTGGTTTTAGTCAGTAAAAGTTTGACACGCCTTCCCGCTCCAACCAGAGTAGGAAAAGTGGATGACTTCCACCCTTAAAAAAAGAAAAATAAAGGTGCCATCATTATCATTATCATTTCAGCCGAAAGACGTCCACTGTTAGACATAGGCCTCCCCAAGTGTCACCATAATTACCAGTCCTGTGCGTCTCACATCCATCGGATTCTCGCGACCCTCACCAGGTCATCGGTCCACCTGGGGGCCTTCCAACGCAAGGTGCCATATTGCTACCCCTTCCGAAAATTTACCGTGTTATTTTAAAGTCAATAATTAAATGCATATTATAAGTATTTACTTTTATCGCCTTTGGTTGGTATCCCTTGAATAATCACGGTCAATTAGCTTGTTACAACCACGGGAAAAAAAAGCAGTAGGATTAAAAATGCCTCCGTCTGACTCCAGTTTAACCATAACGGTTTTCGTCCAATTTTAAACAATAAAACTGTCTGCAAAGTTGGGCGATGGTCATTCTTCCGCCACTCAGAAAATTACGTAAAATACACAATGCCATCTATCAAATATGAAGTTCAACTATCATTGTCATCATTATTGCTACTTTCAGTCTTTAGATGGCGTTGCGAGTATCTGAATTGTGTGTGGTGCCATATTTACAACATTTTAGTACGTGATTTTACTCGCCGCTTTGATTTTATTATGTGTTTTGATTAGTTTTTACAAAATATTTAGAAGATATCGAATAGAAATGTCAATTATATTTTGAAAAAATGGTAAAAGTTATTTTATTACAAAAAAGAAGATAAAATAATGACAAAATTTTTAACTGTAGCTGAGGATCGAACTCGTGGCAAATGTCGTTCAACATCGACATTTTGGATTATTGCTCACCCCCCATAGCAAATAGCGTGATAATTTATAGCCTATAAGTTGCCCTGACCTATAAGGATTATGTATGCAAAATTTGAACAGGATCGGTTCAGTAGTTTTTGCGCCAACTAATACCATCGCAAAATAATTTTACTGTTTTATTATATGTATAGATAATAATAATAATATTCCACAACTATCACACAACGCCGTCTAGTCCCAAGCTAAGCAGAGCTTGTGTTATGGGTACTAGACAACTGATAAACATACTTATATATTTCTAAATACATACATATATAGATAAATTACACCCAGACACAGAACAAATGATCGTGCTCATCACACAAACATTTGTCCTGGGTGGGAATCGAACCCACGACCTCCGGCATAGCAGTCAGGGCCACTAACCACTAGACCAACAGGCCAGTAAATTTTCATGTCAGCCAGTGTTTTATAAGTGCCCATGTAGGCCATATTTGAAAATTGAAAATTTGATGAGCACTAAGAGAGGATTTTCCAAAATTCACCCCCTAAGAAGATGAAACGGGTGTCCAAAGTTGGTGTGGAGAAACGTATTTTCATGTGGGCGAAGCGGACATAGGATAATTACAGATATCATCCGGGGAGTAAAACTCATGACAAAAAGTTACCAATGCTTAGACACTAAAAGGTAAAAGTCATTTTTCTTAAAGAAAGAAAGAAAAACATTTTATTTGCCGGAAAAAGTGCAAACTTATAACTAACATATTGCAAACATTTTGCAAGACAAAAACATAATTAATCAGAAATAACATATATGCGCCACGTCCGAGTAAAACGGCCGTACGCTCAGCATAATGCCGTGTCCACAACGCAAAAATGCGACGAGTTCACAGCGCTGGTTTTCAGCGTGGGCCAGTGACGTTATCGACTAACAGACGTCAGCAACGGTATTGTGTACATACCAATACATTTGAGTAAAATTAAATATAAATAAATTTTTAGGACAAAGTCATAAATGGAAATAACAGTAATAAATTAATAGTGAGGAAATACAATTATCTACATACGTATAAAGTGGCAACATTACGCCACATCTTTAAAAGGGCGGTGGCTTAAAGAATTCAGTATCCAGGTCAAAATCACTACAAAAAAAGAAACAAAATTTATACTGCGTTCCGAGGTGCGACAACAGCCAAAATCTTATATTAGTTTAATTTAAATATAGTAACATTCATGTTATATTTAGAGCAAGTAGGTAGTAGTATCTCGTTTTGTGTTAGTGCCTTGTTAGAGTTCTCACTTGGGCGATGTGCTCCTATGAGGCGAACGAGTCAATTTGTGTAACATTCTCGTCGTATTCCGACTTCATTTTATGATGATTTGCTTGACACACGTTATGTCGAAGACGTTTCAGAGGATATCATGGATAAAAGAGGTTATAAGATTTATGCCTGTTTTCTGTACATCAAAAAGTATCCAAATTAACGTATATGTGCTTGCTTGTATGATTTGTTAAAGCATTCATTTGAGTGTCAGCAGGTGTTAGTAAAACAGTGTATCTCTCCATTATTATGATCATCTTCGTCATCATTTCCGTCGAGAAACGTCCATTGCTGGCGATTCTTCGGGCTAAGTAGGTAAACTTGGTTCCCCTGCGGATATCTTCATTCCTGATTCGAACACGCAAAAAAACTTCGAGCAAAGCCCCCTCCATGGCCAATCATCATTGACGTCATATATTTTTATTTAAGTAGATAATGCTTCGACTTTTGTCGGTCATTAATTAATCAAGCGTTAAATTTTGAATGTTGATGACACCGAGACACTGGTGTTAAATAACTAGCAAACAATTCCAGAAACACAGACTTCCGAAATAAAAGTTATTTTGACCGTGTGTTTTTTTATTTTTGTAGTGAAGTCGGTTATTTTTTTTTGTAAAAAGTTTTTTATATAACTTGTATTTATTTATTGTGCACACCTACCGCAGTTTAATCTTTTTTAACAAAAAGGTTGACTGGTAGAGAATGGCTTGTTGCTTTAAGTCCACCTATGTACCACTACTGTACATAACAGTTTAAATAAATACATAATTAACAATGCATCAAAATGTTTTGGGAAAACATTAATTGTGCTAAGGAGTGGAATTCCTTGCTGGAATGTGTGTTTCCTGATGGCTACAACCCGGGAATCTTTAATTCAAGAGTGAATAGGTTACTTCTAGGTAAGCGAGCTCCATCGTCGGCCACATCGTCGCTTTCCATCAGGTGAGATAGCGGTCAAGCGCGAACCTATCAATAATAATAAAAAAAATGCATTAAAAAAACAGTTACCTTTTTTCCAACAAATAACCCAAAATGACTTTTTTAGTGTAGTAGCACAATCCGAATAACCGCTAGTTTTCTATTAATAAACCGAGCATTATCATTCTTGTTGTTAATAGGTACCAAAATACCATCTGCAGTCTATTAATCAACAATAAACTTGCGTCAGCAGAGCATGACATAACGATCTCTTGATACGCATTGCGCCGCCGCCTCGCGGTAGCTGTAAAATATGTAATAATTGACGTGTGATCTTGTTTATCTTCATCCCTTTGGGATGCCTCGCCGTACTTGATCGAGTGTTAATGACGATAACGAGAGGTTGCCGGTATATTTGTGGTTCTTTTAAGATACGCCTTTGCAGGGGGTTTATAACGGTGTAGGTATTTGTGGTTTTTGGTTTTTTAATAAAACTGTGTGTACATAAACTTTACATTCTCTCACAGTTTTTAATAAAGTTGCATGCTGCAATTTATTATTGATTGGAGCTATAATTTTTTGGATTGTTTTTCAAAAGAAAAAGAAAACTACTCCATATTTTTTCTATAAACGCTTTGAGCTAAATCGAATTAAAATAATTTACTTATTTTAGTCCGATTGAGTTCAAATCTAAATTTATTATTCCCAAAGTACTAGCTTAATTTATAAAGCTTCGTTCAAGTTACTTCTAAAGAACTTTAAGGAGGTACCCAAATAAAATGTAACCATTCCCATTTTATTCAAAGATAAAACTTTGTTACAAATGTGAAATTGCGGGAAGTAAACTTTTACAGCAATAATTTTTGGTAAACCGGGAGGACTTAATTCTCAATAAGCTCTTCCAAATTCAGGCTCTATAAAATTCGTACCCTAAGACCTGGATCACCATAAATTTCCTCCACGTAAGCGCAAATTTGATAAATTCGTTAAGAACAATTAAGAAGAAAAATAAAAAGTCGTTGTAATTTATGAGGCTTTCGACTACAAAGTAATTGTGAGCTGTTTCGAGTCGTTCCAATTTTTATGTGGCCGCATCGAGAGAGTTTCATTCGGAATTTGTATTCGAGACTATTCGCTGCGAGGTTTTAAAACTTTCTTCGTGGCTCGGTTTAAAGCGTGGCGGAGACAGAACTAACTGGATATAACTGGAAACCCCCTAACCATTCTTTCTCGTAGCGCCGAAGTTTTTATGGGTCAAGCCTAGATCAAGTAGGATTGAACTCGTTGTCGAATAAAACGGAATGTTATTGTCACTCCTCGCGCTGTGAATGTAAGTTGTAATTGATTTGGATTGAGATGGTTTTAATTTTAATTAACAAGAATCTTAAAACAGCTATTTGGAAATCAGTTGGCATGGTATGGACATGTGATGTTGGAGGAATGTGGAATAATACCTAGTGAGAAAAGTTAAATAAAAGGATTTATGTAAAAGTAGGAGAAGACCAATGAAACGATGTATGAACTAGATAATATGTATACACTATAGGTGTAAATACGCACAGGACCGCGACACTTGCGGGGGCATATGTCCAACAGTGGACATCTTTTGGTTGAAATGATGAGAATGATAATCACACTGTTACACTTCACACTAATATTATGAAGTTCAAGAAAGTTTGTATTTTTGCGTGTGAGTATGTTTAGTACTCCTTCACTCTTATAATATTATGTGATCTGTATCATGTTTTTGTAAGAAAAAATTGAGATTTTTAAACCTACTTTAACTCCTTGATAATTTCTTTGAAATAATGGTAGACGGTTTTTGGCAACAGAAAAATATGCTGCTTGATTTTCATTTGTCTAAAACAATATCAATAACTTTGAAGTTCGAGTTATTCTATTCTATTGTTTTTTTAAGAGTGAGTTGCGCCAACCAACTTTAACGATAACCGAATTAACCAATGCCTCAGCAGCCGTCAAATCTCTGATTGAGCGAAATACAAGTTGCATCATTTATTGTTTTGTTTAAGAGTGAGTTGCACCAACCAACTTTGAAGACAACTAATGCCTCATCAGCCATAAAATCTCTGGTTAAGAAAAATACAGGTTGCATCAATTTAGCAATGATTTAAATGACCACACAATGCCAATATCATTTATAAATAATGTAATTTTTAACAAAACTTTAAAATTTTACGTGGTGGTGCAACATGAGTTAGTAAATTCAAAAGTCATTGTTAACGTTACTTTTAAAATTAACTTTGACAGAAACTGTTAAGTAGCTCCGGGTGCAACCCACTCTTAGTAAACTGTGTTAATTACAAAATCGAGTTAACTGTCCAGTTGGTAAGTGGTCCTTGCACGAGCGAATTTAGACAAATTGATTGGGAATCTATTTGTGTTTGTACAGCCTTCCATTTATTTATCTATCAACCAATTTACGTAATTTTTTAACGAGGCTGCCATGTAACGTAGTTTAGTTTGATTAATAAATACCTATACTTGATCAACAGCATACGTTCCCGGTATTATAACAATATGATATTGCGTTGAATAAATTTTTCAGGCAATTTTTCATATGTGAACATGATAAAAAAATACTCTTTCACACTGAATACTTTATCTTCTAAATGGGATCACTAGATAAAATGTGAGTGGAGTAAAGTGAAGTGAATCAGCGCAATCTGTGGCTCGAATGAGTCAGCCCTTCGCTGGCAATTTGGGCACCATTCACGCGCCGCTCACATCGGAAACCACACAGAAGATTGCCCACTCCTCTGAATAGTTCCCCAACGTTTCCACTAGAAAGCCAACCTTTAATGTCTTTCACTAATATTTTGCTCGGATTCTGAAAAGAGGATTAAATATTGAATCCATTCGTGGTAAGTTTCGGACGTGAATTGCGACTGCTGAAACCGCGTTTGACCCAAATGCCGTTTTTGTTTAGCAGTGACAGACTGTTTAATGGATCCACTACGATAATAGTGATTGTTAAAATCGTGAGATAAATTAATTATATTGAAACTGCCAAAAGCGTGTAATTAATAATGAATATTTTGATATATATTTAAGTCCTCTGTAAGTGGGTTTTCACTTAACTCCAAAACGGCTTGACCGATTTGAAAGTAATTTTGTGTGTAGGTATATTTAAGTGGGTCTCTGGATGGTTCGAAAATAAAATTGGACCCGCTGCCCCAACATAATATCTATTAATGCTCTAATATAAAAGAGCAGTCTAAGTGCAGCAGAGAAGACTAAGTTGGAACCGTGCACTAACTTCTAACGTTTTATAAATGCCCATGCATGTGTGAAATAAAAACATTTGAATTTTTTGTTTGAATTTTGAATCGAGTTCTTAATTTTTTTTTCTGTCAATGTGCCAGCTTTCGGGCATGACTAGGTCTGCCGCGGCCGCTAGTATGTAAGTTTATAAAACAAAAAAAATATTATTGATATAAAATCTTCATAACTAAGTAGATAATAATTTGATTTCTGTCATTAAAAATTAAGCGTTGAAGTTGGGATGTTGATGACACAAAGTCTTCGAGAAAACGATTCTATGAATCTACGACTCTTGTTCTTAGAGCTGTGTAATAATTTAACAAAGTATATTGTATCTATATGTAGATAAAACGCAAAAAAAATGTTTCTCCTATGTCCATCTTTGCCCGATATAGACTTTGAAACCATGAAATCTATGTCAAAAACCCCAAACCGGTTTTATTGGAAAGACAATAAAACGAAGATGGTTTTAAACGATTAAGACATTGAATTAAGGCGTCCCTTGAACGTCTGGCCGAAGTTAAATGCACAGATACTCGTACTGCCACCTGCGCCCACATAGAGCCCCACTGACCTTTAAAACCAATTTCTTTGCGAAATATTGATTGATTTACATTATGATAACTACATTCTGAAGAACACTTAACCAGCAATTTTTTGTTGTAAACATATTCCTAAAAATCAAAACCGTTTGAAAGGAGTAAGGAAAACAAGCGAAAAAATATCATGTTGTTATTTTTTTTTTTTGGCAATAGTATTAGTCATACGAAAAAGTCATAAGTTGATTATATTGTACATGAATCTATAGTCAACATAATTACTTTTTCGGGACAACCTTTTGGAATCCGCTGTTGGCTGCCAACAAGGTGACCCACTCGGGCCAGTGATCTTTAGCTTAGCTATACACCCAATCATTCGAAAACTAAATTCTAAATTTAATGTGTGGTACCTCGATGATGGGACCTTGGGAGGCGATGTAGACACCGTTTTAAATGATTTACAATTAAAAAAAAAACAACTCTTTTCTATAGGACTAGATCTCAACTTCTCTAAATGTGAATTATTCCTCTCTGACAGTACTGACAGACATCTGACTCTTCCAAAATTCAATGCAATAGCCCCTGCAATCAAAATTATCGATAAAAGTTCTCTTCGTCTCCTTGGGTCCCCAATCTTTGAGGATTCCTTTCCCAGTTTTGTGGAGGAAAAAATACAAAATTTCAATGACGTTTCGGAAAGATTACTCCAAATTAACATGCATTCGGCCATTACCCTAATTCGTTATTGTTGTTTCGGTCCTAAATTAATATATTTCCTTCGTGCTTCCCACTTATGGAAGCACCTTCACCTTTTGGAAAAAATGGACCAAATTATCCGACATACACTTACTTTAATTTTAAATATGACCTTGGACGATCGAGCTTGGGATCAAGTTACTCTTCCCATCCGTATGGGAGGCCTCGGCGTCCGCAAAATTACCAGTATTAGTTTATCGGCATTCATATCTTCGGTTCACAGCACTGATAAATTAATCAGGAACATTCTAACTTCCACACTGATTCCTTTTGAAGTGCCGTGCTTCACCGAGGCTGTGGATGCCTGGAGAATCGCTTGCCCGAATACAAATCCGCCTGACAACCCAACCTCCCAGAGACGGTGGGATGAACCGCTCTGCAAAGTAGTCCAGAAAAACCTAATCCTAACATCTGCTACTACTGCGGAGCGTGCGCGCCTCCTGGCTGTGGGAAATTGGGAGTCAGGTCTTTGGCTTCACGCACTGCCGTCGTCGAATATTGGCACCTTATTCGACGATACTACTTTCCGCCTAGCTGTTGCCCTACGCCTAGGCGCTCCTTGCTGTTCTCCTCATCGCTGCCACTGTGGCGAAGTTGTCAACAGCCTTGGTCACCACGGCCTGTCATGCAGTCGAAGCGACGTCATCATCATCCGACGAGCCCTTGTCATCGTCGGCGTTCCAGCTGTTTTGGAACCTCATGGCCTGGCACGCGACGATGGTAAGAGACCGGACGTTAAGTCTTTATTTCCGTGGAAGATGGGTAGGCCTTTAGTGTGGGACGCTACCTGTGTCGACACTCTTGCGCCATCCCATCTTCCTAGCTCTTCGTGCTGTGCTGGTGCTGCCGCTGCGGCTGCGGAGAACCTCAAGTGGCGGAAATATAACAACCTCATCGGTAGTTATATTTTTGAACAGTTTGGGGTTGAAACTCTTGGGCCGTGGGGTCCGAGTGCTCATAAGCTTTTCAAAGAATTATCCAAACGCTTAGTTGACACTTCGCGTGACCCAAGGGCTGGCTTTTACCTCGGTCAGAGATTAAGCATTGCCATACAACGTGGCAATGCCGCCAGCCTTTTGGGCACACTTCCAGTCGACAGCGATGCGGAGGAATTTTATGACGCCATATTTTAGCTAGTAGTTTTTGCCTTTAGTGTATATATAGTTTTAATTAGTTAAGTGTTTTTATTAAAATGATTGAAAATAAAAACATATAAAATATATATATATAATTACTTATATTTTTTTCAAAACTATTGTCCAAACCGTTACCGAGGAGTAGGCTTCAGGAAATCACTGTTTTATGGCACTACTCGGGAATTAGGGCCTTAAGTGAATTAACAAATTAACGGTGAAGGTTATCTGAGCTTGACTAAGTAATTAGAGCCAAACGAATTATTACGAAACTATTCAAGCACTGTCCGGTTGTAGAGAGAAATTTGCTCAGCCGCGCCCGGCACAAGTTTGATCCGCCTTGAAAACTTAAACTCAATTTGGCCATAATTGAGAATTTTGTCCGAAACTTAAAATCTCAATTCTTCTTTTTGAAATTGTTTCAAGTCTAATATTCAATATTGCTTCATTGAGTTAGCTTTTATAGAGCTAGGTACTAATTTCAAAATCATATTGTGTTTTTTTCACAAATACTCGTCCCAGGTTCAAAAACTTTGCTCCATTCTAGGAATTACTCCTGTATCGTGGGCGCGTTTACGTAAACATATACTTACGTACACAAGACACTCGGACCTGGAACAATTACAGGCCAAAGACAAAATAGAATCGAACCCGCGATACGCTTTCGGTTGACTTTTAGTTATTTTTTTTTCGGTGGGAAAATCATCTTATGACAGCCCCCGCCCTTGGGCGGGGCGGGAGATAGTGTCAGACTTTTACTGACTAAAAACCCACTCCTGTTCCTTCGTTGCCTTTCGTACCAGGGCCGAGTCTTCCTTACAGAATCAGCCCCAGTAGGCTTCGACCCTGCTAGGCCCCTACAGTTGCTGACATCTCCTTGAGGCGCGCGTAGAACAGCACGCGCCGTCGACGACTTGGGCTCGATCCGGACGGTTACCGGATGGTCGGACGGCGAGCCACCCATTGCTCGCCGTCCGCAAGCCTGCGCCTACGATGGCCGGAAATCGGGATCGGAATCCCGGCGGCGATTGGGGCGTAAGAACTGTCGCCTCACGCGATCGGCTGTCTCCTTTGCTAGCATTACTGCTTCGCAGAAGGAGGCGACCGCCTGCCACTCCTCGCTCCGGACCATGGCCTGTACCAAGGCCTCACTCCATTATTAAGGCGTACAGGCCTCAACCTCTATTAAGGCGTACAGGCCTTTGAACATCTGACCGGAGTAAAATGCACCCATACTCGTACTGTCGTCTGCGCCTGCATGAAGACCCGCTGACCTTTAAAATAATTTTCTCTGCGAAATATTGATTGATTTACAACATGCTATATCCATTGTGAAGATTTTTTTTGTGTAAACATATTTATAAAGATCAAAGCCGTTTAAATAGAGTGGGCAAAACAAGCGAAAAAATATCATGTTGTTAATTATTTGGTAAAAGTATTAGTACATACGATTAAAACATAATATGTTGAGTGTGATTAATAATAATTCTGTTTATTATATTGATACAATTTATATGAAACTTAAATAATAACTAAACTATTTATACTAAAACCGAAATATGTACATACAAACTATAAAAACTATTATACTAAACCTAACTATGTACATATAATACAAAAACACCTATTACACTCAGGCGTCGAAGTACTCCTCCACATCGCTGTCATCCGGAAATGTGCCCAGAAGGCTATCATATGTTGATAATGTTATAATTATGAATCCAAAATAAATGTTTTTTTTTCAAATCTATTAACCCAGCCGTTACCGAGGAACAGGCTTCAGAAAGTTAGTGTTTTAAGGCACTAAATGGGAGCAAGGGTCTTAATTAAGCACATCACGCTAATACGAGTAATAAAAAGGTAAAAAATTATGAGTGAACACCCACTATATTTCATACTTCTTCACGCTCGAACGGCTGAATGGATTTCGATAAAACTTGATACACCATGACCTTATTTTTAGAAAGAAAGGAAGAAAACATGTTTATTATACGCAAATAGACGCATAATAAAATACAGCAATCTGTCGGGCCATGTGCAAACCGGGCATAACTGTGCTGCACCATAGACACTAAGACAATAAACACAGTTGTCTGATGTCTACAACTTAGTCTGTGGATACAAAACACAGTAGTCTGATCTTAAAGCTTAGTCTGTGGTTGTCTATTGTCTATTGCACCAACTTCTCAAGCTCTTGGGTAGAGCGCGAGGGTTTTACTCAGTAAAATTGTTAGACTTTTACTGACTAAAATCCCCACCTGTTCCTTCTTTGCCTTCGTCCCAGGGCCCCGGGTTTCACTTTCACACTACCCGTGGACCATGACCTGGAATATACTTTTTATGCCCAGACTATGTTCTCATAGGATAATTTTCAGCTAAACGCTGGCGGCAGCTAGTATTATTATAAAGGCGAAAGTTCGTGTATAAGTAAGTGTAAATGTTCAATACTCCTTCACGCAAGAACTGAACCTATTGAAATCTGGGACATAGGATACTTTTCATACCGGGAGCATGTTGCCCTTTAACAATTTTCGACTTTCACGTAGGTCGCTGGCGGACACTAGCTGTTCAAATATTCTTTTAGCAAGTTTTAATTCCAACCTAATGGGTTGTGCGAAAGTGTACCTACCCCGGGGCCCTGGAACGAAGGCAAAGAAGGAACAGGAGTGGATTTCAGTCAGTAAAAGTCTGACATGCTCTCTCGCTCCGCCCAAGAACGCGAGAAGTCATTTGATGATTTCTCTCCTAAATAAAAATAAACCGTGAAAAAAGCAACAAATGGATATTTAACATATTTATTTATTTCTCTACCAGAAAGGTGCCTTACAAACTAACATTACATAAGTAGATCTAAGTATTCCTTTGTGGGAGACTGGCATCTGCACTAGGTCACACAGATTACCAGCCCCCACAGACACTGTTTTTATTTTAAAATAAGGTCTTTTGGAAAAAAAATACATTTAGCAGACTAGCGCTAGATTTTCCGATCGTAACAATAGCAAGGCCTTCACAATGTAGATCTATACTTACCTACATCTCTTAGAGGGAATCTATTCATCGTCTGAAGTAACTGTAGAAGCATCTTAAGATCTATACCTCGTATGCATATAAAAAACCAGCGACCCGTCCCAGCTTCGCAAGGGTGTTACAAATCTTTAAAAATCTCGTCTTTTTTTCTACTATAATATGTATGTCGGTGAAGTCAATAGTACGGAAGCTTGAGAACGAATAAACGAGCTAAGTGAAAAGTGACACATGTCACTTTGACAGAATCCGCGCTGACATTTGCACGAACCAAGCAGATAAAAGTGGCGAGAGGTCCGGGACTCTTTCCTCTTTTGGCAGCCGTGCGAATAACATCTGGTCTCGGGGACTGTCTCACGGCTCGTTGTGTGAAGTGAATACCTAAAGTTTGCATCATAATAAATCAGTTGTGTGATCTGGAATAGTTTGTTTATTGCTCGATACCCAGCCAACGCCCACAAAACAGAGTCCGTAGACAGAGCTTCAATGATGATCGGCATCCTACGCCGACATGTATATATTATACACTTAAACCTTCCTCATGAATCGCTCTGCCTACTGGAGAAAACCGAATCAAAATCAAACAGACAAATAGGGTATATAAGTATTTATATAAATGTATAAAAGATAAAACTGACTGACTGACGTATCAACGTACCTACAGCCAAAAATACTGGAACTAGGGACGTGAAATTTAGTACAAGGCTTCCGTTCATGATCTAGATAGGCGAACACTAAGAAGGGATTTTTAGAAATTCAACATATTCCTAGAGCCAAAATCTTTGAAACTCGGCACGAATGGTGAATTATATCGTAGAAAGTCTACGAGTTTTCCTTCAATCCGGTGATGGACTTACCTAATTTTAATACCGGAAAAGCAAACTTTTGATAAGCAGCGGCACGTGTATAATTATTTGTTTAAGTTAATTAAAATTTGTTTTAACAGTTATCAAGACAGCCAATCAGGCTGTCTTGATAACTGTTAAAACATATTTTTATGAAATCACTCTATATTCCTAAAAGTCTGTTTGATTTATCCTTCACGTTGACATGTTACATGAGGCTTTATAATAGCTGCTCTCACTCATGTAACTGGGCTCCACCCAGTGACAGCGTCCCCAAGTTACGAGTTCCGGGGTCACAGATTGAAACCCAGCAGGCACATTACTTTGGGTAATTTATTTGACCGCAACTACTCTCAAAACGGTGCAGGAAAACATCGTGAGGAAACCGGCATGTCCTAGAACCAAAAATTCGAAGACATGAGACATCCGCCAATCCGCACTGGGCCCGCGTGGTGGATTACGGCCCATTCCCTCTCCTAGAGAGGAGACCAGAGTCGCAGCCGTGGAAATAATATAAGGCTGATTATGCTTATGCAGCATGACAGCAGTGGTGGCCGAGTGGTAACGGCCCCGACTTACGAGTTGTAGGTCGCGGGTTCAAACCCAGCCAGGCGCATTACTTTGTGTAATTTATTTCATCACCACTGCTCTCAAAACGGTGAAGGAAAACATCGTGAGGAAACCGGCATGTCCTAGAACCAAAAATTCGAAGACATGTGACATCCACCAACCCGCACTGGGCCCGCGTGGTGGATTATATGGCCCATTCCCTCTCCTAGAGAGGAGTCCTGAGTCCCAACAGTGGGAACATTATAAGGCCGACTATGCTTATGCTTACATAACAATGTATGAAGCATTGTATTTATGGACTAAAGAGATAATATTTCAAAAGGTTCGCGGAGGACATATCATTTGTGTTCGTGATTGATTAATCCTGTTTGGTGTACATTTGTCAACGTAATTGGAAACATAGTCGTACATACAACGGATCAAGTAATTACAGGTTTTTGTAGTTTCGCTTTTTGTGTCGGTATTTTTTCCGAGAGGAGTTGAGACGTTCTTATTTTCTATCGACAATCGTTAAGTACAAAAGTGTGACGGATGTGTATTTCGTTCACAAAAATTAAAAAAAGTAATTTAAAACCTTTAAACAATAAATATGTACTTTTATTATTATTATTAATATCTTCATTATAAAAGGAGAAACTGACTGACTGACATATTGACAATCCCCAGTCAAAACTTTTATGATGTAGGCGAGCAAGGATTATATTACATGTGTTAGGTATATGTAAGAAGGGATTTTTGGAAATTTAACTTTTAAGGGGGTAAACATGTTTGTTAAATTCAATAAAAACACTTAACTAATTAAAACTATATATACACTTAAAGCAAAAACTACTAGCTAAAATATGGCGTCATAAAACTCCTCCGCATCGCTGTCGACTGGAAGTGTGCCCAAAAGGCTGGCGGCATTGCCACGTTGTATGGAAATGCTTAATCTCTGACCGAGGTAAAAGTCAGCCCTTGGGTCACGCAAAGTGTGTACTAAGCGTTTGGATAATTCATTGAAAAGTTTATGAGCACTCGGACCCCATGGCCCAAGAGTTTCAACCCCAAATGGCTCAAAAATATAACTGCCGACGAGGTTGTTATATTTCCGCCGCTTGAGGTTCTCCGCAGCCGCAGCGGCAGCATCAGCACAGCACGAAGAGCTATTAAGATGGGGTGGCGCAAGAGCGTCGACACAGGGAGCGTCCCACACTAAAGGCCTACCCATCTTCCACGGAAATAAAGACATACCGTCCGGTCTCTTACCATCGTCGCGTGCCAGGCCATGAGGTTCCAAAACAGCCGGAACGCCGACGGTGACAAGGGCTCGTGGGATGACGTCGTTAATATTCGCGTGCCATGCTATACGTCTCGCGCCTCGACTGCATGACAGGCCGCGGTGACCGAGGCTGTTGACAACTTCACCACAATGGCAGCGATGAGGAGAACAGCTAGGAGCGCCTAGGCGTAGGGCAACAGCTAGGCGGAAAGTATTATCGTCGAACACGGTGCCAATATTACGACGACGGCAGTGCGTGAAGCTAAAGACCTGACTCCCAATGTCCCACATCCAGGAGGCTCGCACGCTCCGCAGTAGTAGCAGATGTTAGGATTAGGTTTTTCTGGACAACTTTGTAGAGCGGTCCAACCGGGGGTGATAGAAAGAAATTTCGGCTGTATATTAAATCTTATTCCTAAATCTAAAATCCTTGAAACTTGATACAAATACCTACGTAAATTAATAATAGACATGGTTATTATTAGTTTTTCAAAAGTACCCTTAAAAAACGTTCGAGGGAGTGTAAAGTGAGTGGCGACACCCGGGCGTCGCTTCCGCACGAATCTGGTGCAGGAACTTCCCGAACTTACCGTGTTCGGTGAGAACCTGCGTCATGCGGAAGGTGAGGACGCCGTGAGGTCTTTCCAACCACGCCTCAAAGAGGGGACTTACCGCCATAATTGTGGCGTGCCCAAGCCTTTATGTAGAGGGTTTTTCTGTGGCAGCATGATAAACATACGGTAAACCAGCCAGGCATACATGCCCTAGTCGGTAACGTGCCCCATTGCAAAACAAAGATAGGCATTTAAAATTTGGTGCTTATTATAGCTTGCGTTGTTATAGTATATGTAATTTTAACTACGTGTCTTAGTTTTGCAAGTCCCATGACCTACGCAAAAATACTGACTACATTTCGAATACTTGCTGAAAAAGTAATTTCGTGAAAACTCAGAAACTCGTCTGATCACAGAATAAAGAAATATTTCTTTTGGTCTTGTGATTGCTAATGAAAAGATGGCCTGGTCGGAAAAGCACTAAGACCAAGAAGAAGAACATTGAATTCAAACAAGTTTCTCCATTTATTTTGCGGTTTATTTAACTTTTTTATACTCCGAAGTTTGAGGCAATTTGCAGCGCTCGCAGTCACGGAGGGCTTGCATCCGATACTTGGATTGTATAGATGTATTATAAATAGTCGAAGAAATAACGAGTAATTAGTAGGAAGGTGAAATAATTTGCAAGTTATAACTATGGTTTGTTTGCTTTTTTGACTGGCCTTTTGGTCTAGTGGTTAGTGGCCCTGACTGCTATGCTGGAGGTCGTGGGTTCGATTCCCACCCAGGACAAATGTTTGTGTGATGAGTACGACCATTTGTTCTGTCTGGGTGTAATTTATCTGTAATATGTATGTATGTATTTAGAAATATATAAGTATGTTTATCAGTTGTCTAGTACTCATAACACAAGCTCTGCTTAGCTTGAGACTAGATGGCGTTGTGTGATAGTTGTGAAAAAAAATTAGGCAACCAAAATGGATGTTCGATAGTAGAATCAGAGTCTATAAAATTATTTAACCGTAATAAAATATAATAGAGAGGTAAAATTGTTTGTCTGAGACCATTTTTGAGATTGCGGATCCGATTCAAAATAATGTTTGAAAGCTAATGCAAAGCTGAGTATAATAAATGATATTTATTTTGCAAATAGGTTTTTTAAAAACATACGTCAATTTTTTGATCAATTTAAACTAGATGACGCTGGTGTTTCCCAGCTGATTATCCTGAGAAGAAACACCGAAACAAACTCAGAGGTCAACGGAAGGTCATACGACTTCGTGTAGCACTAAAGTTGTTTTTTTTATTACCCGACTACGGAAGGTTATGATTTTGACAGGCTATGTATGTATGTGAGTATGTTCATCTGTTCCCTCATAGCTCCTAATCTACTTATCGGAACTCGACGTATGAGATATCGTTAGAACCGTCTTAATTGTCCGCTGAACATAGGCTACGTGACGTGTCACAAAAATTGATATGGCGCCCTCTAGCGGACAAAAAGTAATGTGTTAAAAATAAATATGGAGTAAAATACACCGTATTTGGTATCATTTCAAAGGGCTTCACTTGTACATTTCCAATATATTGCTCAAATTTAAAGTGACGCCCTCTAGCGGACAAAAAGTCATGTTTAAAAAAAAAAAAATATCGTGTTTGATATCATTTGAAAGGGTACTTATCAAAAAATATCATCAAAATTCAATGTGGCGCCCTCTAGCAGACAAAAAGTTCAAAGTCAGATTGAAATCTTTACAAGACACCTAGACTTAAGGAGAAAAGACCCGTGAATGTCACCATTCGCACATGGAAGAGGCACCGTGACCTCTTTAAAACGGGGTGGATCGTTTGTGAAACGTATATTCGGGTACATCCCTGGCGAGATTTTTAGACGGTCTCTTCAATGCCTCGATGTGACCGGCAGCACGTCATTACTAAGCCACCGCCTTTCCTGGAATCACTGGGTAGGCAGAAAGTGTCTCCACTCTGAATGCCCGTGACCCTAAAGTCCAACCTGTGTCAAACCTATGCTTATATCATTTCAGCGCTAGCGCGACGAGAGGGTCACCTTCCCGACGCCTTCTTCTCCGAGCTGGATCGATCCTCTCACGATCCCTTTCGGTGGCCTCCTTCTGGACCAGTTACTCAGAATGAGGTTATTTTTCTCGCAAGCTAAACCTAGTAATTATAATTATTGTACTTGTTCATTTTTAGATCTCTTTCATAATTTTTTGATTTCTTTCATAGTGCAATAAAAATGAAACCGAATAATCGAATCTATAGCCGGACATACTATAATATTGTTTGTAGAAGTTGTTTGTAACTTGTATTCATAACAACGTATGACAAGAAATATTGCTTCATAAACTTGTCAATATTATGATATCAACCCTCATGCATTTTCCTTATCTATGTTCCAATATAACCAAGTGTGAATATTAACTCAACCAGATGATGCCACAAAAACCAGTGATATTGGACGAGCTACTTAATAAGTGCACGAACTTTCTTACAAATTGTTGGGCCAAAGAAGTTAAGTGTTGCCAGATGCTTCCCCTCTTGATTAACACTTCGTCCCGATTTCAGACCCCTCATTTTTTGCTGTCCGAATTTCTTCATATTAAATGTGGCAATACTAGACTGACACATGGGAGTTGACCTGTTTCAAATGTATAAAAAGTTGTAAATGTAATATTTCATGTTATCAGATGAAATTGAGTTAGCTAAAGTCTAAAAAAGCGTTGGGCAAAATTAAATTACATCGGTTCGTGATATAGCTTTTGAGAGTGAATTTAAAACCACACTGTCAAATAGGAGACTTTAGTCATTATTAACTTTTAAATGGTACTGTATTATTAAAGAGCTTTTGTAATTGATACTGATAACTTAATTAACATAATTTGATCCAAATTTTGTTAAGGCCAATCTATAAAGCCTTGAGCACAGGCGTAGGGTAGCCAGTCTTTCGGTATTTTACAGGGTGCATTTTGGAGAGTGTGCGCGGAAATTACATGACTTGATTCCGCCATCTCATTTCTACCATCGGGCGATCCGACGTACGGCGAGTATCCACCCTTACCTCGTTGAAACCTCTACGGTCTGGACTAAGCATTTCGCCTCGTCGTTTATACTACGTACATCGAAGGACTGGAACAATTTTCCTGCTGCGGTCTTCCCGTCCGATTATAATTTAGATGTCGCTATGACGACTCTTGGGGGAGGGATTTGTCCAACAGTGGACGTCTATCGGCTTAGACAATGATGATGAGTAATTCTCTGTTTTTGAATGCTTTTAACATGAGTCATGGTATATAAAGAGGTTTTTGTTTGAGTACAGAAGAATAATAACATTTATTTACTAGCTTCTGCCCGCGGCTTCACCCGCGTGAAAGTAGGTTTCTCCATACCAATTTTAGACCCTCTTTTCAGCCCTTTAAAGGTTGAATTTCCGAAACCGCTTCTTAGTGCTCACCTACGTCATAAAAAAACCTTGTGTAAATTCTCATAATCCTAGTGCCAGTAGTTTCGGCTGTGCGTTGATATGTCAGTCAGTCAGTTTCTCCTTTTATATATATAGATATAAACTTCATGTACAGTAGTGGTGCATAGGCGAACATAATGCAATAAGGCATTCTCTATTCAAAATTAATGTCTGAAACAGGGCATTAGACCTTTTATTATTTAACCAGTTTTTAGCTGATGACAAAAAATATATAAGATCCAAAGGTTGTTCAAAGTCCTAACAGTTTTATCGAGGCATTTGCATTCCAACCTAAAAGCAATGTCGTGTTCTATTTTTAGGTCTGCCCACAAAGCAGCCACTTTGCCCAAACATTGGGCACAATATAGAAGCGGTGAGCATTGTGCTGATTGATTATGATTAAGTATCTTCGCTCACGCAACTTTTGTCATTATAAATTTATAATCAATTATTATTATTGATGCCTATATATGTAACGAAAAAAAATTCCTGATAAAATTATGTGTACCTACCTAAGTAGCATCGCTACCTAAGTAAGCAATTTATATCCGAGAGTTTCAAAAAGTGTTTGTACATTTGTCATCAGTCCATTTACTTCTACAAAATGTGTTGAAAAGTGCGTTTTGTGTCTTATCTAGCGTTGTAAGTACATTAGTAATTTAACGTTAGTAAAAAGATATCCAAACACTAATAACAAATAGTTTTGTATAATAAATTACTTTACGTGTTCTGTTTAATACAGGCGCCATAGTCTACATAAAACACGCATTCTTTACGTTTAATGCTTTTAGGATAAGGTCTAATTGCCATTTAGTCTGTTTCATTTACGTCAAAATAAAGAGATTTCAGAATCTTACAAAGTTAATGAATTGATTTGATTTATTTTTTACCTCTCAGAGACTTGCTGACTTACTTTTTTTTTTTGTTGATATGTTCGCGCTTGACCGCTATCTCACCTGATGGAAAGCGACGATGCGGTCGATACTTTATCAAAATATCCACACACTGATATTATAAACGTGTAAGTTTGTGAGTCTGTGTGTGTATGTTTGTTACTTCTTCACACTCGAACGGCTGAACGGATTTGGATGAAACATGGTCTACTGGAATAGCATATAGGATACTTTTTAACCCAGGAATATGATTCCTTGGAACAATTTCCTACTATTACGCAAGTGAAGCCACTGACAGCAGCTAGTCCTTACCTACATAAAGAACACAGCCACTGCAGTCTGAACTAAACTTTATTTTTATGCGCATATTTCACAACTCATGTACGTTTTTAAATTGTTGTTGTAGAATCCATAAAACTTTTGTGTTTTTATTATAGTTACCCTTCTGTTGCATAATAGTTTGTTAAAACTAACTCAGGTTTATAGAACTGCAGTGCAAAAAATATGACGTTCTTATTATAATATTTATTCGCCTGCAACACAAAATGGGGCCGAAAGGTTCTAGAGTGGCGAACGCGCACCGGAAAATGCAGTGTTGGAAGGCCTCCCACAAGGTGGACCGACGACCTGGTGAGAGTCGCGGGAATACGGTGGATGCGAGACGCACAGGATGGGTCGTTGTGGAGACGCTTGGGGGAGGCTTATGTCCTACTGTGGACGTCTTTCGGCTGAAATGATGATGATGATGATGAACACAAAATGCGAGCACGAGGGATAGCTAGTTCAACAGCTTAATAGGCAGCATTAATAAAGTTCTTTACCAAAGATAAGTTTTGTGGTAAATCGGGGGGCACGGCAGTGCCCCCGCCAAGCCGAGCGCGAAGCAAACACTGCCGTACCATCCTTTACTGGAACCATTTCGCCGCATTTTCAGGCCCCTATTTGAGAACCTCTGGATAAGACCAGAACGCAGAAATTTTCGTCATCCAGTAAGCTATAATCACTTACTTAAAATCTAAAATTTCAAGTCTGTAGGTCATTTAGTTCCGAAGTTAAGCGAAAGCAAAGTTTCGCATTTATGACACTCGCTCACTCATGATCATCAGAAAAGAACTAGTACTTCCCATAAACTCAGAGAGCTGAAATTTGGTACAGAGTTAGGGTTTAATGGCCACATAAAGGGAAAACTATAAAAACTAGGATAATCGAAGATCTGGAGTGCCTGGTGACCCTGATTAGAAAACACAAGAGCCCAACCAAACTATTAAAGATCGACATACCGCCTTTACAAAAAATATTCAACTTGGTGGGCCGCTTCATTTGATGTCAAATATCGAAGGTCTGAAGTATCTGATGAAGAACCCTCAGCTGGTCTCAGCTGTATTAGAGATATGGTAATGCCCCCTTCTACTATTGTTATATAAAAAAATCGACTGTCATTT
Source organism: Mythimna impura (assembly GCA_905147345.3). Taxonomy (NCBI): domain Eukaryota; kingdom Metazoa; phylum Arthropoda; class Insecta; order Lepidoptera; family Noctuidae; genus Mythimna; species Mythimna impura. Next base: position 16,751,451 of record LR990356.1, on the reverse strand, counting down.
CAAAAATCTGTCTACGATTCTACAAAAAGAAGTGAAATCCCACCAAAAACATTTTGTAAAAAACTAGCCAAGTCTCGATGGAGCTGCTTTTTTATCTCTAAAAAGTGATGAAATTTGGACAAGTCGTGCCAAGTCTAAGGTTCCTTACTGCGATTTCTTTATTATTATAGTTAATGTTGTGTGACTTGGCCGTTGAAGGGTACACAAGGGTACAAAACCAGGTGCTCCATGACACCATTGCACCAATCTGTCGCCAGAACCGCTACCCATTGACGATGGAAAATTGCCTCTTGGAAAACGTATTGTTCAACGGCCAAGTTACACAACATTAACTATAATAATAAAGAAATCGCAGTAAGAAACCTTAGACTTGGCACGACTTTGTCCAGATTTCATTACTTTTTAGAGATAAACGAGCAGCTCCATCGAGACTTGGCTAGTTTTTTACAAAATGTTTTTGGTGAGATGTATTTGTCTAAATCTTACGGATTGTTGGAGTCCTACTTTCCTTTCCGCGTGAGTTAAAGGGGCTACAGGGGCTAATCGCAAGTTCTATAATGTACAAAAATATATGATCCAGTACAGTAAACAGAATCAGAAATATAACATATAATATATATTATTCTTCAGGATAAATGTTAATAGATAGTGTGTTCAAAACATAACAGGTACAGCAAAAATGCCTCTAAAAATAACGTTTATCGATTAAAAACTGGACTAATATACATACCATCATTCCGATTTTTTGTAAGATTTTTCTAAAATCTATATTCGTATATATTATATTATCCGTTATAGTGTTTTAATTTTATAATCAAAACTGTAATTTATAGTAAATCGCTAAAATGCTTCATATTTGCAAGCATCGTGTCCTTGTGCATCTTTTTCTGTATGCAGTCCGAGAGCAACCGCGCTTTAGCTGCTGTAGTCCTGAAAGTCTGTATTCTACAATCACACCTCAATGTCTGCACGTGTACGACCTAGATTTTAGGTAAATAATACTTTTATACAGGTAAGATGTACATATACGCCGGTGAGACAATTTCGACGAAGTCACTGGTAAAAATTTGTATATTTATATGCCTTCTATTCCTTGGTAAGTATATTTATTCATTATTCAAATCTTACGACTCATTAGAATAACTTAATAAATATTCAAACCGTTTAGCATTAGAAACCCGTCCGTCTAATTAAACTAAATTGCAATTTAATTGGCAACAAGAGTACAGTTCCAGCAAAGAGCAAACCATTCCCGTACGGGCGTACGCCATCTTGAATTCAAATGCGATAACGAAATACGAGACTTCAAGCATTACCTACTTGGCCCATATTGAGTCGCGCGACTTCTGAAGTTCCGGAATCGAAAGGAAACAGGCACATACTAGGTAGTTGTTAGTAAATTAGGGCACGCCACAATAGTGGCAGTAAGAGTCGTTATGAGGTATTGGCTGGAGAGACGGCATTGAGTTACTTTTCGTCTGATACTGACTAGTCGCTGACCGACCGCAGGTAGTTGGGGGGCCAAATAATGTGCTAGCCACACATGAAAGGCTGCCCCGCCAACTGTCAAAAAATCTCGGAATGCACCATCGTGCTGGTTGGCGATCAGACAAGAGGGCCCGATGGACGTTCCCAGGGGGGCTCGGACGTCCCCGCAGTCTCCAGACTAGTCCCCTAATGATGTCGTCCTTTCAGTGTGTGCCTGAAAGTTAGCTACCTTGAACCTCATTTCACTGCCTTCTCTCCTTCCTTCACTCAATCAACTATGAAAAGGAACTTTAAGAGAAATGCTGAACAGCGGCAGCACTCCTTTAATATACGAGGTATGAAGTCTAATCTCGTCGCAGTCCATCACCACCTGGAGACTGAGAAACCAGCTCTCTTATGCCTTTTGAAGACGCTGATCAGAAGTACGTCAGACGTGTCGTACCTTTCTTACCCAGGGTTTATCTTGGAGCACAACTTTAAACCACGTACGCCCGCTTTATGTACGCCCGAGACGACATCACTGTTATCGGCGTCTCCGTAACCTTGAGGACTCCAGGTTCTCTACGCTTTGGGATTTAGTGGACACAGGCCTGGCTAAAATTGTCTACGGTTGTGTCTACAGCTCGCACAGTGGAGATCAGGAGGCAACCGAGCTTACACAGCATTTAAGTGAGGCGGCGGATGCGGCTCAGCAGCGGTACCCTTCCGCTCAATTGGTGCTACTGGGGGACTTTAATGCCCACCACCAAGAGTGGCTGTTCCCGCACTAGAGCACAGGTCATGCTGGTCGAGGGATGCGAAAGCTAGCACTAGCATTAAATCTCACCCAGCTGGTCTAGGGGGCAAAAAGGGTGCCAGATGTTGATTCGCACACAGCCAATTGCTTGGACCTTCTGCTGACAACAAATCCAGACCGCTATTCAGTGTCGATTTTTCACCTTTTTGGTGAATTTTGTGTCCGTCTACTCCCCGCCCGATCCCAGTCCTAGAGGCACCCGATGGATTTGGCAAAACAGGTCAGCAGATTGGGATGGCATGCGTTCTTTCTTCGCATGTTATCCCTGGTAGCCCATTTGCTTTTCTTCGGATGACCCTTTGTCGCGTAACAAATGTGTTGTGACAGGGAATGGAGTACTATAAGTATCTCATTCTCTGACCAATTCAAACCTTGGTTTAGCGCCGAGTGTAGTCGCTAACGCGCTTAAATACGCGGCTTACTACTGCTGAAACCGGATGGGTCGTTGGCCCACGCCGCTGAAGGGAAAGTAAACTTGTTTGTTTCTCTTTTTGCGGAATCTTCACGCCTGGATTCTGGTGATGTGCGGCCCCCTGCTACTCCTGATGAAAGTGAGACGAGTATGTCGGAAATTTGCATCTACCAGAAGGACGTTTGCAGGGTACTCCATAACCTTGATGTGAACAAAGCTAGTGGCCCAGACGGGATACTGTCAATTGTCCTTAGAACTTGGGCACCTGAATTGTTTCCGATCTTGACACGCCTATTTCGTCTTTCGTACACGACTGGAAAAGTGCCGATTGTTTGGGAGGAAGCTAACGTGCAGCCGGTACCCAAGAAGGACAGTCGAGCTGACCCGGCGAATTAAAGAATCATCTCTGTAACGTCCTTCCTGTGTAAGAGTATGGAACGAGTGCTAAATAGGAAGCTTCTGGCATACCTAGAAGCTAACGACATCTTCAGTGACCGGCAATACGGCTTTCGCCAAAATCGGTCAACTGGGGATTTTCTAGCGTATGCCATTCACATCTGGAGCGAGGCCATCGAGAAGCATGGAGAAGTGCTTGCCGTCTCCCTTGACATCTCGAAGGCTTTCGACAGGGTCTAGCACGAAAGCCTTATTGCTAAGCTTCCCTCCTTCGGTCTTCCTGCTGGTCTGTGTGATTGGATCGAAGACTTCCTGAGGGATCAATCCATCCGAGTGGTCATTGATGGCTGCTCGTCTATTCAATTGGGTATAAATGCCGAGGTTCCTCTGGAGTTGGTGCTCTCGTCCACATTGTTCTTGCTGCACATAAATGACCTTATTAAGCCCGGTAACCTCTGGGTAACTACAGCACTGTTAACCGCGCAAGTGCGAGTCGGATTCGCGCACTGAGGATTCCGTACAAACTTACCTATAAAAACAGTTCAATTCCCGAATTGAATTACGAAGATTTTTCCGAATCACAATTTTTTTGTGATGAAACAACAAATTTACAGTTTTCAGTTTTTTTTTTTATACTTTCTAAATTAGGTATGAAGTAAGGTCTCATAGACCTTACTTCATACTTCCCGAGATAAAGCGTCTTAACTGACAGACAGACAGACGGACGGACAACAAAGTGATCCTATAAGGGTTCCGTTTTATTCCTTTTGAGATACGGAACCCTAAAAAAGATAAAAGTTTTGATGAAAATAAGATTTTAACACCGATTTTTATGTTAAATGAAACATTTAAATGACCATCCGAATGATTGGTGATATGCTGAGGTGTAGGTAAGCTTTGCAAAAACTTCACGATCGTTGGCGTGTAAATATGGTAAACTAGACTACTATCAGTGAAGGACAAAGAGGCAGCTTACATAATAATGTAGCCTGTACATGCACAAGTGTTTCTCACAATTTTAAAAGCCAATTTCAAAGTCAAACACATACCTATACATCATAGTAACGTAAGCGGAAACTAGCGGAGATGCCTCTGTATCGATAAAATGAATACGAGTGAAAATCTAAATAAATGCATAGTAGAATATGTGAACGTCTTGTGAAGTAGGTGAAGCAAGATGGATACTATCTATTTCATCTCCGGGGAGTATCGTTTGTGGTAACTACTTGCGGGTAAAATCCTTCCCTCTTAGTTTTAATGTCTATCGAGCTGTTTATGCAGCCTTTTGGTTTGAATATACAATTTTATGCTAAAGTTTGCCATTCTAAAGTCTTCTGGGAAATGGAACGAAGGAGGTATGGATGCCTGCAGATAAATCGATGTTACGTTTCCGTATTCAAGATGGGTGATCATATTTTCTATATAGCGCAATATTTTCACACGAAGATAGAACCACATCCTATATAATTTGAAAAGATATCTGCAGACATCCTTTACTAATTGGGATCCAAGGGTTCGACGTCACTGAATACCCCATCTTTTAAGACCAGAAGTGAACCCAAAATATTCTCAGAGAAAAGGAATGTTGATGATCCTAACAAAGTCTTGTGGATAGCCGTCGAATTCCAGCACAAAACCACAGTGCAATTTTATTTTCACCCACGATGCCAAATCTGATTTGAACTGTGATACCATAGCACTCTATAAAGAACCATAAAAGTGTCACATTTGCTTATCGTTAGCACGCATCTGTTTCAACGCCTTTATGGATTTGTATTCACAAGCACTCCGTGTAATGAAATCAAGCTAACGCCCACCAAAAGTCGATAACAAAACATTTTCTAATTCACTTATATTATATACGCGGTGCTGATAACTTTTTCAATTCGAATATCTTGTACATTGTAGGGTTTTGTCCTTTAAGATATCCCGGTCTCAACGACTTTGGAGCCGAAGTTACACAGAGGTGATTTCGTGAATGTTTCGTTCTCAGACTAAGTGATTCTTTTGGTATGTGTATTTTGTTGAGTATGTTCAAGATTTTGTACTGTGTTATTTAAAATCGACAAGATGTTTAAGTATATTTTTTTATTTTTTTTATTATTTTGACAAAAATATTTTAGTTGTAAAAATGAATAGATATTAATCAATTTAAATTTAAAAGTACAAAGTACACATACAGCCACAGTATTTCATCTTTATCTGTATTTTTTGTGACTTGAAAATGCATAACAACTGAACTTTTCGTTTTTTTTTTCAGACCACAGTGAATCCATAGTGTTAGTAAAAAACTTAAAATTAATGTTAGTATCTTTAAAAATATAATAATTATGATGCCCTGCATATTTCAATTTTATTACAGTTTGTTATTTTTTAGCTTCGCAGCCAACACTAATCTTGTAATCGATATATATTTCATCCACTCTCTCTATAATTAAAGAATCGATTAAGTTAGAACAAACTACGAGGCTGTTTTTAAATTACAATATAAGTATAGTGTAACATAACTAAGCTTTTAATGCTCCATCGGAACTCGATTTTTACGAACATAGTCGCAACATGTCATACACAAGTCTAAATAAATTCTCAACTTTGTTTTTAAGATGTGTTCTAATTCTTAGCATATAAGCATAGCATTTAGGTGTGTACACAAACACAAAATATGATACTAAAATATTCTCAGCATTTATCGATCTCCATATCTTTGTCTTAATTCTCTTTATGTCAGCCATACTCTGCAGTGTAGGCAGATGGGCTGACCGACGGCGGCGATGGCTTTCTTCTTCGTGCTGACAAAGTATCTTTTCTCAAGAGTATCTCTGCAATTTATCAGCTAAGTTTCACAGTTCCACAGTTTAGGAAATTGGTCTGGCCCACGATGGCGATGGCTTCACTTTTAGTGCTGTTTTCGAAGTAGAAAAAAGTATCTTATCTCTAGTGTCTTACCGCTCTATCCGCTAGGTTCCGCACTCTGCAATGTAGGTAGGCAGGCTGACCCACGGCGGCGGTGGCTTCCCTCTTCGTGCTGTTGTCGAAGTACGGAGTCCCGAGGGGCTCCCAGCCGCCGCCGCCCGCTGTTACACCTGTGATAAACATGTCACTTATCATCATTTATCTTCACTAAGTGAAATGTATTGGAAATGTCTGAAAAGTTGGGAATTTTATGACTAAAATATGTATACGTATCGATTACGAGTGTAGCGACATCTTTGACGCCACATAGGAACTAAAATTGAAGATCCTGCATATATCCTATATATATTAGAGTTCTACACGCGAATAGAACATATAATATAACTATTATATTATATTATTATTAATATAATACAGTGTATAATATACCAGAAAACAACTATTGGGCAGTTGCCCGAGCCAGACAAGACAACACCTGTTTAGTCGGAAGATCCTCCCTTTTCAACGAAGACTGTGGAATTTTACGCTCTCTTCCACATACTTTTAAAGGAGCATCAACACTAACAGTGCTATTCTCAGATATCTATTTAATAACGTCTGTAAAGTTTCACAGTCTAAAAAGAGAAGTTGTTTTAAGGAGTTCAAGATATCATCTGACTTGCGTTTTCCTAGCTATGTTGTGGTTGGCATTAAGTCTTACTGGATACAGCTGAACAGCAGTTTATTATGTAGAGTGATTGCCTATTTATTCTTGATAACAAAGTAACTGGGTAAAACAATACCCCTTGTTAAAAGTAATTGTCAGACTTTCGATGTCATGACTTTTCGTTCCGACACGAAGTTGGAAGGCCTTCCACAAGGTAGACCTGTTAAGGTCGCAGGAATACGATGGATGCGAGACGCACAGGATCATTCGTTATATAATACTTGGGGGCCCTATGTCCAGCAGACGTCTTTCGGCTGAAATGATAATGATTATGATGTAATGACTGTCATGAATGACAGCCGGGACCACTCTTTGGACACGCCACAATTATGGCGGTAAGTCCCCTATTTGAGGCGTGGTTGGAAAGACCTCATGGCATCCTCACCTTTCGCATGACGCAGGTTCTCACCGAATACGGGAAGTTCGGGAAGTTCCTGCACCGGATTCGTGCGGAAGCGACGCCCGGGTGTCGCCATTGTGTGAACCGCCCGGAGGACACGGTGGAGCACACGGAGGAGGTGTGCCCCGCTTGTGCAGAGCAACGCCGTGTCCTCGTGGGGGCGATCGGCGGCGGCAAACTCTCGCGCCGGGCCTTTGTACAGGCCATGGTCCGGAGCGAGGAGGTGTGGCAGGCGATCGCCTCCTTCTACGAAGCAGTAATGCTAGCAAAGGAGGCGGCCGATCGCGTGAGGCAACGGTCCTCACGCCCCAACCACCGCCGGGATTCCGATCCCGATTTCCGGCCATCGTAGGCGCGGGCTTGCGGACTGCGAGCAATGGGTGGCTCGCCGTCCGACCGTCCGGTGACCGTTCGGGCCGGGCCCAAGTCATCGACGGCGCGTACTATTCCACGCGCGCCTCAAGGTGATGTCAGCAACTGTAGGGGCCCAGCAGGGCCGAAGCCTACTGGGGCCAAGGGTAGTGTGAAAACGAAACCCGCGGCCTTGGGACGAAGGCAACGAAGGAACAGGAGTGGATTTTTAGCCAGTAAAAGTCTGACACTATCTCCCGCTACACCCTAGAGCGAGATTTGTCATTAGATGATTTTCCCACTTAAAAAAAAACCCCTGGACCACTCTTGCGGCTTCTATAATAAATCTTCAAGCCAAGCGATTATTTATAAGTTTTGTCAGTGGCTTTTCCCGAGTGAAAATAGAAAATTACCATAAAGAAACATACGTTCCTTTGTGGTTTTTCTAGTAAACTTTTGTATCATTATCAACCCGTGTGCCAAATTTCATCCAAATTCGTTCAACAATTTGAGCATGAAGGTGTAACAATCATACACACATTTAAAATTCCGCCCTCATACTATTAGTAGCATGGTATACTTTGTGACTTTTACTTAGCGTCTATGAACGCTAAGTAAAAGTATACTACTATGTTACATTCATATCAAACAAGTCCCATTTAAGCTCTAAAATGCATATGAGCTCCGTGCAAGATAGTACTTAAGCGGATAAGTTAAGTCATGTGCATTAAAAGGCATATGCAAAATGCGGTCGGGACTGGAGAACGAAATGTCAACGCTGTGCTCTTAACTTTAGGTTCTGCAGCGGGTGCAATATTCTGCACTCAACAATGTCGCTACCTCAAGGAATATTATTTTAAATAAAAGACAGAATTGTGATTCGAATAATGAACTGTCTTCTGCTGGGTACAGAGACATGAACACATTTTTCAAAGACATAAAAAAGTATGGACGGTATTATTTTCAGTTAGTTTCGATAAACATAATCTTCCAACCTTTAAGGCCGATTTATAACGAAATGGTAGCAGTCGAAAGCGACGGGATGAGCACTTTCAGTGTCAAATAATTTTAAACTTTATCTACATACTTAAAAGACCAGTATCGCTTGAAAAGTAAAAAGAACAAAAAGTGTGCACCAGGTTCAAAAAGGGTGCTCCCGATTCAAAAAATTCCGTCAGGCTGCTTGCGGCGCCACTTCACTCCAAATACACAAGTTTTCTTGCCGAATATAGAAATTAAACTGGTCAAGAAGAGCCTCGTTGAGTAGGTCATCGGTCTTTAGTTATATGTTGTCAGCAATAGCATGCTAAACGCGATCTCCATAAAATCAAAAATAGAATTTTACGTGACTGACAAGCGTTATCGAAACGTCACGTGGAAGTTCGCCTTACATTTTTATATTTTGACAAAGGTTATTGCTGAAACAATGATACTTTCTGTGAAACTTTGGGCAGGGAGATTATTACGAGTATTATTTCTTTTCATCATACATACTCGTATCTATACCTGTAAACTGTCCTATAAGTACATATTTATTTCAAGCGACCAACTGTTTCGTGGGTTTCGTGGTAGCAAGTGCGACTGTTGAGCGTGGGTTTATTGAATGAATTCTTAGGTAAGAAAAAACTGGTATTGGGTTTTTTCATTAGAAATTACTCCGAAGCTGCTCTGAGTTAGGTGGTATAATTAATTTTAATAAAATACGTAAAGACGTTATCCCAGCGCCTGATCGTCTCTCGGTCGGGTCGGAATGCCGTCTCATCGGACTATGAGAGTAAAGGAATAGAGAGTGCACCAGTATTTGCATAATATCTCCGTTGAGATAAGCAACCGTGGTCAAAATTCTGTCGAAAGGAATATATATTGTTCATCTAAATTCATCATTCAGGCCATACGTCATCTTTCTCAATACTGCTATTTATACCTATATCTATTATTTTGCTCTGCATATAGTAGATACTTTTAAAGATATACAATCTCACACATAATTCACTCAAAATATTCCTTAAGTATCACAAATAAGGCTACAAAATCTTTCTGTACATGTTTTTGAATTCATGCCAGACGTTCAAATGAACTGGAGGAAATAGGTAACCTATTTCCATAGAATGACGCAAATAACTTGTGGGGAGAGCGACTACAATTTACGCACCACCGACACCTGTCCTCGAGACACAATAGGTATGTACGAGTATACTAGATATCTAGGTGTTAGACGGTCTTTCAGTGTATAGATGTGCGATTTATAACTTATGTAAAGTCAAAGTCAGATGCTTATTTCAATAAGACCCATTAGCTCTTTTGAAAGTCAAGAAATAAATAAAAAGATTGTCCAAGTGCGAGTCGAATTGGGTAAGAGTATTATAATATTAAAATCGAGCAAAACAAGCCGACAAAATAATGTTTCTTGTATGGATATCCCCTTTACTTTTTAATTTTATTATTTGTCGTTGTAGCGGCAATAGAAATACTCATGCTGTGAAAATTTTAACTAGATATACCTCTTACGGTTTATGAGATCGTGGCATCGGACGGACGGATAGATGGACAAATGGTTAGAGGAGGCTTTGTAAATAGGGTCCCGTTGGCACCCTTGAGGATTTTTTTAAAGTGCCAACCTTCAATCACCAACAATCATTCAATGACTTCTCGGTTTCATCGGGCGGAGCGGGAGGTCGTGTCAGACTTTTACTGACTAAAACCACATTCATGTTCCTTTTTTATCCTTTGACCAGGGATTTCTCTTTCGGCAGGTACGGAACCCTAAAATTGTAGCTTATTTTTGCATTGAAATAATTCGTATCCAGTTTATACAACAGAACTTATTTTGTACGTAATAGTATGAATTATTCTACAGCCGAATTTTCATAAGCTAAACTGTATAATTTCGTGAATTCAAATAGCGTTCAACATAAAATTGTAAATCATTTTATAAATTCGGGCTGCCCGTAGAGTCTAAAATATGCAATTTCATTTCCAATGAGCATAAAAATGGAAATACAATACAGACTCAATTTAGTTCCTTAAGAATTTTAATTAATCATTTGATATAATGAAAGCCACTCGAGTTGGTAAGCTTTTAATTAGGACAGAGCGTCCTAAACATCTGATAAACTAACTGGAAGTTTGTCGCAAAGTTACTCCACTTGGGTGGGGTACATTCGACAGCAAAGTTCAATTCGTGTTCCACTTTTGGTTTTAGGTGCAGTTGAAGGAGTTTACAAGTTTATAAAAATATTAATAGTTTGCCTTTTGCAGGAAAGAGTTTGTAAATATGCAAAAGTATAAGACGGCTGCTACTTTAGCTCCGCGGAATGATATTTTCTAAGAAGGATATTGATTTCCTTGCAAAAGTTTGAGACGTGTTTATATTTACTGAACTTACTACGACTTCGGCTGTATAGAATAGGTTTCTTTTATATAATACTAACTTTTGCCATTTTTTTTAATGTAGGTTTCTTCATACAAACTTACCCCTAAAAGCATGAAACGGGGGCCGTTTCATGCTTTTAGGGGACGAATTTTGAAAAATCATCATTTAGTACTTGTCTACATGATAAAAGGAAGCGTGCCAAATTTCGTGATTCTAGTCTATGAAGCAAGTTCTAGTCCCAGTAGTTTCGGCTGTGCATTGATATGTCAGTCAGTCAGTTTCTCTTTATATATTATTATAAATACAACATAATATTATCTACAACATAAACTTTACAGCTGTCCTTAATTTTAGCTCGTCAATTCTTAGTTTTTAATCAAATTGGTGACTTTTACAAAAACAAAAAAAAATACAAATAATTTATTTCCCATTCACAAAATTTGTACTCCAGTGTTCAAAAATTGCCTGTGTTAGGGCACTTCGCTCTTTCGAAACTTAAAATTACGCTATGTATCTACTAACAAATTATTTCAAATCCTAATAGTTTTATTTTTATAAAAATCTTAAAGTTTTAGATTTACCTGAGAGACACGGTGGATCATACGGTGGAGGTCTGTCCCGCTTGGGCAGAGTAGGCCCTAGTCCAGGTTATGATACGGAGCGAGCAGCAGTAAAGCGAGCGAAAAGGTGGCGAAAAGTATGCATGAGAGGCACTCCTCACGCCCCAGCCACCGCAGGAGACGCCCTAGGCCTGGAGTCGCAGGGCGATTTCATTGTAGCAGGCTTACGGGTGGCAACTAATGAGTACCTTTCCGTCTAATTAATAAGAAGCAGGCCCAAGTTGTCGGCGTGTTGTATTCCACGCGCGCCTCATTGCCTATGTAATGCTTTTTAGAGCATTCTGTACTACCTTCTACTATCTTCATATTATTATTATAGAGCTGTCAGTATATTGGAAGAGGCCCGCCAGGACCGATGTCTACCAGGGCTGCGGGATTGTTTGAAAGAGTTATCATGATCCTGGAACACAATAGATAACTAAAGAAACAGTAGGGTTAGTCAGTAAAAGTCTGCCACTATCTGTCGCTTCACCTAGAGCGGGAAGATCTATTTGACGATTTTCTACCCACCCCTTAAAAAAAAGGCATGGAAGCATCAGTCACTCTTGTACTTATGCGGATTTGTTGAATTTCACATGACACATTTGATTTATAAGGTGGCCAAATCGGATGTATACAGTTTTATTTTGTTTCACAAAATACTGAGAATATTTTACGTTGCAAGACCTATAATCTTAAGAAGTTTATAATAAATAGGTCTTTACCTATGAATTTGCCGTTTTTTAAAACGGGTTGCTTTGAAGTGTTATATCTTTGGATTGACTTGGAACTATAAGTTCAAATAGGTTCATTTATTGGTTTCTTTGTGTTTTATATTTTCTGTAATATAGCAGTACTTATAACCATTCTTGTATGAAATCTAAGAAAACTCGCATTATTTTGTAATATTAGTTCTACCGTGGAAACAATGGGTCTCAAGTGGTATTAATGATGTATACGGACTTAAAACTGCTAATGAATGGGATGTCTATTTTGGTTTCAATCACTTTCATGTGAGAAATTTTATCTCAGGAATAACTTTATTTCTCAGGGCGGCTACAAGACAAAATTTCCAAAACGAAATCTATTAAATCAAGAACACAGAGTTTTTTTGTTAGAAGAAAGTCGTAGGTATGCGACATTGATATTGTTTGCCCTTTGAAATGCATAGTATCTACGTTGAAACTCTTAATATAAAAAAAACGTTTTTTTTATTAGCTTTCATGGTTATAAGTACTGCGATATTATTAATTTTTAATATTAAATAAATTTAATATTAAAACTTTATTTGAACTTATAATTCCAAGTCAATCCAATGATATAACACTTCAAAACAACCCGTTTTAAAAAACGGTAATTTCATAGGTAAAGACCTATTTTTAACCGGTCACATGCACACATATCTGATTTGGCCACCCTGTAAGTTTCATCACAAAATTCCCGAATAGGACTCCCACTCAAAACTGCAATGCGATGCGATACCCTGCGATGCAATTTTGTGCACCTAAACCGATGTGCGATGCGAATCAATTCGCAAATTATTGCGATGCGTCGTGCCAGTTTGCAGATTTTTACGATGTGACGTTGCGTAGTAATTTTGTGTTTGGGGCCTTAATTGAGGTGACTATTGTGAAAAAGAAAAAGAATTTCCATTTGTTTCTTGCCAGCCTAAAATCTTGTTTACAAATTCGTGTCACAGCTCCAAGCAGCTGAAAACTGCTCGTCATTGCTTAATTGAATAATAACATTTCGAATTCAGGTTTGGTAAGATCGATATTGTACCACTCTGTTAAGAATTAATGTACTTTACTTTGTAATGATTAACTTTAAAAAGGGGTTTAATTCTTAAGCTTTCGTTTAATCTTTATACGTACAAATTAAAAAAAAAAACATAATTTCACACTACGCTGTCTGCTCACGATAAATTCAAAAACTACTGAATGTCTCACTGATGGTGGCGCGTGTGTTGGATCATTCGGTTCCCTTCAAAATGGTTGAGCTGAGTGGTGCTAATATTCGCGTCATATCCGTGAACGGGTGCTGTCAGTTGAGACTGGTCATCCCTTAGCTGCCAGGAGCTATTTTAATATCTATATTTGTTTTTACTTTATTTACATTGTTCTCACATAATAGTAGTGAGTGTAGTGACAAGGAACATGTAACCGAGATATTTGTAATACATAACATGATGAAAAGTTTCCATGGAGTTTCTTGCACATTTTTCTCCTTATATATCTACGCTTTGGAATGTGTAATTAGCATCATTTGTCTGACTGAATGATTTCTTGACATTTTAAAAGTGCTTATAAATGGTTTATTTTAAATAAAATGCTTTGAATCTTTAATGAATTTTCATGTGGTTTTCATTAATAGACAGAATGATTTATGAGGAAAATGTAAATGTATAAAGTATAATACATGCATATTATAGTAGACTTAGGCCGAGAATTTCAAAGATTAGTAAAACTCGTGCGAAGCTGGGGCGGGTCGCTAGACACACTGTCACAGTTACATTTTGCCTAAAGTTTATGTCTTTGTGTATTTTTTAAACTCGCTCGTTGACGCGCGTTTTAGAAACGCACGTCGACGGCGCGCTTTTATTCTATTAAAGATCTTTAAGCTGCGTCTGACTCGCTGGCGTATCGCGTCTGTATCGCTACAAACGCGCGTCAACGGCGCGTCAACGGCGCGTTTAAAAAACGTGGTTTGCACAGGCCCTAACTTAAAAGGGTCATGATGAGATACAATGTAGTTGGTTTTCTAGTGGGATTCATTTAACTGTGAAACGATAATCCTGAAATTTGGCATGAAGCAAGGTCTTATAGCACAAGTATAGGAAAAAATTAGAAAACTGTAAATTTGTAGTTAAGTCACAAAAAAATTGCGATTCGGAAAAATCTTCGTAACTTAATTCGGGAATAGTTTGTAGAATGTTTGTGTCTTTGAATGTAGTAGAAAGTTTTCATAGGTAGGTAAGCTTGTACGGAACCCTCAGTGCACGAGTCCGACTCGCACTTGCCCGGTTTTTACACGACTGTTTTTAGTTTAGTTTCATACGGTTTGTGCTTTTAGCCAGTGTTTCATTTTTATTGTTGGTTTTTATACATATTTTATTTTTAGAGTTTCATTAGTTATATTTAGGTATGTACCTAAGACCATGACAGAGAAAGAGAAATATTAAGACTAAAAATACTTTTTAGATTTTATCAAAAACGTATTTTTAGTATATTAGTTGACAGTTGCACTGTCACATAAAGCTAAGGCCTGTAAATATAGATGTAAAGAGGATAATTTTTTATTTTTTTATTTTTTTTTTATTTAAAAGTAATCACTTTAGTTTTCCGTTAGAATGTGGATTTACTTGGCAGCAAAATATTTTGACCAAGGATTCTCGGCAAGCTTCGCTGGGGTAGTCAATACTATACAGTAATACGAGTATACAAAAACAATACAATACAATACAGTATCTCACCTCTATTTACCGAGATTGCGCCTATTTTGACTTATTTATTTATTTGATGATTCCACATGCATATTGTCCAGTTGCGTAGACATTTGAAACACAAAACTACACCAATTTCAGAACACAATATCCACTAGGAATCAATTTGTGAATAATTAAAATAGCCGGTCCACATCACTTGTTAAAATACAAACAAAAACCACACTTTCGACACTTGTCAGCTATTTTTCAAATCACGATCGGTGTCCATCGATATTTTTAGATAATAGATATATATATGTTGCTAGATAACCTGACAGAGTACTTCAAAGTTTTCTTAGCATTGTTAACAGTTTGTGTAAAATTATGTACTGCTTTGGTGTCGATTAAGTTTATTCCATTTTATTACGCATCCAAGAATCGGTATCGAAAGTTTAGTTTTGCTTTATGATTGATGAAAGCATCATCATCTTTCCGCCCTTGTGCATTTTTGTTTTCTTCTATTCTGTCCTGTCAACCGGCACACTATCACTAAGGTACTAAAGCCACAGTGAGTGCACGCGCGGCGAGAGGAAACCCTGTCCTTGAACCGTCGCGCCGCTCCCCGCATCGCGCTGCCAGTCTAGCAAGTAACACGCGCGCGTTCCCGCACCCGTGCCGCTCCCCGCACCACGCTGCCAGTCTGGCCAAGCACATAGATTTCATCCGAAGACTTCATCAATTACCGCGCTTACGATGTAAACGTGTGCCCAAACATTTTTTATAACTATTGATAGGCTTGAGCTTGAACACTATCTAACCGAACCGGAATGATACGTGGTCGACGGTGGGCACACTTACCTAGAAGCAACCTATTTACTCTTGACTTAAAGATCCCCGGTTCTACAACCGGGGATCTTTAAGTCAAAAACATAATTATACTCCGGCAGGGAATTCCACTCCTTATCTGTACGCACAACGAAAGTGTTATATTAATATATAAGTACGTATTTATATTTAATTATATAATTTAGTATATTTTAATATATTCTAATGTAATTTAATTAAATCTGACATAGCTTATTTAATTGATTGATTTTTAATAATTCCTTATTCCGTATTTTATTGATACTATTTTCTTTGTTTTCGTTTTGTACATTCTTATTATTTATTAAATTTTTTTTTATTCTTGATAGGTTCGCGCTTGACCGCTATCTCACCTGATGGAAAGCGACGATGCGGTCGACGATGGAGCGCGCTTACCTAGAAGTAACCTATTCACTCTTGACTTAAAGATTCCCGGGTTGTAGCTATCAGGAAAAACAGATTCCGGCAAGGAATTCCACTCCTTAGCTGTACGCAATATGAATGTGTTCCCAAAAGGTTTCGTGCGTATAGGTGGGATGTCCACCATGTACCGGTGGCGCATTACCGTACGCCTGGTGGTCCGATGATGGAACGGGCTAGGCGGAATTAGGTTATGCAATTCCGACGCACACTCCCCGAAATGCAACCGGTAGAAAACCGACAGGCTAGCAACTCGGCGTCGATGCTCAAGACTTTGAAGCCTCGACTCAACGAGTGCATCATTGCCAATGATCTTCCCGGCTCGCCTCTCAATTGCCTCAAGTGCATCAAGCTGGTATTGGGCAGATCCGTCCCAAAGATGAGAGCAGTACTCCATACACGATCGAACTTGCGCTTGATAAAGTTTGAGCAGCTGTTCCGGCGTGAAGTACCGTCTGACCTTCGCGAGGATTCCCAGCTTTTTTGCTGCCAGTTGAGCCTTTGCTTCGATGTATGGCCCAAAGTTGAGTGTTGACGTCAGCGTAACACCAAGGAGATCAAGATGGTCGGTTATTGGCACGGTTACGCCCCGGAAAGTTGGAGCAGGGCTGAATTGGCTCCTTTTAGCGGAAAATAGACACGCCTGGGTTTTAGCAGCATTGAACTTGACCAAATTGGCATCGCCCCATTCAGAGACTGCCTCCAAGGACAAGTTCAAGCGCTCGACCATAGCCTCTCGGAGAGACTGGATCTGTGACCCACTAGCCTGCGCGCTGGATATGTAATTCTCAGCAACAGTGCTGTCGTCTGCATACCCAAAGGTACCGGGCTTAAGCAGATCATTTATGTGCAGCAAGAACAATGTTGCCGAGAGCACTGACCCCTGAGGGACCCCGGCATTAATGGCCATTTGACCGGACGAGCAACCATCGATGACGACTCGGATGGACCGATCACTCAGGAAGTCTGCAATCCAAGCACACAAACCAGCAGGTAATCCGAAAGAAGGAAGCTTACTAATAAGGCTTTCGTGCCAGACCCTATCGAAAGCCTTCGAGATATCGAGGGAGACGGCAAGCGCTTCCCCGTGTTTCTCGATGGCCTCACTCCAGATGTGGATGGCATACGCTAGAAGATCACCAGTTGACCGATTTCGGCGAAAGCCGTATTATCGGTCACTTAGGATGTCATTAGCTTCTAGGTATGCCAGGAGCTTAGTGTTGAGTACACGTTCCATAGTCTTACAGAGAATGGACGTTACTGAGATTGGCCTGTAGTTAGCTGGGTCAGCCCGACTACCCTTTTTGGGCACGGGCTGTACGTTAGCTTGCTTCCATGCAATCGGCACTTTTCCAGCCTCAAATGAAAGTCTAAATAGGCGTGTCAGGATCGGAGACAGTTCAGGCGCACACGTTCTCAGAACAATTGCCGATATCCCGTCTGGACCGCTGGCCTTGTTCACGTCAAGGTTACGCAGCACCCTACGGACGTTGTGAATGTGAATGAACGATTGATTCAAAATATAAATAATATTATTTTACTAAATTCTGTAAATGCTGTGCTCACCTATAAGTTAAGAATTTGCTGTAATAATTGTTTATTGATAAGATTATTCTTTAGTAAATGAATTTGCGAACTATTTGTTGGAGTGCCATAATAAATAAATAAGTGTTCTCAAAACCAATATGTTCGTATGGGTAAGATGGTACCGGTGGCGCATTGTTGTACGTCTGGTAGTCTGACAATGGAACAGGCTTCGCGGAATTAGGTTATGCAATTCCGACCTCACCAAAAATAATATAAGACGTTGGTAAAAGTTTGTGACTTTATTTTCCCCATCCCTAAATCCCACTTATTGGGGGTCAACGCTCGAGTTTGTCGTAAGTGAATAATATCTTACATTACCTAAGCCAAGGTTATTGTAATTTAATATATAATAATATACATCAAGTCTAGGTAATATTAATTTTATGTGATACTTTGGTCAATAAATTATGCGGGCGAAGCTTTTTATGCGTCACGACGCTCTTATTATTATCGACACACCTGCTTAAATTCCTTCGTTATTTTCTATATGAAAATGGTATTCATGTTTTCATATCACACTAATATTATAAGGGCGAAAGTTTGTATTTATGTGTGTGTATGTTTGTTACTTTATTGTATGAACTTTAAAAGAGATTTTGTCCTCTGAGTTGGTTTCTTCTCAGGGTAGGCAGCTAGAAAACATTGGCCTTATTTAGATTAAATTGACGAAAAAAATTACGTGTTAGATTTTTTTTATTAATCTGTTAGCAAAATAAATATAATTTATCATTTATAACGAATTTGCATGACATTTCGTACATGGGTTTTTTTTTAAGGTGGGAAATCATCTAAATGACTTCTCGCGCTCTGGGTGGAGCGGGAGGGCGTGTCACACTTTTACTGACTAAAACCACACCTGTATCCTTCAATTACCCTTTGTTCGTACGCGTTCTAGGACTACGGGTTTCCCTTTCAGAAATTCTCCGCGGTCCTAGCTAGAGGGCATCGGTCCTGCTGGGCCCCTACGGTTTGCTGACATCTCTTGAGGAGCGCGAGGATCACTACGCGGTGTTGACTACTGGGCTTGGTTCGGTTAATTACCGAACAGCCGGACGGCGAGCTACCCATTGTTCGACGTCCGCAAGCCCGCGTCTACCGTGGCTGGTAGTCGGGGTCGGAATTACGGCAGCTAGGGCGTGAGGACCTTCGTTCCCTAACGCGTACATGGGTAGACCATATACCGGAACAGCATGTAAGATATATTCCGGGTATATGTTCTCTTGTGATATTTTTCTACTTTCACGGGGGCGAAGTCGCTTGCAGAAGCTAGTTATGGATAAAAATAGAGAAGAGATCATCTTAAAGAGCAATAAAATCCTAGGAACTATTTTGTAAGTTTTATATTTCAGTTATAATAAAATAATAGATTTTATTATAACTAAAATCAGGTAAAAATAAATGTCGCTTTCTATCAGGTAAGATAGCGGTCAAGCGCGAACTTATAAACAATAAAAAAAATATATATAAAAGATAGATAATATCACTAGAATATAATCTAGCAGTAATATATTAAAGTTATTCTTGTATTACTGCTGGTTTTCATTTTAATTACAATTATTATTGATGTTTGGATATTTACCTTTATTAGATAGATATTTCTGTTTAAATTGTTTTAGTTTACTGTTAATACCTACCAGTAGGTAAATCTAATATCTTCTTCATCAGTTTCAATTTATCTAAATGCTTTGCTTTGATCTGAATACTTTGATTTAAATGCTTTCTGAATACAAATTTTTGATTTGAGGATTTCTCTCAATTTTGGTGAATCCCATCATTAGAATTGGATTTTGAACGGGCTCTATCTGGAAATATAATATAATATAATAATATATAATATAATAATAATATAATAATAATATATAATAATCATGTCGCGGGCTCGAACTCACTGATGGGTGAGGCCAAAAAGAGCGCTGTCTCATCTGACATCGTGTCCGACATCGATAGTATCAAGTTTATGCAGTTAGACGCTAGTCATGTGCGCAACGTATTGTTCGCACCCACACAAACACCGTTCCGAACTGAAACTACATTAAAAGGTGCGTAAAAAATTGGGGTTAATGCTTTGGAAAATCGAGTTTTATGAAAAAACTATTGCATAAATCTATTACAAATAAACTGTATTAAACTCTTTAGTAATTAAGCTTTATCGGTACCGACTTCGTTTTAGAGATTTTTATATATGAAACAAAAACTTTTGTTTTTCTGTTTCCACACAGACAAAATTAATAATAAGATAAAATGATATCATGTTTTGTTTTGGATGTATAATATCAAACAGTGGAGTAATACCCCCCGAAATTTGTATTGAAAAAGTATCGACTAGTGTAACCTTAAATGACGAAGTTCTGCGGTGATAAAATATAAAAAAAAATACAATCAAATTGAGAACCTCCTCCTTTTTTTGAAGTTGTTTAAAAAGATCGTACCTACATACTGGTATGGATTTTGTACGTACAAACGTCTTATTACTTTTACGATATCGTAAGCATAGAAAGTAACGTTTCCCGGTTTAGAATAGCGTCTTATCGTTACGCCTCATCAATGTGTTTCTTCAGAACTTTGAGGAAACACGTGTACGTTGTACGGAATTTACCAAACACATAACGATTTGATCCAAACCCGTTCGCGTCCAGCCTCCATTAGTACGACCCCTTCCAGCGATAAAATCGTGCTTTGTTTTCCGTCACGTCTCGTTATTTTTTATTCCTTTACTTTTTGAACATTAACCGGGGCATTCCGCAAATATTTCATTATGTAGTCGGCCTATTGAAAAAGAAATTTCTGTTGGAATTGAGATAAAAGGGTTTCGTTTGTTTGAATTTGAAACAAAATTGCGATTAGGTCATGACTGTTCTCTTTATTGTTCATCTGAAGGCAAACAATGTGTTTTTATAACTGAATTATATAAGCTTTTTGTTGTACTAACGATATCTCATTACATTCGCAATTGCGTAGCGCCTAAAAATAAACTGAAACAAATGTTTGTTAAGCTTTTTACTGTTATTATTTGCGTTATTCTTCAGCATGAATGTAGACGCACTGGTTCCCTTTAGTTTGAAAGAGGTAACTGAGGATTATGAGAAGTCACTTCTTGATTCTTTGTATACAGTGATTTGAAAATTCAAGTACAAAGGTGAGCTTAACTCAACAATGAGTTTTCTCCTAGTAAACCTTTGGGTGACAGAGAGAAATCACATTCGAGAGTAGGGTCCAAATATAAACCTATATAAATAAGTCTATAATACAAGAATATACTTCACATAGTCACATAGTCTTTTTAAGTAGGAAATTATAAAATAGGAATCAATTGCCCGCTCTTTGTGGAGCGAAAAAGAGTTTCAGACTTTTACTAACTAAACAAACTCGTGTTCTTTCAGTTGCCCTTTGTATTCCAATGTAACAATCCTGCAGCCTTGGACCAGTTACATTGTATATGTTTATGGTTGTAACTTAACTTTTATGTAAAAAAAAAACCCAGTCGTCAACAGCGCGTAGTGATCCATGCGCTCCTCAAAGAGATGCCAGCAAATCGTTGGAGCCCAGCAGGGCCAGAATTTCTAAAAAGGAAACCTGTAGTCTTAGAACGCAAAGGGCAACTGAAGGAACAGAATAGAATAGAATAAACTTTATTGCACATCAAAATAGTAACAAAACTTTTATACTAGGTAACTTAAATCTATGGGTACAAAGGCGGTCTTATCGCTGACAGCGATATCTATCAGACAACCTTAGGATGGACTGTAAGAAATAGAAATAGTAAAAGGGGGTAGTCTGTGGTGTACTGCAAATGAATAAAGTAAATATTAGATTAAAATTATATACTAGACTATACATAGATATAATATACTTAGCTATTATATATAAAAGAAAATATATAAACATATAAATATTATATATATATATACTTAATATAAGTTACACAATTTCATACAAAGAAATGGAAAAAAGAAAAGAACAATAAGGTGGGTTAGTGACGGAAGAACTGAATTTAGGTAGAAGCAGGATAGCAATTAGAGTGAATGGAAGTGAGCTTTGACTAGATTTTTGAAAGAAGCTAGTGATTGGGCTTGCCTAATTAGCATCGGCAACGCAAGGACACAGGTGTGGCTTTATTCAGTAAAAGTCTGACCCACCTTCCCGCTCTACCCAGAGTGGGAGAAGTCATTGGATGATTTCCACCCTTAAAAAAAACTTTTTTGTAAAAGTATCGACCAAATACCTAAGTTACAGTTAAGTAGAATATGATTAGTTAATTAAAACCCATGAAAACAAAATTCAAGGTAGGTAATGGTCTGACAAAAAGAAAAGAAAAAATTAAGGCTGACGGTAATTAAAGGGAACACAAAGAATAGGCCACTGCTTATTTTCCAAAAAGGATTTAATTAGGATGGTATTTAACTGTTGATAAAATCATAATGTAAAAACTTAGTTTTCTGTAAAGTTATCAAAACGTCCCGAGTAATAATTACGTGGATACAAACTCATGTGGAACGCGCAAGCCCACATTTTTATTTTACGGCCCAAGCAATTAAATAGCGTGTGTTGGTACTTATGGTGTATCACGCCACTGGGTAAAGGTTACGCTTGTTCAAGGCGTGTTTGCCTATAAGTAAACACCCGTACAAGTGATTTAAATGCCGTGTACGTAGGCCTAGTTCTGTCTTAGTATAGAGAAGACTTCGTTAGGACTTGTATTAGAAGTTAGGGTATCGCTAAGTACGTATAAGAAATCAAAGATAGTTCGCACACCCTCTCCTGGAGAGGAGGCCTGAATCTAAGCAGTGGGAACATTATAAGGCTGATTATGATATGCGCACACTATAACAAAATAGTTTAGAGTGATCCAATTCCAGCTTCGTAATGATCATTGTAAAAAAAAACCATTAGTGTCAGACCGAAACCGGAATTTCATATAATGTTTCGGTTTCTGTCGAAACCGAAGCTTTTTTAGACATTTTAAACAACTATTTTTTACTGAAATTGGGCGTTTTACATTTGTACAGACAGTTAACACGTGTTATATACAGTAAAAAAACCAATCATTTAAGTCTGTACAATGTAAAAAAAAAACAAACAAAAATTAACAAAACATGTTAACTATTTCTTAGAAAAAAAAGTTAATTATTGACGCTTAGATTATAGGTGAAGAACCCTATTAATTGAGTAAGTATAACTGATGATGGCTGGTGACATACAAGCCACGAACTCACCTGAACGACTCGCGATCATTCACGAAAGCAGAGGTTCGGTGCGGCCGAAGATTCAGCAAATTTTTTGCCGAAGTCGAAACTAGATTTTTTGCCGAAACTTGCCGACCGACCAATAACGATGTAAAGTTATCTAATCATTATTTTATTAAATGTAGTATATTCTGTTATTTATTTACCATGAAAGATGATGTCAGTCAAATCATGGTCACAATTTGGTGCGAAAAATTGTCGAAAACGAACTTAAGCGTATCGATATTGCAATGTCTCGGCAATTACTTGAGTTTTAGGCTAGCTTTTACGTTACTGGTTTATTCCAGAAGCCAAAAAAGTCCGAAATCCCGAAAACCTCGTTAAAAGTTTTAAATAAAAATATATTTACCATACCCTCAGTCTCGTATTCGAGATAACAATTGTCAAATTTGCAAATTATAGATAATGTTTGAAAAGTGTTGTCAAATGAATAGTCCAAAAGTATGAGATTGACATGCGCAATCGAAACGCCACGTGGATTTTTGATAATAGCTCAAACAATGAACCCTAAGAACGTAGAAACTTTAGACGAAGGTTGTCCAGCTAATTAGTAGTTTGATAGTCTAAACTGGTAATTACAAAGTGATTACTCACCGAACAATATGAAAATACAGCTGAGCCTGGCCGCCCACATTGTGCCAACTGTCTGTTCACATCATGTGTCCACCGCTAAACACTGTCACCGACACAAACACTGCACTTAATCAAACTGGTCATTGTCTGTTCATAGTCTTTTCAAAACATTAAAACTGCACTTGGCTTATCTAGTGAGCGATGATCCACGATCTCAGTACCTGTTCAGAAAAAAAAATAACCTTTAGATATATACAAGAGTTCAAATTCAAATTATTTCATTTCACAAAAGCCTACATGAGTAGATACTTATAAGGGTGTATTTTAATATCGTGCGGATTTCATCACGCATGCGGTATTGCTCCACTTGCGGGGCTGCTGCCCGATATGACGCTCTGCATCCCGCGTGCGTATTCCACGCATTACAATAAATGCTTGAATGTTTTCATCACATGTCCTTTTGGACATTTGCGGGGGCTACGCGTGCGGAGAAATCCCGCATGCGTGATGAAATCCGCACGATATTAAAAATACCCTAAAACGTCAGAACCTTGCGATTCCAATTGGTCTTTTCCTATATGAAGCGGAAAGAAACACCATAGCTACTCTTTTAAAAAAAATATTGAGTTTTACAATGTTTCCATATAACAATACATCAGTCGTACCAAATAAGTAAAATAAAAATAAATGAAGTACAGTGTATCGAAATAGAAAATAATCTATATAAGTATGCGGAGTCTACAGTGTTCTCACATTATAAAAAAGAAGATTTTATATATCTCCTATAAAAATAATCCTAAAATAAATTGCAGGATAATAAAACAATAATAAATAATTATTAAAGTCTAGTCAAGAAGAGGATTACATTCACTGTCTCCTTATTTGGGTTACCGAGTGGGACGTAGTAACTAAAAGCATCATATTCAATTTAAAAGTACTCAATAAGAAAATCACTGTCTTTTCTCACACAATGTTCTGCCATCCGAATAAGATTTACATTACACGGAGGTACGTTCTCCAACACCGAATCAGTATAAATAAATAAGCACTTGCTCTGATTCTGCAAAGAGTGGGTGCCAATAAAAAGGTGGAGCGCGTTCAGAAATACTAGGTTTTGATTAAATATTTAATAAGACGTAGGTAGAGACATTGCAGCATTGTATTGACCTATTAAGTGACCCATATTTTATTTAGTGACCCACATTTTTTCAGAGACTTCGTTAGCCTATATTCTGTACTAGCTATTGTCGGTTACTTCACCCATGTGATAGAAGAGAAAAACTTTTTACAAAAAAAATAACTGACCGACTTCCGAAATTAAAGTTATTTTGACCCTTAAAGTGTTTTTTTTTTAGTAAAGTCGGTTATTTTTTGTTTTTGTAAAAAAAAAAACACACTTTTTAGTTGCGATACACTTATAACCAGAGTGCCTATTTCAAATGACAATTCCAATTAACCCAAAAACTGCTAGATTGTTTTATTATGAAGTTCCTGTGTCTACCTTCCACCTTCATCATCATATCAGTTCGATAATACCTTATAATCAAAGCATCTCGTGACAATCCCAATAAGCCCGAACACGGCTAGGATACGTTGATTAATTACAGAGTTCCGGTGCTTATCTTCCGGCTCCATCATCATCATCATCAGGTCACTTCGATGATACCATTTTCAACATAACTATTCAGAACCATTTATTTATTTGTATTGTTCCGTTGGCCATTTCTGGTCTTCTTCATTAGTTCCACTTCATCAAATGTTACTTTTTGACTGTAAATGCTTGAGTTCTCGATGAAAATACTAAAATTACTATATGGTTGCCTATAATATTTGAGGAGTTCCCTCGATTCCTCATGGATCATCATCAGAATTGGATTTCTAAAACAACAGAGTTCTGAGGTAACACATATAAAAAAAACAACCGAATTGATAACCTCCTCCTTTTTTGAAATTGGTTAAAAATTGTCCCAAGGGAACATATTCCCGGGATAAACAGTATCCTATGTGCTATTTCAGGAAATGGTCTACCCGTGTACCAATTGTCATCGAAATCCGTTCGAACGTGAAGGAGGTACAAATATAAACACACACTCACACCTTCATAAACTTTCGCTTTTATAATAATAGTGTAATGTAGAGATCGGCAAATTCCATTAAATTTTTGAACCACTGAAATTTTTCTGAAAAATTTCACTTTTAGTTGAAAATTTTCAATTAGATGGAAAATTCTAAATAAACCAATTTTGTGATTTATTAGGCGTGTAATTGCTTAAATATCAACAATGGAGCGAAATCAACAGAAAAAATAGTGATACATAAAAAAATCGTATCAGAAACTCGTGGGATAGCTACTGGTCTATAAAGACGATAATGAAGGGAGATTTACCGATCCTTCTGAGGTACTCATCGATATGTGTATCCTTCCCGTCCAAAACTAAGGTTCAGGCTCAGGACTGGTCGCCCACCGAGTTGCAAAAGTTTTGCCAAGGACTTTGCCCAAGAGCAATGAAGCGCAGCATTCTGGGTGTCAAAAGAGCTGATCGAATAAGAAACGCTACTCTACACAAAAGCGATCATGATCATAGACGTAAAAAAAAGGGCTGCCTGGATAAAACGGGATTGGGTGGGTCACGTTAGCTGCATGCGCATGACCACTGAGCAAGATTCTCCACAAAGTATGGACGATGCCGTCGAGGCCAACTTGGGAAGAGGTGGCGGGACGACCTAGAAGTCTACTGCAAGGGCCGGTTCGAGGTGGCTCGAGAAAGGAATATCTGTAAGAATTAGGAGGAGACCTTTGCCCAGCATCACCGTTCATCCTTTCAACCAAAAGACGTCAGCTGTTGGACAGGGTAGCTGTAGACCTCCCCTAAATGTCTCCATAACGACCGGTCCTGAGAGTATCGCATCTATCGGATACCCACTACTCTCACCTGGTTATCGGTCCACATTGTGCCTTTCAACTGCGTTTTGCAGAACGTGGTTGCCACTCCAGAACCTTTCGGCCTCATTGGCCATCTGTTCTGCGAGCAATGTGCCCTGCCCATTGACACAAGTTTGGCATTTCTTCAGGTTATGTCAGTGACTTTGGCAGATACTACTGCAGATAATTTCATTTTTGGGGTTTCGTACCTCAAAAGGAAAAATCGGAACCCTTATAGGATCGCTTTGTTGTCTGGCCGTCTGTCTGTCCGTCTGTCAAGACCCTTTATCTCGGGAACACATGTAAGTATCGAGTTGAAATTAAAACTATATACTCAAGTCTGCAGTCCCTTGAAGCTGTGAAAAAATCAAACTTCTGAGTTAACGGAAAAAAGATATTATGTCGCAAAAAATGTATATTTCAACACTCAAGGGAATCAAAAATCATAGGGTACTTCCCATTGACCTAGAATCCTGAAACCTGAAAACTATGAATTTGTAGTTACGTCATAAAATAACTTTTTGCAATTTGGGAAAATCTTCATAACTCAATTCGGGAATTGAACTGTTTTCATAGGTAAGTTTGTACTGAACCCTCAGTGCGCGAGTCCGACTCGCACTTGCCATCACTGGTAATATGCGCTGGTCTTATAGCACTAAGACTTTCATCTTGAGACACTGTGACATTTCGAACGAGAAAATACTACATAACTTTCCGAACGGTGCTGCTACCCAGTCGAGTTGGGTTCGACCATTGACCTCTTTCTCGAAATTAGTCCTACTTAACTAGACCGTCTGTCCTACAACAAGACAACTTCAAGTGTAGTCTCCTTGTGTATCCACTATTTCGGAAGTCGAGCATTGTACTGAGCTCCCTTTAATAGTCTCAGTGATGACTACTATATTGTAAGTAAATCGAAGGCGAGTGATATACTCGCCATTGACGCCTAATCCTCTCCAGAACTTTAAAACATCCTTCATTGCGACCGTGAACCGTTTCGAGGTCTGAAGTCTGACTGACATGGTAGCGTTTTCGTACATAAACTTTAGTGCTACGATGTAAAGATAGTCAATGGTGGAGAGACTGCAGTATAACCTAAGTCTCGATCGTATCGAAGACTTTCTCGTACAAACACTAAGCAGAGAGGCAGGTTATACTCGCAGGTTATGTTTGTGGTCTATAGTGCTGAATGTTGATGTTCTTTCGGAATCCGGTTTGTTTGGGAGACTGGAAGTCGTCAAACCTACGCGCGAAACGGTTCATAATGACTCTGGGAAACAACTTGTAGAGACGTGGCTCAAGGGCCTGTAATTCTTCTTAGGCATTGTCGACCTGAATTTATCACCACACCTCTACTCCAGGCCTGGGGCGCTTTGGCCTACAGTTGAAAAGGCTGAATAAAAAAAACAACAATTTCTAAATAATGTTTTTTTTTTAGATATAGCAAAAATAATGACCTATATTAGAATAAAACGTATTTATTTAGATAAAATTTGAATAAAATAATGACCATTATGTTAATTATGCATAAAATCACACTTTAGTTAATATTTTTGTTAAACATTTGTTCTAACAAAAATATTTTTCACTCAATTTGAAATTTTTCACGTCAAAGTGAAATTTTTCATATTTTTCTCATTTCAATTGATATGAAAAAAAAATATGCCCATCCCTAGTGTAATAATATGATAGAAAAATAATGTACACAGCACCCGTTTAAATTGCAATGTAAAAAAATAATTAATAAATAATAATTATTGTAGTAAGGAATTGATATGAAAAACAGGTGATCAATTTATTCACTGAAAGAAAGAAAAATAATTTATTTGGTACAACACAAGGCACAAAAACATTATAGGGATAAACACAAAACAAAAATAAAAAAGAAGCAAAATAAAAAAGGATTTAAATATTGTGGCAAATACATGTAAATAATTTTTATCTTAATGGGTCATTATTAGTTTTGTGTTTTAAATTGCCAATTTTCACCATTTCGTTTTGCAAAGTTTCTTTTTTCTTGTCTTGTAAAACGAGATCTTGGTTTTCCTTGCACACTTTTGTTTTGGGTGGGATCATTGCTTTTTACTAAATATACTTCTAGTTTCTTGTGTCTTGGTCCAGTTTCAGATCCCAGTCAACATCGATTTCGATACCACGTTATTAATCAAGATCACGAATTTAGAGCAAAATAGTTTGATAGATGATGTTTGAAAATAGCCGTAAGTATTAATAACTTAGTCTTTTACAGCAGCCCTTAAAGTCATCACATTAAGGGTTGCTGTAGAAGACTAAGGTTAAGATTTTACACCTAAAATTTTTGTGACCTAAATCACCTGGAAACCATCTAGACTTTTGATAAGTGAGTGAAAAGTCGGTGATAAAATTAGTGAATTTTAAAGCTAATTATCTCGTGAACTAAATCTGTAAATTTGAGATTTGGTAATTAGAAGAGCGTTTCAAAGGATATGCATAATTACAAGTGCGGGTCAAGTAGTTTCAAAGTTGTAGGGGGTCGAAAGTGACCCAAAACTATTCGCGTACTATAACCCACGGCTAGTGTCACCCTGTTACTTTGCAAACTTGGCTGATACACTGTCGTGTGTCTCGAATGATTTTGAATAAATTTATCCGATATATCCAGTATTGTTTCCACAAACGGTATGATATGAGAGATGTTCGTGTAAATTCAAATTAAATTTAATATATTAATTAATTGAAATGTGGTTAAAAGTAGCCAAATGGTTGTGGCAGTAGATTGAAATTAATCGAATTATTCTATACGGGAACGCGTCTAGAATAATTCGATTAAATTCAATTTATTATATTTTGATTTTAAAAATGTACCTACCTATGACTGAAAAACCGGATGTCGATTACTCCTGTTTTCAAGTGAAAGTATCTAATCAGATTTTTCTTATATGTACACCGTAGCGATATTTCCTTAGTTTCATCATTTTGGTTTTATTCTTAGAACACAAATACGGTACAAAAACTCGAAACCGTAACTTTAATTTCATAACAAAATTTAAGTTTCAACTACATCTGCTATTGAAATAGTTATTTGCGTATTAAGTTGCGAACACTAACAAAAGTCTTTCAAGAATTGCACACAATGTGAAACGGGGCCGACAGGTTAAGGAAGTCGGTCCCACACTGGATAGAGATACGACAAGGCGGGATTGCGGTTAGCTGTGGCTTGCAAGCGTCCCAAATGCATTCGTTACAGCGGTCATACTATACATAAAGTCCCCGGAAGAGGCTAACTTCCAACTAACTAAATCTTCTACGTAACTGAAATTGTAGGCAAACTAAACTTTATCACGCACTTGGTTACTTGTGAGGAGGTTTTAGGGTAAATTTCACCAATGAAACGAGACGCAATCAGCATATTTAAACTTGTTTGGGCATGGGATTGTCCGAAAGAGTCACCGCAAGCAGTGGAATGCAAAAGGACGATAACTGAAAGAACACGAATGTTATTTAGTCAGTAAAAGCCTGACAATCCCTCTACTCCACGCAGAATGGGAGAAGTTATTTGATAAGTTAAGATAAAATTTCCATAAAAACATATGTACAAATAGAGTGTGGCCCTGACATCTGTGCTACGAGTACCTAGGTGGGAACACCTGTGTTACTTTAAAATTGATGTAAATAATAATATTTATAAAAAATGGGCAAGTGCGAGTCGGACTCGCACGCTGAGGGTTCCGTACAAACTTACCTACGAGTATGTAAACAGTTCAATTCCAGAATGGATTCTCGAATTTTTTTCCGAATCGCATTTTTTTTTGTGACGTAATAACAAATTTACAGTATTCAGATTTATTTCCATGTCTGGCCTATAAGACCTTGCTTTATGCCCAATTTCAAGATTCTGGGCCAACGGCAAGTACCTTATGAATTTTGATTTCTTTGAGAGAGTAAAAATATAGGTTTTTTGCAACATAAAATACCGTATCTTTTTTTTTCGTTAACTCCAAAGTTTGATTATTTCACAGCTTGAAGGGACCGCAGACTTGAGTACCTATATGATTTTAATTTCAAATCGATAACTCCATGCATTCCCGAGATAAAGGATCTTGACAGACAGACAGACAGACAGACAGACAGACAGACGGACGGACAACAAGTGATCCTATGAGGGTTCCGGTTTTTCCTTTTGAGGTACGGAACCCTAAAAAAATAAAAAATTAACTCATATGTATAAAAAATGAATAAAGGGAATAATAATACAAAAAAAAATAACAAATAAACAAAATTATTATTAAAAATGAAAAGTAATAAATTATTGAAATTAAAAAGATGAACATAAAAACTTGAAATAAAAATAATTGCTTTATTAATATTGTCAAATACATTTGTGAAGATTGGTCATGTCTGTGTGGTGTGTGTAAATGGTATGGAGGTTATTGAGTTACACACCTACTTGGGCAAATATGTACACCTATAATAAAAAGGGTTTCTGTTTGTTTATAGTCTAGTGTCAGTAGTTATGACTTAATTTAAAATTTTGTTTATTTTTATTTTTATTTTAGTGCTCTATTAATTTTTCTGTAAAGATGTCATGATAAGTACCAGCGTAAACACTGCAATGTTAAATATAACAGGTACGAGGGCGGCACTGAAAATTTCGGGAATCAAGGAAGTGACACAACATTACCATTTAAAAATGTATTTATTGCTTTTCGAAGTATTTTCCGCGAAATTTGACACATTTTTCCATACGATGGAACCAATCATTGAAGCAACCATTCCATTCGGAAGTTGGGGTCTTCAAAATGGCCGTTTTGTAGGCGTCCACAGCTTCTTCAGGTGATGAAAATCTCTGACCACGCAATTTATTCTTTATTTTAGGGAAAGTATAGAAATCATTAGGGCTTAGGTCGGGGCTGTACGGCGGATGGTCTAATAATGCTATCTTTTCTTGCTCTAAAAATTCTTTTGTTCTGTGCGCGGTGTGAGAACTCGCATTGTCGTGATGAAGGATGATGCGGTGGTTGCAGTTCTCTTTACGGAGTTCAGAAACGACCTGTGGCAAACAAATGCTAGCATACCATTCTGCATTAACATGGCCGGTTTTGGAGACAAACGTGGCCACCATTTTTTTTGCAACACTCCGTGAACGAACAATTTTTGTTGGCTTTAACTCATTTTCGAACACCCAAACTCGTGACTGGTTTTTTGTTTCGGTTTCGTACGCGTATATCCAGGATTCGTCACCTAATACGATGTTGTATACAGCATTTGAGGATCCTGCGTGGAATCTTTCGAGAGTTCTGACGCACCAAGTAACGCGAGCCACTTTCTGCTCTTCACAGAGCGAATGCGGTATCCATGGGGAAAACAACTTTTTACACCTAATTGTTCATGCAAGATTATTTGTACTTGACTCATGCCAATGTCTAAAGTTGCCTGAATTTCGCGGTACGCGGTATGTTACATGTCGATCTTCCTCAATCAGCTTACGCACAGCATCAACGTTTTCTTGGGTGACTGCAGTTTTTGGACGACCTTGACGGGGATCATCTCTGAGCTTGACACGTCCACGTTGAAATTCAGCAAATCAGCGGTAAATTGTGGTTTTGGATGGGGCTTCATCACCAAATGCTGAAATCATCCGGTCAACACACTGTTTGTGTGTTAAACCACTTCGAAAGTTATAATAAATCATCGCTCTTAAATTTTCTCGAGTCAATTCCATTTTCTCAACGACTAAACAAGTTTGACAAGACCTTGTGACAAGACCGAGAATCTTTTTTTAAATAAGTAAATGGTATTCGATTTTTAAAACCAAGGAGTTTTCAATTAAAAAGATTTTAATATGACAGGAACAGTGGAAATATTCCATTCCCGATACTTTTAGTGCAGCCCTGTACACAAACATCCCTGATAGTGCGCTTACTTAAGCCAAGATTATTGAATGCTGTAGTAAGATGCTGTTTGATGATTGTGTGTAAAACTTACATTTGCCGAACAGCAAGAACTTGACACTATCATATACTTAAAGTAACCGTGGGGAATCTAAAAAACTAGGGCAAGTGCGAGTCCGACTCGCACTTAAAAACAACACAACGGGCAACGGACGGACAGACAGACAGACATGACGAATCCATAAGGGTTCCGTTTTTTGCCATTTGGCTACGGAACCCTAAAAAGAAGATAAATGATAAATGATTTTTATTTTGTAAATAGGTTTTTTAAAAACACTTTTAGACTTTTACACGTCAATTTTTTTTTTGTCAATTTAGACGAATAGATGAAGCCGGAACTTAGGGGCGTCACCGAAATACGCATACGAACCCTGGGATCATCAAATTTCCTAATAGATGCCCTGGGAGGCTTCATCTGCTTTTGCAGAGAGATGGGCAGGTTAGAACAAACGCCGCCATGGTCCATGTACAAAATACCATCAAGGACTGTGTGCGGAATTCCTCTGGATTCCTCACTCAGTCCACCTCCAGACCAGATCCCTGTCTGCTGACTATCCCCCACAAAGAAACGATAAGTAGATGTAGTTACTTGATTCAGATTGATTATGTATGATCATTTGAGTAGGTTGTTTTCGAAATGTTTTTTTTTTAAATTTATTTGTTTTTTTCAATAGAGCTTATGATAATTTATTACCTTTTGTATTTGGAAACAATAGCATTGTATAAAATAATGTAGAAGCACTTTTTTTTTTCAAGTTTTGTGAATGTGTAGTACCTTGGAGTATTTTTATTAGGTTACAACTTGCTTGACATTACGAGCATGGCAGTTGAGAGTTTGTCATGCTCACTCAAATGTCTCGCTGATGGTGGCACGTGTAACTGAGTGGGGCTGATGCACGTGTCTTGCTCGTGAACGGGTGCCGTCAGTTGGGACTGGTCTCTTAGCTGCCAGTGGCTTAATTCAATTTTTATTATTTAAATAGTTTTTTTTAAATTATTGTCTACATTGTGCTCACATATTAGAAGCGACAAGAAATATGTAACCAAGATTTTTGTAACTCATAATATGATTTAAAAGAGTGTCCATGGAGTTTCTTGCACGTTCTTCTTCATAGAGATCTACGCTCGGGAACGTGCAATTTAGCTTCACTTTTTTTTTTGTCTGACCGACATTTTGACAATTCAAAAGTGCCTGTAATTAGTTTATTTGAAATAAATGTTTCTGATAGAATAAGTATCATTTAAAAGGTGTCTATTAATAGCAATTGCTGAGTAAATATAGAAGTCTCGAATGTGTCATTGGATTTTTCCGCAATAAAATTCTAAGGTAAAGCCGAGTTTTTGACAAGGCGACACGGTTGTGGGTGTTTAATGTTACTTTCCAGGTAAAATCGGCGTGTTGCTAAAAGATTTCAACATTGATAAAATTTTCCATAATGCTCTCTCGAACAATCTAAAAAGTTCCATGGAATCGTATGTACACGACTTAGGTTACACGTACACGTTAAGTCCTATAAAATGGAACTAACTCCACGGATTATTGTGCTTTGAACCCCGCGGTGACCACGCGCCGTAAACTTGAACGTCGTCGTAACATAAAATTTAAACAATAAAACTGGAATAATCCATAAAGTGAACTTTATTTGCACGTCAAGAGAATTTTATTTTGAGACAAGGCAAAATTATGTTTATAGGCAGCTTCTATAGGTATTTTCAAACTGACATTTCAGGACTATGGTTGTTAAAAATAAGTTTCCTACAAAACATACAAATGATATCGCACATTTTGATAATATATAAAGGGGGGCTGCCCATGGACAAGTGGGGGCTGCTTGGTGCTTAGCCCGACACGATAAATACAACAAATTGTGGCGGGGGTGAGCTGGCGCCCTTTTCCGCACTAGTACGGAAAGCAGTAAATTGTGACATAAACAAACAAGATTTTATCGCACAGTATAGTACCTACTCATTAAGACCATTTTAAGAAGCTTAAAAATTATGGGAATATCTTTTTGTACACAGCCACATCATCAAACCAGCTCCATGGCTCCATATTAATGTAGTGTCATCCAAGTTATGTACATAGGTATACCTAATTTCAGTTCAATCGGTTAGGGGCAACCTGTTTCATAATCTATTCGCAAGATTGTCCTAACCAAACATACACACAAACAGTGCAAGTTAAATAAAAGTTTGTTATAAGTAATACAAGTAGGGGGAAAGAGAAGGTAGACAGGTTTACTATAATAACCATTTAACAACTGATGCCGAATCAGTACTCATCATAGTCATCATCATCATAATTGCAGCCCAAAGACGTCCATCGCTGGAATTAAGCCTCTGCCAAGTGTCGCCACGATGAACGGTCCTGTGCGTCTGGCACGCATCGGATTCCCGCGACTCTCACCAGGTCATCGGTCCACCTTGTGGGGGAAGCCTTCCAACGCTGCGTCTTTCGGTGCGCGGTCGCCTCTCCAGAACCTTTCGGCCCCCCTGGGATGAAGGCAAAGAAGGAACAGGGTGGGTTTTAGTCAGTAAAAGTCTGACACGCCCTCTCGCTCCGCCCAAGGGCGGGAGCTGTCATTAGATGATTTTCCACTTTAAAAAAGGAACCTTTCGGCCCCATCGACAATCTATTCGGCGAGCAATATGCTCTGCCACTTAAGTTTGGCGATTCTTCGGGCAATTCTTGTATTAGGTACGTCAATTGCTACGGGATTGTTCGAAGAGTTACCGTGAGCCTGGAACACAAAGGGCAACTAAAAGAACACAGGCGGGGTTAGTTAGTAAAAACCGTTCAATCCACGCTCCAATCAGAGCGGAAAAAGTTACTTGATGATTTCAATTGAAGAGTAAAAGTCTCTTAACAAGGCATTGCCTAAATGGAGGCTCCAATCACAAACTATTGTTAAAAATATTTGGTACTGAAAATAAAACATTTGTATTCAGTATGCCCTGATCCACCTCGAAAAAAAAATTCTCTGTTAATCTACTCACGAATCAAGATCAATAAAATATATCGTCAGTGTATATTAACCTAAGTATAATTATTATTTGTATAATTTTATAGAGTTTTAACCTCCAACAAAAAACAGGGATTTTTTAGGTGGGAAAATCATCTAATGACATCCCCCGCTCTTGGGCCACCGCCCACCGCGAGGGGGCGTGTCAGACTTTTACTAACTAAAAACCCACTCCTGTTCCTTTTTGCCATTGTTCCAGCGCCCCGGGGATCTCTTTCGCATCACCCATGGCCCCAGTAGGCTAGGACCCAGCTGGGCCCTTCTGCTGCGGATGACATCTTCTTGAGGCGCGCGTGGAACACTACGCACCGTCGACGGCTTGGGCTCGGTCCGGACGGTTTCCGGACGGTTGGACGGCGAGCTACTCATTGCGCGCCGTCCAAGCCCGCGCCTACGGTGGCCGGAAATCGGGATCGGAATCCCGGTGGCTGGGGCGCGAGCGCCATTGCTTCGCGCGTTCGGCCGCCTCTTTTGCTAGCATTACTGCTTCGCAGAAGGAGGCGACCGCCTGCCACTCCTCCTTGCTCCGGACCATGTCATGGACCAAGGCCCGGCGCGAGGGATCGCGAATTCTTCCTTTAGTTGATGAAGGAATGTGAGCAACTTCCACAAATAATTACAAAAATATTGTAAGAATACGATTGCGTAAGAGCATGACCAGTAGGCAGGAACTCTTTTATACTCAGAGGCATCGTGTTTGGGCTCATTAAAATGGTTTTAATGAATCAGATCACACTATCACCACACTACCATATTAATATAAAGGCGGAAGTTCATGTGTGTGTGTGCGCGCTTGTTTGTTACTTGTACACGCTTGAACACCTGAAAGGATTTGGATGAAATTTGGTACATGGGTAGACTTTTTTATCTCTACTTTCAGGCGGGCGAGGCCGTTGGTAGCAGAAAGTATTAAAATAAATGTGTCATAGTCCGAAGTAGCTAATGTATTTCATTTGAAAATGTGCTAAGTTTTTTTTCCTTCCACACTTCTTACACACACATTTGTTAGAAAGTATCTCACGGTAACTGTTCTAGAATCAAAAATTCGAAAACATGTGACTTCGTGGATTCCCTTTTCTAGATTATAAGTCTGATTATGTAACATGATTCTCAGTAGATTAAGAAAAATAATTTATTTCGCGTCTTTATTCATGGTACCTACTTCGAATCAGAATATGTTGATTTGACTTTCCGTTTACGTAATATTCGTAATGTTAGATGAGACCTTCTGAAAATACATATATTCATGCGGTACCTATATTGGTTTGAGACATTAAGCTAAAAGGTCAATGCTCCCTGAAAAGTAGTGAAGGTTTGTCGCATAATCCTTTTTTGCGCATGTTACTTGATGATTCCCATCAAATAACTGTTTGGGTCTGAATAGTGTGTGAGTAATTCCCAAAAAGATTAAAAATATACTGAATAAATGTACGATTTGTACTGAAATATATATAAAATGTGCATCAATGTACGTCTAAAAAACATGGTTTGAAAGTGAGCAACAGTTCTAACGTCTGGATGGCGAACTAACTTTAAACTGTCTACTTTAATGGAGATGCAATGCCTAATAAATGTACTTCAAATGTATTAACAGGTACAAGTATCAAAATTACGTAACTTTGACAGGAGCACTGATATTGTAAATAATATGTGAGCAGCCATCCTACTGTCACGACGCGCGATGGTGGGTAATTTTTATACCGTTTATTAATTTGGATTAATAAGCATCCGACAAAATATACGTAGGTAAATTGTTATTACCATAATAATTTTACATAATACAAAAAGATTTCTCTATATTCTCTCGCTTTAGGTGGAGCGAGAAGAGTCAGCCTTTTACTGTTCGTCCCACCCATGTTCTTTCAGTTACCCTTTGAGTTCCAGGGCCGTGGCATCTGGTAGGTAACCCTTCATCTCTGTCGTACTATGTGAATTATCATAAAATATCACGACAGATATCGTTAATCGTTATTACTCCATTAAAAATAAAATAATCGATGCCCTAGTTATCGTGGTCGCTTACGTACAAACAATTAGTTCTCTCAGTTAGTGGCGTAGTTAGTTAAGTGCCGAGTAAGACCTGCACGGGACATGGCCACAGAATATGAAGATCACAGAAGGTCAACTCAGTTCTGCAACTATTATAGACACGCTTTGCGTACAGCGAGTGTAAGCGCTCTCGGGACTGGCATTTTTTTAAGTTTGTTTACGGGTACTACAGTTGCTATCGAACCAGTCTTATATTTGAAGATTTAACA
Organism: Mythimna impura; assembly: GCA_905147345.3. Classification (NCBI taxonomy): domain Eukaryota; kingdom Metazoa; phylum Arthropoda; class Insecta; order Lepidoptera; family Noctuidae; genus Mythimna; species Mythimna impura. The sequence goes on along the minus strand of LR990356.1, from coordinate 16,713,772 downwards.
AGAGGCATGTTATGAAACTAAACACTAATATAAAGGCAAAAAGAAAAAAGGGCAAATAGACAGGAATAGGCAAAAAGGCAGGTAATGAATTTGTACGAAAGCTAAAGATTTTGTTTGTCTGAACCCGCGAATCTCAAGAACTACTGGTTCAAATAAAAAAAGAATGTTAATATAACATTACGGTGCGACTATTAGAAGCGGAGTAGTGACCAAAGACCCGCGTGAAACCGCGGGGGATAGCTCATATACATAAACGTAGTAATTTATTGAAATAAATTTATATCTTTACCCTAATTTACTTGTAATTAACTTACTTTATCAGGTGAGATAATGGTCAAACGCAATTCTATCAATAATAATAAAAAAACAGTTCGTTTAAACACATATTATGTTCTTTATGTGCGCGTGTGTCTGTTTTGGCTCGTTATTTAAAGCTGGGCTACTGCACCCTATCTATTCAGTGACAAGACATGGGTCAGTGCCGAGATGTGCCAGTCTTAACTAGAGTTGTTCCTCGAAAAGGTTTACGACTAGTTGGAAATCCACTTTAAAGGCTAAACTCCTAACAAAATAATTACGCACAAAGGCTTCTGTTGAAGACACGAATTAGTTAAGGCGATGTTCGGGGTGCAGGAACCTTTGAAAGAGTTACCGTGGCTCTTGAACGCAAAGGACAACTGAAGGACACAGGTGGGTTTTAGTCAGTAAAAGTCAGACATGCCAATCCATGCTTTCTAGAGCACGAGCAGTCATTTGATGATTACCTACCTCGAAAAAAAGACGAAGTTTTGTAATTGTAGTCATGGAGCCGGACACTTATTGTTTTAAAATAACTACACATGAAGGCAAGAGCCCAAAGGGGTACGATTATTGTAACATTTTCTATTTAAATACATAGGTCCAGATTATATCATGTACAATATGTTTTATGTTATTGTACACTGAAAGCCCTAAATCTTTTCCTTTCGTTCAGTCCACTCAAAGGTTGTCTGTAAGAAATTGCCCTGTGTGATAAGACCGCCTATTGTACACTTATTTTTATAAATGTTTGTCCTGTGTTAAATTAAAGTGCGCAATAAAGTATATAACAATAATAATAATTATTATTATAACATTTAACTTAGTAACCGATTATTAGTAGTATGTTCAGAATCGGTAAAATAATCAATTTAAAATATAAAAAAAATACCTTTTTTAATAAATTCTTGCATAAATGACAATGCCAAAGTACTAACAATGCAGTGCATTGATGTTTATATTATTTGCTTACAATTAGGATAACTAATTTCTTAAAAAAAAACATTACATAAGTGCATTTAAGTAAAATTTCAGTGCCTAAATTTTTAATTGGGGTATTTTTTATGTTTATGTGGTGTTCAATAAAGAATATAATAATAATAAATAGGTTCATAAGATAAAATATTCGAAATCTAAGCCATACAGCGTTGGCTGGAAAGACCTCACGGCGTCCTCACCTTTCGCATGACGCAGGTTCTCATCGAACATGGTCAGTTCTGGAAGTCCCTGCACCGGATTCGTGCGGAAGCAACGCCCGGGTGTCACCACTGTGTGGACTGCCCGGAACACACGGTAGAGGTGTGCCCCGCTTGGTCAGAGCACCGCCGTGTTCTCGTGGGGGAGATTGGCGGCAACGATCTTTCGCGCCAGGCCTTAGTACAGGCCATGGTCCGAAACGAGGAGGAGTGGCAGGCGGTCGCCTCCTTCTGCTAACATTACTGCTTCAGTGATGTTAGCAAAGGAGGAGGCTTCACGTGCACGCGCGAGGGAACGGCCCTCACGCCCCAGCCGTCGGGATCCCGATCCCGATTTCTCGCCACCGTAGGCGCTGGCTTGCGGACGGCGAACAATGGGTAGCTAGCCGTCCGATCGTCCAGTAACTGTCCGGACCGAGCTCAAGTCGTCGACGGCGCGTACTGTTCCACGCGCGCCTCAAGGAGATGTCAGCAAACCATAGGGGCTCAGCAAGGTCGAAGCCTAATGGGGCCAAGGGTCTGCTTCTGAAAGGAAGACTCGGCCCTGGTATGAAAGGCAACGAAGGAACAGGAGTGATTTTTTAGTCAGTAAAAGCCTGGCACCCCCTTCCGTTCCGCACAAGAGCGGGGGATGTCATTGAATGATTTTCCCTCAGAAAAAAAAGCTGTACAGCGTAGGATCATAAGTATTAGGTTCCTTGCTTTTTGTTTGTGGATTTACAAGGAGATTGGTGGTATTAACTACATGGGTAATGTAAGTTCTAGCAGCTGAAAATCAGTGTCAAATAGAAGTAGTTCCTATAATCAATGAGACACTATGCTGAGCTGTAGAATTTCTGGCTCAAGTAATTTTAAATTGTTTATGTTTCAGAAAGCTTACCGTTCAATATTTGTATTAAAGGTATATTACAATTAGCACCTACAAATTCCCAGTAACATGAATCAGCTAGTTAGATTGTACTAATTTTAAATAAAAGTTTTAAAAATCTTTTTGCCGTTGAATCTACACATCATTCTGCCTACTTATGTAAAGAAAATTGAACGTCAAAACAAGCCCAAAAAGTAAATTATGCCTTAACTACAAAATAAAACGGTAACATAACAAGTAGGTACACATGTTTTTCATAATTTAGCCTTACTTGTGTCGTGTTTGCCAAGTTACTTCTATAAATAACAAGCAGAATGCTAGGATACCTGATATTGGGCCTGAATCAATACGGTTTACACACGCAACGTGTAGATCTGTTATGTGTTTAGTCATAAATAATACAAGTAGGTACAGTTAACAAAACAGAAAAAAAATAACCAGGCAGATAGCTAAAACGCTTTTTTTAACTGTATTGCGTGTGCCAGGACAACATTTGTCGAAAATAAAAATTACAGACAAAATTTATGACATTTGCTGTGAGTCAAAGGCTTTAACGTGACTGAAATATATTACACTTTCCTGTGGACCATGCTTACAAACTTTTGAAAGAAATATACATGATGAATTTGGCAGTAGGTGTATTATCTACTAAGTAATTAATTGAATATTAACGGTAAAGAGAGTAAACATCAAAACTTGGCCAAAATAGTGACAGAGTGGTATCCTAGAGAAGGAAAAAGATGAAAGAAGACAGAAGGCCCTCTGTCTTTTTCACTATGTCACGACCGTGGTCACTTGAGCAGCCTGGGGGCCTTTGCGAAAGCAAAACAATCTTAGCCGATGTCATAAACAAATATTAGAAAGTACTCGTAGCTGTCCCCGCAGTGTCACTCGTATCTTTGGTTACTGCTCCACTCCAATCGATCGTAGCGTGATGTTATAGAGCCTATTATAGCCTTTTTCAATAAATAGGCTATCCGAAAATAAACTTTTTAATTCGAACCTGTAGTTCAGGAGATTAGCGTGTTCAACAAAACAAACAACCTCTTCAGCTTTATAATATTTCTAGCTATATTTTTTTTTGTCAGAAAAAATCTAAGAACCCGATTACAGCACCAACTATCGGTTTCAATTGTATTTTAAACTATTCAGAGTCCCACTTAAATACACACACAAAATTACATCCAAGTTGGTCAAGTCATTTAAGAGGAATTAGGTGACAAATACACGTACAGAAGAATTATAAAATTATCTCAAGGGAACATATTCTCAGGAAAAATATGCTATTCCAGGACATGTTCCATTCATGTGCAAAATTTCATCCAAATCCGTTCAGCCGTTCGAGCGTAAAGAAGTTGCAAACGTACAAATATACATATTCAGAAACTAACTTTATAACATTAATCTACTATATAATAGATATATATTTAAAATGATTGTTAATAAAGTCTGTTATTATTGTATTAATAATATATATTTGCCGATTGGCAAGTATTTAACAAGCGTTAATCAAGAGGATTTAAATCGGTTCTCAAGCATGTCTACCTGTTAACGATTTGGACCAATTCGGTTCAAATGTCCGCCTCAATAATTCCCTTGCCACGCAAATGTCCGGAGCATTCGATTTATTAAGTCAAAGGAGGCTGCAAAACAAGCTGGCTGTCTGCAAGGAGTAATTGTATTCCTTTTGTTTCTGTGGTTATCGTGTGCAATGGAATAGATAATGCAATGGCTGTTAGATACTGGCTGTTTATAAGAGAAGTAAGAATTCATAATTAAATGGACAACGGTCTACGAAGTAGATACTTAATAGCCCAAACTTTCTTCATTAATAGGTGCCTATAACCTTTTTTTTGCGGTGGGAAATCATCCAATGATTTATTCCGCTCTAGGGCGTATCAGACTTTTACTGACTAAAATCACACCTATGTTCCGTCTTTGCCTATCGTTTCAGGACCCCGGGTTTCCCTTTCGGAAGTCAACTCATGGCCCCAGAAGGCTTCGGCCCTGCTGGGCACCTATGGTTTTGCTGACATCTCTTTGTACCTATCACTCTGAAGCACTTTTTTTTTTCAAGTTGTTGAATGTGAAGTACCATGGAGCATTTTTATTAGGTTACAAACTTGTTTGACGAACATGGCAGTTGAGAGTTTGTCATGCTCACTCAAATGTCTCGCTGATGATGGCACGTTTTATTGGGTCATTCAGTTCCCTTCGAAATGGTTGAGTTGAGTGGGGCTGATACACGCGTCATGCTCGTGAACGGGTCCTGTCAGTTGAGACTAGTCATCTCTTAGCTGCAAGTGGCTTAATTCAATTTCTATTTTTTAATTTGATTTTTTGTAATTATTATTACTTATCCTCACATATTAGAAGCGACAAGAAATATGTAACTAACATTTATGTAACTGATAATGTGATTTAAAAGAGTGTCCATGGAGTTTCTTGTACGTTCTTCCCCATAGAGATCTACGCTTTGGAACGTGCAATTTAGCTTCACTTTTTTTTTACTGACCGACATTTTGACAATTCAAAAGTGCCTGTAATTGGTCTATTTGAAATAAACGTTTCTGATTTCTGATTCTGGAATAAACATCATTATTTGCATAGGCAAATGACACTAATATCATAAAGGCAGTTATATATGTACTTACTTATGCTTTTACTATATTACGCTGAAACGGCTACCTATATAGATTTAGATTTCATTTGGTATAAAAAGTATCCTCATCTTACGAGTATTTCAGGAATAAGATTTGGGATACTTTTTATCCGCAGACTATGTTCCCTTAAAATATTTTTTTACTTACATGGAAGCGAAACCGCTGCAGAAGCTATTTTATAAGTATGTACCGATCTGTCTTTCTATTATAACGTCAAAACAGACACGAGGATCCCAGCTGAAGATACCTATTTAGTAATAAAATACGTAAAATACTTTGTATGCAATAGGTCATAAGAGCCTTAGTTTAGTATTTAGTGTGGGGCTGTCATGGTCAAATTAAGACAAAAGCCTCCAAACCAAGTAAAGAAAAAAAAGAAACGCATCCAATGCAGCGTCGGTGAAATAAGTAAGTTACCAGCATAATCCCTAAAGCCTAATTGCGATGGGTTCCTCCTCCGAGCTACGTTAAGAATTGGATTACTACAAGGCAGCACCAGAAAATTTAATTCACATATTCTTACGATGGCATTAGTCTCTCTCGCTGTGGAAACGGGAATGTGTTCAGCTCTACAAATAAGACTGTAACAGGATTTCTAAGAAATCTACAGAAGACTGGCTGGAAGGCAAACCCTACAACCTAATTACTGTCTCTTTCTTTACACGAAAATATCAATTAGGTATTACCGAGTTTTTGCTAAAGAGTACCTAGGTATACATTTATCTTTAGAGATTGTAGATTGTACCCAAAGGGTAATTGGGGTTTAATTATGCTTGCTTTGGTCGGCTTGAATGCTCAAAAGAGCTACCGTGGCCCTAGAACGTAAAGGCCAACTGAAGGCACACAGGTTTTTTTTCCATCCATTGATTTAGGGTGGAGCAGGAGGGCCTGCCTTCTTTGCCTTGCGTACCAAGACCCCGGGTTTTCCTTGCAGAAGCCAACCAATGTTTCCAGTTCCTTAAGGGCCTTACAGGGTCCTTACGGTTTTGCTGATATCTCTTTGAGGCGCGCGTGGAAACACGCCGTCGATGACTCGTGCTCGGTCCGGACGGTTACCGGAGAGCTACCCATTGCTCGTCGTCTGTAAGCCCATGCCTACGGTGACTGGCAATCGGGGTTGGGATCCCGGTGGCTGGCGCGTGAGGTAAAGGAACACAGGTGGGTTTTAGTCAATAAAAGTCTGTTCCTGTCACTCCACCCAGCGCAGGAGAGGTTATTTGATGATTCCTAACCTCATAAAAAAGTTATGTTTTTTTTACTGTTTCTTTTATACGTTAAAACCACCTACCTGCTTTATAATTTCGTCACTCTACAAATTATCAATTCGGCCGCTGGCTTCGTAACAAGCGGTCGAGGGACAGTAGTACGTTGAACATTCATAATACGTCCGTACATTAGGTACCTCACTCCGCCCTCCCGCCATTCATTTACAAATCTCACTGGGACTGAACACTATTTTAAAGTAGCTAGCAGGTTTAGCTCAGAGTTCAAACAATTTCGCTCGTGTTTCGTTCTATTTTCAGTTTTTATTCACATGGCCTCTCAGGACGACGTAATTTAGAAACTACTTACTTTAAAAGCTTATATATAACATTCGTTTGTTGGGTACAGTTTAAGAGAGTCTGTGGGGTTGGAAGTACCTTCGACTACATACAAAAGGCATTTAGACCAGAAGTGTCCTGAGTTGAGAGATCAGTATGTGAGTACCAACTAGCTAGGTCATATTCTAGTTGATCGTCATACTTCAGTGTCAGTTTGATTGTTTGCTGACAAAAATATAACTCAAACAACAACGCAAAGGGCAACTGAAGAAACATAGGTATGGTTTTAGTCAGTAAAACTCTGACACACCCTTCTGCTTCACCCCAGAGCGAGAAGTTATTAAATGTTTTCCCACCTTAAAAAATATGGCAATAATATGAGGTTACACCAAATTGACTTTGATTCAAAGATGCAAATAGTAAGGCCAACATTGAAAGAAATTAGTTCACACGGTTCAATTTGGTTATTTCATCAAAAATAAAAGGCAATAGAGACCCGTGTATTATGGCCTTAATCAATGGTCTTGAGATAATCACCATATTAGGTAAGAGAGCGAATGTACAGCAATATAATGTTGCTATTTTCCTGGTACAATTCTTTTAGGCACCACCAAAAGTAAAGTGACGATAAAAGGACCCTCCGTTGTCGCACCACAAAGCGACGATGTAAAATAAAGTAATAGCCGGAAGATGGCGTCATCATAATTCTTGCTGTCAATCTCATTTCTTTTGTGTTGTTTTTTTTATCATTATAAACTGGCAAGGTCGAAATTATAGGTGTCAAGTTTAGTTTAAAGTTAGGTGTAAAGTATTCCTTTCACCAAATTCAAAAAGGGAGGAGGTTATACATATATTCGACTGTAAGTATTTTTCACCCTATTTTTGGACACCGAACCAATTTTAGACTGATTTTGAAATTTTTTATTTTTATTGAAAGTATACTCTCTCAAATTGGTCTTTTGGAAATATTTTCATGATTTGATTTTTTTTTGGGTGAGAAAATCATCTAATGACATCCCCCGCTTTTACTGACTAAAAATCCTTCTTTGCCATTGTTCCAGGGCCTCGAGGATCTCTTTCGCATCACCCATTGCCCCACTAGGCTTCGACCCTGCTGGGCCTCTACGGTTGCTGACATCTCCTTGAGGCGCGCGTGGAACACTACGCGCCGTCGACGACTTGGGCTCGGTCCGGACGGTTATCGGACGGTCGAACGGCGAGCTTTTCATGATCTGATGAAAGACACAGTAATTGAAAGAGTTATAACCGACAAGGAAGGTTTGTGTGTGTAGCTTGCACCGCTGTAAGCCAGATCACTGGATAGTTTTTGAATTATGTTCAGGAAGTATTGATCCCACTATGAAAATTCTTACTGTGATGAAAAGCAATAGTATATTGTAGCTAAACGCAATTAGCTACATTTATTTTATCTCAGATTGATTTAAGATTATTGTACGAGAAAGAGTCTTGATAAAAACGCAGATATTTGCACATCACAACAATACAATTTTAAATCTAATATACAAGATTTATCTGAACAGTTAAGGAGATAACATACATGTAATATACTCGTAACATAACTATGTACTAAACCTTACATTTAATCCACCGGTGTACATGTAATTTAATTAGTAGAACTAAATGTATGTTCTCGGAATATCAGTTTACTTTCATGGTGGCAAATTAACGAGAGTGATTGAATATTATCAAAGATGGAAAGTACATCTTGGTTATTAAAGTATTACAGAGCAACAAAATTCTTCTTTGGCTAGCTACTGCTGGAGATGAGATTGAGCGTTTTTAGGAATATCATAACAAGCGACAATTAAAGTTTTTGCAGGAATGGGTTTTCCCTTCCGTAATTAAAAGGTATTTATGAAAATATTTTTATAATTATATATAATATTAATTAGATATTTAATTACAACTACTGTATTAGATCAATAGTTGTATGATATTATCATGTTATCATAAATACTTTTTAATTATGGAAAAGGGAACCTATTTCTCCAAAAAAAAACTGAACAAACAGTTGCTTACGGTGTTTTTCCTAAAAGGATCGATGTTGTTAAAATATATATACGTAAAAAAGAAATACCACTCACTGATTAATCACGAAATCTCAGAAACTATATACCACCTACAAACCTAAATTTTGTCAGGTAGATTCTTTACAGGGTGTAGACATCTGTTAAGAACGGATTTTACGAAACTCCACCCCTAAGGGGATAAAACGGGGGTTGGAAGTTTGTATGGAAAAACCTACTTTTACGCAAGTGAAACCGCTGGCAGAAGCTAGTTTTCAATGAAAACGAAAGCCGAAAGTGTAAATAAATGTTTTTTTTTTTTTTGAGCCAAAGGTTTGCTCATTGTATTTTCAACCACAATATGATTAGCAATGGATTCTCTTGTGTATTCTACTCTATGTTAAGTACATAATGCTAATAACTAAGGTACTTTGTTGAACTAATGTACCAAGGGGCTAGTCGTTAAATGGCTTCCTAGTTGAACATATGTGTTTTGGTTAGCAATAATTAGGTATTAGTCAGAAATAACAGCCTGTTAAGTGTTACAGTATAAATAGCATACCAACCAAACCAACTTTTTGAACAACCAATGTTTTATACATTGGGTGTTCAAAAAGTTCGTTGAAGACAATGTCTTTTTTTAATCGACATCAAAAAGGAGGGGGTTATGTTATGTACGGCTGTATGTATTTTATTTTTATGTATGTTCACCGATTTCTTGGATAATAGTGGAAATGTGGACCGATATTGAATTTTTTTTTAATGAAAGGTTGTACACCCAAATTGGTCCCATAGACATATTTTTATGATGTGATGATGCATTTCGAAGATATGGAACGATACTCCTCATAGGATCATAGCAGAACTATCCTAACAAATAAAATGCTTTGATTATACGTGTAGTAGATGACTGACTGAAGGAATAGGGGGAGAGGTTACACCGAATCGATCTGTTGTTTGTTTGGGATTGCACTCTGGCTATAAGGTATTTAAGTTTCGCTGAGAGGTACTTTTTAGTGGTGGTACCATAACTAAAAAGTGTAAAATAAAAATGTTTTACAAAGAAAATACAACCGACTTCAATGTTAAAAAAAAAAACACTGAAAAGTGCAAAATAACTTTAATTTCGGAAGTTGGCGTCAAATAACGAAGAGACAAAACTATTATAGAAACACCGACTTCCGAAATTAAAGTTATTTTGCACTTTTCAGTGTTTTTTTTTACATTGAAGTCGAAAAAGAAGAAAAAATACAACCGACTTCAATAGTCGGTTTTTTTTTCTAATTTTTTTTTTATTGTTTAATTGTGTTAATTTTTGACGACCTTAGACAATGCGATAAAGTGTTCTTAAATAAATTGTTTTGCAGTTAGAAAATATTTCTTTGTCAAATACCTGAAAGAGACCTAATATAGATTGTATTTTATTTTTATTTCAGTCAATCAAATTAACCATTCGCTGTCGATGATTTGCTAACGTGTATTTAAAAAGACTGATCAAATTAATATGATACATCCATAAATGGATCCTATAGAATTAAATTAATTGCCATTAAATTCAGGAAACACACAAAATCGAAATAAAAATATATGTTTGTAACCACTCGGTTATCAAAGCTTTGTTGATTTTCTACCAATTCACAGATAATTGACTGACACAATTATTTTAAAAGCTGACGTGTTATTATTGGCTCCAATTTGAAATCAAATAGTTCCGCAATAAAACTTAAAAATAGGATAGGTATACGTGTTTCTTAGTATCATAACTATGTTTTTAAACAGGTATGTCGAATCTTATCCTATTAATTTTCTAAATTAGGAAGTCTGTATGTTTACATGGGTATTAAACAAAACGAAACTCTTATAAGATCACTTTGTTGTCCGTCTGTCTGTATGTCTGGCAAGACCCTTTATCTCGGGAACGCGTAGAGTTATCGAGTTGAAATTAAAATCATACATTCAGGTCTGCGGTCCCTTGAAGCTGTGAAAAATTCAAACTTCTGAAAAAACAAAAAAAAGATACGGCCGTTTATGTCGAAAAAAAAAACATGTATTTCGACACTCTCAAGGGAATCAAAATTCATAAGGTACTTCCCGTTGACCTAGAATCCTGAAATTTGGCATGAAGCAAAGTCTCATAGCACAAGTATAGGAAAAAATCTGAAAACTGTTTTGTAATTACGTTACAAAAAAAAAAATTGCGTTTCGGAAAAATCTTCGTAACTCAATTTGGGAATTGAACTATTTTTTTTCATCTTCTTTTTTTTCATAGGTAAGTTTGTACGGAACCCCCAGGGCGCGAGTCTGACTCGCACTTGTTTGATACATAAAAGCGAAAAGAACAAATACAGTGCACAAATGTGCTGCTTATTTACACTACCATTACTACTATGATTACTAGATTATTTTATTTACTTAAATTATTTATTAATATATTAATTATTTATTCAATAATTACTAATTAACATGGATACGGTTTTATCCGCGTCAAAGTCGAACATTATCTCTCCTTTTTCCTGCTCTTGTCCCTGTGTTAGGGTCTGTCTTAGGGTCAGCGCAACACGATTTTTTTTCTTCCATTCTGTCCTGTCACCCGTCATCCCATCATTAACTCCCTTTTCTTTCATATCACTCCTCATACAATCCATCCATAATTTCTTAGGCCTCCCTCTCCATCCATCCAAAGTTGAACATGATCTATTCCACATAAAAAGTGGGACACCGTGGCTCAGGGAAACATAGGGCAAGTGAAGGATGCGGGTGGGTTTCAATCAGAAAAAGTTATACTGGCAGTTATACAAAACTAGCTTTTGCCCACGACTTTGTCTGTGTGAATTTTGGTTATTTCGGATGCGAAGTCAGAGTCGAAACCAGATTAAAAGCCTATGTCGTAACAGAAAGACTGAGTTACTTCGACATTTATAATATTAGTATGGTATATACATATAATTTATAATGGATTGCTGTGCCTGACAAGGTCCATGAGAACATGAGACCATGTCAAACAATTTTTAATACTTAATAAAAGATGATTTGCAATAAAGATGATCCACCCAAAGCGAGAGAAATTATTCGAAGACTTTTCAAATAAAAAAAAAAAGTCTGAACAGTCCAAACAACAACAAGTAAAGTCTGTACAATGACAAAGATTTCATTTCAATCATGAAATGATATCATAATTTTTATTTTATTAAAGTGAAATGTATATTTGTGTGTGTTATGTATTTTGCATTTTTTTTCCTAAGTATGTGACGATTACCTCTTTCAACTTTATGAATCGTTATATCTCAAAGACGGTGGCTCTTAGGAAAAAATATTCAGATGTTTTTTATAGACAATTATCTGCCGTGCTATTCTGTAAATGGTAAATCATTTCGAAACTCATTTCACAAATCATCTCGAATGTCACACTCAGCGAATTGTATTTCAGAATACCAAATCCTATAGACAAATTTGTAGATAAATGTCAAAATACTCAACCGTTTTAGTTCCTCTCACTTTGATCATCACTCGGTGGCGCCAGTGTCGAATTCACTCCATTTCAGAATACGAAACTTTAATTTCACCATGATTTCACTGCGGATTCAGAAGTGATTTCGCAAATAAACGTTTCAGAATAGCAAGGCTGATCTACAATTTTTGTCTAGGCTATTTTATGATAAAATTTACCGTTTTGTTGAAAATTGCGAAAAACCCGTTTTTGTGACCTTTGACCCTGAGTAAATTTTTTCCATTTGTCGGATCGATGAGGACTTTTTAGATTTCATTTATAATGGTGTTTTGAACAATCCTACGCATTTGCTGGGTGCGAATTATTGTAACCTTACTCCTATTTTTTGGTCTAATTTGACTGGACTATAGTTATAATTTAATTTTAATTATATTGTTTTGTCATTTTTATATCTTTTTTTTAAATCTATATCTTTTTGTCAAATGTTTTATTTATTTAAATGTCGTGATAGTATAAGCCTAGCACCAGAATAGTTTAAAAATAATGAACCGTCAATGCTCCAGTGTTTGTAAGAAGAATGGTCAAACCATTCTAATTAAAAAAAATAAAGTTATTTCTTTTCAAATATTCATTGTAGCCAACTAGTACAAATGTACATGGATATTTATTACGATGTAATGTATAAATTAATACTGCTTTATTTGGTATTGTTTTTTGTAGTTTTAACAACCGTTTCTCACTCATCATCAGGTGAAAGAGTGGCTCAAACGGAAGCCAATCAGCATAGCAGAATAGCACTCATATCAAGTCATAAGCCGTGAGAGAAAGGGCCGTCCTCACGCCTAGGCCGCCGCAGGAGACGACCTGGGCGTTGAGAGCCACAAGGTGATTCCAGACCATCGTAGGCGCGAGCTTGCGGACGGCGAGTAAAGGGTAACTTACTATCTTATAAGGATCAAGCCTGAGTCGACGGCCTATGGTGTTCCATGCGCTCCTTAAAAAGCTGTTGGCAAAATTGACAGGGCTTGCTAGGGCCGATGCCAGCCAGAGTTTTGGAAATTTTCGAAAGCGTTACTGCGGTCTTGGAACGCAAAGGGCTCCTGAAGAAAAACAGATGGGTTTTAGCATAGATATCCGTGGGTTTTAGTCAGTAAAAGTCTGACGCTCCTATCTGCTCTACCCAAAGTGGGAGATGTTATTTGAACCACAAAAATAAAAAAAAAACAGTTATTAACTGTTTTTGTCGTAGCCGAACCGTCTCAGTTATTTCAACGTCCCATCTGGCTAGTAGGTAAATAGCACAGTAAAGTTAACTCGATGAATCGAACAATACCTATTATTGGGGACGGTAAAACATCGGCCTAACTGTTATGGCCAAGCAGGGATCGTATCCTAGTTGTTTGTGATGTAAGATTATTTCTCTGTTTGAGCTTATTGAAGAATCATTTTTTCAAAAGTTCTCTGATTGATACTTTTATTTGAAAAACAAATATGATGGTTTGACATATTTTCTATCGAAACGCTCGTTTTATTTCTCAGGTAACAGTTCTATCTATCTATTTATGTTTGGTTTCCGCACTTAGTCCTATGTGGACCATTGTACGTGGGCCAGGTAACAGTTATTTGACTAGGTAGTGATAAAATGCAAGCTAATGTTTCTTAGCTCGCCGTCCGATCTTCCGGTAACCGTCCGATCGTCCGGACCAAGCCCAAGTCGTCGACGGCGCGTACTGTTTCACGCGCGCCTCAAGGAGATGTCAGAAAACCGTAGGGGCCCGACATGGTCGAAGCCTACTGGGGCCAAGGGTCTGCTTCTGAAAGGAAGACTCGGCCGTGGTATGAAAGGCAACGAAGGCACTCCTGTTCCGAGTGGGTTTTTAGTCACTAAAAGTCTGACACTATCTCCCGCCCCGCCCAAGCGGGGTATGTCATTGGATGATTTTCTCACCGAAAAAAAAAAGGGTAGTACCTTTTTTTGGTGGAAAACGTCCAATAATTTCTCCTGCTCTAGGTGGAGGGAGTATCGAACTTTTACTGACCACACACCTGGATTGAGAGGAAGTGTCAGAGTTTCACTGACCCACCTTTCCTTCCATCTATTGCCTTTTACGTTTCAGGGCCGCGGTAACTCTTTCGAACAATTCTAGAGCCCAGGGTTTGGTACCTACTATATATAGGGTGACTGGCAATTAGTGTAAGATACTTAAACACGTGATTGTGCTCATGATAACAAACAATTATTATTATGGAAGCAAAGCCGAAATCGCGAAAAAAAATATCAGCTGTTCAGTACATTAGGCAAACATAAATGTACTGAACAGCTGATTTTTTTTCGCGATTTCAGGTCTGTTCCCATAGTAAAAGTTGTTGGTTATCATGAGCACAATCACGTGTTTAAGTATCGTACACTAATTACCAGTCACCCTATATATAGTTTCTTATCCTGTTTATTAAGTAAAATTCCGGTTTAAAAATGGTACCTAAACACCCATATTTAAGTCAAGTTCCATACAATAAATGGCCGAGGAACTTAACTAATACAGTAGTGAAATGTTGGCATCAAATGGGCACACTTCGGGGAATTCTGGTTTTATATTATGTTATACACCTTTGTAAAAAATAATGTTTTCAAGAGCTCGTACACCAGAAGTAGATGCCATTTCTTCTGTGTAAAAAACATTGTTACGTCTGGAGTTGCTTTAAGTTCTATTTTTCCCCGTGAAATAAATATTCCACTGAAATCTAATAAAAATTCAGCACGAGATGTCGAGCTTACCGTTGACTAAGTGGAAGCCAGCCTAAAAATACTTTCTTAAATTGAGAAATAATTCTTTGAAACGCTTAATTTACGTTTTTGCTGTATTTTTGACGTATTTTTTTTGTAGCGACTGATATCTAATAAGTATTTTATAATAATAATATTTCACAACTATCACACAACGCCGTCTAGCCCCAAATTAAGCCGAGTTTGTGCTATGAGTACTAGACAACTGATAAACATACTGATATATTTCTAAATATATACATATTATAGATAAGTTACACCCAGACACAGAACAAATGAACGTGTTCATCACACAAACATTTGTCCTGGGTGAGAATCGAACTCACGACCTCAGGTATAGCAGTTAGAGCCACTAACTTATTAGACCAACAGGTCAGTCAAGTCAGTCATTTTGATAGTAATTATGTCTAGGTAAGCACAAAGTCACGAGGTCGTATGTACGACCTTTGCGCTGTTATATCATGAAAGGTAGAGAAAATGGGTTTTTGCGTTTATAATTTACTAGACAAACCTTATATTTAACTGTAAGCAAGAAATATTTCTAATTAGTGACGATAATATCCTATCTTCATTTTAGTGCTTGAAATATTTAACCTACATAAATGTAGTTTTAATTATGTTTTAGAAGCACTTCAAATCCAGCTTAACCTGAATTATTAATAGGGTAACACTTCTTCATATCTTATAAATACTTTTCTAGAATTGGCTTGTTAATAAAAATATCTTAAATAACATCGACACCGAGTTGCTAGCCTATCGGTTTTCTACCAGTAGCATTTTGGGGATTGTGCGTCAGAATTGCATAACTTGATTCCGCCAAAGCTTTTCCATCATCGAACCACCAGACACAACCACCACAACACACGTACGGCCGGTATTTTGAGGGTATTTTTGAAAAAAAAACAGTAAAGACAGTCTTTATTATTATTTATTTTGGTTATAATTTGTACCGAGTTTATTAACCCAAGAAATAAGAATCCATACAATCTTTAAACACCCTAAATTATTCTATTGGGGTTTTTTTTTTTTTTTTTTTTTTTTTTTTTTTTTTTTTTTTTTTTTTTTTTTTTTTTTTTTTTTTTTGAGGTGGGAAATCATCAAAATGACTTCTCGCGCTCTGGGTGGAGCGCGAGGGCGTGTCAGACTTTTACTGACTAAAACCACACCTGTATCCTTCAATTACCCTTTGCGTTCTAGGACTACGGGTTTCCCTTTCAGAAATTCTCCGCGGTCCTAGCTACCGGGCATTGGCCCTGCTGGGCCCCTACTGTTTGCTGACATCTCTTTGAGGAGCGCGAGGATCACTACGCGCTGTTGACGACTGGGCTCGGTCCGGTTAATTACCGAACAGCCGGACGGCGAGCTACCCAGTGCTCGACGTCCGCAAGCCCGTGTCTACCGTGGCTGGTAGTCGGGGTCGGAATTACGGCGGCTAGGGCGTGAGGGCCTTCGTTCCCTAACGCGTGCAGCCTCCTCCTTCGCTAGCATTACTGCTTCGCAGAAGGAGGCGACCGCCTGCCATTCCTCCTCGCTTCGGACCATAGCCTGAACCAGGGCCCGACGCGAAAGGTCGCTGCCGCCAATTGCCTCCACAACCGCCAATTGCCTCCACAATTGCCTTGCCTTGCCTCGCCAATTGCCTTGGTAGTTTTGATAAATAATTAATGACAACTTTTTGTGCTAGCTTTCAAATATATTGGCAAATGGAATGAGATTTTATATTCAACCGAAATTCCCCCTTTACAGTTTGAATTTCCAATATCTCTTTCTTAGTGCTCGCTTACATCATGAAAGGAAGCCCTGAGCAAAATTTCACATTCCTAGTCCCAGAAGTTTTAGCTGTGCGTTGATATGTCAGTCAGTCTGTTTCTCCTTATATATATAGACTAACTGGTGCTCGCGGCTTCGTCTGCGCAGGATTAGCAATTTGAGTAACATATTTTCTTCTCCAAGGTCCTATCTATTTTTAAACCAAAATTAAAAAAAAAAAAAAAAAAAAAATGCAGACGAAATCGCAGGTACCAGAATTATTTCCCACTTACTTGACACGTATTGTTATATTTTGGACCATTCACACAATATCTTTATAAATTATAGCCTATGTGTTATTCTGATGTATACGCTATATTATTGTAAAGTTCCATTAAAATTCATTCAGTAGTTTTTGCGTGAAAGGGTAACAAACATCCATACATACAAAATTTCGCTTTAGTATTAGTAGGATTTAATAGAGTTCAAAGTACATTACGGAAGTTACGGTTAATAACATATGATTGGGCGATATTATGGTCAAGCTCGGTATGCACTGTGCGGCTAGCCACATTAAGTTCTACCGGACACTATATTCTGCGGAACACTATATACGAGTACAGGGGAAACACAAAGGACTATTCTCATAGAGCCTGTTTAATTTCCATTGCATATATGGACCGTCGCATTATGCGAACTGCAACGGAACATTTTAAATGCATCGTAATCGATTTATTATCATACATTAAGTACAAGCATAATAGTCGCAGCTCGGCTCTTAGAAATCTGTTTTCACGTCAGTTTGTAAAATCAATAGGGAATATGGATGCAATTTTTTTTGGCTAAATTAAATCATTTTATGCTTTAATAAACAAATATGAAAGATTTTTTATAACATCTTCATCAACAATGAAGTTATAAAGCTTCAAAACTCCTAATAAGAAGAGAAGTTCGAAGTGGTTTTTCCATCAAAATTCATCACGCCTATACGGCCGCCGTAAAAAACTTCTATATTGTTTGTTTTTCTATAAATTTTTATATTATTTTTACTGTTAATATTCTATTTTTGTATATTTATTGATTAACTGGTTAGATAGCAAAAATATATTTTTTTCATGCGTATTCCCCATTTTAACGAATAAATGTATATGAAGAATATAACCAGGCGCAACCTATTTTCCTGCCCCAAAACTGGCACTTAAAGTTAGAGCTATGCTGCCACCGACGATGGCGTGAAAATAGCGAAGTAAAGTGACCACTAAAATTTAATAGAACATCAACATGAAGAAGAAAAAGAATCTAAGAATACATAAACCACTTTCGTACAAAAAATTATTTCATCACCACTGCTCTCAAAACGGTGAAGGAAAACATCGTGAGGAAACCGGCATGTCCTAGAACCTAAAATTCGAAAACATGTGACAATCACCAACCCGCACTGGGCCCGCGTAGTGGATTACGGCCCATTCCCTCTCCTAAAAAGGAGGCCTGAGTCCCAACAGTGGGAACATTATAAAGGCCGACAAGCATAGTCGGCTATAATTAGGGAAGAGAAAACTTATTTCTGCAAAAAACGAAAATTGTTGCTTATGATCTTCTTCCTCAAAAGAGTTGGTATGTAATTAGAACTGTCTTAAAATTCAAAGCTACATTTCATCTACGGTGTAAGCACGGTAAAATTCACTCGGTCAAAATGTCAGGCGTTCGCAAATTGCTTAAAAAATCCTTGAGCATTCAGAGCACGATGGGTAGTAGGTACGCCACTTTTTATGCAAAAGGCTACCGCTTGTCCCAACATTAAAGTGGAGGCTTAACATCGCTACAGTAGGTACTTAAGCACAGACAGGTTGTAAACCCATCACAGGCATAATAAGCCCTATCCTCATTATTTTTTTTCCGTTCGAGTGCTTTTCCGTTTCACTGCAAAATTCGGCACAAAATACAACTTATGCAATCATTGTTTAAGACTATTTTAAACACTAAAATGCTCCACGTATTCTTTGAAAACTGTTCAGGAAAATGGTCGTTTTAGATAGAAAACAGAGTATCTAGCTATCTTTTGTAATGAAATTTTATGAATGCGTCAGTGAAAAGAATTCAGAATCCGTAGGAAAGTGTAGAAATGGGACATATCAAGAGTGGACAATGTTAGTCGTTGGAAGTTTCAAAGTTTATCAGAATTGCAGACTGTATTTTTAGTGCCAACTATAGTTTTATATTTTGGACTTAGCATTGATACTGAACTAGATACTTAGTATCATGTCATGTGATGATGTGATGTGTGATGTCATGTGTGTGTGTGTCTTTCTAAAACTTTCTCGTTTTCCCTAAGCTTTATGAGTACATATGACGTTGCTAAGAATAATTTTTATTTATTCATTTAGAATTATATCTATGTACAAACACAACAATTTTATCAATACTAACAGCAGAAGTGTAACACTGTGTCGCAGTTATTAACGCCTGCCACTGTAACGAACGTGTTATTAGTTCTTACTTAGGTATATGAACAAGTAATTGAAAACACTGTAATGAGTAAAGTTAAAAAAAGAAAAATAAATACAAACAACGAACAATGATTGACAGTATTTAAAATAATAAAAAACAATTAAATATATATGTAAGTTTACACATTTATGATACTATTATGGGCAACGTTTTTTTTTAATAATAGAAATAAAATTATAGTCAACTATACGTAGACTACGACAAAACCTTGAGAAGACTCAGTCATTTCTTATAGGCGTGAGATTTTGCAGATATGAAGTGATCTTTTTTTTAGGTGGGAAATTATTCAATGACTTCTCCCGCCCTTGGGCGGTGCGAGAGGGCGTGTCAGACTTTTACTGACTAAAATCCACTCCTGTTCCTTCTTTGCCCCCAGTAGGCTTCGACCCTGCTGGGTCCCTACGGTTTGCTGACATTCCTTTGAGGCGCATGTAGAACAGTACGCACCGTCGAAGACTCGAGTTCTGTCCGGACGATTACCGGACGGCCGGATGGCGGGCTACCCATTGCTCGCCGTCCACAAGCCTACGCCTAAGGTGGCTGTATGGGGATCGCGATACTGGTGGCAGGGGTGTGAGGGTCGTTCCCTCAGGAGTGCGGCCGCCTCCTTCGCTAGTATTACTGCTTCACAGGGAGGCGATCGCCTGCCATTCCTCCTCGCTCCGGACCGTGGCCTGCACCAGGGCCCGGCTAGAGAGGTCGTTGCCGCTGATCGCTCCCACGAGGACACGGCGGCGTTGCTCTGCCCATGTGGGGCACACCTCTACCGTATGCTCCACCATGTCCTCCACTCACCACCACAACCACACCCGAACTTACCATGTCCGGTGAGGACCTGCGTCATGCGGAAGGTGAGGACGCCGTGACGTCTTTCCAGCCACTCCTCTTAACGCCATAATTATGGCGAGGTATGAAGTGATTTGAGTTTGATTTTATTTATCTTATTTTAGAGCATTAAGTTAAAATGAAGAAAATGCTGCGGTACTGTTCGAAAGTGTTACTGTGGTCCTAGAACGCAAAGGTCAACTGAACGAGCACATGTCAGTTTTAATCAGTTAAAACAGACATGTGCTGTCACTGCTTACCATCGGGTGGGATCGCAGTCAAGCACTAGTTTATATCAAATTAAAAAAAAAACTAAAGCTCTCCCTCGCTTCACCTAGAGCAAGAGGTGTTATTTAATGAATACAGAACTCGAAATAGCAGAAAATAGCAAAACTAGCTTCCCGTCTAACCGAAACAGCAGAAAAACCAGTTCTCGTTCTCGAACAAATACCAAACCGACCTCCACAATCTACTAATTGGATAATACAGTACCTCTTGGTATAACTGTTCATTAGACTTTCAGGCTGTCTCGATCCAGTTGGATGTGCAAATGAAATAGCCTTCGATCGATCAATCGGACCTCCAGACGTACGGCGATTCGCCACCGGTACATGGTGGACACCCTTACGCACAAAACATTTCGGGAACACAGTCATTATGCGTACAGCTAAGGAGTGAAATTCCCTGCCAGTGTTTTCTGATCTGATGTGATCTGACAACCTAGGAGTCTTTAAGTGAACCAAGAAAGGATACTTCTAGCGTGGTCCAACGTCGTTCACATTATCGCTTACCATCAGGTGAGACAAGCGTGAGCCTATCAGTGATAATATAATAAACAAATGATATAAAAAAATTAATCCGCCTGTCAATCGAGATTCACAATATCACTTCTAGATTGCTTCTGTTACGTCAAAAACGTACGGTTTATAAAAAGACGCTTAACCTTCAAACGAGATAATAAGTTGACCTAAATATCGACATTACAGCAGATACTGATAAAAATGTATCAAATGGTTACAATCGTCTATTTCTTTTCTATCATAGTACATTCGAGGTCGTTTACATATCTGGTATTTCAGCTAGTGACTCCACTACTGGGATCATGAGATGACATCTGAAAAGGTAACCAGTGATCAACGCAAAGGGCAACTGAAGGAACATAGGTGTAGATTTAGTCAGTAAAAGTCTGATAAGCCCTCTCGCTCCGCTTTAGAGCGCGAGAAGTTATTTGATGATTTTAAACCGCAAAAAAAAGCCACTGAATCCACAATCAATCCAAACTATTAATATGATGAAGCATTACTTATTTTTGAAGTCTTATGAATATGTTATTCATCAAAACGATCAACCAAAACGTGCGTGTACCTGCCTAATTAACACACGTCTGCCATTGTCTTCGGGGAATACGTTTGATATTATATTATGATAATCCACTGTGAATCTACCAAACAAATCTAGAACATACCTAAAACGTTATTCAAACACAACATGCTTACAATATTTCTCGTAATATTTCAAAGCCGCAGCACCGAAGCTGACTCCGACATATGAAGGAGAAATGCAGCCGCTGTCCAAATTCGGATGCTCCCAAATTGTTTTGTGTGACGTTGAAGGGTCACGTATTTAGTCGAGAGTCTTGCCAGACATGTAGCGAGAATTGGAACGAAGATTTTTGTGCCCGCTTTGTGCCCAATTACCTTCTAATGTCAGAGGATTTTAGGCTTGAGACATGGACGTCAACGTGACGCGACGAGATTGAATAAGAGATTGTTGTTGATGAAATTAAGGATGAGTTGCGGAATATAAAAGAAAATGGAAAAGATAATGTAGTTAAATGGAGTTCAGCAGCGAGTCTTAACGACCAATCGCTTAGGCTTTATGCCATCTCCACGCTTGGCAAGCGGATTGCTGATTGCAATATTAATTCTTATAATACAAGCAGACGCTACTGCCAATTCCTCTGATTATTTCAATCTTGAGACACCTAAGAAATGGAGTAATCTGATTCAAAGCCGATTACACGGGCGACCCTAAGTACTTGTTTAAATTTGTATTCCAATCAAGTCCGTCCATCATTTGATTGAAAGTAGTGATCCGGACAATCGATTTATTGAAACAGGATACTTTAGAAACAAAAGGTTTACATAAATGATTGAATTAATGCACTTGATATTGAGGAAATTTTCTTTTTTTCAAGACCTTTTTTACAAGCTTTTATTTAGTTTCACCTGTCCCGATGTTTATTCGTCTGTAATCAAAGCTTGCAAATTAAATTTGATCCACTTCCCGGTTACCGATTGAGCAGAAATTTTGCATGCATGTATAAATCAGATGATCACGCAAAATTATTATGAAAATTGAGCTGATGTGATGATGGAACCGGAAGGTGGATAGGATCTCAGATAACCCTATGGTGTTTGAGATTTTTGGAATGGTCATGATGAGTATTAATTATATAGGTATATACCGCGCTATAAAAGTTTGCTATGAAAACAAGATTTTTATTGAAAACTTCTTTCAGATGGGTTTCTCAATAGTAAAATTGAAGAAGTTTCATACTTTTAAAGTTTTATTATGTCTAAATTAAGTATTAAGGTTCTTTAGGGTGGCAAGATTATTCGAAAGAGTTACCATGGCCCTGGAATACAAAATATAACTGAAGGAACACTGTTGGGTTTTAGTCAGTAAAAGTCTGACAATCACTGTTGCTCCACCCGGAGCGGGAGGAGTCGTTTGATGATTCACTGAAAAAAGGGCGTATGAATTTTCAAAAATTCTTGCATTGTTCTCATTTTTTATTTTGTAAGGAGCTCTTGATTGCATCCGTCTAGATCCAACAGTTAAGGCTGTACATTGTATGTCAGTGATCGAATTTAAGATTTAAATCACACTTCACACTAATATTATAAAGGCGAACGTTTGTATGTATCTGTGTATGTTTGTTAATCTGTCACGCTCAAACGGCTGAATAGATTTGGATGAAATTGGGTGCACAAGTAGACCATATCCTAGAATAGCACATATAATACTTTTTATTTCGGTGTTCCCTTGGGATAATCTTCTATCTTCACGTGGGTGAAACCGCTGGGAAAAGTTAGCAGATCAATAAAATATTTCGGTTTTATTCATTATTTTTTATTGAATTACTGAATGCCCCTGATGAAAAACAGGAAGGGAACATTACATTTCATTTTGTTTTCTAATAATCTTGTCTTTCAGAATGATTTCGCAAACATGCGGCCGACGGCAACTCAACAAAAATTGACAAGCGGAGAAAACTCGGAAAAGGAAACAGATACGATGGAAATTAATATTTCGAGAAATAATAAGGAAATGAGTTCGCTGAATTATTTCATTTAACTTGCTTTATTGTCCTTGAATTGACGAATCTGCGTTTTTATTTTAATTGGGAAGTATTTTACTGTGTAAACATGTTTATAAGCATGTTTTAATTGACAGGCAAAAACAGCATCCTACAATAAAATCTCTTCTCTTCACTTAAATTAATTATAGCAAATTTATTCGGCAAAACTAATCTACACTATTTTGTATAACTTCTAATTTTGTATGCCTATACCCTGCTAAACTAGCATTACTTGAATTAATCCATATTAGCTAAGTAAAAATGCTAAATCTTATATGGTAGAAAAGGGTTAAAAATAAGTCACACGCTATGAAAGCACCGGCGACGTTGCGTGCTGAGAGCCGCGGTTAGTGGTCGCAATACGCATTAAAACTAATTTTTATACGTATTTCGTGTGACTTTGTAAACTTTTCTAGCAATAATGATGACGACAGCCAATTATTTTCTAAATTTTATCCAAAATATTTAAAATAAACAGTACTAAATTTCTACTATTTTATAAAAGTTTTTTTATAAGAATGTGCTAAAATAATTACCCAAATAAATGCACGAGAATTAACCGTCAAATGTTGCGTAAACTTTTTAAAACTTTTCACACAAGTCACAAGTACATTGCACCATTTAAAAAAAAGAACTAGTTTGTAGTGTTTACATTGCGGGCGAGAGCGCGAGGCCACGGGGTTGACGCGGCGTCCCCGGGTTCCGTCGGCGAACTGGAGAGCCTGTAAGGCCGGCTGGCGATGTGCCGCGGTGAACATGCGCACTCACTGCTCTTTCAAACCATTGTGGAAGACCCCTGCAAACGCTCCTCTCCGCATTACTAGAAGGTAAACCTTTTTGGGATAGTGTGCAGATGGTTTTATTGTTTCCCGCTGTATCGTGAGATCTTGTTCAGTGTTGCGTTCACGCGACTGATTCTATTCTACTTAATACGTTCGTTTTAAGTGTTATTAAAAAGTAGAAACGAAAAGAGTTTCAATGCACATACTTTTAATTTTAAGATATTGAAAGTTTAACAAATAGAAAAATGTTTATTTTTAACTGGAATATATTCAAAAAATACTAACAAAAACTACTAAGTAAGTACCTATTGAAAATATACATTACATTTCTTTTCATAAGACAGACTTATAATGTCTATGCAGACATATCATTCATTTCTTGCGATAAGTTGTTTATTTGCGCCGGAGACGTCTTTGATATCACAAATATCAACAACTTTATATTTGACATTTCTGATAACATTCTGATTATAGTACGATACGAAAAATATAAATATGTTTTTTTTTGTTTTTAGGTATCTAAATCTTAATCATCTGGAATTCAGTGGATCAATCAAATGGATTCTAGATTAAGCAATTTTTAAGTGTGATGTTGTTACAGTTTTTGTACTTTTAATCTAGTCGTTACTGTTCCACTTCTCCTGCAGGATCGTTTGAAACAGTCACCGAGCCCTAAAACGTAAAGGGCAACTTATGGACACATGCAGATTTTACTCAGTAAAAGTTTGATACGTCCTCTCGTCCCTTGAGCGATTAGAGAAGTCATTAATGATTTCCCACCTCAAAAAAAGTACGCACTTCCCTCGTGGCGTCTCACACCAGTCGTCCGGTATACATCCAAGTCGTTTCGCCACTTCTTGCTGTAATGGTCCTGACGGTGCCTGCTATTTTTCGGAACCCTCTCGGGGAGACTCTTGACCGGCGGCCAAAGAAGTATGTCATTTTACTACATACAAAATATGTGTCTGTGTGCACTTCTTTATTACTTAATCTTATAGAAACTTATTCAAAGTAGCGCATCGCCGGCATGAGGTGCAATTATATTTTTTTTTTCGGTGGGAAAATCATCTTATGACATCATCGCTCTTGGGCGGAGCGGGAGATAGTGTCAGACTTTTACTGACTAATAACCCACTCCTGTTCCTTCGTTGCCTTTCGTACCAGGGCCGAGTCTTCCTTTCAGAATCAGACCCTTGGCCCTAGTAGGCTTCGACCCTGCTGGGCCTCCACAGTTGCTGACATCTCCTTGAGGCGCGCATGGAACAGTCGCCGCCGTCGACGACTTGGGCTTGGTCCGGACGGTTACCAGACGGTCGGACGGCGGGCTACCCATTGCTCGCTGTCCGCAAGCCCGCGCCTACGGTGGCCGGTAATCGGGATTGGAATCCCGGCGGCGGTTGGGCGTGAGGACCGTTGCCTCACGCGATCGGCCGCCTCTTTTGCTAGCATTACTGCTTCGCAGAAGGAGGCAACCGCCTGCCACTCCTCCTCGCTCCGGACCATGGCCTGTACCAAGGCCCGGCGTGAGAGATCGCCGCCGCCGATCGCCCCCACGAGGATACGGCGTTACTCTGCCCGAGCGGGGCACACCTCCACCGTATGCTCCACCGTGTCCTCCGGGCGGTCCACACAATGAATCCGGTGCAGGAACCTCCCGAACTTACCATGTCCGGTGAGGACTTGCGTCATGCGGATGGTAAGCCGTGTTGCCTTTCCGGCCACTCTTCAATGAGGGGACTGACCGCCATGATTATGGCGTGCCCAAACGTCCGCATGAGGTGTAATTAAGAATGCGGTTGAAGACAGCATATGCTGAGCGGTTCACACTGAAGAAGGTCACATAACTCCAAGTTATGTGGTGGTGTAGCAGGGAAGGAACTTCTCTTTTTCAAACAGAAGATGGAAACATTAAATAAATCGATAACTTTGATTTAGAAACATATTGCTAAGTTAGCAAGTTGACCGGGTCTTTAAAATAGAGAGCACCGATATACACCCTAATAAATAATAATATCTAGAAATCTTCTTTATTATAATTAAAAATACTTGCTCCACATTTTAAAGGTCGAGTTCTTGATAAAAGATAATCGTATTCATTAATTATGTTTAATATATGTGACACTATTACTCGTATATCGAAAAATAAGTGTGTTATTCTGTTTTTAAGCAATTAGGTCAATTGTGAACTTTGATTCAATAACATCCTATTATTAAACACAAAAATTACGTATTCCCAAGCGAAAAACCGTGTTTTAAGACACTTTTCAGATAATTTTCTGTCAGTCATGAAAAAAAAAATCCGGTATTATTTATTTACGCGATTACTGCTCAAAAAGAGCATTCCTTTTTTTTCAGAACAGAAATCATTAAATAACTTCTCCCGCTCTGTGTGGAACTAGGAGGCTGTCAGACTTTTACTGACTAAAACTCGCCTGTGTTCCTTTAGTAGCCTTCTGCGTTTCAGGACTATAGTAGCTCTTTCGAACATTTCCGCTGCCCTAGTAGTTAGACATCGGCCCAACTGGGTTCCTTCACTTTTGCTGACACCTCTTGACGCGCACATGAAACACAATAAATACCTACACTATCTCGCCAGCATGCAGACGCTACCCATTGCTCTTCGTGCTTAGCATAGCTTAGCTTAGTCGGCCTTATAATGTTCCCACTGTTGGGACTCAGGCCTCCTCTCTACGAGAGGGAATGGGCCGTAATCCACCACGCGGGCCCAGTGCGGGTTGGTGGATGTCACGTCTTTGAATTTTTGGTTCTAGGACACGCTGGTTTCCTCACGATGTTTTTCTTCACCGTTTTGAGAGCAGTGGTGATGAAATAAATTACACAAAGTAATGCGCCTGGCTGGGTTTGAACCCGCAACCTACAACTCATAAGTCGGGGCCGTTACCACTCGGCTACCACTGCTCACTCGGCCACCACACGGCCGCCCGGCACGGCCGGCTCGTTGTGCGCAAGCCCATAATTACGGTGGCCGGGAATTGCCTTGCGACTCTTGACGCCCAGGGCATCTCCAACGGGGGTGCGACCGCACGTCTTAGGTGTGTGTGTAAAAAAGCATATTTAAAAATATTATTGCTCGGATTCACAAAGTATGTGCTCAAACACAGGTGCACTATGCAGGTGTAGTAAGTAGATAATAATACGCCGAAGAGCTGCAGATATATTCGAAAAAGTTTGCATGGTTCTGGAACGAAAAGGGCAAGTGAAGAAACACATGTGGGTTTTAGTCAGTAGAAATCTGACATTCCCACTCACTCCACCTAGAACGGGAGAAGTTATTTGATGATTTCCAAAACCTCAAAAAAAAAATGGTATTACCGGTAATATACCGTAAACTTCCAAACTCCAGGCTATTAAGGCTATTAAGTTTGTTATGGGAAAATGCCCACTCTGCCTAACCTGGGAATTAGACTCAGGATGCCCCGACTCAGCTTTTCTGATCCCTCCCTTACGACCATCGTTCGTTGCGGTTAATTAATTAAATCCAAAACTACCCTTTAAATGAGATGGAGAGGGTGTTCAAAGTATGGGAAAGTATTAAATCTGCGCAAACAAAGTCACGGCCAAAATGCAAACCAATATGTAGAAACTTTTCTTCTATCTCATAATTCAAGAATTAGGTACATTTCTTTAGTGGGAGCGACTGAAATATTTTCTCCAGTACATTCTACAGGTGAATAAATATCCAGGTGATTTATTGAAGAAAGAATTTATTACGCTATGTTATTTGGATTAATGTGTGCTTACACTGCTCACGAGTATAACTGACGATGATTATAGTCAATTTTAATTATCAAATAGTCATAGAAAATAGGTTACCTATATAATTATTATTCGACAGTGTATGACTTATCGCCGCCTTAGTGCTTGAGTGACCAATCGACCAGTGAGCAAATACAGAAGACCTTTTTTTTAAGAAACTTATGGTTATTATCCTTCTGATTCATTGAAATCTTTCACACAATAGAAAAATGTAGTATTTCTTTATACATATCTGAATAGTAATTAAAAAAATAAACTCTGTAGAAATTAGTTATTATACTTTGAAATAAAAAAAGTCAATATTACTAAAATTGGTTAGTTAGCCATTCAAGCACTAGAGCAACGTTATGTTAATAGTAGCTTATGCCAGCCGCTTATATGGGCTTGGAGGCGACGAAAAATGGGTAGCTCTCCATCCGGCCGTTCGGTACGACCAAGCCCGAGTTTTCGACGGAGCGTAGTCTTCTACGCGCGCCTTAAGGCGTGTAGTCTCTTGAACATCTGCCCCCCCTAGCCAAGTTACAATCGTATCGTTCGCGCCGAACGACTCGAGTAGGCCACGCCTCCGATTCCTTTGTTCTGACGTCATCTCAACGCTCAGTCACGTGGTCAGAACAAAGGAATCGGAGGCGTGGCCTACTCGAGTCGTTCGGCGCGAACGATACGATTGTAACTTGGCTAGGGGGGCTGGTCAGAGTTAAATGCACACATACTCGTACTGCCGCCTGCGCCCGCATAGAGTATGTGTGCATTTAACTCCGGCCAGATGTTCAAGGGACTGGGCCCGCTGACCTTTAAACCCATTTTCTTTGCGAAATATTGATCTAAATATGTACATTCTGAAGAGCACTTAACCAGCATTTTTTTTTTGTGTAATTATATTTCTAAAAATCAAAGCCGTTTGAAAGGAGTAGGGAAAACAAGCGAAAAAAATCATATTTTTTTTTTATTGGCAAAGCTATACGAAAAAATCACATGTTGATAATGTTATAAATGAATCTTTAATCACTACATAGTATAAAATAAAGTCGCTTTTCGTGTCTGTCTGTCCCTATGTATGCTTAGATCTTTAGAAATACGCAACGGATTTTGATGAGGTTTTTTTTAATAGATAGAGTGATTCAAGAGGAAGGTTTATGTGTATGATACATGCACAATATAATAGAGGAACACTGATGATTTTAGAGGTTTCTAATGTGATGTCGTAAATAAACACATTTTTTTTGAGCTTACATTGCAAACGCTGGCTGAACTCCACGAGATATATCAAAATAGTGTACTACAGTATTATTCACCTTAAAAAGGTCTACAAAAAAGTCCGCGATTGTATATGTCCATCTCTTAGGGATAACCCACAATAACCATTTTTTATCTTTTACTTTTTACGAGAAATAATGGCTTATTTACTAAACGATTTTAAGCAATACAGCGTTAATCTTTATCCACTTAAGTATCTTAAATAAATTGTGCATTTAATATAGATCAATATAGCCCTTTACAGCGTGTAATTTAAATGAATATTATCGAAGATATTACAGATTTAAAATGCAGGGACATAGCGGTTGCGGTAAATAACTTGATTCTACGTTTGTTACCTCAGAACTCGCGTCGTTTATGGACCGACTTGCAAATTTTTTTTTTCCATAATAGGATATGCTTCCAGATTGGTCCTATTTTTTTCAAAATCCAGTTCTGATGATGAGATCCATAAGGAATCGAGGGAACTCCTCAAATATTCTAGGCAACTATATAATGATTTTAGTATTTTCATCGAGAACTTAAAAGCATTTACAGTCAAAAAGTAACATTTGATGAAGTGGAACTGATGAAAAAGACCAGAAATGGCCAATGAAACTTCACCCCTACATAGATATCACAATGAAGATAAATAAATGGTTCTGAAAAGTTACGAGTATGTTGAAAATGGTAGCATCAAAGTGATCTGATGATGATGATGGAGCTGGAAGATAGGCACTGGAGCTCCGTAATTAATTAATGTAACCTAGCCGTGTTTGGGCTTATTAGAATTGTCATCAGATGCACTTTGGCTATAAGGTACTATCGAACTGACCTGATGATGGAGCTGGGAGGTGGATAGCTTCATAATAAAATAATGTATCTTAACAGTGTTTGGCTTAAATCGAATTGTCATGAGAAATAGGTACTCTGGCTATAAATGTATCACAACTAAAAAGTGTGAAATAAAAATTTTTTTACAAAAAAAAATAACCAACTTCACCACAAAAAAAAAAAACACTAAAACGATCTTTAATTTCAGAAGTCAGTGTTAAATAACATGCAGACAATATCAGAAACACTGACTTCCAAAATTAAAGTTATATTGATCGTTTTAGTGTTTTGTTTTTAGGGTTCCGTACCTAAAAAGGAAAAAACGGAACCCTTATAGGATCACTTTGTTGTTAGTCGGTCTGTCTGTGGGTATGTCTGGTCAAGACCCTTTATCTCGGAAACGCGTAGAGGTATCGAGTTGAAATTAAAACCATATACTCAAGTCTGCGGTCCCTTGAAGCTGTGAAAAAATCAAACTTCTAAGCTAACAAAAAAAGATACAGACGTTTATGTCGCAAAAAACGTATATTTCGACACTCTCAAGGGAATCAAAATTCATAGGGTACTTCCCGTTGACCTAGAATCCTGAAATTTGCCATGAAGCAAGGTCTAATAGCACAAGTATAGGAAAAAAAAATTGAAAACTGTAAATTTGTAGTAACGTCTTTTGCGATTCGGAAAAATCTTCGTAACTCAATTTTGGAATTGAACTGTTTTCATAGGTAGGTTAGGTTAGGTAACCTAAGTTTTTACGGAACCCCCAGTGCGTGAGTCCGACTCGCACTTGCCCGCTTTTTATAGTGAAGTCGGTTATTTATTTTTTTTGTAAAAAGTTTTTTTCCTACAGAATTTCTTAATTCTTTGAACCCTCCTCATAAAATGGCGTTGAAAATAGGTTGTCCTGTTATTTTTTTTAAAAAACCTGAATCCATCTAAACTATGCAATGGCACTCTTTTAAAAACTGTCATAATAGAGTGCACAATACTCACTGGATGTGGTACCGGAGAAGATGTGTGTCCATGGAGTTTCTTGCACATTCTTCTCCATAGAGATCTACGCTTTGGAATGTTTTTTTTAGGTGGGAAAATCGTCTAATGACAAATCGCGCTCTTGGGCGGAGCGGGAGATAGTTTCAAACTTTTACTGACTAAAAACTAAAACTAACTACTAAACCACTCCTGTTCCTTCTTTGCCTTCGTCCCAGGGCCCCAGGTTTCACTTTCACACTACCCGTGGCCCCAGTAGGCTTTGACCCTGTTGGGCCCCTACGATTTGCTGACATCTCCCTGAGGCGCGCGTGGAACTCTAAGCGCCGTCAATGACTTGGGCTCTTTCCGGATGGTTACCGGACGGTCGCCGTCCGGAAGCCCGCGCCTACGGTGGCCGGAAATCGGGATCGGAATCCCGACGGCGGTTGGGGCGTGAGGACCGTTGCCTCACGCAATCGGCCGCCTCCTTTGCCAGCATTACTGCTTCGCAGAAGGAGGCGACCGCCTGCCACTCCTCCTCGCTCCGGACCATGGTCTGTACCAAGACCCGGCGCAAGGGGTCACCACCGCCGATCGCCCCCATGAGGACACGGCGTTGCTCTGCCCAAGCTGGGCACACCTCCACCGTGTGCTCCATCGTGTCCTCCGGGCAGTCCACACAGTGGCAAGTAAAGATATCTTTTGCAATGAACAATAATAAATCGCAGGGTCAAACTTTCAACGTTTCAACGTTAGTGATCGTTGAGTGTTTTTCACATGGCCAATGATATGTCGCTCTTTCAAGAGTAACCTTAAAAGAAAACCAGTTTGTATTATCTAATGACAAAAAAAAGCTGTGAACGTTGTATATAAAGACATTCTGTAGTATGATTAGTACTGACGACCCGCCCCGGCTTCGCACGGGTGCAATGCTGATCAAAACCGCATCAAAACCCGTTGCGTAGTTTTAAAGATCTTCTTCTTCTCAGTCGGTACACTCTTACCAGAGCGGTCGTGGTCATCACTGTGAATCACGATGAGTGATCATATTGGTAACACGGCGCTATTCATCGCGGACAGCAAGTTTTCCGAGTACATTCATAAACCGAGCACTTAGTTGCGGCCTTGATCTGGTCTGTCCATCTCATTAGTGATCTAACACGTGGCCTGGTGCCCTCAACTTTGCCCTGCACTACGAGACGCTCTATGGAGTCATTACCACCACGAGATACATGGCCGAAGAAGTTCAAAATGCGCGACTGCACTGTGGATGATAGGCGCTGTCTGATCTAAGCGTACATAGGGACAAACAGCGGGAAGCAACTTTGTTTTATACTATGAAGTGATCAGCATTGCACCCGTGCGAAGCCGGGGCGGGTCGCTAGTTAATAATAAAATTCAAAATTAATAAATAATGATATTAAATAAATAAATTTAGTTAAAAAATAAATTTACTATTTATTTGTAGGAATTTTAACATGTTAATTAAAGAAATAATGAATGCTAATTTGTTTTATGTGAATGTTAAAATGATTGAATTTATAAGTTATTTGATTAATCAAATTATTAAAAATGTTAATGTAAATGAGAGTTATATAATATTATGGGAATAATAATACACAGCCTGACTTCACCCGTTGCAGGGGATAGGCCTCAATTTTCTCGTATCCCTCCCGACACGCC
The DNA here is from genome assembly GCA_905147345.3 of Mythimna impura. Lineage (NCBI taxonomy): Eukaryota > Metazoa > Arthropoda > Insecta > Lepidoptera > Noctuidae > Mythimna > Mythimna impura. The sequence continues at coordinate 16,681,220 of LR990356.1, read as the reverse complement.
TGGGTTAACCTCACCCAGGTTCTATAAATTATGTCAACATTGAATGCCGAATGACCAACACTTCTTCCCATCCTTAGATACCACTCAATCAACAACCGTTTCGTCCATCTGTAAACACTGCAAATGAAAATATTTATTCACACTAATATTGTAAAAGCGAAAGTTTGTATGTATGCGTGTGTATGTTTGTTACTCCTTCACGCTCAAACAGTAGATCAGATTAGGATGAGCGTGTGCACATCCTAATTCGTTCCATAATATGGCCTAATCTTGTGGTTAGACCATGTTCTGGAATATCACGTAGGATACTTTTTATCCCGGGAGTGTGTTCTTTGGGGATAATTTCTCACTATCACGCGGGCGAAGCGGCTATCATTTTTTTAATTTTTGATTTATGAAATCATCCATCGACATCTCCCGCTATAGGGTGGAGCGAGATGTCAGACTTAACACACAACACCCGTGTCCTTCTGTTGCCCTTTGCGTTCCAGTTCAGAGTTCGCTACCAGAAATTTCCCCTGGCTCTAGCGGGCTTCGACTCATATCTAGCTACTGGTCTTTCTGACATCTCTTTAAGGCCCTAGATTCCGAGCAGTGCCATAAAACAGTGATTTTCTGACGTCTGTAACGGCTGGGTCAACAAGTTCGAAAAAAATATATAATTACTAGCGACCCGCCCCGGCTTCGCACGGGTGCAATGCTGATCACTTCATAGTATAAAACAAAGTTGCTTCCCGCTGTTTGTCCCTATGTACGCTTAGATCAGACAGCGCCTATCATCCACAGTGCAGTCGCGCATTTTGAACTTCTTCGGCCATGTATCTCGTGGTGGTAATGACTCCATAGAGCGTCTCGTAGTGCAGGGCAAAGTTGAGGGCACCAGGCCACGTGTTAGATCACTAATGAGATGGACAGACCAGATCAAGGCCGCAACTAAGTGCTCGGTTTATGAATGTACTCGGAAAACTTGCTGTCCGCGATGAATAGCGCCGTGTTACCAATATGATCACTCATCGTGATTCACAGTGATGACCACGACCGCTCTGGTAAGAGTGTACCGACTGAGAAGAAGAAGATCTTTAAAACTACGCAACGGGTTTTGATGCGGTTTTGATCAGCATTGCACCCGTGCGAAGCCGGGGCGGGTCGTCAGTACTAATCATACTACAGAATGTCTTTATATACAACGTTCACAGCTTTTTTTTGTCATTAGATAATACAAACTGGTTTTCTTTTAAGGTTACTCTTGAAAGAGCGACATATCATTGGCCATGTGAAAAACACTCAACGATCACTAACGTTGAAACGTTGAAAGTTTGACCCTGCGATTTATTATTGTTCATTGCAAAAGATATCTTTACTTGCCACTGTGTGGACTGCCCGGAGGACACGATGGAGCACACGGTGGAGGTGTGCCCAGCTTGGGCAGAGCAACGCCGTGTCCTCATGGGGGCGATCGGCGGTGGTGACCCCTTGCGCCGGGTCTTGGTACAGACCATGGTCCGGAGCGAGGAGGAGTGGCAGGCGGTCGCCTCCTTCTGCGAAGCAGTAATGCTGGCAAAGGAGGCGGCCGATTGCGTGAGGCAACGGTCCTCACGCCCCAACCGCCGTCGGGATTCCGATCCCGATTTCCGGCCACCGTAGGCGCGGGCTTCCGGACGGCGACCGTCCGGTAACCATCCGGAAAGAGCCCAAGTCATTGACGGCGCTTAGAGTTCCACGCGCGCCTCAGGGAGATGTCAGCAAATCGTAGGGGCCCAACAGGGTCAAAGCCTACTGGGGCCACGGGTAGTGTGAAAGTGAAACCTGGGGCCCTGGGACGAAGGCAAAGAAGGAACAGGAGTGGTTTAGTAGTTAGTTTTAGTTTTTAGTCAGTAAAAGTTTGAAACTATCTCCCGCTCCGCCCAAGAGCGCGATTTGTCATTAGACGATTTTCCCACCTAAAAAAAACATTCCAAAGCGTAGATCTCTATGGAGAAGAATGTGCAAGAAACTCCATGGACACACATCTTCTCCGGTACCACATCCAGTGAGTATTGTGCACTCTATTATGACAGTTTTTAAAAGAGTGCCATTGCATAGTTTAGATGGATTCAGGTTTTTTAAAAAAATAACAGGACAACCTATTTTCAACGCCATTTTATGAGGAGGGTTCAAAGAATTAAGAAATTCTGTAGGAAAAAAACTTTTTACAAAAAAAATAAATAACCGACTTCACTATAAAAAGCGGGCAAGTGCGAGTCGGACTCACGCACTGGGGGTTCCGTAAAAACTTAGGTTACCTAACCTAACCTACCTATGAAAACAGTTCAATTCCAAAATTGAGTTACGAAGATTTTTCCGAATCGCAAAAGACGTTACTACAAATTTACAGTTTTCAATTTTTTTTTCCTATACTTGTGCTATTAGACCTTGCTTCATGGCAAATTTCAGGATTCTAGGTCAACGGGAAGTACCCTATGAATTTTGATTCCCTTGAGAGTGTCGAAATATACGTTTTTTGCGACATAAACGTCTGTATCTTTTTTTGTTAGCTTAGAAGTTTGATTTTTTCACAGCTTCAAGGGACCGCAGACTTGAGTATATGGTTTTAATTTCAACTCGATACCTCTACGCGTTTCCGAGATAAAGGGTCTTGACCAGACATACCCACAGACAGACCGACTAACAACAAAGTGATCCTATAAGGGTTCCGTTTTTTCCTTTTTAGGTACGGAACCCTAAAAACAAAACACTAAAACGATCAATATAACTTTAATTTTGGAAGTCAGTGTTTCTGATATTGTCTGCATGTTATTTAACACTGACTTCTGAAATTAAAGATCGTTTTAGTGTTTTTTTTTTTTGTGGTGAAGTTGGTTATTTTTTTTTGTAAAAAAATTTTTATTTCACACTTTTTAGTTGTGATACATTTATAGCCAGAGTACCTATTTCTCATGACAATTCGATTTAAGCCAAACACTGTTAAGATACATTATTTTATTATGAAGCTATCCACCTCCCAGCTCCATCATCAGGTCAGTTCGATAGTACCTTATAGCCAAAGTGCATCTGATGACAATTCTAATAAGCCCAAACACGGCTAGGTTACATTAATTAATTACGGAGCTCCAGTGCCTATCTTCCAGCTCCATCATCATCATCAGATCACTTTGATGCTACCATTTTCAACATACTCGTAACTTTTCAGAACCATTTATTTATCTTCATTGTGATATCTATGTAGGGGTGAAGTTTCATTGGCCATTTCTGGTCTTTTTCATCAGTTCCACTTCATCAAATGTTACTTTTTGACTGTAAATGCTTTTAAGTTCTCGATGAAAATACTAAAATCATTATATAGTTGCCTAGAATATTTGAGGAGTTCCCTCGATTCCTTATGGATCTCATCATCAGAACTGGATTTTGAAAAAAATAGGACCAATCTGGAAGCATATCCTATTATGGAAAAAAAAAATTTGCAAGTCGGTCCATAAACGACGCGAGTTCTGAGGTAACAAACGTAGAATCAAGTTATTTACCGCAACCGCTATGTCCCTGCATTTTAAATCTGTAATATCTTCGATAATATTCATTTAAATTACACGCTGTAAAGGGCTATATTGATCTATATTAAATGCACAATTTATTTAAGATACTTAAGTGGATAAAGATTAACGCTGTATTGCTTAAAATCGTTTAGTAAATAAGCCATTATTTCTCGTAAAAAGTAAAAGATAAAAAATGGTTATTGTGGGTTATCCCTAAGAGATGGACATATACAATCGCGGACTTTTTTGTAGACCTTTTTAAGGTGAATAATACTGTAGTACACTATTTTGATATATCTCGTGGAGTTCAGCCAGCGTTTGCAATGTAAGCTCAAAAAAAATGTGTTTATTTACGACATCACATTAGAAACCTCTAAAATCATCAGTGTTCCTCTATTATATTGTGCATGTATCATACACATAAACCTTCCTCTTGAATCACTCTATCTATTAAAAAAAACCTCATCAAAATCCGTTGCGTATTTCTAAAGATCTAAGCATACATAGGGACAGACAGACACGAAAAGCGACTTTATTTTATACTATGTAGTGATCAAGGACCTCGCAACAAGTAAAGGCCTTCTCCATTTTTTTACAATTGTCCCTATCCTTTGCCTTTTATATCCACTTATTTTCAGACACTTTATTTATCGTCTATCCATCTCTCTTTTGGTCTTCCCTTCTTCCGTTTATTGGGTTATCCCGGCCAAGTAGTTATTCTTTAAGCCTATTTATCTTTGTTTATACGAGCATTGTGACCAGACTACTTCCATTTCAGTTTCATGCTATGTTCTAGAGCGTCTAATACTTTCGTTGTTTTCCTTGTATCTGAATTTCTTATCCTGTCGCTTCAGCAAACGTAGGTGACCTTGAGCGTCGGGAGTTGCATGGTGATTTCCAACCATCGGTAAGCGCGGGCTTGTGGATGGTGAGTAGTGAGTAGCTCGCCATCCAATAAGGATCCGATTTGTGGAAAGCCCGAGTCGTTTATCACGTTAAGAGATAAATAAATGTCAACGTAAATGACAGGACCCAGTAGAGCCGAAGCCGCCAGCGGTTTTTTTTTTGGGTGGGAAAATCATCTACTTAATGACATCCCTCGCTCCTGGGTGGAGCAAGAGGGCGTGTTGTTAGACTTTTACTGACTAGAAACCCACTCCTGTTACTTCTTTACCATTGTTTCAAGGCCCCGGGGCTCTTTCGCATCACCCATGGCCCCAGTAGGCTTCGACCCTGCTGGGCCCCTAAGGTTCGCTGACATTTCCTTCTCCATCTCCGAGGCGCGTGTGGAACAGTACGCGCCGTCGACGACTTTGGCTCAGTCCGGACGGTTACCGGACGGTTGGACGGCGAGCTACCCATTGTTTGCCGTCCGCAAGCCCGCGCCTAAGGTGGCCGGAAATCGGGATCGGAATCCCGGCGGCTGGGGCGCGAGGGCCATTACCTCGCGCGTGCGGCCGCCTCCTTTGCTAGCATTTTTATTTATTTATTTATATTAAGGTACTCCAACGACTTATTCACTAATTACATAGGTATTATAAAAAAATAGCTTACATAAAAATATATCTGTTATTATGGTGAACTTGTCACTTAAAGAAGTACACAGCTTACACATAAGTAAAAATTTCATACAATTAGTGATAGTGCTTTTAAAATAAACTAATTACTTATCATTTTGTGTTACAAATTGAAATAAAAATTAAATTGACATTTGTAATAAAAAAAATAAAAATACTCCATATGGAATTAAAATAAATAATTAATAATACTCGGTTTAATTAAGGCGAGATTAAAATACGGGAAACGATTGCAATAAACGTGATCAAAATGTTATATTACTATTAAGGGTCATAAGATTCTTACGGAACTGGTAAAAACTGTCGGCAAAGATGTCAATATTGCTGCTATGGCCTTGACGAATGACCAGAAGAGTTTTGGGTTTTTCTTTATGTTTTCTTCAGTGTTGCTTATATATGATTTGTAACAATTTTTAATCATAATTCTTGCGCGCCCTTCTAACAGCTTGTATTCATAATTATCTCTAGGATTTTTGTATTTCTTATAACGAATTCTATTTTTTTCCTTTTCGTTCAGAAGTTTAATTAACGGTTTAGAAAACCACCTCGGATATTTATTAATGGGTAATTTAGACAGAGGTACATGTGGGATAATTAAAGTATTGATTTGTTCGTACATCACGTTAACCATTTCATCCACATCAGTCATTTCAGAAAATATGTTAGACCAATCAATTACTCTAAGTTTCTCCTTGATCGACGTATAATCAGCGCGTTTGAAGCTATACCTCGAAGTTCTTTTGGTTTTTAACGGTGCTGGTGAACTATGAGTGACAATAATTTCAAGGGGAGGGTGATGTAAATCTACTTTTGACATCGGGTTATTGCATTCGTTAACATTTACAAGTAAGTTAGATAGAATGAGATCCAAGGTTTTATTATAACAATTTTTCACAGTATTAGCCTGCAAGATATTGTTTTCAGACATGAAATCAACAAGAGAGTAGCCTAACCCATTGGTGTAATTGGTAGGAATTGTACATGGGGGGTTAAAAGTATTGTCTATGTTCCAACTTATGAAGCTGAGATTGAAGTCTCCGGCAAAAATTGTATCCTCACTCGCAGATTCCATCAATGTAGATACTTTGTCCAGGAAAGAGTCAAGCGTGACTTGTTGTACTGGTGGGGGTAGGTAGACAGAGCAAATGTTCAGAATACGATTGCTCTTTCCCTTAGTCATTTTAAGCATGACCCACAGATCCTCGATGTCAGATTCCCATTTTGGCATGCGTACGGAGTCAATGAGCCTAGACACTGCAATTAGAACACCTCCGCCCCTCTTGGTTCCCATAGCAGTTGATGATCTATCTCTGCGATAGACACGATACCTAGAATCGAAAATTTCACCATCCTTTATACCATCGTCCAGCCACGTTTCGGTTGCAATTATAACATCATAGACACCCAATTGTGCCGCCAACATAACATTCTTAAGTTTCGTTTTTATTCCTCTGAAGTTTTGATAATAAATGGTGAATGTTTAGATAATTGCATGGTATTACTGCACAAGCAATTTAAAATTATAACAGTGCAATGGCTTCCAGACTTTTAATATGTTTTGCTTGGTGACCGTCGGTTTTTCTCACGAGGACTTTGCCATCGCGCACCCAAACGTATAAATAACCCTTTTCACGTGCAGCTTTTCTAGTTTCCGCGTGTATTCTTTTATTCAACGGTGACAGGTGTTCCGATACAAATATAGGCCTGATAGCTCCACCGTAACCCAGATGTTGAGTACTGAGTTTTTCTTTAGACTGGGTTGTGTTAAATTTTAAAACAGATGTCAGGACTGAATCTCTTATTAATGAGCTTCGCAATTTGACAACGACTGCTCTAGGGTTTTTGTTTTCCTGGTCTAATTTCCTCACGCGTACAACGGACAGAATGTCGTCTTCCTTGATCGTAGTAGATACAACACTGCCCAGCTGAACCACTGTCTTCACCAAGTTTTCAGCTTTATTTTCTGGTAAGCCATTGATCTCCAGGTTTTGTTGGCGTGAATATTGTTCAATGAGATTTACTCGCATTGCCAAATCAGAAACCGTGGTCTTAAGATATTCATTTTCTTTATGTAGGCCTTTGTTTTCATTCCTACTGCTTCGCAGAAGGAGGCGACCGCCTGCCATTCCTCCTCGCTCCAGACCATGACCTGTACCATGGCCCGGCGCGAGAGATCGCTGCCGCTGATCGCCCCCACGAGGACACGGCGGTGCTCTGCCCAGGCGGGGCACACCTCTACTGAATGCTCCACCGTGTCCTCCGGGCGGTCCATTCAATGGTGGCACCCGGGCGTCTCTTCCGCACGAATCCGGTGCAGGAACCTCCCGAACTGACCATGTCCGGTGAGGACCTGCGTCATGCGAAAGGTAAGGACGCCATGTTGTCTTTCCAGCCACTCCTCAAAGAGGGGACTTACTGCCATAATTATGGCGTGCCCAGCACTGGATTGCGACAGTCGCTGTCGCCATTCCACCATGAGATCCCACCGGAACTCTGTCCGCCATGCCACGACTTGGCGCGGCAGTGGAGTTTCGCCCCGGCGTTGCATCTCCACGTGCAGATCGTGCATGCGTGCAAGGACTGTTGCCTCTAAATCCCAAGGTGGTAGGCCAGCAAGGACGCTCGCCGCTTCGCGAGAAACCGTGCGGTGACCCCGTACCATCTGGATAGCCATGACCATCTCTCTGGCTTGCATTCAGCTTGGCCGCCGCCGGTCGCTTTCATAGCGACGGCGCACATACTGGCTCTCCATAAAGGTCCATGGACAGAACGATTCCTGCATAGAGCATAACTGCCAGGGCTGCGGGATTGATCGAAAGAGTTAATGCGGCCCTTGAACGCAATGAGCAACTGAAAGAACACAGTTGAGTTTTATTCAGTAAAAGTCTGACAGTCCTTTTTGCTTTACCTACAGCGGACGGAGTTACTTGATAATTTAACGTCCTGAAAAAAAATCTCTTAAAAAATATTTATAAAATAAAAAATATTGATGACTGAAAATGATTTTGTCAAAATCAATGTTGTGTACAATCTATACATATAATAAAACAGTAAAATTATTTTGCGATGGTATTAGTTGGCGCAAAAACTACTGAACCGATCCTGTTCAAATTTTGCATACATAATCCTTATAGGTCAGGGCAACTTATAGGCTATAAATTATCACGCTATTTGCTATGGGGGGTGAGCAATAATCCAAAATGTCGATGTTGAACGACATTTGCCACGAGTTCGATCCTCAGCTACAGTTAAAAATTTTGTCTTTATTTTATCTTCTTTTTTGTAATAAAATAACTTTTACCATTTTTTCAAAATAAAATTGACATTTCTATTCGATATCTTCTAAATATTTTGTAAAAACTAATCAAAACACATAATAAAATCAAAGCGGCGACTAAAATCACGTACTAAAATGTTGTAAATATGGCACCACACGCAATTCAGATACTCGCAACGCCATCTAAAGACTGAAAGTAGCAATAATGATGACAATGATAGTTGAACTTCATATTTGATAGATGGCATTGTGTATTTTACGTAATTTTCTGAGTGGCGGAAGAATGACCATCGCCCAAGTTTGCAGACAGTTTTATTGTTTAAAATTGGACGAAAACCGTTATGGTTAAACTGGAGTTAGATGGAGCATTTTTAATCCTACTGCTTTTTTTTCCCCGTGGTTGTAACAAGCTAATTGACCGTGATTATTCAAGGGATACCAACCAAAGGCGATAAAAGTAAATACTTATATGTATTTAATTATTGACTTTAAAATAACACGGTAAATTTTCGGAAGGGGTAGCAATATGGCACCTTGCGTTGGAAGGCCCCCAGGTGGACCGATGACCTAGTGAGGGTCGCGAGAATCCGATGGATGTGAGACGCACAGGACCAGTAATTATGGTGACACTTGGGGAGGCCTATATCTAACAGTGGACGTCTTTTGGCTGAAATGATAATGATAATGATGGCACCTTTATTTTTCTTTTTTTAAGGGTGGAAGTCATCCACTTTTCCCACTCTGGTTGAAGCGGGAAGGCGTGTCAAACTTTTACTGACTAAAACCACACCTGTGTCCTTCAGTTGCCCTTTGCGACATCTCTTTGAAGAGAGCGTGGATCACTACGCGCTGTTGACGACTGGGCTCGGTCCGGTCAATTACCGGACGGCCGGACAGCTGTGGACGACCCATTGCTGGATGTCCGCAAGTCCGCGTCTACCGTGGCTGGTCGTCGGGGTCGGAATCTCGGCTCGGCGTGAGGACGTTCGTTCCCTCACGCGTGCGGCCTCCTCCTTCGCTAGCATTACGACTTTGCAGAAGGACCGCCGACCGCCTGCTATTCGGGATTGCCATTTCGATTGCCTTGCGGGGCACACTCTGTGTGCTCCACTGTGTCCTCCGGGATGATGGCACCTTGCGGCCTAATAATGGTGTGTTTTGTTATATAAAACGGGGTCGAAAGGTTTGCGTTCCTAATCACAGTTCGACAACGTATGATGTATCTCGGATTCCTTGCAGCCTAACGTTGACATCCGTACGTTACCTCCTTGCAGTGAGTGGTGACCAACACTGGAACAACCCTCTGAGAGAGGCCAGTCTCAGGGATAACACTAATCTGCTGCTACATTTGTTTACCGGAATTTCATTGTTTTATGGATACACAAGCTCAAGACTGTTGAGGGTGTTTCACGCGGTTTCTGTTTTGCATTCGGTTGGAAGTACCCTGATATTACCATTTTGCGAATCGCCCGGAGGACCCGTTGTAGCATGGGGTGGAGGTCTATCCTGCTTGGGTGAACCGCCGTGTCTTCATAGAAGCAATCGGCGATTCTGGTTTGGCCATCAATATGCGAGTTCGTATAACATTTGTCTGATATACGAGGACGTCAGTCAAATACACACCAAAAAATCCTAGGTAAATGAACAAGTAATTTTTACGCCCCAAATGATCAAGCTGCAACAATCAATTCAAGCATGCTCTCGCAAATTCTTCATAAGTACCTACTGTTGTGGAGGAAGATAGTTGATGATGATGGTAATTTTTGGATTCACTGGCTTTTTGGTTTTGCACTATCAGTGCACGTTATCCAGCTGAAGGTCGGTGTCCCGATTATGCTCCTTCGTTTACCTCTACCATAGCTGTCTGACGGCTTAAACTCTTCAGTGAAACATTATTGAGGCGAAAATTTTACAGGCGGCAACTCTTTCGAGCAATCTCGCAGCCTTAGCAGACATTGGCCCTAGAGGCCCCTATCCATTTGCTGACATCTCTATGAGTCGCGCGTAGATTACTGCGCGCCGTCGATTCAGGATTGCTTTGACCAGATGACCGGACGGCTCCACCGCAATCGCCCTGCGGCTTTCAACACCTGGAGCATCACTTCCCTCATCATCCCTCATAGTTTCAGCCACCTTCTTCGATCGTAGTGCTTCACTGAAGGAGGCTACTGGTTGGCATTTTTTCCACTAATTGCCTTCATGAGGACATGGCGGCGCCGGCGCTCCTACCAAGCGGGACTGACTTCCACCGTAAGCTCCATCGTATTCTCCGGGCGATCCGCACCGCGATTGTGACGTGCTCACTGTGACAATGTTGTTTTACCAGAACATAAACCAGAAACATACATAAACTAGTGCCTTTTCCCTTGGGGTAGGCAGAAATGCCAACTGCTACCATACCCATTCTCTTTCTATTCATTGACGTTCATACATCTGGATCTGGACGAGTACATAACATGTATCCTGAAGGTAATTTGCGTTTTTACCTTTAACCGTTTCATGTGAAAGTACAATAAATAATCACGATGCTTTCAGAATGAATTGCAAGCACAGAATGATTGTACAGTTTTACGAACTTAACGCAGACGAAGTCGCGGGCAACAGCTAGTAAAGAATATAAGATGACATTTTTTATTTGATTTTTAAACCTTTTGGAGCCGAGAGGAGATAGATAGTTGTACTGCGATTGGTTACGGCAGCGACCGGCAAGTTCCGCATCTAAGTTGGTTAGTTGTCACTGGTCTTGGGCATTTAACAAAACTAGGGATCGTAAAGTATCGGAACACAAGATCGCGTATCAAATCGATTAATAACTTTCAGAGACCAAAAGACGAATAAATTGAGGCTCATAAAAGTAGGTTCAATATTTTTTTAAGTAAATATGTCTATTATAAATTCATTTTATGAATTCCATTCAGTACGTACATGCCTATTTACTAGTAAGTTACCAAATTCGTGTTTTGTAGGCGTACATCCGGACACAATAATAACTGCAACATAAGATAGGCTTACATAACTCGATGTCTCGTAAACAGATTAATGCCTCCACCCCAAGTTGACTTAATGAAAATAGCAACCCACGCTGTCTCCTAAGCGCTATAACTATTTTATTGGCTACCTACGATACAATATTATACTATCAAGTATCGACTATACTTTCTATCATAAATAGTAGGGTAGTTTATGTGACAGTTAAAAAGTATAATTGCTACTATGTGTGTAGATCTGTTTAGGATTTCGAAGTGGGTGGTCGTGCGACACGTTATTGTTTCTACGTGATTATATTGCGATAAACTACTGGTATTATTTTAGAACTATAATACGTCGTGTCACATACAGAATCGACAGCTTCGGATGATTGTTTGGGGGAGTTGAATGGGAGATGTATTGGTCTGTTATTTTTAGAAATACTACGAACTTTTCTAACTGCTAGACGAAAATGGACTAGCTGACTACATTCTTCTTCTTTTCCTATCAATAAGCTAAAATTGCGATTCCGGTGACCGATGACCTGATGAGGGTTGCACAAATCTGATGGATGCGAGATGCACAGGACCGTTCGTTGTGGTAACACTTGGGGAAGGCCTATGTCCAACGGTGGACGTCTTTCGACTGAAATGATGATGAATGACTGCATCATCAATGCAGTTTAAATTAAATATTCTCTTACCAAAATGTAGTTACCTATATAGGCTCTCTTATTGGACTCATTATATCTCTATCATATCATCTTCGTATAAATCTAAATCTCTTAACCAACTACTGACCCAAGTTGACAGGAAGCCTTATTTAGCCCTATTGGTGCAGCGACAAATAATCTTGCTATAGGGCTTGCTCGGTCCATTTCAAACTCAGTATCACTATGGAATTTCACAGGACATGCTTCACTTGCTCAGCTGCCCGTCCTGCACAACTATCTGCCTCCTACGTTAATGAAGCAGTTTCTAGATTTATTTTCATTTTATCAAGACCTAAAAATTAGCTTTCAATTATTTTTACTAATTCATTATTGACCATCACTGCATTACCAATTTTCCAATGCCAGAATATTTCGTCTACAACCTTAGTGTTCAGATATTTATAGCGTCCAAGCGGTACTTAGGTATTATGTCAGTGTAAGACCTAGCTCACTCCTAGGTGACACGGGCAGTAGCTCAGTGTCAGTAAAATTAAGATGCTGCGGTGCTTTTGCGGTGTCACTGGACCCGACTGGATGTGAAACGAACACATTCGTATGAAGCAAAGGATGAACTGGAATATCTATAATACCAGTAATAGCAAAAGGGACAAAGGTTTTTGGAGTATATGAAAATGTCAGGGGCTGTTATGGTCTGAGTTTATTTCCGTGATGTCCTTGAATCTTGGGTTATTGTGTTGGTATTTTTAGAAAAGGTAGAAGGATCTAAAATAAGAAATGTTTATGAAGTTACACAAAAAAAAATTATCATTAAAAGGCTGATTATATTATCATTATACATACTTACCTTTTTTTTTCAGATATATTAATCTCATTTTTTGGTGTTATTCTCTATGGTATCTGGTCTGAAACTCTTTTGTATTTTAAGTAAAAACTTGTTTCAAAAATTGGTCTTAATTTTTATTAAAATAAGTAAGCATAATTATTACCTATCTGATTTTCTAAGAAAATAAAGGAAAATACACGTCAGATGGAACTTGATACATCTTTTTTATGATGTTTGTGTTATTAATTTACTAAAAATATTCCTATCTGTGGCAGTGGGCAGGGCACATTGCTCGCAGAACACATGGTCGATGGGGACGAAAGGTCCTGGAGTGGCGACCACGTACCGGAAGACGCAGCGTTGGAAGACCTCTCACAAGGTGAAACGATGATCTGGTGAGGATCATGGGAGTTCGATGGATGCGATATATACAGAACCGGTCTTTATTGCAACACTTAGGGGAGGTTATGTCCAACAGTGGACGTCTTTCGGCTGAAATAATGATGATGATACCGTGGTCCTGAAACGCAAAGGGTAACTGAAGAATACAGATGGATTTTAGTCAGTGAAAGTCTGACATACGCTCTCGCTCCACCCCGAGCGGGGGCTGTAGGGTGGAGAGCGGAAGAATTTAAGGATAATTTCAGGTTACAGTTTTCTACTTAGCTCAGAAGTCTTCAAACTTTACTGAGATAATATAAATGTGTCAATACAAACATATTTGATTAAATTTAATAGCTCAAAAAAATGGGTGTTATAGAAGACTACTCAGAAGTCTATCTGTATCTACCAAAGTCTATAACAAGTCTAGCGCAAAGCGATGAGACGAAGGTAAATTCACACCTTGCAATACTCCAGTACGAAGATCTTTAATACTGATACGAAGTTATAATTAGTTTAAATTATTAACTGTCCTTAGAAATAGCCAGTTTCCTGTTCAAACATGGGCCGACAGTGTCAACAAAACTTTGTGTGTGTTAGAAATTGGAATAATTTAACTATTACTAACAAAATTTCACATCATAAATTATATTTACGTTCATGAATGCATCGGCGCATTGTAGCTCGTTTTCAGATTAACATTTATCTACATTATGTCTGGCTAAAGCGTGATTTGCATTAGGATAAAATATGTGATGTTAAAATATTATTGAAAACGGATCAATAGCACTTACGTAATAGAAACGATGTTTACTCATTTTCAATATTAAAATGAAATCAAGCGATAGATATCTTATCACTTAAAACGTTTCGTATCCCTTTATTGAAATAAAAAAATGGCCAATTATAATATGGATTACAAATAGTAGAATTTTGTTTAGTAATTTTTTTTTATTAATTTCAAGGATTTCTAACAATATAATTAATATGTCTTTACCTATGAAATTGCCGCTTTTTAAAACGGGTTGCTTTGAAGTGTTATATCTTTGGATTGACTTGGAATTATTTTATATTAAAGGTACGTTATTCTTTTTTCGAAATTAGGTTTTTATTGGTTTCTTTGTTTAATGTATTTTCTGTAATATCGCAGTACTGATAACCATTCCGGCGGGATCTCATGGTGGAATGGCAACAGCGACTGTCGCAACCCAGTGCTGGGCACGCCACAATTATGGCGGTAAGTCCCCTCTTTGAGGAGTGGCTGGAAAGACAACACGGCGTCCTAACCTTCCGCATGACGCAGGTCCTCACCGGACATGGTGAGTTCGGGAGATTTCTACACCGGATTCGAGCGGAAGAAACGCCCAGGTGTCACCATTATGTGGACCGCCCGCAGGACTCGGTGAAGCATACGGTAGAGGTATGCCCCGCCTGGGCAGAGCACCGCCGTGTCCTCGTGGGGGCACTCGGCGGTAGCGATCTCTCGCGCCGAGCCTTGGTAAAGGCCATGATCTGGTGTGAGGAGGAGTGGCAGGCAGTCGCCTCCTTCTGCAAAGCAGTAATGCTAGCAAAAGAGGTGGCCGCACGCGAGAGGCAATGGCCCTCGCGCCCCAGCCGCCGGGATTCCGATCCTGATTTCCAGCCATCATAGACGCAGGCTTGCGGTTCGCAAGCCTGCGCATAGTGTTCCACGCGCGCCTCTAGAAGATGTCAGCAACCGTAGGGGCCCAGCAGGGTCGAAACCTACTAGGGCCATGGGTGATGCGAAAGAGATCCCCGGGGCCCTGGAAAAATGGCAAAGAAGGAACAGGAGTGGGTTTTTAGTCAGTAAAAGTCTGACACTATCTCCCGCTCCGTCCAAGAGCGGGGGATGTCATTATATGATTTTCCCACCCGAAAAAAAAATCCCGATGACATTTTTAGTAAAAAAGAAAACAAAAAAAAATAAATAATTAATTAAAAAGTCATAGGGGTAGATAAAATGGTTCACCCTTGTTTGATCGAACAACGTTTGATATAATATTACTAAATCGAATTTTAGTTGCAATAAAGTCATTTCGAAGAATTATTCATTTGACCGAATAATTCATTGGTAAATTTTTATTTAGCGTAATTATTTATTTGAACTAATTTCATTTGAACTAATTTCATTTCGCCGAATTTTCAAATGCACTAATTTTATTTAAACTAATGCTAATGCTAATATATAGTTCCGGGCAACCTACTAAAAACAATCTGTTTTTTTTCTATTAATGCAAGTCGTTTCTGGCGTAGGAGGTCACAGTTTTAACCTAACCTAACCTGCCCATTTTTTTTAAAGAAGAAATTAACCTAATCTAAATAGTTGAGTTCCGGGTAACCTACTAAAAACAATATCTTTTTTCCTATTAATGCAAGTCGTGTCTGATAAATAAACTAATATCAAGTAACTATAAATTTGACTTGTTTCAGACAAATTCAAGCACAAAAATACATGTTATACCACCTGAACATTACATCAAATGAACATTATTCCTCTTGATCATTAGCGCAAATGTTATAGCAAATAAATATTCGATGAACTGAAAATTCTGTCAAACGATATTATACAAAGTGATGATTTTCTTAAACGTTGTTCGATTTAGTAATATTATATCAAACGTTGTTCGAACAAACAAGGGTGAACCAGATAAAATCGTTATTATATTCAACCCCGATGACATTTTAAATTTTAAAAGTAATTCATTCATTTTTGAACTAAAAATGTTAGAAAAACGATTATTTTATACAGTTTAAATTAAAAAACGTAGATATATAAAAAAAAACTGAAAAAAAATTCCACCACTGGGGTGTCCAGAATCATGTGCTTGATCCATGATATTCGTTTGTGCGTTGATGTCAAAGACACCCTGTATTATTATTTTTACATCTACTCTGTATATTATATCGATTATATCTAATCTAATAAGTGCATTATGTCCCATTGCTGGGCCAAGGCCTCCCTCTCCCTTTTCCACACACGTCTGCCTTCTGCCATTGCAGGCTAGTCCCTCCGGTAAAATTCAAGTTTATCTCCCCACGTTCGTCTTGGTCTGCTGCAATGTCACCATTTATCTCTAATGTAAATATGTGTCAGACAGAATAGGTAATAAATACATATTTATCAACATTGGAGAAAATTTCGAAGATTCCAGAACAACCGCAGTCAGAGTTTGCCCTAAAGAACTAAAATTCACTTACAAATTACACACACCTAAAATACACCTTCAAATTTAGGAGAAGATCAATAGAGAGATCGTTTGGGGCTGCATGTTTCTAGAAAGAGAACTGCATTTAACACAAACTTTAAACGAAACAGCTCAGTTTGACTGTCTCAAGCAACTCGAACCGACCGTCTAATATGTTTACTGGAATTCCATACAAGTCCTATAGTCTGACCTGAGTAGAATTAAATCTATATAATTATATAAAAGAAAGTCGTGTTAGTTACTTCACTTATAACTCAAGAACGGCTGAACCGATTTAGCTGAAAATTGGCAGGGAGGTAGCTTAGAACCAGGAGACGGACATAGGATACTTTACTTTACTTTTTTTTTTTTTTTTTTAGAGTAGGGTAGAGTAGGGTAGAGTAGGGTAGAGTAGGGTAGAGTAGGGTAGAGTAGGGTAGAGTAGGGTAGAGTAGGGTAGAGTAGGGTAGAGTAGGGTAGAGTAGGGTAGAGTAGGGTAGAGTAGGGTAGAGTAGGGTAGAGTAGGGTAGAGTAGGGTAGAGTAGGGTAGAGTAGGGTAGAGTAGGGTAGAGTAGGGTAGAGTAGGGTAGAGTAGGGTAGAGTAGGGTAGAGTAGGGTAGAGTAGGGTAGAGTAGGGTAGAGTAGGGTAGAGTAGGGTAGAGTAGGGTAGAGTAGGGTAGAGTAGGGTAGAGTAGGGTAGAGTAGGGTAGTGTAGGGTAGAGTTGGGTAGAGTTGGATATAGTAGTCAGTTGACGGGAGCGAAGCCGCGGGCAAAAGCTAGTTAATTATATAACTCATATGTAGATCTAAATTTTATCTATGTAAACATGTCAGTAGAATTTGCGAGAGCTATCAAAAGGCCCCAATAAATTAATGTGCTTCAGAAAAGCACTTTACAAATGACATCTAACTTTACACTCTCAAGGGATGTTGTACGTAGAATTGCTAGTTCTGTTGACAAACTGTAGAAATTCTGTGCCTTCTCATCTCTGACGAAACTTATAGTTGGCAACTTTACCCTTGTTACGCGTAATAAGACTGTTCTACGGAAGGAAAAGTATTCCAATCTATTTTGTAACCTTGTTTACTTTTGAGGCCAGAAATGCAAGATTTTCAGCCGTTTTTCTTAAGGACTTACGTAAAATAAACTTTCTTGCAAGAAATGGTTTACTTGACATTATAACTGTAGTATTTTTGATCAGTTGATCCTGACTTTTTGGGAGAAAAGTGTAGTAATTAAGATATAAGCAAACGTCCAGGAGAGGTAAAGGGTTATTAATGATAACACACCCTCTCTTGGCTTAAGGCAAGTAATAGCTCAAGTTATAACCGTCTATAGGTCTCGGAACGCAAAGGACAATTGAAGAAACACCATTGGTTTAGTCAGTAAATGTCTGACACTCCCTTTCACTCCATCCAGGGCGGAAAAGCTTGTTTGATGATATCCCATCCAAAATATAGAGAAAAATATGCAGTCACGCATCCGGAGACTGACCACACCAAACCCGGGTAGGGTTCTGGAACTTCTTGCCCAACTAAGGGGGTCCAGAACTCCAGACACCTCTTGCCGGAGGCTCTACGCAGGAATCGTTCGATCCATGGCCGTTTATAGGCGCTGTCGCTGCGAAAGCGACCGGCCGCCAGGTTGAACGCATGTCAAAGGGTCATGGCCATCTGGATGGTGCAGGGATGGTCCTTGCTGTCCTGCCAACATGGGATCTGGAGTTCGGTGGGATCTCGTGGTGCAATGGTGACAGCGACTGTCGCAACCCAGTGCTGGGCACGCCGTAATTATGGCGGTAAGTCCCCTCTTTGAGGAGTGGCTGGAAAGACAACACGGCGTAATTACCTTCCGCATGACGCAGGTCCTTACCAGATATAGTAAGTTCGGGAGGTTCCTGCACCGGATTCGTGCGGAAAAAACGACCGTTTGTCACCATTGTGTGGACCACCCGGAGGAAACGGTGGAGCACACGGTAGAGGTGTGCCCCGTTTGGGCAGAGCACCACCGTGTCCTCGTGGGGGCGATCGGCAGTAACGACCTCTAGCACCGGGCTCTGGTACAGGCCATGGTCTGGAGCAAGGACGAATGGCAGGCGGTCGTCTCCTTCTGTGAAGCAGTAATGCTAGCGAAGGAGGCGGCTGCACGCGCGAGGAAACGGCTCTCACGATCTAGCCGCCGAGATCCCGATTTTCAGCCACCGTAGGTGTAGGCTTGTGGACGGTGAGCAATGGGTAGCTCGCCGTCAGGTCGTCCGGTAACCGTCTGGACCGAGCCCAAGTCGTCAACGGCGTGAAGTATTCCACGCGCACTTCAAGGAAATGTCAGCAAATCGTAGTGGCCCAGCAGGGTCGAAGCCTACTGGGGCCATGGGTCAAGTGAAAGTGAGCCCCGGGGCCCAGGAACAATGGCAAAGAAGGAACAGATGTGGGTTTTAGTCAGTAAAAGTCTGACACGCTCACCTGTTCCACCCAAGAGCGTGAGAAGTCATTAGATGATTTCCCACCATAAAAAAAACCCTGCCCTACTTAACAGTGGTGATGTCGCGACATCTATGGCGTCACATAAGAACTAATCCTGCATCGCGCAATTAAAGTTTTCTACGCGATTAGAACATATAGAACAGCCCGAAAATCATTTATCGGGCAGTTTCCCACCAGACATAACACCCTTCTGGCCGGAGGATCCTCCCTTTTCAACGGAGGTTTGCGGGACTTTACAATCTGTTCTGCCTATCTCAAAAAGAAATAAGACATGATGAGTTATCGTGGTTTGACTATAAATGACAAATGATATTTATTTTGCAAATAGGTTTTTAAAAACACTTTTACACTTCAACTTTTTCGTCAGTTTAAACTAGGTGAGGCCGGTATTTCCTGGCTGACTACCCTGAGAAAAACAACCGGAACAAACTCAAGGGTGAATTCAGGGACTGAAGGAATATCACCTGGTTCATACCGATCTATAGTAGTAATCATAATATTTTAATAAACATAAAACCTAACACTGACCATCGGGGTTACCATGACGTTCAAAGTAAGATTGTTTCATTCTTATTTCAGTGTGGGTAAGAGACAGAGCTATACAGGTTGTCTAGCGCCATCTCTTACCCACACTGGAAATAAGAATGAAACAATCTTACTATAAGCGTCATGGTACAGGTCCAGAGGTCATGAGCTCATAAAGCTATCCATTCAACGACCTAAACTGAACTGTTAAAGGGATGGAGCTATGTAGATTGTACAGCTAGTGGTGGCCTAGGGCCTCTGGTCAGTGTGAGGTAGAATAGAATAGAATAGAATAGAATAAACTTTATTGCACACCAAAATAGTAACAAAACTTTTATACTAGGTAACTTTAATCTATTGGTACAAAGGCGGTCTTATCGCTGACAGCGATATCTACCAGACAACCTTAGGATGGACTGTAAGAAATTGAAATAGAAAAAGGGGGTAGTCTGTGGTGTACTGCAAATGAATAAAGTAAATATTAGATTAAAATTATATACTAGACTATACATAGATATAATATAGCTATAAGTAAAAGAAAATATGTAAACATATAAAATATTATGGTATATTTATAAACCAGTGGTTTTTTTTTGGTTTTTTTTTATGGTGTATTGGTGTATTTTAGTATTATGGTTTGTAGTGGTTATTTTCGTATTATGTTCATAGCTCCATCCCTCTATCTCGCTTGCACGCCTGACATTTGAACCTTTCGAATACCATAATTAGAGACACAATAGAAAGACAATGAGAGAGCGAACGCGTTCGCTTGGGGTTTAATTAATTAACACGTCTTAAGTAAGTAAGTCCCCTGTAAAATGCAAAAAAACCGGGCAAGTCGTCCATCGTCCACCAGATCATCACCATTACCGTCAGGTGAAACAGTGGTCAAACGTGAGCCTATCAATAATAAATAAACCGGGTAAGTGCGAGTCGGACGCGCCCTAAGGGTTTCGTACAAACTTACCTATGAAAACAGTTAAATTCCCGAATTGAGTTACGAAAATTTTTCTGAATCACAAAAAAAGTTTTTTTTTGTGACGTAACTGCAAATTTAGTTTTCAGATTTTTTCCTATGCTTGTGCTATGAGACCTTGCTTCATGGCAAATTTCAGGATTCTAGGTCAACGGGAAGTACAATATGAATTTTGATTTCCTTGAGAGTGTCAAAATACACGTTTTTTTGCAACATAAACGGCCGTATTTGTTTTTTTCGTTAACTCAGAAGTTTTATTTTTTCACAGCTTCAAGGGACCGTAGATTTCAGTATATTATGGTTTTAATTTCAACTCGATGTTTCCACGCATTCCCGAGATAAACGGTCTTGACAGACAACAAAATGATCCTGTAAGGGTTGCGTGTTTTCCTTTTGAGGCACGAAACCCTAAAAACGTAAATTGAAATTCACGGGCTACCTTGACGCTTTCCCCGCAGCATTAGTAACAACGCTTACATCTACTTGCTTACTACTGCCTACTTGTCTTGTTGCGCACAGTCCATACAAATAAAATGAGCAATTGCTACTAAGAGTACAGCGAACTAAAGTACTTAACTCCTTTGTGTGAAGTGCCAAAGTGCATTAAAGTTTAACAATACCACAACTTGTCGTTGTAAAGACTCTGTTGCACCTAACTCGGGAGTCCTAAAAATAATTTACTTTTGCTATAAATAGTACTGTTGCTATAACTACGAAAATTAGTAGGTAGAGATGGTTTATTTTGTTTGAATTAGGTGACTCCTTTAGATTTTGTGAGTGCAGTGAATATGTGTGGGCTCCTAATTCATGGAAACCGTAAGAATTGTAGAATTATAATTGGTTACAAAATAAGAGATTCCTAGAAGAAGTTCCTATATGAGAATGTCCTTTTTTTTAACGGACCCTTATTATATAAGGGTCCGTTTTAGCATGGAGCATTCGTGAGTCTGTCTGTCATGGATGGAGCTGGATGGTGGCCATAGGATTTTCTGAACCAAACAAGATGGCACCATGGTGTTTGATCTCAACGCATTGTATTGTCAACTTATAGTAGAATAGGTATAGCCCGAAGAATCGATAAACTTAAGTGGCAGTGGGCATGGCACATTGCTCGCAGAACAGATGTTTTGATGGCTCGATGGGGCTGAAAGGTCCTGAAGTGGGGACCGCGTACCGGTAGACGTAGTGTTGTAAGGCCTCCCACAAAGTAAACTGATGACTTGGTGAAGGTTGCAGGAATCCGCTGAATGCGAGATGCACAGGACCGGTCATTGGGACGGCACTTGCGAAGGCCTATGTCCAGCAGTGGTCGTTTTTTAGCGCACATGATGACGATTATGAGGTGTTGCCCAAGCCCTGACGATGGAGATAAATTGTGATTATAGGATCTCTGTAACCAATCAAGACAGCACCATCTTGTTTGCGCTCATTATATATGAAAAGAAAGTATAATAGAAAGTAAATATATGTAAAGAAAATACATTCATGGAAACTGCACAATATTGAAATTCTGAATGGCAAAAACATTTTTCCAGAAACTTTTAAGGTTTTTAAAAAATACGTGTTTCCTGCAAGAAGTTATGTGAAATATTCGAGTGGGCGAAGAAAATTTCTCTTTTTTTTTTCGAGTTTCTTGTTTACAAAATCAACAACAAACATTGTGTTGGACGAAATAACATCCTCACTTTGACTATAGATGGTCCGGCAAAGGCCCTCTTAAGCGCAGAGTGTTCAAAGTATGGGTGATTTTTGCCTGCGCAACTGTGTGGAGTTTATAGTCTGACTATGGATCCAGTAGGTGGTCATAGGATCTTCTTAACCAAACAATATAGTACCATTTTGTTCTGACTCATTGGAGATGTTTAGACAAGTGGTATTACACTTGGTGGTTCGAAGATTCTGATAATGTAGCTGGAAGGTCAGGACTCGCCGAAACGGCAATACCTTCTCTTTCTCACACTACAATCGCCATGCTTGCACACTTTGTTGAATGATGTCTTTATAACCAAAAAGTTGACAAGAAGAGAATGTCTTTTGGCGCAATATCGATGTACTCACTTAGTAATTTAAGCTTAAATAAATATACCGCCCGGAGGACACGGTGGAGCACACGTTGGAGGTGTGCCCCGCTTGGGTAGAGCAACGCCGTGTCCTCGTGGGGGCGATCGGCGGCGGCGATCTCTCGCGCCGGGCTTTGGTACAGGCCATGGTCCGGAGCGAGGAGGAGTGGCAGGCGGTTGCCTCCTTCTGCGAAGCAGTAATGCTAGCAAAGGAGGCGGCCGATCGCGTGAGGCAACGGTCCTCACGCCCCAATCGCCGCCGGGATTCCGATCCCGATTTCCGGCCATCGTAGGCGCAGGCTTGCGGACGACGAGCAATGGGTGGCTCGCCGTCCGACCGTCCGGTAACCGTCCGGACCGAGCCCAAGTCGTCGACGGCGCGTGCTGTTCCACGCGCGCCTCAAGGAGATGTCAGCAACTGTAGGGGCCTAGCAGGGTCGAAGCCTACCGGGGCCAAGGGTCTGATTCTGAAAGGAAGACTCGGCCCTGGTACGAAAGGCAACGAAGGAACAGGAGTGGGTTTTTAGTCAGTAAAAGTCTGACACTATCTCCCGCCCCGCCCAAGGGCGGGGGATGTCATAAGATGATTTTCCCACCGAAAAAAAAAAAAAAAAAAAAAAAAAGCTTAAATAAATATGTTACTCTTTGGAACTACTTTATGCCCTAAAATAAATGTGAAAACATTATCAACTCAATCCGGCTCAATTGAAGAAGTCAACTGAATAATACGAACCCAAAACACGAGATGACCCCCAATATTTACGACTTACTAACGGCTAGAGATGATAAGTCGAACGAAAACAGCTGAACACTTAAAAACGTGTAAACATCAAGGTACGTGGAAATTACAGCGTATACACGGCAGGTTGAAAATTTATGGCGCTATCGTGTGGTTTAATATTGGGGTCCCCTGTATCACATCCTGTGGGCTGTCTAACTCCACCTCGCTTATATGGAGCCTGTAATTTGCATTTTGAGTAAACGCTCTGCAGTTAAAACTTTCGCTGCTAAAAGCCTCAACGTCTGCCTTCTGCTATATAAACTTCGTCTCAACGATCATTTTAGACTACGTTTGCTTTAAGACATAATTTAATAACTCTGTACACTCTCTGTTTTAAAAGTTGAGTTACATTGTATGTTTAAATGTTTTGAGTGACTTAAGTTGTTCGTTTGCGACGGTCGTTTGAAGTATGAGAAACGAAATGTAAGTTATCTGTAGTTTGAAATACATTTTTAGTAATATTTTGATGGTTTACAGGTTTTCAAGATGAGTTTTTAACCAAAAATAATGAGCAAGACTTTTGACAAGAGAAGAGAAATTTTCCAAGTTTTTCCAAGTATGTTAATAACTTAATACTGCACACCATCGCTTCCTTAAAACGTCAACTCAACGATATCTCAGAAATTGCTAGTTCCTTCTTATTACAGGAAAGTGCTTTAAGCTCTTAAATGGTGCATATTACCGCATACTGCCAAATTGCTAGCCTGTCGGTTTTCTATCGTTTACAGGGAGTGTGCATTGGAATTGCACAATTTGATTTCACCAAGCCCATTCCATCATCGGACCACAAGATGTACGGCGTTGTGCCACCGGTACATGGTGGACCCATAAACGTACAAAACGTTTTGAGAAAACATTTATTGTTCGTGTAACTAAAGTGTGGGATTCCCCGGAGGGCTTTTTTATTTTTTTATTATTGATAGACTCGCGTTTGACCACTATCTCACCTGATGGTAAGCGATGATGTGGCCGACGATGGAGCATGCTTGCCTGAAGTAACCTATTCCCTCTTGACTTAAAGACCCCTAGTTTGTAGCTATCAGGAAACACATACTCCCGCAGGGAATTCCACTCCTTAGCTGTACGCATTATGAATGTGTTCCCAAAGCAACTTGGTCTATGAGACCTTGCTTCATGCCAAATTTCAGGATTATAGGTCGACGGGATGCTCTATGAATTTTGATTTCCTTGAGAGAGTCGAAATACACGTTTTTTTTGCGACATAAACGGCCGCATCTTTTTTTTTCGTTAACTTAGAAGTGTGATTTTTTCGTAACTTCAAGGGACCGCAGACTTGAGGATATGGTTTTAATTTTGAACTCGATACCTCCATGCGTTCTTGATATAAAAGGTCTTGACAGACAGACAGACCGACAACAAAGTGATCCTATAAGGGTTATTTTTTAGGGTTCCGTAGCCAAATGGCAAAAAACGGAACCCTTATGGATTCGTCATGTATGTCGACTGTCGTCATGTATGTCTGTCTGTCCGTCCGTATGCACAGCCACTTTTTTCCGAAACTACAAGAACTATACTGTTGAAACTTGGTAAGTAGATGTATTCTGTGAACCGCATTAAGATTTTCACACAAAAATAGAAAAAACAAACAAAAAATTTTGGGGTTCCCCATACTTAGAACTGAAACTCAACATTTTTTAATTTTTTTTTCATCAAACCCATACGTGTGGGCTATCTATGGATAGGTCTTCAAAAATTATATTGAGTTATCTAATATAATTTTTTTCTCAACTGAATAGTTTGCGCGAGAGACACTTCCAAAGTGGTAAAATGTGTTCCCCCCCCAGTAACTTCAAAAATAAGAGAATGATAAAACTTAAAAAATATATGATGTACTACCATGGAAACTTTCACCGAAAATTGGTTTGAACGAGATCTAGTTAGTAGTATTTTTTTTAATACGTCATAAATCGTAAACCGTAATTTACCTTTCAAGTTTGTACGGAACCCTCAATGCGCGAGTCCGACTCGCACTTGCCCAGTTTTTTCCTTTTGAGGTACGTAACCCTA
The DNA here is from genome assembly GCA_905147345.3 of Mythimna impura. NCBI lineage: Eukaryota > Metazoa > Arthropoda > Insecta > Lepidoptera > Noctuidae > Mythimna > Mythimna impura. Next base: position 16,655,932 of record LR990356.1, on the reverse strand, counting down.
AAAAGGAAGTCACTCGAGGGGTTAAAGTGAAATAGGCAAATAGGTATTTATGTTTTTTCCATCACTCTTTCAACATTTCTTGTTTTGCAAGTTAAATAATATTTATTCTACTAATTAAGCTGCAAAGTTAAAAATATCTACCGTACCATCTGCACACACAAGTATGTTATTAAGTTGAGGAGGTGTTTCGGCAGACGTCTCTACTCGTATGTACTCATTGTAGGCCACCCCCGTCTTAAGGGTGCAACGACCTGCGAGGGGCGTCAGGTCGTAATTAAAGCCGTACAACGAAGAATTAAAAACAATAATGACAATCACCAAAATAATATTTTTATTCGTAAAAAGTGTGTCGGGTCTAATTTTGTTTTGACCATTATCTAAGTGTTTATTTTAAACGATCTAAATTACTTAAATATCAAAAAATTTTTTGTTTGTTTCAATATTTATCGAAGTAAAAAAAACTGGGCAAGTGCGAGTCGAACTCGCGCACTGAGGTATCCGAACAAACTTGAAAGGTAAATTGCGGTTTACGATATATGACGTATTAAAAAAAAAACTACTTACTTGATCTCGTTCAAACCAATTTTCGGTGGAAGTTTGCATGGTAATGTACATCATATATTTTTTTTAGTTTTATCATTCTCTTATTTTAGAAGTTACGGGGGGAGGGGGGGGGGACACATTTTACCACTTTGGAAGTGTATCTCGCGAAAATTATTCAGTTTAGAAAAAAATGATTTTAGAAACCTCAATGTCATTTTTGAAGACCTATCCACAGATACCCCACACGTATGGGTTTGATGAAAAAAAAATTTTGAGTTTCAATTCTAAGTATGGGGAACCCCCAAAATTAATTGTGTTTTTTTTCTATTTTTGTGTGAAAATAATGTGGTTCATATAATGCATCTACTTACCAAGTTTCAACAGTATAGTTCTTATAGTTTCGGAAAAAAGTGGCTGTGACATACGGACGGACAGACGGACAGACATGACGAATCTATAAGGGTTCCGTTTTTTGCCATTTGGCTACGGAACCCTAAAAAGGAGGTAAAATCATGAGCAATAAGGTTCTGTAGTGGGCCTTAAGGAGAAAGGTGTGCCTGGGAAGTATGTGCAGTTGATCCGAGCGATATACAGTCGCTGCAATACTCAAGTTCGGTCTACAGTGGGCACCACCAGCAGCTTCAATGTAGCAGTCGGCTTACACCAAGGGTCGGCTCTTAGCCCTTACATCTTCCAGATGATAAGGGACGCTCTGACGTCGGACATCCGGGAAGATGGTGTTAGCCTAAAATTGAACCGAACCAAAACGGAGTACTTGTTCTGCGGTTTCGGAGGTCTCTCCAGTCTCGTGTCCATAGCTCTCGCCGGAACGCCCATACCAATCTATTCTGACTTTCGTTACTGGGGTCGCTTATCTAAAGGGGGACAAATAGTTAGTTCTTAATTACCTAACCATCAAATTGGTAATTTAGAACCAATTGTCGTACACATAATTCTTGAATGGCAGAAGTTGGAACAGATTATGATGAAACTGTACTGTACGTAGCTTAGTTAGATTTTGTGGAAGTTGCAGTCAAGTTAATATAAATTTATATATTTACAATTTTTTAAAAACTTTCCAATAAATTGAATTGAATCATAAAACATTGAAATAATGGAAATCCAAGATTTGTAGCTAGTTATTGCGCCCAAGAGACAGACCTTTAAATCTTTTATAAGTCGAAACTCCAAAGCTCTATAAAAGTTTTGTAATGTGGCCGTGAAATATGTGGAGGCTGCCTTAAACTTTTCCCGGGAAGTTCCAACCGCGTCTGGCCCCGACACCGCTGTCACGATTCACAAGACGCAATCCTTATTGCTTCAATAACTTCAATTCTGTTTCGAATACATGCACACCCTACTTTGCCGACTTCTCTAACGTGTTTGGAGAGCTACCCCTGTTTATTATTATTGGATTTTCTTTACTTTATTGGAGCCTTAGTTTTTTTACGACATCACCAATCGTTAGCACAATAAAAATGTTTGTTTCTTGCTCAGCAGACCGTTACCTGGCGCTTTGTCTTAACAACCTAAGTTTTTATGCTTTGACGTGGGTATGACAGTTTTTGATGTATGTATTCTTAGATACATGTTACTTTTAACTCGTTCGCTTACAACTGGTGTCAACTAGGTAAAATAAAATACAGGTATCGGCACGGATCTTGAATGCTCGGCGAAAGAGTGGGGATCGCTTTGCGTATGCGTTTTTTTTTTGTTTTTTAAATGTACACCTATTTTATTTTATTTTTTCTTTTACCTAGTACCTAGTACATTACATTACAAAACATTACATTTAAAAAAAAGACGCATACGCAAAGCCATCCCCACTCTTTCGCCGAGCGCTCAAGATCCGTGCCGATACCTTGTGATCTATTTTGTCTGTAGGAGTTTTTACTTGATTATATTACCTTTATTTTAGCATAGATTGAAGATGGACTATGGTCAGCTTCTTCTCGCAAAAAAAGCCTTACCTATAGGATTCAGGCCTTTTTCCAGTGAGAAGTCATGAGATAATCCAGCTGCTACGAATCAACAGGAATATCATAGACTTGTAATATTTTCTTCTTTGTATTTTTCCAGACACTTATCTTACGTACGGCGCCCCAAACCAGCCTTCGCCGTGTGCGTCCAAAAGGCCAATTCTCGTGCCTACTTAAAAAACATTCAAATTTAAGTCGCATTATCATCTAAGCGACAAGTATTGTCAAAACTTTGTTAAAATGTAATAGAGATTAAACGAATATTTAACACGAGCTTACGATTCTTAAAAAATCGAGGATTGTAGGTCAAAGGACTGGAACAATTTGCCTGCTGCGGTCTTCCCGTCCAACTATAATTTAGGTGCCTTCAAGTCTAGAGTGAATAGGCTCTTAATAAACTAGTGCACCTCACCATCAATGATTGCATCACTGCTTACCATCAGGTGGGATCGCAGTCAAGCACTGGTTTATATAATAATTTTAAAATTTTGCCCACGTCTATAATTCCGGTTTTATGGAGTGCGATGTTTCTTACCTACTCCGACTATTCGTTGGAAACCCAAAAATCTGCTCTCCTCTTTGGCACATCTTGAAGCGGAACTTTAGCGTTTCGTTGTGTAACTAGGTCTGAGCACCGTGGGTTAAAGCGAGCAGGATACACATAGCGGTGAGCTTTCGCTTCATTGATATCGGCAGCTCTCCCATCATTAGCGTCTTTAAGAACCAAAAGATATTCCAGGCGTTTTCGATTGGGCACATCATGGCGGTAAGTCTTCTCTTCGAGGAGTAGCTGGAGAGGCGTCACGGCATCCTCACCTTCTGCATGACGCGATCCAGGTTCTCATTGGACTTGGTAAGTTCGGGGGATTCCTGCACCGGATTCAGGTAGAAGAAACGCCAAGAAACGGCCGTACGCTTGAGAGAAAAATAACATCCTCACGCCCCAGCCGCTGAGACCCTGACCACGACTACTAGCCACCGTAGGCGTGGTCTTGCGGACGGCGAGCAATGGGTAACTCGCCATCCGGCCGTCCGGTAACCGTCTGGACTGAACCCAAGTCGTCGACAGCGCGTAGTGTAGATGTCAGCAAAACCGCAGGGGCCCAGTAAGGCCTACTGGGGCCACGAGTCAACTACTGAAGAGGTTAGTCGCGGTCCTAAAATGCAAAATGCATCTGAAGGAACACATGCGTGGTTTTAGTCAGTAAAAGTGTGACACGACCTTGCACCGCCCCAGATCGGCAGAAGTCATTAAATGATTTTCCACATAAAAAAAGGCGTTTTCGATATCCGTAAAGGCGATCGATTCCATTGCATTCAAAAGAAATAACATAAATTTATAACGTTTGGTCCAAGCAATCAAACACCTGCAAACGAAGCAATTTACTACAATCGTACTTTAACATTAGTGCATTACGAGACACCAAAAGGACCACGTGCATTCATCTAACATAACCTTTTAACATAACATTTTAACGTAACATTTAACATAACATTTGAAGAACTTTTAATAAACTATCCAAAACCAATCACTCAATGCTTTTATATCAATTACAACCTCGCACCCCGCACATATTAGTCCTTCGAGCCGGATCGCGTGAGTTCCGAAAGTAATCGCGAGTGGTGCGTGTGTGTGACGTGTGTGGACTAAAGTGGTATTCTGGACTGGTAGGTGACCGGATTACGCTCCTGATCCAAGGAGAACATCAACGGTGGTATAGCAGCAGACCACAAGTAAGATCTTTCCATTATTTTCTACACTTTGGGAGATTGAACGTCCTTAAACAACATGCGAAATGGCTGAGCTTTACGACGTCCAATTGGCGTTCGCCATCAACATCGAAAAGATCGGGGTTAATTTAAATAAGAGCAGTGACCAAAAACTAACCTTCGACTACTTCAAAAAGTGTTTGAGTACTTTAGAAGAATACTGGAAGGAGTGCCAATTTAACCACGACCGCTTTACAACAGAAGTAAATAAGACGCATGTCTACTTTACGAAACAGGAGTATGAGAAAACAAACAAGTCGTAAAAAGCGATCAAAACGCTGATCAACCAGATGCATCAACAACTGCTGGAAGCTCCTTCTAGGAGTGATTATCAAGGACTGCTTGAAAAAAGTACGTTATTTGATAAAGAATTCGACACTGAACAGGAGTGTAAAGAGTCAGAAGATGGTCAACCTTCGGAGTTAGGTCAAGAGCTCGTCGTGTTTGAATGGTAAATCAGGGTACAAACAGTAAACTGGATGAAACGGTTCGCAAGCAGGCAGCTAATTTTAAAGCTTTCCGATGAACGGTATCTAACATCAACTTAGAACTTATTTCCGACAATTGGGAATTTGAAGACGTCCTCAAAACACTACAATCTAGGTGGATAGCAATCGATACTCTGCAATAGGAAATTGATTAAGAATTATGCTAAGAAAATGGAGAGTATGAAACAACTTTATTGAGTCACGAAAAACAATACAACAGTCTGAAGAAGGCAATTGATACTAAAATGTAGTCCGTGGCTCACAGAGAAAAAAATAACACCTACACTAGATATACCTGCATTTAATGGCAACTATAACCAATGGACGTGCTGCAAGGATTTGTTCCAAGAAGCAATACATAACAATCAGACGCTTTTGAGTGCCCTAAAATGCAGTTTTAAAAGCGAAAGTTAAAGGAGAAGCTGAACTGCTCATCCAACATTTACCAATCAGCGCAGATAACTATTCCATATGCTGGGATATTCTGCATCACCGATACAACAACAAAAGAGCTATATTCTCTTCTCTCATGAACATTCTTCTAGGTCTGCCCAACATGCAACAGCAGTCCTTACAACAAATCAAAAAACTGCATGACACAACAATAGAATGTCTGAATGCTGTCCGCAATTTAGATATTGACACTACATCTTGGGATCCTATGGTGGTACACATTTTATCCCAAAAACTCGACTCTGACACATATACCAATTACATTGCGTCTTTAAAAAAATTGCGGAAGCTGCTTCAAGAATTTCTGGACTTTTTGGAGACCAAATTCATCAGTTTGGAGTCAGCTCGTCGCAAAAAAGATAATCCTCATCAAAAAGGGTCTAACAACCAACATTCCTCAACAAATTTCAAGAAACATAACAACAGTGGGAATAATAGAACCTTGAAAAAGATACTAAACTTCAAATATCCACATTGCAGCGACGAACATGGCCTCTACAATTGCAAAACTTTCTTAGAACTAACCACTGAACAAAAGCTTGCAATTACGCAAGACTGCAGGTTCGTATCAATTTTTTATTTAGCCATAATGGCAACAAGCGCACTTCTACAAAACGATGCCACAAATGTACAGCTAATCGTAATACTATATTACAAGACGCCTTTGTCAAGCCGACGGGGTCTCAAGTGTCTAAACATACCGAATCAACGGTCAAGGTTTCTAACGCGTCACAAGATGGTAATGCTGAGATTTTGCTAACAACTGCTCTTGTGAAGGTTATGGCAGCCGACGGGACTTATCACAACATGCGAGCCCTTATCGACCAGGGTTCACAGATATCTCTAAGAACCAAAAAAGTCGCTTAGTTGTTGAAGACAAAACGCCAAAAATGCAATGGGGTTGTCTTAAGATTAGGCGCAAAGGGGAACAACTGTAAAGAGTTGCTTCACATAGCGTGCAAGTCCATACATAGAGACTACAATTTTACAACAGAAGCCTTGATCATGAACAATTTACTTAAAAATGTCCCCAACTAAACATTTTCGAAGCCCTCATAGTAATTTACAGAAAATATTAACTTGGCTGATCCGGAGTACTACATTAGTCGACGAGTTCGCTAGTTACTCGGAGCCGAAGTTTACGAAAACATTATTATGGAAGGAGTCATCAAGGGGACTAACACAACACAGCCTCACTCAGCAAACCCACTTGGGGTGGATACCGTGTGGAGGTTCAACAAAAATAGTCCAATGTAATATAGTTCTGCACAACTTAGAAGACATACATAAATTCTGGGAAATAGAAGAGATAACAGAACAGTCTAATCTATCGGTCGAAGATCAGGAATGTATTACGTTTTATTTAAATACCACAACTACGAAACAAAACGGGCACTACGAGGTCAGGTTACCTTTAGGCGTGTCCTAACTAAAAAAGCGTATTACAAGGTTAACCCAGTTGTTACTGAAACTTTTTTTTACCTCGAATCATAGTAATTTTTTAGTATTGTTACCTTGATGCATACGGTAAACATGGAAAAATACTAAAAAAAAACAGAGTTTTCAGGAAAGCTCGGAAAATACGGATCGTTTTAACGATCAGTAGTAATAGGCAGGTAGGTTAACGCTCATAACTGCCACTTAATCGATTGTATCGATTGTATGTTTTAAATTAAAGAAACACAGTTATTACCATGAGAAAGGCTTTATTATCTAAATGAATCAAAGGACACTTTTTGGTACGGTCCTCGCAAATTTTTGCAGTGGCTTTGAGCCTTCTGTTACTCAATTCGTGGAAGAGTGGAATAGAAGAAAATAAATTGTCAAAGAATAAGTGACAAGGCACACCTGGGTGACGAAATTGTAAATGATCAGCAAAACGCAAAATCACACCAGCTCAATAATTGCTGCATGGCCTTGGTACGGATCAAACCATAGTACGTATCTCAATCTAGTCGCTCCAACCCAGAACTTATATACCCATCTAATCGGTTTTCCACGTATAAATTATTTACAACTGTGTCCTTCATAATAAGGTACCATAGCCTCGTCTATGCTGTACATTTCTTCTAAAAGACCCATATTCAGGAATATTTTGTTTAGGATATTGAAAAGCGGTCTCAACTTTGCAAATTCACTTTCAGTAGTTATCTGAGCATTGTCACAACAGTGGAGGTGAGTCATGATAAATGTAAATCTACCCCTCGACATGGCGTTATATATAATACTAAAATCAGTGTCTGATGATTTTTCCCAGTACATGTATCTTCAGGGAACTACGATATATCCACTGTAAAGAAGTATAGCAAGGAAACACTTCATTTCACTCGTTGTCACATTGCCCACTTTGTTCTTTTGAATCGCGTAAATATTTGTATATTTGACCAATAATTCGATAACAGAGTCATCAAACATACAGTCAAAGTAATATATGGGCGTTTGAAGGTGTCTTGGACCATAGTTTTCTTGCCATTGTGGTCGGTCGTGAGGATTATGGCGATTTCTCCAAGTATAATTTTGATTTTTTGGTACGATGGTATCAGCAAAAGGAACGGCTGACGTGCTGCTAATAATTGGAGCTGAATTAGATGTAGATGGCTCAGGTTGACGACCTTACACAATTAGGGGTTCTTCAGTGGTACGACTTCTTTTTGCTAAAGAAGAGAAGGGAACACTGTCCTCGTCACTTTCGGAACACATGTATTCTATCTCAGCAGGAGTTCTTAGCTGAGAACTTAGATAGAAAAAAAAAATATAACAACTGACATGATAAAATAACGTAAAGATTCTACATCTATACAACCTAGATTCGACCTCTCTACAAACGTGGAAGATTGTTCAGAGTTACAAACTCCTCATCAGCAGAATCTTCATCCGTGACATCAGCATTCGCGTTATCTGGTGGTAAAATAGTTATATTTCTTGGAAATGGGGCATCATCATCTATCTAATTGTTCCAATTCGCCAACGATTTCATTGAGAGACAATGGTTTATTGGTATTCCTGGGTCTGAAAGAAAAAAATACATCCCCAAATTACGACCGATCGTTAAAACGATCATCAAATATAATATCATTTGTTTTTTATAAAAGATATGACATGATCAAATTTTAATTCACAATTATGTTAGACAGTTTATAAATTTATAAAAAACGTGCATAAAATAAATTTCAATCACAAGCTTATTTGTAAACACTTACCGTTTTGAAGACATAGTGAAAGTTGATTACGCTAATACGCACTAAAATACAAAATCACTTCAAAATTATGATCTTATGATAATTTTCTATGCACTGAAACACTGTCAAACGATCACTGCGACGATTGGTATACAATAAGCAAAAGTTATCCGCTCGTTATTATTTTTAAATTGAGGGTATTTCCCAGTATTTTTTTGATCTTTATAACGATCGGTCGTTTTAAATGGGTTAAAGACTATGTCGAAGACACGCTTGTTTGGCAATGACTGCTTCTGCACATGTGGCCCCCTGGTAACTCATAATATTGTGTAAATGTATCTATTAACTGCTCCACATTTGTTGTAATATATACTTTTTTTTTCTTCTAACACATTGCTTTTGCAATATTTTTTATATTATTAGACGCCAACCACCATAAATTCGTTAATAATTTATTTTGTTAACATGTCATATTGATAGATGTAATTATTTATTTTTCTTGCTTTTTTTTATATAGCCTCTTTTTTATAATGTGAATGTGAGAACACCGTAACTCCGCGAATTCTTAGGTTACTTCCTATTACGACTCACTTTTTATTATGATTATTTTTATTGTACTTTTTAGTACACTATTGACGGGTCTACACTGTCCTTACATAATATCTAATTATACTGTAATATGGAAATATTGTAAGAAACATATTTTTTTTTAAATAGTAACCATGGAGTTTCTTGCCGGTTTTTCTCCATAGGAAACGACCAATTTGCAACCGTGCACTAGCTTCTGACGTTTTATAAGTGCCCATGTATGCCTATGTGAAATAAAAACTTTTGACTTTGACTTTGACTTTAAAGGACAACTTAGAAAACAAGTTGGGTTCCTCAAAACAAGTGGCTTTACCTCAATTTTGAAATTTAGAGCGCAAGTTTCAGAAATACGAGATGCTAGCCGTACATTACAAAACGTTCATGGACAAATATTTACTATTAAAATATGTGAAATTATCTTTGCAAAGTAACTTGACACTTTTTTTGTTTTTTTTTTAGGGGTGGTAATCATCCAATGACTTCTCGCGCTCTCGTTGGATCGGAAGGGCGTGTTAGACTTTTACTGACTAAAACCACACCTGTTTCCTTCAATTACCCTTTGCCTTATAGAACTACGGTTTTCCTTTTCAGGAATTCCCCGCGGCCCTACCTAGCTAGCAGGCATCGGCCCTGCTGGACCCCTACGGTTTGCTGACATCTCTTTGAGGAGCGCGTGGATCACTACGCGCTATTGACGACTGGGCTCGGTCCAGTTAATTATCCGACGGCCGGAGGGCGAGCTACCCATTGCTCAACGTCCGCGAGCCCGAAAGTAACTTGACACTGGAATGCTACTTACCGAACGACGGGGTGCATCGAGGGAATCTACTACATCAAAATATAGGGTTGTTTTAACGCATCTGCGATGACATCTTCAAAATTCAGTCTCAACGATTTGATGAATAAAGGACCCAACAAGATCTGCAAATATTATTGCTAAAATGGAGGCAATACCAATACGCTTATACAGCAGACATCGAGAAGATGTATAGGTAGATCCAAGTACATGAATTGGATCAACTTCTACAAAAAATAATTTGGCGCAACGATGCACAATGTCCTATACAATCTTATCAACTCACAACAGTAACTTACGGAACTAAAGCGGTTCCATTTTTAGCTCTAATGACGCTGAAGAAATTAGCAGCTGAGGAACAGAAAAGTTATCCTGACGCGGCTTAGGTGTTAGACCAAAATTTTTACATGGATGACCCTGTACATGGGTTTCATTCTATTGAACAGGGAAAGAAACTTATATCAGATTTGATTACCTTATTACATTCAGGGGGTTTTAACTTGCGTAAATGGGCCTCCAATGAACCAACATTAATTGAAGACATACCGAGTCATCAAAATCCAGACACAAACATTGCAATAAATTCAAAATCGGAGTCAACATCGAATACTCTGGGTCTGTGTTGGAACACAAATACAGATAATTTTTTCTTTCGTTGCGATTTTTCTAAACAGTCTTCAAGGCCAACAAAACGCAACTTATTATCGGAAATATCAAAGTTCTTCGATCCGATCTCAACTAAAATTATTATTCCAAAAACGATGGGTAAACCATTTACAGTGGGATGAACAAGTGTCTGATGATATCTTCAACGATTGGGTCAAAATAAAAGCGGACCTAGACAACATAGTTACATAGCTGCGAGGTACCAAGGTGGTTGAAGAACAACAGAGATGACGTCATCGAAATTAATGGATTTTGTGACGCATCCATGAAGGCCTATGCATGCGTAGTTTATGCGTGCATAAAACATCAATCGGGCGTAACACTCATTGCCGCTAAATCTAAGCTCGTGCCGCGTAAGAAAACCCTTACGTTGCCAAAACTGGAACTTAGCGGCGCATACCTACTCTCTAAACTAATAAATACAATTCAACAATCCTTAACAAATAGACTAGAAATATTTGGATGGACAGATTTGAAGGTAACACTCAGTTGGATACAGGGTGAGCCTAATCGTTGGAAGATGTTCGTTGCAAATAGGGTCGTCATTCAAGAAAACAACATGCCTTCTGGAAAATGGGCTATGGGAAGAGTGATTGTGGTCCACCGGTTATAAAATGTATGTATTTAGAAATATATAAGTGTGTTTATCAGTTGTCTAGTACTCATAACACAAGCCCTGCTTAGCTTGAGATTAGACGGCGTTGTGTGATAGTTGTGGAATATTATTATTGTTAACTCATAAAGCGAAATCAAAATCATTTGGCAAAATTATTGAAAAACCAAACATCTGTTATAGAGTCGGAATACAACATCCTGAAACGAGTTTAAGATTATCCATAAACAACACAAAGTCAAAGTCAAAAGTTTTTATTTCACATAGGCCTACATGGGCACTTATAAAACATCAGAAGCTAGTGCACGGTTCCAAATTGATCGTTTCCTATGTAGAAGAACCGGCAAGAAATTCCATGGTTACCCTTTTAAAAAAAGTGGTTGTTTACAATATTTTCATATTACAGTATTAATAGATGTTATGTAAGAACAGTGTAGACCAGTCAATATTGTACCCAAAAGCACCATAAAAATAATAATATTAAAAAAAAAGTGAGTCGTAGAAGTCGAAGTCGAAGTTTTATGGAAGTAACCTAAGAATTCGCGGAGTCTACAGTGTTCTCACATTCACATTATAAAAAAGAGGCTATATAAAAAAAAAAGCAAGAAAAATAAATAATTACAATTATCAATAAATGGCATGTTAACAAAATGAATCACTAACGAATTTATGGTGGTTGGCGTCTAATAATATAAAAAATATTGCAAAAGCAATGTGTTAGAAGAAGGAAAAAAAGTATATTATTACAACAAATGTGGAGTGGAATGAAACAAATGGAATGAATGGTGTACATTTACACAATATTATGAGTTACCTGGTGAAGGAAAACATCGTGAGGAAACCGGCATGTCCTAGAACCAAAAATTCGAAGACATGTGACATTCACCAACCCGCACTGGGCCCGCGTGGTGGATTACGGCCCATTCCCTCTCCTGGAGTGAGGAGGCCTGAGTCCCAGCAGTGGGAACATTAAAAAAAGGCTTATTATGCTATTATTATGCTTATGAGTTACCTACCAGAGGGCCACATGTGCAGAAGCAGTCATTGCCAAACAAGCGTGTCTTCGACATAGTCTTTAACCTTGTAATACGCTTTTTTAGTTAGGACACGCTTCATAATTATGGGTTTTGAACTTTCCCTCGCTTAGTTCAGGTTCAGTTCACAAAACTATAAATCATCATTTAGATGCATTGGACAAATCAACAAATGGAGTACAACAAGTAATGACTAATATGAGTGCAGTACAAGGACAAATCGTAACTGCATTGACTACAAATACGCTGACCTAAACATTAAAGGGTAATCAAGACACTATACTGGACACGTTGACGGACATTCGCCATGGTAAGTTTAACATACATTTATTAACGCCGAAACAACGACGAATTAGATGACGACTTGCTTAAAATCTACAAACAAATCAAACAGCTAAGATACAGTGACGAAGAACTAGATGAGACGTTGTCACCACACGCTACACCCTCGTGCTGGCTGCGGCTGTGGGCACGGCCGTGCTCCTGTGGTGATGGTGACGACGCATGCGACGCATGCGACGCGTGCTGATCTCACCAGACATTGAGGTACGAAGTGTTAACGACGCGAGTGCAAGAGCTTGTGCGCGACAATGTAACGAAGCTGACCGTCAAAGTGCAGTGTAAGTGTGCGTGGTTAGAAAACAAAATAAAACGTGTTCACCAATCATAAACAAAAACTAGAGGCATTAAGATGATCTATTAACTTTTCTAAATGCTATAGTTTTGTATTATCTTAAGAATCACCACTAATATTAGGTTAATATCATCTTAACTAACATGATATTACCATCATCTCATCTTAACTGCATCTTTGCCGCCCCGGAATGTGTTCGGTGCAAGCAACCGAACACCTTCTAACGTAGCAATTTACTACAATCGTACTTTAACATCAGTGCATAACGAGACACCAAACGGACCGGGTGCATTCATCTAACATAACATTTGAAAAACTTTTAATCATCTTCCTGCCCTTGTCCCATCTTATTTGGGGTCGGCACAACATGTTTTTTTCTTCCATTCTATCCTGTCAACCGTCATGCTATCACTAACTTCCTTTTCTTTCATATCACTGTTCACACAATCCATCCATCTTTTCTTTGGCCTCCCTCTCCCTCTCCACCCATCCACATGTATACTCATAACTCTTTTAGTAACACGCGTTTCATCTCTCCTCTTTACATGACCATACCAAGACAAACGATTCCCTTTCAACTTTTCAGTCACTGGCGCCACTTTCAAACTTCCTCTAATATACTCATTTCTCACTTTATCCATTCTCGTCACACCACACATCCATCTCAACATTCTCATCTCCGCTACATGCAATCTTTTTTCATCCGTCTTTTTCACAGCCCAACATTCTGATCCATACAGTATGACAGGTCTTATCACGGACTTGTAGATTTTACCCTTCAACTTGGGGGGCATCCGTGGGTCACAAATTGTTCCAGTGACCTGTCGCCATTTCATCCATCCTGAATTGATCCGATTTGATACGTCTCGGTCTACCTCGCCATCTCCTTGGATAAGCGACCCGAGGTACCGAAAGTCGGAGCAGATTGGTATGGGCGTTCCAGCGAGAGCTAAGGGCATAGGACCGGAGAGACCACCGAAATCACAGAACAAGTACTCGGTTTTCGTTCTGCTCAATTTTAAGCCAACACTCTCCAGTCTGTGCCACCACACCTCCAATTTGCTCTGGACCTCTAGGCCACTCTCGGCAACCAGCACAATGTCATCGGCAAACAGCATACACCAGGGAGCCTCTTCCTGGATGCCCGACGTCAGAGCGTCCATTATCATCAGGAAGAGGTAAGGGCTGAGGGCCGACCCTTGATGTAAGCCGACAGCCACACTGAAGCTGCCAGTGTTGCCCACTGCAGACCGGACTTGGGTACTGCATTGGCTGTACATCGCTCGGATCAACTGCACATACTTCCCAGGCACACCTTTCTCCTTAAGGGCCCACCACAGAACCTCACGAGGTACCCGGTCATATGCCTTTGCATTTGAAAAACTTTTAATAAACTATCCAAAACCAATCAGAGCTTTTTTATCAACTACAACCTTGCACCCCGCATTGTAAAATAATTAAATATTATAAGCATTACAAAATTGCCAGGAAATGTTGAATGTTATTTTCAGAATTCTGATCGAATATGGTCGCAACGTTGTCAATTAATAAACCACAACCCCAAAATTAAAATTTGTGATATCAGGTCACTTTATTCTTTGTGGCTGTACGTCAGCATGTCCCTGATCTATAAAGCGGTTTTCCTTATCCCAAATACCAAACGAGTTGAAACATGGGTCAACTGTGCCCACATAATACTGCGTTTGCACTTTTTCCTTACATGTACTACGGAACAACCAATAATTCAAATTTTTGGAAACTAGATTTGAGAAAAAAAAACATTCTTTCAAGCTTGTGTCGTTGAAAACATCATATATAACTGTTCATTTGAATTAAAATATACACCGTTTAGCTAAGTAAAAATAGCAATATACACGTTCAGCAATTACAAAAAACGATTTACATGTTACAATAATATAAACAGATAATGACGGCTTGCAATTCTCTCGCACACATTACATTCCTTTTCTCTTAATTGACTGTAGCGTGCACGGCAAAACGTGTTGCTCAAACATTCTAATGTTGTTCTTTCATTTACTCAAAAACACTGTAATTAAGTTCTCTCATATTATATTTTTATATCTCTTAAAAATACTCCTAGAATATTCCTTTCATACACTTATTAACGATTCAACGAACTTGTAATTTATTTATGAAGCTGAAATTAATCGAATGTTTAATGAATAATAGTTGTAGCACTGCCTAAACCAATCAAGCTAGCTCAGTGTCCTGTACGAAGGACATAAGTGCGTTATAATGTCCAATCTGTCCTTAGGATTGAGGGTAAATTTTACGTCAAGTCCATTCCAAGTGTCCCCGACGATTTTTTATTATTGGCTGAACGAATTTAGTATCTGGGGAGATATAAAAGGAAATGAAGCTAAGCCCTTCGGAAATCTCAGAAATTGGTCTTTTTCTCGGAGTGCGTATGAGGACAATGGTTCGACTTGGATCCAATGAAACAGAGTTACTTTCTTCTCTCTAGGGAACAGTTTTTACGATCGACTGCGAGATTTACGCTTCAATAGCATTTCGAATACTTGAATATTTTAATAAGTTAATAATACCTTTTCTGGGCGAAGAATAATGGTTTCCTTTTCATTAATAAGAAAACGATTGGCATTTTGTAGCAAACTTTTTTGAACAACCCTACTTATCACGATACCATTGAAGATGAAAGGTTATTCATTCTGTTTATAAAAATATGCTAACAAACGATTGTTAGCATATTCTTATAAACAATATGCCTTTTATCACTGACAGCTTTCTGGTACTCATTGCCGATTCCGTTGAGAATCGGTATCTAATGAGTGTTAGAAAGCTCTTCAACCAGTTAATTTTAGTGAAATTCGTCTCCAGCGAAGCTTGACACAGGTCTGAGCGCAGGTATTAACATAAGTATAAGTATAGTTGATCGCACCCGCGGGTCCCATTGCAAGTTTAGCAGTAGAAGTGTGGCTTCTAATGAAGCGACAGCCGAGATAATACTCAAACAACAACCGCCCACAGTTGGATACCTTTAAAATGAAAACTCGTAGTTACATAACTTAGTAAAAAACAACTGCATGTTTTTCTCTGGACGTCAACAAAACAAAACAAGGCCATTATACACTCAATAAATTAACTCATTCATGATAGTATTGCACTAGTGACCCATTTAACACTTTCATTATTGAAATTTAAAGCTATTAATAGGTTGACAGTACGGGTTAACAATCTGCTACATCATAGCAAAGTTCGCTGACTTCGGGGCCGTCCTAAAGTCTCTGTTGGAAACAGTAGCTCTATATATTTTGCGGCATATTAGAAACTGGCGCTCACCTATGCTAAAATATGGAAGTTTACGTAGCGAACACGCTCCGTTAATTGTAAAATTTGGAGTTTGATAACTTCACCCGAAACTTTTACATTGCCGGGTTGAATTTAGTGAGCCAGCTAAAGTTTTGACAATAACTGGTCACTTTTGTGTATACTGCGAAATCTGCGAATTTTCTCTTCATTAATTATGAACTACCTAGAGGTAACTAGGACAATGCTACTGAGTTGAAACTCAAGCATGAATCCTAATTTATAAAAAAACTAAACCCATATTTTAAAACTGCTGTGTAAACAGCTGTTTAACTTTTATAACATTTTTTTATAAGTATTTCTTGAAACAAAATGTCACAGGATTTTGAGTGTTTCAATTTAACTTCAGTAGCGAAGAAAACTCTCTAAGAATTTTAAATAATGAAACCTGATAGCTAAAATTCCACTCAACTCTCGACTTGACTCCAAAGAACCTTCCCAAGTAGTTATTAATGTAATCTTTAGAAATTGTAGCATAAAATTATTACTTAAACAAAATTGGTATTTGCTAAAAATAATTATCTTTTAGTTCGTGGAAAGACACCTTAAACACGAAAGTATCTATTGATAGAAAGGTCTCTTAGTGGTCGACCATTGATTTTGATGTTTAAAACAGTATAAGGAATTGAGATACTATCTTTTTTTTTGGGGTGTGAAAACATTATTTTTTGCTGTAATGGACGTTAAAAGAGACTTTGACCTCTGAATTTGTTTCGGTGTTTTTTCTAGGATAGTAAGCAAAGGAAAATCCGACCTCATTTATTTAAACTGACGAATAAATTGACGTACAAAAGTTTTTTTTTTAAATTTCTTTGCAAAACATATTATTTATCATCAAATAACTTATCTCGTTCTAGGAAGACCGATAGGGAATGTCAGACTTTTACTGTCTAAAACCTACCTATATCCCATAAGTTGCCGTTTGCTTTCGAGGGCCACGGTAACTCTTTAAAACATTCCCAAAGCCCATCGAGAATCTGATGTCATAAGATGATTTTCCCACCAAAAAAAAAAAAAAAAAAAACCTACTTGAATACTTTTAATACGAAATCGGTTCATTTATTTTTCATCCTTTTTAACCAAATTCAAAAATGGAAGTGATTCTTAATTCATCAATTTTTTTTTGTGCGTTTGCCGATTACTCAACGCCTGAACTGATTTGAGAAATTATTTTTCTGTTTGAAAGGATATACTTCCCAAGTGGTCCCGTGGTCATCTGGTCTGTATCTGGTGATGGAATCCTGGACAAAACTAAAGAGTTCTTCTTTTATAGATATATTATCTACGCTAATAATGGTTTATGTTTTATAAGTACCCCTAATATAGAACTTATACACTGTTTATGGTTAACTGAAGGTAAGCTAAAAAACAACCTAAAAAAGTGTAGTTTTTTGTTTTTATAAAAATGTTTCTGGTCTGGTTTGTTTTGTTAATTAACACCAATATTTTGTATTTTTTTTTTGTATCGATTTTTTGTTAAACGTTTTTTTAGAACAGATAAATACACTGGCTGATTCAAATCAAAAGGTAGCTCCAATTAAATGGTTCATACGCTCATATACGCGATCAACATTATAGGTCGTCTCATACATCAGCGTGGCAGATTGTGGTGACATCGATCAGAATAGTTTGCTTGCAAATTTGGCAGCTGCTAACCAAACGGGATTATGTGATACCAGTGTGCGCGAGGATTCGGCTATAATCTGATTTATGTACCATGTGTTATGCACTGTTCGATGTACATACAATTATAGATACATAAAACTTATATAAATATATATCACCATAAATGTGTTCAAAAGATCGAAAAAATATTTTTGTGACATTTAACTTTGTATAATTCCCAATGTCCAGACAAAGAGAATGCCCATGGCTATCGTGGACAATACAGTTTTTTTAGAGTGAAACAAATTCGTTTTACTCTGATATATATTTCATTTGAAACCTACGCATGTTGGCTTTGATTTAAAAACTTTTTGTTTATATTATTACGACGTAAATTAAAATATGTTTTATGAGAATAAAACTCGTGTAGTTCCGGGTCACAAATAGCACCCGTAGGACTTGACCCCTCTGTATGGAGTGTTGAGAGATGACTAATAGGCGGTGGGGGATGGACAGCGTCCAGCGACAGTATCATCATACACTCACAAAAACAACTCTATGTTTTAAATTTTCATTTTCTCTGTATATGTATGTGTGTTCTTCATGATATGAAATTATAAATTTTAGGTATGTGAAAAACAAAGATTAATCAAAATTTTCATAGGTAGGGTATATTTCTTCTTCTTAGGACGGAATTCACCAATAAAACTAATCGCATTTTAACGTTTGGCTCGCATAATCGAGTTTAGCCGCTGTCACTAGTGTCACTTGTCTTTATTTTTCTTTTGTTGTATTTTTAAAAGTGACACTAGTAACAGCGACTAAACGCGATTATGCGAGCCAAACGTTAAAACGCGATTAGTTTTATTGGTGAATTCCGCCCTTAGTCGTGAACTCTTGATACCACTGCTTCTCTTATGATGCGATGCCGTACAGCTCTGTGTTTGGTGACTTGGGAGTTGTCATTAATGCTGGAGTGTATCACAGATTTGTTAAAGTTTTTCCACCAGGCATCGTCCACAGATTTATTAATGATAATAATAATCTTTACTGTCGCAGGGTTGTACAGTCCACAGGATTTATAATTAGACACAAGTAAATGTAATGCGAGGTACTGGTACTGTCTCCCAAACTAAGCGAATGCTTGTATTTTGGGTGGCAGTGTTCAGTCATTTAGTGTTTTTTTTTTGTTTTTTTTTTTTTTTTTATTCTTGATAGGTTCGCGCTTGACCGCTAACTCACCTGATGGAAAGCGACGATGCGGTCGACGATGGAACGCGCTTACCTAGAAGTAACCTATTCACTCTTGACTTAAAGTGTGAAAGTAAATATACCTAATTATTTTTTATGTGTTTCATTTTTCTCTATATTTCTGTCTGTATAAACAAATTCGTAATCTGCCAATACGAGAATTATTTCAATCGCGATTCACTCGTTCAATTTCAAAATAGTCGGACATATCGCGTATCAAAAGCGATGTTCAAAACTATTGGCATGCAAACCATTGAAATAGCCCGATAACTTGCCATCCGATATTCAATAAGAACAAAACAAGGCCATTTACAATAGACTAGGCATTTTAATAACAATATTGATGAAGCAGTTTATTAAATTAGTGATGCTCCTTAAACTATGTGCCTACTATTAATATTGAACGAAAACTTAATTTAAGTTTGATAATATTAGTTTTCTGTGTTATTTTGTTACTTGATTGGAATTTTGCTCCTTATTAAAGTTATATAAAGCTTTTGTTGTAGATTTTGTATATCGCAACTCACAAATTAAATATGAAATGCTTTTTCGTCTTTAGAAGCAATCTTTCGTTCTAACTTTTTAAGTACTTTTACCTTTAAAATATGTCAATAGGCAGCATTCGAGGCAGCCGTGGTCAAACTACTTCTTCAAAATTCCTAAAAGTACCTATGTAGCTTAATTTATAAGCTAGCTAAAGTTTGCTAAAGTCACTAGTTCGAAGTGACTTTAGCAAACTTTCCATGAAAAATATTCGGATTTTAAACTTTACGCATACGTACGCCACTTAAATCAGTTGAAAAACTAGAAACAATAAGTATTTATAAAATATATATACACAGCTAGTCAAAGTAGTTCCTAAAAAATTCGTAAAACAATTTGGTCTCTGATTCGTTTTCTAAACCAATTTGAAAAAGTTCCTAAAGGCAAGGAGCAAGGAGTTAATGGTTTAAAACTTTACATACAAGTTGGCAACTCGTTGAGCATCCCAATAATGAATAGTTTTTATATGAAAATAAAAAGTAAATGAACCTGAAGCAGGTCAGGCTATTGTCAGACCCAATACCAAGAACCTATAATTAGCGAAACTATACGAAACACATTAAACAAAGAAATTGTATCCGAACAAATAAGTTATGACGTCTCTCCAAATTGCAAAGTTTGCAGTGCTGAAACATTTCTGCACTTAGTAAGCAGCTCCTCTCAACGTCGGCAACAAAGCAAGATTAATTACTTACTTCATCACAAATTCTTCAGAACTGTTCGTTTTCACACTTATGAAAACCAAGAGTTCTCAAGAATTTTCTAAGATCTATGTGTGAATTGTGTAATTAACCGCACCGTTCGCTTTATATTGAAGATGGTATTGATAAATCGTTACTTGTTTTGTAATTTAAATTGTTTTCTACTGCTGCCAGTGAATCGAGATTTAATTTATTTTGTTTGGAATTTGAAGGAACATCTACCTACACTGTATGTCCGTACTGAGGAATATGTGTTGGCATATGAGGACTGACATAGTAGCGATTAATCAGTTATAACGATTGTTAAATGGTAAAATTGTTTGGGTTGATTGGAGAATCCCATACAATTGGGCCGAAAGGTTGGATCGTTGGAATCGCAGCGTTGGAAGGCCTCCCACAAGGTGGACCGACGACCTGGTGATAGTCGCGGGAGTGCGGTGAATGCGAGACGCACAGGATCGGTCGTTGTGGTGACGCTTGGGGGTGGCCTATGTCCAACAGTGGACGTCTTTCGGCTGAAATGATGATGATGATACATTTTGGACGTTTAAAAAAATATCACTTGAGTCTTGTTTCAAAATTTCAAAATAAAATTTTAAATGATGACAAGATTGTGCTAGGCATTCCATAACTCCTATGCCAAAAGGTTTGTCAAATCAATGTTTGTCTTTAGACATACACACCATACAGCATTAATTTTCATTATTTTGTCGAAGACCAAAATTATAAGGTAAGCAGAATTTTTATGGTTTACAGAAACACCAATAATGTATAATAACATGGTATCTGTATAACTGCTAGGTTTGTAATAAGTTACGCACCAATGTGGGTAAATTAAAAATCCTAATATGCCAGCAGAAAAGCACTTCACACAATATGACATCACCGTCAGACTATTGGTCACATTCCCAGTCGACCATTTGACTGGCCTGTTTGTCTAGTGGTTAGTAGCTCTGAATGCTATGCCGGAGGTCGTGGGTTCGATTTCCACCTAGGAGAAATGTATGTGTGATGAGCACGATCATTTGTTCTGTGACTGGGTGTAGTTTATCTATAATATGTATGTATTTAGAAATATATAAGTATGTTTATCAGTAGTCTTGCACTCATAACACAAGCTCTGCTTAGCTTTAGACTGGACGGCGTTGTATGATAGTTGTGGAATATTATATTATTTGAAATTTGAACGCTTTAATTTAAATTTGTTTTAGAATATTGAAATAACTTGTACCTAGACAAAAAATCAAAACAAGCTTAAATAAAAAATCAGGGATTGTAAAAATATCTCAGAAATGTACATAAATAATGAAAGCTAAATGTTTTATTGCGTCTTGTAAGATGATACGCAACTCCCTGGAGAAAAAGTCTGCAGCGACATATTATTGTCTACGTTTTTTCTTTTGAAGGACGCTTGTCTCCCCTTTCTGAGAATGCACTTTCTCGTGAAATGTTTTATTTTTTTATTTTTTCATCGTCTCGTTGTCCGTGTTTCATATTGTTGTAGGATTTGTAGGTAAAAGATTTCTTTTAATTTACCTAACTGATAAAATACCCTTTTATATGATTTTTCTGGAAACAGTTATAAAAGAATTAATACTACTAAAATAATAAATGTGAGAAGATGTTTTGATTGTTGGATGTTTGTTAATCATTGGCCAACTGCTGCACCGACTTGGATGAATTTTGTTGATACAACACTGATAGACCATGGGTTAGGATTTAGAACTAAGTTCATCCTGATAGTACGTTTCCTTAGCGATAATTTACGCATAAGCTTGTTAAAAATCAATGAAGATACCAAGCTTGGCGAAAGTTGTGTTTGTATATGTTTGATACTCCTTCATGCTCAAACGACTGAACGAATTTTGATAAAATTTGACTCACAGGTAGACCATGTCCTGGAATAGTATAATACATTTTTTACACCACCTGCTCGATAATGCCCTTTTATATGTCATATAACCAGCACTTAAAGCAAGTCATTATGTCCCTAGGGAGATAATGCAGTATGGGCGATCCCTAGGGAATAATGAGATTTGAATTTGGAACGTCAAAAACCGTCAACAATAAGTGAACTAATTCAAAATTAAAACTGGCCACTAACAAAAAAAAAACAATAAAATGTGGTCGTTGTTAATGACGACTTTCGAAAAAAAAAGTAGGCAATGAAAATGCGGGAGCGATAAAGTAAATTGAAACTATAGAATCTTAGAGTAGTTTTTTATTTTTTATATTTTATTAATTTGTTACATCAATATCATTTATAACATCTGCCAAACTGCATAGCAGTTTGTCGGTAGTGAATGTTTGTTTCAAATCTCAATACGTGTTGAGTGATAGTTAAGTTTAACTTGTAGGTACATAATACTTATATTTCTCTAATATATGATTTGTTTTACTAAATTATCTTTTAATTATCTCACAGATGGTGTAAAAAGTAGAGTATCCAACACGGGGATAAAGGTGTCTTTGTCTTGGGCGGCTTGAATTCCTCACTTCACTCAGGTTTCTTTATTAACTCCCTCGCAATGCTCGGGAGTTAATTATATAAATCCCTCACTGACGTTCGGGATTAAAATTGGCAACCATCGTTTCGTTCGGAATTCAACATGCCGCCCGCGACTTAAAGATACTGCTTTATCCCCTAGTCACATAATCTACTATTTTACATCACCTGCTCGATAATGCCCTTTTATATGTCATGCAACCATCAGTTAAAGTAAGTCGTTCTGTGCCTAGGGATATAATGTAGTATGGGCGATCCCTAGGGAATAATGAGATTTGAATTTGGAACGTCAAAAACCAATATTTGAAAAAAAAAACACATGTGAATAAGAATGTACGTGCATCAAACGAGTTTATTCAAAACTCAAACTGGCCACTAACAAAAAATAGTACATTGTTACCCTAGGGGTGAAAGTAACTTATTTAATTCCGAGAAGAAGTTTGGCGTCCTAGCGTAGCAAGGTCGCCAATAGTTCAAGGGACTAATAAGTCTTTAGCCCGAGGTAAACACTGTGCTTTTCATTACGAATACAAGGAAAGTAAAAATAAAATAAAAAGCTTGTAAAAGGTAATCGTAAGTAAGTTGTATGATTTTGATCTTTCTTCTGGTATGTTATCTTTCTTCTAATTTAGGCTGCTTTGGCCTCTTCTCTTATGAAATCAGGCGTTAAATCCATATTTGAATTTGATGAACTTATCGTGTTAATAAAAATCTCTGCTGTACGGAAATCTATACAAAACTCTACAACTCGAAAAAACAAATGAAGATCGGATCGCCGGATTGCCACTTTCCCGCCTATTTTGTTTCTTTTTTTCTTCTGTGGCCAGCCAGCTATTTAGGCGTTATTTTTCATTTTCATTATTAAAAAAAATAGTAAATATTTTAGCCATATATTTTTTTGTAAATATAGAACTTAAAAAATAGTTGAATGAAATAAGTCATTTAAAAAAACATATTCTTTAATTAATTCTTATCTTTAAGTTATTTCAATTTTGCATCGCGCTGTAATTGACTGGCTGTATAGAAAGTTTGACCATGGTTCAATTAAAATATGAAGATAGAACTAGTTTTTTTTTTTAATAATTTGACAGCTGTCAGTTGAAAGCGTATTACTTTCAACCCGCTCCTCAAGCAACTTCAGACCTAATTTCAGAGTATGAGTAATGAAAAATAATAAAATGTGGTTACTGACGCGCCTCTAAAAAAAAAGTAATGAAGAAGCAGGAGAGTGTTATAGAAAATTAAAACTATAGAGTCTTAGAGTAGTGAATTTTTCCAGCACTGGGTTGCGATAGTCGTTGTCGCCATTCCACCATGAGATCCCGCCGGAACTCTATCCACCATGCCGCGACTTAGCGCGGCAGCGGAGTTTCACTCCAGCGTTGCATCTACACGCGCAAATCGTGCATGAGTGCAAGGACTGTTGCCTCCAGATCACATGGTGGCAGGCCAGCAAGGAGGCTCGCCGCTTCGCGGGAAACCGTGCCGTATCCCCGAACCATCCGCATGGCCATGACACACTGGCATGCGTTCAGCTGGTCCGCCGGTCGCTTTTACAGCGACGGCGCCCACACCGGCGGCCCATAAAGGGCCGTGGACCGAACGATGCCTGCGTAGAGCCTCCGGCAGGAGGCCTCTGGACCCCCTAGGTTGGGCAGGAGCTGCTTGAGGGCAACCCCAGTCCGAATTAGTTTGGGTGCCAGACGTCGGAAGTGCTCCTCGAAATTCCACCGGCTGTCGAGGACGAGTCCCAGATATTTCATCGTCGACTCGACGCCGATGTGAACTCCTCCTACCGTTATTTGGGAACCCGGGGGTGGCGCGTTCCGAGGGCCGTGAAAGCACATGGCCTCGGACTTGTACAGTGCCACCTCGAGTCCCAACTGCTGGATCCTCTCCACAACTATCGCAACCCCACGTGTCGCCAGTTCGACCGCCACCCGGTATACAAGTGTACCTTAACATTCAATATCAAACATCATAAACAGGAAATACGATCAAGTGAGAGCGTTCATATATCAAACGACCCAAACATATAATTGAATATTACAAATGTATTTTGCAAACCAAATATAAGGCCGATTGGACAGAAACCGCCGCCACAGAGGGTGTCCATTTCCCAAATCCGCAGCGAGGCAATAAAGTGGTACGCAATAAATAACTGATACAACACCGAAGGCTGGAAGTGGCCTGTGGACTGGGTGCAGTTTACCATGCACTGCGTTCAGTGTTGCTTGTATTATTGTACCCAAATTTTTTTTCCGAACACTTCCTTATAGTCAGTTGTAGTTGTAGGGTTGTCATTGGTAAAACATTTTGTTTACACATTGTTGAAGCGTTTCGTTTATCTACACGGAAAATCTGAGACGAATCAAATTGAGGATTAGACAATTTAAAACGTGTGGAGAGGGAAACGAAAGAGCGTAGATAAAAATGGTGAATGCTGTAACGTACATGGTGTATCGATAAAAAATTGTTTGTTACTGAAAACTGTTTAGTGGGAATTTTATTTTACTGTTGGTCAAGTTCTAACTAGTGTCTTTGTTACCAATAATGGTAACTAACATTAGAACTTCCGTTTTTAGGGTTCTGTATCCAAAGGGTAAATCAGGACCCTATTACTAAGACTCCGTTGTCCGTCCGTCCGTCACAGTTTGAGCACACAGAACAGTTTGAAACAGGATGAATCTTTACATCACCAAAAATGACGCATAAACTTTACTGGCAATATTGGATATATTTAAAAAATAAAGATCAGAGAACGAGAGAGAGAGGGTTTTTGAGAGAGATTTTTTTAAAAACTATTTTGTTAGTTTAAATATTTAAAAAAAAAAATATTTATTTATTTCAGCCTGTTCTGTCACACTGCATTTCTCCTATAACGAAGAATATGAGGTAGAAAATAAAACGAAATAATGCCTGATACATGAATATGGTAACCTTCAAATTAAGCTGAATTTTTTTTATTTTTTTTTTAATAATAATATTCCACAACTATCACACAACGCCGTCTAGTCCCAAGCTAAGCAGAGCTTGTGTTATGGGTACTAGACAACTGATAAACATACTTATATATTTCTAAATACATACATATATAGATAAATTACACCCAGACACAGAACAAATGATCGTGCTCATCACACAAATATTTGTCCTGGGTGGGAATCGAACCCACGACCTCCGGCATAGCAGTCAGGGCCACTAACCACTAGACCAACAGGCCAGTCAAATCACAACAAACTTCATGAAGTCTCCATTGTTTCAGAGAATTAAACTCATTCCTTATGATGGATTGGTTGAACATGAAGTCGTGAGAGGCAGTATAAGATGAAGTATAGTGTAAGAAGGAACAAATATCTTCGTAAGTCCCCGCTAGGCTGGCTAGGAGCCAACGGACGACGCAATCAGCAAAATAAGACAAATTTTGGCAAATGCTATTTCATCTTGAGACTTTGTGATTGTCTTTATTAGGTACCTTTGATTTTCACTGACTGTTTAAAACGTGAGGGTGCAGGAACCGAGGTGTTTGCTCAACACTAGAAGAGGTTGAATTTGATTACTGTAGCAACATTATCAACTTGGGTACGGATGTGGATAGTGTCAGAAGAGTAGTGAAGTGTAATCGTATTATAACTGGCAGTCTGAGGTCGTATATAATCGTATTGTGATTGATGGAAGTTTGAATTCATTCTAGACAGAAAAAAAAGTGGGTATATCATTCGATGGCCAATTCGGTTGGCCAGAAGTAGCTAAGGACAGAAAAGAGTGGAATAACGGAAAGGAAGGGTTGACCCTGCAGTGGGACACAACGGGCTCATAATAATAATATTAATAACTAGCTTTTGCTTGCGGCTTCGCCCGCGTACATAAAATATAGTCTATGTTACTTAGGAATAAAGTAATTTTCTATCGGTGAATTTTTTTTAGCAAATGGGCCTGTAATTCTAGAGATTACCTTCTACAAAAGAAAAAATAAAAAAAAAAATTTTGCTTTTAAACAATATTAGTGTAGATATATCATCCGATGACCTGGTGAGGGTTGCGGGAATCCGATGGATGCGAGACGTACAGGACCGGTCGTTATAGCGACAATTGAGGAAGGTCTATGTCTAACAGTGAACGTCTTTCGACTGAAATGATGATGATGACGATGATAATATAATTCGGTGAATTTACTCATAACTCAATAAAGATAATTTGTATTTTTACTACGTATAAAATAAATACTTAATTTTATCACTATATAACAAATGGTTATTATTTCAATACCCTTAATACTATTTACTTAAAGGTTATGGGACTTCAGTACGATTTTCGCATAAAAAAGTGATACAATTTGAGGATTTTTTTTTTTCAAAAATAAATAAACAAAATATGATTGAGACTTCGGCTTTTGGTAGCAGAGGGTTATCACCAGTATACGCAGAAAAAAATATTAGAATAAAGCCGCAGTCCTGGAACGCAAAGGGCAACTGAAAAACACACGTGGGTTTTAGTCAGTAAAAGTCTAACACTCCATAAAAGTCCACACGCCGTAGGTATTACAAGAGGGCGCGCCAGATTGGAAACACGTCGCTGTAATGTATTGCAGCTACCTCACGTTCAGCTTGATTTCAATTTGGCCGAAATAAAGTACGCCGCATTGTGCGATGGCGGTTGTATGATGATCCTAAGTTACAAAAACTGGGCAAGTGCGAGTCGAACTCGCGCACTGAGGGTTCCGTACTAACTTGAAAGTTAAATTGCGGTTTACGATTTATGACGTATTAAAAAAAAAGTACTTACTAGATATAGTTCAAACCAATTTTCGGTGGAAGTTTGCATGGTAATGTACATCGATAGATAGATATATTCTTTATTGTACATAAAAATACAAATTACATTAGGAACTTAAAATTAATAGTGTGTCACAATGGGCGGTCTTATCGCTAAAAGCGATTTTTTACAGACAACCTTTGGATTACATCATATATTTTTTTTAGTTTTATCATCTCTTATTTTATAAATTACAACGGGGGGACACACATTTTACCACTTTGGAAGTGTGTTACATTAAAAAATTATATTAGAAACCTCAATATAATTTTTGAAGACCTATCCATAGATACCCCACACGTATGGGTTTGATGAAAAAAAATTTTTGAGTTTCAGTTCTAAGTATGGGGAACCCCCTAAAATTTATTGTTTTTTTTTTTTCAATTTTTGTGTGAAAATCTTAATCCGGTTCACAGAATACATCTACTTACCAAGTTTCAACAGTATAGTTCTTATAGTTTCGGAAAAAAGTGGCTGTGACATACGGACCGACAGACAGACAGACATGACGAATCCGTAAGGGTTCCGTGTCGTAGAAAAGTAGTCCCGAAACGTAGAAAAGAGACGATTTGGTGCGGCCAAATGAAGCTCAACCCTAACGTTTTACCGGAACTGATAAAGGGTTCCAGGGGCTCAGGTTTGCTTAAACTCAGAAGCGATTGACAAAGGGTAATGAAAAACTTATCGAGTGCCTTAGTACTGAAAGATATTGGAGACACCTTACAGGATCGGGTCGGAGCGACCCCACTAAACAATTTCAAACCTGTTTTAGATTAGAGTATTTAAATTGATTTGGAACTAATTTTCTGTCAGCCTAAATTGAGTAACGTTTCTGCATGTTACCTTTAAAGTACTATATGAGTATACTTTTGAGGCCTACCGCTCGAATATCTGACGGCATGGTTAGCGCAGTGGTTGAGCAATTGGCTGCTGCGGTATGTGTTACGGGTTCGATTCCCATACAGAACAATTATTTGTTTGGCCTACAGATAGTTATTCCGAGTGATCTTCCTGCCCTTGTCCCGTTTTATTTGGAGTCGGCGCAATACGTTTTTTTTTCTTCCATTCTGTCCTGTCACTCGTCATGCTATCACTAACTCCCTTTTCTTTCATATCACTTCTCATCCATCCACATGTAAACTCATAACTCTTTTAGCAACATGCGTTTCATCCCTCCTTTTCACATGACCATACCAAGACAAACGATTCCCTTTCAACTTTTCAGTCACTGGCGCCACTTTCAAACTTCACACTTTCACTTTATCCATTCTCGTCACACCACACATCCATCTCCACTCTCATCTCCGCTGGGTGTCTTATGTATGTGATACAGAAGTAATACCTACTTTCATAGTGAGAGGCTAGGTTTTAAATAATAATATATATATCCTGGATTTTCGGCAACTTACATTGAGCTATTGATTGTTATCCAGCTAAAAGAATAACAATTAATTACGTACTGTTTTAGTTCTATTTAACCTTCAGAAATTATAACAATGAATCGCACCTCAGAATAACATTAGTAATATTAAACTTTTTCCATTGTTCAGGTGAAACTAATTTAACTTTACAATAGCGCTATTTGTTAAACTTACTAGCTAGTGTGTTTTTTCCGCGCGCCATCTAACAAAGCATCTATTATAGCCCCTTGAAGTATCAAAACTTGGTGTTATTATGAACTATTAGAAAAAGTTCTTAAGTAATCACTTAGACTTGTTAAGCAAGTATGAAGGACTAGCTTCTGGCAGCGGCTTCGCTCGCGGATAAGAAGGTTTCTCTACACAAACTTTGGACTCCCGTTTTATCCACTTTGGTGGTAAATTTTGGAAAATCCTATCTTAATGCTCACTGTCATAAAAGAAAACCTTGTGCAAAATTTCACGCTCCTAGTCCCAGTAGTTTCGGCTGTGCGTTGATATGTCAGTCAGTCAGTTTCTCCTTTTATATATAATAGATTTACGAAGCATTCTCACGTAGAAGCGGTAAATATTTCAAGTTGGTCATTGTATTAACTTATATTTTGCTTAAATCACAAAGAGTTATTTGAGTAGGCACGTGCAATTTATTAACTCGCTAATGTATGTTACACTATTAATTTTAAGTTTTACTACAACATAGTTAATAAGAATTCTTTAGAGCTCGAGCTTTGCATTGCTTTACTTTACTTTTCATGTATTACGCTTTTTTGAGGTTTTTTTTTAGGTGGGAAATCATAATCAAATAACTTTTCCCGCTTGAGTGGAGCGAGAGAGCGTGTCAGATTTTTAGGGACTTAAATCCACCTGGGTTCCCTCAGTTGCCCTTTGCGTTCCAGGCCACGGTAATATTCCTGCAGCCCTGATAATTCCTGCAGCCCTATCATGTACGTACATTTGAGTGACAAATATCAGTACTAGTTTCCTGGCTCGGTACCGCTCGCAACGCTAACACGACGTGCCGCGCAATTTTACAAGAAAAATTAGTTATTGTAGAATTTATCCGCTAAAGACAATAAACCCGCTAACGCTTTGTGCTTGAGAACTGTGCAGTGTTCAGTGAGTGTTATATCTCCTCGTCACTGGAGCAGAAGTCGCGAAATCCAGAGAACACCGGCCGTCTGACACATGGACACGTGGAAGTCAAGGTTAGTGCAATTTCCCTACCCTACGAGCTGTTTTTCTCTGCTTCCTAATCCTAAACGGCTCCAATAAGATCCATCTGCTGCAAGTTGTCAAAGTCCATAATCTGAGACACGCTAAACCGCAAAATACAGTCCACTTCCAATATTAGTAGCATTCGTTTGGTTGTTGATTCCATGTTCCATTTGACTGTACAGCCAGCTTCTACTGAATAGTAGAAGCTGGCTGTACAGTCAAATGGAAATGACGTCTTATTCGGGACAGAAGGACTATTATAATGATGCGTGATGATCTATATACATTATATGCATATACATAAAAGGAGAAACTGAATTACTGACATATCAACGCACAGCCGAAACTACTGGGACAAGGAACATAAAAGAATTTTCCAAAATTCCCCCTCTAAAGGGATGAAACGGGGGTCCAAAGTTTGTATGGAAAAAGCTACTTTTACGCAGGCGAAGCCGCTGGCAGTAGCTAGTTAGAAATATTTGGATGCACCGAAGGCTGAGAACTCTTTGATTCTTTATACACCTGTAACAAGACTAAACGCAAACCAAACCAAGAACTTAGACTTAATCATTAGCAGAACATGGCTGAAGACTTCGGTTAGCAGAAATCATGAATATTTTCAATATTGAATTTATAAATAATATTAATGAAAAATGTCTGGAAGTAGTCTGGACCGAGAACTCTTTGATTTTTATACGCCTGCAAAAGGAATCAGCTAAGTCGCTCACCACTCTCCAGCATATATGACCTGCACTGCACGTGACTAGGATGTGAGCACATCTGCGTGGATGGCACTACCTACACCTACTATGGCCGTAAGGCGATAAGTTGACGAGTTTCTAACAACGAGACAGGTCAGCAAAAAATGGGCAAGCGAATTTCCTCTTCCTAGCTCAGAGGAATTCCCAATAGGATTTTCCTACGCAACGGGAATGCAGAAAACAGAAAATAACGAAGATAAAAAGATATTTTATTTTACTCTTAGTTCAATGCGGACAAAGTCGCGTGGATAAGTTTATTTAGTATCAAAATAGACTAAAGCTAGAAATTAGTGTTATACATATGTATGTTTGAAGTATAAGTTAGACGTAGGTTCAAAACGAGCACAAAACCGAGCATAAATGATGTTCACCGAATTTCACACCACACAACATTTGAGGAATTGGATTTTCTGAGAATTTAGTGAAACACAGTTTCATACATTGATACGTCTCCAGTGTATCACTCTACACAGCAAACACCATTTCTTAGTGTAAAGTATTTTGGATAACGTAGCTTTTGAGCAGATTTCGGAACCATCCATCTGTCACAATGGGTTTCCTTTCACGAGAAAAATCTTTGCATCGTAGGTGTATATATTTTGGTAATATATTAGGGCTGTGAGTTTGAAAGAATTACAGTGACCCCATAATGCAATGAGCAACTAAAGGACAACAGGTGGGTTTCAGTAAAAGTCTGAAACACTCTCTCGTTCCACCTAGAGCCAGAGGAGGTATTTGATGAGATTCCACACAAAAATAAAAATGGTGCTAGGGATTAGCATACACATTACCAAACAAATAAAATGATAATTAGGGTATTAGCTCTTTCTCAAACAAAACATCGGTCCACAATTGACCGAGCAATCGGTGAATAAACAAAAATAAAAACTTACAGCCGAACATAGAACTTCCTTCTTTTAGAAGTCGGTTAAAAAGAGCTTTACTGATGGGAGTATCTTTTTTGTAATGTTTTTTTTTTGGGTTTTCTGATAGCCTAGGGGTCTTTAAGTGAAGAATGTATGTTACTTCTAGGCAAACATGCTCCATCGTTGACCACATCATCGTGAGATAGTGGTCAAAAGCGTGCCTATCTATAGCAAAAAAAAAACCATCAAGTAACGCATAGACAAGTAAACTTTTTTCTTATATCGTTGTACTCCTATTAAAGATGGGTAAATTATGTTATTACAAACTTTTTCTTTTCACGCTAACTGTTATCGACGATTAATATTTCCCAGCCATTATTTGATTAAACTCGTTCAGCGAGAGGTGTGGTGGCGTTTACACAAAAATTAATAAACAAAACCAATATAAAATTTATCGCGGCTTTTGGTAATACATGCTTATTTATTTAAAATTAATTGGTACTGGTGTGGAATTAACGTTACGTGGTATAAATGATCTACTAACTCTTTCATGCATTTTGAAATGCACAATCATAAATATGGAAGTAAATATTTTGTATTGTAATTTTAAAATGACTGACATGAAAACAGGATGTCATTAGCTCTAGTTTGTTTAATTGATGAATCGATAATTTTGCAGCTTTAGAATGGAAGTGACCTAACTCAAAGTTCCGGTAATTTAGTTTTTTTTTTAATATAAGCTGAACTTGAAAAACCTGTGGTGAAAAATAGCTCAAATTATTATAAGCAAGAAAGAAGCACGGGAGCAATACATTAAAATTGACTCGTATCAACGTCGTACATTTTGAAGACTTTCATGCTCATTTCCAATCAATTGTATTTTTTGAGTTAGGTCACTTTAATTCTAAGGTTACGATGATTGTGCTTTTCTTTTATGTATCAAAGTATCTACTAGCTTACATAGTTCATATTTTAGAAACACCAAAAGTATACTTAACTATACACAAGCCTCATTATGAAACTTGTACGTTTTGCAGACTTCCCTCCCATTAGGGCCAACCACTCAAAACCGTGAACGAGAAACAACAAAATGAAAAACCATTACATCTTGAAAACATATTGCGAAAGAATTTTCTTAATCGGCTCCGGAAATTTCTGGTACGAGGAAAGCGAAATAGGTGACGATCGAACCCTGCTTTATAGAGCATACAATGCCCTGCTGTTTTTCTTATACGGTTTCATGACAATATTCGAAATAATGGCTGCCACGATGGGCGACTACCCCGAGGACGAAAAACGTGACTCGGTGAGCTTCGCAGTCAGTCATACAATAGTTATGATCAAAATATTCTCGGTTACAACCAACAAATCGTTAATAAAAAGCCTAAATCGTAAAATGGTGTCAGTTTGTGAGAGTTACGAAGAAAGCGCGTTGATGGCGAAGAAATATAAGATCATGAAAATAAATGTCGTCGCTTATGTTTCGATCGTTTATGGCTCATGCTTTTTCTTTGTTTTTGAAGGACTTAGAAAAATGTTTACGGGTAAGTTAATTTCCTTTTAGCAATGTATAAAACACGTTATAAAAAACTGAAGAAAACTCAGGACGTTTCCGCATTATTGTATTATTCTGCCGGGCGGTAACTTTGGTTTTAATTACTTTGTTACCGCGAGAGAACGGACGTCGTCACGTCTCAGCCGCCGCAACAGGAGACGCCCCAGGCATCACAAGTCGCATGGCGATCCTTGGCAACCATAGGCGCGGTCTTGCAGACGACGAGCAATTGGTAGCTCACCGTCCGGCCGCCCATCAAGGGCCAAGCCCGAGGCATCAACGGTGCGTAGTGTTCCACTTGCGCCATAAACAGATGTCATTAAAATCGTAGGGGCCCAGCAGGGCCGATGTCTGCTAGAGTCACAGAATCTTTTGAAAGAATTACCGTAGTCCTGAAATGCAAAAGGCAAATGAAAGATACAGTTGGATTTTAGTCAGTAAAAGTCTGACACACCCTCTTGCTTTACCCTGGAGCGGAAGAAGTCACCAGCGATTTCTCATCACAAAAAAAACTGACAATAGGATTCACTGAAGAACATTAACCAAATGATCGAATGCTTTGTTTGATATTGTTTCTGTATATTTATTTATTTTTCAGGATCTCATTTCGTAACAGTAGTTACGTATTACCCTAAGTTTGAAGACGATTCATTGCTAGCGAATTCCGTTAGAGTATTCACCACAGCGGTCCTGTATGTAATGATGGTCAGCATGATATTATCAGTCGACACCTTCACAATGATCTACCTGATTATGTACAAGTATAAATTCATGACCCTGAAACAGTACTTTGAGAACTTAAGAGAAGAATTTTGTGCGCTGAACGACAGGGGTGAATATGACATGGCAACGGAAAAAATGGCAAGCGGACTGGTTGAAGGGATTAAAATGCACAATACCCTTATAAGGTAAGAGTTTTGAGCTTACCGTCTGATGAGGACCCGGCCCGAGTCGGCGGAGCGTCGTGTTCCAGTACTGCCTCAAACAGCGGTTAGCTTGATTGACAGAGCCTGCTAGGATCTATGCCTGCCAAGGCTGTGGGATTGTTCGTAAGAGTCTTTGTAGCCCTGGAAAGTAAAGACCTCCTAAGAGAACACGTATGGGTTTTATTCAGAAAATGATTTCACACCAATAAAATAAATAAAAATTCGAAAGAAGTTTTTGTTATGTAAGTTAGAAGAACCTATTCTGTTAGCTAATAAAATACATAATCAATCTGCCCAGCCTATTCCCAACTAATTTGAGGTCGGCTTCCAGTCAAACCAGATGCATCTGATACCAGTGTTTTATATGGAGCGACTGCCTATCTGACCTCCACAACCCAATAACTTGGTAACACCTTGGTAATATACTGGTGTAAAATTTTCTGGTTTCTAACCACCCGTAATGACTATCAAAGTTTTACAAATGACATCCAGGGCAAACAGCTTAACGTGCTTTCTATGCTTTTCGAGACTTGGAGGAATTTCGATCAAGATGGTCACCCATCCATAGACCGACCTCGGCAAGCATTGCTTAACCTTGAAGATTGCCCCATGCGGCTGTTGTTACTAATAGCTAATAGCATGCGCAATGACCCCAAAATAAGGCAAAAGACCAAAGCAAAAAGACTAAAACGGGTCGGGTAACCTTACACAGTTGCCTTCAAAAATCTCAAGAAACATAGTCTTTCTCATTTACTACTCAGAACCAATCTAATTGACGAATTGTGATGGCAAAATGACAAGGGTGCTTGCTACAATGTCAAAAGTATCCATTAATTAAGACAAAGAGAGAGCAAATTAATTTAAATCTAAGCTCCTTTGTGAAGAAATGTTTTAATTTTAGAAACTAGCGTCACGAGGCTGACTTTCATCAAAGTCGATCCAATGTCAAACGGAGCATAATTCTTTTTATCTCATCAGGTTATCGGTCGACATCGACAAAGCGTTCGGGACGGTGATGGCGCTACAAGTTTGTCAAAGCTCAGGCTCGGCCGTCTCTCTCCTGCTTCAAATTGCCGTAAGTAATCGCATTGTTGTACCCCAGTACCTTTGACTGCGAAGGAATCTTGCAAAACTGCGTATTATTTGTCTTGATTACGCATTCATTGTGTTACTGTGTTTGAGATTCTGTTTGTGTGAGACGATTTGTAAAGAATAGTCCCGATTTTATTAGTTTTTAGATTAATAGATCTTTCTTTTATTTATTCTGTATCTGATTCATCTAACACTTGTAGGTATATTTTTTTTTGAGGACAATGTCAGAAAAAATATGTTTAGTTCAGTCTGGCGTGATTGCTACATTTCAAAGCTTGAGACAGATTGCGTCAATTATTTTTCATTTTTCTGTCGTTATTTACGTAACATTTTAATTCATTTTACAGCTTTCAGACCAACTAACATTCATTGCAAGTATGAAGTTGATATTCTTCGTGATGGCTTTATTCTTTCTACTGGGCCTGTTTTTGTGCAACGCCGGAGAAATAACGTATCAGGTATGGCTTTATCATATTTTCGAGATGTGTTTGACGCGAATACGTTGTTACTATTTCCCTATGGGGAAAACAGAGCAGTGAAGTGTCATGTGACCTTGTTCCTGTGGGGTTACAGTTCGTGTATTGTGTATCGACTTGTTGTGTGTTCTGCGTCACTGTGTCTCGGTAATCCGGTCATGGTTTCTGTATTCCTGGTTGAGGTCGTAAGGAATTGAATTGCTTTTGTTGTTTTGGCAAGTATGGTGAACTAAAGGGAAATACTGTTCCTCGTGGCTTTGAAAATTATTTTCTTTTTGTTACATAATTTCTTCAGTAGTTATTAGTTTCTGTCTTCAAAAGGCTACATCAATATAATCCACACTAAAATGTATCCGGTTGGCACAATACAATTTTGGAAACAAAAATATGTCACGGGCATTACGGCCAAATGTGACATCCGCTAACATCCACAGAAATTGTGGAGTTGGATATAAAAATAAGTTACGACATAAGGTCAGATACGGGCCATCAACATAAATCACAGCTTGTGTACCTACGCCCTTGTTATTTATATTTACCAAGTAAAGAATGATGTTACAAGGTTTGCTAGACCTTTTTTTTGTTTTCGAGGGGAAATCTTCTAAAGGTGCCCGGACATTGGGAATAAGTTTATTTGACTAAAATCAAACCTGGTGATTACCTAAAAAAAGAAGACTCGTTGTCATCTCTCTCTCTCTTGTTGAGAGCATCTTTGATCATCTCTCTTAAGAAAGAATCTTTGATCACTCCCGACGGCCGGGATATCTCCGCAGAAAAATAAATTGCAGAGATATCCCGGGCGTCAGGAGACGCAAGACAATTTCCAGCCATGTGCACGTCCACCGGATTCGTGCGGAAGCGACGCCCGGGTATCGCCACTGTGTGGACCGCCCGGAGGACACGGTGGAGCATACGGTGGAAGTGTGCCCCGCTTGGGAAGAGCAACGCCGTGTCCTCGTGGGGGCGATCGGCGGCGGCGATCTCTCGCGCCGGGCCTTGGTACAGGCCATGGTCCGGAGCGAGGAGGAGTGGCAGGCGGTCGCCTCCTTCTGCGAAGCAGTAATGCTAGCAAAAGAGGCGGCCGATCGCGTGAGGCAACGGCAACGGTCCTCACGCCCCAACCGCCGCCGGGATTCCGATCCCGATTTCCGGCCACCGTAGGCGTGGGCTTGCGGACGGCGGGCAATGGGTGGCCCGCCGTCCGACCGTCCGGTAACCATCCGGACCGAGCCCAAGTCGTCGACGGCGCGTATTGTTCCGCGCGCGCCTCAGGGAGATGTCAGCAAATCGTAGGGGCCCAGCAGGGTCGAAGCCTACTGGGGCCATGGGTAGTGTGAAAACGAAACCGTGGCCCTGGGACGAAGGCAACGAAGGAACAGGAGTGGGTTTTTAGTCAGTAAAAGTCTGACACTATCTCCCGCTCCGCCCAAGAGCGGGATTTGTCATAAGATGATTTTCCCACCTAAAAAAAAAAAAAAAAGCCATGTGCACGTCCGCGCAAGCTTGCGGACGGTGAAAAATGTGTGGCTCGCCGTCCGACTATCCAGTAAGAATCAAGACCAGGTCAACGGTGCGATGTGTTCCACGCGCGCTCTAAGCCTTTCTGTGCACTGCAACACGGATGTCTCCAGGAACTATATTTGTGAATAGCTTCATTGGATACAAATATCTAGGTATAATTTTAGCTAGTCAAAACTTTACCCGCAAACTCTTTGCTTATTTTGGTTTGGCACGAGATTTAATCGAGAACCGATAAATCGATTGAAATTGATAGTTTTGCTTTTCGTTCTTTGGATCAAATGAAGCTTTTCGTAAAAGTACTACAAATTCTTAAACTGGGGTTAGGTGTTGTGATTGGTTTCATTAATTTTCAACAGCCAACCGTATTACTTGACTTGCGTTTAATTTGTGACGCATCGATCGCTTATTTGCAGAAATTTATAGATTGTTTTCTATATATCTAAAAGGAGAAACTGACTGACTGATATATCAACACACAGCTGAAACTAGAGGGCCTAGAAGCGTGAACTTTTATATAAGGTTTTTTTTTTATAAAGTAAGCAAGCACTAAGAGAGGATTTTCCAAAATTCACCCCCTAAGAGCTTGTAACGGTGGCCCAAAGTTTGTATGGAGAAACCTACCAAAATTCACCCCCTAAGAGCTTATAACGGGGATACATACATGTGGATGGATGGAGAGGGAGAGGGAAGCCAAAGAAAAGATGGATGGACTGTGTGAAGAGTGATATGAAAGAAAAGGAAATTAGTGATAGCATGATGAGTGATAGGGCAGAATGGAAGAAAAAAACGTGTTGCGCCGACCCCAAATAACACGGGACAAGGGCAGGAAGATGATGAAGAGATTGTAACGGGGGTCCAAAATTTGTACGAAGAAACCTACTTTCACGAGCCGCTGGCAGAAGCTAGTTTTCAATAAACTT
Source organism: Mythimna impura (assembly GCA_905147345.3). Lineage (NCBI taxonomy): Eukaryota > Metazoa > Arthropoda > Insecta > Lepidoptera > Noctuidae > Mythimna > Mythimna impura. Next base: position 16,617,670 of record LR990356.1, on the reverse strand, counting down.
CATACCTTTGTGCGAATGTTTAGTGACTGATTTGAGTAATATCGAGCCTTTTGAGGAAAAATATCGTAACCGACAGTTTGCGCTTTTTGCAGGAAGGTATTTTCATTCCCTAAGATCAAAAAGTATGTATGATAATATCGTTCTAAAAATGTTAAGATTTATTATTCATAAAGCTACTGATATGAACAAATTCTTTAATTCTTTGTTGTACACAAAAACAAAATATAATATATTGAGATACAAACATTTCATGTACAAAGAAACACAAAGAACAAAGTAGGTTCCGTTGGTATAATATCTTTATATAAATAGATCTTCTCTACGTGTCACCTTACTCCTCCTAAATGGCCTGACCGATTTGAATATAATTTTGAGTGGGTCTCTGTATGGTTGAAAATACAATTGGAACCGGTAGGTGGCGCTGCAATCGCGGTTTCAATTTTTTTTTTCTTACGAGAAGCCTTCGGGCAGGATAACATTTGCAGGAACCGCTAGTATATAATATATACTCGTATAAATGAATCCCAATGTTTTTTTTTTTTAATTCTTATAAACCAGTGCTTGACTGCGATCCCACCTGATGGTAAGCAGCGATGCAATCATTGATGGTGAGGCGCACTAGTTTATTAAGAGCCTATTCACTCTAGCCTTGAAGACACCTAAATTATAGTTGGACGGGAAGACCGCAGCAGGCAAATTGTTCCAGTCCTTTGATGTACGCGGTATAAACGACGAAGCAAAACGCTTAGTCCGGACCGTTGAAGTTTCAACAACGTAAGAGTGGATACTCGCCGTACGTTGGGTTGTCCGATGGTAGAAAGGAGATGGTGGAATCAAGTCATGCAATTCCCGCGCACACTCTCCAAAATGCAACCTGTAAAATACCGATAGGCTGGCTACCCTGCGCCTGTGCTCGAGGCTTTGTAGATTGGACTTAACCAAATCTGGATCCCCAATTAGCCTCTTCGCACGCCTTTCCACTGAGTCTTCCATGTTTCTTGGTCACGACATCACGCGCGAACGGCTGGACCAATTTCGCTAATTCTTTTTTTGTTGTGTTTGTTACTTCCAGGAAAAGGTTCCTATGAAAGAAAAAAATTTTAAAAAAATCAGGAAGTTTGGACGGCTCTACACGCTACGTCCTAGGTAGGCGGTTCAAAGCGAACGCGATTATGAAGCGGTGACACGCGAATTAAATGCGATGCGGTGCGACGCGGCGGCTATGTCCTACGTGCACGCGAATCGTCGCGCACAGCCGCCACCGACGCAAAAACACGACGGCACCGCATCCAGTTCGCGCGAAAATATCAATCCAACTGATCGCGTTCGCTTCATTTCGCGCCGCTCCGGATCGCACCCCACGTGCGTTTGGTCACGTAGGCCACTTCAATAGGTTTCGACTGTTTGTTGTTTTCGCACCGCGCCGCGCCGCTTCGCGTTCGCGTCTAGATCGCTCACGCAGGACGTAGCATTAGTCTTCGCGCGTTTGACAGTTCTTAGCTAAAACAGGACAACGTCTAAGTCGGGTCAGATAGTCATAAATACTTTTTTATTAGAAAAGACCCTTTCCTACATATAATGCAAACTGTCGCTTATGATGTTCTTCCTGAAAAAGCTCGATATGGATATGTTGATGATCATTTCACAGGCATCAGAAGTATCGGACGCCATATTCTATTGCGGCTGGCAGTCGTGCCCCCCGCGGCCCAAGTCCAACTCCCGTCATAACATAAGGCAGCTGGTAGTGTTGGCGATCATGCAGGCCCAGCGACCCCTGGTGATGAAGGCCTTCAAGATGCTGGAGCTTACTTATGCCACCTTTATACTGGTAAGATACTTTTCATTGTAAAGTACTATGGGAGAATCTAAATTGTTATTTTTAGGGTTCCGTACCTCAGTTGGCAAAAACGAAACCCTTATAGGATCACTTTGTTATTCGTCTCAAGAATTAATATCAAATACTCAAGTCCGCTTAGGAGTGCGTTTACAAAAAATCTAAGTTTACGCACTCTAACACCGTCTATGCTCCGTTTAAGCGCATATTTTGACGCTTCCTAGGAAATCAAAACCTAAAGGGTACTTTAGGTTGACTTAGAATCCTGTTCGGCAAGGAGCAACGTCTCATAGCACTAGTAAAGCAAAAGAAATCTAATTCGAGAATTGAACTATTTACTAAGTTTTTACGGAACCCTTAGTACGGGAGTCTGACTCGCAGTTGACCGATTTTTTTTCCATCAATGTCTGTTGACCTCGATGATGTGACAAAGGAGCTTAACAATAAGACTTTAGCCTCTCCTGTGTTTATTTGGAGTTTGATATAATGCAACTATAATTTTGCTTGCAACAGTAGAAACGCATTTTTCTCAAAAGCGCAGTTAGGTGGCAACACATATTTACTTATTACTTATCTGCGTTCACTTACAATAAAAGTGCATCGTCCTTCAAGACAGGATTGATTCCTAGTTTGAAGCATAGTGGTCTTATTTATGTGAAATAGTTACTCCCATTTTTAGAGTTTCATCACTGATGTCACTTATGTATTTATATTTTTACCCAAAAAAAATTTTTTTTAAATTACTTATTAATTCGTTTTTTATTAAATAGATCATCGATGCCTAAATATCTGGAAAACAGATACAAAATAATAGCCAGCTGTTTTATGCAATCAAACAAAACTTTCTACTCGAGGAAGTCACAATTTGACAGCAATTTGTTTGTTTAACTTTGAATAACATCAAAGTTGTAATTAAAACTTCGTAAATGTCGTATTTCAAGCTTCTTTTGATGTAAGTAAGTGATTTACTTAAGTACCTCCTAAATGATATTGCCAGTCGACCATATTATTAAAACAAAATGTAGCTGTGTGGTTTCGAGTAATAAACCTCTCTTTCTTCTTGTCAGTGATGTAGACAAGAGGCAAGAGACAGCTCAGATGATATGAGAGAAGAATAATACCAATTATTTCTGAAAAATCGGCCAAATGCGAGTCGGACTCGTGCAACAAAGGGTTCCGCAGCATTATCTGCACAACTTTTGTTTACACAATTTATTTTATTCTGTTTTTAGTATTCGTTGTTAAAGCTGCAAAAGATATACTTTATCAGTGAAAATTTCAACTGTCTAGCTATCACGGTTCATGTGATACAGCCTGGTTAATGATAGACGAACTGCGGAGTCTTAGTAAATAGGGTCCTGTTTTTACCTTTTGGGCACAGAACCCTAAAAAGCTAGATATAATATGTATTTGTACAGTGTGAGTACGCAGTAAGAAAGGAATTTGCACGTGGAGACGCAATGCCAGGGTGCAACCCCGCTGCCGCAACAAGTCACTATGGCGGACAGAGTTGCGGGGAGATCTCATGGTGAAATGGCGACAACGACTGTTGCAACCCAGTGTTGGGCACGTCATAATCACGGCGGTAAGTCCCCTCTTGGAGGAATGGCTGGAGCGGCAACACAGCATCCTCACCTCCGTCCGGTCCTCACCGGACATGGCAAGTTCGGGAGGTTCCTGCATCGGATTAAAACGCCCGTGTATCACCATTGTGTGGACCGCCCGGAGGACACGGTGGAGCAGTAATGCTAGCGAAGGAGGAGGCCACACGCGTGAGGGAATGAATGTCCTCACACCCCAGCCGTCCAGATTCCGACCCCGACTACCAGCCACGGTAAACGCGGACTTGTGGACGTCGAGCAATGGGTAGCTCGTCGTCCGACCGTCCGGTAATTGATCAGACCGATACCAATCGTCAATAGCTTGTAGTGATCCACGCGCTCCTCAAAGAGATGTCAGCCAACCATAGGGGCCCAGCAGGGCCGATGCCCGCTAGCTAGGACCACGGGGAATTTCTGAAAAGGAAACCCGCAGTCCTAGAACGCAAAGGGCAACTGAAGGACACAAGAGTGGTTTTAATCAGTAAAAGTCTGACATGCCCAGAGCGAGAGAAATCATTAGATGATTTCAACCCTTAAAAAAAAATTGAGAAAGGAATTTTTACCTCAAATTCTACCCCATAGCATTTCATGAAATGGCAGTTCAAAGTTTCATACGAACGAAGTCACAGGGGAGAGCTAGAGCAGAGAACTTGTGCAAGCAGACAATTACGTTTAAACTGAATATCTTCATCCGCATTCGACTAAAGGATTACTGTTTTCATTTAAACATACCGAGTGAATATAAAAGACCTATTAATCGATAATCGCATTAAGCCTTTAAGTTCCAAAAATGCTGATGTTCAATGAAATGGGCAAAACCTACGTAAATTAATTTATTATTTCTGGTCATCGGACAATTATTTTATTTTAATTAATTGCTTTGTTTCAGGTGGTGCGTTCGACGTACTCCGTATTCGCCTTGTTTTATGCACAAAATACATAGAATTATTCATTAGTAGTTGAATTGATTTCGTTAATTAGTTTTCGCGTATTCAATATAGATAAATGCTTAATATTAGGTATAGCAGTAGATGCTTTATATTTCATAGTAATAATTATATTAATTTTAAATTACACATTAAAAAATTCACTATGAAAACAAACATAAAGTCTATTTTTTAACCGACTTCAAAAAGGAGGAGGTTATATGTTCGGTTGAATGTATGTTTTTTTTTTTTTATGTATGTTCACCGATTTCTCGGTCAATGGTGGACCGATTTTGAAATTTTTTTTTTTTTATTGAATGGTTATGCTTCCGAGTTGGTCCCATAGAAATATTGTTATGATCTGATCATGAACTTCGAAGATATGGAACAGAACTCCTCATAGGATCACAGCAGAACCGTCGTAACAAGCAAAATTGCTTTGTTTATACGTGTAGTCGATGACTGACTGAAAGTAGAGGGGGAATATATCGAAGTGACCTGATGATGAAGCCTGAAGTTAGGCACCGGAACTCTGTAATAAATTAATGTAATCTAACCGTGTTTGGGATTATTAGAATTGTCATGAGATGCACTCTGGCTATATGGTATTTAAGTTTGGCTGAGGGGTACTTTTTAGTGGTGGTACCATAACTAAAAAGTGTAACATAAAAAACTTTTTACAAAAAAAAATACAACCAACTTCAAAGTAAAAAAAAACACTGAAAAGTGCAAAATTACTTTAATTTCGGAAGTCGGTGTTAAATAACGAAGAGACAAAACTATTATAGAAACACCGACTTCCGAAATTAAAGTTATTTTGCACTTTTCAGTGTTTTTTTTTTTTTATGTATGTTCACCGATTTCTCGGTCAATGGTGGACCGATTTTGAAAATTTTTTTTTTTATTGAATGGTTATGCTTCCGAGTTGGTCCCATAGAAATATTGTTATGATCTGATCATGAACTTCGAAGATATGGAACAGAACTCCTCATAGGATCACAGCAGAACCGTCGTAACAAGCAAAATTGCTTTGTTTATACGTGTAGTCGATGACTGACTGAAAGTAGAGGGGGAATATATCGAAGTGATCTGATGATGAAGCCTGAAGTTAGGCACCGGAACTCTGTAATAAATTAATGTAATCTAACCGTGTTTGGGATTATTAGAATTGTCATGAGATGCACTCTGGCTATATGGTATTTAAGTTTGGCTGAGGGGTACTTTTTAGTGGTGGTACCATAACTAAAAAGTGTAACATAAAAAACTTTTTACAAAAAAAAATACAACCGACTTCAAAGTAAAAAAAAACACTGAAAAGTGCAAAATAACTTTAATTTCGGAAGTCGGTGTTTCTATAATAGTTTTGTCTCTTCGTTATTTAACACCGACTTCCGAAATTAAAGTAATTTTGCACTTTTCAGTGTTTTTTTTTACTTTGGAGGCGTGGCCTACTCGAGGTGTTCGGCGCGAACGATACGATTGTAACTTGGCTAGGGGGGCTGGTTACTTCAAGGCAAGCGTGCTCCATCGTCGACCACATCGTCGCTTACCATCAGGTGAGACAGTGGTCAAACGCGAGACTAACCATAATAAAAAATTTCGCTGGCACAAGCTAGTACTACAATAAATCAATTCTATACAGCACCTCTATCTTTATGCTCACCGACGTTGCCTCATAACGTGCACAACTTACTAAGTCACGCACTCATAAAAACAAGATGGCAGATCCCGATAAATCTGTTATCGTTAAGATTTCTGTATCACATACATATGCAAATATAGAACATTTCAATGTTACGCATTGCGTGTTAGGAATAAGTTCATGAATAAATAAAATGCTGGAAGACTTACCTATGCTTAGACGTACGAGTAATACTCAACATTTATGTAACAACGAAACAAGCACTAATACTTACAAATCGTACATATACTCTAGAATATGTGCACAATAAAACAGTACATCATATTTGGCTTTTATTCCTTACATACCTATATATAACTCGTACCTTGTGTTAATATTTCGAGGTTATAATAATACACGATTCCGAACTTAATGTAGGTATGTTTCGTTAACGTACAGAAACTTGGAAGGGGTTAGATTAAAGTTTTGGCCTCCGTGATATATTACGTGCCGCGTGTCGCATATTCGTTATTCGGGGTCCGGTTTGCTCTCACTTTCTAAGCCCAAATAAATTTTCCTCAGAGGCGGAAATATAAGAAAACGCATGGAGAAACCCATGAGCAAGAAATAACGTATTACGTTTGCCGTTTTATTTCTTAAACGGCTGTTCTTACAAGTTTATTTTTAGATGGTTTACCATTCAATACCGAATTTGAATTGTTTGAATTTGAACCTTTAGGTTAAGAGCGTCCTTCCCGAGCTACATTTTCATACATCCGCTCTTCCTTGATAATAATATTATTACACATTTTTCTCTAGATATTTTGAAAACACATATGTATATCTTGTGGATATAAGATCCACTACTAGGTTTCTAAAATCAAACCATAAAGTTGAATGCTTAAAAACCCAGCTCCCGTGGTCATTATTTGCTAGAAACAAGAACCGAAACCAAGAACACAGAGTTCTTTTGTTAGAAGAAAGTCGTAGGTATATGTCATTGATATTGCTTGCCCTTTGAAATGTACAGTTTCTACGTTGGAACTCTTAATACGAAAAAACGTTTTTTTTTATTAGCTTTAAATGCGATATTATAGAAAAAAAAAAAACACAAAAAAAAAAACAATAAATAGCTAATTTCAAAAAAAGAACGTACCCTTAATGCAAAGTTTATTTGAACTTATAATTCCAAGTCAATCCAAAGATATAACATTTCAAAACAAACCGTTTTAAAAAACGTCAATTTCATAAGTAAAGACCTACTATCTCAAGTTATCAGTAATAATAAGTAATAAAACAATAACCAGCTATTGTGATTCTTACTTGCAAACATATAAAAATTGCCAATTTGATTAATCAGGCGTCGATATTAACAAATGGCTTAATTGTTAATTAGTTATTTTTGATTACTATATTTTTGTTATGCTGCTTTATTTTTGAAATTTGAATGTATCATTTGATGAAGCGGAACTGATGAAGAAGACCATAAATGGACACCGGAACTTCACACTCACATAGATATCACAACGAAGATAGTTAAGCAACTACAACAATACAAATAATAAATGGTTCTAAATAGTTATGTTGAAAATGGTACATTAAACTGATCTGATGATGGAGTCGGAAGGTGAAAGGTAGGCACGGAAACATCATAAGAAAGCAATGTATCCTAGCAGTTTTTGGGCTAATTGGAAATGTCATGGGAAGTTGAGGAGGCTATAATTATGTGTATCACAATTAAAAAATTTGAAACAAAAAAAAAAAAAAAGACTTCACTTAAAATCAGAAACTCTTACTTTCAAAATAAAGTTTATATGCAGCATCTTCGAAATAGCAAAAACTTTCGACAGGGACATATCGAGTCGCACTCATTTTGCGAGATTTTTGTTGAATCTTACCTTCCACTATCGCAGTGAGGGAGCACTTTCATCCCCATCTCATACGAGCAGGAGTCCCTCAGGGCTCTGCCCTCAGGGCAGTTTACACGCTGTTCACCAACGATACCTCAAAAAAATAAAAAAGGCCCAATTGGCTCTTTTTACTGACGACACGGCCATTTAGGTACTACACCAGTCGAAACCCTGGTGCTCGCAATTTCTAATCTTCTGCAAACATTTTGGGTAAATAGTTCTGGAAATGTAGAATTGGAATTAACCGCGTTAAAAGTCAGGCAGTTCTCTACTCGAGACTTCAGAAAACCCTCCCACTTTCCTCTTCGATCACCATGTATGGCAAACCGATCCCTTAGGAGATGCAAGCCAAATACCTCGGTATGATACCGTTCGCGTGTTGCTTTTGCCCAAAGTAGGCTCCACGACATCCTGACCACCCGTAGCAAATTGTCTTTCAAGTAGAAATTGCGCATTCTCACGGCGATCATCCCTACGATCGTGACATACGCTTGCCCTATATTTGCACACATAAAGCCGTCACTTCCATGAGATACAATAGTGCCAAAACCGATTGCTCCAAAAAATCCTCGGAGCTCCGTATTATGTCTGAAATGAGAATTTATATTATGTCTTAAAATCGATAGGAGTTCATAAAACGCGAAATATGAAACGAGTTTTTTTTATTGAGTTGATGCAGAAATAATGCACCGAATGTTATTTTTGAATAAAGTATTGAAAAATAATTACATAAAAATAAAAAAATAATAAAAAAAAACGCCTGAAAAATAAAACTAGTAATTTTTATAAGTTTGCCAGTAGATAACGATCAAAATTGGTTAGCATAGCATAGTATTATCGATAGTTTGAGATAAATTTCTTTTCTGCCGGAGCTGGGTTTTCTTCTTCTTTTAGCCAGAGCATTCTCCTCATAATAAACTTAAAATTAAAAAAATAAAATAAACAAAATTTAACTATACAACCTTGCACATTAAATCAAGATTCTGGATAATGAATTTTTTGTGTTTTTCTGGATAATGTTTTTAAAATGTTATCTCTCTTTTTTCGCGTTGCCTCTTTTTTTATATAAACTAGTGCTTGACTGCGATCCGACCTGATGGTAAGCAGTGACGCAATCGTTGATGGTGAGGCCTAATAGTTTAATAAGAGCCTATTCACTCTAACCTTGAAGACACCCAAATTATAATCAGATGGGAAGACCGCAGCAGACAAATTGTCTTTATCAAACATTGCGTTAGAACAACCAACAAGCTTTTAAATCTTGGAGGTATGGGGAACAGAGAGTAAAGTCCTGCAAACCTCCGTTCAAAAGGGAATCCTCCCTCCGGCCAGACGGGTGTTAAGTCTGTTGGGCAACTGCCCGATAGATGATTTATAATCGCGCGGAGAACTTTAATCGCGCGATGCAGGATTATTTATGTGACGCCATAGATGTCGCTACAAAACCCTGCTCAGGTTGACGATAGGCGAGTCGGAAAGGGCCCTCTTAAGGGAAATGCATAAAAAAGTTCAGTTTTGATAAATGGTATTCAGCTGAATGGATATTGCAATTGATATAACAATATTGATATCACGCATTCCATCTGAGTATCTTCCGAGTACTTCTATTTGATCAGACATTTATATTTTGATCTATTTCCACAGGTAAACATTTGATTGATACCGTTCTTTTTCAGGAAGCAATATAAATTGAATACCTACCGTTATTTCAGTACACATTTTCTTTTGATATTAGTTACTCGTAGTTATTTTTATTGCTTTTATGTTGTGATGTCAGATCAAACGGTACATGGTATTACCGAAGTTGAAATCGATCCTAGAGAATGTGTACTTCCGGTATTTACCTCATTTCTTTGAAAAAGTATTTACATGATACTAGTATGTACAGCCCTTTTTATTAACATGATTTTTCGTTTCTCAAAGCAGAAAAAAGTAATAGGGGAAACGAAATAGTTATAGCAATATGATTAAAAATATCCTTATATCTAGTATTTATTATTGTTTATTTATTTCAAGTACCAAAGACTCATTTTAGTTATATAATCATACACATACCGACAATATATATCATAAAATTACATAAGTACAATTGAAATGTTAAAATTTAAATTAAATTAATTTAAATTGCATTGGATTATCATTGAATTATTATTAAATTAAATTGAATTTTATAATTATAATGTCAGTGAGTCAGACATTAAAAGAATTGCATTAAATATTAAATTAAATAGTATTAAAATAAAATTCAACTACATGCCATTATTATAATCAACAGCATTATTTATTATAGCAGTCGTTTTTCATTATTTATTTAAATAATGAGAGCATAGTGGTACATAGATGAACCAATACCGCGAAAAGTTCACAATATATAGGATTGACATGTGTTCATGATCAATCAAAAATATTTTGTCCTTTTTTAGGTAATTACTCTGTTCGAATGCTGTATTGTCAATTTGACCTTCAGGTTAGCGGGAAACGGAAAAATTCCTTATGTTTAAAATAAAGATATTAACATAGCAGGTATGCGGGAATCGTAGGGGCCCAACAGGGTCGAAACCTATTGAGGGCATTGGTCTGCTTCTGAAAGGAAGACTCGGGCCTGGTATGAAAGGCAATGAAGGTTTTTAGTCAGTAAAAGTCTGACACACCCTCCTGCTCCGCCCAAGAGCTGGGGATGTCATTGGATGATTTAACCACCAAAAAAAAAAGCAGGTATGCGGGAAGAGATTCCTTTAGAAATAAGCATCACCTTTGTACTATTCTTCTGTTTCCTTCTTTTTTTTCTTTTATTATTGTGTGTACATAAGTTGTTAAATAAATAAAATAAATAACATTTATGTAGGCTACAATGAATATACATGGCACTTGAGTGCTTTCGTTAAGAAGAAACTGGCAAATTATAAAGGTTATCTTATTTTCATACGATATGATATACTCAAACGAGTACACAATATGACGATTTGGTTGATCCGTTTATTTATTATTTACATATTTGCACGGAGCGCTGAGAGTACGATATGCATATATCACTTTACCATACTTCCTCAAAGAGTATCACAATATTTACGCAATAAAATCTAAGATACCCCGGATGGGTTTGATCCGTGATGAAATCGAACGGACTACTAATTTTATCATTCCTCATCTTGATATTCATAGTTATTCAAGTATGCGGCTCACATGTTAGAGGGTGCGCGGTACGCGAATCTTTTTTCTTCTGCCGCGAATAAAAAAACTTTCGCTCCCATAAAAGTATATGAGTTCGTCCCAATACTGCGCCGATGACTTCCAATCTCTCTGTAGCGTCCCGACCCAACCCTGAAGATTACTTTTTCTCCTTCATCCAGTAAATTGAATTAAAATGAGAAGCAAACGGGTAAAGAAAAGGGTGTACGTCGATTTTCGCAAGAGTTTCGCGTTTAACGTCCAGTACCGACGTGCTCTGTGTTTTCTCATTGTCTTTTCTTTTGGAATTCGTTGCAGTAGGTATGTCTTGACCGTTGGTAACAATTCCAAAGATATCCTAAAGCATTAAAGAAATTAGCTTGCACAAATTATTATTTCGAGCTCTTGAAAATTTTCATTTTTTGTTAGATTTGTGTAAATATATTATACGTCTGATATCAATTTTATTCAAATGAAATAAAACCTACCTAAATGTCAAGTTGCTAATAAAAATTAGTAGACCTAGTTGTACCACAAATTATTTTGATAACGAACAAGTTACACGTGAAACTCTGTATTTTTATTCATTTAGATATTTCTGGCCATGTAATCTCTAATTAGGACAGCTCCTAATCCCAGCCGCTCAAATACGGACTGAAATAAACAAAAATACATAAATTCAAGAGATAATTTAGTAAAGCCAGCACTTGGAACACAGCTGTGTAGTTAGGAATATTTGCAATGAGGACAAACATTTCGGACTAAGCGAAAACAATAAGTTGACCCGGAAACGCGTCACATTGTTTTACGACATTGTAAAGCAGGAAGGTATCTGGAACTGGTATTGCGAGTGTTTCTACTTGTGGTGTACAGGCGATCAAAGAGATTAGTATCTACAGCGGTATTGTCAATCTTAATTACAAAAACATGTATGGAATAATAATAATAATAATGTAATGACTCACTATAATATTATATTTGATAATGTAGTCTATTTTTACTTTTCTGATTTTTTTGTAGGTACACACTGTCTTTTTTTTTAAATTGATATAAACCAGTGTTTGACTGCGATCCCACCTGATGGTAAGCAGTAATGCAATCATTGATGGTGAGGTGCACTAGTTTATTAAGAACCTATTCACTCTAGCCTTGTAGACACCTAAATTATAGTTGGACGGGAAGACCGCAGCAGGCAAATTGTCTACATTTCTAACCCAACTGTCCTGTCGCAGGTCTGCTGGAAGTTTCGTTTGAAATAAGCAGCACCTTTGTACCCTTCTATTTGTATTTGTTCTTTTCGGTTTTAAGTGTTTGTGTGTACATAAATAAATAATTAATGTATGCAATTGTATTAATTATAATGTACGGTGCATGCAATATTAAGAATAATATGTTGGTGTGCCCCAACAGGATCCATGTTTTAGATGCTACAATAATACAATTGTGTAACACGTATTGACAACATGTACACAATGAATAAATAAACTGTAGTCAAGAGTCATCCTAGCTCATCATCTATTGAAATTCTCAACATTTTCTATCAATGAAAAATTATACAATATAATTAATTGCTCGGGTTCCTACGAAGATATATTTGAGAACAAGCAATTACCGCTATGCCATGATATAACGAAACAACTTTCCATTTACCTTATTGATGCGCGTTGTGTTGGGTAATGTGTAATTGTCTCCCGAGTATCATAACAATAGAAATTTAAATTGGGCCTCATAAGTCAAGGCTTGATAAGGTAATAATAAAATGTTTTGGTTCGTTAAACAAGCCAGTTTAACATGACACTTGTGTCTTTTATGAATACTGTCAATGTAGTGGAAAGATGAAAATGTTCTTCCCATGAACTTAAATCTTTTGTTGATGGTACTTTTGTTTTGTTCAGGTACCTATACGTATATGAAACGCAAGTATGAATGTAGGGATGCTACAGTACTGATTTGAAGGCGAATTTGGTCACGGGCTGGGTTATTGTGTGGTCGGAATAGATAAGTAACCCCCCCAAAAATTCTTATGTTTTTTACCGACAAAGGAGGACATTTTGGCTGACCCTTGTGATTTGCAGAGAAATTTTAAAGAAACTGGTGATAAATGAGATCTTAAGAGATTTCATTTGGATTCGGCCTTTTTCAACCAGCTTGAAGACATCTTCACGGTGTAGGATGATAAGATGGGTGTAGGTCTCATCAGTACTACAAACATCATCTCCCTAGCTTTTTCACAACTAGCTTGGGGTCGGCTTCTAGTCTAACAGAATGCTCGTGAATCCTTGAATACTCGTGTTTCACATGGGGTGACTACCTATCAGACCTCCACGACCCAAATACAGGGCAAAACGATACTCCTTGGATAAACTAATTTTCAGACAGTCTGGCACCTGACTACTGTTACTGTCAAAGATCTACAAATGACAACCGAGACTAACGGCATTCCATGCTTTCCGAGGAACAGGCTGTCAGAATTGTTATAGATAAACTTAGAAAAGTATATATATATGAATTTAAAACTTTATTTAAGGCCACCGTAGGCGCGGGCTTGTGGACGGCGAGCAATGGGTAGCTCGCCGTCCGATCGTCCGGTATACAACCGGACCGAGCTGAAGTCGTCGACGGCCCGTACTGTTTCACGCGCAGCTCAAGGAGATGTCAGCAAACCGTAGGGGCCCAGCAGGGTCGAAGCCTACTGGGGCCAAGGGTCCGCTTCTGAAAGGAAGATTCGGCCCTGGTATGAAAAGCAACGAATGAACAGGAGTGGGTTTTGAGTCAATAAAAGTCTGACATGCCCTCCCACTCCGCCCAAGGGCGGGGGATGTCATTGGATGATTTTCCCATCTACAAAAAAAAAAACATTGGTAGTTGACCAGATTCAAACCCGTCATATCAAACATGAGAGGCGGGTGCCTTAACCACTGGGCCATCACGACATTGATGCTACAAAAATAATTTTTAAATATTGAACTTTGTCTATTAAATTTTTAGTCAAAAATTCTGATTTTACAAAGTCTAAAAGCCACGTTACGTCCCTAGCATATAATAGCTTCACGTTAGTTGAACAAATATTTTAAAACATTAATAAACACTGCAGGAAAACAACGCGTGTATGTTTTGCAAATGCGAAAGTTGTGCGAGCGAGTTCATGCTCGCTTTTACGTTGATCTGCTAGTAAAGGGCAAAACATAGTATAAGCATCAGCCGCCCGTCAGGTTTTAGAATTGAAACTAACTATAGAAAACCAGAAGTCGGTTTTTTAAAAAGTGTAGGTTATTCGATATTGCTCCCTATTCCTATGATACACGGGAATCTAGCCCGTATATCTTGTAAATAAGCACTGTTATAGCAGATAGGGCTAGATTCAGGATTCTTTCTTCGCGATTTTTGTCTTGTTTGATTTTGAAATGAATTAAGGCCTAATAAAATACCTATATGTAGTTTTACACTTATATTTGAAGTCCTTTTTTTAGGAAACTTCTTCTAATCCACTCGACACAATTGCCAATTCAAGGAAAAATGCCTACGATTTATGTCAATAAATAATAAGCTGACAATTTTATTGAGGGAGGCTGAGTTCAGGTTGAGTTGATAGGAAGAAGTTACTTGGAACAAAGCGGTAATATTAAAGTTTGGTATGGTATAACTAAACTATGCTGCAACTACGTACTATACAGAATTCCCTATTTTAAGGATAACACCGATGAAATATTTCCGAGGATGTTAATTATTTGAAGATAGTTCTCTCAGTAAAATTACTGTTTCAATAAGTTATAGTATGTTGTTTACTTCAACTTCGTGCAAGGGAAATAAATCAGCATATAGTGGATTATAGTACATTTTGATACAAGTGGAGAAACTTTGTCATTGCGACCGAGGCGGAATTCGTTGTTATGAAGCCGAGTGCCGCATTGACAAATTTCCACGTGTATCAAACGACGTTTTTTAATACTCTTACGAAGAAATACATAAAATAAGTACGAGAAATATTTATGTCATTAAAATATTTAACACACAAGGAATAAGTTACTAAGATTTAATTAGCTTTTTCCGCGCTTAAATTCGCAGAGAAACAATAGTAATCACTATACTCGTACATCCTAAATTATTCCGGTTAATTTAGACATCCGAGGTTACAAATATTCGCACCCAGCTGAAAATTTGTAGGATTGTTCAAAACACCATCATAAATGAAATCTAAAAAGTCCTCATCGAACCGACACCTGGAAAAAAAAATACTCGGGGTTAAAGGTCACAAAAACAAGTTTTTCGCGATTTTAGCAAAACGGCAAATTTTATCATAAAATTAGGCAAGACAAAAATTGTAGATCAGATAATATCTACAAAAATGTCCAAATACTTTTTTTTTAATAAGAACCACCGTTTTTTAGATATAATGATTCAAAAAGTAGAAAGAGGTAATCGTCATAATATGCACACGTTTTACGCCACCTTTGAGGTAGTGTACTTAGCGCGTTTTTACGGATCCGTACCTCAAAAGGAAAAAAAACGGAACCCTTGTAGACACTGTGTTGTCTGTCTATCTGTCTGTCTGTCTGTCAAGATCCTTTATCTCGGGAACGCGTGGAGATATCGAGTTGAAATTAAAACCATATACTCAAATTTACGGTCCCTTGAAGCTGTGAAAAAATCAAACTTGTAAATTAACGAAAAAAAAAGATACGGCATTTATGTTGCAAAAAACATATATTTTGACACTCTCCAGGGTATCAAAATTCATAGGGTGCTTTCCGTTATCATAGAATCCTGAAATTTGGCATGAAGCAAGGTCTCAAAGCATAAGTATAGGAAAAAATCTGAAAATTGAAATTATTTTTAGTTACGACAAAAAAAAACTTTTTTGCGATTCGTAAAAAGTTGGAAGAGTTATCAGAAATCAGAAATCAGAAATCAGAAAGGTTTATTTCAAATAGACCAATTACAGGCACTTTTGAATTGTCAAAATGTCAGTCAGTCAAAAAAAAAAACACGTGAAGCTAAATTGCACGTTCCAAAGCGTAGATCTCTATGGAGAAGAACGTGCAAGAAACTCCATGGACACTCTTTTAAATCATGTTATGAGTTACATAAATCTTGGTTACATATTTCTTGTCGCTTCTAATATGTGAGCACTATGTAGATAAGTAATAATAATTAAAATAAAAAAATATACTTAAAAAAGACTAATTAAAAAAAAAAATATAGAAATTGAATTAAGTCACTGGCAGCTAAGAGATGACCAGTCTCAACTGACGGCACCCGTTCACGAGCATGACGCGTGCATCAGCCCCACTCAGCTCAACCATTTTTAAGGGAACCGAATGACCCAATAACACGTGCCACCATCAGCGAGACATTTGAGTGAGCATGACAAACTCTCAACTGCCATGCTCGTAATGTCAAACAAGTTGTAACCTAATAAAAATGCTCCATGGTACTTCACATTCACAAAACTTGAAAAACAAAGTGCTTCTACATTATACAATGCTACTGTTTCCAAATACAAAAGATAATAAATTATCATAAGCTCTATTGAAATAAAAAAAAAAATAAAAAAAAAATAAAAAAAACATTTCTAAAACAACAATACAAAAAGGGGAACAGTATCTCTTCCAAAATTATAAAAAAAAAAACTAATTTGAAGGTAAAAGTGGCTGTGGCTGCGGAGCAGGACCGGCATTTAGCCAAGCGCTTTTATCAAGGATATAATCTTCCATTTTATAATACGCTTGTCTACATAGTGTGCGTTTAATGCATGCTTTAAATTTGGACTCATTTAGTTGTAGAATCTCAAATGGTATTTTATTATAAAATTTTACACAGTACCCCATGAAAGAACTATGTACTCTAGCCAATCTGAACCGAGGTTGATCTAATTTGTTCCTGTTCCTAGTATTAAAATTGTGCCTGTCACTTATCTTAGTAAAAAGATGAATATTTTTCCGAACATACATAATGTTTTCATAAATGTATTGACAAGGGACCGTCAGGATGTTTATTTCCTTAAATAGTTCCCTAAGAGAATCGCGTCTGCGAAGATTATATATGGCTCTGATAGCTCTTTTCTGCAGAATAAAAATAGACTCTATATCTGCAGCCCGTCCCCATAGCAAAATACCGTAAGACATGATACTATGAAAGTAACTAAAATAAACTAGTCGCGCAGTATCCACATCAGTAAATTGACGGATTTTTCTAACAGCATATGCTGCTGAACTAAGCCGACCTGCCAGAGATGTTAAATGAGGACCCCATTGTAGCCTCGAGTCAAGCGTGATCCCTAGGAAAACCGTATTCTCGACGAATTCAAGTTTCTCCTTGTTCAATACTATGTCGGAGTAATTACTTTTAACATTCGGTAACGCAAATCTTATGCACTTAGTTTTTTTTCCATTTAACACTAAATTATTAACAGTAAACCAGTTTTGGACTTGCTGTAAAGCATCGTTTACGTCATCAAGATTAGTGGAACGTCTATTGATCTTAAAAATTAACGACGTATCGTCAGCAAACAATACAATATGTGGTTGTTTTTTTAATAGATGCGGTAGATCATTTATATATACTAAAAATAGGAAAGGACCTAATATTGAGCCTTGTGGTACACCCATTTTGACTTTCAAACCCGGAGAATTGACACCGTTTATCTGAACTTGCTGTTGCCTGTCAATTAAATAAGATTTCACCAAGCTGAGTGCAAGTTTACCTAGTCCATAATGTTCTAGCTTTAAAAGCAAGATTTCGTGATTAACACAATCAAAAGCCTTTGAGAGGTCACAAAAAATTCCTATCGCATCTTGGGCTTCTTCCCACGCTGCAAATATATGTTTTAATAAAGTGACACCAGCGTCAGTCGTACAACGTCCTTTGGTGAAACCATACTGCTGATCATGAAAGATTTTATTGCTGTTAAAATGGTAAAGCATTTGATTAAGCATAACTTTTTCAAACACCTTACTGAAAACCGGCAATACTGATACAGGTCTGTAATTATTAGTGTCATTATGGTCACCGGATTTAAAAAGTGGTATAACCTTACTGTACTTCATTATATCTGGAAAGACTCCTTGGTCCACACACAAATTAAATATTAAAGCTAAGTACGGTGCTATGGTCTCAATTATAGATGTGCATACTTTAACAGACATTCCCCATAGGTCTTCGGTTAATTTGACTTTTATTTGCCGGAAAGCCTTTATGACTGTCAAAGGGTTTATATGTTTGAATTGAAATTCAACCGGACAGCCTGGCAAGTTTGCTTTCAATAAAGCAACTGAATCTTCAGGGGAGGAATTTAGAGCTTCCGTTGTCCTAAGAGGTATATCGGTGAAATAATTCACAAACTCTTGGGCTACTTCTATGTTAGAGCTTTTGGGACCATGTGAATTCTCCAACAAAAAATCCGTATTGCGCACTTTATTCCTACCAGTTTCATTATTAATAACTTTCCACACAGTCTTTATTTTATTGTCTGCCGATTTGATCTTATTGCTAATGTACAGGGCCTTTGCTACCTTGCAAATCTTTCTGAAGAGTTTAGAATATCTATTTACATATTTATTAAAAGTTTCAGTGTTGAAGAATGGCTTAAGGCCATACAGCTCATATAGTTTTTCCCTACTTACCCTAATACCTTTAGTCGCCCAGTCACTAAATACAAACTTAGGGAAAATATTTTTAGACTTCTTTTCAAAAGCTGTATTAAATTCATTGAGTACCACTGAAAAGAAATTATCATAAAATTTATTGGCATCATCAATATCATGGCCCAGAACATTTAACTTATTTTCTAAGTTACTATTAAATTTTTTTAATTTGCTTATTGTAATTTGCCTAAATTGAATTTGCGTTTTTTTCAAGGCTGCTTGATACTTAAATGCTACCGTTTGTCCACTATGATCAGACGGAAGATAATTAACTATAGCTTTATCTACATAATCACAATTGCAGAAAACATTATCAATACAAGTTGCAGAGGTTGGAGTTATTCTAGTTGGTTCTATAAAAACATTAGTCAAATTAAATGATTTAAAAAGACTTAAAAATCTGCTGCTATTTGAATTGTCTTCTAAAATATTAATATTAAAATCTCCACAAATAATTACGGATTTGTTACTATCTGCAAGCTTAGCCAAAATATCTTCCATTGATGATTCAAAAAGACTAAAGTTTTGAGGGTTCGGGGGCCTATACACGCACACTATAACATGCTTATCCAGCTCAACACAGGACAGTTCAACGCAATGTTCCGTTGACAAGTTAACTATGTCATTACGTTGCTTAAATTTTAAGCATTTTTTTATTAAGATTAGGGAACCACCACGCAGCATAGATTTCCGGTTAAAACAACTACCCACAGTATAATTTTCAAAACTGAGTAGCCCCTGGTAATCCTTCAACCAATGTTCACTAAGACATACAACATCAAACATTGTTTTTTCTAATAACATTTCAATCTCTAACAATTTAGAAGAGATACCTTGAATATTTTGATGAAACAATTTCAATTCATGCTGCTGAGACCCTTTTTGCTGTTTAACTATTTGAGAGCAAGAAGATACCTTATTGATGGTTGGTATAACTATGCTGTTACTGGTACCCTCTATTGTCTTATGCATTAGTTTAAATGATCCGGAGTTTGTCCCAAATCTATATTATCACCTGGCAGTGAATTGCAAGTAATTGTAGCCTCCACATTAAATAGGGAATTTTCCAAAGTGATATGTGGAACCTCCTTCGTACACGGTATAAAAGTATTCATAATTTGGTCCACCACATGATTATTAGTATGATTACTAAACAAAATTATAATCGTCATAATATGCACACGTTCTCACCTCATCATTGTATTTTTTTTATCTGTGACGAAATCAGAAAAAAAACCCTCCATGTGATAAATGAAAAAAAAACACGAGGGTGATAAACATTGCATGTTGACCCTAATCTTAAAAATAGCTAGTTTTCGAGGAAGTGCATTAAAAATTTATTATCTTGTACAACAGTATAGCTGGCGTAACACCGACGTCAGCTACGCCGTAGCAGCGTAGCGCCCGCGTAGCTTTTCATTCTTAACACGATCACCTTATAAATAAAAAATAATTCAGTGAACCACTCACGTCATTTATATTTTGAAAGGAAAATAAAGGTCGATTTGTGACGCGAAGTGAGTTCCCCGTGTGAAGCTTCACGCACCATATACGTCGAACGTAGGAAATTACCTACCCCAAGTCGAATAACTCTTTCTAACTCATTTGCGTGATATCCCCGTTACTCAGACGGAATCTGGCCAAGTAAACGACGTATTTTTTATTTTTAACTTACTCAACAATTTAGGCAAACAAATAGACACAAAGTTATGTTGTTATTGTAGGCTTTGTGCTGTTATTGAATATCTAAATTGGATGTAAACTTTTTTGACGTGTCATCCAGATTTTAGACTTGAATTTACGATATTTTTATTCGACCGTCGACTCAAATTGTAGTTTTGATCAATCATTTTAATGGAATTTCATGTAGCGTTAGTTTTTTACAATTCGGCTTTTCAAGGAATGAGGGTAAAACGTAATAAATAATGTATACAGGGTGAAGTTTTCAAGCGGGCTCGGATGACCTAATCTGAAATTATGAGGTATAGCGATAATCATTGAGTCTCGGGCCCAATTTCAATGAAAACTAAAACTGCATCATGTTTTTTCTTTTTTTTATCTGAGTTATGAGTCAAACGTTGATTTAAGAATTAGAAAACACCATACGATAGTGTCGATAGCAAGGATCAAATTTAAAAAAAATAATGACATAGTGGCAAATTAAAGGAAATTGCTGAATTTAAATAAAATGTTTCACATCTCAAAGTGATTATATTTCACTCATGACACAAAAACACAGTATTTAATTATTTCTTTAAAATCAACGGATTTAATTTCTGGCTACAATAATTGATTTTTGAAAAATCCAGTTGCCTTCTAAAAAACTTTAAAATCGTTAGTTTTTTTTCCAATATTTTTCCTAGTTTCCGATTTAGCCACCCACGCCTACTTGAAAAATTCATAGAATAGAATAGAATAGAATAGAATAGAATAGAATAGAATAGAATAGAATAGAATAGAATAGAATAGAATAGAATAGAATATATTTTTATTGTAAAACATGAGTATACATCATAATAATAATATGTGCAAGGTCTTAAATTAACAGCAAGATCTGCATGTTTTGCCATTTATGGCGTACAAAAACAACATATTTGGTTTAGAATAAACCACAAAAGATTTGAGTCTAGACAACAAACAATAAAAATTTTCATTGTAATACTTAATTTAAAAAGAGGGGAAAAACACACAAAAATACAGATTAGGTTTTGCAGATTTAAGGCTCAAATTGTGAAAATGTCGTAATTACAGAAATATATTTAATTAATTGCGTTCATTTAAGAATTCCGATATGGTATAATAGCATTTATTTACGAGATATTTTTTTAAATGTATTTTAAATAGAGCAGTAGGCATTTGTCTAATAGGTTTTGGGATTTTATTATAGATCATTGGTGCTAAACAAAAAATACTTTTGCGCATCAATGCCGTGGTTGACCTTGGTACGCATAATTTATTATTATCCCGTCGATTACGAATAGATACGTCTGATAGTTTCTTGAATAGGTTGGGATTGGTTTGTACAAAATTAGCTATTTCATAAATAAACTAGCGCATTGCCCGCGACTACGTCCGCGCGCATCGTCGTTTTAAGCGTTTGGCCCTGTGATTTGTTTATTGTCATTGCAAAGCAAACTTTCAAAGGAAATTGTAGTCTTTTGAATTCGAAAGGAAGATCGTTCGGGATTAATGGAATACGCGGTATGAACTCTGTTTCTCCCTGGACAGACCCGGTTAAAATAACAACCTCAACCATACTGCGGTGCAATGCTTTTACTTGCATCCTGATACCGTTACATAACTTCGGAGGCTTCAAGTTCCTAAGCAACATCACGGGTGTGCCCACATGCAGTTCACGTTTATGGTATGGAAGGCTGACTGGATTAATAGTATTCAGAAACTCAATCGGATAGTGGAGTGCTTCGTCTGCATTTACCACAGTGTCTATAAAATTAAACACTATTTCTTCAGCTTCAATTGATGTCAGCAAAATATCGCTGATAACTGATGCTCGGTCGTTCTAAGACGTCAATATAGCTCTTTCTCTTAGCCATTCTAATGGTTTGTCCTTTATTTGAGCCATACCTGAATAATTTCTTCCTATCTTTTCTTTGACTGTACTTACTACCGTACATAATTTTTCTGGTAGGTATGACTATAAACACAAAACGTCTGAAAATTCACCTGCAGAGACGTCCCCTCTGAGATGTACTCTCATGTTTTTGGTTAATTTAAGGATTTTAGTTAAACGCAGCGTTGACGGCCTCCCACAAGGTGGACCGATATATCCTGGTGAGAGTCGCGGGAATGTGGTGGATGCGAGATGCACAGGACCGTTCGTTATGGCGCCATTTGGGGGAGGGCAATGTTCAACAGTGGACGTCCTTCGGCTGAAATGATGATGATGATGATAATGATGAAGGATTTTAGTACAGTATCTTTTAATATATGCTTTATTTCATTTACTCGTGTCCCTTTTGGTACAACTGGTAACCTTTGCTGAAAATCTCCTGCCAGCAATATTGTCAAACCACTTATTAAGTTGTCATTGCTTCTTATGTTCTGTTATCCTGTAGAGTTCTGTTTAATGCTTCAATAATAGCTCTTTTGTTTGCCATTGTACATTCATCCCAGACTATTATTTTTGCTTTACGTAACAATTAGGCCAGATTACTATGCTTGAAAATGTTGCACATTGGCGTCTAATTATTGGCGTATAATCTGATCTATAAAATGTCACAGTTCGTTATTTACCTGCCTCTCTATGTGTCGTTTAAAATCTTCTGAAAGATATGGTTTGAATTCATCCCACATGCTGAATGGAATCGCTAGTTGACAAAAAACTAACATTATAATGAAAAGCTCTCTCACCATAAACGGCGATACACGGCTGCCTCTCCTAGGACTGTACGTCAGTGTTGATCATCTTCAAGGAACCCTAAAGCCTTGCATGCTGATTTGAAAGTCGTATGTTCGCTCTGGACCTCAAACTTCTTCTGTAAGTCGATTCTGGAACTTGAACTTCATAAAAAAGCAAACGAAGGTGGTAACACTCTGTATTATTTGGATATACCGTATATTCCCTGCCTAAAGCGTTGTCTTTTTAATGTGTAGCCAACCATCTACATTTACTCCTCTTTTCCTCCTTTCGAACCGATTACTGTTCCAAACATAGAATGCACAGATTCCACAATACAGGAAGGTCTTTGCAAAGTCATCTATTTGACATAGTTAAAAAAAAAAAGACTTGAGAGTCGTTTTTGGTGGACAGGAAACCTTTATTAGCTAAGTTTTCTTGATTAAAAAATATTCTTTGACTATTTTTCTAAGTGCTCAGCAAGATGAAACACCGTGGGAAAATTCTCATGAATAGAAAACCTGAAAAATTACCACACTGCCTCTGAACTACTGATATACTTTCCACTTTCATACGTTTTGACTTCATCTTTTAAATTGTTTAAAGAAGACTACCTTGGTCAGACCCTTTATTCACATATTTACAAACATATTTAATCGATTTTACCGAGTTACAGTATTCCACATTGATGTGAAAGAACTGGATTACCAACGATTATTAAGCTCTACTCCATTTATGGTCACAGTAAATCCGCCATTATCTGAAGGATGTCTCCTGCAGTTTGAATATCCGTCATCGCCGGTCAGTGTTTTTATAAGCATTGTTCGAGGATAGCGTTTAGTGCACAGCTGGTCTCTCATGCATGGCGAGTTGGCGTTGAAATTTCCACAGGGGACATGTATCATATTAGATTTCACTATCTCATAGAGCTTTGGATCTAGATGGGATCAGGTATTTCGGCACAGATAAAATTGTCAGTAATGTCATAAGGAATGTGTCTTTTTAGCCATATCAGAATATGAATGTGCCGAAGTCTGGAAAATGTTGGTATTCTACTGTGTACACAGTAGAAAACCAACATTTTACGTACATGTATCACGGAACTTCACCAAAATTTAATATTTTTCCTTTAGTTATCAAGTCTAAGATTTTTTTTTAATTTGATGCGAAACATTTGTGCGATGATATCGTGGCGATCGTGAGGTTTTTAGCCTGGAAAAAAAATTTCTTTCCACCGAGGGTTGCACGTGAAGGTGAAAAATAAGTCTGCGCGACCATAATGACGTACATATGTGCTCGTGCATGTATCTCGGCCCACCGGTGAAGGAGGACGGTAATCCACTATTTGACCCAACTGATGAGCATCAATATCTTACCTACCGATGGTGTCCTTAAGTATTACTGAACTAATCAATCAAAGCTTTTAGACTTTTAAAACATTAAATTAGCATAATAATTTCTATCGAAGAAGACGCTAACTATGACACACCAACTTGTTTTGTAATTAATTTTATGTTTTCGTTTGTTCCAATTTGGGTCAGTAGATGTCGTTGTACGTATATGAATAACATGATTGATACGTTATTATAGGATTAGGTTATCACATGGTTGCGTTGCAAAGAAAATCTATTAGCACATTTAAAAAAGAGATATTTCATACAAACATGGAGGAATCCATTTCACCAAGATACATGAATGTACTTGAACTTTTTTGTTGTTGTTGAACTATTTTTGAGAAATTAATAATCGCTATTTGCTCTATTAGGGCTTGTTTTTCTAATTTCTAATACCGAGTTGCGAGTAAATTAGGCCGCGCAGTAAGACTTCAAAAAATCTTGAACACGACCTAAACCGTAATTTGAGGGTAGTTTTGAAAAACTAATAATGGGAATCTTTATTATTTATTTAAACATGTATTCGTGCCAAGTTTCAAGTTTATTAACCCAAGGAATAAGATTCTCCCATACAAACTTTAACACTCCCTAAATCTTGCACTGAGGGTAGTACTGAAAAAATAAATATGGAAAACTTTAAAACTAATTTAGGTTAATATTTGTACAAAGTTTGGAGTCAATTGGTCCACGGAAAAAAAATTTGCACACTTACGAAATCCCCCCTTTTTACCCCCTTAGAGGATGAATTTCCAAAAATCCCTTCTTAGTGCTCACTTACGACATATTATTAATCTTTATGCAAAATTTCAAGCTTCTAGCCCCAGCGGTTTCGGCTGTGCGTTGATATGTCAGTCAGTCAGTTTCTCCTTTTATATATATAGATAAGGACGGCAGACTTAAAATATTATACTTTATAAAATATTGTTTGCAACTATCAGTTATTTTCAAACCAAACATAGCCATAATACATCTTTTTTGTGACTTAAAAATAATTTCTCTATTAGTAGAGTTTCCCCAAAATAAAACTCCAAACCCCAATATCGAGCCGACTATACCATGGTAGGCTGTTATAAGCGCATTGGTACTTATAATAGGTTTTAGTTTATAGAGAGCATAGGCAGAAGAACATATTTTTTTATTTAATTCTTCTGTATGTGCTTTCCAGTTCATCCTGTATATATTGCTTTTGAATCGAGTGATATGGTTTGGTATGAAAAAATTCGATGGATAGTACACGATATTCTTTGACCAACACCCATTTCACGAACGACACAAAGTTTTTCCCTCTCAGAAGCTTTTCCGTTTTTTAGTGTAACCCAATATTCTGCTAGGACCCACAACGCTCACCTGTTGACTTGACACTATAATATACTAAGATCCCAAAGCTGTCTGACATAACTTATTTTCACAATGGATGAAACCTTAGGTTCTCAGTAGCGTCTCATGTGCTTCGAATATCTGTGTGCTTGTGGAGCTCCTCCTTGGGATGCCTGAGCAGGTACCAAGTGAGAAAGGGAACTAAAAAAAAAGAGTTACTTAACTTAATTTTTTATGGGTGATTTTATAAAAGTTTTGTAGAATATTATTTTAAAGTAGTATCACAAGTGTCAGACACTTTCCATGGACCAAAACTTCTGTCAGACGCTTTAAAGCTCCACATAAAGTAGGTAAATAAACTTTACTTATTTTTACATGTCTGAATTTTAAATATGTTATTATGGGGACTATTACAAAGTTATATTTCATTAGTCAGACTAATTGTAGTGACCAAACATCCAGTCAGTGCATGAAATCGTCTCACTCGCTCTGAAACGCATGCGTGCTCTCGCTCTCATACTCTCGGCTGAATAATTTTTGTGTTTAAGGGATGTTTGGTCACTACAATTAGTCTGACTACTGAAATATAACTTTGTAATAGTTACCTTAATAACATATTTAAAATTCAGACATGTAAAAATAAGTAAAGTTTATTTACCTACTTTATGTGGAGCTTTAAAGCGTCTGACAGAAGTTTTGGTCCATGGAAAGTGTCTGACACTTGTGATACTACTTTAAAATAATATTCTACAAAACTTTTATAAAATCACCCATAAAAAATTAAGTTAAGTAACTCTTTTTTTTTAGTTCCCTTTCTCACTTGGTACCTGCTCAGGCATCCCAAGGAGGAGCTCCACAAGCACACAGATATTCGAAGCACATGAGACGCTACTGAGAACCTAAGGTTTCATCCATTGTGAAAATAAGTTATGTCAGACAGCTTTGGGATCTTAGTATATTATAGTGTCAAGTCAACAGGTGAGCGTTGTGGGTCCTAGCAGAATATTGGGTTACACTAAAAAACGGAAAAGCTTCTGAGAGGGAAAAACTTTGTGTCGTTCGTGAAATGGGTGTTGGTCAAAGAATATCGTGTACTATCCATCGAATTTTTTCATACCAAACCATATCACTCGATTCAAAAGCAATATATGTAAAAATAAGTAAAGTTTATTTACTTCTTGTGGAGCGAAAACATGTGACATTCACCAACCCGCACTGGGCCCGCGTGGTGGATTACGGCCTGTTCCCTCTCCTAGAGAGGTGGCCTGAGTCCCAGCAGTGGGAACATTAAAAGGCTGATTATCGGACGCTGATCAAGACTCAGAATTAGTTGGCTTTTGGAACAAGCTATTAAGCTAAACCTACATACGCATAATAGTAAAAACAGCTTAACCTATTTAGGTTGAAACAAAGGTTCTAGCTACCGACAAATCCCACACCTTCTTTACAATTGCTTGTACTAAACACGATACCAATAAACAGTCAAGAAATTGGTAATTACTCATTATCTGCCTAGCTTTTGAGGTTTCCACCCGTTTACGTTCCTTCCACGCGCGCCTCAAGGAGATGTCAGCAAAACCGTAGGGCCCAGAAGGGTCGAAGCCTACTGGGGCCATGGGTGATGCGAAAGAGAACCCTGGAGCCTTGGAACGAAGGCAAAGAAGGAACAGGAGTGGGTTTTTAGTCAGTAAAAGTCTGACACTATCTCACGCCCCGCCCAAGAGCGGGGAATGTCATTGGATTATTTTACCACCGAAAAAAATACCCGTTTACGTTCCACCGTTCACCTGCGTAAAAATAGAAAATTGTTCCAAGGCCACATATTTCCGGGATAAAAAGTGTAGTATGTGCTATTCCAGGGTATGACTATGTGCCAAATTTCATCGAAATCCGCTCAGCTGTTCGAGCGTGAAGATGTAACAAATATACACACACAAAGGAGATTGACCAAAAGCAGTCTAGCAAAGATGCGTGAACGAAAATCAAATTAATATAGAAATTATTTGCTTATTTTTTTACAGCTATTCACTTCAGGAATTCTGTTTTCGTATCCGGAATTATGATTTTAAGATAAACAGTAAATTAACGATTTCTAGGTACATTTCCAGTCATGATTGACGTTTCGTTCTCTTCATTTGTACGAGTTACGTAAGCTATATATTACTATACTCTTTGTACGTAAGTATGAACCTTTAGACAAAAACATCACAAAAATAATATCAATATCTTAAATAGCTAAGTAATTAGTAATACCATAACGTACTGTATATGTATTTTATCGTTCCGATAATATAATATTTATTTTGTGCTTCGTCTCACGCAGATGCAGCTGTCAAGCCAGATGACAGACGGATGTTAACTTACAATGTTGTTTTGTACCTACATGAGTGATCTGTGGTCATTTTACAAGTTGCGAGTTGGTTAGACATAATTTGTAGGTTATCTCCGTTTTTTTTTAATTACTTTAAAACTCGGGTGTTTGTGTGAAAATGAACACTTTTATTTAATAGTATATAAAGCGTAGTCTATATTAAATAAACTTTTATTGTGCTTCAACTAAAGACGGATTTCCATACATCGTTGGTCATGATCCTTTCACCTTTATAACCAGTGTGATAGTGTCGCGCTTGACCAGTATCTCACTTGATGGTAAGCGATGATGTGAAGTGTGTGTGTGTGTGTGATGTGTGTGTGTGTGTGTGTGTGTGTGTGTGTGTGTGTGTGTGTGTGTGTGTGTGTGTGTGTGTGTGTGTGTGTTGATGAAGCACGCTTTCGGCAAAGTAACTTATTCACTGGTTGATTATCTGGATCTAAAAATTATGTCCGAGACCATAAAAGGTTCATGCTTTTCGAGGTATAGAAAGGTCTCGTTATGTATAGCGACCTACGCAAGCGCAACTTAAGGGGCTCCTATTAGCCGATGACCTTGTACGTTTTTCTACCCCTTTTCCCCTATATTATTACACTTGAACGATAAATCTAAGTAAATACGGGAGCGTGTTGGTGAGAAAAACAACGTACGTCCAACCCATCCAAGGGCTAGGCGACCTATGATTTGGCATTTTGACGTCGTGATTTACAAAATTCGTTACCGAGAATTGAAAATATGCTAATATCTCAAAAATATGTACTATCTCAAAAATGTGTGCGAAAATGTGTGTGTGTGTGAATGTGTGTGTGTGTTTTTGCTAAAAAAAGTATTTGTACACTATTTACAATCATTGTATCGGTATAGGCAGGTATAAATTTCGTGTTGGTAATTGCTTAGGTATAAAAGTTGAAACACAAACAATAAACGTAAATAGACTTTTTTTATTGTTTGTAGAACAATAAATAAAAAAAATATTTGTACAAAATTGAAGACCATGTATGTGTATGCATATATTTTTTTTTAGAATTTTATGATGCACTTTTAAGGTACTTTATACGGAGCTGCCCTCAAGCGGCTTCAGCTCAACCTAGGGGGTCCAGACGCCTCCTGCCGAAGGCTCTACGCAGGAATCGTTAGGTCCATGGTCCTTTATGGGGCACCGGTACGGGCGCCGTCGCTGCGAAAGCGACCAGTCGCCAAGCTGAACGCATGCCAGAGGGTCATGGCCATCCGGATGGTGCGGGAATACCGCACGGTTTCCCACGAAGCGGCGAGCCTCCTTGCTGGCCTGCAACCGTGGGATTAGGAGGCAACAGTCCTTGCACGCATACACGATTTGCGCATGGAGATGCAACGCCGCGAAACTCTGCTGCCGCGCCAAGTCGCGGCATGGCGGTCAGAGTTCCGGCGGGATCTCATGGTGGAATGGTGACAGTGACCATCGCAAACCAGTGCTGGGCATGCCACAATCATGGCGGTGGCCCCTCTTTGAGGAGTGGATGGAAAGACAAACATGGCGTCCTTACCTTCCGCATGACGCAGGTCCTCACCGGACATGGTAAGTTCGGGAGGTTTCTGCTCTGGATTCGTGCGGAAGAAACGCCCGGGTGTCACCACTGCGTGGACCGCCCGGAGGACACGGTGGTGCATACGGTAGAGGTGTGCCCCGCCTGGGCAGAGCACCGCCGTGTCCTCGTGGGGGCGATCGGCGGCAGCGATCTCTCGCGCCGAGCCTTGGTAAAGACCATGGTCCGGAGCGAGAAAGAGTGGCAGGCGATCGTCTACTTCTGCGAAGCAGTAACGCTAGCAAAGGAGGCGGCCACACGCGCGAGGGATCAGCCCTCACGCCCCAGCTGCCGGGATCCCGATCCCGATTTCCGGTCACCGTAGGCGCTGGCTTGCGGACGGCGAGGAGCCATGGGTAGCACGCCGTCAGACCATCCGGTAACCGTCCGGACCGAGCTCAAGTTGTCAACGGCGCGTAGTGTTCCATGCGCGCCTCAAGAAGAAGGCAAAGGAACAGGAGTGGGTTTTAGTGAGTAAAAGTCTGACACGCCCCCACGCCCCACCCAATTAGATGATTTCCCACCTAAAAAAAAGTTGAAAAATGTATATTTTCAAAGGGAGCCCCTTAATCTTCAATCGACCCGTTTGGTAAGTAGGTAATTACTGTAGGTTACAATTTCGCTGGAGCTCATTATAAGCGAATGAGCTCCAGCTGATCGAGCTAACCCTGTCAGCAACACACGAATCGTGGCAATTAATAGTTGAGAGCAGTTTTATTAACAAACTTTCCTGGATTGTTCGGCAACACTAATTAGTGTTGTACTCGATTCGAACATATCAGGGTATTGTCCTGTTGTGTTTTGTTTTATCAAAATACTCTGTGTTTTCCTTTGACTCGTTTACTGTAGATAAAAGTAGACGTTTGTTTCAGTTATGAGTTTGTGTTAGATACATGGATGGTCATATGCGTAATTTTATTACTCAGTGTGCCTTTCTACGAGCTTCGTGTTGTGAAGGGAATATCGAATATTTTATGTAGTCAAACTGAAATTTCTTTTTTTTTTGACTGGGAGTTTAATATACTATAATAATACCCCTTCCGCTCTAGGTGGAGCGACAGAAAATATCTGACTTTTACTGACTAACCCACCTGTGTTCGTTTAGTTGTCTTTTGGGCTCCTGGGATACAGTCATCATCATCTTCCTGCCCTTGTCCCGTTTTATTTGGGGTCGGCGGCACAACACGTTTTTTTCTTCCATTATGTCCGGTATGGTAACTTTTTCAATTAATCCCGCAGCCGTAGCTGGCATCAGCCCTAGTGGACCTCGTCTATTTTCTGACATCTCTTTGAGGCGCGCGTGGAAAACTACGCGCCGTCGACTCGGGGACTCGGGCTTGATCTTTACTGGATAGCTACCCATTGCTCGCCGTCCGCCTTTTTTTTTGGGCGGGTAATCGTCCAATGACATCTCCCACCCTTTTCATGTCAGACTTTTACTGACTAAAACCCACTCCTGGTTCCTTCGTTGCCTTACAAACCAGGGCCGGGATTTCCTTTCAGAAGCGAACCCATGCTCCAGTAGGCTTCGATCCTGCTGGGCCCCTGGTACTGTTTGCTGACATTTTCTTGAGGCGTGCGTGGAACAAAACGCGCCGTCGACGACTTCGGCTCTGGGTTGGACGGTTATCGGACGGCGAGCTACCCATTGCTCGCCGTCCGCGAACCCGCGCCTACTTTGGCTGGAAATCAGGATCGATACCCGGCGGCTGGGGCGTGAGGGCCGTTGCCTCACGCGTGCGCATGCGGCCGCCTCCTTTGCTAGCACTACTGCTTCGCAGAAGGAGGCGTCCGCCTGCTACTCCACCTCGCTCCGGATCAAGGCCTGTTTTAGTTTAGTTAGAGTAATTTTTTGCATAAAATACTCAATGGACATTTAATAGAGTGTAAGCACTGGTAGAGATCCAAATGTTAATATTATATTTATATAATATTTATATAATAATGTAGATACATAGTAAATAACAGTAAGTATGCTAATTGCATGAATCATTGGATTGATTGATGACATATACTTTAATTATTCGTTGTTAACTAAAATAAGTAATTACATACAGTGATATAAATCATGAGGATAAGCTATAGCTTAACTCCAAATTTTGTTTTCTCCCAGCAAACCTCTTAGTGATAAAGAGAGATAACAACACATATCTCGTTGTCTAATTTTGTAATATGTTAAAGACGTTTACATCAATTAGGAAATCATTGATGACTTTGTCGGCATACATGTAAGAGAAAGAAATGGAACAATACATGAAACGATAAACTTTACTAAGTTTGTTTCAAATTTCACCTTTATCCAGTTAAGGAAATAAAAGTTACCTTATGTTGTCGTTCAGTAAGCTTACAGCAAATTGAATAGAAGAGGATTTTATACACGTGGCGACCTTGTAAGTAGACTTTTCCTGTTAATCTGTCGCTTGAAATATTAATACTTACTCGTGGAGTCCTGTTGTATTGTCCGCTGTAGTACTTAGAAGAGATTTTATCACGTTAATATTATAAAGGAAATTCTTTGTTCCTCCTTCACACTCAAACCGCTAAACGGATTGCGATGAAACTTAGCACTTAGTTTATTAGGATTTTGTGGTATGTTGTATGTTTTTTCTTCTTTGACCATCACTGCAATTGTTTATTTTTTTTTTTTTTTTTCTACGCAATGTTCCATTGTTATGAAATTAAATGACTGACTTATGACCTGGGTAGACGATGTTCTGAAATAGCACATACTGTGCAGGAGGTGATTATTCATCGTGTTGAGCATGTTCGAATGGAAAAACTTGATGATGAATATGTACTTTGTTTTAATTTCGTTTTACAATTGGTAATTTCTTAAGTATAGACGTACTCGATTGCCGGCCGTTTAGAACTAAATCGGATTGGGGTCCACCGCGCGCCCTTTGTGTGCGCTTGGTCCCACGTCGTCGTTGGCCATCACGCTGTCGCCTGAAGTGTCCGCTTCATGGCACCAGTTGTTCGTAAACACTAAACTCATAGCATACTTTCTATCTGAGGAGTATGGGCAAAGCCGGTGGCAGCAGTTACTTTAAAATATCAAAATACCCAAGTTAATAAATTTTAATCTATTGATGACATGGTATATATTTCGACCAGATTTCTGACTCGCATATGTTACACGCAGCGTTAGAAATCTTTCCACAACATGAACCGACCGGTAGGCTAGTAAAGATCGCGGGACGTGCCGGACCAATAACTGTGGCTACACTTGGGGTAGGCCTATGTTCAGCACTGGACGTCTCTCGGCTGAAATGAAGATGATAATGAATATTTAAAATGATGTAGTATGAGTAATGACACCGTACAATTTGTTTAATCCACTGATGTGACTGAGAAAAGTTTAACACTATAAAACAGGGCCTATGGTTTTAATTTCGAACAGATAACCTAACATAGCTTCGAAGAAAACTAATTGCTACTAAATTTTCTCAAATCAGTACGAAAAACATTAGAACAAAAACGTCGCCGCCAATATACAATTGAAATTGCTCCATTAATTTTCAGTTTCATTTAACCCATCTTGGAAAACAAACATTGGCCGGTTCGTGAGCAAATGAGATGTAAAACAAGGAATCTGGGGATGGTTTTAAGAGAATCTCTTAGTTTCCCGACGCAAACAAACAAATTGCCTGAATGTTCTCTTTAGCCCCGCCATAGCCTCGTCTAGGAGAACAACACATTGCGCAGCTCTGTTGTAAAATAAGCTTTAAACTATTCCATAAAACTGGCCGTCTTTTGTTTTAGAAATATCGTAGTTGAAACTTGCATCTGCGTATAGAATGGATAGACTAATGTGTGCGACGTACCCAGTTTATTTAATTTGATTCGGTTTGATTCTAAAATCACACAAATATTATAAAGAAGGAGGTTTGTATGTATGTATGTTTATTAATCCTTTACGCTTAAACGGCTGAACAGATTTGGGTGACATTTTGGTACATGGGTCTCACCATGACTTGTTAAAATGTCAAGCGTGCAAGCGAGAAAGAGGGATGGAGATATACATCCTTTATAGCTCCATCCCTTTAACATTTCAGTTTAGTCGTCAAATGGATCGCGCTTAGAGCTCGTGGTAGAGCCTCTGGTCTTGAGATATCATAGAATACTGTTTACCCCGGGAGTATGATCTCATTGATTGATTTTCATTTTACACGCGGGCGAAGCCGCTGGCAGAAGCTAGTTGTTCACCTAACACATTTATCTGTGTATATGTCGCAGGGATATGATAAAAACAGAGATTTAGTCAATTCAAGACCGTTGCCTCACGCGATCGGTCGCCTCCTTTGCTAGCATTACTGCTTCGCAGAAGGAGGCGACCGCCTGCCACTCCTCCTCGCTCCGGACCTTGGCCTGTACCAAGGCCCGGCGCGAGAGATCGCCGCCACCGATAGCCCCCACGAGGACACGGTGTTGCTCTGCCCAAGCGGGACACACCTCCACCGTGTGCTCCACCGTGTCCTCCGGGTGGTCCACACAATGGTGACACCCGGGCGTTTCTTCCGCACGAATCCGGTGCAGGAACCTCCCGAACTTACCATGTCCGGTGAGGACCTGCGTCATGCGGAAGGTAAGGACGCCGTGTTGCCTTTCCAGACACTCCTCAAAGAGGGGACTTACCGCCATAATTATGGCGTGCCCAGCACTGGGTTGCGATAGTCGCTGTCGCCATTCCACCATGAGACCCCGCCGGAGCTCTGTCCGCCATGCCGCGACTTGTCGTGGCAGCGGAGTTTCGCCCCGACGTTGCATCTCCACGCGCAGATCGTGCATGCGTGCAAGGCCTGTTGCCACCAGGTCCCATGGTGGCTGGCCAGCAAGGAGGCTCGCCACTTCGCGGGAAACCGTGCGGTATCCCCGCACCATCCGTATGGCCATGACCCTCTGGCACGCGTTCAGCTGGGCCGCCGGTCGCTTTCGCAGTGACGGCGCCCACACCGGCGCCCCATAAAGGGCCATGGACTGTACGATGCCAGCGTAGAGCCTCCAGCAGGAGGCGTCTGGACCCCCAAGGTTGGGCAGGAGCCGCTTGAGGGCAGCCCCAGTCCGATTCAGTTTGGGAGCCAGACGTCGGAAGTGCTCCTCGAAATTCCACCGGCTGTCGAGGACGAGTCCCAGGTACTTCATCGTCGACCCGACGCCGATGTGAACTCCTCCTACCGTTAATTGGGAGCGCCGAGGCGTGATCTAATCACTTAGGATGTTAAAATAACAACACTATTTTATCATTTCCCTGAAAAAATCTAAAGATTTGAACAAATACCAGAACTTATTCCGTGAAATGATAAAAAAAAACTTTTTTATGGTATTTTAAACGTTTATTTTTATTACAAACATAATTATAATAAGTAGTTGGTGTAGTATAATGTAACGATCTCAAAAATCACCACTAGAACATAGATTTGAAGCGAATGCACAAAAAATTCTTAAAACCTATATAATCAATTATAGTTACAATTCGTAAAAGAAAAAACAATTTTTATTTAAACTATCAGCTGATTTATGGCATCGTGAATTACAAAGCACATTATTTTTCTTACAGGCACATCTAGTAGTTTTGCATCGTACTTTGGATTGTTAGCAGGAACACTGTTTAGAGTATTCACTAAACCTTTATTTAATTATTTTATTTTTATTATATCATTTTATAAATCACCAATCTAGTGGTGATATATATATCTATAAAGCTTCCTTTCTGTCTATACTTAGTTATCTGGTATTATGTTTTAATTGTCATAAAGTAATCATATAGATATAGTTTCGGTTTGTGACAGTCGAATTAAGTTTATGGCTTTTAAAATAAATCTTTCGGATAGAAGTGAGTTTAGGATTTCAGTAAGAATCCAAAAGAATATAAATTTTAAAGTTATAAAATCACGTTTTACGTGATATTAAAAAGTGAAGCTAAATAGTTTAATTTTGAAGAAAGTATAACGACACTTTGGAAGAGGTTTGGAGGAATAAAACTTCACGGTTTACCGACTAGGAGCAGAGAACGTGGGTAAAAGTACCCAAAGTCGAATCGTTCGGAAATTGGTTTCGAGCGAATTCGAGGAAAATTACTTACTTCTGATATATATAGAAATATGCAAAAGATAAAAAGAAAGTAAGTTTTTCTTTATATTATATTTGTTGTTGGGATCAGACGAATGTTGATATAATTATTTGATAAAATGTTTTTCCTAAAATTCTGGTTAAATTCGTTAAGTAATAAATAATAATTATTAAAAATTTGCAATAGGAATTTATTATAAAAGTTTCGTATATTCATTTATTATTAGCATATAGCTTATTACAATGATTATAACTTTTGCAATAAGTAAGTTGGAACTACGTTTTTCTTTAATATTGCTTGGGATCAGACGAATGTTGATGATATGATTATTTGATAGATAACTTAATTGATACATTGCTTAAACTTTGGTTAAATTAGTTTGTAGGTATTCATTTATCCTCCGAATTTCATTATTGCTACCTTTATCGTCATGTTTCTTTAGCATTTATATTGTTGTGATTAGTGGAGAGTAGGAGCAATAACGTTGCTTCAAAATCCATAACATTTCAATAGAACTGTGCTATGTCAGCAAACCAAGACCAAGCAGGGTCGGAGCCTACTGGGGCCCTGGATTGTACGAAAGAGAAACCCGGGGCCCTGGAATGAAGGCAAAGAAGAAACAGGAGTGGGTTTTAGTAGATTTCTCTAAAAAAAAGTCACATTTGCCATAAACTCTAAAAACTATGATCGAACAATTCAAACAAATATATAAAAACCTAAATTAAAAAAAAAAAAACAAATACATTGTGTATCTCACGGCTACGCCAAATAGGTCCAGTTCCTCATAATGCCAGGCAATTACGTAGCAGTTGCCTGACGCTGGTTTTTAACTGAACCACTAGTTAACATAAATAATGCCAATTTTAAAATTAAAAACTGCAAAATTTAAAGCATGCGAAATACCGCACTTCCGTGGCTAATCTTGCAGTCATGCCGTATAGTTGATTGAATGGCCTGAGAATGAAACACGATGTAATAGCTAGCAATTTGGCCCGTCGTTAAAAGTTTACGAGCGATCACTGTCCCACCCCACGCGATTCATCAGCACCAAACCATTACTGAGGAGGTTTCCGATTTCTTTCCATGGCCATCATTAAGCGAATTGTTGTTCAAAATGTGCAATTTAAATAAATATCGCATTGATTTTGTATCAGCAAGAAGCCATTGCAAGTGGATGATGTTCACGTTATTTCAAGTTTGTTGGAAAATGTATTTTGGGGACGTTTGGGAGTAGTTAAATGTTATAGTAGTGTGTTGCTTGTTGGCAAAGTTGTTTGTAGGTAACATGGTGTTTAGAGTTCTTACTAATACCGTTGTTATTTTTTTTTGGGATGATGAGTTATTCTTTTTTATTTATTTACAGCACTCCAACGAATAGTTCGCAGAAACATTTACAAAAAAATAATCTTGTGAATATAAAATTATCACAGCGAATTCTTTCAGAGAATTTGGTTAATATACAGGGTGTCCGGTAATTAATGGATAACCTTGAAATGGCTTATAGTAGAACTTATGTGTATCATAATTAGTACATAAGATAAGTATTTAAAAAAATATACATTTTTTGCCTTAGTTTTACTCTATTGAACACTACTAATAGAAAGAAATGAAATTAATCGTTTTTTTATTGTATACACTAACTATTCTGATAGACAGATAGTAAATAGTAAGACTAGTTATAGCACTTTTTTTTTAATATCAAATTCTTTAATTTTGGAAAATTTGCATAATTTATTTTTTAAACAAAGTTTAAACATCTTGGCTAAAAAAATATGAATACATGAGTGACCAATAATTTTAAAATAAAAACGGTTTCAAGGGGATTTGATAATGGTAAAATTCATAATTGCATCCGCCTTAAATAGTAAATTATTGTTATTAATGTAGAAAAGGAGAAAAATATTACTCAAGCCTGCGCATTATGCTGTACCTGTTCTCAAGTACAGGAAACCTAAATTATTTTAAAATTATTGATTACTCATGTATACGTCATATTCAACAACTAAGCCTTAATAAATTCAAATTATTTGTAAAGCGAAAACTTTGCCAAAAGGCTTTTTACACTATAAAGGACTTTTTTTTTTTTTTTTTCGGGTGGGTAAATCATCTAATGACATCAGCTCTTGGGCGGAGCGTGAGATAGTGTCAGACTTTTACTGACTAAAAACCCACTCCTGTTCCTTCTTTGCCATTTTTTTCCAGGGCCCCGGGGGTCACTTTCGCATCACCCATGGCCCCAGTAGGCTTCGACCCTGCTGGGCCCCTACGGTTGCTGACATCTCCTTGAGGCGCGCGTGGAACACTACGCGCCGTCGACGACTTGGGCTCGGTCCGGACGGTTACCGGACGATCGGACGGCGAGCCACCCATTGCTCACCGTCCACAAGCCCGCGCCTACGGTGGCCGGAAATCGGGATCGGAATCCCGGCGGCGGTTGGGGCGTGAGGACCGTTGCCTCACGCGATCGGCCGCCTCCTTTGCTAGCATTACTGCTTCGCAGAAGGAGGCAACTGCCTGCCACTCCTCCTCGCTCCGGACCATGGCCTGTACCAAGGCCCGGCGCGAGAGATCGCTGCCACCGATCGCCCCCACGAGGACACGGCGGTGCTCTGCCCAAGCGGGGCACACCTCTACCGTATGCTCCACCGTGTCCTCCGGGCGGTCCACACAATGTTGGCACCCGGGCGTCTCTTCTGCACGAATCCGATGCAGGAACCTCCCGAACTTACCATGTCCGGTGAGGACCTGCGTCATGCGGTAGGTAAGGACGCCGTGAGGTCTTTCCAGCCACTCCTCAAAGAGGGGACTTATCGCCATAATTATGGCGCGCCCAGCACTGGGTTGCGACAGTCGTTGTCGCCATTCTACCATGAGATCGCGCCGGGAGTCTTTCCGCCATGCCGCGACTTGGCGCGGCACCGGAGTTTCGCCCCGGCGTTGCATCTCCATGCGCAGATCGTGCATGCGTGCGAGATCTTTTGCCTCCAAATCCCACGGTAGTTGGCAAGCAAGGAGGCTCGCTGCTTCGCGGGAAATCGTGCGGTATCCCCGCACCATCCGGATCGCCATGACCCTCTGGCTTGCGTTCAGCTTGGCCGCCGGTCGCTTTCGAAGCGACGGCGCCCATACCGGCGCCCCATAAAGGGCCATGGACCGAACGATTCCTGCATAGAGCCTCCGGCAGGAGGCGTCTGGACCCCCTAGATTGGGCAGGAGCCGCTTGAGAGCAGCCCCTGTACGATCCAGTTTGGGAGCCAGACGTCGGAAATGCTCCTCGAAATTCCATCGGCTGTCGAGGACAAGTCCAAGATACTTCATCGTCGACTCGACGCCAATGTGAACTCCTCCTACCGTTAGTTGGGAACCCGATGGTGGCGCGTTCCGAGGGCCGTGGAAGCACATGGCCTCGGACTTGTGCAATGCCACCTCGAGTCCCAACTCTTGGATCCTCTCCACGACTGTCGCAACCCCGCGTGTCACTAGTTCGACCGCCGCCTGGTACGACTCTCCCCGCGCCAGGACCAGCGTATCATCTGCGTAGCAGACCACGCTGACCCCGTCAGGCAGATCGCCGCGCAGCACGTAATCGTACCCGAAGTTCCACAAGGGTGGTCCAAGTACCGATCCCTGCGGAACACCGCACGACATCTCTCGCCGTTTCCACTCTCCTAAGTGACCAGGGTAGATAATGTACCTGTCCGACAGGTAGGCCTCGACAACGTGACTGAGGTAGTCAGGCACCCGGTGATACCGGAGTGCCCTCCTAATGCTACCCCAGGGCAAGGAATTGAAGGCGTTAGCGATGTCCAAAGACACCACCAAGACACACCTGCCCTGAGACACCGCATCCCCCGTCGTGAGGGCTCGCACGCGCATGATGGCGTCCACCGTAAAGCGCGCCCTGCGAAAGCCGAATTGGCCGTCTGAAAGATCCGGCCCCACCCGTGTTAGGTGCGTGACGAGGCGGTCTGCAATTACTCTTTCAAAGAGCTTGCCCACCTCGTCGAGCAACACGATGGGCCGGTACGCGGACGGTGAGTCCGCAGGGCGCCCCGGCTTCGCAATGAGGACCAGTTTCCCCGTCTTCCAGCGAAGTGGGAACTGGCCCCTCTCCATACATGCGCTAAAGAGCCCTCTTAGTCGAGGCCCGAGTTCCTCCATGGCCAGGACCCAGGCCTTTCCAGGCAGACCATCGGGTCCTGGGGCACACTATAAAGGACTATGTTGAGGACCAAAAGGCTTGAGATTGACCTGCTTCAGTACGCACTGCAACTGTTGTCTTATTATTATTATTTTTTCTTTTGTTTTTATTTTTAATTGTGCTTTTTATTATATAATACAATTCGATATTGTAGATTATTTTTATTTTGCAATTTGACTTGTTTTTTTTTTCTCTATTAATTTTTGACAACAATGTTTACTTTGCTAAAGTATTACATTTTGTAAACTATTTTTCCTTTTATTATTGTGAACGTGAGGACTATGTTGATTGCTTTTTTTTTTCCTTTTCAGTAATTTTAATGTATGTCTGGCAATTTGAGTATTTTCTGCGGCCTACCCAAATGTCCTTTCCTTGGTATTGTTCATCAAGTCGTTAAGCTCCTTAGTAGTCCTGAGTTGAGCTTTACGAATACTGACAAATGCTTGCACTGACTGGACAGGTCCACTCAAATCTGTATGGTTCTTTCTTCAAAAGACCATTTCAGACAAATCTGCATGGTTCTCATGTGATTTGACCATTACATATTTACTGTATGGACTTTAAAAGAGACTTTGACCCCTGAGTTTGTTTCGGTGTTTCTTCTCAGGGTAGTCAGCTAGGAAACACCGGTCTCATCTAGTTTAAAAATGACGAAAAAAAAAATTGACGTGTAAAAGTGTTTTTTAAACCTATTTACAAAATAAATATCATTTATAATTTATACACACTTTTAATTTTACCCAAGATGTTTAAACTTTGTTTAAAAAGTAAATTACTCTAATTTTCCAAAATAAATGAACTTGCATATTTAAAAAAAAATTACAATAACAGTATTACTATTTACTATCTATCAGAATTTCGTATTTTTTAATGGCCATAAGTTCTACTACAAGCCATTTCAAGGTTATTGATTAATTACCGGACACTGTATATTTTGAATTAATTGGTTAACATTGTACAATAAATAATAACAAAGTTCAACCCAAATATAAAAAAAATCAATAGGAATTATTAATAATCAATTGGAATAGAAAAACATCTATTAATTAATATATAAGTTAAATTACATAAACAGGTGGATAATATAATATCATTTATCTACGATAACGATACTTTTTTACTTCTTTCTGACTGCCTCGTTAGTCTCAGTGGCGTCTTGACTTCGATTTTCAGGTCAATAGTGATATTGAGTTTTTCTGTTACGAATGACTCAATAGTAGCTCGGAGTTTGGAAGTTGGTGGTGTGACAACCCCGGGGCATGTAAAGTCGTTGATCTTGTACCTGATCTCTCTCCGGTCGTGTCGGATCGCCGTCCCATCAGACTATGAAAAAAGAGTAAAGGAACAGAGAGTGCACATATGTTTGCGCACACGCTTGTGCACTGTCTTGGCTAATCTCCGTTGTGATTGGCCACTGTGAACAAAATTGGTTGGGATAATTAATGCACAAAAAAGTACAGAGGCGGACTTAATGCCTTAAGGCATTTTCTACCAGTCAACCTTTGGGTGATGCAGAGACAAATTGTGGTAGCTGCAAGATTACCATTACATATTATAAAATTCTACAAGGAAACACATACCTATAAACTAAAAATACACTATATATAATATATACTCATATATACTCAAACTACAACGAAAAGAAAAAGAATAAATAAAAAGAAGAGCATACGAATCTATTGAAAATTATTCACTTATTTTTTGCCATATAATGACTAACGAATAGGCGGCCCTC
The DNA here is from genome assembly GCA_905147345.3 of Mythimna impura. Classification (NCBI taxonomy): domain Eukaryota; kingdom Metazoa; phylum Arthropoda; class Insecta; order Lepidoptera; family Noctuidae; genus Mythimna; species Mythimna impura. The sequence continues at coordinate 16,575,957 of LR990356.1, read as the reverse complement.
TTGAGGGAAAGTGACTTCGATCACCACTTAAGTTTGTACTGATACATTGTATTCATTATTTGAAAAAAAAAAATACATCGCAATTATTAGTCTCGATCGGTCAATCGATTTTACCTAATTAGATCCGATGACTTGGTGTGGTAGTGACAAAAAAAACTGTGGTGAAAACGTGCTGACGTTTTATATGTACCTATAGCGTAAACGTCAGACGGTTCCACATGGTCGTTTCCTATGGGGGAGAACCGGTAAAAAACGACGACCTGACGCAACTGTAGCTCAGACGACGGTGCCAGGTATACCACTTCAGTTTAATTGAATATAAGGTACGTTAGTGTAACCGGTAATGATGTGCATGTCTAAGAGCTTTCACGAGCAAACCGTAAGCTACCTTACACTATAAGCTTCTAAACTGAATTAAGTGTAATTAACCCTTTTAAATACATTCGCATATTTTTAGATTCTATAGCTTCCAGGGCTTTGGGTTCGACTAGGTACTACAGTTGCTCACTGCCCAGCCGTCCGGTAAGGACGACCCCCCCTTACGTTGACGACGACACGTTGTGTCCCACGCACACAATCAGGGCCGTCGTCTGCCTGGACCGCAGCCCTGGCAGGCAGATTGTTCGGCAGAATTTCCACAGCCCTCGCAATAATAGGTAACTGAAGGAATACCGTGGGTTTTAGTCTGTAAAAGCCTGACATTTCCTCTCACTCCACCCAGAGCGGGAGAAGTTATTTGATGAATTTCCTCTTAAAAAACAGGCCAGCAGAATTGTTTTAAAAAGTTACCTTGACCCTGAACAGCAAAGGGTAATTGGAAAAACACGGGTAGGTTTTAGTCAATAAAAGTCCGATACTCCACCTCGCCCCCACGTAGAACAGGAGGTATAATAAGAATAATAAAATTCCACAACTATCACACAACACCGTCTAGTCCCAAGCTAAGCAGAGCTTGTGTTATGGGTATTAGACAACTGATAAACATACTTATATATAAATTACACCCAGACACAGAACAAATAATCATGCTCATCACACAAACATTTGTCCTGTATGGGAATCGAATCCACGACCTCCGGCATAGCAGTCAGGACCACTCACTAAACAATAGACCTAGCTAAAAATGCGGCGTTCGCACGATTGGCTCGATCCAAGGTCTCAGTTAGATGTTATTTAAAGATTTTCAAGCAAGAAAAACAAATTATGAAGATTTTAAGTTGAGTATTCTTTTTACCAAACTCTGACCAGAAAACCTGTCAAACTTTCTGATATAAGTAGAATTTGACTCTGTCTTAACTCGTAATTCTCAATTTAGAAAGTGTCTCTTAGACCCATATCTCACTAGGACGCCGCTACGGTCTTGCCTTACTGACTAAATATACTCAGTTTGGTTCAATCGAGCTGAATAGTGGAGGAGTGAAATTCCTTGCAGTAGTCTGTGTTTCTATCTCTAAGTCTAAATCGTAAGGACCCAACAGGGCTGAAGCCTACTGGGCCCATGGGTTAAGTGAAAATGAACCCCGGGACCCTGGAATGCAAGGCAAAGAAGGAACGAAAGAGTGGGTTTTAGTCAATAAAAGTCTGACTCGCCATCTCGCTCCGCCCAAGGGCGGGAGATGTCACTATATGATTTTCCACCTAAAAAAAATGTAATTTATAGTCAGATTATTATTGTGCTGGTTCTAATCACCCAGTTATTGCCTAAGCCTTCTCGAACTGGTGAACCTTGAACGCGTGTCTGACGGACACACGTTCAAGGTTGGGAAGGACACACAGATATTTGTATGTAAATTGAAACCAAAAATATACATATGCTAATGTTTATAGCACCATTTTCCAAGTCTACCGTATAATAGACGATTGTACAGTAAGCCACTTAATTACCTGAGCATTTTCTTGCATTTCAGTCCTCAGGAAAAGGAGTGGAGGCCGATTTAAACTAAGTGCTTCGAGTAACTTACTTGTCTCGAAATTACTTATTCAGGAAAATAAAGTGACGAAATTTGCAATAAGAAGTACTTTGAGGCTCATCCCGAGTTGATGGCTCAGTGGTTAAGGCCTTGTATCATTAATTTCATGTACTTTCTAAGATTTTGATTTCAGGTAAAGAGTTACCATGGCCCTAGAGCGCACAGGGCAGATATAGATGGATTTTAGTCAGTAAAAGTTTTCACCCTCTCGCTCCACCCTAGAGAGAAAGAATTCATTTGATAATTTCCCACCTCATAAAAAAGGTGCTATCTGAGGCACAAAGGAACCTCGATATGTTAAAATAAGATGGCCGCTTATCCACAGATTAACCTCTGCAATCGTTGTTAAACCTCCGATCAACCATACTGCTATTATTTTTTAATTTGTGTGTTTTAAAGTATCAAGAAACGGTTTGCTACAATATGGATGTTGACGAATTCTTAATAATTATAACATTATAAATATGATATTAAAATCTATTAATCTTTTTTTCATTTTATAAATATACACTTAATTGTTACGATAAATATATTCATCATCATCATCATTATCATTTCTGCCAATAATTGGGGATGCCACTTGGGGAGGCCTATGTCCAACAATGGACGTCCCATTGTTGGACATAGGCCAAGTGTCGCCATATAACGACCGGTCCTTTTCGTCTCGCATCCATAGGATTCCCGTGATCCTCACCAAATCATAGATCTACCTTGTGAGAAGCCTTTCAATGCATGGTGCGTCTTCAGATACGCGGTCGCCATTCTAGGACCTTTCGGCCCAATTGATCATCTGTTCAGCGAGTAATGTAAACTCCCCTACCACTTAATTTTGGCGATTCTTCGACTGCCAATTTAACCCTATTACTAACCAACAAGACTCAGAATCGACCGACTATATCGTCAGTATATAGTTGGAAAACTCACCTAAGTAAGGCAAAAGATTTTTCCCTGGACCGAAAAGGAATGCTGAAGGTGGCTTGCTAATTATAAGGTGCGAGAACTGTATTTTTATGAAACGGCCTTGAAGCCAAATAGTTCTCTAAAAGCTTTGAAAAGTGTTCATTTACATAATGTCTTATTCAAATGGTGGGAACTTAAGTACTTCGTAAACGTTTTCGTCATGCCATTCTACAGTCAAATTGTTTTAGATAAATATTCAGGAACCTTATTTTCGTTTATAAGAGTGCAAAAAAAAACTTCTAATTTTTTTGCTGTAGAGCTGCTAAAGATTGTTAGCTCAATTTTTTTTGTATGTACCAAATAGTATCAAATAACAAAAATAGAATGTTACTCCAAAAAATGTAAAATTAATAGCAATATTTTTTTATTATTTGAAAATGTAACTTTATTCAAAATCACAATCAGTTTTTAAATCAGTACATTTTTTTTTAATAATGTAAACTTGTGCTTGCTCGCCAACTTTAAAATGGAATATCTTTAATACGAGGATTCTATTAATAATGTATAAGGCAACAATTTAATCTTTAAACTTTTGTATATTATTCATCACTTGACGTTAAAAAAATATATGCTAGCAAAATTTTGTTCGAGAATCTGCCATCACTCTTTCAGGAAATTAGAAACCTTTCAAATATTGTGGAAAGAAAAACTGTCAAGTTACAGAAAAAGAAGCACAAACTACAATGTTACGTCATCAGCATTTGGTTATTCGCATAGAAAAGTGATAGCGAGATGTTCACACTAGGCTCCCAGTTTTCTTCATACAAATATTTGAAATTGGTACTTAATTTTAAAAATTTTGATGCGGTTTTCAGACTAAGAATTATTTTTAGTGTTATTTGTCGTTTAGTATAAAATATTTTTCAGAAATAAACACAGACAAGGGCCCAAATAGCTAAGCACATCACATCAGTTATGTTAGGTTACTACAATAACCATACGGACTACAATAACTATACAACCGGTATATTCAGTGTACCCATATATTCAGCGTTTGCGTCTAATTCTTATCAATCTGAACGTTTTCATTTCATTTTAAATTCATTTCAATTTCTTAAAGTGTACTCTATACGTTTTGCGAAAATTCAAGCGGCCACACTTTTGAACTAGGCAGTATTAAACCGTCGGGGAAGTTTTATTCAGAGCGAGAAAATTAAAACAGGGATTTGGTGGCATTAGATGTAAGTACTGATACTCGGTCCCTTTTATTCAGTGTTTTTGGTGTAAATGTGGGGCACGTTCTGTCCAAATGAACGTTTTGACGAGAACGATGAATTTTCGCCTGTTTAGCCCCATATCCCTAATTAAATCTGGTTCGCACATGACATGCGGCTCCAATGGTTGCCTGTTACGCTGCGTATGAAAACGGATTAGATGGTAGGCCGTGGTAACTGCTATTTTCACTTGGATTGTTGAAAATACGACGCTTATTACACCCAAAATGTTGGACATATGTAAAACATTTTACATCGTCTTTTTACCCTACTTTATTCAAACAAGCGAGAACATTCAATAATGTCCCAACAATGCAGCTTTACATCACATAATCGAAATGACCGTGGATTTAATGGAGCATCAAAATGTATTTTAATTTGAATACACCAATTGCTACGCAGTTGCATGAGACTTAATTGAATCGTAGTGAATTTTGTTTCGGTGACAACTTCAATTTTGATTGTAATCATGATGATTTGATTCAAATGTGTTTTGATTGATTATTGCTGTGAAAAATTGTTTTTAGTAATTTACTGAGAAATTGTTCCGACTTTCAAATGAAGAAGAAGTGACTCTTTTGAATCGACTGCGTACTTACTTCCATTATTTTCATACTATGGTGGAAGAATATACTAGAAGGTAGATATAGTGGCAATACCAAAAGATCTCTGCTTCAAAGAACCTCCAAAGGCTCGGACTTTCCCTGCAAACTCTGTAGAAGCGAAGTTTTTGAAACTCTAGAAATTAACAAAGGTTGTTTTGAACGGTGACTGCTAACCGTAAAAAAACTGGGAGAGCTATTTACTACCGTAGTAGCAACAACCAAAGTTGGTACCGTAAAGTATGAAATAAGGAAAAAATCTATTAAGCTCTCTAGGAAACAAATCCCAAATTCCCACTTGATTTTTAATTTTCGTTTCCGCTTCCAGAAAAATACGAAAAACAATAAACAAGTACATATTTTCAGAACGTCACCAGGATTGAATTCTACTTGTGTCACTTTTATTAACAGACGTGATCATCATAATCGCTAGATGGACATAATAAGGACAAAATTAGATCAATCAGAAGACAAGAAAAAAAATTCAAATTAAATTATATTCTCTTGTAAAATTCCACTGGAAAATAAAAAAGAGCATGTGTTTAAAAGACTGCTCTAACCTCTGACGCGATGTTTTGTCTAATTCTCACATGTTTTTTTAAACACTCACCATTGTGGTTTGTTGAAAATGCGCCTTTCCGCTGCCTTGTACTGTAGCGATGGTATCCGGAACACTGGACGCCGGCAGAGGTAATAAATATACAGCCTGGCTTGCGAATTTGTGTCTTGCATAGATAAAAAATAATATCTTTATCGTGGCTTACATTTTAAAGTTTGTTTTGCATTGCTTCTGCATTATGTTTTTGAGGAAGTTTTACATTCAATATTTTCCTGTAGTAGGTATATAGTAAAACCTTTTAACAATATCCGTACGTAAATATATTTATCAGTAAAACATAACATTATACATACATTACATATAACAGTAAAACAAGACTAACGTACAAGTATGAGTGAGATAGATGATGGCTCGAGAGAGCCGAAATTTTTCAAACGGTCTGTGTTTTCTGATAGCTACGACTTGGGGGTCCTTAAGTCAAGAATAGGTTACTTCTAGGCAAATGTGTTCTATCGTCCACTACATCGCACTTTCCAGGTGTGATAGTGGTCAAGCACGTGTAAATCAATAAAAAAAAACATCGGTATGTACCGTATAAACTCCAGTAGGTTCGGTATGTAGATATTCAGAGATCGGCTAGTCGCCAAGATGGTTCGTTTATTTCTAATCGAACTAGGTGACATTGATATGTCAACTACCGAAATGAACCCGCCGATGTTGCTATTTAATGCTAGTTTATTACTGGTCAAGGACACAATATTTAACACGATGACGGTGCAGGCGCGCACAGATAGATATACAATTACGCATACATCTCACTCCTCCGACACTATTAACAAAGTACCTACGAACTAAGCATTAAGTTAGGTATACAATATCTACATAATAAAATAACATAACTTAAATAACTACAAGCAAAAACAGTTATATATATATATATATCAATCTATGGACACACATCTTACACATCCTGTATATAATGTTTATTTTACTTTACTAGATATTAAAATACATGAGTGATAGAATTACAATCTAAACCTTATAATTAATCTTACGTCTACAACTATGAGTCGACCTTGTAGGCTGAGGTTCAACGGCACGATCGCTACGATTCTCGGCGTCTTCTTGGTTAGCAGTGTAGGGCGTAGTTAACTACTATTTTGTAATCAGATTACAAATTACAACTAAAAGTAGTTAACTACAAGTAGTTTGATTAGGTACATGAAGCTTAATTACAATAATCAAACTACTTGAAGTAGTTGTTAATTTGATTGCTGTAATCTAGTAGTTATAATTACTGATTAGTTCAGTACTAAGAACTTATATTTTGCAATTAAATAAGCATGTAATGTGTTAGAATCATTGTTTTGTCAAAACTGAATCTGGCTCTAAAATTTAATTTAAAAAAACGGAATCTAACTGTTTAAAAAATCACGTATTGCATGCAAGTCGTAAACGATTAAGTATGTCCTTATATTTTTATTACATACTATTGTTGCGTTGATTTACAAGTAATAAAAAAAAAAACAATCTTTAAATGTGTAGTTATTAAAAGTAGTCTCGTAATCGTGATTGCAACTACAATTTATAGTTAGTAATCAAAATTTTTAACTACTTTAAATTACGATTTTTTAATGTAATTTGTAGTTGTGATTTCTAACTACAATATGTAGTCGTAGTTATTAGTCAGTAGTTAGATTACATATTTCCCAACACTGGGTTAGTCTTAATTTTATTATGGCCGTTATCATCGACTCTCTCCACAATATCATTTTCCTCGCCATCCATCCAACCTGCGGTTCATTGTCACGTGATAATGTTTGTGACTGCTGTTAGGGCTGCGCCTCTTGCGTGAGGCCCGCGCCGGCATGAGCGGTGATAGCGGGCGCGGCGCCGCTGACGGCGCGGGGCTCGCGACGTCAGCACGTGCGCAGGTCATCTCGCTTTTAGTAACGGTTGCACCTGTATATTTCCTTATCTAATCAATATGCCCAAAGTTTACATTATAGTCCTTAACAAATATGTCAAACATGCGATTACCTATTAATTCAATTACTTTACCTAAAATCCATGTCTCTTTTCTGGCTATATACCATTTTAACCAGACCTTATCACCTTCAATAATTATTCTATTAGTTTTTAAATTGGCAATTTTTATCTATATGACTATCTTTTAATAACAGATCCAGTCTAGATGTTATTTTTATACCAAACATAAGCTTTGCTGGGCATTCGCCCGTTGCACAATGTGGTGTGTTGCGATAATCAAATAAAACTCCTAATAATTTCTCGTTTATCGCATTTTGCTGTTTGTTATCTTTTAATACACTTTATCATTTTCTTGCATGTTTTCACAGAATTTTCGGCCTGTCCGTTACTGGAGGGGGTGATAAATAGGGGACGTTATTATCGAATACCGTTCTAATTTTTAAATCATTATTTGGTATACCGAACCTGGAAAATAATTCTTTTAATTTTGTAATAAGCGCCCACAGTAAGCGCCCGACTTGAAGTTGACGGTACTTCAGTCATAATATGTAAACACTCCAACCATTTGCTGTATGAATCTACGTCTATCAATAGACATTTAGTCAATGTTTAAACGTCGCCATGGTGCCTGTTAGCGCGTGTGCGTTTGCTAAACCGTATACAAGTCGCGTGTATTTGAAAAAACCTTTAAATGTACTTATCGTGGTCAGCTCTTGTGATGATTCCTGGAGGACAAATTGGTTATAAGCATTACTAAGGTTTATTTTACTGTAACACTCCCCTCCGCCTGACTTGGCAAAAACCTCTTCTAATCTAGGCATTGGGTATTTATCGATCTTTAAATCTTTGTTTAATGTTATAGAATAATCACCGGCTATCTTAACATTCCCGTTTTCTTTTAAAACTGGGATAATAGGGGTTCCGTATTTAGGAAATTTACCGGTTCTAATATACCTAAGCTTACCAGTCTATCTATCTCCTTTTCCACTTTTCTCTTTAAAGCAAACGGTACTGAACGTGTTTTAAAAAACTTTGGTTGGGTACCTTCTTTTAAAATAACTTTCACTTCAATTTTGTTAAACCTACCTAATAATGTACTACCTAATGGAGTAAAGAACTCGGAATATTTTAATAAAAGTTGCTGCACTTCTTTCGTGTCGGACTCGGTTACAGATTGGTTTCGGATATTATTTAGATCGTCATAAAATCCCGTCCCAATAACGGTGGACCTCCGTTCGCCAATACAAATATCTTAACATCGCGGGTATTATTTAAGTAAGTTATTCGCCCTTGAAAATATCCCAAGGGCGAGATTTTGTGACCATTATATAGACACATTTTAAGGCTAGATTTTATTACATTACGATGCGGTCCACGCAGTGGTGACACCCGCGCGTTACTTCCGCACGAATCCGGTGCAGGAACTTCCCAAACTTACCGTGTTCGGTGAGAACCTGCGTCATGCGGAAGGTGAAGATGCCGTTATGGCTTGCCCAGCACTGGGTTGCGATAGTCGCTGTCGCCATTCTACCATGAGATCCCGCCGGAACTCTGTCCGCCATGCCGCGACTACGATGAGTTTCGCCCGGCGTCTTATTTTTAATAATAGGATGTTTAACGGTTTATACCTTTGCTGCTCTTTCAACCTGCAAAGATTAAGCGCGGGAAGAAAAGTATATTAAATACTATTATCTAACTTAATCATTTGCGTTATTTGTGAAAAAAAATGTCGAATTTAAGATTTGAAGAGAATTGTTTAGATACTACGCCGCCAGATATTATGATTGAGGTAAAAAATACTTGCGATAGCCTGCTGCCATCTAAATAAAAACTTTAAAAAAGCAGTCTCCTTTCGCAGGTGTGCTGGAAGAGATTTCTTTAGAAATAAGCATCACCTCTGTTCCTTTTTTTTCTGTTTCCTTCTTCTAATCTTTTATTTTGTGTGTGTTCATAAATCGTTAAATAAATAAATAAATAAAATGTACGGCAACTTTGAAAAATTGTCTTTAGTACAAAATGAACAAAAATGTGGCATACGGTTTTACTCCTACTGATTAATTAATAATCTACTATTTAGGATTTTTTAATAGGTACGCTTACTTAGAAACTCACAATGCGTTTTTTTCTATGAAACGTAAGGAAAAGACACACAGCCACCACATGGAGAAAAAAAAACCGTCAGCTATATATCAGCTAGTCACATAGGAATTCAAAATTTAAAATACTGCATCATTATTTATCATTTATCACACATTAACATTTATTTATATATATTTATTTACCTTACACATAATACAAGTAAATAACTGTCGTTCACTCTCAATAAGGTTCAGTTAAAAACTAGTGTCAGGCAACTACCAGTGACTACCATGTCATTTTTGCTGAACTGGACCTATTTGGCGCAGCCGTGAGACACACATTGTGTCAGTGTTTTTTTTCTTTTTTTTCTTAAGTTATCTTAAATTTTGTATTTACAGTGGGTGTATCCATGTGTGCCAAATAAAATATTTTTCTTTCTTTCTCTTTAATTGCGGTATCAGAGTTTTCTGCGCTATTAGAACAGTCAGACTACAGTCTACAGGATTCTCCGACCGGACTGGTGTTGTGTCACCAGTCCGGTCGGAGAATCCTGTAGACTTTACATCCTGTTCCGTATACTTTTAAAGTTTCTTCGTAAGTGTGTTGAAAAACGTCGTTTTATACACGAGGGTTTTGTCATTGTCATTGCAGTCTCGTCTGCAATGCACGAAAATGTACAATTTGGTTGTATTCAAACGCTGTCTTTTGTGGGCGTAATTATAGCCAACTCTCTTATCAGCAGAAGCTTAACAGCAATTATCCAGGGTAGAAGAGGCACTAACTGCCCAGTGCCCACTGGTAGCAGGCACCTACTACGGCAGGGCTGCAGGATTGTTCGAAAGAGTTACCGTAAAGACCGTAAAGGGCAACCGAAGGAACCCAGGTGGGTTTTAGTCAGTAAAAAAAAATCTGACACTCACTCTCGCTCAACACAGAGCCGGAAGCGTCAATTGATAATTTCATACTAAAAAAAAAAACAGGCAAGTGAGAATCAGACTCGCACACTGAGGGTTCCGTACAAACTTACCTATGTATATAGTTCAATTACAAAAAAATCGCAAAAAAAAAAATAGTTTTTTGTGTGACGTAACAAAAATTTTTTTGTTTTCAGATTTATTCCTATACTTATGCTATGTAACTTTGCTTCTTGCCAAATTACAGAATTCTAGGTCAACGGGAAGTACTACCCTATGAATTTTGATTCCCGTGAGAGTGTCGAAATATACGTTGTTTTCGACATAAACGGCCGTATCTTTTTTTTCCGTTAACTCAGAAGTTTGATTTTTTTCACAGCTTCAATAGACCGCAGACCTCAGCATATGATTTTAATTTCAACTCAATACCTCCAAGCGTTCCCGAGATAAAGGGTCTTGACAGACAGATAAACAGACAGACGGACAACAAAGTGATCCTATAAGGGTTCCATTTTTTCCTTTTGAGGTACGGAACCCTAAAAGAGATACCACTGTAACCATCGTCACACTCACAAGTGGGGGCTTACTAAATGCCCCTCAAAAACTACAGCGGAAGCTCGTCAACTTAAAAATCTATACCTACATATAAAAGAAAGTCGTGTTAGTTACACTATTTATAACTCAAGAACAGCTGAACCGATTTGGCTGAAAGTTGGTGGGGAGGTAGCTTAGAACCAGGAGACGGACATAGGATACTTTTTTTTTTTGAGTAGGGTAGAGTAGGGTAGAGTAGGGTAGAGTAGGGTAGAGTAGGGTAGAGTAGGGTAGAGTAGGGTAGAGTAGGGTAGAGTAGGGTAGAGTAGGGTAGAGTAGGGTAGAGTAGGATATAGTAGTCAGTTGACGGGAGCGAAGCCGCGGGCAAAAGCTAGTTTACTCATAAAAATAGTAGCTTGTTTATGAAAGAGGTCAGTGTGCGGTGGCGTGCTTAGGAAGTGTTAACAGCGGGGCGTGCCTGTGCTATCTAGTATCTCGCGTAGGGCAATTGCACTTGTCAGCCGGGGTTCGGCGCTTCCTTACTCGCGTACCGTAGTACTGCACCCCAGCTCCCTACCCTACCCGTCGCGCCCATACACAATACCGCTGCGTTGCGTTTACTCGACGAGTGGTGTAGTTCCTCCACTTAAACGGTTTAAAGTCCAGTTCAGTGATGTATTTACTGTGTGAGATATTTTTGCTGAAGTAGTCGGTTTTTGTACATGGGCACTTATAAAACGTCAGAAGCTAGTAGTAGCTGAATATCAGTATTTTGCTTGAGGCGACTATTGGGTAATAAGACCAATACCTCTCGGCATGAATTGTGTTAGATTTCCGATCTTCCAACTCTCCGTAAAGACTATCAAAGTTAAATGACAGTCGGGAACAAATGTGCCGCTAGACCACTTTTCCACTTTTGAGCACTTGGCGCTCGTAACGGTTTTAAGCACGCAATTTACTGTTTTTCGCACTAGTTCGGAAAAGTACATTTATTGTACCAGACTGGGCGCTAAGCTACACCCACGAGTCACTCGTAACCTCCATTTATTTATATCTTCGTAAGTGTATTGAAAAACGTCGTTTGATACACGCGGAAATTTGCCACTGCAGCCCTCGGCTCCATCACTGTCTAAAACCTATCTGTGTTCCTTCAGTTGCCCTTTCCGTTCCAAGGCCACGATAACTCTTTCGAAAAATCCCACAGCTTTAGCAGGCGGGTTTGGTAACTTAAAACAAAGTAGCAGTAGGTACTTCACTAAATTCTCTCATACTTTTATATAATCTCAGCTAATTTGCTTTTGTCGGAGATTAATGCTTCGAAAGCATTAAATTGTTTATCTAAAAAACCAGAACAAACAATTCCGGATAAGTGAATTCGAGCTTATTCTACCTTTTATATAAACACTCAATTTATGTAATAGAAACAAAGATTTTTCTTTGAGTAAGCCAAAGCGGTATGAGGATGATTAAATTGATGTTTTGACTGAATATGTGGATATAGCTATCTCCCGCGGTTTTGCCCGCGTCTTTTTTAACATTGTATACATACAAGAGCATGCAAGATTGAGTTTTGTTATTTGAGTCCAGTCATGTTTAGCCGTTAGTGTCGGCGTACAAATATTTATAACATTTAAAACTAAAAATACTAATATATCTTCACACGTAAAAATATCTAGGATTTCACTTACTTTATAACTTAGAGACCATTTAATTCGAAATTATTTATATCTTATCATGTCAACATTCAAAATTAATTAAAAACAGTAATGTCAACAAACACAAGAAATGTCAAAGATACAAAATATATGTCATAATTAGAAGATTTATGTCAAAGTTGCAAACTATAAGTCAAAATTAACAGATTTATGTCAAAATTTACAATATTGATGTCAATATTACAAGAGGTCAAAATATAGGATTAGCATGTCAAAATTACAATATAAATGTCAATATTATCATATAAATGTGAAAATTACAATATAAATGTCAACATTATCATATAAATGTCAAAATTACAATACAATATATTTCAATATATTTCAAAATTATAAGACTATGTCAAAAAATACAGGAACCATGTCAAAATCACAACCACAAGCATTAGTGTCAGGAAAATATTAATTCAAAAAACCTTTTTCGGCTAGAAATTCGGAAACACTATAATATGCTTTTTGCAAAAGGAACGTTTTTAATTGACGCTTGAATGCACTACTATTCAACTCTTTCCATCGTTTAGGTAATACGTTAAATATAGTAGGAGCCATGCAGACGATACTTTTGCGCATTAGAGCTGTTTTTGCTGGATAGATGCGAAGAATCGCCATATCTCTTCTGCTACGCGGTACGGCATCTTCTAGACGTGGAAACAGTTCTGGGTTTGTTTTAACAAACATTGCGGTTTCCAGAATGTACATACATGGAAGAGTTAGTATTTTGTACTTTTTAAAATATGGTTTGCATGTATCAACCGTTTTTAACCGACTTCAAAAAGGAGGAGGTTATATGTTCGGTTGAATGTATGTTTTTTTTTTTCATGTATTTTCACCGATTTCTCGGTCAATTGTGGACCGATTTTGAAAAAATTTTTTGATTGGAAGGTTATACTTCCGAGTTGGTCCCATAGAAATATTGTTATGATCTGATCATGAACTTCGAAGATATGGAACAGAACTCCTCATAGGATCACAGCAGAATCGTCGTAACAAGTAAAATTGCTTTGTTTATACTATTCTACTAGTCTAGTCGATGACTGACTGAAAGTAGAGGGGGAATATATCGAACTGATCTGATGATGAAGCCTGAAGTTAGGCACCGGAACTCTGTAATAAATTAATGTAATCTAACCGTGTTTGGGATTATTAGAATTGTCATGAGATACACTCTGGCTATAAGGTATTTAAGTTTGGCTGAGGGGGGATTTATTGGTGGTACCATAACTAAAAAGTGTAAAATAAAAAACTTTTTACAAAAAAAAAAAATACAACCGACTTCAAAGTAAAAAAACACTGAAAAGTGCAAAATAACTTTAATTTCGGAAGTCGGTGTTAAATAACGAAGAGACAAAACTATTATAGAAACACCGACTTCCGAAATTAAAGTTATTTTGCACTTTTCAGTGTTTTTTTTTTACTTTGAAGTCGGTTGTATTTTTTTTTGTAAAAAGTTTTTTATTAACCCAAACATAGATCGAATGCATCTCTTTTGGGCCTTGAATGCCGTGTTAGCGTCGGTAGAATTTCCCCAAAATATAATGCCGTACCTTAGGTGGGACGCAGCTATACCATGGTAGGCTGTAATCAAGGTATCTACATTCACAACTGCAGCTAAAGAGTGCAAAGCAAATGCAGAACTACAATTTTTTTTACTAAGGTACTCTATTTGGGATTTCCAATCAAGTCTTTTATCAATCATTAGTCCAAGGAATTTAGTAGCATTTGCAATTTCAATAGTTTTATTATCTATATTTATGTCCATATTTTCTATAGTCAAACGTTGACTAAAATGTATGATTTTAGTTTTGCCTAAATTAATTTTTAAATTATTGTCATTTAACCATTTTATTATTGATGTCAGAGTATTGCAAATGTCAAGTTTATATTGGATCATGTCACTGTTATTATTAGAAATTGTCACCACTTTGCACCTATTGGTCATAGCGTGATGGTATAACCTTTCTCGATAAAAAGGCTATCCAACACTAAAATATCTTTTTAATTCGATTCAGCAGTTTCTGAGATCAGTGCGTTCAATCAAACAAATCTACTCTAATATTATAAAGAGGTAAAGTTTTTTTTTTAGGTTATTTTGTTTGTAGAAGGTAATTCTGGAAGTACTGGTCCGATTGCTAAAATTTTTTCACCGATAGAAAGCTGCTTTATTCCTGAGTGACATAGGCTTTATTTTATGTACGCGGGCGAAGCTGCGGGCAAAAGCTAGTTCTTAATAAATATTAAGAACTAAAAATAATATTTTAAAAAAAATATATATAAATATAAATATTATTTTTATTAATATCGATTATTTCAATACGCTAGAAAAACCATCTTATACCAAACTAGATGCTGCAGAATCTGATGATGATATTCTGCATAAGTCTTATATACCGGTATTGGGATAATTTAGTTAGTTAGTCACATAATATATAATTACAGAAATGTCATAATTGTTATCATGATTCGTGCTTTCGGAATTGATACCACTTTTTCTCTGTTGAATACAATAGTGAATTATTGTAACTGTTCCACACAATATCTATAGGTGGTCTATTGTATCTGCAATGAACACGAGTCACGACTACCAAACAGAGTAAATAAAAAATTATTCTACAAAAGGAGGTTCATTATTCAATATTAAAGTAACAGAGAGGTAATTCATGTTGAATGATGTAGTTTGAATATCAGATAGGGCTGATCGATGGTGGCTCAGATCGTGGATATCGGTTGGATGGCGTGGGTAAGTCTGTTCGCTTAGGGTTCTGTAGCAAAATGGGCGAAACGAGACACTTTTAAAACAATTCGATATCTATAAACACATCCTGGAGTCCACTCCAGGATGTGTTTATAGATATCGAATTGTTTATATTAAAAACCGTCCACGGTTTTTAATATTGATATTATGGAAGTAATATGTAGGTACAATTGTACTCCTTGCTAGCTTACTATTTTATTATTTTTAGCACGTTCTTGGCATTTTTAATTTTTCAGGGGAGGTGACTCTCGGGTGTTACCATAGTACGGATCATCCGAAAGATCACTGTATATATCTCCAGTACTTAGGTGTAGCACTTTGTCCTCTGGGTGACGATCAGCGGTCACCTCCCTCTGCAATGTGTGTGAAGGAGGTGGTGGAAGAAGTTATTTGATATTTCCTACCTAAAAAGAGGAGCCGAATCCGTTATTTGCCATGAGTGTATAGGCATTTATTTCTAAAACAGTCACGATAATTTCTCACTAAAGTATAGGATTTCAAAACGAATTGTTTTGAGATGTAACATAACCTCAATACTCAACTTATTTTTTTCTTCATAAACCCCATAATAAATCACTTTGAATTTAACCTTGTTTTAAAGCATGACATTACCCCTTTTCTGTGTCTAATTTTCACTACTATACTGTGTAAAAAGTTACGCAACCAAGTTTCATAGTAACTTGCACAATCTCCTTTGAATAGCGACTTAGATTTGAAACTAAATTAAGACCAGCGTGCAGTGGAACCCTAAATACGAGTTTACGCCTGGCCGGTACATTTTTTATCTATGAAGTGTTGAACTATCGTGTTCGTTATGAATAGTAGCGTGTTACTGTAAAAGTGCTGATATTGTTCAGGTACTTCGTTTACTTTGTTGACAGGACAAGATTAGGTTTTGACGTAGGGCTGTTGCACTTTGCAACAGTATTGTTAAAACTAAAGCCGACAGGAACTGGTTAAGAACTGCCTATGTCGTAATCAATTCTAGGCATATTTTTTTATGCTATTGCTTATGTAACTAGCCTTGCATTTTTAGCATAAGTACATCCATTTCATCAATTTTGCTTTACCGCAACAAATCTATATTAAAAAGATGGAGGTTTTTTTTTGAGGTAGGAAAACATCTGATAACTTCTTCGGAGCGGGAAGGAGTGTCAGACTTTAACTGACTAAAATCACACAGGCTATGTCGCTTCAGTTGTCCTTTGTGTTATAGGAACCACGGGTTCCCTTTTCAGAAGTCTTCCCATGACTCTAAAAGGCATCAGCCCTGCTTATGCCCCTACGGTTTTGTTGCCATCACTTTGAGGTGCGCGTGGTACACTACGCGCCGTCGACAACCCCGGCTCGTTCCGGACGGTTACCGGACAGCTGGACGGTGAGCTACTCATTGCTCGTCGTCTGCAAGCCCGCGGGACACACCTCCACCATATGCTCTTGTCTTTTTTGCGGTCCGCACAATGGCGACATCCGAGCGTTTTTACCGCCTGAATGTGGTGCAGAAACCTCCCGAACTTATCATGTTCAGTGAGGACCTGCATCATGCAAAAGGTGAGGATGCCGTGACGCCTTTCTATATAGCCACTGCTCAAAGAGGGGACTTAACGCCATGATCATAGGATAAGCTCGTAGCTTTAGATAAATTTAAAAATTTAAATTTCTTTAATTCAGACCCAATAGTCCATATATTGTTAGTGTGTTAATAACATAAAGTGCTTATATAGGTACTATATTAGTGTTACTAGTAACCTATAGCTAATTCCACCCAGTGTCTCTGGATGGGGCAATCCGGCCTGTCAGCAATCATTTTCAGGATTCTGTCACGAGTGTTGCGCAAGCGTTGCAGTAACAAGCTGCTTTCTTACGCATGATGGCGTGAAAGTCATCCGTGTGCCCCGCGGCAAACATTCCCGACGCACTACAACGCCGCGGCAACCGCAACAGCATCATGAAAGCGTTGTTATATTGTAGGCGCAGGACGTTGTAAGCCCGGTTTGTATATGACACCCACAGGCCGCTCGAGTAGAAAGACTGACAGAACGCCTTAAATAAACAAATTTTGACGTCTGCCGTGCAGCGAGCGAACCTACGGGCGAGCATATTACCCCGCACTGCCAACGCCCTGCGCTCGCGCTCTATGTTGCCATCATCCCGTAGGTCACTAGTGAAAACATGATAAATGTAATACAAAGTTCGCGATGCGTTATTTTTCTACTCCGACCAAATAGGCCATCTTTCAATGCGCATGGTATAATATACGTGGCGCGATGTTGTTTACGTGATGAGATGCTAACCTCCAATTATTTCATTAAGAATTTGAAGTTATGTATTTACCATACACTAGCCTGAAATCTATCAAACGTTAAGAACGTTCTTCAGTCCAAGTACAGAAATCTGTTCATAGTCATTCTTAGCCAGCCTACTATAATGTGGAAAGCATTCAACATACCACGCGAACTGCATCTCTGTTAAAACATACAGACTATGTCAAACCCATTACATCGCATGCAATTCCATGTAAACCCAAATACCATTGTTTACTGTCCTGCATCTCAGGAGTTGACCCGAACTTACGATAGGTAGTATCAACAAAGCGCTAGACACAGTCTAAATCACTTCGAAGTAAACTTTGTAGACTAGTTTCTATCTATCTAGATAGATCTAGGTATTTGTTCTGTGAATTCCGGTAGAGGCCATATTTATACAAGCTTCTGCCAGCGGCTTCGCCCGCGTGAAAGTTGGTTTCTCCAAACTTTGGACCCCCGTTTCATCCCCTAAGGGGGTGAATTTCGGAAAACCTACCTGCCAAATTTTAAGTTTGTAGGTGTCATAGTTTCCGAGATTTCGTGTAATCAGTGAGTGGTATTTCGCTTTTATATATATAGATTAGAGACTCTATGTAATGTTATAATATGCCTACCGACTTACAATAAACCTTTTTGTGATATATGACTCACAAATTGAAACTTTCGCGTCTTTGGTTCTACTCCCATGAGTCGTAGGATGTTAATATATACCCAGTAGCCTTCCTCAATAAATGGGCTATCCACCAAATGCGTCATAGTCAGAAAACAAAAACGTGTTTATTTTATTAAAAACAAGAAAAAAATAATTAACTCGGGTTAGATATGTTAAAAAATGAAATAAAAAACAAAGTCCTTTGTTCTAAAATACTAACATTTCAATAAAATAAAGCCTCTTAATTCGGCCTACTAGCAAAAAACTGCTCCAATTTTTTAATTAACACACTGTTACATGAACAATAATTAGTAGAAAAAGAAGGTTTTAGAAAAAGGTTTTTCAATTATTATTCAAACTCCATAAATAACTGCTCTCCATTCAACAGATTTTTTACTAGAAACCAGACTAGATATTATCCAAACCCAAGGACAGAACTCGATAAGGTCGACCGATCCTTACTTGAATAATGTCTGTAAGACACGGGACAGTATTAATTATACCGGCTGAGTCATTTGACCCCGGTAGGAATGTCTATGGCCACAATTTAACATTGACAATACCTTTATTCCGTAGCAATAAGAGTGGTTTTTCTATAACTCTAACTATACTCCACTAATGACAATGTAAAGCTATCAACTACAAGCTTGAACGGTCATTAATGCATATTTATGTTGGAATTATTGGCAAAAATTGTTGGATTTATTTGATTGTTATCTGACAATAATCTTTATAGGTTCAACTGTGTGTGAGTCACAATGAATACTCAAAAAGTATACTCATATAAAAATTAATCACACAATAGACACATTTTTAATGAATACGAAATAGAATCACAAACATCAAAGTCATGGGGCCCAGTGTGATGCGAAAGAGAACCCCGGGGCCCTGGAACGAAGGCAAAGAAGGAACAGGAGTGGGTTTTAGTCAGTAAAGGTCTGATACAAGAAGGGCGGGAGATGTCATTAGATGATTTCCTACCTAAAAAAAAAACATCAAAGTCATCAAATGACTTCTCCTGCTCTAGAGTTGAACGAAAAGGCGGTCTTTTACTGACTAAAACCCACCTATGGTTCTTCATTTGCCCTTTACGTTCTAGGGCCATAGTGACTCTTTCAAACGTTCCAGCAGGCCGTTGGAATGTGGTGTTGCTACTATTTTGGTGTACAATAAAGTTTTATTCTATTCTATTCTACATTCGCAGTCTAATGGAAAACAAAGTGACTTTGCTGTATAAACCAAATTCTTTCTTACACTAGCTATATACGCAAACCAATGCTCGCAGAACAGATGGTCGATGAGGCCGTAAGGTTCTAGAGTGGCAGCCGCGTGCTGAAAGCCGCATTCGTGGGAATCCGATGGAAGCAAGATGCACAGGACCAGTCGTAGTGGCAATACTTGGGGAAGCCCTATGTCTAACACTGGACGTCTTTCGGCTGAAATGATAACTGATTGAATCATGATGATGATAATGGTTGAGCTATTTTCTTATCTCGATCATCATTTCAATTAAAAATCTAATGATTTAATTTTATCTATTTTGTGCTTCACTGCTCAAAATGTCGGGATTCGTTCTATTGCGTCATTAGCGATTCCTCATTAAATAGGCGACTCAGATATTCAAAAATATTCTCGCTACCTAATTTGGTTGTAGCTCGCCTCGATTACAAGACAAAAGGTTAATGAACTACAATCCGCAAGAAGTGGAAGGTAAATATTAATCAGAATATTCCAGAAACATGCTCTAATGAAGCCAAGCCCGCGCCGGAGGGCACGGCAAACATTTTTAATCCGCGGCGCATCTCATAAATTTCAACCGGAGGATAAAGTCGCCTTTGTTTTTCTTCATGAAAGAAATATTTTTCGCTAAATTTACAACGCTTAGTTGCGGTGACGCTGGTCTGAGCCGAGACTGCTTCGACCTTACCTGTTTTATTGACCACTAGATCTTTTTACAATTGAGAAGATGTTTGGACTTGTGAGAAAGATGCGTTGATGTGCAGCAGGAAAACAAACTTGGCTTTTTAGTTTAAAACTCCATTATAATAACGTTGGTATTGTTCATATCTGAACGATTTACTTTGCTTGCTACAGCGTCTTTTGGACACATACTTTATTACTCGTATTAAGACCAATCTATTTAAATAAAAATAAAGCACCAATATACGTATATAACGACTGCATCAAATTGGATAATTCTTTTTTGTGTTTGTTATTGTCAGGATAAAAAGAAATGTAAAATTTATTGTATAGTGGAAAATTTTCTTTCATACAAACCTTTTTATGAAAGAATATTTTTAAATTAAAAAAAAAATGCACCCGTGTGAAACCGGGCAGGCAACTAATTTCATAATAATTTATTACAACGAATAAGCAACTTAACTCTAACTTATTAAGTCTCCTATTTGAGGAGTGGCTGGAAAGACCACATGGCGTCCTTACCTACCGCATGACGCAGGTCCTCACCGGACATAGTAAGTTCGGGAGGTTTCTACACCGAATTCGTGCGGAAGAAACGCCTGGGTGCAGCCATTGTGTGGACCGTCCGGAGGACACGGTGGAGCATACGGTAGAGGTGTGCCCCGCCTGGGCAGAGCAACGCCGTGTCCTCGTGGGGGCGATCGGCGGCAGTGATCTCTCGCGCCGGGCATTGGTACAGGCCATGGTCCGGAGTGAGGAGGAGTGGCAGGTGGTCGCCTCCCTCTGCGAAGCAGTAATGCTAGCAAAGGAGGCGGCCGATCGCGTGAGGCAACGGTCCTCACGCCCTAACTGCCGCCGGGATTCCGATCCCGATTTCCGGCCACCGTAGGCGCGGGCTTGCGGACGGCGAGTAATGGGTGGCTCGCCGTTCGACCGTCCGGTAACTGTCCGGACCGAGCCCAAGTCGTCGACGGCGCGTATTGTTCCACGCGCGCCTCAGGGAGATGTCAGCAAATCGTAGGGGCCCAGCAGGGGCGAAGCCTACTGGGGCCACGGGTAGTGTGAAAGCGAAGCCCGGGGCCCGGAAGGCAAAGAAGGAACAGGAGTGGGTTTTAGTCAGTAAAAGTCTGACACTATCTCTTATGTTTTAAAACTAAGAATAGCGTTCTTGTGCACTTTTACACAAGTCCATAGCACTTAATTAGAGTCTGGTATTGATGAAAACATTTTTTTATAGATAGATAAATATAATAATAATTAGCTGAATTATGAAGGTTGTATTGATAATTTTAATGATTATAATTCCATAAATACATAAATTTTTTGGTCACAAATAAAAATTTAAACAATATACAATGCATAATGCAAAAAAGAATTTAAGAAACTTTGAATTTCGCTGGCTAACCTCGAATATTCCCCTTAAATGCTACACCGCCTAAACAATATTATTTCTACGTCGATTTATAAAGTAGAAAGCTCACACATGTCTACCTACACGAAAATTAATTAAATTAAACTGTAAACTTGCATATTTCACGACAGCAATGTTTTGTGCTAGGCGGAAGCCTACTAAAACTATCCGTAATTGACGAGAAATGTTTCAAGTGTAATGAAATATGGGGGGAATTAATATTTCAGGTGCCTAGCTAGCCCAAAACTTTGCCAATAATTTTGATTTATTGGAGCCTCACCGCCTCTCATATCTACTTCTCAAAGTTTTGCTATTTAAACAATCACTTTGGCGGTAGCCTACCATCCCATAAAGGCACTAGACGACGTTTACTTCAATAGGCTTTCAGGAAATTCTGATAGGGACCTAGATTTCTAATTGCAAAGCTGAAACCACTGATATTGTACTTCCGTATAAGACGGTTTAAGTGGGACAAATGTAAGCTAATTAATTTGTGTCCATATAAAAAGAACATTATTATTGTAATATGGAATTATTGTGACGTTTTTTGCCGGTTCTTCTCCATAGAAAACGACCAATTGAAACAGTGCACTAAGGGCCCATGTAGGCCTATGTGAAATAAAAATATTTTGAATTTTGAACAGTACTTATCTACCGATAATGACAATTTATTCACTTATAAGCCCCTCAACAAAGCAGTCTGACCATAAACACAATTATAAACCTCTTGACTGAATTTCGATCCTAGTGGCTATCTCAACAGAGAATATGAAAATATTATAGTGTTCAAGACTGAGAGCTCACACAGGTGCAGTCTTTGTGAGCTCGCCGTCCGATCGTCCGATAACTGTCCGGACCGAACCCTAGTCGTCGACGGCGCGTACCACGCGCGTCTCAAGATGTCAGCAAACCGTAGGGGCCCAGCAGGGTCGAAGCCTACTGGGGCCAAGGGTCTGCTTCTGAAAGGAAGACTCGGCCCTAGTGTGAAAGGCAACTTAGAATTAGGAGTGGGATTTTAGTCGGTAAAAGTCTGACACTATCTACCGCTCCGCCTGGAGCGGGGGATGTCATTGGATGATTATCCCACCGAAAAAAAAAGATGCAGTCTCTGTTTCTTTACTCTCACTGTCGGATGAGAAAGACCAAGTGCGTGACTAACGGCTTTATGCGGTACGCTGGTATCACATCACCAACTTTGAAACTCCGAGCAGCTATAGAGTATTTTCTAAAGGATAAACATTAAAGCTCTATTTGTCCCACCTGGGTATTTCAATACCCAGGTTCACCCAGGACACAACACTCAGCAGTCGTTTGTAACCACAAGACCAACGAGACAGTTAAGCAAACAATACAAAAAATTGGTATATTTAGATTTGTAACATGAACAATTTCAGTCGGTAACTTGTACGCGATGAAATCGGTCGGAAAAGCACTTGTGTATCTCTCTGAGAACGAACGATAGCTCGTCGATGTTTCGCTCTATTTCAGCAGTCTTTAAGCAACTTACCAACAGTTTCTACGGCGTTTACTCGATAGCAATATAAAGTTTGAAAATCGTAGTTTTTATTGCAGTTCGGATACCGATATATCCTTAACAACAATAGATTTAAGACTCTTCGGAAATTTGTTTATATTGTTAAGGCGGATCTTTTTTAAATTTACAAGATACATACTTTGACTTGCATACAAATATACAACGTGTTTTTTTATATCCCATAACTCTAGGTATCAATGAGACCATATCAAAGAATCAACTGGCATATGAATTATTTTTCAATTATCTTTTATTTTCCATACAAAATAATTCGATTAATTCACGATTATTTATGTAAAACACCCTTACGTGAAATATGACAGCGTAAATATGTAATGACATTTGTTTATTAGCAAACTACTTTAGATTTCGTCGATGAATAGCAACGTCACAAAAGTAAAGATTTGTCATACGGGTGTAATTTTGACCTAAATTAATAATAATATATGGGTTTGGTTAGCGACCACTCAATAAAACCAACTCATACATGTGATAAAAAAAAAACATATAATCACAGTCATAAACAGTAAAATATCTCCGGTATTTTCTGCCACAGCAATTTGTTAGACATGTTCATATTTCAAGGACATTGCTGAGGAAATAACAAAATATTCCAATCAGACACACCTCATAACAACACCATAAAATCTTGTAATGTCAACACAATAAATCACTCTCATTCTTTTACCAGGAAAACTAGTCGACGAGTTTGGTAACATTAGTTCGAGCAAACGAGCGACAAAATTTCTTTGTATCGACAAAGTAGCTGGCGACCAGAATTCCCATTTTCACGATAACGATCATGTCCCACCTTGTGGCCATTAAGGGTCAGGCGATGGTCAGATAGGGGGCAATTTATGCACTGTACACTCAAGTCAAGAGCTGCGCTGTATTTACTTAGTTTTTACGAGGCGAGATCTTTATCCACTCCTTGCAAAATGTTTCGTTTTTAAGCTTAGCCCGCGTCCCTTTTGTGGTTTTGATGCGGTTATTGTGTAAGTCCCGTCTTATAAATAGTTGTTTAGCCTGAATTTGCTGCGGCGCATTAGATTTTTGTTTCTTTTGAATTTGTTTTTTCTTCTTTGATGTGGGTGAAGTTAATGCAAAGTGCTCTTGAGTGAGTTGTGTGACTCGTAGATTGTTTATTTCATGTCATCGGACTAATATAATTTATTCTTAGCATTGAACTACTACTTAAAGTTATGAAGTTTTGCGTACTTTTACTCTTAAGAAAAACTCAACATTTTTACAAAGTATATCAGATACCTATTCATTAATTACTTTTTCATCAAGTTTGTGTAAAGTTTTGCAACTTTCCTTCTGCCTGGGGTAATTAATCCTGACTGCTAGCAGAATCCTACTTCCGGCTTAATCTTTACTTTGTCTTGTCTTCGCTATCCTCAATCGAAAGTTTGCTTTAATGTCTCTGTAATGAGTTCGGTTCCTCATTTACTATCAGCTTAATTTGTAGTGGGGATATTAAGAAGCCCACATGCAGAATAACTTCTGCGCGCGCTTGAATTTATTACTTGCCAGCCAACATGTTTTAGAATGGTTTAGCAGAACGGGTAGTCGACAGAAAAAAAATAGAATAATAGATTCAACTTTATCCAGAATACCTAATTACAACCAGAGTAGTAACAAAACTTTTACACCAACTTTATGTATACAATGGCGGTCTTAATTCAGACTGTGATATCTACCAGACAACTTAAGGATAGACTGTGAGAACTTAAAATAAAAAAGTAGTCGTCTGCGAAGTATTATCAGCGAATTAATTAAATGTAAAATTTTATAAGTCCCGAACTTTACAATAGTGAGTGCAGTGGCAACCGCTTACTAGAAGACGCAACGTAGGTGTCGCAACAGGCGGACTGATGACCTGGTGAAGATCGCGGGAATCCACTGGATACGAGACACACAAGACCGGTGTTTGTGAGAGAGACACACACACACAAGACCGGAGAAGGCTTAAGTCCAGCAGTGGACGTCTTTCTGCTGAGACGACGATGATTATGGTAAACATGCATCCTGCACGTCTGGCAGGGTGAGAAAGCTCATGGCTATTTTCAAAAGTCTGCGCAATAGTGCAGACATAAGTACACTTCGGATGGTCTATTTCTCACTCTGTCAGTCAGTAATCACTTTTGGTATTACATCTTGGGGAGGTGCTCCAAAAAGCTATTTTATCAGGCTGGAAAGGGCGCAGCGAGCTGTCCTCAAAGTTATGACTTTTAAACATTTCCGGTATAGTACCTTAGCATTGTATCAAGACTGCAAAGTCATGACTGTGAGACAGCTCTTTGTACTAAACACCATCTTGCGCAGGCATGCTTTTCTGGAGTACAATACTGGTCATTTGGCAAAAAGGAGATGTAAATATGTTTGTCCCATAGTAAGTTACAGAACTAAACTGGCAGAAAGACATTTTCGGGTATTGGGTAATCGAATTTATAATGCAGTTAACATACAATGTGATATTTATGGTTTAAATATGTTCGATTGCAAAAAGAAAATTAGTCAATGGCTTGTTACTCGTACATACGAGGAAATAGAAAAGTTACTGGGAAAGTTATTCTAACTATTACTGATTTTTTAGACCACTCACATATACACCGCACAAATATACGACGCAAGCACGACACATATACACAACACAAAACACAAACTTACACACAACACATACACACGACACTTACACACAACACATACACTCTACACATACACAAGTCACATTCAATTAGCAACCAAAATACTAGTAAGGGGCTATACTGTTTTACTTTTATTTTTATTTTATTTTTTTATTAATCTTTAAGTTTAAGTTTATTTTAACTGTTTTGTTTTTCTTTTTTCGATTAACTTTGTTTTGATTATGCTCCACAATGGATACTTTCCAAACGTAACTCCGTACTGGTTTGTGTAAGGTGAAGAATAGATTAATAGAGAGAGAGCCCTGGCACCCATAACACAAGTTTAATCTTAGCTTGGGTGTCAGTGGTACAATCAGAGATTTATGCAATTTAAAAACCTTACTGTCATAATCTGATCTGTAATTAATGAAAACGATTCTTTGTAAATTGCAATTTTTTGGAAATAAAGTTATTATTATTCTCTTTATTGATTGTAAATACCATATAAATTACATTTTTAAATATTTTTTTAAACAAAATCATACAAAAAAAAAACATTTAAAAATATAAAAAATAGTACCCCACCGGTATCGGGAACAGGGTCCAAGCTACCGGCGGTCAGGGCTCCAGAGAGAGGAACCTCCTAACAATGCGAGCCGTGTCCAGGAGTACTCAAGTACTAGTAGTAGTTATTCTTTCTGAATCAAGCCCTTGATCCAGCCGCCTAACGCGAGCCTCCTAAGGTGTTGGTCGAGGCTCTTGGCTATTAAGCCATTGCCCGACACGACTATCGGTACAATGATCGCCGAGTCCACATCCCACATGTCGACAACCTCGCGAGCCAAGTCAATATACTTGATTTGTTTATCTTTCTCGGCTTTCACGAGGTTCTCGTCATGCGGAACGGATATGTCAACAATCATGAAGTGTTAAATGTGAATCTAGAACATAGTCTATGGAAAATCAACACATGGGGGACTGATCGAAAATAAATTATTTATTTATTTATGTACACACTAACACTTAAAAATGAATTAAACAAAAGCAGATAGAAGAGCACAAAGGTACTGTTTATTTTAAATGAAATTTCTTCCAGCAGACCTGCAACAGGAGATTTGGATGAGAGATGTAGACACAGGTATACAAATAAGTTAGAAAATTAAAAATATACTGTATTGTCTAACTTAAATCATATAATACATAATTATATATATATATCAACAACAGTATATAAAACACATCAATAGATACAATACATAAACTAAATAATAAAAATATATATCTGTAAAATATAGTATATAATATATATAATTATGATATAGGCAAGAGGCAATGCTAATGATGATCTATCTGTACCCAACTAAAACAGTTTATAAATACATTAGAGCGATTGGAAAACAAAAATCTCCATTAAGTTTCAAGAGGCTATACCCTGTTTTATTTATAGATATAATTTGGATAGTCCTACCTTTGTACCTATTAGCCTGCTAGAAATAGTATCTAACCTTTAATATAGAACTACTATCATATTTTTAGAAGCTATGTCAAGGAGCACTCCTCCACATTAGTATCAGATCAAAGCCCAGCCGCCGACCGAGATCCTCTTGACGTGTTTATCGAAGCTCTTGGCTGTTAGGCCATTGACCGTAACGATTATCGGCGCAATCGTTGCCAAGTTCGCATCCCGCATGTCCACAGCTCGATTCGATTGTCGGCACCGATACTTTAATCGATCTATCAGTCTAATCGGTTTATCAATCACAGTGCGATGTTCGTGATGATTTTTATATCGCCATAAAACTTTTTATGTGACTTAAAGGTTCAAAATGTGTATGTTAAAATGATCCAATGTTTTGGAAAACGCAAGGAAACTCCGAGCATAGCCCTTTCCATTGCCCTTTAGGTAACTGTAAGCCTTCTGATGAGGCCCATTGTTAAATAGGGTTTAGTAATTTTGAAGGAGTTTTTTTTTTAAAAAAAAACGACATTTCTAATTATTACTATTGATAGGGTAATGGAAAGCTAAAGAGTACGCCTATCTATTTATTTATTTTACTATTTATGTACCCACATAGTAATAGATAATACATTACAAATATGAGTACAAAAGGAAGTGCTTATTTTTACCCGACTGCGCGACGCAAAGGAGGGTAATGTGTTTATCAGTCTATGTATGTATGTATGTATGTATGTATGTTTGTTTCTATGTGGCGTTCTAGAGACCAAATGCGTAAGCCGATTTTGATAATTCTTACGTCAATCTATTCGTCTTAACCTTGCGAGTGTCACTAAAGACATGACAGTAATCAAAATTCACCACAGCTACAACCAGACGCCATATTGTCAAAATGAAAAAAAAAAAAGTCGATGAACTATGTCAAGTGGGGTGTCGTTGAATAGGTATTTTGAAATCATCTTTAGGTTCCTTTTATCATTTTTCATTTTAAACAATAGTTTAGGAAATATAACGATTTAAAGTTGTTTAACAAAACAATCATTCTCGCTAATTTTCTTACTTATTGATTTAAGTTTTCATTTCAAGTATAAACGATACACAAATAAAAAAACAGTGAAAAAGCATGAAGAACAAATATTTTTGGTAAAAAAAGTTTACCACCAAACTCGATAGATGGCGTTGTTCATTTGATGCACGTTTGTAAATCAAATCATTCGAGTTTTTCCATCTACTAGACAGGTCGATGAACATAAGCAAAAGATGACAACTATATTGGCAAAAACTACTAGGTTGTATAAATTACATGCAGTTGATATATCAGTAGAATCGAAAACATATGGTCAAAAACCGAAAGATGTAGGTATACGTTTCTGATGATCCTAACAAAACTGGAGGAATCGTTAAATATATAACAATCGGTTTAGGATCACGAGTTATGTTACGAAGAAATTTGAATGTTACCCATGGTCTTATTAACGGAGCAATGGGTGTTATAAGGACAATTGAGTGGCCAGCTCTTCGGAGGGACCAATTGGAACCCGTAGAATTGCCACAAGCTGTTTATATAGAATTTGACGACAAAGCAATTAAAAACAATGTTCCTGGAGTAGGAGTCAGAATCGAACCATCGACGACAGAATTCGATGCACTTTGCGGACAGGGTAAAATAGAGCGAAAAATGTTGCCATTGATATTGTGCTGGGGTGTAACTGTACACAAGCTCCAAGGAACTACTTTGGACTTTTGGACCGAGCTGTGGTTGACTTAAGTTCACGCATATTTGCTAATGGTCAAGCATATGTAGCTTTGAGCCGAGTTAGGTCTGTAGAGGGACTAATCATCAGTAGTTTAGACCACCGCAAGTTACTTAATAATCCCCACGATATTAACTCCCTCAATGAAATGACTAGATTGCGAAATTTACCATCTTATAACGCAGTCAATGAATCGTAACTAAAAAGTATAAAATAAAATAAAAATATTTAAAGAAAAACAAAAAACCCGACTGCGTCGAAACTAATTTTAAAAAATACGTAAAAAAATTAACTTAAATAAAAACTAAAAAGAAACAAACAAGCCCAGTAGTTTAGAATTCTGTTAAGTAATACTAAATAACTACACAATTTAAATAGTTTTATAATCGATACACACATAAAACAAATCATACATTCTAATGCAGAACAGACCGACTCACAGTCGGGGCCCATTCAAATTTTACCAATCAAATCTTCCCAAGGGGCCCCGACTGTGAGTCGTTCTGTTCTGCATTAGAATGTATGATTTGTTTTATGTGTGTATCGATTATAAAACTATTTAAATTGTGTAGTTATTTAGTATTACATAACAGAATTCTAAACTACTGGGCTTGTTTGTTTCTTTTTAGTTTTTATTTAAGTTAATTTTTTTACGTATTTTTTAAAATTAGTTTCGACGCAGTCGGGTTTTTTGTTTTTCTTTAAATATTTTTATTTTTATAGAAATTTCTTTTAGCAAACCTGCGAAAGTAGAAATGAAAAAAATGTAGACAATAGTGTGTAAAAACAAGAAAAGAAGAGTATGTAAAGTATTAAATAAGCAGTGGTGGCCGAGTGGTAACGGCCTCGACTTACGAATTGTAGGTCGCGGGTTCAAACCCAGTCAAGCGCATTACTTTTTGTAATTTATTTCATCACCACTGCTCTCAAAACGGTGACGGAAAACATCATGAGGAAACCGGCATGTCCTAGAACCAAAAATTCGAAGACATGTGACATTCACCAACCTGCACTGGGCCCGCGTAGTGGATTATGGCCCATTCCCTCTCCTAGAGTAAGGAGGCCTGAGCCCAGCAGTGGGAACATTAAAAGGCTGATTATGCTTATATGCTTATGCTTATTAAATAAACCTATACACATAATTTACATATTGATCAATACCTACTTATTAATATATAATCATCACAGTTGAGGGGAAAGATAGTGCTCTTTTACTTCTATCATTATTTATTTTATGTATGTTTTTCATGGCTCTACGTTTTGCTAAAATAGTATTTCAGTTCCATCTTGTAACGAAACAGTAAATCTCTAGTACTTTTAAAAACGTTAAGTACCGAGAATCTCGGCGACATAAAATGAGTTTTATTGCGTTAAACTTCACCGGAGAAAGGCAAGAGATACGATGCTATTGACGTATCACCTTCCACCTAATGGCTTACTGGTGCTGATAAATATAGCAGGGCGCGAGGCGTCTGCGAATTACGTTTTGCGCTGATACAATACTCTTTTTAAAAGTTAACGGGGTTTTTTAATTCGACAGTACACTGCGAATTGAGCATATTTGGAGAATAATATCTGTGAAATAATAATTTATTTATTGACACATGCACGCACACACACATACACAAAATTTGAAAAAAAATACAATTAGGAAGAAAACGAACACAGATCATAATAGGCTTTACCTATGAAATTGGAGATTTTTAAAACGAGTTGCTTTGAAGTGTTATATCATTGGATTGACTTGGATTCATAAGTTCAAATAAATTTTATATTAAAGGTATGTTATTCTTCTTTTGAAATTAGGTATTTATTGGTTTCTTTGTGTTTTATATTTTCTGTAATATAGCAGTACTTATAACCATTTTTGTATGAAATCTAAGAAAACTCGCATTATTTTGTAATATGAGTTCTACCGTGGAAACAATGGGACTCAAGTGATATGCAATATTGATGATGTATACGGACTTAAAACTGCTAATGAATGAGATGTCTATTTTGGTTTCAATCACTTTCATGTGAGAAATTATCTCAGGAATAACTTTATTTCTTAGGGCGGCTACAAGACAAAATTTCCAAAACGAAATCTATTAAACCAAGAACACAGAGTTTTTTTGTTAGAAGAAAGTCGTAGGTATGCGACATTGACATTGTTTGCCCTTTGCAATGCATAGTATCTACGTTGAAACTCTTAATATGAAAAAACGTTTTTTTATTAGCTTTCATGGTTATAAGTACCGCGATATTACAGAAAATACAAAACACAAAGAAACCAATAAATACCTAATTTCAAAAGAAGAATAACATACCTTTAATATAAAATTTATTTGAACTTATGATTCCAAGTCAATCCAATGATATAACACTTCAAAGCAACCCGTTTTAAAAATCTCCAATTTCATAGGTATTATTAGAAGTGGCCGTGGGTCGCAAAATAGGGCATAGCCTGTATTTTGTTGACACAGGACAAATTAGCACTACAGGTTGAAGTTCTGTGTGATACAGCACAATATTACAATACACAGAGAAAGTACAGAAATGAATCAAAGGGTAGGTAACAAAACACAGAAAAATTATGATGAAAAAAAAATACTAATGTAACCAAAATTACAATTAATAAAAATACAATCAATACAAAAATATTTGGTAATTGTTACAGTTTTGTTGCCACTAAGTTTTTAATTTAAATATTTTTCCACTGTATGATGTCTGTATGTATTTAATATGTATGAGTATTTAATGTGAACTGGAGGTTGTATATTTATCTAGTACCTACTAATGTCTAACAGTTTTTACTAAGTTCTTAATTAATGTTCAGTTGAAATGTTAGTTAAATATGGTGATATATTACTAACAATATTATTATTTATTTACATAACAACCTAGTATATATTACTTATAACACCCGTACAGACACATTTGCAAATAAATTATTTGCAGAATTAACGAAAACGATTGCCGAAAGTCATATACAGGATTGGGTATCATCTAATTACTCCTCCCGCTCTGGATGGGCCTAGAGGTAATGTCTGACTTTTTGCATCCTGTGTTTTTTCAGTTACCCTGTACCTTTGAGGGCCAAGGGAACTCTTTCGAAAAGGTACAGGAGTTTCGACAAACGTTTTCACTGATGACTTACAATGTCCTATATCCACTAGGTGGTGAAGCTCGAAGTTCAAGGTCTAAATCTAGATGTAGATATTATTGACCTTCGAGTTTCACCTCACTCCACGTCATTTCGTTGTTCGCCCTTTCTGCCAATACGGTGCGATGCCAGGTCGCCCCTTCTGCCAACAAGGTATTTTTTTTCCGGGTGGGAAAATCATCTAATGACATCCCCCGCTCTTGGGCGGAGCGCGAGATAGTGTCAGACTTTTACTGACTAAAAACCCACTCCTGTTCCTTCTTTGTCATTTTTTTTCCAGGGCCCCGGGGATCTCTTTCGCATCACCCATGGCCCCAGTAGGCTTCGACCCTGCTGGGCCCCTACGGTTGCTGTCATCTCCTTGAGGCGCGCGTGGAACACTACGCGCCGTCGACGACTTGGGCTCGTTCCAGACGGTTACCGGACGATCGGACGGCGAACCACCCATTGCTCACCGTCCGCAAGCCCGCGCCTACGGTGGCCGGAAATCGGGATCGGAATCCTGGCGGTGGTTGGGGCGTGAGGACCGTTGCCTTACGCGATCGGCCGCCTCCTTTGCTAGCATTACTGCTTCGCAGAAGGAGGCAACTGCCTGCCACTCCTCCTCGTTCCGGACCATGGCCTGTACCAACGCCCGGTCTCACGTGTAATTTTTCCAACAGCTCTATGTCGGATATTGTCTTGGGCCAGTAGATTTCAAAGATGCGGCGGAGGCAGCGCTTGACGAAAACTTGGATTTAGCGTGAGATGTCCTTGGTGATCTTCCACGTTTCGCACCCGTAGAGCAGCACGAATTTAGCATTGTACCCTTGCATTGTTTTTTTTCCTTCAGGTCAGTTCCGCGACTGCCAAATACGTCTCAGCAGCGCGAAAGTTGCTTGGGCTTTGGCAATCTGAATCTGAAACGACGTCCTCTTCATTACCTCCAGTTTCTAACACGACCCTTTCACTTCTTTTTCACTGATAGAATGTTACATGCATAAAAGCACTTTTAAATTGTCTGAAATTTCTATCAAATCTTTCCATTTCCCCAGCGTTTCTAGCTTAGATACAGTTACGATTTAGATACGATGTTCAGCCCATTATCAAGACGTGGTTCAAAGTAAGGCAATGGAGTCTCGATACAAATGGTGCTGAATATGTTGATGTAGAAATGTCGTATCTGAATTTTACGTTGCAACCTAATCGAGTCATAAAACTCGATAATCGAGAAGCTTTACGTTCATCCTATAAATAAGCAAGGAGTAATAAAAAATATGTACTTAATACATTCACGAAAGATAAGATTTTCCAATACTTGCGCTAATAATGGAGTTTGTAAAATTAGTGAAGCAAGAATCGCCATGTTAGTGCTTGTTTACAAGTTTTCAACTTTCCACAGCCAATTGTTTACTTTTGTGTTTTTGTATTGCATGTTATTTAGCAAATAGCTTACAAATAGAGCCAATTCAATTATTATTTTTAAACTAACAGTTGCCCGCGTCTTCGTCCACGTTAAGTTCGTAAAACTGCACAACGTGGTTGCGATTAATTTCGTAAGAATCCAATTCATTTATTTTACTTTCACATGAAACGGCTAAAGGCCAAAACGTCAATCACCTTAATAGCACACATCTAAGTTATTTGTTCCTGGAAGTCCCGTCAAAATCTGTGCATCCATTTCGGAGATGCCTCCTTCCCCGAATCATGTTCAGTTCCCGCTAAAAATTAAAAAGTAGCTTTAGTTACAAACATTTAAAAATATAATTACTATTATCATTAACAGTGTCCACACTAATCAATACCTATCATATTTTACAATTAAAATTATTATCATATTTAGGTGAAAAAATAAAATAGAAGTATTTTTCCTAGGAATTTCTAATTGTAGACTTGTTGAAGTGTAAAATATCATGCACATTTATTTCAAAAAGAGGTGCATCAAACTTACCAAATTGAAGAAACAGGCATGTCTTAGAACCATAAATTCGAACACATGTGACATCTATCAAACCGCACTGGGCCCGCGTGGTGAATTTATGGCCTATTCCCTCTTCTGGAGAAGAGGCCTGAGTTCCAGCAGTAGGAGCATTGTAAGGCTGTTTATGCTTATGCTATGCGGTGAGTTTTGACATGTCAATATATAAACGAGGAAGAAGAAGAAGTTCTGCACCGATAAAAAGGAGGTAGAGGACAGGAATATGCTTATGACTACTTACTTACTTTTTTTAAAGAAGGAATATCTACTGCTCTGGGTGGAACGAGAGAGACTTTTCAGACTTTTATTGACTTGGACCCACTTGTTTTCCTTCAGCTGCCCTTTGCGTTCTGGGATCGCGGTAACTCTTTCAAACAATTCGCAACCCTAGCAGGCATAACTACTGACCTTAAACTAATTTATTTAAACTTTATATACAGTAGTGGTATATAAGCAGACTTATATAACAACAACACGCCATTCTCTACCATTCAACCTTTGAGTTAAAAATACTACACAGTGGTAGGTGTGCACAATAAATAAATATTTAATAGAAGCCATTCAAAAAGAACTAAGTGTGATGAAGATTAATAAAACACAAATATTTATGCCAATATAATATACTAATAAATACTATAATATATATCAAATCGTTATAAATAAGGGACATCAAAATATAGTAGTTATGACGAAGATCAGACTACGGTGGAGAGGACTTTATGTAGTAGTATCAATTTTTGCGCTTGAAGGAAAATTTAAAACTAACGAACGACGTCTTTCAGTTTTTACAGAAAAAAAAAGTAACATTTCTTTCGCAACTCTCACTACTACCTACTACTCTAAATGTGTACCACACATTCACAGCCACTCGATACAGAGATATAAGTGGGTAACTCCGCATAGATATAGTGTACGAGTAACTCAAAGCACTAGGCAGTTATACATGTGGGTGGTGGGTTCAATTTCCGGCTGAGAAGTGTTTGTATTTACGCACCATTACCGACGACCTACAGGGTGAAGACTTATTTAAGGTGAAGCCACGGTTTTCCTATGTTTGGCATTTTGACCCGGATAATCCGTACGTATAATACGTGGGTGTAAGTGCTTTGGTTTTGGCTTCGAGTTTCTTTTCATTGACTTGTTAACAATGAAATATAGGTAGGTACATTTGAGAACTGTTTAAAAGCAATAATTTGATGTATGATTGACTTTTCTGCAATATGAGTTTTCTTGGGCTTCGAGATTGCTCGAAAAAGTTTCCATGACCCTGGAACGCAATGGGCAACTGAAGGATACAGATGTGGTTTTAGTCAGTAAAAGTCTGACACAGCAGGATATAGTGATACACCCAGACACGACCAGACTTTTACGTAAATTATATCCCGCTGCATTTTAGAGCAAGAGAAGTCAGAAGATGATTTCAAAACTTAAAAAAACTTTGGCACAGTGGTTAATGATGGTGATTGGCTGCTGCTCTGCGTGTTGCGTTTCGATTCTCGCACGGAAGAAAATATTTGTATGGCGTACAGATAGTTATTTTGGGCCTCGGAGTCTTGTGTACTTATTTGATATTACATGTTTTTGAACAAACCCTCGATACAGGAGTAATTCTATGTGTAGGGCAACATTTTTTATAAACAAAACAAACAATTAATATCATTATCCTAATCCCCCTTTGAAAGTTGAAAACAACAAATATCACATAGCAGACTTCAATAAAAACGCGCTCTTATTCTGAAACATGTTGCAAAAACATAAATGAAACACAGTACGCTTGTTAATGAGCGTGAACTCAAAAGCAGTCCTGACAAATAGCTAGTGAGACTTTTTGCCAAAAAAGCACCTTGTGTGAGAACAAACAAGCTAATGATGCATCCTATTCTCAGTTCCGCAGAAACATAAAAGTATGATGCTCCTAGCAAAATATATCGAAAACAACTTGAAAATGAAAAACAGTATCGAAAACGTGCATGCATAAATATAATATATCTAGCTACATCGATTACCATAAAATTGTTGACCTCATTCACGTACAAGATATGAAGTTTATAACGGCGATGCTTTTCGTCGCAACATTCGCATTCGCGTACGCTTTCGCATTCGCATTCGCGTACCGATCAAAGGAGTAATAGCGTCATTCTGCGTCATTACTGAACATTCGACGTCGCCGGCGGCCGCTAATAAAACCTGAATATTTCACGTATCGCAGCACCGAACATTACCATAAACAATTTGCGATTCAGCAGTTGCATCGGTGATTCAATATTTTTGCTGGACGTTATTCTGTTAAGGCAATTCAATTTGTCGATTAATATCGGTCGCGTGGAGAAATGAGCGTAGCAGGTCATTATGGACTTGATAAGTGGTTGGACATGAGGGCATTATTACAACGGAACGTAGATGAGCAAAAAGAGTACTTACCAGTCTATATAAACTGTAGTCGGTGTGAATCGATTAATACAGGCCTCATCTCTCTATGAGAGGTGGTGGATGTCACGTGTCTTCAGATAATGTGGGTCAATGTATCGTTTTGAGAGCAGTAGTGATGAAATAAACTACACAAAGTAAAGCTTCTGACTGGGTTTGAACCCGTAACACACGTTTTGTAAACCGGAGCCATTTTAAACCGCGACGTACGCTCCTCTTTTCCATATCCAGACTATCCCAGCACCCTTACCAAGGGTGGTCGATAGGGGCGTCCTAAGATAAGTCAGCAAAACCTGCTAGCCTGAGAAAATCTAAATAAAGAATACATTTTCATTAAGAGAGCCGTGACCTCAAGCGCAAGTTCTTAAGGGTCTGCATACACTCCACTGCTTGCCTAACGTAGCAGCAATTCACATAATAATCAACAGCACTCCGTCGAGATCATCACACTATTCCTTTGACGCCATTGATAAAATATTGGCATCGAATCGTATTGACACGGCTGCTGTTATTTTTAGTCCGATACAAATGACACCCATTTCCTTAAGAGTGACGGCTACAGAATAATATTTCCTGATTTGGACAACTGAAAAGGAAAACTGTGTCGTTATGTTTCGTTTCGGGAAGAATGAGGTTTTACGAGATATTTATTAGAGTTGAATACAGTGCAAGAATTGTAGCTTTGTACCTTATGCTGGCGATACATGAGTTGCTCAAAAGTTACATGCAGCAAGAGTGACACGCTCGAAAAGTGCAACACATAGCGTTTTTTTGACAGGACAAAGAGATTTTGAGTTTCAATTATTATTAGTCGCGTATTGCATGTCGGGCTGGTGTTCGTAACTCCACGTCTAAAGTGCGTATTTTACATACAGGTGGGACAGATGTTTCAATAGATCCACCCCAGCTCCTCAAGGAAGGCCAGCAGTGCCATGATGTTACTGAATATTTCGCGGACGATACCTGGGTTTCCGAAGTACTTTGCCCCGTATCCACCGACCACTGGGCAGCTTGGAAGCAGATGAGCTGCTATCTCGTCCTTTTCAATGTAGGCTCTGCAGAATGGGCTGTCTGTAACTCCTATAATGATAATAATGTATTTTGGTTGTTTAAACATGTACTGATTTATTTAATACTAGCACACCCAGAGAACTTTGTACCACTTAACAGTCAATGAATGTGGATATGAAGTTCAACTGTCATCATTAGTTATATTTTGAGTCCTTAGACGGCGCTGCGAACATCTGAATTGCATGTGGTGTGATATTTTACTTCTTGAACACTTTAAATTCATTATCTTTCGATATAGTCAACCAATTTCAATGAAACTAAGTCTAAGTAATAAAACAAGTTTTACACAATTTTAATGTATAAAAGCATCGATTTCATACATTTTACGTGATGCGCGTACAACTGATAAATGATGATAAATGATATTTATTTTGTAAATAGGTTTAAAAAAAAACACTTTTTTACGTCATTTTTTTTCTATTAAGACTTTTCTATAGATTTATTTTATGTTTATATACATAATAGTTTACCTTTTCTGTCGAGGTGAAGCGCTACATCCAGTCCCCACTATGTCTCTTTCTTGTATGTTACGCTAGCACTGGTAGTCTGATAACCGTGTAATGAGCAAGTCAGGGAAATGAAGAGAGAATAGTGTGAATAAAGTGAGTTACGTTGAAGTAGCTTTCTAAAAGTATGGACATAAATTATTTTTCTGTGCATGATTATGCGCGGCCACATAATGTTAATTTGTCAATATTACCTGCAAGGAATGGCCAGCTCTCAGCACAGACTTAACAAACATATAATATGAATGGGACGAGCGAAAAATGCGTTAGACAACGCTCTGCGGCTGTTGGAAGAATTGTCAAACATAGAACATAGTTATACCAAAATTAGGTTTACAGCATGCTGTAAACCTATTTTTTTCGTATTAATGAAAATTAAAATTAAATAATATACAAAACTGGTATTTTTTATATTATTCAGTCATCTACAACATGCTACAGTTTCACAAGCTCAAGATGAATTTGTGAAACTGTAGTATGTTGTAATGTATGTAAGAAAGTATTACATTTTTTCTTAGTAACCAGGAATTTTTGCTACCTTTTTATTAGTTAAATATTTTGTATTAAAAAAGTTTCGACAAAATATTTCAGCATTCCTTCCCCATCGAGTATACAGGACAAAATTTCTGTACCACCATTTAGTTTAATAATTATAAAAGTTCTACATTCTAATATATTCTACAACTGTCTCGATTCTAGCGACTAGTTAGAGCCGATCCGGCTAACGCGTGCAATTACCAAGGACATTTATTATGTTACCTAATTTTGTGGGGGCGATTAGCAGTTTAACGAACTAACAGCGTTTTAGCGATTACGGTGGAATAGCTGTTGTAATCTATGTTTTACATTTACGTGTATCACCGTAGAAACATTTCGTTTTCGTAATTTCTTTTAACGGTGAGATAGTATGTGGCACGCTATGTATTTCATTATGATACTGAGTTTACCGTACTTATTAATTTTCAGCTGTCAAAACTGTTTATCTTTCAAGTACATCTCGCTTCTTAATCTGAATAAGGTTGCTTTTATACTTTTCGTCTCATTCCTATTTATTCAATTTTCTTTGGCAATCGCGAGTGTCCGGAATGAATTCCGTCTGACCTTCCTCACGACCTAAGCAACCCTTAGGCAAACTAGATTTTTGTAGCTTGTTGTTATTACGGTACGGTTGGGACGGGAATATAACGAAAGGACGGGCCGACTGCGGTCTAGATAAGAAGTAAAAACCAATTGATTATTTATTTTCAGTGCGACTTCACACCGCATTAAAAATTCCTTTTCACGCGTGAAAGTCCACATTTTCTATTATATTTTCTCCAAACTCCATCAAAGTTAGGTTAAATCGTAGAAATAAATGCAACTGGCAACTGAAAAAAAGAATCGTGAAATATCCTTTTTCGTGGCGTCTATCGCATTTGACCATTCATTCAAAGTAGTGTGGATACATGGTACGGCACTTACACCTAATGACATGCCATTAACTGTGGCAATGCTTTAAATATATTCAGTACATGTAGCACGCCTTTCCTCGTCCGTGGGATAATAATGGAGACATAGTTATGTGTTATTTCTGCAATTCTCAAACTATAATGCGATTATCTGTGAAAATCATATTTTAAGTTATGGAGGTATACGTAGAATTACATAGAAATCAAGAAACTTAATGGTGATTGTAGAAAAACGCTGCGTAGACAGATCGATAGAGAATTTTTGACTGATTACCGTGGCACCAAAAATTGAAGCCAGCTAAATGTGCAAAAATGGCACCTTAGTTTAAGGACAGTGCCAGGGCTTGCAGATTGTTCGAAAGTGATACCACGGCCCTAACAAAGGACAACCTGAAGCAACACTCTGGTTTTTAGTCGGTTAAAGTCTGACACTCCTTCTCTCTCATTATCAAAAAATAACATCTCCCGCTCTGAATAGACCAGAGTGGTATATGTCATTTGATGATTTTCTACGTGAAAAAGGACGGCAGATTTGTCGGGCTTGTAAAAAATACAAGTTTATTCAATATCCAGTGAATATAATACACAGACGTGGATTGGCACAAAAATCATAATATGGATACCAAAGTACATTATATCATGCAACCAAAGGGTAATAATCGTGTGTCAAATAACTGTAATCCTTTTCAAACTTAAACTTTTTAACTGGCATTTTATAAAATAATTTAGGATCCTATTAAATCGTGGAGGTCTGCTTTTAAAAGGGTATGAGAATTACTTAAATCAAGTGAGATGAACGGACGTAGGTATCTGACATGTTCGAGCTGAAATGTGATATAAAAATACAGAGTATTTTCTGAGGTCTTTGACCGTCAAGTTGTGGAATAGACAATACAATGTACATTTTGTATATTATCACTTACATTGATATCTGCCATGTTATTGAACTTTTCTAAATTAGTTACAATAAACAGGGTAATATTTTCAAAGTGCAAGAAAAATATTTCATTTTCAAAATTGATACGTAATCTCACCTAACTTAATAGTTCACATTTTCAGCTCTTTTACAATTTATATTTATCTCAAAATTGATCTCACTAGTGATCTCCCAATTAATTTGATGTTATTACAAGTTGTAACTCCGGTATAATTATATTACTCATTGTTAATTGCTTAATTTTCTAATTTAATTGTTTTGATTAGTAACTTAATCATTCTGTTTTTTAATTGAATTGTGTTTTTTTTTTAACCATCTATGAATGATATGCCTGCCTGAAATTCATTTGTTTCCATCTTCTAAATATACATCATAGAATGTACCTGTAAACAATTTATTGGTATATTTTATTTTACTAATACAGCACTTATTAGTAAAATAAAAGTTATTTTGTCTTTTTATGTGTTTTGGGGTCTGAAAAAAGAATATATCTAACGAGATTATTATCTTTACTAACATTTTCCGTGAAAACTTCGACATTTGGTTTTGAAGCGAGTGCAACGTTTTAAAGTATCCAACTCCATACGTATGTATCTATTCCTGTGTTTGCTATTTCCATTTCGTCCGAATGTGGTTGCTTATTCAAAATTTAGTCACTTGATTAGTCGTTAGTACCTAGTCTGATTGTTAGGGTGCATTTCCATAGAAGCGGAGCCGGGTGTAGTAGGATAATGAAAACTGGCAAGTATTTCTATTGAAGCAGACGACCAGAGTCGATTCGAGCTACTCTCCGCTTGGCACCCGACTCCATTCTGTCCGGTCGTGTTCATTGATTTTATTTGAAAGTCCGCTCAGCTACACTTCACTCCACTTACTCTGTTTCCTCAGTTGCGGAGTGGAGATTTCGAGCACAATGATTGGCCTATTCACGGTCCGCTCTTCTCCACTCTACCCAGCTCCACGTTAATAGAAACGCACCCTTAAAGCAACCCAGAATACCCTGTGTACATACACAGAGTTTAACACAAAAACAATTTTAAAATACCTGTGGTTTGAAGGATTATACGTAAGAGAAACCGCTGCCCTGGAACGCAAAGAGCGGGGGTATATTACTTAATTGTTTCAAATAGGCCACACTGTCATGTCCTGTCGGGAATACTTTGTGTTACCAATTATCCTGTATGTTATCAAAGGATAAACTGACTGACTGTCATATCAAAGCACAGCCGAAACTACTGGGACTAGGAACATGAAATTCTGCACAAGGTTTCCTTTTATGACGTAGGCGAGCACTAAGAGAGGATTTTCCAAAATTCAGCCCCTAAGGAGGTGAAACGGGGGTCCAAAGTTTGTATAGAAAAACCTTTTTTCACGCGGGCAAAGCCGCTGGCACAAGCTAGTCCTGTATGTTATCAAAGGCGATAAACTGACTGACTGACATATCAAAGCACAGCCGAAACTACTAGGACTAGGAGCGTGAAATTTTACACAAGTTTACCTTTTATGATTTAGGCGAGTACTAAGTGAGGATTTTCTAAAATTTACCCCATAAAGGGATGAAACGGGAGTACGAAGTTAGTGTGGAGAAACCTGCTTCCACGCGAGCGAAGCTGCTGGCAAAAGCTATTTGTATTATACAGGAGCTTATTGAAACATACAGGATTATGTATTATTACATACAGGATTATGTCCATTACCTACTGTGCTGAAAACTTAATTGTTCAGTTAAGCAGGTTTTCCAACATGAAACTTTTTCACATTATACATTAAAAATCAACATCGGAAATTACAATCTGGATTGCAGAATTAAATCGCTCTTCGGTTCACATTCGTAATAGTTCGTTTATAATAATAATATGTATTGCCTTTTGTAATTTACACAAACGTCAGTAAAACGGTTCGGAGCCAACAGTTTGCAGTGGAAATCAATTCGTTTCTACGTAATGAAATAGCCTGCCAAAGCTGTGTTGCTAGTATTTTTAGAAGTTCAATATTTTGACTTGGTTTTAGAATAAAATATTGGAATTAGACAAAGACTTAAAATAAAACCGGCCAAGTGCGAGTTGGGTTCGCGCACGAAGGGTTTTGTACCGTAATCTATAAAAACGGCAAAAATAACATTTCGGTTGTATGGGAGCACCTTTAAATATTTATTTTATTCTGATTTTTTTTTAGTATTAAAAAATCTGTGAAAATTTTAACTGTCTTACTTTCACGGTTCTTGAGATACAGCCTGGTGACAGACAG
The DNA here is from genome assembly GCA_905147345.3 of Mythimna impura. NCBI lineage: Eukaryota > Metazoa > Arthropoda > Insecta > Lepidoptera > Noctuidae > Mythimna > Mythimna impura. The sequence continues at coordinate 16,533,268 of LR990356.1, read as the reverse complement.
ACGGACAGTGAAGTCTTAGTAATAGGGTTTTAGCCTTTGGGTACAAAATCCTAAAAAGGTGGTTTGACTAAATTAAAAGATAATTTTCAAACGAAATAAAATTCGAGAAAAATATGAAAATCTTGAGCAAAAAACCTAGCCATCTTAAATAGAGAGTTAAACCTTGAAACCGCAGAACGAGAGAATGACCTAGAGTAATTAGGATTGACGAAATTAAAAGATATGCAAACGAAACCAAATTACAGTAAAATATTGAAATCTTTGGAGAAAAAATTAACCTATAAATCTTAAGTCTTAAATAGAAAATTTAACCTTATCTTAACTTTTTTTTTAAATATATTTTTATGTATTGTCTGCTGTACACATCGATAATAAGTCGATGGCTGTACACATCATGTCTGTTTAGTATATTTTTAGTTTTAAGTATGAATTAATTAATGTGCTTAAGTTTTGTTGTGCATTTATAATTATCCTCAAGTGCAAAATTTATCACTCAATTAGGTACTTAATGTTTGCTGTAAGAAATCCTAATTGTGGGTTAAGCTTGCCTGTGTACATCAGCTGCCCATTTTCATTGTTTTATAAAATTTATGATTGTACACATAAATTTTATAAAACAATAAAAATGGACAGACAGAATATAAATATAAATATGAGCTTTTATGAACACATTCTGCCATCCTACCCATACAAAATTGCGATTCGTTAGCCATCGGCAAAAGCCTCCATACTTGTACGAGTAACGTCTCATGTTTCATAATATGTACTTTGTACCCAGCTCTTGGGGACCGCCGCCCCACGCACCCCTCACGACCCGAGTTTAGCCTTCCCTTGACTTAAGCGCGCCAAAAGCTCAACAAGCCATTAAGATGATAATTGCAAACCCAATCAGATTGCCCCGTAGTAACTGTGGTCACAAAGGACTGCTAGTCGCACTTGTAATTCTATAGTCATGTTTACAATGTTCATGATAATTTCGCCACAATACAACGCAGCTATTCAAATTAGTCCATACAGCGTTCCCTTCACGTTGGCTGCCGGCTACCTAATGAAGCGGCCATGCTGTATCAAGGCGTGTTTACGGGTCCGGTTTACGTTTACGTTTCAGTACGGTTTACGTTAGCTCCGGTTTGCGGTTGCGGTAATGTTAAATACTTAGCGGAGTTTCCTATACCTAAGAGCTGGTTTTGAGGAAAATGTATTGCGATGAAGACAGATTGCAAGGCAATATTTTGGATATACTTTCATTGTACGTTCAGAAGTGCAATTCCCTGCCGAAGTCTGGATTCTTTTATAGTCACAACCCTGGTGATTCCCCACCTAAAAAAAAGGGGTCTATAATGATGCGGGAATGTTTCAGAGAGTGATCATGACCTTGTAACGCTAAGGGTAACTGAAGGAGACACATGGTCAGACATGACCTCTCGTTCCACCTTAGGGCAAGAGAAATCATTGAATGGCTTTCTACCTCCAGAATATGGGTATATAATGAAGAACCGGGTAATGGGTTACCTACTTCTGGACATACAAATTCCATCACCGACCAAATCATCGCTTACCATCAGGTGAGTAGTGAAATGTGAGCCTAACAATAAAAAAAAAATATAATCATTAATCTAGGCATAACAAATCAGCTTTATAATGTTCTTACTGCTAATACAGGCCTCCTCTCTAGAAGAGGGAACGGGCCGTAATCTACCACGCAGGCCTAGTGCGGATTGGAGGATATCACAAACCTTCGAATTTCTGGTTCTAGGACATGCTGGTTACTTCATGGTGGTTTCCTTCATGGTTTTGAGAACAGCGGTGATGAAATAAATAACACAAAGTAATTCGCCTGACCGTTACTACTCAAAGCGAGATAATTAGCTTGTATTATAACAACAATAGCCTTTGTATTTAATAACCCACTGAACGGTTAAGTAATTCTTGCACACATTGCATTCAAAAAGCATGACTCTATTTCTGAAAACGCATAAATTGCATAAAATACCTAATACCCCTTTACCGCAGTACTGCGCAGTTGCATTTTTGCCTCCCGTTGTTGATTTTACACCAGTTGCTACAAAGCATTTTAATAGTGAAAGGATCTTGCTTTGTTGGTCACGGGATGAGAGGTAAAGCTCTTGCACTTGGCTGGCTTTATATCTGGTTATTCGAGTCGAAAATAAAAGCACTCTTTGTAACAGTTCTACTTTATACCGTATGCAATCCCTCGCTGGTTTGCGTACTGATTTGTTCCAAACATCTTTGCAAATTATACAACAAAGTCTCCCGCCGCATCTGTCTGTCTGTTCGCTGTAAACTCTAAAAATACTGAACCTATTTTCAAGGAGTTTTCATTTATAGACAGATTGATTCATGAAGAAGATTTAAATGTATAATGCATATTATAGTTGAGAAACGCCGAGAATTTCAAAGATTTGTAAAACCTGTACGAAGCTGGGGCGGGTCGCTAGAGATGAATATAATAAAAACCAAAAAGAAGAAATGAGCTAGTTTAAAGTATCTCAGAAAACATGTCAAGTTTCCTAACATATTCAATATGTTTTCATGTAAGAAAAATCCATGTAAACAGATGCATAACCATAAAAAAGAATTACAGCTGTTCAGCTAGTATTTGGTGTTATTGAAAACGATCACCAAACTGCGTGAAACTTGGTCGATCTTATGAATATCTTTTGTTCGATATAAAAACGTACATAATACGTATGAGTTACAAAGGCCGGAATCCGTCGGTACATAAAGGAAGGATAAAAGTTTTACGGAGCATAAAAGGAGACATGTCGAAAATCTGTGCTCATAAAACAGGGGTTCCATCCACGGATTACCGTCGCGATATTTCCCAGCACCGCACCTTCGATCTGAGGCCACTGATCGGTTTTGGTTAATCCCATTGGGCGCTATTGACAACCCTAATAAGCTTACCTACTTCAATAATTTATTCATTCGTAGCGGGAAATTGATATTGGTTTTGAAGTTATTTTCAGTTTTAAGCTAAATAAACAAAGTTAACAACTTCAGGGACCTTCAAAGTTTATTTTTTTTATAACTTTGAATATTTTGGAGTAACTTTTTTAAAGAAATAAATTATTTTTTTATTAGACTCATATGAGAGACTAGATACCATCATATTATGAGGGATTGTTCGAAAGAGTTTTCCCTAAAACGCTAAGAGTTACTTACTGAAGGAACACGGTAGGTTTAAGTGAATAAAAATGTGATTCTCCTTTTCGCTCCACGCAGAGCGCGCACCATCAAACAAATTATAATTAGTGATTTCTCAACAAACAAAAAAAAAACATTATACCGTTTTAAAAACTCGAAGAAGATCAAGTCCGATCAGGCAACTATCATTTTACGAGTAAATTTTAGTCTAAAAATAGTGCATCGGACATACCAAATTCCTGTTAGGATAGGGTTAAGCGATATTGAATCGCACGATTGAAAATCTAAGTTAAACGCCCATTCCCTGAATGCCACTTGATGGCATAAATTTAATATCGTAACCGAGAGCTATCCAATGGAACTTTTGTAACAAATTTCATTTATCTCCTCCTCCCCAAAGAATTTCATAAAATCGATTGTTATCAAGATGATTTAAAGTTTAAATTTAATGGAATTCGTTTTTGTGTTTGTCAATATTCATCACTGAGTCAGCACAATGAATATGCTTGTGCATGACTATGATCGACAGAGCTTGATTATTGGAAAAAATATACCTTGCTCCCAAAAGAATTGAATATAATAATTTCAATGTTCTAATCGAATAACAGTAATTTACAACTAATAGCTCGATACTATTGATTTACTACAAACGTTTCACCTATAATTTTCTGTAACTTTCACATTTAATACCTATCCTTGTGATATAAAAATGATTTGTAGGTATGAGATGGTTTGAATGGCGTCTATGAAAATCTATAACAATGTTATCTGAGCTGAGAGAAACTATTCTTCTCGGTCTATAGCTATATGTTTGTAGGGTTCTGTGTATTGTTATCGACACGAATAATCGGTTTCCCGTGTCATAAATCTCTCGGGTAATTAATCATGGGCCTGACCGTGGCGTCCGTGCGGACAGTGGGCCCTGTCCCAGAGCTCGTCGACACTAAGACTGTGTTTTTCTCCCAGTTCCTTCTTTTTTACTTCAGTAGAACCCATTTTTATTCGACCGCTTTCTATCCGCTTATATTGTATTTGTTATTATCTAATTTAAGTCACAAACTATTCTGTTTTGTATAAAAAATAACCATTACTTGCTCCTACAGTTTTGTTTCAAAAGATTTTTCATAAAATACCAGCGTTTGCTGTGACTGCAAAATTTCACTGAACAATTTTCGCATAAGTCATAATAGTGTCATTTTTTGCTGAGTTTGGTGGGCGAGGATGAACCGCCACCGCCGGTGAATATATCTCTACTACTGGGATAAATCACACGCCATGATCACTGATCAAAAGTTGGCAAAGTTTAGCTTTTCGGGACATTCAAATAAATCAGTGCTCTCAACCGTGAAATTAAAACGAGCCTGAAGTTAATGCAAAATCTATCGAAAGTTTTACAAAAACTACGATTCGGTACACACGGCGACATGTCGTGTTACCATCAGTCGATCAAGCTCTTTGTACATTATGTTGGACGTTTTTTGACCACCGTGCAACGTGCGTGATATTGACATTCAATTGAGCCCAGTCATTTAGGTTGGAGGCTGGTCAGTTTATTGATTTGAGATCGGTTATGCATAGGAAATAGAGCAGCTTTTATTTAATATACTTCTATAAATTCCCACCGTTTCCAGATTTTGTTTTAGTTTTAAATGACGCATGCAATATTAGAAAAACAATTTATTAGCTCTTGTTAGTCCTTCAATTATAAACAATAATAGAATGGACTCTGATTAAATCAACTTCGCTTTGCATGGTGATAATTAAATAGAAAAACATTGTAAGCATAAATAAAATGGGACAGTCCCAGTAAGTACAAGTACTATTGTAACTTACGTTGGAGAGCACCTAATAATTTAATTTAATCTATACTAAGATTATTTTAAGCAGAAGTTTGTTTATTTTTAAGTGCTAATATCAGGAACTACTAAAAATTCTATTAGTGTTGAATATTAGTATTGTAGTTTTATGCGAATAACGACTTCTTCAAAAGACAGTGCAGAGGACGAGAGATGCGCGCTGTGGAAGCAGAAGCACCCAACTCCTACACATTTCATCACCCCGTTAGAACATCTCCCCCGGGACGCGAATTGCAGTGGTCAATCTAGAAATCTCTTAACCGACTGCGGACCCAGGTTGGTCGCTGTAAAAACAATTTGGCCAAATGGGACTTCCTCGACCCATCTCTAACACAGTGCCAGTGTGGCCGCTGCACAGGACATGCGTCATTTGCTATGCTGTCCATCCTGCACAACCACCTGCAGTTTTCAGCATTTATACAAGGGCAATAACAGAGTCGTAGAGGTTGCCAAATATTGGTCAGAAGAAAATTAATTAGAGTACATCGACACGAAAAGAAGAAGTAGAGTTTTGGAGAGTGTGCGCGGGAATTACATGACTTGATTCCGCCATCTCCTTTCTACCATCGGACAACCCGACGTACGGCGAGTATCCACCCTTACGTTGTTGAAACTTCAACGGTCCGGACTAAGCGTTTCGCTTCGTCGTTTATACCGCGTACATCGAAGGACTGGAACAATTTGCCTGCTGCGATCTTCCCGTCCAACTATAATTTGGGTGTCTTCAAGGCTAGAGTGAATAGGCTCTTAATAAACTAGTGCGCCTCACCATCAATGATTGCATCTCTGCTTACCATCGGGTGGGATCGCAGTCAAGCACTGGTTTATATGAATTAAAAAAAAATAAGAAGTGTTGGGGAGTCCATTTTTTGAGGAAGGTTATATAATATTACATCTACGGCCCACGGGAGCTGAGCCGTAACCAAAAACACGGGTAAAACCTTCAGCCGCATGAGACAGCTTCTAGCTGTCTCATGCGGCTGATATATTCAAAAAGATTTAATCGATTTATTTTAATCAATAAAAGCAATTACCATATAATAGGTTTAGTTTGAGAACTTGTCTATCTTAATATTTGAAGTCTACGAAGATCGTTTCAAGATAACAAGTTGTTGAATTCTTGGCGAAGTTTTTTGTTAATCTAATTAAGCTGATCTGAATATTTAGTGATACAGATCAATTCAAGTTTCCGTCTAAATTAAAAGCGAGCCTTAAGTGTAAGAGTAAGATAAAACTTTACTTGATACTTATTAAGTTATATTTAATCTAGTTAATAGAAGCCAGAAATAAGTACAACAGGTATATCATACTTCTTACCCGATTACGGTAAAGTCAAAAGGAGGGTTATGATTTTGACCAGTGGTATGTATTATCAACTGTTTCTTCATAACTTTTAAACTGCATTTTTTTGATTATGGTACCGGTTGAGCGTCTTGATTTTCTGTTGGTTATAAGATATGTGACGTCACACTAAATTAAATATGAAGTCCTCTAAATCATATAAAACCACAACTGTGTCTTTCAATTGCCCTTAACGTTCTAGGACCACCGGTTTCCTTTTTAGAAATTCTCGGTTGCCTTAGCAGGCATCGGTCCTATTGGGCTCCTAAGGTTTTACTGACATCTCTTTGGGGTGCGCGTCGAAAACTACGCACCTTTAACGACTCGAGTTCGGTCCGGACGGACACCGAACGGCCGGACGGCGAGCTACCCATTGCTCGTCGTCATGGCACCCTTTAAAGGAAAAGAAGTAGTGAATAAAAGAAAAGCTTTCATGCCGTGCACGCAAGCGAACTTTCGCGCTGGGCCCTGGTTCAGGCTGTAATCCAGAGCGAGCAGTAATGCTAGTGAAAGAGGAGGCCACAAGTGTGAGAGAATGAACATCCTCACGCTCCAGCCGCCGAGACCCCGACCCCGACTACCAGCCACGGTAGACGCGGGCTTGAGGAAATCGAGCAGTAGGTAGCTCACCGTCCGGCAGTTCGGTAATCGACCGGACCGAGCCCCAGTCGTCGACAGCGCTTAGTGATGTACGCGGTCCTCAAAGAGCATCTCAAACCGTAGGAGCCCAGCAAGGCCGATGCCCGCTACTTGACTTACTTGACTTAATGTCCTATGTCCCCTAGATGGGGCAGAGGGCGTCCACAGTAATTCTCCATCGCGAACGGTCTTGAGCTTCACGCTTCACCTCGCTCCACGTCATTCCGTTGCTTGCCGCTTCTGCCAATACGGTGCGACGCCAGGTTTGACGGGGACGACCACGCTTTCTTTTTCCTTGCGGATTCCAGTCCAAAGCTTGCTTTGGTATGTGATCGGAATTCCTTCGAAGCGTGTGACCAATCCACCTCCACTTGCGACGCTTGATCTGGCGGTCGATCGGGCTCTCGTGGCATTTTTCCATCAGTTCCATGTTGGATATCGTCTCGGGCCAGTAAATTCCGAGGATGCGACGGAGACAGCGGTTGACGAAAACTTGGATTTGGCGTGAGATGTCCTTTGTGACCTTCCATGTTTCGCACCCGTAGAGCAGTACAGATTTGACATTTGACCCGAAGATTTTAAGTTTTATCCTTCGGGTCAATTTCCGCGACTGCCAAACAGGTCTCAGCTGCGCGAAGGTTGCTCGAGCTTTGGCGATCCGTGAAGTGATGTCCTCTTCACTACCTCCGGTTTCTGAAACGACGCTTCCCAGGTAGGTAAATTTGTGTACGCGTTCCACTACCTCTGAGTTCAACATTAACGGTGCGGGATTCCTCACACCCGTTCTCATCTCCTGTGTCTTCCGGATGTTTATTTTAAGGCCAGTTTCTGCAGCTTCTCGACTTAAATCTTCCAACTTTGCTTGCATGTTGGCGTGGGTATGACTCAGGAGGCATAGGTCATCGGCGTAATCTAGGTCCTCCAAGACGTCGGACAAACCCCACTCGGTAGACGCGGGCTTGAGGACATCGAGCAGTAGGTAGCTCACCGTCCGGCAGTTCGGTAATCGACCGGACCGAGCCCCAGTCGTCGACAGCGCTTAGTGATGTACGCGGTCCTCAAAGAGCATCTCAAACCGTAGGAGCCCAGCAAGGCCGATGCCCGCTACGACCACGGGAATTTTCTGAAAAGTAAACCGTTAGTCCTAGAATTAAAAGGGCAATTGAAGGACAAGGGTATGGTTTTAGTCAGTAAAACTCTGACACGCACTCGCGCTCCGCCCAGACCAGGAGAAGTCATTGGATGATTTCCCACCTAAAAAAACCTCAAAGAAGCCTACTTATTAGCTTCAAAGATCTTGGAATCTTTGAAGTTCGTGGATAGGCTATTAACACACAGCCCACAAACTAGATACATACATACAAGTAATAGGGGTTAAAGTATGAAATTGCCTTTTTAATAAAACGGGTTGCTTTGAAGTGTTATATCTTTGGATTGACTTGGCATTATAAGTTCAAATAAACTTCATATTAAAGATACGTTATTCTTTTTCTGAAATTAGGTATTTATTGGATTCTTTGTGTTTTGTATTTTCTGTAATATTGCAGTTCTTATAACCATAAAAGCTAATAAAAAAACTTTTTTTATATTAAGAGTTCCAAAGTAGAGACTATGCATTTCAAAAGGCAAGCAATATCAATTACATATACCTACGACTTTCTTCTAACAAAAGAACTTTGTGCTCTTGGTTTAATAGCTTTCGTTTTGGAAATTTTGTCTTGTTGCCACACTGAGGAGAAAAGTTATTCGTGAGATAAAATTTACCACGTGAAAATGATTGAAACAAAACTAGAAATCCCATTCATTAAGTCCAAACACAAGAAAGTCCAAGTACAGCATCAGTAATGCATACCGCTTGAGACACATTGTTTCCATGGTAGAACTCATATTACAAAATAATGCGAGTTTTCTTATATTTCATACAAAAATAGTTACAAATACCTACCGCGATATTACAGAAAATACAAAACACAAAGAAACCAATAAATACCTAATTTCGAAAAAACGTTTTAAAAAACGGCAATTTCATACTTTAACCTCTAATATGTCCTAAACCCAAACGTTTGAGATTCAACCACTTTCATAGTGACAGAAACTAAGTCTAAGACTAGTATCAATTCTCACTCATACATATTCGTGCCTTTATTTTCAGACAAAAGGTGATCACCATCAGCATAGAAGGGGCCGTAGATCCGTCGAGGCAGTTACCTCCCAGACGCCTTCTTCTAGCGAAATCGGATCTCAGGATCCTTCTCAGTGTCCTCCTTCTGGAACATCATAGTCTCATAGAAGGTGGCGATTTCCCATCAATTTTCTATCTCCGCCAGCACAGCTCTCACTACAGTATCCATATTCCGACCTATGTGACATTTGGCTATTTCAAAGTCATATTCCGCGTCTGGCTAAAGTTGAAAGACTAATAACACATTACGTCACACAGCAACGACATAAGCTGTTTAGTTTACCGTTTGATTTGAAACAAAAGGCAAATTTTCCGAGTGTATTAGTTCAGAAGCCCCATATAATATTTGTGTAGGTACTTTAGGGACAATCGGTTTACAAATCCGGTGAAAAGCAAAGGGTGTGAAGACTGTAAGGGGTGGGGGTGGGTTTGGAGATGAGGGGGTGACTTACGGGGCTTTATTGCCATTCCCGTGACAAACGATTATTATGAAGACGGCTCACTTTCCACACGTTCCCCTTTTGATTAACTTCAGTGAATTTGCATTATATTTTTCACTGTATAATTTTGTATAAATATGCAACTTAATTTGGAGGATACGGCCTTGGTAGAAGATGGATTAGACTGTAACTTAATTTGAGTTTTCCTGTAAATAATGTTTTTCTGCAAAATCACACTTCTGTTAATATAGCTGGGCTAAAAATATTAATAATTCATCTTTTTTTTTTAATATCCACCATCATAACTTATACTTGTTCAAAGGTTGTACCAACATATTTAAGGTTAAATCAGAATCCCGAAAGTATAACCATAAAACACGTGTAATCGATCATCACTAGTCCTTGGTTTCTATTTGTCTATTAGATTCCTCGTTCAAATCGTTTATTGTAGCTTTTTAAATCCCTGTAATTTACGAGTTGGGGATAAATTATACACTTTTTTGTTAACTGACTATTGATTTATATTTTGATGAAGATTAATGTAAGGAATGTTGACATTTTTATTGTGACCTATTTGATTTCCACGTGAACGTAGAAGCGATTCTATAAATAAATCTATTTCCAAATTAAGATAAAAATATTAGAATATAATTTTTTAATCGGAAAGAAAGGTTTTCCTCGACGTTTAAAATAAAAAAAACTATTTTTTATCTTGCGACCAAAGCAAGATTATTTTTGCATTTAACTTTAATTTAATATTAATACAGGTATTCAGCCGCATCCAGTTAGACCGAAAGCTTGGGGACGGCTTCCAGTATAGTTCAGTCTAGTTGAAAAAAGGCTAGGAAGATGATGATTAAAATAAACTTTGAATAACTTTTTATAAGCGAATAAAGCTCGAAGCATGTTTGTAGTTTGATATTTTATTCAACAAAACACAAAAATGGGTAGAGAATGTGACCTACAATATCATTACTCACTTTTACTTATGTGCGCGAGTTATTTTATTACAGTCGTTTAAGAGGTGGCACGCAGGAGCAAATCTCCTCTAAAAGATTTGTCAAAAGGAACAGAGCTCTAAGAATGCTGAAATAATTAGAAGCTGGAGTCAGCAGTAAAGTAGAGGCCTACTGAATAATGAGAGCCGGGGGGCGGCGCTCACTCAGTAGGTACCGACGACACACTCCTACGTATAGAACTTTACATAAATTACTTTGAAGGTGACGCTAAATCTGTCGGTGTTTTGTTTGTTCACCGTCTTTTGATATCAACTTACCTAACTGTTTTGATGGTCTGTTTCCCACAATATCATTGTTGATATTTATTTACCTGTTGCATATTTTTTTCTTCATATTTTTTTTATAATATAGTATTAAATAAAAACATGATCCAAGAAGTTAACGGTACACTAGTTTATAACACACGACACAAAAAGGAGTATTATGAGTTTGGCTGCTATGTGTGTGTGATTGTCTATCGGTCGGTCTGTCTGTGGTAAGGTTTGGATGCAGTTTTTTTAAGAGCCAGTTTCTTAGCAATTGTTCTTAGACATGTTTTATCAAAACCAGTTTAGCCATTTTTCAGTTATGGGGAGCCGAACGGGCATGATTTGTACTTTATATTAAAAATTTGTGTCAGGAGATTTTAAAATTTTGGTTTTAAGTTATATCTGTGAGAAGGTCATGAAAAGAATGTGACCAATTATCGACTCTATTCTACCTAATGCTCTAGGCTGTCTATCTCCCAGATAGACACTAACAGTTCGAGCGAGTAGAACCTTCCATTAAAAGGCTAGGTCAGCAAAAATTTGTTAGGACATACGACTTCGCAAATTTACAACGTAGACAGGCTAAAGTTAGTCGAGAAGCGGTGCTCACGTCCCATTTATATTGTTTTATGGTTTCTTTCCTTCCCACAGAGGTTCCCACAGCGGTTGCCACAGCTAGAAAATGTGGATCCGTTTCCTCGGTGCGGTTTTTTATTATCCCGTTGGATACACCGACGTATCTATCACGGCCGTCGAACGGCCCTAATGTGGGTGACCGATGACACGCATTTTGTAATACGGGAGAGCTCTCGACGTGAAATGGGTTTTAATAATGTTCCTTCTCCGTCGCATGGAAACGAATTTTCCCTTTATTTTATATCGAAACTGAGAGTCCAATCTCGGTGTTATCGATTTTATGAGCAGCCAAACTGATAATATTCGGTATTAGTTTCTTACTATCTGCGAAATTAGTTCCAACATGACTTATTTTCTTTAGTCTGTTTTGATAATACTTGTAAACTTGTAGTTGACAAGCTTCTGCCAGCGGCTTTGCCTAGTAGATTATTAATCCAAGGGAACAAACTCACAGGATAAAAAGTATAATATGGGCTATTCCAGGACATGGTCTCTCCGTTAGAGCGTGAAGGAGTATAAACATGAACACACACGCAGGCGTTCGCCTTTATAATATCTAGTATGATATTACTTTACTAAAGAAGATATCTGTATAATTAGCCACTGTGTGTAAGTAAAAAAATAAACTGTTATAAAAAGGTCGGAAGCAGAAACAGAAATGGCATTCTTATTTCACTAGTTTTGCTTGTCTACAGTCTTGTAATAACGCTAATGGTAATGTCTACACAATAACGTTGCAACTGCAAGCGAGAAAGTCGCCCCAAAATTACCTTTATTAAGCTGTTGATCCCCGCACGAACGCCGGCTCTCGGGCGCCATTGTCTTACTATTGTGTCTCTAATTACACTACTCAACGAGTTAAGTACAGACTCGGCGGCGAAAGGAAAATAATATTACAAGATAGCAGAGTTATATCAATTAATTTTCCAACTGGAAAAACTTATTCCGAGGTAAAAATAAGTAAAGTTGAGAGCCGGCAGCTTGTCTATTTTTCCCATCTCGAATTGATTTGATCGGATTCGCGTCGAGACTCGCTGAACTTGACGGAACTTTGAGTAAACTTGCGGTTCGGGAATAGGTTTAACTAAAGACGAAAGAAGTAGTTCAGAACTGAAATCATTCTTTACGGAGGCCGGATCCAGTTATGGAAAATGACATTGATTCATAACGTTAGACTCGCTTCTTTGATAATAGTGATATTTTGATTTATCGCTTTGTAAAGTTACCTTCTGAAGTTTGATTAAATAAAAGAGTAGTAGGTACAACAGGCGAAGTTATTTAAGAGAAATGGTTTGCAGTGATACTCTTTGTGTTGTCATTTGCGCTAGCTTTAGTTCGTTAAATGATCCTATAAATTAATGTAATGGCTGCTTATCTCTGGATTATAAAATAAGCCCTTAATTCAATGACTTTCATAAATTAGCTATGCGCATAAGAATGAGGTAAACAAAGCAACAAAGCAAAATGTGAGAGTGGATGGAAAAACCTCCCTCAGATCTCAATGATGGGTATCTCTTTGTTTTTTGGGCGAAAATAAACTTAACTTTTTTTGTCTTTGAACCTTTTGGGCCCATGTGTGGATTGAACCATAAATCAAAGCCCTCTCAATAAATCTTGACTTCGTGAGAATTTGCCAAAGACGTTTTGTAGTTTTTTAAGCTCGATAACATTTCACCTCTGTGATAGCTGTCTTACGCGATAATATCGACTGAAATTCACTGTTCTTTTTTATTGCCACTTATTTCTGTTGAAATTAAAGGTGAAAAAAGTAATAAATAATGTATGACAGATTCAGCGTATTGTAGATCCGAATAAAAAAAAAGAAAGTTAAAAATATCATTCAAAATCTTTGAGACGGCCACGCTCTATTTGCGTAAGTGATGAATTATTTATTAACCGTGCTTGGACTAAGATTAACTTATTATAACAAGTCAACGAGACTGTAAGTCGAGCGATAAAAAATGAAAAATATTTTTCATGATTTACAACCCTATCCGATATCATCTCGACAATATCCGTGCTGTAATAGTATAAGAAATTCTTTAATTTTAAGCGAAATTAAAGGCATTTGAGAGTGTAACGGGGCGTAGAGGGGTACTGAGTAAGTAAATCAATCTATACATTGAATTAGTTGATGTTGAACGTTCGTTTTCGGCAATATTTTAGAGGCGACGGCTATAGAATGAGGCATTTTGCACTCGGCGCACGTTCGGGCCTATTCATCAAGTCACTGAAGCCATTACCGCGCCCGCCACCTGCACGAGCTCGGTGCTAGTTTGTATAACGCCGTATTATTCCGACTTTCATTCACCTATAACTTGTTGAATTATAATCAATGTTTTTGTTTCTACAGGGTCTTTACTTAGGCACCGTGCTTCTCCGCTTACGTAATGCCCTTGCTGGTTCTGTACCAACTTATTCAGTCTAGCAATCTGAATTCTAAGTTCACAATTATTGTTATAGTTGGGTGTTAGTTTGACTTTGATTATTAAGTAGGTACGTTGTTTATTTTGAACGGTTGTTTTCACGTTTTATGAAGTTAGATCAAGAAACTGTATACCGAGTTATTTACTGCTGCTCTATTATAGAATCTAACTTATAAATAGTAGAACATTACGGAAACGTAATTTCTCCCGTTTCTTTTTTAGGGTTTCGTACCTCAAAAGGAAAAAACGGAATCCTTATAGGATCACTTTGCTGTCCGTCCGTCTGTCTGTCTGTGTGGATCGAGGAGCTATTGAGTTGAAATTATAACCATATACTCAAGTCTGCAGTGCCTTGAAGCTGTGAAATAAATCAAACTTCTAAGTTAACGAAAAAACAAGATACGAGCGTTTATGTCGCAAAAAACGTATATTTAGAAACTCTCAAGGGAATCAAAGTTCATAGGGTACTTCCCGTTGACGCAGAATCCTGAACTTTGGCTTAAAGCAATGCACATATACATATATATAATCATAGCACAGGTATAGAAATAAATCTGAAAACAGTGTTGCTACGTCACAAAAAAAAAACCTTTTTTTGCCATTCGGAAAAATCTTCTAGACTCCATTCGAGAATTGAGCTATTTACATAGGTAAGTTTGTACAGTACCCTCAGTGCAAAAGTCCGACTCGCACTTGGCCGGTTTTTTAGATTACAGTCTACTTCACCTAGTTAGAGTGAGGTCTCGTAACATTCCGACTGTACTTTAAAATAGAGATTATACAAAATAACGGTCATGCACCTGCCCATAGATCATCTGGCGGGCAATAGAATGCCTGCTTGCATCCTGCCCTGGGCGATATATCACTTGCGGCAAGGCCATTACAGTGTTCCCTGAACGGCAGATTAAAATGTTAACTAACCACCCTTTGTCTTCGCCGCATTTACAATGGGAAGCGGTTGTTCTACCCTCTAATGTTTGCTGCGATCTCAGCCACTGATTGCCGTTCGCGTGTTGTTTTATTTAAAGCTGTTTGAGGCATGTTCATGTTGCCGCCTTCTTATTTAAGTTCTGTTATGGCTTGTTTCCGCAGCTGATTGTGGTTTGCTTTTCGCGAGCCTTATCTTGGGAGGTTGCTTGTAGATAGCTGCAATTATTATCTTTAAACGTCTTTTGGAAGCGATTTGCTGTACCTACTAAAAGTTTTACATTGCTATTATCTTCACCTTTCTAGGCAGAGATTGTACCTACTGCTTATCCGATTTTGGACTCTTACCGCACAATATGCGGAAATCAATCAGGTAATGCTCTAGACACTGACTGTTCAGCTTCCAGATGTGGACATTTTAAAGTGTCGTATATCGACTATTCCGAGGACGTTAGTTATGCAAAAAAGAACGAAAAATATTCAAATACTCAAAAATAAAATAGTTGACTTTGCGCGTGTCGGTCTAATCCGTCAGTGTAGTAGAGAGTAAAAATAGTATAAAACAAATGTACTAATAACTGCCTAAGGTCAGATTAATGCTCTAAAGTATATTTTTGATCAAACGCTATTTATAAAATAGTTTCAAACGAAAAAATGTTATAAAGAAATAACTGTACTTTAATATGCATCTGCGAGTATTTGCATGAAGAAAACGTCGTAAGCTCAAGTGACGCAATACTTTGCTCCGAGCGGTTTCCTAGTCGACATTTTCCTTAATGCGTCGTGTATCTTTCATGCACACTGCCCTGTATATTTAGTTTGGCTAACATTTACTTAGGGATACTTGTATTTTGAAGAGAGGTAATTTACTTATTGATGTCTTGTAGTGCTATTTTACTCTGAATTTAAGCAATGATAGTTATTGTCTGTACCTATTTAAACATGCTACTGTTCATTTGAAAATAATCGAAACTATTTTCTCATATACTTGAATTTATATGATCACAGTTCTCTCACAGTTCTCAATAGGAATGTAATTACAATTAGGCTGCGCACTTAGTCTAGAGTCAAAGTCTACTTTAAGTAGGATCACAGAATTCTAAGAAGTGTAATATACTTACCAAGCTGATCAAAATAAAGATATTAAATTCTAAGAAATATAATAAACTTAGTAATTTGATTTAAGAATTTAAAAAATCTAAGATTTATCGTAAGTTTGCTGATACATTTTGCAATACATTTTTTAAATCTTATTAACAATATTTTATTATTATTTATTCATACCTAAATATTTTTTGAGTACTCGTATTTTCTTCCCAATTCTTCGAATACTTGGAATATAAATTTTATTTACTGTATCATTGACCTATGAGTAGTTGCATCGCAGTTTGAATTACAAGTCATATACATAATTATTATATTTTTGCTGAAAAAAAGCTAGGATGAATTTTGACCAACATTTATTTTTCAGAGAAAAGTATCTCTAACAGAAGGCAAGATTCGATTAACCAATTGTCTTTACCGTTACCTCATTACCGTCTTTAGCGAGATTTATGATACCACATAGCCAATAATAATAATAATAAATCATTTATTTTCAGGCATCTTGGCCCATAGATATATATACCTTACAGACAAACATATATAAAGTAATATATATTAGTAACACTTCACTCACACTTCCAAAAGTCTTCCTTCAACATGAGGAGTAGTAAAGTATTCGGGACTCGCACCACGAACGCCTTGAAATTGGCGTTACGGTGCGACTCCAGCAGCTGTACCCTCAGTGCGAACTTCGTTCTTCTTCTTCTTTTCCTGTCAATGTACTCTAACTAATTTTTTTCTGACCGTTATTGTCTTCCACTCTTATGGCGTGATGCAGGCGGGAGATGTATACGGGAGTGTTCGGCTGAGCAGCACGCAGACTGATGCTAGGAGTTGCAGGTGCTATGCCACAGCGATGCTTATTGGTAGATTTATCTGCGCGATTAGAACATAATTATACAACAACCTGAAATCAACTATCGGGCAGTTACCCGGACCAGGCATAACATCCATCTGGTTTGAGAATGTTCTCTTTTCAACTAAGGTTTGTGGCTTTCGTTCTTTTTTGCATACCTATATACTATCAAACATTACTAGTAGTAACATTACTCACTAATGCGAACAACTTCTATTAAGAAGAAGACAACTTTGAAAAAAAAAAACAAAAAACAGACCTACCTCAATGCGAATGGCTATGAGTCAACTATCTCTGCTGGAAAAATTTGCTTATACTCAATGATAAATTGCAAATAAACACAGGGAAGAAAAACAAAGATACTGACAATGCTTATAACCAAACAACACCTCCTTACCTAAAGCATAAACAACATAACGAAGGAAAAAGAAAAAAACCCGCGTTCATATTATGAACTACGGCCCTTTCGTGGCGAAATAGCCGTTTACCTTATTAGCTAGGTAGCGGCCAGTGTTCACTTTGTATTCTAGGCTAGTTGGCTCCCACACCACGTCCTAGCCTATTCATCATGGGGCAAGGCCACCGAAAGTATTCCGTGGCTACCTGCCCCCACAATTCCTTCGGCCGACTTAATCTTGTTTGTGGTGTGCAAATATTCTTTTAATGTTATTAATGTTATATTTGTAGGTCTAATAAATGTGGTTTATTGTATTGGTTCCACATGACAGTTTTCGTGAAAGTTGTTTATTTATTTATTTATTTATTTAAACTTCATGTACAGTGGTGGTACATAGGCGGACTTAATGCCACAAGGCATTCTCTACCAGTCAACCATTGGGTTAAAAAAGACAACACTGTGGAAGGTGTCACAATAAATAAATAACAGATATTTAAAATAGAATTTATCAATTATTATTATTTATCTTTTTATTCAAAAAATAAAGACGTTTCCCTCCACATTAGGAATTACTCCCATATCCTGAATGAGGTCACCTAAATTTAAACTCACATTCCTACACATCTGTAAGCTATACAATAATTTGTCCCGTGCGGGAATCGAACTCGCAACACACAGTGCAGCGACCAATAGCTCAACCACTTCGCCAGCTGTGCATTGAAAGTCTATTATTACTACAGAAAAGATTAGGTATTATTAATAATAACCTTATTACTCTAATTTAGCTCTCTTTTATTCTTATCTTTTTTATATAATGTTACTAAGTCATTATTGACATAATATTAATATATATTAGTATGTATTAGTATTTATATTATAATTATATATTAGATTTAGTTATGTAAGGTTTATATTGTGAACTGGATCCTACCCTCGAATGTGTTCTCTCTCTGTAACTCAAAGGTTTGCTGGGATAAAACTCATTGTTGAGTTACGCTCGCTTTTGTACATAAACTGTAGGTATGTATCACCGTGTACTATGTATGTTTTTGTGGACAATAAAGAATTAAGAATAATGTCAGTATGCCTCCTGGCAACGGTCTCCTCTAGTTGTTTCCACTGTACTCTATCACGAGCCACTCTCCTCCAATTGGGACTCGTTGTCAGTTTCAACTCATCCTCCCATCTTAACATTAGGTATTAGAGTATGTTATTTTGTGAGGTTACCATTTACTTAATTAAAATTACTTCTGTTACACAATATTGTCTAACACATAGGTAAGCCCCGGCCACAATACATGAAGGCAAGGAGTCATGTAACTTCAAATTAAGTTACACGTAGGTAATACGTAGGTACTTTAGCCATGAAATTAATTCATTATCGCCTACTAAAGTTACCTAGTTTATGTATGGGCACGAACATTCAACATATAAATTAGCAAAATCATTTTGATGAAAATGAGGTAGGTAATGAAGAAAGGTGCCCTCCGAATTACTTCACATTACGAGGTCTTCGGTTAGACCGGGATATTGATGAACGAGCCCGGCAAAGGACATTTCGTACCTATATTAATCGTCGCTGAACGTAAGTACTTACATATTCTATGTTATTTGCCGAACTAGATATTCAGAAGGTACTAGTTTCAGCTCGCGTCTGCGCCCGCGTGTTCGTCAGAAATCATCCTAAGGGAATATACTCCAGGGATAAAAAGTAGCCCGTCGTGTTCCAGAATGGGTTCTACGTGTATGCCGTTAAAAGTCGTAAAAATATAACAGACAGCCAGATATTTTTTTTTTTTAGTTGATATATCAATAAATGACTTCTCCAGCTCTAAGGTGGAGAATGAGAGGGTGTCATACTTTAACTGACTAAAAACCATCTATGCCATTCAGATGGCATTTGCATTCTAGGGCCACGGTAAACTCTTTCTAACATTCCTGAAGCCGTAGCAGGCAGCGGTCCTTTTGAGCCCTTTCAATTTTACCGACATTTCTTTAAGGCGTGCGTAAAACACAACGCGCTGTCGACTCGGGGTTTGTCATTAATGGCCAGCCGGACGGCGAACTATCCGTTGCTCGTTGCTTACAAGATGGACCGTAGGTATGGACCTACGGTAACCAGAAATCACCCTGCAGCTTCCGCCGCCCGAGGCGTCTCCTGCGGTGGTAGCTGGGGCGTGAGAGACATCTTACTTTCACATTTATAATATAGATTTTGTAGAAATGGAATTCCATTCCTACGAATACCAAGTTTATTTCTTACATAAAGGCATTTGACAACAATATATTTCAATGCTATCACGGAAGCGTATACTATGACGAATGCAGCTATTTTTCCGGCGTTATCATGTATGCACGTCCAATTTTTATTGCTTTTTGTGCGGCAGTTACAAATCGATTTGGCTTTAAGCCAATGGCGTCATTTTAATAGTTCCTCTGTGTGGCCGACAGTAGTCACATATTTTAACATTATGTATACGGACATTTTAAGCTATGAATTTTTGAGGCACAAGTGCACAATGGAACCGCCTGCCAAATTGGGAAAAAACATTTTTTAGATGAGGAAAACAGAAATCACGTAACTACGAGGAAAAATTCTCAGAAGCCTTTTTATTTGTGTTATTGACGTGAATTTGCTTAATATAGAAAGCAATATTGTTATTTACATCATTTTTCCTTTTGACATTTGTGTGCGATAAAAATAGATTTAAAAAATTCGGAACAAGAAAAAAGTTGAACGTTAAGCAATAAGACGTCGTTTTGCAATTCAATAAACATAAAGTTGCGAAACATTCAGGTTAGAAAATATATTCCACTAACTGCTACCCGTGAATTCATCCCCGTAAAATTTGTACTTCCTACCTTTAAAGGGTGATTCCTAAACAAAATTACCATTTCAGAATTTTACAATTTTTCATCAATTTTTAAGGGTTTTACCATTTTTTTTTTCTTTTAAAATACCTTAGATACTGTTAACGTGAACAAAACAAAAAAATATACGACTCGGTCAAGCTGTTTCTGAGTTTCATCATGACTAACGAATAGCAATTGATTTTAGCTACTAGCTGACCTGGCAATCGTTATTTTGCCATATCAATTATTTATTTCTTGAGAGAGCCGCCCTTACCACTTAGGGATATAAAAAATAGCCTACGACCTATTCTGAGGGATTAGATAGGACCTAACAAATTAAACAATTTTTTTTTTTAAATCGGTCAAACCTTTTCGGAGGAGTTTGATAACAAACACAATGACACGAGATTTGTATATTAGCATATAGCATATTCAGCCTTTTTAATGTTCCCACTGCTGGGACTCAGGCCTACTCTCTCTAGAAGAGGGAATGGGCCGTAATCCACCACGCGGGCCCAGTGCGGGTTGGTGGATGTCACATGTCTTCGAATTTTTGGTTCTAGGACATGCCGGTTTCCTCACGATGTTTTCCTTCACCGTTTTGAGAGCAGTGGTGATGAAATAAACTACACAAAGTAATGCGCCTGGCTGGGTTTGAACCCGCGACCTACAATTCGTAAGTCGGGGCCGTTACCACTCGGCCACCACTGCTCCACATTTTGTATATATTAGAAGATAAATATAATTATAATATTATATGTGTATTTATTTATTTAGAATAATATTTATTAATATTATTCTAAATAAATAAATACACACAATTAATATTATATTAATTTATAATAATAGATAGGTTATTTATTAATATTTAACAGCTGTCCCTTCTCTTAGCCGAGTTCAATTCTCTGTAGTATTGCTTGATATTCCCCTCCTTCAACGAGGAATTTGTACGAAAAGAAACAATAACTGGGAGAAAAGGGAGCTCCTTAGCAATCGTATCTATTCATTGGCGAAATCATTTAATACAATTTCCTGTGGTAGGTATTCCTTACAAAGGTTTACCATATTGGAAAGGTTACCTCGAGAGGAAATAACTTACGGTATTATGAGATCTTATCTACGAGTCAGAAAGTTTTCAGCTCGATAGTTATTCAAGGATCATTTTATTTTGACTGGCTTGTTTTACGTCTGTTATTTTTTATGTGAAAAAAAGACGAGGAAATACAATTTAATCAAGTTCTTCATCAATAGATTATAGCCAATTCATTTTTGAGTCGCTTTAGGTAGAAAAGTCTTAGTGTTTAGTGTGTGTGTGTGTGTGTGTGTGTGTGTGTGTGTGTGTGTGTGTGTGTGTGTGTGTGTGTGTGGTATGTGTGTTTGTGAGTGTGTGTGTGTGTTAGTGTACTCTGTTTCATTGTTGATACGAAGAAGGTTACCGAGTTAGCTCGAAGAATCGACCAACTTAAGAAGCAATGTGCAAGACAGATTGCTCGCAAAATTGTGACTGCGTACCGGAAGACGCAGCCTTGAAAAGTCACCCACAAAGCAGAACTATGACCTGGTGAGGGTTGCGAGAACCCGATGGATGCAAGACGTACAGGACCGATCGTTATGTTGACACTTGAGGGAGCAGTGGATGTCTTTCAGCAGAAATGATTACTGTTCAACACCTTTATCACAGAATAAGAAATAGTACAATCTTTATATACCTAGCCTTATTCTAGCTATGTTGTGGTCGAATCAAATGATGCAATTACAAAACATTCAACGATTTCAGTAATAACATTTTAAATACAATAACTTAAAACGCAAGTCTACAGATTCCGATTCCTATATGTAATGTTAAGAAATTAGCATCCCAATAGATCCTTGTCGTTCCCCGTTGCACGGACCAAGGACTGGGCTGAGCCTAACCGAACAAAGGCTTAGGAACGTCGGGCGACGGACGTCCGAACAGCCTCCGTAGATCCTAAGTACAAAGACTGATAAACGGATAAGACTCGCACACAACTATGTGACCAAAGCCCCAAAAATAGACGACCTCTATGTATCAGAACTGTAAACAATGGTTTAGTATGAATTACGAGTACCTATATCTACTCCAGTTAGGTAAATAACAGTACTATTTTAGGTAAGATCATTTAAAGCATTGATTGTTGACCTTGTATCGGTTTCTATGTTAGGTAGGTACTAGCTTTTTTCAGCGACTTCGTTCGTGTAAATGTCGATGATTGCGGACGCAAAGTCTGATCCGAAGACAGATTATAAACGGTCTATGTCCTTCCTCTTGGGGATCAAGCTTATTTCGTACCAATTTTTATCACAATCCGTTCAGTAGTTTAACCATGAAAGCGTTACAGACAGACAGAGTTAATTTCACATTTATAATGTGCGTATGGATTTAGAATTAAATACGTATCAAACTCTTAAAGTAAATTTTGACAACAACGTCACGGAGGTGTGTGCGGTTGTTTGTAAAGAGTCACAGTGGCCCTGTTATGTAAAGGGCAACTGAAGAAACACGGTGAGTTTTAGTCAGTGAAATTCTGGCACCCTCTCTTGCCCTCAGAGGAAGAACTTATTTGATAATTAACAACTCAAAAAAATAAATAAAAGCCAACGTCATTCTGGAACACTAAAGTGACACTACTTAATAATGTTCTTAGCAATTATGGAGTTTTATTGTAAATTGCTATAATTGTCGTAATACAGAAGGTGAGATATTGAAGACAGGATAGCAAGCTAGTGAAATAGTGGATATCCAGGTTTCATATCCTGTATTAACACAGAAAATTGCGGATACAAGTTCTGTATATATACAAGACTAGAGTGACAGATAGCTTTGTTGCTGACTGGCACGTTAGATTTCTATGAAATTTGGCACATGGATAGACCGCGCATTATATCCTTAGTCTATTTTCATTTTCGATAAAGTCATAAAACATCCTAAACAAGTTAAAAATTATAAATGGTAACAAACCAGTGAAAGTACAAAACGATATTCAAACATAAAATTTAATACTTTAATAAAAAAACTTTGGAAACAGAAGCCGCAAAATATCGCAGATTATCGAGAGCTCGTTTTCAAAGTTCATAATCCCATTTGTTCATCTATTTTTCTTGTTTTTACTGCCCCCCACATTAAAGGTCGATGTCGACGGTCCTAGATATCATACGCTGATAACTTGATTAACTGCTTCAAAATCTGTCATTGTATTGTGTTGTATGAGTGTATACTATTATCTACTTTTATAAGCTTTTATTTAACTTACAACTTTTGTATATTTTTAGGGCAAATCTTACAAATCGATTTTAAAACAGTTCATCATCATCATTTTAGCCGAAAGACGACCACATAGGCCTCCCCCAAGTGTCGCCACAACGACCCATCCTGTGCGTCTCGATTCCATTGGATTCCCGCGACGCTCACCAGGTCATCGATCCACCTTGTGGGAGACCTTCTAACACTGCGTCTTCCCGTAGGTGGTCGCCACTATAAAAACTTTCCACCCCATCAACCGTCTGTTCTATGAGCCCTGCCTACTTCCACTTAATTTTGGCGATTCTTCTGGCTATACCGGTAACCTTGCATCTCCTACGGATATCTTCATTCCTGATGCAAAACAGATACCCCTAACCATCATCATCATTTTCCTGCCCTTGTCCCGTTTTATTTGGGGTCAGCGCAACACGTTTTTTTCTTCCATTCTGTCCTGTCACTCGTCACGCTACCACTAACTCCCTTTTCTTTCATATCACTTTTCACACAATCCATCCATCTTTTCTTTGTTCTCCCTCTCCCTCTCTTTCCATCCACATGTAAACTCAGAACTCTCCAAGCCAAGACAACAGATACCCCTAACCAATTGAGCTTATAATAATATTTGGTAAACTTATGTAACTTGAATGGCAATGCATTAATATGGTACCATGGAGCTGGTCGGATGACAGGAGTTGGATAGTGGCTACAGGAACTACTGAGTGCAACAAGATAACCTCATCATTTGCGTTCATTGGAATTGTCTTAATTAGTAAGATAGCATAGCATAACATAACATAATCAACCTTTTAATGTTCCCACTGCGGGACTCAGGCCTCCCTGTCTAGGAGAGGGAATGCCGAATGGGCCGTAATCTACCACGCGGGCCCGATGCGGATTGGTGAATGTCACATGTTTTTGAATTTTTGGTTCTAGGACATGCCGGCTTCCTCACGATGTTTTCCTTCACCGTTTTGAGAGCAGTGGTGATGAAATAAATTATACAAAGTAATGCGTCTGGCTGGGTTTGAATCCACGACCTACAACTCGTAAGTCGGGGCCGTTACCACTCGGTCACCAACAACCAATTAGTAAGATACCGCGAGATAAAAGCTTGTTACGAAAAAACGTTGTTCATTATAAATTTATTATCGTTACTATTAATTTATATGTTAATCTGATAATAAATCATATCATTTTATTTAGATATCTGTCAAAGTTAAGAGTTACTTAGTGGCATATTTCTAAATAGTTTTATGGAAATCCTTCAAGTTTCCTCTAAAGTCTGAAAGAACAGATTTTAATTAAGTTAATTTAAACCACTTATATCAACGACATCATCAGACGTGCTCTTGTCTCCGTCGGCGTTCCAGCCGTATTGGAACCCCATGGCCTGGCACGCGACGATGGCAAGAGACCGGACGGCATGTCGTTATTCCCATGGAAGATGAAGATAGATAAAGCTAAGGCCTACCCGGCCTTAGCTTTATGGGACGCTACTTGTGTCGATACTCTTGCGCCTTCCCATCTTCCTAACTCGTCGTGTTGTGCTGGTGCTGCCACTGCGGCTGCGGAGAACCTCAAGCGGTGAAAATATAATAACCTTCTTGGAAGTTATATTTTCGAACCGTTTGGGGTTGAAACTCTTGGTTCGTGGGGTCCGAGTGCTCACAAGTTGTATAAAGATCTGTCAAAACGTCTAGTTGACACTTCGCGTGACCCAAGGGCTGGCTTTTACCTCGGACAGAGGATAAGCATTGCCATACAGCGTGGCAATGCCGCCAGTCTTTTGGGCACATTACCAGTCGACAGCGATGTGAAAGAGTTTTTTGACGCCATACTTTAGTTTTAGTTAGTTGTAATAAGATTAGGGTTTTTATTATTATTTATTTTATTTTATTGTAATTATAGTTAGTATTTTTAAATGTAAATAAACCTAATTGTTTCAAAAAAACCACTTATTTATCTTAGCGGTTGAAACAGCATTTTGTCATAATAGGTTTATTTTAAAGTACTAAGCAAATTGAATGAAAAACTCTGGAAGTAGGTCTGAAGTTGCCTGAGGAGCGGGTTGAAAGTATTACTTTTCAACCCTAGGGAGAATCGCTTTCAACTGACAGCTGTAAAATTATTTAAAAAAAACTAGTTCTATCTTCACATTTCTATTAAACCATGGTCCAACTTTGTATACAGCCAGTCAATTACAGCGCGATGTAAAATTGAAATAACTTAAAGTTAAGTATTAGTTAAAGAATATATATTTTTTAAATGACTTATTTTATTCAACAATTTTTTTTAAACACTTTATTTTTTTTAAATTATTTAGGAAGAATATTTACTATTTTTTAATATTGAAATTAAGGGTAGAATAAGAACTCTTAGGGCATCAAAAAATTCGTCCACATCGATGTCAATGGGAAAAGTGCCCAGAACGCTGGCAGCATTGCCACGCTGGATGGCAATGCTGATTAAACATTTCTATATTTTATTTCATTGGAAACAGTTACAAAATATAGTAAAATAGGTGCAGTGTTTTTTTTTTAGGTGGGAAAGACAAATCGCGCTCTTGGGCGGAGCGGGAGATAGTGTCAGACTTTTACTGACTAAAAACCAACTCCTGTTCCTTCGTTGCCTTTGTCCCAGGGCCCCGAGTTTCGCTTTCACACTACGCGTGGCCCCAGTAGGCTTCGACCCAGCTGGGCCCCTACGATTTGCTGACAACTCCCTGAGGCGCGCGTGGAATAATACGCGCCGAGAACTTCACTTTTCAACACCAAATAAATAATACATTGACAATTTATCACTACAGCAAAACTAATTAAAATTATATAAAATTCGATATTAAAGTTCATAATAGTCAATAGAAAGTGAACCACTTGTATACATTGACTTGAACTTATTTTATAATGAGCGACCAATAGCGCGACGCTTCGCAGATACGTAACGTGCAAATTATTCACGTACCTACAAGTCCACGTACTAACTTATTGAGTAGCGTAATTAGAGACACAATAGAAAGACAATGACCGAGCGAACGCCGGCGTTCGCGCGGGGTTTAATGAATAGAGGTTTACGTTTCTTTATCTTGTGCGATTATTTTTTACCCACAATGGTGTATGAATGTTATTTCAATTTCTGTATTAAACAGTTACAACGCAATTAAATTGTCATTATTAGTTAGCATTAGTGATTAAGCAGTGTTGTTAAGCGAATGTGAGTACCAATACAAACCAATTATTAATACAAAAAGAAAACAAAACTGTAAAAAAGACTGTTTTAATAGAACAATAAAAAAAACAGATCGATATCGATCTAGAGTTTAACAAGAACTCAGCTTTCTTCCTCCGTAGGCGTGGGCTTGTACGCGGTGTGCAATGGGTAGCTCGCCGTCCGGCCGTTCGGTAACCGTCCGGACCGAGCCCGAGTCGTCGACGCCGCGTAATGTTCCACGCGCGCCAAAAAACTGTAGGGGTCCAGCAGGGTCGAAGCCTATTAGGGTCATGGCTTGTGCGAAAAAGTACCCCAGGGTACTGGAAAGAAGGCAAAGAAGGAACATAGGAGTGGGTTTTAGTCAGTAAAAGTTTGACACCTCCTCTCACTCCGCCCTAGAGCGCGAGAAATCATTGGATGATTTCCCACCTTAAAAAAAAGTGAAAATTTAATTTTTTTATTAAAAAATCGGAGGTAAATGGTCGCTTCGTAACATAAGCTGACGCAACTACGGTTTGCACAACAGATTTGAGAAGTAAATAGGTACTTACTTTGAGTAAGAGCATTTTAAGAATTATGCGCTTTTGGTCACGCACATATGCTTGCTCAAATGCTCAGTATGTGACGTGCCACAAGTGCGTGACACACGCAAATACACGTAATGCATGAAATAAGCATTACAGAAATTATTATTATTATATCAAGTTCATTTGTTCGTCTGTCTGGTGTTGTCCAGTTGATTTCATTTCAACGTGGTAGCTATCGAAGTGACATCAGTAATTTCAGAATGTTATAAATTTTATTATTAATTTTAGAAAAACGGTTAATAAGTTTTATAATAATCGGAATGTACCTATGTCCTATATTTATTCGTAATCTAACTCAAAATATTTTTTTTTTGGAATCTATCCATTTACGTGAGAATAAAATTAATGCACACATCGATAAGTTTAAAAAAAAATGCTTCATACGATCTTTCACAACGTAATGGCTTAGAAAAGCATCATCATCTTCATGCCCTTGTCCCGTGTTATTTGGGGTCGGCGCATCACGTTTTTTTCTTCCATTCTGCCCTGTCACTCATCATACTATCACTAACTTCCTTTTCTTTGATATCACTCTACACACAATCCATCCATCTTTTCTTTAGTCTCCCTCTCCCTCTCCATCCATCCACATGTGAAATGGCTTAGAAAAGCATAAGATATAAATCCATAAATCTGCTGAGCATAAAACACAGATTAATAAGAAGGCTCTAGCTGACAGTACATTCTTATTTACCTTTTATTTCATGCTTTATGTAAGAGCCATGCTTATGTTTGTGGAATAACAAGCGTTTAAGTGCCCATAAAGAGGGATTTATTGGCCCGACAACATATGAAATATCCGGTGTTTCGCTTTGAAGACTATGTATTACAGTTTCTTATTAAAACGATACACATGTATGACTAAGTGAGCTTAGATGGTATTAGTAAAGGACTTCGATATTGTTCAACAGAATCACTGCGACCCTGGGAGACAAAAGGCACGAATCAGATGGAGGATCCTCCCAAACTCACAATGTCCAGTGAGGGCATGCGTCACGCGGAAGGTGAGGACGCTGTGACATCACTCCAGCCACTCCTCAAAGAGAGGACTTACTGCCATGATTATGGCGTGCTCAGTACTGGGTTGCGACAGTCGCTGTCGCCATATCGCCATGAAATCCCGCTGGGACTCTATCTGTGACTTGTTTCGGCAGCGGAAATTCGGCCCGGCGTTGAGTTTTAGTCAGTTCACTCCCGCTACAGCCAGAGCAGGAGAAGTTATTTGATGACTTCCTAACCCATAAAAAAATGTGGTCCCAATCAATATTGAGTATCAAATGGTGATTCATCATCATGTCAGCCAAAAGACCTCCACGGCTGGACATATTCCTGCCCCAAGTGTCGCCACAACGATCGGTCCTGTGAGTCTCGTATTTATCGGATTCGCGCAACCCTTCCTACGCTGCGTCTACTGGCACGCAGTTGCCACTCCGGAGTTCAGACAGTGTTTCAGAACAGATGGTCGATGGGGCTGAAAGGTTCTGACCTTTCAGCCCTATCGACCGTCTGTTCTACGAGCAACGTTCCGCGTGTTTAAATGTCGAAAAATTTTCTCACTCTGGGTGGAGCAAAGTGAGTCAGTGTCAGACTTTTACTGACTAAAACCTACCTGTGTTTTTTCAGTTGCCCTTTGCATTCCAGTGCCGCGGTAACTCTTTCAAATAATCCCGTAACCCAACATAATAATGTGCCTTTAGTCAACTTTCGTAGAAAGCTAAAACAGTATGTTTATAAATATAATCTAATCTAAATCTAGGTTATACGCAGCGAATTATTTTATACTTGGTTATAAAACTATATAAACTAGCCGAGTTTTATAACTCAAACAAGAACTTCTCGACTTTTCAGGTTTACATAAAACTATTTCTTTTAAAATAGTATCTTCTTTTTAGTTATATTTTTCTTTTGGTTTATGTAGCGTTCTAAAACCCAGAACTTCGAAAACTGAGCGAGTAGCTCTGTTCACGTAAAAAGTTCTTTATTTTTCAGCAAGGAAACTGTGATAAAAACTACTCAATATGCTAATCGTGAAGGTTTTATTTCTTTGTTTAATTCCAACGTAATCCTTTAAACCGATGTCAATTCGCGAACACATACAAATTAAAGTTAAACGTAATACGTAGGCTTAGTTAAACAAACTAAGCCTACGTATGCCACGTATGCTACGCGTTATGACATCTAGACTCTTGAATTTGCTTGAAAACAGACGAGTTACGTGGAATGCGTGTAACAACGTTGATCTATCAACCCTCAGCTTAAATCACAGAACGGGTTGCGCTGAAATCTGGCAAGCAGATAATTATTATGACCCTTTTTCAAAATTCACCCTTCAAGGGGATAAAACGGTGTTTCAAAGTTTCTATAGAGAAACCTACTTTCACGTGGGTGAAGTCGCTGGTAGAGACTAGTATATTGTAAGCTTGATATTCCTCGCTCATTCATTTTAACTTATTAAAGCCAGTATTAACAGTCGCCTCAAGGTTTTCATGCAAGCGAGACGTCATCATGCAAGAAATGCGCAAACATAGTCGGAATATTCATGTGTGTTAATATTCATGGCCACGGAGGCACCTGCTGCACTTCAGTTAAGGATCGCGGTGTCTACCGTGTACCGCGGGCGTGTGTACATTTGTGAGACATTCGTGCACAGGGACGATGTATGGGCAAAAGTTTGTCGGCACAGTAATCGAGTGCACGTATGAATTCCGGATTGCGTTTAGTTGTTCGGGGACCCGGCCAGACGGTACCGCATTACGTATTTAGGCTAACTCGCGACTTACTTAATTTAAAGTTGAGCTAGAGATTAGACGCTTTGTTGGACAGTTGTTTCGGAGTAGTCTAGGTTTAGGGAAAGTTTTTGTTTATAATTAAACTTCTGTGTAACTGACACCGTTTTCCCTAAGGAAAAATTTGTTATAGTCCAAAAATAGGTCTGTAACAATTCCGGTTTCAGACATGATCTGGATTATCGTTCTTAGTTAGAAAAGTATAGGCTTTTGTTTTCTTATTTGGTCCCTAATTTGGTGAAAATAATAAATAAGTAGGTATTATTCTGGCTCTCAGAAAAGCTAGCGATTTGTTGTAAGGCTCTACAGTACTTACCTAATTACTTAATGCTCCTAATTTAATAAGTCTGTAGGTAGGAAAATCATCCAATGATATTCCCCACTCTTGGGCGGAGTGTGAGGGTGTGTCAGACTTTTACTGACTATAAACCCACTACTGTTCCTTCGTTGCCTTTCATACCAGGGCCGAGTCTTCCTTTCAGAAGCAGACCCTTGGCCCCAATAGGCTTCGACCCCACTGGGACCCTACGGTTTGCTGACATCTCCTTGAGGCGCGCGTGGAACAGTACGCGCCGTCGACGACTTGGGCACGGTCCGGACGGTTACCGGACGGCGGGCTACCCATCGCTCGCCGTCCGCAAACGGCTGGGGCGTGAAGGCCGCTCACTCGCACGTGCACGTGCGGCCTCCTCCTTTGCTAGCATACTGCTTCGCAGAAGGAGGCGACCGCCTGACACTCCTCTTCGCTTCGGACCATGGCCTGTGCCAAGTGCCAAGGCCCGGCGCGAGAGATCATTGCCGCCAATCGCCCCCATGAGGGCACGGCGGTGAATATAAGTCTATTAAGTCTACCAGTCCAGTGAGTAGCACGTTGAGTAGCTACATATTAATATATTATTTGTGTAGCACTTTTCACATAAATATTGAAGACTAGCTTCTGCCATCGGCTTCGCCCACGATTTTCCATACAAACTTTGGACCCCGTTTCATTCCCTTACGAGGTGAATTTCAAATAATCATTTCTTATTCTTTATATTAATCATAAAAGGAATCTCTGTCTAAAATTACAGCGTTCTAGGTCCTAATGTTTGGGCTTTTTTAAATTTAAGTTTTATACGTACAGAATTAATTTTGTGTTAGCTAGTTAACAACAGAAAAGGTAAACCACACGAGAAACTTTACATTAATGTACTTGTCATGTTATATATTTAATTATTTTTTTAATTTAATTTACTTTTCCTTTTAATTTGTAATTCATATGTATTTTTATTTCCTTTTTCTATCGAAATCTCTTTGTACGCTGCACCGTTCGGGCGTCTTTATGTCAACACCGCCACCGGCCCACGCTGAAAAACAGCGCTGTTAGCTCATCGCATAATGCGTGAGGCCGCAGCTTTATGCTGAGCGTTCGGCCGTTTTGCGCGGATGTGACGCATATCTTCCCTATTCAATTGATAATGTTTGTTAGCTAGTTTTAAGATTGCGTCATTTCGCGCGAATAAACAGTTTAACTTTTTCTTCTTTAGAAACAAAAGTTCACAAATGTCACAGAAATCCTTGCGACTAGAACTCTATAATGCAGTTACAAGAATTTCCGTCGAGACGATCACCTTGTTCCCGATCGTTTGCATACTGCGCTGTACCTCGGAGTTCACTCACAAGCTCACAGTTAGTTCAGATTCTAAAGCTCTGATTTGACATTGATTGTGGATACAGCCATTGTGTTTGTCTGTGTTTTGTAACGTGTTTGTAGAACGTTTGTTGATTTCGTATTGAGGAATTCCTAAGCGGTTCACTTGAGTTTCTATTGGCATGAACAGGAGAGAAATGAAAGTGATACTTAATACTTTTAAACTAATTTCCTTTATCTATCAATAATAAACTTTCATTATAGAATAACCCAAGGTGATCATAAAGATATTTTTAAACGCTCTTTTTTATGTAGGCAAGTACTAAGGAGGGGTTTCTAGGAATTCAAGCTTTAAGGGGGTTAAAAAGGGGAATTTCATTTGTATGCAAAATCTCTTTCTTTCTTGAAAGTTAACACAAATAATAACCAAAGTAAACAACTAAGGTTGTAATTATTTGTTCTTAAAAACAACCTCCAATAAAACCATTTAAGGATTTTTAAAGATTGTACGGAAGATTCTTATTTCCTCACACTATTATAATAAAGCTGAAAGTGTAGGTATGTTTGTTAGGTCTTCACACGCTTGGAAGGTTAAACGGAAATTTAGCACACGGGTAGACCATATCCCAGAACAGCATACCTAGGATACTTTTTATTCCACAAGAATTTTCCCTTGGGACAATTTTCTATTTTCACACGAGTGAAGCCTAAAACTTGAAACTTTACCGCAACAAAAATAAATAATAGAGACTATAATTATTATTTTAAGAAGTGGTCAAGTTTTTAATGAAAACATGCTCACGAACGAAGTCACAGGCAAAGTGCTAGTAAAATAAATAAAGCTGTAAGAAGGAAATAGTGTCACTGTTAGTACCTACTTTACTACACATTGTCTCTATTTATCCCAGAAAATTGTACAGAGCGAGACCGCGAGAAAAGTTAATTTCATATAAAAGAATATCGTGGGCAATAACTTGGATTAGAATAAAAGGTTAATCGAGAAGGTAAATCCACAGGCGACTTTAGTTTATATGAAGTATATCTATAATGTCAATCTATTAGGAAAATATGTATCGTGTTTGTTTAATGGGTTGAAACGTTGTTTTTATAAATTTTGTCCATTAGCTTTTAATCACAAATAATTCCAAACATTCCGTTTAGAATTTTTCGTGATCAAAACTTGTGATAGTTTGTACAATCTCAGTGACTTACGTTACTCATAACTGTTGCAAAACAGAAACCAATAATAATAAAAAGCGTTTATTTTTCTCCAGCAATGCAATAATAACAAATTCGTAAAATACAGTCTGTACAGTCACGAGCAATAAGATATAAATAATGTCACATTTTCTATCTATCTGAACTTTTAGCATTCAAGAAATAAATCTACGACAATTTGTTCTTAGCTACTTAACCATCAAACAGGTCACTTAGAAAAAAATGTCGTAGACTAATTTCTTGAATGGCAGAGGTTTAAGATAAATATAAGATGTGACAATGTATATATGTTATTGCTCGTGACTGTACTTGTTTACAGTTGATAGTGTAGATGACAATGATTTTGTGGAAACTGCAGCCCGTAGTTACTAGGCCAACCTGTGTTACAGGTCTCCAGAAGTTTCATCTGTCAAAAATCTAAAGCATCGAAGAATTGAATTAACGAATTTCCATTCAATAATACATGGGCACATTGCTCGCAGAACGGATAGCCGATGGGGCTGAAAGGTCCTGAAGTGGCAACCATTAAACGAGACGCAGCGTTGGTAGGCCCAGCGACCTGGTGAGGGTCGCGAGAATCCGATGAATACGAGACGCACAATACCGCTCATTGTGGCGATACTTAGGGGAAGCCTATGTCCGGCAGAGGACGTTTTTGGATGAAATGATAATGATGATAACGTAGCTCTTTTAAGGCAATGATGGTAAAAAATAAACCTTATCCAAACCATACAAACTGGATACAAAATCCAAAACGGAATTTCAAAACAGAATTCCGTGTAATAAATAAATAAGTGTCAGTAGCAGCATGTACTTCGCATCGTCGGCGTCGGCTAACTAATAATTATAATTAAAGCGAACTCCTCTAATTTAGCGGTGACGTTCCGAGCTCTTGTTTGTTCTACGGAACCCAACAATCTCTTTCAAGCGTTTCTTGATTGCTAAAGAACTTAAAACTTTAATGTGCCTGTCTGGTCGTTAGTGCACTCATATATTATGCAGGTTCTGGGAAGTGTGTCTAGCTTTAATGCCTTTTCGGTTAGTGTGCTTGTAAATATAATTTTCATGTTGCTGGGGAAATTAAAGAAAAATATTATGCTGGGAAACGAACTTGTTTGCAGTTAATATAAATGGAGCGCAACATGCAGACGTCAGCGCCAAGTGCCAACATTAATATAGATTTTATATGGGGTAGAGCAAAAAGGAGTGACTGACTAAAACCCAAAGTGTTCGATCAGTTGCCTTTTTTTTTGAGGGTTACGGTAACTACTTCGAAAAATCCGCAGTCTTGGCAGGCATCGGCCCTAACTGGCCTCGTCAATTTTGCTGCCATAATTTTAAGGCGCTCGTGGAACACAACGCGCCGTCGACCAAGACGGCGAGGTCCCCTATGCTTGCCGTCCGCAATCCCGCGCCTATGGTGGCCGGAAATCATGCTGGGACTTCCGACACCCGGGGCATCTCCGGTGGGGTTCGGGGCGTGAGGCTTGTTTCTACCTCACGATAACATTAATATTCCTGCATTGCTTCTCATACGTATAAAGGTATCAACATGCTTACTCAAGACTTTGTTTCGTAGCCTTTAGATCGTGATCCTGTTCGCCACTTGGTCAGTTTTTAGGGGTCTGTAGCCAAAGAGGAAAAAAGAACCCTTGTAATTTTGCTAAATGCCCGTCTTATTCTCCGCTATTTTACTCTAAGACTTCAAGCGCTATATCGGGGTGAATCGTAAAGCAATAAATTTTTGCTAACAGGAGGCAAAAAATACCAACTCGCTGGTTTTTCCTTTCATTTGGAAACATGTTTTGTTTACGTTACGTTAATGTGATTCAACTGGGGTACGATCAGAGGCGAGATTTTTGGAAAACCAAGTGGGATCGCAATCAAGCACTGGTTTATATCAATTAAAACTGCGTGGGTGCTTAGTGCTTGGGTCATCCTCTTCATGATTTGTGCTTTATAACTGGCAAAGCTGACGACGGGACGGTTGGCACAATGGTCGAAAGATTGACAGATTGGTTACTGCGTTGCGTGTCACGGCTTCGAATCCCACACACACGGAACAAATATTTGTATGGCTTGGATATAGTTATTTCAGGTCTGAGTGTGTATGTGAGTTTACATGATTATAATAATTTCTAGAGTGGGACAATGTTTTATAAAAAAATATATTAAAAAATCGCTACCCAACTAACAAATAAATACCAGGTTTTAAATATTTAATGCCCCAGGACGCACAAAACAGAAAAGTTCTTATTAGATTAGATTAGATAACGTAGCAAAGAGATTTTCTTTTTCCTGGTAAATACAATTAAAAATTTTATGTACTCCAGGTTAAATGCCACATCATAAAAAAAACGAAGCTATCTAATGATGTCATGATAATTTTCCTGAATATTAAATACTAATATTACTTTATTTTATCGTCAGGACATCCTTAAAGAAGAAGGAGTAAACCACAGCTGCTCTTTTGAACGTCCAGCAAGCGTTTGATAGAATATTACAGAGACGTTTGGTGTACAAAATCAAAATATTCCTTCCTTACAAATTCTATGTCTCCAGGCTGTCAAGTTTGTCACCAGACATACTTGTCGGGAATACTTTAACAGATACGAAAGGGTTATTACACATCAAGTTTCCATGATATAGTTACCGGTGTCCCTTAGGGTTATACACTTGGCCCGTTACAGTCTACCATATTTACAGCTTATCATTACAATATCCCAAGGGAACCTGACTCTGTGGAATGCGCTCCCCTAAGAGGTCAGGATGGTTACAAGCCGATTAAGATTCAAGATTTTTTTTGGGGGTAGGTGCATAAAAAGTTAACACATACGCTCCTAATATTTTTATTTTTTCATTACTTTTAAAAATAATTAAAATTAAAATTTCTACATTTTAAGTATATTTATATCACCGTAGATCACATATTGTGTGGGCAGTAGTATTCCTATGCCCTAAGACAAGTTGCATTTACTTGCCGGCATAAACTGTCATTGGTGTTTGGCACAGTCATAGGAACACCGAGTCACAATCATGGCAACTTTGGCTGACATTGCGGAGACCCAGCGCATGGCTTTGATGTCACTAAGCCAGCGGATGGCAGATTTTGAAGCGCACCTGAAAGCGTCACCACCTGGAGCAGACTTGAGCGGCCTCCACAAAGATTTCACTGCTTTTAAGGAGCATGTTTGGAGTGTCCTCAGTGCCTTGCAGCTGCAGATTGCGGAGTTGTCTAAGAGTGTTGACATAATAGAGATGTGTCATAGGAAAAAAATCCTGTTACTTGGTGGTGTTCCTGAGACTCCGGGTGAGAAGGTTCCTGAAGCAGTGGCAACCATTCTACAGACTAAGCTTGGATTAACGGATATGTCACCCTCTTCGCTGACTGTATGCCACAGATTGGGACCCGCCTCAGAGGGACATGCTAGACCTATCCTGCTTCGGTGTGCGGACTACTCAGTCAGAGACGTGATATGGAAAACCAAGACCAAACTGAAGGGGTCTTCATACGTGGTCTCTGAGTTCCTCACTCGACAGCGGCAGTCTGCATTTTCAACGGCTCGCAGGCTCTTCGGCGTGACGAACGTGTGGACCATGGACGGCACCATCAATGTCAAACTTCCGGACGGTAAGCGACGCCGTGTCTTCAGTCTTGAGGAGGTCGTCGCGCTGGGAGCAGAGCATGGCAGACAGCTGGATCAGGAGACACCTCTGGTATCTAACACCAAATCTAATAGCGCGTCGGCGGCGCAGGCCTCGACTCGATCCAGACGGATTGTTAAGAAGAAGTGATAGGTTTAATTTGTGTTATATATTATTTTCTTATTGTTTTGTGCGTGTTTCCTATCTGTAAGGTAGCCATTTCTTGCATTTGTTCCGTGAAACCAGTTTTAAATAGGCACTTCACTGAATTTTTGTTCGATATACCGACTGTTTTACTATTTTATTTTTGTTGTGATTGTGAACTGTCAGTGTCACTTTTTTTTTTCTCGTTTTTAATGACCTGGTCACTTGGTCCTTTAATTCAAGTAAATTTTTGTTTTGTAAATTATTTTAGCCTTCGGAAACACGCACTAGTACTTTGATTTGTTTCTGGATACTGTGAACAGTCTGCCGGCAGGTTATGCATTTGATTAGTGAACTTTATTTCATATAATTTAATTTTAGTTTTTATCATATCTATCATATATTTTTTTTTTCTTCTATTTATTACTTTTTAATAATTATGTCTGACGACGACTCATTTTATTCCTGCCATAGTTCTTCTACGTCTTTTTCATCTTTAAACGATTCTTTTTCCGTCAATTCTTTCTTGAGTAGCGAGTTCCTGACATTTAATCATTGTTTTAATGTATGTCATGTAAACGCACAGAGTATACCTCAACATCACTCTGAGATGTTAGATTTATTTTGTGATGTTGCTTTGCATGCTGTCCTAGTTTCAGAAAGTTGGCTCAAGCCCGAACTTCCATCTACGTTTTACAGCCTGCCCGGCTTTGTCCTAATTCGCAATGATCGCACGGGAAAGAGAGCCGGGGGTGTTGCCATTTACTTACGCAGCGACATCCCTTACAGGACCCTTTTCTCTTCGCCGGCTGTTGCAAACGGCATCCCTGAGTACTTAATCCTTGAAATTGATGTCAAAGGGGTTAAAGCTATTCTTGGAGTAGTTTACTGCCCACCTGCCATAGATTATTTCTCCAGTCTTGATTCTCTCTTAGATTCTGTTTCCTCAGAGTACAAACATATCATAGTCATGGGTGATTTTAACACCGATCTTGTGAAGGATAACTCCAGATCGCGCAGGCTGAGAGCAATCCTGGAGTCGTCGAGTTTATCACTCCTCTCACTTAATCCGACTCATCACAATCTTGACTCAGACGATTCCTGGCTTGATCTCATGCTCGCGTCCTCTGTGTATCTGGTTGCCAACCATGGCCAGATTGCAGTCCCCGGATTGTCGAGGCACGATTTAGTTTATTTGTCTTATAAAATTAAGCCTCCAAAACAGCGGCCTGCCATTGTGTTCCTCCGGAATTTTGCGAGGTTAGACGGGGACAAGCTCAACAGTGATGCAAGTGCTGTTGATTGGGGCGATGTCGAAAAGGCAGCGACTGTGGATGAGAAAGTGGAGATTTTTAATAGGGCTTTACTGAAACTCATTGATGCGCATGCGCCGCTGAGGGCCGTCCGTGTTAAGCGTCCCCCGGCTCCATGGATTACCCCTGGAGTTCGAATGGCGATGAGACGGCGTGACAGGGCTTTTCGTAGCTATAGAAGAGATCGCAGTGAGGAGAACTGGAACCTCTACAAGTTGGCTAGAAACCGCTGTAACCAGATGGTTAGAGCTTCAAAACGCCGATACATTTGCGAAAATGTTCTCAACTCTTCACCGGCTGTTATTTGGAAGTTCCTCAAATCACTTGGTATAACAAAGT
This sequence comes from Mythimna impura, assembly GCA_905147345.3. Classification (NCBI taxonomy): domain Eukaryota; kingdom Metazoa; phylum Arthropoda; class Insecta; order Lepidoptera; family Noctuidae; genus Mythimna; species Mythimna impura. The sequence goes on along the minus strand of LR990356.1, from coordinate 16,495,045 downwards.
CCTCCTCTCATACTTTTCCCTCTAATATATATTTGAATGATTTGAATCAACACTTCTCATCGTCGGCTATGCTTGCAACTCCTGTCAAAAATACTACAATTCTTGATATAACTTCCACGCCAATTTTACCTCATGATTCTTTTTCTTTTTCCCCAGTGACCGGCCCGGAGATCCTCAAAACTTTCACTGCAATTAAGTCCAAGGCTGTCGGCTGTGATGGAGTCAGCAGAACTATGTTATCCCTGTTGATTAAAAGTTTGCTCCCCACTATCACACACATCATAAATTCCTCCCTCCAAACTGAGGTGTTTCCTAGTTGCTGGCGTAAGGCTTTCATTATCCCTCTTCCTAAAATTCCCACTCCCACTTTATCAAATCACTTTAGACCAATTTCCATTCTTCCTTTCCTATCTAAAATCCTGGAAGCTGTGGCTCTTAAACAGATTTCATCCTTTGTGTTTAGGAATAAACTGTTATCTCCTTTCCAATCTGATTTTCGACCTGGCCACAGTACAGCCACAGCCTTGCTTAAAGTCACAGAAGATGTCAGGAATGGCCTGGAGAACTCGAGGTTAACGGTTTTAGTTTTAATAGATTTCTCCAACGCTTTTAACACCGTTGATCACGACATCCTTCTGGCTATCTTGTCTCAAATTGGGGTTTCTTCGTCGGCAAGGGATTGGTTTTCATCATATCTTCGTGGACGTCAGCAAGCGGTACGTGCCGATCAGAAATTTTCTGACTGGTGTGACTTGCAAACCGGCGTTCCACAAGGCGGTATACTCTCTCCACTCTTATTTTCTTTATTTATTAACTCCATTACAGCTATTCTCAAATGCTCTTTCCATCTGTATGCTGACGACCTACAGCTCTACGCGCAAACTGACATTGACAACCTTGATGACTGCATCTCCCTACTAAATGCTGACCTCCTGGCTATTGCTGATTGGTCGAGCAGATTTGGGGTGACTGTCAATGTCAGCAAATGCCAGGCTATCCTCATTGGTAGTTCTTACTTTTTACGGAGTTTAGACACTAGCCGACTACTGCCGCTTATTTTTGGCAATACAGTCATCCCTCTCTCAGCTCACGTTAAAGACCTAGGTTTATTTATTGACGATAGGTTAAGCTGGAATAAGCAGATTGCTCAGGTTAGCCAGAGAGTCACCTTCACGCTGCGGTCTCTCTATAGATTCAAAAATTTCCTCCCGTCAAGCACTAAAACTACTTTAGTACAGTCGCTTGTGTTACCTATAATTGACTATGCTGATGTTTGTTACTCTGATCTTTCCCAAGAACTTCTAAACAAATTGGATCGACTTCTCAACAACTGCATTCGCTTCATATTTGGCCTTCGTAAATATGATCACATTTCTTCCTACCGTTCTCAGCTTAAATGGCTGCCTATCCGTCAAAGGAGATCCCTCAGATCCCTCTGCATGCTCTTCACCATAATGAACGATCCTTGTTCTCCTGATTATTTAAAACAATATTTTAAAGTGTTGGGCAGTTCTCATAATCTTAACCTTCGTGCATCCAAAAACATGCTCCTTCATATTCCTTCTCACCGTACTGGCTTTATGTCCAACTCATACGCTGTTTCCACCATAAAACTCTGGAATGTGCTTCCCCTTGACATTAAAAAAGCTGAAAGTAAATTTTCCTTCAAGCGTAAAATTCGGAACTACTACTTGAAGTCTTCTCAACCTTAGCTCGGTCTTCGTCGGAATTATTATTAAGTTCTCTTAATGATTTGATATTTTTCTTAGTATTTATTAGTGTATAATTTTAGCATATATATGTATTTTATTATTATAAATAACTTATTTTTTTATTTTATTTTCTGTTTAAAGTATCTGTTATTTGTTTATTGTGCAAACCTACCACAGTGTTGTCTTTTTTAACCCAAAGGTTGACTGGTAGAGAATGCCTTGTTGCATTAAGTCCGCCTATGTACCACTACTGTACATGAAGTTTAAATAAATAAATAAATAAATAAGATTGGGTTCGCGAGCATATTCGTAAGAAGCTGGCAGTAGTATCATCACAACGTTAATATTTCTCTGTTTGTCGATTTGGACCATGATTTGTTTTTTTTTTTTGAGTATAAATATTTAGTTCATTAAATTATGTATATATTATATTTACCTATATTGTGTTGTATCTGTGATTTATTTGTATATCTTTTCTTTTGTCGCGCTTACCACTATTCTTCTCTGCATCACCCAAAGGTTGACTGGTAGAAAATGCCTAAGGTATTAAGTCCACCTCTGTACATTTATGTGCATGAAGTATATAATAAATAAATTAATTAATTAAAAGTCCTGTGTCCTAACTCCAGGCCGTAGCTTCGCCCGAATTAACGCAGAAAATTATCCCAAAGAAACATAACACCGGGATAAAAAGTAGCTGATATGCTTTTCCAGAACATGATCTACGCGTATGCTAAATTTCATCGTTAGGATTAGCATTAATTAATAAACAGAGGTCGAAATTAGGTAGAGTTAAACATGTACTTACACCGATTTCATTCAGCGAAAGAATAAAGTTGATATGGCTCAAATCCGGAGATAAATTTTAAAGAGCAGAATTTTTAATGACGAGGAGGAGGAAGTGTATAAATTTGTTAACCTTTTTAAGAGATATTTTTTAATGAAAAATACAAATAAAAATTGTATGCTAATTATATTGTTTTATATGTCTTATCTATCTCTGAAGTTTTTATTATTATTTATTTGTAATATTGTTGGCCATGCAGGATTTTTCATTAGGAATCCCGGGAAGATCCATATTATTTAATTTATTTTTATTTAATTATATTATAATGTGCACACACATATACATTGAAAAAGATACATTATTACAAAAATTTGTACAAAGGTACTGTTTATTTAAAAAATAATTTTCTTCTAGCAGACTTGCGAAAAGAAAGATCAGAAGAAATGTAGACAATAGCATGTAGAAATAAGAAGAGTTTATGAAATCTTAAATTAAATTAACCTTTCGAATACCGTAATTAGAGGCACAATAGAAAGACAATGAGAGAGCGAACGCCGACGGCGTTCGCTTGGGGTTTCAATCAAAATCAAAATTATTTTTATTTATAGGCCTACATGGACACTTATATAAAATGTCAGAAGCTAGTGCACGGTTCCAAATTGGTCGTTTCCTATGAAGAAGAATTTAACAGGTTTAATGAATTAAAAACATAAAAAATAACACATATAATTTAAATATTAATAAATACTTATATTACCTATTTAATATAATATATACCCTATACAAAAAATACATAAAATATATAACATAATTATTATCAACATTTCAATGCAAGTACATGAATAACTCTACCTAATTCCGACCCCTGTTAATAAATAATACATGAAATAAAGCATAAATAAATATTTCCATGATGGTAGGTTCAAGTATGAAAATAATTTTCCTAGTAGCTATTCTGCGTCCAAGGCTATTGACTTTAATAACTAATTACGTAGCTTATTACAGTACTAAATATTTATCACGATTATAATGCCGACGTAAAAGGGGCGGAATAAGCTTCGTTATGAGAAAATATAAAACATAGTTAAAATATAACTAAATTATCTTAGATGTTTGGAAATGGCATTCATTTGCAGTGATTATGCTTTATATTACATACGGAAAAATTGATTTTAAAGATAATTAAATTATAGACCTGACTGACAGACGATGGTCTTCCCGACCGTTAGCTTTTCTTTTGAATCAAGCAACCTGATTGCAGCACCACTCACCGGGTTCAGTTGTTAATCAAAACAATCCAGCTAATCGAATTTAGGTGTTTAAAACACCCTGCGGAATGTTTCGAGAGAGTTACTGTGGCCCAGGAACGCAAAAAGGCAACTGAAGGTTTACAGGCGGGTTTTAGTTGGTAAGTTTTTCTCACTCTACCCAGAGTTTGATTATTACCCTTCTAAAAAATACCCACCAGACTATTAACCAACAAACAAATTTTTATTACGAACTTAAATAAATTGAGTGTATCCCTATTTATATGGTAATTAATGTAATTATAGGATACAATACGGAAAATCTTTGCTAATTGACAGTTTTAACATTTCACTTCAATGTTTACAAATACTTCAGCCAAATAATAAACTTCGTAGGTAGTTACCCTTCTGAAACCTGAAAGCTGTCTGTAATTACACCACTTAAACAAAGAACTAAAGTCTTCGTCCTAGGATCAAAGGCTTCCTACGACTCCGTCATTTATTTTTAGCTGTGTTGTCATGAACAAATGGCATACCGTAATATGAGGCTATTTAAAACTAGGAACAGCTGATAAAGAAAGGATCATGGCAAAGTCCCGAACAAAATTTTGCTGGCATATTTTTTTAGCGGATTGTGATGAAAAATATACAAAGGTATATAGATTAAAGAACAACGGCGAGAAAATTGTTAATAAAATTATTAAGTGTCTACATAAATCACCATGATATATACTTGCGAAATAATTTACTAAGTATTATCACATCACGCTAACAGCCAGTTTAAGTAGTGCAAAAAAATTCGTCATAATTCGAAACTGAATTGACTAGATTTTTTATGATAGTAAATAATCATGGCTTAGTTTTTTTTTTTGCTGGCTTGACTTCACGACTTTTTGCTAAACTGAACTCTTAATGTTGCCATTAATGTAAATCTTGGTCAAGTAACATAATTTACTTTGCTTATTTATTTCATTTATTGCATTAACTTAATTAGAAAATACATTTCCGCATTAGATAATACAAACAAAAATAACAATTTGTGCTTAGAAGATAGTGGTTATAATGACATATGACATTGTAGTGCAATTCAAGTATAGCAACATTACCAGAAAAAAAGCATGGCATTAATAGATACATTTCAAAATTACTTAAAAAAAAGTAACACGACATTGTAACATTTCAACTGTCATCCGGCCTAGTGACATAATAATATATACTGTAGTGATGGGTCGCTGTTGAATTTTTTGGAGAAGAGAAACGTAACTCTTTTCTCCGTTTTTGTAGGTATTTTTAAAAAGATTAAATATTAAATTCTACTTCGACGACACGAGATTTATGAATATACTTAATAATAATAAAGAAAGTAATTATAATCTAAATTAAATAATCTAAATATCGTAACGGAAATATAACACTCTGTTTATCTTGTCGTACATCGTTGGTTGGAAGACGAACTGTCTGATGTTGCACTTATATTTTATATATGAAAATAGTTTAAAAACACAGGACCGTTCGTTGTGGCGACATTTAGGGGAGGCCTATGTCCAGCAGTGGACGTCTATCGGCTGAAATGATGAAGATGATGATGATGAAAATAGTTATGGGCAAGCGCCTGGAACGATGACGAACTGTTTTATGTTCTGCGACGGTATAACTGCTTTTTCTACCTGGTTTCAAAGTCTTCGTTGCACAAAGCCGTCTTCGAATAACTTAATGTGTTTTTTTTTATTTTACTTCTTAGAAAAATAGTTGAGAACCCATTGATTTAACTATCACTTTTGTTGTGTCATCGTTCTTATCGATTCAAAAATATTTCTCAGAATCTGGTTTGTTTACATCTTTTTTGATCAGCTGTTGTTGGAGTATAACAAAAACAAATCTATCCTACTTCAACACTATGGTCTTTCTCTTTCTAACCAATAAATATTATATTTAATTGGTCTGAGCACCTCGTCAGCACTTGACTGAAATCCCTAGTATGGTTACAGTTACTGTATTCCTTTAGCCTTGCTTAGAAGCACACGTCTCACGTAATATTACTGAAACACACCTTCCAATATAAAGTAAAGGATTAATAAATAGTTGTTATTCAAATCCTTAAAACCGTGTTTGCTTTGGTGTCCACCTATTAACCCCAACAGGTTATGGGCCCAGAGCGCTAAGCCAAAGTGCGAATAAACGAACATTAAATAATAAAAACATTTTGTGTATCAAATGGAGTAAAAGGGACAATAAAAAATTTGATGTTGATAAGTACAGTGAGTGGAAATTTTGAAGTCAACAAAATTATTAAGTGAATTACCTACTGAACGTTGTCGACGTTGAAGTTCCGGTAGAAACAAGAACCGAGTGAGTGAAGAAAAATGCGTGGCGACGCAGCTGTCTTTTAGTAAAAAGTTGCTAAATTTGAAACTGGTTAGAAACACCATACTAACCAAATACTTTCAAGAATTTGATGACATCGTCACTGAACCTATGGCTGTAGGTGCAAAATTAGAATCCGATAAAGTGATCCGCCCTTTTCATGACTCTACCAAACGAGTACGGAGCAGCATTGTCACCGATATCGAGATACTGACTGAAGATAACATAACGTTAACTTTGGCAAACGAGATTGTACTCGTAAGATCACGAAATCTTCTCTAATCTTAAACTTACAAGGGATGTATGTGATCTTAACCTAAAAGTACTTCAGGCTGAAACTTACGAGACAACAAGTCACACCTTCAAACAATTCAAGAGATCACCGACCAAAACAAAAGTCAATAAAGAACAATTTGGAACCCAAGAAACGTTAGCTCTGGCAAAAAAGGGAGATTCGAAGAATTGTCTACAAAAGCGCTATTGAAAACAGTGGAGCCAGCCAACAATAAAATGGTATAGTTGGTTACTTCAAAAACCAAACTTCTCAAATACTTTTGAATTTGCTTTTATGGCGGGCCGTGATATGATGGCAAAACGAATTTACTTTTGTTTGGGATTCTGGAGCAGATCATTTGAAAATCAAGACAAATTGACAGTAAACTTCACTGAGCGTGTGAACCCAAGAAGTGATTCGGTTGCTGTACTGGCGCGTTTATACTAGCGGCGAAGAATTATCAAGTGACCAGTAATTCGGGCGTACCAGGTATAGGTACTACAGAATGTGTATTTGTGATGAAGATGATAGGCCGGTAATAAAGGGTAAGTCTTTGAATACTATTCAATGGCAACTGGTTAGTGCTTGAAAATGCTTTAAATAGCGAATGTTCACTAGATAAAGTCACAAATAGTATTTACGAATTATTGTGGAATAAAATAATTGCAAATCAGAAAAGTGGATATAAAATGAATGAAACTATATTTTTGAAAATTAAAGAATTGATAATATTGTACTTAATAGTACATTGTGTGAAGCTTAATTTGTTTAATGTGACAAATAAATTTGTCTGTCATTTGTTAAATTGGAAACAAAAGGTTTGAAACGAGAAGTCGTTTAGTCTCAAGTGCACACAGATGTTTGCGATCCTAAGTTTTTTTTTTTGTTCGTCTATTGAAGAGCAAAAACTATGTTGTGATTTTAAGAATAAATCAGATATTTCTATATAATATATATAATAAATCGGTTAAGTTTCGGGACTAAGTATGTTGCAAAATGTGAAGTTCATTTTGGTCTGAGAATTGTTAATTCTATGTTGTGATAATGAAAGGGAAATTATATCCAGTTAATCGAAAAAGTTCTGAGCTTGAGAAGGTATTGGTCATCCCTAAACAGTGCCGCATACTCTGGCTGTAAATGGTATTGCCGAATGTATGATGAACAATGATAGAACGGGTCTACATAAAACAAAAAGTTCTGGAATCAGATTGTTCTGAGGAGCACTGAGGTTAAATTATACACCTGATGATGAGTTATGGCATAATAGCCAAAAACCGTACATTTTAAAGTTTTTGATTCTACTGTTTACTAAGTTAGTAAAAGTCTAAAAACGAAATTTGACAAAGAGGTTGTCAAAGGGAATTTCGTTGATGATGAATCAAATTTAATGGTTATAAGGTGTGGGATGTGGTAGACTAAAATGTTTGTGGGATTCAGAGATGTGCAATGGATGAGATTAAGTTCTTATCAAATAGGCCAATGAAACTTGAGCCTGAATGTGTTATGAACTATAAATAGCATAACTTGGTAACTCTGACTTGGTACACCCGTTTGAAAGGAGTGTGGATCTGATAAGAATCAATCAGTTTTTAAGCAAACAAACATAAAACAATACCTAGCATAATTGCAAATAAATCTGTTTGGGAAACAGAGGAGAGCCCGAGATGGTCATATCACAATGGAAATAAGTTAACTTTATTTTAAGATCGAGAAACATTACATAGAGACAACATGGTAGGATGCAAAACGTTTTTTCTGTTTCGTATAATGAATACGGTGGCGACAGTATTTTTGATAATATTTTATTACTTATTGTGTGCTGGATAATAATAAACAAAAAAAAATAATTAAATGCTGATATGATAAGCATTTAAATGAAGAATGTTTTCAGTAATTGATTCAACTAGGAAACTATCGAAAATGATACCTGAAAAACTGTTACTAAAAACAGATCAAAGAAATATTAGTTCGATTAAATTAAATCGATTGTAAATGAGTACAGTTGAAAATTAGTTGTAAAGCGTGTTTATTGGCTCGTGGTTGTAGTCAGATATATGTTAAAGAAACTTTTGTATCAGTTGAAAGAATCGCAAGTTTTAGTTAAGCCTTTATGAATCAATGTAATTTCTTGGTTAAGCATGTGGATATAAAAGCATAATTTTTATAAGAAACCTGGATGAAGAAATTTTAATGTATGAATATTGCTGAGGGTATTCTGGCTGACAATTAATGGTTTATACATTAACGAAGTCATTATAATTATGGATGTATGTAGTCTGTATACTGTTGGTTCCTAATGTTTCGGTGAGCTTAGACAAAAAGGTATTTCTAATACTCATCAGCAGACCAGTGTATTTAAGTTTTAATTCAGGTCATGAATGAAGTCTGGTAGTTGCCCAGTTACTGGATTGTGGAGGTCTGATAGGCAGTCGCTCCTACCAGTATTTAGCCGCATCTGGTCAGACTAGAAGCCCAAGACAGTTGGGAGATGATGATGCATGAAGTCTGGTGCCTGGTTAATGGCAATAGGTTTGCTCACTATTATAAAGTTCGTTATATATTATATTGGTGTACAATAAAGTATATATAAATAAATAAATAAGGAACTTAAACATAACCGATGAAATGTGGGTGTACTATAGGTGCACCTCTGCCTGACCTGACTGGGTAAAAAGGCGTGATGTTTATGTTATGTAATAAAAAAAACGTAGTTTTACTTAATGTCTATGTTATTGCATTTTAACAACTATGTTATAATGTGTAATGTAGTAGTTGAGTAAAACATACCCTATCAACATTTTTTTAATCATTGACTAATAATATATATAAAATGTTTTCTGTGAATCAAAAAAAAATAAACAGGTCAGAAAACATAATTACTTTAGATCAGGAAATGTGGATAAACAACAGTTCTTGAAAAGTAACTTGAGGGATGCTTGAGGGGCAATAAATCAGCCAATACACTCTTTGAAAGTCAAATATAGGTATAGATTACAAAACATCACACAGAGTTCGTGTGAAATTAAAAGACCCCCTTGTAGAAATCTTATGAGGGGCTTGAATCATGCTGAGCTTAATCTTAGTTTTCTGTTTACATCATGATTCGATATGCAAACAAAAACCATTTGTAATGGTTCCACTTAGGTACGTCTTGTGTCTTGATTTATTTAAAAGGAACTATAAATCTCAATTTAATTTTTAAACAAAAATTTTATAAGTGGGTGTTTGTTAATTGTGACTGGAGTGGTAATGAATAAATATAAAATGTACTGTGGGTTACTTGTATAAATTATTTAAGCAATATACAATTTGCTGGCAAACAAAGTGGCAGCAAAGTGGCAAGATAGTACAGTAGTAATGCAGAGTACGGTTTAATGTAAAGCAGTGAAAGATACTATGATTAAAGTCGTTGGTGACAAGTATTGTATATTAAGTATTATTTATAGTTATAGCGATTACTATAGCAGATGCTGTTTTTATTTATGATGATAATAATAATAATAGATGCATTGCGAATAATCCTACCAGTCACAAACAAACTCATAGATATTAAGTATCAGGTTGAGAAATATGTTACTAAAATATTTTATTTCTACAAGTTAACCAGATAGCTGGTATCCTGTGAAATTTTCAACGGTGCGTTATACCTAGATAAGAATGAAATTCGGGGTGACGTTGTAAATACATGAAAGGTGCATAGGGATATGTTATTATTATTATGTTAATAATAAGAGCTTGGTTATAATAAGTAGATGAATAAAATTAATAATTTCAATAATCAATTAAATGATTGATTGGTCTGATTAGGTTTTACTGGGTTTTCCCTAATCCTGCGCAACGAATGTTGGACTATGATGATATTGTATTCCCAGAAAGAAAAAGGAAGGTGTATGTTTTTATTATTGTATAAAGATGTTTGGTATAGTATTATATAATAGATATTATATCGTGATTAAAGAGCAAAGGATTTATTTTTGAGGGGGGCGTGTTGGAGTATAACAAAAACAAATCTATCCTACTTCAACACTATGGTCTTTCTCTTTCTAACCAATAAATATTATATTTAATTGGTCTGAGCACCTCGTCAGCACTTGACTGAAATCCCTAGTATGGTTACAGTTACTGTATTCCTTTAGCCTTGCTTAGAAGCACACGTCTCACGTAATATTACTGAAACACACCTTCCAATATAAAGTAAAGGATTAATAAATAGTTGTTATTCAAATCCTTAAAACCGTGTTTGCTTTGGTGTCCACCTATTAACCCCAACAGCTGTAACTATACACGTGCAAAGAGAGACCTATTATCGGTTATTTTGTTTGCAAATTGGTGTGTTTACTAGTGAATTCTAGACTGTAAATAGTAATATAAATATTTTAATGCCTACAATATTTTATATATATTTGTAACATAATTTTTAGAGTATTAAAAGAATCCATCGCAAAGTCTGGGGCAATAGTATGAAAGTAACTACATTTCATCATATAGTAATTTCAACCAATAAAAAGAATTATTTAGTTAACCGTTTCATATATTTGAAACCGTTAGTAGTGTGAGAAACTGTAGCTACTTCGCTCAAAGATAGTTTCATCTTTTATGTGGTCTTCAAACCAGTTGCAATCACCAAAGTTGCCTGTAACCGTTACGTTAAAACGGTTACGTTATACCCGTCAAAAATACGATAACAACCCATCACTACGGAATGACGGAAATTGTCTATTGGCAATGACATGATATCTTGTCGTTCGTTCAATAATACGTTTATTGATTTTTAAAATTTATAGATAGATAGATTTATTTATTTGCGTAGAATGTAGGTAATTAATACAATTTGGTGTTACAATATTTTGGAATCCTTGTATATTCTGCCTCATGGTATGCAAAATTTACTAACTTATAACTAGGTACTACAATAATTCTATTTCATTACTGACTACTACTACTAAACGCATTTTTGAACAAACGACAAGATTAGGCTGGATAACATTGTAATGCCATGCTTTTTTTCTAGTAATGTTCCTATACTCAAATTGTAGTACGATGTCATATGTGTCATTTTAACCACTATATTCTAAACACTAACAGTTATTTTTATTTTTATGTTAATTATCTAATGCGGAAATTAATATCCTGAGTATATTAATGCAATACATAAAGCAAAGCATATATGTCAATTGACCAAGATTTATATTAGTGGCAACATTACAAGTTTAGTTTAGCCAAAATTCTTGAAGTCAAGTCAGTAAAAAAAATCAAAGCCATGATTATTTTACTATCGTACAAAATCTAGTCAATTCAGTTTACAATTATGACGATTTTTTGCGAATCTTAGACTGGCCATTACCTTGATTTGATGAAACTTACTAAGTGTGTACATAATTATGTCACCATGATATATCATGGTGACATAATTATGCAGACACTTAATAATTTCATCAACAGTTTCCTCGCCGTTGTTCTTTATCACTTAACATTCTAATTTAAAAGTAGCTATTTGTCTGCCTTAAGTTTTGGTTCGATAACTGATGTTTTTAAGCTCAAATATTCTTTATCTGCGATAGATCAACCGGTTACTAAAAAGGAAGTTTATAGACGCGTCAAAAATTAAAGGCAAGTTAAGCAGTGCGATTGGTTTTAGAAAATGTATTCTTTCAAACATAGCAGCTAATGTACACTTGACAATTTGGCGATATAATTCCAGAATCTGGTCAATCCAAAAAAAGTTTGAAAGATTATTTACCAGTGTCAGACATACAATACCTTGTGCAGTAGATTGTAATATGATCAACCTAGGTTGGACGGTGAGTACCCTGTTGACGCAAACGCTAAACGCAACGCAACGCTAAACGCAACGTTAAACGCTGTATAAGGGCAATGTGCAATTTAATAGTAACAGATAGCTGCATACGTGTATTTAAGTCCCTAAAATTGCTAACATTCCCATCACTATCAAATAAGCATCTCTATTTAATAAAATGTCCGAAAATAGTAACAGGCCAATTAGGAGACAACCTAAAAATAGGCTGCTTGTTAACGGTTTTGGCGCCGCTTTACTAAAGAAAAGTGTTTTTCAACACACTTGCTCAGAAAGTGACTCTTATTGCACTGCACTTAGGTATATAAAGGCACTCGTTACCAAACTGTGACATTTTGATTACCATTACGCACTAGTGCTATAATGTAGTTAAAACCTTTTTTATCGCAAAACAAGTTTTGAATTCGAATAAAATTCCCTTACTTACTTATTTCATCCAATTTACAAGTTAAAATGGACAAATTTAACTTGTACAAACGATTTATTTAATAAAAAAACATTTAGTAAATAAATCGTACATTTAAATAAAATTTGTTTTTTTTTGTTTTTGTGGTCTATGGCCGCTATTTTAAGATGACCGCGGTTTTTGGCGTGATTTTTTTTATTCCAGTGAAGTTCAGGGGCTGTATTAATTAAATAAAATTAAATACTACAAAATCATTAGAAAATGATACTTACATCCGTATTCTATTGTCACTACGAAAGACATTATCGTAAAAACTTTTCACGCAAGAAAACATAAACGTAAGACTAGGCAGTATGATCAAAATACCTTAGCCTTCCTCTAGGGGTAAATAAAAAAATAATGCGCGCGCTTAAGAAAACAGATTTTTACCGCCATGTCACAGAAAATTTTACTAGTTTTACTGTTGTTTTCTTCACAAGTGTATTGAAAAACGTCGTATGACACACGTGAGTAATTAATGATTACCGTTCTTGGCTCTCTTAAAACCCTCGCCACGGCTCGGGTCTAAATACCGCCTCGACGGTAATCACTAACATTACACACTTATATCATAATGTACTATTATGTATGGGTCCGACCATATTTAACAAAACAAACGATACGATAAAAAAGGAGCCTCTTCCACTTTCTAAAAAGAAATTGACTGAATTACTAATGAATAAATGTTATTACTCAATTAGCGAATTTTTTACCGATAATAATTTAAATTAATCTGACATTTTCTTTTTTTTTGTATTGTTGACTCATCAATAATTTATTTCATTTTGACATAATAAACTTATATTGATTTGATAACTGTATTATATAAACTTGACTTTGAATCTTTGAATATTTGACTGTGTCAGTTTTTGGTTTGTGTTTTAGTCCTAAGCATATTATGGTAACATTATATAAACAGTATTTTGCATGCCTTAGTTAAGGTAGTTAGTATGGATCATCAAACTTGACAAAGACCTGTAACCTGTACCTAGAAGTCTCCCGTAGAACATGCATAGATCGCACTCGACGTAAATATACTTTTTTTTTAAGTGGGAAATCATCCAATGACTTTTCCCGATCTAGGGCGGAGCGAGAGGGCGTGTCAGACTTTAACTGACTAAAACCATACCTATGTTCCTTCTTTGCTTTGTTTTTCAAGACCACGGATTTTCCTTTCGAAAGTCAAGCGATGACCCCAGTGGTCTTCGAACCTGCTGGGCCTTGATGTTTGCTGACATCTCTTTGACAACTACGCGCCGTCGACGTCTCCAGCACGGTCCGGACCATACCCATTGCTTGTCGTGTGCAAGCTCAAGCATACAGAGTTGAAAGCAGATTCACGTCACTAGGGTCACTTATACCTTACCAGCTTTACTTTCTCACTTAAAAGAGCTCAATATCATTTTATTCAATTATAATGACGTCGGCAATCACCGATAAATTCAAGGAACGTAGAAAACAGTTCTTATTATAATAATTGGGTAATACTTTGGACTTCAAAGAATCTCAATCACAAAGGAGAAATGGTGATAATTGACGCATAATTTCAACAAATCGTCGGCATTGGAATAAGGTCAAAAAGCATTACAAGGAAAAACACTCAGCGTCCTAACTGTGTCAATTTTATATTTGGATCAATAATCCTGACGTATTTTGTGTCATTCGGATTAATTCTGAATAATTTATTGCTTTGTTCTTGTTTCATGGATCACAAAGCAATATTTTATTGTCTTGTTTCTGTTTTTTGTCTTGTTTCTTTTTTTTAAAAGGTTTATTTAATTATGGAGACTATCTGTATAGTAATTGAATGTTGTTTTTTTTGGTTTATAGGCTCTGTCTTGACCACTATTTCACCCAATTTTTAAATCGTACTTGTTTTCTGAAGCTTAGTTAAACAATGTTATGTACAAATTTCAAGTAAGTTTGGTTGCTAATCCCGTCCTTGTGTAGGTAAATTATGTATTACTAAACTCAAATTGATTCGGAGACAAAAGTAAATTCGAAATCTATTTCCTTTGCTGACTTAATTTTATTGTGAGCAAATTTTCTAATATTAGCTTCACCTCGCGAAAAAGGAAGTGGGATTAACCAGTTGTTAATTGAGGGCAAATAAAAATATTTGGTGGAAAAGTAGCAATAATAATTATACTTGCTTATCACAAGGGGGAAATTAAAGCACGCGCGAGGGAACGGCCCTCACGCCCCAGCCGCCGGGATCCCAAGCGCTTCCGTAGGCGTGGGCTTGCGGACGGTAAGCAATGGTTAGCTCGTCGTCCGGTCATCTGGTAACCGTCCGGACTGAGCCCGAGTCGTCAACGGCGCGTAGTGTTTCACGCGCGCCTCAAGGAGAGCTCAGGAAAACCGTAGGCACCCAGCAGGGTAGAAGCCTACTGGAGTTGAAAGGAAAACCCTGGAGAGCCCTGGAACGCAATGTAAAGCAGGAATATAGGAGTGGGTTTTAATCAGTAAATGTGTGACACGCTCTCCCACTCCGCCCAAGGTGAGAGAATGTCATTGGATGATTTCTTACCTAAAAAAGGGGGAAATTAAAAATAGCTAGATAAGAATGTAGTACATTTAGGTTATGTACCTTTATGTGAACATATTTAAGGTCACAGACAGACACGCTAGGAGGTTACAGACACGTGATAGTAATTTTAATACTTGCATTTGAATAAAAAAGTGTTGCATGTTTCAATACGATAAACACATCGCCTGACATTATAAAGTGGTCCAAATACTTGACACACTTCTGCATTTAACAAAAATATCATGTTGTTCCAGTATAGGTACGTGCACGAAACCTGAAATAAAAACTTACGAGAATTAAATTTTGATTGAATGAAATCAGATTTCGCTTTTAAATTAATTGGAAAAATAAAACATATGTAAGGAATGCTCCAAGAATGATTTAAAAAATAAATAAATTAAAGTAAAAAAGAACCAAGAAAGAACAATGTGCAGTTTTGTACGTACTGTATGCCCAGACCTGTATCAAACTGGACATAATTATGTAATTTGAAAGATTTATTCATTTGTTTATTTATTTTATTTTACAGACTATTAGACTGTAAAATAAAATAATAAAACTAAGGATATGAAGAGTGCAATATTACCAAATTGCTAATTACAATCATAGGTAAAAAAAACCGGGCAAGTGCGAGTCGGACTCGCTCACTGAGGGTTCCGTACAAATTTATCTATGAAAACAGTTCAATTCCCGAATTGATTTACGAAGATTTTTCCGAATCGCAAAAAGTTTTTTTTGTGACGTAACTACAAATTTACAGTTTTCAAATTTTTTCCTATTCCTCAGGATTCTAGGTCAACGAGAAGTATCCTATGAATTTTGATTCCCTTGAGCGTGTCGAAATACCCGTTTTTTGCGACATAAACGGCCGTATCTTTTTGTTTTCGTTAACTCAGAAGTTTGATTTTTTCACAGCGTTAAGGGGCCGCAGATTTGAGTATATGGTTTTAATTTCAACTCGATACCTCCACGCGTTCTCGAGATAAGAGGTCTTGACAGACAGACAGACAGACGGACAACAAAGGTTTCTGTTTTTTTCCTTTTGGGGTACGGAACCCTAAAAACGATAAAAAAAGTACACACAAGTCAATTAATTAGTAATGAGAGAAGTCAGCTATCATTAAAAAATTTCTGTGCCATTTGCTGTCTCACTCAAGGTCGTCACACCGACACCGTCGATATTAAGGTCCCTAAGTAGTCTATTAAAATCAACTACACTCAGATCATATCATATATAAGATTTTTAAAATAGCTTTATTTTTTAACACGGCACCAACAGTTACACGTGAACTATACAATGTGTACATTACGTTCAAAATTATTATTATGTTTTATGTACGCCTCTCTGAAATTAGCGTTCCAAACTATTGCGCATATTCGAAAAAAACACGCAATACGGATTGGTAAAAAGAATTACTGCGCAGCCAATTGTTCGATGTTCGGAGCGGTCTATCTATCTATCTATCTATTTATGTACGGTTTCCGCACTTAGTCCTGTGTGGACCATTGTACGTGGGCCATAGCGGCCACAACCTTAGGTGGGCTTATTCCAACCAGCCCACCTCTCTCCAAAAACAGATAAGGCCTCTTAGGTTTTTCAGGGCATCAATAAGGGAGTTCGGGGATCCTAAGGTTCGTGTGCGTATTTCAGTGACACCTGTGCAGTCCAGGAGCACATGTGCAATTGTCTCCTCCCCCTCCAAACATGCTCTGCACAGGGGACTGTCTGTGATGCCTATCGTGTGAAGGTGTTTATTCAGTGTGCAGTGTCCGGTGATGGTCCCCGTCACCAGGCGCAGGCCGCCTCTGTCCAGTCTTATGAGTTTTTTGGTGAGGGCTTTATTGAGATGTGGTAGGGCCTCCTTGGCCTGCCTGCATCCCGGTGTCGAGGACCACCAGCGTTCTGCTTGTATATGCGTGTGTTCACATAGCCAACTACGCAGCTGACCAAAGGGGACCGGCACAATTGGTTCGGGCCCGAAGGCCATCGCTCCAGATCCTTTCCTGGCCAGTTCGTCCGCCGCGTCGTTGCCCAGTGAGCCGCTATGTCTTTTAATCCACTGTAGTGTCACCGTATTGCGTTTCGGCACTGTGACACTTTCCAGTGCTGAGTGGCATTCTTGTATAATTTTCGAGGTGGTAGAGTTTTTGCCTAGGGATTGTATGACTGAAGCACTATCGGAGAGTATCCGAATGTGTGTGTCCGTTACATTCCTAGTTTCTATGGCGTGGGCCGCTAGGATTATACCAACACATTCCGCCTGGTAGACGGTGTTGAATTCTCCTAGCGTTCTGGATATTCTGATATTGAGGTCGTTGGAGAAGACTCCAACTCCCGTGCCAGCATCTGTCTTTGATCCATCCGTGTAGACTCTCAGTTCAGCTGGGCCTGAGTAGTCGTGCTCTTCTTCTGTTAGTTGAATATTGAAATTCTTTTGGAAATGATACACCTTTGGAGCTTTGTCGGTAGGTGCTGCCATCATAGGCTGTCGTTTGATGGCGTCTTCCATTATGCGTATGTGTTTGATTCTGGAATCTTTACTCAGGGTGCCCGATGCGCTGAGCTTGAAGGCCGCTGAGGCCGCCTCCTCCTGCACTATTAGATGCAGTGGGGGCAGTCCCAGCATCGCTTGCAGGGCAGCCGTGGGTGTGGTTCTCATGTTGCTAGTGATCGCTACGCAAGCGAGTCGTTGCAGTTTTTCAAGATCTTTTTGTGCTGTGCTCAGTTCGGTCCTGGGCCACCAAACTAGGGAGCCATATGTGATTATTGGTCTAATAACAGAGGTGTATAGCCAGTGAGTGATCCTTGGGCCTATGCCCCAGCTGCGGCCTAACATGCGCTTACACTGCCACATAGATATACTGGCTTTTTTGGTGATGTACTCAGTATGTTTTGCCCAATTCAGCTGTTTGTCCAGGTAGACGCCCAGGTACTTGACATCAGTTGACAGGCTAAGGGTAGTTCCAAAGAAACGTGGTAGCTGTAGTGCTGCCAATTTCCTTTTTTTGGTGAAAAGTACTAATTCAGTTTTAGTGGGATTCACAGTCAGTTGGTGTTCCTTACACCAGTCCTCTACTAATTTCAAGGCCTGCCGCATAAGGTTGCATAGTGTATTTTCGTGAGTGCCATTTATTATAATGGTTATATCGTCGGCATATCCTACGGCGAAGTAACCTTTGGTGTTAAGTCTTTTAACTAAATCATCTGCAACTAAGTTCCATAGTAAAGGCGAGAGGACACCCCCTTGGGGACAACCCTTCGACACCATGGCCCTTGTAGTGTTATTTATATTTGCTTGTACTGCTCTAAGTCTGAGCATATTTGTGATCCAGCCACTCAAGGTCGGGTCAACACCGTGACTTTCGAGTGCTGTGCTGATGCTTCGGAACATAGTCTTATCGAAAGCTCCTTCGATGTCTATGAAGACTGCTAACGAAGAGCCTTTGTGATTTATAGCGCATTCAATCTTTGAGATCACGCTATGTAGTGCAGATTCTGTTGATTTACCTGTTGAGTAGGCATGTTGCTGCTTGTGGAGCGGTCTCTCCAAGAGAGGTCCGTCCCGGATATATCTGTCGCAAAGCCTTTCCAGGGTTTTCAGTAGGAAGGATGTCAGGCTTATGGGCCTGTACGCCTTGGGTTGTGTATAGTCAGTTTTGCCGGGTTTCGGGATGAAAATAACTTTCACCTCACGCCATGTGTGTGGTACATATCTGTGTGCTATGCAGGCACGGTATATCACCAGCAGCCACTGCACTAAGGAGTGTTCTCCCCACTGCAGTAGCGCCGGAAAGACACCGTCTAGTCCTGGTGACTTGTACGGTTGGAAGGTCCTGATGGCCCATTTAATTCGGTCTTCTGTCACTATGTTATGTGCTCTGGACCAGTCAAGATCCGTTGGGGTCTGTTCCGGTGCGCTCGACCACGTCCTGCCCTCAAGTAGGTTGCAGTCCGGGAAATGCGTTTCCAGTAGGACCTTACTGGTCTCATGGTCTGTTAGTGTGTAGCTGTTGTCTGGTTTTTTCAGCGCACCAAGGGTACGTTCCTGGTCAATTGACAGGATTTTCCTGACCTGTGCTGCTTCAGTGTTGGATTCAATGCTTTCGCAGAAATTGCGCCAGGCGGAGTTCCTGGCGGTCCTAACTGCTTTCTTATATCTGTATTGAGTTTCTTTGTATTGCTCCCAGTCCTCTGGAAGTCTTGAGTTTTTGGCTCTGTTAAATTGTTTGCGTAATGCATTTCTGAATTTGCCAAGCTTTGCGTTCCACCAGGGGTTTCCTTTTCCCTTGATGTGTGGGGAGCTTAGTTGACAGTTTGTGTGGTATGCTTTGATTATGTTGTCTGTGAGTTTTGTCACGGCGTTATCCAATTCTACGGAGTCAGTTATTTGATTTACGGGTCTTTGTTCCCTGGCTAGTAGGGACGTTAAGTGGTGTTTATATTCAGGTACATTTGTACGGCGAGGATTGCGCCGTGGTTCTGGGTTTTTTGTAATGGCTGCCAGAGAGAAACATATTCTTCTGTGGTCAGAGCAAGAGGGTTCATTTGATACGCGCCAGTCAGAGATTAAGTTTGTCGCGTTTTCTGTAGCTAAAGTCAGGTCTATGATCGTTTGTCCGCAGACCGTGACCCAAGTGGGTTCCGTGCCTCGGTTCACGATGTTAAGGTTAGTGGAGAATAAGTATGTGGATAGTGACTCACCCCTGGTGTTTGATACTTCACTACCCCATAGTGGGTGATGAGCGTTTGAGTCGGTGCAGATGATCAGGTCCAGGTTGGCGTTTTCGCAGTGTTGAACCAGATCAGTCAGTTCTTTTGGTGGGCAGCTTTCGTCGTCGCCAGGCATGTAGGACGAGGCTAGTACTAGATTCGGGGTATCATTACCAATCTGGAGCCTGATTGCTGTCAGGTCTCTGGAACAGAATTGGGTTAGTGGTGTGATCGGTATATCTTGGGGTATGTAAATGCAAGTTCGAGGTTTATCTATATTATATGTGTTAGATATCAGTTTACCTCCAATGTTTCCAAGTCCGCATATCTTGTCATTTCTGACCCACGGCTCTTGGATCATTGCTATGGTTCGGGGATTGGTCTCCAGCACCCTGCGTAAAGTAGCTGTGGCAGTTTGACTGTGCTGAAGGTTGGTCTGGATGATCGGGATTGGGTTTGGTGTGGTCGACGACGGCGTCGGAATGAAATTAGGAAGAGGTGGAGCCATCGGAAAGTGTTTCTCCCTCCTCCATCCTTCGCCAGTCATCAGTGGGTGAGGACGCCAACAGCTGCGCCGTCCATCCGGGGGATGCAGGTGCCTTATCGGCATCGGCGTCAGCCATGGCTGCTCGGGCCATTTCTTCCTCGAGCGTGTCCATGTCCTTGTCGGTGTCATTTGTCTCCGTCTTTGTCAATTCAGTGCTGTCTTCAGTTTTGGGATGAGTCTGGGGGTAGAAGCGAACGTATATCGAACCCAGAAGGTACGATATACGTCGCTCCCGACTCAAGACCTTGTCAACTTCATCGGTGGGTATACCCAGGGTCAGATACGTCCCAAAGTTATCCCCACCGACTTTGGTTGCCCTGTATAGCGACCACCTTCCAATGTCGTACCAAGCATTCTGACGGATCAGAAGGCTCTGGAGCAGCGCAATGTCCCCATTGAACCTGGGAACAAAGAGCGCCGCTCGGACACGGGTCGGCACGTCGGACTGTCTCATGACTGTCAGTGTCTGGTCGGTGTTAGGGAGTTTCAGTAACGGTGTGTTCAGTGTCAACCAAGTCAGGGCATTGTCGTCCTCACACCACATCTGCACGGTGCCGTCCGTCACCCGAGGGTAACCTCGGAAGGCCGGGAGTGGTTTCGTGGGGTCTGACATGATCAGGAGTTTTTCTAGTTCCGATTTGACGTAAGTCGCTTCGTCACTCGTCAGGTCTCTCGAGGGGGGAGGGAAGCAGATCGCTACGGCCAACCGCGCCGGAATATCCTTCGTGGCCCGCGCGTATGTTCTCTGCTCCCCTTGAGCGGTCTGGGTCCTCACCCGTTTCGGATCCCCCTGCAGTGCGCTCGGTGAGGCCGAGTCGTCCGGGCGATCTCTCTTCGCCGCCCCTGAGCCGCTTGGCCCAGGTTGTGGCTTAGAGGTACCCGGCGTAGTGCGCCCAGTTGGGATCCGAAACTGGCGATTAGTCCCAGCCCGTTTCCCCCTCTTCTTCATGTGCTGTCTGTCTGTTCGGTCCTGGGTCTGGTCAGTGGTTTCGGCGGATTCCGCTGCCAGCGAAGGCTTTTCGCGTCGGGTGACCCCGTCGCGTACTTGCCCCCGCTCGCGTGTTTCCGCGTCCGGCCTTTTTCCGTGTTGGGTTTCCCCTTCACGTACTGCGGGCTGGTCGCGTACTCCGGCAGTTTCCGCGTCCGGCCTTTTTCCGCGCTGGGCGAACCCTTCGCGTAATTCGGGCTGGTCGCGTATTCCTGCTGAGCTAGCCGCCTGCACATCGCGCTGGCCGAGGCCTGTGCGGATCTTGCGCATGCGGTTGCTCAACTCCCTCTCCCTAATACGGATTTTTTCGCGCTTAGAGGAAAGCAAGCGTACTTCGTCCGCTGGGATTGGGGTGAACCCACCTGAGCCATCAACTTTTCCCGAACCTAGTTCTGGGTCAGGGTCTCTCAGTCTAGCCTCGGTCTTCGCGCGCTGTCGTGCTAATGCACGCAGTTCGTCACCGAGGCTGGTCAGTTGGGCTTTGTCCGTGTCGTTGTCAGGGTTATGCGTTACGCTGTTTCTAACGATGCTCTGTTGCCAGGCACTCGTGGACGGTAAGCTCAGTGTCGGTCTGATCGGTGCTTGCGCACCAGTCATGTCAGGGTCAGTAGGCGCAAAAATAGCGTCCGGTGGAGTCGGCTCTGGCGCTGTCGAAACAGCAGCCTGGTCTGTGCGGGTTAAGGGCGCTGTCGAGACAGCAGCCTGGTCTGTGCAGGATAGTGGCGCTGAGGCAGCAGCCGGTCGCGCTGAAGGCGCGACCTCAAAAAGCAGAGAGGTGCCCCCTCCCAGAATACGATGGGGGCTGACCGACGAGTCGGCATGGGATTCCCCGGTTTGGCCGGGACCCACCTGGGTAGTTTTTTTATCTACCTGCTTTTTCATTATTTTTTTTTGAAGAGTTGGTGGGCTTTTTTGGAACCGAGGTTGCCCGTCCTCTGGATCGATAGGATGGCGGGATGAAAGGAGGGAGTGAGTTTGGGGTATAGGAAGACGGGAAAATAGGGGGTATCGGGTTACCCCTAGCCTGGGATTTGGCTTCGGGGAACTTCTCTTGTCCGGAGCCTCACCCGAGGCACTCCGGAAGGGGATCAACCTCAAGCAGTCAGGAAGCGGTCCCCAAGCCGGAGCTGGGCTATCCGCAACCTGCCCACCCGCTCGGTTGCATGAGAAGAAGTGCCTGGCGGTCCGTGACAGCCCGCCATGTTGGTACGTGTACCGCCATGTCAGGTCACCACAGCCAGCCCCGAGGTTCGGAGCGGTCAAGATATTTCAGTTGTACTGTAACTGTTGGTAGGTACCGTACAAAAAAAAAAAAAAAATGTGACACATATACGGTAAATTAAAAAAATTACGGTATTATGACTCATTTTATTTTAGTCGGATAACTTATATATATTTTTGCAACATAAAATAGGTAGGTAAAATTAAAAAATCTTAAATTGGGTATTTTGTTAAAAATTAAAACAATGCAGACGCGATACAAATTAATTAAAAAATTGAAATTCAGTAACTGTCTCATGCAAATTCAGTTCGGTTTAATAATGAAGTAAACAGAAACTGTTGTATTTTATACAAGTATTTTGTAGGTCCCAATCAAAGTGAGAAAATAAGTTATTCTTTAATAAAATTAATTAATTTGCAAAACAGCAGCTGTTTCGTTACCAGTTAGGATCAGTTAAAGACACATTTTCACCTCATTTCTATTTTTTTTTCATTTAGCCTATACTTTCCCACTGCTGGGCGAAGGCCTCTCCCAACTTCTTCTAGGTATTCTTTTCTCGAGTCACCTCGAGGCAACCCTTGGGTTAGGCGTCTAGGTCATCTCGCCACTTCTTCCCAGGTCGGTCTCGGTGGCGTCGTTTATCCTCAAGCACCTCATTTCTCTATTTACTGAAAATAACTCCATTATAAACCATTTAAGTATATAACACTAGTTAAATATTCGTACAATGCTTGACCTAACTTTACTATTAAAAATAGGATCAAGTAGATTAAAAATTAAGTACGTATTTTTTTATAAACTGAATAATATTTTATCGAAAAATATTTATCCTTTTCACGATATAGAAATACCCCCTCTAGATCTTCAAGAGATAATTGAGCTTTGTGAGCCATTATCATCATCATCATCATCATTTCAGCCGAAAGACGTCCACTGCTGGACATAGGCCTCCCCCAAGTGTCGCCACAATGAACGGTCCTATGCGTCTCGCATCCATCGGACTCCCGCAACCGTTACCAAGTCATCGGTCCACCTTGTGAGCCATACATGAACACAATGCGCCAATTAACCTTCTGAATTAATAACTATATTAGAATCTCCAGCAAAAACAATTGACACAACAGAACTAACGAAGTAGCCTATAAATGTTTTATGTTTCTTTTTTGCCGAAAGTAAGCCGGAAGCGACAACGGTGCAACGAAATAAAATACAAAATATTCAATTCCGTTTTCGGTTATGTGTTTGCAACGTTAGAGGCAAAACTGAAAAATGGAAACGTTGCGTTTTCATTCATAAAAGTTTATTTTTAGATTTACGTAGGTTACTTCAGGTTATATAGGTTACTTAGAGCCAAACGTGCTCCAACGGCGGCAACGTCATCGCTTAGCATCAAGTGAGATAATGGTCAAACGCAAACCCACCGATAATAAAAAGAGGTATATTTGAAACAAGTTGGTCCTAGCCTGTCGTTTCTGTAAGCCAAGATCTAAAAAAAAAAAAGGCAAGATCTAGGAGAAGGGGACTTCTGGGCCCAGCAGTTAACTAGTTGAAATGTGTATTAAAAACCCGTTATATTTTTCTAAAGGAAATCACAAAGTATGGTACCATGTTTCTACCCAGGAAGCGAGAAAACTTAAATTAAGTAAATGAAAGTAAATAATCGATTAAATAATTCCTGAATTACTACTAATTGATTATGAATAAATCGGTAAAATATGAGAATATGTAAGAAAATCGAGTGACAAGTGCATTCAATCTTACGTGGAATCGATTGAATAGATTTATAGTGAATTTTTTTCTTCTGGCAACACTTGTGCCTGACATCCGTCAGTCACTGACTGACAGATGCACTCGTTCGTTTTCTTTCGTTCTGAGTGCGCACGTATTTTCCTTCTTTTATTGTTTATCCCCACGACCTCGGTTTTGCACATTATAAGGGACTATTTTACCTGGCTCTCTATTGGACAACTGTTTACGCCTATCGATTGGATATTGACGACATGGATCGCTGTGTAAATTGTACGATTGTGACTGGTCGCAGTAACTCTATTGGTAGAAGTAGAAGAGTCTTGGAAGATGACGCGATTTTATCAGTTATACGTCGGTGGCATACATCTCAGCCTGTAAGTTTTTACCCATTTTTTTACCTATTCAAATCGTGCTTTTAGTCTATCAAGCCATGTTGGCGTCATGTCTGATAATTGTCTTTTTATTGGACAGCATGATATATTAAATCAATATACCAAGAAAATATCGTACCTCCTGCACAATTTTTAGATGATATTCTCATAATTATTGAAGATGAATAATAAATACATGTTTTGTACATATATTGGTGTTTTATTTTACTTCCTCTTATCCCTTTTTTAGTTTTTAAAAGGTTGGTGCCTACTGCTTCTAAGTTACAGGATATTGGATGTAGAAACTTGTCTTCGACTGTAGCGACTGACCAGCCCCCCTAGCCAAGTAACAATCGTTTCGCTCGCGCCGAACGCCTCGAGTAGGCCACGCCTCCGATTCCTTTGTTCTGACCACGTGACTGAGCGTTGAGATGACGTCAGAACAAAGGAATCGGAGGCGTGGCCTACTCGAGGCGTTCGATTGTAACTTGGCTAGGGGGGCAGGGCGCAGGAGAGCCAAACGTGTCAGATTATGTTCGACACGTCAAACGCTCCATACATAAAACCATTACACAACCGAAGCCATTCAAAGTATGTCGTAAATAACATAAAAAACTACAATGTTATAATATAACCTCACTTTTACTATAATTCATATAACTTGGTTCCTGGATAGCCAAATTTCACCAAATTTTCAGGGAGGCCTTGTTTTTATATCCTCTTACAAATAAGGCTAGTTTGATTCAGTTAACACCTGGGCCCAGGAATCTATGGAGTCGTTCCCTTCTCCTTTGCTGTCAAGAATCGTACCAAACATCAGGTATCATGATTTTTCAACTACATGACTAAACCAATCACAGGTGTGTATCCACACCTGTGATTGGGCTTGCGGACAACGAGCAATGGGTAGCTAGCCAGTTGGCCGTCCGGTAATCGACCGGGCCGAGCCCAAGTCGTCGACAGCGCGTAATGTTCCACGCGCTCTTCAAAGAGATGTCAGCAAACCGTAGGGGCCCAGCAGAGCCGATGCCGGCTAGGGTTGCGAAGATTTTCTGAAAGGAAAACCCGTGGTCTTAGATCGCAAAAGGCAGCTAAAGGACACAGATGTGGTTTTAATTAAAGTCTGACACTCCTTCTCGCTCCACCAAGAGAAATAAGTGGATACAAAGTGACTTAGTTTTACTAATGAGTCGAATATCAGAAATCAATTTAAGTAACTAATTTTCTTTTAATGGTATCTGTATAACGTAAGTAACATACAGATACCAATAAAGTCAGTACTAACAATTATGCACCCATCCTTTACTTAATAGGGCCATGGGTTAAATGAAAATGAACCCCGGGGCCCTGGAACGCAAGGCAAAGAAGGAACAAACGAGTGGGTTTTAGTCAATAAAAGTCTGATACGCCCTCTCGCTCCACCCAAGGGAGATGTCATTAGATCCTTTACTTAATACTTTTGTAGTTGTTTTGTAATCCAGTTGAATCTTTTGACAATATTACAAAAAAAGGGCAACTGTATACTACACAATACCTACGATCCTTCTTCAGCAACATAAGGACAAGGCCCATCATCCTTCAAGTTTACAACACCCTAAAGGGTCCTCACGCACTTATACCTACAACGAAGGTGTGAAGGAGCATCCAAACTATGACAATAAAGGAGACAGTAAAGATAAAAACGCTATGTTAGTACCAATGTAATTCAGGATAGGAAGATTTATGCGTCAGTCATTTGTTTTCGCTGGGTAATCTCCGACGGGGCGAGGCGTCGCGCTAAACTGATTACGACTTCAAATTAAGCCGTAAACTCGTAACGCTCAAATTACTGAGTATTAACGCAGACATTGCTTTTAAGACGAAAGTTTCACTGTGAAATATTTGTAATAGGGCCTATGCGTTCTTTTTTTGGAAAGTAATGGCGTTTTCTTTGTTTGTTTTTGGTGTAACCTTCCTTTGTTGAGACTATAGGAAACGTGTCAGATTGATAGTTCATTCATGATAGGTGTATAGGTGTAGCGTCCAACGCTTTATGTCTAACCCTTACAGTGGTTTGTCCCGCTTGAAAATAATTAATGATAGACGAAAATAATAAATAATTAAGTGCTTACGCAGATAGGTACCTGCGTAAGCACTTAATTATTACTTGGTTCAAATTCAGTCAATCAGAACTTTTTAGATGCTATCTATGTAATCAAGCTGTAACAACTTTGAAATCTCAAATGGAACAACATTCCTCAATTGTCGTATACAATCGGAAATATCTACACCCCCGAGCAACCCATATCAAGATCATTAACATATGAAGTACATAAATAAAAAATACACATGCCCTTTGTAAAGAAATCCCAAACAAAATGTACGAAGTAGCTATAACGAGTAATATATTGCCGTATATTCTTTGTGCTTGTCTGAAGTAAAGATTTTGATCAGCCATATGTTACGGAAAGGAAGCGAGCGAAGAAAAACTGGGAATGGGGCGTTGACGCGAAACAGATAATCAAGTACATGTTTATCTAGTATAATATAACCACCACACGAATAATCCCTAAAGGCCGTAGGCGTAATGAAAGACCGTTTGCTGTGACTGGTTTTTTGTTAGATATATTCTTCATTGCTCACATCTGCACGATTTTTACGAAAAATACGCATCGTGCTTCTGCTTTTAACCAGAAGTACGCCACCATCCATTTGGAGTGGGTAACATGTCTTATTTAATTAAATATCCTTATTTTTCATCCATCCTGGTCGTCATTCGTTTTGTGATTGTCGTTACAAATAGTCAGATATCAGTCATCATGTTGCCCAGTAACTGGGCTGTGGAAGTATAATAGGCTTTCGCTTCATGTAAAACATCCATCTATTCATCGCATCCGGTTAAACTAGAAACTGACCCCAAGCTAGTTGGGAAGGCTAGGCAGATGATGAATTTCTATCATTTTCCAATTTATTTAAGATAGGCGCGGCGCAGCGTGTCTTTTTACAAGCTTCTATTTTTTTAACTTACAATGTTTGTTTATTTGTTTAGCAAATCTTGCAAATGAATTTTAAAATAGTTACGCCTAACCGATTGAACTGAGATTTTGGAGATATGTACAGTTTAGATAACAATGTATAGTTAGCTAAGTGACGACGCTCTTAATGTTTTATGCACCCTGTAATGTGCAGCTTGTCTTACCTTATATTTGTAACCTCTGGCATTTTACATTAATAACATGAATCGTCCCTCCAATACATTTTGCAACATGCATAAAAAAACGGAAATTATGAAGAAATAGGTAAATAGACAGAAAGAAAGAAGAATGAAATTAAAAGAATTTGTAGAAAAAATAGAAAGCAGAAAAACCCTTACAGAAGAATTTGATTAAACCAGTAAAAACATTTCAAGGAGACAGAAAAAGAATGTTGCTGCCAAGTGCTGAGAGCATGCTAAAGCTTTATGATGGGAGGATATGCAAGGCACCGGGTGATAAAATTGTACGGGTCCGATGTGGAGCAGCTGGAAGGCAGTTTGAGTCCAATGCTGAGGAGCCTATTCACCAACGCTACGTGAGACGTCATGACCAACATATCCTACGTTGTCTGTCGCTGGTAAATACGTACCTACTACAATGTAAGTCACACACTGCCAATATCGATTTTCCACAATATTTCATACGTTATATTAGGTCATGCAGTATCCATGATATGGATGACAATTAAAAGGGTGAACATCCAGCGAAAACTATTATGAAAAAAAAAACTTGTATTAATGCAAGAATATCCACACGACAAGCATTTATATGTATCAAATAAATTGTGTATTGTACTCGTATAAATTGATTAAATTGATAAATTCATTTTCATTCTTCATTGCATTTAAAAATTTTATCCAGTGCTAATAAAAACTTGTTTTTCAAAAGATTTTTTTAAAATTATTATTGATGTACTGAAGATTGATTATTGTTCTTCAAAAATTATATTATGTCTAAGGGAGGATATTGGAACGTAAACATAAACCGTGTCAAACGAAACATTATAATTTGCGACACGCGCGCCTCTTAAGCTTTTCATCTCACTACGATATCTTTCAAATATTCATTCCGTTGTTTCAGTTTTCTTTGTCTCAATAAAACTAGCAATTATTATAAATCGTTTTATTCCCTACATCCATTATTTTTTATTCGTGATCCTAATAGTCTTTTTTTCTCTTTGGCTATTTAAATTTTGACACAATTCATCCATTATTTTTTTGTTCTTCCTCTATACTTATCACCACACAAATTAATACGAAAAATAGCAGTAATATGATTATAGGCTATACAACAAGATAGTAGAGGCGGCCCAGGAAGCACCAGACTTATACCTATTCAAGTATCGCCTCTTGTGGCAGGCGTTATAAACCATCAAGACCATACAATGGCAATAGTGAGACCGTATCAAAAACACGGACCCTGTGTGCCCTTGTCACCTTATTCATAAATGTCTAATGAATGTCCGTCTACAGTAGCCTTTTGGGGTTTTACTCCATTGATATTAACATAGTAGCAAGGTATAACTTAGATCTTGTAAAACTTTAAGTTTTGTACGAAAATCAGCAGTCTTTGTAGTATAAGGTACTAGTTTTAAGTTAACAAATAAATGGTCAGTTTACCTACACCTAACAGCTAAGATAAGCTTACCTCTGCACATATTCCGTATGGAAATGTACGGAATTCCAAGCACGTAGTTCTTATATAGTTGTAAGTGAGTCATCTCACATGTTACCTGTGTTGCAATGCTGCAGAGAGGTCCTTGGCGGAACTAGATCACGTGACATTGAATAATGGATCCGAAGAAAGATTTTCTATTATTTTATTGTATCAACGGAAATGTAAACTCGAATGACTTTGTATAATAACTAATTTTACTTTTTACTACATTTGAATAATAACATAAAATTGTCAAAACAGCGACAAGCTTGGACCGCCTCGAACAAATAATAGGTAACCTATGAAATTGCCGAATTGAAATCTTTGTATTGACTTGGAATTATAAGTTCAAATAGACTTTATATTAAAGTTACGTTATTTTTTTTTCGAAATTAGGTATTTATTGGTTTCTTTTTGTTTTGTATTTTCTGTAATATTGCAGTACATAACCATAAAAGCAAATTAAAAAAAAACGTTTTTTCACATTAAGAGTTCCAACGTAGAAACTATGCATTTCAAAGGGCAAGCAATATCAATGACGTAGAGTCTCAAAGATTTTTTCGAATCGCAAAAAAGTTTTTTTTGTGACGTAACAACAAATTTACTGTTTTCAGATTAATTCCTATACCTGTGATATAGGACCTTGCTTTACGCCAAATTTCAGGATTATTGGTCAACGGGAAGTACCCTATGAAATTTGTTTCCTTTGAGAGTGTCGAAATATACGTTTTTTGCGAGATTTGTCGTGAACGTAGAAGTTCGTTTTTTTCACAGCTTCAAGGGATCGCAGACCTGAGTATATAGTTTTAATTTCAATTCGATATCTCCACGCGTTCACAAGATAAAGGGTCTTGCCAGATAGACAGAGAGACAAACGGATCATAAAGTGATCCTATAAGGGTTCCGTATTTTTTCTTTTTGAGGTACGGAACCCTAAAAAAAATAACCATTTTACCTATATTATTAAGCATAGCCATGTTCCATTACATGAGAGAATTTCTCAAAGGATAATCGCCTTAAATAAACGGATATCATGTAACAACTCTATGCATCTATTGGCTACAGAATGTACCAAGAAAAGCGCAAAGTAGGTACCTACCCACTTTTCTCAAACTCTCTAGAAAACTTCTCATGAAACTTTAACCGCAGAGTTTCACACTTTCACAGTTGTTACATTTGCCTTTTCCATTCCAACATTGGAAAGGCCTACGAGTATTTTCCCAAACACTCATTAAAAATAAATCAAACTCGAATTTCATACTAGAGTAACTGAAACCAATGATCAACGAAATAATAAGCTTATCATCACCATCATAATAACACGGATTTCGATTAATTAAATAAGTAATTAAGGGTCGAGACTTATTGCATTAATTAAGCGACCAGAATTTCACGTTATTACTGGCCAGTGGAGCTAAATAAAACCATAGATTATGTATCTACTGCTGTAACGAGCAGAAATGTGCCAGTAATATTGACGTAATTAGTTTCAACTAGTTGTAGAGTTGGATAAGGAGATATCATGTCGCAGACAAAATCGTTAATCGCGATCCATTTTACGGCCTAAACTGGACTGTTAAGGGATGGAACAATATAGAGTGTATAGCTCTATCCTTCTTTCTAGCTCGAACGACTGACATTTTACACGTCATAATAAGGTCCCTCTCCCCTGGGCCTCAAGTCTGCTATTACAATAGTGTCAGAATGGACTATCATTGATTTCATAATAGTCAATTTTGACAAGATTGGTAATCTACTAATATAATGGCGTCATTATGATTTTCCAATGGTTAACCACTGACACTCCATTGAAAGAAATAGCTTAGAATGGTAATCTCGTACATAATGACAAATTAATATTTGAAGTATACGGGAATCTGCTAAAATTTTGACAGTTTCTTTGATCAGTGGCCAACCATTAGAACGTCATTGTGCAGTCATTGCTTTTAATTTCTTACGATACAACTCGATATTGTCATTCTACCACAAGACCATTGACCGATCAATGATCGACCATTATGTATTAGCAGACTACGAACTTTTAGCAAAATAACAATGGGATCGCGTTGGAATGATAATTTCCCACCTTAAAAAATTGGGGTTATAAATACATATTTTCACTATTTACCTAGGTACTTAAATTCAGTAAAAATAATGATGCCTTCGAAGTCAAATACCTATCTAAAACGAACTGAACCTCAGCAAGTACACCAAAATGTATCCGATTTCATTGATAAAGTGATTCCAATTGCACTTCGACTGGCCGGTCGAAACGTGATCGCCAGCAAAATGAAAAAGTGATATACGAGGTTTAGAGGTCTCTAATAAAATGTTGTTTATGTGGGACAATAGAGGGCGCCAGTATTGTTCCCGCGGGCACCCGAGGCTGACGTCGCCCGCAAATGGTTCCGGTCTGACTGCACAGCACTTCTGTGAAATTAAAAATGTCACTAGACGTAAATTTTATATCATATCGTATTCCGTTTCTTCGTTAGTTGGTTTTAATTTTTAAGTAGGATTATGAAATTAATATGATGTAGTTATGTGAAATATTCTTAAGCAATGTCACGTAGCACTTCTTTATAAATACGGCTAATTCCGTAGAATTGCAAAAAATAATAATAATAATAATAATAATAATAATATTCCACAACTATCACACAACGCCATCTAGTCCCAAGCTAAGCAGAGCTTGTGTTATGGGTACTAAACAACTGATAAACATACTTATATATTTCTAAATACATACATATATAGATAAATTACACCCAGACACAGAATAAATGATCGTGCTCATCACACAAACATTTGTCCTGGGTGGGAATCGAACCCACGACCTCCGGCATAGCAGTCAGGGTCACTAACCACTAGACCAACAGGCCTGTCAAAATAAATTTTAAGTAATAATGGTAACTCAACAAGTCGTAAAGTCGTTTTCCGAGTTTTAAGATATATGCTTAAAACTACGGATGTAACGGAAGTGGTTATATTGGAACCGAATTTCGAACCGGAGTTTTTTTATTTTGATTTGTCGAAATTGATACCGAAATCGAAGGCGGAAACACTACTAAAACTAATCAAAAACTCAGATAAGATAAATGAAAAACGAATTCACAACATTCCAAATTTAAAACAAAACAACAAATGAAAGAGTCGACAGAAAGTACGTGAGGAAGGAAAAACGCGCTACAAGTAGATATAACTTGTTAGTACCTCTGATATAAATTGATCAGAACTGAAATCGGAATCGAAGGTGAAAAATCAATCAGAAGTTCCAAGCTTTCGGATTCGGCATCGAACTGCATCAATGTTTTAAGCATAGATCTTTGCTTAAAACACGGGTTACTTCGAAGCAAGCGTGCTCCATCGTCGACCACAACATCGATTACCATCGGCTGAGATAGCAGGTGGTAGTCAAACGTAAGCCAATCAATTATGATAAAAATGTCATATAAATATCTAAAATCAATTGAAAGTTCAAAAGATATCGGAAAAACAAAAGGACAATTCCAATAAATTCTCAATAGACGGTATCGTTACGGTGTTAACACGGGATGACATCATTACGACACCAATTACCTCCATTCTATGCGTGTCCCGTAATTACAACAAACAAACAAACAAAACCTTAACAATAACACTGTGTGTTACTGAAAACCGTTTTCAGATAAGCGTTGGGAAGCACATAAAATGGCCACTTAACTGAAGGCCACTGAAGACCTTTACCCTTTGGAATTTTATTAACTGCTCACTTAGACACACTTGTTTCTAAAACATTGTTCTCGTATTACTTTAGTTAGTGTCAAATTGAAACTTTCAAGTGTTGGATTGTTTGAATTATCTAAACATTAGGCAGCTCACAAATAAAAGTCTTACTGTATTTAGTGGAAGATTTAAGTACTTAATTAAAAAAATGGTTGTACTCGTAGGTAGCTTCCCTAAAGTGATAGACTAACAAAAGACACTATTGTCATTTTTTGTGGTAGGAAATTATCCAATAACTTCTCCCGCTCTAGGGTATGTGGTGCGAAAGGGCACTAAAACCACACCTGTGTACTTCAGTTGCGCTTTGCGTTCTAGGACCACAGGTCTCCTTTTGAAATTCCCCGAGGCCTTAGCGATCGTGAACTTAAATCAATCTTTACATATAATAAAACAAAGTCACTTTCCGTGTCTGTCTGTTTATCCGCTAACTCCTCCTAAACCGCTCAACTGATTTTAAGGCCCTTGCTCCCATTTAGTGCCATAAAACAGTGACTTTTTGAAGTCTACTCCTCGGTAATGGCTGGGTTAATAGATTTGAAAAAAATATTCATATACAACATTATCAACATATGATTTTTTCGTCGGCTTTAATCTTTAGTGTTCTCCAGAATGTACATAGCATAATTATGTAAATCAGTCAATATTTCGCAAAGAAAATGGTTTTAAAGGTCAGCGGGGCTCTATACGGGCGCAGGCGGCAGTCCGAGTATGCGTGCATTTAACTCTGACCAGATGTACAAGAGACTATACGCCTTAATGCAGTTTTCACTAAAGAAAGAAAGAGCAATAAACGACGAAGGTCTATGTGTATAATTTGTATCCGAGCAAAGCCGGGGTTTTTTTTTTATTGGTGGGAAAATCATCTTATGACAAATCACGCTCTTGGGCGGAGCGAGAGGTGGTGTCAGACTTTTACTGACTAAAAACCCACTCCTGTTCCTTCGTTGCCTTCGTCCCAGGGCCCCGGTTTCGTTTTCACACTACCCATGGCCCCAGTAGGCTTCGACCCTGCTGGGCCCCTACGATTTGCTGACATCTCCCTGAGGCGCGCGCGGAACAATACGCGCCGTCGACGACTTGGGCTCGGTCCGGATGGTTACCGGACGGTCGGACGGCGGGCCACCCATTGCCCGCCGTCCGCAAGCCCGCACCTACGGTGGCCGGAAATCGGGATCGGAATCCCGGCGGCGGTTGGGAAAGCCGGGGTGGGTTACTAGTATATAATAAACTAAAGTCATTTAATATCCTCAAACCCTATATTCCAAAGAGAATTCAGCGAAAATTTACTACCGTTCATTCCGGTTACGCTGGAATTTGACCCCAGGCTAGTTAGGAAAAAGGCGGACCAACAAGTTACCTAATTATGTACGTAGCTAGGTCTCATGTGGTAAGGTATAGTTTCCATATCGTTTTTAGGGAAACTGTGAACATTGATTAGGCAAGCTTTAAAACGTTCTGGGAACACATTGTACGTGCAGCAGTACGAAGGAGTGGAATTCCCTACCGAAACGGAGTCTGTATTTCCTGATAGCTACAACCTGAGGATATTTAAATCGAGAGTTAATAGATTACTTCTAGCGATCATGCTCCAATGTTGACGGTTTTTGTTTTTGAGATAGAGATTCAAACAATGACTTCTCCCACTCTAGGGTAGAGTGCGACGGTGCGTCAGACTTTTACTGACTAAAACCACATCGGTGTCCTTCAGTTGCCCTTAGCGTTCTAGGGCCACGGTTTCCCCTTTTAGAAATTCCCAGTGGCCGACATATCTGCCGACTGACAACAGACGTATCGATTATCGCTAATATTTTAAATAATAAAAGAAATTTTCTAATTAACATTTAGATGGCACACGTTCTCTACTCCTAATTTAAGGATATTAGAAATAGTATTCGTTACTAACACAATTCAGAAAAACGTCATCGAGTCGCAGAAGAACATCCTACAATCCCGGTACACATGATGGCCCCAAAGGCTTGGCGTAAGCGTTTAGCGTCTTGGGTAAGATATTCCGAGTTTTCGGAAGTGTTTACTTTAAACTTCTTGTAGAGCCTCGAAAAAAGTTATCTGTTATAGAGACTAGAATGTTTAAGAAGAGTCGTACCCCCACAGGAGAGGCCCTGGGTGATTCCCGGCCACCGAAAGCGCAAGCTTGCGAACGGCGAGGCTGCCCATTGGTTACCAGTAAGGAACAAGCCCGGGTCGATGATACTTGGGTGTGTTCCACGTGCGCTACAAAGAGATGTCAGCAAGATTGCGTGACCGTTAGGTCCGATATCTGCTGGGGCTGCGGGAATCTTCCAAAGAGTTTCAAAGAAACACTGGTCAGTCAGTAAAAGTTTAACACTCTGTCTCCCTCCATCTTGAGCGAGAGGACTCATGTGACGATTCATCATCACTTAGCTGACAAACGTCCACTATTGGACATAGGTCTCCCACAAGTGTCGCCACAATGACAGGTCCTGTGCGTCCTGCATCCATCGGATACCCGCGACCCACACCAGGTCATCAGCCTATCTTGTGGGAGGCCGCTAACGCTGCGTCTTCCTGTACGCGGTCGCCACTCTAGAACCTTTCGGCCCCATCGACCATATATTTACCAGCAATGTGTCTTGCCCACTTCAGTTAAGCTTGCTGATTCTTCAGGCTATGTTGGATTTGATGTTTTATTTTTTTGTTAGCCTATACTGTCCCACTTCTGGGCAAACACTTCCTTCCAATTCTTCCATCTTATGCGGGCCCCCGCTTCCTCCTTCCAGTTTTGGCGAAATTTGTCTAGTGCATCCTGCCATCTTTGATTTAATAATTACCCCCGTAAAAAAGACGTGCTGTCGCAATATCGCGGCATTAGGCCAAATTGAACGACATTGCCCAAAGCAAGACGAAGCAAAAAGAGCGAAACTCAGACAGAAAACAGATAACGTGAGAAAAGGCCTCACTCCAACTGAATGGTCAAGGCCGAAAGAATGAAATGGAATTTTTCAATTTTGTTAATTAATTTTGCTTGTTTGCCATCCCCGATCAAATATTTTTCGGTCGTAATCTTGATTCTTTTTGTTTGTTTTTTTTTAGGAGGTTAAGCGGATTAGGTATCAACCTATTTTTTATTTTGTTAAGTAATCTTATTAACGCTAATTGGTAGTACCTTTTAGTTTTTATTTTCATAGTTACAACTTAAGTAATCAGAAAATCGCCTCTCTAAGTGGGGTCATAAGTTCAAAGCTACATCTTTGAACTAGTGTGGTGAACCCACTTTATCTACAAGCATATCTACTTAGTGCTAGTAGCTTCATTCTATTCATTTCAACCACCATTCGTTAAATTAACCAAACTTATGAGAAGCACCTAGCGGTCACTTAACCAAACTTATGTAGGTAAGTAGCTAGCGGTCAATAGATATTTTATATTTTTCTTGTAATTGAGCAAAAACGGGTCCCATACAATCGTCTGAAAATACACCAATACTTGTAACATAATTTACCAAATTTTTACAAATGCTTGTTCCCTAAAACTGATTTGTTTCAATTTAATACCTAATTAAATGTATCAAAGAGTAATATCAATTCATCATCATCAGTTACGCAATAAAAGTGCTTTTCAAATTTCTTTTAAACGAAAATGTTGTGGCATTGACAAAAGGCTCTTTATAAGGTATACCTAGATGCGACCGATGCCGGCAAAGGAACAAAGCGCCGAAGCCTTTGTAGTTGGAGGAACAGGCCTTTATTAAAAGCCCTCTTTACACCTTATATAGAGTTTCATAAAATTGACGAAACTTACTCGGGGTGTGTGTATCTTTTAGGTGTCAACAGTCTGTAAATTTCGTCTCAAACCCCTGGTATTTAAGCTTTTATCGTTAATGTTCTGAACACCTGTGTTTAGTCGTCTTTATAAGGTAAGTAACATAGACAGGTATCAAGTTTCTAAGGCTTTCCAGAGGAACGAATAAATCCATGTCCATGGACCACGTGAAATTATAAAAATAGTAAGAAAGTTTTTCATGTAAATGTATGTACGATTGTGTGAAAAATGATATGGCTAGAAAAAAGGTTTTTTGAGGTGGAAAAAATCATTAAATAACTCCTTCACTCCTAGTCAAGTTGATAATCTGCAATCGTTAACGCTAGTCAAAATATATGGGAATGACGTCATCTCAACGTTAAGTCACGTGTTCAAAACAAACGAATAGAAAATTCGTAGCCAAGTTCACATCGTTCTGGGGCTTATGCTTTGGGTGAGCAAAAGACAGTGTTAGACTTTTACTGGGTAAAACTTACCCGTGTCCTTTCAGTTGCTCTCTGCGTTCCAAGGCCGCGGTAACTCAAATACGAATACCAATACAAATATTTTTATTTGTTAAACATAGGTGGGTTAGGTAAAGATGTTCTAGTTATTATTAACTCTTTCGAACAATCACGAAGAAACATTTGTCGTCAGACAAATAGGGATAAAGATATTATTATAAAAATGAAAGTATGTATGCAATGCATGTGTCTTATAATAATCCTTCTAGCTGAATCTGCTGAGCGGATTTGGATGAAATTTGACATACGGGTAGCACTTAAGATAATTTTTATCCCAGAAGTATATTTCCTTGGGATCTTTTTTCTACTTTCATGCGAGCGAAGCTGCTGGCAGAACCTAGTCACAATTAAATGAGGATATGGGCAATTTATATAATCTTATTTTAAGCAAAATACTATTTAGAACAGTAGTGGCCTTGTGGTAACGGCCCTTGGTCACGCCATAATCACGGCGGTAAGTCCCCTCTTTGAGGAGTGGCCAGAGCGGCACCACGACGTCCTCACCTTCTGCGTGACGCAGGTCCTCACCGGACATGGCAAGTTCGGCCGGTTCTTGCATCGGGTTCAGGCGGAAGAAACGCCCGGTTGTCACCATTGTGTGGACCGCTCGGAGGACATTGTGGAGCCGCTTGGGCGGAGCACCGCCGTGTCGTCGTGGAGGCAATTGGCAGCAGGGACCTCTCGCGCCGGGCCCTGGCTATGGTCAGAAGCGAGGAGGAATGCCAGGCGACCACCTCCTTCTGCGAAGCAGTAATGCTAACGAAGGAGGAAGCCGCATGCGTGTAGGAACGAACGTCCTCACGCCCTAGCCACAAAGATTCCATCCCCGACTACTAGCTACGGTAGACACGGGCTTGCGGACGTTGAGCAATGGGTAGCTCACTGTCCAGCCGTCCAGTAATCTACCGGACCTTCAATCTGTCGTCAACAACGCGTAGTGAAATGCACCTCAAAGAGATGTTAGCAAACCATAGGGACCCAGCAGAACCGATGCCCGCTAGGGCCGCGGGGATTTTCTTAAAAGGAAACCCGTGGTCCTAGAACGCAAAGGGCAACTGAAGGACACAGGTGTGGTTTTAGTCAGTAAATGTCGGACACGCCTACAGAGCGTGAGAAGTTATTGGATGATTTCCCACCTTAAAAAAAAAGGGGTAACGGCCCCAACTTACTAGTTGTAGGTCACGGGTTCAAACCCAGCCAGGCGTCATATTTTTTGTGATTTATTTAAACATCACTTCTCTCAAAACGGGAAAGGAAACCATCTTGAGGAAACCGGCATATCCTGGCTGACAAAATTCCAAGACATGTAACATCCATCAATACATACTGGGCCCGCGTGGTGGATTACAGCCTTTCCTAGAGAGAGGAGTCTTTCCTAGAGAGATGAGGTCTGAGTTCCAGCAGTGAGAATGTTATAAACCTGATTATGATTTATTATTATAAATCAAAATAAAGAAAACAATGTTTACTATTTAAAACCTCAAATTAATCACAATTTTATCCAACCCAGAAGAAAATTCCTATGGCACTAAATTTATCAAACTTAATAATTTAATATACCACGGTTACCTGGCATTTTATAATTCAAGCCGCAAAATAACTTTCTTAAATAAATAATAGGTTTATTTAATCCTCGGAGCGCAACCGTCAATGCCAACCCCTAGTTAATATGCAGCAAAGGGTTTACTGTGAGAGATTAGCCATTCAAGCAATTTTGAGTTGCTTACCCCTGCAATCTGTGCTTCAAAGTACGTTACTCCGGTACAAAATGTTTTGTACACTTACGTAGCTACGCTTGGAGGTTCTCACAAAGGAGTTTAACTTCTTGAACTCAACTGCGGATTTGAATCGTCTTGTTATGTTAATTTATTTATTATATATCTTTACTATATTGTACACCTCATAGGGTTAACATTTAAAAACACACGAAAGGAGATATAATTGAGGCTGTCAGAGATATACCTACTATAAAATACATACAATATTAATAATACCAAATATATATTTATGAAAGGAGATTTAAAACTTATAGTGAAAGGTAATATAAGTACAATTGCCTTCTAAACACATCTTTTTTTAGGGTGAGTAATTACCACATCCTCGAACTAAATCTTTGAATAATCTCACAGCCCAAGTTATTAAGTTTGGTCAGTCGACACTGAATTCAGGTACTCCTTAGTACTAAAGAGTGCTAAATGAAAAATCGGAGTACACAAAATAGATATAACACATGAATTAAAAAAAAACACGGAGTGTTATATAAAAGCGCGGAGATTCTTAACATCGTGATTAGCGATAAGAAATATTATGCAATTGCATAACGCCATCTATTAATCGAGTGAAGAACTAATTTAATACAGTACATCATCTAACAGCGCGGCGGCGATCTCCCGCGCCGGGCCTTGGTACAGGCCATGGTCCGGAGCGAGGAAGAGTGGCAGGCGGTCGCCTCCTTCTGTGAAGCAGTAATGCTAGCAAAGGAGGCGGCCGATCGCGTGAGGCAACGGTCCTCACGCACTTACCGCCGCCGGGATTCCGATCCCGATTTCCGGCTACCGTAGGCGCGGGCTTGCGGACGGCGAGCAATGGGTGGCTCGCCGTCGGACCGTCCGGTAACCGTCCGGACCGAGCCCAAGTCGTCGACGGCGCGTATTGTTCCACGTGCGCCTCAGGGAGATGTCAGCAACTCGTAGGGGCCCAGCAGGGTCGAAGCCAACTGGGGCCATGGGTAGTGTGAAAACGAAACCCGGGGCCCTGGGACGAAGGCAACGAAGGAACAGGAGTGGGTTTTTAGTCAGTAAAAGACTGACACTTTCTCTCGCTCCGCACAAGAGCGAGATTTGTCATTAGATGATTTTCCCACCAAAAAAAAAAAAAAACATCTAAGAGCAAAAGTATAAACTTATTTTACATAAATGTTCGTAAATATGGTGCTAGATTCTAGAACTTGATCACAAGTTAAACGTATGTAATTATCTGTGGTGCCTAGAGTTAAAACCGTATATCTGAATTGTTCGGACAGGTTCATGTTAAATCATTTTGATCTGCTGACTCCTTTTTTCCGATAAAAATAGCATACCTACCTCAGACACTCTAATGTCTTTTTCAATTCGTGGATATTTTGGGGGCCTATTCGACTATTTATATCTACTTTTTTATATAGCTGACGTAATTTACATTCGTTCAGCGTAATTTATCTTTCCTTGATATCATTTTAAGCGTCTTTGAAACATCACGAAATAAATTGAGGTCACGTTTCTTTTATAAATATCAAAATAATTATTGTTTTTACTCACCCGTTTTTAATATGATGTCAATGTTATATATTGGAATAAAAATATTCTTTCCCACGATTAGAATTACCTAAATAATAGAGGAAAATAAACAAAAACGAAACAAATTTAAGAAAAAAATATTTCTAACGAAACCGCTTCGTATTTTACTAGAATTAATCGTTAGTATTACAAGCAAAAAATTATAAGATTTATAAAATAATCGCGTTCTGGCGCCTTCATTAAATCCTATGTCTGCAATTAAGAAAGGGGCACTCTGGAACTGTAAACTGATTATTCTTAGAATGAAGCTGTAACACCCGACATTACCCCCCATCATTTGCATAAGTAAATGTTATTTTAGACGAAGCAAAACGTTTGTTTCTATTACATTCTCCAGACGAAAGCGACGCGATTCTTGAAAAGTTGATTATATAAACGAAAACAATAATAAATAGGTCTTCTGTGCGAGTCATTTCAATCTACAATCAGTAAAACGATATCTTATTGTGCTCAGAGAAATTTCTTAAAGAACTCATACAGTATACTCCCAAAGATTTCTCGAAAAACCATACACATTAAGGAAAATCTTTTTATGTTTGGCCAAAAGAACATTTAAAGCCAGATTAGCAAAACCTGCGTTTATAATATCGTTAGTGGCATAACAAACGAGTGTAATGTGAAAACCGCGGATTTGTTCATAAGCGGATTGCAGCAGAGGAAAATTCTCTCGCCTTTGTACTGAGGTCGGTAATTGCCAGTACCAGGTGTTAATTTTTTTTATGATTCAACAAGTGCTTATTTTTGGCAACACCAACAAGGATTATTTCTTTTTAATTACGTTTTACATGCTTTATTCGTCCCATCTGTTTTTCCGACAATTTCTACGCGATTTTATGTATGCATACATTTTGAATTATATAGGGTAGCCAAATCTTAATTAATCAATAGCTTATTTTTGCAACCATTTCAAGTTGAGGCAAATCACTGTCGATATTCAAATTGTTCTTAAACAATTGCAATTTTGTTTACAAAACTTCAGTAATTGTATTCTACTAAAGTTTCAACGTAAATGGAAAAACGACCAAATTTTTATCAATATTTTTTTGGAAAACATTTAAAGGTTCCCAAATTCACGAGATTCGAAAAATCCAACTTTGCTATGGGTTTTTCTAAAGGCTTCTTTGCCTTCGTTCCAGGGCCCCGGGGTTCTTATTCGCACAATTCATGGCCCCTACGATTTTGCTGACATCTCCTTGAGGCGCGCGTAGAACACTACGCACCGTCAACGACTTGGGCTCGGTCCGGACGGTTACCGGACGTTCGGTGCTGTATGGACTTTAAAAGAGACTTTGACCCCTGAGTTTGTTTCGGTGTTTCTTCTCAAGGTAGTCAGCTAGGAAACACCGGCTTCATCTAGTTTAAATTAATAGGGAGATAGTGTCAGACTTTTACTGACTAAAAACCCACTCCTGTTCCTTCGTTGCCTTCGTCCCAAGGCCCCGGGTTTCGTTTTCACACTACCCATGGCCCCGGTAGGCTTCAACCCTGCTGGGCCCCTACG
This sequence comes from Mythimna impura, assembly GCA_905147345.3. Classification (NCBI taxonomy): domain Eukaryota; kingdom Metazoa; phylum Arthropoda; class Insecta; order Lepidoptera; family Noctuidae; genus Mythimna; species Mythimna impura. The sequence goes on along the minus strand of LR990356.1, from coordinate 16,452,708 downwards.
ATTTGCTGACATCTCCCTGAGGCGCGCGTGGAACAATACGCGCCGTCGACGACTTGGGCTCGGTCCGGACGGTTACCGGGCGGTCGGACGGCAGGCTACCCATTGCTCGCCGTCCGCAAGCCCGTGCCTACGGTGGCCGGAAATCGGGATCGGAATCCCGGCGGCGCGGTTGGGACGTGGGAACCGTTGCCTCACGCGATCGGCCGCCTCCTTTGGTAGCATTACTGCTTCGCAGAAGGAGGCGACCGCCTGCCACTTCTCCTCGCTCCGGATCATGGCCTGTACCAAGGCGCGGCGCGAGAGATCGCCGCCGCCGATCGCCCCTACGAGGACACGGCGTTGCTCTGCCCAAGCGAACACCTCCACCGTGTCCTCCGGGCGGTCCACACAGTGGCGACCCCCGGGCGACGCTTCCGCACGAATCCGGTGCAGGAACTTCCCGAACTTACCGTGTTCGGTGAGAACCTGCGTCATGCGGAAGGTGAGGACGCCGTGAGGTCTTTCCAACCACGCCTCAAAGAGGGGACTTACCGCCATAATTGTGGCGTGCCCAGCACTGGGTCGTGACAGTCGTTGTCGCCATTTCTCCATGAGAACTTCTAAACGCCGTCGACGACTCGGGCTCAGTCCGGATGGTACTGGTACCGGACAGCTGGACGGTGAGCTACCCATTGTTCGTCGTCCGCAAGCCCACGCCTTCGGTGGCTGGTAGTCGGGGTCGAAGCAATCAACATAGAAGCAAAAAAAAGTAACCGTAATAGTTTTTGTGGTCATCCTGATTATCGGGTCCAGTTAGCTGTTTCACTAAGCATCCTTGAGCGTAATGATCATCATTAGTCAGATGACAGCTGCCGCACAATGTGCGTGTTCATTACGGAAATATAGTGGGATTTTATTGACCACCGAGTGGTACTACGATGAGCATGCAATGTGTTTGGTCTGTTATGGTTTGAAATTGAATATGTTGGAAGCTATGTTAAAGGTTGTGTTGATGCAAATAATAAATGAGATAAGAGAGAGGAAAATAACAAAGGGTTGTCAAAAATATTCATTTAGATATTTACTAGGCATTCTGTCCTAGTCAACAAAGAAAATCCTCATCCGGCCTCATCTAGTTTAAATTGACCAAAAACTTGATATGTAAAAGTGTTTTCTAAAACCTATTTGCAAAATAAAAATAATTTATCATTTAAGATATTGTAATTAAACAAAAAAATATATGATTTTGTTCAATGACAGTACGTTAGTGTTCTTCCACGAATCCTTCTTGGCCAGTTTTTACCCGACTGGCCCAGTTGAAGCATCCGGCTATTACAACTACACGCCGTGTCAAAGAAATAGACATACATCTTTGTATAATTCCAATGTCATGTCTATTTATCACGTACGTACGTGTGTTTGTCACCTAAATCCTTCTAAACGGCTTGACCGATTTGTATGAAATTTTGTGTACATATTTGAGTTGGTCCCTGGATGGTTTAAAAATACAATTTAACTCGGCAGTTGGCGCTGCAATCGGGATCTCAATGTTATTTTCTGACGAAAAGCCAGCTAGTATATAAATGCATTTATGATAACTCGTGGAAAATACAAACCACATAAAAAAAAACAACTAAAAAGTTCTAAATATCTCACCTGACATTCAGACTAACGCAGTTTAAATAAGTAGACTATTATATCACAAACAACAGGACCACTTTTCATCGTACTATAAAGCAGAGCCGCTTGCATTGTCGTATGAATTCTAATCCATAAAATTTCATAGAAAAAGCAACAATAAATTGTGCACGAACCATTTCTCATGGATCGTTCCGCCTGCCACATTCCTCTAGACTACTCTCGGCTTACAAAGCAACGCGTTCTATAAAACATTTTTAAAATAGGTACTCTATCTTATAATGCTGAATGTATTTCCTTGAATTGGTTTCTTATAGTCGAGGTAAAAAAACTGCCTAATTTATCTAGAACTTGGATCTGCCAGAGGCTTCGTCCGCGTGAATGTCGGTTATTTTTGGCGCGAAGTTGAAGTCGCAGCCAGATTACATTATGATATAAGTGTGTAATGTTAGTGATTACTGTCGAGGCGGTATTTAGACCCGAGCCGTGGCGAGGGTCTTAAGAGAGCCAAGAACGGTAATCATTAATTACTCACGTGTGACATACGACGTTTTTCAATACACTTGTGAAGAAAACAACAGTAAAACTAGTAAAATTTTCTGTGACATGGCGGTAAAAATCTGCGGGCTTCATTTTTTTTTATTTACCCCTAGAGGAAGGCTAAGGTATTTTGATTGATGAATTTGTCCATTTTAACTTGTAAATTGGATGAAATAAGTAATTAAGACACTAATTTATATTATATACTATTGAACGCAATAACTTAATGGGAATTTTATTCGAATTCAAAATTTGTTTTGCGAACAAAGAGGTTGAACAAAAAGGTTTTAACTACATTATAGCACTAGTGCGTAATGGTAATCAAAATGTCACAGTTTGGTAACGAGTGTCATTATACCTAAGTGCTGTGCAATAAGAGTCACTTTCTGAGCAAGTGTGTTGAAAAAAGTATTATTTGTCCTTGCTTGGGGTATAAGCTTATACAGTACAAAATTTTATCAAAATCGATGTAGTAGTTTAGTGTAAAAGACAGACAGAGTTACATTTACACTTATTATTTTAAGTATGGTTAAAAATCAACTTTAAGCCATTCCTTGAGTCAAAAATTCTTGTAAATTGTTCTCATTTTACAAGCTTCAAGAATAGTGAACTGTTAAAGTCGGCACGTGCTTCACAGGTTTCTGCCAAACAATATAAGCACCTAATACTTCAAGGTTCATCACAAAACACAGCGTAACTTTCTGTATACATATAATTTCAGAGGTTTACAACATTTTGTTTACAATATCTCAACTTTTCATCCTTGTTGGAAACCGTTATTTATCGTGACGTAATAACAAACTTGAATCTTTGTCACCTATAATATTTTATATTCTTTCACGTAATAGGTTATACGAAGGTTATTCGTTTCTAGAGATTTCTTTTATTTGTTTTCTTCTTTTTATTATATTTACGAAAAACTTTCTGGCACATTAACTTTGCCTTATTTGTATCAACTAATGTCATAAATCAGTGAAGCAAAATTCAATTACACGATAAATCCTTCATTATAGACTAAAAGCATATTTATGCTACTCCAGGGACCGTAAATACACTTGATTTTTTTTTTTGTAATGTTTTACGGTAGATATTGCAGTCTCTTTCGTCAGAATAGCTTTAGATGGTTTAGAACTCATGGTTCATCTATATATATAAAAGGAGAAACTGACTGACTGACATATCAACGCACAGCCGAAAGTACTGCGACTAGGAACGTGTAATTTTGCACAAGGCTTCCTTTTATGACGTAGGCGAGCACTAAGAAGGGATTTTTGGAAATTCAACTTTTACGGGGGTTTCACCCCCGTAAAAGTTCTGAAATTTGTATGGAGAAATCTACTTACATGCGAGCGCAGCCGCTGGTAGAAGCTAGTTAAAAATAAAAGAGATAATAAATAATTCGATTTGAAGAACATTTTTTTACCGTTCATATTTCTTATAAAAACTTCCAGAGCCTATGACGGACACCAGGTAAAACTGAATGAAATATGGCTGAGAAACCGCCTTAGCAGCCACTTACTACTGTAATACCTCGTTAGCCTTGGCAATGAGGCCACGTCAAAAGTTTTAAAGCTTCAGTGTCGAGAAAAGTCTGCCAGTTTATTACAGGTACTCGTTTAAACTTGTATTATTAGATAATAATAGTTATGTACACTAATTCAGAACTAAAGGGAAATTGTAAAAAATCTTTTTACAAAAAAAAACGATTTCACCAAAAAAAAACCGGGCAAGTGCGAGTCAGACTTGAGCACTGAGGGTTCCGTACAAACTTCAGTACAATTCCCGAATTGAGTTACGAAGATTTTAACGAATCGCATTTTTTTATTGTGACGTAACTACAAATTTTCTGTTTTGCATATTTTTTCCTATACTTGTGCTATGAGACCTTGCTTCATGTCAAATTTCAGGATTCTAGTTCAACGGAAAGTACCCTATGAATTTGATTCCCTTAAGAGTATCGAAATAAATGTTTATTGCGACATAAACGGCCGTATCTTTTTTTTTTCGTTAACTTTGAAGTTTAATTTTTTCACAGCTTCAAGGGACTGCAGACCTGAGTTTTAATTTCAACTCAATAGCTCCTCGTGTTCCCGAGGTAAAGGGGCTTGACACTGACAGACAGACAGACGGACGGACTACAAAGTGATCCTATATGGGTTCCGTTAATCCTTTTGACCTACGGAACGATAAAAACACTAAAACGATCAAAATAATAGGAAGTCGGTGTTTCTCGGTATTATTTGTTTCTTATTTAACACCGACTTCCGACTTTTATTGTTTTTTTTTTTTTTAGTCTAATCTCATTTTTGAACGCAGGGCTGACGTTCGAGTGTGAAGAAGTAATAAATATACACACACAAACTTTCGCCTTTATATTAGTTGTATGATTAGTGTGATATGTGATAACAAACCACAACATATTTGTGAAGAAATCTCTAAAAAACCACGTACGATACCAGGTATTTAGTCGATATTTCACAGCCAAAAGGCAAACATCATTACCCGCATTTACATAGAATCACGTTTGATAATCCTGGCTCGCAGATGGCTCTGACTCTTCATCCGAGCTAATGTGTCAGCGTGCTAAATTCGAATTAGCGATAGTTAATCGACTTTAGAGATGCGAACTCTCTAATACGGGTAAGCGTTAGGCTAAAACTGTTATTAATAGCGATCGATCTGTGCATCCCAAATGTCGCATCACTAGTGCCGCTTTTTATTGAGGCTACGGTAGGAAATGTAAATTGAGAACAGTTTTTGCTGTTGCTTTGTGCTTTGAATTTGATGGGGATATATTAGTTTCGGCTAAAGTTAAGTGAAAATGGTTAACGATAATAGTGTAGGTATATAAAAAATCTAGGTAGAGGCTTACTAATTACCTAAAATAGGCTTTTTTCAGAGGGGCATCACCAAATGACTCCTTCTACTCTATGTCGAGTGAGAGTGTCAGATTTTTACTGACTGAAACCCACCTATATTCCTTTAGCTGCTCTTTATGTTTCAGGGCCACGGTAACCCTTTCGAACAATCCCACAACCTTAGCAGGTATCAGCCCTAGAGGTCCCTTTCTATAACAGCTCTTTGAGGCGTGCGTGGAACAAACATAACGCGCCGGCGACCCGCAATCTTAGGTAGCTTTTAAATTGAGATTTTTTTTTCATGACTATCACACAACGCCATCTAGTTTCAAACTAAGCAGAGCTTGTGCTATGAGTACTAGACAACTGATAAACATACTTATATATTTCTAAATACATATTATAGATAAATTACACCCAGATAGAACCAATGATCGTGCTCATCACACAAACATTTGTCCTGGGTGGGAATCGAAACCTCTGGCGTAGCAGTCAGGGCCACTGACCACTAGACCAACAGGCCTGTTAATTTTTAACGCTGTAATTATGTAAGAAAGAGCCTAATAAGGAAACAATTAGAATCAATTTGCTCTATAGACAAGTAAAGCTTATCATTTGAAAAAAAAAACACTAATATACTAACAAAGGAAAAATTCACGAAAATATCGTCGCGTCATCTTCGAGACTAATTCAGCGAGATTCTTTGGTCACAGTTATTAAAAAGAAGGGCCATACTTCGAGTTGAGTCGGCAACTTGAGGTCCTTTGATACTAGCCCGTGAAGTGTTTAAGTGAGTGCTCACGACGGGGCGCGATACCAGATCACTCGCCGCTGTGGTGTTTCTCAAAGGCGTTACAGTACAAGAGGCCGGCTCACTGAAATTCCCGTTTGAACTTCAATCTCTAAGCTTTCAAATCTTGCTTGCTTGTTTCCATCAAAGACACGCTCCAGTGTACTCAAATTTTAGTAATGATTCGCTTTTCATTTCGTTGGTGCTGTTACAATTTCTATTGTGTTGCTGGAATTAAGTTTGTGTCGGAAGGTTGAGTTTTTTCTTACGATTGTCGGAGTGGGTATGACGATGGGATTAGTTTCTTTGTTGGAAAAAAAAAACAATATTAAAGGCTACTAATAGGCTGATTGTACTTTTAATTACACAACACACAACAATCTTTGTGATTCTATTTTCTATGACCTGACCTGGCGGAATTGAACCAAAGATAGTAAGAATAGAATGTAGGAACAATAATGCTTTGGGCAGGAGGAGTAGGTGCCACAATATCCTCACTTTCCGCCTGACACCAGTCCTCACCGGACATGGTTGTGTGTCATGAGTTGCCTGTTTCAGATTCGGCGGGAAGTAAGCCTGGGTTTCTCCATTGTTTGGATTGTGTGGAGGACTCGGTGGAGTATGTGATGGCGATAAGATGTACTGGTCGTTTTGAGAGCAGTGGTGATGAAATAAATTACACAAAATAAAGTGCCTACCTGGGTTTTAACCCACAACCTGCAACTCGTAAGTCTGGACCGTTACCACTGGGCGACTATTGCTGTAGTGTACATATATAAAGGATTTACTTATGTTTAATTTTCCGTACAACTTCATATCATAGTTCAGAGTTATTTCGAACAACAACCCTTGGAGTAAGTACCCTGCGAAGAATAGCTAACGAGTTTATATTTGTTTTATACCTGCAGGCACTCTACTTCTAGTTCAAAAAGATTGCTTATAATAGCACAAATCTATTTCACAACAGAATGTAAGAAAGTGTTGTTTGCTATCAAATCAGATTAATGAATTATCTGATGCACTGATACATATAATGCTTTGAGATGAATGAGAGCAGTGGTTGCACAATGATAACGGCCCCGAGCGGTTCAAACCCAGGGGGTGCGTCCCTTTACTTGTGTAATTTATTTCATCACCACTGCTCTCGCAATGGTGAAAAAACCAGGCAAGTGCGAGTCGGACTCGCGCACTTAAGGTTCCTTACAAACTTACCTATGAAAACAGTTCAATTCCCGAATTGAGTTACGAAGATTTTTCCGAAATTTAACTAAGTACAAATTCACAGTTTTCAGATTTTTTCCTATACTTGTGCTCAGATTTTTTCCTGACTTTGCTTCATACCAAATTTCATGATTCTTTGTCAACGAGAAGTACTCTATGAATTTTGATTCCCTTGAGAGTGTCGAAACATACGTTTTTCGCGACATAAACTGACGTAACTTTTTTTTCCGTTAACTCAGAAGTTTTATCTTTTCACAGCTTCAAGGGACCAGTGGCGGCTGGTGGGTCATAGAAGTGGTGGTGCACTTTACAATCATACTAAGTATTCGAATTCACAGTTGCAAAACCAAAAAACGTTAGGTTGTCAATATTTTTATTTTTATAAATTAAATCGATCACCGACTTTTTTCCGAAGCGAAATGTTCGATTATTTTCCTACATTTTATTTTTTTCAATCATAAGCACAAAAAGTGCATTAATTAACCGGTCCTGGGACATGGTGTTTCTGAGAAACACCATGCCACCATGTCTAAAACAGACAAACTCATTATATTTGGTTGGTTTACAAAAAAAAAACTTACTTGTAGAGTAGGTACTTGGGATGAATCGTGTTTTTTATTTCACTCAAATGCGTCAAATCGCTAATACCGTATATATTATTATTCTCAGCGCTAATTCCTGTTTCCGTCCAAATCGATTCACCGCCAAAAACAATGCAAGGAAAGCAAAATAATGTATTGAGCCGCTCACATCCACAGAACCATTTCTTTTTATTGTACATGCATTTCACTTTTAATACTCCGCGTAGGTAAATGATTTGTTTTTCGATCTAGACTCTTGTTTCAAATTAAAGTTAATGCTCATTTTCACAGTTTTTTAGTATTTACACACTCTCACAACACAGTAAGTAAATCCTTGCAAAATGTAAACAAACACAAAAACGCGCGTCCGCGTTGAAGGGTTGCCAACCATACTTTATAATAATTTAAATTTTTGGTAATTAGACTTTATACTTTTGCATAAAAATAAAGCATATGAAAATACGTTATTTTAAATCTTTACTGTAATGCATGAAATTAAACACTGACATGAATAATTACTGAACTATTTATCGATGCTTCTACCTTGAAACACGAATACGTTTCCAAAAATGTAAGGATACCTCATGGAAAACTGTTAGTGTATTCTAAAAGCACATAAAAATTGTCTCCAAGAGAAGAAACAAACAAATAAATAAAATTTAAAAAAAATACAAATACTTTTTTCCTACTAAAAAATATGATACGTTATTTTCCAAAATCAGTTGGCAACCCTACTGCGATGTGACGGCCGGCTCGGCGAACTTCGTCAAGCCTCGTCGTGCGCTCTCAGTAACCTTCGGCTCGCTCGAGCGCGAGCGGCGCACGAGAACGGTCTTATTTTGCAGTACATTTTCTATTAAACTATCTCTGTCTCACGCGCCAGGCGTTTTAGTTCGTATTTCATAGAAGTTGTATGAGCATTCGCCGTGCGTTTTGGCTAGCGCACGAGAAATATTCTTTACTGCAAAAATAAGTCTAAAAGACTTTAGTAAAGAGTTGAAATTGTTTCGTCATAATTTTGCTAATAGAATAATGAATAGAAAGTTAATCAGGTACGTACATTAAGCATTTTAGGTGTATTCAGAACCTATTAAGATCTGGTAGTTCGGCGCACGAGTGCACTTAAGGTACAGCCGCCCCTGCAAGGGACCGCAGACTTGGTTATATAGTTTTAATTTCAACTCAATGCCTTTACGCGTTCCCGAGATAAAGGGTCTTGACAGACAGACGCACGGGTCAACAAAGTGATCCTATAAGGGTTCCGATTTTTCCTTTTGAGGTACGGAACCCTAAAAACAGTCGTGTGGAAACCGACAAGTCCAAAAACCAAAAATTCGAAGATGTGCGTCATCGACCAACCCAGAATGGCCCTGCGTAATGGATTGCAGACCAATACCTCTTCTCAAGAGGAGATCTGAGCCCAAGCAGTGGGAACATTTTAAGGCTGGTCAAGCTATAATACCTTTACTGTATTCAAAATCAAATTAAAGCTCTACTTGCTATTTTTCGTATAAATTATAGGAACTGAAACTAATAATGTCGAACATTTTCCAAATTAAAAAGTACCGCTCCCTCGACTTAATTTGCAAGCACGAAGCTAGGGCAAGGTGGAAAAATTCCAGATTATATACTTAGAAGTTTGTAAGCTTACCAATTTCAAAGTCAAACTTCACTTAATATTTTTAGTTTTAGCCGGGACTAAATTAATTCATGTACATAACTAACTTGTGTTTTACAAAAGTGTTGAGGGAAAGCGAATTTGTAGGTATTTTCGAGTGTTAAGATAAGAGTGAGTGTTACATATTCTGTATCATTCGGTCGGTATCATAGGATACTGAGCTACCTAAAAGTTCTTAATCATCATCATCATCATCATCATTTCAGCCGATAGACGTCCACTGCTGGACATAGGCCTCCCCCAAACGTCGCCACAACGAACGATCCTGTGCGTCTCGCATCCATCGGATTCCCGCAACCTTCACCAGGTCATCGGTCCACCTTGTAGGGGGCCTTCCGACACTGCGTCTTCCGGTACGCGGTCGTCACTCCAGAACCTTTCGGCCCCAACGGCCATCCGTTCTGCGAGCAATGTGCCCTGCCCATTGCCACTTTAGTTTGGCGATTCTTCGCGCTATGTCGGCAACCTTGGTTCTCCTGCGGATATCTTCATTTCTGATTCGATCACGCAAGGAAACTCCGAGCATAGCCCTTTCCATTGCCCTTTGGGTGACTTTGAGCCTTCTGATGAGGCCCATTGTGAGCGTCCACGTTTCGGAACCATATGTCATCACTGGCAACACGCACTGGTCATAGACTTTCGTCTTGAGACACTTTGGTATATTGGATGAGAAGATACCGCGCAGCTTCCCGAACGCTGCCCAGCCGAGTTGGATTCGACGGTTGACCTCTTTCTCGAAATTAGATCTACCCAACTGGACTGTCTGTCCAAGGTAGACGTAATCGTCTACAACTTCGAGTGCAGAGTCTCCGATCTTGATCGGAGTGGGTGCTACATGGTTATTTACCATGACTTTGGTTTTGTCCATGTTCATTTTAAGACCCACTCTTTCGGAAGCTCTACTGAGGTCATTGAGCATTGTGCTGAGCTCTTCCGTAGTTTTAGCCATGACTACTATGTCGTCGGCAAACCGAAGATGAGTGATGTACTCGCCATTGACATTAATGCCCAATCCACTCCAGTCCAGAACCTTGAAGACATCCTCCAGTGCGGCCGTGAACAGTTTCGGAGAAATGACGTCTCCCTGCCTCACACCCCGCTGCAGGAGGATAGGTTTCGAGGTCTGGTCCTGCAGTCTGACTGACATAGTGGCGTTTTCGTACAAACACTTCAGCACCTCGATGTACCGATAGTCAATCTGGCACCGTTGGAGAGACTGCAGCACAGCCCAAGTCTCGATCGAATCAAAGGCTTTCTCGTAATCCACAAACGCTAAGCAGAGAGGCAGATTATACTCCTCGGTCTTCTGTATAACCTGCCGTAGCGTGTATATGTGGTCTATGGTGCTAAAGCCTTTTCGGAATCCGGCTTGTTCGGGAGGCTGGAAGTCGTCGAACCTGCGCGCGAGACGGTTCGTGATGACTCTGGAAAACAGCTTGTAGACATGGCTCAGAAGTGAGATGGGCCTATAATTCTTGAGCAGGGCCTTGTCGCCCTTCTTAAAGAAGAGTACCACCACACTTCCGCTCCATGCCTGTGGTGTTTTTCCCTCGAATATGACGGAATCAAACAGCTTCTGAAGGGCCTTAAGGATCGGTTTACCACCCGCCTTCAGGAGTTCGGCTGTAATTCCGTCATCACCCGGTGCCTTGTTGTTATTAAGCTGCTTCAGAGCCATCCTAATCTCGTACAGGCTGACGTCCGGGATATCTTCGGTATAGTGTCGGGTCAACCTAGCTCTTGGGTCGTTTGCTAGATTCGTAGTGGGTTTTGTGATTGACGTGTATAACTGTCCATAAAAAGCCTCGATCTCTCCCAGAAGCTCCGATTTGGCGGATATGACTCTGCCATCTTCGGTCTTCAGTTTCGTGAGCTGGCTCTGCCCAATAGACAGATCTCTTGCAAACACCTTGGAGCCCTTATTTCGCTCAATCGCGTCTTTAATTTTTCCAGTATTAAAGTGACGGATATCGCTTTTCAAGGACTTAGAGATCCGTTTATTGAGCAGCCGATATGTGCACGCATCGTCTGAAGACTGCAGAATCATCTCACGCCTTTCCTTCATAAGCTGGAGAGTTCGATCTGTGAGCCTCTTGCCCTTATTTGTACGAGTCTTATAGAATTTAGACCCGACCGTATGGACAGTTTCCACGAACCCATCGTTGTATTCGTCCACAGAGCTTCCTAGGCATTCGAAACGATTTTGAAGTTCGAGCTGAAAGCTCTCGGAGTTTTGGATCTGGATCTGTGCAGGACGGAGCGTAGACTTCATCAGTCGAGATCTTTCAAGCTTGACATTGATATTCAATGTGCCTCTTACCATGCGGTGATCACTTCCGGTTTTCACCGCATTGATCACTGAGACATCATTGAATATTTGCTTCTTCGTCGACATGATGAAGTCAATCTCATTTTTTGTTACACCATCAGGGCTTTGCCAGGTCCACTTCCTATGCTCACGCTTTCTGAAGAAGGAGTTCATCATGTAGAGGCCCTCCCTCTCCATAAAGCTGGCCAGTAGGTGTCCCCGGTGGTTCCTACGTCCAAATCCAAATTGCCCCACTCGCAGCTCGTCACCGTCTCGTTTGCCCAGTTTCGCATTAAAGTCCCCCATGACCACGGTGAAGTGAGTCTTATAACCATGTATGGCTCTGGATACATCCTCATACATGGTCTCTACTTCGTCATCGGGGTGTGTCGAGGTCGGAGCGTAAACCTGTATGACCTTCAGCGAATATCTTGATGATATTCTGAGTATAAGGTACGCCACCCTGGTCGACACGCTCTCGATCTTCACGCCGGGGCGCCCTGCGGACTCTCCGTCCGCATACCGGCCCATAGTGCTGCTCGACGAGGTGGGCAAGCTCTTTGAAAGAGTAATTGCAGACCGCCTCGTCGCGCATTTAGCGCGGGTGGGGCCGGATCTTTCGGACAGCCAGTTTGGCTTCCGCAGGGGGCGCTCCACGGTGGACGCCATCATGCGCGTGCGAGCCCTCACGACGGAGGATGCGGTGTCCCGGGGCAAGGTCGTAGTGGTGGTGTCCTTGGACATCACCAACGCCTTCAACTCCCTGCCCTGGAGTAGCATTAGGAGGGCACTCCGGTATCACCAGGTGCCCGACTACCTCCGTCGTTTGATCGAGGCCTACCTGAAGGACAGGTTTATCATCTACCCTGGTCACGAGGGAGAGTGGAGACGGCGAGAGATGTCGTGCGGTGTTCCGCAGGGATCGGTACTAGGACCGCCCTTGTGGAACATCGGGTACGACTACGTGTTGCGCGGCGACCTCCCCGACGGGGTCAGCGTGGTCTGTTACGCAGACGACACGCTGGTCCTGGCGCAGGGGGAGTCGCACCAGGCGGCGGCCGAACTAGCGACACGCGGGGTTGCGACAGTTGTGGACAGGATCCAGGAGTTGGGACTCGAAGTGGCACTGCACAAGTCCGAGGCCATGTGTTTTCATGGCCCTCGGAATGCGCCACCACCGGGTTCCCAAATAACGGTAGGAGGGGTTCGCATCGACGTCGGGTCGACGATGAAGTACCTAGGACTTGTCCTCGACAGTCGGTGGAACTTTGTGGAGCACTTTCGACGTCTGACTCCCAAACTGGAACGGACCGGGGCTGCCCTAAAGCGGCTCCTGCCCAACCTTGGGGGTCCAGATGCCTCCTGCCGGAGGCTCTACGCGGGAATTGTTCGGTCCATGGCCCTTTACGGGGCGCCAGTGTGGGCGCCGTCGCTGCAAAAGCGACCGGCGGCCATGCTGAACGCTTGCCAGAGGGTCATGGCCATCCGGATGATACGGGGATACCGCACGATTTCCCGCGAAGCGGCGAGCCTCCTTGCTGGCCTGCCACCATGGGATTTGGAGGCAACAGTCCTTGCATGCATGCACGATTTGCGCGTGGAGATGCAACGCCGGGGCGAAACTCCGCTGCCGCGCCAAGTCGCGGCATGGCGGACAGAGTTCCGGCGGGATCTCATGGTGGAATGGCGACGGCGACTGTCGCAACCCAGTGCTGGGCACGCTACAATTGAGGCGATAATTTCCCTCTTTGAGGAGTGGCCGGAGCGGCAACACGGCGTCCTCACCTTCCGCATGACGCAGGTCCTCACCGGACATGGCAAGTTCGGGAGGTTCCTGCATCGGATTCAGGCGGAGGCAACGCCCGAGTGTCATCACTGTGCGGACCACCCAGAGGACACGGTGGAGCATACGGTGGAGGTGTGCCCCGCTTGGGCCGAGCACCGCCGTGTCCTCGTGGAGGCAATTGGCGGCAGCGACCTTTCGCGTCGGGCCCTGGTTCAGGCTATGGTCCGAAGCGAGGAGGAGTGGCAGGCGGTCGCTTCCTTCTGCGAAGCAGTAATGCTGGAGAAGGAGGAGGCTGCACGCGTGAGGGAACGAAGGTCCTCACGCCCTAGCCGCCGTAATTCCGACCCCGACTACCGGCCACGGTAGACGCGGGCTTGCGGACGTCGAGCACTGGGTAGCTCGCCGTCCGGCTGTTCGGTAATAAACTGGACCGAGCCCAGTCGTCAACAGCGCGTAGTGATCCTCGCGCTCCTCAAAGAGATGTCAGCAAACCGTAGGGGCCCAGCAGGCCAATGCCCGGTAGCTAGGACCGCGGAGAATTTCTGAAAGGGAAACCCGTAGTTCTAGAGCGCAAAGGGTAATTGAAGGATTCAGGTGTGGTTTTAGTCAGTAAAAGTCTGACACGCCCTCCCGCTCCACCCAGAGCGCGAGAAGTCATTTTGATGATTCCCACCTAAAAAAAAAAAAACGCTCTCGATCTTCACCACATTGTTCACAAGGGACCTGTGGACGATAAACCCGACACCACCTTGGGACTGCTGGTCCCCCTCCCAAAAATAGAGCAGGTTACCAGATTTTAGGATTATCGTGTCCTCCCCCTGTCTTCGAACTTCGGATAATCCCACAATACTCCATCGTAACCTGCTCAACTCCTCCTCAAGCTCGGCAATCTTCTCATCGGACCGGAGTGTACGCGTGTTGTACGTCGCCAGGTCCAGTCGTCGACGGTTGATCGATCCCGCCCGGAGATTCTTAGCACCCCAGACCCCAGGGCTGCGCCCACGCCCGTCCACGCTAGCACAACCGCTGGAGTCACCGGGCACTTGGGGCCTGTTTCTTGTTGCATTATGTATTTGAGGGGGTTTGGACCATAACCCGCCACGCTGGTCCAGTGCGTGTTGGCGGGTCGCCATAGCCTCGTTCGTTTATCAGCAGGGTGCACCACGTGCAGGTGAGGTTGGCTTGGGTCCCGATAGGTGTTGATTAGAACCCCGTATACACCCCCCAAAAATTCTTAATACCAGATTATATAAAAGTTAATTGTAAGATTGGCGGTCCATTAATAGTTTTAATAGTCTAAAAGAGTGAGTTTTTGACAATAAAATTAAATGACTTAATTGTATGCACAAACATTTTCACGCTTATAATATGAAGCAAAAACATGTGATCTTTGCACCTTCATTTTCATACCGTGTTTTTATGGAAATAAATGTTATTACTTATATTCGATTCTATTCAATGTCATCGAATGAGTTTCAGACAGTCCTTTGGCCCGGCTTATAGAGAATTGTAAACCAATATGCCCTTGCGAGGAGTGCTAGCACGTAAACTGCCTACAAAGGCGCTAAGTCTACGCCTGTCAGCTGAACCGACGGAGAAAAGGCCCTTTGTGTTTGGCACTTCTTTTGTGTACCTACTCGTTGTTTATCTCGATATCTAGATTACCAACCGAGTGTGAATAATTTATATGTATATTTTATTTTTCGTGTTACATGATTCTTGAAGCGGTTTTGCTGTTTTCTTAGATCTGTCTTTACGTTTTGATTGGTAGGCCTATGTTTTTTTTACAAATGCCAGTATCAATAAAAACGAGCATGAAAAATTGAGGAACAATCGATAAATGAAAGCCAAAAAATATATCAGAACAAAATAAGTACAGAAAAAAAATCTTGAAAGTTACTGAACTGCAGCAAAAATCACACTAAAATTATAAAGGCCGAAGTTGTTGAGCGTGTGTATGTATGTGTGTTTTTTTACTTCTTCACGCTCGAACGGTTGAGCAGATTTGGATGAAAGGCAATAAGTTGATCATGTCCTGGAATATCACATAAAACTGTTTATTCCGGGAGTATGTTACCTTGGGACAATTTTCTAGTCTCACTCGAGCGAAACCACTGGCTCCAGCTAGTTAAAGATCCAGTGGTTTCGCTCGAGGTGGGAGTACAAAATGGCCACCGTAGGTGCGGGCTTTCGGACGGCGAACAATGGGTAGCTCGCCGCCCGACCGTCCGGTAACCGTCTGGAACGAGCCCAAGTCGTCGACGGCGTGTACTGTTCCACGCGCGCCTCAAGGAGATCTCAGCATACCACGGCACAGCAGGGTCGAAGCCTACTGGGGCCAAGGGTCTGATTCTGAAGGGAAGACTCGGCCCTGGTACGAAAGGCAACGAAGAAACAGGAGTGGGTTTTTATTCAGTAAAAGTCTGACACTATCTCCTGCTCCGCCCAAGTGCGGGATTTGTAATTAGACGATTTCCCACCTAAGAAAAAAAAAAGGGAAGGTTCCTATCCTTGTATAATATAATTTATTTGTTCTCAATATGAACTACGTTATTATCAAGGATAAAAACCTAGGACTGTCTCTACATATGTAAGAAATAGATACCTGCTTACGCGACTTTTCCGAGAGTGACGTAATTGTATCTAATTAATTATTCCTCGTTACTTACCTGTTTCATTAACCATTTCAAGCTATCCTTTTAATTATAACCAACGCACCATCGAACAAATTTGGCAAAAACGAACTCGGCTCAGAAAGAAATCCAATAAAAATATGAGTAATTGGATCAGTAAGGTATTAGCGTTATTAATTGCCAAAAGAAATTAGTAAGGTGTGAGAGAAGAGATAAGACCTTTTGGTTTTATTTAAGTACGTTAGTAATTAAGATACAGAGCTCGATACTGGCTCTCCTATAGATCCATTATGGCACTCTAACGGCCTATAATTGCCCGCAGGAGCATTATGTGAGCTTTACGGAAAAATATATCGCTATTTCAAAATATTGCTGTTCTTTTGTAAGTGTTTTAGTCAGATAAAGGTAATAGGCAGAGTACAGTGGTAGATAATGGCGATTATTTTTTATTTATGGGTTTGTGTTGATTCTGAGAAAGCTGTGTAAATCAGATATAATTATAATAACATCTTTTTTGTTTTACCGTCGAAATAATTCTCAGTTCTGATATGGCAATGAAAATGTAATGTTTTATGCATTTTTGATTTCAATAAGATCATTTAAATCATCATCGTTATTTTCAATAGATTTGTTTTGTTGATATTATTTAGTTACTACTGAAAAAAAATTATAAGTGATAAGACCTGTCCATACATAATGTTTGGTTGTGAAAAAGACGAATGAAAACAGATTGCATTTAGAGGAGATGAGAATGTTGAGATGGGTGTGTGATGTGACGAGAACGGATAAAGTGTGAAATGCGTATAATAGAGGAAGTTTGAAAGTAGCGCCAGTGACTGAAAAGTTGAAAGGAAATCGTTTGTCTTGGTATGGTATGAGTATACATGTGAATCGATGAGAGAGAAAGAGAGGGCAAAGAAAAGATGGATGGATTGTGCGAGGAGTGATATGAAAGAACAGGGAGTTAATGCTAGCGTCACGGGTGGCAGGACAGAATGGAAGAAAAACGTGTTGCGCCGACCCTAATTAACACGGGACAAGAGCAGGGAGATGATGATTTCGCTACAATTGAAACACATAGATAACTCACAGTAAGTCCTAGACTATCTATAAAAGTAGCGGCAATATTGATCTATTCATAAACAACTTATTATAGGTAATTCTTGTTTTGTAACGTGGAACAAAATTTTCCATCCGCGACTAAGTGGAAAAAACACGTCAATTTTAATATTGATATCTTAATTTACGACAAGGTTTTTTCCTTATTACATATCTATCCTTGGCTTGAATATTACACTGTATTTTTATAAAGGTATCATATGGCCTTCAAACAAGTTTGCAGGAGCAGTATATCCTTGCAATGGGTAGCTCGCTGTGCGGCCGTCCGGTAACCGTCCGGACCGTGCAGAGTCGTCGACAGTGCGTAGTGTTCCACGCGCGCCTCAAAGAGATGTCAGCAAAACCGTACGGGCCAAGCAGGGCCGAAGCCCACTGAGGCCATGGGTTAAACCCGGAGCCCTGGAATGCAAGGTAAAGAAGGAACGTAGGCACAGGAGTGGTTTTTAGTTAGTAGAAGTCTGACACAATAGAGTGGGAGAAGTCATTGGATGATTTCAAACCTAAAAATATATATTTAAATTGAAATTGAAAATATTTATTTCAGACACAGTAAAGATACAGGTCCATATTGTGTTAGTACAAACTTATACCTAACTATGTTAGTAAAATTTAAAATTATTATTATTTTGGACGTGCATGAGCGACCACTGCCTCAGGAATATATATATATATATATCCTTGCAGAAGAAACCAAAAGAGTGTTCGCTTGACGTCACCGCGTTGAACGAAACAGTAAAATTGAATAGATGTCCTTTCCCATATTTCTCAAAAAAAAAGGCTTATGAAACAATTTGAATTAGCAATTGAGGTTTCCTTTTATTTTTTCAAACAGTAAGGATGCTTACAAATGCGACGGGCGGGAAATGGGCGGAGACACAAAGAAAGAGGCTTATATTCTCCATGGTGGGTGGATTTGGGTTCGAGATGACAATATTATGCTTCAGATACATAAATAAATCTGTAATTTGTTTTGTACACCAGCCTTTTATTTACTCAATTGCTAACAAAAGTAAAGCTTCTTTTTATATACCTAACATCAGTGATTGAATACATTTTGATACCTATGTTTTCATCGCAGCAGACCAAGCCGAAGGTGGAGATCGGATCCCACAATGTCAGAAGAAAAGGGAGACTTAGATTAGATTAGATGATTCCATGCCACATTAGTTCAAACACCTTATTCATCCAATTTATGTAGTATCAATTTACAATCTAGATTAAAATGATGATCTGTGTTTTAGTCACCTAAGGTTATTTTGATTTTGGCTTTTTAAAAAAGGTCAACCGCGAACCTGGAACGCAAAGAGTAACTGAACTATTACGGGTGGATTTTAGTCAGTAAAAGTGTGACACTCCAGGAGAAGTTATTTGATGATTTCCTTTTGTTTATTAAGCCTATATTATCTCCCACTGCTGGGAAAAAGTTTCCTCTTTGTCCTTCTAAACATCTCTGTCTAGGGCATTCTTTAGCCAAGTTTGACCCGTGAACATTTATTTATTTATTTGTTTATTCTCACATCGGAACACCTTGCAGCAATTACACCAATGGAGATCAATTAGTTCAGAATCTGCTACTTTCTAACACCATGTGCGCGGTGGTGGTCATCAAAGGAGCGGCGCGGCGTGGTGGTGGGTCACGTACGCTCGCTTACGCAGCATCAGGTCAGCGCTCCTCCAGGATTCCACATGTACCTAATCCGAAGACATTTTTAAATTTGAAAGCTCTTTCGATGAGTTTTTCAAAGGAAATTGATTTAAATTGAAAAATACAGATAATTTTGATATATCATCTTGACTTTATGCCTATTACCATGACCAGTTTTCATATTGTCTGCGCTCAAAAAAAGGTGGTTTGATTTGGCCTTTCTGTAGACAGAAGGCTATCCTTTTAGGACATCCCGACACCTGAACATCAAATGCGATCACTAGAAAATCGCCTAAAAAATTAATGAACGTCGCGCAACGAGTCCCGCAGAAATGGTACACTGTCTGAACACGTAACGGAAAGAATAGCAGAGGAGAAAGAAATCATAAAATTCCACTTCATCTAGCAGGAATCTGAACAGAGAATTTTCAGATACATTTGGAAACAGATTAACCTGCCACAATTGCAACAATTTGCACACAGCAGGGTGCAATAACAGTTGGGTGTTAGGACGTATCCAATTAACCGAATGACTATACCAGGATTAGAGATACTATACACCACTTGTCATTTCCTCAGTCGGCATTCACCGATTCTGGTATAAATGGAATTGGGCTTAGAAGATTATTTTTCTGAACATTTCGGAAAAAAAAAGTTGAAATTTTGTTAGGAATTGGAACTGTTTTCCAGGAAAGACGGTGTACGGCGAGGCTCAAGGGAGACCCATTTACAGTCCTTTACTCAGGGATGTCTTAACAGGTTTAATGAAAGACATACCGTAGTCCTGTACCGCAAAGGGCAACTGAATGACACAGGTGGGTTTTAGTCAGTAAAATTCTGATACGCCCTCTCGCCCCACCCTAGAGGGGGAGAAGTCGTTGGATAATTTCACATCTCAAAAAAAAGTGGTAACGAAGCTCCATCCATGAACTGATAGTGATCACCTTGGTGGTTTAACCAATTGTATGCCGGAAAGCAAATGTACGCGGGACACAATGGCTTTTTAATTGTGTCTCTAATTCCGAAAGGTTAAGTGAGATAAGTATCCCACACTCCCTGGTCTTTCCCCAAAAGTCCAGGCGCTTTTTGAAGGATGCTATGACTAAGGTAAAAGCGAGTCACGAAGATACTTCATTAAAATTAAGACTGTCCTGTTTGTCTAGTGGTTAGTGGCCCTGACTGCTTTGCCGGAGGTTGTGGGTTGGATTGCCACCCAAGACAAATTTTTGTGTAATGAGCACGATCGTTTTTTCTGTGTCTGGGTGTAATTTATCTATAATATTTATGTATTTAGAAATATATACATACACTTATCAGTTGTCTAATAGCCATAGCATAAGTTCTGCTTAGTTTGGGACTAGATGACGTTGTGTGAAAGTTGTGGAATTATTATTATTCCTGTTATTCACTATACATACATATAAGTTACATTTTGAATACTTTTTTAACAAAATAATATTTAAAAAAAAAACATTGAAAAAATAGTATTGTTATTATTAATTTCGTCTTTAGGTACTTGAGAAGATTTTTATAGAAAATTTGGTCATTTTTAGTTCAAAAAACTGGGCCCTAAACATGAACCTTGTTAAATAAACCCTTCAAGATATTTTCTCAATGTCATAGAAGAAAAGAAAACGGTTTATTCTGCGAGTGTTTGCTTTTTGTAATAGAATTCTAGTGGGGTTTCAATTGAGATCGTTGTATTAACCTGGAGTTAGTTCTATTATATAAACCTTATTTAGAAAAATCTGATCGATGCTGCCTCGGAAATCAGTTTTGGTAGTGCTAATATACTCGTAGTATAATATCTATACATATAATAAAACAGTAAAATTACTTTGCGATGGTATTAATTGGCGCAAAAACTACTGAACCGATCCTGTTCAAATTTTGCATACATAATCCTTATAGGTCAGTGCATCTGTTAGGCTATAAATTATCACGCTATTTGCTATGGGGGGTGAGCAATAATCCAAAACGTCGGTGTTGAACGACATTTGCCGCGAGTTCGATTCCCAGCTACAGTTAAAATTTTTGTCATTATTTTATCTTCTTTTTGTAATAAAATAACTTTTACCATTTTTTCAAAATAAAATTGACATTTCTATTCGATATCTTCTAAATATATTGTAAAAACTAATCAAAACACATAATAAAATCGAATTAGTAAAATATGGCACCACACGCAATTCAGATACTCGCAACGCCATCTAATGACTCAAAGTAGAAATAATGATGACAATGACAGTTGAACTTCATATTTGATAGATGGCATTGTGTATTTTACGTAATTTTCTGAATGGCGGAAGAAGTGACCATCGCCCACGTTTGCAGACAGTTCTATTGTTCAAAATTCGAGGAAAATAGTTATGGTTAAACTGGTGTTAGACGGAGGCATTTTTAACAATCCCACTGCTTTTTTTTTCCATGATTGTAACAAGATAATTGACCATGATTATTCAAGGGATACCAACCAAAAAAGGCGATAAAAGTAAACAAGTATTATGTATTTAATTATTGATTTTAAAATAACACGGCCAAATTTTCGTAAGGGGTTGCATGGCACCTTGTGTTGGAAGGCCCCTAGGTAGACCGATGACCTGGTGAGGGTCGCGGGAATCCGATGGATGCGAGACACACAGGACCAGTCATTATGGCGACACTTGGGGAGGCCTATGTCCATGATAATGATAATGATGGTACTTTTTTTTTCTTTTTTTAAGAGTGGAAATCATCCAATGACTTCTCTGGTTGGAGCGAGAGGGCGTGTCAAACTTTTACTGACTAAAACCACACTTGTGCCCTTCAGTTGTGCTTTGAAACATCTCTTTGAGGAGCGCGTGGATCACTACGTGCTGTTGACGACTGGGCTCGGTTCGGTTAATTACCGGACGGCCGGACGGCTAGCTACCCATTGTTCGATGTCTGCAAGCCTGCGTCTACCGTGGCTGGCCGTCTGGGTCGGAATCTCGGCTCGGCGTGAGGACGTTCGTTCCCTCACGCGTGCGGCCTCCTCCTACGCTAGCATTACGGCTTTGCAGAAGGAGGCGACCGCCTACCATTCCTCCTCGCTCTGGACTATAGCCCAAACCAGGCTCCGGCGCGAGAGGTGACTGACGCCGATTGCCTCCACGAGGACACGGCGGTGATCCGCCCTTGCGGGACACACCTCTGTATGCTCCACTATGTCCTCTGGGATGGCACCTTGCGGCCTAATAATGGCGTGATTTATTGTTTGCAGTTTCTGCTCCATATAAAACGGGGTCGAAAGTGGTTTACGTTCCTGATCACTGATGTATCTCAGATTCCTGGCAGCCTTACGTCGACATCTGGACGTTACCTCCTTGCAGTGAGTGGTGACCAACACTGGAACAACCCTCTGAGGGAGGCCAGTCTCAGGGATAACACTAATCGGCTGCTACATTTGTTTACCGTAATTTCATTGTTTTATGGATACACAAGCTCAGGACTGTTGAGGGTGTTTCGAGCGGTTTCTGTTCCGGATACGGTTGGAAGTATCCTGATATTACCATTTTGCGAATCGCCCGGAGGACCCGGTGTAACATGCGGTGGAGGTCTATCACATTTGGGTGAACCGCCGTGTCCTCATAGAGGCAATCGGTGACAGTGACCTCTCGGTTTGGCCATCAATATGCGAGTTTGATTGGGCGGGGATACACGCGCTCAAGATTTCGCCGAAATTCATTCAACGGGGACGTCAGTTAAATACACACCAAAAAATCCTAGGTAAATGAACAAGTAATTTTTACGCCCAAAATGATCAAGCTGCAACAATCAATGCAAGCATGCTCTCGCAAATTCTTTATAAGTACTGTTGTGGAGGAAGATAGTTGATGATGATGATGGTAGTTTTTGGATTCACTGGCTTTTTGGCTTTGCACTATCAGTGCACTTTATTCAGCTGAAGGTCGGTGTCCCGATTATGCTCCTTCATTTACCTCTACCAAAGCTGTCTAACGGCTTAAACTCTTCAGTGAAAAATTATTGAGGCGAAAATTTTACGGGAGGAAACTCTTTCGAACAATCTCGCAGACATCGGCCCTAGAGGGCCCTATCCATTTGCTAACATCTCTTTGAGTCCGATGTAGAATACAACGCGCCGTCGATTCAGGATTGCTTTGACGAGACGGCCGGACGGCACCACCGCAATCCCAGTTTGCGATGGCTGGTAATCGCCCTGCGGCTTTCAACACCCGGAGCATCACTTGCAGCGACAGTTAAGGAGTCAGAATGTCCTATCCCTCATAGTTTTAGCCACCTTCTTCGATCGTAGTGCTTCACTGAAGGAGGCTACTGGTTGACATTTTCTCCACCAATCGCCTCCATGAGGACACAGCGGTGCTGGCGCTCCGACCAAGCGGGACCGACTTCCACCGTATGCTCCATCGTATTCTCCAGGCGATCCGCACAATGGTGATACCCTAGTGTTTCTTCCCGTTGAATTCGATACAGATACCTCCCAAAACACCCACATCCGGTGAGTCCTGCACAAAGAGAGGATGCCGTGACGCCTCTGTAGACACTCTTCAAAGACAGGCATTACCGCTGCGATTGTGACGTGCTCACTGTGGCGAGGGGTTAAAATCATACAATGTTGTTTCACCAGAACATAAACCAGAAACATACATAAACTAATTTCTTTTCTTTTGGGGTAGGCAGAAATGCCAACTGCTACGACCCTTACATACTCTTTCTATTCATTGACATTCATACATTTGGATCTGGACGAGTACATAACATGTTTCCTGAAGGTAATTTGCGTTTTTACTTTTAACCGGTTTATGTTAAAGTACAATAAATAATGGCGTTGCTTTCAGAATGAATTGCAAGCTCAGAGTGATGATTGTACGTTTTTACAAACTTAACGCAGACGAAGTCGCGGGCAACAGCTAGTCCACAATATAAATGATAAGATTGTAAGCTTTATGTCTCTGTGAATAACGATTAAAAGAAACAAAGTCAATGCCACTCTATCCGCTATGATTCCGTACGCAAGGCAGAGAAGGTACATAGGTGTGGTTTTAGTCAGTAAAAATCTGATACGCCCTCTCGCTCCGCCCTGGCTCAGGAGAAGCCATTAGATGAATTCTAACTTAAAAAAATTATTTATTTATTTAAACTTCATGTACAGTAGTGGTACATAGGCGGACTTAATGCAACAAGGCATTCTCTACCAGTCAACCTTTGGGTTGGACAACACTGTGGTAGGTTTGCACAATAAACAAATAACAGATACTTAAACAAAAAATAAAATAAAAAATAAGTTATTTATAATAATAAAATACATATATATGCTAAAAATTATACACTAATAAATACTAAGTAAAATATCATATCAAAAAAAATAAACAAAAAACAAACACACACACAAAACAAATACACACTCAAATAAAACAAAAACACACACAAAAAATCATAAATCACATATCACAAACACAAATAAAAAATTCGCTGCGGTTTTTTTTTTTCAAACGAAATTTTGTCCCTCCCTAAGAATAACTCCTATATCGGGGATGAGTTCATAAACATTTAAACTCATATACAAGACACCCAGACCCCGATCTGCAGGCCACACAAATATTCGTTTCGTGTGGGAATCGAACCCGTTACACACAGCGCAACAACTACTGCGTCAACAGTACGATTAATAAACACACAGTTTGAGTTACTAATATTATAAGCAACGAATCAAAAGGAGTACTTAGGTAAGAATTGTAGCATCTGTCTGCCTCAAAGAGAAGGCAGCAGAATACGCAGGACCCACTAGGGCCGATGCCTGCCAGAACTGCGGGATCGTTCGAAAGAGTTACCGTGGCACTGGAACGAAAAGGTGTAACACTTTCGAACTCATGGGAACTGATATAACACAGGTGGGTTTCAGTCAGTAAAAGTCTGACACTTCTAGCTCTGCCCAGAAAGTTATTTGATGTACAGAAGTTTTAGAGGTACATCACTCTTAAAATTAAAAGAAAAACTTCTGTCTAACGATAAAGAGTTTCTGCCTATCTCCATAAAAATAGGCATAAATTCATGTGTGTACGTAATAATTCTGGCTTATATTACAGTGTTATATACCGATATATCTATCTAGTAATTACATATACACAACTACTTGTCTTAATATTCTTATTATGATTTCCGCCTCCAGGTTTATTTAAACAACCCCGTGTCGGCTACAGGTAAGTACCGTATTCCAGGAACCACATGATAAATTAATACTAATTTCTGCCAAGTTTATTATGAAAACAGAACTCGATTGAACAGCTAAAGTATTGGATTCAACAATCACGTAAACTAAACAGCTTGGTATTGTGATATTGAACGAGATTGCATGAGTTATTTTTCTGATTAGCTAGCGTACTGGCTAGGTAAATGCTTTTAGGGGCTTTGCATATTTTGAATAGGTTTGAAAACTGATAGGAAAAAAGAAATGTCGTGTTTTTTTTTTAGAATCTGAAACAACTTTAATTTACTAGCTTCTGCCAGCGGCTTCGTCCGCGTAAATGTTGGTTAATGCGGACGTGAAGTCGGAGTCAAGTCTGATAAAAAGAGAGCTTCCTTCATACCAAATTTCATCAAAATCGATTCAGTAGTTTGACCGTGAAAGCGTAACAGACAGACAGACAGACAGTGTTACTTTCCCATTTATAATATTAGTAAAAGTAAGGATTACTACAACGCGTATAGTTTGATTTCTTATCTCGGGAACCAAGTCCTACCAGAGCTAAGTCCCTACAGTATTATTGAGAAGCTGTTTGTACCGCAGAGCGTAACCCACCCTCGGCTTTACAAGCTCATGAATATTCTCTTACATGTATTGTGTTCATTTACATGATAGCAGTAGATGCACGCGCGGCGTCGCTTGCATGTCGCAACTCGGCTCACACGTTTGCACTGCGCTAAATGTTGACTTTTGGAAATATTACCGTTTGTTTTGGGTTACCATGGCACATAATGTTTAAGGGGAATCTTGGCTTTGCTTTCTGTTTTGTTTGTGTTGATCTCTTTGGGTTTGGATTAGGTTCAAGTTTGCATGGAATGTTTTTTAGACGACTTTGTATCTCAAGAAGGACGTGTGTATGTATCTGATTTTGATAGTCATCTCGTGCAGTCTGAAAACTAATTGTAACTAATAATGTGTCTTTTATCCGCCTTAATCCTAAACCATGTGATGTTAATAATAATAAAAAACAATTACCACTACAATTATTAACTAAAAAAGCGAATGAACACTTCTCAAATTTAATATTGGTAAATTGTTATCGTAATGTAAAACTAAATCGCCACTAAACTTTTTTGATCTTCTTTCCATTCAAGTTGAATAAGTTGAAAGATCAATTAAAATATTAAAATTGACTGATTCCATGGTTGGGATCATAATGAGTTCTAATAAAACTAAAGCCAATAACTGTCCCAAATACCGAATCTTATTAACTTAATAATCGCTATGCTTCAGGATTATTTCCATCATTACATTACACTAGTTCCACGAAGACAAATTGTTACCATTTACGATACGATGGTGGACTTTGAGCTCTGTAATATACAGACGAAGACTCTTTTAGGCTCCAGATCTCTCGCATTTTTTTTTTTACAAATTTTCTGTCAGCTTACAACCGTTACTTTAAGTATGTCATTTATGAAGATAAATAATCATCTTATTATTAAAGATAATCTTCATCATGTGTAATCCAGTACATATGTAAGATTTTTTTTCTGTGATCACACAACATAACAACAAACACTTGATTGTAAGCAGTGATACAATCGTTCATTAAGAGCCTATTCACTCTAACCTTGAAGACACCTAAATTATAATCGGACCAGAAGACTACAACAGGCAAATTGTTTCAGTTCTTCGATGTACGCGGTATAAACGACGAGACGAAACGCTTATTCTGGACCGTAGAGGTGTTAACAGCGTAAGGGTGGACACTCGCTATACGACAGATGTCATTTAAAGTAAATAAACATAGAACTACTTTAGAAGATCCGTACCTGAACAATTTGAATGTTTCTTTATCGATTTGTCCCCGTTTTCTGAAAAAGTACATCGACAAAACAACTTAATGAGTAAAATATCCAAAAGAAATCAGTAGGCATAGAGTAGAATAAAAATTTACAACACAGATGTTTATCAGAATTCGCTTTTAATGTTGTTTTTTCCCAGGCGACAAGAGTCATTAAATTCATTAGTCACGCACACAGTTTTATGGTTTTACTACCCATAACCTTCGTTAGAGCATTTCACTTTGGACTATATTTTATTTGGAGATATTTTTTTGCCATTTTTTATAAATTTTGACATACATGTCGTGTAACTGAAATAATGCACATTCCTATGTACTCCAATTAAAAAATTAAGTTACAATCATAATTCAAGCACTGAAATTTTACTTAAGTGCACAAGGAGATCTTTTTTAAGAAATTAGTTTTCCTAGTTTTAGGAAAATAATGTGAGAATCGACGCACTACTCTAGTAGCACATTGGTACTGATATCTATGCACAAGCACTCTAGTGATGCAATAAAGATTTTTCAATACACTTACTCGAAAACCTGCTCTTACTTACGCAATAGACTGTTTTCCTCACTAGTGCAGAAAAGCGCGCAGGCTCTCCCCCGTCACAATTTTATTACATTTATCGTACCAGGCTGGGGGCGTGTCGTCCCCCACGAGTCGCCGGTCAACCCCCGTTACGCAATAGAGCCGCAGTAAAGAAATTTCAAAATCGGAATACAACCTTCAGATTTAACCCCATAATACTAAATAAAAAAATGAAATTGTAGGTAGTTCATTACTGCCATTGTGTAAGTTGGTTCCATAAATCTTCCGAAATACCAAAAAAATTGTGGTCTACTTAGACGCTACTGAAGGAAATAGGTTAGAGAAAAAGAATTGGGTACACAGATATATCGGTTCACTAATGTTTCACCAGAGTTTTGGTGGTGGTATTCACAAATTTTTAGTTAACAACCAACGTCTCGTTTACTATTTATTTCACAAACGATTCGTTCTGCAAATGTTCATTTTACAAACTCTTGCTTTACAAACGTTTTTTGACCAATGTTTCTCTTGATAAAAGGTTCGGATGATATTTAATTATTTATACATTTTTCATTTAATATTTTCATTCTTTTGGAAAAAAAACCATTTAGACTAAATAATTTTGTAATGAATTTTCTAAAAGATCATGATGGTATTGGCAAACAAATAAGAACATAGGGGTTTCCTTGCTAATTTAGCCTTTAAATAAAGTAAGGGGTAAAGTATGGAAAATTCTGCAATTCAATTATTTTCGTTACTCCGACGTTTCATTTGGTCGAAAAGCTTTTCATCGATATTACACTTAGACGAAATTTAGCATTTAATGTGTATTTGTGTAAATTGTAATTTGTAGTGTTTTAAAATGGAAATAATTTCCTGGTAAATAAATAATTATTTTTAATATTCCATTTATTTACTATCTAAAAATATTTATATTCCTTTAAAAAAAGAATATTAAAAAAACATTTTAACATATAAAAATAGTAGCCCACCGGCATCGGGAACAGGGTCCAAGCTACCGGTGGTCAGGGCTTCTGAGAGAGGAATCTCCTTACAATGCGCGCCCGTGTCCAGGAGTACTGCTTTCTGGATCAGGCCTTTGATCCAGCTGCCTAACGAGAGCCTCCTCAGATGTTGTTCGAGGCTCTTAGGTATTAAGCCATTGGCCATTACGACTATCGGCACAATGATTGCTCTGTCCACTTCCCACACTTCGATTCCACTTAGGTTTCCCCGAAGAGGTCACCGAAACGCAGCCAAGATACGGACGCTAATAAGTCTACATCGGACCCATGTAAGGCCCGGTAAAAACATCCATGAAGCTCCTTGCTCTGCCATACTTCCCTGTACTCATTAATATCCAGTCCTAAATGTTTGTGCCAGTTTTCGTTAGCCAAGAAGAGCGGAGAACATATTGACTTTCTATGACACTTTTATAAAAAGTCAATATATTCATTTCTCGCTCCCCTTTCTATGTTGCCAAGACAGGTCGTAGGAAACACTTCGCGGGGCTCCTACTTTTGGACTCGCTTCGCTCGCTCTTGCATATTAAGTTCTCTGTGCCTTTTTACTAACTGAATGAGTGTCGGGAATAATAGCGGCAGCGTTGATAAGGATTAAATGACATGAGACAAAAAAAAAACACTCGGTTCCAGGTAGCCTACTAAAAATATACAAAACGTCATATATTCCAAACGTTATTTTATGAGATAAAATGAATAAAAAACGAATCGTTTGTCAAACGACACGTTACTAAACAAAATTTGTTGAAATGACAAAAAATGTTTTTGCCAATCGTTGATTGTCAAGTGAAAATTTGTAAATCAAATTTTGGTGAACTGATAGGATACCAGATGTACCATGTCCTGGATCCCTCTAGTTGAAACTAATTATTCGATAAATATCTAACAAACAAAGCTCGCTGAATAACGATGGCCCACCTTTGCACCAAGAAGGACCTAGACCGAGAGTCTCCCGTTGCCTTCTCTAGCCCACGGCCGAATTACCCCACAAGACACTTTACCTTCTTACTCCAACTGCCCAGGGTCTCCACAGCTACCGACGCTGCTCCAAGGAAGCGTACTTAAGCCGTTTATTTTGAGCAAGCGTCTTGAGCGGCACATACAAATATATAATGACCAATGGTTGACTGGTAGAGAATGCCTTATGGCATTTAGTCCGCCTATGTACCACCACTGTACATGAAGTTTAAATAAGTAAATATAAACATATTTTTATTTTAACTACTACTACTATTTATTGGTATATAATTTTGTACCCTTATTTCCTTAATAATAATTTCTTTTTTTTATGCTTTTGCATGTCTTTTTACCACTCATGGTTGACTGGTAGAGAACACCTAGGAAATTAAGTCCACCTTTGTAGCTTTGTGTTGCATGAAGTGTTAATAAATAAATAAACATAAAATTCCCAACACCAAGCTTTCAGGCACAATCAGTTATTAATGTAGTCTGAATATCCAAAAATACGTACCTACATCTACATATATATTAGGTAGACGAAGTGCGTACAGGGTAAAGCCCTTTGCGAATAATTATTGGTTCATTAATCGTACCCCAGCGAGTTTAAGAGGCTTTACGATCTGTTATTCACGATAATATACGTATGTGTATATACCTATCTATACATATATGCTACCGTCACGGTCTATCTCCTGATAGATTTCAGTGGTAGGTAAATAAACCTTTATTGGGAGCTGAATTTTGTTTCTTCCAGATATACATACATTTAGAATCGATTCACGGGTTAAAACAATAAGGGTAAATTGTTCTAAGAGACATACATTTTAAACGATAAATAGAAAGTGTACCTAAAGTATATTTTAACTTTTGTTCAAAGTTATGAGTCAGGATCATTTAACATCCTGGCTTCCACCGGAGTTGGCCTGAATGTCGGATGTCACAGGGCAATTCCTGGCCACAGCAGGCGTGTGTTTTTAAACGACGAGCAATGGGTAGCTCGCTGGCAGATAAAAACCAAACCAGAGTCAACGGCATGTTGTGTAGGTTACACGCACATCTCAAAGAAATGTCAGCAAGATTGACGGAGCCGACGCGACGCCTGGAAGGGCAACCCCCTCAAAGAACAACTGAAGGACCACTGTGGGTTTTAGTGAATAAAAATCTAACACTCCTTCTAAGTTCTACCAGAGCGGGAGAACTCATTTGAAAAATACCTACGTAAAAAAAAATCATTTAAGAATCCTATTAAATTCACCTATCTCTAACTACTGATCAAAAAACTTTCCCGAAGCGCAAAAAACAGTGATCAATTTCAAAAGCCAACAAAAAATTTACCTTCCAATACAAATCTGATTCAGAATATCGGGGGGCACGGCAGTGCCCCCGCCAAGCCGAGCGCGAAGCAAACACTGCCGTACCATCCTTTACTGGAACCATTTTGCCGCATTTTCAGGCCCCAATTTGAGAACTTCTGGATAAGACCAAAACGCAGAAATTTTCGTCATCCAGTAAGCTATAATCACATACTTAAAATCTAAAATTTCAAGTCTGTAGGTCATTTAGTTCCGAAGTTAAGCGAAAGCAAAGTTTCGCATTTATGACACTCACTCACTCATGATCATCAGAATAGAACTAGTACTTCCCATAAACTCAGAGAGCCGAAATTTGGTACAGACTTAGGGTTTAATGGCCAAGTCACACAAAATTAACTATAATAATAAAGAAATCGCAGTAAGGAACCTTAGACTTGGCACGACTTAGTCCAGATTTCATTACTTTTTAGAGATAAACAAGCAGCTCCATCGAGACTTGGCTAGTTTTTTACAAAATGTTTTTGGTGGGATAAATAAGTACACAATGTACTTTGATTACGCCACTTAACATTGACTAATCGACTCATAAAATAAACATAATTAACTCAAATATTATTCATTTACTTTATCCTGTGTTAGATATTGTGTAGTGTGATGAGAATGAATAAAGTGAGTGTATACATATGTGAAGTTTGAAAGCGGCGCTAGTGACTGAAAAGTTGTAAGGGTATCGTTTGTCTCGGTACGGTCATGTGAAGAGGAGGGATGAAACGCATGTTACTAAAAGAGTTGTGAGTAATATGGATAGATTGTGTGAAAAGTAATATGGAAGAAAAGGGAGTAAGCCATAGCGTGACGGGTGATAAAACAGAATGGAAGAAAAAAACGTGTTGCGCCCCAAAAAACACGGCACAATGGCAGGAAAGTGAGGATGACGAGTTCTACTTGTGCTAAGAGACCTTACTTCATGCCAAATTTCAGGATTCTAGGTCAACGGGAAGTACCCTATGAATTTTGATTCCCTTGAGATTGTCGAAATTTACGTTTTTTGCGACATAAACGGCCGTATCTTTTTTTTTCGTTAACTCAGAAGTTTTATTTTCTTCACAGCTTCAAAGGACCGCAGACCTGATTATATAGTTTTAATTTCAACTCGATACCTCTACGCGTTCCGAGATAAAGAGTCTTGACAGACAGACAGACACACGGACAACAAAATGATTCTATAAGGGTTCCGTTTTCCCTTTGAGGTACGTAACCCTAAAAAAACAATTCGCACCAGTAGTTTCTGAGACAAACGCGTTCAAATAATAAACTCTTTAACGATATAATGTTATGTATAAGTAAAGATTATATTAAAGGTGTACCTGAATACTTGGCTTCTATCGACCTACTTACGTAAATATATTTCGAATGAATGAGGTTATCCTCCCTATAGTTTCCCTATTATTTTAGGTTCAGTATAATAAATACAACCACTTTATTCAAGTATATTTTGGGTTCATACGTTGTTATATAAATATTCATTCAAACGAACAAAGGATGTCCTACTGACTACAATTATAGACTTTTTGCTTTCGTAAATGTTACGGTACTGCGATTTTATTGGAAATTGAAACGTTTGTTCTTTATATTTGACTAGCTGTCACTCGCCGCTTTGATTACTGTTTCACTTCCGTGAACTGTAGCATGATGTTTTGTATCCAATACTATTTTTATGAATAGGTACATACTACCTCGTACAAAACATTTTTTCAACCACTACCTACTCAAAAACTTGCTGTTATCCCTACCGCTTTTAGGCACGCAATATACTGTTTTCAGCATTTGTTTGTTTAAAGCGGAAAAGTGATAATTCCAGATATTAGCGCGTTGAAATCAACAAAAATATCTTCCGCTAGCTGCTATTAGCGGTTTCACCAGCATATTAATCCTGCCCTGTTAAAAGGATGCCATTGTAAATTCAGACAAGTAAATATTTTGCCAAACAATAGTTATGCTAAATAATTTTTATGCTTTAAAAATATTCGATTAAAGAAGATTATGCCAAGTGTGTTATGCCAAATAAATTTCGGAGTTTCAAGATTCTGCCAAATAAAAGAAATCCGTTTTTATGTGTAGGTCATTCATTTATTTATTTTTATTTATTAAATGCTTTATGCACACAAAAGTACAGAGGCGGACTTAATGCCTTAGTCTACCAGTCAACCTTTAATAATTATTATAATTTATTTGATCTTCACAAACATATTATATTCCGCACCTTTGAAAAATTATGTTTATCTAACTGTTGTCAGTGGCTTCGCCAGAGTGAGAGCAAAAATTGTCCTATGGGAACGTACTCCTAGGATAAAAAGCCTATGTGCTATTCCAGGACTTGGTCTTCCCTTGTGCCAAGGTCTGTCGAAATCAGTTCAGCCGTTTGAGCGTGAAAAAGTAACAAACTTACCCACACACTCATAAACTTTCGTTTTTATAATATTAGTGTGATAAATATTTACTTTTTTTAAAATATATCGCATCTTATGCTAAGATGAGCCTTTTGGCCTCGGAAAGGGTTTTTCTTTCTTTGTTATTTAAAGATTACTTTTAACATTTTATCTTTGTTTGTCTGTGTTTTATTGTTTGTCCTATGTGAGTCACAAATAAATGTTTTTCTTACTTTATAGATAACAATATTATAAGGGACGCATTCGTACGTATTTGTAATAGTCTGAGTCAAAATATTCAATACTGTATCTACTAAAACCATAGATATCTTGGGCTCCACTGAACCGATTGTAGAGAGCTCCAGATTCCCTCTAATCACCGCTCGACCGGTGAGCCATTTATGACAGTTAAATCTATTGTACTTGCTTTCTGGAAAATCACGATAAACTATCGCAGACAATCACGTCGCTTTCACAAGTCAGACAGACTAAAGGTACAAGCCGAATAGACGTATTTACTAAACCCTTTGTGACAATGAATCTTGGCAAAGAGCCGAGACGGTTTTTGGTAGAAAAATAACATTTCATTACATCACATCCATTTAGATTTCATTTAATAAAGGAAAATAAAATAACGTTTCCACAAGACGATGTAAAATAATATTTAAAAATATGTGGTTTAAAAAAGCAAAGTAGAGTGTGCAATTTCACAAAGAGCTGCAAAGTTCAACGGTCCTCTGCGCAGCCGGTAGATCTGCTACCCTCGGGCGTCTTATAATATTCTCCAAGAAATTTGTACAACGAAACTGCAACACTGACGGAACCCTTCGAGCAATTTCGGTACACATTCCCCAACACTCCATTCTGGAAGTAGACACTGTGGAAAGCCTTGAAAAGATTTTAGGTAGGCGGGAAATTGTTTCTTGGTTTTGTTTATTTGTTTACATAGATTTATACTTCACCCCAGGGTACGGTTTTATCAAGCCTTAATAAGTGCTGAACAATCGTCGAATATGGACGCATGTTTTGATAGCTCCATAGAGAAAGGATAATAATTTTCCTACAAGATCATCAAACTGCTTAAAAATGATGTGGGCGCGTAACAAAGGATGTAAACCCCGTCAACTTTTTCCTCTCCGCGGAGATAAGGCACTTAAAACGCTGTAGACGCACAAAGTTTATAAAAGCCGAGTTCATAAGGCGGCTTTATTAGACAATTTCCAGGTGTGGAGCAGCTGACGCCTCAAATATTAATTTCTGATGGATCTCACCCAAATCCCGTCTGATCCCGAATTTTAATGACTGTTTGTCACGCCCCAACGGTTTTCATCGGTTGTTACATTCGTATTCAGTTCATAATTGATGCTAGAGATTAGTGTGAGTGTGATTCCAACTATACGAATAACTCGTTTAAACTAACCGCTCTCATTACTCATTCAGATACCTCGACGATTACTTTGTTCAACTGAAGCAATTCTGTCCCTCGATGATAAGCTGCGAAATAGGTACTTTGCCAACTTTGGGGATGAATCGTCCTCGTAATTTCGTTATGAGTTATGAGTAGTGTTTGTCATTGTCAGTCGATACTTTGTAGATCACTTACTGGAACTGTGTCAGTGTTTGATAAACGGGAACCGAGCTACATTCCGGGAGAATGCTTGTTATGAGATGTTCGACCTGAATTCAATTCGTTCAATAATATAGGTAAATAAACTTTAAAAGGAGGTTTGTATGTCTTGCTAACGACTCGGTGGTGTTTATCTGTGAATCAGTTTCTGTGTATCTAAGGGCTTTGCGACCCAAATAAAAGGGTCGACACAAAGGTGTCCCGCTAAGCAGATTGGGCTTTACGTGACGGGACCGCCAAGTGGTGTAGGGCGCGCTAATCATCAGCTCCGGGGTACTCACAAGCTGTTTGGTTTTCGACTTTACGATCATTGCTTACACTATTATTGTTGGGTTGATTATACCCGCCGTAATGTAGAATACTAATCTAAATATGTTAATCTTAGTTAGATGAAACAATCCATCAACACAGACTTAATCTTCGTCTTCTACCCTGAGTTTTCTTCGGCTTTTCTTCTCAGGGTAGTCAGCTAGAAAACACTGGCCTCATCTAGTTTAAACTGACCAAAAAATTTACGAATAAAAATGTTTTTTAAAACATACTTGCAAAATAAATATCATTTATCATTATCATTTATCTATTGATGTTGTTTTTTTAACTGTTGATAAAACTGATGTCGACCCGTATATTTTGTACTTATATTTTAGTATTAGACATAGGTTTATTGTATGTATATATGTTCAATTCAATTCAATTCTTTATTGCTATATCACATGTGTTTCATAAGATCTTAAAAATAGTTAAACAAGTGCACATGGACCCTGAACAAGTTTGCATTTACGAGAGCTTAATAGAAGGAAATGTACCTACTGAGCAAAAAACACTTTTAAAACAAAGAAGATTGGGCACTTATAGATTCACTTTTTGACGCGTATGGCCATTTGAGTTTTTGTATAATTCATAACTATTATTTTTAATGATTTTTTACTTAAATTCATTGAAATCATTTGTGGGGTTTCTATTTTCATTTTAATTAGTATTTAATACAATATATACGTCATTTGTTCCATTATAGTGAAGCGACTCCTTTGTCAGTTATAATCGATCGATTAAACATTACCGTAAATCGTGGGTAAACAAAACCATCTACATTCTCAACTAAAAAATATTAAGAGTCGTCATTATTATGTTTCTTGAATTATGTTAATATTTCTTTCGTTAAAAAGCAATTTCTAGACAAAAATAAAACAATTAAGATATAATCGATAATGTTATAACGCCGTAGTCGATTGATGTGTCACAACACTATTCGATGAAACGTCAAACGATATTTTCGTTTACCGTGTTAACTGCCGGCAAGCCGAGAATATTGTTTTTAGCTTTTCTTCGCTAACAAATCTAAATTCGTGTCGAGCTGAGTTTTAGGATTCTTCCACGTTCATTTACTAAATCGAGCGATTTGACTCTTTTTATGTCGCTGTGAAGTGAATTGTTAGAACGTTTTTACGTGCGTTGATCTAGACTTAAAACAATATGTCGCGCTGTGTAATTGTTCTCTTTTATTAGCACACCCACTGGCTAGCCGCTAAATCATAAAGGGAACTGATTCTATAGCCCGGAGGAAGGGTTTCAAAACGGATTGTTTTGAGATGTAACGTAACCTCAATACTCAACTAATTTGTTTTTTTCAAAAACTCCACAATGTATCATTTTGGATTTAACCCTGTTTTAAAGCATGACACTGCCCCTTTTTTGTGTCTAATTTTCACTACTATACTGTGTTAAAAGTAGCGCAACCAAGTGTCATAGTAACTTGCCCAATCTCCTTTGGCATCGACATGATCAAAATAAAAGGAAATAATAGAAAAGAACATGAACATAATAATAAAACGTAAAGGAGGCATTTTAATACTATTTGTACTTTGAAGTTTAAGTATTTAATTAATTAAAAACGAATAATATAAATTAAAAAAAAAACGTAAAAAATGAAAATGGTAAGTACGAAAACTAAAGCAATCACAAAGGCATTATAGACGCCAACCATATAGGTTACAAACTTACCTCCATAACTAAAATAAATGAAAATAATCCATCAAGTGGTATTTTTAATTTTAAGCCAGTACATAATTCACTAAACGTCCAAAACTTTGCAATGTTATTCAATAACTTGTGAAGCAAATTTAGAATAGGTAAGCCTATGTAGACAGCGAAGATATTAAAATTTTGTTTTCCAACGCAAACAATCTGACAATGGACCCTCGTCAACTGCGGGCTCATGTGCACACCGACACCCTGTAAAATGTAGCTCCAACTTAAATGTTATTCACGCACTAATTTTACCCACAACGGAGCCAAGCTGACCAACATAACTACACAAAATATTCGTCAAACTCCCAAATCACCGATAATAATTAATGTTTGTTTTCTTTCATTAATTTTATGTATTTTATTGTCTTTACCTATTTTAAATTGCCACGTAGCGCTAACAAGCCACATAATTGTTATGAACTTGGTGAAATGTTTGGGTCACCAAGATACAGGCTACGCCTAGTTTGGGACCCATTGCTATCATTATACCATATAATTTTAATGTGTCATATTAACGCAATAATGTGTAAATAACTGTATTTGTTTAATTTTTTTTTTTGGTTTAAAATTTATTCGAATCTGGAAGCCCTCACAAATAAATTTTCAATACACTTACTTCAAAATTCTCTCCTAAAATCGGTAGGGATAACCTACCGCTTTTAGGCTTTTTTAACAATTTACTGTTTTGCACCCTAGTGCAGAAAAATGCGTGAGCTCGCCCCGCCACATTTGAATTTTTCGTATCAGGCTAGGCGCTAGCGACCCCACGAGTTGGCAGTCAAACCCCGTTTACTTATTTCTTCGTAAGTGTATTGAAATATGTCGTTAGATACACGTGGAAATTTACCACTGCAACCCTTGGTTTGTATCAAAATGCATTTCCAAGTCAGTTCATAAATGATGGGAACCAAGAAAATAAATAGAACCACATTTACAACCTCCTTTTTTAAAATTCGGTTAATGAATTTGATTCAACACTGGATTAAAAATCTTTACTAGCCTCCATGTAGCTAGGACAAAAAAACTGCCATAGCTTACGTGGCAGCAACTCAGGCAGTTTACATTGTGTTATTTATTTCATAACTTCTACTTTGACAACGGTGAAGGAAGAGATCGTGAGGAAGCCGGAAGATCGGAAGGTGAAAAAAACGAAGAAATGTTACATCCACTAGGTTGATGGTTGATGGACATCCATCACTTGTCTGCAAAGTTCACTGTATGGACTTTAAAAGAGACTTTGATCGCTGAGTTTAATTCGGTGTCCCTTCTCGGACACCGGCCTCATCTAGTTTATTATTATATTATTATTATATCTAGCCTATATTGTCCCACTGCTGGGCAAAAGGGTCCCTCGATTCCTTCCATAGTGTAGTGCCGTTGTATAAATATTACAGTCGGCGCCCTGAAATCATACGACAGGATCATGACAGACCAAGCAAGAGATGGCGGGACGACTTAGATGTGTTCTTTAGGTAAGAAGTAGCTCAGAGTCGGGAACATGTAATTTCAATTAACAAAAAAAAATACGTGTAAAAGTGTTATTTATAACCTTTTTGCGAAATGAACATAATCTATCATTTAAACTCTTATACACAAGACACCATCTTTTAGTCACACAAATATTTATTCCGGATGAGATTCAAACTCGCGACACACAGCTGTCAGTGCAGAAGCCGATCGCTCAACCACTGCCATCAATTATACTTATAAAGTTAACATATTATGCTAAAAGAGTTCATAAGTTGCGCATGACACGAGTAAGAGTGAAGAAGGGAACTTAGGAAGTCACTCAACTTTCGTTTACGTCGCTAAAGAGAGCAAGGGGGTCTCCTTATAAAACAGTTTCATGAATATTTATACAGATTTAAGGATAGTGTAGTGCCGTTGTGTAAATAATTGCGGTCGAGTGGGGTCTTGAATTTAAATTGCTTTCGATTGCTCTTTGTTCAAAGATTGTGGAGTGTTGTGAAATAACAATCACTTTCGAGAGATACGAAAGCCGTAGCGGATACTCTTAACTTCTCTTATAACAGCTCAAAGGTGTGAGGTTGGCTTTGAGATTGATATTAACTTATTATTAATCTTGGTTAGCTGGAGGCTACCCTTATAATCCAAAGATTGTGCAAATATTTGTGTTATTCGTTCCCTTCCGAACACACAAAGCTTTAATATAACACCTTACTCGGTTACTGGGGTCTTAAAAATAGACCTTTCGCTGAAATTTGTTTCATAATTTTGATGAAAAGA
The DNA here is from genome assembly GCA_905147345.3 of Mythimna impura. Lineage (NCBI taxonomy): Eukaryota > Metazoa > Arthropoda > Insecta > Lepidoptera > Noctuidae > Mythimna > Mythimna impura. Next base: position 16,413,738 of record LR990356.1, on the reverse strand, counting down.
AAAGTTACGCGTGGATACTTTTTTGCTATGTATTTTTTTTTTCTTTTAGCTTAGCGTTCTTGGTTCATTTAACCAGTGTCAAGTTTTGAAAGTATTTAGTTTTAAATACTATATATTTACCATTAAAATTTGGATATAACACATTATAATGTTTCAGCAGCAAATGTATTGAGCCAGCCTTTTCAGCAAGCTTCACTGGGGTCAATCTGTCCATACTAAATAATATTACTGGGCCTTTGCCCTGCAGTGGGACACCATGGGCTCATAATAATAATAATATGGTATCACGTTCCGTTAAAATTATCTAAAGGGCCTCTGTGAGTTGGCTTCGGCCCCTCGCATGCCTTCCAAAGGTCCAGGACCTCAATGTCCTAAGAAATATAAATGCATAAAAATAATAATAATAAATAATATCAACCGGGGGTTGTCTTTGGGTGCACCAGCATAGCGCGTACAGGGATAAGTGTCGGTTGGTATAATGTTCCATTATAATTATCTATAGGGCCTCTGCGAGTTGGCTTTGGCTCCTCGTACGCCTTCCAAAGGTCCAGGACCTCAGGGTCCTGCGATAAATAATAAAAAAAAAAATATTACTAATTATAAGGAGTTTTTTTTTGTATTTTGTTTGTAATGAATAAACTCAAGAACTACTGGACCAATCTTAAAATTGTTTTTCACCAGTAGAATACTACTTTATCACTGAGTGACATATGATTTATATTTTCTATTTTAACACAGGCGAAGCCACTGACAGGCGTGAATATTACAATACATTTCTAACCCCCATTTTATCGAGATCGCTCCTGTTTCAATGATTTCACATATTTTTTAGTTGTGTAGACACTCGAAATAAAAACACCAATTTGACGTCACAATATCCTCCAGGAATCAATTTGCGAAATGTTTAGAACAGCCACTGAACTTCACTCGAAAAAAATCCAAAAACTCCACAATGGTTTCGTTTATCTATTATAGTTACTTGTAGAACAAGATAAGAAGGTTAATCATCAAAAACTAGAGTTGAAAACAACAATATTTTCCTTTGAGTATTTCCTTCTGGCAAATATAATATCTAACAAACTTTGTAGAAACAGGAAAACAAAGTTTAAGGCATCCAAGTATAAACGAGTTTAACCGAAGCTTTTACGTGAACTCGCGACAAATATAATTAAGTAACTAGGTAATTAATAATTCCTTATTTTGAAGAGACCGATTAGAAATTAATCTACAAGAAGTTATGGTTACGACATGGACTGAACTTTGAGAATCTCTAGTTTCATGTCAATTCAAAATAGAGTTGGAATCAATTAAATATTTGGTGGATTAGCTTTATAGGACTAAAGTTTTGTTTGCTTTTATAAAATCTATTGGATAATCTTTCTTAAAATTTCCTTTTTTCGAAAGGAAATACTCCTGTATTATAAGGGCACACAAATATGTACACCAAGACACCAAGACCCGGAACAAGTCTGTGGGCCACACAAATATATAGGGTGACTGGTAATTAGTGTACGATACTTAAACACGTGATTGTGCTCATGATAACCAACAACTTTTACTATGGGAACAAACCTGAAATCGCGAAGTAAGCTGTTCAGTACATTTATGTTTGCCTAATGTACTGAACAGCTGATATTTTTTTCGCGATTTCGGCTCACGTGTTTAAGTATCGTACACTAATTGCCAGTCACCCTATATATTCCGTGCGGGTATGTAACCACTGGACCACTGCGCCAAACGTTTTGTGTCTATCGCCAATCCGGTGTTAGGAAGCTATTTTCTTTAGACAACATATTGCTGACCAAGAAATTTGTTTTTATCATCACCAAGACTCATCATCATCATCATTTCAGCCGAAAGACGTCCACTGTTGGACATAAGCCTCCCCAAGTGTTGCCATAATGACCGGTTCTGTGCGTCTCGCATCCATTGGATTCCCGCGACCCTCACCAGGTCATCGGTCCACCTTGTGGGAGGCCTTCCAACACTGCGTCTTCCGGTACGTTTTTGCCATTCCAGAACCTTTCGTTCCCATCGACCATCTGTTCTGCGAGCAATGTGCCCTGCCCACTGCCACTTAAGTTTGGCGATTCTTCGGGCTATGTCTTTAACCTTGTTTCTCATGCGGATATCTTCATTTCTGATATGATCACGCAAGGAAACTCTTTGCCCTTTGAGTAGGTAACTTTAAGCCTTCACCAAGACTATTGCTTTTCAACACTTGTAGGTACAATGTTTCGCAAAAAAAATCTTACTTAAGTATTATATTTTTTAGTTATTTAATTTTATTAATTGGACATAAACTGATTTTAATTTAATTAATTATAGTTACATAAATGACTTCAATTTTATTTAATTATGGTTTTATTTTTATTATTACTAGCTTCTATCCGCGGCTTCTCTCCCGTCAACTGACTACCTACCCTACCTACTTACCTACCCAACACTACCTAACTACTTACCCTACCTATTATTATATTTAGCTTTTACTGTTCCACTGCTGGGCAAAGGCCTTTCTCCATTCCTTTCACTGAACCCAGCTCTGAACCACTTCTTACCAATTCCTAAGGAAGACACCTAAGTTGTCCCGCCATTGCCTTCGTGTTCTGCCGCGATCTCACCCCTCGATTTCAGCCGATAACACATTTTACACGACAATACAATTAATGAAAAACCATACAAACACTAATTTGTTCAAAAAGCAACAAACACGCCATCCCATTAACCGACAACACTAATGTAAACACAATTCACTACCAAAACATTAAGTTACCCGTCTTAAGATGACTATTTTGACAAGTGGAGGCAATGTAAAGCCGATCTGAACAATATCGTGGTTCGTGGAGCTGCGTCGTAGGATTAGGGAGGACGGTTCGCGTGCAGGACATCCTGCTTATCTTGTTACCCGGCTGTCCCTGTCACGACTTGTCCCAACGAAGGCTAGCTAAATGCCGAGCTTTGTTTGCCATTGTTCCGTTGACAAAATAGACGTTAGTGCGCGTGTTTCAGGCATATTTTGTGGTCGGGAAAAATTGCGTGTGGCGGGAAAGAGGTTTGACGCATGGGGCTTTTAAAAGAGGTTTTCATACAGTTTTTGATTTGGATTTATAGTCCTTTTGGGTTTTAGTTACACATTAGGTATACAGATTAGATTAAGTAAATTCATGTTATTTTATTTCATTTTGTGGTATGCTAAGGTTGGATTTGCAGCGTAATAAATAATGAAACATTTCAGCGTTTTGTGTGAAACACAACAGTTTTTAACTTTTCGCCTCGAATTCTTTATATTTGGATTACAAATCCAAGTATGCAAAGAAGTTGCAAAGTTTTACAAAGTTAAAATTTCATTACGAACTTTTCCTTCGTTATTTTTATCGTATTTCCCAATTTTCTTAAGTCTCAATTATTCTTGAAAATTGAAGTCTATTTATATTCATTAACGAAGTTAGTGAAGATCCATTATGGGATTGTTAGCCTTTCATTGCTAGACTTTCCTATTTAATTAGCAATCAGCTTAAACTATAAAAGAAGAAAATGAAAAACGTTCGAGTGCATTTCTATGAATAGTTTTAGTTTAATGTGCGAAGGAGAACTTGGCCAACAAAGACCGACTAGTTTTAAAGTGTAACAGAAAGCTTGAACTCGGAAAAACTATAAAAAAGTAATAAAACTAAGGAGTGTGCGATTTTTCTCGCAAATTGTAGCGGGTGTCAAGTTCGTTCTCGTATCAGGCGGATTTAGGGATGTACCATTGTACCTACTTCGTTTGCGTTGACAATTTCTCCCTCGTTGACAGCTAGTTCTTCTTGCGTAAATAGTTAATTATTTTGCGACTAAAGGTTTTTTTTTTACCTTGCTTTTTGAGATAAGTTATTATCAAAGAGAGCGGGAGGGAGTGTCAGACTTTTACTGACTAAATATCGCCCGTGGTAATTTCGGGGCGGTAAGTTCCCTTTTTGAAGAGTGGCTGAAGAGGTACCACGGAGTCCTTACCTTCCACATGGCGCAAGAACTCACCAGAAGTGGCAAGTTCGGGAGGTTCCTATTTCAAATTCAGGCGGAAGAAACGCCTGGGCGTTACTATTGTGCGGACCGCCCGGAGTACACGGTGGAGGACATGGTGGAGCTGTGTCCTGCATGGGAGATCGCCTCTTCCTTTGAACTAGTAATGCTAGCGCCATCGCTATAGATGGGTATAGCTGTGGGGCAATGAATATCCTTACACCTCATCTACCGCAACAAGAACTGCCCTGGATGTTGGGAGTCGCAGGGCAAACCCCTGCCACCGTAGGCGCAGGTTTGATGATAAGCAATAGGTGGCTCGCCGACCGGCAAAGATCGAACCCGAATCGTTGACGGCGTATAGTTTTCCACGCGCACCTCAAGGAGAGGTCAGCAAAACCGTAGGGAAATTTCTAAAAAGGAAACCAGTGGTCATTTACGGCTCAGGACCGCGGTAATTCTTTCGGACCTGGAGCCCGTTATTCGCGCGTTTTAAAATCATCGAATCGACTATCGTACTCTTGGAAATATCCACATCTACGCTAGCAGTCTCAACGATTTCAAGATTCAAATCAAGATTGACATAACCTTAGTCAGTATCATAGATATGATGAGAATGTTCAATAAACTCCGACAGTGTGCTTCAATATATCCTATGTGTAACGTAACGCCTTAGACATGTTCCGAGAGAAACAAAGTAGCATCCTCCAATACCCTTGCGTAGCACAACACGTGACCACTACGAGCCATCATTGAGTCATTTACATAACACGTCTGAATTCCCCGACAAGGCAGACAAAGATGTACTCCCACATTTCTCCAGTCAACAACATAATTTCTGTACGGGCTTCTCTTGTCAATTTATATATCTATTTGTATATCCAACATATACAAATCAAACCATAATTCAAGTACAAATAAGAACATAATAATCATAACGATATTTAACAAACTTGAACCATTTTTTTACGATAGTAATTGTTACGGACACGAGCATGTAATTTAGAATCACTAAATATAATCAACATTACGTCATTCATAGACGCGTAATGTATGTACATAAGCGCTGTACATAATAGAGGGCAAGCCTATCAGAGGCCAGACTATTGTCCAATCGGCTACTGGGATAGTATATAAGGCTATGTACTGAGTTCTTAGAAGTACATAATGCGGTTCTTAGAAGTAAATAGCGCAGAAAAACCGTTAAGAATAATCTGGGTTTCTATTGGTAGATTACAACGGAGAAAATCACGCCACTATTGATGACCAATGGTGTGCTTGCTGTATGCGGGGGGTCGGGAGGTGAACGTCAGCCGGCCTCAACAGGATTAGGGAATAGACTAGAGGGAAAGGGACTCTCTCCCACGACTTGCGACCGGCTGAAAAAGTACTTAAGCTGCACTTTCCTTGAAGACGACGTTCTCTCTCTGCAGTTCGACTCGAAGCGTCACTACGACAGTTTGTCTTGGCACCCTACGCTCCTGGAGCGGCCCTAGATTTCCAGATTTCCTAAGTTATCTAACGTATTAGAGTCAGTGAAGTATTGTAAAGTAACTGTGAACTATTTGTGAGTTAGCGTCACGCGTATGTACGTAAAGGACTCGATTATGTGAAAGTATTTACACGTGTTATGTGAAGTCTGTATTTTTATACGTGTTAAATAAATTGGCTGAGGCCTTTCAAGCGTGACCATTGTGTTGTGTAATTATTTACATCCTCTGCCCCCAACAGTAATATTCCTGACCGAATGTCGATGATTGTGGCCGATCTACATAGCCAGATACTCAGTACGTTAATGAAATTAAAAATTTATTTTTGATAGTGCTAGTGTATTTCTTTGTTATAATTGTCAAGCGTGTGCACACAGGCGCACTGTCTTTTCCTTTTTACTGTCATAGTCCGCTGGGACGGAAATCCGACAAGAACTGGGGAGGGATCACGCACAGAACCAACGGCTTTACATGCTTCCCGCGATACCCAACTATCGAATTCCGGGTAGCTACAGAGTTATCCCTAACGGAAAACTCAATAGCATTTTTTACCCACCCTGGGAATCAAACTAGGTACAGCTGTCGCGCTTATGACCACGAGGCAGTTTCACGATAGTCCATCTCTTGGCCTCCATGTCGCTTTATGACAAACTATGAATTAGGTTAGCGTTGATACGAGCTCATTGCTAATCAGTCGAACAAAAAAAAAATAGTCTCTGCTCACTTTTTTGTTCTAGGTTATTTGTCCAAGGTATTCTTTTCTCAAGCCACCTTGAACTAGGCATCTATGTCATCTCACCACCTCTACCCAGGTCAACCTCGATGGTGTCGTCTATCCTCAGACACTCACTTTGTGCCTCATGCCCAGCGGTTAGTGTGCATGCGGCTGACATGACCTACCTAAATCTATTTTTGCCAAATAGCTTTTTTTTACATCTTCTTCTTCCTAGTCGGTACACTCTTGCCAGAGTGGTCGTGGTCATTACTGTGAATCATGATGAGTGATCATCTTGGCAACACGGCGCCATTCATCGCGGACTGCAGCTTTCCGACCGAGCACTTAGTTGCGGCCTTGATCTGGTCTGTCCATCTCATTGGTGATCTACCACGTGGCCTGGTGCCGTCAACTTTGCCCTGCACTACGAGACGCTCTATGGAGTCATTACCACGACGAGATACATGGCCGAAGAAGTTCAAAATGCACGACTGCACTGTGGATGATAGGCGCTGTCTGATGCCAAGTTCTTTTAATATGGAATCATTTGAACGAAACTCTGTTCAAGATACTCCCAGCATCCGTCTCCAGCACCACATCTCTAACGCGTCAACTTTCTTTTTCTCGATTTCACGTTTTTAGATCTACGATCCCCGTTTTTAAGCGCAGCGTCGTGTTCCTCATTCTGGCGAGCAATGCATTAGTAAATTATGTATCAATTAGCAGTATTGAATTAACACGAAACAGAATAGATAATGAGCAATGTTCTGTCACACGTAATATGTAACATACCTAGTATGGCAGCTGTCAAAGTCGAGTTTGCGCAATGGGCAAATGTTATATCAGATATTAATCTTGACTGAGGACTTTGACTGACTGTGTAAACACACTGTATACCTGTACATACGAGCTGATCATTTCACTGTAATGAGCAATCCAATCAAGCTTGGTTGTTGCCACTTAAAGCTGTGTTCAGTCATAGTGCAGTGAGATTGGAGATACAATGAATCGTGATAGGTAACATGATGTGATACAGATTTATCACCATGCGTTTGGAACAATTTTATAATATTGACACGAATACTGACAACTGCAATTTTTTAAGGTGGGAAATCATCCAAAAACTTCTCCAACCTTGGGTGGAGCGTGAGGACTTTTACTGACTAAAACAACACCCGTGTCCTTCAGTTGCCCTTTACGTAATAACACCATGGGTTTTCATTCCAGAAAATCCCCGCGGTTTGCTGACATCTCTTTGAGGAGCGCGTGGAACACTATGCGCTATCGATGAGTTGGGCTCGGTCCCGACGATTACTGGACGGTCGGACGGCGTACTACCCATTGCTCGTCGTCCGCAAGCCCACGCCTGCCGTGGGTTCGGGGTTGCAGCGCATGGGGCGTATGTATCGGAAACGACTGCGTGTCCAGTGGTGCCGTGTATTGATAAAAAAGTTTAATAGAGGACAGTCATTGGCTGTTTATAATACTCGTATCTTATCAGGTGACGAAATCTGGGTGTACTGCTTTGAACACGAAAGAAAAAGCCAGTCGGCAGAGTGGATCTTTCCTTTTGAAGATTTGCCGACGAAAGTTAAGAAAAGTCGAAGTGTTGGTAAAAAATGAATGCTTCTTTTTTCGGCAAATCAGGACATTACACCACAGTATCGCTTGAAGATCAAAGGACAGTAATTGCAGATTGGTACGTCAATACTTGCTTGCCCAGAGTCTTAGAAAAAGTTCGCGAAAAGCGTCCTCGAAGCAATGTCCCCACATTCCACTAAGGTAATAGAAGCCTATTCATCCAAGGCTTCAAATGTGGAATTGATGACGCGTCTGCCTTACAGGTCGGGCCTCGTACCCTGCGACTTCTATGTGTTTCCAAAAAGCCATTGAAGAGGTCCCTAAAGAAGACTGGTCCAACTACCTTGTACAGTGGTTTCAGCGAATTCAAAAATGCATTAATTGCGAGGGAATATACTTTGAAAAACAATAAATGTATAGTAAGTCTTATATCTAGGCTTATTTATCAGAATCCAGAAACTTTCAGTATGCCCTAAGTATTCGCTGATTTGCCATTATCAAAAAAAAAAAAACTAAACGTTGCAACCGCTTACAAATGTAACGAGATAAATTATAAAATAAATAGAAAATGATCATATTCAAGTCGCAATTTGCGTGTGATCACGGCATTATGCTGAGCGTTCGGCTGTTTTGCGCGGATGTGGCGCATATTTCTTTCACATAATGTACTTATAATTTGTGATTTGCGCCTTGTTCCGCCAAATAAAATGTTTTTCTTTTCTTTTTTCTTCTTTCAATTCCATCTTAGCGACAATCAACGACACAACTTTGTCTAAATTCACGAAATTAATAGGAGTTTTTGACAGAAAGCGACTAGGATACGAATGCAATTGAAATTAAAACCATATACTCAGGTCTGCAGTCCCTTGAAGCTGTGAATAAAACAAAAAACTTCTGAGTTAACGAAGAAAAAAGATACGGCCGTTTATGCCGCAAAAAAAAACGTGTATTTCGACACTCTCAAGGGAATCAAAATTCATAGGGCAATTCCCGTTAACCTAGAATCCTGAAATTTGGCATGAAGTAAGGTCTCATAGCACAACTGTAGGAAAAAATCTGAAAACTGTAAATTTGTCGTCACAAAAAAAAACAGTTTTTTGCGATTCGGAACCCTCAGTGCTCGAGTCGGACTCGCACTTGCCCGGTTTTTTTTATTATCGATAAGCTTGTGCTTAACCACTATCTCACCTGATGGTAATTGATTGTGGTCGATGATGAAGCACGCTTGCCTACAAGTCAAGAGAGAATAAGCTCACTCTTGACTTAAAGACACCTTGGTTTTAGCTATCAGGAAACTCATCCGAAAGTACTTTTCTTTCTAGTTGATTCCGCAAGATTATTAATTTAACCACATAACGAAGCAAAGATAAATTGATCGGTCGTAAAAACAAGGTTTCCTAGCTAGAACTTATTAACTGGTTTCCGTCTTAACCCCAGACCGGGCGTCGATTAATCTGGGATGCAATCAAATCGAGCTTCATGCCTTACTACTACCGTATTGAGACTTAAGATTAAACTATTATGCAACTTAGGAAAATATTTTGCAGAGATCTTTGGGATCCAATTTTTCCAGTGTATTCTACACTGTACAGGAGTATAGTAGAACTTTTTTTCAAGTAATGTGCTGTGCCTACTGTCATTTACATTTCGCAATTCAATTGATCGGTCCGATCACCGCTGCAGAATTGTTCGAAAGAGTTATCTTATACTCCATCTCGCTCCACTCAGAGCAGAAGTTATTTGATTTCAACCAAAAAAGGGGTTGTATGTTGAGTTTCCCATGATTGCTCGCCGTCTGCAAGCCCGCGCCTACAGTCGCTGGTAGTGGGGGTCGGGGTCGCTGTGGCTGGAGCGTGAGGATGTCCGTTCCCTCACGCAAGTGGCTGTCGAACATTACTGTTACGCAGAAGGAAGCCTACCAAATGCCTGCCATTCCCTCTCGCTCTGGACCATGGCCTGAACCAGGGCCCGGTGGTCACCACCTCCAATCGCCTCCACGATGCGGCGGTGCTCCGTTCAAGCGGGGCACACCTCCACCGTATGTTACACCGGGTCTTCCGGGCGGTCTACACAATGGTGACACCCGGGCGTTTCTTCCGCCTGAACTCGATGCAGGAACCTTCCGAACTTATCATGTCCGGTGAGAACCTGCGACAGGTGGAAGCCGAAGACGCCGTTCCTCCTCTCCGGCCACTCCTCAGACCTATCGCCACAATTATGGTATGCCCAGCGCTAAGTTGTGACAGTCGCTGTCGCTATGAGATCCTTCATGTTCCTTCAACATACAACCCCTTGTATTGAATAGTTATTTTTTCTGCTTGCTTGACAACTTGAAACACATTTAGAGTATATCACATATCAGTGGAAACAATTTGATATTTCCAGAGGCTTTATGTCGTTGCAGCAAGGATTGTTTTCGTAGTTTATGTGTTAGTGCGAATTTTTAGTTAACTTCTGCCTACTCATATAGTATTTTTACTATTAATTACATAACTTAATAAAAAATCATAAAAAATAAAACTGGTATTCAGTTCCATTTCCTTTATTAATGAAACACGCTTCAATTAATAATTCCAACTAACGACCTATTGATAAAATATTAGAACAAAATTAATACATAACATGATCAATATATTATTAACGCAATTATATAATAGCACACTGATATCATGGGCAATGTTATTTAATGGGAAATTGCATAAAAATTTTGAATATCACTTGCACGTTCGATAATTTCCATTTTGGCAAAGTTTCAATTAACTAAGATTTGTTGTGTTAAGATCATTATTGATGATTCACGTTAAGTCCAGTAGTAACAATATAGAATAGATTATACTTTATGGTACACCAAAATAGTAACAAAAATTTTATACACACTTAAATCTATGGATACAGCAGCAGACTTATCGCTGACAGTGATAATATCTACCAGACAACCTTTGGATGGACTATAAAGAACTTATAGTAAGAGTACTTATTTGTGGACAGGTTGGAATGTCCACTACAGCGCCACTGGATACGCTTACACGGTACATAATGTGTAGTGGAAAAACTACATAGTTTTATAAGTGCCCATGTAGGCCTATGTGAAATAAAAACTTTTTGACTTTGACTTTGTACACAACAACCTTGTGTAGTTGCTGTTCGTATTTGAGTCGCTTTTGTTCAATTGTAATCTGTTATTTCATTGTAATTTGTAATCAGTCTTTCATTGTATATTGTCTTAATTTTACAAAATTTAATTTACTAACAGACAATGCGGGCAGCATTACTGAAATGTAAACAAACGTTAACATTTACATCTGCGTAAACACAATATTGGAATTGTAATTCAACTATCTTGAAGATCGTGCCGCAGCGGATGCTATCGAGCACGGGAAATGGCATGCCATGTAGCCGAATACATCGGCGACATATCTTACATGTATTGGCTGCATACGATATTCTCTTAGGGCCATTACATTTCAGATACGATATTTTAGCCGACTAGCGATTTTAGTAAGACGCAACTTAAAAAAACCGTCGTTAAATCAAACACAAAGAATGACATAAAAAATCATCATCAGCATCATAATTTCAACTGAAAGTCGTCCACTACCAGACATATTAACAGGCAGGATATTGACGAACAAACATGTGGGTCCGTAGGTTGGCCCGATCGACAGGAGTGATCAAACACCCGCTCTTTTAAGCAAACTGCACATCCCTGTACTCAAGTGCCCTTGGATCAACTGTACAGAACGCCAATACGCTGCGAGTTCGGCGGAAAAAGAATGCTTCTCTTCCGTGCGTTCCGTTTGCGTGGCACTAGCATTAGCCTCCTGAAAATAATTACTGCGAAATATGATAAAAATTCCATAGCTAGGTAAGTACTATATAGATTTGGTAATATGTGTTAGCTAAATCCATCGATATATATGTGTAAGTCGATGGCTAAATCCAATAAGTTATTTATTTATTATGCTCCCTTATAGGATTTTATTTCATACAAGTACGTAATTATTATTATTATTTATTTATTCTATGTTATTGTGGACTACGCTGTCTTAAAATGAATATATTATTATTATACATACATACTTATACTAGCTGGTGCCCGCAACTTCGTCCACATTAGACTCGTAAATAATAAAAATAAATATAATGAATCAAAACAATAGCTTTATTGCATATCATTTTGGCTTAAATTGCATGTCGAGGAGTCTCCATTTAGGCATAGAAATGCCTGTAGTTGAAGGCTCCGCTCTTCGCTTACATTATAGATATTCAAGAAGGCAGATGACGAAAAGGAAAAAAATAAAATAAATAGAATAAAAAGTAACAAGGAAAAAATAATAATAAAAAATATATAAAAAACGATCAATTGTATTGCTTGAGTGTATTTGGGTTTATGTGTGTGTGTGATGGTGTGGGTGTTTATGTGTGAAGGAGAGAAGGTGATTATGAGTTTTATTATCAAGCCACACGGAGCAAAAGTAATTCTGTATCATTATAATTTAAATTTTGTAGCCATATTGTTAATTCTTTTTTGCATTCAATTCTTTTTTATCATAGATAATATATATATATATTATATAAAATAATCATAATAATAAATCATTTATTATCAGGCATTTGGCCCATAGATACATACCTTACAGACTAACATTTATAGAGTAAATACAATTTATCATGAGTAAATAAGACTTAAACAAAACAAACACTAAACTACACAACACACACACACACACACACACACACACACTACACTTAAACAGCACAATGCTATTTGGTCACAATTTCAAGTTTCTTTTTTTTCGCGGAACCCTAATTCTTTTTCTGAAATAAAAGTAGCCTAAGTTACTCCTTATAACATCAGCTATCTACCGTTCTAGCCGTTTCGGAGATTAGCCGGAACAGACTGAATATAAAACAAAAATTTAATAAATTGCATTTTTGTTATAGGTATCGATTATACTTTCATAAGCATTTAGTAGATAAATGATATTTTGTTATTACAGACAGATAGATAAACTTCACCTAAGCTTTGCTTCATCAAAAGGTCTTGCGCTGCACCCAGCAGACAGCCCCAACGCTCACTAACCCAAGTCCTCTTTTTGCAAGACCTTCCCACACTGCGTCTTCAGGCACGCAGTTGACACTCCAGAACCTTTCTGCCCCTTCGGCCAACTAAACTCTGTGCATGCATCTTGTGTGCTCTTATTTGAATGTAAAGGTCACTTGAAAGTTAAAACAAGTTACAAGAACTTCATGCCTGAAAATACATATAGATATGTAGATGCGTAACTTTGATCTTCACGAGAATCTTATGTTAATTAACTATTGTTGTTGAATTAGAAAATTGTTCACGGAACTTCTCCGACACGTTTTGGGACGAGTGAAGTTATATTGATCCTAATAATAGCATCTTCTAATTATCTGGTTAGCCCAATATGTATAAGATATACAAATAGTTGTAAATTTAACTAGAAACTTGTTAGGAAGATCATGAATGAAGAAACTCTCATTGGTAGAAGGAGGCTTTTACTCAGTAGTGGAACAAACACGGGTTTCAAAACCTCATCTAGTATTTAAAAAAAAACTTGTTACAAAATACAACCGACTTCAATAGGTATAACACCAACAACAAAGTGAAAAACTGGCCAAATGCAAGTCGAGTTCGTACACGAAGGGCTCCGTACTACAACACTAAAATTGAAATTTAAAATTACAATTTTTTGTTGTAGTGCCAATAGAAATACACACTATGTGAACAACTCGCTACCTCTTGCAGTTTATGAGACAGACAGACGGACAGTGGAGGCTTGGTAATAGTTGGCACCCTTCAGGTATGGTACCCTAAAAACTTACAAATAACTTTAATTTGAGAAGTATGTAAGGCATTGTTTTATTACGCAGTTTTGGTTCCCGGTTTCATTAGGTCAGTTTGACAATGTCTTGTAGCCAGAATGCTATTCATGACAATTCTAATAAACCTGAATTCGTTTTCTGAACCAATGAAAAAACCCTCATTGGCAGAAGGATAGTAGGCAGGTGTTTCCCTTTAGTGAAACAAACAAGGACTTAAAAATCGAACTGAAAAAAGTAAAGCTTTCGACATTATGATCCTAAATTGAAAAGATAAGAATAGGCATGAAACTCTCAAATAAAAATCAAGGTGAAAAGAATGAGGAAACTTTGATCTCGATCAAATAAAACGATTCTTTGGAATTGCAATCATAATCTTCAATATGGACGTGCGCTGGTTGTGAAACGTTTGGAATTCTGTGAAGATAAAGTAGTCAGTTAAAAATATTACTCGTACTACGTACGTTATGTTATACTAATATTATAAATGCGAATGTAACTCTATCTGTTGCACTTTTACGTGTAAACTAGTCAACTTGAACCCCGAAGAACGTCGACTACTATTTTGTGGCCTTTCATGCGAACGAAGTCGCGAGCAAAAGCTAGTATTCAATATTTCTTCGTCTTAAAGTAAAAATCTTATAAAGGTGAAAGAAAAAATTTTAAGGGGGGAGGAAAGACTTTTGGCCTGTATTTTACTATTCCAGCTTATTTGTATACCTACGTGTTATATAGTTTACAATTTGGATACGTTTTCAGATGCATTTAAGTTATACATTTCAAGCTAATATTGTAAAAACATCAAACGTTATTTGCGAGCTTCTCGTAAAGACACTTGCAATTTTTTTATGAGGAAATAAAAAAAAATGTTTCTTATGAACCGTTACTAAACTTTATTTGTAAAAATGGGCATGCGTTCCGAGGTTTTCTTTCTAAAAACAACTTAAAATCAAAAAGTTAAAAATTACATTCCCGAGGCTCCGCCCAACCGGAGCTGACCTCCACCTTATGCTTCACCATATACTCCGGGCGATTCACACAATGGATCAACGTTTCATAGTAAATCAACCCGAGAGTTTTTTCCCACCGAATCGGAAACAGGTCCTTCCAGTAACACTCATGTCCGATGAGAACCTGCGTCAGGCGAAAAGTGAGGACACTGTGGCGCGGCTGAAGCCAATCCTCAAAGAGAGAACTTATCACCACAATTGTGACGTGCCCCTGGGTTGTAACAGTCTCTGTCTCCATACTACCGTGAGATCCTGCTAGAGTTTTTTCCGCTGTGCCGCAATAAGTCGCGGTAGCGACTTTTTACCCAGGTGTTGCCTCTCCATGCTTCACTCGTGGATTTGTACAAGAACTCTTGCCTCCAAATTCTACGGTGGCAGACTCGCAAGGAGCTAACCAATACACCTTTTTCAATTAAAACGTATGTCTGTGAATTAGCAACAATGTAAGTTAGGAAAAAATACATGAAATCGTTCTTAACAGAAAAATAAAATACACGTCTTTGATAACGTACGCATGGGATATGGGATAATCTTATTCAGAAGGGTCAACCGGTCAACCAAATAGTTAAATATTATTAGGTAAGGCAAAGAAAAAGTGACAAAAAGGTCAAATAAAACCTAAATGTCAACAAGAAGTAACAACGTAGACTCTTTGTTGAATAAGTATACATTATATCCAATGGCTATGATCTATAATCAGATTAACGAGATACCTACTTAATTTATACAGTCAGAAATCAGAAACGTTTATTTCAAATAGACCAATTAAAGGCACTTTTGAATTGTCAAAATATCGGTCAGTCAAAAAAAAGTGAAGCTAAATTGCACGTTCCAAAGCGTAGATCTCTATGGAGAAGAACGTGCAAGAAACTCCATGGACACTCTTTTAAATCATATCAGTACCGGCCGGAAAACGCAGCGTTGGAAGGTCTCCGACAAGGTGGACCGATGACCTGGTGAGGGTCGCGACTATGCGATGGATGCGAGACGCACAGGACCGGTAGTTATGGCGAGAGGCCTATGTACAACAGTGGACGTCTTTCGGCTGAAATGATACCATCATCATTTCAGCCTGATAATTTACACAGTCTGAAAAATTACTTAAATTACTAGACCATGGACAAACCAGAAAGTCTCAAAAGATACAGTTTAGTTTTTGGTTAAGCTACAACTTCCTTTTCCAACTAAGCAATATTCTTTGTACATATCGCTGTGAGCCATTATTAAGCAATTATACGCTGTAAAAACTTATTTTCCTTTCTACTTATAACGTCATATTACTCGATGGGGGCTAACAAGGTTTTAATGAACATCGTACCTTTTGATGGGGACTAACAAATTGCTTCTATAGGGTTTCTTACACACGACTTTTTTCACTTTATACACGACCTTTTTAAATGACTACTCTCGCTATAGGGTAAAGCGAGAGGGCTATCAGTTTAAAGATAGCGATCAGAAATCGATTAATCAAATAATAGATTTTATAGGTTTTTTTTTTTTTTTTTTTTAGGTGGGAAAATCATCTTATGACAAATCCCGCTCTTGGGCGGAGCGGAAAGTAGTGTCAGACTTTTACTGACTAAAAACCCACTCCTGTTCCTTCTTTGCCTTCGTCCCAGGGCCCCGGGTTTCGCTTTCACACTACCCGTGGCCCCAGTAGGCTTCGACCCTGTTGGGCCCCTACGATTTGCTGACATCTCCATGAGGCGCGCGTGGAACAATACGCGCCGTCGACGACTTGGGCTTGGTCCGGACGGTTACCGGACGATCGGACGGCGAGCCACCCATTGCTCGCCGTCCGCAAGCCCTCGCCTACGGTGGCCGGAAATCGGGATCGGAATCCCGGCGGCGGTTGGGGCGTGAGGACCGTTGCCTCACGCGATCGGCCGCCTCCTTTGCTAGCATTACTGCTTCGCAGAAGGAGGCGACCGCCTGCCACTCTTCCTCGCTCCGGACCATGGCCTGTACCAAGGCCCGGCGCGAGAGATCGCCGCCGCCGATCGCCCCCACGAGGACACGGCGTTGCTCTGCCCAAGCGGGGCACACCTCCACCGTGTGCTCCACCGTGTCCTCCGGGCGGTCCGCACAGTGGCGACACCCGGGCGTCTCTTCCGCACGAATTCGGTGCAGGAACTTCCCGAACTTACCGTGTTCGGTGAGAACCTGCGTCATGCGGAAGGTGAGGACGCCGTGAGGTCTTTCCAACCACGCCTCAAAGAGGGGACTTACCGCCATAATTGTGGCGTGCCCAGCACTGGGTCGCGACAGTCGCTGTCGCCATTTCTCCATGAGAACCCGCCAGAGCTCTGTCCGCCATGCTGCGACTTGTCGCGGCAGCGGAGTTTCGCCCCGGCGTTGCATCTCCATGCGCAGATCGTGCATGTGAGCAAGGCCTGTTGCTACCAGATCCCATGGTGGCTGTCCAGCAAGGAGGCTCGCCGCTTCGCGGGAAATCGTCCGGTATCCTCGCACCATCCGTATGGCCATGACCCTCTGGCATGCGTTCAGCCGGGCCGCCGGCTGCTTCCGCAGCGCCGGCGCCCATACCGGTGCGCCATAAAGGGCCATGGACCGAACGATTCCTGCGTAGAGCCTCCGGCAGGAGGCGTCTGGACCCCCCAGGTTGGGCAGGAGCCGCCCGAGGGCAGCCCCAGTCCGATTTAGTTTGGGAGCCAGACGTCGGAAGTGCTCCTCGAAATCCCATCGGCTGTCGAGAACGAGTCCCAGGTACTTCATCGTCGACCCAACGCCGATGTGGACTCCTCCTACCGTTAGTTGGGAACCCGGTGGTGGCGCGTTCCGAGGACCGTGAAAGCACATGGCCTCGGACTTGTGCAATGCCACCTCGAGTCCCAACTCCTGGATCCTGCCCACGACTGTCGCAACCCCGTGTGTCGCTAGTTCGACCGCCGCCTGGTACGACTCTCCCCGCGCCAGGACCAGCGTGTCGTCTGCGTAGCAGACTACGCTGACCCCGTCAGGGAGGTCGCCGCGCAGCACGTAGTCGTATCCGATGTTCCACAAGGGCGGCCCTAGTACCGATCCCTGCGGAACACCGCACGACATCTCTCGGCGTTCCCACTCTCCCTGGTGACCAGGGTAGATGATGTACCTGTCCGACAGGTACGCCTCGACCACACGAAAGAGGTAGTCGGGCGTCCGGTGATACCGGAGTGCCCTCCTAATGCTACTCCAAGGCAGGGAGTTGAAGGCGTTGGCGATGTCCAGAGACACCGCCACGACACACCTGCCCTGGGCCACCGCATCCCCCGTCGTGAGGGCTCGCACGCGCATGATGGCGTCCACCGTGGAGCGCCTCCTGCGAAAACCAAACTGGCCGTCCGCCAGATCCGGCCCCACCCGTGTTAGGTGCGCGACAAGGCGGTCTGCAATTACTCTTTCAAAGAGCTTGCCCACCTCGTCGAGCAGCACAATGGGCCGGTACGCGGACGGAGAGTCCGCAGGGCGCCCCGGCTTCGCGATGAGGACCAGTTTCCCAGTCTTCCAGCGAAGTGGGAACTGGCCCCTCTCCATGCATGCGCTGAAGAGCCCTCTTAGTCGAGGCCCGAGAGCCTCCATGGCCAGGACCCAGGCCTTCCCAGGTAAGCCATCGGGTCCTGGGGCGGTATTTTTGGCACTCAGCCTTCGTACCACCACTCTCATCTCTACCTCGGTCACCTCTGGAGCGTTGTCGTCGTCGTCGCCATCGTGGTCCGCGTCGGACACCGCTGGTGGCGGAGCCATGGGCGGGGGAGAGTGTTCCCCTCGCGTGGGGAACAGAGTGCTCACCACACCCTCCACAAGCTGAGG
Source organism: Mythimna impura (assembly GCA_905147345.3). Taxonomy (NCBI): domain Eukaryota; kingdom Metazoa; phylum Arthropoda; class Insecta; order Lepidoptera; family Noctuidae; genus Mythimna; species Mythimna impura. Next base: position 16,395,283 of record LR990356.1, on the reverse strand, counting down.
CCGGAGACTCTGCGTTAGCGGGGGAGCCCAGGGGCGGAGCTTGTCCCGCACCACCTTGTAGGGGCGTCCCCATGGGTCCCCGTTCAGAGTCCCCAGCCACACGTTGCGGGCCTCGAGTTTGGCCCGCCTTATCTCCGCTCGGAGGGTGCGCTTTGCCTCTCTGTATCCCTCGTACAGCTCCGCCTCTCTGGCCTCCGCATCCGGTGGACGGATACGGCGCCTGCGGTATCTGGCATACCGGCGTCGCGCGATACTGCATGCATTGCGCAGTGCCGCAATCTCCGGCGACCACCAGTATACCTGGCGCCGAGCACGTCCTGGATGGACTCGGGGCATTGCCGCGTCGCAGATTTGCGACACGGCCTCCCGGAACCACTCTGCCTCGACGTCGATGTCAACAGGCCTGTCCGGTGCTTGCACCCAGGCCTGTACCGTCGCGGCTTCCAGGAGGAGCTCCCGGTCCATCTGCCTCAGCGCCCACCGCGGACCACAAGGGTTCTGTCGGACCGGCGCGGTCGAGGTTTGGGCGGAGACGTCAAACCGGATGTACCGGTGGTCTGAGTACGTCTCCACCTCCTCCATAACACGCCAGTCGACGACACGCGGCGACAGAGCGGGGCTGGCGAACGAGATGTCCACCACTGAGTCACCCCGCATCCGCACACACGTGGGGACAGAACCCCGGTTTAGGACGACCAGGCCTGTCTCCAGAGCCCAGTCCTCCACCATCCGACCCCGCTGGTTCGTGAACCGGGAACCCCAAGCCAAGTTCTTGGCATTGAAGTCCCCGCACACGACCACGGGAAGGGAACCAAACCCAGCGACGACGGCTTTCAGCTCCATTAGGGAGATGTGAAGTTCACCGAGAGATCTGTTCGGGGACAGGTAGACGCCCACCACTGCAATGTCCCCGAACCGTGCTGCCACGCAACCCCGTCCCCTCGTGATAGCCTCAAGGGTAGGGGTACCGGCGGCGGCCGACGAAATTAGGGTCACCGAGCCGTCCAGGTCCCGCACCCAGTCTCCCCTGGGCAGGACATAGTACGGCTCGGAGACCACGGCGATATTGATCGACCACTGCGCCATGCTCTGGAGCAACAGATCCTGAGCGGGGGCGCAGTGGTTGATGTTCGCCTGGAGGAGACGCAATGGAGTCACTAGTGACAGTCCATTACAGTCTCCTCCCGAGCCCCCCGTGAGGACCCCACCGCGGCGGGTGCGGCGGCGACAGCGGCGGCAGCCAAGGAGGTGGCTGCGGCGGTGAGTACGTCCGGGTGGATGGGCCTCCGAACCTTGCCCTTGGCCTTGGCGGGGGGGTCGCAGGACCTGCTCCCAGCCCGGTGGTCGGCCGGCTTGCCTGCCGCCGCACATGCGTAGCAGTGCGGCGTTGCACGGCATTCAACGGCCTTGTGACCAGCCTGACCGCACTGGTAGCAGCGGTCACTGCGGTCCACCTCCGCGGCGCAATAGGCCCCCACGTGGTGCCCTACGTGACAGCGGTAGCACCGCAGAGGTCTGGGCTCCAGCAGTTTTACCTGCGCGGAGACCCAGCCCACCAAAAGCCTTCGGCCTTCGCCCGTGATGGCTTTGGCCGCCGACACGGGGCAGCTAACCGTAACGGCTCGCATGCCCGTGCTGTCAGCACGGATGGTACCCGCTCGCACTTGATCGGCCTGGCACCCTCCCGTCCTGACGACGGCGGCCACCACCTCATCCACCCTAACGGAGTCATCCAGGCCCATGATGCGCATGTCTATGCACTTTGTGGGCCTGGACACTCGGACCTCCTCGACGTCCAGGGACGCTCTGATCCTTGCGGCCAGGGCGTCCGCGGCAGAGCCACTGTCCGCACCAGGGGCCTCCAATATTCGGGCCCCGGTTGCGGTGCGCCTCATTCGAAAGCCTTCAGAGGCTCCGAATTCGTCGAGGTGCTCCACCACCGCCTGCTTCGCCTTTGCCATGACCATGTCATAGTTCACGCCCTTCTTTTCCGCAGCTGGCTGTAGTGTAATCACTACAGCTGCGGAATTCGGGGCGCGAAGTCTGGCTGCCATGGCCCGCTTCCTACGCTGCTGTCGCCGCTCGCGCTTTTTCGCCGCTCTAGCTGCCTTGCCCGCCTTCCTGCTGGCGCCGACAACCGTCCATTCGGCGCCAACCGGGGGCATTTCAGATAGACGCGGCCTAGTTGCCGCCGCAACAGGAGCTCCTGCTGATTTAGCAGCATTGGCCGCCCCACCCTTCGGGGAAGGAGCAGTCTTCTCCTGCCGCTGCCGCTGCTTGGTCGCTGGGGCCGGCCTCGCAGGCTCCGACAACACGGCCCCGCGCCCAACTTGCCCCGACGGGCCCGCCTTGGGCGCAGCAGCCGCGGCCGCGGCGGCGGCGGCGTACGTCACCGCCCTCTTCTGGCCGGAGGCCGCAAGCGGGGGGCGCAGCACAATGCCCTCCAGGACAGCGAACTGCCGCTGGACCTGCTCTTGGAACTGCTGCTGCTGCTCCCGCTGCTGCTGCCGGAAGGCAGCCAGCTCTTGCCGCAGCTGGGTCAGCACCTCATTCTCTGGCTGGGGCAGGGGCTGCGACTGATCTTGCCCTTGCCTGCGTCCCCCTTTTGGCGCCACCTGGGGGCCAGTTCCACGGAGACCGGCTAGGTCCGCCTCGAGCCGCTCAATCCTCTTGTTGAGGGATTTTTTGAACGGCTCCAGGACGATCCCCAGTGCCTCGGTTATTGAGGTCGTGGCCTGGGCGATGGATCGCCTCTTGGAGACCTTCTCCCTCTTCTTGGCCACGCCTGTTATGGCAGCTGCCACGATCTCCGTGAACTTGGTCAGCGCCTCCTCCATGCCTTCTGGCTCACTGCCTGAAGGCTCCGGCTCCGAAGGGCCGGCCTGACCACTGGGTGCCCCGGGTTGGTGCCCCTCCCTGGCGATTTTGAGGGATCGCCGGGTCACTTCCTCGTTGGTGCGCCAGCTCCCCTTTCTCGTCTTTCGGCCCGCACCCCGTATAGCGGTGGAGATTTTGCGGGCCGATGCACCCAGTTCGTCATCGGAGGAAGTCCTCCGGCCATCCCCCAAGATGGGGCGTTTGAGGAACTGGGTCGTCCTCCTGGAGGTGAACTCTTCCACCTCCATTCTCTCTGAGTTGGGCGAAGACGCGGCATCGGAGTCCGACGCCGCGTCTCCGCTCACTTCCCTGAGGCCGAAGCTCCTGCCGGCCTCTGCAGGACCCACCGGCGCAGCGGACGTGCTGGGAACTGGTCCCAGGGACTCCACGCTACCGGAGAGTGAGCCACCCTGGCTCTCTGCGTCCACGAAGGACGGTAACAGATCCTTGTGGGATCTGGCGCACTCTTTGCCCCCCCCAGAGTACGAGGGGCAGACCAAGCTCTGCTTGGTGAGGGATTCTCCTCCTGCGATGCAGGCGGTACCCTCCTGGGGTAATAACTTTTTAAGATGTGCGTCCATGATAGTGCTGAACTCAGCTTTGCCTTTTTTGTGGGGTGGGGTCCCCAATAACCACGTTCGCCATCTTGGTCACGTCTGATAAACAGACGCGTACCCGAGGCGAACCCACTCTCCCGAAACCACTGTCCAAAAACACCAACAGCTGTTGGTGCCGATGCTTCTGGACAGCGCACCCTCCGTGGCGGTCCGTCTGGACTCCGCCTGTGTGTTCCTCTTGGTCTGGTCTCTCACTTGAGGCCTTCCGGCATGAGTAGCTCTACCGGCATAGCCCTCAAGATCACAGAGACACGCAAGCCCCACCACGACGACAACGTGGGAACACAGTTGGTGGGGAGATTTTATAGGTGGAAATCGATGAACAATGAACATAAAGATTATAAACAATGGATCGATCTTTGCTTGCTAAGGCCACGGTAACTCCTTCAAACGATCCCGCAGCCCTAGCAGTCATAGACCCTACTGGGCCCCTGAAGTTTTACTGACATCTCTTTCAGGCGCGCGTGGAAATACTGTCGCACTCTGCGACGGTATCGGGATCTTTATTATTTCTTGAAATAATTCTTGAAATAAAATAACTTTTGTTTTGTTTTTTTACTGGACTTCAATATTATTACATCGCACTACAACGGTTGCGTCCGGACTAGACAGACATTTCTTTGTTCTATTCAATTTTTAAACCTATTCTAGAACAACAAAATCCTTGGAAGTATATTTTACATGCCAGTTTGTTAACTTACCTCATGCGATCTCCTTTCGATATCACAATACTACGCGCCGTCGTCGACTCGGGCCCGATACTTAGTGGACGGCCAGATGGCGAGCTACCCATTACTCGTCGTCCTCAAGCCCGCGCATACTGTGCAGCGGTGGCCGTTAAACGCCCTGCGGCTCCCGATGCACGGGAAACACACGACGACTAACCTGCGCATCATTAGTACATCAATGTTATGTTTTTTAGGGTCCCGTACCTCAAAAGGAAAAATCGGAACCCTTATAGGATCACTTTGTTGTCCGTCCGTCTGTCTTTCTGTCTGTCTGTCAAGACCCTTTATCTCGGGAACGCGTGGAGGTATCGAGTTGAAATTAAAACCATATACTCAAATCTGCGGTCTCTTAAAGCTGTAAAAAAATCAGATTTCTAAATTAACTGAAAGAAAAAATACGGCCGTTTATGTCGCAAAAACGTATGTTTCGTCACTCTCGAGGGAATCAAAATTCATAGGGTACTTCCCGTTGACCCAGAATCCTGAAATTTGGCAAGAAGCAAGGTCTTATAGCACAGATATGGAAATAAATCTAAAAACTGTAAATTTGTTGTACCGTCACAACAAAAAAAAATTTTACGATTCGGAAAAATATTCAAGACTCCATTCGGGAATTGAACTGTTTACTTATGTAAGTTTGTACGGAACCTTCAGAGCGCGAGTCCGACTCGCACTTACCCAGTTTTTTTTTATTTAGGCACTTCAAAACGACTTATGAAAAACGCATGTGAAAAAAATAATCCATTCTAATAGTTACTCGTACCTACTATAGCCTCTTAACGGCTTGACGAATCTTGGCACACCGGTAGACCACATCCTGGCTTTGATCACATCCCGGGAGTAGGTTAGGTTAAGTTACGTTTTCTAGCTTTCACTCGGGCGAAGCCGGTGTCAGAAGATAGTCATTAATAATATTCTAATTAGTTACCTTATCACCATCAGTCTTATTCTGTTCGTGGGCAATCACGTAAAAATACAAGAATAGCTTCTATCTGCAGCTTCACTCACGTGAATATTAAAATTTATCCCAAAGAAATATACTGCCAGGATAAAAAAAAATGTTACCAAATATTAAATTTGTACCAAATTTCATTCAAATCTGTTCAGCCATTTCATCGTGAATGAGCAATAAACATAGACACACACACATACAAACTTTCGCTTTTAATATTAGTGTGATTACGTACTTTATTATTTATCGACACCCAAAATAGCCGTGCGCAAGTAGCCGTACTTAAAATAACATACTTTTACCAGGATGTAAGCATCAAACAATTTTAATTGGCAATCTTAGTACAAAACTTTAGTTTTAATTACCTACAGTTTCGCATTACAAAGAGTAACGCTACGGGCTTGCATATTTCATTCATGTACAGGCTCACATACACCGCTACGCGTTTCGCTGTCAGCGAAACATTATTCATACTTAATGAAAAAATGTCACCGACAGGGACACAGCGCTGAGGAAACATGCATGGATTTGCTACAGCGCGCAAACATTATTCCTATGATCTAGAAATAAAGGAAAAAGATGAACAAATCATGGGAAATAATTGGAAAAAATGGTGTGAAAATTGTCGTTGGGAAAGTCTTGTTTCGAGATTTCCATAGTAAAAAAGAAAGAAAGAAAATTGCCTTTTTTGCATTACAAAAACGGAAATACCTTAAAATAAACAAAAAACCGCACACTGTGTAATGCCAAAAGGGCCTTAGCTAACATAACTTCATCCGTTTCAAACAAATGTGAATATTTCCAATTAAAAAGATATCTTACACTCTCCAGACGAGTCGCTCGCACTTGGCAGGTTTTTGTCAATCGTTTTCCCACTTGTATGGCGACAAGCTCCTTGAATTTTTTCAAGATAACATCAGAAAATAAAACGGTTCTTTCGAATGAACAAATTGGTTAAATATTAAATTGATGTAGCGATAACCTCACATGGTGCATGGTAAGTCGAGATTCTTACGGGAACAAATTATTCATAAGAAAACAAATATTATTGTATGGTTCGGATGGTTGTGGAAACAGTATTACTTAAATAACCGTGGATTTAAAAATAAAAATTATGTAGATACAGCTCCGCAAAAACACAGTTTCACTTTTAACTTTATTTGCCGTTAGAGAGCATTCGTCCGTCCGTAATTTGTTTGAACTGACTGATATAAAACTGTTATTTTTGCAATGTAGTAGTGGGTTTTGAGAAGTTAGATTTACCCAGGATGTTGGTTTGTAATTCCCGTTATAGATTTAGCTGAAGTTATCACGGCTGAAAAAGCTGGACATTATTGGACATTGGAGGGTGTAATGAAAATAAAGTATGACCACCCATATCTCAGCCTATAGAAGTAAAAAACTTTCTTCAAGTTTTGTTAAGTTCAAGTTTACTAGTAAATTCCCAAAAAAAAAATTAGATGACATACTTTAAATATATTTCTAAATACAAACATATTATAAATAAATTACGCCCAGACACGGAACAAATGATCGTGCTCATCACACAAACATTTGTCCTGGGTGGGAATCGAACCCACGGTCCGGCTTAGTAGTCAAGGCTCTACTGACTGACCTATTGGTCTAGTGGTTAGTAGCCCTGACTGCTATGCCGGAGGTCATGGGTTCGATTCCCACCCAGGATAAATGTTTGTGTGATGAGCACGATCATTTATTCTGTGTCTGGGTGTAATTTATCTATATATGTATGTATTTAGAAATATATAAGTAAGTTTATCAGTTGTCTAGTACCCATAACACAAGCTCTGCTTAGCTTGGGACTAGACGGTGTTGTGTGATAGTTGTGGAATATTATATTATATTACTACTAGACCAACAAGCCAGTCAATATATTTATAACTTTCTTGAAGAAAATTGTTAATTTCTAAGGGCAGTAGCAATGTTTATAATATTAATATGACCACCCATTTCCGTTACACCCTGTATACGTTTATCTTAGTCTAAATAAGACATGAAATCTTCAAAAACATCAAAAAAATAAACTAGACTCCGGAAAGCTACAGAATTAGTATTCAAAACTAGTAAGAAGTGACTAAACAAGAATGATAATAAAAAGAGCAATAAAAATAAAAAAAATATTTCACACCAGCCGCATGGAACAAACAAGGCAATAAAATAAAAACTTAATAAGAATAAAAAGCTGAAAATTTGTTCCGCTCAAAAAGCAGGTCGGTGTAAAGTGTTCGACGATGACTACTCGGTTAGCTAAGCTTCTTAAAAACAGCTAAGGCGATGCAGCCGAACGTGCTTGTTGCTCTGCGCCGCGCCTTAAGGCACTTCAACACAATATCCTCTATTTTTATCTTGTTTGCTCCTTAGCGAGTGCAATAAAGAGGGAATGTGTGATAGAACGCGTTATAATGAGGAAAGCGATTCTTGTATGCGCCGCACGTTTGGCTATAGAATTGTAGAGGGTTTTGAAATTAAATATGAGGGATGTGGTTGGTTTTAACCAACTTTAAAAAGGAAGAGGTTCGAGGATCTTCGGCTGAATGTATGTTTTTTATAAGAGCAGTTTACTGTTTTTTTTTTTTCATTCTGCATCATGGCAATCTGTTTAATTAACATTAAGCCTTGCTTCTGGCTGATATAATTTATCTGGAGTGATTTTAGTCACAGTGAGCCATGCCAATTTGTGGGAGGCTTTCAGTTCATGTGGCAGAATCTATCCAGGGACGTAGTTACTTATGAATAAATATTTATTTAAATGCTTTATCAGAATCTTTTTTCATCGGGGTCTCTTGCCGTTTAAGATGCAACGTCAGAAAGCCTCAGGAACAGTGGACCGGTAGTTTTATAAAGGCCGCTAGAATTAGTTGGACGCGAGTTGCATAGAACTGGCCAATGTAGATACACTTGAGACGTTTTCTGCCTGATATAGGCCTCTCCCCCTATGTCAAGCAAAAGACATCTTTCGGTCGACATGATGCGAAAGAAATAAATAATTATCCACATACCATCATACATTTAATTACTTAGGTAGGTTCTCGTTATCTATGTTTACTTGCACCAACAAAATAAAAAAAAAATATAGTTAGATTGCTATTTAAACTTTTTTCAAATCGATGTCCTATATAATAAATGTGAACGCAACATTTTTTAGCAATCAGCACAGAGAAATATCTACAGTAAACCATTTGATAGTAATGAAGTTCTATCAAACTCGAAGACAGTTTAAAGCCTAGATTTTCTCGAAATCTCTGCAAATTTCTTCCATGCTGTCAGAAAACGTTTTCTACGTTTAGCCGTCCGTATTTCGGTTCATGAAACCGGAACAAGAAATAAGCTCCGCATTTAATACAGATGTAGCATTTCACAAACGCTTCAGCAGTAATGATTAATGATTGAATTACAATCAGGACTCCACTTTCAGCGACACGCATGACCTGCCCTAATTCGGAATTGAATCTTCGACAGAGGGCACCACCAGTCCACAAACAGCCGGTGCGGCTAACAACCGAATGGGAATGCGAGTTGTCGCGAGCTCGTTAAGGGAATCGATTATATTCGAATTTCGATAGATCTCGCATGCATGTAATAGCTAAAGTGCTATCGAAATGAAGAGTGAAAAGCAAAGTAGGACTACTACTAGCTGGCTCTAGTAGTGCTACTTCGTTTAGTATAAAGTATTTTTTTTTAATTACGCCTCCAAATCTGAACAGATTCCAATGTTTGAAGGACGGATAAAGAATTGTCTGGGCTTAGGACACATTTTTGAGGTGGGAAATCATCCAATGACTTCTCTCGCTCTAAGGTGGAACGAGAAAGCGTGTCAGACTTATACTGACTAAAACCCACCCTTATCTTTCAGTTGCACTTTACATTATAGGGTCACGGTTACCTACTCTTTCAAACGTCCCGCAGCCCCGTTCCCGTAGCCCATATTTTGCCCCCATAGCATAAATAATCCCACGGGAACTTTCCCGTGGGATCACTCTATCACGTGTTTTCACAAACACGTGATAGAGTGTATCCGTAATTGCTATTACAGACTTAAGATTTTATATAAAGCCCGACCCTATCTTAGTGAGGAATTGCGAGTCTTGCTTGTAGAGTCTTTGGTTTTGTCAAATTATGCGGATACAGTGTATGGTCAACGGCTTCTGTCTAAAACCGAAAGAATGATCCAAAGACTTCAAAATGCCTGTGCACGCTTCTGTTTTAACGTTCCTTTTAGAGGACATATAACACCATTTTTAAACGAGCACAACATTTTAAAAATGAAAGCTAGACGTAAACTGCATTTGGCGACCTTGCTTTTTGGAGTTATCAAGTCTCATTCCCCTTCTTACTTATACGATAAGCTGTCCTGGACTCGTAGGCACGGAATTGGTGAGGGTAGAAAATGCTCTCAACAGCTTTCTACTCCCCAGCATAAATCAGCGGCTTTTAGAGGCAGTTTTCGCTATGCATCTTCCAAATGTTGGAACAATATTCCGCCTCCGATAAAATTCAGTAAAAGTTGTTCGGCATTTAAATCAAAATTAAAGTCATTTTTATTGAATCATCAAATTGCCTTCCAAGATGTTCGAGCCGACATATCAGCCATTTGAAATACAATATTTTATTTTTTATCAACTATTTACCTGTTTCGATTTTACCAATGTTATTTATTTCACACATTTTGATATTAGCCTTGTTATCAATATATACACATGTTTTAATTTTTATCAATTTTATACTTTTTTGTTGTTTTATTTTGTTTTTAAGTTTTACCTATGTTATAAATTGTTTACACTCTTAACTGTTTCTAATATTGTTAAATGATATCTCAGTTTTATTATTCGTTTTAAATAGGCACATAAATCTTTTTGGACTGTTTTATTAATAAGTATTGCAACATTTTCTTTTAGTTGGTTTCTGCACAGAACTAGATTTTAATGAATATTTCCTATTTTTAAGTATATGGCACCCAAGGGTTGCAGCTGAAAATCAGCGTCAGGTGGTGGCCTTGTGTTACCATTTGGCATTATGCTGAGCTGAGGCCCTTTTGGCATTACTCAATGTACTATTTTTTAATTTTAAGGTGTTTTGTTTCTTCTTTCTGTAATGCCAAATAAACGCAATTTTCTTTCTTTCTTTCTTTCTATTATTTTTGACATAAATTACGTACAAGCAGCAACTCGGAAAAGCTAGCCTCCTTGCTGGCCAGCCACCATGGGATCTGGAGGCAACAGGCCTTGCACGCATGCATGATCTGCGCGTGAAGATGCAACGCCGGGGTGAAACTCCGCTGCCGCGACAAGTCGCGGCATAGTGGAAAGAGTTCCGGCGGGATCTCATGGCGGAATGGCGACAGCGACTATCGCAACCCAGTGCTGGGCACGCCATAATTATGGCGGTAAGTCCCCTCTTTGAGGAGTGGCTGGAAAGGCAACACGGCGTCCATACCTTCCGCATGACGCAGGTCCTCACCGGACATGGTAAGTTCGGAAGATTCCTGCACCGGATCCGTGCGGAAGAAACGCCCGGGTGTCACCATTGCGTGGACCGCCCGGAGGACACGGTGGAGCACACGGTGGAGGTGTGCCCCGCTTGGGAAGAGCAACGCCGTGTTCTCGTGGGGGCGATCGGCAGCGGTGATCTCTCGCGCCGGGCCTTGGTACAGGCCATGGTCCGGAGCAAGGAGGAGTGGCAGGCGGTCGCCTCCTTCTGCGAAGCAGTAATGCTAGCAAAAGAGGTGGCCGATCGCGTGAGACAACGGTCCTCACGCCCCAACCGCCGCCGGGATTCTGATCCCGATTTCCGGCCACCGTAGGCGCGGGCTTGCGGACGGTGAGCAATGGGTAGCTCGCCGTCCGACCGTCCGGTAACCGTCCGGACCGAGCCCAAGTCGTCGAGGCTCGGTCTGGACGGTTACCGGACTGTCGGACGGCGAGCTAATAAATATGTAGTTGAGGATTATACAATTGTTGATGCCAACATAGTCTACTCAGGAATAGGTCCACTCCGTCCGATGCCAGGGCTGCACGATTTTTTTAAAGAGTGACCACGGCCCTGAAACGCAAATAACAAGTGACACAGATGACACAGACACACACTGACACACACTGAGAGACACAGATGGGTTTTAGTCTGTAAAAGTCTGACACTCCCTCTCGCTCTCGCTTGATGATTTCTCATCCGAAAATAAAAAAGGAATCAAGGTTTGGGGCTAATGGGTAGCTGGCCGTCCGACCGTCCGGTAACCGTCCGGACCGAGCCCAGGCCGTCGACGGCGCGTAATGTTCCACGCGCGCCTCAAAGAGATGACAGCAACCGTAGGGGCCCAGCAGGGTCGAAGCCTACTGGGACCGTGGGTGATGCGAAAGAGATCCCCGGGGCCCTAGAACAATGGCAAAGAAGGAATTGGAGTGGGTTTTTAGTCAGTAAAAGTCTGACACGCCTCCCGCTCCGCCCAAGACCGAGGGATGTCATTAGATGATTTTCCAACCTAAAAAAAAACACAATTCACATCAAAAGTGCCATCCAGAAAATATTATATATACTCGCAAACTTTCTGGTATCCGATAAATAAAGAGCTAAGCGAAGTTCAGTCTTCTTAGGTGCCAAAATCGTCAAAACAACTTAGAGTTAATTGACGAGACGACTCAAAATTCGGTCAATGGGTGTCAAGATATTATCAGTTCCGATACCAGAATTTAAATTAAATTATTTATCGTAATAGCAGGTGCCAACTCCTTCTTAAAATTAACTGAGTCAAATATAACAAGATTGAAAATTTTTGGAATAAGTTTTGGATTCAATTACATTTTTTGGCCGACTAATATAGATTTACTTTTTTCCATAGTGTCGTTCACCCACAGGAAAAGCAAATTTTCCGACTTGAAAAATATTTTTATAAAACTAAGCGATAAGCTTATCCAAGATTATTTTGTGATCAGATCTGTAATTACAAAGATTAACTTTTTGTTAGATACATATAAATGCTCCGTTAATTTTCATTTGGATTTGATGTCCATATCCATACATTTTAAAATCAGTAATTACCCACTGAGCGTTAATTCCTAAACTCAATGTATGGCACTCGTAAGTACTTATATAATTCCGCTTAAATGCAATCGAATAAAGACGGTTCAACCCGCAATGAATCCCCGGGGACATCACTAGCGGAGTGGCGGCTGTGAAACGTACCCAGTGCGGATCTTTGCATTCCGCTTTTATTTATCCTCCGCCGACGTTTCCGCTAACTTGAGCTCTTGACACAAATGTTTTGGTAAAGAGTGTGAACTCAGTTCTGTTGGCTTGAAATATTTGCACGGCGACATGTTTTTGAAGTTGGAATAATAGTTTTGATACTTGGCCGAAAGATCTGTTTGTAGTGAGATTCTTAGACATATTTATTCTATAGTCTTTGAATATGTCTGTGGATATGTTTTTTTTAGGTTTAGCACCTGCCGCTCTGGGTGAAGCGAGAAGTAGTATCATACTTTTATAAAACCCACCTGTTTTCCTTCAGTCGCTCTTTGAGTACCAATTTTTTTTCAGTATTATAGAAAATACAAAACACAAAGAATCCAATAAATAACTAGTTTCGAAAAGAAAAATATCATACCTTGTGTATAAAGTTTATTTGAACTTATAACTCCAAGACAATCTGAAGATATCACAGTTCAAAGCAACTCATTTTAAAAAAACGGCAATTTCATAGGTTTTTTTTTTTTTTCGGGTGGGAAAATCATCTAATGACATCCCCCGCTCTTGGGCGGAGCGGGAGATAGTGTCAGACTTTTACTGACTAAAAACCCACTCCTGTTCCTTCTTTGCCATTTTTTTTTTTTTTCCAGGGCCCCGGGGATCTCTTTCGCATCACCCATGGCCCCAGTAGGCTTCGACCCTGCTGGGCCCCTACGGTTGCTGACATCTCCTTGAGGCGCGCGTGGAACACTACGCGCCGTCGACGACTTGGGCTCGATCCGGACGGTTACCGGACGATCGGACGGCGAGTCACCCATTGCTCACCGTCCGCAAGCCCGCGCCTACGGTGGCCGGAAATCGGGATCGGAATCCCGGCGGCGGTTGGGGCGTGAGGACCGTTGCCTCTCGCGATCGGCCGCCTCCTTTGCTAGCATTACTGCTTCGCAGAAGGAGGCAACTGCCTGCCACTCCTCCTCGCTCCGGACCATGGCCTGTACCAAGGCCCGGCGCGAGAGATCGCTGCCGCCGATCGCCCCCACGAGGACGCGGCGGTGCTCTGCCCAAGCGGGGCACACCTCTACCGTATGCTCCACCGTGTCCTCCGGGCGGTCCACACAATGTTGGCACCCGGGCGTCTCTTCTGCACGAATCCGGTGCAGGAACCTCCCGAACTTACCATGTCCGGTGAGGACCTGCGTCATGCGGTAGGCAAGAACGCCGTGAGGTCTTTCCAGCCACTCCTCAAAGAGAGGACTTATCGCCATAATTATGGCGTGCCCAGCACTGGGGGCAATTTCATAGGTGAGGATCTATTTTATTTTATATAAATTAAGTATCGGTCTAGCTAAGAGCAGTGGTGGCCGAGTGGTACCGGCCCCGACTTACGAGTTGTAGGTCGCGAGTTCAAACCCAGCCAGGCGCATTACTTTGTGTAATTTATTTCATCACCATTGCTCTCAAAACGGTGAAGGAAAACATCGTGAGGAAACCGGCATATCCTAGAACCAAAAATTCGAAGACATGTAACATCCACCAACCCGCACTGGACCCGCGTGGTTTATTACAGCCCATTCAGTCTCCTAGAGAGGAGGCCTGAGTCCCAACAGTGGGAACATTATAAGGCCGACTATGCTATGCTATGCTATGCTAGCTACTGTAGTGTTATAGTACCTACATTGGGTAAAAACGCTGCATACCCCGCTAGACTGTCCAACTTTCGAAGTCTACATCAGATATTGTGATTCATTGTCTAGACTGTTGACCGTCTCCAAAACTTAAATTATTCACTAGTTAGGAAGAGTTAACGAAGGTAACTTCATTATTTACATAATTGTACATTTGAGTTTAAGGCTATAACTTGTTATTACACAGTTGTCCGTAACATACAATTAATACAAATGCCGTAATTTTCAAAAGGTCAACGTCTCAAAGAGATGTCAGTTTAAATGACGGGGCCCGCTAGGGCCGATGCCTGTCGGGGCTGCGGTATTGTTCTAAAGAGTTACCACGGCCCTGGAATGCAAAGGGCAGCTGAAGGAACACGGGTGGGTTCACACACGGGACACTCCGTCTCGCTCAACCACGGGGACTTACCATGACGTGTTAAAATCTTTTAAATTTGTAGCTATACATCCATATAGCTCAATCTTATTAACAGTTCTACGGGGTTACCATGACGTTCAAAGTAAGATTGTTTCATTCTTATTTCAGTGTGGGTAAGAGACAGAGCTATACAGGTTGTCTAGCGCCATCTCTTACCCACAATGGAAATAAGAATGAAACAATTTTACTTTAAGCGTCATGGTACAGGTCCAGTTTAGGTCGTTAAATGGATGGACGCATTAAGAGATCGTGATATCGCTGCAGAGCGGGACAAGTTATTGAATGATTCCCAATCATCAAAAACAAAAGATCAACGTCATGTTGAATTATCGTGGAATGCCTCTAATAAACAACCCATTTAATCCACATACCACATACGTCTTATTATGTATTGTGTTTTATATTGCTAGTAAAATAGGTGTAGAACATTTGACTCAGTATCAACAATGCTCGGTTCTAGAATGTGCTATTGTGCCCACAGGCTGACATCAAAGCCCATCTCCTGCGGCTGCGATAGACATTTCCTCAATATTGTGTTGCTCAGTCAGTTTCCTGATACTACTTTGTAAGTGCGTATCGAGGTAATTTAATCCCTTAGGCAAATAAAAACATACTAAAACTCTTGTCACGGAGTCGCGTGATAGTAAGTAGTGGGCGTGCCCAATAAAATGGCAGAACATAAGCAATTCAAGGAAGTCAACACGAGACGGAATCTGTGCGTAGTTAATGGACGAGTTAACCTAATAGCCAAAAGCACTCAATGCTTACAAAGTCGCGTCGGCCGCTTTATGGGCCCACTAACTGTTAATTTCCTACATTTCGTTCAAGAAAATTCCTCTCCAAGGAAAATATTACCCTTACTCTGTATAAGCATTGTTTCGTTTACGCTATATTTCCATTTTCATTGTTCGATAGTTGCTTTGTAAGGGTGCCGCGTATTTAATAAGAGGTTTCTGAGCTTTTATTGTTGCTTGTCGGAGGCGTTGCTAACGTTTATTGGAGCAGTCTGCGCTACCTTTTACGAGAGAAATATTAAGCGCAAACTTACCTCTGAGAATAGCTGATCCACTTGATATTTAATAACAAGACTGAGCAAGTGCGAGTCCGACTCGCGCACTGAGGGTTCCGTACAAACTTACCTATTATATATATATTCCCGAATAGAGTCTCGAAGATTTTTCCGTATCGCAAAAAATTTTTTTGTGACTTAACAACAAATTTACTGTTTTCAGATTTATTTCTATATCTGTACTATAAGACCTTGCTTTATGCCAAATTTCAGGATTCTGAGTCAACGGGAAGTACCCTATGAATTTTGATTCCCTTAGGAGTGTCGAAAAATACGTTTTTTTGCGACATAAACGGTCGTATCTTTTTTTATCGTTAACTTAGAAGTCTGATTTTTTCACAGCTTCAAGGGGCCACAGACTTGAGTATATGGTTTTAATTTTTCTTGACAGACAGACGGACAACAAAGTGATCCTATAATGGTTCAGTTTATTCCTTTTGAGATACGGAACCCTAAAAAGGAGGTAAAGTGCTCGGCTTATAAGCATGTTATTTTACCCCAAAGACCCTATTGCTTGCTGTTTCTAAACACGATTATCCTCACCCTAAATTCAGACTTAGCTGAATAGCTTAAATGTTTTTATTAACATCAAATTGGAAATTGTATTTTTTAGATTAACAAAGAGGCATCTGTTTGGTACTCGTATATTGGGTAACCTTGGTCCCTATTCGAAAGGCGGAAAATCGAGGCTGGATCAACAGCAGCGTGGCGTTGTGTCGGGAAATCGGAAAATCCCCCAATCCGCTTCGGGCGTGACACTCACTACCGAGAGCACCTCGGTCGATGTTAAGCCTTTCTGGATTTAGAGCATATTCGGCTTCAGAAATTGCTTTTGATGCGTTTTTATTTTACACAAAGGGAAAACAAACCAATGGAACTTTGTTACCGCAAGCTGCGTCCAGTTTATGATTTTTGTAGCAAAAGAACTCTTTACCAGACTCTTTTTCAGTCTGGCTAATTAACCTAGCTTCTGAAATATTTTACTTCAGTAAATAATAAGTATTCTGACATTAGTGGATAGAAATATCGTCACTGCAAATTCCCAAATGCAATAAAGAGGGTACACAATGAAGATACAGCTCACAAGCCTGGAGATGTCTAACAAAAGGCTTGATTTCAACGTAATGAATATGCAATAACTTGTAAATTTATCGCTAAGACCGATATTAGATTACAACGATCATTGAAAGTACGCTCTCGCAACATTCCGCCATCAACTTGTAATAGATATCGCTATTATTTAATTAATAGTAACAAGACAATTATTATGGACGCTCTGTTTCATATCAAATTGTGATGCCACAATCATTTACAAAGTTGTTATTAATTATTAGATATAAATTGAAAACTAATTTCAAAAAGCATTGTCATTCTTGTCATGTAGTTTATAAGGTTTTGACGTTGCAGAAATGATTGTCTGAGAGGTTTGATAAAATAATATTAAACGTTGCTTTCAGACTTTTGTGTTCATAGATAATACCTACAATGTATTCGACACGCAACGAAAACCACTTACCTATGTAAGTAATACGATTCCAGAATCGAGTAAAGAAAGAAAGAAAGAAGAAAAGAAAGAAAGAAGAAAAGAAAGAAAGAAGAAAAGAAAGAAAGAACACACATAATGGAAAGACAATGAGGGAGCGAACGCCGGCGTTTGCTTGGGGTTTAATGAATTAAGTATTGCTATATTGCACAAGTCATATCCATTTACATAAACATCAACTAGCGGTCCTAACAGACGTTATCCTACCCGAAAACTGGATTTTCGTCAGAAAAAAATTTAGGAACTCAGTTAAAGCGCCAGATACCTGGTTCAATTGTATTTTCAAACCACCTAGGGATCACAATCTTTTAATTAGTACAAATACTTAAATAGCTTATTAGATAATGTCTTGTTATTATTTAAGTAAACTCAATCGATAATATTCATATACAGCAAAGTTATGAGCGTTGGTTCATATCCCAAAATGTCCCTTTATTTATGGAAATATTGTACAGGCTATTGATTATAAATGAATGAATGGCGATAAAAATGGAAAAACACAGCGCGTAGTATTTTTTAGAAGCAATTGTTGTGAATGATTGATCCAATTAGTATAATTTTACCAATTATGACAAATGTTCGTGGTCAATTTTGTGATTTCGTTTTTTTTACTTTTGACTACACAAATATGATCAGTAACGGGTACGAATAGAACCACATTTTTGTACTAATTAAAAAATTGGGGTGTATATAGATAAAAAAATTGTTGTGTGAGCAGTGTAGCCTTTCCCCAATTACGTTGCGGTTTCATTTCATCCTAAATGGTTGCAGTACCAGTATTTTACATGGAGCGCCTTCTTGTGTGACTTCCACAACCCATTAATAAGGTAACACATCACGCCTTTTAGCAAGATAGCTGTCTGATTCACTGACTTCTGACTTTTCGTAACGACTGACAATGATCTACGAATGGCAGTCGGGCCCGAGACATGAAAAAGTCTCTTTATATAATATATAGTCCCCCATCTAGTGACCAACCATAATTCAAATTCAATATTTATTTACTATATTATATTAATCTTAGGGACTACGACCTCTCGTAGGTTGTAAACCACCAGGCCCTATCAGAATACCAGCGCTGCGTTATTTTACTTTTTTGTTAAATATCGCAGCACTTATAGGAGGATAGGAGCCTTTTTGGCCTCGCACAGGTCTTTTATTTTTATCTTTTAATATTGTTTTCTTTAATTTTTTATTTTAAGTTAAGTATTTATAGATTAAGTAGTTACTTTTTATTTTATTGTTGTTTGAGTCTCAAATAAATGTTGTCTTTCTTTCTTTTTCTTTAAGATTAATATTTATGAACATTAACCGTCAGACCACGATGTCCATGTGTGACTTAAAATCTATTGTAAGTAACAAAAATAAACTTACACAAGGACAATAATATTAATAGCACATCCCCTCAGGGCCAGAAAACAGTAAAACTGCCCCTGAGACTCATAAATGCCCCAGTGCTGAGACACTCCGCCCCGTCCAGATAACCTATAGAGAGTTACCTCTCTGATTTATCATCAGACGAATGAAGTGCCTGAACACAGGAGCACGCACATTTTCAGCTATGGAATGCACGCTACTAAATAAACTACAAATCACTTTATAAACTTCATAATTTTGTTATACCTTTCAGAAGGCTTTAAGTCGCCCAAAGGGCAATGGATAAAAAACTTTTTACAAAAAAAAATACAACCGACTTCAAAGTAAAATAAAACACTGAAAAGTGCAAAATAACTTTAATTTCGGAAGTCGGTGTTTCTATAATAGTTTTGTCTCTTCGTTATTTAACACCGACTTCCGAAATTAAAGTTATTTTGCACTTTTCAGTGTTTTATTTTACTTTGAAGTCGGTTGTATTTTTTTTTGTAAAAAGTTTTTTATTTTACACTTTTTAGTTATGGTACCACCACTAAAAAGTACCCCTCAGCCAAACTTAAATACCTTATAGCCAGAGTGCATCTCATGACAATTCTAATAATCCCAAACACGGTTAGATTAGGTACATTAATTTATTACAGAGTTCCGGTGCCTAACTTTAGGCTTCATCATCAGATCAGTTCGATATATTCCCCTTCTACTTTCAGTCAGTCATCGACTACACGTATAAACAAAGAAATTTTACTTGTTACGATGGTTCTGCTGTGATCCTATGAGGAGTTCTGTTCCATATCTTCGAAGTTCATGATCAGATCATAACAATATTTCTATGGGACCAACTCGGAAGTATAACCTACCAAACAAAAAAAAAATTTTAAAATCGGTCCACAGTTGACCGAGAAATCGGTGAACATACATAAAAAAAAAAAAAACATACATTCAACCGAACATATAACCTCCTCCTTTTTGAAGTCGGTTAAAAATGCTATGGTCGGAGTTTCCTTGTGTGATCACATCAGAAATAAAAGAAAGAAGAACCACGATTACCGATATAGCCCGAAGAATCGCCAAACTTAAGTGGCAGTGGGCAGGGCACATAGATCGCAGAACAGGTGGTTGATAGGGACGAAAGATTATGCTGTGGCGACCACGTACTGGAAGACGCAGCGTTGGAAGGCTTCCCACAAGGTCGACCGATGAATGCAAGTTGCACAGAACCCGTCGTTATGGCGACACTTGGGGGAGGCCTATGTCCAACAGTGGACTTCTTTCGAATGAAATGATTAACCCTTCAGTAGATAATAACTCCACAACAACACACAACGGATGTATTTGGACCACATACATACGCTGCGGCAGGTTATACAGAAGACTGAGGAGTATAATCAGCCTCTCTGCTTAGCGTTTGTGGACTACGAGAAAGCCTTTGATTCGATTGAAACTTGGGCTGTACTGCAGTCTCTCCAACGGTGCCAAATTGACTATCGGTATATCGAAGTACTGAAGTGTTTGTACAAAAACGCCACTATGTCAGTCCGACTACAAGACCAGACCTCGAAACCTATCCTCTTGCAGCGGGGCGTGAGGCAGGGAGACGTTATTTCTCCGAAACTGTTCACGGCAGCAATGGAGTATATCTTCAAGGTTTTGGAATGGAGAGGGCTAGGCATTAATGTCAATGGCGAGTACATCACTCACCTTCGGTTTGCCGACGACATAGTAGTCATGGCTGAGACTACGGAGGAGCTCAGTACAATGCTTGGTGACCTCAGTAGAGCTTCCGAAAGAGTGGGACTTAAAATGAACATGGACAAAACCAAAGTCATGGTAAACAGCCATGTAGCACCCACTCCTATCAAGATCGGGGACTCTACACTCGAAGTTGTAGACGACTACGTTTACCTGGGACAGTCGGTCCAGTTGGGAAGGTCTAACTTCGAAAAAGAGATCAATCGTCGAATCCGACTCGGCTGGGCAGCGTTCGGGAAGCTGCGCGGTATCTTCTCGTCCAATATACCACAGTGTCTCAAGACGAAAGTCTATGACCAGTGCGTGTTGCCAGTGATGACATATGGCTCCGAAACGTGGTCGCTTACAATGGGCCTCATCAGAAGACTTAAAGTCACCCAAAGGGCAATGGAGAGGGCTATGCTCGGAGTTTCCTTGCGTGATCGAATCGCACGAATAGAATAGCACGAAGAATCGCCAAACTAAAGTGGCAATGGGCAGGGCACATTGCTCGCAAACAAACTCTCAGGATAAAAAGTATTCTATGTGCTATACCAGGACATGGTCTACCCGTGTATTAAGTTTCATTGAATTCCGTTCAGTCGTTCGAGCATGAAGAATTTGTTACTTCTTCACGCTCGAACGGCTTACACACACACTTTTCATCACACAAATTTTCGCCTTTATAATATTAGTGTGATATGTAATAAAACGCTGCGTTTTCCGGTGTGCGGTCGCCACTCTAGAACCTTTCAGCCCCATCGAACATCCGTTCTACGAGCAATATGCCCTGCTCACTGCCACTTTAGTTTGGCGATTCTTAGGGCTATGTCGGCGACCTTGGTTCTTCTGCGGATATCTTCAAAGGCCTCCCACAAGGTGGACCGACGACCTGGTGAGAGTCACGGGAGGGCGGTGGAAACGAGACGCACAGGATCGGTCGTTGTGGTGACGCTTGGGGGAGGCCTATGTCCAACAGTGGACAAATGATGATGATGATGTAATAAAATAAAGACATTAGCGAACTGGTCACGTGAAGAGTCAACTAGCTGTTTACTGATGCTCCGAAAAACTCGATAAGCACAAGGTTGAACCTGTATGTATTAAAATTATGTTTTCATGAAAATTGTTTACAAAGGTTGTTAATAAATTATAACCATTCATGAAGTTGTAATGTTTTCTTAGGAAACTAAACAAAATAGCTGAATTGTGCGTAAATTCAAACTACCTACTTTTCACTTTGCTAAAGGTTAAGTTAGGCGAACATAAACATGAATTCGAGCAGAAACTGAACATATTTGTTCGACAGTTGCTTACAAGCACCATGTTGCAATATACGAAATATGTGTGAGCCATACGTTTTAAACTTGAGAGGTTCTACACGAATTTGCCTGTTTTACGAGCTAATATCACGTGTAACAATAGTGTTGTACCTAAGCTACATTAAAAGTTGATTTATATGAAACCACCTTGATTTTTTGCTTCCTTCCATGAAAAATCAAGCAGTATCAGTAATATATATACATACAATTTTTCTGTACGTTTGTTTGTCACCTAACTACTCCTAAACGGCTTGACGGATTTGAAAGTAATTTTGAGGGTATATTTGAGTGGGTAAGTGGCACTGCAATCGGGTTCCTAAGATTTTTTTTCTGACAAAATGCCAATTTTCGGGCAGGGCAACGTCCGCCGGACTGCTGGTAACATATTTAATAAATTTCCCATAATTTTGTCTCGTTTTATACAACTAAAACAAACTTCTTTTTTAAAACAAATTGTTGTTAAAAATAAAGAAATTTGATCGTCAGAAGTAGATAATAATAAAATTGGTCAAATGTAAGGTTTACAATTCAAGAAAAGGAGTTTTTCTGAATCTCTTATTAAGTTGTTCTTAATACTAGTATCAACGCTGGCAGCATTGCCTCTTTGAACAGCAATGCGGATTCGTTGGCCAAAGAAAAGCCCAGCCCTTTGGACAACCCCCTGTAAGGAAAACCCGGGATCCTGGAACGTAAGGCAAAGAACGAACACAGGAGTGGTCGGTTGGTTTAATCAGTAAAAGTCTGACTCTCGCTCCGCCGTAGAGCGAGAGAAGTCATTGGATGATTTCACACCTAAAAAACCACTCTGGACACTTGAAGAGCCGACTAGCTGTTTGCGAATATCCCGAACAACTCGATGAGTACTAAAGTTAAACCCGTATGAATTATAATTCTGTTTTCAACTTATAACGCACAAAAAACATAAAAATTAAAAATTTCAAAATGTTTTTATTTCACGTAGGTCTCCGTGGGCACCTATAAATCTACAGACACTAGTGCCCATCCCAATTGGTCATTTTCAAAGGAGAAGAATCGGTAATATAATTCATGGTAACTCTTTTAAAAAATGATTAATAGGTATGAGAGTACAGTGTAGACTAGTCAACGTTGTACACAAAAGCACCATAAAAATAATGATTATACAAAGTAGATCAAAATAAAAAATAATCGATGAATCCCTGGAGTCTATAGTGTTGTCACATTCACATTATAAAAAAGAAGCTATATAAAAATAAAAATAAAGCTATCAATAAATGAAATGTTTTCAATAATAAATCACAATGAACTTAAAGAGACTGAGTTCTATATAATATAAAAAACATTTTAAAAAATAATGTCGTATAAAGAAAAAATATATGTGTATACTTAAATTAAAACCCCAAAATTCCGTAAATAATGTTAACCAATACTTCGCAAATGTTGGCAAAACTTTAGCAGAAAAAATCATTAGTAGTAATCTGCGAACTGAACCCAACACTTTAAATTTGTGCAGCCACTCTTTTTGTCTGCTACCAACGGATGAAAAAGAGATTAGGACATTGATTGCAGGGTTAAAGAGTGATTGTTCGGTTGGTCTTGATTTAATATCTAGTGACATCTTGAAATCAAATGTTGATATTCTAACATTACCTATAACATACGTCTGTAATTTGTCTCTCACAACCGGTATATTCCCGAAGATCTATAAAAGGTCTCGAGTTCACCCGATACATAAAAGTGGTGACAGAGGCTGTGTCAATAATTATAGGCCAATTTCGATTCTCCCTACCCTATCAAAAATTTTAGAGCGAATCATTAACAGAAGACTTGTTAGCTATTTGGAAAGTAAAAATCTTCTCTCACAAGCACAATTTGGTTTCAGAGCCAAGAGATCGACCGCCGACGCAGTGTTAGAACTTACAGATTACATAGTTAACAACATAGATTCAAAGAGGAAAACCATTGGAATATTCTTAGATTTAGCAAAGGCCTTTGACACAGTCTCTGTCTCTATTCTGCTTAAAAAAACTCGAAAGGCTGGGTATCCGGGATCTTCAATTAAAACTTTTTGAAGATTACCTGAATGACAGAACACAATGTGTTAAAATCGGTAACTTTACCAGTGAAGAGATCTCAGTGACTTTTGGAGTTCCTCAGGGCAGTATTCTCGGACCGACGCTGTTCCTAGTCTATATGAATGATATATGTCAGCTAAGCTTTCCCGATTCCAAAATTATCGCGTTTGCGGATGATACAGCCTTACTTTTCAGTGGTAACTCTTGGCAACAGTGACCAATTGGTTAAATGAGAATTTACTTACGTTAAATGTAGAAAAAACTACTTACATAGCGTTTTCAATTAAAAGTAATGACAAACCTGATTCCTCTTTAAGCATTCTCGTCCATCATCATCATCTTCCTGCCCTTGTCCCATCTTATTTGGGGTCGGCACAACATGTTTTTTTCTTCCATTCTATCCTGTCAACCGTCATGCTATCACTAAGCATTCTCGTCCATTCGTGCCCAAATGCAAATCACATAAGTTGTCAGTGCCCTAACCTTAAAAAAACTGAATCCACCAAGTATTTAGGCGTAATTATTGACAGAAATCTTAAATTTCACGATCATATTAATCTTCTATCAGCGAGAGTCCGTAGACTAATAGTAATATTTAAAGCCTTAAGAAGCTCTGCATCAAAATCTATTTTAAAATCTGTCTACTATGCTCTCTGTCAGTCTCAGCTTGAATACTGTATTACTACATGGGGTGGAACATGTAAAACTCATCTTCTAAAAGTTGAGAGAGCACAAAGAGCACTCCTAAAGGTGAGCTTGTTTCTTCCTTTTTATCACCCAACAGCTGATCTCTACTCAAAATGGAAGGTACTTTCTGTGAGACAACTCTTCATTTTGAAAACGGTTATGAAACAGCATTCCTTAATAACTTATGAACCAGAAACAATCAGAAACAAACGTCGTAAACATCAAGTCTGCTCTGCATCATCATTCAAAATTAAGTTTGCACATCGGTTTTTTTTCTATCAGGGTTCAAATTTATACAACAAGTAAAATCGGGCCCTAACGATTTATCCCTTACCAAAAATCAAATGTAAGTCTTCAGTTTCAGATTGGTTGTTAAATGCGGATTATAGTTTTACAGAAAAGCTACTTCAGTCAAGTTAATTAGTACAATATAAGTTCATAACTTAGACCACAACTTTCACATGTACACACCACATACACACTAATACAATACACTATCATTAGACACGCACATCAAACACACAGATATAGGCACTCTTATTAATTTTTTTGTTTTAGCTTCGTTTTTACTTCTACCTCCAAAATTATAATTACTTATTTTTGTTTTTTATTATTGTAATTGTTTACCTTTGAAAAAAAACTGTTCTTCCGTGGGGTGGGGACCTGGTGATTTGTAATACAGGCATTTTATGCCTAACTCAAACACCAGCTCCTCACATTGTTAATTATAATAACAGAACTTATGTAAAACCTAAACCTATAAGTTTATCATTGTGAGGAGAAGTAAAGAATTTTTATTATTATTATTATTATTATAAAACAAAGATGGAGCAGTTAATAGACGTTTACACGACTTTGCAGTTAATGCTACCAGGGAAGCCACATGTGCAGAAACAGATATTGTCAAACAAGCGTATCTTCAACGTAGTCTTTAACCTTGTCGCTTTTTATAATGGACATGCTTGATGTCGACTTTGAACTTTCCATGGCAAAGTTTTGTACCGACTTTAGCAGCTTGTTATTGAAGCTTGGTCTGTTTAAGCTTATGCAAATGAAGCTCTTTCACACGATACCCCACATGACACGGTTAAATCACTTCAAAATTTGGACCACCGTTTCTTGCATAAAGACCCTTTTTTGTGATTTAATTAAATACATATAGTTTTCAGATTTTTCCCTAAACTTGTAGTATAAGACAATATTACTTGCCCATGGTTCTAGGTCAACGGTAACTACTCTATGAATTTTGATTCCCTTGAGAGTGTCGAAATATACGTTTTTTTGTGACATAAACGGTCGTATCTTTTTTTCGTTAACTTAGAAGTTTGATTTTTTCACAGTTTCAAGACGGCAGACCTGAGTATATAGTCCTTGCACGCATGCACGATTTGCGCGTGGAGATGCAACGCCGGGGCGAAACTCCGCTGCCGCGCCAAGTCGCGGCATGGCGAACAGAGTTCCGGCGGGATCTCATGGTGGAATGGCGACGGCGACTGTCGCAACCCAGTGCTGGGCACGCTACAATTATGGTGGTAAGTCCCCTCTTTGAGGAGTGGCTGGAGCGACAACACGGCGTCCTAACCTACCGGATGACGCAGGCCCTCACCGGACATGGCAAGTTCGGGAGGTTCCTGCATCGGATTCAGGCGGAAGCAACGCCCGGGTGTCATCATTGTGTGGACCACCCAGAGGACACGGTAGAGCATACGGTGGAGGTGTGCCCCGCTTGGGCAGAGCACCGCCGTGTCCTCGTGGAGGCAATTGGCGGCAGCGACCTTTCGCGTCGGGCCCTGGTTCAGGCTATGGTCCGGAGCGAGGAGGAATGGCAGGCGGTCGCCTCCTTTTGCGAAGCAGTAATGCTAGCGAAGGAGGAGGCTGCACGCGTGAGGGAACGAAGGTCCTCACGCCCTAGCCGCCGTAATTCCGGCCCCGACTACCAGCCACGGTAGACGCGGGCTTGCGGACGTCGAGCACTGGGTAGCTCGCCGTCCGGCTGTTCGGTAATTAACTAGACCGAGCCCAGTCGTCAACAGCGCGTAGTGATCCTCGCGCTCCTCAAGAGATGTCAGCAAACCGTAGGGGCCCAGCAGGGCCGACAGCTAGGACCGCGGAGAATTTCTGAAAGGGAAACCCGTAGTCCTGGAACGCAAAGGGTAATTGAAGGATACAGGTGTGGTTTTAATCAGTAAAAGTCTGACACGCCCTCGCGCTCCACCCAGAGCGCGAGAAGTCATTTGGATGATTTCCCACATTAAAAAAAAAAAAAGACCTGAGTGTATAGGGTAAGGTTTTAATATCAACTCGATACCTCCACGTGTTCCCGAGATAAAGGGTCTTGTCAGACAGGTGGACAACAAAGTGATTCCATAAGGGTTCCGTTTTTTCATTTCGAGGTTCCGTACCTCGAAATGAAAAAACGGAACCCTTATAAATATATAATACCTTAAAAATTAAAACTCACTGTAAGTTCATTACCAACAAAATTCCGAACTGAAACTGATTCAAATAAAACCGTTTTTCATAATTACTGAAGAGAAGTAACTGTTTGCTGTTCCTAATAAATAAAATAAAAAATAAAAAGCCATGGTTCTGCCCGCTATAATGATATCACTTCTGCGAATCGTAAACACTGATATCAATATTGATTACATCGATATCGCTGGAACACATTAACCTATGACTGTCACCCGCAAACATACACCTTTAAGTACCAAGCGAGGACATACATGTACATACACAAGGCACATCCCAGGACTATCACCTTTCAATCCGGGGACTTTTTCGTAGGTACGTCCTCGAATTGACCTGACCTGACAATAAAACGTTTTGACTTTGACTTTGTCTAAAATTACTTAAGTCAAAAACGTAAGTATTTAATTAGAAAAAAATTGTCCAGACCCATACCCTTCCATTTTAATTAAGCTGTTGTCAAACATACCGTAGTATCGTGCCTACGCCATATTTTTAACCTTTTCCTTAAGCTTTTTAGGGTTCTGTATCCAAAGGGTGACCAACAGAATCTTTTCGAGGCACGGACAAATAATAAATAAAATCTACTTAGAAAAGTCTACGTACCTCCTTCAACAATGAACTCCTAATTCATAATAATTCGATAAGAATATAATAATCAATCACTTCTGGTCTTGAATCGGACCTTCGCAGTCACAGGAATCCTTATGGGTTAACAGTTGAGATTTTTACAGCGTGTGTGTGTCTGTTGCTGCTATGACAGGGATGGCGAACCTTTATACGAGAACGTGCCACTAAAAATATTTTAAAAAAATGTATTCATTGCGTGCCGCTAAAGAATCTTGGCTTAGTGATTTAATGAACAAATATTTAAACTAAATGCTATTAACTTTTAATCAGCAGCCCAAAATTTGTATATCGTAATGTTTACTGTAGTTTGTTTATTCAATTATATGTATAAAAGAGAAAATTTGTATGATTAATAGTGTTTCAAATCACTTACATGTGTACTTCTTTCACTGGCGTGCCCGAATTATTTTGCCGCGTGCCACCGCTGGCACGCGTGCCATAGGTTCGCCATCCCTGTGCTATGATAACAAATATATATTAAAAATAATATAAAATTCAAAATATAAGGTATCTATGGCCCAGGAGGACCGAATCCTTCCAGGGCCGTGGGAAAACAAATAAAAGGGTTACTCTTGGTCCTAGAACGCAAAACGCAACTGAAAGAACATAGGTGTGGTTTTAGTCAGTAAAAGTCTGACACGCACTCTCGCTCCAACCAAGAGCAGAATTCATTAAATGATTTCCCACCTAAAAAAAAGTTTTTTATACAACGTTGTCAAGATTTTATCAAGAATCAAATATTTTAAAGCACTTTATGTAACAAATAATATAAATCAGTCTAAATAAGAGTCGGACTCGCACTCCAAGGGTTCGCTACATCGCTTTTTTCGACACTCTCGAGACATTTAGGGTATTTACCGATGACCTAGAATCTTAAAATTTCGCAAGAAACAAGGTCACCTATTTTACACTTCACTTCATAAATAATTTTTAGTTAACTCTTTTCAGAGTATCACACGTATAAAATAATCGGCAAAAAATGTACAAACCAATAAAAATTCAATTCAAATCATCCTTTACAAATGTCAAAAGTAAAATTTGGATGTCAATAAAATAGTCTGGTCTAGTTGTCTATAGTCCATATCATAGTCTGGTTGACTAGTCGATGATACAGAACCCTTCGTATGCGAATCCGACTCGCATTTGGCTGGTTTTTGTATAATCCGTTCCCCCGCTCATTTCGAAACAGTCACGTTCTGATTTTATCATAACTATTACTTTTTATTGAATTACTAAGGATTACGAGCTCGCTGTTAGACTTGTAGAATAGGTACTAATCAAGGTAATACAATATTTTATTATACTTACCTTGGACCTGACTATGTAGATTTTGTTTTCCTTTTTTCCATGTCTCGAAAAGCCGTTGATTCCGGCTATCATTCGTAGATCTTTGACTGTCAAAACAGAATCACAAAAATGTGACACCAGTCTTGCCATGGGATATTGTTATAGTTACTAGATTTTGCTGATCAGGTAGACAATCACTCCGAGTAACATACTGTACAGCTTCATTCGATTATATTGTAAAAAGGCTAGATAAATTAATTAATTTTGATTGCCACTGTTGACGTTAGATAGGTTTTAATCATCCATTAAATAAAGCCAAACAACTAAAAGGCGTACAACATACGACAAAAGCGAGTTATTAAACCATCGTTAACAAAGGGTTGGTAGTTGACGATGCTAAGTAACAATTTTAAGTGACAATATATTCTCACAGTAAACAAGCCATAGCGATTTTATATCGTACCGAGGAGCGAGAGAATATACGCTCTGAAAGCCATCTGAGCTGAGAGCCGGCGCGCGCGTTAGTAGCGAACTTTAATAGGTAGTCCTTCGTGTACGATCACCCTCAGACTACAAAAAACGTAAAAAGAATTCTCAGTTCGACCACTTCACTGGCATAAAATCTCAATCTTTATGACATTTAAAACATTTCAAGGCATTCCAAATGTTCAAATCTCTTTCCCATAATTGAAAATCACATTTAAAAATTCAAGTGTTAATTATGAGATTAATACTTAATTAGCCATCAACATCATGAAAATACTCTTCACGGATTATGACTTCAAATTTATTAAGTCAAGAAACAAAATACCGGGAGTGGAGCGCGGTTCGGGGCGTTCAGCAAATTGGTTAATAAATTAAAAGCGGCAGTCTCAGCGCCGTCGTCGACAGATGGCGCTTGAAATACGACAGGTATTTAGCGTGTTGCAACACCGTCCGCCGCGATCCACGTTTTAATTTTATGCTTTACGAGCAATTTTTATATCAATTTTCCCTCGTCGTACTCTACATAATTCAAGCCGCTCTTTTGACTGCGAAATTCTCGAGGTCGATACGGCAATTTGCGCCGACTGCCGGGACACAAAGTCACCTGTATAAAGAATACAAAATTGCTTATAACGATAAGCTGGATGGTTAATGAAATAGGAAACCATTGCAAAGAGAACCTGTAGAAATACAGTACGTGCCTTGCATTAGTTCCCCAGAGATTATATTCGCCGTTCGCTATGTGTGGCCGCTTACAACAAATACCCTAAGTAAGCTCTTTTGGCTTCTTTCTTGACGTAGACATGGACACAAAAGAAAAGATTCGATTAAACGTTATGTGTAATACATATAAAATACCTACCAACAAAAATATACATCACAACCAAAAATAATTAATTCGTGAACAATATTTATAGTCTTGGGTTCCCTAAGGGTTCAAACAAAGTGGGGTTCTTGCAAACAACAAAATCTTGTTGAATGTTTAACCCTTTAAAAATTAACTGGCACAAAAGCTGTCTGAAGTAACTTCAGTCAATGTCTGAACTTCAACCGTGGGATGTAAAGGACGCTAATAACCCATTTTGTTTTTAACTGAAGTAATTTACTTGAACGTAATGGCACCATACTTTTGACTCGGTATTAAGGCTCACACAGATACAGTCGTGACGCGAATAAGCAACAACGATTAAATAACGCGTTTCCAAATAAATTATTCTATCTGTAGAATCATTTCTTTTTTGGAAATAAACGTAGAAACGGAAAATAATGGAGGAAAGCCTAGCAGTGGGATAGCAGAGGTTAGGTACCTATAACAATTTACAATAATTCTATGAAAACGCGTTATCGTAAGTATTGCCACGTCGTGTCTGTATGTGGGAGCATTTCTTTGTTTGTTATATACTTCACAGTATACCATTTCTAAATAAATAAGAACCTAAAACAAATACAATAGGTGGCCTTATCGCATTCTGCGATCATTTCCAGGCAACCTGGAATGAACAACAATTTCGTTCATTTACGTTACTTTTAACTTTCAGATTTTTTCAGTGTTCACAAACATTGTAGTAATTAAACAAGCTATCAAGCTTAGTTAATATAACTTTTTGTTTTTCGTTCTTTATTACTTTTGCTGACAATGTAGTGCGTCTTTTAAACAAAAATAAACAAATTTTTAGCCTTTAGCCTTCACTGCCACAATCACGTATACATGATAAAGCAAAATGTGTCCAGCACGCCCACGTCATGACTATATGACAGACACTACATGTTTTTAACACTCATAAATTTCATTAAAAATATTGTTTTTCTTATTTGTATCGTTAATTATGAACTTAGACTGATGAGTCTAGGTTCAAATTGGGATGCCAATTTATATTATGTGAACTGCTTACTATTTATTTCATCCATATTAGTGTAAGATCACAAAAATGAACACTATGGAATGGTAGCTTGGAGCTGTGAGCAGTGTGGCACTTCTGCTTTTTTTGATGATGTTGCTGTTAAAAGGTATGATGGCACCATTAACGATTGAACCATAATTTTCAAATTATTATTTATTGAAAAAGTGTTCTTCTCCATAGACATGTGCGCTTTGTAACTTAAAAAATAATAACTATATCTTTTTAGGGTTCCGTACTTCAAAAGGAAAAAACGGAACCCTTATAGGATCACTTTGTTGTCCGTCTATCTGTCTGTCAAGACCCTTTATCTCGGGAACGCGTGATGTTATCGAATTGAAATTAAAACCATATACTCAGGTCTGCGGTCCCTGTGAAAAAATAAAATTTCTGAGTTAACAAAAAAAAGAAACGGCCGTTTATGTTGCAAAAAACGTGTATTTTGACACTCTCAAGGGAATCAAAATTTATAGGGTACCTACCTTTGACCTAGAATCCTGCATAGGAACAAATCTGAAAACTGCAAATTTTTAGTTACGTCACAAAAAAAAACTTTTTGCTATTCGGAAAAATCTCAATCAGGACTAAACTCAATTTGGGCATTAAACTATTATCATAGGTAAGTTTGTATGGAACCCTCAGTGTACGAGTCCGACTCGCACTTTTCTTTTTTTTCTTTTTTGTTGCTGACCGACTTTTTTATACAAAAGTGTCTGTAATTTGGTTTAATTGAAATAAAATGCTTAGAGTTAATTAAGTAAAAAGTTTTTTCTTTTTATTCTTGGTGATTGTTTTGATAACTCAGACATAGTTTTACGTCAAAGATAACTCATTTATTACTACATTTCGAATAATAGAGGTAAAATTCCTTCAACCTTTTTGAGTGCTTCCCACATTTTAATGAAAAAGTTAGTATTAAATTAAGTTCGGTGTGAAAGGAAAATATGATATCACGAGGGTTTTGATGACCTTTAAAGATTTATGAGTAAAATACCACAGCGATAAACTTCGGAAGTACGTGCGTGCTGGGCCGTACTGGGAATACCAGAACAGTGACATTTTGATGTATTATCTAGAAAAATGAAAAATTGTACCTCGGGATTTTCTTCTTGACATTGACTTTCAGGAAATCATAATATTAACCATCGATTTCTGATTTAAGAATTCGAATTTGAGAACTTCGGCTCTTTATATCGACGATTAAGATGAATTGATGATGACGATTACGATGAAGGAATTGTCGAAATATCAAAACTTTTTGGTTTATCCACGTGACATTTTTTTTTTAGGTGGGAAAATCATCTAATGACAAATCGCGCTCTTGGGCGGAGCGAGAGATAGTGTCAGACTTTTACTGACTAAAAACCCACTCCTGTTCCTTCTTTGCCTTCATCCCGGGGCCCCGGGCTTCGCTTTCACACTACCCGTGGCCCCAGTAGGCTTCGGCCCTGCTGGGCCCCTACGATT
Source organism: Mythimna impura (assembly GCA_905147345.3). Lineage (NCBI taxonomy): Eukaryota > Metazoa > Arthropoda > Insecta > Lepidoptera > Noctuidae > Mythimna > Mythimna impura. The sequence goes on along the minus strand of LR990356.1, from coordinate 16,362,795 downwards.
TGCTGACATCTCCCTGAGGCGCGCGTGGAACAATACGCGCCGTCGACGACCTGGGCTCGGTCCGGACAGTTACCGGACGGTCGGACGGCGAGCCACCCATTACTCGCCGTCCGCAAGCCCGCGCCTACGGTGGGCGGAAATCGGGATCGGAATCCCGGCGGCTGGGGTGCGAGGGCCATTGCCTCGCTCGTGCGGCAGCCTCAAAAAAAAAAAAATGTTCTTTTTTATTGAGATCGCGCCGATTTCGATTATTTTACATATTATCAAGTTAGGTAAACTCTAGAAATACAAGAATACATCCATTTTACATCACAATATACCAACCAGGAATCCACCTAGCTAGCTCGAAGTAGTCTACAGTTATCAATGCCGTATAGTGTTCCACGCGCGCCTCCAAGAGATGTCAGCAAAACCGTAGGAGCCGGAGCTGGGCCCCTAGCCCTGCAGGTTCGAAATCATTGAATGATTTCTCAACTTATCTTTATTTTATTTTATTAATTGTTGTCGTAGCGCCAAAAGAAATACACATTCTGTGAATTTTTTTCTCTACCTCTTACGGTTTGCCCCTTTTTTTGCGGTCGGCACAAGTTTTTTCTTCTATTCCGTCCTATCATCAGTCTTGCAGTCACTAACTCCCTTTTCTTTCATATCACTCACTCGTCACACAATCGATCCATCTTTTCTTTGACCTCGCTCTTCCTCTCCATCCATCCACATGTATACTTATAACTCTTTTAATAACTGCATTTCATCCCACCTCTTCACATGTCCGATTAACGAAAAAAGGTAAACAATTCCCCTTCAACTCTTCAGCCACTGGCGTCACTTTCAAACTTCCTTTAATATACTCAGTTCTCACCTTAAACCTTTAAATTCTCTAAGAGGTGGTCAGAAGTTACCCAGATCTCCGTATGAAAGGAGCTACTCATGGCCGTTAGAACGTTGTAGGCTATATGTATAGCAAGTATCTATCTACTTTATACTCGCTTTTTATTACTTCAGCCGAAAGACGAACATAGGCCTCCCCCAAGTGTCGCCACAACAACCGGTCCTGTGCGGCTCGCATCCATCGGATTCCCGTGACATTCACAGGTCATCGGTCCCCCTTGTGAGAGGCCTTCCAACGCTGCATCTTCTAATACGCGGTTACCACTCCAGAGCCTTTCGGCCCCATCAACCATATGTTCTGTGAGTAATTTCCCGACTGTACGCCATATAAAATACATACTTGTTTAATAAAATATTATGAAGCATTTCATTGGATGACACATCATCATCTTCCTGCCCTTGTCTCATGTCACTTAGAGTCGACGCAACACGTTTTTTTCTTTCATTCTATTCTGTCAACCGCCACGTTATCACTGACTCCCTTTTCTTTCATATTACCCCTCACACCATCCATTCATTTTTTCATTATCTTCCCATCAAAATGGGCGGCCTTACCATCAAAAGCAATTAAGCCGCCAATTTAGTTATTACATACATATCCCAAAAACTTGCGTTTTTCAATCTCACTTGAAAACATAGGTCGAGACTAATTTCTATTTGTATGATCGCAACATAGCACACAGAAATGGGATTTAGTCAATAAAATTCTGACACGCCCTCTTGCTCCACCCCAGAGCGCGAGAAGCCTTTCGATGACCTCAAACAAAAAATGTCGCATATCTTATATCACACAAACTTAAAAACAGTCAGTAAATCCAGCTCGTTGTGGGGACTTACAGCAGGCTACACCAAAATTACCCGTTCTCGGGAAGCCGTGAATAAGGCCAACGGAAGCCGGCTGGCGCAGATAGTGTCATTACGCAAAAAATGATGTCGGCCTGGTGAGTTGTCACGCCAGCTCAACGACACGACAAAGCACGTCTTACACGTCCGGGCGACACGGTTAGGTGTTTGTATATCTTGATATTGTCTGTTTTAGTGTCTGTATGAAGATGACACATGCTAAAAGAATGGTAATTTTAGATTTATGGTTATTTTTTGTCAAGAGTAGGGCTGACTGCGAACTTAGAGAACTAGTCGGCACTTTTTGGTTTTTTTTTTTCAAAATGTGGCCCCACACGGTGGGTTCACAAACATGTAAACTCACATACACAAGATACCCAGACCCAAAACTGTAGGCCTGTATCTGTAGGCCATACAAATATTTGTTCCGTGCGGGAATCGAACCCGCGACACGTAGTGTAGCAGTCGATCGCTCAACCACTGCGCCAACCGTATGTCTCTTCTGCACTCATTCAGCCAATTAGTCAACAGACTAGTCATCAAGTCAGCTTTTCTATATAGTCAGTCTAGTCAATAATTTACCATAGAACAAATTTAAGAGCGGCCAACCCGAGCCACATTTTCATACAATCGCTCTTACGTAATTATGATGTTATTACACATCTTTCTCTAGATATTTTGGATACTACTACAGGTACTCGCTTCTATAGAAATCAAAACATAAATTTGTGTAAAACTAATCCAGTAAAAACCTCTGAAAATCTGCTATTTTAGGTGAACTTTGGACCTCCATAACGTAGTCATATATTAAAAATATAAAAAAGTTAATCTATAGAAGCCTTGCACATTTAATCGAGATTCTGAATGACGACAATTTTTCTCAAAAACTTTTAACGGTTTTAAAAAAACTCGTTTTAACTGGAACAAGTTTTGTGAAATATTCGAGTAAATCACGCCTCTTCATCAAATATCGCTTTAGATTGCGTTAGATGAAGCAACAAGCTTTTAAACCATGCTCGATGTTGACGATAGGCGAGTGGGGAAGGGCCCTCTTAAAAACAAACTACCCCTTAAGGTTAAAGCTGTTAAAAAAGTTGGAGCTCAATATTGCATATAATCACCCTTACGTTGTTGAAACTTCAACGGTCCGGACTAAGCGTTTCGCTTCGTCGTTTATACCGCGTACATCGAAGGACTGGAACAATTTGCCTGCTGCGGTCTTCCCGTCCAACTATAATTTAGGTGTCTTCAAGGCTAGAGTGAATAGGCTCTTAATAAACTAGTGCGCCTCACCATCAATGATTGCATCGCTGCTTACCATCAGGTGGGTTCGCAGTCAAGCACTGGTTTATATGAATTAAAAAAAAAAAAAAAAAAAACATCGTAAAACGCACCGAAGCATACGTAAGTTTTTAATCAAAAAAGAATTTAATAAAACACTGATGAGCATCATCAGCATTCATCCTTAATCAAGCTCTCACAACTACACGCACACGTCAACAACGTCGCACGTTCAACGAACTCCAATCTCCTGACGCGCGTGTTTAAGTGCACGCTCTCCATAGCTCAAAGTTCCGTTCAATCCAATAAAGAAAAACAGTACACGTATCCTATATCCGTTGGGGAAACCCTCGTGTTTCCAAAGTATATGCACCGACTCACCGAGCCACCGGTGGGAGTTAACAAGACTACGCAAAGTGTTTTGTCACGTCCCTGACCGACACGATGGGAGCGTGACGTCACGTTCCTCTGTGATTTATGAAAGGAAAATCGTCGGCCGGACGTACGATGAGCCTACGAAAAATGTTGCACCCGATAGCCTTTGCAGGGACGTGCGGCCGAATGAACGGAACTCATTTTATTCTGTTACTAGAGATGGGATCATCGACGTTTATCGTAGCTCGTAAGCTTTGGATCGACTGAATTCGAAGGGAGCCAATCGATTTTTTCCACGTGCTTGCGTATATCTGTGTACATTGCTTAATGCGGTAGTTTCAAGAACGCAAGTAAACGTTATCTTTTTGTCTGCTCGATAATGATTTATTTTATCCTGTGAAATCATTTCGATGTCTTCAAAGCTGCAGAGAAGCTAGAATGAACAGGCTCTTGATAAACTGGTGCGCTTCACCATCAAAGATTGCATCGCTGCTTACCATCAAGTGGGATCGCAGTCAAGTAAGTATTAGTTTATATTATTTAGAAAAAAAAACTTCTCCCGCTCTGGGTGGAGCAAGAGGGAGTGTCCAACTTTTACTGACTAATACCCACCTGTGTTTCGTTCTACGGCTGCGGTAACTCTTTCGAACATCCCATAATAACAATTTGTAATTTATTTCCAGAAATCGGAGTTCAGCAGTGTTTGTTGAAATATATTTTCGCCAATTCAAATCAAAATGATGTTCATTCATACGACTTCTGCTCCCAATTTCCATGCCATTCGACAAGTCTATTTATAAACAAACCATACACATTTCCAAATCGACCGAGTGCCGTTATTTCATTGTTCATCATGTTGGTACTTAGATGGAATACATAATAGAGCTTAACGTTACCCGTGTGGTTCGCCAATCATTGAGGAGCGTTGTTTATGCATATTACAAATAATGTTTGCCGACGGAAGATGGAATAATTGACGTAAGTACCTTCATTATATTATATATTAATTATGCAAATCTGTATTGTGTTCTAGTGAGAAGTATATAATATGTATGTATGTATATATATATATATATATATATATATATATATATATGTAGTATCTTAAAGAGGTTCTGTGTATCTAATTTATTTGTACTGAAACCTAATTGAATGCGATTGTGGCAGGTGGCGCGGGAGTACTGTAGCTTTTATAAGTGGTAAGTATATGTGTATGTCGCAGCCATATCATAAAATTGGCCATTACATGATTTAGTCGGCCATTTCACATAATGGTTGGCCTCTTCATGAAATGGCCACCTCATAACTAACCTAACCATGGTCATATCATGAAATAACTACGTGTAAGATATAGCTACGACATAATGCAATAATTTCTGGCAATAAGACAGGAGCAGGAGAACCAATGTTATCGACATAGCCCGAAGACTTGCCAAACTTAAGTGGCAATAGGTTACATTGCTTGCAGAACAGATGATCGAAAGGTTTTGGAGAGGCAACCGTGTACCAAAAGATCCAGCGTTGTACTAAGGCTCTCCTACGGTGGACCCAAATCCTAGTGAAGGTCGCGTGAATTGGATGGATGCTAAGCACATAAGACCGGTCATTGTGGCGATGCTTGGGGGAGTCCTATGTCCAACAGTAGACGTGTTTCGGCTGAAATGATGATGAACGTTGGTAATTATCTTAAGGAATAAAAACTTTTCAATGTAATGACATTATAGTAAGAAGAACCTAAGTTGCTACAAAATTATACCGAGGTTAAAATGCCGTTAAATAGATGTTATGAAAGTACTTGACCGCTAACAAGACCGACTCGACTAACGAAACGATACCACGATAACGCTATCTCTCCATTTACACCTTGAACAGCAAAATATAATTCCAAGTTTATTTTCTTCGCTATGGTTCTTTAAAACAAAAGATAATTACTTTACACACTTAAAGAAAATAGTAGAAACGTAAACCCATAACTTGCACTGTACAGAGTGAAACGAATCAGCCAGGTTTACCACTTAATCTAGATCCCACCAAGACACTCCCGCACAGGAAAAACAATTTACCCAGTTAATGACAAAGGAACTCAAGGAAAATAAGGTTTTCCTTGTGACCGACGGCGTTTCTCGCGACTACCTACGTTAGGCGCTTCCCGCCACGGGGAGAAACGATTTCCCCCTAGGATGTTAGTTATGAGTTAATTAAGACTTTAGTAAGTGTGCGCCATACGTGCGCCTCTTTCCATTTTTAAAAAGATTTCATTCTGTCAACATTCGAGAAAAAACATCCTGCAACAAAACCGCTTTCTGTTTTTATAACGAGAAAAAGCACACGCTTTTTGGTTGCTAAACAAGTCACGTTGAAATATGTTAAATTATTTTAATCCTATTCCATTCTTACGAAGATTCTTTGTTTCAAATGAAAATTGGATAAAAATGAGGTCTTTCCCACAATGTGATTGTTCCATTCACACAAGCCCGTGATTAACATTCAGCTCGGCGCAGTGGCGACGCTCTTTAATGGTTTCAATTGTGCAGAAAATTTTATTGCATTCAATGAATCTACGGAGGTATTTCGCCACGGGCGCGGCCCTTTCAAACCTCACCTTTATCGATTTGAGCTCCGAATATTATTCTTGCATTCAAAGAAGGCCGTGACATTTCGATGGCCATTATTTTCTCCTTGGTTTTTAACTTTCAGCCTTTGTTTGGTGTCTGGAAGTTTCTGTAACTTCTAGTATTTGGAATAGGAATTGTTCTTGTTGTGACTATACTTGTACTTTGTATTTATTACATCTACTATTTAACTACAGAAAGAATATTAGATTACGCTAACATATTACATAATTTTGACGCAATGTCACCGATTCAAAAAACCGTTTACTTCCTTCCTACGGAAATTAACGGTTTTATTGAATGAGTTTTGAAAATCATGTTACGCCCTTTTAACCTAACCTCTATAATACAGTTTCATATATTTGAATTTAGTAAACTTTGCTTATCTAACTTATTTCAACTAAAACCCTATGCTTGTGCTCTGTAAGCCGCAAAAAAAATAAGATGACAGAGCGACTTCTTCGAGTTTTTAGTTCTCTGCATTCAAGTCGAATGACACGGTAACCATACATAAACTAATTTATTACAAGATAAGCCTTCCAATAAACTCATCAGACTAGCCGGAGCGGCCTCGAATAATGCAAACGCGCCAACCTATAAAAAAAGTGTGTCAGGATGAAAATTGCGAATTCTAGCTTCATTTTTAGTTTTACCTAGAAGCAGCTGTTCGCTCTGAGTAGGAGAGATTAGAGGTATTATTTTAAGCAAGCTGGCACTCGTGGCTTTGTCGGCAAGTTCGTACTTATGAGGTCAATTCTTAAAATATTTAGTTTAGGTAAATACGTTTAGGAATCTCGATTGTGTAGCGGTTTAGATGGGTTTGCTTTGAAAGTATTTTTAAAACACTTAAAAACACGTAAAATACTTTGATATATAATATTTTTCTGATACTTTGATCATTTTGAGTAGTAGCGTGGGGTTGTAGCGACATCTATGTCACCATATAGAAACTAAAATTCATAATCCTGCATCGCGGTATAACGACTTCTTCGCACGATAAGAAATGATGTTTAAACAGCACGAAATCAACTATTTGAGTAGTTGCCCAGACCAGACACAACACCAGTCTGGTCGGAAGATTTCCACGGAGGTATGTGGGACTTTATACTCTGTTCCGCATACAGTTTTTTTTTAAGGGTAGAGCGGGAGGTCGTGTCAGACTTTTACTGACTAAAACCACACCTGTGTCCTTCAGTTACCCTTTGCGTCCTATGATTACGGGTTTCCTTTTCAGAAATTCCCCGTGTGCCTAGCTACTAAGCATCGCCTCTGCTGAGCCCCTACGGTATACTAACATCTCTTTGAGGAGCGCGTGGATTCAGCTGAACTAAGCTTCGCCTTTTTGGCAATGGGGTGGGGTCCCTAATAGACTCGTTCATCATCAAGGTCATGTCTGCTGGGTAGACACGTACCTGAGGCGAACCTGCCGCGGCAGTCCAATTTACTGGACTCCGTCCTGTGTGTGTTCCTCTTGTTCTTGTTCTCTCACTTGATTCCTTCCGGCATGAGTAGCTCTACCGGCAAAGCCCTCAAGATGTGAGTTAGCTGTCAAGCGCGAACCTATCAAGAATAAAAAAAAAAAAAAGATCATTAAAACACACAAACCCTTCCACGACGACAACGTGGGAACACAGTTGGTGGGGATAATTTAACAGACTGTATTCCATTCGCTAAACACATTGTCCCCATTATATTTTGATGCATTTGTAACCATTTCAAAACTTTGAGGCAAACATGGATGATCAAAATGTTTAGCAGGAAAGAAAAAGAACACAAAAGTGTCGCGGAGGTTTCCGTCGTGTCGACGGTGGCGCCGCTGGGCCAACACTGACCATTACTCTATTGTTCTACGAAGTTTAGTTTCGTCGCCCCAAACAACTAGGGCCTCAGGCAGAGAAAGGGAGCGGTTGCAAAAGCGGGCGCGAAGTATCAAATATAATGTAAGTGCCGTTTTTGTTTGTAGTGAAGTGAATAAAGGGCCTCATCAGAAGGCTCAAAATCACCCAAAGGGCAATGATAAGGGCTATACTCGGAGTTTTCTTGCGTGATCACATCAGAAATGAAGATAACCGCAGGAGAACCTAAGTTGGCAGTGGGCAGGGGCATATTGCTCACAGAATAGATGTCGATAGGACCGAAAGGTTTTGGATTGGAGACCGCGCACCGGAAGACGTAGCGTTGGAACGCATCCCACAAGGTGGTTCGATGACCTGGTGAGAGTCGCGGGAATCCGATGGATGCAAGACGCTCGTTCGTTGTGGTGACACTTGGGAGAGGCCTATGTCCAGCAACGGATGACTTTCAGCTGAAATAATGATAGAGTGAATATGGCAGACGCCCAGGAAGTGGTTACGGAGCCCGCTAGCGTTCAATTGTCTATTGTTTTACTCTATGAAACACGCCTAGCCACTATTGCCCGCTACCGCGCCCGCACTCGCCCTAGTCACCGTGCGGTCAGTCTACACAAGGCCGGGGACAATTCTGAACAACACAGATGGTCTGCTAAAAGCCTTACTTGTGTTGTGTACCGCACTTTATTCTATTTCTACTTCAAAATCGCCGATTGCTAAAGGAGATTTTTAACGTTGACGCTTTTTTATCGAGTTCCATGTAAACTGTCGCATTCATAGTTACTTACTTCTCATAAAAATTTCGTAAATGAGAGATTTTTTTTACAATTTTCATTATTTCATACCTAAATGCGTTTTGGAAAAGTTTGTAATTTGTATAACACACGTAACCAGTTCATTGAGCCGGAAAACTAATTATACTTTCTGAGATAGCTGTAAATTACAAATAATAAACAAAACATGAAACACTTTTATTGGTTTCCAACGAAAAAGTATCCCATTGTAAAATCGTAGGAAGCGGGACATAAGATCTTCTTTAAAATGGGTATTATTTATTTCGACACAAAGAAAAATCCTTCTCAATTTCAAATATAGCAGTTACAGACTTACATCACAGGCGAGTCAGTTATTCAGCTGACTGAATACTTCGGAATTAATAGTCGACTTGACTGACCTTTTTTAACGATGCCTTTCCAAGTTACAAGATATATCAAGATTATATCGTAAAACTTGAAAGATAGAGTTCAAAATGCGATACCAAAACCGATGACCAACGCACCGCGTTCACAATTTGAAAATTCGCTTGTAGTTAATACCTCCATCAAAATTAAAACTACACAGCTCGAGTCCTCACGTAGGGGTCAATAAAAATATATAAAAAAATACCGAATGATATCAAAACCGAGGAAAATGACAGAATAATTTATTAAACGACTAAAAAACTGCTAGTCGATAAATGCTACTTTCAGTGAAAGAATTCTTTGATGATGACTTTATTAATAATACCTATAATACCTCTAATGACCTTCAAATATTTACATCTTTTCCGTTTTCGTTTTAAAAGTTATATGTTTTTGAGGATTTTATTGACATTATCAATTAATTTATTTTGACATTTGTTACGATTTTTATTCCTTTTTTGACATTTGGTATTAATTTATTTTGACATTTTGTAATGAATTTATTTTGACATTTATAAAGAATTTAGTTCTGACAATTGAAAGAATGTATTTTTATGACATTTAATGAATTTATGACATTTACTATTTTTATCTCCTATGTTAGGGACATTTAATTTGAGTTGTATATCAGATTTTTTTTCTAATTATAACTTTGTTCTCTTAAAATTGTACTTCTACCTACTTACCTTTATGAAATTGCTGTGCCCGACAGGGTCCATGTGCACTTGTTTAACTACTGTTAAAATCTTATGTAACACATGTGATATAGCAATGTAAAAAAAGATGTTTCTGACAATATTTTCATATTTATCTCGCCCTTATTCCTTTCTCCGCCACAATATTGTAAAAGTGTATTCAGCACTGCCGCAAAAATTCCAAAACTTGGCGAAGGTTATAAAAGAATGTAACTTAATAACATTCTTGGGTGAGTCACGTACGAAGGCTCGTCTGAAAGACTTCATGGTTCAATGTCAGCACAAGCCTTAGACCCCTTTCCCTCAGTATTATAAAGACATGAATACAAGTACGGCCCCGTTATTTCTATCTAGGGATCTAAGGCCAGACTTGTTAGAATTCGGTTAGTTCATTTACTGGAGAGAAATCAAATACCTTGAGGCTAACAGACCTAAAATTCCAGGATCGAAAACAATTTTACTTTCGTCGCTATAGAAAAGTAAGCAAAACATTTTTTCTTTACAAATCTCGTTAAAAGATTGGTTCGGTATATATAGTTATAGGTATTATATATTTTATTGCCGATTTCGAATACAGCGACTGGTTTCTGTGTAACCGTGGGCTGCGATCATAGAATAGAATAGAATAAACTTTATCGTAAACCATAATAGTAACAATTTTACAGAAACAGATCTATGAGTTCAATGGCGGTCTTCAATATGACTAAATAATATATGGATCATGTGCTTGATAACCTATCTTTGCTGTAAAGATGAGTACACATTAAAACACCATTATTGTAAAGGTTGCTGGAAGGTGATATTTATTCCTAATGATCTCTCACCTGGTGTTGGAGTCAGTCTTCGATATGTTATATAAATGTTTATACTTTAAAAACATTTTGTTTTACCAAATTTCTCCAGCCAGGTCTATTCTTTTCCAAAGATCGAGTTAGAATAATCTTTTAAAGAACAAATGTACAGTCATACGATACAAAAGAGGGTTTCCAGTGTAACAATAACAGGGCGCTACTAAATGTCACATAAATACTTCAGAAAGCGCGGGTGGTGCCTGAAACGATTCTTCATAGAGAGTGACCGGCAAAAAGAGTCTGACAACGGATTACAAAATGCAACCGGTTCAAAATTCTTGCGGAGCCATTGCCCGGAAGCATCTCACTAGTATTAAAGGCCTGTTAATGAGGCTGGAGCGGCTCTTGAATTTTTTTTCCCACTTCCTTAACGTCAAAAGTTCCCCTTTGCGAAACGCTAACGAGAATTTCCATGTTAATTGCCCCGCGTTTCCGGAATATATAATTGCATATATTGTTTCTCTTGTTTCAACGACGGGAAGTGGGAAGAGATTTCGCGATTATTTGTGTTCTCTAATTAGAGTTGAGATAAGAAAACTCTTACAGAAAACAAACTTAACTGAGCATTGCGTCGGTCGGGGGAAGCGACAACGACTTTTATGACCTATTTGTACCTTTAGTGAATTATCGGTCTCTTTTTTTGGGGTAGGATATCATAAAATAACTCCTCCCGTTACGGGCGAAGCGTGAGAGAATGTCAGACTTTTACTGACTACAACCCACTGTGTTCCATTCGAACCATCCTGCAGGAATTATCAGTATCACACCTAATCGAAATAGCATCTGATTTATCTTATTTACTGTTGTTGTTTGTAGATGGATGGAGAGGGAGAGTGGATAGATTGTGTATGGAGTATACTGTGTAAGGAAGAAAGTTAGTGGTAAAGTGACCGGTAACAGGACAGAATGAAAAAAAAACGTGTTGCGCTGACGCCAAATAAGACGGACAAAGGCAGGAAGATGATGATGACTTTTGTTGTTTTCCAAGAAAATACTGCATTGAATTGTCAAGTTAACAAAACACATTTTCTTTAATTTACGTAACTTTCGAACGTTTGATTCAAGTTACAGGGACAAAGATACACGGAAAAGATGAGGAAAATGGTAAAAACGCGCTATTTTGTAAAATTATTCGCAAAATATTTTTCATTTTCTAACTTTCAACACACAAACTCCAACAATGCATTTATAATCCGCTTCTAAATTGAGAATAAAGTTTGAAATAATATGCTACTGTTTGTTGTAACAACAATGCATAATATTTTCTGAAACGCTACAATATGTGTACTAAATGGTTTAAACAAAACATAACGAGTGATTAATTAAAACAAAAGCAACAACACAAAATAAGCATAATTAAAAATAATTTAACGGTACCTTCGGAAAATTATTACAAGCTAGCTGTGCCCATGGTTCTACTTGAGTGAATAACGTTTTTGTTTTTGATGTGTGAACTCATCCAATGACTTCTCCTGCTATAGGGTGGAGCAGGAGGACGAGTCAGACTTTGCTTTTAATGACTAAAACCACACCTGTGCCCTTCAATCGCCCTTTGCGTTCTAGGACCAAAGGCTTTTCAGAAATTCGTCGTTCATATGTTAGTTGTCAAAATCTAATGTTATGTTGTCAATTTTCTGTAAAATATGAGACGTTAAAGTAGATAAAAGCTAACAAATACAGTAAAGTGTGGTAAATACCTGCTGTGCAATGCATAAACATACCTGTATAATATATCGGCACGTCATAATTATGGCATGGCGGTAGGTCCCCTCTTTGAGGAGTGTCTGGAAAGGCAACACGGTGTCCTTACCTTCCGCATGAAGCAGGTCCTCACCGGACATGGTAAGTTCGGGAGGTTCCTGCACTGGATTCGTGCGGAAGAAACACCCGGGTGTCACCATTGTGTGGACCGCTCAGAGGACACGGTGGAGCGTACGGTAGAGGTGTGGCCCGCCTGGCTGCGCCGTGTCCTCGTCGGGGCGATCGGTGGCAGCGATCTCTCGTGCCGGGCCTTGGTACAGGCCATGGTCCGGAGCGAGGAGGAGTGGCAAGCGGTTGCCTCCTTCTGCGAAGCAGTAATGCTAGCAAAGGAGGTGGCCGCAAGCGCGAGGTGATGGCCGTCGCGCCCCAGCCGGATTCCGATCCCGATTTCCGGCCACCGTAGGCGCGGGCTTGCGGACGACAATGCAATGGGTAGCTCGCCGTCCGACCGTCCGGTAACCGTACGGACCGAGTCCAAGTTGCCGACGGCGCGTAGTATTCCACGCGCGCCTATGTCAGCAACCGTAGGGGCCCAGCAGGGTCGAAGCCTACTGGGGCCGCTTGAGACACATTGTTTCCACAGTAGAACTTATATTACAAAATAATGCAAGTTTTCTTATATTTCATACAAAAATAGTTACAAGTACTCATCATCATCATCATCGTCCAAGACGTCCACTGTTGGACATAGGCCTCCCCCAAATGTCGCCTGTGCGTCTCGCATCCATCGGATTCCCGCGACCCTCACCAGGTCATCGGGCCACCTTGTGGGAGGCCTTCCAACTAGTGTTAAAAGTACTATATTACAGATATTACACAAAATGCAAAACACAAAAAATCCAATTAATATTTAATTTCGGAAAAAGAATAACATACCTTTAATATAAAGTTTATTTGAACTTATAATTCCAAGTCAATCCAAAGATATAACACTTCAAAGCAATCCGTTTTAAAAAACGGCAATTTCATACTTTAACCCCTATTATTAGTGTAAACAAACAAAAATACAAAATCTTTCCTCTTCATGATATAAGTACATATAAAAAATTACTCGAACATTTTGCTGGCTACCAACAAGGCGGTCGTTATTCTTTTGTTCATTGCTTGTTCGGATTTCAAAACATTCGACATTCATTTCAATTTAATTTCCGTGACATGAGCCGATACACGCGTTCTCCACAGGAAGCCTGTCCTCAATACACGTGTAGCTAATGATGGAGCACATGTTTACAATATTCTTTACTTGAGAGCTTGTTAGGAGCTGTCCAATGACAGCAGAGTTGAGATACACACGTGCACGTATTGGAATTATCAAGGTACTCGTTGGTGTACATGAGATCTATTTTATTGAGGTTGAATATCTTATCAAGAAACTTCTCCCGCTCTAGGTGAAGCGAGAAGGCGTGTTAGACTTACTAAAATCTACCTGTGTTTCTACAATTGACCATTGCGTTCCAGGGCCTCGGTAACTCTTTGGAACATTCCTGCAGCCTAAAAGCATGAGATCCTGAGTATGATAAAATTTTAAAAATCCAGTCAAGTGCGAGTCGGACTCGCGCACTGACGGTTTCGTACAAACTCACCTATGAAAACAGTTCAATTCCCGAATTGAGTTACGAAAATTTTTCCGAATCGCCTAAAAAGTATTTTTTTTGTGACGTAACTACAAATTTACAGTTTTCTAAGTTTTTTCTATACTTGTGTTATGAGACCTGAAATTTGGCATGAAGTAAATGCCAAATTTCAGGATTCTAGGTCAAAGGGAAGTACCCTATGAATTTGGATTCCGTTGAGAGTGTCGATATGTACGTTTTTTGTGACATAAACGGACGAATCTTTTTTTTTCGTTAACTCAGTTTGATTTTTTCACAGCTTCAAGGAACCGCAAACTTGAGTATATGGTTCTAATTTCAACTCGATACCTTCACGCGTTTCTGAGATAAAGGGTATTGACAGCCAGACAGACAGACAGACGGAGAACAAAGTGATCCTATAAGGGTTCCGCTTTTTCCTTTTGAGGTAAGTAAAATATTCTTAAAAATAGAGTAAAACATAGAAATGTCTAGTTTTTGCAGTTCGAAGATAACATTTGTAGCGCAACGGGCTGATATCGAATCCTGAAGAATAATATAAGTAAAACGTGATAGCCTCCTAAGAGTTTTATTCAAGTAGAAGATCCCCTACCGAAGTCTACCGTCGCAGAGCTGCAACAGTATAAACCTTAAAAGCAGCCAACCCGACTTACATTTACACTGTTTTTCATACAACCGCTCTTACATGATTCTGACGTTATTACATATTTTTCATTAGATATTTTGGAAACACATAATATCTTGTAGATATTATCTAGGCTTCTATTGCAATCAATTTTTAAATTTGTGTAAAACTAATCCAGTTAAGAGCTCTGAAAATTTGCTATTTGGCATGAACCCTTCATAATGTACCTACTCAAAAATTAAAAAAGTCAAAAAAATATAATAATATCTAATCCTTGCAAATTTTATCAAGGTTCTGAATAACGAATAATTTTTTCCACAAACTCTTAATAAAATAAACTACCGGACATCAATACCCTGATACTTATTTAAATAAATACATTTTCGGACACTCCTGATATATGATCTACCAAAAACGTCTTAACTAATTCAATTATCTTCCAAATTCAATTCCTATTCTTAATTTGAATAACCTTTTAAAAGTATATTCGATCGACAAGCCTGATATTTATGATGATAAAAAGGTACGTTTTTATTTCACACTAGTTGCTCACAGCGCGCAGCGGCTTCACCCGTGTGAAAGTAGAAAATGGTCCCAAGGGAACATAATTCCGGGTTAATAAGTATTAAATGTGCTATTCCAGGATATAGTCTACCCGTATGCCGAGTTCATTCCAATCAGTTTAGCCGTTCGAGCGAGAAGAAGTAATATACATACACACTCACAAACATTCGCCTTTATCATATTAGTGTGATACACACCAGCATAAATCTTCGTTGAAAACTGACGTGATATAATGTTTGTTGTTTTAATATTCCTACTATTTTGGTAATAGTTTACTAGTAGTAACTACTATGACTGTAGGCCACACATAATAGTACTACTACGCTATTTACATACATTTGAGTATACAATTACGCCCACTCAAATGTCTTACTGAGGTCGACTTAAGGCCTACGCAGACCGGGACTGCACGGCAAAGGATTTAAATATTTACCAATGGACATTAAACCGTATTCAATACGGTTTAATGTAGGCGGCAGAAATACGACATAAATTTATATGCTTTAAAATGATCTCAGGGGTATCCAAAGGGATATCAACGCACGGTATTGAAAGACGCATCTCGGGCTCCCGCGGCAGGATACCGTGGCGCGCTGCGGTAGGCAACGGCAAGTCGAAGGACGCCGGCGCCCACTTACACTCTACTAATTGGCTAGTGTGCGCTGACTGGCGGCAAAATCCTTCGCCATGCCATCCCGGTATACGTTGGCCTTTAAAGAAAGTCTCGAGCCAAAATAACATGCAAATAATTTATTCAATATTTCAGGCCTTCCATCACAAAAATACAAAGTAGTCAGAAGATTCTAGAAAACCTTTCAAAAATCTTATTTACCTGTCAATATCAAGAACAACATTTTACGAAGAGAATACTTAAGTGGCGTAGGCATACGCCATCAGGCATGTTTACAAAAATAGCAATAGCCACAAATGATTTAGGTATTATGTATCTCAGCTTTTCAGTAATATTTCCAAGTTCATTGAAGTTGATCTTTGATCTTTGCACATGGTCAACATTTCTTAAAAATAGACACAGAAAATACAGCCCTGCGAATCTACGTCGGTCAATAACAAACGAAAAACTTATGAACTTAATTAACTGCCTTAAAAACTGATCACTGAGGCCAATCCAGACGACCTAAACTGAACTGTTAAAGGGATAGAGCTACACAGAGTGTAGAGCTCCATCCCTGTTTCTCGCTCGCACGCCTGACATTTTAACATATCATGGTAAGGCCCCTGTTTTTAACTTAGAACTTCAATATTACACAGTAATTTGAACCATGAGGTCACATATCAGACGCTCTTTAAACAAAATAAGTTTTCATAGCAAGCTTTTATCGGTTTAGTACTCACCAACACATTCTAAAGAGCTCAAATACGATGGAGTTATCTTATTGCGCTCAGTAGTTCCTATAGCTACTATGCACCTCCACCATTAGACCAGCTTCATGGTACCATATTAATGCATAGTTATCCAAATTATTTCAACACAATCGGTTAAGGATAGCTTTTTTAAAATCTATTTGCAAGATTCACCCTAAAAAAATATACATATGAACATTACAAATGAAATAAAAACTTGTAAAAAGTTGGAAAAGTACGTATTTTGTAAAAACCGTTTAAAATCTACGCCGCTGTACCTCAAAATCTTAGGAGCCACAAACTTCGACGCTTACAAAACCGAAAGGTAATTATAAAAATACTTTAGTAAAAGCCAGACTCGACGGCGGATAGAGTCATACCGATAAGACGAAAACTTTAAATCATTTGTCAAGAAGACATTTTAAATTGTGGCGAAAGTACGCTTAATTCTCCTCTAGAGTATTTCGGGACGACATCTTAGGCTAGCGACCTCTGCTGTATGATTCTATTATTTTAATAATTGAAAAGATAGAATCATATTATTGTATTCTTTGAATCAAATCAATTCCATTTTAATTGTGTTTTGAATGATTAATGAGCAAAAATAGTGATTTTATTTTAATAATACTGTAGTGATTCAGTTTGAAAAACTATTTTAATCTTAAGCTCTCACTGCTCACATAATAAATGCAAATCGTAATGCGACAAGAGCATAATTACCTATAATTAATATACATATTTATTTCAAAGATTTTTCTTACCGACTGATCGATACTTTGCGTGACCAGAGGGCTGGCTCGTTCTTTACATAAAGAATTAGCATTGCTATTCAGCGTGGCAATGCTGCCAGTCTTGTGGGTACGTTTCCGGCATGTACACATGACAGCGGTGTGGAAGAGTACTTCAATGCCTAATTGTATTCGATTTTGTATATGTATAAATAGGTATTTAGTTAGATTGTAAATACTCGTGGAAAGTTAATATTTAAATGATTTATGTACACATATTTTGTTTTAAATCCTAAACAATTAGAGCTAAGATTAGTTACTAATCAATATATTTATTTCTTTTTGATATAAAACGTTGCCCCACAAACTAGATTTTCTTACACACTTAAAAATCTCAAATAGAACCTTCCACATAATACCTAGATACCTATTTAATTTACGTCTTTATCATCATCATCATCATCATTTCAGCCGAAAAAGTGTCGCCACAATGAACGGTCCTGTGCGTCTCGCATCCATCGGACTCTCGCAACCTTTACCATCTGGTAAAGGTTGCGGGAGTGACGGAGTGAATAGGCGTATGACCTCATCGGTCCACCTTGTAGGAGTGGTCTTCAGCATATTAAGACGTAACTGAAATGGTATAACTAGGAACAGCTGATATAGGTGGGAACTACCGTATAGGCTAGTTACGTTACAAATAGTGCAGCCTCTCTTTATTGAAAGCATCGCTCGCTTGGCCACGATCCTTTCAGCTGTTTTTTTTTTATCTTTCATTTTTAACTACCCGATTTTAGCATTTAGTTATTTAATTATGGGCACCTTGCATTAAAGTATGTAAATGAGGATCATTTGCATCTCAAGATACTTGCTAGTTAAATTAGATAAATTAACTAAATTATAGCCATCTTTAAATATCTCTATACATATAACAAAATGTAGCAATGTGGACAAAGGAGTATATCTCTATAGGCTGTAAAGAGAAAATCATTCAGGCTTCATATATTTTTGAGCCTTTTCTAAAAGTGTCAATGTAAAAAAAAATATACGTATGGTTAAAACTAACCATTTGGAGCATAAAATTTGTAGAATCACTCACAAAGTCATACAATTTGGATGGTTTGTCATTTTCATACATTTCTTTATTTCTGAAAGTGCTGAAAAAATATAAAATAATGATAGATATTGCTAAAACAATCTGAAGTCATTGTGAGACTTTCTGAAAAGGCCCAAAAAAATCTCTTTTTGCATAAATAATTCATATAGGTCTGATTCACATTTACAACTCTTGTCGACCAAAAATTGAATCGAAAACGAATGTTGGCTTAATTGTTAACCAGTTCAGTTGTTACGTGAGCGACAGCCTTGATACCAGTGGAGCCCAACCTGTGGTCTGCAAGAGCTAAAATTTGGTCCAAGAATGATTTAAAATATCAATCTATTCTTCTGAAATGTATTTATTGTAACATTGACACGAACTGATTTTAACTCTGATATTTTTCGTTTTATTTTTTTAACGTTTCACATTTATTTACAAAAGAATATAATCTAGTATACAACAATCTCGTGTCATAGTGTTTGTTATCGGACTTCTCCGAAAAGGCTTGGCCGATTTTTATGAAATTTTTCGTGTATATTTGGTAGGTTTGGTAAGTCGTTGGTTATTTTTCAACCCCCACCCAAAATTTATTGAGAATTTATATGGCAGTACAACGTCGTCAACGTCAGCTAACTCGGCTATACTTATAAGATTAAACATTATTATAACTCTAAGATATTCCTTGTTTTTTCTATAGCATTATTGGATTGGAGTATTTGTTACAAATACTCCTAATATTACTACTAGCTGTTTGTAGGTATATATAGTATGGATAGATAAGTTTTGTAATAATGTTTAGTTATATCAGAAATAAGCTTGCTATTTTTGAATTTCAAAAATAGGTATGCCACTTTACTTTTTAATTTAACCTTCAGATATTTTTTTTAAATCAACAATTACGTAGCTTTTTCCTGGAGTAGAACTCCAGGAAAAAGCTCCCTGCTAAAAACAAAGTAAAAAAAAAAACGTTGGGAACCCCTGCTTTACACCAACAATGGTTAAACAACCACGTCAGGTTGCGGAAATAAGATTAGATGGAAGAATGATTCGCTCTTTTGTATCGTAACACTTCCTTGTTTGTTCTCAAGGCAATATTAGTTTCACGAAGAGTTCATCTGTGATTCTGTTATTTACCAAGTTGAGGATAATACAAATTGAATAAACGGGGACATTGGCCGATTTCCTAGAATAATTATTATGCTTTGCGTAAGTTCAAGACAACTCTGCCTGGCTGCACGATTGTTCAAAAGAGTTGAGGATCTGGAACGCAAAGGGCAACTGAAGGAACCCAGATGAGTTTTAGTCAGTAAAAGTCTGACACACCCTCGCGCTCCACTTAGAGCGTGAAGAGTCATTTGGTGATTTAGAAAAAAAGGTAACTGGAATAACAAATATAGTGCTTATCAAAATCATTTCCACCGAAAAAAGGTCAGACCTATAAGAGACAGAATAGAATAGGACAGAATAGAATAGGACAGAATAGAATGGAACAGGACAGAACAGAATGAAACAGAACAGAACAGAAAATAATAGAACAGAACAGTTCAGAACAGAACAGAACAGATCAGAACAGATCAGATCAGATCAGAACAGAACAGAACAGAACAGAACTGAACCTAAATGAATCGAACAGAACAGAACTGAACTGAATTTATTCGATGCAGGCACTGAGGGTTCCGTACAATCTTACCAATGAAAACAGGTCAATTCCTGAATTGAGTTACGAGAGAGATTTTTCGGAATCACAATTTTTTTTTTGTGCCGTAACTACAAATTTACAGGTTTCAGATTTTTTCCTATACTCGTGCTATGAGACCTTGCTTCATGCCAAATTTCAGGATTCTAGGTCAACGGGAAGTACCCTATGAATTTTGATTCCCTTGAGAGTGTCGAAATACACGTTTTTTGTGACATAAACGGCCGTATCTTTTTTTTCGTTAACTCAGAAATTTGATTTTTTCACAGCGTCAAGGGACCGCAGACCTGAGTATATGGTTTTAGTTTCAACTCAATACTTCAACGCTTTTCCGAGATAAAGGTTCTTGACAGATAGATAACAAAGTGATCCTATAAGGGTTCCGTTTTTTCCTTTTATGGTACGAAACCCTAAAAAAGAGTACAATACAATACAGTTGCTCTGAACGTGCTTCTTATAGATTCAGAAGAGGGGGACTATAAGAAGAATAAAAGGTGTTTCAAAGAATAAAACATGTTAAGAATAAAAAACGATTACAAAAAATATTCTCTTCAAAATGATACTATTACATGAATTCATTTCAATATTTTCTATCGCCACAGAACACTTACAATAAAAAGCTAACTACCTAGAAGTACTAAAGTATTCAATCAAAGTGAGGCAAGGACGGGAATCAACTAGAATAAAAAACTTGTGGAAACTTTTAGAAGAATAGTAGGTAATGATGAATGAATAATGTCCTTCCAGTGAAAAACGGTAAAGTTTCATGAAAAGGGAATACTAAAATAACCCTTTTTATTTTGATTTCTGAAGATGCTTTTTATATTTCAAAGGTACTTGTTTTTACATGGGTACATTAAGATCATAAAAACTTCATTTAAAGTTATAACCAATGTTAGGTTATTATTGTTTTGAGCTTACGGTCGGCGAGTAACGAGCAGCTCGCCGTCCGGTAAAAGTCAAGCCCGAATCGACGGCGCGTTGTTTTATACACGCGCCTCGAAGAGATGTCATCGACTTTGATGGGGCCAGTTAAAGCCAATGCCTACGAGGACTGTGGATTTTCGAAAGAATGACCGTGGCTCTCGCAAACTGGGTCTACCTGAGTAAACCCAGTTTGCGAGAGCTACGGTAACTGCCGGTAACTGAGTGGGTTTAAAGTAAAAAAAAAGGTTAACCATCTCTCGAAGGTGGGTTGACCTTGGTGGATCGTGTGTCACATGCGTCACAATTACTTGTCTAAATCATTTTATTTCTATGCCACAATTTAAAGTGAGTAGTCGAGTAGTAAGTAATAGGAATAACGTAAACGAAGTGCACAGTTTTACTTTCAAAAAGTGATCTTGGGTTACCACAAACATAAAAATAATTCAATACCAAAAATGATTGTTACAACTGGTTACAACTTACAAATAAAATAAATTAAATAGTAAATTATAGTGAATGCTAACAATTGTTTCTTGTGCAGCTGAGCTCTTTTCTACTTCACTGAGTACTCAGCGCTTACACACACAGGAAAAAAAGTGTACGTGAATTGAAGTGTACACACACATTCAAGCACTGGAGTTTTTGACAGAGATACCCGGGGTATCTCTGTCTCCTGGAAAATAAAAGGCTTCTGAAGGACACAGGTGGATATTAGTCTGTAAAAATCTGACACACTTTTTCTAAAGCAGTAGAAGTCATTGAATGATTTCATTGGATGTCCCACCGAAAAAAAAAACTAGAAAAAGAACGCTTTGTGAGGAAAAATAACTAATAGAAACATCATCGAGGGATCATTTTCTTAGTAGAAAATAAATATTTCCCGGAACAGTAAAAACAGGTCTCTAATCTACATTCGGAACTGTTGAGAATAATACTCCTAGCTACTTCAATTTCACACCTGTCTGGCATTAATCAAAATGTATTACATACCTGTCTATAACATTAGATAGATTACCCATTTGCATATAGGTATACATATACCATATACATATGTATATGGTATTTAGATGTAGAATTAACATTGAGATGATTATATTGCCATGTATATATCGTTTGAATTCCCAAGAGCCTATCAATTCTCGAACGTAGTCTGATACTAAGTGCCCAAGTAGTGCCCTTGTCGCAGGAGACGTCCGGGAGTCGCAGAGCTATTCCTGGCCAGTGTAAGCACGGGCTTGTGAACGGCGAGCAATGGGTAGCTCACCGATCAGTAAGAACCAAGCCAAGTTCGACGGTGCGTTGTGGTCCACTAGCGCCTCAGTTGTCAGTAATATTGACAGACTTACTAGGGCCAAGACCTGCCAAGGTTACGGGATTGTCCGACAGAGTTACCGCAGCCCCGAAACGGAAAAGGCAACTGAAGGAAATAGATGGATTAGTAGTGCAGGTAGTCAGTAACAGTCTGATGCTCCCTCTCGCTCCTGCCAAAGTGAAAGGACATTTAATGATTTCCCATCGAAAAAAGACACGACTTGCATCTGCGCACTTATTGTTCCATGTTTAGTATACTTATAGCTTTTTCTTTACTGTAATAATTCAAATACCATTACCTACTAGCACTATGATTAAGTATTAATTATATGTAAATTAATCACCCGCATGCAGGTCTTCTTTGTGATAAACAAACACAATCACTTATCCTGCCTTACCGACAGTCTTAGCCGTCCGACTTATTTTAATCTCTTTAAAGGCTTAACAACGTAATTTTAACCTGTTGTTAGAACTTATTTAAAGTTGGCACAATTGAGTGCTCCAGGCTAAATATGCTACAGCCCACCAACAGGAAAACAAATTGATAAGAAACCTCTCGATGTTAAGTGTCACAAAAACTTTCTTAATTAATTATCTCCTCACGCCCACCTTTAACTAATAAACGTTGTTTTGGATCCACGTTGTGATGAATGACTTAAGTATAAATTAATCCAATTAGAGGATTTCCGAAACCTCTTGAAGTTGTCAAAGTGTTCGAATTATTTAATAAATCTTGAAATCTGATTAAGGAATGTTTGCTGGCGGCGCTTAAGGCACGACGTTGATAAACAAACCTTTTATTAATTTGTCGCTACTTATCTTGGTGATAGGATTTCGTGTTGTAATAAATAACTATTTCAACAGCATTTTCAATTCTCTACGTAGCACACGCTTATGAAAATGTAATCACGGTTTCATTAATCAGAGCAGTGGTGGCTCAGCAGTAACGGGCCTGACTTACGAGCTGTACGTCGTGGGTAACCCACGCAACGCTTTATTTTGTGTAAATTATTTTATCACCACTGCTCTAAATTGAAACGGTGAAGGAAAACATCGTGAGGAAACCGGTATATCCCAGAACTATATTCGAAGACATGTCACGTCCACACTGGATCTGCACTGGATCCACGTGGTGGATTGGCCCATTCTTTCTCCAAGAGTAGTGGAAACATTATTACGCTGATTATTGCTTATGCTTAATCACAGTTTTTAAATTCCATTATTTTGTTTCAGACCGTAAAAAAAACTGCCCAAGTGCGAGTCGGACTCGCGCACTGAGGGTTTCGTACAAACTTACCTATGAAAAAAATAAGTAAAAAATCTAAAACCCGACTACGACAAAAAAAAACGACGCTGAAAAAGTATGAAACAATATTTTCAGGGTGCTAAAATAAACAAGGTTACTGGAAAAACAAGAACAAAACAAAAAGAAAAGCCGTAGTCACACGTTCTTAAAGTGTTTCGGTTGGTACCTATAACGTGTGACTGCGGCTTTTCTTTTTGTTTTGTTCTTGTTTTTCCAGTAACCTTGTTTATTTTAGCACCCTGAATATCTTGTTTCATGTCAAAATCATAACCCTCCTTTGGCTTTGCCGTAGTCGGGTAAAATAGTTCAATTCCCAAATGGATTCTCGAAGATTTTTCCAAATAGCAAAAAAAGGTTTTTTTTTGTGCTGTTACAAAAAATTTACTGTTTTCAGATTTATTCCTATATCTTTCCTATAAGACCATAAAGCAAGGTCTTATAGCAAATTTCAGGATTCTGGGTCAACGAGAAGTACCCTATGAGTTTTGATTCCCTTGAGTGTCAAAATATACGTTTTTTGCAACATAAACGGCCGTATCTCTTTTTTTTCGTTAACTTAGAAGTTAAATTTTTTTCACAGCTTCAAGGGACCGCAGACCTGATTATATGGTTTTAACAGACAGACGAACAACAAAGTGATCCTATAAAGGTTCCGATTTTTCCTTTTGAGGTAGGGAACCCAAAAATGAGCAAAACGATCAAGATTTTAATAACTGAGTTCATTATGTCGAGAAAGACTTCATTTCTTACGTTTATTTCAAAGGTTCAAGGGTCAGTGAACCCGAGGTATAAGTACTGTTTAAAGCTTAGTAAAGGAAAACTTGCCAAAATCTGCTGTAGTGTTGGCGAAGTGGCTTTTGTGCTTACCGTCACGAGTGCCTACGTTTCCCGCATTATGAGAAATATTTGGAAGCTATAAATCTGTAAATAAAGACTGGCTCTTAGTTTCAGACGAGAGATCTTATTCATGACAAAACAATCGTTTATAACAAAGTTATCTACCGAACATAAAAGTTAATCTTATCTTTGAGATAGGTATTAACGAGTAACGTTTTACTTAATTCTCAAATTCCACAGAACCACCTAATCATAATACAAATAATCCATAAACAAAACATATGATTTAAAACGTTAGGAACACAAATGGAAACACACAAGTAAATCCGTCGTAGGGGCCCACCTCATCATCAGCGAACAAAACGCAAATCTAAGTAACGACCCACATACGAGCAATCGCCATGACGTATATTTAAACTAGGGTTGTTAGGGAATTCGTCTGCGCCTCCGGCTCCGCTTTCGCAAGTGTGGAATTCGTCCGAGAAATTGCAAGCCTTATTCGGAGACGGAGTACTAAGTGCATAGGAGGTCTACCACATAGGGTATATGCTTGATTGTTTCGAATCGAGTTTAGACAAAGTTTAACTTGCTTCGATCTATTTATTACTAAGATAAAAATAATTATATTTTGCAAATATGGGCATCATGTGAAAGATGACAGAAAAATATCGGTAACAGGTTCAGCCATATTTTACCATGTAGGCATTTTTTTTTTTTCGGTGGGAAAATCATCTTATGACATCCCCCGCCCTTGGGCGGGGCGGGAGATAGTGTCAGACTTTTACTGACTAAAAACCCACTCCTGTTCCTTCGTTGCCTTTCGTACCAGGGCCGAGTCTTCCTTTCAGAATCAGACCCTTGGCCCCAGTAGGCTTCGACCCTGCTAGGCCCCTACAGTTGCTGACATCTCCTTGAGGCGCGCGTGGAACAGCACGCGCCGTCGACGACTTGGGCTCGGTCCGGACGGTTATCGGACGGTCGGACGGCGAGCCACCCATTGCTCGCCGTCCGCAAGCCTGCGCCTACGATGGCCGGAAATCGGGATCGGAATCCCGGCGGCGATTGGGGCGTGAGGACCGTTGCCTCACTCGATCGGCCGCCTCCTTTGCTAGCATTACTGCTTCGCAGAAGGAGGCGACCGCCTGCCACTCCTCCTCGCTCCGGACCATGGCCTGTACCAAGGCCCGGCGCGAGAGATCGCCGCCGCCGATCGCCCCCACGAGGACAAGGCGTTGCTCTGCCCAAGCGGGACACACCTCCACCGTGTCCTCCGGGTGGTCCACACAATGGTGACACCCGGGCGTTTCTTCCGCACGAATCCAGTGCAGGAACCTCCCGAACTTACCATGTCCGGTGAGGACCTGCGTCATGCGGAAGGTAAGGACGCCGTGTTGCCTTTCCAGCCACTCCTCAAAGAGGGGACTTACCGCCATAATTATGGCGTGCCCAACCATGTAGACATGCAGAAGACATATAAAATTTAACATACTATAACTAACTACAATTTTTACAATATTACGCAATGAAACACAAAACCAAAAAAATATTTAAACTAACATAAAAAATCTTTCTCATTCAGGTAAGAAATCACCTAGAAGGTTCCATAGTTAAAAAGCCGTTTCTGTAGAAAATATCCATAATTTTTTTTATCTTACAAAAATTGTTGAGTATTTTTTTTAGTTTCTCCTTCGCTAAGTTCCGTATCCACATTCACCTCCGCTGTGTGGCCTCCGCTACATGTCTAGTTTAAATAAGCATGCGTTACTCTCTGGGTAAACACATTTTTCCTAATAAACGTTATTCCGGCGGAGGCTTACAGGGCAATGTTTTGTAAAGCCAGCCCGGCTAAATGGCCCATTGCGGCCCGAATGCGGATTTCTGCTGTATTAGCCTAATAGCATTCTACTTCTTCAATTCTCATTTATTGCCCGTTCTTTGCAATTAATTCGGTTTTCATTACGTTGTCAGCTTATATTAAAATAACGAGAACGTTAATAGATATTGTTCTGTTTAGGACCCTCAAAATATCTTAATTTTGTGTAATTAAATTGTATCTATTTTGAATATTTACCATAAAAGAAACCCCGTTCATCTATAATACTAATACTAGCTTTAGCCCTAGGTTGCGCTCAAGAATCGACTGGACGCAGCTCCCACCGATTGTTTTTGATGGCTCAACCATCTCATACGGCGACTCAGTGAAGGACCTTGGTATCATAATTGATAAAGACTTTTCGTGGGGACCGCAGATGCAGGAAGTAAGCCACAAGTTGTTTGCGTCTGCGGGGTCTTTACGAAGACCGCGCAATTTTTTTCCAACTGCCACTAAAACTGCACTAGCCCAATCCCTCCTCCTTCCAATCCTTGATTATGCTGATGTCAGTTATTTAGACCTAACTGAAGTGCAGCTAGATAAGCTTGAGTGACTTCAAAACTTTTGTATTAGATTCATATTTGCCCAAATATGATCTTATTTCTGAATTTCGTATTAAGCTCAAGTGGCTGCCAATCCGCCTTCGCAGGAATGCTCATATTTTATCGTTGCTTTATAGTGTTCTGTTTATTCTTACAACCCCCTGTTATCATAAAGAACGTTTCAAGTTCCTTCATGACACACATTCTAGACACCTGAGATCATCGGAGAATTTGAAACTTTTAATGCCCTCGCATTCTACCAAGTTCATTGACAAATCGTTCACGGTCCAAGCGGTGCGATTGTGGAACGCGTTGCCGATGTCAATTAGGCAAGCCCAGTCACTAGCTTCTTTCAAAAATTTAGTCAAGGATTCATTCGGTCATTTCCTTTCACTCTAATTGCTATCCTGCTTCTGCCTAAATTCAGTTCTTCCGTCACTAACCCACCTTATTGTTCTTTTCTTTTTTCCATCTCTTTGTAAGAAATTGTATAACTTATAATATGTAACTTATATAAGTTTATATATTGTATTTTATATATAATGGCTATATAATATCTATGTATAGTCTAGTATATAATTTTAATGTAATATTCAATACTTTATTAATTTGGAGTACACCGCAGACTACCCCCTTTTTATTTCAAGTTCTTACAGTTCATCCTAAGGTTGTCTAGTAGATATCGCTGTCAGCAATAAGACCGCAATTGTACCCATAGATTTAAGTTATAGTAAAAGTTTTGTTACTATTTTAGTCTACAATAAAGTTTATTCTATTCTACGTTGCAGTTCATGCTTACCTTCATTGAATTTCAAGCTTATTTCGTACAAAATTTCATTAAAATCGATTCAGGTTTAATCGTGAAGGTGAAACAAACAGACAGAATTATTTTCATATTTATAATATTAGTTTTGTTGGTTAATGCGCATTGCTTTTCTCAGATGATGCTGAAAATGAATGTGAAAATAATAAACTAGAAGACAGTTTATAAATTTTAGTATTACAATTAGAAATTCCTAGGTAAAATGAAATCTGACTTCTAAAATTGTTTTTGGGTAAAGGATATGTAGGTATGTGTGGTTTGGTGTGTATGTTGACACACACAGACAGACATATCAAATATTATAAGGTAATACACGTATATGAGGAAAGCAGATATTTAACTGTTTTTAAACACTAAACTGCATGCACGCTCGAATCTGCGTCATAAGTTGTTGGTACCTACTCATATGAAGTATATGTAAATTGGCAATGTTGCGTAATAAATTCAACTGTAGAAGCCATCAAAGGGCGGTGGTCTTATTACAACTTACAAAAGTAAACATCTTACGCTTACGTAAAGAGTATCCTCCTTGAGCGTGGTTACTGTTTTGTTCGGCACAATAATACCACAAATTGGACACAGAAGGTCAACTTCATACTACAAGTACCTACACACACACTTATAACTGGTGCACACACACACACTTTTTAGTCGCTTTGTTTTAGCATTGCAATTAATTTTATATTGACATGGTCATCATCATTACGGACGTACATCATCGTACGTGACGGACGGACAGTATTAAAGTGGAACTGGCCTTAATTCTGTGTAGAGATTGACTAAAAAACAAAAAGAAGAATAAATGAAATTGTCCGTTCCCTAATTGTATTTTGTAGAAACACCAAAAATAAATTTATATCATTTTTCATTATTATCATAATCATCCCTAGGTTGTCTGGTAGAGAATGCCTAAGGCATTAAGTCCGCCTTTGTACTTTTGTGTTACATGAAGTTTTAATAAATAAATAAATAAATCATCTCAGCTGAAAGACGATCAGTTGTCCACTACAGGACAGGCCTTGCGTCGCCACAACGACCGGCCATCAGATTCCCACGAATTTCATCACGAAATATGTCGAATCTGCTATTGCCTTGCTAAAACAGCAACACCTATAAAAACGTATAGTGACAATTTAAAACAGAAACCAGCTAGTGTTCTTGCTCACGCTGTACGTGAAGCATATCTATGTGTGCATGTTTTTCGATCGTTGTATAGAACTAACCTTCTGTATCTATCTTGTGATAATGCTTCACACAGCTCGTTTAAATACATTTTGTAAGTAAACGTTACCGAAATAAGGAAAAAGGGAAGCGTGGGAATAATGATTTATCGTAATGACGGTACAATTGCTTACATGTAGGAGTATTGTAGTATTAAAAGAATGTTAAGCGAGTGTTATTTTTAATACGTGTGCTAACTCGTCGAAAGTGTGTTGGATTTGCTCTTATTTGAATTTAATTGCAGCTACTATTTAAACGAGAATATAGAACACGGTCTACTCTGTTTTCTTTTTTAACTTTTCTATAACGATGAGGTAAATTGTTTCATTTTTGGGATACTTTATAGATAATTTGGGACTACAACGTATACTGGATACATTTTTGTTGAAATATATATTTTCCTAGTGACCTTGAGCTGCCTTGTTGGTCTCGTGGTCGCAAGAGTGACTGCTGAGCATGGTATCCTGGGTTCAATTACCGGTTCGGGATTTTATTTATTTAAACTGCATGTACAGTAGTGGTACATAGACGGACTTAATGCCACAAGGCATTCTTTACCAGTCAGCCTTTGGGTTAAAAAGAAAGCACTGTGGTAGGTGTTTACAATAAATAAATAACAGATATTTGAAACAGAATATAGTATCGTTAAATTAAGTTGCATATAATAATAAAATACGTATATATGCTAATATAATAAACTAATAAATACTATGATAAATATGAAAACATTATAATTAAGAGAACTTAAAATATAACAATTGATTTTCCATTAGGAATTACTCTGAAATGCCTCCTCAGATGTTGGTCGAGGCTCATAGCAATTAAGCCATTGGCCGTCACAATTATCGGCACGATGACTGCTGTATCCACTTCCCTCATGTCAACAACCTCGCAAGCCAAGTCAAGATTCTTAATTGTTTTATCTTCCTCAGCTTTCACAAGGTTCTAGTCATGGTCCCCCATGACTATATCAACAATCATTGGGTGACGCTCTAGTTGATCTATCACCACTGTATCAGGCTTATTGGCAACAATAGTCCTGTCAGTGACCCACTATCCACGGGTGTAAATAATACATGCAAACCTTCCTCGCTTATTGCTCTATCTATTCATAACATTTGCATCAATATCCGTTACATAGTTTAGGAGGAGTTAGCATAGCATAGTCGGCCTTATAATGTTCCCACTGTTGGGACTCAGGCCTCCTCTCTAGGAGAGGAAATGGGCCGTAATCTACCACGCGGGCCCAGTCCGGGTTGGTCACATGTCTTCAAATTTTTGGTTCTAGGACATACCGGTTTCCTCACGATGTTTTCCTTCACCGTTTTGAGAGCAGTGGTGATGAAATAAATTACACAAAGTAATGCGCCTGGCCGGGTTAGAACTCACAACCTACAACTCGTAAGTCGGGGCCGTTACCACTCGGCCACCACTGCTCTTAGGAGGAATTAGCGGATAGCGTTAAACTACATGTGTAATGATTATGCACCACAAAAAAATGCCAGACGTAATTAGTTTCTACACAAATAATAAAAAAAATATTACGTTTATTGATATAAGTAACGGAATATTTCGATAAAATTTAAAAAACACCGTTATTTTCTAAAACACTACTAAAAATACAAGTGGCTAGACAAAAAGCAAACAGCCCGGACGTGTTTGTGATTAATTACAGAAAAACCCTTGTACGACACACTCACGTACTCACAAGTACTCCACTTCGACTGAACAACCTTAAAAAAACTTAACACGAAGCGAAAACATTTCCTGCATTTTCCCTTCATCTTTCGCAGCTCCAATCTGATATAAAGGAGGGATACAAGTCACTAATTACACGATGACCGTCTCGCACTTGACCGTTTTTTTGTGCGAAGCGACAAGACGGCTAACAAGCAACTGCATCATTAGGCTCCCGTTTTTAATGAGCGCACCCTGACCTGAGCACGACGGTTTATGACGTCACCATGTGCGACTTATATGTTCTACAAGAACTAATTTATCATTATGTTGGACACTAAGGAACCGAAAAGAGGCTAAAGAGATAAGTTCCTTTCTATTTATAACAACAAATGGTCTACGCCGTAGCACTTCGTAGCGCGTAGATGCTACGCCGGTGCTACGGCGTAGCTGCTTATACAGAAACTGTTTATTAGCGGACGATTTTCTAATTTTTTTATTTTTTATTTTACGCTATAGACTTTGTTGGAACATTCTTATTCTTATATTCTTTATTATACATAAAATACTTAACAAATTATTTACAAAATTGGACAGCTGATGTACAAAGGCGAGCTTAACCCACAATTGGGTTTTCTTACAGCAAACCTAAAATATATATCTAAGAAATTTTATTTATGAGGATAACTGAAAGAAATGCACAACAAAAATATAAGTTAAAAAAAAAAACAAGGGTCATGTTTTCAGTAGTAGGTAATTCAGTAACTTATGAACCGAGTCTTTCTTGAATACCAGAATGTAATCGGCAATCCTATCATGTATCAATTATGCCCATATACATACACCACTATTTTTTAATTAGTACAAAAAAATGGAGCTCTGTCCGTACCCGTAACTCATCATATTTGTGTAGTTAAAAGTAAAAAAAAAAGAAATCCCAAAATTGTCCACGATAATTTGTCATAATTGGTAAATTATATAAGACCTTTTCTAATAAGCCCGTTACGTATTTGTAAACCTTACAAAATTAAGCGATTCTGCGAAAGAAAACATGCAAAGAGAATAAGTAATATGAGTTGACCTTGTCGGTTCAAGATCCCTGACAAACGATTTTCTATGTGGATGAAGGTAAAGACGCCTCTCAAATATTTTTTTAAGTCAACTAGAGAAGGCTGTTCAGTAATTAATACCTCATCACTTAATGTCGCAGCTTTTAGACTCAGATATTGAGCGCTCGACATTTTTTGCTGTCAGAAAGAAAATGGTGCTGAAAGCAATTGTGACGTAGAGTGGATTAGGTGACGTTAATAATTAATTATTTGTGAGAATATTTTTATTTTAGACGATTTTATGAAATATTACATGATTGTCAGGTGCCTTTAAAGCAATTGTTTTTAATCGAACATTTCTGCTAAAATATTTGCTATATTTTATTATATACGAAATATAACATAATAATCGTAGGTAAATATTCAAAATCGTCAACAGAATCGATTTAAAAAAAAATGGTAAATCTATAAATGAATTTGATAAATTCTTGATGAATCGTGATTGTGTGCAAGCGTAGATACAAATATCGATGCACTACCAGTGTAGTGTATCGATTTCCATATTATTCTTCTACAATTGTTCTGGTTCTGTTGATCTAGTGGTTAGTAGCCCTAGCTGTTATGCCGGAGGCAGTGGGTTCGATTCCCACCCAGGACAAATGTTTGTGTGATGAACACGATAATTATTTTGTTCTGTGTCTGGGTGTAATTTATCTATAATATGTATCTAGAATAAGTATGTTTATCAGTTGTGTAGTACTCATAACACAAGCTCTGCTTAGCTTGGGACTAAACGGTTTTGTGTGTTAGTTTAGTTAGTTTCGTCGCTTTCCATCAGGTGAGTTAAAATTAGCGGTCAAGCGCGAACCTATCAAGAATAAAAAAAAAAAAGTTGTGGAATATTTTTATTATTGCATTTATTCAGTAACATAAGTTATAAGTTAATTATTATAAAGTTTTTTTTTTAACTACCTAAGCGCATTTATGTAAGACGTTAGTGTTTAATTTTCTAGTAGAACCATTCACTTCAACCATTTTGAAGGGAATCGAATAAGACGTCAGAGTGAGCATGACACTGCCAACTGTCAGGGCACTTTCAGTCAAAGATTTATCAAATAAATGGTTGTTTAAGGTCAAAGATATATCTAGTAAATGGTGTTAGGTTGGTACTCACACATGTTCTGATGCTGCATAAAGTTATATAATGTCAAAGAAGTTAAGTTTACATAATGCAAATGTTGGAGACCGGACTAAGCATTTCGCCTCATCGCCGTCGTTTCTATCGCGTACCGAAGGACTGGAACAATTTGCCTGTTGCGGTCTTTCCGTCCGATTACAATGTAGGTGTCTTCAACGCTAGAGTGAATAGGTTCTTAATCAACTATTGCGCTTCACCATCAACGATTGCATCACTACTTACTATCACGTGGGATTGCAGTCAAGCACTGGTTTATACGTCCAGCAGTGGACGTCTTTCGGCTGAAATGATGATGATGATGACTGGTTTATATCATTAAAAAAACCATGCTAATCAATTATGTGTTGAATAATGGTGGACCATAAAGTCAAGCATTTTTCATCTACAATATAATCCCCAAACTACAAATAAACACTACACTACACATAGTGAATTGGGCATACATACATACAATATGAGCTTCAAAATGTATTTCGAAAGTAAATAAGGCAACATAAGATCTATCAGTCGGTAAGCTTAACACCTTATTAGGATCTCCCCTAATCTAGTCCCAAATACATTACCTTCGTCCATCTGATGTCTCCCAAATAGGCTATGTAACCGCCGCCATTTTGTGTCCCTCTGTAATTGTTGTCTGAAGGCCTAACTTACTTAGGTAATTACATAACATCACGCTTTTTTTTCCTAAACAGATAAGCAGAGACGTATTCTCCATCCTAAATCTGCTAGGTAGGTAGGTTTAAGTCAGGTATTAGAAGGATAGGAGATAGTAAAAAGGCTTATCGTTAAAAAGCTAGCAGTTTCTTTTTTTTAATGCGCTAATCTCAGGACCAATAGCCCATTTATCAAGTAAGGCTATATGACGTCACAGTGAATTAATAACCAAAAACACGGATGAAACCCTGTGAGACAGCCAGTTAATATATAAAATTACTCGCGCCTATCGGCTTACTTATTAGAAAACCTTAAAACAGATTAATTAGATAGGCAAAGTCGGTCTCTAGTTATAGCGTGAACAAGGGAAATTGGGATTCATTCTTAATAAACTAGTGCGCCTCACCATCAATGATTGCATCACTGCTTACCATCAGGTGGGATCGCAGTCAATCACTGGTTTATATCAATTTAAAAATATATATATATATATACACTAGCGGACTCAGCAAACATTGTTCTGCCATATAAATTATTATCAAAAAGAAAATTGGAGGTAAGAGGATAAAAAATAGCTTACGATATACCGAACCTCAGTCAAGCTGTTTTGGAGTAGTTCGACAACAAACACTGTGACACTTGATTTTTATATATTAGAAGTAGAGATATGCCAGTTCTAAACCTCAAAACAGGTTCTGATAAAAGACGCTCTACATTATCTAGACTACGGAGTGCTATTGAGAATTTGGATGCAATAACTGTACACTTCTTCCGACCTAGAGATTGTAGCCAAGACTCACCAGACCAACAAGACTAATTAGTTATATAATTACAATAACAAATTAGCCAAAAACGACTAACGTCTTAACAAAAAACATTTTAGTATTCCGAAATATTCGCAGCTGTGAGGGATTACACAGCTTCATGCAAAGTCAGTTATTAATTAACATCATTTGGGGCACATTATGAAAGTTTGACACGGCCAGGAACGGATGCTCGTATTAAAAAACTTTTTCTCTGTTTAAAACATGCAACACCGTTGAATTATTCATGATTTCGCTCGTGTGTGAAAGGCCAAATTGGAAGAATAAAAATATACTTGACAGCATTCAGCCGCTGCGGCCATTTTAATGTGGTATTTATAAACCGCTTTTTCTATTTTACTTAATTATAACTCCTATCAATAAGATAGGAGTTTTAATTGAATAGAATTTCGCGGGGTTATTTCTCATTCCGGGCCGATAACTGTTGTTCGATTTTTTATATACTTATTTCCAGAAAGTTGCTGCTTTCACAAAATAGGAAAACCAAACAATCAATCTGTTTTGAGTTTGGGGTATCTCGTTACCCAGTTACTGGGTTGTGGTAGAGATGTGGAGAGAGGGTGAGATAGGCGCTCCACGAAAACTATTACTCAGCTGCATTCAGTTACACTGGAAGTCGACGCAAACATAGTTGGGAAAAGGCAAAGCAGATGGATTGATTGTTGAGATTTGGAGTAACTATAAATGATAAATGATATTTATTTTGTAAATAGGTTTAAAAAAAAGTCAAATTGCAAAATAAAAATAATCTACAATATCGAATTGTAATAAATAATAATAATAAAAAGCACAATTGAAATTAAAAACAAAAGAAAAAAAATAATAATAATAAGACAACAGTTGCAGTGCGTACTGGAGCAGGTCAATCGCAAGCCTTTTGGTCCTCAACATAGTCCTTTATAGTGTAAAAAGCCTTTTGGCAAAGTTTTCGCTTTACAAATAATTTGAATTTATTAGGCTTAGTTGTTGAACTAAGTAAGTTAAGTATAACACTAATACTTGAGAGCAGTGGTGGCCGAGTGGTAAAGGCCCCGACTTACGAGTTGTAGGTTGCGGGTTCAAACCCAGCCAGGCGCATTACTTTGTGTAATTTATTTCATCACCACTGCTCTCAAAACGGTGAAGGAAAACATCGTGAGGAAACCGGCATGTCCTAGAACCAAAAATTCGAAGACATGTGACATTCACCAATCGGCACTGGGCCCGCGTGGTGGATTACGGCCCATTCCCTCTCCTAGAGAGAGGAGGCCTGAGTCTCAGCAGTGGGAATATAAAAGGCTGATTATGCTATGCTATGCTTATGCTATCAGACTACTATTATAAAGGCGAAAGTTTGTTGGCTCATGGGTAGACCATGTCCTGTAATAGCACATTGAATTAATTTTATCTCAGAAGTATGTTCCCTTAGGACACTTTTCTACTTTCGCGGGCAAAGTCACTGACAGCAGCTAGTTATAGGTAAATCGATTGCCCTTGGCAAGACTGATGTGAAATTTTCTGGCTTCTGGCTACCTGTTGCGATAGTCAAAGATCTAAAAATTACGGCACTCAATAAAGATAGTCACAAAATTAGAATAATAGCAGCTTTAATATTACATAGTATAAGCAGCCTTTTGATGTTCCTACGCCGGGACTTAAGCGACTGTCGCATCCCAGTGCTGGGCACGCTACAATTATGGCGATAAGTCCCCTCTTTGAGGAGTGGCTGGAGCGGCAGCACGGCGTCTTCACTTTCCGCATGACGCAGGTCCTCACCGGACATGGCAAGTTCGGGAGGTTCCTGCATCGGATTCAGGCGGAAGCAACGCCCGGGTGTCATCATTGTGCGGACCACCTTGGGCGGGGCACCGCCGTGTCCTCGTGGAGGCAATTGGCGGCAGCGAATTTCGCGTCCGGCCCTGGTTCAGGCTATGGTCCGGAGCGACGAGGAATGGCAGGCGGTCGCCTCCTTCTGCGAAGCAGTAATGCTAGCGAAGGAGGAGGCTGCACGCGTGATGGAACGAAGGTCCTCACGCCCTAGCCGCCGTAATTCCGACCCCGACTACCAGCCACGGTAGACGCGGGCTTGCGGACGTCGAGCAATGGGTAGCTCGTCGTCCGGCTGTTCGGTAATTAACCGGACCGAGCCCAGTCGTCAACAGCGCGTAGTGATCCTCGCGCTCCACAAAGAGATGTCAGCAAACCGTAGGGGCCCAGCAGGGCCGATGCCCGCTAGCTAGGACCACGGAGAATTTCTGAAAGGGAAACCCGTAGTCCTAGAACGCAAAGGGTAATTGAAGGATACAGGTGTGGTTTTAGTCAGTAAAAGTCTGACACGCCCTCGCGCTCCACCCAGAGCGCGAGAAGTCATTTGGATGATTTCCCACCTTAAAAAAAAAAAAAAAAACGCCGGGACTCAGGCATCTCTACAAAAAGGCATGGGCCGTAATCCACCACGCGGGCCCAGGGCGGATTAGTAGATGTCAATGTTTTTCGAATTTTTGGTTCTATGACATGCCGGTTTCCTCACAATGTTTTCCTTCATCGTTGTGATGGCAGGGGCGATGGATTTAATTATACAAAGTAATGCGCTTGGCTGTATTTGAACCCGTGACCTTATAATTCGTAAGTCGAGACCGTTAGTACTGGGCCACCACTGCTTGTTTTAATATTAATTACAAAAAAAACAAGGCGAGTCGGACTCGCGCACTGAGGGTTCCGTACAAACTTACCTATGAAAACAGTTCAATTCCAAATTAAGTTAAAAAGATTTTTCCGAATCGCAAAAAAAGTTTTTTTTGGGACGTAACTACAAATTTACAGTTTTCTGACTTACTTTATGCTAAATTTCAGGTTTCTAGGTCAACGGGAAGAGTACCCTATGAATTTTAATTCCCTTGAGAGTATCGAAATATACGTTTTTTGTGACATAAACGGCCG
The DNA here is from genome assembly GCA_905147345.3 of Mythimna impura. NCBI lineage: Eukaryota > Metazoa > Arthropoda > Insecta > Lepidoptera > Noctuidae > Mythimna > Mythimna impura. The sequence goes on along the minus strand of LR990356.1, from coordinate 16,325,631 downwards.
TAACTATCTCTTTTTCACAGCTTCAAGGGGCCTGAGTTTTGAGTAGGTATATGATTTTAATTTCAATTCGTTACCTCCACGCGTTTCCGAGATAAAGGTTCTTGACAAAGAGACAGGTGGACGGACAATAAAGTGATCCTATAAGGGTTCCAGTTTTTCCTTTTGAGGAACGGAACCCTAAAAAAGAAAATGGCATGTTATTATCGAACATGTGCAAGCTACTAAGGTCTAAGTTTTTTTTATAGTTGATAGGCTCACGCTTGACTACTATCTCACCTGATGGAAAGCGACGATGTAGTCGACGATGGAGCGCGCTTTTCTAAAAGAAACCTATTTACTCTTGACTTAAAGATCCCCAGGTTGTAGCTATCAGCAAACACAGACTCCGGCAGGGACTTCCACTCCTTAACTATACGCACAATAAATGTGTTCCCAAAACGTTTTGTGTGTATAAGTGACCAGAACTACTTATAATTAGCCGCCAATTGTCACAAAGCATGTTTCTCCGCCTACAACATCTATCAGCGATCTCGACTCGCTTGTAATAATAGTTGTAATGGTCAGTTCTCTACAAGAACATTAACGCCGCTAGCACCCTAACCGAGGGTCATAAAAGAAGCATTTTATTAATCGACCAAAGAGCACCTCTGATATTTTTTGTATAGTCGGAACTTTGTTTCAAGTTGCATCTGTCAACTCGAAAATTAAAATACGTAGCATGCTTTCCCGTATTTTTATTTAACTTGTTCTATGGATATTATACCCAGTCCTTTAATGATTGATAAATAAATAAAATTTATTTGATGCAACACAGAAAAATAATCAAACAATTAAGTAAACAAAAAGGCATAACTGAAGGACCACAGGCAGGTTTTAGTCCCGTAGGCGTGATCTTGCGGACGACGAGCAATGAGCAGCTTGCCTTCCGGCCGTCCAGTAACCATCCATTCCGAGCCCGGGACGTCGACGGCGCGTAGTGTTCCACGCGCGCCTCAAAGTGATGCCAGCAAAACCGTAGGAGTCCAGCAGGGTTGAAATCTACTGGGGCCATGAGATGACTTTTGAAAGGAAAACTCTTGGTCTTGGAACGCAAAGGGTAAAGAAGGAACATAGGTGTGGTTTTAGTCATCAAAAGTCTGACACTCTCTCTCCCTGCCCCCAGACCAGGAAGACCAATTAAACACTTTGCCACCTCAAAAATAAAGAACCATTTCTTTAAAAAGGTTATCTCATCGTTGCGTAGCATCTGTCTGAGTGGCCGTCACGTTAAACCACCCCAGTCAGCACCCGACCTAAACGTTAAAAAGTAAAACACAGAACCCAATTAGTTCCTTTATATTAATAGAATTCGTAACCTTTAAACAGGACTTAATAGGTACCTCCATTCTGAAACCTAAACGATTACAATGGCAGTACTACCTAAAACTAATCTCAACTTATTTTCATTTGAATGTTTTATGTTGTTTTAGTAAAGTAGAATAGGACGATGTTTGTGTTATATTTGAGTGAGTCATCCTCGTCTAGGGTCACAAGTAAAGTGCGTACTTACCCTGTTAATTGGGACATCACTATATTTCATGTTATTAAGAGCCCAAGGCGTTTGCCAACCTTTGTGGGGCCCCATGGCAACACACTAATTCCACTATGAGTATATAACGTACTTGGTACATCGGCTTTGTGGGCTGTGTGAAGTTAGCTTTGACGGGAACATTACTCATTATTATTATCGTTAAAGTCGTAAATGTCCACCGTCTTAACTTCTCGCCGTTTTTCCGGACTTGTAACACGAATTGTAAGTTTTATCAAACGATTGTAAACGTAAATCTAAAGAAATTTAAATAGGTACTATTGTTTTACGAGGCATAGAATTTTAAAAACTTAATTTAAAAAACGCCTTACAAGTTACAGCTCATAACTTAAATGTCTTTGTGTAATTTTGAGACATAACTGGCTTGACACTGCCTCAAAGTAGTTCATAAAACCTCTGAAGAATTCTTCATTATAAAGACTACTTTGTTGTAACGAAAAATCCAATATTGTAGACACGCCAGTGTCGAGTTAAGAGTAAGTTTTATATTCACAAGACTCGACCCCCGCTGAAACTACCACTTTGGTAGGGGGCCGAGTACAAAAATTTATGAAGTAGACCATTTTTCCCTGAAAATCATGTTATAATGAAAGACAAATGTCCATAATCTTGATAAAATATGTGCTCGGGCAACAGCTAAATTGAATTACAAATTTCGGCCGGAGGTAGGTGAGATATTATGCAAATCGCCGAGTCTTGCCGACTACAAACATGACATTACGGAACGTTGACGCAATGTTTACTGCGCCAACGAACGCCAACGAACTTACGGCTATAAGAATCAGCATTTAGGCCCAGTTTTATGTTATCTGTACGAATATTTAGGTAAAAGGTTACTACTCTGTTAAATAATTGTAAAAATTGTCGAATCCGACTCGGCTGCGCAGCGTTCGGGAAGCTGCGCGGTATCTTCTCGTCCAACATAACACAGTGTCTCAAGACGAAAATCCAGTTGCCAGTGATGACATATGGCACTGAAACGTGGTCGCTTACAATGGGCCTCATCAGAAGGCTTACAGTCACCCAAAGGGCAATGGAAAGGGCTACGCTCGGAGTTTCCTTGCGTGATCGCATCAGGAATGAAGATATCCGCAGGAGATACAAGGTCTCCGACATAGAAGACACAAAAAAAAGAAGAAAGAAAAAGAGGAAGAAGAACTGAAGAGGGTTTCACTCGAGTAGAAAAGAAGAAGAAGCCCTGTTCCCGTAACCAGTGCGGTAGCGTCCTGCTGTGCCAACTACGCAGCTGTATATTTCGCATCTGCATTGCTCTACGAAAGTTGTGGAAGTCGTAGAGTATATGAAGATAAAGAGCGACTGGACTCTGAGGGTCGAAATGCTGGATTCGCGCTATGATACCAACTTCAAGTCGTTTGTGGTATGAGTTTCAACCCACCATCTACAGACCTTTTTGAAAGAGGACTTTTGGCCGAAAGGTGTCGTGTATCGACGTTTTCGAGGAAGGCTATGCGACACCACCCAGCGGAACACGACGCCGTAATATAACTGTCGTCCCCGTGTATAATTATAGTTAATTGTTTGTGTTATTTTTAATATGTTTTATTTTATTTTGTTTATAAGGCCTTAGTTGCCTGACAATAAAGAAATAATAGCCCGAAGAATCGCCAAACTTAAGTGGGAAGGGGCAGGGCACATTGCTTGTTGAACGGATGGTAGATGGGGCCGAAAGGTTCTAGAGTGAAAACGCAGCGTTTGAATGCCTCCCACAAGGTGGACCGATGTCCTGGTGAGAGTCGCGGGATTGCGGTGGATGCGAGACGCACAGGACCGTTCGTTGTGGCGACACTTGGGGAGGCCTATGTCCAACAGTGGACTTTCTTCGGCTAAAATGATGATGATGATGATGATGAAAGAACTGTGACACGCATTACTTTGATTTACTTATCGCATCAAATTTATTATTTTTTAAGAGGAACATGGGTCTTTTAGTGGTCCGATTTAGTTCACACATGGACTAAAATTGGACCCTACGTTGGATAGCAACATGTGAGAAAAAATCTTTTTTTAATCGATAAACACACGAGTAGTCTCTGTGTCTCAGTTGCAATGGCTTTAGATGTACGTACATATCATTAAAAATACATTTTCACACTGAGTCTAATTCATTTAAAAACAGGCATGTAACACCAAAGTAAAAATGAAAGGAAAGTGTACCCTGTCGTCCACCAAACCCCACACACGTAGCGTGTTCTTCATAATTTAATAAGACCTGAAATATAAATTAATTGTTCACAATTATTAACCAACGCTACACACTGTAGCTCACAATAAATCATTTTAATGAAACGAGTAAAATTTTGTTCTTTCTCGTAATATTTTGCGAAAATTCTTCTAATAAATATTAGGATCAGCGACGAAATATTACGTCCATAATCACTCGGCGCTAGTATAATATCTTTAGGTTGAATAACTAATGATGGGTGCATTTATCTTAGAGGCCCGCGGCCGCCTGCCCGGGTCACCGGGAAACGATGGGCGTTCTTCAAATCGCCACAGATAAACTAGACCTCAGAGGAGACGGGAAATTCCTTAAATAAATTCTGAAGATTTCTTTTGTGAAAGTAGATTGATTATGCCATCCGTACGGAATAATAATTAATTAGCAGAATGTTATTTCGTTCCACCAATTAGTTTCCTCATCTTTTATTTAGATCGAGAGAGAAATGTAGGTAAGATACATGTATACGTGTGTTTATGGACTCCTAATTTGGTAATAACTCATAAATAATTTCAAATACCGTTATTGTATAACAACCACTAATTAATGTAGGTTTGTGTGCGATGCAAATATTTGTAAACTAACGCACCGCAAATGAAATACACGGATGAATTAAAATGGGAAATGAATTTCCCGCCGCTTGCAGTTCCGTGTATCGATCACCAAGCGCGACCACTATGTTAATACTTTAACAGGTAATTACAGACATACGATCCATTAATTTACACTAATTATTCCGGAAAATATACTTGATAAATTGCAAACATTAATCTAGTGTAAGTCGGATAAGTGAAAGCTTTGGCGTTAAAATTAATAAACTGACCGATAAAAAATTCTCTTTTAGGGTCCTTGAAAAAATAAAGTGAACTTTTCTGCTAGTTTATTAAGTTGTATCAAAACTAGTCGTCGACGGTCGGTGGACATACGAGTTATCTGTGCTTTGAGACACAATCTTGAAAAATAAAAGGTATTAGTGTTGCCACCAATTTTTTGCACATATGTAAGCGCTACCAGCATCCGACTTAGCAAATCTACCTATATTTTGAATTCACATAGAATACGAACTACGGTTCTATTTTTAAAAAGCCTATTTTATAAAAAATAACACTTTAAAAACAATAAAGAAAGCTAACTACGTAAATTATGATTTGTATCCAAAATCGGTGTACGAATGCATGTTAAAGTGTAATTGACGGTAGTAATGGTAAGTCGTAAAAATATAGAATTATTTCGTTTAAAACTCGGGTAAGTAATTACAAAAATAACCTTTAAACAGAATCAAACTGCCAACTTGACAATAAAAAAAACTTTAAAAATTCACGACCTAATTCAAGTCAACTAAAAACATTTCGGGTTCAGTAAACCACTAAACCTATAAAGTCCTCGAAATTCGTTATATGAAGTCCAACTATAATAATGGCTAGAATTATGGGCAATATTGAAGGCGATTAATTTGACAGCACTCTGCCTCTCGACCGTTTTGACCAATAAATTGAGGTTAAACCCCATTGATCTACCGAATCCCCGGCCATTCACTACGCTCTAGATCCACCCTGTCCGTATGTCTTAGGAGTAGTCGGACCTTGAATGCGAATTTGTAAAGCTGGAATATATGTGTTACGGTAACTTGTTTGTTATTGGTTTATAGTCTAAGCTGTACATACGTATACAATTCACGTCGTGTGACTATTTAGCTTAAATGCTTTAGTACAGGAAGGTTGCACTAATTCAGAACAGATCTAATTCAGATAAAACTCAGTAATTGTATATTTTGCTTATCTAACTGCATATGTGATTATTATGCCGTAGAACAGCTATAGACAAAACTGCACTAGCGTACAAGGTCTCATGCAAATCTATAGGTATATAATCCGTCACAGTGGAGCACATGGTGGGGGTCTGCACCACTTAGGCGGACTACTGGCATGGAGGTGATCAGCAGCGGCGATCTCTTGCGTCCGACCTTGGTTCAGGCCATGGTACATTGTGATAGTCACCTCCTTCTGCAACACAGTAATGCGAGCGAAGGAAGTAGCGACAAGCGTAAGGGAGAGGCTTTCCTCACGCCTCAGCCGTTGCCGGAAACGCCCCAAGCGTCGGGAGTCACGTGGCAATTCCCGGCCTCCGTAGGCACGGACTTGCGGACGGCGAGTAATGGATAGCTCGTCGTCTGATAAAGGAACAAGCCCGGGTCGACGGTGCACGCACGCTTCAGAGAGCTGTCTGAAATATTAACCGAACGCAATGGCCAACGGAAGGAACAGGTGGATTTTAGTCAGAAAAAATCTACCACTCTCTTCTCACTCCGCATAAAAAAAAATGTGTACAATCCGTTAGCATTTAGAGCGGGTTTAAGTAAGTTTTTATGTACCTACATTTTAATTTCAGGTTTGTATCAAAATATAGCCCTTTTTTAACCTTTTTACTACATGAAAACTTATATCGTTAAACCATAATTATCTATTTCTTACTTTTTTTTAATGTGAATTCATTCAATTACTTCACCAGCTCTAGGGTGGGGTGAAAAGGCGCGTCAGAATTTTACTGGTGAAAACTACACCTATGTCTTTCAGTTGCCCTTTGCGTTCCAGGCTTCCCTTTCAGAAATTCCCCGTGGAACCATTTCTCACTTACTAAGTAATACGTTACGTTAGGGAATTAACTATGTCTCTAATACATACATAAACGCCAACACAAGTCTTTCCAGCGTCCTAATAAATTTTGTACGTTCTGCCCTCGTCTATTCTATAAATGTGGAGTTCATACATCTCGCATGCTATCAGATATGAATGTCGAAACGTCACTCTTATCGGCCACAGAGTAATGCAAGACGTTTGTCTTACCACTCGTCCCTGTGGCATTCTTCTCTCTATATCAACTTCATTACAAAGTATATTAACTTAGATGTTACTTAGTAGTTTCAAAATAAAAGGAAAATTCGTTTTCGGTTCTAGAAAAGCTCTTTTGGTAAATAATAACGTATGAGAGACCACATTCTTGTATGAATTATTGCTTACTTTGTATCGTTACTATTAGACCATAAAAATGTACCATTTTCTGGAAATTAAATCAATTTGAATTTGTAAAAATAAAGAAGTACAACATGGCTGCTGTATTGGGACTGATAACCGCATTGTAAGAAAAAGTTTTATTTTGATCGTATTATTGCCTTATTAAGTCTACATTAACAGAAACGGTCACAAATCCACATTGTAACCGAAGTTAAAATAATCTGAACAGTAAAACTAATTAATGTTTCGTTAACTACCCAAATTAGGTCACCAGATGACTGTAATAATAACATTCCATTTTATAGATACTATTACACTTAATCAAACTTTAAAGTAGGTACATAACACTTACATTACACCACTAATTGCCACAAAAGACCACATAGACGTAAAGCATTAAATATCGTGCATAATTACGCGCATTTACAACATTAACCCGGCCATTACGAGTCTCCTAGTGTCACCTTCAAATATGTCCTCAAGATCAATATAGTTTAATATATTAATGTGTGCAGCAGTTAGGGTGCGGTCACACAGATAGGATGTGGTGGCAGCTATGTGGCCACAACAAGCCCCTGTATCTCTATCGTAAGGAAATAGCTGCAACATGAATTCACCGCGGGCTGTGTGTAGTTAGGGTGCGTTTCCACTTACGCGGAGATGGACGGAGTGGAGAGGAGCAAACTGTGAATTAGCTAATCACAATGCTTGAAATCTCCATTCTGCAAGAGTGAAGTGGAGCCGAGCGGAGTGGAGTGGACAGGGGAGATAGACAAATAACTTTCCTGTTACTGTTTCCTCGAAACGCTTTATAAAAAAATGTATGGCAATGACATTTACCTGTCACGTCAGTTATCACGTGACTATTTCGCAGGTAATACTACTTATTCATTTTGTACTTAGCGTTTGGCGGGAAAGCTAACAGAAAAGTAATTTGGCTAAGCCTACAGAACGGAGTTGGGTACCGAGCAGAGATTACGAAACGGATGGTAGCACAAATGCACTCCTCTCCGCTCCGCTTCAATGAAAACACTTACCGCTTTTCACTGTTTTTCTCTACTCCACTCCACCCAGCTCAGCTTCAGTGAAAACACACCCTTACTCCATTCTTGTCGTCCAGCACAACTGCAGCTTTAGGCTAGACATGAACTTGTATTTTTCGATATTATATGAGCTGAACATTAGACTGTGTTGTTTGGATTTATGTATTTCCTCATGAAATATCAACCACGAATGTCAACCAAACTTCAACCAGAAACGGTTGTAATACATAGAAATGAGCATCATAATATCCAAGATCGCTTATCTTCTTTATACATCATATCAGAAAAACACAATCAGTTTTATACACGACACAGACTTCGTTTGCAACAAATTCGTATTCAATGTGTACCCAGCCCAATACTGTTTAGAAGATGGACGTCCATGTAGACATGTTCTCAAAGTACTTTCAAAGTCAAGCTCATATTTGTGGTTGTTAAGATAGTGCACGCGATATCGTGCTGACAAATGCTATGTATCGTTGTTCGATCGCTATGTTTTACATACATAATATGTACATGGTATTGACATTGTACTGAGATTGGAATATTAATGTCAAGATAAACTAATATTCGATACTGTTCAGTTCAAGTAATTTCTCGAAGTGGTTTCTGGAAAATTAATGCACACGTTTTAGTTATTTAGGGACATGTCACATGATAAATTATTATTATCAATTATATATTAAAGCAACACAAAATTAGTGTGACGTTTATTGTGTATGTAATATTTTACACAAGTGTAATTATGATTACTTAAATTAATACAACCTTTTTAAAGACTTTAAACAAAATATATTTCCATAAATGACTTAAATATGAACTAACTACGATTGTTTACAACCTAACTACGTACCTACATACATATGTATATGTTACCGGCAATTTGTATAATTCAGGTATTCTGTACACTAACTATGTAATGTATAGAATATCTGGGGCGTCCAGACAATGTATGAAATATTATTGTCTATTACACACTTTACCTAGGTAATGTATATACAAATCCTAGGGATTGTGTAGAGTATCTGCTGGTCCACCGACAATGTGTAAAATAAATAGATTTTGGTCTATATTAATCAATGTTAATCGACCTGCAAAACGACGGGCAAATAAAACATGTTCTATTACTTAAAATCAATGTGTGTAAAAGACGACAGCAGGGAACAAATAGACGTAATTTTAGGGTACTCCGACACGGACAGATCAGGTTACAAAGCTAAGCCTTCGCGGTTTTTTTTTATAACTATCTGGAAATAGGAGCCTTATTTTAAACCCCGTGGACTTTGGTCACGTATAATGTCGATTAGTCGATGAAAAGAAAAAGATGACATGCTCATGACCCAAGCGTTTTGACTTCAACGGCTCAAAACTATAATTACCGATAAGGCTTAGAATATTTGCGTCGCTTGAGGGTCTCAGCAGGTGCAGCGGCAGCGCCAGCATAACCAACCATACTTGGAACATGAGCACGCATGTAACACACAAACGGTCAACGGACAGCACGAACGGTAAACCTGAGTTTCCGTGGTTTGACGTCGCTGGATACCACAACATCAGACACTTACTCGTAAATTCAAAGCTAGTTAGTACAAGGTTTATTGCGAAACGAAAACTAGATCCGGTCACAATCCAACACCAATGAACGAACTAATTCCACGGACTCAGAAACCGCTAGGATTACTCCGACGTGCAAGGAAACTGGGCAAACAAAGTTAACGTGCAGCAACTGGGCAAATTAACTTGGCTAATATGTATTGCTTCATCGGCTTAAGTTGTGTTTACTTGGAATGTCGAATTCATTAGATTCTGTCAATGTTGAAATTTTTATTAGAAATATCGGAATAGTTTTATAAGGCAGAAATGCAACACATATGTAAGTACCTAAAATAGGGAAGAGATACAAAAGTGTTCAGAGCCAGCCAATGGAGACACGAGCACAATTTTGGAAGAAACTGAAATTGTATATGTAATGTATGTCGTACAAAACTAAACATAAACAATAAAAAGAACTGACAGTACCAAAACGTTCTGCATTAGTGATTCTTCAACATTGTTATTGTTCCTACCTTTCGATAGACTCACAGAAAAAACCAGTAAGTGATTAAACATAACACTGCATTAGTATGGGCAAATTCTTTAAACAAACAGGAATAGCCTCTCAGGTTTACTAGACTCAAACCAATGAGTTGCGTGGACTACAGTATTAAACAATAATCTAAGGAGACAGAGATCCTGCACAAACGCTACACGCGACCCACTGCGTACGCGCATGAAACTCGCTAAAAGTTAAAGCTTTAGTTTGAAACTTTCGTGTGGTACTTTCGTGGTGGTCTGTAGTTTCGGGAATACTTAAAAATGCAACAGTAGATTACTAATTGTAAGCCGTGCGACGCTGCAGGGTTCAATAGTGGTGACGGACGGTGGCTAGCACTTGCGGGTTTTGAAATTAAACAGTGTTCAACTATACGGTGGGGCTGATGCATACTTATGGTTACTGTAGGTTATCGCAAAAGCTATAATTCCTCTTTCCTCAAAAGTCGTCGTCGTTCTGTTTATTCTAACATATCATGAAACAAAATCGCGTCGAAACCGCGTCTGTCTGTATGAACGCGATAAACTCAAGAACTACTGAACGAATTTACATGCAGTTTTCACCAGTACACAGAGGCCTCATCTAGTTTAAATTGAAGAAAAAAAATGACGTGTAAAAGTGTTTTTATTTAAACCTACTCGTATTTGCAAAATAAATATCATTTATCATTTATGATTCATGAGAAAGGTTTAAATATATAACACATACTATATTAGAGAAAAACCAAGAATATCAAAGATTTTTAACACCCATGTGAAGCTGGGGCGGTTTGCTAGTTACAGATAAATATAAATCTATCTACTACCATAACAGTTACTTTCATGTTTCTGTAATTGTGTGTGTGTTCTATGAATATTAATATTTAGACTCTTCTTTTCTGTCTCACAAAGGAGCAAGTACCATCATTAGCAACTCGTCTCGAACAGAAAAAGGATTACAGAAAAATACAAAGTTATGATATTTTCTGAGCGTATATTTTTATAACATTTTCACAATTCCAGGAACTAAGCCTAAGGAATACAATTTTAAAAGCGCCCGGAACCCACAATGGGCCATACAACATAGACAGAGTATATAAAGGCAAACTGTAAAAACGTTATGTAAATATAATGAAAAAGCCGTACATTCACCAGCTCGTCGGTATACGCTGTTAACATTGAAGGTAAGCATATAAAGAGTCAATATCGGCAGCCCACGAATAAATGGTAGGTACATAATGAAAATATATTACATGGCCTGCCCTCGTAAACGGGCGACGGACTTGAATGTTATTCAAATAAACATTACCCTGATCGAACGTCGTCACGGACTTCCAGAAATCGTAAATTTTATAACTGTGCTCATGCGAACATTTGCATGTATGTAGGTAGGTACAACCCCGCCTTGGTGTACACGAAATCAATGAGTTATATAAAAATCAATGGCGCGTTCTATAACGGTGCTTGGGTGACGGGTGATTTAAATGCTCTTTTTTTTATTTTTAGAACTCGTTTGTGGCCATTTATTTATTTTTCTTTGTTCCTTCCATAGGCTAAATAAACCTCTACAAAGCAGATTTAGTATATCCATTGTAATCTTTGCCGCCAGTCACCTAAATTAATGAATAATTATTCAAATGTTTAGTTTACGAATTAAATGAATAAATGGAAACTTGACTGGTTACAGATCATTCAACATTGTGCCAAATTATTCTACAATCCTTGGCCTTATGGTCTAAAATAATAAAAGGTCTTTGCCACTAAAGTGGCAAATAAATTTCTTGATTATGTGATTTATAAACGAAATGTCTTCTTATTTACAATCGCATTAATTATGAGGGTTTAAGCGATTTTACAACGAATAACGTTTACATTCTCTTCTATTATTAAGGTAAAACAAATTCATTGTTATAGCCATTTCATTTCAATGACCAACATATAAATACGTATTGTGGAATAACTCTCGATAATTTTGTAGTTAACGTTTTTCTACAGGTACAGACATTTTTGAAAAATCTATCTGGGGTAGAAATTCAATAAAAACCTGTAAGTGGTTCGCACTTACAGTTCAGATATCTTCAGTAATATTCTCTCCTACACTTTCGTCACACTTTGTTGGTTGCAGTTGCTCTTCTCTGTTCTCAATGGGCTAGGGATTCGCTGCATACGAGTATGTGACGATTTGATTGTCATAGAGGTGCTAGGTAAGGGTTAGGTGGTAGGTGCTAAGGCCTTTATTTATGATAAGTCGTTTTTTTTTAGGTGGAACGGTGGTGTTCTCCCGTTCTTTATGAAGCTAGAGGGTGTGCCAGACTTTCACTGACTAAAGCTCACCGGTGTTTCTTCAGTTGCCGTTAATATTCCAGGGCCACGGTAACTCTTTCAAACAATCCTGCAATGATGAATCGGACCAGAGAGACTGAGAGACTCACTGACTGACTTGACTCAGAGGATAGCCTATTAGTTCCGACCAGTCCTAGTCTATTTAATTACTCTTAGTGAATTATAGTCGTATAAAACTGCTGTTAGCAGACTGTTCGCTTGTTTCAGTCTCATGGAAATCTTTGTGAAATAATCTTAGAAAATAAAATGAAAACGTAATACGACCAAAATCTTATCTTACCAAACTTTAACTCGGATTATGCAATATGATTAGGTTGTTCATTACTTGATAGGTTGCCTACAGACGAGCACTAAAGTAAATTTGGTCGCGAGCCCCGGGAACGAGCGAATGATTGATCATGAGTAGAGAGTCTGCGGTGATCCATCAGGCGGGCGCCCAGTCCGCCCGATTAACGCTATAACCGCATCACATTTTACTAATTTATCGACGGAATAAGAAAATAAATATAAATTAGAAATGTGTTTTCTAGAAAATATTTATTTTCTGAGAAACTAAAATATGACTATTTTGGGAAACAAATTCGTAACTTTTACCTGACAATACCTTTTTTCCACTAAGTTTGGTAGGTATGCGTTTAGCTTAAAGTATAGTCACAATTTGAGACGTTGCTTTAAATAAAGGATTAGCAACGCAACTTGTTGCAATTTCTGTAAGTACAGCACGCCCGAGATATCTTGCTTGACGTTTTGCTCTGAACTTTGGAAAATTGGCTGTGAAGTATTAAAAAGATTAAGAACCATATGGCGAATGCGTATTGCGTATTTATTCCAATATGCGTATAGTTCGGAACTCCTAACTTGCGAATGGCGGACATATTTTGACCTTACTGTAATAGGACTGAGGGACTGCGCTGGAACCAACTTTCGATTCGACTCGACGCCGCCTGACGATATGGTGTTTTCCAATCTTAAATGGATAGTTGACTCAATTTATTTTTAAATTATTTGTATCAAAAAGTTACGATATCCAAAATTGCAAATAGAAAAAAAAAATCAAACTGTCAAGTAACGATAATATTGCACACACCAATGTGACGTCGCCGCCCTCAGGTTACGTGTGCAAAAGAGATAGCGAGATGTTCCCCCACTCTTCCTTATACTATGTATATACTTATCAATACTTATATTTGAAATGCTAGTTGCCACTTCATTCAATAACCTGCTATGATGCTGTTTTCAAAAAAGGTTGCTATTTAGTTGTGTGTTTTGTTCTGTGTTACTGGTATAATTTGTTGTTTAGTATTAAATATTATACAAAAATAACCACAGGATGTTGGCCACATTATTTATTTATCGTTTATTTCAGGCATTAATTAACCCGTAGTAATATTATAGAATTATATAAAATTTTCATAACAAAATAAATAAATTAAATACATTAGATTATATAAATTATTGAAACATTAATAAAATTATTTATAATTATTGAATTACATTAATAAATAAATTAATAAAATTATTGTAAATTATTATCATTATCATTACCAACAAATAGCATCAATAAAACAATAAAATCAACAACGCCTAAGCACACACCATGAAACACTTCAGATACTATCCCATTCTTACACCGGGTCAGTCGAGTCAGGAAAGATGCCTTGAGTCTTCTCAAGAGCCCGTGAAAATGAGTAACTCTGTTCTCAACAAACATGCCATTACATTAACATTAACCCAACTGTTAATGTTGCAAATAGGTGTTTAAAATTATTTGAAATAGGTCACTCTATTACGTCCCGCCGGTAATATGGGTGACCAATAACCCTGTATATACAGGATACCGACATCGGTTAAAAATTGAAATAGAAAATATTTAAACCACAGTTTGATAGATTACGCTACCGTGGTTCACACTCCGGATTTTGCGATCTGAATGGTTTACGCTAAGTACCTAATATCCATATTGCTGAGCAACTTTTAGCCTAGGTTACTACAAAATCATTTCTGTGAAGTAAATAAAGCGATATATTTTAAAACTACGAGTCTATTTAAATATCGAAATAGTTTTAGTTACAATTTACTCGTAAAATAGTCGGATTTACATTATTTATTACAGTTCAGAATATAGACGTAGGTAATTCTTGAAAAGTAGGTGCGTCTCGGTACTTAAGAAATTGCTCCATTATTTTAAAAAGATTCAATTTATTCGTAGCCGTTTACAGTTACGAGCACCAGATTTTGATTATTCAAAATGATAAAGGTCGTGAGTTATGTACTTACATAGTCATAACGTAGACTTATTCGTTTATTCTTATCGCAGTCATTATTATGACTCCCTGAGAAGTCACAAACGCAAATAGGTCATTCTCAATAACTTATTCAGTTTTTTATTCAAACTTTTAATACAGGTTCAAGTACGGTCCGATGCTTTTTTTATAATATGTTGTATATTTCTTCTGATGTACAAGGATGAATTGTAATGAAGTGATCAGTCAGAACGCGTGGATAGCTGACGTTCTGATGACGACTATTATGGGAATTTACGAATTCGTGGCCTCACCCCTTTATGAGACGTGACTTGATGCCCAAGCAGCGCGTGAGCCGCATAACTCGGCCCCAGACATTTACACTTACGCAGAAAAATGAGAGGTTCATCCCGGTCTTAAAACTATGCCTATATCTAACACGTAGTAAGGTCCAAGTGGAAGAGTTTGCTCCAGTTCAGTAGCGAGCCAACGAGGCTATGCTAAAATAGTTAGTGAGGCCGACATCACAGTGGTGTTGAGGCAAGGTGCCCGATTAGTTAGTCAACATCCGATGCCTTGGCAAAAGGAAAACTTGGACTGCGTTGGCGGGGAATTCGAGGGTAAATAAATAGCGTTTCCGTGACACCAAATATTTATTTACGTGTACATTTAAATAGACGTAAAACGTGATTGATCGGCAGTTAGAGAGGGTTTGTTTTAGTAGCGTATGGCTGACGAGTAAATGGCTGGATCGGGCAGTACGGTTGGGCTGTAGTTGATACATCTCGGTCGATGGATGAATGATCACACGGCACATCGAAATCTCTCTGTTCTCGAACAGTGCGTAAACCTTGGTTTTTGGAGTGATGCTAGTAGTCAACGTTTATAGCAGGAACATATCAAAGGCATTTAGAAAATCTAGCTACCCAAGATAGATAGGGTAAGTTTAAACCTTGAACCTTGACGTTTCTGAGCACAGTTGGATATTAAGTAGGTGCCTATTATTTCAATTTTCAATGCTCTATTTTTCTGTAACGATTTTCTTTACAAATATTTGATTTTAGTAAAATAAAGCAATAAAATTTTGTTCAATAATCGAGCTTTCTCTCCAATTCAAATCTTTTTACTCCGCTCTGAAAAATAGCCCAAAATCTACTGAGGTACAGTCAGAGACCAAAAGTGCAGTTGCACTCTACCAATGCTAAAGTGTCCCAAATTTCTTTGTTGTAGAAGTTCAATAGTCCACAACAAGTTTATTCAATACTTTAGATTCTATGCTACTAAGTAAATCAGTCATGAACCATTTTGAAGGGAACCGAATGATCCAACACACGCGCCACCATCAGTGAGACATTTGAGCATGACAAACTCTCAACTACCATGCTCATTTATGTCAAACAAGTCCAATAGTAACCTAAAAATCATAAAATAGCTCCATGGTACTCACATTTACAAACTTTGGAAAAAATGCTTCTACATTACACAATACTAAATACAATAATAATTAACTACAATAATATTTTACAAATTTAACAAATTAAAAAAAAACATTAAAGAATAGTAATAATAGTTTCAAAACTAATCAATTTGTACACCCCTTAAAGAACATTCTAAAGAAATAAAGCACTTTTACACTACATACACAGAGAGATAACACACCATCGGACATAAAACACACACACACTTTTACACTATACATACACACATATACTATGGAGTCTATGCAAATATCGAAGTATAGAAAGTCACCGCACTATATACCGAGCTTGTTATTCAGGAAACATCGGTGTTCGCTACATAATTAGAAATTCGTTGACCTGTAAATTTCCGTTTTCCGTTGTGGATTATTCTGTTTACGATATGAGCAGCTGTGCCTACATTTGTAATAATTTCGTCATTAATTTCTATCGCCTGGGTGACCAAAGTATAAATTGATTACAGTGTGGCACTTGCAGGGGATGTAAATATGTTTTAAATATTCAGATGTTGTTATTGGATCTTGTGTTTTCAGTGAAAATAATAACTGGGAAATTAGCTTTTAATTATTTAATTTGTTAGCATAGGTTACAGCGACCCAGCTGCCGCTTTAGGACTTAGTCACAGGACTTTATATATGACCCCTTATTTTGTTTTTTTGCAAATACGAAATTAAAAGTTTTGGCTTAGCATAGCATGGAGGAGGTATGGGTCGAAATCCACAACATAGATATCATAAGTCTTTGATGTTTTCCTTCACTGTTTTGAGAGAAGCGAGCAGAAATAAATTGCAGAAAGTAATGCCCTGGCATTGTTTTGAGCTAGGAAACCATCAAACGATTTTCTCGCTCTAGGGTGCAGCGAGACGGCGGGCCAGACTTTTACTGACTAAAACCCATATGTGTTCTTCAGTTACTCTTTGCGTTCCAGGGCCACGGTCACTCTTTCCGACGTTCCCGCAGTGAACGCCGCGCCGTGACCCTTGCCTGGCCACGCCAGTTTTGCTGACATCTCTTTGAGACTTGTGGAACTATACACGTCGTCGACTCGGACTTGGTCTTTACCAGACGGTCTGACTAGCCTCTCTAGTCACTTCTCAAAAGGGGGAAATTACTGCCGCGATTGTGGCGTAACTAAAACGCCTACTTAGGTTTGACCCTGCGAAATACAACTTGTAAGTCGGGTCCGTTACCACTGGACTATCACTGTTCAAAAGTTTTAAGCTGTAAATGTAAATGTTGTAATTTAAATACGTAAGATCAGAACTAACGCGGCAAATCTCAAAGACAGTACCTACATAACAATGAAAAGTGCTTAAGCTTGCTCTAAGAAAGATGCACCTAACATTACTTTGATTCTCATATTGCCTTCAATAGCATTACGCTCTTCAGTTTTGTAGAAATATAGCCCATAATTCAACTCAATAAAACCTCCATAAAAGGTTTTATTTTGGGTACAAACCGTGCAACTCTTTATAAACTTTTAACGGGTTCCCAGGGGTTTAATATTCCCTGTTTGACATACAAAACGAAATTGAACCTTATTCCTACCAAATTAATGAGCCTTCAAGCAGAGAAAGCGTTTTTGCTATAATAATATATTATGTAGCTTAGGATACGTCAACATGTTATCGGATTACCAGCTGCCAATCCGAGCTTATCTAGTTGAGATAATACAGAAGTGGTAATGCCGCTCAAAACCACATCAAGCGATAACTCTATGAATTACTGTTTCAGTAGACGTGCTTGCGTAATAAGTAGTGCTTTGCACCAAGACAAGGTAATATTTTATTAATTTATTTAATCTTCATGCACCACAAAGTACAAAGGCGGGCTTAATGTAATGCCTTAGGTATTGAGTCCGCCTCTACTAGTCAATCTAGGGTGTTGAAGAGACAATATGGTAGGTGCATAAAAAGAAAATGTTATTTAGAAAAAAAGAGTGTAAAAAGTATACATATAGTTAAAATATACATAGGTACTCAATCAGAGATACTAAAAAAAAATTATGGAATTTATATGGCCAAGTAATAACAGCCGCACGGGTTGCCGAGGTCAGTTTGTGGATGGATGACCACCTTAACATACTGAGATTCCTCCGTGCCTCGAAAATCTGTTCTGGATGTCATTTGTAGATTTTCGACAGTCGTTACGGATGGTCTATAGTACAAGCAACGTATGGGTACATCGACTGTGAACTGGCAACAGGTCCTATCTCAATTTTTTGAAGATTTCACTTTTTAATACCCTTTTATACTATTAGGGTTCCGTACCTCAACAGTAAAAAACGGAACCCTTATAGGATCACTTTTTGTCCGTCCGTCAGTCTGTCTGTCTGTCTGTCAAGACCCTTTATCTCGGGAACGCGTGGAGGTATCGAGTTGAAATTAAAACCAGGTCTGTGGTCCCAGAAGCTGTGAAAAAATAAAACTTTTAAGTTAACGAAAAAAAAACATACGGCCGTTTATGTTGCCAAAAAATGTATATTTCGACACTCTCAAAAGAATCAAAATTCATAGGGTACTTTTCGTTGTCCTAGAATCCTAAAATTTGGCATGAACTATGGTCGTATAGCATAAGTATAGGGATAAATCTGAAAACTGAAAATTTGTTGTTACGTCATTAAAAAAAAACTTTTTTGCGATTCGTAAAAATCTTTGAGAGTCGATTCGGAAATTGAATTGTTTTCATATGTAAGTTTGTACGGAACCCTCAGTGCGCGAGTCCGACTCGCATTTGCCCGGTTTTTTCATACTCCGCAGCGTTGCAAGAAATCCCATCTCAAATACATTTAAATTTGGCGCCAGAATCTATTTCATTCAACTAAAACTAAGACTTGTACTAATTTCAACTTGTTTTGTTGAATTTTATTGTCTTATCTCGTTTTTATATTGGAAGGAAGTATATTATGGAACTTTTGTTTTTAATAAGATGTGTAATAAACATATTAAAAAAACACGTCTATTCAATATATTCAGATGCCACATTAATGATGCAAACAATAATTTTCTTAATTCTGTAAAGTTGTCAAAACTAAGATAGGGCCGGCCACAGTCGATATGTTATAAGTCGAGATTAGCAAAATCCTAACATAAAATTCTTAAATTTGAATCCTATTCATGTGTATTTCGTTAAGTTTTGTCTCCAGTAGGATGACGCCGTTTTCGAAAGTGTAAGAAATATTTTTTTACTCTTTTTAAGTCGACTAACAAATCATCGCCTGCTATTTCACAATACCCATTCGAACGTTAAATAGTATAATTTCAACAAAGAGCTTGTATTCGGTTATTCTTTGAAATTGGTCTGGTCGATAAGCGAGAATGGGGTTTCCAAGAAAAGATTCAACAGCTTCTAGCAAAACACAGATATCTAATCGAACAGACTACTATCTATTATATTATCTACTTCTAGATAATTTCCACGAACTGTTAATAACGACTATTCATTCAATTACCTTTCAATACGCCATCCACACAATAATATGTCACCAATACGTAATATTCCTATAATTATTATTAATCAATCTGTCTGCTACCCTGTCTGACCTGTTACAGCGGATTACTTGGTGATTAATCTATAATATTCTCATTAATAATATCCATTCTTACATGTTATAAACAAAGTCCCTACCGCGACTGCCAGTCTGTATGTTCGCGATAAACTCAACACTATTGAACTAATTTTTATGCAGTTTTCACCACTATGCAGAGTGATTCCAGGGAAAGGTTTAGATAATCATCGCCATCATCACCCTAAGGATGGGCAGACCTCATTAAATCATCTTCGAAGGATCCCCTAATTGAATGTACACGCAATGCCATGAATAGAGAGACAAGGAGAAGTCTCGCAAAAACAACCTACCAGACGATCCATGACCACGACCACTCTTCCAAGAGTGTACGAGTTACGACTGAGAAGAGGAGCATCAAATAAGTCTTTTCGCTCTGCGTCAAGTGAGAGGGAACGTCAAAATTTAACAAAAACTCACCTGCGCTGTTTCAGTTGCCCTTTCCGTTCCAGAGCCGCAGTAACTCTTTCGAACAATACCGCAATTAAAATATACCTTATGTACCAATGTGACTTAGCCATGATCTTGTCTTTACATATATAATTCTTTTGTACGTGTGTTTGTCACCTAACTCCTACCAAACGGCTGGATCGATTTGGATGTTTTGTGTGTATATTTAATTAGGTCCCTGGGTGGTTTAAAAATACAATTGAACCGGGTAGGTGCCGCTGCAATCGAGAACTCAGATTTTTTTACGTAACGCCTGCTTTTGGATCTCTGTCAGGAATGCTAGTATTCCTAAAAAAACACTTAATTATTCTAATTTTGATTCCAACAGTTAATTTCTCATAAATCAGTTGTTTTCAAATGCTTCCAGTACATTTTTAGACTCAATTTATTTGATTCCAATGTAAATGTCAGACAACAGAGAGCGTGGGATCCCGCGAAACCTATATTGAACTCCGAATAAATTAAAAGGACACTTTCATGGAAATTCCCTCGTTTTATTGAAACCTTGGGTCAATTTCATCAAATTTGATGACGTTTTAAGAATATTAATGACATGAAATCTTTATTGATTGAGACTGTTACAGTACCTTAACATTATTTTTAATGACAAAGTCCTATAGTTTTGTAAGTGCTACTAACAATATTTTGAATTGAAGAAAGTTTGTTACAAACATAGTTTTATTGTACGCTACTAACATAATATGGATCATGTATCTGACATAAATAAATAATAATGATTAAAGACAGCGCTAGCTTTTGCCCGCGGCTTCGCTTGCATACATAAAATATGTCACTCAGGAATAAAGCAGCTTTCTATCGGTGAAAACAATTTTTGCAATTGGACCAGTACTTTCAGTTCAGAGATTACCTTCTACAAACAAAAAAAAACTTTTCCTCTTTATAATATTTGAGTGTAGATTAACATAAAACTTAGGTAAGAAATATTCGTATTTGATTGATTGATTCATGTGACTAATTGATATATTATTATCTGAAAAATACTTTTTTAGTATCTTTCAGATAATAATTTAGTAAAAAAAACATCGAAAATAGTCAATTTTCGAATAACCTTGTTTTGACTAAATATCTCAGTCAGATCCATTTTATATAATTATAATAGGTACTCAAAACATTTCATGAGCGCACCGATCTTTGTAACTTAAACCGCTGGTAGCAGCTTTGTAGCTTAGAAATCTGCTGGATGCAAGAAGCAAAGGATATCAGCTGGTGTTAGGGGCGTAACGGTGCTAGATCTTTCGACTGAATGATGATGATATCAGAGCTATTATTTCGTCGCTTAACTTCAAGGTTAAGCAACGCTTGCCAAGGTCAGTCTGTGAATGTATGACCATCTTAACACAACGAGATTCCTCCGTGCCTCGGAAAGCACATTAAGCTAGTGGTCCCCGCTGTTCTTTGTAGATCCATATGTAAAAAATCTTAAGACACCCACTTTTTATTCACTTGTTTAGTTTTATTTATACAATTATGTTTTTATTTCTGTTGTGATACAGCATACACATAAAAACATAATTATTCGCGTAACAACTACTTAATAATGGTTATTTTTAAGGTGGGAAATCATCTAATGACTTCTCCCGCTCTAGGGCGAAGAAGGGCATGTCAGACTTTTACTGACTAAACCCACACCTATATTCCCTCTTTGCCCTTGTGTTCCAGGACCAGGGGTTTCCCTTTCGGAAGTCATGGCCCCAGTAGGCTTCAGCCCTGCTGGGCCCATACAGTTTTGCTGACATCTTTTTGAGATGCGCCTGCAACGAAGACTCGGGGTTGATCCGGACAGTTACCGGACATCCGGACGGCGAGTTACTCATTGCTCGTCATCCGCAAACCAGCGTTTACGGTGGCTGGAAATCAGGGTCGGGGTCCTGCTAGTGGATATCCGTTCCCTCACGCGTGCGGCCGCCCCCTTCGCTAGCATTACTGCTTCGTAGAAAGAGGCTCACTCTTATTCGCTCAGAACCATGGCCTAAACCAGGGCCCAGTGCCAGTGTATGAGAGGTCACCGCCAACGACCGCCCCCACGAGAACACGGCAGTGATCCGGGGCTCACCTCCACCGTAGGCTCCACCGTGTTCTCCGGGCGGTCCACACAGTGGTGACACCCGCGCGTTTCTTCCGCACGAATCAGGTGCGACTAGTGATGGTTATTACACAAACAATTAATAAATAAAACCTAAAATCGTTTTTAGGGTTCCGTACCTCAAAAGGAAAAAACGGAACCCTTATGGGATCACTTTGTTATCCGTCCGCCTATCAAGTTCCTTTATCTTCTGAGACTCCATTCCGGAATTGAACTATTTACATAGGTAAGTTTGTTCGGAACCCTCAGGGCGCGACTCCGACTCGCACTTGCCAAGTTTTTTTTTTAATATGTAATATAAACTAGCGCTTGACTGCGATCCCAACCTATGATAAGCAGTGATGCAATCGTTGACGGCGAGGCGCACTAATTTATTAAGAGCTTATTCACCTAGCCTTGAAGACACCTAAATTATAATCGGACGGGAAGACCGTTGGGACATTTGTTTGACCATCAAATTGATTAATCATAATTATCTTGTTGTACCTATCTGCCAAGAATAGAACTCTTAAGCGGTTTTACGAAGGAGTCATAAAAGCCAGTTTGGAGATTATATTAGAGAGATAGAAAATTAATCCTATTAGCAGACAGGATATATATACCTACGCCTACACGTGACATTTCTAAGCAACATAATTAATGTTCCCTTAACGAAGTTAGATTAAGTACTCAAAAAATAATATTTTGGTGAAGAAATAACGACTAAGTTCCTCGTAAAGTCGTGACTGAATTCGCATAAACACCAATTGTACGAAGCACTTAATAAATTCATAAAACTTCGGTCACGTACACCCATTATTCCTTATTATTACATTATGGAAAATCTGCTGGTCTAAATGAAGTCGTTTAACTAACAAACGTGTCGGGTAAGGTGAGGGGTAATAACGTAACTACAAACAATTACAGAGCCACGTCACAGCTTTCACTCTCCGACGCTGGCGACGTCTAAACCCGTAATACATTACAATTTGTACAACTCGGCTCATACAGAACACTCCCGTCAAAGTTAAACCACACAACTTCGTACTAATGAATGAAGACTTTGCAAACTAATTTGCCACCACGCCGCAATGACAGCCCTCCTTAAAACTATTAATATTGTCGTACGTAGGTATTCGTACCTCAACGTACGTGTGAGTTCAGACCGTAGCGACATGCTTGCGTGCATTTTAATAATACTTACATCGTTTTGCAAAAGGCACTTCTCTGTAGAAACCTCATTAGCCAGTAGGGAATATGATTATGAAGGATCTTGCAGACATAGTTCAAAATTATATGTTTTTTCTTTATTAATTTTGCGACAATTTAAACAGAATCTATCCAGTTGCTTATGGCAATACACCAATAATAATTATTTTATCTACGATCAATCTGTACTATTTTCTAATACGTTATGTACCTACACAGAGTTTTTTTCAACAAACCACAACCACAACCAAACGCCAACCACAATTCATTAATATGTCTTATATTATATTAATGAATTGATTATTACTTAATAAATTTACATATGAAATTATAATACCATATGAAATTGTCGTAGGTATTTAATGAAATTGCACATTTTGATATCTTCAGATTGAATTGGATATTATGTTCAAAAAAACTAACTACATTTAAGACATGTTAATACCGTTTTAAAGTGCAAAGTTTTATAACACAATAATTTCATAAGCAAAGACCTTATATACAACGTGTAACTACAATAATTCACACCCTTATTAGATAATTAACTTTCTATTATTATTTAAGGACTGAAATTTTACTGAAATGTAATTAGGTAGTGTTTTTTTTAAGTAATAAGTTGCAAATCTTAATTTCAGGTAAAAATAGGCATTGACGCACTACATTGGTAGGGTATAGGTGTTGGTATCTACGCATGCACACACAAAGACGCTAGTGACGCTATCAAGAATTTATCAAATTATGTAATATTTTTTAAATTACTTATTTTAAAAATAGTTGAAATCGATTCAGTATCTGATTTCTAGTACTACTTTATTTATAGAAATCAGGTATTGACGTATAAAATCCCTATTTTAATGCATGCAGCATTAAAATTTTGTATGTCACTAGATCATGTTTATTATTGTAAACATGCAAAATGCTCTCAAATATCTGGATGTGTAACATTGTCATGTGTCAAGTATTTATATAAATGTTTTTTTTTTAATTTTTTTTTTTTTTGTTTTTTTTTTTTTTTTTCACCAAGATAATAAATGATACGATTTGAGCCTTAAATTAAAAAAAAACATACAATTGGCGGCCTTATCGCATTCCGCGATATCTTCCAGGCAACCTGAAAGTGATAAATTGTGAGTTATTTATAATTTTTTTTAAACTGTTGATCGGTTCGCGCTTGACCACTATCTCACCTGATGGAAAGCGAAGATGCGGTCGACGATGGTAATATGATAAGTACGACGATAATCTGTGCACTAGCTTCTGACGTTTTATAAGTGTGTAAGCCTTTGTGAAAAAAAAAGAATATGAATTTGAAAAAATCCCCTACTATCTTATTTCCTAAGCAAAATATAACAAGTTAACTTTCAGGATGTGGCGTTATGTTACATGTTGTATAGTATAATCGTTATTCGAACATGCACAAGTATAAATTAATAAAGGCCGGAGGGTACGTCCCCTTCGAATTATATCGGGCTGATCTCAAAGGGTAACTGGATTCGATGTAGATAGAGTCTGTCACGGAGCCTGGGTCACATAACTTCACACTAATGAATGACAACTTCACGGTTGTCGCCCCGCGATGGAGCTCTTTGCGACTAATGAAATTGCGCTTCCACGAATACTAGGGAAGCGAAGTGTATTACGCCATGACAGTTTTAAGGAACGAAGAAACCTCGCGTGAGTTTGTCGTAATGTTTGCACGGTCAAAGTGCGCTAATTTTATGGAGAGTTTCTTTAGATGTGTAAAGTAAATTTCTCGTGTAATTTGTGTGCTTAGTTTGTGTTAGCGTTGGTTAGTGTGGCTCTTATTGCCACAACAATATTAAATCGTGATAGGTACTTGTAGGACATTCTTTTTTTATTTAGGAAAAATTAACAACCACAGTAATACAATGTTTATTAATAACAACAATTTTAGTGATAACAATATTGCAGCCCACTCCATTATTCGCATTTTAACAAAAACATTTAAAATACTTAAATAATATAAAATCAAATATTCCCAAGGAAGTGTTTATTCCCAGAATAAAAAGCATCTTATGGGCTATTCTAGGGTAGGGTCTACCCAAAATCCAAATTTTATTCAAATCCGTTCAGCCGTGTGAGCGTAAAGTAGTAACAAACATACAAACTTAAACCTATATAATATTAGAATTGAACTTTTCACTTTTTTAATATTTTCAGATTTTTATTCATTTTATATACATTTAAATCTAATAATAACGTAATTAAAACTAACTTACAAAATAAAAATAAAAGCCATAAAGTACTAAAAAAAGCAATCTAAAGTACGGCGTCGAAAAACTCCTCCACATCGCTGTCGACTGGTAATGTACCCAAAAGACTGGCGGCATTGCCACGCTGAATGGCAATGATTATCCTTTGTCCGAAGTAAAAGCCAGCCCTTGGGTCATGCGAAGTGTCAACAAGGCGTTTTGAAAGTTCTTTAAATAATTTGTGAGCACTCGGACCCCACGATCCGAGAGTTTCAACCCCAAACGGCTTCAAAATATAACTACCAACAAGGTTATTATATTTCCGCCGCTTGAGGTTCTCTGCAGCCGCTGCGGCAGCACCGGCACAGCACGACGAGCTAGGAAGATGAGATGGCGCAAGAGTATCGACACAAGTAGCGTCCCACACTACAGGCCTACCCATCTTCCATGGAAATAAAGACATACCGTCCGGTCTTTTGCCATCGTCCCGTGCCAGGCCATGAGGTTCCAATACGGCAGGAACGCCGACGGTGACAAGAGCACGTCGGATGATGTCGTTGATATTCGCGTGTCGCGTTATGCGACCCGCACTTTGGCTGCATGACTGACCATGGTGTCCGAGGCTGTTGACAACTACGCCACAGTGGCAGCGATGAGGAGAGCAACAAGGAGCGCCAAGACGTAGGGAAGCAGCGAGGCGGAAGGTAGTATCGTCGAACAAGGTGCCTATGTTCGACGACGGCAATGCATGAAGCCAGAGACCCGACTCCCACTCTCCCACAGCTAGCAGGCGCGCACACTCTGTTGACACTTCGCATGACCCAAGGGCTGGCTTTTACTTCGGACAAAGGATAAGCATTGCCATTCAGCGTGGGAATTGAACTTAATTGTACAACAAAGTAGTAACATAACATTACTTCATTAGTGTGATTAAAAGCCGCAAACTCAATCAAAGGATATCTCACACAAATATTTTAACCTCCGGCAAAGAGTGAATGGCTCGGATTTTAAATGAAAAATAAGGATTAGACTGAAATTTGCATGCAGCACATCGATGGTAAATTATCGGGGTGTTTGGCAAACAGCCAGTTGACATTTACCAACGGCATTAAGGACACCGAATGTTCTGTTACCGAAGAGGAGGCGCGTGAATCGTGATCCTAATCTGAATTTTGTGAAACGATAATATAATCGAAAGGTCAGCGCTGATAGCGGTTACAGTTCGTTCATTGGGGAATCGGAGATAAGGTGTTAGGGAAGGTGACAAAAGTCGGCAGATAGCCTTATTCTCGCCTCGAGTAATCTCTGATTTGTTCTTACTTTCTTGACTGGATTTTTTTGCGGTTTCTTTGGATAAGGGTTCTCAATAGTGCTTTAACTAACAAAGGTGTAATGATCGTCAGTGATCTTTGCAATTGATTGAATTCTCCTTACAAAATAGATTTGTTTCCATGACAGGCATAAACCATGGTTTAACCAAACAATTTCAGCATGGTGTTAATTACCCACTCCTGTAATTCATACCGTTAAGTGCTTGCGCAGCAAACATCTCAAGACAATCCCAACAAGCCGTCCACTTTGCACGTCCTTACGTTTAAGGAGCGTAAAATTTATCTAGTTGAAATAATCGCAGCCAAACAGCCACATCGGGCCACGTCGGGCCACGTCGGCCCATTATGTCTGGCTCTTGGCCAAACATGGAGCAAGCGAACCACTGCCGACTATTAGTTATTGCGTTTATTTATTTAAAAATACTATTGCGCGGTGCGCTAGCGATAAAAAAAGGAATAAGGTACCTATAGTAAAATACAGTTTGTGGAAATTTCTGTTGTCAAAAGTATTTTGTTTCTGGATTTTTTAAAACCAAATGTACTAATAGAGTCTATCCAAATCCATTATATATATATATATTCCACAACCATCACACAACGCCGACTAGTCTCAAGCTAAGCAGAGCTTGTGTTATGAGTACTAGACAACTGATAAACATACTTATATATTTCTAAGTACATACATATTATAGATAAATTACACCCAGACACAGAACAAATGATCGTGCTCATCACACAAACATTTGTCCTGGGTGGGAATCGAAACCACGACCTCCGGCGTAGCAGTCAGGGCCACTAACCACTAGACCAACAGGCCAGTCGAATTGTAAACATTGTAGATAAGGTACCTCCTAATCAGTCTCATGTAACATTCAATAGCCCTTATAAATTATGACAATAATTGCTATGTTTGGCAAATTAATGGCTGACCAAGCCCTTGTTGTAAGTCCGACCTCTTGGCATTTAGTTATCATCCAGATAGTCTCGAAACTCACAAAAGTAGTTTAACATACAGAGACAGAATAGAGTTTGAAGATTTTTCTCAGACCACGTAAACTTCTGCCCAGTTTTCACCGAGCCGTAACTTCAGGGCAATGCACAGTTGCTCACAATATCTTGTTACGTATATTTTAAATGCAGTGAGCAGACAATACGTCTGCTAAGTTTCCCTCAAACAAAAGTAGTTCAACGAATATTGGTTGAACTGCGGAAAAACGTTTAAATTGTGTCTCGCTGACTTTATCTTCCTATAGAATAAGATTTGCAAATCTTGAAATAATATTGGGTTTTCTTTATTACGATAATAATTTGTTATTAAAATGGTCCATGCTAATACAGTGCTTGAAGGACTTATCAAATGAAGATACATTAATATTATCTATATAGCCGAAAGTGTGTATGTATGTTTGTTACTTCTTCACGCTTGAACGGCTGAACGGATTTCGATAAAACTCGGCACACAGGTAGACCAGGTCTTGGAATAGCATATAGGATACTATTTATCGCGGGTCTATGTCCTCATAGGATATTTTTTCACTATCACGCAAGCGAAGCCGCTGGCAGCTAGTTAAAGAATATTGGAAAAAGTGAAGTCTACATTTCTCAATATCTGGGTGGTATCTACACCCAGCGATTATAATGTTAAAAAATATAGATTACTGGTACTCCAATCCCAAGATAATACACTTAATTGAACTCGGAATCTAATCCAATTAGGTCGAACGCACTTATCAGTATTGATTGCATTTAATTGCATGATTTTGATTACGTTTATACGCATCGCGTGCTTCTGGAGGCCATCAAATAGGAGTGTTTGTGAAATGAATCGTTCGATTATAGGCCATTACTATTATTATTTAGAGTGTTTTGAAGCAAATCTATAAATAATCCTTAACATTAGTGAATTATTAATGTGTCTTATGGTATCGAATGCTTTTAATAATTTACAAATCATGACAAACGTGCCTACGTTGATCGGTAATCGTCCTGCAACTTCCGATGCCCGACGCTCTGGCGGGTGGAACACCATTGCCTAGATCAGGATATAAAATACATTTTATCCGGGGTTAACTTCGAAATGCCAATGGCATCGTGATTCTGTTGTGAAAAATAAATATTGCTAAGGATGCGTTCTCACTGTAGCGGAGTTGGATGGAGCAGAGAAGAGCAGTGAAAAGTGGCAAGTGTTTCCGTCAAAACGCAGCGGGCGGAGTAGATTTGAGGCTACCCTCCGCTTCGTGCTCTTCACTTGGTACCCGACTCCGTTCTGTCCGGCTCAAGGTTGCGTGTTCGTTTCTTTTATTCTAAGGGTCGCCGCACACAGACTACACGCGACAGCCACAAACGCCAACCCGAAAAGCCAGAAGCGGCCACAAAGGAAGCTGAAGTGCGCGACAGCCACTTGTGGCCGGTGGCTGCTACTTTTTTTAATCCATTAGCGCAGGATCATAATGGACTCTAATGAAGAAGGTTTAAATGCGCGAGTGGCGCGTGACGGCATTTTCTCCCGGCGCGACCGGCGGTTAGTGGCCAGTGCAGGCCATAAGAAGCGAGCAGCGTGCGGCGTCAACCGTGTGCGGCGAATCCATGACAAATGTATGAGAACTGTAGGAAATATATATCAGTGGCGGCGTTTTGTGGTTGTGGCTGATGGCCCGTGTGTAGCGACCTTAAAGTCCACTCAGCTCCACTCCACTCCACTTACACTGTTTCCACTGATGCGGAGTGGAGATTTCGAGCTCTGTGATTGGCCAATTCACGGTCCGCTCCTCTACACTCCACTCAGCTCCTTGTTAGTGGAAACGCACCCTGATTGTCCTATATAGCTCCGGCTCTCTCTCACTACAGGATCATGATGGTATTAAGACGTCATAGTAGGGCTCTAGGTGGTAGATTCTCGTTGACTTTCACGCAGGCGGTGTCGCTAGAAAAGCTTATAAAGAGAAAATAAACAAGCATTTTAAAACACGTTGTAGGTGCAAAGAATTCATAATCAACCCTGACCTTTCCCGAGTACTTGTAGTCTCTATTATACAACAAGCTTTTTTACGCAACGAGGAAAACTATCAACCCATAGCACCAACCCACCAAAATACCTTAAGTTATACGTCCAAGTACATAGATATCCTAGAAGAAATTAGACATACATTTTTGTGACTTGATTTTTGGTCTTTCCCTGGTTGACAACGTTCGACCACCACGCAAACGAATAACAACTAAACAAACTATGTTCCTAGTACACAAATTATTTTGTAGATTATACCGCTATTACTGAAGGCTCTATTTTCTGTAAACTCTTACCACAGTCTTTCACTTCTGTTACTGTATTGTTAAAACGTGGACATTGGGTTACTTGTTTGTGCTTCTAGCTTTAAGGATTGTCTCAAATATATAACTGTTTTTTTTGTTCCTAATAAAAGAAAAAATGTTGTAATTTAATTCAGTTATGCGTTCAAATACGTATGTAGGTGTCCTTATAAGTAACAGTAATATTTATATAACAACAAAAAACACATGCGATTTTACAACATCTGCACGTGCCACTGGCTTTAGACCATTTCTTAGAAGACAACTTTCCACCACCAGCAAAAAAAATTAAGCAAACCATGTTCCAAGCACCATGTCAAAAGTTAACTCAGCTGTACGTTCAAACATATATACATAGGTACACAAGAAGTAGTACTAGTTAGCCACGACAGCAGATCTGAGTATTCAATATGTATTTCCGCTTAATACCTACACGCGTTCCTGTGAAAAAAACCTTGACAGACGGACAACAAAGTGATCCTGTAAGGGTTTTTTTTTAGGTGGGGAAATCATCTAATGACAAATCCCGCTCTTGGGCGGTGCGGGAGATAGTGTCAGACTTTTACTGACTAAAAGCCCACTCCTGTTCCTTCGTTGTCTTCGTCCGGGGACCCCGGGTTTCGTTTTCACATTACCCATGGCCCCAGTAGGCTTTGACCCTGCTGGGCCCCTACGATTTCCTGACATCTCCCTGAGGCGCGCGTGGAACAGTACGCGCCGTCGACGACTTGGGATCGGTCCGGACGGTTACACCCATTGCTCGCCGTCCGCAAGCCCGATCCTATAAGGGTGCCATTTTTGCCGACTAAGGTACGGAACCGCAAAAATAAGCAAACCAAGTACAAATAACAGCACAAAGTTATAACTTAATACAGTTGTACGTTAAAGAACGTAGCCCGTAGGTATACAGGTCATAGTGATGAAGCGGTCCCAATATTCCGAGCAGTTACCCAATACTCCCCGCGTTGGATCGGAGCCAGTGAGCGTTACTTATTCCTACAAATTCCGGATTAACTGCGACTTGCCCGCCACCTGCCGTTAATTTACTCTCTTACTAATACGATATTACACCTACTTCGGTCGAGGAACGTAAATATTGAAGATGGTTTTGTTAAGGGCAGTTCGTAATGTTCTTCATTTAAAATATATTGGATTATTACAAGACTGCAAAAACGTGAGGTCGTGAGACCTTTTTTTTTATTTTTTATATGGTATAACATCAAATGCTCCCTCCTGTTCAGGGTGGAAAGGGAAGGAGTATCAGACTTTTATTGACTAAACTCACAGTGTTCCTTCAGTTGCCCTTTTTAGGGTTCCGTACCTCAGAAGGGAAAAAATGGAACCCTTATAGGATAACTTTTTGTCCGTCTGTCTGTCTATCAAGACCCGTTATCTCGGGAATGAGTAAACGTATTGAGTTGAAATTAATACCAATCTAAAAAAATCAAACTTCTAAGATAACGAAAAAAAAAGATACGGCCTACGTTACGTACGGATACAGCTTACGAAAAAACTCATATTTCGACACTCTCAAGGGAATCAAAATTCATAGGTTCCCGTTGACCTAGAATCCTGAAATTTGGCATAAGCAAGGTATAGCACAGGTATAGGAGTAAATCTGAAAACAGTAAATTTGTTAATACATCACAGAATTTTTTTTTTGCGATTCGGAAAAGTCTTCGAGACTCCATTCGGGAATTGAACTATTTACATAGGTAAGTTTGTACAGAACCCTCAGTGCGCGAGTCCGACTCGCACTTGCCCAGTTTTTTGCTATTGCTACGGTAACTCTTTAAACAATCCACATCCCTGACAGACGTCGGCCATAACTGACCCCATCAGTTTTGCGGACATCTCTTTGAGGAACATAACGTTGAATGCGCCGTCGACCCAGACTTAGCTCTTGCCGGACGGCCGAACAGCGAGCTACCCATGGCTCGCCGTCTGCAAGCCCGCGCTTACGATGGCCGGTAATCACCCTGCGACTCCCTGATACCTGGGGTCTCCTTAAACAATCCGCATAAATCCCTAGTAGGCATCGGCCCTAACAGACCCTATCAGTTTTGCTAACATCTCTTTGAGGAACACAACGTGGAACGCGCCGTCGACCTTGACTTGGTCCTTGCCGGTTCTGTTCAATAAAGCAGAGAATACTTGATAGAATCAAGAATTAATATCGAAGAATCATATTGTTACCAGTCGTCTATCAGTTTTTTCAAACTGGCCCTTAGTTTATTAAATGCCCTTACACAAGAAATTACTCAGAAGCAGCCATGAGTCTACAATTGTGACGGATAATAGTTTTCGGTTTGGCCCTTTCCTATATGGGACTTTGTTTTTTTGTGAGGCGTGTCAGAATATGGGACTTAAGCATCGGAAACAACCCTGGTTTCAAAATAATATCCTTGTAAATAAAAGTTATTAAGTGAAAAAAATCGCGAAGTTATGTGCCATTTTGTTATACCAATAGTCCTCGATAACCCTTTTCTGTTTACTTCAGGTGGCTGTGTATTTAGGAGACAATCCTATCCAATTTTTATTGTAGACATTTAAACAGTTCTAAGCAAAGCCTACGGGTTTTTTTCAGGAAGGAAGTCATCCAATGGCTTCTCCAGTTCAGGGGTGAAACGACAGGGCGTGTCTGACTTTTACTGACTACAACCCACCTGTGTCCTTCAGTTGCCTTTTGCATTCCAAGACCACGATATCTCTCCCAAAATTTCTCGTGGCCCTAGTGGGCATCGGCCCGACGGTTTTGCTGACATGTCTTTGAGTAACGCATGGAACACTATGCGCCGTCAACGGCTGGGGCTCAGTCCTTACCGGGCGACAGCGAGCTACCTATTGGTCGTCGTCTGTAAACCCACGCCTATGGTGACCGGGAATCGTTTATTTATTAAATACTCTTTACAAATAATGTACATTTTACATAATAAAATTGGTATTAAAATAAAATAAATTATTAAAAAAAAAAAAATTAAAAAAAAAAATATCCGAAAGAGTTACCACCTCCTTGGAATGCAAACGGCATTCGGGAAAACACAAGTGGGTTTTGGTAAGTAA
The DNA here is from genome assembly GCA_905147345.3 of Mythimna impura. NCBI lineage: Eukaryota > Metazoa > Arthropoda > Insecta > Lepidoptera > Noctuidae > Mythimna > Mythimna impura. The sequence continues at coordinate 16,292,396 of LR990356.1, read as the reverse complement.
AAATCTGACCCTCCCTTTCGCTCCACCTGGAGTGGGAGAAAGCATTTGATGATGTCCCTAAAAAACTATGAAAGAGCAGACTGAACAAATAGGTACAAGTATTTTTGGTAATTGCTTTAGGGTGTTCTTGAGACCATTGGTTATTATATAAGATTCTTGAAATGTTACGCAAATAAAAATGTATTGGCTGGAACAGATTACTTCACTTTCCACCAAACTATTTTCTCTGTTTACGCAGTAACACAGTCATATCAATTCGTACCACGCCTAAAACTCTATCATACCCTAAAGTTATTGCCCAATTTCATGAACTAGGGATATTTCGGGTACTTTAATCTTGAGTAAAAATGGGTTCGAAGAAAAACCGTTTTGGGGAATAACGGTCCATTCTCTAGGTTGGAAACCTATATAGCTAGACGCAATAAATCCAGTCGGTGTAGATTTTCACCAGTATCATTTTGTGTAACATAAGATTGTCTAAATGGTTTCACCCTTAAGCCTCTAAATAATGATTTATTAACAGAGTCAAGTAACAAAAATGTTTTTGTTAAGGTCGAGAAAATATTATGATATTGTGTTACGGAGATAATTACTTCAGTAGCTACCAAGTCTTATTAAGCCCCGCCGCCGATTATTTATTTAGACAAAAGAAGAAATCTTAGAAAACGGTCAATGACACAATACAAAGTAGGTACTTTTCAAGTTTTTGATTAAAATCATCAAAAGTAGAGGCAGGGGAACGCAAAGGATAACTGAAGGAACACCGGTGGCTTTTAGTCAGTAAAATTCTGACACAAGCCTCTCCACTCAGAACGAGAGGAGTCATCTAATGATTCTCAGCAAAAAAAAAGGTAACACTTTCTGAAACCTTATTATTTTGCACTAGCTTTTGCCCGCGGCTTCATCCGCATTCATAAAATACTTATAGCCTATGTCACTCAGGAATAAAGCAACTTTCTAACAATTATATAGTCGCCCAAAATCAATTTTCAAATTCTTTTGAAAACTATTCAAACTTATGCAAAATACAAATTGATTAACTCATTAATATGTATTTCGCAAGACTTTCACTGGTTTCTCAATATAAATTAAAAGATTTCAATTTGTTTACTTGTTGAAACTTGTAAGAAAATCTAAAATAATTTAGTACTTATACAAGTCTTATGAAATACACTAAAATCTGGATAACTAAGATCTCAAGGGAGCTGGGATTTTTATTTTTATTAACTAAGCCTTTCCAATTACGCAGTTCCCACTGAGCCAGGTTTAAAATGACGTTGTATCATTAGCAGAAGCTCGCGTGATGAAAGTAGATACATATTAGAGACGATAGGTCGTAGTGTAGTAAAATGAAAATTATGGTGGACTGTATAAACTGGTAGTTATATTGAACGAAAGTACTGAAGTCCTACAATTACTAGGTAGTCGCGTAAGCGGAACAAACATGTAAGGATGAGGGAGCGCAGACGTTCTTCAAGGCGTGTAATAGCTGGTGTGTGCTCGCGAACGGCTGGACGTCCATCGTCGGCCGGCTGGACGACCATCGTCGGCCGACTGACTCCCCGCTGTCCCCGCACACTTCGTTTACTACCGCTAGGTCCGTTAGCGCGCAGTGAGAGGACCGGTCTCAACAATAATCATGGTGTGGCAACCAGACTAATATTCTTAGAAGCCTTTAAGCCAAGTAATCCCAATTAAGTAGATAAACTAACCGGTAAGGACCCGAGTCCACGGCGCGTAGTGCTACCCAACGGACCCAACATAAAACAAAATTCTAGCACCAATTCTACGTTATAAGTTCCCATATTTATAACAAAGCTCAAAAGGAACTAAACATCATTGGTCTTCCAAGGTCCAAACTGAAACATACAATAATAGAATGGCTGCTGAAACAGAATATAAATAATATAAAACGGAATCACTTTTAACATACATCACCTAATAACCACACTATGTGATCAAGAGTTATTTTTACACATTGTTGGGGACTCCAACTTCTACAACACACTACAAATGTACACTTATTGCAATCAGTTCTTACATAACAAAGTCACAAACATATTATCACACACAAACACAAACTCACTCACACATCACACTAACACTAAGGTTTACCACAACTTTAAACTTCACCCTTTTGACACAGTCCACTTGCACTTCTACAGCAATAAACTTATTTTATAAACGTACCTGTATAGCCGGATACTGCCCCCTAAGATACAGGCCTAGCCTAGTTTAGGGGACAGGGTCGACCTAATTGTACTTTAGCCTAAGCTTAAATAATTATTAAGAACTTTAGTTGTAATCAGTGCAATGTACCTAAATTCTTGTGGTAATAAATACATTTTATTATTATTTATATTATATTATAGATAGTGCTCCACGCGCGCCACAAAGAGATGTCAGCAAAACTGAAGGGCCCTAGTAGGACCGAAGCCTTTTAGAGCTACGGGAATGTTTGAAAGAGTGACCGTGGCCCTAGAACGTACAAGGCACCTGAAGGAACACAGGTGGGGTTTTGGTCAGTTAAAGACTCACATACCCTCTTACTCCAGAGCGATAAATGTTACTTAATGATTTCCCACCTCTAAAAAAAGGCAATGAGCCGAAGTAAAAGTCTTCGTAACCAATTGTAGTATAATATCCTATAAAGACGATACTCATTTCAACGCAGTGTGATAAAATGTGTATGTATCATAACATTATCACGTGTCCAAGTAAGTATCTAATAAATACGTACTTACGCACATGGCCATTCATTTCTAATGTCAGTCGACATTAGCGCATAAGTATGGGGTGTCCAGATGCTACTGTGCCCAGCAGAGAAACAGCTTGGCTTGCCGCCAGCTGCCAGCCTCGTTGCGAACTGGACAATGGACATACGCTACAAAATTAGTGGCCAATATTTTTATTCGTTTATTGCGCTGAACATTTTAGCTTATTGGTGTTATGCTGCTTATGCTGCTTATGTTGCTCTACCGCTCTTTGGTAGCAGCCGCTAAGAAATTATATACTTGTAAAACAAACTTTCAACTCCTTTTTTTTAGATATATAAACAATCGATCGTTGATTGATAACATTAATTGACGTCGGTCTATTGGTGTTGTAGTGGACTAGGAACTGTCGATCAAGGTCTACTGATCCGTTCTACCATCGATTGACGTTATTGATTGAAGATCATTCGATGGCTTTGGTACATCCCTAAGCATTGCAGTCTGTTTTGAAAACTTTTACACTTTACCACTGCTGGATAGCATTTCTTAGTGACTGAAAACAGTGTTTTAGATAATTAAAAAACCAAAAATAAAAATAAAATTATTTGATTTTTTGCGAACACTACCATTATAAAAAGAAAACAATACAAACACACACAAAACAAACATAAACGCTAACAGACAAACACATACAGAATTGACAATAATATATCATAACTTCAAGCTTATCAAGCAATGACACCGTACAGTTTGAAACAAATTTTAATGTTAAATGTTTATGTGTTGTCTTGGGAACAAAATCACTGATATCGTTATTATTGTGAAAAACCAGTGGTATTCATTCGATAGCGAATCTCTAAATGCTAGCAGAAAGATTATATATACATTGACTTATAGTGTCATTTACTTAAATTGTTAAAAATTACACGAAAGTCGACATGTTCCTACTAATCAGGGATAATTTCGAATAACAGTTAAAAACAGCTGTTACGAACATTGCGTCCTCGTCAATGAACGATTGTATAGTTATTGTCTATTCATAAATAGCCCGTAACAATTGTCATTAAACAGTCAACTAAGCAATATTCTATAACGAACAGTTAATTCCATTCTCTTGTGAATAAACTAATTTTAGATTCAGCGCTAATCATTGAAATGGCCATTCGAGCGATCGAGTGCGCAAACTAAAACTGGAGACGAGCAAAATTCAGGGTAAAAGCAATAGGTTGGTAACCAAACTAATCTGCTGCAATAGTGCAACATTCGCGTCTGCCCGACTTTTCCTACGAAGTACAATTGACACAGCGGTTAGGTGTACAGGTACCAGGGTTGGGGTCGTTTGTAACAGTCACTGGAACTATGGAAAAATTGCAACTGAAGAAACACGGGTGGGTTAATCAGTAAAAGTGTGTCACTTCCTCTTACTCCGCCCATAGAGGGAAAAGTTATTTTATGTTTTCCCACCCCCAAAAAAACAATCCCATTTCATTGACCTATAAAAAAAATAACTAGCGCAACGCGTAGATACGCCTAAGAGTTAGCCACACTTAAAAACTGCGTAATATCTACCATAAATAAGACTACATCCTGACCAGAATGTGTCGCCCCAACGTGGACCAGAATGTGTATCGAGTGGACTGTATATATTGTTATTGAAATCACGTCGGGGTCGCCACTTTTGGGGATAGGGCAGTGATCACATGGAAATGGCTGTGACTATGCCGTCGTACCAGCCGGCAGGCCTAGGGCCAGGTCCGTAGCTGGGTGAGGAGCAGGTCGAGGCCATGGGTAGTGTGAAAACGAAACCGTGGCCCTGGGACGAAGGCAACGAAGGAACAGGAGTGGGTTTTTAGTCAGTAAAAGTCTGACACTATCTCCCGCTCCGCCCAAGAGCGGGATTTGTCATAAGATGATTTTCCCAACTATAAAAAAAAAAAAAAAAATATCCTTCTCCTCACAAATTTAACTAAGCATAATAATTAGTATGTTACCTGAACACTTATCTGTTTTTTCTCTGTACCTAGGTACCTACATTCAATTAGACTTCCACCAATTTGTTGGGACACGTTCGAACCGACTCCGGACAGAACACATTTTGTACGGCCAGCGGCAGCGCAACAAAAGTTTTGTTGTGCAATGAAAGCCAAAAAAACGGATCCACCAAAAAGGCCGCTTACGAACTAATCTTCGGGGATTTTGAAGCACTTTGTTTGTTAAGAGGGAGCCTAGTCTATTCTTTTTACTGAAATGTAAATATGTAAATGAATAAACTTTCCTACTGTAACTGCGGGATAGTTGAGAGCGAGCAAATACACAAACATAACTAAGGTATATTTTCAACAAGTAGATATACAGGTATGATATTTCATTAATTTTATTGACGTTCAAGTGTTTCCATCGCTGGTAAATTGAAAATATAAATTAAAGAATAATATATAGGCACGTGCCTCGCAATAGAACTGAAGACTACAATTTGGAACCAATTAACACAATTTACGTGAAGTCTAATTGGTACGACTTTCGGATTTGAAAAGTTGAAAGAGAAATTTTGAACTTTTTACTGATGAGAAACTTAAGAAACAATAACAATACGAAAAGCGCTAAAAACTCTGCGAAAATTATTAATTTGCGTGTAGCTTAACATAACCGTATCCAGTGGAGGTTGGATGGCCGCCAACTCGTTATGAAGCGAATTATCCACACGATCGGATGCGAGCGTCGAGCGGGACACGACACCATCCCGCACATGTGCCGCTTTCATTCCAATCCCACTAAATATCACGGACATCTCAGAAGCACGAGTTAATTATCGCAATTAATGCCAGCCCAAATATCCAATATCATCATTATTATGACGGCTTTGATATTTGATATTGCGCCTCAATTAGCGCTATTATCTCTTGGGTTTGAGTGGACTAATCTACCTTTGTTGACTAGAAATATGTGATAACTCTAATACATGTCTCAAATGCGTAAAGGGACTAACGGATAACATTAGAACACAAAAGGACGACATCTAAATGATAAATAACATACATTTTGTACGTGTCTACTACAACCCAACAAATCCTTAAACATTTCAAAATATTATAACCACTGTTACATCTATCACAGTAACATCCGTCAAAGCTCCCTGATCCATTCGGGACCCATAGTTTGTTTTAAATTAATGACGACCATATGTCACGATCCCTGGGAATAGTCCTTTCTATTTGTCACAAAGATTATCTACTTTTTCTGTTTCCGAGCTGTGATGTATGTTATATTCATCTCCCTTGTCTTCATTCCAAATATGACGGCGTACATAAAGTAACGGCTATAAAAATGTCGGTACATCACCACAGGTATGAAATGATGAAAACAAAATTGATAAATTGGTGAAATACTTCAAAGTGTTTGCACACAGTCATTTATTTCCACAGCGGGAAGTTCCGACATTTTAAAACGTATCGACATAGCTGCCATAGTAAAATGAGCTGTACGTCATTGAGGTAAAGGTGACTTGAGAATAATTTCAGTTAATCGGAACATGGCGGGTGCTCGCGTGACGTCATGAAAAAATGTATTCCCGAATTATAGAGAGGTTAACGAGCTGAAGGTGTTCGTCGTTAATGCTGCCATAAACTGTGCTAATGTGACGTGAGGTCACACCTCCGGGGACTTAGGTTTACGTGACAAAGTGGAAACCTATTTTTTCGAAATTGGAACATCGTCATCTAGGTGTATTTCGAAGATACCACAATTTTACCAAACGATTTCACGCTTCGATGAAGTTCAGCATTCTGCGTAGACTAATTTTATTTAAAAGCAGTAATCAATTAATGAGCGCTGAATGTGACTGCAAGTAAATTAATTAATTTCTACTAATGGATCGAAATTATTATTATCGACTGAAGATATGACTTTCATTTAATGAGTAGTAAAAGTAATTAGGAAAATCATAGAAAATTTATTGCTATGGGTGTACTTCGAATTTTAACTTTGATCTGACATACGGTTTAATTGGGAACCGTAACTCAAGTTTGTTTAAAACTGTGGCAGAGGACAGAGTAAACTGTTTCAAAAATCTTAATTTAACGGTTTCGTGAAGCTCCCAAATATTTCGCTAATCGGCGACTTGCATTCTTGAGCGCGAAGCAAACATAAAGTCTCGGCGTCAAGGCCTCAAACTAATTAATTTTAAGCGCAGCACTTCCCAACTTGAAAATTATCTCCAAAATAAAATTTTAAAGTAACTATATAAACACAAAACGCTCATAAACTGACTTGGATGGAACTAAAATCGTGGGTGGAGCCTACAAACTGCCCTGGCACTGTCAGTATTAATCCCGCGGGGAACGCAACTTTTTAATAGGTTTAAGACCAAAAATCCCCGGATAAAATGTACAAAACAAGCTTTAGGTTCACCTGAGTAATTAGTTAGGCGGGTAATGAGTTTATTTTTAATGGTTACGAATGTTGTAAATTTTATTTGTTGCCCCCAGCGTAGTGGGATTTGAAACTGATATTAGTCGTAAGTTAGTGAGAGGTTATTTGAGTTATTACAATAATTATAATGGGCCGACGCTTGCAAGGGCTGCAGGATTGAGAGAGAGAGTTATGGCCCTAGAACGCAAAAGGCAACTAAATGAACACGGGTGGGTTTTAGTCAGCAAGAGTGATAATCTCTCTTGCTCCACCCAGAACAGACAAGTAATTTGATGATCGCCAACCAATATATAAAACATTAATAGTGATTTGAAATTACCCCATAATTTTTGACCACAAATACTCGTATGCAGGGTTATTCATCGATATTTCTCTAAGCGGGAATTCTCTAAAAATTTAACTTTTATCGAGATGAGAAAAAAGTGATCGAGAACAAGACAAATTGCTCCCGGATTAGTAAAAAATGCTACTTACTACTGGTAGACCTTAAAATAAGATATTTATTTTGCAAATATGGGTACAAAAAAAGGTGACAAGAAACCTGACCGGTGACTTGTAGGCGCGGGCTTGCGGATGGCGAACAATGGGTAACTCGCCGTCCGACCGTCCGGTAACCGTCCGGACCGAGCCCAAGTCGTCGACGGCGCGTACTGTTCCACGCGCGCCTTAAGGAGATATCAGCAAACCGTAGGGGCCCAGCAGGGTCGGGGCCAAGGGTCTGATTCTGAAAGGAAGACTCGGCCCTGGTACGAAAGGCAACGAAGGAACAGGAGAGGGTTTTTATTCAGTAAAAGTCTGACACTATCTCCCGCCCCGCCCAAAAGCGGGATTTGTCATTAGATGATTTTCCCACCTAAAAAAAAAATCGGTCACCTTAAATAAATAAATATAACAAAAAAATATATATTCAGGATACCAAACCATTTATTTAGTGTGTAGTTAAAATTTTAAACACTTAGTAAAAAGGATCATTTATATTGTAACGCTTTTTTTCTTTTGGTTTGCACGATTTATGCATTTAGCCAGTGTCAAGTTTAAAAAGTTTTATATTATTTTATAGTTGACTGCAAATGTTTATTTATCTTTCACTTTTTATTTTTGATATAAACTAGTAGTTGACTGCGGCCTGTCCCCAGCAGTGATGCAATCGTTTATGGTGAGGCACATTAGTTTATTTAAAGCCTATTCACTCTAGTCTTGAAGACACCTAAATTATAATCGGACAGGAAGACCGTAGCAGGCAAATTGCTCTAGTCCTTCGAGGTACGCGGAATAAAGGACGAGGCGAAACGCTTAGTCCAGACCGTAGAGGTTTCAACAACAAAAGTATAAACGACGAGGCGAAACGCTTAGTCCAGACTGTAGAGGTTTCAACAACGTAAGGGGCGATACTCGCCGTACGTTTCATTATCCGATAGTAGAAATGATATGGCGGGATCAAGTCATGCAATTTCCGCGCACACTCTGCAAAATGCATCCTGTAAAATACCGAAAGGCTATCTGCCCTACGCCTGTGCTAAAGGCTTTGTAGATTGGACTTAACCAAATCTGGATCACCAATTAGCCTCTTCGCACGCCTTTCCACCGGGAACACCCAAAAACTCCGAAATATTTTATTCCGAATTTCGATGTTCCGATTTTCAAAAGTCCGAATTTCATAATACCTAAGAATTATAATGTCTATTATTAAAAATCACGAAATTTATTTTACCGAAAGTCGTAAATGCGATTTGTTAGTTTTCCGATTTTCATACGTTCGAAGAATCAAGTGCTCGAAGGGTTCTCGGTCCGAAAAACGATATTCCGATTTTCAATATTTCGAATAAACTAAAAGTCCACATGTTGTGCTACAAAATTTAGTGACAGAAACGAATCGCTGCAAAACCGACTTCACGCAGTCTTGTCTGCCCTACCCCTAGAGTGTAATTTAAACCCGCGTAGGCGCGGAGGGGTGGGGCGGCCCGCGAGCTGAGGAGTAGGTGGTTTGAAGGACCGCCGCCGCGGCTGAGGCTGGCCGGCAACGCCGGCCAGCAAGCCGAAGCTGCGGTGGTGAGCGTTAAAACCATCTGCGATGATAAGCTCGCGTGGGGCCGCCCAAACCCCGCAGCGCCGGAGCCGTGACAGAAACAATGCTTGCTGCATGTTGCATGCCTGCTTGTATGCCTGCTTTCATGCTGCATGCCTGCTTGCATGTTGCATGCTTGCTTGCACGTTGCATGCCTGCTTACATGTCGCATGCTTGCTTGCCATGTCAGCTTGCACGCTGCATGCCTGCTTGCATGCTGCATGCCTGCTTGCATGCTGCATGCCTGCTTGCATGCTGCAAATCCCCTGTATTATTGATGAATCACTTAGGTTAGGTTAGGTTAGAACTATGACTAATAAAGCGCGAAGGCGAGCAAGCTAAGCGAGCGTGCCGCGGCAGCGGCAGTCGATTGCCAGATCCCCTCTATTGTTGGTGAATCATTTAGGTTATGTTAGGTAAGAATTGTGACCAGGGAAAAAAAATATTTTTATTGCACATTATATGGTAAAACAAGCAGTATGATACCTAATTAATTACTCAGGATATATATACACAAGGATAATAACTGTAAACAATCTATGCAATTATGAGTAGGAAAACGCATCGGTCATTAGTTTTTTAATTCTACCCCCTCATACTATACATAATATTACACTTCTCTCTGATGAGCAATTATGTGTTTATTTGTCTTGCTATACCGTTTTACAAGGCGTTATTATTTCGGAATTATACTAATCGGTATTTTAATAATCGGAATTCGTATTTCTGATGTTTCGAATTATCATTAAGTCGGACTTTTTGTTATTCGATCTATTGAAACTCGATATTTTGAGAATAGTAATTATAAACGTTAGGAAAATTGAAATTTAGGAATTATAAAAATAGGAGTAATGATAAGTCGGAGATGTTATATTCGGAATTTTGAACCATTCGGAATTATGAAAATCGGTATTTTGAAATTCGTATTTGTGACTTTCGGAATAAAGTTTTTCGTATTTATGTAGTGTACCCCTTTCCACCACATGTGGCTGCAGTACTCTAAACACGATCGGACCAGTGCTTCGTATAGGTAACATTAAAAGCTGTCCCGGTCTGAAGTACTGCCGGACTTTTGCAAGAACGCCGAGTTTCTTAGCAGCTACCATAGCTTTGGACTCAATGAACCGCCCAAAGTAAGGTCTGAGGAAATTTCAACTCCCAAGAGCTGAAGGCAGTCGGTGCACTCCAGGAATAGTAATTAAAATAGAATAGGCATTAAAAGTTATACCCAGTTTTAAGAAAGAAGCATATTCACTTGATTACTATTTAAATGTTAAATTTATGTTCTGTGATTGAAATTTATATTTAGGTAAAGAACAACTGTTGAATCTTAACCTAAGAAAATTCCGTTTTATAAAACTGTAAGTACACTTTGAACTGTGATAACATTGGATTGATTTCAAATTCTAAGTTCGTATAAAGTTTTTTTTACTTTCTGTCTCACTGCTGGACAAAGGCCTCCCCCAAGGGTCACAACGCAATGGGTTCCTGCAGAGGGAAAGCGGCGTCGAGCCGGCCTAGAAAGCGGTGACGTATGAACAGGACGCGTACCGCGCGGACGACTGGTTCGAGACGGGTGGCGCGGGAAAAGAACTTTTTAATAGGTCTTTACCTATGAAATTGCTATTTTTTAAAACGGGTTGCTGGAATTGTAAGTTCAAATAAACTTTATATTAAAGGTAGGTACGTTATTTTTTTTTTTCGAAATTAGATATTTGTTGTTTTTTGTATTTTCTGTGAGTAAAGACCTATTATTATTATTTAAAACCTGATATTCTTTTTTAATTAGTTATGTATTTGTTTCTTTGTGTTTTGTATTAAGTAATAACAAGACTAAATAATAAATAACAATAATTTTATTATTCAAAATTGACTCGCATGTTAACTTAATTCATTAAATTTGTTGAAATCACTTTTGGATTGATCGATTACCTACGTCGTACTCACAATAACCAGACGAACTATAATGAAAACACACATACGTCACCCGTATAGCATAGCATAGCATAATCATGAAGACACACATACGTCACCCGTATAGCAAAGCATAGCATAAGCATGAAGACACACATACGTCACCCGTATAGCATAGCGTAGCATAATCATGAAGACACACATACGTCACCCGTATAGCAAAGCATAGCATAAGCATGAAGACACACATACGTCACCCGTATAGCATAGCGTGGCATAATCATGAAGACACACATACGTCACCCGTATAGCAAAGCATAACATAATCAGCCATAAAATGTTTCCACTGCTGAGACTCAGGCCTCCTCTCTAGGAGAGGGAATACGTCACATCTCTAATTTACAAAGCACTCCTGCAGCTCGCCAACAGCTGCCACGCCAGTCTAACACTTGTGATATTTACGAAGCTATACGGATGGCTAACTTCACCGGTATTTACGGACATGCTGCCGACCGGTCCGGGTCGCAATAGTCGCGATATTGGAAGGCGCACGACGCAGAATGTGTACGACCATCCTATCGTTATGAACGAAACATTCCGCAAATAAAAATGCAGGAATTCTCAGCATGGATCGAATGCATGCATTTTGAATGTTTTTTTTTTCAATGTCTTTGAAATATTTATTATTTACTAGCTGGTGCCCAAAACTCCGCGTCAGACTTTACAAACAGCACAATGTTATCGCTGTCGGTTGGAATTGCACCCAAAAGACTACAGCATTGCCAAGTTGTATGGCAATACTTAATCTCTGGCCGACGTAAAAGCCAGCCCTTCTGTCACACGTAGTGTCAACTAGGCGTTTGGAATAGTTTGGATATTTCTTTAAATAGTGCATGAGCACTCAAACCCCACGACCAAAGAATTTCAACCCCAATGAAATAGTAGATATTGTTTTCTGTGATGTAACTTTATTTCTTAGCAACAATGAACAATGGACGTTGAAAAATATGCATCTTTATTCAAATTCAAAATGAAAACTTAATTTAGACTTGTAAATAAAAAATGTGGGAGTATTGTAGTCACCACTCTTAGAAGAAATTCTAAGAGTTCTCAAAACATAATTACTTTGATTTAATCGCTGTACTCAACATTTAATCGAATATTAAATCACGAATAAATAGGATTATCATTCACAGCAAAGAAATTAATTTTAAACTTTTTAAAATTTAAGCAATGCTTCACTTTACATATTTGAGTGGTCAGGTTGGTAGTACAGATATTTTAATGAAGCCAATATGTAAGGTCTGATTGCGTAGGTAAAAAATTGTGTTCATTAAAGTATTTAAAAGAATATAAAATAGCAAACGTTGACAGAGGTTGAGGGAAAATAAAATATCTCCTTTTTAATGATGAAGTCTACGTTTTTCAATTATAATATTATCTTGGTACGATATTTTTCTTGTTAAAATTACAATTTATTTCTATAAAAGTTATATGAGTATTGATAAATTACTAAAGCCGATCTCTAAGTATTACTTTAATGAGTTTTAAATTGATAAAATCGAACCACAGCGCAGAAACGTTAACTTTATAGGCACGCAGTACGCCAAGATGATTTCTACACTTATTTTATCATTTCTAAACCAAGTAACGCTCAAAAAACTGTTTTTCTTTTTCATAACGCTAATAAAAAGAACATGTCCTTAGTTCTCAAGTTGCAAGACACGATTCATCATTCCAAAGATTTGGTGAAGACGATCGATCAATTAGAGGTGTTCAAAACGCAGCCCTGGAAAAAAAAACATCTATCATTCTTTGTCTCTGTTTACTTTTATCTATACTTGTTGCTATAGGACTGGCAAGCTTTGATGCCGAATTTACTAACTGTCCCAAAGCCCTTGGGATCTGACGGTCTGACATTGTGACCATGACCAAAGTATACATTAACTGTGGCGCAATAACAGTCAGAGTCCATCGGCTAGTTCCGATGTCTTAATTTGTTGACAAGTACTTTTGAACAATATCTGGCGACCATTCAATGATATCTTCTATTTGTTTGTTACCTAAGCAGTGTTTTGTACTGAAATGTGTCGGTAAATTGTCTATACATTCAAAATGCTGTTTTACATTATAATTACTGCATCAGCTTTGTCTGGGCGTTGACTTAACGATCGCGTAACGAATGAATTTGGAATGTGAATGTTACCTTTATGATCTAACAAATTTTAACAGATTAATTTAAATCTTAGAAACGACAACATTTATTTTCATCATTCATTGAAACTTAAATTAATTACTTAATTAGAAGTTTCCATTAAAAATAAGGTTTTCAATATAAAATTTACGCCATTTCGTATATTTAAAGAAATCATTTTTTTTTTAATTACATTTTCAAAATGTTCCTTTATTCAGGGAGTTTTTTTTAACTGCCAGTAATAGCGTAGTAGTAGCAATCGGTGCTGTATTTAAAACAAGTTACAGTAATGCACATCCGTTTCATTAATATTCATCAAAACCTATGCAAAAGCAAAGTTAAAAAAATATTCAACAAAAATAAAACTTCACTCATGATTTAAATCAAAATATATTATGGCCATATTTACAATATAAAAAGCGCAATAAAAATACACTCACAAAAAAATGAGTACACATTTTTCAAGTAATTCCTACGTGTTCGTCGGTCGTCCCAATTTTCACCGCTGCCGCGCTGTAACCATACGGCCATACAGCGTAAAAGCGCGTAAAGGTAAGCAATAAACAGAACATTTCGACTTGGTCGTTAATCACAGTAACAAACGCGATGTCTGTCAACGTAATCACATCTTTTTCGGAGTACGCACTCCAATAGGACTCGGCCTCAATGATATATAACGCTGCTTTACCGCTCAAGAGTTTTGATTGTATTAAATAACGAAATAAAAACGAATTATGAATAACTTCGTCAACTTTTTGAGAGATCTTTAAGATTCAATGAAATGTTAATTTGTTTTTAATGGTTTGTAAAAACTTGGCCATTCATTATTGAGTTGGTCTTGAAGTGACTGATCAGCGAATTTCAAAGATGTTTAAAAGCTTTATCAGTTCTTTGTTGATAGTAATAACCGAAAAAGTTTTAAATTAAAAAAGTCTCTTCAAACAGAAACACAAGTTGTGATCTATTCAAACTGTAACCAGCTGAATGGTATTGTTCGCTCAAAGCATATTGATTTAGGTGGAAAGTGGTACTCAATAACCGCTCTATCTAAAGCTGAGGTCCCAATGAGCCCAAGTTAGCTATCTATTGCAAAAGTTTAGCGTAAAATTACATCTTTACCGGCGATATTAAATTTCTATTGTCTCATGTGATTTACGATGTCTCCGTTCGCTTATTAACGGGTCCGTCTATAAGATATTGATTTTCGGGAATTTTGCATTCAACAAGATACGCAAATAACTGCACCGTGAACTTAAAAACCTAGTACTAACACTTTTATGCTTTATTTTTTTACTTTATCTTTCCTTTTATCTATACCGATTACTAAAAACCAATACGGTAAAGGTAAGAAAAAGAGTTTATTTACATCAAACATGGCGCATACCTTAAAAAATAAAAACAAATAACAATAACGACTTGTAATATAAGTGGTAGGATATGCGTCACATCCGCGCAAAACGGCTAGCACTCAGCAAAATGCTGGGGCTCGTGTAAGACAGAGCCACAGTGCTGATTTTCAGCACCAGCCGTCGTCGACGACGGTGAGACGTTGATCGGCCAGCAAGGATTAGGTACATATTATATATTACTACTAGTACTTTTCATTTCATATGTATTTTTCTAAATTTATCTAGAACTTTACTCTCAAATCTGTATGGTTCTTTCTTCAAAAGACCATCTCAGACAAATCTGCATGGTTCTCATGTGATTTGACCATTACATATTTACTGTATGGACTTTAAAAGAGACTTTGACCCCTGAGTTTGTTTCGGTGTTTCTTCTTAGGGTAGTCAGCTAGGAAACGCCGGCCTCATCTAGTTTAAAATGACGAAAAAAAAAATTGACGTGTAAAAGTGTTTTTTAAACCTATTTAAGGTTTTAAAAAAAAGTTTTACAATTTATTTAAAGAACTTTCAAAACGCCTTGTTGACACTTCGCGTGACCCAAGGGCTGGCTTTTACTTCGGACAAAGGATAAGCATTGCCATTCATCGTGGCAATGCCGCCAGTCTTTTGGGTACATTACCAGTCGACAGCGATGTGGAGGAGTTTTTCGACGCCGTACTTGATTGCTTTTTTTAGTACTTTAGGGCTTTTATTTTTATTTTGTAAGTTAGTTTTAATTACGTTATGATTAGTTTTAAGTTTCTGTTAAATAAATATTCTTTTTTTTTTATATATTGATAGGCTCGCGTTTGACCGCCTGGACATCCCACCCATACGTACAAAGCGTTTTGGGAACACATTCATAATGCGTACAGCTAAGGAGTTTTTTTTTTTTTTTTCGGTGGGAAAATCATCTTATGACATCCCCCGCCCTTGGGCGGGGCGGGAGATAGTGTCAGACTTTTACTGACTAAAAACCCACTCCTGTTCCTTCATTGCCTTTCGTACCAGGGCCGAGTCTTCCTTTCAGAATCAGACCCTTGGCCCCAGCAGGCTTCGACCCTGCTAGGCCCCTACAGTTGCTGACATCTCCTTGAGGCGCGCGTGGAACAGCACGCGCCGTCGACGACTTGGGCTCGGTCCGGACGGTTACCGGACGCTCGGAAGGCGAGCCACCCATTGCTCGCCGTCCGCAAGCCCGCGCCTACGATGGCCGGAAATCGGGATCGGAATCCCGGCGGCGATTGGGGCGTGAGGACCGTTGCCTCACGCGATCGGCCGCCTCCTTTGCTAGCATTACTGCTTCGCAGAAGGAGGCGACCGCCTGCCACTCCTCCTCGCTCCGGACTACAGCTAAGGAGTGGAATTCCCTGCCGGAGTCTGTGTTCCCTGATAGCTACAACCTAGGGGTCTTTAAGTCAAGAGTGAATAGGTTATTTCTAGGCAAGCGTGCTCCATCGTCGGCCACATCATCGCTTACCATCAGGTGAGATGGTGGTCAAACGCGAGCCTATCTTTCAAATTTACAAAATAAATATCATATATCACTGACACCCCGT
Source organism: Mythimna impura (assembly GCA_905147345.3). Taxonomy (NCBI): domain Eukaryota; kingdom Metazoa; phylum Arthropoda; class Insecta; order Lepidoptera; family Noctuidae; genus Mythimna; species Mythimna impura. The sequence continues at coordinate 16,276,137 of LR990356.1, read as the reverse complement.
TCCTTGGAAAGCAGATAAAGCCGTTGGTCCTGGTTATCATTCGTAGATATTTGACAGTCGTTATAGGTAGTCAGACTCTAGATGGTCTGACCATCAGTCTATCCAAGGAGTATCGTGTTGTCCAGTTACTGGGTTGTTTAGGTCTGATAGGCAGTCTCTCCATGTAAAATACTGGCATTCTGTTGCATCCGGTTAGACTGGTAACCGACCCTAACAGAGTTGGGAAAAGGCTAGGGAGATAATGACTTACTATTGAAAATCAATTGCCTCTTTTTTTTTAATTTTTGAGCAGTGGTGGCCGAGTGGTAACGGCCCCGACTTACGAGTTCTAGGTCGCGGGTTCAAACCCAACCAGGCGCATTACTTTGTGTAATTTATTTCATCACCACTGCTCTCAAAACGGTGAAGGAAAACATCGTGAGGAAACCGGCATGTCCTAGAACCAAAAATTCGAAGACATGTGACATTCACCACTCCGCACTGGGCCCGCATGTTGGATTACTGCCCAATCCCTCACCTAGAAAGAGGATGCCTGAGTCCCAGCAGTGGGAACATTAAAAGGCTGATTATGCTTATTACTATGCTTTTAATTTTTGCAATACATTAGAGACTACTCCTGTGATGGAGTGCGTTCTCAAATATTTAAACTCACATACACAAGACACCCAGACCCGGAGCAAGTTCTATCTGCAGGCCATACAAATATTTGTTCCGTCCGGGAATCGAACCTGCGACAAGTAGCACAGCAGTCAATCGCTCAACCATGTATGTCAGAGCATCGCTTGAAGACGGCTCGACCGATTTCACGTTTCACGTACCGGAAGACGCAGCGTTGGAAGGCCTCCCACAAGGTGGCCCGATGACCTGGTGAGGATCGCGGGTATTCGATGGACGCTACACGCACAGAACCGGTCGTTATGGCGACACTAGAGGGAGGCCTATGTCCAACAATGGACTTCTTTCTGCTGAAATGATGATGGTGATGAGTTATCAGGACAAGTTTCGTATGAAAGATTTTTTTTTTTTAATCGACCTTACATAACAGAAATAGCAGCCGTGTAAAGCTGGGACGGGTCTTTAGTTATTTAATAAAAAATAAATACTTATTCTTACCTAAAAAGACGAAGTACGATGTAAAACCGCTCATCAATTCGTAAAACTATTCACCAATAACGAAAAACTTTATAAACCGATGAATATTAAGTAGGAATTACCTATTAATATTAAAACGTAATTTATAATCTGTTTAAAACCAAATGCGGCGTCTTCGACAGGTGCCTGAAACTTTGTTAATAAACTCATATTGCGCGTCACTCAAGCCCTGCATTTGATTTATTTGCATTTGATGAAGTCTTATTTAATTTGATTACTTTGAAGAACAAGTTTTTTAATTTCAAGTTTTTCTATCAACTTGGCATAATCAAATAAAGATACAGATTTTAATAGCCTCGCGTAATGTGACTTTTGTATGTGTGTAGGCCCCGGGCGTCGCGTACTGTAAGGGCCAATTTGCTGACGCCGGGCAACGGGTAGCTCGCCGTCCGGCCGTCGGATAAAGACCGAGCCCGAGTCTTCGACGGCGCCTAAGTGTTTCACGCGAGCCTCAAAGAAATATCAGCAAATCTGTAGGCGCCCAGCAGGGCCAATGCCCGCTAGGGCCACGGGGTTTTTTTCTGTAAGGAAAACCGTAGTCCTAGAACGAAAAGGTCAACTGAAGGACACAAGTGGTTTTTAGTTAGTAAAAGTCTGTTACGCCCTCTCGCTCTAAACTAGAACAGAAGAAGTCATTGGATGTTTTACCTCGTCAAAAAAGTGTACTTTAGACAGCCAGTCTTGCTTCTAATGTTTCGAACTACATAACTAAACAATAAATTATATATACAAAGACCAATTAAACGCCTTGTTGACGATTCGCGTAACGCACTGACTGGAATATTATTACTTGGAACAGAGGATAAGCATTGCCATACATCGTGGCAATGCCGACAGTCTTTTGAACACATTACCAGTCGGCAACATGCGGAGGAGTTTTCCGGCGCCAAAGTTTAGATTGTTTTAGTTAGTTTTAATTAATTAAGGGTTTTTATTATTCTTTTGTTTTAGTGTAAGTATTGAGTATTTCGAAGAGGACCAAACATCATGACGGGAAAGACTCCACCGTCGAACTTGAAGGTGCCTCGCTAGGAGACCTGTTTGATATATTTATGGGCCCAAACACAAAACTGCGACGCGACGTCGCAACGTAAAGATCTACGAGCTCGCACAAGACAACACATCGCAAGAACTTGCGAAATGATTCGCATCGCACAATGTATGGTCACCAACCGATGCTTTGTAGGACGAAATCGCATCGCATCGCAGTTTTGTGTGAGAGCCCTATATTTTTTTATAGTTCATTAAAAGTTATAGTTTGAATGTAGATAGAGAATAATCACAAAATCACATCTCAATAATGTCTATTAGATATCGCAGCAAATTATTCTCTACATAACAGTTAAATTGCGACGAAATAATACGCAAAATACTCGTAACGTCATATCTAGTCTTACACGAAGGTTCATGATTATATTTTAGTATAATAATAGCCAAACTAGTTCACAGTGTCGACTTTAACAACTCGACCAGCGGCATATTTTCACTTAACACCGATGACACATGACAATGATTAATGTTTACAGCAAATATTATATATAAACGACCATTTATTATTTAATGACAATACGGTTACATGTAATTAGGGTAGCCCATAATTGAATTGTGATTTTAAAACATTTATTACAACAGCTAGTCATGTTAACGCTATAATAAGTTCAGTTCACAATTATTCGGATATTACCAATAAATTAACATTTCATTGAGGTCCTAATAAGCACGTAGAGAGTAGAGTTCACTGTTCACCAAAACTAATGGAATTTAAACTAATTTAAATACATTAGGCATGCGACCTTTTGGTATACCTACCCAAAATATACGTCGACTGTCGTTAGAAATGCCTAAAGGTCCGTGTGAGGATTTATCGAAACTTTCTACGACGCATAATGTGGACCCTTTGAGAAGGGAATACTAATTTTCAGGCTCCATAATGCCCTCTAACGTGTTAAATAGTCACTGTAAGGGCTGTGACTATTTGTTTCAATTGCGCGAAGAACTAAATGGTGTTAACAACCTACTTGTTTTGGTCTTATATAGCTTTAGTGACGACTTCATTATTACGCAGTAAATTGAGGTATATTTGTACTTATGTTGACCGACATCATTAGAAAGCTCGACGTATTCAAAACAAATGTTTTGGTTTAAAAATAAAAATCTACCAAATATGACGGTTTCGCATAATTACCTCTTGCTTAAAATAACATTACTCGCCTCTTTGGTAAAACACCGCGAATACCGAGTACATCATTCTTGCTGCCTGCAATGGGAAACATGAAAATTTAATAGCTTTTTCGGAAAACACCTCGTCATTTCAACTTCCAATCTCAAAAAGAGCTCATTTGCAAAATAAGTTTATAATTTTATTTCGAGTTAATATCCTTTTGTTAAATAAATATCATGTACCAAGCGTACATAACCATTTTGTATATAGTATTTTATATTTGTTTTATGATCTAGCAAACTTAGCAAAACCGATACGAACGTTTCATATAACATATCTTGGATACCAAACGCTTTGAGGACGAGTGGCTTATGCTATATTTTGCTATGAATTCTTTTCTAACTTGCAAAGATGCCAGCCACAGCTATAGCACTTGATAGCAGGGATTCCTAGAAAAAAAAAATAACAGATAAGTATTACAACACGCTGTCGTTAATATGGCACATCAATCTGCCTTAGCCTTTTTCCTACTATGTTCAAGTCGGCTTCCAATCAAATCGCAGGCTGCTAGATATCAGTATTTTACATTAGTCGACTGCCTATCTGACTTCCTAAACCCAGTAATTGGGTCCCCTTGGCAAGATTGAGGTCAGATTATCTGGCTTCTGACTATTCATAATAACGACTGTCAAAGGTCTACAAATGACAGCTGTGACTAACGGCTTAGCGTGCTTTCTGAGGTACGGAGGAGTTTCAGTATGTTAAAACGGTCACCCATTCACGGGCCGATCCTGTAAAGCGCTGCTTAACCTTGGAGATGGATACGATGGATTATTTAAAAAAAAATCTATCATTCAACCGATCTTCCTAAGGCGTGCCGTGTTACCTACGTGGTATTTACGCTAGTGAAGGTCAAAGAGGCAGCCGCTATATGTAAAAAAAAAAACAGGGCAAGTGCGAGTCGGACTCGTGCACTGAGGGTTCCGCACAAACTTACCTATGAAATCAGTTCGATTCCCGAATTGAATTACGAAGATTTTTCCGAATTGTATTTTTTTTTGTGACGTAACTACAAATTTACAGTTTTCAGATTTATTCCTATATCTGTACTATAAGACCTTGCTTTATGCCAAATTTCAGGATTCTGGGTCAACGGGAAGTACCCTATGAATTTTGATTCCTTTGAGAGTGTTGAAATGTACGTCTTTTGCGACATAAACGGCCGTATCTTTTTTTCTGTCAACTTAGAAGTTTTCCTTTTGAGTTACGGAACCCTAACTAGTGTATTCAACTACTACCGGCAATACTGAAATCTGACCTTAGCTTAGTTGGAAAACCACTAGGTAAATTGATTGAGTTTAAAAAAAACCGGATCTCTAGAGCGCTGTCTCTGTCACTCACAAGTGTATGATAATGTCTTTCTAAAACTCGATGTGCCATATAACCATCATAATGTATAGATACCATATTAGTATGAAACATCCTAGTAAAAAGCGAGATGAACCGATGCACGTGTTGCCTCACGAGACGCCACAAGGTACCGTGCACACAAAAATTCATGCAGTGCTTATATAACTTTGCGTGACTTCAGTTTGTGTGTTTTGGAACGGTTAACGTCTCGAGACTGCATTTTGCATCGTAATTTTTGTAAAATATGTTCCATATTCGACTTTTCTACGTGAAGTCGTCTAGTCTCGTCTTGTCGCCAATGTGCTCTAACGCAGGGGTTACCAATCTTTTTTATACTACGCCTCCCTTTACATGTTCTAATTTGTTTGCGACGCTCTTGTAAATATATCAAAAATATGTTGTTGTACGATATCATTAGGACACATTTAACCAATAATTGAATCACTTTGTCTTTGTTAAATCGTAGTTTTAGGCTCATATCATAATACCATTCAAACAGCTATTCTTCCTTGACAATTAAGAGTGCCTGCGACATGAGTGTACTGGTTGGCGAGGCCTCAAGGACGAACAGTTTGGGAACTCCTGCAAATTGCAATAAGAATTTCAATGTGTATTCTAAAACTAAAACACCAGAATTCAAAAACAACATGGTAATTAAATGGGGAGTGATTTTCAGAATATTATATGATCAAATTCTAGAACGATGTAATTTTCGATTAAAAGTTATCCGATCATTAAATTTATCTCTAATATAAAACGACTAAGACGCCCACTAAGCAAGTAATATCCTAAATGGGAATGTACATTTAAAAGCAGAGGTTCATTTACAAGAGATTACTGCAGACTAAGACCGTTATTCGTTACTCCAAACGTTTCTACGCTGAAAGCTATTTCTAATTCATATAATATTCAGGGCATGTATTCGTACCCATTTCGTATCGAGTCAATAGTCCGGCTAAAATCGACAGAATAAAGCTCTCGTGTTGGAATAAACCATTGTATACTTACAATAAACCTTTTTGATGTAGTAGGTAAAGTGGTGCCCAATATAAGACCCTGCGGGACACCTAAATACAGAAGATTTATAATTCTATTGTTATCCGTCGAGATTTTTTTCTAAATGTTTGAATTAGTTTCAGAAAGAAAACATAAACATTTAACTGATACGTATCATATTCTCCAGTTTTCCACAAATTAAGCATCAGCAGTAAAAAAAAAACAGAAATGCAAACGAAGGAGGTGGCGGGAAGAGTGAGAGAGAAGATTTTTTCACCGCCCGGGTGTCGGGAGTTACCGATCCCTTCCCGGCTATCGAGCAATCGGTAGCTCACCGTCAGATAAGGACCAATCCCAAGTCGACAGCACATTGTGTTCGAGTGTGCTTCAAAGAGCTATACTAGTCAAGTCAAATTAACGTAATGTTTTAAATTAATATGGTGTCTTTGTTTTTTTTTAGGTGGGAAATTATCCAATGATTTTTCGCGCTCTTGGGCGGAGCGTAAGAGCGTGTCAGACTTTTAGTAACTAGAACTCACTCCTGTTCCTTCTTTGCCTTAGTTCCAGGGCCCCGGAGTACACTTTCGCACAACCCATGGCGGTTTGCTGACATCTCTTTGAGGCGCGCGTGGAACACTACGCGCCGTCGACGACTCAAGCTCGATCCGGACGGTTACCGGTCGGCCGAACGGCGGGCTACCCATTGCTCGCCGTCCGCAAGCCTACGCCTACGCTGGAAATCGGTATTGGGATCCCGTCGGCTGCGGCATGAGGGCCGATCCTCCTTCGTTAGCATTACTGCTTCACAGAAACAGGCGACCGCTTGCCATACTTCCTCACTCCGGACCATGGCCTGTACCAGATCCCAGCGCGAGAGGTCGTTACCGCCGATTGCCCCACGAGGACACGACGGTGCTCTGCAAATTAATATGGTGTCTGGAATCACTAATTACCTGGTGCTTTGCTATTTTCTTTATATATACATTTCTTCTGTACGTATACATATGTGTTACCTAACTCCTCCTAAGCGGCTTGACCAATTTGAATTATTTGAGCGGGTCTCTGGATGGTTTCGAAAATACAACTGAACTCGGTATATGGCGTTATTATCGCGTGCAATAAATCCATTTAAATCATTAATTAATAAAAATGGGTTATGTCCAATAAGTTTACGTCATACAGCTACAGGACAAGACAAGACAGGACAAGGCGTGACATGGCTGAGACAAGGCGAGGCAAGAGTTTCTCTAACAAAACGGTAACGTTATAATTATAAAAATACAACGTCTGTTATTCGTTTGTAATTGATATATCCCAAAAACGAATGTATGATGTCACACGAACAATAAAAAAATAAATAGTTATTAATTTAATCTGACCAATCGAAACAACACCTTCTCATTTTGTTTTCAATTCCCGCTTCGCTAAACTGAATTCATTAACAAGAGACTTACGACACCGCAGCAGCATAACAAACTAAAAATTAACATGTCTGTAAAAGATACACCAAAAAGTTACACGTACTGCTAAACGCAGCAAAAGTAAAACGGCGACTGCAGAACTTTCGCACATTTAAAGTAACATTATTATTCCAAAAACAGAATGTATCTCGTCTGCTAAACTAAACAAAAAAACATTACATTAAACCTTCAACAAAAAATCTTTCGACTAACGTCAAATTGTCAATTTTGTTACAAAAAAATACAATTCTCTGGAAATTGCTGATGGTTTTAGAAATGGCCAATGGGCTTTTTCATTTTTGTGTTATAATACTTTTATTGCTATCGTTTACAGCGCCAGGTGTGCTGTTTATTTTGAATTAAATGAACGTGATTTTTCCGAAAGCGATTTTTCCAATTTAGCTTTGCCAGTTTCCATAACACTTTTCCGCTCCATTGGAATATTATTACATAATTGTATAAAATAACTAGCCTTTGCCTGCGGCTTGGCTCTTGTTAATTTTTTCTTTCCCTCGATAATAGTAGGTACCGTTTTTTGTTTACGAAAGGTACCCTATACCTACCCTTATATACTCTTTTTTTATTAAAATTTTTTAGGTGAGGAATCATCAAATAACTCCTCCCACTCTGGATGTAACGAAAGGAAGTGTGCTGACACTTCTGAAAAAATTAGCAGTCATGATTTCTGCGATACACAACATTGTTCTCACGAAGATTTTCCTTCTTTTCTGTCATAAAATGGATACAAGTACTCAGGTTCTATTTCTGTCTACGGGGTTTAAAGTAAGGCTTCTATTTCTGGGTGGTTATAAATAAAATAACCACGAAGACTAACGCGAGAGCTCCGCTCTGCTCCACTCCCACCTTAGCCTTCTAACCTAACCTGTCCGAGTCGGAGTGCCTTATAATTACGTCACCTCCTTCCTTGCTCTCGTCTTTTACACACATTACCGACTGCGTATGCGGTATTGTATAGAATACCTAGGCAAAGTATAAAAAAAAAAATATTTCATACATCACCTACACGTTTTAGGTATTCTATACATTACCTAGGTATTGTATAGAATACCGGATTATACAGATTGCCGGTAACATATCTATGAAATAGCATAAGTATTATTTCTATTACTATTTTTTTACGCTTCATGACCTTCGACGACGGTTACTTAAGTAATACGTATCTATAGGTCCCTGCACTTTATCACTATTGTTATTACTATGCAGCCCGCTTAAAGTCACGTTCATGTTATCATCCGGGTAGCCAGATCAACGATAATCATACATTCTTTACTTTATCTGTTCCTTTTCAGGGACCCCTCTTTATACCGTGGTCACATATTCACCGGTTTACGATGACAATTCAGTCACAGCATTGATTTTCCGAATATTCTTCTACATAACATGGCTGTACATGATGTAGACTATGATTTCGGTTGACTGCATGCCAATCACGCATTTGATCACCATGACATACAAGTTTATTAATCTGTGCTATCATTTTGAACGGATGAGGACTGTTAAGAATATAAAAGTAACGAACAAAAAGGAGGCTATAGACAAACTGAAAGCTGGATGTTGGGAAGGTATTTGGATGCAACAGAAACCTTTGTAGTAAGTTCTTTTGTTTGTTATTGTATTATTCAGGTCATCTTTTGTTCACCGACAAGAAATAAATAGGATTTACGGATGACGTAATGAATGATTCTAGTATAGAATTGTAGCTTTGTTTTCATGTAGTATATTTTATCGATACAATGAATGAAATATCTGTAAACAAACGTTTTATAGAAGTATAGATAGAAATGGATCGCAAAGGTAAATCCGATCTATGCGTAAGTGAGTTCTCTTCTCTTTATTTTTTGAAAAAGAACGTTACCCCGTTATAAATTACTTACTTAAGCTAGAGTTTTGAGTTGAAAACGAGTACAGTGCTTGAAAACTCACGCACACAGATCACTCAGACCCAGAACAACTAAGCTGTAAGACATACAATTTATTAATTCCGTGCGGGAATTGAATCTACAACACGCAACGCAGCATCCAATCGGTTAACCACAGCGCCAACCATACCGTAGTTTTTTAGCGATATACAAAACAGGGTGTAAAGCCCCACATACCTCTGTTAAAGGGAGGATTCTCTGACCAGACGGATGTTGTGTCTGGTACGAGTAACTGCCCGATATTTGATTTCGAACTGTTGTATATGTATGTTCTAATTGCGCAGAGTTCTCTGATACTCTGTATCATACTTTGTGTATCGCTGTTGGTTACCTAAATAAAATAAAATAAAATAAATAAATACCGCGACGCAGGATTTTAGTATTTTTGTTCCTATGTGGCGAGATAGATGTTACCACAGTTTGTTTAATTACCTACTTCGCCGATCAACATAAAATTTAGCATATACGTTCTTAGGAGTAGAGAAAATCCTCAAAGGGATGTCAGCAAAATTGATGGGGCCCGATAGGGTCGATACCTGCCAGGGCTGCTGGATTGTTGAAAAGAGTTACTCCGGCCTTGGAACGCAAAGGGTAACTGAAGGGACATAGGTGGATTTTAGTTAGTAAAAGCAGACTTTTAATGCCAAAAACTCACCTTACCTTCTGAAATGCCCTCGCGCTCCGCCTTACAGTGGGAGAAGTCATTAGATGATTTTCTACCTAAAAAAAACCCCTACCATTACGATGTTGTTTCTTCATCACGTAATCGTCTTCAAACTTCGGCCCAACCGTAGACATTTTGAATTTTGTTCCACTCTTGGGAAACTCCTAAACAAGACTGCTACGTTTTTAGTGGGGTATATAGAAAATGTCTATATAATGTATGTCTAGTACCGAAAGAATACTTTCTTCATAACTATCCTCGCACCAACAGTTTCCTTAGCCAGCCTAATACACCTTTCTAAGTAAACATATAGTATTTAGAGGCATTTTTCTTTCAAGAGAGAGAACTTTGTAAAAGGTTTTTATTCGGGAGTATTCTTTAACACCTGCCCCCCTAGCCAAGTTGCAAACGATAAACGTGAACGCTTAGTAATCTCCATTAGATTTACAACTTTATAGCTAAGAGCATAAAGTTGAAAATCTATTAAAGACTACTGAGCATTAGCGACGGGAACGAACGAAAACACTATGTAATCTTCAATAGATTTTCAACTTTATATCCAATAACATAAAGTTGAAAATCTATTAAAGACTACTGAGAGTTTACGTTTATCGTTTGTGACTTGGCTAGGGGAGCTGTTCACTCTATGAAGTTTAAATGCGTTATGATAAAATATTTCTAATATATTGAGATAACAAAATTAATAAAGCTTTAATTACAAAATATGAAAGTTATTGCTTACACAACAGAACAAACAAACAAGGACAACAAACAAACAAGGAAAACAAACAACAAAAAGAAACAAAATAAAAAACAAACAAGGATTATTATCCTTGTTTTACGAAAAAGAAATATTTATTTGTTATACAAGAGTGCAAAGGTGTTTTTTATCCGCGTGCTCAATTTTGATGACCGAGCAAGCGAAGGATTCTAAAATTGAATCGCGAAGCGAGTGATTCAAAAATTAGAATCCTGAGCTTTAGCGAGAGAATCAAAAGAGCACGAGGTAAAAAAATTTTGCACTCGAGTGCAACACGTAACTTTTCATCCCACCTCAGCGAGGAAATGACTAAATACAAAAAAAAACATTTACAATCACAAGATACTTTTATTTCAGTTTAGGTATTAACATTTTGATAGGTAAGTATTACAGAATAATCTTTAAATTATAACAAATAATAGCATAGCATAGCATAGTCGGCCTTATAATGTTCCCACTGCTGGGACTCAGGCCTCCTCTCTAGGAGAGGGAATGGGCCGTAATCCACCACGCGGGCCCAGTGCGGGTTGGTGGATGTCACATGTCTTCAAATTTTTAGTTCTAGGACATGCCGGTTTCCTCACAATGTTTTCCTTCACCGTTTTGAAAGCAGTGGTGATGAAATAAATTACACAAAATAATGTACCCGGTTGGGTTTGAACGCAACCTACAACTCGTAAGTCGGGGCCGTTACCACTCGGTCACCACTGCTCTACAACAACATAAAGACAAATAATACATTAACAAATAATACTTAGGTATAATTAGGAAAAATTTAAAGTAACGTTGCTACAGTTACTTAAGTTGAATCAGTTGAGTGTAATACTTTTGTTAGGTACTGTAATGTTAGTGTTAGTGACTCGTGTACTGTTTTTTGGTAAACTATCTGTCATAATTAATAGTTGTACCGATTCAGCGGATTCCCTTGTCGTAAATGTTGGCGAGAGAGGGCGATGGTTAGGTGTTTCGTAACGGCTCATTTTTGATGTAGAAATCCAAGGATCTGACTGTGGCTCTTTCAGTGATGGCTCCTACGATTCCTTTACATATTTTAGACTTATTTTGGATGGAATCCTCTATGTATCTATAACTTTGACCAGACGAGTCTCTTTTTAAAAATGCCACTAATTTAGGATAGGTGTCTTTTTTTCATCTTTATTGTTGCTTTTAGCATTGAATACGTACTCCATAGAGTGCTTGATTTCTTGGTCTCGGATATTTCAATAAAATATGCCAGCAAAACGTTTACTGAGAAAGTTTTGGTATCCTTTAGCTAGTCGCCACGTGTTAAACATATCGTACTGTTTCAAATACTTGTCGCGTGAATGTTGAGGGAGAAAGCTCATTTGCGCATTATTAACAGTTTCAGTCAAGTCTGTTGTCGTTAAATAAACTTCTTAATCGCTAGAATCACTCATTTTAGGTTTTTCACTTGTTTTCAAATTTCTTGTTTTCAACCTAAGATTTTAACAATATGACGTGAAAAGAAAATGGCGCGCACAAAGGAAATTAAAAAAAAAGTACACCAAGGAGATTCTGAATCTGAGTTTTTAACAAATTAAAAAAGTTGTATAATAAATTTGGCACCATGAAGGTAGAAGTAAATAGGTTTAATGATGTTTTGAAATCAGAAACTTAGTGCACACGATGATCTAAATTCAATTTACTTTATCCTCTAGCGGATAAAAAGGGCCTTTGCAGATATCGAAGAGCAAAAATACTCTTTCCGAGATGGGGCATGAAAACAATATTTACTAGAGTAATATTTTATGAGAAAACAATAGAAAATACTGTAAAAGTTACCTTTAATTAGTACCTTTAGACAGTGTCGAATAAAAAATATTAAAATATCCATTGTTAATATTGAGAGGTTCAATATTGTAAGTCGAAAATTGAGAAAATTCGCCGACGTTCTATATTGTTTATGATTAATTAATTACTGAACTAATTAACGTGGAGGGCGTTATATTGGTATGTTTTATTGCTCGACATTACAGTAATGAACGTGATTACTATTTTATGCTTAATAAGCTAAAAGGCATCATATTAATTATATTATTTAGGCTCTTTTATTTACCGAATCATATGTGTAATTAACGAACCCGTTACGTGATACGTGATTTTACTAAAGCTGGTAAAGATATAAATCGATACGAAATAAATGTTATAATAAACGAAAGAAATGTGTTTATATGATATTGACGTAATTTATACTTGTATTAATAACAGTTATAGGTTCTTATGTATACTACATTAGTTTCAGTACGTACAAAACCCGAAACACGTGTTCAGTATTTTTATGTAAAGAATCTTAGTACAAAATTTCTTAACTGTATCATGAAAAATCACAAAGTATTATATAAGCTTGTTATGTTACCTGGTTGTCCACACAAATACATGGTCACCGGGCCATAAGGGCGACTGAGGGGTTGTTTTGCTCCCGCATCCAGCTGTGCGCTGGTGCCTAGTTCCCGCTATGACCTGCCGAGACCTGTGTCATGCTTAGTGTCGGTGGTGTCCAACTTGTGACCTTTATTAAATATTTTTGAAAATATTATTGTAATCAATTTCAGTTACTGATTCTGAACAAACTACATTCAAGTTTCACACATACTAAAAATAATTTTGTATACAGAATACAGATATTGCTCAGATCAAAACATTGAATGTCAGCTGTCTTGTTACATAGGAGATGAGTAAAGGAAAAAATATATCATTTACGTACAATAACACTTTTACAAATTGTAAGTTACAAAAATATAGGTGTATTTTTCTTCAAAGGGTCTGTATTATATTCATTGTTTTCTTATACTGAATTGGATCCATTTTAGGTTGACTTCGTTTCACAACTTGCTTTTCTTTGAAGCTTCTCACGACTGAAATTTGATATCATCCTATAGGAATTTAGCAACGCTTTTACTTTAATCCATATCTTTTTTTTATTCCATTGCATTGTTTAAACTTTTTCCAATTTAACATGACAAAATAACACAGATTGGTTTGTATTATTACATTAACTATAAATTATGTCGATTGGGTTTCTTAAACCTGAATACTATATTTTTTAGGTAGGAAATCATGTAATGAATTCTCCCGCTCTAAGGTGCAGTGTGAAGGCGTGTTAGACTTTTACTGACTAAACCACACCTATGTTCCTTCAGTTGCCTTTTGCGTTCTAGGACCACGAGTATCCCTTTCATCCGGTTTCCCATAACCCTAGCAGGCATCGGCTATGCTGGGCCCCTACGGTTTACTGGCATCTCTTTGAGTCGCGCGTGGAAAACTACACGCCATCGACCACTCGGCTCGGTCCTCATAAGACCAGTGGACGGCTACCTACCTGAATACCATGATTTATTTATTTATTTACAAGCACTTGTACAACGTTACGGAGGATGTCCAAGACGTTGTACAGTAGAAACTTACAAACTAAAAAAATACATTTAATAAAACATTAATAACCTAATAACAAATCCATAAACATTGAAGAAAATAAAAAAAGCTAACATATAATTTAGAAATAAAAAAGAAGAAAATACATATATACTAAAATATCACTTTAATAATATATCCCACAAAACAAATAAAACAAGCATGTGATGTAAGTTTGTTGTCTGTGGTTTAAATAATACTTTCTTTAATTACGCACCTGCCATTTTATCTGTCAACTACCCATGGTTAACAAGTAAAGAATTACTAAGGTATATTAAGTCCGCCTTTATACTTTTGTAATGCAGGAAGTTCTCAAAAATAAAACTGAACATTTTGTATAATCTTAACATTGTTTAGACGCACCTTGCACAATTGTGTTATGCCATAGGCCAGGGTGGCAAACCTATGGCACGCGTGCCAGTGGTGGCACGCGGCAAAACAATTCGGGCACGCCAGTGAAAGAAGTACAACATGTAGATGATTTGAAACACTTGTAATCACACCAATTTTCTCTTTTATAAATATAATTGAATAAACAAACTACTGTAAACATTACGATATACAAATTTTGAGCTACTAATTAAAAGTTAATAGCATTTAGTATAAATATTTGTTAATTAAATCACTAAGCCTAGATTCTTTGGCGGCACCCAATGACCAATTTTTTTATATATTTTCAGTGTCACGTTCTCTTATAAAGGTTCGTCATCCCTGCCATAGGCGAAGAAATTGTGGCGTATAAATCTTAACGTCGGTAGAACTCACATTATGGAGGACTGAATGTCTGGAGAAGACAGCTGGAATCCGCTGCATGTGAGGCGCATCCTAACGGTCGATGTGGCAACAGTTAGGGGAGGCCTATATAGGATAATGATGATAACATAAATAATTTCTTAAGCCCCATTTATACCATGCAAGGGTCTCGCCTCGGGCAAAGATAATTTATCTAAGACGATCGATACAAAGTTGCTTCAATTCTATGATATACTAACTGTCCCCAGCGGTTTCACCCACGTCTTTGATTACTGCTCCATTTTCGTTTATATAACCTGGTTATTCCATACAGAAGGATTTTTTTTCACTCCAACTGGTATTCCTAGAGATTTGCGCGTTTAAATAAAAAAAAAAACTCTTTCGCTTTATTGTATTAACATAGATTGCCCAGGGTAAGCCATTTTTATATTCTTTAGTATACAGCTTTTACAAACAATAAAAGAAGGACAGCTGATGTACACAGATGGGCTTAACCCGCAATTGGGTTTTCTTACAGCAAACCTTATCATATAGAGAAATTTTATACATGAGGATAATAAGTAAGATAAATGCACAGCAAAACATAAGCTAACATTAATTAAATACATCCTTTGATGACTATCACTCCACTGCGCACATGATGTTAGAAGGTAGCAGATTCTGAACTAATTGTGCGCCATTGGTGTAATTGCTGCAAGGCGTTCCGATGTGAGGATAAACAAACAAATACAAACATACAACTAGACAAATATGTGTACAACACACAATAAATAAACATACTTTATACAATAAATAAAACCTATACATATTTATGGGTCATGTTGACAGAAAATATTCCCTAATTCTTCCCCATCCACGCCATCATGTAAATCTGTTTATAGGGTTCCGTAGCCAAATGGCAAAAACCGGAACCCTTATGGATTCTTCATGTCTGTTTGTCTGTCCATCCGTATGTCACACGTGTGTGTGTTGTCGTGTGTGCTACTTTTTTCCGAAACTATAAGAACTATACTGTTTAAACGTGGCAAGTAGATGTGTACCGCATTAAGATTTTCACACAAAAATAGAAAAAAAAAAAACAATAAATTTTTGGGATTCTCTATACTTAGAACTGAAACTCAAAAAATTTTTTTCATCAAACATGGGTTTGATGAAAAAAATTTTCAAAACCCCAAACCCCAAACCCCTATCCATAGAATGATATCCCCCACGTATGGACGTGTGGGATATCATTCTATGGATAGGGGAAAAAATGGTCTTCAAAAATGATATTGAGGTTTCTAATATCATTTTTTTCTAAACTGAATATTTTGCGCGAGAGACACTTCCAAAGTCGTAAAATGTGTGTGCCCCCCTTTATCTTCTAAAATAAGAGAATGATAAAACTAAAAAAAATATATGATGCCAACCAAACCACCAAACCACCACAAACCACCATGCAAACTTCCACCGAAAATTGGTTTGAACGAGATCTAGTAAGCAGTTTTTTTTAATACGTCATAAATCGTAAACCGCAATTTACCTTTCAAGTTTGTACGGATCCCTCAGTGCGCGAGTCCGACTCGCACTTACCCAGTTTTTTTTAATTATGCCTTTTCATTTCCTCTATAGAATAGAATAGATTTTTCAATAGTACGTAGTCATTGACACTATAGCTTGAATATCAAACCCAATCATGTCCATTCTCTGCCATCCATCTCCTCAAGGTGAACAGTATTTCCGTTCAGAGCGACACGTGTCAATACATTACAAACAAACGAGTGTTACCGCTGTTTACACGTACGTGCGTGCGGGGGCAATAAATTGATTGATTGGTATAATAGTACTGAGCAAACATATATCGTGATTTTTTTGTGACAGAAAGTACATCTAAAGTAAACGGAAAATCAAATTTCTTTTTAGCGTGTCGATGGTTCTGGAATGGCGACCACGTACCGGAAGACGTAGCGTTGGAAGGCCTCCTACAAGGTGGACCGATGACTTGGTAACGGTTGCGGGAGTCCGATGGATGCGAGACGCACAGGACCGTTCGCTGTGGCGACGCTTGGGGGAGGCCTATGTCCAGCAGTGGACGTCTTTCGGCTGAAATGATGATGATGATGATGATGTGTCGATGGCAATCTACGATTCGTTCGGCTACCTATCGCTCATCAGTTACTATAACATGCTGATAAGGGCTAGGTATATCTCACCGGGACACCATGGCGGCGAGACCAGTTGCGCCGCCATGGTGTCCGTAAGCTACCAAACTAGACACCATACAGACACCAGAGTCGCTACACCACACTGAGACGGGTATCAAAATGGACCTTAAGTGCACGCGTCCGAGTTGGTCGCGCAACCAAACGGGTGAAGGCAAAATACCAGGTGAGTAACTCTCTATAGAGCTGTATACATTTTGTTGGCAGCGGCGACTGGTCGCGCCGCCATGGTGTCCCGGTGAAATATAGCCCTTAGAGTGCCTAGTGCGAGTTAGTTTTACGCGATCAACACGCTTATGACGTTCGGTGCTCCGATTGGCCCGCTTTTAACTGTTAACCAATCAGAGAGGCAAACGTGGTTAACGTTTCGATCGTAACTTAAAAACCACTCTCACTCAACGCACAGGACACGCAGGACACGATATTAAGTATAATACCATTAACTGTGAAACAGCTCTGTGTTTGCACTTTTGTCTACGTCATTTGCACTCCAGTTATACCATCTTAGCAGTTTTTACTATTATTACTCGCGGTTGACAGCGCGGTTGACGGTTGAAAACCCTGGTAGACTGAAAAAAGGAAGGACACTTCCTTGTTTCAGTCTACCAGGGTTTTCAGTTTCCAGGGTTGCGGGATTATTCGGAAGAGTTACTGTGATCCTGGACTGCAAAGGACAATTGACAGAACACAGTTTTAGTCAGTTAGTAAAAGACTGTGTCTCAGACTTCTACTCATCTCGCTCCACCCAGAAAGTTTTTTAGGTAGGAAATCACAAATGACTTCCTCCTAGAGTCATTTGAATTTCCCACCGAAAAAAAGGTCTTCAGTTAGAGCCTTCCAGGTAAGCCAAAGCAACATAACAGATCTTCTAAGTCGTGCACTCTTGATAGAGTGGTCGTTATCATAGAATAGAATAAACTTTATTGTACACCAAAATAGTAACAAAACTTTTACACTAGGTAACTTAAATCTATGGGTACAAAGGCGGTCTTATCGCTGACAGGGATATCTACCAGACAACCTTAGGATGGACGGTAAGAACTTGAAATAGAAAAAGGGGGTAGTGTGTGGTGTACTGCAAATTAATAAAGTAAATATTAGATTAAAATTATATACTAGACTATATATAGATATAATATAGCTATTATATATAAAAGACAATATATAAACATATAAATATTATTTAAATACATATTATAAGTTACACAATTCTCGGTCGAGTCCTGAGCCACCGCCTCTCTCGCGATACGACGCCATGCAGCTCTGTGTTTGGAGCTTGGGAGTTTTCATTAAAGCTGCAGTGTGTCACTGATTTGATGAAGTCCGCTCACCTTGTTGGAGAGCGTCCACGTGACCTTTTGGCCTCGACTTTCCCTTGCACCACCAATCGTTCCATCAAGTCCTCGTTACGGGTGATATGCCCGAAGAACTTGATAATTCATACTTGCAAAGACGACGATAATCACTCACATACATACATAACAGATAAACATTACTAATGATATATTAATATTTAATAGTACTTTACAAGAATTATATGAATTTCCAAAACCATCATAGCTTTCGTCACATTCGGTAATATCCTTTTGTCGAACAGCATCGCGATCGCGTCCAATCACGTATTCGCGTCTGTGGTCTATGCCACAGATTATAAAAACGAGTTGCTCGGGCGCGTCGTGGTGTTGCCACTTTATATTAATGTACATCGACTTATAGTACATATATATCGATGTTAATGTATTTGTCACGTTATTTATTTATTTCTTTTCTTTTTAATTTATAATTCACACGTATTTCCTTTTTCTATCCAAATCTTGTTGTACACTGCACCGTTCGGGCGTCTTTATTTCGACACCGCCACCGGCCCAGCCCACGCTGAAAACCAGCGCTGTGAGCTTATCGCATAATGCGTGAGGCCACAGCTTTATGCTGAGCGTTAGGCCGTTTTGCGCGGATGTGACGCATATCTTCCCTATCAATTTACAATGTTTGTTTGCTAGTTTTAAAATTACGTCATTTCGCGCGAATAAAAAGTTTTTCTTTCTTTCTTTTTTCTTCATATACGAATCCAGAAAAACCTACTCACAAAAGAAGAAATTCTGTTCAAACCAGATTCTAGGATTTTTTGTGTCAATGTACGGTTAAAAAGATTGGTGACCTATTTAATTACGTGGGGCTTGTACCTACGTGATGTCGTTTTCTATACAGGTAATATGGTGTTTATGCTAAAATATAACTAATTTTATTCATTTATGGGCTAAAAGAACAACTTATTGGGTCCCACTTCATGCTTCAAGCGAGAAGGAAGCCTTTGCCCAATAGTGGGATAATCAATTAACTATTAGATTAGATAGATACTTACAGTAAGCATCCGTACTGGGTCAGTACAGATGTATGCAGTACGCTTTTCTAAACAGCATTTTCTTTCTCCAGTTTCGTACTATTAGGATTCTTCGACTAAACGGCATTTACGAGTATTTTCAAAGTTTGAATTTCCCCTAAACGCACCAAGATAATACCTTCTCTAAAATAAATTCACCTACTTAAATAAAGCAAGTAACGACCCTCGCTAGCGACCCACATTAACACCTGCAATAAAGCGTCGGGTCTTTTAATTGACCCGTTACCAAACCTCTAAGTATCCTTACTATAGCAAGCTCACACGGAAAAACACTTAGTATTCGCCACTATATTAAGTTACCTGATCACGTACGAGGAAATCTGCCTGACCAATAATACACCTTTACCCTTTACATAATTTGTATTCAGGGCAAGCACGCGAACCCGGCAAGGATTACAAAACTGTGTTCGGGAAGAGACTGCAAACAGCTTTTCCGCCTTTATTGGTGTTAGACCCAGTTTTCAAGGAGCGCTATATTGAAAACTATGTTTCCAGTGATACTTGTTTTCATGATGCTAATCTTTGAGCAGACGAGTAGGGACAAGTGTAAGTCAGCACAATGATAAAAAGTTAAATTTGTAGTACAGTTATCCAGTTCGTTGATGGCAACAGACTTGCTACATATGACGTCTTGCTCATAGGACTTAGCAAAACTATCGTAATTTGGGTGTACTACTATAACAATGAGGTGTATCAGTTTTTAAGTGACGCTTTACCTATTGAAAACTATGTTCCCAATTAAACTGGTTTTCGAGATGCAAGTGTTTAGGCAGACGTGCAGTTGTACATAAGAATGAAAAGTTGAACTTTAGTACCTACCTACTATCCAGTTCGTTGATGGCAACATGCCACTTATGACACGGAACTTAAGAAAACTGATGCAAATTGGGTCTATAATTATAACTATGAGGTGTATTAGTTATGGCGCTATATTGAAAACTATGTTCCCAACGAAATTGGCTTTCGAGATGTAAATCTTTAGACAGACGTGCAGTTGTACATAAGAATGAAAAATTGTGTTTGTAATATAAATAAACTAGCGACCTGCCCCGGCTTCGCACGGGTGCAATGCTGATTCCACTGCAACCGCTATGTCTCTGCATTTTAAATCTGTAATATCTTCGAAAATATTCATTTAAATTATATGCTGTAAAGGGCCATATTGATCTATATTAAATGCACAATGTATTTAAGGTACTTAGTTGAATAAGGATTAATGCTGTACATAAACCATCGCGGACTTTTTTGTAGGCATTTTTAAGGTGTACAATACTGTAGGACATTATTTTGATCTATCTCGTAGAGTTCAACCAGCGTTTGCAATGTAAGCCAAAAAAATATGTTTATTTACGACATCACATTAGAAACTTCTAAAATTAACCAGTGTTTCTCTACTATATTATGCTTGTATCATACATATAAACCTTCCTCTTGAATCACTATCTATTAAAGAAAACCGCATTAAAATCCGTTGCGTGGTTTTAAAGATCTAAGCATACAAAGGGACAGACAGCAGGAAGCGACTTTGTTTTATACTATATTACAATATATATAAACAAAGATAATTATATAGAAACCTAGGTGATTGATAGCAACAGGCTGGCCACCTATAACATGGGACTTGAAACATAATTGTATTTTTTTTTTTTATTGATATAAACTAGTGCTTGACTGCGATCCCACCTGATGGTAAGTGGTAATGCAATCGTTGATGGTGAGGCGCACTAATTTATTGATACATAATAGATACATAATTGTAAACTGGGTGTACCTGCTACTAAATAACGGAACGAAGTTTGTAACCATCACACAGGTCACCTATGAATGAAACAGTTGGTGCTCGAAACACTCCAATTTTATACTGCTATATTTACAATCGTGTATTATTTATTGGTTTTTTGAAACCATTTATTAGAATTAAAAATGTGGTATTAAGCTTTCCATCGTACAGTTATCAAGTGCAATCGAAGAATGACGTAGATGTAAATGTTTGAATTGGATCTTACTCGTACAGTTGCAACTGCTCTTCCTTTTATAAATTGTTTCTTAGTTGTTTTTAACGACACCCGCAAGAAGAGAACGATGTTTTCCTTTAGACTTTTTTTTCACATTTTTCTCAGAAATAATCAGTTTTATTTTGGTCTGCGCTTTCATGTCTCGAGTCAAATATTGTTTTTTATTTTAATTTTTGCAGAAATCTCATTATTTTTATGAGGGTTTTCTGAAAAGACGTACAAGGGTTGGCAGTACTGACGCGACCAACCATCTGTAAGTTTTTCACGGGATTTAATCAAGTAAAGTTCAGTGGTTGTTTTAATTATTCGCAAATTGATTCCTAGTGGATATTGTGATGTAGATAATGAAAATTGCTTTAACTTTATATAGCAAGTGTCTACACAAATGACAATTCAGTCAGGTAGAAAGTCGCACCTATTTCAATGACTCCACACATTGTCCAGTTGCATAGACATCTATCGGATTCCTTGGAGGTTTGGAGCCTTGGAGGTGGCGTTTATTTTTAGAATCAAAAGAAGACTCACTTTTGAAGAAAATGAAAAAGACAAAGCTGTAGGTAGGTCAGTAAGTAAGATGTATTTTAATAAAGGGTGAGTTTATTGCCATTAAGGTCCTATCACCAAGTCAAGAAATGAAAAAAGAAAAAAATATATAACTAAAAAAAACCGTAGGTAGGTAGAGAAACAACAAAGAGCAATAAAAACCGGTATTTAAAAATCGCTTTTTAAACCATGCAACGACATTCTATCGCGTCTATTGGAATTCCTCTATATTTTATCTATTACAGCGGATATCGAACGAGGCTAAGCCGATACACACGCCATGTGCACCAGCTCTATTTGGTTCTGTGCGGACCAAACAGGGCGTGTGGAAAATAAACCTATTTGGATATTTATATTATGTACACGCGTTTTGAATGGATTTAACAGAGCGTGAGCCGGACTAATTGATTTAAACAAACAATTAGTTAATCGAATTGAACTTTGATTACGAAACTCGTTGTAGATTAAAGTACACACTGTAAATAACCATGACCTCGTATTTAATCATATTCGTATAATCTGTCTGTTTTTTGTCTAATTAATTCAAATTCAAATCTATATTGCAGACCACAAAACAATAAATTGTAGATACATTCCTGGGTGTCATGTAAATGCGCAGGAAATTGTGTTTTACCAAATTAGGCATGCAAAATTATAGTAAATTCAAAAACATTTTGTGAGTAAGATACATATGTCAGAGATTAATATAATCAAATGATGATGATGATGATGATGATGAATGATATTTCAAATGAATTATTGTAGCTTCGATGGGGATTCGGTGACTTCGGTGAAAATGGCGTATTGCAAAATGACTAACTATAGGCAATTTTCCCTACATAATTTAACGCTCTCAAATGATTTTCACCACAGACAGTTTCCCGGGCTACTGAAGGCACGGGCTCGTTGACGGCGCCCAGTATCTCGCGCACAAGATGATAAAGTGATGCAAAATATTAGGGGCCCAGCAGGACCAATGCAAACTAGAGCTACGGGGAATTTCTGAAAAGGAAACCTGTGATCGCAAAGCGCAAATGTAGGACAAAGGTGTGGTTTTAGTCAGTAAAAGTCTGACACGCCCTCCTGCTCCACCCCAGAGCGCGAGAAGTCATTGGATGATTTCGTGATTTTTTATAAATATAGGAAGGGATATTTTTTAATAATATATTCAAGGAAATTTTGCCAACTAATAGTGAAAAGGGTAATTTGCGCATTAAAACTAACCACATTATCAAATTACACACCGACACGATTCCAAAATAAATCAGCATATTACATAATTATCTCTGATAGTCTGATATTCATCCATGTATCGGTAGATTTAACGCACGCATTTCTATAAACAGGTTAGAACATAATGTTTGTACTGAATTTCATACAGAAAAGACCGCGTAAACAAACATGACAAAGAATAAAGCCTGAACAAAATTTGCTTCGTCAACATCTTGTTTCAATAACATTATCTGGGTTTTTATACAACCATGCTTTTGTATACAATTTACTGAGATGTTTATATAAAGAACCTTAGTTTACATAGTACAAAGGGATATAAAGCGTTAGGCCTTGTTCTCATTGTGCTTTCATTGGGAACTTGGCAACTAAGTGATAGGATATTATTTATTTATGAATACTTTATTGTATACTATGATAATATATGATAACAAATATTGAAATGGGAATTTTAAACTAAAACATACAATTGGTGACTTTTTCGCAGAGTCCTCATTATTTTAATGGTCTGTACAAGGTTTGAGAGACAAGTGCCTAACAATTACTTACTGTATAAACTTGCAGTATTGACGGGCCTGCTAGGGCCGATAACTGACAGGGCTGCGGGATCGTTTGGAAAAGTAACCGTGGCTCTGGAACGCAAAAGGTAACTGAAGGATGATCGTTGGGTTTAGTCAGTAAAGCTCTGACACTCCCTCTCGCTCTACCCAAAGCGCGAACAATTATTTGACGATTTCTTACTCTCAAAAATAGAAAGAAAAAAACGTTTCAGTAAATATTTACCTATGAAATTGCCGTTCTGCGAGCTGGCTATTTCAAGTCCATTTTTTTTCTTTTTTCGCTAAGAATTCTACGTTCAAATTATTTTTACTTTTAAAATATAGGTCTTTTTTGAAAATTAATCATTTATTGAATGGTTAGCGTTCTGTTTTCATCGCATTTGTACGTTTTTAGTTATCATGGATACGTTAAAAAATCGAGTGAATAAGGAGTATGAGTACCATCGTGGCAGCAAAGCGGCAGAAGCGCAACGACGTATACAGAGCGGTACTAACGATCGCACCACCCGTTATTGGTTTGCCCGCTCCCGTTCTGGAAATTTCGACCTAAGAAATGAACCCCGTGGTCGAACGAAAACTTGGACAATGACGAATTAAAGGCGATTCTGGAAGCTGATGATTCTCAATCTAAAGCTGAATTAGCAGCAGCTTGTGATGTTAGCATCAAAACAATATTAGTCCATTTGCATCGAATTGGAAAGGTAAAAAAAATAATTTAAAAAATGAAAAAATTACTTTACACGTTACACTTTACAAGTTCAGTCCAGTAGAGTTTCATTTCTTCATTTAATAAAATAATTAAATGAAGAAGTGAATGGTTTTTTTTAGGTGGGAAAATCGGGAGATAGTGTCAGACTTTTACTGACTACTTGGTGGTGGGTAGATGGCGCTGTATCGCTTGACACCTAGATAAACAAGCTCCGTATTTACATCTGATATAAAAATATTTTAAATCACGTTTCTTTGCCAAAAATCAGTGAAATATAAGTATAAAGGTCTAAATTAACAGTGGAAGCGTTATTAAAGTTATAAGTTCAATAATAATTGAAATAATTAGTGTTAAAATAGTAACCAGGACTATCTGTAATAAAACACCAAAGTGACAATTAAAAGCAACAATAACAGTGATATCATCCAAATAAATATAAACAATCGACCAAACTGTGTTAAAAGTGAACATTTGTAACATAAAAAGTGCTCACATTAGTGTCTTAGACAAAGTGTACCCGAAGTGAAGTGAAAAAAAAAACTCGACATATTAGTCATACCAACCGCTTTGCAAAATTCAAATTTTACCTCGTTTAACATACGGCACTTAAATTCAACCTTATTCTGCAATCATCGTTTGGCTGAGATAACTTTTCGGCTACCTGTGACGGAAGAGTACTCAAGTTCAAATCCGGGTCACACATTCGAAGACTTTTTGTGAGATCTTAACTTCATCAGATTTAAATAAAATTAAGCTATCAATAAAAGTCAAGAACGTGCTACGGAGGGCACTTTAGTTAATATAAACATCACCACATAATTGCAAATAATATGGATACAGACAATATCACACTACGTAGGCAGAACACTGGATCTTTAACCAACTTATCATTTTTAACAAATGACAATGAAAAAACAATACTTGACACGACGATGATGAGCATACCTGACAGCCTACATGACTATAATAATGACGACACTATGAACAACTTGACCGAACAAATAAATACACTTAAGACGCAACTTTTGAGTGCTCATCAGGAAATAGACGACCTCAACAGCGAAAACTTCCGATTGAAATCCGATCTGCAAAAAGCCCTCAAAACTGTCGAGACATATAAAAAGATCTGCTTAACGCCTAGTAGAAAAAATGGTACACCATCATCAAACAAACATAAATCGAAGCGAGAAAAGCTTCAACCAATAGCTACAAATAATGACCCCAATGCTTCCATCAATTCAAACTCCAAGGAAATAAAAGTCGACACACAAAGCAAAGAAACTCAGACTTCCGGTATGTCATATGAATATGATATTATATTGACACAAAACAAAAACCTGACATTAACTTCACACCTGGAAAACGTTGCTCCAAAAAAATTAGTAGGCGTATCTCGACCGACACAAAAAAATAAAATCGCTTTAATAAGCAGTAGCTGTACTAAAGGAACGCTACCATTAATCGAGGAAGTCTTCTCCGAAAAATTTGACTACTGTCATTATTTGATAAACAATGCTACCACAGAAGAGTTGCTACACACTGTCGAAGAGAGCCTAAAAGACTTCACAATAAAAGACTATTGCTTTATATTCATTGGAGAAAACGATATAAAACATAGCGATTATCTAGATATCCCCGAAAATTTGAAAAAATCTCTGAGAGACTTTAAGCACACAAATATTGTTATATGCGCACCGACTTATATAAGAGGTGCGCTAATACATAATTATAAAGTTGAGTTATTCAACAATCTCCTGAGTTTGGACATAAAAAACCACAAATATGCATACTTTTTTGACAGTAATCGCACACTAACCCTTGACATGTTTTCTTATAATACAGGAAAAATTACCAAATACGGATGGAGACACATTTTTGACCTTATCAAATCAAATATATTAATTGACTACGACAAATATTATTTTAAAATTAGCGACGATGACCTTGGTGGAACTGACAATACATTGAATGTAACTATAAATGAGAAATCTAATGACAACTCTGATTTTTTTCTTTGACAATAATATGTACATTGTAAACAACGACATATCATTTAAATTACTGTTCCAAAATTTTCAAAGCCTTAATAATAAACAAGATATACTTGAAGCATTTATTGACGAAAACTCAATATATAAGGCAATATGTATTTCAGAAACTTGGCTAACTCAGGAAAAACTAGATCTGGTTAAATTTAGTGGATATAAATGTGCATCCTCATACTGTCGCAGCACTAGAACAGGTGGCGGTGTATGTATATTTTTACAAGAACATATTGAAAGCATCCATAGAAACGACATCTCAGACATGTCTATTGAGTATGTTATAGAACTATGCGCCACGGAATTGCCAAAAGAAAATTTATTAATTGTAACTATGTACTGGAATAGAAGAGAGGAGGAAGTATTTTATCAGCAATTAAAACAAATTCTAAAATATATAAACAATAAATACCAAAAATTGAATATAATTATAGGGGGTGACTTCAATGTTAATGTTTTATCAGACAATTTAAAAACTACTCAATTTCTAAACGTAATGCAGGAATATAATTTTAATCAACATGTAAAAAGCCCTACACGTATTACATCAAACACTGCGACATGTCTAGATCTAATATTTACTAACTTTAACCACAAAGATATGTACGCAACTACAGAAGAATTGGGTTTTTCAGACCATCATAGCACAATTTTACATTTAAAAATACCCGAAAAATCAGAAAAAAAAATCTGGTACTCCATGAAAAGGCTTTATAATAATTCAAATATACTAAAATTCAAAGAAAAAATAAAAAATCTTAATTGGAACGATATTCTTACCTCTGATAATGATATTAATATTAATTATAAAAAATTCAATGACATACTTATTTCTATTCTTAACAAATGTATACCATTACGCAAAATTAAATTAAAAACAAAACATAAAAAATACTGGCTCACTACTGGAATAAAAAAATCTTGCACAAATAAAAGACTATTAAAAACATTAACATTAAAAGCAAAAAATCCTACATTAACAAAATATTACAAAAAATACGAAAAAATATTGAAGAATACTGTCACGGCTGCAAAAAAACTTCACTATAAAAATAAAATGATGCAATCTAACAATAAAGTTAAAACAATGTGGGGAATTATTAATGAACGTACAAATAAGACAACAAAAAGCGAAAAACGCAATATAACACTACAAATAAATAATAGTTTAATTTCCAAACCCAAAGATGTAGTAAACACATTCAATCGCTTCTTTGCTTCTATAGGTGGAGATAACACAACAAAACCTATCGGCAATAAACCAAAAGGACTACCGGTAAGTTCAGCTACACAAAATACATTGTATCTTAGCCCAGTAGATCCCTATGAGATAAATAGAATAATTAAAAATCTTAAAAATAAAAGAAGCCACGGAATTGACGAACTCCCACCTACCTTGTTAAGACAATGCGCCGACGAATTAACTTTACCTTTTTATTTACTCATCAACCAATCTTTTGAAGAAGGCGTATTTCCCGACTTGTTAAAAAAAGCACTTATAAAACCGATCCATAAAAAAAATTCAAAAACCGACCCAAACAACTACCGTCCAATTGCTTTGTTACCAACCGCCTCGAAAATATTTGAAAAAGCTATGTGCGACCGCGTCTATGCTTTTTGTGAAAAATATAATATATTCAACGACAGTCAAAATGGTTTTCGCAAAAACCGATCAACGACTTTGGCTGTTTACAAATATATCCAAGAAGCCCTTAACATAATTAATAACAAAAAATATGCTATAGGATTGCTATTAGATATGACGAAAGCATATGATAAAGTTCAGTTTGATATATTATTAAATAAGCTATATAAAATTGGCATCCGCGGAAAAAGTCATGACTGGTTCACCTCGTACCTTAAGAACAGAGAGCAAGTCGTAGAAATTGAATATTACAATAGCAAAACAAGAGAAATTAAATTAATTCGATCTCAAAAAATACCCGTAAATGCATCAATACCACAAGGAACAGTGATAGGATGTCTACTGTTCCTTATTTACATCAACGATCTCCCTAACCACATAAATGAGCCATGCGTGTTGTTCGCCGACGATATTTCTATTTTAACACCATGTGACAATAATATAGAATTAAACCAAAAATTGACTTCCATACTTGACACTACAACACACTGGATGAACGAACACAACCTTGAAATTAACTTTACTAAGACAAAAATTATAACTTTCTACCCACGACAAAAAATACCCATAAATATCAATTTCAATTACAATGGACACAACTTGGAAGTTGTAAATAAATTCACCCTTTTAGGCCTAGACATAGATTCACACATAGATTGGAAATCCCACATTCAAAAAATAAGATCTAAATTATCTAAGTTTACATACGCCCTCAGAGAAATAAAAAAAACAACAGACCTTAAAACAGCATTAGTTACTTATTACTCATACGCATTTGCATGGCTCAAGTATGGAATTATGTTATGGGGAAATAGCACAGATGCGCCTACACTGTTCACTTTACAGAAAAAAATGATAAGGATATTAATGAATATAAAAGATACCAACTCCTGTAAACCTTACTTCAAAGAGCTAAAAATATTAACCGTACCATGTATTTATATACTGGAAATTTGCAAATTTGTTCGAAAATATCCACAATTCTATACCAAAAGAGAGGACATCCAAACTAAAATCGCACTTAGACATAAAAATAGGCTTAATATACCCACTTCACGATTGAAAATGCACTCTTCTAGTGCATTTGTTATGTCTATAAAAATATATAATAAGTTACCAGAATTCATCAAAAATGCAGAAAGTAATAATATGTTCACCAATAAACTAAAACAATTTCTAATAGACAAATGCTACTATACTGTAGAGGAATACTATAACGATAAACATCAACTACAATAAAAACTATTAATTATATACTGTATCGTTATAATAAATGTATTTACAAATGTGCAAAATAATGTGAGTACTGAGGTGAATAAAATATAAATTAAATTGATACATAATTAAATTAAAATAAATACATGATTTAATAATGATGACGATAAAAATAAATAAAAATACCTGACATTTAATTTAGTTATACAAAGACATTAAGTACATAAATAAATAAATTTCAATAATAACATAATTAAATGACGACAAAATTAAATAAAATATCTGACATAATTTAATAATAATGACGACAAAAATAATTGAAATATCTGACATAATTTAATAATAATGACGACAAAAATAAATTAAAATACCTGACATAATTTACCAATACACAGACATAATAAAAATATATATATATAATTAATTTAAATAGATACATAATTTAATAATGATAAAAATAAATAAAAACACCTGACATAATTTACTTACATTAAGACATTCTAATAATATACATACATAAATTTATTTCAATACTAACATAATTTAATAATAAATGATGATGATAAAAATAAATAAAATATCTGACAAAATTTACCAATACTTATACATATACATAATAAATAACATACATACACAATTTTATTTAAATATATAGGCACATAATTTAATAATAACAATGATAAAAAATAAATTAAAATATGTAACATAATTAACCACACAATAATTTACACATACATCTATTGAATCTACCTATAATAATAATTAATTCCATGAATTGTTGCTTGGCCTTCATCCTCTCTCCTAACTTTGCTGTGCCCGACAGGGTCCATATTGATCTTCACAATGTTTTATACCATCTATGTACATATGGAATGCAATAAAGAATTGAGTATTGAGTATTGAGTATTGACTAAAAACCCACTCCTGTTCCTTCTTTGCCTTCGTCCCAGGGCCCCGAGTTTCACTTTCACACTACTCGTGGCCCCAGTAGGCTTCGACCCTGCTGGGCCCCTACGATTTGCTGACATCTCCCTGAGAAGAAGTGAATGGTGGATTTTGGATATATCTTATCCAAAAGCAACCTTACCATGGTCTTCGTTATTTCATACCAAATTTTTGGTTCCAAATATATGGTGGAAAAGCACCCTAAGAATTCGAAGTGTGGCGAATAGGGAATTTAATTGCTAGATAGGTGTGTATGTAGTAGGTTTCCTCGAACATATCCCAGTTGGCCGCCTATTCATTGTAAAGTTATAAATCACCGCGCACACCTACGGGATACAGATTTAATCCAACCGGTGCAACACAGTCGGCAACACTATCTATTGGTCAGGCGATTGATTGCAAAATGTACCACAAAAGATAATATTTATCACTTCTGAAAAGACTATACAAGTTTACAATGTACCGATATACAATATGTTTCTAAGTGTACAGAACATTAATACTTCCTAAGTACCTCGTTGAATACAAGTAATAACATTTTAAATGAACAAGTTAACCTCAGATGTTTAAAATGAGATTACAAGATTTACAGGCCACTTAAAATAAAAGGCTTTAAAAACAATTTATTTAAATAACACACCGAACACATAAATTAGCATTATTGCCAGCACAAATACCTAAGGACTGAAGTCGTTTGTTTAGCATATTAGAATTTCAATGTAATCCTTAAGTTAAGTGGGTATTTATTTTGAGAAATAAGTATTCAAAGGACTTGTAACGTAAAATGTGCGTTAGGTTCAGAGGGATAACTTTACGAATTAAAATGGAAAAGTCCACTCTAACTTTGTGGATCTCCACTTTTGCGCAACGTAAACGTTTAATGAAATATAAACATAGCGGACAAGCAGAATTTTACAAAATTGCTGAACGACTCGAGAGAAATGTTTATAAATAAGATTTATAACATAAACCTACCAAAAACCTCACGATAGGTCCAAACAACGTATCCTTTAAAACCTTCGAAATACGTTTAATGAGCGATAATTCTCCGTACGGCGAAGATTTACACACTCCGCAAGAATAGTTAGGTGAGATAGGCTCCTGAGAGCTCCATCCGATACTACAATATATCAATGAGAGGTTCCCGGAGGATACAGTGTTGGGTCACGTATCAGAAGTGTTTTTCGACGAACCCTACATTATCCCGAGGTGAGAGAGAAAGTTCAGCATCAGAAACTTATAGGGGTATTCGACGTTATTAAGATTACATTTAGTTTTGTGTGTCTATTTGCGAATCTTTTGTCTTGACCCTTCGACAGGTAGGCAGGGTTTTATAAGACCTAAATTGTCAGATAGCTTTTATATGTCTCCGCAGTCTATCTTTTTTACAAAAGTTTTCATATATTTAGCATC
Organism: Mythimna impura; assembly: GCA_905147345.3. NCBI lineage: Eukaryota > Metazoa > Arthropoda > Insecta > Lepidoptera > Noctuidae > Mythimna > Mythimna impura. The sequence continues at coordinate 16,244,490 of LR990356.1, read as the reverse complement.
TATCCAGCGTTGTTATGAAAAATGTCAAAAAGAAAACTAGCACATCTCTGACGCGTGGTGGGTGCATATATTCTCTCCGAGTTTTACTCGTATATATTCTTTAAAAATGCTTTTAGTCGTTTATGCTGTATTTTTTTAGGATTACTAAAAGGTGTACGATGTAAAACAACGCCACGTAATGTAAAAAATCTAACTGGATAAATTGGCCTAGGTGCCGATTGGGTATCGTATTTGACCCTGTCTGGGCCCCCTTATAAATTATGTAGTCAATACGAGTTAAACTCTTTTAAGTTACATTTAACATTTCAGAAACTACATTACTTACTTTTAAAGCTACACATTCCTGCAAGAGTTTAGACGAGATTCTCTAATTGAAGTATTTGATTTCTCCCTAAAAGATTTGAAAAACTCAAAGATGTAAGTTTGTAAAAGAGACCTTTGGCGAAATATCTAATAAATTACATTACTAACCGCTGTAGTACACATGAAGAAGTAAATTTCAATATATAAAAAGATTTTCAATCTTACTTAAATAAATAGTAATGTTAGACGATAGACAAGAGAAAAGGCATTAATTAATGTGATGGAAATTAATATCGATTGGTCTGAGCAAACGGCACGGAAAATGAACAGATATTGGTTCAAATTGCATTACTATATTGAATGAAGGAGACAGCACAAACGAGCCAACGGGGTCAGTCAGTCGAGATTCCGAGGACATCGTTTTAATAAAACTAGTCAAACAGTTTATACTTTTGACAATGCCAATTAGTAATTGCAAACACATTCAGATGACCCATCAAAGCGCCTAATTAGTATCGTCGTTAGATACAAAGATAAATCACTGTATTGCTTCAAGTTTTGGGAGCACAGAGAGCTGAAAAGTAAGTGATTGGTGTGGTGAGAGAGCTGCAGTCAAAGTGACCTGTGTGCCGCTGGCACAGAGGACTGTAGAAATGGCGAATTATTGGTTTGGTTGGACACGCCATAGGCATTGGGGGTTTTTTATTTTATAACGACTATCAACACGAAGGTCAGTGTAATCATTAAATCACAATGATATTATACAGGCGAAAGTTTAATTTGTATGTGTGAGTGTGTGTTTGTTACGCATTCACGTTCAAACATCTGAACAGATTTGTATAAGATTTGGAACGCGGATAAATCATATCGCATTATGCTATTGGAATGCGCAATTAGCATCAATTTTGACCGATTGACTTCTTAATCATTTAAAAATGCCTGTAAATTTTTTCTTGGAATAAATGCTTTGATTTGATTTGACTTGTCCTGCCCCCCTAGCCAAGTCACAAACGATAAACGTAAACTCTCAGTAGTCTTTAATAGATTTTCAACTTTATGTTATTGGAAATAAAGTTGAAAATCTATTGAAGATTACATAGTGTTTTCGTTCGTTCCGGTCGCTAACGCTCAGTAGTATTTAATAGATTTTCAACTTTATGCTCTTAGGTATAAAGTTGAAAATCTATTGGAGATTACTAAGCGTTCACGTTTATCGTCTGCAACTTGGCTAGGGGGGCTGGCATATAAGATACTTTACTGTTAGTATGTGCTATCTTTCTATTTTCATAAGAGCAAAGCCGTTGACAGAAGCTAGTTTAACATAAATAGCATCTTCTCGATTATTTCAACGAACTACTTTTTTGAAAGTTTCAGAATCCGTTTAGTAGAGCAGCAGTAAGACGCAGAAATAGCGTTATAATACGTAGAAGACCAACTTTTTCTCGCTTAATTCAAACTTAAACAATTACGCCTGTTATTGTTCAAGTTTCTCTGAATGAACAACACCTACTTTAGATTTCACAAAGTTATATAGTTCTGTTGTCGGTGTTTTGGGTGTATAGACGAATAGAACAATATTCCGTCACATGCCTACAGTTGTTGCAAACTTTAAAAAAAACTTGCTTGAGTATTTTAATAAAGATAGTGATAATATTGAAGATTTTATTGCTCTTTAATGGCATTGCGTGGCAACAGAACCATTAGATTCAGGACTTTTTAAAGTGTGATGTTATATAAATATCTTTGCCTGCTCTGAGTGGAGAGAGAGAGTGTCAGACTTTTACTGACTAAAATTTACCCGTGTTCCTTCAATTAGCCTTTGTATTACATGGCCGTGATGACTCTTTCAAACAATTCGGCTGCACTTACTTAGCCACCGCGAGAGGGACTGCCCAGGCGTTCGGATTCGCAGGAAGAACCCTGGCCACCGTAAACACGGGCTTACAGATGGAGAGCAAAGGGTAGCTCACCTTCCGGCCATCCAGCAAGGACAGAGCCCGAGTCGTCAACGGCACGTAGTATTTCACGCGAGCCTTAAAAAGATGTCACAATAACCGTAGGGTTCTAAGCAGGACCGATGCCCGCTAGGATCATGGTGAATTTCTGAAAGTAAAACCGTGGTAGAGCGGGAGAAGTCATTGAATGTTCTTTCCCATCGCAAAAACACACACACACTCATACCTACCTGTAATCCGCTGTACCTATGCGAGAAGCACTGGACCGATAGATGTGGCGACACTTGATGTATTATATCAAAAGAATATTCTTTACTATAAAAAAACAACGGTGTGATTTGCAAATTGTGATTAACAGTATCCAGTTTTGTGCCTGAGGTTGAGGTATTCGAGGAAAAGCGTGTTATAAATCATACCTACTTTTAGGAACTTTGTGTAAAAAGGTTTTAAGCTTATTTGACTTAATTACCCTCAGGCGTAGGCGTCATACGTAGGATCATTAGCCATTTCAGTTTCCAGGAAAGTACACGTCAATACACGTGTTTCCTCTTTGAGGAGAGGTTTCTCATTCTCTTCAGGGACTTATCGCTTTCAGAAGAATTAAAGGTTCTACACAAAGCAAGATTTTGTGAACGAACAGATGTCAAAACGTGAAGTAGGTGAGGTAGGCGAGACCGACCGATTTTGTACTAGACGACGTGAACATTCTACGCTTCATATAGTTTGAGGAAATGTAGGTACCCATAGGTATGTGTGCTGCAACATGTCTGTGGTATCTAAGCCATACGATATGATCGATTATGATTTACTTAACATTTTTTTCCCTAATCTTATAGTGCATCCAAAGAATAGAACCTATTTTTTTTTACAATCTAGCCTTGTTTAGAGACTAATAATTAACTTAATAATAACCTAACATTATGAATTGTCTTTACTAAGAATGCATCCAATTGCACTTTTCTTATTTTCTCTATTAAGGCGACCACAATTCGTTCTTGTGTTTATTAGGTAACACTTAACTACATAACGTTGCCATTTACTGAATATTTTTTTTAATATTCCTACACGACTTTCTTAAATTTTACAAAACAAAATCACGTCAAAATCACGTCTGTTTATACGTATGAACGCGATAAACTCAAAAACTATTGAACGTATTTTCATGCCATATCACCAATAAGCAGAGTGCAATCACTCTGCTTACTACTTAATAAGAGGACGGTTTAAGTGATAATACATGGATATTATAGTGGAGAAACACCGAGATTTTAACTGCCGTGCCAAGCTGGGGCGGGTCGCTAATCTAATATAAGCTTAACTCGCCTCTTTTTTCCTCTGCAGTAGGAAGCCTCCTGCTCTTATTTCCACACAACTTTATTTTTTGTTAGTGTATACTAGTCTACTAGGCGACATCAACATATACAGAAAGAAAAGTTCTTAATTATTCACCGGTTGATTCATCGACGCACAGTCCAAACCAAGAAAGGAGTTTTCCCTGTATAATGTCGACAAGGAATAAGGCCGGGCTTTCGAAAGAAAATTCCCACGTCTGTCCTAGTATGATATCACAGATTTCACACACTCTTCTTCTCTTACTTTCTACACACTTGTCTACATTTCTTTTAATCTATCCTTTCGCAAAACGGAGCTGGGTAGAGTGGGGTGAAGAAGAGTAGTGAAATGTGACAAGTGTTTCCATTGAAGTGGAGCGGGTAGGAGTGGAGTGGACCTACCCTCCGCTTCGTGCTCTCCGCTCGGTACCCGACTCCGTTCTGTCTGGCTCGAGGCCATGTTTTCATTTTTGTTTTAACTTTTATTTGAAAGTCCGCTCAGCTCCACTCCGCTCCATTTACACTGCTTCCACTGATGCGGAGTGGAGATTTCGAGCACTGTTATTGGTCAATTAATGGTTCACTCCTTTCCACTCCACCCAGCGCAGTTAGGAAACTCCACTCTGTATCAGTGGACTACATATAACAGTGTAAGTGGAGCGGGGTGGAGCTGAGCGAACTTTCAAACAAAACAAATGAACACGCGGCCCCGAACCAGACACAACGGAGTCAAGCTGAGAGCATGAAGCGAGGCGTAGCTCAACTCTAATCCGCCCCCCTCCGCATCAATGGAAATACTTTTCACTGCTCTTTTCCGCCCAACTCCACTTCAGTGGAAACATACCCAGAAGCCGTCATATACGCATTCTGTAAATACGTTCGTTACGTACAAAGAAATCAAGAAATATAAAGCTAATTTCAGACGGTGATTGTTGGTCCATGTCAGTTTAACATTTTTCATCACGACATAAAAAAGACATTAATGTCAAGCTATTCTCCCTGATTTGTGTGATATTGTCTGTCAATCAACCGTTTGAGTAGAGTAAAGGGTTGACCAGACGGTTGCAAACTAGCATTCTAACCAAGGTGACCTTGGTTTGTGTGTTTGGTTTGTGTTCCGGCTACATGGAGGTAAACCACGCGCCAATACGTTCGGTGGTTGGGAAAACGCGCCTCCCAACCAAGGGCGTTGAAGGTCATGGTTTACAACTCCTGTCTACACGGTTTGAAACTAGCAAGGTCACCTTGGTTGGGACGTTCACCCCTTAACGTACCCTTCTACTCAAAGTTTTGACTACCTACAGGACATGTTGATCCTACCGGTCTGTACTATCTAAACATTTCCTTACCCTCAAGGTAACTTATCTTGTGCCACGTGTAAGGGATTCGTAGTGAAAATAAACACTGACTGATCATCTGTGAATATTTATGTAACGTGCAGCAGAAATATACCATTAGTTCTGATGTAGTCAAGGACAGATATTTGTTTGAAGTTCTATTCATACTTTAAGTCTATGAGATTCAGTTGCGTCCAAATTCTAATTTATTCTTAAAAATAAATTAGAAACTGGACGCCAAGCCACAATTGCAGCTATAAGTCCCTTCTTTGAGGAGTTGTTATAGAGCGCCACGGCGTCCCCACTTTCCGCCTGACTGCCTCACCGGACACGTTTGTTTCAGGAGGTTCCTGTTTTGGGAAGAAACGCCCAGAAGTTATCATTGTGCGGATCGCCGGAAGGACCTGGTGGAGATCTATCTCGCTTGGTCGGAGAACCACTGTATCCTCGTAGGGGAGATCGTCAGCGGCTTGGACCCTGGACAGCGAATTGTTCGAAAGACTTAGAATTCAAAGGGTAACTAAAGCTGGGTTTTAGTTAGTAAAAATCTGACACATCCTCACAAAAAAGTCTGTTGAGTCAGAGAATATTATCATCTAGTAATGCAGAGTACTGAAAAGTTATAAATAAGTTGCTTTTAACTTCCCTGTTGTTTTTGTCTATTTAAAGTCTTTATTAAAATATATCCAGCCATCTATTGCTAATAGACTAATAAAATTTAGCGGCACATACAATTGAAACAACTTATGGGGAAATGTAACTGCACTACATTTTAGGCACAGACCTACGTAAAAAATTCAATCCTTTTAACATTTTGCGGCACGATTTGTGTCGACACAGCAGAAAGGCAGCTTGCAATCGAAATGTGTAAACTAATTTAACTTTAAAATAGCTTTTTCCCTACTCCGGTGAAAATATGTTGACATACAATGCCTTTTTCCGTTTCTAATCGTACATTGAGTTACTTTTATTTCTAAAATTCTTACATAATAGTAAAGTTTAATTTAGAATTCAAATCAACTGTACTTTGACACAATAATTTTTCATTTAAATTCATAGTGAAGTGATTAGTGAATCCAGTGACAAACAAATCATAGTGATAAGTGCTACTCCTAAAAAACACATGAACAGTGTGTATTTTCCCTAATATGAATAAAAACTAAGAAAGAGACATAAGACTCATTTAGGAAACCACTTTGTTTAAAATTAAAATGTAATATCATCGTTGAACTATAAAGTATCACCTATTTTAAAAATCAAAAAACACAAATATAATCTAAATGTAATGTTGTGTGGTCCACCACTAGACAGTCAGACTATAACTCAATAGTGGTGTACGAGCGCCTGGGCTTATGTTTCGGCCACACATTCGGCTCGGGGTGATATACGGCCGAAGCTTTGGCCAAATCCCCTGTCATACAAAACACGATCGCGTAAGAACGCGGGCTGAAAACAATGAAAGTCGGATTTGTGTGATCAAGAAAAATACTTTTGCCAAATAATAGTTTTGTAGAAAAATTCGTACACTTTCGTAACGGTTTTGCTACGAAACACGTAGCGACAGATTTTAAGGTACAATTTATCGTCTATCAAATCAGTGGGGACCGTTTCTTATACAAACTGTAGAGTTTTATAAAATAAGATGGTAAGCAGAAAATATCTAGGTACTTAAACATTAACTCGATCAAAAACAGTTTTAGTGAAAACCATTTTGCCAAAGTAAATAGTCAAATATCTGGGATTAATCGAATAAGGTAGATATGAATATGTGTTGGATCATAACTTTTGGAATTCGGAAGCTCTTATACCCTTACGTAATAGGGTAATACGAGTACCAGAAGATAGGTAAATTTATTCCTTACGATACCGTAAAGATCGCAACTTATGATTACGATATTTATTTGGGTTCCCATTTCGTCCATCATGCTTTCATCCCTATCTACAATCCTAATATAGGCTCCGATATATATACAGTAAGTACCCATTGTAGACACATAAAAGTGTAATGAATTTAATTTTTATGGTTGCGAACCTATAAGACATGAAATCAACGTTAACCTTTGCTTTTATGGCTGTCGATATAAATCATAGTTCTATTATTCATTTGTACTTGCTCGTAAATTGGATATCTATAAACAAATGTGGGAATAATATCACAAAGTCGAAGTTGAAAATGCGGAATGGGCTTGGTATCGGATAGTCGACGCCAATCCAGTGCCGAAAGCAAGAACGGCGCAGATTTATTCCGCCAGTTATTGCACATTCCCAGCAAATGTGCACTGAATATGCACCCGGCTTGAATATTTCACAGCTTCAAGTGCGCGCTTAGCGCCAAATAAAAAACGTCCGAGCTCGTTTGTGATCTCTAATTCTCGACTAAACTGCCTGAACTCTTTTATTAAGATCTCCTTGAATTGTATCTCAGGACTAAAATGTTGTTAATTTGTTATTTTGTGTAGCGTATATTCATTCATTTGCAGGATTTTATACGTACGAATATTTACTTGTAGAGGTAGGCACGCGCGTAGTGAGACATTCAATCAACATTTTAACAACATTCCACAACTCCACTTAAATGTTCAATTATTATGCAATTCTTTACATTTTCAAAATGTCTACCGTGCTTCTAGACACACAAATGACATCGTTTAACGATATTATTTCAGACTCTTTTGAGTATGTTACCATGCGCGACTAAAATTTAGAGCCGATATACAGTCTACAAAACACGAATCACTAACGCAAACATATATTCCACAAATATTTGCCAGGTGAATTATCAAACGCAAAACCTACTTAAAATAACATACCATATGCCAATATTGCTATAACTATAAAATAAGCAAATACATGGTATTTTCTATTAAACTAACTTACAGAGCCAGTGAATACAGATGGAAATGTGGATAAATACACGCTATATTACATATTCGTTGCGAACAAATTCTAAAACAAACATGCATTGGAATATCTGAGTAAACATGACCGATCCTCGATAGCACAGCATTTATTCATTTGCAACTACAGTTTATTCACATTGTCCCGTTTATGTGTCTTTTAATGCAAAAATTATTTAAAAGCATTTTCTGTTTTATGCAATGTTAATTTTAGATTATTTAATTAATTAAAAAACCTTTTACAAAACAGCATTAACTTATTATATTAATTCATGAATGAATCTACTTACTTAAATAACAGTTTTCAATATTTTGACTCGACTAGAGAGAGAAAGAGAGAGAGAGGAAAGTTATCCAATGTTTAATCGTTCTCTATCATTTCTACCAGTTTTCATTATAGAACCTCCAAACTAAACACATCTAAAATAAAAGTTACTCTTAGGCAACTACACATGCCGCAGGAGACGCCCCGGGAGTTAGGTGTTGCAGGGCGGTTTCCCGGTCAAGGTAGGCGCGGGGTTGTGGACGGCGAGCAACGGGTAGCTCACCGTCTGATATCGACCAGGTCTGATTTGACCCAGTGCGTAAAATTTCCCACCAACAAAGGGATCTAATCACATTGTTTCAGTTTCAACATCACAAATCTCTAACGCGAAAAAATAAACACAAACAAACAATTTAGTGACATCACACTGTCTTTGAAAAGAGCCTTACAATCGTATTTCAAATAAAAACGCGCACACCAAAAGCCGCAATCAGTTTATAGATCCGAATGATTCCAAACAAAACACATATAACATACATAATATTTACATTTTGGTGCTCACCTGAATATTGGAACGAGTTGTCAGAAAATATACCCTGTCCGGATATTGAACGTGAGTGCCTCAAATATTTACCCATCACACAACTGTTTGTATTTACAAAACGTAAATTTACTCTTTCAATAAAATAATAGTGTTTAGCGTGTAAATTATTAGATATAGTCTCGAACGCTTTGATTAGTTATATCCAGCCTAAACACGCTATCCTTCTTTTAGTGGGAAATGCATCAAAAGATGCGAGTGGACTTTTATTGACTAAAACCAACCTGTGTTCCTTCAGTTGCCATTTGCGTTTGGGTTTTAAATTTGTTTAAACACTGAGTAGCAAATCGAAAATAAAATATGCATAATTTGGAATTTCCTAATCAGTGTTTAACCCAGTCATACCAAAAACGGCAAGAAAGATTCTATAAATTCATGATCCGTAACTTTATCAATATTCAAATCTGTTAAAATTTAATTGATTGATTTTTTATTGCACTGATTAATTGTTGTTTTTTTTTTTTATCTTTATTTAAAGAGTTTTTCGCTAGTGCGAATATGTCACTCTGTAGGTATACAAAACATAATCAAATAAAAATGAGTATTAGAACCAATTGAGTAGCGTAATTAGAGACACAATAAAAAGACAATGACGTTCGAACGCCGGCTCGGGGTTTTTAATGACAATAAAATAAAAAAATTCAGAGCGAATCATAGGGATTATTTTATCTGAAACAGGGTTTGATAAGTTAAGGTTGTGCGCGCCAATTTGTGTTCTGAGTGATTGATTCCGGACACATCTCATTAATATATGATATGTGTCCTCGTCTTCGTTACATGTACATAATTATTGATTGATTGTTCTTAAATTAAATATGATATTTGCTTATTTACAAACACACATACACAAACTTCACTCCTTTTTCTTCGATAAGATAACCGGTTATTTGTACTTGCACCTGGCGTTTTTAAAGAGTATCAACAATAAAGATGTTCTACTAGGAAGTATGTTCATAATTTACTAATGACAGAAATTAATGTGATTAAAAAAAGGCTTCAAATTTCATTAATTACCAAAAATCTACACCGTCAAAAAGTAAAATTAATAAAAACAAATAAACGCAATTGAGTAAAACGAATAAACGCTAGCTTTCAACTACCGTTCAATGGTAAGTCAAGAGTGATTAAAACAACGAGAGTGTTATCTGAGTTCAGCAAACAAAGGTCACGTTTATTGATTGTTCTAGACACGACAACGGGCCACCGGAAATTTGTGCCATATAACTTTCCTGCAGGTAAGTAGTGCTTAAATCTATCTAGCCACACTGTCTGCCATTACACTGACTCCTATTAGACAGGCATGCCTATTTTGGGAGCCCAGAGACCTCAAATATTTATAGATACGATGCGTTGATCGATGTAAGTGGGTTGCAAGTGGATGGTGGAACGGTCCCTACCATAGCACAGGTTAGTTCCTAGTATATATACCTAAGTCCCCGTTGTGAGCTGTACAAACGTCTTTCAAATTCTATAAGTAGTTATAAGTCTGAAAGTTTAATCAAATAAAGAATATTCGTATTTGCAGCCTTTTCCCAACTATGTAGGTGTCGACTTCCAGACTTATCGGATGTAGCTTAATACCAGTATTATACATAGAACAACTACCTCCTATCTAATCTTCATTACCCAAGGAGTGATATCTGGTCTTTAACAGTCGTAACTACCCACGGGAATTCCCATTAGGAACCCTAAAGTCTGACAAGCAGGTTTTCTGTAACTTGGTTGTGCCTGCTGCTGCTGAGGAACCCCAAATTCAACCTTCTCCTTTTTACTTACGTGACTATCGATTTTCATGTACAGTCCGTGATTTTTCAGATAGCTGGTGAAGATGTCCAGGATGTATTGTGGATACTAACGTTTTCCAGCTTCGAGAAGATTAACGGGACAGAAATCCTTTTTGGTTCTCATAATTAGTTACCTAATTGGGTCATAAACTCCGAAGACATAAAAATCGACAATAATTAAATTTAACTTAATAAATATATTTTTCTTCTATTTGCTCGGTCACTGTTAAGATATTGCCTGATAGTCATGCCAAATTTGTTAGAGTTTCAAAATGAAACCGTAGACGGATGAACATACAGATCGCTTATCCAAACTGTAAGGGTGTTGTTTAATTACGGAACCCTAAAAAACGATATCATATTGTGATTAATCCACACTTAGAAAAAATTGTTTCAGTAGTCTGGAGATATATCTCTCATTTTACAATCACTGGGTTTCTATAGACAAACTGAAAAAAATGAATGTTTTCCCTATCTTTTTAGAGCACCCTTAAGTTTCACTAACTTTCCCTGATGTTCTAAAATGTTGTCCTGTTAAAGGAAAAGGCTAGTAAGACTATAACAAACGATTTATAACAAAATAATACAGTCCAGATAACAATAAGATAGTTATGGTCATTATTTTAATTACAAATTAGTAGTCAAATCTCTTCCCAATTAAGAAACCATTAATTGATTCAATTTCGTCAAAGCAAGTAAACTGAAAACATGATCCGAAAAGATAAGTTTCCACTTCATAAACTATACATGAAACTAGCAATTCGCTGTTAAAACGATAGCTTTCACACGCAATACTGATGACGCACAAATCCCTAGTAATCTGGGATCCAATTACATAAAACGAATCCCTTTAGAGGTTTTAACACTCAATGTAGCGCCAGCATGCAAATCAGTTAGTTAACATCTGTTCCAAATTAATTTATTCAATTTATAAAGTACCACAGAATGGTACAATGTTAGGGGTCAGGGTTGAACGCTATTCTAAATAGGTATTAATCAATAAATTGCCAATTTATATACGGTAAGACCTTTGACAATATTGTGTTGTGGGTAGAAAGTATCTTATATAGTACGAGATCCGGTAGAGGAAATACTTTCCCTCGTCTGTTATTTGATTATGATAAATATTATATGCAAGATAATGTATTTATTGATACATTGCGAATAGGTTGCCGTGTTTGGTTGGTGTTGGTAGCTAAATCTGACGCCAATGATATTAAACCATAAAATTTGTTATTATATTTTTTTCATCAACTACCCTGATTTGTTATTTATGAAATTCCAGCATCAGCTGAAAGAATGTGCCCTAAGGAACTGAAAAATATAGGTTACCTACTTTTTTTTGGTGTTGATCAAAACATTTAATTACAAATTTTATTCTTTAACATCATCGGCATGTGATTTAGCTAAGCAACCCATTCGCGATGTATCAATATATACATTATCTGGTATTTATATACCTACTTTATTATCATCATTATTAATTATTTTTTTAATTATTTTTTATTTATTTATCATTTAATAACAAATGAGGGAATATATTTCTAATTCCAGACCTAGCGCAGAAAATTTTACATCTTAAATCTAGGCAAATATGTATTCACACCATGTTTAGTGAGGTAACCTAATATGGTTGGATTAGGAATAAAATTACCTTTCATTTGATATGTAATTCGATTAAATAACAGATGAGGGTATGTACATTATGGCCATTTTAACTTACCTCTTTATACGAGGCAACATGATGGAATGGATGCAATAAATCCTATTTATTGAAAATTACTGTTTGTGTTTCGTTTCAAGCTTTTTTGTAATGTTGTGGGAACGTTTGAAAGAGTTACCGTGGCCCTAGAACACAAAGGGCAAATGAAGGAACACAGGCGGGTGTTAGTCAATACATTCTAATACGCTACACTCCAAAAAAAAATGCTTTTTGAAATGATTCAATGGTATTTACTGATCTGTTATAAATATACACGCGTGGTTTCTTTATTATTTACCCAGGACAAATGTTTGTGTGACGAGCACGATCATTTGTTCTGTGTCTGGGTGTCATTTATCTATAATATGTATGTATTTCGAAATAATTATGTATGTTTATCAGTTGTCTAGTACTTATAATACAAGCTCTGCTTAGCTTGAGACTAGACTGCGTTGTGTGATAGTTGTGGAATATTATTATTATTATTTTATGTATCAGTATATCTCGGAACCCTGAGATCCCGGACCTTTGGAAGGCGTACGAGGAGCCGAAACCAACTCGCAGAGGCTCTTTAGTCACTTTTTATGGAATGTGATACCAGCCGACGATTATCCCTTATTATTATTATTATCAGTCCATTTCTTTACGTCGGACGTCTTTAGCCATTCAGCGGTCAACGTTGTAAAGTTCCAATTACTTAAAAACACTACTGAAAAAAGGTACAAAGGTTGTTACAATATCTAGTTTTACGCGGATTTAAACTTTAAATAGCAGGCTCAGTGAGCTTACGTGATATGTACATAGAGTTTCCCTTAAATTCAAATTCATCCCTATCTCTTTTATCAAGTCTAAAAATCTCGCTATAAATCGAAATTCAAACATAGTACAGGTTTAGAAGTTGTATAAGTGACCCACCTAGCTATATTATTATTATTATAGCCTTTATTATTTCCTTAATATAATTTAACATTTCATTTACATAAGCATTGTTAATAGTTTAGTTAAATAGATAATTTACAAATTCAATAATTTAAACATTCCCATAAAATAAATTCATTAATTTAAACATTCATATAAAATAAATTAAATAATTTTAAAATTTACATAATCTCTACAAATAAATAATAAATTGGATTTAAAATCCCTACAAATAAATAATAAATTTAATTTCAAACATTTATATAAATTCATGCAAAATATAATATCTAATATTTAAGTAAAAGTTAACTAAAATTTATTTAATATTATTATTTATTAATTTTATTATTAATTAAGGACCTCGCAACGAGTAAAGGCCTCCTCCATTTTTTTCCAACTGTCTCTATTCTTTGCCTTTGATATCCAGTTGTTTCCCGCCACTTCATTTATCTCGTCTATCCATCTCTCCTTTGGTCTTCCCTTCTTCCGTTTATTGGGTGGTCCCGGCCAAATAGTTATTCTTTGAGCCCATTTATCTTTGTTCATACGAGCAATGTGACCAGCCCACTTCCATTTCAGTTTCATGCTATGTTCTAGAGCGTCTAATACTTTCGTTGTTTTCCTTATTTCTGAATTTCTTATCCGGTCTTTTCTTTTTAGATTTAATATACTACGTTCCATTGACCTCTGGCATACTTGTAATTTGTTTTTTGTGTGCTTATTAAATATCCAAGTTTGGCATGCATAGGTTAGGCACGGCAGTATACAGGAATCCAGTACTTTTTTCTTCAGATTTATAGGGAGGTTCGATTTTAGTATTTCCTTATTGCTCCAAAATTTGTTCCATGTAGCATTAATTCGTCTGTGTAGTTCATCCTGGTGTCTGGTCGTAGCGAACGATATTTGTTTACCCAAGTAAATATAATCCTGTACATATTCCAGAGAGCTATTGTTGACTTTGATGGGTATCATTTGGTGGTTGGTCATGACCTTTGTTTTTGTGGTATTTAATTCCAAGCCAATTTTTCTGCTCACTGTATTAAGCTCATTTACCATTTTTTCCAGTTGAGTTGATGTTTCCGAAAAAAGTACTATATCATCTGCAAATCTTAGGTTGTTTAGAAATTTTCCTTGTATATTGATACCTTCTCTTTCCCAGTCTAGATTTTTCATAACGCTTTGTAAGACTGTTATAAAGATTCTCGGCGAGAGAGGATCTCCTTGTCTAACACCTCTACATATCTTTATTTCTGGGCCTCTTTTTTCCAATTTTACACAGCTCTTAGTTTTTCTGTATATGTCTTTGATAAGCTCAATAGTCTCCAGTGGTACATCGCATTCGTCTAAGGCCTTCCACATGCTACTATGGGAAATAGAGTCAAAGGCTTTGGCGTAATCAATAAAAGCCAGATAGAGTGGCCGGTTGTGTTCATTATATTTCTCTATAATCAAGTTTAATGCGTGTATGTGATCTGTGGTAGAGAAGTTTTTTCTAAAGCCTGCCTGTTCCGGTGGTTGGTGTTTCTCGGTGTATATAGCGAGGCGTTCTTCTAGACATGAAGCAAACAATTTATACAGATTTGGTTGAAGGCTGATGGGTCGGTAATTACCGATATCAGCAGGGTTTCCTTTTTTATATAACAGAATTATATCAGATTCTGCCCATGTTGTCGGAATTTTCTTGTCATCTAGAATCTTGTTAAACAGGGTAGTTAGAGGTGATGCTAGTAAATATTTACCTGTTTTTATTGCTTCGTTTGGGATCCCATCTGGCCCACTGCTTTTATCAGATTTTAAATGTTCTATTTTCTTCAAAACCTCGAAAGTCGAGAATCTTTCCAGTGTGGTAGGGTTTTGATTGAGAAGCAAGGTTTCTTGGTCTGTATCTTGAGTTGTGTAGAGGTTCTTATAAAATGTTGTGGCTATATCTATAATCTTTGGCCTAGAAAATGTTTTGTTATTGGTAGAGTCATCATTTAGACAGGGAATCCAACTTTTGGTCGAGTTCAGTATTTTGTATCCTTTTTTCAAGCTTCCTGATTTTTTAAGATGGTTTTCTATTATTTTTAATCTGTGCTCGGTACGTTCTTTCTTGATTTGTTTGTATATATTTTTGTATAGATAGGTGCGCTCTTTCTTTTCTTCACTTGTTAAATTTTTCTTATTTGTCAATTCGCTTCTTCTTGCAATGAGCCTTTTGATACTCTTTGAAAAGACATGTTTTGAAAGTGTTTCTTTTTTAATGGAGTTTAGACTGTCAGATATTGACCTCTTAATTTTACTATAGAAAGTTTCTACGTCTTCCCCTTCCTCAAGTTTTAACGAAGAAACGTTTCTATTTAGAGATTTGATAAACTGTTCCTTTTCTTCTTTTGTCTTTAGTTCGGTATTGTTTTGGTTGTACTTGGCTCTACTTCTTTTTAAATTTGAAATTGCAATGGTGCTTCGTATTAGTCGGTGGTCGCTCGGATACGGTAACCTGGTTATTATTTCTACGTTAGTAAAAATCCCTTTGGTGTTGGTTAATATATAATCTATTTGGCTTTTCTTTTTCTTTGGTGAGAGCCATGTCCACAAATTATTTATGTTCTTTTTGAATAGGCTATTTGTTATAACTAGGTTATTCTCGCTACAGAACTGGAGCAGAGTCTCGCCTCTTTTATCTCTCTTTCCAAAACAGTAGTTGCCTAGTAATCTTTCTTCACCTGCTAGCCGATGTCCAACTCGAGCGTTAAAATCACCCATTATGATTAAGAGTTTGTTGAAATGAATTTGAGCCTGCCGGAGTTGATCATAAAAGTTATTTATTTCTTGATCGCTTGCTTCAATGGTAGGAGCGTAAACTTGGACAATTGTAAGTGTTATGTCTCCGAATTTAAGATTTAAAAAGCATATACGTTCAGATACTGCAATAAAACTCTCAATATTCATCTTGTATTTCTTCTTCACGAGAAAACCTACACCATATAGAGTTTCCCTTAAATTCAAATTCATCCCTATCTCTTTTATCAAGTCTAAAAATCTCGCTATAAATCGAAATTCAAACATAGTACAGGTTTAGAAGTTGTATAAGTGACCCACCTAGCTATATAATTTTGTTCAAATTACTTCAGCTCGCCGAAGCTTTCAACGGCAAAACTCGATAAAAACTTTGTCTACTTTACTTTTACACAACAGTCATTTATGAATACACTCTAAGCAAGTTATGCTTCTTACACAGATCTTTATGATATGTTCCCCGTGTATCCCGCGAGGGTTCGAGGCGAAGGCATGCTCTAGAATTCTATAATCTGGCTTCTTTTAGCTTATATGGATTCCACCGCAGTAAGCAGGACATTCTCTTGTCTTAGTCCTTATTAAAAGTTTTTACAATTTAGGGAATTGCAGTCTTTGGTAGTATGTGTACCTATATTTAATAAAGAGGTCTAACTAAACAAAAATTATATTAAAAACTGCCCTAAGAACTTATTGCAAGTAATACAATCAAACAACAGTAATAAATCATCCACACAGCTGTCTCATTAAACGAGCACTTGCAATATTCGTTATCTTGCGTATCATAACTCCTAAAGATGAATTTATTTCATGCCTATTACAGATAATTGAAACATTTATCCAAACGTAATCAACCATCTCTAAAAACGTCTGCAGAACAAGATGGGGCCTACAAACAGCGGTTGGCAATTCTTATTTAAGTTTAAATAGGTTTCGCGATGCAGCAATCTACGTGAGCTTGCGGGGGCCGGAGATTGAGCGCGCGGGATCGCGGTGAGCGACCGGCCAACTTTGACAAAGAGTAATGATCCGCCGCGATCGGACCGACACCTCGCGGCCTAACTACACAGACTGGCGGTTTTACCGCAAAAGAAATAATGTTTCTTGACAACACTCTACCGTTGCATCGTTCGTTGTTATATACGAGTATTTACCTAGTCTTGAACGATTCTTACTAGACCCGACGTTTGTTTTTTTTTTCGAAATTAACGCTGTAATTCTAGTTTCTAACAATGTTACGTCGCATACATGTAGATGGATGGAGAGGGAGAGGGAGGCCAAAGAAAAGATGGATAGATTGTGTGGAGGAGTGATATGAAAGAAAAGGGAGTTAGTGATAGTGTGATGGGTGACAGGACAGAATGTAAGAAAAAAGCGTGTTGCGCCGACCCCAAGTAATATGGGATAAGGGCAGGAAGAAGAAGAAGAACAATGTTACGCCACTTTGCAGAATTTCTAATGCAACCACGTAGCAATTCTAAAGGTAAAACCATAAGTCTAGTCGAATAATATGTTATTGTGTACGCAGAACGAAGGAGCGGCGCCATTTTATCGCTCGATAGCGAGCCATTGTATCGCCAATCTTCGAATCGAAGTTGTTATCTTGGCGGCTCTCACGTTTTGTTGAATTAGTAAGAGGGTACAGACAAATGGCCATGTAAGAAACACGGAACGATCTCCGAGTCGGGCCGAAAGCGATAGTGCGCCACTAGTTACGATAATAAATAGGGGCTTAACGCTAGCTAATGGCCGATTAGGGCATTCTTGACTACAACACGGGCATTCTGATAAAGTTAGCGTTTGCTTTGCAACGAGTCTCGTGGGTTTTATGGCTAACAAATAGATTGCTCCGACATTAAATCACACACTTGTTTATAGGTTTAAATCGGTTATGGTCTACAATAAACTGCATCTGAAATACTTTTTTCAAAATTTTCCAAAACAAATATTGAGTTCTGGTACACTATTCGTTGTTTAAACAATGGATAAATAATTTGCATACCTATAAAAAACACAATTATACCTTCCTTATTATATCATAGACTCCACTTCCAGTCTAAATTACCAAATGGAATCAGAATAAACAATTAATAAATACTAATGCAAATCGTTCAATTGTTTAAATAAGACTACTACGTGAAATACGTTTTCGCCAAAATTAATTCAACCTCATTTTAACGAGATTCAACCATTAGACCTTTTATTAAGGCCAATTCGACAAATTGAAAGCTTAAGGTTTAATTAAGATAATTTCTAAGTCCATTATGGTCTCATCGCTTAGTTCGATCGTTCTCTTTGATATTTTGTATTACTTATCTTATTTGAATACTCTTGAAAAATTAAGTGACCCAATTCCATAAATATTTAATGCTATTTTCCACCAATTTTCCTTCTCTAGAAACATTTCAATCGGTTTCCCTTAATGTTCATGAAAAATAATAATGGGTCACCGATTATTTGGATTAGTATCTCAATTGCCTATTATATTGTAAAATATGAAGGCATCAGGGGCTATTGTTAGGATTATTTTATAAGATTACCACAATAGCCCCATTCTTTGCTTTACAAAGAATACAATTTGAACTTACACAAAAAGTTACTAAGTATGTCGTAGCATTATAAAAAAACATTAATGTAAGTAGTTCTATACAAAATGAAATACCTTTATTTTCTTCGAAATCTGTCTGTTTTTGCATGGTAACATTTAGTTCAATGTCCGGTGTTCATAGTCGTAGCAGACGTCGCTACCAATTCTACGAATCCTTGGTGGTAGGTGTAATCTCCGGATTAAGTACAGATTTTCACAAACATTTTTGTTGAAAATATCTTCGAATTCATGATGAAAAATGATTTGTTAAAGTGATTTTAATATCCTACTTGAGATATTTAGTAATATTGCGAACATGTTGATCCATACTGTCAGGAGCTTGAAATTTCGTGATGACAAATAAAGTTTGGAATAATTTTTTAGATACCTTACACAGTAGCCATTGTTGTTTGTGTCACAGGTTGATTGAAACTGATACTGGAATATAAAACGCATTGAGTAGAGTAGTAATTTAACTATCATTTATTATGTGCTTTATTGCTTTCAAAACTTGAGTCGTGGCTTATGGTGTTTGTGACGTAGCAACTTCAACTCACTCAGCCTAAGCCGATAGACGTCCACTATTCCAACTTCAACTATGCTGTAGGAATAGCTACACCGTGGTAACAGGAGCTGCTCTGTAGCAACAGAAACTACACCGTAGCAACAGGACCTACGCTGCAGCAACAAGAGCTACACCGTAGCAACAACAGCTACGCTTTAGCTACACGAATTGCACCGTAGCAACAAGAGCTACGCTGTACCAACACGAGTTACACCGTAACAACAGAAACTACACATTAGCAATAGAAGCTACGCTGCAGCAACAAAAGCTACACCGTAGCAACGAGCGCAACACCGTAGCAACAAAAACTACACCATAGCACCCAGATCTTCACCATAGCAACAGGAGCTACACCGTAGCAACAAAAGCTACACCGTAGCAACAAAAGCTACACCGTAGCAACAAGAGCTACACTGTAGCAACAAAAGCTACACCGTAGCAAAAAGAGCTACACCATAGAAACAAGATCTACACCGTAGCAATAAAAACTACACCGAAGCAACGAGCGCTACACCGTATCAACAAGCTACATCGTAGCAAAAAGAGCTACACCATAGAAACAAGATCTACACCGTAGCAACAAGAGCTACACCGTAGCAACGAGCGCTACACCGTAGCAACAAGAACTACACCGTAGCAACAAAAGCTACACCGTAGAACAAGAGCTACACCGTAACAACAAAAGCTACACCGTAGAACAAGAGCTACACCGTAACAACAAAAGCTACACCGTAGAACAAGAGCTACACCGTAACAACAAAAGCTACACCGTAGAACAAGAGCTACACCGTAACAACAAAAGCTACACCGTAGAACAAGAGCTACACCGTAACAACAAAAGCTACACCGTAGAACAAGAGCTACACCGTAACAACAAAAGCTACACCGTAGAACAAGAGCTACACCGTAACAACAAAAGCTACACCGTAGAACAAGAGCTACACCGTAGAACAAGAGCTACACCGTAACAACAAAAGCTACACCGTAGAACAAGAGCTACACCGTAGAACAAGAGCTACACCGTAACAACAAAAGCTACACCGTAGAACAAGAGCTACACCGTAACAACAAAAGCTACACCGTAGAACAAGAGCTACACCGTAACAACAAAAGCTACACCGTAGAACAAGAGCTACACCGTAACAACAAAAGCTACACCATAGAACAAAAGCTACACCGTAACAACAAAAGCTACACCGTAGAACAAGAGCTACACCGTAACAACAAAAGCTACACCGTAGAACAAGAGCTATACCGTAACAACAAAAGCTACACCGTAGAACAAGAGCTACACCGTAACAACAAAAGCTACACCGTAGAACAAGAGCTACACCGTAACAACAAAAGCTACACCGTAGAACAAGAGCTACACCGTAACAACAAAAGCTACACCGTAGAACAAGAGCTACACCGTAACAACAAAAGCTACACCGTAGAACAAGAGCTACACCGTAACAACAAAAGCTACACCGTAGAACAAGAGCTACACCGTAACAACAAAAGCTACACCGTAGAACAAGAGCTACACCGTAACAACAAAAGCTACACCGTAGAACAAGAGCTACACCGTAGAACAAGAGCTACACCGTAACAACAAAAGCTACACCGTAGAACAAGAGCTACACCGTAGAACAAGAGCTACACCGTAGAACAAGAGCTACACCGTAACAACAAAAGCTACACCGTAGAACAAGAGCTACACCGTAACAACAAAAGCTACACCGTAGAACAAGAGCTACACCGTAACAACAAAAGCTACACCGTAGAACAAGAGCTACACCGTAACAACAAAAGCTACACCGTAGAACAAGAGCTACACCGTAACAACAAAAGCTACACCGTAGAACAAGAGCTACACCGTAACAACAAAAGCTACACCGTAGAACAAGAGCTACACCGTAGAACAAAAGCTACACCGTAGAACAAGAGCTACACCGTAGAACAAGAGCTACACCGTAGAACAAGAGCTACACCGTAGAACAAGAGCTACACCGTAGAACAAGAGCTACACCGTAGAACAAGAGCTACACCGTAACAACAAAAGCTACACCGTAGAACAAGAGCTACACCGTAACAACAAAAGCTACACCGTAGAACAAGAGCTACACCGTAACAACAAAAGCAACACCGTAGAACAAGAGCTACACCGTAACAACAAAAGCTACACCGTAGAACAAGAGCTACACCGTAACAACAAAAGCTACACCGTAGAACAAAAGCTACACCGTAACAACAAAAGCTACACCGTAGAACAAAAGCTACACTGTAGCAACACTGTAGCTCCACGGTAGCAGTGTCAGATAAACTCTCTTCTGTGAGTCAGTAAAAATCGAACGCAAAGACCTTCAAAACCACGGTAACTGTTTTGAATATTAGTAAAATCAACTAAGCATTTGCTGTTGCGGTGTATTTATTTTTTCTTTCTTTTTTCTTACAAGCGGCGTTTTGTAACATTGGTTAATGTTAAAGATTTGGCAACTCTACTATTTTATATAATAGAATAGAACAACATGTATAAATGTTAAAACACATGTATAAATGTTAAAGTCTACTACTCCACTGGTTTAAAACTTCTATTGTAAATAACAAAGCCGTCGTTATAATCACATTATAATGTTCCCTCACCAAAATCGTTATTCAATTCGAAATCATATTTAATACCGGTAACAAGGAAAATGCTTTGTCAGTTTTGGTGTTGTCATTCGGCTCTTAGCACCGGCAAAAATACTAATAAAAGTCGAAGTAGTGAAGGCTCATCTTGTAAATGTAAACTAAAGATGTTAAGAATAACAGTGAAAGAAAAACCTACGTTTAAGAAGAAACGTGATAATTACGCGCGCCGGCTGAAGACTCAGAAACTGATCAAGTATTTACAAAGCGAATTAAGAACTTCTACCACTCATGGTCTGCCTTACATCGCTAATACTGAAATACATTGGTGTGAGAGGTAACGTTTCTAAGTATTATTTACCAGCTTCTACTCGCGACTTCGTCCACGTCCAACAGCACTCCGTCGTTACAATCACAGTAGACAGTTATTCAATGGTTTTATTTTTTACTTCAATATCATAGTAGGTATGTACTTCTTGTCATAGTATGTCTCTCAAGAGGAACTGCCGCTGTACCCGGCCATCGAGGGTGACTTTCTAACCACTACGATTAAGTTAAATACTAATAACATTCTAAATTCAAATACTATATAGAAAAATTGAATTAGTAATCAATATCTCTGTCACTAATTTACTAACTGACCAGGTGAACTTCGTTCCGCCTAATAGTCAACGAATGTAGTACCTATATCTTTCGATATAGTCAACCGATTGCGATGAAACAAAGCGTAAGTAATATATCAAGTTACACACAATTTTAATGTATAAAAGTTATACATTAAAATTCATAAATTCGAAAACGAGACAGCGACTATCGCACTGTTCTAACTAACCCAATGTTCGACCACATCGTCGCTTAGCATCAGGTGAAATAGTAGTCAAACGCGAGCCTATCTATTATAAAAAACCCTCGCTCATAAAGAGTGCTCGCTTGTGCGAAGCCCACTTGGATGCAAGGCCGTGGGCGAGGGCCCACTTCGCCAACGCCTAGCATTATTTGACGCACCTCAAAAACGGTGGTATTTCGTAATGATTCTATCGAAGTCGATCGATCGGTTTGCCAATCGATGGTTGATCAATCAGATGTCATAATATATTATAATAATACTAGGTACTTATTTGCAATAGCGTTATATCAACATGTCACATTAGGATTACTCTCTTCTCTCTCTTGGCATAAAACAAATTGTTTATCGGTTAACTTATCAGAATTTAATCTTGTTAGAACAGGCTAGCTTTGCAAGCGTTCAGTTTGGACAAGAATTTTAAGCGGATTTTTCTCTGGATTTCAGAATATTTTGGGCGGCATGCTTTGGCATATCCTGCGCTATAATTTTCGTCCTTTTGTCTGCTCAGTATACCAGGCTTGTGGTGAGTAGATCTACAGGGACAAATTAAACCTTCGACCAAGGCGGAGGTGGAGAGATGAGCTTGAGTCTTACCGGAGTGACTGGCCTGCAATGACCTGAGATAGACTAATGTGGAACAGGAATAGGGAGGTCTTCGCCCAGCAGGGGGACATAATGGTCTAATTAGATTAAATAGATTAGTGAAACTCATCAAAATACACGTCAAAATATAAAAAAAAAAAAACAAAATTCAAATGATTTTATTTCACATAGGCCTACATGGGCACTCATAAAACGTCAGAAACACGGTTCCAAATTGGTCGAAGCCTCCATAGGAATCGACCATTTTGGAACCGTGCACTAGCTTCTGCCGGTTCTTCTCCATAGAAGAACCGGCAAGAAACTCCATGATGAGTATCCACATGTTATCATCATCATCTTCCTGCCCTTGTCTCGTTTTATTTGGGGTGTTGAGTACCGGACGCGGCGGACGGTCAGCTATTACCATTAATTTGATCTTAATGAGTATATAAGTAAGGTTGAGTGTGAAATAAAACAACCAAGTACTAGATACTGATCTAATTTTGTCCATATATTGAACTCTATTGACAGTACTCTTAACTAAACGGCGGAGAATTTTAACATCGACTTCTAATTCGACGTCAACGACATCTAGTTAGGCAATGTGTAACTAATACATATTTTTTTTGAACTTAAATCTTGGTGAGCGTATTTTGAACAAGCATGTTTCTAAACATACCGCCCACCAAGGACGTTACTGAAGGAATGTCCTTCTCGAACTAAAACCTAGGTCTGACATACATTTGATCTCAGGTTTGATCTAAAGTCTTAAATTAAGTAATTGTACTGCATAAATCTTAATATCTAACATTTGAAAACCTTAAACTACTTATTTGGCTAAGCTTCTAAAATAACAATGTGAAATAACAGACATACCTACATAAATTCAGTGATCTGCAACTGGTAAAATACAAAGTTTCGATGTTGGCCTCTTAATAGTAGAGGATTTAATGCGTAATGTGACTACACGGGTGATGTTATCAGCACCGGGATGTTTCTCTACTACGCGACCTAACATCCAACGACTTGGCGGCAAATCGTCTTCCTTAACCAACACAATATCTCCAATATTTGGCTCAGGAATTTTATAAGACCATTTGTACCGGTTCATAAGATTGGACAAATATTCCTGGGACCAGCGTTTCCAAAATGATTGCAGCATCCCTTGAATAAATTGCCACCGTGACAAATGACCAACATTACTACTTTCATATTTATTATCTGGTACATTCACTATTGGTTCTCCAATTAGGAAGTGTCCAGGAGTTAAAGGTATCGGTTCACCAGGATCAGTAACATTAATGACGCTCATTGGACGTGAATTTAAACACGCTTCTACTTGATTGAGGAGTGTGTTCATTTCCTCGTACGTCAAAGTAGCATCACCAATGACCCGTTTGAGGTGAAACTTTGTGGATTTCACACCTGCTTCCCAAAGTCCACCGAAATTAGGGCTATGTGGGGGAATGAAGTGCCACTCAGTACCGTTGGCCTCGAGTTGTTCTGCTATTGCTGTCTGAATGGATGCCAAATGTTGCAATTCTCGGGAGGCACCTACAAATGTAGTGCCATTGTCGCTCCATATGTTGGCGCAATGACCTCGCCTAGACACAAAACGCCTGAAGGCGGCTAAAAAAGCTTGTGTGCTCATGTCACTGACGACTTCTAAATGTATAGCACGGGTGGACATACACACAAACAAGCATATGTAGCCCTTGTACGAACGGTGCCCACGACCTTTCGTTGTCCTAATATTAATAGGGCCAGCATAATCAACACCGCTGTGTAGAAACGGTCGCGCTGGAGAACACCTAACCGTTGGAAGCGAACCCATCATTTGGTTCTTGATGCTAGCGCGATGTTTAGCGCATGTTACACATTTTCGTACATGGTGTTTGACTAGGTTCCTGACTCCTATGACCCAGTAAGCTGTTCTTAAATAATTTGACATTAGCTGCGGACCTCCGTGCAGAGTCTTTAAGTGGGCATCTGCCACTATAAGGTTTGTCAGATGACAAGAGTTTGGCAATACTATCGGATGCTTTGTGTCTTCACTCAAAGGAGCTTTCTCAAGTCTACCTCGAACTCTGATAAGGCCTCTGTCGTCCAGATATGGACAGAGTGAGTTGAGCTTACTAGATTTTAATTGTAAATAACCTTTGTCCTGTAATTGTAAATATTCTACTGTAAATATATCCTTTTGTGTTTGTCTTATACAACATTCTAACGCTGCTTCTAGTTCTAACTTTTGTAAATAACTATGTTTAAAAGTGTTATTCCTTAAAAACCGTCTGCAATATGCGATTACCCTAACTAATTTTTGTAATGACGAATACCGCTTGAACATTGAAAGCTCTGGCACTACAGCAATGTGTGTTTTTGTTGTTTGCTCTAAGTTGATATTCAAATCATTTGGCCTTTTATAAACTATTGTTCTCTCAGTTAGAAATGATGGTCCGGAAAACCATAAACGATTATCTATCAATGCACTAGGTAAGATACCTCGTGAGGCGCAGTCTGCTGGGTTGTCCTTGGTTTTCACATGAAACCATTGAGATGCCTTCATCGTGGTCAATATTTCTGAGGTGCGATTCGCCACAAACGTCTTCCATCTGCTTGGATGGCTGTTAAGCCAAGCCAATACGACAGTGGAGTCTGTCCAGGCCTTGATTTTATCCCTAGAAATATTCAGGACATCTGCTATTTCTATTAGAAGATTTGACAGTAGAACTGCTCCACACAACTCTAAACGAGGTATACTAATTTGCTTGACGGGGGCTACTCTAGTTTTTGCAACCAACAACGAAATATGAACATTGCCTACAACATCTACTAGCCGCAAGTAAATCACGGCCGAGTACGCGGTTTTGGAGGCGTCACTGAAGCCATGCAGTTCAAGATCGGCGTGCGACTTAGTTCCAAGCCAACGAGGTATCCGGACCTTGCTAAGTAGTGACAACTCTTCACGGTAAGAACTCCATTCTTTTATTAATTCAATGTTCAGTTCTTCATCCCAACTAACACCTGCAAGCCATAATTTTTGGATGAATGTTTTTGCTAAAACCACACTAGGAGCTAACCAACCTAGTGGATCGAACAATCGGGCTATGTCCGAAATAATTGTCCTTTTAGTTACAGGTGCAGTCGTCAGAGGCGGAAGGTTCACCGAGTACTGGAAGGTATCTTCGTTGCGGTTCCAAGTAAGTCCCAAGATTTTTATTGTACTATCTAATTTGATTTCTAACCCTTTCTCTTCTTTGTGTTTTATCTTCTCTAATTCATTGTTCTGTATTTCTATTTGTTCTATTGTTTTGTCCTTATTTCTATTTGTTCTTGTTTCATCCGGTTGTTCTTTAACTACATTGTTTTCAATTGTTTCTATTCTCTTAAGCATTTCTTGACTATTACTATTCCATTTTTGTAATATAAATCCGCCTTTTCCTAATAATGCTATCATTTCCTTATATATTTCAATACCTTCTTCTACACTGTTGCATCCTGTCATTAAATCGTCCATATAGAAGCAATTTAAAACCTTATCTGCAGCTAGTGGGTAGTTTTCACCTTCATCAACAGCGATCTGACGTAGAGTTTTGACTGCTTGGTACGGTGCAGAAGCTGTTCCAAAGGTCACAGTCAAAAGCTCGTAATCTTGTATCTCTTTGTCCGGACTGTCACGCCACAGTATTCTTTGGAACATTGCATCTTCTTCTGCTACCTTCACTTGGCGATACATTTTAATTATGTCCGCAACAAGTCCTATAGCATGTACTCTCCATTTTAAAACCGTGTGACGTAAATCAGCCTGCAGTGTTGGACCAACCATGAGCGTGTCATTTAGTGATACTCCTTTGTTGTTCCTTTCAGAGGCGTTGAAAACAACACGAACTTTTGTCGTGATCTTGTCTTCCCTAATGACTGCGTGATGTGGTAGATACACTGCTTCTTCCCTTTTGCTATCATCTTTCTTCACGTGTCTCATATGACCTAACTTTAAATATTCATTTATTACTTCTGTGTATTTTTCTTTTAACTCTTTGTTCTTTGCTAATCTTCTCTCTAATGCTTGAAATCTTGATTTAGCTATGCCACGTGAATTTCCAGACTTGCAAGGAGGATCTTCGTCTCGGAAAGGTAACCTGACTATATATCTACCATCGCTATCTCTCTTAGTAGTCTCACTATAAAGCTCTTCGCATTTCTTTTCCTCTGGTGTAAATATCTTTTTAGTATAATATGCTCTTCAATTTCCCAAAATTTCTTTAAAATATCATCTACGTGCACCATGCAATGCATTACGCTAATTTTATTTCTACTTTTGCTTTCAGGGCCCACTGCACCTGACAGGACCCAACCTAATCTAGTACTCTGTGCTATAAGACTACCAGAAGGACTCTTAACTAAACCTTCCTTAATTATACAGCTATAAACATCAGCACCCAACAGAATGTCGATTTTGTTGGGTGTGTTGAATTCTGGATCTGCTAAACACAGATTGTTGAGCTCTAACCAGTCGAAAGCATCTGTGTTTAAGCTTCGCTCTGGTAAGTAAGAGGTGATCTTGCTTAAAACGTAAGCATTAAACGTAAACTTAAAACTAAATTCGACGCGAGACTTTATCGTTATTTGTACCATGTACTTTGTCATGGTTGACCTATTGTCTCCTAACCCTAAAACAAACCCTTCAATTGGAATCTTTTTCAGGTTGAGAAGTTGAACTGCTGCTTCAGTAACGAAACAAGCCTGCGAACCTTGATCGAGTAAGGCTCGTACTGTTTGGTATCTACCCGTCTTTGACTCGGCTTTTATTAGCGCAGTGGCTAATAAAACTTGTCTGGGTTTGGGTACCTTCCCTGTTGACAAGCAAGCAACTATCTGATTAGCACTAATCGAAGGACTAGCACTATCAGCAGCTGGCATTGCTTCAGGGTTTTGGTCTTGGTTAATATGTAACAGTGAATGGTGGCGCTTTTGGCAAACTTTACAACTAGTGTCCTTTTTACAGCTTGCAACTGTGTGGTTGCTACCTAAGCAGTTAAAGCATATTCTGTTTTTACGTACAAATTCACGTCTAGCATCAAGCGACTGGTTTGCAAACTTTTTACAAAAACAAAGTTTATGGCCTTCTGAACAGAATTCGCATTTCATGTGTGATGATGAGTTTGTGGCAAGCATTGTCTTAGGCGTATGGTTTGAACTGTTATTGTTGATCTGATGAACTGAACCTTTTTTTGGTTCTATGCACTCAAATGCGCGGAAACGTTGTTCCAAGAATAATTTGAATTGATCCATGGTAGGAAAATCATTGGAAATGCTACCGCTGACGCTTATTTCCCATTGTTTACGCGTTTCAACATCTAATTTAAACGTCACGATGTGTATAATGATAACATCCCATGTACTCACATTTATGCCTAAATTTGACAACGCATTTAAACAATCACTGGTGGTATCTAAGAGTTCTTTTAATGAAGTTGCTGACTCAGTTTGCATACGTTTTATTCCAAATAACCTTTTTAATATGCAATTGGCGAGATATCTTTTGTTACTATACCTCTTGTCTAATAAATCCCAGCATTGACTATAATTTGCATCCGTTATTGGTGTATTCCGTATTAATTGATCAGCTTCACCCGAAAGATGACCTTTTAAATAGTGTAGCTTTTGTACGTTATCTAACGATTCATTTTTATGGACTAATGACATAAACAGATCACGAAACGTTGTCCATTCTCCATATTTTCCAGAGAATATTGGAATGGTGATCTTTGGTAATTTAACTAATGAACTTGCTGACTTAAATGAACTGTTAGA
Organism: Mythimna impura; assembly: GCA_905147345.3. Taxonomy (NCBI): domain Eukaryota; kingdom Metazoa; phylum Arthropoda; class Insecta; order Lepidoptera; family Noctuidae; genus Mythimna; species Mythimna impura. The sequence continues at coordinate 16,215,617 of LR990356.1, read as the reverse complement.
AGAATGATCACTGGGTTGTACTGGTTCCCTTGGCCTAATTTTATTAAGTGTTGCTTTTAACAAACTTTTATACATTATATAAGTGTCTTCGGCTGTATCATAAATGTCAACAACCTTTTGATCTGTACGATCATCTAATTTAAAGTTTTGATAAATTTTAGTATTGGTTTCTTTAAACGAATCCCAATCCTTTTCTAACAATTCTTGTCTAGTTTCAATGTATTCGATCGTTAATCTTTCTTTAGGACTCTTTTTGAAATTTGCTAATCCTTTAATAATAACATTTTGGAAGCCTTTTAGTACGTTGATTAATCCCTCCATCTTTGAGACAATTCTAACGGGAAAACAATTTAAATAAAACCACTTAAAAGTGTTTAAATTAATTTAAAACTACTAATGTAACCAAACCAATAAGTGTTTCAAAACAATGTTTGTTTTTTACTAGCAAACCTGATTTGAAATAAATACAAGTCTAGTATTGACGAAACTATTCTATGTCCTAAAGAGTTACGCAAAATTTTGCAAGTGTTATAAATATAACTAAAATCTGTCGGAAATCGGGCATAGATTCCCCGTTCCGTCGTTTTTTAAGAAACTATTCTAAGTCTTTAACTAACATGCACATAACACAAATTATGAAAATCTAAGCGGAACTATTCTAAGTCTTAAAATTTACTTAAAATTCTACAAGTCCAAAATTCTTTAAAAAAATGTCTAAGTTAAACTTGGAAGAAATAAAGTTCAAAATTGTTTGTCGTTAACTTCCTTTGTTTACGAAATAAAATGTACTCACAATTTGCACTTCACTCACAACACGATGTTTCTGGCGCGCCCTGGTGGCAACACGTTGAACTTTTGGACGTGACGTCAGTCTTCTAATGTCACGTTGAACTGGGGGGTGTGACGTCCTCCTTGTGACGACACGTTGAACTGCGGGGGTGACGTATACGATCACCTCCCGTTTGATCTGGTTGCAAGTGGCGCCCTCTGGTCACCACTTTCCTGCCGCTGTTGCCGAGCTTGTCCACAACACTGGACGGAGCTGTTGCTGCCGATGCGGGGGACCGAGTACTCTTGCCGCAGCGATCCACTGTGAGTACACGGGCAAACGGACCGGGCCGCGCGCGAACTCAAAAAACGGTTATTTATCCGGCTCGAAGGACCAATGTTGAGTACCGGACGCGGCGGACGGTCAGCTATTACCATTAATTTGATCTTAATGAGTATATAAGTAAGGTTGAGTGTGAAATAAAACAACCAAGTACTAGATACTGATCTAATTTTGTCCATATATTGAACTCTATTGACAGTACTCTTAACTAAACGGCGGAGAATTTTAACATCGACTTCTAATTCGACGTCAACGACATCTAGTTAGGCAATGTGTAACTAATACATATTGTTTTTGAACTTAAATCTTGGTGAGCGTATTTTGAACAAGCATGTTTCTAAACATGGGGTAGGCACCACACATTTTTCTCTTCCATTCTGTTCTGTCACCCGTCACGCTACCACTAACTCCCTTTTCTTTCATATCACTTCTCACATAATCCATCCATATTTTCTTTGACTTCCCTCTCAGTCTCTATCCATCTACATGTATACTTGTTTTAACAGGTAATGACAATAAAAAAGTCTCTATTTCAGTTCACCACAGCTGATCACATGGTCAACGGCCGCTTTTTGTGAAGTTGGACCCTTTAATTTTTTTTTATAACATTCGGATCAGCAGAGTTTCGCTAATTGAATTTTTTTAAGCCTGCATGGGAAATTTTATATTTATTCTAATATCTATGTTGATTTTAGTTTTAATGTGTTTCAGGAACAGCCTACAGTGAATAGCGTGGAGAAAGACTACTTGACCTGGAATGTGTCCTACCCAGCCATTGTGTTGTGTCCCGTTACCAAAATTGACAATGAAATGTTAACTTATTATGTCAAGTAAGTTGTATTTTATACATACTCTAGCTTATTTTCACGACATCGCTCTTGTGACCTGTTCCAGAGAAACCAAGCATTTTTCTCTAATAAAATATGCTATAGTCTATGACACCTATAGTGTAACTTTTTATTATTCAAAGAATTTTTGAAATCGGTTGTTTAGTTTCCGAGACTACTTTCAACCTCCTTTACAACTTTATCATTATAGATGTAGATTAAATTACAAAAAAATAGGTATGCAGGTATGTTTTTACGATTTTTTCAGTGATACCTACAATAGAACTGGATATAACTTGGAATCATACTACTCAGCGATAATATCTGTCTCTTTGGAAGCATTAAATGTTCTGGACTTACCACCACCCGAAATTTTAAAGGTAATATTTATGAAGGAACTTTCCTAAGGGAGGGTCACGAGCAACTTAGTTACCTAGCAACTTTTTTGTCTGTGTCCTATTTTTTTGCCGAGATTCGGAAGATCAGCCTAGGGATACAGAAGCGACAGCGACGCGATTTTCTCATAAAAATTAGCTACCAATAAACACAGCAATAGTTGCTTCACCAGCCTGTCGCCAAACCCGCGGACAAAAAAGTCTCCCAGCTGTCGCGTCGTTACATATTATGTGAGCATTTTCATACAATCCCGTAGACTTAATGTGAGAAACAAATTGGTAATTACGGAGACTAAAGTTGCTCGTGCGCGCTATCTCTAACCTTTCAACTGCCAGTCGAAAGAAATGAAAACCCCTTTTTCAACAAACACTGCTTAATTGATGATGAATCTACATTTAAGTTGTATTTTTTAAAGCTCATAAATCCTCAAGACTACGCGACAATCGCAGCAGATTTGTTCATGAGATTTAATAACGAAACATTGACGACTCTAATCAAATGGCCCATAACTGTCGATACTGCCATGACTGAAATAGGGATATGCCATATTATCAACTCCAACGTGGCGATACTCGACGATCCTACGTAAGCATGTATGAGTTAGAACCTCGATGCACAGTGGATTAACCTTGCTACATAAAATTATGATTGACCTTTGCTATTCGACACACACACACATACACTACCTACTATGGAGATGACTATGCTTGGAGTTTCCTTGCGTGATCAAAACAAGAACCCGCAGGACAACCAAGGTTACCGACATATTGTCCAAAGAATCGCCAAACACGGGCAAATACTAGGCACATTGCTCGCAGTTCTAGTGGCGACCGCGTACCGGCAGGCGCAGGGTTGAAAAGGCTCCCACAAAATGGACCGATGACCTGGTGAGGGTTGTGGGAATCCAATGGATGCGAGACGTACAGGACCGGTCTCTTTGGCGACACTTGGGCAAAACCTATGTCCAACAAAGGACGTCTTTCCGCTGAATGATTTTTTTAAGGTTGAATAAATGAAACTACTTCACATTCATTTTAAATACCTTTTTAATAGGATTTTATCAGACATAGTAATAACCACACTGTGTTTAAATTATAGACTCATCTACACAATTATGTGGCTACCTTTGTTTTTAATGACGGCCTCACATTGCTTCGGCAAACCAAACCACTACTTTGTTTAATGTTGTGTTAGTTATTTTCTGCTATGTCATTTTACAGTTTGCTCCACAAGTCTTTCTGAGATGTGAAACAGCATTTACGGGGCAGATCCGTATCGATCCGGCAGATGATAATATAATAATTAAACTGGGTTCAAATCCGGAGATTGCAAAGGCCATATCATGATTCATCATATCAGCACCTGCTCATTTTCACTTAAAAAACTCTTGAAAACTTTTAATGTGTTTTTTCGATCATTATCTTGTTGGAATATGAATCCAGGACCAAATAAATGGGCCCAAAAAGAAACTGCACTGTAATATATTTCTGTAAGGTTCGTTCGTAATTCCTTCCATGAGCACAATAGATCCCGACCATCTCAGGCCCTCCACCGTGTTTAACTGAAGCCCCGGTATATGCCTCGTTCACTCTTTTATTCAACTGCCACCGAACAAAAACTCTTCGTTTTGATCAGTCGGTCCAGGGAACTTTTTTCCATTCAGCAAGTGGCCAATTCTTGTGTTCTTTAGACTAATTAAGTAAGTCTCTTCTTTTTATAAATTAAATACATCCCTTAAGATTACTGACAGGTTCTTCGCTGTACACGTTGAATTGTAGGTACTGCTGTTTCTGGTGCAGTCTATTAAGTTTGCTTATAACCACTATGCTCATATATTTGCAAGAAGTTGAAGTCTAACGAGACGACGGCGACGATTGTATGTAACAATCGTAGTCGCCGTTCCTTGAGACCTTAACAATATAGTCAACAGTTTGCCTTCGTATCTTCAATAGTCTTGAAATCTCTCGGTTGCTTTTGCCGGATTTATGAATACCTATAATTATGCTTCTAGTCTCCGGTGAATATTACTTGACTTTAATCAATCAAACTTAGAATAAAAGAAACTTAAGTAGGTACAGAGTAACCTGGTCAAATGAAATCAGATAACTGGTGCAAAATATTTAACGGTTGCTATGTAATGTTATATTAATGTTTATTACCCAATGAGCCCATTAGAATAGAAGTCTTTTTTAAGTTTAAATACCTTCAAAAAATGCCGACGATAACCCTATTTTTGTTTGATTACCAAATAGCAATAAGATTTAAAATAAAAAGATAAAAAAAATTAAGATAAAAATTTACAGTTTTTAGATTTTTTCCTATACCTACTTGTGCTATGAGACCTTGCTTCATAATTCTAGGTCAACGGAAAGTACTCTATGAATTTTGATTCCCTTGAGAGTGTCGAAAAATAAAAAATTTTTGCGACATAAACGGCCGTATCTTTTTTTTTCGTTAACTCAGAAGTTTAATTTTTTCACAGCTTTAAGGGACCGCAGACTTGAGTATATGGTTTTAATTTTAACTCGATACCTCCACGTACTCCTGAGATAAAGGTTTTTGACAGACAGACAGACGGACAACAAAGGGATCCGTTTTTTCTTTTGAGGTACGGAACCCTAATATTATGATTGGTCCAGTCTTCGGCTATAGGGCGTACAGCGTAAGATGAAAAGTAGGGCATGATCTGCGGAGAGATGCCGCATAAACATTGAAGATCGGAACGCAAACACCAGAGAAAGCCATTAGGATCCCACTTAATTCAAATTGTTGGTGTAATCTAATTCAGCGTTTACTATATCCACTTTCAGTTACGCTTACCTATACCTTGATGATCGATCGGTTTTACCCCTTGCTACCTTTTCAACCTTCTAAAACCCATGTCGGCCCCAGACCCATGTCTCAAAACACACTAAATAGAAATCCGTCCAAACCAATAAATGTTGTCCTTTAACATAGGCCTACCTATGGGTAGATTCAATTACAAACCATTTCTTTACACCGTCTCTATCGCCATCCCATGTAAAGGGTTTCCATAACTAAAAATTAGTCTTAAAATTATAAAAAGTTACCGAGTATATTATAGGTAGTAATTTGGGCTGCGGGTTCGAAAGATTTACTGTGGCTCTGGAGGGGCCACTAAAGGGACACAGATAGATTTTAGTCAGAAAAAGTCTGACACCCCTTCACGCTCCACCCAAAGCGAGAGAAGTATTTTTTTAACCACCAAATAATGCCATCTTTTTTATAAAAGGGATTTAGAAAAATACACATTCACAGTAAAGTAATAAATAAAATGTCAAAGTTTAGGTTAAACATTCCATTGCAATGGCCTACTAATGAAACTAACATTACATTGAAAGGATAAAATTCAGATGACGTTATTTAGAAAAAAGAAACCGATGGGGACAAAATTAAGTTTTGGGACGTAATTTGGCGAACTAGCTTAGTTGCACACTTAATATGGTACACCATATTAAGTGGTGGTGGTGGTGGTGGTGAGTGGTGGTGGTGGTATGGTGTACCATATTAAGTGTGCAACTAAGCTAGTAACGACACCAATCGATACTCATTTACGAAACCTAACCAGCCTAAACGTATCTAATTTTTACATTCACGTCCCAACAGCTTTTTCATTTGTTGGCAATGCACTTAAATTTGCATGACGAAGCACTACACGAAGCGTGTTCCATTAGGTAGGTAACATTCTCGTTTTGTATTCCAGCAAATGGAGTGACAGCAGTGTGGCATACGCCAAAAACAACATTGAGCTCTCTGTGCACGACATTGACTTTTTTGTGCAGTTGGTTAACTACGCCAGTGCCTATAAGGTGGGTTTTGCGTATCTATATACCTAGTATATTATATATATACGAGTACATATTCTTAGGCAGATACCTCCTACTACAATATACTATTAATATCATCAATGTAAAAATTCTGGATTTAAAATACTCTTTTGGATGGTAATGTAGTGTTTATGTAGTGAATCTTTATCCTTGTATCCGGGCCCTGGTACAACCCGTGGTCCGGAGCGAGAGGGAAAATACGGCGGTTGCCTCCTTCTGAGAAGCACTAATGCTAGCGAAGGAGACGGCCACACGCGCACATCCTCAGGCCCCAACCGCCGAGATCCGACCCCAACTACCAGCCACCGTAGGCGAGCCCGAGTCGTCGACGGCGCGTAGTTTTCCACGCGCGCCTCATAGAGATATAACAAAACCGTAGGGGCCCAGCAGGGCCGAAGCCTATTGGGGCCATGGGTTACTTCTGAAAGGGTTACTCATAGTTCTGGGACTGCAAATGGCGACTGAAAGAACATAGGTGTGGTTTTGGTCGGTGTTTTTATATATTTTTTTACAATTTAACATTGATGTTTAGTTTTTACAATTTGATATTGATATGTCACCACTGTGTAGGCCGCCTGGAGGACCCGGGCGTTACTTCCGCACGAATTTCGGTGCAGGAACTTCCCAAACTGATCATGTTCGGTGAGAACCTGCGTCATGCGGAAGGTGAGGACGCCGTGCAGTCTTTCTGAATAAATCTGTCTCGGGCGACCATAACGCGGTAACATAAGCGATTCAACGTGAACGGAACGCAAAGTGATGCGGCGAGAATAGAGCAAGCAATTGATACTCTATTGCGGTGGCCTACGTATCCACACGCACGTGGACGCGGTGTGGCGACGAGCAAACTGAAGCGGACACGATCAGTTGGTTTCATATTTTCGCGCGAACTCTTGTGGTGCGGTGACTTGTTTTATATGTATAAATGGCGGCTGAAGCGGCGACTTCATGCTCACGCAGGACAAAGCCGCTGCGTCGCTTTGAAACCGCATCGGATCGCTTCGCAAACGCATTCGCCTTAATACATAGGCCACCGCTTTAGTAAATAGATTTCATCACGGGAATGACCTAAAAATACTGTTTAGGTACTTAGGATGGCAATCATTACTAACGTGGGTCAAGCACACGAAAGGTATAATCAATCACGCTACTTTTATTTATTCCGGTAGGTCCTACAATTGCTTAAGATAAGTTTTATTTTGCTGCTTCTCTTTTTTTTATTTTAGTTTCTTTTTTTCTAAAAAAATACAGTCTGTGGGGGGCTGGTAATCTGTGTGACAGGATTTCCTAGTGCAGGTGCCAGTCTCCCAAAAAGCAATACAATTGTATCTACTTATGTAATGTTAGTTTGTAAGGCACCTTTGTGGAAGAGAAATAAATAAATTATATGTTATGTTATAAGATGTAATTCCCGAGTTCCACTCGGACGAAGACATTGGAAATCTAGTGGTCACTGGTCACTAACAAACTTTGACCCCGTTTTATCCCCTTAGGGGGTGAGATTTGGAAAAGTCTCTGTTAGTGCTCGCCTATGTCATAAAAGGAAACCTTGTGCAAAATGTCATTCTTCTTGTCCCGATAGTTATGTGGTAGTTGTTGTGTGTGCTGTATATTGATATGTCAGTCTGTCAGTCAGATACCTAAACCATGGCTCTGGTAGTCAGACCGTGATCAGGTGGTCTGCAGAACAGTGAGCTGATTAGTCAGTTTGAAAGTTTTACGTGGCTGTGACTCCCACACATTAGATAAACTGAGTAGAATTTCATTAACGATTTCACAAATTAGGAAACCATCCTTCCGCAATCAATACAGTCACAAAAGAGGTAGGTAGATACGTAACTATATAAGTATATACATCTACCTACGTAACCCTAATAGCCATAATGGTGTACGTAATAGAATCTTCCACTATTAGTTTACCCTTTAATTGATTATTGATTTCCGAAGTCCTTTAATTTATATCTAACAATTAATAACACAAAAGGTATCCTCCCATTAACAGTAGTACCTACCTTCGTATGTAGGTACCTAGCTAATATGTAACGCAAGAACTATCATATATTATATAAACAGCCATGTAGCACCCACTCCTATTAAGATCGGAGACTCTACACTCGAAGTTGTGGACGACTACGTTTATCTGGGACAGACGGTCCAGTTGGGTAGGTCTAAATTCGAGAAAGAGATCAATCGTCGAATCCGACACGGCTGGGCAGCGTTCGGGAAGCTGCGCGGTATCTTCTTGTCCTATATACCACAGTGTCTCAAGATGAAAGTCTATGACCAGTGACTGTTGCCAGTGATGACATATGGCTCCGAAACGTGGTCGCTTACAATGGGCCTCATCAGAAGACTTAAAGTTACCCAAAGGGCAATGGAAAGAGCTATGCTTGGAGTTTCCTTGCGTGATCGAATCAGGAATGAGGATGTCCGCAGGAGAACCAAGGTTACCGACATAACACGAAAAATCGCCAAACTTAAGTGGCAATGGGCAGGGCACATTGCTCGCAGAATGGATGGCCGTTGGGGCCGAAAGGTTCTGAAATGGCGACCACGTACCGGAAGACGATGCGAGAGGCACAGGACCGTTCATTGTGGCGACACTTGGGGGAGGCCTATGTCCAACAGTGGACGTCTTTGCTAAAATGATGATGAAGATATCAAATATTAGGTACCTACTGTGATAGCGGAAACATACCTAATGAAAAGCTTCTGTGTACATAGATAAGATAAAATAAAAGTATGGTTAAGGATCACTACCTCTCCTCTTAAACGTCATTAAGTACATTATTTCTCTGCTTTCATATAGGTATATATATATATATATATATATATATTATATTGTTTGTATTATATGTATTTTATTAGTTATGTAGGTATTGTATATATGTATATATAAATAGTACATCACGCACTACCTGCGTATCTTTTTCTCCTCTGACAAATCCATCCAAAGGTTGTCTATAAAAAATCGCTTTTAGCGATAAGACCGCCCATTGTGACACCCTATTAATTTTAAGTTCCTACTGTAATTTTATTATGGGTGTACAATAAAGAATATATGTATTATCGTTCTATCTACCTACTTCTCCTACTTATACTTATTACCTGTTTAGAACAAAGAGATTTTTGGTAGTATATACAGTCTAACCAAACTTCAAAGGGTGTTTTCTCGACATTTGAATATTTTTTGCAGCATTTAACTATATCAATTTATTAATGAATTATTATTCTAAAAAGTCGATACCTACTTTGTTAGAAGCCGATAATAGGTAGGTATGGTATCAAAGTGAAAAACCGAACCAAAGTTTTGTTTATATTCACCCCGTTTTACGGTATTTAATGTCTTTGGTTTAGAAGCACTTTATGTTACATTTTATTTAAAAAAACTAGCTTCTGCCAGCGGCTCCACTCGCGTGAAAGTAGGTTTCTCTGTACAAACTTTGATCCCCTGTTTGTGCCCCTTTAGGGGGCGAATTTTAGAAAACGCCTACGACATAAAAGGAAACCTTGTGCAAAATTTCACGCTTCTATTCCTAGTAGTTTCGGCTGTGCGTTGATATGTCAGTCAGTCAGTCAGTTTCTACCTATATAAGTATAAATATAGATACTGAATCCTGAACCCGCCTAGTGGCTTGACATGACAGCCGTCCTCACTTCACTGACATTAGAAAACAATCTTCTTTCTATCAAATACGAAAACCTTTTGCTCCGTAGGGTATACAAGATCCTTGCCTATGCTATTTATAGCATAAACTCTAAAAAGTACCATTATCTCGCTAGTTTGCAAGTTAATAAGAGCATTATGTCGGGCATAAGCCTTAAAAGCATGATGTCAATCATAGATATCCGTGATGTCAATGCAAATGTAAACTTGTAAAAAATACAGAAATGTCACCGAGTGCCTAACGGTAACAAGACAAGTCTAAGTAAAAATGCAAGTAATCCGACTCAAACCACGTCTAATTAAACACTAAACTAAAATACTTTACATAAATGCATTCAATAATGCATTGCCGAAGGTAGGCCGCGTTCAAAGTGCACATAGGCACATTCGGTTAATTTTACTATAAGTAATCAAATTATTTTACCATGTACAGTCAGGGGTCAAAAGTGCAGTTGAACTCCATCAATGCTAACCTAAAGGGTCTAAAATGTCTTTGTAGAAGAGGGTCAATGGTTCATGCCTGATTTGATTTGTAGCATAGAATCTATAGTATTGATTAAACTAGTTGTGGACTATGAAACTTCTACTACAAAGAAATTTTAGATACTTTAGCATTGGTAGAATGCAACTGCACTTTTGACCCCTGAGGCCCTGACTGTACGTACACCGTACACAATATCAGCATGCGACCTCTTTCGATATCACAGTACCTACTTACCTCCAAGATATTTATTACTACGCATTTAAAAATTGCAGGTTTATACACTGAGTCCCGACGAAGTAATTCTGAGCGGGACGCCAGCGTTAACTTTCGAAACTGAAGGGTTCTTGTCTTTTGGAGTGCAAATTACGAGCACTCGAGCTTCAGAGGATCTCAAGTACATTCCTTTGCATCTTCGGAAGTGCAGGTAAGGGCGATGTCGAGATTGCACAAGTAGACGTGTAGTTCGTTGCGATTGAGTTGTTTTAGTTTGTTGTTTGTTAAGCAACTACTCGTTATTAGGCGTGTGTAACTCTTTACTAAACCGACTCACTGTTTCGAAACATTTTAGTGTTCCGAAAGATTGGAACATCAGTAAAGTTTTAAATGCATCATTTGGAACAATTGGAACACTGAACACACACACTCCTTACTTTAAGTGACCAGCAGTCTCTAAAATTCAAATTTTAACGTAAATAGCGTACATATAATTAATGACCTGAACTAAAAACATCTGCTTTAAATTATTCTCAAATCAAAATTCAATTAAATAAAACCTTTAATGTATATATATGACGCAACGTAACAGATCACGATTCATAACAGTCAATGTCTTTTGAGCCGTTGTTCCAAATGTTTCGTTTGTATCTTGTGAGTCGATGTTTCAAATGTTCCGTTTGTATCTTTTGAGCCGTTGTTCCAAATGTTTCGTTTGTATCTTGTGAGTCGATGTTTCAAATGTTCCGTTTGTATCTTTTGAGCCGTTGTTCCAAATGTTTCATTTGTATCTTGTGAGCCGATGTTTCAAAATGATCCGTTTGTATCTTTTGAGCCGATGTTCCAAATGTTCCGTTTGTATCTTGTGAAAATTTCAGCGATTTAGATGCAAATGTTCCAATCGCAAAGATGACACACTTTTCCCCATAGCCAACTAAAACTGGCCATATCGTTTAAACGTTAACATTTGATGATGTGTCAATCCTCGGTTGGTCATATCATTGATGTAGGATTTCAATGATAATTAAAGGTCTAAAGAAAGTTAAGCCAAACGAAGATTGAAATATCATCAAACTTTAACGTTTAAAACGATCTGGCCAGTTTTAGTTGGCCATATCATGAAGTGATTTTGAATCCAGTTCTTATGTGTGCTTAGTTCTTTAAAAGCCCTCTTCGTACTTCTATAGCGTTTTATATTTTCTTCTATTACATTATATCTGTAGTTTTTATAATCTTTTTTAATGGCCTTGTTTCTTTCTTTAAATAGTTTGGTTAGTTCTTTTTTAGTTTCCTTTGTTTTTTGTCTCGTTTTTATTAGTTTTGTTCGTCCTGGCTGGATCATGGACATCCCGGCCCTGGATTCAAAATCTCAAAATAAAAAATAGAGACACAAATACTAGACAAGATATCATCAATTGTGCCACGGAATTCTACACAGAGCTATATGGAAATATTACTGGAAATCACAACGAAGAGGAAAAGAACGATGAACTAAAAGACCAAAAAGAAAAAGAAGATCCACAAGAAATTGATACAGTTGAAGTAATCGTCAACATAAAAAAACTGAAACCCGACAAAAGTCCTGGACCTGATTGTATACCAAATGAAGCCCTGAAGATAGGAGCCCTTGCACTAGCTCGCCCACTAAGCTACCTTTTTAACAAGGCTCTGGACTCAGGTCAAGCACCTGAACAATGGAAAAGGTCAGATATAATACTACTTTACAAAAAGGGGGATCCAAAGGACATAGGGAACTATAGACCAATCAGCCTTCTTTCTAGTATATACAAGCTATTTACATCAATACTGCAAAACAGAATAAGCCCAAAAATTGATAAGCTTCAACCTGTCGAACAGGCCGGTTTCCGATCCGGTTTCTCTACAATAGACCATATCCATGTAATGGAACAAGTCATAGAAAAATACCAAGAATTCAATCGCCCTTTGTACCTTGCTTTTGTAGATTACGCCAAAGCGTTCGACAGCATTTCACATGATTCGATCTGGGCAGCTCTTAACGAATGCGGGGTTCATAGAAAGTACGTAGAAATCTTGAAAAACATCTACAAGGGTAGTACTAGTAGAGTTAAATTGGAAAATCGTGGATCGGAAATACCAATCCGGAGAGGAGTGCGGCAGGGAGACCCACTGTCGCCAAAACTTTTTATAGCCGTACTACAGAGTATATTTACGAAGCTGGACTGGCAGGAGAAAGGTATCACAGTAGCTGGACACCACTTGAGTCACCTCAGATTTGCGGACGACATCGTCCTTTTCGCAGAAACAAGCAGCAAGTTGGAAGACTTGATGCACGCACTAAGTGTGGAAAGTGAAAAAGTGGGTCTTAAAATGAATGAGGGCAAAACTAAAGTAATGACGAACAGCACGGTCTCCCCAATCATCCTAAATGGCAAAGTTTTGGAATATGTGAGTAGTTATGTGTACTTGGGAAAACAGTTATCATTCAAAAGTAAAAATACTGAAGATGAAGTTGAACGAAGGATAGACCTAAGTTGGAGAAAATTTTGGGCCCTCAAGGAAATATTAAAAGGTGACTTCTCTCTCCACCAAAAAAAGGTCGTACTGGATTCATGCATCCTACCGTCCCTCACTTACGGATGTCAGACATGGACGTATACCTTAAAAATAAAAAATAAACTAGTTGTATGCCAAAAAGCTATGGAAAGAAGTATTTTAAAAATAAGAAAAATACAAAAAGTCAGAAGTGAATCCATAAGACGGAAAACAAGGCTTACTGATGCTCTGCATTATGCTCTCAAACTCAAGTGGAGATGGGCCGGACACTTAGCCCGCTATACCGACAACAGATGGACCATAGAGGCAACCCGGTGGACAGGACCTAGTGGCAAGAGACGACAAGGGAGACCTAAGAAACGCTGGGCAGATGAGATTACAGCAATAGTGGGAAAAGAATGGATAAGAGAAGCCGCACTCAGAGAAAACTGGAATAAGCTGGAGGAGGCCTATACCCAAGAAGGGGTTCCTATCCGTAATACGAGTAACAATTATTAGAACAGTAAAAAAAAAACTACAAGATACTAAAAAAAATAAATAAAACAAATGTTAAGATATTTTATAGTTTGTAAGGATAAGAAATAAAAGGCTTTATTATTATTATTATTATATTATATCATGAAGTGATCAATTTCTAAGATCTAGACCTGTACCATGACGTTTAAATATTGTTTCATTCTTATTTCCAGTGTGGGTAAGAGATAGCGCTAGACAACCTGTATAGCTCTGTCTCTTACCCACACTGAAATAAGAATGAAACAATCTTACTTTGAACGTCATGGTAAATGGTAACCCCGCTGGCCACGACATACACATTGACGGTACGGTTGCTGCAGTGGTTCAACGATTGGCTGCTGAGCTGCATGTCGCGGGTTCGATTCCCGCTGGGCACGCCACAATTATGGCGGTAAGTCCCCTCTTTGAGGCGTGGTTGGAAAGACCTCACGGCGTCCTCACCTTCCGCATGACGCAGGTTCTCACCGAACACGGTAAGTTCGGGAAGTTCCTGCACCGGATTCGTGCGGAAGCGACGCCCGGGTGTCGCCACTGTGTGGACCGCCCGGAGGACACGGTGGAGCACACGGTGGAGGTGTGCCCCGCTTGGGCAGAGCAACGCCGTGTCCTCGTAGGGGCGATCGGCGGCGGCGATCTCTCGCGCCGGGCCTTGGCTGTACCAAGGCCCGGCCAAGGCAAGGCAAGGCCATGGTCCGGAGCGAGGAGGAGTGGCAGGCGGTCGCCTCCTTCTGCGAAGCAGTAATGCTAGCAAAGGAGGCGGCCGATCGCGTGAGGCAACGGTCCTCACGCCCCAACCGCCGCCGGGATTCCGATCCCGATTTCCGGCCACCGTAGGCGAGGGCTTGCGGACGGCGAGCAATGGGTGGCTCGCCGTCCGATCGTCCGGTAACCGTCCGGACCGAGCCCAAGTCGTCGACGGCGCGTATTGTTCCACGCGCGCCTCAGGGAGATGTCAGCAAATCGTAGGGGCCCAACAGGGTCGAAGCCTACTGGGGCCACGGGTAGTGTGAAAGTGAAAGCCGGGGCCCTGGGACGAAGGCAAAGAAGGAACAGGAGTGGGTTTTTAGTCAATAAAAGTCTGACACTATTTTGCGCTCCGCCCAAGAGCGGGATTTGTCATAAGATGATTTTCCCACCTAAAAAAAAAAAAAAATGTAGCAAATATTTGTATCAATTTGTATGGTCTACAGATAGGTATTCCGCGTCTGGGTGTCTTGTGTATGTGAGTTTATATGTTTGTGAAGGCACCCACGATGTCGATACAGGAGTAAAAAATAATTTAAAAAACCCCCGATTCGATTTTTAATGTTCATCTTGAACTACGAATGAAAACCTACGGTACCACAGACAGAGACACACACACGGCGTTCAAACTTATTACACCTCTTTTTGCGTCGGGGATTAAAAACGCCTATGATCGTAATATCAATATAAATTTAAATTACATAAAAGTATTATATTTATATATGTTTATCCTAGTCCGTGCGTCACTGCGGGGTGCCAACTGAAAATCAGCGCTGGGTATCTAACGCCTAGCAAATGCTGAGGTGGTCACCCTTTCGGTGCGGGCACGCTCGGCGCACTTTGAACTTTGTTCTTTTTACTTTTTGTTTATAACCGTTGTGCTGTGTCTGACACGAATAAAAGCATTTCTATTCTATTCTATTCTTTTCTATCTTACTTCTTTTAAAAATCTATCTTACAGTTATGTAACTTAAACCCCTTGTTCATCACAGATTTACCAACGAAACATCAAGTAAGAGATATCCGATTTACTCCTATAATCGCTGTTTGTTGGATTGCAGAATAAGAATGATATTCAAACTGTGCGACTGTATACCACATTTTTATAAACCACTCGGTAAGTCAACAACTTTTTTTTATTACGGATAGGCTCGCGTTTGACCACTATCTCACCTGACGGTAAGCGATGATGTGGCCGGCGATGGAGCACTCTTGCCTAGAAGCAACCTATTCACTCTTGACTTAAAAAACCCTAGGTTATAGCTATCAGGAAACACAGACTCCGGCAGGGAATTACTCCTAGCTGTACGCATAATGAATGTGTTCCCAAAACGCTTTGTACGTATGAGTGGGATGTCCATCATGTGCCGGTGGTGCAACGCCGCGCCGCCGTACGTCTTGTGCTCCGATGATGGAACGGACTTGGCGGAATTAAATCACTTTCCGAAATGTAAACGTTAGAAAACCGGCAGGCTACCAACTCGGCGTCGATGCTTAAGACTTTGGAGTTTTGACTTGACAAGTGCATCATTGCTGATGATCTTCTTAGCTCGCTTCTCAATCGATCCTATAGCATCAAGCTGGTATTTGGCAGACCCATCCCAAAGATAAGAGCAATACTCCATACACGATCGAACTTGCGCTTGATAGAGGTTGAGCAGCTGTTCGTGAAATACCTTCTCACCTTTACTAAGATCCCTAATTTTTTTGCAGCCAAAATCCTTGTCACAGAACCAATATTTGTCGGGAATGCAATTATTTCTGTACGGGAATCGAACCCGCAACAAGTAGTGCAGAAATCGACAACCCAATGCGCCAACCACAAACTGTGTACATTCCTAATTACACAGTACAAAGTGAAAACTGTGTACCTACCTAGTAACATAGTTTATACTTATAAATCAAGAAAAAATATAACTAATACTAAGGGTCGAAACAACGTTAAGCGGGCGCCCGCGACGGGCACCCGTCGCGTGACAACGCGCGTGTCGTGAGTCGACGTGCGGCGGTCCCCGTCGCGGAATGCGGATTATTACCAGTGCAGTGTCACTAGTTCAACTTTAACGGTGTGCATGTATTCGTGTCGATGGAGAACTCAATATTTATTACATAGCAAAAAGGGGGTGGGGGGCTCGGCTCCCCGCGACGCCGACGGTTGCCCGCGCGATTCCCCGCAATGGAGCTTTTTTATGGGACCGCGCGGGCGTCCGCTAACGCAGTTTCGGCTCTAATACGATTAAAAACTTAATTTGATCAGATTAAACGCGGAGATTTAGTATGGAAAAGTAATAAGCTAATTTATCTTTCAATAAATCTCTTTAGATTCTGCATTATTGATCACTATTGCTTCAAAGGGAGTAGGTATTACTTAATTTAAAAGCGACTGGCAGTAATTTAGAGTAATAACAGATTTCGTTTATAATTACAGATCACGAAAGAATATGTAACTTAGCTGAATTGGAGTGTGTCCTTGAATACAAAAAAGAAATTATGAAACTGTCTATCGGCAATGAAACTATAGGAAAATTCGATAACACGGACGATTTGCCAAGATCATTCCGTGATTGTGGGTGTCTGGGTAATTGTGAAGAGGACGTATTCAAGAACGATCGTGAGACGTTCTTGCCTCAAGTGAATATGAACCGGTTGAGAGTCAGCGTTTCTGCGTTTCCAAAAGTGCGAGTTATGAGGGAAATTATTTTTAGCTTTTATGACATTTTCTGTAAGTACTTAATAATAATAATAATAATATAACCCCATCGCCGTATCTCTACGTTGACGTCGTGGTCAGTCGTGGTGGGGCTTGCGTGCTCCAATATACCCTAGGTCTGTATCGGTAAAGTTTGCTTTGCCGTAATATGCCTAGGGTGAGGGGCCAGACTAAGAGAGATACAATCCGCAGCGCAGTTTTGTGGCGAACTGTTGGGCATTAGCGACCCCACGGACCCGATCTCCCGGGAGAATTCTTGTTCTTCATCTCCGGCTTGCCTTTATTGGCCGGCCGTAGTGAACACTGACGAGGAACTGAGCTCCCACCTCTCTCTTGCCTTTATTGGCTGGCTTGAGTGGAGATTCGCAAGAGCAAACGTGCTCGGGAGAAGGATGTATAATCCAGTAAGGTGCTGGTAGGGATCTTGACCGTACTTCCGGGATTGTCCTGATAGCCGTGGTATACCTCTCCACTCCTCAAGCACCTCAGGATATGTTGCCCTCTTGTTGCTACGTCACTTCGTGCTAGCGGCCGTTTTTGGGGGCCCATTTATTGAGTGTGCAAGTCACCCCCTGCCTTTTTTCGATGCATATTAATAACGTTGTTCAGGCAGGGGCCATAGTCTTGACATAGTTCCATGTTACCAATCCACTTAAGACTCCAAAAACCATAGCCCTATTATCTTTGTTCTCCATATGTCGCAACAGTTTTTCAATAACCGGGGGTTGTCCTTGGGTGCACTAGCATAGCGCGTACAGGGATAATCGTCGGTTGGTATCATGTTCCATTATAATTGTCTAAAGGGCCTCTGCGAGTTGGCTTCGGCTCCTCGTACGCCTCCCAAAGGTCCAGGACCTCAGGGTCCTGAGATAAATAAAATATATAAAAATAATAATAATAATAATAATTAATAATAATAAGCTGGCAACACCCAATGTCAACAAGTTGTTTTTTCATTGACGAAAATTTTTAAATATTAATTTCTGATCCCAGTTTTACATATTTTTCACAGCAATAGCTAACAAAAAACAACACCCATTAAATACTCATCAAAACCAAAGAAAATAAAACGACAATAATCAAGAAAAGAAAAAATATGCATATCTACCAGACAGATGACAGATGTCATCAATATAAATATAATGAAATAATGAAACAAAGAATGAAAAAACATTTATGATCATGTTGACGAGAGCAGCTACCCGACGCGCACGCCCTTCACCCCTGGGCTCGTCGCTCAGCTCCGCCTCGCCGCCGCCGGACCTCGGATCACCAGTGTCACCGACGGCTGCAGTTGCGTCGAGCTCGAGCGACGAGTATTTCTCCCCGCCGACGTCGCCAACACCTGTACGTCGGCCGGGGAGAGGCCGGCCACCGAAGAGCTTAGGACCTAGGGGCCAACCGGCCCCGAGCCGGGTCCCCGCTACCGGTGGTTGTGTGCAGCGCATGAAATGGACTCAGTCCATGAACGAAAATGTCATGCGCGCATATTATGGGTCTACAGAGTGGGGAACTAACCTCACTGCGTACCGTGTTAGGATGCTGTCTCTGTTTCAGGAACTGGAACCAACCGTCAATGTCACGGCTCAACGATTGTCGGATCAGGTGCGGGTTATCCAACGAAATCACAGATTGGACGGCGCCGCACTTGATAGGCTGCGCTCAGAGGTACTGAGCAACCGTATCATCTCGACTCCATCACAGACACAGACTGAGGCACCACAGGCTACAGATGCAATCCTGCCGCGGTCCAATCATATTGATGATGAAGCAGATGATAGGGTTGTCACAGTAAGTAGCCAGTGCAACGATCGACTGAGGAGCGCACTGGAGGATGCACTCCGCGAGTACAGATCGACTCCGATCGCTCTTAGACCTCGTCTACCCCGGTTACCTATGCACAAAAAAAATAGGGCGCTAGTGTGTGCTCTGGACTCGCTGCTTGAGAATGTGTTCGAGAGCAGCGTAAACCTCGCTGATACGCACTCAATCCTCTATTGCGGGGCTATTGCGGCATGTCGTTTAGCCAACGTCAAACTACCAAGTTGTGACGGAGCTACTCGACCAAAGCCTGCCGCACCTGCCTGGCAATGTAGGATTGAGAGGCGTATTGATGAGGCCAGAGCGCTCATTGGTAAACTATACTGCTTCAGGGAGGGCAATACACGACCACGTGTGATGCGCTACGTGAGGCGAGCGTTTTCGGGGACTGAAATCAGCCCTCGAGAATACTTATCTCGTGTCACGGAGCGCATCGACTTCCTGAAGCAGAAAGTTTGTGCATGGGCCAACCGTATTCGACGGTATAAGCGGCGAGTCGACCGGTACTCGCAGAATCGCATGTTCCAGAGCGATGAGAGATGGGTATACAGAGCTTGGGAGCGACCTGAACAAAATGTGACTGACGTGACCCGCCCAGATGCTGTCGCCACGAATACTTTCTGGCGCAATATTTGGTCGGTGCCCGTTTGTCACACTGAGGATGGCTGGATGCGTGAAGTTGAGCGCGTGTGCGAAGCTATACCAGAAATGGAAAAAATAGTCATTAGCCCAATAGATGTAGCCAGAGCAGTCCGTCCGTTACCTAATTGGAAGTCTCCAGGACCGGACGGACTTCAAAATTTCTGGCTAAAATGGTATAGCAGCTCACACGCGCTCCTGGCATCTCAATTCCAGTCATCCTTAGAGTCTGGGTCGCTACCTCAGTTTCTAACAACTGGCGTTACCCATCTGCTCCATAAGACAGGTAGTACTGCGGAACCCAAGAATTATAGACCGATAACATGCTTGTCAACGGTCTATAAACTTCTTACGTCCATTCTGAGAACGAAAATTAACAAGCATATTGATAGCAACTCAATTATGTCTGCCTCTCAGAATGGATGTAGGAACGGGTCTCGCGGTACTAAGGAGCTACTCCTCATAGACATGGCCATAAGCCAACAGGTTCGTCGATCTCGCAAGGATCTGTCGACATGTTGGATAGATTATAAGAAGGCCTATGACTCTGTGCCACATACATGGCTCATGAGGGTGTTGGAGTTGTATAAAATAGATGCAACTCTACGCACCTTCCTTGAGTCATGTATGGGGCAATGGAACACAGTTCTTCGCTATCCAGGGTGTCGATCGATTCGGAGGGACGATGAGCCTATATGGATTAAACGGGGAATATTCCAGGGCGACAGTCTGAGTCCACTTTGGTTCTGCTTAGCCCTGAATCCTCTAAGCACATTGCTGGAGGAATCAGGCTTGGGCTATCGGTTGAGAAGAGGTGGTCAGGTTCTATCACACCTTCTTTACATGGATGATCTGAAACTCATTGCTCCCAACAAGTTACGACTGATGGAACTACTGAAGGTAACTGAAACCTTCAGTAGTGCCATCAGGATGGAATTTGGTGTGGATAAATGTGCAGTCATGCATGTAAAGCGAGGGGAGATTATGGAATCTGAGGGGATTCAACTCTCAGATTCCATACACTTTAGATCCCTCTCCTCGACCGAAACCTATAAGTATTTGGGTATGTCGGAAGCGTTAGGCATTAACGTTGCTGACATGAAGCAATCGTTGAAGGAGCGCTTCTTTGGCCGCCTGAAGAAGGTATTAAACAGCCTTCTGTCAGGTGGAAATAAGGTGCGCGCCTTCAATGGCTGGGTCATGCCGGTCTTAATGTACTCTTTCGGCATACTCAAATGGACTCAGACCGAGCTAGACGCTGTGGATAGGCGGGTCCGTACACTGCTGACCGCAAACCGGATGCATCACCCACGGTCGTCGGTGATGAGACTGTACATCCCGCGGAAGTGTGGAGGTCGAGGTTTTTTAAACGCGAAGACCCTGCACAACCGCGAGGTGTGCAGCCTCAGAGAATACTTTCACAAAACCGATGTGGGTATGCACCGAGATGTGGTCGCAGTGGACAAGTGACTCACCCCGTTGTCCATGGCTAAAGAGAACTGGCGCAAACCTGTGGTACTTACAACTGATGACCGCAAGGAAGTATGGAAAAGTAAGGAGCTCCACGGGCGCTTTTATCGGGCTCTTCATGAGTCAGATATAGATTTTGCAGCGTCCGTAGCCTGGCTACGTTTCAGCAACCTCTTCGGGGAAACTGAAGGTTTTATCTGTGCAATTA
This sequence comes from Mythimna impura, assembly GCA_905147345.3. Lineage (NCBI taxonomy): Eukaryota > Metazoa > Arthropoda > Insecta > Lepidoptera > Noctuidae > Mythimna > Mythimna impura. The sequence goes on along the minus strand of LR990356.1, from coordinate 16,194,428 downwards.
TGGACGAAGTCATCTTGACGAATAACTACCGGAGATATATAATGAAGGACGGGACGGTTGACGTGTGTCGGGCATGCCATCGTCCGGGTGAGTCTATCAGACATATTATCTCTGGTTGTTCTCGTCTGGCTAACGGCGAGTACTTGCACAGGCATAACCAAGTAGCCAGGATTATTCACCAGCAACTTGCTTTGAAATACAACCTAGTGGATTATGAGGTACCGTATTACAGGTATGTGCCCGACCCAGTTCTCGAAAATGACCATGTCACCTTGTACTGGGATCGGTCTATCATTACTGACCGGACTATTGTAGCCAATAAGCCGGATATAGTAGTGATAGACCGATTAGCGCGCCGCGTAATGATAGTCGATGTCACCATCCCACATGACGAGAATCTCGTGAAAGCTGAGAAAGAGAAACAAATTAAATATCTCGACTTAGCACACGAGGTTGTTGACATGTGGAATGTAGACTCGGCTGTCATTGTGCCGATTGTCGTGACCGCCAACGGCCTTATAGCCAAAAGCTTCGACGACCATCTGTCGAAGCTCTCATTGCGCGGTTGGATCAAGGGCCTGATACAGAAGGCAGTACTCCTCGATACGGCTCGCATCGTGAGGAGGTTCCTGTCTCTGGAGCCCTAACCACCGGTAGCTTGGACCCTGTCTCGATACCGGCGGACTACTATTTTTTATATTTTTAAATGTTTTTTTTTTTATATGATTTTGTTAAAAAAATATTTAAAAATTTAATTAATATGTATATTGAACGAATAAAGAAATAATAATTAATAATAATTCTCCCGATCTCCCGGGAGAATTCTTGTTCTTCATCTCCGGCTTGCCTTTATTGGCCGGCCGTAGTGAACACTGACGAGGAACTGAGCTCCCACCTCTCTCTTGCCTTTATTGGCTGGCTTGAGTGGAGATTCGCAAGAGCAAACGTGCTCGGGAGAAGGATGTATAATCCAGTAAGGTGCTGGTAGGGATATTGACCGTACCTACTTCCGGGATTGTCCTGATAGCCGTGGTATACCTCTCCACTCCTCAAGCACCTCAGGATATGTTGCCCTCTTGTTGCTACGTCACTTCGTGCTAGCGGTCGTTTTTGGGGGCCCATTTATTGAGTGTGCAAGTCACCCCCTGCCTTTTTTCGATGCATATTAATAACGTTGTTCAGGCAGGGGCCATAGTCTTGACATAGTTCCATGTTACCAGTCCACTTAAGACTCCAAAAACCATAGCCCTATTATCTTTGTTCTCCATATGTCGCAACAGTTTTTCAATAACCGGGGGTTGTCCTTGGGTGCACTAGCATAGCGCGTACAGGGATAATCGTCGATTGGTATCATGTTCCATTATAATTATCTAAAGGGCCTCTGCGAGTTGGCTTCGGCTCCTCGTACGCCTCCCAAAGGTCCAGGACCTCAGGGTCCTGAGATAAATAAAATATATAAAAATAATAATAACTTTATTCAGTTCATTTGACCAGTACAATATTTAAATGATCTTACATTACATAAAAGCCTTAGGGTTTTTCTACAAATTCCCTGGATCCCACACTAGGATTCCCTGTGTCGTGGGATCCAGTCTCTTGATCCTACTTAGGTACCAATTATTTGAGGAATTTAGTAGAATTAATGGTCACTTAGAGAGCAGTGGTGGCCGAGTGGTAACGGCCCCGACTTACCGAGTTGTAGGTTGCGGGTTCAAACCCTGCCAGGTGCGTTACTTTGTGTAATTTATTTCATCACCACTGCTCTCAAAACGGTGAAGGAAAACATCGTGAGGAAACCGGCATGTCCTAGAACCAAAAATTCGAAGACGTGACATCCACCAACCTGCACTGGGCCCGCGTGGTGGATTACGGCCCATACCCTCTCCTAGAGGCCCGAGTCCTAACAGTGGGAACATTATAAGGCCGACTATGCTATGCTACTATGCTAATGGTCACTTATGAGATCTTTTGATTATTTGAGATTATTACGTATTTGCAACATTTGAGAATCGCACTTACTTAGCACTGATATGATTCGATCTCAGACTTTGACCTTTCTGTGTCGCAAGGGGTCACGTATCTCTGATATGATTCGATCTCAGACTTGGACCTTTCTGTAAGTCGCATGGGGTCACGTATCTTTCACACATTGAGAAAATATGTCTCATCGTATTGTTTAGAAAAAATATCTGAAGATCTGACAAAGGTATGAAAAATGGCATAAACAGAACTTTATAATTTTATTCCAGTTCGTCGATCTGTCCAAATGATAACAACTACACACGAGGAATCGGTGTTTTTTACCAGCTTTTATTTAGTTTCACCTGTCCCGATATTTGTCAAGCAAGGCAGGCAAGATTTGATTACAGACAAGTAATTAAATCTTGCAAATTAAATTTGATCCAGTTCCCGGTTACCGATTGAGCTGAAATTTTGCATGACAATGCAAAATTATTATGACATGGAGCTGATCTGATGATGGAACCGGAAGGTGGCCATAGGAACTCAGATAACCCTATCGTGTTTCGAGCTTTTTGAAATAGTATTGATGAGTATTAATTAAATAGGTATAATGTACCTATAGACCGCGCTATAAAAGCTTGCTAAGAAAAAAATATTGTCATTGAAAACTTGTTTTACAGTGCGAAGCGGTGGAGTCGTGAACTTATGTATCGGCACATCGGTCATATCAATAATGGAGTTAATTTTAACAGCTTTAAGGATCCCTATCTACGAAATAATGCAAGTTGCAAAGGGTGTCTGGCGGAGGTACAAAAGGTCAAAAATACCAAGGTTGTCTAACAATAAAAAACAAATGTGAATAAAATACGATTTATTCAATTTCTCTGCATTTATTTTTATCACGTGACTGCTAACCGGTATTGCAACAGACGGTATACCTGTAAAAAAAAACATAAGTAAATGGTCGGAGATGGAAGTTGCAAAGACCATACCCTAAAGCCGTAGTTAGTTGTAAAACTGTCAGATATTTACCTCGGTGTCTGAAGCGATATTGCGCGATCTCATTGTTAACTGCTCTTTCCACCTTGAAGCAATAGACAGGTACCTCTAATCTGTCATATTATATACGAACGAACGCCATCTGTAATTTGATAAATACTTTTACAATAAGAAGAGGTAACTCGATAATTTACGCTATATGGCACAGTTTTACTCTCTTCTTGTTTAGCCCTCAAAAACCGTACATTTCTTCAGGATGAAAGTAACGAGATTTTGCGATAGTGCAGTTTAGTTTTCTATCACTACGTTTACAAAAAATCTTTTGCAAACATATAAACAAACAATTCTCTAGCTCTTTATAATAATGCCTTCTACATGTGAATTTCTCAGATGAGCGTGGATGGCTTAATATTTCAAAAATTCGATGATGTAGTTTTCATATTAGTCAAAATCTAGCCCGAGCAGCCCTTTTCGAGTATTTTTCGTTATTCCTTAGTTTCAGATTAGGTCATCCACACTCAGTTTAGAAAATCACCCTGTAGATTTTGTATACATATATCAGTAAAGAATTTAATAAATAAAAACGCTAATTTCCGCCAGGTTTACCAAAATTGGGTCACTTCATTAAGGTTCTCTGACAAATTAGTTTTGACTAGATATCTTATTGTTCAAACAACCCGAGATCTGATCACAAGGATTACAAATAATTTCAAACAGAAAGTAAATCTACTTGCATTGTTGTCTGCTCAATAGACGGCGAAGTCGCTGTGCTTTTATCATCTTTCCAATTTAGGAACATTGACTGAGTCGTCATTACTTTGCCCATTTGTCACCTGCAATGGATGATTATTAAAACAAAACCGTTTAAGTTTATCACTCGAGTTCAAAAAAAGGATTTACAAAAAAATCCAAACTTCAACTAGATATCCAACATGACATGAATCACGAAGCCTTCGGATAGAAATGAAGCAGTAGTTACCTAGAGCAAAAACAGGATAAATATCTTGAATCGTTACATTAAGTCCGCTAATGAGGATACAAACGCATTGGGCAGCGGACAGTCCGCGAACCGACCAAACCAATCTTCTTACCAAGTGGACCGATAACCAACATAGTACCGAGTGTCCAAAAGCCGCTCCTTGAAACGCTGGATACGCCATAACATGTAAGGGTTTCGTTTTAAAAATTTAGAAACCGGCTGCGATCTAAACATCTCTATACTGAGTGATTCAAGTATGGACATATTTCTAAGTTTGAAAGTTCTATAAAACCCCATGCACACCCGAAACAAATAGCAAAATTCCAAGTTCGATGACAGAAAACTTACCATTCGAGTCGAAGAAGTCTGAAGACGTATTTCATAGTAACTGCAACGCATCACAGACCCAACTTTTGCAATCTTCGAAAACTTTTCATGGTGAATGAGACAGCTCAATGCGCAATCTTTAGCTACTTAATGCGAAGTAAACACAAGGATCTACATGTCTACGATTCCAAGTTTAACAATCTGGTCGAGAGCTAAAGTAGTGAGTAAATTACAATAATTATTGCAACCAATAGAAGTTATAGCTTATTCAGCTATTTTTGTTATAATGATGAACTTGATATCTTAGTTCTCGTTACACATAACCAAACAACGAGTGTGGCACAAGCAGATGTCGACCGAATTCAAATTCTTAAATTGTTCACAATAAAACTGTGTTGCGATAAGATTTATTACCAGAACTTGGTCAACGTAAAAACGTGCCTAGTAGTATCCAATAGTATGCAATCTATTTACCAAATAAAAAATACTTCATGCGTTCTCAATATCAACATGTTATGTAAGTTTCAACTGGCAATGGAATTGGAAAATCAAAGGCAATTCAAAGTGCAGGCCCGCTGGTTGCTGGTACGGCGAGATTTTTCAAGACTTTAAATAACTAATACCTTGTCCTTTTAGAAATTAAGTCGATTATGCACCATCACAGACCGCCACGTCTACTGCCGTTACATAACTAGCACGCCGTGCTTGGCAGAACTCTATTGCCAAGTTGTGACTTACAAAATTTACCAAGCTGCTTCACTATTCCAGAAACAGACAGTCGCCTCAACAACTTTTGTATTTGTTTGATACACACTTAGCGACAACACAAGTTGCACAATGACACTATTATCTTGACACCTCGAAATAGCATGAGCCGTAAATTGTGTAAATATTAAATAAGGAGTGATTTCAAAGATATAAATCCATAGAATTATTAATGGATCAGTTGAAAATTATGGAGAACATAACAATGATTTTTCCTCAAATGAAATTTATTAAGCTTTAATCTTTAGGGCTACATAAACATTCAGACGCTTACATTAACTTAACCTAAAAAATACAAGTGTTTAATCCACATTTCAACGTCAAACGAGACAAAGTTTTGAGAACACATCACCAAATATGATTCAAGACGAAGATGGAAAATCATTCCTTAATCCAGGCAGCCGAGTGTATACAAACCCCAAATCAGACCGACTTCAAAACTTCCCTGAAATCACAAAAATTACAGTATTTAGATGTCTTTCCGAGACATTCATCTCCACTCAGTTGCAACTTAGACGCCAATTTATTACGATGAGTAGATTTTTCAGCAGTTTCCTCATAATATATTTTTAGAATTTCAAGACAAGTAAAGACGGGGAGCAGGTATACACATATCCATCTCCTAAGTAGGACAAAATTTGCAAGCCGGACGAACGACATTAGCAGGAAAAAACATGCTTATTGCTATTGATGGAATCCGACAGCAGATGAATGACACATAATCAAATGCACACAAAACTAAGAAGTATATTATTTCATCTGACAACAGTCAAAAGTTGCAAAAGGCTAAGGATAAAATATACTAAAGTCTTATGCACCCAAAAATGGGAAAAGAAATAGAAACACACGATGTAGGCGCGGAAAATCTAGGCAGTATTAGAAAAATCTACTCATTCATTACAGTTTCCCGAAGGCACGAGCCGTAACATTTACGAGAGATCAGAAGGGAAATTACAAAGAGTATTCCTATAAGCAAAGGATAGTTATCTCTGGAATTAAAAAAAAAACGACGCAAGGAAAACAGAATGCAACAAGAACTGTAATACGTCAAAGCACTCACCCTTCTGCCGCCGTATGCTAGAAGAAGCGAACATCTATTGTCCTGCCGTCAATGCGGGTCCGGTCGAACATTTCTGAATATCGTGCTAAGAAAATGTATTACACAATAATAGGACTGTTAAACCCTGGTGTACTGAACCCATGTGAAATTGTATACAGTTATAGGATGAGTATCCACAGGTTGGCGAAACAGTAACATAATTACTGTGAAGTTCAATATTCTTTCCCTTTTCAGCAAAAACCCAGATGTTCATAGCTGTATACTGTTTGAATTACATACTGCAAATAAAAAACTAAAAGTATGACACATAATTTCAAAGGTGACTGTGACTAGTCTCATTGTAAAAAGGATACTTATTGCCCTTTCGGCATCCCACTCCTTATGGAAGCGGACCACGGCCGTGTCAGGCGCGGTCATTTCGGCGAACTTGACGTCGCCGCATTCGCTGAACTTCTCGCGAATCAACTGCCAAGTCACGGTCGGCGGCAACTAAGACCAAAAAAACGTTACAATGAGTACAATAGTCATAAGATTTCAGTTACGCGAGTCAATCATTCAGTTTAAAACCATAAATATATGACAAGACTACAAGAGTTCCATCCCATGATGCATGTTCCTAATTCTTAAAGATTATAAATGCTATCATGAATTTCGAATAAAAATTGTAAAGTGATAGGTAATGCAATCAATCAATACTACTGTCAAAATATCAGACATGACAATCGAAAATATTAAGATTAGTGCCGTGATTATACTTACATTAGTAATGATAACCATGTCAGAACTCTTCTCCCGGTTCGACTGTTGTACGCCAGGGTCCCGCCCATATTGCGAGGATACAGTCACTCCTCCCATTTGTCGGCCTGTGCCTAAACGAAAAATAATTATGTATATGACTATCATCATAAAATTATAACAGGGGCCATTCAAGTATTACGTAAGCACTACAGGGGGGTGGGGGGGGTCTTTGCTTTGCTTATTTTTGATGACATGGGGGATGGGGGGGTCTAGATGGTGATTACGTCAGCAGTATTATGTTTTTTTTAGTTTTTTAAGAGAACGATGTCGATGTTCCAAAGTCGCAAGAAAATGAGTTGACACGACACACATCACTAAACAGCAAACATCTGACGATTTAGAGTCATGGATTCGTACTGTATCATGGACTGTGGACTGGTAATTTGAATTAATATGTCAAAATTTTAAATGAAGTTTGTTTTTCCTTTATTTCAAACCTATTCCTTATTTGTAGACTTACAACTGCTGCTCCTATATTAATAACGAAACCAACACATTGACAAATGCTTGTACCATGGAATGTTTACGTAAGCATGGGGAGGGGGGGGGTGAGAGCTTTGCTTACTTTTGCTGACAAGGGAGTTAATATTTGCAAAAAATCTGCTTACGTAATACTTGAACGGCCCCACAGAACCATATTTCATATATCCTGTAGTCATATTTTTTTCTGACCAACTCAATCCTGATAGAATTTACACACATAACCTAATAGATCTTTGTTGTCTGTTTATAGAATAAAATATTATTATTATAATAAATAAAATTTGTGGTTGTTTCTATTGCTATACAAACCTGAGAGTGGTCCAGAGCTAAGTGAGTTGTTTCCCATCACACTATTGGACAAACCAGAGTTGTTAAGGTTTAAGCCAGAGCTCAAATCTTGATTACCAAGTCCCAAATTGTTTGAGTTCACATTGGCTTGTGCTGTAAGCACTGTAGCCAAGTCATTAGCAGTTAAACCTTGTTGGAGCAACTGATTCTGAAGAGCTCCCAATCCTGTGAGACTCAGGGCCTGAAAACACAATTTGCAGTATAATCTTTGCTATTAAGTCATCAGATCTCAGATAACCTTGATATGTTATGAAAGCCTAACTGAGACTAACTAAAAAATCCTCTTACCTGAAGGCCTAGATTTCCTCCTAATGCTGAGTTAGTATTCAGTTGGTTTGCTGATAGCCCTGCTCCAAGACCATTCAGGGTTACACCAGCAGATGGCACTGCCCCCAGAACTCCTGCACCAAGAGCTGTTCCAGAGTTTGCAAGGCTCAAGTTAGTGGTAGCAGGTGTCTGTGGTGGTAAGTTCCTTGCAACATCCCTTAGGGGCTCACCATTGGGTCCCAGACCAAGACCAATGCTCTTAAGACCTTCTGGAAGCCTGACTTCCCCTTTGTCTGTTACACCACGGTCCATGCGTACTGTCATTCTTCTGTCATACAGCATTTGTTTATCAAACATTGAAATAGCCTGTAGGAATAATACCAACATTAGTACATTCAAGTTTGCCGTAACTTCTTCTAAAAATAATAGTTGAAAAGTTAACCAATTTACCTGGACGGCTTCCACAGGATGATCATACTCAATAACAGCAAATCCCCTGCTGTTTCCATCTTTGTCTATAGCCAAATCAATGTTGCGTACTTTGCCAGCCATTTTGAACACCTCCTTTATTTTAGGCCTGTCTGCTTTGTAGTCAAGCTGAAAGTTAACCATAGTTATACATTTTCAGGTAGGACCTCTACTTTGATTTGAAAAACCATTATTGTGTTTATGAAAAACATGTGTGTAAACACAATAATGTTGCACAATATTTTATAATACTTTTTTTCATTATTGACTGGCCTGTTGGTCTTTTATTCAGAGGAAATAAATTTGTTTAATGTCATAATATTTGTCATTGATTGAGATCATGTGGTGACATAAAATTTACCCCCACATAAAAAAAAAACAAAAATACACTCTTGGTGCCAACGGGCAACTCAGAGATTTCATCTTTTAACAACACAAATAAGAATAACAATACTTTCTTAAAGGATTTTTAGCATATAAGTATGTCATGTAGTGATGACCGCGGCGTGCTGGACACATTTTACTTTGTCAAGTATGTGTCACCAGAAAATTATAAACACCGTAAGATTGTAAAATATTGTAAGAAATTGTAAACTGTTTTTTCTAATTAAGATATGGACACTAAACATAATTAATTTCAATATGATTTATCATATACAATTTTTTTTTTATAATATCTCAAAAAATTGATTATTACTAGGTATCTTAAGGAGTCTGTAATTTTTCAGTGACATAGACACATGACTGTGATGGTCAAAACGTTAAAGAATATTAATATGTTAATAATGATAATGAATATTGATCACTTACATTAGCAACAAATACTTTCTTGACTAGTGGTGGTTGTACATTGATGGATTCAAGGAACTGAAGGCTAAGACCGTAGGTATTGTAGTTCTCGGGTTCCCTTGGTTTGTTGATACCCCAACTGAAATTACTTAAAAATAGGAAGAAATCTGTTATTAGAAAAATAATAATAAAGACGTAAAATAAAAGTTGAATATGTGTTTGATTTGCATAATCTACATTTTCAAAATGTTTAGATGCCTGGTTTAAAACATTTACTGGCAAGGCTTCAGACAGAAGCTGGATAATTGTTACCTTGTAAAGTTTCCATACAATTGGTTCATTTCACCTACCAACCATTAATATGATAAGATCTGGCCCTAAGTTTTGTATTAGTTTAATACTATTAGCAATAAAACAAGTGCTAAAACGAAAGTGTAGCTATATAAATCAAATGTACTCACTCCTTATCATCTCGATTGTTTCGGCCGCCGCCGCCGCCGCCGCCACCGCCGCCGCCGCCACCTCCACCCCCTGATCTTGACGAGTTCAACCTGTTTCTATCATTCCCTGAAACTTTGGTTACATAACTTTGTAATGTGTAACATAGCAAAATAAGTATTCAAAATATAGCACAAAAAAACAAAGGTACCTGATTCTTCCTTCAACACAAGTTTTCGTCCATTCAATTCATATCGATGCATGACAAAGAGGGCTTTTTTCATTGCCTCAGAATTTGTAAACTCAACAACCCCACAGCCCCTGGGTTTGCCATTTTCATCATTGAATAGCTCAACATAAGCTACATCTCCAACCTACGGAGAGTAAACAAAAAAAAAAGTGAAATTGTTGTGTATAAACAACCATGTCAAAATGATAGCAATAACATACCTTTTCCTTAAATAAATCTTTTAATTCCGTCCAGCGAAACTCATAGGGAATGTTGGATACAAACAATCTCTTTCCTTCAGGGCGATCGCGGTCGCTAGAGCGATCCCTGGTTGCGTCAGAAAATCTGGATGGCCGGTCGCCGCGCCTTGACCGGTCACGCTCTTTTTCTCGCTGATTATCCATCGCAAGTCACACCTGATAAGGATACTTTAAATTAATTATATAATGCAATTAAAACGAACGCACCAAGTAAGCGCCGGTACATACCTACTTCGTAGCAAATCGGCGACATAAAATCGATTGCATAAAAGTGTAATTTGTCAATTAATATAACTTACCAGAAGCACCTAAATAATATGTAGCAAATTCTCAAACAACACAATGTTATTGATCAAATATGGAGAAAAAAGAAGCACCAAACTATTGATGATGGAAAATCACATCCACCGAATAGGCTAGTTGCTTTCAAAATGGCGGCAAAGCCAACAAAAAAATCACCATTACTCATTCCTCGACTCGTCAGTGTTACCAATGAATTAAATAATCGACTATTTGCACCTAGAGAGGTCAGTGACTATTTATAATACCAAATCAAAGGGAAACGGAATGATTAGAATACAATGCTGCGTACAATGTCTAGCTAGACTCTGCAGGCCAACGCAAGCTGACACAACAAAAAGAAAGGAGGCCAAATTAAAAAAATATTAAGCTGACATTATAATTTTGATCATTGTTGACTGACATATTAGATTTATTTTACGATAAAATGATACTTTTTCTTATGGTTAAAGATAATCTTGGAGATATTCAAGGACTCTGTGAAATAAAAAAAAATGTTGAAATGTTAAGAAATAGATATTTTTTTATTTGACCCCATTTTCACAGGTCACGCTTTCAATATTAAATTGTTAATGACAATAATACATAATACACCTATGATGCAGGTTTATTTAACGAATAGACATGTGATATTTATTTAGCACAAATAAAAAATATTGTCCAATAGATAATAACACATCCTTATTAATAAGTAGCCCTCGAAATCCAAATTTTCTAAGTTTTTTGCATTTTGCAGGTTAGTGTCAGATTCTTTTCTCATAAATATGATTTGCGACTATAACAAATATGACTTTAATAGGTTATAATCAAAGAAATCATCAACCCTCTCAGTTCAGTTTCCCTTTGGGAACGGGACTTAAATCCTGGGGAGGAGACCCCGATATATCTCCGAAATGAATAATTATTTTCAAATGAATGCCCCAAAAAAGGAGGGTATAGTATAATAAACTCTAGGGAGTCCTTCAACTCCACGCGAACGAAATCGCGGGTAATAGCTAGTTTAATAATAATAAAATTTTCTATTACACTACTCGATATTCAGACAGTCTTAGTCGATGTCGCGTAGTGTAATAAGGGTTAGACCGGTCTTACTCGGAACAAAAAATAAGACAGTCTGAATATCGTGTGTGAATGCACTGCACACGATATTGAGACTGTCTTATTTTTTGTCGCGTAGTATAATAGGCCCTTTAGTCACATTATCAGACTAAAACTAGTGATGCGAAATTGACTTGTTTTTTTACTTCTTTTTTTTTCTGTATATGTTTAAAACGTGTTTGCTGGTGTTTTTGTTCAAAATATTTCCAGCAATCAATATTAGTCCAAAAAAAAAAACTAATATACCTAGTAATATGTACATTTATTTAAAAATACGCGATTTTTATAAAAGTATCGATATGTTCCTGTTCGCAACACTACTTAAACCAGACATTTTTGAGTCGTGGCGTGTGGCGAGAGTTTTATGAACAAAACCGTGGCGCTGAAGGGATTAAGCAAATCGGGTATAATAAGATTAAGATGCATGTAAACATTAAAATGAACTATGTACGAAACGTCAAGAACACAATTTTGACAATTCTTAAATGCTGCAAAGTTTACATAATTCGTGGTCATCTGTCGATGGCCAGACTATGATACATACTTTCAGTATATTACCAAAGTACTCTGTGATACATACGTAGCGTAGGACAAGTTCAACTGCAGTGGGGCGGAGACGGGTCCCTCTTGGGATGGGATCTCTCATACTTCATTTATACATTCGTCTTGCCACTCGCCTCGCTATTCGCCTCGCCATTCGCCTCGTTATTCGACTAACCAATTGTTAACAAAGTGCATGACGCGAATACCTAGCGCAGCGCGCTGTTTACAAATGCGTGCACGTCATTCGCCTCACAACTTAAGCGAATGAGTAAATACGACTTTAACACTTATCCGTCTTACTTATCAAAATTCCATACGCGTGAGGTAACCCACGAAACCCTTTTATTAAGCTGCCAGCCCGCTGTGCGTTTGTCTGTCTTTTTATTAGTGGATTGTATCTCATAAACCGTAACAGGTAGCTAGTTATAATTTTTATAGAGTGTGTATTCCTAATGCTCACAGTAACAAGCAATACTAAAAATGAAAGGGGCACCCCATTTAAGAAACGTGCTTTTTTTAGTTTTTGACCTGGAATGTAAAAACTCTTCATGTACGATTCCGAACCGTACTTTGCCATCACACTTCCTGTAACATCTTTATAAGTTGTTACAATAAGACGTGTTATACTTTCGTAAATTACAGACTTCAGCAAACACATGTGAATGATTTCCAAATCGCAAGCGCTTGCCACAGGTCCCCTTTGTTTCATACCGGGAAAAGAACAAGCGAGCGAACGCAATTATGTACATGAACGAAAAAAGTTTAATCAGAATCCAGTTCTTCAATTCTGCTCATCTCTGCGTCACTGTATGTGTGTGCTCTGTCTGAGTAGTAGCAAATGGAAGAAGAAGGTGAATTGTTGAATGAAAATAGATTTTTTTTAAACTGTAAAACAAAGTAAAAAAACCGTTATTGATACGCAAATAAGTTTTCTCTGCAAACCGTACTTTTCAATCAACATTTGACAGATCGAGGTCATTGACTTTTCTATTTCCTAAACGCATTGTATGTAGGCGTTGCCACTTACTGCGGCAGAACACAAGACATTTATGTTTTTGTAACATCTAAATTAAACCAGTGCACATAATGATAACTTATTTGATTTGATTGATAATTTAATCACCACCCGGAGTAACAAATATGTTATGTGCTTTATAACATAGTAGATCTTTTGTCACATATGGTGGCAACTTTGAAGTAAATGGCGTTTTTGACCAATCAGAGAATACGGCAACGTCAAATAAAATAATTTCCACCCAATCAGCATTGATATCCTTCTCTATTAAAAAGAAATGTTGCCAGTCATCTTGGATTACTTAGTTGTACGAATAATATTTATACTATAATATCCAGATTTTTTTATGCGACATCCCAAATAACTACTAAAGCGCTATCTGTCGGCATTTTGTAACTTTTGTTTGCTCCTCACGGTCGGTGACATATACACGCACACATTCATGTTTGTGATTGTATTGCTTCATAAATATTTTTCGCTTACGATAGCCATGCAGGAGGCAACCTGCGCTAAATTTTTATTAAATAAGTAGTTTTAATAATCAACAAATAATGGAGCAGAGTAAATCTATTTCACCTAGACTATTTGTGTGCACCGCCATAGAAAACAAGGACGAAGTTGAAGAGGTACTGTGTAAAATTTCGCAGTTTCTCAACAAAGAATATCTATATAGTCGGCCATGTACAATCGTATTTTCTAACACTAGTAGTGGTGGCGCTGCAGTGTGCGTGGCGCGAAATTCAATTTTAGTCAATGCATCTTATTAGATTTTATCGTTTTCAGAGGTACGAGAGGGCTTACAACTACTTTCAGTCACTTGTGGCTGACTGCAGTGAGAAGGAAGCTCACGATGCTCTCAACAATGCCGTATGTAAGAATCATGAAGACGTGTCTCTCGGAATGCTGATGTCCATCCTCACAGAACCTCAAAATGCAACTAAGTGCTACAGAGATCTGACGCTGGTCACTCGGGATGGCCTGACGTGCGTGCTCAATAACCTATCCAACTTGATCTTAGAGAGGTACTTGAAGTTCCATGATACTACTCGTAACCAGCTGCTATGGCTGATCAAGGAAATGATAAGGAATGCAGTGACTGGCGTAGACAGTGTCTGCTGGAATTTAATGCGATATGCATCTGGAGGAGATATTACTCCCAAGAACATTATACTGGTAGAATCTCTTTTAGATATTTATATTGAAAATAGGGCATGGCTAGACAAGTTTCCAGTACTTATTTGCATGGTGGTATACACATATATGAGATTGATAGAAGATCATAATATACCACAGTTAATGAGTTTGAGACAGAAAGAAGTCAATTTTGTTATCACTCTTATAAGGGAACGCTTCACAGATGTGCTGACTCTGGGTCGGGATTTAATAAGACTGTTGCAAAATGTAGCTCGTATTCCTGAGTTTCATCAACTATGGCAAGACATATTGTTAAATCCCAAATCGTTATGTCCCACATTTACTAATGTGTTACAACTTTTACAAACAAGAACATCTCGCAGGTACTTGCAATCAAGACTTACGCCAGACATGGAGAGAAAACTTGTGTTTCTGACGTCACAAGTTAGGTTTGGTCATCATAAGAAGTACCAAGAGTGGTTTCAAAGACAGTACCTGGCCACTCCTGAGTCACAATCACTTAGAAGTGATATGATTCGGTTTATTGTTGGTGTAATACACCCTACTAATGAACTCTTGTGTTCTGATATCATTCCACGGTGGGCAGTCATTGGATGGCTACTTACTACTTGTACTTCAAATGTAGCTGCATCAAATGCAAAACTAGCACTTTTCTATGACTGGTTATTTTATGACTCTGAGAAAGATAACATAATGAACATTGAACCAGCCATCCTTGTAATGCATCATTCAATGAGATCACATCCTGCTGTAACTGCCACATTACTTGATTTTCTATGTCGAATCATTCCAAACTTTTATCCATCGTTTGCTGAGAAGGTCAGGCAAGGTATTTTTAATTCACTTCAACAGATCATAGAGAAGAGAGTGCTTCCAAATTTACATCCATTATTTGACTCTCCAAAGTTGGACCGTGAATTAAGAACAACTGTGAGGGAGACTTTTAAAGAGTTTTGCACCAATGGTAATGGTGAGGGTGTATCAGGAATTCGTGAAGAAGGGAATGAGGACTTACCAAGAGGAGGTCCTGACGAACCTGCTTTTTCTGATGACGAAGAAGACAATACTCCTAATATTGCAGAGGATACAGATGATGACGATTTGCCCCTGTCGGAAGTACGCGCGCGGGAGCGACCTGAGTTAGCAGCCGCAATGCCTCTGATGTTACGACCACTCGCTGAAACATTGCTAGACGACCGCACGGCCGCGGCAGCCACGGCTCTGATTACCGCCTGCAGCGCGCCGATGCCTACGGCCACTGCTCTTGCTGATCTATTCACAGCAGCTGTGCAAGAAGTTGCACCCCTGAAAATAAGCCGTACGCCAACCCCAGCCGAGATCGAAGTGGCTCTTAATTCACCAATCTTTTCCATGTTTACTTTTCTTACCAGCAGTGATGAATCTAAACGTAAACTAATACTAGAAACATTTAAAGAAATTCAAGCTCAAAACACTCTTCGCACTGTAGGTTTCTGTTTGCTGTTTTATTTAAAAGTTTGTTATGAACGCGAAAAGCGCGGTGAACGCGACGCAGCGAAAAGGAGAAACGTTAAATTCAAAGCAGATGTATATAAAGAGTATTGTAGCTATTTAGAGATTAAGCTGGCTGAAAGTTTAGCCGACGACTTTGAAAAATGTCAAGAATGTGATGCAAATGTTTTGGTGTGGTTGATCCCTGATGTGTACAGAGAATTTAAAGATCAGGCCCAGAACCACATAAGATTGTTACATGCTATTGTTTCAACATTAGACGCGGCTCAGCTACAGCGACTCGTCTGCTTAACCTTACAGGGCACTTTAATGATGTTCAAGTCGGACGACATAACATTAATGCTGTCGACGAGCCTCGGCTGGGAGACATTCGAACAATATTGCCTTTGGCAACTTCTGACAGCACATGATATATCAGTTGAGGATGTTCTACCTATCATACCCAAGCTGATGTATAAAGAGCATGCTGAAGCTTTAACATCAGTTCTTTTGATGTTAAAACAAGAAAAGCCCACTGCCGATGTAGTGCGACAGTTGTTCTGCCGAGCTGTAGACGATGAGGATACTTTTGTCGTATCAACTTTAATGTATTGGTGCCAAGATTACGAGGACAAAGTTGGCGATTTACTTTCAGTTCTTTTAAGCACGAGATATCCTGGTACCAGTCCCAACAAAAGAAAACGTCCGGGAAAACATAGCATTCCGCCTAACGCTCCGCCTTCTGCTGAATTGGTAAATATTAAACATTTTATCACTGGTTTTTATACTTTATAAAACGATTTCTTCATCCTAAGTGACGTCATAATACATGTTTATGTTAATACTCTACTTACTTCACTAACGGGATGACTAGAACTGCAAAGCAGAAAACCACATGTCGCAGGCTCATGTGAGTTTCAAAGATAATATTTGGTTGCTAGCCTGAGCCTTGATAGAAACCAATATCCTGAATTGCTTTTTGAACATGCACAAGAGCGCAAGCTGAAACCTCTTGATCACCAGAGTCCCATTCACTTTAGTTGTCATTGAAACTTGTAGCACTCCTGCCTGCACCGAAAAAGAAGTTCCAACTATCTGAAATTTAAAATCGGAACGTCGCTTTTTCGCCGCTTCAATTTCACGTCGGAGGTTTCATACGGGCCTATATTTATACACTTGAAGAAGCATGGGATGACGAGCAGCTAAAACACTGTGCTTTTCTTATTTTTTAAGACCTACGTGAACATTAGTGTTAATAAAATATCTTTTGTGAAATTGACGTGTTAAAGATCATCATTACCTCAGTACGATGAGGAGATTTTTATATATACGAAATGTTACAGCTATCGGTTTCTCCCAACTTAATAGTGATGACTTTACCAGGTCCTAATAATATGTCCCATCTTCTATTGGAAAGAGAGCAAGACCCCAAGTTTTTGTTTTTATTTCGACCGATATTGCTAATTAATTGTCGTGTTTTATACAGGTGCTTGGCCACTTGGAGCAAATGAGAGTGTGCTGCGTGGAACAAAACGACATGTCAATTTTTAATATGGAGTGTATGCAGAAAGCTCTTCAGCTAGCACAGTCGAATAGTAGTGATAGTTTAAGGGTAAGTTTAATAATAATAATAGGCTAATAGCTAATTCTCCTTATATATTAAACAGCGGCACGGTTGGCGCAGTGGTTGAATGATTGACTGCTGCGCGGGTCGCAGGTTCGATTCCCGCACGGACAAATACTTGTATGGCCTACAGATAGTGTTCGACGTCCAGATGCCTTGTGTATGTGAGTTTACATGTTTGTGAACGCACTCACCATACAGGAGTCATTCTTAGTGTAGGACAACGTAAAAAAAAAACCTGGCATGTGCGAGTCGGACTCACGCACTGAGGGTTCCGTACAATCTTACCTATGAAAATAGTTCATTTCCCGAAATGAGTTACAAAGATTTTTTCGTTTCACAAAAAGTTCTTTTTTGGGACGCAACTACAAATTTAGGAGTTTTCAGATTTTTTCCTATACTTATGCTATGAGAACTTGCTTCATACCAAATTTTAGGATTCTAGGTCAACGGGAAGTACCCCATGAATTTTGATTCCCTTGAGTGTCGAAATACACGTTTTTTGCGACATAAACTGCCGTAACTTTTTTTTTCGTTAACTTAGAAGTTTGATTTATTTCACAGTTTCAAGGGACCGCAGACCTGGGTTTTAATTTCAACTTGATACCTCCACGCGTTCCCAAGATAAAGGGCCTTGACAGACAGACATACAGACAGACGGAACAAAGTGATCCTATAAGGATTCCGTTTTTTCATTTTGTGGTACGGAACCCTAAAAATTAAGAGGACAGTTTAGTTGTTGTAATACATGCTTGTCTATATACTAATATTATAAAGCTGAAGAATTTGTTTGTTTTTTTTTTTGAACGCGCTAATCTTGGGAACAACTGTGGATAAATGGGTTGTGGATAGCCTGTTTTTCGAGGAAGACTATGATTATAACTTTACGGTACTTCCCCTCGGGAGCGAAGCAGTAACCAAAAAAAACGCGAGTAAAACCGCGAGGACAATCAGTTTTATTAAAGAAAATCCGAGAATTTCAAAGACTTGTAATACCCGCGCAAAACTGGGGCCGGTCGCTAGATCCTTATATTTACCGTTACAGTTTTACTGAAATAATTTCCAATGTGTGTCATTATTGGAAATTATCCCACGAAAACTATTCTAGTCTATGTCACGGTCTATGTGTCTATATAATAACGTTAAATCAGTTAGAAATGTTTCATCCGCATTAATTAATAATAATAAAAAATCGTTCGGCTTCACACGTGAAAACTAAAGTAATTCACACACACATTACACGATTAATAAGTACATATGTACGTACGTGTGGGGATAAAATTACACTAGCAACAAATATAAGGAAAATCGGAATCAAGGTTTTATTAAAACAGGACAAATCGGACTACAGGATTAAGAACTAAATTTTGCATAACACCATTAATTCTGATAAACTCGTTTTAACATAAGGGTTATCTCAGTAATATGCCCAGATACTAATTAGTTGTCATTAAGTAGCGGAACGTAATTCCAACTTAATTTGAGACTTAATGCGAAGACAACCGCTGAATCGTTAATGGCTTTGCTCTACTCAAACACCAGGGTCCTTTGGGAATTCTAAACAATGAAACCCGGTATGATGTCTCCTTGAATATATTTACTACCTGTACGTAATGTCGCCGCGCCGTTACTGCAGTAGTTACAAGGGTGACTGGATTCACAAGAAAAGTGGTTCGATTTTAATATATTATTGACGAATGTCGTCATGAATTAGAAATGCAATGTGTGGTTTTTTAGGTCATTTGTTACAGCAATTTCTCTCTTTGCGCTCTTCTATAATAAACTGTTCTGTGTTTATCTATATATATTATATAAAAGGAGAAACTGACTGACTGACATATCTACGCATAGCCGAAACTATTGGGACTAGCAGCGTGAAATTTTGCATAATGTTTCCTTTTATGACGTAGGCGAGCACTAAGAGAGGAATTTCCAAAATTCTCCCCCTATGGGGATGAAACGGGGGTCCAAAATTTGTATGGAGAAACCTACTTTTATAAGCAAGCAGGCGAAGTCGATAGCAGAAGCTAGTCTATACATATTAATAAAATTGAAGTGTCTTTGTAGTTATTTTATTTTTTTACTAAATGCTTAAGAAAGTATATTAGATACTTATCCCTATCAAAAAAGACATTTTTTTTTTTTAATTTTTGTCTGTCCGGTTGTCCGACAACCGTTTTTGTTGTTGTTGTTTCCTGGACTGGACTTTCACAGGTAGGTAGCTAATGTTATAAGAAGTGACTTTGACTAATTATATTTAAAAAAAGAATTTCAAGTTCCGGTACAAAAAAAATCTTGACATTACGACCAAATGGCAATGTGCTGTTTTATTAGTCTCACGCGGACAAAGTCGCGGGTTTAAAATATATATATTTTTTAATTGTTGGTAGGCTGGCGCTTTGACTTTGAACAGAACAACGGTAGTTCTATATCGACCTACTCACATCATGTTATTTCTCTATCGTTACAGAGACAATATAGTGATTTACTTGCTTTGGCGTGGGAGGACGAGTTGCCGATATCAAGACGAGCCAGGAAATTAGTTTCTAATTCATTACCAATTAGCCAGAATCTGCATTCGTCTAATGAAGATAGCGAGGTAAATAAAATAAGTACTTACCTACCTACTGTACTTAGGTATATGCTTAGGTATAAATTAAAACGATTTTTTGAAAGACGCAATTCCAAAGTAGATTCACATTTGAACGTTTTTGTCATTTGAAAGCTCTATCGACACTATCATTTTCATTCATACTCAAAGCTCATTAGGTACAACATTGGTTCATTTGTGTTTATTTCATTTCAAACAAATATTTATTTTGTACTACAAATATTGAGTTTTTGTACTACAAAATAAATAAATATCTGAGTTTAAACATTTTTTCTTCGAATAAACGTTTTTTCTTTCTTTCTTTCTTTTAAATGAAAATGATAGTGTCAAAATCCTATGAATTTTTTTTAATTTAATTTTTTTTAAATTTGCCTACAGTATGTTTTATATGTTCTGTATGATTCAAAATCATTTCTAGAATTAACCAGACTTGGAGAAAATATGACCTGATAATGTTATGATATTGAACAAAATATTTATATTATGTTTCAGGAGGAAGAGATAGTTAAACCTAAGCAGGCTAAACGAAGAAAGAAGGCAATCTCGGATAGTGATTGACATATCTTTTGTAGAAAGAACGGTAATTTAAAACACCAAAGTGCAACTCTACAATACAATAAATATTAGTAGTATGTGTAATACATTGTTTGTTACCTTATGTTATTACACAGGTGCAATTCCAAGAATGGTACCTAATACACTGTCGCATAATTTTTGTCTTGGTACTGTGTAAATGTAATTTATGAAGAGTTATATCCATGGTTTTATCAGATATTTTAGGTGGAGTCTAATTTTTATTTTGAATTACTTACATATTTTTTTAATCCTTACGGCCATGGTACTGGCATGTTATGGCAGAACGGAACAACTCACTTAACTGATCAAACCACCACATAAAGTTTCTTCCAATAACTGCATACTTCAGAGCAAACTATGGGGAGTATGTTCTAGGTCAAACATGCACTGTAAATTTTGCCACGGTAGTCATTTATTGTAAATGTAGGTACCCTATTGTTGTACAGATTTTTTTTATCCCCGTACATGTTAAACTTATTTTAAGTGTAAGGTAGACCAAGAATTTTATTCAAAGGATATATTGTATTCTGGAATTTTCGAAATACATTTTACACTAGGATCAATAAAGTATTTCCCCTTTATTTTATGTTTTAATTGACCTGATAAAAAATGTATGTTTGAATAAAAGAAATTATTATGTATTTTCGTCTTATATTTTCTTTTAAAACATCCAGAATATAGGGATACTGATTGTACAAAAACAGATTGTTTAAATATTTCAGTATTTAACATAAATTCAAAATATTTTCTAAGTACAAAACTAACGTACCTAACTATATAAAAATACTAAACATGGATTAAATTTTCGGGAAATGGTAAATATTTTATTATAAACCTTAATTGTTATATCAACAATTTATTGATGAATAATAATTGTAGTTTAAAAATGTCTTTTTGTCAAGTCTTTGAAACAAGAGCTATCTATTATTATTTAATTGGACTAGCGGAACCTTTAACAACTCAACACCCTTCACCCACCAAGCCACTGATACATGCTTACAATCTAATAAATCCTTATAAAAATTGGATCATCAAATATGAGGAAGATTCTTAAAACTAAAGTTTCCCTTGCTTATATCTTTGTCTAGCTTGAGCCTTACTGTACTTTGCTTTCTTCTCAGGTACTGATGTGTCTTTTTCACTTGAATTATCGTTTACACCTGCAAACAGAGCAAAAACGTTTAATAAAGGCAGATTTGACTCTTACAAGTAGGTAAGATGGTACCACCTAGGAGAAAAATATAAAAAATCATTCAGATAAATCATAATCATACTTTTCTCAGTTTTGTTGAGTTGCGACTTTCCAACCCACTCATAAAAATAGTAACATTTCAACAAAAGAGATACCTAAGTATGCAGATAACAGCTCCTTTTGAAATACTACTCGTAAGCCTTGGCGAAAACTATTGGGTTTTTTTACTTACGAAATTAAGGTGGGAAATCCTGCCCTTTCGTGTCAGACTTACTAAAACCCACTCCTGTTCCTTCTTTGCCCTCGTTCCAGGGCCCCGGGGTTCTCTTTCGCATCACCCAAGGCCCCAGTAGGCTTCGACCCTGCAGGGCCCCTGTGGTTGCTGACACCTTGAGGCGCGCATGGACATACGCGCCGTCGACGACTTAGGCTCGATCCGGACGGTCGGACGGCGACCTACCTATTGCTCGCCGTCCGCAAGCCCACGCCTACGGTGGTCAGAAATCGCGATCAGAATTCCGGCGGCTGGGGCATGAGGGCCATTGCCTCACGCGTGCGGCCGCCTCCTTTGCTAGCATTACTACTTCGCAGAAGGAGACGACCGCCTCCTTTGCTAGCATTACTACTTCGCAGAAGGAGACGACCGCCTGCCACTCCTCTTCGCTCTGGACCATGGCCTGTACCAAGGCCCGGCGCGAGAGTTCGATGCCGCCGAGCGCCCCCACGAGGACACGGCGGTGCTCTGACCAGGCGGGACACACCTCTACTGTATGCTCCACCGTGTCCTCCGTTCGGTCCACACAATGGTGACACCCGGGCGTTTCTTCCGCACGAATCCGGTGCAGGAACCTCCCGAACTGACTGTCCGGTGAGGACCTGCGTCATACGGAAGGTAAGGACGCCGTGTTGTCTTTCCAGCCACTTCTCAGAGGGGACTTACCGCCATAATGGTGGCGTGCCCAGCACTGAGTTGCGACAGTCGTTGTCGCCATTCCACCATGAAATCCCGAACTCTGCCCGCCACGCCACGACTTGTCGCGGCAGCGGAGTTTCGCCCCGGCGTTGCATCTCCATGCGCAGATCGTGCATGCGCAATTTTATACTTGAAGTTTAAATAAACTAGCAAAATTACTTTGTTTCTTTGGTTTTTTTTGGCAATATCACCATAAATGAAATACTCAAGGTCTGAAGATGGGCTTGCGGACGGCGAGCAATGGGTGGCTGGCCGTCCGACCGTCCGGTAAACGTGGAACACTAACACGCGCGACGGCGCGTAGTGTTTTAGTAGTGATATCTATGCTCCATTGTTTTAATTTACCAAGTTACACAGTGTAACATATTATCTTATTACACACAGTAATATAATTTATCCAAATAGTGAAACAACCTTTATTTTTTGATGGAACATTAAATTAGGTTCTTGCTGTGTTAAGATGATGTCATTTTCAATTTTATAAGAAACAGTTTTTTAAAGTAACGTATTTAAAGTGTATGTTCATTTCTAAATTGGAAACTTATCACTTTTGGGCAGCAAACATAAAACTGCATAAGAATAGATAGATAAAAATACCTAAGTCATCTGGAGGCTGCAGAGATTTGCCCGCACTCCAAGAACTCATGAGAGTAACACTCTTTCCTATTGCCCAGCCCATTCCTGCCAAGGCTAGGGAAAATGCCAACATGCTGAAGGGATGCTGAAAAAATTAAGAATAATTTTATTGAAACAAAAAACTAAAGCTGGCAATTTCGCAGCAAACAAAATTTTTTTCTTACAAACTCAAATGTTCACAATGACATGAGCATTCATGCAGAGAATTTTGCAAAGCATGTACTAATGTTGAATACTGTCCATTCCTTATCATAAATTACTGCTTACTCAAAAAAAGTCTCTGCATTCATTATAAAGTTTAGGATACTGTAACTTAGGTACCATACTAACCGATAATGTAGGGTTTGTGGTTAAACTGTAGTCCAATACCACAATTCCAATACCAAAAATTAGCCCCACACAAGTACATATCCATATTATATTCTGACTGTCTGGAAAACATGATTCATCATTTATAGGATACAAGGTAAGTTTCAGTACAAAAGTTTTGATTTTAAGAAATTCAACAAAATCTGAGAGCAGTGGTGGCCGAGTGGTAACGGCCCCGACTTACGAGTTGTAGGTCGCGGGTTCAAACCCAGCCAGGCAAATTTACTTTGTGTAATTTATTTCATCACTACTGCTCTCAAAATGGTGAAGGAAAACATTGTGAGGAAACTGGCATGTCCTAGAACCAAAAATTCGAAGACACGTGACATCCACCAACCCACTCTGGGCCCGCATGGTGGATTACGGCCTATTCCCTCTCCTAGAGAGTAGGCCTGAGTCCCAACAGTGGGAACATTATAACGCCGACTATGCAACAGAATCTTAGAAACAAAACTATGTATGGAATGCCACAATATTAATTACACATTACAATGAACAACGAAAGCAGTATAGTAGAGAGGGAGTATTTATTTTACTTACCTTTTGCTTTCTTTTTCTGCATATCTGTAATATTTTTAATTGACTCCATTAATCTAACATTGTGAGGATCTAATTGTAGTGCTCTAGTGTATGATATTATAGCTTCATCGTAAAGTTCACTGGCTGCTTCGACCTCGGCGCGACGGAAGTACCCCTAGAATGAGAAAAATATCTCGCTTTTGTTACATATAAAACAAATAACTTTGTAATGTGACAGTGGGAACTTACTTTAGCCCATTGCGGTTGCAGTCTAACTGTTTCATTAGCATCCTGCAGTGAGAGATAATGCTGGTCTAACTTAAGAAATGCAAATGATCTGTTGCTGTATAAGAGGTAGTTATTAGGGTCCATCTTAATAGCTTGAGTGTAATGTAAAACGGCTTCAATAAATTTCCCATCTTTTACACATTCATTACCCTTAATTTTAAGGTCTTCAACGCTCGTAGTCTGGGTACCTTTCTTGGTTTCCTCCATGGCTCTTGATCAAAACCTAGAGATCTATTAATTAGTACCTAGCACAAATAATTTAGAATAATAAAAAAAATATTTTCAATTCGGTAGCGTCTTTTTGATTGATGTTCCATTTAATCCATTTAATTTATTTTTACATTATTTTCCCGGGAGTATAACAGAACAGGACCATAATCCCATTAATGACATTGACAATCTTCCCCGTGTTCCGAATTGCGCTAAAAGTGATTATATCGCGAATCCAACCAAATTTAATAGTCACAAAATATAAGGGCTATTATGTAATAATTGTGAAGTTGCGCGTTGGCGGATTCGCGATATTATCGCTTTTGACGCAATTCGGAACGCGGGGCTTGTAGCCAAACCCAGCGTTCCGAATTGCGATAAGTGATTGATTATATCGCGAATCCGGCCAAATTTAATAGTCACAAAATATAAGGGCTATTTAATTGTGTAATAATTGTGACTAGTGATGTGTCGAGTACGGCTTGACTCGAGTCAGACTCGATTCCTGCTTTGGACTCGCTTACTCGAGTATCAATTTATTTTGATTCGAGTACGCAAGACTCGATTCTAGGACACGAGTACGCAAAACTCGATTCCAGGACTCGAGTACGCAAAACTCGATTCCAGGACTCGAGTACGCAAGACTCGATTCCAGGACTCGAGTCAGAAAGAATCGATTCTGAACTCCCTGACTCAATTTTATTATGCGAGTCGATCTGTGTTTACTTAAGAAATGAAATAACGCTAACATAAGTTTGACCCTGCATTTTTTTTATAAGCGTACAATTACACGAAACAGGATCTGTTTCTATCTAATTCAAATCCAGTAATCTGGATTTGAATTTCTAGACTACACTTCTGGACTCGAATTTCTAGACCCGAGTCATCGACTCGAGTCTGGAACTCGAGTTCTGGATTCGAGTCAACATTCGAATTCCACACATAGAACTCGAGTACTCGGATCGAATGGTGGAATCGAGGCAAGATTCGAATACCGTATAAACTGACTCGAGTTGACTCGATCCACAAAAACAGCGACTCGGCACATCACTAATTGTGACGTTGCGCGTTTGTCGGATTCGCGATATTATCGCTTTTGTCGCAATTCGGAACGCAGGGAAAAATGTCATGCAGACTTGCTCCTTTCCTTGTCATGCTTATTTGCCAAATCGTCTCTGGCAGGGGCTATAATCTCAGTACAAAAAACTGGGAACAGCGATGGGTACAATGATACAAAATTACGAAGTATATATAGCCCCTGCACAAAATAGGTAACAGTGTGTTTTTTAATTTTACCGGATAATAATCGTACTTAGTACATACACCAATTATCAGGTGGCAGTTTTGACGCCATGTTCACAAAAACTAGAATAGATGGCGTTAAACAAAATCTATCATATGTGCATAAAATTTTGAAATTAATTTATCATCGATGGATTTTCATTACATTTATCATATTGTTTTTGAAAGTTTGAATAAATTTAGTTAGCAAATATCACTGGGCTGGTAGTAGAATTGGTAGAATTCACTTGGTGGTTTTATTACCAATAAACGGGTAACCCCATCACATATTTACAAATATCTGCAAATGGCTGACATTTGTGCCGGTTATTGCGATATTTTGTTTATTTTGTGATCTTTCTGTGTTGTTATGCGTTGATTGCTGAGTTGAGCGAAAGTTCTTCGCAACCAAACCATATTTGTGACCAGAAAGTTCCAGAAAGTTATTTTGTGAAGTGTTAAAAGATTTTGAGACAGGACTTGTGTAGTAATAAGTTTGAGATAGGACTTCTTTAGTGCATCATGCCATCGGATAGGCTTTGCTGTGTTCCTGGGTGCAAGAACAGCAGAGGTATGTAATATTATCAGAGCCAGATCATCCAATATAGGTTTTCTTTAGTCAGTCTAGCTCAACGACCATACAGCCCATAAACGCCTCATAACAGGCGACCGATGTCTCAACACATATGACTTATAGGTTTTATACAGGTCGCCGCACTACAATTTCTATTAGATTCTACCACTTTTGTGAGCCATAAACACCTCCGCGTTAGTCAATATAAAATAAGACAATAAATATAATAATGGCCCCCTGTTCAATATGTTGGTGTGATATCTTCAGCCAGACTTCGACTAGATCGATCCGAAAAGATGGCATGGTATTGTATAAACAAGTTAAAATTTACATACATCATATTTCATTAATTTTCTGATATTTTTGTCAGAGTTCATAATAACTGGTCATAAAGGAAGGCCTGTGAGTGATGTCTTGTTTGCATCTCTTTCTTCTGTAAGTAATTTTTTCACTTTCTCTTTTCCTCTATTATTTGGTAAACATAAATAATGATGTACTATTTAACCTTTCGAATAGCGAACGCCGGCGTTCACTTGGGGTTTAATGAATTAAAATGACCGTTTCTATGTATGTTTAAACAAAATATGAGGATCTTTTTTTACTAACTATAAATTTATCCGGACTATAACCCGAACCAGAGATCGCTGCCGCCAATTACCTCCACGAGGATACGGCGGTGCTCCCTAGCGGGGCACATCTCCACCGTGCTCCACCGTGTCCTCCGGGCGGTCCACGCAATGGTGACACCCGGGCGTTTCTTCCGCCTGAATCCGATGCAGGAGCCTTTCGAACTTGCCATGTCCGGTGAGGACCTGCGTCATGCGGAAGCTGAGGATGCCGTTTTTGTCGCTCCAGCCACTCAAAGAGAGGACTTACCGCCGTGATTATGGCGTGCCCAATTCCTACGTGTTGTTGGAAGCATGCACTGAGAAACTGTCAGCTATCATAAAATAACGAAGATCTGTTAGTCGCGGGCTCTTGATCTATAAGTGTTACGGTAATAGAGATATTGTCCCTTTATTTTTTTTATAATTATCTAAAATCTCGCCTTGTAAGTTACAATTGTTTTGTTTGTGGTTGTTATTGCACTAAATAACTTCTTGTATTTTGGAATGTATCTTGCTACTAAATGAATTAATCTGAAAGAAAAAAGAAATAAATTAAACTGATTTCTAGTTTTTTATACCCTTTCCAACGGTATGCTAAATGTCCTAGAAGTCACATTATGTACTTAAATTACGAGGTGTGATGTAGTCCGGATAAAAAAGACATTTGTGTTTAAGATTTTTTAGTTACCTACAAATCTCGCTCAAATTAACTTCCTATTTAGCTATCATCAGTTTTTAAAATCTGATAACAAAACGGGAAAGTAGGCACTGGAACTCTAAAACACATAATATGTCCTTTCTTACCCCCAACTACGTCATGTCTCGTATTTTGACCACTTAATCACTTCTACGACATTAATATACTTTACATACTTATGAAAATACTTAGTGATAAACGCATAATAAGCTTGTAAAAAGTAGAATTTCTTTTAGTTTTTTGTACATTCTGTAAACCAGTTTCCATATCCGGCTTAAGAGTGGCTTTTCAAAAACCTATTGATATAGTTATTCTCAAAATCGGGCTCATTGTTTTTTTCCTCTAATTTTGTACTACAAATGAATTATAAAATGTCTAACCACAATATCTCAGTACCCAATCATGTAATAAACATAATTTTATAAATAAACAGTAAAGATAACTAAATTGTATTTCATTAATTCTACCATGCCTACAAAATAAAGAATAATAATAATTTTTATATAGCTACAGCAGTACCTACACGCACGCACACATGCACACATACACGCACACACGTACTACAGGTATCCGTAGCAAAGATTTAGTTTTTAAACCGTCTTTCAGATGGCGCTAGTTTCTGTGATCCGTTCTTACCATAGAAGATTGTTCTCTATTCCTGTATATTACCAAAGTACTCTGTGGTCTCTGGTTACCCGAGTGCATGAAGGGTTATGGTCACTTACAGCCTTACAGGCGACATGAATATTATATCTGGAAGGATAGTAGGCAGTACAGTATTCGCAATATATATTGCTCATTCTCATCATGATTTTTTAGTTATTTTAAGAAATATTCTTTCCAATGTTCAAGGCCCTATACTAGTCATGCAAAGAGTATAGTAAATATTAGTCATGGGTGACTAATAACTGTCACCATTGTAGCAGAACTTTTTTTAGTTCATAATTAAAACTCCATAGTGTAGCGTTAATAAAATACATTGCATCATATTCATGTCCAATGTTATTATTATTCCCCTATATTTACTCTTTGGTCATGTTACTTTTTCACCTTCAAATATATTACGGATTTCTATTTTAATTACATATTAATTTACCTCCCATATTGATAATTTTTAATTATCATCTCGCTTGCCCGAATACAAATCCGCCCGACAAGTGCGACAAGATAGGGTGGGATGAGCCGCTCTGCAAAGTAGTCCAGGAAAACCTAATACTAACATCTGCTACTACTGCGGAGCGTGCGCGCCTGCTGGCTGTGGGGAATTGGGAGTCTTTGGCTTCATGCACTGCCGTCGTCGAATATTGACACCTTGTACGACGATACTACTTTCCGCCTAGCTGTTGCCCTACGCCTAAGCGCTCCTTATTGTTCTCCTCATCGCTGCCACTGTGGCAAAGTTGTCAACAGCCTCGATCATCACGGCCTGTCATGCAGTCGAAGCGCGGGACGCATAGCGCGGCACGCGAATATTAACGACATTATCCGACGGGCCCTTGTCACCGTCGGCGTTCCGGCTGTTTTGGAACCTCATAGCCTGGCACGCGACGATGGTAAGAGACCGGACGGTATGTCTTTATTTCCGTGGAAGATGGGTAGACCTTTAGTGTGGGACGCTACCTGTGTCGACACTCTTGCGCCATCCCATCTTCCTAGCTCATCGTGCTGTGCTGGTGCTGCCGCTGCGGTAGCAGAGAACCTCAAGAGGCGGAGATATAACAACCTCGTCGGCAGTTATATTTTAGAGCCGATTGGGGTTGAAACTCTTGGGCCGTGGGGTCCGAGTGCTCATACGCTTTTTATAGAACTATCCAAACGCTTAGTTGGCACTTCGCGTGACCCAAGGGCTGGCTTTTACCTCGGTCAGAGAATAGGCATTGTCATACAACGTGGCAATGCCGCCAGCCTTTTGGGCACACTTCCAGTCGACAGCGATGCGGAGGAGTTTTATGACGCCATATTTTAGTTAGGAGTAGCCTTTAGTGTACCTATATAATTATATAGTTTTAATTAGTTAAGTGTTTTTGAAATAATCGTGTAAAACATATTGTAAAATAACAAAAAAACATTACCAGAAACACCGACTTCCGAAATTAATGTTATTTTGACCCTCCCATATCTAAATTTATAATTATTTAACTATCGCTCGATAGGTGACCTATCAAGCGATAGTTAAATAATTATAAATTTTGACAAAGGAGACAATTTTTTTTGTTTGGGGAATAGGCCCACCACAAATTGTGGCGTTTAGCAATGAAATGCACGTTAGTTTATTCCTTATAATCTCTAGATTACATTGGTAATATTAGCAAAACTTTATGTAACTGGAGTACCGTGAAATACAACAGTCAAAACATGACTCTCATAATAACTTAAAATCTCACAAGAGCGATTGTCTAATGAGTGGATAGGTCCTTGGTATTTTAAGTTAAAATAGTGCACTGTTCAATAATATACAGTATAAAACAAAGTCACGTCTGTACTACGTGACAGACTTTGATGTGATTTACACGATTTGATAGACTTATTCATGAAAATGCGTAGATGTATTCATTTCGAAATAGCGCGGCTTTTGCCGGCCATTGACTGTAGATATAAAATAATAAGGTGATGTGTTTTATGCTGGTTGTGTAAGGAGAAAAAAAAACCACATTATAGGTACATCACAAGTATTTATTACTGTTCATCATCATCATTTTCAAAGTCATCTCTTAAAAGCAGTATTTCATCTAAAAAAGATGCAGGTGGCTCAACCTCACCTTGATGCCGCGCCCAAGATAAAAAACCACACTAAACACATCACTTATGCACAGCAGCCAACAGTGCGTCTGCCCACTAAACAATTACAACAGTATCCAGCAAGAGCAGTATTCAACATTCCGTTGAAATCATGCTGCACAATTGATACAACGGCTTTGTGGATTATGCATGTCACAGATGCCATTTTCATAAAATCTTTCGAATAAAAATACGAAAAGAACAGAAGAAACATGCAACTATCTAGTAATCGGAAACAATAATAATGTTGTCTGTAGCGGTGGGCGTTTCAACGACGAACAGTTTTCAAAGACCGTTTTTTGTTCTGCAACGTAACAACCGTTTTCCATCCTGCGACCAAACAGTCTTCGTTGCACAAACCAGTCTTCGAATTACTGTATGCGAATTGTTATCTTCCCGTTAAGAAAATAAGGTCGAAAATCCATTGCTTCAACTATCACACTCGTCGCGTCGTCGTTTTTAAAACCAGTTATTGCAATGAAAAATGAATTTTATGTTTATAGTCATAAAGTTCATTTTTCATTGTAATAACTGGTTTTGAAACGACGACGCGACGAGTACAGAATTTATTACCGTCCTCAAACTAGTTGCGACAACGAACGTTTTCTGCAACTACTTTACTCAACGATAGTTTCGTCTTCAAACTAGTTGCGACAACGAACGTTTTCTGCAACTACTTCACTCAACGATAGTTTCGTCTTCAAACCAGTTGCGACGACAACCGTTTTCTGCAACCGTTTTTGTCGTCGCCAAAACGGTTACGTCTCGTCCGTCTAAAATTCGACAACGACCCACCACTAGTTGTCTGTCAGTGTCAAACTGATTGAAACTGGACCACAGAGCATCTGCAACGGGCTATTAATTACGTTTCGTTCCACGGTGATTTTTAAAGTACGTTACTTGATATTTGTGTTAACCGTTAATAACAGCATTAAAAACAAGTTCGCTGTACCAGGATTTAAATGCGTTTCAAGAGATAATAATTAATTTATTATCTCTTGAAACGCATTTAAATCCGATGTCACCGCTGCGTACTGTAGTAACATATTTTTTTTCACGTTAAAATAAACTTGAAAACGCTCCTAAACAAGCATTTTTTGCCGTAACACCTTTTTACTATTATTTCATTATTCCGGTTAGATTTCTATATAATTTTTGGTCTGTTAATTATAATAAGATGATCGCTTTTTACATGTGTAATATGATTAATAAACGTAACCGTTAAATAGTGGGCCCAAAAAAAATTGTCTCCTTTAATTCGCGTGTTAGCTATTCAAAGCCAGTAGGCGTCACTGAGGCATAGGATGACAGTTTTTCTAAGACATTTTTTCTGATAGTCGCTCTTTTGTATCTCTATAAATCTCTTTGTTGCACACTAAACTTAGTTGTCAACTGACAATTTCATAAAATTGGTATTACGTATCACACAAGTGACTAACAAACTACGGTGGAAATGTGGTGAATTATAAAAATTTACGGTGCCTATTGTGACCACTCTAAAATTTTATCGACTATTATACAGCTTCAGAAGCTTACACAATCGCAATTTTAAAAGTATTGATATAATTACATCTGTCAAAACGTGTTACGGTGGCTATCAAAGGCACCAGTGGCTAATGACGTCACTGCAGTTGGTCACTGAAGACAGGCAATACGAAACTAGCTGTTTGACAGTTCAATGATGCACATTGTTAACAAGTGATCATCACTAGAACTGTCAACAGAGTTACGCAATAGCCCCGCAGTTCAGCATAATGCCAGGCCCCTACGTAGCAGTTACCTGACGCTGGTTTTAATTAAAGTTCTCTACGCGATTTGAACATATAGAACAGCCTGAAATCATGTACTGGGCTGTTGCCCACGAGACATAACACCTGTCTGGCCGGAGGATCCTCCCTTTTCAATGGAGGTATGTGGGACTTTACTTTCTGTTCCGCATACCTACCTCCAAACTGGTGACCCTCGATAAAGAACGTCAGCGCAGTCTTCGTGCAGCCAATTCTTCGTGACGTCATTATCACTTCCTCAAGCTTTCCAAACCCCATTGTCATCTCTTTAATTAACAGGACCTTTTTAGAAAAAACTTAATTCTCCTCCACTTTTGAAGTACAACTTATCCAAACCAGATTGGTCAAGTTTGCATCATTACTAGAACAGAAAATTTATGCTTTTCCAAATAAATTCAAATTTATCTGATCCTTCTGATCACCACTATGCAAAGAGTTGTTATGAAGGTTTTGTGGAAGCCGCCACCTCTAGTGCAGATTCTCCTTTCCCATTGAAAAAAAAGTGCCCGAAATAAGATCCCAACACTTCCACGGTGGGACCACGAATGCACTTCAGCGAACAAGTTAACGAGGCTGAAACCCACCGTAATAGGGAAATGACCACCCAAAATCAGTTGGCTATAAAAACTTTTTACAAAAAAAAAATAACCGACTTCACTAAAAAAAACACTAAAAGGGTCAAAATAACTTTAATTTCGGAAGTCGGTGTTTCTCGGTATTATTTGTTTCTTATTTAACACCGACTTCCGAAATTAAAGTTATTTTGACCCTTTTAGTGTTTTTTTTAGTGAAGTCGGTTATTTTTTTTTTTTTTGTAAAAAGTTTTTATTTTACACTTTTTAGTCGCGATACACTTAGAAACAGAGTGCCTATTTCTCATGACGATTCCAATTAACCCAAACACTGCTAGGTTACATTGTTTTATTATAAAGTTCCTGTGTCTACCTTCCACCTTCCGGCTCCACCCACCAGATCAGTTCGATAGTACCTTATCGCCAAAGTGCATCTCATGACAATTCTAATAAGCCCAAACACGGCTAGGATACATTGATTAATTACGGAGTTCCTGTGCCTACCTTCCGGCTCCATCATCAGATCAAGTCGATAGTACCTTACAGCCAAAGTGCATCTCATGACAATTCTAATAAGTCCAAACACATACATTAATTACGGAGTTCACGTTTAGTGAATTAGTTATGAGTCAGTGCACATGTCAGACAGTCTCAGACCTAGAGGTTGGCCAGCCTGAGGCAACGGAGGACCCGTCCCAGGCTGAGAGTTCTTCTCAAGACTGTGTTGCTGAACAAGGTTTACCTGATTTTGGACAGGAATTATCTCAGGTTAACCAGGCTGAGTTTCAATACTGTAATAGTCAGGATTATAATCATTCAGTTGTATTCTCAGATATTATGGGAAGAGGTTTAGGCAAATTAATAAACAACAACCTTAGCTATTCTACTCAGAATTATTGTATACCTGGGTCAACATACAAGCATATTATGGAATTAGTTATTAGAAAAACATATAATTATGCTACTAATTTAACTGTGTGTATAGGCAATAGTTTAAAGGTACATAAAAACTTTTTAGAAAAAAAAAATAACCGACTTCACTAAAAAAAACACTAAAAGGATCAAAATAACTTTAATTTCGGAAGTCGGTGTTTCTCGGTATTGTTTGTTTATTATTTAACACCGACTTCCGAAATTAAAGTTATTTTGATCCTTTTAGTGTTTTTTTTAGTGAAGTCGGTTATTTTTTTTTTCTAAAAAGTTTTTATTTCTCACTTTTTAGTTGCGATACACTTATAAACAGAGTGCCTATTTCTCATGACAATTCCAATTAACCCAAATACTGCTAGGTTACATTGTTTTATTATAAAGTTCCTGTGTCTACCTTCCTCCTTCCGGCTCCATCATCAGATCAGTTCGATAGTACCTTATAGCCAAAGAGCATCTCACGACAATTCTAATAAGCCCAAACACGGCTAGGATACATTGATTAATTACGGAGTTCCTGTGCCTACCTTCCGGCTCCATCATCAGATCAGTTCGATAGTACCTTATAGCCAAAGTGCATCTCATGACAATTCTAATAAGTCCAAACACGGCTAGGTTACATTGATTAATTACGGAGTTCCAGTGCCTACCTTCCAGCTCCATCATCATCATCATCAGATCACTTCGATGATACCATTTTCAACGTAACTATTCAGAATCATTCATTTATTTGTATTGTCATAGTTGCTTAACTATGTATATCTTCATTGTGATATCTATTTGAGTACGAAGTTCCGTTGACCATTTCTGGTCTTGTTCATCAGTTCCACTTCATCAAATGTTACTTTTTGACTGTAAATGCTTAAGTTCTTGATGAAAATACTAAAATTACCATAGAGTTGCCTATAATTTTTGAGGAGTTCCCTCGATTCCTCATGGATTCCATCATCAGAACTGGATTTTGAAAAAAATGGGACCAATCTGGAAGCATATCCTATAAAGGGAAAAAAAAATTTGCAAATCGGTCCATAAACGACGGAGTTCTGAGGTAACAAACATAAAAAAAAAATGATGATAAAAAAAAAAAAAAAATATAACCGAATTGATAACCTCCTCCTTTTTTTTGAAGTCGGTTAAAAAGGAAGATATAACAGACTATGTAACTAAGATGTTAAAATTAAAATGTAAAAAAATAATATTGTGTGCTTTTCAAAATTTTGAACAATTGTCAAATAGACAAAATAATTATATTCATATGCATAACAAACATATGTACTTTTTAGTTAGTCACTATAGTGACAAGTTTATGTTTTTTGACACCAACATTTTTGTTGACCATTTAAAGTCGACCAGGGGTACAACGTATCTGCCAATTAGTTATAGACACACAATAAAAAGGCTATTAGCTTATTATATTAACACAGACATAAGTAGTATGTCGAAGTCTTGTATAATTGACACCGCAATGTTTAGTAATCATACTAAAAACCATATGTTGGACCAAATTAACGGTAGCACAATTGCTATGAATACTTTTACACAGTGTACGAAGGAGGTTCCACATATCACTTTGGAAAATTCCTTAACTAACGTGGAAGCTACAATTACTTGCAACTCACCGCCAGGTGATAATATAGATTTGGGACAAACTCCGGATCATTTAAACTAATGCATAAGACAACAGAGGGTACCAGTAACAGCATAGTTATATCAACCATTAATAAGGTATCTTCTTGCTCTCAAATAGGTAAACAGCAAAAAGGGTCTCAACAGCATGAATTGAAATTGTTTCATCAAAATATTCAAGGTATCTCTTCTAAATTATTAGAAATTGAAATGTTATTAGAAAAAACAATGTTTGATGTTGTATGTCTTAGTGAACATTGGTTGAAGGATTACCAGGGGCTACTCAGTTTTGAAAATTATAGTGTGGGTAGTTGTTTTAGCCGGAAATCTATGCTGCGTGGTGGTTCCCTAATTTTAATAAAAAAATGCTTAAAATTTAAGCAACGTAATGACATAGTTAACTTGTCAACGGAACATTGCGTTGAACTGTCCTGTGTTGAGCTGGATAAGCATGTTATAGTGTGCGTGTATAGACCCCCGAACCCTCAGAACTTTAGTCTTTTTGAATCATCAATGGAAGATATTTTAGCTAAACTTGCAGATAGTAACAAATCCGTAATTATTTGTGGAGATTTTAATATTAACATTTTAGAAAATACTTCAAATAGCAGCAGATTTTTAAGTCTTTTTAAATCATTTAATTTGACTAATGTTTTTACAGAACCAACAAGAGTAACTCCAACCTCTGCAACTTGTATTGATAATGTTTTCTGCAATTGTGACTATTTAGATAAAGCTATAGTGAATTATCTTCCGTCTGATCATAGTGGACAAACTGTAGCATTTAAGTCTCAAGCAGCCTTGAAAAAAACGCAAATACAATTTAGGCTAATTACAATAGGCAAATTAAAAAAGTTTAATAGTAACTTAGAAAATAAGTTAAATGTTCTGGGCCATGATATTGATGATGCCAATAAATTTTATGATAATTTCTTTTCAGTGGTACTCAATGAATTTAATACAGCTTTTGAAAAGAAGTCTAAAAATATTTTCCCTAAGTTTGTATTTAGTGACTGGGCGACTAAAGGTATTAGGGTAAGTAGGGAAAGACTATATGAGCTGTATGGCCTTAAGCCATTCTTCAACACTGAAACTTTTAATAAATATGTAAATAGATATTCTAAACTTTTCAGAAAGATTTGCAAGGTAGCAAAGGCCCTGTACATTAGCAATAAGATCAAATCGGCAGACAATAAAATAAAAACTGTGTGGAAAGTTATTAATAGTGAAACTGGTAGGAATAAAGTACGCAATACGGATTTTTTATTGGAGACTTCACATGGACCCAAAAGCTCTAACATAGAAGTAGCCCAAGAGTTTGTGAATTATTTCACCGATATACCTCTTAGGACTACGGAAGCTCTAAATTCCTCCCCTGAAGCTTCAGTTGCTTTATTGAAAGCAAACTTGCCAGGCTGTCCGGTTGAATTTCAATTCAAACATATAAACCCTTTGACAGTCATAAAGGCTTTCCGGCAAATAAAAGTCAAATTAACCGAAGACCTATGGGGAATGTCTGTTAAAGTATGCGCATCTATAATTGAGACCATAGCACCGTACTCTGCTTTAATATTTAATTTGTGTGTGGACCAAGGAGTCTTTCCAGATATAATGAAGTACAGTAAAGTTATACCACTTTTTAAATCCGGCGACCATAATGACACTAATAATTACAGACCTGTATCAGTATTGCCGGTTTTCAGTAAGGTGTTTGAAAAAGTTATGCTTAATCAAATGCTTTACCATTTTAACCGCAATAAAATATTTCATGATCAGCAGTATGGTTTCACCAAAGGACGTTGTACGACTGACGCTGGTGTTACTTTATTGAAACATATATTTGCAGCGTGGGAAGAAGCCCAAGATGCAATAGGAATTTTTTGTGACCTCTCAAAGGCTTTTGATTGTGTTAATCACGAAACCTTGCTTTTAAAGCTAGAACATTATGGACTAGGTAAACTTGCACTCAGCTTGGTGAAATCTTATTTAATTGACAGGCAACAGCAAGATCAGATAAACGGTGTCAATTCTCCGGGTTTGAAAGTCAAAATGGGTGTACCACAAGGCTCAATATTAGGTCCTTTCCTCTTTTTAGTATATATAAATGATCTACCGCATCTATTAAAAAAACAACCACATATTGTACTGTTTGCTGACGATACGTCGTTAATTTTTAAGATCAATAGACGTTCCACAAATCTTGATGACGTAAACAATGCTTTACAGCAAGTCCAAAACTGGTTTACTGTTAATAATTTAGTATTAAATGGAAAAAAAACTAAGTGCATAAGATTTGCGTTACCGAATGTTAAAAGTAATTACTCCGACATAGTATTGAACAAGGAGAAACTTGAATTCGTCGAGAATACGGTTTTCCTAGGGATCACGCTTGACTCGAGGCTACAATGGGGTCCTCATTTAACATCTCTGGCAGGTCGGCTTAGTTCAGCAGCATATGCTGTCAGAAAAATCCGTCAATTTACTGATGTGGATACTGCGCGACTAGTTTATTTTAGTTACTTTCATAGTATCATGTCTTACGGTATTTTGCTATGGGGACGGGCTGCAGATATAGAGTCTATTTTTATTCTGCAGAAAAGAGCTATCAGAGCCATATATAATCTTCGCAGACGCGATTCTCTTAGGGAACTATTTATGGAAATAAACATCCTGACGGTCCCTTGTCAATACATTTATGAAAACATTATGTATGTTCGGAAAAATATTCAACTTTTTACTAAGATAAGTGACAGGCACAATTTTAATACTAGGAACAGGAACAAATTAGATCAACCTCGGTTCAGATTGGCTAAAGTACATAGTTCTTTCATGGGGTACTGTGTAAAATTTTATAATAAGATACCAGTTGAGATTCTACAACTAAATGAGTCCAAATTTAAAGCATGCATTAAACGCACACTATGTAGACAAGCGTATTATAAACTGGAAGATTATATCCTTGATAAAAACGCTTGGCTAAATGCCGGTCCTGCTCCGCAGCCACAGCCACTTTTACCTTCAAATTAGTTTTTTTTTTTAAATATATATATACAAATATTGGAAGAGACAACTTACTATTCCCCTTTTTGTATTGTTGTTTTCGAAATTTTTATTTTTATTTTATTTTATTTGTTTATTTCAATAGAGCTTATGATAATTTATTACCTTTTGTATTTGGAAACAATAGCATTGTATAATGTAGAAGCACTTTTCAAGTTTTGTGAATGTGAAGTACCATGGAGCATTTTTATTAGGTTACAACTTGTTTGACATTACGAGCATGGCAGTTGAGAGTTTGTCATGCTCACTCAAATGTCTCGCTGATGGTGGCACGTGTTATTGGGTCATTCAGTTCCCTTCAAAATGGTTGAGCTGAGTGGGGCTGATGCACGCGTCATGCTCGTGAACGGGTGCCGTCAGTTGAGACTGGTCATCTCTTAGCTGCCAGTGACTGAATTCAATTTCTATTTTTTTTAATTAGTTTTTTTTATTTTTTTTTAATTATTATTACTTATCTACATTGTGCTCACATATTAGAAGCGACAAGAAATATGTAACCAAGATTTATGTAACTCATAAGATGATTTAAAAGAGTGTCCATGGAGTTTCTTGCACGTTCTTCTCCATAGAGATCTACGCTTTGGAACGTGCAATTTAGCTTCACTTGTATTTTTTTTTGACTGACCGACATTTTGACAATTCAAAAGTGCCTGTAATTGGTCTATTTGAAATAAACGTTTCTGATTTCTGATTTCAAAAGTTCCAGTGCCTACCTTCCGGCTCCATCATCATCATCAGATCACTTCGATGATACCATTTTCAACGTAACTATTCAGAATCATTCAATTATTTGTATTGTCATAGTCGCTTAACTATCTTCATTGTGATATCTATTTGAGTTTGAAGTTCCGTTGACCATTTCTGGTCTTCTTCATCAGTTCCACTTCATCAAATGTTACTTTTTGACTGTAAATGCTTAAGTTCTTAATGAAAATACCAAAATTACTATAGGGTTGCCTATAATTTTTGAGGATTTCCCTCGATTCCTCATGGATCCCATCATCAGAATTGGATTTTGAAAAAAATGGGACCAATCTGGAAGCATATCCTATAAAGGGAAAAAAAATTTTGCAAATCGGCCCATAAACGACTGAGATCTGAGGTAACAAACATAAAAAAAAATGATAAAAAAAAAAAAAATACAACCGAATTGAATAACCTCCTCCTTTTTTTGAAGTCGGTTAAAAATGCAAGTCTTCTACGAACATTAATAGATTCAGATGTAGCTGTTCATCATCGATATCTTCACCAATTACTAGGGAAACAGCTAGACATACACACAACAGCGTAATCCTAGACAGCAAACTCACGTGGAAAAGCCATGCCGAAGCGACAGCAAACAAGGCTCTAAGAGTATTTGGCATGTGTCGCTCTGCCTATGGGAAAACATGGGGCCTTAGACCCCAGGTTATCAAATGGATCTACACCATGATGGTGAAACCGCTGATCACATACGGGAGCATCGTATGGTGGACCAGAACCAAGCTGGCAACTTGCAGACAGGCCCTAAGCAAAGTACAGCGGACTGCCTGCATGGCCATTACAGGAGCATTTAGGACCACGCCAACTGTGGCGATGGAAACGCTGCTCAATCTCACCCCTTTACACATTGAAGTGGAACTAGAGGCGAGGAGGGCCATTCATAGGCTTAAAAGTATGGGGTACTGGACGAACTCCGGATGTAAAACAAACCATACAAACACAAGACCAAACAGGGAACTTGACTGGATGATGGACATGGGGTTTGACAAAATACATACCATTCATAATCTCAAAAAGGAGTTTAAGATCTACATTCCGAGCAGGGAGGAATGGAAAGGTGGGATAAAACCCCACAAAGGGAAAAACCAGGTATGGTACACGGATGGTTCTAAAATGAACACCGGTACAGGAGCGGGGTTACATAGCGCCAACTGCAACCTCAGCCTAAGCATGGGCAAACTGGCGACGGTCTTCCAAGCAGAGACCTATGCTATAATCGCATGCGCGCAGGAAATACTAGACAGAGGCGCCGAAGGGGACACTGTCTACATTTTAAGCGACAGCCAAGCAACACTCAAGGCACTCACGTCCAATAGAGTGGATTCTGGGCTGGTACTAAACTGTATTAAAATACTAAATCGGATAGGAAGGCGCAACAAGGTCAGATTGATCTGGGTGCCAGGTCATACAGGAGTAGAAGGCAACGAAAGAGCCGACACTCTAGCAAGGAAAGGATCCGAGACACCCCTATACGGACCGGAACCCTTCATAGGACTCTCACCAAGGGTCATCAACCAAGCATTGAAAAAGGCTGCGTTGGAAATACACAGCACACACTGGCGCAACACAACAGGCCAGAAGCATGCAAAGCTATTTCTTAATGACATAGATAAGGCCTGGACCCAAAAACTATGGAGGTACAGCAGATCACAGCTCCGAACAATCACAGGAGTCTTCACGGGGCACTATGCCACCAACAAACAGCTCCACAACATGGGACTAGCAAGCGACCCGACTTGCAGGATCTGTGGAGAGGCAGAGGAGAATATGCTACACGTAGTATGCGACTGTGCAGCACTAGGCTCCAGGAGACTAGAGTATCTGGGTCAACCATTTCCAAGACCAGAGGACTACAGGCTCAGCCCCATCAAGGCCATACTGGGACTCATGAAAAAGGTGCACGGAAGGCTGGGGGTTGAGTAGAAGGGAGGGGGATTAGCACAAAAGATCCAGAAGGGTCGAAGTGCTCTGGCTTAGGGCCAGCCTCACTATAAGATAAGATAAGATAAGATAAGGGAAACAGCTGAAATCTTTTTTGACGAAATAGCTCTACCTTATGTCCCACTTCCTTCCGAATGTCATAATATACCCCCACATATTGTATCTAATGACCCCTTTTTAATATGAGGTTCACTTTGAAAGAATTAAATGTGGTGCTCAAGGGCCTATTACACTATTCGATGTTCAGACAGTCTTAGTCGATGTCGCTAATAAGTGTTAGACCGGTCTTACTCGGAACAAAAAATAAGACAGCGTTTTAAATTGCAAATATTGCAATCAACAGCATTTGGGAGTGGCTCCAGTGCTATTTTAGGGTAATATGCCTTCATTCGTATTATAAAACAATTATTAATTGCAAAATATTTAACATAAATAAATAATACTTTTCGACGTGACTGTACAACAACCCGGTACATTTAATTTTTATTTTTATTTTTCTCGTAAGTTGTGTGTTATGAGTTTATGACCTATCACAAAAACAATATCTTATGTGTATTGGTCAGCAGGCCCAACTCCCATAGTGTTTTGCCCATTGTCCTTTATTTCCTAGATATAATTAATTTTTGTTATAATTGTGGTTGGGTCCCAGATCAATGGAAATTACAAATTATTATTCCCCTGTTGAAACCAGGCAAACATGTAGATGATCAGCTGTTCTGTTCGCACCATAACATACTTACTGTAAGCCTGGGGCCTTACTAATGTAATGATTTTTAAAGAAAATATTCATAAATCGTTCAACTTCCATCTATAAGCGATAGATGGCGCTAGTAGTTACATGAACATAAGGCACTTGTTGTAGACATTAAGTAATGATTTATGGTATTAGAGTTTATGTATTAGTTTTGTATAAATATATTATAATTGTTAAAATGAAATAATTACTTGCAGTTAATTATTGATAAACCCTAATGTATATTAGTTAGTCAATTGATATTACGTACTGTTAACTTTGCTTTGATTGGTCGGACCGAGTGTTTGTGAAAGTTTGTGGTGGGGAAACATTGAGTTTGTAACTGTCATTCTGGACAGTCAGTCTGCTCTGAGTTGTTGAACAGTGAACATGTCCTACCAATCCGTGTATTTGAAAATGATTGTTAATAAAGTGATAAATATGAAATTGTGTTGATCAAAGTGAATAAAATATTTATATAATTGAAGCTTGAAGTTTATGATTCATCACATTTCAGAAGTGGTACATGCCTACAAAAAGCCTACAAAGCTAAATGAGATCGAGATATTTTTTCCAAGAGTGCTAATGTTATTTTAGACAAGTGTTATACTCACTCAATTTTCATACTGATGGTGGCGCGTGGGTTGAATCATTCGGTTCCCTTCAAATGTGTGAACTGAGTGGTACTTATATGTTCGTAAACGAACGCTGACAGTTAAAACTGGACATCGCTGACACTTTCACTACTAGTGGTTCATTTTAGTTCCTATATTTTAAATTGGGTTGTTTTTTCTTTATTTGTTTTAATTGATCATGCATAATGCTAAATTACGACAAAAGACAATTGCTATGTATAATTAACCTATTTTCCATAGCGGTAATTGTCATATGATGCCTTGGATTACTTTGTGTGCTATGATAATTTTCTTTTCCTTTTGACATATAATTGTAAATTTTAATGTTGTACCGCTAATGGGTATGTTACAATAATAATTTTATGAACTGAATTTCCACCACAGAAACAATAAATGAATTTGAATTTAGAAGCGAAAAAAAAATACGAAACCGTGTTTGTGGATTTAGGGTGTAAATGGATTTCCTTGCACATAGAGATCTACACTTAGGAATATGCAATTACCGTCAATTTGCTGACTGACTGACTGCCTTGGCAATACAAGAGTGTCTGGAGTGTGTAAATGTTTTATTTGAAATAAATGCTTTGATTTGATTTCAGTGCTTTGATGAGGCTGAGTATGCCTTTTTTAAATTCATATAAACCAGTGCTTGACTGCGATCCCACCTGATGGTGAGCAGCGATGCAATCGTTGATGGTGAGGCGCACTAGTTTATTAAGAGCCTATTCACTCTAGCCTTGAAGACACCTAAATTATAGTTGGACGGGAAGACCGCAGCAGGCAAATTGTTTTCCAGTCCTTCGATGTACGCGGTATAAACGACGAAGCGAAACGCTTAGTCCGGACCGTTGAAGTTTCAACAACGTAAGGATGGATACTCGCCGTACATCGGGTTGTCCGATGGTAGAAAGGAGATGGCGGAATCAAGTCAAGTCAAGTCATGCAATCAATCAATGCAACCTGTAAAATACCGATAGGCTGGCTACCCTGCGCCTGTGCTCGAGGCTTTGTAGATTGGACTTAACCAAATCTGGATCCCCAATTAGCCTCTTCGCACGCCTTTCCACTGAGTCCAAAGCTGCTAGATGGCATTTTGCAGCACCAGCCCATGTGTGACTGCCTTTGATGAGTCCAAGTGTGCCTTTGGTGAGGCCGAGCGTACCTTTGGTGAGGGCAAGCGTGCCTTTGGTGAGGCCGAGCGTGCCTTTGGCGAGGCCGAGCGTGCCTTTGGTGAGGCCGAGCGTGCCTTTGGTGAGGCCGAGCGTGCCTTGATGAGGCCGAGCGTGCCTTGACGAGGCCAAAACGTGCCTTGACGAGGCCAAAACGAGCCTTTGAAGAAGACACGCGAGCTTTAATGAGGCCAAGTGTGCCGTTAGATAAGTCCATGTGTGCCATTTGAGGCCATGTGTGCCATTTGAGGCCATGTGTGCCATTTGAGGCCAAGTGTGTCGTTTGAGGCCAAGTGTGCCATTTGAGGCCAAGTGTGCCATTTGAGGCCAAGTGTGCCATTTGAGGCCAAGTGTGCCATTTGAGGCCAAGTGTGCCATTTGAGGCCAAGTGTGCCATTTGAGGCCAAGTGTGCCATTTGACGCCAAGTGTGCCATTTGAGGCCAAGTGTGCCATTTGAGGCCAAGTGTGCCATTTGAGGCCAAGTGTGCCATTTGAGGCCAAGTGTGCCATTTGAGGCCAAGTGTGCCATTTGAGACCAAGTGTGCCATTTGAGGCCAAGTGTGCCATTTGAGACCAAGTGTGCCATTTGAGCAGTGGTGGCCGAGTGGTAACGGCCCCGACTTACGAGTTGTAGGTCGCGGGTTCAAAACCCAGCCAGGCGCATTACTTTGTGTAATTTATTTCATCACAACTGCTCTCAAAACGGTGAAGGAAAACATCGTGAGGAAACCGGCAAGTCCTAGAATCAAACATTCGAAGACATGTGACATCCACCAACCCGCACTGGGCCCGCGTGGTGGATTACGGCCCATTCCCTCTCCTAGAGAGGAGGCCTGAGTCCCAGCAGTGGGAACATTAAAAGGCTGATTATGCTATTATGCTATGTGCCATTTGAGACCAAGTGTGCCA
The DNA here is from genome assembly GCA_905147345.3 of Mythimna impura. NCBI lineage: Eukaryota > Metazoa > Arthropoda > Insecta > Lepidoptera > Noctuidae > Mythimna > Mythimna impura. The sequence goes on along the minus strand of LR990356.1, from coordinate 16,149,617 downwards.
TTTGAGGCCAAGTGTGCCATTTGAGGCCAAGTGTGCCATTTGAGGCCAAGTGTGTCATTTGAGGCCAAGTGTGCCATTTGGGGCCAAGTGTGCCATTTGAGGCCAAGTGTGCCATTTGAGGCCAAGTGTGCCATTTGAGGCCAAGTGCGCCATTTGAGGCCAAGTGTCCCATTAGAGTTGGCCACATGTAACATTGGACTAGGCCAAGTGAGCCAATAAAGATTCGGGTTAAGTGTGCCCAATGCAGACGAAATTATCATGAAGAGCGTAAGTAACGTATGAATTTACCTACTTAAGTGATTTCAGTGTGACTATGTTGGCTTAATAATGATGTTAATGAATTGAATAATTTATTAAGTTTATTTCCATATTCATTTTTTTATTATTGCTTCATATCATTTTGACCTGTTTATTGGATAAGTTTCTTTTAATTGAACATTCTGTTATAGCTTATGAAGATATTATAAGTATAGATAAAATGAATTGAAAGAAGATTTTTATATTGAGATTTTATTTTTGAAAAAAAAAGCGAGTTCTAAATGAATGGTACAAGTTATAATTCATGTAAATGTTTTAACCACTGATTTCTTTTATTTTTGAGGCCTTGGAGTCCGATTGCGTCAGGACTACAGAAGAAAAACCATCAGTCTTATTGAGCAAACGGATAGTTCATGTTTCGAACAAAACAGACTCGAAGAGGAATGATGCAAAGAGACGATCTGGAAGGAAGTGCAGAAGTTATAATTCAACCTCTTCGTCGACTACACCACCACGACGCAAGAAGCAATGAGGTACCTCATGTTGGTTAAATGATTTTCCAAAGAGAAAAACGTTACAAGTATCGAAGTTTGAACATAAAACATTAGAATAATGTGATACGGGAGTTCGATCACTCCAGTAAATTTTGAGAGTATTTAAGTTGGATTAGAAAGAGTATTTGTAATTGATTTGTATGCAAATAGGATCAGAAACTGACTATACATTTTGTCTCAAAAACTTGCTAGGCTTACCAAAAGAAAATAGAAATGTTACGAAACCCTACCAAAGTGTAGTATTTAGTGACGAAGTGGTAAACTAAACTAACAATAGTTTTTCTAATGAGCAGAATTATGGTCAGTTTCAAGCAGAAATGTTAGCTGGTACGACTTAAGGTGAAACTTATGTGAATATTTTTATGACAAATCAGTGCTTATATACGGATATTGATGACAATCAAACGCTTTACAAACAAGTAGAAATAAAATGATCAATTTTATTGGGTATTATATAGATTTTAACAGCGATGTAGTCTTTTGCGTGAATCCGATATAGAAGTATTAGTTGTCAGTCAAAAGTTTATGCAGACTCGTCTAAAGATTGGGAAGATTTTGAGTTACCATCCATTGCAATTTGTAAAGGTACGTTATCCTTTCACAAGAACCTTGTACTGTTCAACAGTAAAATTGATTTAATTTTCTAAAACTTACCTTGCGCAACCAAATTCAGCTATAGATTCACATCATTCTGGAAATATTTGTATAGACGGATCTTATATCAGAGTATTTATCGTGTGTTTCTTTATCGTGTCAAATCTTTCTGACTATATCATCAACAAATCTATGCACAGACATCACCGCAAAAGATATACATCAATTAAATGATATTTATTTTACAAGTAGGTGATAAATAATAATATTACATGACCATCGTCAAGATTGAAATCGGAGTCGGTCCCCAAGTTAATGATGACAACAAAAGATTTAATTTGAGCTAGATATTATATTGTTATAATTCGGTTAAGAGGAAAATAGATTTAAAATGCATACACTAGAGTGGCGGGTCAATTTAAATGTTCCAAATTAAAATAAAGTTTGATAAACAGTGCGATTCAAACATCATTATTATAACCTTAACTTGATACGAATTTGCACACAGATGCTGGGGCCTTAGATTTAGGGGAAATATTAGTACAATCCCATGGGCTCTCCAGCTGAAGTCACTTTTATTCAAAACGCTTAAGTTTTGTTTTATATTATGGTTTCAAATAGTGAATGTAATGAACCCTGACTAAATAAGACGCCACACAACGTATAGCAATATGGTGGCTATACATTCATGAGTTTAGTTAACCATTGAGAGTGTAAGATCTGGGACGCGTATGTCGATACCTTAAGCCGTAATACCATGCTGTCTACAGACACTAAGACGAATCCTCTATTTCTGTTTATAGTATTGAGACTGAGAATTGATTATCAACATTATAAAGATTAGACCTAGATTCAAAGTTCTTAAGGCTGAACCAGATGAAAAACCTAATGACAAAGTATGTATAATTATGTTGTCGTGAATTCAGTGTGCGTAAATAACGAAGACTATACTCTCGGACAAAAAGCTGGTCAATTACCTTATACTTACAGAAAGTTGACCAATTGTTTCGACTGATAGTGTTGGTTATAAAATATATTTACATTGGTTTACTATCTCGAATAATAGTGCAATCGTGGCTTTCTTTTAGATACTTTATCTACTCTAAAGAGCTTTTACGATAGTCATGGTATTGACCTTGTTCTTAACGCTGTAAAAATGACTACCACTATTTTAAATGCCCTAGCAAAATAAAATTACTTCAACGTTTATAACGAACACCAATGAAACATATGCCTATCTTGGAAAATTCAATGGTGTCTTGTTAATTCTGGTAATTCATTCACTAGAAAGACTGCCACAAAGCTACTAGGATACTTTAAACGATAGACTACGACGACATTACGAAGTACGAAACACGTTACAAAGCTTAAGAGATGAGGTGAGCTCCAATATCCTAGTTAGACAAGCAAAAGAATACTTACGTTACCAGTAAAATCCCTGCTACTACCTACAGCATAAGTGATCTGATTAAGATTAGTAGATCTGATTGCAAATAAGAAGGTAAAATTACATTAACCTCATTTTAAAATCTATAGATCCATTCAAAAACAAAAGTTTTAAGGATAAAATTACTGGAATATATTATATATGGTAAGTTTTATGATCCCAGACATGTAGAAAAGCTTTTGACAAAAAACCTTACAACACTATTCTTCTAGTGATGAATGTTCTAAACATATGACGTGACGATAAACTAATGATCCGGAAGCAAACCTAAAATCAATACTTAGCCGAATGTAATGAATTTGAATGTAAAACTCATTTTCTTGTCGAACTGAATGAAGTATCATAATTTATATGAATGTAGTCTATCATTGAAATTGTAATCGTGCGTCAGGAGATCGCACGATGTCGGATGGCCGAATATAATGATTTTTAAAGAAAATATTCATAAATCGTTCAACTTCCATCTATAAGCGATAGATGGCGCTAGTAGTTACATGAACATAAGGCACTTGTTGTAGACATTAAGTAATGATTTATGGTATTAGAGTTTATGTATTAGTTTTGTATAAATATATTATAATTGTTAAAATGAAATAATTACTTGCAGTTAATTATTGATAAACCCTAATGTATATTAGTTAGTCAATTGATATTACGTACTGTTAACTTTGCTTTGATTGGTCGGACCGAGTGTTTGTGAAAGTTTGTGGTGGGGAAACATTGAGTTTGTAACTGTCATTCTGGACAGTCAGTCTGCTCTGAGTTGTTGAACAGTGAACATGTCCTACCAATCCGTGTATTTGAAAATGATTGTTAATAAAGTGATAAATATGAAATTGTGTTGATCAAAGTGAATAAAATATTTATATAATTGAAGCTTGAAGTTTATGATTCATCACACTAAGAACCTATGACAACAAAAAAGTGTAAAAAGTAAATAGGTACCCACTATTTAGGTATTTACCCGGGAAAAAACCCTGCAATTACCCATCTCTACTCGTAATAGGTACATACGGCGTACCTAACTTTTCTATTTCTATTCTACCTAAAGCATAGACTATGGAATGATTTAAAGTTGGAGATACACACACGCTTCTCCCTCTAGTCTACCCATAGAGTATATTTTACCTACCGCTCGTTGACAATTTGACAGTTGGAGATGACATATGCTGCCACAGAAATTATTGACATTTTCTGTTGCTCCTCTGCTTTTGGTGAAACTGGGTGAAACGGTGTTGTTCCGTAGCGTTCCCCAATTCTCTATTTTTCACTCATACATTCCAGAGCTTAAAATTTGTCCTTGTTACCTGGTCTGAGGAAACATTCTCAACAGTTCAATTGACAGAAACCGAAGTCATGGCATGAATAAGTTTACTGGGCTGTTTACTGTTTTTAAGCAGCTATAGCAGTCCCAAAAAAATATTGGGATTAAAGCAATAATCAGGTATGTATAGTTTTAATTTAATAATATCTTATGGTTTTTCTACCATATGTGTAATTCAGATTATAAGTACGTACCAGGTTTACACACACTAAAAGGCGCACATTTAAAATCTGCTTTTTAAAAGTATAATATAGTTTCTGAGTTTATTACAAAATTACTGTTGATTGATAAATTAAAATATATGTTTTTATTTTTGTAGTGGTGCAGACTGGTCTGCAGGCATTTTGAGTTAAAACAGATCTCTGTAATAATGTCTGCTGCCTTGAATAGACTGGATATGCAGCAGGTAGAGTTCCGTGCGGTCATCAAGTTTCTGACAAAGCAAGGAAAAGGGCCCCAAGCCATTTTAAATGAGATGAAAGCTGTTTATGGTTCCCAATGTCCCGGTAAAACCATGATCTACAAGTGGTGTGGGGCATTTCAAATGGGCAGAGAAACTATTGAAGATAAACCTCGAACTTTAATCCACAAACGTGGTCATTGCAGGGAACGCAGGGCACTATCTCCTATTTTTGATGATAGTTTTATAGATAAAATACAGAATGAACTTCTCGATGCTGAGCTGTAAAAGTATCATCACTTAAATTTCAAGTATGTAGTGATGTTAATATTGTATGGGATTTGGTCATGTCTCTTGAGCTTGCAATAATATTTAATTATTGTAAGTAAAAAGTAGCCACTTCAATATGTTGGAGTAATAGAAGGATCAGAAGAGGTGGCCTGGAAAATATTGATGTGAGCCCCAAATATATATACGAGGTGTAGATAATGAAATGACTGACAACTTTTAACCATTCTGGAATGACGGCCATCAAGAAAGCAGTGTGAGCCTGACTGAAGAGATTATTTAGAATACTTTTGGGAGCATAGCCATCACTAGATTAGACAAATATACCTACTGCCAAATTATTTAACACCTTATCTGCACCACACTACAAAAGAATTTTACAGACTTCATGACCAGGAGACTCCATCCAACATATATTTATTAGTTTTTATGTGTGTGTAGTATTTACATTTATTTTTAGGAATGCTCATAAAAAATGCTCTGTAATTAATTAAGCACTAAAATAACTTTTAGGTGTGTTTACATGTAGTTATAGTACTCATATGATATGCAAATTAATGAAATACTTAAATCAACAGTAATACAATTTAATAGCTATAACATTTTGTCAAGGCATGTTACAATATCAACTGAATAAAACATAATCAATTCCTTCAATGAGATTCAATGATTTGAGATTTCTTTCAAATTCACCATTAGTTAGATCTAATTTAATACATATCAATAAAGGTGGTTTTGCTTCTGTAAAATGGATTACAGGTAACTTGATAATAACCTTTCTTTCAATAGGACAATATAGTTCAACTATTTTTCCTATTTTATTTTTGTCCACATCACAGAATGCTTTTACTTTGTTTAAATTATCTGGACTTAATGAACGAACTAATCTTCGACCAGCTTTTCCTGCATTCCAAACTGTGAAATTGTCCCAGTGTGGTATTACACACTTTTGTAATCTGTCTAACTGTATCTTCCAAATATTTTCTCGTTTCACAGAAAAGCTAGCAGCACCTTCATGGTAAGTATATACAACCAGTTCTTTATCCATCCTATGTAAATCTCCACCATTGTCTAAATGTTCATAAAAAAATAGCAGATCTTCTGGTGTTCCATGCCCAGTTTCAACAAACCCTCCAACTCTATCATATACAGATCTATGGCAGAACCATGTAGGCATAAGCAAAGTAGGCCCATTAGAAGTATATATTTGTATCTTCAATTGTATATTAGTTAAGTTGTTTGCCCAGTGAGTATAACGAGGAGTTGAAGTTACAGGCACTCTAGATATTTGACTACCAATAAGTGCATTATGGTTTAACTTTGCTGCTTTCCACTGCAAATATATTCTGTGAGGGTGCATCATATCATCAATATCTTGAAAGCACAGAAACTGCCCAGTACTAAATTTAACAGCACCATTTTTAGCAGCACCCACACCTTTTGATGTTTTGCTGCCTGATAACACATAACTTACTCCTCGAGACTCAAAATATGCTTGCCACTTCTCTAATAGATCATGAGTCTTATCAGAACTACCATCATTGTAAATAGAGATTTCCAGTTTTTTATTGGTGTTTAGAACAGACTGGGCTGCAATAGAATTCATGCAATTATCTATCCACTCTTCTCCATCATGTACTGGTATTATTACAGAAATCTCAGCCATTTTAGAGAAATTGGCAGGAGTCCAAGAGTCCGACTACAACCAACAAAATTAATCCATTATTGTTTCTAAAAAGATTATAAATAAAGAAAACTGAGCGCACATTCTTCTTATGTTGTGGAGCAACTTAAGGCTTGATAATAAAATAGTACTCTGTGCTTGGGCTCATTGTTCATTCCACTTCAAATGTTTTTATTTTACTACGGGCACATAAAACTCAGCCGGATATCCAGTGACGAATCTCGATACAGTCAGAAGAATGAAGATGGTTCGATTGATAGTTCATGCTTTCATTAAATTAGTATAAACATGTTTTCAGTTTTGGTTGGTTCGTTGATTAGGTACCTATTGAACAAAGAGTATAGTAAATATAAATATACTATTGAAGTAATTTTTTATAGGTGTGTGTGCGTGCACATTCTAAATTTCTAATTATTTACTTACTGACTAGGTATAATTATACTATACTTTATAATTACTCTGTGGTGACCAAAGTGGTGACTAGCACAGAGTACTTTGGTAATAGTGTGACTACTGTCAGTGTCACTGTCACAAGTGATGTGATACCACGCGTTCCATATCATCGCTGTAGCGCGTCAAAAAATCGCCTGATGTACGACACTTCGTGTTAAAAGTAGGTGATCGACGTACGACTTAGGAGGATATACGCAAGGTTTTACTCGCGGCACGTTGGTACTAATCAAATAGCGAGTAAAACAGTTTACAATCGTATCGTGGTCGAATTGAGGTTATCTTGTTCCGAGTCTGAAGCGTTGTGTTATCTTGTTATTATTGCAAACCACGAAATTAAGGGACGACCACGCAGTTCCATACAAAAGTTCTCCGTTGCGGGGACACGCTCGTGTATCCGTCACGAGTAGCCGGGCCCCGCGCCCGTTTTGCTACGTAATAATATATTAAGTTCTCCATCACCACGACTACATACACACCGTTAAAGTTGAACTGGCTACACTGTTTAGGTAATAATCCGGTAAATCCAGTTTCCGCGACTGGGGCTTCCACTTTACGCACTTTTCAACTTTTAACCCAAACTCTCGGGGAGTTTGGGTTAAAAGTTGAAAAGTTTGAGAAACGAGTTTATTATACGCTGCAAGCCGATTGCCCTTGTATTTAAACTCGCTTGATTTAGTTTGCCATGAACAGGGGATACTCTCGGAAGCCATTTAATTTTATGTAAGTATTCTATTGACTATTATGAAGAGTGACTGTGAGTTCGCAGATCCATTATTAAAAATGTGACATGGAGCGCGTATCTCCTCTAGCGCAAAATGATACAAACATGATGATCCGCGAGCCGGGCTCGTCAACTCACAAAACCGCGATATTGCAATGATACATCGTGCGAACCGCGGTTTTACTCGCTCGTCTATTGGGGCCTTTACGTTATTTCAGAACGAACGACTGTTGGTGCAGCGCACCAACAGTCGTATAAATGTCTTTATATAATATCGAAAATATTGTATTTCGAAACACGGGGATATTGATAACTAATCCCACGTTCCGAATTAAAATATCAGCGCTGTTTATGCCTATGTCCAACTGTGGACGCCTTTCGGCTGAAATGATGATGATGATGATGCGTTTACGGGAGTTCGGAACAGCTGTTGGCGCTAACATCGATATTATCATAATTAGGAACGCGGGGTAAATGACTAGAGCGAGTGTCACAGGCAATGTTACAATGCGCACCGTGATAAGGTAAGTGCTTCGCACCGTACTTTCAGTATATTACCAAAGTACTCTGTGCACCGTAATTAGCAAAATGGTTACCCTAGTAATAGATAGAGATAATAAAGCGTCACACTACTTCTTGCTCGGTACATTTTTCCTTTTGCTCGTTAATAACAAATATGAAATTAATTTGAATGTAAATAAAGTACACTTTAGAATTTGTAACATTGCTTCGTACAATGCGTTCCAAATAAGAATAGGATCGATTGACAGGTAGTGACGTCACGTCATACTGTCAAATCGAAGAATTATTAAGGTGAGCAAATCAAGAAAATTTTAAAATTTAATTTATTTACGAACTGTGAACGAAAATAGTATAATCAGAATCCAGTTCTTCAATTTTGCTCATCTCTGAGTTCTTCAATTTTGCTCAATTTCTTGCGATTTGACAGTATGACGTGACGTCACAACATGGCGTCGATCCTATTCTTATTTGGAACGCATTGTAATTAATCCAGTTAATCGGTAAGTTAAACAAGATCTTTTACAGTCCTGTCATCTTTCTGTTCAGGAACAGGCAGCCCTGCGTTCAAAAATGAGATTAGATTTACCTCTAATGACGTCATCGGGTAGATGCTCGCATTTTTGAACGCGAACGTAGAGTTCAACTGTCAATGCCAAGCAACTGTCATTCCTACCGCTTACACCAACCTACCCTGCTCGGAGTTAGAGTTAGTTGGGTGGGTTAACTCTAGAGCAAAGAGTATAGTAAATATATAGGGGCTCTAGGGTAGCTACACAGAGTACCTTTTTATGTATAGTAGTAGCTACTCGAGTTATAAAAGAACTGTTCAAAAATGATTCGAGTTGCAACCCAGGGTGGGTTGCAACTCGAATCATTTTTGAACAGTTGGAGTAGCGACTCTACTCTACTCTGGTCACTCTGGTTACAATATTTTTGAACGCAGGGGGATATTGTAATTCGGAACGCGGGTGTGTCTGTCAGTGTGAGTGTCACTGTCAATCAAGTTTTAGGACGTACCTATTCTACTTTGCATTTGCTGGTGTAGTAAAAATATTTTCCATATTTTTATCTTAAAATGGGTATCAAGGAAGCTAACATTTATTTAGACAACCAATGGAACACATACTATGCCGGGCAAACCATCAACGGAAGAATAGAATATGTTTTTGATAGTCCAAAAAAAGTTCGAGGTATGTATACATACGATTACCTAGTTTTTATTATGGTCTCTGACTCATACATAAGAATGAGCCCGAAAATAAAACTATATTGATAAAGTCAATTCGGCTTGTAATTGTTAACTTCGAATATTTTATTTCTTAGGGATCCATGTCAAGATTAAGGGAGAAGCACATACAGAGTGGTCTGAGAGTAAAAATGAACAAGTCTCCGATGGGAAGGAAGTATCTATCGACACCTTACACACAGGAAATGAGGAATACTTCCAAGTCTCATATTATTTGCTGGGGAGCAATTCAGGTGAATATGAAATTTAAACATATTCAAAAATTATATTTGCCATCAAGACACTAAGAAGAGGAATCACAATAATTTTGAAACACTCAATGATGTCTACACAGTAATAACGTTGCATTCCCAAGAAACTGAATTTAATTAAACACAAATTAGAATAATATTTAAAGTAAATTATTCAATAATAATAAAGATACACCTATCAAATCTAATGGATGTAGATATCAATTAAGAATATTATTTAATTCTATGATTCAATTTAAAGAAACATTAATGTTTGTTTTTAATATAATTTAGATGGCACTAGAAATCTTCATTCGCCATTATTAAGATGAGCGATTTTCTTTTAATGTGTGATAACACGTTATCAAGCAAGAATGCAAGTATTTGACATAATGTAAATAAGATAACAGATTCTGTAAATGGCTGGTATCTACAATGCAACAAAGTAGAACCTTGTCAAAATATGATTCAGTAATTATGTCAATACAAACTCTTGCTATACAAATGAAGGTCATAAGGTCATATGACATTATCACAGGTGTTTGTTCATATTTTTCCCTGATTTCTTAGTAAACAAATTGTATTAATCATCTGTGTGAATAATGCATTACACTCCTACACTGAAACAAACCACTAAGTTCTAAGAATTAACTTGTTAGATGCCAGGATGTATATCTACATGAGAGACAATGTCTCTCATTGTCTTTCTATTGTGTCTCTAATTACGGTATTTGAAGGGTTAATTGTTGGAATTCAGGACAGTAATAGACTATACTCTATATTGGATTAATGCAAGATACTTTGTATGCATCTATATGTACATAAAGACTGTTTGATGCATGTGAAGCTGTTGGAGCCTGGATCCTGGAAAGTCTGTTTATAAACTAAAAATGACTGTACAGTTTTGGTCCAGTTTTCACCAATAAACTATGTGATCCATGACAAAGGTGTAACTGTATAACACATGCATATTAGAGAAGAGAAAAGCTGAGAATTTCATAGATTTGTAACACCCGTGTGAAGCTGGGGTCGGTAGCTAGTAACCAATAACGATAACAATTATGGCTATTAGTCATAATAACAGCATCTCATAAAGTCTTTATCAACTGTTTATTAATGAACTAGCGATCTGCCCCGGCTTCGCACGGGTCCAATGCTGATCACTTCATAGTATACAACAAAGTCGCTTCCCGCTGTCTGCCCCTATATACCCTTAGATCTTTGAAACTACGCAACGGTTTTTGATGCGGTTTTGTCCAGCATTGCACCAGAGCGGGTCGCTAGTACTAAATATACTACAAAATGTCTTTATATACAACATTCACAGATTTTTTGTCATTAGACAATAAAAACATGCTTTCTTTTGAGGTTACTCTTGAAAGAGCGCCAGAGTACCTATTTCTCCAATCCGAATTAACCCAAACACTGCTAGGATACATTATTTTATTATGCAGTCCCCATCCACCTCCCAGCTCCATCATCAGGTTCGTTTGATAGTACCTTATAGCCAAAGTGCATGTCATGACAATTCTAATAAGCCCAAACACGGCTAGGTTACATTGATTACCTAATTACGGAGTTCCAGTGCCTACCTTCCGGCTCCATCATCATCATCAGTTCACTTCGATGATACTATTTTCAACATAACATTCAGAACCATTTATTTATTTATATTGTCATAGTTACATAACTATTTTAATTGTGATATCTATGTGAGGGTGAAGTTCCGTTGACCATTTCTGGTCTTCTTCATCAGTTCCACTTCATCAAATGTTACATTTGACTGTAAATGCTTTAGTTCTCGATGAAAATACCAAAATCACGAAGTTCCCTTGATTCCTCATCGATTCCATTATCAGAACTGGATTTGAAAAAAATGGGACCAATCTGGAAGTAACCGAGTAGTATATTTGCGTCGGCGCATCAATCTTTGAAAGAATCAAGTTATTTACCGCAACCGCTATGTCCCTGCATTTTAAATCTGTAATATCTTCGAAAATATTCACTTAAATTACACGTTGTAAAGGGCCATTGATCTATATTAAATGCACAATTTATTTAAGGTACTTAATTGGATAAAGATTAATGTTGTATTGCTTAAAATCGTTTCGTAAATAAGCCATTATTTCTCGTAAAAAGTAAAGGATAAAAAATGGTTATTGTGAGTTATACCTAAAAGATAGACATACCATCGCGGACTTTTTTGTAGATCTTTTTAAGGTGTACAATACTGTAGTTGTGACATTATTTTGATCTACCTCTTAGGGTTCAGCCAGCGTTTGCAATGTAAGCGCAAAAAATGTGTTTATTTACGACATCACATTAGAAACCTTTAAAATCATCAGTGTTGCTCTACTATATTGTGCATGTATTATACATATAAACCTGCTGCTTAAATCATTCTATCTATTGAAACAAACTGCATCAAAATCCGTTACGTAGTTTTAAAGATCTACGCATACATAGGGACAGACAGACAGCGGGACGACTTTGTTTTATACTATGTAGTGATGGGTCAGTTATTAGTATTGGCTATTTCATATCTCTATTACAGACTTTCAAACAATTAATATGTCTGGCTGAAAACACTACATTACTGGATTGTAATATAATTTTGATTCTGAAATTGCCTGTGTGCCTAAACAACAAATAAAACTAAACATTTTTTTTTTCTGCAAACCACCTCAAAATTGGTAAAATGTAGCAGCAATTAGCATTTCAAATATTTATATGAGGAAGAGTGGGTGTATGGTGGGAATATCTTGCTATCTCTTTATATGAGGAAGAGTGGGTGTATGGTGGGAGTATCTTGCTATCACTTTATATGAGGAAGAGTGGGTGTATGGTGGGAGTATCTTGCTATCACTTTATATGAGGAAGAGTGGGTGTATGGTGGGAGTATCTTGCTATCTCTTTATATGAGGAAGAGTGGGTGTATGGTGGGAGTATCTTGCTATCACTTTATATGAGGAAGAGTGGGTATATGGTGGGAGTATCTTGCTATCTCTTTATATGAGGAAGAGTGGGTGTATGGTGAGAGTATCTTGCTATCTCTTTATATGAGGAAGAGTGGGGGTATGGTGGGAATATCTTGCTATCTCTTTTCTATGCACATAACCTAATGGCTGTAATGTCAGTTTTCAGTGTCTGCATCCTTATTCTGTTACTTAACTTTTCCTTTTCACTATTGCGGTTTTTGATATTTACAAATAAAAAAAAAATAGTATCAAATTTTTGAGGTTTTGTAATTGTTTTGAAATATAAGACTAACATATAAAATATTTTTTAGGAAATGAAATAGAAATCCCTTCTGGTAAGCAAGTGTACAATTTTACTTGCACTTTGCCTCCAGTTTTGCCTTCATCATTTGAGGGTCAGTATGGGTATGTCAGGTATACTGTCAAGGTTACCCTGGATAGGCCATGGAAGTTTGACCAAGAAACAAAGATGGCTTTCACTGTGATCAACGCATTTGATTTGAATCTCAACCCTTCATATAAGGTAAGGTTCTGCGAATCTTTATTTGGTTTGTATTTTAGTCAATAAAATCTTATGAGATATTGAAATAAATAATTAATTAAACAGGTTTGGGCTAAAGATTGAATAGCCCTCTTTACATAGCAATTTTATCACACAACTGATGAGAGTGGCAGGCACTGAATGTGTGGTCTTTCTCATCCCCATTCAACATCATCACAATCGCGCTCTTTCGCGCACGTTTACTGTTTCATGCGCGAAAGATCGTCTGTAAAGCCCGCTAAAGACAGTAGGCCTGATATAATATTATCAGTAACATGTACAGTGTCGGGAGAAAGTTACTAACATTTTATTAGACTTTATTTATACAATTTGACGGAATAGTTGGCGCAGTGCTTGATTAGCTGCAGCACTGCATATCACATGTCACGGGTTCGATTCCAGTGCGGAATAAATATTTTTACGGCCTACAAATACTTGTACCGGGTGTGGGAGTCTCATGTAAGTGAGTTTATATGTTTGCGAACGCACTCACGATAAAAAAGTGATTCCTAATGTGGGTCAACATTGAAAAAAAAGAAAAGAATTTACAGGTCGAGGTCAAACAGATATTCATTGAAAGACGATCTTTCAAAACTGTTTCACGCAGTCAGATATAAAATAATATTCTTTTTAAGGTAGTTTATATATTTTTTTGTAAATAAAAAAAAATATAAATTTTTAACCGCGTACGTCAGATATATTCGCCAGAGTCGCACATCTACGACCAAATACTCCATTTCTTCAGCTCTTCTGTCACCTATCCAGAGCTAAACGAGATGCACTACCCAGTCACAAACACAGGACCCTGGCGAATACGGCACTAAAACACTCGTCGGACCGATCTGACGCAAGCGGTTCAAGGGTTAAACAAAGTTTTAATATCTAGGAACCTATTCACATTCAATTGGAGAAGACTTTCTGTTGCTTCTGTTGCGCCTCGCCACCGCTGTCCGTCGATGTCCAGGCTCCCGTTTCGGGCTATGTTCCTGGCCAGAAGATACCTATAAGAGTTGAAATTGAAAACAAAAGCAATGTGCAGTTACATCTGGTTAAGATCTTCTTGAGGAAGGTAAGAACCTTAAAATTAAATCTAATCTATTCTACGAGTAAGTAGCCCGCTATGTTCCACTGCTGTGCAACTTTTCTATAGATTTCTAGATGGCCTATGTCATTGTGGGCCTGTACCTCCTTAAGAGCTCGTGGCCTACCACGACTGACCACGAGCTTTTAGCGCTCGATCGAGCGGCTGCATATCAATGCACATACATATTTTACTAATAAACATTAAAATAAAAAGGAAACTTAAAATTTCACGCGTACCTAAATACGATAGCATAATAAGTAATTAACATTTTTTTTTTTTCGGATTTTCTATAAAAAAAAAGAAGAGCGTATTCTCATATGTGGCATTCCAAAGGGAAGAAAACATATTTTTTATTCCTACACATTTTTTTTTTTTAATACTGATCTTAATCATAATTAATAATTGCGGCCGGTTTCAACAATAAAACAATGTACCAAATTGTAAGCTGACTAGCTGTCAAGGACATTCTATACAGACTCTGTAGTAAGATACAATCAAGTTTCATTGCCACAAGAGCATGAAGCATGAGAACTCAATTAAGGTAACTATAGTAAATTAGTGTTAACTGTAGGTTTGTTGTTGAGTATACATTTCATTCATAAAAACTACTGTACCCAAAAAACATTACTTGAGAGTTTTTTCTTGTTTACTGTTCTACTCGTTTGTATAATAATGATAAAAATTAAAATTTCATCCAAGATTTTTTATTTATATTAATTATTTTTAGGCTCGCGCTTGAACATTATCGTTAAATTGGTTAATAATTTATATCTTTTTATTTACGTGACAGCGTGGACGAAATGTATTTCGCGCGCGACGTGATGTCGTACCTCAGTCAAACTTTTTTGTATTGATCAATTGTCGATAAAAAAGAAGAACAACACTAATGCTTTTATTATGAACCTTAATATTTTCAGTGAAGATGATATAATGTATGTGGGATAAGAAATAAGTACCTATATCTACTAATATATCAATAATTCAATATCATTCAAATTGCTTTAGGTGGTGACATACAGGGCAACAACACCATCAAATGATACGAAGAAAACAAAGGACATCGTTCTAACCATACAAGAAGGGCCAGCCCCCGCGGGTAGCACAAAAAGCTGGGACTTGACTATGGAAGTACCACCGATACCGCCATCCGATCTC
The DNA here is from genome assembly GCA_905147345.3 of Mythimna impura. Lineage (NCBI taxonomy): Eukaryota > Metazoa > Arthropoda > Insecta > Lepidoptera > Noctuidae > Mythimna > Mythimna impura. The sequence goes on along the minus strand of LR990356.1, from coordinate 16,134,138 downwards.
GTCAACTGTAATATTATCGATTTGGATTACGATTTCAAGGTAAGACCGATTGAGTTACTATAATAGTGGCGGGTCGGCGGCGGCGGCAGCGCCATTATGCATTATCTTTCAGGGTCGACATAACCACAGGCTATAGAAAAACAAAAAATGATTTCAGTACTGACCCACGTATTTAATATCTAATTCGCAGTCTGTTAAAGTGGAGTTCAATTTTTTTTAGATTCTCGATTCGTTCACATAATATGCATTGTATTATGTGGCGGTGAAAGTAGCAAACGTAGTATCCGTTTCCTAATATGAAAACAATTGTATTGTAATGTGTTCAAAACTGAACTTTAACGACATGGAAACAAGGTTCAATTTAGAATGCCGTTCAGAGGTCATTACCCGTAGAACAATATTTTAATTTGAATGCAATGGAAAGCGAAAATGTGTAACGCAATTGAGATTTCTAGTGAAAGTGGTTAGAGTGGTGCCACGACGTCCTCACCTTCGGCCTGACATAGGTCCTTACTGGACACGGTTGCTTCGGGTGGAACCTGTTTCGCATTCGGTGGGAGGTTACGCCCGGGTACCATTATGTGGATCGCCTATACGGTAGTGCATTCGGTGGTGGCCGGCCCCGCTTGGGCGGAGCACCGTCGTGACCTCGTGGAGGAAGCCCTGGTCCAGGCCATGGTGCGGAGCAAGAGGATCGAGGAATCGGAAGCAGTCACCTCTTTTTGTGAAGCAATAATGCAAGCGCTTTCGCTTAGGGGCGGGAAACGTGAGGGAGAGGCAATACTCACGCTTTGGTCGCCGTAGCAGCCGATCTGGGTATCTGGAGTCGCAGGGCGATTGCCGTACGCGCGGGTTTGCGGGCGGGTGGCGAGCTACCCATTGCTCAACGTTCGATACGGACTAGGCCCAGGTCGACTGCGCAAGCTGTTCTACGCGCCCCTCAAAGAGATGTCAACATAATTGACGGAGCACGCTGGGTCGATGCCTGTCAGGGCTGCGGGCAATGACTATACAACCACTTGACTGCTCATACAGGCGACTCGGGCTCACGACACTTACGTGCAGTTGCACTTATATTGGATGACAATATGAGTGCCTTTTTAGGGTTCCGTAGACAAATGGCAAAAAACGGAACCCTTATGGATTCGTCATGTCTGTCTGTCTGTCCGTCCGTATGTCACAGCCACTTTTTTCCGAAACTATAAGAACGATACTGTTAAAACTTGGCAAGTATTGACCCAAAATTGAAAAAAAAAACAATACATTTTGGGGGCACCCCATAATTAGAATTAAAAATTAAAAAAAAAAAAAAACATCAAACCCATACGTTTGGGGTATCTATGGATAGGTCTTCAAAAACAATATTGAGGTTTCTAATATCATTTTTATCTAAACTGAATAGTTTGCGCGAGAGACACTTCCAAAGTGGTAAAATGTGTCCCCCCCCTATAACTTCTAAAATAAGAGAATGATAAAACTAAAAAAAATAAATGATGTACATTACCATGCAAACTTCCACCGAAAATTGGTTTGAACGAGAGCTAGTAATTAGTTTTTTTTTAATAATAATTAACCAAACCAATAAAACATTGACCAAAGTTACAACGAACTACAAGAACTTTTATATTATGTTACTTGCTGCTACGGAACCCGTCATGGGCGAGTCCGTCTCGCATTTGGCCGCTTTTATTTAGTTCTGACCAGTAATTGGATTGAACATTTATTGCACAAAACAAAAGCAAAAATGGGTACCTGTTCAACTAAATGGTGTGGAAAATTGTCTAGAACATCTAGCTATACATTTTTTTTATAAATAAATCTTCATCGGTAAGTAAAATATATTTATAATTTAATATTGCAGAACTCAAGCTAAACTGGTTTGTCAAGCTAAAAAAGTTTTTATTTTACACTTTTTAGTTGCGATACACTTATAAACAGAGTGCCTATTTCTCATGACGATTCCAGTTAACCCAAACACTGCTAGGTTACATTGTTTTATTATAAAGTTCCTGTGTCTACCTTCCACCTTCCGGCTCCATCACCAGATCAGTTCGATAGTACCTTGTAGTTAAAGTGCATCTCATGACAATTCTAATAAGCCCAAACACGGCTAGGATACATTGATTAAATACGGAGTTCCTGTGCCTACCTTCCGGCTCCATCATCAGATCAAGTCGATAGTACCTTATAGCCAAAGTGCATCTCATGACAATTCTAATAAATCCAAACACGGCTAGGTTACATTGATTCATTACGGAGTTCCAGGGCCTACCTTCCGGCTCCATCATCATCATCAGATCACTTCGATGATACCATTTTCAACGTAACTATTCAGAACCATTCATTTTTTTTTTTTTTTTTTTATATTGATATTATACACTTCTGGACACATCTATTGGCCCACCTTAGAGTTTAGGTTTCGATGGCCCCTACCGAAATATGATTGCTAGATTGAACAAAAACTGTTGATGCAGTTTTAAACCTGATACATTTTACCATCTTTTTCGATCGTATTGTTTTAAATTTGAATTCAGAATACCATACGACATGGAGCTACGCCTAACAAGTCGGATATGCGCCTTGTTAAAGGCAATTGATTTTTGAATAAAAAACATGTTTTATCAAATAAAGGTTTAATTTAATAACGCGTGTTGCCTCCATGGGCATCTACCACAGCTCTCATATGATTAGGCATAGAGTTTATCAACCGCTCTATGAAATTTTGAGGGATCATCTCCCATTCCTCTTCTATGGCAGTTTTCAACTCCTGCATCGTCTGGGCAACTGGCTGACGAGCCCTAACACGTCTTTTTAGCTCGTCCCACATGTGCTCAATGGGGTTCATGTCTGGGCTTCTGGCTGGCCACTCCATAACTGTGATGTTCACATCCCGAAGATATTCCCTGACGATGCCGGCCGCATGGGCTCTTGCATTATCATGCATAAAAAAGAAATTTGGGCTCACATAGTCCGCGTATGGTATCACGTGAGGTTCTAAGCACTCACGAATGTACCTTTCAGCATTTAATGTTGGCAGCCGTGGTCCTGTAACAACCTCAAGTTGAGTTTTGCCGCTCGCGGATATACCGCCCCAGACAGTCCATGAGCCACCGCCATAAGCAACCCTCTCTTCAAAGCAGCATTGTGCGAAACGCTCTCCCTTACGTCGGTAGACCTTCTTCCTTCCATCATTGCCATGTAACACAATTTTAGACTCATCAGAAAAGAGTACACGGCTCCAATCTTGCTGTGTCCAATTTAAATTACTGCGTGCGAAATGAAGGCGCGCTGTTCGGTAGGCTCGCGTTAGTTTGGGCCCATTAGCTGGCTTGTGTGGTACCATATCGCGTTCTTTTAACCTTCTCCGAACAGTTCGAGCGCTCACAGATACTCCGTGGAAGTCGCGAAGTTGGTTTTGTATCTCAATGGAGGTAAGGTGACGATTTCTCAAGCTGGTCGTCACGATGAATCGATCCTGCCTTTCAGTTGTGACCCGAGATCGTGGCCTTCCTTGGCGACGAACAAAGCCGCCAGTCTCTAGGTACCTCCGATAAACATTTCGGACCGCAGATCGACTTAAATTAAGTTGAGCACTCACGTTTCTTTGGCTGTGTCCGGCCTGAATAAGTGCCACAGCATGGGCGGCGACTTCAGGTGAAGTATCCATAGATTATTGATAGAACCTCACCTTAATGTTAAGAATAAGTAATGTTTGTTGCAAAACCAAAGATATCAATCACTTTTTCAAGAATTAAATCCAAGTAAACCAATAAAACCAAGTTTTCTTAGTATTCGATTGTTTGATATCAACAAACAGGCTCCAAATTGTCTTTTGTATCTTTAAATTCTGTGTTCTAAATTCAAAAAAAGACTATTGAATGAAATTGTGAATGTGCCAGGTTCAAAACTGCATAAAAACTTTTTGCTCGACCTAATATAAAATTTTAGCTAGGACCAAACGAAACTGAAAATACAAGGTGGGCCAATAGATGTGTCCAGAAGTGTATTATTTTATTTTTTAATTTGTATTGTCATAGTCGCTTAACTATCTTCATTGTGATATCAATGTTAGTATGCAGTTCCGTTGACCATTTCTGGTCTTCTTCATCAGTTCCACTTCATCAAATGTCACTTTTGACTGTAAATGCTTAAGTTCTCGATGAAAATACCAAAATCACTATATGGTTGCCTATAATATTTGAGGAGTTCCCTCGATTCCTTATGGATCCCATCAACAGAATTGGATTTTGAAAAAAAATGGGACCAATCTGGAAGCATATCCTATAAAGGGAAAAAAAAATTGCAAATCGGCCCATAAACGACGTAGTTCTGAGGTAACAAACATAAAAAAAAATGATAAAAAAAAATACAACCGAATTGAATAACCTCCTCCTTTTTTTGAAGTCGGTTAAAAAGTAATACCGCGTTGATATCTTTTTGAAATGTCCCTTACTTTCACTAGAATATTAGATAAGTCTATCCCTTTCTAACTGTAAGTACTTTTTACCTAGTGCTGAAGTGCTGTGACAACATCAAAACAAGTCGATAAATTATTTATCGATGATTGCCAATGGTACCTAAATAAAAAATGTCTTAATGTTCACATTTTAGATTTCCAAATATTCCGGAACTTAAAGAAAAATGAATTAATGCAACTCTTAGGACCCCAAATCTTTTATCCGGAAACCTTTGACTAAATTAATCCATTTAAAAAACCAGTGATAGCCTGAGGAGTATCGTCCAACCTGAAAATTAGGAACTTTTAATATACCTACATACTTTCTGTCGCTGAATAAATTAGCTGATTGATTTACTAAATCGGCGAATAACTACCGGAGATTTATTGCCAAGAACGGCACGAATGACATATATCGGGCTTGTCATCATCCGAGAGAATCAATTCGTCACATTGTCTCTGGTTGTCCTCGTCTGGCTAACGGAGAGTACTTGCGTAGAAAAAACTTTATAGCCAGGTTTATCCATCAACAACTTACTCTGAAATACTCTCTTGTACAATCGACAGTGCCGGACTACAGATATGTGCCCGACTCAATTCTCGATAATGATCATATCACTTTGCACTGGAATAGGCCCATCTCAAGACTATTGTAGCCAATAAGCGTGACGTAGTGGTGGTAAGGTAAACCGATACGAGAGGCGTGCAATAATAGTTGATATTTTAGCGTCCCACGTCTCATGACGAGAAGCACGTGAAAGCAGAGAAAAATAAGAAGATTAAGTATCTTGACGAGGCTCTCGACTCTCGCGAGTTATCGACATGTGGGATGTGGACTCAACAATCATTGTAATGATAGTCATGTCAGCCAATGGCTTAGCCACGAGCTTCGATCAAAATTTTTTTTTTTAGGTGGGAAACATCCAATGACATCTCGCGTTCTTGTGTCCGGCGCCCTCTCGCTCCGCACAAGAGCCAGAGTTGTCAGACTTTTATTGACTAAAACCCACTTCTGTTCCTTCTTTGCCCTTGTTCCAGGGCTCCGGCCGGAGTTCTCTTTCACAACCCATGGCCCCAGTAGGCTTCGACCCTGCTGGGCCCCTAAAACGGTTTGCTGACATCTCTTTCAAACGTGGATCACTACGTGCCGTCAACGACTCGAGCTCGGTTCAGACGGTTACCGGATGGCCGGACGGAGAACTACCCATTGCTCACCGTCCGCAAGCCTAGCTACGCTTAAGGTTGCTGAAAATCGGGATCGGAAATCCGGCAGCGACTGGGGCGTGAGGGCCGTTCCCTCACGCGTGCTGCTACCTCCTTCGCTAGCATTGTGCCCGGCGCCCTCCCGTCCAGGGCCGTCTTTCGCCTATTAGTGGCCCTGGGCACATTAGGATAATGGGGCCCCTATGACCATAATAAAGCTATTTTGTTAGAAGAGACAAAGAACGTAGATATGCAAAGTTTTAGCTTTATTTTTATTTCTTTACAGTTCATGAGATATAATGATGAATAGAAAATATAAAGTGATCCACACTAAGTAGGTAACTAGCATCCATGATTAGCCCTTAAAGTATCTATGCTGATTGAAGAGGTACCCTTCTAGATTGAGTTGAGCAAAATCGTTAACATATCTTCAAAATCTGTGTTTTCGAGCATATATAGGGTGACAGGTAATTAGTGTACGATACTTAAACACGTGATTGTGCTCATGATAACCAACAACTTTTACTATGGGAACAAACCTGAAATCGCGAAAAAAAATTAGCTGTTCAGTACATTTATGTTTGCCTAATGTACTGAACAGCTGATATTTTTTTTTGCGATTTCAGCTTTGCTCCCATAATAAAAATTGTTTGTTATCATGAGCACAATCACATGTTTAAGTATCGTACACTAATTGCCAGTCACCCTATATATCGTCCCTTAGCTTACAACACTGCCCAAGTCGAAAATTGGCGGTTTTCACATTTGAATGCTTTTTCTTTTTTTTTTTTTCTTTTTTTTTCGTTTCCTGTAAAGTTGGTAAAAATGACGTATGCGGTGTTGTTAGCTAAGGGACGAATACATTCTATTGACATTAGCGGCAAACATAATTAAGTTAATGCTTGGTTTTTTCGCTTCTCACATCGATCAAAAACACAAAATAAAAATAATTCACTGATGATTTTTTCAAAACCGTTAAAAATTTAATATATATGTATTTATTATATATGTATAATTAATTGTATATTTATATTGAAATGTATTAAAACATACTGCCATCGGTAAGCCTGACTTTCAGGCGAGAGTAGAGTAGCTATCGGTTATCGTTTGGTAATTGAGTAGGGAGTAGGGGGCCCCAATACATCGCGGGGCCCTGGGCACGTGCCCAGTGTGCCCAGTGGGGAAGAGGGACCTGCTCCCGTCCACACAAGACCCAGACTTGTCAGACTTTTACTGACTGAAACCCACTCCTGTTCCTTCTTTGCCCTTGTTCCAGGGCTCCGAAGTTCTCTTTCACAACCCATGGCCCTAGTAGGCTTCGACCCTGCTGAGCCCCTAAAACGGTTTGCTGACATCTCTTTCAAGCGCGCGTCGGACAAGACGTGCTGTCGACGACTCGAGCTCGGTCCGGACGGTAACCGGATGGCTGGACGGCGAGCTACCCATTGCTCACCATCCGCAAGCCTAGCTACGCTTAAGGTGGCTGGAAATTGGGATCGGGAATCCGGCAGCGACTGTGGCGTGAGGGCCGTTCCCTCACGCGTGCTCGCACGTGCACGTGCGGCCTCCTCCTTCGCTAGCATTACTGCTTCACAGAAGGAGGCCTGCCATTCCTTCTCGCTCCGGACCGTGGCCTGTACCAGTGCCCGATGCAAGAGGTCGTTGCTACCGATGGCCCCCACGAGGACACGGCACAGTGGTGCTCTGCCCAAGCGGGGCACACCTCTACCGTATGCTCTACCGTGTCCTTCGGGTGGTCCACACAATGGTGACACCCGGGCGTTTCTTCTGCACGAATCCGGTGCAGAAACCTCCCGAACTTACCATGTCCGGTGAGGACTTGCGTCATGCGGAAGGTGAGGACGCCGTGACGTCTTTCCAGTCACTCCGCAAGGAAGGGACTTACCACCATAATTATGGCGTGATCGACCAACATCTTAGGAAGCACTAGTTAGCCTGCTGGATCAAAGGTTTGATTCTGAAAGCGGTACTGCTGGACACGGTTCGTACAGTTAGGAGGTTCCTTTCTATTGGAACCCTGGCCGAGCGTAGCTCGGACTCTGCTTCCGATATCAGTGAGCTACTAGTTTTTTTAATTGACTTTCAATAAAGAAGGATCCTTCAGTCGTGTAATTTTTTTCTTTACATTATTTTTAATGTTTATTTTTTAGAAACATTTTAAAATATAGTAAATAAGTAAGAATATAAATAAACAATATAATCTTCGTTTATTGATTGATTTGCAACCAGTTAACACCCCAAGTTTAAAAAAAAAGCTGAATTAATCGACGTCGATCTTATCGATATCAATATTATTGTTGCAAACTGATTTGTTCATCACTATGTTTGCTGACATTGTTGCATCAGCCAATCACAACCGATGCATTTTCCCCGTCCCCCGGCCCGCAATGGTGAATCGTGTGCCTAGTCGAAATCCGTCTATCAGCTCTCTTGGTTTAATTCTCTTTGGCTGCGGGATTGCTTCAAAGAGTCACGTCGGCCCTAGAACGTGAGGGCCAACTGAAGGAACACGGGTGGGTTTTAGACAATAAAAGTCTGACACTCCCTCTTGCTCTGCAACCAGGGCGTGAGTAGTTATTTGGAGATTTAACCCCCTAAAAAAGAATCCTAATAAATATGAAGCCTGCATTCTAACAGATGCAGAGCAAGCTAATTAAATATAGTGCTGTGGTTTTCAAGGTAACTTCATTATGCAATATAGATTGGCTTATCTGGCGTTATTTTTTGTGAGTGATCTCATGATGATGTCATATCTGAAACCAAACAAAAATTCACACAGAATGTGTTAATAAAATTAGATATGGCAATGAAGACTTTTAAAAGAAATATAAAATGAAATTATTTCCAAGTGTTGATCTTGCTTCATTTTTAAACACATTTAATTATTGTGATACTTTGTTTCTAGTTACTGATTTTATAATACAGACAGACTGACCTATTTGGAATAGCTTGTCATGTTACTTCCTAAAATTTGAACCTTATTAACATCTCTATCGAATGGTGCTCTAATACAGAATGTTTTTTATTTTTATAAAATCAACGGATTCGATTTGTGATTTGTTTCATAAATCCAGTTATGATACATCTTGAGTTTTTTTTTATATTCCCATGATTTCAGTTTTGACCATCAAATTCCACTTGAGATATTCATTCTGTATTAGGATAGGAAGTAGGATATCCAATATTGCTGTTCCAAAATAGCTCATAACCTCATTATGAGCCTGATGACAAGCGACTGAGTGGAAGGTAACACCAGTTGTGTTACCGTCCACTTGGTCGCTTATTACTTGCTTTCTGTTATAGTTAGAAGTCTGTACAAAATAAATACAGCATTTCATTGTAAATATTTAGTTATATTAGATTTTCAACAGTTACAGACTGCAAATAACTAAGGACGCTTCTAAAAAATCTTTTTCCTTATTCCACAGGTAGAATGTGTGGTATCGGGTATGCATATGAACATGAGTGGTAAGAAGTACATAGCCATCGGTACGGTTCCGTTGGTCGGTATGATCGGGCAAGCGGCGCCAACCGCACCACTGCCGGAAGTCACAGGAAACGGAGAGCCAGGACCGTACGGTCCTGGTCAGCCGGCTGTACTCCCAGTTAGTCCGGGACAACCTATGGTAAGTAGATGAATCATTTTTCAGACATTTTGAAGCGAATGTTATTAATTAGTGGTTTAATAGCTTCTATGTGCACTAATGCGAGCCTATCAATTATACAAAAAAATAGTCTAGATTAGCATAATAGCATAGCATAATCAGTTTTATAATGTTACCCCTCTCGCCGGGCACTAGTACAGGCCATGGTCCGGAGCTAGGGGGAATGGGCAGCGGTTACCTCCTGCGAAGTAGTAATGGCAGTGAAGGAGACAGCCGCACGCGTGAGTTAACGGACGTCCTCACGCGCCAGCCACCGAGACCCCGACCCCGACTACCATAGGCGTGAGCTTGCGGATGCCGAGCAATGGGTAGCTTACTGTCCAGCAATCTTCCGGACTGAGCCCGAGTAGTCGACGGCGCGTAGTTTTCCACACGCGAAAGCACGAAGGCCACGCAGGGCCAAAGCCTACCGGGGACTTCTGAAAGGAAAACCTGTGGTCCTGGAACGCAAGGGCAACTCAAGGAACATTTATTTTATTTAATTTTTAGTTTTTAATTATGGCGATTTTTTTGCGAAACGTTGACTGGCCATTTGTTTGTCTTGATAAAACAGTAAATTATTTTTTCGGTATCTATCATGGTAACATATGTATGCTTAATAATTTCCTCGGCCATATCGTTTGTATTGCTATCCGTACATATTATCGGATGATAATGTGTATGTAAACATTAGGTGTGTTAAAACGTTCGACGATGGTTTTATCAAGTCGATGAATGGATCGTATAATGAAGCTTTTGTAGGTGACTATAAGCTGAAGCGAACTTTTTACGTGTTTACAGGCGCCCTCAGCACCGGGCGGTGAAGGAATCCCAGGAGGATGGGTAATGCCAGGAGCGGCTCCCGTCCAGCCATACCAGACACTGTACCCGACTTTGAGTGAGTTGAATAATAACTATTATTTACTCTGTTCATTACGATTATTATTGATTGATTTTCTGATATTTAAAAAAAATTTCATAACACGTTAATAGGACTGAAGGCGATTATGCGTTGCTAATATTGTGTTAATGTAAAATCGAATATACTCGAGTGATCATCTAGAATTCGAGATCCTAGTTCACTAAACCATTTTTTTTTGTTTAATCCTGGTTTATGTAGGCCTAGCACAAAATGTTACCTTGTACTTTTAATTTTCAGCTACACCAATTTTCAAGGAATCTCCATACTCAGCGCGCACGATTCAAGACAGGGGCGAGTCTAACCACATGATGATCCGCGGCCCAAACAACTTTGCTCCATTTTATCCTACGTACGCGGCCGTCCAACCTCCTCCACTACCTCAGTAAAGTGCGTTTTTGTTAACTTGTTCAATTTAGTAAACAAGCATGGCATAATTATATCGATGATGGGAAATTAATGTTAAATTCAATACAATTTTTTATGTAATTTTGAATACCATATATTTCTTACCTTACAAAATACATACGTCCACGTTAGTTGAGTGTGGTATTAACGTGAATTTAAATTTTATTATGCATGTTTGTTTACTAAAATACAACACAAATTTTTAATTAGTACAAATACTTAAAGGGCTTATTAGAAAAGGTCTCGTTATTATTTAAGTAAAGTCTCAATAAATAATATTCATAAATAGCAAAGTTATTAGAGTTTGTTTATATCCCAAAATGTCACTTAATTTATGGAAATATTGTACAGGCTGTTGATTATGAATGAAAAACAATGGAAAAACACTGCGTGTAGTATTGTTACGGCGTGAAATTTGAACACGCCATATCTTCGATGAAATCAACAGTAGCATCAAATAATTAAAACGCATTGCTATACGAAACGTCTAGAATGGAAGTACGTACGTACCCAGACCTAGCAAGTTCTAGAAAAGTCCGACATAAAGTACCTACCACTATTATTATTAAATAAGGTTTAGTAGGTAGGTACGTAGGTAGATAAGGGAATTCGTACTTTCAGCAATTAACAATAGAGTCGAAATTCGCGTGAAAGGAGGGAGGTACATGTTTGTAATAAAAATAATTTATTACCCCGCGATTCGACGACAATTTTCTGGAAACTTTGGTATCTAGAATGTTCCTGGCTTCGCATATAAGTACGAGCTCCCGACCGGAAGTGAGTCGGTTTGTTTTCGTCTGCGAAACGAGTACGATACCTAAGTGAGTGAAGTGATCTTACCAAACGACCTGAGCGATACATAACGGAACTCTAGTGTTCATTGTGATTTGGATTATTGTAGGTTGGACAAATTTGTTATTGTTTGTGTTGAAAAAGTTCTCTGCTAGTAAACCGGAATTTAATTACTCACGTTCGTAATAGTATTTTCTAGTAGCTTATGTTATGAATAATTGATTCAATTATGAATTTACCAATTATGACAAATTTTCGTGGACAATTTTGGAATTTCGTTTTTTTTTACTTTTGACTACACAAATATGATCACTAACGGGTACGGATAAAGCCCCACTTTTTTTTTTGTACTAATTAAAAAATAGTGGTGTATATGAAAGAACACATCCTATAGAGCTGAATACGTCATCAGAGCTTAGCATTTTTGAAACGTATTTAATATTTAAGCTTCATTTACAAATGTTTATAATAATATATTATCTAGATTAGGTCTACCGCCTTTTGGCAATGTCACACCAGTTAGGTTGTTAAACTAACATTGATATTATACATGCTATTTCAATATGTATGTTGTACTAATATAATTATGTGCTATATTTGCTAAGATATAAATGTGCACAGCTCGGCAATTGTATCTCACTTATGTCGAAGAATCTCACGGTAATCTTGTTGGCTATGATACCTGGCAGAAACACTAATGTCTAACAACATCACTCATTTTGCGATGGTAGACTCCTACGCAGTGCAGGTCACATTACATGTTGCTAGGCTATAATTTTTGGTGGGGCAACTGCTCTATAACCAGTCTTCATTGTTCGATCTTATGCATTGTTAGATAGAAAAAGTAAAATATAGAATTTGCAATGTTTGTAGTTTATAAGAGATTAAAAAATTGGAATGTTTTTTGGACTGAAATAAAAAAGTAAGAAAAGGTTGAAATGTCTTCGCACAATTTAAACATTTTTTGTTAATGATTCTGTGTAAGTATTACAAAGAAGTACCTTATTGGGTAAATGTCGTTATTAAGAATGATTGATTTTCGGATACAATATTGAACCATTTTTAAATGGCAGCTACATTGTGATAAACATCTAGAGCTTCGCTGTAAATTGATTTTGTGTAGATGGTCATTTTGTTTATAAATCGACCTTATGGATAGCTTTAATAGACCGTGCCAACGAAACTGAACAATAGTTTGCATACATAACCACTGTGCCACCATATTATGTTGACGAGTACCTACATTGAAAAGTATTGGGTCGCCGCACACGGGCCACCGGCCACAACCACAAAACGCCGCCACCGGCATATTTCCTGTAAGTTTTATACATTTTATATGGATTCGCCGCACAAGGGTTGACGCCGGTGGCCGCCACACGCTACAATTCGCCGCTGCTCGCTTCTTGTGGCGCGCACCGGCCACTAAACGCCGCCGCACGCCATTCGCGCATTTAAACCTTCTTCGATAGAGTCCATTATGATACTGCGCGCATGGGTTAAAAAAGTAGCAGCCACCGGCCACTAGTGGCTGTCGCGCGCTTCAGTTTCCTTTGTAGCCACTTCTAGCTTCTCGTGGCGGCGTTTGTGGCATGTGGCCCATGTGCGGCGACACTTTGTTTAATCTCGTTTTAATTTTAAAATTTATATGCTTCAAAGTTTTTTTAATTTTAAAATTTATATGCTTCAAAGTTTAAGTAGATAAGGAAAATAAGTAAATAATAAAAATGCTGTATTTATCTGTATCGTCTTTTGTATTTCATTGATAAAACAGAAAAGTTTTTTGGTAACAATTTTGGATGTTGAATGATTATTATGTTTTTACAAATAAAACTGCTATATACATATGATATTCTTTATTGATTTTCCTTCACAAACAAAAATGGGTTAAATCCATCTAAGACAGTTCATTATTAATAGAACATAATATGTAACAGGAAATACATATAACCGACTCTATAGTCACAGAAACCCTTCCACAATATATAATAAGTTACCAATTCTTTCAAACTATCTTGAAGACAACTTTGAATTTTGATTGGCATCCCAATTGATAATAATAATTAGAAATATGTATAATTCCAAAAGTACCTCGAGGAATGTGTAGAGCATGTATTCACAGAAGAAAGAATTAAGACAGTGTTTCATTGCATTTAAAAGAAAGAAAGAAAGCATAAAATATACAGCTAATTTTACAGTTTGTACATATAACATATGTTATTAAAAGATAATTACATAGCTTTAAAGTATATTCTAATCGCTATGCGATAGGTATCAACCATGTCCATAAAAATATTTGATTTCTTGTACAACTATGTACGTCAATTTGCCATGAAAGTTTCAGAACATTGGATGAGAAGGAAAAACAATATAGCCCGGATAACATTGATATTGTTTGTCTAACATGTAGATCTGACACTGTTTGATATCGTCAATGATAATGAAGTTAGATTTATGAACATTGAATTTTTCTACGACGAAAATAAATCATTACTAGACTTACTGTATGTGTCGCCTAATAAATTATGTTCAGACTATCTGGCTTAATATTTTGTTTTTATAATTACGTTAAATAAAAAATTGTTTAAATTTCTACGATGCGAACTAAGGTGGTATTCGTCCGCGTACCCATGTTTTTGGTACGTCGCGATTTGCTAATACACCTAGAAACGAGAAAACAAGCCTTGTCTTTGCATACTCAAATAAAAAAGGTTTTATATGAATTAATGATTTTAAAAATATCTTTAGTTTTTACTGATTTTGGGGCGTAATAAAATAGTTTCGCACAATCCCTCCGTTGTAGGAATTACAATTACCTCATGATTTCATGAGGTGTTCTTTTAACATAGCTTTTCTTTTTTACAAAATTTTATACATAATTATCCACTTCTTCTCTCGTAAATTTGCGTCCTCCAAGCCTTCAAAATTCGTTCCGAGCAACCTTGATTGTCCCTTTAGACGTCATTGTCTACTCGTTTCTAATTGTTACATAGTAACGCGTGTAGAGGATAGCAACAAGTTTATAGCAATGTCGATTTTGGTGCATATGTGTCTAATGGAATTACATTTAACATTTACGACCAATTTGCTCATTGAGCTTGCATTATTTTAATTAACCTTTGTAGTAACGTCGGTTTTGTTTCAACATCCTATAAAAATACTATCCCTGTAATGGCACGGTTACATTTTACTTTAGGCAACGAAACTTGTCGCTCAAGTATGCTCCGCGCGTGACACAATTTCTAAGTTTGAGTTTTGACTCTTCAATACGGTCGATGGGCGAAGACTAACAAAGTTGCGGTCGGATTCCGCCGCCGGCGCAACCGATTCAACCCCGCGATCGTGACGCACCGCGAGGAATCCTCCGTCTTGTCTCTACACCCGAGCTGAGGTCGTCGTAGTCAGGCGTGCGGTGCGCTCCGGCGTCTGTCGTCAGTACCGTGCATGTCCACCCCGGCGGGTGAGTCGGCAGTAGCGCGGCCCCGCGGCGGTCCGCCCGCCACTCTCAGTACTGGCTGCAGCGCGCGCGGAACCCGCCCTGGTACGTGGAGTCCTGCGACAGGAGCCCGTCGGGCTGCGACGGGCAGTCGGGCGCCGCCGACTCCTGGCTGAAGTCTGGCTGCGACGCGCCCTGCGACAGCGACAGCGGCGGCTGCTGCGACAGCGGCTCCTGCGACAAGCGCGGCGGCCGTCGGCGCCCGCTGCGAGCGCCCGGGGCCAGCGGCCGCGCGCCGCCCATGCCGCCCAGCGCGCCCAGCCCGCCCAGGCGGTGCGCGGAGAAGGCAGCGGGCGGCACGGGCGCGTGCAGCATGGCGGCGCGCTCGGGGCCCACGTAGGCGAGCGGGTCGCGCAGGGGCCGCGCGCGGTCGTACACGGAGCCCGGCACCATCGCCTCGCGAGCATCGAACATCGACGTTGACATGAAGTGCGACCCCGGATTTTGAGCATTTACCAGCTTCTTTGGTTTCGCAAATTGGATAGCAGATTCCTTCAGATTGGAAAGCGGACCCTCAGTTAGGACGCGGCGCTCCTTGTAGAAAGCGAGCAAGTGATTCCACAGTGGCTGTTTACTCAATACTTTGGGGTTGCCAACCACTATTAGACCATACTTGGCGCGCGTCAGAGCTACGTTTAAACGTCGAGGATCACTCAAAAATCCGATTCCTTGATGTTCATTAGAACGAACACAGGACATAATGATGATGTCTTTTTCTCTGCCTTGAAACGCATCCACGCTGGCTACTTCTATCTCTTGGTAAAGTTTAGCGTGCAAGCTACCTTGATACTGCATGTGTTGCACGAGGTAGGACCGTTGGCCCTCGTAAGGTGTGATGATGCCAATCTGTTCGGGACGGACACCCGCTTTCAAAAACCGTGTTGTAAGTTTTTCAACATTAGCAGCTTCGGTTCTGTTCAAGTAAGATGTTCCAGAACCGGCAATTTCTTCTTGTCCTTGCGTTACATAGAAGAACATGGGGCGGTCTGGTCTCGGCCACGGGAAGTCAATTTTATGCAAACGACGTTCCTCAGCACTCACTCCGTTTTGCAGAGAGCCTTCATAGAAGAAATCAGAAGGGAAACGCGATAGTTCAGGATGCATCCTGTATTGGACTTCAAGACGGAACGGACGGATACCGAGGACGACCAAGCGTTCGAAAAGACTTTGGCTAAGGCCAGCCTTGGCCGCTTTCTTGCACATGACGACGGGCCCCAGCTGGCAGTGGTCGCCCACGAGGATGAGCTGGCGCGCGCCCAGCACGACGGGCACCATGCACTCGGGCTCCGTGGACTGCATGCCCTCGTCGATGAGGATGGACTGGAAGCGCATGCGCGCCACGCGCGGGTCGCCGGCGCCCACGCACGTGGTGCACACGACGTCGGCCGCGTCCAGCAGGCGGCGCTCGGCGGCGCGCCGCAGCGCCCGGTAGCGCCGCTCGTCGGCGGCCGACAGCTCGCCGGCCTCCTCCTTCAGCCGCGTCAGCTTGCGCAGCTCGCTGTCCGCGGACCCCAGAGCCCTAGCTTGTTCGTGGAGTGCCAAAAACGACACTGACGACTCCATAGCTTCTCGCGACTTGGCGCACAGACGGACGACCTTGAGGCCGGTCCTATGAATCTTCTCCGTGAGCTGGTCGACGGCGGTGTTGGACGGAGCGCAGACGAGCACTGGCCCGCTGTTTTGTCTCACCAGTTGGTACACGATCGTGGCCGATGTCACCGTCTTGCCTGTTCCTGGCGGCCCTTGGATTAGAGAAAGGGGGCGCTGGAGGGCATGTTTAACAGCATACACCTGTGCAAACAATCAATAAATGTTAAAAAAGAAAACTATATTACTTAAATGAAAACATTTGAATATCTAATTATTATTGTTTGACCGAAGTTTTGGTTTCGGCCAATTTGCCGTAATTTCGATTAGTTTCGATTGGGATTAACAGAAACTAGAGTCTTTAGAGCTGAAGAATTGTGTAAAAGACCTAAAAACTGTCAGTCTACTTCGTCTATCTCATAAAAACTGTCAGTCTACTTCGTCTATCTCATTTATTTGTTATGCTTGGCTGCCAGCAGCTTCGCCCGCATGAATATATAAAATTGTCCAAAGGGAACATACTCCTGGGATAAAAGTATCTTATGTGTGTGTGTGTAAGACAATGACAGTCTCCCTGTGTGCCATTCAAATACGCTCTGCCGTTTGAGCGTGAAGTAGGTAACAATAATGCACACACACTCACAAACTTTAGCCTTTATAATATGAATGTGATTTAATTTTATGAAAGTTATGGTTAATATTTCAATTCAATGGTCTGATTACTTTTTCAAGACAAACTTTTTAATTTTTGGCAGTATTTCTATTACGACGTGAGTTTCGTTCTCCCTTTTCGAAACTGGAAAGTGAGGTAAATATTTGGATATGGTTTCGGCTGAAAATCGTTTCAGTCGTACACTAGTAATTCTGATACGATAAACAATATTTACCTGAGAACGATTGAGGTCAGGCAAGTTGGGAGCGCTGAAGTGTTTCGGTAAATGAACGCGGAACAAGACCTCTTCAACTTCGTGCCCCAACAGGCGGCGGTAAATGTAGCCGGACACCGACGAGTCGTCTACGGCGAACTTGCGCAGGGCTAGTTGCATCCTAGAATAAATAAAAATAATGAATAAGTAGGTATATATTTTTATAAGGGTTATACATATAATGAAAATAAAAAAATCATAATAAAATTAAATTTTAAGCAAAGGGCCGCACGGCGGCAGCACGATTGCAGCGCTGGCGCCGCGCTGCTTTGTTATTGCATATAAATAAAAGACGCGCGACAGCAGCGCTACACCCGCGCATCAGTTCAACAACATTATCAGTGTGCGTACGCGCAGCGGAATGTTGTTGAATTTAAAGATTTTAATTATGCAGATATTTAGTGTATGACGTCGTATAATTGTGTATGGTAAAAAAAAATTTGTGCACGCAACCATTGTGGAGAAATTCACCAAAAACTGATTCCGCTGGGCGAACGTTGTGCTGGCGGAACTTTTTTTAATCTATAGACTTTAGAAGAAAAGAGATGTGTCCAAAAATTAGTGTGTATTTGTGTGTAATTGTGTATGTATGAATAAAACTAGTGCATGCATAAACTTCGGAGAAATTCAAGTTTCCGCTACGCGAACGTTTGGCCATTAGCTAGTTTTCATATAAAGCGCTTACATAGAGAGCTGTAGATTTTTACATACGTTGTTTTGAATTTGTTTATATTTGTTTAAAAAACAGATTTAGAAAAAATCGTAGGGCTTAAAAGATAAAAATATAAACGTAAAATACGCTTATTAGGTCCTTAGTTCTTAAAGTATGCACTTTGGGGTCTAGATTTTCACGTTTATACAAACCTTGTAAGTGTCTGCGACATGTTGCCAAGTATCAATGATGTTCCGTTAGTAACTAAAGAGTTATAGGACAAATTTACCATGAACAGATCACTGTTTACAAAGCAGTCAAATATCACGACGTTCTGAAGGAATTGCATGGTAATATGTATGTCAATAATTAGTGTATTCATTCAACTATTCTTATGCAAAATTTCATGTCATTAAATTCAGTAATTAAAGAAAAACAATTATAATACTGACGAAGCTACCAAAAAGCGGCCGTGCAATATATTTAGGTAACATCCCAAAATTTACAGTATAATACCGGTATTGAATTGGTATAGGTGATAACACAATTGTTGTTTCGATATAATTTATAGGTCATTTATTTTTGTACACCTACTTTTTTAAATGTATTTGACTATGACAGAAAGTAGGTACTATTTACGTAGGTACTTTATTTAAGTATGCGCTTAATATTTAATATTTTCTTGAAAATACCTTTTTTATACCAATGTTTTAGTTTATAAGCACTTTTTTAATGTTGATCAAATCTAAACAACTGAATAGGTTAGTTATGTGATGTGATTTTAATTTTTATTGAAGCTCGAAATATTATACTTACCCTAAGTTTCGTCATCCACGCGAACGAAGTCGCGGGCAAAAGCTAGTTTTTATTTTATTTTATTTATTTGGGAAAATAAACAGTTACACATTATGAATTACATAATAAGAAACAGTAATAGAAGGTGGTTCAATATATAACCCACAGCATTTTCCACAGAATATAATTGAAAAAAAAAAAAAAAATTTTAAAACCATCATGCAATTAATTAAATAATTATAATAACAATAATATTTAAAAAAATTAAATTAAATTAAAAATAATAACAATAGTAACAACATTAATAATAAATGAAATAATATCAATAATTGAATGAAAACAGATTTTTTGTCAGAAAAGAACAATAATAATTAGAATTAGTTAACCTTCAATTATTTGGTGAGAGTTACCATGACTTTTCTTTTAAATTGGGCGGCGGAAAGGGCAAACATGTCTATGTGGCCAAAGAATTCATTGTAGTTGCTAGCCAATCTGCGCAGAGGCGCACGCAGGCCCGCGTTAGTGCGGCAGGAGGTGACTGCAAACACAGGTCGCATACGCACCCCGCGACACACTGTAGTTCTAGGCACTGTGTAACTTATTTTATTTCGTATGTCAATACAGTCATACACATTATCACAAAGATCGAACAAAAATACTGTCTCCAGGAGAGTGCGTCTAGTTTTCAAATTTTGCAAATTATATTTCTTAAGTAAATCATTATATGGTATGTAATTGCGAAAGCATCTGAAATGCATGGCTTTTAGAAATTTTCTTTGAACTTTTTCTATACACTCTGAGTATTTATTATAAAAGGGATTCCACACACACACTGCATATTCTAACTGTGATCTAATCAAAGACTTGTACAGGTACAAGAAAGTTGAGGGCCGCACAAAATCTCTAGCAGATCTCATTACAAAACCGTACATCCGAAATGCGTTATTTACAATGTGATCCACGTGAGCATCAAGGTGAAGTTTTTCATCCAGAAGAACCCCGAGATCCCGAACTAGGCGCACCCTCATCAATACAGTTCCGTCTAGTGTATATGAGTATTTCACGACATTCTTATTTTTTGTAAAGCTGATACAGCAACACTTAGATATGCTGAGTTGTAGTTTATTACTTAAGCAATAATCAGTGAAACGATCTAAATCTTCTTGCAGTAATCTACAGTCCTGCAGATTTTTTATTGGTCTATAAATCTTTAGATCATCTGCATAGAGTAATAGTTTTGTGTTTCTGAGGCACGTTTTTATATCGTTTATAAACATAATAAACAAAAGAGGGCCCAGGATTGAGCCCTGTGGCACCCCAGAAGTGACATGAATAGTAGAAGAATGAAAACCATTAATAACTACTCTCTGAGTTCTGTTTTTGACATAAGAGGAAAACCAACGCAATAGATCTCCACGTATGCCGTTAAAGGAGATTTTAGTCAAAAGCAAATTATGGTCTACTTTGTCAAATGCTTTCCGAAAGTCAGTATATATGACATCCACTTGAGTACGAGAATCCATATTACATATTAAATAAATAATCGACAAAGGCTACCAAGTTGGTTGTGGTTGAGCGTTTTTTAACAAATCCATGTTGTTGTTGGATAATGCTATTGTGAAGCACTGGATATATTCTACTGTGGACTAATCTTTCTAGAAGCTTTGGTAGTACGGACAAAATAGATATAGGACGATAATTCTCCACATTTTGTTTGGATCCGGATTTATGGACTGGTGTAATATTAGCAGTTTTCCATGCTTCGGGAAAAGTTCCTTGCATACTGATGCAAGGAACTTTTAAAAATTTTTTTTTTTTTTTTTTAAATTTTTTGCAAATTTTATTCAATAAATCACTGGATTTATTGAATAAAATTTGCACTGGAATTGAGATATTTTCGGCAGTCGCTTTAAGAAAAGCGACGGGAAGGCCATCAGGTCCTGGTCCCTTGGTTGAATCCAAAGACTTGAGCGCCCTTAAGACCTCATCCACACTGAATTCTATCTTACTTATAATAGAACAGTCCTCTGAAAATTCCACATTCTGACATGACGTATCGTTGGAAGACGATCGTTCATAAACAGATTCAAAGAAATTTGAAAAAAGATTGCATATTTTTTCAGGATCATTAGCGGTCTGATTCTGGTATTTCATTTCTGAAGGGATGCCAGTAGAAGCCTTACGGTTGGCAACATATTTCCAGAAATATTTGACATTTTTGCGAATGCCATCTTCAACAAAGTTAATATATTCACTATAACAGTTTTTACATTCGGTGTGAAATCTCGATCTGTACAAGGAAAACTGTTCATAATCTGAGATATTATTATAAATCTTCCATTTAACCCAAGCCTTATTTTTATTTTTGTATATATGGATGAGAGACGATGAAAACCAAACCGGGAATTTAGTGGTCTTAGAATTAATAAGTGGGACATATTGCTTAATAAGATTAAAAATAATATTATAAAACTCATTCAGTGCATCATCTATTGATTTATTCAACCCGATTCTCTCGTTCCAATTTACGTTACTCAATTCCTCATTTATCTTACCATAGTCAGCCCTACAATAGTTATGTTTTTTTATTGACTTTCGGGTCATATGTGCATGTGTTGACCTAAATGGGACTTGTGTACAAAATGGCGGATGGTGATTGTCAAGCTGCAATAAAAGATTAGGGGGAGGAGACACAGACAATTCATAGTTGCTTATGGCCAAATCTAATATTCTTCCACCGTGGTTCTTAATATTATTATACTGACAAGCATTAAGGCTGGACATAAATACTCCCAGATGGCCACAGACTGGGGAATTGCCACTACAAATCAAACCCGATAATGGTAATGTGCTACTTTCAGAAGGAACTCAGTCAATTTCAGGCAGATTATAATCACCTAATAAATAAAAATATTCTATGTTAGCGTCGCCGAGTAAGTTTTGAACCAAATCGAAATACTGAACATACACATATTCCGATGTTCTTGGTGGTATATAAGAAGCACCAATAAATTGAGCTTTTCCTCTGGTAGCATTAGGAATTCTTAAAAAGACAAATTCTATGTTAGATTCCAACGTTGAACTAGGAAAAATTCTAACCGAATGCAAACCTTTTAGGACTGCAACCAAGACACCACCTCCATCCTTCTTATTAGTGGCTGTTCGATCACGATCACAGCGATATACTTCGTAACGGTTGTCAATAAATAAAATAGTTCATAATCTATTTTAGTTAAAACACATTTAAGTCTATTGCTGTCATTGCAAGCGTTTGTTAACGTTATTATAATTACATAATTAAGTATTATATGTAATTAAAAATATTTTTGTACGCGGATATTTAAATAGAGAAGTACTTGTTAATTGAAGATTTGTTTTTATCGTAGATAGTGGCGTTATTATTAAAAAAATATTTTTCATTCAAGAAATGTAATTGTTTTATTTTTTCCTAACGCTTGTGTACGCAACTGTACCATATTAATAAATACTATATTGGAAGGTTAAGAACGTTTCTTAGATATATGGCACGGCCGCTTTTTGGTAGCCATCCGAACTTGGTCGGGTTATGTAGGTTTTCGATGCTTCGTCAGTATTATAATTGTTTTTCTTTAATTACTGAATTTAATGACATGAAATTTTGCATAAGAATAGTTGAATGAATACACTAATTATTGACATACATATTACCATGCAATTCCTTCAGAACGTCGTGATATTTGACTGCTTTGTAAACAGTGATCTGTTTATGGTAAATTTGTCCTATAACTCTTTAGTTACTAACGGAACATCATTGATACTTGGCAACATGTTGCAGACACTTACAAGGTTTGTATAAACGTGAAAATCTAGACCCCAAAGTGCATACTTTAAGAACTAAGACCTAATAAGCGTATTTTACGTTTATATTTTTATCTTTTAAGCCCTACGATTTTTTCTAAATCTGTTTTTTAAACAAATATAAACAAATTCAAAACAACGTATGTAAAAATCTACAGCTCTCTATGTAAGCGCTTTATATGAAAACTAGCTAATGGCCAAACGTTCGCGTAGCGGAAACTTGAATTTCTCCGAAGTTTATGCATGCACTAGTTTTATTCATACATACACAATTACACACAAATTTTTGGACACATCTCTTTTCTTCTAAAGTCTATGGATTAAAAAAAGTTCCGCCAGGACAACGTTCGCCCAGCGGAATCAGTTTTTGGTGAATTTCTCCACAATGGTTGCGTGCACAAATTTTTTTTTACCATACACAATTATACGACGTCATACACTAAATATCTGCATAATTAAAATCTTTAAATTCAACAACATTCCGCTGCGCGTACGCACACACATTATCATGCTCCAACCTAGCGGTAGCAGCGCCACCGTACGGCACATTGTGGCTAATTTGAAGGCGCCCTAATTGTGACACAGTGACCACTAAATAAAAACGAGACATAATCAAGACAATTTTTTATTTTAAGTCAATTTAAAGGAATTGGTTCTGTACTGAATACAAAAAAGGCACAAAGTTAAAAAAGAAAACATTTTGAACATAGCAGCAGTTTTACTCCATAATAATAATACTTTATTGACACAAATCCTATAATTAAAGGCGCACAAAAGTTGACACCCTGACTCCTAAACTAGGATTTCCTGTGTCGGAGTCAGTGTTCTACTGCTACTTGGACACTATAAATCCATATAAAAGAATTTTAAAGCTGGTAAGCTGATATTGCACTAAAGAATATATTATTAGGTACAAAGTAAAAAAAAGAATTTAACAAAATAAAAGCAAAAGGTTGAATTAAAAGCTAAATTAAATTAAAAGTAAAATGACTGTGTGGTTGAATCGTGTTTGTGATGTGTGAGTGTCTGTGTGAGTGTCTGTATGTGTGAGTGTGTGGGGTATGAATGATGGTGCCGAAAGACTGTGTCTGTGTGGGTACCATCTAAGTGCTTTCCACCAGACTAAAGATATTGGTAACTGTATTACGCGTTTTGTATGGAATGTTAAGAATTATGAGAGTAATTAGTAGTTTTTCAGTTTGAGCGTAGTTCAGGAGATACAAAATGTTTTGCACCTTAGCCTTCACTTCATGTTTATTTAACCTTGCTATTTGTGTGGTCTTATTAATATTTTTGTAAACAAGAGAACTCAACACATACAGCTGCCTTCTGGCGAAGGTGGTTCTATGAGTCGGGGTTGGACAAATTATTCTTTGACCCCGTTTATTTAAGTCTGGGGTTGGTACTTGGTTATGTTTCCAGAGACTGGTTCTAATTACAAATAGTTGTCTGACAGTTAAAAGTTTGAGTTCAGTGTAAAGCTGATGAGTCGGATAGCGAAGAATTATAAAATCGAATCGAAAACTTGAGTGCAGTAGTGTGCTTATCACACTAGTCTTGAGGAATGCTTTAATGCAGACAATGTGATGGTTTTTATTTATTACATATCAAGATACGGCTGACTCATGTCCCATATGTGTATGCGTGTGTGTGCTTACCATCAGGTGCGATTGCAGTGAAGCATTAGTTTAATTATCAATAAAAAAAAATGTGTTTTGCTGCACGCTGATATTTTTTATTTTATTACTAGCTCACCTGTCAAAAGAGGTACTCTTCCAGATGAAATCCACTACAAAGTTGGAGGTGCAGTCCAGTGGAGCGCCGGCGCCGCTCTTGAGCTCCAGGCCAACGTCATCGCCGTAGTTGTCGGGCACCTTGATCACGTGGCCCACGCCCGACCACGCTTTATGCAGCTCTCCGACATATCTGTAATAGAAGCACGTCTATTGAATATCTGAGAAACGTGTTCAAATACTGGATGCTGTAGCTTCAATTTACGAGACTGTTTGTTTTATTCAGGGATTATTATACTGTGTTTGCATATACCAGGGGTGGCCATTGAGGCCAATTTGATCCGGCCTAAGATCTACTGTTTACTAATTAGACTGCGTGATCAACCAATTACAAAGTTAATTAAATCATAAAAATAAAACAGCGAGCAAGCAAGCTCAATAATTTTAGCACAGCACTTTCAGTGGCTTAAATGTTCCCTTTACTATTCATATGGAAGTATTTTTATCGAATTATGCTGAAGAATTGTGTATATGAAAAAGCCTGGAATCTCGAAAATTTTATACCCAAATAGCTTTGATTTCATTATCAGAAACATGAAGCGGAGGGGGCAAGTTTTGTAGGCCCTGTAGTAACTTGATATCTATACTAAATATGCTACCGGTTGCCAAAGCCTACTGGATTTAGATAATGATTAGATCAACCAGTTGGCTACCCCTAACAGAAACTATATAAGAATAGCTTAAGTTGTGGTACAGCAATTTTTCAAGATTTGATAACTTTTGCCAATTATCCCCCAGGCAGTGGCGGTACTTTCATACAAGCAGAAAAGCCAGGCATGCCTTACTAAAATGCTCGATAGAGAATCAATATCAAACCCGAACTATTTAAAAGTTCGCGCGCTTTAATTCTTATCAAAATAACACAAAGTATCTACCTATGCCACACTACTACACAGCGCGCGCAGAGTTTCGCATTGGCAGCATCTACGCGAGAGCTATATCTATCTCGCTTACACGTACCGGCTTTTACCGGGCTTTCAAATACTATCTCTGTCACTTTCGCACTTATAGCGATGTGCCGTATAACGAGTTAGGACCTTATGCGTCTACAAATCGATCAGTATGGAAGATTTAAGCGGGGCATTCGTATGAAGTTGCTCGCGTATGCGTGACCTTGTCACCTTGCCAACTCTGCAGTGTTGCCGTTTTAGCGACGTTGTGAGATCTTGGAGATTTTTAACGAGTTTGGAAACTTTTTTTAAGATTTAGCAACAATAAAAACTAGCGAATTTTTAAAATAACGAAATTAAATATTCAAAAATAAAGGCAATTTTTTAGAACTGGTCTCGTTAATTTCAAAATACGATGTCGTTTTAGAAAAGCATATGCAGCATTAGAAAAGTGACAAACCGGGGCCGAGTTATTTATCTAACAAAATTCAAAACAATATTATTCATTCTGTAGCCGATGTGATGCAAACTTGCATTGATTACGAAGTTAGGCAAACAAAATTTGTTTCAATTATTATTGACGAAACCCCCGATGTTAGTCATAGAAAACAACTGTGCTTGATTCTCAGATATAATTATAAATGAAATTCATGACTGTTTTTTGGGCTTTTAATTTATTGTACCTAATCAGTAGTTGTGAGAAAATTGCGATGATACATACGTAGGTACCTACATACTCAGTCGAAAACTGAACTTTCTTTTTTTGAAATTGGTTAAAATTTTATTGGGCTTGCCTTATTTTGAAACCCTAGGCACGCCACTGCCCCCAGGGACAATAAACAGTACTAATTACGACTATATATAAATAAAATATGTATTTAGTAGTAATTATAAATACATAACTAGATTTCCTGAGTACAGCCTTATTAAATTCTGTTAGCTTTATAGCAATGTCCTAATTAAGTTCATAGTCAAAGTAGACTGATAAAAAAACACTCAAACATACTTTTAAATTGAATAGCAAGATATCAATTAATATGTTTTTACCTCAATCTCAACTCATCACCATGCATCAGCTTCATATCACTGTCAGTTTTAGCGAGTGTGAAGTACGCAATGGTCTTCTTATTGAGCCCCACATCCCAGCGGACCTCGATGCCCTCTTGAGTTTGAGACTCCTTCAGCCTCTTATCATAGTCTGCTTCTAGCTTGACCAGCGGGCCAAAGATGTTCTGGTACTGGTAGCCATCTTCGTATCTGAAAAAGGAACCATAAATTATATAAAACAGTCAGAACTTGCTTATGGCGGCGATTATTTGCTATTATTTGATACTAGCTTTTGACCGCGACTTCGCCCGCGTACATAAAATAGTGCCTATGTCACTTAGGAATAAAGCAGCTTTCTATCAGTGAAAAAATAAACAAACAAAAAAAAAAAACTTTAAGTACCTCTTTATAATATTAGTGTAGATTGTGGTGTAGATTTTATTGATAGCGAATGTCATGAGAAGATTTTTATAGTTTCTTATCCAAACTTGATGATCAAAGGAGAAGGGAACGACTCCATAGATTCCTGGGCCCAGGTGTTAACTGAATCAAACTAGCCTTATTTGTAAGAGGATATAATAACAAGGCCTCACTGAAAATTTGGTGAAATTTGGCTATCCAGGAACCAAGTTATATGAATTATAGTAAAAGTGAGGTTATATTATAATATTGTGGTTTTTTATGTTATTTACGAAATACTTTGTATGGCTTCGGTTGTGTAATGGTTTTATGTATGGAGCGTGTGACGTGTCGAACATCTGACACGTTTGGCTCTCCCGCGCCCTGGTCAGTCGCTACAGTCGAAGACAAGTTTCTACATCCAATATCCTATAACGTAGAAGCAGTAGGCACCAACCTTTTATAAACTAAAAAAGGGATAAGAGGAAGTAAAATAAAACACCAATATATGTATAAAACATGTATTTATTATTCATCTTCAATAATAATGAGAATATCATCTAAAAATTGTGGAGGAGGTACGATATTTTCTTGGTATATAATATATCATGCTGTCCAATAAAAAGACAACTATCAGACATGACGCCAACATGGCTTGATAGGCTAAAAGTCGCGTCATCTTCAAAAACTTTTCTACCAATAGAGTTACTGCGACCAGTCGCAATCGTACAATTTACACAGCGATCCATGTCGTCAATATCCAATCGATAGGCGTAAACAGTTGTCCAAAATAGCGAGCCAGGTAATTTAGAGTAGCAAGATCCTTCAAATAGTCCGTTATAATGTGCAAAGCCGAGGTCCTGGGGTTAAACAATAAAAGATGGAAAATACGTGCTCACTCAGAACGAAAGAAAATGAACGAGTGCATCTGTCAGTCAGTGACTGACGGATGTCAGGCACAAGTGTTGTCAGAAGTAAAAATATCACTATGAATCTGTTCAATCGATTCCACGAAAGCTTGATATGCACTTGTCACTCGATTTTCATACATATTTTCATATTTTACCGATTTATTCATAATCGATTAGTAGTAATTCAGGAATTATTTAATCGATTATTTACTTTCATTAACTTAATTTAAGTTTTCTCGCTTCCTGGGTAGAAACATGGTACCATACTTTGTGATTTCCTTTAGAAAAATATAACGGTTTTTTTAATACACATTTCAACTAGTTAACTGCTGGGCCCAGAAGTCCCCTTCTCCTTTATTAGAACAGTTTGTGTCCTAAGGTAAGATAAATAAATTTAACATGTACTGTACACTAGTGTTGCAACAGAACTCTGCTTCCACTTCCGCTTCTGCAGAAGTTCCGCAAGCTTTTTCACTTCCGTTTCCGCTTCCGCAAAATTTACAACAGAACACTACGCGCGGGGATGGGGGTGCGTGGACGACTGGACACACCGGAAAAGGCGGGGCAGGGGCGGCACACAAAAGTGTCGCAACGAGTTTGTTTATTATTATTATATTTTTTTGGTTCATTCTGCGCATCACCGCGCCTTGTGACGTGATTATGACGTAAACCTTCTGTTGTTTTAAAAAAATAAAATTGTGCTTTTTCTTCATAGTATTAATACTTCCGCCTCCGTTTCCGCTTCCGCATCCGCAAAGACTTACTTTTGACATCTGTTTCCGTTTCCGTTAAGACACTTTCGTTGCATCACTACAGGTACAGTAGTACAGGTAGATATGGTAAGAGAACTAATATTTGAATGATCACATTATAAATAATGCTACATACCTTAAGAGCACTTGATGAGGTTCCTCATCCACGCCAGGCTTCTCCAGGTCTTGGAAAGTAGCATCCACATTGTCACGCCACAGTTCTTCAAGGCGTCCTATTTGCTGCGGAGTCACCTGCAGAAGAAAAAGAAATATGTTTGTATTGTATAAAGGCAGATGTCAAGCGATGTTGTCCCACAAAGTCGAACAGACATTTACGTGGTATACGTAAATGTTTAGTGATATGTCCCTGTAACATGTCTCCTAGTGAAAATGTGGTTTAATTTGATTTATTTGGTTTCTTCATGAAACCAAACAAATAAATGGAAGCGGACACACCAGTTTTCTTTGTCTTATGATCAAAATTATTATCAATATTCATTATATTGTAATGTGTATTGTTTTTTTAAACCCAATGCTGATTATGGGATCCAATATTAGATTGGACCAGTGACCAATGAAAATGGGTCTTCTACTGTGATAGTTTATCAGGGTAGAGATTAGTTTTGTGTCCAGTTAGAGGCAATGGTGATTGGGGGCGAAATCTGAATATACATCTGTTTACCCCATTCAGTCAATGCAGGCGTCATATTAATTATAGTATTGGTTTACCTGTCGAGCTCTCATCTGTTCAGCCTCAGAAGGTACTTTCACCAGCCAAGATAGAAAGGCACGGTCAGCTGAAAAATACAAGACTTGCATTAAAAACAACAAACATAATAAATATTTATTACTCTGAATACAAATGATTACTTCATTGTCATGGCTCATGCATAACCATAAGGAAACAAATACTTTAATTTTGAGATAAAAATAAGAGTATAACTCAATTATTCAACAGGCTGTTTAACTTCCTGCTTTTAACTGGTTGCTCTACATGCAGTTTCTGCACTAACTGAAACAGAAACTGACAAGGTAACAGAAAAACTGACAATAAATAAAATAATATTCTGTTTCCATACAGTTATTCCTAAATATATTTCAATATATTTATGTCTTTTTAACCAAAACCTAACCTTCAGTCTGTTTTCAATTTTTATTATAGTAAAATAGGTCAAAACCTACATATCAAGGGTTTCCACTGCTCCTGATCCCAGTTCATGTCCTTCAAGGAGCTTTGAGCAGCACAAGGTTGGCTGGAAACATAGAAATATACTGCTGTAATAAAATCATTATATTTATTTCTATAGAAAAAACCCAAGTTGATTATTTTTTCTTTACAATCATAAATCATATCAATTTTCCAGTATTTGATTAGGCAAAACATAACATTACATAATGTTATGCAAGAAATTATATCCTAATACTGTTTCAATAATTATGTTGTTATCTAATACACATGTTTATATAATTATCAAATAGTGCTTCTCTTACCGGCAAAGTAGCACAACAACAGAGTCTGCCTTAGCTGGTATAAAGCCAAGAACAAACACATTCCTGGCACCGCATGAGTAGCATTCCAGCAACGTCTCTCCAAGTGGTCCATCTCTATGCAGTGCCGCTTCCTTGTGCTTGGCACGCACCAGGTGGTTGATAATATGTGAGCCTGAGGTGTTCCCTCGCCCATTGCAGAACCTGTATAGAGAATATTGAACAATTAAATCTTTTAACTATGTCCATATCTGTCACAATAAGTACTAAAAATCAGCTTGTAGATTTCAGAAGTGTAAGCTGGCAACATTGAAATGAATATATCTATCAATGATGTCAGGTATGATTAGTTGTACTCAATAAAGTAAGTTTTGTAACCATTATTTCTTGTTGCACATTCACTGCGAAACAAGGTCAACGGATTGAATCAGAATTATATAATTGCAGTGCAACACAGATTTTTGTTAGATTTACAACAACATAAGTCTTGTTAATGGAAAATTTTAGTTCATACTTTTTTAATTAAATTTTCTGTTGTAATGCAAATTAATGATATTGTGATGCAAATTAAACTTAAATTCTGAATTTGCATTATTGAAAATTCAAGTGTTTTCAAAGGACGGGAAGGTTAAACCACACTGCAGTTTAACCATGAATAAATTTGTTTATTATATGATGACCTTCTCATTAAACCAACATTTCTGTAAAACAATGACTGTTGTGCAGAACAGATGTTATTTGATATTGTTGTAGTATGTTGAAATATTATTGTTTCAAGCCTTAATTCATACAGGTTAGTCACAAGGAGTGTAGGATAAGCTGTTTTGTTTGATGTAGTAGTAATCATTGATAGGTTTCAAGTGTAACAAGATACTGAGGTGAGAAAGTGACTCACCACTTGTTGCAAATATTGCACATGACAACAGTGGCTGGATCATGTATGCCACAGTACTTGCACGCGTGGTCAGGCAACTCCTTACTGTACAAGGCCTCATCTTCCTCCTCAAATTGCAATTCCGCTATGGCATTAGTCACATTGGAAACTTTCGATGATAAGTCAGAGCGACCCAAACCGTTCACCTGCAACACAAACGATACCAAGTAAAATACTGATCGAGACAACTTACGTAGTTACGTATTCATCAAAATAAGGTTAGAGGGAAAACAAAAATATTGAACTATGTTTTCACTAACCTGGTTTGAAGATGACAAGCCATGATCATGTTGGGAAGCCTGTGTTTGGCTTTGAGAAGGTAGGGTGAAATCAGTGAATTCGAATTCGGAGCCCTGAGTATCAGCTCCGATAAGATCCGCTTCCTCAGTGTCCAAAAACGTGAGTGTTTGTGAGCTTGGTCCGTAGGCGTCCACACTCATTTTTCTCCGATATAATTATATTGAACAAAACAAAGAAAATGTGTCAAAAAGATAAAATATTGGACGATTAAACCAAATTCCCATAACAGCCACGCAATAATTATCAAACGACATGCGAAGAATGATGAAAAATCGCCATGTTAGCACATGGTTTGTTTCCGTTTACAAACTAAATGATTATTGGTTCAATCATGTATATTGAACGATAACACCAATCACCAACTCGCATTATTTCAGGTGGTACTATGTAACCAATCGGAATAAAAGAAAACAAGAGTAATAGTCAAATAAATTCTTTTTTAAACATTGTTCGAAAGACGTGGTCTTAGGTACGTGGTTTTTAATCCCGTTATAACATATTATTCGCGTTTCAAAATTTTGTTTTTTATGCAATTTATAAGAAAACTTTAACCTATTTCAGCACATGAAGTAACTCAGAATTTGGATACGAATACCCTCATTCATGTCTGAAAAAAAAAGAATATTTTGGCTGGCATTCGTTGCTGGCAACATTGTAACAGTGCGCTCAGTATAATACATCAAAGGGTGTACAAGATCCTCCAGTACATATAAGTACCCTGACATCAGAGTCCGCTTTCTATAACCACAGAATAAGAAATTATAACTACCTACCGATTTTATAAATTAATGTTTTCGTTTAACTTTTATTGAAGGAAAAGAAAAAAGATAGTTTACTTGGCACACAGACATACACAATGAAGAAACAAATTATTTTTATAGTAAAGGTTGGAACTTAAATATTAACTATGAACAAGAAACAATAATTTAGAAACTTAAAAAAAAAACCGGCCTAGAGCGTGCCGGGCCACGCTCAGTGTAGGGTTTCGTAGTTTCCCAGTTTCCCGTCCGTCACCGTAAGTGTCCCCACTTAAGAGTTAATGAACGACAGACAACGAGCAAGAACAAATACCACCTATGCCAACGAGAGACCAACCGAACAATTCGACAATATAATAGCTCATACCCGTCCCGACCCCATCAACTCAGGAAAAATCGTACAGCGCCATCTCTCGGGGAATTGGGTTACTAATTTATACAAATTAAATCAAAATGTTTTTATACATAAGTACATTGTTTACAAGCAAAGATCTAACAACCTAAAAGTCACTGTATTCTGCCTGCAAACCTCCCGATCCTCACCGAAATTTCGAGTGTTTCGGGATCCGGAAGAAGTATGTTTCGAATTCGGCGGGAAAATACGCCTGGGTGTCACCATCATGCGGATCGCCCGGAGGACATGGTGGAGCATACGGTGGAAGTCTGGCCCGCTTGAGCGGATCACCACCGTACTGACCTCGTGGAAGCGATCGATGGCAGTGACCACTGGCTTCCAGCGCTGGTTCAGACCATAGTTCTGTGAAGCAGTAGGTAATGCATGCGGAGGAGGTGATTACCGGCCACCGTAGACGTAATCTTGCGGATGGCGAGCAATGGATAGGTAGCACGCTGTCTGGCCCGGCCGTCCGGTAAGGACCAAGCCCGAGTCGACAGCGCGTTGTGTTCCATGCACGCCTCAAAGGGATATTAGGAAAATAAAGGGGCGGGCCGGTAAGGCCGCATGCTAGTTTTGTGGGAATACAGACAGACAGACGCAGGACTTTATTTTATACTTAATATGTAAGGAGAGAAAACCAAAACTAGCTTCGTTGCCACTGGTTACAAAAAAGTAAGATATAAATAATACCCTATTTTTATTGCAAATGGGGACATATGACACCAATACTTTTCAAATGATAGGACCAGTGTACAAACCTCAGTTGGTCCAAAAGGCTTTGAAATAGGATCTCAAGACACCAAAGAAAAGTTTTTGTGGATATCACGCGTTTTATTGCTACATAAATATATACAAAATAATGATTGTAGTTTCATTATTTTGTAAATCTGTTATGCAGTTTGCAATTAGGCACTCAAAAACGTAAGAGTTTAGGTATCTATTTAAATCAATTTCCTTTGAAAAACTCATCAAAAGAACTTTCAAATTTAAAAATGTCCTCGATATGGGATTTGATACATGTGGAATCCTGGAGGACCGCTGACCTGATGATGCGTAAGCGAGCGTACGTGACCCACCACCACGCCGCGCCGCTCCTTTTGTCTTTGGATGACTACCACTCCACCGAGCACATGATGTTAGAAAGAAGCAGATTCTGAACTAATTGACCTCCATTGGTGTAATTGCTGCAAGGCGTTCCGATGTGAGAATAAACAAATAAATAAATCTACAGTCTCCTAAGAATGTTTTCTAGTAGCAACAACAGTTAAGGTAAGTAGGTACCTACAGTGACGGATTAAGACTACTTGATGCCCTAAGCAATCTACGCCTGTGGGCCCCCCTATCCGTATGTCAACTAGAATCGGTCTTTAAACCTTTACCGCCTAAAAACATTACTTTTTTGTAAAATAAGGTATAAAGATGTAACGTACCTTAGAAGTGGAGTATGTGCGACAACAATAAAAACCAAAGCATAATTTATTTATTAGGGGTTAAAGTATGAAATTGCCAATTTGTACTGAAAAATTGAAATTCGTTTTTTTTTTCATTTAACATATTTATTTAATCAAAATAATTACCATTATTATCTATACATTGCTGCCATCTAATAGGAAGGTCAATCGAAAATATTTGATGGCTTCGTACATTGCCAACAGTTCCTTGTCGAATGGGCTGTACTTTTTCTGCGGTGGCGCCAGCTTTTTAGAGAAGAACGCTAAAGGTTCCCAATTGCTATTCTTCTTTTGCTGTAGAACTGCACCAATTGCCACATCTGAAGCGTCCGTAGCAATACTTAACTCAGAGTTTGGATCAGGGTGAGCAAGTAATGTGTAGTTTGACAGAGACTTTTTGCTTTCTTCAAACGCCTGTAGAAACTCCCTGGATTGGATGTGAACCTTTGACGTTTGAGCCTAAAAGTGAATTCAGTGGTGCCTGTCGTTTCGCTGCTCGAAAGCTTGAAGTGATGATGACGTCACGAAGCAGTAGCTGCACGAAGGCTGCGCTGACGTTCTTTGTCGAGGGTCACCAGTTTGGTTTGAGTAGCCCAGTTTAGGGGGTATGTGGAACAGATGAAGAATTAGGATGAAAATGTAAGAAAGGACAGATATGAAGAGAAAGTCTAGAAATAGTAAGATACGCGTAAGCACTAGCGATTTTAGCGCCAGGAAATTGAGCGTGAATTCGCCGCCGAGTTAGGTGAGGCACTGGTCGGCGCCTCGGCGGCTCGGCGCGACCGAGCGTTAGCGGAGCGACCAGCTTGCGGCGCGAGAGGTAGGTGCGCGGGCGCAGGCGCGGAAGTACCGTTGAGGCTCGCAGTGCAGTACAACCTCGGATACGATGGCTCCGAGTGCAGTGCTGCTACAATGCGTTTGCGATAGAACTCTGGTGATTAGATTCGACAAACACTGCGTGAAAGCATTTTGTACTGCCTCCTGAGAAGAAAACTTTTTATCAAGTAGAAAATTGTCCAAATTACGAAAGGAATGGTAGTCCGTTAGAGCAAGGTGTGGCGAATACGGAGGGTGACGAATAGTTTCTAATTGCAGTTCCTGTAGAGATAAAATGGTTTCTCGTGCTGTATGAGGTCTCGCGTTATCATGGAGCAATAATGGTGAAAATTGATTCATGAGTCGGGGATGTGTCACTGCTAGTATTGCTATCATTGTTCGGAGTTCGGCACGCAATAACGGCCAAATGTCTGTACATTTGGCCGTTATTGCTTGACCAGATCGGAGAAAGCTATAGTGAACGTCACGGTGTTACGTGCTGAGACCACCATGCTGCGACCACCAAACAGTTACCATTACCTTTTTATTGGTAAGCTTTGCTATAGGACACTGTTGCGGCGTTTGACCTGGGGTCAGTCTTTGCATTTTTCACTTACGGTTATCGTAAAGAATCCACTTTTCATCACATGTCACAATTCGATCCAATATTCCTTCATTTCTGTATCGATTCAACAAGGGAACACAAGTTTCAACACGTGTTTCTTTCTGAAGATTAGTCAAATCATGAGGCACACATTTTTCATATTTTTTTTTATTGTTGGTAAGGTAACGTTAAACCATGCCGCTAATTCCTGGGTAGTTTGGCTCGGATCGGCTTCCACCATCTCTTTCAATTTTTAACCGACTTCAAAAAGGAGGAGGTTATATGTTCGATTGAATGTATGTTTTTTTTTGTATTCTTGTTATTCTCTTTCTTTGTATGCATAGAAGCCGGCCGGCACAATTACTCAAAAAACAAAACATAGATTGACACAGATTTGCGGGGGGGCCGCGGGGTAGGGGTGGTTTGTGACTGGCTAATCGCAATTCCGGTGCATTTGAATTGCCGAATGCACTAGCGGGCAGCGAGTGGGCAAGCGGGAGCGGTGTAATGACTCTAGGTCGGACTCTATGTCAACTTTAAAACCCGCGAATTTTCAAATTAGTCCTGGAAACTTTTTTGGTGTGGTTTTTAGTGACATGAGAGTGTGACGTGATGCCCTAAGGACGGTGCTTCTTCTGGTGCCCCCCCCAGACGTGATGCCCTAGGCAATTGCTTAATTTGATTAAGGGTTAATCCGTCACTGGGTACCTACCCCGTCTCAAAAATCCAGCCTGTAGGTTTACATACAAAGTTTGATGGTTTAATTAATTTCCTTCACTTTTATTTTTATTGTTTGTTGTTATAAAGACAATAGAACTCAATTTCAAATGTCTAGGTACTTATTACGGTTCATGAGATTCACATCGCTGACAGACGGACAGCCAGCTTCATCAAAATCATCCTAACCGAAATAAAGTGCAATTTTTTTTTACTTAATTTAGCGCACAATGTTGTTGTTTTTAGGGTTCCGTAGTCAACTAGGAACCCTTAAAGTTTCACCAAGTCTGTCTGTCTGTCTGTCTGTCCGTCCGGCCGCGGATAATCTCAGTGACCGTTAGCACTAGAAAGATGAAATTTGGTACCAATATGTATATCAGTCATGCCGACAAAGTGCTAAAATAAAAAGTGGGAAAAATGTTATTAGGGTACCCCGAAAAAAAAATCATGATGTTTTTTTCATTTCAACCCTAACGTGTGATACATTGTTGAATTTGTATTTAAAAATGAAAAGGGGTTTACTAAAATATTTTTTTGATAATGTTAATATTTTCGGAAATAATCGCTCCAAAAGTAAAAAAAAAA
Organism: Mythimna impura; assembly: GCA_905147345.3. Classification (NCBI taxonomy): domain Eukaryota; kingdom Metazoa; phylum Arthropoda; class Insecta; order Lepidoptera; family Noctuidae; genus Mythimna; species Mythimna impura. Next base: position 16,097,563 of record LR990356.1, on the reverse strand, counting down.
TGTGTTCCCCTCTAACTTTTGAACCATGAGTTTCGAAAATATGAAAAAAATCTTAAAAGTAGAACTTTATAAAGACTTTCTAGGAAAATAATTTTGAACTTGATGGGTGGAACAGTTTTTGAAAAGTTGTTCAAAATAATTTCTGAACTAAGTTTGTAATTTAACCGTATATGCAAGCATTTTTTTAACTTAGTTTACATATTTTATTATCCTGGACGTATCTTCTTTGACATTAAAAAAGAATTATTAATTTGAATCAGGTGGAAATAGAGATCACCGTGACGCCTCTGTTGCCACTCCTCAAAGAGGAAACTTACCACCGCATTGCGGCGTGCCTAAGGTATAGGTGTAAGCTTATCTTATCTATATATTAGTATTTAGTATATATAGTAGAAAATGTAACCCAAGGGAACATACACCCAGGATAATAAAAAATCTATCTAGCTTCCTAGCTAGATAGATTTTTGAGAGTACGTGTGTTTGTTACTCCTTCACGTTGAAACTGGTGAAGGGATTTGGATAGCTAGAGGCTAGAGTAGTAGTAGTCCTTACTACTCTAGCCTCTAGCTACTATAGTCTACCCGTGTGTCAAATTTCATCCAAATCCCTTCACCAGTTTCAACGTGAAGGAGTAACAAACACACACTCTCAAACTTTCTCCTTTTTGTGTGATATAGTTAGGTATATCTATAGGTAGTGTGGTGTGATTTTTTTTTATATGTAAAGTTTTACGGTTTACGTTTTCAAACTAACAATAACAAACGAAAAAGATTTACAAGAGGCGAACACAGAAGCAAGCGGGATAGCCACTTGAATACACAGTAGGTACATAAGTAGATGATTTGTCGAGTCTGGCAGTCTGGTTCTAGTCCAGTTCATCTATTTTCGATACGTATGAGTAATACGAGACCTGCAAGTGTAAGAAACATAATGCAAATAACGAATATAATATGATGAACTTCAAACAAACATCAATACGTCTAACTATGCATCCATATAGATACAATTTTTTTAAAGGTGGGAAATCATCTAATGACTTCTCTCGTTCTAGGCAACTCGTATCATATGGGCCGTAGGTATGCGGTACGTGTTGACGAATTACTCGGGCGAAGCGAGAGGGCAACCACACCTATGTTCCTTCCGTTGACCTTCTAGGACCACAGGAGTGGAGTCGACGCATGACCCCTCTGCTTTGCTGCCATACCTTTGAGGCGCGCGTAGAACACTACGCGCCGTCGACGACTCGGGATGGATCCAGACGGTTACCGGACGGCCGGACGGCGAGTTACCCATTGTTCGTCGTCCGCAAGTGTGGTCTCCTCAAGTCTTCAGAAGGGGACTTACCGCCAAGATTATGCGAGCCCAGTCCATCCATACTATAAATTCAAAATGCGAAAGTTATTGTCCGATTGTTTCCTTGGATTTTCATAAAACTTGGTATACGGATGGACCATAGCTGCAGCTCTCCTTAATCATAAAGAGAAATAGGTACCTACTTAACTTAAAAATTAGGTATTTGAAGTGTGAATGAAATACAATAGCAGATTATGTCACTAGGGGGTAAAACAGTGTCTGGCGGCATGTTGAATTCCGAACGAAAAGAAGGTTATTGCTAAGTTTTAGTCATCATTTCAGCCGATAGACGTCCACTGCTGGACATAGGCCTCCCCCAAATGTCGCCACAACGAACGATCCTGTGCGTCTCGCATCCATCGGATTCCCGCAACCTTCACCAGGTCATCGGTCCACCTTGTAGGGGGCCTTCCAACACTGCGTCTTCCGGTACGCGGTCGCCACTCCAGAACCTTTCGGCCCCAACGGCCATCCGTTCTGCGAGCAATGTGCCCTGCCCATTGCCACTTTAGTTTGGCGATTCTTCGTGCTATGTCGGCAACCTTGGTTCTCCTGCGGATGTCTTCATTTCTGATTCGATCACGCAAGGAAACTCCGAGCATAGCCCTTTCCATTGCCCTTTGGGTGACTTTGAGCCTTCTGATGAGGCCCATTGTGAGCGTCCACGTTTCGGAACCATATGTCATCACTGGCAACACGCACTGGTCATAGACTTTCGTCTTGAGACACTGTGGTATATTGGATGAGAAGATACCGCGCAGCTTCCCGAACGCTGCCCAGCCGAGTCGGATTCGACGGTTGACCTCTTTCTCGAAATTAGATCTACCCAACTGGACTGTCTGTCCAAGGTAGACGTAATCGTCTACAACTTCGAGTGCAGAGTCTCCGATCTTGATCGGAGTGGGTGCTACATGGTTATTTACCATGACTTTGGTTTTGTCCATGTTCATTTTAAGACCCACTCTTTCGGAAGCTCTACTGAGGTCATTGAGCATTGTGCTGAGCTCTTCCGTAGTCTCAGCCATGACTACTATGTCGTCGGCAAACCGAAGATTAGTGATGTACTCGCCATTGACATTAATGCCCAATCCACTCCAGTCCAGAACCTTGAAGACATCCTCTATTGCGGCCGTGAACAGTTTCGGAGAAATGACGTCTCCCTGCCTCACACCCTGCTGCAGGAGGATAGGTTTCGAGGTCTGGTCCTGCAGTCTGACTGACATAGTGGCGTTTTCGTACAAACACTTCAGCACCTCGATGTACCGATAGTCAATCTGGCACCGTTGTAGAGACTGCAGCACAGCCCAAGTCTCGATCGAATCAAAGGCTTTCTCGTAATCCACAAACGCTAAGCAGAGAGGCAGATTATACTCCTCGGTCTTCTGTATAACCTGCCGTAGCGTGTGTATGTGGTCTATGGTGCTAAAGCCTTTTCGGAATCCGGCTTGTTCGGGAGGCTGGAAGTCGTCGAACCTGCGCGCGAGACGGTTCGTGATGACTCTGGAAAACAGCTTGTAGACATGGCTCAGAAGTGAGATGGGCCTATAATTCTTGAGCAGGGCCTTGTCGCCCTTCTTAAAGAAGAGTACCACCACACTTCCGCTCCATGCCTGTGGCGTTTTTCCCTCGAATATGACGGAATCAAACAGCTTCTGAAGGGCCTTAAGGATCGGTTTACCACCCGCCTTCAGGAGTTCGGCTGTAATTCCGTCATCACCCGGTGCCTTGTTGTTATTAAGCTGCTTCAGAGCTATCCTAATCTCGTACAGGCTGACGTCCGGGATATCTTCGGTATAGTGTCGGGTCAACCTAGCTCTTGGGTCGTTTGCTAGATTCGTCGTGGGTTTTGTGATTGACGTGTATAACTGTCCATAAAAAGCCTCGATCTCTCCCAGAAGCTCCGATTTGGTGGATATGACTCTGCCATCTTCGGTCTTCGGTTTCATGAGCTGGCTCTGCCCAATAGACAGATATCTTGCAAACACCTTAGAGCCCTTATTTCGCTCAATCGCGTCTTTAATTTTTCCAGTATTAAAGTGACGGAGATCGCGTTTCAAGGACTTAGAGATCCGTTTATTGAGCAGCCGATATGTGCACGCATCGTCTGAAGACTGCAGAATCATCTCACGCCTTTCCTTCATAAGCTGGAGAGTTCGATCTGTGAGCCTCTTGCTCTTATTTGTACGAGTCTTATAGAATTTAGACCCGACCGTATGGACAGTATCCACGAACCCATCGTTGTATTCGTCCTGAGCTTCCTAGGTATTCGAAACGATTTTGAAGTTCGAGCTGAAAGCTCTCGGAGTTTTGGATCTGGATCTGTGCAGGACGGAGCGTAGACTTCATCAGTCGAGATCTTTCAAGCTTGACATTGATATTCAATCTTACCATGCGGTGATCACTTCCGGTTTTCACCGCATTGATTACAGAGACATCATTGAATATTTGCTTCTTCGTCGACATGATGAAGTCAATCTCATTTTTTGTTACACCATCAGGGCTTTGCCAGTTCCACTTCCTATGCTCACGCTTTCTGAAGAAGGAGTTCATCATGTAGAGGCCCTCCCTCTCCATAAAGCTGGCCAGTAGGTGTCCCCGGTGGTTCCTACGTCCAAATCCAAATTGCCCCACTCGCAGCTCGTCACCGTCTCGTTTGCCCAGTTTCGCATTAAAGTCCCCCATGACCACGGTGAAGTGAGTCTTATAACCATGTATGGCTCTGGATACATCCTCATACATGGTCTCTACTTCGTCATCGGGGTGTGTCGAGGTCGGAGCGTAAACCTGTATGACCTTCAGCGAATATCTTGATGATATTCTGAGTATAAGGTACGCCACCCTGGTCGACACGCTCTCGATCTTCACCACATTGTTCACAAGGGACCTGTGGACGATAAACCCGACACCACCTTGGGACTGCTGGACCCCCTCCCGAAAATAGAGCAGATTACCAGATTTTAGGATTATCGTGTCCTCCCCCTGTCTTCGGACTTCGGATAATCCCACAATACTCCATCGTAACCTGCTCAACTCCTCCTCAAGCTCGGCAATCTTCTCATCGGACCGGAGTGTACGCGTGTTGTACGTCGCCAGGTCCAGTCGTCAACGGTTGATCGATCCTGCCCGGAGATTCTTAGCACCCCAGACCCCAGGCCTGCGCCCACGCCCGTCCACGATAGCACAACCGCTGGAGTCACCGGGCACTTGGGGCCTGTTTTTTCTTGCATTATGCATTTGAGGGGGTTTGGACCATAACCCGCCACGCTGGTCCAGTGCGTGTTGGCGGGTCGCCATAGCCTCGTTCGTTTATCAGCAGGGTGCACCACGTGCAGGTGAGGTTGACTTGGGTCCCGATAGGTGTTGATTGGGACCCCGTATACACCCCAGTATACGGGATCCAAGTTTTAGTAGATTTATATAATTACCTCCCGAGCATTAATTGCGAGGGACTTAATATTGAAACCTGAGTGAAGTGAGGAATTCAAGCAGCCCAAAATACGGCCCAAAATATGGGCCCCTATGGTTGCTGACATCTCCTTGAGGCGCGCGTGGAACACTACGCGCCGTCGACGACTTGGGCTCGGTCCGGACGGTTACCGGACGGTCGGACGACCTCTGACGAGCCTCTTAAGAAGGCTCGGTTCAACTGCATCACCCATATTGGCACAAAGCTCGCTGCAAAGCCGTCCGGTAGCATTCTGGTCCCTTGCCAAGTCGATCGAAGCAAACTTCTGTAGGCCCACATTGCCTCCGCTGGTTAAACCTGATGGAACACTGGCTCACACGGCGAGAGAGAAAGCAGGTCTCTTTGCATCTCTTTTCGCTTGACACTAGCAGTGCTACTCCACCGACTCTACCTTACTGCAACACCTCGATGTCCGAGGTTCGCATAAGGAACAAAGAAGTTCTGAGAGCACTGTGTCGTCTAGACGTGAATAAAGCTAGTGGACCAGATGGTATACCAGCAATAGTTCTCAAGGCATGTGCGCTCGAGTTGTCTCCTGTATTGACGCGTTTGTATCGCCTCTCATTTAGGTCTGCCCAAGTCCAGGAAGCTTGCCAACGTGGAACCCGTGCCCAAAAAGGGCAGTCGTGCCGATCCCGCCAACTATAGGCTGATTTCAATAACCTCCATACTCTGCAAGATTATGGAGCGTGTGTTGAACTCGCGCCTTATGGCATTCCTGGAAGGTAACGATCTCACTAACGTTTCACCGCAATCGGTCTACTGGGGACCTACTAGTGTATACAACCCACATGTGGGGCGAGGCCCTCGAGAAGAATGGAGAAGCGATTGCTGTCTCCTTAGACGTCTCGAAAGCCTTCAACAGGGTATGGCACGCCAGCCTTCTGAGTAAGCTTCTAGCATACGGCATTTCCCCTGGTCTGATTAACTGGATAAAAGACTTCCTGAGTGAACGGTCTCTCCAAGTAGATATCGATGGATGCTCATCAGAGCCCATGACGACTAATGCTGGAGTTCCTCAGGGGTCAGTTCTCTCTGCAACTCTTTTCCTGCTGCCTATTAACGATCTGCTGATGCCCGGTATCTATGGGTATGCAGATGATAGCACAGTTGTAGAGAGATACCTGCCAGGTGCTCGGGTTAGTAAGGAGCTAATCCGGTTCAAACGAGAGGCTATGGTAGAGCGTACGAATTTATTTATTTATTTATTTATTTTAGGACAACCAACAAAGCATACACCATTATACATGCTAAAGATTCAGTATTCTTACATTATGAAGTGTAGCCTTAATTAAAGGCTGCCACGGCATGCAATAAACATAAAGGAGTTATGAACTAACGTATCTATTCACATTTCGTTCGACGTTAAGCCAACCATAAAAAAAGACATAATTATGGCAACAAAAACAAATTCTGAATATTAATGAATGAATGTCTCACTTCATGCAGTTTCCAATTAAGTGGGGCGAAACCAACCTGGTAGGTAGGATTCAACGCCGCCAAAACACAAGCGTGTCTGTTCACCGCTAAAAGGAGCTCGTTCACCTTGGCTCCTGCTTTACAGAATGTATCCCTGGAGTGCACCAACCGCCTTCAGCTCTTGGGAGTTGAAATTTCCCCAGACCTCAATTTTGGGCGGTTCATTGAGTCCAAAGCCAAGGTAGCTGCTAGGAAACTAGGCGTTCTTTCAAAGGTCTGACGGTACTTCACAACGGGACAGCTTCTAATGTTATACAAAGCACAGGTCCGATCGTGTGTGGAGTACTGCAGTCACATATGGGCTGGTGCTGCAAAATACCATCTAGCAGCTTTGGACTCAGTGGAAAGGCGGGCGAAGAGGCTAATTGGTGATCCAGATTTGGTTTAGTCCAATCTACAAAGCCTCGAGCACAGGCGCAGGGTAGCCAGCCTTTCGGTATTTTACAGGTTACATTTTGGCGAGTGTGCGAGGGAATTGCATGACTTGATTCCGCCATCTTCTTTCTACCATCGGACAATGAACCCGACGTACGGCGGGTATCCCCCCCTTACGTTGTAGACACTTCAACGGTCCGGACTAATCGTTTCGTTTCGTCGTTTATACCGCGTACATCGAAGGACTGGAACAATTTTCCTGCTGCGGTCTTCCCGTCCAATTATAATTTAGGTGTCTCCAAGGCTAGAGTGAATAGGCTCTTAGTAAACTAGTGCGCCTCACCATCAATGATTGCATCACTGCTTACCATCAGGTGGGATCGCAGTCAAGCACTGGTTTATATCAATTTAAAAAAAAAAACAATTCTAATAAGCACAAACACGGCTGTATCCTACATTGATTAATAGCAGAGTTCCGGTGCCTAATATCATCCGGCTCCATCATCATCATCAGGTCATTTCGATGATACCATTTTCAACATAACTATTCAGAACCATTTATTTATTTGTATTGTCATAGTCGCTTAACTATTTTTATTGCGATATCTATGTGAGTATGAAGTTCCGTTGGCCATTTCTGGTCTTCTTCATCACTTGATCAAATGTTACTTTTTAACTGTAAATGCTTAAGTTCTCGATGAAAATACCAAAATCACTATATGGTTGCCTATAATGTTTGAGGAGTTCCCTCGATTCCTTATAGATCCATTCATCAGAACTGTATTCTGAAAAAAATGGGACCAATCGGAAAGCGTACCTATCCTCTAAGAGTCGGTTAAAAATTAGCAACCTTCGTTTCGTTCGGAATTCAACATGCCGCCCGCGACTTAAAGACACTGCTTTATCCCCTAGTCACATAATCTACTATTTTTTATTTTAAATACGTTTTTGACGTTTCAAATTCAAATCTCATTATTCCCTAGGGATCGCGTATACTACATTATCTCCCTAGGGACAGAATGACTTTCTTTAAGTGATGGTTGTATGACATATACCTAAAAGACCATTATCGAGCAGTTGGTGTAAAATAGTACTTAGATAATGTGACTAGGGGATAAAGCAGTGTCTTTACGTCGCGGGCGGCATGTTGAATTCCGAACGAAACGAAGGTTGCTAATTGTAATCCCGAACGTCAGTGAGGGAATTATACAATTAATAAATAAACCTGAGTGAAGTGAGGAATGCAAGCCGCCCAAGACAAAGACTGCCTTATTCCCGTGTTGGATACTCTACTTTTTACACCATCTGTGAGATAATTAAAAGACAATTAGTCAAACAAATCATATATTAGAGAAATATAAAGTATTTGGTGAAGCGTCAATGCCTTTTCTTAAGGTATATGGATTTTTAGAGAATAAATAATATAAATTAGTTATCTTTCCCGCATTCTCTAAGTTAATTGAGTCTCTGTTGACGATTTCCTTCACCAATATCTACGACCGCAACGCCCACTGGTGACGTATCGAATGCTTTCTTGAGACGCTCGCTAAAGACCGCTAGATGGCGTCTAACCCGCTAACAAGAGAGTTGTGTCCGCTACGCAAATCGACATTGCGTCGAATAAAAACCGCTCCGCTGTAAAAATCCCATATCTGTTGAAAACCTGAGAATTCTCGTGGAATAAGTGTATCTGCTACTGTGAGACATTAAGACCATAAAGTGCAGTGTTGGTTTCACGAGTTCTGACCAGCCCACCGGTGGATGAATGAAGATTTAGCTCGCCGGCCTGCAGCCACACACACCGACCACACATCCGTGAGCGAAGCGCTTTCCTGACGACAAGTGGGTTCACTGGATTAGCAAGGTACGTGGGCTCTGAATTGCTATAGATGTCGCTAGATTCTGGTTCGCGGGGAATCGTCAACAGGGATTTAATTTTGTGTAATACAACCATAATTTCACCGCCATATTGGTAGTCTTAAAACACCATCCTTTTTCAGGTTGAGGCTACTTACAAGCCTCACCATAATTTTTTGGTCCTTTCGAGCCTGGATAGATAACCAGGTAACCGCTCCCTAGTTAGATTTTTACGTAATATTTGGTGAAAATCATAATAGGTATATATAGGTTATAGATATTTACGTAAACCTTTGGTAAATTATTCTTGCCTATAAACCGCTCTCCGCTATAACATAAACATAATTGACAATAGATTCTACGTAGGTTTTGGTAAATCTGTCAATATTGTTTCATAGAATTTAATGAGTTACGTATTTCACTTTGATAACATATAATAGGAGGTAGTTTCACATCATTTCGGCTTTGTGCGTATTAGTGATTTTTATTCAGATACCGCCACAGAGCGGGAGGATACTTTACGATTGCTAACCGCCTGATAAGTTTACCCGCGCATATTTTTAGATATTGCTCTTGATATTAACTTAACAAAATGACTGAGAAACAATTAAAGCCGGAAGATTTACTGACTATCCTTCATGAGAAGAAAGGATTGTTATTCAAACGCCTTAATCGATTATATGAATTATCGAAAAATATTTCGTCGTTCGATACGAGAAATAGTGAAAGTTTTATGACTGAATCGGAAACTATTGACGACATTCGTGACAAATTTGAATCTTATGTCGATCAAATTAACCACATAAACATTAATTTGAAACCTGGTTCGAGTCCCGACTATGCTTGTTTAGAATCCTTTGAAGATTTGTTTATTCGCATTAAGCGTATTAGGAATAAAATCGACAGTAGTCAATCTCAGTTATCACAATGTAGTAATTCGAAAACGCTTTTTGAACCACTAAAAATAAAGCTGCCTCCGATTGCATTGCCATCTTTCGACGGGAAACCTGAGAATTGGCCTGTTTTCTATGAGTCGTTCAAGTCGAATATTCATGACAATGATCAGCTGACTGACTCGCAGCGTGTGCAGTATTTAGTAGGTAGACTTACACATAACGCGTTAAAGATTACAGCCGGTATTGTGCCTACGGCTGATACATATCATTTTCTATGGGACAGCTTAGTTAATAAATACCAGGATAAACGTACATTAGGTATACACTATTTAAATAATATATTAGATTTAAAAAGTTGTTTGTGTAACGCAAATAGTCTCGATTCTTTCATTGAAACATTTAGTGCAAGTATTTCTGCCTTGAAACAACTCGGTATTCCGGATCTTGCGGATTTTATTCTCTTGCATTGCGCTATGAGAAAAATAGATTCACAGACTGGTCAATCGTTTGAACTTTCCGTTCGCGATGTTGAAATACCTACAACTAAATTGTTAATTAGCTTTGTTCAAGATCAGGCTAAGATATTAGCACGCTCGAATTTATCTCATTCGAACGCGAAAAATAATTATAATAAACCTCATAGTCCCGCATCTCGCGAGCCTCGCACGCAAACGAAAGCGTTTGTTGTGAATGTATCGCCTAATTCTACAGCTCCTCCCGCTCCGCCCCGCTCCGTCTGCGCGTATTGTAAAGATAACGCTCATGTTCATTTGTATAAGTGCGCTAAGTTTCAATCCGCGTTGACTCCTAGAACTAGGTTTGAGTTTATTAAATCCGTACATGGTTGCGCAAATTGTCTGAGCACGTCGCACGGTTTGAGTAATTGCAAGTCGACCTCAGTCTGTAACGTATGTAAAAAACGCCATCATACTTTATTACATTTTGAGAAAAATAATAAACAATCGCATGTAGCTGATGTTAAACCGACGAATTGCAATGTGGCCGTCGCGTCCAGCCTGGCTGTGCCGCTGGCCACTGCGCCCCCCGCGTTCCCCCCGCCCCACGCGGCGTCTTGTGGTTCGGGTGACGTTGCTCAAACATGTCCGACCCATAACACGGCCGTATTATTGGCTGCAGATACGAGGGCTAAGTCGGCAGTCTTGTTGTCGACCGCTCAGGTTTATGCGCGCGCTAACAATAATAGTTCGGGCCATAAAACAATAGTTAGGTGCTTAATTGACAATGGTTCGCAAAATAATTTAATAACTACAGATTGTTGTAGAAAACTCAACTTAGTAATAATTCCTTTGAATAATTCTTTTGTCAAAGGAGTTGGTTCTGTGTCGCGGCCGATAATAGGTTATGTGAATCTAGATATCGAGTCTCGCGTATACCCGCATCAAAAATATACTATTTACGCGTTAGTAGTTGAATGTATTACGGATCAGCTACCTTCGCACCATATTAAGTGGGATTGTCATGTGGACTTCCACTCGCTTCCGCTCGCTGATTTAAGCTGGAATATTCCAGGAGATATTGACATAGTGTTAGGCGCTCAACTGTTTCCGTATATTTATTTGGGGAATAGGGTAGACTTAGGTTCAAATGCGCCACCCGCATTATTGACCACATTCGGGTATGTCCTTATGGGTGATTTTCCGCCTAGTAAAGATAATTTAAATTTACCTAGCTCTTCTTTCACAGCATTAGCCCTTAATGATTCATTACAAAAGTTCTGGGAATTGGAAGAAGTTGAAAATAAACGTTTTTTATCTCCTGAGGAAACCGAATGTGAGAATATTTTTTCCTCGACCGTGTCACGTGGCGATGCGGGACGTTATACTGTCGCGTTACCCTTTAGTAAGGATCCCAGCGAGTTGGGTAACTCCCGTGCCGCCGCGTACCGTCGACTGGTTGCGCTGGAGAGAAAACTCCGCCAATCGCCGACGTTGCGGGAAAATTATAACGCAGTGATCCAAGAGTACATAGATAATGGATACTTAAGTCCAGTCGACGAATCCGCCATTTCGGATGACGGGTACTACATCCCTCATCACGCTGTCGTTCGGCCAGACAAGCCGATGCCGCGCGTCGTATTGGATGCGAGTGCCAGGATTCATACCGGTTTATCTTTAAATGATGTACTCCATATTGGTCCAAATTTACAAACAGATTTGTTTCTTCTTTTAATCAATTTTAGATTACTTCCTATCGCTATAAATTCTGATATAAAGCAGATGTACTTACGAATTTGCGCACCTGTTGAGCAGCGTAAGTACCTACGCATTTTGTGTCGATTCAGTGTGAATGATCCTGTGTTGACATTCGCTTTTGACCGCTTACCTTTTAGACTGAAGTCGAGTCCTTACTTAGCTATGCGCACTGTGCGACAGCTGGCCTCGGACAGTCCGCATTATTATATACTTAAATTCGCTAGACCGAAGGTTCGTTGTGAACCCCGGTCGCCGCAGGGATTGTCAGCGGCGGAACGAGTTATGATCCGTGCTGTGCAATCTGTTCATTTCGCAGATGACATTGAACTCATCAAATGTGGTAAATTGTTACCAAAGAAACTCCGCAGTTTGTCTGTCCTTTTAGATGAAGAGGGTATATTACGCATTGGGGGAAGACTTTCAAAGTCATGCCTTCCCTTTGATGCTAAGCATCCTTTTTTACTTCCCAAACATGATCCTGTTGTGGATTTGATAATTCGTCATTACCATGTGAAGAATTGTCACACTGGGCCAGGGCTACTTATGTCTATTTTACGACAGCGATTTTGGATACTAGATGCCAGGACTGTCATTAGGTCCAAGTTGCGACAATGCAACACATGCTTTAGAGTTAATCCGACGCATCCCACTCCAATGATGGCGGACCTTCCTGAATACCGTGTATCGGAATCAAAGGCTTTTGTCCATACTGGAGTGGATTATGCTGGTCCCATACGCATAACTCTCTCTCGTCGCAGAGGTCAACACGCTCAGAAGGCTTACATATGCTTGTTTGTGTGCTTGGTAACCAAGGCTGTCCATGTAGAGTTAGTCTCTGAACTTACTACCGACGCCTTTTTAGCCGCGTTTAAACGTTTTATCTCGCGTCGAGGGCCAGTATCCTGTCTTTATTCGGATAACGCTACCAATTTCGTTGGTGCTAAGGCTCAATTGGATGAACTTTATAATTTCTTAATGAGGTCAAACCTCAATTCATCTCTTTTAAATGAGTTATCAACTCGCCGCATTAAGTGGAAAATGATTCCACCTCGCTCCCCACATTTTGGCGCTATGTGGGAAGCCAATATAAAAACATTAAAAACGCATCTTTATCGCGTGATTGGAAGTCAACTTCTCACTTATGAAGAGTTACAAACTGTACTCATCCAAATAGAGTGCATTATGAACTCACGCCCTCTGAGCGTGTTGTCTTCTGATCCGCATCCTGAAGTTATTACTCCCGCTCATTTTTTGATGTCGACTCCATTGCAGTACTTGCCGGCAGCCGGTTTGTCTGATCAGCGCTTAAATCTGTCCCAACGTAAACAGGTGTTAGATAGTATGGTGCAATCCTTCTGGAAGAAGTGGCATCTAGAGTATCTGCATACGCTGCAAGTTAGGCAAAAATGGGCAACTCCGGACAAGCCTGTAGAAGTTGGAACTGTCGTACTCGTGGGACAGGACAATTCGCCTCCTCTGTGTTGGCCATTAGGAGTCATAACTGAGGTTTATAAAGGGACCGACAATGTCACTCGCGTTGCAATGGTGAGGACAAGGTTCGGTAATTTTAAACGCTCTGTCACAAAACTATATCCTATTCCAACGCAATAAAATTTCATTTTAACGATACTCGTAGTTTTTTAAGGTTTAGGATTAGTATTCTAAATGATTTTTATTTTCCGCATTTTTAGGATTAGTATTCTAAATGATTTTTATTTTCCGCATTTAGTCATAAAGCTTAGACTTTCCGATCATGATCTAGGTTAGTAAATCTTTACAATTTTAACCTTTCCCTTTGAAAGCACTTGCGTCCTTCCAAGGGGGGGAGCATGGTGAAGCGTCAATGCCTTTTCTTAAGGTATATGGATTTTTAGAGAATAAATAATATAAATTAGTTATCTTTCCCGCATTCTCTAAGTTAATTGAGTCTCTGTTGACGATTTCCTTCACCAATATCTACGACCGCAACGCCCACTGGTGACGTATCGAATGCTTTCTTGAGACGCTCGCTAAAGACCGCTAGATGGCGTCTAACCCGCTAACAAGAGAGTTGTGTCCGCTACGCAAATCGACATTGCGTCGAATAAAAACCGCTCCGCTGTAAAAATCCCATATCTGTTGAAAACCTGAGAATTCTCGTGGAATAAGTGTATCTGCTACTGTGAGACATTAAGACCATAAAGTGCAGTGTTGGTTTCACGAGTTCTGACCAGCCCACCGGTGGATGAATGAAGATTTAGCTCGCCGGCCTGCAGCCACACACACCGACCACACATCCGTGAGCGAAGCGCTTTCCTGACGACAAGTGGGTTCACTGGATTAGCAAGGTACGTGGGCTCTGAATTGCTATAGATGTCGCTAGATTCTGGTTCGCGGGGAATCGTCAACAGGGATTTAATTTTGTGTAATACAACCATAATTTCACCGCCATATTGGTAGTCTTAAAACACCATCCTTTTTCAGGTTGAGGCTACTTACAAGCCTCACCAGTATTATTTACAAGTTAATCTTAACTATCACTAAACATGTTTTGAGATTTAAAACAAACAAAATTCACTACTCTATAGTTGTAATTTTTTCTATAACGCTCCCGCTATTTCATTACTTTTTTTTAGAAACTCGTCAGTAACCACGTTTTGTTCTCTTTTTTTTGTTAGTGGCCAGTTTGAATTTGGTATAAACTTGTTTGATGCACGTACATTTTAATTCACTTAATATTGATGGCTTTTGACGTTCCAAATTATCATTATTTCCTAGGGATCGCCCATACCTCATTATCTCCCTAGGGACAGAATGACTTTGCCTTGCCTTTTATATCTCATACAACCATCTCTTAAAGTGATGGTTGTATGACATATAAAAGGGCATTATCGAGCAGGTGGTGTAAAAAAAATATTTATTGACACACTGAGCATGCTTCAATTTATGAAGCCTCTGATTCCTGGACTAGGCGGGCCGATATATCAAGAGTCAGTGCACTCCCCATTTTGTTTTGGCTTAATTTTTATTTCGGTTTTAAGTTATGTCTTTTTATGTTTCATCGTTTAATATTACTTTGTTATACAAAGTAGTATGTTTTCTAGGTTAAAAATAAAAATATCGGGGCGGATTCGCGGGTAAAATCTAGTAAAATCTACTGGTATTAGGTTTTTTTTTTCGGTATGAAAATCATCTTATGATATCCCCCGCCCTTGGGCTCAGCAGGAGATAGTGTCAGACTTTTACTGACTAAAAACCCACTCCTGTTCCTTCGTTGCCTTTCGTACCAGGGCCGAGTCTTCCTTTCAGAATCAGACCCTTGGCCCCAGTAGGCTTCGACCCTGCTGGGCCCCTACGGTTTGCTGACATCTCCTTAAGGCGCGCGTGGAACAGTACGCGCCGTCGACGACTTGGGCTCGGTCCGGACGGTTACCGGATGGCCGGACGGCGAGCTACCCATTGCTTGCCGTCCGCAAGCCTGCACCTACGGTGGGCGGAAATCGGGATCGGAATCCCGGCGGTGGTTGGGGCGTGAGGACCGTTGCCTCACGCGATCGGCCGCCTCCTTTCCCAGCATTACTGCTTCGCAGAAGGAGGCGACCGCCTGCCACTCCTCCTCGCTCCGGACCATGGCCTGCGAGGCATGCCTTTTAAGTTTTGTCGTTTGAAGAAAAAAGCACAACTAGAATCTTATAGTAATTTTTATTGTTTTTCAAAGTATTCACCACGTAGCTTAATACACTTTTCCATTCGCTCAAACCAGTTATTATAACATTTATTCCACTCTAAAGTGGGGGTGTTCAAAATGGCTGACTTGAAAGCGTCGACTGCTTCTTCACCGGACTGGAACCTTTGACCACGAAGACTTTTCTTAATTTTAGGAAATGTAAAGAAATCGTTAGGGCTTAGGTCAGGACTGTATGGAGGATTGTCAAGGATTTCTACTTTTTCCTGCTTCAAATACTCAATCGTTTGATGAGCGCTGTGTGCGCTTGCGTTATCGTGGTGCAGGATGATGCGTCGCTTTGAGTTAGATTTTCGAAGTTCGGCGATGACTTATGGTAAACAAACTGTAATATACCACTCTGCGTTAACCGTTCTACGATCTTCAAGTGCAATAGTCGCAACATGGCCGGCTTTTCCTACGAACGTGGCCACCATCTTCTTTGAAGTGCTGAACAACTTTAGTCGGCTTTGGCTCGTCTTGAAAGACCCAGATTGTAGATTGTTGTTTGGAATCAGGATCGTAGGCATAGGTCCAAGATTCGTCACCACTGATGATGTCGTAGACGTGATTTGACTCTCCTCGGTTGAACCTTTGCAGAGTTTTCTTACACCATCTGACACGGGCCGCCTTGTGATCGTCGGAAAGCAGATGCGGTATCCAACGGCAAACTAGCTTTCTCACATCAAGCGCTTCATGCAAGATCTTCTGAATGATTGTCCCTGAGATGCCTAATAGAGCCTCTATCTGTCGATATGTTACATGACGATCTTCGAGAATTAGTTGTCTCACAGTAATGATGTTATCTTCAGTGAAGGCGGATTTTGGGCGTCCTTCGCGAGATTTGTCACTAATACTAGTATGTCCACGCTGGAATTCTAAATACCAGCGTTCGACAGTCCGCAGACATGGGGCTTCATCACTGAACGCAGATGTTAGCTCTTCAAAACACTGAAGCCGTGTCAGGCCTCTTCTAAAGTTGTAGAAAATTATTGCACGAACATTTTCCTTAGAAAGATTTATTTTCGTACGTAACCTGACAGATTCCAGTCGACGCTGTGACTAAACAATAGCATTAATCCTAATACTTTCAACTGTTTTGAGATTCAAAATTTAAACACATTCGAATATAGAACAGTTACAAAATGAAAATTGCCGGGAAATATGGAAACGACAGAACTTAAAAGGCATGCCTAGTACCAAGGCCCGGCGCGAGAGATCGCCGCCGCCGATTGCCCCCACGAGGATACGGCGTTGCTCTTCCCAAGCGGGGCACACACCTCCACCGTGTGCTCCACCGTGTCTTCCGGGCGGTCTACGCAATGGTGACACCCGGGCGTTTCTTCCGCACGGATCCGGTGCAGGAACCTCACGAACTTACCATGTCCGGTGAGGACCTGCGTCATGCGGAAGGTAAGGACGCCGTGTTGCCTTTCCAGCCACTCCTCAAAGAGGGGACTTACCGCCATAATTACGGCGTGCCCATACTGGTATTAGGTAAGTCGTAGAACCTAACATGGGTTTAAGGTGAGGTTCATAAAAGTTTTTATTGGTTTGAAGACCCCGTTTTTTCAATAGAACATAATTTTTGTTAAACTATAACATAGAGGCACTATCTGTAAGTAACAAGACCTATCCTATCTAAAAGGTATTAATTTTGCAATTTAATTTTGATTGGTTAGTTCATTAGGATTCTCTATTTTTGCACCGTTATGTTACTGATATTTTTATAATTGAATTACTGATTGTAGTTTTATGATTACCATGAAATTAACCTTTAATTTACTGACGTTTTTGGCTTTCTAATTTCGGCTTCTTTGTGTCTGTAAATTTGATTAGAAACATAAATAGTTATGTCTAGTCTTACAGTGAGAGTAGACTTAACGTACCTATCTAGTTTAGTTAAACAGTGAAATTATAGGATTTGTTTGAGCCTTCAGATACTGTATCTATTTGTTATGTTTGTATCTATTCCAGATGTTTTATTTACTTCTGAGTATTAACATTACTGTTTGTAAGTATTAACGATGTAATAAAATGGCGATATCTTCCGGCTCAGCAATCTCGGCCACTGGAGCATAGGTCCGCTCTCGACATCTTGGCTATTTTTATATGATCTCAAATCTCCGGTCGACACTGAATTTGGAAAAATTAGATAGTATATTGAAGCCAGACTGATGTGGGATCGCTTTGACGGGACGCCAAAATTTTTAATTGTATTTCCAGTGAATATTGCGGCGACAAACTTGTTGAGTGCCTACGCATCGGCAACGAGCGTAAACTCAGCGGTGGTAATTTTTGCTATGACTATTTTCGCTACAGCTTTCTAGAAGTTAAGTTTACAGGTAGAACAAAATTACGCATCTGACAAATAGAATAATAATACTTAATCCTGTTCTATTTATGGATATTTTTGCCTTACCTATTGATATGGATAATTATGATTATTGTTATGTCCTCATATTGCTACCTAACATGATGAATTCCCGACTACATTGATGATTATTGTTGATTTGGTGTTGAGGATGTAATTTAAATAGTGGTGTCTTCAACAAAACCCCATGTAATTCTCCGTACTATATGGTATTAAATGTGTTTTCCTCAATGTTTTGGAATCAAAAGTTCATTAGGACTTGTTATGAGGAAAATGGGAAAAAATACCGGGGTTATGATAATAAGACCAACAAAACATTTGATTACCTATCTGTTATTTATGTAAGTATAGTAAATATTTCATTTTTATCCTTTATTTCTGTAACAAATAATTATGAAAGTAAGTAGGTAGATAATGGACGTAAGCTGTTGATCCCCGCATTAACGCCGGCGTTCACGCGCCATTGTCTTACTATTGTGTCTCTAATTACGCACTCAAAAGCATAAAATAAAATCCCGGGGATGTCGACAATGGGGCGCAGTAGGGTCAAGGCCTGGCAGGGCTGCAAGATTGGTCGAAAGAGTTGCCACGGCCCTGGACCGCAAAGGGCAACTGGAGGAACACAGTTGGGTTTTAATAAGTAAAAGTTTGACACTCCGTCTTGCTCCACCCAGAGAAGGAGAAATCATTTGATGTTATTCCCCATAAAAAAGATAAGTAGGTAGGTATGGAACTTAAAGCATAAAATAAAATCCCATTTCTTTGAACATTAAAGTTTTATACCCACTTGACGATACCGCAGTCTCGGTAATCATTAGTAACAACCACAGGAACATATAAATAGCGATATAATTTTATTAAAGCAAATAGATACACGGCGTTTTGGTCTAATTTAGAAGCCCGTTTGTTTGGCGTCCGTCCAAGTCTAGATTATCATCAAAGACTTTTAGTTTTACTTACACAAATGTACATTTCACGACTAGGGGCGGATCGTGAATTTGTAAGATGCTGGGCTAACAGCACCTGACCAATAGGCTCCATTGATTGTCATTTTGAAAAACACTAACCTCTCTTGGGAGGTTCATGTTGCTGATGTGAGTAGGAGGGTTTTCTACTCTTTTCAGTCTCTTAAACGTCTCCAAAAATTTCTACCGTTTCACACTAAGGTTAATCTTGCTCAATCTCTTCTTCTACCGCTCATAGATTATGCGGATGTCTGTTATCTAGATGCTACGGAGGTACTTCTAAACAAACTTGAACGACTACAGAATTTGTGCATCCGCTATATTTTTGGCCTCCGTAAATACGACCACGTGTCGGAGTTTCGGACCAGATTAAAGTGGCTGCCGATACACATATACCATCTCTTCTCTACACTATCCTGCATAATCCTAATGCCTAATGCCTTAATCTCTTCCCTAGGGTTTTTTTTTTCGGGTGGGAAAATCATCTAATGACATCCCCCGCTCTTGGGCGGAGCGCGAGATAGTGTCAGACTTTTACTGACTAAAAACCCACTCCTGTTCCTTCTTTGCTATTTTTCCAGGGCCCCGGGAATCACTTTCGCATCACCCATGGCCCCAGTAGGCCTTGACCCTGCTGGGCCCTTACGGTTGCTGTCATCTCCTTGAGGCGCGCGTGGAACACTACGCGCCGTCGACGACTTGAGCTCGGTCCGGACAGTTACCGGACTATCGGACGGCGAGCCACCCATTGCTCGCCGTCCGCAAGCCCGCGCCTACGGTGGCCGGAAATCGGGATCGGAATCACGGCGGCGGTTGGGGCGTGAGGACCGTTGCCTCACGCGATCGGCCGCCTCCTTTGCTAGCATTACTGCTTCGCAGAGCAGAGCAGCTCCCGAACTTACCAAGTCCGGTGAGGACCTGCGTCATGCGGTAGGTAAGGAAGCCGTGAGGTCTTTCCAGCCACTCCTCAAAGAGGGGACTTATCGCCATAATTATGGCGTGCCCAGCACTGGGTTGCGACAGGCGGTGTCGCCATTCCACCATGCGATCCCACCGGAAGTCTTTCCGCCATGCCGCGACTTGGCGCGGCAGCGGAGTTTCACCCCGGCGTTACATCTCCATGCGCAGATCGTGCATGCGTGCAAGGTCTTTTACCCACGGTGGTTGGCCAGCAAGGAGGTTCGATGCTTCGCGGGAAATTGTGCGGTATCCCTGCACCAACCGGATGGCCATGACCCTCTGGCTTGCGTTCAGCTTGGCCGCCGGTCGCTTTCGAAGCGACGGCACCCATACCGTCGCCTCATAAACGGCCATGGACCGAACGATTCCTGCATAGAGCCTCCGGCAGGAGGCGTCTGGACCCCCGAGGTTGGGCAGGAGCCGCTTGAGGGCAGCCCCAGTACGATCCAGTTTGGGAGCCAGACGTCGCAAATGCTCCTCGAAATTCCATCGGCTGTCGAGGACAAGTCCAAGGTACTTCATCGTCGACTCGACGCCGATTTGAACTCCTCCTACCGTTAGTTGGGAACCCGATGGTGGCGCGTTCCGAGGGCCGTGGAAGCACATTGGATCCTCTCCACAACTGTCGCAACCCCGCGTGTCACTAGTTCGACCGCCGCCTGGTACGACTCTCCCCGCGCCAGGACCAGCGTATCATCTGCGTAGCAGACCACGCTGACCCCGTCAGATAGATCGCCGCGCAGCACGTAGTCGTACCCGATGTTCCACAAGGGTGGTCCTAGTACCGATCCCTGCGGAACACCGCACGACATCTCTCGCCGTTTCCATTCTCCCAGGTGACCAGGGTAGATAATGTACCTGTCCGACAGGTAGGCCTCGATAACATGACAGAAGTAGTCAGGCACCCGGTGATACCGGAGTGCCCTCCTAATGCTACTCCAGGGCAGGGAATTGAAGGCGTTGGCGATGTCCAAAGACACCACCAAGACACACCTGCCCTGGGATACCGCATCCCCCGTCGTGAGGGCTCGCACGCGCATGATGGCGTCCACCGTAGATCGCGCCCTGCGAAAGCCGAATTGGCCGTCAGAAAGATCCGGCCCCACCCGTGTTAGGTTAAACTCTAGGGGTAAACTCTGTCGCACTACCTCTTCTCTTCTCCTTCGTACGCCGCGTCACACTTCCAGCCTCTATGGCGGTTCCTTTTCTGTAACTGTAGTGCGTCTCAGGAACTCTCTGCCACACTCCCTTCGCGATAGCTTATTTCTGGATGTCTTCAAGAGAAAACTTATAGAGCACTTCCTTTCATTATTGACATAATATGAGAATATATTAGTATGTATATTATAAATATATATTAGACTTAGGTATAATATAATTATATATTAGATTTAGTTATGTAAGGTTTTTATAGTCTTTGACTCACTTTTGGAACTAACCAGTGTAATGTGATGTTATCTAGTCATTGTGTTATGTGTACTTTTTGGAAGAATAAAGAATTATTATTATTATATTGTGCATTGGGTGCTCCTACCCTCGAATGTGTTCTCTCTCTGTAAGTAACTCAAAGGTTTGTTGGGAGAAAACTCATTGTTGAGTTAAGCTCGCCTTTGTACATAAACTGTATGTATCACCGTGTACTATGTAAGTTTTTGAGTACAATAAAGAATTAAGAATTGCTATGATTAAAGTAGCAACCCCTTTAGCAACCCATTTTATTTAGATTTCTAAGGTGGGAGAATTTTCCGGTGGTTCAATAAGAGGTTTGTTAATCAGGTTCTGCAACCCCCCCCCCACCCCTGATATTAGGGGCCCCGGGGCATTGCCCCGCCTAGCCCTTCGGTAGCTACGCCAGTTCTCGCCAGTTTGTCCCATTTCCTACATCATAAGTTTTGGATATATGGTGGATCCATTACCACTCATATAGGGGCAGCCCTTCGTTGACGGTTTTTAAGGAGAAGGATTAGGGAACATTTCTTGTCAACATAACCCAAAAATATTTATGTAAGAATATCTTTTATCTGTATAGGTACCTATGTAAAAGGCAAAGTCCTGACTCACTGACTGACTCATCAACGTCCAGCCAAACCCTTGAACACTGAAACTTTACGTAGGTTCCTTTTATGATGTAGGTATAATACAAAGAATGAGAAAGGAAGAATAAGAAGCCGCTGGCAGAAGCTAGTTTATTTATAAGTACTTATAACTAATGTATATGTATATTATGTATGTTCTGCATACATAATATTTGCTTAGTTTATTTTTAAGTAGAATTTAAGAAAGAACATCTAATTGACGGAATTTATATCAGGTATCTTGAGTGCGTAATTAGAGACACAATAGTAAGACAAGGGCGCGTGAACGCCGGCGTTAATGCGGGGATCAACTGCTTACAATTGTTTCTAAATTTTTAAATGGATACAATAAATATTAAAAAAACAAATACAGCGTCACAGAAACTGACCGCAAAAAACTACTAAAAACCACTTTATGTAGTTCGATGCAGTTGGTGGAATATATTTTAGATTAGTCATTTTAAGTTTTGACGCCACTGGTTTTTTGACATTGTCAACTTTTTTTTCCTACAGCTACATTTTAGTAAGGATAACTTTCAAAATCGTCGCCTTTTATTTTGATATCCTATACGATTAGATCACGCAATAAAAATGTTGAAAACATACAATTTGGCCCAAAAATTGGGCATTTTTTGTAGTAGGTTTGAATATGTACATTTCTATATGTATAAAGGTATAGAATCTAGTAAATCAAGATTCTATAGTTTTAATTTAATAAAGCACTCGCTCTTTCATTACTTTTTTTTTAGAGATTCGTCAGTAACCATATTTTGTTCTTTTTTTGTTAGTGGCCAGTTTGATTTTTGAATTATAAACTTCTTTTGATTTTAATACACTTAATGTAGTTTTTATTTAAAAAATAATGGTTTTTGACGTTCTAAATTCAAATGTCATTATTCCTGGATCGCCCATACTACATTATCTCTCTAGGGACAGAATGAATTGCTCTAAGTGATGGTTGTATAAAAAATAAAAGGGCATTATCGAGCAGGTGGTTTAAAAAAAATGTACCTACGAGTAGTGGTGGCACTGGGTACAACAAAGTTTTCTAGTTTTCATTTTCTAAAATTTTCTTTTTTTACAGGTGTCGGAGGCGGGAGGAGGCGAAACCTCTCAAGCTAAAATGTAACAAACCGTTTAGGCTCTAGGGAGTGCCAAAGAAATATACAGACGTTTGAAAAATATTACCCTCCTTTTGGCGCAGTCGGGTAAAAAGTTTCAAGGGCTAATTTTGTAGTCTGTAAATAGAATTCGACCCTAGGTTGACCGGACTTCACATACTAGGTTAAGGGACTGCAAATAAATACGGTCAGTAGTGTAACATTAATGGTCGGGGGCCTGGTGCAAAGACCACTGAACATTTCTAACCAACTCTGAGTGATTGAATGGTCCTGCTCTCATCCTTATTTTGCCTGATCTTCTTGGGGTACCGTATCAATGGTAAACATTATGTACAATATGTATTTGACTCGACCGAAGTCAATTACCCAAGGTGCGGTGTTGGAAAGACCGTTGTGTGAGGGAGATTCTTTCATGCATTAGTTTCGTCGTTTTTACAAAAAATTGGATAATAGTTTAAGTAACATGGCACAAATGTAGCTAATAAATGTCATTTATTAGAATAAACACGGTGTGGTAGGTAATTCCTGTTTCTCTCTATATTAAGAAATGTTTTGACCAGAGGACAACTATATAAAGGTCCCACTGTCAAAGTCAAAGTCTAAACGTTTATTGCAATCCAAGTGTACTTTTGTGTGGCAGGCGGTCGCCTCCTTCTGCGAAGTAGTAATGCTAGCAAAGGAGGCGGCCGATCGCGTGAGGCAACGGTCCTCACGCCCCAACCGCCGCCAGGATTCCGATCCCGATTTCCGGCCACCGTATACGCGGGCTTGCGGACGGCGAGTAACGGGTGGCTCGCCGTCCGACCGTCCGGTAACCATCCGGACCGAGCCCAAGTCATCGACGGCGCGTACTGTTCCACGCGCGCCTCAGGGAGATGTCAGCAAATCGTAGGGGCCCAGCAGGGTCGAAGCCTACTGGAGCAACGGGTAGTGTGAAAGCGAAGCCCGGGGCCCCGGGTTGAAGGCAAAGAAGGAACAGGAGTGGATTTTTAGTCAGTATTTTCTGACACTATCTCTCGCACCGCCCTAGAGCGGGATTTGTCATTAGATGATTTTCACACCTAAAAAAAAATGTGTAATATGTTGACATTTTAGTGCTTATGACTTAGCAGCCTTTTTCCAAGCATTGCAATTATTTTCATCCGCTTCGCCTTGTATTATAAGCCTCCTCCACCAGTCCATTGTGTTCTATCCTCTGTAAATCCTGTCTAATAAGGCCCCAAGATGCGGATGTCTTCTTTCCAACAAAGGATGACCTGGTTTCCTGTCTCTTAGGTAGGTACCATTTAATTGTTTTCAGGATCTGATGATAAAGCCTTAAGAACTCTGTAATAAAATGCCGAAACTCTAGGTAAACTCTAGTTTGGGCTCCTATGATTTGTCATAAGGCTTATATAGGAAGACTGCCCCACACCAGGAATGAATTCTGTGTCGTGAATGCGTACTTGCACAGGACACCCAAACCCGGCACTACTATCTGTAGTTCATACAGATATTCACTCTAAGCGTCAAATCCGCGACATGCAACGCAACCACCAATCGCTTGACATGATGGTACTAGATATTTTCATTTAAATGTGGAGTGGAAGGCGGCAATAAGAACTCCTTAACTGTACAATATAGTTCGTTTGGGTATAAAGGTTTTGATAAGTACCCACCTTTGTAGACCAAGATAGCATCCACGGTCTTATGGGAGTCAGGACCGCATAAAAACTCTTTAGCTAAAAAATAAATAAAACCATTTTTATATAGCTGACTAGTTTTTGTCTTATTGTCTATAAACTTCAAGTTGGTGTCCTGGGTCTGATAGTAGATCCGAAAATTAGTACCTATTAAAAACTCCATTACTTAAGCTGCCTCCTATGTTACAAGTTAAAGTCCTCTCGGACTTATATTTTAACACTCTAATGCTAAAAGATACGTAAAGAAATATAAATAATAAAATATTTAGAAAAAAAAGGTTAGTTTATTATACCTATTTATTTCTACAGAGACTCAATAGTAAGTGGACTCAATTTTCATACCTAGTGCAAAAAAGGGAATTACTAAAATGGGTCATCGTGAGTCCCTTACCAATATATTCAAAGAAATCGGTACCTGACTCTGCTTTTACTTTATATCTTAGAAAATATTTTGTATGTTCGCAAAAACTTAGAATATTAAAAGCGATTTCATATTAGGAATAGCGCAGTAAACATGAAATTGTAATAGGTTAACTGGAGATTAATTAAGACAAAGACAAGGAATCCATTCCTAATAAATAGCATTTTTTTTTTTACTTTGGAAATCATGAAATAATTCGTCCCTCTCTGGGTGGAGCGATCCCTCTCGCTCCGTTAGTTAGACTTTTACCGACCAAAATACACGCGACTTCTTTTAGTTGCCCTTCGCGTTCCAGGGCCGTGGTAACTCTTTCGAACAGTCCTGGCTCTCATACCTACTTACCGACACGACAACTCTTTGATTAGAAACTTGCGCGGATCTCCACAGCATTGAAGCTGACTCACAAAAGAGGCGCCCGAGCTCACATAAAATTTATATTAAACGTTAGGCATTCACACAAACGTCTGAAAAGGACAGTAATGATATTTTTATTGGACGTTGATGCATTCTAAATCTCAAAATAATGTTTATGATAAGTGTCTGAGTGTTTCTGTATCAGTTTCTTGGTGCTAATGGAAATAAGATGCTCCTAAAACTGCTTGCACCACACTCGTTATGGGAGCTGTGCTTCCTTTATGCAAATTGCTTTAAGTGTCGTGCGTAATTATTGTTTTGGAGACAAAAGGATTGAGAAGCAGTAAATAAAGTGCATATAGGGTGTTTTCAAAAGTTAAACATTACTCAGATTTCTTGTAAATATTTTCTGTAAGTAATTAGATTTTACCTGATACTGGTCAAAAAGATATGTAGGAACCTACTATCTTGCTGTGCTCAAATATTAATTTACATAGATACATTGTACAACATTATAAATGTCATCTGTTAATTTACTCTCTTGAACAAATTATGCGCATATAAAATTTATTCTTCACATTAAGTATATTCGACCCATTTCGTCTGAAGGTCGTCTGGATCCCTTCCGCCTTACAATCTCTCATGTTATGCTTTATTACACCTTTCGTCAGTTCGCGTGACGACAATTATCCAGCCGAGAAATTCGCGTCGTTTGACCACCCGTAATAATCAAATCGAGTCCCATAAAGTTCTTTATCTCGGTTACAATAAAAACAAAACTTCAATGGCCGCTCAAAATGTCATGTACATACATCCAATTAAGGGCCTGCAAGTGGGTAATGCTCAACAATATGGGAGCATATCAGATTACGCTGCAGTCTCGCAGTTAACTCTCAAAAGCTAATTGATGCAAACGTCTTGATTGATGAGAGCGACGACCTTCAGTCGTATTTATTTATAAAAACCCAAGGAGATTGGTTATGTCAATTAAGATATTACAATGCCCTTATACAATGGGAGTAAATATAATTATTACTGTGCAATGATTTCATTAGGTCGTTTAGCAAATTGTACGCGCGACGACGTACTGTAGTGGCACTAGCGCGAGACAATTGCCGACAATTGGTGCGCAGCGGCGCCACTCGTGATGTCACCAAGACTTCACAAGCACTCTAAATCTTAATGTAATCACATTTGAAATAGTTACGCACATGTATTCACCCTACAGTTCTAACGTTAAAAGATTTCTGTCATACCCAGCCAGCAATGCGGCACGTTCAATTTGAAAATTCCGCTAGTATTATGGACCTTTGAATCCAGTCCCTAATTGGTAGATACATATTATGGATATGGCTGTGCTTTCGTGAATTTAAGCGACGCTAAGGGTCTCCTACATATCATGTTGAAGCATTAATGTCTATTACCATCGTCGTAAAATGGTGTAACATGAGCAATAAACGATGTCGTATAAGTCGGCACATTTTTATTGAATGATTGTAATGAATAGCTCCTGATTAATGGCTACATTTGACTTCCTGCATCTGTCCAATGACATTCATATGCAAATCTGTAGTGAAATCGCTCCAGTACCGTAACATGAAAGGTATAAAACATAATGACGCGGTGACGACACAGCCTGTATTCTGACTTCACAGTTGTAAATCTAGACGGCAGGCAGGACGATGAATTTGTCTCGTAAAATATAGTCAGTTTGAGAATAGATCGTGATGGATGGCGGAAAGTTTCACTTTCACATGGTGACAGATATGTTCGCTTTAGAACACTGAAACATTGTTTAGTGTTCAGGTTAACTAACTACTTGTCGACGAGTAAAAAGTGAACTACTTTAAGTAAACATACAGGCTGATGCTATCCAGAGGAGTGGAGTAGACGTTTAGTAGAAATTTATTTTTGGAAGCAAAATACAAGAGTGCATGCGAAATGTCCATAACTTTTCTTGTTTATTATTCAACGTATCAAAATGATCTGCGTGCTAAGGTGCTGATGTATGGTTTAGCATTCGACCCGTAGGAGCAAAATGATTAAAATGTTGAGATTGTTCCCGTGTCAAAATTCTTCGTAACAAAAGTTCCTAATAAGAATCTAACTGTTTAATATATTGATTTCGTTATATCTTCTGGGAACCTATTGACACTAAAAATTGCGCGGAATAAGCAAGTGCGTTGAAGACAGAAACTACACGGCACGTTTTAAATAATTAGCTATGCCTGTGTCATACTAATATGCAAAGTTGGCGCCGCGCCTCATCGGGATTCACATCGCGGCTCGCTGACTCTAGTTCGTCTTTCGAACTTTATTGCCATATGAAGTGTGCCCTACCTATTTATATAATCAGTTACAACGCCCTGTTTGTCTAATTAATTAAGCGTTTTATGGACTAGGCTTGTTGTAGTACTTGCTTAGTCTGTCCTTTAACCTAACACTTTTCAGCATTTTATAATTTCATTTCGTTTTTCTTCTGCTTAAGTTAATCACTATTTAACTAATTTAGTATTATAAAGTAATTTTTTTTTTTAATCAAACATAACAAAGCTTTTAGAATACGAATTCCTTTTTCTATTAAATAATAGCAATTTAGAACATACACAGTATACTAACTAGGGCATTTGTTGCGTATGATATGACTTTGAATCAGAAAATGTAGCCTTATTACAGAATCGATTCAAGTTTTCTTATAATGTATATTTTTAATAAATAAAATTGCGTGCATTCCACAATAACCAGTAAGGATGATGACCTGGTTTGATTTTCCATTAAGTATTTATAACTTGAGAAAATTTTACCGCAACTTGGCAGCAGTACATAATAGTATTACGCAAACTATCAGACGTTAACGACTAGAGTAGAACTCGGTCTAGACTGTGGCCTGTAGACAGTACACTCGTATTTACCTAAACTAAATTAAGAACAATTTACGATATGGTTGTTTTATGTTTCCAGACAATTTGGTTCACGGCTCATTCG
Organism: Mythimna impura; assembly: GCA_905147345.3. Classification (NCBI taxonomy): domain Eukaryota; kingdom Metazoa; phylum Arthropoda; class Insecta; order Lepidoptera; family Noctuidae; genus Mythimna; species Mythimna impura. Next base: position 16,069,284 of record LR990356.1, on the reverse strand, counting down.
CAACTATGAATTGCAGTAACTAACTACTACAATCTTAAATTCAACCTAAATACCACTGTCGTTGGTTGTACTTAGCAATAAACATAATCTGAAATCTAAAATATTATGACAATAATAAAATATCATTCATCTCTTTGATGCAGATTCTTAACGTGGTTTCACAGTAATCAGTAGAGTAGTAGTGGCGCGATTAATCGGATACAGAAAAATATTTTTATGGCGTCGTTTGTAATTTGAGTTTTTGTTATCTTCGATTTGATCTTGTGTCCAAATTGAGAATTATTGGGCTGTTTGACGATTAATTAAAGTAGAAACGTGCAGGAAGTTTTTTAGACACACGTTTCGTGTATAGTCATGCACCAAGTGTAGTTAGGTACCCATAAAGGTCTATGACTCCATGTAGAAACTCTTTGTTTTTTTTTTTCAGTTTTCAGGGCATGGTCTAGAACTACTTCCAAGGGGTTGCATCTTCAGCACATCGACTAGTAGGTACAATAAAGTATAGTGCTTCTAGGATTAAACTCGATAATTAGACGCACGATTTTAGATTACTTTCTGCCCCTAGCAATATTTTTGTAGACGTTTTTGTATATTATATTCAAAGAAAGCGCATGGACACTGGAAGAGGGGCTCACGGTTTCCATGCCCATCCATTTCCATTCTATGTCATGTTCTTGCCCAAAATGTAGTATCTTACTACCTTTACCGAGGGTTACTCTATCTTTTATGATTTTGTCAAAATTCTCTCACGATCATTCATCGTCCCGATCTATTAGAAGGCCAAGAGTCTACGAACTCAACGGATGGTGATGAAAATTGTTTGACACGTGTTTCTTATTTAACAAATCTCTTTCAGCATTCAATCGTTTGGTAATTTAATAACTTTATTGGATGAATTGGCGCATACTTCTAGACGCCGATAAAAAATCAAGTCATTGTCGCGACAACAACAACACAACAACAAGCTTTAACAAATAAAAGTAGGTACCTAGGTTTTTTTTGAGGTGAGAAATCATCCATTGACGTCTCTCGCTCTAGGGCGAAGTGGAAAGGGCGTGTTAGACTTTTACTGACTAAAACCACACCTGTGTCTTTTAGTTGTCCTTTGTTTCCTTTTCAGAAATTCCCTGAGGCCCTAGCGGGTATCGGCCCTACTGGGCCCCTACGGTTTTGCTGACATCTCTTTTAAACTTGCGAGGTACACTACACGTCATCGACTACTAGGGCTAGGTCCTTGCTGGATGGGGAGCTTCCCATTGCTTGTCGTCCGCAAGCCCGCGCCTACGTTGGCAGGGAATCGCCTTGCGATTTCTAACGCCAGGAGCTTCTCCAGTGGCGGTGGCTAGAGCGTGAGGAATATCCGTGGCCTCACCTTTGCGGCCATCTCCTTCGCTAGCATTAAGCTTCACAGAAGAAAGCGACTGCATCCCTTTCTTTCTCGCTCCGTATCTTGGCCCTGAATCAGGGCTCAAGAGGTCGCCCCTGCCGATCGTCTGCAAGAGGACATGGCGATGCTCTGCCCAAGTCAGGTACACCTCCACAATACGCTCTACCATGTGCTCCGGGCGATTAGCACAATGGTGACATCCGGGCGTTTTTAGTGTTCCTTACCAAAAAAGGAAAAAACGGAACCCTTATAGGGTCACTTTGTTGTCCGTCTGTCTGTCTATCTGTCTGTCAATACCCTTTCTCTCGGGAACTGAACTGGAAGCTGTGAAAAAAATCAAACTTCTGAGTTAACGAAAAAAAAGATCCGGCCGTTTATGTCGCAAAAACGTGTATGTCGACACTCTCAAGGGAATCAAAATTCATAGGATACTTCTCGTTAACCTAGAATCCTGAAATTTTGCATGAGGCAAGGTCTCATAGCACAAGTATAGGAAAAATCTGAAAACTGTAAATTTGTAGTTATGTACCCTCAGTGCGCGATTCCGACTCGCATTTTTGACTTCCGCTTGAATCTGAAACAGGGACCTCCCGAATTTTGCCATGTCTGGTGAGGACCCGTGTAAAGTGGAAGGTGAGTACACCGTGGTGCCTCTCTAGTCACTCCTCAAAGAGGGGCCTTATTGCTATAATTATGGCGTGCTCAGCACTGGGTTGCGTATTATAAGGGCAGACTTTTCAATGTTTCCTCTCTGGAAAATCATCTGATCCTCATATTGGAGAGATGGAGAGAGAGGGAAAGGTTAAAGAAAATATGGATTGATGTTTTAGGAGTCACATGAAAGAACAGGGGGTTAGTAATAGCATGCCCGGAGTACACGGTGGAGCATACGGTAGAGGTGTGCACCGCCTGGGTAGAGCACCCCCGTGTCCTCGTGGGGGCGCTTGGTGGCAGCGATCTCTCGCGCCGGGCCTTGGTACAGGCCATGGTCCGGAGCGAGTAGGAGTGGCACGCGTTCGCCTCCTTCTGCAAAGCAGAAATGCTAGCAAAGGCGGCGGCCGCACGCGCGAGGCAATGGCCCTCACGCCCCTGCGGCCAGGATTCCGATCCCGATTTCCGGTCACCGTAGGCGCAGAGCAATGGATAGCTCGCCGTTCGACCGTCCAGTAACCGTCCAGACCGAGCCCAAGTTGTCGACGGCGCGTAGTGTTCCACGCGCGCCTCAAGGAGATGTCAGCAACCGTAGGTTTCCGGCGAAGGTCGAAGCCTGGACTGGTACTGGGGCCATGAGTGATGCGAAAGAGAACTCCGGGGCCCTGGAACGAAGGCAAAGAAGGAACAGGAGTTTTAGTCAGTAAAAGTCTGACACGAAAGGGCGGGAGATGTCATTGGATGATTTCCCACCTTAAAAAAAGGTCAGTAATAGCATGACGGTTGACAAATGGAAGTAAAAACGTATTGGAGCGACCCTAATTAACATAATATGACATAAGGGCAGGGGAAGATGATGATTTTTCTATATTGAGATTACTTTTAGCTGAGGAATAAATATGGCTGTTTTAGAGCTTCTGTATAGAAAATATATCTAACCGCCATAATCTTCCAATAAAAAAACGACAGACCATTGAAAAATCGGTACCTACTTAATCATCATATCAAACAAAGTTGTAAAATAATCATCGCTAGTGTAAGTGGGACGTGGGTGCACACTGGACTGAGAGCCACTATTTTGTTAACAGTAGTATGAAGGAATTTTAATCCTTTAAATTTTTGAGATAAACATCAATAGTTAATGTTAACTACAGACTATGGAATTTTTATTTACATACTTATTTTACAGGCTCATATGCAGGGTTAAAATACCTTTAATACAAAACGAAGGCGCCAAGCATTTCGTAACCAATCGCCGACTATATTTCATCAGATAACTAAAATTTTTTCAACCCACGGGCTTTGAGAACAAGACCATTGTTTCAACTTTAATCACGATTGCATTCGACGAGCAAGAGAGAATAAAATCCTAATAGGGTTGGGTCTAGTTGCTAAGCTATTTTTTTGAGGTAGGAAATCAACAAATGGCTTCTACCGCCTTGGGGTGGAGCGAGAGGGCGTGTTAAACTTTACTGACTAAAACCCACCTATTTTTCTTCATTTGCCTTTTGTGTTCCAGGGCCATGGTAACTCATTCAAACGTTCCCGCAGCCCTAGTTGCTAAGCCATGTGTTTCTGTTTGAAATATACTTCAATTCGATTCACATACACTTTGAACATTACCGCAGAATAATTTTAAATGTCAAATTAGTCGAGGTTCTTACTCGTATAATGGTAAATTAATTGCGACCATTTGGTTGACATTTTTCTCAAGCTAAACTCATTCATTTTCTTGTTTAGCCGTATAAGAACTCGCACAATTCTATACCATTTTAGTTTAACGAGACCTTGACAGTCCTTAGTGGATAATAATATAGTTATGTTTTGTAATCCATTACAAGATGACGTGTGGACCCAAATTTATACCTATGACGTCTCTCTGGAAGCAGTTTGGGTACCATAAAGTCCTTTTTTAGATCTCAAAGTACGAAAATAAAAATAGATAATTGCGTGACGCCAATTTAGAGAACTAATTTGAAGTATACCGGACGTGCATTACCTTTCGAAGCGTGTCAGATTGCAACAATGTAACTTCAAGCTACTTAAGTAGACAAGCAGTATACAACTTAAAGTAATTACTAATTAGTGACTTAAAAGTATAGTGCATGCGATTGGTGCGCTGCGCACGTTTGTAGGAAGACGTCACGCCACAAGTCGGCGTAAATTCAAAGTCCTCCACTGTATCTGTCACGGATTTTTATTACGGTATTCACCAAATGACAGAGTGACTCGTTAATAAGGTTTAAATGTATAATACATGTACCTGTATTATTATATAGTAGAGAAAAACCGAGAATTTCTAACACCCATGCGAAGCTGGGGCGGATCACTAGTGCGTCAATAAAATAAAAAGCTGTGATTTCTTTGTTATCATTGAGTAAATTGGATATCTAGATATTCATATTCTTTTGTGGTAGATTCCGCTATACGTGACGTACTGATTAACATGTCCATGACAGGAAATGACGCCGGTTCATCGGTTATGGTGGCCTTAAAATTGATTCGTCACTGGATGTCCGCTGTGGCCTTCACCGTCTGCGCCTGCGCCGGTCGTTCACGCATCTCCCTAGCTAATTATAGAAACATTGAATGGGTCGCGACACATTCTCTTTCGGCATTCTTTAAGCTACCTGGACATGCATTGTTATAAAACCCGGACTTATATTAATTTTAACAACTTATAAAATTTAACAAAATTGAATGGTATAGTCGACAAGATTTGATAATAGATTCTAGATTTATTACCGGAAAAGAATAGGCTATTATTAAGTTTTAGAATACCTTTTGCGTGCGGGTCTTCCGAATCCGGTGCAGGGACATCCCGAGCTTACCATGTTTGGTGAGGACCTGTATCATGCGAAAGGTGAGGATACCGAAACGCCTCTCCAGCCATTCGTCAAAAGAGGGACTTAAAAAAAAAACCGCCATGATTATGGCGTGCCCAGAGTGTGTACTAATAAGTTACTATGGATGCGTTTGATATCCACCAATCATATTCATTGGTCCATATAGCTTCTTAGCACTGGTGGAAACGGGTTCAACTAAGAGCAGCTATGTTTTTTGTATGGATGAATGCGTGATCTGGATGCGTGCTATAGATGCGTGCTGTGGATAGTCGCCTCACTACGCCGCCGCTCCCCGTACCTTCCATTGTCGATACTTCGCATAGTTCAAGCAGCGCATCTTCCTCGCACAGCTATCTGGCAGCGGCACACCTCTTCATACTACAGACTGATGTGCATAGTAAGATTACTTGCCCCACTACATAGCTTCGCATCAGTGGAAACGCTCACATAGTTTGGTAACTTAGCTTTCATATCCGCACAATATAGCTGCATCTCTGGTGGAAAAGCACAATAATATATAAGTTTACGGGAAGAAGGATCTACTTCCATAACCACCGCTCTAGTTTCATTCACATTCATTAACAGGATAATATAATGAAAGCTTCTCACTTAGTACTTTATCAATTGTTAGCGCCGCTCTATCAATGAGCCCTTTGGATGCGTTATCACAATAGTGTCATCACCTACCGACCCCATTGTCGATCAAAGCTAAATTGTTATGTAATATGATTAAAGGACAGTTATTATCTTAAACAGGATGGATAGAGTGATACATACTTTTGCTTATATGGGTCATTGACCTAAGATTCCGGTAGAAAGAGCGCGAATTGCCTGAAAAACGCTATCCGCAGAGATCTGTTTCATTTTTACATATTTTCCAGTTTCAAAGATAATTACAATTTTTTAATTTGAATTACGGCCATGCGGTTGTTTATTGCAAAAATTGCAATATTCCGTGAATGTTTTATTTATTTTTTTAAATTTTCATGTAACAAAAAGTACATAGGAAGACTTGATAAGGCATTCACTACCAGTCAACCTAGGGTGGTGTAGGTACAGATAATATGGCAGGTGAATAAAAAAAGAAAATATTATTTAGAAAACAGTAACAACGTTGTTGTTATTGTCTTATTGTTATTGTTATTGTCCCTCTAAACCCTTAGGTTTAGAGGGACCTCAAAGAGTTATTGGGATTCCAAAGTAAAATTATAGCGAATCTATCGTTCAAAGCTATAATGGCGTTATCTGACAAAAACACTTCACAAATGACATGCATGAAATAGCAGTGTTGAACTACATATAAATCAAGCAAGGAACTTAACGTTGATTTTATTTATCGGTATCTATTAATTGAAAATAAATACTGCTTAAGAATTTAGACTGAATAACGTGACATCAAAAAAAAACTTTTTACAAAAAAATACAACTGACTTCAAAGTAAAAAAAAAACACTGAAAAGTGAAAAATAACTTTAATTTCGGAAGTCGGTGTTTCTATAATAGTTTTGTCTCTTCGTTATTTAACACCGACTTCCGAAATTAAAGTTATTTTGCACTTTTCAGTGTTTTTTTTACTGTGAAGGCGGTTGTTCTTTTTTGTAAAAACTTTTTTATTTTACACTTTTTAGTTATGGTACCACCACTAAAAAGTACCCCTCAGCCAAACTTAAATACCTTACAGAGTGCATCTCATGAAAATTCGAATAATCCCAAACACGGTTAGATTACCTTATTTATTACAGAGTTCCGGTGCCTAACTTCAGGCTTCATCATCAGATCAGTTCGATATATTCCCCCTCTTCTTTCAGTCAGTTATCGACTACACGTATAAACAAAGCAATTTTACTTGTTACGATGGTTCTGCTGTGATCCTATGAGGAGTTCTGTTCCATATCTTCGAAGTTCATGTTCAGATTATAACAATATTTTGCGACCAACTCGAAAGCATAAACATTCGATAAAAAAAAATAATTCAAAATCAGTCCACAATTGACCGAGAAAACAGTGAACATACATAAAAAAAATACATTCAGCCGAACCTCCTCCTTTTTGAAGTCGGTTAAAAACGAAAATCCGCCAAAGTTGCACTAGTCAGCGGATCGATCACGTTGAAGGGTGACTTTAAAATGGATGCTGTTTGGTCCAATATCAAATGCGACAGTTGGAAATGCTTTGATGAACAATAAGAAGTTAGAGAACACACGAAAACACACAACTATAACATATAATAAGATGATTTATAACGAAAAGAGCGCGTAAAATTTTATGAACAGACCTTGGGGCGGCTACATATTATGCAAAATCTGTTGCATTTATACGTTCAAAAATAAATTAATAGATTTTTTAATGAATAGTCTATTCCTGTCTGTATTCTGAGATTCCTGTATAGACACTATTTTGCCATATTCATACGCCAGATTGCGAATAATTTATTTCCGCCTAAAAATACGCAAATAAGTGTGAAAGTTTCGACGTTTTTTACTTCGATACAAGACTAGATAATGACGAAAAAAATATATCGATTGGTTTCGTCATTATCTAGTCGAAGAATGACGAAATCAATCGATATATTTTTAACCGACTTCAAAAAGGAGGAGGTTCTATGTTCGGCTGAATGTGTTTTTTTTTAGTAATTATATTCACCGATTTCTCGGTCAATTGTGGACCGATTTTGAATATTTTTTTTTTTTTGAAAGATTATGCTTCCAAGTTGGTCCCATAGAAATATTGTTATGATCTGATCATGAACTTCGAAGATATGGAACAGAACTCCTCATAGGATCACAGCAGAACTGTCGTTACAAGTAAAATTACTTTATTTATACGTGTAGTCGATGACTGACTGAAAGAATAGGGGGAATATATCGAACTGATCTGATGATGAAGCCTGAAGTTAGGCACCGGAACTCTGTAAGAAATTAATTTAATCTTACCGTGTTTGGTATTATTAGAATTGTCATGAGATGCACTCTGGCTATAAGGTTTTTTGTAGAAAGTTTTTTCGTTTTGTTTTGGAATTATACCATCAAACAATGAAGTTATCGCCATTCTATGTTTATATGGAAGAATGACCGACGACAGTTGGACTGACGAAATGACAAAATGTCTGGGATTGACTGACCTACGTGAAATTTCGGTAGTATATGTCCATATATTTTGTTTTTAATTTTCGGCAATTATTATCGCGCTTGGAATGCTATTTTGTGGAGATTTTCATATTTTCAGCTAAACTTACTAACTTGTCCTCTCGAAAGATAATGTGAATATCGTATCAAAGCTTGAAATAAAAATTCAATTTGGTAGTATATCTTTTCAGTGTAACAGAGTGGAGAAATACCTACATCTCCGTAAGGCTTATTTACTGATTGATTGTCAGTAAGAAATGAAGACGTCCTAGACCCTCGTGAGTGGCAAGGCAGAAATCATAACTGGTGATGATAAACAAGGAGGCTCATGATTATTCATAAATTCATGATGGGAGAAGAATGAATGAAAACTTATTTGGGTTAATAATAATTTATTATTTTATGAATGCTTACTCTGCCTACAAATACATTCCCACGATATTCACTGATACGTGAATTGACAATAATAATACCGTTTTCCATACCTCGTCCTAGTTTTTATGAAAACAAAGAGTCATTAATTTCCCTAGGTTTGCTCAATGGAGTATGTCTTGCTTCGTCGAGTCGTTGTCTCGTTGATCGAGCTGCTCAACCCACACCCAATGAGTCTACCATTACACGCGCCATTAGTCCCAAATTATGTTCCAGAGGTTCCACGTCTCGATCGCAGATGAACATCCTTCAAGATCAGCTGATGGATATCAATTTAGGTTTCAACCGACTCCAAAAAAGGAGGAGGTTCAATTCGGTTGTATTTTTTTTATCATCATTATTATCTATTATTTATTTTAAGTTTGTTACCTCAGAACTCTGAAGTTTATAGACCGATTTGCAAAAAAAAATTTTTCCCCTAAAGGGGTATGCTTCCAGAATGGTCCCATTTTTTTTAAAAATCCGTTTCTGATTATCCATGAGGAATCGAGGGAAATCCTCAAATATTCTAGGCTGCTTTGCTGTTAAATAACAAGCAAACAATACCAGAAACACCAACTTTCGAAATTAAAGTTATTTTGATCGTTTTAGTGATTTGTTTTTTGTAGTGAAGTCGGTTATTTTTTTTTTTGTAAAAGTTTTTTTATAATGTCTATGTTCTAGAACTTATACAATGTTTATATATATTTTTTATTCACTTCATACATCCTTAGTCGTATTCTAATTAATGAGCCGCGTGAACCAAGTCTTATTTTAGACCCTTCCCATTACATCGAAGTCCGTCGTGTATTGAATTTAAACGATTTCCAAACAGACACGTGCCTTTGGACCACACATGAACGCGGCCCTAAATCCGAGCACATACTTACCTGCTGACTTAAATTCCACAAGGAGTGTTATCGTAGCTTATCTGCCATCCGTGAAAGAACTTGAGAAATATTTATATGAATTTTTGCCTTATGCAATTTTTGATGAATGACATGGTTGCATCAGACTGCATTGAATCGTATTACATTAGCATGGACACAATGCGCCGCTCCATACAATGCCGCGCGGACTGAAGAACCTCTGAAATCAATGCACATGCATTAATACGCATATGAGCTTACACAATAAGCTTTCTCGTTCACAAACAAACGCATTAACGGACAACGTAATTGTTAATGATACGCTGTACTGCATCTGTAAACCGAACCGCTCACAAATACAAAAGGATGAGACGGTGAGAGAGATCTTTTGTAGGTATGTCCTTATCCGCATAATCTGGAAAATCAAAGAGAAAGGAGTAGTTTTCTAAAATGTTAATTTATCAGTTCAATTGTTTCAAATGTCAATCGAACGAATTAATTTGGAGCACAATAGATGATTGACATATCAATATTGTTTATCGAAAACTGTATCTGAAAATTTTGCATCTTTAGTTAGCTGTGGGTGTCGGTTCGTCTCCTACGCTTGTATAGGTGAAGGAAGTTGAGTCACGCATTAGGTAGGTAGTTCCTGAGTGATAAATTTCAATTTGTTTAATATTCCGGAGAGGACCCTGCGCAAATCATTCTGCGTAAAGGCGGCAAGTACCTACCTACCGGAGGAATTTGATGCGATTGTCATACTAAATATTAAGGAAACTGAAAATTTTACTGTCAATAATATTCGGAATTTAAAACCATAGGTAATGAACGCAAGTACATAAATTGTTAAAACAACGGCCAGATCATGTAGCTTTGTAGGTATGTAATCGAAATCGATCTCATCTGATGTTCTGTGACTCGAAAGACAAATATTTCCGATATTATCTGCAATTCAAGCGTGACAAACACGCAAAATTTATTAAACCAACGGCTTACGACAAATATTTTTTTCTTCAGAGATTGTTGTGTTTCAAATGAGCTAAACTAGTACCCTACATACACAGCGTGTAACAGAAATGAGTGGTCATATTTTAGATACTACTTCTTACTACTAACTACTATTTTACTTACCCATGTAAAAGCACAATTTTCTTTAGTAAAGTCATGGATAATTCCCAAAAAAAAATTGAACTCTCCGTACAAAGTTATTTATCATCGGCTGTTTAAAATTAGTAGGTACATTTAATTTTAAGGAGTTATTTTTTTTTCGGAATTGACTATGACTTTCTTGAAGAAAGTTGATCATTTCAATGAACACACGTAATATTTCAATTAATTTAATTCATTTAATTCATTTAATTCATTTAATTCATTTAATTCATTTAATTCATTCAATTCATTTCAATTCATTTATTTATCTCTCAGAATGTGGGATGAACTAGGTAGGCCTCGCCAGAACCGGCAGAGGATTAAGTGCTGGCCCGCGAGAGATGGAAGGAGTGGAGGAAGGGAGGCCTTTGCTCAGGAGTGGAACAGAAGAGGTTAATAAAAATGCCCTCAAAGAAAATATGGTAGAAATGAAGTAAGCACAGGATATTTGGCAAGGTTATAAAGGCAACATTCCTGTGGTCATCGACCAAAGGACAGGCAAAGATCGTTGGAGATAGTAGGTGCGTTTTACCGGAAAAACTGACGTGGAAAGAGGAGGCATTTTTCATTCCAATCTTATACTAACTATTGGGTAAATGTGGACTGAATACCTTAATGAGATGTCTGCAGATTGACTACTCAAGTATGGTCATGAGAGTGATCAATACAAGACAACATAACTGCGCGCCGCTGTCACACCATTCAGTTGCATTTACAAATACAAATCCGCATTTAGTGTTAAAATCAAACAAACAGTGAACAGAAAGGACTCCGTGTATGTTGTATGCAAGCCTGTCTTACGTAACAGGTGGTAATTGGTAATTTGTGGACAGTATTATGCATGCAACGACCGACGTCGCGGGCGCAGGTTTGTTGCACAACCGACACTCCGTCTCTCACACCTAACTCACACCAGGTACCAACATAATCATTTGCAAATGGTCTCGCTAACATAAACTGTCAAAACGTGGTGATTACTTGAAATTAAGACGGCTTTAAAGGCAAATTGCTTGTAACAGAGCCGATCAAGAGAAGTTGCTACGTATCCCGTAATTACTCAGGCGTTAACAGTTGGTAATTTGTCGGTTTAAATTAAGAACTAAATGGTCAACAACCTATACTTGTTTATTTAAATAGTTTTGAGTATTCATTCGTTGTAATTTGTAAGTCAATTATGAGTTAAGGATATGTACTTGCTTGGTTTCAATTGAAAGCTACCTAGTAAATAAAATATGTATACTTAAAGAAGGTAAATTAGGTAGACTAAGTAAGAAAAGCGAAATATCGAGTTATAGAAACGCAACTTACGACATTTTGCTGTCACCAAAAGCCGAAAAATGTACAGCAACACGCTGGCATTATAAAGACATACAATATCAAAAATTAGCTACTGCAAGGTTTTCTTACCTTTTTCCATAAGATGAGGAAAACAGCTCTCCTCAATGACTTGAAAATGTTATTTCAAGCTAGCATTATAATTTTTATTTGTTCAATTACTAAGATAACTTCGAATAATAATCAAGTTATACAGACTTCAACACAAACAAAGTTCACTGGACATCAAAGTACGAAAGCACATGAAGTATCGAGATTATCGCTGTAAGTACATCATGAACGATCGTTCATTTGATTTCTAAGAAAAGTAAAACAGTGCATCTTGTTTTGGTTTCAGTTCTAGCAAAATATTTTCCATGTGTTCTTAGAACTTGACCTTCAATCCTCCCATACAATGTTTATTAGTAACTATAGTCTTCATCTTCGGACTGCTGAGGTTGGGTTTTCCAGGAGCCTTACCATGACGATGTCAGGTGTGTGAGCGAGAAGGAGAGATAGACTGATAGAGTTATACATACATATAAGCTCCATCCCTTTAATAGTTCAGTTCAGGTTATCAAATGGCTCGCGTTAAGAGTTCGTTGTAAGGCCTCAGGGCCTCAAGTCTACTATTACAATATTGTCAGAATGGTCTATCATTGACTTCATAATTGTTGATTTTGACAAGTTTGGTAATCTACTTATATCATTCATCGCATTCATTGCGTCATTATGACTTTCCAATGATCAACCACTGACACTCCATTGAAAGAAGTGGCATAGAATGGTAATCTCGTACATATTGACAAATGAATGTCTGACGTATACGGTAATCTGCTAAAATTTAGACAGTTCCTTTGATCAGTGATCTACCATTAGAACGTCATTGTGCAGTCATTGCTTTTAATAAGCTCGATATTGTCATTCTACCACAACTCTATTACGAGACCATTGACGGATCAATGATCGATCATTATGAATTAGCAGATAACGAACTTTTAGCAAAATGACAATGGATAAATAGCAGACTTGGGCCCTTGGTCACAAACGGTCACAGGGTTATTGGCATAATAACTGAACTTGCTGCAAGGGTAGGAAGTTCATAGCAATTTGTTGTTATTATATTAACAGACAAGAGAATGCTGCATCGCTGCTTCACATCATTTAGATACACCAGAACTTGTTAATAAAAATAATTTACACGAACTAAAGGTGACTTAGCTTGTACCCAGTAACTTTTGCTCGTTTGTACGATTTTCTTCGAAGTGTTAGAAAAATATTATAAATCTTGTGTACATCATGTAAAGCTTTGTGAAATATGTGTGTCGTCCATTTCCTAGCATTAGTGAGTCATGTTGCGTTTCTGGATGCTGTTTATGAACACATCAAGTTTCCTGCACATGTTTTGGAAAAAAAGATGAAATGGAAATTGTTTAAAAAACAACCAGGTTGTTGTTTCTGGTAGGATGATGTGGATCAACGGAAGTGAAGAAATTTTCGAGATTTCTAGATTGGGAGGCGTCTGAACTACCTAGATTGGGCAGTAGCCGCTTGAGTGCAGCCCCGGCCCGCTCCAGATGTCCTTCTTTCCTTTCCCACCTTGGAGCAGTGAAAAACCCCAACATCTAAATTAACCCAATCCCTCACAGGGACACTCGTAAGGAAATCAAAACCTATAGAGTACTTCCAATTGACCCAGAATCCAAGAAAGACAAGAAGCAAGGTCTCGTAGCACAAGTCAAGGAAAAAGTTTGAACACCGTTTTGTAGTAACATCACAAAATATTTTTTTTTTGCGATTCGGAAATATCTTTGAGACTCAATTCAGGAATCGAACTATTTACTTGGGTAAGTTTATACAGGAATTCATCAAATAACTTCTCCCACAAGGTCAGACTATTACTGAACTAAAACCTACATAACTGTGTTCCTTCACTTGCTCATTGCGTGCCAGGGTCACAGTAAATCTTTATAAAATACTAGCAGCATGGTAAAAACACCTTAAGTTACAAACACTGATTCTTTAATTTCCTCTTTTTTACATACAATAGTCTAGTGCCTGGGGTGTTAAAATCATCACAACCTAGGACTTTTTTTTTAATTTGGATGAAATTTAAAAAGAAAACATTATATGTGTGGCTAATAATATGTAGAAAAAAGTTTACCTATTGAAAAATTGTGTCCTTGATTTTGAAAAAAAAATAATGACGATTACAATAGTTCAATTAGTATCTCAGGACCTACTAGTTCGAAGTGAAAAATTCTTTCAATGTTGGATAGCTCATTTATCGAGAAAGGCTATAAACTATATACCTAACATTACGCTACGACTAATAGGAGTGGAATAGTAACCAAGGACGCGAGTGCAACCGCGGGGACAACGAGTAATGTATAATGAATGTACAGTGACCCAATGTTTTTGTGTACCAAAACTAACTTAACGTATATATTTACACATAGTCAACAGTTTTGGTTTTTGAACATTTACATTTTTGTCCACGTCAAATATTTTGATCGATTTAAGGTTTTTTTTTCATAGTAGAAAATTATTCCCAAGGAGCATACTGCCAGGGTAAAAAGGGTCGTATGTGCTATTCCAGGACAATTCATCCACTGTAAAAAAAAGTCCGAGGTAAAAACCCCTAGGCATTGGACTAATTATATTTTGAAGTCTATCTTTCCTTTCAATACCAAATATGAAAATAATTGCACTATGAGATTTTCATGAGGTTTCGAGAACAATTACGCTTTCACAAAAACCACAGAGCTTTCTCTCTACAGTACAATCTTTACCTTGAGTCAACAAGTAATGGCTCTAATGCTTGTAATGGCTGCCACCGTTTATTTACCACCTCTAATCAATAGTTATGATTTACCTTGGCTTGGTTTACCTTAAATAATTACCGCTGTTTAAAACAAATCGCTTGGGATTTCTGTTATACACTATAATTTGTTTAAACTTAACTCTAAAACACAAAGAAAGCTCCTGAACAACGTGTAATTTACAACAGATTGTTTGCTTTGACAGCAAACGTAAACGCATAAGTTTATCTAAAAAGACACTCGTGACTAACCCTCACCGCCGTGCCTGGTGCGTGCGGTGCGTGCCTCAAACGTAAACATGAAAATTCACAACAAAGTTTCCATAAACACGTTTACTGGGAGTTTGTAAGGCGAAGGTTAATTTTCATTGCTAATATTCTGCTGTAAGTAAATTCAGCGTGATACAACAATGTTAGTATGTATTTACTTTAGTAACTCTGAGTATTAGGTCAATGACGGCCGACAGACAGATTAATCGTCTTTGGTTAACAGGTTCCCATGCAGTAAGAACTTAGTGACATCACGTTATGATTTGTGCAAAAATCAAAAAATAAAAGTACATAATTATTTGTTCAGTTTCATGAAATCAGACGGCATTTAGTTCTTCAATGCCATGAGAGTTTTTATGCGGAAGTCTTGTGAGTGAGTCATGAATGTATCAATATTCGTGTGTACTTATTCGATTTTTGATGACCTAAATGGGTACCGATAAAGCGTTCCACTTAGCTGAAGGGAAAGTTTAATTTTCTCATAGAAACAAATCAACCGCATTGTACCTACAACCCAAGGAGCTTAAAAAAAAGTTCGGCGATTTTCATGAAGAGTTGCGAGGTCGATGTATGACTTAGTTGGTTATTCCAATATATTTCGTTCGCTGTAGATAGTTACAATTATGACGTACCAGCAATAAACTTGAAAGTGCTGTTCTCCTTTAAAATGAAGTGTGAAACTCATGATATCACTACCAGAGACTAATTAGAACGTTTTATCCTAATTAATACCTCTAATTAGCATGTTGAAACAGACTACGCGTGTGTTAAGACCGTCTGCAGGTACCGACACCTACTCATGTGTATAATTTTACAATCTGCTAAAAGCCTTAGGTGTTTCTGTTTTGACAGGCTACTCTGTGTGCATTAGCCGTTTGCGCGTCTACGAACTTAGGTAATAATTGGTAACCTCATCTAGCAGACTGCCGGGCGCTCATTGTTGCAATGTGCTCATTACATTGAGGTTTTAATTAACTTCGAGGATCTACATTGTCGTGGCACAAACCTGATAGATTCAACATTATCAGCTCAATGACATCTACTGCTGGACATAGGTCTTGCCTAGCCGAAAGTATTTGAAAAACAGAAATCGAGTAGGATCGCTGACAGCAAAATATGTTTCCAGTAAGTTTTCCTTCAATGGGAAAACCATAGCATAATAGTGTAATCAGCCTTATTATGTTCCCACTGTTGGGACTCGGGCCTCCTCTCTAGGAGAGGGAATGAGCTGTAAACCATCACGCGGGCCTAGTGCGAGTTGGTGGATGTCACAATCATGTCTTCGAATTTTTGGTTCTAGGACATGCCGGTTTCCTTACGATGTTTTCCTTCATTGGGAAAACCGTATCTATAGAATAGTTTTCATTTTTTTATTATTCTTTATTATTGGTTTGAGGGTTTTTATCCACAGTGATACGTCAACTCCATTATATTTTAAACAATATAAATAAACTTTTATACTAAGAATTAAATATAAAATTAAGGATTCAAGATTACTGCCAGACTACAAAGTTGTTTTGCTAAATCAAACTTAGGGTATGATAATATCGTCTGAATTAAACCAATATAACCCGTTCATGCCATACTCTCTTTCCATTTTTGTCTCTCGGTCTTATTTTTAACACAGTTCATTAATAAATGTTGTACGTCTTCAATTCTATTACAAGTAGTGCAAATTGGTTATTCCACTTTTTTCATCGAGAACGTAAACTTTACCGATGGGTAATTGGCCCATGTGGTATGAGTTGCAGAAAATAAAAATAAATTATTTTTTTATTGGTCAACTCGTCCCACTAGATAGTGTCCCAATCAAAGTCTTAAGGCTATTTTGACATGATATCTGCTTAGTTTGTTATCATCAAAGCTAAGATATCGGTTTTATAACTTTTCTTTCAGATTTTTCATGAATAGATATAATTTACATGTAATGACAGACTTATACGAATATGAAGTTAGTAACTAAGCCCTGATTGTGTCATCAAAAATTCCAAAAATATTTAATCATCGCTGTCATCGATTTTAAAATTTTTATTTCATTTAAGAAAATCAGACCATCAAAATTCATATTGTATTAATGGGAGACAATGGGGCGTTGAAATGTTTTGGCAATGCGTCGAATATTGGCCCACGCTGCATGCCATATTAAGAGTTCGTATGTATTCATAAGTATGATGAAAGGTGCCGATAGCCAGGTCGCATGTTAGACCATAGACTGCTGCAACACGTATAAGGAATACCTAACCATCTTTGACTAGATTTGGCTAGTTAGCTAACCTTTATTCCAGGTTTCTGCTAAGCAAATGCATTTCCTAAAATATCATTCATTCGTAGCGTCTGCAATAACTTTTTCTGGTATAACATGACTCAGACTAGTTTTATAATGCTTTACCGGTTTTCACCTAGAACGAGTAGTGCGATTTCCTCAATTAAGAATTAATAATTTAGTCCGCAGTTTTAGGAAATGCATTTCTTAAAACTTTATTAATCAGAAGCGTTTGCAATTTATTAAAGTTTTCTGGTAGTAGCGTGTGCGTCATGATAAGTTATACCAGTTTTCCCCTAAAATGAATATCAGTAGTGCGATAATATTATAAATGCGGAAGTAATTCTGTCTGCCAGTCTGTTACCTACCTCTGCCACACGGGTTGCCATGTTGAGTTACCGCGGCCCAGGAACGCAAAGGGCAACGGAAGAAACAGGTAGGTTTTAGTCAGTAGTAAGTCTGAGATTTCCTATTGCTTCACTCAGAGCGGGAGAAATTATTTGATTATTTCCCAACTAGTGTAAAAAAAATTAAAGGTAGGAAGTCATCCAATGACTTCTCTAAGGCAGAGCGTGAGGGCGTGTCAAACTTTTACTGACTAAAAGCACACCTATGTTCCTTCTTTGCCCTTTGCGTTCCAGAACCACGGGAATTTTATCCTGAGAGTATGTTCCCTTAATATAATTTCTGATATTCACGCGAGCAATGCTGAAAAAGGTATGAAAATGTAATCATCTGATGTAAATAGGGACCTTGCTAATACAGTTCTCGCTGATTGACTTAGTGACTCCATAAATGATCCTGTGGGACTAAATAGGATTTAGGGACCATCAAAGCAATGAATGCACAAAAGGACAGTTACTTACATATTTAAAATTGGACATTTTGGGTTGCATTTATTCAGCGCACACGCCTACCTCAGCTGCACCTCCGCGCGCCATGGTTACAGCCGCACAAAGTAAAACATACGCGGAAGGATTTCAGACGTGAACGCTACCTAAACAAAACTAGAGCATCTAGTTTCGCTTGAGAAAAGCGTTCCATAAACAAAGTCAATTGGTCTAAACGAGTGAATTTTTATTCTGGGGCGATGAGATCATTAGGTGAATGGCCGATGGCTGAGCGGTTTTTGTGGAAATGGGTCGCGGGGACTCCACCATGACATTGATGGGTCGGGTTCGGAAGGCCTGCTACTCGTAAGAAAGCAGTTAAGTACTTGTTTTATAATTGTACCCATCGCGCACAAGTAGGAGAGAGCTACGTTTGCGTGTTTATTTCTGCACGTTCTGCTGTACCTATACGCCTCCTAATATTTACTGCTCATAAACTGGGTTGCACTATATGCCAAATCACTGGTATTTAAATTCAATAATGTAAATAATCAAAACTATAACTATCAACATAAATCATATAATTAACAATTTATTTAATAAGAGCAGCTTGAAAATATATACGAGTATGTCAAACCCCATAACATCTGTTTGGTGTATAAATTCTTCGACGACATGTTTTACATAAGAACGGAAATTAAATGTAATTCCGACGGTGACAAACAGACAAGCAGTTCAGTCTGAAAATACGAGACGAGAGTGTGTTGTAAAATATTAAGTATTCTGTACTAAAATGATTTTTATTATTCTTGTGGCGCCTAGACACTGGTTTGAAAGTTTAAATACGTCCTAGATTTGCAATAAATTCAATATATTTTTATGTATCGACACTTTATCTTTGGCAGACAAAAGAGCTCTTAGTTTTAAACTACACTGTAAAAAAGCATTATTCATAAATCAATATACCAAAAGATAATATAATACCTCAATATCATATACATTTTTTGTTTATCAAGGAATTTCAAGGGGTTTTTAATGGAAACTGGATACACGGGTGCCTTTGTTTCGAAATGGTTTAATTTAATTAGACACTTAAGTCTAATTACTTAGTAATTAGAGTAGGTAATTTGTGGTTTTCCAAGACTTGACAGGTTGATTCATCATAACAAAGGAAGATTTGTTTGTTTATTCAAAGGAAAATGAAAAGAGCTTTCAGCTTTTAAATCAAAATCTTCT
Source organism: Mythimna impura (assembly GCA_905147345.3). Taxonomy (NCBI): domain Eukaryota; kingdom Metazoa; phylum Arthropoda; class Insecta; order Lepidoptera; family Noctuidae; genus Mythimna; species Mythimna impura. The sequence continues at coordinate 16,050,113 of LR990356.1, read as the reverse complement.
CCTTTCCTTCTTCTTTTCTTCTTTTTAAATATTTTTTAATCTTTTCAATTTTTTATTTTACAATAAAATTTGATAAATTAACTTTCGTTAAAAATATATATTTATTTTGCAAATTGTAAACACTCTCTTACATAAAACTTAAATATTAACTAAACTATTTATACTAAAACCGAACTATGTACCTACATAAAAACTATAAATATCTACTATTATACTAAACCTAACTATATACATATAATACAAAAACACTTATTACACTCAGGCGACGAAGTACTCCTCCACATCGCTGTCATCCGGAAACGTGCCCAGAAGGCTGGCAGCATTGCCACGTTGAATGGCAATGCTAATTCTTTGGGCGAAGAACGAGCCAGCCCTCTGGTCACGCAAAGTGTCGATCAGACGGCGTGAAATTTCCCCATGACCCAAGCGTTTCGACCCCAAACGGCTCAAAACTGTAATGTTACTTTGGCTTGAATATTGACTTTCAATTTTTTCATAAATTTTTTATGAATGTGGGCAGTTTGAGTACTTTATGCAGCCTACCCAAAAGTCCTTTCTTTGGTAATGTTCGTCGAATCGTTGAGCTCTTTATTAGTCCGAGTTGAGCGACTACACGAATACTGATAGTTGCTTGCACTGCATGGACAGTTCCACTCAAATATGTGTAGTTATTTCCTCGAAAGACCGTCTTAGACACTAATCGTTTTGGTTCTCCTAATGATTTGCCTATTACAGGTTTACTCTATGAACTTTAAAAGAGACTGACCTCTGAGTTTGTTTTGGTGTTTCTTCTCAGGGTTAAATTGATACAAAAAATGTGTCTAAAAGTGTTATTTATAACCAATTTGCAAAATAAATAACATTAATGAGTAGACCAGACACCAGTTTGTGTATTGGCCAGGACCGGATGGCAGTTGTTGAATGGATGTTAATGCATTTCATTACTCTGGATATCAATATCAACCAAATAGAACAATAGTAGGTGATGAGTCTAAGAACGCGTTGTATGCTAAGATTTTGTAATATCACCCAATCAAACATCGAAAGAATTAATTATATCTAGCTATCGGCAATGATTTTATACTATTTCCAAAATTAGCTTTCCTTGTGTTTTTCTCAGCAACCTATAGAACTTTAGAATTCTAGAATTCTATATTACTAGATGCTGCTAGTAAAATTTAGATAAGCTATAAATTCTTAAAAAAATTACATCTCGTAATTTTTAACGGATAATTTCTACGTACCTACGTCATATCACATCTCAAAATTGATAGGACTGTTCCATTTTCTTGACATTTTCCGTTCTAATTAAAATCTAGAAATAATTTATTTGCATTTTTTTGCAAAATTGATTGGTACATGGACATTTGGACAGTGCAGGCATATATTCATTTCACTAAAAATATTAGGGAGGTATACTATAACTAGACATACTGCATTAACGAGATACATTTATGAACCTAGCATGTAGGTGCTATGTTATCCAAGATGGTCTGTTTAATAATCCTGCATTTAGTGCTGAACCTGCCAATCTTCTTAACTCTAATTCAATACTGAAAACCTGTCAAATCGGACATGAAATGGGAGGGAAACAAGCAAACCTACACAGCAAAAATAGCAAAACGAAGATAATTGACAGAATTAAAAAAAGGAACAACTCTAGTTTTAAAAACATCTTTATTCTAAAAACCCGTGTCGATTAAATTTGATTGGTTTATTTTTTATTTTGATTAGTGCTCCATTTCTCGTCTGTCGACATGGGATCCCGTTGATAGATTGCGCGCCATCAATCTGACTGATTGCTGAAATTGATAGGCGCCGTCTGCCTCGCTAACAACTAGATGCACTGCAAATATGAACGAAGGAGGAACAGAAGTTGAACTACATGGAGCGTTTGAATGAAATAAAAAAAAATGGTAGTACTTATATTGATCAGAATCGGTTTGAGGCTCGATAAATCTACCAAAAATGGTTATTAGTCATTTATTGATTGCTCGAGTAAGAAAGGCTTTAGAAGATAATTCTGATAATTAAGGGTCATTGCAGGTTGTTATTAAACTAATCTAGGTAATCAAATGAAGATGATGAGTAAGAGAGTAAGAGTAACAGGTAGTTATAGGCATATACCTAAGGAATATGGGGATAGGGAAACAGGACAAATTAATAATATGATTCCGAAGGCTTTTAGCTGGATACATGAATATTATATATTTAGTAAGCATAATACTTCTGCAGTTGCTTTTTGTATCGTGCAACATCGTCATTGAGAGATCTGACTCATTGTTACCACGTGATAGCCCCATTTGCCATGGAAATCATCTAGGATATTGCCTTTAGTAGCTCTAACAGAAAAAGAAGCCGTTTCTAGATTCTTTACGTGATCTGTGTGAGGATGGTCTGATTTACTGTCTAATTTATCATTCCCCCTTTACACATACTTTCGCTGCAAAAGTTGCAAAAATAAACGTAATGCTTCAACTACACGGTGAGGAAAAGTAAAGCATGAGCTTCGGGAAAATGCAAATGAGTTCGTATTTAAAAAGATCTTTTTTTAAATGTTTAGGCGCTATTTTAACTGAAGAATGTATACTTAGGTATTCTGGCGCCAACTGCTGCAGATGTTGGAATATACTGCTTGGCCTATATTTCAAGACAAGACGAGTTAGAAAAAATGGCTAAAATAATTGCAGTAAGAAAGCTAATTTCACAGTTTCACCTGAATGCACTGTTTATTGTGTGTCTGAGTATTGGTTGCCTACTACTTGCGCTGAAGTGTCTCTAGTATATTTTTATATTCAAAGAATCACAAATAACCAATTGTCCACTACTCGCAGCCGTCATAATAATAGCATTTGACACAGTTTGAAAAACGTTGGCGTTCTCGGTTTATGAAAGTGGCGCCTGCTGCGATCCAAATCGGTAAATCATACAATTTGGCATTGCGCCGGGCAAAGATTAGCGAATAGAACGCTAGGCAGTCTGCGACAAAAAATATAATATGACATAACGAATTATTGTATAAAAAAAAGTTGAATCACAGTGATTTTTTTAGGAAATATATATCTGCTTACATAAGTAAAATTATTAGTAAATGTTGAAGCTAAAATATGAACATGAAATAGAACACATCATACGTGTCCCAGATTTGGCGTAACATATTGCGAACTACCGGATGTAAGTAAACCGCATCCCGGGATTAATGTGTGGTTCATCTACTAGCGTGAATGAACTGCCCATTGATCTTATTTGCAGTACTTATAAAACATTTACGCTCGGCTAGATATTTTCTGGTTTATCTCTGGCCCTTATCATGATAAATTGGGAGAAGGGGCTCTAGGCACAGTTAAATTTTGTCAGTGGTAACGATTAACGGTAAATTGATTAAGTTCCAAAATGATCGATCACGTGGCATTTCGATGGAGCATGTCAATTTCCATATACATTGTACTTTTTCACAATCGGTTTCGCCGATATAATGACTCGTTTTCTAGATTCCGGGTTAAGTTCCGACAGTGATGGTGACCTCGAGACCATGATTTTTTATTTTGTATGTATTTATATTTATAGTTTGATTAAGTTGTGTGAGGCACAAATAAACATGTTTTTCTTTCTTTTGTACAAGCTTTGTAATTTATTTCAGGAGGGTCCGTTTTCGGTCTAAAACGAACCATGTAGGCGGTTACAAAAGTTGCGCCTACACGTTTGTTTACAAAACAACAGAGGTGAATGAATTTGCAGAGTGTATCGTAAACATGTCCAGAATTATAACTATTTTGGAACATGTTAGCAGTGTACGATCTGCTTTTATTACGAGTAGAGCGACTAATAACAGCCAGACGGCTTAGATACTAGGATGAAACGTTAGAGCAAAATTAGCGGTGCAATAACCGACGGGCATATTTCAAGCACTTTACGTTGACATGAGACATATCGTGCCAGAACGTATAATTTTTAATGGTAACGGATATCTTGTTCATTGTTTTAATAGACTTATATCGCGGAAGTAGCGTAGAGAATTTGGGTGATGATGTTATGTCGCGCAAGTGTTTTTCGGCGAGATTTTTTATGTTTCTTATTGATATGTTTTATAGATATTTTTGACTGGAACCATATAATATGGGCTAGAGATACCTATATATAGGTATTATTTATATACATATTTTTTTAAGTTGGAAATAATTACATAACTTTTGTGCTCTGGGTGGAGCAAGAGGCCTGTCACTGGCTTTTAGGTACTGAAACCCGCCTGTGTTCCTTCAGTTACCTTTTGCGTTCCAGTACCGCGATAATTCTTTCGAACAATCCTGCAGCCTTCATATACATATATGGAGTACTTAGCAATGAAATCAAGACTAAGTCATAAGAAAAATTCTTGATTTTTATGTGCTAGATCGCAACTCGATACCAAAAAGTAATCTGTTACAAACACGACGATATTACAAGTAACTATATAAATTAATGGGGAGTGCCAACTGTCCGATGAAATATTCGCTGTTTTTCTTTCGTTCCTCTTTGATTTTCATAATTTGTATATCAGTGTGACAACTTAATCTGTTCAAATGGCCATTACACGTAATGGTCTGAAAAGGCCAATGAAAACATTAATATTGGTTATTCAACTTTACAAATGGTGGGTATATTTTAGATGTAGTAATATGAACAATAATATTAGGGAGTCGGGTTTATTTCTAGAGTTAGTAACGGGCACTGGGTTTGTTTAAGATATCTCGTTTGAAGTGGCTCGTGGTTGCTAAATGGGTACGATGTTATGACAGACAATCGTCTCCGCAAACGACTGCGCGCTTTCAGACACCGCAGAACATCATAGAACTTCGCAAATGAGCTAATTAAATATACTTGTTACGATGACTGTTACTTCAAATTATTTGACTGTTCGATTCAAGTTCTCTAACAGTATCAAAGTCTGGATTTAACTAGATCGTAAGTATATCAAATTATGCAATATAGAGTCTATTAATTATGTTCTAGCATACATTATTAACACATAAGGAGGGATTAGAAGGTATTAGAAATACGTGGGGTACGAGTGAACGTGTTGATACGATCACTGACAGGGAGTGAATGCTATTGTACAACAGAGGTGACAATTGATATTATCTGACAACTGGTTGATGGCTGAACGGGACCACACACCTCCTAGTGAGCTTTAAATATACAGTTGATTATACTGAAGTTTTTTTTGGGGATCCTTGTTAGATTCGTTTGAATTGTTTATTGTTACAATTTTTTTTGGTCTAAAAGCATTTGTTAGGAAGTCAGAGTTTAACAAATGGGGCCTGCTAGGGCTGATGCACACAAGGGTTGCGGGGTTGTTCGAAAGAGTTGCCGCAGCCCTGAGACACTAAAGGTAACTGAAGGAACACAAATGGGTCTTAGTCAGTAAAAGTCTGATACTTCCTCTCGTTGCACCTAGAGCAGGAGGAGTCATTTGATGATTGCCAGCCGAAAAATAAATTGCTTACCGTAAAATGGGGTGCATAGAAACGCAGGGGTGAATAGAAACAAAACTTGGGTTTGGTTTTTCACTTTGATACCATATTATCGGCTTCTAACAAAGCATCGACTTTTTATAATAACAATTCATTAATAAATTCACATAGTTAAATGCTGCAAAAAATATTCAAATGTCGTAAAAATACCCTTTGAAGTTTGGTTTCTATTCACCCCATTTGACTGTACCAAATAGTAGGAACTAATGTCTAGCAATACTAGTTACCAGCCAGGTGGTGAGCCCTAAAATGTTTTAGTATTCAATCTAAATTCTAGTCTACAACTTTCCGTACAAATCTCAATAATTGTTTCTAAATACTAAAACGTTGTTAGTTTTGGACAAGTTCCTGATACATTTGTGAAACTTGATTGAAGGAATTGGGTTAAACTGCATTGTTCTTAGATGAATTACACTATGAGTGTTCAGATAATAATGTTGTCCTTTGTACCAATCTGTGCTACTAACAATTTATTAGGTTTAGCTTTCTATGTATTGCTGAAATTCCAAGCCTTTCGAGTACAGGCGCGAAGAGAACTATTTTCAAGGGGGTGTGTCTTCCCAAAGAGATGTCAGCAAAACTCATACTAAAAATTATTTATTTCACTTAGGCCTACACGGACACTTATAAAACGTCAGAAGCTAGCGCACAAATCGACAGGGCCAGTTAGGGCCGACGCTTGCCAGGGCAGCTTGTTCGAAGTAGTTAAAAAGGTAACTGAAGGAACACTGTGGGTTTCAGTCACTAAAAGTCTGAAACTCCCTCCCGCTCCATCCCGAACGGGAGAACGTTGGATGATTTCCCAAGTAAAATATAAAAAAAATTAAGCGGGTTGCATCTTCAGAACCTCACCTCATCTATATACACATAGAAATAGAACTAAAATGACCACTAAAGGAGAAGGATGCAAAAGCGACCGAAGCCAGCTCGATAATTTTAGAACCTTTTCTCGCTAGGAATAATATTCTAAGGTTTTTTTGATATTATTTGTATATTGTTATTGTATATTGTAGTGCTGAATGTAACCATGAATTCTGCAAACTAACATAGTTTTTAAGACCCTTGTTACTAACAATACTAACATATATTTTAAGACCCTTGTTACTAATATTATATGGACATTATTTTAATCATTTTATTTTTTATATTAAATTGAATGCCATAGAGGTGCAAATTTGATGTGGGAAATCATGAAATAACTTCCCTCGCTCTAGGTCCTCCACCTAGAGCGGTAGAAGCCAAACTGCGAGAGTGCGTGTCAGACTTTCACTGACTAAAACCCACCTGTGTCCTTTCAGATGCCCTTTGCGTTCTAGAGCCACGGTAACTCTTTCAAACATTCTCGCAGTCTTAGAAGGCATCGGCCCTACTGGGCCCCTTGCTGACATCGGCCCCACTGGGCCCCTTGCTGACATCGGCCCTACTGGGCCCCTTGCTGACATCGGCCCTACTGGGCCCCTTGCTGACATCGGCCCTACTGGGCTCCTTGCTGACATCGGCCCTACTGGGCCCCTTGCTGACATCTCTTTGCCTCTCTTGGCGACCCTGACTTCGAGTGTAAAACTATTCTAATAAATATTTCATGCCACCAAGTTCTCAGGCTAAGGATTAAAACTATGTAAATGGGCGCCACGAGTAAATGACTAACACCTACTTTTATATATTATGTACTCATTACAAAACCCAAGGTGCGTATTAATGACGGCTTAGTAGCTTCCTAACTCACGAGCAAAATATAAAGTAGATGTTAGTTCATTGACGAGAAATACCCGTTTTCTAACCACATTTAGACATGCTTACTCTTTTTGTATAGTGACGTAAAGCACTAAAGATCGAGCAATGCACTGCATGGCACGGTAGGCGCAGTGGGTGAGCGATTGCCTGCTGCGCTGTGTTTCGCGGGCTCGATTCCCGCCCAGAACAAATGTTTTTGTGACTTACAGATATTTGTTCCGACTCCGGGTGTCTTATTTAACATGTTTATTTTTTTTTTTGCTTAAAAAATCTAGTCGCTCTAGTCATATATATATTATTACAGTGCTCTTATCTCTATGCCTGCAAAGTATCCGTGAAATCTGTGGTCATATTCATGAAAATTTGCTTCGAACATTTGTTTATATAGTGCCAACAGTTTTATTTATTGGAACACCACATTAAATGTTATCTTCACGTAGTTAAATTGAAATATGTTACATTAGTTTAGTCATGTTTACGTTTGATGAAGGGCTGGGAAGCGGGTACCGCGTTTGTCGGGGCCCTAATCCAAGTGGTGTCGATAAATCAGTCGCTATGGTGATTGGTGACATCATCGTCTGCTACTCGACCTTCCAACTAATAGTCCCATACATTTTCATGGTAAACAGACACATGTAGGTCGAGATGCCTTCAGTAATTGTTGATGGGCTTATGAAAATTTACACACACTATTTTGGTAACAAGTTCTCCGTCGTAAAGTACAGATATTAGATTGTCCTAATCAATTGATTTAGGACGCAATTGTTTTGTGTTTTGTATTACAAAACAAATTAGTACAAATCACTTTTATGTAGACATTGTTTGCATACATTACTCTCTATCTCAATTATCTGGGGAGAGTGTTAATTGGTAGTCATGATTTTATTTCGGATCCAAAGACATTGTCTTTCTGAAAATTATTTAGGTAGGATTATTCTCGCCAAAAAAAAAAATGGGAGAGTAATCACGTTAGAGGTGACTTTTTGTAAAATACGTATCAAAGTCATGACCTAAACTGACACTCCTAAAGTCCTACCAATATTTTTTGTTAGTAGATAATATTGACAAACCTCGTAACTTCTTAATACTTGTATCCACTGAGATTGTCTGAGTTTTTATCTAATATTCATAATTTCATGTATTATACAGTAGAGTAGAGAATGTCAGAGGCTTTAATCTAAAACTCTGAATTATTAACTGATTTCAAAGTATATTTAGTTATACTCTTAGATCTACTAAATGTTTAACCTCAGCGTTTATCCTACTAATACTGGATGCATTTGTATGGCAAGGTAAATTCAGGAGTAAGGCTCGCGTGCATGGGATGGGAATGAAGGCGCCACGGTATGCCGGGTGTAGACGCACTTCGCTGTAGGCTGCCGAAAGTAGTCGGAAAAGCTGTGCGCAGACGCTGTTTGATATTTAAAATTGGAAGAGTTGAAGATCGACAGCAATCGGCGCGTGCGCCTGCGCAGTCAGTGGCCCGCAAGTCGCCGCGACGATCGTCCGCTTCGAGCGCTCGACCCCTCCACGCACCCGACTCATTTTCCGAACGCACTACTCTATCACTGATGCGAACGAAAATACCGATTTATTGAATTAAAATAAAGAGGATTATTTTATAAAAAAAAACATCACTAATAGAGGACTCGAATATAATTAATAAAACACGTGTTTATATATATTGGCGCGAACAGAATACGGTGTTGCTGATCCACGTTTTTCACATCGAGTGAATAAATAAATTAGCGAGCGACAACGTCGCGAGAAATTTCACTTTTTACCGGCAAGGATCTTCTCGTCTACGGACTGTCTGTACACAATATAACGGAGATTATACCATTCATCCAAGTGAGTATTCACCCTTATTTTATTCTCGCATGTCATTATACTCTCATGTTCATATTTTAATTATATATTATTTTTATCTGTATATACAGATACAAGTTTATGTACAGATAAATAATCTGATAGGCGATAACTTCTTGGGATTTTTGCCAGTTACATTAAAATTTTAATATGTATAATTCGCAAACAAAATAGCCTGAAAAGATTTTTCGATAAGCATGAACTGTGTAGTTGTAAATTCATGAAAGATTCTGATTTCATTATGCATGGATTCGAACGGTAAACCCTGACGTAGTAACACAGTCACTGAGTCAACGGGTCTGCAAATATTGTGTAACGCGTTTAATATTTGTTCGAAGGCATTATCTATTGAGCAGAGGCGTTAGATAATCGGGACAGGACGGCCATTTCATTGACCATAAGTGCTTTCTATTTGCCCAAGTACTCGATACTCGATGTGTACAATCAAAATACGCTAGTAGACATAATTTCATATCACCTGAACAAACTTTCGTTATCTTATATTTATACCTACCTTGTTCCTATTGTACGAGTAATCTTATTCACAATTTTACGTAGTATCTGCCGGTTTTTTTAAATTTATTATGCATATATCAGTCGTGATAACGACTTGAAAAATTTACATTAAAATAAAATAAAGTTTAAATTGTATTCATATAATTAATGAGATATTATAAAAGTCTTCAGAAGAGGCGTATATGTATTCACGTTTGTTACTAGGTGTAGAATTAATTAAGTGTAATCCAACTAATTGTTTTGTCATACTGTATCACTATCAATAAACGCGACACGACCAATGAACTAAATTAAATTGAAGCTAAATATTTTAAGATCCATTAGTTAGATACTTGTACTAGCGCTACGTCAGCCGTCGTACGACGAAATGTTGATAAAAACGAATTATGGATACTAGAAGTGATCAATTTTGTTTTATCGCTCAGGTGCATGATCCCTGACATTTGACACCGACAGTGACTTCGCGTAATAATATCCAAGTATGAATGAAATCGTTGTTCCTCTATAGTTTTATTATACCTTACGGATTTGTTTTTCTGTCTGGTCCTGTACGTAGTCTGTTGTCTGGTTTTTATGCACACAAGTGTTATTTTGTATCTATGTGACTTTTAATATTAAATCGATGCTTTCCTTTACCTTTGCTCTTTATTTTTGTTGCAATATTTTTTATATAAAACAATACGCGTTTTATTTTTGTATCGAGCGCAGACAAGCTTCAGTCACAGAATTTATCAACTTGCTAAGGTTGAATGATTTTTACGATCGTTCATATTGAAGTAGAGAGAGAAATAACAATAGTGTAATACATACTTTTTTTTGAAGAGGGAAATCGTCACACTCTGGGTGGAGCGAGAGGAAATGTCATACTTTTACTAATTAAGAATACCCGTGTTCCTTCAGATGCCCTTTGTGTTCCAGGACCGCCTGGCTGAGGTGACTCTTTCAGACGATCACATAACCCAAAAGAATAACTCTAGCAGGTGAATGAACAGTACTTCACATGTGCTAATTTTTGCCTCAGTCATTGGTTAGCGGTATTGTTTTCCGCCATTACTGAAAGAGACCTTGTGGAGCCAACTTGTTAATTGCCTGGCATTTGCAAATATGACGTTAATGCAGTGCGATACTGAAAAAAAAAAAAAGCTTTATTTCCACACGCACTTCAAATACGTCATCCGACATAAATGTATTTACATATCTCTCAATGTCGATTATATTATATTCGGAACTACAATCGTAAATTCAAATTTTATGTCTCTATCAATTGGCTAAAGTTTTTGGAGCTCAGCCTTTGTGGTGCTGGCGACTAGTCGGCAAATATTTTGTATTATTAGTCTGCGAATCTTCTGGTCCTATTGGCCCGACACTCATCGAGCCAGTTAATACTGTCAGGTCGTGGCCACCTCGCAGCAGTTTGTATCAATTAAATCGTCGTTGTTAATTTTCGCGTTAGGCTCGTGAGTCGTGAGAACGACATCGATCTGAGGGTCGCGCGGTCAATGCTGTGGTGACGAAGCCTAAGTAATTGTACTAACATAGATAAAACTCATTATTTCATTAAGATATAGATTGTGTATTTTTTGTCTGACATTGTGGACTTTTTTTCGAGAAACGTGAGTGATCCTAGTGAGCCTATATTAATGTTTTTGTTTTTTTTTTTTTATCTTAGGTCTCTCGGCTCGAGTGATGTTTTGCCTACAAAAACGTTTAAAGATTTATAAAAACAATCATTTAGCCCAATGCATTGTTTATAATATTTTTAGAATTGTACAAACATGTCTTGAAGCAGATGTTGCTTTCTTCGAATCAAATAAAATTTAAAGTGCCTGAGATCGATGTTGAAAGTGAGTCTTAACAAATCAAACTTGCTTTTACAAAGACGTCCTCTTCTGTAGGTCAAAGACTTTTAAACAAATCTAACTGAACTGACGAATGTGGCATAAATCCTTCATAAATACAATTGGCTACAATTGTAATGAAATGCACAATGAATAAAAAAAAATACTTTAGTAAAAATGGCGGTTACAGTTTACATTAGGATTGTAAGAGCATGTGTTTTCGTTGCATAAAAATCCAAATGGCGTTGACTGAGATCTATCGTGTGGTGATATTAGATAATAACTTATTCAGATTTAGAAATGGTTTTACTAACTGTTAGTACTGTTACTGCTATAGTTTAGTTTGATATTGCTGAGCACTGCCCAGCAACCGACGCGGACGCTGTTCAGCGATAAAAGCGCGGCTGAATTACGTCAATGAAATGGGTTAAATGGACTGAAGCTATAAAAGTAGCCCTCGCCGTGAACTCACGGAACCGCGGCCTCTGTGGTCCGATGAAGGCCACGAAACATTGGAACACTCTTTGTAAATATTGACCATCGTATGTATCGTATCACTTTCAGTCGCTTGAGTAGGTATATTGTTTCTGATTTTTATTAAACCATCTTCTTTTTCTTCTCGTTACATTTAAAAAAGGCTAATAATAAAATTGATAATGCCAGTCTCTTACGGTTTCACAGCTGGGAATGAGTTTCTTCTCATACAATGAAGGCCTGGCTAAAATGGCTCATGCTGTAGTAAATAAAATAGCCTGACAGCAAAGTAGTATCGGAGCTCATTCACGTGTGCTATTCAGAACCTCCATTATTTGAACAACCGTCATAATCCTAATAACTCAACATATTTTACGTTGCAATTTTCTTGATACTACGTCGAAATACAACAAAATTCTTTTTAAATGCATTTTCGTAATAGTCCGTGTGACTTGAAATATGCAGATGGCACCGCGAAGTGGGTTTCGGGGCTCTTGTAAACTAAAAGTTAAAAGTTGAGCTGACTGCGGCATTCTCACACGAACTGCGATTTACAAGCAATGTGCGGAATACCGATGCAGAACTTAATTATGGCCGGAACATTATGTATTTATTTTATGGTTTCGCACATTTGTACTGTGAAAGACCGTGAATATTGAAGAGTGCTCATAAACTGTCGTGTAAATAATAAGCGTTCGGTAAATTAATGTTAGATAGTCAGCGTCCATAGAATGTCTGACTTTTTAGTTTGATTTGAGGAAAAAATATTTATCTATTTGTATTAGGTATTCATATTTTATTGGAAAGTAGGTGAAGAACATTGTATACACACTTTTAAATTGTTTGCAGTTTTACGCAATTAAAGAATCAAACAAGCATGTCAGCAAATCGTCCGACTCGATCGGCAAACGAGAATTTTGGCACAAAATTCATTTATTCTTGTATTTGTGTGATGAATCGCGAAACAAATGAATATATTTAATCAAAGTGCAAAAAAAATGTTAATCGCTTCAGTTTAGAAATCGAACGCGTCCGCTAGTAATGAGCTGGGGCTTCGCATTGAATGGTAATGATAAGAGCGGTCGTTGAACGAAGCCGTGAACTTGGCTTTGGCCTTCGTGCCTCGCACCATCTTATTGTTAAGGTACAGTCTACAAGGTATTGTTACGTCACCGTTTTTGGTTCTAATATTTAAGTGCTCCATGTTGAAGATTTGTTGCGCACCGAAGCGGGCTCTGTGTTTCTCGGGGCAGGTCGGGGCAGCTCGGGTCGACTCGGGCCATACTCTCGGGTTGTCTCACGGCGGGAGTGTAATTAGTTAATAGTTCAACGGCATTCCACCGAGTAATATGCTATGCACTTTGCAGTAGGCTTTGTAGATTTTGTTGGTATGAAAGTCCTTTGAATTTAGTTTGTGGAAGAAAGTTAGTTCACCCTAGAAGTTGAATTACCACAAATAGGTTCAAATTCACACGAAGTATTTACGTTACTCTAACTAAAATATAGTGATGAAGAATTTGTCAGATGTATCAAAAATACAACAACCGTAAAGTAATTTTTCGTGTACTAAGTATATTTGTCTTTTTTAGGTACAAATGTTTTCCTCAATAAATCCGTAAAACTGAATTATTGATGAAAAAATATTGTTGAATATAATATAATTGTAGTGGATGAAGATTTAGGGTTGCCAGGTCTTCAAACCGAAAAGCCTGACAGACCAGTCAATTTAGCCGGACATTTAAGCAAAATGGCCGATACTTTTTTTAAAAGTCAAACTCGACTTTTTTATTATTGACCATAATATATATATTTTTTAATTCTAATGAAACAACAATAAAACTGGCTGCTATAACTGCTAGTCCGCTCCGCTTACGCTAGCTATACATTATAAAGTAGAAATCATGACAAATCAGAAAGAGAAATTCTAATTTATATAGCCTATCAAAAGCCGGACAGGCCAGACTCCACCTAATTTGGTCGGACACGCAACTAAAAAGCCTGACCCTGTCCGGCTTTATCCGGACGCCTGGCTACGCTATCTACACTACTGTGTTGACACATCTTTTCGTCTGTCCACTAATTCCTTCTAGGCAAAGCAGTGAATTTTGATGTGGTTTTCGATAGCAAAAAGAGCGGGCTCATTGATTTGTCAGACTCTTACGGACTAAAGCCACATGGTGTTCTGCAGCTACCTTTAGCGCGTCTTTTTAGGCGCGCGTGGAGCACTGCGCACCGCAGCTTGCAGCGCGTGGACCTTTCACTGTTCAGGCAACAGTTTCCCCACGTCGCGGTCGGCTGCTCAATATGCAAGACACACACTATGGCAGCCTGAGATCATTTCGCGCCCTCCGGCACCCGATGAGTAGACTACGGATAGGGAGGGAGGTGGTACTCACCCACTCCCTTTCCGCGCCGCCTGCATTGCGACCATCACTTCCTCAAAGGAGGAGGCGACGGCTTCCCACGCGGTTTCACTTCCAACCGTTATTGACAACACTATTTCGGTACCTTACCAAAACAGAATTCATTTCCTGTAGGTAAAACCTATCCAAAACGTAAATATACATAAGTTTTGTAAAAAAATACAAATACAACTGAAATCTGAAACCATCAACGTCACTTCAACGGATGAGAACCGTCAATCGTCACCCTCATTCATTATCGTCACTGTTTCTACATCTAGGTCTAGCCTAGTCTGTCACCTTCCTACCTAGCTAATTAGTTCCCACCCGTGACACGATCATAATGACTAACACGTTTTTAAATACTACGCTTTTTTTTAAATCGCTATATAAAATTAAAATAAAAAAGAAGTATACTTACAGTCACATTAAAAATAGGTTTGTCACCCTTTCTATTTTTATTTTATTTTATTTTTTTGGAATCTGAACCTTTACCGAATTAATATTGTCGAAACTCAGTTGCTAATCTGTATGTGAGATGGCAATGACATAAAACAAATTTGAATTATATTTTGTAAAATAACCAGTTCTTTGTAAGGTTTAAGGAAGTTCAACTATGTAGAAACATCAAAAAGAAATTGGTGAAAGATTTATCAAAATGATTTTGTTTCCGTTCTACGATGGAATCACCTTTGTTTCTTCATTTAACCTTTGCGTTCTAGAGCCAGTGTAACTCTTTTAAAAGTTCCCATAGCCCAATGTTATTTTGGCCTTAGTTTTCATACTGTCTACTCAGTGCTGTAGTTTCAAAAGGCTAAACTCGATAGAGGAAAGAATTTTAAACGACGAAGGTATATTCACCTCAACTGTACCTACTCGCTATCGTCAGGAAGTGGACATATAAATACGTTCACGTGAGGCACATGTTGATCTATTAGATTATAACTACTCATTGATAAGCTTAGAAAGGAGGAGGAAGAACCTAATTAATCACTAGAACAGTCATACAATGAAGTTAGATGGTATTTGTTTTGATTAATAGTTGTAGTTATCTATGAATCATCACGTAGTTGACAAACTGATGCCGTGATAGGAGAAATCAAATGAAAACATGACATGGTATCAAAATGGCGGCAGTTTATTTTCCTGCCCTTGTTACATTTTATTTAAAATCATTCATATTCTTCCTTTTTCTTCTTCCATTCCATCCTGTTAACCGTCAAGCTATCGATGACTTCTTTTTCGTTCCTATCAATTCAAATAACCTGCAGCTCTGGCTCCTTGAAATTACTACTTTCCAACTATTAGAAGCGATTCCAACTGTTCTCAATGATTAAATTATTAAATTTTTCAAGGGTTCTTAGGGTATTCCCTATTTTTTCGAATATGAAATATTCGGACTAGCCAAGCCGATTTTAAGTTTTAGTGAGAGTATCAAACAGTAATTGATTTTTATAAATATAGATAGGACATACATTAATTGGTGCTCATGTTGCATAGGATACTCTCTACATCTTCCGCAGTTTACAATTAGAGAAAGCCCTCTCCTGCTGCATTACTTACAGCTCTACTTTAAACTTGTTTTAAATGTCTTAACTTCTTTTAAAATTTTCAAAAACTTGCGATTCATGCCTTATGTGATTCGTATCCACGGCGCAACTATGTTGGTCTAGATTTGGGTCGTACGTGATTATATCCGAAACTCCGAACCAGTTCTAGACTAAATCTGCTTGGACCCGTCTAACTGACCTCAATTGCTCTAATAATTTCGAACCATTAAACCTCTAATGTATTTCAGTCGTCCTATATCCGTTGAAGACTTAAATAGCGCATATGTATCGTGTGACTGGAACATAAATTTCCTCAAATACAGTCTTGTGGACTTCTGTATGGATAGTTTGGCACATTGGCCTAATTTTCATAGTTCAATAAAACATTTCTCGACTAGTTTCCCTGAACTTGCACGCGGTCGAACTGATGCGAGGCGAGGCTGAAAATAGATTACAGATTCATGCGTCAAACTACGTATGTTACGGAGGTGGTATATACGAGTATATGGTTTGTTAGATGGACCACATATTATTTCGTGCAAAAGTTATTTTACTAAACTCGCCAAGCGAAAAGCTAAAAACGTTGTCTTTAAAAATAAATTTAAAATTATTTTCTAAACGCGTACTTTTTATACCGTTCGAGAAACGACACGTGAGGGTTTTAGCTCTGGCTCGAGGTATAAGTTCCTGGGCTGAGGTCTGCATATACAGAAATTCATCTCATTTTTTTCTAGAAAGAAAATCTAACAATATCTAAGAAAATCTATAAAATATGCCGCGTCCATTCAGCGAGCTATCTTCGCAGCTAGTAAGTAGGTGTACAGAGTCGTTCGATTTTTATTTTGGCCGGGAGCCTCGGTTCGGCACGCGGGCAATGTCGTAAACGTTTTACTACTGGCCGTATGCAACACCGCAAATGTTGATCTTCGCTCATGTAGGGGAGAAACGGCATAGACACACATTTTTATCAGCTGTTGCTACGATGAAAAAGGAAACTCGTCATTGAAATGAACTCAAAACTATCTGCCTTGTCTTTCGATATTAGTTCACAGTCTAACTAGTCCTAGCTGAATATCTTAGTATTTTACGAGAAGCGACTGCATAATGACCTGTACAATCCATTAACTGGATCTACACAGTACATCCTACCAAGGCTGATGTCAGTTTTTCTGATTTCAAAGATCTACATGACAGCTGAGACCAACGAAATTTGCTTTCTAAACCTTGCTACATATGATCTCGTTAAGCGTTGTATCCTTGAAAGCCGATTTGTGCGACAGTATAAAGAAGAAAAACCAAAACTCGTCATTGAAATTATCTTAAGACCTGGAAAGTTAGTGATAAGTGCTTCAATAAACGTTAGTTCACATGATGTTAATGTAAATAAAATTATGAATAATACTGATGACAGATAAAAATCATATTTACATCAGCTTACGGGAATCACAGTTTTAACTTACTTTTCCGATCTTCACACCAACAATCGTGATAAATTCATATTTTCAAGTACCGAACCAAAACGCAGGTATTAAATCAATCATATTTATATGAAATTTTCAGAGCAGGAGTCGAAATGTCTGATAGAACCTACGTCAATCATGTTTATCGAAGCTATCTGGAGATAAATATTGCACTATGTTACCAGGATATGCGATTGCATTCAATGTGAAAAATTCTCTTGAGATAGATGCCAAGTGATTATTGCACAGCCACAATAAAACCAAATTTCGTAATTTTCTTGTTATCGTAAGCTATTGTTTGACATTAACGATGTCTAAATTGCAGTTGCATAGGTATATAACACTCATAATAAACATTTAATACGACATACCCACATCTAGAACTCATTAACTATCGATTTTTATACAGAAAAACGAAACATAAAAAAAATTGTAATAAGTAGCACGAAGCTTCGTAAGTCATCTCATCAAATTCATCATTACAATGCTACTGTAGTAATGATATGCTATGAACTCTACGACAATAATACTTCAGTGCGAATTCGCTACGGAAACGCTACGACAATACTACGATAGCGCTACGAACGCGCTACGACCGCGCTACGACCGCGCTATGAAAACGTTATGCTTCATAAAGTAAACTTGTAAGATGTGTTAATCAGGCAAAACAATACTTATACAGGTACTACCTCTTAATATTCAAGCATTGAAATGGAACTTAACATTTGTTTTCATAGTAAAACATTAACTGTCGAGCTTACTTTAAAATTAGTACATATCTTATAAACTCAAGAGAAATTTAATTTAATTGTCTTTGGGATATGAAGGAAGTATCAATCAAATGAAGTATCATTAAAAAAAACGATTCATTCAATTGCTTAAAAGTTAAGGACCTTAGTATTAATTAAGTTTAATAGAAAATAAAGGAGTGTGGGCGTTTGTTACTGTGTAGGTGAAAGGATCGCCTACGACACAACAGTCACCCATTTTACTTCAGAGGCTTAAAATAGACCCGCCAGTATCCGGTTCTACTACCGTTTATCATTATTCTAATAACACTTCTAATTATTACACGATATGGCATGAGACGAGAGATAAAACATGGCGCCATTACGCTTATAACTCATTTTCTTTCTAATTTTAATGTTACGCTCATTCACATGGAGTAAAGTTTATCCGTAGGTCTTAGATATGAACTAATTAATATATTCCTAATCATTACAACAATGTTCTAATTAGTTACATTATTATCGAAATATATTAGTAGTAAAAGTTTTTTTTTATGATGACTATTGGAGAGCAAATGTTTTGTATTTCCGATATTAATAACTTGCGATACGAGAAAAATATGACCTCAAAGTTCATTGTTTATATTATTAACTAACATCGTTAATAATATAAACAATGAACTTTGAGGTCATATTTTTATTTTATGTACTTTAAGTATTTCAGAGAAACAATGTATTATTTTTTTAAAGATTGATGTTTTTTTTGTGAAAGCTTTGGACAAGGGACAATGGGTAATTTTGCTCGGGATACCATCCTCCTTTCGCTTAAAAATATGTTACTTTACATGCTTTCTTAAGGAATTACATACATTTTTCTTTCTAGTTTGTTGAAAAACTAACTTTCTTTCCAAAATTTGGGAGGAACGTGCGCCTCAAAGAGATGTCTGCAAAAACGTAGATAGGGGTCTGACAGGGCCGTTGGCGGCTAAAGTCGCGAGAATTTTTGAAAGAGTTACCGTGGCCCTGGCGGCCTGGTGGTGGTGGCGTGGTCAGTAAAAGTCACGCCCTTTCGCTCCACCCTAGAGTGGGAGAAGACATTTGATGATTTTCCTCTTAAAAAAATACAAATTTGTTCTGTGCTTGAATTGAACTACTAATAAAAGTCGATGAAAGTTTTCTAATAAGACGACGCCTTAGGACTATTGGAACTCGGGATAGTTCAAAACGGCCCTGAAACGCAAAGGACAACTGAAGGAGCACGAGTGAGTCTTAGTAAAGGTCTGACCCTTCCTCTCACTCCACCTAGAGTGGGAGAAGATATTTGATAATTTTCCACCCTAAAAAACAAGCCTTTCCATATCACCATGGAAACGTTTACACTTAACATTATCTCTCTTTAACAACCCACTCATAAAATTATAACCGCTTCATGTAAAACACGGAGGGTTTTGATAATCATGTTAGTAAAATAAATAATAGATAATAATCAGTCGACGACGGGTGGCCTTGCGAGGTCATTATCGCATGAAAGTCGAGATAAGGTTTATCACGACATCAGAGGTTTTGGACTGATCTGCATGTTATAGCTACATTTTCAAGTATCGCTACTGGTAGGATAATAGATATCGAGATGAAGTATGATGAACGTAGAACAGTTGTTATTGGTAATATATTTTTTTTAATATTGATAGGCTCGTGTTTGACCACTATCTCACCTGATGGTAAGCGATGATGTGGCCGACGATAGAGCACGCTTGCCTAGAAGTAACCTATTCACTCTTGACTTAAAGACCCCTAGGTTGGTATTGTTGGTAATGTTCTCAAATCAAATCTAAAATTCTTTACTGCACCCATGATGTACTTACATCCAGACATTAAAAATAAAGTGAAACAATTACGGGTCCTATTGAGTACAGCAAAATTTATAAGTTGGAGAGAAAAATAATTTAATAATGTTTTTTTACTTTTTATATTATTGTTTGTATATACTAATTAATATTATTATTATTGTTTGTGTTCTCTTTGTATGAAATTGTGTAACTTATAATATTTATATATAATAGCTATATTATATCTATGTAAAGTCTAGTATATAATTGTAATCCAATATTTACTTTATTAATTTTGCAGTACACCGCAGACTACCCCCCTTTTTCTATTTCAAGTTCTTACAGACCATCCTAAGGTTGTCTGATAGATATCGCTGTCAGCGATAAGACCGCCTTTGTACCCATAGATTTAAGTTAGTGTAAAAGTTTTGTTACTATTTTGGTGAACAATAAAGTTTATTCTATTCTACTCTATTCTATTCTATTCTACTAACTCCTTCCAGCAGGTTCTGCTGCTTGAAAGTCGATATCCAAAATCCAAACTCGTTCAGCCGTTTGAGCATGAAGGAATAACAAATATATACACATACGTACATAAACCTTTTACAATATTAGTGTGTTTACCTGTATTTTGTATGTATGTTTTATCCGTGGTTCCCTGACGTTACCTCGCCCAAAGGACTAGGGCAATTTTTTGGGAACAAACAATTGCCTGTGTTCCTCCCCGAAGTAGTTTTCTGTTACAGATAGGTTTTTTATTAATCTGAATTATTACAAAAAATTACATGACCTATACCTATATAATAATCTTACCTCTTTGTAATATTTATCACTAGTTTCTAATGGCCGCTTAACCTGAGTGAATGCCGACAAATATCCCAATGGAACATATTATACTCCCGGGATAAAAAGTCCTCCATCCTATATGATATTACAGGACATGGTCTACCCGTGACAAAATTCTTCTAAATCTGTTCAGCCGTCTGAGCGTGAAGGCGGTGCAAACATACATACAGTCACATAAAAGCATACACACATACAAACGTTTTCTTTTACAATACTAGTGCGGTAGCTTACGAGTAGGTACAGAGAGTTCTAGAAATTTTAAAAAGAATATTATTATGTTATGTAACTGCATTATAAACTTTATTAGTACAACCACGCACTACTGTCCTACTTTAAGATTTACGGCCTGATATTATTTTAACCATTTTTCGTTCTTTTTTTGAATACTCGTATATTCATTTATTCAACCTACTCTCGTTATCATAGATACGAATATCTTATCACTTACCTAACAGAAAGTTGTATGAAACGTACGTGTTCATTATACTTTGTCAATAGTAAACATTAGATAATTTGGCACAGTTCATAGAAAGAAAAAAGTAATAAAGTTTTATAGAGACTAAAAGCGGAAGAGTGATAAACTGTTTAATACGAAATCGAACTGGGCTATTATATCAGTTTTCCAGATTAATGATTTAGGTTTCGAGTTCAATTCCCGGTTCAAGCGGAAACGTTAGCTTCCCATATCGGGCTTTTTTGATTTAAAAATTTTAAGACAGCCAAAATATAAAATAGCCCAGCTTGAAAAGATTTATATAATATCTCTTTCTTGTTGAAACTACTCTACTCTAATCTCTAAATCCTAAAAAAGAGGAAGATGAAGACACCGTTATTCTACTAAAGTAAGATTGAAGTATATGGGGTTGTTAAAAAGAGAAGGGCTACTGAAGGAACACAGACGGGTTTTAGTTAGTAAAAGTTTGAGACGTCCTTACGATCCGCCCAGAGCAGGACTTCTCTTGATTATTCGATGATTATATACACCTGATAAAAAAAACCTAACAAAATTTTTGAAAATTACTATTACACGCGAAATCGAAAAACAAAATTACAAATCATGCAACGGTTGAGGAAACTTATATTTTTCTAATACATAGTAAGTTTAACGTAAGACATTTCTTTAGAGAAAGGAAACGCTACATAAACCATCAAACAAAACTGGTGTATACCAAAGCACTAATGATTGAAGTAGGTAAAAGTTGATATGCTTAATCAGCAGAGCAAACAGAAAATCGCAGTTGCGGTGCGAACATCGAACCTACAGCTTCTGATTTACCCAAGCCTGCGCCGTGTGTACAAATGTTCCACTTAACCCGTTGACTTGCAACCTTACACCGCTCTTGATGACTGGATCAACAGAAGATTTCTAAAAATACAATTCTCCTGCTGAGGCTTGGTCGTTTGTTTTTGCTTCTGTTTAAATAATGCAAGCTGTCATGTCCATGACATGCTTGAACCAAAAGATTTTTAGGTCTGAGGGATTCTAGAATGATGCTTAAGTAGGAGTCTCGACGTAAATAAAAAAAAATTACACACAAATGATTATTATATATGAAGATTTAAATATGTTCAATGTCCGCATGAACTTTAATTATGATTTTACAATTATTTTTTTGGCGATTCACACTCCAAAATTTTTTAAAAGACTCAAACTAATGTCTTTGTAAAAGCCACTTAATCATCTTCTACTGCACCGCACTTAAGTTTAAATTGTGTATCTACGGTTTAGGTCTAGACACTACATGCTCATGACATTTGCTATCAACGACGACGTAGAGGTTATCGTGTAACCAAGCGAGGTTATGTTTCTGAATGTGAATGATCACATTTTCCTGAATTACATGTTGTGGCGTGTTGCAAAGGTACGTTTTACATGTGACTTCATAATCATGCATTTGAAAGGCACAAATCAAAGACCAAAAGGTTATAATAAGATAACTTGATCGTGATTAAATCAGCTTGTAGACTTCCACTGCTAACCACCACGGTTAAACCCATTTCCTGACTTATTTACAGTCTAACCACGTCTCTTGAAAGCGTATTTCGTAGAAACAGATCTTTATTACAAATTCCGCATTGGCTAATGCGTTTGCGAATCGTAAACGTTATCATCAAGTTTATTGACCAGCGTGTTTACACTGATGTGCAGGGGTCGTAAACAATTTACTGGCCTAGTCGGGAGGTGTGAACGTTTAACATGACCACCGGAGCAGTTCCAAGAAGACTGACATAATATTCGTAGACATATCATATCTACGGAGAATCAAATATCAAAGGCAGGGTCAGTCATCATCTTTCCGCCTGATGCAGGTTTGGAAATCAGCGTAAAGAAACGCCCTGGTGTTATTATTGTGATTGATACGGTGGAGGTCCTCGTGTAAGCGGTGATCACTCGCGTCCTGCCCAACTCCAGGCCATGGTACTGAGCAGGACGGGCATGGGAAGCAGTCAGTTTCTTCTGCAAAGCTACTGCCATCCACGCAATCTGCCATCTTCTTAGTTCGCATTACTATGCGAACTAAGAAGATGGCAGATTGCGTTAGGGAGAGAACATACTAATGCGTCAGCCGCCACAGTAGAAGAAGGGTGTCAGGAGTCGCAAGGCGCTCCCCGGTCACCGTAGGCGTAGTCTTACGGACAGCGAGCAATGGGTAGCTCGCCGTCTAATAACCGCCTAGAGCCGGAGGAATTATTTGATGGTTTACCACCTCAAAAAAGGATAGACCACATTACTTTATAGGTATCGAGTCCACATCTCTCGTAATTACAATCAGTTAAAAAAACTGCAACCTTCGTAATACTTGGCAGACAATTTTCATATACTGAGAGATCACGAGAAATGTACCAGAACCTGTTGAATGTCTATTTCATATAGCGATGTTAGTAAAATCTCTCGATGAAAAGAAGCAATGAAACTCTGGAATGTGTGCATGCAATCCGACGCAAGAAATTGGCACTACATTTAAACTACAAACAAACAAAACTATGCAGCCGTTGCTAAGCGAACAAATTATTTCACAAGGTTTTCTACAAAGTTTTATAACAATCTACCTACTCTTTTTCACCAACTACATTGGGACCGGCCTCCAGCACAGATTACTGAATAGTTACTACCCTCCAGTCTAACCAGATGCAGCTGTATACTAGTTTTTACATGGAGTGGCTGCCTCCACAACCCAGTAAATAATTGGGTAACACGATACCCCTTGACAAAACTGATGATAAGTTACCAGGGTTCTGACTATCCATAACGACTGTCAAATATCTTACCAATGACAGCTGGCAACTACGGCTTAACACGCTTTCCGAGATACGGAGAAATCTCGGTACGTTAAGATGGTCAGTTATAGATGGTCACCCATCTATAAACCGGCCTCGTCAAGAGTTGCTTAACCTTGGAGATCGACTCATGTGGCTATTATAAACAAACGTTGAGAAAAGTAGTCTCTTAGATCCATGCTATATGTGGTCGGTTTTGTTTCATATAAGCGAGGTTATCAGGTCATTTTGGGGTAGAAACCCCCAATTACAATCTATTTAACTTTGTAATTACTTATTGTAATTGGTCAGATAAGTTGAGTTCAAGAATAAAGTAGTAATATTTTGTATTGTCAATAGGTATTTTATTATTATCATGAATCACATTGTTAAGTAGAGAAAACCTTAGTTCAGGATTTTGTTTTATATAAAGAACGCTGTCCCACAATAGGAATTACTCCTGTATTGTGGGTGCGTTGCATATATAGGGTGACTGGTAATTAGTGTACGATACTTAAACACGTGATTGTGATCATGATAACCAAAAACTTTTACTATGGGAACAAACCTGAAATCGCGAAAAAAAATCAGCTGTTCAGTACATTTATTTTTGCCTAATGTACTGAACAGCTGATATTTTTTTCGGGATTTCGGCTTTGCTCCCATAATAAAAATTGTTTGTTATCATGAGCACAATCACGTGTTTAAGTATCGTACACTCACCAGCCACCCTATACAAGACATCCAAACCAAAATTAATTAATTAATAATTTTATACAAATATTTGTTCCTTGCAGAAATCGAAACAGTGATATGCAGCGTAGCAGCCAATCGCTCAATCACTAAAAGTTTCTTTAATATGTATAAATATGCTTGAACTAGCATCAGCCAGCGGCTTCGCCTGCGTGAAAGTAGGTTTCTCCATACAAACTTTGGACCTCCGCTTCCTCCCTTTAGGGGGTGAATTTTCTGTTAGTTCGTCTACGTCATATAAGGAAACCTTGTGGAAAAATGTCATGCTCTCCCAGTCGCAGCTAGTCCCAGTTTCGGCTGTGCGTTGATATGTCAGTCAGTCAGTTTCCAGTTTCTCCTTTTATATATATAGATACATCCATTGCATTACCATATGATACATACTAATACACAAATTGAAGCTGGAATATACCAGCCACAATTTGTACATTGTTTTCTAACAAGATATTAGTGAGTACAGGTAAAAGATATAAATAATTTCGCCCGCCCACGCTCTTTCAAACGGTGCCACAATTCCAAGTTCAGTCGTTGGTTTCACGATTTTCTCCCGACAATCAGGGACAGATTTATGTATCCTTTTCACAGCATCACAGCCTACGCGTTACTAGATCTCGTTCTATGTTAATGGATGCACCTTATTCTGAAAATAAAAAATAAACACTATGAAATACAGCGTCTTTTGTTTTGACTTTTAATAATACTTTTGTTTACTGTACAATTTTGCGTCAGGTTTTAAAAATAATAATTAACTTAATTTTGGATAAAATCACAAAAAAATAATACATAATTAGAACATTAATTTAAAAAGAAATTACAATTATCACATTACAATATTGCAAAATAAAAATATACCTAATTTTCCTTGTGTGACTAGCATCAAATAAATTCATTTACTTCTGAGCATATTTTTATACAATTCATTAATATAATGAATGAATTACTATAGATAATGAATGAGTAGAATTCACGTTAAATTAAAACGGATGCGAAATACCTTAAAAAGTTAAAGTTTCCATTTGATTGCTAATCCTATTTAATGTGTCTATTTAACAATTTAACGAGCATTTTGAGGAAATGTGGGTGTCCAATTTGACATTGATGGCTTCAACGTTTAAGAGTTGCAATTAACCTAATACCATATTAAAAGGTGGCCAGAATCGGAGATGGTCCATGTGAAAAGAGATCAGGAAAACAAGTTTCGTACCTAATATGTAAAAAAAAAAAACTTATATATATGTGTATGTTACCATGAACCTATTGTGTCTAAAAACCATTGTAACCAAACCGATTTAAATAACAAAACTGAAATATATTTACTACAAATGTAATATTTGGAAGGTGCCTAATTAATGCGAGTCTGGTATTACGCAATTGATAAGGAAAATAGTTACTGAATAAACAAAATAATGACATGGTTATATAAAATTGTTTGTAATTTACGTACATTATGCGATTTGTTACAAAACTTGTAATGTACTTATTGGTACTTGTTTTTTTTTTAAATTTTCTCTAATATTATAGACATGCCTTCTATAAACTGACTGCGACACGGTTAGGAGGTCCCACAAAACCCCAGGAAGCCGGGATAAAATGGCTTTGGTGGTAGTTCGTTTAAAAATAAAAGTTAAAGTGGTTTTCTAGGCAGTGGTGGAAATATTCCTATAAGTGGAAAGGCTGTCAAAATGCCGCGAACCCCCGGTCCGATGGGGCCCCAGTCTAAGAGGCCGCAAGCTCAGAAGAAGTAACCCAACTTATTTAATATATATAGCGATATCTATAGCGTCACATAAGAACTAATCCTGCATCGCGCAATTAAAGTTCACCTCGCGATTTGAATATATAGAACAGCCCGTAATCATCTATCGGGCAGTTGAGCACCAAGCATAACACCCGTCTGGTCGGAGGACCCTCCCTTTTCAACGGAGGTTTGCGGGACTTTACTCTTTGTTCCGCATACCCCCAAACTGGTGACCCTCGACAAAGAACGTTGGCGCAGCCTTCGTGCAGCAACTACTTCGTGACAACATCATCACTTCCTCAAGCTTTCGAGCTGCGAGCCATACAGCCAGCAACCACGGCTTTAAAGGGTATCCTGACCACCAGCATACCTGGTTATCACCCGCAGTCTCATCAGCTACCTTGGCTAAGCACACTGCACCATCGGCCAGTCACATGAAGAGCTATGAAGAACCACTCCTGGTCGACGCCAGCAGTCAAGCCCTACGTCGCACAACACCGCTCCGACTTACTGGGGCATCATCCCAACTCACTGGGACATCATCACCCCGACTCACTGGGGCATCATCCCTACTCACTGGGACAGCACCACCCCGACTCACTGGGGCATCACCGCAGACAGTTCCGACTCACCGAGAACTATGCTGCATTCTGCATTTAACCACAACGTGACGATTTTCCTGGGGCCTCACCCAATGAATTTGTCACGGGCCTCAGATGATATAGTTACGCCACTGTTTCTAGATATCTCTAAGTACCTTTTAACTTTACATTCATTCAATCAATAGAACCGAAATCGTAAAACCAAAAAGGTTTTACTTTGTTGCTCTCTAGTTTAATATAAAAGGAAAAATAAATACGTGCATAGTTGTCTACGAGTGGGCGAAAGCACCACCCGATACCGCAGAGTTTACACCAGACAATGTAGTACCGTGTACGTGGGCACTTATTTGCCATATATTTGCATTTAAATTGAATGGAACTTGCTTTACTTAAAAACGATTGGGACACTAGTATCAATTTCTTTTTTTAATTGAAGTTTAAATAACTAGTGTTTGACTGCGATCCCACCTGATGGGAAGCAGTGCAGCAATCGTTGATGGTGAGGCGCACTATTTTATTAAGAGCCTATATATTCGTTCTAGCCTTGAAGACTAGTCTTCTTTTTGTCGGAGGACCTACGTAAGGTTGAAAATACCCATTCGCCTGTACTAGAGGGGACTAGGAGATATCTACAGGCGAAGCATGCATCCGTGTTGCTGTTAAGGCATCGTCAACCTGCTTTTCAGACTAGGTTAATACAAAAGAACAATAGGTAATGCAGTAAATATTGTGTGCCCACAATTAGTGTCCATAGATATCATGATTGTGACCCAGTATTCTTAAAACTAGCAAATCATGTAAAGTACAATAGACCTAACAAAGCCTACACGAAACAACGTTATAAATACTACGATTTTGTTGCTAATGTCGTAATCAATTTTACACATAATCCATTTATTTTCCGCCTTCACATCGGACAGCGGTATAAATCATGAATGTTCACCTGTTGTACTATGTATTACATTTACGACAGCTTGTGAATGGGACATACAAACTAGTGTTGTCCGGTGTCGAAACGATACTTCAGTTTCCTTACATTCTCTAGCGCCACCGTGGGACTGTCGATGTCAATGAATAGATAATTCGAAGCTTTTGAAAGTATGCAAGATAAGTATTTATTGTTGGGTGTTCTGGCGACTTGAATAGTTTTATTGTTAGCTTTCAAAACAAATAAAACTTTCCTGTATTTTTTTAAAATAAATTTTAGGTACGTGTTGGTTTATGATAAATTGTGATTAATGGGAAAAATGGTATGAAAAAGAAAACCGAAATCGGTAATATAACAGGAATACTGTCAAGGACAATTAGCAGAATTACTTTATATTTTTAAATATACTTTATATATAATTTTTGGATGATTTATTGTTACGAATAGTTTTAAGTAAGCGCTCATTCAACCGAAACGAAAGCAGCTTTTCAGCAACTGTCATAGTTTTGAAAACAGATTTAGAACAGAGACAGAGAACAATAAAAATCGTGAATCCTTTATACTAAAGATCTTTCTTTATATTATGTTGTCTAATTTAAAAAAAACTTTAAAAAAATTCAAAAATAAGAATAAGGTACACAAAAAGCATAAAAAATCAAGTCTGAAAAAGAACAAGAGAACTCGTGAACTTTTCCTGCTTTGTATTATCGACAAAAGGAACTAAAGTGTAACGGTTGAACGTCACTAGTGGTCGACCTTTCCGTCGGCAGGCAGGCGTGCGACAGGACGAGTTGCAAGGCAACGATCTCCGCTACATGCAAATCTTATGCGGCTGACAATCTAATTAGCACCTTTATCGCGTGCCCGCCGTCCGCTACTCATGTCATAATCATTTACCACATTATAAAAGAAATATTACACATTTATAGCGTCCAGACAGCCCTTCATATATAATACCTACCTAAGAAATATTAAACAAAACCTATCGATGCCTATCTAAATATATAAGACACAAAAATTGTTTTAACCTACGTCCGTTATAAACTTTGAAACCACCCAACCGATATCTCCAAACCGGAATCATTATAGGCAATAATACTAAGCTCGTTTTTGATCATTAGCAAAAAGAATTAAAAAAATACAAATTTCCTTTTTTCCAACAAAGAAGCCAAATATATTTAGCACACGCCCGAATTGCCATAGTTAATTAATAAACACTTGGGCGTATCCTTTACGTAACAGACATATTTAACACATTTTAAATACCGTGTAATAAGTCTAAATTCAATACGATTTATTCAAAATGTTGTATATACATATTATATTCAACGCTGGTTTATGTAAAACGCGTCGTTATAGTAAGATTCTCACACAGTCCTCGTACGACAACGGTGCGACCGACATCATTTTGCTGGCCTATTAACATTCTTTATATTAAAACCGGTATAAAGGAATAGTGCCTAAATATCGCGTTTTCAAGTATGTCCGTAGATAGAATCACAACTTAATCTGACACTAGACTGTCTACGCACGTGGTACAACACTAGCGGGGCTAGGGTTGCCAGACGTAGGCCGCACATGATTTGTTTACTAAGATTGTCAGTCTGCTTTCAATAAATAAGAACATCCGAACAAAGGCCTTATCACGAGCTCCCTTTGACGAACTAAACTGAACTGTTAAAGGGATGGAGCTTTAGAGGATGTATTATAGCTCCATCCTTTAGTGTAAAACCGAAGTTCGGTTATATGCTATAACGCAACGTAATTTCGGCATAATGTGTCGTCAGTAAATCAAATAGCATTGCAGGCGTAATCATGCCGAACTTCGGTCGCGTGCCTTCGGCATAGTGTGTTTAGACACTTATTCTTACTCGCACGTTTGGCATTTTAAAACTTAATGGTAAGGCCCCTGTACACATTTTAAGGCTGTTCAGAATGTTATTTTAAATTATACCGACGGAACATGTATTTTATAAAAATAAAGCGATGCAAAATAAGCCCCCCGGATTTTCTTATCCAGATCTCATAACACAAAGCGCAAATTCAAACACACAATGTTTGCGCTAGACATAAATTATTTCACTGTTATTTTACATTAGCTTGGAAAGGAATTCGAACATAAATTACGAAAATATTAATTTGCAGCGATCAACTGTCACATAAATTAGGGTTTCTGTGTTAAAGTATTGATCTCTACAATACTCTGATAATATATTGCTTATTGCTCAATATTCCAAATAGTCGCTTTATAAAATTAATTAAAGCATTCAACTCTGAAATTCTATTATCTGCTCCATTATTATTCACAAGTTACGATATGTAGGTACCGCACCCTTACCTTTAAATTCCTGCCACAAATTGCCGTGCGAATGCATATTTGGATGCAATCCGGCGGTTTGTCTGCGAGAAAATTATCTTCTGACAATAAAAAATCTTATCATATGCAATTTGTAACCCGAATAAAGTAGATTCCTATCGGTAAAGGTGAATACAATAGGACATTACACGTTAGGTATTCCGATAAATCTCTGCCTACGCATTCAAAATGTGTTACATGAACGAACATGCGCTTGTGATCCTAAATAGGTGTTCTACGAAACTGACGGTTGTTAATGTAAACGATGAGAGGCAATGTCATCAAACGCCCGCACGACTCGGGTTTCATTCATACGTCTGTCGTCTAGATCATATAAATATGAATAAACACAATATTTAGGCATTTATGTGTCGTTCAACTTTGCCGACGAAAATTACTACAAATAGGTACCGTCAGCAAATAAGAGAAGCGAGACACAAAATGCTGCACTGTTACCACACTTCCTACGTACCTATTACTGACTACTTTAGATTCCACATACCCATAAACGGAAAATTTAATGAGAATTTTTAGTTACTCTAACTGTTTAAACTTAACTGGTTCGTCGTAATTACTGTCAATCATATATGGCTGTTGATTTATAAGTTACAACTAAATTATTGAGTAAATAAAATCTCAATATGAAATTCCACCAAATTTCATGGCTTCACGCCTCTCAACATCATGATGACAATGCAAGAAAATAAAGAAAAAAGAAACGAATTGTATTAATAGAAATAAACATAGACAGACGATCTATGATCTATTTTTATTACAATTCCCATACTTGAGGCCTACTTTTACAAACAATGGTTTTTTTATGAATAATTCATAGTGTCTCGCAGACAATGATACGAGTAGTGTCAGTATTCAGTGACGAACCTCCCCTGTAGCTTTGTTGACTCACAGCCATCACAATTCACACATCGAATGTAGTCCAACCGCAAATCAAAGCTGGATTTTCTATTCAGAAAAACTGTTATGCACTTTACATTGACGATAAAGAACCTACTTGTTGCTTACTTCTTTAGTTCAGTTTCTCCTTTTCTGTATTTATTATCGATTACCAATACAGATGGCCATTCAGAAAATGCAATTGCTAAGTTACTGTGGACAGAATCCAGTTTAAATGGACCTTTACTTTGATGAATGGTTACTCCGGCAGGTATCTTGACCTGGACTATTGATAACAAACTGACACAAACGAGGTGATGGGTGGATGAATACTTTTTGTGCTTCAAGATTCATATATCTATTATATTATACTTAGGTATTATAAAACAAAGACCCCCAACGCGTCTATCTATCTGGACGCGATAAACTCAAAAACTACTGAACGATTTTCATGCGGTTTTCTCCAATAGACATTAAACAGAGTAATTTGAGAGGAAGGTTTTGATGTATGTTACATGCTTAGGTATCTATACTAATATTATAAAGCTGAAGAGTTTTTTTTTAAATTTAGGTGTTTAATATTATAGCAAAGAAAAGCCGATAATTTCAAACATTTGTTACGCCCGTGCGTAGCTGAGGCTGGTCGATACTTCAATATTTTTATGAGAAGTCATCGGTCTCCCACGACTGTTTGTTTATTTAATTCACACATTCAAATGTTTCATAAAAGAGTTGCGGTTGCTATTGATGATGTAATATGTGGGCTAACGTTGCCACGTCTCTGTTTGATAAATTGGCACAAAAAGTGATAAAATAATCAGCCGTCACAGCTGTCACATTTCATATGCAAATTCTAGTTATTAGTTTAGTTCCATGTGTAGCACTTGGTAACGATACATTTTAAATTTGATGGCGCGGTTGGAGCAGTTATTGAGCGATTGACTCCTGCACAGCGTGACGCGGGTTTGATGTTGATCCCGTCACGGAACAAATATTTGTATGGTCTGTTTAATTATATGTTTGTAATTATATGTCTAACGCACAACGTCAAAAAATTGAGGCTTAAATTCACGAAACCTATAGATACGACATGCAATTAAGCTCAATCTTTGGTATTAAATGAAGTTAATATGCAGGAGCTTATAGAACACAAAAGTCAATATTACGTACCTACGTATGATACAAGATTAATCTGTTAAACAGGATTTGTCAGGATAGGCCAGTTTACTGAGCTGAGCCGAAGTTCAATAGTCGTCTGTGACGTAGCGTGTACGTAGCAGATTTACTTTCAAGATAAGATAATAAATATAATATGTAAATTTACGTAGGAAGGTATATTATATCACGCACCTACTGTTCAGTCTACGCGTAACTGTTAAGCGATTGATATAATTATGTCCCCTTCAGATTTGGCAGATTTTCAAATAAATAATCTCGAGTGTAAATCGTAGATTCGCTAAATGATTCAACTCTATTTTGAAAGCAGAACATAAATAAAACGATCCTATTTAAAATTGTAGACTGAAATAGGGCATATAAACTGGACGGGGTCGGAAACGGAAAAAATAGGTCGATAGTCCACTTGATATTATCTAAACCTATCAATAAAACATATTCACTAAACCCATAGGCCTCCACCATATATATACCTACGTCTATATCAGGCGTTTTAAAGCTGCTCTCAAGTGGTTACGGATCGTTAAAAAGAACGAGTGGTCATGAAATCTGGATCGGACAGTCGCCATTTGTCGGCCGTCTTTACTAATGGCACCTGTCAGAGTGACGCCGGGCCTCGGAGACAATAGGCGACAGAAAAAATTTGTGGCATCGCCCGTCTACACGACATTCTACAGATTCCCTTGAAGAATTTCCGGGTCTTTTGTTCTACAATTATATTTGTATGTACCGCCCCTTATTCGCTCGGGTTTTTCAGGATGATTAACTTATACGAAAAAAAAAACATTGAGAGCTCACATAAGTATCAATAGAACATGTACTTGCATTTAAATATTGATCAAAACAAATCGATGTTCTATAACGGACTTCTTTATTTGTAGGCTGCCTAAACGATGTCAGGATTTCCCACACTAAGATCATATCTACCTACAAAAGATCGTATCAATCAAACTCTAGGTTGACGGGCAGCGTGTAGGCTGCTGTGCCTAATGGATTGATTGAACTATCAATTCTGTTTACATCTGACCTCTGTATCAATTAAGCTGGTCATGTATATCTTAACCGTCTTCAGAAACGGAAGCTTTTCATCATTCAATGTCAAATTCATTAACTGCTGTTGGTATTACAATTAAAATGTTGTAGTAATCAATTAGGCTAATATCAACTCATGTTTTTAGATTAATAAATTGTTCTATCAATTGTTTGGTAAAACACACATCTTGATTTGAAGAGAGGTTTATTTTACATATACCCAATACATTTCTATTCTACGTACCTGTAGATATTTTCGAACGATCTCGGCAGGGCAGTCGGTTCATAAAGGGCAATAATTCGAGCCGCGCATAACCGGCGCTACCGGTCCTCACAATAGCTGCAGACAAAGCGCAAGTGCGCGCGAGACGATGACGGATGCCCCCAGCGCTCGCGCCAGCACTGGCGCATTGTTAAGCCTCCTTCACATTATGGAACTAAACACTCCATGGAGTACACTTAAACTTATTCCAATATTGACAATAAATACCTCAGATAACTTTACCTCACGCATAATATTATCGAGCTCCACGTGTCTTTTAATCAACCAATTATAAATACAGTTTATCTTGTCTTTAAATGCAAATGTTTTACGACATCCGATGTGGAATCGTTAATAAGTACCCGTTGAGTACAATTTATAAGCCAATAAATAATTATTTAAAATATTACATTCGAATCTAAATTGTGTAGAACTTGCTAAATGAAGACGTCGTTCTTATCACGTAGCCCAATGAGAAAAAACGTGTAACTATTATTATAGTTTTAAAAATAGCACAGTTAAGATAAGGGACTTAAACATCAACTCACATTATGTTTTTTATTAATCATTTCTGCAAAATCTTATTTCAACAATGAAAACTTTGCAGTACAATATTAGTTGATCATTTACGAAATGATTGGGTTTGAATTTCTAAAATACATCAATATTGCTAACAACATGATTATTTCGTTTGAGTAGCATGCAAATTAAGATTCTTAACGTAAGCACCTAATAGTGCCTTAAGCACGAGCTCTTACAAGTAATTAATATTTTAATTTAATGATTCATATCTTTAATCTTGACGCAGACAGTAGTTGTACAGGAAGTGATGCTGTTCTACGCAAAGGTTTATTTTTATTGAAAGTATTTTAATAAGGGACTTGTTTTAAAAACGAATAAGAGTACGCGTTCCTCCGAATCCTATCCCTGTCCTTCGCTGGCGGGTGTGGCGCCAGCGACCCGTCCTCAGTCCGTCCGTACCACTTTTTGTTACCCGAGACCATCACATTATCTATATTAAGCATACTATTACAAGTTGTAATTTAAATTCACTTATTCGTGCTTAGTTGGAATTACGAGCAGTAATTTCACGTGATCGAATTCTAACCGGCGGCAGCTTTGTGCATGATTGGAGCTTTAGCTTTTACATCTTCAGTTTTGTTACCTACTCGTACAACTCAAGCCAGGGCCACGGAACAATCTCGCAGTTCAAGACGCTTGTTTCATCTTCCACAGATAATGTCATACTTACACACAGATATGAATTATATAACTGTACAAATGACAACTTGGCCCCAATAGAGACGTC
This sequence comes from Mythimna impura, assembly GCA_905147345.3. Taxonomy (NCBI): domain Eukaryota; kingdom Metazoa; phylum Arthropoda; class Insecta; order Lepidoptera; family Noctuidae; genus Mythimna; species Mythimna impura. The sequence goes on along the minus strand of LR990356.1, from coordinate 16,015,049 downwards.
TGCTAAGTCTCATTATCAGGTGTTTGAGTTAGACATCGGAAGAGATTGAGTTCAGGTCATACGTCATTATTAGCCTAGGCACGAATCGGGTCAGCACTAAGATTAGGTGTTGTACACACAGAGATATTATTATCTTTGCTGATAAGAATGATACTACGTGATACCGCGAAATCAGAGAGTTGTAAAGATTAAGATGTTTATACTGCGTGCGGTTTTATTATTCTACACGTTATACTATGTTAAAATTGATGTAATTTATTGATACGTATATTATATCTACACCGTTAAATGCATGTAGACCGGACTTCAAAGAAAGTTTTAATTTGCGAGATAATATTATGCACAACACATTAAATTTTATTCTATTCGTGACGTATTCTATATGTAAAATGTGTAAATTTATTTCAAACATTATTTACACGATAGTATCCAATGAACGTTACATATTTCCTAGTAAAAATACCGGCTGTCTTACTTTACCGCTTCATATATCAAGTATTTCATTAACCTATGAAAGTCAACCTTTACAGACCTTGCGGTTATCGAGTCGATTTCATTAACGACAGAATAGAACTAAAAATTGACACAGCTGTTAACAAAACACCTTACTGTAGTGCTTGTTTGATACAGGTGGCCCATTTTGGCACGCGGCCCGTGGCATATGGATGTACTCACATGAGATAATAAAATATGGCACAAACGTAGTGTCACACTCTTTACGCAAATGAAAAGGAATTATAAAGAGAATCATATTACAATAATTCATCGATGTTAATCATTGTGGAACGTTTTACGTATGATTAGCTATTTTATTTTTTTGCAAAATATTGTTGCTACTAACACTATACACTATATTGTATGCACTGTACTGTATTGTTGTTAACTGTATATGTATCACCGTGTATTATGTATGTTTTGTGTACAATAAAGAATTAAGAATTGCTACGGTCTTTTGATTTTAATGAGATATTACTGTAAACCTGGATCACGTCCGCAATTGTCGGCATTATGTCGAGCCGTTAGCTCTTCTGTCTTTATTTATATGTAGCACTTTCATTCATTGTGTAGCCGTATCATTGTTTAAATGCCATAATCGTCATGTGAAACTGCGCTTACTTGTAAGATAAAGTAGTATCCTTATTGTTTCCATCGCATAACGTTAATTACGGGCGCATAAAGCGTCTCAGTAAACATTTTCAACAATCCGTCATGGCGCCTCGCCTCGCCTCCCGTACGGAGGAGCAAACAAAAACAAAAGCTGGCGAGGAGCTGGCGCCTGCCTTATCGCGCCACGTGGGCCCGAGCCCTTTGATTCTAATTCCTAAAATACATTCCTTCATAGAAGGCAAGTCTTGTCCCGACTATTGTTTCACTTTGTCCTTTATACATTTAGCATAGCAACTAAAACATTTCGAGACACTGTGGGAATGACTAAAATTTACAACTTTCATGTTAAAATTATAACGACAATAATGTATGTGCATATTTGTGGGGAAGACCGCTTATTTATGGTTTAAAATTGTAAATAACTCTACAGGCTGTCAATCATTTGTGTTTTGTCGCGATGCCGAAGAAGAAAGCTCTGCCATATAAAGAGAAACAGTCGGAGCTATTTGCCGTTCAACGTTTAATGGGGCCAGTTTTTTGGCTTCGATAAAAATTATATCATGTCTCAATCTCACACATCTGTTTCTTATAACATATTAGTATGTTAATATATCCCATTGTCACTTCATTAGCAATTTTACGTGTTCACATTCCTCTTGTGGTATATTTGTATACTGGTATATTTGTGAGAGAGTGGGCCGGTCAGCCCCTGGTATAAACTATATTGTTTTAGTGAATGGATTTCATAAAAAGATTACTGTATCTCTGGGATGTATTCCCAAATTGTGTGTTCACTGAAGTAAAGAGATAATACGTAATTATGAATAATTATATAACGTACCAGCCGCTCTCAGAAACAGATAGCGATCTATAGACAGCGGTCGTGTACGTCGCACCACGCTACTCGTAGAACCGTCGTCGCATAGTGAGAGACGCTTCTAATTAATTTTAATATTTTCGTAATTATCTGCAATAACTTTAAAGCAATTTTCTTTGGCACAGTTATGGTAAGTGGCAGTTATACGAGTAGCTTTACCGGTGTAGATCTTCACTAACTAGTTTACGTTGTGTAAATATTTAAATATCTGCTCTTCATTTTAATCATCTTAATTATTTTTATAAATTATAGCTTTTTCAATGTTGTGACATTTAATTCGGCCAGTGAATTTGAATATTATGTCTCATTCATTGACTAAAAACCAATAAATATCAAGTATAAAAAATTCATTGACGAATTTAAAATAGTTTGATACTACTTAAAGGTTCGAGTCGTGATCTGATTATGTATATTTTTTGTTCCAGGTAGTGTATGATGACAAACCAGCTCAGAAGACGGATGATGAGCACATTATCAATATCTAACTACAAGCATAAAGCTTCGTAAATGTTACGCAGAAATATTGTAGGACAATCCTTTTGTCGGTAATAGTGTGGTGAAATAAAAAAAAAGTGAAATTTTAAGACTAATATTTTCAAACGTGGACTATAAAATGCGTGTAGCAGAGTGTCGGGTGCTGCGAAAGATGGATGTGCGGTGTTCGTTGTTCAAACTGTTATTGTTCCAACTGCTGGTGGCGTGGTGCGGCGCCAAGCACGTCACGATAGACCTCACGGGGGATGCGGCTGCCGGAGACGCGGATAAGGATGTCCAGGATAGCATAAGGAACCTATTACATACTGGTGAGTACTTTGATAATAGTTATAACACTTATGTAAACTATATAATAGTAAGGTATATAATTGTACTTAAGTAAACCCTTTTCGTGTGTTCAAAGTTATGTGACCCGTAGGCCATAGACGCCATTAATTTTGTGCTATTAATACTGAAGAATCTAAAACACTGTTCAAGACTTCATTCAATTAGGGAGATTTAGGCCCGTATTACAGAACTACAATCAAGACTCAAGCATTACTTAAAACGAGTCTCAGTTGGAGTTTTCATTTTAGAACTTGACTTGAGCAGAGAAATTACAATCAATAATCACCTGAGCAGTGTCACTTTAAAATGTCATTTTTTACGTATTATAGGACAGTGCTTGAGTGAGCTCCACTCAATGTGTCCTTATTTTAAAATCACAATCAGCTCAGAATCTCTGCTTGAGGCGAGATTTGATCTTTGTTTTCGCAAGTTTAGTCGAGACCACGCTTGAGCATAGAATCTCATAGAAATTGTTGTGGATTTAAATCAGAGATCAAAATCTCTACTCAAGAGTAGTTTCGTTTGATTTGAATTTGAGAATAGTTTTAAAATAAACTGAACGCTTAAGTCGAGATTCTTCGCTCAAGCAGTAATCGGTTGAACGCAGTTTAAGTAGTACTTGAGTAAGGTTCTGTAATACGGGCCTTAGTAATAAGTGATTTTAGATCAGGAATCGAAACTATTTTAGATTTTTAAGAACTACTGAAAAATAATATTCCGCTCATCTTTTTCATTATTGACAAGACAATTTATTTCCTTATATTTTTCCTTTCAATAATAGAGATATACAACATTAGTTTTAGTATATGCGAAACCCGAAACACGTGTCTAGTATTTTTATGTAAAGAATCTATGTACAAAGTTATAAGCTTGTTATGTCAGCAAAAACACATAGTCACCGGGCCATCCATGCGACTGAGGGGTTGTTTTGCACTTGCACTGTTTGCTGGCGCCTAATACCCGCTATGACCTGCCGTGACCTGTGTTGTACTTAGTGTCGGTGGTGTCCAACTTGTGACCTTTTTAAATATTTTTGGAAAAAATATAACATGGTGTAAAAACTCTCTCTGAATCCATTCAGTTACTGATTCTGAACAAACTATATTCAGGGTTCGCATAAACTAAAAATAATGTTGTAGATACGTCAACCAATGACACACTTTTGATATTTCACTAGGACTTGTATCAGCATAGACAATACATCGATGAAAATAGTTGCTTATTTAAAAAAAATAGCCAATTCATCTATTAACAAAAATAAATAAACTAGGCATTTGGGTCATAACAAGTGATTATCTAGTAGCTATTGTGAGATTTAGTAATTTATTTAATTTAAATTGTAAAGGAATTTATTCACATTTTGAATAATACGAATATTTATAGGAACAAGTTAGTTTACATCTGTTTATTTTTCGGGTAAATTAGGATTGTTGGCTGTGGGTTTTACCTTTATAATATTATTGAGGAAATATTACTTTTGGGCTTTTCCTTATTGAATGCAAAATATCTGGTGTCCTGAAAGATTGAGTTTAGGTTTGTTTAGGCGCTAATCTCCCAAGTATTGTTAAATTTATCTTTTATGATTCTTGCTTAAAATTATTTTGTCGTTAAGTACTAGAGATATAGATATTTGTAAATTATATTTTTCATTTTATTTGTGGAAGAAAAATTAAATAATTTTTATTTTATTTATCACACTAATAATAAGTATAAAGTTTGTATGTACGTACTCCTATGTGAGTATATGTTTATTACCTACATTCTCGAATAGCTGGACTGATTTGGATGAAATTTGTTACCAGGATAGTTTATATCCTGCACTAACACATAGGTTATAATTTATAAAAGTAGGAAGTATTAATTTCACACGGGCGAAGCCGCGGGTGGTTGCTATATTTCATAAAACCATACAGACATTAACTTATTGCAATAATTCGGCTGGAATTTCTGGTGCAGTATCTAGGTTCATTCTGATTTATTACAGCTTGTTACGATTATTTTTCTAAAGAAAGGTGGGCAATAAAACATGAATGCATCAGCTGTGTCCTCGAGTAAACTTAAGATTCAACGGAGTGAAATGGGTTAATAGTATCGTAGGCGACGCTCCAGCCATTTGTCTTATTTATACAGTAATTGCGATTTTTAAATAAGACCGTTATAACGCCTCTTAAATATTTCTCTTGGCATCACTCCTTGTTTTATTAGGTGGTCTACAATCATAATTAAAAGTGATTAAATGACAACGAGTCAACAAGGTGGTCTGTGTAAATTAGGTTGTCAAAAAAAAAACAGCATTGCTATTCTGAAAAGTTTATTTGCGAAATCACTTCTGAATCCGCAGTGAAATCAAAGTTTCGTATTCTGAAATGGAGTGAATTTGACACTGGCGCCACCGAGTGATGATCAAAGTGAGAGGAACTAAAACGGCTGAGTATTTTGACGTTTGTCTACAAATTTGTCTATAGGATTTGGTATTTTGAAATACAATTCGCTGAGTGTGACATTCGAGATGATTTGTGAAATAATTTTCGAAATGATTTACCATTTACAGAATAGCACGGCTGATGACGTTAAAAATACAATACACACTTTAGTCTAACGCCTGCTAACCGAAACTATTTTTTTTTTTGTATTTTTTAATCTATAATGTAAGTATAAAGAGTAATTTTCCTTACAATGTTTCCACTACTGGGACTCAAGTCTGCGCCGTAATCCACTACGAGACCCCAGCCCCCCTAGCCAAGTTACAACCGTTTCGTTTCGATTCTCTTTTCGTAGATCGCCTCGAGTAGGCCACGCCTCCGATTTCTTTAATCTGACCTCATCTCAACGCTCAGTCACGTGGTCAGAACAAAGGAATAGGAGGCGTGGCCGACTCGAGGCGATCAACGAAAAGAGAATCGAAACGAGACGGTTATAACTTGGCTAGGGGGGCAGGTGCGGGTTAGAACGTGGGCCTCCGTCTGTTCACGATAAACTCAAAACTACTGAACGGATTTTCACGCGGTTTTCACCAATAGACAGAGTGATTCACGAGAAAAGTTCACAGATATAATAAATGCATATTGTAGTAAAGAAAAACCGAGAATTTCAAAAAATTTTAGCACTCGTGCGACGTTAAGGTGGGTCGCTGGTAATATAATAAAACATAATTTTACGATAATAGGCCCATTTATTTAGCCACTATAATACCCATTAAAATATGTAAATCAAAAGCCATTTAAAACATGTCAAGGTGTTAGAGGTCAAACTCAAATCTTCGTATAATCCGATCCTATCCGATTTACAATTAAAACTGACGCGTGACATATGTCGTGACAAGGGTCTACCATATCCATCAGATAAAGTATTATATCCGCAGGTCGTCACGCTAATCTTGCGCCTTGTTTTGTAGATGTCACTAAGTTTGAAACACTGATAATTGGATTCAGAGCAGGCGTGACAGCCGCGGACTGAGAGCATTTTAGGGTTAATCCTTATTGCCCTTTGCTCGTTCTTTGATTAATGTATCTTGTGCAGACACCCTAATTTAACGAGCTTAGGGTTTATGCAGATGTAAATTCCTTGAGACGAAGGATCATACTTAAACGAAACGTATAAGTAGATATAGGAGTAGCTATACTTATGAGTAAAAACAACTAGGTATATGTAGATATTATATATTTTACATAACATTGTTTTACAATATTTGTTTCCAAGCAATAATAAACAGGTTCTCAATAAATTACTATTGTAAAATTATATTCGATGTGATACTACTCGTACCTACACGTAACACAGACCTGTATCCAACAACATATAATTATTTTAATTACAAATTTCATCTACCGTCTTACGACCACACCAGTAGTTATACAGTCATTTCGAACTTGCTATAAAATACTTGAATCTCAAAATTAAATATTCATTTTTAGGTCGTTACCTACCGCATAAAATCCGATTATGAAAAGCTGTAAAATAAAACCCTAAACTATAGTATAACAGTATTATGTTACAGTAAGCAACTGACATTTTGTGGCAATCTCACCTACGTTTTTTTGTTATCTTTATTTACCACCTTACAGCTTTTAAGGTCAAGATTAAAAACGCACATATTAAATTATCCCTTTATAAATTAATCATGCTGCGGGAACGTTTGAAAGAGTTACCGTGGCCCTAGAACGCAAAGGGTAAATGAAGGAATATGTAGGTGGGTTTATGGCGGTATGTCCCCTCTTTGAGGCGTGGTGGAGGACATGGTCAGTTCGGGAGGTTCCTGCACCGGATTCGTGCGGAAGTGACGCCCGGGTGCCACCATTATGTGGACCATCCGGAGGACACGGTGGAGCACCGCTGTGTCCTCGTGGGGGAGATCGGCGGCAACGATCTCTCGCCGGGCCTTGGTACAGGCCATGGTCCGAAATGAGGAGGAGTGGCAGGCGGTCGCCTCCTTCTGCGAAGCAGTAATGTTAGCAAAGGAGGAGGCCGCACGTGCACACGCGAGGGCCCCCCAGTCGCCGGGATCCCGATCCCGATTTCCGGTCACCGTAGGAGCGGGCTTGCGGACGGTGAGCAATGGGTAGCTCGCCGTCCGATCGTCCGGTAACCGTCCGGACCGAGCCTAAGTCGTCGACGGCGCGTACTGTTCCACGCGCGTCTCAAGGAGATGTCAGCAAACCGTAGGGGCCCAGCAGGATCGAAGCCTACTGGGTCCAAGGGTCTGCTTTTGATAGGAAGACTCGGCCCTGGTATGAAAGGCAACGAAGGAACAGGTGTGGGTTTTTAGTCAGTAAAAGTCTGACACACCCTCCTGTCCCACCCAAGAGCGGGGGATGTCATTGGATGATTTTTCCACCGAAAAAAACTAAATAAATAGAAAAGGTGAGTTTTAGTCAGTAAAAGTCTGACACGCTCTCTCTTTCCATCTTAGTGCGCGAGAGATCATAATTATGATGATTTCCCACTTAAAAAAAAAGAAAGACATGATTAAATAAACGTCTACTTCAGATTTAGCAACTATTAAAAATTCACCAAACAAATTGCTTACGATGCTATTGGTAGAATCATACGATGTCTGGCCAATTTTTCCGCCTAGCTGTACAAAATAATGATGTAATTTCTGTGTATGCATTTGTCCGTTTAGACATGCTGGCTACATTGAGGTTCGCTTGTCGTACGTCATACAAATGAATAACACACCTGAAGAGAATCAATAAATAGTGAACTTCGTCGATAATTTTAAGCGCATCTCAAACCAATAATAAGTGGCCGATAGAACATGAATTAACCAAAGCACTAATGGAGTAAGAAGTTCTATTTGCAGACTTAAGAACACTTCAAAAATAGATCGCGGATAACGTGGAGTGAGTTGAACTGTAAGCTTCAAAATGAAGCATAAACGTAATCAAACCAATAACCGTAAAGCGGCAATCGGCGCACGGTGGCGGGATTTATAAAACAAAGCTGTAAGTGAGCGACACGGTCGTCGAACTCACAATCTAAATTCGTCCCTGTGCCATTATGCCCACCTAAAATTGACACTTAGTTACAAAATGTAATTTTTAATTAATCCCATAAATTACCTTGCCAATGTTTGATTATCATATCGTAAAAGTACTTAATTATTGCCCAAATTTATCGCTGGAAAGTGCAAAGTATAACGATCCTGATTCGCTTATCTAATAAGCTCAATATTTGCTCAAGCAATCTTATCAGTTAGTGCAGAAAAGGCGCGAATCTGTTGATCTTGGTGACGCGAGCCATGACGTAAAGCTGTCACTTGTCAGCCGAGGATGCGACCGTAAAGTGATCGTGCTGCTGCGCGCGCCGGCGCCGAGCGTCTGTTCACCCATTTTTCGCTGAACTGCAGGAGACGAAAACATTTTGTTGTTTTTATTATCATTTTCAATAAAAATGTGAAATCTACACAAATTATAGCTAATATTTTTATTAAACCAAGTGTTTCTACAATATTATACAAACCCTATATTAAATAAAATAGAGTCAGTTTAGTCATAATGCCAATAGTTACGCATCTTAGTTTTTTACAGGAAACTACTATTAAGACGTTTGTTCTTGTCACATCACACATAATACCTTTGTTTGAACACTCTGATTATGTATCATTAAGGGTGATGTAACACAGTTTTATCGCCTCTCAAATTAGTTAGTTGCTCGACGACTTTGAAATGGGCACAGTTTTACGCATTTGATTCGCTATTATAAAAATTAATGATAAAAACTAATGTCAATTATGGGTTGCCTTGACCGAAGACCCGAAATATAATGACGACCAAACCAATATGGAACCAATTCTAAGACGCGAAGATTACCACTAGACTGGTTCCTATCCGGTACCTATTCGAACTTGATGAATAATAATTAATTCTATTAGATTATATACTTATTATAACCACAGGGGGTACCTATTCGCGTCTTGATAGGGACGGTTCGATACAAATTCTTTACATGGTGAACAAATTAGTTCGTGCGGGGCCTCGTATGTGGCGCCCTACGGAGATAATAACTCTACGTATCTAGGTTGCCTACCTACGTTAATTGAATAGTGTATATGGGCATAAAATTAATTTGCGTAATCGATCTATCGCAACTAAATCCAAACATATGCGCATACTTACAAAAGTAGGTAATCAGTTTTAAATGTATTTCACACTGCTGTGCACATCATATCGCTAAACGAATTGTCACATCAGGTCATTAATTTTGTGTAAATTCATCACGATTCATAATTTTATCAAAAAGAGAAAGAAAAGATAGAAAAGTTAAGGGACTATTATGCGCGGCCATTCATAACCTAGTGACGTGCTGTGTTGTCGCCCAGCGGGGGGCGGTACCTACGCACTGTAATCTCCAGTAATTGCAGCCATGCATAACAACAGCAACGCCGATGAAATACTCGCCCACGCCACTCATTACAACACAAACATCATTGGTTTTAGATTCATATCATAGATATAGCCTACCTACTCCAAGACGTAGCTTACGGCTACTTTATGGAAACTTGGTCCATTATAAAAATTAATAATGTACACTTGATAACATGACGACTATAATAAAAAGATTGGGTTTGATTAGAATTCATTAATAGAATAACATTTCAATAATTAACAATGACTACTATTAATTTCTAAAGGTTTTTTTAATGATAGAAAAGTATTCTTAAAATTCAGATGTATTCATAAAAATCTGGTTTTCGTAAAAACTCGCACAATTAAGAGGGCCCTTCTCCACTCGCCTATCGTCAACGTCGAGCATGGTTTAAAAGCTTGTTGCTTCGTCTAACGCAATCCAACGCGATGAAGAGGCAATGCGAAAAAAGAGAGATAACGCCTGAAAACTCTATTGCCTTTCGGTAATTCCGTGAAAAATTTACTCGAATATTTCACAAAACTTGTTCCAGGAAATACGTATTTTTTTTTAAACCCTTAAAAGTTTTTCAAAAAAAATGTCGTCAATAAGAATCTCGATTAAATGTGCAAAACTTCTATGGATGTACTTTTTTATATTTTTAATATATGAGTACATTATGCAGTGCCAAAGTTTACGTAAAATAGCAGATTTTCAGAGGTCTTTACTAGATTAGTTTTACGCAAATTTATGTTTTGATTTCTATAGAAGCTTAGATAATATCCACAAGATAGCTGCGTATCCAAAATATCTAGAGAAAGATGGGTAATAACATAATAATCACGTAAGAGTGGTTGTATGGAGATGTACCTCGAGTTGGCCGCTCTTAAAGATCGCCAGAAACAATTTTCAAGGCAAGTTCTAAGAAAATTATCGCTCTATTAATCCATTTATCGTCTGGGGGAGCACTTAAACCTGGTAAGGCTTGAACAATTGTAGTTTTTACCTTAATTAAATTCATTTATGTATGAAGCTTGGAAGACTAATATGGAGTGAGAAAAACACGAGTAGCGAGAACCTGTGTGGCCTTAACAGTCAGCGAGTGTCGAGTGACTAGCGCCGCTCCGTCGCTGACCAAGCACACAGATTTCATATGAAATCGTTCATATGATGAGTATAAGCTAGCTATTATGATTATCTATTAAAAATTGAACATATTACCAAGAACTTGTCTAGGAACGTGGCGGGCTAGCGCCACGGGGTTATGTTACGGCTGGTAACGCTATGGATCATTGTGGGACACAATATTCTATAGTGCGAATCATATATGTATATGTCATTCTAGCTTCTGTTAACAGCTTCACCCGTGTGAAAGTAGAAAAATACTTCAAGAAAACTTACCCCTTAGATAAAAAATGCATCTTATGTGCTATTCCAGAACATGTTCTACCCGTGCCAAATTTTATCCAAATCCGATCAGCCGTTTGAGCGTACGTGAAAAAATAACAAATTATTGCCTTTCTATTTATTACTATGTTGATTGGCTATGGAATGTAGAGTTCATTTGCAAGTTAATTCTCTTTCCGATTTTTCTTGACACATATAATTCCACTCATCACATGAATAAAACTGATTAAAACGAGAGTAACTTCTCATTTTTCGAACTCATTTCCATTACTCTAAACTTACCTACTTATCTTAATGCGACTTTAGCCCTAAGGCACGCCTAAATAAAACGAAATATTTAATCCATGAAATGTCATCATAAGTTATTAGAGGAATGTTGTTGGTGTATAATTAAGGCGTTAATCGTTATGAGATATATAAAAAGACTGTACGAGTGGCGCCCGGAGATGGCGCCATGTTTAGGGCGAAGGGAACTACATTACTTCGTAAATACGATGCCATTAAAACCCTCCGCTCATTCTATGTGAGGAGTTGTTAACGTTCCATTGTCTTTTTTGTTGTTTTATTAAACTACTTTTGTATTTTTTTTACGTACATACCTACAGAAACTCTCACTTTTTCCCATTAGACAGATACTAAAAAATGCCACCTGAACGATCTTTATTAATTACATTCATTTCTGAACTACTTCTCTATTCTTTTCTATACTTATTTTTATATTATATTTTATTGATATAATTTATTTAAAAAGATTGGAATTTATTTTGTCACTAATATATTCAATACAAAAAATAAGTTCAAATGTCAAGTCCCATCCTGTTAATAATGCATAATTAGTCAATATTTTTATAGCTTCTAAAATTAGAATTGTTAGGCAAAAGGTTGAACGAATAAAGGTGTCCTATTGTTAACAATAATAATTAATATTGTTATTGTTAATATCGTTAAATTTTTACTTATTTCAAGGCATTTTTATGGCTGATTTCTCGGTCACTCACTGGTCTACCTTTGTGTTTGTCATCTGATTAACCGGACTTACCTGTGGGCTTATTAAAATTAGAGCCTCCAGCAAGGACTTATAAAACAACTAACAATAAGTCATTACATGCTAAGGCGATCCCCTATGGTATACGGACTTTTTTTAATTGTTGATGGGCTCGCTATTGACCACTGTCTTACCTTATGGAAAGCAAAGATGTGGTCGACGATGGAGCACGCTTACCTAGAAGTAACCTATTTACTCTTGAATTAAAGATGCCCTGGCTGTAGCTATCAGGAAGCACACTTTTGGCGTCACTGGGGAAGGTTAGTAAGGGACGGGCTCCGTCAAACATACGTACTAGCATCAGGGCACGTACGACACACTAAGACAATTATTTTATTTACAGACAATAACCTCATGGGTTATTGTCTGACAATTTTGTTAGTCGAATTTCCGTAGTTACTGGAAAGCGTCTGCACCGTCATTATATCCTGCGCCGAAACAGCAACGCAGTCAATATTATGAATAAAATCTAGGTTATCGCTGTTAGTTTTTAGAATATATGATGTTTTACGTAGAATTTGACTTGAAGTGTTAACATTTTAACTGACTTATGTAGCATTTTATAACTTCCATTGATATTAAGAACTAGAAAATTATAAGATATACGGGGAGACTTGAGAACCTCCTCCTTTTTTTCGTCGGTTAATTAATTCTTCTTCTTTCAAACAGTCCGTTTCTAAATGCGTCTGTATTTATCTGGTACTGATATATTATACCATTTCGTATACCCATCACTAGTAAAACCCATGCGTACTTACTACGTTCATTAAAACAATATACACTTTTTATTAACGTGCGTAATTGTGCGTATAACCCTTTCATCGTTAACGCCAACCGTTACTCCAACAGCTATTTTCATCTCGCGGCGTAAAATTTACAAACATAAACTATGCCGTAATACTTTCAGTGCACATAGGGAGTACATTATGGGAGTGAACTGTCATACTTTTTTGCTTAAAATGTATTGTCTAGTCATACTCTTAAACATCACAGTTTCTAATAACATTTAGACAAGTTAGCTGCTATCCGGCCCGAAGGACAGACCACTTCGGCTCTTAGTTTGCCATTTATTACCATTTAGACTTATATATGACTGTTTTTCTATGCAGGTATCTATTCTCATCGACACCTGGACACGTCGAAGGTGCAAGTCGTGCACCCAGTGAAGGTGACGAAGCATGGCGAGCTGGTCTCGCACGTCGTCGACCACGCGCATGCCCATGGTCATGCGCGCGCACGAAGGGATCTTCATTTCACGGAGCACCTGCAGCCTCACGCCGTGCATTATAACCTTACTGTTGATGGCCGAGAGCTCAGGCTGGACCTGAGGTAAGAATATTCAACTAGACCTTACTAAATACCCAGCAAGGTTATCAAACTTTAAAGACCTATAAAATATAGACCTTTTCATCTGTTTTAGCATCTGTTTCCTACAACTGTAGTATTTATTAACCATCAAAATACCAGAAATAGTGCGGATGGCAGGGCCATATTTCTTGCTCTTCAAAATTTAATGTACATGATGGAACACACAGACTTGATGGACAGGAGCATAATAAATCAGTATGAGTGAAGCGCCTCAAGTAAATATCAGAGTTCGTAATAACCTTTGTATTCTTTCCTTAAGAACAAAGAAAAACAGTGATAACCCCCGAAAGATTAACAAGCTGTCAGTAATAAAAAACGTAAACTAATATGTAATGCTAAACATTTCCATATCTTTGCAAAACGTACAGCATAAAGGAAACAGTGTGTGTATATGTCGTTAAACTCAAAGCAGACCAAACAGATGACCAAAAATCAACCTGTTTTTATTAACTTGTGTAGTTACTTCCATTACTTAAATAGATAAGATTATGTCTGTGACAGTATCTGGAGTACACAGAGATACAGCTGAAGTTCACGGGCATTGGGCAAATGATATCGAAGAGTACATTGATCGTACAATGTTAACTGAACGTGTGGATTCATACGTCTAAAACTCTAAACGAAAATTGTTCTTTTGTTATTGCCTGTAGAAACAACAAAAAAAATGGTCCTAAAATAGACTTTCAATTTAGTTTCAGTCAGTCATCAATGTTAACCTTTTCATTTGCTGATTGAAATCAAGAAACAAATCTATGCAGAATCATTATCCTGATCGGGATCTTACAGTTAGACAAATTAATTCGACAAAAACGATGGTAATTTTCGTCTTGTTCGTAACCAAAATCAAGTGCAATGATGCACACATACGTACAAAAGTGTGATTGATTAGCTGCTTCATATAAGAATAAAGTTCATCAAAAAAATCAAATTAATTATAGAAGTTTTTGCATGAACATATTTTTGTACAAAAAAACCTAGTCAAACGTTTTTATTTTATATAGTAAGGTTACATGAGAACATGATTCGGATTGTCGTATCTCGCAGCGATAACGCGGGCCATGTGAAATTCGGGCATCAGACGTATCACAATAGATAAGAGAGTAAGCGTGCGCCCGCGCCGCTCTCTGTTGCCGACTGGACTGACATAGTTTGTTTTTGCCTATCGCGGATCGATCTTCTCAAATATTTGAACTTGGCTTCACTATCATTCTGGGCCATATCGACGCTGTTTGAGAGCAGTTCAAGAGCAAAACTACCACTAATGACACATTATCTCCCTTATCATTAACGTATAATTCTTTATGCTTTCATGCACAGGTAGGTTCAATTCTATCACCTGATTGTGTTCTTGTTTTTTGTTTTGTACGCCCACTCATCTGAATGGCTGTAAAAAAATAAAGTTGAAATAATCAATCAAGTTGAATTATGGCAATCTGTAAGCCGGTATCGTACATATTAGGAAGCAAATCTTTATTGTTAGTATGAATTATGATCAGCGTGAAAACTAGTCTGCGTACTAAAAATGCAAATGTTAGTTCATTTTATTTGAGTCTGTAACTGTGATCCCTTAAATAAGAAAGTCAAAGGACCCCACACAAATCCCACAGGACAGATCTGGAAACGTCTGTGCGAAAGTCCTTAATTAAGACATATTCTGACTCTAGCTAAACGAGGTTGTCAGTTTTGGTCTTTCTAATCTAATAAGATTAAATGTTTGGAAGCTTTCAAATCGTAATAAAGGAAGATTAAGAGCTGTGTAAAATTGCAAAATGTTTTGCAGTTCTGTAAAAATATATAACAATAACTTCTTCGTCTGGAATTATGTGATTTTAATAAGTATTAACCTTGAGACTGTCTGAGCCCGTTTCTGAGGAGTATGTACATAAATCTTAGTAAATCTGCCCGTTGTTCGTCTGACGCAGCATTAATACTATTGTCGCTACTGGCTACAGTACCACTAGTAGTAAAACAAATGGCTCTTTGTTTATTTAAGTCTTTATTTATTTAATCGCATTAACAATCTACAGTTATAATAGGACATTTTAAATGTTTATTTGGCTTGTTTTTCTTTATGTAAATGTTGTAACAGATTTTCTTGTCTTCTACTCAGTCTTGAGATGTAATGTTTTAGATAGGGTGCTATAAATAATTGTATCAGCTCCTAAACGTCTACCATCGAGCATCTGGATCGATGAATCACATTATGTTTTTTTGGCACACATTTCTTTTTCGTACTGCTGCTTTTAACTGTTTTGACTTTTTCGACCTTAAACTTTTGGCAAAATAACAACAGAGGGCTCTATTTTAGGGAACCGATATGTTGCAGGAAGGGCATTGATCTAATTATCTCCTGCTAAAGGAAAGCTCAAAATGAGTTCTACTGCTCCTTCTTTTAAAGTTACTAAATCCATAATTCGTACCAAAAGACCAATAATAGAGTATTAAATCAGGTCCGATCGCTAGAAGTCGATCACGGGAGTTGGATACAAGATATTAATTTCGGACATGTAGTTGGCCCCGCGCCTAACTCACCGCACGCACTACTTACTGGAGCTCATAAATTTCGAAGGCTATTTCTGTACATTTTTACAGTAAAACTTGTAACCCAAACACTGACTAATGCTATACTCTACCAAGAAAGAAATATTAAAAGTAGAATGTAGTAGATAGTCAAATAGTCAGAAATGCGAAAATGTTGTAACTTCGTAGTAAGAAATCTAGAAATGTAGGTCTTTCTGTCTCGAAATAAATCACAAGACAATTTCTTATCTTAATTTAATTAGTTGTAATAGTTCAATTTATTGGCTTTGTCGGACAGACCATAAATCGCACGACGTATAACGAAATACGCACCTATTATATACCGGCCTTTCGCTCGCAGAAATCAGCATACGACATTTTGTGTTCCTTGTTCATCAAATGTTTTTTCTAGAGTTTTTTTGTTAACTTGTAGTAAATAATAAAGTCATTAGAAACAATGATACATTGAGAGACAAGCTAGCAGGCGGCATGATTACTAAATTCAAACACTTATATTTTAACTAAACAGACACTTAAGGTAGTAAAGATGTAAAAGACGAAGTTTTCATCTTAGTTGATTACTCCTAAAGATAATGTTGCCGTAATAAATCAATAACTACTGTTAGTGTTACCAGCCGCAAAATAATGCTTAGTTTTCCTAATCGAGCTTAAAGCTTGTTTTATCTCAACTTAGATATAATGAATTCCAAATCTGGAAGGCATAACAGCATTCCTGTGCCGAATAGTGTTAATAATTTATGAAACACTAGATAGTTAATAAAATTAAATTTGTTCGTGAACATGTACTCTTAGATCACCACTTACTTAGCGAGGTATGGTTTACGATAATTGTGGATTTGTAATTCTATCAAAGATATGCTTCTCTCACAATACTTATAGGAATTATTAAAAAAAAAAATAGCTTATCATATGCTTATTTTATCGAAAGAATCTAGTAAAAATCACGTATAAAATAAACGGAAACAGAAAAATAGGTACAAAAGGTGTTGCTTATTGCTAAAGAAATCTCTTCCAGCGTATTTGCGAAAGGAGCGTTGGAAAAAAGGAGATGTAGACACCATGTGTAAAAGGAGTCAGTAAAATAAGTACAAAAAAAAAACAATAAACTTCTGTTGTCCAGACATCACTGAAATTGATTCAAATATCATTTAGTTTTTTTTGCATTCATTATATTCATGATAAGGAATCGGCATTAGTATATGACTATAATGTATTAGTTTGATTAATTGAGGCGGTTATACTGTCGCAATAATCTCATACCAGTAATGTCGCCATCGCATCGACTATCGCAATCCCAAACGTAGGCTATGCACACGGGATCAGATACATGAACCACTCATTATTTCTTTCGAAATAGATAAACCCTTGCTCACTTGCACCGAAACCAAGATTATTATCATTTATTGCTAAACTATTACATCACACTCTCCATCTTCATGTTTGCAACATCAACCAAAAAGATGCATATTCTTAAAATTGCTATAACCCTTAAAAGAAGACTGACAGCCCCTTTTCCTTTTGGCCATGTCAAGAAAATTGCACATAATTCGAGTTCTGTGTCCAATTAATTTATAGTTACCGATAAGGAGTAGATAATTATGCTCATATAGCTATTAAAGTTGCGATTTCATAAGTAGCCTGACGTAGTGATTTATGGCCGGACCGAGGTAATGAGACAAATCTAATTACAAAGAGAGGCTTGTGCTTTAAATAGAACCAGCTGGCAACTGATTGCCATAAAATAAGAATAAGACTCGTAACGTTATCTCGTTGTGTATGCAGCGGATGATCAAAGCTGCGTAGAGTCGCAGACGCATCGACTCGTTTTCGCCGCGCAATAGTTTCGCGGAAGCGTCGCTATCATTCGCACTCGTGTGAACGCAACACTAGCTACAAGCTGCCCGTGCACTTTTTGTACCTACGCAAACCCACTTCATTGCAGCCTACCTTTTTAAATAAGCTCGCACTTTCTAAATAAATAATGAAAAACTGCGAATAAAGGCGGTTTCTTTTCGGTACTGTTCCAGTGACAATAAAAAAATACACATGATCACCTTAATGCAGGCAGTTGTCACCAAACTTGACGGACTGGGGTGCGGGCGTGCGACCTCGGCGAATTTCTTCTTATTCAGCAACTGGGACGCTGTGCTCATGCATTTTTAATGTGCTGGGGACAAAAACTCGACAGTTTGAAAGTTGCTGTATGGTCTTCGAAGTTCAATTCATACATATTTATGTGGCAATTATTGTAATACAATGAACGATGAATATTGCAAGAATTGCACAACGTGACCCTACGTAGCGGGACCGTGCACCAAATATAGTAAAACCCAAATAAATTAAAAACGACTGTTTAATGCAATCTGTCAATTATATTACCTGAACACACGGTAGCCGCCGAAGATTCAGCTAAGACAAGCTGTTTACAGTAACTGAAATAATTAAAAAAACCGTTATCAAAATTTCAATAAGATTTATCTTCAGGAATATTTAATCAGTTGCATATATTCCTGAAACAGTTAAGGATGCCATACTGAGAACTGGAAACATTACCGTTACCGCATGAAATGATTCTGTTACTCTTGAACTGGATAATTATATGAGTAAGGCCAAGGTTAAACATTGTTTATGTATACAGCGATCAAACGCCTGAACAGTTTTTGTATACATAATGTAATATGGACAGTTAACACATATATAGTCCTACGTGTTATAGATTTCGAACATGAGTCAGCATTATGAAAATTTTGGACCAATTGGTTACTAAAAATCAAGGAGAGTCTTCCATTTTGAGGTTGATACTGGTTGAATTTATGCTCAGTCGCTTAAAAATTGCCCAATGCAATTCAAAGATGCATGGAATCAATCTATCAAATACAAAAGATCGCTTGTGGAGTGCCATCCTATATTCTTTATCCTATATTATCCTACATTCTTCATCTAAAATTATACGTGTCACAGTGTTTGTTATCGAACTGCTGGACCGATTTTCATGAATTTCATTCTGTATATTTAGGTTGGTAGGTCTGAGAATAGGTCATAGGCTATTTTTGTACCCCTAAGTGATAAGTCTACTATCACGCAAACGAAGCCGTTAGTAACAGCCAGTTGTTTAATAATATCTTTTGTCAGATTTACATTCCTTATAAACTCCTGGGATATCGAAATAACTATAAATGTGCAATATAAACGAAATAGGCTTTGGTCCTTTCACCCTACTAAAATAGTAATAGTTGTCGTAATTTCTAATTTATATGCAGTCCATTAGGTTTATCGAATTATAAGATTTTATAGCTGTGAATTAAGATTGCGAACAGGGAACGCTATTTGCCAAACACTTAACGAGTGATAATCGCTGATAATTTAGTTGGCCGTTGTTGTCGAGTCGGGGAACACAGTTAAGGGTACAAGAGGAAAAATGCTCGAGTAATTCGACCACGTACAAATAAATGCCTTATTGGAACATTTTATGGCTTAGTAGAAACTTGTACCAGTTGCGAAGGTTATTTCGAAAATTGCACCCGTTATCGCCTCCGATATGCGGTTAATATTTTTATCGTGTAAAATTGGACAAGTGATCGCGCCAAAGCGGTCTAATGATTGTTGTAAATTTCACCGGTGTTGGTAAATTGGGGGCATCGATAATAAATTTTCGCATTGGTAACATCGACACGCCGCGAGATCAGACGGGTTCTCCGTGCCAAGTCGTTAGGTTCAAATTATTTGCATAACAATTTGTAGGTATTTGTGTAATTGCTACGAGATTACAGCTTTTATAGTGTTCCTTATTAGGAATATCTTTATGATTTATTTGATGTTTCAATGTGTTTATTGAGATTGGATAGTTTTTCCATAATTAATTTATATGTTATTGATATGATTTTAATCCTGCCTTCATTCGTCTAAATGGTAATTTTATCTTATTGAATACACATAAGCCTCCTATAGCAGGTGCCGCCTTCGTATGCGTAGGAGGTTTCAATTTCGAGACTTATAATGAAGTAACAGAATGAGTCGTAGTCGCAGGTCGTGGATTATTATAGTTTCGCATATAGGTAAACGCATTGCAAGTTCAAGTGCAAGAAACTCGTAAGAGGGTGTAATAAAATAAAGGTTTCGCACGGCAGGGCGCCGAAACCACAGGGCTCTGAGAGATTTATATCTACACACGCTGTGTATATCACCGTGCGATACCCGATACGATGCGAAAGCAACAGCAGAGTCAAAACAATACGCTTTTAGTTTTGTTCTTTTATTTCGTGTCGCGTGTAAAGGAACGTCGCAATCGTCGGAATGTTCCTCACTTTACTCTCAGGAAATTCTAAAGGTATTACAAAAGCTAACGCCTACTGCGTTTGGCTTTAATTTTGTAATGCTTTCGCGTTGACATTTTACGAATGAACTATGGCATCTGTGAATGTTAAACATCTTGGAAATGACACCTTAGTATTGCAACATTTAAAAGGATGATGTTTATGGTGCTAATTTATAAATAGGCGACAAAAATGTCTGTCAGTAGCTTTCTGAGAAACTCTCTACCTACACTTTCTTCTGAAATTGCTCGTAAAAGTTCTCTTTGATCGTGTATCGTGTAGGTAGTTAGGTACAAGGTAACGAGATACTTAATTCCTTAGTTGTGTAGGTGTCAATAGGTGAAAGTTAATTGTTAGAAAATAACTATTTCGGTGAATGGAAATTTATTTATTGTGCACAAAAAATCCAATCTTTGCCGATCCTGCAATTTCTGGGTGCCCCGAGATGAGACTAAACCGGTGAATGATCCACGGCTGACAAAGGGTCAAATCGACTGTTGATATTGCAAAGGTCACTAAGAGATGTACCTACTCTACATCTCTTGATGACCTTAATAATCATATCTACAGAAAACTGTAGGTGGGCTATTCTTCAGTGGTGAACACAACATTATCAACATGAGGTGCTATAATGATAGTATTTCAGAGATATTTGCATGTTAATCGTACCTATTAGGCGTCTATAGCGCGTTTATCTCGTAAGGACTCGCTTCGGCGCCTATGTTGCCACATATAAGGATATAGATATGCTTCACAAACTGGTCTAATCAGCATAAACCAGGTTTTTAAATGTTACGTAAATTACCCATTTGGCGCCATTTTTCAAGACATTTTATACGATATAGATGTTAAATTAATTTAATTATATTATTATTTCCTTTTTGTGAATGAAATATCAATTGTGAATCGAAATAGTGGCTTACTATAAATAGTGACCAGGAAAATGAAAGGCTCTATTGGTATAAAAGCGATCATGTTAGCAACTTGTATACACTTATACGGCTGATTAATTTGTATGCAAACAAGTAGCATCGTACGATAAGACGTGTGAAGGTACATACATTATTGTTAATTGAGGACGTGAATTAATTAACAGGTTGCTACCTCTCAACACAAAACAAATTGGCTGTCTATATATCGATGCAAACCCAAATATTTGGCCACTATCAGGCTGTATCGGGCTAAACGATGCTGGCATGCAAATCGCGCATTGTAGTCAATCCGTTAACTTTTCAACAATGTTACGCCATAATGCCCACACTCCTTTACCGTTTGAAACAATCATTCGTCAATTATGACAGGCTAGTGTGTCTAGTTCCCGGGTATGCACAGACAGACACACACAGACATTTGTGTCAACACGTATCTGGGGCGACGGTGTTTACCTCTACTAATTGCCGTAATGAGCCTTATCTGTGTGCTTAGTGCCGTACTCGCCACTCGTACTGTTTGCTTCTGATCGACAGCCCGCGGCCCAAGGCTGATAATGTCCACAACAACTAAACACAACAGCACTTGTCCCGTGTATGCTCAGCGGCGCCGAGTGGCCGACACAAGCATATTTGTTACCGTGTTTCATTGAAACTTACGTTAATTCAGCAATTATTATCAACCGTTATATAATCTGCAGGTTGTTGACCGAAAATAACTATCAATAAAATTTATTCAACGTCATTTACTGACTCATAAATTATTGTCATTTACCGTCAATAAAATAGGATATAAAGGTCGGTTAGTTACAAATACAGTGAGCAGCCGTATATCCTTTCCTTTTTCTGCGCTTAATATATCGTTACATTCCACAATTGCAGCATTCTGTCCGGTATCTAAGGCCGGTCCATACTGTCCGATAAATCTTGACCGTGTGCCAGTGCGAAATCTACTTTTTATGGTCGTCGCGGCCATCGCCATAGTGGACAGATTCCTTGGACGATATGCGATTAAACCGCAGTTTGAATTTATAGCTATCGGCTGGAGTTTTTCAATGTTCGATTGTTAGTTGAACGCGAAAATAAAACAAAACGAAATAATCCAAAAGAAAATAACGACAGAACGGCGCTCTGCCAGAATGTTAATAACACTACTTAGTTTCATAAACAATCGAGAATCATCTGTTGTCTACGTATAGTTTGAATGTACCTAATTTATTGTTGTTTTATTTGTGGAGTAGTCACATAGTTGTGCGGCGCGCGCAAGAATCCTTGGCTCGCGGCGCTGAGCGGAGCTGGTGGTAATCTGCCTGGACCTCGTCCTCTCGTCGAATAAGGCGCGCCTTCTGGCCGAGAATCCCAATTATGTCGTTATAATCCTACAACTCTACAAGGGTAATACATCAACGAAGGAAAAACGAGGAAACGTGCAAATATTTGAACGATGCGAATTGCTGGAATTCTAAATGTGTAATGAGAAGGTCTAATTTATATTCCATTTAACATAACTTGACATCCCGCCTGTAATCTTCGAGGGGATCAGCAATACTTGATTCTATTCACCGAATACAATCTACATCGATCCTTCTACTTTTCTATCATGAGCTCTCTGATGAGTTCTTCTTTTCATTAGATTTCTCAAATGTCTGATTGAAGAAGAACGTCCTCTATACACTCTGCTAGTAGAGTGTATAGGGGACCATCTTCTTTATTTCCGACTATCGGTCAATATACAAAAAACTGTAACGGAGGCGTATTTCGTTCATGCAAATTAAAATGTATCTATCTATTTTATTTGCAAAAAGAATTAAAAGACAAATTGAGAAACGTAAACACGATATTCACATTATTTTTCGAGGAGCCAACCGATTTGTGTATCACCACATAAAAAAAACATGAACTTCTCCATCCAACATACAACAAAATCACATCACCTTCAGAAGATTCTCATCCAGTCTTCCACGTACAGTCTATAAGTATCACCAGCTAATCTACCCCCTTTGTTGCAGGCCATCAGTAACGTTCATAACGCCAGCCATGGTGGTGGAACGACACAGTGTGGGTAGTCGGACACGGGAGCGACCACACCCGGACTCCACGGCCTGCCACTATACCGGCTCTGTGAGAGGGCAGCCTATGTCCAGCGTCGCGCTGTCAGCTTGTGATGGACTTGTGAGTATCCTGGCGTAACTTAACTTTAATAGACAATAATAAAAAAAGAAGAGATAATTATATTATATGACAATAAAAAGACAGAAGAAAATCTCCCTCCGAAATTAGGTTCAATATCAACTAGCTTCTACCCGCAGTTTTGTCTGTGGGAAAGTAGAAAACTATCCCAAGGTGATATACTCCCGGGATATAAATATCCTATGTGCTATACCAGGACATGATCTACGCGTGTGCTAAATTACATCCAAATCCCTTCAGCGGTTTCAGCGTGAAGGAGTGACAAGCATACATATACATACAGACTTCAACTTTTATAATATTATTACTGTCATAGTGAAGTATAATAGAAGAAGGCATATGTCAGCAGTGGACGTCTTTCGGCTGAAATTATGATTATTATAGAATAAGAAATCTTGATACGAGTTTAAAGGTGTCATGTGGACTGCAGTCGATCAATGACATCGTGACTTGCATCAAAGCAACAATAACTACCGATCAGTATAACAACTTTTATATGATTACTTTTTAAATACCACCATCCGTTTACCTGCCAACGTCCTGATCCTTTTGGAGGGAATTAGAGCTTTAAAATTGCCACCTAAATATACAAAAGGTATTGGCCCTTATCAGAATTATCCCAAAATAAAAAACAAACGCGATTAGCTGGAATCAAAAGACCCAGCAAGTTAGCCGTAACTTCGAGATTGAAAAAAGTGCTGTCTAAATGTTTAGCATTCATTTAGATGCAGTAAAACCAAAACCAAAGTTAGCCAAATGATGCGTCAACTAGTCAAATGTCTAAACTTTTTATGTCTACGGCTAAATCGTTAACTTTATCGTCAGATATAAATAAACGGTTTGTGAGATAAATCACAAAGTCTGTGGCTCAGCAGCGTGAGGTTGTACAATAAAATATATTCGACACAAAACCGATCAGTACCAGGAATTCACCAAATCAATCAGGCAAACAAATTAAATTACGTAGGTACCTACGACCTTACGTAGTTGCATGTGTGGACCGTAGTCTTGGTCTTTTTCTTTTATGCAAGATTCGAACCTTTGATCCCCCCTGCTTACATTGTAACAATTCTTTTTTGCCATTGGTTTCTAAACTGTGCTTCATCAGGCATTACAGTGCTATTTGAATCGGATTATTTTTATGGGTGGTAGTTATTTTTCTCATTCATTTGGAAATGTAGCTATTGTCAATTCTCATGTCTCTAGTTATTTAAATTTTGGTATATATTTTTCGTTATTTTTTTTATCAAGCCTAAAAGTCACGATGCCAATTTTATTGATACTGAGAAGTAGGCATGGGTTTAAAAGAAAAAAAGGTTCTAATTATTTTATTTTACATAGGGCACTTATAAAATATTAGAAGTTACTGCACGGTACCAACTGGTTGTTTCCTATGGAGAAGGAGATAATGTTTTTTACAATATTTTCATATCACAATATTAATAGGTATAAGAGGATAGTACAGATCAGTTAACATAGTTCTAAAGTAGTCCAACAAACAAATATAGAAAGGTGGAAATCTATTAGTCTGTCCTCTCATTCACATTATAAAAAAAGCTATATAAAAATAAACCTATTAACAAATGACATAATTATATAGTTTTAAATTTGAATGGAAATTATGTCCACCAATAAGTTAGCCATTGGTCTAAAATTATTTAGACAACTGACTTTACATTAGTAAAGTCATTGCAAAAACAATGTTATGAATAAAAATAAAACATGAAATTATAAGAAAGATGGAGTAATTAATAGACTTAAACGATAATGCGGCTATCAGGGAAACTACAAGTGTAGAATTAGTAATTTTCAAACAAACTTATCTTCAACGTAGTTTTTAATTTTGTAATACGCTTTTGTGATAAGCACACGTTTGATGTGGGTTTTAAACTTTCCCTTGCTAAGTTCTGTAATCAACTTTGGCAGCTTATTATAAAAGCGTATGCCGTTTATGAGAAATGCATTGCTTATCTTAACTAATCTTAATCTTAATAAACCTTTTGAATATTACAATATAGTGTTTACTGCACGTCTATATATGTTACTAAAATCACACCAAACTCTTTAAAGTCCCAGGGTTTTGCGAACATACAAAATACTTTCTAAGATATTCAGTGAAGGCAGAGGCAGTACATCGATTTCTTAAAATATAATTGTAAGGGATTCGCGAGGACCCATTCTATAAATTACCCGGATTGTCCTCTTTTGCAATATGAAAATTTAGCCCACGTCAGTTGCAGATCTCCACAGCAAAATGCCATATGTCATAATACTGACAGTGCACTGACTGAAACTAGTAAAGCCAACAAACCTGGTTGTGGTAACATCAGTCAATTGCATTGTTTTTGCTAGTGCATAGGCAACTGAGCTTAATCTACCTGGAGACTGACGTCATAGTAAGTCCCCAGGTAGATTAAGCTCAGTTAATATGTCAGTCGCGCGAGCAAGAAAGAGGGGTGGAGCTAAACACCCTATATAGCATCTCTTAGAAGTTCAGCTTTAGTCGTAAAATGAATCGTGTTAAGAGCTCGTGGTAGTACTTACTACTGAGAGCACAATAATATCAAGTTTTTGGCATCAAGGATTAAATTGATACCAAGTTGGGTCCTTCGGTAGTGAAAACTTAAGACGTTTAGTTTCGTTGGAATTAAATAAGTAAGTAAGTTGGAATTAAGTAAGCTGCCAATCATTTCGATAGTACAGCCAGATTCTCATTGATATATCAGATAAATGACCCATCATGTAAGGTATGTCCTTAATATGTTAAGGTTAGTAGGTAGGTAACATAAGTAGGAGCTATCTAATGAATGATAGCAAAATGGATTTGTTCAAAAGAGTTGCCAGATGTCACAGTTCATTCACCTTTGACTATTGCTAGCTCTTACCAGTGGCTTCGCCTGCGTGAAACTAGAAGATTATTTCAAGGGAATAAGGGCTCGTACACAAAACTGCGATGCGACGTCGCATCGCGAAAATGTGCGAGCTCCCTCTACTAATAATGTAGTAATTTTCTGCGTTGCGAATTCGCATCGCATCGCATTGCAGTTTTGTGTACGAGCCCTTTACCCATGTGCTATTCAAGGACATGGTCTAGCAGTGTAAAAAAACAACATATATCACTATACATTCAAATTAATAACAACACTACACATTAACTATACACTCGCACACATTCAAATTATTAACAACAATTTATATTAGTGCGATTACAAAGTAGTTTGACAAGATCTTTTCAAATGTGACTAATATTGTGGTAATTTTTAACGTTGTTCAAAATCAGTCCAAAAATTCAATAGAGTCAAACCAAACAATAGATAAAACTAATGCGCATTGTATTTTTTTATAGAAATATTATAGATATTTGGCGACTAATAAGTTTTAGACAAATGAATGGAACGCTAGATATCAAGCAGATTTTTTAATATATTTGAATTATGTAAATAGGTATTCTCCGATAAAATAGACACACTTAATTTGCCATAACATAAAGTTCTGATTAAATTTTCCTAGAATAATCTTTTAATTGACATTAACTTTTTAATATTTATACGGCACCCTGATTCTACCAGAGCTTCAAATATATACATATTTTAGCATTTATAGTAAAAAAATGTAATAAAAATGTTAGCAAGGCCATTGTTACCATCAAAAAACAAGATTTTTGTGGTAATTATTTATGCAAATAGACAAAGGTACATAACCGTGTAAATTACCTTTTACGTTGATCTAGATTTCCACGAAATTTAACATTAAATTTCTTTAAAAAAGTCTAACGACTGTTTCAAACATTTTATGATAAATCGTAAGTTCCTTTTTATTGTGGGAAATCTTCAAATAACTTCTCCCGTTCTGGGTGGAGCGAGAGGGAGTGACAGACTTTTACTGAACACAACCCTCCCGTATTCTTCTGTTACCTATTGCGCTCCAAGCATTGGTCCTAGCACGCAAAGGGCAACTGAAGGACACAGGTGTAGTTTTAATCAGTAAAAGTTTAACACGCCCTCCAGCTCTACCCTAGAGCGAGAGTAATCATTGGACGATTTCCCACCTTAAAACAAGGGTACCTACGGTGACCCTTTCGATCAATCCCGCAGAATCGATTTTCTTAGTTTCTTTTTACAAAACATAACTTTCTTTAAATTAGCCAAAACAATTCTAATTTCAAGAAAAACTTTGTCACATCTTCATTCAAGGGAAAGCTTTTCACAAGGTTATATTAAAGCTGTCATTGGTACATTTACTTTCATATTTGACGATAAGCTTGATGGAAAGTGAAACTATGATTTAGTGGCGGCCGATCAGCGGCGGGTTTCGATACCTAGTGTTTAGTTAATTGCTTTTCGGCGATTACACGTTCATTGACAAGTATATAGCATACATTTGCAATAAAACATACGTTGTTGATTGGGCCGTTTATGTCTTCATATGTTATATCAACACACTTATACTAATCTGGGTAATTTCATCTAACCTTGCTATGAACACAGACCTTTGAATTTTAATGAAACTACAGAGTAATAAAATCAGACATGTTTTCTTAGGTTTGGGACTTAAATACAAATTGGCGAAGCCAGCTTCGACCTATGCTTGAAAGAATCATGAGCTCAATTTTCTCAAAATCCTCCATCTCTATTTATCTAGCACAAACTGTCCGCAGTTCCATCATCCGCGTCTTTGGTTACTGCTCCGCTCCTCTTGGTAGAACCGTGATGTTACATAGCCTTCCTCGATAAATGGGCCATCCAACACTAAAATATTTTTTCAGTAGTTTCTGAGATTAGCGTATTCAAACAAAAAATCAAAGTCTTTAGCATCGCATAGTCAGCCATGTTCTAGGACATGCCAGTTTCCTCACGATGGTTTCCTTTACCGTTTTGAGAGCAGTGGTGATGAAATAAATTAAACAAAGTAATGCGCCTGGCTGGGTTTGAACCTGCGACCTACAACTCGTAAGTCGGGGCCGTTACCACTCGGCCACCACTGCTCTAAGTCTTGAGCTTTACAATATTAGTGCAGATATTTCAGCTCCATGTTTATATATTTAGAACATGTTCAGAATAAAACGAGACAGATGACAAAGAAACATCCAGGTGCAGAGCTCTATCGTTTGAGATAATTAAAAATATAACATCGTACATTAAAAATAGTCGGTTGATGACACCTAGTGTTAGTATTATTAGCTAGTAGGTCTAGTAGGTCATCGACAGATGACTTGTAAAGCTTATAATGCCGCGGGGGACGGCCGGCCAGCAAGCGAGGAGGACAGGTGTCCGCATGCGTCATACGTCATTCGAACTAAACGGTTGACAAATAGCGATTTGAATAAATATTAAAGCCCTAATGATACCTCCTTTGACGATTTATAGCTAATCGACTTCACACACTACGATGGAATATAAAAAATATTTGAAAATATTATAATCTGTGTATTTTATTCATAGCTAAAATGCTTTGTGACCCGCAATCTAGCCTTGATTTTGAGTAGTGTTGCAAAAAATTAGCATTAATTAGACGAGTTAGTGAAAATGTAACTACTGAATGAAAGTGGGTGTCGGTTTTGGCCCGATCATATTTATTTATGTGTTTTGACATTGTAATTAGTACTAATTAGAATGATTGTAGACACATGTAGGTAGATTTGTTAATAATTGATTGATGGAGAATTTAAGTGATAATAGTCACCTTGTCATTTATTAATTTTAACATTTTTTTTTTAGATTTAGGTTTTATATAAAAAGTATTTTTAGGTTTAAGTATAATAGTTGGTAGCTGCACTGTTGCTTTACGTTATGGCCTGTAAACACAGCTGTAAAAGAGGATAAATAAAATAGTCTTATGATAAAAATAGTCGTATGGGTTCGCTCCCGAAATTATGATGCAAATTATCTGATAACAATTTTTTCATAGTTGAATTTAGCTAAAAGCAACATATAAGTTAATCATTCAGATATTTTCTTAATTTTAAAATCGTAAAATAAGATTTTATGTAGGTTACGTTTTTTATATCTCTGCAATTAGGTCAAGTAAAATTTATACGTATCTGCTGTCACATTTACAACTTCTTAGTAAGTCTGTCATTTGATTTCGTCTATTAATCAATATTACAATTAGTTAATCCAAATTAAATCGACACGTCGGCTTAATGTATAATTTTAGCCATTCTTTATAGTTCACGTGCTACGTAATAAAAAACTAATTGCTTGCTACGCACGTGGGCGGGTAATATAAATTTATTCTTCTTCGAAATAAACCTTTTTGTAAACGATCGAGTCGATAAGAAACAAGAAATTATAGCTCCAAGTGTACGCGATCGAATTAAGATTATATCACGTAACTTTACCATCGAGCAATATATATGTTCATAGATAGATGTGTAATAAATCTAAAAATATGGCAAAAAAATATTTCAGCCTACATAAATATTAATTTTGCACCTGCCGCTGATTGATATCTTCTATGTTTAATTCCAGTCTCAAATAAATAAGTAACTATCTAAATCATCAGACTAAACTCATGTAGTTACAGCTCCAATGTGATTATATGCCAGTTACCTTGCTTTATCTGATATAAGTACACACATAATTATAATATTTATAGTCTGCGCTTGTTTTTTACAACGACCAACAATAACTGAACAATTACGTCTTCATAATATGTATCTAATAGAGTAGATTTTTCTTGTTTTACAACTTAATGACCTCGCAACGGATGTGCTTCATTATATCCAAATAGTTACCAAACAGTTTTTATTTTAGTTCAACCTACACGGTCTTGTAAAAAATTGGCAGTCGTCCTGTAGTTGCTAGCTTAGTTAAACTGCCAACAGATCTACGTGGAGGCATGTTAAGTATTTTATAATACGAACAATCTTCTTGGTTATTATCCCGATAGTAATCGGAGCCTGAATTCAGACGAGGGTGTGGCAGTGAGTTGGGTTATGACATCACGACGATCAGTCAACTGAAATCATTTTAAACCTCAATTTAGACGCACGACAATCGTCTGGATTGTTTATGGCTTCTTGTTCAAATCAACCACGTACAGATATTAACGTCGGATCTGAGAACCGACGAAGCGGCGCCGGCGCCAATGCTTTTCTAAAAAGCTCTAATATTAAAGCTTATATTGTAGTTAGGTATATATTACGCAACATTTATTTATGAATTAAATATATTATTACATAAAAAATAATAGTAACTAAATATTGCTATTCACAACCCGACAGCTTTTTTATTAACTTTAAAATTTATTAAATAGCTAGACAATAAAATAATACCAATATTACTAGGAATAATATTTTTATTGCTAATTTTTTGCTAAATTATTAAAAGGATGCTTATCTTATATTAATTAATGTACATTTATGCAGAACACCTACACAATGACTTTCAAAACGCTTATTAATTAGCTAGAACACGTTCATAATATTCGATCGTCTTTAAATACCAAGTGGTTTTTTTTCGGGAGAGGAGGGGGAGGGTTCATCGAATAACATATCAGCCCGGGCTGCAGCATGAGGGAATTTAAGACTTTTTCTGACTAAAACCTACCGTGTTCCTTCAGTTGCCCTTTGCGTTAGAGGGTCACGATGACTGTTTCGCAAAATTCTGTAACTCAAATACCAACTGCTTGACGCTCAATTCCTGTGCGAACTATCAGTTATAACACAAATGTTTTGATCTGTTCATCTCTGTATAAAGATTTGTAGTGTGCTCAAATAAATCCCTGGTCTATAACCGACCTAGTCTGCCAGATAAGCACTCAAAACACAAATCAAAGAGCTATCGCGATATTTATAGGGTTCCCGTTCCTCTCCGACGAACACTATTGATGATAGATGCGACTACAAAGGATTAGTTTGATACGATAATAACAACTTATCTATGTACACCGCATGTAGGTTTACAAAACAACATCAATCTTTAAAATTGTTAGGATGAATGAACTTTGACAGGTGAATGAATGCTCAAGTTAAAGGGGTGTCAAACACATGATATATTAAACGCGTTCATTTACAAGCTATCCTTTGTGTTTGTTAAAATACCGGTTAGGAATGCCTGGAACATAAATTAATGTTCGCTGCTTGTAAAATACGAACTGTTCGCGGCATAACCATTTATTTGCAAGAGCAAAAGTTAAATTAATAAACAGAATACTATCATAATTATGATTCTGAAATACTTATGTTTTGCGGTTGGAATGAAGTGTGCAAAAAGAAGCAAACGCAACCCTATGACCCTACAACCTGCGAAGAATTCAACATCTCATTAATCACATCTCAGACCATCATTTTGATAATGCCAAATGTGCTTAATTCTGTGATTTTTTATCAACAATTTTAAGGTTCATTTAATTGAAAAAGGCGGACACTAAAAATAAACATATACGACGTTTTTCGAACGGAGAACACGGGTTTCAAATTCCGTAGAGACCATTTTTTTTATTTAATTAAAAATAATAGTTTGTTGCCTTATTAAACCGATTTTGGTATCAAATGATCAACCTTCGTAGAACTTTTTAGTAGAATGCCTTTTTGATAGATGTGTGATATTAGAATTTAATGATATATAAAGTGTTAGATCTAACATGCCATCTAATTTGAACACTGCAGTAAACCTACATTATTTATTATTATGAATGCAAAGGATGCTCTGATGGCAGTGCATAAATTAAGAACCTCGTATTTATATACCCTATCCAGTAATTTGCATATACACGTGCTTGTTTAATAGCTAATGTATTTATTCAACGGAAAGTTAAACCAAAGTTTCGGACTACTTCACAAACAAACACAGGAAATGTATGTCTAAAAAAAATCTGCACGAACGAGCCGTTCAGTGACTACCGGCACAGCGGCACATCAGAAGGAGCTCGGGCACTTGATGGGCGCAGCTGGACACCTCTAGTGCTCACATCCGCGTTATACATGACCATGTTCACTTTCTACCTACAACCGTATCGCCAACATAATAAAATTGAAAGTGATACCGCTAGAGGCCAAATGAGAGCCCCTCGTAGCAGTTATTCCAACAAGTACGATTTCGATTATTGACATCGACAAAATGAGATTTTAATGTAAACCAAGTTTGGTTTTATAAGCTATAAAAAGCGCGAGTCACTCAACGATCCATACGAATTATGTAAAGGCTATTTAATAGCAGTTAAGCAACGTTTGCATAAGTTTTACAAGATAGCATCTATTAAGCTATCTGTTGATATATCTTTCGATTTTCCGATAATTTTGTTCAGCTCCACTTTATTATAAGCCGGAAAACAGCTTTCCACTAAGAGAGGCACCTAACGGTTTCAGTGACTCATAGTGCATTAAAACATACAACGTTACCGAGAATCTTAAGCTCAAACATGAATATAATGTTGCGCCAACAAAATTAAGACTGCTCACTATCAAAGTCACACCGGCTAAGTACTATTAAATAAAATTTTACATCAATCAATTTAATGAGTTAAATTGCGCAGTACGACTTTCGCGGACGGCCTTCTGGCGGCAAGGCCGGCGACAGACGGGCTAGGCAGACCACTCCACATAGCCATACATAACTACCACGTCTCTTACACATAGGTAGGTGTCTCAGATGTGCGATTTCGCAACAAGTCTATGACGTGACTGACTACACGATCGTGTGCTTATGCTAACGGTGTAAAATAGATAATTTTATGTTACAAACTATTAAGTTTAGAAATACATTTATTGCGGTAACGACACAGAATAATTCTACTTTATGTGAAAGTCTCTTAGTCATACTGATGCAGATGATAAATTGGAAATATTGCTTGAATATTTAAATACTAGCACTTTGCTCTCGACTTCGTTCGTTTTTTTTTTAATTTGTGTAAGTATTTGTGCCAAAATTTCAAGCCCAGGCTTAAAGGTCTTCCATACAATCTTTAATGCCCCTTAAATCTTCTTAATCAGGGAGATGTCAGCAAATCGTAGGGGCCCAGCAGGGTCGAAGCCTACTGGGGCCATGTGTAGTGTGAAAACGAAACCGGGGCCCTGGGACGAAGGCAACGAAGGAACAGGAGTGGGTTTTTAGTCAGTAAAAGTCTGACACTATCTCCCGCTCCGCCCAAGTGCGGGATTTGTCATAAGATGATTTTCCCACCTATAAAAAAAAATGGGGATAATTTTGAAAAACAACTAACGACAACCTTTATTATGTACTTAGGTCACCATTCGTGGCATGTTTTAAGAAATCCCCCTTTCACCCTTTTAAAAGTTGAGTTTCCAAAATCCCTTTCTTAGTGCTCGCCTACATCATATAAAGAAGCCTTGTGCAAAATTTTACGTTCCTATTCCCAGTAGCACCAGTAGTTTCAGCTGTGTGTTGATGTATCGGTCAGTCAATTTCTCCTTATACATGTAGATTTAACATGGGACAAATTTCTCAGTTTTACAATTTATCTAAAAATATTTTAGTAAACATTGACAAAATCAATAAAATTCTTGTTTTAGACACGTTTTCATGTAAATTCAAGGGCTCGTCAATAATATTTAACATTAATTAGCAATTCAATGTGGAAGTGATTTACTAAAGAGTCGAACAACACCTGTGCAATATTAAATGAGAACACGTACAAGTTATAATTGCGCACATAAAAAACTTGCTGTATTTGATTATCAAATAATATTGATCGTTTACATCCAAATAAGTTCTTAAGCATATATGTTTTGACCTTAAAATCATAGCAAACAATTAATCTGACTTTGTAATTTATTATTACTAAGACAAGAGTAGAGTCGCATGGATTTTTTTTGCAAACACAGAGCTTATCTATTAAAATGAAATGTTTGGCTGATTATCTATCGAGAATAAATCATTCCACAATCACGCGGACCACTAAGTTGATCAAGATATCTGTTCAGATGGAACAGTTTCCATTAAATTTCGCGCAAAGCCGCCTCTAGTTCGTTATCAATCAATTTATCTAGCTTTACTAGCAAACATGCCAGATTTGTTGACCCACTACTCGCACGACCGGTTCGAAGCTCTCAATGGACCGTGGGCCATTCAATGTTATTTATATGTAGGTATATTATGTTGATCGGTAACCTCTATAGTTTTTTTTAACTATTTAAATAAATTATCATTTAACAAATCGACTGTACAATATCCGACAACATTAAGTATGCAACGCTAATCTACGGAACACACTTTTCAATGTAACCTTCGCAGATAAGTTCCCAGTTCTTTGATATTTTCGAGAGTATCATCATCATAATGCTTTATTATATCATCACGCCATCGTCATGACGCAAGTTAGATAAGCTGTCAGAAGAATACCGAGGTTACCGACAACACACTACAGACGTTTGTTACCTTAATCAAGGTGATTTATTTAATAGGTATCCATTTTTGCATGTACAGTGCGGTTGTGTTGTAATTTATCTTGTGTTATTTATTACACTTTTTATCTACAGGCGGGTCTCTTAAGAACGGAGCACGGAGAATATTGGATTGAGCCATCCAAACAAATCCCAAAAGATAGTTCGGAACCAAGACCGCACGTTATATTCAGAAGATCAGCCGTTGATAAAGTTGAAGCGTGGCATAGAGCTAAAAGAGAAGTAGACAACAGGATGAGAAACACTCAAATGAAAAGAAATAGTCATGAAAAGAATACACAACAAAATTATAACAAACGAACACGACCAACCAACGCAAGACGATATCGCGAAAGCAAAGAAGCCGCGGACAAACGTAGAAGAGAATATTTGGAACAGAGGCGAAGAAGAATGGAAATGATGAGGAGGAACCCGGCAGAATATAGAAGACATCAAAGCATCCTCCGCATGGAAGAAAGGCGGTCACAGCAGTCAAGCTCTAAAAGTAACTCAATTGAGAGTAATAGTAAATCCGCATCGTTAGAAGCGAGAAGGAGAAACCGAAATAGATTTTCCGATGAGCAGAGGTTGCGAAGAATTAGGAATAGGCGACGAAGAAAAAGATCGAAGAACTGTGCGACAAAGCAGCCAACGTATCAGTGGCGAAGACAGAACTTACTAACAGAAAAAGGAACAACACAGCACAATAACGATCATAGTAACAAGGTAAGGCATAAACTATATGTATCTACATATATCGATAATTTTAAAACATTGCACAATTTACACTAAATCCCAACCAACCAATCTCGGGGTGGCAAATATACGATGCTCAAAATACAAATGCAGCGCCACTAAAGTTTTGGTTTCGGTCTTCAGATCAGCCTGGACACCCACAATTTGTTTCACCCATTTGTTTTACTTTAGACCTTTCTATACCTACACAAGCAACTCTTGCTATTGCAAACCCATTACCGAATATATTTATCTTTGTTTACCCAGCTAATCTGTTTAATATTATAGGTGCCGAGCCATCCTCGTTACCCGCACCATCACAACTCTGTGCAGGCGCATGCACAAGATGGCGCAAGCCGTCGAACGCGTTCCGTGAGCAAACCTCGCCACGTAGAAGTTTTATTGGTCGCCGACAAATCTATGACCGACTTCCACGACGGTAGCTTGGAAACTTACCTGCTAACTATTATGAATATGGTACGTGTAAATGTAAATATGGCTCTTAATGTGGTAACTTCCGTGTTAGCTCCCGTTCCAGATACCTTTTTATTTTGGTAATTAATTTAATAAGTCAACATGATCAATTAATTAAACTTCTAACTAAATAAGCAAATAATAATATCTGTCACCCAGATTCGATTTGAAGTTGTAAAGCCTAGATAGAATGACTACCTACAAAATCGCTCAGTGGTAATTCTACCAATAATGAAATAAAATATACAAATCATAATTATCTTACTTAGGTATTGTGTTTCCGAACAGGTATCATCCCTCTACATGGACCCTTCAATAGGTAACTACATAAAAGTGGTGATCGTGAAGATAATCCTAGTAGAACAGATAGAGGCAGCCCCTGATCTAGAGGTGTCCGCCAACGCCGACATAACCCTGGCGTCTTTCTGTCGCTGGCAACACTTGCTGAACCCAGAAGACGACGACAACCCTCACCATCACGATGTTGCAATCCTCGTTACCAGGCAAGACATCTGCAGTCAACACGATGCGCCTTGTAGGTACGGACTTTCCACCATCATTTTATTATTACTTAGTAATAAGTATAAATAGAAATAAACAGAGAGAAAGGAAACATCCATGCGGAATGCCATCTGGTCTACCGGTCACAGCGCACAAACGACGCTACGTTACTATGTATAACACTCAGAACTCAGGGGGCAACAGCATATTAGCATTTCTTTTTTACTGAACGCCGAGACAAGGTCAATGGCAGGAGCAGCCGTCTGTTAGCAAAGTAAACAGAATCGCGATGAGTAACCGACGCACAAATAGAACACTTTCAGATGCGAACGCCCAAACACCTGGATGTAGGTGTCTAACAGTTTCTTAGGCATTTCCAACTCATTTACGTCACAGCTAGTTGCACCTATTTATTTAAAATACTGTTAAACGGTACACGCCTACATCTAAAAAGAATTTATTTAAATAAATCGGAAATGTTCGCATTTATATAAACACCTTTTTATTTAAAGCCAGTGTTTTGGCTTACAGTGATAAATGGTCGGCACATTCTAGACTTGCTTATTTCTAGACCAGGCGTTTTTTTTCCAATTCAAAAACACGTGATGCATCAATCTCAATGAAAGTGCCAATCTCACAATTTGAATTATAAACATGTTATTAAATCATGTGTGCAAACGAAGGAGATCCAAACATGACCGGCTTACATTTGAAGGCTTTGTTTATATATTTTGACATAAGCGCAAATAACTTCACCTAGTTCCCGGGGGTATAAATATAAAATTAGTCCGTAATTAAAATAAATCATATTGCGTTGCATTTGGTTCTTGTCGGTAAGAGGCCGCTGGCCTGTACGCACATGTTGCATAACCCGCCGTGTTTAGTCTGTACGCTATTTAGTTTGAACGTTTACTTTGTCGATATAATCCGCAGAACACTCCACGCTCAACACTCAATCTGATCGGCACCGCCGTGTCTGACCAAACACACTTGTCATAATATTCAAACATTCGTTCCTTATCAACACCTACTTTCATCGTGCAATGTTTCTATTTTTAAACACGATAAAAAGATTAAGATACGTTTACGCACATCACACGGTGCAATTATTATATTATCTTTTACGCAAACCAGGTTTTCTAGAAAGATTTAATAGCATACGATTTGCCATTGAACGATTGTAGTTCAAACAGAGGTGGTTAGTGACATAGGTCTCTTAATAGAAGTTTACGTAAGTTATTTAGTTAACTGCACTTAAGTTAGATGTGCAAACAGATTAATGACATTAATAGAGCTAAGAAAAGGAGGTAGAACCACAAACAAAAACGTTAACACGATTAAAATAAATACAGCTGCGAAAAAACGCGTTTAAAGAATTTAAAAACAATTCATCAAGTTCACAGTTACGTACGTGATTGATAAAAAAAAGGTTGCCAAAATACTGGACCTCTCGACAAATTGCTGTTTACATCATTATCGGTTTTTTGCGTTTATTTGCGAATCGCTAACGGCGATGTGCCGGCCCGAGTGGTCACATCAAAAACGCCGACATTAAGGCCAAGGATGTTGGGTGGCTACAAATTGGGCATTCATTATTTTAACAAAAGCTTATAACCATATAGTGTTATATAATTACAAGTACAATTTTTTGGTCATGCGAAGTTTTGTGTGTTGCACAAGATGACTTGTTACAGACGCTTGTAAATGGCGTTGATTTCAACCTCAGAGATCAATTGAAAACTAATAAGGATCGTATCAATTAGATTCAAATGTTTCATTTGTATGAGTCATACAGCTTCGAAATGACCAGTAAAGAAACGAAATAATTTGACGTTGAAATATGTGTGGGAAAAAATAAGATTTTAATTTTTAACAAATAAAGTACGTTTCTTATAACCAACGTTGAAAAAAAATATTCAAGAAGGCACTTCGATTGGAAAGTAAGACGTTAACAATCCATATTTTAGTATGGACGAGACATAATGCGCTTATCCCAGGCCGGGGCACTATGAATGAAGTAAAACAAACCTGTTTTAAGACCCAAATTCCTCCAACAAGCGAATAATACACTGTTTATAATTGGACGCTTTTCTACATTAATCTTACAAATTTGATATAGATTTCTGAGTAGAGCAACTGGTCAATCAAGTCTTCTATAAACGATAAGTCACAGTTTTTCACAACACTTTATTTCTCAATCAAAAGTTTTTACAACTGAAAATAGCCTCATAACTTCTTAGAAATTCAGTGCACGACTTTAATATTGTTAAAGTTAACAAAAACCTTTCCATCAAAGAAAAAATAAAACGATTTACGTAATACCGACAAGGAAAGCGGATGTTGAAAGGAGATTTTTATTTACTATTGTTATCGCGGAACATTAGCCAAATAGATAAGGCTCAAGTACATAGCGCGGTCAAACACACTGCTGTTTGCAATTTTTTTGAGAATTAATTAACTACTTTTTACGAATTAATTTACGGCTTTATAATTAATCATATCTTTATAGATTTTTTCAGAAATGGATTCAGAAAAATGTTTTAATTTGAATTTTAAGCTGTTGATCCCCGCATTAACGCCGGCGTTCACGCGCCATTGTCTTACTATTGTGTCTCTAATTACGCACTCAAAAGGTTAATAATTTATTGCTGTCCCCGCGGTTTCACCCGCGTCTTTGATTACTGCTCCACTCCCGTATGTCGCAGCGAAATATATATAGCTTAAAGCGTTCCTTTTAAATGGGCTATCCAACACTAAAAGAATTTTTAATTCGAACTAGTAGTTCCTGAGATTAGCGCGTTCAAATAAACTTTTCAGCTTTAAAATATTAGTATAGTTTTATTAAAATTTTATGCACTAGTAAGACACATTTTCTACCAGTTGACCTTAGGGTGGCGCAGAAAAAAACATGAATTTTCTTTCGGAACCAGAAATTTTCTCACGCCTTCAACCCCTCAGCCACTTTAGCGTGCACAGATGCTTTAATAAACGATGTTGTCCTTTACACGGCGTTGAAGCGAGGCGACAGACAACGGCATCGGCTTGTTAACTACATTAATTCGTATCCAGAGCACGCATGCCCAAAAACCAGTGTGTAATGAATGCAATGAGGAAGCTCGCTTCGGTAAACGGTACAAACGAGTAGTCGAATGTTCTGGGAAGGCGGCAATCAAAACACAATCGTGGTAACGGTGTCGATGCGGCATTGCAGCCCAGGGCACTGGGCGGGCTGAATGCACCCGACGCCATGCATTATCAATATCAGCCCGAATGAAAATTTCAATCATCAATACTTTAACGCCTATGAATATTATTAAATTTTATTAAACTAACAACGTGTTTTAATTTAAACTTTACTGATGCTATTTCAGTTTACAAACTACAAATAAATTAAAAGTTATAGTGCATTTTATCGTATTGAAAAACGGCAGTAAATAATTCAAGAATCGCCATGCCAGTCATAATTACCAAGTGAGTTCTCACAAAAGTACTTAACATTTCAATTATTGCTTAACACTGCAAATAATTAAGAAACAATTTACCCTCTACAGCCTAGTAATGGGTAGTTAAATATGCACATATTATTTATTCTTCATTTCGTATTCATACACACGAATCAGTCATAAATTACTTTATTTTAACTAAATTACGATAATAATTGGGAGCTCTAAAAACATACTTGTAACGTTAATTCGCTGGTTTTAGCAACTGTGATTTCCAACTCGAATGATCTCAACTTAGTTTTGAGTTTAGTTAACTACAGTTAAGCCTTCTGTTACTCTCATTTCGCACAAAAGCTTCCTTAAATTTATCATCTAATCTCTTCAGGTATTAATCTCATGCATAATCGAAGTTTCTCAGTAGCGGTTGGCTGGCAAAGGGCGCTCGTTAAAAATAATGATGTCGGTTAATTTTAATTCGTAGTTGTGTGACTTGTATCTTGTGT
This sequence comes from Mythimna impura, assembly GCA_905147345.3. Classification (NCBI taxonomy): domain Eukaryota; kingdom Metazoa; phylum Arthropoda; class Insecta; order Lepidoptera; family Noctuidae; genus Mythimna; species Mythimna impura. The sequence goes on along the minus strand of LR990356.1, from coordinate 15,974,604 downwards.
GAGTTCTGTCTTGTGTCTCGACGCCACGCAGTCTCGGGTGTCGCCGGACCTGCGAGCGCTTATCTCTTCCGTTACACCACCCGTCACCACTAATCTTCTAACGCGCATACTTTAGATTAGACCACCTATTGATTGGCATATGTTATTGAAATTGCCTTTTTTATGACACATTCAAACCAATAAAGCCATTTGATTAAAGATCGACGGATTAAACATCCTTGAGTCGAGATATTTTTTTTATAAATCTACATTATTTATCATATTTTTATACACGTGTCGAACTAAACATAAATCCGTCAGATAAACACGAAATAACTATATCTTGACCCTATTCGATACAATTATTGACCAAGTATGGTATTGTGGCCGAAAATGTACGAATTCACGATGCGACTTTCTCCACTCGTTTGATCGCGCCGCCTGAAGCGAACTCCGGCGATGTCATGTTCCGTTCAATTAGCATTTTTTACTTGCCAAGGCTCGATCTCACAGTGGTAGTATGTGGGAAATGGGGGTCAGGCTCGGATCCTGTGTTAGCCAAATTATAATTGGCAGCTAGAAACTATAGGTATATCCGTAGTAGGATTGCATGGCAATTCCGGGATAGATTCCCGGAATTATGTATGCTAACGATTTTTTTATGAGAAAAAAAAACCTGAAACTAGAACTACATCTTTCTACTCTAGCTTTACTTTGTCGAAAAAACTATTCGCTTATTACTGATTGTATGTAAGTCTTTGTGGCCCCCTCTGGCGGGCGATTGTCGAGGCTCCACCAAACTGCTAGACAGAAAGGCGCGTTGCCAATTTTACGCATACATTCAAACAGTTATTTAGCACGTACATGCTACTCGTAGTTTTGTATGACATAACAGAGAATAAGGTCGTGTTATCGGAAAATTGTACACGAGGACATAGACTAACTGTAATGTAAATTACAATGTTTAAAAAAAGATGTTTTTATCTCATAACAACAATCCTCTCGACTAAATTACGAAAATGGTGCCCAATCTCAACAGAGATTAGCCAAGTACCTACGCAGAGATAGTATAATGCACAAGTATGTGCGCACAGATGCACTCTCAGTTCCTTTACTCTCGTAATCCGATGAGAGGGTAATCCGATACGACCGGAGAGAGATCAGGCGCAGGACCAACGGCTTTACATGCTTTCCGAGGCACGGGGGTGTCACACCATCAACTTCCAAACTCCGAATTGCTATAGAGTAATTATTCTTATTAGAAATAACCCGGGAATCGAACCCAGAACCTCACGCTAAGCAATTGCGCTTGCGACCGCGAGATCAATGTAGCAGTTTTATACATGAAACTAGCAAGGCCTTAATAAACAAAATCGTGTAATAATGTATACTAATATACAGCCTAGATAAATTAATATTGACTTAGGTCGTTAGGAATTTTATTTTTCAGAGTAAATTTTTCCTATAGGAAAAGGCTTGAGTTTATTTATATGTATGTATGTCGATTTCTATAAAAATAGCGAAGACATTTTCATGCAATATGCGAATAAATCGACCCAACCCCACATACACCATGGTGTATGTGGGGTGGGGTTGTGTGGTGTGGTGGTGGTGGTGGTGGTATAGTTAATTATGTACATTTCCTGATAGCTACAACTCAGTGGTCTCTAAGTCAATAGTGAATAGGTTACTTCCAGGCAAGCGTGCTCCAAAGTCGACCATATCATCGCTTACAATCAAGTGAGATAGTGATCAAGCGCGATCTTATCAATAATAATAATTTAAAAAAAATACAATGATGCGAGGCGCCTTTTGACTGAAATCAACGGCACTTAATTTCTCGTTAATTTCACACCCGCTGAACAATTAACGAAAAGGCTTGATTTATGAGCGTTCACATAAAAGGATAATTTTCATCGAAAACTTTAAAGTCATTAAAAGGTGATTATATGTTATTGCGAATTGTATTACAACTTACAAGCGATATAAAACGTTCGGTGATTTTATCGTCGTAAAGCTGTTAGTTAACTTTATGGTACTCACTACTCATTTAATTTATTTTATTACTATCCTTGAACTTAACTGTATTCGCAGCAAAAAGCTTTATTTTTTAGATCGGAAATTCAACACTTGCGATAGAAACGAATTTAGGAATTCCTCGAAATTACTTTAGTTTTTAGTATCCCGTACATAACTAATTCTAAGATAAACATATAAACATTTAAAACATCACATTTTTCAACTAAAATTAGTAACAATAAAAACGCTTAAATGCTAAAATGCTTTAAGTAAAATTTTATAATAGAAAATTAACATTTTTTATCTCATAAAATATGAAAACCTTGGGAGAGAAGATTTCATAATTTCAGTGTGTACCAACAGTCGCCCACACTAAAATCCACGTTTACCACAGCGCTGCTTAATGATCCAAATTGTGCGTAAATAGTGCCAGTTGTTGACCAGCCCAACAACCAACAATACTGCTGACCCAAATCTGAAATTGTTCTTTTATAGTAACTACTGAAACGTTAATTAAGGATAGGATACTGGAAAGTTCAATGTTTTACAACCCACGCTGTAATTGGACAACTCATTTCTGTTTATGATTTTCTTACTATTTTACTGTAAGAAATTTAATTGAAATTGTTAACTAACATTGCTAGTTTTGTTTTTTGTTACTTAATAATGGTGATCTACATCTGACCGATACAAAAGACATCAACGCGTTACAATATAATTGTTATTAAATATTTATTAAATTATATTGCGGTGTAAACATAAAATTGGGAACACGTGTCAAATCAATTTTATCGGCTTATAAATCAAACAGCATAAATCTTCGCCAAAATCACAATTACTTTAGTGTCGTGATATCTCGATAATAAATATCGATGTGTAAAATATTTTGATTAATGGTGTCTCGTAAAGTGGGTATGCCGTTATAAATAAACATATTAATGTAAATAAAGCTTGTGAAGTACGTATATTGAATTTATTACAAGGAATTTATAGAGCTTTTCATCGGCTTCCGCGTGAGTCAGCAACGCACACGTATTATTAGCAGACTATTCCCGTTCGCGCCGCCATCAAAGAATAGACTCTCGTAGATATGACAAGGTTCCCTTCCTATTGTAACGTAAATTGGATTTCACTTTCATTCTTAAATCTTATTGTTGCGCAACGATCGCTTTTCTTTGTAGACTTTCCGAATTTTGTTCACAAGTCTGAAATCGATTTATATTATTTACGTAACCGGAAGAAAATTACAATGAATGAGAACTTTTACTTTTTTTCTGATGAATCAATAGTACCTATGTATCTCGTCACGACTTCGATAGCGCGTGCGCTGGTCGTCTAGAGCTAGCTTTAATGAAGCCCCGCCCACCGTGTACCCGTATAATTAGCAAGTGATTAGGAGTCGCAACTAACATTCTTTATTAATCGCTAATTCATATGTAAAACAATAATTATTTCCTAGTTTCTCGTATGACAACTTTACGTGACAATTATTTAAGTACATAAAGAATTAAATGCCTTCGTAATGAACTAACTACTTTAAGGAATGAGGCAAACAATGTTTGTTAAACATGTTCATGAATATTTAACTGTAAATGGACAGTTATGGTATTAAATATTATTAGGGACTGACAAAGAGATACATGGGTTTGTCATAGAAAATAACAAATTAATATTATGCAAATAATGATTTCTCATTTTTCAACAGAATTATACGAAAGTTGAATGTAATACGATAGAAATTCCGTTAAATATTTTATTTATATTTTTCATTGATTAATTCTGTTAAATATTTTCAATTCATGAGAGATGATAGTTTCCTATTCCATTCTGACATGAACTGGGACAAGGTCATGTCATTCGATTCGTTGTTAATGCAAACAAAAACTTATTAGCGTCTCGGTGATAATCGTGTTTACGTAAAAGCAATGTTATGTGTTGCTTCAAAATTGAATGGTTTAAAGTCACGCAGAAATTACAGGTTCTCTTTATACCTAGATGGGTGTTAACCCAATCATTGGGCGTAAATCCGGTTGAATGGAAGCCATTCAAGTATTAAGTAGAATTTTTGTAATTTTGGACCTCCCTATGAGAGGCATGCCATGCTCCCCTGAGCAAGATTTTCTGAGAAAGAGAGTGGGGGCGCTTTGTGTTCACTACAAAAGTAAGCAAAGCTCTTACCTCCCCCCTCCCCCTTATACTTACATTAACATTTTCATTACCTTTCATGAGCAGTAGTAATCAAGCCGAGAAATAAGGAATTCAATGCAATTTGTAGAAAATTAGAAAAAAGGAAAGTAAAAAATATTACTAAAATGTATTACACTAATATGGCCGAGGGGCCATTCAAGGGTAACGGCCCTTGACTGGCCATATTATAGAGTTGAACTAGAGATGAGTTTACTCTAAAGATACATAGTAAATGGATTTAAACCCAATTTGTCGATCGAAGGATCGCCAAACTTCGAGCTACCTGGTGAATCCGGGTCGTGGGAATCCGATGGATGCGAGATACACAAGATCGTTCGTCGCGGCAACACTTGAGGGTGGCCTATGTCCAGCAGTGGACGTCTTTCGTGACTTTTTTTAGGAACCCAATTTTTTTATTAAATTTATTAATAAATAGAAATGCCTTATTCTATTTGCAAGTAGGATATTCACTCGTAAGACGATATCTAAATTGCTATAACAATATTGGCTAATGAGGTACGCCTAATTAACGCAGTTTTCTTTTCAAATGTTTGTACCTATTTACTTATAATTTTTATTTAATTAAGAGAAATCAATAGCCGTTAGGAAAAGCTGTGCTAACAAAGGGAGAGCCTTTACGCTGCGGTAGATCGGTGATTAAATATGACAGAAAACAAAGAAATTAATACTAATTAATTATTATATATTGTTCTTACTGATAGGTGTTTAAAGATTTTAAATACGTCTGCAATATAATATACTTGACATAATAAAATTTAACGTACTTTATCTAGTCTTCATTATTTTTTATAATTCGTCTATAGCCCCTATATTTATTACCATTGTCCTCAGATGAATTGAAACGTGCACATTGAACAATTTACATGTACTGCTAACTCGCACTAGGGCTACAGGACTCAAAATAAACACAATGTTTGTAATGACGACATAACTGAAGCTACATTTAAATATCGCATAGAAAACCGGACCACTAATTTAAAAAGTTGTATTATTATTTAGCACTTGTATAGAATTGTATTAGGCCTAGTTTCCACCTACAAACTACTTTCATACAAATTACATTATGGGCTACTCAGGGATAATGTGATCAATCTTATATCTATAGATCAATCGCTGGATCGTGCCCCACAATTTAAATGAACTTCGGGAAGGAAAAGGAAAAGCGACATTTTATTTGCAAAAGTAGGTACACAATAAGGTAACAGTTAATTTAGGATGTAATTGACGAGGCACAAGATACGTGATCAATGAACCTCATGCTAGTAATAACAGGGGGTCATCCAATCTATGTATGATTAAATACATTCATCACGTGGCTCATTGGTTTCTGTAAAAGTTTTGCTACTATTTTCATGTACAATAAGTTTATTCTATTCTATTAACGCAGCTAATCTACACTAATATTATAAAGAGGTAAAGTTTGTTTTTTTGTTTGTAGGAGATAATCTCTGAAAGTACTAGTCCGATTATTAAAATTTTTTCACCGATAAAAAGCTGCTTTATTCTTGAGTGACATAGGCTATATTTTACGTACGCGGGCGAAGCTGCGGGCAAAAGCTAGTTAGTTATAATATAAAGTAGTTCCTAGTTAAGTAGTATAGTGCAGTAAACCGGATGATTGTTGCAGCACGCTGGGAGTCGCGCACGTGGCGGGGATGTGCAAGCCGGACCGCAGCTGCTCCGTCAACGAGGACAACGGCATCATGTTAGCACACACCATCACACACGAATTGGGACACAAGTAAGTTCAGTATAAAGTATACTTAGTATTGTTTAGAGCAGTGGTATGTCGCGGATTCAATCCCAGGCAGACGCTATACTTTGGTGTAATTTATTTCATCACCAGTGCTCTGAAAATGGAGGAAAATATCGAGAGGTAATCGACATGTCTTAGAATCAAACAATCGTAGACATGTGACATCTACTAATCCGCACTGGGCCCGCGTGGTGGATTTTCGCCCCATTCCCTGTTATAGAGAAGAGGCCTGAGTCCCAGCAGTAGGAACATTATATGGCTGATTATGCTATTGTTAAGTATAATTTGAACGTCTACTATCTATCTGTACACGATACAAAACTTTTATTGGCCCTTCTCTACGACATCGTCAATTAGTAGGACACTTTGACTGCGGGTATATGTTTTTAAGGTGAGAGAGATATGTCCAAAGAACCGATTAGATAATTAAATACACAATTAAGTATAGATGTACTTTGAGAAGGATGGCGTGGCTAGAAAGATGGAGACTATTTAGACAATGGAGAAATCCAAATCGAATCCGAATTATGTACCTATGCTAAAAGAAAAAAAATAAGTGCTGCGTTAAATTCAAATACGTGGAAGTGACAGCAGAAGAACGAGGTAGAATTGGTCAGTATTGGAAACAGTTTTTCATCTCAAGGCAATAAAAAAAAAATAACCAACAATACACTTAAATCAAATCAAATCAATTTATTCGCAATACAATTTCGGTTGTAGGTACAATTTCGGTCTTAACATAAAATATAATTACAGATCCATAACACTTAGTCATAACAATGTGACATGCAAACATTTGGGATTAGATTTACAATATTCTTTATTACCTATCGCATAAGAAATAACGTTGAATAAGACGAGTTTATTTATAGTTTTATCGAAGTAATTATTAGAACGCGATTATACCAATGCATGTGACCACATTTATTTTACTAAATGGATAAAATGTGCGAGAATTATTATTTAATTACGATCACCAGACAAACCTTATTATATAAAATGCTAACGACTCTGCAATATGACATAGATAAAGGATATACGCAATTGCTTGTTAATTACTTAACGATTTATTTGTATAACCAGTTTTACGCAATGAAAAACCCAATGATCTAGGTAAGAGCCGACGCTGCGTTAAGCGGGCGCCCGCGCCGTCCTGTACAAAAGTGCTCCGTAGCGGCTCGCCACGCGGGCACCCGTCGCGGGCAGTTGCGCCCCGCGTCCCTTTTTCCTACGTAATAATACATTAAAGTTCTCCATCGACACTACTACATGCACACCGTTAAAGTTGAACTAGCAACACTGGGCAGGTTACCTAGCAGGGTGCGCTACGGGGACCGCAGCACACGACACAAGCGCGACGTCACGCGACGGGTGCCCGCTTAACGCAGCTTTGGCCTTAAGACCTAATTCAAGAGACTCGTATTATTGCGGGATTGTTTGACACAGTCACCGCGGCCCTAAAATGCAAAGAACAACTGTGACCTACCGTGTTCCGTACACGGTAAGTCAGTAAAAGTCTGACACTCTCTCTCACTCGTTCCAAAGCAGGAGAAATTATTTGATGATTTCCCATCCTCAAAAAAAAAGACTCGTGTTATAATATAGAACATATACTCATAAAAAAAAAATGTTAGTGATAAAAACCAAAACGTCACTTTTATCTTAGTAAACTGCTTGGGAATAACCTAAGTACATTAATCTCTTAAAACACATAACAAAGCATGATAAAGTGAAAATGTCCGTCCACAAATACATGAACGCACTCATATTTTTTAATTAAATGAGTCTATAAATCTACGCTAATTTGAAAATGCATATTATATTTTTTCTGCATTTTTCTCAGAATCGCAATTCTTAGGCAAGTAGCCAGTATTCTAAACTGTGTGGCTGGTGCCAGAGTTCAATTAATAACTTCTACTAAAAAAAAAAATTACTAATAATTTAACAAAACTTATTTTCAGTTTGCTTGAATCTCGGACACGTTTTTCATTTTAAAAATAACTATAAAAGATTAAGGTCACGGATAGGCATTATAAGAAAACTCTGTAAACATTGTAAGTCATAGCGGCATAATCCAAAAATTTTCCGAAGGCGATTTTTCAGCGTAGCATTGAACAAAATATTGATTTTGCCCTTGGATTACAATTATAACTTATTTATAGATTACAATGTGATTAATTTCCTGAAAAGCTCGATTAGATGACTCACCATCGTGCTATTGAACTAGAAATATTAATCTCAATGTAAACACACAGCTTACATATCACGTAATGTACGGTTAGAGTAGTAACCACTGTGTTCGGGTAGCCAACCAAAATAGATGTCTTCAGTCCTCCATAAATTCGCCATGGATTTACTGAACGTTTTATATGCCATAAAGAAACTAATGTCGGATTAGATATGAAAAATGATTTAAAACATAAGTAAGATTTATGTTAACAGCTCAGCATTATCATATGTGTAGTAGTTCCTACTGAATTGCTGCACAGTACCCAGGATTCATAAAATACTAATAGGCACTAATATATTCTCGTATCTTTAGTAAGTTTACGTCGTACAGATTTTTTTATTGTGATTTATCGATTCATTGCCCAAGCTTTGTGCTCATTAATTTTTTATCTCCCATTACTTACTGTTTCTGAATGAACTGTAGTTATTTGCCACAATGTACACCACAAACGAAGTGTTTAGTTTACAGTGCAACTCATATCGGTCCTAGATAAATAGGTTACACAAACATCGCTTCAATGATTACTGGCGTGATCGCTGCAGCCGCCAGTCGGTCAAAGTTTATGAGGTACAGACAGCTGCATCAATTGAGTACTCCTCTCACATTAAAACACCTTAGTAAAGGGGTAACCAGTTGATGGCGCTGTCTGTACAGTCAGCGTGTTCCTTATATTTTCGGTACATGTTGGGTACTATCAGGCTACTATCACTAGTTTTGATTGTAATGAATTTAGTCTGTCCTTGACTACAGTCGTCTAACCTCATATGTTATATCACCCACCAAGATCTACAAAACTCAATCTAAACACGCACAAGTTAATAATTAATAGCGCTATTTAGGTACACCGCGAATAATCTTTTCATAACACCACATCAAAAGTTCAACTTTTTTTAAATAAACAATCTTTCAATACGAACGTATCATCCGATTCCCGGGCGACCACACACTCTCATGCATGTATTTAAAATTTATTTTAAACAAGTATGCGTAATATTGTTAGTATTATTTTGGAAATAAGTGCTAGTTTTATTTGGCAACGGTTGCTGAGTGCTTCGGTTATCGGGACTGAGTCATGTTTCTGAGCCGAGATTACCACAAGGACGTTGTTTTCAAGATAGAAAATTATGAAACAGTTGCATTGCATCCGAGAATTCGGAGCCCGTTGGTTTGTGTGTACTATTTAGTACAAACAAGGCATTGTCACTGGCATTAGACAACGCCCACAATCGTAATACAAACACAGGTTATGTAATGTGCAAACAGCGCGAGTCAGCCATTGACCTTCTTGTAGACATGAATGCATCATTCGTCGCGTACAATGCACCCGGTGCATTGACGCCGCACTATCAGCCCACACAAGTTCATTTATTTTTTTATGGCGTTATCTTAAATAAAGAATAAGGGATTTGACGATAAATTAAACAATTTACAGGCGACAGACGTCTATACGGGTCGAAAGGCGTGACTCTTGACAATCGCGTCCATGCCGTAGGTATACAGCAAACACGTTGGTTGCGCTCGGGTTTTATTACAGAACGCAATGTTGTTTTACTTTAACAAATATAAATTTAAATAAACATTAGCCGTAACATTTCTTTAAATTAAACCCGTCGCGGCGCATTTTGATAAAATTAATTGCGACTATATTTTTCCTCCTACCAAAATACCGAATTATCAAGTTTGTAACCTCGCGTGCCGACACTTCCGGAGTTTCGATTCGTCTGGTTGAGAGAAGCAATTAAATTGATATTTTTGCACACGATAGATCTGTTTCGATTTATTTAACATCTGCAGATTTATTTGGAATTGAAATATTGACTTGTAGTCCAAGAAACATCATCAGATTTTTACAATTACATGCTGAGAAATGGAAATCTATATGCTTGACGTCTTCCACGCGCTCAACGTCCATAGATACGATTTTGGACGTGTGCCAATAATTTTTCATATCATTCGCAATAAAGTAAGCGTATAATGCCCTGTATATCGTCAGACTCACAGGTGGCCGTACGACAACACAACATACATACATAATAGTGATAGGATCCAGTGCCAAAAATCACGACGACTGACTGACTGACCCACTGTTTCATGTCTGGCCGAACCGCGTCTGGACTAAAAATAGATGGGTCCATCACTTCCTGAAATGAATATATATCAGCTATGAAATGTTACCTCGTAAGGTTTTAACTTAAAACTTAGAGAAAATTATACCAAGGTGTTTGCTTACTACCGTCGTTTTTTTTAAAAAAGTGGGAAATCATCTATTAACTTCTCCCACTCTAGGGCGGAACGGAAAGGCGTGTCAGACTTTTACTGACTAAACCCACACTTTGCCCTCTTAGCGTTCCAGGACCACGGGTTTTACTTTCGGAAGTAATCCCATGGCCCCATTACTGTCGTAACAATGACAAGACTTGCAATCATTAAGAATTATAGGTTTCGGCGATATTCAGTAACAAACTGTACCCAGTTCTTAACATACTTTGTTTTAGTATTTAATCATCTGAATAGGTATTAAAGTTTAATAACATTGATGAAAACACTTGATTTTGTTTATACAATCATACGAGTACATAGTTTCCAAGAATAAACTGGATATAGGTACCTAACTGATTAATAATTAAGATAATATAACGAATATGTACTTATAGAAAAATAAATAAACGAAGATAATTTATTTATTATTGCACGTCTACTCGTCATTAACGAGAACACGTCACAATAATTATACAGCATTAATATGAGATGCGATAGCATTTGACTTTAGACTGTAACCTGAGAACTTTCATGAACTTGCTGACAGCAATTACAATAAAATTAAAATAATTGTTCCTGCTTTTCTGAGACTATACACGTATTTAAATGCTTCAACAAAATGGACTTGAAGAAGAAGAAAAAGACGATTCGAATTTTTGAATTGGGAATAAAAGAACAATAACTCTATGTATACAACTAAGGCCTACGGACGCGTAGCTCCATAGACACATATTCGTCATTATAAGCTTGGTGTACGCCTGCGTGAAGCTTACATACAAAACTATGAAACTCTGTCGACGAAGCTGCAACGTCGTGCCGTCGTATCGTTGCCGCTTCTTTGACAGTACACCAAACTTAAATGACGAATACGCGTCTAAGAAGCTACGCTTCCGTGTACAGTAGGCCTAACTGTAACTCTGGTACAAAGGCTTTCAACGGCAAAATGATTTTATGTAAAATTCTTAATGTATAATACTTGAGTGTTAAAATGATTATTGCCTGCCTACCAAAGAGATATAAATATGTATATAAAAGTTACTGTCAAGCTGAAATATTTTCACACTGTTGTTAATATTTCCCTTACGATGTGTTTTTTACTGGCAACCTATCATACCTCTATCATGATAAGCTACTTTGTGGAGTTTTTTTTCATATATGTATGTCATAGTATGTATGTCACTACATATACTCATGCACGTAATATAGCAAGGCCACCACCCTGAGCTGCAGGATTGTTCAAAAGAGTCAGCGCGGCCCTGGATCACAAATGAACACGAGAGGGTTTTCAGTAAAATTCTGACACTCCTACATAGAGCGGAACGAGTTATTTGATGATTTCCCACCCAAAACTATAAGCCGAGGCCCCCATCAGTGTGTCATAATGACTTTACGATCAGTGGTTGTGTCCGTGCCTTTACGGGAGCGCCACTGTTCATACTACAAGATAACGATTACGAGCTCTGCTAATAGAGCTATTAAGATTATTTGTTGCTACATTGCCGATAAACGTCATTATCGTTGCATTAATAACGACTCATGAATGACATATAATGCATACGAGTACATATAAGTATCCATTTGGGCCGGAGCAATATTAACTATTGAGCTATTAGTTATATCAATCGCTCTATACTATTTTGAATAGACGCTATTTCGTGTGATGCAATGAACGATATATTAATTGCATAAGGTTCTGTTTTATTTACATAATTATACAATTATCGACAGCTTCGGTCACAATATTTTAAAAACTTAATATTTATTTAAATTAAATTAAAAATATCTGAATGTCAAAACGTCAATAAACCACTAGTCTTACGCTAACAGCGATTTTAGGGATATTATTAGCGTACCTACAAAGTCAAATCTTTATTGGACATTGCAGTATTATATAATCTTAGAAGTAACTGTTATTGTTTTGAGTATCTATTTCCTAGTAAGTAGAATGTAAATTGACACGGCTCACACTTTTCAAGTAACGGAGTATGTAAAACTGTAAGAGATACGAAGCTCCGACAATCTAAGTGGGAACTTCTTGAAGACTTGTAATGAGCACAATCTGACTTTATCGTTGTACCGTTGTATACCTACTACTCCACCTACCTCAAGCCATAAAACGGGATAGACTGCCAGACTTAAAAACTGTGGTTGTGCCGCCTAGACCACAACTACGGTTGGACCTCCTACTATCCTCTGGAGAAGCACCGGCAAGAAACTCCATGGTTACTCTTTTAAATAATTATTGATTTTACAAATTTTTTGTATTAAAAAGAGAGAGAGAACAGTGTTTCGTCAAGCATGACGTTTAAGAAGCGGTACTAGGTAGTGCATTCTGATATTAGACTCATTTTTAAAGGGTATATACTCGTATAGTCAGATAATTTCCTCATTGTAAATAACCAACTTAAAAACAATTTAATAAACATTTTTCTTTTGTCCTCAGTTTTGGACTATATCACGACACGGAGAAGATAGGCTGCCATCGCCGAGAAGGATCGACACTTCACATTATGACGCCGATATTTGAATCAGACACCGTTCAGGTCGCCTGGTCGAGGTGCAGCAAACGTGACGTTACCAACTTCTTGGAGTAAGTGAAGATTTCATTCAAAATTTTAATCACCTAGATTTTGACAGCTGATCGATTTTCTGTAGCTTTTACGTACCCTACTTAATCATTGATCCAAAATTAATATTTGGTTAAAGAACCAGAACAAAAAGTCGGTTAATTATCATCGAATCTGTTACAATTATTGAACATTTATTAGTTTATTTATTGAAGGAACCTTTGCCACATAACGAGTTTCATTCCGACCAACTTTTATTCTCCGTTTACCCTTAAAATCATTGACTCATTCAATACCGTCTTTAGCGTAAATTGCGGAAAGCTTTTAAGTATTTCGTTTATTTTATTTTACTCAGTAACACTTAAATAGCGCCTGATCATAAATACATGCGCAAACGCTGCATATTGTGCGCTTACCTACCTAATTTACTGAATGGGCAGGCCCCTTCCGTAGCGGTTTCATTGATGATTTATAATTATTGTGACCAGCCAGTCCATTAATGCAACTGCTTCATTTAAATCCGACATCATTTGCACATGAAAGTGACTCTTGAGTGAGTCTTTACATAATACTGTCATTACTAGCAAACTATATAAAATGGTTTTATAGTGCCAATAAAATTGAAAGCAGAAATCCTACGCAAACATAAATTAAGATTTTGAATTGAAATCTAATACCGGATGTCGTTATAAACGATCTCGAAAAATTAATAATTAAATGTCGCAACGGTATCTGCATTTTACAGCCATCACCACACACGCGCCCGACTTACATATTTGTCATCATGGAGCAGACTATAATCATCATAAAGCATCAAATTATGGCGCTTCTTAATGAATTAAATAAAGTATTTCATGATGAATATAAACTTAGGCTGTTATAAATTGATGGATCTAAATGTGACATGTTTATGATGCTTCTGGCCTAGGACTGAGCGGTTGTGAAACCGTGCGTTTATAGAGGCGTGTTTGCTATTCGCAGTTTCATACGCACAAATCATTGTGAAGTGTGTAAACGCGCTCGTAATTGTGCGAAATGTGCTGAAATGGATCCAGTAGGCGCGCCCGCTGTTCTGCTTCAGCTGTTATTCGCTCGGCTACGTAGAAAACGTATTGTGCTACAATTTTATGGTCGACTATTTCCTAATCCAGCTGGAATGAATTTAACGCTGAATAACTTTGAACGACTTTATGCATCTCTACATTTATTAAACGGAACGTATGTTTGCTTACGACTTGTTTCTGCTAACATAAAACTACAATCCATTTGATTGTAGTTTTATGTTTGTTTTATAATGTGAAGCACTTACCTAATTTTGATATCTTTTCTTTTAGTGCGGGATTGGGCGAGTGCCTTAGCGACAGACCATCTCAAGAGCCGCTCTATGTCTACCCCGAAGTTCCTGCTGGTAAGTTCGGAAAATTACTTTTCAAATGTATTCCTGAAATTTAAAAACACGTCGATAAATTAATAAACTATGTTTTCTTGTATAGGTGTAACATTCGATGCAGCATACCAATGCCATTTGCAGTTCGGCGCGGAAGCGGTTGTGTGTACGAAGCCGACCGAGTTGTGTTTACATCTGTGGTGCCAAGTCAACAACGTGTGCAAGTCCATGCTGCGCCCCGCCGCGCCCGGGACCACTTGTGGGCCCGATATGGTGAGATACGCAGGAAACTGTTAAGCTTTTTGTACTAACGGCCATTCTAACATGTGTTTTTGCTTTTGCTTCATGGGATTTTACACCGGAATTGATATGTAGGATTGAATTATGGTTTAGGTACATAGTTAGAGTATCTCATCTAAGTAGTCTGCTATTGGTAGGTTATTCCAAAAACAAATAGCTTATTCAAATGTCTGATGAAGAAAAAAAAATACTTTGTAGGCATTGATATATTATATGGAAAGATACGTTCCGCGCTAACATTGCAATCAGAAAACCTTGACCTGTGCACAACTACATGCACGAGTGGAATGTGATTCCATGTGATTTGTTTTTTGTTTTTGTATGATTTGTACAACGCATAAAAACACACGAAGGCATTTTGATAACCTTTATCCCAGTTAAAACAATAAAATAATATTTTTCCGTAACACGCCCGTTTATGTGACTGAGTGAAATTAAGCCACGGGGGCTTGATTTCAGCGGACCACGCGCCAGAGGCGAGTCACCCTATCTTCCGCTGTTTTGGTTTAATCTAAGTTTGTAGGTATAAAAAAGTTAAAGTTTATTCTATTCTAATAAGACAGTCCCCAAAACGTCCGGCTGTTCATCAATACCAGGTGTTTTACTGGATGGAGGCGTCAAAAATCGCCCTAGGTACCTACTTCATATTGCATGTAACTTGAACTCACGGGCGCAATGTTTTGCATCGGCCAAACAAAGCCTTCTCTTTCACTTTCCCCATCATGTAAACAACATTTTCTTCCACAGTGGTGTCAGAATCAGACTTGCGTCCCTCGTACTCCATCCCCAAAGCCACGAAACGGCGAATGGGGCCCGTGGTCAGAATGGAGCGAATGTTCTCGAACGTGCGGAGCGGGTGTCTCCACGCAGTCGCGCGAGTGCAACAACCCAGAACCCAACAACAATGGCAACTACTGTATCGGTGACAGGAGCCGGTAAGCATTCAACTATTCACTCAGATGTTACCGTTTTTAAACGACTCCATTTCTAAGCCTTTGTGTTGTTAAACGAAGTCTGGATGTTTTGAATTTAGGTTGTGAGTCGCGAGTAAGTCAGAACAATTAGTTTTCACAAAGCACGACGTACGTTCGTTCTAGTTTTTTTTTTCATTGAAGATCTAGTTCATTTGTGTCAAATCTCTGTATTGAGACTGATTTACACTGATCCTGTCTCTCATTTGAACGTTAAATATTATTATCGATGTTTGACCAATGTAAAATATTTTCAATGTAGTCCAATATATTGAATATCGAAAGTACTAAAGAGCTGCAATTGATGGTAATTGGCCGACGTTCGATCTAGGATCATCAGACAGCTATGTGATCAAAATACTAGATGAACGTAAACCAGTCTGTAAACTACGACGAGTCTTGTTTAGCCGATCTTCAGCTTTATTAAACGTGTGTAACATTTCCTAGATACAAGATCTGCAACACCGATCCGTGCCCTATCAACGAGCCATCATTCCGGGAAGTGCAGTGCTCCAAACATAACAACATGACGTTTGGGAACGAAACCATATCGGAATGGATACCTTACTTCGATCAAGGTGAGTTTAGGACATAGGTACTATTATACCTAAGTCGCACTTCTGAGAAGACGAGGTCAATAAGTCAGCGAGAACAAACGGAAGTTTTGTTTCTTATTCATTACAAATTTTTTTTCACACAATATTGTTGTACAAGTTGTGTTATTTTGATTCTAATATCAATCTAGGTGCGTACATCTGTTCCGACTTAACGAAACTAACAGTTGTAATAGGTATGAATAAAACTAAAATGTTAACCGATTCTTTTTGCTGGCTGTAGTTACCAGAGCTAGCAGTCTCCGCATTGATAGCGAAACTGACATTAGCTATAAGTTTCGCTCGCTAAATTAAGTAGGTACTAGCCGTTACAAAAATTCCGTGAAAATGTATAAAAAAATTCAGAACATAACCTGAAGAATTTAGGTACACCGTCTCTTCAGATGGCGTACCTAAATTATATCTTGAAAACACTATTTTTCATGTAAACTTAGGTAAGTATAGTTTATTTAAATTTTAACGAAAAATGTAACCGTTTGTAACACTAAATTAAGGTTTGCCTTCTTGCAACATTAATATTTTAGCGACAGAATTCGGTAGTTACGCGATCGTTAACTATGTGAGATGCCCAGCTTCGACATCGTTTACGAGTTTCCTGAAACAGGTCAAAGTAGTGAACGGTTTAAAGCCTCTTAAACAGACATCAATTCAAAACTTTACATAGGTACATAAATTCACGCCATTTTCCAATACCTAGGGGTACCTCTCGGTAGAAACCAAAAACGCAACCTGCTACAACCCTTTTTGCTTATCTTCTTCATACATATAGGACTCATAGACGCTCTTTCGATGCGGTTAAAACATTACTGCAAATCACATCAAACGCATGTACCTACATTGTTACAGACAAACCTTGTGAGCTACAATGCGTGGCGCGCGATGGCAGCGATATGGAAATGTTGGGTGGGTTCGTCGCAGACGGCACTCCCTGCAGGCAGAGCGTAGGGGCGAGGGACATGTGTATCGCTGGTAAGAATATGTCTATTTTGGCTATCAGTGTTAGAACAATATCCCAGGCGTGGCCCAGTGGTAGTGAAGGAGCTCTTCTAAGCTGAACTCTTCTATACGTTTGAAAAAGACATTAAGATATCCTAAGAGTCTCTTTGGGTTTCCACACAAAACTGTGATGCGATGCGATGCGATTTCATGCAGCAAAGCATCGGTTCAGGCGACCATACAATGTGCGATGCAAACTAATTCGCAAGTTCTCGCGATGCGTCGTGCCAGCTCGTAGATTTTTACGTTGCGATGTCGCATCACAGTTTTGTGTTGACAAAAGTTGTATTCCTTGATTTCTACCATACCTTCGACTATTCCTTAACAGCCAATCTGACTGTAAGTACTTACCTTGAGTGCCGTATAAAAGCGTCACAAAACAGCAATTAGGGCGCTGAACCGATTAAATTCCTTAATCGCTCAAACGTGCTCAACTTTGACGCTATAAATCCTAAACTAATCCAACCATTTCGAAAATAAAATAATGATGTCTGAGCACACAAAATCGGTCTTTATAAACCCCCGATTAACAGAACTAGACTAGAAAACTTTTTAAACCTAGTTATCGTTTCGGCAGCAGCTTCTAAAAAGAAGAAATTTTTCCACAGGTGTCTGCTACAAAGTCGGTTGCGACTGGATAGTGGGTTCAGAGATAGAGGAAGACAAATGTGGTGTCTGTGGTGGTAACGGGTCAGCTTGTAAGACGGTGCAGGGTATCTACAGCAAAGGAACTACTAAGCAATCCGGCTTTAGCGAGGTGAGACTAGCCTTTAGAGAGTTTTCAACAACAAAAACATGCAGCCTCTTTTGTTTATCCAAAGTGTGGACCAGTCTGGGCTGCCCATTTAAGTATTGGCACTCATGGAGGCTATAATAAAGAAACATTGGTCTAGTATTTACTTGTTTTAAAGTAGGATAATTTTAAAACAAGTTATTCAATTAGATAGTCTATAACCATAAACTTGTCATCCAAATCCTAATTAAATCTACATCAACAGGTTGCAGTCATACCCGCTGGGTCAAGGAATGTAAAAATACAAGAGAAAGTCAATCCGGGCAATTACATCACTATTAAAAGTGCCAAGTCGAATAAAATATACCTGAATGGAACAAGGTAAGTCTAGCAAGGGAAATTTGGAAAAGAAAATTTTCTTTCCTATCCGCCATTTTGTTAACCTATTACGTTTTATTACAGAAATGCTACTTTGACGGAATACTTTGTAGCGGGAACTCCAGCTATTTACGAACGAGACCGTGATTGGGAGAAAGTAAGAATTGTGGGACCGCTCAAGGAAGACATCAAAGTTTATGTAAGTGAAACACTATGACAGCATTTTACTAGTTAGAGGAACTTGCTAAGAAACAGATACTAGTAGGTTAGGCAAAAAATTTGTTTTCACAATGAAAATTTATTTTATTGTTTTTTAGTATTTATTGATATAGCGGCAACAGAAATACGAATCTGAATCTGTGAAAATTTCAACCATCTAACTATCACGGTTCATGAGATACAGGCTGGTGACAGCCGGACGGACAGCGGAGTCTTAGTAAAAGGGTTCCGTTTTACCCTTTGGGTACGGAACCCTAAAAAGTAGTTTTTTTTTTGTAATCAGAAAACTTCCGAAGAAAAGTTCCACCGCTGAAAGAGAGGGGAATTATGTACGGGGTTTCATGGTACACGTTTTTGCGTGGATGACTGAGACACGGTGTTTCTGAGCGAAAGATCTATTTCAGCTCTTACTTACTATGTCCACCCACTGTTGAATTCTAAGTATATACTGACTTTACATGATTTGTCTATGTTTTCTCGTTTTATCCTACATTGTACTTTTCTTCTTCAGCAAATGATATACCGCGGCCGTCATCGGAACCCTGGCGTGACGTACCAGTACACTGTGGACCGACAGCGCATGAAACGTCGCTACAAGTACCGCGTATCCGAGTGGTCGGCTTGTTCAGTCTCCTGCGGCCTCGGCTACATGCGAAGGAACTACGAATGCGTCGATGAACATAATCGTAAGTTCATGCTGACAATGTATCTATACTATGTACCTACTCGATTTAGTTTCCGAACATGTAAACAATTAGGTAACTATCCGTTTCCAAAGATTATTTCTACCACTTACCTGTGAACCACACCACACCCACGTACCGGTGTGCCTGAATTGTGGGCCCACCCCCTTTCTTTAGGTCTTTACGTTAACTACATGTACCTACTTCTTCAAACAAAAAACTTTTTACAAAAAAAAAAATAACCGACTTCACTAAAAAAAAGCACTAAAAGAATCAAAATAACTTTAATTTCGGAAGTCGGTGTTTCTCTGTATTGTTAGTTTCTTATTTGACACCGACTTCCGAAATTAAAGTTATTTTGACCCTTTTAGTGCTTTTTTTTAGTGAAGTCGGTTATTTTTTTTTTTTAAGTTTTTATTTTACACTTTTTAGTTGCGATACACTTATAAACAGAGTGCCTATTTCTCATGACGATTCCAATTAACCCAAACACTGCTAGGTTACATTGTTTTATTATAAAGTTCCTGTGTCTACCTTCCACCTTCCGGTTCCATCACCAGATCAGTTCGATAGTACCTTATAGCCAAAGTGCATCTCATGACAATTCTAATAAGCCCAAACACGGCTAGGATATATTGATTAATTACGGAGTTCCTGTGCCTACCTTCCGGCTCCATCATCAGATCAAGTCGATAGTACCTTATAGCCAAAGTGCATCTCATGACAATTCTAATAAGTCCAAACACGGCTAGGTTACATTGATTAATTACGGAGTTCCAGGGCCTACCTTCCGGCTCCATCATCATCATCAGATCACTTCGATGATACCATTTTCAACGTAACTATTCAGAACCATTCATTTATTTGTATTGTCATAGTCGCTTAACTACGAGTATCTTCATTGTGATATCAATGTGAGTATGAAGTTCCGTTGACCATTTCTGGTCTTCTTCATCAGTTCCACTTCATCAAATGTCACTTTTTGACACAATCTGGAAGCTATAAAGGGAAAAAAAAAATTTGCAAATCGGCCCATAAACGACGGAGTTCTGAGGTAACAAACATAAAAAAAAAAATGATAAAAAAAATACAACCGAATTGAATAACCTCCTCCTTTTTTTGAAGTCGGTTTAAAAATTTAGGAAGCCTCAGTGAAAAGGGTAGGCAGAGCACCAGGTTCGTTACCATGACGTGTTAAAATATCAAACGAGCGAGCGAGAGAGGGATGGAAGCTATACACCCTACGCATATAGCTTTGACAGTTCAGTTTAGGTCGCAAAATGGATCGCGTTAAGAGCTCGTGTTAGGGCCACTTATCAGCAGATGAGCGGCTTGCTTGTTTGCTATTAAAAATGTATAGAAAAAACACACTTTAATACGCAGACATAAAGTTCATTTTTGGGGTGGGAAATTACCAAATGATTTCTCTCGCTTTGGGTGCAGCGAGAGGGAATTTCAGACTACACTGACTAAAACTCACCCACTGAAGAAATACGACCGCGACCCTGAAACGCAAAGGACTGCTGTCCTTCAGTTTCAAACAATCCTTCAGCTTGGCTTTTTCACATACTATATTTATCCAACAGAAGCAGTAGAACTGTCCCAGTGCTACCACATCGAGCCGCCGCGACACGAGGCTCTGATGCAGCAGTGCAAGCAGCCCGCCTGCCCGCCGCACACTCTGCGCACGCACTGGTGGGTGGGCGCCTGGAAGCCTTGCTCCAAGCCCTGTCACATGCCGGTGCGTACCACATTATACGACCTACAATTAACTTTTACTGATAATTATTGGGGTATTTCAGATAGCGTTAGATGCTTGTTATAAAAATAAAAAAATTAGTTCGTCAGTGAGATTACAAAATTAGTTTTTTTTTTTTATTGATAAAGCAAAAAAACAGAATTATTTATTTTTATCCGGGAGTCATGCTTGTTCGGAAAATAACTCAATTGAGATCATTTCTTCGTTGACTGATTCTCATCATCTTTGGACGTCACTCATGTATTCCATTCCAAATTCCTAAACATGCTTGTACAAACTTTAATCTTGTTACAGGGCGAGGAAGCCACAAAGCAACGCGGCGTATACTGCGTAGACAAAATATCGAACAAAGTGATCGACGACTCCGAATGCGACATACTTAGTAAACCACTGAGCACCATCAAATGTGCAGACGTACCAGCGTGTTAGCGGGACTACCACACGCTATGGACATGAATCCATACGGGCACCGATCAGCGCGGTTTGATGATACAGAATCATATCACACAGCGACTTCCAAACACGAGTGTTCGCAACACTTGAGAAAACTCTCCTCGACCCTCGGGCGACCGCTCATACCTGCTTCCAGGAACAGCAGATCATAGGGTTCAGAAAGAAACGCAGAAATATGCAATCGAGACAAATGCATTTGAGTAGGCAATGGTTGAAGTAAAATGTGAAGTGACAAATGTTAGTGTGGGACTCAAGGAGCAACACATTTGAATCGCAGAGTTATGAGTGACTGTGAGCGCCAGTGTTTTTGTACTTGTTACGTATTCTTTGCAATATGAAATAACCCATCGAATAGACATAAATCAGTTACGTGTAAGTACCCCTACGTGGTGACGTGCGAATCTCGCGAGTACGGCCAACAATGCTCTGCAATTACCACTTACTGCCATATTATAAGTAACTAGTTATAACATAGTCTTCGCTTAGTTATTAACTACTAATAAATAATATTTTATATTCTGTAACATCAGTATTAAAGTGGTGTATGTATTTCTATAAAATAATGCAAAAGTAATGTGAACGAGCTTAAGTATATGATTTTTTGGACCAAAAATATTTTAGAAATCAAATTCACGTTGCCATAATCACTGTTACTGCCAATATGACACTTGTATGATATAAGTAGGTATTTACTTAAGTTCTTATTTTATGTATTCATGAATGATTCATATTTTTGTACAAATGAATTATGAGTATTGTATAGTATTTAAGTGGTTTAAAGGAACACATTATTGTCACACTGGGTATCCATTATGTTAGAGTTGAAATCTGTTTAATCGCTTGTATTGCATACCTATAGACAATAAATAAATCAGCTAGTCAACAACTTAGGCATTTGTACACCAGACTATACACAGTTGTATTGTGTGGAGATCCATATGTAGATCGAATAACATAGAGTAGCATTAGAATGTAGAACCTCTTACACTATACAGTAAGTAATATGTTCCCTTCTTTATAATATTAGATATGTGCGTAAGGTTAACTTGTAAACATGTCTCCTTTCAATTAATAAATTTGTGTGTATAAAAATATGGACTATGTACAATTGTGCCTAATTCTGGAACAAATGAGCCGATAATATTTATGAATATTGTTTTAAGAAGCATTATTTGTGTCCTCCTTTATGTGACTATGCATAATTTTAAACATTAGTAATACTTTTATTTATCACCTATCTATTATAAGGATTATAATATCAATGTAAATGAGTTTCCAGTTTCCTGATGTTTCAGTTCTAAGATACATCAGAGACGCGTCGATCAATTGATACACAATTTTAATTTTAAAATATTCTGCTTTAGGAACTAACCCTTAAATATTTTGCATGAATAACTTAAACATTGGCTGGTTTCATTTCGATTGATATAATGAAATATTATACTGTTGTACCAATTATAATTGTGTATGTAATAGATATGGCAATAAAATCGTGCATTGTTTAAAATAATGTTTTTATTTTTGTCCATACAAAACTTATAAATTCCTAAGTAAACCCATTAATAAGATTATAAATCACAGTGAAAAATATTGGTGAAATTAACACAAGTTTATGCACCAAACAAAAAATACAATCTGGACAGTAATCACAAATAAAAATAATTATACATTATTACGTAATAAAATTTAAAAATAAAAAATATATCTAGTGAATCCCATTTTGAACAAGAGTACTGATATAGAAAATGAAAACAAAAGTGCAACTGAAATGCGTGAATTTAGAAATAAAATGTGTAATTATTTTGTGCTTGATGGTACACATATAAAACGCTATGCGACGTATGGCCGGCATCTAACTACATCTACACCTTATTCTCTCGCTCTATAATAACATACAACATCAAATTATTCTGACAACAATCTGAGGATGATACATCAACGAAATAATATAATAAATGTGCATAAATAATATGTTTATCAGAATTAAAACTATAGTAAACTTTAAATAGGCTTTTGATAGGCAGTTAAATCATGCATTTTTGGCCTCCCGTAAATAATTTTGTTATTTTCAATTGAGGTATTTCAATGGGTTTTCTTTATTTATCAACGGGCCTTACATAAATCTTCTTTTAAAAATACTGAAACATAGAATTTTATGTCCCCATAAAAATATTTTTGTTCACTTAAATTGACGATTCTTAAAATAATTGAGATTCATAATTCGAGTACGATCTAACCTACAGGTACATCTAGAGTGCAAAAACATTCTTTTAATACTATAATTATTTTAATCAGCAGTGCCACTTTGTTTTTAAAATAAAACAGCGTCCAGTAAATTTTGTTTTGGGATATGATATTTTGACGGCCATAACTTAAACATAGTCTTACATTACAAATAATAAAAATCTCACAGACCATTCTCCGTTTATTTCGGTTTTTATAACATAGTTTTTTTTTATTAAAAATATATAGAAATCTTTAATTAACCAGTTCCGGAACTTGAATCTTTTACGAGTAAAGCTTCTGATGAAACGTCAAAACGTATGCTTTTCTTTTTGGTGGTGTGTTTCTGTAAGGGGACAAAGAATTTAGTGATAAAGTAAATTTTACATCATCTTTTTAAGGAATATGCATGCAATTTTTTTATTTCCTAAATTAAACAATGTTTAGCTGTAGTACATGAAAGATTTTTGAATATCTTCGTCAACAATGAAGTTATAATAGTCCAAAATCCCAATGCGATCTGACATAACTTATTTTCACATGGATGAAACCTTAGGTTCTCTGTAGCGTCTCATGTGCTTTGAATACGTATGCAAAGCACATGAGACGCTACTGATAAATAGTTGTTTAAAATAATTATAATCTTGTTTGCTTTCACAGTTAGTATACAATTGTTGTATATTTATCCTGTCACTACGTGCTTTTAAATCCAATGAGTAAGCTAGTGCTTTGATCTTAACGTAGCCTTGTATGTATGTATTGTCGGGCTGGTGACAACAACTCCACGTCCGAAGCGCGTATTTTGGTATGGGTGGGACATACGTGTCATTCACCAGTTCTTCAAGGAAAACCAGTAACGCATTGGTGTTACGACGTTACGGATAATGCTGCCTTACTGCCTATAGACATTGGCGAATCTGAATTAATAAGATTCTTAAAAAAAAAAAATGGCAGTTCGTTGTCTTTTGCAGCCATCACTCGCTTACGAAATAGAGATTATTATTTCGTAAACCGGTAAGTAAAAAACGTATGCAGCCAAACATTAGGGACGGATGTATGTGTGAACAGATCTCAAAGGTAAAGAGAACTAGAAAATCACTATTATTAGGAGTAAGGAGTGTGTGTCCTGACCTTGTCTTTGTTGGTTCTAGGGTCTGTGTTCTTGGAGCGCTCCTTCTCCAGGTCCGTGTGTAGTGAGGCTATCTCCGCTGTCAGCTCTGCCTGTACTGACCGCAACCGCTCTACTTCTATCAATACTTCCGCTTTGTCCTTCACTGTAATTTGTTACAAGTCTATTATTAACCAGAGAAATAAACGAAGTAGATTAGAGTATTGTATTGTGTCGAATTAGAGTATTACACATCATAATTTCATAAACGAAATATAGTAAGACCTGCCCCCAATGGCGAACTAAGCCTGTCGGGGCGTCGGGGGCCTGGGGCAGTAACACATCATGGCACCCTCGGTACGCAGAACGCTTAAGAGACAAGTGAGTGTGAGAGTGACTGTACTTCATCTCTGATAGATTTTTAAATTTTTAATGAGGATCAGTCATGATTTTTGTGGAGTTCGCAAACTTATAGCGTAAAAAAAAATTAGTAAATACTGTGAAGAAATTATTTAAATCGGACCAAAAATGACGAAGATACAGCAATTTTAATGTATTAGTTCCAGAAACGCGTCCGAGAATGAAGCGACTCGCTGTGACGTCATCTGTCATGATCGGTCTCCACCAGTGAATGCATACGATGAAGCCGTTCGTCGCACGGATCATGACAGATGACGTCATCGTAAACAGTCCAGCGACAGCGCGCGTTTCCAAGTAGCCGTTCATAAAAGCTTTAATAAATCCACAATTTCTTGACGGATTTTAATAATTTCAAAAATTAAATGATCAGTAAATTATTACACATACGATGTACTTAATAAAAATCGGATTTGCTATTATCTGATTGATCCCCATTGAACAGTTACTTCTACTCTACCATTATCGATTTACGCAGAAAATATGACAATGTAGTAGGATCAAATAGGAAGTTAAACAAGCTCATATATTTTAAAATCCTGTCTTGAATAGGTAATTTTTTTAGATCACTCAAGGACTTTCATACGTTTTCGTCTAAGGAAATAAACTATAAGATTTAAGAGAATGTAGAATACGAAAATATTAACCATCCGTACAGACATAGACGTAACTTCGTTAACTTATGCTGAGAAGTATAAACACATTCACCAAAAAAAATATTCAGACCCTTCAGATCCAAAAGCAGAAGTATTGAGTCTGAAAGACTGAGCCTTTGATTAATGTCTTGTTTTGTTATCAGAGCACAGAGTTGTGATGCACAGAGAAATGCTATAAAAATGGTAAAATACAATAAACGCTTCAACTTACTCTCTCCCTGTCCAAGTATATTACACAACTTCTTATTTCGAGACTTGACTGTATATAGCTCATGTTTGAGAGTGACCACCTCTTCTTTCAAAGTCGCTATTTCTCTATCCTTTCGTTCCAGGGCGTCAGCATATTGTACTCTAGTAATAATTTCATCAGAAGCTGGCTGTCGATTCTTTACTCTATCATAGATTTTGTCTTTTAACAGTTCATTTTTAGTCTCCGTTTTCACTCTTTCAAAGAATTCTGTATCTTTGTCAGGTGACTTAGAATCTTCCTGCTGACACTTTTCTTCAATATGGTTAACTGTAAATAATGATTTAGTTATAACTAAGTATGGTAATCAGAATAAAAATTCTGTTGCTTTTTTTTGAGGTGTGGAACGAGAGAGCCTGTGTCCTTCAGTTGCCCTTAGCGTTCTAGAGCCCACTCTTTCATGCAAAATATTCTGTTGTTGTATTGTAAGACAAAGTTTCAAAGGACAGTGGTAACTGGTAGTTGAATAAACTTACATTTCATATTACTATCTTCACCAATGTTCATCATGTCATTAAACTGGTCCAGACTCATGACGTTTTTCTTCTTTTGTTTCTTAGAGCCAGCTTTGGCAGACTGTTCAATAACTTTCTTCTCAATCTCGGAGTCCTTCTTAGATTGCTTGTAGACATCTTTCTTTTCTTCAAAATCCAGCTTCGACAGTAGAATAGCCTGTAAACATGTTATTTAAAATTTTATTTGCAGTAGGTAACTTTATTAACTGTATCATTTGTCTAGTATGTACGAGTGGGTTTGATACACAATTATGCAAGGGTTCAATATATCCAGCAGGTTAACCCTCTCCTATGTTCCTTCTTTGCCTTGCGTCACAGGACCCCGGGGTTCCCTTTCGGACGACCCACGGCCCCTTGGCTTCGGCCCTGCTTGGCCCCTCCGGTTTTGCTGAAATCTCTTTGAGGCGCGCGTTGAACACTATGCGCCGTCAATGACTCGGGCTCGATCAGCCACTACGGCCGGACGGCGAGCTACCCATTGCTCGTCATCCGCAAGCCCACGCCTACGGTGAACAGCCCAGAACCTGGACTTGAGCCTTGTTTATGACCCATTTGGCTTTATTTCCATGACATAATTATTATGGGATACCTAAATAATTCACCTGATCTTGCCGTTGTTTGCTACTATATTTGTATTATATCATTATCATCATCTTCCTGCCCTTATCCCGTCTTATTTGAGGTCCTCCCTCTCCCTCTCCATCCATTCTCATGTATACTCATAACTCTTTTAGTAACATGCACATACACTCTCATGGCCATACCAAGACAAACAATTCCCCGAAAGAAAAAAACAAATACTGACTTGTTGCAATTCAGTCTCAAAGTTGCCATCAACCATTTCTTCATCCTTCTGCTTCCACTGTTCCCACTGGTCAGCAGAGACAGGTTGTTGTTTGGACTTCTTCTTCTTGGGTACGGGCTAATACAAATAATACAAATATTAATGCATTTTTTGTCTTCATCTTTAAATATTTCTTACATTTTTTAAATATAAAAAATAGTAGCCTGTCGCTAGCTAGTAAGGAAGGGTGTGAGATAAAACCTGACCACTTCTTAGCCTAAGCAGAATTCAGTTCTCCAACAGTATACTTAGAGGATTCAAGGCTGGACAAAGTCAAAGCAGACTCGCAAAGTATCATCCTGGAATATACCTCGCTCGATCCTTATCGGTTCGCTATTCCTCTAGATATGTTTACATTCTGGATAGCGAAGGACCGTCTTCTATTGTCTCATGCACGACATCAGGAAGGCGCGTAGTTTTGCATTAATTTTATACGAATACGCCCATGAGCCACGTCAGGCACCAAGTCATATGCCTTCTTATAATCTATCTTCTTATAATGAAAGAATTTTCCGTACACATTGTCGCAATGTATCATGCGATGTAACAGAATTACCATAGTGTGGACTTGCGCGCGCGAACCGTGCACAATACGCGCGCGAACAGAGCATTTCAACTATGTGAGTAGGTACATGCTCGGTTCGTGCGCGCACTTCGTCACTTATGAAATGTTCCTTTCATTTTACCTTGTATGTTATGTTACAGCAGTCTGTACCCGGCTTTACACACTACTTTATTTGCAGACTCATAGAATGCTATGTGACAGGAGCGCCGACTCCGTGGGTGCTCGGGGGCTCGAGCACCCATGAGAAATAAACAGTGGGTGCCGAGCACCCCTGAGAATAGACATCAAGAAACAGATCAGTAATCGCCTTTTAGAGATGGGCGTTTTTTCATTACCCGACGACCCGTTTAGCGCAGTTGTTTAGAGCGCCGGTTGAGACGCAAGGGTCGCGGGTTTGATTCCCGCACCAACACTAATGTTTGTTGATGAAACAGATATTTGTGTTGGTTCTGGGTGTTTGTGGTACCTTCGTTGTTCCTGGTTTCCATAATACAAGGGGAAACCTTAGTTTGGGACCAGGACAATGTATGTGATATTGTCCCAATTTATTATTATTTATTTTTATCAAACATAATTTGTAATTAAGTACGCAGAATGTAAGAACGACATTTATTTTTTTGTCGGTCGATCAGTGTGCATTTCTCTTCTCACACTTCGCCACTTTTTCGAGTCATCAAATGAGCATGAGCACCCGTGAGGTTTTCTAAAAGCCGGCGCCCCTGCTCTGTGAAAGTTAACTTTTTATGGCTTTGACGGAGCGCCGATGCACTTGAGTATAAGTACACCCTAGAGATTTTTGGCGGGATTTTTTCAAGTTAAGTTCAGTGACTGATTTAATTAATCGCAAATTGATTCCAAGTGAATATTGTGATGTAAAATTCGTGTTAGAGATACACATTTCATTACACGGGTGGTCTGTGGGTTAACTATACGCGCTAGACGCCCTGCGGATGCAATAAGTATAATAATGGGTTCAGGGTGCTGTTGGGGCTGCCTAGATACTGAAATGCTTGGGCATGTTCGCTTTAGCGCGTGTAGATGATTTAGCTTTGCAAAGCAGATCTAGGACCAGCTCCAATGGCATTCTTCGAACCTTAGCCGATAAGCGTGATCAATCACTGGTTGCGATTGGTGGTGCGGCAATAGGTTAAGTTTTTTTAAGTGTTACTAACCCTTTATTTGATTAGGTTTTTACTAACCATTGGGGACCCATGTAGTCATAAAAATAAATTATTATTATTATTATTTAAAAATGTACACGCAGGATCGCGTCTCGGTATGAACTACAGACCCTAACACAAAAAACTATGCACCTAACAATCTATGCTTATAAAGAAATTAAAATCATTTGTTAACAGGATGTGACCTAACTTGGGTTTATGTTAGGTGCTTTTAGTACAGTAGATTGTTGTTTAATAACAATGACAATCCTGAAATATATTTTTTCTCAGTATTACTTTATAGCTGTAGTGTACACTTCACGTACACTTGCTGTGTTATACTTTGTGGATAGCGTATTTCAAATTGTTGAAAGGGGATGGAAATTAAACTGAAAATAAGCATAAATGACAAAGTATTCATCTGTTAAAAATTTTCTCACTATAAGTTGATTAGCAACCAAATTGCGAATAAATACCTAATTCTAAACTAATATTAGAAAGTTAAAGAATTTGAAATCTCAAGAACTACTGGAGAAGAATTTTTACTCATTTATCGAGGAAGGCTATATGTATAATATCACGCTACAACCAATAACAGTACAGCAGTAGTAACCATGCGGGGACAGTTAGACGCGGGGGGCAATTAGTAACTTTTAACAATAATTCTTAGAATGGTTTTCATTTTTCATTTGTTTCATTAATCCATTGACAAACAGTTCACCAATTTCATCTTTAGGATCCTTTGTATCACCTTATGTCTCCATTCTATGAGAAAAACCGTATTTTGGACCACAGAGTCATAAACCTAAACAGAAAACCGCAGGTAGGTATTTAAAATCACAACCTTCCTATCTGTGGCGGACTAACAGGGGGGCGGAAGGGGCGGCCCGCCCCGGGCCTCCGGTCTCGGGGGACCCCCAAATGCCTCCGCGTTCCCCTGATCAAATCCTAAACAAGACTAAAAATGTGCTTAGTACCTACATAATTTCATCATGATCAAAACACTATAGCCATCTAAACTTTTTACGCGGTACTAATTTTCTTTTAACTTTGCTGAACGCGTCCAATACGCTGGAGGAATTCCCGTCTTTGTAGCGGGTACTTCCCCAGGAGCAGGGTTGGGCAGTATTTGAATTACTTGTAATTGAATTACGAATACGTATTTAGTATTTGTATTTCAATTACTTCCTTAAAATGTAATTTGTAATTTGTATTTCAAATACCTGACGGCGAAGTATTTTGTAATTAGTATTTCAAATACTTGAGGCATCAAAATACATTTTAACATTAAATACATTTAACCTTCAAGAAAGATTGTTTTCTTTAGCAGGTTTTATTCACTCTCCAACAAGAGGCTGTTTGTCTGACAGTACATTTAAACATCTAGTGTTCATGAAGGAAACTCTGGTTTTACTGATTAATTAATCTTGTTTTCCTCTAGTTTTCAGCCCATGCTGGTCTAGACTTTTTATTTTGTAATTTGTATTTTGTATTTCAATTAAAAATAGCAAAAATACTGTATTTTGTATTTTATATTTCAAATACCTTACTTAAATATTTTTTGTAATTTGTATTTCAATTAAAGCAAAGCATGTATTTTGCCCAGCCCTGCCCAGGAATCCGTGCATGAATGAAGTGCAAATAATTCACTCTTGTAAGCCTACATGTACATTCACTCACTACATTATATTTACGTCGAAAAAGAAACATTGGCCTCATTTAAAATATATTAAATTTCATTACGTTGATATTTAATAGTTTACGTTGATATTTAGTTTAGTGACCGAAGGACCCACGATTGTAGACAATGCTGTAACTTTTGGCATAAAAAAATGCTATGACTTAGACATCAACATCGAGAAACGAGGAAGAAGGAAGGTAAAAAGAACGATGCCGGATGAATCAGCTCAT
Organism: Mythimna impura; assembly: GCA_905147345.3. Taxonomy (NCBI): domain Eukaryota; kingdom Metazoa; phylum Arthropoda; class Insecta; order Lepidoptera; family Noctuidae; genus Mythimna; species Mythimna impura. Next base: position 15,943,447 of record LR990356.1, on the reverse strand, counting down.
GATGCTGGATTATCAATTCAAGAAGAAATATGACGGTCAATGTATGAATGCATAGACCAATTTATACAAGAATTGTCGACACGATACGGGACCATGAAACAAATCAATAATATTTTCCAAATTATTGAAATAAAGTTTATGCTAGAAGCTTCAGATGACGCTCTGGCTGTAGCAGTTGACAAACTGATACCTACAAATTTATGGTGAATTTGACAAAGAGCAAGTTTCCCAAGAAATAAAAAGGTACCGCAGGCATGTAAAATCCACCGATACGAGTATCGTTGCTGCCAAATGGGGAGTACAAGAAATCCTTCAATTTATAATAAAATGGGACTCCAGCCCTGCGTTCAAAAATGAGATTAGAGTTAACTCTAATGACGTCATCGGGTAGATACTCTAAGCTCGCATTTTTGAACGCTCAACTGTCAATGCCAAGCAACTGTCATTACACCAACCTACACTGCTCGGAGTTAGAGTTAGTTGGGTTAACTCTGGGGTAGTTACTCGAGTTATAAAAGAACGACTCTGGGTTGCAACTCGAAGCTACTCTGGTTATTTTTGGACGCAGCCCAGTGAATCGTTACCCTATATATCTATATAATTATATAAAAGGAGAAACTGACTGACTGACATATCAACGCACAGCCGAAACTACTGTGACTATCTTTGATTTATTTTATCTATTTTTTTTTTTTGTCGATAGATTAGTATTTTATTTTCCTCACCCATATCCATTCCATATTGTAGGTATGTATGTTTATTTACCCTAAATAATTTAAGTCGAATTAAAATTTCACTTCCCAGATTTTAACGAAATAAAAATAAACAATTATTTATACATACAAATGTAAACTAAATAAAAAGCTTGTAAAACTACTTTTTTTTTAAAGCTGGGGGCCTCATTCATCTTTGCCGCCCCGGGCCTCTGACGGGCTTAGTCCGCCACTGCTTCCTATATTTTAGGAAGGTTGTTAAAAATAGGTGTTCCGTATGGTGTTCGGACGTTAAGAATAACACCATCCCATCTCTTCCCGAGGGTGTCGTAAGAGGCGACTAAGGGACATACCAGAGAATGGGCAGCAGCATCCTCTGTACATTACAACAACCAAACTGCGATCGCCAACCCGTCTGCCAAGCGTGGCGATTATGGCAACCCCCCCCAACATGAAAAACAGAAACAAAAAATGGCCCCTAGTGCCCGGCAGCCCGTCTACCCTTGACTCCGGTAGCGGTCAAGGCCACGACGAGGCAAGGGGTGCGAAGAATCTCCGGATGAGATTTGGCTACCCATCTATGAAACGACTCGACCTGGCAACTTTTAACACGCGTACACTGAGGACTGACGAGAAGATCACCGAACTGGAGGAGGAATTGAGCAGGTTGCGATGGAGTATTGTGGGATTGTCTGAAGTCCGAAGACAGGGGGAGGATACGATAATTCTCAAATCCGGTAACCTGCTCTATTTCCGGGAGGGTGACCAGCAGTCCCAGGGTGGTGTCGGGTTTATCGTCCACAGGTCCCTTGTGAACAATGTGGTGAGGATCGAGAGTGTGTCGACCAGGGTGGCGTACCTTATACTCAGAATATCATCAAGATATTCGCTGAAGGTCATACAGGTCTACGCCCCGACCTCGACACATCCCGACGACGAAGTAGAATCCATGTATGAGGATATATCAAGAGCCATGCATGGTTCTAAGACTCACTTCACCGTGGTCATGGGGGACTTTAACGCGAAACTGGGCAAACGAGACGGTGACGAGCTGCGAGTGGGGCAATTTGGATTTGGACGTCGGAATCACCGGGGACACCTACTGGCTAGCTTTATGGAGAAGGAGGACCTCTATATGATGAATTCCTTCTTCAAAAAGCGTGAGCATAGAAGGTGGACCTGGCAAAGTCCTGACGGTGCAACTAGAAATGAGATTGACTTCATCCTGTCGACGAAAAAGCAAATATTCGATGATGTCTCTGTGATCAACGCGGTGAAAACTGGAAGTGATCACCGCGTCGTAAGAGGCACATTGAATATTAACATTAAGCTTGAAAGGTCTCGACTGATGAAGTCTACGCTCCGTCCAGCACAGATCCAGGTCCAAAACCCCGAGAGCTTTCAGCTCGAACTCCACAATCGTTTCGAGTGCCTAGGAAGCTCCGTGGATGAATATAACGATGGGTTCGTGGAAACTGTCCATACGGTCGGGTCTAAGTTTTTCAAGACTCACCGTACAAATAAAAACAAGAAGCTCTCCGATCCGACCCTCGAGCTAATGAAGAAGAGGCGTGAGATGATTCTGCAGTCTTCAGACGATGCGTGCATATACCGGCAGCTCAATAGACAAATCTCAAAGTCCCTGAAACGTGACCTTCGCCGCTTTAATACCGCAAGGATTAAGGATGCGATTGAGCGGAATAAGGGCTCTAAAGTATTTGCACGAGATCTGTCTATTGGGCAAAGCCAGCTCACGAAACTGAAGACCGACGATGGCAGAGTCATATCCGCCAAATCGGAGCTTCTGGGAGAGATCGAGGCTTTTTATGGACAGTTATACACGTCTATCGCTAAACCCGCTGTAAATCTAGTGAACGACCCAAGAGCTAGATTGACTCGACACTATACCGAAGATATCCCGGACGTCAGCCTGTACGAGATTAGGATGGCTCTGAAGCAGCTGAAAAACAACAAGGCGTCGGGTGAGGACGGAATTACGGCCGAACTCCTGAAGGCGGGTGGAAAACCGGTCCTTAAGGCCCTTCAGAAGCTATTTGATTCCGTCATACTCGAGGGAAAAACGCCACAGGCGTGGAGCAGAGGCGTGGTGGTACTCTTCTTTAAGAAGGGCGATAATGCCCTGCTTAAGAATTATAGGCCCATCTCGCTTCTGAGCCATGTCTACAAGCTGTTTTCCAGAGTCATCACGAATCGTCTCGCGCGCAGGTTCGACGACTTCCAGCCTCCCGAACAAGCCGGATTTCGTAAAGGCTTCAGCACCGTGGACCACATACATACGCTGCGGCAGGTTATACAGAAGACTGAGGAGTATAATCAGCCTCTCTGCTTAGCGTTTGTGGACTACGAGAAAGCCTTTGATTCGATTGAAACTTGGGCTGTACTGCAGTCTCTCCAACGGTGCCAAATTGACTATCGGTATATCGAAGTGCTGAAGTGTTTGTACAAAAACGCCACTATGTCAGTCCGACTACAAGACCAGACCTCGAAACCTATCCTCTTGCAGCGGGGTGTGAGGCAGGGAGACGTTATTTCTCCGAAACTGTTCACGGCAGCAATGGAGGATGTCTTCAAGGTTTTGGAATGGAGAGGGCTAGGCATTAATGTCAATGGCGAGTACATCACTCACCTTCGGTTTGCCGACGACATAGTAGTCATGGCTGAGACTACGGAGGAGCTCAGTATAATGCTTGGTGACCTCAGTAGAGCTTCCGAAAGAGTGGGACTTAAAATGAACATGGACAAAACCAAAGTCATGGTAAACAGCCATGTAGCACCCACTCCTATCAAGGTCGGGGACTCTACACTCGAAGTTGTAGACGAATACGTTTACCTGGGACAGACGGTCCAGTTGGGAAGGTCTAACTTCGAGAAAGAGATCAATCGTCGAATCCGACTCGGCTGGGCAGCGTTCGGGAAGCTGCGCGGTGTCTTCTCGTCCAATATACCACAGTGTCTCAAGACGAAAGTCTATGACCAGTGCGTGTTGCCAGTGATGACATATGGCTCCGAAACGTGGTCGCTTACAATGGGCCTCATTAGAAGGCTTAAAGTCACCCAAAGGGCAATGGAGAGGGCTATGCTCGGAGTTTCCTTGCGTGATCGAATCAGGAATGAGGATATCCGCAGGAGAACCAAGGTTGCCGACATAGCACAAAGAATCGCCAAACTAAAGTGGCAATGGGCAGGGCACATTGCTCGCAGAACAGATGGCCGTTGGGGCCGAAAGGTTCTGGAATGGCGACCACGTACCGGAAGACGTAGCGTTGGAAGGCCTCCTACAAGGTGGACCGATGACTTGGTAACGATTGCGGGAGTCCGATGGATGCGAGACGCACAGGACCGTTCGTTGTGGCGACGCTTGGGGGAGGCCTATGTCCAGCAGTGGACGTCTTTCGGCTGAAATGAATGTTAAAAATAAAAAGTAATAATAGTTACTCCTATTTATAACAAAAAATACATAATCATACAAGTGTAGAAACTAGGGCTTTCAAATACCGATATTTTTCTATACCGGTATTAGTATTATCAATACCGTGATCACGGTATTCACCACAAGTTCAATTAGGATAATAATTAAATTTTAAAAACTGTTTCTATTTCACGATTCGGTCTTTATTATGGTCACTTTCTGAAAATAGATACAAAACTCTCATTTATGTATAACTTATCTACTACGTTCGCGTGGAGATTAAGAACATTACTCTCCTTTTTTTGGAGCAATTTTGTAAAAAAAATGTTTGTTTATTCCTCGTAAAGAAATACCCATATTAGGTTTTAATTTCAATCATCTTGACCAGGCAGTCAGGAAGGTGACCTACGCGGTTAAATCCTGATGAATGTCTAGTTATATGTACAGAACATAATGAAGTACCTACTGTCAAAATTATTATTTCTTATAACTTAACGGTCCAGTTGGAATCCGACTCGGTTGGGCAGCGTTCGAGAAGCTCCACGGTATCTTCTCGTCCAACATACCTACCCCAGTGTCTCAAGACGAAAGTGTATATAAATCTACCAGTGCGTGTTGCCAGTGATAACATATGGCTCCGAAACTTGTTCGCTCACAAGAGCCTCATCTGAAGGCTTAAAATCACCCAAAGGGCAATAGAAAGGGGCTCAGGCTCAGTTTCCCTACGTGACTGCATCTGAAATGAAGATATCCGCAAGAGAACCAAAGTTACCGACATAGTTCATAGAATCGCAAAACTTAAGTGGCAATGGGCAGGGCACATTGCTCGCAGAACGGGTGGTCGACTGGGACGAAAGGTTCTAGAGTGTCGACTACGTAACGGAAAACGCAGCGTTGGAAGGCCTAGGTAGACCGATGACCTGGAGAGGGTCGCGGGAATCAGATGGATGTGAGACGCACAGGACCGGTCATTATGGCGACGCTTGACGGAGGGCTATGTCCAACAGTGAACGTCTCGGCTGAAATGATGATGATAACCTAACGTCCCCCTCAAAATCTGTTACTATTTGGAGATGTCCCCTCCACCTCCTGCCCGGGAATTAAGTCCCATCCCGCGGCAAAATAAAAATTTGCCTAAGTTACTCACTATAATATTAGCTTTATCCCAGTGAAAATCCTGTAAAATTTTATTCAACCGTTTTGATGACGTACTCGTATTCTGTGGCTTGAAATCATGTTCCCGCGAGAGAATGAAATGTAATTTAAGTTACTCTTCTTTACATCAGCTATCTGAGAGTTAAAGTACCGTCAACATCAGTCCTGTCATTTTAGAGACAGATACGACAAAAAAAATAAAAATCGCATTTTCGTTATAGGTATCGGTATCATATACATTTAGTAAAAAAAAAAATATTTTGGTAATATAGGTTTTAAAAAATAATTAATTACGTTGATTTTTTTCGTTAATTTAAACTTAAATGAGGCCCGTGTTCCCTAGCTGACAACCCCGAGAACAAACACTGAAAAAAACTCAAGAGGTCAAAGTGTCTTTTAAAGTCAATACAGTAAACAATATACAGGGCTTTCCTTCCATTCAAATGAACTACATAGGTCTATAATTATTTTGTCAAACAAAATCAACATCATTCATTACTGAATAAACACAGCTCTTATTTTTAAACATGTCACAACCACTATATTATGGTAGGCACCAGATAAATTAACAATAATGTAGGTACTTTGAGATTTTCCTAATAGCTCCGTCTAGGTACCAGAGTGATCTCAATTCAAGGCAGCTTAATGTCTTTTATTTTCTATTTTTGAACCTTTCGACTACCATAATAGAGACTCAATAGAAAGACAATGAGAGAGTGAATGCCTGCGTTCGCTTGGGGTTTAATTAATTAAATTAAGAACATCAATAAATGTAAAAGGGTCAATGACCACAATAGCAAATTTATATAGCTCCTACCATAACATTTATCACCCATAGAAGTTATATTAAGCATTAGTAGAAAATTATGCCAAGGGAACATAATCCCTGGATAAAAAGTATCCTATGCACCATTCTAGTACATGGTGTACAAAGTTCCATCAAAATCCGTTCAGTAGTTTTTGTATGAATGAGTAACAAACATCCATACATACGAACTTTCGCATTTATAATATTAGTAGGATTAATTTTAAGCTGAAGTATTTCCAAAGAGTAGGGTAGGCAGAGACTTGCATTCTCACATTAGCATGGACGATTTGGCTAGTCTATAGATAATGATAATTGGGTCTTATTATTTGATTTATTTATGTCACAGACCAACGTTTGGTCTTAGGTGTGTCTTTAGGCACACTCACACAGAAAAGAAAATGTAAGTCTATCTACGCACACACCAAGACCAACCTGCCTTTACAAGATATAACCATTATTTTGCAGACATTTGTGTGGGTTACACGGGTTCACTTAGTTTAAATGTTCATTCTGGAATACCTTAATAATTGTAATGTGTAACTGTTTTATGTCCCAACTAGCTTCTGCCAGCGGCTTTGCTCCCGTGGAAGTAGGTTTCTCTAAACAAACTATGGACCCCTGTGTCATCCCCTATATATAGTCCCAGTAGTTTCGGCAGAGCGTTGATATGTCAGTCAGTTTCTCCTTTTATATTTAAAGATAAAGTAAAATAAAATAACAAAATATATATGCTGCTGGAGCATTTCTTTGGAGTATGTTATATTGAAATGTATTGAAAAACATCAAATTCCAAGACAAAATAAATATTTTAATTCAATGGTACCTGTCTACTATACAATGATATTTATTTGTTAAAATAGTAAGGAGTATAAATGTAAATTATTTTTTTCTAAATAGTAATGTTACCTGGGGTTTTGTAATGACGGTTTTTGTTTTCTTAGGAGGCTCGGTCTTCTTAACACTGTTTATTTTTGACTGTTTTTTCGCCTTCTGGTTATCGTTGGGAGTGAAGTCGTCATCCTCGATCTTCAGACCGGCAAAACGGGATTGAACAACCAATGCAGCCATTTTTAGATAGTGTATCTGTTTATAAATGTTGAAATAATGTTGAGCATTACTTTTTATAGGCGTTCTATTACAAACTGTAATACCCTCTTAGTAGCAGTAAAAGAGTCGATGTATTTATTTCTTTGTAATATACTTTTTAGACAAAATATTTTGCTTTTGGTACTCACCTATTAGAAAGTAATGGGATATCCAATAATCTATTATTTTTCTTTAATAAAAACTCCCAAAAAGCGGCGATAAGGGGTATTCAACGGATTAGACAGCTGAATGTTTTTGTTGTTGCCAGATTATAAAAATTAAACCTTCAAAAATAGAGTGCGACCAAGCATTTAATTCTTAATTTCATGATACATGTGTACAATTTTTTTTGTACAGGAAATATAGATGAGATAATAACGAACTTATTATTTGATTACATGAAAACTGGTAATTGACAATTTAAGTAGTAATGCCGCATTTTAATTGATACATCACTAATGTCAGTCTAATGTTTTATGTATCAGACTTTGGCGCTCCCAATTAAAGTAAATATTACTTCAGTTTGTACTAAAAAAAGAGGTCAAGAAGATAGACATAAAATTGAAACAACGTATGAATATGCTGTAATATTTCACATTTTATTATCTTGAGTGTATGAACTATCTGGAAAACCACTCTTATATCGTTAACTGCGTATGTTGACATAAAAATTGAAATTTGTTTTAACACATTTATTTATCTTATATATCAGACCGTGGCGTCGTGGGCACGAAATTGATTAGTCTGTCACATATATCAGACTTTAGCGGTTAAAGGGTTAAATTGTCGATAAGTGATTGCTACAAAAGTATTGAAATCTATAGTTATTAGGAAGTTCCGTTTTGTTTGTTAGGTTTAGTTTGTCATTGACATTGACGACTTGATGGTTTTTTGACTTTTGATTGACAGATCCTCTTTCGGCGGCTTTTTGTGTTTGTTTCTGTTTGTTTGTTAATTTATTTTGGCAAAATTGTGGTGTCTTTTCCACAAATGCCATTAATGAAGAGTTAAAGTTGTTAATTTATTTATTTCTGGTTGTTGTATGGTTGGTTTGCGAGTTTTTATTGAATATAATTCAGGTTTAATATTAAATAATCATGAAATTACAGTGCCAGGTAGAAGTTATTAATAGACAGCATAATGTACTTAACTTAAAAACAAGTGGAAAGTATTTAAAATCTACTTTAGCATTGGGAAAAGAACCGAAAGGTGAAACGGAATATTTCATTCTTCATTTCTCATCTGTTAACAAGAGTGGTACCAAATACCGCGTAAAGAGTATAAAACAAGTGTTTGTGAAGTGTATAAACGAAGGCAAATCAACCATACGTTTTGAAGAACCGCCTCATGACCTATGTATAAAAAGTGAATCTATACAACTGAAATGTTTTATGAGACTAATAAAATCATGTGTGACTGGCGATACGCAGTATGTACAGGTTGCACCCTTGGCAAGCCTAAGTGTCACACACAAAGACATTGCTCCTACTAAACTTGTGATTCATCATCGCAGCGAATATCCTGTCAAAGGCCTCCCAAGAACATTAGAATCTCTTTACATAAATGGTCTGGGCCTTTGTAACTTTAGAAGAGACATACTATTGTTGAAGCAACTAGTGGTACTTGATCTCAGCAACAATGCCATTGAAAAAATACCTCCTGAATTTGGTAAGAAACTTAAAATAAGCCTTGTCTCCTTTGAAAGTATTGTATTCCGTCAATACTGTTCTGACGTCTTTGTTTCAACGCTGTCACCGGGCCACACTGAAAACCAGTGCTATGTACTCTTCACACTATGTGTATGGCCATTTCATTATGCTGAGCGTTCAGCTGTTTTGTGCGGACATGGCTCATATTTTCCTTATAAAAAGTTGATAATTTGTAAGCTAGTCCTAAGATTGCATAATTTCCCATAAATGAAATGTTTTTCTTTCTATTCCACCTAGCAAATCCACATCCAAGCACTAATTTTGTGAACAAGTAAAGTCATCATATTTTTATACCTAGTTTTCTTACAGGAAGAATGCCAAAATTGTGTGAACTGTATCTTTCAAACAATCAACTTGGTGTGAAAGGAGAAGTGGACTGGAGATGGTTGATGGGGCCCCAGGTACATTTTTATCCTTCCTAACAAGCTTAGTTACTCAAATACATAAAAGTAACTTGAGGATTTACTCTTGAATTACTACACCTTATATTGTGCAACTCATAACATGATATGAAAGAGTGTCCATAGAGTTTCTTGCATGTTCTTCATAGAGATCTATGCTTTAGAATGAGCAATTTAGCTTCACTCTTTTGAGTGACCAACTTTTCATCAATTCAAAAGTGCCTGTAAATGGTAGGTATATTTGAAATTAATGTTTTTGATTTGACTTTTTTCTTGTGATTCAGCAATGTCTCAAAAATTTTATTTGAAAAATATCTTGCAAGCCACATTTTAGTTTAAGTTAGTATAATAATAATCGTTCTATTTGCAGATCACTAACATGCTCAAGTTGTTAGACATAAGTGGAAATAAGTTAGGATACTTACCAAATTCAATATGGAAATTACAAAAGTTAGTTACATTAAAGCTGGACAATAATATGCTTGACAAACTACCAGCAACAATGGGTCGTATGAGCAACCTAAGGTAAATTAATTGTTATTATGATTTATAATAAAAAAAATGTTTTCTCCAAACTATCCAGATTAAGTATTCTAAATACCAGTTTGCATGAAATATAACACCAGTAGATAGATTTAAATATGTCCCCAATAATAAAAATATTTACCAAACCAGACAATGCAATGTATGATTATTACTTACATTAAAAAAAAAACTATAGAAAGAAAGAAAGATAATTTATTTGTCAAACATGCGTTTACATAAACTGACTAATCAGACATGCAAGGTAGGTATTAAATTAATATGTTGTGAACGTCCATGGTTATAAAGCCAAACTTATTTTTATCTCATGTCTCAAAGACAACAACCATTTTTTATAATTCAGGGATACAAATATATTTTAATAATAAATAATTGATAGCGGAACCATTATTTCTGAGAAAAAATAAACTAGTTTTATTTTTAATGGTTATCATCAACAAAGTTTCAAAAGTATCCAATGTTTATTTCCTCTAAAAATCATGAAAATTTTTTGCTACAGGTACCTAACAATGACTCGGAATGAACTTACATCACTGCCATGCGGTTTACTGCAAAGTCGCCTAGAGTACTTGGACCTCTCTGTGAATAAGCTGGATGTCACAGAAACAGCACCAGAGCCAAGTAAACATAGTCCTTGGGAATTTTATGTTGGCAGTTTAGTAGATTTGGCATCCAAAGTTGTTCTAAAACATAAGTTATTTTATGCTCCCAACATCATACCTAGGACCTTAGTAGAGTTCCTAGATAATGCCAATATGTGTATCTGTGGTGCGCCAGTAGTAAACAATACATTTTACATGAATAAGGAGTTGCAATTAAATGACTATTTTAGAGTTGTTGTGTTCAATAATACTAAGAAAAGCACTGTTACGTTTCAATGCTATTTCTGTTCACCTAAATGTTTTAGCAGGTGATTTTATACTGTCATTTTAATGAAACAATGAATTAAATAATAAGAATATAATATTTATTTTAAAACATTTGTTTTGTTTTATCTTATTACATGTCATTAGTTGAGACCTTCAAGTCTCCAACTCATTTCTGGAATTACTGGTGCTATCCGTATGTGTGGTTCTGAAAAACAAAAACAAAATATGAGTATTTATAATAATAATATAAATAATTAATGTTGTCGACATGTGGGATGTGGACTCGGCGATCATTGTACCGATAGTCGTGTCGGGCAATAGCTTAATAGCCAAGAGCCTCGACCAACACCTTAGGAGGCTCGCGTTAGGCGGCTGGATCAAGGGCTTGATTCAGAAAGCAGTACTCCTGGACACGGCTCGCATTGTTAGGAGGTTCCTCTCTCTGGAGCCCTGACCGCCGGTAGCTTGGACCCTGTTCCCGATACCGGTGGGGTACTATTTTTTATATTTTTAAATGTTTTTTTTTTTTGTATGATTTTGTTTAAAAAAATATTTAAAAATGTAATTTATATGGTATTTACAATCAATAAAGAGAATATAAATAAATAGTTTGAGCTCATTGGGCTACACTTCCTCTCTTGCAACTCAACTTATTGCATATAAAAGCATTAAGTTACTACATATGAGTTTAATGAAGAAATAATGCAAGCAAAAGGCTTGAGTTCTCATACATGTAAAGTATTCTAACTAACCAAGAGTGGCAATGCCCTGTGGAATTAAGCTTTGTCCTTCTGGCACATTTTGGGCAGCTATGGATGCATTTGTTGCTTCTAAGACAAGTTCATTTGTCCAGATGTCTTTGAAACTGTCCTTCATTTCTTTCAACACTTTTTCCAAAGTTCCCTGGAACAAAAAAAAAGACACTAAAGATATGTATTTTACATTGATAACCAACTCTGTGGTGTGACGATCGTCACAGGCATGAGCGCCGGTAGCTCGATTCAGCACCGCTTCTAGAATTTGTTAGGTTTTCTTTTTCCCATACGTTCAAAGATGGAATTAACTTTGTCGCTTTACGCAGAAACGCTTGGAAACCAAACGACGCTAAAACGAGCGAAGCAAGCCCGAAATAATTAAAATTTAGTTGAAATATTTTCAACTCGACTCAGATTTGGTAGGTTCTCTAATAATTAAAACAAAATTAGGCATTGTTATATTTTTTGTATATTTTATTGAAAGCTGCAAGTGCACCTCCTAGCACGCCTCTTCCAGCGCTTACTATCACATAGCTGATATATATTTCGTACCTTGGCCATTCAAGTCCAAACACCCAAGGTTTGAACTCATGGCTAAATGACGTGCAATAGATGTTTATTTAGGAAGAAAATTGCTAGAAGCTGATGATGATGAACAGATTAATAAGGTAAGTTATAATATTCATATATGGATAAGAAGTAGTGATTATAAATAAACCTCTATATTATTATGTAGGTTATTACCTGTAAAATGTAAGCTTCTTTGTCCTTACTGAAGTAGCTCAAAGCCGTAACCATCTCTTTAACTGCCGACCTTAAATCGAATGTAGCTGTTACCAAGGTGTGTAGTGCCATTACTAGTGCAACATCTTCATACTGAGAACCTTCTTTGAGGGAAGCCACTTTGCGCTCGTGTTTTCGTCTGTTCCTACTCGAACGGAAAGATCGACTGAAAATTGAGGAAATAAGATTTAGAGTAGAATTAAACTATTTGAAATTTCTTTATTAAAACGACACATTTTACCAATGAAAACACTGCGCAAACAAACACTAAGTGTGGTGTCACTAAGCCCTATGACTAATTTCATCACATCATTTTATTACAGAACTTCCAATTAATTGTGTCCAAGAGCATGGTTCTTGAAGACTCTAATCTAATTCTTGAATTTATATTAAACGTATTTATAACAGTTTCCATGTAATGCTAAACAATTTTCTGGTTAACTATTTGTCATAGGGGTTCCACAAGGATCAATTCTAGGTCCTATTTTAGTTTTAAAATAATATCATTCTTACTTTGAACCTCTGGACGACGAGGCAAGTGTACTTCCTGCATCAGAATATAAATCACTATCCTTATTGGTATAAAAGTCGAATGTATCCACTGGGTGCTTAGTTTTATTTTCTCTTACAACTTGCAGACGATCACGGTGCCTTATAAATACAGCCCAATTCATCTCAACTAATTCTTTCATCATTTTGTATTCTTCTAGTATAGCTGGGAGAAGTTTTTCACCTAAAAATAAAATATTAATAAAGCCAAGCTTGACACATTGACAAATAAAGAAAACATATTTCTCACTACAAACCTTTTAGATTCGGTTTTTTGTGTTGCGAACAAAGTCTTAGTGCGGTTTTATATTCACCACATTCAATAGCATAACAAATTGTTAGTTCACAATTTCCATAAAACTGATCTAAAATCGTTAATGCTTCCTTATGCCTTTTTTCTTGTTTTAAACCTTCAACTAGATCCCTTAAAAAAAATATACCGTATTTAAAAAAAATAAACATGATCAATAATATTTATCTTCGATGTTTTGCAACTAACAGAAACCTACCAACACAAATACTTGAATTGTTCATCAGGCCACGAATTTGCTAAACTGATTGCTAGTTCCCATTCCAGAGCTTCTTTATAGCATTCAATAGCTTTATCTATACTGTTTGCTCTTTCATATACAATTCCAGCTTCTGTGTACTGCTTTTTCAGTTTTAAATAGAGTCCAAAGTCATCTGATATCTCATTAAATATAGCATCGTTTGGCGAAAACAGAGATAAAGCTTCGCGATACAGGCTGTGATATTTTACAAAAGTTTTCAACTCATTATGCCTGCTGGGACCACACATCACAAGACTTTCTACTGCCCTCTCAAACCTTTTCAGGTGTTTGTTGATTGTAAATCTCTTGTAATTTTCTTCCATTTCATTAAGTTCATCAAGCATTGGAACATACTCTTTTGGATCCTTCTGTGACTTATATGCTACAAACAAAACTAGCTCAAAGTCATACATGCCAAGAGCAACATCAAACAGTTGATTTACATCAACCATGTACAGTAAGTACTTCAATGCTTCATCTGATCCAACTGGTAGCTTTGATCCAGCAGATTCTTGAACCTTTAGTTCTTTAATGATCAATAAAGCACTTTCAAAGTCTTTTATTGTATTCTTCTTTACAAAAGTTGTAAGTAAAGGTAGTATTTTAGTGTCACTGTCTGTTCTCTTTTTCAAATTTTCCCTAACAATATCACATATCTTCTGAACTTTAGAATGTATTTCGTTTTTAGGCTTATCTGGTTTTCCTGCATAACTACTAGAGTACATGGTTTTTGTAACATCTGAATTTTGTAATTCAGACAGAAAGAGATTCAGCCATGAAATGTTTTGAATAGATTCCAAAAATATTTCAATGTTCTTTATAAACTTTTCTGGATCATGGTCATAAATTAGATTCAAATTGATTCTCTGTTTCCTCATGAGATCAAACGCCTCTTGATACTGAAGACCATCAAGGTATTCACCAATAATCTTCAATGATAAAGGTCTTGGCTGGATGGTCTCAAGATTTCCTCTTGGCAATTGAAACACAGTTCTGGTGTCATTTGGCACTGCAATAACTAACTTAGCTCCCCTTTCAATCTTCCTTTTATATACATGATCTGATTCAGTTTTCTGATAGTCAATAATAGCATCAAGGCCTAGCTTGGTTAATTCTGTGCACAAAAGCACATGTTGTAATGTTGTTAACAGAAGAAAATGAGTGTGGACAAAGAATGAACTCACATTGTTCATTATCATTGTCTGATTGATATAGAGTTGGCCTTTATGTGATAAACCAATAAAATATATCTCATTTTCAATTTGGAACACATCAAATTTTGGGCAAGATACTCCAAAAGATTCATCTGGAATTTCTAAATCTTCTCCAAGTTTGCCCTGTACAATATCACCATCTTGTAATTGCAAAAACAAAATAGAAGGCTCAGTAGGGTGTGACTGAATTCTTCTTATAGGTGCAGGCAAAGTTATTTCACTTTTGTTTTCTATTTTGTCTGATTCAATAGAATACTCAACCAGATTGCTAGTGTCACTGTCGTGAACAACATTGCATAAAACTGTATCAGCACTTATCCAGAACCAATTGAAACATTGAAATGGAAAGTCAGATTTATCAGCTTGGACAGTTTTAAAAACTTCATACTGTAGAGGAAATTTAACAGTTTGTCTATAGAATACGAGTTTATTGTCAGCAGTATAGACAAAGAGACAATTAGGATTGCAGTCTTCATCTTTCTGTTGATGTGGTGCAAAATGGACAGAGTTAATATTAGCATCAAAATTGATTTCAAAAGCTGACATAGGTGGTGGCATAACAGTTTGTCTAAAGCCTGTCAGGAGAAGTTTGCTCCCATCAATAACTGCTACAACAGCATCATCATCAGGCCCATACCCCCTACTGTGATCTACATTCCAAATCCAAGTGTAAGAAAAATGTTGCCCATTGTGCAAAAATACATGCAGTTTTTTGTTGTTGGCAATATCAAAATCATTATCCCACATTATCTTGCTTATGTCCTGATTACTATTGAATGTTACAGTTTGTTTCAGATACCAATGATAATTGCCAATTGTATAGAGTAGTAGAGTTTGTATATTTTTTTCTGTGTCTCTGCATTGTAATGTTAATATTTCTGAGTCAGTGCTCCAAATGATGTCCTCTACTACTGTGTTACTATTTACCGGAATTTCAAATTCTCCATGTTTCAAGCCATTCTTTTCAAAGAAAGACACAAGATATTTATCATTAAGTTTCTGTGTGGTTGCAATAAGATTTCCACTGGGTCTCCAAGACAAATTAGATTCCAAACCTTGTTGTTTTTCACTTGTGTACTGCAAGTGTCCCTCTTTATCAAAAACTTTAAACCTTCTGATTCCATCCATGATGAACCCAACAGCATAAAAATAGCCATCTCCTCTCCATGATATCTTTATCCCGCTGTCACCTATTTCAGGATCTGGAAAATATATATTTTTCATATTAATATTTGTACATAACTTTTGTCCACAAAGGATTTATAAGCCACAACTTATGACACAAATAACAATATGAAATGGTTTATTACCAGCAGTTACTTCATTTTTTATTTTAGCAGCCTGTTTGCCCGCTGACCCGTGGAACTGAGTTTCTTTTTTCCCCCAACCTACAGTGATAAACTGTTTCTCTCCAAACTCTTCATTAAACAAATTAATCTCATGGATGGGATCGAACATGTTCATCAGAATCATATTCATGTCTCGGGTAACTATTACTAATAGTTCTTGATCAGGACTCCATTCCATTGCCTGGAAAGTTATCATTAAGTTAGGGTGTATATTGTTAGATAGCATTGCTCACATTTGTATAATAATACTGTTGGTCTAAATGTAGTAACATTTAAACCAACAGTATTATTATAAAAATGTAACTACATTAAATATATATTGTTTTACTCTTAGATTCCATTTGGACTTAAGAAAACAGCTGTGTACAGTACTTAATAAAAAAATATATATATTCGAACTTACCAGCAACCCATTGTCACAAACTCCAGCTAGATCTAAAGTATTTCCATTGTTGCTAATAGTTATGAGTTCTCCATTGGCAAGTCCCACACACAAAGAGTTAGTAAGTGTGAGAAATGTAATATCGATAGGTTTATTATCAGGGGATGCAATATCCGAGAGATCTTTGGTCCATTTTGTTTCATTATTTGCATCAAAATTGATCACACTAAGGTTATGTGTACAAACATATAATTCATTGGAAGAACTAATTTCATCATGGCCATTACAAACTATAAGTTTGTCTTCGGACGCCAGTTTAAGATCTCCTACGGACACTTCCCAAAGATTTAAATTCCTCATTTTTTCAGAATACGAAAAAACTACGAATATAAACACGTTTTGTATTCGGAATAGAAATCCAATTTAATTGATTTTCTGTCAGTGTCAACTGTCAATGATCGGATCGCCCGTCTATCCGTCAGTGTCAATAAGACATTGTCAATTTTTTTTCTGTAGAATCTAATAAGTCAATAAGTCAGTGTTTAGAATTTAATCTTTTCAGATCTTGGCATCTTATTCTTGATTTGCTGAAAAAATAAATCATCTATCTATATCTATCTATATATACGGTGACTGGTAATTAGTGTACGATACTTAAACACGTGATTGTGCTCATGATTACTTACCGACAACTTTTACTATGGGAACAAACCTGAAATCGCGAAAAAAAAATCAGCTGTTCAGTACATTTATGTTTGCCTAATGTACCTACTGAACAGCTGATATTTTTTTCGTGATTTCGGCTTTGCTCCCATAATAAAAATTGTTTGTTATCATGAGCACAATCACGGGTTTAAGGGCGCTTTCAATTTATGCGTTTTTTGACGGCCTGCTGCAGTGCGGATGCGGTGCGTTAGTCCTACTGCGTACGGACGATCGATCTTATTTTTCATAGAAAGCGCGCGGTGCGGCAAACGTGCGGCGAACGGTCGACAACAGGACGGCAACGTTACAAGCACCACGTGTTCATTCGGTGTTGAATAGTGCGATGTTGAATAGCACATCACTGGCATACAAACGCACGGCAGCCAGATACATTTTCAATTTAGGCGCTTGTTGCCGGACTGCTAACGTACTGCAAACGGCCGGCTTCGGCACGGCAAACGTGCGGCAGCGGTCCGACATGAAACGTCTAAATTGAAAGCGCCCTTAGTATCGTACACTAATTGCCAGTCACCCTATATATAAAAGAAAGTCGTGTTAGTTACACTATTTATAACTCAAGAACGGCTGAACCGATTTGGCTGAAAGTTGGTGGGGAGGTAGCTTAGAACCAGGAGACGGACATAGGATACTTTTTTTTTTTGAGTAGTGTAGAGTAGGGTAGGTAGAGTAAGGTAGAGTAGGATAGAGTTGGGTAGAGTAGGATATAGTAGTCAGTTGACGGGAGCGAAGCCGCGGGCAAAAGCTAGTTTAATATAAAAGGAAAGAAACTACTCGGATTAGGACCGTGAAATTTTGCACAAGGTTTCATGACGTAAGCGAGAACTAAGAAAGAATTTTCCAAAATTCACACCATAAAGGCAAGAAACGGGGTTTCAATTTTTTAATGGAGAAACCTACTTTCACGCGGGCGAAACCGTTGGCAGAAGCTTGTATAATCATAAAAACAAAACTTACTGCAACGACAACCTAACTGTTATAAAGATAAGCTATATTATTTTGGAATTGTGTTGTTTGGTATCAAATTGAAGATAAAATAATTTCCACTAACCCGTGAGCTAACATCTTACGTGGATTCAACGCGAATGCTATTGCGAAGCGATGCGATACGGTTCGCGCAAATTCAACGCGACGCGATGGCTCTGTCCTACGTGCTCGCGAAGTCACCGCTTCAGCCGCAATTTATTTAAAACAAGCCGAAAATATCAAACCAACTATTATTATACGCGTCCGCTTTGCTTCGCTCATCGCAGCACCACACCCTCGTGCGGTCGCGCGTCGGTCACGTAGGCTGCAATAAAGTATCAATAATTGTTGGTTCCCATCGCGCCGCTTCGCTTCGAGATCGCATTCTCATTGAATTGCCTACAGGGCACCGCGTTACTGCTAAAGTGTATTATTTTGTAATATAATTATGGAGTCTTATTACTTTTTGTTATTTGTATTTGTAAATGGAATGAAGAATGGTAAAGCCATTGGTCCAGATGGAATACCAGTTGAAGTGTGGAAGTTATTGCGAGTGGATGGATGGACGTGGTTGGCTTTGTTCTTCAATAAGTTGTTGCAGGAAGAAGCCATACCTGATGAGTGGTGCAATAGTTCTTTGGTGCCCATTTTTAAAAACAAAGGTGATGTGCTTTTTTTTTTTTTTTTTTTTTCGGTGGGAAAATCATCTAATGACAAATCTCGCCCTTGGGCGGAGCGAGAGATAGTGTCAGACTTTTACTGACTAAAAACCCACTCCTGTTCCTTCGTTGCCTTCGTCCCAGGGCCCCGGGTTTCGTTTTCACACTACCCATGGCCCCAGTAGGCTTCGACCCTGCTGGGCCCCTACGATTTGCTGACATCTCCCTGAGGCGCGCGTGGAACAATACGCGCCGTCGACGACTTGGCTCGGTCCGGACGGTTACAGGACGGTCCGACGGCGAGCCACCCATTGCTCGCCGTCCGCAAGCCCGCGCCTACGGTGGCCGGAAATCGGGATCGGAATCCCGGCGGCGGTAAGGGCGTGAGGACCGTTGCCTCACGCGATCGGCCGCCTCCTTTGCTAGCATTACTGCTTCACAGAAGGAGGCGACCGCCTGCCACTCTTCCTCGCTCCGGACCATGGCCTGTACCAGGGCCCGGCGCGAGAGATCGCCGCCGCCGATCGCCCCCACAAGGACACGGCGTTGCTCTGCCCAAGCGGGGCACACCTCAACCGTGTGCTCCACCGTGTCCTCCGGGCGGTCCACACAGTGGCGACACCCGGGCGTTGCTTCCGCACGAATCCGGTGCAGGAACTTCCCGAACTTACCGTGTTCGGTGAGAACCTGCGTCATGCGAAAGGTGAGGACGCCGTGAGGTCTTTCCAACCACGCCTCAAAGAGGGGACTTACCGCCATAATTGTGGCGTGCCCAAAGGTGATGTGCTTGAGTGCAACAATATGTAGGTACCTAATGCTTAATATTGCACCTACCACCATTTGTCTCTGCATCACCCAAAGGTTGACTGGTAGTAAAATGCCTTAAGGCATTAAGTCCGCCTCTGTACTTTTGTGTGCATATAGAATTGATAAATAAATAAATATAGAGGAATAAAGCTAATGTCACACACTATGACAGCCTGGGAGAAAGTTATTGAAAGGCGACTGAGAGAAGAGAGCGAAATTTCACAGAACCAATTCGGTTTTATTTTACTTTTACTATTTCTTATTCTGTTTTCGGTCGGGGTACCTACAGCGGATGCCATTTTTGCAATATGCCAGCTATGCGAAAAATACAGAGGTGCGCATAAAAACTTGCACATGGTATTCGTTGACCTCGAAAAGGCATACGACCGGGTACCTCGTGAGGTTCTGTGGTGGGCCCTTAAGGAGAAAGGTGTATGCAGTACCCAAGTCCGGTCTACAGTGGGCACCACTGGCAGCTTCAATGTGGCTGTCGGCTTACATCAAGGGTCGGCTCTCAGCCCTTACCTCTTCCTGTTGATAATGGACGCTCTGACGTCGGACATTCAGGAAGAGGCTCCCTGGTGTATGCTGTTTGCCGATGACATTGTGCTGGTTGCCGAAAGTGGCCTAGAGGTCCAGAACAGATTGGAGGTGTGGTGGCACAGACTGGAGGTGTTGGCCTGAACTTGAGTAGAACGAAAACGGAGTACTTGTTCTGCGATTTCGGCGGTCTCTCCAATCTAGTGCCTTTAGCTCTCGCCGGCACGCCCATACTGATCTGTTCCGACTTTCGGTACCTCGGGTCACTCGTCCAAGGGGATGGGGACCAGGACATAACACATCGGATCAACGCAGGATGGATGAAATGGCGACAGGTCACGGGAACAACTTGTGACCCATGAATGCCCCTCAAGTTGAAGGGTAAAATCTACAAGTCCGTGATAAGGCCTGTCATACTGTATGGAACAAAATGTTGGGCTGTGAAAAAGACGGATGAAAAAAGATTGCATGTAGCAGAGATGAGAATGTTAAGATGGATGTGTGGTGTGACAAGAATGGATAAAGTGAGAAATGAGTATATTAGAAGTTTGAAAGTGGCGCCAGTGACTGAAAAGTTGAAAGGGAATCGTTTATCTTGGTATGATCATGTGAAGAGGAGGAATGAAGCGCATGTTGCTAAAAGAGTTATGAATTTACATGTGGATGGATGGAGAGGGAGAGGGAGGCCAAAGAAAAGATGGATGGATTGTGTGAGAAGTGATATGAAAGAAAAGGGAGTTAGTGATAACGTGACGAGTGACAGGACAGAATGGAAAAAAAAAACTGTTGTCCCGACCCCAAATAAAACGGGACAAGTGCAGGAAGAAGAAGAAGATTTGTATTTTCGCATTGTAACTAAAGCGAGTTACTTTTTTAGTATAAAGGGTTCCAGACGCCCTTTATTCTACCTATTCCTCATTACACACAGTTAATAAAATACTGAATAACTTATAGTGAAATAGCCATTCAATGGGGTAAGACGAATTGGGAGGGGTATATCTAACTCGAATCCGATCTGCAAAACGTAAGAAGAAAAATTTGAATTTAATCAGCGATTTTCTATGGAATTTTTTAAACAGTAGGTACCTGTCGTACGGGGGACCATGATTGTATCTACCCAGTGGCGGACAGCTCGTTTTTTTCCGGGTCAAGTGCTGCTGTGCGGGGTCCACAGCAGTGCTTACCTGGCTAGCTATACTTCATTATGGAATACATCAACATCGGCAAGGGTTGGGAGGAGAGATTCGGCAAGCGCAGTTTCGGTGGCAGTCAGTTGGAAAGGGCACACCATAATTATGGCGGTAAGTCCCCTCTTTGAGGAGTGGCTGGATAGGCAACACGGCGTCCATACCTTCCGCATGACGCAGGTCCTCAACGGACATGGTAAGTTTGGGAGGTTCCTGCACCGGATTCGTGCGGAAGAAACGCCCGGGTGTCACCATTGCGTGGACCGCCCGGAGGACACGATGTAGCACACGGTGGAGGTGTGCCCCGCTTGGGAAGAGCAACGCCGTGTCCGCGTGGAGGCGATCGGCGGCGGTGATCTCTAGCGCCGGGCCTTGGTACAGGCCATGGTCCGGAGCGAGGAGAAGTGGCAGGCGGTCGCCTCCTTCTGCGAAGCAGTAATGCTAGCAAAGGAGGCGGCCGATCGCGTGAGGCAACGGTCCTCACGCCACAACCGCCGCCGGGATTCTGATCCCGATTTCCGGCCACCGTAGGCGCGGA
Source organism: Mythimna impura (assembly GCA_905147345.3). NCBI lineage: Eukaryota > Metazoa > Arthropoda > Insecta > Lepidoptera > Noctuidae > Mythimna > Mythimna impura. Next base: position 15,921,730 of record LR990356.1, on the reverse strand, counting down.
CTTGTGGACGGCGAGCAATGGGTGGGTCGCCGTCCGACCATCCGGTAACCGTCCAGACCGAGCCCAAGTCGTCGATGGCGCGTACTGTTTCACGCGCGACTCAAGGAGATGTCAGCAACTGTAGGGGCCATCAGGGTCGAAGCCTACTGGGGCCAAGGGTCTGATTCTGAAAGGAAGACTCGGCCCTGGTACGAAAGGCAACGAAGGAACAGGAGTGGGTTTTCAGTCAGTAAAAGTCTGACACTCTCCCGCTCCGCCCAAGAGCGGGGGATGTCATAAGATGATTTTCCCACGGAAAAAAAAAGTCAGTTGGAAAAAAGTTGCGCAGTCAAGTCCCCACGGACACAAACAACTTGCGGGATAACTTCCTGCAACTGAAGACTGCACGAAATGATGTTTCCATTAATTATTTTGTCAGATTCATGCTCCAGAGAGATTGTTGTTTTATGACGTTTTTTACAGATAAATTAATAAAAACACGGCAGCTATTGGTATTATTATTTATCTATATAAATTACAAAGACACTACAGCTACTTAAAATAATAGTTAATCATTAAACCTTAGGGTAATACGTTGTTTCGAAGGTCTTTCTGCTCCTTGGATAAGGCCGCAAAACTTTAGGAATATAAGGAGGCAGATGTTCATCCAATCGTCTGTTGAAGGGATTGATACCAAGCTCAAATGGTCTTCGCTTTGCTTCAAAGAACCTAGTGTTGAATTTAATTTTATAAATTCTTTCCCACAAGTATGTTTCAGGGAGTAGTGCATGCCTTGGTCTATTGGCCACTAAGTGTTTGTATCTGTTTTCCAGCCAGCAGCGTTTGTTATCATCTTCAATATCTGCTACAACTTGCTCTTCTTGGCCTAAATATGGCTTCATTTCATGGTCTCGTTCTTCAGGGGCATTTAAGTAGAACTGAACAAGCATCTTCAATACATTTTCATTAAGTCCTTGAACTTTTCCATTCTCTATGCTATCATACAATTTCATAGGCTTTGTTCCAAAGCAAATGTTGCTTTTGGGGTTGTCAAGCTTGTCATTATGCATTTCAATTGTATTTAATTGGTATGCATACAGTGACCACAGCTGTCCATTTGTGATAACAGTTTGTGTGGCTAAAGGATAGGTTATATCATTGAAGGTAGTAAATCCTTGGTAATTAGCCTGAGCTAGAAGCCATCCAAAACTAGCCTTCATAGCTTGACAGTGTAATGCTTCAACATTATCTTCAGGACCATATGATTCTCTTCTTGCTAGGATATGACCACGGCCGTGATACGACAGCAAACCAAATTCATCCAAATCGCCAGGCCAAAAACCTGCAAATATTATAATATTATGAACATGATGTAGATCACAAGTTGAAGGGATCTACAAGTCCGTGATTAGACCTGTCATACTATATGGATCAGAATGTTGAGCTGTGAAAAAGACGGATGAAAAAAGATTGCATGTAGCGGAGACGAGAATCAAGAATGTCGAGATGGATGTGTGGTGTGACGAGAATGGATAAATTGAGAAATGAGTATATTAGAGGAAGTTTGAAAGTGTCGCCAGTGACTGAAAAGTTAAAGGGGAATCGTTTGTCTTGATATGGTCATGTAAAGAGTAGAGATGAAACGCATGTTACTAAAAGAGTTATGAGTATACATGTGGATGGGTGGAGAGGGAGTGGGAGGCCAAAGAAAAGATGGATAGATTGTGTGAAGAGTGATATGAAAAAAAAAAGGAATTTAGTGATAGCATGACAGTTGACAGGATAGAATAGAAGAAAAAAACGTGTTGCGCCGACCCCAAATTAATAAGACGGGACAAGGGCAGGAAGATGATGATGATGAACATGATGTAGATAATGTTTTATTTAGTTATTTATTAAACTCCAAAAAAAAGAAGTAGGTACATACAAAAATACAAAGTAAAATGAAATGGAGTATTAAGTTGGCACTCCTTCAATTAAAGAAAGCCATAGGATGATGGAAATTTGATTTAGAGAATATACACTGAATATTATTTATTTTATTATTATTAAAAATTTATAATAATTTACGACTGTTGAATGTTAAAATTCAGAAATATTAAAAAAATTATACCTGGTATATTGGTACCATGTCTATAGGATTCAAAATATCCAAATAGTTTTGGTACATCTGTAACCACTGGTACTTTGAATGCAGGATTCTCGGCGTCACTGTATGGTACTAAAGACTTCAGCGGTTGGCGATTTCGTATTGCCAACATCGGTGTTCCTGAAGGTGAAAAATATAGTTGAGATATATTAAATAAAAAAATATAATGTAAATACTTAATATGTTCTACAATCTTTATAATTATGTTTAATTCTTCTGTGTATGAAAAAAAAATGGTTTGAGTGGGTCTCTGGCTGGTTTGAAAATACAATTGAACCCGATAGGTGGCGCTGCAATCGGGTTCTCAATTCTATCTAGCTAAAAAGCTAGCTTACAGCCCTGCGTTCAAAGAACAATGGTCATTTTTCTAAGATGCTTGGACCATATAACCCAACAAGCAAAACAGTCTCAGAACTCACACTTTTTAAGAGTGGTAGGCTTAAAGCGCTCTTATATTTGTTTTAGAACATACCATCGATCCTATATTACTTTTAGACAAGCCGGTATGGCCTCAAGAACGCTCAGTCTCATAACCAAGTCTCATATATGTATATAAGAGCATTTACTAAGACTAGTTGCACTTGAGAAAAACTTGGTCTTATATGGGTATTTTCTAAGCTCGTTTGATTTTATATTAGATTTGCTAAATGCTATTGTAGGATGTCAGACTAATATCAGCATAGCATAAGTGTACTGTGAGTACGTGCATTTCTGATCTTATTTGAAACTAATATAAGATCAATAGCACTGGATAAGTATGATATTAGAGTGATTTTGGATCAACATATTTACAATACAAAAAATACATTCGGCCGAACATAGAACCTCCTCCTTTTTGAAGTCGGTTAAAAAGCCGACTTCGTGTCCGTATAGCCTTAAGATTAAGTTCTTGTTCTTGTTGGTTTCTGAAAGTTTTGTTACTAATTAGGTGTACAATAAAGTTTATTCTATTCTATTCTATTTTTTTTTTCTCTGTCGATTTAAGGTTTTATGTAAAATTGCGAGGAACCCTAATTTATTCCAATATGGAGTTATCTTTAGTATACCGAATGCTAAAATTAGAGTAAACAATCTTACATTAGTCTAACAGTGCGCTTGTAAAATGCAGCTATACTAATGGCGACACTATCAATACAAATTAACAAATAAAATAATTAAACGAGAACAGGAAATACCTTATTTAACAAGGCGCATGAATTTTGAAGCGTAATATGTGGTCTAATTAACAGTAAATAATAAATTCCAATACGATTACTTACCGTAAAACTACTTTTACTTTTATACTAAAGTGCCGTACATTATTATAAACATTAACTTCACGCAACTTTAATTTGTCTTCATGTAATTTCAAACCAACATTCACACGAACTTTTAAGTTGGATCTTACGTAAAATTCTCAAAATATTCTAACCTTAGGCCAATATAAGCCAATGCATGCTTACAAGATACTTACGTAAAAGTAACATTAGCCTAAGTCGGCTTAAATTAATTTTGGCTAGATTTCAGTAAGTGCAAACAGCATTCAATTAGACTGATATTAGAACGATATTAAACTAAATATGCTTATAATAGTGCCCAAACCCAGGCTTATATCATTATATAGGAGTGATTTAAGAGCAAAAAAACAGTAGTCTTGAGATTGTTGTAAGCCTAGTTTTTGCTGGTTGGGAAAATTATTAAAACGTAACTTGTCGAAACATACGAGTATATAGTGATTGATTTGCCTTAACGAACATTACTAAGTACGGCATTCAATATATTTTTAAAAATAAGGAGAAACTAGTAATTAATTAAAATGTTTTTTAAGGTTATGTGGTTTATTAGTAATCTGTAGCATTTAAAAAAGTGAAGTTATGAAACTTCACTTGGAGGCTGTTTTAATTGTTCAAAAATTGATTCCTCGGAATGTTTACATCCATATTCAAATTAACTATTCATACGAAGACAAGGCTTAAAGGACTTGGTATTCAAACCTAAAATAGCGTTTATGTAATCTTTACTCTTTTTGGACAAAACGCTCCACGCTTTCTTTCATAATAAATCATAGTAAATATTCAATAAAGATGATTACCTACTTATAACCATTTCGCATAGGTAATTATTTATCGTTCATCACAAACTGAAATTATTTATGTTTACCTGCGATCTAATGAAGATTTGGCAAAGGGAAAACTCTTGAGTCATCAAACTAAATGTCCGAATTTTTTCGATGCGGTCCACCACCATCTTGAGACTGACAAGCCACACTTGCTTTTCTTGACGGAGACCCAAATTAGATGTCCGTTAGATACGGCGTACCTCAACTACCCGGGATACTCACTGGAGCATCATTTCCTGCAGCGTGCCGGGGTCTGTGTGTACGTCCGTAATGTCATCTGCTGCCAGCGTCTCCGTCACCTTGAAGACCCAAGTTTCTCTACGTTATGGCTGTTGGTGGACACTGGTATGGACAAAATTGTTTATGCCTGTGTCTACCGATCGCACAGCGGTGATCAGGAGACGACTCGGCTGTTCGACCACCTCAGTGAGGCCGCCGATAAGGCTCTGCATCGACACCCTGATGCGCAGCTCGTCGCTCTGGGGGACTTTAACGCCTGCCACCAAGACTGGCTTTTCCCATACCAGAAGACCGACCACGCTGGGAGAGAAGCGCGAAACTTTGCAGTATCGATGGGCCTTTCCCAGCTGGTTAAGCAAGCGACTAGGGTGCCTGATGTAGTTGGTCATACTGCCAATTGTTTAGACCTTCTGATGACCACCGATCCGGACAGATGTATTGTAACAGTTTCCTCACCACTTGGAACTTCAGATCACTGTCTGGTGAAGTCTGTTTTGTGCTTCTCCCCACCTGACTGCGACTCACGCGGTGAACGGAGAATATGGCGTTACAGGTCAGCAGAATGGGATGAGATGCGGCACTTCTTTGCGTCTTATCCTTGGCAGCAGGTCTGCTTCTCTTCTAAAAGTCCGTCGAGCTGTGCGGATGCTACATCCGATGTGATACGTCAAGCTATGGAGTTTTTCATCTCTTATAGAGACGTACCCATCGGAGGCTCAGCTCGCCCATGGTTCAACGCCGATTGCGTTCAAGCTGAAGAGCGTAAGCATTCGGCGTTTCTCGCCTGGGTTGACGCTCGTGACCGCAAAGCTCCGGATCTGAGCTCAAAGAAGAGATCTTTCAACCATGCTGCCAAGTCTTACAAAAAGGCACTAAAGAAGGCTCGGTTCGACCGCATTACCCATATTGGCACAAAGCTCTCTGCACAGCCGTCCGGTAGCAGAGCGTTCTGGTCCCTTGCCAAATCGATCGAAGCGAACTTCTGTAAGCCCACATTGCCTCCGCTGGTTAAGCCTGATGGAACACTGGCTCACACGGCGAGAGAGAAAGCAGGTCTCTTTGCATCTATTTTCGCCCATAACTCTCGTCTTGACACTAGCAGTGCTACTCCACCAACTCTACCTCACTGCAACACCTCAATGCCCGAGGTTCGCATAAGAAACAAAGAAGTTTTGAGAGCACTGTGTCGTCTAGACGTGAATAAAGCTAGTGGACCAGATGGTATACCAGCAATAGTTCTCAAGGCATGTGCGCCAGAGTTGTCTCCTGTATTGACGCGCTTGTATCGCCTCTCATTTAGGACTGGTATAGTGCCCAAGTCCTGGAAGCTTGCCTACGTGCAACCCGTGCCCAAAAAGGGCAGTCGTGCCGATCCTGCCAACTATCGGCCGATTTCAATAACCTCCATACTCTGCAAGATTATGGAGCGTGTATTGAACTCGCGCCTCATGGCATACCTGGAAGGTAACGATCTCCTCAGTGACCGACAGTACGGGTTTCGCCACAATCGGTCTACTGGGGACCTACTAGTGTATACCACTCACATGTGGGGCGAGGCCCTTGAGAAGAATGGAGAAGCGATTGCTGTCTCCTTAGACGTCTCGAAGGCCTTCGACAGGGTATGGCATGCCAGCCTTTTGAGTAAGCTTCCAGCGTACGGCATTTCCCCTGGTCTGATTAACTGGGTAAAAGACTCCCTGAGTGAACGGTCTCTCCGAGTTGTTGTCGATGGATGCTCATCAGAGCCCATGACGACCAATGCCGGAGTTCCTCAGGGGTCAGTTCTCTCTGCAACTCTTTTCCTGCTGCATATTAACGATCTGCTGATGCCCGGTATCTATGGGTATGCAGATGATAGCACAGTTGTAGAGAGATACCTGCCAGGTGCTCGGGCTAGTAAGGAGCTAATCCGGTCCGAACGAGAGGCAATGGTAGAGCGTACGAATGTCTCACTTCAGGCAGTCTCCATGTGGGGCGAAACCAATCTGGTAGGATTCAACGCCGCCAAAACACAAGCGTGTCTGTTCACCGCCAAAAGGAGTCCGTTCGCCTTGGCTCCTGCTTTTCAGAATGTATCTCTGGAGTGCACCGACCGCCTTCAGCTCTTGGGAGTTGAAATTTCTTCAGACCTCAATTTTGGGCGGTTCATTGAGTCCAAAGCCAAGGTAGCTGCTAGAAAACTAGGCGTTCTTGCAAAGGTCCGACGGTACTTCACACCGGGACAGCTTCTGATGTTATACAAAGCACAGGTCCGATCGTGTGTGGAGTACTGCAGTCACATATGGGCTGGTGCTGCAAAATGCCATCTAGCAGCTTTGGACTCAGTGGAAAGGCGTGCGAAGAGGCTAATTGGGGATCCAGATTTGGTTAAGTCCAATCTACAAAGCCTCGAGCACAGGCGCAGGGTAGCCAGCCTATCGGTATTTTACAGGTTGCATTTTGGAGAGTGTGCGCGGGAATTGCATGACTTGATTCCGCCATCTCCTTTCTACCATCGGACAACCCGACGTACGGCGAGTATCCACCCTTACGTTGTTGAAACTTCAACGGTCCGGACTAAGCGTTTCGCTTCGTCGTTTATACCGCGTACATCGAAGGACTGGAACAATTTGCCTGCTGCGGTCTTCCCGTCCAACTATAATTTAGGTGTCTTCAAGGCTAGAGTGATTGAGATCAATGATTGCATCGCTGCTTACCATCAGGTGGGTTCGCAGTCAAGCACTGGTTTATATGAATTTAAAAAAAAAAAAAAATATTTTGTAATATTTAGTGCGTGCTAAAAGCGTGTTTTTTAGTTTTTTAAACTATTATTTTTATTTTATACTCTTTAGTCTTCTTATTATTATCGTGATTATTTTTTTCGTATCCCATTCAGCAAACCCTTTCATTTAATACCCATATCGTGGGGGTGCATTTCAAATAGTCAATCCGCCATCTTGGATGTCCGCCATGTTGGATTTAAGTCACGTGACCATTTTTTTTCCGTATTCCTGACAGCAAACCCTTTCATTTGATACCCATATCATGGGGGTGCATTTCAAATAGCCTGTCCGCCATCTTGGACGTCCACCATATTGGATTTAAGTCACGTGACTATTTTTTCGTTTTTCTGACAGCAAACCCTTTCATTTGATACCCTATCATGGGGGTGGATTTCAAACAGCCAGTCCGCCATCTTGGGGAGGCCGCCATTTTAGATTTGTAATGACGTATCTTAGCTAGTCATGTATTGTCATCAGAACTCAGAGCGTGTACAAAATTTCATCCTAATCGAAGACCGGGAAGTGGGTCAAATTAAGATTCCAAGATTTTCTTACATACATAGTTACAAGTGATGCTAATAAAAGCGTGTTAAAAATAGGGTGGCTCTACTGGCTCTATATTCGATCGATTTACGGCATTTTCAATTTTAAGATGCTCAATACGGCAATAACACTTTCTCTTTCCAAATTGACCATCCTTCTTTCAGAAGAGACGCCCGGGTGCCACCATTGTGTGGACCGCCCGGAGGACACGGTGGAGTATACGGTAGAGGTGTGCCCCGCTTGGGCAGAGCACCGCCGTGTCCTCGTGGGGGCTATCGGCGGCAGCGATCTCTCGCGCCGGGCCTTGGTACAGGCCATGGTCCGGAGCGAGGAGTGGCAGGCGGTTGCCTCCTTCTGCGAAGCAGTAATGCTAGCAAAGGAGGTGGCCGATCGCGTGAGGCAACGGTCCTCACGCCCCAAACGCCGCCGGGATTCCGATCCCGATTTCCGGCCACCGTAGGCGCGGGCTTGCGGACGGCGAGCAATGGGTGGCTCGTCGTCCTATCGTCCGGTCCGAGCCCAAGTCGTCGACGGCGCGTAGTGTTCCACGCGCGCCTCAAGGAGATGTCAGCAATCGTAGGGGCCCAGCAGGGTCGAAGCCTACTGGGGCCATGGGTGATGCGAAAGAAATCCCCGGGGCCCTGGGAAAAATGGCAAAGAAGGAACAGGAGTGGGTTTTTAGTCAGTAAAAGTCTGACACTATCTCCCGCTCCGCCCAAGGGCGGGGGATGTAATTAGATGATTATCACAACCGAAAAAAAAAAACCTTCCATATTTGAAGTTGGAGTTAACTCTAATGACGAGTATCTACTCTGATGACGTCATTAGAGTATCTACCCTGATCACCATAGATATATCGAAGTAAAAATATTGATACATCGATGTATCGACGATGTAGATCAATATTTTTTCAACAAGCCTAGACAACTGTCGAGACCGCTAGTAAAAGTATAAAATTTAATTAATCCTTATGGCCACTTATGGCCAAAGGCTTGAGCATTGTCATGATAGTGCTAGTTCACTTATACTGGGTTTAAAGACAAATTGCTTTATAAAGTTACAAGCAAGTTTATTGTTAAATACTGACTGCTGTGCAGTTATTTGTAGCCTACTTCAGAATGAGTAACTTACATGATAGATATGTAAGTAAAGTTTTAGGTGGGAAAATCATGTAATGACAAATCCCGCTCTTGGGTGGAGCAGGACTTTGCTAAAACCATTATTTGGTTAATGCATGGTAAGGTGGCTAAGATTGTCTGGTAGATATCGCTGTCAGTGATAAGACTGCCATTGTACCCATAGATTTAAGTTAGTGTAAATGTTTTGATACTATTCTGGTGTACAATAAAGTTTATTTTATTGTATTCTATTATTTGGTGAAAGATCAAGGGAAACACATAAATAAGATGTGAACAAGCTTAAATGTTAACATTTGTAAACTAAACAGTTTAAGTACAAATGTTTATGTTAAAGATTGTTTAACCTTTCAAATACTGTAATTAGAGACACAATAGAAAGACAATGAGAGAGGAAGCTGGCGTTTGCTTGGGGTTTAATGAATTAAGCCCAATATAATTTAGATAAGCTAAATAGTAATGTTATATTTACCTATATACTGAACTGGTCTGTCAACAGACTCATACCAGCGATCCTTAAGGCCTCCATACTGTTTCCTCCACTTCACAAGATTATGTGAGGGATCAACACCACCAATGAACCAAAATGCTTCATGTCGAGGATCATAATCAATCTGAAATAAAATGATGACAAACGGTGACAATGATAACAAACGGTGACAATGATAACAAACGGTGACAATGATAACAAACGGTGACAATGATAACAAACGGTGACAATGATGACAATGTATTGAGACTTAGATAGTTTAGCACAGAAGGAATAGGAAGGGATGAGCAGGGCTGTTGATGTAGTCGATGTCCAGTCCACTGCTAACTATAGGTCTAAAATGGTCTAGGAAAAAAAATGGGAAAACATGAAAGAATTAACTAATAACTTCTGTAATGAACCATTATAAAACCACATAGAAGCATAAAAATTGTTAAAAGTCCTGCATTAAAAATTCTAAAAATGTTTTTTGATAAACAAGTGTGTGTCACCATCAACAATTGCATCACTGACCATCAGGTGGGATCACAGTCAAGCACAAGTTTACATAAATAAATAAAAAATTAAGCCTTAAACTTTTGAGTACCGTAATTAGAGACACAATAGCAGTTTAATGAATTAATATATAAATATTAGGTAATTTTTGTAATTGAATGCCATGGGAGCATGGCACATAAGAGAGAATGCATATCTACATTCAATTATGCACTCAATAGTTGGGTGGAACAAGGCTGCTGATAATGATAAACATATAAATACTTACTTGGGAAGTCAATGCATGTTCCACTTTATCAGTCAAGTTGTTTGTAATGATTCTGTTTATTTGCTTTACTATGCATTTAGCAAAAGCATCCTCTTTTTGTGAAATCTCAGGTTTATCAACAGTGGTTGTGAAAGTTCGTCTGGAATGAAAATACAAATGACTGGTTAGTAAGATGTGGGTGGGATTTGTATGAAACTATCCTTTGCATTATTTAAAACAATAAAAAGCAAAAGGATACAATGTGAATGAAGGTGTTAATGTAAAATGGGTCATGTAACTGTTTACATACTGATTGTAGAAACATTTGCCTTATAAAGGCATAACACGAAAGCTTAGTGCAGTTTATGCTGTTTGCTGTTCAGTATGTATTTAAAATACTTTTGGTACTTACTCTACTCCATAATTCTCAATAAGAATAGCCTCTTCAATAAGAGACTTAATTTCTTGGACAACAACGTCTGCTGCCCCACCTAACTCTTCGTAGTACTCAGGGAGCTTATCAACAGGAATAAAATGACTTCTTGTGTAATACTGCACTAAAGGCATAGCATTGTATGGCACTTTATCTTCATTTAACATAATACATTTCCAGCCATAATACCGTGGCATATTTAAAGCAATTTGTTTCTCTTCTACAGTATTTATTTCCTTAATTTTCTGATGAAGAGCTTGTCTTTCTCGTAACTTTTTGCCCTGTAGAGACATATCCAAAATTGGTGGATATTCTGGAGTTTCGGAATATTCATTTTGTTCTATTACTGCTGCTTGGGATTGCGGTCTAGAAATTAACTTTTTTAATTTAGGAAACGTTCTATGAACTCGGTTTAGATACATTTTGTATTCAGGTATATAACTAAAAGATCACTTCCGTAACTATTAATTGAGGTTATGTTTCGTAATTTCGTTCTGTAATCGAAATGTCAAAAATTCTAACGTCAAACAAGCGTGTGCGATTTGTACTTTACTATACTCTTTGCGGTGGTTAACGTGCTGAGTGCGATATTGTTTTCTATTAAATAATTAACCTCAACCAGTACGTATTTAGAAAATGTAATATGAATCGAAATCAAATCTTGTTTGTCTTATCTGTCTACGGTCATATCTAAACGATAAGCAATTTGTTCTACACATTGTTGTAAAGTTTTTCAATTTACAATATTACGAAACATTCAGTTTCTGGACGAAATAGACCTAAGCTGATGCAACGTTTTGACATTAGCCACAGACACAGACAGCCTGATAGCCACCTGCCAAATTATCTCGAATTCTAACCATTCACTAAAATATTTGAAGTTATTTAGCGATTAATTCAATACGTAATCATGGACGACGATATGGTATTTGATCCGTCTCTAAAGAAGAAGAAGAAAAAGAAGACCGGTTTCGACATAGACGCGGCCCTCGCAGGCGAGCAAGGTGAGAGCACGAGCGTGGAGGCGCCCGCTGGGACGGGTGACGTCGACTTGCCTGAGGATGATAACCTCGATTTGGATAATTTTGGAAAGAAAAAAAAGAAGAAGAAGAAGGGAGTTTTTAACATGGAAGAGCTCGAAAGCACTTTACCGGAAACTCCCCCGGCCGAGGAGCCGGAACAACAAGAGGACGAAGTTATTGACGACTTGGATCTAGACATTGACTTCTCAAAAACTAAAAAGAAGAAGAAGAAGAAAAACATTGAAGAGCTTGTCCTTGAAGATGATAAGGGAGAAGACCAAGAAAATGTGGAGGATGTGAGTGGTGATTTGTGGAGTGGCACAGACCGTGATTACACGTACGACGAGCTGCTTGAGCGAGTGTTTGATATCATGCGTGAGAAAAACCCTAGCATGGTCTCTGGTAAAAAACAGAAATTCATTATGAGACCTCCTCAAGTTGTCAGAATTGGTACTAAGAAAACATCCTTTGCCAACTTCACAGAGATCTGTAAAACCCTCCATCGGCAGCCTAAACATTTACTAGACTTTTTACTGGCTGAGCTGGGTACAAGTGGCTCTGTGGATGGTAACAGTCAACTCATTATTAAAGGCCGTTTCCAACAAAAACAGATTGAGAATGTACTTCGCAGGTATATTAAGGAATATGTTACATGTCATACATGCCGCTCCCCTGATACCATCCTCCAGAAAGATACTCGATTATTCTTCCTTCAGTGTGAAACATGTGGATCCCGTTGCTCTGTGGCCAGCATCAAGTCTGGTTTCCAGGCTGTAACTGGAAAGCGTGCTGCCATCCGTGCAAAGACTGCATAGAGTATTAGTGCTTAGTGATAAAATAATTATACAGTCATAGATCTGGGGTACATACAGGAATAGTCCTTGTTTAGGTTGTAATATATTTTTGAACTTACATCAGCTGTAATCTGGTGCTGATGCTGATCATTGTTATTGTTGTGCAATTTTAAGTAGGTAGAACTAAAATTACTGAGGATTTCTTACAAATTATACTTAAATTACCACATGGAAAGAATGAAAAGTTTTGAACAAATTTTGTCATGTGTGAATTTCAGATGCTTCTTCAAAATGAAAAAAAAAAAAATGTTAGTGTTGTGCTCAAACATTTGTGATTGGTTGCATGAGGTATTGCCTGAATGTACCCCATTCTAACCCCTATATTTATGTATAGCTCACTTCTGTATTATTCTCATTGATACACAATGGTTTTATAAATTGTTGTTTTATTTCTGATCTTAAATAAAACACATTTTTATCATAGAAATTGTATAATTAATAAAATAAGCACCCATCTGTATAAAAATAGAAATTCAACACAGTGCATTATATGATTTTTTGACATACAACTACTTTAATACATCATTTAAAACAAAATAGTTCATTTGAAAACAGCATTATAAATGGCAAAACTGCACATATCTAAATAACATACAAAAACGAGACAACATCAGACCAAAATAAGCACAATATCATCTAAAAAATATCAAAGTAAATAAATTTCTTATTTGTTGTCTAGAATAGAAAATAATTGATCATAAAATTCGAAAATTGCACAAAAATAGTTTTAGATGCTATTTGCAAGCATTTTATAAAAATAATTATTGAATAACTTGAGGTACAAAATCATGTTTGACAGCCTTGTTGAGACTATCAGCATATAAATCAAGACGCTGAGTCATTGTGAAGCCCCATTTATCCTTAGTTTGCCGGCACAAGTTCAGATCAATCTGTGCTATCAGTAAGCCATCTTTCACTCTAGACAAGGATGGAGTTCTGGCACCGTTTGGAGCAGTCACATAGCTTGAGCCATAGAAGTGGCCAAATTCCTTGTGGGCTGGCTTCCCATCTCCAGATGTAAATTCATTGGGGAAGGCTTCAGTTCCCACTCTGTTTATGGCACAAGTGAAATAGCTATTTGCTATAGCTGCATTTCTAGCTTCAACAGCCCATAAGTGCTCACTGAGTCCTGCAACAGTAGCTGAAGGATTAAATACAATTTCAGCTCCATTCACTCCAAACATGAGCCAGTTCAATGGGTGATGACGACCATAGCAAATGTTTATGGCTATCTTGCCATACTTTGTATCAAAGACAGGATGGCCAGTGTTGCCCTCAAAGTAATATGTTGACTCATTGAAATCTCCAACTCGAGGAATGTGGTTCTTGCGATGTTTGCCAATGACCTTGCCTGCCTCATTGATGACTACAGCAGTGTTCCAAATGGTATCCCCATGAACTTCATCTCGTTCTAAAATGGGTGATATTATAACCATTCCATATTTGATGGCAAAATCCTTTAAGAACTGTGTGCTGGGCCCATTTTCAACAGATTCTGCAAATTCACACCAAGGTTGTTTCTCTCGAGTACAAAAGGCAAAAGGCATGCTCCATGCTTCTTGCAAACAAATAACATTGACACCTTCCTCACCAGCTATTTCTATGATTTTCCGAATTTTATCAAAAATAGCTTGTCTCTGTTCAACTAATGGTCTATCAGTAGACGTCGCAATAGAATGTTGGATAATCCCGACTCTCACTATTCGTGGACTTCTAGTTTCTTCCTTCTTGGTCGGGAAATCGTAGGATGCAAGGTCGAAGCCGTTTTCTTTTGCAGACACCTGGCTATTTTTCTTTATATTTAGTTCATGGTGATCAGTTCTGCCGTAGTGAATTCTATTGTATTCTTGCAAGTCGCTGCCTGATAAAGTCTGTGATATAAGTAAATCTAAGCTTGGGAGTTCCGTTGAAGCTGCCATTATTTTCAAAAACTTTTAAAATATTAACTTTCTTCAAAGTGATAATTTACTTGGTGCTATCCGCGTTCTAAACTTTTAGTACCTACGTGTTGGTCTGAGGTTAATGATAATAATTATCTCTTATCAGGAGTTGTCACTTCATTATTTACATATTCTGCTTCATTATTTTAATTGAGTAGCTGAGCATTTTAAATTGACATGACAATTGAGAAAAAAAAAAGAACAGCTCAGGCTTATCAGCAGTCATGTGATGTGATTGTGATGTGATAGAGATAAAAAAATGAATGAATCAAGATTTTTATTTCATTTCAAGTTTCCATTGGAGCTGTAATGCCTCGTTTACATGTGGGCCCAACCTCGGCCAATCGTCATTGTTTAAACGGGGTTTCCCCGTTAACACAATGACTAAGGAAGGCGAGTGGCCGTGGCTGGGCCCAAGTGTAAACGGGGCATAATGGTTTACATGTGGGCCCAGCCTCGGCCAATAGCCAATCCCAGGCCATTGTGTAAACGGCGTGTTGTTCATGAAATGGCTGTTGAGAAGATGAATTTATTAGTGTCTATGGAAAAAGAAAACGATTAAAATGTATTTGGAATCTAGGCGTTAGCTTTACATACTCTTTGATTATTTTAATTAAGAATGTATAGTTTGTTGACATTAAAAATGTGGAAAAATGTCTTCACTTGTCCACAGAGTACTTTGGTAATATAACTTGTCCTAGAAATTTGGTTTAGTAAGCGTCATGACTGTTTGGACAATTTTATAGCAATTTAATGTTTTAGAAATCTTTTAGAGTGTGTCTTAGAAAAATGTGAAAGAACAATAAATCTTGAGTCAGATATTTTGAGTGCGTTTTATGTGATATATCGGATCGGATCCCATCAATTTATACCCGGAACAATGGCATGCCAGTAAACGCACCATAAGGGGCTCCTTTTCCACTCGCCTTTCGTCAAAATCGAGCACGGTTTAAAAACTTGTTGCTTCATCTAACGCAATCCAATGCCATGATTGACGAAGAGGCAACGCTAAAAAAGAGAGATAACGCCTGAAAACTCTGTTAGCATTCGGTAATTCCGTGATTTACTTGAATATTTCACAAAACTTGTTCTAAAAAACACGTATTTGTGTTTTTTTAAACCCTTATAAGTTTTTGAAAAAAATTGTTGTCATTCAGAATCTTAATTAAAGCAAGGCTTCTATTGTTATATTTTTTTGACATTTTTAATTTTTGAGTATATTATGAAGTGTTAAATTTCATGCAAAATAGCAAATTTTCAGAAGTCTTTACTGGATTAGTTTTACAAAAATTTAAAAATGGGGTGAAAAACTAAAAGGTCGACACGACATAGATGTCGCTATCATCGCCTTTGCCTTGTTGTGTTTGGTTTGGTTGACGTTTCATGTGAAGTTATTTTCTGAGTTTTTGAATAATTTCATGTATAAAATGTATTCTCTTTTGACTATTCCGCAACTTAAAGAAGAGTTACGTAAGAGAAATGCATCAACAGCAGGGAAAAAAGCTGTTTTTATTGAGAGGTAAGCAATAAATAATTTTGAGGTTATATTGTTAATAATCCTTATTTAGTTCGAATCTAATTAATTATGTATGTAATCAACTTTCAGGTTAGATGCATATGACCGTAATTTTAATTTCAATGCCAACCCAGGGCCTGGGAAATCTCAAAGTGACCCACAATATCAGTGCCCAGCAACTTCATCTTTTAAAGATTTAAAGATATAAATGCCGATTCGCCGATTCCTACTTTAAATAGACAAGAAATACAGTCTTACTTTGAAAGGTGAGAGCATTAATAAAATCTATTCTAACTTTCGATCTTTAGATCCTATAACGCTTCACACACTATGTAAAGACCTTAGAATAATAACGTTATTCTAAGGTTTATATGATTTAAAGCTAAACATCCTGGGATATATCTACTTTATAGCATCCGTGTGTGAAGAACTTAACATACATTCTACTATGTTACATGACTTACCAAAGTGCCTACTATTCTATTTCTTTCAGATTTAATACTCAACCAAAAGGAAAAGCCATGTATGAAGCCAGGTGTTTATTGACTGCGCGGTACACCACTGTAGGAACTAACACCTACATACAGGGCCAATGTAAGGCCCTAATGAAAAAACTTGTACCTATATGTTGTTTAAGTCAAGATAGACAATGAAGGCAATGAAACAAAGAAATATTTTTATAAATATTATGATTCTATAATAAAACAACAGTAGAATATTCTTTGTCTTTTATTTTTTAATTATACTCTCTCTAAAATTACAACACATGATACAAATAAAAAATATTTTACTGGTTAAAGGAATATAATTGTGATCTAATTCACTTTTGAGCATTTTGTAGGTTTTAGTAAGACTCTCGTTTACTTGCTAAAGTTCTATCCTTTATTACTGTTAAGCCTGGTAATTGGGTCTGACCTTTTAAATATGTTGGAATATTAACTGTAACATTACTTTCAGCAAACATATCTTGAATATTGAATCCACGATCTGCCAGAATAACGTCACCACTTCCACACTTCTGTATTAGGTCACTTCTTTCCACAGTCTGCCTGTCACTTACAGATCCTGCAAATGCAGGAGAGCATTAGCACAATAGGCCACCTGGAGTAACACCAACAAGTAGCTTTAGAGTGTTTCCATGCTTGTAGGTAGCTAGCTTTAGAAACAAATAAACATTGATCTGATGATTGTGATATCACGTCATTCTCTTGTACTTCACATGTACTTATCTCCACTTCATTGCATGATTCTATTTGCATAGGTAAACTGAACGAGCATGTTTCACCGCTTTCTTCAGGATTTGTAGTGAGGCTTGCAGGTACATCAAGCATTAATTTCCTCCGAGCCCTGTTTTCTAAACGTTCTGAACGCTGTTTTGCGGATGTTGATTCTAATTTTGTTTTTGTAAAAGAAAATATAGAAGGCACTGCAGTTTTCTTTAACAATTTAGCCTTAGGCTCACACGCTGAAAGAAATAACATATTATAATCTTTAATTGTTAAGCAAAATTATCCATACCCATATAACCACAACTACCTATGAATCAATCTCACTTACCGGTATATTTACTTTGGCCAAAATAATCATCAGCTACAAAATGATCATAGCACAATACAGAGTGCTTGGTTGCTTTGAAGTTTTTGATTCTCAACGCTTTTTCCCAAGCTTTTCTACATTTTGGGTCCCTTGGAAATATATGCCTCCATTGATTTTTGCAGCCTGGAGCACAACACTGCGTCATATTTAGAGTATTTTATTTTTTTTGATATTTGTTTACTTTTTTATCGTAAATTAGTATGGATTTTGACAGGTGACAGAACAAAATTAGGCAAACGCGATCATGCGACATCTGGTGGGATCAAAAGGCAGTTTTTCACCTCATTGATTTCAAAAGAAGCATAGACAATATCCACAAGATACTGTGTTTCCAAAATATCTAATGAAAATGTGTAATAACGTCATAATCGCGTAAGAGCGATTGTATGAAAAGCAGTGAAAATGTATGTCAAATAATCAAATTGCTTTGTTAGCAGTACACCGCAGACCACCCCCTGTATTATTTTATGTTCTTAATATCCATCCTAAGGTTGTCTGGTAGATATGGCTGTTAGCGATAAGACCGCCATTGTACCCATAGATTTAAGTTTATGTTTATGTTGTGTTACTTTTTTGGTGTACAATAAAGTTTATTCTATTCTATTCTATTGCATACCAATAACGCAGCGCGCGCACGAACCGCACATGTATCTAATCACATAGTTAAATTGTGTGCATGGTTTGCGCACGCAGGGTGTTCTCACTATGAGGTTTCTGTTACATTGCATGTTACGTGACAGCAGTCTGTACCCGGCTTAAGCGCCACAACAACCCTACTAAATAACGAAAAAAGTATCGATAATTATAACGTTAATTGTTAGTTTGTTACCATATTATTAATAGATTTGACACGAAATTACCGTTACCCATGTTACCGTTAAAATGTTAACTTTATGAAAATATCATTACCTAACGATACTTGGCTGCTCCATTTACATTACAACCATTTCTGCGATTTCTATGAATTGATACTTGACTAGCTGAAAAGCACCAACCAAGTTTATCGAATGATGATGTGGCTCATTGTCCCAACTCACAAACAACCAAAACCAAAACACAATTTTTATGGAGTACAGGTGATATCAGACAGGTAATTTTTTGTTTCATTTTCGTTTTTCATTTTGCATTTTTCACTTCAAGTGACGCATTTAAACACAAAATGAAACATTAGTGTCGAATGAATTTATTAGTGAACCGAACAGTGTTCGATATTGGCATCTGGTATCTTTCACTCCCACTCCGAATGAACGAGAAATGAACGGTCTGAACACTGAGAGAATTATTAAATTAGAGTGTTTTCTTGCGATATCGGAACTACAAGAAGTAAAAAAAAAAAACAAATTTATTTTCATCCATTCGAAGATGATTACAATATGAATCAGGATCTTCAACAGCTAGTTCTCTCAACAATGTATTTGAAGCTCTTAATAAATTTCTTCTTTCAATCCATGGTCGCACCCACCACCGTCCGCACAAGCGGTTAAGGGGTTGAGAGGTTAAATAGCGAAAAGGCTTCTTTGGGATAATTAGGTAGAGTTTGGCCATCGAAAGATGGCACAACAAAAAGGAAGCCGAATTAAAAAAAAATCTGAAGCTGTACGCTGCTTAAACGGAGTTGATACTTTTGAATATTCATGAAAATAATATGCGATGCATGTTTATTTAATAATTCATGAATAAAACCAAAAAATAGTGTTAGTAAGTTTATTTAAGAGTTTCTTACCTTTAAATTTAAATAAAACAAATTGTGTGTGAGATATCATCGAATTTTTTATATTCGTTTGTTGTAAGACGTATCGATGCCATATAGAAAACAGTAACAAAATTGCATTAGAACTCAACAGTACGGAAATTCAAGAAATTGTAACCCTCAAATTACCTATGTTCAGAGTTAAATAATGTGTTTATTATGTTGTTATAAATGCGTTTGTTAAATAAAAACGATATAGAGTATTTGGAAAGGATATTTTATGCAAATTGAGAAACAGTTATAAAATTAATGATAAAAGATAACTGTCATTATTATTTACCTAAAATGCTAGAAAAAAATCGAAGGACGACGAGGAGGCTTCCCTTTAAGGTGATTGATAAATTTAAAGACCAAAAAAGTGAGATTAATCAGAAATCTGCAGACATAATGCGACGGCTGGGTATAATAATTTCATTTATAGGTATTTATAAAATCGTTAAAATGTCCACCGCGGCTTTGCTGGACAGCGCGCATCCGAAATGTCAAATTTTCCATGACTCTGGTGTATAAATCAGGCTGATGTCCATATCATCCAATTCAGGCCTAAAGTTGGTAATCATCAACTTATAACGCCCGTTTACGGACAGGACGCATATGTCAGCACCACCAAAGTCTACTATTTTGAAGGGAACTGAAAGATCCAACACACGCGCAACCACCAGTGATTTCAAATTTCAAACTAATCAATTTGTGCGCCCTAGTGGTAGTGGAGCTAGACCAGCATTGAGTCAAGCATTTTTATCTTCAATATAATCCCCCAACTTATAATATGCTTGCCTGCTAGTGTGCGTTAAATACAAGATTTTAATTTAATTTATATAATTTATTTATTATAAAATTTCAAACAGAACATCAAAATTATCCAAATTGGAAACTGTTGCACAATGAGGGCGCTTTTTCCGGGAGTGTTCCACTTTCCTTGATTGACAGACCCTTCTTTTTTTATTCTTTTCAGTGTCCCACACTTACGTCTGAAAACCAAAAATTACAATTATTTTGAAACAGTTTAATAACACCACTAAAAACAACACAATTAAAACAATCAAATCATCATCATTATTTCAGCCGAAAGACGTCCACTGTTGGACATAGGCCTCCCCCAAGCGTCGCCACAATGACCGATCCAATGGAAAATCAAATGCCATAATATAATACAACAATATGTATATTATTTAATTTAGCCATCCTTACACGTCTCCTATAAACAATAGTAAAAGATTGTTAAATCTAAAATGTCTGAATGGAGAAAAGTACCTTTGAAGATATTTTTTCTATGTATTGTGTTTCAGAAGTTGATATTTTAATTTCTTCAAGAATTTTCAATGCCTTTACCGTTCTGAAAATTTGAAGTTCCATCTGCTCACTGTCGATATCTCCTAAAAAGTATAATACACAGTGAGTAATATTGAAATTCGTTATAAATAATCGAAAAGTTTCAAGCTGTTTTACTACATATTTAAAACACTAACTATAAATGAACTTATTGTATCCAGCCGTCACATTTTCTCTGAAGATTTCCGATTAATCTCACTTTTTTGGTCTTTAAATTTATCAATCATCTTAAAGAGAACTATTTATTGGAATCCGCATTATTATAACAAAATAAACGAAAATGACACAATTTTGACAGTCCTGAAATGCTGCCATGTAAGAACTCTAATAAATATACTTAGCAGATCGTTTCTTATCAAAAGTCCTCTCCCTCTCATCCCATCCTTTAATTCCCATTTTGGAACAAAATTTTCTATCTCTCAATGCCTCTTCCTATTGGAACAATAAAAATGTTCCATTGATGAATAGGTACAGAGAGCTTACACCTCCCTTCACCTGTTTGTCAATATCCTACTCTTCCTGTCTTTTCTTCCGCTTATGAGGTGGTTCATTTTAAGCCAAAAATCGTTTTGGGACTTGGCATCTCCAAAAACTCGCAGGACGTAAAAGGCGACTTCGACCGGGCTATTGAAAGATACTGGCAAGGCTGGAACTTAGTTTTACACGAACGCATCGAAATTATCGCCAATTGGTTGTACAGGTGTATCAACATATTTCCAGAACTCCAGAATAGCCCTTTTATTCCAATGCCCTCCAGAG
Organism: Mythimna impura; assembly: GCA_905147345.3. NCBI lineage: Eukaryota > Metazoa > Arthropoda > Insecta > Lepidoptera > Noctuidae > Mythimna > Mythimna impura. The sequence continues at coordinate 15,900,389 of LR990356.1, read as the reverse complement.
GCCTCTGTATTTACAGGGGAATGCATTGGCATACTAGAAGCTATAAATTTCATATCAGCACACAACATTCAAAATTCAGTCATTTTCTCAGATTCTCGCAGTAGTATCCAGGCTTTAGGTCAAAACCAATTAAAATCAAAACTCCATAGTAAAACTCACTCGGGTATAAGTGGCAATGAATGCGCCGATTCGCTGGCAAAATATGCTACATCCAAACCTGTAGACCGAAGGCATTACATGTTGCATAGCTACGACTTACGCTCGGACACCAAGCTTAAGTTGCATAACTTGTGGTCAGCGGCATGGCAGGTAAGCTCGAAGCTCAAGGGAGCGTACTACGCCAGCATCCAGCCTGATATCCAGCGGAAACTTTGGTTTTTTAAGTGTCCCAAACTATCCAAAAGAACGGTCTCATCCTTGTGCAGATTGAGACTCGGCCACTGCAGTAGTCCAGTTTTCCTCCATAAAATTCACGTTCGTGACAGCTCTTTGTGCGAGTGCGGCCTCGATGATGGCACATTGGACCATATCTTCTTTTCTTGTCCTTCAAACTCCCACTCCCTCGACTTGTACCAAATGCTTTCCAAAATTAAAATACCCCTTACTACTAACTTCCATTCCCTATTGACGAATTTCTCCCCTAAGGTTGTCCAACTCCTATTCAAATTCCTAAATGACAATAACATTAATCTGTAGCTTGGTCTGTAGGGATTTTCAATCTGTAAATATCAATGTCTATTTGTGTTGTCAAATTATATATTTTAAATCCATGTTAACTAACAAAAAATTGTGTTGTACTTACAGCCACTAACATCTTAGATCTACCACAAAGTGCAAAGTTCGACGGCTCACCTCGCGCTGCCGTCACCACATGACACTGGCAGAATAGTCGACACCGGCTCAGTTACCAAAGAAGAAAGAAAAAAAAAAAAACTAATAAATAATTCGCTGTCATCTTTCGCTGGCAGAGTCTAATTTGGTCTAATTTATTTTATTTTTTTTATGGCGTTGCACTGTTCGTGCTTATTGCCACTGACAATATTTTATGATAACAAAACGTAAGAATCGATTACTCGCGAAATGATTAAATGTTACAAGGATTTGGAAAAGGAAAGGAGATTAGTTGTTACTGGAATAATTAATCTATATATATAAAAGGAGAAACTGACTGACTGACATATCAACGCACAGCCGAAACCGCTGGGGCTAGAAGCTTGAAATTTTGCATAAAGATTAATTATATGTCGTAAGTGAGCACTAAGAAGGGATTTTTGGAAATTCATCCTCTAAGGGGGTAAAAAGGGGGGATTTCGTAAGTGTGCAAATTTTTTTTCCGTGGGCCAATTGACTCCAAACTTTGTACAAATATTAACCTAAATTAGTTTTAAAGTTTTCCATATTTATTTTTTCAGTACTACCCTCAGTGCAAGATTTAGGGGGTGTTAAAGTTTGTATGGGAGAATCTTATTCCTTGGGTTAATAAACTTGAAACTTGGCACGAATACGTGTTTAAATAAATAATAAAGATTCCCATTATTCGTTTTTCAAAACTACCCTCAAATTTAAGGTTTAGGTCGTGTTCAAGATTTTTTGAAGTCTTACTGCGCGGTCTAATTTACTCGCAACTCGGTATTAGAAATCAGATATACAAGCCCTAATAGAGCAAATAGCGATTATTTATTTCTCAAAAAAAGTTCAACAACAACAAAAAAAGTTCAAGTACATTCATGTATGTTGGTGAAATAGATTCCTCCATATTTGTATGAAATATCTCTTTTTTAAATGTGCTAATAGATTTCTTTGCAACGCAACCATGTGATAACCTAATCCTATAATAACGTATCAATCATGTTATATATATACGCACAACGACATCTACTTACCCAAATTGGTACAAACGAAAACATAAAATTAATTACAAAACAAGTGGTGTGTCATAGTGAGCGTCTTCTTCGATAGAAATTATTATGCTAATTTAATGTTTTAAAAGTCTAAAAGCTTTGATTGATTAGTTCAGTAATACTTAAGGACACCATCGGTAGGCAAGATGTTGATGCTCATCAGTTGGGTCAAATAGTGGATTACCGTCCTCCTTCACCGGTGGGCCGAGATACATGCACGAGCACACTCAATACGCCATGACTTATGTACGTCATTATGGTCGCGCAGACTTATTTTTCACCTTCACGTGCAACCCTCGGTGGAAAGAAATTAAAGAAAATTTGTTTCCAGGCTAAAAACCTCACGATCGCCACGATAACATCGCACAAATATTTCGCATCAAAGTAAAAAAAAAAATGTTGGACTTGATAATAAAGGAAAAATATTTGGTGAAGTTCCGTGATACATGTACGTAAAATGTTGATCTGTGTACCTACACAGTAGAATACCAACATTTTCAAGACTTCGGCAAATTCATATTCTGATATGGCTAAAAAGACACATTCCTTCTGACATTACTGACTATTTTATTTGTGCCGAAATACCTGATCCCATCTAGATCCAAAGCTCTATGAGATAGTGAAATCTAATATGATACATGTCCCCTGTGGAAATTTCAACGCCAACTCGCCATGCATGAGAGACCAGCTGTGCACTAAACGCTATCCTCGAACAATGCTTATAAAAACACTGACCGGCGATGACGGATATTTAAACTGCAGGAGACATTCTTCAGATAATAGCGGATTTACTGTAACCATAAATGGAGTAGAGCTTGATAATCGTTGGTAATCCAGTTCTTTCACATCAATGTGGAATACTGTAACTCGGTAAAATCGATTAAATATGTTTGTAAATATGTGAATAAAGGGTCTGATCAAGGTCCTCTTTCTTTAAACAATTTTAAAGATGAAGTCAAAACGTATGAAAGTGGAAAGTATATCAGTAGTTCAGAGGCAGTGTGGTAAATTTTCGGATTTTCTATTCATGAGAATTTTCCCACGGTGTTTCATCTTGCTGTGCACTTAGAAAAATGGTCAAAGAGTTTTTTTTAATCAAGAAAACTTAGCTAATAAAGGTTTCCTGTCCACCAAAAACGACTCTCACGTCTTTTTTTTTAACTATGTCAAGTAGATGACTGTGCAAAGACCTTTCTTTATTGTGAAATCTGTGCATTCTATGTTTGGAACAGTAATCGGTTCGAAAGGAGGAAAAGAGGAGTAAATTTAGATGGTTGGCTACACATTAAAAAAGACAACGCTTTAGGCAGGGAATATACGGTATATCCAAATAATACAGAGTGTTACCACCTTCGTTTGCTTTTTTATGAAGTTCAAGGTCCAGAATCATAGAGCATATGACTTTCAAATCAACATGCAAGGCTTTAGGGTTACTTGAAGACGATCTACACTGACGTACAGTCCTAGGAGAGGCAGCCATGTATCAATAGCCGTTCATGGTGAGAGAGCTTTTCATTATAATGTTAGTTTTTTGTCAACTAGCGATTCCATTCAGCCTGTGGGATGAATTCAAACCATATCTTTCAGAAGATTTTAAACGACACATGGAAAGGCAGGTAAATAACGAACTATAACATTTTATAGATCAGATTTTGCGTCAATGATTAGACGCCAATGTGCAACATTTTCAAGCAAAGTAATCTGGGCTAATTGTTACGTAAAGCAAAAATAATAGCCTGGGATGAAAGCACAATGGCAAACAAAAGAGCTATTGAAGCATTAAACAGAACTCTACAGGATAACAGGACATAAGAAGCAATGACAACTTAATGAGTGGTTTGACAATATTGCTGGCAGGAGATTTTCAGCAAAGGTTACCAGTTGTACCAAAAGGGACACGAGTGAATGAAATAAAGCATATATTAAAAGATACTGTACTAAAATCCTTCATCATTATCATCATCATCATCATTTCAGCCGAAGGACGTGTTGAACATTGGCCTCCCCCAAATGTCGCCATAACGAACGGTCCTGTGCATCTCGCATCCACCACATTCCCGCGACGCTCACCAGGATATCGGTCCACCTTGTGGGAGGCCGTCAACGTTGCGTTTAACTAAAATCCTTAAATTAACCAAAAACATGAGAGTAAATCTCGGAGAGGACGTCTCTGCAGGTGAATTTTCAGACCTTTTACTTCAATTAGGTAACGGCAAGTACCAACAATTAGATGGGGTTATAGTCATACCAGAAAAATTATGTACGGTAGTAAGTACAGTCAAAGAGAAGATAGGAAGAAATTATTCAGGTGTGGCTCAAATAAAGGACAAACCATTAGAATGGCTAATAGAAAGAGCTATATTGAAGTCTAAGAACGACCGAGCAGCAGTTATCAGCGATATTTTGCTGACATCAATTGAAGCTGAAGAAATAGTGTTTAATTCTATAGACACTGTGGTAAATGCAGACAAAGCACTCCACTATCTGGTTGAGTTTCTGAATACTATTAATCCAGTCGGCCTTCCGTACCATAAACGTGAACTGCATGTGGGCACACCCGTCATGTTGCTTAGGAACTTGAAGCCTCCGAAGTTATGTAACGGTATCAGGATGCAAGTAAAAGCATTGCACCGCAGTATGGTTGAGGTTGTTATTTTAACCGGGTCTGCCCAGGGAGAAACAGAGTTCATACCGCGTATTCCATTAATCCCGAACGATCTTCCTTTCGAATTCAAAAGACTACAATTTCCTTTGAAAGTTTGCTTTGCAATGACAATAAACAAATCACAGGGCCAAACGCTTAAAACGGCGATGCGCGCGGACGTAGTCGCGGGCAAAGCGCTAGTTAAAATAATAAATTACAAATAACATTATATATGGAATAATATTAAAATAGAAAATTAACGCAACCAGCTGATCCAACAAGAAGCCCAATTGGTGCGTCTCTAAATTAACCTAAAAACTAAACTACATTACCAAAGTACTCTGTGCTACATAATAAATAGGTAATGGTACAAATATGTATCAAGCGTTTTCATTTTTACATTAATTAAATAGCTATATCATTATTTACAAGGAAAAGTGCTATGATTTTGTAAATATTAAAATTAAATAAGATACATGAGATAGAAGTGGGAAGAGGAACTCGGAGGGAAACAAGGCTCTGGAAAAGTAAGGAGTGGTCATAACGGGGGCAAGCAAAAATAAGGTGGTTCAGATCTCCCTCCTCAGCACCACATTCACACACAGGGCTCTGCACAATGCCGAGTCTGGCAAGGTGAGCAGGAGTGCACACATGACCCAATCTCATACGTATGATTATCGTTGAAATCTTTTTGCTTAGTTTAAACTTGCTAAACCAAGGTTTAACAGGAATAGATGTTTGGGGATAAAAGTAAGAATCGTGTGACTCCAAAACAGAATGTGTATATTTTCACCATGCACCTCCTTTTATACTAGTTTACAATATTACCTGCTAAAACTTAACCAATAGTAACTTAGTATCTACAAAACAATGAGCGCGGTTCGGGCGCGCAATGCTTTTGTTGGGGCAGCTGGGGTAGCAGGTACCAAGGCTCAACAATGAGCGCGTAGCGTGGGAATGCTTTTGGGTCGAGCAACTGTGGAATCAGGTAGGCTCACACGTGGGTTGACTGCGTGCTTCCAGCGTGGTAACAGTGATGTGCTGTAGGGTGGCTACAGTACTCCCCCTCAAGCGAAGCGTACCGGCAGTTTGACGACACGACCCGAACGTGTTTTTCTGTTGTTAGCGGGCTGTGACGTCATGCTTGTATGTGGTACTTGGGTTTCCTTGGTGCTTCTTGATGCGTGCCAGGCCAGCGGTAGGGTGGTTCCAGTGGGTCGGAACCGAATGCCGCATAGTTCTCGGTGAGTCGGAACTGTCTGCGGTGATGCCCCAGTGAGTCGGGGTGTTGCTATCCCAGTGAGTCGGGATGATGCTGCAGGCTCCAGTGAGTCGGAGTGGTGCTGTGCGATGTAGTGGCTTGACTGCTTGCGTCGACCAGGAGAGGTTCTTCGTGGCTCTTCATGTGACTGGCCGAAGGTGCAGTGTGATTCGCCAAGGTCGCTGATGAGGCTGAGGGTGATGACCAGGTATGACCAGGTAGGCATGCTGGTGGTCAGGATACCCTTTATAGCCGTGGGTGCTGGCTGTATGGCTCGCTGCTCGAAAGCTTGAGGAAGTGATGATGACGTCACTAATTAGTGGCTGCACGAAGGCTGCGCTGACGTTCATTGTCGAGGGTCATCATTTTGCTATCTCTAGCGAGAGTTTTCGGAGTTCGCTAACGAGATACTGAGTAGTAACTACCTGTGGTGCTGGTGTGGGCGGTGCAGGTGACTGCACGGCTGCGACTTTGGCTGCTGCTGTCTGCTCCATTATCTTGTCGGCGTGAAGTGTACAGCGCGATGTCGAATGTCTGGAACGATATCCGTGTATGTTTTGCCTCTTGAAATTTCAGTTGGTGAGACCCGCTTGTGGGAGGCCAACTGAAATGTGCAATCACGGTGTACCGTTATGACGACAGCGAGCAGATGGTAGTTGGGCAGCGATCACATGGAGATGGCTGTGACTATGCCGTCGTACCAGCCGGCAGGCCTAGGGCCGGGTCCGTAGCTGGTTGAGGAGCATGTCGGGTGATATCTACTCCAGCCGGCAGGCATAAACCAGGTCCGTAGCTGGGTAGAAAAACTCGGGGTCACCACTTTGGGGATAGAAGTAAGAATCGTGTGACTCCAAAACAGAATGTGTATATTTTCACCATGCACCTCCTTTTATACTAGTTTACAATATTACCTGCTAAAACTTAACCAATAGTAACTTAGTATCTACAAAACAATGAGCGCGGTTCGGGCGCGCAATGCTTTTGTTGGGGCAGCTGGGGTAGCAGGTACCAAGGCTCAACAATGAGCGCGTAGCGTGGGAATGCTTTTGGGTCGAGCAACTGTGGAATCAGGTAGGCTCACACGTGGGTTGACTGCGTGCTTCCAGCGTGGTAACAGTGATGTGCTGTAGGGTGGCTACAGATGGCTGAATAAAACGATAAAATTTCCCTTTCAGAGATTGCTCCGACCAAAGCTGACCCCAGGATTCCTGTAGATAAACTTTGGGCAGAGCAGCCAGATCTTGAGAGCAATTTTTGTAAGGAAAAACATCTCCACACAAAACGGCATCATTAGCTAATTGGTCTGCTTTCTCATTACCTAAAATGCCACAATGAGAGGGAATCCACGCAAAATGCACCAAGTACCCCTTAAGAGAGCACTTGTTGAGGAGTTCACGTGTTTCAAATATAATAAAAGGATTTTGACTATAGAAAGGAAATCTGGCCAAGGATTGTAAGGCACTCTTTGCATCAGTTAAAATAAGTGTTTTCCGCAAGCCCATAACAAGTATATATTCGACAGCTTTGAATAGACCGTAACATTCTCCCGTAAATACAGATGATTCGGGCGGGAGCTTTATTTTTTGTACAATATTATATTGGGAGTGGTATACACCTACTCCCACACATGAGTCTCTTCCGTGCTTCGAAGCATCTGTAAACAGGAGCTGATAACCCTTCCAGTCTTTATCCATAGAATCATAGAATTTGAAGCTATCGTTAGGACATACGTCATCTCGGTAAATGTTGAGGTTATCTATATATATAAAAGGAGAAACTGACTGACTGACATATCAACGCACAGCCGAAACCGCTGGGGCTAGAAGCTTGAAATTTTGCATAAAGATTAATTATATGTCGTAAGTGAGCACTAAGAAGGGATTTTTGGAAATTCATCCTCTAAGGGGGTAAAAAGGGGGGATTTCGTAAGTGTGCAAATTTTTTTTCCGTGGGCCAATTGACTCCAAACTTTGTACAAATATTAACCTAAATTAGTTTTAAAGTTTTCCATATTTATTTTTTCAGTACTACCCTCAGTGCAAGATTTAGGGGGTGTTAAAGTTTGTATGGGAGAATCTTATTCCTTGGGTTAATAAACTTGAAACTTGGCACGAATACATGTTTAAATAAATAATAAAGATTCCCATTATTCGTTTTTCAAAACTACCCTCAAATTTAAGGTTTAGGTCGTGTTCAAGATTTTTTGAAGTCTTACTGCGCGGTCTAATTTACTCGCAACTCGGTATTAGAAATCAGATATACAAGCCCTAATAGAGCAAATAGCGATTATTTATTTCTCAAAAAAAGTTCAACAACAACAAAAAAAGTTCAAGTACATTCATGTATGTTGGTGAAATAGATTCCTCCATATTTGTATGAAATATCTCTTTTTTAAATGTGCTAATAGATTTCTTTGCAACGCAACCATGTGATAACCTAATCCTATAATAACGTATCAATCATGTTATATATATACGCACAACGACATCTACTTACCCAAATTGGTACAAACGAAAACATAAAATTAATTACAAAACAAGTGGTGTGTCATAGTGAGCGTCTTCTTCGATAGAAATTATTATGCTAATTTAATGTTTTAAAAGTCTAAAAGCTTTGATTGATTAGTTCAGTAATACTTAAGGACACCATCGGTAGGCAAGATGTTGATGCTCATCAGTTGGGTCAAATAGTGGATTACCGTCCTCCTTCACCGGTGGGCCGAGATACATGCACGAGCACACTCAATACGCCATGACTTATGTACGTCATTATGGTCGCGCAGACTTATTTTTCACCTTCACGTGCAACCCTCGGTGGAAAGAAATTAAAGAAAATTTGTTTCCAGGCTAAAAACCTCACGATCGCCACGATAACATCGCACAAATATTTCGCATCAAAGTAAAAAAAAAAATGTTGGACTTGATAATAAAGGAAAAATATTTGGTGAAGTTCCGTGATACATGTACGTAAAATGTTGATCTGTGTACCTACACAGTAGAATACCAACATTTTCAAGACTTCGGCAAATTCATATTCTGATATGGCTAAAAAGACACATTCCTTCTGACATTACTGACTATTTTATTTGTGCCGAAATACCTGATCCCATCTAGATCCAAAGCTCTATGAGATAGTGAAATCTAATATGATACATGTCCCCTGTGGAAATTTCAACGCCAACTCGCCATGCATGAGAGACCAGCTGTGCACTAAACGCTATCCTCGAACAATGCTTATAAAAACACTGACCGGCGATGACGGATATTTAAACTGCAGGAGACATTCTTCAGATAATAGCGGATTTACTGTAACCATAAATGGAGTAGAGCTTGATAATCGTTGGTAATCCAGTTCTTTCACATCAATGTGGAATACTGTAACTCGGTAAAATCGATTAAATATGTTTGTAAATATGTGAATAAAGGGTCTGATCAAGGTCCTCTTTCTTTAAACAATTTTAAAGATGAAGTCAAAACGTATGAAAGTGGAAAGTATATCAGTAGTTCAGAGGCAGTGTGGTAAATTTTCGGATTTTCTATTCATGAGAATTTTCCCACGGTGTTTCATCTTGCTGTGCACTTAGAAAAATGGTCAAAGAGTTTTTTTTAATCAAGAAAACTTAGCTAATAAAGGTTTCCTGTCCACCAAAAACGACTCTCACGTCTTTTTTTTTAACTATGTCAAGTAGATGACTGTGCAAAGACCTTTCTTTATTGTGAAATCTGTGCATTCTATGTTTGGAACAGTAATCGGTTCGAAAGGAGGAAAAGAGGAGTAAATTTAGATGGTTGGCTACACATTAAAAAAGACAACGCTTTAGGCAGGGAATATACGGTATATCCAAATAATACAGAGTGTTACCACCTTCGTTTGCTTTTTTATGAAGTTCAAGGTCCAGAATCATAGAGCATATGACTTTCAAATCAACATGCAAGGCTTTAGGGTTACTTGAAGACGATCTACACTGACGTACAGTCCTAGGAGAGGCAGCCATGTATCAATAGCCGTTCATGGTGAGAGAGCTTTTCATTATAATGTTAGTTTTTTGTCAACTAGCGATTCCATTCAGCCTGTGGGATGAATTCAAACCATATCTTTCAGAAGATTTTAAACGACACATGGAAAGGCAGGTAAATAACGAACTATAACATTTTATAGATCAGATTTTGCGTCAATGATTAGACGCCAATGTGCAACATTTTCAAGCAAAGTAATCTGGGCTAATTGTTACGTAAAGCAAAAATAATAGCCTGGGATGAAAGCACAATGGCAAACAAAAGAGCTATTGAAGCATTAAACAGAACTCTACAGGATAACAGGACATAAGAAGCAATGACAACTTAATGAGTGGTTTGACAATATTGCTGGCAGGAGATTTTCAGCAAAGGTTACCAGTTGTACCAAAAGGGACACGAGTGAATGAAATAAAGCATATATTAAAAGATACTGTACTAAAATCCTTCATCATTATCATCATCATCATCATTTCAGCCGAAGGACGTGTTGAACATTGGCCTCCCCCAAATGTCGCCATAACGAACGGTCCTGTGCATCTCGCATCCACCACATTCCCGCGACGCTCACCAGGATATCGGTCCACCTTGTGGGAGGCCGTCAACGTTGCGTTTAACTAAAATCCTTAAATTAACCAAAAACATGAGAGTAAATCTCGGAGAGGACGTCTCTGCAGGTGAATTTTCAGACCTTTTACTTCAATTAGGTAACGGCAAGTACCAACAATTAGATGGGGTTATAGTCATACCAGAAAAATTATGTACGGTAGTAAGTACAGTCAAAGAGAAGATAGGAAGAAATTATTCAGGTGTGGCTCAAATAAAGGACAAACCATTAGAATGGCTAATAGAAAGAGCTATATTGAAGTCTAAGAACGACCGAGCAGCAGTTATCAGCGATATTTTGCTGACATCAATTGAAGCTGAAGAAATAGTGTTTAATTCTATAGACACTGTGGTAAATGCAGACAAAGCACTCCACTATCTGGTTGAGTTTCTGAATACTATTAATCCAGTCGGCCTTCCGTACCATAAACGTGAACTGCATGTGGGCACACCCGTCATGTTGCTTAGGAACTTGAAGCCTCCGAAGTTATGTAACGGTATCAGGATGCAAGTAAAAGCATTGCACCGCAGTATGGTTGAGGTTGTTATTTTAACCGGGTCTGCCCAGGGAGAAACAGAGTTCATACCGCGTATTCCATTAATCCCGAACGATCTTCCTTTCGAATTCAAAAGACTACAATTTCCTTTGAAAGTTTGCTTTGCAATGACAATAAACAAATCACAGGGCCAAACGCTTAAAACGGCGATGCGCGCGGACGTAGTCGCGGGCAAAGCGCTAGTACTGAATATTTGGTGACATAACTAATGAACTGAAATTACAATGAAATATAGGAAGAAATTGAGATTGGTGGCAAGGTGCTTCAATTAAATTGTATTTTCTAAAGCTTTTAACTAAACATGGAGTAACTTTGTGACTCCAGTAAGTGGACGAGGTTACTTCTTTAGAGAGAGTAGAAAGTTTATTTAGCAAAGGATGGTGTGTGAATTGCAAACAACGAGCCATGTATCTATCAGCCAAAAATTGACGTCGCAAATGAAGTGGAGGTTCTCCACATTCCACCTGAAGACAATTAATAGGACTGCTTTTCATTGCACCTGAAACTACTCTAAGTGCCTTGGATTGAACACTGTCCAGTTTCTTAAGGCCAGCAACATTAGCAGGTTCCAGCAAAAAGGTACCATAGTCCAATACACTTCTAATTAATGTGTTGTAAAGTAATTTTAATGAAAATGGATGTGCTCCCCACCAGACACCAGAAAGACATCTAATAATGTTGATATTTCGTTCACATTTAGCAGCTATATAATCACAGTGTGGTAAACCAGTAAGACGAGTATCTAAAATTAGGCCTAAAAATTTTACTTGCTTTTGAACTACTAAAGGAAAATTATTATACTTCACTGTAACTACAGGAGGCTTACGCATTCTAGTAAATAAGACAATGTTGCTTTTATCAATCGACAGGTGTAGGCCGTTGGCGTCCAACCAAGTCTTCAGTAAACATAAAGAAGAAGTTAAGGAAGAACAAATATTTGAAACAGAATTACCTGATACATAGAGAAGTAAATCATCTGCATATTGAAGGACTTGTACGGACCCATTTAGAGAAGATTCTAAATCATAAGTGTAAATATTATAGAGAAGTGGACTAAGTACAGAACCCTGAGGGAGACCTTTCCATACTAAACGGGTAAATTTATGCCCTTCAACATCTAGATTTAAAGATCTCTCTGAAAGCATGTTAATTATGAAATTAGACAGCATTGTTGGAATTTGTAATGATTTCAATTTTTGTTCCAGGACTGATACAAGAACATTATCGTAGGCTGAGCTAATATCCAAAAAGGCAGCAATTACAGAGTTATTGGAAGAAAAGGCTAGGCGAATATCAGTTATGAATACACTAAGGTTGTCAATAGTACTTTTGCCTTTTCTAAAACCAAACTGTGATTTACCAAGCAAGTTTTTGCTTTCCAAGAACCACTCCAAACGATTTTTAATAAGGTGTTCGACAATCTTAGCTAAAACCGTCGAAAGTGCAATTGGTCGATACGAAGTAGCATTAGAAGCAGGTTTATTCGGTTTTAGAACAGGAATAATTATTTGAGACTTCCAACTTGATGGGATGTTGCCAGATATTACGGCTGCATTGATAAGATTTAAATATATTAAAAGAACAGAGTCGGAAAGATTAGCTAAAAATGAATATGGTATACCATCTTCACCAGGAGCTGAATCCTTAACATGTGAAAGGACTCCTTTCAACTCACTTAGTGTGAAGAGAGAATTCAAGTCAGAATCAGAAATAGGAACATAAGGAGAATGCATCAAAGATCTCTGTTCAGGGACTGAAGAAGGAGCTAAATGATCCATGAACTCATTGGCTAACTCTAATGGCAGTTTTGAGGCTGTTGTGTCACTGAATGCTGACCTGAATCGTTTAATATTTCGCCATACTATGGAAACATTAACTGCTGGAGAGATAGATTCGCAAAATTTTTGCCAACCTTCGAATTTCTTTTTCTTAAAGAGTGTACGGGTTGCACGAGCAGCTTCTAGGTATAGCTCATAATTGAGCTGAGTCATATTATGACAGTAGTCTTTTTGTGCCTTTTTTCTTTTTTTAACAGCCTGAGTGCAATCAGCATCCCACCATGGTGGTGAGGGAATTTTGCCTGTAGCGCCATTTTTTATAGGGAAAGTATTATCTGCTACCTCTATTAAAATCCTTGTAAATTGATCAGCCAATAACTGAGGATCATGTTGTAAGGAATCAGTTAAAGTAAGAACTCTCTCTTCTACACCATTTTTATATTTATCCCAGTCTACATTTTGAAGTCTGTACTTTAATCGTGGTGTGGGACTGCAAACCTCTGGCTTTTTATGTGGAAAAGAAATTATTAATGGGAAATGATCACTGCCATAAGATAACGGTAGAGGAGACCAGGATAATGCTGATGCTAGCTCAGGTGTACATATCGAGAGATCAGGAGCACTTATTCCTTCAACTGGATCTGTTAGGCGTGTTGGGAGACATGTGTTTAAAATACACAAATTATTAGAGTCTAAGATTTCTAATAGTTTCTCTCCATAGTAATTGGTATTAGAACTTCCCCAAGATTGGTGTTGGGTATTAAAATCGCCCATTACCAAAAATGGTTTAGGTAAGACTGATAAAAGATTATTAATTTCAGAAAGGATATTCACAGTAGGACGAGAATAATATATACATACTAAACAGATTTTATTTACAATGGCAGCAACGGCAGATATATCGTCACTGAGACGGGGAAGAGGGAAAGATTGAAAGGACAAGTTATTTTTTACAAGTATGGCGACGCCGCCATACCCATCGCTTCTGTCTGTTCTTAGACATGCATAGCCAGGAATTCTAAATGAGAACCCTGGTTTAAGCCATGTCTCACAGAGAGCGACTGCAAAGGGATCGTATTTATTCAATATATAACACAAATCAGATTTTTTATTCACTATGCTGCGACTGTTCCACTGAACAATCTTGGATAGACTTGGATCCATTATGATTAAGTTTAGATAAATTAGACAGCGTATCAATTACAGTGGCAACGATGGACGGTTCAATAATATTATTTTTAGATAAAGTATTGAATAACATAATAATTATATTTAAAATTTGACTTTCATTATTTGTTTTAATTTGCAATGCAACACCATTACCTGTCATCGAAACTTCATTATTAATAAGTTTTTGGTGAGCTGCCCGGTCATACCCCTTAGTTGTTTTTGGGGGATCCCGAGGTTTTGAGAAAACAGTTTTTTTGTGTGATGTGTTAGGTGAATGGGGTGAAGAGCGTAAAATAGGTTTATTATTGGCAAGTGAAGGAGCTGAAGTTACCACGTCTGCATATAGTTTTGACACTGGAGGATGTAGCTGCGATGCTTCGGCATACGATACGCAACTATGGGCCATATAGTGCTTGATTGCTTTCTGTCTCTCAAACTCTGGACACTTTTTATTGATGGCGTAATCACAGAGTACTTTGGTAATATACAGGAATAGAGAACAATCTTCTATGGTAAGAACGGATCACAGAAATTAGCGCCATCTGAAAGACTGTTTACAAACTAAATCTTTGCTACGGATACCTGTAGTACGTGTGTGCGTGTATGTGTGCATGTGTGCGTGCGTGTAGGTACTGCTGTAGCTATATAAAAATTATTATTATTCTTTATTTTGTAGGCATGGTAGAATTAATGAAATACAATTTAGTTATCTTTACTGTTTATTTATAAAATTATGTTTATTACATGATTGGGTACATAAGAGATATTGTGGTTAGACATTTTATAATTCATTTGTAGTACAAAATTAGAGGAAAAAAACAATGAGCCCGATTTTGAGAATAACTATATCAATAGGTTTTTGAAAAGCCACTCTTAAGCCGGATATGGAAAGTGGTTTACAGAATGTACAAAAAACTAAAAGAAATTCTACTTTTTACAAGCTTATTATGCGTTTATCACTAAGTATTTTCATAAGTATGTAAAGTATATAAATGTCGTAGAAGTGATTAAGTGGTCAAAATACGAGACATGACGTAGTTGGGGGTAAGAAAGGACATATTATGTGTTTTAGAGTTCCAGTGCCTACTTTCCCGTTTTGTTATCAGATTTTAAAAACTGATGATAGGTAAATAGGAAGTTAATTTGAGCGAGATTTGTAGGTAACTAAAAAATCTAAAACACAAATGTCTTTTTTATCCGGACTACATCACACCTCGTAATTTAAGTACATAATGTGACTTCTAGGACATTTAGCATACCGTTGGAAAGGGTATAAAAAACTAGAAATCAGTTAAATTTCTTTCTTTTTTCTTTCAGATTAATTCATTTAGTAGCAAGATACATTCCAAAATACAAGAAGTTATTTAGTGCAATAACAACCACAAACAAAACAATTGTAACTTACAAGGCGAGATTTTAGATAATTATAAAAAAAATAAAGGGACAATATCTCTATTACCGTAACACTTATAGATCAAGAGCCCGCGACTAACAGATCTTCGTTATTTTATGATAGCTGACAGTTTCTCAGTGCATGCTTCCAACAACACGTAGGAATTGGGCACGCCATAATCACGGCGGTAAGTCCTCTCTTTGAGTGGCTGGAGCGACAAAAACGGCATCCTCAGCTTCCGCATGACGCAGGTCCTCACCGGACATGGCAAGTTCGAAAGGTTCCTGCATCGGATTCAGGCGGAAGAAACGCCCGGGTGTCACCATTGCGTGGACCGCCCGGAGGACACGGTGGAGCACGGTGGAGATGTGCCCCGCTAGGGAGCACCGCCGTATCCTCGTGGAGGTAATTGGCGGCAGCGATCTCTCAGGCCGTGCCCTGGTTCGGGTTATAGTCCAGAGCGAAGAGGAATGGCAGGCGGCCACCTCCTTCTGCGAAGCAGTAATGCAAGCGAAGGAGGAGGTCGCACGCGTGAGGGAACGAAAGTCCTCACGCCCCAGCCGCCGAAATTCCGACCCTGACTACCGGCCACGGTAGACGCGGGCTTGCTGACGTCGAGCAATGGGTAGCTCGCCGTCCGGCCGTCCTAATTAACCGGACCGAGCCCAGTCGTCAACAGCGCGTAGCGATCCACGCGCTCCTCAAAAAGATGTCAGCAAAGTGTAGGGGCCCAGCAGGGCCGATACCCGCTAGCTAGGACCGCGGGGAATTTCTGGAAAGGAAACCCGTAGTCTTAGAACTCAAGGGGCAACTGAAGGACACAGGTGTGGTTTTAGTCAGTAAAAGCCTGACACGCCCTCTCGCTCCACCCAGAGCGGGAGATACCATTGGATGATTTCCACCCTTCAAAAAAACAGGAATGATGGCCTACTATGAAGTTTGGGTCATCGGGATGTTGGCAGGTAACCCTATATGCTTGTCTGGTCAGATTTTACAACTGTCAAAACTGTCTGGCTACTGGGAGAACATCTTCTAATGGTATATTACTCAAGTAACTTATATAAAAGTCAGTTTTTATACTAACGTAACTATAGTTATAATATATTAGTGTAATGAACTGGCACTTTAATAAAATATTTGGATTAAAGTTTCAGTTCATCAAACTTAAATAAATCGTAACTTTACTTGCGTTACAGTATAAAATCTGAATTTTATACATTTTACTTGAGTTATTAGAAGTTTTGCTATTAGAAGATGTTCCTCCAGTAGCCAGACAGTTTTGATAGTTCTAACACTTGGTCAGACAAGCATATAGGATTACCTGCTAAAACAACGATGACCCAAACTTCATAGTAGGCCATCATTCCTACCTGTTGTAAGCCTGCGCTGAGAAACTGTCAGCTTTTATAAAATAACGAAGATCTGGCAGTTGTGGGCCCTTGGGCTATTAGGATAGAGGTCATTAGGTAAAAACTAGCCAATGGCGGATTTGTTTCCACTTGTTCTATAAAGCAGTTCTATGGTAGAACTAATGGGATTTCATCTCTCAATAATACTACAGTATAAGGTATTTACAAAACTACACTTGCGAGCAACAAAATCGACTCAATTTACAAGTGTGCACTTAAAGAGGTTTCCTCAAAAGAATACTGAACTGTTTAAAAAAAAACGCACATACAGTTAGAAAGCCTAAAATTTCAGCTTTAAATTGGTATCATTATTCTGGAAATTACTTTTTTATAATTATTTATTATTGGGCGTATAAGAAAATTTGCTTACTATGGTACCTATAAATAGGGGCACAAACTACACTTATACAAATTCTACGCAATCGTTTCTCCTTATTAATCGCTTATCCGACGACGAAGTCCCTGTTGCAGTAGAGCATCAACTTGAGCGGCTTTTTCTGGTGTCCTATCCATAATTTCAACAAAATAATGAATTGTATTTACGAAGATATGTACAGGTCAACTTCTGATAAGCGATTAATAAGGAGAAACGATTGCGTAGGGTTTTTATGAAGTAGTTTGGCCACAACTCGTAGGTACCGTAGTGAGTACATTTTCTTATACGCCCAACGAAATTAATTAATAAAAAAACCCTGAATCAATTTTCATAATAATGATACCAATATAAAGCCGAACTTTTAGCTTTTCCAACGGTACCTATATCAGCTTATTTTAAACAATTCAGTATTCTTTAAAGATCACGTCTGCAAGTGTAAACTTGTATATTGAGTTGATTTGGTAGCTCGCGAGTGTAGTAGAACTATAAGTCTTTATTTCCACTCGTTCTAACTTATTCTATTAAACAGTTCTACGATCGAACTAATGGGAATTTTCATTGTCACTAGTACTACATTTCGATTTATTCTAGAATAGTAGAACTAGTGAAATTTTAGTTCCAGGTAGTTTCTACTCTAAGAAATCTATTACTAAATACTCATATAGTTAAGCCTTATTTTATCTGATTTACTGTTAACTAAAATATTATTTCTTAGAGTAGAACCACTTGGAACTAAAGTTTCACTTTTCTACTATTCTGGATATAATCCAAATGAAACGAAACGAAAATTCTCATTAGTTCGATCGTAAAACCGTGGAATAGAACAAATAGAACGAGTGGAAATAAAGACTCCCAATAGTTTTACTATTTTGTAATACCTTATATCATAGGAATATTGAGAAAAAAATCCCATTAGTTGCATTATAGAAGTCTTTAGTAGAACAAGTGGGAACATATCGGGGACGATAGTTCGTCCCCATAGAAGCCGTCGGACATAGGATCGTGAAAACCGAAATTGTGGAATTTAAAATCTTAACAATATACTGTCGAAAACGTTGTCCATAAACAACAGCAGATCTGCAGTTTCTCGGCATTCTTTGGGTAGAATTCCTTTATCTGAAAAGGAAAAGAAAATATGTTATTCATTCGTTCAGGACTCATCTAGGGTACAAAGTAAATATTCCATGATAAAAAAAACTTCCCAGCAACTAGTCTGTACTGTACAACAATTATCAATTGAAAAAAAAATAGCAAAATGTAAATTACCTGCTAGGTATCCCATATTGGATGCCACAGTGCGACTAAAGACCTGAGATGCGAATTTCACTTTCATTTTATTAATTTTTTCGGGGTTTATGTGGTATTCAGTAAGTTTTGGTATTAATCTTATACCTTTATAACCAGGGTTTTCTTTAAGGAGTTGTAATAAGTGAGACCATTTAGCTGTTTTCTTCACACCATCTTTTTCATAATTTAATGTTTTAGATAGTAAATTATTTCTTATACCTTTTAGAAGGTGATAAATAGGAATGATTTCCTTGTCATTTATTAATATAATATTTCTTTTGGGAGTTTCCCCTCTTCGTAGGTAGACCCGTATAAAAAACGGCTTGTTTAAAATTTTTAATTAGACCACGCACCATGAAGACTTGGGCGTGGTCAGCAAATTCGGGTTGTCTTTGCTGGCCATTATCTACAACCCCTGTGATTTTATCTTTCTTTTCACTATATGTTATTTGTGCTTTTAATGATATTTCATCAAACAGCAAAACACACAATCGGTCTGTAATTTTCATCTTTTCAGCTTTCTTTTTTAACTGCAAAAATATATTTTTATTCAGTCCAGGTCGCAGGTTGCATTTCTGAATTACTTTTGAAAGTGTTTGAGTTGCGGGCAATATAAATATCTTCCTTAAAAATCTATATGCCTTTGGACTCTGTTTCAAAATAGAAAGTGCAGCAATTTTTTCTTGAAGTGTGAATCGGCGCCCTTTAACCTTTTCTTTGTCTTCTTTTTTGCTGCCTTTATTTCTGCCATCTGCTTTCGGACTTTGTTTTTCAATTTATTTATTTTCCTTTTGGCAGTCATTAATTGATGTTGAAATTTTCTCTCGGCACTGGAGAGCCCTAGTGTCCTAACAGATACTTTTCTGCCTGAAAAATAGAAAATGAAATGAAGTCAGTTGAGTCTCGCTAAATTTTTTTGCTTGTGAATGAACATAATATATACATCTATGTACTTTCTCCAAATCGCAAAAGTTTTTTTTGTGATGTAACAACAAATTTACTGTTTTCAGATTTATTTCTATACCTGTCCTATAAGACCTTGCTTTATGCCAACTTTCAGGATGCGTCAACGGAAAGTACCCTATGAATTTTGATTCCCTTGAGAGTGTCGAAATATAAGTTTTTTGGGACATAAAAGGCCGTATCCTATTTTTTTCGTTAACTTGATGTTTTAAAACCATTCATTTCATTTTAAAAAAATGTGGTTTTAATTTCAACTCGATAGCTTCACGCATTCCCGATATAAAGGCATGTCTTGATAGACAGACAGTCGGACAACAAACTGATCCTATAAGGGTTCCGTTTTTCCTTTTGAGGTACGGAACCCTAAAAACCTTAAATCTTATATTATTATTTCATGCATTTATTTATCTCAGGACCCTGAGGTCCTACTGTCCTAGACCTTATTGAGGTGTATGAGCGGCCGAAGCCAACTCGCAGAGGCCCTTTATACAATTTTCATGGAATGTGATACCAACTGACTGCACGGTTGGCGCAGTGGTTGAGCGATTGGCGGCTGTAATTCCTAGTGTGGTTTTATCCCAGTACGTGCTATGTTAGTGCACCAAAGTACAATTCTCAGTTGGTGGGAAACTATTGCGATTTATGGAAAATAAAGATATAAAAGGCTATGACTCCCAAAAGCCTTAAGTGGACTGGTTACCAATAAGTATGTTAAGACTCTGGCCACTGCCTGAACAATATTATTAATAGACAACAATAACAAAAATGCAGGGGGTCAATAAAAATAAATGGGTCCCCAAAAACGGTCGCTAGCACAAAATGACGTAGCAACAAGAGGGCAACATATCCTGAGGTGTTTGAGGAGTAGAAAAGTATACCACGGCTATCAGGACCATCCAGGTAATAAGGTCAAGAGCCCTACTACTGGATTATACATACTTCACCTGAGCACTATTATTATTAAATACTTTACTTAGTTGTAGCAGACTAAAACTAGGTGTAGCCGGCTTAAACTACGTGTAGCCGCACTTCTGCTATCAGCTGTACATTTACATTTAAATGTTATTTAATCATATAGGTACTTAAGATCTTTTTTGAAATAAATTTTCTAACATAAAAAGATAAAAAGCTTACCTAAAGTTTTCTGAATAATCTTCTTGGGTTCATGAGGAGTTTGTGACTTATTCTGGCATATTGTGTCTGCAGTACTTTGAGAAGCAGGTGGTACTTGCTCACATGCAACTGTTTCTGGAGTTAAAATATTAATAAATGATTATCACTCAATGAAGATTCGAGTCCTGCCTATACACACACTAGCTTTTGCCCGCGGCTTCGCCCGCATACATAAAATATAGCCTATGTCACTCAGGAATAAAGCAGTTTTCTATCGATGAAAAAATACATGATGGCTACAACCCGGGAATCTTTAAGTCAAGAGTGAATAGGTTACTTCTAGGTAAGCGCGCTCCATCGTCGACCGCATCTTCGCTTTCCATCAGGTGAGATAGCGGTCAAGCGCGAACCTATCAAGAATAAAAAAAAAAAAAAAAAAAAAATATTAGCAATCGGACCAGTACCTTTAGAGATTACCTCCTACAAACAAAAAAACAAACTTTACCTCTTTATAATATTAGTGTAGATATGGGTTTAATAACTGTAGTATCAAGTTTTGAGCTTTTTCATGAGCACAAAGAAGTCAGCAACTCAATTTATCACACTACGCCACCAAGGGAAGTTGAGTAGCCCGGACTGTGTTGTGTGTATGTGTTCTTTTAAGTTTAGTTAACACAAAATGATAAAGATCTATAATTAACCAAAAACTACTTACCAATACTTTCTTCTACAATTGTTTCTTCTGTTAGGTTGGTAGATGTCACATACATTAACTGCTGAAGTGATTCAGGAGCTAAAATAAAGTATGAAGAAGCGTGAGTTAATTGCCTCATGGGAAGTTAATTTTCAAATCAGAATGATTATTCTATTTATCTAAATACCTGTAGATGTTGATGGCATTGGCAGATTTTCAAGTCCTCGCAATGGTTTTCTAACTGTTATTAAATTAAGTCCTGAAAAAATTATAAAAATTGAATTAGGTACTTATATCGAAAACTTATTTTGCTCATATAACTTTATTTATGCAATTTTGCTATTGAATGAATCACATTCATTTTCAGTTATGATTATGAAAGATTATGAAAATTTAATCAAGGAATTGATTAAAAACTAGTATAATTTTAAATAACTACTGTTTTTATGAGATGTAAATATTTATATGAGTAATTTATGAACAATTTGGGTGGTTTGTTTCAATTAATTTAAAATTTCAATCAAATTTCAATATCAGTATTTAATTTTATTTATTTAAACTTCATGTACAGTAGTAGTACATAGGTGGGCTTAATGCAACAAAGCATTCTCTACCAGTCAACCAATGTCAGTAAATTTTATTGTAATATACATTATAACATAAATGTAATCAACTAACCTGGTAAATTTAATGTTGGAACTGCAATATTGCTCAGTCTGTTGTTGCGACACATATATTTATCCTGAAAGTGTAGGGAACACACTCGACGGTGCTTTAATATGTGTGCATTTTCAAGTCCCAAAATATCACCTCCAATAGAGTACAGCCAGGTATTGAATCATACTCTATCTTTTTCAGGATTTGGGAATTTATGAAGAACTCCATGCTTGTCTAAAACAATTATCATGCATTTATTATGCAATATATTCCTATTACCTTTCCCATAATATGTAATGAATTTACAATGTTAGAATACTCTGAAGATAAACAGAACTTTAACTGAAAACAGACAAACTAAGAATTAAGAAATGTACCCACTGACAGGCTTTTGGATAAAAATTATGACCAGTTATTATGAACTCTGACAAAAATATCAGAAAATTAATGAAATATGATATATGTAAATTTTAACTTGTTTATACAATACCATGCCATCTTTTCGGATCGATCTAGTCAAAGTCTGGCTATTGAACAGGGGGCCATTATTATATTTATTTTCTTTTTTTATATTGACTAACGCGGAGGTGTTTATGGCTCACAAAAGTGGTAGAATCTAATAGAAATTGTAGTGTGGCGACCTGTATAAGACCTATAAGTCATATGTGTTGAGACATCGGTCGCCTGATAAGAGGCGTCTAAGGGCTGTATGGTCGTTGAGCTAGACTGACTAAAGAAAACCTATATTGGATGATCTGGCTCTGACAATATTACATACCTCTGCTGTTCTTGCACCCAGGAACACAGCAAAACCTATCCGATGGCATGATGCACTAAAGGAGTCCTATCTCAAACTTATCACTACACGAGCGAGTCCTGTCTCAAAATCTTTTTACACTTCACAAAATAACTTTCTGGTCACAAATATGGTTTGGTTGCGAGGAACTTTCGCTCAACTCAACAATCAACGCACAACAACACAGAAAGATCGCAAAATAAACAAAATATCGCAATAACCGGCACAAATGTCAGCCATTTGCAGATATTTGTAAATATGTGATGGGGTTACCCGTTTATTGGTAATAAAACCACCAAGTGAATTCTGCCAATTCTACTACCAGCCCAATGATATTTGCTAACTAAATTTATTCAAACTTTCAAAAACAATATGATAAATGTAATGAAAATCCATCGATGATAAATTAATTTCAAATTTTTATGCACATATGATAGATTTTGTTTAACGCCATCTATTCTAGTTTTTGTGAACATGGCGTCAAAACTGCCACCTGATAATTTGTTTAGGTACTAAGTACGATTATTATCCGGTAAAATTAAAAAACACACTGTTACTTATTTTGTGCAGGGGCTATATATACTTCGTAATTTTGTATCATTGTACCCATCGCTGTTCCCAGTTTTTTGTACTGAGATTACAGCCCCTGGGCGTAATGAATGCCACCGCAATGACAGCATTTACCTTCTTCGTCTTGAATGCTACAAGTGTCAGCAGAATGTTTCTCCCCACACTTGAAGCACAGAGGGTTCGACCTACATTGTACCTTCGTATGACCGAAACGACAACAATTGAAGCATTGTATAGTTGGGAATGTATACAATTCTACTGGCATGGATTTGTAACAACAAAACACACGTTTCGGTAAAATTTGCCCGTCAAAGGTCAACACGACTGTTTGAGATGGTTTCCAAACAGGGGTCGGTTCGTGAACTTTATAATTAAGACGCCTAACTTTAATAACTTTCCCGCATCCAGTAGGGACAGAAATATTTTCAATAATTTCGTCGGGAGACCATTCGGTAGGGACGCCTTTAATAATTCCCATACGGCACACGTTAAAAGATGGAACAAATGCCTTCAATTTCTCCTTGGCCAAACAAGGGTCATTTAAAAAAGAGTTTGCATCTTGGTATTGTGAGAAGCTTAAAGAAATTCTATTGCGACCAATACGTTTTATTGAGCCATTAATAATGTTGTTGAACCTTCGTTTTTTTAAAAAGTGCCCTAAAGTGATTGGGTGTAATGTTTGACCTGAATTCGTTGTCATGTCAAATATTTTTTGGATGTGAACCACATATGGAGATAAGTCTGAGGATTCGTACAAAGCCCTAGCAACCTGTGGCGCCTTCTGGGGGAGATCCGAATTTGAAGATATACCAGTCTGGGGGCCATCCACAGGACGTGGAGTGTTTTCCAGATGATTTGTAGCAGCTGTTGTTCGTAATGACTGGTTTTTTGCAGTTTTAGTAATTACCGAGTCATTTTCACAATGGCAGGTTGTATCTATGTTGGTATCTGCTGTAGATTTACCATGTCTCCTTCTTTTGTTGCAATGTTTGCACATTTTGCGTGGAGCCCTAGTCCTTTTTCGCTCTGATCTTGTTATGGACGAGTCTGTGTCCATACTGGACTCATTGATTATAACATTACACACTACCGAGGGGACTGTGCCCCCCGGATCGGGTGGTTCTTTGTCCATTGGACAAAGAAAAGAAAGTAAAAAAAAACTTACCCTAAATACGAAGACTAATATACACAAATAATAAAATAACTATTCTAAGCAATATCTACACAAATTTACACAACTAATCTCGATTTTAAATTATTTTTTACAAAACCGCCAGAAAAATCACGCCCGCCAAATTCGACGATTCCCGCGCTTCCAATTTGGTCTAATTGATAATTCTAATTAACATTATGGTGCGTTTACACGTGGTCCCAGCTTTGGCCAATCGATTGGCGACATTGTACACAATGGCTAGGGATGGCGATTGGCCAAAGCTGGGCCCACGTGTAAGCGGGGCATTATGATTAATGATCTACATTCTACAGTCGTTTTCATTTTGTGTAGATCTGTGTCTGTTTGTCAATGTTTTGTCAAATTGACAATGAATTTATGTCAACCAATGTCAACTCCAATTGACTATTGAGTTCGCAGTTCGCATTTGTAGTTTTGTTCCATAAAAAATAATGAAAACAGCTCTAATATTATGTTCACTTGTGTAAAATAAATTATTTTCTACAGCCTTACTTACTGATTAGTGATTTTACAGCATCATAATATCTCTAACAACCAAATATTGTTGTTTTGTGCTATAGCAAGTTCTACAAAATGAATGCTCTTCCTGCCCAACCCGTCGGGATACAGAGCACAGCGGGTGCTGTTCCCATACGAAATGAAAAAGGTAAGCAAGAGATAGTCTTTGTTCATGAGTGCTGATTTTTTTTCAGAAATTACCTTTAATATGGCATAGCCTCTTTAACAACATGTCAATACTCTTTGAAGCTAAATTCAAATATTTCTTCGTTTCCAGGAGAGATTTCTATGCAGAAGGTGAAAGTGCAGAGATACATATCGGGTAAAAAGCCAGACTATGCTCAAGGTGCGTCATCTACAGAAGAATCTGATACTGAGGACTTTATAGAGCAACAGAAACCAGACCGTAGGCAACAAACCTTGCCACAAGTCATCAGCAAGAAAGAGGAACCTCACAGTGATTCTGAGAAAGAAGTAAGTGTAACCAAGCATTTTGTTGGATTATAAGAAAAACATAACCATAGGCATACTTTTTATTATCAAGAATCAATATTTTACCAAAGTCTATTACATTTTACAAGGTTGATGATCCGCGTCTACGCCGTTTACGACAAGCAGCGCAGTCCCCACCAAGGCGTGCAGAACACAAGCCAGAGATCATTGATGCAGAACCAGAAGAAGAAGCAGAGAGTAGTGTTGAGGAAGCGAGGGACAGTTCTGAGAGTGAAGATGAGCTGGATGAGGAAGAGATTGAGAGGCGCCGACAGGCTCTCAAGGCTAAACTTGCTGCCAGGTATATTTACAACATATAAAGTTTTCTAAGTGTGGCAGCCACTGGCATAAACCGTGTATGGCAAGTCCATATAAAATGTATGAAAACTACAGGTAATATGCCGGTGGCGGCGTTTTGTGTTTGTGGCTGGTGGCCCGTGTGCGGCGACCCTTAACTATTTAAAAATAATAAAAAATTTGGCATCACTATCAACTGGTATTATGCCTAAATGTTTCATTATTATGTCAATGCTTATCGTCTGACCAAAGTAAAAGGCAGCTCTGGGGGGCTATTGGCTAACTTTTTGAATAACAGTTGACAACTAGCATTTGTTGCACACTAAACTTAGTTGTCAACTGAAAATTTCATAAAATTGGTATTACGTATCACACAAGTGACTAACAAACTACGGTGGAAATGTGGTGGATTATAAAAATTTACGGTGCCTATTGTGACCACTCTAAAATTT
This sequence comes from Mythimna impura, assembly GCA_905147345.3. Lineage (NCBI taxonomy): Eukaryota > Metazoa > Arthropoda > Insecta > Lepidoptera > Noctuidae > Mythimna > Mythimna impura. Next base: position 15,874,270 of record LR990356.1, on the reverse strand, counting down.
TATCGACTAAGCTATTATACAGCTTCAAAAGCTTACACAATCGCAATTTTAAAAGTATCGATACAATAACATCTGTCAAAACGTGTTACGGTGGCTATCAAAGGCACCAGTGGCTAATGACGTCACTGCAGTTGGTCACTGAAAATAAGAAATACGAAACTAGCTGTTTGACAGTTCAATGATGCACATTGTTAACTAGTGATCATCACTTGAACTGTCAACAGAGTTACGCAATAGCCCCGCTGGTCATCCTAAGTGAGCTAATCTAAGCTTGTTAACCTTTTTCTTATTTTCTTGTAAAACTGTTTGTGATGATTTTTTTTTTGTAAATTACTATAATGATACAACATTATACAAGTTGATTTCTATCATGATTATGGCTTCTGTTTTGTTGTCACACATCAAAAGTTATTAAAATAGGGCCATAAAAACACTAAAGACCCTTGAAGATTGTGTGATAATGGGAGAGTTTATATGTATTGCTTGCCCAGAAGAATACAATATTTTGTCAAAATTTAGCAGAGACTGGCTTAAGGATACAGTTTGACTAAAAATGGTAAACAGAGCAATGTCTTTAGAGATTTTTTTACTAAGATAAATCTTAGTAAAAAGTCTCTAAAAAAATAAAAAATAAAATATCTAAAAATATATGATTTAAATAATTTTTCTACATATATTTTATGCTTTCCGTAAGTATACTGTCTTGTGGACAAGCAATATAGTACTACCACTAAACATGTTGCACTTTTTACCTCTTTTCTTTCTAGTGTTAAAACTAAGTATCACTGTAAGTTTGGATAGCAAAAGAATGATTCCAATAAAGAAACTGTATTAGTCATGAAGTATAATTTCCCATTTTATGAAAGAGCTTATTTAGTATTTGTCTGTATTCTCAGGGAAGCAGAGAAAGAAGTTCTCGGGAGAGATGATGATGAAGAAATGATGGATGGTGACAAAGAAGAGAGTGGCTCATCAGACACTGAATATACAGATAGTGAAGAAGACACAGGTAAAGTCTTAACATATAATCACTAAACAAATATTTTGCAGTAGTGTGTGTTTTTATGCTAGGGCAAATAAATGAATGAGTGAATCAAGACACAAATCATCTATTCATAACCATCCATACATACAGTAGTCTTTTTGTCTTTAGAAAATATCCACTGTTGCTGCTCTGCAAATACTTTCTCAAGAGCACTTTATTTAGTAAAATTTAAGTAACCGGGCACTTTATTTTGTAAGGGTTTTTGTTAAAGGGAGATCAATCATTTTGTAAATAATGATGGTGTTAATTTTAACTGAATTATATATGTTAACATTTATTAAATAACTTTATCCTAGAGTTTTTTAATTGTATCTGTATATTTTATTTAAGAATATTGTGGAATCACCTAAACCCTTAAAGAAGAAATTCCGCTAAATTCTGACAGCCTGCACGAAATTGTCACGCCATTGGGACGTCCGTCCCATTATGACATACCCTTGCTCTGTCTTCGCACACACGAAATATTTCATAAAAGTAATTGTTGCATTTGGGAATCGAACCCGCGACATTTAGAGCAGCAGTTTCTGCGTCAATAAAAATTATTTTTTACGTGTTGCTTTGTTTTTCATTAAATAGAAGTTCGTCATACAGAGGAAGGAAATAGCCCCGTCATACAGAGGGAGGAAGTAGTCCAGGTGGGCGTTTTAGAGGACTTTCTATTGTAATAATTTTTAACGTTTGAATAGCGACTCTCGGTGTAATTTGAATGGCGGCGATATTGTAATAAAGAGTTATCGTGGCCCTGGAGCGCAAAGGGCCTAAAGAAATACAGGTGGATTATAGTCAGTAAAAGACTGATACTCGCTTTCACTCTCAACCTCAACCTCAAAAAAAAAAGAAATGTATTCGATTTTTTATAATTCGCAGGGTTTATTGTAGGTATTTTAAACGGATAATTTTCTGTATGTTACTTTATATTTGTCAATTTCTCAATCTTCATAGGACCCCGCGTGAAACCCGTATTTGTGAGAGCATCAGACAGGATGACTGTGCAGGAGCGCGAGCGAAAAGTAAAGCAACAGAAGAAAGAAGAAGTGGAAGCAAGAAAAGAGAAAGAAGAAAGGAGAAGAGAAGCTCTGAAACTAGTTGAAGAGACCATCAGGTCTGAGCAGAGGAATATACAGGTTTGTTTACGTTGTTTTAAATGTATAACATAATTGCTTACAATTTAGATTTTTTTTTTTAAATAAAAATTACAAAAAGAGTAGGATTCAAAGAAGGCATAAAGTTGAATAATGAACATAGCACGAAACATCAAAGTAATTTTAAAAATTGATCAAACGATTTTTTTTTAAATCATGTATTTGCCGCCTATTACGAGGTGCATTCAATAAGTACCTAGCCTCATCGCCAGAGGGCGCTGTAGTTTCAAAAGAGTTTTACCACAGTGTAGCACATTCTTTTTTAATTCTTTTTTCAAATTTTCATTCCAATCCCTTCATTTGTTTTAATTTGACAACTTATGGAAGCGAACGTGTCGATCGGTTTTACAAAAATGGAAAAAGAGCAATATCGTTCGGTGATTCGATTCCTATTTTTGGAAGGGAGAACGCGCATCGAAATCAAAGAGCGCTTGGATGCTGTGTACGGTGACTCTTCTCCATCGATGGCCACCGTCAAGAATTGGTTCAACGAGTTTGCACGTGGCCGTACGTCGGTTTTTGATGAACCACGTCCAGGTGCACAGAAAACAGCTGCTACGGAGGAAAACATTAAAAAAATCCATGATTTCGTATTGGCAGATCGCCGATTGAAGGTTCGGGAGCTAGCTGAGACTGTAGGCATTTCAGAAGGAACAGTGCATCATATTCTTCACGAGGAACTCGGCATGAGAAAGCTGTCGGCGCGATGGGTGCCGCGTTTACTCACACCAGAAAACAAGCGCAACCGTGAGACCACATCGGAAACGTGTTAGGCGCTGTTTAAGCGGAATCCAGCGGAGTTTTTGCGTCGTTTTGTGACCGTCGATGAAACCTGGATCCACTGGTACACACCAGAGACCAAGGAGCAATCAAAACAATGGATCCAGACCGGGGAACGTGCTCCAAAGAAGGCGAAAACTGTAAAATCGGCCGGAAAAGTTATGGCCACCGTTTTTTGGGATTCACAAGGTGTGATCAACATCGATTACCTCGAGAAGGGTAAAACAATTACAGGGCTTTACTATGCCGATTTATTGGGCCGATTCAACGCCGAATTAAAGAAAAAACGACCCCATCTGGCGAAGAAAAAAGTGCTGTTTCACCACGACAACGCACCGGTTTACACGTCTGCCGCTGCCATGGCCAAATTGGTCGAATTACGCTACGAATTGCTGCCCCATCCACCGTATTCTCCAGATTTGGCCCCTTGTGACTTCTTTCTGTTTCCTAATCTGAAAAAATCACTCGCCGGGAATAGATATGGATCGAATGAGGAGGTCATCGCCGCCACGGAGGCCTATTTTGCAGAGTTTGACAAAAAATATTTTTCCGACGGGTTAAAAAAGTTGGAGCATCGCTGGGCTAAGTGTATCGAACTAAAAGGAGACTATGTTGAAAAATAAATTGCCACTTTTCCAAAATTTTCGTTTACTTTTTGTAGGCTAAGTATTTATTGAATGACCCTCGTAACTATTATATTACTTAAACCTGTAAGTATTTATCTGTTAAGGTTAAAATCATATATTATTATTTGTAAGAAATAGATATAGCGAATACGAGAATAAGTATACTAATAAACCGTAAATACAACATTAGTTTTAGTATATGCGAAACCCGAAACATGTATCTAGTCATCATCATCTTCATCATCTTCCTGCCCTTGTCCCGTGTTATTTGGGGTCGGCGCAACACGTTTTTTTCTTCCATTCTGCCCTGTCACTCGTCATACTATCACTAACTTCCTTTTCTTTCATATCACTCTTCACACAATCCATCCATCTTTTCTTTGGTCTCCCTCTCCCTCTCCATCCATCCACATGTAAACTCATAACTCTTTTAGTAACATGCGTTTCATCTCTCCTCTTCATATGACCATACCAAGACAAACGATTCCCTTTCAACTTTTCAGTCACTGGCGCCACTTTCAAACTTCCCCTAATATACTCATTTCTCACTTTATCCATTCTCGTCACACCACACATCCATCTTAACATTCTCATCTCCACGTATCCTAGTATTTTATGTAAATAATCTATGTACAAAATTTCATAACTGTATCATGAAAAATGGCAATGTTATAAGCTTGTTATGTTACTTAGTTGTCTACACAAATACATGGTCACCGGGCCATCCGGACGATTGAGGGGTTGTTTTGCTCCTGCACCCAGCTGTGCGCTGGCGTACAGTAGGGGGAGAAGGCGCAAATGAAAGGCTTTTCTGTATTCTTGAGAGTATTATTTAGATTATAGCTTTTAGCTCCTTCGTTCTATATTTTACATATATAATATATATATATGGACGTTCCTTGACGTCTCCCTTTTCTTCTTCATCGGCACGTCAGTCCTCACTAAACTTTTTTATTACGTAAACCTTAAAAGTGTAACATGCCAGTTTTGCAAGTTAGTAATTAGTAGTGAAACCTATACGGTTCATGTACCTAGATAATATTTTAGTTTGGGGTAATAATTTCACAGAATTTATAGATTCATAAGGAGACGTCAAGGAACGTCCATATATATATTATATATGTAAAATATAGAACGAAGGAGCTAAAAGCTATAATCTAAATAATACTCTCAAGAATACAGAAAAGCCTTTCATTTGAGCTGTCCACCCCCATTTGTAGGGGGGGGGGGAAGGCGCAAATGAAAGGCTTTTCTGTATTCTTGAGAGTATTATTTAGATTATAGCTTTTAGCTCCTTCGTTCTATATTTTACATATATAATATATATATATGGACGTTCCTTGACGTCTCCCTTTTCTTCTTCATCGGCACGTCAGTCCTCACTAAACTTTTTTATACTTAAACCTTAAAAGTTTTTTTGGAATAGAATTGCTTTGCGATCCTCAGCATTTCTATTCGTAGGGGCGTAGCTCATGTGGCAACCGTATAGGTTTCACTACTAATTACTAACTTGCAAAACTGGCATGTTAGACTTTTAAGGTTTACATAATAAAAAAGTTTAGTGAGGACTGACGTGCCGATGAAGAAGAAAAGGGAGACGTCAAGGAACGTTCATATATATTATATTATATATGTCGGCGCAGGATGCCGATCATCATTGAAGCTCTGTCCAGAGACTATGTCTTGTGGGCGATGGCTGGGTAACGAGCAATAAACAAACTATTTTAGATCACACAACTGATTTATTATGAGGCAAGCTTTAGGTATTCACTTTACACAACGAGCAGTGAGACAGTCCCCGACACTTAGACGTTGTACGCACGGCTGCCGACAGAGGAATGAGCCACGGACTCGTGGCTGTCGCTACGTCCCCGTCAGGGGGCGTGGCAAGCGGCTTCAGGGCTTCGCCCTCTGGCCGCGGGGTCCAACCGTGGTCCATAAATATGGACCCGTCATTGTGTAGCCACTATTGGCATGGCCTTTTTGGGTGTTGAAACACCCATATGTTTTTGTATGTGTGAGTATACTGTAGGTACGTCACGGCGCTATTTCCCATAGCGCCGACTCTTCACGACACACCGGCGGTCAGTCCCCGCCAGGTGAGACCCCGAGGGGAAGCCCGGCGGGGGACGACCTGCGACGAGTGTGCCGGCTTTTTACGGACCTACAGTAGGAAATGTATCCCCCGCCTAACCCGCTTCCAGAGCGAGCCGGTTACGGTTCAGACCGCAGGGACGATTACGTATGTATGTGAGCAGCATTGTACTGTGTAACATCGCTCAGTGCACGTGCACCGAATAGTAAGCTTGCGCTATCTATTCAGTGCGTGAGTCTAGCGTGTGTAGAGTTTTGAATGTATGGTCGACTCGCGTCGTGCCTATATTAACTTAGCACACGACGCTTATCGGGGTGAGAGTATATAGGTGTAGAGTCTCATTGTTTGAGTAAGCCGCGTGTAGACTGGTACGACTTACTCAGGCGTCAATCCGGGGGGGGGGGGGGAGTCACTGTCGACAATAAGGTCGCGGGGCAAGGGTCTCGCGTCAGGGGGGCGCGCGTGCCAGGGCGCCAGGTGCTTGACGTGGGGCCAAGCTGAGGCGTCGGCATGCGCGAACATTCCCTTCGCGAGGCGCCGCACAAACTCATCCAGGCTCTCAATCCCGAGGTCGCGCTGGATTACGTCGTTCCTCACATAGCGAGGGGCGTCCACTATTGTCCGCAGCGCCAGGTGTTGCTGCGCGCGGAGCGTTTTCCGGTTTCCCTCGCTTGTGAGGGCAAACCATGCAGGTGCGGCGTACGTCAGGATTGGGCGCACGTACGCCTTATACACGCCCAACCTGACGCGCACCGGGAGTCGGGACGAGAGCACTGGTTTAAGGAGGTTGCGGGCGACCCTGCCTTGCGCGGCGACCCTATGGACATGCGGTCCCATGGTGAGCCGACGGTCGATCGTCACGCCCAGGTACTTGACCCGGGGCGTCCACTCGATGTCAGCTCCGCTGAGTTTCAGGCGTGGTGGGAGGGGTGTAGATCCTGTGATCATTGCCTGCGTCTTACTCACGTTCACCGATAGTCGCCATTTGGCGAGCCACTCGGGGATGAGGTCGAGAACGCGCTGCATCTTTACAGCCGCGTACTTTGCGTTCATCGATGTAGTGATGTACGCGGCGTCATCGGCGTACAGCGCGAGCGTCGAGTCTGGTGTCGTAGGGATGTCGTCGGTGTACCGTGAGTAACACGCTGGCGACACGCAGCAGCCTTGGGGCACGCCGGCTGCGATTGGTCGGGGGGCATATGTTGCCCCGTCTACCACCACCCTGAAACACCTGTTAGTCAGGAAAGCTAAGACCACTCTTACAACGCGACGGGGCGTGTCTGACGTGGCCAGTTTGTATATCAGACCTTGGTGCCAAACCCGGTCGAAGGCCTTCTAACCTCTGCGGAGACCAGAGCCACGGACCTCTGCGGTCGGCCCTTTTATGTGCTCGGTTCGTGCAAACGTCAGCGCGGATTCTGTCAAAGTGACATGTGTCACTTTTCACTTAGCTCGTTCATTCGTTCTCAAGCTTCCGTACTATTGACTTCACCGACATATATGTAAAATATAGAACGAAGGAGCTAAAAGCTATAATCTAAATAATACTCTCAAGAATACAGAAAAGCTTTTCATTTGAGCTTTCCACCCCCTACAGTACTTAGTGTCGCTGGTGTCTAACTTGTGACATTTTTTAAATATTTTTGGGCAAAATATGACATGGTGTAAAAATTGTTGGAATCAATTCAGTTACTAATTCTGAACAAACTATATTCAGGTTTCGCTTGTACTAAAAATAATATTGTATAATGCAATTATACAATATATACTATAAGTACTCGAATTAATAATCTACATACATACACCAATACAGTCAAACATTTTGCCCAAATCGACAACTGGAAAAAATTATGCTGTGATGATACTACTGCCAACTTCTTACGAATTAGCTCGCGAACTTTAGTTTTGAATATTAATCGGTTTATTGCCATCCATCTTCTGGGGGAGCGAATTCTACAGAGAAATAGCTTGAACAAAAAAAAAATAGTGAAAAAAGTCAGTACGATGAGTAGGTGGTTATGAGATGTGTGTTCATTAATTTCAGGGTGAGCTAAAAGAAGGCAATATCAACGATGTATGTACAGATGATGAAAATGATGAACTGGAATACGAAGCGTGGAAGCTGCGTGAAATGAAGCGCATCAAACGGGATAAGGAGGAAAGAGAAGCGTGAGTATATCCTATTTTATCCTGTTATCCTCCCGAGCGAGTTTCACTAATTTCTTCTATTATAGTGCATAAGTGTGTGCACAAACACAGATTCACGCTATGGTCCTTCACTCTCACAGTCCAATGGGACAGTAATCGGTCAGGATCGGGGATAAATCAGGCGCAGAATCACCGGTTTTACGTGCTTTCCGAGTCACAGGGCTGTCGCCACCACCAACTTTCAAGCTGCAGGTTTCTACAGAGTAATTCCTAATGGAAAAAACCTGATAGCTCTTTTTACGCGACATGTTAGTCGAAACCAAGTCCCCATAAGACCAACAAGGCAGTTGAATAATAATAATTACTTTATAGATGATAACGCGCACCTGCTTCGTGATGGCACATGGAAACTAAAAACAATGAAAGCTGCAGTTTAGTGAAGGGAGATTGTTTTTTTTTTACAGTGTGGAGAAGGAGTTGTTAGCTATAGAGCGCATGCGCAACATGACGGAAGAGGAACGCCGTGTAGAACAGCGTCTCAACCCTAAGCTCGTCACAAACAAATCCGTCAAGGGCAAGTACAAGTTCTTGCAGAAATACTATCACAGGTTAGTTCTTTATGTAAATATATTACCATATTTTTTTAATGATTAAGCATTTAAAAAATGTACAAAAGATATAATATGTAATGTATTGTACATATTTTTGTCTTAATTTTGAAAAAAATATTTATTTAGTTCTTTATGAAATTAATAACCTCATTTTTTTTTACACGTTTAATTTGTCAATGCTTCGCGTAGTCTTGCCACTGGTGCATAATATTATTATTATTTATTACATATATTGATTTTTCCTGATAGAATTGTATGAGTAAAATCGTAAAACCATTTCACAAAGTTTATAATGAAAATACGTTAAAAAGTTTAATGATAGCTTTCAGATCGCTAATTCCGATGAAACCACAGGATTTTTATAATTATGCTAACTGATCCGGTAAACGTTGTTCTGCCATATAAATTGTCAATGATAAACATGAGGGTTAAGGATAGAAGGGTAAAAAATAGCCTACGACCTATTTCTCAGACCTATCAAAATAGATACACAAAAAATTCATAAAAATTGGTCAAGCCGCTTCAGAGGAGTTCGATAACAAACACTGACACGAGATTTTAATAGATTAATATAATCTATTAAAATCTCGTGTTACGAACGTGAGTAATTAAATGCCGGTTTACTAGCAGAGAAGTTTATTTACCACAAACAATCACAAATTTGTCCAATCAACTATAACAATATCACAATGAACACTAGAGTTCCGGTACACTATCGCTTGGGTCGTTAGATGAAATCGCTTGGCACTTAATAGTATATCGTAGGTTAAGTGTAGGTATTTCGCACTTGTCGCTCTCGGAATCAAAACTGATTCACTTCCGGTCGGGGGCACGTATTTAAATATGCAGAGCCAGGAAAGTTTTAGATATAGACGTTTCAAGGCCATTCCAGAACAATACAGTCGCTTCGCGGGGCAATAAATCACTATTATTATTAACTTGTAATAATAAAGGACACTCGCGACTTCATGCGAATTTCGACTCTATCGTATAAGACGAAAGGAACGAATTCCCTTATCAACTACCTGCTAACCTTATCTATTAATAATAGTGGTAGGTACTTGATGGCGGACTTTTCTAGAACTTGCCAGGCCTGCTGGGTACGTACTTCCATTCTGAAAGTTTCGCTCAGCAATGCGTTATAATTATTTGATGCTACTCTTGATTTCAGCGGGGATATGACGTGATAAAGTATCACGGCGTAACAATATTATGTTCTGTTATTCTGATAATTGAAACTTACTTTTCTTCCAGGGGTGCCTTCTACTTGGACAAAGAAGAAGAGGTGTTCAAACAAGACTTCTCCGGTCCCACTCTGGACGATCACTTTGATAAGACTGTTTTACCTAAGGTAATTATAACAATCAATATTGTAATAGTATTCGCATTTTCAAGGTCCAACAACAAAGTTAAATCTGTCTAAACCCAAAACTTAAATCGTAAATTAATGTAAAACAAGACGCGTTTGGGAAAACTGGAACAAACTTCCTTTTGTTATGTGTTAATACTCGGTGTAAGGATCCAGCATATGGGTTGTATAATAATTGAAAAATCTAAGTATGGACCTCAAGTCAACAATAGCTACTTATAACAACTACCCGGGAGGCGGGTTGTAGGACAAACGAATACGACGACGGCGACGTATGTTCTTGGCGCCGAAAGTGTTAAATATCTGTTATGTAATAGATGAAACCGACCGTCGACACAATGAAATAAATTTCCTGCAATGCACCATACGTATGCCAGTGTAACGCGTACTATAGCAAAAGTGATGTGACGATCAGTGTTAGACCTACTTTCAACGGACGCGTAGCTTCATAGACGAAGCGGCAGCGTCGTGCCGTCGTGTGGTTGTCGCTTCGTTGACACAGTTTCATAGTTTAATATGTAAGATTCACGCAGGTGTACATCAAGCGTATAATGACGAAAACGCGTCTATGAAGCTACGCGTCCGTGGACAGTAGGCCTTGCGGGCGTCCTATGTGGGCGATTCAACGCAATTGCGGTTGCGAAGCGATCCGATTCGCTCAACGTGACGCAGCGGTTTTGTCCTACGGGAGCGCGAAGTCACCGCACCGCCAGAGTTCCTGTGAAAATATAACCAACTGATCGAGACCGCTGTGCTTCGTTCATCGCCGTACCGCACCCACGTGCGGTTTGTCACGTAGGCCACCGCCTTAGAGTATCTTGTTTGTTCCATTCGCGCCGCGTCGTTCGCGAATGCGATCGCGTTGATTCGTTAAGTAGGACACCATGTTCTGTTCAACCTAGCTCTCAATTGTCAAGTGTCTGGAGTGTAACAAGTGATATATTCCTTCATTAAAAAAAAAAAAACTTTATTATCTATACTAATATTATAAAGAGGTAGTTTGTTTTTTTGTTTATAGAAGGTAAACTCTGGAAGTACTGGTCCGATTGCGAAAATTTGCTTTGCGTGAGTTGAAATTAAAACCATAAACTAAGGTCTGCGGTCCCTTGTTAAATTTAATTATAATGCCACGATCCAATACAATTTAACGCAGACAAGCCAGAAAAATGGTTCATGATGTGTACTGCTACATGGAAAATGTAGCGAAAACTGAAAAAGAGATAGCATAATAATGAAAAGCTATAAAAGTGTCAATTTTTTTTGCACTAAGTGTAACATGCGCGAAGCATAGTGACGGTTACCCACTATGCTAATCCTTGCCACAATACGTGCCGGCTGCAATACGAAAATACAATACCTTTCTTTTATCTACAGGTAATGCAAGTAAAGAAATTCGGTCGGTCTGGTCGCACGAAGTACACTCATCTCGTGGACCAGGACACGACGGAGTTCGACTCGGCGTGGAGTAACGAAGGCGCGGCGGCAAGGCTGGCCAACTTTAGAGGCGGCATGAAACAAGTGTTCGACAAACCTTCCGCTAAGAGGAAGCATAATGTGTGATGATTGTGTGTACTTCAGTATTGTACTTACCAATCACGTGGGTGTGGCTAGGAATGTTTGACGTACTACATGAATACCCTTTACATTTTTTAAACTATTTTTAGTGCCCTTGAATTACAAATATGTACGATGACCAAGCGTTTTGCCTCGTCGTTTATACCGCGTACATGGAAGGACTGAAACAGCGGTCTTTCCATCCGATTATAATTTAGGAGTCTTCAAAGCTAGAGTAGAATAGGTTCTTTGTAAACTAGTGCGATTCACCATCATCGATTGCATCACTGCTTACATCAGGTGGGATCGCGGTCAAGCACTAGATTATATCATTAAAAAAAAATGTGATTTTTTATGTTTTTCTTGTGACATAAGCCAATCTAATCTACTTAGCCTTTACCCAACTCTGTTGGGGTCTGCTTTTAGCTTAACTGGATGCAGATGAATATCAGCGTTTTACATAAAGCAATTGCCAAAAAACATTAACTAAACTTAACAACTATAGAGCGAAAGAGATATTTCAAGTGCTCGCGCCACCACCTCGCTTAATACCTACGTTTTGTTAGGTGACCATGCAAATTTGAAATGACGCTCTTTTTTTTAAAAAAACTTTACCTTCCTTTTTTATTTCAGAAATGGAATGTTTGAATGACAACTCATTCTCAAAAAAATAAATAAATTGGAAGGTGATAAAATAATTTTACGGTATATTTGTACCCTTGTTTTCTTAATAATTTTGTTTTTTATGCACCTGCCATGTTTTCTATTCACCACCCTTTGTAGACTGGTAGAGAATGTCTAAGGTATTAAAAGTCCGCCTTTGTAACTTTGTGTTGCATGAAGTTTTAATAAATAAATGAAGAAAAGCGCAACAAAATCTATCGTGCAGTTTGAACTAACAGACAAGAAAAAAGAAATTTGTTTTAAAATACTTAAAGACGATAAAATTAAATGAAATGACATTTATGGAGAATATGGGTCGCCAAATCCTGAGCCACGCCTGTGTCAACTTATTCGTGCATTTGACTGTAATGTGGCGTATAAACGTGTGTGTCAGTTTTTTGTGATGAAGACTGTAAATAGTTAATTATAAGGGGCTTAGTATTAAGTTTTGAGAAAAATAAATACTGTAAAATAAGTTTTTTTGTTTTAATGAAATTTTTTACCCTCCACGCTCAAAAACTTGCGTCCGTCGAAAATCGTCCGACGACGGCAGCTCTTGATGGTTCCTTACATAGAAATATGTATGTACATAACATTTTATTAAGCACATAACCAACAAAAGAAAAAAATACAAATAAAATGATTAAAAAAATAAAATGCCATTACTAAAAGACATTCTAATCATACAACTTAGATATCTTTTTGAGCTTTATATACTGGCAAAACCGACTAAGCGCTAGGTTAAACAGTTTAGAAGATATTTCATGAAAAAAAACAGTCAAATACAACAAAGCGCTCAATTCTCCATTGCTAAAATAACAAATGACGTTTGTAATATTTTCTCATCAAATGTTAACAAGCAAAAAAAAAACTAAGCGTTAATAATCTCTTTTTCTGTCCTATAAGTTAAACGAAATGTTTGTATAGGTACAAATTCAGTAATACAATCTAAAAGAGCATAAACAGTTTTAGCGGATTAACTTTGTTGATTACACTGTTATAACCGGATATCTATGGTTATAACTTTACTGCAAAAACCTGATAAATACCCTATAATGACATTTTGCATGTACCAAATTATTACAATATTACTAACATAAAGTTGACATGCAATAAAAAACTAAAACCCGACAACGACAAAAAAAACGACGCTGAAAAAGTATAACTCAGGTTTTTCATACTTCGAACAGAACAAGTAGTCACACGTTATTAAAGTGTTTCGGTTGGTACGTTGGTACCTATTACGTATAATTTTGGTGTTAAACTTAACACATGACTTTTTGTCCGCTAGAGGGCGTCACTTTAAATTTGAGCAATATTTTCGAAATGTACAAATGTAGCCTTTTCAAATGATACCAAACACGGCGTATTTATCTCCATATTTATTTTTTAACACATACTTTTTGTCCGCTAGAGGGCGCCATATCGAATTTTGTGACACGTCACGTAGCCTATGTTCAGCGGACAATTAAGACGGTTCTAACGATACCTCATATGTCGAGTTCCGATAAGGAGATTAGGAGCTATGAGGGAACAGATGAACATACTCACATACATACATAGCCTGTCAAAATCATAACCCTCCGTAGTCGGGTAAAAATGACTAGTTTCAAAAACTTGAAAAATCTGATTGCTGATAAAATTACCTGAACCAGCTGTTGATGAAAGTGGAAGTGGAGAAAATGAATAATAAAGATATTAAAACTGATTATTAAGTGATTTAAAGTTACTAATATTTTTTTTTGCTTTTTTGAAGATTAATAAACGTATTAAAGGTGATACCGACTATGTTTTTTCTTTATTAGACAGTAGACTACACAACAATAGGTTCCCTTGTTTCGCATTATTAATTCACGTAACATGTAGTAATTTATCAAAACTACCCAATTGTCAACATTAAACATCAATAACCTAGCTTCAAGCGCATTTTCACACATAAAATCGATTAAGTGTACGAACTTAGTCATGAATTGCCTTATTTCTAGACTTTTACATCACATAATAGGTCTTTTACCTATGAAATTGCCGTTTTTCATGAAATAAGTTAACGCCCTTTTTTCTCTGTATTTTTTAGTTTTATTAATCAAAGTAGGTACTTCCCCAAGCAATCGATGCATTTTTGCCAATGTAGTGGTGGCTTATTGATGCCCTTTTTGAAAAAAGTCTGCTGGAATGAAAAATGAAGAATTTGTTGCCTTCCGGGCAACAAATTCTTCATAGGCATTTTGAACTGCCTCTCGGTTATTTAATTTTTTCCTCGCCAAGAAGTTATTCAAATTCTGGAAAAAGTAGAAGTCTGTAGGGGCAGTGAGTAGGTACGGTGGATGATAGAGAACATCCAACCTCAGCTCTTGTAAGTTGGAGACCGTTTGCTGTGCAACTTTAATTTCGGAAGTCGGTATTTCTCGGTATTGTTTGTTTTTTATTTAACACCGACTTCCGAAATTAAAGTTATTTTGATCCTTTCAGTGTTTTTTTTTTAGTGAAGTCGGTTATTTTTTTTTACCGACTTCAAAAAAAGGAGGAGGTTATCAATTCGGTTGTATTTTTTTTAATAATTTTTTTTTTGTTTCCTTAGATCTCCGTCGTTTATGGACCGATTTGCAAATATTTTTTTTTTCCCTTTATAGGATATGCTTCCAGATTGGTCCCATTTTTTTCAAAATCTATTTCTGATGATGGGATCCATGAGGAATCGAGGGAACTCATCAAATATTATAGGCAACCATATAGTGATTTTAGTATTTTCATCGAGAACTTAAGCATTTACAGTCAAAAAGTAATATTTGATGAAATGGAACTAATGAAAAAGATCAGAAATGGTCAACGGAACTTCATACTCACATAGATATCACAATGAAGATAGTTAAGCGACTATGACAATACAAATAAATGAAGGACTATGAAAAAGCCAGTTCGGAAGAACGGCAATTTCATAGGTAAAGGTCTATTATAGACTAAACAAAAATTAAATATTTATTACATAACTAGCTGTTACCCGCGACTTTGTCTGCGTCAAGTTAGTAAAAATGCACAAACGTAATTAATAATTCTGTGCTTGTGATTCGTGCTAAAAACATCTAATTCAAATAACGGAAATTAATTTCAGTAAATATATTATGTAAAATGTATTTCTTATGTCCAGATATATAATTTATTTTATTTATTTGGCTCACCAGTAATAGAATACTCGTTCATGATATACATCAAATAAATTACTTATCATCATCAATAAACAGAAACAGACATGTTGAGGTCGAAGTAGTTGATAAACTGTGGTTCTGCCTACCCCTAAAAGAAAAAGGTGATAGTTTAAGTTTGTTTTTGGTTTATTCTATGATGAAACAACGCTGTATGATTTTAATATGATTGGTTCATTATAATAGACTAAAAGTGTATTAAACGGTTGTTTTCTTTTAACAACACTAAATAAATGTTATTTAACGTAGGCTATAAAAAAGTGGATAAAGTAGTTTTCAAAATGTCAAATGTTGCCAAAATGTATAAAGAGTCTGTACGGATTTTGTTCGGAGGTCAATACCCACAGTTTTTAGTGTCTGCACGTTTTACTTTTAGGAAGAAAATCATCAAATACCTTCCCCCGCTCTGGGTAAAGCGAGAGTTTGTGTCAGACTATTACAGACTGAAACCGACCTGTGTTCCTTTAATTGCCCTTAGTGTTCTAGAGCTACGGTAACTTGCACGTGGCAGCAAATCTTCCTTCTTTGAGGAAAAGAGAGGACGCTGTGGTGTCTTTCTAAAGACACCACAGCGTCCTCTCTTTTCGCCTGACGAAGATCTCTAGGGCCAATGCCTGCTAGAGCTATGAGATTTTTCGAAAGAATTACCTCCCATAAGAATTTGCCTCGATGATATTTCTCTGCAGAGTTTTAGCCGGGTCCGTTATGCAACTTTGGCGGAGGTGAATTTCGAAGGAGCATAATCGGCTTCAGCCCATCTTCAGCTGGATAACGTGCACTGATAGTCCACTGCTGCTAGCGATTATTAAAATACTACAGAGTAACCTACGATGTCATCTTGCTCCACAACTGTACTTATAAAGAATTTGTGAAAAAATTGTTGCAGTTTGATGTTGACTTACATCACGTCGAATTTGAAACAGAAACCTCTCGAAACACCCTAATAATAATGAGGGGGTCATTACTCCGTGTTTGTGACTCCACAAAACTATAAAATGACAGCGAACAAATGTCGCAACCAATTGGGGCTGTGACTGACTCTGGCATCCGTCAGAATGTTGTCCCAGTGTTGATCACCACTCACTGACCACTCTTAAGGAGGTAACGTCCAGTTGTCGACTTAAGGCTGCAAGTAATGTAGGATAGGGGAGACCGAGGAGATTTGAAACAAAGGTGATTTGAAACAGTACCAATATCTCGGAACTTAAATTCGTTAGCGAGTTGGCAACGTCGCTTTTCAATCCCTTCCCTCCGCCCGCTGACATGTCAGTACGCGTCGGGGACGTAAGGCGCGCGGTTGTGGAGTTCTGCGTCCCATGTGACAAAAATCGTGAAAAGTAAGTTTTTAACGTTTTTTTACGATGCATATATTTTGATAAACTTCTTGTATTATGGCTTAAGTTTTATATGTTTCGAAAGATCATTAACTAAAGATTTATTATATATATTTGGTACAATTGATTTCTGTATATTTGCATCTTGATTGTGCATTTAATGAAAATTGGGACGTTTTTTCTTACTGAGGAGATTTGAAACAGGCTGTTTCAACTCTCCTCGTTTTCAATTTTATATCAGAAATCAGTCAATAAATACGGGCACATTTTTTTTTGTTGGTTTAATTTGTTTATTTTGTTTCAGTATGCCTACTGATTATAAAAAAAAAACTGACAGAGGTATGGCAAGTCGCGAAATGTATGATCTCGCAGTGGAAGCTCAACCTACAAGTATCGCTCGAGCTACCAGTTTTAATAGAACAAACGTTGAACTTTTTTTTCAAAATTATACCGCAGGAGTTGACAAACACCAATTGCAAGGAAAGGATATATGGAACGTTGACGAATCTGGCATCACAACTGTTCAGAAACCAGACCGCGTCATTGCCCGACGAGGACAGAAACAAGTGAGTGCCATGACTTCCGCAGAGAAGGGAACATTGGTTACTATAGCACTAGCAGGAAATGCCCTTGGGAATCACATACCCCCAATGTTCATCTTTCCGCGGAAAAGATTTAATGATCACTTTATACGCGATGCACCTACTGGATCAATTGGCACTGCGAATGGGTCAGGGTGGATGCATGAAGAAGACTTCTATGTATTTCTTAAATTTTTCAAAGACCAAATTAGGCCATCAAAAGAAAATAAAGCACTATTGTTATTAGATAACCACGCTTCACACACAGCAGTTAAAAATATCGAGTTCTGCAAGGAAAATGGCCTAATTTTATTGACTTTTCCACCTCACTGCACCCATAAATTGCAGCCAATGGACAGAGCCGTTTTTAGGCCAGTGAAAAAAGCAGTTAACACTGCTTGCGACAATTGGATGCGGTCTAATCCAGGAAAATTAATGTCCATCTATGATATTCCTGGGATAGTGAAAACATCGTTTGATATAGCCGTCACACCGCGCAATATATCTTCCGGATTCATCCATACCGGACTTTGGCCAGTTAACACTGAAATATTCCAGGACGCTGATTATCCTCCGAGTCAAATTACTGATCGACCTTTGGCAACTTTTGTTAGTACTGGTCCGTCCAGCTCTAACTTGGTGGGAATTTCAAGAAGTGAAAAACCCATTCCATGTCCTACTTCTAGTACAAGTGATGAACGTCCCCTTGCAAATAGTATTTTTCATGATTCTCGAACACCAAGTCCATCAATCTTAAATTTACCAGCTACTCCTCCTCAAATCAGCAACGAAACAGAAGACGTACCCAAGTCTGCAGAAAGCCCTGATAAGAATTCACCTGATCTGGCGATATCTGAGGTAATGCTTAATACTATCACGATGCCTTCAACCACTGAATCCGTTGTTCCCTCAACAGTCCTTACATCTCATATAATACCTGTAGCATCTACATCACGAGATACTTCAGTTAGTATGACAGCAATTCCATTCTCAGCTGAAACTCTTAGACCCTTGCCAAAGGCTCCACCAAGGAAAGGAAATCAAACAAATAGACGCAAAGTGAAATCTCAACCAACACTCCCGTAAAAGATGAACTAGCTGCAATCGAAGCAGCTAGAATGGCTAAGAAAAAGGTAAAAAAAACCTAATTTTGAAGGAACAAATACAAGAAAAAGATCAAAACCAGGCACTAAAACTAAAACGATCAAGGTTGTCAAGAAACAAAGAGGAATCGAAGACAGTACAGATGGAGAAGAATCCTTTTGCCTTTGTTGTTTTGAGCCATATTCAAATAGCAGAGCCAAAGAAAAATGGGTGCAATGTCTGGAATGTAAACACTGGGCTCATGAAGCTTGCACTGGTGGGGAACTTTCTTATGTTTGCCACAACTGCTTGTCAGATTGACGTTTTTTATTTTCATAATATTTCTAATTTTGACATTTGTGAGATTATTGTAACTTAAATATTCGAAGAAATATTGACTAAGACTGATTGTAATACTTAAGAAACGACTGAGAGTTAATAATTATTTTATATAAATGTAAAACATTTTGTTTATCTGACTGTTTAATATAATTGTTACGAATAGGATGTTATAGTAGGTACTTTTAATTACTTAACTGATATATCAGTATAAAATACCAATTAAAAAAGTTGTTTCGTACTTGAAAAGTTTTTTTTTAATAAATACCTTTAAATTATATAATGATTTTATATTTTAAAACCCTTAATACTACTCAAAAATCATATGTTTCAACTCTCCTCGACCCCTGTTTCATCTTACCTCGGTATGAGGGGAGTTGAAACAAGTTGACTTGTTACGGTTAAGTCGATTTTTCACCACATTATTTAACGCTTACAATTTCTTTATGTTAGTCATTCGCAAGTGTAAAGAATGATCTATCGATTGGTACTAATATCATACGATTTCTGTCTATAGTATTTTGTATATGAAACAAAATGTCAAAATTGTTTCAACTCCCCTCGGTCTCCCCTACATCATACGTAATCAAACTATCTTCAGGAACGCAAACGACGTCGGGGCCTTGTGTGAAATATGTCTTCATTGGTTTTTCATGAAATTCTTAATGATCTTCAATTTTTGGAATCTTTGAAATTAGGTACTTGTTCCAAACAGTAGGTTGTGGTCAAGTCCGAGGGAGAGACTACTTGAAGTACCGGTAACCTTCACGAACTGCTCAAGAAGCATCTTTCTGTGATTAAGTACCTACCTATATTTGCTGGTTTTTTGGGGGTCCTTCCGAAACATCTACGTTCGATGAAGACCTGCGTCAGGCGGAAAGAGAGCCTTTTTAGACGTTCCTCAAAGAAGGTATTTGCTGCCGCAATTGTGGCGTGCAAGTTACCATAGCCCTGGAACGCTAAGGGCAACTAAAGGAACACAGGTGGGTTTCAATCAGTAAAAGTCTGGTACTACCTCTAGCTTTACCCAGAGCGGGGGAGGGTATTTGATGATTTCCTACCTAAAAGCAAAAGGTGCACACACTAAAAACTGTGGGTATCGACCTCAGTATCAACTCCGTGACTCAGACTATTTATACATTTTGGCAACTGAAAACTACTTTATCCACTTTTTTTTGATAGCCTACGTTAAATTTTATTTAGTGTTGTAAAAAAGATAATTCTACGGTATAATATACTTTTAGTATATCTAATGAACCAATAATTTTAAAATCATACAGCGTTGTTTTATCATAACATAAACCAGAAAGAAACATACATAAAACCCACTCCTGTTCCTTCTTTGCCATTGTTCCTGGGCCCCGGGAATCTCTTTCGTATCACCCATGGCCCCAATAGGCTTCGACCTTGCTGGGCCCCTACGGTTGCTGACACCTCCTTGAGGCGCGCGTGGAACACTACGCGCCGTCAACGATTTGGGCTCGGTCCAGACGGTTACCGGACCGACGGACGGTGAGCTACCCATTACTCGCCGTCCACAAGCCCGCGCCTACGGTGGCCGGAAATCGGGATCGGAACCCCTCGGTTCGGATCGGCTGGGTCGCGAGGGTTATTGTCTCGCGCGTGCGGCCGCCTCCTTTGCTATCATTACTACTTCGCAGAAGGAGGCGACCGCGCCCAAGGCTCACCGCTCTTTACGCTATTACAAATCTTGTTATGATAAAATGACTGGACCTAACTGCGGTTTATTTTCGTAAATATTTTTGGCATTTACGAAGCAATTAATTAGAATTCAATAATTTTTATAAATAGGTCTAGAAACATTTGCTGATTTCGTGATAACGCCATCTATTGCTGAAAAGCTTAACCTTACCTTTATCACACACTGAGGCTCTACCACGAGCTCATAACGTGATCCATTTTACGACCTAAACCGGACTGTTAAAGGGATGGAACTATATAGGGTGTATAGCTCCATCACTCTTTTTCGCTCGTACGTCTGACATTTTGACATTATCATGGTAAGGCCCCTGGCCACCTACCGAGCGATAGTTAAATAAATAGTTTGACAAATTTAATTCGTGTGTTTGCTATTCAAAGCCAGATGGCGTCACTGAGGCATAGGATGACAGTTTTTCTAAGACATTTTTTCTGATAGCAACTCTATTGTATCTCTTTAGATCTCTTTGTAGACGTTTGAATACATAACCGCTGGATTTCTGTCTTGTATAGTGAAGGTCAGTATAATATGCCAAACTACTTCGAAAATGCTGATGTAGAAACCAGACTGTCGCTAAACATAATAGTAAGAACGCAAAAATATGTAAAAATCTCTTGTTTACAGTAAAATAAAACAAAACTATCACAAAAAAGAAACTGAGTTTTGAACCACTATCCCCTTACGTGCCGATCTAATCCAGACACGACTGCACTACGGTGTTCGTTGACTTTTGTGTAAAATAGGTGTTCTTATATAAACGTCATCATTGTCTGCTTAACCCTTTGTCGATGATAGCGTGATGATTTTCATCTCAGATATTAAATTTGTAGCTAAATGAAAAAAGAAATATTATTTTCGTTTTTCCACTTAGATTTTATTACATGTTTAATTACTTTTTACAAAAATATGGAGTAAAAATGTCTAAGATGTGTTAAAAATATGCTAAAAGTCCTATTATTATTGTAATCGAAGTACCATCGCATATTATATACAAAAAAGACGACAAAATACTCACAAAAATTATTACTATAACTGGGGTTCGAAGTCACGGCAAATCGTTCAATACCGACATTTTGGAATATTGCTCACCCCCCATAGCAAATAGCGTGATAATTTATAGCCTATGTCCTTTCTCAAGCTCTATTCTATCTTTGTACCAAATTTCATCAAAATTGGTTCAGCGGTATAAGCGTGAAAGCGTAACAGACAGACAGACAGACAGACAGACAGACAGACAGACAGAGTTACTTTCGCATTTATAATATTAGTATGGATTATTCTAACTTGTGATTACTAAAGTATTATGGATCTACTGAAACTGAAGCTATGCCATTTTAATTAAGTATAAACTTTTGAAACGCAATAACTCAAAACTGACTTGACTGCACTTAGGTGGTTTTCTTAGTAAACCCTCGAACTATTGTACCAAGTCATACAGTGGATTCTTAGCATGAACCCTGTATTCATCAGCCAAGTCTTACGGCTTCGAGCGGATTGAACAAGGAACTTCTATCGTTACTAACTTTTATAGAACGCGCTTGGCGACGACATGAGAGATTTTAACTTGATTTATGTCTTTCAGTTCTTTCGGATTACTAGTAGGTATCTGTTGTGGTGAGTTATCCAACTTACTCTATTTGTTTTAGTTCCTCATTGTACTTTCTTAATAGACCATATAAAGTTCGAAGGGATTACCCAAGTTTTGTTACACCGCTGGATAATTAAGATGGGATTTTTAGTAGGTGGCTTTTTAGTTCACTAAATAGCATTTTTTAATCTCGCGTTTTATCCATATTATCAAAAGGAATAAACAGAACCCTTATAGAATCACTTTGTTGTCCGTCCGTCAGTCTGTCTGTCTGTCAAGACCCTTTTTCTCGGGAACGCGTAGATATGGAGTTGAAATTAAAACCATATACCTACTCAGGTCTGCGGTCCCTTGAAGCTGTGAAAAAATCAAACTTCTGAGTTAACGAAGAAAAGATAATATATGGCCGTTTATGTCGCAAAAAACGTGTATTTCGACACTCTCAAGGGAATCAAAATTCTACTGTTACGTACGGTCACTTCCCGTTGACCTAGAATCCTGAAATTTGGTATGAAGCAAGCTCTCATAGCACAAGTATAGGAAAAAATCTGAAAACTGTAAATTTGTACTTACGTCACAAAAAAAAAAACATTTTTGCGATTCGGAAAAATCTTCGTAACTTAATTCGGGAATTCGAACTGTTTTCATAGGTAGGTTTGAACCCTCGATGCGCGAGTCCGACTCGCACTTGCCCGGTTTTTTTTTGGATGTCACTATGTCTTGTAGGTACTTAACCGTAACGTGACCAGCCCCCCTAGCCAAGTTACAATCGTTTCGTTCGGCGCGAACGCCTCGAGTAGGCCACGCCTCCGAATCCTTTGTTCTGACCACGTGACTGAGCGTTGAGATGATGGCCTACCCGAGGCGTTCGCGCCGAACGATACGATTGTAACTTGGCTAGGGGGGCAGGGGACTTACCATGACGTGTTAAAATGTCATGTCATGCGAGCGAGACAGAGGGTTGGAACTTATTCACCCTATATAGCTCCATCGCTTTAACAGTTCAGTTTAGGTCGTAAAATTGATCGCGTTAATAGTTCGTGGTAGCAAAATTTCATGTTCATTAGTCGAGTAGGTAAGGCGTCAACGCGTAACAAACAAACTCGCATTAGCATTTATAAATAATATCACTAGTAGCTACCAGCGGTTTTGCCCGCGTGATAGTAGAAAATTATGTCAACGGAACAAACATACTTCCGGGATAAAAAGTATCATATCGTACCTACTCTTAATGCAAAAACCAACTAAATGCACCAACATTTTTGTATTATTTTTGTTTCATTTAATTTATTTTTTTAAATACGATATTTTATTGTTTACATAGGCATTTACATTTAAAAATACTAACTATAATTACAATAAAATAAAAAATAATAATAATAAAAACCCTACACTAATTACAACTAACTAAAATCAAACTAAAATATGGCGTCAAAAAACTCTTCTTCCACATCGCTGTCGACTGGTAATGTGCCCAAAAGACTGGCGGCATTGCCACGCTGTATGGCAATGCTTATCCTCAGTCCGAGCTAAAGCCCAGCCCTTGGGTCACGCGAAGTATCAACTAGACGTTTTGACAGATCTTTATATAACTTGTGAGCACTCGGACCCCACGAACCGAGAGTTTCAACCCCAAACGGTTCGAAAATATAACTTCCAACAAGGTTATTATATTTTTGCCGCTTGAGGTTCTCCGCAGCCGCAGCGGCAGCACCAGCACAACACGACGAGCTAGGAAGATGGGAAGGCGCAAGAGTATCGACACTAGTAGCGTCCCATACTAAAGGCCTACTCATCAGTTACTCAGTAGCCCAAGAGTTTGTGAATTATTTCACCGATATACCTCTTAGGACCTCGGAAGCTCTAAATTCCTCCCCTGAAGCTTCAGTTGCTTTATTGAAAGCAAACTTGCCAGGCTGTCCGGTTGAATTTCAATTCAAACATCCCTTTGACAGTCGTATAGGCTTTCCGGCAAATAAAAGTCAAATTAACCGAAGACCTATGGGGAATGTCTGTTAAAGTATGCACATCTATAATTGAGACCATAGCACCGTACTTAGCTTTAATATTTAATTTGTGTGTGGACCAAGGAGTCTTTCCAGATATAATGAAGTACAGTAAGGTTATACCACTTTTTAAATCCGGTGACCATAATGACACTAATAATTACAGACCTGTATCAGTATTGCCGGTTTTCAGTAAGGTATTTGAAAAAGTTATGCTTAATCAAATGCTTTACTATTTTAATAGCAATAAAATCTTTCATGATCAGCAGTATGGTTTCACCAAAGGTCGTTGTACGACTGACGCTGGTGTCACTTTATTAAAACATATATTTGCAGCGTGGGAAGAAGCCCAAGATGCGATAGGAATTTTTGTGACCTCTCAAAGGCTTTTGATTGGGTTATCACGAAACCTTGCTTTTAAAGCTAGAATATTATGGACTAGGTAAACTTGCACTCAGCTTGGTAAAATCTTATTTAATTGACAGGCAACAGCAAGTTCAGATTAACGGTGTCGATTCTCCGGGTTTGAAAGTCAAAATGTGTGTACCACAAGGCTCAATATTGGGTCCTTTCGACTTTTTAGTATATATAAATGATCTACCGCATCTATTAAAAAAACAACCACATATTGTATTGTTTGCTGACGATACGTCGTTAATTTTTAAGATCAATAGACGTTCCACAAATCTTGATGACGTAAACAATGCTTTACAGCAAGTCCAAAACTGGTTTACTGTTAATAATTTTATGTATTAAATGGAAAAAAGAACTAAGTGCATAATATTTGCGTTACCGAATGTTAAAAGTAATTACTCCGACATAGTATTGAACAAGGAGAAACTCGAATTCGTCGAGAATACGGTTTTCCTAGGGATCACGCTTGACTCGAGGCTACAATGGGGTACTCATTTAACATCTCTGGCAGGTCGGCTTAGTTCAGCAGCATATGCTGTCAGAAAAATCCGCCAATTTACTGATGTGGATACTGCGCGACTAGTTTATTTTAGTTACTAGCATTATGTCTTACGGTATTTTGCTATGGGGACGGGCTGCAGACATAGAGTCTATTTTTATTCTGCAGAAAAGAGCTATCAGAGCCATATATAATCTTCGCAGACGCGATTCTCTTAGGGAACTATTTAAGGAAATAAACATCCTGACGGTCCCTTGTCAATACATTTATGAAAACACTAGCGCTTTGCCCGCGACTACGTCCGCGCGCATCGCCGTTTTAAGCGTTTGGCCCTGTGATTTGTTTATTGTCATTGCAAAGCAAACTTTCAAAGGAAATTGTAGTCTTTTGAATTCGAAAGGAAGATCGTTCGGGATTAATGGAATACGCGGTATGAACTCTGTTTCTCCCTGGGCAGACCCGGTTAAAATAACAACCTCAACCATACTGCGGTGCAATGCTTTTACTTGCATCCTGATACCGTTACATAACTTCGGAGGCTTCAAGTTCCTAAGCAACATGACGGGTGTGCCCACATGCAGTTCACGTTTATGGTACGGAAGGCCGACTGGATTAATAGTATTCAGAAACTCAACCAGATAGTGGAGTGCTTTGTCTGCATTTACCACAGTGTCTATAGAATTAAACACTATTTCTTCAGCTTCAATTGATGTCAGCAAAATATCGCTGATAACTGCTGCTCGGTCGTTCTTAGACTTCAATATAGCTCTTTCTATTAGCCATTCTAATGGTTTGTCCTTTATTTGAGCCACACCTGAATAATTTCTTCCTATCTTCTCTTTGACTGTACTTACTACCGTACATAATTTTTCTGGTATGACTATAACCCCATCTAATTGTTGGTACTTGCCGTTACCTAATTGAAGTAAAAGGTCTGAAAATTCACCTGCAGAGACGTCCTCTCCGAGATTTACTCTCATGTTTTTGGTTAATTTAAGGATTTTAGTTAAACGCAACGTTGACGGCCTCCCACAAGGTGGACCGATATCCTGGTGAGCGTCGCGGGAATGTGGTGGATGCGAGATGCACAGGACCGTTCGTTATGGCGACATTTGGGGGAGGCCAATGTTCAACACGTCCTTCGGCTGAAATGATGATGATGATGATAATGATGAAGGATTTTAGTACAGTATCTTTTAATATATGCTTTATTTCATTCACTCGTGTCCCTTTTGGTACAACTGGTAACCTTTGCTGAAAATCTCCTGCCAGCAATATTGTCAAACCACTCATTAAGTTGTCATTGCTTCTTATGTCCTGTTATCCTGTAGAGTTCTGTTTAATGCTTCAATAGCTCTTTTGTTTGCCATTGTGCTTTCATCCCAGGCTATTATTTTTGCTTTACGTAACAATTAGCCCAGATTACTTTGCTTGAAAATGTTGCACATTGGCGTCTAATCATTGACGCAAAATCTGATCTATAAAATGTTATAGTTCGTTATTTACCTGCCTTTCCATGTGTCGTTTAAAATCTTCTGAAAGATATGGTTTGAATTCATCCCACAGGCTGAATGGAATCGCTAGTTGACAAAAAACTAACATTATAATGAAAAGCTCTCTCACCATGAACGGCTATTGATACATGGCTGCCTCTCCTAGGACTGTACGTCAGTGTAGATCGTCTTCAAGTAACCCTAAAGCCTTGCATGTTGATTTGAAAGTCATATGTTCTATGATTCTGGACCTTGAACTTCATAAAAAAGCAAACGAAGGTGGTAACACTCTGTATTATTTGGATATACCGTATATTCCCTGCCTAAAGCGTTGTCTTTTTTAATGTGTAGCCAACCATCTAAATTTACTCCTCTTTT
The DNA here is from genome assembly GCA_905147345.3 of Mythimna impura. Lineage (NCBI taxonomy): Eukaryota > Metazoa > Arthropoda > Insecta > Lepidoptera > Noctuidae > Mythimna > Mythimna impura. Next base: position 15,847,602 of record LR990356.1, on the reverse strand, counting down.
CCTCCTTTCGAACCGATTACTGTTCCAAACATAGAATGCACAGATTTCACAATAAAGAAAGGTCTTTGCACAGTCATCTACTTGACATAGTTAAAAAAAAAGACGTGAGAGTCGTTTTTGGTGGACAGGAAACCTTTATTAGCTAAGTTTTCTTGATTAAAAAAAACTCTGACCATTTTTCTAAGTGCACAGCAAGATGAAACACCGTGGGAAAATTCTCATGAATAGAAAATCCGAAAATTTACCACACTGCCTCTGAACTACTGATATACTTTCCACTTTCATACGTTTTGACTTCATCTTTAAAATGGTTTAAAGAAAGAGGACCTTGATCAGACCCTTTATTCACATATTTACAAACATATTTAATCGATTTTACCGAGTTACAGTATTCCACATTGATGTGAAAGAACTGGATTACCAACGATTATCAAGCTCTACTCCATTTATGGTTACAGTAAATCCGCTATTATCTGAAGAATGTCTCCTGCAGTTTAAATATCCGTCATCGCCGGTCAGTGTTTTTATAAGCATTGTTCGAGGATAGCGTTTAGTGCACAGCTGGTCTCTCATGCATGGCGAGTTGGCGTTGAAATTTCCACAGGGGACATGTATCATATTAGATTTCACTATCTCATAGAGCTTTGGATCTAGATGGGATCAGGTATTTCGGCACAAATAAAATAGTCAGTAATGTCAGAAGGAATGTGTCTTTTTAGCCATATCAGAATATGAATTTGCCGAAGTCTTGAAAATGTTGGTATTCTACTGTGTACACAGACCAACATTTTACGTACATGTATCACGGAACTTCACCAAATATTTTTCCTTTATTATCAAGTCCAACATTTTTTTTTTTACTTTGATGCGAAATATTTGTGCGATGTTATCGTGGCGATCGTGAGGTTTTTAGCCTGGAAACAAATTTTCTTTAATTTCTTTCCACCGAGGGTTGCACGTGAAGGTGAAAAATAAGTCTGCGCGACCATAATGACGTACATAAGTCATGGCGTATTGAGTGTGCTCGTGCATGTATCTCGGCCCACCGGTGAAGGAGGACGGTAATCCACTATTTGACCCAACTGATGAGCATCAACATCTTGCCTACCGATGGTGTCCTTAAGTATTACTGAACTAATCAATCAAAGCTTTTAGACTTTTAAAACATTAAATTAGCATAATAATTTCTATCGAAGAAGACGCTCACTATGACACACCACTTGTTTTGTAATTAATTTTATGTTTTCGTTTGTACCAATTTGGGTAAGTAGATGTCGTTGTGCGTATATATATAACATGATTGATACGTTATTATAGGATTAGGTTATCACATGGTTGCGTTGCAAAGAAATCTATTAGCACATTTAAAAAAGAGATATTTCATACAAATATGGAGGAATCTATTTCACCAACATACATGAATGTACTTGAACTTTTTTTGTTGTTGTTGAACTTTTTTTGAGAAATAAATAATCGCTATTTGCTCTATTAGGGCTTGTATATCTGATTTCTAATACCGAGTTGCGAGTAAATTAGACCGCGCAGTAAGACTTCAAAAAATCTTGAACACGACCTAAACCTTAAATTTGAGGGTAGTTTTGAAAAACGAATAATGGGAATCTTTATTATTTATTTAAACATGTATTCGTGCCAAGTTTCAAGTTTATTAACCCAAGGAATAAGATTCTCCCATACAAACTTTAACACCCCCTAAATCTTGCACTGAGGGTAGTACTGAAAAAATAAATATGGAAAACTTTAAAACTAATTTAGGTTAATATTTGTACAAAGTTTGGAGTCAATTGGCCCACGGAAAAAAAATTTGCACACTTACGAAATCCCCCCTTTTTACCCCCTTAGAGGATGAATTTCCAAAAATCCCTTCTTAGTGCTCACTTACGACATATAATTAATCTTTATGCAAAATTTCAAGCTTCTAGCCCCAGCGGTTTCGGCTGTGCGTTGATATGTCAGTCAGTCAGTTTCTCCTTTTATATATATAGACTAGCGCTTTGCCCGCGACTACGTCCGCGCGCATCGCCGTTTTAAGCGTTTGGCCCTGTGATTTGTTTATTGTCATTGCAAAGCAAACTTTCAAAGGAAATTGAAGTCTTTTGAATTCGAAAGGAAGATCGTTCGGGATTAATGGAATACGCGGTATGAACTCTGTTTCTCCCTGGGCAGACCCGGTTAAAATAACAACCTCAACCATACTGCGGTGCAATGCTTTTACTTGCATCCTGATACCGTTACATAACTTCGGAGGCTTCAAGTTCCTAAGCAACATGACGGGTGTGCCCACATGCAGTTCACGTTTATGGTACGGAAGGCCGACTGGATTAATAGTATTCAGAAACTCAACCAGATAGTGGAGTGCTTTGTCTGCATTTACCACAGTGTCTATAGAATTAAACACTATTTCTTCAGCTTCAATTGATGTCAGCAAAATATCGCTGATAACTGCTGCTCGGTCGTTCTTAGACTTCAATATAGCTCTTTCTATTAGCCATTCTAATGGTTTGTCCTTTATTTGAGCCACACCTGAATAATTTCTTCCTATCTTCTCTTTGACTGTACTTACTACCGTACATAATTTTTCTGGTATGACTATAACCCCATCTAATTGTTGGTACTTGCCGTTACCTAATTGAAGTAAAAGGTCTGAAAATTCACCTGCAGAGACGTCCTCTCCGAGATTTACTCTCATGTTTTTGGTTAATTTAAGGATTTTAGTTAAACGCAACGTTGACGGCCTCCCACAAGGTGGACCGATATCCTGGTGAGCGTCGCGGGAATGTGGTGGATGCGAGATGCACAGGACCGTTCGTTATGGCGACATTTGGGGGAGGCCAATGTTCAACACGTCCTTCGGCTGAAATGATGATGATGATGATAATGATGAAGGATTTTAGTACAGTATCTTTTAATATATGCTTTATTTCATTCACTCGTGTCCCTTTTGGTACAACTGGTAACCTTTGCTGAAAATCTCCTGCCAGCAATATTGTCAAACCACTCATTAAGTTGTCATTGCTTCTTATGTCCTGTTATCCTGTAGAGTTCTGTTTAATGCTTCAATAGCTCTTTTGTTTGCCATTGTGCTTTCATCCCAGGCTATTATTTTTGCTTTACGTAACAATTAGCCCAGATTACTTTGCTTGAAAATGTTGCACATTGGCGTCTAATCATTGACGCAAAATCTGATCTATAAAATGTTATAGTTCGTTATTTACCTGCCTTTCCATGTGTCGTTTAAAATCTTCTGAAAGATATGGTTTGAATTCATCCCACAGGCTGAATGGAATCGCTAGTTGACAAAAAACTAACATTATAATGAAAAGCTCTCTCACCATGAACGGCTATTGATACATGGCTGCCTCTCCTAGGACTGTACGTCAGTGTAGATCGTCTTCAAGTAACCCTAAAGCCTTGCATGTTGATTTGAAAGTCATATGCTCTATGATTCTGGACCTTGAACTTCATAAAAAAGCAAACGAAGGTGGTAACACTCTGTATTATTTGGATATACCGTATATTCCCTGCCTAAAGCGTTGTCTTTTTTAATGTGTAGCCAACCATCTAAATTTACTCCTCTTTTCCTCCTTTCGAACCGATTACTGTTCCAAACATAGAATGCACAGATTTCACAATAAAGAAAGGTCTTTGCACAGTCATCTACTTGACATAGTTAAAAAAAAAGACGTGAGAGTCGTTTTTGGTGGACAGGAAACCTTTATTAGCTAAGTTTTCTTGATTAAAAAAAACTCTTTGACCATTTTTCTAAGTGCACAGCAAGATGAAACACCGTGGGAAAATTCTCATGAATAGAAAATCCGAAAATTTACCACACTGCCTCTGAACTACTGATATACTTTCCACTTTCATACGTTTTGACTTCATCTTTAAAATTGTTTAAAGAAAGAGGACCTTGATCAGACCCTTTATTCACATATTTACAAACATATTTAATCAATTTTACCGAGTTACAGTATTCCACATTGATGTGAAAGAACTGGATTACCAACGATTATCAAGCTCTACTCCATTTATGGTTACAGTAAATCCGCTATTATCTGAAGAATGTCTCCTGCAGTTTAAATATCCGTCATCGCCGGTCAGTGTTTTTATAAGCATTGTTCGAGGATAGCGTTTAGTGCACAGCTGGTCTCTCATGCATGGCGAGTTGGCGTTGAAATTTCCACAGGGGACATGTATCATATTAGATTTCACTATCTCATAGAGCTTTGGATCTAGATGGGATCAGGTATTTCGGCACAAATAAAATAGTCAGTAATGTCAGAAGGAATGTGTCTTTTTAGCCATATCAGAATATGAATTTGCCGAAGTCTTGAAAATGTTGGTATTCTACTGTGTACACAGATCAACATTTTACGTACATGTATCACGGAACTTCACCAAATATTTTTCCTTTATTATCAAGTCCAACATTTTTTTTTTTACTTTGATGCGAAATATTTGTGCGATGTTATCGTGGCGATCGTGAGGTTTTTAGCCTGGAAACAAATTTTCTTTAATTTCTTTCCACCGAGGGTTGCACGTGAAGGTGAAAAATAAGTCTGCGCGACCATAATGACGTACATAAGTCATGGCGTATTGAGTGTGCTCGTGCATGTATCTCGGCCCACCGGTGAAGGAGGACGGTAATCCACTATTTGACCCAACTGATGAGCATCAACATCTTGCCTACCGATGGTGTCCTTAAGTATTACTGAACTAATCAATCAAAGCTTTTAGACTTTTAAAACATTAAATTAGCATAATAATTTCTATCGAAGAAGACGCTCACTATGACACACCACTTGTTTTGTAATTAATTTTATGTTTTCGTTTGTACCAATTTGGGTAAGTAGATGTCGTTGTGCGTATATATATAACATGATTGATACGTTATTATAGGATTAGGTTATCACATGGTTGCGTTGCAAAGAAATCTATTAGCACATTTAAAAAAGAGATATTTCATACAAATATGGAGGAATCTATTTCACCAACATACATGAATGTACTTGAACTTTTTTTGTTGTTGTTGAACTTTTTTTGAGAAATAAATAATCGCTATTTGCTCTATTAGGGCTTGTATATCTGATTTCTAATACCGAGTTGCGAGTAAATTAGACCGCGCAGTAAGACTTCAAAAAATCTTGAACACGACCTAAACCTTAAATTTGAGGGTAGTTTTGAAAAACGAATAATGGGAATCTTTATTATTTATTTAAACATGTATTCGTGCCAAGTTTCAAGTTTATTAACCCAAGGAATAAGATTCTCCCATACAAACTTTAACACCCCCTAAATCTTGCACTGAGGGTAGTACTGAAAAAATAAATATGGAAAACTTTAAAACTAATTTAGGTTAATATTTGTACAAAGTTTGGAGTCAATTGGCCCACGGAAAAAAAATTTGCACACTTACGAAATCCCCCCTTTTTACCCCCTTAGAGGATGAATTTCCAAAAATCCCTTCTTAGTGCTCACTTACGACATATAATTAATCTTTATGCAAAATTTCAAGCTTCTAGCCCCAGCGGTTTCGGCTGTGCGTTGATATGTCAGTCAGTCAGTTTCTCCTTTTATATATATAGATGAAACTATCACTACTAATAAAACAACAACCGGATAGCTAGTCTAGCTAGTTGGGAAAAGGCGGTGAGTGAAAGTACTTACCTAACTCTTATCTATCTGGTACGAAGTAAGCTTGAACTCCAATCCCCCTAGCCAAGTTACAACCATTTCGTTTCGATGCTCTTTTAGTCGATCGCCTCGAGTAGGCCACGCCTCCGATTACTTTATTCTTACGTCATCTCAACGATCAGTCACGTGGTCAGAAATAAAAAACTTTTTACAAAAAAAATATAACCGACTTCAATGTAAAAAAACACTGAAAAGTGCAAAATAACTTTAATTTCGGAAGTCGGTGTTTCTATAATAGTTTTGTCTCTTCGTTATTTAACACCGACTTCCGAAATTAAAGTTATTTTGCACTTTTCAGTGTTTTTTTACATTGAAGTCGGTTATATTTTTTTTGTAAAAAGTTTTTTATTTTTCACTTTTTAGTTATGGTACCAACACTAAAAAGTACCCCTCAGCCATACTTAAATACCTTATAGCCAGAGTGCATCTTATGACAATTCTAATAATACCAAACACGGTTAGATTAAATTAATTTATTACAGAGTTCCGGTGCTTAATTTCAGGCTTCATCATCAGATCAGTTCGATATATTACCCCTCTTCTTTCAGTCAGTCATCGACTATACGTATAAACAAAGCAATTTTACTTGTTACGACAGTTCTGCTGTGATCCCATGAGGAGTTCTGTTCCATATCTACGAAGTTCATGATCAGATCATAACAATGTTTCTATGGGACCAACTTGGAAGCATAACCTTTCAATCAAAAAAAAAATTTTCAAAATCGGTCCACAATTGACCGAGAAATCGGTGAACATACATAAAAAAAAAAAATAAAAAACATACATTCAACCGAACATATAACCTCCTCCTTTTTGAAGTCGGTTAAAAAGGAATAGGAAGCGTGGCCGACTCGAGGCGATCAAGGAAAAGAGAAACGAAACGGTTGTAACTTGGCAAGGGGGGTTGAATGAACCCATTTTGATCTGGTATGGAATACGCTTGAACTCCAGGGAAAGATGTAGGCTACACTCAGGGTTGGCCAGTATTTGAATTACTTGTAATTAAAATACGTAATTGAAATACAAATACGTATTTGGTATTTGTATTTCAATTACTTCCTTAAAATGTAATTTGTAATTCGTATTTCAAATACCTGACGGCGAAGTATTTTGTAATTAGTATTTCAAATACTTGAGGCTTCAAAATACATTTTAACATTAAAATACATTTAACCTTCATTTAGCGATCGTGAGTGTGTGTGCGAAGCGAGAGTTCAATGATGGTAAAGCAGCTATTAGAGTTGGCAACACTGCACCTGTTATGTACACTGTACGCTATGACTGTACGCCAAAATTGGCCAACAAAACGCAAAAAAATTACGTCGAATTGTCAATATCTAAGATGCCAATAATAGCTAAGATGTCAAGTCATAACGGTTTAATATGTACATACTCCTAAATAATAGAAGCAAAGAGCTTTCAATTCTTAAGCGCTATCCAAATATAAAAATTGTGTTCATACAATTTAACACAAGTTTGTGCTCATCAGGACCTGTAGAAAGATTGTTTTCTTTAGCAGGTTTTATTCACTCTCCAACAAGAGGCTGTTTGTCTGACCGTACATTTAAAAATCTAGTATTCATGAAAGGAAACTCTGGTTTTACTGATTAATTAATCTTGTTTTCCTTTACTTCTTCTTCTCTTCTCTTCAGCCCATGCTGGTCTAGATTACATATTTTGTAATATGTAATTTGTATTTTGTATTTTAATTAAAAATAGCTAAAATACTGTATTTTGTATTTTATATTTCAAATACCTTGCTTAAAGATATTTTGTATTTTAATTACTTGGGATACTATATTTTGTAATTTGTATTTCAATTAAAGCAAAGCATGTATTTTGCCCAGCCCTGGCTACACTAGGCACAGAGTATTATTAGTAAAGCACAGAGTATATATAGGCTACTTTTTGTCTGGCTTCAACATCGACCTTCCGTCCGCATTGACCATTGACAGACGTCCACGCAGACGGAAGTCGTGAGTATTTTTTCGTGTTAATTCCCGGTTTGTGTAAAATTAAAACTGGTAGATATTTGTAAGTCCTAAATCTGATTTCCGAAATCCGGTATTCCGATTTGCGACCCTTAGGTTCAGCAGGAACTTGAGTAACTAGAATTCTACAATGTGAAAACCTATTTTTTTTTTTACGGTTTTAATATTTGCTAATCAATCACGCTTCAACGGCTGAGCGAATTTAAATGAAATTGGGATCACAGGTTTTCTCTTTTACAGAAGTAAATACATTCCCGCTAGATAACTTTCCAACTTTCAAGGGAGTGAAAAAACTAGCAAAAGCTAATAGATACCTTTACTTGCACTTTTTTAGGTAACTATACCGAGAAAAAATAAACGGGTTGTGCCGCTAAGACTTTATTCATGGTAATAAGTGTTAAAAAAACATGCGGTGACTTGATTCAGTGTTGCTAGTGTGATCAAACTTTGTACGATTCAGGGATAGTTTTTTGCTGGTCGCTTGGCTAACTTATCCAAATATCATAAATTTCCATGAACGAGTATCTAAAAAAATCTATTTGGATACTCTGCAAGTCTCATACAATTTGGCTGGTGGATTGTAATGTGGTGGATCCGGGTGTACTCCTGAAATTCTTGTCGCATCTCGGAAATAACTGGCGTAACGTTTGTGTTCTGGTGCACCAGATCTAACAGAACTGTCACGCAACGCCCATCCATACACGTTGTTAGTTGTTGGGCAATCATTGTATTTCGTTTCTGGTAACTTATGCTTTCTCGCGTTGAGGTATGTTCTGCGGCAACCACCCGCTGTGCATTCCTTATAAAGCATGCTAGCCTCACTGGAGTCTACCGGTTTCATAATTGGGAATTCGTCTGATTTCATAAATGAATCACTTAGAGCGGTTGTATCTGCTGCACCCGTTAGCAAGCACCTCCTTCGATACCGGGCACTATTTTCGTGTTGGTTACTCAACGCAGGAATGCCTGCCCCTAATCGTGTCTCTTCAATTTCTTCACTCGTATAATGTTTGTGCTTTTCCGTACATTGAGCTTTCTGAATAAGTTTGTCTTTGTGCCTAAGAAACCAGTTTGTCCTCTGTTTATTAGCTTTTTTATTACATTCGATTATAAATCTTTGTGTGGCTGCATCTGCGTAGTCTAACGGCATTTTTTAGTTTAGTTGAAGTGTAAAAAAATATAAAAATAATTATAAAAATAACCTACATATATTATTCAATAAACACTCCCTATAGACTAAAATCATCTTTTCTAGTTGTCATTTTGAAAGAAACTGTGTTTTTTGACCTACTATGAAAAGGATTTACTATCAAGAATGTCTTGTGGTATTTAGGCTGTTATATCTATCTACCACTGTTGTTCATGAGTAGTTAGGTACTGAATAAATAAGTAGGTAAAGGTAATCGATCCATACATTGGCCTTTACAAACCTTTGTCCATCAACACAAATCTCACTAATGTAGATTCGGGTTTGGGATAAAGTCCATAAGGAGCTTCAACTCATTTCCGGGTTAAGTTTGCATCAGGTTGTGTGTTTATAGAGTATGCTCTGAAATATTAACGGCCCGGATGCACCCGATACGGAACTTATAGAAAATGTAGGTACCTATTCAAGCATTTTTTCTCGTCCCATTTTTTTTTGGTGTGGAATATTATCAAATAATTCCCCCCGCTCCGGGTGGAAGAGGGAGTGTCAGGTTTTTACTAATTAAAATCCACCCGTGTTTTTTCAGCTGCCCTTTGCATTCTCTTTCATCCTTTGTAACTCTTTCGAACCATCTCGCAACCTTATATTGACATCTCTTTGAAACGCGCCGTCGCGCGCGTCGCCGTCGCGGGCTTAGTTCTTATCGGACGGCGGGCTGCCTATTGCTTGCTATCCGTAAGCCCACGTCTACGGTGGCCAGGAATCGTCCTGTGACACCTGACGCCAGTATTCTGCAGCGACCAGGGCGTGAGAATGACCTCTCTCTCACACTTTCAACCACTTTCTTCGCTCGATTCTTTCATAGCACTGCTTCGCTGAATCAGGTGGCTGCTTCCCATGCACTGTCACGCCTCTCGTGCGTGTGTGCAAGAGCTACACTGCCAGGACCCTGACAAGAAAATGTTTAAAAGGTGCAAGTGCCCGTATTATTTTGTTTATTTGTAATAGTTTAGTACCTACGGACGTTATGATTAAAGCTGATTAAAGTAGATACAAGAAAAGTGGTTTTAATCAAGCATTCTTCGTTTCTGTCCTTCATCCAATTGGTTAGTGAATATAGCTGCATTGAAAAGGTTAATACCAGTTTACGTTGTGTATAAAAACTAATAAAATATTTAATTGGAACAACTTTTTAGTTGTTCCGATAGAAAGTTCCGTTGAGAAAGAAAAATAGGTGATTCGATCGAGTTCCATTCTGCACAACTGGTCGGTTCAGTTGGTCAGAGTGGAAGAACAGCTAAGATTACCTAATGAAAATTTAAAATTACGGAACCCTAAGTTACAAGTTGGTAGTAATGATAAATAATGTTAAAACAGTGGATCAAAAATGTTTATTGTAAATAATTGTTACAAAATAAAAATAAACTACAGTTTCTCAAAAATAAAATCACTCTAATAAACATTTTCCCCCTTTATAAGCAGGGTTTTTGTAATGATTGGGATCTGGGTTCGGCCCACTACGGCTTCGTTCACGGGCCAATTTATACAGACAACCGTATTGCGCCCTCTGCCTTTTTAAGTGACTATCTTTTAGTCTCCAGCCATAGTACCATCCATTAGTCTCGGCAAAATAATATCTGTCCTCAGGAAGTGTAGCACACCGTTTCTTCAAATAAACTTCACGACCGAATAAAGGTCTACCTTTGTAAAGTATTTCCTTTTCTTTTGGGTCAATAGGTCGCATTATTGGATCAATGGATAGGTCTGTATCAGGATGTGCCAGTTTAGGGTCGACTTTAGGATCTCCGAGACCAACATCAACGATGGAATGCCCCTTGTTCATATGAGCAACGCCTTGTACAGTGGAATTGTCGCTGATAGGTTTAAGTCGCCTATTTCTCGCAACCGATACATAATCTCTGCTTGCAGCAGGCATTCCTGCTTCCAAAGTTGTTTTAATCACATCTAATTCACTATACCCTTTCTCTTCGCGTTGTAGGGTGGCTGCTTTATTCAGTTTTTCTCTATGAAGTTGGTTCCATCTCATACGTAGTATCGCAGTTTTTTCATAATTCTCGACAAGAAACTTTATTATATAGGGATTACTTATGTCCATAAGAGGCATTTTGTAATAATAGTAAATAAATATAAAAATAAAATTAAGTAGAAAAGTCAATACCACAAGAAACTGCAAGAAACTTCAAACTGTTTTTTTTTCCTTGTTTCTATATCATGTTTATTTTTGGAAAAATTACTATTTAAAAAAGTATTTAGGTAACCTCTTTGCTCTAAACGTCTGTATGTTCTCGAGACCTACCAATTTATAGGTGTAAATAGATTTATATCTATTTAATTATGAAGATATTTTAATGATTTAATCACAATACTATCACAATTCACGGGTGCCATAAGGTTGTAGTAGGTACTTATTCCGGCCGGAAAGAAAAAGTTTTGGCATTAATACTAAAATCCAGCAAGGGGTTCAAATTAACCAAAGCAAAGACCTTTATCTCCAACGACAGTATTCTACTTTTCACACCTCATCATCATCATTTCAGCCGAAAGACTGCTGGACATTGGCCTCCTCCAAGTGTCGCTATAACGACTGGTTCTGTACGTCTTGCATCCATCAGCTTCCCGTGTTCCAGAACCTTCTATCGTTCATCTGTTCTGCGAGCAATGCGCCCTGCCCACTGCCACTTAAGTTTGGTAATTTTTCGGGATATTTCGGTAACCATATGCATGGTTCTCGATATCTTCATTTATGATTCGATAACGCAAGGAAATTGTGAGTATATCCATCTCCATTGCCCTTTGGGTAACTTTAAGCCTTCTGATAGAAGGCCCATTGTAAGTGATCACGTTTCATAGCCATATATGTCATCACTGTAGCCCACACGCACTGGTAGCCTTCCATCTTGCGACACTGTATTATGCTGGACGAGAAGTTCACATCTACTGCGGGATAATTAAAAGAAGGGGTTATTCTAAAGGGGAAGGTAATTCAATTAAAAGAACACAGGTGGGTTTTAGTCAGTAAAAGTTTTACAATCCCTCTCGCTCAACCTAGAGCCAACAAAAAAAAAAGCCACAAGCCACTTCATACAGAGAAGCAAATTACGAATTATTTTCACTATCTACAAATCAATGTATTCTAGTGATGCAATGGAAGTGTCTTAACGGAAACAGAAACGAAAACAGATGTCAAACGTAAATCCACAAGCGGAACCGGATGTGTTAATATTATGAAGAAAAAACACAATTTTTATTTTTTAAGATTTATTTAAGTAATTAAAATTGTATTTTATAGTTTACATATTACAGTACGAAATTAAACAGAGGCAAATTATATTTAATAAAAAGTAATTTGGCCACTTTTACAGCTTTGAGTCTGTTTCGGTATTCTTCATATACTCGTATTAAACCAGCTTCGCTAAATAATTGCTCCCTGGCTACACTTCTGGGGGGAGTTGATAAGTATTGGCGAACTATTGGCAACAGAAGAACAAAACAATAGAAGATTTACGTGCTTACGCTAAACGTCACAAGGCGCGGTGATGCGCAGAATAAACAAAAAAAAAAAATTGTTATAAACAAAGAAAGTCGCTGCGGCTCGTTTGTGTACCCCCTCGCCCCTCCACGCCTTTTCCGTCGTGTCCAGTCGTCTACGGGCCCCACCCCCGCGCTCCTCGTTGTATTCTTCTGTTAAGAGTTCTGTTATAAAGTTTGCGGAAACGGAAACGGAAGTGAAAAAGCTTGCGGAACTTCTGCAGAAGCGGAAGCGGAAGTAGAGTTCTGTTGCAACACTAATGTATTCTACTTTAAAAACAAACTAAGTATATAGTTTAACCTTTTGAGTGCGTAATTAAAGACAATAGTAAGACAATGGCGCGTGAACGCCGGCGTTAATGCGGGGATCAACAGCTTAAATGCAAATATTTATTTTGTATAGGAAAAGATCAGGTTATGTTACGTAAAATATTCTTACTTAGTCAGACTTCGTCTATTAAATTTCACCTAATACTATCCTTAACTGTACAATTCATTACTCACTGCTGTACTGTTCTTTCACTATAGGATGGTTCTCATGATTCAAACAAATCAACAATATCTCAACCGGCTGATCTCTCATTGAATGTACTTTCAGGTAATGGGAAATGTACAGGAGTACCGTCTCCTAATCTCTTGGCCATTGAGTTAATTACATCAGCACTGGCTTCCCGCAGGTCGTATGCCCAGCCTATCCTCTCGAAGAACCTGATGAAAGTAGTGGCGAAGTTCAGAACGTCGAAATGTTCAGCTGCTTTGTAATCGAAGGGAAACGCGTGGTGGTAGTTGTGCCAGCCTTCGCCGAGGGTGCACGTAGCCACAAAACGGTTCTCTGCTGGTATAATATCTCTGAAGACAAAAAAATAGGTACAGCTATTATGAAAATAAACAATGGTACTGTTTATTTGTTGACAGGGTTTGTGTAGTGGCCCTAAATGCTGGAGCTCTAATAATAGATCTCCAGCATAGCAGTTAGGGCTAATAATAGGAATATTATTATTATTTTCACGAAAGCAGAAACGCGCGACACTTGTAAGTAGGTAAGAACTTAAGTTATCGAAAGTTTGTAATTACAAAGGGAATTGAGTAACAATGTTATGTTTCAAAATAGACGCTGTTTACACACGTGTTGTGTGTTGTGAAGACACGAGTTTAATAATACAGAATCAACGCTGTTAGTATGATGAACAAACAAACGAACAAACAACATGTTCGTACATAATAATAATGCTTACTTGTTGTAAGGCCTGTATCCATAAGCGTGTGCGAGGCTATTGACAGTTAGCTCGCTGTGGAACATGCCAAGGAACCTGATGAAGCATTGCCACGCAACGGCACACTTCCAGTCTTCATTCCATAGCACAACACCGATCATTGTTGGCAGAATGTAGCAGAAGATCAGTTTGAGCATTGTGAAGTTTCTGTAAAATATATCGAAATGTCTCATCATCAAGTGCACATTCGCAGTAAGATATTTCCGTACCTATTTACCAACAAAAACAATAATTGCTAATGACATATTATTATATATATTTATATACAGTGGAAAATAGAACATTATAGAGCATCTAATTTTGTTTGAAAATTCCATGTATTCCTTTATATGTTTTTGACAGACAGACCGACCGAAATAAGGGTTCTTTTTTTAGTTTTTCTCTGTTGAGGTACGAAACCCTAAAAATTTAAACTTTCAGATTTTCATGATTATAAAGTTTCTATCGGATTTATTAACTCTGCGGTTATACTCGTATTTCAATTTCAAGTGAAATTGACTGCTATAATAATTAAATTCATAAAATAATAAATATAGGTAGGGTGTTTATTTTTTTAAATGGCCGACTGTTATTCCGACAAAAAAGGTACTGGTGATCGTCCTGTAGTAGAACTGCTAGATGCTTGATTGATCGTAGGTAGTTTGTTTTTTATGTCGTTGTAGAAGGAAAGAGTGGTATATTCTTCGTTGCCATGCTGGAAACTTAAGTTGCTCGTGTTCTTTTTTATGTCCCTGACACTAAAGTGTTATAGTTGGCCTAAAACTAGAGACCGGTTCGGTTCGGTTTCGGGGCAGTTTTGGCTAAAAATGGGGCCAAGTATTCGGCTCGATCGAAACTAGCGTCTTTGAACTGACGGTTGCAGTAGCTATCTAAAAACTGAATGACTCGTTCGTCTATCATATGTATGTTATAATTTTTATGTAATCGTCTATTTAGTATTTTATGAATGTTTTAACTATACAAATAGCATAACTGCATCGAAATATAGTTAGGAATATCTGTGTCGAATTATTATTTTTATTTCTAGTCAGTTTTTCTGTTACTACCGCGTCAGTTTCGGTTTCAGTTACGTCCGAAACTGGAAGAGAAGGCTGGACATCGTGTTTCATACGGTCACTACCTAAAACATCGCCAAATGATTGCAATAGCCTCGCCTGTAATAGCGCAGATGTCACAAAACTCACTAGAGCCATTTATTTACTAACCTTTCATAAAACTGAATAACTTTATCGTTCTCAATGTCGCTCATGTCCATCTGTTTCCCGCGGAGGATGACGTCGCTGTTCTTCTTCATCATCAGCCATCCAATGTGAGAGAAGAACAGGCCTCGGTTCGCGTTATGAGGGTCTGCATCTGTGTCACTGTATTTGTGGTGCACTCGGTGATCTCGGACCCAGTGAAGGAGAGAATTCTGTGAAAATAAACATAATTATGACACACATTTTTTTTTGAGGTGGAAAGTCATCCAATTACTTCTATCGCTCTAGGGAACAGCAAGAGGGGGTGTGACATATTTACTGATTTGTGTCCTTCAGTTGCCCTTTGCGTTCTAGGATCGCAGGTTTTTTTTTCAGAAATTAATAAAGGCCAAATTGCAACTCGGCTAGAGAAAAAATTCTCTACTCGTTGCAAGACTTTCGTAAGTGTTTTCCTAAATATTAGTAGTGAAACTGCAAGCCAACTTCAAAATATCTTAAAAGTTTTGTATAAAATGCAAAATGTGCAAAGTTGAAACGAATTCTAATAGACTTTATAATAATAAAACTGCATACCTAAGCTCAGTTTAAATCATGGTAAGTTTGAGGGTGTTACGGTAGTGGTTTTATTGGTATCGAAGACGAAATCGGTATTTTTAATTCGTTGAAGTTGGAACCGGCGGCCGTTACGGTAGTGGTTTTATTGGAACCAGAATTGGAGTCGAAGTTGGAGTTTGAGGTATTCGCAAAAGAGAGATGTAATAAGGGCGGGCCTTATAAAATAGTGCTGAAAGACTAATCGGCGACAGAAAGCACGTAGTGAGTTCCCCACGCGCAATGCATTTATAATTGAAAAGTCGACCGGTAGAAAATGCCTAAGGCATTAAGTCCGCCTTTGTACAGTGTTATAAAGTTTTAATAAATAAATAAAAAATAGTCTTAAGCGGAGGTGTAATATCAGTTGTAAGTTCCGACGTATTGGAGTCGGGATCCGTAACATCTCTATTAAGTCCCCTTATAAACAGGCCACCTCGTCATGCTAGGTTTGTAATATAAATGTTTTCTTGCAAAGGTTTACGCAATTCTCAGAGTTCACTTGGAGATCGGAGGTAGCTTTGTTGTGTACTTCTTTACAACTCGTAAGGCTGTGAAAATATAAATTCTTAAGCTACATCAAATGTTTTAATTAAGGTTTGTTTACCTGCCCCGCACTGGAGAAGCATAAAAGCAGGAATAGTTTGAGAGGCAGCGTTGCTTTGTAAGATTTGTGGGTCCACAGACGGTGTGCGCCCCCGGTTATTCCAAATCCAGATGCCACGTACATAATCAACGCTGCAAACATAATTAGTTGTTTAATTAAATTGCTAGAAAGCTAATTGAAATTGCATATTTAAAGTCTTATAATAAAGTTTTAGGTTACGACTTCATTATCAAACTTCTTCTTGTCTTTATTACTAAGAAGTATATTAAGTCTGGAAATGTATTGAGACTGAATTATTTATCTTTCCTACTGTTTATTGAGTGTGGGCAGTACTAATAGAGTTTTACTGTCTTCAAACTACACTTAAATTGAATTGGTATTCTTAAAATAAATATCATTATTAATGTAATAGATAAAAAGCAAGAAAACTAAAATTAAGTGCTTCAATAAATATGATTTAAGAAAGGCTTTTATGTGATAAAATGGGAGATCTATTTTTCTAAGATCTTTCTAAATCGCCCTTTTTGTAAAGAAGGGTAAGGGCGTAAGTTGGTTGAAAATAATTGCGCAGAGATAGCTAAAGGTCAAGAAGTGGGTAGGTATCAGGTTTAGCGACTCATCATTACTTACCGAACACAAGGGATTGCCATTTCACAGGAAAAGCGTAGTGGTAGCACCAATATACAGCCAGCACATGATACAGAGTAATAAATATAAAACTAGTCCACTTTATTTCATTTTTAAATCCAAGTTTTTTCTCGAAATCCTGAATTATTTCACTAAGAGTTATGCCGCGTTTAATTTTGTCGGTTCCCATTATTTTTTTGACTGGTAACTGTGACCGTCGGATACCTACCGACGTTTGACTATAATATAATGTATAAAGCGACTTAAATAAACTTTACTTATAGACAGTTGCAACATATTTAAATTATGTATTCAGAACAATGTAATGAAAATAGTAGGCAGTCTGTTTGTCTATTTACATGCCACTGATATTCACAATTTAATTTACGAATCAGTGAGCAATGAATTTTATTATTCCAATTAGGCTCAAATTTAATTATGACTAGTGTTCATCGTACCGATTCATTACAGTTTTGTTAATAGTGTTCGTTTAGTTTAAATTTAATATTTGAACTATAGATTTCACACAATATTAATTTCAGTTTAAATATTGAAAATCAAATGTCCGCACGTGATTTTGATTTAAAACTTTCCTTGTCGAAATTAGTTTTGTACTGACGCCATTACTTTAATTTACCTATAGGTATGAAACCGCCCAAGCAAAAACACGAGCTTGAACTAAAAACAGTTTTAACAATTTAACAATCCCTAATTACGAAGAGAACCCGGGAATTTCGAATGTGGAACTAATTAACATTCAATAGATCATTGTGCCCCGGCTGCTCCTATTAAGAAACGTGGCTCTACTAAATGTAAATATATATCCGGTATTTATAAGTATTCAGGTTAATCATTACACGTTTGTTTGATTTCGTAATGGTATAGGTATACGTGTTGTTTGATGTCAAAGACTTGTTACAAATATCTGTTGTTTGTACACAGTTCTTTTTATTTATCTACGGTAGCGGGTAATTTGTTTTTTGATATGGGAAATCATTAGATAACTCAGTTATTTTGTTCAAATGTTTATGTTTGCCTGTCCAAATTATGAGGTGTACAATAAAGTATAAAATAAATAAATAACAATAAATACGCTCTAGGTGGAGCAAGAGAGAGGGAGTATCAGTTTTACTGACTAAAACCTATCTGTGTTCCTTCAGATGCCATTTGCGTTCCAGGGCCGTAATAGCATTTTCGAACGTTCCCGCAGACATTTAGTAGTATCTAATGAAACATAGCTTATTTATGTACCTACGAGTATCTAGAAAGTTATGCAGATTTTAATGTAAGTATCTTCTGAAATAGAACTTGACAAGACGACAAAGTTACGTAGAAGCAGAAGAGTCTTGGAAATTAGCTTTGCCATTTAACGTGGTAATGCTGCCACTCTTCTGGGTACGTTTCCAGATGACAGCGATGTGGAGGAGTACTTTGACGCTTGAGTGTAAATTGTTTTTTTACGTAAGTAAGTATTTAGTTAGGTTGAGCAGAAATGGGTGGTTAATATTTAAGTTAATTTTGTACATCTATTATTATTAGCTTTTACCAGCGGTTCCCAGTGGAACCAAATTTCAGTGGCCCAAGGGAACACATTCTCGTAATATATCTCATATTCTATTCCAGGGTATAGTCTTCTCGTGTGTCATGTTTAATCTAATTTTGATCAATCGTTAAGACGTGAAGAGGTAGCAGACGGACAGACTGAGTTATTTACTCATTTATAATATTAATATAGACTTATTCTTTTTTTTGTGTGTTTTTTTTTGTTTATTGTTTTTTTTTGTTTTGTTTTGTTTTTTTTTGTTCATCAACAACAACAGACATGCTTCTTCTTCTTCTTTTCGATTCGATGGTAAACTCGTCAAACTGTTTGGGCCAAAAGGTGGCTACATTTATAGCAGCATCGGTAGCACTCATCAAATCCTCCAAAGTGCAGGTGTATGGGCACTTGGGGCATTCTAATATGTGGCTCATGTTTTGAACACACACAAACGTGACTCGTGTTTTGATCGTCATGCTAAGAAGAAGAATATGGAGTTACATTTCGTATATATTTTAAAAAATTTAATTAATTGAATTTTCTAAAGTGCTCTTTATATCCGCGTATCCGCGGGTATCCGCGTAGTACCTATAAATTGATTAATTTAGATCTACAAATTATAGTTACTAAATCAACGAATGCAGAGCAATGTCAAGTAGGTATATAACTCTTGGTTCTAATAAGATAAAAATAATTTCATTACAACCGAAATTGCGACGCCAGCCACCGATATATTTCTCTTAGCACTTTTTTCAGAAGAAAGAACTTTCTCGCGATTCTCCAAAGAGTAAGTTACTATAATCTTAGAAAATCTGTATTAATGTTGCGGGTATCGAGTATAAACGCGGTTTCTTAGTGGAATTTATAGCCTCCCGTGGTGTTACTTATTACCAACCTAACGTTCAGAAAAGTTTCAAGGTACATTTTCTTTCTTGGCTTTCCTAAATCTTTGCTCTTTGCGTGAGTTCGGATTTTAACACTTTATGCTTGTTTGTTTTGTCTTATTATTTTTGTTTCTTTTTTTTTCAAGCCTTTTCCTTTTGTGCACAATGTTTCTTTGTGCCAAAAGGTCTTAATTTCCTGTTCTTATCTAAAATGGAAAAGTGGGGTTAGCGGCTGTTGTTTTTCATCTGTCAACAATGCCTGAATAAAAATGGTTTCTTTTTATACTTTTCAAAGTTGGTAGTTTATGTGGCTGTTGTAATTTATGATCATGATGAGGACGACAGTAAATATAGTCTTAGTTCAAAATAATTTATTAACACCGGTTTGTCCTAAAACTAGACCAAAGGTTTGTCCCTGAGCAGCCATCATTAGCATTGAAAATAAAAACTGATGGTGCATTAAAATATTCAAAAAATTGTTCCAGTAGTTGGCCATTTTTTTAATGGGTCCATTATCGGAAAACGTTTCGTCACTTGGGCACTTATTTACGCTCTAAATGCCCCATGATTGTGTATTTGCCGATATTATTTTATAGACATCGTTATGAAAGCGCGACCAATTTATTTCGAACCCTTCAGTTTTATTGAGGAGAATATCATTATGTGAATAATATTCAGAGTTGAAATACATTGAATTGGTACCTACGAATATAACAAATCTAAACTAGTATATAAATGGGTAATATTGTTTGTTTAGTTGTTTATACTAAAAGAGAAAGTATTGACGAAACTTTTCCACATAAAGAAAGCCATTGCCGAGTGTTTGCTGATTCAGTTTTTTTTAGCACCATTGTGCTGAGATCGCGCCTGTTTCAATGTTTCCGTTTTCACATACTGTCTAGTTGCATAGACACTTGAAATAGAACATCACCAATTTTACGCTACAATGTCCACTAGGAATCAATTTGCGAATAATTAAAACAGCCGCTGCGCTTTACTCATTCCGTTTTAAAAAAACTCCACGATGTGTTTTTTATACCTATAATGTTTATGGCATGGATACTAAGTCCTTTCAGCCATATCTTCGTATAAATACAGTTACTTTGTTTATCATTAAAATACGGATGTAATTACATTCTAATGTTTTTGTAGTATCTGGCAGCAAATGTGTCGTGTCAGCCTTATTGGCAAGCTTCGCTGAGGTAGTCATAATTGTGATAAAGTTTCGCGCCTGTATCAATGATTCCATATATTATCGAGTCGTGCAAACACTTGAGATACAAAATTACGCCAATTTTTTAAGTCATAATATACACTTGGAATCAATTTTCGAATAATTAAAACAGTCACTGAACTTCACTCAAAAAAATCACACCAAAGACCCGTGACACCCGTGACTCCCCCCAAAGATGTGTTACTTTTTTTGTCAAAGTTTAGAATTAAATCTTTGATACACGCCAAAAAAAGAACTTTACAAAAGAAAATTTAATTACGAGGCTTTTAGGCAAGCTAGGGCTTGCTATTTAAAATTTATTTTTTTCTAAATCTAATTGCTGCGTTCAGTTTAACGTGATCTCTAATTCAGCATCACTTGGCTCTCGCCGGCCCGTGTCCATGCATAAAGGATTGATCAGCCAATTATCTATCGGTTGTGGTGAGGGAAGCTTGCTGAACACCGGTACCTGTAGTTTGCGGCTTTGGGGGACGGCCAAAATGTTTATTAATATAGGTTTGTCCTGAGAGGTATTGGAGGCAAAACTAGAGGATATTTTAGGTATGTTTGTTTATCAATAAGAAGAACCGGTGTAGCCTAAAATGTCAATAAGTCTATACGTGTGTACTGTATTCTTTTTGTTCAAATAACATTGAATGTAACATTTATGACACTATTTATGTTTCTTTTATTGATGACAGATTAAGTTTTGCAGTACGTTAGGCTGTTACCTACAACTTACCTTTTTTTTTGTTTTCGAAGGGAAACCTTCTAAAGGCGCCCGGACTTTGGAGATAAGTCCGGAGAGTGTGGGATTTTTACCTCACTAAAACCACCCCGGTGATCACCATCAGCACGTAGAAGGGGCCCAGTTAGCTCTCAAAAGACCATTCCAGAACCCCCTCTGTGCAACGCCTGTTACGACACATGCCTGAAGAGACTTTATAACGGTTTCTCGTCTCTCCACCTACAACTTACCTAGCCTATTTTCAACTCTGTTGGGGTCGGCTTATAATTCAACCGGTTGTTGCTGAGTACTAGTGTTTTACATGGACCGACTGCCTACCTGATCTCTAGAAAACCCAGTAGCTTAGTGACACGTTAGCCATTGGCACGACTGGTGTCAGTTTCACTGGTTTCCTCAGCAATCTTTTTCTTAACCTTGAACATGATCTCGTGCGGCTGTTATTAATTGGTCATTAACTCCTCTCGGTAGCTACATCATAAATAGTAATTAGGTATTATCCTGTTTTTATTTTTGTACAATATTTCATACTAAAACAAGAAATAACACTACAATAGTACATTTTGATACAAATGTAGAAAGTTTATCATTGCGACCGAGGCGGAATTCGCACGAGCCGTAGGCGAGTGTATTATGGAGCCGAGGGCTGCAGTGACAAATTTGCACGTGTATCAAATGACGTGACGTGACGTGACGTGACGTGGTTTTTCAATACACTTACGACTCGTGGTGGTTGACGAGCGCCTCGTGGGGGTCAACGCGCGCCCAGCCTGATACGATAAATATAATAAAATTGGGGCGGGGGCGAGCACGCGTACTTTTCTACACTAGTGCGGAAAACAGTCAATCGCGTGCCTAAAAGCGGTGGGATAAGAGCGAGCTTTCGAGAAAGTGTATTGAAAAAATCTTTTTCTGAAAACAGCGGTTATTAAATGAAGCAGCAATTATCATTTTAAATACTTTCAAAAATATTAGTACTGGCCGACTCGAGCAGTGGTGGCCGAGTGGTAACGGCCCCGACTTACGAATTGTTGGTCGCGGGTTCAAACCCAGCCAGGCGCATTACTTTGTGTAATTTATTTCATCACCACTGCTCTCAAAACGGTAAAGGAAAACATCGTGAGGAAACCGGCATGTCCTAGAACCACAAATTCGAAGACATGTGACATCCACCAACCCGCACTGGGCCCGCGTGGTGGATTACGGCCCATTCCCTCTCCTAGTGAGGAGGCCTGAATCCCAGCAGTGGGAACATTAAAAGGCTGAATATGTAACAATTCGCTGTCTCTTTTTCTTTTACGCACGTAAACTAATGACAGAAACGTCATATTTCAGTATGTGCATCTTTGTGCCGTTACTTGATAGTTTCACCTTCCTTCAGATTTGAACTTATTAATATTTAACGAATTTGAAAAAATCTTTAATTTGCGATTTTGGATGAAAAAAGCTATTTTTAGGGTTCCGTACCTCAAAAGGAAAAAACCATCGACTTATATCTTAAACCAACAAACCTAGTGTTGGTTTAAGTAATCTAATCAAATCAATCTATTTTTTAGGGT
Organism: Mythimna impura; assembly: GCA_905147345.3. Taxonomy (NCBI): domain Eukaryota; kingdom Metazoa; phylum Arthropoda; class Insecta; order Lepidoptera; family Noctuidae; genus Mythimna; species Mythimna impura. Next base: position 15,824,964 of record LR990356.1, on the reverse strand, counting down.
TCCGTACCTCAAAAGGAAAAAACGGAACCCTTATAGGATAACTTTGTTGTCCATCTGTCCGTCTGTCTGTCTGTCAAGACCTTTTATTTCAGAAACGCGTGGAAGCATCTAGTTGAAATTAAAACTGTATGCTCAAGTCTGCGGTGCCTTGAAGCTGTGAAAAAATCAAACATTCGCAAAAAACGTACATTTCAACACTCTCAAAAGAAATCAAAATTCATAGGGTACTTCCCGTTGACCCAGAATCCTGAAATTTGGCATAAAGCAAGGTCTTATAGTATAGGAATAAATCTGAAAACTGTAAATTTGTAGTTACGTCACAAAATTTTTTTTTTTTACAATTCGGAAATATCTTCGTAACTCAATTCGGGAATCGAACTGTTTTTATACGTAAGTTTGTGCGCAACCTTCAGTGCGCGAGCCTGACTCGCACTTGCCCTGTTTTTTTTTAAGAAATCTTTGCCTATTCTATTATTTACTCCTGTATCGTGGGTGTGTTTACAAACATGTAAATTCACGTAAACAAGATCCAGACCCCACGTCACGCAGCTGACACAGAGTCAGCCAAATGCTCAACCGCTGCGCCAAATTATGTCCCATTGCTGGGCTAAGCCCTGCCTCCCTTTCACATTTTCACACACGTCTGTCTTCAGCAATTCTGGGCCAGGTACCTACCTACATAAAACTGAACGTAGGTACCCATAAGTTTATTACAGCCCATAGATGAGCGGCAAGTGACGCTGATTTATGTGGCAACCCTACGTCGATAAAGACATAAACACGGTTATGAAGCACCCCTGCTGATAATATTTGCTTGTTATTGTTTCCTATCGCTTTTATGTCCCTAAGGACCTTTTAGACGTACCGTTTCTGCTTTCCACCATCAGCCATCGATTAGTTTCGGACTTTCCATGTTGGTATATTAATAATTTCGTTTTTCATAGTATCATTCCCGTGTATCATTAATAAACGGGGACTGTCCGGAGTCTCGTGGGGGCTGCGCGGCGCCCAGCCTAATAAGATAAATAGGTACAGTAAATTGTGGCAGTGGTGAGCTGCCACTTATCCGCACTAGTGCGGTAAACAGTAAAATGTGGGCCTAAATGCGGTAGAGATAGGAGCGGGGTTTCTAGTACCTAAGTGTATTGAAAAAGTTATATGTTATTAAATATCTGTTTGTTCTATAAAACTGTTAATTGTTTTAAGTGTATGATTTTCTCAAAACTCATGGGTTTTCACTTAAGCTTCCTCGTTTCCTAAATTACTGCAAATAGATCACACTATCACGTCCTGTTGGAATACGACGAATTGTGTTGACTAAAACCCGCCTGAGTTCCTTCAGTTGCACTTTGCGTTCCAGGGCCACGGTAACTGTTTCCAACATTCCCGCAGATTTTAAAGACACCTTGTATGCAGTATCTTACGACAAAGAGCAATTCAACTATTGATAATATAATTTTTACTTACTCAATAATGCCTTTTTATAATTATGTCATACAAAGCAAGTCATTCTGTCCCTAGGGACATAATTTAGTATGGACGATCCCTAGGAAATAATGAGATTTGAATTTGGAACGTCAAAAACCATTACTTAGAAAAAAAAAACACAAAGTGAAATAAAATGTACGTGCTTCAAAGAAGTTTATTCAAAAATTGAATTGGCCACTAACAAAAAAAAAAAAGAACAAAATGTGGTTACTGACGAGACATGAAAGAGCGGAGCGTTAAATAAAATTAAAACTATAGAATCTTATAGATGAGTGAATTTTGTTTCTTTAAAAACTCAAAACATTTTGAGTGATATCATATAACTTCAATTATTTCTCTAATATATTATTTGTTTGAGTAAATTGTCTTTTAATTATCTCACAGATGGTGTAAAAAGTAGAGTATCCAACACGGGGATAAAGCTGTCTTTGTCTTGGTCGGCTTGAATTCCTCACTTCACACAGGGTTCTATATTAACTCCCTCGCAATGCTCGGGAGTTAATTATATAAATCACTCAGTAACATTCGGGATTAAAACTTAGCAACCTTCGTTTCGTTCGGAATTCAACATGCCGCCGGACACTGCTTTATCCCCTAGTCACATAATCTACTAATATCTGTCTAAAATAGTATGAATAGTCCCTAAGGAGAGTAGAGTATAAAATGCAGATAACAACAAAGGGATTTGATAATAAACTTGCAACGAGTCCGATTAACCGGTCGAATCTAATTTGCTTTGGTAGTGATTCGTAGAACAGACTGTCGATGGGGACGAAAGGTTTTAGTGTGGCGACCACGTACCAGAAGACGCAGCGTTGGAAGGGCTCTCACACTGTAGACCGATAACATGGTAAGGGTCGCGGCAATCCGATGGATGTTAGATGCACAGGACCGCTTTGGCCTATGTCCAATGATGAATGAGTAAATTTAAATTTCCTATTTTCGTATAATGCTGTAAGAAGTAACGAGTAATATTAACTTAATGCGATTTTAGGAATACAAGTATAGTAGTGGTGGCCCACTGTGTAATTTATGTGACTTACGAGCTGTAGAATTTGTAGGTCGTTGGGTTTAATTTAAACTTAAGCAGCTACTTTGTGTACATTACATATTTCACGACCTTATTTGATTGTAAAACAGTAAAGAACAACACCGTTGGCATGTCCTATTTAGTATAAAAAATTGAAGACATGTCATGACCACTTTTTTTTAGTGCGAAATCAACAAATAACTTCGCTCGCTCTGGGTGGAGCTTAAGGGTGGGTCAGACTTTTACTGACTAAAAAACTCACTTGTGTTTCTTCAGTTGCTTACCGGTACAGGGCCACGGTAACTTGTTCGGACAATCCCACAGTATATAATCACCCTGGTTTGCAAAATAGTGAAGTACAACACCGTTAGGACGTAATAAATATTTAAGACGAGAGTGTGACATTCACCAATACGCACCTTGTGTTGGATTAGGCATGGCCTATTCTCTCTTACAGTGAAGAGACCTGTGTACCAGCGCAGTGGGAACATTATAAGCAGACTATGTTCATGATATGCTATCAAACGGGATGTCCTGATTTCCCTACCTATAATCGAAGTCTATTACAATAATTTGATATAATTATGGAGGTGTGTAACTTGTTTAAGTACATATACCGTCAATTGATCCATCTCAACGCATCGCCATAGGCTTACTTAAACTAAACGAGTCAATGAAATATAACAATTTATGTAAATCAGTAAATAACAAAACAATTAAAAGTAATTAATACAGCGGTAAAATAATAATAATAACAATTTAAATTTTATTTCAGACGAACGTCCATAGTATTAGTAGTCACAATAATTCTCTTATTAAGTAATGTTTATGGTACATAATTTTAATTAAATTAAAATTGAATTGAATTACATGGAATTAAATTGAAATACAATCATATTGAATTAAAATTGATCTAAAATAAATTAAAAACAGTTCAACAAAATTCAGCGTGGACTGTAACCACCTGCTCTGTACCATCGGAGAGTCCCAGCGATCGGCGTACACCGATCCGGTCCAACCTATGTCGATGCAACCATTTGTTTTGATTCGTCATACTATTCGGATATTGGTAGGATTCTCGTCCGATTATAATTTAGGTGTCTTCAAGGCTAGAGTGAATAGGCTCTTAATATTAGTGCTCTTCAATATCAACCATTGCATCACTACTTACCGTCAGGTGGGATCGTAGTCAAGCACTAGTTTATAACAATTAAAAAAAAAATACCTATTCATCAAAACTCATATTTTTATGATGAAAAACAAACAGGGCTTATTTTCAGCCAACAAATGCTAAAACAAATACTTAAACAAGGCCAATTATATCGAATCATTCATAAACCCTCGATTTACAATTTAACGATTTTACCAGTAACCTTAAATAAAACAGTCCATTCAATACCAATAAAGAGGTACTCAGTAATTCAATACCATTCATTTTCATTTGTGCTCCACAAATCGAATTAATATTCGCCATGTTGTTATTATAATTGAGCATTATGTGTTGGCGAAACGTAATTACCTAGCGCCAAATTTTCCCTAATAAATGCATAATTATGTAATGTGTTTCATTCACAAATTTCCCGTATCCGCGGTAGTAATTATGAAACTGTGCATTTAACTTAATCAGCGTCAGACCTACGCCACAAATAATTAGTTCGGTTGCTATACATCCACCTAATGTATTATAGAGTAACAAATATGTCTAGTCTTTTCAAGAGCAGTGGTGGCTCAGTGGTATTCACCTCATAGGTTCAAACTCAGGCGCTCTACTTTGTCTAAATAATTAGTTCGGTTGCTATACATCCACCTAATGTATTGTAAAGTATCAAATATGTCTATTCTTTTCAAGAGCAGTGGTGGCCCAGTGGTATTCACCTCATAGGTTCAAAATCAGGTAGGCACTTTACTTTGTCTAATTAATTTCATCACCATTACTCTCAAAACGGTGAAGGAAAACAACGTGAAGAAACCGGAAACGTACTAGAACCAAAATTTCGAAGATATGTGACTTCCACCAACGCGCACCAGCCCAAGTAGTGGTTTAGGGCCCTTCCCTTCTTCTTGTGAGGAATCCTGAGTCCCAGCAGTGGGAATATTATAAGGCCGATTATGCTATGCTATAGCTAGCCTTGAATTGATTTTTTTTCATTATCTTTTCGGTTGATAAATGGTCCACTACCGCTTTACACACTCTTGTTTTTACACAGTAATCGTCATTTCTTATAAGAGCCCTAAGAGTTACCCTGTGTGTACATAAATAATAATAATTAAACAAATAAAAAGGAAATATGCACAAAATACTCTAAGATCGAATAGTAAAGGTTGAGAGGGTGAGTAACCGTAAGATCTAGAGTCGACCATTAAAAAGTGAGCAGTCCAAGTTCGCCCCAAGAATCAAGTTTCAAGTTAACGAAATCGCTGTGCATACTGAAACAACAATGAAAGTAGAAAACACAAGTTTCCTTCAGCACGACGAGGAATAACTCCATTTTATTGATTCAAATAAAGACTTGCTTACTCAGAGTTTCATATAAACTTTGTCCAATACAAATGCGAGCTCAGATCGTAAATGTATCGTTCAGTTACAGTGGGAAGGTGTTTTTATATTTAGACATAAAATACACGTGCCTCTCAACCCTAGCATCGTTACTTTTAAAGCACTATGCCAGTAACAAAGACTTTTTAAAGGTCATTGATCCAAACCAGTACACTAATGTAAACGGACCCCCCAGACATCCCTTTTTGTAAGAACGAACTTTTCCAGTGTAAATTTTTTTTATGCTCAATCATGAAGGTCGAAGCCTTTTGTAGAAATTAAAAAGTTTATTTTTTATTTTTATGAGTTCCTCTGAAGTCGGGAGTTTTTGAAACAAACTCCAATTAAAAGTAGAGCTTTGAGGTTACACACTGAAGTAATTAATCAATGACTGGCTTCAATGTCCCGTGAGCAATTCTTAGTGGGTTGAAATTTAGTTTTTTTGAATCGATTTAATAGACGTGAAGCCCGACTGAGATCTTGAAAAAGGAAAAATATTCTTTATTAGAAACTTCTTTAGTTTTCAACCTCATACCTTACCTACTAATATGTGTCCCGGATTGAAATAGATATTAGTTAGCGAAGCCAATTTTTATACATAGAGATACCTAAATCCAAAAACCAAAACATGTTTACATCATACTCCTTTGAAGCTAACCACGTCTAGCTTATTAGAGGTCACCTTACTTTGTAGCAAAACAATTTTAATAAGCAAGTTTAAAAAAATAGAAAATGATGTTAATGAAAAAGCCTTTTACGGTCTTCATTAGCATAATATATGAAAAAGACCACTTAAGTTACGGCTGACGCTCTTGAACAATATGAGTTTCATTTTTTTGTTTATATGTAACTGGAAATAAAAGAACAATGCAGCTTAGGAAAAGGGAAACCTTAGGTATAGCAGAGCTCCAAGGCCTAAGGGATTCTAACTTTAGTGTTAAAGTTCTTTTGTGTCGACAGTTTCATACATTTCCACGTACTTGTTTAGTACCAACCTAAGTAGAGTATGTATAAGAATAATAAAGACTGCCTTATTATTCCTGAAACCGTAGTTCCAGTGGATAAATAAAAAAAGTTTTTGTGAAATACTGTCCAGAAGGTTCTGTTAAATATTAATAACTATAACGAAGTGTTGTCTCATATATGGCACCACGGTAAGGCCAGCAAGACTTGCCATCGTTCAAGCTTTATTGCTCCGACAGATGTTTATGAATTATGTCTACCCGAAGTGATTCATAAATCTTATATTTTTTGTGCAAATGTTAAATTATTGTTCTTAATAAAACCCGGAATTTCGTTTTGTGCCTGGACATTAAAAAGGGAGAATAGGGTTGGACTTGGATCCAGAACCGGCCCTCGTCGTAACCTAAGTAATTGGATACAAACAAGCGGGTTGTTCTTGTTAGGAGAGAAAAAAATAAAAATGATAAATAAAAATAAAATAATAAGAATATTTTACTTTTAAAAATGTAAATACTGAAATACGACTCTTGATTCACTTCGGCAGTTACTTTTCGTGACATTTCGTTGTTTATTTAAATTATATGAAATTACTATAGCAGGTACATAATGTATCTTAGATGTCTGCTAGGGCTGCGCCCTGCGTTTGTAAGAGTTTCCGTGGCCCTACAACGCAAAGGGCAACTGAAGGACATAGGTAGGTTTTAGTCAGTCTTCTCGTTCCACCTTAGAGAAGCAGTCATTGGATGATTTCTCAGCTCAAAAAAATATTGTACTGCTATGACTTAGATACGATAAGATAGCATGTTTCCTATATTTGTGGTACACAATTATTGTGTATATTCAGCGTTAACTTTAGTTGTAAATCTTGTAACTATCGGTTAGGCTACCTTATTTGAGAGCAGACCGACTATTGACAAAGTTGTGATCGATAAAGTTTAAAGGCAAGAGTTTGGATGGTGTTTAAGGACATGTCCGGGTAGTTGCTTGATGCTTCAGTACACGACCCAATAAATGTGGTAAATTTTGCCCAAGTTCTTGAGACGTATTCAAATATAAGCTTCTAAACATGTGTATAAAATAGTTAGTAATAAAAGCTACCCTCTCTAAGGTGTGTTTTTTCATCTCCCATTTTAATTTTATTAGACGTAATTATTTAAAAAAGTGCAGCGTAATTTACTCTGAGCTTTTAAAAGAATTTCTACTCTTAAAGATAATGAGATTCTTGTAGAACGGCGTGTGGCGTCTGAGATAATGCGACCGCTTAAACATAGTGACGTTATAAAACTAAACTAAAGGTTTTACGTAAAACCGATGCGAAAAACAAGTATTAGTTATGTTATCCACATGGTTGAACTGGGGATTTATTTACAATCCTTTACACGAGTCCAGAAAGTATAAAAAAAAAACAGACATTTTCACTTGCAATTTGCTGCGAGCATTTCCAAAGCTGCATTAATGTTACACGTAGGGTTTAGTGGGTTATATTTAGAACGTTCCACTGCCGTCTGGCGTTCGTGCAAAAAAAAAAGAACAATAAATGACGCTGTCACTTGCAGTCAGCGAGAGCTAACGAATATGAATGGTGCAGCGCCGTGCCCCGGTCAACGGTATGCTGGAAACTAAAAAATTGACATTATGGAAAGAAATTAAATAATATATTTTCCTGAAGAGTTAATTAGAGCAAAGCTCGCTGGGTAGTGAAACTGGTCGTAAAAATATGGTATCTGGTGTTGGGTTGGATTTTATTGTTATTGGATGCGAAGCCTGGATGGACGGACGGGTTCATTCATTTGCATGACTTTAGGGCTTGGACGTGATGTTTTGCTATTGGGATTGACAAAAATTGGACGGAATAACAGTAATCCTGATTACTATGGACGTTTATGTTGAACGAATTTGTAAACAAGGGTTGGTTTACGGAATTTAATCTCCCTTTAAATAAATGAACCGTTCCTATTATGCCATGATTTGAATATTGTCATTTATCTACTTCCTTAACCAAATCTGAAATACAGGGTTTAGATACTTGCTAAAGCTGCGGGATTGTTCTAAACAAGTGTGTTGGCCATGGAACACAAAGGGCAGCTGAAGGAACATACGTGAGTTTTAGTTAGTAAATGTCTGACAATCTCCTTCGCTCCATCGAGAATGATACGTACTTACCAGCCTGCCGGTCAGCTTGTCGATGTCCTGCGCGAACAGCTTCTCCCGTTCTTGGCCCGCTACCATCCCCATGACGAATCGATCTCGTAACGCTTCCACAACGTTACTAAACCTACAATGTGCTGTAAGTCCTCTTAGCCTTGACGCCCATTGGATGTACGTCTCGCCCGGCTGCTGCACAGCCGCGTAAAAATTGTAACGCTCGCTGAACCCGCATATCTTTGGTAGAAAATGCTCATCTAACAACTGCACTATGTCGTCATACGGTACTTCTTGGATGTCCTTTGGCAGGGCCAGATCCGCTGCCAGCTTATAAGTACCGTCGCTAAGTGCGCTGAGCAGGATCGCCCGTCTCTTGGTTCCAGCTGCATCATTTTTCGGGACGATGTCGTTTGCAATGAACCATTGCGTAATTCGGCCTTTATATGACTTCCATTCTTGCACGTTGTGATCGAATGTGGACAAAATTCCAAAACTATTCATTATCTAATTTCTAAATTAAAAAGTGTGGGTAAACTCGTCGCCACTGTTACGTACTTTATACGGGAGACAAGTGAAATACGTCAGGGCTATTGACACACTGCTTTATTCTCGTGTAGGACGCATCGCGCGGGCGCAGCACCACGCACACATAGATACAGTAAGCGCACATACACAACAGAGAAAAAAAACTTATTTGACGTACATATATATATATGAGGTAAGTCCTCAGAAAAAAGGGTTTCCATGATGTGTAGATATCATGGAAAGCCTTTTTTCTTTCTAACGGCGATTAACGCAACAGTGATAATCGCCGTCTTTGATATTTCTATCAAATATTAAGGTAAGTCAAGTCCAAGTCAATATTCTAAAATAATAGGCAGGTATGTTGATTCCAACTACCCGAAATTATCAGTTCACAACTGAAGCAGATTAATTTTAATAACTAACTCCTGAGGCCGCAAAACTTGTTAACTAACGGAATTTAATAATCTTACAATCGGCAACATGGTTTTAGTTGAGAATTTAATAAGCATTAAGTTATCTTTGTATTGGGACTTTGGAACTCCAAAGTTATGTCAAAGACTTCTGACTAACTGTTTGAGGGGCCTTCGCTTAAGATCTGGTTCACAAAGTACTATAGGCACCTATAGTTCGAACTAGTAGCTACTCCTCAAGTAAATTACTGGAAAATAAACTATCAAGAATTATAAAGTGAACAATGGTTGGATATTATAGATCAAAGTCTTTAAGTTAGTATCTTGTTTACTTAATTGTTTCGTTTTGAAATACAATCTTTGTAAGAACTTTACAAAGATAACGTTCTGTATCATTCGATAGCATCACTTTTGTTTTGATTATGTATAGGCTCACGTTTGAGCACTATCTCACCTGATGGTAAGCGATGATGTGATTGACGATGGAGCACGCTTGCCTAGAAGTAACCTATTTACTCTTGACCTCAAGAATCTCTCACCGGCAGGGACTTCCAGTCCAAAACGCTTTGTACGTATGTGTGAGAGTCCACCATGTAGAAACATAATATTTGGTTGGTTTTCCATTTAAAAATAAGGTGACAGAGTTTTATTTGGGGGCTACCTATTTGTAGTTGTAGGTTGCGTCACAACTGACGAATAGACTGAGGTGAACATATAACTACTATATAGTAGTTATGGCCCTTAATCATAAACATCTCTTAACTGTTTAACACATTTAATCAACTGTTTAACTGGTATTCAGCTGCATCCGGATAGACTGCAAGCCGATGTCAATAGTTTGAGAAAAGGCTAGGCATATTACCAACTCGCGCTGAGCTCGCGTGGTGGATTACTGGCCATTCCCTCTCCTAGAGAGAAGACATGAGTCCCAGCAGTGGGAACATTATAAGGCTGATGATGATGATGATGATAAAATAATAATAATAATAGTTTATTAAACAAACACAGTTAGTTCATTAATTACATTAATATGATACATTAAAACTAAACAATGACCATATAATGATAGCAATGGGTCCCAAACTAGGCGAAGCCTGTATCTTGGTGACCCAAACATTTCACCAAGTTCATAACAATTATATGGCGCTACGTGGCAATTTAAAATAGGTAAAGACAATAAAATAAAGAAGTCCATGATGATGCAGATCGATTAGCCACATTTTTAGAGAGTTTATATTAAAGATCTACATTATTATTTATTTATTTTATTAATCAATTGCTTGCTATACTTACAGTATGCACCAAAACGTTTAACAAACCAGCAATCTACAAACTAAAAAAAATGAATATAAACATTGATCATAGCTGTACCTACCGTTATATAAAAATATGTTGAATTTCTGTACATAACAGTTATCAAGCAATTCAGAGGTTTTTATGAATATTATGAATATGTTGCCATTTTATAAAGTGAACAGACAAAAATAACGACACACTGTAAACAATTTAGTGTAAGTTCATAAATCTGTATTATCATGAACCGTTACAGCGGTACTGATGTAATGCACGGAATTAGGATTTATTCCTACCATTACTCATTGCCGGCCGGCCGCCTCTCGTTTATTATGTATGACCTAGCTGTACCTAACGAAAGTCTGGATTTTTGTACGTGAATCTACACTTGTATAGGCTAGTTAAGGCTGAAAACCGTTGCGCCTAATTTTTTGCTGACTGACTTACATTCTGATGTAAGGATACTGACAAAAAATTTGTTTATTTACTTGACACTATGTTACGCCTTCTCATAATAATGATAATTATTGTGTATAATATGAAAAAAGTTGGGACCTCAGAATTTATCATCAGTGGTATCTGTGATGTGAAAACCTTCTTCGGTGAGAGATCACAGAAAAGAAGAGAATAAATGGTTTATTGTGCCCATTATACATACACCACCACAGCTCAATACCATACAGGCTTATTATGTAAATGTGTTTCTTTAATTTTATATTACAAAACACGACATAATTTTTTAGGCACTCCGCTCATCTTTCTACCCACAAAAATAAATAGAATTTCGGCTTTACTTGACTGCTTCTCTTCACGGTACTTCCTCCCGGCTCCCGTATTCGTACATTTCCGTAATACCGTCAGCCCATCTCAACAAGCTGACGTCCCAACGTAGAGGCACTGCATCAAACCTAAATACATACGTTACCTCGACTGAATGCAAAAATTCAAATATTGAAATATAGGTAAACGATTTTGTTGGTTCTTTCTTTATGAAAATAGTTGATGCCCAAGAGCATGCAACATTTGCTGATGAATTGTGTCCGGAAACAAGTGTTTAAGGAGTTTTTTTGTAGTCATTAGACCCAAATTAAGAAAAAGAAAGAAAAGAAAGAAAGAAAAAACGTGTATTCGTGCCTCACACAATCGTATAAACTAAAATTACATAATAAAAAAAGAAAGGTATAAAGAGTGCGAGGCCAAAAAGGCACCTAACTCAGCATATGCTGCGTAAATTTATCGTGCGATTTAATCCCTCAGTTTTATCTAAACGGACTACAGAAAGTGTCAAAACTTTATATTAAATAATTACAGTCATCTGATCTGTGCCTTCCATCTTAATCACAAAGTGCTGTGGTGTGGTTCCGCATGGTGTTCGGACGTTAAGAATAACACCATCCCATCTCTTCCCGAGGGTGTCGTAAGAGGCGACTAAGGGACATACCAGAGAATGGGCAGCAGCATCCTCTGTGCATTACAACAACCAAACTGCGATCGCCAACCCGTCTGCCAAGCGTGGCGATTATGGCAACCCCCCCCCAACATGAAAAACAGAAACAAAAAATGGCCCCTAGTGCCCGGCAGCCCGTCTACCCTTGACTCCGGTAGCGGTCAAGGCCACGACGAGGCAAGGGGTGCGAAGAATCTCCGGATGAGATTTGGCTACCCGTCTATTAAACGACTCGACCTGGCAACTTTTAACACGCGTACACTGAGGACTGACGAGAAGATCACCGAACTGGAGGAGGAATTGAGCAGGTTGCGATGGAGTATTGTGGGATTGTCTGAAGTCCGAAGACAGGGGGAGGATACGATAATTCTCAAATCCGGTAACCTGCTCTATTTCCGGGAGGGTGACCAGCAGTCCCAGGGTGGTGTCGGGTTTATCGTCCACAGGTCCCTTGTGAATAATGTCGTGAGGATCGAGAGTGTGTCGACCAGGGTGGCGTACCTTATACTCAGAATATCATCAAGATATTCGCTGAAGGTCATACAGGTCTACGCCCCGACCTCGACACATCCCGACGACGAAGTAGAATCCATGTATGAGGATATATCAAGAGCCATGCATGGTTCTAAGACTCACTTCACCGTGGTCATGGGGGACTTTAACGCGAAACTGGGCAAACGAGACGGTGACGAGCTGCGAGTGGGGCAATTTGGATTTGGACGTCGGAATCACCGGGGACACCTACTGGCTAGCTTTATGGAGAAGGAGGGCCTCTATATGATGAATTCCTTCTTCAAAAAGCGTGAGCATAGAAGGTGGACCTGGCAAAGTCCTGACGGTGCAACTAGAAATGAGATTGACTTCATCCTGTCGACGAAAAAGCAAATATTCAATGATGTCTCTGTGATCAACGCGGTGAAAACTGGAAGTGATCACCGCGTCGTAAGAGGCACATTGAATATTAACATTAAGCTTGAAAGGTCTCGACTGATGAAGTCTACGCTCCGTCCAGCACAGATCCGGATCCAAAACCCCGAGAGCTTTCAGCTCGAACTCCACAATCGTTTCGAGTGCCTAGGAAGCTCCGTGGATGAATATAACGATGGGTTCGTGGAAACTGTCCATACGGTCGGGTCTAAGTTTTTCAAGACTCACCGTACAAATAAAAACAAGAAGCTCTCCGATCCGACCCTCGAGCTAATGAAGAAGAGGCGTGAGATGATTCTGCAGTCTTCAGACGATGCGTGCATATACCGGCAGCTCAATAGACAAATCTCGAAGTCCCTGAAACGTGACCTTCGCCGCTTTAATACCGCAAGGATTAAGGATGCGATTGAGCGGAATAAGGGCTCTAAAGTATTTGCACGAGATCTGTCTATTGGGCAAAGCCAGCTCACGAAACTGAAGACCGACGATGGCAGAGTCATATCCGCCAAATCGGAGCTTCTGGGAGAGATCGAGGCTTTTTATGGACAGTTATACACGTCTACCGCTAAACCCGCTGTAAATCTAGTAAACGACCCAAGAGCTAGATTGACTCGACACTATACCGAAGATATCCCGGACGTCAGCCTGTACGAGATTAGGATGGCTCTGAAGCAGCTGAAAAACAACAAGGCGTCGGGTGAGGACGGAATTACGGCTGAACTCCTGAAGGCGGGTGGAAAACCGGTCCTTAAGGCCCTTCAGAAGCTATTTGATTCCGTCATACTCGAGGGAAAAACGCCACAGGCGTGGAGCAGAGGCGTGGTGGTACTCTTCTTTAAGAAGGGCGATAATGCCCTGCTTAAGAATTATAGGCCCATCTCCCTTCTGAGCCATGTCTACAAGCTGTTTTCCAGAGTCATCACGAATCGTCTCGCGCGCAGGTTCGACGACTTCCAGCCTCCCGAACAAGCCGGATTTCGAAAAGGCTTCAGCACCGTGGACCACATACATACGCTGCGGCAGGTTATACAGAAGACTGAGGAGTATAACCAGCCTCTCTGCTTAGCGTTTGTGGACTACGAGAAAGCCTTTGATTCGATTGAAACTTGGGCTGTACTGCAGTCTCTCCAACGGTGCCAAATTGACTATCGGTATATCGAAGTGCTGAAGTGTTTGTACAAAAACGCCACTATGTCAGTCCGACTACAAGACCAGAGCTCGAAACCTATCCTCTTGCAGCGGGGTGTGAGGCAGGGAGACGTTATTTCTCCGAAACTGTTCACGGCAGCAATGGAGGATGTCTTCAAGGTTTTGGAATGGAGAGGGCTAGGCATTAATGTCAATGGCGAGTACATCACTCACCTTCGGTTTGCCGACGACATAGTAGTCATGGCTGAGACTACGGAGGAGCTCAGTACAATGCTTGGTGATCTCAGTAGAGCTTCCGAAAGAGTGGGACTTAAAATGAACATGGACAAAACCAAAGTCATGGTAAACAGCCATGTAGCACCCACTCCTATCAAGGTCGGGGACTCTACACTCGAAGTTGTAGACGACTACGTTTACCTGGGACAGACGGTCCAGTTGGGAAGGTCTAACTTCGAGAAAGAGATCAATCGTCGAATCCGACTCGGCTGGGCAGCGTTCGGGAAGCTGCGCGGTGTCTTCTCGTCCAATATACCACAGTGTCTCAAGACGAAAGTCTATGACCAGTGCGTGTTGCCAGTGATGACATATGGCTCAGAAACGTGGTCGCTTACAATGGGCCTCATTAGAAGGCTTAAAGTCACCCAAAGGGCAATGGAGAGGGCTATGCTCGGAGTTTCCTTGCGTGATCGAATCAGGAATGAGGATATCCGCAGGAGAACCAAGGTTGCCGACATAGCACGAAGAATCGCCAAACTAAAGTGGCAATGGGCAGGGCACATTGCTCGCAGAACAGATGGCCGTTGGGGCCGAAAGGTTCTGGAATGGCGACCACGTACCGGAAGACGTAGCGTTGGAAGGCCTCCTACAAGGTGGACCGATGACTTGGTAACGGTTGCGGGAGTCCGATGGATGCGAGACGCACAGGACCGTTCGCTGTGGCGACGCTTGGGGGAGGCCTATGTCCAGCAGTGGACGTCTTTCGGCTGAAATGATGATGTGGTGTGGAGTTCTTCGTCACGGGATCAAACCCAGCCAGGCGCTTTACTTTGTGTAATCTATTTCATCACCACTGCCCGCAAAACGGTGAACCAATACGCACTAGGCCCGTGTGGTGGATTACGGGCCTATTCCATCTCCTAGAGAGGACGCCTAAGTCTCAGCATTTGGAACATATTAGGATGATTATGTTTTATGCTATGCAAAATTTAATGTTGTTTTGTTAAAAGACATTTGTCACATTGCTTATTGACATTGTTATTTTTTATTTTGACATTGAAAGGAAATTAATTGAATTTTAATATAATCTATATAATTGCGTATGTATGTGTGTATTTGTGTAAATTGTAATTGATTGTGGTGTTTTAATATGGGAATAATTTCCTGATAAATAAATGATTATTATTATTAAAAGACAAGGGATTGAAATGCTTTTAGATAAAAAATAAAAAATGAATAACGAGGCAAAAAAGTGTTGGTTTCTTGAAGTAACTCGAGTACTAACAATCGATCATAGACGCCAGACCGCAGTTAGTCTGACAACTGGTGTAGCCTCAGAATATCGGTTTATTCTAGTAGGTAATTGGATTGTAGAGGTCAGACAGTTCATGCAAAATATTGGAATTCCGATACACTTGGAAGCTGTCCTTAGCTTTATTGAGAAATGTCTGAGTAGATGAATGATGAACTTTCAGTAATTCAAAATAATTATGTCTCTGTTGGTTTCAATAATTGTGTTTACGAGTTTTTCAGACCTTTACAGAACAGCTTTTATGGGTCGCATAAATCCGATGGATGCGAGACGCACAGGACCGTTATGGTGACACTTGGGGGAAGCCTATGTACAACAGTTGAAGTCTTTCGGTTGAAATGATGATGATGATAATGACGATGAATAAACGGACTTCGTATACGTTGGAATTTAATCATCATTAACGGGTGCATATTGCCTTTCTCGTTTATTACTTTTTCTAGTTTTGAAAATTGCATACATACTCTATATACAAATATTTGTGTCATGCCAGAATCGATCACGTGATACTCAGCGCAGCAGCCAATTGCTCAACCGCTGTGCCATCTTTCTTAGGTCTTCTTTCTACTCTAAAAGTCTACACTTTTCAAAACTTTCCCTACGAGTGTTAGCTAAACACTTGATATAATAGCCTCGCATTCGTAATTCATTTTTTTAGGACGGGAAATCATCAAATAACTTCTCCCGCTCTGGGTGGAGCGAGAATGTTTCTTCAGTTGCCCTTTACGTTCCAGGGCCGCGGTAACTCTTTCGAAAAGTCTCGCATTTATGGTACTCGCTTATGAAGATCGGTTTGCTCTCGATCGTCTTGTGCTGTGAATACACATATACAACACAATGGCAAGATCAGCACTAATTGGTGGTTACGCTAAAGGGCTTAGTTTAGACAGGAGTAACTCTCCTTTGATATGAATAGATGTTTGGCGATGAGTCAGTGGCAACGTTAGGAGGAGGTTTTTAACTGAATTAATCGGCTTCCGGATTCTCAAATGTTCTAGGATGAATAGGATTAGTCACATTTTGAACCGGAAATCGGGATCGGGATCCCGGCGGCGGTTGGGGCGTGAGGACCGTTGCCTCACGCGATCCAGCCACCGTTGGCGCGGGCTTGCGGACTGCGAGTAATGGGTAGCTCGCTGTCCGACCGTCCGGTAACCGTCCGGACCGAGCCCAAGTCGTCGACGGCGCGTAATGTTCCACGCGCGCCTCAAGGAGAGGTCAGCAAACCTTAGGGACCCAGCAGGGTCGAAGCCTACTGGGGCCATGGGCTGTGCGAATGGGAACCCCGGGGCCTTGGAACGAATGCAAAGAAGGAACAGGAGTGGGTTTTAGTCAGTAAAAGTCATTAGATGATTTCTCACCTAAAAACCCCTATCAGGCATCAACCATACTACTGGATCCTTTCAGGTTTGCTTACAACTCTTTAAGGCGGCCGCCGTCGATTCGGGCTCTCCTTACTGGACGGCCGGACTGCAAGCTACCCATTGCTCGTCGTCCGTACACTCACAACATAGCAGCTATACCTCTTGTTAAAATCTAAAAACAAAAATGGAATGAACTGAACAGGAAACGAACCTTCTTAACAATATTAACAAGACTCCGGCAAAGTACTCAACCAATTATCGGAAAAGGAACTGAGAGATATCACATATTACATGTACATAACCATTTGAAGCACCCTTCCGCGATGGTAGGCGGAATCTCTTTGCAATGCAAAGATGAATTGCCATTGAAGTCTCTTCAAATTAATATTCATTCCCTTCATTATTTCCATGACTCAGCTATTTAAATCTTAAGACGGTTTCTGCCGTAATCGGAGTATGTATGTTCGTGATAATATTTGGTTCACAATTTAATATCCGAGATGTTTTAATGAATGGGACGTAATTAATTTTTGTTTAATTTTGCGCGTACAGTACTTATAACTTAGCTATGGAGTGGAATTCCCTGCCGAAGTCTGTGTTTCCTGATAGCTATAACCTAGGGGTCTGTAAGTCAAGAGTAATTAGGTTACAAGCAAGCGGCAAGCGTGTTTCGTCGTTCATCACGTCGCTTACCATCAGGTGAGATAGTAGTCAAGCGTGAGCCTATCAATAATAATATTAATAATAAAAAATCCTTCCGAACGATTGAAGTGAAATAAGAAATTCAAAAAGCAAAAGACCGGTTAATGAACCGACACTTGCAGCTTAGGTTACGCCCATAAGTAAAACTCTTTCATTTAAATGATGATGGGTCAAGTAGTAATAGCAGAAAAAAAAATTTGGGTAGTATTTGATTTACAGAATTTTTCAAACCTTGTCATAGCTTGATTATGGCTTGAGTCCAACATTTTTGAAATAAAACATATCTTCAATGATTGTAGCACCTATTTGATTAATTACTTTAAACGTAAGCAAAGCTAATAATTAATAAAATCAAAATAATTATCTTATATAACGTGTAGTGAACGTTATAAACAAATCCGTAGGTATCTAGGTAAATTGACAGTAAAATAAATCAGAAAGAAAATAAATTCGTAAAAAATGGTAACCTTGAAATTAGGGGTAAATTGTCACAGTTCATCGACCTGTAGTCTGCTTCCATCCGTTTTGTCTAATACAAGTTTGTATGTTTTGTCATTTATCCTTTAGCAAAAACATGTGAAGCAATAAATAACCGTGAGAGTACTACGGACAGTTTGTTACTTTTCGGATGTTACACACATTCAACGTTAAGGTCAAGGGGTTTTTTATATTCTTTGACCTCTGTAGATGTGTGTTGAGAAGACAGTTTCGTCATTTAACAAGCAGCACAGACACAGTGTTGTAGATAAAACACAAAGGACAGGACAAATGAAGAGTAAATAATGAATGTTTCAAAACAAAAACGTCAATGAAAAACAGGTTTCCTGAAAAAAAAAGTCGCTTTCTTCAACGAACTAATCCATTTAATAGGAAGTTTTATGTCCCGGGAGTTCAAGAACAAAAGTTTGAGTCACTTCGATTACACTTGTTTGGTGTCCATAGGGTGAAGAAGCCGAGACCCGAGTCATATGCTACCTCCCACAGCGATTTACTCTACAAACAGTTTTACGCTGCTCTCGACACCATTCGAAATTCACGTCATGTAAGATAACGTCCAATATTACTTCGATCCATTCATCATTTTCTTATCGCTGAAGCGCTGAAGCATCGATCGTGATCTTTAGTTGGAAAATTTTCTCGAAGATTCTACGTCGTTTATGTTCACGTAGTCCCAGATTCAATATATTTTACGTGTTTCCTCTTCCTCATAGTCAATTCCCATGTACTGTTTATCGTCCCTATGGGAGCTATAAACTTGCGGATCAAAGAGTGTCGTGTCACTCAATACACTTTGATTGAAATGTAGGCCTATGTAAATAAAATATGTACGAAGGTGGATTGTACCTAATGTGATGAGGAAATGACATTATTAAAATCCAGCGAAAGTATGTACGAAGATTAGAATTTGTTTATTTGTTTTGCGTTCATTTATTTAGTTAACGGTCCGTTAAAAAAGGTCTGCTTTTTTAACAAGATCTATTTAATTTGCAATCTTGTATGTATGTAACTATGATTAGGTATTCGGGTGGAATCTTGCAACTCAATTTTGAAGTAGATATCTTCAACCGCCTGAGCTGAAATTTAGTATACACGTTTAGCTTGGATGACAGTGTATAGTTAGCGATGATATTCTAAATCCAACATGGCAGGACACCCAAGATGGCGGACTAGTTATTTTTAATGCACTCCTACATTGTGGGTATCAAATGAAAGAGTTTGCTGAGAATAATTTAAAAAATTAAGTGACGTCTCTCTAAATCCAATATGGCGGACCTCTAAAGATGGTGGATAAAGTTTTTCATGTTTTCCTACCTATCAAATGAAAGGACTTGATGCGTTGAATGAAATGAATAGACTGATAAACATGTCCAGCGATAAGTTAAAAGTAGAAAAAATAAAGTTTAAAAAACAAGCAACCCTAGAAGGCAAAGAGCAACTGAAGGAACACAGGTGGGTTTCAGTCAATGAAAGTCTAACACACCCTTTCGCTCCACCGAGAGCGAAAGACCATTATCGTACCTCAAAAAAAGCTAAAAGCCCACACAAAAGTCTTTTATGTCACTAACAGCGACCATTACTGTTTTAAGTTTGTGTAACTGTTTTGATGTACAATTAAGTACCTATTATTCTAATCTATTTTATTATATTATATCATTTGCGCTGATGACCTATACTTAGTGGCGGATACTTGTGATAATTTGCTGGCGCTGATAGGTATTCTTAATGAAGTTTGCTGTAAGTTAAATTTGGTCTTACAATAAACGTAAAAGTTAATTCTTGACTGCTGAATCAACGCTGGTAAGTTGAAGCAAGAAAAGTAAATTGAAGAGCTTAAGGTATCTTGGTAGCATAGCTACAAGTAAAAGAGAGCTGTGCAAGCAAGTGCTGCAACAACACCAAACTGCAGCTCAAAGTTTTCCGTTCTAATGAATTCAAGAATGTTGGCCATCAATGCTCGTAAATCTGTCAAATCTTTTGTATTCATCACTAGCGAACGAATGTAACTTGTATTTTAAACTACAGGAAATAAAATTATGGTGAACAGTTTTTACGCTTTATTCAAAGTAAGCACGTGAAGGGATGGGACATTTACCCCACGTTCTAAGAGAAACAGGCGTGTGCTGCGGTAGGTGTCGGCCTTTGATGATAAAAGAAGGTCAGAATTAGGTAAAAAAAATATGATTTCAAAGCTAAACCCAAGAAACTTGTATAGGACTACTAAATTTACAAGTTCTTTGGCTATTCCACAAACAACTATCATATTTATCTTGGTGTTAATGGTGTTTTGATATGTCCTCTTTGTGCCATAGTTGGATATGCAATTCATATAAGGGCGTATATTATAACAGAGCAGCAAATCTGAGCTCACCACTTGCCATCTTGAGTAGCAAAGGAATGCGGTCTCAGTGGCCGAAGTCAACTAGATGGTCTCATTATCTTTGCTAGGAACCGACTGCCATAAAGCTCCATTAAAAGAACGTATTCTTTTTCATAATATTATTGGTAGGCTCGCGCACAATCACTATCTCACCTAATGGCTAAGCGATGATGAGCACGCTTGCCTAGAAATAACCTATTCTTAAAGATCCCACGTTGCAGCTATTAGGAAATACAGACTCCTGCAGGGAATTCGGTTCCTTAGCTGGATACACAGTGAACTTACACATATGCACGCACATTGATGAATAGCCGTCCAAAATGCTCGAAACTAAAACTTTTTACAAAAAATAAAAGAAACGACTTCACTAAAAAAAAAACACTAAAAGGATCAAAATAACTTTAATTTCGGAAGTCGGTGTTTCTCGGTATTTTTTGTTTCTTATTTAACACCGACTTCCGAAATTAAAGTTATTTTGATCCTTTTAGTGTTTTTTTTAGTGAAGTCAGTTATTTTTTTTTGTAAAAAGTTTTTTATTTCACACTTTTTAGTTGCGATACACTTATAAACAGAGTGCCTATTTCTCATGACAATTCCAATTAACCCAAACACTGCTAGGTTACATTGTTTTATTATGAAGTTCCTGTGTCTACCTTCCACCTTCCGGCTCCATCATCAGATCAGTTCGATAGTACCTTATAGCCAAAGTGCATCTCATGACAATTCTAATAAGCTCAAACACGGCTAGGATACATTGATTAATTACAGAGTTCCGGTGCCTATCTTCCGGCTTCATCATCATCATCATGTCACTTCGATGATACCATTTTCAACATAACTATTCAGAACCATTCATTTATTTGTATTGTCATAGTCGCTTAACTATCTTCATTGTGATGTCTATGTGAGTATGAAGTTCCGATGGCCATTTCTGGTCTTCTTCATCAGTTCCACTTCATCAATTGTTACTTTTTGACTGTAAATGCTTAAGTTCTTTACGAAAATACCAAAATCACTATATAGTTGCCTATAATATTTGAGGAGTTCCCTCGATTCCTCATGGATCCCATCATCACAATTGAATTTTGAAATAAATGAGACCAATCTGAAAAAATATCCTTGAAGAAGAAAAAAAAATTGCAAATCGGTCAATAAACGACGAAATTCTGAGGTAACACACATAAAAAATAAAAAAAACATACAACCGAATTGATAACCTCCTTCTTTTTTTTGAAGTCGGTTAAAAAGTGTAGGTTTCCGTACAAAAAATTAAAACAGTTAACACGTACCCTATCAATTCTAAGTATAGGTGTAGCAGCTTTCCAAGTCCAAATTGCGGTCAGCGTTACAGACACAAAGGCGGTACACCGAACAGTTTTGTGAAACTTTATAGTACCTTTGTACGGCGGAGCTGAACTTCTTATAAACATTGGCATCGGGCCAGCCCGAAACTTGCCTTACTTAGTCCGCTATCCACGTCTAAGCAGTTTTCAGCGGAATCATTTCGGTTCTCAATGTCGGTGTGGCTGAAGTTGATCGAAGAAATTGTTTGTAAATCCTTTTATGTGTTTTGTGTAAGGATTTAAAAAGACACAAAAAAATGTCGATTTAGTCAAAATATTTTAAAGGGTGAACGAAAGACGATGAAATAAAGGAAAATTTCATCTGTGTGAGTGGAGACGTCTTGGACCAACATTTATACAGACTTTTTTGGTGGTGTTCTTCCAAATAGCGAGATGTGAACTACTTGCAACTGGCGTGTATGTAAATCAGGTTGATTCGTGATTTGTAAACGAAGCAAAAATAGGAAATAAGGATCGTAGAAAGCAGCGTTTTTTTTATAGTTCTTATATTAATGGAAAGGTCACTTTTTAATTATAAGGTATGATCAGCTAGGCATGCTGGTGGTCAGGATATCTTTTAAAGCCGTGAGCGCTGGCTGTATGGCACGCTGCTCGAAAGTTTGAGGAAGTGATGATAATTATGGTCCGATATACTAAGGCTGAGCTTGATAGTCGAGGGTCACCAGTTTACAGATATGTGGAACAGAGTGTAAAGTCCCACATAGCTCCGATGAAAAGAGAGGATCCTCCAACCAGACGTTGTTATAATCTGGTTCGGGCAACTACCCAATTGATGATTTTCGGGAAAACTTTGTATATGTTAGAATCGCGTGGAGAACTGTATTTGTATGACGCAGAATTTCGAATTTTTTAGTTCCCATGTGGCGCCATAGATGTCGCAGCAAAGCTAAAAAAAATAGTCGTGAGGTATTAATAAAAAACTTTTTACAAAAAAAAAAAAATATACAATCGACTTCAATGTAAAAAACACTGAAAAGTGCAAAATAACTTTAATTTCGGAAGTCGGTGTTTCTATAATAGTTTTGTCTCTTTGTTATTTAACACCGACTTCCGAAATTAAAGTTATTTTGCACTTTAAAGTGTTTTTTTTTTCATTGAATTTGGTTGTATTTTTTTTTGTAAAATGTTTTACACTTTTTATTTATGGTACCACCACTAAAAAGTACCCCTCAGCCATACTTAAATACCTTATAGCCAGAGTGCATGTCATGACAATTCAAATAATACCAAACACGGTTAGATTAAATTAATTTATTACAGAGTTCCGGTGCATAACTTCAGGCTTCATCATCAGATCAGTTCGATATATTCCCCCTATTCTTTCAGTCAGTCATCGACTACGTATAAATAAAGCAATTTTACTTGTTACGACAGTTTTGCTGTGATCCTATGAGGAGTTCTGTTCCATATCTTCGAAGTTCATGATCAGATCATAACAATATTTCTATGGGACCAATTTGGAAGCATAATCTTTCAATAAAAAAAAAAAATCCAACATCGGTCCACAATTGACCGAGAAATCGGTGAACATCCATAAAAAAAAAAGATACATTCAGCCGAACATAGAACCTCCTCTTTTTTGAAGCCGGTTAAAAAGGTTTAATACATCTTTCTCTCTTCCTTTAGTCTTCTTTCTGGTATAGTTGTTCTATCTCACGGTGTGTAGATTCACGTACACTTTTTTTCTGTGTTAGAAACAACTGTAGCAGAAAACGGTAAAAGCATTAAGTGTTATAAAAAGCAGAAGATATTGCCCATAATGAGAACATAACAGTATAAAGGGTACAAGATCCGACCAACAGCCTTTTTTCTGTAGGGACAACTAATGACACGTGAAATTTTTAGGCGCCATCTTATGAGAGAAACAGTTTTATACCGATGAAAACATTTTGTACCTTCCAATATAGTAAGTGAACCAAGTATTTCGAATATTCTGGCTATGATTTCAGTAATTATTTTTGGGTATTACATATATTCAGGATGCCAGTGGCGCTGCCGCGGTTTTGTAGCGCGTCGGTGATGTTTGCTGATGCGAGGATCGATGGTTTTCATGCCTCAATCCGAAAGCGGTCTGCCTCGATCCTGAAGCGAGTGCGTGTCAGTTCCCATGGCATCCTTAGCGTGTTGTGCGGTAGGTGGGATTGCCCAATTCTGCGTCACTGGATCGGACTTCATACATCTATGAGTAGGAATGTATTATATACTGCGTGGATCATAATCATAATCATAATCTTAACCTTCGTGCATCCAAAAACATGCTCCTTCATATTCCCTCTCACCGTACTGGCTTTATGTCCAATTCATACGCTGTTTCCACCATAAAACTCTGGAATGTGCTTCCCCTTGACATCAAAAAAGCTGAAAGTAAATTTTCCTTCAAGCGTAAAATTCGGAACTACTACTTGAAGTCCTCTCAACTTTAGTTTGGTCTTGATATTTTTCATAGTATTTATTAGTTTATAATTTTAACATATATATGTATTTTATTACTATAATTTTTTTATTTAATTTTTTCTGTTTGAAGTATCTGTTATTTGTTTATTGTGCAAACCTACCACAGTATTGTCTTTTTAACCCAAAGGTTGACTGGTAGAGACTGCCTTGTTGCATTAAGTCCGCCTATGTACCACTACTGTACATGAAGTTTAAATAAATAAATAAATATGTGAGCTTCGATTCCAGACATTAAATTATAATTATTATATTTAAAGACACTAACATTAATTTTAAGTTTTTACCCGACTGCGCGACGCAAAGGAGGGTAATGTGTTTATCAGTCTATGTATGTATGTATGTATGTTTGTTTCTATGTGGCGTTCTAGAGACCAAATGCGTAGGCCGATTTTGATAATTCTTACGTCAATCGATTCGTCTTAACCTTGCGAGTGTCACTAAAGACATGACAGTAATCAAAATTCACCACAGCTACAACCAGACGCCATATTGTCAAAATTAAAAAAAAAAAGTCGATGAACTATGTCAAGTGGGGTGTCGTTGAATAGGTATTTTAAAATCATCTTTAGGTTCCTTTTATCATTTTTCATTTTAAATAATAGTTTAGGATATATAACGATTTAACCTTTTGACGTGCGTAATTAGAGACACAATAGTAAGACAATGGCTTGCGGGCGCCGGCTACCGCCTGAGCGTTAATGAATTAAAGTTGTTTAACAAAACAATCATTCTCGCTAATTTTCTTACTTAATGATTTAAGTTTTTAACAATCGGTTTAGGATCACGAGTTATGTTACGAAGAAATTTGAATGTTACCCATGGTCTTGTTAACGGAGCAATGGGTGTTATAAGGACAATTGAGTAGCCATCTCTTCGGAGGGACCAATTGGAACCCGGAGAATTGCCACAAGCTGTTTATATAGAATTTGACGACAAAGCAATTAAAAACAATGTTCCTGGAGTAGGAGTCAGAATCGAACCATCGACGACAGAATTCGATGCACTTCGCGGACAGGGTAAAATAGAGCGAAAAATGTTGCCATTGATATTGTGCTGGGGTGTAACTGTACACAAGCTCCAAGGAACTACTTTGGACTTTTGGACCGAGCTGTGGTTGACAGTTCACGCATTTTTGCTAAAGGTCAAGCATATTATGTAGCTTTGAGCCGAATTAGGTCTCTAGAGGGACTAATCATCAGTAGTTTAGACCACCGCAAGTTACTTAATATTCCCCACGATATTAACTCCCTCAATGAAATGACTAGATTGCGAAATTTTCCGTCTTATAACGAAGTCAATGAATCGTAACTAAAGAGTATAAAATAAAATAAAAATATTTAAAGAAAAACAAAAAACCCGACTGCGTCGAAACTAATTTTAAAAAATACGTGAAAAAATTAACTTAAATAAAAACTAAAAAGAAACAAACAAGCCCAGTAGTTTAGAATTATGTTATGTACTACTAAATAACTACACAATTTAAATAGTTTTATAATCGATACACACATAAAACAAATCATACATTCTAATGCAGAACAGAACGACTCACAGTCGGGGCCCCTTGGGAAGATTTGATTGGTAAAATTTGAATGGGCCCCGACTGTGAGTCGGTCTGTTCTGTATTAGAATGTATGATTTGTTTTATGTGTGTATCGATTATAAAACTATTTAAATTGTGTAGTTATTTAGTAGTACATAACATAATTCTAAACTACTGGGCTTGTTTGTTTCTTTTTAGTTTTTATTTAAGTTAATTTTTTCACGTATTTTTTAAAATTAGTTTCGACGCAGTCGGGTTTTTTGTTTTTCTTTAAATATTTTTATTTTATTACTAACAACATTATATGGATTCATTGTGGTATGAAGTAAATGTTATTATTATTATAACGGATACAGACGATGCATTTAATTTTTATTCACGAATGACAGAAATGATCATTCACTTTAAAATTTCAAAGTTTAAAGTGAATGCTCATTTCTCTCATTCACGTGTCTTCATTGGTACTTTATGTGATTAATTTATTGCACTTTCTTTCATTATAATGTATTCACATAACTTATTATAGATATTGAGCAAGGTTTTTTATTATTGATAAGTTCGCGATTGACCATAATTTCAACTGATAAAAAACGACGATGTAGTCAAAGATGGAATACGCTTGCCTAAAAGTAACCTATTTACTGTTAAATACGTCTAGATGTAGGTAACTGAAAGAACGCAGTTGAGTTTTAGTCAGTAAAAGTCTGACACTTCTCGCTCCACTCAAAACGGAAGAAAAAAAGGTGCAGAACTGCAGACCCTAAAGGCTGCGGGTGCCTACCTCAGGATCAGCTCTACTGATCACTGTTTTTGACAGTCTAGTTATTGAACAGCATTTATTTATGATTTCGTAACCAAAAAAAGCCACTCAATGGTATCACTAAAGAATTTATTCACTTAATTTCATGAACCAAATAAATTGATCTAACTCATATAGATTGATTAAACCCAATCTACGTACATAAATATGTATTTTCAATAAACGAAAAATTAATCTTCTCCTTAGACAAATCAAGGCAATTGATTTCAACCCAGCCAATTCTATTGGGAATATTTATGATAATCGAGTTTGTATTCAATTTCCTTTCCATTACGAACAATAATCCATGAATTATGGCTAATAGAAAGTCATCCCTTGTTGACTCGAGTTATAAACAACTTAGTTCGATTGTGTATCTTTTTGTTGTTTAAAATTGTAACAGTAAACATTGTTTAAGTATACTATAACAATGTTTTATCTAATCTCGAATTTCTTTAAAAATGTTTTCAACATCTTTTACTTTAAACATCAAAGAGAAAAATTCAATTTATTTTCCGAAACCACTGAATACTATTTCTGCAATTTAACTTGAAATCTTGAAATTGTTATCGAAAACAGAACTTTGAGACTTGTTTCCTGTCTCATATCTCAACAAATAACGAGCATCAGATTATTAAAATATTGTAGCAAACCAAGCCAAGTCTTGCTATTCCGATGGCCGTTGTTGGTCTCCTAGGTACAGATACATGTGCAGGTATATTGAAGATATTACCTTTGTATCTGAATTGGCAAGCTGGTTTTATGGGACGTTGGTGATTGTGCCCGAGGCTTCCGATGCCGCCATGCTGAGTAAGGGGCGTGTCGCCTATTCAAATGGTCCATTTCCGTCGGTCCTATCTTGCGTCGTCCATGCATGTTCCAGTGCATTCGAATAAGGAATAAGCTCAGTCTTTGTTTTCAACAAATATTTTATTTAACTACGGTGTATATCGATGTAACTTCGGTAAGCATTCTTACCTCAAGAAATGGTTTGATAATATTTTATTACAAGTTTTCATAACTTTTTAGTTTTCAGTACCCTGTGAAAAAGACCTCTTGGTTTTTAAATTAAAATGAAATAAAACACATAAAAATAATTTTAATTGTCGTGCTATAAATTTTTCAAAATTTTACATAATTTACAAGCATCGTTCTAAAGTTGTAAAATGGCAAAACACTCGTTAAAAATTAAAATGCCCGTTTTGACATTTGAGAAAAAGCCTAGAATGTAACTTGGAACGAAACTGAAACAACAAGCAATAAAATAATAATTAAGGCTCCGGTCTACACCGGCCCCCTAATTATTATTATTATAGTTACAATAGCTACTACTACTAGTAGCTATTTTAGTAGTAGCTACACTACACCGGACAAGCCGCTAGGTAGTCAAAATACAAACAGGCCTTTTATTTTTTGACAACTTTAACCACAAATCAACTATTAAATGTTAGATTGATACCTAGTAGAAAAACTGTTGCCAATTTAAAAACCAAACCTTTAAAAAAAACAGCCTTTAGTAAAGTTCACATCCACCCACGCACTTCGTTCCTTTTCCTTTGTGTCTCGTATACCTTTTCCGACTTCCTGAATCAATTCCATATCAATAATTTCCCTTTCAAAACACAAAATGAAAGCGTGGTTTCATTTAAAACATTTTGATAGATTACAGGCTGGCTGTTGACGTAACGTGGCGTCCGAATGAATAAATCTCTCGACATGTAGCATCAGCAGCGGGTGACAACTGGCCGAGTGCGTTTGGCACGAATGTTAGATGACCCTGTACGTCGATATGTCGCTGAGTAATATAATAGCATGGCTGAATGGATCGCTGGCTGTGTTTTAGTGGTCGCTAATCGTATTATGTTTGGCTGTTGGCTTTGATTCAGATTAATATGTGACAAAAACAGCACAATCTTTGTTTGTACAAATGCGGATAACTGGTGGGATTTAACGATATAAAGTTTGATTATGGTGTTAAGCCAATGACTAGGCGCTAAACTTTGATTTGTTTGTTGATTCATACGTTGCATTAGCTATAGTTTTGTAAATGAGTTCTTGACGTCTCTTCGTAGGTGGGGAGGGTGAGGGATTTTGGTGATCCCAGTGACTTCCTAGGTTACGTGTTACCTACTAAGGACGGTGAGCCTAACGACCGCTCGTCGACAAGGCCACGTGTTCCGCGCACGCCTCAAAGAGCTGTTAGTTGCCGGGCCCCACTAGAGCCGATATCTGTTAGGGCTGCGGGATTGTTTAAAAGTGTCACAGCAGCCGCGCAACGTAAAGGGCTTCTGAAGGAACACCGGTGGGTTTTAGTCAGTAAAAGACACTCCCTTTCTCTTCCAGGACAGGAGAAGTTATTAGATGAATTTCCACCCCAGTAAAAAAAGTATTACCTACTAATGATAGCTTCTGTGTAATGAACTATGAAAGAATACATTTATATTAACAGTAATTCAAGTTGATAACGAAGAACCTTACGATACGAAAAATATAACGTTTATCAAAGTAAGGTATTGTATTTCCTAAAAGTAAAGACCTTCGGCTAATGCTTCCTTAGATCTTAATGGGGGTAATAGATTACCGTATATCGTATATTTTCCCATTATCATAATAATTATCATTATCATAATAATTATAATTATCATTATTATGACACGTGAAACTGAATTGTACAAGAAACTAGAGATTAGATTCTTAGAATCTCAGAACGTTGATTAACGATTGTAATGTTCTACGTTTCTGTACCATGTACGTAATATTGTAAATTCCATTTAGGTATATACGATGATTGATGACTATCTGCTAGAAGATTGTTGACTACACATTCCACCTCCTGCGTCAATTAGTATCCTAGTAAGCAGTGCCTTAGCGTTAAAACGAGTTGCACTACTTTTTGAACTTTTTTGAATCTCTGGAAATCCTTAAGTATAAAAGAGAAAACCATGAAAAAATATTTTATTAAAATATGACCAACCGCTGGGTAAAAATCAAAACATGATATAAATTAGTTGGCTCAATAAAAAAAAATCACGAATCTGACCCTAACTTACGATTTCAAACGTGTATATCTAAGAGATTTGTCACGGAAATATTTGAAAGTTACATGAAATAATAAAGCTTGTTTTTTAAAAGGGTCTGGCAAAAACGAAAATCTTGTATAGTTACTTTGTTTTTTTATAGAAATAAAATCACTGTTACGGTGCCGCGAAGTCGACATAGACCTGCAAAATACTCTGTGACTACAACCGGCTCTTAACTATTCAAATATCTTTTATTCATAGATACGATAGAATCGCACGGGCAGTGTCCATTGCGTGGTGTGCCAAGGGAGCGCTTCAAAAGCGGCGAACATCCGTATGACTTACAGTGACTCGCTTTGAAGTATTTCTCTAAATGCACGTCTGTTATCGAGTGACTGCTTCTGTCTGACGGTAGGTTTGTAATCTTTTTACATACATATAGGAACATACTCCCGGGATCAAAAGTATATATGTTCTATTGCAGGAAATGGTAAACGCGTGTGACAAATTTCATCTGAATTCCTTCAGCAGTTTCAGCGTGAGAGAGTTACAAATATACACACAGACTCGCCTAATAATAATGTGCAATCAATGTGTATTGTCAACGTAAATCCATAAAAATATTGTCTCACTCATTCTCTGGAATTTAAGGATATTGAGACAATACTAGTCCGGAGCAGTGGTGGCCGAGTGGTAATGGCCCCGACTTACTTAGTTGTAGGTCGCGGGTTCAAACCCAGCCAGGCGCATTACTTTGTGTAATTTATTTCATCACCACTGCTCTCAAAACGGTGAAGGAAAAACATCGTGAGGAAACCGGCATGTCCTAGAACCAAAAATTCGAAGACATGTGACATTCACCACCCCGCACTGGTCCCGCATGGTGGATTACGGCCCATTCCCTCTCCTAGAGAGGAGGCCTGAGTCCCAGCAGTGGGAACATTAAAAGGCTGATTATGCTATTATGCAATTTAGACATCCGAGGTACAATAATTCGCACTCAGCTGAAAATTGGTAGGATTGTTCAAAACGCCATCATAAATAAAATCTAAAAAGTCCTCATCGATCCGACACCTGGAAAAAAAAACCCGGGGTCAAAGGTCACAAAAACGAGATTTTCGCGATTTTCAGCAAAACGGTAAGTTTTATCATAAAATTAGTTCAGCCAAAAATTTTTTTTTACGTTCATTACAATAACACTATGTGATTATGGACGACTTAATGATGTTTATAAAATCAAATGTATGTCTAAGAAGCTGGTTAAACATTTTACCCACAAAACATTATAAAACAGAACCTATTAAAATTCTTGAGTTATAACAGAAAATATCTTAAATAATTAATTTACGTTAAACGGCGTTTTCAAAAGGTGCGACGATAAATTGCGCGATTTGTCGCATTCCTTGCGTTCCACTTTAGAATGCGAAGTATGAATTTTAATGATTTGGCAAATATTGAATTTCATTATTCAATTTACATTGTATGCGGAGATCAATATGAAGATTAATTGTTTTAATACTATATTAAAATAATTACTCTTAACATTGATAAACTAAATAATAAACTTATTTCAATAATTGAAAAAAATATTCATACTTCATTTGACAAATCGCGGGATTTCTATATCGTAAAATGAAAACCGATGGAACCGATCAACGGATGGTCGATGGGGCCGAAAGGTTCTAGAGTGGCGACCGCACACCGGAAAACGCAGCATTGAAAGGCCTCCCACAAGGTAGACCGACGACCTGGTGAGAGTCGTGGGAATACGGTGGATGCGAGACGCACAGGATAGGTCGTTGTGGAGACGCTTGGGGGAGGCCTATGTCCAACACTGAACGTTGACTTTTCGGCTGAAATGATGATGATGAAAATGAAAACTGTTTTATGTCCCTGTTGTTTGTTTTTCCCTGGCTGTTTCAGGGGTTGGCTTCCAGTCAAACCGGATGCAGCTGGATACCAGTATTTTACATGGAGCGACTGCCTATCTACACTCCATAACCCCGTAAATGAGTAAAACGATAGCCCTTGGCAAGACTGGACTCAGATTGGCCATCTGACTGTCAAAAATCCTTATTGATAGCGGGGAACGACGGCTTAACGTACTTTCTGAGACACAGAGGAATCTCGATATGTTATGTTGGTCACCCATCAGACCGATCTTGGCAAGCGTTGCTTAACTTTAGAGGACCGGCTGTTATTACTTAGTCATGAGTTTTTAAAATGATTTAACCTTACATGACCTTAATCTTTATGGTTCTGTATATCAGTTGGCAAAAACGGAATCTTTATAGGATCACTTTGTTGTCCGTGTGGCAAATCTCTTTTTCTCAGTAACACGCCAAGTTATCAAGCTGAAATTGGTATCAAATTCAAGTCTGCTACCCCTAGAAGCAGTGAAAAAACCAAACTCCTACTTCAACGCAATTTAAAGTCATTTATAGGCCATAAATGACTTTAGATTGCGTTGAATTAGGAGTTTGGTGCGCCATAAATTATGGCGCATATTTTGACGCTCGCAAGGATATCAAAACATATAAGTAGGTTACTTTCCGTTGACCTAGAATCATGAAATTTGGCAAGAAGCAAGTTCTCATAGCACAAATAGAGGAAAAAGTCTGAAAACTGTGAAATTGTCACATCACAAAATAATTACATTTTTGCGATTCAGAATAATTTTCGAGACTCGATTCAGGAATCGAATTACTTACACATGTAAGTTTGTTCGGAGCCCTTGGTGCGCGAGGGGGACTCGCACCTGATCAGCTTTTTTTGTTTTACAACACGAATCGGTCAGTTTCGTTTCTTGTCTAAAACCCGTGTAGCATATAAATACTGTTCAGTAGATACTCGTTCGTTTCACATGAAAAGCTACAACGACTTTTCTGTAGATTTTACAGTAACTTAGTTTGTTTCTTTTACTTTTTAGTTTCCTTTAACTTCTCTTTGAACTATAGGAATCGCTTCCTCCTTCCAAGTTTCCTTTAGATTTAGATGGTAATGGATATTTTATTTAGGTGCTGCTGGACGAAAATAGCGCTACAATTTGTTTAAGGAGTCCCGTTTTTACCCTTTTTTTTCTTTTGTTTAAGTTTGTTATTAATGTCTTTTTATTTTCGGGGTTTGCAGTAGGTAGGTAACTAATTGTCAAAGATCTAGCAAAAATATATCCATGGTTATATTTGCCAGAAATTCGTGATGTCAATAGGTTATGCCAACTATATTCTCATTTTGTTAACAAGGTTTAAATAAACAAATCAGTGTTATTTATACTTCAATACGTATGAATATTGTAAAGAGGCAAGATTTTCGAGCCGTTTGGGGTTGAAACTCCGTGGGGTTCGAGTGCTCATACGCTTTTTAAAGAATTATCCAAACGCCTAGTTGACACTTCGCGTGACCCAAGGGCTGGCTTTTGCCTCGGTCAGGGATTAAGCTTTGTCATACAACGTGGTAATGCCGCCAGTCTTTTGAGCACACTTCCAGTCGACAGGCGATGCGGAGGAATTTTTGATGCCATATTTTAGCGAGAAGATTATCTTTAGTGTATATATAGTTTTAATTATGTGTTTTTATTTTTCTTGTTTTATTATAAATATGTTTAAAGACTCAAATAAATGTCTCAATGAGGCATGATTTGTGATTTGGTATTTTTGTAATGAATAAACCTAAAAAGTACTGTTTTGGTCAGTAGAATTAACATTCAAAAGCATTATAAAGTAGCCTTTATCACTGAGTGATATCACATAGGCATACATTGCCTACTTTAACGCGTAGAACCTAGTAATGCAATTTATTTGATTAAATAAACTTGATCAATAAAGGCTGAACAATTTTTTATATTGAAAAACAATGCTTTACATCAGGAATTTCTTCTTATCGTGGGTGCATTTACAAACACATTACTAACCTACACGATACGCAGCACAGTAGCCAATCACTCAGCCACTGTGCCAACCGTGTCGCCAACATCACAATAGTTCAATGATGTTTGCTTAATGGAAACTCTCAATTATAAATCTAGACACAACAAAGTGTCCAGTTCCAACAGAAAGCATTCCGTGCGGAGTTATTTTGTCTTCGGTTTGAGTTTAAATAAACATATCGGTCAAAATGAGTGTCTTTGGAGGTTCAATTAAAGAATGTCTTTTTTATGTTGAAAATCGTCTAATGACTCTCTCGCTCTGAGGCAGGCGGGAGGGCGTGACTTTTATTGATTAAAACCACACCTATAATTGTTCCTTCAGTTGCCTTTTAGGTCACAGGACCGCGGGTAACCCTTCCAGAAGTCGATCCATGGGCCTAGCAGGCGACGGCCCTGCTGGGCCCCTACGATTTTGATTACATTTCTTTGAAGTGCACGTGGAACTCTACGCACCGTCGACGACTACCGGACATCGGACCGGTTACCGGACAGCCGGAAGACGAACCACCTATTGCTCGTTGTCCGCAAGTCTACGCCTACGGTGGCTAGTAGTCTGAGTCAAGGTCTAAGCGGCTGGGGCCTGAGGACGTCTAGCATTACTTTTTCGCAGAAAAAGGTGACTGTCGCCCATTCCCCCCCGCTCCGGACCAGGGACTGTACCAGGCCCGGCGTTCAGATCACCGCCGCCGATCGCCCCCATGAGGACACGGTGGTACTCCGCCCAAACGAGGCACACCTACATCGTATGCTCCACCGCGTCCCTGGTCGGTCAACTAACAAATCTGTTGACACTTATTTGACACTACTCGTAATTCACAATATTCTAAAACCTATTTAGTCAACACATGAAATATCGCATTAAGCAAAAACATGTAGCCAGATGCAAAACACGTTTATCCAATCATTGTAGACGATAGTCGAATATCCCACTCTCCGCTTGTCATCACTTAACCGCCCACGCGACTGTACCTAACTGCGTCATGCTCCATCAATTACTTAAAGGTCTACACTTTTGTGAGTAGGTACTTGTATTAGACTTAAGATAGGTACTCGATTCATTAGATCGCCAGACGTACAAGTAGTCAGTGCTTTAGGTATTGTAATTAACCTTATAGTTTTAACTGTACATTTAAAGGAAATCTTCCCAAGTTTTATCTCCAAATCTACAGTTTTATCTTCAAGATAAGTTGACTTACTCGTACCAAGAATTTCCATACTGTTTTGTTTCTCTTTCTACGTGTAACTTCAAGAATAATTTACTAAAAATACTAATGCAGCAATTATTTCAATTAATTGCAGGCCTTTTTTTTTAATTCGTTTTTTTTTGCATTGTTTCTTAGGCCAATTAAAGTTTCGTATATCGTTTTCATAGTTTAAACTGTTTTTTTTTTTAAATGGGAAAATCATCCAATGACATCCCCAACTTTGGGCGGAGCGAGAGGGCGTGTCAGACTTTTACTGACTAAAAACCGGACGGTTACCGGACGGTCGGACGGCGAGCTACCCATTGCTCGCCGTCCGCAAGCCCGCGCCTACGGTAGCCGGAAATCGGGATCGAGGTCCCAGCGGCTTGGGCATGACTGAAGGCCGCTCCCTCTCGCGTGCACGTGTGGCCTCCTTTGCGCAGAAGGAGGCGACCGCCTGCCACTCCTCCTCGTTTCGGACCAAGGCCCAGCGCGAGAGACCGTTGCCGCTGATCGCCCCCACGAGGATACGGTGCTCTGCCCAAGCGGGGCACACCTCTACCGTATGCTCCACCGTGTCCTCCGGGCGGTCCACGCAGTGGTGACACCCGGGTGTTACTTCCACATGAATCCGGTGCAGGAACTTCCCGAACTGACCATGTTCGGTGAGAACCTGCGTCATGTGGAAGGTGAGGACGCCGTGAGGTCTTTCCAGCCACTCCTCAGAGACTAACCGCCATAATTATGGCGTGCCCAGCACTGGGTTGCCACAGTCGTTGTCGCCATTTCACCATGAGAGTTTGAACTGATGTAGATGTTGTACTTTAAATCGCTTGCTTTGCAAAAATCTTTTGTGTATTTCGTGGAAAATGTTGGTTATACATTTAATCATATACCTACTTCTGTATTTTCAAGTGTCACAAAATGTGTTGGTTTCCTCTAAAAAAATAAAAAAAAGATGGTAGCGTCATCTATTTTATTCAGTATGAGATTGCAGCTGGACCTAAAAAGTATGTTTTGTATTATATTGATTGTTTACCTGTATTTGGTTTATTTCATTAATCTGATTAAAAGTTTGTTAATGGCATACTATAAAAAAAAAATACAAATTAAGTAAATGCTGTAGTTTTGATGTAATATTTATTAATATTACCAATTATTTATAGTTTTTTCTTAGTAGTAGTTTTTCTCTAGGACAGCTTTGGCAACCCTGTGGGCAAGTAGCCAATAGGTACTTACGTTAGCTAGTAGATCCTAGAGGTACCTTAATTTGTGCGTTCAGGCGTAACGTAACCTACCTTTATGCGTTGGATATTACTCTCATGGAGTCCTTTAGGAACACGACGTTACAGATGCTGGATGTGGCAGCCGTCTCGAACAGAATTAATGGATTCGTGACTAATTTGCCGTAATTTACTCTTGGTATTGGGCAGTAGGTTTTTTGTATGGTTTTGGGTACCTATAGAATAGTTTTTATCAGTAAACGTCTAGTTTTTTGTAAGTCTATTTTTGGGACTTTATCTAGTTTTCGGTTCATGCATACCTATCCTCTAGTTGTGTGATAGTTTCAAAAATGTAACTAGCTTTTGCAAGAAAATACATTTTTGTATTTCGTAAGTACTATATTATTCTCTCACATCACTTTCCATGTCTAATTAAAGTAAGAATATCAAAGTTAACCTCTGGTTTTTGGAAAGAAATAATCGACGTGTCATAAATAGACGCTTGTCAAGTGATGCTATTGGCTGTTGAAAATTCATTCAACCAATCACAACAGGTAACGCGCGTTTGATAATAAAGATATATTTTTGTTTTTTAATTAATGTATAGAGCTTGGGCTAAAATAATTAAAAAATTGAACAGCAATCTGACTAATATAGGCTAAAAGAGCGCAATTATCTTGTTTTTTTTTAGATTAAATAACATTTTACAGATCTCCGTTATTTTTTTATGTGAAGTGAAGAAATATAAACTGGTATATTATACACCACTAATTTTTAATTAGCACAAATACTTAAAGAGTTTATTAGGAAAGGTCTTGTTGTTATTTAAGTAAAGTCTCAATAAATAATATTCACAAACAGCAACGTTATTAGCGTTTGCTTATATCCCAAAATGACACTCAATTTATTGGAATATTGTACAGGCTATTGATTGAATGAAAAACAATGGAAAAACACTGCAAGTAGTATTTTCTAGAAGTAATTGTTATGAATGATTGATTCAATTATGAATTTTATGATAAATTTTCGAGGACAATTTTGGGATTTTGTTTTTTTTGCTTTTGACTGCACAAATATGCCCTATTTTTTTTGTATAAAAAATAGTGGTGTAAGTATATTATTTTATTGGGTTAGCAACCCTGTTGTAATTGGCGTGACAGTATAACTTTGTATCTGTGTGTGTGTGTATCCCAATGATGTAGACGGAGCTCAATAACGTATTAATGTATCTGTGTGTGTTTATTTAACGTTAAACGTCAGGTTGTTAAATCGTCAATCTGACATTTACAGATTTTACCTTCTTTTGACACGTTTGTTGATATTGCACTACCATGATAAAACATATGTTTTGTCTTTAAAAAAAACTTAAAGTGTTTAATAGATACGGCAATTTTAGCTCCTTTTCAAATAATTCTATTGCGTAGGAACAAATAAATAATTAAAAAAAAACAGCTTTTTACAAAAACGGAGGACTGAAAAATTCATATTTAGTCATGATCAAGTAGCGTAATAATAAGTTTTATTCCATGGTATATCATATTGGTGTTCAAACTTCGGAATAATAGCTCATTTTTTACCTCTCCTTTATTACTTTAGAATTAAGCTTATGTCAATACTTTTAAACTATAGGTAATTTTGTTTTGAGCGAGAAATATAATATAAATTAAATAAAATTACTACGGGAAATTCAAATAATTAAAACGCGATGCCATTAATCAGAGCAAATCAAAGTCTCTGATAACAAACGTCTTATAACCGAGTTCGTAATAGTTCCAGTGTAACTTAACCTCTCCACTTGATAGTTTGTTGTCATAGAATTTGACGTCACATTTGCTCTGATCAATGGCGCCTGTAGTGACATCTATGGCGTCACATAAGAACTAATCCTGCATCGCACAATTTAAGTTCTCCGCACGATTAGAACATATAGAACAGCCCGAAATCATCTATCGGGCAGTTGCCCACCAGACATAACATCCGTCTGGTCGGAGGATCCTCCCTTTTCAACGGAGGTTTGCGGGACTTTACTCTCTGTTCCGAATACCTCCAAACTGGTGACCCCCGACAATGAACATCAGCACAGCCTTCGTGACGTCATCATCACTTAATCAAGTTATCGAGCAGCGAGCCATACAGCCAGCACCTACGACTTTAAAGGGTATCCTGACCACCAGCATGCCTTCCTGGTCATACCTGGTTATCACCCTCAGCCTCATCAGCGACCTTGGCTAAGCACACAGCACCTTCGGCCAGTCACATGAAGAGCCATGAAGAACCTCTCCTGGTCGACACCAGCAGTCAAGCCCTACGTCGCACAGCACTGCTCCGACTCACTGGAGCCAGCAGCACTACTCTGGCCCACTGGAGCCTGCAGCATCATCCCGACTCACTGGTACATCGTCACCCCGACTCACTGGGGCATCATCTCGACTCACTGGGACATCATCACCCCGACTCATTGGGGGATCATCCCGACTCACTGGGACAGCAATAGCTCGACTCATTGGGGCATCACCGCAGACAGTTCCAACTCACCGAGAACTATGCGGCATTTAGTTCAAACCCACTGGAACCATCCTACCACTGGCCTGGCACGCATCAAGAAGCATCAAGGCCCATCGATTTCCGATCTCCGGAGGGGAGTGATGTAGCGACATCTATGGCGTCACATAAGAACAAATCCTGCATCGCGCAATTAAAGTTCTCCGCGTGATTAGAGCATATAGAACAACCCGAAATCATCTATCGGGCAGTTGCCCACCAGATATAACACCCGTCTAGTTGGAGGATCCTCCCTTTTCAACGGAGGTTTGCGGGACTTTACTCTCTGTTCCGCATACCTCCAAAGCGCCCACATAGTGGTCATAAGTGCGCCAAAATGGCGGTCGTTTAAACTGTCATGTCGGTTTGTTTTTAATTATTAACAAAATACTGTTAATTACTTTTTTTGATTAGAATAGAATAAACTTTATTGTACACCAAAAAGATAGAATACGAGTAGATTGCAGATTATTGGTAGATTGTACAGTTTTTTGCATCATCATTATTTCAGCCGAAAGACGTCCACAGTTGGACATAGGCCTCTGCCAGTATCGCCACAATGAACGGTCCTGTTCTTCTCGTATCCATCGGATTCCCGCAACCCTCATTTATTCTTCATTTTTTTTTACTAATATATAACTACCATACATTTTATTAATCCGGATAACCGAAGTAACGTTTATCAGAGGATTAAGGAGAATCTCCACTATTAAGGAGAAATTGTCGCTAAAGTATCAGAGAATATGTATGATATTCTCTATTATTTTAGCGACAATTTTCGTTCCAAAACTTGGCCTAAGTCAGAGATTCTCCTTAATCCTCCGACAAACATTCTCTTCGGTTATCCGGATTAATAGAGATTAGTTAATTGTCTATATATCCGTGGAAGCAACTGCGCAATAGTCCGAAGCGCCGGAAGCGTCCTATTAGGTCAAGTCACGTTCCTCTAGTAAATTAGTTAGTCGCTAATTGCCGACTATTTATATTGTTAGCCAACTAAACAATGATAGTGTAATACTAAATGCGTTAGGAGGGGCCTTTTAGCTGAGGGCGCTAATTGCGACGCGTCATGATTATAAAACTGCGAAATCCACCTCATATTGTTATTTGTATTACTGTAATTACTCCAGTCTATAGCCCATAAAAATGAGAGATATAAGTAAGGTTTAAAATAGTTAAAAGTCACTTTCGTACTGATGCATGAAAGTGACTTTTAACTCACAGCATTTCCAAATTATGAATTTATAAATTTGATGTTATAATAAAGTTAAGTATCTACTTTAAGTCGCATTCGTCGGATTCCCGCAATACCTTGTGGGATGCCTATCAATGCTGTGTTTTCTGGTACGTGGTCGCAACTCCAGAATCTTTCGGCCTGAACAACCACCTGTTCTGCGAGCAATGTGCCCAGCCGATTGCTACTTAAGTCTGGCGATTTTTCGAGCTATGTCGGTCGTTGTTACCTAGGGAAAGCCTTTGTCCAGCAGTCTTCTTCAGCAATCTTCTTCAGCAATCTTTCAGCTTTCGAAACGATGATGATGATGATCTACTTTATAGTACAAGTTGTCTCTATAGCGTTTTTTTTTTGTTTGCGGTTTGATATCATCAAATAACTCTTTCTGCTTTAAGAGGAGCAAGAGGAAGTGTCAGATTTTTACTGACTAAAACCTACCTGTGTTATGGGGCCACTGTATCTCTTTCGAAAAATCGCACAGCCCTGCGTTCCGGGGTCATTGTAACTCTTTTGAACGATCCTCGTTCAATAGCTCTGCTTCAATAGTTGCTCTATAGAGACGTTGCATATCTTTGTGAAGTGACGGCACAATAATCACCTTTCAGACGCCACTATCGCGCTGCTAACAACTGCACAAATTGAAAGCACCCTAATCGGCTAAACAAACTTGACCCGCCCTGTAGCGCCTGCGATTACAAGCTAATTGGCATAAGTCTGTCTATTTAATGGAGGAGTACTGTGACAAAATATTATTTTGTTTGTACTGTTAATAGCGAGCTTTCGTATAAACTTGAGAGCTTTGTTCAGTTTATATTGCGTGTATTCAAATAACATGGCCTAAAGTCTAGAGGCTTCGTTTGTCAACATGTTTCGGTAAATTATTTTGGATTTACACTTGAGTCTACCTCCCTTTTTTTGGGTGGAGTCAGAGGAAGTGTCAGACTAAAACGTACCTCTGTTCCTTCAGTTGGCCCTTGTATTCAAAGGCCGTGGTAACTCTTTCGAATCATCCCGCAGATTCTGTCTACCAAACGTTGTTTTTGTCCTAAAAATTGTCTACGAACCTATCAAGGAATATTACACTAGGTAAGATTCCTTATGATATTAATATGCACTTAAGATTAAAACGATTGCCATCAATCGCGTTTGTATTTCTAATTGGAACCTCAAACATATTGTAAGACATCTTATGCGCTAATTGACACACATAGCTAAACAAATATTAAATCTGTATTAAATGAATACTCAAATTATGTCCATATATCTAACCGCCACGTACATCGAAGGACTGGAACAATTTGCCTGTTGTGGTCTTATGATTGTCTTTGCTAGATTGAACAGGCTCTTAATAAACCAGTGCGCTTCACCATCATCGATTGTGTCACTGCTTACCATCAGGTGAACGCAGTCAAGCACTAGTTTAAATTAGTTAAAAAAAATCTGAACACTAAAGTTAATTTCAGCACTTTATTATACAAATTCAATGATTCATAGTCGACACATATTGATTATTCGATTTGTAATTTCGTTAAGTATCACTAATTATTATTTATTAATAAAATATTCGATGTTATGAGATAAATAGCTTACCGTAGTCACTGGTGCCATTAAGCATAATGAATTTTTAAACGTCTGATAAGGTTTCGGATTAAATATTGTTATTGTAAAATGAAATGGAAGTTTTTATGCATTTTGTAATAAAATACTGAAATGTTTATCAATAAAGGAAATATTTAAAAACAAATTTATTTAATTTTATCAATTAACCTCAATTTGGAAACAGACAGATTTTAAAGCTGGTTTTCATTGGTTATGTGAAACCTAAAGGGTTTATATATCTAAAAAAGTCAGAACTGTATTGATTAATTCTAATATCACACTAATACTATACAGGCGAAAGTTTCTACTATCACGCGGGCGAAGCCGCTGGCAGTGTCTAGTATAATAATATAATAAAATGCACAGTCAATGGTTATTAAGCCACGTGACCTCGACATCAAGGCCAAGGACACCTCAAGGACCCTGTTCCTGATATCGGTGGCTTAAAAGTATTTTGATATCTTAATATTTAAAACTATAAATATTATGAATAAACGGAGGAATAATAATAATAATTTACTTACCCAAAAAATTACAATCTATATAAACATAAGGAGAAACTAACTGAAATTTTGCACAAGGCTTCTTTTTATATCGTAGGCGAGCACTAAGACAGGATTTTCTAAAATTAACCCGGTAAGGGGATGAAATGGTTCCAAAGTTCGTATGGAGCAGCCTACTATCATGCGGGTGAAGCCACTGGTAGAAGCTAGTGTTAACATAAAATAAATAGAAATATTTGTTTCGTATAGCTTACACTTAATTAAAGTATTAATTATAATGCAAAAATCTTATGAGCTTAGTGCAAAGGTAACGAAATCTTTCCATTTCAAATGCCCCTAACTCTATTATTTGCTGATATTAGGAACCCTCAATTGTCCTCATAACGAGAACCTTAACACTGAGGCAGCGTTAGTCAGGTTTACCTCAGCATTTCATCCCAGATTCGAATGGGCCAAGGATGCCTCCTTGCGTAATTCTGTGGATTCAGAATGTGCCCATCGACATTCATCGACAACGATATGAAATTGTGTATGTCAGTACCATTTTTGTTCTCAGTAAAGTTGTAGGCGAAATGGTTCTGGAATTCAGTTTGTCCTCTTTAGTACCTACCTAGGCTTTATTTATATTAGGATAAAGGCCCTAAATGCTTTGGTGAGGGTTGATTTTCTTCCGAAAAATGGCCTGTATGCCCTTTCATTACAGTAATTGCTTGATTTTATATTCAGTAGACATATAAAAATAAACCATGTCCCACTTACCTTCTGCTTGTAAGTGTGAATAAAACATATTGGCCGTATGAAAACATTTTTCATGAAAATATTCATGAGTATTTTTATCCGAAAAAGAGGTGATTTGATAAAAAATGCGACATTATTTAATTACGTGTCTCAAATGAATGCGGGTGTGGACCCATGTTACGTATCAGTTAACAACTGCCCTTTGTCAGCTAAGAGAACACAACATAATTACTGGCGTCAAAATTTTAGAAGGGTAGGTAGATTTTCACACCTTGTTTTTTTTTTGTATTTGTTTAAAAGCAACTTGCGTGTGAAGGCATTATGTGGTAGAATAAAACACAAATAAAGTATTTAATTAGAGATAAGATTTTTTTTCTTTTTTGTTTTATATCGCAAATCTATCAAAATTATACATAACCACCACAATTTCGCAACGTTATGCAGCACGTTGTGAAAATGTGACAAATCAATTATTTTTCGTAAAACATGGGTATTACAGAGGGTCTTAGGCATAAGTGTACAATGTTTCGCCAATATTGGCATAAAAACTTACAACATGTCAATATCAACTTCTTCTTTGCCTTCGCCTCATTACATTATCATCGACATCATCATCTAGCCGACATTACACACAGAACGATGTCTGGGTGCGTGGCCAACGTTTCGCTACCATAGAGTCAAACCGGCCTCACAGCTGTTTTGTAGACCTTGCCCTTGGTTCTTATAGACACCTTGCCCTTGGGATCGCAGATAACTCCTGTTTAGTGTACGCCACTTAATCCACCCAGATATCGTTCTGTGTGTAATGTCGGCTGTTATTGATCCATCTTCCGAGGTATTTAAATTTATTCACTCTGGGTATGGCGATACCATCCAATTCAATCTAACATGTCAATATCAACAAAAAATTTAAATTATAATATTGTTGAATATTGAAGAAAATTAAATAGTAATGACATTTTTTGCATCAAAACAGAAAACGTATGAAAAAAAAAACAAATTAACACCTGTCGCGTATTTACACACACAGTATTTATTGAATAGGCCTCAGATATCTTAAGTTAAACGTACAATCGGTGTACTTCGTACTTGAGAGTGCATGTCAAGTGTTGTCAAAAGGCTTTCAACACAGTCAGCAGTCAACTTGCCGAGATAGTCAACGTGATGGGATTAAGGAGTTGTCGAGTAAGCTGTTTCTACTGGTTGATCTGGACCGAACTTCTGATGCCGTGATCAAATACGTGTATAACTTGACAGATGACAGGAGAGTACGAGACTGATGTAAGTCCAGTTTGATTACTAATCCAATTAGTTTTGTCTCTGATAAGAAAATAGAAGGATGTTTTTTTTTTCTACGAAAACTAATTGGTATTATTGTTGTTGTCAGCTTGTAAAAGAGACTTCTCTTGTTACAAGAAATGACCCGAAACATATTTTCCTGTCTGACTTTATTAAGTCAACAACTAAGTTCTCGTTAAGTATATAAACGGGATTGTGGCTACTGTAATATTTACAAATGCAGTGGATTTACTTTGTACTGTGACAGCGAGTCAACCCTAAGTCTGAAACGGAATATCAAAGTCGTAATAAAGCTGATGTGTTTGGCGATATGGAAGGACACCAAGCACACTTCGTACGTAACGGGCTCCATTTAATATAAATTATTTATAAGTTTCCATATTTTTGCCGGCTAAAGAGGCAATTTTACGCATGTGTTCCAAAGTTCAGTCGAATACGTCCAGTGTTTACTGAATTAAGCTACAGACAACAGACGGACGAACATGGACAATGCGAATCGGTACGTTATTAATGTTGACCGACCCCTATTATTATTATTATCAGTATCTTTTTGGCCTCTAGGCTGTACTCGACCTTTTTACTGTAAAAGAATATAAATTATTTTTCGTCACGTTTTTGTATGTTCATTGTTTGTTTGTTTAAACGGCCAGTTTCTAGTGCCTTACGCATTTGTTTTATTACTACTTCAAGTTCTTAGCCATTTGAATAGACTGCAAAATTGTTGAATTAAAAGCTAAAGAATATATTCTGTGCAAGTGGAATCTTAATTGAAGCTTACTTAAACATCTTTTATTTTTGTTAAATTTTATGTTTTTCACATTTCTATGTTAATTACTGTAATTGGACTTGCACCGTTTTAATTAACTTTAAATAAATAAATGTATAATTCGTTGGAATATTTAAATTTATTAGCTTTTCTAGTTCATAATGTTTTCAATTTACATAATTTTGCTGGTGTGAACTGTGACGCAAAGGCATTGGGCCCTAGCTTCGAGTGGAAAGTCGTTAAAAGTCGGTCCATGAAATCGACCAATTACG
This sequence comes from Mythimna impura, assembly GCA_905147345.3. Taxonomy (NCBI): domain Eukaryota; kingdom Metazoa; phylum Arthropoda; class Insecta; order Lepidoptera; family Noctuidae; genus Mythimna; species Mythimna impura. Next base: position 15,780,118 of record LR990356.1, on the reverse strand, counting down.
AGTGATCGCCGTCAGATTTATGACTTTACCAGTGAATATTGCCTGTGCCCGGGCAACAGACGCCGAACAAAATCCTTTTGCAGGTTTATCGCGTGTAAAATCGACCCTCGCCGATGGTTTGCTTGCGGATTAAGCGAGGTTAAGCAGCCGAGTTCTGTGTTTAAGACCGTGCTCACGCGTAAAGAAAGAAGAAAATATTTTTTCTTGTCGTTCATGGCACAAGTCATTCAAGATTTCATGTTCCGTTTTATTATTCAGTTCGATTTGTGTGCGTAAACACACTAAACTGGTCCCTTTTCGTCGACGAGAGTTATTATACTTCAAGATTTACTGCAAACAAGAACGCATTTTGCTTGAGTACCTACTGCTAAAAATATAAATCGAAAACATTATTTTTCTCCCAATACATTAACTGACAATAAATCATAGCAACACATTTTACGATACTTATCATTGTATCGTTCTTGTATTTTATTTATATCATTTCAATATTTCGTTAAAGGATTACATAGATAAAGTTACAATGGGATTGCTTATCCGTTTTTCACTGACGCTTTTATCCCCTATGTTGACTCGATCATGGTCATAAAGAGGAAATGTATACATCAGTGAGTTGTTTCGCATCGAGGAACGGATGGGAATGGGCATCGTGGTTGCTGTGTTGTCTTGATAAGAAAACGTTATGGGTATAGCTGACGGCCATCCCCCGGGTTTCCGTACGTAACAACATGGCTTACCGTTTTTCCCTGGAGTCACTTTTAATCTGCCTTCTAGTTTATTGCCACATGAAATCTCCTGTTTTTGAGTAGTATACGAGAAATAGTTATGCATGCGATACATCACCGTGATTATTTTTCTGAATTATATTGCCCTAATTTATGATTCGAACTTGTTGATGGAGGCGGTTAAAATGCATACTATCTTATTCAGCATTATGTGCGCATATATAAATGCTGTGATGAGCGATAAGGAGCTATTTCGCATAAAAGAATTTATTCACTCTTCATATAGGACACTATACGAGTATCATGCATAATGATTCATGATGAGAAGAACGCCTATAATTTTATGAACTTATACTTTGGGCATCATGTTCAAAATAAAATTATTTGAGTTTTTGAACAAACAAGACTGTTTCATTGATTGTTTGGAGTAAGAAAATAGTATAGGATTCCTATGCTATTTATATGGAATTTATTTACATAATTTGTTTCATTTATTAGTGTCGATGTATGAAAGTTTTGACGTTATAACTTTCAAATAAATATTAAATAAAATATATATCTATATATATAAAAGAAAGTCGTGTTAGTTACTTCACTTATAACTCAAGAACGGCTGAACCGATTTAGCTGAAAATTGGCAGGGAGGTAGCTTAGAACCAGGAGACGGACATAGGATACTTTACTTTACTTTTTTTTTTTTTTTTTTTTTTAGAGTAGGGTAGAGTAGGGTAGAGTAGGGTAGAGTAGGGTAGAGTAGGGTAGAGTAGGGTAGAGTAGGGTAGAGTAGGGTAGAGTAGGGTAGAGTAGGGTAGAGTAGGGTAGAGTAGGGTAGAGTAGGGTAGAGTAGGGTAGAGTAGGGTAGAGTAGGGTAGAGTAGGGTAGAGTAGGGTAGAGTAGGGTAGAGTAGGGTAGAGTAGGGTAGAGTAGGGTAGAGTAGGGTAGAGTAGGGTAGAGTAGGGTAGAGTAGGGTAGAGTAGGGTAGAGTAGGGTAGAGTAGGGTAGAGTAGGGTAGAGTAGGGTAGAGTAGGGTAGAGTAGGGTAGAGTAGGGTAGAGTAGGGTAGAGTAGGGTAGAGTAGGGTAGAGTAGGGTAGAGTAGGGTAGAGTAGGGTAGAGTAGGGTAGAGTAGGGTAGAGTAGGGTAGAGTAGGGTAGAGTAGGGTAGAGTAGGGTAGAGTAGGGTAGAGTAGGGTAGAGTAGGGTAGAGTAGGGTAGAGTAGGGTAGAGTAGGGTAGAGTAGGGTAGAGTAGGGTAGAGTAGGGTAGAGTAGGGTAGAGTAGGGTAGAGTAGGGTAGAGTAGGGTAGAGTAGGGTAGTGTAGGGTAGAGTTGGGTAGAGTTGGATATAGTAGTCAGTTGACGGGAGCGAAGCCGCGGGCAAAAGCTAGTTTAAAATAAATACAGTTCCCATACTGGGTTAGATAATGGCGAAATAAATTGAAATCAGTGTATGTTTTGAACGTACCTACACCAAACAGTTGCTTAATCTTCGATACGACACAGGCGTTTGTATTGAATGACTGACTAGACCCAACTCAAGGGTGGCCAATCATTTGTTTTTAAATCGGGTAATCATCTAATGACTTCTCTCGCTTTAGGGTAGAGCGAGAGGGCGTGTCAGACTTTTACTGACTAAAACTATACCTATGTTCTTTAAGTTGGCCTTTGCGTTCTAGGACCACGGGTTTTCCATTCAGAAGTCGACCCATAGCCCCCCAGGAGCCCAGGGCCGAAGCCTATTGGCTTTGGCCCTGGGCTCCTACGGTTATGCTGACATCTTTATGAGGCGGGCGTAGAACACTACGCGCCGTCGACGATTTGGGCTTGGTCCGGAGCGTTACCAGATGGCCGGAAGGCGAGCTACCCATAGCTCGTCGTCCGCTCGCTCATACCTATTAGATAGTGGCTGGTACTTGAGGTTTGGGTCTCACCGTTTGGAGCGTGCGTATGTCCGTTCTCTCACGCGTGCGGCCGCCTCCTTCACTAGCATTACTACTTCGTACTCTATGGCCTGAACCAGGGCCTGAAAGGTCGCCGCCGCTGATCGCCCCCTCGAGAACACGGTGGTGGCCCACCCTTAAGCTTGGTGCTGCCATAAGTAATAAGAATAGTATAATAATATTAATACAAGTCTCAAACTAAGCAGAGCTTGTGCTATGAGTACTAGACAATGATAAACTTACTTATATATTTCTAAATACACACATATTATAGACAAATTACACCCAGACATAGAACAATCCGATAGAGTATTGAAGCATACTCGTAAACTAAGTAGATTGAGATTCTTTCGTATTATTGAGAATTGTTATTTTCAATACTAATTCGTTAATTTATCAATAGTCATACTAATCAGGGTTTCTTTTTTGTTAGGAAATCATCAAATAACTTCTCTCTATTTAGGTGGAGCAAGAGGAGTGTCAGACATTTACTGACTAAAATCCACACAATACGTGGTGACTCTTTCAAACAATCCCGAACACATCGTCAATAACCTCGAGAACGGCGAAGACTAACGACGAACGGCGAGTATCCACCCTTACGTTGTTGAAACTTCTACAGTCCGGACCAAGCGTTTCGCCTCGTCGTTTATACCGCGAACATCGAGGGACTGGAACAACTTGCCTGCTGCGATCTTCCCGTCCTATTATAATTCAGGTGTCTTCAAGCCTAGAGTGAATAGGCTCTTAACAAACTAGTGCGCCTCACCATCAACGATTGCATAACTACTTATCATCAGATGGGATCGCAGTCAAGCACTAGTTTATAACAATAAATAAAAAAAACCTTAATCTACTTTTTAAGTAAAGGTGGTGGTAAGATTATTTTTCAAGATAAATTCTATAAGATACTAGGAGTATAGAAGTTAACTTCTAGCTCTTACTCTAGAGATTTTCTGCTGAGGTAAAAGAAGTAAATCAGTCTGAATAATGCGATTGCGTTTTGGTTTGGTCCAGTAAAGTGCACTCCTTGAAATTACTTGGAAAAAAGTTGTTGTTAGTATCTTTAGTGTCGTATTGCACTAGAAAAAGGTTTTACCTAAAGTCTTCGGAGCAAAGTAAGTGGATATCGACGTCCGGCGCCGAAGTCGACACCTTTTTACGAGATTGGTCAAAGGGTAGCACCGGGGAAGCGTAAACAAGAATAGATAGTTTAGATTGAGGAAGTATCGGCTGCAGGACTAAAGTCTCGAGGGTATATTGCTGTTTCAAACTTGCTTGGCTGGTTTTTCATTTTGTTTATACACTGAGCTGCAAAAATAATGGGTCACATAGAATAGCAGAAATATCTCTCAAAGTTGCGCTGGCCGCCCGTATAGATAATATGTACTAAGATGATTAGTTAAGCTAATAAATCTTAAAAGAGGCTTCATTTGTACAGCTTGAAACAATAGATTTTCAGATTGTTTCTAAATTGTATTAGGATAGACTATTTTTCCGCTTTTGTTTCAAACTGAACTGCCATTATGAATAATTTCTTGGATTGATCCCTGTGCAACATCATGTCGCTAACTCATGAAGAATAGACATGAATAAAAAGAAGAAAGTTAGCGTAGTATTGCTAGAACAGTTGAGGTGTCTCTCTATCTACGGTTTAAAAAGTACTCCAGCAATGTCAAGACACCGCTAAGAACATCAGAACACCAGGCAATGGCTGGCCATCACTACACGAGACGACCGATTCAGCACTGTGCTAATAAATTGGTATTTCACGGCTGTTCAGGTCCAAAACAGTCGTCGAGGGATTCACCATAATAATTTGAGCTTTGACACAATCTTGCGACGACTGATGCTGATATAGAGCCTTATAGGCCAGTTAATGGCACCAAAGTGCTCAAAAAACATCGAATTGCCAGGTTAAGGTGGGTCTAAGCTAGAGGAATCGAACACGAGCCGAGCTCAAATTCTTGTGGTGTCGTTCGTGCGCGGCTCCTCTGGAGTCGGTCCACACTACACGAATTTAAGTTCGGTTCATACTTCGCTTGTGCTCGGCTCCTCTAGCGTAGAATCTACCTTTATGATTTGCTCAAGAAGACGACCGATGAACAGAAGAATATTAGTCCAGGATTATTTTTCCTATGAGTCCAGACTTTGTAAATTCACATACGATGAGAGAAGAAGAATCTATACCAGGAAAACGTATATTTAAAACGTCGCCTTACCTGCATGGAGTGGCCAACTTACATCCCATACTCAAATCCTATAGAACGACGAGTTCTCCAGCTCCTTCTACCGTACACGAGTTGAAGAGTGTGTTAATGGAAGAATGGTCAAATCAAACAGACCAAAATTGATAAAGAAAATATAAAGTATTAAAGCGATGAAAAGTTTTCTTTTTTAAAATGAGCTGCGTTGTGTACCATTGTTGTCATAAGTTAGAAGTGCTTTTGTAACATTTATTTCAAATTAAATAGTGTACAAAACGAGTTATGTATTTGATTTTATATATTATTCAGTCATCTACAACATACTACAGTTTCCAGTATTCATCTTATGTATTTTAAAAACTATCAGACTATTTAGTAGTGACCCAGTTTTTTTACGGACTAGTGTATTAGGAGCAATTCAAATAAATGCAGACGGTAAATTCTTCTAGTTTGCATAAAAAAATAAAACAAGTCTTTTAAAAATAAATTATTAAAAGAAGGTATTATCGGCATACTTTTGGTTTTTACTGGCAGCCCTATCTAGTCTCTAACCGATTTTTTAAAAATAAAAACCAAATTAATCAAGTCGTTCTCAAGTGATGCGCGAACAGCATTTCATTTTTTATGGTTATAGATTGGGTAGCTTAAACGTTTTACAAGACTACAAATATACAACAGCATCAAGATAAACAAAATGTTATTTTACAGAACCCATAACACACTTTAAAAGACGATAAGATCAAACGCAAGAAAGAAAAGATTTCAATACACGATTCTCTATCCAGCTTAATATTGCCATTTAACCGGAACGCTAGGTATTCCCACCGATATTTATTCCTAGTACTGTTACTATATTTTTACATGAATTACTAACTAAAGTTAGTCTCATCTAACTTTGGGACGGTCTGTTTTGGACATGGATTCCCAACCGGAGCGGTGTCCCCAACTTGAAGTGCGTAAAATGACTCAAGTGGCGCCAAAATAAGCAGAATATGGCGTGTTTCATGGTCATTATTCTATTCATATTATTGGGTGTATCTATCAAATAGAAATCTTGAACTGATTTCTATTTGATAGATACACCCAATTTATTAGTCTTCAGCTCAAAAGCAGCAGACTATTAACTTTCTAGCAATATCATCTTTTACACTTTTAGCACATCTTATTTTTTAGTCCACCCATCGTTGTTTTGGTCTTTCCTTACTGCTAGCTATGCAAATTTTTTTAAAACTTTTTCACTACTTTTTTCTCATCTCAATATGCACTCCTAGAAAAAACCCTCAAATAGCAGTGGCCTTAATGAAACCACATTTTATTTATGGACAGGTGAGATAGCGGTCAAGCGCGAACTTATCAAGGATAAAAAAAAATGGACGTTATTATTGCACACATTCGGTATACGGTTTTGACATCTTGTAGAATCTAGAAGAAAAATTAAATGCTTCAAAAACACACACGTTTGGCGACGATTGACGAATTACGAGGAGAGCCGACGCTACATAATGAGAAAACACAAGGCAAAGAGAGAGAGGCAGCAAGTCATCGAACTTAATATTTTAGTATGAACTTGGGGGTCCAGGTATGGCAAAAGGTTTTGAACCACTGGGTTAGCTGATAGTCTGAAACTAATTTGAAGTTGTCGCCGGCATGTATTAGTAATAGTGCTGTGCAAATGTCTGTGTTTAGAACGTGCGCATTGTAAACTTTGCCACAATTCCATTTATAAGTGTGATGCCATATTGTTTACTGTTGATGGTATGTTTAATGTACTTGAGCTATTTAGATGCATGGAGTTTAGTTTAGAAAGTTGTAGTCATCGCAAACCATGTCAAAATAGACGCTGTGGCTTCAAAAATTACTGTCGTTTAGCACAATGAATAAGAGCAGGCTTGACTTTTTTGTCATTGCATCATATTTTGTCGGAAACACCAAGAAATCCCTTATTCTTGATGAAGGTTTTTCTTAACTTTTTATGACTTTTTTGTTATCAGGCAAGCTTGAATTAATTTAGGCTGATCGCGGAATCCGACGGATGCAAGACGCACAGGGCCATTCGTTATGGTGGAGCTTGGCGGGCTTACACTTGGCTGAAATCATGACGATGATGACAATAACGCTGGTACAGGTAAAGGTTATTCATGAAGTATTTTCTTCCCTAGGAGTGGGAATTTCTTGCCGGTTCTTCTTTCTTCTCTGGAAATGACCATTTGGAACCGTGCATTAGCTTCTGACGTTTTATAAGTGCCCATGTAGCCTATGTGAAATAAAAGATTTTTGAATTTAGCGTTTTATATTTAGGATTTTGATATGAGCTTCTATATAATCTTCTTCTAATCTTCAAGTTTTTCACATTACAATATGACAAATTGGTTTCAAAGACATAAATAAGTCTTTGAAACATAACAGACCTCTTGAGTCTTTACATTATTATATTACAATGCAAAATTATTCAAAACGTTATAAAGTCCTTACCTACCCAAAGAACGTCCAATGTTTGCTAAGAGGATAGCTCCCTTGAATGATGTATATGAGAGGAACACGGTGTTTATCCCTTTACGTTGTGAGGTCCGCTTCATTGGACCAATAAATTAATCATAACTTACAGAACTCGCTGCATCCCACATTTGAAACTTACAAGATTTCCTTTTACTGCATTTTAAACTCAATTCTTAGTAACTTAAGGTTGGGTTTTAATTGTAATTCGAAACCGCTTAATTATCGTCTTGAAATGCTTTGGACCGTAACTGTTGGTAACTGCCTAAATATCCCCATATACATGAGTCACAAGATATACGGTGTTTAGAATGGAAGAATGGAATGGTTCTATTTGCTATCTAAAGAGACATCATTTTCAGTGAGTCATCAATAGAAGATATAGAGACTCCACAGGAAAAAGAGTGAATGTGTGCCATCTATTGGCTATTTGATTTATGTAATATATTCAATAATCAGAATTTGGTAAAACGATCGTAGCCCGTTGTAAAAGTTAAGTTTGTATCAGTTCATTCAATACAAGAAACATGAATGTTCGCGTTGTCAATTTGAAAATTGGCATTGTTAGACAATCCTGGTTTGTCATAAACTTTATTTTAAAACTAGTTTTACAATTTAGTTTTCTTATATTTTCCCGTGGAGTCTTCATATTTATAACTGACACAAGTATCAACAAAGCAGAAAGGTAGTTTCCTTTTATAATGTACCCTTTGTGATTGTTAATTAACTAAGATCTAATTTCTCAGCTGCCTCTTTCTTATTTTTTTGCACAAAGCTTGCTCACCAGCAGCACGTTTTTCCCAAGATTTTCAGTCAAGGACTGTTTCGTCCCTACGTTTCTTATACATGTGAATACCTTCCATTGCAAAAGACTACGACAACATGATTTATTTTTCGAGCGTTGAAATATCCATCAAAATACGTAACAACATTCACAAAACTGAGACAATACATCAACTTGAAGATTTGTCAAACTACGTCAAATCGTCTCCGGGATCGCAGCTCATACATAAAAAACAAATTCTTTCTTCGTATGAATGTATTGGTATAAATATAATATATAAGTTTTATATGACACCGAGTCCGCGCTCTGAATACGTTATCAAGGATCAGCAGAACCTCACGTCGGTATACCAAGAGAATGGGAATGACGTCTTATTTCACGAAGCTTCAGGCATGAGGAGGATACTTTTGCATAGAAAATACACTGATTGGTTTTCTATATATCAGACGTCTGGTTTGGAACTTTGATTTGATGATAAATAAATAAGAAGTAAATTTCTTCTCTACATAATCCAACTGTTTTTGGAAAATTCAGTGTCTTACTTAGATTAGAGCTAGGTCGATTTAAAATTGTAACGTGGGATTAATGTGAACAATGTGTCAACAATATTACATTATTATTTCATAATATTTGCATTTGTATAATTTTTTTCATCGCATTCTAATTAACCTAGCATTATCAATGCCGTGAAACTCTGTTATTAGCTTAAGATATAATTGTAATCATCTCGCTATATCTGTGCAGTTTATGCAGACCCAAAGAAATTAATAACTGACGCAACTGCATTAAGCTTTTCATTGGCTGTTTCTTGATAATGAGATGTATACCTATTCATAACTCATGTAAATAAGTAATAAACTGTTGAGTTTCCAAATAAATAAGATATTTGGGCGGAAGTCAAAGGAAAATTCTATGGATTTGTTAAAGATCTACCCTTCATTCGTCTATTTATATTTCACCACAGAGGTGTAACCACTTGCTTTGAAACCTTTATACATATTTTACGAATTCCCACGTAGCGTTTGAACAAGAAATACCACATCTCTGTATATTAAACAAAGAAGCTTTCCGCGTCTGTCTATCTGTTTATTCACTAACTCCCAAACCACGTAACGGATTTTGATGTGGTTTTCATTTACAGAAAGCGATAGATGAGGAAGGTTTGTGTTTATGTATTATAAGTAATTTGAAACCCGTGAAAAGGAATGAAGATATCCGCAGAAGAACTAAGGTTACCGACATAACCCGAAAAAACGCCAAACTTAAGTGGCAGTGGGCAGGGCACATTGCTCGCAGAACAGATGGTCGATGTGGCCGAAAGGTTTTAGAGTGGCGACCACAGAGTACATTTTTTATATGTGGCGACCGCGTACCGGAAGACGCAGTGTTGGATGACCTCCCAGAACGTGGACCGATGACCTGGTGATTGTCGCGAGAATCCGATGGTTGCGAGACTCACTGGATGGGTCCTTATGGTGACACTTGGGGGAGGCCTATGTCCAACAGTGGACGTCTATCGGCTGAAATAGTGATGATGATGATGAAAAGCCGTAGCGGGTCACTGGTATAAAATAAATGCTCCAGTAGCATTAGATTATACAACATGAGTACATAAAGTTCACTCGTTTCTTTGATTTTACACAACTGTCAGACATTTGTGTGAGGCTCTTTATTCATATCAGCTACTTCTTTTATGAACATTTTGTATTGCTCAGTGAGTTTTCGGGTATTATATCTACCAAAGTAACGAAACTCATGTAAGTTATTCACTTTGAACCGCAAGATACAGTCAAGTGTAAAAAGATGTAGGTGTATAAATTGCGATTTTATTAAATGGTATCTATGGTTTTTATTTATTTCTACATTACATAAAACTATATCGCGCAGGATAAATAAATTTGGAAGGAAAACGAGACGTTGCCCAACAGTGGGACACAAATTAGTGTATAATAAAATAGCATCCGTTTCCAACTTGAAATTGATAAATCTTGAGCGCTTTTAGATGGATGATTGGTTATTAAAAGTCGTGTCTCATTATTTGTGTCAACTTTTGTTTGCTTGGGTTCCTACCTATAAAACAATTGTGTGAGTGCATGAATAAATAAATAAATATCATGGTTTGCATACTTTTAGATACTTTGGAAAATAATCAATTTAAAATTTCCTAATTTGACTGATCTGACTCTACTCTTTACGTTCAAAGTTCAGTAACCCTTTAGAAATACCCAAATTACAGGAAGTCGAACATTAGGGTTGCCAACAGCCCGTCTCTGTTGATATGTACCTCAGCAAAGAGAAAGACGAAGCCTTTCTATTTCTTCCCAAATCCCTGTATTACAGTTCCGGGTTTCCATACAGCCTCTTTGCTATTGAGTTGTGCGGTAAAATGTAAATTGGACGTTTTCCTCGCTGGCAATACTGGTACTTGGTTTGGTATGACTCTGTTGTATTGTTGGCCCACGTTCTCGTTATAAGTAAGATACTTGAGTAGTACAGAAGAGTGGGAAATATAATCGATATCGAATAATGATGAGCTATGGAACTGAACGATTTGAAATCGTCTCGGGTGCTTTTGTAAACTTTAATGATGTTAGTTGTTAAGTTATTTTTCAATATATTTACTCATTAAGACGCTTTTAGGCACACAATGTACTGTTTTCCGCACTAGTGTGAAAAAGTGAGCGAGCTCTCCTCCGCCACAATTGATTGTATTTATTGTATCAGGTTGGGCGCTAAGCGACCCCCACAAGTCACCGGTCAACACCCGTTTATTTATTTCTTCGTAAGTGTATTAAAAAACATAATTTCATATACGGGGAAATTTGTCACTGCAGCACTCGGCTCCATAACACCCTCACCTGATCGGGCGAATTCTGCCTCGGTTGCCATAACAAATTTTCTTCACTTATATCAAAATGTACTGAGATAACTGTGATGAGGCGATTTATATAAACCTGACGCGTCGCCCCTGCTCGCCGCCCCGCTCGTCGCACCGCTCGCCACTAATACCGAAGTCGTGAACAGACCGTAAGTATCCCCTCTTCAAATATACGATCATGACAAAAAACTATATTTCTGATATATGAAACTCAATCCTTTCCAATAGTTCCAATACAGCTGCCATATCGTGGCTGTATATCTTAAAAATACGAGGATCCATCTCATAATTTCGACATGAAATAAATAAGTGTTAAAATCTGCTAATGGTACTCAGCAAATAGGACGCTGCGTGACTTGGACGGAATCCAATACGTATTGGATTGGGGCCAATTGAAACCTCTCACTTTGGTCCTGTGGTAATGGCGAGGATGTCATTTGAGCTGGCCGGTCAACTAACCTACAGTTTTGGACGGTTCGAAACAATGTTACGACCGACAACAGTTATCTTGCAATATTTGTAGGTGGTACTTACTGATGTATTAAGCTTTTAATTTGTTCAAAAACTTTCAAATTAAGAACGAGAAAGATAATATTTAACAGGGACCTTAACATACCGTTTTAAAATGTCAGGCGTGCGAGCGAGGAAAAGAGGAGCTATATAGTTTACACCCTATATAGCTCCATCCCTTTAACTTCTTCGTCAAATGAATCGCGTTAAGAGCTCGTAGTAGTTGCTCTCAGAGCATATTAAAGTGCTTCTATTAAAAAAGGCATTGTAATATCAAAATTCACGCGTCAAACATTGCTATTTGTATAAAATCCATGCCATCTTTGCATGCAGTGCTTTTCTTGGGAAATTATTTGTGCATTTTCACATCGTTATAAAAGAATTCAAGATAAATTGCATTGCAACATAATATAAAGCCTTCTTTGTTCTGTTCTAGGTTTGTACGTGTTATCTATGTTTTATTACACAAAGCAATTGTGAGAGAAAGTTTGTTTTATTTACTTTTATTTTACGTGACGTGACAAAAAAAATAAAGAACGAAAAATAAATTCACAAAGATGTAAATATGAAGTTTGTGAAACTTTTTTATCTTAATAAATACAATTATAAAAAACTTCAATTTATCAAAAAGCCCATTCCTTTCACAACCCACTTTTAGTTCCTTCTACAAAACATTTGGCCCTCTAAACAAAATAAAATACCGTATTCACCATTCAAAATAAAGGTCCAAATGGGTTTTTAATTAGTCAGGTAAAAGGTAATTTAATAGCGGGCACGCACTTAGCCATATTATCTACCTAGTATTTTAAAAGCTTGTCTCTCTTTATATATTTAGGATTTGCGGTTGAAGTACTTATGTATGCCCCTAAACTCTGAGCTTTTAATGTGGAAAGTTTTTCAGCATTCGTATTTCTCAATGTCAATGTTGCTTAAAGCATAGACATATAGAACTGGACTGCGAATCACCGTATTGACTTTGACTATTATTATTTTTAAATGATAAAAATTGGTTCTTGTTTGCGATCCCACCAAAAGATAAGCAGTGATGCAATCGTTAATGGTGAAGCGTACTAGTTTAGACCTTATCTGTAGAAAGAAGGGAACAAAGTAGATGTGTGGATGTTATATGTCTCTTTTCTTGCGGTTGCTAAGGCCTGTAACGCGGACCAATCACAATTCCTGAAAAAGACAACCGGCTCCACGATAGCTCTCATTCTTTCAAATTTATTGTTACTTGGTATTTTAATTTCTAGTATGTTTGTTGTATTTTAGTAAATGGTTCTATTAAATAGATTTACCAAATATTTGTGGGAAGACGTTGATTCCTGTAACATGAGTGTCAGAGTCTTACTCTGCTTGTACGCCTTAAGCCGGGTATTCATTAGGCAACATTTTGTTGATAAACTGTTTACGACGTCTTTATCACCAAGTTTACCGTAAACACTGTTTCTGAAACTTGGCCGTCCACACTTGGCAGTTGTTGCTAGGATGTTGCCCGAGGAAGTAGTGATGCTTTGTGCTGCTTACATTATAATTCATAAGAGTGCTAATAGGGAAAAAAACGAAAAGGTGGTGGATTCGAAACTATCTCTTAAATAGAACTTACACCGATACAACCGTCCGGACCGAGCCCAAGTCGTCGACGGCGCGTGCTGTTCCACGCGCGCTTCAAGGAGATGTCAGCAACTGTAGGGGCCCAGCAGGGTCGAAACCTACTGGGGACAAAAAAAAAAAAAAAAAAAAAACTGGGGACAAGGGTCTGATTCTGAAAGGAAGACTCGGCCCTGGTACGAAAGGCAACGAAGGAAAAGGAGTAGGTTTTTAGTCAGTAAAAGTCTGACACTATCTCCCGCTCCGCCCAAGAGCGGGGGATGTCATAAGATGATTTTCCCACCAAAAAAACCCTTGTTTATAAACTGTTTCCAGAGATGATGAAACATTGTGAAACACTGTTTATAAACTGTTTAAAAACAGTATTCATTAACAAATATTGCCTAATGAATACCCGGCTTAGTTATGTAAAAACTGGGCAAGTGCAAGTCGGACTCGCGCACTGAGGGTTCCGTATCCGTACAAACTTGAAAGGTAAATTGCGGTTCACGATTTATGACGTATTAAAAAAAACTACTTACTAGATCTCGTTCAAACCAATTTTCGGTGGAAGTTTGCATGGTAATGTACATTATATATTTTTTTTAGTTTTATCATTCTCTTATTTTAGAAGTTACAGGGGGACACACACATTTTACCACTTTGGAACTGTCTCTGGCGTTAACTATTCAGTTTAGAAAAAAGTTATATTAGAAACCTCAATATCATTTTTGAAGACCTATCCGTAGATACTTCAAACGGATGGATTTGATGAAAAAAAAATTGAGTTTCAGTTCTAAGTATGGAGAACCCCCAAAATTTATTGTTATTTTCTATTTTTGTGTGAAAATCTTAATGCGGTTCACAGTATACATCTACTTATCAAGTTTCAATAGTGTCGGAAATAAGTGGCTATGATATACGGACGGACAGACAGACAGACATGACGAATCTATAAGGGTTCCTTTTTTTGCCATTTGGCTACGGAACCCTAAAAAATATGTTTTATCTTTATCTTTGCTTTTCTGAAAATATTCATTTGATAGGGTTCTACCTTTATGTCTTTGGTTTAAGGGAAGGAGATACTAAGTATATTATCATAGACTTATTTTGTGTGTCAGCAGTAAACTCGGTAAAGGGAAAAGGTTATGGTGGTCGTAAACGGCGGGTTAACAACTTTACACTGTAAACTCGAGAGCCAACACAATATTTTTTTATATGTCACCCTAGGGACGGAACTTCGCGCCCGTTCTTGAATTTACTTGTGAAGGGAAGTGTAAGGGATCAAATGGTTATCGCGTCAAATATGAGAAGAAATATTGAGAAAGAGAAAGAGGTTGAGTTGACCAAATAAACTAAATATGAACTGTGCGAAAGATAAATTGTACGGCTAGAAAGGATATGACTTAGTAGTCACATCCTATTTTTTGGTTCAACTTGACGTCTTAAAATCATCATAGTCATACAGTGGCATAGCTAGAACGAGACCCCGCCTTGTATCAAATATTTTTGAATACTTTTTGTCACAAGTCCTGATTGAAAATGAGTTCGTTTAATACAGTATACTGGACGGGTAAGTTAATTTTTTATTGTGATCTTATGTAGAAAATTCTAGATCGAGCGGAGCAAACTGTAACATTGGAACATCAATTATAGTCATTAAGTACTAATTAACTACAAGCCTCTTATCAAGAAGAGAATTTAAGATTGTGGATAACATGTTACGAATTATTGCATACTTTGGGGCCTACAGCCCGGGGGGTCCATATCATTGATACGGCTGATACGGCGGTAGCTACGCCCTTGTCTTCATCTGCCCCCCTCATCTCAACGCTCAGTCACGTGGTCAGAACAAAGGAATCGGAGGCGTGGCTTACTCGAGGCGTTCGACGCAAGAGAATAGAAACGAAACATTCGAACTTGGCTAGGGGGGCTGATGTGAGATAGAGAGCTCCATAGCTATACAGGTCATATAACACTATCCCTTTCTCACATCAGATTCATGATGATTTTAAGACGTTACGGTAGGAGTCTTTTTTTTTTGGTGGGAAAATCATCTAATGATAAATCCCGCTCCGGGCGGAGCGCGAGATAGTGTCAGACTTTTACTGACTAATAACCCACTTCTGTTCCTTCTTTGCCTTCGTCTCAGGGCCCCGGGTTTCACTTTCACACTACACGTGGCCGCAGTAGGCTTCGACCCTGTTGGGCCCCTACGACTTGCTGACATCTCCCTGAGGCGCGCGTGAAACAATACGCGCCGTCGACGACTTGGGCTCGGTCCGGACGGTTAGCGGACGGTCGGATAGCGAGCTACCCATTGCTCGCCGTCCGCAAGCCCGCGCCTACGGTGGCCAAAAATCGGGATCGGAATCCCGGCGGCAGCGGCGGTTGGGGCGTGAGTACCGTTGCCTCACGCAATCGGTCGCCTCCTTTGCTAGCATTACTGCTTCGCAGAAGGAGGCGACCGCCTGCCACTTCTCCTCGCTCCGGACCATGGCCTGTACCAAGGCCCGGCGCGAGAGATCACCGCCGCCGATCGCCCCCACGAGGACACGGCGTTGCTCTGCCCAAGCGGGGCACACCTCCACCGTGTGCTCCACCGTATCATCCAGGCGGTCCACACAATGGCAACACCCGGGCATTATAAGGCTGCTTTTATGCTTAATTAGATAGGAAGGAAGATGTAGGAAGCTTAATATTTGCGCAAAAACCTGAACATGTTCATGTCTGATGTTGCCTGCACAAATTGCATGCCGTTCGTGTAGGTAGATCATTTGTCTTTATAATTGCCAGCCGAAGTTGCCAGCTAAAAGGTATCGTGTGTACCTACCTAAGTGGCTTTAATTATGATGATTATGCTGCTGTACAATGTTTAGTTCTCATGTTTTCGTCACGCTATTTGCTGTAAGATACGGGTTTTATTTTGTAGTTTCTAAGCGAATAGTTCTGTAGCCTTTATATTGTTGACCCAGGTGTAGAAGTGTCCATTCTTAAAATGATTTTTTGTAAGTTTATATCCCACCCTACTTGTAGGTAGGTTTTACTTTTACTATCTACTAATTAACTGGCTTTTTCAAATATTCGACTGGATCTCAAAGTCTATAGAGATTAAAACAGCAATAAGCTGACCTTTTATTGCTTAAACATAAATATTTCCAAGAAGACAGAGAACGCAGCACATGAATTTTAAGTACCTACTTAGAGGATGTTTTGAAATTTAGGTGTCGCGAGGGTCGTCCCTCGCCTTCCCGGTGCCGGTCCGGTTTACTGCGCTGTTACTTCGCCGGTCCGCCGGTCCGGCGACTAGACAATATGCTCGCAAATATATATCTCATTAGGCATTCCTTGTGGACACCTCTTTAGTTTATATGTACGCACTTGCAAAAGGGCAGGAAATGCCCCTGTTGAATACCAATAATATAGAATCTTCGTAAAAGATTTTTTTTTGAACAAGTTATTTTAGGCCTGATAATTAATTTTATTATACATTTAACCTAAATATTATAAGGTCAGATCCTGTGGGTTTATACTTTTTAGCTTATGAATTTTACCTTCAGTAAAAAAAACAACCGAAATTCTGGAAACGATTTGCAAAAAAAAAAATCAGATTGCACGAACCGATATTCATTTAGCAAGTTAAAATTCACGGTGTCGCCTCTTTTTTTTTACGCAAAAGTGGGGATGCGAAATCCTGTGTAGGTAATTGGTTTTCGACACAAATACGCAATAAGTTACCCATGAAAGTTTATGCGAGAGCCGTGAACGGAATACGAGGTGGAGTGGGCTCATAGGCATCAATGCGCCCAAGTAAGTGTTATCACCTACCCTGAATAACAAAGGCTTTGTGCTATAGACTCGCTCCTCTGATAGTTATACGAGGGACATGAAGATAGATTTGGGTACATCTACATATGTACATAGGTAGTCCTTTGATAATTCTGTTCTTTGTATTGTTAAGGGTTATCGAGGAGCGATTCAGAACGTATGCCGTATAGGTATTTAGTTTTCTTTTTTTTGATTAAGTATTTTATTTGTAACAGAATATAACTACAGTACACTTTTTATAAAAAAACTTAAATAACTATAACTGATCTGGCAAACATTGTTCTGCCATATAAATTATAAAAAAAAATGCAAAAATAATAATAATGTACTCGTATATGGGGGTGAGGGTAGAAGAGTAAAATATAGCCTACGACCTATTCTCAGACCTATCAAATTATATACAAAAACATTTAATAAAAATCGGTCAAGCTGTTTCAGAGGAGTTCGATGTCGAACACACGAGATTTTTATATACTAGAAAGAAAAACACGTTTATTTAATTACACACTTAAGACATAAACTCCTAACTAAACTATGGCGTCAAAAAATTCCTCCGCATCGCTGTCGACTGGAAGTGTACCCAAAAGGGCTATCAGCTAGTTGACACTTTGCGTAACTCAGCTCTTGAGTCACGCAAAGTGTCAACTAGGTGTTTGCATAAACCTTTTAATAGTGTATGACCACTGGGACCCCACGGCCCAAAAGATTTAACCCCAAATGGTTCGAAAATATTACTACCGTCGTCGCGACGACGTTGTTATATATTGCCACCAATTGAGCCGCAGCCGCAGTACTAGCACAGCACGACGAGCTATAGGAAGATGAAATGGCGTAAGAGTATCGACACAGGTATCTTTTCACATTTGATGGAAGATGGGTAGGCCCCATCTTCCATGAAAATAAAGACATATTAACCGGTCTCTTACCATTGTTGCGTGCCAGACCATGAGGTTTCAAAACAGCCGACAGTGACAAGAGCGTGTCAGATGATGTCGCTAATAGTCGCGTGTTGGATCCGTCTTAGGTTTCGGCTGCACCGAGGCTGTTGACAACTTCGCCAAAATGGCAGTGATGAGAGGAACAACAGGGAGCGCCTACAAACGATTTAGCGTATTTTCTGAGGCACGGAGGAATCTCGGTATGTTAAGATGGTCACCCATCCACGGACTGACCTCGGCTAGCGTTGCTTAACCTTGGAGATCAACCTGTGTCTATATTTATACTTTACTTTTTATTTTTGAAAATACGGTTATTATTTTTATATTAAAGCTACTAAAAGCACTGATAAAAAACTTTTGTTTTATATCGAATAGCGGCTTTAGGGGTTTTATAGTGATATACACACGTACGTATGTGTATGCAGTGACAGATTGTTCGACAGAAATCCTTCCCTTCCAATAAACTTTTACGATTTCGTCGGCACAGCAAACAGTTTACGTTGTGTTTGTTCGACTACGTACAAAAACTTTCTACCAGCAGGATAAAATAAAATACACGAACCACAAATCCGTGTAATAAATAAACAAAAATTATTATGTGCTTTTACTTTGTTACCAGTGGTTATAATTTACCGTATTCTGCCATCTAATCTCATAATTCTCTCTTTAATCTCAGTGGCCCTTACTCATAATGAGGAGATTAAAAATTCCCCCTGTAGTAATTGCTTAAGTACTTAAACCAGATTTTCTTTAGAGGGGCATTTTGGGTTCGGTTTAGCTGTTGGCTATTTATAAATTGATAGACGGCGGGTACTTCAATATATTAAATTAACAAATGGGTTAACATGGAGAAGAGTTACTGGAAATAATTAAAAATCGTATACCTAATCAAATGAAACAAGTTATGTTAATTACCAAAATTGTTTATAATAAATGTTCATTGTGTAATTTGATTCTATTCTATTCTGCTCGTAGAAGCAAACTTTTTAAATAGCTTCTATGAAATACTTCGGCTTCAATATGCAGAAATTTTATTTTTATATTGAATTCTCAGTTTAATAACGAAGTACGTGTTACTAAAAGAATTTCAAATACTGCGACTTTCAAATTAGAACACTCTAGTTATCTTTGTGCACAAATTCGTGACATTTTTCAGTATCGTTTAAATTTCGTTTTAAGAATAGAATATAATATTACGTACAAGAAAATTCTTGACATTAAAGTAGGTTAAAAGCATATTTATTATTTGAACTGCTAACACGGATTTCTAATAGAGTGTCACAAGTTTTGATGAATTTCTAGAACTCGATAAATTTTAAATTGTGATAACAGACTAATGCTAGAAGCTAATGCAAGGTTGTACGTGATATGAAATGAAAATATGATGCTAGTTTGAGTAGTTCGTATGGCTTAATATTATTCTGACAGGGTATTGTTTGAAACACTCACCGTGTCCCTGGAACACAAAGGGCTACTGAAGGGACACAGGTGGATTTTAGACAGTAAAAGTCTAACTCTCCCTCACATTCCACTTAGAGCGAAAGAAGTCATTTGATGATTTCCAAAAAAGGGTTTACTCGTAGTTTTCTTTGGTAGGTAAATATACTGCGTCCTCACCTTTCGCATGACGCGTTCTCACCGGACATGGTCAGTTCGGGAGGTTCCTGCACCGGATTCATGCGGAAGTTACGGCCGGGTGCCACCACTGTGTGGACCACCCGGAGGACACGGTGGAGCATACGGTAGAGGTGTGCCCCGCTTTGGCAGAGCACCGACGTGTCCTCGTGGGAGAGATCGGCAGCAACGATCTCTCGCGCCGGGCCTTGGTACAGGCCATGGTCCGAAGCGAGGAGGAGTGGCAGGCGAAGCAGTAATGTTAGCAAAGGAAGAGGCCGCATGTGCACGCGCGAGTGCGCGGCCCTCACGCCCCAGCCGCCGGGATCCCGATCCCGATTTACCCAAGTCGTCGACGGCGCGTACTGTTCCACGCGCTCCTCAAGGAGATGTCAGGAAACCGTAGGGGCCCAGCAGGTTCGAAGCTTACTGGGGCCAAGAGTCTGCTTCTGAAAGGAAGACTCTTCCCTGGTATGAAAGGGAATGAAGGAACATGAGTGGGATTTTAGTCAGTAAAAGTCTGACACTATCTTCTGCCCCGCCCAAGAGCGGGGATGTCATTGGATGATTTTCCCACCAAAAAAGAAATAAATCTTCGATCTATACATAATTATAATAAACTGTAGAAGTGTTTTGTTGTGCGCGCATCATGTGTAATGTACGAAACGGATGTAGATAACTTTATACATTAAAGTTGTGTGTAATTTGATATATTACTTAGGCTTTGTTTCATCGCAATCGGTTGACTATATCGAAAGATATACTACATTCATTCACAGTTAGGCGGTACGAAGTTCGCTGGGTCAGCTAGTCAAGGACTTGATTGTTAATAAAAGCTATTATTATTATATTGATTGCTCAGGAAATTATTTGAAACTTACGTAACATTTGATGACTGATGATGAATGGCGGGAGTTGATAGGACGGTTGACGAATAGAGTTGGGAGGCAAGTTGGATCAGTTGTTACAATCAGAGTGCCTTTTTTTTTGTTTTCGAGGGGAAACCTTCAAAAGGCTCATGACACTCCCCGGACTTTTGGGATATGTCAGGGGAGTGTAGGATTTTTACCTCACTAAAACCACCCCGGTGATCACCATCAGCACATATAGAAGGGGTACCGTTACCTCTTAAAAGAACATTACGGAACCCCCTCTGTGCAACGCCTGTTAGGGCACATCACTGAGGAGACTCTACACAGGTCTCCCCTGAGCCTCTTTGTGCACGGCAGCACGTAATCACTGTGCCTTCCTTGAAATCACTCGATGGGCGGGCAGAGTCCCCACTCTGCACGCCCGTGGTTCCAAAGTCCCGTCTGCATTGGATGATGCAAGCGGGGTTTCGGCGTGTTAGGCATCGAGGCGGTTGCCTCCCCGACGCCTTTTTCTCCGAGCGGGATCAGCCCTCTCACGGTCCCGCTCAGCTGCCTCCTTCTGACGATTACTATTAATGCACTAATTATTTGGGACTGATTCCTGTAACAGGTGTTTCCACCTAGCACAGGAGTCAGGGCTTCACTATATCTGTACATGTTTGTTTTATGCTAATAAATTAATCTTATTTTATCTTATCTTATTACGGTCTATGCTATGTTATTACGGTCTCACAGACAATCAGAGTGCCTAGTGCAAGTTGTTTTTACGTTAACGCGATCGAAACATTTCCCATGTTTGGCTCTCTGATTGGTTAAGAGCTTGGAACGTGTTAATCGGAGCACCGAACGTCATAAACGTGTCGATCGCCTTAATGTAAAACTAACTCGCACTAGGCGGTCTGATCGTAGCGATCGAGTAAGACGGTTGTGTTTATCATAGTGGACATTAAGTGTAATTTAATATCAATAAAAGTTTGAAAAGTGTAACCAGTGTTTTATTATTATTCTTATATTCTTTATTGTACATAATTTTACAATTACAAAAATAATTAAATCAAAATTCAATTAAACAAATAATTAATTCAATTATTTTATTATTATTCGTTTTATTTCGATATCCAAGAGTGTTTACTGTAGTTGTAATTTCGAATCCGATTAACTCAGGATAGAAACATGACTTTCATGTAGGTACAACCATATTTCCGAGAACAGTACATGCGATGGAAATAATAACAATAGCAGTAGAATCGAGATTTGATTTAGGAGTACCATAGTAACAAGGCTTTTGTGTAACAAAAGCTGTTAGCCTGCATGCCACCTACGTCAGTTCCAGCTATACACGTCATGCATAGCAGCCAGGCGCCAGCAAAATATTCTAAACGAGATTGCGGGTCCCGACCGGCCACGGTCCATTGTGGCCCGCATACACTGTGTACTGTGTTCCTGGTTTAAAAGTAACGCAGGGATATTTTTTCGCACAGTATTTGAAGTGACATGGTGTGGCGATCGACTACGTTTTGTACTTTAAAATTTCTAGATTCAGGTTTTCCTGATTCCAATGTAAAATACCTTGTGTGTTAGCTTCTGAATTTTTGTTGGAAATGTTAGAGGAAGTAGTAATTAATATGACGCTATTGTTTCTTTTTATTTTATACAGCTAGTTGAGGAATATAATATTAGTGATATCTTATTTTATAAACACTAGTAGCATAATTACGACGACTACTTTGCGACAATGCGAAAAAAAGTAGGGGTAATAAATCCTGAAGGTATTTGCGGACAGGCTGGATGAGCCTGCAATGGGTAGGTTTATCAAGCTGCATGTATTGCATGGAGCTTGTTAAACCATTCTGATTAGATCGCCCGATTGTCTATGTATTTGTATTTGTTTTTGTGATGACCTACTAACATAGTAAATTTGTCTGTACTAACTCACTATGGGCCTTGATGTCTGAAAATAAAAGAATGATTTGTTTAAGATTTACTTATGGCTGTTACATTAAACAATATTGTGTAAAAAGATTAAAGAAAGATCATTATGTGACAGTATATCTCTGAACTCTGGGGGGTTTTAAGATATACTGTCCCATTGGAAGGCGTCCTGGACCATTCGAAGGCGTACGAGGAGCCGAAGCCAATTTGCAGAGAAGCTTTAGAAAATTTTCGTGGGACGTGGAACCAACCGACGATTATCCCTGTACGCACTATGCTATTGCACCCAAGGACAACCCCTAGTTCATCATCATCATTTCAGCCGAAAGACGTCCACTGCTGGACATAGGCCTCCCCCAAGTGTCGCCACAGCGAACGGTCCTGTGCGTCTCGCATCATCGGACTCCCGCAACCGACCACGTACCGGAAGACGTAGCGTTGGAAGGCCTCCCTCCGCCTTGGTAACGGTTACCCCTAGTGTTGGTGGGAAAATATTACGATACATGGAAAACAAAGATAGGCCTACGGTTTTGGGAGGCTTTTTTTTTTTTTTTAGGTGGGAAAATCATCTTAAGACAAATCCCGCTCTTGGGCGGAGCGGAAAATAGTGTCAGACTTTTACTGACTAAAAACCCACTCCTGTTCCTTCTTTGCCTTCGTCCCAGGGCCCCGGGTTTCACTTTCACACTACCCGTGGGGAGGCTTAAGTGGAATGGTTACCAGGACGTAGTTCCTGGTAACTATTCCACTTAAACCTCCCAAAACCGTAGGACTATCTTTTAAGACTATGGCCTCTGTCTGAACAATGTTATTAATATTCATTAATAAAAAAGGCAGAGGGTGACTTGCAAGCTCAATAAATGGGCCCCCAAAAACGGTCGCTAGCACGAAGTGATGTAGCAACAATTATGTCATTGACTCTTGTATTTTCGAACAAATATTCCTGCGCCTATTTATGAAGCATACGAAGTTCAATACTCAATACTCAATACTCAATACTCAATACTCAATACTTTATTGCATTCCATATGTACATAGATGGTATAAAACATTGTTAAGATCAATATGGACCCTGTCGGGCACAGCAAAGTTAGGAGAGAGGATGAAGGCCAAGCAACAATTCATGGAATTAATTATTATTAGGTATAGGTAGATTCAATAGATGTATGTGTAAATTATTGTGTGGTTAATTATGTTACATATTTTAATTTATTTTTTATCATTGTTATTATTAAATTATGTACCTATATATTTAAATAAAATTGTGTATGTATGTTAATTATTATGTATATGTATAAGTATTGGTAAATTTTGTCAGAATTATTTTATTTATTTTTATCATCATCATTTATTATTAAATTATGTTAGTATTGAAATAAATTTATGTATGTATATTATTAGAATGTCTTAATGTAAGTAAATTATGTCAGGTGTTTTTATTTATTTTTATCATTATTAAATTATGTATTTATTTAAATTATGTATATATATTTTTATTATGTCTGTGTATTGGTAAATTATGTCAGGTATTTTAATTTATTTTTGTCGTCATTATTATTAGATTATGTCAGATATTTCAATTATTTTTGTCGTCATTATTATTAAATTATGTCAGATATTTTATTTATTTTTGTCGTCATTTAATTATGTTATTATTGAAATTTATTTATTTATGTAATGTCTTTGTATAACTAAATTAAATGTCAGGTATTTTTATTTATTTTTATCGTCATCATTATTAAATCATGTTTTTATGTTAATTTAATTATGTATCAATTTAATTTATATTTTATTCACCTTACTACTCACATTATTTTTCACATTTGTAAATTCATTTATTACAACGATACAGTATATAATTAATAGTTTTTATTGTAGTTGATGTTTATCGTTATAGTATTCCTCTACAGTATAGTAGCATTTGTCTATTAGAAATTGTTTTAGTTTATTGATGAACATATTATTACTTTCTGCAGTTTTGATGAATTAAGTTAATTTACATGTGAATAAATTGTGTAGTTGTTTGAACAGTATTGGTAACAGCTATTTTAACATATCAGTGTAAACATGAAAGTAATATACATAAAGTCAAGTTAATTTACAAAACAGCATCAATCGGTTTTAAACGGACGTCCATTGTTCAGTGTATCAAAAAGTTTGCAAACAAATCGCTGCACTTTCGAGCCCAGCTATGCCTGATAATGGAACCAATTTATAAAATGACCCCGAGCTCTATGGCGTCAGTATTAAGCGGCGTAAATAACCATTGTTAGTTAAGAAGCCGGAAGACGATCCTTTTTTTCGGTAGCTTTTTGCGATAACAGGAAAATGTACAATGAATAAAGACTAACAATATACAACGTGGCGCTGACGATACGACTTTAAATTAAAACACTCTAGTACTAGTCCATAGGAATATTATTAAACTACTAAAAATATCCTAAAGTCGAAATATATAATTTTTTTTCAAACAAACTATATAGCATAATATCGTAAATAAAATTATAACAATAAATAAATATAAAAAAAAAACAAAAAAAAATACATTCAAAAACCATCTATTCCATTTATAAATATCGGTAAACTAACCTGTGAACACAGCGCCGTGTAATGTAGTGACGTAATCTCGGCGCCATATTTATGAATGTTCAATAAAAACAATTACACCAAGTCACAGATTTTTATTAATAAAATTATTGTTCTTAATCATTATTCCATCACTTAGCACTCACTATCATTCACTAATTGTCGATATTGAATAATGTCAACCTGCCCTACGCAGACTAGACGTAGGGTTGTGTTCAAAGTAATTTAAATATAATTTAATAATTTTTAGTATATGCAAAACCTGAATATAGTTTGTACAGAATCAGTAACTGAATCGATTCCAATAATTTTTACACCTCTTATATTTTTTCTCAAAAATATTTTGCCTGCTGCGGTCTTCCCTTCCAACTATAATTTAAGTGTCTTCAAGGCTAGAGTGAATAGGCTCTTGATAAACTAGTGCGCTTCACCATCAATGATTGCATCACTGCTTACCATCAGGTGGTGTCGCAGTCAAGCGCTGGTTTATATCAATCAAAAAAAAAAAAAAAAATTAAAAAGGTCACATGTTGCATACCACCGACAACTAAGTACAACAAAGTTCACGGCAGATCAACTCATCAGTCGCCCTGATGGCCCGGTGACCATGTATTTGTGTGGACAACCAGGTAACGTTAAAAGCTTATAACTTCGTGATTTTTCATGACAGTTATGAAATTTTTTACATAGATTCTTTACATAAAAATACTAGACACGTGTTTCAGGTTTCGCATGTACCTACTAAAACTAATATTGTATACAGCCCCAATCAACAAGATTTACCATAATCAATAACATAAAATAAACAACCTTTTTGTTGTTATACAATTCAATTACAAAAACATTTGTGTAAATTCCAAGAAAGAAGGTACGAACACGGCAGTGATTCCAATTTAATAATTAGAAACTGAAATAAACAAAGGCTGCCACAAACCTACAAACGTTACTTGTTATGCCTGTTAAATGTTTCCTAGCAAACATTCCCAGTTTCCAGCAAGTCGTTACTATAATTTGTAAACAGTAGTAAACATTAAAACAAAAAGTGTGAGTGCAAAGTTAATAGGGTTGATACTTACAGCCGCAATTCGGTGGTACCCAAAATTTTAAGTGGTGTTGAATTTTACTCATTTTCCGCCTCCGAGAGATGTCCAACTAAAATTTGTTGAATGCCTACTTGGGTAGACGAGGTTTTCAAAAGTTTTAAAACTAATTTGCTCGTCCATTTTCATTACAAATCCGTTTGTGTAGGTGCTCGATCAAT
Organism: Mythimna impura; assembly: GCA_905147345.3. Taxonomy (NCBI): domain Eukaryota; kingdom Metazoa; phylum Arthropoda; class Insecta; order Lepidoptera; family Noctuidae; genus Mythimna; species Mythimna impura. Next base: position 15,753,965 of record LR990356.1, on the reverse strand, counting down.
CTTATGTGTTGATCAGTTCTTGTACGGTCTTACATACAAGTCAGTTGTTTTCTAAAATTCATTATTTACGTTTCAGGATCGTAATAATGAAAACAATGACTGAGGTATATTAATTACTTATATATCAATTAATTGAAAAGAGGTATATTAATTAATTACCTAAAGCATAGATTGTCTATCTATGCTTTTAAATTGGTATTATTAATCAAACGTGGCGCACAACCGGAAGTGGTGCATGCAAATATATAGGAGCATTAATATTGTAACAACTATTGCGAACTGTTTTTAAATATTATTAAGTATTAAAATAATAATTCAAACATAATTTTTATTAACAAAAATATTTAAAATCAATCAATAAGTGCCGGGGTGGATTTCCGATAGAGTTCCTAACAAAAGTCATTCCTTTATTATTTAGAATAATTCAATTTAATTTAATCAACGTAGCACATTAAGCCTGCCTTGCTGAATTACACTAGCTAGCAGCTGCTGAATACGAGCAGTGTGTCGCGTGAGGTGGAATATATACTACCTATATGAAAATGTAATCAAAGTGAATTTTGGTGAACAATACAATATGGTCGGCACTGGTGTATTTAAACTGGCTGCAGCTACTTCATTTAACTGGAAGCATACCTATTGTCCTAGAAGTACAGATTTATCTGAATGTAGCTAATCAGATAGCTCTGTCGTTTGCCACGTTCAGATACTAGAGAAGCAGAAAATAGGTAGGTCATATCCTGCAAAGAGGCTCCACACTGGCACAGTGTTTGAGCTGGGTCAGCGTGTCAGTGGCTTCACCCGCACATTGTAGAAAATTATTTCAAGAGAACATACTCCCGGGTTTAAAAGTATTATATATGCTTTTCCAGTACATGGTCTACCCGTGTACCAAGTTTCATTGAAATCTGTTTAGCCTGTTCAAGCTTGACGAAGTAACAAACATACACACACTCCTAAAATTTCGCTTTTATCTATAGCCTGTTCATACAGCGGCCAACCTGGTCTCGCAATCCGTTAAGAAATTTCCAGTTTGTATCAAAGTAGCAGATGCTCCCCTGGAGTTATGAAGTGTGGGGTGGTTGAGTGTGTGTGCTCCCACAGTACACATCTCTCGCCAGCCGCTTCCAAGGAGTTCGTATATCTTAAGAAGCTTTTGCCATTTTTTAAGCGTGCAGGTTTTAGTCGATTTATAAAGGAGGTGATGTTTATCTCGTTCCTGTTTTCCTTTCTCAACGCAACTGACTACTTCGCAAGGAATATCTGGTGGAGATATAAGCGCCAGTGGATGTAGCATCGCAAGAGGGGTTTGGACAGTATTAACCAACATTTCGGTAACACATGGCTTAGTCAGTCGCAGTGGTTTAATTTCAATCTCGAAGGATTTCACTGGAACAAAGGATACACAGAGCGTTAATTCTGTTTATGAACTGCAGTAGCGCTATGCTGTGGCGAGGAAGCGAGGACATTACCGCCATCTACTTCCGTCTTATTATCACTGATGAATGATATAATTCAATCTTTTGTTATCTCACAATGCAGCTGCTGTAGCGACAAATGGTATGTTAATGATCAAACAATAACATGTTTGTGCGGTGATTGTCTCGATTGTTTCATAATGAAGTTTCAATGACGAACGTATGAGGAAACGGCGTATGGACGGAAAACATAACTGGCTTGCTCGTGATTATTAAAATAGTTTTATCAATGAACTTGATCTATTGCAGTCAGTTATTGGACCTGGGTTCCTCTCGATCTGTATAAGCGTTGGTTTTGTAGAATGAAAAAAAAAGAATTCAATTAATAATAAAAATTAGTTTGTTCATTTTCGTTTAAGAGGCAGAATAGTATATCTACTAATTAATTTGCATTTCATCATTTTAGTTACAAATACTTTTAGTTAAAAAAAAGATGTGACATTCTTTTGAATCGGAAAATATTTTTGATTATCTTTTCCACTTGCAAGGAATGTCATTTCTTCAGCTACTATAAATTACTATTATGGCTTACGTTTGCAATTCCTAGAATTTTCATTTCTCCTACAGTCGAAGCGGAATTAATTTTACTTGTGAACTTCTGAACCATTTCTCCATTGCAAATCTTTCGACAGAAATAGGTATATTGGTATAAGGGTGTTTTCCACCAGAGATGTGCGCGGCAGATAGGCAGTGTGTGATTATTTCCACTAAAGCTGTGCGTAAAGTTTTTGCTGCACTACTGTATGGTGCAAGGATGCATAGCAGGCTATTAACAGAAATACTTAGGCACTTTTCCCCCGGAGATGTGCGAGGTCGCTAGGCAGAGCCAGGATCCGTAGTGGCGCTGAGACAATTAATATGTCAGTGTTTCCACCAAAGCTGTGGCGAAGTGCTTGCACGGTACCAGGATGCGTAGCAAAAGTGTAAAACAGTGTGCAGTTGTCAAAACTAAGTGGTTCAAAGATACGTAGCGGACTATTAGCAGGAAGACTTAGGGCGGTTTTCCACTAGAGATGTGCGAGATAGCTAGGCAGTGCGAGGATGCGTAGTGGCATGGTGAAAATGTGTGACTGTTTCCACCAAAGCTGAGACAAGGAGCTGGTGCAGTACCAAGATGCGTAGTGAAAGTGTAAAACAGTTGAAGCTGTCGAAGCTGAGTAGTGCTTACAGCGGATCCCTTGTGCGATCCTTGCTCACGTCTCTTGCTTTATGTATACACAAATACTCTGGTGAAAACACCCTAAGAGCATGATGTGTAGTGGATTTTGTAAATGTAGTATTAAAAGTGGAGCGGGTCACTCCCTCAGCGGGCAAAGTTGTGTGTCGTTTGTAAGTTTATGCGGACCGTACCCCAAGGGCGGCGCCATTGAAACTTGTTATGAGATAAAATTGTTCTGTTATATGCTCTTAGTGGTTCGAAACACCGAAACTGTGGCGCATGTAAATTGTTTGTGTTTATTTTTTTGTGGGTGAAAGCTGATGATTTTTCTGATATTTATTCATTTTTTAAATTTGTTATTGGAGTAGTTAGAAGAGTAATTCTAAATATAGATGAGCGAAAAAAGGTAAGTCGATAATTGTTTTTTTTTTTTTTTTTTTTCGGGTGGGAAAATCATCTAATGACATCCCCCGCTCTTGGGCGGAGCGTGAGATAGTGTCAGACTTTTACTGACTAAAAACCCACTCCTGTTCCTTCTTTGCCATTTTTTTCCAGGGCCCTGGGGATCACTTTCGCATCACCCATGGCCCCAGTAGGCTTCGACCCTGCTGGGCCCCTACGGTTGCTGACATCTCCTTGAGGCGCGCGTGGAACACTACGCGCCGTCGACGACTTGGGCTCGGTCCAGACGGTTACCGGACGATCGGACGGCGAGCCACCCATTGCTCACCGTCCGCAAGCCCGCGCCTACGGTGGCCGGAAATCGGGATCGGAATCCCGGCGGCGGTTGGGGCGTGAGGACCGTTGCCTCACGCGATCGGCCGCCTCCTTTGCTAGCATTACTGCTTCGCAGAAGAAGGCAACTGCCTGCCACTCCTCCTCGCTCCGGACCATGGCCTGTACCAAGGCCCGGCACGAGAGATCGCTGCCACCGATCGCCCCCACGAGGACACGGCGGTGCTCTGCCCAAGCGGGGCACACCTCTACCGTATGCTCCACCGTGTCCTCCGGGCGGTCCACGCAATGTTGGCACCCGGGCGTCTCTTCTGCACGAATCCGATGCAGGAACCTTCCGAAAAGTCGATAATTGGGTGGGTTTAGGTATAAAAAGCCCACGCATAATTTCTTTCCAAAAGTAATATGTTATATATAGTCCGCCTCTTCAAATCACATGGGTCATACGGTAAGTAGAGCGTGCAAAATATTATCACAATTTTTTTTTATTGTACAACTTGTTTGCTAATAATAATTTCTTTTAAGCATACGATCATTGGTAGGCATTACAAGAGGTTACTATTAGGCATTACTAGAGTAAAAATCAGTCAAGTTCAAGTGTAGGAATATCATAGTTTTTATACGAACTATTTTCTCTTTTTTGGGTTCCGTATCTCAAAAGGAAAAAACGGAACCCCTTATAGGATCACTTTGTTGTCCGTCTGTCTGTCTGTCTGTCAACACTGTTTATTTCGGGAACGCGTGGAGGTATCGAGTTGAAATCAAAACTATATACTCAGGTCAGTAGTAGGCAGGCAAGTAACGAAAAAAAAGATACGGCCGTTTATGTCGCAAAAAACTTGTATTTCGACACTTTCAGGGGAATCAAAATTCATAGGGTACTTCCCGTTGACCCAGAATCCTGAAATTTGGCATGAAGCAAAGTCTCATTGTTGGGAAAAATCTGAAAAATGTAAATTTGTAGTTGTCACAAAAAAAAATGCGATTCGGGAAAATCATCGTAACAGAATTAGGGAATTGAACTGTTTTCATAGGTAAGTTTGTACGGAACCCTCAGTGCGCGAGTCCGACTCGCACTGGCCCGGTTTTTTTCTTTAATTTGGGGCCCGTTAATTTCGAATATAAAAGAGGTTTTTTTTAATGGTCAGTTTTCATCCATCTATTTTCTTAGATAGTATTAATTATTATTATTATTTATGTCAGATACGTCCATATTATGTTAGTAGGCTCACTTAAAACTATGTTAGTAACATTGCTCATTAAAATAGATAGAATAAAATAAAATAAATTCATATACCTATAACTGTGCCCGCTTGCCGCTGCACCAGACCTGCAGCTGTGCTAAAGAGTCCAGTGCCTCAGGAAGGGGCAATCCGGCTTATCAGCTATCACCCTCAAAATGCTGTTGGTGCTCCCCCGAATCCTTCGCATCAGGGATGCTGTTCAAAACGCCATTAACAGAATGACTTTCATTTCTCTAGTACATTGTGCAAACCTACGGTCCAGCATGTTACATCGGATCGACAACGCTGTTCGCTCCCTCTCGATATCACCGTCATCATTCAAATCCTCATTCACAATGCGACCAAGGTACCTAAAATGCGACACCCTATTTAGTAAATAAAGAAAAACCGGAGGAACCGTCATTGGCTTTTTAGAACCTACCCTAAACACCATAAGCTCACTCTTTCGTACATTGTACAATATACCATGAGAAGTGGCGTACTTTTCACATATCTCCAGCATCCGTCTGAGTCCACTAATCGAGGTACCCAGCAACACCATATCATCTGCATAACTTATGCTATTACCAGTCTTACCATCAATAGAACATCCGATACCAGTGCTGCTGAGCTCCTCGATCAACTCATTGATGTATAGACTGAAGAGCGCCGGAGAGGTCAGACCTCCCTGTCTTACACCACACTCCAGCCCATACGCTGCGGACAAAGCACCCGCCCATCTGACCTGGTTAATCTGGTGGCCATACCAGTAGTCCAAGAGCTTAATGAGCTCATTTGCTTATTCAATTTTGATCATAAGATATTATAATTAACCAGGTCAAATACCTTGGAGAGGTCCAGGAAAGCAGCATACACAGGTGCGTTCCTCTCAGTATAGTACCTGACCGTATGTTTGAGCGCCAGAACAGTGTCTCCGTGGACAGCCCAGCTCTAAAACCGAATTGTGCATCATGTAGTGTGAGCTGCCCAGTTACTCTTCGCTCAAGCACACCGTCAAGAACCTTTGCTGTTATAGTGGCCAACGATATTGGCCTGTAATTATCTTTGTCTGAGACATCCCCAGTCCTGTTCTTGACTATGGGCACAACTATCGTCTTCATTAGATTAGTTGGAAGATACGAGTGCCTCACACAAAGATTATACAGCATTGAAAGGACCCTTGGGAGATGCGGACCAGAACATTGAAAATGCTCTGATATGCTGAGGCCATCGTGCCCCGGAGACTTGCCCCTGGTCATCGACAGTATGATGCTCCTTATCTCTTTGGATGAGATACTAATCGGGACACCAGACAATCCACTCTCCGCGACACAATCTCGCCCCTCCGATTGAAGCCTAGAACAAACTCCAAAATGCTTAAACCTGTTCGCTATCTACTCAGGCTCAGACATGCCACTGACGCTCACCGGAACCGCAGCTTTTGGGCTCAGTCTTTGTGCCGATTTTTTTTTTTTTTGAAAATGCTTACTCTTATGTTCTGTTGCCAAAATGTTCATCTTAATTTGTTCCTCAAACAACAAACAAAATTTCAACTAAAAAAACTTTTCTAGTTTCTCTCATTTCCACAAACTGCTGTCCCGAGAGGTTTTCCATGCCACACCCAGTTAAGAAAGACTCTTCTTGCGTTCCCGTGAGCGTCCCTGACATACCTGTTCCACCCAATCACTGTACGCTGCCGCCTCTTCCTCTGTCTTAATAACCCTGTAGGTACTGCCCTCTGCCGCCTCCCGAAGCGACGTCACGACGTATTCTTTGTTAAAGCAAAAAATATCAAAACAGTTTCCGAGTTCATGTGGGAAGTCTACATTTCTAAGTTTCTCCATACATAACCTATATTAACAGTCCATTTGTGCTGTATCTCTTGTCCCCCATATAGCCTTATCAACTATCTTATTTCTACCAATTTATAACATTTTAAAGTTATGAATTGGTATTTTTAGCTCTTGTTGTCTATTTCAGTTAGAATTTTTATTTTCCATCTTGTAACAATATTCAAAATTTATTTATCTTTGTTACGCGTCTGTATTTGTTTCACAGTACCTCAAATGTGTAGCTACCAAATTTCAACTGAATCGGCCTTATATATTGCCTGCAACAGACGGAAAGACAGACAGCTAACCAGACAGACACACGAGAGGTCCTATAATTATTCTGATTTTTCTTTCGAACGCACTTTATCTTTTTTTTTTCATTTTCCCAAATAGGTGACGTTAAGCAAATTGCTATTCGTGTCTATATTTTTCCTCCTAAATAAATAAGCTAAATAATCTCTTCGTTGTTCGATCCCTTATATGACTTTATGTTAAGCTTCCTTGACTTGGAAGACCGTGATAAGAAGACCCATGTTACAATTAGGAGTACTTTTCCTTGTAACCATTTAGCACCCTTATATTTCGTACGAATACTTATTTACTTAGGAAGGTACATATTACGTATCTTGTTAATTAATTATGTATTTTGTACAGCTATAGTGTCGTAGAAGTTTTGTCTGCTTAATTAATGCAGAGAGACTTTCAGTGGCAGGCATTTTTGTGAGTGTTTTACAGTTTCATATTACGTGGATGTTCTCTGAATTCACCGCAGTTTTAGACTTACTCTAATTTGTAAATTAAGCATTTGAAGTTGAGTATTTCTTAAATTCTACTTTCGCATTGCTTTAAATTTGGCATTAAAGTAGGGTTTGAATACTCAATTTAGAAATCCGCCTTTAAACAGGCTGAAATACCCTGTCTGAGTTTTAACACCTATATAGGAAATTACTGTATAAAATTTAATGTCTAGTGCCGAAAATTACAAAGTATTCTAATATGTCTCGACAAAATGGGTATTGACAGTGGTGCTATAAACATATTTTTTCAGCGAAAATAACAACCAAAAACATTTCCAAGAACTTAATAGAACAACCTAATGGACTGTCAATGTAGGTTACAGCTAACATCCCTGTTACGTTAAAGTCCTGTTATTCTTCTTCGCGCAACGAGTAGGTACCGCTCCGAGAGACAGTAATGGCACACCATTTACGAACATGATCACCCACTCTTCCCCAGTCTATCTACCTGAAAGTGCAAACACCCCGTACATATGTAACTTATCCTTTACCAAAACAACTTCGCCCGTAAATATTGATAGCAAAACTGCGTGAATCACGAAGGCGCTGCATCTAGCGTCAGTTACAATCCCTGTTGTTGCTTTAAAGCAATTTATGCTTTTCGGCGAAGGCGAAATCAGGACGGATTTTGGCGGCGGGAATTGTGACTGTTTACGATATAAATTAACCACGTTGATTACTTTGGAAGCATATAGAGGTTCTATTTTAAGGCAATACCTATTTGAGCTTCCGGGATAGCTAATCCGGGAAGCTCAAATTGGTATAGCCTTAATTTGAGCTTCCAAGATTAATGCGTAACGTGAGACATGTGAATTCGAGAAACACTGATTGCATGGTGGATGGGACGGGAAATGTTGATTACAACAACTTCTGCGATCACACTACAATCCTTCATCTATTCTTCTTATAAATGTAGTTTATACCTGTAGCAAATGGTATCTACCAAAAGTAAAATTTTTAAATAAATCAGTTCGATCTTAATTGAAAACAAATTCCTAGAAGCACTTCATTTTGAAACTACTCAGCGAAAAAAAAATCTAGGTCGTATAAATTCGTTCTCAGTTTTATGAACCTATTTTTCATACATTATCTGCTCGGCAGGAAGTCGCAAAGACATTTTTATACTTAAAATATCTTCCCCGAGGCGAAGAAATTCCACTGAGCATCCGGGCATAGTTTGTGCATTCCGCGTAGCTTGCGGCCGGCATATCATTGCAGTGAGCCGGAGAGCAATATAACTCTGGGCACGCCCCACTTCGTCTTAGCCGCAGTTTCCTTTATGGATATAATTTGTTTGTTCTGATTTTAGTTCACGTCTTAGTCAGGAAAATGTTTGTTACATTTTGCTACACTCAGATTTCTTCATGACTCTATACATCATTATTTAGTTTTATTATTTGGTTTTTAGTTTTGTAAGAATCCGTTATAATTTGGCATCTACTGTGAGTATTGTACAAAATTAAAGTTGACGAGCATATTCGTAAGAAGTTGGCAGTAGTATCACCAGAGTGGTGATGTTTCCTAATTGTCTATTTATACAAATTGTTCGAGTATATTCGTGTATTTAGTTTATTTATTTGGAAATATATAAAAATCTCGTGTCACAGTGTTTGCTATCTAACTCCTTCGAAACGGCTCGACAGATTTTTATTAAACTTTTTGTGTACAGTTGGTAGATCTGAAGATCCATTTTTTTCTTGGATAATTTTTATGGCACAACAACGTTTGCCAAGTCAGCTAGTATTATATAAATATATTTTGTACATATGATTTATTTGTTTATTTTTTCTTGCTATTCGTCTTTTTCTCGTTTATTGCACCTACCACTATTTTCCTCTACATTACCCAATGGTTAACTGAAAGAAAATTCCAAGTCCACCTCTGTACTTTTGTGTGGATAGAGCATTAAATAATAATAAAAAAATATTGCAATTAATACACATTGCATATACACAGACAGAAGACTATTTTATATATTTGAAGGGTTCATTTTGTTGAAGTCTGGTACCGGTTACATTAAGGGTACCAATGCCCTCGTTCTTATTGATCTATTACAAATATAATTGTTTATCTGAGCGGAACATGTTCACGTGAGTGAAGTTTTTAAAGAGAAAAAAGGAAAAAATAAACAAATCATTTGTAAAAGTTATTATGTAAGTGTGTGTGTGGTAATAATATATTAATAATAGATATAATAGAGATAATAATAATAATATTCACACAACTTCGCCTTAAGCTTTAGAATACTAAGTAAACATGTTTTTATTAGCTGTAAGTTTTCCAAATAAAATAAAATAAATAAATAAATAAACTATCACACAACGCCGTCTAGTCCCAAGCTAAGTAGAGCTTGTATTATGAGTACTAGACAACTGATAAACATACTTTCTATTGTGTCTCTAATTACGCACTCAAAAGGTTAAATATTTCTAATTCTAGATACATACATAGTATAGATAAATTACACCCAGACACAGAACAAATGATCGTGCTCATCACGCAAACATTTGTCCTGGGTGGGAATCGAACCCACGACCTCCGGCATAGCAGTCAGGGCCACTAACCACTAGACCAACAGGCCAGTCAAAAGTGTGAAAAGTGATGGTGCGTGTGTGTGCGAAAATAAATAAATAAATACTTAACACTTTTTAATAGTTTGAAATCCTGTGAAGAATTTGGCCAAGCAAATGAAGATTTTGGCGGCCATTTTCTGTTACTAGATTAGAGACATTGGGGAAATGACAATTTGATTACTTTTTTTTTTTTTTTTATTAATGATAGGCTCGCGTTTGACCACCATCTCACCTGATGGTAAGCGATGATGTGGTCGACGATGGAGCACGCTTGCCTAGAAGTAGCCTATTCACTCTTGACTTAAAGACCCCTAAGTTGTAGCTATCAGGAAACACAGACTCCGGCAAGGAATTCCACTCCTTGGCTGTACGCATAATAAATGTGTTCTTAAAACGTTTTGTGCGCATGGGTGGGATGTTCACCATGTACCGGTGGCGCAACGCCGTACGTCTAGTGGTCCGATGATGGAACGGACTTGGCGGAATTAGATTGTGCAATTCCAGTGCACACTCCCCGAAATGTAAACGATAGAAAACCGACAGGCCAGCAACTCGGCGGCGATGTCCAAGGCTTTGGAGCTTCGACTCAACAAGTGCATCATTGCCAATGATCCTCTTGGCTCGCCTCTCAATTGACTCTATCGCATCAAGCTGGTATTTGGCAGACCCGTCCCAAAGATGAGAGCAGTACTCCATACACGATCGAACTTGCGCTTGATAAAGTTTTAGCAGCTGTTCCGGCGTGAAGTACCGTCTGACCTTCGCGAGGATTCCCAGCTTTTTTGCTGCCAGTTGAGCCTTTGCTTCGATGTATGGCCCAAAGTTGAGAGTTGACGTCAGCGTAACGCCAAGAAGATCAAGATGGTCGGTTATTGGCACGGTCACACCTCGGAAAGATGGAGCCGGGTGGAATTGACTCCGTTTAGCGGAAAAAAGACACGCTTGGGTTTTAGTTGCATTGAACTTGACCAGATTGGCATCGCCCCAATCGGAGACCGCCTTCAAGGACGAGTTCAAGCGTTCAACCATAGCCTCTCGGGATGACTGGATCTGTGACCCACTAGCGCGTGCGTCAGCCACATATCTCTCGGCAACAGTGCTGTCGTCTGCATACCCAAAGATACCGGGTTTAAGTAAGTCATTTATGTGCAGCAAAAACAGTGTTGCCGAGAGTACCGACTCCTGAGGGACCCCGGCATTAATATCCATTTGACCGGACGAGCAGCCATCAACGACCACTCGGATGGATCGATCCCTCAAGAAGTCTGCGATCCAATCACACAGACCAGTGGGTAGACCGAAGGAAGGAAGCTTAGCAATGAGGCTTTCGTGCCAGACCCTATCGAAAGCCTTCGAGATATCAAGGGAGACGGCAAGCGCTTCCCCATGCTTCTCGATGGCTTCGCTCCAGATGTGAATGGCATACGCTAGAAGGTCCCCAGTGGACCGATTTTGGCGAAAACCGTATTGCCGGTCACTGAGGATGTCGTTAACTTCTAGGTATGCCAGAAGTTTCTTGTTTAGCACCCGTTCCATACTCTTACAGAGGACGGACGTAACAGAGATGGGTCTGTAGTTTGCCGGGTCAGCTCGACTGCCCTTCTTGGGCACAGGCTGCACGTTAGCTTGCTTCCATGCAATCGGCACTTTTCCAGTCTCATATGAGATGCGAAATAGGCGTGTCATGATCGGAGACAATTCAGGCGCACAAGTTTTAAGCACAATAGCTGGTATCCCGTCGGGGCCGCTAGCTTTGTTCACATCGAGATTACGCAGGACCCTACGAACGTCCTTTTGATGGATACGAACGTCTGACATCCTCGTCGCGCATCCATCAGGAGAAACAGGTGGCCGTGCGTCACCAGAATTCAGACGTGAAGATTCCGCAAAAAGAGAGGCAAACAAGTTTGCTTTCTCCTCAGCGGTGTGAGCCAGCGACCCATCGGGTTTCAGCAATGGCGGAAGTGAGGGACGGCAGAAGTTCGATTCAACCGACTTAGCCAGGGACCAAAACGCTTTACTACCTGCGGGGTATGAAGCAAGTTTGCTCCCAATTCTGCTTATGTGGTCAAACCGAGACCTCTGCAACACCTTCTTGCAGGACTTGGCAGCCCTGTTAAAGGCCTTCTTCTTCTGAGCCACGTCGCTTGCTTTGCGCGTACGAGCGTCAGCCCAAGCTCGATATGCCGCGCGCTTAAGCGCGTCTGCGCGATCACATTCGGCGCCAAACCATGGACGAGCTTGGCCAGACATAGTTACGTCAGAGAATGGGATGAAGTACTCCATCCCCTGCCGCAACACATCCGTCACGGCATCTACGCACGACGAAGCATCATCTGAAGAAAAGCAAGTGGGCTGCCAAGGATAGCATGCGAAGAAAGACCGCAAGCCATCCCAATCTGCTGACCTGTATCGCCAAACCCGCCGGGTGCCTCTAGGGCTGGGATCGGGCGGGGAGTAGACAGACACAGACTTAACCAGACAGTGGTCGGAACTGCCTAAAGGCGAACATATCGACACAGAGTAGCGGTCTGGATCTGTTGTCAGCAAAAGGTCCAGGCAATTGGCTGTGTGCGAATCCACATCCGGCACCCTCGTTGCCCCCTGGACCAGCTGGGCGAGATTTAATGCTAGCGCTAGCTTTCGCACCTCTCGCCCAGCGTTGTCTGTGGACTGGTACGGGAAAAGCCACTCTTGGTGGTGGGCATTAAAATCCCCCAGTAACACCAATTGAGCAGAAGGGTACCGCTGCTGAGCCGCATCCGCCGCCTCACTCAGATGTTGTGTGAGCCCGGATGTCTCTTGATCTCCGCTGTGCGAGCGGTAGACACAAGCGTAGATTATTTTATCTAGGCCTGTGTCCACCAAAGTCCAAAGCGTCGAGAACCTGGAGTCCTCAAGGTTACGGAGACGCCGATAGCAGATGTCGTCCCGGGCGTACATACATACACCCGCACGTGGTTTGAAGTTGTGCTCCAAGGTAAAACCTGGGTAAGAAAGGTACGTCACGTCGGACGGACCTCTGATCTGCGTCTCCGAAAGGAAGAAGAGAGCTGGTTTTTCAGTCTCGAGGTGGTGGTGGACTGCGACGAGATTTGAGTGCAGACCTCGTATGTTAATGAGGTGCACTTTGTGGGAGAGGGAGTGCAGCCGCTGTCTAACTTGTCTCTTACTTTTCCTTTTCATTATTTGAGTGAAGGGAGGAGAGGAGAAGGAAGTGAAATGAGGTTCCACGCAGCTAACCCTCAGGCACGCACTGAAAGGACGACATCATTGGGGGACTAGTCTGGAGACTGCGGGGACGCCCGAGCCCCCCCGGGAATGTCCATCGGGCCCTCTCGTCTGGTCGCCAACCAGCACGATGGCGCATTCCGGGATTTTTCGACAGTTGGCGGGGCAGCCTTTCATGTGTGGCTAGCACATTACTTGGGCCCCCAGCTACCTGCGGTCGGCCAGCGGCAACCGTGCCTCGGATCCCGCTACCCTCCGCGACTAGCCTCCCGATTCCTCCCCATCAGCACGAGCCAGGATGGTCTGCTTGCGCTGGAACAGCTATTTCGACCCAACTCCTCTAGACTGGCTACACTGAGCATCATACCGGAACACGGCCAGGCCGTTTGGCGGTACGTCTTTGCTCAGTGGGTGGTCGCAAGCCAACGGTCGAAACCTACCACCAGTTAGTGTCACCTGATTAGCACCACCCGGGGACCACGTGTAGGGACTTGCTTCAGGTATTCTCCTACGGACGCGGGTGACTCGGCCCCCAAACTGTAACTGTTTTAACTGTAACTGTACTGTTTTGACCATACTGAAATAAAACTATTATGGCGTCTAGCGTCAAGCGAATGCGAAATCATAGCTCATAGAGGTATAACTTCATCACGAAGAGCCAGTAATACATTTATGGTTCATGAATACATTGCCAAAAATGTTACTCACAGGAAGAGGCTGTCAAAACGAATGGATGCTCGGAAGAAATAATTGATATTTATAGGTGTTATCATCGGTGCTTTCAACCGTTATTTTCCGCTTCAGCTGTGTTACAACAACAGATTAATTTCAATTAACATTCTTCAGTTTGTTAGTCTTTACAAACACGTTTTTTTCCTCTATTTAATAATTAAATGTTGTTTATATTAAGAAAATGAAAACAAAACTACATGATATAACTTTTTTCATTGACAAATATTTATGAAATTTAAGTTATTTTTTTTTTATGATTGTCATCATGAGGCGCGGGAGAAGAATGTCTGGAAGGCCTTCCGGGAGGCCTTTGCCCAGCAATGGGACAGTAATGGATAGAAAAAAAGAGTCCATTTCTAAACGGTAATGGTAAGCTATGGGGCTCCACCAAACAGACGAATATAATTATTTATAATACAACAATTTCTAAACAAGGTACTAAAGGAAATGGTACGAAATGATGACCTCTATCTGGACCTAAAAGTTCATCGACAAAGTGATTAAAAATCTAAAGAAGTTTTCGAAAAGAGACTTCACCAGAATTTGAACATCGAGGTAATCTAGCTTCTCGACCACACGCATATAGTGAGACGACTAAAAGGAATAAATCATTCGAGTTAGTGTTTAGTGAATAGTGTAATGTAGCACAAGTCCTACCTAATATAAATAAGAACGAACTGTATTCGCCTTAATAGACACTAAGAAAAGTGCAGTTGGACATATACATTTTTTTTTGTTTTCTATAGTCCTGGAATCTGTCTCTTGGATTTTGAGCTGGATTGTAAAAATATTTGAAGTGATGGGCGTGTATGGCACAGTATCCAGCGATACGTCCAAAATTGGTGCTAGCTCCTCATGAAATCAGGTCTTGAGAAGCACGTCTTTTCAGCCTTTTGAAGTTGGAGTTTGGCTCTATGCTCATCAGCTCCCTAACCAGGAGGTTTGGGTGGTGATTTAGTCTTTTTGAATATTTTTGCAGTTTCTTATTTCCTCCTTGACAGGCTCAACTTTCAGGTCTTTGTGGAGACGCGTGTTTGTTATAAACCAAGGTGCTCCAGTTATCATTCGCAGGGTCTTTGATTGGAATCGCTGCAAAATTTCTATGTTAGATGAGGATGCTGTTCCCCACAGCTGAATGCCGTAGGTCCAAATAGGCTTTAGTATACTTTTATAGAAAAGAAGCTTGTATTCAAGATTAAGTTGTGACTTTCGACCCATTAGCCATTGCAGATTATGGAGTTTCAGATCAAGTGCTTTTCTTTTTGTTTGGACATGCTTTCTCCACGTTAGTCTTCGGTCAAGGTATACGCCCAAGTATAGTACTTCATCAGATTGTAGTATTTTGACTTCATTAAGCTCGACTTCTGGATAAGTATCGCGCCGCAAACTAAATGTAACATGCACAGATTTGGTTTCGTTGGCTTTTATTCTCCAATCTTTTAACCAGCAAGATAGTTCGTCTAGATTTCTCTGTAGCTTGGCAGACACTTCAGCAACGGTTTTGTCGACTGCTAACATCGCAGTATCATAGTAAAGACAATTTATTATTTTAAGATTATACCTAACTTATTAGTCACTAGCTTTTGCCTGCGGCTTCGCCCGCATCCATAAAATATAGCCACACGTATTTAACATCACTCAAAACGAAACATTTCTTACAGTCATATAAAAGTCTTAGTAATCATTTCCTACAAAAACTCCTAATGCATGGGTGCTTCAGTTTCATGTGTATTATAACAAAAAATGTGTCTGCCACTAAACTTAACGTTCGGCTTACGACCTTCGAGCCATCAAGACGATTGCTGTCTGGCTGCTGACTCGGAATCGTACCAATATTGTAAACGTGTAAGTTTTGTATGTAGGTATGTGTGTTTTCCTCAAACACGCTTGAAGAGCTGAATAGTTTAAAATGAAAATTAACAAGTTTTTTTTTTAGGTAGGGAATCATCCAATGATTTCTCCCGCTCTTGAGCAGAGCTGGAGGGCGTGTCAGACTTTTACTGACTCACCCGTGACCCACTCCTGTTCCGTCTTTGCCTTCGTTTTAGGGTCCTGGGGTTCTCTTTCGCTCAACTCATGGCCATTATCGTCTTTTCACGTGTTAAATGAAAATTTATCTATAATGTACTAGTTTTTGCCCGCGGCTATGTCACTCAGAAATAAAGCAGCTTTCTATCGGTGAAAAATTTTTCGCAATCGGACCAGTACTTTCAGAGATTACCTCCTACTAACACAAAAAACAAACTTTACCTCTTTATAATATTAGTGTAGATTAAGAAATTGTCGATAAAATGAATATTTTCTAGGAGAAAACTTAACTATTCACCTACAATGGCAAATCCAGACATCTGATCTCAAGTAACTATTACGAAGCAATATTAAAAGCAAATAATTTGTAGTTCACGACAAGATTCCGGTTCCTCAATCAGTGTAGTATTTCACTTCGTTAATGAGTATTAGTAGTAAGCTTGAGATGTTCACGAATTTCAGCTTAGTTTCAATTTATTCTATTTTAAATAAATAATATTTCTTTTATTTGAAAACTAGCTTCTTCCAGCCACTACATCCGCGTCAAAGTAGAAAATTATTTGAAGAAAACATACTCACGGATTCAAAAATATGCTATGTTATATACATAGGTATGTAAATTTCATCCAAATCCATTCAGCCGTTTGTGCGTGAAGGAGTAACAAATATACATACAAACTTTCTTTTTTTATATTATAGTATAATATTTCGAGGAATCGAGTTTCCTAGGGAATGAATTAGTCCGGAATATTGATTGGCAGATAACTAATAGATAGTAGATCAAGATAGTAATTTGAAATTAATTACACGATTGGACCTGTATTAGATAGCCAGCTGTATTAACTTCGAGGTCTCTCTGTTACAATGCCAGAGATGATTCTGGTTACAATTATATGGCAATTAGAGTCAGTCATTCACTTGAGTGGATCTTCATCCGTTTATCAATAATCGATCATATGGAGAGATGCTAATAACGATATAGCCACTATGATCTATGCGCCAATTGCATCTAGTTAGGTTGAATAATTGCTTAATTATGCACGTCTTACTGTACGTGATTTTGATTAAAGATCACGTGACTAATTATGTCTTAATTTGATGTAGTATAGATTAGATTAAGATAGAGCGATTCCCAGTCCGGGAAAATGATAAATAATAGTTATTTTGCTTTTACTCGTCAATTTAAACTAGATAAAGCCAGTACTAACCAATAACGATGAAACTAACTCAGATGTCAAAGTCTCTTTTAAAGTCCAAACAGTAAACATGTAATGGGAAAATCATATGAGAATCATGCAGATTAGTGTTTGAGCTGGTCTTTTAAGAAAAGCACCTCATACATTTGGGGAGAGTTCTTCAGTCCGCGACTCTCCCAGTTCATCGTTCCATCTGGTGGGATGCCTTTCAACACTACGTCTTCCAGTGGGTAATACCCCTCTTGGCATAAAATTTTAAGGCATAATATAGTTTGGCATAACGTTTTCGCATAACTTTTATTAGCATAATAATACTTTGGCATAATGCAAAGGTTTTTTTTTTTTTTTTTTTTTTTAAGGTGGGAAATCATCAAAATGACTTCTCGCGCTCTGGGTGGAGCGGGAGGGCGTGTCAGACTTTTACTGACTAAAACCACACCTGTATCCTTCAATTACCCTTTGCGTTCTAGGACTACGGGTTTCCCTTTCAGAAATTCTCCGCGGTCCTAGCTACCGGGCATTGGCCCTGCTGGGCCCCTACGGCTCGCTGACATCTCCTTGAGGAGCGCGAGGATCACCACGCGCTGCCGACGACTGGGCTCGTTCCGGTCAATTACCGAACAGCCGGACGGCGAGCTACCCAGTGCTCGACGTCCGCAAGCCCGTGTCTACCGTGGCTGGTAGTCGGGGTCGGAATTACGGCGGCTAGGGCGTGAGGGCCTTCGTTCCCTCACGCGTGCAGCCTCCTCCTTCGCTAGCATTACTGCTTCGCAGAAGGAGGCGACCGCCTGCCATTCCTCCTCGCTTCGGACCATAGCCTGAACCATAATGCAAAGGTTAGCATAACTATCATTTAGTATAATATGTTTTGGCAGATGTTGCATAGGCATAGGCATAGTCGGCCTTATAATGTTCCCACTGTTGGGACTCAGGCCTCCTCTCTAGGAGAGGGAATGGGCCGTAATCCACCACGCGGGCCCAGTGCGGGTTGGTGGATGTCACATGTCTTCGAATTTTTGGTTCTAGGACATGCCGGTTTCCTCACGATGTTTTCCTTCACCGTTTTTAGAGCAGTGGTGATGAAATAAATTACACAAAGTAATGCGCCTGGCTGGGTTTGAACTCGCGACCTACAACTCGTAAGTCGGGGCCGTTACCACTCGGCCACCACTGCTGCTGGCAGATGTTGGAGTTGCATAAATTTTAACCTTTTGACGTGCGTAATTAGAGACACAATAGTAAGACAATGGCTTCCGGGCGCCGGCTACCGCCTGAGCGTTAATGAATTAATGGCATAATATTTATTCGTCTAATAATCATGAGCCATAAATGTAAAAAGTCATAATTGGGTGTATGTAGCCAATAATTTTAAATTGATTGTTAGGTTAGGTTACTAAATACGTCTAAATACGTCTCTAAATAGTTTGTGATACCTACAAAAAAGGAACATAATAAAATAATCAGTCTACCGCCCGTGTAAAGCGCCTACGCATTGGGAACCGATCACTTTTCAGAAATTTTTTTTTTCGAAGTTCATTTTACCGAAAACTTTTGACCGACGTCTTTTTTGCTATATGCATTATTTGACATATTTTTAGATCATCGAAGTATTACATGTGTCATAGATATTTTAGCGAACTATGTTTCGCCGATTTACAAAATAACTTTTTGCTATTGGCCGAAACCTCATTTGAACTTTTTTCATTTGCTAAATGATTTATTTGCCATATTTTCACCACAACGAAATACCATTTTACGGAATTTTGTCACAAATATGTAGACGGTACTTGGTAGCATTTTCAATATGAAATTAAAATAGTGTCATAAAAAGTCAATATGTTGTGCTACAAAATTTAGTGACAGAAACGAATCGCTGCAAAACCGACTTCACACACAGACTTCAGACAGTCTTGTCTGCCCTACCCCTGAATTCAAGCACGCGTAGGCGCGGAGGGTAGGGGCCGCCCACAGCCAGCAGGCCCGGAGCCGTGACTGAAACAATGCTTGCTGCATGTTGCATGCCTGCTTCTATGCTGCATGCCTGCTGCATGTTGCATGCCTGCTTGCATGTTGCATGCCTGCTTGCATACTGCATGCCTGCTTGCATGCTGCATACTTGCTGCATGTTGCATGCCTGCCTTCATGTTGCATGCCTGCTTGAATGCTACATACCTGCTGCAGGCTGCATGCTTGCTTCTATGCTGCATATTGCATGCCTACTTGATTGCTGCATGCCTTCTTGCATGCTGCATGTCTGCTTGCATGCTACATGCCTGCTCGCATGCTGCAAGCTTAAAGCAAGCATCCTTGTTTGCATGTTTCTTGCTGGAACTTATGATAGGTAACCCTACGCATTACATTGGGGCAACAATAATCAATAAGGTGAAATAGTGTCTACAATTTACTGTTTAGAGTTATTTATTAGGGTTTATTAGTGTTATTCCAAAGAACATTATGTGTTTATATCATTATGCGTTTATAATATTATGCTTTATAAAATTATACTTCATTATTATTATGCTAGCAGTATTGATGGCAACAAGCATTATGGCAAAACATTTATGCCTAATAATATTATGCGTAATGATCATTAAGCTGTTGGTCCCCGCAATAACGCCGGCGTTAACGCACCATTGTCTTTCTATTGTGTCTCTAATTACGCTATTAGATAGGTTAAGCTGAATTTCGTTATGCCAATGTAAATTATGATAATATACTTTATGCTTATCATTAGTAAACCCTTCCAGTGCACAGTTACCACTCCAGAACCTTATGGTCCCGACCATCTGTTCTGCAAGCAATGTTTTCTGCTCACTGCCACTTAAGTTTGGCGATTCTTCGGGCTATTTCGGCAACCTTGGTTCTCCTACGAATATCTTTTTTTTAGGCATTAAGTCCGCCTTTGTACTTTTGTGTTGCATGAAGTTTTAATAAATAAATAATAAATAAATATCTTCATTGCTGATGCCATCACGCAAGGACCTTTTCCACTGCCCTTTGGGTGACTATGCCTTCTGATAAGGCTCGTTGTAAGTGACAACGTTTCAATCCCAATGCATTAAAACAGAAATTAATAAACGATTGAATTATTTCCTTATCAGAAACTTGCTTGAATAAATGTTTAACGAGTACGAACTTATAACAGTTCGGCAAAGTTGTTCGTGAACGGTGGTTACAAGTTACAATGTTACCCCGTCTATCTGTTCCGTGATCACGATAGCTGAGGCGACAAGCTGACCGAGGAACTTTCGAACACTGTTGAAAAATGAAGCCATCTTAAATGCGAGAATTTCGCTGCCGCCATCATTGAATTAGTTTGAGTTGGAATTTTTAGTTACACGGTTTCTTTTTCACTGCATTGTTATTTTTGACGTGTAGTTTAAAGTAGTTTTTTATGATCTGGTGTGGTTTGTTATTGGTTTCAACCTGCTGTATGTGTTAGAAACTACATTTAGTTAAAAAATAAAGTTTATTTCGATGGCAACATTATTTTATGTAACGTCAACATTCAATAATAATGAATGTCAAAATCATGTTATCTGACATTCACTTCATGCTCTGTTCTCCTCACAGAGTACTATGTAACATACGTTCTCCTTGGATAAACATCATGTACATTAGTTATAGTTTCATACATATGTATTAGTTTATTATTTTGTGAGATTATTTGTGTATTTTGTCTATGGGCCTTAGTTACCTGATAATAACGGATTATTATTATTATTATTAATTATGACTGCCTTACAATCAATATTGTGAAATATGTAAATGTGTGTACACGCGTTTGTTTTCCACAATCTGAGTCTTATTCAGTATGTTCTTCTTCTACTTTTTGTGTTGATTGACTAACATTGAGTAGATAATTCTTTCATCTGTTACATTCAGATTCTGGAAGGTACTGCTTTTTGTGCGTGCTGGGCAGTAAAGGAGATGAGGCATATATTCTGTTGAAGACTAATTTTCATGTATCATAATATGTACAAAAGTCGAACAAGTATTTGTCATTATATTATTCCTAAAGAAAATAGAGTGAATAGGTTACTTCTAGGTAAGCGCGCTCCATCGTCGACCGCATCGTCGCTTTCCATCAGGTGAGTTAGCGGTCAAGCGCGAACCTATCAAGAATAAAAAAAAAAAGTTGGATTGTAGTAGATGCCACTTACAAAATCATCTTCCTCCATTTTTTATTTATTTTTTTGAGGGGGAGTAATCATTAAATATCTTCTCCCGCTCTGGGTGGAGCGAGAGGGGTGTAAGACTTTTACTGAAACTATAACCCACCTGTGTTCTTTCAGTTTCCTTTTGTGTTCCAGGGTTACTGTAATTCTTTCAAACAATCCCGCAGCCCTATGATATTTCTTGTTATTTGGGTTGGCGCAACGTATTTTCTTTATTCCGTTTCCCTGGTAATCTTCACATTCATCGTCACTTCTATTTCTATCGTGTTATCCCTGTTTAAGTCCTCCTTGACTGAAATCGATTACAGCAAGCTTTAAAATTCTTCAATCTGTCTTTGGGAAAGGTTTTACGGTGGTTTTCATTTCTACAGACAGCTATAAAGATATTAGTTTACATTATATGCTACATTCGTTTTCATCAATTTAACTTGTCTTTAAAAATATTGGAGATAGAATTTGATATTTATTTAATATTTTTATTTTATGATTTTTTTTAAATTGATAATTATTGTTATTTTACATGAAATTTATGTTTTTTTCTAATTTTTACAATAATTATGACATTGTTTATTTTTTATATCTTTTTTTTTTAAGGTGGGAAATCATCCAAATGACTTCTCGCGCTCTGGGCGGAGCGGGAGGGCGTGTCAGACTTTTACTGACTAAAACCACACCTGTATCCTTCAATTACCCTTTGCGTTCTAGGACTACGGGTTTCCCTTTCAGAAATTCTCTGCGGTCCTAGCTACCGGGTATTGGCCCTGCTGGGCCAAAGATGTCAGCAAACCGTAGGGGTTTGCTGACATCTCTTGAGGAGCGCGAGGATCACTATGCGCTGTTGACGACTGGGCTCGGTCCGGTTAATTACCGAACAGCCGGACGGCGAGCTACCCAGTGCTCGACGTCCGCAAGCCCGCGTCTACCGTGGCCGGTAGTCGGGGTCGGAATTACGGCGGCTAGGGCGTGAGGACCTTCGTTCCCTCACGCGTGCAGCCTTCTCCTTTGCCAGCATTACTGCTTCGCAGAAGGAGGCGACCGCCTGCCATTCCTCCTCGCTTCGGACCATAGCCAGGGCTCGACGCGAAAGGTCGCTGCCGCGGTATTTTTTATATCTAGAATTTGTCAGACAATTACTTTTAGAAATATATATATTTAATACTTATATATTTTACAATTTGTAATATTTACATTTTTTGTAAATTTTATTATTGTGAATGTGGGGACTATGTGCATTACTCTTTTTTTTCTCTTTAGTTATAACATAATGTCTGGCAATTTTGAGTACTTTTTGCGGCCTACCCAAATGTCCTTTCTTTGGTATTGTTCGTCAAGTCGTTGAGCTCCTTAGTAGTTCTGAGTTGAGCTACACGAACACTGACAAATGCTTGCACTGACTGGACAGGTCCGCTCAGAACTGTGTGGTTCTTTCTTCAAAAGACCATCTCAGACTCCAACTTGCATGGTTCTCATATGATTTGACCATTACATGTTTGCTGTATGGACTTTAAAAGAGACTTTGACCCCTGAGTTTGTTTCGGTGTTTCTTCTCAGGGTACTCAGCTAGGAAACACTGGCTTCATCTAGTTTAAATTGACAAAAAAAAAATTGAAATGTAAAAGTGTTTTTAAAAAACCTACTTGCAAAATAAATATCATTTATCATTTATGATATCTACTATTTATGCAAAAAATACGCCATGACAACAGTAATAAATGTCTGGGTTTTATCTGGTTTTATCGCTAAGAAAACATTGTCACTTTTGTAAACAATATGAAATTGGACATTATTTTGGGTAGCAAGTTATTAAACGACTTTTTGTATATTTTTGCAGACGATTTTCTTTTATCTGTTATATACCTATTATGTTCAAAGAGGATAAAATAAAAGAAAGGAAAATTTGTTTCCCAACGGACGTGATGAAAATTAGTCTTGGGACCACAATTTGGTAATGACGCGGAAACCCATCCATAAAGGCTAATACAATACAGGACTTGTTGAATAATAAATACTTGATGTAAAGTGTGCGAAATGTAAGTAATAGGTATGGTATAATAACAAAACCTCTATTATTTACAAGATATAACAACTAAATATATAATTTTATTTGATATAATAAATGATTGATATAATTTTCAAATAGCTAAGTTATATGAGCATAACATGCATTGATTATAAAATCTTTAGATATACCACTCAAAAGACATAAAACTTATTTAGTCTAAGATGAAGGTCATGAAGGAACAAAAGCTTTTTATAAATCATAATGGCTTTTAACTTAATCCAAATGAAATATACTTAATCCAACTAACATTAGAAGGGGATCTGGCGCTTTAATGGTCACTGTTCTAACCTAACCTAACCCACATGATCGCTTCGTTCGCTCGCCATCGCGTTCTAATGGTCACTATTCTAACCTGACCTAATCCAGGCGTGATTTTTGACTTAACCTAACCCAAATAATTCACTAACATAAGAAGGGGATCTGGCGCTCGCTAGCCTTCGCGCTTTAATGGTCACTGTTCTAACCTAACCTAACCCATATACATGATCGCTTCGTTTGCTCGTCATCGCGTTCTAATGGTCACTATTCTAATCTGACCTAATAATAATAGTTATTATATATTTACAGTAATTACAGTAACGTTTTCAAGTTACACTACTACTAATAGTATGTAATACGCTACAGCTGCGGAAATATACATTTTAAACGTCTATCGTTTAAAATGTCAAAATCTAATGATTTTCGATGAAATAAAGTTTATATTCAAATTCAATAACGTTATACGAAATAAGTTTTAGAGTATATACATTTTATATGTAAAGAAATTATATAAACAGTTGGTTATATCTTGTGAATGTTATTGAAATGAAAATATACCAAATAACTTTATATGATATGAGACGCACCCGAACAGTACAGCTATGATTATTTCCTTTACTGCCTTAAAAATATTTAGAAGAAAATAACTCCATGGAGAGTGTGATTCTTACGTCACATAAACTACCTGAGTGGTCACTATGAGCATATGAAAGGGGCGTCGTTATCTCTCAAAAAACTACTGCAGAACGCCTTTTGTGCAACGCTTGTTAGGGCACATCTGTGAGGAGACTGTTGTTTTCCCTGAGCCTTGCTATGCACGTCACTTCGTGATTACTATGCCACCGTTTTCTCTGGAATCTTTCGGTGGGTCGAATGTCCACTTTAAGATCTGGTGTTTCCAAAGTTTCGCCTGCATTAAACATTGCAAGAGGTTTTCGGTGTGTTACGCGTCGAGGAAGTTACCTACTTGCCGCCTTCTTTTCCCTCTCATATTCGCTTGGCAGCCGTCCCCTAGACAATCACGGTTACACAGAAGGATTCAGCTTCCTTTCAGTTTTCTTCTGTCTCCGCCAGCATAGCTCCAACTACTGGTGGCAGAGACTGACCTCGCCTGATCTTCAAGTCCAGGATTCGCCGCTCAAAGACCCATGCAGGGAGTATCCAAGTTTGAATTATCTAGAAATCAAATCGCCTCCACAATCGTGGCAATTTGTTGTAGCCTCTCGCCCTATCCTATTCAGGTATTCACTCAAGCACCCATGCCCGGTCAGCACCAGGGTGAGCCTGTAGTATACCTATGCACTGTCATATTTTCAGGCAGGCTTTGAAGTACGGCAGAACAGATTCCACAACGCTCTTGCGTTAAAATGGTAATGATTTTAAGGATTACCTTTTACAAACAAAGGATCAATTTTATGTCATTATAATATTAATTTAGATTATCTGATAACTATTTAGATTCACAATATTCTTAGCGAATATTGTGTATCCTAGAAGTTAGTAATTTAATTAATCAACATTTATTTAACTAACTAGTGTATAAACTAGAGCGAATTAGTGCGAGCCGGGGCGCGACATGCAAATAAGCTACTTACACATTACCTACGAGATGTGTGCCTCGCTATAATAGGACTAAAGTAAAATGTACCTGCTTAGAGTATGAATAAGACTAGCTACTGAACTCTCCGAAACTCACCTGCTCCAAATATGATGACGTCGTTGCAAGACTCGAGTGCACGTCATAAGACTTTAGTATCATTAAGCTCCTTGGGATAATGTTCTCTTTTCTCGCGGGTAAAGCCGCTTCTAGAAGCTATTGTTTAGATAAAAATGTTTGAATTGTTTTGGGTGAATGTGTGACTGAAAGGGTACTGCAACTGTTACTTTAGTTTGTTCTATATAAAATGGCAGTTTCTTATTTTTACCGCCGTGATTGGTCTTTCGCGTTTGGCCCTGGTCCAGGCCATGGTACTGAGTGAGAAGGCATGGAAGCCAATCACCTCCTTCTGCGAAACAGTAATGTGACAGAAGGATGTCGCGGAAAGTACGAGGGAAAGGCAATCCTCACGCCTCAGCCACTGCAGGAGTCGCCAATGGCGTCGGTAACCGTAGGGCGATTCCCGGTCACCGTAGACCCGGGCTTGCGGACGGCGAGTTTCGTGTTGCTCGTTTAATTTTCTTTGTTTATCCATTCATCTTATAGATAATTGTTTCATATTATTTTAACTTACTGCGTAAAATATTGCCTATTTATATCTGGTAATATAAAATTCTACTACTTTGTGAGGCGTGTTCTGTATTACCTTATCTTATAACTACTCAAAGGTTAGTTCAGGCTGTAAATGCCTTAATTTAGGGTGCTACTAAATAACCTCGCCTTCTTCAGTGACGAGCTTTCAACTAACTCGCGCTCGGTAAGAGCAGTCTTTAGTTAATTAGCCCACGTTTATAAATAAAACAGGCTACGCGGAATAAAAAGTATTAGTTATATTTAAGCATTTCTTGTAACGTGTTGCTAGTCTTTCTACTCGTATTATTTAATGGTGAGATGAAAACGTGCTTGAACTACTGGATTGTTTGAAACATTTACCGCGGCCTTGGAACGCAAAGGTCAACACGGGTAAGTTTTAGTCAGTAGGTATATGTCTTCCAGAACTGGAGAATAAGTTATTTCAGGACTTGCTGCCCTCAAAAAAAAAAAGATGTAAACGTGCTAATTAGAAATAATAATATTTTTATTGACACTTCAAGACATAGTTATCAGTGTAGCTCTGACTCTTTTACTGGTTTCCTGTATCACAAGAGCCAGGCCTCTCAATATACAGGGTACATAACAGAGAAGTACAATAGACAAGGTCAAAGGGCAATTACAGGATTACAGAATTAGCAAACGGAGTATTTTTTTATTAAAAATATAATAAAAAAGAGAAAAAATATATAAATAAGATATGAATAAGAAGGTACTCCAAGTGTAGGGCACGTTTACGTGAGGTTAGTGTGTGTGTGTGTGTGTGTGTGGGTGTGTGTGTGCGTGAGGGTTGAGAAGTGTACTAATTATAAATCAAATTATTTAATACTGCAAAATTTTATTGAAGGATAGAGCAGCCCGACTGAGCTCGTGGGGTTATAGCATGATGGTAGACTTTTAATAAATGTGCTATCTAACTCTAAAATATTTTTTTCAATTCTAACCAGTTGTTCCTAAGATTAGCGCGTTCAACCAATAAAACAAACAAACTCTTCAGCTTTATAATAATTATTACTCTACGTAGGGTAGGGTAGGGTAGGGTACCAATATGACTATGTCACCTGCATAGAAAATAAGATTATTTCTGGCAAAACTTTGTAGATATACTTAGCATATTAATCATGCTTCTATTTACTCTCGCCACTATTTACAACATCAACAGGATAAGATACAATTGACATGATGTGTACCTAAAAATTGTTCGGCCAGACTGGACAGACGGGTGTGGGGCGGGCGCGGCGCGGCAATCTTAAACATAAGAACTTCATTTGGGTGTCCATAGTGGGCACGTGGGCGTGGGTACAGGCGCGGGTTGCTCAACGTGGGACGCGCTCGTTCATCTAACTGGCCACAGTGAGTACGCGGGCGGCGAGCGGAAACCCTGTCCCTGAACCCGCGCCGCTCCCCGCACTGCGCTGCCATTGTGGCCGAGTACTTAGTTTCATTCCTATTAGGTATGTAAATCTGCACAGGTGTCACTGAAATACGCACACGAACCTTAGGATCCCCGAACTCCCATATTGATGCCCTGAAAAACCTAAGAGGCCTAATCTGTTTTTGGAGAGAGGTAAGTGGAATGTGGTGTGTAGTGTGGTGGGTGGAATGAGCCCACCTAAGGTTATGGCCGCCATGGCCCACGTACAGTGGTCCACATAGGACTAAGTGCGGGAAGCCATACCTAAATAGATAGGTATGTAAATCACACTAATATTATAAAGGTGAAAGTTTGTGAGTGTGTGAGTATGTATGTTTGTTATTTTTTCATGCTGGAACGGCTATACAGATTTGCATGAAATTAGGCACACGTATAGACCACGTCCGTAATTGTAATTGTGAACCAGCAGTTAGGTCAAGATGGTTAGAGAAACAAGAGAACTTCGTATAACAAACAAGTTTATAATTGTTATCCAAATATTCGAACAGAGTCAGTATTCTTACAATGTTATTTCCTTGGTAACGGTAACTAATTGTTGACTGGCCTGTTGGTCTAGCGGTTAGTTGCCCAGACTGCTATGCTGGAGTTCGTGGGTTCGATTCTCATCCAGGACAAATGTTTGTGTGATGAGCATGATCATTTGTTCTGTGTCTGGGTGGTTTATCTATAATATGTATTTATTTAGAAATATATAAGTATGTTTATCAGTTGTCTAGTACTCATAACACAAGCTTGGGACTAGACGGCGTTGTGTGATAGTTGTAGAATATTTTATTATTACGGAGTCTTTGTAAAAACGAACTGTCAACACATCTGATTTTATAGCTTACACTAATAAATTACTATTAATGTACCACTGAATTATGTAATAAAATGGCTCATTCAATATAAATTATTAAAAATAATATTTATCAAAGAATCATGCTCAACCATTAACTTTTACTAATTATTTGATGCACCGGAAGCTGACATGCGGAAGGTTCCATAATGGTTTATTTTTAATTATTTAGGTTCTTTCAACAAACCAAGGAGATACCAAATGATTACATTAAATACTATAAAACAGCGAGTTTTCAAGTCGCGAGCTAGTATAAGCAGGACCCGATATCGGTAACAGTAGTATAATTTTATAAAATTAAAAATCCGTCAAATATTTTTAATGTTTGTACTTTGGTAAGGTACAAACCAAATATAAGCACATCTTGAAACCAAATCAAATATTAACAGGTGTTAAGCAGCTGGAGAAGTTTCTCTCTCCATCCTCATTTTGTCCTTATGATCACAGCCCAACTTTCAGCGAGAGGCCACATTTGCATATCTTGCAAAGATTACCTATTACCTTAGACTAGGAAATTAATCCAAGAAATTGATGCAATTGGACCAACAAACTTCTGAATACGCTCGAACAAATCGAAATTTGCTTAACAATTAACATCGATTCTCCAACAAAATGCAATATCGCGCCGGTTGAAGATGTTTCTTATACAAACCAGTTTAATTAATTGCTTTTCCGCTTCGCAGAGAGATTTCACTTGAGTCGAAACTGCTTTTATTTTACACTCGATATCAGACAAATGTATTAACGCAAATTGAAGATTGTGATTTAACCGTGATTTGAACGCGCCAACTTCCGGGACTCGTCGGAATTAATTTGTAAGGTATTTATTAAAACTGATGGCCTTACTGGAAAATCTTGATACACCAATTTTCATTTATATTTGGTTGAACGCCTACACTGTTATAAATATCTGTTTATCACTTTAATTTCTATGAATAGCAATTTTATAATTAAAGTAAAATATTTATAGTAAGGCCATCAGGTAGAAATCAAAACGGTATTTTTTTTTAGATCAGAATTTTGATTGAAACTTCTTGATTAGTTCGTGGAATTTGCTGGAATATCTCTAGGGGTACTACGATCCAACTGGCAGGTGATTGAAGCCCGTCAAAGTTCGGAGGGCGTACTTCGTATTTTTACTAAAAGTAAGTATGAAAAGGAATTTTGTGACTACTCAACCTGAAATTATATCAGTCGGGAAACTGGATTGGAGGCTCAAAGATGAATTTACCACTTGAAGTTTAATAACGAATATGGGGCTCAAAGATTCAATGTATTGGGCATACTGTTATTATGATTTTGTTTATCCTTATCACACTTTACACTAATATTATATAGGTGAATGTTTGTGAGTGTGTATATGTGTTATTCTAGAACAACACATATGATACTTTTTATCCCGAGAGTAGGACAATTTTCTACTATTTATTAATTATTTGTTTATTGAAACTTCATGTAATACAAACGTACAAAGGCAGACTTATATAGGTAACTTAGGCATTCTCTACCAGTCAAACAAGGGTAGTGGAGAAGCAACATGGCGGTTGCACAAAATAAATCACTAAAAAGAAAAAAATTGGTGCAAAAATAACATAAAAATAAACAAGCCGCTGATAGCAGCTGGTACTATCTTATTACAAAGTCGCTTTCC
Organism: Mythimna impura; assembly: GCA_905147345.3. Taxonomy (NCBI): domain Eukaryota; kingdom Metazoa; phylum Arthropoda; class Insecta; order Lepidoptera; family Noctuidae; genus Mythimna; species Mythimna impura. The sequence continues at coordinate 15,724,311 of LR990356.1, read as the reverse complement.
CGTTTGTCTGTTTACCTGGTAAATCTTCCTAAAACATTTTTTCTGTGTGTCACGGATTTTAAATAGAATTGAATCATAAAATGAACGTTGATATTCCACAAGATAGAACTCGAAAACAACAAATAATAACGCACCATCAACTGCCTAGTCTTGGTGAAAACAGCTAAATACCAATACTTTATCTATGCAAGCTAAAACTATACAACTGTGTTATGTATTGCCTATCTGACCTGAAACTTTGACACACATACCTGTATATTTTACCAATATTTCGTGGTTGTTCACTTAACAGTTGCAGTAATAGGTACGTCAGGTCAATGGGCCGCCCGTCAACACGCTCGCACTTGACACGGGTTCCACATTCAACCGATGGTTTATTCATAGGATCGTGAGTACCTCAGCGGAGTAGGTGGGTAAGTGCAGACGCCACGACGCCCACAACTATTTGAATACATTCCTATACATAGTAGACGCACTCTGTTTTGATTTTCACGAAGACCATTAAAATGTAATCTCGTACATTCATAATTCATGAGTCTTTTCTTTTTTCTGTTTATTCCTTCTCATATCATTATTTATTACACTTTTTATTTTTTCTATAACACAAGCCCTATTTTACCAAATAAGAAAATGACGGTCACTTTGTCCACATAACATACCTAGGACCAAATTAATAAATAGGTAGCCACAATATTGGTAGACGAAATTTAATAATGTTTGTGGACCGAACTAACCTCTGGCACGGGAAAAGGGTAATGTTTAACGTTGCTGATAATTTGTTCAGCGCAGAGGTACGAAATTGCCTGTAATTATCAAGTGTATTAATTGGATTTATGTGGCCAAACCCGTGGGTTGGCTGCACTATTGGTGCAAATACTCAACTCAAACTTCAGGCTCATAAGCCTGCTTGAATTTCCTGAACATTATGTTGGTGTGTAGTCATAAATCGTGGCACTGGTAATTACTCTGTCTCCATAAAGCTTGGCCATTGCCGGAGCCAGATTCAATTGTCCAGTTGAGTGAATAGGGGCTTTTTAGGGTTTCCTAACTACTAGGAATCCCTATCAATATGGTGAGTGGTCACTTTCTGTCTCACACCAACTTATAGGCAGATGCGGAGATTATAATTTGTTGATAGCCGATGTTTTTTGGTCTTGATTAATTATGCGATTCTTAGATGTACTAACTAAGAATATTTATAACCTAACTACGTAAACAAATACACTTAGGCGTCGAAGTACCATCTCCTCAATATCGCTGTCGTCTAGGCACGCCAGAATTGTGCCTGAAAGACTGATAACATTACCAAGTTGAATTAGGCAAAGAACGAGTTAAGCTAGAACTACACTACAGCGACGCACACGTGTGAGACGCCTGAGACATGTGCGGTGGGTGTGCACACTACACCGACGCAACGTGTAACATGTGTGTTGCGCATTACAACCTTTGATTTCAACGGTGGATGTCGTCTGTATAGTTTTTTGAAATATACGAATAGGAAAAAAAATACTAGGTTCACATAAACTTAGAAAAAGTTAGCGAATATCATACTTTTGTCAAAGATTTAGAAGTAGATTCAACTTCATTTCTTCATGTACTTTGGCATGTCATAAGCGCAAATTGAAGAAATTCATGACATAATAAACTCTCTACACTCCACTGCTATATGTCTGCCTGTCACTGGGCTGTATCTCATGAACCGTGATAGCTACAGTTGAAATTTTCACAGGTGATGTAATTCTGTTGCCGCTATAGCAACAAATACAAACAGAATAAAATAAATATTTAAGTGGGGTTCCCACCCAACAAAAGTGAATTTTTAGCCATTTTTTGCTAGTCAGACTCGCGTTTGGCCGGCTTTTTTTGTTGGTATCTCTATAAGTATTTTTTAAGTTTTACATTATTATGTGACAGGATACCACGCAAACCTTTTCAATTAACTGTTCATCAGTCATCTTCGTTATTATAATTTAACCGCAGATGTTACGAGTAGCTCGTCCGCATCCGACTCGGCTGGGCAGCGTTCAGGAAGCTGCGCGGTATCTTCTCGTCCAATATACCACAGTGTCTCAAGACGAAAGTCTATGACCAGTGCGTGTTGCCAGTGATGACATATGGCTCCGAAACGTGGTCGCTTGCAATGGGCCTCATCAGAAGACTTAAAGTCACCCAAAGGGCAATGGAAAGGCCTATGCTCGGAGTTTCCTTGCGTGATTGAATCAGGAATGAGGATATCCGCAGGAGAACCAAGGTTACCGACATAGCACGTAGAATCGCCAAACTAAAGTGGTAATGGGCAGGGCACATTGCTCGCAGAACGGATGGCCGTTGGGGCCAAAAGGTTCTGGAATGGCGACCACGTACCGGAAGACGTAGCGTTGGAAGGCCTACTACAAGGTGGACCGATAACTTGGTAACGGTTGCGGGAGTCCGATGGATGCGAGAAGCACAGGTCCGTTCATTGTGGCGACATTTGGGGCAGGCCTATGTCCAGCAGTGGACATCTTTCGGCTGAAATTATGATGATGTTACGAGTAGCCCGAGGGCCGTCGTCGCTCGTGGAATGACGTGACAGACGTCTGACGTAGAACTACACTACGCACACGCGATCAGACGCGTGATTGCCCTCACCATCTTGCGTTAAATTTCTGGGACCGCTGGGTCAGAGAGAGACGCGCCCAGATCGGCATGTATGGCACACGTGCGCGTAGTGTAGTTCTAGCTTCAGCCCTCTGTGCAGGCAGTATCGATCAGTCGCCGAGAAATGGTTTTTGAAAAGATGTCGTGCATTCGGATCCCATTCAAAATCTTTTTATTTAACATAGGCCTACATGTACACTTATAAAACATTAGAATGAACTCCATTGATACACTTAAAAAAATATTTTACTATATTTTCTTATTACAGTATTAATAGGTGTGAGAGGACAGTGTAGACCAGTCAACATTTTACTCAAAACTACAATAAAAGTAGTGTAATCCATGAATCTGTGGAGCCTACAGTGTTCTCACATTCACACTAACAAAAAGAGGCTTTATATAAACAAAAATAAACTTGTCGGTTTATTTTTGTTTATATAAAGCCTCTTTTTGTAATAATGAGATGTTTACAATAATAAATTATAAAAAAACAAAAAAAAACATGTGACATTATTTTTTTTTTGAAAAAGAAAAAGTGTATATAATTCAATTTAAAACAATGATGGAGCTGTTAATAGACGTTTAAACGAAAATACAGCTTATGAGCTACGAGGGAAGTTATATGTGCAGAAATTGTCATTGCCAAACAAGCGTGTCTTCAATGTAGTCTTTAACCTTGTAATACGCTTTCTTGGCAAGGATACGCTTGATATGGTGCAACCCAAGCATGACCCCAAGGAGCTTAAAGTTGTAATTACCGATAAAGTTGCAATATTATTAAAAGGAAGTAAGTTTTACGCATAAAAGCGTTAGTTATAAATGAAAACGGTTTACAGTTAAAATAAAGCCACTTTGGCGACATAATTAGGGAATGTACGTTTAATATTCAAGCCGGCCTGGTAGGCTGGTTAGCAATGAATATTCTAACTAGTTCTAGTCGTCTACATAGTTCATCTCAACTCGTCAAAGTTAACTATGTACGTACAACTAGTTACTACATTACTTTTGACTTTAAAGGTTTCATTGTTTAATTTATTTCAAACTTTGCCGACGGAGTAACTGATAAAATTCCCATTCTGAAATCTATCAGTTCTGTTCCCGTGTATGACAAAGCGCTGAATGTTACAGAGATGATACAGATACAGTTCAATAAACGAAGGTGAAGGAAACATATAAATATTGTAATAAACGACTGGACTCCAATTAGCTAATCAATTTATTAAAGTTATGGGATTTGTTGAAACAAATAACAGTAACTAAATATTGAAATATTTAGTTACACATTATGAAATTAATTCACGTATACTGAAAAAAAGGAAAAGAAAGGGAGAAAGAAAGAAGAAAAAAATAAAACCCATTTATTTGTGACTCGAACAGGAAAAACTACAATAAAATAAAAAGGGAATAACCTATAAATACTGAATTCATTTCTATTATTACTTATGATGAGAGGTAAGTTAGTTGTTTCGTAAATGCGTGTTGTGTGTCCGATAGACTGGGGCTCGTCGCAACCCTCTTGTGGCCGTCGAACACAGAAATCAAATTAGCCGAATCCCTTTGACGTACTTGAAGTTTGTTCAGCAACTGTGAAATTATTAACTACCTAACTAGGTGAGGCTAAAACTAGACGGAGACATATTTGCTTAGGTACAAACCGTTATGTTTCTAAGATTACGAATGGATTAAAATATAGGAAACTAGCTTCTGCCAGCGGCTTCGCCCACGTCAATGTAGGTTTCTCCATACAAACTTTGTACTCCCGTTTCATCACTTTAGCGGGTGAATTGTGCAAAATCCTTAGTGCTCGCCTACGTCATATAAGGAAACCCGATGCAAAATTTCACGTTCCTAGTCCCAGTAGTTTCGGCTGGGCGTTGATATGTCAGTCAGTCAGTTTCTCCTTTTAATTATATATAGACGTATTCAAACTGTGCGAGGTGTTAGGTAGAATAATATTTGTTGAGCCAGGGTTATCAGCTCGGCAAATAATAATTTTGTTATTTTTCCGTTATGCCTTCATTTGTTTTTTGTTTTGTTAGGTGTTATTGCTTGTTACACAGGAATATTGTCCTAATTGTGTTGTTTCTAAGTCTTAAGCGTTTCAATTAAAAAGGTTTATATTTATTAGTTAGATTAAATATAAGCATAAGCGGCCTTATAATGTTCCCATTGCTGGGAATTAGGCCTCCTCTCTAGGAGAGGGAATGGGTAATCCACCACATCAGTCAAGTGAAGAGTGTATAGGTTACTTCTAGGCAAGTGTGCTCCATCGTCGGCCATATTATCGCTTACCATCAGGTAAGATAGGGGTCAACCGCGAGCCTATTAGTAATAAAAAAAACGTAGGCCCCCATGTCTATGAATTTTTGGCTCAATGCTAGTTTCCTCACGATGTTTTCCTTCACGGGTTTGGTTGGCAGTGGTGATAAAATAAATTAAACAAATTAAAGAGCCGGCCTGTGTTTGAACCCACGACCTACAATTCGTAAGCCGGGGCCATTACCACTGGGCCACTACTACTCCTATCATTAGTTATGACTGGCCTGTTGGTCTAGTGGTTAGTGGCCCTGACTGCTATGCCGGAGGTCGTGGGTTCGATTCCCACCCAGGACAAATGTTTGTGTGATGAGCACGATCATTTGTTCTGTGTCTGGGTGTAATTTATCTATAATATGTATGTATTAAGAAATATATCAGTATGTTTATCAGTTGTCTAGTACTCATAATACAAGCTCTGCTTAGCTTGGGACTAGACGGCGTTGTGTGATAGTTGTGGAATATTATTATTATCACTTTTCTGTTGTAATTATAATAAAGCTCACCCCTTTAAATTTACAGTCTGCGTTAATCGCCATAAAAGTTTTAACAATTCTCTTTTTTGTTGTTTAACCTACAAATCCCGGAGTTAGGAGTGAATGCAGCGTCTTACAAACAAAGACCGTCTGAAAAATTAATGGCGGCGACCTCGTCACACTCCACGGGTTTGGTAGCCGTCCAGCAAACTTTTAAATTATACGTTTTGTAAATTAATTAAACTGTCTGCTGCAACTTGTACACTAATGAATTAATTATTGTTGCTTAGCCCACTCTAAGTTTGTTAATACAACGTTTAATTATTGTGTAAAATGCATTAAAATTTTTAACATTATTTAAGTCATCAAATCTAAATTGTATCCAATTTTTGGTGTTCGTCCGACATTTAAGTTTGCGTCAATGAATTATTTTAGAAATGCTGGTGATATCATTGTCATCATCATCATTTCAGCCGAAAGACTTCCACTGTTGGACATATGCCTCCCCCAAGTGTCGCCATAACGACCAGTGGGCTGGTGATAGTGTACATTGTGCCATTGCTAACCAATTGAATATTTACTGGAATCTACCTTTATCTATGTATACATATATATTTATAATTTAACATTCAAAGTTTAATTAATTTGCTAGCAGTACATTGCAGACTATCCCCTTTTTATTGTCAGCGATAAGACCGCAATTGTGCCCATAGATTTAAGTTTGTGTAAAAGTTATGTTTCTATTTCGGTGTACAATAAGCTTTATTCTATTTTAAGTCTATTCTACAGGGAATGCGAAATTAGAATTGAGAGCTAAAACGTAATATGGTGGTAAAAATTGTTCGCTTGCTTTACAAAGGGTTAAAAGTTGATTCAACCAAATATCATGACTAATTGTCAAATTACAATACTTTGTTTTCTGACAACAATCCAGTTGGGACCCAACAAAATTGAAGGCAAATGAAGCCACAGCCTCCCGGCGCTGCTAACTATTACCTGGAATTGGATAATCACGTTACACGGTCGCCAGTTTTCGGCCACCGAAGCCTCGTTGATCAGGCAATACATCCAACATAGGTCACAATTCACATTTAGTGAAGATAGTTTTCTGCTTTCTGGTTTTGCTCGTGGCTTAATTGCGGAATCTAACGGAATATCCAATTTTCATTATCATCATTATCATTTCAGCCGAAAGACGTACGTTCACTGTTGAACAAAAGCCTCTCCCAAGTGTCGCTACAATAAACGGTCCTGTGCGTATCGCATCCATCTCATTCCCGCGACTCTCACCAGGTCATCAGTCCACTTTGTGGGAGACCTTCCCACACTGCGTCTTCCGATGCACGGTCGCCATTACAGAACCTTTCAGCCCCATAGACCATCTGTTCTACGAGTAATGTGCCCTGCCTACTGCCACTAGAGTTTGGCTATGTCGACGATCTCAGTTCTACTGCGCAATCCTCGGTTCCTGATCATGCAAGGAAATCCGATTTTAGCTAAATTATTTCCTCAACCTAATAATGCTCTCATACAATAAAATCAAATAACCTAAAAAAATTGAATTTAGCGCCATCTGGCGAGACATTCTGATCTGTAGCTAACTGGAAGCCGACCCAACTTTTCTCAACCATTTTTGGGTCGGCTTACCTTTTTACCCAGAACTGCTGAATGCAGGATCCTGGGTTTGAATCTCAGATCAGACGCATACTGTTCAATTGAACTTTATTATTTTATCAGTAGCAGCTAAATATAGTTTTCTGTTGGATTGATGGGAATAGCTTACCCTGAATTATATGGAACTGAAACCAAGCTGACATTGTACCTTTTTTATACTTCTGCTCCTCCTTTCAGAGAAAATTAGGAGCCCAGATTTTCGATTTGTATGCGTGTGATGGCATATTCTATAATTGTATAAATCAAAATAACATGGAATGGAAATGATTTATGAACCCGTACTGGGCCCGCGTGGTAGATTAGGGCCCGTTCCTTCTCCAAAAAAGGAGGCCAGAGTCTAAGCAATGACAAAATTATAAAGGTCTAGTCAAAACAAAATAAGGGCCACTTGTTATTTTTAACAGCGGTAGCGATAATTTATTTTTTGACTGCGTGCAGAGAACGCTGCATCACAGCCCGCTCCTTACAAAACCGTTTGCGGCAGGCGACAGGTACACGTGTTAGTGATCAAACCATTCGAAATCGGTTACACGAGGACCAGCAGTTCTCCAGGAGACGCGTAGTGCGGATACCATTGACAAGTGCTCATCGTGCAAACTGATTATCGTTCGCAAGGCAGCATCTGGCATGGCATATGAGTGATTGGAGCACAGTATTGTTTACGGATGAGTGCAAAGTTAAATTTTTTAGTGATGACCGTCGCATTAGGGTCTGGAGGCGTGAAGGTGAGCGGTTTTCGGATGCTTGTATCCATGAAAGTGACAGATTTGGGGGCCCCAATGTTATGGTGTGGGGAGGAATCTCTATATCTGGTAGAACCGAGTTGGTAATTCTCAATGAAGGCACAATTACAGCTCAACGTTATATCGAGGAGGTCATAAGACCCCTTGTGGTCCCATATGCACCGAGAATCGGCGCAAGATTCCGTCTGATGCACGATCAATCTCGCGCTCATACAGCTAGGACTATCAGAGAAGCCCTAGAGGAGGCTGGTATACTGACGTTGCCCTGGCCTGCAATCAGTCTGGATCTCAATCCCATTGAACTCATGTGGGATTTACTAAAACGCAGTGTTCGGAGCACAAACCAACCCGTACACAATGAATGACAGCTAATAAACGTTCTAAAATCAAGCTGGGAACAAATTCCTCAAGAAACAGTGGTACACCTGGTGGAGAGTGTACCATCCAGGCTTCAAGAGTGCATTAGAAAACGAGGAGGGCACACAAAATATTGAGGAAAGTCACAAATCAACCAATACCTAATTTGTTTCTTTTTTCACTTAATTTTTATTCCTTACTTTTTGTTTGCACACATGTTAGTTTTTAGAAAAAGTGGTGTAATTTTTTTTTTTGGAATGATACCTTCATCATTGTGTGCTGTTTACAATAAAAATCAGTTAATTTATCCAATCTAATCATTAATCAACCCTTGAACCTTAAGAATTCATGAGAATACTATAAAAACGTGGTGGCCCTTATTTTGTTTTGACTAGTATATTAACATTTATATAGAACTAAAACACAATTAACTGTCTTCACCTCGACCTATTTCTTCGTGGAAAACAAGTGTGTTTTAAAGGACCAAATGCACCGTTCAAATTCAATTAATTTCTTAAAAGGTAAAACATTTTGCAGCGGTATCGCAGTAGCTGCGTCGACAGCGTTTGAAGGCCCCTACGAACCGCAGAAGTGAGCTGAGCTTACCGTTCGTACGGTGACGACGTCGACAGACAGGGTAAATTACTGCCTCAGATTGTTAGCTGCAATTCGATCGAATGGGCTGAAAGGGCTTTTATTTACTAGGAGTAAGGTAAATTGATTTTGGTTTTGTGGTTGTGAAAGAGCATATACGAATATATGAACAACACAAGTATATGTCGAAATTTTTTTTCGTGTGGTTTTATTTGTTTAATATAAACTTAATGCAATACAAGGTTGCAAAGGCGGACTTAATGCCTTAAGCGTTCTCTACCAATCAACCAAGGGTGGTGAAGAGACAACACGGCGAGAGAATATTATTAAGAAAACCCCTTGTTTTCTTAATAATATTGTGACAAAATTAAATAATATAGGTAAAACAAACTAACATATTTTTTAAATATAATATTCAAAGTCAAGTTTATTTGTTAGTTAATCAAGAAGACTATCCACGAGAACACTGCCGACAAACTGTACTGCAGTTTGGCAGAAGATAATGTGAAACTATTTGTGTAAATTTTCTTGAATAAACCATTAAAAAAAAAAGTCAAGTCAAGTCAAAGTCAAAGATTTATTTGCAGATAAATATGGTTATAAAAGTTCTTACAATGGTTATATATAATAGTTGCTTAGCATATTTAATCATAACATAATGACATGCAAATTTTTACAGGTAAAATTAATTAATTATTATTCCAATTGTAGTACAAATAAAAAAATTATTATTAATTAAATTTGAACTGAAGGAATTCTTTTATAGTAAAAGAAGTAGTAGAAGAAGTAGTAGTAGTTGGTTTCTATTCATAACGTTAACGGTTTTCGTTTTCATAAATCTACTTATCTGTTTAGGCTTGTATTGTGTGTTGTGGCTGCTGTTAGTTAAAGTCGTAACTAAAACAATTGCATATTAATTTGGAAAACTTCTAAATTATTTTTTTGTACAAAATTTTGTACTAAACAACAATAGTCAATAGTATTTTTTCTGAAGTCAGCATCAAAATTAGTTGTTAAATGAAGCGGCAATCAAATATTGGTATGAGAAAAAATGGGGGCGTGGTGCCTATATTGTACGCGCGTAACGTCGCATATTCGTTTGTGCATCCCTTTTCTGTTACTTAACAGGTTTCCTTTCCACCAGATTTGAAAGGTTTCTAACTTCCTTAATAATAGACGGTTTTGAAAAATTCTTTCTATTTATGATTACACATAAAGTTAGTTTTGAAACAAAGAATAGGAAAAAATATTGTCAGCTTTAAAATTGGTACCTACTACTACTGCGGTCTTCCCGTCCGATTATAATTTAGGTGTCTTCAAGGCTAGAGTGGCTCTTAATAAACTGGTGTGCTTCACCATCAACGATTGCATCACTCCATACAATCAGGTAGGATCGTAGTCAAGCACTAGTTTAAATCATTAAAAAAATATGAGTTCCGGTGCCTAGCTTCATCATCAGATCAATCTGTTCCATATATTCCCTCCCTATCCTCCTTCAGTCAGTCATCGACTACACGTATAAACAAAGCAATTATATTTTTAGAATAGTATAGAATCGTTTATTTCTGAGTAGGTACATGGTATATGAAGATCTTAATATTAGACGGAATCACATATACTACTGTTGCCGGTGTAGACATATTAAATGAGTATCTAATTTGCAAATTCACATAATTATAGTTCATGCAATATTAAGTAAAATAAAATAAAAAATAAAAAAATACTGGCAGTTATAAATGAATATGAGCAAATTTATGGACCACGTTATTTTTTTTCGTACATAAAAAAAAGGACTAATAATTTCAATGTTAACTATTTTATATAATGTAATACGCAAATAAAAAAAAAATTGAACAATTTTATAATCATGTCAAAAAATATTCATAATGTCAATATTTATTATTACTACAATGTCAATATTTATTACTAATACAATGTCAATATTTATTACTTATTTTCGATTTAAGAATTCATTAACTGAATAGAAACAGTTATCCAAAAGCCAAACGAAAATACTTTTCTTGAATTTATTAGTAGGCAACACTCTGATGTATGCAGGTAGATTATTAAAAATTTTGATTGCCATGCAATAGGAATTTCTGCTGTATAAATGTAGTGTCGGTCTAGGTACCAGTAATTCTTCATAATGGGAAGAAGTGAGAATATTTCTTTACGAATAAACAAACTTCATAAATGTATAGACAATACTTGTTACGACAGTTCTGCTATGATCCTACGATAAGTTCCGTTCCATATCTTCAAAGTTCATAATCAAATCATAACAATATTTTTATGTGGCCAACTCGAAAGCATAACCTTTCAATCAAAAAAATATTTTTTTAAATCGGTCAACAATTGACGAGAAATCGGTGAACTAACGTAAAAAAAATACATACAGCCGAACATAGAACCTCCTTCTTTTTGACGTCAGTTAAAAAAGAAGAAAATCAATACGAAATAGAAGATAGACCTAGAAACAAACAAAAGCGAACAAACCCAAACGAAGGTTCATACATCTATTTTCTGATTGATTCAAGTTAATTGGTTTTAGTTGTCACAACGAAGTACGAATAGAGTTAATTTAGGACACACATTACACACGCGTGCGATAGCTTAGTTAATATTTTACTCAGGCTCCGTCGCGCACTAAAATTTTAACCAAGTTAGTGTTTGACCTTACAGTGTCAATAAAAGAGAATTTGATACAACATGAATAGTTTAGGCTTAGGTGGTTACATTATATCGATGCCCTGACATTTGTGAAATTGACCAAAGTCAGTGTCAATGTCATATTAATCTCACTACTAGGTTATGCCAAGGGCTTTACTCTTGTGAAAGAAGAAATTTATCCCAAGGGAACATGCTCCCGGGATAAAAAAAAGTATTAAATATGCTCTTCCAGGACATGGTCTACCCGTTTACCAAATTTCATACAAATCCATTCAGCCATCTGCGCGTGTAAGGGTAAAGAACGTACACACACACTACACACAAATTATAAACTTTCACTTATATAGGGTGTCCTAAAATTAACGCAAGATTTGAATTAAATGGAAAACAGTTTTTTTTTTTGTTTTTTTTTTGGGGTTGCCAACATTTTACAGCAAAAATGGCGGCAAATAACTTGTGTTAATTTTGGGACATCCTTTAGTTTATGATTCATTAAAAAAATCACAATCTGAAGAATAAAATCTGTGTTTTCTATGTAATTCAAATCTTGCGTTAATTTTGGGACAAGTAATATTAGTAACTGCTGTCGGCGGAAAACCCTATATATAGTAATATTAGTAACTACTGTCGGCTTTTTCGCCCACGTGAAAGAAGAAAATTTACCCAAAGGAACATAATCCCGGATTAAAAAGTATCCTATGTGCTGTTCTAGGTCACGGTAGATCCATGTACCAAATCTCACGTAAATCCGTCCAGCCGTTCGGGCGTGAAGAAGTAAAAAATATACACACTCATAAAATATATAACTCAGTTAATGTGATTATGTCGTTGGGGTTTACTGAGATTTTTTGCTTCATTTTTAAAATATATTAAAAGGTTTTAAACCCGCTTTCCTTGTTCTTAAAAAACATTAGGCAAAGAGTCTTACAAAACTTGAAGAATGTAACTGTCAGTCAAATGGTCTATAATTACTCACGTGGCGTCCCATGGTATTACTAACTTCCTACCCTTATAAGTCAATCAGTATGGATGCACGCATTACATAAAGTAGTTACATCCCTATCGTTCAGCCCCTCTCAACGTCCGATATATTGATGTCTCTATATACAAGATATATTATACAGTAGCACGTGCTAATTGCTAACGCACTGACCCGAACAAGAGTAGCCGGCCTTTACATAAACCGTTATAAAACGACCTCTCTATATTAATAAAATTGTTTGTAAACTAAGTTCAAACTAATAATGGGTTATAAAGGGAACTGTTTTAATGGACAATTTGCATTAATGAACGTGGGTAAAGTGAAGACTGTGAGCCGATATAATTTTATTTTGCACTGTGAACACAGAAACTATTAATTTATAATTTTCCATTTGGACAAATTCCAGCAAAGATTAGAATATTAACAAAACAAGAATTGGTGAGCTGGAAACGCCTGATTATTTATTTTACCGGATAATTGAAAGCACCGTAAGTTTGCAATTAATGTGGCAAGATAAACTCTAATTAAAATTATTGTGAATATAATATAATTTCTAATACTGTTATTATCCATCTTATTTAAAAGAAAGTGTTTACATTCGCAATAATTCGGCGATATAAACATACGTAAATCATATTTTTTACATTAATAGTATAAAGGCGAAAGTATGTATGTATGTCTGTTCCTCCTTCACGCCCAAATGACTGAACGGATTTGGATAAAATTCTGCACACGGGTAGATTCGGTCTTGGAATAGCACATAAGAGACTCTTTATCCCAGGAGTATGTTCCTTTGGGATAATTTATTACTATTACGCGGACAAAGTCGCTTTCAGAAGCGGAAATGAATATGATATTTTATGCTGTCTTGCTTACCATTAACTACTATTCTCTATTCGTTTTCCAACAAGCACGTTAACACAATGAATCGTGCTTCAATACAAAGCTAATAAAGCTCAGTGTATGGCATCAAGTTGTTGCCGAGTTACCTGTAAACTGAGCGATTCAAGCCGTCGCGCCTGCCCGAGTCCCGACCAACTTACTACTAGTTACTGCGAGCAAACTACTCGAGGCGAGCTGTAAATTAAGATTAGAACTAACCGGCTGCACTAGCGAACTTGTACGAAAATATTTGTCGTCTCGAGCTCGTGTGCTCCTTCCTACAAATGTACATACTACACTGCGAATTTTCAGTGTGGCAATTTGTAACATTTGTTGAAAACTTCCCTGTCATGTTCCAAGTTTTTGGTTATTAATTGTTGGAATTGTGTGTATAAGAGTAATTTTTAGGATTTATAATAGTGCCTTGCAGTTTAATAAATATCTTTCTAGACAATCTTGTATTTTTCTCTTCTTGTTGAAGTAATAGTTTACATGAAATATTTTTTTAAATCATCTAATAACTTCTCCAGCTGTGGGTGGAGCTCTCTCCACCCACAGCTGGAGAAGTTATTAGATGATATATTATGATAATGATATGTTATGTTGTTGTTTCTTCTGGGAGTGACAGAGTTTTTACTGACTAAAAACCACCTGTCTTCCTTCAGTTGCCCTTTGCGTCCCAAAGCCACTTACGGTAACAAGACTACTAGGCTATAGGTATAGGTAGAATAATAACAGTGCATTTATGCATGAATTATTTTTTGTACACTTCGGAACGAACCACATTAATTCAAGTTGCGTATCAATGTTAATAATAGTCCATCACAGAGAATCGGTAAGCTCGAAACGTCGTCACATTCCAAATATTTTTATTCAATGAAAGGCAAAGTTGCAGTTTGCATAAGGCCATACATATGCATGACGTGACAGGCATGCCGCGGCAGCGAATGTAAATTCAATAGGCGTTGTGCCTCACGAAAATAACACAGCGGAAAACAGAGCTGTGACAAATCCGTTTTATATTAAGGCTGTGACACGACCTAAAGCGCGGACTGCGTTGAAAAGAAAAAGAAAGAGATGATACAACCCTTGCAATTTATTTCAAAACTAACTAATACGACCGACGTTGTCCTACCTTAGCTGTGAACTGTCAAATGCACAAACTGTCAAACGTGCAAACTGTCAAATGTGTAAACTGTCAAATGCATGAATTGCACTTTTCTAAAATTGTCCAATTTTCTGAATTTTTTTTTTGTGTAAGAGCCTTCTACAAAGTATCTGGCTCGAAGGACCAAAAAGAATGTATGAACTCTTTCTAGATCACACACTACTTTTAGATGATGTGGGTGGAATAGAATAAAAGATAGCAAACTAATATATTGTTTATTCAAGAATATAAAACGTTAGGACATATGATACTAGTGTCCGGTAAAATGCACCATTGTGTATTGCGAAATGATTCGACTACGACAGCACTTCGCGTAGTTTTAAACGCGTCTTCAAAAACAACAACAGGTGAATGACGTTATGTTAAAAGGCCCAAATCTACAGCAAGATTTTCAATCTTTACTATTAAGGTGGAGACAACATCGCGTAGCTTTTACGGCAGATATTGAAAAAATGTTTCGTTTTATTTGGTTAAATGGACAGGATTAAAGATTTAAAAAAATCTTTTGGACAGATGCTCCAGATATGCATAATCAGCTATACACTATTACATACGGGACTTTAAAACCATTGGCTGAAGATGAGAGACACAATTTTGGCAGTATTGCAGTGAAGGCATTGGAGTAATCATTCTACATGGATGATATTCTACACGGGACTCATTCTGTCGAGTAAGCAATCAAATTGAAGCAAGATTTAATCAAATTGTTAAAATCAGGAGGGTTAAATTTAAGGAAGTGGTCTTCGAACGCATCATCCTTACAAGACGGTACAATCGGAGCAAGTATCCAGCAAGATAATTTAGATTTCAAGGAAACGGAGACATCAAAAACCTTAGGATTACGTTGGAATTCCAAGGCAGGCCTATTTACAATTCAATCCAAAATTTTACCATCTACTAAAACACCAACTAAGAGATCCATGTTGTCAGACATATCCAAGTTGTTTGACCCTCTTGGTTGGCTGTTACCTCTATCTACCAAACTAAAACTATTATTTCAGCAAGTTTGGATGTCAAGCACTCAATGGGATGACAAGTTACCCGATCATACCACCTTTCATTCTTTGGTAGTTTTAGCAAAGAATGGCTAAACATTAAAGGTGACATGCATAAAATCAATCAACTCAAGTTGGAATCATCTTGTTAATTATCTAGAATAAGGACCAATTGGCATCATCTTGTTGCACATATTTTCATGTTCATCTGATATTCATCTTTCCGCTCGTGAGCATGTACGGTGCAACCGCTCATACTGCAAGTCAGCATTTACGCCTCACACTCATTATACTTTATAATAATCATCAGTTCGCATCGAGCTGTCAAGCCAGACGATCTCATCATGGCCAACAAGGGCCACGTGTCACTCATTTCACACACATCAGTTCATTAGCTCATTTTACCTTTAATTATTGGAACAATACAGTAGTTTAAATCATTTTACCATCTTTTATTCTATTCCGCCCACATCATCTAACAATAGTGTGTGATATAGCAAGAGATCATACAAGACACCTTTTAAAAAAATATATGAATGAAATCGTTTTCAAGTTATGGCTTGACCAAAAGGAATATGAATTCATTTTTAGTTAGTATGTAGATACTAACTGCTGCCAGCAGGAAAGGGTTATCTGAGTTCCTATGGCCACCTTCCGGTTCCATCATCAGATCAGCTCCATATCATAATAATTTGGCATTGTCATCTGATTAAATACTTTGCAAGATTTGATTACAGACAAACAAACATCAGGACAGGTGAAACTTAATAAAAGCTTGTAAACATACCATATGTCCTGTTGTTAGATCTACCTACAAAAAATATCATAAAAATCGATCAAGCCATTATGGAGGCGTTCGATAACAAACACTAACACGATATTGAAGAAGATAATATAAAGCATTTCATTGAGTTGCTCCAAAAAAAATATAGCCTGTTCGGCATTGTCATGTTTTTTGTTTCTTTATTATTATTCATTTTATTGACGTACTTTGGCAAGTACGTAATGGATTTTGTTTTATCTTCTATCGAAAATACGATATTTTTATAAATATAGTCAAGAATAATCAAAATATATTTTGTACATATCTTGACAATCAAAAGTTTGGCCTATAAAATATACAGAACACCCTATTGTTGATTGTTCGCTTCATGTCCTCGTCTTGAATAAGCGAATGATTTCACATACCAACAACCATTACGACGGAACTACGTAACTCGTAATAAATCGTTTTAAAATTTCCATTATGAAACAGCGACGAGTTGAAGGTAGAATTGGAAACGTTTAATTTACGAGCAAACAAATATGAATTGTGAACAATTCGGGCGTCAGTAAATCAGTTTTGCATATTAATTTATTTACATTTATACGAAATAATAATAAAAAATATAGAGAATATACTCGAAAGAGTTTTGAGCCTGCTATTTGATAGTGTCACCGACAAGGATCAAATTCTAGGAAGTAGCGTCTTAGGATCAGCGCAGACGAGAGGATTTTATTAAGGCACTCGACAATCAACTTTAAAATTAATAAAATAAAGTGCATATATTCTTGAAACTGACAAAAAAAGCTCGCGCGTCCTCGATGATACGCGGAAAGCCCCGCGCGCGCAGGGCTTTCCGCGTCGTCTAGTCGGCGCCCGCGGCGTACGCGCAATGTGGTCAAAGAGGGAGAAATTGTTTTTTTTTTTAGATTTTTAATCCGAAGTACCTAATCATATATTACTTAAGGAAATGCATGAATTTTAATGATAATGGTTCATATTTTTGAAGTAATATTCATGCTTCAGATCAGACATTAACTATAATTTGTTTGAAATGATGATCCATTTATTTTCAACACACACCCGTAGCGTAGTCGAAATCAACTTTACAATATTCTTATTACAAGTACAAAATTTAACTTTGCAGTAAGTGATGGATATTATACTAAAGAATATGCAGGGAGAGCACGCTTTGAAAGCCTGATCGATGTGTTCAAAACTTTAGCTTATAAACTATATTCCAAACTTTATACTTAAGTTGTCATCCAGATATGTGAAATATGATTGTCAATCAATCAGGATAAAGCAGTAATCGCGTACAAAGCGGTAATTGAAGTAAATGGTATGTTTACACAGAAAATAGCAGAATTACTGATACATGATTTACACACTCACGAACCGTTAAACCTTCACTTTGTCGTTCGAAAACCTCGCTTCTGTGGCCAACGCCGTACATATTAAATTCGTCATTATCGCTCCATGCGATTTTTAATTCTTTCATAGCCTACAGAAAGACCTTTTTTTGAATAAAGCCCACCACATCAAACCGTCTATCCAAAAAGATTATGCGGGCTCACTTCAAACGCCTATCTTAAAACGCCAACCGCTCGGAATTGACTTTGATACACCAATATACGGTTCCGTATATGCGCATATTTTAAAAGTCTATAATCCCGCAGCATTTCGGTTTTCATTTGAATTCATCCGAAAAATCAGATTAAAATACATGCCAGTTACTGAAATAGATTCGCGTGTCGCAATCGAATGGGGACGAATGAGGTAAAACAAACCCATCAATCACGATCTTTTACATTTTGTTGATTTTTAACCTGGTCTGATTTCGTATTGCGTTTTTGGGGTAATTGCGAACGATTGAATACGTAAAAAGAACATTCTTGATTGACCGTTTGAGAATTGAGCTGTGCTTTCCGGTCGCTGCGTTCGGATTTTATTTCATTCCGTATCTGACTTTTGTGTTCTTTAACCCAAGCGGGTAGTGTGCTGTAATGACAACATTTTTACGATAAATGGGCCTTTGTACAAAAAATTCGGAGAGTAGTTCGTAATAAGGAATTTTGTTATTGACATCATGTATACTATAATAAATCCCTATTTACCTTGATCACGCAATAACTTAGGAACGACTTTATTGATTTCATTCATTTTTAAGCTATTGCATAGCTTCTATCGCGGGCCTTGAGCGCGGGGACCGAATCCAGAAATTCCGTAACGAAAAATATACCTCACGCTCCCCACTCCGACGGGCACGGAGGTGTGGCTTGGAGGCCGACAGAGACCGAACACCTATTTTAGAAAAGTCGTTAACGACCTGTGTGGCGCATTGGTACAGCGTTCTACCTATGTTATCATCGTGCCTCGAGTTCAAGTCTCGGTCAAACAAAATAGTCTTTTTGTATTATAATAGATTATAGTAATGTTCTATGATAACAACTGAACATACTTGTAGCAATTTATGAAGTAAACAAGAAAGAAAAAAATTTGTTTTCTTATCGGTCACCGCGCTCAAAAAGTGTAACTTGAATTAATATCAAAGAAAAAGAAATACTGCATAAATAAAATAAATAAATAATTATAATTGCATAAGTTGATACAAAATGCTATGCAATAGCTTTACCGCGGCAGTCCCCGAGTGCCACACTTTTTTTTTTGTATTTTCTAATCTAAAGTAATATTATAAAAAATAAAAATTTGATTTTTTGCTTATTTGTATGTATGTGACAATTTAACTTAAAAACTACTTAACCGATTTTAAAAATTCTTTCACCATTAGAAAGCTACATCTTCACTGGGTAACATAGGCTATATTATATTTTGAGATAACTTTCTACTATCACGCGGGCGAAGCCGCTGGCAGCAGCTAGTACTTTATACAAGGCTCTTTCAGAAAGAGAAATTGAGCAACAAATCGGAAAATATCATAAAATTAAACAACTATTTAATCATCGCGTGTTTGACAGTTCCCATATTTGACAGTTCACGCGTACGTGTATAACAGTTCATAATTACTAAGTCAGGACAACGTCTGTCGACTTAGTTATAAATATATAATAAGTAGACAGTTCTTGTTATCGTGTTTATAAACGCTTATTCATTTCCTATGCAGCTTTACAAACTTTATTCCATTTAAAATGTCCCTAAGTCATAAGACTCATGCACTGCATTTACCACGACTTCGCGAACTAACCAGACAATGAAATTAATAGCAGTATTATACGGAACGCGCCACAGCGTCACCCATTACCAAGTTAGTTACAAAATGTGATACCAACGTTACGAAGCTAACTTCACAGATAGGAGCATGCAAATGACCGGCTGTCTGCTAACCTGTTATATCACGTCGTTGACAAATGAGTGTGGCGCTGCCAGTGACAGCCCTGTGGACGGCGCACTGCCATTAAATTATTTATCGAACTTGCATTGGAAGAACGGTAGGGTTGGCACAAAAATAGAGCCGAACGTTTTTTTTTTGTTTTTGGACGGTCGTGATTGGAGTCTTCGTGAGCTGGCATGAGATATGAGTGGTGCTGATTTGAAAATATTGGTTACGTAAGGAGCTTCATCTAGAAAAACGAATGGTTTTGTAAATTCAGCTTTAATCGTCTGTATATCAAAATAATTAGTCTCTCCTTTATTCCACCAAGAGAGTTAGACAAAGGACAAGAGGGTCCCAGTTTATTTAGGATAGGGTCTCCTTGTATGTCTGCACTAGAGAGCTCTGTTCCGGCTTGTCTGTATACTCAGACTCGCTTGCTGGATCTCGTTTTGCATATTTGACCACCAGGTGGCGGGTGGTCGTCCTCTTCCTTGTGGTAAGTGGGGTTATTTAGGGTCTTTTTGACTGGGTGGTCATCATTTCGTCTAAGGATATGACCGTAACTAGTATAATTTATAATTAGTTTTTTTTTTTTAACTTTGCTCCGTAATAGAATCTACTCCTGTATCGTAGGTGCGTTCATAACATAGCATAGCATAATCAGCCTTTTAATGTTCCCACTGCTGGGACTCAGGCCTCCTCTCTAGGAGAGGGAATGGGCCGTAATCCACCACGCGGGCCCAGTGCGGGTTGGTGAATGTCACATGTCTTCGAATACATAGGTGCGTTCATAAACATGTAAATTTATATACCAACACGAAAAACCCAGAACAAACTATCTGTAGGCTATACAAATATTTATTCCATGCGGGAATCAAACTCGCGACACGCAGTGCAGTAACCAATCACTGTACCACTGCGCCAACCGTGCTATTACTGAATATTTGTTTAATCAATTAACTTTCCTGACCATTCTTAAATTTTATATTAGTATGCATTGTTGTAGGCTATAACTTAAAACTCCCGATATATTGATTTTACGTTAAAGGTTACGAACAAACAGTACAAAAAGTGCTTCGTCATTGCAGCAACTCAATTACACACTGACCGGGCGCTGACTTTTACAAACGTTTCATTTTGAAATTGAAATACATAGCTACTTGCATTGTAGGCGCATTTTACTCGGGTTTAGAGTTTAAGAGCTTAGCACTTAGTTATTGAACCTAACAATCTATATATATAAAAATGAATAGCGGTTCGTTAGTCTCGCTAAAACTCGAGAACGGCCGGACAGATTTGGCTGATTTTGGTCTTGAAATATTAAAGATAGTCCAGGGAAGGGTTAAACGGTGAGAAAAAAGGAAAAAAATATCACGAAAAAAAATCCGAATACAACGCCATCTCTAATTAAAATGTCATTATAAAATGAATGATGCTGTTCTGGTAATGCCAGTAGATGGCGTTATCCTTACTATTAGGCGATACGAAGTTCGCCGGGTTAGCTAGTAATTAATAAGGAATAATGTGTTACATTTTTTTAGGGTATTGGTAAATCATCAAATAACTTATCCTTCTCCTATTTTAGGTGGAGAGGAATTGTTAGACTTTTACTGACTAAAACCCACCCGTGTTCCTTCAGTTACTCTTCGCGTTCCAGTACTTTCGAACAATCACACAGCCCATATTACATGTACCTCTTTGATCATCTAGCA
This sequence comes from Mythimna impura, assembly GCA_905147345.3. Classification (NCBI taxonomy): domain Eukaryota; kingdom Metazoa; phylum Arthropoda; class Insecta; order Lepidoptera; family Noctuidae; genus Mythimna; species Mythimna impura. The sequence continues at coordinate 15,703,005 of LR990356.1, read as the reverse complement.
CAGCTCTTATGTAATGCAAGATCATCTAAAAATCTTATTGTACTGGTCAAAATAAACTGAATAAAGTTATTATTATTATTCCGTTTATTCATTTACATAAACATATAAATGATATTTTTAAATCACACCAGTCACATAATTGAATAAAAGACTTCTACATCTAATACTTTTACATACACTGTATAAATCAAATCACTTCCTATTAGCTTCGCAATGGGCCCGTTTATTCATTTACATAAACATATAAATGATATTTTTAAATCACACTAGTCACATAATTGAATAAAAGACTTCTACATCTAATACTTTTACATATACTGTATAAATCAAATCACTTCCTTTTAACTTGGCAATGGGCCCGTTTATTCATTTACATAAACATATAAATGATATTTTTAAATCACACCAGTCACATAATTGAATAAAAGACTTGTACATCTAATACTTTTACATATACTGTATAAATCAAATCACTTCCTTTTAGCTTGGCAATGGGCCCGTTTATTCATTTACATAAACATATAAATGATATTTTTAAATCACACCAGTCACATAATTGAATAAAAGACTTCAACATCTAATACTTTTACATATACTGTATAAATCAAATCACTTCCTTTTAGTTTCGCAGTGGGCCGTAGTTCGAAGAAGAATGTCAATTTTTCACAGAACTGAGCGCACGTTGCGCGCCGATCGCATTCTGATGGGATGAACTGACCGGGAAGAGTTGGCCGTGTAAGCGATATGCTATCGTAATACTGAGGCAGTTGGTATTCAACTTGAAATGGTATATAATATAGAAAAGTGGGAATATTTTTCATTACTCATACTCTGAAAGTAGGTCTGAAGTTGCTTGAGGAGCGGGTTGAAAGTAATACTTTTCAACCCTAGGGAGAATCGCTTTCAACTGAAAGCTGAAAAAAAACTAGTTCTATTTTTACATTTCTATTGAACCATGTCCCAACTTTCTATACAGCCACTCAATTACTGCGTGATGTAAAATTGAAATAATTTAAACATAAGTATTAATTAAAGAATATATATATTTAAGTGACTTATTTTTTTGAACTATTTCTTTAAATACTTTATTTTTAAATAAATATTATAATAGCATAGCATAATCAGCCTTATAATGTTCCCACTGTTGGGACTCAGGCCTCCTCTCTAGGAGAGGGAATGGGCCATAATCCACCACGCGGGCCGAGTGCGGATTGGTGGATGTCACATGTCTTCGAATTTTCTTCGTACAACAGACATTTGTTGATAAGATGAATTTATCGTGTTCAGATTCAGATGTCGATTTAACGCCCAATTTCATAAGCGAAGAGGTTAAAGCAGTAGTGGAAAACCTTTTACCGCCTAAATCAGAAGAAAAATACCTGCCTAAAATCATACGACGACTCTGGTTTTACAAGTTTTTTTATTTTATTTTTACTTTCCTCGTAATGAAAAGCACAGTGTTTACCTCGGGCTAAAGACTTATTTTAATCCCTCGAACTATTTATTGGCGACCTCGTTACGCTCGGATACCAAACACCTTCTCGGGACTAAATAAGTTACTTTCACCCCTAGGGTAACAATGTACTATTCAAGAAAGTGCAAAACGGGCAACTAGAGAAAGTCAAAGTCAAAACTATGTGGGATTAACGTGTCACGTGGTTAATTCTAAATATTTTTGGCATATTAGCAATCACTGTCATCAATAGAATCTCACTTTATCTAACCCATGGAAAATTATAATTTTGAATTAGTCGTAACGTAATGTAAATTCAAATAAAGTATTGGATAATATCCTGAGCTCGCAGCGAGTCTATGATTGGCGATGTGCTACGACATTTGCTACGAGTGCTACGGCGTAGCCAGCGTAGACGTACTGGCACTTATCGTAGCGCACAATTGTAGCGGTAGTACATTACAGTACATTATTGTTTCTTCAAGTAACATTATGTTGCTGACTGTAAATGTAATGTGTGTATTTAAATACATCATAACGTTGTAAGCAACTCCGTGATGACTGTACTATTTTTTAATAGTAATGCGTTTTTTCTGAAAGGCTTTTATAATACATATGTACATTCACATTAAAAACTTACTTCATCCTCACTATAAATGTTTTACCAACCTGTTTTACTTCTATGTACAAATCCTGGATACTTAATCCATTACGGTATACTACGAGTATTTACCGTAAGTTTATATCTGCAGCTTTACGTGTGTTCCCGAGCGTTTTGACTGTTTTATGAAAAAGCCGCGCAAAGGGTCAGGAAACCATTAGTGATCCTGCGAGGGTAACAAATATTTGCGACGCTCGTTCATAGTAACAGTCCACAGTTTTATGCCATGAACAGGGTTAGAAGCTTGCGCGAGTGTTAAGTATCAAACATGGATCCGGTGTTTGCGTCGATACAGGGTCATATTCTTAAAAAAAATACGTATGATAAATTATCACATTACTGCAAATGCTGATTAAAAGTAACTTACAACATTGTCAGATTGTCACCTATTGCCTGTTGGTTTTATTCAATAAGTGCATTGAAGTGATTAAAGGTGCCTAGCGTAATGTGACGGAGCTTTCTATTGAGCGATTGTCTATTATTTTACTCTGAGGAAACATATCTAGCATCTACTACTTGCTACTACAACTCACAACGTACTCTGGTTACAAAATCAAGCCCACAACCGCACTCACCACCATGCCGCTACCGCGCTCGCTACCATGTGCATCGCACAGTGCATCGCAAATTGTTGTTACTAGAACTAGCTTTAGAACCGCGAGCTACAAGGACAGCACGGTACGTCTAGCCACTAGGTTAGAAATGTTTCCTTATGGAAAATGTTAGGTAGGTCGGAACGACCACAGTTACTTCAACATGTTTATGTTGTGTTGTGTTTACAAACGGCGGTTTCATAAGCTTGATACTTAGCGCCCACCCGCGCAAGCACCTCACACTGTCCACTGTTGTAGCCTTGTAGTGAACGCGCGGTGACGAAGACGGCTGAAGGCGCGGGCGTGGTTGCGGTCATAAGCACGGTGGCGGTCGCGATTAAGTGACCACAGTGCATCGTAAGTCATTGTAGCCTAAACGTGGTTTCTCATCATCATCATCATCATCATTTCAGCCGAAAGACGTCCACTGTTGAACATAGGCCTCCCCCAAATGTCGCCACAATGACCGGTCCTGTGCGTCTCGCATCCATCGGATTCCCGCGACCTTCACCAGGTCATTGGTCCACCTTGTGGGAGGCCTTCCAACGTTGCGTCTTCCGGTACGTGGTCGCCATTCCAGAACCTTTCGTCCCCATCGATCATCTGTTCTGCGAGCAATGTGCCCTGCCCACTGCCACTTAAGTTTGGCGATTCTTCGGGCTATGTCTGTAACCTTGGTTCTCCTGCGGATATCTTCATTTCTGACGCGATCACGCAAGGAAACTCCGAGCATAGCCCTTTCCATTGCCCTTTGAGTGACTTTAAGCCTTCTGATGAGGCCCATTCTAAGCGACCACGTTTTGGAGCCATATGTGTGTGGTTTCTGGCGGTAAAATAAAAGACGATCGCTCTCTAACTAAACACTCTACTAAACTTATGCTACTAAAACCTTTTTAAGAATGAAAGTGCAAAGACTAGAGCAGATTGTATTGCAACGTTGTGTGTTCCGATCAAGAAACCAAGGCGTAGTCACGCCCACTATCGCGTCCCCCTTCGTCCAAGTCGCCGCATCTCCACTTAGAACAAGGCCTAAAAGCCCACATATACAGACACACAGACAGTTTATTATAACGTGAACAAATAAATGAACGTTTTAATTTGGGTGTGACATTAGTTCGATTCATTTGAACCTAACGTTTTGGGCTGACGATATTCGCGCCTATTTGGACTGACCGAGATAATTGTTCGGTCAGAGATGGCTTAATTTGATATGTTGTGGTCACAATACTGAGTATTGGTCCTGTTGACTTCGACTTCGTGTAAACTAAGAGTCATTAACATAAATATACATATTTATAGATACTTTTTAAAAGTAGATTCTTTACTATTAGAATTCCATAAAACGGATTTAAAGTAACCGCGGTTAATCAAAAACTTTTGGCGCTTACCCAAGTAAGTGTAAATTAAATGATTTGACAGCGAAGGTACAATAATCCGCCATTTCAACGCGACGATAACAATAAAATCTTTTCTTTTCATAATTTCACAATGGAGGCGCGATTTACGTATATTGGTAGGAGCGGCGCGTCGTTAACCTCGCATTAAAATCGTTTTCTCTCAACACCGAGATATATCACAATTGAATTGAGCTAAATTGTATTTCTTAACTTCTCGTGAACGTTTAACATTAAGATCTGGAATAAAACGTGTATATTGTACATTATCCGTTCACTTTAGTCTCTCGGCTGCTTTCCCTCACTCAGTACATTACATAATTGAAATGGAGTATCTTTGCGCAGCAGTATTTCTGTGTAAAAACCTCTAGTGGCGCGTTCCAGCACGATCCACGCGCTAAGTCTATCGTAAATTACACGGACACACAATAGTTTTAAAGTAAAGGATTATTTTTAGACTTATTACACACATATGCTACTTGGAAGGATATGTGAAAGATTCATCTTTGTAGACTTATAATCGTATTTTCTTTCTTAAAAGCAAAGTAACGACCTTATTATCTCCGCTCATTGTAGCGTTAAACCTCTTAGCTGGCGATCTTTAGTAGTCAAGTACTAAGATTATCATGCTAATAATAGGTACCTATATATTATTTTAGTTTGAGTAAGTAAATAGAAGCATCATATACAAAAACCGGCATTACCAGGCGTATATTAATGCCATATGCGCTGAACTGCCTACTTGATCTGAACATGTTTATATAGTGCGTTTTAATAACTACACATAGACCTGTATATTTGAAAACTCCAATATCCACACACTGTGTATTTAATATACATTACAATTGAAAATCGTGTAAATGGCCATCATCATTGTTATATGTAGGTACTGTAGTATTTGAAAGTGCATAAAGATACCTAGGTCTTTTGTGTGCGGGGGGCGAGCGACAACACGCGCGGGAGTGGGTATCTCAAACTAGTTCGATGTAGTTATGTTGGCTCGACTGCAGAAGTGCGGAGAGACACAATCGCGCGCCTCTCTGCAGCCACACCGCTCCCGGCACTGCACTACCGGTCTGCTCGAGTACTCACAGACACATTTGTGTATGCTTATCTATTTAAGTAAAAAAGAAAATTAACCCAAGTTAAAACCAAGAATCTGTAGGGTTGCGGGATGGTTTGATAGAGTCACCGCGGCTCTGAATCGCAAAGGGCAACTGAAGAAGCTTGGGTTTTAGTCAGTAAAAGTCTGACACTCCCTCTTGCTCCACCCAAACTGGGAGAAGTTATTTGATGATTTCCCATAACCAATAAAAAAACCCGGGCAAGTGCGAGTCGGACTCGCGCACTGAGGGTTTCGTACAAACTTACCTATGAAAACAGTTCATTTCCCGAATTCAGTTACGAAGATTTTTCCATATCACAAAAAAGTTTTTTTTTTGTGACGTAAATACAAATTTTCAGTTTTCAGATTTATTCCTATACTTGTGCTATGAGTACTTGCTTCATGCCAAATTTCAGGATTCTAAGTTAACGGGAAGTACGCTGTGAATTTTGATTCCTTGAGAGTGTCGAAATATAAGTTTTTTTTTGCGATATAAACGGCCGTATTTTTTTTCGTTAACTCAGAATTTTGTTTTTTTCACAGTTTCAAGGGGTCGCAGACTTGAGTACATAGTTTTAATTTCAACTCGATACCTCCACGCGTTCTCGAGATAAAGGGTCTTGACAGACAGACAGACGGACAACAAAGTGATCCTATAAGGGTCCCGTTTTTTTCCTTTTGAGGTACGGAACCCTAAAAATGAAACCAAGAAAAGAGCATACTACCCAAAGTTCTTCTCATCCCGAGAGAATCAAAAGTTTCTCGGCTCTGCCAGTTGCTTACAAGTTTGAGGGAGCAATAACTTATAGGCGAGGATCGAAATCAGGATTGCAATTAAATTAATAGTATCAGTACACAAATGTATGAAAATAAACGTAGACGTATGTACAGTACACATTATGAAAAACTAGATTTACCCGCGGATTTGCTTGCATCCTTGTAGAACTACTACGTGTGATCATCATTATTTAAGACGAGATGGACTGGACTGGACTGGCCTCCCTCTAGTAGACACATCGACTAGTCCAGTGCCTCTTGCATCCAACGGCTTCCTCTGGTCTTCAGTATGCTATCGGTTCATCCTGTAGAACTCCTTCCAACGTTGCTACTGCAGAATCTTTCCTAGATCAGAATAGTTTCAAATTCAGAATAGAACATTGTCTAGTCACGTGTTGATTTACATTCAAATCCATTCAGCTGTTTATTTATTTATTTAAATTTCATGTACAGTATGGTACATAGGCGGACTTAATGCAACAATACATTCTCTACCAGTCAACCTTTGGGTTAAAAGAGACAACACTGTGGTAGGTGTGTCACAATAAATAAATAACAGATAAATATCAAGTGGAATGTAGTATCATTAAATTAAGTTAAAATAATAAAATAGGTACTTATATATGCTAATTTATAAACTAATAAATACATTATAATTATGAGAACTTAAAAATAACAATTATGACGAAGACCAAAACTAAGGTTGAGAGGATTTCAAGTAGTAGTTCCGAATTTTACGCTTGAAGGAAAATGGCTGTTCAAGAGTGTTTGAGGAAAACATACATACATACAAAACTTACACGTTTACAATATTTGTACGATTCCGAGTCAGCAGCCAGACAGCAATCGTCTTGATGGCTCGAAGGTCGTAAGCCGAACGTTAAGTTTAGTGGCAGACACATTTTTTGTTATAATACACATGAAACTGAAGCACCCATGCATTAGGAGTTTTTGTAGGAAATTATTACTAAGACTTTTATATGACTGTAAGAAATATTTCGTTTTGAGTGATGTTGAATACGTGTAGACTTTTTTGGATCGCTGACGATTGGTTATTTATTGTATGCACAAGTAAAATACACAGTACCAGGGCATAATGCCTTAGGCATTTCTAAAAGAGTAGAGAGAGAGGTAGAAATGATTTTTTCATTTAAATCTGCTATGTTCTGACATAGCAGATGCAATTTAAATGTAAAACAAACCGAAAAGAAAATACATACTCAGATGCATACCTACATAAATATATATAGGTATAACCAAAATTAACATTGTTTGACTGAATGATAATGGTTATGATACAGTACATATTATGTATCATCAGTTTTCCTTTGAATTTACGTAACGTTTAAGTTTGTAGATATTCGTAAACTGAATAAGTAAGTACATGTAATCGTTGTGTTCCAGACGGGTATTCATACAGAATTTGGTATTCATTTTCCCAGAAGTCTCTAATCTAGCTTTTAGATAAATTTATTGATAACAGAGTAAACATAACTAATCCATGGTAAATATTTGTCTGTTTTAGTCTTCTGTATTATTTTTAATGAAAAACATAAAATTGCGGAAAGTATTTAATTTTTGTTGAAAAGCTTTTTGCAAAAAACATACCGGACGTAAATTCTCGAAGCAGAACTACAAAATCTTGATAAATAATTATGACTCCACCTCTTAATATAATTTATTATAGGTAATTATGAAAAATTAATTACTTAAGAGACGTCCTGTGTTGGACGTTTCTGGAAGGGTTGGAGCACTTCATAATTAATATTATATAATTTAAACTTCTTCCATTTATGGGTCACGAGGGCGGCGGTTGCAAACGAAAGATCAAATAAATCTCATTTTTATAGCAAACGGTTGCAAAAGTTAATAGTGGTCATATTTTCTATAGAAAATGTTGCAGTAACTTGGATTTATTGCCGCTCTATGATTTCATTTTTTTCTTTTGTCTAGATTTGATAAATCTTGTGAACTATCTCTGTACAATAACGAAAATGAAAATGTACTACAATAAAATACTGCCTGTAAAGTATTTCTGTGAGACAAAAGAGAGTTAGGGTTTCAGAGCAAAACTTGTTGTTTTATTTAAAAAAACTATGCTCTAATTTTTTTGCGTTAACAATAATAAGTTTTTGTAGTGCAAAAGTTTGTGAAGCTTTTACTCAATCGTAAAGGTCCGACCACACGAGTATTGGTCGTCGTTCGGTTAAAAAATACTGCTTTGTTTATTATTCACTCTTTTTTGGCATAGGTATGTGCACAACATTTTGTATCTCGGCACAACATAGGCACGTGCGGGTCATGCCTCGCTTGCTCTAGAATTTTAAATAAAGAATATTTAGGCTCCGTCGTGTCACGCAACGTAGCGCTAATATGATAGAACCTTTAGCTCACAACGAGACACATAATGAAAATGTTAATTCATAAACACATTTTATTCGTTGTTTTCATAATTAATCCCACGAGGTTACACTGAGTAAACATGCCTCATATAATACACTCACAAAACATATAAAAACAATATTTCAGCTCATTAATTTGCTTCTAATATGCTTAATTACGTTCATTAAATTTAATCATATTATCTCGCCAATATGGAGGGTTCCCGTTGAACGTTTAATTACTCGAGACATAAATGGAATCGCAGGACATTTCTGTGACGGCTTTTAATTTAATGTAAATAAATGGTTTTGAGAAGAAAATATGCTTGTGATTATTCATTCTTGAAAAGGTCGTGTCTTTTTCTTTTGAAGATTTAATTGTGCCTAAGTTTGTTTTTCGCATTAAATGATTTTTAAATAGATTAATATTCTATGTGACGATGACAGCGCGTCATTTTCCACGAGTGCTTCAAAGAGATGTCAGCAAAACTGAAGAGGCCTTGTAGCTGCGGGATTACTCGAAAGAGTTAACGCGGCTCTAGAACGGAAAAGGTAAAAGGTGGGTTCTGTTAAAATGTCGATCGCCGATTTGGGAGCCTTTGACGATAAGATTTTCATTTTCGACAACCTAAGACGATAAAGTTTAAGTGGCCACGATTTTTAAAATGCTTACTGAAAATAGGAATAAAAAAATTAATTCCTAATCAAAGTTATAACTAGATTCATAAACTAAAACATTAAATAAAAAACTAAAAAGACGTGTGGCACTCGGGGACTGCCGCGGTAAAGCTATTGCATAGCATTTTGTATCAACTTATGCAATTATAATTATTTATTTATTTTATTTATGCAGTAACAATACGGCTAGTTGCACGCACACAAACACCGTGTCGAAGACTGCCGAAAAGAAACGACGTTAGACAATGCACGGCCTTCAAGCCACACCTCCGTGCCCGTCGGAGTGGGGAGCGTGAGGTTTTTTTCGTTACGGAATTTCTGGATTCGGTCCCCGCGCTCAAGGCCCTCGATAGAAGCTATGCAATAGCTTAAAACGTTCATAACTGACTTAGGTACAAAGTAAATATGTCCCCCAAATATTACAAGTGAAGATTATTGCTTGAGTTCTAACAACTTGTTCACTATTCAACAGCATTTTCAGAGAATAACTAATTCATAGCACGACACCCTTGAACTTTCTTGTTCTGTTTAATAACGAGTTTAGCATAATTAGTTTCAGTTGTACGCCTAGACGCTACAATTACTTACTGAAATTATGTTAGCAATAGTAATGTAGTCTGTGTTTCCTGATAGCTACAACCTAGGGGTCTTTAAGACAAGAGTGAATAAAATAATAACGCTTCAGTTAAAGTATGGAACTAGCTTCAACAATTCCCTTATTAATAAAATATTTTCCATTATTTTTTTTGGATAAATTGGATTTAATTACGTTTCATTAATTTGAAAAATAAATAACATTTTATTTTTAATGAAAATGTTTTATCGTCGAAAAATAATTATATAATTACTAATATAAAGAGGTGAGTAAGTTTATATGCAGGGGGTAATCTCAGAAACTATCGAACTGATTCTGAAAATTCTTTCACTCATATATAGTTGTACTTATAATTTTACATTTTCTACTTTTACGCAGGCGAAGCAGCTGGCAAAAGCTAGTTATTTTTATCTCGGATTTTCAAAGATGGGAGCGCGTGTTCCTTCAGTTGCCCTTTACGTTCCAGGGTCGAGATAACTCTTTCGAACATTCGCACAGTCCAGACAAAAATACCTTAAGCTCTATTCAGGCAGCCGTGAGATAAAAGGTAAACAAACTATTTATATACTACTAAATTATAGACCACAGATAAAGCAAACATTTTACATAAAAATGTGACGTATTGTCATCGAGCGGGTTATAATCTGCCATATTTTTCACTATCGATCAACTTGGTGATACGAGATATTTTCGTTGAAAAAGAAACAAAAAGCGTGCAAAGAAAACGCCAAGGCATTCAACAGAAAAGGAGAATGTTATTAATGTATTCAAAAACGTCGAAGAAACTTGGTCGAAGGTACCTATATTGTTTTCTTTGTTTTGTTTACATTTTGTCTCAAGCCCAGATAAATAGGGTATAGGCACAGTGAAATTCCATCAGCAATAATGATTTTTAAAACAAAAATGTATGGGATTGACGTGAGCTACCAGAATTTAACGTGGTCATTCTCTTACATTTTAACTTTCTGATATTCATCGAAATAGCTGATGGAACGTCAAGTTTAGGGTCTCTTCACTTCAAATTTTTTTTTAAGGTGAAAAATCAAACAACTCCTCCCGCTCTGGGTAGAACGTGGGAGTCTCTGGCCTTTACTGACAAAAACTTACACGAGTTGCTTCAATTTCCCTTTGCGTTCCAAAGCCGAAATATCTCTATCGAATAATTCTGCATCTTCACATCAATCTTAAGGTCTAAAACAATTTATTTCCTTTAATGGACATCTACATCTATGGTGTCACATAGGAAAAAAAAATTTAAAATCCTGCAGCGCGCAATTAGAGTTCTCCGCGGGATTTAAAAACATCTATTGGGCTGTAACCCGGATCATATATGACATCCGTCTGGTCGGAGGATCCTTCCTTTTCAACGGAGGTATGTGAGGCTTTACATACCATTCCGCATATGTCTAAACTGGTGTCCCTCGACTATGAACGTCAGCGCAGCCACGGTAGGAGGAGTTCACATCGGCGTCGGGTCGACGATGAAGTAGCTGGGACTCGTCCTCGACAGCTGGTGGAATTTCGAGGAGCACTTCCGATGTCTGGCTCCCAAACTGAATTGGACTGGGGCTGCCCTCAAGGTAGCACTGTTCGAACTATTCACACTAAGTGTTTGTTTTAGGTTCAATTTTATGAGTTTCCGTAATACTCACGACTGTTTTTGATATTACGTTTTATTGTTACTTGTTAGACTGTATAACACTAACACTCTCTCGACACACACTAAAGTTAAGGTATATACTGAAAACTGGTCAAAAGAAGCACTTTTACTATTTTTGATGAAAATTATAACACGGAGGTAATGTTTACTTCAAAGCAGCGCCATCTGCTTTATTATCTATATCAGCGCCATCTGCTAATTCGCGCGGAAGTAACGCCCGGGTGTCACCACTGTGTGGACCACCCGGAGGACATGGTGCAGCATACGATAGAGGTGTGTCCCGCTTGGGCAGAGCATCACCGTGTCCTCTTGGGGGCGATTGGCGGCAACGATCTCTCGCCGGGCCTTGGTACAGGCCATGGTCCGAAGCGAGGAGGAGTGGCAGGCGGTCGCCTCCCACTGCGAAGCAGTGATGCTAGCAAAGGAGGAGGCCACACATGCACGCGCGAGGGAACGGCCCTCACGCTCGCCGGGATCGCGATCCCGATTTCCGGCCACCATAGGCGCGGGCTTGCGGACGGCGAGCAATGGGTAGCTCGCCGTCCGACCGTCCGGTAACCGTCCAGACCGAACCCAAGTCGTTGACGGCGCGTATTGTTCCACGTGCGTCTCAAGGAGATGTCAGCAAGCCGTAGGGGCCCAGCAGGGTCGAAGCCTACTGGGGCCACGGGTGGTGTGAACACTCCACCCAAGAGCGGGGTATGTCATTGGATGATTTTAAAGAACACAATATTCAGCAGCCTAATTGGAGAACGCTCCTTATGACAATAGTTGTCCAAGGCATGTACCTAACTACCATCATAATTATACGCTTATCACTTGTCACCCTGTCGTGATCTCGATAAGCGTAGTTTCTAAAGGAGTATTCATTGAACGGTCATAAAGGACCGTTCAATGCAGCAATCTATGATGAATCATGTTACGCAATTGACAGTCACGGATTGCCATGATGATGACGTCACCATTGTTATGGCTGCGTATTGTTATGACGAGTTAAGGAGACTGCCTACGTCATAGTATAATACCATGGCCATGCTTGGTACGCCCAGAAACACAACATGACCTAATACGTGGCCGTTTCGGAATATTTTGATACAAGTGGAGAAAGATTGTCACAGTGACCAAGGCGGAAATCACCCGAGCCACAGTCGTGAGTGTTATGGAACGAGTGCTATAGTGACAAATTTCCGCGTGTTTCAAATGACGTTTTCCAATACACTTACGAAAAAATGAATAAACGGGGGCCTGACCAGCAAATAGTGGGGGCTAATTGACGACCATTCCGCGCACTTTTCTGCACTAGAACGGAAAACAGTAAATTGCGTGCTTAAAAATGGTAGAGATATTAGCAGGTTTTCGAGTAAGTGCTTTGCGGGTTACTTGGTAAAATTATGCGAAACAATTTGAATTCATCGCCATCAATTCGAATATTTAGCAGCTTGTATTTTAAGTGACCATTCGAAGACTCTAGAAAAGTATAAGATGCAAGGGAATTTGAATTTGTTTTTAATAGGGTTTGTTGTTCCAATACTTTAAAATGATCTAGAATTCAAAATTCAAATACAATCATGACATTTTATAAACACAATGGATATTCTTTTTTCAAACTTTTCACACACTTACTTACTTTTAAAAGTAGACAATTTTCATTTATTCTATTTACTGCCAGTATTTTCTACCCGTTGGATTTGTCACCACCGCGAGAGCACAATGTAATGAATCCTCCTTGATTTGTCGTGTTTAGGAGCTCATTAGTCTTTGAACAAAAAAGGTTTTTCACAACTTCCTTCCAAAAAGGATTTCAAAGACATTCTCTCGTTTTGTTCGTGAAAGACACGGCAATAAGGGGACGTTTTCTTCCCAATACCAAATGATATTGATAACAAGGTTCTGTGCCCATTGTGTGAGTTTGTATCAAAATTGCATTTTTGTTGTATTGTATCGTTCCGGATGTATTGCTACCCTTTGTAATATAACATTTTCTGAGGATGCAAGTATTGTTACAGTTTGGAAATACACTGAAGTATCTCTTTCTGTTCAGCAGTTATTAAAGCTATGAGGATATGACAGTGCAGGTACCAAAATAACGGGAAAGATCTCATTTCGATTTGGAATGTAATAAAATGTTGACTTTATTTTGTATTGTGTAGTAGTAAATGAAAGTTTCAGGTGCTTTCAAGCTAGTAATGTGCTTACTGAGGAGGGAGAGACGAAAAGTGTATTTGTTACTTGTGACGGATCGTTTTTGATCACTAAAAGATGATTGTACAAACATATAAAGCCTTTTGAGAATACATTGATTGTGCGTACAGCTGAGGAGTGGAATTTCCTGCTGGAGCCTGTTTCCTGATAGCTTACAACCTAGGGGTCTATAAGTCAAGAGTGAAAATAGGTCACTTCTAGACAAGCGAGCTCCTTCGTCGGCCACATCATCGCTTACCATCAGGTGAGATAGTGGTCAAACGCAAGCCTATTCAGAATTTAAAAAAAAAATGTAATTTTGAAAAGAAGAGTGAGTGAGTACATAACAGCAACAGTTAGTCAAAATAAATACAAAAACACCATCAAAATCTAATTACGAGAAGCAATATAACTTAAAAACAAACCTGAACGCCTCCGTCTGAAATACATCAAAGTTTGAACCGGAGACGGCTATCTGAAATCCGAACCTCGAAACATCACTTGCAGGATTTTGAGGAATTATTGAATTTCCCGGAGCGTGTAAGTCGCAAGCGGACCGGAACAAAAAGCGATAGAACTGGACCGGTAAAATATTGTGATCAAAGTCTGAGCATGCCCCGAGAACAAACGGAAAGGTCTTTGGCCACAGTCATATTCTAGGTTACCAAAAACGATTGCCTACAGACTTGCCTCGTGAAAATTTTAATCTCTTGAAAATAATAAACATCAAGAGTGAAACGAAAGTTTGTTTTTATACTTTACGGGATAAACACACAGGCATTTAAACTCACATACATAACACCCAATGGATGCGAGACGCACAGGACCGTTCATTGTGGCGACACTTGGGGGAGGCCTATTTCCAGCAGTGGACGTCTTTCGGCTGAAATCATGATGATAATGATGACATAACACCCAGACCTGGAACAACTATCTGGACCAAAAATGTTATGGAGGTTCGATTTTGATTCCGAAAGGTCGGAACTTCCGATTGATTTTGCATCTCCGATTTCGTTTTCGGTTCCAATTAATTTTAATCGGAACTTATATCGGAAGTACAAACCAGTTTATACTAGTCACGAGGGGATCCTCACGTCCCGTACTTTCTGTCGCTTGTTATTCTCTCAATTGTTATTTTGTTTCTTAACTGGCATGTTTTTTTTTAGATGGGAAAATCATCTAATGACAAATCCCACTCTTGGGCGGAACGGGAGATAGTGTCAGACTTTTACTGACTAAAAACCCACTCCTTTTCCTTCTTTGCCTTCATCCCGGGGCCCGGGCTTCTCTTTCACACAACCCGTGGCCCCAGTAGGCTTCGACCCTGCTGGGCCCCTACGATTCGCTAACATCTCCCTGAGGTGCGTGCGGAACAGCACGCGCCATCGACGACCTGGGCTCAGTCCGGACGGTTATCGGACGGTCGGACGGCGAGCCTTAATTGGCATGTTGTGAGTTCGCGCTTCATTTATACTTACTTAACCGAGTTTTTTATTCGTTTTAGTAGTGTTTCATTTGACGTTTCTGCTTCCGGCTCCAATTGCAGTTCCGATTCCAATAAACCAAATTTAAAAACTCCGCTCCCGAATTCGGTTTCGATATATCCACTTCGGTGACATCCTTACTGTAGACCATGTCAATATTTGTTCTGCGCAGGATCCAAACCGGCAATACGCAGCGCAGAAGCCTAATTACTCAACCACTGCGCCATTGAAGTTTAAAATGAAAGAAAAGTGAATGGGAAATCGGGATTAGTGTTTATAATTCAAAAATAATCGACAAGGCCTTTAAAAACAATGGTTCACTATAGTCAAACAACTCAAATTTATATCAGATAGAATTCAATCAAGAAAGTAAGGCTGAAATTAAAAAAAATGCCTTTAGACAGAGTTATTTATGAGCTCTATAAAATAAATCAGAAGTCAATAAAAAGAATATGATTGTTATTTTTTTACCTTCATTCCTTAACATTATTGTATAGCTATTTCTCCTATAATAATGCTCCAGACTATTTTCTCCGGTCAATTGATATCCGAGTATCAAGGAAATTAACCATTACGAAACATAATAGTTTTATGGCTCCGAAGGATATTGGTTCTTGGAGGGCGAAGAGAATGAATAAGTAAGAAAAGATTTCTATTTTTATTCGACTTCAAAAAAATAAAGTTTCAATACCATTGTATTTTTTTTAAATCTCTTATAATGTCAAAGTAAAAACTAAATGTTTCTGATGAAAATAGTATCATTGAACTGATCTGATGATGAAGCTAGAAAGTAAGCACCGGTACTCCGTAATAAAACAATGTACCTACCTACCTATGTCGTGTCAACCACGACACGCTTACTGGAAGCCATTTAGTGATGGGGTATTTCAACTAAAGAATAACGTGTAGTTCAGATAAAATCCATGATAATTAAAAGTAATTAAAAAGTCAGCATAGAAAAATTATATATAATCTGAATACAATTGAAGTAAAAAATAAAGTTAAAGTGAAAAATCAAAACTTTAACAAAACCTATAATCGACTTTCAAATAAAAAAAAAAAAAACATTAAAAGTGCAACCTTAAAAATATTAATCTTTTATATTCTAAAATCCAACTAAAACTACGCTAAGTATGTGGGTGCAGCGCTAAAACATTCAGGTCTTTAAAATCCCTCTTCATTTTGCGCAAAAAACCACGAAAACGGATTAATAAATACAAAAATTAACTCATTATGATAATTAAATCTTAATGCGATGTTTTAATAAAAGCTATTAGTAGACAGGGCCCGTGCTCAGTGCTCCTGGCATCTTTATGCCGTAGTGCACTCAGTGGAAAGCATAAAGTGGTCTTAAGTCTGCCATCTTCTGTTTCAAGCGCTTCACTGGCTTACTGTATCGTGCTCTAGCTTAAAGGCGAGAGAATATACTGTGTAAATATAAAATACAACGTAAAATATGATTTGGAAGTTTGTCGCGTCGCTTGGGATATAATGGTTTATGGCGCAACCGAGGCACACGGTGAGGGAGGTAAGTGCCTGATTTGCGATCAAGACGCGGGGCAGATTATCAACTGAGCTCCAGTTTGAGTTTCATCTGTATTGTTAAAGTGCCATCCACGATAAGCCCTGATGGTGCGCCGATTATCCCACTTCGTGTAACTCCGCGGCTACAAATTCTTTCCCAAATTGCCAATCTTGTTAAGCCCTTATCAACTTAATCGCTACTTAAAGATTCCTGACTTTCCGAATTCTGAATTCCAAAGTACTCAGCATTCGATGAGGCTCAATATTTCAGGTAAGATGACCAAATAATCAATCAAAATACGTTCTATTATATTTGCCGACGTAATTCTGGCCATTCAGGTCAACTGTAATAATAGCTGAGAAAAAGAAGGAAAGAAACTACGTTAAGTAGAGGGGAAATAATAAGTTTCCTGTATACATAATAGAAACGCTCAAGACGGTGTTTAATTGTGTTAATTTCCAACATCGTTATCTCGAGACTCATAATTCTTAGCTTCCCTTGAGTAATTAGTGGCCAACGATAGGTAAGAACAATTGAAACAAAATTCAATTTAAAATAAAACGCGGGGTTCTGCACTGAGCTCTAATTAAAATAACGTAGCCCATAAAATATTTGAGTAGGGAGTTTTGGGATTTGGGACAAGTAGACTTCATTAAGCTGAATGTTTCTGTATTGCATTTGGAGATAAGATT
Source organism: Mythimna impura (assembly GCA_905147345.3). NCBI lineage: Eukaryota > Metazoa > Arthropoda > Insecta > Lepidoptera > Noctuidae > Mythimna > Mythimna impura. The sequence continues at coordinate 15,685,826 of LR990356.1, read as the reverse complement.
ACACATAGTCTGGAGGAATACTTTCGTTAAATCACGAATGCGAAAAAAGAGTTGCGTAAGAAACATACTCGTGGGTTGTATTGCTGTCGAATCTTGTATTGTTATATGTTTCGTCTGGCCGCGAATGTAAGAAACGTTTACTTCTCTGGGGAAAAATAGGGCAAAAACGCAAGCTTGGCAGATAAACAAAAGGCTAATCGAGCTTGGTGACAGCCGTCTGAATATTATGAAATATTTCTTCGTCAATGTTATTAGATAAGGCTAAGTATATCTTGTCGACTCGCTTCCCTTTACGGGCTTGGCGTTATCAGTCTGGCCGATAAGGGGTAAACGAGGCTTCTCCGGGAGAAAACCGCTATCATTTTTTATAACGCAATATGCCGGTCGTAAATAGTCTGAGCCCTTTACTCTAGGTTATTTGCTTTTGTCTTGGGGGCGACTGAAGCAAGAAGCAGCTAATGTATTCGATTGCTTGTTTAGGATCAAAGCTCACGATGGGATATGTTAAGCGATGATGTTAAATACTGATGGGTTAATAAAGATATGTTAAGAAACTCTATAGCTCGTCTTGGCCTGTATTCTTCCTACTCAACATTGGTTTTACATTTGAATATAAAATATTTAATTTTGTTACTTATCTCCACTAAGGTTAATATCTACAGTGACAACACATTGAAAGAATCATTATCTACCTATCATCCGACTGATAGAACGGAAGTAAGTAACCCAGAAAACGGAGAATCATCGGGTATCAATCATGTCTGTCACGCGACCCGCCACACTATGCACGCCGACGTGACAACAGTGCCACCTAACGGCGTCATTGTTCTTAGGGCATTACACACGTTGCACCTTAGCCTTTATTGCGCACGTGGGTTTTCTCACTCACTACTTCCACCATAGTCGTTTGTAGACGAGAACGTTGTACGTGTCTGAAAAAAATTTAGATAAACATACTCTGAACATTTTTATTTTGTTTTATACAAAGCCTGTTTGTTTTTTACGCTGTCCGGATTTTGTAAACTCATGAAATAAAATTGTATATTGTAAAAAGATATTATGATGATGGTATCATTATGATATTATTCACTGTAAAACGTCGCAGCAATCTGTTATATGAGTAATGACAATTATTAACGATGCGAACTAATTACCTCTTGTTAATTAAACTTAATTGAAATCTAATACCATTAACAAACGTGTCAAAACAAGGAAAAAAGTAGTAAAACAAAGTATCTAAGATTACATAAGAAAAAGAAGACAAAAAATCCTGTTGTAGATAATTCTCATAGATAAAAGAAAGATTAGTAAAGGTTATAACTAATTTATAGACTCGAATAGAAAGAAAGGAGTACAAAAAAAAACATTATAATGAAACACGTAAAGGAGAATAAAAAATAATTTCATTTCAGAACATTTTTTTGGCGCTAACATTGATAACATTTTTTTTTTCATAGCAACACTTTATATTGCTTAGAAATTATTTCGTGGAAAAATTAAGTTAAATTCTAGGGTATTTTAATTCACGTGTTTTTTGCCTCGCAAAGAAAGCTTCATGTTTTGTTTACAACAGTAACCTTACGCATAAATTCTTTCATTTTGGCGCCTTATTTTGTACCGTGAAACTCTCGTAATAACGTTATTTTATACATTTTCAAACTTTTACGAAGGTGTTGTTATAAAATCTCCACACCACATTCATTTTTGTTTGCTAACTTTAAAATATGCGTCTTTAAAATATCTTTGCGCTTCTGCTCCAAGTTTTGTCTTAAAAGCATGAAAAACCGCACTCGGAAACTTTGTTGACCAAGTTTCTTTGCATTCGAGTCCCAAACTTGGCCTGTGAAAGGATTTTTCCCGTATCCGGCTATATTTTAAAGCTTATATGGCGTCCTCGGATTTCATCTCGAATATCCTTCCGTTTCATCTCCATTTTACTTTGGGCTTATCTGAGGCTCTAAGATTTTTTTCCTAGACAAATGCGATACGCCGCGGTCCGTAGGAAGTTAATTTTTTCTTTCTTGTTTATCGTCTTTGTATCGTTTTTGTCCCTCAAACCTTTTTTCTAGAATTCAGGTCATGTTTTGTGTACAGAGGATATGAATATGGCCCGTTACTCGGATGTATAAGGCACTTTTTGTGGAATGAGAAATGAGATTGGATTTCATGTTCATGAACCACGTAACTTTGTATCGTAATAAAATTCGGGTATATGTAACACATGTTATTGCTTGTTCCGCGGGGCTGTCACAGGGTGACGGATCACGTGACGGGACCCGGCCTAGTTCGCTCACTCTCACGATCATTTCGGATAAACGTACGTGAGCAGTTTGTCTGTGAGTGTTTGTAATAAAATTTTCTCCTTCGTTATTAACTTTGTTGTTGTTCGTGTTGATGCGAGAGTATATCTTAATGTTTATTAGAAATCTTGTCAAGATTTTCAGATGGGATTCTTTCAAAGGTTTATTTGTGAGACGTGATTGCACGTTTACGTGGATTTAATGTAGCAACATTTTAGGAAATTACATTCTTTATTGAAAGACCAAAAGGATGAGGAAGCCGTATATCGTCGTGTATTTTCTTTGATATCAAAGCCTTGTTCGTGACAGGATAATTCTCTTAATAATGTATCACTCATACCATACTCTTATCAACTATTACCCAAACATTGACAAACTAAACTCATTGTAATTTCAGCGGCTTCCCCGTTAATTAGAGCTTCAAATGGAACACACGAACTCTCCAATTAGTGGAGCCGCTTTTGAAGATATGTAGTTGTCGAAGACATCAGAGAATTAATAAAGTTTCTAATATTGTGCTCGAGGCGTTGTTGGCAACACAAGCATCACACTGAACGTTGGTCCTAGGAGACGGAACTTGGTCAAAGCCAATATTATAACTACGTAAGTTGCTATAGCATTTGCACTTTGCTTTATTGCTGGTTTAAGAAAATACACTTATTTTGTAAAGTGATTTGAATGAATTTACGATGAGTTTGAAGTACAAATGTCAGATAACCAGTAGATACAACTAAGAAGTTAAACCGGACCTGGTATGTAAAGGGTAGATAGACAGTAGTTTTTTTCAAAAGGTATTCCAAATGTGACGATAAGTCCCCTCTTTCAGGACTGACATAGGTTCCCACTGGACATCGTTGTTTCGGGAGGTTACTGCGACGGATTTGGTGGGTTTTTTTTTTTTTTTTTTTCGTTGGGAAAATCATCTTATGACATCCCCCGCCCTTGGGCGGGGCGGGAGATAGTGTCAGACTTTTACTGACTAAAAACCCACTCCTGTTCCTTCATTGCCTTTCGTACCAGGGCCGAGTCTTCCTTTCAGAATCAGACCCTTGGCCCCAGTAGGCTTCGACCCTGCTAGGCCCCTACAGTTGCTGACATCTCCTTGAGGCGCGCGTGGAACAGCACGCGCCGTCGACGACTTGGGCTCGGTCCGGACGGTTACCGGACGGTCGGAAGGCGAGCCACCCATAGCTCGCCGTCCGCAAGCCCGCGCCTACGATGGCTGGAAATCGGGATCGGAATCCCGGCAGCGATTGGGGCGTGAGGACCGTTGCCTCACGCGATCGGCCGCCTCCTTTGCTAGCATTACTGCTTCGCAGAAGGAGGCGACCGCCTGCCACTCCTCCTCACTCCGGACCATGGCCTGTACCAAGGCCCGGCGCGAGAGATCGCCGCCACCGATAGCCCCCACGAGGACACGGCGTTGCTCTGCCCAAGCGGGACACACCTCCACCGTGTGCTCCACCGTGTCCTCCGGGTGGTCCACACAATGGTGACACCCGGTCGTTTCTTGGATTTGGTGGGTAGAAACGTCCTGGTGTCACCATTGTGCGAATCATCAGGATGACACGGTGAAGCATACGGTGGAGGTCTGCTTCGCTTGGATGGAACACTGTCGTGTCCTAGTGGAGGTGATCGGCAGCGGCGACCACTCACGTCAGGCCCTCCTTCTGCGAAGTAGCAAATCGAGCAAAAGAGGTGGTGCTCGCTCCACCTAGAGTGGAAGAAGACTCACACTTGATGATTTGATTTAAAAAAAAAATAACTAGCATTCGATTGAACCTGATGAGAGTTGATTGATGATAAGATCTAAAATGTTACGCAAAAAAGTTTTTTTTTTAATTATCGATTCACGTTTGACCACTATCTCTTCTGATGGCAAGCGATGTTGTTGTTGGGCACGCCATAATTGTGGCGGTAAGTCCCATCTTTGAGGAGTGGCTGGATAGGAGTCACGGCGTTCTCACCTTCCGCATGACGCAGGTCCCCACGAGATATGGCAAGTTCAGGAGGTTCCTGCATCGGATTCAGTTGGAAGAAACGCCCGGGTATCACCACTGTGTGGACCGTCCGAAGGACACGGTGGAGCATACGTTGGAGGTGTGCCCCACTTGGGCGGAGCACCGCCGTGTCCTCGTGGAAGCAATCGGCGGCAACGACCTCTCGCGCCGGGTCCTGGTTCAGGCTATCATACGGAGCGAGGAGTAATGGCAGGCGGTCGCCTCCTTCTGCGAATCAGTATGGCTAGCAAAGGAGGAGGCCGCACGCGTGAGGGAATGAACGTCTTCACGCTCCAGCCACCGAGACCCCGACCCCGACTACCAGCCACGATAGATGCGGTATATGATTTCGGGCTGTTGTATATATTCAAACCACGCGGAGATCTGTAGTTGCGCGATTCAGGATTTTGTAGTTTACTTCTTCTATGTGACGCCATAAATGTCGATACAGTTTTATTCCAGGATACAGTTTACCTATGTGCCAAATTTCATCCAAATCCGATCGTGAAGAGTTCGAGCGTGCAGGAATAACAAACACACATACATACGAAATTTCCCTGTTCTATTAATAGTGTGATTACTCCCTCTCTATTTACAGTAAAACAATATAACGTTAATAAGAGAAAGGTCAAATATTCTCAGGGCAAACATTACACGGGTAAAAAAGTATATTTTCAACAATAGACGCCATATTATTGTCTGTTCATAAAGGCTATCGTAATCTATTTGGGAAGAACTTATGTCCGTTGGGAGACAAGTTTTTACTTGTGAAGGTACTTTCATCAGTATTATGAGCTCCTGGGAAATCTACACTTATACCTCTCACGACCTTTTGATGTAACATACGCAGCCGTTAGTGTAGACGTATACAGTAGGCTGTATTTCATAGCGATATTGTGTTGGATATTTTTTTTTATTATTATTTTCACCTTTCTTTGTTATCGTTAACTTGAATTGAAAGTTTTGCCTCACACTAGGAATTACCCATTTTTTTTTTTTGGTTGGAAATCATCCATTGACATCTCCCGCCCTTGGACGGGGCGGGAAGGCGTCTTAGACTTTTACTGACTTCTCCCGCTCTTGTGCGGGGCGGGAGATAGTGTCAGACTTTTACTGACTAAAAACCCACTCCTGTTCCTTCGTTGCCTTTCGTACCAAAGCCGAGTCTTCCTTTCAGAATCAGACCCTTGGTCCCAGTAGGCTTCAACCCTGCTGGGCCCCTACAGTTGTTGACATTTCCTTGAGGCGCGCGTGGAACAGCACGCGCCGTCGACGACTTGGGCTCGGTCCGGACGGTTACCGGACGGTCGGACGGTGGGCCACCCATTGCTCGCCGTCCGCAAGCCCGCGCCTTCGGTGGCCGGAAATCGGGATCGGAATCCCGGCGGCGGTTGGGGCGTGAGGACCGTTGCCTCACGCGATCGGCCGCCTCCTTTGCTAGCATTACAGCTTCGCAAAAGTAGGCGACCGCCTGCTACTCCTCTTCGCTCCGGATCATGGCCTGTACCAAGGCCTGGCGCGAGAGATCGCCGCCGCCGATCGCCCCCATGAGGACACGGCGTTGCTCTGCCCAAGCGGGGCACACCTCCACCGTGTACTCCACCGTGTCCTCCGGGCGGTCCACACAATAGTGAGGCGTTTCTTCCGCACGAATCTCCCGAACTTACCATGTCCGGTGAGGACCTGCGTCATGCGGAAGGTAAGAACGCCGTGTTGCCTTTCCAGCCACTCCTCAAAGAGGGGACTTACCGCCATAATTATGGCGTGCCCAAGACTTTTACTGACTAAAACCCACTCCTGTTCCTTCTTTGCCTTCATTTCAGGGATATGACATGATGATAAATTCACTCACGATACAGGGGGGCTGTGTCGTGGGTGAATTTATCAACACGTGAACTTGCAAGACACCCAGATCTGGTATAACTTTCTGTAGGCTATTCGAAGCGCTTTTCTTGCGAACAATCGTGAACATATCCGACGCACTGCAGTAGCGAGGCAGTCCCAACAACATCCTGAAGGCATTATTATATTGGACGCGCAGGACATCTAGCAATCTTTTGGTGTAATTGACCTATAGATTACCCGTGTACAGACTCTGTAAAGGCGAAGGACTTTCTCTAAACTTTCCAAATCTTTCTGTTTTGGGAGAGTTCTGGCCAAGCTTACCCCAAGAACATGATCAGATCATCACACCACTTTCGCCGCGCATCTTCTTACGGGAAATAATCAGGCTGAAGTGGAAGTAGGCCAGCCACATTGTACAAATGCACTCGGATAGATGAGCGATGATCCTCACTCACTGGACGCCTAAGGACTAAAGTTCTTTTAAGGTGGCAAATCATCAAATAACTTCTGCTCTAGGGTGGAACGAGAAGGCTTGTCAGACATTTACCAACTAAAACCCACCTGTGTCCTTCATTTACCCTTTGCATTCTAGGGTCATGGTCATTCTGAAAAGTTCCCGCAGCCCTAGCGGCAAAGGATTCTTACCTTAAACTAACTAGGGAAGGGAAACTATAATATAATAATATTCCACAACTATCACACAACGCAGTCCAGTCTCAAGATAAGCAGAGCTTGTTTTACGAGTACTAGACAACTGATAAATCATACTTAAATATTTCTAAATACATACATATTATAGATAAATTACACCCAGACACGGAACAAATGATCGTGCTCATCACACGAACATTTGTCCTGGGTGGGAATCGAAGCCAGCAGTCAGGGCCATTAACCACTAGACCAACAGGCCTATTATAAAATGTTACCAGAATATAAGTATAGGTTAGTTTATTTTAGTTCGTCATGTATGTTTTGCTGTGTTCGTTCACTCCATGGGATTGTGTTAGTCTAAAAAAGACACGAAGATTGAACGGTAACCGAAATCAGAGAGTCGACTAATTGATTGATGGAAGACAGGGGGTGGGACACGTCCTATGAACGAAATGTTAGTTTATTTTACTTTCGTACTTTGCAGATTTAGTTTTCTAACTAAACCCTGGTAAATGGAAGGAGTGTTTACGCGACAAATATAAGCATATTACGATCATAAATATTTAGTCACTATATCACGTACTGTTTCGTATTATTGTAGCAAGTAGGTATGCTCGTTTAATAAAGCCAATTTACGTACAATTTACGATTATAGCACTTTCCACTACAATTTGCGTGTGTCACACCCAACACTCAGTAGCTGTTAAACAAGTCTACGAGTGTTTGAATGACCTTCGATAATCCACTTTGTTGCTTAAGGGATAGAGTTGGTTTTGTAAGGTCAAGGTGAAGTCGACGGGAGGTGAAATAACGTTCCGCACAATGGGTGGCCTTATATTGCACAGCACGCGTTGTGTTTATGGAGATTCAGACAAACGTGATGACAGTAATATTTTTGCTGTATCTTCTCAAAAAGTACGGGGCTTGGGGCTAAATAATAATAACAGCCACATGGGTTGATTTTTTAGGTAAAAGTACGCGTGCCAAAGTCAGTCCATGAATTAGGGATCGTCGTTTTATTTACGAGTCATGTATCATACAGCACGACGTTAAGCACTTAGTCCTGGCTGTCATTTTTTATTTATTTAACAAATTAATCACACAAACACACTTATATGAAATACGATACGATATAGACGATAAACTTTGAAATATTTTAAAGATTTGCTATCGTAATTTGTATACAACCATAATGGTAAAACAAATATCGCAATAATACAAACTAAGGGTGTTTTTAATATGTGCAGTTTTGATCACACATGTGGAATTGCTCCGCACGCGTAACCACCGCAAATGTCTATTTCATACAAGTATTTATTGTAATGCGTGGAATACGCACGCGGGACGCGTTTTTTTGCACTTTGAAATTTTCTGCATGCGGGGCAAATCCGCATGCGTGATGAAATCCGCACGATATTAAAACACCCTAAATAATACATTTATACGTTATAATTTATAAATATAATAATACAGAAGTAAAGTAATACAGATACAGAATACGTGACTGTATAGGTCTTTGACAGTCGTTATTCAGTAGGTAGCCTAAAAGATTGACAATCAGTATTTTCATGTGAAATCGTGTTAGCTGGTAACTATTTCGGCTGGTAATTATTTTATTTTTTTATCAATTGGAAGCGGAACCCAACATAGGCTAGGCAGAATGGTTTTTTACTTAATAAAAACAAATGTTCTCCAAAAAGTCTCAAATATAAAGCTGGGAAACGTAATGCAGTACTTTAGAGATAACTAACGCTAACTACTTTGAAAATTAAGTGCTGCGACAAACGCGGTGCCGCGGTGCACGGCAAAGTGGCGTTCAGCAAGTACGTAAATAAGTTTCAAACGAATTACCATAACCTCACAGCATTTATACCCAGACGTAATTATAGGACGGTAGTGTTGCAGACTTGGGTATACATACTAGGTTTGTGACCATGACGGTATGCCAGGACGTATGTACCAGAATGAATTTCCTAGACATTAAAGAGCTCACAATATGAACACTTCGGTAGTCGTGATGGCCCATGGATTCCACCGTTCTTCTGCATGAGGGGTTGAAACCGAGCAAGTAACAATGAGATTTTTTCCATTATTAGTAGTACTTTTCTAAGTTTATCTAAGACAACACTGACTCCCCGTGCGTGCCTCGGAAAGCACGTAAAACTGTAGGTCGATGATGATAACAATAAGAACACTTCGGTTTGAGTGACTGTCACTGGATGATATACTCCTCCTTAGTCATTCACTCTTGGCAGAGTGGTCGTGGTTGACAATGTTGCATTTTCGTTGGCAAGTGAGACTCCCGCAATGCGTCTCCACTACGCTTTATGGCGTCTCGGGAACTCTGGACTATGGAGGTTTGTGTTGCGGCTCTGATGAGGTCTGTCCAACGCGTAGGTGAGCGCCCGCGTGACCACTTCCCCTCCACTTGTCTCAGTACAACGAGTCGCTCCATGGAGTGTTCGTTGCGAACAATGTGACCGAAATATTTGAGGATTCGTACTTGCACATTCGACGATAAACTCTGTTTGATTTTTCGCTCCTCCAGGATCGTGATGTTAGGGCTAAGTGCTGTCCAAGGGATCAGCAGCAGTCGCCGCCAGCACCACATCTCGAGTGCAACGATTTTGTGTCGGTCTTTGAGGCGAACCGTCTACGTTTCTGCGCCATAAAGAAATATTGGGAATACTAAGGAGAAGGTGGAGGTGTGTAAGGAGGTGGCATATACTAACGGATTTTTTGAGGTAGGTAATCATGAAACTAAATCATAAAAGTCACTCCTGCTGCTCTGGGTGGAGCGATAGAGCCTTCATTATGCTTAGAGTCCCCATATCTCTTTTGTTAAAATGAGCAAGTAATTAAATTACACCTTATTAACTACTTAATTTCGTCTGTGATGGAACATTTCAAGACCGTTTGGAAACTAGAAACTACCAAAGTGGACTCTGGTTTTGTCTAATAATGCTCACATAACTTTAATAAGGATTCTTAGTTACAAAGTAAAATATAATATATATATATATATTTTTTTTCGGAAGAACGTCTTTATTCATTTTATATACATTAAAATCTAATATTAGCGTAATTAAAACTAACTTACAAATTAAAAATAAAAGCCCTAAAGTACTAAAAAAAAGCAATCTAAAGTACGGCATCGAAAAACTCCTCCACATCGCTGTCGACTGGTAATGTACCCAAAAGACTGGCGGCATTGCCACGCTGAATGGCAATGCTTATCCTTTGTCCGAAGTGAAAGCCAGCCCTTGGGTCACGCGAAGTGTCTACAAGGCGTTTTGAAAGTTATTTAAATAATATAAAAAATAATAAAATAAGTGAAAATTCCTACCGAACTAGAACGAATAATTTCTTGAATGAATTATTTGTGTACAACGCCAGCCACTCATTACCAGATCACTAATTGTCAATTAACTACGCAAAAAGAAAAATTGTGTAACATTCTACAAAATGTTAGGTAAGCTTAACATTGCGATTTGTTAAAAAAGGTTATCTGCACACAAATAACAACTGAAGGAACTCAGGTGAGTTTTAGTTAATAAAAGTCTCACACTTGCTTCACCCAAAGCGGGAGGAATCATTTAATGACAATCAACCAAATAAAAGGAAGGTGCTGACCCTTTGAGTACATACAAGTGTGATGTCATGTAAATACTTATGTTGTTTCCTTAGTTCAGGAAAATCATCAAGCTATGACAACTCATTTAAACGCCTCTGATCTTGTTATTACCCAAAAGAATCATCCCACCTACGCACAAAACGTTTTGGGAACACATTCATTGTGCTTACAGCTAAGGAGTGGAATTCCTTGCCGGAATCTGTGTTTCCTGATGGCTACAACCCGGAAATCTTTAAGTCAAGAGTGAATAGGTTGCTTTTAGGTAAGCGCGCTCCATCGTCGACCGCATCGTCGCTTTCCATCAGGTGAGATAGCGGTCAAGCGCTATCCTATCAAGAATAAAAAAAAAACTCTGTAACAAGATGACTTTTTCGTATCAACCACGCGTGATTTGCTTATCTCTACGTCTCGTAAACTAATTAACGGTATTAGCCTCACCAGTCAATCGGAAGAGGTCACCTGGTAAACATTGTCCACTCACATCACTGCCTCGTCCTAAGCCACACTAACGAATCCATTTAACAGTTCATTAAACTTATTTTTTGGACATTATAAAAATTGTGACGTTTAAACCAACTATAAATTAAATATCGGGGTCGATTCCTGGGTCGAGTAAAGTGTTACTGGGTTTATTTATCTGGAATTTCTTCTTTCGGTTGACAACAAAATAGGGGTAACCCTAAATATTTCAGGCCCAAATATAAGTCTTCGTCATCCCCTTAAGCATAATCAACCTTATAATGTTCCTACTGCTAGGACTCAAAGCCTCTCTAGGAGAGGGAAGCAAGCGAGCGCTAAACTGGAATTCCCAGGGGAAAAGTGTGGCTGTCCTCGCCAGACCTGGCGTCGCAAAGTGTTATCAGAAGTGATGAGCAACGGATTGACATGAAGCAAGCTGAAGTCTGAAGCTCAAGACCGTTCTCGATGGAGGACTACTATGAAAGCCCTCTTTCATTTCTTGAGGACAGAGGATATTGAGTCAAATTTATGTCATTACCTACATGGGACTTAAACATAGTTGAACTTATACACCTGCGGAGAAAACAGGCATATGCTTAGTCGTTGTTTGGTTCTAGTAAAAATATCAACTTCACCCATATGAAGGGTTCTGACCCTGTTGAAACTACAAATAGTCATCATCATTTATTCATTTCAGTCGATAGACGTCCACTGTTAGACATAGGCCTCTCCCAAGTGTCGCCAAAACGACCGGTCTTGTGCGTCTCGCATCCATCGGATTTCCGCGACCTTCACCAGATCATCGATCCCCCTTGTGGGAGGCCTTCCAACACTGTGTCTTAAGGTCCGCAGTCGCCACACCTTTCCTATCGATCATTTGTTCTATGCACAATGCCTGCCTACTGTCACTTAAGTTTGGCAATTCTTTAGTAAATACTAAATAATCATCTTTAAACAATAACTGCATCTGTAGTTTTCCACGTGTGAAAACCAGACCCTGGAATGCAAGTCAACGAAGGAGCTAGGAGTGGATTTTAGTCAGTAAAAGTCTGACACGCCTTGCTGCTCCGCCCAAGGGCGTGAGATGTCATAGGATGATTTCGGACTTAAAAAAAAACCAGTGAGGATAGATTGAAGAGGTCAACTGGTACACGTAGTGCTCTCACATCACTGGCCCGTACAATACCGAACTAATGAAACCATTCAGCAGTTCACTGAATGTTTTTAACGTCATCATGATAGTTATGACATCAAATAAGTTCTATCGTATTTTTGAAAGGTTTGGCTCGTTATATTAGACTGTTTTCAAATATCTATTGTGGTTATTTTGGTAACAAAAGAGAATCATACAATACGGAAATGTCAGAAATGTTTTTTGTTGAAAAACAAACATGTAGTCGTAGGTATCGAAAAATTTTCCTTCTTATTCCTGCCAGACAATAAAGCATACAATAATGCTACTTTAAGTAAGGTTCTAACCGGGAAGGTAATACATAGCCGAAATGAGAAGTCAATGTTTTATATCTCATGGATTTATTTATTTATTTTAAAATATAAGTTTTCAACACACTTGCTCAGAAAGTGGCTCTTATTGCACTGCACTTAGGTATATAATGGCATTCGTTACCAAACTGTGACATTTTGATTATTTTACAGTACAGGAACAAAACTCTTACATTCTAAAATCTTAAAGACTAAAATAGTACATTATGATATAAGTGTGTAATGTTAGTGATTACCGTCGAGGCGGTATTTAGACCCGAGCCGTGGCGAGGGTCTTAAGAGAGCCAAGAACGGTAATCATTAATTACTCACGTGTGTCATACGACGTTTTTCAATACACTTGTGAAGAAAACAACAGTAAAACTAGTTAAATTTTCTGTGACATGGCGGTAAAAATCTGTTTTCATAAGCGGGCGCATCATTTTTTTTATTTACCCTTAGAGGAAGGCTAAGGTATTTTGATCATACTGCCTAGTCTTACGTTATGTTTTCTTGCGTGAAAAGTTTTTACGATAATGTCTTTCGTAGTGACAATAGAATACGGATGTAACATTTTCTAATGATTTTGTAGTATTTAATTTTATTTAATACAGCCACTGAACTTCACTGGAATAAAAAAAATCACGCCAAAAACCGCGGCATCTTAAAATGGCGGCCATAGACCACAAAAAAAAAACAAATTTCATTTGAATGTACGATTTATTTACTAAATGTTTTTTTATTAAATAAATCGTTTGTAGTAGTTAAATTTGTCCATTTTAACTTGTTAATTGGATGAAATAAGTAATTAAGATACTAATTTATATACTATTGAACGCAATAACTTAATGGGAATTTTATTCGAATTAAAATTTGTTTTGCGAACAAAGAGGTTGAACAAAAAGGTTTTAACTACATTATAACACTAGTGCGTAATGGTAATCAAAATGTCACAGTTTGGTAACTAGTGCCATTATATACCTAAGTGCAGTGCAATAAGAGTCACTTTCTGAGCAAGTGTGTTGAGAATAAATTTATTAAACACTTATTTGACACTACAAAAAACTAAAAAACCGGCCAAGTGCGTGTCGGACTCGCGCACGAAGGGTTCCGTACCGTCAGTAGCAAAAAATTGCGAAAAAAAAATACGTTCGCTGTATGGGAGCCCCTTAAATATTTATTTTATTTAGTATTTGTTGTTATAGCGGCAACAGAAATACAACATCTGTGAAAATTTCAACTGTCTAACTATCACGGTTCATGAGACACAGCCTGGTTACAGATGGACAGACAGACAGATAGACGGACGGACAGTGGAGTCTTAATAACAGGGTCCCGTTTTACCCTTGTACGGAACCCTAAAAATGAATACATATAATTACAAATTTGGTACGGTTTGTCATGGAATATATCCAGATCTATGTGCTGAGTGAGCAAAGAGTTGAACAGTGTAACTGCTCGAGCTGTGGACATTGCAGCGGTGGATGAACTGCTAGGTATATGTTTTTTTTAATGTAATCACCAATTTTTTTTTTCGCTCTGTGTGGGGCGAGAGGGACAGATTGGCAGACTGGTACTAAGGAACACCCACGTGTGTTCCTTGAGTTACCCTTTACGCTCCAGGGCCACACGCAATTGATGGATAGCTCACTTCAAGCCTACATCCGCTTAGTTCTCACAGTGAGATTTTTACTAAATAGATCGGAACTTTACCTACGCCATCATGTTAAAAACTACCGACACACACTACGAAAACACTGCGCAATAGGTTTTATAATTATATGTTGATCGATTCTGCTTTCTATTCAATATAGTACAATACGAGCCAACTTATATTTGAATTCATGCATTTCCATTTAAAACTTATTGGAGCGTAACTGAGTTTAAACGAATTAAAATAGGCTCCGTTGCTTCATCGTGAGATGGGACACGTGCAACTTGGCTGACTTGAAGACTCCACACAAGTTACTAGTCTTCAGGCTGAGGCGACGCTCCCTGCATAACTAAGCGCTCCACTAAACTTATGCCACTAAGGCCTTGTCTAGAGTGAGGACGCTGTGACTATGGAGGGTGCGGCGCAGCCAAAACCGCGATTAGAATAGAATAGAATAGATTGGAATAGAATAGAATGGAATATAATGGAATAGAATGAAATAGAATGGAATAGAATGGAATAGAATGGAATAGAATGGAATAGAATGGAATAGAATGGAATAGAATGGAATAGAATGGAATAGAATGGAATAGAATAGAATAGAATGGAATAGAATGGAATAGAATGGAATAGAATGGAATAGAATGGAATAGAATGGAATAGAATGGAATAGAATAGAATGGAATAGAATATCGTTTATTTGATAAAAGTGGCACATTTAAATTAAGACATAAAAACAATTATAACGCTTACATTGCATTTTTGCCTGAACTAGGTTGGAGCTGTATCCTGTATTGTGTGGACACAGTGCGTTGTGGGTAGTAAACGTTAGACGAGTTTCGTCTAAGTAAATCAATAGACGATCAATCGCTAACTAAGCGCTGCACTAAAGTTTTGCAACTGAAGCCCTGTCTAATGTGAAGTTAGACGTGTTTCCTCTGGGTAAAGCAATAGTCAATCGCAAGCAAGACCACTCCATACTCACTTAAAAGGCTTTAGCACGAGTTTTTATATTAACTTGATCGCTTTCACGTAAACATTCAATTAGTATCGAAACTGAATAAATGACAATTCAGTGAAAAATAATTATCTCATACAATTTAACATCAGCAAATATTTACGTTAAGCGTGGAACTGATGACAGCCGCGAGGATGCGATGGATGTGAGACGCATAGAACCATTCGTTGTGGCGGCACTTGGGGAGGCCTATGTCGAACAACGTCTTTCGGTTGAAATAATGATGGTGATGTTACATATTATGGACGTGAAAGGCGATTTCATTTGTTTATTACGCGGAGTTAACGTGGGCGATTTAACGCAACGGCGAACTGGAAGCGATGCGGCACGAATAGAACAAACAATTGATAATCTGCGGTGACCTACGTGACTAACTGCTTGGGTGCGGTGTAGTGACGAGTGAAATTTGCGTTGAATCATCCACCTAGGACAGCGCGATATTTCGTGCCCGCCTTCGCTACCGCGATAGCTCTCACATCTTAGCTTCTTGCTTTCTATGTCGCACGCTTTCATTTGTACCATTAGCTGACTCTGCTATGTTGCGGTTGTCACAAAATGCCGTAAATTTCAGCTACGAATAGTCCATTGTGTCTTTGTGATTCTGTTTTTGAACTGCTTTTGCGGGTTTTTGTTGTTCTATTTAGATAATACACTACTTAATTTCAGACAAAGAAGATAGTCAACCAGGTTGGACATATCCTGATGTGATCATATCTATTTTATAAAGTAAAAGTATTTGTATGTTTGTAAAGGATAATCTCTGAAAGTACTGATGGGGAATTGAAACCGCGTTACTTAGCGCAGTAGTAAAACGCTTCACTATGCCAAAATATGGATGGAAATATTTCACAATATCTATCGTCACATAAAGTATTAACTTTTTACACAATTTTCCTCGTTTATATAACGTGCTATTATTATATTATTTACACGTGACTGACTCGCCTCGTGTAGGTAATATAATGATACCATTTTCCAAAATTCACAGACTGTAAAAAGAAGTCCCATTAAAACTTTTACGTATTTCACGATTAATTCAAAAAAGTATTTGCGTCCATTCATCAAGTGTCATTAAATGTTAAAAACTTTTTAATACAAATAAAAGTAGAGCTGTCTTCGTAAAAAGATAAGTCAATAATTGAGAGGCACCTAAACAACCAAGAGGCATTTTATTCCTTCAAGTGTTGACATCCGAGTTGAAATTGCTCTCAAGAAAGTCTGTGTACACATCCTGTGAAAATCAGATAGAAAATGAAATACGGTGTGTGGGACGGGGCGACTGACAATGAGATGTTTGACTTTATCATTTGGGGAATATTATTTGTAAATTGTGTCTCGATTGGACATTCAACACAGATTTTGTCTGTCATGTTTTTCCACAATAAATTATTATAAATAATCAACTTCATTCTTATTTTATTTTCTTTTTATTATATTTTTTTATTATTATTGATAGGCTCGTGTTTAACCACTATCATACCTCATGGTAAACGACGATGTGGTGGACGATACAGTTCGCTTGCATAGAAGTAACTTATTCACTCTTGACTTAAAGACCCCTAGTCTAGCCTTTAAGTAACCTATTCACTCTTGACTTAAAGACTCTCCTAATCTTTAAGTCAAGAATGAATAGGTTACTTTTAGACAGGCATGCTCCATCTTCATGTCTGTGTAAGTTATCAAGAAACACAGACTCCGGCA
Source organism: Mythimna impura (assembly GCA_905147345.3). NCBI lineage: Eukaryota > Metazoa > Arthropoda > Insecta > Lepidoptera > Noctuidae > Mythimna > Mythimna impura. Next base: position 15,669,082 of record LR990356.1, on the reverse strand, counting down.
GAAATTTCCACTCCTTAGTTTACGCACAGTGAATGTGTCTCCAAAACATTTTGTACGTTTAGGAAGGATATAGGGTGTTATTTTGCTTTTCAGTATCCATTTCTGTTTGTTATACACAACTGATCCAATAGCTTAACATTTTATTATTTAATCTTAAAAATATCAACAGTTTCACCACATAAAATAGTATAACCTATCTACTACTTTTACGAAATTTTAGTTTAAACATCTGGACGCTCAAACACTTGAGTACACTATTATTGTTAGGGTCAGCATCCAGGAAAATTACTACCACTATCGGTATTTTACATGGAGCGATTGCCTGTCTGTTCTCGATAACCCAGTAATTAGGTAACACGATACCCCTTGGCTAGACTGAGGTCCTATTTCTGATGTCTGACTATCTGTAACGAGTGTCAAAAATCTAAAAATGACAGCCGTTAAGGCTTTACGTGTTTTCCGAAGCACGCAGAAACCTCAATATGTTAAGAGGACCATGTGTGAGGAGCACCCATCTACAGACTGTTTTCGACAACACATGTCCTAGTGGGGGCGATCGGCGGCATCGATCTCTCGCGACGAGCCTTTGTACAGGCAATGGTTCGAAGCGGGGAGGAGTCGCCTCCTTCTGCGAAGCAGTATTGTTAGCAAAGGACGAAGCCGCACGTGCACACGCGAGGGAGCGGCTCTCACGCCTCAGCCGCCAGGAAACCGATCCCGCTTTCAGGCCACCGTAGGCACGGGCTTGCAGACGGCGAGCAATGTGTAGCTCGCCGTCCGACCGTCCGGTAACCATCCAGACAGAGCCCAAGTCGTTGACGGCGCGTACTGTTCCACGCGCGCCTCAAGGTGATGTCAGCAAGCCGTAGGGGCCCAGCAAGGTCGAAGTCTACTGGGGCCATGGGTTATGCAAAAGTGAACCCCGGGGCCCTGGAATGAAGGCAAAGAAGGAACAGGAGTCTGACACACCCTCGCTCTCCTCGTGAGATATCATTAGATGATTTGCCACCTAAAAAAAAAAGACTGTCTTCGACCAGCACCGTTTAACCTTGAAGTTTGCAAATTCTTAAGTATCTTTCATAATATTATTTAACTGTGTCTCTCAAAAGAAACAAAATACGTGCTCCTGAAAAAACTCCGTGGCTTTTTACTTATTTAATTTATTGACTCAATTTTTGTGTTTTCTCTTTCCTTATTTATAACTCCTTTGAGGAAATATTATGTAGCTACCATTAAGTGGTCAACAGTTCTATCGTGGAAATTTTCAAATGGTTTTCACGAAGAATAAAATTTTATTTTACTGGCCCTTCCAATTACGACCTACAAAGTTTATGTTTTACCTGGGGTATAATAAAAACTCTTATCATCACAGATTCCCGGATTTTCAATTAAACTTTAGGTAATCACCATTTGTTTAGTATAACGGGCGAACAAATTTGGTGAGCGAAATTGCCAAGTTTCGTCAATCTAATCAAAGCCTTTTTGATAGCCGTAATAATTTCACGCTTGAACATTTAAAAACAAGAACAACATACAACAACAACTTTAATCTCATTTATTACTTGAAAGATGAATAAATAACAACGATATACAAATTCATGGGTTGAATAATTTTGTATACTTTTCCTGTTAGGTTCGGGTTTGCCAGTAGGCATGATTTTTGCTAGTTATAATCTTCAAATTTCTTAAAGCGATCTGTAATACGTAATTAAAGAACATTGACAGTGAAAGAAACTCAAGTTAAGAGTGAATTGCGGGAATATTCGAAAGAGTTTACCGTGACCCTAGAACGCATAGGGCAACTGAAAAACACTGGTGGGTTTTAGTCTGGGCACGCCATAGTCATGGCGGTAAGTCCCCTCTTTAAGGAGTGGCTGGAGAGATATCACGGCGTCCTCGCCTTCCGCATGGCGCAGGTCCTTACCGAATATGGTAAGTTTGGGAGGTTGCTGCACCTAATTCGTGCGGAAGAAACGCCCGGGTGTCACTATTGTGAGGACCGCCCGGAGGATACTGTGGACCATAAGGTGGAGATGTGTCCTGTTTGGGCGAAAAAAAAGGTGAGTTTTAGTCAGTAAAAGTCTGATACGCCCTCTAATTCCAAAAAAAGTCAAGATTACTTCTAAGCAAGTGTGCTCTAACATCGAATGTACAATCACTTACTATCAGGTGAGATAGTAGTAAACGCGAGCCTATCAATAATAAAAAAACTCTATCTCTTCTTTTGTCGGATTTGTCTTTTGTCGGATAAATTTATAAAAGAACAAAAAAACGCAATACGAAACTAGTTCATATCCGTTGCTCGGTTCAGGGATATTGCTAATATCGGACGTCAAGACCCTTACCGATCGTTTTGACCTAACGTCGTGAAACAAACCTTCGGCCGAGCTCAATTTATTGCCCCGACGCGTAATAAATTGAGTGATGTTATAAATATAGCTTTATTGGAGACCTATCAATTTGGAACTAATAACGTTACAACAGATTTTCGGTTGACTTCACATCGAACTAGCTACTAACTAATATTAGTTTGCCTGTGTGTAATTGGGTAGTTGACTAATTATTTTAAAATCTTTGTTTCAAAAAGCAATTTTGTCCATTAATATAAAGTTTTTTCAAAATCGTTCAAAATGAAGGAAGTTTGAAACCTTTCAAATCAGGTGGAAGGGGATAAAGTCAAGTAACAGAAAAAGGATATACAAGCTGAAATGGTACGTCAGCGCCATTAGGTTACATCCCTACTTTTACTGTACTTTTCGAAATTTGAAATACTTATTGCTGCTTCATTTAACAACCGATTTTATGAGGATACTGATTTCGGGAAAAATAATTTAGTCCCCTCTTTGAGAAGTGGCCAGTGGTGGCCGAGTGGTAACGGCCCCGACTTACGAGTTGTAGGTTGCGGGTTTGAACCTAACCAGTCGCATTACTTTGTGTAATTTATTTCATCACCACTGCTCTCAAAACGGTGAAGGAAAACATCGTGAGAAATCCGGCATGTCCTAGAACAAAAAATTCGTAGACATGTGACATTCACCAACCCGCACTGAGCCCGCGTGGTGGATTACGGCCCATTCCCTCTCCTAGAGAGGAGGCCTGAGTCCCAACAGTGGGAACATTATAAGGGCGACTATGCTATGCTATTTTTTTAGTGTTAATTGTTGTATTGGACTTGTCGTTGGAAGGCCCACAAGGTGGACCAATAAACTAGTGGGGGTCACGGGAATCCGATGGATGCGAGATGCACAGGAACGGTTGTCTGAGACGATACTTGGGGGAAGCCTATGTTCAGCAGTGAAAGTCTTTTGGCTGAAATGATGACGATGATGAAACAGTGTTTGTTGTATCATCGGAATCCTATTAAAGGTATATAAATAAATTAATTATCGTTTTCTATCTGACAAAACCCACGACGCAATATTTTTTTCTTCAACATACTTAAAACTCTGTTCTTTACTTTACTTAAGTACTATTTCGGAACTCGACTTCGTAACATTTTTATCTAACTTTTTGAGGATCAACAGATCTTTTTGGGGAAACTTGAGAAAATTCGCACCCTCTATGTTCTTATAGAAACTTTTTTATCAACATGGTTTATGAGAGTTCAAGGAATACGAGCCTAGACACAAGCTTTGTATAATACTAGGCCCTACGCCTCCGTGAAATTAATAACCATCGTTCAATTTTTTTTTTCAATTGTTTGTTTTCCTATATTTTTTTTAAACGATAATTATATTGAAGCGAACAAAAATAAAATAAAAATGACTAAAGTCGGTCCAGCCATTGTTTGAGTTTTAGCGAGACAAACGAACAGCAATTGATTTTTAAGGTTCCGTACCTCAAAAGGAAAAAACGGAACCTTTATAGGATCACTTTGTCCGTCTGTCTGTCTGTCTGTCAAGACCCTTTATCTTGGGAACGCGTGGATATATCAAGTTGCAATTAAAAACATATACTCAAGTCTGCGGTTCCTAAAAACAGTAAAAGAATCAAACTTGTAAATTAACGAAAAAAAAGATACGGCCGTTTATGTCGCAAAAAACGTATATTTCGACACTCTCAAGAGAATCAAAATTCATAGAGTACTTCCCGTTGACCCAGAATCCTTGAGACCTTACTTTATGCCAAATTTTATTTGGCATAAAGTAAGGTCTCATAGCATAGGTATAGGAATAAATCAGAAAACAGTAAATTTGTGGTTACGTCATAAAAAAAAAATATTATTCGGAAAAATCTTTGAGACTCCATTCGGAAATTGAACTATTTACATAGGTAAGTTAGTACGGAACCCTCTGTGCGCGAGTCCAACTCGCACTTTTCCAGTTTTTTATAACTAAGATTAAGGTTGCGGTAAGCAGTATTTATCACATTATATATAGGAAAAAATACGCATGTATACAAAAAGATCAACTGTTTGATCCTGAGCTCCAAGTTGAGCGATATTTTCCATCACACACATATTTTCTACTACAACGATAGCACAATATTATACAATAACTTAGACATAAGTTTTCATGTGGTAACGCGCAAGTGACCATAAACGGGTTATTGATGTTTTGTGACTGGATTTAAGTGCTTCATATGAGAGATATGGGTTCACTACCCCTGTCGAGCGGCAAAATGAAAATCTGGAACTTAGATACTAAATATGAGTGAGCATAATGTAGGAATCTTGACCATAAGGAGGAAAATAACATGGAGTTTTGGTGCGATTGCATGACATAACGTTCATATAAATCTAAGTGTATGTAAAATGCGGCTATGTGGTGGAAAACCCAAGGATATTTTCGTTAGGGTCGTCCCGGATATCTCATTTGTCAGGAAAACCTCAAGAGCAAGATAAAATGAACGGATTTCGAGCTGGTGAATGTAAGAGTTGGGTGTATTATAATTCACGCCCAGTTTTACAATGATACCGGATTCGGTTAGCGTTAGGGAGCAATTTGTCTTTGGGGGAGAACATCAGATGAATGGATCAATCAAAGCGTACTGGCAGTCGGCATGCTATTGATGGATTGGAGGAAGAAAGGGTATTCTAATTTGAACAACCGATCTTTTATTTTGTGCTACATTTAACTTAACAATTTTTGTAAAAAGTTTTTCTATTAAAGTTGTCAAAAAATGAAAGGCCTGTTTTGACATTTGTATTTTGACTACCTAGCGGTTTGTCCGGTGTAGTGTAGGCCTAGTAGACTACACTGTGTAGCTACTACTAAAATAGCTACTAATACACTGGACCTCTAATTATTGTTTTATTGTTTCTTTCAGTTTCGTACCAACTTACATTCTAAGGTCTTTCTCAAATGTCAAAATGGGCCTTTTATTTTTTAACGAGTTTAATATAGCATAAGCGGTACATGGTTGGCAAATTGGATGTTTAAGACAACTTTAAGAAAAGTAAATGTGTTTCCACAATCATACAGAGCTTCGCTTAGCAATTTCGTGTGGTAATTAACATTTGTTAAATGTGTACTTTTTGCTGCTTTAGAAACGAGATAGTTTTTTAATTGTTGCCAACTATATTGCTTAAGTATAGCACTATAGTTAGAAACATAAACAGAATTAAGTAGATTTTGAAACAATAATTTAACTAAGTTCAATACACTGGAATATCCAATTTTAGCAAATACAGTAAAAAAAGCAAATAATCCTAAAACAAAATAAAATAAAAATATTGAGTACAGCGCCATCTAGCGAGAACATGGTTACGCTCGAGCCTGTAGCTCTTGACCTAGACCCTGCATCTGGCCCCCAGCCCCCCTAGCCAAGTCACAAACGATAAACGTAAACTCTCAGTAGTCTTTAATAGATTTTCAACTTTATGTTATTGGATATAAAGTTGAAAATCTATTGAAGATTACATAGTGTTTTCGTTCGTTCCGGTCGCTAACGCTCAGTAGTCTTTAATAGATTTTCAACTTTATGCTCTTAGGTATAAAGTTGAAAATCTATTGGAGATTACTAAGCGTTCACGTTTATCGTTTGCAACTTGGCTAGGGGGGCAGGAGCATCTTATTTGCGACCATCGTCAGCAATCGTATCATCATCGTCAATTAGTAGCATAGCATAGCATAGCATAGTCGGCCTTATAATGTTCCCACTGTTGGGACTCAGGCCTCCTCTCTAGGAGAGGGAATGGGCCGTAATCCACCACGCGGGCCCAGTGCGGGTTGGTGGATGTCACATGTCTTCGAATTTTTGGTTCTAGGACATGCCGGTTTCCTCACGATGTTTTCCTTCACCGTTTTGAGAGCAGTGGTGATGAAATAAATTACACAAAGTAATGCGCCTGTCTGGGTTTGAACCCGCGACCTACAACTCGTAAGTCGGGGCCGTTACCACTCGGCCACCACTGCTCTCACGCTGCACGTCAATTAGTACCTAACTGTTTTATTTATTTTTTCATGAAGTCAAAATTATTGCTCTTTGTAAATATTTCTATAGTTATTACAAATCTAGGTAGTTTGGAGGCCTGGAATCCGGAACACAGGTTTCCCTAGTACAGACTCCAGTCTCCACAACATCAATGTAATTGCCGGCTGAACGTAAATTAAATTTGATTTTACGACTTGCCACTGCCTCTTTCAAACGTTCGGACTAAGCAAGTGATTAAACGTTATCGATCTAAGTCATTTGCTTAGTTATTTGATTGAATGATTGAATATCATTCGGGCGGGTAGTTAAATGGCGCCGTATAGTAAACAAGCTAGGCTATTAATTGCAGGACGAATTAATTTAGCGGCGACAGATATATATATATAGCTTTGCTTGTTGGGAGGTAATTATGGTACCTTAAACCTCTCCAAAAAATGTCTGTTGAATTTATTTACCTACGAGCGTACAATACAGATGACAATCATCAGACCTGGCATGACTGTGTTGGCTGCAATCCAATGGAGTTCACCCATCGCATAAAATCTCTGACGACACCCACGGGAAGAGTCGCCTACACATGGCAGCCTGATCAGTTTTAACGAACATACCGATATAATCGAAATTTACGCCGTCGTCGTAATTACGTGTAAAAAAGCTTTGAAACAATGTACTCCTTTTTAAAAAAAAGTATCAGGAAGCTCTCTCGTTATTGCTATACTGAAACGGGAGTACCCATACTTCTACTTTTTAATTGTAATCGCATCGTGCACCCGTTTTATATGAGACTGTAAAGTTGTAAAACAAAAGTTGTTCCTCTCCAAATATACTAACTTTGGTTTTTTTTTTTAATGTTTTGCGCAATCAAAATTTAACGCCACTGTGGGTACGTGCGGCAATACGGCTTTGGACTCTCGTGAAAACAGTCCACCTAATTTCAACTTTATTTTTATAGGAGCAGAGTTTTCCATGCCGTAAAAGTTGTCCAAGGTTATGTTACGGCCAGAAGTTTTATCATTTATATCTTATGGCTTAAGGTCTAAATGATCACTCAAAGCCGTTGAGTATTTTTAAGTATTTTTAATAAAAAACTTGGGTTACTTTAGCATACGATTAACATAATTTACAGATAGTTCTACGGAAATTCCTGAAGAATAAATAATTTTGTGTTCTCATAAACTGGCACTCTGTCTATTAAATAAACGTAAATTCTTAAAGATTTAAGTTTTAAAACATCTTCTCTCTTAACAGACTTGAAGATTTTATGTACAGTTTGCTGTGTTAACAGTATGAATAATGTCTTGATGGCTAGGAAAACGAATTCTTCGGTCATTCAAGTTTGCATGTAAAACGATTCCTCTTTTCTCATTTCGATTTGGTCTCTGCATTCCGTTAAGTGAAATCTGCTTTTGGAATATTCAGAGGGGACAGGGAACAAGAAATTCAATTTATATTTGCGTTTTTGCTGAATATCTTCCAAGAAAATTAAATCATTCTAAAGGTTTAGTGTCAGCTTGTTTCTGTCAAATCTATTTGAAAACAATGATTGATTTCGACTGAACGATTGGAATAGTATTTTTTGTTGTTACAACTCTAACGATCATATTAGGTATTATCTACGAGTATCTTATTAAATTAATTTAGGATGCAATGACTGTAGCTTCTGCTCGTACTTTAGTTTGCGCGAATGAAATATAATGGCTTAAGCTGTTGATCCCCGCAATAACGCCGGCGTTAACGCGCCATTGTCTTTCTATTGTGTCTCCAATTACGCTATTAGATAGGTTAAGATACTATGGCACTCAGAAATAGTGTAGCTTTTTATCAGTAAAATTATTTTTATAATCGGATAAGTAATTCCATAGATCTTATTTGATAATAAGTGGATGTTTAACATTTCGATTGGTCCTATGTATAAGGTCCAATGTACAAATTGTCAATTTTTCAATAGAGGCTCTCAAAGTTTCAATTTGATATATTTTTTACAAGCTTCAACAGATGTTTGTGAAACTTTGCATAGTTACTATGGCACATATTTTCGTTATTCTAGCTACATCAATTTATTTGTATCTCTAATAGTTTTTTAATTAATATAGATATGCCTTTATACGTGATATTTTTTTTTATTGTACTGAAAAAACTAGTAAAAAAGCTTAAGTGTCACTTTGAACAATTTACTTGGTATGACTGATTTTGAAGAAAAAGCATGTACTTAATAAAAATAAAAAAAAACATGTTTATAAAAAAATGTTAAAAATATATGTTCTATATATATATATATACAAGCGACCCACCCCGGCTTCGCACGGGTGCAATGCAGACCACCCTTTGATATGTCCTACAAAGAACAATAAAACCAAAAATAAATTAAAAAAAAAAGATATATTTTCCGTTTAAATATTTATATAGTTTTACTTTTGTTTAGTGCAAAACTTATAATTTTAGTCAATTTCTTACCCCTTTTTTGAGGTGAGAAGTCATCAAATAACTCTTCTTGCTCTGAGTAGAGCTTAGAGTAGAGTTTAGAGCAGTGGTGACCGAGTGGTAACGGCCCCGACTTACGAGTTGTAGGTTCCGGGTTCAAACCCAGCCAAGCGCATTATTTTGGGTAATTTATTTCATCACTACTGCTCTCAAAACGGTGAAGGGAAACATCGTGAGGAAACCGGCATGTCCTAGAACCAAAAATTCGAAGACATGTGACATCCACCAACCCGCACTGGGCCCGCGTGGTGGATTACGGCCCATTCCCTCTCCTAGAGAGGAGGCCTGAGTCCCAACAGTGGGAACATTATAAGGCCGACTATGCTATGCTATGCTATGCTCTGAGTAGGGCAGACTTCTCTGACTACTGAAAGTAGTTAGATAACGTATAAGTAAGTGTCAATGTGATTTATAACATAATATAATTATTTTATTATTGTTTGTAAAATGTGTTTTAAAGACATGTTTATAAAAAATATATCACTACATAGTATAAAACAAAGTTGCTTTTCGTGTCTGTCTGTCCCTATGTACGCTTGGATCTTTAAAACTACGCAATGGATTTTGATGCGACTTATTGTGAGTTATATCTAAAAGATAGACATACACCATCGCGGACTTTTTTGTAGATATTTTTAAGGTGTACAATACTGTAGTACATTATTTTGATCTAGCTCTTAGGGTTAAGCCAGCGTTTGCAATGTAAGCGCAAAAAAATGTGTTCATTTACGACATCACATTAGAAACCTCTAAAATCATCAGTGTTCCTCTACTATATTGTGCGTGTATTATACACATAAACCTTCCTCTTGAATCACTCTATCTATTAAAAGAAACCGCATCAAAATCCGTTGCGTTGTTTTAAAGATCTAAGCATATATAGGGACAGACAGACACTAAAAGCAACTTTGTTTTATACTATGTAGTGATATATTTTTTATAAACATGTCTTTAAAACACATTTTACAAACAATAATAAAATAATTATATTATGTTATAAATCACATTGACACTTACTTATACGTTATCTAACTACTTTCAGTAGTCAGAGAAGTCTGCCCTACTCAGAGCATAGCATAGCATAGCATAGTCGGCCTTATAATGTTCCCACTGTTGGGACTCAGGCCTCCTCTCTAGGAGAGGGAATGGGCCGTAATCCACCACGCGGGCCCAGTGCGGGTTGGTGGATGTCACATGTCTTCGAATTTTTGGTTCTAGGACATGCCGGTTTCCTCACGATGTTTCCCTTCACCGTTTTGAGAGCAGTAGTGATGAAATAAATTACCCAAAATAATGCGCTTGGCTGGGTTTGAACCCGGAACCTACAACTCGTAAGTCGGGGCCGTTACCACTCGGTCACCACTGCTCTAAACTCTACTCTAAGCTCTACTCAGAGCAAGAAGAGTTATTTGATGACTTCTCACCTCAAAAAAGGGGTAAGAAATTGACTAAAATTATAAGTTTTGCACTAAACAAAAGTAAAACTAAATAAATATTTAAACGGAAAATATATCTTTTTTTTTAAATTTATTTTTGGTTTTATTGTTCTTTGTAGGACATATCAAACCCATTGTACTAAACAATATCTACATCATTCCTTAGCATTAACCTAATAAATATATTTTTCTATTGGCTACTGAGGGAGTCGGTGTTGAGGCTGTGGCAGTAGCAAGTAAAACTTTTTCGCCATTTCCGATACAGGATCAGCTAAAACGCGAAAATATATCTTCTTTCTATTCTTACAAAATACAGTACTAAAATCTACTAAATGCTTAACACGTTTAAAGATTACCGGGAGGCAGTTAAAAGAAAATGTTTCATTTTACAGTTACAAAAATATGATATTGCAAACATTGGGTAATGAAGTGTTCTCAGCTGGACAATTCTAAAGAAATAAATTATCAATTTAACTGAATATGGACCTTTTCTTCGCCATAAATTATATCTTTATCCTAGATATTAATTCAACAAGCCGTTATATAAAGCCAATTACCTACATTCAGCATTTGCACCACGGCTCTCACATAAAAAGGGGGCTTTTGTTAATGAGGGTACAAAAAGTTCCCTTTCTGAATTATTTGTCTGAATTTGCATTTTAATTGGAAAGAAAGCGTTGCTGTTTTTTGTGTTAAACAATAATTGTGTTCATTGTATGTCGTTACGTTTACATACCATTATTGATTTATTTAAAATTAAATTACTGAAATTATTAATTACATTTTGACTATTATTCAAAATTGTTGGCACCGTTTAACGTAGTTATTTAACAGTATCTAGGTTTGCTTTTCATTACGAGTGCTAATTTCAGCTAATCATAGTCCATCAAAAATTGATTCAAGTTTAATAAAAAACATCAATGAGTATATTAGAGGAAGTTTGGAAGTTGCGCCAGTGACTGTAAAGCTGAAATGGAATCGTTTGCCTTAGTATGGTCAGGTGAAGAGGAGGGATGAAACGCATGCCTTCTTCTGCGAAGCAGTAATGCTAGCAAAGGAGGCGGCAGCACGCGCGTGAAAACGGCCCTCACGCCCCAGCCGCCGGGATCCCGATCCCGATTTCCAGCCACCGTAGACGGACGGCGAGCAATGGGTAGCACGCTGTTCGGTCGTCCGGTAACCGTCCGGACCAAGCCCAAGTCATCGACGGTGCGTAGTGTTCCACGCGCGTCTCAAGGAGATGTCAGCAAAATGCAGGGGCCCAGCAGGGTCGAAGCCTACTGGGGCCATGGGTTAAGTGAAAATGAACCCTGGGAACGTGGAACGTAAGGCAAAGAAGAAACATCCGGAGAGGTTTTAGACAGTAAAAGTATGACATGCTCTCCCGCGTCGCCCAAGAGCAGGACGAGTCTTTGGATGATTTTCCACCAAAAAAAAGAAAATACTTAATCAAATCTAACTCAATTTAAAAATCAGCAATAATAAAGATAATCAAACATCTTTACAACAAGGAAATATCCTCACAGCTTATATTTTCAGTTCGCGTTAAATCGCTTAGGGAATAGGTAATCGTCGCAAACATTCTTGGTGCCATCAAAGCGTTTTATCGCACGTCTGGGGAGGCATTCCGTCGTTCGTTTTAATAATGATTAAAATTTTGTTTGTACGTTAAATCCCTACTGGGCTCTGAAATAAGCGGGTGTGGCCAGATGCGGAAATTATGGAGATAACTGGCTTTATTGAAATGTGGATCACGGTGTGAGCGGAATTTTCTATTTAGATGTTTCTATATTTTTAACTTGTTTCGGATTACCCTCAGATTCGTTAAGGATTATTTTTAATTTTATTTTTTGGGGATATTTTCCCCAAAAAATAAAATAAAAAATAATCCTTAACGAATCAAAAAAAATAACAGTTATACATTTAAGTATTTCTAATTTTTTATAACCGGATACTGGGTTAGCTAGAACACAGGGTACATTTTTTAACTTTCAAAACGTCGTCGTGGTTCATCCCAAACTAAGCAGAGCTTGTACTAAGGGTGCTAGACAACTGACAAACATAATTATATATTTCTAAATACATACTTAAATATAAATTACACTCAGACACTGAACAAATGATCGTGCTCATCAAACAAACGTTTGTTTTGGGTGGGAATCGAACTCCCAACTTCCGGAATAGCAGTCAAGACCACTAACCACTAGACCAACAGGCCAGTCAAAAATATTATTATCAAGTCATTAAAATCTTGTACTAAGTTATAATTATACAAAAATTAGAAATGTACATTCAGTCAGAAAAGTATCGGGAATGGATTTGTTTATGGTTCCAAATTCAAATTTTTGTTTTTTTTTTTGTTGTTAGTAGATTGGCACAACTGTTTTCCATTTTGGCGCGGAGTTTGAGTTGCATCTTTTATTTATATTAAATACAGTGCTGTTTTTTTTTAGATATATCATATCTCGTGTGTATTGCGAATTTCATAATGGGCAAAAACATCGAACAAAGAGTTTGTCTTAAATTTTGCATCGCCAATTGAATTTCGTGTTCGGCGTCACTGAAAATGTTACAGAAGGCTTACGGTGAATCGACTTTATCAAAAACATGTGCTTATGAGTGATGGAAGATTTGCCTCGCTCTGGTAGGCCATCAACGTCTTCAACTGAAGTTAACATCGCAAAGGTGAAGGAAATGGTGACTGAAAATCCTCATTCAACTTTGAAAGAGATAGCCGCCGAACTTTCTGTATCTCACAAGTCGATCCGTACCATTTTAAGTAATCATTTGGGTATGAAACATGTTACCGCTCGGCTAGTCCCAAAAGACCTGAATTTTATCCAAAAACTCAATCGCATGAGAGTCGCTGAGGACATGCTAGAACGAGTCAATTCCGACCCAACATTCATGAAACGCATTGTTACTGGTGACGAGACGTGGGTTTACATGCAAACTAGTCAACAAGCTTCGGAGTGGCGCCTTCCAACTGAACCGAAACCGAAAAAACTACGCCAAAGTCGATCAAAAGTCAAAGTCATGTTGACTGTTTTCTTTGATTATCGCGGTGTTGTGCACTCGGAATTCTTGCCGGAAGGTCAAACGGTAAATAAAGAATATTATTTGAGCGTTATGCGGCATTTAAGAGAGCAAATTCGACGAAAAAGGCCAGATTTGTGGAAAGAAAATTCTTAGATTTTGCACCACGATACTGCGCCACAAGGCTATCATTGTGAACGAATTTTTGACCAAACACTCAACAAATACAATCGAGCATCCACCATATTCACCAGATATTGCTCCAGCCGACTTCTTTCTTTTTCCTAAACTCAAATTACGACTTCGTGGCACCCGTTTTCAATCGGTAGAAGACATAAAGGAGAATTCGCGGTGAGAACTGAACTTAATTCCGGAAACAACATTAAAAAATGTTTTGATGATTGTATTATTCGTTGGCGTAAGTGTATCGTTTCTGAAGGAGCATACTTTGATGGTGATAAATAATAATAATTATAATAATCGTTTATTTCGGGCAATAAAAACACCCATATACATCGTAACGTTAACAGGATTCCTCTAGATATCACCGACCGGACCGATGACCGGTGAGAGTTGCGGGAATCCGATGGATGCCAGATGCACATAGGACCTGGTCGATGTGGCGACGCTCGGGAGAGGCCTATGTGCAGCAGTGGACCTATTTCGGCAGAAATGATGATGATGATATCAGTCATTAAAAATCTGTAGGGTGACAGAGATAGTAACAGGATTTTCTGCTTACGTATCTCTAACTTTCTACCTTATAAACGTCGAAAGTATTTCCGTAAAAGCACGAACAGTCTGTAAAACTTGACTTCGTACTAATTCGAATGTTTTGCTCCGTTATCGCTCCAGTACAGTGTAACGTGCTCTTTATACATAGTGATTTACAAACGCGAACAGATCTATTACAGTTTCATTGAACGACTGGATGAGACATGACGATAAATCGACGACAATCTCTAATCCAGCGTTAACAGAGACAGATCTAGTATTATCTACTCTAGTATTATTGTATGACTGTTTTTTATTGTTTTAGTCTGCTGTAAGATTGTTGTTAAGTGTTTTCATTCAATTTAGACTGAAAGGTTGGCATCGATGTGTCAAAAATGTGATTATGAGCTTAATTTTGAACATTAAACTTACAGTTGATGGCAACCAACCTATGAATAAGACGCTAAACGGCTACCGGCTACCATAGGTGTGGGTTTGCGGACGATGAGCCCTGGGTAGCTTGCCGTCTGGCCGTTCAGTGGACCAAGCCCGGGTCAACGATGCGTTGTGTCCCACGCGTGCCTCAAAGAGAGGTTAGCAAAATTGTAGAGCCCAGTTAAGGCAAACGTCTGCCAGAGCTGTGGATTATTCGAACGATTTACCGCAGCTCTCGCAATAAAGGGCAATATGTCCTTTTTTTTCCCACAATTTTAACACAACGCCATCTAGTCCCAAAATAAGCAGAGCTTGAGCTATGAGTACTAAACAACTGGTAAACATACCTACTTACATATTTTTAATTACATACATGTTAAAGATAAATTGCACCCAGACACAGACCAAATGATCGTGCTCATCACACAAACATATGTCTTGGGTGGGAATCGAACTCACGACCTCCGGGATAGCAGTCAGGACCACTAACCACAGGACTAACAGGCCAGTCACTGAACTAAACATACTGAAAGAACACTGGCTTTTAGTCAGTAAAAGTCTGACACTCTGCTGCTCCACCCAAAGCGGGAAAAACGTCCATAAATAAGAAGCAATTACAATTTTATACCGAATACGTGTTCTGTTCGAATTCGTGTTTAATTTCAGAATATTTTACCCATAACAATTACTTTACATGGCGCAGGTCTGTGTAAAGTGGTTCAAAAATACAATATTTATAAAAGTTTCGTAACTACACAAGTTATCAAATTGTGTTGTAGTCATATATGCAAATCGTTAGCCATTAAAATAAGATGCCGTCTAAAGAAGACAATTTTCCAAGTGCATTAAAGAAACAAGTGGTCAAAGTAAATGTTTAAAAATGGAGATACTTTTGACCTAGATATATAGTGTCCATGGAGTTTCTTGCACGTTCTTCTCTATAGAGATATGCGCTTTGTAACGTACAATTCTTTTTACTACTACTTTTTTTTATTGACCGACATTTTGACAATTCAAAAGTGCCTGTGAATAGTCTATTTGAAATAAACGTTTCTGATTATTAATTGCAATAGAATCAAATTTTTTTAGGAAGACAATGTTAAACTAGAGTAATTGGGTTGTGGAACAGAACAATTTGTTAAGGTAGACACAATTTTGGTTCCGGGAAAACAGCGCCTCTTCACTGGCATATTTTAATTTAATAAAGATAGTAACTGCAGACCATGGTCAAGGGGTATGCTACCCATGGTAGTAAAAACTTTTCACTTTTTCGACCATAAAGCTATTGCTAAGCAAATTAAAGAAATGTGGCATAACAGGCAAAGCAAATTATTGGTTAAAATCATACTCGCAGTTATTTCGTCATTTTAAAGTCGGTGAACTCGCTGAGAGTATAGCTGCCATCAATGATGACCTTGAAAATATCATTATGTGGGCTATCCTTTGGACTCTTACTGAATCCAACAAAATCTCAAGCGCTCATTATTGGTGACAGATATATACTTTATTCGAAAAGTGCTAAAAACCTTGGCGTCTATATAGATACTAACCTCTCTTGGGAGTTCCATATAGCTGATGTTAATAAGAGGGTTTTCTACTCCAAAAATTTCTACCATTTCATACTGAGGTCATTCTTGCGCAATCTCTTCTTCTACCGCTAATAGGATGCAACGGAGGTTTTCTTAAACAAACTTGAGTGACTGCAGAACTTGTGCATCCGCTTCATTTTTGGCTTCCGCAAATACGACCATGTGTCTCCAAGACATGGTTATATTTGCGCACATATACATATATTTCTTCGTACCCCATTTCACACTTCTAGCCGTTATGATGGCTCCTTCTCTGTCACTGCAGTGCGTCTGTGGAACTCCCTCTGTACTCCCTACGTGACAGCCCTTCTTTGGATGTCTTCAAGAAGAAAATTAAAGAGCATTTCCTTTCACAATGACATAGTATAAATTGTATATAATTATATACAATTTTAAGATTAAGTTTTAAGTTTTAAATGCGACGTTATTGTGTTGTCTGAGTGCTGGCTGCGTCAGTTATCAGATCTTCCTACGATACCTGGATATAACTCTCATAAAACTAATCGAAGTTTTAATCAAAATGATGGAGTGGTAGTCTTGGTCAGTAATGAGCACAGTTACACAATAGAAGAACCACTACTTAATGAATGTAACTGTTTATTAATTAAATTTGGGGCCGACACAGTTATAGTGGCTATCTACAGGTCTCCGTCATTTAAAAATCTGGATGTATTTCTGCAATCTCTAAACCACATTCTTGAACTTTTGCATTCTTTTCAAAATATAATAATAGTAGGTGACATTAATATTAATATATTAAATGCTGATTCTAATGTCTTGTCGTATCTAGATATAACTTCCTTTCATGGACTATTTCCCGCACACAACACACCTACTAGAGGAAATAGTTGTCTGGACCATGTTTTTATTAGGAGCAAATTACAGTCTTATACATTTAATCTTCAAACCTCAATAACTGATCATGATGCTATTTTATTTTGCCTTAAGCGTGTGGACTCAAAGAAACCTGTAACTACTAGAGTTGTCAAAAAACTGAATTGGGCTGAGATTATATCGGACTGTTCAAAATTGGATTTTAGTAAAGTGTATTCTGAAGATGACCTAAATGTAGCGACTGATCAATTTATTGAGTTATTATCTAACTTAACAATTAAGCACATGTCGATCACTAGGATGCCACGGAATAAAACTACCCTAAAACCCTGGATAACACCAGGACTTTTAAGGTGCATTAAAAATAGGGATAAGATGCACATTAAAACTAAAATGGAACCACTGAATGAAATTTTAATACTAACATATAAACGATATAGGAACTTTTGCAACAATCTTCTTAAAAAACTGAAACGTCAGTATGAACAAGATCAATTAAATATGGCTAAAGGTAACTCCAAATTATTATGGGAATCAATTAAAAATATAACAAATTATAATAAAAACCGTTCATCTGCTGATGGACTTCTACATACAGATCAAAGCCTTCAATCGTCTGTTAATAAAGTCAATACCTTCTTTTCTACAATTGGAAAGGTGCTAGCTCAGCGCATACCCTCAAATGTTCCACCTTTCAAAAATACAATTATTAATAAAGACACTCCCAGTAACTCATTTGTACTACTTAAGGTTGATACTACTGAAGTCAAAACTGCTATATTAAATCTAAAGAGTGACTGCTCACCTGGGTGGGATGCCATCTCTTCTAAGTTGTTACAAAGTGTTGTTGACTACGTGGCTCCTGTTATCACTGATCTCATAAATCGCTCATTTGACGCAGGTGTATTTCCTAAAGCATTAAAAAAATCAATTGTTTTCCCCATATATAAGGCTGGTGATACAGACTGTGTCAACAACTACAGGCCCATCTCGATCCTTTCTTCACTATCCAAAGTATTCGAGCGCACCACAACTGTGACATTAGAAAAAATAACCTCAAAGAGTGAACGTGATTACAATTCCTATAAGTTTTACGTTGATAAAAGCAAGTTGTCATTGTTTTTGAATGATAATCTTTGGCCAGAGGGGATACACTTTCGGCAATTTGTATTATTTAGGAATAAAGACGGATTTAATTCTGGCACGAGTGTTAGTCGTAAACAATCATAATGCTTAGTAATGCTAATAAGTGTGATTATTTAAATAAGTTTGTTACATTTAATTGTAAATCTGTAAAGAGATCGTTGGACTCTATTAGGGATTTCTGTAAGTGGGCAGATGTCATAGCTCTTCAGGAGACATGGCTTCTCCCTCATGATGTACACTTTCTTAACACCATACATACAGATTTTGAGTACGTAGGGAAATCTGCAGTGGACACGTCTGCTGGAATACTTAAGGGGCGTCCCTATGGCGGGGTAGCTATCTTGTGGCGCAGGGGGTTGTTTAGGATGGTGAGTGCTGTTGACTGTAAGAGTGATCGTCTAGCAGCTATAAGAGCAACTTTGAGTGACAACCGGTCATTGATGATATTTAGTGTCTATATGCCAACAGATAACACAGAAAATCTTACAGAGTTTTCGAGTTGCTTAGGAGAAATCAGTGCGATTATAGAGAATAGTGATACTGAAGCGATATATGTGTTGGGAGATTTTAATGCACATCCATGTCAACCGTTTTGGTCGGAGCTAAGTAACTATTGTAATGAAAATCAGTGGCTGTGTGCTGATGTTGAAAAATTAGGCATTAGTTCAGATGTATTTACGTACATAAGTGACATGAATGGTAGTCTGAGATGGCTGGATCATTGCGTAGTGACGCAATCGGCATGGCACACTGTGAAGAATGTTAGCATAGGTCAGCCCCCCTAGCCAAGTTGCAAACGACAAACGTGAACGCTTAGTAATCTCCAATAGATTTTCAACTTTATGTTATTGGATATAAAGTTGAAAATCTATTGAAGATTACATAGTGTTTTCGTTCGTTCCGGTCGCTAACGCTCAGTAGTCTTTAATAGATTTTCAACTTTATGCTCTTAGGTATAAAGTTGAAAATCTATTGGAGATTACTAAGCGTTCACGTTTATCGTTTGCAACTTGGCTAGGGGGGCAGGATACCTATTGGTCAGACCATTTCCCCGTGATCTTAGAATGCAATTTAAATATAATTGTACCTAAATTGTTACAGGAAAGTAATTATGTTAATAAAGTGTTTTGGCGAAACCGGGACGAGATGCAGATCAGAGGGTATCGTGACCTGTGCAACAAGGAGTTAAGAGGCGTTCACTATCCTGAAGTGTTTCATGTTTGTGGCGATAGGATGTGCAGTAATACGGAACATAGACGAGCTCTGGACTGTATGTATGGTGAGATTGTTAATATTTTGTCAGTAGCATCAGTGCAGGCCTGGGAAGACCAGCAACCTCGAAGGGCAAATCGGGTGGCGGGCTGGAACAGGCACGTCCGGGGCGTTCATGGGGAGGCTCGGTCTAAGTATCGGATATGGTTGCTTTACAACAAGCCCAAGTCAGGGAAAATTTGGGAAGAAATGAGATCTAGTCAAAAGATTTTTAAAAGTAGGCTTAAGTGGTGTCAAAATCATCAGGACCAGATCAAAATGGACATATTAGCGTCGAATAGGGCATCTAAAAACTTTGCTCAGTTCTGGAAGTCAACCAATAAGCTGAAGGCTGGGTCAGGCCGCCCTGTGAGCGTAGGGGAATGTGGTTCGCCTGAAGATATTTCTAACATGTTTAGAGAGCGTTTTATGGTATCATCACCACTAGGGCCAGCTAAGGGGGGGGTCGGTGATGAGATCAGTCGTGATTATGAGCCATTACGTTTCTCGGCCAAAGAGGTAAAGAGGCAAATTCTGGGTATGGCTGGGGGAAAGTCTCCTGGTCACGACGGTCTCAGCATCGAGCACCTCAGGTATGCGGGGTTTCATCTGCCTAGAGTGTTAGCGACGTTCTTCACGCTTTGTGTTAGTCACTCGTACTTGCCATCGGATATGTTGAGAACGGTGGTGGTACCAATAGTTAAAAATAAGACGGGGGATATATCGGACAAGGCGAACTACAGACCAATTTCCTTGGCCACTGTAATTGCTAAGGTATTGGACGGTTTGCTTGACAGACAGCTGGACAATTGGGTCATGTTGCACAACGCACAGTTTGGGTTTCGGCCTGGACTTTCCACTGAGAGTGCTATTCTTTGTCTAAAGCAGACCGTCCAGTATTATAAGGATAGGGGTACTCCGGTGTATGCCTGCTTCCTTGATCTTTCAAGGGCTTTTGACCTAGTGTCGTATGATGTCCTTTGGAAGAAGCTCGGGGAAGCGGGTGTACCACCGGAGCTGACGGGCTTGTTTCAGTACTGGTACTCGAATCAGCGTAATCAAGTGCGTTGGGGTAGTACTCTCTCGGAGCCGTACAGGTTGGAGTGTGGGGTGAGGCAGGGGGGGTTAACCTCACCTAAGCTCTTTAACCTGTATGTGAATGAGTTGATCGTTGAGCTTAGTGGCAAACCAGTCGGATGCAAAATGGATGGCACATGTGTCAATAATTTAAGCTATGCGGATGACATGGTGCTGCTGGGTCCAACGGCTGGCTCAATCAGAGAGATGCTGCTTGTTTGTGAGAGGTATGCGGCGAACCACGGCCTGCAATATAATGTTAGCAAGAGTGAGTATCTGATCTTTGAGGCCCCTGGTAGATATGTACATTACGAACCTGTTGTTTGTCTCAATGGGAGGCCACTTAAGAGGGTTAGCCAGTTTAAGTACTTAGGCCACTATCTCACCGGGGACCTCAGGGATCAGGTTGATATTGAACGGGAACGCAGGGCGCTAGCAGTTAGATGCAATATGTTGGCTCACAGGTTTGCTCGTTGTAGTAATGAAGTCAAAATTACTTTATTTAAAGCTTTTTGCCAATCATTTTACACGGGCGGCCTGTGGGTCAATTTTTTTTTTTTTTTTTTATTCTTGATAGGTTCGCGCTTGACCGCTAACTCACCTGATGGAAAGCGACGATGCGGTCGACGATGGAACGCGCTTACCTAGAAGTAACCTATTCACTCTTGACTTAAAGATTCCCGGGTTGTAGCCATCAGGAAAAACAGATTCCGGCAAGGAATTCCACTCCTTAGCTGTACGCACTATGAATGTGTTCGCAAAACGTTTTGTGCGTATAGGTGGGATGTCCACCATGTACCGGTGGCGCATTGCCGTACGCCTGGTGGTCCGATGATGGAACGGGCTAGGCGGAATTAGGTTATGCAATTCCGACGCACACTCCCCGAAATGCAACCGGTAGAAAACCGACAGGCTAGCAACTCTGCGCCGATGCTCAAGACTTTGAAGCCTCGACTCAACGAGTGCATCATTGCCAATGATCCTCTTGGCTCGCCTCTCAATTGCCTCAAGTGCATCAAGCTGGTATCGGGCAGATCCGTCCCAAAGATGAGAGCAGTACTCCATACACGATCGAACTTGCGCTTGATAAAGTTTGAGCAGCTGTTCCGGCGTGAAGTACTGTCTGACCTTCGCGAGGATTCCCAGCTTTTTTGCTGCCAGTTCAGCCTTTGCTTCGATGTATGGCCCAAAGTTGAGTGTTGACGTTAGCGTAACACCAAGGAGATCAAGATGGTCGGTTATTGGCACGGCTACGCCCCGGAAAGTTGGAGCAGGGCTGAATTGGCTCCTTTTAGCGGAAAATAGACACGCCTGGGTTTTAGCAGCATTGAACCTGACCAAATTGGCATCGCCCCATTCAGAGACTGCCTCCAAGGACAAGTTCAAGCGCTCGACCATAGCCTCTCGGAGAGACTGGATCTGTGACCCACTAGCCTGCGCGCTGGATATGTAACTCTCAGCAACAGTGCTGTCGTCTGCATACCCAAAGGTACCGGGCTTAAGCAGATCATTTATGTGCAGCAAGAACAATGTTGCCGAGAGCACTGACCCCTGAGGGACCCCGGCATTAATGGCCATTTGACCGGACGAGCAACCATCGATGACCACTCGGATGGACCGGTCACTCAGGAAATCTGCAATCCAAGCACACAAACCAGCAGGTAATCCGAAAGAAGGAAGCTTACTAATAAGGCTTTCGTGCCAGACCCTATCGAAAGCCTTCGAGATATCGAGGGAGACGGCAAGAGCTTCCCCGTGTTTCTCGATGGCCTCACTCCAGATGTGGATGGCATACGCTAGAAGATCACCAGTTGACCGATTTCGGCGAAAGCCATATTGTCGGTCACTTAGGATGTCATTAGCTTCTAGGTATGCCAGGAGCTTACTGTTGAGTACACGTTCCATTGTCTTACAGAGAATGGACGTTACTGAGATTGGCCTGTAGTTAGCTGGGTCAGCCCGACTACCCTTTTTGGGCACGGGCTGTACGTTAGCTTGCTTCCATGCAATCGGCACTTTTCCAACCTCAAATGAAAGCCGAAATAGGCGTGTCAGGATCGGAGACAGTTCAGGCGCACACGTTCTTAGAACAATTGCCGGTATCCCGTCTGGACCGCTAGCCTTGTTCACGTCAAGGTTACGCAGCACCCTACGGACGTCCTTCTGATGGATGCGAATATCCGACATACTCGTCTCGCAACCATCAGGATTAACAGGGGGCCGCGCGTCACCAGAATCTAGACGCGAAGATTCCGCGAAGAGAGAGGCAAACAAATTTGCTTTCTCCTCAGCGGTATGGGCCAGCGACCCGTCGGGTTTCAGCAGTGGCGGTAGTGAGGGACGGCAGAAGTTCGATTCAACCGACTTAGCCAGGGACCAAAACGCCTTACTACCAGCAGGGTATGATAATACAATATATAATACAGGATATGATGTCAGCAGCAATTATACGCGGAAGGCTCTAGATGCCCTGCGGATCCAATATAATAATGGTTTCAGGGTGCTGTTGGGGCTGCCTAGATACTGCAGTGCATCAGGTATGTTCGCTTTAGCGCGTGTGGATGATTTCCACGCTATATTAAGGAAGAAGGCTGCCTCGTTGCTAAGTAGATCTAGGACCAGCTCCAATGGCATTCTTCGAACCTTAGCCGACAAACATGATGCGCCAGTGATCAAGCACTGGTTGCAATTGTTAGTGCGGCATTAGTTTTAAGTTTTTTACTAACCCTTTTAGTTGATAAGTTTTTTACTAACCATTGGACCCATGTAGTCTTTTAAAAATAAATTATTATTATTATTATTTTTATATATTTTATTTATCTCAGGACCCTGAGGTCCTGGACCTTTGGGAGGCGTACGAGGAGCCGAAGCCAACTCGCAGAGGCCCTTTAGACAATTATAATGGAACATGATACCAACCGACGATTATCCCTGTACGCGCTATGCTAGTGCACCCAAGGACAACCCCCGGTTATTGAAAAACTGTTGCGACATATGGAGAACAAAGATAATAGGGCTATGGTTTTTGGAGTCTTAAGTGGACTGGTAACATGGACTATGTCAAGACTATGGCCCCTGCCTGAACAACGTTATTAATATGCATCGAAAAAAGGCAGGGGGTGACTTGCACACTCAATAAATGGGCCCCCAAAAACGGCCGCTAGCACTAAGTGACGTAGCAACAAGAGGGCAACATATCCTGAGGTGCTTAAGGAGTGGAGAGGTATACCACGGCTATCAGGACAATCCCGGAAGTACGGTCAAGATCCCTACCAGCACCTTACTGGATTATACATCCTTCTCCCGAGCACGTTTGCTCTTGCGAATCTCCACTCAAGCCAGCCAATAAAGGCAAGAGAGAGGTGGGAGCTCAGTTCCTCGTCAGTGTTCACTACGGCCGGCCAATAAAGGCAAGCCGGAGATGAAGAACAAGAATTCTCCCGGGAGATCGGGTCCGTGGGGTCGCTAATGCCCAACAGTTCGCCACAAAACTGCACTGCGGATTGTATCTCTCTTAGTCTGGCCCCTCACCCTAGGCATATTACGGCAAAGCAAACTTTACCGATACAGACCTAGGGTATATTGGAGCACGCAAGCCCCACCACGACGTCAACGTAGAGATACGGCGATGGGGTTATTATTATTATTATTATTAATTCTAGACTCGTAAAATTCTTGGAAACACAGAAATTGCTTGCTGACACACAATATGGATTTCGATTACACAAATCCACTGATGAGGCTGTTCACGCTTTTACTGACTTCCTGGTGAGAAATATGGATAAAAACAAAAAATGCTTGACTATCTTTCTCGACCTTGCCAAGGCGTTTGACACAGTCTGTATTTCCACCCTGGTTTGTAAGTTAAACAGTATGGGAATACGGGGAAATGAACTCAAATTGTTTAATGATTATTTATCAGATCGTACTCAACGTGTGAAAATTGGTGACCACTTAAGTTTCGAACTACCTATATCGCATGGAGTTCCGCAGGGAAGTATTCTTGGCCCCACGTTGTTTCTATGTTACATAAATGAGTTGTGTCTGCTAAAACTTCAAAACTGCAAAATAATATCATATGCTGATGACACAACTCTTACTTTTACTGGTGATTCGTGGGAGGAAACCTATTCTCTAGCTCAATCGGGTCTGAACACGGTGTGCCACTGGTTAGCTGCAAACACGCTCACGATTAATGCAGACAAAACTAAATACATTCCTTTTGCAATTAGGGGTGCAGAAACCTTTTTACATGATAAGCCTCCTGTATATGTTCATCAGTGTTCATTTCCACCCGTAAGCCAATGTGGTTGCTCCGATATTCAACCTGCGCAAAGTATTCGATATCTTGGTGTAACCATTGATAAAAGATTGTCATTTGAAGAGCACATTCATAATTTATCTAAAAGAGTACGAAAACTTATTTATATTTTCAAACAACTTAGACAGGTAGCCACTGGTAAAACGCTTAAAATGGTATATATTGCCCTAGTTCAATCTATCCTTACATATTGTGTGACAACTTGGGGGGGTGCCGCTAAAACCAAAATGTTAGAAATAGAAAGGGCCCAAAGGCTGATACTAAAAGTTGGTCTTCGTAAACCACGTCTCTTTCCCACTACAGCACTATATCAAGAAGCCGATGTTTTGACTGTTAGGCAAATCTATATCCTTTTTACTGTGCTTCGACAACATTCAGATCCAACCGCTTTTGATCTTTCCAAATTAAATACTAGAAGGCCGTACGCGATATGCAAAACCATTAAATCTAGGACAGGCTTTTGCCAAAAATTTTATACTTCTAGAGGACCAGAACTTTATAATAAATTAAATAAAGAATTAAATATTTTCAATTGCGATAAAACTAAATGTAAACTAATAATATCTAACTACTTACTTAAACTGGACTACATAAAAACAGAAGAACTGCTAGCCATAAAAACATAAATTAACTATTCAACTAATATCATATTTTCTCTACCCATTCGCCTACTCGGACTTACACATACTCACACTCACATCTTCACTCCTTTCCAATATCACACAAGCTTAATCACACCCAGACACTCCACGACACACCACACACACACACACACACACACACACATGCACCTAAAACCTCATTACACTTTACACAAATTTAACTTTTTTTTTTGTTATAGTTTTTCTTTTAGCTTATTCTTCCAATAAATTAATTAACTTAAAGAAACTGAAAAAATTGTTAACTTTCGTTAGATTTTCACCATCTGTACAAAGGATATAATGTTTTTGTTTGCTGCTTACCCTGTAGAGAGGAGTCCCTGGTGTCCTAAAATACAAGCCACGGCTTAGTTTAGGCACCAGTCTCCCACAAATTAACATTGTTATATCACATCGATATTTTATGTTTTAGTTTCCTACTGATGCCGTTATTTGTGGAAGATAAATAAATAAATATTATTATTATTATTATTTATTATTTATTATTATATATTTATAATATATAAGTATGTTTGTATTTATGTATGTAGGTATATTTATGTATTATTTTAGTCGCATTATTGGTAATTTTAAAATTGTACACTGGATCCTACCCTCTATTGAGATCTCTCTCTATCACTCAATGGCTTGCTGGAAGAAAACTCAACTTTGAGTTAAACTCGCCTACTTTTACAATTATTGTACACTATAACAATTTTATAAATTGTTATAGTGTACAATAAAGAGACCTAAGTGAAAGGCGTCAATCATCATCATCATCATTTCAGCCGAAAGACGTCCACTGCTGGACATAGGCCTCCCCCAAGTGTCGCCACAATGAACGGTCCTGTGCGTCTCGCATCCATCGGACTCCCGCAACCGTTACCAAGTCATCGGTCCACCTTGTAGGAGGCCTCATAAAGGCGTCAATGTTCCTCATATTTTATATTAAAACTCTTAAAGTTTGATTTATGTTTCAAATCGGGTGTTTTTTATTATTTTTTTATTTACGGTCTGTTTTTTTATTGATTATTTTTAAAATGTGAATTTTTAAAAATAATAAGTGATTTGAAACATACATCAAACTTTAAGAGTTTTAATATAAAATATGAGGCTTTATAGAAAGAGCAAGAATAATGAAATTTGTAGGTAGCTTGTTAATGTACAAGATTTGATCAAAATTGTAACTGGAAGTCACACATCAATTACGTATGTGACAAGTAGAACAATTTCGTGCACGCAATAAAACGTACCTATAAAATCAACAGTGTCAAGTAGATGTAACAGTTACTGCGTATGACGCATACGTGTCTTCCGCAGTTTGTTATAGCTTTGTTATACTGTGAGGCAAATCGACTGAATTTAAAAAAAATATATAATGTTAGCTAGCTATATTTTTCAGCGAAGCAGTATTGCGAGCTTAGAGGCGGTTGTCGGGAGCCACAGCGCGATTCCCGGCTACCTCAGACACGGGCTTGCGGACGGTGAGTAACAGATAGCTAGTCGTCCAGCTATCCGGTAAGGACCGTTGTGTTCCACGTGCTGCTCAAAGAGATGTCAGAGATAAGTGGGGCTCAGAAGAGCCGATGCTTGCTAGAGCTCTGGAATAGTTCAAAAGAGTTACCGTGGCCTTAGAACGCAAAGGGCAACTGAGGGAACACACGTGGGTATTAGTCAGCAAAATCCTGATATTCCATTTTACTCCATTCTGAGCGGGAGAAGTCATTTGATGATTTCCCTCCTAGAAAAACGGGAGTATCGTATTTGGACAACTGTAAACAATTAGTTCAGAAATTTCTAACTTTGTCATTACCCTGCATACGTCAAACAAGTTTTGTATATTTTCTTGTTAATAAAAAGCAATATCTCCAAATTTTCCGGAGTCAATCGGAGGCAACGAACAATAAAGCTAATCTTCTTCTTCCTGCCCTTGTCCCGTTTTGTTTGGAGTCGGTACAACACGTTTTTTTCTTCCATTCTATCCTGTCACTCGTCACTCTATCACTAACTCCCTTTTCTTTCATATCACTTCTCACACAATCCATCCATCTTTTCTTAGGCTTCCCTCTCCCTCTCCATCAATCCACATGTAAATTCATAATTCTTTTAGCAACATGCGCTAAAAGAAGCGAACAATAAAGCTAATGTTAGAAATAAATATAGATTTTAACACGGGGAATTAAACATACCTACCCCATGTAATTTACAGCTATTTTGGATAAATGTATACTTATAGATATATTAATATATAATGCAAGTGAATTGTCGATATCTATTGACATTCATTTTTTAATATTTATCTAATACTTATAATAATTAAAATTACATTGTTTTACATTAAAATACTTAAAATCTTTACTTTAATCATAAATAATAATTTAAAACATATAATTAACACACTACAATGATATTTGATTAGTTATATTTTTTTTTAATGACATAGGTATACGTGGGAAAAGAAAACTAAAAAAATAACTCAGAAAGTTTTGAGAAACTAAAAAAATAACTTCTATGCATAAAATATTTTTATTAAATCTTTTTAAAGATCTCTCCCTCCACCAGGCTCTATACAAAGTTTCATGCGTCTGAACCAATTTTCGAATCATTTTTTTCCAGTCCGCCGCAGGCACCTCTTCCACGGCCTTCTCGAACGCTGCTAGCGCGTCTTCCGGCGATGAAAACTGTATCCCTTTCATATATAAATATATAGCAGATTTTTTATTTTAGGGAGTAAAAAGAAGTCACACGGTGCCAGATCAGGACTGTAAGGAGGGTGCCCCAAGACTCTGACCGGTGTGGTGTCCAGGAAGTCCTTCGTTTTTGAGCGCTGAGTGCGCGGGTGCGTTGTCATGGTGAAGCAGTACCCTGCGGAACCCGGTGTTCGGTTGCTTGTTGCTCATTGCAGACAAAACTTCTGGCAGGCATTTTGTGGTATACCATTCGGCGTTGATGCTGCTTTGGTCTCGTAATGGAATTGAAATCAGATACCCCGTCAAAGTGAAGAAACTAGTGATCAAAATTTTCCCTGCGCTTCTCGATCGCTTCACTTTCGAAGGCGTTGGTTCGTTCCGAACCAGCCAAGCTGTCGACTGACGCTTTGTTTCTGGATCGTATTTATAATTCCAGGATTTCACCTGTCACAATGTCGTAAATGCGCCGAAACGAGCCTGCTTAAAATTTTTGAATCATATCACGACACCACTCCATACGGGCCTGCTTCTGAGCTTCGGTGAGGTTGCGCGGCAGCCAGCGGCAAACTATCCTCCTCACGCAAAGGTGCTCCTGTAGAATCTTGTGAACGCTTCTCGAACCAATCTGCAGTGTATGCTGAATCTCTTCGTATGTAATTCGCCTGTTTTCTGAATTTGTTTTTTTTTACTGCCAGCACACTTTCTTCCGTGACAGCCGTCGTAGGACTATCACTCCTTTGTTCATTCCCCAAAATAAGGCGACCGTGCTTGAACTCAGAACGCTTGAAACAGCGGTAGATGATTGCTTTTGAAGGTCCTTCGTCCATAAAAGTAATTTAAAGTTGATCAAATGACTTATCAGGTTTTAGGCCACATTTAAAATTGTAGAAAATCATCGCACGAAAATGTTCTCGACGCTGATCCATTTATAAATGAGGCACGATAATTTGATTTGGCTCTCGAAAAAATGTGGAGGAAAATTCAAAATTTAAACAATGGTATTTTTACTTTTAAATAACAAAAGTTTTCAAAATAATTATAAGTGGTCAGTGCCATATACATAAAAACTTTTTCTCAAAGCTTTCTGAGTGGCCTGGTATACAATGTACTAGAACATAGTAAGTAATTAAAATCAATCCTAATGTCATTGTATGTAAAACTACATACATAGAGAAATAAATGTATTCTGTATTCTTCAGAGTTTATAGCAAAAATACTCCCAGTGTAATTGTTATAGAGACATATAGCCGCATTCAAACGCACACAGGTCCTATAGTGTCCATTATAACGACATTCAGTCCACTAATGGATTGAACTCTGTTTTTAACATAACCAAACAAGCTAGAGCTACGTGATTCGTAAGGTCGAACTAGACATAAAGACCATTTCTAACTACCTGTGACTAAGACAGCCGTATATATTTGCATGATAGAAGGTGACGGCTTTAAAGCGGTATCTCAAACTCCAGTCTGCTTTTGTCGAATGTAAATTAGACGAAGCATCTTTGGTTAACCTCAGTGGTCGATAAGATGTACATACGGTTTACGTCTATGTTCATCAAGGAAGTACTAGTTATGTCCTGTATCAGCTGTGGTCTGTGGTATGTAGGACACAAGAACGTCCTTAATTACAGTCCAATGACGTGTCTATTTCAAAGCATATTCCATCTGTTTTAACCGCGCCCGCTGCGTTCGTGGCCACACATATTTAATTACAGTCATTGTAAAGGCACCGATTATCACTCCTATTAGTTTGTTTAGAATCTAGATCACGAATTATAATAGCAGAATTACTGTCATAATTGCTTAGACCCGCAAAATGGCCTACATAGTGTTTTACTTAGTTTAGGACGGAAAATACAGAGATAGTTTTGTTTTTATACGGACCTTTTACTGTTTGTGCTCTATCACTTGAAATGTGTGAGCATTTTGTGGTCCCATACATTGTTGACAATGTTTACTTACACATTGTTTGGTTGAGTTTATAGCAACATTAATTGTGTTGTCTTTGTTCTCTAAAATATTTATCACGCTACCCTGTTTTAATCTGAACGTTAATAATATTCTTCATGTTTTCCAACGTAAGTGATTGGTTATTTTACGTTGAGCAAATGTTTATTTTCATCGTTGTTGGCTGCAAAATGCATAATCAGCGGCCTATATGATTTGTGCGGTTTCCCGTACATTCATTCCATTATCTTCTGTGGGCACCCCAATGCGGTTGTTATGTTGGTCCATTGAAACATAACAGGATTGCAGACAGTATTTTGTTTCCCGTCATTAATCGTAAGCCACGCGTCTCGTTTTGGTTGGCTTATCTTAATGGGATGGGAGCACGCAACAACACAAGCGTTTTCACCAACCAATCTGTATTGAGTGAGCGGATCTTGTAGCTATTGTGGCCATTGTTGAAAAAATACGTTACGTTTTTTTTTATATTTCTGTTTGCGTTTGTAAGTGTTGCGTAATGTAATTTTGAGAAAGCTTTTCTAGGTCGTGTACCGTGATTTAGAACTTGTAGTATTAAGTTTACACTTTATTGGTGTCTAAAGTATTACCACGATTGCATTATGAAATTGAATTTCTTCAATCTTGGATAGAAAGGATGCATGACTGTTAACAGATATATGAGTATACTGAAATCAAAAAACATTGAAATTATATTGAGATTATGTACAATATTAGACAGCAAAGAGTCTGTGTACCTCCCTCATTCAAATGAACGCTTAGAATTTCAATACTCGGTTGCTAGGAAAGTAATACTAGTGAAATGAGGAATTGACTTAGTAGGTACGTCACCTATAGGTATTCCTAAGAATTTCGGTCAACATTAAAGGAGTGAAAAAGTGAGAAGATTTTTCTCAGCGTTAAAAACGATTGGAACTTTGCAAATACTTTAAGAAATTTAATGAAAAAAGTTGGAGAAATCTTCATAAAAAATTGCACCCTTTGGGCTAGCGGGTTTGATGAATTTTATTCCGGAATAATTAATCAGGAAACATTAATTTGGGAGTACGAGTATTTAGTAGACCGGTGTTGATTGATTATGTGCATTTATCGAGGGTTCCCTTCGTAAATAAAAATTTCTTACGTGTAATAATTTAAATAATAGATAAATGTGATGACAAATGCAAAAAAAAGGCCTTCCAACGCTGCGTTTTCCGGTGCGCGGTGTGCGGCGAGAGGTTCTAGAACCTTTCGGCCCCATCGACCATCCGTTCTGCGAGCAATGTGCCCTGCCCACTGCCACTTTAGCTGCCACTATTATTCTAATGTCAAGCTATAAATTCGTTTACAACACCATACAAATTCCACATAGTACACAAAACTCGCACCATTGTCTTGAAACAGTCGAACTATTCCGTACTGCAATGAACATAAGGGATTTCGAATGCCTATGGCGCGAACCAGTTTCTGAGTTTCTGTTAGAGAATGGATCTCGGCTTACGCATATACGCAATTTGTCCAAACGCTACCAATTCCCCGACCCTAGTTGATTGTTAATTCATAGACATTGTTGGTTACTAGTTACAAGTTCGCAAGTATAAACGTTGTTTGTCTTGTCCACAATTTAAATGAAATTATTGCCAATGAAGGATGTCTCGGTACGTCGTTTAATTTTAATTGAGTTGTAAAATTTATAGAAGCTTTGAAAATAAGCTGAATTTTGTATACCCAATAGTTTTAATATTGTTATTTATACCAGGTATACATATAGCTATCATTACCGTATCCCAATGCGTAGAAAAAATATAAATTACATTAAATTCAATTCATAAATTTTACAATAAATTAAATTAATCAGTACAATAATATTATAATTATTGTTAGGCGTAGGTTCTCTGTTATCACAGTCTAAACGTATATACGTATATATGTAGGTAAGTAGGTACTCAGGTATTAACTAACTATAATGAATCGTCCTGCCGAAAACAATCGTATTATTGTAAATCTGTTCTGTTAATTATGGCGGTAAGTCCCCTCTTTGAGGAGGGGCTGGAAAAACCTCACGGCGTCCTCACCTTCCACATGACGCAGGTTCTCACCGAGCATGGTCAGTTCGGGAAGTTCCTGCACTGGAATTGTGCGGAAGTAACGCCCGGGTGTCACCACTGTGTGGACTACCCAGAGAACACGGTGGAGCATACGGTAGAGGTGTGCCCCGCATGGGCAGAGCATCACCGTGTTCTCGTGGGGGCGATCGGCGGCAGCGATCTCTCGCGCCGGGCCTTGGTACAGCCCATGGTCCGAAGCGAGGAGAAGTGGCAGGCGGTCGCCTCCTTCTGCGAAGTAATGGGTAGCCCGCCGTCTGAACGTCCGGTAACCGTCCGGACCAAGCCCAAGTCGTCGACGGCGCGTAGTGTCCCAAGCGCGCCTCAAGGAAATTTTAGCAAACCGTAGGGGCCCAGCAGGGTCGAAGCCTACTGGGGCCATAATAGGCAAAGAAGGAACAGGAGTGGGTTTTTAGTCAGTAAAAGTCTGACACACCCTTCAGCTCCGCCCAAGAGCGCGAGATGTCATTGGATAATTTTCCTGATCATAACGAGTTTGTTAGTTGAAAATAATTGGCAACTAAATGTAGTAATTAATATGTATACATTTTATTGTCGATCCGATTCAGTCGCTAGTTGAATGCATTTTTTCCGTCGCAGCTAATAAAGGTGCAAGCTCGATATTAATTAGTAGTTCTGGTTACCAGGCTTATAGCTAATATTCAATCGGGGTCCCAATAGGCATGTCTATGAATATTGAACTAAAAGCAAGCACAATTTTCAATTTCTAGGAAGTTAATATTATAGCGGTTAAAATTGCTTTTTCATATGAAAAAAAAAAAACACTCAATTCTGGATAAAATCAGATTTTCAAATTCGAAACCGCAAGTACACTTGGTACAGTGATTCAATTTTTAGTTTTATCCTTTTCCTAACATCATTCGCATATCGTACATAAAATGTGAATTCACTGAATTCAGTGTATCCATGAATGTAGACATACATAAAACGCACGTCGAAATCGAATAAAGTGCCGATTCGATTCCAACGAACGACGATTCCAAATAGTAACAAAATTCGAATTGGTTAATATGTTACAAAAATACGTCACGGAAACACAGGGACGTGGTAAATGGTACGTGGAGGCCATATCAAAATGTTGCCGCGCTCGCTACTGTGACGATTACTGTATTTTTTTTTCCGGTGAGTACGAATATAAGGCCTGGACGGGCCGTTAGTCATCTTTTGTTCCGGGAAATTTAAAAATTGATTTACTTTCAACAAGCAACTTGAAATTCTTGAAAATGAAACTTTCATTTATGGCATAAAAACTACTGTTTTTAAAAAAACAAATACCCGCTAAATAAATATCTTCACCCCCCACCCTATTAATTTTAAGATCCTACTGTAACTTTTTATGGTGTAAGTATATCTATTTGTAGATATATGTACATGTAATTGGGGTGTATCTAATATATAAAATTCTCGTGTCACGGTGTTCGAACTTGAACTCCTCCGAAACGGCTCGACCGATTCTCATGAAATTTTGTGAGCATATTGAGTAGGTCTGAGAATCGGCCAACATCTATTTTTTTTTTTTTATTTTTTTTTTTATTTATATGGCAGAACAACGTTTGCCGGCTCAGCTAGTCTTTATATAGAGTAATTTTATCCTCATTTTAACTTGACATCTAAAGGCTTCTTAATAATAATGACACAAGGAAATAGGAAACGTGTGAAAGCCGGTATTCGTTTATGTTCTGGTAATCCGTTGGTAAAAAGAACATGTACTGTATCAAGTTATCTCCCCAACTCGTAAGAGAGGGAGTGTCAGGGACGAAAATTTATGACTGCGTTGGCTTCGGTGACTGGTGTTCAGTGATTTCAATCTTGTTGTTTTATTGATGTAGTACTAACAACGACATCTTTGAACTGATACGCTTCTGAGGTTCTTGTATATCAAGTCAGGTTGTCATTCGAGGAACAGTGGCCATTTACTCATGCGGTCTTTGGTGCCGAAGTGCGGCCATGTCGTGCAATTGTTTTCCTTGAGAAGCAAGTCAATTAACCCGTTGGCGAATTCTCTGCAGCTGTCTGCAGTCTGAAATCGTACTTTACAAAATAGCTTATAATTATAGTCTTCGTTGGTTTAGCAAATGAACTGATGGGTTAAATCATACATAACATTGTTTGTCTACATGAAAAGGAGTACGTCTACGAACGCGTACTTCACTACATATGTATATTATACTAGCTCCTGCGAGTAGCTTCATCCACGTGAAATTCGAAAGTAGCCCCTAGAGAATATAATCCCAGATTAAAAAATATCGTATGCCCTATTCCACATGTAGGTACATAGTCCGTGTGCCAAGTTTCATCCGAATCCGTTTAGCCGTTAAGGCGTGAAACAAATAAAGTTACAGTACCATTTAAATATTTAGTAAGGCAAAATTTTAAGTTTCAAATCTAGACCATTTTAGCATTTTTAAGGTAGGAAGTCGCCAAATAACTTCTCTCACTCCGAGTGGAGCGAGGGCGAGTATCAGACTTTTACAGACCAAGACACATCTGTGTTCCTTCAATTACCCATTGCGTTCCAGGGTAAAACTATTGAACAATCCTACAACAAATCTAGACCTAAACTGATTTTATGGAACATAAAAGCCAGTTATAAGTCTGACTTATAAAATAAATAAGCGTCTCACTTTCTGTCGCCTGTAATCAAATATTTTGCCAGTCATAAGCCAGCAGCGTATCGCGATCTACTCCTTTGGGGACACCTTCAAAGAAAACAGGCTTGAACATTTTTACCTTTAGGTTTTTTTTTGTGTCATTAAGATTCCCACTTCGTAAGTCCGTACGCTTTGGCGCGTTATGTGAAATGAAACTATGGAAATTACGTCCAACTAAATCTGCATGCTAACTTCGTTAAACTTTGTATTTGAATTTCATCTTCGACATACATATTGCTAGATTAAAAAGTTCATTACACATACACGTTACAGTCGAAGTTCGGGACTTGTGTATAGACACGAAGTTCGACCGAGTAGCGAAGTTTCTTTCTCAACTTCAAACAAAGTAGGTGTGAGTATAATACTTCGAGTTCAACCACGCTGCTTGATTATAATTTATTAACAAACGAACTTGTAAATAAACTCTAACTAATAATGAATGTATAAAATGTATTTCTCCACGAGTTTGTTGTAAAAATAACTGTAAATAGGTACCTACTATGCTGATGAACTTCAAATAAAATTTAGTTTTGGAACGCAAAATTGTAATATTCTAGATTGGAATTTTATTGGCAAGACAGAATTAGTTTTGTTTGCTTATTTCTTAGAAGTATTAAATTGGCTCCAAATATTTATAGATTAATGTTTACAGTTTTTCTAAAATAATTAGCGTGATAATATTTGCTTTGACAGAGTAAATTTTCTTTCATCTTATTAATAATTTCAGAGTACAATTAACATAATTTGGTTTTTGTTTTATGAAAGAATAAAGTTATTTTGTTCGTAAGTGTAATCTCGTTTTTATTATTAAAATTATTTATAGACGTTTATCCACTGAAAACCTATGACCATTTAATTAGTTCGTTCTTGTTCACTAACACGGACAAAATAAATAAATGGACATAAGTATCTGATGACGGAAATACCTTTAATTAATAATAAATAAATAATATTCCACAACTATCACACAACGCCGTCTAGTCCCAAGCTAAGCAGAGCTTGTGTTCTGAGTACTAGACAACTGATAAACATACTTATATATTTCTAAATACTTACATATTATAGATAAATTACACCCAGACACAGAACAAATGATCGTATTCATCACATAAATAATTGTTCTGGGTGGGAATCGAACCCACAACCTCCGGCATAGCAGTCAGGGCCATTTACCACTAAACCAACAGGCCAGTCAAATTTATTGTTTAGAAAAACGAATGCCAACGTACTATGTACCTATGTAAGTATACACTTTGCAACACAATTATTATTATTATTGCTTGCCCGTATAGTCCCACTGGTGGGCAAAGGCCTCCTTCCGCCTGTTCCAATGATCGCAATGTTTCACTACTTCTTTCCAATTTTAATTCAAGAAAACATTG
Source organism: Mythimna impura (assembly GCA_905147345.3). NCBI lineage: Eukaryota > Metazoa > Arthropoda > Insecta > Lepidoptera > Noctuidae > Mythimna > Mythimna impura. The sequence goes on along the minus strand of LR990356.1, from coordinate 15,632,954 downwards.
TCCCGCCATCTCCTTTGTGGTCTGCCGTGTCCCCGAGTTGTTGGCACTATTTTTTTGTGTTACAAGCCCACAGCTCTGTCTGCCCAATGGGTGACCAATGTGTGCCCAACAGGATGCCCAATGGGACTTCATTGGGCATCCTTTTTTAGGCACAACAGCGATTTGCATTTCCGAGCGCAGTGTTTGTTTTGTTTAAAAAACAATGGTTGTTTCATTTAATTACTGTAACGTAAATAACAAAAGTTACGAGTACTAACACTACGTAAGTCCGTTATAATACCCATAACGGAGAATCCTAAAACTTCAGGTTCATTTTCATTTATTATCGTTTAATTAAAAGAAGCTTACTCTTCCGGCTCCCAGGAGGAATTCCTGAAGATATACCTTTAAAACGAATGTGGTAAGAGTTACGTCTTTCACAATATAAGTTAATTAATCACAGGTTTATTAACCTCTAACGTTGGTATCATTCGATTTCAAGTTTCTTTAGTGGCTTTATACTTTTGAAGGGTACAAACAAAAGGTTTCATATAATATTAATTTGGTAGTTTCATCATAATCCTAATTAATTTCTAGGAAGATTGATAATAACAGGCTCCTTCTCTTAGGATTAATGAAAACGGTGAAAGTTAAATGGCATTAATTAATATAGAATTCTGAAAAACATAAAAAGGCCGGACCTACTCACTTATTATAATAAACTTTCAAACTTTATACCGCACTAGCTTTTGCCCGCGGCTTTGCCCGCATATATAAAATATAGCCTATATCACTTAGGAATAAAGCAGCTTTCTATCGGTAAAAAAAAATTAGCAATCGGACCAGGACTTTCAGAGATTACCTCCTACAAACAAAAAAACAAACTTTACTCCTTTATAATATTAGTATAGATTTGTTCAAGACGCCTGCAATTTATACTTCAACATATGTATAAATTAGTAATTGTATAAATTAGTTTGACTGGCCTGTTGGTCTAGTGGTTAGTGGCCCTGACTGCTATGCCGGAGGTCGTGGGTTCGATTCCCACCCAGGACAAATGTTTGTGTGATGAGCACGACCATTTGTTCTGTGTCTGGGTGTAATTTATCTATAATATGTATGTATTTAGAAATATATAAGTATGTTTATCAGTTATCTAGTACTCATAACACAAGCTCTGCTTAGCTTGGGACTAGACGGCGTTGTGTGACAGTTGTGGAATATTATATTATTATATTATTATTATTATTAGTTTCTCACTAGAATTTTCTGCATACCCCTCTAATAGAGTCCCAGAATGTTGATTTATTAAGACACTCGTTGGCAACACAGTCTCTAAGAATAACTGTGTTAAAATGGCTGATAATATATTATTTGAACGAAAGAGTGTTTATATATCCGATTATGAACAGAGAAAACTTTACTGATAAATCTTCATTATCATACCTACACCGAAGGTACTACACTCAGCATGTATTTTGACAGAGGAGAAAATTGTTTCGGTCCAAACACAAGATAAGGCGTGTTGCTCACTCTACACGCAATAAATCTTCAGGGCACCTCGCTTCCTGATTTATTCAGTCGATAATCTCGACTTGTCCGGAACTTATCTCCTCGAAAGTTCGATTCGAGACGAAATGTATGTGAATGAATTACAACGACAATATATTCAGGACTGACAAAATATCGTGTCGCCTACCTACGATGAACGGTATTATGGAAATCAAACGGGCTCTGTTTGAAACCTGGTTTGGATCAATGTTTTAGTGCGTAGTCTTACGTATTGATAGTGACTGTGTTTTTAGAGTGAAGGTAGTATCTTACATCTTTTCGGCTACAATGTGAGCCAAAATTCCGTACACCCCTATCTCGTTACAGACGAAAAAAGAACAAACAAAATGAACTCGGGAATCTGTTTACGCGGCTTCATGTTAATCTTTATAAAATAAACAGCACTATAACCGCTGCCGCAAAAAGCAGCGACGTTTGCGGCCGCTAATAATTTCACAGTTTAACCAAGTTGCCAGCAAACACGAACTTCGTCAAAGGGATTTGGTTAATTCAATTTCTGTGTTCAGCCACCGCCTTTCCATGCTTAGGTGGAAGAAAATTTGCGTAATATTTAATTTCAATACCATCTTAGGCTTGGAAAGCTTAGCGAAATCTTTCCAAACTTTGAGATTTGCTTCTCAAAGTTGATTAGAATCTGAAAACTCCGCGGTTGCTTATGCAAGTCTTATGTCGGCAAAGAACTATTTGAGGAAATTGCGGTAACGTAATAAATTGCTTTTAAATCGGGGCAAATTGATGGCGTCACTAAAACAAAATGAATGAAAAAAGAATTCTATGTAAAGCTGAGCTTGAATTAAGTCCCAGGAGACATTAAGCGCTCGTCCCGGCGCGGCGAAGTAATGTATTGTTATCATATTATCCGGGGCCGGCTCTCAGATCTCGCTAATGTAACTAATGAAACGTGGACTTATATCCACATCCTCGCGATAATCCGGCCTCGCTTTATGGATACCTCGTCTTATCTTTATATACAGAAGCGCCTACAAATTGCGTCGTTTCCACGCGCTTGTTACGCTCTGTCAATTTACCGTTTTTATTGTATCACCGTAAATTGCTCATTAAAATTTTATTCGATAGCTAATAATGTGTGCAATATATCGTACATTTAAAACCTGATTAGCAAGTATAAACAGGGTTCTCGTTAGTGGAATTATGCGGGGATGGAATCAATAAATAATTTGGGATGTTGATTCGCGAGCCTACTAAATTAAGTATTAATAGCACTTAACTGATAAACTGCCCCTGTATAAAAATCAACCTTTTTTTAGTTGGGAAATCATCATATAATTTTTTCAATTGCATAAGCATAGCATAAGAGCAGTGGTGGCCGAAAGGTAACGGCCCCGACTTACGAGTTGTTTTTTTTTTTTTTTTTTGTTTTCGGTGGGAAAATCATCTTATGACATCCCCCGCCCTTGGGCGGGGCGGGAGATAGTGTCAGACTTTTACTGACTAAAAACCCACTCCTGTTCCTTCATTGCCTTTCGTACCAGGGCCGAGTCTTCCTTTCAGAATCAGACCCTTGGCCCCAGTAGGCTTCGACCCTGCTAGGCCCCTACAGTTGCTGACATCTCCTTGAGGCGCGCGTGGAACAGCACGCGCCGTCGACGACCTGGGCTCGGTCCGGACGGTTACCGGACGGTCGGAAGGCGAGCCACCCATTGCTCGCCGTCCGCAAGCCCGCGCCTACGATGGCCGGAAATCGGGATCGGAATCCCGGCGGCGATTGGGGCGTGAGGACCGTTGCCTCACGCGATCGGCCGCCTCCTTTGCTAGCATTACTGCTTCGCAGAAGGAGGCGACCGCCTGCCACTCCTCCTCGCTCCGGACCATGGCCTGTACCAAGGCCCGGCGCGAGAGATCGCCGCCACCGATAGCCCCCACGAGGACACGGCGTTGCTCTGCCCAAGCGGGACACACCTCCACCGTGTGCTCCACCGTGTCCTCCGGGTGGTCCACACAATGGTGACACCCGGGCGTTTCTTCCGCACGAATCCGGTGCAGGAACCTCCCGAACTTACCATGTCCGGTGAGGACCTGCGTCATGCGGAAGGTAAGGACGCCGTGTTGCCTTTCCAGCCACTCCTCAAAGAGGGGACTTACCGCCATAATTATGGCGTGCCCAGACTTACGAGTTGTAGGTCGCGGTTTCAAACCCAGCCAGGCATATCACTTTGTGTAATTAATTTCATCACCACTGCTCTCAAAACGGTGAAGGAAAACATCGTGAGGAAACCAGCTTGTCTTAGAACCAAAAATTCGAAGAGATGTGACATTCACCAACCCGCACTGGACCCGCGTGGTGGATTATCTACGGCCCATCCCCTCTTTTAGAGAGGAGGTCTGAGTCCCAGCCGTGGGAACATTGAAAGGCTGATTATGCTAACTTTTTCAAAAACCTGCTCCTATCTGTATCGCGCATAGGCACACAATTTACTATTTTTCGTACTAGTGCGGAAAAGTGTGCCAGCGAGCCAGTGCCAACATTGATCGTATCAGACTGGGCGCCAAGTGGCCCCCATACGTGTCGCCGGAAAATTCCTGTGTATTTATTTTTTCGTAAGTATATTGAAAAGCGTCGTTATAAACACGTGGAAATTTGTCACAGCAGCACTCGTCTCCACAACATCTTGCATCGGTCGCAATATATTAACTAACTAACTAACAGGACCAATGATCATGCTAATTCTAGTGGGTTCGATTCGGCTATGCCGGAGGACTACTTCCGGCATAGCCGAATCGAACCCACTAGGGTGAGAGCAGTTAGGGACAAAGTTTCTCCACTTGTATCAAAATGCTAAGTCTAAATCCCACCTGTGTTCCTTTAGTCGCTCTTTGTGGTCCAGGGCCGCGGTCACTCTTTCGTATATTCCCGCAGAAAATAAAGCCTTGAATATGAAACGATCGCCGAGAGCGCAACTTGGTATGAGGTCATTTAATTTCAAATGTAAGTGTGCACTTTAGTGCTAAAATTTTGGATCGTCCTCAATTACATATGTTAACACTGGAAACGGAATTCGCAATTTAAATACGCATAATGTCGAGAGCGACTGTATGAAGGATTACGTCTGTGTTGATAAGGATGTAGGTACGATTTTTATTGCAAATTCCTTTCCATTTATAGATCACCTTCATAACCGTACCGGCACTCGTGCGGGCTGGTCGTTTTTATTGTCGCGGAGTTACTTGCTATCCCCACTGTGCTAACTATTGTTTGCGCGCGCGCTGCAGGTGTGCGTTGGACCGCCCGGCTTTGTGTGCCCTGCGCGATCGAGCCACGCATAACATGACTGATAACGTAAGCACTTCCTCGCGCTGTCAGACGCCTTTATTTCATAATGACGTGCAGAGTCTACTGAACAATTCTTCGGATATGGAGGATGACAGTAAAAATGAGGAGGTACGTATACAGTCAAGAGCAGAAAAGAGGGGAAGAGAGGACAGTACTGAAGACGAAGAGGGTTGGACAGAAGTTAAAGGGAGTACAAAGAAGGTGTGTCACGGCAGTAAACAGTCTGTAAAAGACGATAAGTTCGAAGTCTATGCTTCCTCTAAGGAACGTTTGCCAAAACAATTCGCAATGGCTCGTATTTTGAAAGAAAATAATATTTCTAAAATTCGCCTTATTAAATATTTAAGTCCTTTCAAAATACGCATCGAATTTGATTGCGAATCAGCTGCTCAGAACTTATTGACGTGCGAGAAGCTTCTGGAAAAGGGATGGAGGTTTCAGAGGGCTATGCAGCTATCTGTCTGTTATGGCCTAATCAAGGATGTAGACCTAGATTTTACGGATGACGAGATCCTCAAAAACCTCTCATGTCCAGCTCCTGCAAAACTTCTATCTTTCAAGAGGCTAGACCGTCGTGATAGGGATAAAGGAGGTTGGTGCCCCAGCGAAACCCTTAGACTTTGTTTTGACGGTGAACATTTACCTGCGTCAGTCCGCGTATGTGACATAAATATCAAAGTTTTACCCTACGTACACCAAGTGTCGCAATGTTCCCAATGTTGGAGGTTAGGCCACAATAGGAAAATGTGCCCCTCAAAGAGCGTGGTTTGTCCGAAGTGTGGTGGCCACCACGAAAATTGCGACACGTCATTGTTTTCATGTGTCAACTGTAAAGGGAATCACATATCTCTTAGCAAGTCTTGTCCTGTTTATAAGAAGGAAAGGAGGCTAAGGGAGATTATGGCTGAGTTTGGATGCACATACAGGAAAGCCCTAGAATGTTACGTGCTACCCGAAAATCCCGTTTCCAATGAAGTGGGCGTTGCTCATCAAGCCTCAGTAGCTACGGAAAACCGGTTCTCGGAGATACCTCATTTTTTAGACGAGCCTTCACAAACTAGGAAACCGGATCCAGAAGCCTCTCATCGTTTCAGTTATGCTGAAATAATCCGGACCAAGGCCACAGTTCATAAGGAACAGACTCCTATCACGGCTAGAAAGGACGGTGATATTCCAAAACCAAAATTAGTACAGTCTCCGAAAGCCAAAAAAAAACCACCTAAAGATGACTGGATGTTTTGGAACTCAGATATGCCTGAATGTAACCAACCCAATGATGGAGAGGGTACCGATGAACGTCCATCTTTCAATGAGCTGTGGTCTAGAATAAAAGAAGTTATCTACCTCAAGAAGACTAGCTTAATTTTTAAGATAAGGTGTGTCTTCCAATTGTGCCTAGAATGGTTAACCCTAACATCAGTAAGTTTAGTCTCAGAGTGGCCGTGGATAAAAGCATTGTTTAACTTTTTTATAAGGTGTGATGGCTAATAAAACAATTAAATTAAATATCTTGCAGTGGAATGCCCAAAGTATCAGGCCTAAGTTAGTATCGTTTCAACAACTTTTATGCCAAGAAAAAGTACATATTGCTGCCCTAAGTGAGACATGGCTTGAACCAGAAAGTAATTTTAAAGTTAGTGATTATGTTGTTTATCGCGCGGACCGGGATGACTCATACGGCGGTGTAGCTATCATTGTACACAAATCTATTAAAGCGCAGCTGCGGCGCGCTCAGTTGAATAATAACGGCATTGAGGTAGTGTGCGTGCGATTATTTAACTGCGAACCGTTTGAAAATATTGTTTCTGTCTATTGTCCATCCAGAATCGTAGTGACTCAACAGGATTGGGATAGTTTGTTATCTTTGTGGCCTTATAAAACTTTAATTCTAGGTGATTTTAATGCCCATGACGTCAGTTGGTCCTATAAAACTGACCACAGAGGCAGGCTTATTCGCGACTCCCTTTTAGACAGTAACTTTATTTCTTTGAACGATGGGACGCATACGCGAGTTCGTTTAGTTGACAATAATTTTCAACAGTCATCTCCAGATATATCTTTGGTTTCTACAGATATTGCTTTAAATTTTAATTGGACCGTTTTAAACGAAAACCTAGGCAGCGACCACTTAATTATTAAACTGTCAACATTATGTACTTCATACATCCCTTCTGTTATTAAAAGAAATTTTGAAAAAGCAGATTGGACTTCATTTAAAAAACATCTTGCACAAAAATTTTGCAATTTATGTTTACCGAATGACCTTCAAAAAGCTTACGATTTATTTTTAGATATTTTGAATGAAGCATCAAACAAATTCATCCCGATGTTAAAATTCAACCAAAACCCCACTTCAAATTTCATCCCAAAGCCGTATTGGACTGCAGAACTGTCACATGCTGTGGCTCAACGTAGGCTTGCGTTATCTAAAGTTAGACGTAATCCTTCACCCCAAAACCTAGATACCCTTAAAAGTCGGATAAGTGAAACACAACGGTTAATTCGTAAGGCTAAAGGAGTGAACTGGCAGAATTTTTGTTCTTCTGTCGACCACGAAACAACGTCTAGTAACATGTGGCGCAAAATGAGATGGGTGAAAGGATATCGCTCGCCTAAACATTATGTGGACATTCAAAGTGCCACAAATCTTTTAAATTCTTTAACACCAGATTATGTTTCCCCTTCGACCCCTACGGTTCACCACAGTAACCCTTTACTAGAATGTGAGTTCTCCATACAGGAGCTTGATAAATGTATCAAGTCTAAGGATACATCTCCTGGATGCGATGACATATCGTATTCTATGATTAAGAATTTACCTAATGTAGGCAAATCTGTATTACTAACATTATTTAATAACTTTTTTAAACACAGTTTTGTCCCCTCTCAGTGGCGCGACATTTGTATCATTCCTATTCCAAAACCTGGTCGTGACCCTAGTAACGTCTCTTCACTCCGACCTATATCATTATTATCATGCATATGCAAAATTTTCCATTATATTTTACTTCGAAGACTGGAATGGTTTCTGGAGAGAGGCAACACATTCTCTGCGAACACAGTCGGGTTCCGTAGAAGTAGGTCGTGTCTGGATGGTCTGAGTTGCTTAATCTCCACAATACAAACTAGTTTTTCCGAGAGTTCATCTACTATCGGTTGTTTCGTGGATATAAATAATGCATACAATAACGTAAATAATACTGTTTTAATCAATGTTTTAGATAAGCTTAAAGTAGGTTCACTCATATGTAAATATCTGTGGAATTTTCTCCATAGAAGAGTACTCAAAATAAGATCAGGTAATAGTTTTATTAGTAGACACTCTGGATGTGGGTTGGCACAAGGTGATCCGATATCTCCACTGTTATTTAATGTAATAACGTCAGAGATCTGTAAACGTCTGCAGAACGACATTTGCATATGCCAGTACGCGGATGACTTCGCTATATATGTACAATGTTCTTCTATTAGTGAAGGGCAAGCCAAAATCCAGTCTAGTCTTGATTTAATCAACAACATGTTAACGCTTGTCGGTTTAGATATTTCTCCCGCTAAAAGTAAAATCTGTTTGTTTAGTAGAGGTTACCGTAGGCCAGTTATAGAAGTACGTTTAAACGGTACGTTGTTAGAATTAGTAGACCATGTCAAGTATTTAGGTATGTGGCTGGACAGGGGTCTTCGGTGGAAGAAACATATCAATGAGGTTCGGGAACGAGTACTTAAATTAATTAACATTTTTAAGGTTTTGGTGGGACCTGGGTGGGGTATTCACCCCAACCATCTAAGACGACTATATATCTCCCTTATTCGTAGTCGTATAGACTTTGGTAGCTTTTTGATAGACAATAGCGCCGACACACATTTAATTAAATTGGATAGATTACAAAACATTTGTTTACGTTTAGTAGGCGGATTTATCAAAAGCACTCCAATACATGTGATGGAATCCGAACTAATAGTACCCCCTCTTTTTATTCGCCGCCGATACTTAGCTGGTAAATTTTACTTAAAATCTAAATGTTTTGATTTCCCTATAATAGGCATACTGGATAAGCTACACGGTCTTTGTTACAATAACGCTTATTGGAGAAAAAAGAAAAAGCCTCTGTTAGTTTTGTCTCACGATGTTCTTAAACAGGAACACATGTACTGTAGCGATCAAATAGACATGTTCTCCATGACTACTTGGGTCAGCAATATGGACTTATCAGGTACTATAAAGCCTAATTTAGATTCGGTAGATAAACCTAAACATTGTTATAATGTCCATAATTTAAGATCAATATGTTGTAAGTCTTTAAATGCACTATATTCTGGTTTTTACTGTGTATACACGGACGGTTCTAGACGTGGAAATTCCTGTGGCGCGGCCTTTTTCGATTCACAAATTGATGCCTATTTCAAATTCCAAATTTTATCAAAAGTGTCAATAATGCACTTAGAGCTAATTGCTATCGCTGAAGCTTTGGCCTATATCGAGTCATTGGACGGTGATCGTTTCGTCCTCTTTACTGATTCGAAAAGTGCTCTTCTCCACCTGATAAGATGTACGAGTACTTCATCTGTTAGGGGCCTTCCACTGGCTTATTCTATATTAAAAACTATTACTGATTTTGTTGCCAAACATAGAACTGTTGTATTGCAATGGATCCCCTCCCATGTTGGATTAGAAGGTAATGAGGTGGTTGATCGTTTGGCAAATGAAGCTGGGTCAGATGGGGAAATTTATCCGTGTTATCCTTGGTACACTGAGCTTTTACCTTTGGTTAGAGACAGATGTATTGAATCGTGGTCAGAATATTTTGATGAAAGGTCTTTAACGAAAGGCATTTGGTACAGGACGATTCAGCCATCTCTTCCACAGATTCTTTGGTTCAGCGACGGAAAATTGAATAGACAGGAGGTTGTGATGGCTTTGAGACTCCGATCCGGCCACATACCACTCAACAGCTTCGGATTTATGATGCGCAAAGTCGATTCTCCCAATTGTGTTGTCTGTGGCACTATAGAAGATGTGCATCATGTCCTGTCGGAGTGTGTTCGTATTGGGGTCCAAAGACGTCAAGCTTTTGCCAACAGTTTTAATGTAGGCTTCTATAATAGCATTCTAGCCTCACCTTTAACAGATGAGGCTAGAAAGCTTTATCGTATTATTATTATGGGTATAAGGTTGCGGGTAGACTAGTAAACATGTATCTAAAATATTTGTATTAAATCATCGGGGTGACATATGTTGGGGTTGTAATGCCCAACAGTGAAAATGTTATGTTCTTGTTATGTAACTTTCTTGAAGGATGTTATGTTATGTTATGTTATGTAAATGAGTAGACGAACGTTTCCCTTGATGGATTTATTGCTACTTGTCATAATTACATAATAATTCGACTTAAATGCTATGTTAATTGCACAGGTAAACAATATGTGCATTCGTAAGTATGACGTACAAACTAGCACAAAGTTCAATGTACAGCGTAGCTCGTACATATTGCCCACTCACAAAAGGTAAACAAAACTTGAAAATGTTGTGTTAAATACAATGTTAAAATAAAATAATCTAATCCGAGCCTTATACAATAGAATCACAACGCGCAATAGGCGACGTTGCTTTATTTAGTGCACGTGCACTCGATAAGTGCACCGCCCTGCTCATATCTGTGTCGTCAAATCCTGCTGCGTTGTCCACGATGCTTGTAGTCGACCTCCTTCGGGGCGCTGGATTGGGAACAGGTGGAGTCTCAGATTTTTCTTGAGTCCTGCAATGTTTGCGTAGTCGGTGGTACGCATATATAGCGCCTGCTGTCGCTACTGCTGCTGTCAATACGTATATGATAACCTATTGATGGATGTCGTGGTATGTTGCTTGACCATATATTGTGTCTTCTGCGGTCGCGGCCTTCATCTGTTCTATTTGTTTTCCCAGATCCAGTAGTAATGAGCTCTGCTCCATCGCTATTTCTTTTTCGGGTTCATGTTTCAAGACCGGTACCGATAGGTTCATGATCCGATTAATAGGTGGGATTTCCAGCGTCAGTTCTTCAACTTGGGCCTGCATTGTGTCCATCAGCTGCCTTTGAGAATGTACCGTGAACGTCTCACTATTGATAGTGCAGTCGCTGCCGAGTGTCATTACCCCTGCGTTGTTAAGGAGTGCATTTGAAATTTGATTCCCGCATATGACGCGTATTTTGCAAGCGTCACAGCAAAAGTATAGGTAATTGTTTCTGTTGGTCAGTTCCAACCACTTGTTTTGACAGCTTTCATGTTTTGTTTTGCAGCCAGACGACTCTTGTGTTTTCTTGCAGAAGCTCTCTTCGGACTGCATCTGGTATATTGGTGACCTCGTGGGGCACAACAGAGTTGTACTGTCGTAGTGCATGCATTGATGTAGGTCAGTTGTAGTCATTGGTAGGTATGAATTCTTCTTTATGTTGATCGATAACAGTTCCGCTATAGGCAGTAGGGTGACCATGTCGACGCCATCCTTTTTTGGGACAGGTATGACGTTGTAAACTTCGTAGGTTTCTCTGCTAATTAACGGCACTCGTATCTCAATGATCAGATATTTTTGTGTCATTTTTGCCTTTACTTGTAAAAGGTGGTATAGCTGGAAGAAATCATCTTGAATGTTGGTGATGGGAAGCGCCACATCTCTTGATAGCTGGCCGGATATGACATTCAGTTCGTCACGTAGCTGTTCTGGCGCAATGAGGTGTAAGTTCATCTTGCCGTTGTAAATGTTGGTCACGGTGTCCAACAGCACTTCTTGAACGTTTCTGAGATGCTCCATGAAGCTGTTTGCAGCAATGGCAGACATTACAAACTCGATGGATAGGTTTTGCGACTCAATTTCTTGTTGAATGTCGCCCGTCAGCTGGTCTAGTCTTAGGAGGTGTTGATTGAATAATTTGTGCTGTTTTGCGATTGTTTCTTCCGATCTTCTTAAAATGTTGTATTCAGCTTCTATTATAGTCGTCTGATTTTTGGACAATAGAACCAGATGTTTTTCGTTTTGTTTGATTAGTTCTATGTCTCGTTGATATTGTTCAGCGAATTGGTCATCTAATACGCCGAACAGGGAACGTGCGATTGACCCGACACCGTTGATAAGGCCGCGTCTGCTTCTCATATTCACCCGACCTTGCGGATTCAGCAATATGCGGTTGTAGTGTTCGAGTTCAGCAAACGCGTGTTGTAATTGCAACGTGATGACTTCACATTGAGTCTTCTGTTTTAGTTTTGAGCATATGGTTCCGAGATGATCGCTGAATTTTGTGAAAACTGCTGTACCATGCCAGTAGGGTTTGACGTCGTAGTAGACAACTATCTTCCACTCGTCGCGAATCAATTTCATGTTTGTTGCTTTGTCGTAATATAAGCCTTGTTGCAATTCGATAAAGTTTGTTGTGTTTGTTGTCGAGCTTACTGGACTTAGTAGATAGAGCAAGGTCATTGCCAATCCGATTAGGTTGATTTTGCTTGTCTTGAAAGGTTTTTGACGTTTAGTTGTGGTCTCCTGTGTAGCTTGTTTTATGTCTCCATTTTTGGTGTTTTGTGGAGTAAATTTTTCCTCGCTGTTTATTGGTAAAATAGATATTTTTGTTATGGGTCTTTGTATGAAGCCATTTTTTGTTTTCAGGGTCACGACGCGTATATTTCCGTCGTTTCCCGGGTGACTATTTGTTACTCTGCCCATCAACCATTTTCCTGCGGGCCGCTGGTCGTCATGCACAACAACCAGGTCGCCAATATTCACGTTGTTCTGAGTCTTCTGCCACTTTGTTCTTGCTAACAGTTGGCTTAAGTACTCATTTTTCCACTTCTTCCAGATTTCTGTGAACATTTTTCTAGTAAGCTCCCATCTTGTTCGGGCGTCTTCGCTTGTTTCGATGACGGTTAATCCTGACCTTCCCGTAAGAAAGTGTGCTGGCGTCAGACAGTCTAGATCTTCCACATTTTCAGTCAGCGCACACAGAGGTCTGGAGTTCAGACATGCTTCTAGTTTTGTTAAGATTGTAGTGTACTCCTCGAATGTCGACTTTTGCTCGCCCACCACTCGTTTTAAATGGTGTTTCAAACTTCTTACGGCTCGTTCCCACAATCCACCAGCCGAGGGCCATGCGGGAGCGTTGAAGTGCCACTGTATGAACATCTCGGCGACTTCCTTCTGTAATTGTTTGTTCTTGTAGGTGTTTTCTATTTCCCCATATTGTTCCATGAGCAGTCGATTTGCACCGATGAAGTTCGTGCCATTATCGCTGTACATATGGCGGGGGGCGCCTCTCCTTGCTGCCATTCTGTTAAGGGCTGCCAAAAATGCCGCGCTTGTAAGATCAGAGACCAACTCAATGTGCACTGCCTTTGTTACCATGCAAACAAAGATAGCTATATAACCCTTAGTGGTTTTAGCCCCTCTTCCTTTGTTCATCTTAATATCGACGAATCCTGTATAGTCCACTCCTGTATGGTAGAATGGCGGGGCAGGGTTTATTCTTGCAGTCGGCAGTTCACCCATAATTTGTTGTTGTTTTGTTGGGCTGATTTTTCGGCATGTTACGCACTTTCTAATTTGCATCTTCGTGACACGCACACCACCGATGATCCAGTATTTTTGACGAAGGTGCGACAACGTGAGTCGCGGTCCACCGTGAAACGTCATTTGGTGAGCTTGATCGATGAGCAAGTGCGTTAGGTGGCTGTCGTGAGGGATGATCATTGGATGCTTCATCTCTTCAGTAACTGTAGCGTTGTTCAATCTTCCCCCGACTCTTAGCAAGCCTTCTTGATCTATGTATGGATTGAGCGGCAGTAACTTGCTATTTGAAGTCACTCTGCCGTGTTTACGTAAATGACTCATGTCTGATTCAAATATATTTTCTTGTGTTTGTTTTACAATCGCCTTAGTTGCGCTGTTCAGTTCTTGCAACGTAAGGTAACTCGGTAATTTGTTATGTTTCGAGTCTAATGTTCGAGCTGTAAAGTTCAATGCTCTACGTATCCATGCGACTATTCGAATGACATGATTTATAGAGCTGTGTTTCCGCAATAATTGTTCGATAATGTTCATGGTTTCTGTGTTGGTTTGAGCGGCATTGACTTGTTTCATTACCGATGGATTCCTTACTTCCTGGTCTGACGTATAGGCTTGTTTCACAAGGGTCCTCATTTCAATCGATGACAACCAAGTAGGACCTTGCCACCATAGCTTGTTTTCCATTAATTGCCCGGCGTACTGGCCTCGGCTTGCGGGGTCAGCGGGATTTTCACATGATTTGACGTAATTCCAACACGAACGCGGTATGACTGTGTTGATTTTCTGGACTCTATTCTCCACATATGTTTTCCATCGTGATGGGTCTCCTTGTATCCAGCCTAGGACCACCATAGAGTCCGTCCAGCCAAAGACTTGAATATCATGTTGATGTAAGGATTCCTTAATTTTTTGCATTAATTTGCATAGTAGATGCGCTCCATTTAATTCCAGTTTGGGCAATGTCGTTGTTTTTCTGTTTGGTACAATTTTCGACTTTGCAGCGACTAGTGTAACGTCTGTTGATGGTTGAACTCGTGCGTAAACGACACAGGCGTAAGCTTCCAGGGAGGCGTCACTGAAGCCATGCAGTTCTATTGCTTGTTTTCTGTCACATCTGAGCCACCTTGGTACTTCACACGAGTTTATCGCTCTTATGTCTGCTTGTATTTTGCACCATTCTTTGTTTATGTTGTCAGGAACTTCGTCGTCCCAGTGTAATTTGACTTCCCAGAGTTTTTGGAATAGTAATTTCAGTTTCGTTGATAACGGAGCTAGCCATCCCAGTGGATCGAACAATTTTGATATTTCAGCTAATAAGCTGCGTTTTGTGTGTTTCTTGCTGACGCTTGAAATGGAAGATTGAAATGTAAATTTATCCTCTGTTGAATTCCAGCATAGGCCCAACGTTTTGGCCGTTTTGTCTGTCTTGAAGTTAAAGACAGTGTTTTCAGTGTTCTGTTGAGTTGTTGCTTTTTCCAAGAGTGCCGGTTCGTTTGATGACCATTTTCTAAGGTTGAACCCTCCGCTCTTGAGTAGTTGGTTTAGGTCTGAAATAAGCTTCTGTCCCTGTTCAATGGTATGTGATCCGTGAACGAGATCATCGACATAAAATGACTCCTTCACTACCCTTGAAGCTTCTGGGTAATTGTGACGCTCGTCCTCCGCCAGCCTTCTTAGTGTCATTATGGCCAGGAAGGGCGCTGCTTTGGTTCCATAAGTTACTGTAGCGAGTTGATATGAAAGTAGAGGTTGTTCCGGTGATTCTCGCCAGACAATTTGTTGTAGGCTTTGGTCACTGTGGGCCACTAAAATTTGCCTGTACATCTTTTCGATATCAGCTGTGTAAGCATACTTGTATTGCCTCCACTGTAATAATGTTGTTTGTAAATCTTGTTGGAGGTTCGGGCCCTTGTACATGAGATCGTTTAGACTCCAGCCAGTGGTCGTTTTTGCGGAAGCATTGAACACAACTCTGTACTTGGTTGTTGTTGACTCAGCGCGTTCGACGCCGTGGTGCGGCAAGTAGCAGTCGAGTGTCTTGTTACATGTTGATTGCTGCATATGACCTAAGTCAATGTATTCTGCTATAAATTCCTTGTAGGCCTTTGCTAAGTGTTGCTGTTTTCCCAATTTCCGTTCTAAAGTTTTGAATTGGGCAATGGCTATCTGTTTGGAGGAGCCCAGCTTGCTTTCCCAGTCGCGTTTCATTGGAAGTCTCACTTCGTATCTTCCATTTTCTAAACGTTGCGTGGTGTTGGTGTAGTACTCAACGCATTCCTGATCTTCCACTGAAAAGTCTGCTTGGTCTTTGATATCTTCGGAGTCCCAGAACTGTATCATGTCCTCCAGATTGTTCAACACTACGTTGCATTGTAATCCTGTTGTTTTGACCTGTCCGCATAGTAGCCAGCCTAAGTGTGTTTGTTGTGCGATGGGTCGTGTGGCATCATTGTCCTTGATCATTCCTCCTAGCATGATCTGGGAGTAAACATCTGCTCCAAGTAATAGATCTACTGGTCGGCTGCTGTTGAATTCTGGATCCGCCAGGTTGATGTCCTGTATTTGTGGCCATGAAGGTTTTGCAAAGGTTTTTTTGAACGTGAAGTCGCTGAAGACAGAGCTGTATGAAATTGTTATCATGCCCTTGCAGTTGCTTTCCTTTTCTCCGACTCCAAAGACAACTCCTTTACATTTCTGGCGTTTGATCCCGAGAAGTTGAGCTGCTCGTTCTGTTATCAATGATATTTGAGACCCTTGATCTACAAGAGCCCGCATGTTGTACTGAGTTCCATCAGCTCCCTCGACCTTTACTATGGCGGTCGCTAATAGAATCTCCGACGCTTCTTCATCATTTTGTGAGATGTGAGATGCTGAATTTGTTTGATTTTCATTGTTTTTTGATGCGGCCTCGTGTAATAACGTATTGTGCTTGGCTTTGCATTTGCGACAACGATGGTTTGACGTACATTTCTTTCCTTTATGGCTGTATAAGCAATTAATACAGACTTGCAATTTGTTTATTGCGTTAAGTTTTTCGTCATTCGACATTTCTAAAAACTTAGCACAAAAATATAGGCCATGCTCGTCATTGCAGAGTGGACAAGTAAATGTTGACGCATGGAACGCTTTCGTAACTTTGTTGTTACTAGCCGCCTGATTCTTATTGTTATGATGGCTGTATTTCTTGTTATGGGATGATTCCTGATTCTGATTTGTAGCAGAGCTTGTTTTTTGATAGTGATCTTGTTTGCGCTGCGACGCTTCCATTGAAGTAAACTTCGCCTCTAAGTAGTCTAAGAGTTCCTGTAAGATAGGTAGTTCTCGCGAGTTCTTCAGTGATTCGATATAATCTGAGTATGTATCAGCGTCCAGTTTTTGTGCCAAAATATGCACTAGTAGCGGATCCCAGGTTCCGACATCCACCCCTAAGTTCTTGATGGCGTGCAAACATTCAATGGTGACGTCATGTATTCTCTTGATCGGTGCTAGTGACTGTTGTTGCATAGCAGGTAGATTGAAGAGCATGTTGATATGCGATGTAAATATAAGTTTTTTGTTGTTGAAACGATTGTTGAGAATGTCCCAACATACTAAATAGTTGTCCGAGCTTATCTGTAAGTGTTGTATCAGCCTTTCAGCTTCTCCTTGTACCTTGCTCTTCAAAAATTGCATCTTCTGCGCATTTGACAGGGATGTGTTGTTATGGATGGCTTCCGTAAAGAGGTCTTTGAACGGTGTCCACTGATTGAACTTTCCATGGAATACTGGTATCTCCAGTTTTGGTGTTGTTTTTTCTCGATAAGCTCCTGACCACATCTTCGTGTTTACTGCTTTCTTCAGATCGATAAATTGGTTTTCGAATCTTGTGTAGCGCTCTTCATATATTTTGTTCTTGTCCCCATTGAGTTCGCACTCAATTTCCCAGTGGAGATTGTCAATAGCAGACCAACGCGCTTGTAATGTTTGTAACGCATCCTGGAATTCCCATTTTTCTGTGATGAATTCCACTTGAATGTTGGCTACAGCTCTCATGAAGGCCTTGAAGTTCGCCGATTGTTTGCGCATCAAGTCGTCCAGTTTGCTGTTGGAGCCCGTGTCCCTCTTGTTAGGGTTTTGTTGTTGTCGAGAAGGCGATTGATCCCTGTTGTTGCTTCCATTTGTGTCACTGGTATCTTCTTCCTCCTCACTAGTCTGTTCTTCTTGTAATTTCTTGCTCGACGTACCTGCTTGATCTTGTACCGAGGTACTTTCGAGCGGTGATGGTTGCACACCCGGTCCCCCTGCGGACCGTTTGTGCGTCGACAGTTGTTGATTTTGCAGACGAATTACCTCCTTGACTTCTTTGTAACACTGCAATGTTATGTTGTACAAATCATTTGTAAAATAAGGATGACTTGCACTTACCTCTGTAGAAAGACGGTCATGGTTGAATTGGAATTCACTCCAAAGGTTTTCCAGCATTTGCATCCGCCTTTTGAAGTAGTCCAAATTCTTTCTGTCCCAGCCATCCTTCTTGATGTTGATGCCGACTTTTTTGATGTTTTCGTAAAGTTCGTGCTGGTTCTCGTACATATTTGCTGATGACGTCATGTTGCCAAGCTTTACGACGAAATGACGAACTGTTGTTTTGAGAAGTAGGCAGTTGCTCCACACTCCTGGTTCTTGGTATTGTGTAACCTTTCTCTTCTACGATATGCGCCTTCTCAATTGGTACTGGGGCGACTCGCTTGTGAGAGACCAGTCCAACCGATTCGTAACCGTAAAGGATCCAAATTACACACCACACTAAATTGCTCGAAGGACCACATGTTGGGGTTGTAATGCCCAACAGTGAAAATGTTATGTTCTTGTTATGTAACTTTCTTGAAGGATGTTATGTTATGTTATGTTATGTAAATGAGTAGACGAACGTTTCCCTTGATGGATTTATTGCTACTTGTCATAATTACATAATAATTCGACTTAAATGCTATGTTAATTGCACAGGTAAACAATATGTGCATTCGTAAGTATGACGTACAAACTAGCACAAAGTTCAATGTACAGCGTAGCTCGTACAACATATTCTGTATAGAAAAAACCCCGCAAATAAAATGAGATTAAAAAAAAAAAAAAATAGATCACCTTAACAGATTGTGCCATTGCCTGCTTTATTTGATGTTACAAGATGCTATAGGTATTTTTATCAATTCATAATGGAATTTTCTATGGTTTTTATCTTTTTTTCCCCAACTCTATTTATTTATTTATTATAGAATTTATGTCCACAAATATACACAGAAGAAGATATATTATTATAAAAAAGGTATACTTTGTTTCAAAAAGATATTTCTTCCAGCCGACCTGCCAAAGGAGAGATTAGAAGAAATGTAGACAATAGTGTGTAGACATAGGAAAGAAAAAATTGAGAAAAATTAAAGTAAAAAAAACAGGGCAATAGCGAGTCGAGCTCGCACACTGAGGGTTTTGTATAAACTACAATTCCCGAATAGAGTCTCGAAGATTTTTCCGAATTGCAAAAAAGTTTTTTTTTGTAGTATAGTATGATGGTGAATGATGTTGTAGTCGACGGTGGAGCACGCTTGCATAAAAGTAATCTATTCACTCTTGGCTTAAAGACTATTAGGTTGCAGTTTTCAGGCAACACAGACTCTGACCTCTTTTCGCAGGTAGATAAGCTGGAAGAGATTTCTGTACAAATAAGCATCTCCTTTGTACCTATTTTTCTTTCCTTCCTCTTGTCGTATTAATATATGTCGGTACAAGAATTGTTAAATAAATAAATAATTTGGCCCCTTGAACATCATCACCATCATCATTTAAGCTAAAAGACGTCCACTGCTGGACATAGGCCTCCCCCAAGTGTACCTATTTTGGTGCAGCCGTGAGGTACACAACTACATTTTTGCTTCTTTTTTATTTTTGTTTCGTTTTACCTAATATTGTGTTTGTGCCTTGTGCTGTACCAAATAAAATCTTTTTCTTTCTTTCAAGTGTCGCCACAACGACCGGTTATGTTCGTCTACCATCCATCGGACTCCCTTGAATAATTTCATGAAACTTCCTCAGAAAATCGTTTATTTTGGGATCCCTTGCACCAGTTCAGGCTCATAAATGTTGAACATTAAATCCCGAGCGTACGATATTATCTTAGTAGTGCATAACCTTGAACTAGTTCTAACAATGCGGCTCAAGAGACAAGTAGGAGCCACGAAATTTAATTAGCTGAAAAATGAATACCTGCTTTTGACACCGGCCCGAAATTGAGGTAGACGAGAGGTATTAATTTTGTAAAGCTGAGTCTTAAATATCTTGGCGTAGTCTTGAGGGTGGGGTCATTAATTTTTTTTGTGTCTTATTTTCCTGGAGATTTGTGCGGTCTAGGTTTATAAATGAAGGTCTTTTTAGGACTGTGTTTAATTGTAAAATATTAGGTATCTGCCTACTTCACAGCATTGTATATTGACCGAGTTAAATTTAAAAAGAAAATAACTATTAATTCACACACTGTTCAAATGCCTCTCCAAATATTATCGTAATCAGAATGTGACAAATTATTAAGATATTTTTTATTAGTTTTTTTTTATTTATTTTATGCTTTAGACTCGGCGCAAGTTAATTAACTTTTAAAACGTGTGTTAAATGCTTTTTTCTTTTTTTTTTTGGGTGGTGGCCATCCAATGATTTCTGCCACTAGGGTGGAGCTGGAACTATGTTCCTTCTTTGCTTAGCGTTCCAGGACCCCGGGTTATCCTTTCAGAAGCGGTGATTGTTTGATTGTATATTTATCAACTCAATCGTAACATTTAATTTAGAAAACAAAGTATTCTGAACTGGCGTGCACCAGGTGACAACAGTGTGGCGTCTAGTTTAGGCAACTGTCAAAGTCCATATATTTTCTGATATAAGTTAAATTAACGTCATGTTTTTAGTCGGGATTTCTTCAAGTTGAAGTTCAGTAGCTGTTTTAGTTATTCGCTAAAGTGATTTCTAGTGGATATTGTAATGATAAATTAGTGTAGTTTTATATCTCAACTGTCGACATAAGTTGACAGTGTGTGATTGTTGAAACTGGCGCGTTCTCGGTAAGATGAAACTGAGAATTTTATGGTAGTATTGAGTAGCTCAGCGAAATTTGCCCAGAAGGCTGACTTTGCTACATTTGTAGCTAAATACTGCAAAAGCAATAAAATGTGTTACATCTGCATTTAAATCGAAAACAAGAGACTGTTTTCAAAAACTAAACACTTTCTAAACTTGGTACTGGCTAAAAGCACAAGCAGTGCAAAGGCAAATGTAAGAAGAAGAAAAAACTGACGTTAACCTCATGTTCACACATGATGTCAACAGAAATTTGACTGATGCTAATGTCAAAGTGATATTTCAAAGCCAAGCAGAAGACCTATCGCCAAAGAGATTTAAAGAGATACAATAGAGCGGCTATCAGAACAAATGTCTTAAGTAAAACTGTCATCCTATGTCTCAGTGACGCCATCTGGCTTTGAATAGCAAACACGCGAATTAAATTTGTCAAAATTTATAATTATTTAACTATCGCTCGGTAGGTGGTCAGGGGCCTTACCATGATAATGTTAAAATGTCAGTCGTACGAGCGAAAAAGAGTGATGGAGCTATACGCCCTATATAGCTCCATCCCTTTAACAGTTCGGTTTAGGTCGTAAAATGGATCACGTTATGATCTCGTGGTAGAGCCTCAGTGTGTGATAAAGGTAAGGTTAAGCTTTTCAGCAATAGATGGCGTTATCACAAAACCAGCAAATGTTCTAGAACAATTTCCCAAAATTATTGAATTTTAATTAATTACTTCGTAAATACCAAAAATATTTACGAAAATAAACCGAAGTTAGGTCCAGTCATTTTATCATAACAAGATTTGCAATAGAGTTATGCGCAGTTCGGCATATTTTCACAGAAAATGATTTTCTTTTAATGCATAAAGCGGATACAAACACGACTTGACGTGTAGGGGCGCCATACTAGACTGAGCGACTTATGACCACTAGGTAATACGTATCGGAGCACGATTTTGTTCGCTATGTCCTGTCTATTGGTAGTATATATTTAATGTCTTTGCCTATCGCCAAAGCAGTAACAGCTGTTTGTGTATTTCACGAAAACCCTCATTATAGTGTAGGTAAGGAATTTAACTAGTTTTACCATCGACACGCTAAGAAAAATATGGAAAACTAAATAACTTAGATAAAACAAAATTAAAATCATTTGTGCACCAGCTCTTCATCTGCTGAATGCGTATAGGTAAATGCGCAAATCCAAGTGATTATTTCTGTCATAATTGTTTCATTATCAAGTCAAAGCCTCGCTCCACACAGTGGTAACTTTATGAGCAGTTGTCTGTAACAACCGCAGCAATTATATTTAGTAGCATAAACTACTTGTAGTTAAATCTTACCCAAGGGATTTAATCGTAGAGTAAATAAGCTGGATTTTGGTTTCACATACGAACAGAGAATATATGGTTTTGCCTCCTATGTTCACATATCCAGGCATTATGGCCTCTTATCAGAATTAAGTAAGTCTTCAGTAATATGTAGTTGTAAGGGTTCTCATCAGGATATTGATATACTCTAGTAATCGAATTATAGAGGTCAGATGATGATTTGGCCTGAGAGTGAAATAGATTCTGATTGGGAACCAATTCCGTCCACATGTCTAGTTAGAAATGAAACGATGGAAACTTACTCATTGCCGACGTCGAATCATGTAATCAAGACGAAATAATCGAGATCAATTTAGGTAGACCTATTCGTTTTACATGCATTATTTAGTATCATTACTTTGTAATCCTAATTAGTCCGAACGACTAAGAGATTATGGTAATGTGACTAGGTAGCCAGACGGCATAACCAGTGTCGATTATTTCAGATAATCTTCGTTTTGTGTAAGATAGATCCATCTATTGCCGTCATCTTGTAAGTTATTTTTCAATACATTTACTTGAAAATCCGCTCCTATCCCTACCGCTTATAGGCACGCAATTTACTATTTTCCGCACAAGTGCAGAAAAGTGCGCGAGTTCACCTCCGACACAATTTATTGTATAATCGCATTAGGCTGGGTGCCGCGCAGCACTCACGAATCGCTGGTCAATCCCTGTTTATTTATTTCTTCGTAAGTGTATTGAAAAACGTCATTTGATACACGTGGCTTGTTATCTATATCTGACTAGTTTCTACCAGCGGCTTCGCCCGCGTGTAAATAGGTTTCTCCATACAAACTTTGGACCGCTGTTTCATCCCTTTAAGGGGTGAATTTAACAAAAAAATCTTTTTCAATACACTTACTCGAAAACCCGTTTTTATGCCACCACTTTTAAGCAAGCAATAGACTCATTTCCATACTAGTGCAATAAAGTGCGCGTGCTCTCCTCCGCCACAATGTTATTACATTTATCGTATCAGGCTGGGCGCGCGTCGACCAATTGAAAAAGACCCGATTGAAAAAAGTCGTTTGATACACGTGCAAATTTGTCACTGCAGCCCTCGGCTCCATAACACGAATTCCGCCTCGGTTGCAATGACAAACTTTCTGCACTTGTATCAGAGTGTACTATTCTTATTCTTTAAAAATCATCTTATAATGAACCTCTGTGTAAAATTGTTGCATCTTTGGACCTAAGGTTTGAGCTGGGCGTTGATGAGTCAGTGAGTGGAGTCAGGAGTTTGCCTTTATATATTATACAGATCACAATTTTATGTGAAGGAACTAAAGCACCACCTTATTAATGTTGATCTAATCTACTTATCATTACCAATTGCTGTTCTTAGTCTCTGTATTTTTATTTATCTGTTATATTGCAGGAGTAGATTAAAATAAAAATAATTAGGAAAAACAGTTGAAAAATAGAAATATTCAAAATTACTAATTTTCTATAGGAATCTTAAAGGTATTAAATAGTATTTTGACGGGGGCAGAGTCACGAGTGAGAACTAGTTTCTTTCTAAAGAAAAATGTAAAGTTTTAATTAAGTAAATAGTTGCATGTCTTTAAATAGTCACCTCATAAAATTTCACTAAAAACTGCGCCACTGCCAATTTTACTCTTAGTTACTCTACGTATTACATAGAATGGGAAAATATTTTGCATTAAATGTTCATTTTAACGCGCAATTTATTCATTTTAATAATCAAAATTGCATACTTTGCAAAATTGATGTGTTTGAGAGATCGCAAAGATAAATAAAATTTATGAAAACATCTGTGATAAAATGTACTTACTATTTTTTGTCAAAAATGTTGATATTTTACGATACTGAAGTTTATGGATTTTAATTACTGGTCTAATGAGTTTTATACTTTTTAATTATTTATTTTGATTAATTTTATTTTTAAATTCTTGGTTTCAATAACTATAATTTTTTTTTTAATGCATTATTATGTATTTAATTAGTTTATTAGTTTAGTAAGATGATTTGTGTATTTTGTCTATGGGTCTTAATTGTCTGATAATAAAGGATTATTTCGTTTATTAATTAGTTTTTAACATATAAATTAATATATTTTTAAATATTTATTGTATTATTATAGGCAGCTTAACCTTCCTCATGAATCATTCTGTTTATTGGTGAAAACCGAATGAAAACCCATTTAGTTGTAATTGAGTTTATCGCTTTCGTACAGACAGACAGACGCGATGGCAGATACTATAATATGTAAAGAGAGTATAGATTTAACTGACTTAAAATATTATTTTCATGGAGTGTAGTATGTCTGTGTATTTTTTTTTTGGAACTTAAAACACAAAACACACACGTTGCGGGCTCTGTTTCGGTTGAAAAATCTGCTACCATCGAGTACGAAGACAATGCTTGTACAGACCTTGATTTTTCCTATCATCGATTATGGTGACGTGTGCTACTATGACCTGAATGCAGATCTCCTCAACAAGCTTGACCGTCTTCTAAATTACTGCATTCGATTCGTTTACAATCTACGTAAATATGATCATGTTTCAGCGCTTCGGTCGCTTCTAAAGTGGTTACCCATACGTCAGCGCAGAGAGCAAAGGGCGCTCACTACCTTGTTTTCATTTCTTGATTCTCCTAATTCCCCTAGTTATTTAGCCCCTCACTTTCAATACATTTGCGCCAACCACAATAGAAATCTGCGCTCATCTCATAACCGCCTACTTCAATGTCCCACTCATCGTACTGACTTTATTCACTGTTCTTTCTTTGTTCAAGCTATTTCTTTGTGGAATGCGCTCCCCCAGGAGATTAGGATGGCAACAAATCGATTAACATTCAAAACCAAAGTTCGCGAGCTAATTCGTAAGAAGTTGGCAGTAGTGTCATCACAGCGTTAATGTTTTCAAATTGTCAATTTGAGCTAATTGTTTGACTTTATTAGTGTAGATATATATGTAGATAGTTTATTAATTTGTGTATGTATTGTATAATATTTATGGTTTATTAGTATATATTTTCTTGTACATATTCGCCTTTTCTCTCTCTTTTATTGCACCTACCACTATTTATCTCTGCTTCACCCTAAGGTTGACTGGTAGAAAATGCCTAAGGCATTAAGTCCGCCGCTGTACGTTTGTGCATAAAGTATTTAATAAATAAATAAATAAAACAATAAATAATAATAAAAAACACTTTTTACATCAAATGTACCACTACATAGGTTTTATTACATCAACTGTAATCGTACAAGTCTCCACAATCAATCTAAAATACAAACATTGATCTAAAACAGATCGGCTCCGTATTCTCTTTTATTCTTGAAAAACAGATTTAGCAAAGGCTTAATAACGTTAGGTCGAGGATTTAGGAAATTGGAGTTTGTTTTTTGAAGCCGTTTAGGATAAACAGAATACGGTGGAACCTATCAGCTTACTCGGGTGCATTATGAGATCCGTCCGCTAAATCTACCCTGGGGATCGGTACACAAAGAGCGCTTCGTTCTATATGGCTATGCTCCATGCTCCCGAATACGAGTCACTAATTGATACTTATGTTTGGGTATGGACAAAGGTATCCACCAACCCGCACTGGGCCCGCGTGGTGGATTACGGCCCATTCCCTCTCCTAGAGAGGAGGCTTGAGTCCCAACAGTGGGAACGTTATAAGGCCGACTATGCTATGCTATGCTATGGACAAAGATAACCTGCCTTTTTTGGGATAAGCCTGCATGCAATTTTATGGAACCTAAATATGTTTATATAGGTTAGGTATCCAGATTCACAATGGAAAACCCGCTCCTTGCAGAAACAAAAGACTCTGCAGTCAATTCCAGCCTGTAGTACAAATATGGTGCTGTTCCGTAAACGATAGGACACATTGCCTATTAAATATTTAAATCTAATATATAAAATTCTCGTGTCACGGTGTTCGAACTTGAACTCCTCCGAAACGGCTCGACCGATTCTCATGAAATTTTGTGAGCATATTGAGTAGGTCTGAGAATCGGCCAACATCTATTTTTTTTTTTTTTTTTTTTTTTTTTATTTATATGGCAGAACAACGTTTGCCGGCTCAGCTAGTATTATTTATATAACCCCTTTTTCCCCTTTTTCTTTTTACCACAAGTATGAATACCGTACCGTACCGTAACTTTCAAATACCGTAATTAGAGACAAAATAGAAAGACAATGAGAGAGCGAACGCCGGCGTTCGTTTGGGTTTTAATGAATCAACGTAAGGGTCATTTTTACGTTTTGCGTAAAATACCCTTACTTCAATCATCGTATGGTACATTTTTACATTTTAGGTAAATGTCCTTTACGTTATTTAATATTTCCAGTTTCGATATGCCTCTGACAGCGGTATTGGCCGCGTGAAAGAAGAAATTAATCCCAAAGAAACATACTCCCGGTATAAGCCTACTGGGGCCATGGGTAGTGTGAAAACAAAACCCGGGGCCCTGGGACGAAGGCAACGAAGGAACAGGAGTGGGTTTTTAGTCAGTAAAAGTCTGACACTATCTCCCGCTCCACCCAAGATGATTTTCCCACCTAAAAAAAAACTCCCGGTATAAAAACTATCCTGTCTTATTCCAGGACATGTCTTGTATAATAAACTACACCCAAATCTCTTCAGCTGTACAAAATACAAATAGGTACACGAATTCTAGCATAGAAACTTCAATCTTTATAATATTAGTGTGATAACATCATAATTATGTTTTGAGTTCTGAGCATCTGATATCTATAGATTTCAGAGAAATCGACACGACACAATCGCGGCGGTAAGTTCCCTAATTAAGTAGTGGCCACTACGTCTTCATTTTCCACCTGACGCAAGTTCTTACCGGACACGGGTGTTTCAAAAGGTTTTGGTTTCGGATTCAGCGGGAAGAAACGTCTGGGTGTTACGATACGGTGATACGTTTTTAGTTTTCCTCGCTTTAGCTAAGCACCACCGTGTCTTCGTGGAGGCGGCGGCCTCTCGTGCCATGATTCAGGCTGTATTACGAGTGAGAGGGAATGGGAAACAGTCACTTTTTTCTGTGGAGCTGTAGAGAACATCCTCATGCTCCACCCACTACAGGAGACCCTTGGGGCATGGGCTAGCGGACGGTGAGCAATGGCTAGCTTCCATCCGATAAAGAGCAAGGCCGGGTCGACGGTGCGTTGTGTACAACGCGAGAGCCTCGCCTTCCTGCCTGGGTTGCGGGATTGTTCGAAAGAGTTACCGTGGCCCTAGAATGCAATAGGCAACTAAAAGAACACAGGGGGGCTATAATCTGTAAAACTCTAATGTTGCCTCTCGCTCCATCTAGAGCGGAGGATGACTTCGATGATTTCCCACAAAGGCTTCAGAAAAAGTGACTAATCGTCACTAGCGATTGTCGTAAAACCAAAATGATTGACATTTCGGTAGCACAAGTCAATCCCATAGGTACATTACTGCTCTTGGACAATCGTTAACGCCGATAGAATGTCACTTTCTCCAGATCTTCATCCCCACATCCATAAACGCCAATCCCTCGCATAAATCGTCAAATATGAACAACGTGTGAAGAACACCGTCACTCTTTCAGCCATTGTAACTAAGCATAATTTTCATTTTGATCATCACAAGGACATTTGAAAAGGGACATGGGATATTAAAGCGCTTTTAGACATCCGTTGTGCTGTAATTGCGAAAGTCCATGACGTGACGGGCGAATTATGCATTGTTACAATTTAAATCCAACATCAACGTGCTCGTATGAGGACAGAAATGACTATGCATTTTACTGACACATTTGCAATTGTGGACCAGTTGGTAGATAAGTGTTATGTTCTGCATCTGACTGTCTCAATTTTTAGGGTTCCAAACCTCAAAAGGAAAAACGGAACCCTTATAGGATCACTTTGTTGTCCGTCTGTCTGTCTCTCTGTCTTTCTGTCTGTCAAGACCCTTTATCTCGGGAACGCGTGGTTGTATCGAGTTAAAATTAAAACCAGGTTAATTAAACTCAGGTTTGCGGTCCCTTGAAGCTGTGAAAAAATCAGACTTCTGAGTTCATAGGTTTTGTGGAATCCTTAGTGCACGAGTCCGACTCGCACTTGCTTTCGATAACTTGATATGCTGATGCTTTTGATTGTTTTAGATAACTATGACATTTGCAGGTTGCTGATAAGTTTTGAAGATAGACCCAGTCAAATTAGACCAAAAAAATAGGGGTAAGGTTATACTAATTCGCATCCAGTTGAAAGTTGGTAGGATTGTTCATAACACCATCATAAATGAAATCTAAAAAGTCCTCATCGATCCGACACCTGGAAAAAGAAATCAAATGTCACAAAAACGAGTTTTTCACGATTTTCAGCAAAACGGTAAGTTTTATCATAAAATTAGCTCAGAAAAAAATTTTAGATCAGATTTACAAAAATGTCTAAACTATATAAATATTTTTTTTTCCTAAAAGTCACCGTTTTTGAGATATAAATGATTCAAAAAGTTGAAAATGGTAATCGTCATAATACATTGTGTCATTGTCGTGTATATACACGTTTTCACGTCACCTTTGAGGTAGTGTACTTAGCGCGTTTTTAGGGTTCCGTACCTTAAAAGGAAAAAATGGACAACAAAGTGATCCTATAAGAATCACTTTGTTGTCCGTCTGTCTCTTTGTCTATCTGTCTGTCTGTCTGTCAACATCCTTTATGTCAGGATCACGTGAAGGTATCGAGTTGAAATTAAAACCATATACTTAGTTCTGCGGTCCCTTGAAGTTTTGATAAAATCAAACTTACAAACTTGTTGCAAAAAACGTATATTTCGACACTCTCAAGGAAATCAAAATTCATAGGGTATCCCATTGTTGTAGAATCCTGAAATTTTGGCATGAAGCAAGATCTCATGGCATAAGTATAGGAAAAAATCTGAAAACTGTAAATTTGTAGTTACGACACAAAATAAAAACTTTTTTGCGATTCGTAAAAATCTTTGAGACTCGATTCGGAAAAAAACATAAACGGCCGTATCTTTTATAACGCCGGTATACAACATGGCCCTGTCGATACGACTTTAAATTAATACACTCGTAGTTCTAGGTCCATAGGAATATTATTAAACTACCAATAAAATCCTAAAATCGAAACCTACAAAATGATTTTTTTCAAACAAACTAAATAGCATAAAATCGTGAACAAAATAGAACACCATTTATAAATATCGGTACAATAACCTGTGACAATAGCGCCGTGTCATGTAGTGACGTAATCTTTTGGCGCCATTATTATGAATGCTCAATAAAAACAATTACGCGATTTTTATAAATAAAATTATTAATCTTAATCACTATTCCTTCACATAGCACACTCACTATCACTCACTTATTGTCGAAATTGAATCATGTCGACCTGCCCTACGCAGACCAGACGTAGGGTTGTGTTCAAAGTAATTTAAAATTCTACCGTCTGGTGTCACTCTTACACGCACTACCTAATAGCGGGATTAAGGGTCGATTTTCCCACATCCTCTGGACAGTTTGAATAATAATGCGCCCATTGGTCGAACCAGGTCGGATAGACTCGGGTGTTCCCATACCTCTCAATAGTTAAAGCGGCGTTTCTATGGCACTCCCCATAAATTAAAATCATGTCGGAGTACTCCGAAGCTATTTAATTGTAACGAGGCATGATAATTCAAAAATAAAACTTAATTACAATACAATACTTTTCAAATATAAATAGTAACGTCAGTGACCTTGATATGTCAACTGTCACTTTAACTTGATTAATAATTAATTGTTTTATGGCTTTAAGGTTTTATGTTTATGGCAACGAATATGATTTTTGCTCAGATGCCAAAGAAGTTTTTTTTTGTAATCGTGGACTACGCAGTTTAATTTAATGTCGTATTATCAGCGCCACCATATACATGGTCAACTTATGTAGACACTTAACAATTTCGTCAACAATTTCCTCGCCGTTGTTCTTTGCAAGTTATAGTGTAGTGTAATTAACTTTACATTACACTACAATAGATAAGGATGGTGTGGGTGACAGCTGTTGGTTTCATACAATGACTATCCTTTTCTCTCATCTTAAAGATGCATATTTTCGTTCTGTTGTCGTTCTATTCATGCTATGTAAAAAATACCTTAGTAAGGAAAGGCTAATATTAGTTCCAATAACTTGAATATAAACGTAAAATAAGGTGTGTGTGTTGTGTTAACAGTAACTTGAAAAATTATTAATCGCTCGCTGAAGTGTGTTGAATATGATATTAATGGTTAGAAGAGAAGTAGTAGACTATTAATCACCAACACCTTACTTATGATGTCATAACAAAGTAAAGCCTGCTTAAATAATTCTCAGGTATTGAAAACATTGCCAAGTTTCGTACTGTGTGAACCTAACAACTTTGAGTTAGCCAACAAGTTTCGATGTTCACTGTAACATTTTGACCTAGAAACCTACATATATGTTGTACTTAAGACAAATGGACCTTTAGTTAAATGGCTCGAACGTTAGATTACTATTTTGGGCATCCCTGCCTTACACGAAACATTTGTTCTAACTATATATTAGTTATGGACAATCGTGGTGATTGCTATAGCTACTCCTATACTACAGCTGTTATAGTAATAATATTATAAAGGCGAAAGTTCGTATGTGTGTGTCTGTTTTTTTTTTGAGGCGAAAATTATCCAATGAATTCTCTCGCTCTAGGGTAGAGTGGGAGGGTGTTTCTTTACCCATTGAGTTCTAGGACCACAGGTTCCCTTTTTAAAAAAAACCCCCAGGCACTGGTGGGCATCGGCCCTGCTAGGCTTCCTTCCGTTTTTCTGACATATCTTTGAGAAGCGTGTGGAACACTACGCGCAGCCCACAATTCGGGCTTGGTTCTTACTGGACGGGCTTATGGTGAGCTACCGCAAGCCTGCGCCTACAGTGGTCGAGGATTGCCCTGCGACTCCCGACGGCTCGTTAGTATTACCTACTGCTTCGCAGAAGAAGGCGACCTCATCTCATTCCTTCTCGCTCCGGACCATGGCCTGTACCAGGGCCAGGCGCGAGAGTTTATCGTCGAAGTTTGTATGTGTGTGTGGGGATGTTTGTTACTCATTCACGATTATACGATATGTAATTTGTGACATAGGTAGAACATGTCATGGAATAGAATCATCATCATCATCATCTTCCTGCCCTTGTCCCGTGTTATTTGGGGTCGGCGCAACACGTTTTTTTCTTACATTCTGCCCTGTCACTCGTCATGCTATCACTAACTTCCTTTTCTTTCATATCACTCTTCACACAATCCATCCATCTTTTCTTTGGTCTCTCTCTCCCTCTCCATCCATCCACATGTAAACTCATATATACGATACTTTTTGTTTCGGGAATATGTTCCCTTAGAATAATTTTCTATTTACGCAGGTGAGGTCGCTGGCAGAAGCTAGTCTAAATCTACACTTAACTAATATTAATTACAAAGAGGTAAAATTTGTTTTTTTTTTTATTCTTGATAGGTTCGCGCTTGACCGCTATCTCACCTGATGGAAAGCGACGATGCGGTCGACGATGGAGCGCGCTTACCTAGAAGTAACCTATTCACTCTTGACTTAAAGATTCCCGGGTTGTAGCCATTAGGAAACACAGATTCCGGCAAGGAATTTCACTCCTTAGCTGTACGCACAATGAATGTGTTCCCAAAACGTTTCGTGCGTATAGGTGGGATGTCTACCATGTACCGGTGGCGCATTGCCGTACGCCTGGTGGTCCGATGATAGAACGGGCTAGGTGGAATTAGGTTATGCAATTTCGACGCACACTCTCCGAAATGCAACCGGTAGAAAACCGACAGGTTGTTTTGTTGTTTGTAGGAGGTAATCACTGGAAGTACTGGTCCGATTGCTAAAATATTTTCACCGATAGAAAGCTGCTTTATTCCTGAGTGACATAGGGTATATTTTATGTACGCGGGCGAAGCCGCGGGTAAATGCTAGTGTAAAAATATCAAGGTCTATCAATTTACTCAAGGGAGTCACTAGCAAAGTTTCAACCGAGAATTCTAGGCTTCATTATTAGAATACGTATTATAACAGAGTTGTAATAATAATGTTTGAGGATAATAATCTCATCATTTTCATAAATTATTATATTCAGAGAAAACTCTTTTACTCGAGTCAGAAGTTAATTTAATTTTTTTCGGAGTGTCAAAGTTTGTGTCGCAGTGAATTTATGAAGAGCTATTCTTCAGCATCTTGACTTGAATTGAAAATTCTAGATTATGATACTTGAAATTTGCTTCGAATGTGACGTTTTTATATAAAAACTTGTAGTTTCAAATCTAAAATTTGTTTTTTTTTTTTTCATTTGAGATGTATATGGTCGAGGTCACCTACTTCGACTTTTTTCATCAATTCTGTTGCAAGCTTCGTGAACTTGGCAGTTAATTTTGATATTTTGTCGTCAATGTAACATAGGTACAGCTAGCACTATTTTAATCGGCTTTATAATGTTTCCACTGCTAGGACTCAGGCCTCCTCTTTGTGAAAGGGGAACGTATAGCGAAGCAAACGCGTGAATGTATTGATGCAGTATCACTACTAACGCGCGATTATATCGATGCAAACAAAAGCGTTAGCAGGCGTTCACAGATAGTAACTGCATGCATCTGTATCGATGCTGCATCGCGTCTGATCCATACTGTATCGCAATATTGGCGATGCAAAATCGTAGTTACATCAGACAGGGTCCCAGACCAGCGATATCAACGCGACTGAATTGCGATCTTTTCGCGGCTGTAACGTTGTAAAAAGTTGCCGTGGCCTGTCTTAGACAGTTGTAGTAATGTTTCGAAACGTCATCTGTAACCAATATAAAATACATTACCATTTCAACTTTTTTTCTGTTTTAGGTGGGAAAATCATCCAATGACATCTCTCGCTCTTGGGCGGAGCGAAAGGGTGTGTGAGACTTTACTGACTAAAAACCCACTCCTGTTACTTCTTGGTCTGCGTCCCAGGGCCTCGGGTTTCACTTTCACACTACCCGTGGCTCCAGTAGACTTCGACCCTGCTGAGCTCCCACGATTTGCTGACATCTCCTTGAAGCGCGCGTGGAACAATACGCGCCGTCGACGTCTTTGGCTCGGTCCGGACGGTAACTGGACGGTCGGATAGCGAGCTACCCTTTGCTTGTCGTCTGCAAGCCCGCGCCTACTGTGGACGAAAATCGGAATCGGGATCCCGGCGGCTGGGGCGTGAGGGCCGCTCCCTCGCGCGTGCACCTGCGGCCCCTCTTTTGCTAGCTAGCTAGTTACTGCTTCGCAGAAGGAGGCGACCACCTGCCACTCCTCCTCGCTTCGGGCCATGGCATGTACCAAGGCCTGGCGCGAGAGTTCGTTGCCGCCGATCGCCCCCACGAGGACACGGCGGTGCTCTGCCCAAGCGGGGCACACCTCTACTGTATGCTCCACCGTGTCCTCCGGGCGGTCCACACAATGGTGACACTCGGGCGTTATACTTCCGCACGAATCCGGTGCAGGAACTTCCCGAACTGACATTGTTTGGTGAGAACCTGCGTCATGCGGAAGGTGAGGACGCCTTGAGGTCTTTCCAGCCACTCCTCAAAGAGAGGACTTACCGCCATAATTATGGCGTGCCCAATTACCATTTCAACTAGGTTCTAAAATGCAGGTGGACAGGACACTAGGCTAGGCATGGTTATGGCGATCGTTAAGAGTCCTCGTATTACGGAACAAGCAGTATTGGTAGAGAAACCGCTCTACCAATACTGCTTGTTCCGTCTTTCGGTAACGATTCAACGAGGACTGGCTGTTGCCAGTAAGTGGTATTCTAGCGACACATATGACGCCACATAGGTACTAAAATTCAAAACTCTGTATCGCGTTGTTAGAGTTCTCCGCACGATTAGAACATATTTTATACAACAGTCCGGAATCAAATATCGGGCAGTTGTCTGGACCAGACAAACACCCGTCTGGTCGAAGGATCTTCTCTTTTCGACGGAGGTATGACTATATACCTTACTTACAGTACTAACTTTACACCCTGTTCCGCAGATTTCTAAAGGATATATATATATATATATATATAAATAATCTATGTACAAAATTTCATAACTGCATCATGAAAAATCACAAAATTATAAGCTTGTAATGTTATCTGGTTGTCCGCACAAATACATGGTCACCGGGCCATCCGGGCGACTGAGGGGTGTTTTGGTCCCGCACCAAGCTGCGCGCTGGCGCTTAATGCCCGCTATGATCTGCCGTGACCTGTGTTGTACTTAGTGTCGGTGGTGTCCAACTTGTGACCTTTTTTTAAATATTTTTGAGAAAAATACATGGTGTAAAAAGTATTGAAAATGATTCAGTTACTGATTCTGAACAAACTATATTCAGGTTTCGCATATACAAAAAATTATCATCACCATCATCATTGCAGCCTATATACGTCCACTGCTGGACATAGGCCTCCCCCAACTGTCGCCACAATGAGCGGTCCTATGCGTCTCGCATCCATCGGATTCCCGCAACCTTCACCAGGTCATCGGTCCACCTGGGGGCCTTCCAACACTGCGTCTTCCGGTAGGTACGCGGTCGCCACTCCACTCCACTCCACTAAAAATAATGTTGTATATTTATTTTCTTCAACATCGTTATGTTGTCATGTTCAGCACTTACATCAAAATGCGGAGTGCACATACGAAATGCTCTTATATTTTACAGGTGTATCATGATAAAAATTCAGGGATTATTATGAAGACTACATTTATTATCTCAGAGAATTCTGAACACTAAGTAAGTTGTAGACTCTAGTTATACGCTATCGTAAATTATATACTGCTAGACATATTTAATTCATTAACGCTCAGGCGGTAGCCGGCGCCCGCAAGCCATTGTCTTACTATTGTGTCTCTAATTACGCACGTCAAAAGGTTAAATTAGACTACTTTATTGAAATCTTGCATAACAGTTACTATTTTAAAAATAGAATATCAGAATTGAAAAAAATACAAAACATGTTAGGTACGTGTTTACTTTATGTATTAATCATTTACGTACAACATACTATAGTTTCACAAACTCGCGTGTTTAAGGAACTATCATAATTTAACTAGTGACCCAGAATTTTTGGGGCTCAGTATATTTTCTTGAAAACTATTGATTAGATACCGTACGTCATGACAAATAAAGTCAAAGTCAAAATGTTTATTGCAAATCAAGAGTACAATGTTGATATTATATTATTTTAGTGCATGACTTAGCAGCCTTTTTCAAGCATTACAATGATTATCATCCGCCTGCCGTTATCATCTCAATTTAGAATATATTAAACATTATTCAAGACTTGCACATTAATTAATGCCTATCAAGCTTGCATAAATTCGTAATAGCACGTATACGTATTATCTAAGCAGTAAATCCACAATCTTCACATGCAGTTAAGCTTATTCCTCTCCGAAGTCGCGCCACAACGCTCCGCATACCCAATACTGAATATTTTCATATAAACTAGTACCTACTTCGGCCTCGAGGTGTATAATATTTGCCGTAAAGGCCAAGTTTTGGTCAACGTCGTCAATGTTTGCCACAGTACAAAGTCCGGTGAGAAGCAAACGAAGTGTTTCGAATACTTTGATGAAGTTACCTTTAGCAGGTTTGTATCTTAGATATAGAAATATAATATCGTAGAAATGGCACGTGCAGCCAGTTGATTGATAAATAAGTGAAACGTAAATCTATCTATAGCTTTAAGTTTATAAACATACAAATACAAACTGAATTACAAGTGGTTTTTTTAAACAAAAAGAATATTTATGTTAATATGTAACATATAATGTGCATCACCTGGTCTGATAAATAAAATACCTATCTGTTTTTAAATGGGATTCTGGTATTCGTCAAAGACTCATTTTAACTAAACAGTTTAAGTAAGTTTATATATTGTCAAACTCAACTTTAGATTGAAAACCTTTCTGGCATTATAGTAGATAGTAGGATATGACACGTTTATCTTCATGTGCTGCGGGATTGGTCGAAGAAGTTACCGTAGCCCTAGAACGTTAAGGGTAACTGAAGAATAGGTGAGTTTTAGTGAGTAAAAGTATGATAACCCCCCATCTCTCCATCCAAAACAAGAAAAGTTATTTAATGAAGTCGCACCTCAAAAAAAAAACTATGTTCACATACTGGCATTTTATCCTAAACTAAAAAAAAAAACTTTAATACTTTTTACTGCCTCTGATCTTTGGTTTCCCACCTCAGCCTTAGACGGCACAGACACTTGCCTTTTACTTTGCGGTGTACTTTACTCTAGCACTACTTTACAGGCTCAGCACTCAAGGACTTTAGAAAAGCATCCGTATTACAGACGGTTTATGTACATTACTGCATTTGCTTTCAGAAATTTTCTTGTTACAAATAACATGAAAAAACAAAAAAAAAACGATATTTTATTTAAGTTTTAACTTGAATAAATGAAACCTCTTTTAAAATTTGTGATAAGTATTACTCATTTATTTATAATATTATATAAACAAGTGAACTATGTACATAGATTTTAGAAGTATCGTAATTTTACTATGTGACCCGTTATTTTGGCGACCGTAGCGACGTATATTTAGGTGCTCAGTATTTTCTATTCAATGATTTATTCTTATTGAATATAAGAATTTTCAGTCTTACTTAACTTCGAGTATTTTCCTTTCAAGTCGAATCGTGTAAATATTATTAGGTAAACAAAATATAAATAGAAATATGCCAGAATTTTGGCGGAACAGATTCTTTACCATCAAAATATTTACATTTAATGTTTGGTAAGACTTTCCTTTTTCCTTATGTATAATGAATCAGTTATCTTTGTTTGAGTTTCCTGGTCTTTTTTATATATGACTGGTACTAATTAAGGAATAAAATACAGTGGCCTGTATTTTATTCCTTAATTTGATTTGACTACTATTTGAATACCTGCTAAAATACTAATGGATAAAATAAATAAGGAAATACTCTTGCTGCTTCCGTTTCAAATTAATTTTAGGCTGTGTACAGATTTTCCCAGTCCTCGATTACATATTCTTTTGTGACTGCTAGACGCAGTAATTTGGTTCTAAGACAGCTGCAGTTTTTTTGTTCAACAGCAAAACCGCTAAAGCTCGAATAAAGTGTCAATGCATAGATCACAGCTTTGTTACATTTCAAGCATCGTATGTAAACACAGGTACACACTACCATCCAACCAAAAAAGAAAGACGAACTCAAATCCCATGCGAGTTCTCTCGAAGCAAAACAGCGCCTATCTTTTATAAAGGAAAAAATAAAAAGCGCAGGAAATACCAAAATCCTTCCTTCTTTCGCAAAGTGGGGAGAAGAAAAAACAGGTGTGTTTTCTTTGTGGAAAAATAAAAAAGTATTAGTACCCAATTCTCGTGCGGAGGGACGATTTCACGTATGTAGTCTGGTTTCCGCGGCGTGGCCGCTTCGCAAACCAATGAGAACAATAAATTGTGGAGTGCTCAACTCACCGAGAGAGATTTAAGGCAGTCGATAAGCGCGTGTTGTTGAAGGTGCTCCCACAATGTTGAAGGCGACGCCGGATTTATGCGTCACGGGAATTGGTAACCGTTCAATATTTGCGGGAAAATAGCGCTTGTTGAAACTGAAAACGACTTGAAGTTAGTGCAGTCAATTACGTTGGAAACTTTTTTCCATTGCAGCTGGTTGAATAAGTTTTAAAGGTGTTTGGACTGCAAGATTGTTTGAAAGAGTTACGGTGGCCCTAGAACACAAAGGGGAACTGAAGGAACACAGGTGGGTTTCAGTAAACGTCTGATACTCCCTCTCACTCCACCCAGAGCGAAAGAAGTTATTTGAAGATTCCCCCGTCTCATAACAAAAGCTGGTCAATTTAAAGAAAAATCAATTTAATCTATCAAGATAAATATAAGATCTCAGAATAATCTGGTTAGCATCCATTACCGGTTGACACTGCACTGACATTGGCATATATTTTTAGCGTCTAGAGATTTTTATTTTTTTATTAATGATAGTCTCGCGTTTGACCACCATCTCACCTGATGGTAAGCGATGATGTGGTCGAAGATGGAGCACGCTTGCCTAGAAGTAGCCTATTCACTCTTGACTTAAATACCCCTAAGTTGTAGCTATCTAGAGACACAGACTCCGGCAAGGAATTCCACTCCTTGGCTGTACGCATAATAAATGTGTTCTTAAAACGTTTTGTGCGTATGGGTGGGATGTCTACCATGTACCGGTGGCGCAACGCCGTACGTCTAGTGGTCCGATGATGGAACGGACTAATGGAGATGAATAATGTACAAAAGTATAAGGTTAAATTCGTTTGCAATTTTTATTAGGTGTTTCTATTAATTAAAGTCTGGTCAATTATAGATACGAACATACTATAAATAAAATAAATAAAAATAAAATAAAAAATAAAAATGCCCTTTATTCCACTACTTACAATTTTAGAAAAAAACTTAGTTATGAAAACCGTTAAAAAAATATACAAATCTTCTGCTCTTCTTCTCAATCTATTCACATAAACTAGTTCCTTCATCTGTTTCTTCTATTCTGTTTTGTTATCGCTATTCATAGCGGTCGCCTCTACGGCGTAGGCCTCCCCTAAATCGCTCCACACTTTCCTATCGCGCGCTTTCTGCATCCAGTTTGATCCGCATCGTTGGGTAAATATATCACGCCATCTCTTTCTTTGTCTCCCCTGCTTTCTTTTACCGTCTAATGGAATCCATTCTGTTACCCGCTTTGTCCATCTCGTACACTCCAACCTACACAGATGTCCTGCCCAGTTCCATTTCAGTAATCTAGTTCTTTGGTTTACATCCGTCAGTTTTGTTTTTTTTCGTATTATTTCATTTTTTATTTTATCCGATTGTTTTATGCACAACATGCTTCTTTCCATTTTCCTCTGGCATATGGCAATTTTCTCCTCATCTTCTTTTCTCAATGACCATGTTTGGCATCCGTATATTAGACAAGGTAGTATGGCTGTTTCATACACTTTCTTTTTTATGCGTAAGCTAATTTCTCTACTTTTCATTATTTCTTTTAGCCCCCAGTACTTTTTCCATGCTAAAGCTATTCTTCTTTGTATCTCTTTTTCGGTACAGTTTTCGAACGACACCAATTGCCCTAGGTAGACATATTCATTGACATATTCTATCTTTGCGTTCTCTATTATAACGTCCTGGTTCTCTCCATTCGTAATTATTTTTGTTTTAGAAGCGTTTAGCGATAGACCGACTTTCTTGCTTTCTCTTGCCAATTCGGATATCATGGATTCTAATTCGGTTGCAGTCTCAGCAAATATCACAATATCGTCTGCGAAACGTAAGTGACTGAGAAGTTCTCCATTCACTTTTATGCCCTTGTTGTCCCACTCTAGGTGCCTAAAAACTGACTCGAGTACCGCCGAAAATAATTTTGGTGATAACGGGTCACCTTGTCGGACACCTTTTTGTACAGGAAACTCTACTCCTTCTCTTTCCAGTTTCACTTTAGCCCAACATTTAGAGTAAACGCTCTTAATTAAATTTATGTACTTTATGTCCATCCCTTGGTGTGAAAGTGCTGTCCAAATTGCATCGTAATGTAGAGAGTCAAAAGCTTTCTGGTAATCGATAAAACACATATAAATAGTTTTCCCGTACTCGTTAGCTTTCTCTATTACTTGCGTAACCACCTGTATATGATCTATCGTAGAGTATTTTTTCCGAAATCCTGCCTGTTCGCGTGGTTGATTCTCATCCAGGATTTTGGTGACTCTATTCAAAATGACCTTAGAAAATATTTTGTATAAGTTTGTCATAAGGCTGATTGGTCTATAATTTCCAAGTTCACTCCGATCTCCCTTTTTGTGAAGCAGTGTGATTGTAGACTTTGACCATTGTTCGGGTGTTTTTCCTTCCCTAAGTATGTTATTGAACAGATATTGTAGAGGTTTCAGTAATGAGATGCACAGAGATTTCAAAACTTCGTTTGCAATATTGTCACTACCAGGGGTTTTGTCGTTTTTCTGCGTTAATATTGCGTATTCAATTTCAGATGTTAGAAAACTTTCCGTGTCGAGTAAGATTGAGGCTCCAGATGTATTGTGGTCATAAATATTTTTTTGTAAATTAAGATCGTTGATGTTGTTTTGCTGATCGTCGGTGTACAGTTCTTTATAGAAACGTGTTGCTTCGTTAATTATATCTGGACGTCTAGAAAGTATGTTTCCACGTTTGTTTTTTAGGTTTGTAGCCCACTCAGTCTTATCACTCAATTCTTTGTATGCCTTACGCATAGCCCCTGTTCGTTTTATTAGCTTTTCCAAAGTGTTTTGCCTATATTTTTTCTTCTCGCGCGATATGTTTCTATTGATTTTCTTGCTAATTTCAGTGATTTTAGATGTTATTTCTTTGGTACGTTTCTCTTTATACAATAGTTTTCTTTGTTCTAATAGGTATTTTGTTTCTTGACTTACATAGTCTTTATTATTATTATTTTCTTTTTCCGGCAATAGTATATGAGTCCGATATCCATCATACGAGTTCTAGTCAAGTGCATTGAAAATCAGAACCTGGACAGTTTATCATTACAAATTTTCCTTATTTCTTAAATTCATTTTTACCAGCGGCTTCGTCCGAATGATGGTAGAAAATGACCCCAAGAAAACGTAATCCCTGGATAAAAATTCCTCCTATGTGACATTCCAGAACATGGCCTGTCTGTGTACCAAGTTTAATCGAAATCTGTTTAGCCGTATGAGCGTTTAGCGTCCACTTTTTTAATATAAGTGTGATACTTTTCTGTCTAGTCACCAAAAACAAGTTCGTTGTTTGAGTTCGAAGTTTATTACTCTATTCTTTCACAGTAAAAACTTGTTATATAAATTCATTAATTCTTTATTAAGCTCCTTTTGCAGCTGACGTCACTTTCGTACGTATGTAGTAAAACGGTTTACGGTAGCACTTACTTGGTAAATGTACTCGCCATTACCTGACTTTAATTAATCAAGTTTGCAGAGGAATTAACAATATATTAAAAACTGCTGGACTGAAATAAATGGTAAATTTAATGGCATTTATTTTGCTTATTGGTTAAGAATAATACTTTAACGCGTTAATAATGACAAAAATAATAAAAACTTTTTGCAAAATAATTTTAATTTCTTTTTTAATTGTAAGATTGCAAAATAACTTTAATTTCGGAAATAGGTGTGTCTTGTTTTGGTTTTTCGTTTATTTAATTTAATGATTAAAGTTATTTTGCACTTTTTACCCGACTGCACCAGAAAGAGGTTTTTTTTTTAGGTGGGAAAATCATCTAATGACAAATGTCTTGGACGGAGCGGGAGATAGTGTCAGACTTTTACTGACTAAAACCCACTCCTGTTCCTTCGTTGTCTTTCGTATCAGGGCCGAGTTTTTCTTACCAGGGCCGAGTCTTCCTGCCAGAAAGAGGGTTATGTTTTTTGAGTGTGTTAGTACGTATGTTTATTTCTTTGGCACGCCCTGGAGCCTAAACGGCTTGTTTCAATTTAGCATGAGAGGTATCGTTAGATTCGTCTTAGTTGTGCCAAATTGTATGTTTTTTCGTGACATAATCATGTAGGATATGAAAATAAAGGGCTCGAAGTGTAACTCGTTACGTGAAAAAGTTGATAATCGCAAAAACCCAACCGCATAAAAAACAACTAAAAATTCGAAACAAATAGCCTCAATTTTTTTTTGATTTGTCTATAATAAATGTCACCAAATACATAAAAGTGACTTGTTTCGATTTTTTTTGTTGTTTTTTTTTGCGTTCGGACTTTTTGACAATCAAATTTGTTATTATTTCCTCTCTAAATTTTCTGAATTCTGATACCAACTATAGTGAAACCGTAGGAAAGTACAGTTTAAAAATAAAACGAGCACACGTAAAATGTCACTAAAGGCTATTTTTGTAAGTAATACACATGCTGCATGCTGTAGATAACATCGTTCCAAAGAATAACAAACGAGATAAAGCACTTTCATGTATGTAGGCATATTGAAGTACAAAGGGTGCATCTATGCGTTAAATGCATACTAAATCGCTCGGAAGCTAGAGCAGGTAAGGAGAGCTATTTTTAGTTTATGGCACTTTTAGATCCATGTTGTATAAATTATGATGTTACTGTTCCAGGACACATCAATGTAAGTCAGTCAGTAATAATAACCCCACGAGTCGAACTAAAAAGTTAAGCAATATATACCGAGATTGTTATCGTGGATGGGTGACCAACCGCAGCATATCAGAAAGCAAGATAGCTGTTGGTCTCGGCTGCCATTTGTAGAACTTTGGCAGTTAAGGTAGGTGCCAGATAAATTTGAAATGGCGGTCGTTGACTCGCAATCCCTCCTCACATTTATGGACGTTCTAAATTAAAAAAACAAAACGGAAATAAAGACATAAAACTAATCCTTTATATTTTTTTGTAATGAAAAACAATTCGTTGTTTATTGTTCCAGTAAGGTCAATGTACTGTATTGCAAATTTATCTGGCGCCTACCATAAGCAGTTGTTATATGTAAAATATTTGTTCTTAACTGCATCTGGTTAGAATTCATCTCCAACATAGCTGGGAAAATGCAGACAGATTGATTTGTTACTGTTTCTGGGACCTGGGACAAAGCTTACTTTAGAACTTGGATGCCCTGAATATGAAACTGCAACTGTTCACATATGCGAGCAACTACTTTTGTACAATGTAATACTAGTGACGTAATACAGAAAGATGAAATGCACAATACTCGTATTGTGAGTGTATTTTGTAATGAAAACGTTATGAATTTTCCACTGTCATTGTATTTTCGTTATACATATTTTAGTAGTGTGCCTTATTATGATTGCTTGATAAATAGCCTGACTGTAAGTAACCCTAGTTACAGTTATTTTTATGTCAGGCATTGACCATTGACCATCCATCAATTATTGGCAAACAAACGTGCGTGTGTACAAATGGGGTAAATTAGAATGCAGGGGTGAAATTAAATAGTTTTTGAAATACTTTGATTAGGTTAGGCTATGATGACATATGATTGAATTCTAACAAAACACCTATATTAAAAAAAAAACACTTTTTACAAAAAAAAAAAACACTAAAAAAGTGTAAAATAACTTTAATTTCGGAAGTCGGTGTTTCTATTATAGTTTTGTCTCTTCGTTATAGTAAAAGTTAGTAGTTAAAGTTTTTTATCTTACACTTTTCAGCAGTGCAGTGGTACCAAAACTAAAAAGAACCCCTCAGCCAAACTTAAATAGTGTGCAAGTTCAAGTAGTATGTAATCATTAAAACATTGCATGACAATTCCAATAAGCCAAGCCACGACTAGGATACATTGTTTTATTACGGAGTTTTCGTACCCACCTTCCATCATCAGGTTAGCTCGATGGTACCTTAAAGCCAGAGTGCATCTCGCTTGCGGACGGCGAGTAATGGGTGGCTCGCCGTCCGATCGTCCGGTAACTGTCCGGACCGAGCCCAAGTCGTCGACGGCGCGTAGTGTTCCACGCGCGCCTCAAGGAGATGTCAGCAACCGTAGGGGCCCAGCAGGGTCGAGGCCTACTGGGGCCATGGGTGATGCGAAAGTGACCCCCGGGGCCCTGGAAAAAAATGGCAAAGAAGGAACAGGAGTGGGTTTTTAGTCAGTAAAAGTCTGACACTATCTCGTGCTCCGCCCAAGAGCGGGGGATGTCATTAGATGATTTTCCCACCCGAAAAAAAAAAAATGACAATTTTAATAATCCTAAACACGGTTAGGTAACGTTGATTTATTACAGAGTTCCGGTGCCTACCTGTCCTTCCGACCATCAGATCAGTTCGATATATCCCCTCTCCCTCTTCTTTCAGTCAGTCATCGACTACACGCATAAACAAAGCAATTTTACTTTTTACGATAGTTCTGCTGTGATACTATGAGGAGTTCCGTTCCATATCTTCGAAGTTCTTTATCGGATCATTACAATATTGCTATGTGATCAACTCGGAAGTATAACCTTTCAATAAAAAAATAATTTTTAAAATCGGTCCACAATTGACCGAGAAATCGTTAAAAAATTACATACAGCCGAGCATATGGAGAGGGAGAAGGAGGCCAAAGAAAAGACGGATTAGTTGTGTGAAGATTGATATGAAAGGAAAGGTAGTTAGTGATAGCATGACGGGTGACAGGATAGAATGGAAGAAAAAAAAAACGTGTTGCACCGACCCCAAATAAGACGGGACAAGGGCAGGAAGATGATGATGACATACAGCCGAATGTAGAACCTCCTTCTTTTTGAAGTCGGTTAAAAAATAATATAATTCACTATTAAATTGGAGTACTTACCTTTATGCAGGACAATATTTTTTTATTCTCCCCTGCATTTCTTGACGGTACTTTTTTATTGTTATTGATAAGACAC
Source organism: Mythimna impura (assembly GCA_905147345.3). NCBI lineage: Eukaryota > Metazoa > Arthropoda > Insecta > Lepidoptera > Noctuidae > Mythimna > Mythimna impura. The sequence continues at coordinate 15,588,683 of LR990356.1, read as the reverse complement.
AACAACAATTTGCTTAGACGTGTACTTATGTTGGTAGATAGATACTTTTTCGGTAAACGTAGATAATTTATGCTGCAAAAAAAAAAATCTCGTGCATACGCATTACATTGTATTAAGTCTTTTTATGTGTGTCAATTCAACGAAACAACACCTAGCTTCAAATTCAGCGATTTCATTGCCTAAAAACTAGCATTGGGTAACGAAACGATATTTTATGCGTACCTACGACTTTACATTATTTTACGAGAAGACTAAAATGCCCGGACATATGCGTACACTCGCACAGACTAGATGCCTTGGTAACGCTCCAAGTTATAAACAGTACAATGGAACGGCTTTAAAGATTGCAGTAATGCTGTAACAAACAACTTTTGATTTATAACAAGTAATATCATCTTTGAAATGAATCAAACTAATATCAATACATTTCCAACATAGTTCCGTATACCAAGTATGTATATCAATATTTGTTGTACACCTATTGGCCCCCTGTCCTGTTTCAAGAAAAATATAATAGAGATAAAGTAAATAAGTAAAGAAATAGTGTCGTAGACTTCTAGGAAATGAAGAGATACGCCAGTCAAATATATCGTTTACTAAGAAACACAAATATATACCGTTAAAAAACGTCTACGATGTGAACAATGCTAGCGAAAAATAAAAAAAAATGCAACCGACGACTTCCAAGAAACAAACACAAAAAATTGGAAAATGACTTTATATTCGGCTGTCGGTGTTTCTGGTTACTTAGTTTTTAACAGAAAGTTACGGGTGTATGTCGTGGCCAGGTATAAGAATTTAAAATTCACGATGTGTTTAACCATTTCATGAAATGGGTAAACATGATTCATCATATTGTAAAATAATTATGTTGTCCACCAGTAGAAGTGCTGATTTCGCATAATTTTGTGACGTAACATGGTGGTAGAAAAATAATCTTTATTGAAAGCGAATAATAATTTTCTTATTGGAGATAAAAGTGCTGAGAAATATAATTACGACAAAAGCTGCATTATTTGGCACACCTGACTAATTCGGGTTTACAGGTAATCAACAGTGCAATTGGTTTTTTATTTGAATGCAAGCAATCTACCAGTATACAGAGGTTTATTTTAATGCTTATGTTTGTTCTTACAAGAGCAATAAATAAGTACCTATTTTATTTAGATCTCTTATTATCATGGACTTCCTATATAATGATTTCCTTGAAGCAGAAAGAGCCCAGAGATGCTTGATAAAAACAATGTTCTTTAAGCCATTTAGATTTCCGACTGACGAACTATATCTAATTCATAAAATATTGTCACTTCGAAAACTTTATATTGTCAACTCAGTACTTAAACTACATAAAACATTACCTTATGTTTATATAGCTCAAACAGGTAGAAGAAAATGTAATGTGGCCACTGCTCCTCGCTGTAGAACTCTTTTTGCCAGGCGCCAATTTCAAGCCCACTCTGCCTATCTATATAATAAGCTTCACAACAAATATTCAATATACAACCTTCAATTTCATAAATGTAAAAAAACAATCGTTCACGAGCTCGAGCGCCTTGGGTACTGTGATATAGAGAACTTATTATTCAAATACGAACTCTAGACAATATTCGTGACTTCTAGTGGTACTTCCCGATCCCAAGATATTAACATCGTAGGGCTAGAAGTCTCCTAATTTGGAGTCAAATACACATCCTATATGAGAAATAGTATGTTCTAACTATCATATAGACACACACATACACACACGCACACACACTCACCACACACACACACACCACACACTCATGCACACACACACATTAAGAGAATTCATACCAGTATCTCTAACTTTTCATTCATTGTGTACTTGTTTATATTTACTTAAAATAGTTTAGTTATCTAGTTGCCAAAATATGTTGATCCGAGGGAGGAGCAGAACCACCCAATACAAGCATTACTATATGCTTCCTGGGAGGTTCTAGCCACAGAATAATATTGTACAAGAAAGTTACAGAAATAAACTATTTTAATTTTAATTTTAATAATTTTTTAATTTTAATGATATGGTCAGACGTGGATTGATATCTAAACACACCTAAATATTAAAAAAATAATTTGACTAGATTTTGCCGACTAAATCATGAAATGCAACTATTTCATGAAATGGTCTGCCACATCATGAAGTGACCAATTTTAAGACTTGGGCATGATATAAACATACATACATACAGTCGAACCTCCTTTATGAAATCCCTACTTGCAAACTAAAAGTATAAGCCAGTTCGTATAAAACAGTGTACGAAACATGGGAATGGGAATGTAACCAGATTTTCCATTCCTACTGGTAATTTAAATATCTACATAAAATGGCTAAAATGTGACTCAAATATGATTTCTTATTATTCCATTTTGCTCTGTTATATTAAACAGAATAAAATTATTCTTTTACACATGAAAGCATTTGTTCAGTGCGAACGTTTCTACGTTTTTATTTTTTTATCACGTTTCTGTAAGGGAAATACTTATTTCCTGTTGTAAAGCTTATTCACATAAGTTTATTAGCGTCGGAACCTCTCGTGAATGTAACCGCAGATTTTAATTTCGCCGCTTGTGCTCTTAATTTAGTGTGCGCTACTTCCGAGCTCCTTGTGTACCAGTTTCGCACTCTCTCACGTAATATAAAAATGTTCGGGAACATGCTCAAATTCCTTTTTTATATAGAGTAATGTTCTCTCAGACATTTTACACGAAGCGTACGGATGAAGCGAGCGGGTATCCCCGCCGGTCTGGTGGCTATTTATTTACGAGGTTAACCGCGTAAAAGGAAATAAACGATGTATCTAAGCGATCGGTTGTTTTAAAGTGATTTCTGCCAATGTTTTCTGCAGGTGAGCAGATTACATCGTATTTCTGATTTCCATTATAAAACGTTAATTAAGTGCCATCCCGGTGGGTTTCGGGTTGTTGAAATAATGATGTGGTACGACACAATATTAAAATGAAATCTAACGCAACTTAATTATTTGAACAAAGCTAAATGAAAAATCAATCAAATACATTAACCGGTTGATCACAAAGCGTTTAAATAGTTCAATTAATTATATCAGTTAGTTTTCCAATAATTGCTTCGCTACTTGCCAACGTTCGGCTGAAGTAGGTACGTTCTTCTTTCGCTTTGACATTTTTCATTGACTTCGTTTGTAAAGCTTTGTTGATTTCCCTTAATGGAAAATTTTCAATTTCTTTGGGAAGCCGGTCTCAACCAAATAAGAGATTCTAATTCTGTTCTGTACCTCACGAGTTTGCAGATATATATACCTTTGCCGTAATTGTAAAATCTGCTTAGGTAGGTATATTATGTAGGACTCACATTTGTACATATTCAATTCCATTCCCATGTTCACGATTGTTTTGTCGATGTGGTAACAACAGTAGAATGAGACGAGGAGCTTCTTCGTCCTCATTTTTAACTTTGTCCTATTTAAGACCTTTGAAATTACTTCTTAATGCCTACTTGATTGGTAAGATTTGATGAGAATTCTAAAGGATGTTAAACGAAAATTTTGTAAAAGTCTAAACAAGTGCCTCTTCTAATGCCAAAAAACTGTGAACGTTGTATATAAAGACATTCTGTAGTTTAGTATCAGCATTGCACACGTGCAAAGCCAGATCGGGTAGTTAGTTTTATTTACCTTTTAATGTGTAGAAATATAGATTTAAAAGAGTTACTTCGTCAATTTTCAAAAAATATTGATATTGATTAGTCGTCCTATAAGAGCCTTTAAAGAAAGTGACAATCTGTTAGAGATCTGGGGCACGGCAGTGTCCCCGCAAAGTGGAGTAAAAGGCGTAGCCGTACCATCTCTTTCTTGAAGCCAATCAAGACATTTTCGACCTCCTGTAACTTCGTTGTGAGTAAATACTGTCCATAATTCTAGAATATATTAGTTTTCATCTAATTGTGGTATGATCTTCAACAGTTCGTAGAATACACATTATACATTTCTAATGCGTAAGTGGTGGGCGACAGTATTTGTTATATGCCATGTGTACTTTTATGTTTTATATTGTGCATGCGTTACCAAAGTTTTACGTGGTCAACCCCAAACAATAGTCATCGCTGATAGAATTTAACTACCTAGTACAAATATGCCTATGTAAAAAAGAGAATCAATGTACCTATTGAGATATATTGATATCGTTTCAGAATATTTGTATAAAAAGTAATTTAGAATTTATTAATTTGCCGAGGCTTTTCCCAAGTACAGTCAGGGGTTAAAAGTGCAGTTGCATTCTACCAATGCTAAAGTGTCTAAAATTTCTTTGTAATAGAAGTTTCATAGTCCACAACTAGTTTAATCAATACTATAGATTCTATGCTACAAATCAAATCAGGCATTACCATTGACCCTCTTCTACAAAGACATTTTAGACTCTTTAGCATTGATGGAGTGCACTGCACTTTTGACCCCTGACTTTACATTTAGGTCGGCTTCCAGTCAAACCTAATGCAGCTGACTACCAGTAGGTCCGGAGCGAGGAGGAGTGGCAGGCGGTCGCCTCCTTCTGCGAAGCAGTAATGCTAGCAAAGGAGGCGGCCGATCGCGTGAGGCAACGGTCCTCACGCCCCAATCGCCGCCGGGATTCCGATCCCGATTTCCGGCCATCGTAGGCGCGGGCTTGCGGACGGCGAGCAATGGGTGGCTCGCCTGCCGACCGTCCGGTAACCGTCCGGACCGAGCCCAAGTCGTCGACGGCGCGTGCTGTTCCACGCGCGCTTCAAGGAGATGTCAGCAACTGTAGGGGCCTAGCAGGGTCGAAGCCTACTGGGGCCAAGGGTCTGATTCTGAAAGGAAGACTCGGCCCTGGTACGAAAGGCAATGAAGGAACAGGAGTGGGTTTTTAGTCAGTAAAAGTCTGACACTATCTCCCGCCCCGCCCAAGGGCGGGGGATGTCATAAGATATATAAGAGAAGAAAAAAAAAAAAAAAGCTGACTACCAGTATTTTACACGGAGTGACTGCCTGTCTGATCTCCTCAATCATCATCAACTCATCCAAATGACGTCCACTGTTGGACATAGGCCTCCCCCAAGTGTCGCCACAATGAACGGTCCTGTGCGTCTCGTATCTATCGGATTCCCACAACCCTTACTAGGTCATCGGTCCACCTTATAGGAGGCCTTCCAACGCTACGTCATCCGGTACGTGGTATCTCCTCAATGGATAACACGATATCCCTTACCAAAACCTTCACATTTTTCTAACTTCTGACTATCCGTAACGACTGTCAAAGATCTACTTATGACACCCGAGATCGACGGCTTAATGAACGGTCCACCCATCCAAAAACCGACCTCAGCAAGCGTTGCTTAACTTTGCGGATTGAACCGTGCAGCTCGTATGACTTAGCTACGAGGTTCATAAGACATAATTTTAAAGATAGTCTAGAATTGGTTTAAACAAAGGTAATGAAGGTGCGCTGAAATGTTAATGAATGTACAAACGCTAAATAAATAACAGTTATTATCTATATTATTATAGTTAGCCCGTATTGTCCCACTGCTGGGCAAAGGTCTTCCTCCTTTCTTTCCAACGATCATATTACCTCGCTATCTCATTCCAATTCTTAAGGAAGACATCCAGGTCGTCCCGCCATCGCCTTCGTGGACTACCGCGGCCCCGCGGGTCCTGTGTTTTATGGGTCCACAGCTTGTTACACATGCGACAGACATATCCAGCCAGTCCCATTTAAGAAAAACTAAAAATAACTGTTAGCATTTTTAAATCCAAATATTTTACGTGCCAACATAGTTAAAAAACCTTCACGCTTATTGTATTCAAGACTAAAGTTTTAAAATATGTATCGAAAGATAGCTTCAATACTTCCCGTATTGCAATAAAAAACTTATACAATAAGGAACTGACAATCTTTTGAAAATGTTCAAAATATACAATCGTCGAGGGAAGCTATTGTAAACTATTTATTATTTACGACACACTTCCGAACAACCAATCGTAAGTTTTGCAAGCTGCTCGAAACGGTCTTCGGTTCAGCTGGTTTAGGCAGAACTCACATCGATGGAGTTAGATCAGTGGCTAATTTTATCAGAAAGGAAAATTATTCTCATGATTAGGGTAATCTGCCTACTGGGGCCAAGGGTCTGCTTCCGAAAGGAAGAATCGGCCCTGGTATGAAAGGCAACGAAGGAACAGGAGTGGGTTTTTAGTCAGTAAAAGTCTGACACACCCTCGTGCACCGCCCAAGAGCGCGGGATGTCATTAGCTATGATTTTCCTACCTAAAAAAAAAAACACCACACGGGTTTGAATGACTAAAATTAAGGGAATCAACCCACACCGCATTACACTAATATTATAAAGGCAAAAGTTTGCGACTGTTCCTTTGGGATAGTTTTCTTACGCAAGCGAAGCCACTAGCAGTAACTAGTTTCATTATAATAATAAAAACCAATGGCTGTACCTATTACAAATATATGTGTGTGTGTCTTTGTTACTCCTTCTCGCTCAAAAGGCTTAACGAATTTGAATACTTGGCACACAGATGGACCATGTCCTGGAATTGGAATAGCACATGGAACAGTTTTGATCCCGGGAGTATGTTTCTTTGAGATAATTTTCTACTTTCACGTGAGCGAGGCAGCTAACGGAAGCCTAATTTCAATAGGGAATAGAGGAAAATTCACAACAATATGTCGAGACTTCGATCGTGAACAGTAGAATTATCAGAATACTCAGGAATAAAGCAGCTTTCTATCGACGAAAAAAATTTTGCAATTTCAGAGATTACCTCCTAGAAAAAAAAAACAAACTGTACCTCTTAATAATATTAGTGTAAATGATGCAGTTGCTTTGTATTCAAAGAATTTAAGTTTACCACCAAGGGTCGGATTTTAGGAGGAATGGCAGGCGGATGCCTCCTTTTGCGAAGTATTAATGCTAACGTAGAAGATGGTCGCACGCGTAACCGAACAGACATCCTCACGCCCCAGCTGTCGAGACCCCGACCCTGAGACGATAATGGGTAGCTCACCATCCGACCGTCCGGTAATCGACCGGACCGAGCCCAAGTTGTCAACGCGCGCCTCAAAGAGTCAGCAAACCGTAGGGGCCCGCAGGGCCGAAGCCCGCTATGGCCGCGGGAATTTTCTGAAAAGAAAACCCGTGGTCTTAGAAATCAAAGAGCAACTGAAGTACTCAGATGTGGTTTTAGTCAGTAAAAGTCTGAGATGCCCTCCCGCTTCACCAAGAGTGGGAGAAGTAATTGAATGATTTCCCACTTTAAAAAAAAGGGTCGGATTATGAACCACTTCCAATATATACCTGTAAAGATTGATGTTTGTAACAATATCCATTAGTATCGATCTCTGTTTTAAAGTATTCGGTAATTAACATAAATGGTAGAATATTAATTTCAACACAGCAGCAAAATTACCACCTTGTCGTGATTAATGTTACTAACGAAACCCGGTAAATAATATTTGCTCAGCTTAAAGTGAGGATTACTCCCGGTTTAGCAATGTAAATATTTTCAATTTAGACTACATTTTGTGAAAGTCGAAGTTCTTTTCCTGCAATGTGTACGAATCCTTTGAATTTGTTTACGTAGGTGTGGCGTGAGGGGCGCTTCAGAGCTGCTCCTATTTCAATATGCAAGTGGGAGGCTGGATCGTGTCATGTTAGGTAGTAAATTTGAAACTACTTAAGTAATATATTATCTGAATTCTCAAAAAGTGGAATCATATTTGAATTTTCATGATTTATCGATTGGGCCATGGGAATTTCTGAAAAGGTAGCCCATCCGGTCTTAGAACACAAAGGGTACTTGAAGGAACATAGGTGGGTTTTAGTGGTAAAAGTCAACTCTTAAGCAGTTGAAGCGATTAGTTGACATGCCTCCCAAAAAAATTGCTTTGTTTTTTTTTTCTAAAAAAAAGAAAGAAAGAAAAACATTTTATTTGACGAAAAAAAAAACGCAATCTTCGGACTAACTTCCAAATTATAAGTATTCTTTGTGAAAAATATGCGCTCAACATATTGTCATGACCACACGCAAAATGTAACGGGTCTACAACGCTGGTTTTCAGCATAGGCTGGTGACAGTGTCGACATAAATACGTCGGCATGGAATTGTGTGCTAATAGATTTGAGTTAGATAGATAAATAAAAATAAATTTTAGGAATAAAAAACAATAACGAATAAATAAAGAGGAAATACGATATCATATTATGTATAAAGTGACAACATTACGTGGCGTCTGTGCCAAGGACGCGATGACGTAAAGCGTGCAAAGGATATGATGTTTGATGATGCTACGCCATTGAGACGAGACTGTCTACGGAAATGGAAATTCAAAATTTCAAAAAGATGCAATGCGTGATCGTTGTTATGTTTGTGTTTTATTGGTTTGTACAGTGTTCTAAGTGTTTGTGACGAAATGTGAATCGGATGGACTCAAGACAAGCCGACCTCTTTCTATATATTTTATCCATCTATTTATTAAGAAAAATAGTAAATAACAGGGCAATTAATATAGGATTTCTTTTCCATAATTTTAAAGCTCTGAACATTTTAATATAAGTAATATTTTTTCCTTAAGGGGATGAAACGACGTACATTTAAACTGTTTTTCATACAAACAATCGTACGTGATTATGATTTTATTACACATTTTTCGTTAGATAATTTGGAAACACAGTATCTTCTGGATATTATCTAGGCTTTTATTAAAATCAATTTATAAATTTGTGTAAAACTAATCCAGTTAAGACCTCTGAAAATCTGCTATTTTGCATGAACACTTCATAATTAACTCAAAAAATTAAAAAGTCAAAAAAGTATAACAATAGAAGCCTTGCAAATTTAATCCAGATTCTAAATGACTACAATTATTTTTTTAAACTTTTAAGGGTTAAAAAAAAAACATTTAAATTCCTGGAACAAGTTTTGTAAAATATTCAAGTAAATCACGGGATTTCCGAATACTAACAGAGTTTTCAGGCGTTATCTCTCGTTTTCGCGTTGCCTTTTCGTCAAACACCGCGTTGGATTGCGTTAGATGAAGTAACAAGCTTTTAAACCATGCTCGATATTGACGATAGGCGAGTGAAAAATGACCCTCTTTTGTTTTAAATGATGTTTTATCGTCTTTTTTATTGGCAAACAAGATGGATGAATTTTATTCATCTCCAAACTTGTAATAAAACACATACAACCAACACGTAATTATGTTGTGAATTTATCACGCAATTTCTCATTCGTAGTCGTTAAACTTGACGAAAACCATTTCCTCACGAGTAAACCTTTCGAAAATTGTCTTTGACGTAAACACAAACAGTTAATATGAACTACTTATTGCCATGCACAAGTTGCAGGAGTCAATTATGGAAAAGCGGGTTGCCTAATAGCGCACACAGGAGTTAGACTAACGACTTGTGCACTGCTGCAAACTCCTAGTCATCATTTTCTATTGGAATTGCTAATCGGCAGCATGTGTTCTACTGTTTACAGTGTCGTTACCTTTAAGAGGGTCCTTTTTCACTCGCCTATCGTCAACATGGAGCATTGTTTAAAAGTTTGTTACTTCATTTAACGCAATCCAATGCGATGTTTGACGAAAAGGCAACGCGAAAAAAGGGACATAACGCCTGAAAACTCTGTTAGCATTGGGCAATTCTGTGATTTACTCGAATATTTTACAAAACTTGTTCCAGGAAATACATGTTTTTTTAAACCATTAAAATGTTTGAAAAACGTGGTGATGGCATTTAGAATCTTAATTAAATTTGCAAGGCTTGTATTGTTATACTTTTTTGACTTTTTTAATTTTTGAGTAAATTATGAAGTGTCCAAGCAAAATAGCAGATTTTCAGAGGTCTTAACTGGATTAGTTTTACACAAATTTTTAAATTGATTTTAATAAAAGCCTAGATAATATCCAGAAGATACTGTATTTCCAAATTATCTAACGAAAAATGTGTAATAAAGTCATAATCACGTAAGAGCGGTTGTATGAAAAACAGTAAAAATGTATGTCGAGTTGCATCACCTTAAACCTGAATAAAAACTAAACTTTCACTATTCAGTCTACATAACTGAATGTCACGCTTCCAAAGCCATTTTCGTTTTTCCATACGTGACAAACAGACTATTTCTAATTTCCACGAAGTTTCAGCAAAAATTACGGTGAGAGGTAAAATTTTAAAGCGATATTCGATGCGACCGAGCGACTTGGATGCGGTGAAATGCCTTTTTCAATTCTCGAACGGTAGGTATCGGATGCGTGAAATAAAATTCACGTCTGGGGTACGTGATCTCTGTGGCACAGATGCCCGGGCACGCCGTGACTCGCGTCTCGAGTCTCCTTTGCAGGATGCAAAAATCCGCAACTAAATATTGGTATTTTAATACTTCACAAGCTTTGCGTGTGTACCTAAAATTATCTTATGTAACGCTATAGAGGTCTGGTCATAAGCTTCGGTATGCGACCGTTAGTCCCAGGGATCGTAGTGTCGGATAAAAGCTGATTGGGTTTTCTTGGCGGGATTCAAAACCGCTCAATATTGGACACAGCATTCTAGGACAAGTTTTCGTAATAGAAAATTTGTTTTTTTTTTTTTTTAATGTTATATAGGTGAATGTTTGTGAGGGTGTATGTTTATTACTCCGTCACGCTGAATGTGCTGTAGGGATTTGAATGAAATTTGGCACAAAGTATCCTATGTGCAATTTCAGGACTTGGTCTATCCTGTCCTAGAACTGCACATAGGATACTTTTATCCCAAGAGTATGTTCCCTTGGGATAATTTTCTATTATCACGCGCTAGTCTATAATACTAATAAAACAATACTGAGCAAAATACATTTAAAATTAGATTATTTTCATTTGTCCAGGTGTCGCGATTCTGTGCTAATTTTCGCTCCTAACTAAAGTGTAGACTTATAAATTCAGCAGGAGAGATAATTATTTTAATACCGAAGCGTTAGAATAATAATTGAATAGCAAAACTAAATTAATCAAATACGAAGAACACATAAATAATCCGAAAAATACATTCATCTCAATTTTGTGAAAGCTTTAAGTACGTTTGATAAATGTTTGTTAGCACAACTAACAAGTTGTGACTAATCTGTTAATCTCGCTGGCGCTAAGACGTCTGAACGGTGCACGCCGACACTTGCATCTCGTATTGTCGCAAGTTAAAGCCGTCCAAACTTCGCTGTTATTGTTCTGAGGCCAAAGGTTTCAAATTTGGATATTAAGTTACCCGTAAATGTTGAGAAACTATTGTCTGCCCGAGTTTCAGAGAAATATTTTATATTTGAATTTATATGAAAATCTCTCTTTTGTTCATTTTATATGATAGTTCATTTGTGGAACCATTATCGAAGTTTCATGGAACAGTAACGTAATCTATCTGCAGTCTTACAAAATAAGTTGTTCCTGAGCGAAAAGCGAAAAAGAATCCGATAAAACCACTTATTTTTCTACAGGTAAGTGAACCAACTAGGAAAGTTGGCGATTATTTTCTCAGAAACAAGATGGTGGAGTAAAATCAAAGTCGTAAGTTGTAAATTGGAAGAAACTTATGTTTTGTAAGTTTTTGTAAGTAAGCCATCACTGCAAATAAAACGAACCATAATCCTGCAACTTCAATCAAAGACAGCGATTTTTTCTCCCACTCATAAATAATTTACTCAAAAGATATGGCGGACTATAGCGAAGCAGACGACATCTCTTGAGGGACAACGTTAAGTAAATGCAGTAGTAATGCTAGCCGAAACCGCCGAGGGCTTAAAGTTGGGGACACACTGGGGACGCCCGCAACACAGTTGCCTGACACGGATTGTGCATAACGAGAGCGTCTTCGTAAAACTTGTCCCGCGATTATATGGAGCTGTATATGTTTGAACGTATTCTTCGCAATAAGTTTGTTTTAGGAGAATATATATGTTTGGGAGATCGGAAATATTGTGGTTTTGAACTTTTGGAAATAATTTTGTTGAAAACTGTTTATTTTAAGAATAGATACACTATTCGTAGATTATATATAGATACCTACTGGCAGTCCCGGCAGGCGTTGTACAGTTTTAAAGCTGACTTTTTGTCACAACAAACCGTTGAGAACCCGATTGCTGCGCCATTTACCGGGTTCAATTGTATTTTCAAACCATCCAGGGACTTTCTCAAATACACACACAATTTCTTCCAAATCGGCCGAGCCATTTAGGAGGAGTTAGTTGACAAACATACAGAATAATTATGTATATAAAGATATCTATATGTATAGACATTTAGTTTAAAGTTTGCCCCACATAGGAATTACTGATGATGTATTGCGGGTGCGTTCACAAACACACTGCTATACACGATACCCAGATCCGGTACAACTATTTGTAAGTCATTCAAATATATGTAATGGAAACCGCGATACGCAGCGCAGCACAGCAATCGCTCAAACACTACGCCAACCGTGCTGTCAATATCGAATTATCTGAGAACTAAAAGTAAGAACAGAACATATTAAACCCATGTGGCCGATTTAGGTTGATCTATTAGGTACATTAATAAGTAGCTTCTGCAAACGGCTTTGCCCGCTTGAAAGGAGGTTTCTCCATACAATCTTTGGACCCTCGTTTCACCCCTTTAGGGGTGAATTTTGGGAAATCCTTCCTTAGTGCTCGCTTTTGTCATAAAAGGAAACCTTGTGCAAAATTTCACGTTCCTAGTCCCAGTAGTTTCGGCTGTGCATTGACATGTCAGTCAGTTTCTCCTTTTTTATATATAGACTAGCGACCCGCCCCGGCTTCGCACGGGTACAATGCTAATACCACCACAACCGCTATGTCCCTGCATTTTAAATCTGTAATATCTTCGAAAATATTCATTTAAATTACATGGTGTAAAGGGCTAAATTAAATGCACAATGTATTTAAGGTACTTAATTGGATAAAAAATTATGCTGTATTGCTTAAAATCGCGTCATAAGTAAGACATTATTTCTTGTAAGAGATAGACATATACCATCGCGGATTTTTTGTAGATATAAGTTGTACAATACTGTAGTAAATTATCTTGATCTATCTCGTAGGGTTCAGTCAGCCGTTTATTAGTCGTTTATTTACGACATCACATTAGAAACCTCTAAAATTATCAGTGTTTTTCTACTATATTATGCAAGCAATATACATATAAACCTTCCTCTTGAATCACTCTATCTACTAAAAACAAACCGCATTAAAATCCGTTGTGTAGTTTTAAAGATCTAAGCATACATAGGGACAGACAGCGGGAAGCGACTTTTTTATACTATGTTGTTATTAGTAAAGCTGTAATCCTAATTTCAAAATGTAATAATAAAGTTGAGAAAAATCATAAATTATTATATTAAAATTATTAGGGTGGCATTTCTAAAATGTAATAATTAAGCAAAAGCTGAACGGATTATTGATGACGATGGATTGGTCACAGAAAATGGTGGCAAAAAAATGGTTGCAAACTTTCTTTTTAAAAGAAAACTCATAATATTTCTAAAATATTATTAAAGTAAGCAACTTTTCAAATATAGTTATGATATCAATTGAGTTTGAGATATCTAAGTTGTTAATAGAGCTTTTAGTTAACTTAGTAAAAGAAACAAAGTTGATGATCTTAAAAAATGCTTTTTATACCAGATAAAAGTTCTGAATAGCGTTGTGGTAAACTTTAGCGAAATATTTTTTTACAAAATGACTATACAATAACGTTCAACTAAATGTTGAGTACACTGAACTCTATCATAATGCCTTCAACAGAATATTAAAATTTTACCTAAACAACTTTAATACTCTATGAAGCCGAACCCTACAGCACAAAGGTTGTGTAAGTAGGGAGAAAAATGCACTGTGTGCATATACCTGTGAATCCATAATTAATCCCTATTTCCCTTGGTCACGTCATCACGCATGAATGGCTAGATTAATTTTGCTAATTCTTTTTTTGTGTTTGTCAGGGGAAGGTTCTTACGAAAAGAATAAAAAAATGCGCAAAAAAAAACGACCCTAAATATTTTGCTCAGATAGGTATAATTTATATGGGAAGAGAATTTGTACTCGCCCAGATGACCGAAATTCGGTTTGACTCATTTTGCGTAACATAATTTAAGTGCCGAATTTTTGACAATTAACTTGTAGTTGACGTTGTAGTTGAACTGGATGCCTGAAGGAGATGGGCGCCCTCGAGGTCAACTGCGGCGAAGGTGGCGTGACGACCAATCATGTTCACGAGGCTGGCCAGAGACCGACCAAGAAAGAGAGGTTTGGAAGGCATAAAGGGAGGCCCAGCAGCGGGACAAGAAAAAAATTACGCGAAGAAAAAAAATCAGCCGAGCTTAACTTTGATTTAAAACCAAAATAACACATAGTGTAGTAAAATTAAATAAATCACGCTACAATTGAATAGCAGAGACTCGGTGTGCACACCGCGTTGGCAAGCGCATTTGATAAAATTGATGTCAGAGCTCGTGACGACGCCACGTCGAGCTACAGAGCCAGTGACAGGTAACTTGCGACAGCTGTGAGCCCGTGACTTTACTAGCGATTGCTTCTTTCTCATTCCATACATTATTTTTAATAAAATTCACCTTCGTTCCTACAGCTATAAAAAAGACATGGTGTGACATTTTGTTTTCCCTAGATACTCTCAAAAAGTTAAAATTTAACAAGATTTCAGAGGAAATCCTAGGCATTGTACAGAGTAAACTTACAAATTAAAAACATACATTTAATAAAAAAAAATAAAACCATAATAACGAAAGCAGAGTTATTTCTTAATTATATACTTCAGTTACTTCATAATTATAAACAATATTAGTAAGTTTTAGTATATGCGAAACCCGAAACACGTGTCTAGTATTTTTGTGTAAAAAATCTATATACAAAATTTCATAACTGTATCATGAAAAATCATAAAGTTATAAACTTTTTATGTTACCTAGTGGTTATCCGCACAGATACATGGTCACCGGGCCGTCCACACGACTGAGGGGTTGTTTTGCTCCCGCACCCAGCTGGGCGCTATGACCTGCCGTGACCTGTGTTGTACTTAGTGTCGGTGGTGTCCAACTTGTGAATTTGTTTAAATATTTTTGGGAAAAAATATAACATGATATAAAGACTATTGGAATCGATTCAGTTACTGATTCTGAACCAACTATATTCGGGTTTCGCATATAATAAATATAATGTTATATATATATATATATATATATATATATGTTTGTAACCTAGTACCTATATATTGTATTAAACATATATGCACGTCTATTTTAGAACTCTGGTAACTACTTTGTTTTTAATTATACATGTTTTTTTTTTCCGGTGGAAAAATCATCTTATGACATCCCCCGCTCTTGGGCGGGGCGGGAGATAGTGCCAGACTTTTACTGACTAAAAACCCACTCCTGTTCCTTCGTTACCTTTCGTACCAGGGCCGAGTCTTCCTTTCAGAATCAGACCCTTGGCCCCAGTAGGCTTTGACCCTGCTGGGCCCCTACAGTTGCTGACATCTCCTTGAGGCGCGCGTGGAAATTATACATGTAACACAATAAACTTTCATCATGAAAGTAGTATGTTCGGGGACTTTACCATGACATATTAAAATATCAGGCGTGCGAGCAAGAAAGAGGGATGGAGCTATACACCCTATATAGCTCCACCCTATATAGCTTTTGGGGGATGAACTGCTTGCGTCCGTAGGATTTACTTAGTTATGAACACCCTACACGTGTCCCCTGGGTAGTGCTAAACGAGCAGTAAAGACGGTGGTAGGCCATAGCATCGGCTGCCGGCTTAAAGGTTACCACCCATCAGACAAAGCCATGCCGCCAAGCGATCCGTCGTGTTCCGGCGTGATGTCTGATGAAGCCGTATGATGGAAGATGGGTCTGAGCAGTTGTGTTGTGACGTATACCGGGTATGATGCGCCAGCTGTTGTTGTGTCGGACGTTTGATCGTGGAGGGTAGCGGGATCCGAAGCACGGTGCTCCGCTGGCCGACCGTAGGTAGATGGGGGCCCAAGTAGTATGCCAGCCACACACGAAAGGCTGCCCCGCCAACTGCGAAAAATCCCAGGGTGGCCCCATCGTGCCGGTTGGCGACCGGGCGAGAGGACCCGATGGCGATCCCTGGGGGGGTTCGGGCGTCCCCGCAGTCTCCAGATCAACCCTCCATTGGCACAGCAACTCTGGTTGTGTTGTTGGGTTCGACATCGCATCACCTCGCTCAACCGCCATCTTCCATCTCTCCTATTCACTCCACAAAAACCATGAAAGGTAAAAAGAAAGGCAAGTTGTGTCAACAGCGGATGCACGTCCTCTCATTTCAAGTGCAGTTCTCAAATATTAGAGGGCTGCACTCCAATCTCGTTGCGGTCCACCACCATCTTGAGACTGACAAGCCACACTTGCTTTTCTTGACGGAGACCCAAATTAGATGTCCGTCAGATACGGCGTACCTCAACTACCCGGGATACTCACTGGAGCATCATTTCCTGCAGCGTGCCGGGGTCTGTGTGTACGTCCGTAATGACATCTGCTGCCAGCGTCTCCGTCACCTTGAAGACCCTAATTTATCTACGCTGTGGCTGTTGGTGGACACTGGTACGGACAAAATTGTTTATGCCTGTGTCTACCGTTCGCACAGCGGTGATCAGGAGACGACTCGGTTGTTCGACCACCTCAGTGAGGCTGCCGATAAGGCTCTGCAACGGCACCCTGATGCGCAGCTCGTCGCTCTGGGGGACTTTAACGCCTGCCACCAAGACTGGCTGTTCCCATACCAGAGGACCGACCACGCTGGGAGAGAAGCGCGAAACTTTGCAATATCGATGGGCCTTTCCCAGCTGGTCAAGCAAGCGACTAGGGTGCCTGATGTAGATGGTCATACTGCCAATTGTCTGGACCTTCTGCTGACCACCGATCCGGACAGATGTATCGTAACAGTTTCCTCACCACTTGGAACTTCAGATCACTGTCTGGTGAAGTCTGTTTCGTCCTTCTCCCCACCTGACTGCGACTCACGCGGTAAACGGCGAATGTGGCGTTACAGGTCAGCAGATTGGGATGAGATGCGGCATTTCTTTGCATCTTATCCTTGGCAGCAGGTCTGCTTCTCTTCTGAGAGTCCGTCGAGCTGTGCGGATGCTATATCCGATGTGATACGTCAAGCTATGGAGTTTTTCATCCCTTATAGAGACGTACCCGTTGGAGGCTCAGCTCACCCATGGTTCAACGCCGATTGCGTTCAAGCTGAAGAGCGTAAGCATTCGGCGTTTCTCGCCTGGGTTGACGCTCGTGACCGCAAAGCTCCGGATCTGAGCTCAAAGAAGAGAGCTTTCAACCATGCTGCCAAGTCCTACAAAAAGGCACTAAAGAAGGCTCGGTTCGACCGCATTACTCATATTGGCACAAAGCTCTCTGCACAGCCGTCCGGTAGCAGAGCGTTCTGGTCCCTTGCCAAATCGGTCGAAGCGAACTTCTGTAGGCCCACATTGCCTCCGCTGGTTAAGCCTGATGGAACACTGGCTCACTCGGCGAGAGAGAAAGCAGGTCTCTTTGCATCTCTCTTCGCCCATAATTCTCGTCTTGATACTAGCAGTGCTACTCCACCGACTCTACCTCACTGCAACACCTCGATGCCTGAGGTTCGCATTAGAAATAAAGAAGTATTGAGAGCACTGTGTCGCCTAGACGTGAATAAAGCTAGTGGACCAGATGGTGTACCAGCAATAGTTCTCAAGGCATGTGCGCCCGAGTTGTCTCCTGTATTGACGCGCTTGTACCGCCTCTCATTTAGGACTGGTATAGTGCCCAAGTCCTGGAAGCTTGCCAACGTGCAACCCGTGCCCAAAAAGGGCAGTCGTGCCGATCCTGCTAACTATCGGCCGATTTCAATAACCTCCATACTCTGCAAGATTATGGAGCGTGTATTGAACTCGCGCCTCTTGGCATACCTGGAAGGTAACGATCTCCTCAGTGACCGACAGTACGGGTTTCGCCACAATCGGTCTACTGGGGACCTACTAGTGTATACCACTCACATGTGGGGCGAGGCCCTCGAGAAGAATGGAGAAGCGATTGCTGTCTCCTTAGACGTCTCGAAGGCCTTCGACAGGGTATGGCATGCCAGCCTTCTGAGTAAGCTTCCAGCGTACGGTATTTCCCCTGGTCTGATTAACTGGGTAAAAGACTTCCTGAGTGAACGGTCTCTCCGAGTTGTTGTCGATGGATGCTCATCAGAGCCCATGACCACTAATGCCGGAGTTCCTCAGGGGTCAGTTCTCTCTGCAACTCTTTTCCTGCTGCATATTAACGATCTGCTGATACCCGGTATCTATGGGTATGCAGATGATAGCACAGTTGTAGAGAGATATCTTCCAGGTGCTCGGGCTAGTAAGGAACTAATCCGGTCCGAACGAGAGGCTATGGTAGAGCGCACGAATGTCTCACTTCAGGCAGTCTCCAAGTGGGGCGAAACCAATCTAGTAGAATTCAACGCCGCCAAAACACAAGCGTGTCTGTTCACCGCCAAAAGGAGCCCGTTCACCTTGGCTCCTGCTTTTCGGAATGTATCCCTGGAGTGCACCGACCGCCTTCAGCTCTTGGGAGTTGAAATTTCCTCAGACCTCAATTTTGGGCGGTTCATTGAGTCCAAAGCCAAGGTAGCTGCTAGAAAACTAGGCGTTCTTGCAAAGGTCCGACGGTACTTCACACCGGGACAGCTTCTAATGTTATACAAAGCACAGGTCCGATCGTGTGTGGAGTACTGCAGTCACATATGGGCTGGTGCTGCAAAATGCCATCTGGCAGCTCTGGACTCAGTGGAAAGGCGTGCGAAGAGGCTAATTGGGGATCCAGATTTGGTTAAGTCCAATCTACAAAGCCTCGAGCACAGGCGCAGGGTAGCCAGCCTATCGGTATTTTACAGGTTGCATTTTGGAGAGTGTGCGCGGGAATTGCATGACTTGATTCCGCCATCTCCTTTCTACCATCGGACAACCCGACGTACGGCGAGTATCCACCCTTACGTTGTTGAAACTTCAACGGTCCGGACTAAGCGTTTCGCTTCGTCGTTTATACCGCGTACATCGAAGGACTGGAACAATTTGCCTGCTACGATCTTCCCGTCCAACTATAATTTAGGTGTCTTCAAGGCTAGAGTGAATAGGCTCTTGATAAACTAGTGCGCCTCACCATCAATGATTGCATCACTGCTTACCATCAGGTGGGATCGCAGTCAAGCGCTGGTTTATATCAATTAAAAAAAAAAAAAAAAACCCCTTTAACAGTTCAGTTTGGGTCGTAAAATGGATCGCCTTAAGAGCTCGTGGTAGGGCCTCAAAACCGGATACTGAATCGATTTCAATTATTTTTAAATAGGTATATTTTTAACCTACTATAACCAAGAATTATTTAATTACTGAAAATGTAGGCCAACTGGATCGCTTCAACGTTGCAATGCAAACTACAAGCTATTGTTACTTTAGTTAAGTTTATTTTTAAGTGAACTGTAATTTATTCTTTGAGAAAATAAATGTCTATAAACCGAAATGTTTAGGATAACATTCTTGATTAGTCTTCATTGCGTCACCAGCGTGTCTGTATGCGAGCGTGGTTACCATATCAATGCACTACCAATGTACTGTATTGAATACAGTGCTTGAATTATGACTGTAACTTGAATTTCTAATTAGGTTATACAACTCATGTTTTTTTCAGGTGTGAAATCATCCAATGATTTCCCTCGTTCTAGGGCGGAGCGGGACATACTTTTGGGTGTCAAACTTTTACTGATTAAAACCAACTCCTATGTTCCTTCTGCACTTTGGTTGACTGGTAAAGAATATCTAAGACATTAAGTCCACCTTGCGCCTCTGTGAATGAAATAAATAACTATAATAAAAAACCACACATCTATCAACGAAATAAAAAGAATAACTGAAGTTTTACCCAAAATGAACGTTCTTGTTGACTTGGCCTTTGCCAATAGCTTGAAGATGTATGAACCAGACCCACATGAGGTTGATTTGGCTCCTCGCTCGACTAGTATTGTTTACCTTTGAAATTGGATATAACAGCGGCATTTTCAAAGGGATGAAAATTTAATTACGCCTCGATGTTCTACCCTTGTGAGACTACAGAACTATTTGTTGGTAAAGAATCATAGTGGAGCTTTAACACTCCAGTAGACGCGCCTCTACTTGGGACGTAAGCACGCGCGCGCTCTACTTATGTGGAACACTTTTAATGTAGAGTTTATAATGAAAAGTTCTATAAATTGACAAAAACGTTTACGTTATGTTCTAAATAGCTATATTATGAAACTAAATCAAAGAAAACATAATCATTTTAGAAATAATAGGAACTTAAAATCAGACCTTTACAAATACCTACTTAAAAAATTGGTTAAACCTCATCTTAACCATTCGCTCATGTTTTCTACCTCCGTATCTTCATTCTTAGTGCAGTCTGGACCTAGAAGAATATGATGGTCCAGACAAATCCACTTTTTACAGGTGAAATTGCTTGCTGGTGGACTTATTTCGCGCTCTGCCACTCTCCAACTCAGCTGGTAATAGAGGGTTGTTCTAGACCCTAGTGTGGCTCAGATACATTATCTAGACCTAAAAGCATTTCCATTTTGTTTTCAGGGATTTCGGAATACTTTCGATAGTTATCCTGCGGCGTATGCATGGGGCCACAAGATGAAAACCAACTTCGTATAAGTAGTCTTTTCTTGATTTGTTTCTGTAGCTCTTGTTTATTGTATGCACAAAATACCCGTTTATAACACTTAAATTCGTCATATCGAAGAATACAGTGAGCGGCCAACACCTGCACCCCTAGCCAAGTTGATAATCTGCAATCGTTAACGCTAGTCGAAATGTATGGGAATGACATCATCTCAGCGTTAAGTCACGTGGTCAGAACCAACGAATAGAAAATTCGTAGCCAAGTTCACATCGTTCAAAATGATAGAATGAATTGTTATCGTTTCTACAATGTTCAACGCTACATCTTTTATTATCGTAGAACGACAATGTAAAACGAGCGGCCGACTCAGGCGCGTCAACATGGCTACCAACGTATCGTTTTCCACAATTGTTGACACCAAGGCGTTACCGATTGGAGAACGGAATTCCAACTTGGCTAGGGGGGCTGGAGTTTCTGGAGACGTTGTAAGTACCACATATTTTTCCAAGTCCGACCCTGTGCTACTTCCTTCTTGCTCTGTATCCGTACTATATGAGGATTCTTGTCTTCTTCTTCTAATTGTTCACCATCAGTGTTACTTTCAATTATATCTTCGTCGTCGCTGCTTTCATCTTCCAACCATCGAGAAATTCTACTATCTGCGCTCCTTATGTCCAATGATCTGAGAAAAATAGTCGTCCGGTTTAACACTAACCTTAATCTTTATAACATACCTCATAGTAATAAAAAATAAGGTAATGAATTCAAAAACATCGACCGCATCGTACAATAAAAATATTACGTAAGTGCTCGCGCGCTCTACTATGGTTGAAATGCACTTTTGGCGCTAAATTACTCAGGCATGCGGCTGCGTTCGTCGCCGCAAGGACACTTATTATGTTCATTACCTAGTTGTAGAGGAATAATATGAGTGTATGTGTATTCTACAACTGTAGAACGCGCGACTATTGGAGTGTTAAAACTGGATTGAACGATTTTAATGATTGTTTACCCAAAACAATCATCAAAATCGTTCAATAACTACATTCACGATTGCATTGATATCCAACTAATTATCTCTGAAAAGATGTGATCTCCCATTCTAGCGTGGAGCAAGAGGGTGTGTCAGATTTTTACTGACTAAAGCCCACCTGTGTCCTTTAGTTGCCTTTTGCGTTCCAGGACCACAGTAACTCTTTCAAAACGTCCATGGCTCTAGCGGGTATTGGCTCTACTGGGTCCCTAAGATTTTAAGACGCGTGTGCAATAGTAGTACCGGATGGCCGGACGGCGAGCTACCCATTGCTTGTCCTCCGCAAGCCCGCACCTACGGTGGCCGAGGATCACCCTGCGACTCCCGATGCTCAGCGCTTCTCCTGCGGCAGCGGCAGCAGTTGGAACGTGAGGATGCGTTTCTTTCGCCTGAATCCGAAACAGGAACTTCCTAAACTTGAAATGTCCAGTGAGTAGTGCGTCAGGTGGAAGGTAAGGACGTGGCGCCTCTCCAGTCACTCCTTAAAAGGAGACTTACCACCGTGATTGTAGCGTGCCCAAAGATAAGTCAAATGCCGTAATTATATCGAAAAATAAAAAGTAACTCATCATCAATAGGTCTCAGTTGTAAATGTCGGCATTGAGTATGTAGAATTTCGTGGAAGGTAAAAATATCTTATTTTTAGGTTCCACCCACGGACCGAGATTATTGCTCATTCGACAATGTAAGTAGGTAGATATTTATTTTGTATTTCTGAAAATAAATCATTCGTTGTTGGAAATATAGATCTTGAATCTTTTTTAGGGTTCGGTACCCAAAGGGTGCCAACAGGGCCATATTACTAAGCCTCCACTGTGCGTCCGTCCGTCCTTCTGACTATCTATCTGGCCGTCTGTCAGCGGACTGTATCTCATAAACCGTAAGAGTTTTTTTTTTAATTCTTGATAGGTTCGCGTTTGACCACGATCTCACCTGATGGAAAGCGACAATGCGGTCGACGATGGAGCGCGCTTACCTAGAAGTAACCTATTCACTCTTGACTTAAAGATTCCCGGGTTGTAGCCATCAGGAAACACAGATTCTGGCAAGGCATTCCACTCCTTAGCTGTACGCACAATGAATGTGTTCCCAAAACGTAACGGTACCTAGAGAGTTGAAATTTTCACAGAATGTGAATTTCTATTGCCTCTACAACAAAAAATAAGTTCTCAAACAAGAAACGTTATTATGACGGCGTTTTTTTTTTTTGCTCGAGTTTAATATTATAGTAGGTACGGAACCCTTTGTGAGCGAGTCCGACTCGTACTTGGCCAGTTTTTTATATTGTAATATCGTATTACCAAAAAGTTACTTAAAGTGATGGGCTGGAAATATTGATGAAGAAGATAATTGTTGACGTCTAATTTTGAGGTGGACAAATTACCTGGTGAGAGTCGCAGGAGTCCGATGGATGTGAACCGCATATGACCGTTCGTTGACGACGCTTAGGGATGCCTATGTCCAACAGTGGAGGTATTTTGCCTGAAATTATGATGATGATGAAAAGTGAAGTATTTTGTTTTTTATTTTAATGATTTAAATCAGTGCGATCCCACCTGATGGTAAGCAGTGATGCAATTGTGGATGGTGAATCGCACTAGTTTACTAAGAGCCTATTCACTCTAACCAGCGTCTAACTAGGCGTCTTCAAACACCTAAATTAAGTCCACCTTTGTACGGTGTTTATTACTAGAGCATACAGTTTTATTAAAAAAAAATATATATATAATTATCGGACGGAAAGACCGCAGCAGGCAAATTGTTCCAATCCTTCGATGAACGCGGCATACACGACGAGGCGAAACGCTTAGTGCGGACCGTAGAGATGTTAACAACGTAAGGGTGGACACTCACCGTATGTCTGATTGTCCGATGGTAGAAAGGTGATGGCGGTATCAAGTAAAGTAATCCCTGCGCACACTCACGAAAATACATTCTGTAAAATACCGAAAGGCTGGCTACCCTACGCTTTTGTTTCAGGCTTTGTGTTAACCAAATTGGTTATCCAGATTGGTGTTAACCAAATCTGGGTAACCGATTAGCCTCTTTGTACGCCTTTCTACTGAGTCCAAAGCTGCCAGATAGCATTTTACAGCACCAGCCCATGTTAAACGTGTGAATAGGAGAGGAGGAGGGAGGCCAAAGAAAAGATGGATGGATTGTTGGGAAAAAAGGGAGTCAGTGATAGCGTGACGGTTGACAGCACAGTATAGAAGAAAAAAACGTGTTGCACTGATCTCAAATAACATGAGACAAGGGCAGGAAGATGATGATTTAGATAGGTACTACCCAAAGACATCTTATCTTATCTTATCTTTGTGGTCTGGTTTCCGCACTTAGTCCTTATCGGACCATTGTGCGTGAGCCATGGCGGCCTTTACTCCAACCAGCCCACCTCATTCCAGAAACAGATGAGTCTCTTCAGTTTGCTCAGGGCGTCCATCAGTGAATTCGGTGCTCCCAAGGTCCGAGTTCTTATCGCGCTGACGGCTGTGCACTCGAGGAGCACATGCGCGACAATATACAGTAGTACACTACCCAAAGACATCATACTACCGCAGTTAATATACTTATGATAACAAATCCAAATACTATTTTTACCTATAAACTCGTGTGTTAAAATACTATTCAAACCTGTGACAACACCACCTAAAGTATTTCAAAGCGTTTTCGTGTACTGTGTGCAAAGAAACTGAAAAACCAACTCATGTATAATATATCATTCTGATACATAAAGCCTTCACTGAAGACGGCAGTGGAGAGCGAGCTTGCGGCATAAAGTATTTTTAGATAAGTGATTTCATCACTAGGTATTGCCAAACGGTATTTTAAAATGGTACAGTGTGCATGGCATTGGTTCTTGATGAGGGTGCGAACCAGTTTGAGACGTGGCTAGAAAAAAACTAACCTTATTGTGATATCATTTCTTCCTTTTACTTTTTTTACACTAGGATTTACTTTTGTATCGTGGGTGCGTTAAAAAAAACTTAATCTCACATGTATTATACATCTAAACTCATAATAATTTAACAAAAAAAACTACCTGTAGGCCACACAAATAATTGTTTCGTGCCGCAATCGAACCTGCGACACGCAGCACGTGCCGCAATATTAGATTAATTTTATTTATTTATTAAAACTTTATGCTCTAATGAAACACTTTACAAAGGTGGACTTATGCCTTAAATTTCCTACCAGTGGACCTTCGGTTGGTGCAGAAATAACGTGGCATGAGATATTTTGTGAAAACTTTTAGGATTTATTAGGGTTATCAATCGATGACTAGGTAAAATCGAAGGTAGAATAAATCAGACGGTGTTTAACAGCGCTTACTACACAAAATCGAAACTATCGATTGGTCGATCGATTGGTGTCTAAAACGTTGCTCTACACCTAGGGATCCTACTCCTATATCATTCACAAATATGTAAAGTCACATACAGAAGACACTCAGACCAGGGACAACTATCAATTAGGCCAGAGAAATATTTGTTCCATACGGGAACAGAATCCACGACAGGCAGCCCAACAGCCACTCGCTTGTCACTTTTCGATACGGTAATTTTTCCTAAAGTGTTGCTTTATTACAGTGCAACAGTGAAAGATGCGGACGATAAACGCCATTAAAAAGAAAATTAAGTATCTCAAAAAGTACGAAGCACGAAACCGCGAGCTACCCACATAAACAATTTCAGATAACAGACTTTATCGCTATACATTTTGAAACCACATTATGGAATAGTACAATCATGCACATCGGCTTCCTGAGGATGCACAGTGGTTTACGATGTCACTACAAAGTTATGGCGGCTGTAGACGACGTAGAGTGTCGGTCATAAACACACGCCATAAAGCGGGCGTGGCCGGGTAACGATACCACATTACAATGGGTATTTGAGCTTTTATGAAGTTGAAAATTTTAAACAAGTATTATAATGTTGTTAGCGCTTTTGTGCTTATGTGTACTTTTATGGCTTTTGATAGTTACGGAAAGGAGTTTAGGTTATTTATATCACGATATTCTGAAACTGTGACTAGTGCTTATAAAAAGTAGCGAATATTATAAATATACCCATAGACGACAACACGAGACTAGTGACAGGGCAGAATTGAAGAAAAAAACGTGTTGCGCCGACCCCAAATAACACGGGACAAGGGCAGGAAGATGACGATGATGACCCATAGCATGTTTGTCAAGTCGTTGAGCTCCTTGGTAGTCCTAAGTTGAACTACACGAATACTGATAAATGCTTGTACTGACTAGACAGGTCCACTCAAATCTGTGTGGTTCTTTCCTCGAAAAACCAACTCAGACACCAATCTGCATGGTTTTCATGTGATTTGACCATTACATATTTGCTGTACGGACTTATAAGAGTCTTTGAACCCTAAGGTCAAAGACTCTTCAAAGGTCAAAGGTCTTTGTTACGGTGTTTCAAACACCGGCCTCACAGAAAATTAAAAAAAAAAATACGAAAAATTTGACGTGTAAAAGTGTTTTTTGAAAACCTTTTAGCGAAATAAGTATCATTTATCATGTAGGTAGGATGTTGAGAAAAATCTCTGTTTCCCCTAAGAACTGCCATAGGCAGCACAAGTGCGCGTTCCGCCGGGAATTTCCAAGTCTAGAGATTGACGTAACCCTTCGCGTTTTTAGACAGAGAGAACCCATGCGGATTTTTAAATAATAAAAAGAAAGCAAGGTTGCAATGGGATCGTATAAAACTGGTAATAGTTTTAATTTTCTTCAATGAAATATTCACTCTATTGCCAAACAACCTGATTCTGTTTAAAACTTGTCTACCTTCAAAAAATTGGTTGTCCTTGTAAAATTTTTAGAGGTACAATGTAAAGTCCCGCAAACCTTCGTTGAAAAAGGGCATCCTCCGACCAGACGGGTGTCATGTCTGGTCCGGGCACATCAAAGTAATGTAAAAAAAGTTATTTTTATTAGTAATAGACTCGTGTTTGATCACTATCTCACCTAATGGTAAGCGACGATGTGATTGACGACACACGCTTGCCTAGAAGTAACCTATTCACTCTTGACATTAAGACCTGGTTGTAGCTATCAGGAAACATAGACTCCGACAGGGAATCCCGAAATTCAATGAAGCGTTACATTACCTTAGAATAACAATACCAAAGTGTTTCATACATATTATTTTATTCATTTTCCTCAATGAAAAATACAGCAGTAAAGAATCGGATTTACAGTTTTCAATAACGCGCAAGCTGTAAAAGTTTGCTTGGCTATAAAAGTATTTTTGCAGAATGTATTGAACCCGTGAACTTACCGTATTGTTCACATCTACTTAAGATGCAGAACTTTTTTAATAGAACAAGTTTTTCATAGTCCTGTAAAGCGTCCACTATTAAACGTAGGCAACAATTTCAGCTTCTATAAAGTCTAGGAAAGGTCAGAAGGAAAGTTGCAGTACATTACCTTTCATACTTTGTTTGCCAATCGAATTTTGTTATTTTCGGCTGTTTGAAAAACAAAGCTGACCCAATTAAAGTCACTTTAGTGACCATTTCGAGAAAAAGACCGAAATTATTTGCTGTGAGCCAATAAAAATGGACACAATGATTTTTTATGTTGAAGTTTATTGTTTGTGTGTGGACTTAATGTAGGTTTTTTGTTTAAATTACTTCTGCCGTTCTTGCGGGAGGGAGTATCAAACTTTTACTAAATAAAACCCGCCTGTGTTCCTTCATTTGCCCTTTGCATTTCAGGGCTTCGGTAACTCTTTTGACCTAGGTAGTGTAGGTAAAATTAATTTGATAAAAGAAGTTTCGAGACGTCTCCTACTGCTATAACCTAGGGGTCTTTAAATAAAGAGTGAGGCAAGCGTGCTCTATCGTAGACCACATCATCGCTTACCATTAGATGAGATAGTAGTCAAACACGAGCTTAACGATGATTAAAAAAATACATATTATCCTTTACCGCAGTTGCCATGTTTCGTAATGGCAGTATTGTTTCTATGGTTATCGTAATTCACTTCTAAAATAGACCTCCCCAACAGAAAATAACGGCCACAATCATTATGCAAGCCTACTAGTATGTCCCGCCGTACTGGCTACCAGGTGTACTTGTTTTGGCAAGTTCAATATTTATCCTGCTATCGCTCGCCGGGGCCCCGTTCGGTCAGGATGCAACGCATGCAGATGAGTTGGCGTGACGTGAACATGTAATTACGTACGTTCTCAAAACTTGTCTCTAATTTGGCTAGAGGTAATTGTGGTTAGTAGAATTCTAGTTTTTTTAGGTACCTAATTGTTAATCTAGTTACTTATGTATTACACTAATCCTCCCTACCGAATATCGATCACAGTGGCCAATTTCAACAGCGATTAGCCAAGTACGCAGGAGATATTACAATGCACAAGTGTGCAAACATAGGTGCACTCTCTGTACTTTTACTTTCATAGTCAATGGAATAATAATCCGATACGACGGCGACGTGACAAAGATCAGGTGCATGGCCAACCAAGGGAACTTTCCGAGGCACAAGGGTGCCACACTAGCATCTCCGATGATTCCAATCTCCGGGCTGCTACAGAGTAATGTATACATATCTATATATATAAAAGAAAGTCGTGTTAGTTACTTCACTTATAACTCAAGAACGGCTGAACCGATTTAGCTGAAAATTGGCAGGGAGGTAGCTTAGAACCAGGAGACGGACATAGGATACTTTACTTTACTTTTTTTTTTTTTTTTTTTTTTTTTAGAGTAGGGTAGAGTAGGGTAGAGTAGGGTAGAGTAGGGTAGAGTAGGGTAGAGTAGGGTAGAGTAGGGTAGAGTAGGGTAGAGTAGGGTAGAGTAGGGTAGAGTAGGGTAGAGTAGGGTAGAGTAGGGTAGAGTAGGGTAGAGTAGGGTAGAGTAGGGTAGAGTAGGGTAGAGTAGGGTAGAGTAGGGTAGAGTAGGGTAGAGTAGGGTAGAGTAGGGTAGAGTAGGGTAGAGTAGGGTAGAGTAGGGTAGAGTAGGGTAGAGTAGGGTAGAGTAGGGTAGAGTAGGGTAGAGTAGGGTAGAGTAGGGTAGAGTAGGGTAGAGTAGGGTAGAGTAGGGTAGAGTAGGGTAGAGTAGGGTAGAGTAGGGTAGAGTAGGGTAGAGTAGGGTAGAGTAGGGTAGAGTAGGGTAGAGTAGGGTAGAGTAGGGTAGAGTAGGGTAGAGTAGGGTAGTGTAGGGAAGAGTTGGGTAGAGTTGGATATAGTAGTCAGTTGACGGGAGCGAAGCCGCGGGCAAAAGCTAGTCTATATATATAAAACAAAGACGGGTTTGTTACAACACTTATAACTCGAGATCGGCTGGATCAATTTTCATGGTTTTTGTTTCGTTGGATTTGTCTCCGCCCTGAATAGCAGAATACATTTTAAAAACAATGAAAACTTGACGAATACATAATTATGAAAATGAATCATTTTCCATTTAATTGTTCCTTTTTTTTTGGGTCTGTCAAACATTTGTTTTCTTCCTGTCATCCTGTCAAATACTGTGATTGACATTTATGCATGCGTTCAGAAATGTATTTTGTGTAAACTATTTAAAAAGGGAGAATAAACTTTTGTCTGTATTTTTTTTAATCAATTAAAAAGGTTGAAAAGTGTACCTAGATGCTAATACTATTTATAACTCAAGAAAGGCTGAACCGATTTGGCTGAAAGTTGGTGGGGAGGTAGCTTAGAACCAGGAGAAACACATAGAATCCTTTTTTTTTGTTGGGTAGAGTAGGGTAGAGTAAGGTAGAGTAGGATAGAGTTGGGTAGAGTAGGGAGTAGGGTAGAGTAGGGTAGAGTAGGGTAGAGTAGGGTAGAGTAGGGTAGAGTAGGGTAGAGTAGGGTAGAGTAGGGTAGAGTAGGGTAGAGTAGGGTAGAGTAGGGTAGAGTAGAGTAGGGTAGAGTAGGGTAGAGTAGGGTAGAGTAGGGTAGAGTAGGGTAGAGTAGGGTAGAGTAGGGTAGAGTAGGGTAGAGTAGGGTAGAGTAGGGTAGAGTAGGGTAGAGTAGGGTAGAGTAGGGTAGAGTAAGGTAGAGTAGGATAGAGTTGGGTAGAGTAGGATAGGCGGTACGAAGTTCGCCGGGTCAGCTAGTGTACATATAAAAGAGAAATACCACTCACTGATTAATCACGAAATCTCAGAAACTATAACACCTGTAGAGCAGTGGTGGTCGAGTGGTAACGGCCCCGACTTACGAGTTGTAGGTCGCCGGTTCAAACCCAGCCAGGCGCATTACTTTGTGTAATTTATTTCATCACCACTGCTCTCAAAACGGTGAAGGAAAACATCGTGAGGAAACTAAACTAACTAAAAGGATGTCCTAGAACCAAAAATTCGAAGACATGTGACATCCACCAACCCGCACTGTGGGCCCGCGTGGTGGATTACGGCCCATTCCCTCTCTTAGAGAGAGGAGGCCTGAGTCCCAACAGTGGGAACATTAAAAGGCTGATTATGCTATGCTATTATGCTATAACACCTGTAAACTTAAAATTTTACAGGTAGATTCCTTCTAAGGTGTAGACATTTGTTAAGAACGGATTTTACGAAACTCAACCCCTAAGAGGGTAAAACGGGGGCTGGAAGTTTGTATGGAGAAACCTTTTTTCACTCGTTCGAAGCCGCTGGCAGAAGTTAGTTCCTTATATAAAAACTTCATAGTATTTTTTATTGCCCGACCCGAATATCGATCCCAGGACATAGTCCCAGATCGCCCAGTCACGCTTGCGACCACGATACCAATGAGACAGTCAAAAGATTTAGAATATTATAATGACAGACTATCCCACCGTGGCTCGAATGCCCTTTAACTATGGCAAGAGCATTAGGGTGCTTCTAACATCGGAATTGTTCGAAGGAGTTATCGCGACCCTAGAGCGTAAAGGGCAACTGAGTGGATTTTAGTCAAAGCCTGACGCTCCCTCCACTCAGAGCGGGAGGAGTTATTTAATGACTTCCCATCCCAAAAACGCACGCTTTATCAACACGCTTGCTCAAGGTGGGTTGGTGATATGAAACTTGTACAATTACTATGAAAGCTAGTTCAGTAGCTATTAATGCCAGTGTAATTTACTTCACTAAAAATGAAACGAGAATTTTCCGTCCTACTGGATTTACTCATTTTCCCGAGAATTCAGTTAGAGCACAAATCACAATATTGCTCGAATTGAAACTAATGCAATGTATTTACTGAAACGCTGAAACAGTAAGCGGCGTAAATTATTCCGAGTTCACGTTAGTACTACGGTATAGAGATAGCGACTGTCGCAATCCAGCGCTAAGCACGGCACATCCACGACAGTAATTCCTCTCTTTGAAGAGTGGTGACAGAAGCACCACGACGTCCTCACTTTCCACCTTATACAGATCCTCACCGGACATGGGTGATTCAGGAGGTATCTGTTTCAAAAGCCCAGGTTTCACATTTCTGTGGATCGCTTGGAAAACAAGAGGTCAAAGAGATAACAGCGAAATTGAAGGGCCCAGTAAAGCCAACGCCTGCTAGGCCTATGGGCTTTCTTCGAAAGAGGCCCTGAAATGAAAAGGGTAACTGAAGGAACACAGTTCTAGGCAATAGGTGGGTTTTTATACCGTAAAAGTCTGACACTCCGTCTGATTCGCACCCATAGCGGGAGAAGTTATTTGATGATTGCATCAAAAAAAAAAAATACGCTGGTCCGCTCATTATCATCATCATCATTTCAGTCGAAAGACGTCCACTGTTGGACATAGCCCTCCCCAAATGTGGCCACAATGACCGGTCCAGTGCATCTCGCATCCAACGGATTCCGGCGACCCTCACCAGGTCATCGGTCCACCTTGTGGGAGGCCTTCCAACGCTGCGTCTTCCGGTACGTGGTCGCCATTCCAGAACTTTTCGTCCCCATCGACCATCTGTTCTGCGAGCAATGTGCCCTGCCCACTGTCTCTTAAGTTTGGCGATTCTTCGGGCTATGTCTGTAACCTTGGTTCTCCTGCGGATATAAGAAAGGAAACTCCGAGCTGGTCCGCTCATCTGGTAACTATTCAAGGATCCTATAACGATGTATAGATATTTAATCTCACCAAACAAAGCCGAATCAAAACATAGATTTTCTCATTACGAACTTATTATTGATATCAATCTCTAATCGCAGGTGAGATATGGGAAATTAGGAAAATAACGAGCTTTCGATGTTTGGCACAAATACTCATCTTAACTCGGACACAAAAAGTCTGTTAGAGTGGTACAATGGCAAAGACAAATAGGTAAACAGTGGCGTATCGAAAAGCCATTGTTCAACGTAATTTTTGCGAAGAACACTATGAACAAAGCCCTTTTGTTCTCTGTAACGGATACCTGAAAAAGCTAATTGGCGACCGCCTAGTTTTGTCATGAAAGACTCATAAATAATGCCGAGGAAACAACCTAAAAACTATGACTGGCGATCGGGAAGTTGCGCTGGCTTTTCATGACTAGCAATCTTGATACTGGCATTTTATTAAAAGGTTTTCTTCCCTACTTATATAGTTGGTGAATAACTTTTTAATTTTTTTTCTTATAGGCTTATGCTTGAAAGTTGGTAAGTTGGCCACAAGGTTAAAAGGAGAATTTTTGTGTAAACTAGAAAAACAGATGAAATTGTAATCGGCAAATATCTAAAGGAGTTTGACCACTATGTTGGACCATTGGGCACATCATAATCATGGTGGTAAGTCCCCTCTTTGAGGAGTAGCTGGAAAAGTGTCGGCGTCCTTACCTTCCGCATGTCGTAGGTACTCACCAGACGTGGTAAGTCCGGGAGCTTCCTGCACCGGGCCCTGGTTCAGGCTATGGTCCGAAGTGAGGGGAAGTGGCAAGCGGTTGCCTTCTGCTGTGAAATAGTAATACTGGCAAAGGAGATGTCCGCACGCGTAAGGGGATGGATATCCTTACACCACAGCCGCTGCGACCCCGACTCCGACTACCAGTCATGGTATGTGGGCCAAAGTAAATGGATGCACGTATGCTACTAATATTGGAAGTGGACTGTATTTTACGGATTAGCGTTTCTCAGATAACGTATTTGACAACCTACAGCAGATGGATCTTATTGGAGCCGTTTAGGATTAGGAAGCAGAAAAAAACAGCTCGTATATGGTAGGGAATTGCACTAACCTTTTGAACCCCACGTGTCCATGTGTCAGACGGCCAGCGTTCTCTGGATTTCGCGACTCCTGCTCCAGTGACGAGGAGATATAACACTCACTGAACACTGCACAGTTCTCAAGCACAAAGCGTTAGCGATTTTAGAGTCTTTAGCGGATAAGTTCTACAATAACTAATTTTTCTTGTCCGGCCGTTCGGTAATCGTCCAGACCGAGCCCAAGTCATCGATAGCACGTACTGTTACACGAACCCCTCAAAGACATGTCAGCAAACCGTGGGGGCTCGTTGGGTCGATGCCCGCTGGTATTTTCTGAAAAGGAAACCCGTGGTCCTAAAAGGCAAAGGGCAACTGGTGTGATTTGTTCAGTAAAAGTCTGACATCTACCTTAAAAAAAATACTGTCCATACTAAGATCATACTATGACCGTGCTAGGAACGTGTCGAGCAACAAAATATAATATGCTGCTACGATATCTAAGAGCAGTGGTGGCCGAGTGGTAATGGCCCCGACTTACAAGTTGTAGGTTACGGGTTCAAACCCAGCAAGGTGCATTACTTTGTGTAATTTATTTCATCACCACTGATCTCGAAACGGTGAAGGAAAACATCGTGAGGAAACTGGCATGTCCTAGAACCAAAAATTCGAAGACATGTGACATCCACCAAGCCGCACTGGGCCCGCGTGGTGGATTACGGCCCATGTACCCTCTCCTAGAGAGGAGGCCTGAGTCCCAACAGTGGGAACATTATAAGGCCGACTATACTATCTAAACCCGTTTACATACAAATTACAATGATACGCTGATGATACGTTCAAGGGGGTAAAATAGTCCGTGTCCTGTTATTTTTTCCTGTGCTTGTGCATAAAACGGTGTAGTAGGCAGAATCTTTCAAGTTAAAAATAACTATCTAATCTACTTACTTGAAACTTGATTCAAGTGTTTATCCGAAACTCAAAGGACAATTATTATCAATGTCGTCAAACAGCCAAAATTGAAATTTAATCTGGCTAATCCCCCGTCAATAGGACTAACTAATACAGTAAGTGCGGTTGTACTAAGGGCCAAAGGGATGGACCATTTCCTTTGTAAACTGTAACTAAGTTAATCGGACAAGTTACGTAGTTAGCGTTAAAGGACGAATTCATCACGTTTCACAGGCGACTAAAACGTGTTACAAAATTTTACACCTTATAAAATTTAATTCGCACGCCTTTCCGGACGTTTCTCATTTTTATGCATTCGATTTTTGAACACGCTTTCGATATAAATGTTAGCGTAACAGCGTTGACGATTTATAATCTAAATGTGATTCCATATTTTTTGTTTAAAGTTTTTCGTGGTGACGAAAATTCAAATGTTTTCAAAAAACTTTGAGTCATTTGTGTTTTTGAACTAAAGCAATTAAGTCAAATTGGAGTTTTTATAGCTAGAAGTCTGGTCTTTGTGCTAAAATATGAATTTGCATTAATGTTTAATTAGTAAAATGTATGAAAGTACATTCAACTTCAATAAAAACGTCTTGTAGTGCTGAAGGAATTTCAAATAAAACCGAAATTGATTCTGGGCACCTCAGTGTCATTACACTGAGAAGGCCAGAATAATTGTTTGTATTTTAATTCAGCTACTAACTAATACAGCTTTACAGATCATACGTTGACCTATGTATGGATGTATGGTAAAAAAAAAAACAGAAACCGGTGACTGCAAAATCATCGCCTTTAACAAACGATCACAGTGTAATTATAACGAACAAAAATACGAGCCAGTGTTAGTGCGGGCCGCAGTACACCAATGTCTCACCGGTCTATAGATCTCTTTTTCAGTTATCTGTGGCACGACGTTGATTGATGGCACCTTAAACAAACGCCAAACTCGACGAAATACGTCTCCGTACATATTTGCTGAATTAACATCTTTTTGAAAATCTTTCGACAAGGATTATTAATCATGTTCGTGTTTTAAAACTGATGAATTGTATTTTAAAAGCAGAGCAAGGTTATGTACATTTGGTTTAAGCTTAAGTAAGCTTGACAAAATGAGTATTAAACTATTTGTGAAAGAATAATAAAATATTTTTTTTTGTTCGATTAAATAAATCAAAGACGAGGTAGATACCTCATCTCTGTACTAGGAGGTAGAACAAACAAAGTATCAATATTGTAAGCAAAGAAATATTGGGCTTAGTAATAGAAAAACTAAACAAATCATTAAAAACAAACATGTTTAATTCCTTTTTCTCAGTGTCTTAAAAACATGGTCTTATAAAATCGCCTAAAACTTGATAGTTTAATTTTATATTATAATATCAGTCTATCACACTGAACTTGTAGGTTTGTTCACTGCTCGGTGTCTCGAAAAAGAAGGACGCCGTTTGTTGTCCCTCAAAGAGATTGCCACTAAACTCATGAACGAATTAATCGAGCTGTCAATTGAATGATATTAACGGTGTTAACAAACAAAAAAAACTCAAACTTCATAGAAATATTATAATTCGTTTGTACGTTATGCAGTGAAACAAATTCTTTTTACAGAACTCATGACCATTCAGACCATTTCTAGGTCATCGGTCCGATTATTATATTAGGTGTCTTAAATTTTAGAGTGAATATGTAATAATGGCTCTTAATAAACTAGTGCGATTCTCCATCATCGATTGCATCACTGCTTACCATCAGGTGGGATCGCCGTCAAGCACTAAGTTTCTATGATTTATGAAAAAATCCGGGCAAATCTGGAGGGGGGGGGAGCTAGTATCTTATACATAATATCTGCCTTAATTGCTCAAACTTCGTAGAAGTCTATGAAAACATATTTTCTACATTTTGCAGTGAAATAATCTTTTTGGAGAACTCATATATGAATGGCTAAAAATAATTAATAGATATAATTTTATTATATTATATTTTCAAACTTTGAACGCTTTTTACTAGAATAACTGGTAACAAACATTGAAACCATTATATTATAGGTATATAAAACGGTGTAATGGCTAAAAAAGTCACATAAACATTGTCTCTTTAAAATTAATGTATAGACTATGTAAATATTTACTTTTTAACTTAGCCCACGCACATCTAATTAAAACCATTAATTACTTGTACCCTTAACAAACATAGTAATATTCGTACACAATTATCTTTTATTTTATGAAATTCAGTTAGTACAAAGGTAATAAAAAAGTGGCTGTGAAAAGAGTACCTTTTGGTAATTATTAAGCCACCCTTTTTTGCAGTAATAAAATTAATTATTATGTGCTAGAAAAACAGATGTTCATTGCTTATAATATGAATTTCACTAAAATGTGATATTTAGATAATTCGTGCGGATTAAATTAAGCGGGTATAATAGCCATGTACATTTAAATAAAAAACTGGGCAAGTGCGAGTCGGACTCGCGTCCTTAGGGTTCCGTACAAACTTACCTATGTAAACAGTTCAATTCCCGAATGTTGTCTCAAAGATTTTTCTGAATCGCAATTTTTTTTGTCGTGGCGTAATTTACAGTTTTCAGATTTATTCCTATACCTGTGCTTTAAGACCTTGCTTTATGCAAAATTTCAGGATTCTGGGTCAACGGGAAGTACACTATGAATTTTCATTTCCTCGAGAGTGTCGAAATATACGTTTTTTGTGACATATACGGCCGTATCTTTTTTTTTCGTTGACTTAGAAATTTGATTTTTCACAGCTTCAAGAGACCGCATATTTAAGTTTATGGTTTTAATTTTAACACAATACCTCCACGCGTTCCCGAGATAAAGGGTCTTGACAGACAGACAGACGAACAGACAACAAAGTGATCCTATAAGGGTTCCGTTTTTTCCTTCTGAGATACGGAACCCTAAAAATGGGTTGTGAATAAGTGTTCATGAAAAATTACCTGTCCATAATTTTCAAGCGTTTGTAATTTAACTTTAAACAATAAATCTAAATAGATCTTTTAGAATTATCAAATGAAACTGCGATTTAAAAAAACTGAGTGTCGTAGAAGTAATAGCATTGCTTTCGCCATTCTGGCCAACAGAAAGTTTGGGTGACTCAGGGCGATTTCCGTCCGCCATAGGTACGGGTTTGTAGACGACAAGCAATGGGTACCTCGCCGTCCGGACATTCGGTAGGGATAAAGCCCGAGCCGACGACGGCGCGTTATGTTTCACACGCGCCTCAAAGGAACGTCAGCAAAGTTGAGGGGGTCCAGTAGGGCCGATGCCTGCTAAAGTTGTGAGAACGTTTGATAGAGTGACCGTGGCCTTAAAACGCAAAAAGCAATTGAAGGACAGACGGACAGATAGACAGAAACCTAAATAAGGAGAAGAACAACTATTTTTTGTACGACAAACAGTAATTATGCAAAAATGAATCTAACGCACTTAGTGTCGAAAAAACTGAATTTGTTTAATGAAACTAACCCACAGATGCACACTGAACATTACAATTCATACTTTTTTTTTTGTAAAGATTTTCTCGCCAAAGAAACTCAATTGTCTGGGTAATGTTCTAGCTGCAGTGTTGATTAGGAATGGCAGACTTGTTATAGTTTTCATTTATTTTTCTCTCTAGTGCCTAATGCACGACCGCGTTGCAGTCAGCCGGCAAGAGGAAAATGTCCATTTAGATTCATTTATTCGCGCAAAACCGGTGCACTTACGCTAGTTCATGGAGCACACTGCTTCTAGGAAATATGTTGACATGCAAATGTTAAAAGATAAAAGCTAGGCTGAATGCTTATTTAGCCTAACTATTCTATCTTCTAACCAAAGAATAGTCGGTTGTATAAAACAGATGAAAAAATGATTGCATGTAACGGAGATGAGAATGTTGAGATGGATGTGGACGAGATTGGGTAATGGATAAATGGCTTTTTTACAAAAAAAAAACCAAATTCACTAAAAAAAACACTAAAAGGATCCAAGTAACTTTAATTTCGGAAGTGGGTGTTTCTCGGTATTGTTTATTTCTTAGTTAACACCAACTTCGGAAATTAAAGTTATTTTGATCCTTTTATTGTTTTTTTTTAGTGAAGTCGGTTATTTGAGTATATGAAGTTCCGTTGGCCATTTCTGGTCTTCTTCTTCAGTTTCACTTCATCAAGTTACTTTTTGACTGTAAATGCTTAAGTTCTCGATGAAAATACCAAACCAAAATCACTATATTATGGTTGCCTGTAATGTTTGAGAAGTTCCCTCGATTCATGATTCATTCATGGATCCCATCATCAGAACTGGATTTAAAAATAATGGGGCCAGTCTAGAAACATATTCATTAAGGGGAGAGAAAAATTTTGCAAATCGGTCTATAGACGACGGAGTTCTGAGGTAACACACATAAAAATAAATAAAAAAATACAACCGAATTGATGACCACCTCCTTTTTTTGAAGTTGGTTAAAAATAATATTATAGAAAGTTTGAAAGTGGTGTCAGGGTGTGACTGTCTGTCACTTATTCCAAATTAACAACAAGAAATTATATTTATTTTTAAATACCACGACTGGTGCCAGGCCACTTGGACCCACATAAATTGTCCTTTTTAAAGAAAGGGCCGATAGAATTCTAAAGAAACTATTGAATTATGGGATTTCTAATAGCGCACATGTGCAAGTGAGTCGTTATGAAACGGGCGTCCAAAACCTTTTTGAGAAACAATTGAAAACTATACAAAAACCGTCATAAAAACTTGTTAGCAAACGTAGGAGTTGCTAGGCGAAACTGAGCCGTAAAGCGAGAAGGCAGAATGTGGGCTCGGGCACGAGAGGACACTTGGCTTCGGACGAGGGTAGGGCTCTGACGTCCAGCAGGAAAAGCGAACTGAGTCAGTAGATATTGTAGGGCTACATAATGTCTCGTTGTAATTCTTAGAAGTGCTAGGATTGTGATCCAGTATTAGATACAAGTGGACTAAGTCCAGTTTAGGCTTGCATAATATTTATAATACAGATCCGTGTGTGAGTTAGAGTACGAATGGATGGGCGTTGGTTGTGCGTAAGTAGTGTGTAAGTACGCGAGTGAATCTTAGCGACTGTGTTGGTGACCGAATGGGTGAGTGTTAACTCTTTTATCCTTATACCATTCCTTGACAAGGTGACCTAAGCTTGCGGTTGGTGTTAGGGACTCGGAGAAAGCCTTCCTTTGGAGTGAACTTGATATTAATTTCTTAGGGGTGGGCTCGACACTGATTTCCTTCGGGGTGGACTTGACCTTTTGCCGGCCGGCGTACCTACTTGACGCAACTATGACTGAGGCACTGCCGATTGAAGGCTGAACCGAATATATATTCGTTACATACTAGAGCCAGTTTA
Organism: Mythimna impura; assembly: GCA_905147345.3. Taxonomy (NCBI): domain Eukaryota; kingdom Metazoa; phylum Arthropoda; class Insecta; order Lepidoptera; family Noctuidae; genus Mythimna; species Mythimna impura. Next base: position 15,549,494 of record LR990356.1, on the reverse strand, counting down.
AGCTATAATAAGATCACAAACCACCAAACGTTAGCGACGGTTACCTCCCCCTATGGACTGACTGACAGTAGAATACTTTGCATTGCTCTTGATATGCGCACACTTCCAGGGAGTGGGGGTAGGCTTCACTAACAGCCTGAACTGCATTGATAGTCGTTCTAAGGAACGCTAGGGATCGCATCTCGTTAAATCAACCCGGCCCCCGTAGGCCAGCCTCTGATACAAAAAAAATAATATTTAACGAGAGACGAAGCTTGGACACATCTCAGAAAAGTTCCGCAGCTAGGCATAGCTCGGAGGTGTGTAGGTTATGTTGTCCTCACCTTGGGGCAGAGTAAGGAAGTGAGAAGTGTCGATATATAAACCACTTCGGCGTCTAGCGAGGCAACTGTAAAGAGTTCTACGGCGACTGACGATGCGTCACGCTTGTTTAAATCTTGTATTGTATTGGCGATGGTGGATAGGTCGTTATAAGGAATTGATTGTTATAGAAAGTGTGTCTTATCCAATAGCAGAGGCCTCACAACCCTTTGCCGTAGGATTGGTCAGGACATGCACGGGCGAAAGGGAACAAGGTAATTCTAAAATAATTTGATTTGCGAATACAAGCGTCACGTGTCATATTCCCTTTTGTAGCCCTCTCAGTCCCTTAAATTTCATAATTCAAAAGAAAAGTAGATTATCCTTCCTTACCCATGGATTCCCAATCCCAATTGTTTAATTTTGTTTTTCTCTACCCTATCCCCGTCCCTTAAACTTTCTAAGTCGGGACGTGGTGATAAATCTCCTGGGAGTCCATTACTGTGGTGGAGGTCTGTCCAGGTCATCAGGATGAGGACCACAGAATAGGGCGGCGGAGGGGCCCTATTTCTACCCCTTAGGGGGTAGCCGACCTTCATACCTTCATGTAGGCAAATTCAGGAAAAACGAAAATTTTATCAGCCTAGGGTCTTTTAGGAACAGTCACATATGGTGCCGTGACCAGGATTCTCGTCATTAAATGTACTGATTCACTTCAGTGCAACGAGAAACGATATTTATGGGTTACTACTAAAATAACACAACGTAATTTTCTAGAGATATAAAATGATAGGACTATTTAGACGTAGAAAGAATTACAACGGCTAGGTAAAGATCTGAATTTTGTATGTAGTTGAATCCCTTAACTACGTACTTACATAAATATATACTTTTATAGCAGGTTCGATTCCTGCATGATTTGTTAGTTTAAGTGTATAATTTTATTTGTCATGAATTTTGGGTTCGATTCCCGATTAATTCGTTGGTTGATAAATTCTGGAGTTCCTGTGTCACGGATGTGGGTTCAATTCCCGCTTGACTTATAATGATTTATTCAGTTTCAATTTCTTTGTGTTATCAGGGTTCGATTCCCGTGAACACGGAGATATAATTATGTATGTAGATTATAGCTTGTATGAATGTGTGTTTGTGTTTATATGCTACTAATAATGGGTTCGATCCCCATGCTTATATGAGGAGGTAATGTTATGTACCTAGTTAGTGTTAATAGTTTCCGTAATAGGGCCCTGAGCTAATGTCAGAATGGGTTCGACTCCCTGCAATCATAAGTTTTAAATCTGAATGAATGTCTGTGAAAATGAGATGTGGTTTTGAGGTTGAGATCTGTATGTGTGTTAAGTGAAAGGAATAGGCATGAAATATAATTTAGTACCTAGGTTTAACAAACGTGTAGTTTATCTACATCATGGTAATTCGTTTACAACGAAAGTAGTAGGCATATCTTTCAGTGATTACATTATAGTAGGACATTCTAAATATTGCCAAGTCTGCAGCGTATGTTATATTATTTGAATAGATACTTGTGTGGCCTTATTATAAATTCCAGGATATTTAAATTTTCACATCGCTACGACAACGCAGTTACTAAACTTGCAGTTTGTGCGTTGCGCTTAGCCCGTAGTTCATCTGATGGCTGACACCACCTGATTCCAGTGATTGCTGTAGCGAAGTCCCTGTTGCGAAGCTAAGTTTCACTTTTATAAGACCCTTACGTTACTTCGCGTATGATCTTTGTTATGACACTAAATATTAGTGATTAGGATTACAGAAATAAAGGAACACTGCTGAGTTTTGGTCAGTAAAGGTCTGACGGTCCCTCGCGCTCCACCCAGAGCGAGAGGAGTTAATTGATTTTATTTCGTAAATGGGAAATCCAATCTAAAAGAAAAAATAATGGCATAGGTACCGCACAATTCGCGTCACAATTTATACCAGTGATTAATTTGATTTATATTAGTAAGAACGAAGGAGGCATTATCAGATTTCTCAAAGTGCCCACGTTTATAGAAAATAGACAATCTCTAATGAATAGATATTCGTCTCAACTCTTCTAGGAAATCCAAAACTGTCTGTTCTAGCAGAATCAGTATCAATAACTTTCTAAAACTTGTTGCATTTCAGGATTATTCTATCCTCTTACAATCAGAGGGGGGTTATTGCGTCTAAATGAAATATAATCTAATATTTTTATGTGCGAACTATTTCAGTTGCTCTTGGAGTCGACCTCATCAGCTGACTCAGCGTGGAGGGATGGCCTTTGTCCTGCGACAACAGCGATAGGCTGAGTTTAAAACGAGCGAACACCGTAGGTAACCGTAGAAGAGACCCTGGTATGTAAAATTAAACTATAAGCATGCACAGGTCTACTGAAATGCAGTTGCTTGAAAAATGACAACAATACTAAGTCGCAGAAAAATCCCGTTATAATAGTTACACGCCGACTACAGGTTAGATGAGACGCTGATGTAAAATAAAAACATAAACATAAGGTCTCATAAAACCATGATTTTTCGATATGACAAGAAGGTATAGGTATTATTCAAAATAAGCCTTCGTGGTAATTGGGTAAAACTAGGTTTAGATATACCAGCTATGTATCGAATGAACGTCAGATGGGCCTGAGAACGTTTTATAGAACTAGGTACTGAAGTAGGTAAGGCTACTGTGTATCTCTTGAAGATGATTCTACGACACATCATGCAATAATAATTGACGTTATATATATATGTACATCTTAATTGATTCATGTTTCAAATCGAATGGTTATGAGTATTGGCTTCTTTTTCCGTACCTGTCACGTGGTATTTTAGGTACTAGTTTCTTATGACACTTATATAGGAACTCTAGCGCCGACTAGGTTTTATCGATATATAATTTACTCATGACGACCAAATATGTTTACCATATAGGCCGGTTACGGCGAGCCACTTAAATGTACCTTAAGTGTGTATTTTACGACTTGACATTCTGTCAACTAGTTTAAGAATAACAAAAAATTGTTATCCGTTTTAAAATAGCGTAACATAATTTTGGACCTCTTGAAAACTCATTTAGCCTGAGTTTTATGGGAAACAAGCCCACATTTATGTCCGCCATGTGGCGAAAGCAATATTTTGTGCCCATTGAGATGCCATATTCATCACAATTCTAAAAGTCAATAACGAAATGACCCGACGCACATTAAGGCAAAGAAAAAAAATTCAAGTTGTCGCAAGGTGGCCAACCCTTATAGAACAAAAAAAAGGGTCTTGGTGATAAAACCACGTGAGCAAACAGCGCGCACACTGAGTTGGGATAAAGAGTGAGAACTTAGTCATTTTAATGGACTATAGGTAGAGATAGGTAAAGCGGTTGTGTAACAACCTAGGATGTAGCTGCTACACATTGTCAAATTATAGCCGACATGCCATCATACTGGAATAATTGTAGCTGGATTCCCATTTTACTGGAATGATTATAATAATTAGATTGATTGGTTGTTTGATTTGGTTTTTTAGATTATGTGTGTGATTGTGTGTTTATACGATTGTGTGTATTGTACGTGATTGTTCACGAATAAACGTTTTTTTCTTTCTTTTCTTTCTAACATACCGGAAGGGTAAAGCGCTATAGGATTCTTTATTTGCTTTATTACAATGCAAAGTTTTTGGAATTCCAAATGTTTTCTTTGGATTTTAATCCTATTTCATAATAACATGTATGTAAAACAAGGTTACAGACATACATGTATATTAATTTGGTAGTATAATGTGCCAATTTTAAGGGATTATTAACGATATAGATTCAGTGAATGTAGTCACTAAAGGATGCTTCCTTGTTAACGTCTAGTATGTTAGAAAATCGTAGCAGACATTTTATCTTATTGGACTCATGTACCAGTCCAACTAGATTAGACTATTTTAACCCATCGAATGGGAATAAGATTCTATATTAGATTTAATGAGAATGAATGGTTTATCCTATTGTGAAAGCTCATCCGCTTTACTACGTCACGCGTCTGATTTTCAGAGGGGGGAATGTGACTGTCTGTCACTTATTCCAAATTAACAACAAGAAATTATATTTATTTTTAAATACCACGACTGGTGCCAGGCCACTTGGACCCACATAAATTGTCCTTTTTAAAGAAAGGGCCGATAGAATTCTAAAGAAACTATTGAATTATGGGATTTCTAATAGCGCACATGTGCAAGTGAGTCGTTATGAAACGGGCGTCCAAAACCTTTTTGAGAAACAATTGAAAACTATACAAAAACCGTCATAAAAACTTGTTAGCAAACGTAGGAGTTGCTAGGCGAAACTGAGCCGTAAAGCGAGAAGGCAGAATGTGGGCTCGGGCACGAGAGGACACTTGGCTTCGGACGAGGGTAGGGCTCTGACGTCCAGCAGGAAAAGCGAACTGAGTCAGTAGATATTGTAGGGCTACATAATGTCTCGTTGTAATTCTTAGAAGTGCTAGGATTGTGATCCAGTATTAGATACAAGTGGACTAAGTCCAGTTTAGGCTTGCATAATATTTATAATACAGATCCGTGTGTGAGTTAGAGTACGAATGGATGGGCGTTGGTTGTGCGTAAGTAGTGTGTAAGTACGCGAGTGAATCTTAGCGACTGTGTTGGTGACCGAATGGGTGAGTGTTAACTCTTTTATCCTTATACCATTCCTTGACAAGGTGACCTAAGCTTGCGGTTGGTGTTAGGGACTCGGAGAAAGCCTTCCTTTGGAGTGAACTTGATATTAATTTCTTAGGGGTGGGCTCGACACTGATTTCCTTCGGGGTGGACTTGACCTTTTGCCGGCCGGCGTACCTACTTGACGCAACTATGACTGAGGCACTGCCGATTGAAGGCTGAACCGAATATATATTCGTTACATACTAGAGCCAGTTTAAGCTATAATAAGATCACAAACCACCAAACGTTAGCGACGGTTACCTCCCCCTATGGACTGACTGACAGTAGAATACTTTGCATTGCTCTTGATATGCGCACACTTCCAGGGAGTGGGGGTAGGCTTCACTAACAGCCTGAACTGCATTGATAGTCGTTCTAAGGAACGCTAGGGATCGCATCTCGTTAAATCAACCCGGCCCCCGTAGGCCAGCCTCTGATACAAAAAAAATAATATTTAACGAGAGACGAAGCTTGGACACATCTCAGAAAAGTTCCGCAGCTAGGCATAGCTCGGAGGTGTGTAGGTTATGTTGTCCTCACCTTGGGGCAGAGTAAGGAAGTGAGAAGTGTCGATATATAAACCACTTCGGCGTCTAGCGAGGCAACTGTAAAGAGTTCTACGGCGACTGACGATGCGTCACGCTTGTTTAAATCTTGTATTGTATTGGCGATGGTGGATAGGTCGTTATAAGGAATTGATTGTTATAGAAAGTGTGTCTTATCCAATAGCAGAGGCCTCACAACCCTTTGCCGTAGGATTGGTCAGGACATGCACGGGCGAAAGGGAACAAGGTAATTCTAAAATAATTTGATTTGCGAATACAAGCGTCACGTGTCATATTCCCTTTTGTAGCCCTCTCAGTCCCTTAAATTTCATAATTCAAAAGAAAAGTAGATTATCCTTCCTTACCCATGGATTCCCAATCCCAATTGTTTAATTTTGTTTTTCTCTACCCTATCCCCGTCCCTTAAACTTTCTAAGTCGGGACGTGGTGATAAATCTCCTGGGAGTCTATTACTGTGGTGGAGGTCTGTCCAGGTCATCAGGATGAGGACCACAGAATAGGGCGGCGGAGGGGCCCTATTTCTACCCCTTAGGGGGTAGCCGACCTTCATACCTTCATGTAGGCAAATTCAGGAAAAACGAAAATTTTATCAGCCTAGGGTCTTTTAGGAACAGTCACAAGGGACTGAGAAGATGAAAGCGAATCGTTAGTCTTGAAATAGTCATGTGAAGAGGAGGGATGAAATGCATGTTACTAAAAGAGTTAAGAGTATATATGTGGACGTATGGAGAAGGAGAGAGGTCTAAAAAAAGATGGATAGATTGTGTGAGAAGTGATGTGAAAGAAAAACAGGAGTTAGTGATAGCGTGTCGTATGATGAGCCGCCGGCCTCAAATAATACGCGACAAGGGCAGGAAGGTGATGATATCTTCTAACCAAAAAGTGAAATTAAATTGTTTTTCTAAACAGAAAAAAAGAAAATAGTATTGATAACTTAAACTAAGCTGATAATATTAAATTATCACTAATATTGATTGTTTGACCGTAATATAGACCGTATACATACACAAACTCATTTTTCAGAAACATTTTGCAGAAACTCAAAGTGCCAACTGAGGTATGATCCTTACATCCTTTTTCTGTTCATTGACATTCATACATCTAGACATAATACCAATGTACACAACATATCGTTATATATTTTCCATTATCGGACCACCAGGCGTACGACGATGCGCCATCGGTACATGGTTGACATCCCACCTACACGCACAAGACGTTTTGGGAACACATTCATTGTGCGTACAGCTAAGGAGTGAAATTCTTTGCCGGAATCTGTGTTTCCTGATGGCTACAACCCGGAGTCAAGAGTGAATAGGTTACTTCTAGGTAAGCGCGCTCCATCGTCGACCGCATCGTCGCTTTCCATCAGGTGAGATAGCGGTCAAGCGCGAACCTATCAACAATAAAAAAAAACATATTTACTGAAAATATTTGAATTTTGGCCTTTAACCATTTTATGCGAAAATAAATGAATTAAATGCTTTTGGCATGAATCACAAATATTAATAGTTACATCTGTCAGTCTTGTAACAGTTAGTCAATAATATTGATAAAAATCATAGCAGGTGAAAGGCGTTCATTGCTGCACCAGTAACCATTTTTAGGGTTCCGTACCTCAAAAGAAAAATAAGAAACTCTTATAGGATCACTTTCTTGTTCATCTGTCTGCCTGTCTGTCAAGACCCTTTATCTCGGGAACGCGTGGAGGTATCAAGTTAAAATTAAAACTATATACTAAAGTCTGCGGTCCCTTGAAGCTGTGAAAAAATAAACTTCTGAGTTTATGAAAAAAAAGATACGGTCTTTGTAGTTACGTCACAAAAAAAGCTTTTTTGCGATTCGGAAAAATCTTCGTAACTTAATTCGGGAATTGAACTGTTTTCATAGGTAAAGGACATTGCTCTGCGTCCATACATTGTTGGCCCTGGAGCCAAGAGCATCGGATAATTATGTATTGTATTCTCTATCATTTGGAGACTCATAAAAGATCTTGTTTTTATAGCGGACTAGCTGCAGAAAAGATATATTTCAAAAAAAGTATCAGATTTTGAGGTTATAATCTAACCATAACAACGAATATTAAATGTAGGTACCATGATTTTTCATAGCTCTGAGTAATTTTTAAGAAACTGAAAAGTATTATCATAATACCTACCTAGATAATTAGGTACCTATGCAGTTATTTTTCTAAAAAATGGATGCAAGTGCAAAATTAATATACATTAAACTAATCAACATAGGTAGGTAACTGAATTCGTAGCATTCGTTTTGGAATGAGATGAGTAGAAACAGCGTCCCTATGCCTGAACGGTGTGCATAGGATACCAGCTTTACCAATTAGATGGTAATAAGTGATTTTTTAAAACCTAGTCCTACAATATTTATATCAACAATGACACGTTCACCGGCAAAACTAGGGATGTAATACGACACCATTAATCGATTTTTCGATTATGATTTACTGTGGTCTTAAATTATTACAGTCTGTTACATCTACTTTGTCATATATAAACATTACAAGTATGTATGACAATGGTTTATTTTATATATAACAACACTCTTCTATACTGGTAATAATAATATATAATAACATCTGTATCTAGTTTGCAATATTGTTTTTTAAATAAAACATTAGGTAATTGTGATGTGTTTAGTAAAAATAAGTATTTTGAAGTTTATTGAACCGCAAAAGGAGCGTTATTTTTGTATTAATTGTCGTAAATAATGAATTAGTTTGAATGATTGTATAGAAATAAAGAAGTTGAAAGTAGAAGATTTGGAGGGTACTCCTCAAAAACTACAGTAAACAGCTCCGCAATAATTTTATCTATTTTTTCTGTAAATAGCGTCTATTTAGCTCAAATCAGATGTAAATAAACTCAGTATAGTTCAATAACGAAGTGTGAGTGTTATCTATAAAAATTATAAACAATCAGTGAAAAACAAACATTGAAGTCGGTCAGTTAAAGTGTCAAAGAAAAAAATATCATTACTCAACGAAATCATCTTGTAGTTCAATAAAACTTAAGCCAAGTGATAGTGATTATTATAAATTGAAGTAATACAAGGTACATTAGTGCAAAAATAAACAGAAGAACAATATTATTTCTCATGAGTCATCATCTAACCGCTTCACTAGTTGAAATAATTCTTCATTTAGAAAACAACACGTAATTTCAACTCACTGCTTAACGAGTCGTATGGTCGAGAGGCTATATCGTGTACCAGGCGTTCAACAGGCCGCGAGTTCGCGTCCAGCGTAGTGTGGAAGTTTTTTTGGAATTTCAAAAATTTATTTATTAAAACATCTTTCGGTAATTTGACTCATTTCTAAGCAATTGACAAACGATATTATGATGGAGAATGAACAAAGGGACCACATTACATTTAGAAAACCACAACGTTCAAGTTCGCTGTGTGATTTGTCATCAAACCAATCCCTCTTTGACGCAACAATGTTAAGTTTACCTAATACGTCTATCGACGAATCACAAAACTATAAAGAGCTTTACTATAAAATAAATCAATTAAAAGAAGAGTTGCTGATCGCGAACCAAGAAGTGACTAACTTAAACTTAGAAAACACTACTTTAAAGCAAGAGTTAATAAAATGTAAACATGTGATCGATAATTATAAAAAAGTCTGTACGGCTGAAAAAACTATTCGGACACCTAAACCTAAATCGGCCAAGAAGAAACGTGTTTCAAGGATTCAGGTTCCATGTTGTACACCCTCAACACTACCGCCTGAGCTTACTGACCACCCATTGGAGAAACCGAAAACTTCGCAAGAAACGGTAAGTCAAGAAGATCCTTACCTTGTCTTAAGTAGTGATGACAAAAAAACAAACCTAAAATATAAATCTAAACGTAAAATATGTTTACTCAGTAGTGATAATAGAAATAACATACTGTCTATTGCTGAAAGTACATTCCAAAGTAACTGTAATCTATGTCATTACTTGATATCACATGGAAATACAAAACAGCTTCTAAGTGGACTAGAGACAAAATTATTAGATTACAATATGAATGACTGCTGCATTATATTACTTGGGGAAGAAGACTTCAAGAGGACTAACGATTATTATGACATGATTTTCCATATACGTGAAATACTTCAAGCAGTGCAACACACAAACATAATTGTTTGTTTGCCGACTTATAAGTATCCATTTGACACAAGCTTATTCAACTGTCGAGTTGAGACATTTAACAATCTTCTGTATTTAGACATACTGACGCATAAGCATGCATTCCTTTTGGATAGTAACATGAATCTGGAATATGACTGCAGCATGTTTAGTAAATATTCAGGCAAAATAAATAAACTTGGACTACGTACTATATTTAAGGATTTACTGGAGTTAGTTACTGACATTTTGCAAAACGTTGACATATATCACAATTTGAATGACATTGATACAACAGAAGACCATTTTTTTCTTGACTAATCATCTATACATCATGCACCAAAACATTGCAGGCTTGCTAGCTAAATGTGATACTCTGGCAGTCTGTCTCAATGAATTAATTGGCAGGAAGATAAGTGTCGATGTCCTTTGCATTACAGAGCACTTTATGATGGAAACATACGAAAAACACCTGAATTTAAATAATTACTGTTTAGCGGCTTGTTATAGCCGAAAAGGAACGAAAAGAGGTGGAGCGTGCATAATAGTAAGGTCCGGTCATAAATGGAGAGAACTGCCAAATATAGCTAAAATATCTACAAGTGGTGTCTTTGAATGTTGTGCCATTGAACTAATCACGCACAAAATAGTATGTGTTTGCATTTACAGAGTGCCAAATTCCAATAATTACAATGAATGTATTAGTAAATTAGAACGTATATTACATATTTTAATGAAAAAAGGTTTCAAAAACATTGTTTTGGCAGGAGATTTTAATATAGATGTACTTAAACGGAATAAACAATCAATTGAATTCGAAAATATGTTATTAAGCTTTAATTTGAAACTGGCACTTAATCAACCGACTCGACTTAAGAGCAAAACATGCATTGACAATTTTGCGCATAATTTCAAGAGGTTCTGTAAGGCTTCTGTATTGGAGTTAGCATTGTCGGACCACACAGCCCAGTTACTAAAATGCCCAATCAGTACAGTATGTAATATCAATCGGTGGAGTAGGAGAAGACGTGACTATCACAATGATAATGTTAAAAAATTTAAAGCCCATCTGCGTAGTCTAACATTTTCTGAAGTGTATGGATCAAATGACCCAAACGAAGCATTTAACGCATTTTTTGATATATTTTTAATGCTGTATAAACAGTGCTTCCCCGAAACTGTTGTTGCGGTAAATGTCCATAAAAAGCAAAAATGGGTATCACGTGGTATTAAAAAATGCAGCGAAAAGAAACGTCACTTACTATGGCAGTACCGTTTAAAACCAACTCAAAATAATAAAATACATTTCAAAAATTACACAAAACTATTTAAAAAAATTATAAATTTAACTCAACGAGCTCAAAATAACCATAACATAAAAATATCAAACAATAAATCCAAGACAACATGGCAAATAATAAATCAAATAAAGTTAAATATACCAAAGAATAATATTGACAAAATTAGAATTAACAATAATGAAATTATCACGGAACCAAAATGTATATCTAATGTATTTAATAATTATTTTATTGATAAAATTAAGCCTATGATTAATTCGGGAGACAGAGTCACAAAACATATCTCAAACAGAAAAGATTCTATGTTCATGGCTCCCAGTTTGCCAAGCGACATATTAAAAATAATTTTATCTCTAAATAACACAAAAAGTGTAGGTTACGATGGCATCTGTACAAAAATACTAAAAGCAGTAGCCGAGGTCATTTCTTGCCCGTTAAGTCATATTATAAATCTGTGTATAAGCGAAGGTATTTTTCCAGAGGCCCTAAAAAAATCAGTAATAAAGCCATTGTTCAAAAAACAAGATAGAGAGTTAATGGAACACTACAGGCCAATTTCATTGATACCAATCTTCTCAAAAATAATTGAAAAGTATATTTATAAAGAACTCAATTTATACCTAGAGGCGAATAATATTCTTTGCAAAGAACAAAAAGGATTTAGAAAAAACAAATCAATTAACATGGCCATTTATGACTTTTTGCTTACAATTATGACGAATATGGATAAAAACACTCCAGTGTGCGCAATATTTTGCGACATGACACAGGCCTTTGATTATGTACAACATAATATTTTACTAAAAAAACTTGAGGCTTACGGTATAAGAGGCAATGTACTTGAGCTGTTATCATCGTACCTAAATGACAGAAAACAAATAACGGAAATTAAGAAAATAAATATAAGCACCAAAAGAGAAGAAATCTTTCCTTCGGAGGAACGTACTGTTATCTACGGAGTTCCGCAAGGAAGTATACTGGGACCACCGCTTTTTACATTATATATTAATGACTTTCCAAGGGCAATCAAATATCCTATGACACTGTTCGCGGATGACAGCACTATAACTATTCCGTGTACGCAAAAAGATTTCTATAAATAGGACATAAATAACACATTAAAGGAAACTGTAGAGTGGTTAAACATTAATAATTTAAAAATAAATCTAAATAAAACAGTAATTATGCATTTTAGCCAGCGCGCTTTGACTCTTCCCAATCTTGACATAACATACGATAACAATAAAATTGACACAGTTAATACAACCAAGTTCTTAGGAGTGACAATAGATCGAAATTTAAATTGGAAGGCACATATAGAGACCCTGACTAAAAGGATCAGCAGTAATGCGTATGCTTTGTACATTTTGTCACGAAAGGTTAACATAGATGCATTGTTAACTGCTTACTACGGGCTAACAGAATCTGTACTCAGATATGGGGTTATCTTTTGGGGCAACTCGACTGACAAAGAAGCCGCTTTTAAAGCACAAAAGAGATGTATCAGAGCCATGTTTAAATTGAAAACCACCGATAGTTGTAAGCCCTATTTCTTACGCTATAAAATATTGACACTGACCTCCCTTTATATTCTGGAAACAGTAATGTTCGTTAGAAATAATAGTAACTTGTTTACGCAAATGGCAGATAAATTTCCCAGAAACAGGCGTGATCAAACTCAACTGTGTCTGCATAGGAGTAGGACTGCACTTATGCGCAAAAGTGTTTTCTGCATGGCTCCCATTATATATAATAAGTTACCTAAAAGTTGGAGAGAGCTTAATAATGTACAATTGAAGAAACAACTAAAGTCATTCTTAACAGACAAAGCATACTATAACATTAATGAATTTCTGACAGAACCATTTAGAGTGACTTAGATTCAATTATGATTTTAATCATTACTTTGACATGACTGTGAATAATTTGACATTTATTACTATTTGTTTATTACTATTTGTTTATTACTATTTGTTTAATTCACAGACATAAATTTATTATGATTTTTACTTTTGTTTTGACATGTATCTTATTTGACATTTATTACTCGATGTTAATTTCCTAAACTTAATATTTTTACTTTCTTAATTTTGACATGTTTTAATTTTGACATTGATTTATTTTTCAAATTATTGTAATTACCTAGTAAAAAATTAATTAGTAGTTATTCAAAACATTTGCACGCCAGAGTATGTGGCAAACATGTCTGAACCAATTATTAATTCTTTATGTCATCCTGCATGCACTTTCTTTAATATTGTATGTGTACACATGTTTGAGCAAATAAATATATCTTATCTTATCTTATCTTATCTTATCTTTGATTATTGTATAATATTATTCTTACTACCTATTTAAATTGGAGTATGACTGCATTCATAAAGTATTTTATTAGGTTTTTAAAACTACACTTTAGAAAAAAAACACAATCGATCGATTAATAATTCAATCGATCGATTATAATTGATCGGACATCCCTATTTCACTTTTGACACGACATAGGTGAAGATGGCGATGTAATGTTATTAGTCGCATTAAATTCTATTAAAAATACATTTTGGAATACAGCTAGTCCGTGATACAGAAGTATTTGCAACTTATATAATAAAATAGGCGATTAATTATCGTATATTCTCAAACTCTTCATTGCACAGGGCCATTTTGAACATTGTCTTTTAAACGGAATCCTCAGTGCGCGAGTCCGGCTCGCACTTGCCCGGTTTATTGTTATTAAGCGACATACGAATTTTTAACTACAAGTTAATTAAAAGCTAGTAACCCTTTTGATTAAAAAGTGTGAATACAAATAAAATCTTGTCACTGCTTCTATTATTTAACTTTGTTTAAAACGCCGTTCATTTCATGATAAAATAATTGCTTAGACCAAAATAATGAGTTATATAGTTAAATTAGCAGTACCTACCATTAAAATTAAAATATAATCGTAATTTTAGTAGCACATTAAAAACGAGCATAATTTAAAAAATATGGCATAAATATTGGTAAAGCAAAGCATGATGTGTGTAGCAGTTTTTGTTAACATTTTATATGGTTTTCTATCGTTATTTGTTGTGAGTCAAGTGGTGGCTCAGACCAGACTTGTGAGTTATAAGTCGTACCTTTAAATGCATGCAGGTGTTCTACTTTTACTAATTTATTTCATCACCGTTGTTCTTAAAAAGGTGAAGACATAAATTGTGAAAAAGCAAGTCCCGAAATTCGAAGACGTATGACATCTATCAACCCGCACTGGGCCCGCGAGACTGATTACGCCCTTTACCCTCTCCTTAAGAGGAGATTTGAGTCCCAGGATTTGGACCATTTTATGGTTGATTATGCTATGCTTATGCTGTCGTCATTAGTTATGTCTAATAGTCAAATGGGAGGCGGTAAAGGATTAAGAAACTTAAGTTAAAGTGAAAATATAAACCAAAGCGCAGTTAAACTTGTTAAATAACGTTAAAATATTCATACTTGTCATTTTTCATTAGAAACAGTAAGCAGGATGTTATTAATAACGTTAAGAGCTCTGTACGACCGCATATTTCACTTTTAAGTATACATTAAAATGTAAACAAGAAAATAGCCTTCATCTTGTTTGCAGTTATTTTAATAAACGACGCGTCGAACGCTTCGCGACTTTTTTATGTGGATTTTTTCACGAGTTAAGTCTGAGCCTTTTAGCCCGAAGCGGTTATCTTTGGACGTCAGGACTTCAACAAATTGACATTGTGTTCGTTAATATCGGTATTAGTGGTAAGATGGCCACAAAAGGTTGCCTTAGGCTACGCTGAGAATGTCAGAAATTAAATAGCTCTCTAAGCTTAGGGTTTCTGGATTACTTACTTGGGTAAAGATATACCACGGATAGGTTTCAAAAACCCACAAAACAGTCCATGATTAAAAGCATCTCCCAAAAACTGTACTGTTTCATTAGAGAAAAGAGAACCCCTGGAACTTTTATCATCCTTTGATGAACCCAAATAGATTTATCATTGTTAAGAGTACTTCCGGCTCGGTCTACCCAATTCCCTTTCAGAATGAAAGAGCATTTTTATGTCATTCATTTCCGCTTCTAAAATAAATCGTAAAAAACTTGCCACGTCAATGGAGATTTAGACGTTGAATTCATTTGCGGGGCTCAAAGAAACAAAGCTGATGCTGGTGACGTCATCACATAGCTTTGACTCCGGAGCCACCGACACTGTTTATGTCCGTCTCTGAATTGCATAGCGCGACTTTACCCAAGTTTTTTTCCCACAAAGCAATCGTGAAATGTTTATTTCAAAAGGTTTTTTTTTTTCTGTTCTGCTGTGTAACCAAACATTTCAGTGTAAACATACTGGGATGGCATGAGAACGACGCTTTTCTTTGTTCCCGTATTTCGCATCATTCTGGAATTCTTGTTGACTGAGTTGATGTGACATGAAACATGTAAACGCGAGCAAGTTGTGGCTTACATACAACACATATTAATGTATTTACAAATAAACTTTTTTTTTAACTTTGCCCTTTCGCTAGGAATTACTCCTGTACCATAGGTGCGTTCACTTACATGTGAACTCATATTCACTCACGTTCACTTACATGTGGACCACTAGACGTACGGCATTGCGCCACCGGTACATGGTAGACATCCCACCCATACGCACAAAACGTTTTAAGAACACATTTATTAGGCGTACAGCCAAGGCGTGGAATTTCTTGCCGGAGTCTGTGTTTCCAGATAGATAGCTACAACTTAGGGGTCTTTAAGTCAAGAGTGAATAGGCTACTTCTAGGCAAGCATGCTCCATCGTCGACCACATCATCGCTTGCCATCAGGTGAGATGGTGGTCAAACGCGAGCCTATCATTAAAAAACTTACACAAGCTTCGGACCACCTATCTGAAGGTAGTACAAATATTTGTAACATGTGGGAATCGTACCTGAAAAACGCAGCTCAGTAGCCAATCGCTTTACCACTGTACCAACCGAGCCGTACTTCTCCCCCTTCGCACTTCGGTCGCCTCCTTCTGCAAAGCAGTAAAGGAGATGAGCGCACGTGTGAGGGAACGGACATTCTCACGTCCCAGCCGCCGAGACTCCGACCTCGACTACCAGCCGCCGTAAGCGTGGGCTTGCCGACGACGAGCAATGGGTAGCTCACCGTCCGGTCGTCCAGTAACCATCCGGACCGTGCCCGAGACGAAAGCGCGGAGTGTTCTACACGTGCCTCAAAGAGTTGTCAGCAAAATCTTAGGACTCAGCGGGGCTGAAGCCTACTGGGGTCATTAGTCGATTTCTGAAAGGGTTACTCGTGGTCCTGGGACGCAAAGGGCAACTGAAAGAACATAGGTGTGGTTTTAGTCAGTAAAAGTCTTAAACGCAAAAGGGGAGTGAGAGGGCACTCACACTGCCCTAGAGCGGGAGAAGTCATTAGATGATTTCCCAGCTCAAAAAGAAACCGCTCTCCCATTAAAACACACTGCACAATTTTGCATTTACTTTATTCACTTAATAGCAGCTCATTCCCACTGTTCTAATGTCTCCAGTTCAACTCGTAAGGTTTATATATACTCGTTTATGAATAGGTACAAAAAGAGGCTTTGCCTCGTTCCTTGGGGCATTAACTTGGTAATCTTTATTAACGAAGGGGACACCGCGCAGTCGTTCCATGGCCTTTTAATACACGTTCGCTTACCACAAAACTCTTTATCTACCTATCTACTGCTGTGCTGAAAAGGGTCTTGCACAATAAGCTTTCTTGCTGAAGATAACGGAGACTTTTTTAGGTAATTTGTAATGGAGTAAGTGTAGTATGAAATCGAAACAAGTAATGTATGTACCTAATTAAAAAATACATTCAAATTTAATAAAAGGAAAACTTTTTTTTTTTCGACAAAGTTAGACGTCTACTGTTCGACATAGGCATCCCCAAGTGTCGCCACAACGAACGGTCTTGAGCATCTTGCATCCATCGGATTCCCGCGACCTTACCAGGTGATCGGTCCACCTTGAGGGAGCGCTTCTAACGCTGCATCTTCTGATACGAGGTCGCCAATCCAGAACCTTTCAGCCCCAACGACCATCTGTTCTGCGAGTAACGTGCCCTGCCCATTGCCACTTAAGTTTAGCGATTCTTCTTCGGTCCATTCGATTTGGACCTTTTAGTACCTGTGATGAATAAGGTTTACTATCGGGATATGATGCGTAGAACTTTATTTATTTATTTATTTATTTAATACTTCATGCACATAAAGGTACAGAGGCGGACTTAATGCCTTAGGCATTTTCTACCAGTCAACCTTTGGGTGATGCAGAAAAGAATAGTGGTAGGTGCGACAAAAGAAAGAAAAAGAGAGGTTAATATAAAAAAGATATACAAATGAATCATAGATACAACACAATATAAGTAAATATATTATATACATAATTTAATGATCTTTATCGCAGACCATGTATGACAATTCTATATCTTTCCGATCGTGCTCCAAAACCTGCAGTCAAAGATTTTGCAGTGCATAGGTCTCTGTTGCTGATGTGGAAGTGCAAGTGCAAGTGTGTTACACGAAGAAAAACAAAAGATAAATAAAAATCAATAAAAGAACACAGGACATAAACATTATAATCCTAACAAAGTTAACCGAAAAGAAAACGTGACTAACGGGTCAAAAGCAGGTGTCTTTAACCCCGACCCCAGATATTAGCACCCTGCAGACACTAGCACTTTATCCAACGTCACGTGCCTAACACAATGTATTTAGAAATACAAAGTAAGCAGTACAAAAAACTAATGTTACAAAGAACTAGTTAGTAACTCGTAAAATGTTGACCTCTTTTTCTTTCTGGCAGTAAGATGAAGTTCTTACGGTATTTTGCTATGGGGACGGGCTGCAGATATAGAGTCTATTTTTATTCTGCAGAAAAGAGCTATCAGAGCCATATATAATCTTCGCAGACGCGATTCTCTTAGGGAACTATTTAAGGAAATAAAGATCCTGACGGTCCCTTGTCAATACATTTATGAAAACATTATATATGTTCGGAAAAATATTATATTTACTAAGATAAGTGACAGGCACAATTTTAATACTAGGAATAGGAACAAATTAGATCAACCTCGATTCAGATTGGCTAAAGTACATAGTTCTTTCATGGGGTACTGTGTAAAATTTTATAATAAAATACCAGTTGAGATTCTACAACTAAATGAGTCCAAATTTAAAGGTTGCATTAAACGCACAGTATGTAGACAAGCGTGTTATAAACTGGAAGATTATATCCTTGATAAAAACGCTTGGCTAAATGCCGGTCCTGCTCCGCAGCCACAGCCACTTTTACCTTCAAATTAGTTTTTTTTTTTTATATATCTATAAATATTAGAAGAGATACTATTCCCCTTTTTGTATTGTTGTTTTCGAAATGTTTTTTTTATTTTATTTTATTTGTTTATTTCAATAGAGCTTATGATAATTTATTCCCATTTGCATTTGGAAACAGTAGCATTGTATAATGTTGAAGCACTTGTTTTTCAAGTTTTGTGAATGTGAAGTACCATGGAGCATTTTTATTAGGTTACAACTTGTTTGACATTACGAGCATGGCAGTTGAGAGTTTGTCATGCTCACTCGAATGTCTCGCTGATGGTGGCACGTGTTATTGGGTCATTCAGTTCCCTTAAAAATGGTTGAGCTGAGTGGGGCTGATGCACGCGTCATGCTCGTGAACGGGTGCCGTCAGTTGAGACTGGTCATCTCTTAGCTGCCAGTGACTTAATTCAATTTCTATTTTTTTTTTAATTAGTTTTTTTTAAGTATATTTTATTTTATTTTAATTATTATTACTTATCTACATTGTGCTCACATATTAGAAGCGACAAGAAATATGTAACCAAGATTTATGTAACTCATAATATGATTTAAAAGAGTGTCCATGGAGTTTCTTGCACGTTCTTCTCCATAGAGATCTACGCTTTGGAACGTGCAATTTAGCTTCACTTGTATTTTTTTTTTGACTGACTGACATTTTGACAATGCAAAAGTCCCTGTAATTGGTCTATTTGAAATAAACCTGCATTCCCTTGAAGCTGTAAAAAAAATCATATTTCTAAGTTAATGAAAAAAAAAGTTAAGGGAGTTTATATCTCAAAAAAAAACGTGTATTTCGACACTCTCAAAGGAAAAAAAAATCATAGTACTTCCCGTTGTTCTAGAATCCTGAAATTTGGCATGAAGCAAGGTTTTATAGCACAAGTATAGGAAAAAAACTGAAAACTGTAAGTTTGTAGTTACGTCACAAAAAAATTCAGAAAAATCTTCGTAACACAATTCGGGAATTGACCTGTT
Source organism: Mythimna impura (assembly GCA_905147345.3). Taxonomy (NCBI): domain Eukaryota; kingdom Metazoa; phylum Arthropoda; class Insecta; order Lepidoptera; family Noctuidae; genus Mythimna; species Mythimna impura. The sequence goes on along the minus strand of LR990356.1, from coordinate 15,530,170 downwards.
TTCATAGGCAAGTTTGTACGGAATCCTCAGTGCGCGAGTCCGACTCGCACTTGCTCAGTTATTTTTTAATTGATATAAACCAGTGCTTGACTGCGATCCCATTTAGTTAGCGTTAGTGTTCCAGGACCACGGTAATTCCTTCGAACGATCCCCCAGCCCTGGCATGTTGGCAACATCTGAGGTCAATTACTAAGCTGTACAGCGGGGTGAGTAAGATGTGCTATGAAGATGCGTCGTCGCGAGGTAGCTGTGGAGGAAGATGCGCAACTCGAGCGATGTGTCGATAGTAGGGAGAGTTCTCTGCAGATAGCTACACCACGCGTGATCATCCACGGCATGCATCTATAGTACGGATCCAGAGCACGCATCCATCCATATAAAAAACATAGCTTATTTGAATCCGTTTCCACCAGTGCTAAGCTATACTCGTTTATACGATTTTTTTTTTACTTTGTTTACACTTGGAATAACTGTATCGTGTGTTTAATTCTGTTTCTTAGGTGCTTTCACAAACATGTAAACTCACATACACAAAACATTTGTCCTAAGCGCGAATAGAACACGCGACATGCAGCATCGCAGCCAATCGCCTAATCATTGCGACAAACGTGATGATGGATATCAAGCGCATCCATAGCAATATAGCATAGCACATCTCTGGTAGAAAATCACCCTAAGTCTCATAAGCTCTGTGAACTTGAATTTAATATTTTTAAAGTTAAGAAGCCTTTACCGGTCTTCCCTAATGTTTCTGTACAGTTTGGTATTACATTTATTTCAAAAGGTGCTGTTAAATTACCTCTATATAAAATAACTGTGTTTCAAAGTAAATTGCGAATCAAATTACTTAAGCTTTTATAACTTAGAACAATATCTTATATTTGAACTGAATATTTCCGTTCCTCCAAAAATACTGCTCGCGATGTTGCATCAGCGATAATAAAATTCATCGGAACTTTCTTGATTTCTAATTACGTCCATCTTGGAGAAAAAGATTCTATTACAACTGGTTTACGAACTCTGATTAAATAAGAACATGATCTTGATTCAATGAATGAGATTGGACTATAAAAAATGGAGTCAGTAGTGTAATTTATTAGCAAAATGCTACTATCCGCTCATTTTGGCTTCGATACCAGACAATGTTTTGGATGTGATCCAAGTAATGTTTGTTCCGTTGTTTCCACTTCGATACGCCGACTTATTGTGGAAAACATCATTATAAAACGGTTACTGTTTAGTGACAGTCGTAAGTTTTTATTTGTACTTGATTAGGGTTAATAAAAACATCTGAATAAATTCATTTTTGTCATTGTGACTGTGTTTTGTTGTGGCGACCGCGTACCAGAAGACGCAATGTTAGAAAGCTTCCCACATCGCTATGTGGGAAGCCTTCCAACGCGACCCTTACCAGGGTCATCGGTCCACTGGCCGATGACGCTGGTGAGGGTCGTGGGAATCCGATGGATGTGAGACGCATAGGATCGGTCGTTACGGCGACACTTGGGAGAAGCCTATGTCCAACAGTGGACGTCTTTCGGCTGCAATGATAATGTTGATGCTCGTCATTGGGGTCACTCGGGCCGATGCCTACCAGGGCTGCAGAATTTTTCAAAAGAGGTACCGAGGATCTGGAACACAAAGAACAACTTAATGAAAACAAGTGGATTTTAGTCAGTAAAAGACTGACACTCCTCGCTCCACCCGCCCTGAGAGGAGGCCCTTGAGGAAGTCCCACAAAAAAAAAATGTCGTTATTATTCGGTTTTTAAAATCTCATATCAAGTAGTAGATACGTTTGGTTCCAATAAACAAACTTGAAAATGAAATGCACCTCTTATGGCTGAAAATAAAGCAATTTTGTACCAAGACTAAATGATCCAACTTTAGTACATCTTAGTCTCACGTTACAGCTAAACTCAGCTTAAAACAGGTCCGATGCACTTTGTCTTAATACATTGTATGGGAAAGCCCAGGCTACATCCCAGGTCACAGGTGGCCGGGGGCGGGAAGTCTTGAGCGTAGGATAACTGTGAATTAAGGGAGCCTGAATAAACAGTCTTGTGAAAATACAAGGTAAACGCGGCTACAAATGGAAGGAATTTGTAATAGCCTGACGATACTGTGATTTGCTGTGTTTATTTTTGTATTCCTTTTTAAGATTAAATTAAGGCTCCAGTACCAGTTACCAAATAATAATAACAATTAATGTAATGAAGAGCCGCCATCTCACTTTACAGGGAATCTTAGTATGAGTTCCAACCCATATAAATGTATCTCTGATCTTATTTATGATTCTTGTTTTCACTTATTGAGATGACACGAGGTGATTTATTTAAGAGTACTGAAAAATCATAAGGCATAAAATCTTGTCATAATCATAAGACCTCCCACACCTGGTGAGGGTCACGGGAATCTGTTGGATGCGAGACGCACAGGAGACACACTGGTCTTTATGGCAACACTTGGGGGAGGTCTATGTCCAACAGTGGACGTCTTTCGACTGAAATGATGATGATGGTGATGATAGAATCTTTTAGAGGTATTTTTCTTGACATTGTCGAGTGAAATTACGCAAGATGAACCGTTGACCGAGGGTTGCGGGAAACCGATAGGGTGCGAGAGGCACAGGATCGACACTCGGTGTAGTCTATTAGTGGATGTCTTGCGGCTGAAATGATGATTATAATAATAATACGTTTATTTCGACCATCACAGGATCATAGCATAAACACAATAAAATAACAACAAAAACAAATACAATTACAATTAAAAAGACCACATACACAAAATAATCAGACACGTAATATGTATTTACAGATTCCGATTGTTCAGTAAGTGAACCATACAGTAATGGTTCAGGTACAGGTTATGATGTTACTAGTATATTAAACGTGAAGCAAAGTTTTACTGTCCTACCAAATTCTTTCATAGAATTACAAGGCTGATTGAACAATACAGGGAAATATTATCAGATTTAAAACACGTCTACATCGCACTCTCTCAGGCGTAACACGTTTAGAATACAGGAAATTGTCGACCTCGGAAGTCAATGTTCTTAAGTGGAACACATAAAATCTTCGCCATGAGCCGTAAAGGGGCAATTTCTTGTCTACGAGAGCATCGTCGCTGTATGGCTCTATAGTCGGACGTGTTTGGAATGACTCGCAGAAGTATGTCCTGATATCGGAAAAAACGTCTATAACGAACAAAAATTTGGTAGATTCCACACAAAATCTACGATGACATTATTATGGAACGAGCTCATGAGGCAATACTCATCTCGACTCACGTGCCTCTGGAACTACGGGAACTTTGTTAGATTATGAAGTTTATAGATATGTTTCGTTATTGTATTGAAATATGTTACTAGATTGGTTACTGGTAATAACAGATAACTAAAATAAAACTTCGGTAGATTCAGTGCCACAAAACGCAGTAGTTTTTTATTTTTAACTTAGCCAATTTCTGCGAAATAAGAAGAAGATGGGGATGGCCGAAACCTTGAGGTAGCCTTCACTTCGCCCCTTCGGACATGCTTCCACTGGAGACACCCCGGGCGTCGAAAGCCGCAGTTTTCATTCACGGCCGCCATAGGCGCGGCATTGCAGACGACAAGCAATGAGTGGATTGCCGTCCGGTAAGGACTAATCTTTACCGGAACGGTTTAGGGCCTGGGGCCTGGGCCCAAGTCGTTAGCGCGTTGTGTGTGAGGTGTCAGCAAAACTGAAGATGCTCAGTAGGGCTGATGGCTAGCTAGGGCTACGGCAATGATTGAAGGAGTTACCGTGGCACTGGAACACAAAGGGCAACTGAAAGAACACAGTGGGTTTCAGTCAGTAAAAGTCTGAAACTCCCTCACGCTTCACTTAGATCGGGGGAAGTTATTTGATTTCCTACCTTAAAAAATAGTAATAATAATTTAAAGTAATCGTCATAATCAAATCAATGGTTACTGATGTCTAAGTTTTCAATATTGGTATTGATTTCGTTATTAATCAAATGTTTTTAAACGCCACTATGTCTCCAATATTTATGTGTGTTTTTTTTTGTGTATACAAACAATCATAAAGTCGTAATCTTAGTCATAGCTATCTATATCTTTAGTTCAAAGCAGACTCCAAGCGAAATTCGAGCAAAATAGATATCTTACAAGAATCTATTTTATGAATAAATGTTATATGAACGAATGCATTTCTCTTACAAACATACGTGAGTTGAATATCTGACTAAACTTGGCTAGTACTCATTGGTCAACGTTCGTATGACAAAGCTACCCTGGAAAATATTTTCTATAAAAATATCAAGGAACGTTTTAAATTATATTAGATCTTCAGATCGAGAGCATAAAGTTCCGGAATTTATGAAAGCTGAGAATGGCAAATGTGTTTGGAGTGACTGAAGTTTAAGTGTTTGTTTGAGTGTTTATACAAAGTAATTAGTGAGTCTGCTAATTTGTTTATATTGTAACTTGAATATTCTTTCACATCTTCATAATCTTTTAAATACCTATCGTTAGTGCTCGCAGTCAAATGTTGTAGATTGACCCAAAACTGCCGAATTATTTAAAAGAGTCACGTACCACAGTACTGGAACGCAAAGTGCAAATGAAAGAATACAGGTGGGTTTTAGTTAGTAAATATCTAACACACAGATCTTGCTCCATCTAGAGCGGGAAAAATTCAAGATTAAGAAAATTCCATCAGGTCACAGCCATCAACATATCTAACCGAACCGTAAACAAACCCTCTACAGATTGCTTTGTCCCAGATCCGACTGAACCTCCCACAAAATATATTAGTTAAACAACCGGCATATCAACTCGTAAATCATCTAAAAGGCCTTTCACGGGGATCCAAATTTTTTATACGGATAATAAAATGCATGCGTCACTGTGCGGATTGCTAGCCTCACCAAACCGAAACCAGAGCTCTGCGAACCGATCCGTGGTACGTGCTTGATACGACATCACGTAACTCACATTACTGTTCTCAATGACTCTGGAGTTACGAGTCTTTTCAGCCAACGTTAAAAACGGTGGCACCCTCAGCTATTCTTTCGCCATTATTCACAGGCCCACAATCCGTTGCGTGTTAAGCACCCTTTTAATGCGACCGTTGAGTGCGTAACTACTTGTGTCATTGTACTGCGGATTATCATGGCTTCGATTGTGGCGTCGTGTTGAGATGCGGTACGACATTTGTGGGTATCCGCTCTTACAGTGTTAACATGAGTGCTTTATTTGTAAGCTGAAAATCTTTACATAATATAAGACAATGTTGCTTTTCACGTCTGTCTGTTCATCCACTAACTCCTTTTGAACCACGCCATGGGGTTTGATGTGGTTTCCATTAGTAGAAAGAACAATAAAAGATGATGAATGGATATAATTTGCACCCGCTCGGAGCCGAGACGAGTTACTAGATAATGATAGATTTTGAATTAAAGACATAATATTTTTGGGAATCTTACGTGAAAATTATTAAAAAAAGACTCGATAACGACGATTATGGCAATCGATTTATTTATTTATAGGGACTAAATAACGTTACACAATACAGCAAATCAATAAATAAAAGTAATTAGAAAACAAATAGTCTCACAGCCCTTGAACAATGTTACCGTTTTGAGTGATATCCGACAAATGAGACGCATGAAGGTGTGAGTGCGCTTTTTATAACCTTCGATTTAGTTTCTTCTGTCTTCCCTTACTATATATATTTTGACTTTCTCATTGTTTTCCAATAATATCTACAGTCAGCATTATTAAAGAGTATGAATATTTGATTAATACTCAATAAGTTTTTGAATAAACGAACAATTCTGAATAAAACTTGTTAACGTTCAATACGAATCCAAACAAAATAATAAGCGATGTTTACAACACTTGAATTGACAATTGAATACGGCCATCTCAACAAGCAATCCAGCTCAATTCGAACGTCAAGATTCAGTAAGTACAATTAAAAATGTATTTTGATTTTACTAACGAAGCTCTCAAAAGATAGACCTATAACAATGATTATTATTTTCGTCGAGCATAATAGCTGGTCTGTAAAATATTCGTGGAAATTATTCGGTTTTCAGTGGGCGAGTCATTAGCAAACATTTGTCATTTGCAAACTCAGCTTGACGTTTATCTCTGTACAATTGATGAACGGATGTTAGGGCATGTAATCAATTGTCCCGGAGGATGATTGTGACAAAATTTCCACGAAATTCATATCAGTGAGTATTGAATTGTTCTATGTGGACAAAACACCTAAAAACAGGAAAGGATGAGTACTGTAATGATATGCTTTGCTTGATTTTGATTTGCTTTATTTCAATATTTATTGAGTTAAACACAACTTATCAAATATTTAAATTTGATTTTGCATTAGTTAGGCATTCAAGCAATTTGAAACTTAAATATTCCTTCATATTTCAGTCACTGAGATGAGCAAAGTCGAAGCCTTCATAAAAACTCCAGTGTTCTTAATTTAATCTTAGTAAAACTTCAAAATAAACGTTATAGCCGCCGTCATAAATAAACAATTCTGCCTATTAAAAAGTTTAGCAAACAAAAATTTACGATCACAATATTGTTAAGTTATTTGGGCTCTTAGCCCAAGGTTCTTTACCATTTGAGATTAATAATTTCGTACTACTTTTTATTTTTGCCCAAGTTAAAGTGCTTGGGAATTGAAAAACACTGGTCTGTTTCAAAACCATTAGATTTTCAGCTTTGAAAATTACCTTACTTGCCAAACTACGTAATTTTTTAATTCGTATTAATAGTAAGCCTTTGACCACTTTCTCTCAAGGGTGCCGTCACGTGATCAATGAAGGGGTACGTACTCTTTTCTAGGAGTGCAGAGCTTCGTCAGTAAAGTTTATAATTTCGACGACACGGTTTGAGCTGTGGTTGAGCAATTGACTGCTGTGCTGTATGGCACCGACTAGATGTCCGCACGGAACATATTATACGGCTTTCAAAAAAACAAAAACACCTCACAATTATTATCTAACTTTAGCAATGAGGTCAACAAGTGCCTGAATAATCGTGAACATGTACTTGTTGTCCTCATTGATTTCAGCAAAGCTTTTGATTGTCTAAATTATAAAACATTATTTAATAAATTACAGCAAAATGGTATACGGGGGCCCTTGCTAGAATGGTTTAAAAATTACCACAAAAATCGTTTCACGTCGGTGAATGTCTCAGGTTCATTGAGTAGCATGATGGCAACCGATAAAGGCACAGCACAAGGTTCGATTCTCGGGCCGACCTCTTATGTAAATGGGCTCACGACGTTGGTCTTGTAATCAATGCAAAAAAAAAACAAACTACTGCATATACACTCACCTTACCTGACGACGTCTTGTGTACCTGTTGTGGTTGCCCACGAGCATAATATGTGTCTTCACCGATCGGTCACAGCGTGTAGTTGCGAGACACTAGAATTGGTGACTCATCATATGTATCTTGGTGTGATATTAGATAGTAACTTCCACTGGCGGCCGCACATTGATCATGTATGTAATAAGCTTAGGTCTGTACTAGCAAAGTTATCGATACTTAAGTATAAGGTACCCTATAAAACACTTAGAACATTGTATTTAGCACTAGCCGATTCCGTAATTGATTATGGCCTAAGTAGCTACGGGCGTACATATAAGACTTATGTCGAGGACATTTACAAGTTGCAGTTACGCATTTTAAAAACGATTGTACCCTCAAGAATAAAACATAAATTTCAAGATAATGACACGGGATTATTTAAACACTGTCAAATTGTAAATGTCTTTGACAAGGTTTTTTTTTTTTCGGGTGGAAAAATCATCTAATGACATCCCCCGCTCTTGGGCGGAGCGAGAGATAGTGTCAGACTTTTACTGACTAAAAACCCACTCCTGTTCCTTCTTTGCCATTTTTTTCCAGGGCCCCGGGGGTCACTTTCGCATCACCCATGGCCCCAGTAGGCCTCAACCCTGCTGGGCCCCTACGGTTGCTGACATCTCCTTGAGGCGCGCGTGGAACACTACGCGCCGTCGACGACTTGGGCTCGGTCCGGACAGTCACCGGACGATCGGACGGCGAGCCACCCATTGCTCGCCGTCCGCAAGCCCGCGCCTACGGAGGCCGGAAATCGGGATCGGAATCCCGGCGGCGGTTGGGGCGTGAGGACCGTTGCCTCACGCGATCGGCCGCCTCCTTTGCTAGCATTACTGCTTCGCAGAAGGAGGCGACAGCCTGCCACTCCTCCTCGCTCCGGACCATGGCCTGTACCAAGGCCCGGCGCGAGAGATCGCTGCCGCCGATCGCCCCACGCTGAAAAACAGCGCGGTGAGCTCATCGCATAATGCGTGAGGCCGCAGCTTTATGCTGAGCATTCGGCCGTTTTGCGCGGATGTGACGCATATCTTCCCCATTCAACTGGTAATGTTTGTTAACTAGTTTTAAGATTGCGTCATTTCGCGCGAATAAACAGTTTTTCTTTCTTTCTTTCTTTCTTTCCCCCACGAGGACACGGCGGTGCTCTGCCCAAGCGGGGCAGACCTCTACCGTATGCTCCACCGTGTCCTCCGGGCGGTCCACACAATGGTGGCACCCGGGCGTCTCTTCTGCACGAATCCGGTGCAGGAACCTCCCGAACTTACCATGTCCAGTGAGAACCTGCGTCATGCGGTAGGTAAGGACGCCGTGAGGTCTTTCCAGCCACTCCTCAAAGAGGGGACTTATCGCCATAATTATGGCGTGCCCAGCACTGGGTTGCTACAGTCGCTGTCGCCATTCCACCATGAGATCTCGCCGGAAGTCTTCCCGCCATGCCGCGACATGGCGCGGCAGCGGAGTTTCGCCCCGGCGTTGCATCTCCATGCGCAGATCGTGCATGCGTGCAAGGTCTTTTGCCTGCAAATCCCACGGTGGTTGGCCAGCAAGGAGGCTCGCTGCTTCGCGGGAAATCGTGCGATATCCCCGCACCATCCGGATGGCCATGACCCTCTGGCATGCGTTCAGCTTGGCCGCCGGTCGCTTTCGCAGCGACGGCGCCCATACCGGCGCCCCATAAAGGGCCATGGACCTAACAATTCCTGCGTAGAGCCTCCGGCAGGAGGCGTCTGGACCCCCTAGGTTAGGCAGAAGCCGCTTAAGAGCAGCCCCAGTCCGATCCAGTTTGGGAGCCAGACGTCGGAAGTGCTCCTCGAAATTCCATCGGCTGTCGAGGACGAGTCCCAGGTACGTCTTTGACAAGGTACGTTTGCGTGTCATATGTGAAAACTATCCTAAGATAAGTAATATTCGTAAATGCGAGAGGCACCAGTCGCTGCGTAGTTTAACTTACTTACCCACATTTATCGTACCTAAATCTAATAATGTTTACGGATCACGGACGTGGGAATGCATGCCACCATGTTATATGAACGATTTACCACTGGAAATTAGTAAGGCAATAAATATAAAAAACTGCTCAAGAGTGTTGAAGAGATACTTTCTAGATTATAATGCGATCTAGAAAGTATCTTTTGAATGAGGACTATGCATGTTTACCTACTGTTCGCTTAAAATATGTTGGCGCCGAGTTTGTCGCTTCTGACATACCGCTGTTAAACCCACGATGGTTTGTGCTGGTATGTATATATGTTAGCATGAATGTATATATGTTATTGTTTAATAAAAGAAAAAAATAAAAAATATTACTTAGGTCTTTACCTATGAAATTGGAGATTTGTATGATAATCTATACATATAATAAAACAGTTACGAAAGAAAAACTGTACATTGAGAATTTTCGAGAAAAAATAAGTGGCTTTTGTTAGAAAAACGTAACTGATGACAAAAAGTGACTTTTTAGAATTTTTGTCTGTTTGTCTTTTTGTCTGTGTGTATGGTACGGCTTCACGCCAAAACTACTGGATAGATTGAATTGAAATTCAGCAAAAATGTTTTTTGTAAACCAAGGAAGGCTTTAGGCTACATATTATCACGCCGTATGTTATGGGAGGTAAGCAATATTGATTTTAAAAAGGTTTAAAAGGTTGTTGAAAAGGTTGAATGTAAAAAATTACATGTTATTTAGTTCATAAAAATTTAACTCTGGGAACATAATAATCACGCTATTTTTATGAAGGAGCGGGGCAGTAATATTATAAATTGCAAGGGAACAGCTATTCAACAATATATCAACGGGGAATTTAGCAGTAAGGTCAGGCGACCGTTTATCGCACTAAATGGTGCGAGTTCAAATCTCATAATATTATTTTTTTTAAATTAGTTTTTGCATTTTTTATGTGCATTAGAAACGATACTGTTATGAAATCTGAGAAATTTACATGTCCTATCTAATTGTATGGAGAGTTTCACACCAATATTACTAAACAGATTGATTGGTGGTACAACAAGCTACACTATCATGAAGTCAAGTCAAAGTTTTGGTTCTAAGTTTTAACTTACCAAGCAAATTGTTGTAGGTAATTGATTTAAGTATGTAATTCTTAGTTTTGTTCCTTGCGGCTGTTACCATATTTTTTTTAATGCAAAACTAATGTAGTTGTCTGTTTAAATTAACGACAATTTAGTTTTATTCATAATTTAATTTGGGTAAATAATATGTAGTTTCCGTTTTGCAACTAGATGGCGTTGGCGTCGAGTTAGATCGCGCTATGGTTTCGTTCCCAAAAAGTAATGTTAAAGGTGCCGATGTGCCGCTCTCATCCTATAAAAACGGGGGTTCCCTTTGTTGTTTGTGTTGGTTGATGTGTTTAATTTTTCTGCGAATAATTATTATTTTTCTACTTACTAGCAATTCTTACGTACTTAATCGATTACTTTTCATTGATTTGAATTGTATCGGATTAAGAAGGAATTTTAGTTATGCCTTTTAGAAAAAGATCAAATCGGTCTCGAAACTCAAGGGTTTCTAAGATGCGCAGGTTAGTTCGATCTCTCGAACTGACGCAGAGTGTGAACAACGGCTAGGTGCTAACCGTGAGCGTAATGCACTAAGTTTGTCCGCAGAAACTAGCACGCAGCGCCAATTACGACTAGAATTTAAACGAGTCCGCACTACTGCTTATCGATCTCAGGAAAGTGTGGAACAACGGGAAATGCGTTTAGCTATCGACCGGGATCGTGATTCTTTGTCTCGCGCATCCGAAACGGTTATACAGAGGGATCAGGGGTTGAGTCATCAGAATATCCGCTCTGCGACTGCTCGATCACCTGAGAGCAGTTAGGAGTGTGAGATACGACTTGCGAGTGACCGAGAGCGTCATTCTTTATCTCGCGCTTCCGAAACAGATACAGAGAGAGAGCAGAGATTAAGCTTCAGCTTTTCCGCACTGAGACTGCTCGGTCGCTCGAGAACAGTCAGGAGCGCGATACACGCCAAGCAAGCGATCGCGAGCGCCACGCACTATCTCGCGCTTCGGAGACTTACACGCAGAGAGACTCGCGTTTAAGCTCCCAGCGTATTCGCACTGCCACATCTCGATCATTTGAGAATCCTGAAAAGCATGAGACGTGCCTTAGTACAGACCGCTCACAGCATGCTCTAGCTCGGTCTTTGGAGACAGACGAGCACCGCGAGCAACGCAACACACTTGCTCGGCAAAGATATCACGACATGCGTGTTGAGGTGTCTGTTCATTCCACGCAAGGACGTGAGCGGATCCAAGAAATTCGGGCAAGTCAGTCAGTCGAACAGCGTGTGGCCCAAATTGATCTAGACCGTATACGTCGCAATCTTCGCAATTCATCCTTATCTGATACTGAGTCTATGGTTTATAATCCCGAAGTGCAACCGTGGTTCAATAAAGAAAGGAGCGCGTTTTCCTATAATCCATTTATTAATTACATCGAACACGGAGACATTGGCACCATGTCTGACGTGTGTGCACACTGTCACGCGCGTAAGTGGAAGGGTGACACCAAGGGAATGTGTTGTGCGTCTGGAAAGGTACGACTAAATTCTATGCATGAGCCACCGGAGATTTGAATGGCGAGTATCCCAAGTCCAGGCATTTCTTAAGCAATATTCGAGTCTAAAACAGTGCTTTCCAGATGACTTCATTTGGAACTCATCAAGTCACTAAATCTGGATTCATGCCGACTTTTAAAATTCAGGGGTAAGTCTACCATATATATAGGTACTGTGCTTCCCACCGAAATGCCGAAATTATTGCAAATATATTTCATTGCAGATTTTTCTGAACAGGCTAATGTCCGATGCCGACATATTCCTAATTTAGACCTGAGCCTTATAAGGGGATTAAAAAACACTCTGCACAGTGTCAACCCATAAGTTACCGATTTCAAAACCGCTCCGGAATCGGTGCCTGAACACGAGCGCGATAATTTTAAGGTCTCGCTGCAGAGAAATATCATTGAGGCGGAAATTCTAACGGGTTGTGGTGTCGGCGAGACAGTGTTTATACCACGTATACCACTGATTCCCCACAATTACCACTTTCAATTCAAGCGCGTTTCCTGTGAGCGTGTGCTTCGACATGACAATAAATAAGTCGCAGGGACAGACACTGAAAGCTGCGGGTGTCGACCTCAGGTCGAGCTGCTTCTCACACGGACAACTTTACGTCGCTTGCTCCCGCGTCTGACTCGCTGTACGTATTGAATGAGACCGAGAGAAAAACAACGAACGTTGTTTACACAGAAGTGTTACAGTAAATTATAACACTTCTGTTATTCGATGTCTCCTAAATTTCCTTATTAACCTGACGTCTCTTACCAGTAAATCAACTACATAACTTTCAAATTTTGAGTTTACTAAGCCAAATAGTTTTTGAGGAATCTATGCTATAGTTATAGTATGGGAAGCATCTTTTGAGTGTTTCTGTAAATCAACAAACTATCACTAAATATATAAGCCGAGCGACACTATAACAAATATAGGAATGACGTCTTAGCAAAAGTTGCTTAGTCTGATGGGCATTTCCTGTTGACTTACAAAAATGAAAGATCTGGAACGTCTCGCATCGTCTCGCGCATCACGTTGTTTTCCCATCCCCGGACTCTTAGAATTCGACATCAGACTTTTCAGATCTTCGATTTTGACGACCCCGTTGTCGCTGGCATAAGCAACAGGATCCGCGTACGAAGTCGCGGGCAGAAGCTAGTTTTAAAATATAAAAATTTTGGTATTTTTTTTATTTCAGCTAATCAAAGTACTGGCCCAAATTATGTATACAATTTTGCCATTTTGATGGCAGTTTGTTTATCCCTTTACTGTAGAAGTCTGCCGGACGGGAGGCGATAAAGTCAGCGAAAGCGTTTTGTACTGCATCACGGGTGTTGAATTTTTTCCCACTTAAAAAATTGCCAAAATTTTGAAAAAAGTAGAAATCTGTTCGGGCAAGGTCCGGTGAGTACGGTGGGTGACGGAGAGCTTCCAGCTGTAACTCTTGTAGCTTTGCGATGGTCTGTCGTGAAGTGTGAGCTCGCACGTTGTCGTGAAGAAGCAATGGGGAAGAGCGATTGACTAGTCTTGGTTGTTGAATTGCGAGCTTCTCCATCATTGTTTGCAATTCTTGGCAATAGACATCTGCCGCCACTGTTGTGCCATTCGGTAAGAAGCTGTGATGTACAAGTCGAGGCACTGGTCCACCAGACAGTCACCATCATCTTCCTATGAGTAATCTTTTTTTTAGCGCACTGATTAGGTGCTGTACCCGGGTCCACCCACTGAGACGAACGCTTACGGTTGTCGTACAGGATCCACTTTTCATCGCAGGTAACAATTCGATTAAGAATTCCCTCGTTTCTATGCCGATTCAGTAGTGCTATGCATGCTTCGACACGTAAATCTCGCTGTCGGTCGCTTAGTTCGTGTGGCCCCCACTTATCTAGCTTTTTTATCTTTCCGATTTGACGCAAGTACTTCAATATTGTTTTGACACTAACTCCAAGGCCCGCAGCAAGCTCAGCCGTAGATTGAGATGGATCCGCTTCCACTATCGCCTTCAATTCGTCGTTGTCGACAATAGTTACCGGCCGACCGCGAGGCTCGTTCTTCAACTCAAAATTTCCAGATTTAAAACGATTGAACCAATAATGGACTGTGTTTATGCAAGAAGTGTTATGCCCGTACACGTCGTTAATGTTTCGTGTTGTTTGCGCAGCGGTATTTCCACGTAGGAACTCATATTCGAAAATTGTACGAATTTTCAGTTTATCCATAGCTCCAAAAACTACCACAATGTCACAAAAACAAAAAACTATCTAAAAACAAATGACTGAAATTGAAATTAAATTAACACGTCTTTCGAATAAAATTTATTTAAATTTCGAATTGCGCGCCAATCCATAGATAATTAATTCTGAAAATGCCGGTTATAGAATCTCTAATTACATAGGTAAAGACCTATTATATTTATATGGCCGACAGACACTTGTTCCAGGTCTGAGTGTTTCGTGTATGTGATATTATATGTTTTAGAACGCACCCACGTTACAGGAGTGCATAGTGCAGTGCATTCCTAGTGTAGAAAAGAGTTAAAAAAAAAATTGATCAATTTTTTTTGTGTTCGATGTCTTAGTGCTTCTGCTCATGGAAATGAAAAACTTTTTTCAAGGAAGCCATGATAAATTAAAACTAATTAAATATTTTAAACGTTCTGACGACTGCTAAGCTCAAATAGGATTGGGTGGTCACGTCAGCCGCATGTACAGAGACCGTTGGGCAAGCGTCGCCATGTAGTTCCTGCGGAGGGAAAGCGCCGTCGAGGCCGGCCTAAAAAGAGGTGGCGAGATGATTTAGACGTCTACCTACCACGAGATCTAGCTTGAGACGACGCGGGAGAAGAATGTCTGGAAGAATTTGAGGAAGGCCTTTGCCCAAAGGCTAGAGATTAAGGGCTAATAAACAAAATATTTTCGAAAATTGGTTTATGTGCTAAGTTATCATCAGTTGATCAAAACTAGTAAGGAAAGTCTAATTATTTTTTTTTGCACATGATATAATATATTTTTCATTTTCTGTTTTTCATGTTCGTAACACTACATTGCGCTCCAAAACACAAATTGTTGATGTCGCTCAAATAACTGCCCAACTTAATTAAAGGAGACTGGGTAGGACATGTCTGCTGCATGTGTAACGAGCTGTGGACCAGTAAAATACAAGATTGATGCCCGGACATAGCGACGCGGGGCCGCGGCAGACCACGAAGGAGATGGCGGGACGACCTGGATGCATTCCTTAAGAATTGCAAACAGAAAGCGAGGAACTGTGATCGTTGGAAAGAATGGAGGGAGGCCTTTGCCCAGCAGTGGGACAATACGGATTATCTTTAATATAATAATAATAGTTCTAGTTATAATAAGATTGATTGATGAGTTATAATAGGATTTCGGCCAAAACCATTTGCTTTGTGTCGGTACTATTACTTCGGTACGTGTACACAGTTTCAATTATGACGAAGCCCTCTATTGTTTGCCTGGCCACATTCTATCATTGTGTACTATTATATTGAATAGAGTGCTAGCATTGATCGACTTGCCTGCCAGAGTGGCGGGGTTGTTCGAAAGAATTACCGTGGTTATGGAACGTCTGGACATTTTCTCTCGTTGCACCTAGAGAGGGAGAGAGAGTTATTTGATGATGAGGGTTCCGTACAAACTTACCTATGTAAATTATTCAATTCCCGAATGGGGACTCGAAGATTTTTCAGAAAAACAAAAAAGAATTGTTATGTAATTTAAGGTTTATAAGTGGAAACTTGTAATTGGCCTTCTTATTATAATTATTAAGTTTAAGAAAACTTACAGCTCATGGCTGTAAGTTTTCTTAAACTTAATAAAATAAAATAAAAATAAATAAATAAAGGATCAAGTCCAAAACAAAATTTTGCTGGCATATATTTTTAGCGTATAGTGATGAATTTCTAAACAATTTTGTCTTAGACATTAACTTGTTATGGACATACCCCATCATAACTATTAATAGAAACCGCGTATTAAAGCTATTCCAGTTTAAAGTTGGTGAGATTACGTATATTTAGTTAATAATACCTACGTACTTTCTTATGAATTTTAAAAATCAATAAACGCATTTTTGAACGAACAAGATGTCATGTCATTGTCAATAGACGATTTCCATAATTCCGTAATAGTGAGTTGTTATCGCATTTTTGACGGGCATAACGTAACCGTTTTAACGTAACGGTTACAAGCAACTGTTGTCGTTGCAACTGGTTTGACGACGATTTAAAAGATGAAACTATCTTTGAGCGAAGTAGTTACAGTTTCTCACAACTACTAACAATTTCAAATATGTGAAAAGGCTAACTAAATAATTAATTTTATTGGTTGAAATAAGTACACTATGAAATTAGTTACTTTCATACTTTTGCCGCAGACTTTGCGATGCATTTTTTTCTAATACTCTATAAATTATGTTACAAATATATATTATAAAATAATATGGGCATTTCAATATTTACAAAACAATTTACAGTATAAAATTCACTCGTAAACACATTAATTTGCAAACAAAATAACCGATAACTATAGGACTGTCTTTGCACGTGCATAATTACAAGTGATCAAAAAAAGATGTAAACAAACAAGATCCTGAGAACTATTTTTGAATCGATATGAACGATGACACAACAAAAGTAATAGTTGAATATTGATTCAAGTGTTACTTTTGTTGTGTCTTCGTTAAAAAAAAAAAAATAGTTAGTAATTTTTCTAAGAAGTAAAATAAAAAAAACGCATCAAGTTATTCAAAGACGGGTTTGTGCAACGAAGACTTTGGAACCAGGTCGTAAAAGCGGTTACACTGTCGCAGAACATAAAACGGTCTTTAAATACGGTTCATCGCCGTTATGAGCGTTTGCCCATAACTATTTTCGTTTATAGTATATTCTGGAGAATATGTATTTAATCTAAGCCAGCTTTCCTTAGGGAATATATAGATATAATTATTATATTTGTGATAGGTAACGATAAAAGACGTTTTTTCTTTTAATATTCATTCCTCATGGTCACTAACCACAATGTCATCCAGAAAACCTGCAAGTGCCGAAATATTTGATTGATGTCTGGCTCATCCTAGATACCATACTACATTAATTGTATAAATTGTAGCGCAACATCTGACAGTTCGTCTTCCAACCGACGATGTACGACAAGACAGAGTTTTTTATCTTTCGTTATGATATTTAGACTAGATTCTTTAGGATTATAATTATGGTTTTGTCTTTCTTCCATCAACACTTTTCTTTATTATGATTAAATATATTCATAAATCTCCTGTCGTCGAAGTATCGAATTTAAAATTTAATATTTTTGAAAACACCTACGAAAACGGAGAAAAGAGTTACTTTTCTCGTCTCCGAAAAATTCAACAGCGACTCAATACTACAGTATATTATTAAGTCACTAGGCCGAATAACAGTTGAAATATTATAATATCGTGTTATTTTTTTAAGTCATTTGGCTGGATGATTGTTGAAAGGTATTAATGCAATGCTTTTTTTTCTGGTGATGTGCTATACTCAAATTACACTACGATGTCATAAGTGTCATTTTATCCATTATATTCTAAGCACAAATAGTTATTTTTATTTTTATTTTCTAATGCGGAAATGTATTTCCTAAGTATATTAATGCAATAAATTAAGCAAAGTATATTATGTTACTTGACCAAGATTTATATTAGTGGCAACATTCAGTTCAGTTTAGCCAAGAAGACACACCAGCAAAAAAAAAAAAAACTAAGCCATGATTATTTACTATTGTAAAAAATCTAGTCAATTCAGTTTCTAATTATGACGATTTTTTTTTTGCGCTACTTAGGCTATTAGCGTTATTTGATAATACTTAAAAAATAATTTCGCAAGTATATATAAAGGTGATAAATGTGGCAACTTAATCATTTCATCAATAATTTCCTCGCCGTTGTTCTTTACTGTTTTCAGATTTAATCCTATACCTGTGTTAAAAGACCTTGCTTTATGCCAAATTCTAGAATTCTGGGTTTCCCTTAAGAGTGTCGAAATAAACGTTTTTAACCGACTTCAAAAAGGAGCAGGTTCTATGTTTGGCTGAATGTATTTTTTTTTATGTATGTTCACCGATTTTTCGGTAATTGACCGAGAAATCGGTGAACATACAATAAAAAAAAATGCAAAAAGTGGACCGATTTTAATTTTTTATTTTTGATTTTTTATGATCTGATCATGAACTTCGAAGATATGGAACTGAACTCTTCGTAGAATCACAGCAGAACCGTCGTAAAAGTAAAATTGCTTTGTTTATACGTGTAGTCGATGAATGACTGAAAGAAGAGGAGGAATATTCGATATATTCCTGACTACTGAGCTGAGGATGAAGCCTCAAGTTAGGCACTGAAACTCTGTAATAAATTAACGTAATCTAACCGTGTTTGGGATTATTAGAATTGTCATGAGATGCACTCTGGCTTTATGGTATTTAAGTTTGGCTAAGGGGTACTTTTTAGTGGTGGTACCATAACTAAAAAGTATAAAATAAAAAACATATTACAAAAAAAAAAAACAACCGACTTCAAAGTAAAAAGAAAATACTGAAAAGTGCAAAATAACTTTAATTTCGGAAGTCGGTGTTAAATAACGAAGAGACAAAACTATTATAGAAACACCGACTTCCGAAATTAAAGTTATTTTGCACTTTTCAATTTTTTTTTTACTTTGAAGTCGGTTGTATTTTTTATTTTTAAAATGACTTTTATTTGCGACACAAACGGCCGTCTTATTTATTTTTTCGTTAACTTAGAAGTTTGATTTTTTTTCAGCTTCACGGGATTGTACCTGAGTATATGGTTTTATTTATTTAAACTTGATACCTCCACGCGTTCTCGAGATAAAGAGTCTTGACAGACAGACAGATGGAAAACATAGTGATCCTGTAAGGGTTCCGTTTTTCCTTTTGAGGTACGGAACCCTAAAAAACATCAATCGGCTTGTTAAGTTGCGTTTCACTTATTAAACCCCAAGCGAACGCCGGCGTTCGCTTGCTCATTGTCTTTTTATTCTGTCTCTAATTACGGTACTCAAAAGGTTAAATATTCAAAATATCGAAGTATTTATTTACATAATATCGATTTTACAGAACCGAAATATGATTCCATCATCATTAAAAGTCAATCAAGGTTCATCCATTGGTATGCGTTGAATAAAAATCTAAATCGATCCAATTGCGCGTATCAATAATGGAATGAATAAATTAGTCTCTTTGTGTGCTGACCGCACTATAACGGCTGATTGGTTCCGAATAAAATTAAAAACTTCGTATTGATATCCAACCATTGATTACGTTAGCTGAATAAATAATGAATGGTTTTATCCTGTTTCAATTATCTTCGCTAATTCGAAAGTGACTTACCTCATTATGTACGAAATTGGGTTGTTTAAGCGTGTTTTTGTCAGGCAATTTTGTGTTACTTATTTCCAACTTAACGATGAAGTGAATTTTTGTAGGCGAATTTTACTAATAGTAAAATTCTTTATGAACATTACCCACATCATTGACTTTAAGTAGCCTTAAGTTATGTTCATTTTTGCTGGCGTAAAATTGTTTTGAAAAGTAGCCTAGATTGAAAATAGAATTTTGCTTTCGATTTTGTACCTATGATATTAGGATTGATCGGATGAAACTTAAATAATTCTATGTAACAACAAGGAAAAAAAAAATCCTGTTGGTCTAATAGTTAGTGGCCTTGACTGCTTTGCAGGTCATAGATTCGATTCCCACCCAAGAAAAATGTTTGTGCGATGAGCACGATCATTTTTTCTGTGTCTGGGTGTAATTTGCACAAGCACAAGGCACAAAGCCTACTTAGTTCAACACACACAAGGTAGCACAAGGTCTACTTAGTTTGGGGCTAGATGATGTTGTGTGATAGTTGTGGATTGTTATTATTATTCCTTTATTTGTCTTCTTACATATTTTTTACATTTTTAAATATTTCTTAAATAAATAAAATTAAAAAATAAAAATTAAATAAATAAATATAGTAAAATATTATTATTAAAAAATCCTCCCGACTGAATTCTGATCACGGTGGTCAATCTGAACACAGAGTAGCTAAGTTCGCAGAATATATTATAGTACCCAAGAGTGTGAGTAAACACAGATGCACACTCTGATCCTCTAGTCCGATGAGATGGCAATCTGACACCACCGGAGAGAGAACCTAGAAGCGTCGAATTATGAAAGGGGTATCCATGGTCCTGGGAAGCAAAGTTTCACGTTCTAAAGGAACAAAGGCGTCGTTTTAGTCAATGAATGTCTGACACGCCCTCCTGCTCTGCCCTAGTGCGAGAGAAATCATTAGATGATTACTCATATAACCACGACGTAACTAGATTACGACGTTCTAACTAAATGACATCTCATACAAAATTTTAAGTAAATTCACGTATGTAGATACTACAGGAATTTCCAATTCCAGATTAAAGGAATCTAAGTTTTACTTTAACATTAAATTCTGTACAATTTCTGTATCTAGATTAAAAAACCGAAACAATAAAACATTGAATCTTTAGTAGAAACACTCACACTCTCTCATAGTCATAACACAAGATTGATTCCGTATTTTTACAGCTTCCATATTTCTCGTTTACATTTTTCCATTAGGAAAACCCCCTATAACAACAATACAATACCACGTACCGAAGCTTGTTACCATACCGTGGATGTAAGATCCGTATTGGGTCGAACTAGGAAATTGAATCGGGCAAGCAAAGCAAATAATGTCCCGATAAGCCGCGTCGACAAATGACCAATGCAAACAGCTTACAAGCGACCCGAGTCGCACACAACTTGAATCTATAAGCAATCTGTGTACGTTATGTTGTCTGTCTGATTTATAAATAAACAAGCTATGGCTCTATAGAGGGATAGGGATAATGTAATAGACATTACGACATTATTGTTATGGTGTACAACCCAGGGGACATTAAAAGTAAATAGGTTACTTCTAGGCAAGCATGCTCCATCGTCGCTTACCATCAGTTGAGATAGTGGTCATACGTGAGCCTATTAATAATAATAATAAAAAATAACGGGGCACATGTGAGTCGAACTCGCGCACTGTGGGTTCCATACAAACTTACCTATGAAAATAGTTCAACTCTCGAATGGAATCGCCAAGATTTTTCCGAACGGCAATTTTTTTTCTTTTTTGTGACACAACAATTTACTGTTTTCAGATTTATTCCTATACCCGTACTATATTTCCTTGCTTTATGCCAAATTCCAGGATTCTGGGTCAACGGGAAGTACCCTATGAATTTTGATTCCCGAAGAGGGTCGAAATACACGTTTTTTGCGACATAAACGGCCGTATCTATTTTTTTAGTTAACTTAAAATTTTGATTTTTTCACAGCTTCAAGGGACCGCAGACTTGAGTATATGTTTTTAAATTCAACTCGATACCTCCACGCGTTCCCGAGGTAAAGGGTCTTGACAGACAGACGGACAGCAAAGTGATCGTTTTTTCTTTTCGAGGTATGGAATCCTAAAAAGAGTATAATATCTATCTATAATTGATTCAATCAATAAAAACAAAAAAAACACAATTAATCAATTAGGTATAAATAAGCAAGTGAGTGAAATTATAAAGTACAGTTTATAGTTGATTTAAACGTATCTATATGCCAACTGAATATATAGGCCAACTCTATAACCAATTAAATAGGAGCGGAGTAGTAACCAAAGACGCGAGTGAAACTGCTGCGGGGGCCACCTATAAATAGACATGATTGTATTTTTTAAAGGGTCTGTAACTTTTCATCCAATTGCGAAATGTCTTCGGTTAGTTTCTGCCAGTGACTTTACCTGCATGTAAGTACAAAATAAGGGAAGATACTCCCGGGATAAAAGTATCCTATGTGCCAAGTTTCATCCAAATTCGTACAGCGGTTCGAGCGTGAAAACGCAAAAAAACATACACACATACTCTCAAAATTTTGGCTTCATTATATTAGTGTGTTGCAAAGGGATTTGGCTAGTTTTTTCTTTTAAAGTCGGCCGCCAGCCTGACACCAACCCTCCTTGGGAATGCTTTTGTTGGTAGTTTACCCGCCACCACGGGGTGACCTAAGGTGCTGTAGCATGCACAGTCTCTAAATGTCCCTTAGTCGCCTCTTACGACACCCACGGGAAGATATGGGATGGTGCTATTCTTTACGATGGATGGAGAGGGAGAGGAGACCAAAGAAAAGATGGATGTATTATGTGAAGAGTGATATGAAAAAAAAGGAAGTTAGTGATAGCATGACGAGTGACAGGGCAGAATGGAAGAAAAAAACGTGTTGCGTCGACCCCAAATAACACGGGGCAAGGGCAGGAAGATGATGATAAAAAAAGTGTGTTATATTTGAAATACATAATTATTTTCAAAACGCCTTCTCACGAGTAGAGCATACCCACTTACTTTTTTATTGTAAAAATACGATTAACTTTTTGTACCTTATATTTCTGTTATTTCCTGTACGAAGCGGTGACCTGTATCAATATTATTTGAGACGGAAAAATCAAGTCGGTGATCGTAAAAGCCACTCAAAAGATTACGCATTATTCCTTTATATTGAGTAAAACGATGAGTGGAGCCTGCAAATACAAAGAAAACTAAGTATGTAAGTAGGTAATGTATTTTTAAGAGGTTGATATTGTTTTCCTTTTTATTATGTGTTATCTGTTTTAGGACCTACAAAATAGGTTTAGGATAGACAAGCTTTTAATTGGGACAGACACAGGACAGTGGTTGTAAACACAAAGTAATATACAGAATGCACCGAGCGTACCCGGACTGAAGGGGTCACTACCTTTGAATTTGCCTTTGAAATAGCGTTGGTTGTTTGAGTGTCAAACAACCAACGCTATTTTCCAGTTGGCACCCCGCAGTTACTCACAGACGACGGTAAATAAAATATAATACTTAAATTTGTTCTACAAAACTTCAATTCAATTTCAATTGTCAATTTCAGTCATATATTATCTCTTCACAATAGGTTTTCGACAATTAACAATGTTTGTGACTTAAAAACTATATTACACTATTGTAAGTCAGGTTTGTTTTTGAAAATTTCTGTAGTAGTTAATAAATTTGAGTGTCAGTAACATTATTTATGGTAAAAGGTTAGCAGACCATACTTGGGGAAAGTGAAAATAAAAAATAATATTAATTATAAAAACCAACGTAAAAATAAACGAAATTGAAGAAATTACTGTACATGCCGAGCAGGTTATTCATAGTCTCTTGTGGGATGTGTATGTGAGTGTTATAGTATGTGAGAGCGAGTAAGAAGTGCAGATCAGCCATCATCCATGGAGGAAAGGAACGATGAAAGTACAAAGCGTTTTGGGAATACATTCTTTGTATATACAGCTTTTACTTTGTGGAATTCCCTGCCGGAGTCTGTATTTCCGGATAGCTACAACCAAAGTCAAGAGTGAATAGATTACTTCTAGGCAAGCGTGCTCCATCGTCGGCCACATCATCGCTTACCATAAGGTGAGGTAGTGGTCGAACGCGAGCCTAATCATAATAAAAAAAAGTTTATTTGAGCACAGTGAAAAGATTATCAGTTTCCTGATAGACAAAGGTTTTGAGAAATGTCTTTACTGTTTTGTGACCATTTGATATGGATTTAGGGCTTTGAGAGTGAAATTAAATTTGTGGTTTATGAACTGACCAAGAAAGCAAAACAATCTCTGAGGGATTGAGGTTTTGAAATGCGATGAGATTACACTTAATTGATGTTTGTGTACATGACAATAATTTCATTATAAAATGCACCTAACTAATTTATAAATAACAACAAAATATAAAATAAAATATAAGTGTGAAAATCGAGGTCTTGTGGGAGGTCCAAGGTAGAGGTTCCAAATAAAACACAGGTATACAGCTGCACCCAGTTAGACTGAAAGCCGACCCTAAGCTAGTTAGGAACGTGAGGCAACGGTCCTCACGCCCCAACCGCCGCCGGGATTCCGATCCCGATTACCTTCCACCGTAGGCACGGGCTTGCGGACGGCGAGCAATAGGTAGCTCGCCGTCCGACCGTGCGGTAATCGTCCGGACCGTGCCCAAGTCGTTGACGGCGCGTTCTGTTCCACGCACGCCTCAAGCAACTGTAGGTGCACAGCAGGGTCGAAGCCAACACGAAAGGCAACAAAGGAATAGGAGTGGGTTTTTAGTCAGTAAAAATCTGACACTATCTCCCGCTTCGCCCAAGAGCGCGGGATGTCATAAGATGATTTTCTCACCGAAAAAAAGCTAGTTAGGAAAAAGCTACGGAGATGCTGATGTGAGTAATAAAATATTTGGTTAGTAGTACTAACTAGTTTACCTAGGCAACATTTTCCGTATCATAGGTGCCTAAAATATAACTGGTGCCGCCGAGGTCACCCAAAAAAAGCTGGTTCTAGGCTGTGCCGAAATACATAGTTCATTGAGATTTTTGGGGTAAGTACTATCCTACCTGTAATCAGCTAAAGTAAAAAAAAATCGTTTCCAAATCCCATCATAAATTTTCTAATTAAAAGTAAAACAATAACTTAACGTCAAAATTTAGACAAACGTTATGATTAATTAATACCAGTTCATCAAAGTAAACATTAAAATATCATATGAAGTTTCCAAATCAAACAGCCCAGATAAATATGTATTTTACGCACTTTCGAACGTAAGTTAGAAACCACAAACTGACTGTACCATATTAACTTCACATCCCGCCTACATTTTCATGTAAATATCAAAATAAACATACTTTACGTATTCTATATAGCCTTTTTGAACTCCTTAAGATATTTAGATATATTATTATTTAATCGAACGAAAGCCTACTTACTTTACTCTTATTAAAAAGAATAAATAATTATAATTAGTAATTCAACGCAGTAAGTAAGGTTGGTAAGTACTTCGATACCTTTGTTTTTGGATATATTTTGTACGTAGTTTGGTCATAAATATTTGTAGTCAGTTAATATTTAACCTTACTGTTTACTTTTTATCCTAGATAAATAAGCAGGGTAGGCTGGAGCGAAGTCGCAGTAAAA
Source organism: Mythimna impura (assembly GCA_905147345.3). Taxonomy (NCBI): domain Eukaryota; kingdom Metazoa; phylum Arthropoda; class Insecta; order Lepidoptera; family Noctuidae; genus Mythimna; species Mythimna impura. The sequence goes on along the minus strand of LR990356.1, from coordinate 15,505,122 downwards.
AGTTATAGAATTCCTTCTTGTAGTAAATGCAGGGAGACTTACTTTAAATAAAGGGAGTCTTACTCTAAAACGCTTTCTTGTTATAAGTATTTGTTTAAAACTGGTAATAGAATGAAATTTTCTGCCGAAGTCTATTGCCTGATAGCTGTAACATGTGTGAATCTCTACGTCAAGAGTGGGGTTTTTCGTAGGATTTTTTTGAGTGAAGTGCAGTGAATGTTTTAATTATTCACAAATTGATTCCTAATGGATATTGTGATGTATTCGCCAATACATCATCAATACTTGATAATAATTTCATTATAAAATGTACCTAACTAGTTTATAAATAATAACAAAATGTTTGGCGTAGTTTTGTATCTCGAGTGTCCACACGGTGACTGGGCAATATGTGGAATCATTGAAACAGGCGCGATCTCAATAAAATGGAGCTGAGAATTTTATTACAGTTTTAACTACCTCTTCGAAGCTAGCCGAGATGGCTGACTCGATACATTTGCTTTTTTTATTGTGGACAGGCTTGCTTTTGACCACTATCTCACCTGATGGTAAGCAATGATACAAATCCTGCAAAAACTTTATAAATTGTTACATCCGTATTCCAATGGAAAAATAACTAAAAGTTACTGTAAAAACTAAATACTTTCTAAATTTGAACTAGATAAATGCACAGATAGTGTGAAGCCAAAACCAAAAGTCAAGAGCGAATAAGTTTCTTCTGGGTAAGTGTGCGCCATCGTCAACCATATCATCGCTTACCATCAGGTTAGATAATGGAAAAGCTCGCACTTTTGAGCCTATAAAAACGAAAAAAAAAAAACAAAAGTAGGTAAATATTTCATTCATAAATAACAAGTTAAAGAACAACTCTCTGAATATTATTTGACTAAAACATTCATTATTGTGTTCAACAAGATTTTCCCTGAGAAGTTCTGAAGCGTTCAGTAAATATTTGCTCAGCGTAGCTCAGGAAAGAAAGTGTACGGATCCCATTTTTTAAAGGCTGATTGCTTGAACGTGCTCGGAGACTTAAGATGTTTCTCATCAAAAAGAATAACAAACAATAACAGTGGAAGTACATTTAAACATAATTGAGCTTTATATAACTCTTGTAGGACCACTTTTTACTTACAAAAAAAGATGAAAGCGAAGAAAAAATATATGGATTGTGTGTCTTTTAAGTGGGAAATCATTAAATTACTTCTCCCGCTCTGGATAGAGTAAGAGGGAGTATCAGACTTTTACTGAATAATTTGTGTTCTTTCAGTTGTCGTTTGTGTTCCAACAGACTTAGACAAATCAATGACTTTACCTGCGGAAAAGTCACGGGTCAAGTAACGTGACAGGTAATAAATAATAATAAAATGGTAATTTATCTCCAACAAATTACAACACAGCTTTTTAACTAAAAGCTGTGTTGTAATTTGTTGGAGATCGACAAGCAGTTTGACAAGAAATAGAAGCTGATTTGTGGGAGATCTGGAGTCTAAACTTAGTCTAAGCCTAGGCCTGTATAAAAAAGAAATAGTCAACGTGCGTGTGTGAGTAATATCATTTCCATACATTTTGTACCTAGCATTTGGAGTGAACGCTAACAGAAAACTCATTTGTCTAAAACTGCAGCCCCCCTAGCCAAGTTACAACCGTTTTGTTTCGATTCTCTTTTCGCCGATCGCCTCGTGTTGGCCACGCCTTCGATTCCTTTTTTCTGACGTCATCTCAACGAGCAGTCACGTGATCAGAACAAGGGAATAGGAGGCGTGGCTGACTCGAGGTGATCAACGAAAAGAGAATGGAAACGAAACGGTTGTAACTTGGCTAGGGGGGCAGACTCTATCAAACAATCTCGCATCCCTGAAATGCGAGAAAGCCCTTTCTATCTATATCATCTTTCTCAGTCCAACCATTCTTTCTATGATCATCATCATCTTTTAAGCCATAAGACGTCCACTGTTCGCCATAGTCCTGCCCCAAATGTCGCCATAACGACCGGTCCTGTATATCCTTTGCATGATCATTCGGTACACTAATCATTTTAGATCGCGACTTATACGGAAGTAGGGCAGTAGAAGTCATGTTGTGCTGTGTTGTGCCAATCCCAAATAAACAAAAGGGCAAGATAAATATTATAGACTTTACTTTTTTTTTAGTTGGAACGGCGAGTGTCCACCCTTACGTTGTTGAAACCTCTACGGTCCGGACTAAGCGTTTCGCCTCGTCGTTTATACCGCGAACATCGAGGGACTGGAACAACTTTTTGACTGGCCTGTTGTTCTAGTGGTTAGTGGCCCTGACTGCTATGCCGGAGGTCGTGGGTTCGATTCCCACCCAGAACAAATGTTTGTGTGATGAGCACGATCATTTGTTCTGTGTCTGGGTGTAATTTATCTATAATATGTATGTATTTAGAAATATATAAGTATGTTTATCAGTTGTCTAGTACTCATAACACAAGCTCTGCTTAGCTTGAGACTAGACGGCGTTGTGTGATAGTTAAGAAAAAAAAAACGCATTTTTTTTTTAGAAGGCAACTGCTGCGGTTTTCCCGTCCGATTATAATTTAGGTGTCTTCAAAGCTAGAGTGAACAGGCTCCTAATAAACTAGTGCGCATCACCATCAACGACTGCATCACTACTTACCATCAGGTAGAATCGCAGTCAAGCACTAGTTTATAACATAAAAAAAAAACAAATTACTCCTCGCGCTCTTGGTGAAGAGGAAGGACGTGTTAGACTTTTATCGATTAAAACTAGTGTTCCATGCGTTGCTTTTCTGCGTTCCAGGGTCATGGTAACTCAAACGGAACGCAAACTGCAACTCAAGGAAGACAGGTGGGTTTTAAAAAGCAGGCAGTTGGCAGTAAAAGTCTAACACTCACTCTCGCTCCACCCAGAGCGGGAGAAAAAACCTCTGTTGAACAATTCCGTAGCCCTACTTTAGTATGTCATTTAGTATCACTGCCTTGAATTACCAAACGTTATATCGCAGAAATGCCTAAGCTTACATTCACAATTGATCAAGTCAAAATTGAACAGAGAAGCTCACTCTTCTCAACCACGGTCTTGAGGCTGCAATGAGGTTGTAAATAAACACTAATCTTAACTAAAGTGTCGCACAAACGCTAGCAGTTTGTGCTGGAAGTAAAAATCCTATTACCACTTCGGCCACAATGTTCGTAGATAATGTGTGGAGTTACCTTAATTTTACCTTAAAAAACCTTGCTTTTTCTTTTGATATCACCCTATGCGCTATTCCAGAATATAGTCTACCCGTGTGTCAAATTTTATCCAAATCCGTTCAGTTGTTCGAGTGTGAAGAAGTAATAAACATACTCACATATATCATACAAATCTTTTTAACTCAAACTACTTATGCAATTTCGAAACCAGTCCTTAGCAAAATAAGTTCAGCCAAAACATAGAGGCCCAGCAGGGTCGAAGTCTACTGGGGCAATGGATCGACTTCTGAAAGGGACACCCGTGGTCCTAGATCGCATAGGGCAACTGAAAAACATAGATGTGGTTTTAGTTAGTAAAAGTCTAATATGCCAATTTCCCACCTTAAAAAACAAAGCAAAATAAGTTGCAATAAAAAGAAAAATGTTTGTAAAATGAAACAGTCAAAAACATATATATTACAAAACACAAAACTGCAGAAGAATTTTAAACCGAATCAACACGTACGGAACATCATGAATACTTCATATTATCGGTTTAAGCCCCACACTGAATTAACTTTAAAATATGTGCTTGAATATAGAATGTCAATACTCAAGTCGATGCAAAAGCGGGAGGCGATACTTGCCAGTGCCGACACGATTGTGTTTGCTTCTCAATTCCAATGCTAACATTTGTTCTGAAACTTTGGATTATCAGTCTCTCTCTCACCATCATTTTCTACCTTTTTGCATCTATCTGTATTCAATGTTAATACAAAAAGTATAAACAGATACTGCAATTCAGCGCATTCCATTTTCAAACGGGTCTTCTTAAATATTTAAATGTGTATCTAGAAAAATGTTTGCGTAAGGCCGCATTCCCATTATGTCGTATCGGTTAATTTATCGTCGGATGACTATCGTCTCTAACTGTTCTCATTATAATAACTGTTTGTCGTAGCCACGATAAATAGTCCCAACAACGACACATGATTTACCGTCACGGTTTAAATGTGTTTTTTTTATTGATTTACGACGGTTGTGCTAGCCGTTCACACTGTCATGACAATTCGTAGACACCGTAATAAAAGTCGTAGACGACTGTTAATCGTGTCGCCCTTTATGTGAACACCTACATTTAAATTTATAAGCTACGACAGCTAAAACTACACGATTATCTATCGTCACGATAAAGTTGGAACGCGGCCTTAATGTGAATAGCCTTTTATGAATGCATCGCAAACTTTTCATTTCGAATGAATTCAAAAACATAATAACAGAAGCGGATCTTCATATTTTCATTCGGTTTATTGAACTGCGCTAGTACGTTAAATGGATTCCTTCGAAATTCACTGAAATAAATCTAATAAGACGAGTTTTTTTTAGAAAGTTGTGTTCAGTGATTCTGTATTTTTAGAAAATTATTGAGTATTTGTTGTTGAGTTGATTCACATAAACGTGTATAGCTGGTAATAATTAAACTCACTCAGCTTACGTCTTCATGAAAAAAACCTCTTATTTGAGAGATTTCTGATTTAACTTGCGCTTTCCATCGCTAGTCGGCAATGCTCAACAACATTATTTTTTTTATTTTTTTTTAGATGTGAATTCATCTAATAGCATCTCCCGCCCCGGGCGTGTCAGACTTTTATTGACTAAAACCCACTTCTGTTACTTCTTTGCTTAGTTCCCGGGCCCCGAGGTTCTCTTTCGTACAACCTATGGCCCCAGTAGGTTTCGACCCTGCTGGGCCCCTACGGTTGCTTACATCTCCTTGAGGCGCGCGTGGAACACTACATGCCGTCGTCGACTTGGGCTCGGTCCGGATTGTTACCAGACGGTCGGACGGCGAGCTAACCATTGCTCGCCGTCCGCGAGCCCGCGCCTACGGTGGCCGGAAATCGGGTTCAGGATCCCGGTGGCTGGGGCTTGAGGGCCGTTCCCTCGCGCGTGCGGCCGTCTCCTTTGCTAGCATTCCTATTTCGCAGAAGGAGGCGACCGCCTGTTACTCCTCCTCGTTCCGGACGATGGCCTGTACAAAGGCCCGGCGCGAGAAATCGCTGCCACCGATTGCCCCCACGAGGACACGGCGGTGCTCTGCCCATGCGGGGCACACCTCTACAATATACTCCACTGCGTCCTCCGGGTGGTCCACACAATGGTGGCAACCGGGCGTTTCTTACGCATGAATCCGGTGCAGGAACCTCCCGAACAGACCATGTCCGGTGAGGACCTGCGTCATGCGGAAGATAAGAACGTCGTGTTGTCTTTCCAGCCACTCCTCAAAGACGGGACCGTCATAATTGTGGCGTGCCCAGCATTTTGTTGCGATAGTCGCTGTCGCCATTCCACCATGAGATCCCGCCGGAACTTTGTCCACCATTCCGCGATTTGGTGTGGCAGCGGAGTTTCGCTCCGGCGTTGCATCTCCACGCGCAGATCATGCATGCCTGCAAGGACTGTTGCCTCCAAATTCCACGGTGATAGGCCAGAAAAGAGGCTGGCCACTTCGCGGGAAACCATGCAGTATCCCCGCACAATCGAGATGGCTTTGACCCTCTGGCATGCGTTCAGCTTGGCCACCGGTCGCTTTCGCAGCGACGGCGCCCATACATGCTCAACATTACTTAAGACACATAACACGCAACATTTATAAAATAAAAAAATAAAAATTTACGATTTTTCTCCATCTTTCTTGATCTCCACCATTTAAATTAATATTTGGACTTTGTGTTTGAAATTGGTAAATTTAACTTACTACAAATACTTGCCTGTTCATTTCCAATCCAAACAGTCACAGTTTGTTAAATTTGACACTTAAATATTTGAGTGTCAACCGCATTGCATTGTTCGTTAGTCATTACGACCCTACAAGCGGGCGGTGTCACTTTGTATCTGCATTTTGCAACTTGTAACACGTAATGTCAACCTCTCATTCAAAAAACATCTGGTTTTACCCGATGCAAGTCAATCTGGTACATTTAGATATTCTTCACAATCGTTATTGTTTAGAATGTCACTTTGCTCTATGTCAAGAAGCCCTAGGCCAAGTAACATACTTTCAATGACATCTATTTAAAAAAAAGTAATTTCAAATCAAAAATTGTGAAAGAAACGTAATAAATGATTTTCAAACACCTATTCAACGATACCTCACTTAACATACTTGTAGTTCGTTGATTTTATTTGTTTTTAACCGACTTCAAAAAGAAAGAGGTGTAAAAAAATAAACAGATACAATAAAAATACAACCTACTTCAATGTAAAAAAAAAACACTGAAAAGTGCAAAATAACTTTAATTTCGGAAGTCGATGTTAAATAACGGAGAGACAAAACTAATATAGAAACATCGACTTTCGAAATTAAAGTTATTTTGCACTTTTCAGTGTTTTTTTACATTGAAGTCGGTTGTTTTTTTTTGTATTTTTTTTTTATTTTTCATAATATGGCATCTGTTTTCCTCTGTATTGAACTTTGATTATGTCATGTCTTTAGTGACACTTGCTCGACTAAGACAAATTGATTGGCGTAAGAGTCAACAACATCGCGCCTCGCGTAGAGCTCTAGAGTACCACAAAGGAAAATGATTTATGTCTATGAATGCTTGTTGCATTCATAGACATAAACATGCACAGTCGGTTTTCTTTTCTTTTATCGATTCGATGGTAAACTCGTCAAACTGTTTGGGCCCAATAGGTGGCTACATTAATAGCAGCATCGGTAGCACTCATCAAATCCTCCAAAGTGCAGGTGTGGCACTTGGGGCATTCTAGTATGTGGCTCATGTTTTGAACAGGAGCACCGCACTCACATTGAGTATCCGACGGGTCTATAAAACCCCATTTTGCCAAGTTGTGTTTGCAGCGGCCTACCTGGGTTCGCAACCGATTTAGTGCTCTCCATACAGACCACTGCAAATCGCGTCCAGACGGGAGATGTTCTTGGGGTTTCAAGAAGTCTGGTGGTGGTAGGTGATGCTCTTCCCAAAGCTTTATTCTTTCTTTAGGTGGCGGGTCATCGATGGCCCGTGTGCGACGCAAGAAGCTCTTCCGGCTCTTAAGCCTACTTGGGGCTGTTTTGTGTTCGAAGAGGGGATGTCGGGAATCGGATTCTTGAATTTTCTTTTCAATCGCGCATGCGACATCCCTACGTACAGCAGGTGGAGCAATACCAGCCAGCGGATAAAGCTTATTAAGCGGAGTCGGTTTAAGGCATCCTGATATAATTCGACACGTCTCATTCAGGGCGATGTCTACTTGTTTTGCGTGTACTGATCGGTGCCACACGGGGCACGCAAATTCACCAGCAGAGAGGCATAAAGACATGCCAGTTGTGCGAAGAACATCGGGTGCTGCTCCCCAGTTGGTAGATATAAGGCGGCGCAACAGGTTGTTCCGGGACCCCACCTTCTGCTTCGTGTTGAGGCAGTGCACGTTAAAAGTCAACGCTCTATCCAACGCCACACCCAGGTTTTTTTGTCGACGCCATCTGCTCTTATCTGATTGAAAACACACCTGAAAGCGACGGTTGTGCAATAGCTCGCTCAAAATGTTGACAAACCCTCGATCGTTAGTTAGCGCACCGACTTTAGCAAGTAACTTCTTTATATTTATGGTGTCGTGTGCAGCTGACAAGTCCACAAATACGACACCTGTAACCCTATGAGCCTCGTAACCATCCTCTATGTGCTGAGTTAGCCGCAGGACTTGGCCGGAACAAGACTTGCCGGGTCTGAAGCCAGCCTGCTCTGGGATGAGCTTAGGTTCCACTACTGTAGTAAGGCGATTCAGCAGTAGCCTTTCAAACAGCTTATAAGTGTGGCATAGTAGGGATATTGGCCGATAACTTTTGGGATCATTGAGAGGCTTCCCTGGTTTCGGGATCGCAATGATTTTTGTTTGTCTCCACAGTTTTGGAATATTTGTGGTTTGCAAACATATGTTGAAGAAGGCGAGAAGCCACGATACAGCTACAGGTCCCAGATGTTTCAGTTGTTCCACTGTTAAATCATCAACTCCAGCAGCCTTACCGGTTTTTAATGCTTTTATGGCCAGAATTATGTCAGTGAGTGTGAAAGGTTTACTGATGTCGATGCTATCGCCAGAAGTGTTTACGCTTCTCCGCAATTTAGGAAGTCTGTGTGGTGGTTTGCCGTTAAGTAGCAGCTGGTAGGCAATTTGATTCGCCGTAACGTGTCCTTGATTAACGGGCTCTGGTGGGTCTCCAGTTAATCTTCGAATCGTAGACCAGGCTTTTTTGCTGTTGTGGGTCATGTCGGTGTTAGTAACTGTTGTAATCCACTTTTGTTTACGATTATCACCAACCATTGACAACAGTTCTTCCCCTGCTGATATTGTGTCTTCTGAAAAAGGGTTGTTGTCATAGAAGTTTTCATACGTTTTAAGAAGTTTCGCGGACTCTTCATTCAAACCAGGTATATATGAAGTTCGGCAGCCTCTGGGTATACACTGACGTGATATGGTCCAAATAGTGTTCACAAACAATTCGTAGTTGGAAGGTGTGGGTTCAATACCACTCAGTTTTGCGTCAACCTCCAACGAAAACTTCTCCCAGTTTGCCTTTAAGAAATTAAACCGAGGTCTAAAAGGAACTTGAGTCGGTTTGATTGCAGCACGTATTTCACACGTTATAGGTCTATGTTGTGTGTTTGGGATTGGCTGACACACAAGCTTTGAACATAGACTCTTTATACTGCTGCTCACAAAAATTAAGTCTGGGTTGTAACCACGTTGCCAGCGCTGACTGTTGAATGATGCAGGTTGTTTGGCATTGTGCAATAAGGTCAGCTCACAAGCATCGGCCCATTCCTCGACGGAATTGCCATCAGCATTGGATTCGCGGTATCCCCAGGATATGCTGCGACTGTTAAAGTCCCCAACTATTATTTTTATAGGTTGATTTTCAAAATTAATGTTTTTATGAAACCCGAAAGGTATATTAGGGGGCTTGTATACTGAGGTAATTGTGCAGGTACCAATATCCACAGTGAGGACTTCTATGGAGTTGTCGTTGTTTGAGGAAGCAGATTTAACTGAGATACGCGAGTTCACGAAAATGGCACTGCCATATTGAGCGTGAGGTGTCTCCAGTACTAACGTCATACCAGGGATATGCGGTCTTAGGTGATCAGGGCCACGGTGAGTTTCTTGCACACAAAGGATGTCACAATTCGTGGACTGGCATAGCTGGGAAAGAAGGTCAGATTTGTTTTCTGAGAAACCTTCGATGTTAATTGAGGTAACAGTGAGTGCGGGCTTGGAAAGCAGGTGGTGATTTCCCTCAGAGGTCTTATTTTTGTTAAGTGGCCTTACGAAGGACTGTTGGTCGTGGTCCTGAAGACAACCGTTTGAGTTTACCATCGTGGTGAAAGGATTAGTCAGCTAGACTCTGCGTTACCGAGTGCTAGCTGTCCAGGGTGCGCCGGGCGTTTGGAATCGCAGAACGATATATTTAACGCCACTCGTGGAGGCTCCTTTCATGCACCCCAAAGTTTAAAATGTATGAATATTGTAACTTTATCCAGAACCCTTTTTTATTTATTTGTGGTGTGAAAGCATAAAATAACTTTTCAATACACTTAATCAAAGACGCTCTTATCCTTACCGCATTTAGGAAATGAACTCGGAAACAAAGACCCAATTTGCTGTTTTTCGTACTAGTGCGGAAAAGTGCACGAGCTCAACGCCATAATTTTTTACATTTATCGTATCAGGCTCGGCGCTAAGCGACCCCCATGAGTCGCGCGTCAACCCCCGTTTATTCATATCATCGTAAGTGTATTGAAAAGAGTCGTTTGATACACGTGGAAATTTGTCACTGCAGCACTCGGTTCCATAGCAAATTCCGCCTTCCCGACAAACTTTCTCCTTTGAATTTAAATGTACTATTGACGCGGACCAAGAGTTAGTATCAGACTTTTACTCACTAAATCTCACCCGTTTTCCCTCAGATGTGCTTTGCGTTCCAGAGGCGCGGTGACTCTTTCGACAGTCCCACAGTTCTTGTATAGAGCCACAAGGTCTTATAAGTGTGTATTGTCAATGAAAAAGAGTTGTTTGATACACGTGGAAACTTGTCACTGCAGCACTCGGTTCCATAGCAAATTCCGCCTTGATCGCAATGACAAACTTTCTCCATTTGTATCAAACTGTGCTATTGAGGTGGAACAAGAGGGTGAAGGTGCCCTTGTATAGAGCCAAAGAGCTTTATAAGTGTGTATTGTCAATGAAAAAGTTTTGTTTGCAAAAAATTTACAACTTTCAATTACGCAAGCTATTAGGTGTTCATGCGAGCGATGTCAAAGGTTTCTGAGTATACACACGCACAAGAGTGTTAAAGTTGTTCTGGCAACTCTACTTGAATTGGGTGTGTTTTTTGTACAATTTGTAGTAAGTATTTGGTGCGAAGATTATTTATTTGCAGTACTATAGGTACTTTAAATGATATAAAGTAAAATATCACAATTAAATCGTAATATCTTATGAGACTAAGCAAGATGTCACTGTCTTGTTTTGTTAACTTTACTTACAAACATAGGTAATCATCATTTTAGCTAAAAGACTGTGGATCATAGACCTCCCCTTAGTGTCACCATAATGACAAATCCTTACTGTTTTGCATTCAAGGGATTCTCGCGTTCCTTATCAGGTAATTGGTCCATCATATGGGAGGCCTTCCAACGCTGTGTCTCTCGCTACACCATCGCCACTCCAGAACCTTTGGGCCCCATCGACCTGATTCAATCGCGAAATGAAATGTGTGTATAGCCCTCTACATTGCTTTTGGGTGATTTTTTAACCTTTTAAGTTACATAAGTATGCCAAGTTTAAGAAAAATGGACTACTGACTAAGAAACTTCACGGGAAAAATATTTTTGTATAAATTAAAAATTTGGGTGTCATCAATATCTGAGTTTACATGTTATCTAGTGTGAATTAATGTTATACTATATAATATATTGTATTTATAATGTATATAAACATTATATACTATACATATATATTTATTTATATATATATGTCAGTGGAGTGTCATATTGCACCTACCACAGTTTGTCTCTGCATCACTTAAAAGATTACTGGTAGAAAATGCCTCTCTGTAGTTTTGTCTGCATAAATCAAATGAATAAAGAAAAAATTAATTACAATAATAATTATTAACAACCATAATTATACATGTGATCTGAGCAGGTTAGTAACAAGAGGTTGTAAAAAAATCATCGCCATTTAAGCAGAAAAACAGCTATACTGCTATTTGAGTAAAGCGAGACAACAACCAATTACCTATTGAGTTAGACGATGATATACCTGCAATACTGCGTCAATAACGCAAAGTGCCTATCACGTACACTTGAAGCACTATTAATTAACGCGCCCCTTCGTTGACTCTCAGCTCTCTTCATTCCTCTTCATTTACGGCCCTGAGTACATTATTTCTCCTCTAATGAGTCAACTAGCTCTCCCCCCTCCTTACTTCATTATTTCATGTCCTCTCTCTTCCCTACATTTGTTAGACGAATATATTTTTTTTTCTATTAATCCTTAAAGATCGAACTTTTAAATATTACTTTGATCAGTTCATTAAAAAGTTTTAGCTGAGTGAACTTTAATAACTTGTTAAACAGTATTTTTGTCGTGTCTGTTTTATCGAAAAGTCATAAAATCCTTTCTCTTTGTCCCATAGATGACTGCTCAGTTTTGCGAACTTAATTTTCACATTTCATATTATTCTCCAACTTTATTAGTCCTACACCCGTCCTTGTCGTGTTGCAAACACTCTCTCATACAAGCATTAAAACAAAATTGAATATACCGCTAAACAGCTTAATGAGGATACTTCGCAGAGTTGAAATTAAATAGTTAATAAAGGCATGGTATGCAGCAACATTGCATTGTGGGGGACACACATCGGGATTGTGTGCATTGTTCGTCACACATTCACGTTGTTCACAATAATGGTGACGTAAAAGTTGGGCTGAAGAACTATGTAGGCCACGCTGTATCTTGACATGGATGATTTTGTAACGTTTGCTTGTTTTGAGTGTTAAGACTCAGTTTTTGGAGCAAGCTGGGCAATAAAAGTAATTGTAGTTGTCAGCAAAACTGAAAGGGGCCTGTAGGGCCGAAGCCTACTAGGGCTGCGAGATTGTTCGAAAGAGTTACCGTGGCCCTGGAATGCAAAGGGCAACTGAAGGGACACATGTGGGTTTCAGTCATTATAAATCTGATACGCTCTCTCGCTCCACCCGAGCGGAAGGATTTTTTTTTTTTAATTCATATAAACCAGTGCTTGACTGCGATCCCACCTGATGGTAAGCAGCGATGCAATTATTGATGGTGAGGCGCACTAGTTTATTTTATGACTTCGCAACTAAAAACAAAGGCTTTCTGTTTTGCTTGTAAGATAATAATAGACAATGGACACGGCGCTTCCAGTAGCATGTTGACGATGCGTAAAACAAGATAAACCTTTTGAGCAAGTTGTTCAAGTGAAATGATTATAATTGCAGGAAAGTCCAGAACCTTGTTATAATAATTGGGGAAAGAAGTGAGTACCCATCTGCTAATTTGCACAATATTTGTGAGGAAAACCTTTGAAGTTTAAAATGATTTGATTAAAGGATGAATCTAACATAAGCATGAGTATACAAAAGGGGCTATCTTTGATTTTGTTATTATCGCAATTTCTCGGGCAATTTTTTTTATTTATTAGCGTCGTGATGTGTTTTAACAATACAGTAAACCAATCACAGGATAAAAGTCCCATAAACATGAGGCGCAACTCATTTAAAAGGTCTTGCGTCACGTGAATGCGTTATAAAATGTTGGGGGGCAAGTTGCGGGACACTGGAGAACGTTGCAGCGTCACGTATATTGAGCTTTGCCAATATTATTATAATTGCTTTGCTTAGCTTTTTTTTTTGATATCTTCCTCTTCTTCTTTTTAGTCGGTACACTCTTGCCAGAGTGGTCACTCACTATCACTGTCAGTCACGATGAGTGAACATCTGCACTGACTGCAGCTTTCCGGGTACATTTGTAAACCGAGCACTTAGTCGCGGCCTTGTTCTGGTCTGTCCATATCATTGGTGATCTACCACGTGGCCTGGTGCCCTCAACTTTGCCCTGCACTACGAAACGCTCTATGGAGTCATTACTCCGACGAGATACATGGCCGAAGAAGGTCAAAATGCGCGACTGCACTGTGGATGATAGGCGCTGTCTGTCCCCTAATATTCTTAATATCTGAGGCTTTATTAACTTTGCGTGACAACTTAATACATTCCCCTCTATAAAAACACTAACTATATTCCTTTAATCAAATATAACCCGTGTACTTAGGTAGCTCGGATATTATGTTCGGTCATGTTGCAAAATAGGCCCCTGAGAGCAACGGCAACGGAACTCAGTCACGCGTGTCGATAATAAATCTAACAGGGCGCTGCCGATTTGGTCCCAAGATATTCAATGTTCTGTACAATGCGGCTTGTGTAGGGTTATGCCATACAGTAACTAGTTATATCTCACTTTGTATGTCGGCTTTTGCGTTTATCACGACTAGAAGTAGGAAAATACGCCATGGAATCAGAGATGTCATTCAGGATTTCAAGGTTTCTTAGAAACTTTTCTGTAATAGCTGGCCCTTTTGCCCACCTTAATAAGTTCGAGATAACTTATCATCACACTAATATTTAAAGGCGAAAGTTTGCGAGTGTGTTTATGTCTGTTAATTCGTAATACTCAAACGGCTGAACGGATTTGGATGAAATTTAGTACATGGGTAGACCATGCATATGATTTTTATCCCGGGAGTATGTTCTCTAGGGAAAATTTGTATACTTTCACGCTGGTGAAGCTACCAGCAGCTAGAAGAAACAGACATTTTTAGGGTTCCGTACCTCAAAAGGAAAAACGGAACCCTTATAAGATCACTTTGTTGTCCGTCCGTCTGGCTGTCTGTCTATCTGTCAAGACCCTTTATTTCGGGAATGCGTGGAGATATCGAGTTGAAATTAAAACTATATACTCAGGTCTCCGGTCCCTTGAAGTTGTGAAAAAATCAAACAAACGAAAAAAAGGATACGGCCGTTTATGTCGCAAAAACGTGTATTTCGACACTCTCAAGAGAATCAACGTTGACCTAGAATCCTGAAATTTGGCATGAAGTAAGATCTTATAACACAAGTATAGGAAAAAATCTGAAAACTGTAAATTTGTAGTTATGTCACAAAAAAAACTTTCTTTGCGATTCGGAAAAATCTTCGTAACTCAATTCGGGAATTAATCTGGTTTCATAGGTACGTTTGTACGGACCCCTCAGTGCGCGAGTCTGACTCGCACTTGCCGGGTTTTTTTTATTTGGGCACTGTAAAATAAGTCTGCTAGAAGAAATTTCATTTAAAATAAGCAGCACCTTTGTGTTTTTCTATCTGTATTTATTCTTTTCGTTTCTTTTTTTGTGTACATAATTAAATACAATATGTTCGCAATCATTTTAACGAAACAATTGGCAAATTGTTTCATGCATGCCGAGTCTATAATAATGTTTATGGTCTGTTAGTATCAGTAATAAACCGATGTATCGCAGACCATTATACTGTGGTTTGACTGTTAACTGTTATTCTAATATCAGTAATGTATTACAAACATCTGCTCTCTGTCAAAATGTTTATGTTTCCCACATAAATAACAGAGTGATTGTTACGATCTATGTTTATGTTTTTTCCGGCTGATATGATGGAAATATCGACGTGTTTTTTCCGACAGATAATGACAAATGTATTGAAGGTTCTTGAAAGGGATTCTGTAGAAGAAAAAATATGTCACACCAAAACTCGACGGCGTTCTATTTGTAAAACGTAAGGCCATTATGTGTGGATGTGAATTCCTATTGTAATTTTTTTATGGTGTACAATAAAGAGTATAATTATCAATCAATCAATCAAAGTATCAATTTACTATTAGCATTTCAATTAATATATACGTTTGCACCTAAATGGTGTATTGCTTCCCGCAATGTTCAAAAGAAAAAGCAAGCAAATGGCAACTGAAGGAATATGAGCAGGTTTTAGTCCGTAAAAGTCTGATATTGCCTCTCTCTCTACTCATCAGATGACTCCTTCTACTCCGGGTGGTGCGAGAGGGAGTGTCAGATTTTTATACTGACCAAAACCTACCTCTGTTTCCTTATTTGCCCTTTATTTTCCAGGGCCACAACAACTTTTTTCATCTGTCCACACTGTCTTCTCATACCTATTATTTTTTAGTGGTTTTGCCGGCTTTACTCTACAAAAAATGACTAATTGGAACCATGTACTACTTTCTAACGTTTTATAAGAGTGTATGTAAGGTTATATGAAATAAAATGTATAGTTTTTTTTCTTTGTATTGGGGCCTTACCATGACATGTTAAAATGTCAAAAGAAGGATGGAGCTATACATCCTGTATGTGGGGTTTCGGAATAAAACACATTGTATTTATTACAATATCTGGAGTAAGAGGTTGACACGACTGACTCGCTTGGTGGCTAGTTTACAACTAAGGGCCGACTACCCCCGCCACCAAGCGGCCAGTCTAGGCAACCAATAAGCATATAAGCCAACTGCATACTCTTTTATTAATGGGTAGATCGCCGTCCGATCTTCCGGTAATCGTCCGGACCGAGCCCAAATCGTCGGCGGCGCGTAGTGTTCCACGCGCACCTCAAGTCAGCAACCGTATGGCCCCAGCAGGGTCGAAGCCTACTGGAGCCATGGGTTATGTGAAAGAGATCCCCGGGGCCCTGGAAAAATGGCAAAGAAGGAACAGGAGTGGGTTTTTAGTCAGTAAAAGTTCGACACGATCTCCCACCCCGCCCAAGAGCGGGGGATGTCATTAGATGATTATCCCACTCGAAAAAAAAAACACTGTATATAGCTCCATATCTTTAACAAATGAACTGTTAAAGATATGGAGCTATATACAGTGTTTTTTAGTCTTAAGATGGATATCGTTAAGAATTTCTGGTAGGGCTTCTGTTTAGATACAAATTAATAATCACTGGTTTCTAAAAGCCTAATCAATTCAAATCCGTTGATAAGTCTAATGTTAGCTTTCGTAATTGGTTGACCAATACTAATTATTTACATTGACATTTTATTTGACAGTTCGATTGATTGATCAGGTTTACCAAAAACAAAAGGTGAGAAGGTCAATCAATTTGTCAATTTATTAAATACGAGTTTACTGTATGGTTTGATGATAAATATGTGAAAATGCCAAAGTGCTAATGATATATATTGCTGATCCGAAATGAAAAACCGATACACTTCCGTGAAATTTGACACCATCCATTTTATTGAATTATGTATTTTGAATATGATACTCAAGTACAATAGACTGTGTTCCAGAAATAAAAATGAAAGATTCATAAATATCAAATATCCAGCGACCTATCCTAGTTTCACACGGGTGTTACAAATCTTTGAAATTTTCATCTAATATATTGCTCATGAATCACTTTATTTATTGTTGGAAACCAAGTAAAAATCTGATCAATAGTTTTTGAGTTTATCATGAACAGACAGACAGACTCGGCGAGGGACTTTATTTTATAACATGAACGGAAGAATCCATAACCTTCCTTACATATAATAAAAGAAAGTCCCTAAATCTGTCCTCCCTTATAAGGATAAAACGACACGTTTGACAATCAATAGAGCTAAGTGATTTATCGTAATTTTATTTACAAGTCATGAGTGATTTACTTTTCGGCAAACGACGACTACATCATCGGTGGCCAAACGTGAGCCCACAAAAAATAGCAAAGAGGTTGTAATTTATAGAGGTAATGGAATATTAACTTAAGTAATAACAAATAATCAGCAAAACGAGGTAATAAACGCTATTTTTGTGGTGGAAGATCATCAAATAACTCCTCTCGCTCTGGTTAGAGCAAGAATTAGTATCAGTGTATGTGATTTACTGACTAAAACCCACCTGTGTCCCTTTGCGGCAGCGATCTCTCGCGCTGGGCCTTGGTACAGGCCATGGTCCGGAGCGAGGAGGAGTGGCAGGCGGTCGCCTCCTTCTGCGAAGCAGTAATCCAAAGGCAACGGTCCTCACGCCCTAACCGCCGCCGGGATTCCGATCCCGATTTCCGGCCACCGTAGGCGCGGGCTTGCGGACGGCGAGAAATGGGTGGCTCGCCGTCCGACTATCCGGTAACCGTCCGGACCGAGCCCAAGTCGTCGACGGCGCGTATTGTTCCACGCGCGCCTCAGGGAGATGTCAGCAAATCGTAGGGGCCCAGCAGGGTCGAAGCCTACTGGGGCCATGGGTAGTTTGAAAACGAAACCCGGGGCCCTGGGACGAAGGCAACGAAGGAACAGGAGTGGATTTTTAGTCAGTAGAAGTCTGACACTATCTGCCGCTCCGTCCAAGAGCGAGATTTGTCATTAGATGATTTACCCACCTAAAAAAAAACAAAAACCTGTGTCCCTTTAGTTGTTCTTCGAAAGAAAGAAAGAAAGAAAACCAATTTATTTACGTGAAATGACGCATTCTTAAAACTAGCTAACAAACATAATCATAATAATCTTTGTGTCCCAGTGCCGCGGTAACTGTTTTGAACTATCTCACAAACCAGGGAACCAACCACTCAAAAACGCTGATTGAAAACATAAATTCCTGTGAAAAAACTGTAACAAAGTTTATAAAAAACTATCCCCACTAATAGACAATATACTCGGAACCATGTTGCGCTATCAGATTGTTCTCCCTTTTAAGTGCAGAATCAATTTAACGAGAAAAACAACGTTTATCATCCAATATTTGTTGGAAAAATTGCATCTAGCACTTTATTTTTATCGAAAATTTTCCAATATACCTGACCTAAAGGTTGTTAAGATCAAAGCTTTTATTATGGCGTGTTCCAGGTCCTGCCGGTCGCCGACGGTATCGCTCCTATAATCTGTAAAAGAGCGAACACCGGAGAATTCATTGCTTCTGCTGACTATACGGTCGGGGAATTATAAAATATCTTTTGTGAGCTTTAGGATTTTGTAAGGTGATTCGGGATGCGCGATACGTGTTTTCGGAAATAAATCAGACTGGATGTTTTGTTGAAATGACGTTTTCTATCTGTATATATAAAAGGAAAATATGACTGACTGACATATCAATGCATAGCTACTGCACTACTACTACTGCTGCTACTACTGGGACTAGGAGCATGAAATTATGAATAAGGCTTCTTTTATGACCTGGGCGAACAATAAGAAGGGGTTATTTTAGAAATTCATCCTTTAAAAAAATCATTCCGTGTTCCTACCAATATTCTTAAATGTTAGCACAAATAGTAACCTAAAAAACAATAAATATTGCCATTATTTATTTTCAGAACTACCCTAGTAGAACAATTTAGGGGGGTTTCAAGATTGTATGGGGAATTCTTATTTCTTGGGTTAATATGCTTGAAACTTGTTACAAATTCTAATCAAAATGAGTAATAAAGACTGTCATTATTAGTTTTTCAAAACTACCCTCAGGAAACGGTTTAATGGGTTTTTATAGTGCTAGTTAATAATCTACACTATGTGTTTGTCATGTATATTTATCCATGATTTAGCCGTCTTGTTAGTATAGGTAGACCTGGATCAATTCGGATATAGGATACTTTTAATTCCTACAATTTTCAATTTCCTAAATAATTGACAAAATAACTGTTATTTTAACACACGAGAACTAAAATCTCGGTTCAAGAACTATAAATTGACTTTTCAACAAAATAATCCGTAAG
The DNA here is from genome assembly GCA_905147345.3 of Mythimna impura. Classification (NCBI taxonomy): domain Eukaryota; kingdom Metazoa; phylum Arthropoda; class Insecta; order Lepidoptera; family Noctuidae; genus Mythimna; species Mythimna impura. Next base: position 15,486,164 of record LR990356.1, on the reverse strand, counting down.
AAGATCATTTGTAAATAATAAATTAGAGCGCTTTGAAAAGCGATACTTTGCCACGTTGCTACGATGTCGTAGCGACGTGGCAGTATGCTACGAGTTTCGTAGCTGTGCTACGAACACACTGCTACGAAGCTCGTAGCATCGTAGCAATTGCCGTCTCAAGTTCGCTGTACGTACATAACAATTAATTTCGCTCGGATAATTTTCCAGAATTGTTATAAATGCGATATTAAAAGTGCAGTGAATACTATAAAAATTCATAAACAAACATAAATAAGAACACTGATGCAAGTCACGTTTCTTCACTTGAATAATAAAGCAGACAACTTTATTTAAAAATACTAGAACTGAACATTATTTATATAATAAATCATGTTTATTTCACTATTTTATTGCTGGAACAAAATAAATATAAACTATTATTCAGACACGTTTTGTTTATAAATTGCAGGTAAAAGCACCGTCAAGTAGTGCGTAATATTTGTACAATTTTTATTGTGCTGTCATTCCTGTTTTCACTTTTCACGAGTTGGTTTTAATAAGCGTACGGAAGAGAATATCTATATATTTTTTAACATGATGGGAAATCAAAGTATACCGACGGTCTATACTAAATACAAGTATCTGTGCCTGCATCTACAAATAGGAAATTATGTCAAAATTATTAAGTTTACATTTTAAGTAAAATGCGCAATTTGTTCAAGTTTTTGATTTATAACCAGAGGCGTCAGACCGACTCTTTCAGAAGCTCTACTTTCAACGTAATCCTCCGTAGTCTCAACCATAACCATGTGCTTATGTCATTGTCAAACCAACGTAGAGTGATGTACTCGCCATTTACATTAATACCTAGCCCTCTCCAGTCCAGAACCTTGAAGACATCCTCCATCGTGGCCGTAAATAGTTTCAGAGAAATGGGGTCTTCCTGCCTCACATCTCGTGGCACGAAGATAGCTTTCGAGGTCTATCAGAATAAATCTATTGGAAAAGTTATTTTTAATAAATGATTATAAATACTTTTTAATTACGAAAGAAGAAACCCCTTTCTGAAAAAATCACAAATTGTCACTTATGATGTTCTGCCTGATAAGGCTCGATATGTATCTTTTTTAGGTGGGAAAGCATTCAATAACTAGAACCACGGTTTTCCTTCAAGCCGAAAGTTTTATAATTCAGAAAATAACTCTTGGACATTAAAAAAATCATAGATTTATTTATTATCTGTGGCATTGTTCGCTAGTGTAAGGCGGCTTTTTTCGAGTGAAGTTCAGTGGCGGTTTTAATTATTTGCAAACTGATTCCTAGTGGATATTGCGATGTAATATTGGTGTACTTTGCATCTCAAGTGTCGGCGCAACTGAACAATATGTCGTAATCATTGAAACAGGCGCGATCTTGGTAAAATTCAGCTGAGAATTATTGTTGTCATGTTGAATACCTCAACGAGGCTTGCCAAAAAGGTTGACTCGATACATTTGCTGCCAAATACTACAAAAACATTAGAATGTGTTACATCCGTATTCTAATTGTAAATGAAGTAACTGTATTCATACAAAGACATGGCTTAAAAGATCCAAGCCAAAAAAAAAAGTGTTACGGCAGCGGTGGAATACAAAGGGTAACTGAAGAGATACAGCCCCCCTAGCCAAGTTACAACCGTTTCGTTTCGATTCTCTTTTCGTTGATCGCCTCCAGTCGGCCACGCTTTTTATTCCTTTGTTCTGGCCACGTGACTGAGCGTTGAAGTGACGTAAGAACAGTCAGTAATAATCTGACACTCTCTTTTACTCCGCCTTGATAAAAAAAGACTTATTTATTATCAACTCGCTCCGGTAAAAGTTTTCTAATGATGTATTCATAACAAAACTTGCTTTATGAAATTCTTTTGAAATTAATATTCCAATTCAGAGCATAGTTATAACGACTTCTAAGATACCTTTAACTTGGAATTAGTTCGTAAGTCCTTCATATTTACAACAAGCTATACGAGTATAATACCCCTCTATTGGCCGGAGTTACTTATAGTTCTGTCTTCCGAACAATTTATTAAGGTAAGGTATCTATTTACTATCCGTGCTCAAGTGAACATGAACGGACAGCTCAATTATGTGGTGTAAAGCTTAGAGAGTTATTGTTTTTATTGAAGTTATTGTGCAAAAAAAGTTTAAAAAGATGTTTTTTTTTAATATTATTATTGGGCTCACGCTTGACCTCTATCTTACCTGATGGTAAGTGACGATGTTGATGATGGAGCACTCTTGCTTAGAAGTAACCTATTCACTCTTGACTCAAAGATCTCAGGGTTGCAGGAAAAAAACTCCGGCTGGGAATTTCAATTCTAGCTGTACGCAGAATGAATATATTCCCAAAACGTTTTGTGTGTATAGTTGGGATGTCCACCATGTACCGGTGGCTCATTACCATACATTCGTAAGATGTGCCCGTTTTAAAACTATACACACACACCACTACATCCAGTTGTGTGCTAATAGATAATTTTAATGTTTTTATTGTAGTCAAAATTCTAACTTACAACAATTTATGTTATATAGTTCACCGACACTTTGCTCAAAACGGTAAAGGAATATATCGTAAGGAAACCAGCATGTTTTCTATCCGAAAAATCGAAGATATTTATGTTGAGCCAATGTTTGGTAATAAAGAAATCTATGGATGTTTTTTTATGTTCATGGTTAAGTTTCTAAGTTATCAAACTTTCGTCTCGCTTGACTAGTAATCTCATTATTAACATAAAATATTCCTTCAACTAACCAAGTAGCTGTCTTTAAGGACTAATAAGAAAAAATCTTAAGAGAAACACGAAAAAATACTGAAGGCATTCACAGTTCATAAACTAGAGGCTTTCTTGAAAATAACTTGTATAAATTCCCTTCCCCACTGTTATTGGTAATAAAGTATGGATGCGGTCACCCAACCGATGTAAATGTACTTATTATACAACCTCCTTTGTCTCCAAGAAGTACTAATAATCCTTGTTTATGCCCGTGTCGTTGGCGTTTATACAAGCAATAATTGTTTTTATTGAACGAATTTCACTGCAACCAAGTCCTAATATCCCATGAATACGATTCGCTGAATCGTTTTACTGAATTTATATTGGTTTTCTGATGTATCATAAAAATAAAATTTGTTTTATAAACGACTAGCTTCTGTCTGTAGCTTCGCTTGCATTATGGGTGGAAATTATACCTACCACGGAAAATTAGAATTGAGATTATACATGTCTGGACAAAGGTTATGGTTTACCTATTTGCTACAAGTGTCCACATCGACTATATAGGTTCAAATTATTTGATGAAAGTTTTCATGATGATTCACGCCACCAATTGTCGCCATTTTTGCAAGTGAAATAAAACTGTAGCTTGAATTTAACATGACGTTGATGTTAACTTAACTAAAATCAGAAAACAGTCGATTTTATAGATGTTTGGACCTGACGAATCTTTAGACTGCCGGTGTTAGCTTTATTGAGCTACTATCTAAATAAAGCGTCGAGCTTAGAATAATTATGTACCCGAAGTAACTCCTCTCGCTCTGAATAGAGGGAGGGTCAGCATAGCATAGTCGGCCTTATAATGTTCCCACTGTTGGGACTCAGGCCTCCTCTCTAGGAGAGGGAATGGGCCGTAATCCACCACGCGGGCCAAGTGCGGGTTGGTGGATGTCACATGTCTTCGAATTTTGGGTCCTAGGACATGCCGGTTTCCTCACGATGTTTTCCTTCACCGTTTTGAGAGCAGTGGTGATGAAATAAATTACACAAAGTAATGCGCCTGGCTGGGTTTGAACCCGCGACCTACAACTCGTAAGTCGGGGCCGTTACCACTCGGCCACCACTGCTCTCAGGGGTCAGTATCAGACTTTTACTCACTAAAACCCGCCTGAATTCTTTCAGATGCCCCTTTGCGTGCCAGGGCCACGGTCTTTTGATTAATCTTGTAGCTCTAGCAGACCTCATTCATTATATATGGTTCTTGGCGTCTAGTTTTGCATCACACAGTATGATTAACAAACGGCGGCAGTATACGTAAGTGACATCATAGAGGTTACGTCACAACATTGCGTACAACCTCTGTCTATCGTAAGCCGGATATTGCGTGCAGTGTTGACAGCTAGGCGGAATTGGGCGGACGCTTGCCGACTGGTGTCACACACAATCGAACATGAATATGACCGTGACTGTACAAGAACATAAACTATGTCAGTAAAAGCATCGAAAATAAGAAACTATTTATTAATAGCTTTTCTTACTTGAATCCTTGCCAAAAGTAAATAGAGACTACGAGTGCGAGTCATGGCCTAAATGAGGAAAATTGTTCTCATGAGAATAGTCTGTAAGTTTTTAATAAGCTTTATTGGTCTCAGGGTTTCTAAGTGTTTTAAGATACTTTTGTGGCTAAGATATAACTGCAATTTTTTTACATACTTACTGCTTTTCAAACATTTTTATACTAGATTTGGATCTCTCAAAAATATATCAAGACTAGCTTATGCGAGCGGTTTAACCTGCGTGGAAGAAGGTTTCTCCATACAGACTTTGGAACCCTGTTTCATCCCCATAGGCGGTGACTTATCAAAAATCCTTTCTTAGTGCTCGCCTACATCATAAAAGCAAGCTTTGTGCAAAATGTCAAATTTATAGACCTAGTATTTTCCGCTGTGCGTTGATACGTCAGTCAGTCAGTTTATCCTTATATATATAGGTATAGATTAACCAGTTTTTGCACTTCTTAATCTTCACCAAACCAATGTAAAAAGGCTATCATTTTCTTATCACTTTCACAGCAATATTTTATCCTCACCTTAAAATTACTCCCTAGGAATATACACGCCGTGATGTTTTCCTTTGCCGAAAAGCGTACGATAAATGTTTGTGCATAAATTTCAAAAGCTCATCGAGGCTCGCTTTCCTGTTTACGAGCTATCCCACGTGTACCCTCTGCTTTAAACTTGTACATTTAATTCGTCATAGAGGATTCAGTTAAAGCGTTTTATTTTGACTCTTTATGACGACGAATGACTGCAGTAGTTCGAGAATAAATGGTGAAAAATCTGTCTCCGTTAATCTGGCTAGATCAGTTGATAAAACAATCTGCCCAAATTACAATTTCAGGACTAACTAAGGCCTTCGTTATAAGGGTGATACTTAAATCAAATTAATGATCTAGTAGAAGGTGAGGTATTTCCGTAATCGCAGCTATTAACACCGTGGGAGTAATAACTACACTCGCTATATAGACGGATATTACTGCTCATCATTTCGATATAATATCTTAATCGCCTCTAACGACATTCACGGCAAATGATGGGGATCATAAGCCTAGATGCGACACTTTTTTTTATTGTTATCTCTATTTTTATATCCACTAAATATTTCATTCTAAGTACAATAAATGGAAGATAAAATCACGTCCAGTTGAAAGGCACAGACAAACCTTAAAACTCTAAAAAGATCCAAGCAGCAAAAAGGCCACAATAAACGTTTTCCAGTGTAACAGTCAAGTACTGGCACTTTCTCTAAAACACTGCCCTTGAGTAAAAGTTAATCAAACGTGAATTTCACTTACTGGCCAGAGGTCGTTCGTTTTGAAGGACCATTACATTGGCGATGGAGAGACCCATCAATTTAGCTTCACGCCGACCGCACGCGGTCACCGCGAGTGCGCCCGACATGTGAAACGTTTTATTACGGTCCAGGAAAAACCGTTACAATAACGCAACTCGAGAATACTTTAGTGGAAGTAAGGAACAGCTGGAACAACGTAATATGCGTCACTTTTTTGATGGATGCTGAAATTATTCAATTTAAGTGGTGTGCCTAGACGGATATTAAATTTGTAATTTGGATAGATTACTAGAAGTCCCCTGTTCCACTGGTTAGGTACATTGATCTCTAGTTATAGAGATCACGTATCTCGTATGAGATATGGCTTATTTTAGTTATAAATATATTTAGAGTTGTTTTTTTAACCGACTCCAGAAAGACGGATATGTTCGGCTGAATGTATTTTTCTAAAGTATGTTCACCGATTTCTCGGTCAATTGTGGACCGAATTTGAAAATTATTTTTTTGATTGAAAAGTTATGCTTCCAAATTGGTCCCATAGAAAATTGTTCCAAATTGTTTCCAATAAGCCAAGCCCAGGCTTGGCTTATTGGAATTGATATGAAATGTTTTAATGATTAAATTCTAGAGGTACCTTACTATAGAACTTAATTATTAAAGTTTGGCTGAGGGGTACTTTTTAATTGTGGTGTCACAACTAAAAAGCGTAAAATAAAATAAAAAAGATATAACAAAAAAAAAAATACAACTGACTTCAATGCAAAAAAAAAAACACTAAAAAAAGTGCAAAATAATTTTAATTTCGGAATATTAATTTTAATTACGGTATTTTTTTAAAAGTTTTTTTATTTATTTTGTTTAAATTTTTCGCCATAATAGTACTGACAATAAATGTGTAACCGAGATATTTGTAATACATAACATGATTTAAATGAGTGTCCATGTATTTTCTGGCTTTGAATGTATCCAAATCAAAGTGTTAACGTAATGCCACTTGTGTTTAGTTGTTTTAATAAAAATTAAATTGTTGACGAATCGGGAATGTGACGAAATGGGAAGTAGCTAAATTGGTTTGAATAGAAGCGATTTTGTTTTAGATGAAAGTTCACTCATTAGTAAGTTTGGCCAGGTGGTGTGGTGTGGGCGAAGTATTAATTAAGAATTCAGTAGAACAACTAATTTATTTTCCTCTTTACAGTTCTATGCCTAATTTGTTTTTTTTTGTCTAAATTGAATATTTAATACCTAATTGTTATTTTTATTGTGATTAAAATAGCGTACCTAATAGGTGTTTATTAAGTTGATTACTAAAACTAATTTTTCCTTATTCCATAGAATAATAAATTGACTTCTAAAAATAAAACGCAGTTAAAATTGTTCTTTTTAGGGTTCCGTAGCCACTTGCCAAAAAACGGAACCCTTACGGATTTGTCATGTCTGTTTGTCTGTCCGTCCATATGTCACATCTACTTTTTTCCGAAAATATAAGAACTATACTGTTGAAACTTGTAAAGTAGATCTATTCTGTGAACCGCATTTTCACACAAAAATAGAAAAAAAAAATTTTTTGGGGTTTCCCCATACTTAGAACTGAAACTCAAAATGTTTTTTTTTCATCAAACCCTTACGTGTGGGGTATCTATAGATAGGTCTTCAAAAATGATATTGAGGTTTCTAATATCTTTCTTTTCTAAACTGAATAGTTTGTGCGAGAGACAATTCCAAAGTGGTAAAATGTGTCCCCCCCTGTAACATCTTAAATAAGAAAATGATAAAACTAAAAAAAAAATATATGAGATCTAGTAAGTAGTTTTTTTTAATACGCCATAAATCGTAAACCGCAATTTACCTTTCCAGTTTGTACGGAACCCTCATTGCGCGAGTCCGACTCGCACTTGCCCAGTTTTTTTTTAATTCGACATTATTTTTATTGTGCTAACATCAAAGTCAAATCGTTTTTTCAATTAGACTATTAACTGACAATCTTTGATCCCAAGTAGGTAATAGTATATAAAAAAATAGTGTTTATTCGAAAAGGCGGACTTTTATGGAAAAGAATGGCTAAAAAACTCCTTAGTTACTCTTTTCACATAAAAGTTTTACAATGTTTGGTCTACTTAAGTTAATATTTCAATTCTTCAATTTCAATTTTCAATTCTTTATTGCTATATCACATGTGTTACATAAGATCTTAAGAATTTAGTTAAGTGCACATGGACCCTGTCGGGCACAGCAATTACAAACAATACAGGTAGTACAGTTTTAGAGAAAAAAGTAAAAAAAAAAAGGAATCGGATATACAACTCAAATCATATGAAATACAACTGTCACTAAAATTGCAAATAAAAATAGTAAATGTCACAAATTCATTAAATGTCAAAATACATTTTTCAATTGTCAGAACTAAATTCATTATAAATGTCAAAAACAAAATTCATTATAATTGTCAAAATAAATTCATACATATATTTGTAATCTATTTACGTCCATATGTATGTATTACTATGTATGTACTAGCCAAGACATTGCCACGTTGAATGGCAACGCAAATTCTTTGTGCAAAGAACGTACCAGCCCTGTGGTGACGCTGTGTCAATTAGTCAGTGACTGATTACTTAATATTATATGTGAAAACGATACACCTAGAATTACACTGCAAAAATACTAATAAGTACAAAGTATTACGTGCAAAAGAAAACAAATTTATTAGATTTAGGAATTTGGTGCTAACACAAATCTATTATAAAAATAGCGTATCTAACTATTTCTAATAATAAATACCAAAAGATTATTTTCGAGATCTTATTAAGAAATTTGATAGATAACACTACGTCATAAAATACATCGAGCGGAACACTTTAATTTCTATTAAACCGGTTCACAAACAATTTTGTGAGTGGGTGCCGATTTAAGACGCGTACGTCTAAATCGACGCAAGTCTTTCAATCAAAGGAACAATGGGTAAGCAATTTAATAAATGCCCCCGATTCAAATTTCTAACGGCAACAGATGGCGGACGCTATCGCTAGCGCTTCGAGCGTGAATAATTTCCGTCACAACATTACCCCCCACCCCTACTACCCTCCAAATAATTCTATTCTTTATGTTCCACAAGAGTGCTGTCACCAATAAATTGAAAAGTCGGCGAGGGACTCTCTATCAAGCTATACGATTTAAATGTTCGAACACGCAAATACACTTTATTATTTCAAAGAATACATTAAAACTGTCCCACTTTCAAATAAACAGTGACATTTTAATGTAAATTTGTTATCAGACTGACGAATATTCTTGTCAGCGTTTCATTCTTACTTTATCTTTTGACCAAGATTAAAAAAAGTCTAATAAATTATACTAAAAAAGAAGTGCTCAGGCAAAACGTCAGACAGGATATATTAATGCCATCTGTGAACCACAGATATTTGATTTTTGGCTCAGCAAATAGGTGCTACTTATGATAAAAAGAAAGAAAGTATAATGAAATGATTGTTTTTCGCGGACAGGAAGGGTGTGTCAGACCTTTAGTAGGAGCAGTTGAGACTAAAAAATTGACCTTGAATTGACCCCTTTACTATTATTGACGCGTTTTGTTTCGAGAATTGTTAATTATCAAATAATTTCTTCCGCTCTAGGTGAAGTGACAAGGAGTTCAGACTTTTACTGACTAAAATCTACTTAGGCTGAAGTGACTCTTTTACTGACTAAAACCCACTCAGGCTGCAGTGACACTTTTACTGACTAAAACCCACTCAGGCTGCAGTGACACATTTACTGACTAAAACCCACTGAGGCTGCAGTGACTCTTTTACTGACTAAAACCCACTCAGGCTGCAGTGACACATTTACTGACTAAAACCCACTGAGGCTGCAGTGACTCTTTTACTGACTAAAACCCACTCAGGCTGCAGTGACACATTTACTGACTAAAACCCACTCAGGCTGCAGTGACTCTTTTACTGACTAAAACCCACTCAGGCTGCAGTGACACATTTACTGACTAAAACCCACTCAGGCTGCAGTGACACTTTTACTGACTAAAACCCACTGAGGCTGCAGTGACTCTTTTACTGACTAAAACCCACTCAGGCTGCAGTGACACATTTACTGACTAAAACCCACTCAGGCTGCAGTGACACTTTTACTGACTAAAACCCACTGAGGCTGCAGTGACTCTTTTACTGACTAAAACCCACTCAGGCTGCAGTGACACATTTACTGACTAAAACCCACTCAGGCTGCAGTGACACATTTACTGACTAAAACCCACTGAGGCTGCAGTGACACATTTACTGACTAAAACCCACTCAGGCTGCAGTGACACATTTACTGACTAAAACCCACTGAGGCTACAGTGACTCTTTTACTGACTAAAACCCACTCAGGCTGCAGTGACACATTTACTGACTAAAACCCACTCAGGCTGCAGTGACACATTTACTGACTAAAACCCACTCAGCCTGCAGTGACTCTTTTACTGACTAAAACCCGCTCAGGCTGCAGTGACTCTTTTACTGACTAAAAGCCGCTCAGGCTGCAGTGACTCTTTTGAACAACCTTGCAGCCCTGGACGTTGATTTGACGCTGGGCTAACTTTCTATTGGGTGATATTTCTTTTGGAAAAAAGTTCACTTAAAGTTGTCTATGATGTTTCTTGAACATTCTCTTCCATAAACACATCTACACCTGCGATTGTGCAATTAACTTCATTTGTCTGAGTTACCGACTCCTTGGCAATTCAAAAGTGTATTTATTTTGGTACAATATTTCATACTAAACAACAAATTACACTAAGAATAAATCTATTTGGTATGGTGGCTATTTTCAAAGTTGGTTATAAAATGAAGTAGCAATTAGCATTTCAAATATTGGTATGAGGAAAAATGGAGCGTAGTGGAAACATCTCGCTATCTCTTTTAGACGCGTGTAACCTTGCCGCAGTGTCACACATTTCAGTTTGTGCATCCTTTACTGTTATTTAACAGTTTTCCCTTCTATCAGATTTGTAACTTTGAACGGGTTTAAAAATTTGATTTCAAACACCAAAATAAATACACTTTTGAATTGCCAAGGAGTCAGTAACTCAGACAAATGAAGTTAATTGCACAATCGCAGGTGTAGATGTGTTTATGGAAGAGAATGTTCAAGAAACATCATAGATAATTTTAAGTGAACTTTTTTAAGCACTCAATTAAATAAAAATTTAGGTAGTTGACTCAATAGTCAACTACCTAAATTTTTATTTAATTGAGTGCTTTGAATTCAAGTGCAAAGTGAGTTGAGCGATTGGCTGCTGTACTGCGTGTCGCAGGTACGATTCCTGCACGGAACAGATGTTTGTAAGGCCTACAGATAGTTCCAGGTCTCAGGAAGAAGAAAGAAGAAGAGAGTGGTGGAGTGTTGGAGGTTCAGGGTTAGGTTCAGGTTGTCTTATGTAAGTGAGTTGACAGATTTGTGAATGCACCTATAAAAGGTAGAAAGTTATAAGCATATAAATTCTGTATGTCACATATGTCATTAACCTTCAAGCGGGCGCGCGACTGTTTGAAACAGTAGCGGTAGCGCGTAACATAAAAGACTGATAGGAGATTTCAGGAACTTTGAAAACTGATTTATTAATGATATTTTTTTTAATATTCAGATATTACCTATTTTTCAACTAAACAATAATTTGTTTAAATTCAAAATAATATAATTGATGTTGAATAATTGGCATCAAAGAGTTTTCATCTACTTAGGTCTAATTTTCTTCAAAATCAGTCTTCTCATCAATGTAAAAATACAAGGCAGGCGCGTGTAGTCTTATCGACGCCTGCGTTGCGACCTAAACACACATATTCTGTGTCTTTCAGGAGGAGTGTAGGAAGAGGAGAAAATAACTCCATTTGAGTTATTTTCGTCAGTAGTGAACTAATGACAAGCTACTAGAGATGATACGTTCTTTTGACGAGAAATGTTGAAATTATGATCGTAAATATATCGAGTGCGATCGATTCGACGTCGCGCGACCACTTGAAGGTTAAGCATTGGTCGCACCAGGCACCCATAAATTCAAGATGCCTAGCACTGAATCATACATAAAGAGGTGATACTGCATAACCGTGAGCTAAATACAAAATGTTATTATAACCAACCTATCTACCTATACATAGGTACTCTACCTTGGGGTGCACCCTTGTTACGACCACGGCAAATGTCCCGTGACAGGGGTCGAAGGTACTAGACGTAGCTAATAAACACATGCTATTATTAGTCCTACATTCGGGTTATTATAGGAAATGTGAACTATTGAGCTTTTATTGTTTCTACAAATTTGTTTAGGTTAATTATAATAGGTTATTATTAGAATAGGTAATAGTTTTTAACCACACTAGTATTATAAAGGTGAAAATTTGCAGGTAATATGTGTTTGTTACTCACAATAACTGAAGCCCTACTTTATCGCGATCCTTTTGACAACCTACATTTTAGTAATAATAATATAATAAGTCACCCCCTGCCTTTTATCGATGGATATTAATAACATTGTTTAAGCAGGGGCCATAGTCTTAACATAGTTCCTGGTAACCAGTCCACTTAAGACTCCAAAAACCATAGCATTATATCTTAGTTTTCCATATGTCGCAATAGTTTCCCACCAACCGGGGGTTGTCCTTGGATACACTAGCATAGTGCGTACAGGGATAATCACCGGTTTGTACCACTTTCCATTAAAAACGTCTAAAAGGGCCTCTGCGAGTTGGTTTTGGCTCCTCGTACGCCTTCCAAAGGTCCAGGACCTTAGGGGGCTGAGAGAAATAAATATAATAATAATAATATTTAAAAATTCTTTACAGGATAAATTAATATAGTCTTAAATATAAATCTTAATTCTGAGTCTTACGTGCCTGAACTAGGAAATCCTATGTTTCAGGCGAGAAGAGCTAAAATAATTTAAAATTAACAAATAATCAAAAGGACTCTATAGTACAATATAAACGTGTAAAAAATCTGTAAAGTAGACAAGTTATCTTATACTATTATAATGTTACCAAATCTTAACTTCTAGTTTTTTTTTAAATTGATATAAACAAATGCTTGATTGCGATCCCACCTGATGGTAAGCAGAGATGCAATCATTGATGGTAAGGCGCACTAGTTTATTAAGAGCCTAATCACTCTAACCTTTAAGACACCTAAATTATAGTTAGAATAGAATAGAATAGAATAAACTTTATTGCACACCAAAATAGTAACAAAAACTTTTATACTAGGCAACTTAAATCTATGGGTACAAAGGCGGTCTTATCGCTGACAGCGATATCTACCAGACAACCTTAGGATGGAAATCGAAATAGAAAAAGGGGGTAGTCTGTGGTGTACTGCAAATGAATAAAGTAAATATAGTATAGTTGGACGGGAAGACCAAGTTTCTTAACTAACAACATACTTAAACTCTATTAAGATATTAAGATTATACTCTATAACTGTTTACAAGATACTTATACTCTATAACTGTTTAAGGGATGGAGTTATATAGGGTGTATAGCTCCATCCCTTTTTCTCGCTCGCACGATTGATATTTTAACACGTCATGGTAACATCCCTGCAGGCCTAGCCAAGTTAAGACCGTTTCGTTTCGAATCTCTTTCTACAGTCGGTAACACCTCCGATTCTTTTGTTCTGACTACGTGACTTAACGTTGAGATGATGTCATTGCCATACATTTGAAGTTTTCTAATAGCGTTAACGATTGTAGATTATCAACTTGGCTAAGCCCTCTGAACGGAACGGTTTTGGAAGAAACTTGCAGATCCTGGTTTACCAACACTAGTAGTCCACGACCTGGAATACGACATAGGGTATTTTTTCTTCCGCGGTTTGGTTGCTTTAGGATTTCACCTTTCACACAGGCAAAGCCGCCGGCAGAAGCTTGTATAATATAAAAACGATGCAAGCCTAAAACTAAACTCTACTACTACTACTTTACTTACTTTTACCTTTACTTTTACCTTTTTTTTTCTCTCTCTTAATAATGTTCTCATGTAAGTGACAATTGTGTCTTAATGGGAATAAATATATTTTTAAACCGAACTCTCTCTCTTGGAGAGGGAGTCCCAGCAGTGGAAACATTATAAGGCTGATTATGCTCTATATGCTTAAAATTTACTTCATAATTATGCCGTAAAAAGCCTGTTTGCAATCAGCCGTATCTATTCCGGTAGAGGATTCACCAATTTCTCTTTTAGCCTGTTTTTCGTAAATAATAAGTAAACATCAACGGATAGTGGCACTAAGTATATCGATAATATTTAATTGGCTACTAATCAGGCCATCAAGTATGATAATATTCTATCTATTCTAGTGAATATTGGACTATAGAATTCTAGGTAATAAGCTACTAACGCAGACCACCAAAACAGTGATCATTGTGCCAAATCTATTGAGATAATATTCATTTATTCTCAAGATCGAGGGCTGTTTAGATGTATTTATAGTAGTGCTAGCAGAGAAAAACTGATAATAATATATTGAAAAACAAAATAAGTACAATTGTAAATCCTCCTTCCCTGAACCTGTAAAAGATCTAAGCTTTTCCGAATATTTGTGCCTACTCAGATCAGAAAGACGAGATTGTTAGATTAGCTACAGAATATTTATGTATATGTATTGTATGTATGTCATGTACTAATATTTTGTAAACGCAATAAAATTCATTATAATTGGACACTCTTTCCTAAAATTTATACAAGCTTTCTGCCTAGTTTAGAAAAGGGAGTCCCACCCATTTTATGTTTCGTAGGCGCAGGCTTGCGGATGGCGAGTAATGGGTAGCTCGCCGTCCGGCCGTCCGGTAACCGTCCGGAACGAGCACAAGTCGTCGACGGCGCGTAGTGTTCCACGCGCGCCTCATGGAGATGTCAGCAACCGCAGGGGCCCAGCAGGGTCGAAGCCTACTAGGGCCAAGGGTCTGATATTGAAAGGAAGACTCGATCCGGGTACGAAAGGCAACGAAGGAACAGGAGTAGGTTTTTAGTCAGTAAAAGTCTGACACGGCGGGCCCAAGGTCGGGAGATGTCATTAGATGATTTTCCACCTAAAAAAAACGCATTTTATGTTTATTGCACTGTTTTATTTTTCTTTCTTACATTTAAGTAAACTTTCGCTAGCATGAAGTGATCTAGCAACAAGACAGCAACATATCCTGAGGTGCTGGAGGAGTGGAGAGGTATGTCAATAAAAGCAAGAGAGAGGCAAAATTTATTATTATGATGTGTTATTTAGCTGTAATCTAATATACTAATCACAATTATAATTATGCTTCTGTTTGACTAAATAGAGTGTTAAAATATCGGATTTGTAGGATATATATCCTGTATTGTGTTTATATTGTGTTGTATTGATAGGTAGTGACCCAAGCTATCACCCCCTGCAGTATGTCGTGCTATTTACTGGACACCTGTATTATACAACTATGAGCTATAATGAAAAGTCTATCTAATAAAAAGCACAAACCTTATGGCTTAGTTTGCAGTAATTAAGATACAACATCAAAATTAGAGCAAAATAAGCTCGAATTCAATTCAGACGAGTTCAATGACCCAACTGTGGCCAAACCTCAACATATTATACGATTAACGAGTATGTTATTATTACGAAGCGATATTAGATTTTTATAGATAGATAATGAAGTTAGATTATAATCGAATATGCGCACCTAGTATTTATCTATATAAATATATTGTGGAGAAGACATTGCTTAGGAAAGATGTACTTTACCGCGGTGTTGTTTGAAAGAAGTACCGTACCCTAGACCCCAAAGGCCATTGGTGAGTTTCAGTCAGTAAAAGTCTGACAGTTTCTTTCGCTCCATCCAGAGCGGGAAAAGTTAAATAATGATTTCAAACATAAAAAAATAGGATGTTGTCACTGACCTAAATGGAAGGAACAATAAAACAATCCACCCTTAAGTAACCTTAAGGGTGGATTGTTAGACAACCAGAATATGTCTCTCAGTCTGAATTATTTTTGGATAATTGATTGGTAAGTAGGCTACAAGTCAAGTATCCAAACAATTCAAACTCGGAACAGATATCTGCAAGCTTCTAAGGTGGTTTTATTTCATCTAAACAGTAGACTTATTAGTCTACTGTTTGTTATAGCTAGTGTAACTATAATATAATAATATTCCACAACTTTCACACAACGCCATCTAGTCAGAGCTTGTGGTATGGGCACTAGATAACTGATAAACATACTTATACATTTCTAAATACATACATACATATTATATATAAATAAAACCCAGACAGAACAAATGATCGTGCTCATCACACAAACATTTGTCTTGGGTGGGAATCGAACCCACGACCTCTGGCATAGCAGTCAGGGTCACTGACTACTAGACCAACAGGTTTGTCAACTAACTCAAGTTCTCACGTACAATGGATGCAGTAATCTCGTAACAACGTCAAAGCTGGTCGATTAACCTCACTTTCACAGAAGCCTAATCCACTTTCCCCACTGTGTCATCGGAATATGGCCAACTCGTTTCCGATGCACGTGCGCCCAAACAGTCGGAAAATTTGAAAAATTTAAATGTTATTTTTCAGTGTGCACTTCAATTCGGAGCGGCCATGTTTCACAGTGAATTCACTCCATACATCACTTTGTTAGTTATCTGTTTAGCTGGTTGACATTGATGAATGTTCAAGTGAACAAGCGGGGTTCCGTTGTGCTCGCGGTGTCCTGGCTTAGGGTTCCGTCGTTTGCACTAATACGAAGCTGGAAGCCTCCAGCCTCGCTTGTACGGAAACAATGAGCGAACAATATCTCGCAACGTGAGAGATTAATGAGGTATTTACCTTCAGGGCTTTTTCTGTTATATTTTAAGCAATGTTTTCTTTTATAAATGGCTCTCCTTACTCATACTATAATACAAGAGCCTTAGGTGTTGGATGGGTAGGTTGATCCCGCTAAAGTACATTTGAATATTTATTTTCAGGGTAGAGTAATAGTCCTTTTGAAATTGGGAAAGTGAAAATAAAAATATAATACAGATGAAGCAACAGGCACAGTTGTGACTTAATAATGTTTTGTGCAAACATGCTGCATACAAATCTGCACATTGAAGTCCTGATTCAAAATATAAAGCAGAAGAACAAACGGGTGTCTAACTAGGTCACGTTTGCTTCATAACGTAGTTAGATACACGTTTGCTCTGAAGGAAATTTCATTACAATCAACTCGGGAGATTAACTCAAACAGAAGTCCAAAATAATCAAATGTTCGTAATATTTCGTTTGCTCGTGCGGGACTCAGCGTACTGAGATATCATATTATAGAAGTGTTTTCAATGCGGCTTTTGTGATATTTTTAGCTTAAGTAGGATGTCGAAATATCAAATATACCTAAAAACGAAAACGGGCGTCTAAGCAAAAAACATTATGTAAATCACAATTCGTGAAGAGGGAGCACGTTTTATTTGCTTTTCGAATGCCCTCGTTTTTGTGACGAGTGCCCTGGAAGAGGCCATTTGAATCAAGGGTATTTTGATAATAAAAGAATCATCCACTTGACTCTAAAGAGTATGCGTACAATGCCACCGGCTCGAGGAAGTCAAATTGTAAGGAATACTCGAGATATGCCAGGCAGATATTGAGTAAATTGGGCCCTCATCTCACTGCGATTGAATTAGATTTGATGCGATAAACGCGGAAATGTTCATATTATCTGATCCAATTTTTTTATAATACAATACTCATTATAATTTTGGATTTATTTTTGGACATGTATTTTTAGGGAAAGATTCAACTCTAGGTCCACTTCGAGTAGAGTCTTTTCTATTTTTATGTGACCGGGGTTATGTGTTCAGGAGATAAATGATAGTCAGAAGATCAACTATTTAAGTTTATAATCCAATTAATTACAGAATTAAATGTCTGTCAATAGTCTGGTCCTACGACGACGTGTGGTTGAAGATTCGAGCGCGACGCGACGCTCAATACCAAGAAATATGCATCAGCATTGCCATTACACTATATTTCACAAAGTAAAGTAAGTAGGGATATGGGTCTCACAAAGAATTTCTAGTAGGATTTCTGAACAATGTGTGCATAGGCATTGGCTTGCAAACGCTAGATACTCCTTAGATTTTATCAACAATGAAAGCGCGTGACCGTAGGCTGGAACAATTTTACACCGATTTGAAAACTCAACGGTCCATAATTACCAAACTTACATAACAACAAATCTTACGGAACTCACCCCTCTCTTATTGACGTAATTCTCATAGAAAATTATGCTGTTCACACAGTACAATAAAGACAAACGTGTCGCGGGAGATCAGGTCAGTGAGCCGCTAATGTCCAACAGTTCGCCACAAAACTGCCTTGCGGATGGTGATTCTTTAAGTCTGGCCTCTCACTTAAGGCATGTTGCAGCAAAAACCTATTAAGATAGATCTAGGGTTTATTGGGGCGTGCAAGCCCCACCACGTCGTCAACGTAGAGATAAGCAATGAGATTCTGTTATTATTTTGGTAAAAAATAAAGTTTATTCTGTTCTGTTAACATAGTGCATCTTTTAAAGTCTTACTATTTTCTTGCATTTTCTGAAAAGTTTGCTTTGTGTTAAAGCTCAGAAGTTTCAGCGCGAAAGGAATCCAACAAGATTGATTTATGTTACATCAGCGTGTAGAATTTGAAGTACAAAATTGAATTATTCCTAAAACTCTGACAACTGTAACTCTTTGTTAGCTTTCTTAAGACTTATATTAATCTCTGTCCAAACTTGTTACACCAAAGACTTTGTACCAAGCGGTCGCTCACTGTTCTTATATTATGAGGACGAATTAAATTCCAACTTTGATATTAGGATAATATACTTTGAAAGACTTTGAACTAAGTTTTGATTATTTCAGTGGTTTGGTTATCAATGAAGAGAAGGAGGTTAATTAATTACACGCTCTTGGAAGTGTTCAATGACTAAATGGGTGAGTTAATTCAATGCTACCTTGAAATTGGAGTGTATTTATCATTAAGCTACGCATTAATGTTGTATTCAATTGACGACTTACATAATATTGAAAGAATAAACAGCTTCGTGTATATGAGTCGTATTCTGTTTAGCTGACTCGTAAGCAAGCTAGAATACCACTAGTTAGGGGCAATGGGTTGAATTCCAAAAAGGAAACCCGTGGTTCTGGGACGCAAAGGACAAATAAAAAAAAACTTTTTAGAAAAAAAAAATACAACCGACTTCAATGTAAAAAGAAAACACTAAAAGTGCAAAATAACTTTAATTTCTGAAGTCGGTGTTTCTATAATAGTTGTGGTACTACAACTAAAAAGTACCCCTCAGCCAAACTTAAATAGTGTGCTAGTTCTATGGTAAGATACCTATGAAATTTAATGGTTAAAACATTGCATAACCATTCCAATTATAAGCCAAGCCCAGGCCTACCTTCCGGCTTCATCATCAGATCAGTTCGATATAGTTAGTCATCGACTACACGTATAAACAAGGCAATTTTAATTGTTACGACAGTTTTGCTGTGATCCTATGAGAAGTTCCGTTATATCTTTGAAGTTTATCATCAGATCATAACAATATTTCTATGGGACCAACTTTCAATCAAAAAAATAACTTTCAAAATCGGTCCACAATTGACCGAGAAATCGATGTATTTACATAAAAAAATACATTCAGCCGAACATACAACCTCCTTCTTTTTGAAGTCGGTTAAAAACATAGGTGTGGTTTTAGTCAGTAAAAGTTTGACACGCCCTTCCACTTTACTCTAGAGCGAGAGAAGTCATTTGATGATTTCCCACCTAAAAAAAGCATAGTACTTTTAATTAAAAAAAAAAATTATATCTGGCCAGGCGTCTTCGAGTGACTACTCTCGTTTTATTTAAAATTAAATTTTATTTTTTTAGGATGTCACACTTTTTTTTCCAATCTTGAATCTGCAATCGGCTATCTAGCCATAATCAGATGTGTTCCACTATTCTCAGCTTTGTAAGCGACATTCCAATGAATGGCACCATATAAAATATATTATTGTTTTGATGTTCTTTGGTCCAGGTCCAGTATGTGCCATCTTTTTAAGCGTTTGATATTTTCCTGTGACCGCAGTAAATTCTTTGCCAGTTCATTTATGTGTTTGCTCAGTCTTTCTTTGTAACTCTTGCTAATATTGATGACATACATAAAAAATAAAAACTTACGACGAATTGAGAATCTCCTCATTGTTTGAAGCCGATGAAAACCATTTATCTCAAGTAAATAGGATCAGTTAACGCTGTGATAATTAAGATCAAGTACAAATAGAGGTCGTTGAACGCAGTATTAGTATGCAAATCGAATATTTTAACTACCTATCTATATCAAAGATTTCCATGCAAATGTCTGCGACACTATAAAACGTCCCATTAATTCGGGACAGACAGTCTTTAGCATAGAAATACCTTTCTTTTGTCTTCCCCTCCGTTCTAATAGAAATAATCAATAAATATTTATCTCCTTCGTCCGGCTCAGTTTGTTTCCTGACGTCTCATTCGCATCAATAAGATTTCTATTACCACCCGAATTTCATTACCGTACTTTGTAAGGCGGAAATGATAAAATTTTCTTGAGAAAATTCGTTAGAAAGCGATTGGAAAAATCTTGGTAATAAATCAGCCTGTAAAATAGAAAAAGACTTTAATGAAATAGGTAATTTATGAAAGAAACGATATAAATCAATATTGAACGTTCAGCGTGCTTTATTAGTTCGTAAGTGTGACTATAAATTTGGTTCTTTTTCTTGATTCTTTATTTTAAAATTCTCAAAAAAAAAAAACTTAAGCTAAGTCATTTCCTGACCCCGATTTCCAGCCACCGTAGGCGTGAATTTGCGGAAGACAAGCTATGGGCAACTTGCCGTCCGCCTGCTGGTAATCGTCCGGACTGAGCCCGATTCGTCGAGGCGCGCGTAGTGTTCCACGCGCGCCTCAAAGAGATGTCAGCAAAACCGTAGGTGCCCAGCAGGGTCAAAGCCTACTGGGCCCATGGGTTTACGTCCGAAAGGGAAACCTTGGACCTAGACCTCAAAGATCAAAGAAGTAACACAGATGTGATTTTAGTTAGTAAAAGTCTAACACACCCTCTCGCTTTGCCTTAGAGCAAAAAGTCATTGCGCAAATTCCCACCTTAAAAAAAGCTAAGTGATTTAGGTATCCAGTAAATGGCCAGTAATACTTCATTTTTAGCGAAACATTTCATTAACCAAAGGCACATCAAGTAAAAGCAAAAGAAGGCATTTAAAAAAATGAAGATAAAACTTTGACGCTGGCTGGCCAAATTTTGGCGTACCACAAAAACTTTTTAATAAGATAAGATGTTATAAAAAATTTGCTTAGATACTTAGAATCAGGAATCGTCTGATCTGGAGTATTTAATGGATTCCATAATCTGCTTACGTAACTTGATTATAGCTAGTTAAAAACTTTTTATGATTACCCGAAATTAAGTGAGATTATATTGGTGTTCTTTTGTGTGATATTCAGATTGCCTTTTATTATTCTTTGCGTGTGGTTCTAGCCTCAGGTGTCGATTTGTAATAATACTTTTAAAACGCAAGTTTTCTTTTCTCGTTTTATCTATCCTAGATAAAACCTTGAGTTTATGAATTAAAGTATTTAATCAGTTTCTTTTAGCGTGAGCGTTCTTTTATTATTATTCTTATTATTCTTATTATAATAAATAATAAGAATAATAATAAAAATACGCACAACTTTTAGAAACCATTTAAAATATTACAGGTAAAAGGCACAACAAAATTTAAGCTTACATTAATTGAATTCACTTTAAAACTTAAAATAAGATAAAGAAATATCTGTACAGCACACAATACATCAACATACTATATACTATGAATATAAACCGTACATATTTTTGTACATACATTTTTTTTCTTGACCCCGTTTTCTAAAAACAATTATTGAGGAGTCAGGATTTCAATGCATGTCAAGTGATGCGATTCTGCGGGATTATTTGATAGTGTTGTAATGTATTGTATGTCGTGCTAGTATCTGCAACTCCGCGTCTAAAGCGCGTATTTTGCGTACGAATCCACTCCAGCTCCTCAAGGAGGGCAAGCATCGCCTTGAAGTTAGGTCCATGTCGCGGAGGGTACCTGGGTTCTCGAAGTACCTACTTTACCCTGCATCCAGCGACCACTGAGCAGCTTAGAAGCAGATGAGCTTTTGTCTCGTCGTTCTCCAAGCAGACATTGCAGAGTGGACTGTCTGTAGCTCCTATGACTTATTATAGGACGTGTGGTCAGCTGTATCCGCCGTGACTTTGCCCAACTGAGGTTTAGTGAGTCGTAGTCGTAGGGCCTGCTTACATTCATTGTCGTCGACCCATAGTTTGTGCTGTATGAAACTTTGGTGCTTTTCCTTACCAAATTATGTAGGGATCCGAAGGGAAGCGGCATAATAGGTTCAGGACCCATCGCTACCTTACTAGAACACCTTCTGGCGAGTTCGTCCGCTGCTTCGTTGCCTCGGGAATCGCTATGTCCTTTGATCCATTGAACGGTTACTTGATTGTGTTTACCAACCTGGTTAACGACCCTCGTATATCAGCCCAGAATCAAATGTGTAGCTTTCAGCGCTTGCAGGACAGTCATGCTGCCTGAAACCTCAAAATAGTTACCGCGGCCCTGGAACGCCAAGCGCAACAGTTGGGTTTTAGTCAGTAAAAGTCTGACACTCCCTCCCGGTCCATCCAAAGAGAAAGAAGTTATTTAATGGCCTTCAAAAAATATGATGTGATTGGCTTTAGAAAATTTTATTCAATCAATCACAACAGCTGGCGCGATTTAAAAATATTTCACATTTATTTTAAGTTTAATAAGAACTGGCCAATCATCCTTAATTCAAGAAAATCGATAATACACTGTTATTCATCCTTACAGGTAACCTTACTTATTACTTAAGGAAGAATGTGTCGGTTTTCGCACGACCTCACTCATTTTTGAGGTCAGTGATAAATGGCGTTCATATTTTTGAAAAACATATCGTTCAACATTCGTGCTAGAGAGTTGTACTTGCTTTTTATGACTAACAAACGTTCTTAATACCAAGTATACTATACTTCATTGCTCGTTGGCAAATCTTGAGTTTAGGCTTCTAGATATTAGTCAAAAAATAAAGCTGTGCACCATAGGTCAAAATGCACAGTCATGTCATTTTAAAGCCATGGGTAACTCACCTATTTCATGGACCAGTAGCTCTTCCAAGCGATTTATATCTCTTGTTTCGCCTGGAAAGAGACTACTTAGTCCAAGTAAAGGTATTCCTGGATATGTTGTATTATCTCCCCGTCTTATTTTATTCAAATTACTAGCTTTTGCCCGCGGCTTCGCTCCCGTCAACTGACTACTATATCCTACTCTACCCAACTCTATCCTGCTCTACCTTACTATACCCTACTCTACCCTACTCTACCCTACTCTACCCTACTCTACCCTACTCTACCCTACTCTACCCTACTCTACCCTACTCTACCCTACTCTACCCTACTCTACCCTACTCTACCCTACTCTACCCTACTCTACCCTACGCTACTCTACCCTACTTTACTCTACCCTACTTTACCCTACTCTACCCTACTCTACCCTACTCTACCCTACTCTACCCTACTCTAACCTACTCTACCCTACTCTACCCTACTCTACCCTACTCCTGGTTCTAAGCTACCTCCCCACCAACTTTCAGCAAAATCGGTTCAGCCGTTCTTGAGTTATAAATAGTGTAACTAACACGACTTTCTTTTATATATATAGATTCAAATTATAGGTATATATATTTCAACTTCTCAAATACATAGTCACTCTAATACCTATTATAAAGGAATTTGTGATTATGTATGTTTGTTACTTTTTCACGCTCAAACGGCTCAACGGATTTCACACGGGCAGACAATGTCCTAGAAAAGCACATAAGATACTTTTAATCCCAGGAGCATGTTCCCTTGGGATAATTTTCTATTTTCACGTAGGTGAAGCCAGTAGCTAGTATATTATGTGTAAGCATAGCATAGCATAGCATATTCAGCCTTAATGTTCCCACTGCTGGGACTCAGGCCTCCTCTCTCTAGGAGAGGGAATGGGCCGTAATCCACCACGCGGGCCCAGATTATGTGTAAGACTTAAGTCGCTTTGCGCGTCTGCCTGTCTGTTTACCTACTAATTGCTCTTAAACCACACAACGAGTTTTGATGTAGTGTAAAGTGTTACTAACATAGACATAAGTCTTATTTATTAACAATAAATTGTATTTAATTTACTTTATATATATAAGTACTGTAAAGTATTCATATATGGGCCAAGATGCCTGAAAATAAATGATTTATTATTATTATATTTCGATAATAGAAAGAAGTTAAATGAGGAAGGTTTATGTATATGTCGTGGATTGATGGCGCAACGGTGCGACGGACAGCGCCATCTAACAATTAGTTCCGTAAACTAATAATATCGTCATCGGAAACGCAAGCGGCGCCCTACCGCTTGGACACGATCGTCGGTGGAAGGGATGCAGCGAGGACTGGAGGGAAGCCTGAGAAGTGCGACATTCTACCTCGGACAGCCTCGGCATACGCTTAGTACCAACGCACGTGTTTGTTTCCTTTTGTAAAACCGTTATCAAAATAAAATTATCTTTCGTTCGAGTACCCAAATCAGTGCCCACACTTACCAAGAACTATGTCGGATCGTGATGAAGGCCTGATGCTTCGCATCTCGGCCACCCTTGATGCGACATAAAATATATAATTTGAACCTGTCCGAATTCAAGGCGGGTCACTAGTCACACTAATAGGTACCTATTCTAAAGGCAAAAGTTTATGAGTGCGTGTCTGTATGCTTGTTACATCTTCACGCTGAATTGATTTCGATGAAACTTGGTACACGCATAGACCGTATCCTAGAAAAGCATGAAGGATACTTTTAATACCAGGAGTAAGTCCCTTGGGATAATTTTCTGTTTTCACGCGGGCAAAGCAGCTAGTAAACTGTAAAATAACAACTGACAACTGACTGTCTTTATTTTATTCGAATTTGGAAAAAGAGCGTCGACGTCACAATATTTAATTACGGCTGACAACGCAAAGAAAGAAATGTTCGCTCAACATTTCCTGAAATAAATTCAACGTGCGATTATTTTTGTTTTATCTTTTTCTGTTTTTAAAGGACCCGCTTTTTCATTAAAAATGTTTGAGACTGTCCATTTACAATTATTGTTACTTTTGAATTTTTTCAACTCAAACCTAGTATATTATTATAGATTTATCGTAACCGTATGTGTACAATTAAATAACATAACTACCTGCTTTTTACAATAATTGTTACTTTTGAACTTTTTCAGCTCAAATCTGGTATATTTGTATAGATTATTATTGTAACCGTATACGATTAAAAAACATAAATACCTGCTTTTTGTTATGTTGTTGTTGTTTTCAAACCTTATATCAGACCCTAAATTATAGGTTTGTGTTCCACTAGCTTTTGCCCGCGGCTTTGCTTGCATTAAATTTGGAGGTAATAATAGATCTTCTATTAACGACCTAAAAATTACTTTCGATCCCTTTTTCATCTCTTTAAGGGTTGAACTTAGAAAACTCCGTTCTTATTTCTAATCAACGTCTTGTAAGCCTATCACGGAACACCGTGTAAAACTATATGAGTTTTACCAAAGTGTGTTCCGTATATAAATCGGCCTGCGCAGGCAAAACTATGGTGAAGCTTGTGCGTGTGGTAGGTCCATTAAAACCGTCCGAGGTCCGAGGTTTAAAGCTGTCTGTTGATGTGTCGGTGAGTCAGGCCTTTTCTTTTTATATATTCAGACAGAGACGGAGCTATATAGGCCGTATAGCACTATCTCTTTCTGACACCGGATTTGTGATGATTCACATCAGATATTTATTGTTTGTTCACCTAAATATTTAAACTCTTTTATTTTAAATTGTTTTGTAAATTTCCGTTTTATTATGGCAATTTAGAGTTATCCTACAGTGCAAATATGAACAAATTCTGCCGTATTTTTGTTAAAATTACACAGCTTCAATGTAAATCATAGTGTTATATAGAATTTCATTTGCATCAACACTGCTGCGTACAGAATGTTATGTAGATTTTCATCTCAGTTGGATATTTTAGAGGGTTTCCATTTTGTGAAATATATTACACGGCAAATGAAGTGAACAGTCCATCAAAATATTTGAGGGATAAACCCGAAGGTTACTTTGTTTGCCGTAAATGTTTGGGTCGGACACGGTTCCTAGATCCGAGGAATTTTGCCAATTTTACTATACACATAAGTTTCTATTAGTTAAGTAGAGTTTATTTGCGAATTTGTGGTGACAGCACATTTCTTTGTAAAATGAACTTGGTCAATAAACTTCGAGAATTAAGGTTTTGGTGTTTATAATTCTGGTTGTTAACACCAAACACAATAGCCATAAATATGGCTGTATATAATAAAATTCAAGGCAAAATGCAGCAGTAACAGGTTGCCAGTCCCTCACAGGCTCTTAGGTAACCCTTCTCCTTCACTGGTTCTTACAAGAGGGTGAAATCTCTGTAACAGTTTATATTATCTTGTATTCGGAGTTATAAAGTCATAAAAAGAACTCATTCAAGTCACAAAAAAAATGTTTATGAATAAATTTCATAACTATGTTTTACTTGCCCGTTCGTCCTCTAATATGAATTTAAATCACAGACTCATAGCTCTTTTTAATTTATTACAATTTTATTAACATTGCTCTATTCAAGTTCTTAGCTAGAAAATCCAGTGAGTGCTTTTGACTAAAGTTATAATTAGCGCTCTCGGGTTGATTTGCTTATGATCATTACTTATGAATGAATAAAATAATAATAATAATAAATTGTTTTATTCGGACAAAGGAATCGTTTTTGTTAGTACTTTACATGCTAAAACTTAAACACTAGGATAAAAAAAAGAAAATGAGAAAAAGAAAAGGTTTTTATTTTTTTTCTATATTGTTGATAGGTTCGAGCTTGATCGCTATCTCACCTGATGGAAAGCAATGATGCGGTCAACGATGGAGTGCGCTTACCTAGAAGTAACCTATTCACTCTTGACTTAAAGAGTGAGACTTCCTCAGGTTGTAGCTATCAGGAAACACAGACTCCGGCAGGAAATTCAACTCCTTAGCTGTACGCACAATGAATGTGTTCCCAAAACGTTTTGTGCGTATAGGTGGGATTTCCACCATGTACCGATGGTGCATCACCGTACGCCTGTTATTAGTAAAAAAATGAATAACGGTTGACTTCCAAATATTTAATAGAATCATGTCAAAAGAAAAGCCGGAATGAAACCCCGGAGGGTCACTATCGTCTTTGATAAACACTTGGAATACTTACAATTTTGAAATCAGAAGAGGGTCGTGTTGTTTGCGAATTTCTTGACCCATTACGTACTGTGTGATTGAAATTCTCGTTTGCCGACAATTTGTAGTCTCATAGTTCCTTAACAATTCTAACAAGGTTATAACTTTAGAATGGTGTCGCAGGAGAGGGGGTTAGTTGTTGGGGGGAGGGGAGTGTTGACCCTTGGCACCACTCCCATGAAAAGGTAACTCACCGTTTCCGAAAAGAACTATATTTTGTAACCTAACCTCAAAATACTCAAAAATTGCTAAAAGGCGTAGTCGACGGTCCGTTCCGTTTTACCGATGTAGCACGATATTTTATACCACTGCAATATATTGTGACAGCTTTGGTTGTCAATCAGCCATTTTAACGTTTCGTTTTCCCTTTTATCCGATTTGAGTTTAGAAACTTATTTCACAAATTTCTCGAAAAATATGCATTACCTTGTAATAAGAGTGGTAGCGTTATAATCGGGGACCCAAGCCCTACCAGCTTTGGCCCTTTTTAGTCCCCAAATACTGCTACACTTAACTAAAATCAAGCCGACATTGTTATTACATAATATAACGTATTCACGAAATGTGTGACGAGCATAGTTTTCACTGCCATAATCATGTTCAAAATTGTCACAAGTCGTAAATTATTATGTGTGATGCTTACTATGTACACGCTTAGTTTGTATAGAAAGTTTTGACAATATGGCCTCTCTATCAGTGTTACTACAGCATCTCAGTGAGCATTGGCAAAAGTCTTCGATACCATTGTGGAATTATAACTGATCTTTAATTTTTTGACGTTGGAAATCATCAAATAGTCATAGAAATCTTCTTCCGCTCTGCGTGTAGCGAGAGGAAGTATCAGACTTTTACTGACTAAAACCTACCTGTATTATTTGAGTGCCAAAAAAGGCCACGGTAATGCTTTAGAACAATTCCGCCACTTTCATAGTTGTTATCATGAGCAAAAATTTTATCTCATAATGATTTGTTGTAAGAAAACCGTTTTTTAAGTATTTTGTAAATAAAGAATAAGAATAAGGGCCTAATCAGAAGGCTTACAGTCACCCAAAGGGCAATGGAACTCTTTCCATTGCCCTTTCTATGGCCGGAATTTCCTTGCGTGATCGCATCAGGAATGAAGATATCCGCAAGAGAAACAAGGTCGCTGACATAGCCCGAAGAATCGCCAAACTTAAGTGGCAGTAGGCAGGGCACATTGCTCGTAGAACGGAATGATGGTCAATGGGGCCGAAAAGTTCTAGTGTGGCGACCGCGCACCGGAAAACACAGCGTTGGAAGGCCTCCCACAAGGTAGACCGACGACCTGGTGAGAGTCGCGGGAATGCAGTAGATGCGAGACGCACAGGATCGGTCGTTGTAGCGACGCTTGGTCCCACAAGCGTCTATGTCCAACAGTGGACGTCTTTCGGCTGAAATGATGATGATGATGAATGAATAAGAAAAGTAAGTACTGAATAAAAATACAATGTAATTAAAATAACAACACCTGAACCGCTGCTTTCAGGGGCCGAATAAAACACATTAAGCGTTGTCACACAAAACAAAAGATCGCGTACGCAGCGTAATGTTGGCAACATTTTAAATGTCAAAAATATTTATTGCGACGGCGACGACTGAGTTACGCATACTTACGCTCAACAGCGCAATTCGCACGACATTCCGCGGGAACAAATGAAAGCAAGCGCGCTTTCA
Source organism: Mythimna impura (assembly GCA_905147345.3). Taxonomy (NCBI): domain Eukaryota; kingdom Metazoa; phylum Arthropoda; class Insecta; order Lepidoptera; family Noctuidae; genus Mythimna; species Mythimna impura. The sequence continues at coordinate 15,457,441 of LR990356.1, read as the reverse complement.
TGATCGTTTAACGTGTCTGCCTCTGTAAATACAGGAGGTTTTTAACAATTGTACCCAAGGTAGGTATATTTTCTTTAGACAAAACCAGAGGTATAAAAACTTATAACAAATCTTAATTAATATTTTAATTAGACTAACTCATGGTTGGTACAGTCGTACTAATTGGTACTTCAATAGAATACAAATATATTTTTTTGGTTTCATAAAATGCTGTTCAAATCAGCACTAATTGAAGAAGAAGAAGAATATATTTCAGATATTGTCTCAGAAATCAGGTAAAGTTATTGCTTTGTGCATTAGAGGTTCATGGACTGTATTTATATATTTATTTATTAAAACTTTATGCACTAGTAATAAACACTGTACAAAGGCGGACTTAATGCCTTAGGCATTTTCTACCAGTCGACCTGATGACCAGGTGGTGCAGAAACATAACATGGTAGGTGCAGCTTAATGGTAAAGAAATAGGAAAGAAATACAATAATAAATATATACTTATCAAAGTATATATTTATTATTGTATTTCTTTCCTACATATATATATATACATACAAATTAACAATGTTATTATGAGAAACGAATCCAACAAATCAACGCTGTGGTTACTACACCAACTTCCTGCGAATGTGTTCACGTGCCTTCACCTTAAAAGTGAACCGATTGGAACACACACACACTGACTGGACTGTACATTTATTTATTTGTTTAATCTTCATGCAACCAAAGGTATAAAGGTGAAGTCAATGCCTCAGGCATTCTCTACCAGTCAACCTTGGGTGGTGGAGACTTGGAGAGACCATATGGCTGGTGCATAAAAAATGATAATATTATTTAGATTACAAAGGTTACAAAAGTGCATTATATTATGTAGCTAAAATAAAAATACATACATAATAAATTTGCATGATATTATTAATGGCCAAGTAATTTAAAAAGGTTTCACAGTAGAATAAAAACATCACAATGTTCAGCAAACTTCAATACCATATTCAAAACTATTCATGGTAGGTGTATAAATTAATTTTTCAAAAACATTTTAAAAATACCAATTCGTATCTTCCTCTTAAATATCAAGGCACACCTCTCCTCCTAAATCAACATAAAGCAATTCATAAACACATTTCGTTGGCTGCACGCGTCCTTTCTTACCGGAAGACCTTTCCATTCGCTATTACGTCGAAGGGAAGCTGGATATGACCGGGGTAACATTGGACGTGATGCAATCAGAGACGCCAATGGACATGGAACTACTCAGGAAAATGTAAGGCAGGAATTTCTATTCTCGAATATTGTGCTTTGAAATGGTATCTTATTTTTCTATTTTTATTTGGATTGGTGTTCAAAGTATTAGGGATATCAAAAAATTCAGCGTGGTTTATACGAATCTAATAGGTAATCCATTAATACCAGTTTTCATTTATAGAACATGAGTGTAAGTTGATTTGATTTGTTTGATTAATAGTTGTGGCGGATTCCAAATTCAAATGGCTCTTTAAAACCAGCCAAAAATATTCTTCTGTCAGCCTGCATACAATTTTCACAGCGCAACGCAGAATGAATGACTTATTAATAGGTCTATGAAATTTCCGTTTTTTAAAACGAGTGGCTTTGAAGTGTTATATCTTTGGATTGACTTAGAATTATGAGTTCAAATAAACTTTATATTATAGGTACATTATTCTTTTTTCGAAATTATGTATTTATTGGTTTCTTTGTGTTTTGTATTTTCTGTAAATCGAGTCGAATTTTCGTGAATTCCGATAATTTGAACAACGGTGTTTTTTAATCAGATTGGTAACTAAAAACGTACGAGGTTGTACGTGAATGTTTTGTTACCATAAACAATTTGGTTACTGGATTGTAAAGGAAATTACTGTATATACTATCTGGTTTTGAACTATTATTATAATTTTTTATATTCTTGAATATATGGAGTAAGATAGAGTGGTAAAACGTATAATATTTACATATTAATGTTATTGTCTTTAAAATGAATATTAAAGTCTTGGAGTGTGCATAAATAGCATTGTTAACTCAATCGACGGCAATTTTCGGAAACATTTTGATTAATTTGTGTATGGTTAAGCTTTAGATAAAGATTGCTTTGAATTCGAGGCTTTCGTAATAATTGTAATGCCCGCCCCAAGACTATTAATATGAACTAAAATACAATAAATCTCTAACACTAAAATACTTCTAAAAAGTAATAAATAAGTTCCAATATCGGGGTATTATTAATTTAGTTTTGGTTGTAAAGCAGTGAGATGATTGGGTATTTTTTTTTTGTACCAAGCTGGACAGTGACTCAAATTTTTTAACTATGTACAATTAACTATAAAAGTTTAGGTTTGCAAAGGTTGTTTAGAGTAAACTCCAAAATATATTTTTAAATTGATATATGTTAGTGCTTGACTGGGATCCCACCTGATGGTAAGCGGTGATGCAATCGTTGATGGTGAAACGCATTAATTTTTTAAGAGCTTAGTTACTCTAGCATTGAAGTCACCTAAATTATAAATCGGAAATACCGCAGCAGGCAAATTACCTTAGTTATTAATTACTGATATATTTAAAAAAAAAAATATAATGATGGTAAGCTACAGTTTCCCTGAATGTCGTGGGTTAATTATAGCTCAGAAAAATTAACGGTTCCTTTGAATCCCTTGGCCCATCTTAAAAAATAAGATGATTAAATGATAAACTCGAACAACTCGTAGATCAAAAAGTTTGTAAGCGAAGCTGAGTGTCACGATCAGTGGTTTAAGTAATGCATTCAATTAAAATATTACATAAAGTTTCATAATGCGGATGTTACAGGAAAAATAGCTAGGCTGAAGTAGAGGTGGGTTGGTTATGTCACACGAAGGCATCAAGAGAGATGGGCAAATATCTTCACATATTGGACGCTTGTGGGAAGACACCGCCATCGAGGTCACCCGTGGTGATATTGGTATGACGATGTGATCAAGTTCGTGGGCCAGAAATTACGCAAGATGAGAAGTTTAGAAGGAGATAAGTGAAGTCTTTGCCCAGCAGTGGGACACAAATTAGTCTGTACAAAAAAATAATTATAATAGTTAAAATATAAATAATATAATATAATATAAACCAACTAAATAAACTATCCAGCCTCACCATAACAACACCTTTATAACTTTGTTATATAAACATTTTTTTTTCATCTAAAAAGTTGGAGATCCCTTCCATTGCCACTTACAAAGATATTAAGGCTTTAAAGGGCGAAAACTTTTCATTTAGATGATATCCACTTCAGTAATGAGTTATTTCAGAGTCTCCTTTATTTTTAAAGCCAAAATGCTACAAAAGATTTACATTTATAACCACTTACTTTAAATCAGAAATAAAGTTTGAAATAGAAAGAAAGTAGATTATACAGAAATTATAAGGAGAATACAACTGGAATTAAATTCGTGTTTTGTCTTTCAAGTAATTAAAAAACTAATTACAGTGAATGTTTTGAAAATTCAATAAAAAATCTCCAATAAAAACAATGTTTTGTTTACATAAAATAAACATTAAGTTTTATTTTTAACCGACTTAAAAAAAGGAGGAGGTTATCTTTGGTTGTATGTTATTTTTTTTTGGTGTGTCACCTCAGTACTCCGTCGTTTATGGACTGATTTGCAAATTTCTTTTTTCCTCTTAGAGGATATGCTTTCCGATTGGTTCTATTTTTTCAGAACCCAGTTCTGATGATTGGATCCATGAGGAATCGAGGGAACTCCTCAACTATTATAAAGGCAGCCATATAGTGATTTTGGTATTTTCATCGAGAACTTAAGCACTCACAGTCAAAAATTAACATTTGATGAAGTGGAACTGATGAAGAATACCAGAAATGGCCAACGGAACTTCATCATCACATAGATATCACATGAAGATAGTTAAGGGACTATGACAATACAAATAAATAAATGGTTCTGATGATGATGATGGAACCGGAAGATGGGCATTGGAACTCTGTAATTAATCAATGTATCCTAGCCGTGTTGAGGCTAATTAGAATTGTCATGAAATGCACTTTGGCTATAAGATACTAACGAACTGATCTGATAATGGAGCCGGAAGGTGGAAGGTAGACACAGGAACTTCATAATAATACAATGCAACCTAGCAGTGTTTGGGTTAATTGGAATTGTCATGAGAAATAGGCACTCTGATTATATATAAGTGTATCGCAACTAAAAAGTGTGAAATAAAAAACTTTTTACAAAAAAAAAAACTGACTTCACTAAAAAAAAACACTAAAAGGATCAAAATAACTTTAAATTTCGAAAGGCGATGTTAAATAAGAAACAAACAATACCGAGAAACACCGACTTCCGAAATTATAGTTATTTTGATCCTTTTAGTGTTTTTTTTAAGTGAAAGAAAGTTGGTTATTTTTTTTGTAAAAAGTTTTTTTAACAATATAATTATAATAACTAGTTGTCCCCACGGTTTCACCCGCATATTTAGTTACTGCTTACGTTCCTATTGGTTGTAGCCTGATATAATACAGCCTACAGCTTATCTCGATAATTGAGACGTTTCTCACTAAAATAATTATTCAATTCGCACCAGTTTCCTAAGACTAGCGCGATGAAACAAACTTTTCAGTTTTACATATAATATTACTATGAATTTATTCCTATTATGCGTAAGTGACATTGGCGCTTTCCTAAGATACATGCCTTTCTATACATTCAAATCATTTTAAAAATTATAATATTCTGATGCGGAAAAATAGAATTTGTTACTTTCTACCACTAAGCTAGATTTTTCTAAATATGGGTCAAAATGTAGTGCGTCTGTATTTTATAGGTTTAGTAGACTCATATTTTGTAAGCCGGCCAATATTTCTTGTTTTATAGAGAGCCTATCATGCTGCAGTAAAACGACAGTAAAATATACATATGTAGAGGTAATATTACCGTACTAAAACCCATCTCTAATACTACTTAAAAATATTATGTAATAAACTATGTTTATATATAGGTAAGTGCTTAGTAATTTTAACTGTTTTAAAGTAAGCAAGAAAGGAAAACGCCTATAATTGTAAGACCTCTCACTGAGTCTAATAAGTTGCCTATGTGTTTTTTTTTTTTTTCGGGTGGGAAAATCATCTAATGACATCCCCCGCTCTTGGGCGGAGCGCGAGATAGTGTCAGACTTTTACTGACTAAAAACCCACTCCTGTTCCTTCTTTGCCATTTTTTTCCAGGGCCCCGGTGGTCACTTTCGCATCACCCATGGCCCCAGTAGGCCTCGACCCTGCTGGGCCCCTACGGTTGCTGACATCTCCCTGAGGCGCGCGTGGAACACTACGCGCCGTCGACGACCTGGGAAGTTGCCTATGGGTGATATACCAAAAAAGCAATAAAGCATTCTGGGCTTAAAAAAGAATTAGAAAAATCAGGTTGTGCTGCAAAGTACAGATCATAAATGTGGACAAAAAGGCTACCATGCTAAAATAGGATTGGTCATATCACGTACAACATATCAACCGCTGGGCAAAAGTCTCCTTGCTATGGGTACCTGAAGATAGATGGTGTTACCTCTAAACGAAGAGATGACGAGAAGTCATTCGACGCGTACGGCAGAGGCCACAACAGTGGGACAGTGTTAACTAAAAAAATAAAATAAAAAGTTCGATGGTAAAGTACCACAAAAAGTAGGCTTAAAAAGTGATCAGACTGATTCAATTTACGCGTTGCTGCTGTTTGTAAATTTTAATGAGGGTACAACGGGTGAAATCTACACATCTGCATACCCCTCCTGAGCGTACCGGCGTGATGTCATGAAATGGTGTTTATGATTACAGCAATCTCGGGTACTGTGTTCGTGAAGAGTTATATTGTCTACTGGCTTTTGTTTTGCCCGCGGCTTCGCCCAGGTACATAAAATATAGTCTAAGTCACTCAGGAATAAAGCAGCTTTCTATTGGTATAAAAAATTCAGCAATCGGATCAGTACTTTCAGAGATTACCTCCTACAAACAAAAAAAAACGTAAAAAAACCTTTATCTCTTTATAATACAGCGTAGATTTTCGAAGATCTTTATCATTTTCTAATATAATTATTATATATTAGTATGCCATAACTGAAAATATGAATTTCAATGAATATTTGACTGTCATTCTTTCAAATCGGATCTGATGTTTTTGAGAAAATTGCGTACATACATATTATACGAGCCGAATACATAACCTTCTTTATTGAATTCGGTTAAAAAAATTATCAGTTCAGGGCTGACACAATACAAAAAGCTGTCGACACACTTAGAGAGATTAAATACATTTATCTTTCTTTTCCATACGTCAGATTTAATCGCGTGGCATGTTCTAGGATATTTTCACGGAAGTGGGGACGTAAGTTAGTGGTTAGGGAGGACCTTGGAAAGCTGTTACATCCTGTTGCGGCTTGCCTAGTGATTTAAGCGTTATTCCCGCAAGATCCTTTGTAGGAACAGTTTGTTAGGTATGACCGTGGAAGTACTCTATTATTTCTCCCTGTTTTGAGTTCCTATTTTGGAAAAAAGTCCTGAACAAAGTGGCATTCTTTCTGGTATGAAGCATTTAAGCTCTTGACAGAGTGACAATCTTTCTCGAACAATCATTATCAAAAGTTTAATGTAATTACCATAAGTTTTGAAATTTTTCATGACTATTATCCCTGATTGAATTTAAAATATAGATATTATTTTTGGAAAATCAAAAATAAACATCCATTTAATTGTACAAAACTCTAAAACTCAAATAATTTATCACATTAATATTATAAAATTACTTCTTTACGCTCAAACGGCTTCACGGATTTGAATGAAATTTTGTACACGGGCAGACAATGTCCTGGAATAACACATAAGATATTTTTAATTCCAAGAGAATATTCGTAATCTACTAACGCTCGGGCGAAACCGCTTACAGAAGCTAGTTTCAAATAAACCATTTACAGCCCTTTGGAATTGTAGAGAAGTCGGTCAGTCAGAAAAATGTAACTTATTTTACATCCCAAAGTGTAGGTAGATCTCTATGGAAAAGGTCATGCAAGAAACTCCATGGATATTCTTTTAAATCATGTACATTTTATATATCCATTGCCTACAACACTCTTACTTTCAGATATTAAACTAAGATAAGTATGTATGTACATATTATGTGGAATTAGTTGAAGGAGTTATCGCAGCGTAAAATTCATGTGTGTATCCTCAGAATCAACGATTTGGGCTTCGGTCCAGACGGTTACTGGATGGACGGACGACGAACTACTCATTGCTCATCGTCCGCATGCCGTTGCCTACTGTGGTCGGTAGTCGCCCTGCGATTCGCAACGCTCGGGGCATCTCCTCACGTTAGGTCACAAGGGCTGCTCGAATGTTCGAAAATATCACCGCGGTCCTAGAAACTAAAGGGCAACTAAAGAAACACAGGTGAGTTTAGTTAGTAAAAGTCCCTCTCCCTAGAGTAGGAGTTATATTATGATTTTCCACGCCAAAAAATATAAGTAGCTATTATGTAGTTTTGGAAACATGTTAGTAGGTTACTAACATATTTTGGGAGCACAGACATGTATCTATATGTTTATCTTTTCTACCTACAACAGCCTAACAAGGGTTAACAGTATTAGGGCTTTTAAGCATTTAAGTGAAATTACATCGAACCTAGATTCCGACGTCATTTGTCTAAGTTAGTGTCTGCGAAAATTTCATTACAACTTGGCACAAAGAGACGAAAGCAGTTTGGTTATAAAAACAGATTGTTAAGTTTTAATTATGAATTCTTAGTCTTAAATATATGGTAGGAATTATGTAAATAACGTTTAGGTAGTAGATAATTTAATTGAATACGTTATTTTCATATATTATTATTATATGTTAATATTATATACTTTATTGTACACATCATAATGAGGACAGGAATATCATATACAAATACAAAGTGTCTTACAGACACTTAGGATACTCTTACAGTCAATCTTAGGATGTACTGAACGAAAGAAGATAGATTAGGGCGGCCAGTGCACAAAAAATAATAAATAATATTAATTACACATAATAATAAAAATACATATATACAATATCAATAAATATACTAATAAATATCAAATATAACATTGAGCAAGGAGAATAAATAAATATTACAGTGAAAGGTTTAGCCGCCATTGTTTTAAAGGTCGATAGCGTTTGAGCACGCCTTATTTCTATGGGTAATGCATTCCGAAAAGTAAACGATTTGTTAAAAAAGGACGTGGAATGCATACGAACACTTTATTTCTAATTCACTAATAACTTATTTAGCAAGCAAGTCTATTTAAACTTAATATACATACTTCTTTTCAGTACTAAATTAAAATAAATATTAAGCGAATAGTTAAAGCGTTCCTATAATTTATTTTATCTAAATTCCAATCACTAAAAATTCGTGAAAAAAATTCTTCTTCATTATCAGCAAGTCATTCTTAAAATGTGATGACACCATGACACAACACTAGGGTGAGTGTTCAGGCTAAATCAATGTCCGCCCAGCGTGGCCCATTGTTTAATGTGTGGGTTGTCGTAGGAGCACGGTTAAGCTCTTTAGCCTTGTGAACATGAACCAGGGGTAGGGACCTATGTATGTTAGTACCTACCTACCTTTAATCGTATATTGTACTGTTACAGCTAATGTAAAATTTTGATTTCAGGTTAGGTTAGCCGGTTACCGAATATAAAGAAAGTTTGTAAATAAAGAAAGAGTATTTGTTTGCGACCGAGGTGAAAGTCTATAATCCATTAAATTTATGCGGGGATGAGCTCGCGCACTTTTCTGTACTAGTGCGGAAAAAAGTCAATTGCGTGCCTAAAAGGATAGAAGTGGGTTTTAGATTAAGTGTTTTGAAATAGTACATCGTTTCCCTAGGGGTGAAAGTAACTTATTTAGCCGAGAAAAAGTTTGGCGCCGCCAATAGTTCGAGGGACTAAATAAGTCTTTAGCCCGAGGTAAACACTGTGCTTTTCATTACGCATACTAGGAAAGTAAAAATAAAAACCCGAGTCGTCGTATGATTTTAGGTATCTTTCTTCTGATTTAGGCGGTAGGTACCTGGTATATTTAAAAGGTTTTCCACTACTTAACTGCTTTAGCTTCTTTTCTTACGAAATCAGATATTCTTCTCAAAATCTCATGATCAATCAGGCGTTAAATCCATATCTGAATCTGATGACATCGTGTTAATACAAATCTCTAATATACGGAATCTTACGGAAGTATAAACAAAACTCTACAACTCGAAATAAAAAATGAAGATTGGATTGCCGCTTTCCCGCCTATTTTGTTTTTTTTTTTTGTGGCCAGCCAGCTATTTAGCCATTATTTTCCACTTTCATCATTGAAGATTTATAGTACTTACCTAAATATTTTTCCCAAATCTATGTATTTTAAAGAAATCGTTGAAAGTAAATTATAATACGTCATAAAAAAAATACATTCTTTAAATAATAATTATCTTTTTTTATGTTATTTTAATTTAACATCGCGTTGTAATTGAGTGGCTGTATAGAATGTTGGGACGTAGTTTAGTAGAATTGTGAAAATAGTACTAGTTTTTTTTAATAATTAGTTCGAGGGACTAAATAAGTCTTTAACCCGTGGTAAACACTGTGTTTTTCATTACGAATACAAGGAAAGTAAAAATAAAAACCTGAGTCGTCGTCAAAGGTTGTCGTATGATTTTAGGTATATTTTTCTTTAGGCGGTCAAAGGTTTTTCACTACTGCTTTAGCCTCTTATCTTAAGAATCACGTGTTAAATCCGGATATCTGAGTCTGATGAACTTATCGTGTTACTTATTACAAATCTCATAAAGAAGAAATTTAGTAAAATAAAAGCAAAACTACAACTCGAAAAAACAAATAAAGATCGAATTGCCGCTTTCCCGCCTATTTTGTTTTTTTTTCTCTGGCTGGTTGGCTATTCAGCCATTATTTTACATTTTCAGCATTAAATAAATGTAAATATTTTTCACAAAACTGTGTTATTTTAAAGAAATTATAATAATGTCATTAAAAAAATATATTCTTTAATTATTACTTAACTTTATGTTATTTTAATAGTACATTGCGCTGTAATTGAGTGGCTGTATTGATAATTGGGACATGGTTCAATAGAAAATTGAAAATAGAACTATTTTTTTTTTAAATAATTTAACAGCTGTTAGTTGAAAGTGATTCTCCTTAAGGCTGAAAAGTATTCCTTTCAACCCGCTTTTTAGGCAGCTTCAGACCTACTTTCCGAGTAAGAGTAATGAAAAAATATTGAAAGTGAAGTTTTATGATTGTGGGCGTTCGCCATATTTAATTTTCGGTGACGTCAACAGACCGAAAACATATTTGGAATCAAGAGTTTTCAGTGTCCAATTACTAGTTTAAATCGGTTCAATAATTCGTGAGATACCGCTTAAAAATACGTTATTACAAGTATATACTCGTTTATACACAACCTTTGAGATACATCATACCTAAGGTTAATCCAGGCTTTGTCATATCCTGAAAATAATTTCAGTAATCTGTCGACATTACAGTTGATGACCATTACTGAATAAGTACTAGCTTTTTGTTGTAATGATTTTCAGATGATTGACCAACAAAGAAAAAGTCATCTCTACAACGTGCAGTGTTAAACAATCCCATGAATGCAATTGAGCTGTTTACCTGAAATAAAATGATTATTATTATTATTACTCATATCTGAAGGTAAATTCTCACGAAGTTCTCACAATATCATCTTAGCAATTATCATTTTTTTTTTCAATGAATGGGATTTTGAGATTTTGGCCAATTGAGATGGAGATAAGAATTCAAACGTTCCTTGAAAATACAGTAACTACCTCTTGAAATCGTCACACATCGTTAATAACCACACGGCACTTTAGCCGAATAGCCGTGTTTAAACCTAATTGTTTTCTGTGAAATCTGGGATTGAACGAAGCATTTTATCAGCCGGGACAAAGATAAGAGGGAGATTATGACTTTAACCTGTATTTTTATAAAGTTTTAAAATGAGGTGTACTTTTGTACCTTATCATCATAATTATATACTATTTGTGAGACTTAATATTCGAGTTTACCTTAAATATTTGAGGTAAATAAGAGAGCACAAAAATAATACAACACAAATATCAGAGCAAGCTTACGTCATCTACATCCGTATTCTATTGTCACATTCGTATTTGACCGAGATCTCCATTTACCCCCATAAAACCAAATCGTATCTACCACTTTCACGAGCCATAAGGAAAAATTGTCACCTATCTCGATGAGATGAAACAAGGAAAGTTAACAGCATGTTTAGGTTGATATTAATACATCACAGCGGTCGGACATCAATTTATCAAGCAGACAAGGGACTGAGAAGGACCGTAGTGATACTGTCTCCAGCTGAAATTACTTGTAACCTTACGAGGTTAGCCTTCATTCATCTTGAGCCATTCATCAATCGTTCGTTAGAAACAACTAACGATCTAGCTAGACCAACTATCCTTTGTTTCGAAATTAAAATTAAAATTTTTAAGTACTAAAATAAAAATCAGTAGAAAGAATAAATTAGTCCATAAAGACGAACAAAACACGAAATGAGCATTTGAAATGAACTAAAACTAATACCAAAACAAAATTGTTTTCTAATTCCATCAAATAGGGTTTCAAAAACTAATTAGAACTGGGGGATTATTTTCGAACAGTTTTCTTTTATTTACGAAATAATCGTGAAGAAACAGCGAAATTCACGGCAGTAAGTTAGAAGTTTAATTAGTAGGGTGAAAAGTTTCGTTTTCGATACCAAACAGGTACGCTTTAAATCGATAAGTGAAGTTGGAGAAGTTTGCAGGCGTTTGGATTGTGCGAAGGAACCACATTGGTAAGCAATAAATAATTTATTTTCGAATGGGTGAAGTGGGGCTAATGGGTTTACTTTTTGGAAGGGTGAGTGTGAATGTTTAAGTTGGAATGGTTAAATATGGCATACAACATTGAATTCATTTATGACTACCGATTTTTCATGGTTTGTGGTTTGAAAAGAAATCTTTCCATGTATGAATTCTTGTCACATGTGATATAATTATGTCTTCTATAAAATATTTAGTTCAAATTAGTAGTTAAATAAAGCCTATACAATCGGATTTTTTTGTGCATGTATTTATCATGATTACTATTTTTTTTTTTAAAGAAACGAATCGATTCTTTACCTTGAGATAACTTGAACGGCATCACTTTTAGTTTAAACCTGGGGATCTTTAAATCAAGAGGCAACAGGTTACTTCCAGGCAAGCGTGCTCCATCGTCGACCACATCGTCGCTTTCCATCAGGTGAGATAGCGGTCAAGCGCGAACCAATAAAAAAAAACTTTACGCAAAACCGTTAATTTCCATTTCATATGACTGTCTGTCTAGACGCACATTTAATAGACGGTAAACGCGTTCCAACACAACGTAACGTTTCAAATATCATTCCGAAGCATATTCCCCTTGAGTCGGCGTCAAATTTTAATACTGAAAAATGTTTCGCCTCAAAGGACTGAATGTTGGGACCGAATGCCGCGGAAATGGTATGCCACGGGAAAGGTGACTCACTTCTGTGTCAACGAACGTCGAAACGTCAGCGATGTCTGACGTCACTAGTTGATGGCGTAATGCGATGGAATGGTGGAAAGCGGTTTTGTAGTCGAGTGCCTTTTGTTTACTGCCAGAGCTGATAATGTAGTGTGTTATGCAAATACGAACGGAATATTGTAATGTTCAGCCTATTTTGTAATAACATATTCATTAACAATTATTTTCAATACGAGAAGCACAGGACCGGTCGACGAGGCGGTGCTTGGGGATGCCTGTGGACTGTTTTCCCTTGGAGAAGTAAAAAAATCAAACTCCTAAGCCAACGCAATCTAAGGAAAAGGCCGTTTATGGTACACTAGCTGTTGCCCGCGACTTCGTCCGCGTCGTAAAACTGTACAATAATTCTGTGCTTGCAATTCATTCCGAAAGCATCGCAATTATTTATTGTACTTTCATATAAAACGGTTAAAGGTACAAACGCAAATTACCTCCAAGAAACATGTTATGTATTCGTCCAGATCCAGATGTATGAACACTGGGCACGCCATAATTATGGCAGTAAGTCCCCTCTTTGAGGCGTGGCTGGAAAGACCTTACGGAGTCCTCACCTTCCACATGACGCAAGTCCTCACCGGACACGGTAGGTTCGGGCAGTTCCTGCACCGGATTTGTGTGGAAGAAACGCCCGGGTGTCACTATTGTGTGGACCACCCGGAGGACACGGTGGAGCATACGGTGTAGGTGTGCCCCAGCTGGACAGAGCATCACCGTGTCCTCGTGGGGGCGATTGGCGGAGGCGATCTCTCGCGCCTGGTCTTGGTACAGGCCTTGGTCCGGAGCGAGGAGGAGTGGCAAGCGGTCGCCTCCTTCTGCGAAGCAGTAATGCTAGCAGAAGAGAAGGCCGCACGTGCACGCGCGGGGCAATGGTCCTCACGCCCCAGCCACTGGGATTCCGATCCCGATTTCCGGCCACCGTGGGCGAGGGCTTGCGGAACGGCGAGCAATGGGTAGCTTGCCGTCCTACGTCCGGTAACCGTCCGGACCGAGCCCAAGCCATCGACGGCGCGTACTGTTACACGCGCGCCTCAAGGAGATGTCAGCAAACCCCCTACGGTTTGAACCAGCAGGGTTGAAGCCTACTGGGGCTAAAGGTCTGCTTCTGAAAGGAAGATTCGGCCCTGATACGAAAGGCAACGAAGGAACAGGAGTGGGTTTTTAGTCAGTAAAAGTCTGACAGTATCTCGCGCTCCGCCCAAGAGCATGGATGTCATTGGATGATTTTCCCACAAAAAAAGAGGTATGAACGTAAATGAACGTAAATGAATAGAAAGAGTACGTAAGGGTCGTAGCAGTTGGCATTTCTGCCTACTCCAAGGGAAAAGGCATTAGTTTATGTATGTTTCTGGTTTATGTTCTGGTAAAACAACATTGTATGATTTCAAAATGATGATAAATAAATAAATAAATAAAGTGCTTTTAAATGTAGGTTGTCAAAAAAAAAGCGATCAGTAGAGCTGATCCTGAGCTTGTCACCCTTTAGGGTTTGCACGTTCTTCTTAAGGTAGGTAAATCATTAAATACCTTATCCCACTCTGGGTAGAGCGAGAGAGAGTGTTAGACTTTTACTGACTAAAACTGCGACTATTTTCCTTCACGATTGGTGGAGAAAATGTCAACCAGTAGCCTCCTTCAGTGAAACACTACGATCGAAGAAGGTGGCTCAAACTATGAGGGATAGGACATTCTGACGCCTCAGCTGTCGCTGTAGGTGACGCTCCGGGTGTTGAAAACCGTAGGGCGATTCCCAGTCATCGCAAATACGGGATTGCGGTGGTGCCGTCTGGCCGTCTGGTTAAAGCAATCTTGAATCGACGGCGCGTTGTTTTCTACGCGCGACTCAAAGAGATGTCAGCAAATGGATAGGACCCTCTAAGGCCGATGTCTGCTAGGGCTGTGAGATTCTTCGAAAGAGTTACCTCCTGTAACAGATTTTGCCTCAATAATGTTTCACTGAAGAGTTTAAGCCGATATACAGCTTTGGAATTTCTGAAAAGGAAACCAGCATTCCTAGAAAGCAAAGGGCAACTAAAAGACACAGGTGTGGTCTTAGTCAGTAAAAGTTTGACACGCCCTCTCCAACCAGAGCGGGAGAAGTTATTGTCTCAAAAAGGTGCCATCATCATCATTATCACTTCAGCCGAAAGACGTCCACTGTTAGACATAGGCCTCCCCAAGTGTCGCCATAATGACCGGTCCTGTGCGTCTTGCATCCATCGGATTCCCGCGACCCTCACCAGGTCATCGATCCACCTGAGAGGCCTACAAATGCAAGGTGCCATGCAACCCCTTCCTAAAATTTGGCCGTGTTATTTTAAAGTCAATAATTAAATACATATAGGTATGTACTTTTATCGCCTTTGGTTGGTATCCCTTGAATAATCACGGTCAATTAGCTTTTTACAACCGTGGGTAAAAAAATAAAAATAAGCAGTAGGATTGTTAAAAATGCTTCCGTCTAACACCAATTTAACCATAGCGGTTTTCGCCCAATTTTGAACAATTATTAAACTGTCTGCAAACGTGGCCGATGGTCATTCTTTCGCCACTCAGAAAATTACGTAAAATACACAATGCCATCTATCAAATATGAAGTTCAACTGTCATTGTCATCATTATTTCTACTTTGAGTCTTTAGATGGCGTTGCGAGTATCTGAATTGCGTGTGATGTCTTATTTTATTTCATGAAAACTTTAAATTCATATATCTTTCGATATAGTTAAACAAATGCGATGAAACAAAGCCTGCAAAAATATGTAAAAAAAATCTAATTTACGGAGAAAAAATAAAATAAAAATATCTCCTAAAAGAACCTTATGGGATTCGAACAATCTTTATATCACTTGCAAGTCTAGGTACGAAACTATTGCGCTACGGTCTCCGATGATTATTATTTAAAATAGACGTTCTTATATAAACGTCCTAATTGACTGGTTGGCTCCTTATTGATGATAGCGTGATGATTTTCGTTTCAGAAGTTAAATTTGCAGCTAAATGGAATAATGTAACATTATAGTACGTGATTTTTGTCGCCACTATGATTTTATTTTGTGTTTTGATTAGTTTTTACAAAATATTTAGAAGATATCGAATAGAAATGTCAATTTTATTTTGAAAAAATGGTAAAAGTTATTTTATTACAAAAAAGATGATAAAATAATGACAAAATTTTTAACTGTAGCTGAGGATCGAACTCGCGGCAAAAGTCGTTCAATACTGACGTTTTGGATTATTGCTCACCCCCCATAGCAAATAGCGTGATAATTTATAGCCTAAAAGTTGCCCTGACCTATAAGGATTATGTATGCAAAATTTGAACAGGATCGGTTCAGTAGTTTTTGCGCCAATTAATACCATCGCAAAATAATTTTACTGTTTTATTATATGTATAGATATTTCGATATTCGTGAGAGAATCAAATCCTATAGGCACCTTCCCGTTGGCCGAAAATCATGAAATATGGTAAAAAAAACAATGCTATATAGCACAAGTAAAGAAACCGTAAAGTGGTTATACATCATAAACTTTTTTTTTTGCAATTATAAAATTAAGTTTATACGTAACCCTCGATGCGCGACACCTTTCTTATATCTATGCGCGACACCGATTCAGTCTTAATTGGATTTTTATTGTCAAACTAAAGAAATTGGTGCTAGATAAATCAGCTTAGATACCCGAACGAAAATAGCTCTGGTCCTGTAAAAGAATAACCCGGTAAGAATGTTTCCGACTATTTTTTTCCCAGACTGCGACAGACAAATTTAAACTGTGAAGAGTATAACACTGGCCGACAATTTTTTTTTATTTGGGAGTAAGTAGGTTGCCATGTGTTAAGTAGGTTGTAATTGGTGTTAACATAAATTATATTTATGTTTTCGAAAAAAAAAAAAACAGGTTTTACACGAGTATTCTACAATATACTTCTGCAATACAATTTAGAAAGTATACTACTTATTTAACTCTATCAATCCCACTTCAAAAAAAAGCCACCATTTTCCTTCCAAACATATTTTTTTTTTGTATTTGTAGGTATAAATGGCTTATCGAGCAAGCTTTTTATTCTTTTGACGAATATTTAACTTTGACGATTGAATATTATTGCGACTTTTATTATTATTTATTTTTATTTTAATTGGTGATTTGACTTTTATTTTTTTGTATTTTTGTATTTTCTTTTATTTGTTTGACATTCTTTATTATTTGACATTGTATGTAATCATTTGTTGACTAAGTGTAATGTAACATTCTTTAAATGACTTGTAAGAATCCCTTACCAATAAACTATGACTATGACTATAGATCTGCTAAGCTCGTCCCGTATCTTTGCCTGGGACGACCTTGATGTCGTGATGTCGAAACACATATTTCAATTTATAAAATGATTACAGATCACTATATTTTTCATTATTGAAAGGCAAAAATATGGCTTCCCTTTAGTTTGACCTCTCTTTTACGTGGAAGTTGCAAACTCACCGCATGCATAAATTATACCTACGTAAGGTTGTATATATACCTAAACTTGACATTATTTTGTTTTTATTTTGATTGAGACCAGTGTAATTACAAATAAATACTTACTTCAATTGAACATATGCTTATGACGTGCCAAGCTAAATTTAACTTGTAGAAACTTGGTATTCAGCTGCTATACTAAACTTCGATGGCAGCTAATTAATACCTACAACATAAAGCTGTGAAGCTATATCTGTGTACAATTCTGGTAGTAAGTGCTCCCCGTGGGCAAAATAGTGCAGAATATTCCTGTTGTGTTCTTCTATAATTGTTATTGCAGCGCTGATTGGTCGAATAAAATCCTGCATTATCTCTACCATCACGTTGTGTTCTGTTCTTGAATATTATTTAAATTTACATTTTGTTGTAAAATGTTCAATGTATTCTGGTCTTCGCAGACGGTGTAGCGGTAATCTGACTGCATGACAAAGAAGAAACTGCATCTAACTGAAGGGAAGTTTTGTCGGAGCTTAAGGGTTCGTGTCTTTGTTCCAAACAATCTTTGTATTTGAAATGAGACGTCTTTCATTCGTCGCATGCTTGCTATAACGCTAGCACGGTTGAAATCCACACAGAAGTTAAGTTAGTTAAAAAAGTCTTAGCAAAGCTATTATTATATTTCAGGAAATTTTTCATTATTTAGTTCTATATGACATAAAATTAACACCATAAAGGTTGTCGTATTTTTTTTTTTCTATTTTGTGCTTCTTTACAAATAGAGTACAGACTATTTTTGTACTCCCTAATATCCGGACCCATGTCACAACCTCATTTCCTTTAATTCTGAACTTCGAACTAAACGACCATTATTACAAGTCAATTGGTTTTCATATCAGCTTCCGTAAAAAAAAATCCTAGTGTGTGGGGTTAATGTGCCCTCAAACTTTTGTACTAACAGGAAAAAACTTTTAATTTGATTAGTTCTTTCCATCTTAACTTGTTACAAGCGATAGTTACTAAGTTTTTTTTCCAGCTGCAACTAGCTAACAAGTTGAACATTATTAATTGCTGTGGTGTGTCAGCACAACACTAGCTTAAATAATATATGCACAGAGCAATGTGTTATGTTGCTCCACCAGAATAAAGCAATTTAAAAATGTTAACAATGAATTTTCAATATGCGCGTGCCTTGTTATATAAATAATTTAAAAAAGTTAAATTCCATTTTCAAACTTCTGCGAAGAAAATATTCAATTAAGTGCATACACTGTGAGCAAATATTTTTTGATGTTATTATTACAGGTATAGCATAACAGCCTTATAATGTTCCTACTGCTGGGACTCAGGCCTCCTCTCTAGGAGAGGGAATGCGCCGTAATTCAACACGCGGGCCCAGTTCGGGTTGGTGGATGTCAAATGTCTTAAAATTTTTGTTTCGCAGACATGCTGGTTTCCTCACGATGTTTTCCTTCACCGTTTTGAGAGCAGTGGTGACGAAATAAATTACACAAAGTAATGCACCTAGCTGGGTTCGAAGCCTCGACCTACAACTCATAAGTCGGGACCATTACAACTCGGCCACCACTGCTCAATTAATACAGGTATAGTTGGCATAAAAAAACAAACATTCTTCAAGCAGCTAAGGTAAGAAAACTACCTACTTTGTTAGACTTTGTTTAAGTGATGAACTTGAATTATGTTTAATTTAACCCGTTGTTTACATAAGCTATTGAACATCAAACTAATCTCCAAGGGCTTTAGATAATTGATTGATTGAGACAAGGGTTTTTGGGTTCCAGTGTTTAATTTAAGTTAATTGGGTCATTATTAAACTTTAACTGTTTGGAGCAAGACAATTTATTACTCGAACTACTATAAATTGACCTCGTTTAAAAGGTAAGTTTTCTTTCTAAAGGAGAATTTGATTTTAGATAGCAAACTTTATGCTTTTGTAGATTGTTATCTAGAACAATCGTGGATATACTAAGACGCTGTTTTCGTAAGAAAACAATGTAGAATTAATGGCGGATAAAATGGAGGTTCTGAAAGTTAAATTAAGATAAATTATAGCTGTTTGGAATAGGACATTGCGAAGGGAGTTGTGCGTAGGAGTGGCCTCCATCTACTAATTAATGATTTAGAATTTACAGCTGATTGCTGTTACCAGCTTTTATTGGATTGCTGAAAGTAGCGGAAGAGTAGTTTATACAAACGTCTTACTAAAAACTCCCCCATAACATAAAACATTGACAGATACAAATACTTTTACGATAATGTAAACCCGATTCATCAAATCTTTATTTAAATAATTTCCCCATGTTGCCTTCCAACGAGTATCACATGCATTATTTATGAGAGCCGAGAAACAAAACAAATAAAACATTGAAGATGTTTCAAAACACAATATTTGAAGTTTATTGGGAACAAGTTGAAAGCATTTTATTTACCTGTTCCTGTTTGCAGGAGAATTTTAGGGTTGAATATGAATCTTTATGAAGTTCTGTGCATGTTAATGGCGACCGTAGAGTTAGTTCGTCGTATTCATAATGAACACTGTGCGGGAAGCCTGAAACTTCATCGGACATCACAGCCTAATAAAATTCTCTTTGGCATCAAAACTAGCCAATGACAACTCGGGACTAGCGTCGAACAACAAGACTAACGCCGGACACACACATTAAACTTTTAGCATAGCTGAATAGCGTTTTCTCTCGGTGCAGCGTTTCGGTCGAAGTATCGCAGCGTTTTAGCGACTGCATCGATGTTGCGTTGAATGAAACATGTTTCCAAATCCCTCAGCGTTCGGGAAAAAAACTTTTGGCTGTAGCCTTTTTCAAACGAGTTCGGCTTGCGACCTCGCCACGTGAATAGCTTATGAATAGGGATTCCGTTTGAGTTCAAAAATACTGAGGCTTTCCCCAAACACATTCATTGTATCTAAATAAATCCATGAACAACGAAAGGAAAATTGATCCTTTATAGTGTTTCTACACTATAAAGGATCAATTTAAATAACATGGAGTTTGCAATCGCTCTACAATCAACTACTAAGATAGACAATTCATATTAGGTATATCTTCATACTGGGTGACTTCTTAGGCACGCCACGATTGTGGCGGTAAGTCCCTCATTTAGGAGTAGCTGGAGAGATGCCATAGAGTCCGTACCTTCCGCATGACACAGGTCCTCACTGGACATGGTAATTTCGGGAGGTTGCGGTTCTAGATTCAGGTGGATGTAAAACCCAGATGTCAGCATTGCGCGGACCCCCTGGACGACATGGTGGAGCAATCGAGCATACGATAAAGGTTTTTTTAAGGGTGGAAATCATCCAATGACTTCTCTCGCTCTGGGTAGAGCGGGAAGGCGTGTTAGACTTTTAATGACTAAATGCACACCTGTGTCCTTCAGTTGCTCTTTACGGACGGATACGACTACGGATTTCCCCCTCAGAAATTTCTCGCGGTCCTAGCTAGCGGGCATCAGCCCTGCTGGGCCCCTATGGTTTGCTGATATCTCTTTGAGGAGCGCGTGGATCACTACGCACTATTGACGACTAGGCTCTGTCCGGTTAATTACCGGACGGCCGACGAGTTACCCAGTGCTCAAAATCCGCAAGCCCGCGTCTACCGTGGCTGGTAGTCGGGGTCGGAATCTCGGCTGCTGGGGCGTGAGGACGTTCGTTCCCTCACGCGTGCGGCCTCCTCCTTCGCTAGCATTACAGCTTCGCAGAAGGAGGCGACCGCCTACCATTCCTCCTCGCTCCGAACCACAGCCCGAACCAGGGCCCGACGCGAAAGGTTGCTGCTGCCGCCTTTTGCCTCTACGAGGACACGGTGGTGCTCCGCCCAAGCGGGGCACACCTCCACCGTGTCCTCCGGGTGATCCACACAATAGTGACACCCGGGTGTTTCTTCCGTCTGAATCCGATGTAGGAACCTCCCGAATTTGCCATATCCGGTGAGGACCTGCGTCATGCGGAAGGTGAGGACGCCGTGTTGCTGCTCCAGCCACTGCT
This sequence comes from Mythimna impura, assembly GCA_905147345.3. NCBI lineage: Eukaryota > Metazoa > Arthropoda > Insecta > Lepidoptera > Noctuidae > Mythimna > Mythimna impura. Next base: position 15,436,324 of record LR990356.1, on the reverse strand, counting down.
CAAAGAGGGGACTTACCGCCATGATTATTGTGTTCCCAGCACTGAGTTGTGACAGACGCTGTCACCATTTCACCATGAGATCTCGCCGGAACTCTATCCGCCACGCCGTGACTTGTCGTGGCAGCGGAGTTTAGCTCCGGCGTTGCATCTCCATTCGCAAGCGTGCAAGGCAACAGTCCTTCTGTTGCCTTCAGATCCCACGGTGGCAGGCCAGCAAGAAGCCACGCCGCTTTGCGGGAGACTGTGCGGTATCCCGGCACCATACGGATGGCCATGCCCCTCTGGCAAGCGTGCAGCATGGCCATTGGTCACTTTTTCAGTGAAGGAGCCCACACCGGCGCCCCGTAAAGGCCCATGGACCGAATGATCTCCGCGTAGAGGCTTCGGCAGGAGTCGTCTGGGGGCAGCTCCGGTCCGTTCAAGTTTGGGAGTCAGACGTCGAAAGGGCTCCACGAAGTTTCTCCGACGGTCGAGGACGAGTCCCCGGTACTTCATCGTCGACCCGACGTCGATGCGAACCCCTCCTACCGTTATTTGGGAACCCGATGGTAGCGCGTTCCGAGGGCCATGAAAAGATGATAAACCTGACCTTCAGGTAGGCCTCGATCACACGATGGAGGTAGTCGGGCACCTGGTGATACTGGAGTGCTCCCTAATGCTACTCCAGGGCAAGGAGTTGAAGGCGTTGGTTGGTGATTTATTTATTTGTTTAATTCTTTATGCATACAAAAGTACAGAGGCGGACTTACTACCAGTCAACCTTTGGGTGATGCAGAGACCAATTGTGGTAGGTGCAATCTTAAGCATTACATATTATTTAAAACACATTATATTTTATACAAATATATACCTATATACTATAAATACAATAATAATATACATAATATATCTATATGTGCTCAAACTAGAAGGAAAAAAGAGGATACATGAATCTAGTGAAACAATTAATGCAGACAAATAATAAGAAAACAAATTAGCACTAAGACGACACTGCTGCCAACTTCTTACGAATGTGCTCGCGAACCTTCATTTTGAAGGTCAATCGGTTGGTTGCCATCCTGATTTCCTGGGGGAGTGCATTCCAAAGAGAAATAGCTTGAACATAGAAAGAATTGTGAATGAAGTCAGTACGGTGAGTGGGACAATGAAGTAGACGGTTATGTGATGACTGTAGATTATTGTTGTGATTGGCGCAAATGTATTGGAAGTGAGGGGCTAGATAACTAGGAGAATTGGGAGAGACTAAAAATAAGATCAAGGTAGTAAGCGCTCTATGCTCTCTGCGCTGGCGTATGGGCAACCAGTTTAGAAGCGACCGATATGAAGAGACATGACCATATTTGCGCAGATTGAAAACAAATTGAATGCAGTTATTTAGAAGACGGTCAAGTTTGTAGAAGAGATCTGCATTCAGGTCATAGTAGCACACTTTACCATAATCGATGATTGGGAAAATTTGGGTCTGCACAAGCATTGTCTTCGTGATCGACGGTAATAAATTTTTCAAACGATACAGAGCTCGCAGCGGGGTCTACCTTTTATGGCAGAACTTTTTATGTCATAATATTATTTTGCATAACAGCGGAATGCATAAACTTCATTTCGCAGAAAATCATTTCGCATACACTCATTTGTCATATATTCAAAAGTCTAATTTTGTTAGTCAGAATCATCTTTAGGCATAAATTTCATATTCATAATAATTAAAAAGCAGAACCATCATATCGCAGAAAATTCACAGTCAGAATCGTTTTTTGGGATACATTTTATATCGATAGTCATTAGCTGCGGTGGCGATTATTATTATCAAAACGGTAACCTAAATATTAATTAAAAAACACTGTCGGCTTGGATAGGGTCGACGGGGGCCTCTTATTTCTGAATGGATTAAAAAAAAAATTGGAGCTCGCAGCGCTCTCTCATGGACTATGTGCCATTACACGAAATTTAGGACATTCGATGGCACTTTTGCAGACCATTCTATTATAAATACATTCATCTTCATCATCATTCATCATTCATTCTTCATCATTTTCATTTAGATAGCTACAACTTAGGGGTCTTTAAGTCAAGAGTGAATAGGCTACTTCTAGGCAAGCGTGCTCCATCGTCGACCACATCATCGCTTACCATCAGGTGAGATGGTGGTCAAACGCGAGCCTATCATTAATAAAAAAAAAAACATCATTTCAGCCGAATGACGTCCACTGCTGGACATAGGCCTCCCCCAAGTGTCACCACAATGAACGGTCCTGTGCGTCTCGCATCCATCTGTCTCCCGCAACCGTTACCAAGTCATCGGTCCACCTTGTAGGAGGCCTTCCAACGCTACGTCTTCCGGTACGTGGTCACCATTCCAGAACCTTTCGGCCCCAATGGGCATCCGTTCTGCGAGCAATGTGCCCTGCCCATTGCCACTTAAGTTTGGCGATTCTTCGTGCTATGTCTGTGACCTTGGTTCTCCGGATATCCTCATTTCTGATTCGATCACGCAAGGAAACTCCGAACATAGCCCTTTTCATTGCCTTTTGGGTGACTTTAAATCTTTTGATGAGGCCCATTGTAAGCGACCACGTTTCAGAGCCATATGTCTTGAGACACTGTGGTATATTGGACGAGAAGATACCGCGCAGCTTCCCGAACGCTGCCCAGCCGAGTTAGTTGATTCGACGATTGATCTCTTTCTCGAAGTTAGACCTTCCCAACTGGACCGTCTGTCCCAGGTAAACGTAGTTGTCCACAACTTCGAGTGTAGAGTCCCCGATCTTGATAGGAGTGGGTGCTACATTAGTTACATTGCACGTAGATTATCTAAACATTCAACATCATAAATTGACGTTATTTTAATTTTCAGTTTTGTGGTCATTTGATATATAAGTTTTTGATTCATACCAAATAATCGGTTTCCTCATAAGTTCGAAAAATATTTGACCAAATTTCATTTCACCTAAAACTTTCGAACTATTATCGTTTCATTTTTTTTATTTCATCGAACTCACGTCTGCCACTGTATCAATCATCAGTAAAACTTTTCACCGATGTTACACTTTTGTTCGAAAGGCACATTTGTTCGAAATATTATGTTTCCGAACATTCATTATACCACTGTTTTAATTACCATATTTTCATTACCATATATTTTTTTAAGGATGCTTGCTCCAAGCATGCAGTATGCAAGCAGGCATGTAGCTTGCAAAAAGGCATGCAGCATGCAAGCAGGTATGCAACATGGAAGCAGGCATGTAACTTGAAAGCAGGTAAGCAACATGAAGCAGGCATGAAACATGCAGCAGGCATGCAACATGCAAGCAGGCATGAAACATGCAAGCAGGCATGCTACATGCAGCAGGCATACAGGCTTGCAACATGTAGCAGGCATGCAGCATAGAAGCAGGCATGTTATATGCAGCAAACATTGTTTCTGTCACGGCTCCGGTGCTGCGGGGTTTGGGCGGCCCCACGCGAGCTTTACGTCGCAGATGGTTTTAATGCTCACCACCGCAGCTGCTCCTCAGCTCGTGGGCCGCCCTACCCCTCCGCGCCTACTCGGGCTTGAATTACACTCTAGGGGTATGGCAGACAAGACTGTGTGAAGTCAGTTTTGCAGCGATTCGTTTCTGTCACTAATTTTTGTAGTACAACATAATGATATTGACTTTTATGACATTATTTTAATTTAATATTGAAAATGCTACCAAGTAACCGTCTACATATTTGTGACCAAAATTTATATTTACTAGTGAACAATTTGGCTTCCGTAAAGGAAGATCCACCAACGATGCTCTTTTTAATTTTCTTAAGAAAGTAATGACTGGATTGGATAGTAAAAAACAAATGACCGCTATTTTTATGGATATGACTAAGGCTTTTGACCACGTTGACCATAATATCTTACTTGACAAATTGGATAGATATGGGATAAGAGGGAATGCCTTAGATTTGATTAAGTCTTATTTATCAAACAGATTTCAAATCACACGAATAACGAAAATAGATAAAGACACAAAATTCGAACATATATATATGTCGGACCCTAAACTTGTTAAATGTGGCGTCCCCCAGGGAAGTATCCTTGGGCTTCTTCTATTCATTATATATATTAATGACCTACCAAGGTCTATAAACCAGGACATTATATTGTTTGCTGACGATAGCACGGCTATTTTTGCTGATAGCGGTCAAGAAAATTTTGAAGTACAGGTGAATAAATCTCTCGAAGATATTATAAACTGGCTGATAATGAATAATTTAAAAATAAATATTGATAAAACAAACTATATGTCCTTCACAAATAAAAATACAAAGTCGAATAAAATCAATGTAAATTATAAAGGCAAAACAATAAATCAGGTTAATTGCACAAAGTTCCTAGGAGTCCATATCGACTCGGAACTTAACTGGAAAATCCAAGTAGACGTTGTCTGCAAAAAACTTAACCAGTTTTCATATGCTCTCCATGTCCTTCGAAAAGTAGTAAATGAAAACGTATTACTGAATGTTTATCATGCGTACGTGGGTTCTACACTAAAATATGGTATATTGTGTTGGGGTAACTCTACTAACAGAGAATTTGCATTTAAAGCCCAAAAAAAATGTATCCGAAGTATATGTGGGCTTAAACAGACCGATTCATGCAGAACGGAATTCAGAAGATTAAAAATCTTAACTCTAGCGTCAATGTATATATTGGAAGCAGCCTCAATCACAAAGCGCGATATCAGTAATTATGAGACAATGAGAAGTACAAGACATAAAAACGAACTTAAGGCAGCTAAAAGTAGAACAGTTAAGTTTAAATCAAGCATATTTGGTATGGGTGTCAGAATTTATAATAAATTGCCAGATTTTATTAAAAATATTGAAACATTAACTACTTTTAAATACAAACTCAAAGAATTACTGATACAAAAAGTATATTACACAATCAATGAATTTCTAAATGACAAGTATTTTGACTGAAATATATCTAAGTAGGTTTGACAGGCAGGCGGTTATTTTATGTTGAGATATTTGAATGATTTTATTATTTTTCAGTGAGTTTACCAACGAATTTATTTTTTTATATGATAATCTTACTTTGACATTTATTTACAATTGTATCTTGACATTATTATTTAACAAATGACATTTTTACTTCAATTCTTCAGGTGACATTATCAACTTCATTTAATATTTTTCTTTGTTATTTGATACGGTGAAATAAATAAAACTTAATTGTAATATTATCTAATTATAAATAAATTTTGCAAGAAAATGTATTATTATAATAATAAAGCTCGTCATTTGCATGCCTCAAGGTATAATATGGTTGGACTGTAATATAATTTCAATAACTTTATGTAATTACCCATATTAGCAAATAAATGATTATGAATTATTATGAATTATGAATTATTATGAATTACTTTGGCAATACTTCGAGGACTGCCGATGATAATCACCTGACACTTACTGGGGTTTAGAGCAACACTAAATCTTTCGGACCATGTTTTAATGGCTATCAAATCCCTATTTAATTTGTCAATAGTGTCAGATAATTCGTCGACCCTCCCTCGGCAGTGCAACTGTAGGTCATCTGCATACAGATGATACGCACACTGAAATTCAAAAATAATAAGATTAATAAAAATAGAAAATAGAAGAGGAGAAAGAATGCCGCCTTGGGGAACGCCAGTATCCAAATTAAACGATTATACTATGCTCAAAACGCAGTGGGTCAGTTAGAGACTGCAATAACACCTAAACTGAACAGTAATAACATTCAATAATATTCTTGTTTGCTTACCAAACGCACTTTACAGCCCGAATTACTCGAAATATACGGAACCTCCTCGTAATTTATTGACGTCATCCTTCCAATAAATGGTCATCAACGGAATTAGGGTTATTAAATCGATTTAGTAAACGCGACGGTAATTTTAGTTCGAATTTGTTTGGGCTAATTAGCTGGTAAATAACTGGTGTTCGTCAACTGGATAATGACTGCCTATTTAGGGGAGTAAGTTTATGTAGAATTACTGTTTTAGACTCAGTGTTTAAATTTTCCCAGCTTTAGGTATATTTTTTAACAGAACAAACATGTTTGGATTGTAACGCAAAGAAGACGCATGAGCTAATGTAGTGTAAGCAGACCCAGAAATGGGACAGTGCAGGGTAGCAGAAATTCCCATGGCTACACAAAATAGACCATGAACTTGGAAACCTTTAAGAAATCGTACCTCCTCATTTTTGATCAGAATACATTTTCCCTTGATGAACCTCAAGATACCCAACTATGCCATATGATGATAAATAACTATAATACATATTATATAAATAAAATTTTGCAAAACTAAAAACTGACATACTACATTAATAACTTACAAATTAAATATCAAAAGCAATAATGTAATGTAATCGGCTCCATAGAAGTTTCGTCGAAAATTTCCAGTCCAGTTTGAAACGAAATGGAGGTAAAAGTTTTGATTCGCTAATAGCACATTAAATGCCAGCAAAAGAACTGTTCATAACGAGGCGTAAGGGTGCTTTTTGACCAGGGATGTTGCTAGGCTACTAGGCGGTGCGAGGATGATTCCAGTAAAGCTTAAGATTGCATGATGCGTGGCAAAGCTGTGGATTCGGTATATAGCTGAGTGGTGCGAGGATGAGTAGATGACTCTTATCACCTGTGCTCAGGCGTCAGTTTGTACTCTTTTTTATTTAGCATGAGATGTCATCAATTAACTTCTCCTGCTCTGGGTGGAGCGAGAAGAAGTGTCAGGATTTTATTGACTAAATCTCACCCGTGTTCTTTCAGTTCCTCTTGTGTTCCGTGGTGACTCTTAAAAAACAACCTCGCAGCCCAAGCAGTGAGTCGTATACCTTACACACATTCAAAGATACAAAGCATATTGTCTTAAACAAACCATTTACAGGCATATTTGAAATGTCAAGAAGTCAGTCAGTTAGAAAAAATGATGCTAATTGCACACCAAAGCATAGATCTCTATGGAGAAGAATGTGCAAGTAACTCCGTGGACACTCTTTTCAATCATGTTATGTAATTACAATTATCCCTGTTACATGTTCCTTGTCGCTATCATGTGAGAACAATGTAAATCAAGTGAAAATAAAAACTAAATATAGATATTAAAATAGCAACTGGCAGCTAAGAGATGACCAGTCTCAACTGATAGCTCCAGTTCACGGACATGACGCAAATATTAGTACTACTCAACTCAACCATTTTGAAGGGAACCGAATGATCCAACACACGCGCTACCATCAGTGAGACATTTCGAGTGAGCATGACAAAATCTCAACTGCCATGCTCATTTATGTCAAACAAGTCCAATAATAGTAACATAAAAACCATAAAAATAGCTCCATGGTACTCACATTTACAAACTTTGAAAAAAAAAAATGCTTCTACAATAGACAATACTTATAATATTTTCAGATTTAAAAAAATATCATATAAAAAATAATAATAATAGTAATTTCCATACTAATCAATTTGTACACCCCAGTAATAGTGGAGCTGGACCAGCATTGAACCAAGCATGATTAAAATCAAATCAATCAATTTTATAATTAATTTGATTTTCTTGAATATAATCCTCCAACTTATAATATGCTTGCCTGCATAGTGTGCGTTTAATACAAGATTTAAATTTCGTTTCATTGAGTTCTAATATTTGGGGAGGTATTTTATCATAACATTTTAAACTGTACCCCATGAAAGAAGAGGCCATTTTCGCCAGTCTGAAACCTGGTTGAACTAATTGGTCCCTATTTCTTGTACTATGATTATGTCTATTGCATCTTTTGCTAAAATGATGAAGATTTTTTCTAACGTACATGATTTTTTCATAAATATATTGACAAGGCACCATCATGATGTTACGAGTAATATCCTTAAACAAATCCCTTAGAGAATCGCACCGGCGGAGATTGTAAATAGCTCTGATGGCCCTTTTCTGTAGTATAAAAATTGAGTCGAAGTCTGCAGCCCGTCGCCATAGTAAGATACCGTATGACATGATACTATGAAAATAACTAAAATAGACTAGTCTAGCGGTATCAACATCCGTAAATTGATTTTTTTATTGCGGATTTTTCTCACAGTATATGCAGCTGAGCTAAGCTGTCCTGCAAGAGATGTTAAATGAGGACCCCATTGTAGCCTTGATTCAAGCGTAATCCCCAGGAAAACCATTTTATTGAAAAATTCCTTGCTCGTATCCCTTGAAAACTTTTCTTTCTTTTGAATGTATTTGTAAATACCAAGCTTTGAAGACCAGAGAACTTTCCCCACCAGAACTGCGCTAAGACCGACTAGGAAAATAAAGTATTTCCATTGGTAATTTTTTCCTCGCCGATCGCGAGTTACCTAGCACAGCTCTGATAGAAAAGCACCCTAACGAGGCATAAAGCTCGTAGCACCGTTATTACTCACGGTTCATTTTGAAGCAATCTGGAATACTTCATTCTTTCATAGTGATGGGAACGGGTTCGGATTGCTTTTGAATTCGAATACGCAGCGGAGCAATGAGAATCGATTTGAGAGATGGATGTAGGGTACAGTTAAACTAGTGTCAATAGATGATTTGTGATTAATGTGCGATTCGATAAACGTAGGTAATGTTGTTTACCTGTAGAGTAAGTACGTGATTTATTGTGTAAGTACAGGTAATAAATTGATGAACAAGAAAGTGATCATGATGATAAATGCTTGATTGTTTTTTGTGCGTATTAAAAGTGGCACATCAAAACAGTAACATATAAATCCATCATAATTATTCATTGTTATTGATATATTTTGATAAAAATACTTATGAATATATCAATTGTTTTTGTGGCTTTCATACCTTTTACCCTCCCCGTTAGTGATTTCACTCAGGTTACATACACAAATGGAAAATAACGGCTCAACCCTAGAAATTCTTTGTCGGCTCTGCTAAATGAGGATATTTAACATTTTTGTTTTACAGATACTTACTTTGATCTCGTTCCCTCTTGATGGTATTTTAAAACAACCAGTTTAAGGGAGAGATGTTTTAATTTATTTAATTATTTATTTAAACTTTAAGCACAAAAGTACCAAGGCGTATCCATTGCCTGTGATATTATTTACTAATCATGGGTGGTGAAGAGGTGATCGCTGGTGGCAACCTCTCGCGTTCGAACCTAGTTCAGACCATGGTATAAAGCGAGAGGGCATAAGGAGCAACCAGCTACTTCTGCAAAGCCGTAATACAAGTAAAGGAGACGCCTTGGACGTTGGGAGTCGCAGAGCAATTCCTGCCCATCGTAGGAGAAGGTTAGCAATGGATGGTTAGGTAGGACGGTGAGCAATGGGTAGCTCGCCGTTTTATAAGAACTGGGTTAGGATTGAAAGCACGTTGCACATCAAGGAGCCCAGTAGGATGATGCGCGCTAAGGCTACGAGAACGTTTGAAAGACTTACCGTGGCCCTGGAACGCAAAGAGCAACAGTAAGTGAAGAGCACAGGTGGGTTTAGTCAGAAAAGATTGACACGCCGTCTTGCTGCATTAGGCATTAATCTTGTATTGTGGGTGCGTTCACAAACACGTAAACTCACATAAACAAGATATCCAGATCCGGAAGACACATCTTTTGGTAATATACAAATATTAGTTCCGTGCGGGGATTGAATCCGCGACACGCAACAAACCGCCAACCGTGTCGAAAGTTTAAAAGATTGATGTCTCTAGGGAATCAGTCAGTTTTATTTACCACCACATTAACATCTCATAAATGTAACGAACATCTCGTCGTATCCTACGAATAGTGCCCTAACGAACATATGGGCTTTCTTTTTTTATTGCATAATCCAATTCTGCTCATCATACCCCACATATATTATAACCAGTTCAACAAAACAATTAAAAACGGTACAGGTTATCAAATAATTAGGTTTTCTAAAAAGCCACATTTTTTAGCATTACGTTTTCACCGAAGAAAAAAGCTACAATCGCCGTCACGCCCTCTTTCTTTGCGAGTAGTGGGGGTGTGCGGGCGCGGAGAGAGCGTACTAGCGCCGCTCGGCCACAAGTAGGCGGACCACGTTTTGTTAAATTGTAGTATTGAATAAGTTCAAATATCATAACATCAACGAGTTTGTACTTAATTAAGTCATTCTAATTACATAATGCGAAGTAGTGCTGGACTTGAGCAATAAGTTACATTATGCCTTTTATCTGCGGAAGAATAAAAGACAAAACATAATTTGAAACATAGAAGAAAGACACAAACGTAATCTAAGGCTTCGTCTCGCAATATAGCCATTCCATAGAACACGGCCACAATCACCATTATGGTTTTTTTCTATGTACCCAATATTGAAAATTGATTAACATAACAGAGAATAAGGATTTAAGGGACAAAATGCGTTTAAAATGTAAAGACAATTTATTGAAAATAATCCTAGCCGAATCTTAAGATATCAATACACATTATATGAAATCACTAATACATATTTGATAATATTTAATTTAATTAATCACAAAAAAGTGTCTCCTGAAAAGTTGCTATTATGCAGTTACGCCCCTATTCGTAGGATACGACGATCTGTGGGTGCATACTGACACGTGCCAATATGACAGTCGTGAGGAAAATAACTATTTATTGGGTCATTACTTTACATTAGATTTAAATATCTAGGTCAGGTCGTGACGGCTGATCTAAAAGATGACGCTGACATCGATAGGGAATGCAGGGCGTTGATGGTGAGAGTAAATATGTTGGTCAGAAGATTTGCAATTTGCTCGAAGCAGGTTAAGATTGCGCTATTTAAGGCATACTGCCAAATCTTCTATTGCAGTAGCTTGTGGGCAACGTATTCAAGAAAAGCCCTGGACGCCTGGCTCCACTACAACAACGCTTTTAGGATGTTATTGCGGCTTCCACGGTTTTGCAGCGCATCTGGTATGATCATGGAAGCGCGTACAGACGGATTCACAGCCATTTTGCTCAAGAATGTGGCCTCCTTATTAAGCAGGGTTCGTGCAAGCGGTAATGGCATTCTGGTGGTTGTTGTTGATAAATTTGACTGCCCTATACTAAAGCATCAAATTAGGGTGCTAATGGAATAGGGTTGAACTAATTACAATGTGAAATTTTTAATCTTTTAATTTACTGACACATATATGATAAGTTTTCTACTAACCATTAGATCTATGATGTCTGAATCTATAAATTATTATTATTACTTGTGTCGATATTTGGGCTATACTATCTTTCTAGCTCATCGTGCTGTGCTGGTGCTACCGCTGCGGTTGTGCAGAACTTCAAACGGCGAAAATGTAATAACTATGTTGGAAGTTATATATTCGAATGGTTTGGGGTTGAAACTCTTGGATCATGAGGTCCGAGTGCTCACAAAGTCTATAAAAAATTGTCAAAACCTCTTGTTGACACTTCGCGTGACCCAAGGACTGGCTTTTACCTTGGACAGGGGTTAAGCATTGCCACTGGGGCACTTTACCAGTCGACAGCAATGTGGAGCAGTTATTTGACGCCATATTTTAGTTTGTTTTTAGTTAGTTAAGAGTTTTTACTAATTATTGCATATTTTTTATAACATAAATGGTGATATGTGTAACTTAAGATAATTTTGTTCCATGTGCTATAAAAAATAGAACAAAATTATTATGACGTATTTAATTCAGCAGGCTTAGGCAAATGAGTTTTCTGTTAGTGTTCTCACCAAACGGTGTCTGCAAAATGCCTGCTGTTCACAGCTCATGCAAAATATCATAGAAAAAAGTGCTTTTGTGTTCATAAATTTTCTAATTTTGATTTGTTTAGTCTATAAATTACATTTAGACAATGAACATGTTTAAAAAAAAAACTACAACTTACTAGCAGATTTAAGTACTACACTTAAGCATTTTTTTATAAAGACAGATTTTTTTTTACTATATCGTCATCCATATATATAAAAGGAAAAACTGGCTTTTTTTTGGTGGGAAATAATCCAATTGGCTTCTCCCGCGTCTGATATATCAACGAACAGCTAAAACTACTAATTCTACGAACTTGAAATTTGGCAAAGGCTTCCTGTAGTCGAGCAGTATGAAGAGATTTTTGAAAATTCAACTTTTATGGATAGAAGTTTGTGTACAAAATTGCTCTATTGTAACTAAGTAATAATAGTAACCCAATAATCTACACTAACATTATAAAGAGGTAAAGTTTGTTTTTTTTTTATTTTTTTGGTTGTAGGAGGTAATCTCCGAAAGTTCTGGTCCGATAGGTAAAATTTTTTCACCGACAGAAAGCTGCTTTATTCCTGAGTGACATAGGCTATGTTTTATGTGCGCGGGCGAAGCTGGAGGCAAAAGCTAGTTTAGTTATAAAGCTTTAATGGGTGTTAAAGTTTTTATGAAAATATTGTTCAAGATTCAAAGATTCAAAAGCATTTAATTCAAATAAACCATTTACAGGCACTTTTGAAATGTCAAGAAGACAGTCAGTCAGAAAAAATTATGCTAATTGCACATTCCAAAGCGAAGATCTCTATGGAGAAGAATGTGCAAGAAACTCCATGGACACTCTTTTCAATCATTTTTTGCAATTACAAATATCTCACATGTTTCTTGTCGCTATCATGTGAGAACAAAGTCAATAAAGTAATAATAAAAACTAAATATAGATATTAAAATAGCAACTGGCAGGTAAGAGATGACCAGTCTCAACTGACAGCGCCCGTTCACGGACATGACGCAAATATTAGCACCACTCAGCTCAACCATTTTGAAGGGAACCGAACGATCCAACACACGCGCCACCATCAGTGAGACATTGTCGTCATGAACGAACTCGCAGGCAATTCAGGCATACCTTATGCGTGAACTGTGTGAAGTGCTATACCCTTTGAAACCATCACTTTTCAAACAAGTAACCTACCTACAAACTATGCGGAAAAACTCCTACTTTGTAGGTACGCATAACAAACCTCACGACATACAAGTACACTTTGTACAAACATAAATCTTGGTCAACAAGTGAGCAGCATAGTTTTTCCATTAGGGACAACATGAATATTATCTTATATCACCATCACCTTTAACAGTTTTGTTAAATCTTTTACAGTATACTGTGTATGATAGTAACACGCTTATTATAGAAAAAGTTTTAACTTTATTTTTGTGGGTTCTTCCGTTTTGCGATTTCAAATATCTTACGTGTAAACCGTCCTAAAAACCAAAAAATCCATGAACGAGATATGTTAAATAAGTCATCACCACTGTTGGCCATAGGCCTTCCCCAAGACATGCCGCCATATCGACCGGTCCTGTGCGTCTCACATCCATTGGATTCTCACGACCTTAACTAGGTCATCGAGACATACTGTTACATATAAACTAATTTGCTGTCCTAGCAGAGCCTACAGCCTGATATGACTTTCTTGAATCATGTAATATACACGCATGCATCGCATGCATGCATCGCATGCATGCATCACATTATGCGTGAGGCCGCAGCTTTATGCTGAGTGTTCGACCGTTTTGCGCGGATGTGACGCATATCTTCCCTATCAATTGATTATGTTTGTTAGCTAGTTTTAAGATTGCGTCATTTCGCGCGAATAAACTGTTTTTCTTTCTTTTCTTTACATGATCTCACAGCTTATTTCCATGGAAGTCCTTAAAAACTTCTTATGCTACGTTTACGTTAATACATCAGGATCTTACACGCACAGCGGAGCAGTGCAAGCCTAGTTCTAACTGCCCCAACTTCCAACGCCACAAGACGTTTTAGGCAGGCGCTTTACTTTGTGTATTTTATTGTATCACCACTGTTCTCAAAACGGTGAAGAAAAGCTTTGAACCAAAAATTCACTGAATCTGCGTGGTGGATTATGGCATATTCTTATTTATATTCTTAAATTATTTGAACCTAGTAGGTGGCTACACTGCAGCACGGTAATATTATCTATACAGTATTCCAACTTCATACAAACGGTCGAAACGCGAGCTATACCTACGCGCCTCGATCTCGAGGTGCGCTCGGGATGCATTTTTTCAATAAAAATAAGTTCAAGTACATATTTATATATTTAATATGACGAGTAGGATATATTGTGCTGTTTTTGGTTGCATGAATTCTTCATTTAAAACCAAACATATAAATTGTAAAGTAGCTGCAGGTATCTATAACCAAGTAAAAGATATTCATTTTTCTCCACCTTGTCCATGTTTCCCAAAACAATTTTTAATTAAGCTTTAGAATGCGGATTTTTGTACTTTAAAATTTAATAATAAAGCATTTCGTAGGTACGTCTCAGTCGAGGCGCAAATATTTTTCAATCGCAAATATTGAACACTTCCTATTCAATTCACAAAGTATTTTATTTGTTTTATATAAAAAAGTATATTTACAATCACAAAACTAAATGGAAACACAAAGTAGGCAAATGTAATTAAAATAGTGGAGGCGGGCAGCCCTATCGCATGTTTACATACCGCGCGACTGTAGGCATTTATTTTAAAAATACGGCCGAGTTACAATACTGTTTAGATAATATTACCGTGGCTGCAGGCCTACATAGATATGAGGCTGACTATGCTTTTTTTCTAATTAATATAAACTATTACTTTATAAGTAAGCAGTGATGCAATCTTTGATGGTGAATCGCACTAGTTTATTAAGAACCTATTCACTCTAGTCTTGAAGACACCTAAATTATTACCGGACGGAAATACCGCTGCAGCCATTGTTCCAGTCCCTCGATGTACGCGGTATAAACGAAGAGGCGATGCTTTATGCTTATGAGTACACGCATGCTAGTCGTTAGCACTACGCATCTTTGTTTAATCAATAACAAAGTAAACAGACTACAAAAAACCACAGCACAATTCCACATTGTCGTGAACGTTACAGAATTACGAAACTACGTAGTTTGGTGGTCATGTAAATTTGCATTCGCTGAACAAAAGGTGCCGCCCGCAGGTCTAATTTACCTAGCCAGCCCCAACGACACCAATTTCCTTTCCACTAGAAAATTGGCTTCCGTTCCGCTTCATATCGATATTTTTCATTTATTAAGTTTAGTGGTCTATCTATTATAAACATTAATTTCTATGTTAATGGCCGCGCTACGGAATCGTTCCAAAAAAATGTCTTGTGGAATTCATTTTATGCGTTTTCTGCAGTGTAGTTGTTTCAAGCGGAATCTGGTTTGCGTCTATTTATTTTGGTAGAACAGTGTCCGCATCATATCATTTTTTTTTGTATTTCCTACACGTGACGCTGAGTAAATAGTAAAATCCGTAACGGTCAACAAAAAAAATTGTAGCATTTCGTTTTTGACCTTTGACTTATTGTCTATAGGGCTTTCCATTTAGTATTTATTTCCTTTATTAATAATAATAATAATAATAAAGGAAATAATAATAACCCCATCGCCGTATCTCTACGTTGACGTCGTGGTGGGGCTTGCGTGCTCCAATATACCCTAGGTCTGTATCGGTAAAGTTTGCTTTGCCGTAATATGCCTAGGGTGAGGGGCCAGACTAAGAGAGATACAATCCGCAGTGCAGTTTTGTGGCGAACTGTTGGGCATTAGCGACCCCACGGACCCGATCTCCCGGGAGAATTCTGACGAGGAACTGAGCTCCGCTTGGAGATTCGCAAGAGCAAACGTGCTCGGGAGAAGGATGTATAATCCAGTAAGGTGCTGGTAGGGATCTTGACCGTACTTCCGGGATTGTCCTGATAGCCGTGGTATACCTCTCTACTCCTCAAGCACCTCAGGATATGTTGCCCTCTTGTTGCTACGTCACTTCGTGCTAGCGGCCGTTTTTGGGGGCCCATTTATTGAGTGTGCAAGTCACCCCCTGCCTTTTTTCGATGCATATTAATAACGTTGTTCAGGCAGGGGCCATAGTCTTGACATAGTTCCATGTTACCAGTCCACTTAAGACTCCAAAAACCATAGCCCTATTATCTTTGTTCTCCATATGTCGCAACAGTTTTTCAATAACCGGGGGTTGTCCTTGGGTGCACTAGCATAGCGCGTACAGGGATAATCGTCGGTTGGTATCATGTTCCATTATAATTATCTAAAGGGCCTCTGCGAGTTGGCTTCGGCTCCTCGTACGCCTCCCAAAGGTCCAGGACCTCAGGGTCCTGAGATAAATAAAATATATAAAAATAATAATAATAATAATCCACAACTATCACACAACGCCGTCTAGTCCCAAGCTAAGCAGAGCTTGTGTTATGGGTACTAGACAACTGATAAACATACTTATATATTTCTAAATACATACATATATAGATAAATGACACCCAGACACAGAACAAATGATCGTGCTCATCACACAAACATTTGTCCTGGGTGGGAATCGAACCCACGACCTCCGGCATAGCAGTCAGGGCCACTTACCACTAGACCAACAGGCCAGTCCAATTATTGTCTTACAGTTTAATAAGAAACTGACAGTACCCAGTGGCCTCACAGGTTTTACCTCTTTAGCGCATGCATGGAGAGGAGCCGGTTCCCATAACTTTGGAAGACGGGGAAACTGGTGGGCAAGCTCTTTGAAAGAGTAAATTCAGGTGGCCTAGTCGTGCAACTGGTACGGTTGGGGCTGGATCTTGCGGACAACCATTTGACTTCCACTGGGACAGAGACTTCTCCAACGCCTTCAATGCCCTGTTCTGGAGTTGCATGACGGCCGAACTTGCGATGCGCGGGGTCGTGACAATCATGGACAGGATGTGGCAGTTGAGACTCGACTTAGGCACTGCACAAGATCGAGGCAATGTACTTTCATGACGCTCGAGACGCGCCCCCATCAGGTTCATCAACATCATTATGGAAATGCAATGTCGGGGCAAAACTCCACTGCTGTGACAAGTCGCGGTATGGCGGACAGTGTTGAATGAATGATATATTTATTTGCAAGAATATAAGTAACTATGGGGCTCACTATATTCGGCATTTCAGTCATACAAATATTATATTTTACATCTTTACCATACAGTAGATACACATTTAGTTAGCAATCTCATAAAATACCAATTATAATTTGATCATTTAGAAAGTAACTATTCAACAAATAAATTAAAATTAAGTACTAATAAAATTGAAAACAAATAATTTATAATAAAAATGATTTTATGTCAACAAAAAAAAAGAATAAGTAATAAAAAAAAAAACAAAAAATATTAAAAATGTTAAATATTTAAGTAATGTCACAATAAATAGAAGTTTTACATTTTATATTCAAAATACTTATTGATGGAATAAAAACATCTGTCACACAACCAGTTATATAACTTTCTATTAAGTTCCAAATCTGTAGCACGTTCTAGCGAGATCTCAATGTGAAATGGCGACAGCGACTGTCGCAACCCAACACTGGGTACACCTTAATCATGGCATTTTGAGGAGTGGCTGGAGAAGCGACATGGTATCCTCGCATTCCGCATGATGCAGGTCCTCATCGGACATGATAAATTCGGGAGGTTCCTGCACCTGATTCAGGCGGCATGTGACATAATTGTGCGGACCGTTCTGAGGACACGGTGGAGCACACGGTGAAGGAGTGCCCTGCTTGCGCGGAGCACCACCGTGTTTTCGTGGAGGCGATCAAAGGCGGCGACCTCTCGCACCGGAACGAGGGAGAAAGGGCGGCGGTCGTTTCCTTCTGCGAAATAGAAATGCTAGCGAAGGAGATGGCTGCACGTGTGGGGGAACGGTCATCCTCAAGCCCTAGCCACTGAGACCCCGACCCCGACGACCAGCCACCGTAGGAGTGGACTGCGGACGACGAGCGATGGGTAGCTCGACGTCCGGCCATCCGGTAACAGTCCGGACTGAGCCCGAGTCGTCGACGGCGCGCGGTATGATTTTATTATAGTCAGTAAAACTCTGACATGCCCTCCTGCTCCGCCCTAGGGCGTGAAAAGTCATTAGAAGATTTTACACCTTAAAAAAAAGCCGTAACCAAGAGTTGATTACTTCAACATTGTTTTATTTTAAACCTCGGGGTTTTGTACCCCGGATTATTTTATTATTTTTATTAAATACATTGAACGGAAACAGTACCATTCAATGTCATCATCATCATTATTATTTCAGCCGAAAGACGTCCACTGCTGGACATAGGCCTCCCCTATCGGAACGCCGCCATTCAATGTATTTTCAGTATAACCTAGAATAAAATGTCAAGTGTTATTATTTTCCGTTGATTTTGTGTCTATTATTCGTTCAATATTATTGTTTAACAGTTTGCAATAGGTACTCATAATCTCTTAAAAGTGACGAGAATAATATGTTAAGTATTTATAAGTAAATTAAACAAGCAACAGAATTTTAGTAACGTTTTAAATTCTATATATCTTCAGTTTGGATAACTTTAATATAACATGTATAAAAACATAAAGGTTTAAAATTTTCTATCATTGAGCGTTTTTAGGGTTCCGTAACTCAAAAGGAAAAAACGGAACCGTTATTATAAGGGTTCCGTTTTAAGGGATAATGGTATAGTAGGATCACTTTTTGTCCATCTGTCTGTCTGTCTGTCAAGACCCTTTATTTCGAGAACTCGGAAAGGTATCGAGTTGAAATTAAAACCAAATTAAAATCAACCACCACCGCTGTTCAAAAATCAAAATTCTAAGATAACGATAAAAAAAGATACGGCCGTTTATGTAGCAAAAAACGTATATTTCGACACTCTCAAGGGAATCAAAATTCATAGAGCACTTCGCGAAGACCTAGAACCCTGAAATTTGGCATGAAGCAAGGTCTTATAGCACAAGTATAGTAATAAATCTGAACACTGAACAAAAAAAAAAAACTTTTTTCTATTCAGAAAAATCTTCGAGACTCGATTCGCGAATTGAACTATTTACATAAGTTAGTTTGTACGGAACCGTCAGTATGCGAGTCCGACTCGCACTTGCCCAGTTTTTTTTTTTATCTCTCTAGATCTTGTGGTTAGCAAGTTAAAGTAAAAAATGAGCTTTTTATTTTTCCTGAAAAATCGTGTTTTTTGCAGTTGTCATTTTATTCTCCGAGGACCGTGAATTTACCTTTACACTGTGAAAGTTCAAGTAACCAAGCTGAAACACCATTATCACTTCAGATCAAGTTAATTTTCGATGTGTCTTCTATTCATTAAATCTAACGTGAGTTAAGTTGCTTTCCAACTATAAAAAAACATTGTTGATGAAATTTCTCAAACCTGTCGAAAGCAGACTACTATACCGATATAATTAAGGTCAACAGACTATTCAGAGTACAAGCTTTAATTAAATAAACAAAACTAATTAACATATGCTCTTTAATTTTCCGAGTCAAATAATACAAAGGCATAAATTGAAACATATTAATCCGGGGATGTTAGTTGTTACTAACATGTTAATTAAGCCAGTTGATTTATTTGACGAGTGTGTTTCAATTATGTACTAATTAGTGATAGTCAATTACATGAATGTCTGAGTATAATTGATATTGCTTTACTGTGATTGTTGCGTAAGGGACTTGTCTCATGGGACTATTGTCTCTCGGTTGGTGCCCGCATGCGGGGCCTGCAAATTCAATGCAAGAAATAGAAACAATTTTCTAAAATAAGAATGTGTATGAATTTAGCTTTTTTTTTTAAATAAACTTAAAATAATTACTTGACCTTACACTGTTGAGATATAATTCAGTCTTTCTTTCACTGTCTTTAGAGGTCATATACCTTAATGGTCCAGAATTATTGAGAACAGAATTTGAGTAATTGGCTGCTTCTACTACTTTATTTGTTATCATGCTTAGGAACAGCTTATTCAAATACACTTGTACTAATTCATTAAAAACGCCATCGTCATAGACAAATGATTTGTTACTAAGTCGACATTGTCATGGTACAAGTCTCATTTTACCTTCGTGATAGTCAATCATGGTTGTCACTTATCGTAGAGGCAACAAGCAATCATGATGTAATACAAAAGTTGTCAAACACTATCTTGTAAAATAATCAGTTAGCGATCGATAATGTTTGAGAGACAGTCCTAAGAACTTATTTTTTAAGTAAAAAGAGATTGCCCATATTTCTGTGAACCGCTGTTTATTTATTTATTTAATTTTGTGGTACAATAAACAGCTACAATATACATATAGAAAAAAAAAACCAGTATAAACGAGTTTTCAATATTGCAGCCCACTGCATATAAACATATTGACGCTTAAGATTGCCGGCAGTAAATGCTGCTGGACAAATAAATATATACTTTATATCAAATCGGGAATCCGATGGATGCGAGACGCACAGGACCGGTCATTATGGCGAAATTTGGGGGAGGCCTATGTCCAACAGTGGACGTCTTTCGGCTGAAATGATGATGATGATGATATATCAAATCATTACTATATGTAATATACTATATATGTACTGTGTATGTACATGTGTATTATTAACAATTATACACAATCGTGTACATACACAATACAAATTACGTATAAATATACAATGTGTATTATTATACGTAATTTGTAGAAAATTACATTTAAAATTAAAGTTGTTGTGTAACATGACACTCAACAACTGTCAAAAAACCAAAACGTCAATCATACAATGACGCTTTGACGCTTTTGGCAGTTCTTATTACACATTATAGTCTAAAAGATAGTGTAATCAATATCCCTCTCCAGAACTACTTGTGGCACTGATGAGCTTCATCCGTCACAATAAATAACATCAAATTATGAGCCTTGATTTCTGTTTAATTGTGGTTGCATGTATATATTTAATGTTTTAATAATTATAATATTTGTGTAATTTTATTTTTTGTTTGTTTCAGTCCAGTACTTAACTAAGCCATCAAGTTCAATTGTATCAATCGAAGATTTATACACCTTTTTTTTTTTTTTTTTCGGGTGGGAAAATCATCTAATGACATCCCTCGCTCTTGGGCGGAGCGCGAGATAGTGTCAGACTTTTACTGACTAAAAACCCACTCCTGTTCCTTCTTTGCCATTTTTTTTCCAGGGCCCCGGGGGTCACTTTCGCATCACCCATGGCCCCAGTAGGCCTCGACCCTGCTGGGCCCCTACGGTTGCTGACATCTCCCTGAGGCGCGCGTGGAACACTACGCGCCGTCGACGACCTGGGCTCGGTCCGGACAATCACCGGACGATCGGACGGCGAGCCACCCATTGCTCGCCGTCCGCAAGCCCGCGCCTACGGTGGCCGGAAATCGGGATCGGAATCCCGGCGGCGGTTGGGGCGTGAGGACCGTTGCCTCACGCGATCGGCCGCCTCCTTTGCTAGCATTACTGCTTCGCAGAAGGAGGCGACCGCCTGCCACTCCTCCTCGCTCCGGACCATGGCCTGTACCAAGGCCCGGCGCGTGAGATCGCTGCCGCCGATCGCCCCCACGAGGACACGGCGGTGCTCTGCCCAAGCGGGGCACACCTCTACTGTATGCTCCACCGTGTCCTCCGGGCGGTCCACACAATGGTGGCACCCGGGCGTCTCTTCTGCACGAATCCGGTGCAGGAACCTCCCAAGATTTATACACCTACGGTTACTATTTTTCAATCATACTAATTCCTTGTGTTAATGATATACATACTTGCTTATCCAATTTACTTTTAACATTGGCAGAATAGTCGACATCGGCTCTATTTGCTCTTTAATTAATAAAAAAATAGAATAGTGTAATCAATAAAAATACTAAATTCCATTTACTATAAGAGTTTTCAAGTATAATGTTTACTAATATGCAAAATTTGGTAAACTATTTGATTTACTTTCGTTTACGTTAGATAAAAATAAATCATTAATATCATGACAAAATGTGCTAATAAGAATAACGTTTTATTCTGTTTTTGTCCTTATCCTAAACCATTAAAACTGAATACGAGGAGGTTCGTAAAATTAGTAACACTGATCTTGATATAAAAAAAAATCGAATTAATAATTAAATTTAAAATAATTATAACCCCATATTCGTTTTAAATCAAATTGACTGAGAAAATTACAAAAATATTTAATGATTTATGGGTCATACTCAGAAAAAATGTACATTTTAAATTTGTAACGATACTGAGAATCTCCGTCACGAAACTGATGTCATAAATTATAGTGTACATGGATTATATTTGGCTGACCAGTCTTATTTATATTATTTAAAAAAAAAAGAAACTTCTAATAAACACGGAATAAAGTTATTTTAGTAATAACTCAGGATTAACCATAATTTTTTATAGGTTAAATTGCCATTTAAATTTATTTAATTTAACTCTCTCTAGGTGTTTTTTCTTTACTAACTTGAGCAGTGGTGGCCGAGTGGTAACGGCCCCGACTTACGAGTTGTAGGTTGCGGGTTCAAACCCAGCCAGGCGAATTACTTTGCGTTTCATCACCACTGCTCTCAAAACGGTGAAGGAAAACATCGTGAGGATACTGGCATGTCCTAGAACCAAAAATTCGAAGACATGTGACATCCACCAACCCGCACTGGGCCCGCGTGGTGGATTACGGCCCATTCCCTCTCCTAGAGAGGAGGCCTGAGTCCCAACAGTGCGAACATTGTAAGGCAGACTATGCTAGATGCTTTTTCCGCATTTCTTCATAATTAACTGGATTTTGTTTAAATAGGGAGATAAATGGATAAGACGCTCTTAGTATATTTTTATTGAGCATAGGGGCAAGTTGGGCAATCGAAATATCTCGCAAACTATTCACCGTACGTATAGGCATCGTACGGCGGAAAGAAGGAGTCGCAGGAGGGGTAATCACCACGCGATCGCTAGAGGCGCCTGGACGAACAAGTGAAGCGCCCGAGCGTTTTGTTTATTTTGTGACCAAAAAGTAAAAACGTCGTTTACCGCAAGTTTTTGTCTGTATTAGTCAATTGTCATTTGTTTTCAATGAGGTAAGTATTAATCTTCCAGAGAAATGTTGTACTTTTGATATTTAGAGAGGTTCTGGGTATAATTCTTACGATTTTTTTATGACCTCGATTTTGTTTTAAAATTCAGGGTTGAGGTTAGTTGAGCTATAGTGACAATGACCATTAAGTTCCAAAGATCTAATTATTTTTTTTAAGATATAAGCTAATAATATAAACATTTAACTCTGATTTTAAACAGAAAGACTGAATCTAATGCTCAAGTTAATTTTAAGATACGTTACTGTTTTGTTGATTCTAGTTTTGGTTAATTATTCAAAGAAAATTACTTTAAGTTTTGTTGTTCTGTCACTAAAATATTATTATTAAATAAATAAAGAGCTGATTGTCAAACACATATTTTACTTCATCTCTAGTCAAAATTGAACCCATAGTTTGGTTAGATATTCTTAGTGCTCAACTTGCTCAATACCCTTGCTCAACTTACCTCACCTATGGGGTACATTGAGCGTACTTGACTTTCAGCATTTAAACAGCTGTAGCTCTGTAGCCCTACCCTATTATTAGTTAAGTTAAAAGTAAGATATTTTCTTGACATCTTTATTTTATTTTTAAACTAAAGGTTGAAACAACTGGTAACTTAGTTAGGTACGTATTTGTGACCACCTTATATACACATACATTTTTTTTTTTTAGGTGGGAAAATCATCTAATGACAAATCTCGCTCTTGGGTGGAGCAGGAGATAGTATCAGACTTTTACTGACTAAAAACCCACTCCTGTTCCTTCGTTGCCTTCGTCCCAGGGCCCCGGGTTTCGTTTTCACACTACCCATGACCCCAGTAGGCTTCGACCCTGCTGGGCCCCTACGATTTGCTGACATCTCCCTGAGGCGCGCGTGAAACAATACGCGCCGTCGACGACTTGGGCTCGGTCCGGACGGTTACCAGACGGTCGGACGGCGGGCTACCCATTGCTCGCCGTCCGCAAGCCCGCGCCTACGGTGGCAGGAAATCGCGATCGGAATGCCGGCGGCGGTTGGGGCGTGAGGACCGTTGCCTCACGCGATCGGCCGCCTCCTTTGCTAGCATTACTGCTTCGCAGAAGGAGGCGACCGCCTGCCACTCCTCCTCGCTCCGGACCATGGCCTGTAAAAAAGCCCGGCGCGAGAGATCACCGCCGCCAATCGCCCCCACGAGGACACGGCGTTGCTCTGCCCAAGCGGGGCACACCTCCACCGTGTGCTCCACCGTGTCCTCCGGGCGGTCCACAGAGTGGCGACACCCAGGCGTCGCTTCCACACGAATCTGGTGCAGGAACTTCCCGAACTTACCGTGTTCGGTGAGAACCTGCGTCATGCGAAAGGTGAGGACGCCGTGAGGTCTTTCCAACCACGCCTCAAAGAGGGGACTTATCGCCATAATTGTGGCGTGCCCAGCACTGGGTTGCGATAGTCGCTGTCGCCATTTCTCCATGAGAACCCGCCGGAGCTCTGTCCGCCATGCTGCGACTTGTCGCGGCAGCGGAGTTTCGCCCCGGCGTTGCATCTCCATGCGCAGATCGTGCATGTGTGCAAGGATTGTTGCCTCCAGATCCCATGGTGGCTGGCCAGCAAGGAGGCTCGCCGCTTCGCGGGAAATCGTCCGGTATCCTCGCACCATCCGTATGGCCATGACCCTCTGGCATGCGTTCAGCCGGGCCGCCGGCTACTTCCGCAGCGTCGGCGCCCATACCGGTGCGCCATAAAGGGCCGTGGACCGAATGATTCCCGCGTAAAGCCTCCGGCAGGAGGCGTCTGGACCCCCCAGGTTGGACAGGAGCCGCCCGAGGGCAGCCCCAGTCCGATTTAGTTTGGGAGCCAGACGTCGGAAATGCTCCTCGAAATCCCATTGGCTGTCGAGAACGAGTCCCAGGTACTTCATCGTCGACCTGACGCCGATGTGGACTCCTCCTACCGTTAGTGGGGAACCCCGTGGTGGCGCGTTCCGAGGGCCGTGAAAGCACATGACCTCGGACTTGTGCAATGCCACCTCGAGTCCCAACTCCTGGATCCTGCCCACGACTGTCGCAACCCCGCGTGTCGCTAGTTCGACCGCCGCCTGGTACGACTCTCCCCGCGCCAGGACCAGCGTGTCGTCTGCGTAGCAGACTACGCTGATCCCGTCAGGGAGGTCGCCGCGCAGCACGTAGTCGTATCTGATGTTCCACAAGGGCGGCCCTAGTACCGATCCCTGCGGAACACCGCACGACATCTCTCGACGTTCCCACTCTCACTGGTGACCAGGGTAGATGATGTACCTGTCCGACAGGTACGCCTCGACCACACGACAGAGGTAGTCGGGCGTCCGGTGATACCGGAGTGCCCTCCTAATGCTATATACACATACATGAGAATCGTTACTGGCGCATAAGTTGACTAAAGATTTTCGTAATGCAGCAAGTTCGCGCATGTAAAATACCTCCTACTGCAAAATATTTGGCTGACTTATGCGCCGGGTAATTATAGTTATGTACTTTTAGTTTTTGAACTAAGCTTAACAATTTCTCAGTTTCGTAACGCAAAGCAATATAATGAAAATGAGAATAAAATCTGAGAAACTTTAACCTTTATAAATATTTTCACGTTAACCACGTGTATACCACGCCAACCCTGAGTGTATTCGTTAAGATAATACAAAAAGTAAGAAAATTTTATTGAAAGTGAACAAAAAATGTAATTAAATTACCACAATAATAGTCGTTTATCATACTGAGGTCTTTTAAAAAATATTCACTTGATACACGTCTTGATTTCATGACAACGGCAAAAATATTATGGCTACCGCAACAGTGGTTTTGACGTAAGTGATAGTGTTATCAGAATAAGAAAAGATATATTATTTAGACCACTTTAAATAATTGTGTTTCAAATTTTATTGGATGTTAGTAGCCCTGAATAACAAAATTTCATAATTTTGGGACGGAACTCGTTTAATTAAAATCAATTCTTTTACAAATGATTTGCGAAAAAAATTGGTGCTATATAATTACTTGATTATTTAGGATTAATATAGCCACTGTCAATGTTAAGCGATAAATATTCATAACAATTCATCTTTGAAAATGTGTAACGGTCATTGGAACACTAAAAAAATGTATGAGAATATTTTTAACAATTATTTTGACATTAAAAAATATAAAATTTTAATGAAAATTCAAGGTAAAATACCAGTAAATATAAAACAAAGAGTGAAAAAAACAGCATACTATTAGATATTTATTTTAATGTGAAGTAGCGGGACAAGAAAAGATACCAAATGTACACGCTTGACATACGTCTTGATTTCACGACAACGGCAAAAATATTATGGCTACCGCGACAGTGGTTTTGACGCAAGTGATAGTGTTATCAGAATAGGAAAAGATATTTAGACCACTTTAAATAATTGTGTTTCTTTTATTGGATGTTAGTAGCCCTGAATAACGAAATTTCATAATTTTGGGACGGAACTCGTTTAATTAAAATCTATCCTTTTATTAATGATTTGCGAATAAAATTGGTGCCATATAATTACTTGATTTTTCGGGATAAATATAGCCACTGTCAATGATAAGCGATAGATATTCATAACAATTCATCTTTGAAAGTGTGTAACGGTCATTGGGACACTAAAAAATGCATGGGAATATTTTTAACAATGTTTTGACAGTAAAAAAATATACTATTTTAATGAAAGTTAAAGTTAAAATACCAATAAATATAAAACAAAGAGTGAAAAAATAGCATAATATTAGGTACTTATTTTAATATGAAGTAGCGGGACAAGAAAAGATACCAAATGTACACTTTTTCTGAGTATGACCCTTATGAGTAAGTTCTCACAATAAACTTTTATTTTAAAGAGAAACCGATTCTGTCAAGATCCTTAAGGCTTAGGTTTATTTTAATCGTTCTTTATGAATAAAGAAAAAGTTTTAAACATAAGAGCAACGATCGCTTTTTCTTATAAAACCGCGTTCTTACTTAATAAATTTCGCACAAAAATACTTTAAGTTTTTATAATATCAAAGTCACTTTACTACATGCCAAATAAAATCTTGGAAGGGCGCCGGGTGCTTTAAAATTCCTTCAACATTTTACACGTCAAGTCAGAAGAGAGGTCTTATTTACCTCTAGAATAAATGACTGTGAAATATTGCCTTGCCTAAAACACCAATGAAGATTACTGAGCGCGGCTTATTCGTTGGAAAAAAATAGGAAGAAAAACGCCGCTGATTTCGTTGAAGACTCAACATTAGCACTAAACGGCATCCGTTCAATTTTATTTCGAACTTGAGGGTTTTATCGGTGCGTAGATATTTGAAAATAATTTCCGGCACTTTACGCGGAACGTTACGTTACTATAGGTGCGCGAGTTTAAGTTCCGGCCGAGCGCACACCCGCGTTACATTAAGTTACGTGGTTCCGCGCCATTAGCGAAGATTTCGCAGTTTCACCCTGTCTCAATTCCGTGGACTATTAAAGGCGAAATTTCATTATAAGAATGGTTTCTCTTGAATAAGCGATGAAGATCGCGAGGTGCGTCTGAGACTTAACGGCTGCCTCTGATTAAAGATTACATAGGTAGTCTCGGATGGTGTTAAATTTAATTTGCTCCCGCGAAGATTATGCGACATAAGCCTTCTGGCGTTCGAGTTTATTACCGAACTTTGTTGGAACTTTTGACTGGAACACCTAATTCATAATCATCTTCGAAAATTTACTAAGTATGTAGATTCTGTGAGGCGGATACATTTACTACATTAAATATTTTATTTAACGTGGAAATATAAGACTATACAATTGATGGCATGGTTGGCGCTGTGGTTACGCGATTGACTGGCGTTGTGTGTCGCGGGTTTGATTCCTTCACGAAACAAATATTTGTATGACCTACAGATAGTAATTTCAGATCTAAGTGTCTTGTGTGTGTGAGTATACATGTTTGTGAACACACCCACGATACAAGAGTGAATCCTAGTGTGCGTTTTAAGGTGCCATTCGAACCTCGGCTGCAGGCTGCGGATGCAGGCAGCACATGCGGCGGTTGCACGAAGCCGGCTGCAGCTGGAGACTGGTTTTCTATGTGGTAATATGGATTTTTGTGTATACCATTCCGAACCCAGCTGCGGCTGCACGTGCTGCCGAGCTTCGGCTGCGAGTACTGCGACCTGCATCCGCCGCCGATCGCAGACCAGTAGTGCTGCAGATGCTAGTCACTGGAGTGACGTAACTACGTGTGACGTAACCTGTTTAGACAAGTCCGAATTAATTTCTACTCGAATCCAATAGCGTTCATTTTGGATTGAATCGTAGATTTGCGACTGGCAGCACCTGCAGCCAGCCTCGGAATCACTCCCGGCTGCGGATGCAGGCAACGGCTGCATGTCATGCGTGTGCTACCTGCATTCGCAGCTTGCATCCACAGCCTACAGCCGAGGTTCGAATGGCACCTTGATATTTAACCAGAAGCTGTGTAGAGATTAATGACTAAAGATTAATTCTGAATATTCTTGGGCCTTTCTCGTTGATTTCATTGTAAAATTCTTGATAAGCAGATTAGTGGCTTTACAAGCTAAGATTGATTGAAACTAGAAAATGGAAACAATCGTGTTTTGTAAACCTCCAACCCTTCGACGCCGAGGTTATCATAATGAATTAGTAACTAAATTAAATGAAAACAAGCCTACAAAATTAAACTTTGTTTTGTCTTTTGTTGCTTTTCATTAAAACTTTTAAATTACGTGATTGGTTATGGATTGTTTTTTATTTGAGAGGATTCAGCGGTGTTGGTGGTGTCAAAAATGGAACCACAATTTGATAACTCGAACACTTATAAACAATTGTATTTTTATGCTTTGAAGTTCACCATAATCCTCCCGAACGAATTCCGATCATGGTGGCCAATCTCAACAAAGATTACACAAGTACACAGGAGATATTATAGTGCACACGTGTGTGTGCAAACACTGGTGCACTTTTTATTCCTTTACTTTCATAGTCCGATGGGACGGCAATCCGAGACGACCGGAGACAGATTAGGCGCAAGACTAACGGCTTTATGTGCTTTTCGAGGCACTTGGGTGTCACACTACCAACTTTAAAACTCCAGGCAGCTACAGAGTAATTCCGAATGGAAAATCCTAATAGCACTTTTTGCCCGACCCGGGAATCGAACCCAGGACCTCACGTTCAGCAGTCAAAGAAGCAAGAGAAACAAGAAGCTGTCTCGTTGAGCCGTAGGCGGCTCGAAATTTCCTCTTACAGTACCACTCTTTCTATATATATAACACTTTTTCTATAGAAAACTTCTTTTCGTCTTTCAAACTATTTTGTCGCTCTACCAGAAAATATTATTGGCACGTGTATGAAACGCGTATCTAATACGGTTCTATTGTCAGATATTAGGGTCGATATTTACATGACGACGCAAAATCTCTGAGGGGTATTCGATTCATCAACTGAGGTTGCCTAAAAAGCTTGCATCTTCGACAAAAACACGAGTGTATATCGGTAAAAAATTTATGAGAGACGGATTTGATAAAACATGTAAATTTCTTCGCCATGTGATAAAGACTAGCAGTGCTACCACGAGGTCTTAAGGCGATCCATTTTACGACCTATACTGAACTGTCAAAGGGATGGAGCTTTATAGGTTATACAACATTAGTTTTAGTATTATATGCGAAACTCGAAATACGTGTCTAGTATTTTTATGTAAAGAATCTGTGTACAAAATTTCATAACTTTACTATGAAAAATCACGAAGTTATAAGCTTGTTATGTTACCTGGTTGGCCGCACAAATACATGATCACTGGACCATCTGGACGACTGAGGGGTTAATGCCCGCTATGACCTGCCGTGACCTGTATTATACTTAGTATCGGTGGTGCCAACTTGTTACCTTTTTTAAATATTTTTGGGAAAAAACATAATATGGTGTAAAAATTATTGGAATCGAATCAGTTACTGATCCTGAATAAACTATATTCAGGTTTCGCATATACTAAAAATATTGTTGTATAGCTCCATACCTCTTTTTCTCTCGCACGAGTGACATTTTAACATTTCATGGTAAGGCCCTTGGTTCGATAAAGGCTTGTAGCATGTATACTGTTTGTATTACATTTATGTATTTCAGTGGTTATGTATTGTACATTTTCACGGACTACTTGCGTCCTTCTCTGTCAAATCCATCCAAAAGTTAAAAGAAAAGAAAAATAGAAAGAAAAATATTAAAAAAAATATATATATATGAATATATTTTTATATTTTTTTTTTGTTTTTTTTTTTTTAAGTTGTCTGTAATAAGATTTTTAGAATTCATAAGGAGGTATGTAGGCATTATTGACATAATTAACGTAATCTCACCAACTTTAAACTGGAATATCTTTAATACTCGGTTTCTATTAATAGTAATGTCTAAGACAAAATTGTTTAGAAATTTAATCTATATACTTTGTTATACATATTTCATCACTATGCGCTAAAAAAATATGTCAACAAAAGTTCGAGAGTCTGCCATCACTCTTTAATGAATTGATAGCTAATCCAAATGTTGACAGCTCGGGACAGTTTGATTGTAATAAAGAAAAGTATGTTTTTTATTTTCAATTTTTTTCGTCATAAAATCCTTTTTGAGACTTCAATGAGTAGTCTAAGGAAGTTTACCTAAATTGGTCCAGTAGCTGAATCTTCAACATTTATCTATTAAAAAGAAAGAATTTTTGTATGACAACACTAGCACTACTGTCAAATGTCAACTGTCAACCAACTTGTAAGTGTCAAACTAAACGTTACAAATAAAAACATACCTCCAGCATGTTTGTACCTTTGAAAACGTCTTCTTATTTAAACTTCCCTTCTTACTACGTCATCAACCAGCGTCTACAATTACTGCACCCAGTAAATTCATCACCCATTCATTTATATATAGAAATATATTTTTTCATGTTTCCCTTTGAAAGATTGCCAATCAATTAAAAGTCACTTTATGTAAATTTCGAATTTGACGCACTGTTCGCTGTCAATATTTTTCATGCTCTTTGTACGTAAAATATTGGAGATTAAAAAAAATAAAGCACTCAGTACCGCCCGCATCCGTTTTACGTCGCGCAAACAATAAACATTTTTATCAGAAGTGTGTTGCGCGATAAAAAATCATTATTTTATTGTTCCTGACAGACAGTTTTAGGGAAATTGTTTTTTTTTACGTGGTATAACGAAAGCGGATCGTTAATTTTTCAGTTTTATTTACGTGTTTATTTTCAGTCCTCCTTAAAGTCCTAAATATTATCCAGAGCCTCAAGTCTGCTATTACAATAGTGTCACAATGTTCTATCATTGATTTCATAATTGTTGATTTTGACAAGTTTGGTAATAAATATAATGACGTCATTATGACTTTCCAATGGTCAACCACTGACACTCCATTGAAAGAAGTGGCATAGAATGGTAATCTCGTTCATATTGACAAATGAATCTCTGACATAATGTGGTAATCTGCTAAAATTTTGACAGTTCATTTGATTAGTGTACTATCATTAGAAGGTCATTGTGCAGTCATTGCTTTTAATAAGCTTGATATTATAATTCTACCACAACTCTATTAAGAAACGATTGACCGATCAATGATCGATCATTAGGAATTAGCAGATTACGAAGTTTTAGCAAAATGACAATGGAATCGTGTTAGAATGACGAATTTTTTAAAATAGCAGAATTGGGCCCCTGATCATACACCAGAACTGAGAACCAGCCGCCTTTCTGATCAAATGTGTGAAAAAGTGGGTCTGGCAAACTATTGTTATTAAGTCAGTGGTGTTTCTCTGCAGAACGAAGACCTTTCTCGTCCCTTTGTACTCCTCTTTATTTAAATTTGTTTACGAACACTGGCCAGATTCGGGATTCCGCTTAATGTAAGATTAGATGCACATGGTTGATAGGTGTGACGACGTTTGGGGGGGGGGGGCAGAAAATATTGGGTCAAATGACGACGAAGGACCAGTTCTTGTTGAAGAAGCCTTACTCATTCTATCAACTCTGTCTGGATCTTTCGCGATGACGCCTGTCATTATGAGGGACCAATTGGTGTAGTGTAGGCCCATAGGTCTTCTGACATGTAGGAGATGTGTCCAGTTCAAGTTTCTGTTAGCGTGGCAGTAAGATGTCTTTGAAGTTTGGGTTCTTCTACCACATTTCAACCCAATATTAAGCTTTAGATACCCTATAAATTGGGAAAAATATTATTTTGATAAGTTACAAAAGTTATGACAGTAAACAAAATGTTAATATTAGCAGTGTCAGGTGTTTATGATACCGATCAATTAATATCAGTTGAGGTGCTTATTATGAATTATTACGCCCTTCTAATTAAACTTTGCCGATTTCGAATACAATTTTATTTATGGTACGATATGATAGTAGAATTTATTAGTGCAATTAATTTGAAATATGATTCTAATTAGTCATTTATGTAATAGGTATATTTTAGTACCTGCAAATGTGATTTTACTATTGTGACATATTGATTTTCGGAGCTATCTCGAATACTTGGTAAAGTCGGATATATACTACTTTATATGTAATTGTATTAAGATATTTTATCAAAATTATATTACTCTAGTCTTATAATTTTGTGTGGATAACATCATTTATTATTTTTTTCCTGTTTGCTGGCGCTGCCCATGATTCCCGCTTTTGTCGTGTTTCTCATCAAGTTTACTTTATTAGGTATTCACAAAATAAAGTATGCAGAAATTTAATTATCAAAGTAAAAAACGTTATGTTTTTTTTATTATTTTAAATTAACCTGGACACATTCCTTGAAATAACACCGCAGAAAAAATAATGATTTGCTAAATCTCTTTTTAAAAAAAAAAATGTAATTTTTCAATTCACAATGCAACTTTAAAATACTATTAGATACTGTAATTAATACATTAATTATGATCTAAAACTAAGGAAACATAATTGCAACTCTTTAACTAAAAATGTATACAAACACTAAATAATGGACTAATCAAAATGGTTCCAAAAATAAGTTGTAAACATAGCATTTTACAAAAAAGAAACAATAATAGTAAGAGACAATTTATTTCTGAATTTCCTTATTCAATTATAACAATTCACAAATAGAATTAACGTTAAGCACGAATGACAGGGCTTTTTATTTCAAAAAAATACCGGCCCCTATGGATCTATTCTATCTTGAATACTTTTTTCCTGTAACTTAAATGACATCTATAAAAAAAACGATGTGTGCTTGCTTGAGACAACACGACAGAAGGAAAAACTTCATCAAAGCGAAGTTAATAATACGAAATCATAATCATTTGGATAAGGGTGGCCGATATTCGAGCCGCCTTTATCCGAACGAGTGTTACACAGCCGACCGTGACAGCAGTCTCATACAATACCCTAAAATAAAGTACTCAGTGATCGTAGAGAAGTTTTCACTTCAGAAATTCATCATCATTTCAACCAAAAAACGTCCATTGCTGGGTATGCCTATGTCCAATTTATTAATTTCCCATCATAATATGAATATCAATGTTATTTTGTAATGTTAGTACCTGCAATAATCATCATCATCACCATTTTAACCAATATACGTCCGCTGCTATACTTAGGCCTTCTCCTAGTGTCACCACAATGATCAATCTTGCGCGAATCACATCCTTTGGATTCCCCCGGCCTTCCACAGCTGCGTCTACAAAAACGACTTAGAAACGTATACTATACTAATATATTATGTCCACCAATCTACTAACCAATCTATCAGTCACTTCCAAAATCTATTATCTCCATATATGTTGTACGTGACATTTCCATTGCAATAAACTAAGACGCTTCGCTGCAGATGCTTTCGAGCGATGCTTCACTCTATATCGATATTAAGTACAATTCTATCAAGGAGCGATGTCCTAATGCAGTTTCTGCTTTGCTGTAGGTATAGCATGAGGACAGTTCTTTGTAGCGACACTTGGTGGAGGCCTATGTACAACAGTGGACGTCTTTCGGCTTAAATGATGAAGATGATGATAAGTATTGAGTGCTTATGAACTAAAAACATGATTTCTACGTGTACATCAAAACTATCACACTAGTTTAATAAAAGCGTTTGTATGTGTGTGTATGTTTGTTATACCTTCACACTCAAAAGGCTGAATGGATCATGTCCTGGAAAAGGAAATAGAATACTTTTTATGCCGGGAGTATGTTTCCTTGGGATAATTTTTTACAGTCACACAGGCTGACAAAAACTAGTGTAAAACATACTTTACTCTTTTTATATAGAGGGTGAGTACACTTGCTGAGTGCTACTAGCAGTAGTATGTGCTCAACATTTTATTGATTCAGTGCTACTTTGTGGCATGTGTTACTTATTCGAAGTTTAAAGACAATTTATTGACTGAAATCGTACCTACATGTCATGAAAAATATAGAGCAATAAAACCGCTCACTTCAGTATAAAATAATATATTTATTACTCAATCTAATTAATAGAAAACCTTAGGTCTGTATCGGTAGAGTTTGCTATACCCTAACACACCTAGGGTGAGGGGCCAGACTAAAAGAGATACATTTCGCAGGGCAGTTTTGTGGCGAAATATTGGGTATTAGCGACCCCACGGACCCGATCTCCCGGGAGAATTCTTGTTCTTCATCTCCGGCTTGCCTTTATTGGCTGGCTGTTGTGAATACTGACGAGGAACAAAGCTTCCACCTCTCTCTTGTCTTTATTGGCTGGCTTGAGTGGAGATTCGCAAGAGCAACGTGCTCGGGAGAAGGATGTATAATCCAGTAAGGTGCTGGTAGGGATCTTGACCGTACTTCCGGGATTGTCCTGATAGCCTCGGTATACCTCTCCACTCCTCAAGCACCTCAGGATATGATGCCTCCTTGTTGCTACGTCACTTCGTGCTAGCGGCCGTTTCTGGGGGCCCATTTATTGAGTGTGCAAGTCACCCCCTGCCTTTTTATCTATGGATATTAATAACATTGTTCAGGCAGGGGCCATAGTCTTAACATAGTTCCTGGTAACCAGTTCACTTAATATTTCAAAAACCATAGCCTTATATTCTTTGTTTTCCATATATCGCAATAGTTTTTCACTAATCGGGGGTTATCCTTGGGTGCACTATCATAGCGCGTGCAGGGATAATCGTCGGTTGGTATCACATACCATTAAAAGTGACTAAAGGGCCTCTGCGAGTTGGTTTCGGCTCCTCGTACGCCTTCCAAAGGTCCGGGATCTCAGGGTTCCGTGATATACTGATACATAAAAATAATCAATTAAAAACTCACCTTTGAATTGTCGCGGTAAGTCCCCTCTTTGGACACGGTGGAGCACACGGTGGAGGTGTGCCCCGCTTGGGCAGAGCAACGCCGTGTCCTCGTAGGGACGATTGGCGGCGGCGATCTCTCGTGCCGGGCCTTGGTACAGGCCATGGTCCGGAGCGAGGAGGAGTGGCAGGCGGTCGCCTCCTTCTGCGAAGCAGTAATGCTAGCAAAGGAGGCGGCCGATCGCGTGAGGCAACGGTCCTCACGCCCCTATCGCCGCCGGGATTCCGAACCCGATTTCCGGCCATCGTAGGCGCAGGCTTGCGGACGGCGAGCAATGGGTGGCTCGCTGTCCGGCCGTCCGGTAATCGTCCGGATCGAGCCCAAGTCGTCCACGGCGCGTGCTGTTCCACGCGTGCCTCAAGGAGATGTCAGCAATTGTAGGGGCCTAGCAGGGTCGAAGCTTACTGGGGTCAAGGGTCTGATTCTGAAAGGAAGACTCGGCCCTAGTACCAAAGGCAACGAAGGAACAGGAGTGGGTTTTTAGTCAGTAAAAGTCTGACACTATCTCCCGCCCCGCCCAAGAGCGGGGGATGTCATAAGATGATTTTCCCACCGAAAAAAAAAAAACCTATGAATTGTCAAGAAGTCAGTCCGCCCGTCAGGAAAATGATGCTAATTGCACATTCTAAAGCATAGATCTCTATAGTGAAGGTTGTGTAGAAACTCTCTGAAACACGCCGGCGTTCGCTCGCTCATTGTCTTTCTATTGTGTCTCTAATTACGGTACTCGAAAGCTTATGTTATGTTATGTATTATAAATATCTCGGTTATATATTTCTTCTCGCTACAATAATGCAATTGATAAAAATTGTGCTTCTGATCTCAAAGATCGCCAATAAAATTGATCAAGCGAGTTGTCGCCCGCCATTATGCTACATTGACAGCTATACTACAGACGATCACAAATACGTTTCGGTGTTGCCAGCGCAATTAGTCGATTGTAATGAATAATCGAATACAAATAAATTAAATAATATTAATGTTTATGAAAAACAGAGTAAATAATTTGATTCATCATCATCATATCAGCCGAAAGACGTCCACTGTTGGACATAGGCCTCCCCAAGTGTCGGTACAATGAACGGTCCTGTGCGTCTCGCATCCATTGGATTCCCGCAACCCTTACCAGGTCATCGATCCACCTTGTAGGAGGCCTTCCAACACTGCGTCTTCCGGTACACGGTCGCCATTCCAGAAGCTTTCGGCCCCAATGGCCATCTGTTCTGCGAACAAGGTGCCCTGCCCATTGCCACTTAAGTTTGGCGATTCTTCCTGCTATATCGGCAACCTTGGTTCTCCTTCCTGTTTCGATCACGCATGGAAACTCCGAGCATAGCCCTTTCCATTGCCCTTTGGGTGACTTTGAGCCTTCTGATGAAGCCCATTGTAAGCGACCACGTTTCGGAGCCATATGTCATCACTGGCAACATGCACTGATCATAGGCTTTCATCTTGAGACACTGTGGTATGTTAGATGAGAAGATACCGCGCAGCTTCCCGAACGCCGCCCAGCCGAGTCGGATTCGACGGTCGACCTCTTTCTCGAAATTGATCTACCTAACTGGACTGAATAATTTGATTACGTATCAAAATCTAACAATAGTTATAACAGTGTCGGATATTTTTAAAAGTAAACGTTGATATAGTTGAAAAAGAAAAGGTTTACTGGTGTAAATCTGATTATTTTCCAAGAATCTAAAGAGGATTACTGTTATATGATAGTTTCCTTATTTCCATATCCATAATCACCAAACCTTTTGCCTCGTTTGGTGATTCTTTCATTTTCTCTAACAAAATTGGAAGTTCACGTTTCAGTAAATATGACGGTGATGAGGTTACTTATTCATAGAAAACATTCAGCATTTTTCATACATATTGTTGTGGCAGACAGATGTCGTGTTTCAAAACTTAGGAAATTGGATTGTGACCGGTGCGGTGGTTCGTACGGAAATAATCTGCTTTCAACGTATTATTTTTGGACCGAATATTTTAGTTTTTTTAGTGTGCCGAATTTTTTATATCACTTTGTCCATTTCACGTCGAGCGTGGCAGCTGGTGTCAAAGCTGAAAACTAGTGTGATACAATAAATATTTTTACAAAAATATATCATGCTGTTTGAACAATAACAGATTGTTTTTTTTTATCTTTTAGCAAACAATCAACCTTTTTTTATTGTTTGGTCATTTGATAATTTATCAAATGACTTTTTTCGCCCTGGGTGGAGTGAGAGGGAGTATCAGCCTTTTTTTGACTAAAATTTACCTGTGTTCCTTTAGCTGCCTTTTGCGTTCGAGGGCCGCGATAACTCTTTCGAACAATTCCGAAACCCTGCTAAGTTGATGCCTGCCAGGCATTAGCTCTGGCAAGTCCTGTCAATGTTGCTGACAACTCTTTGTGGCACGCGTGGAACACAACGCGTTGTCGACCTGGGCTTGGTCCTTACGCGCGCTATTCATTGCTCGCCGTCCACAAGCCCACACCTGCAACTCCAGAAATCCGGAGCGTCTTCTGCGGTGGCTTGGGCATGAAAATATTCCCTCCCACACGCTTTCTTACCTCCTTTGCTTGCATTACTGCTTCGCAGATCTTCCCATTTCCTGATGCTCCGGACCCTAGCATGAACCAGTGCTGGATGCGAGAGGTTGCCACCACGATTGACTCCACGAAGACACGGCGATGCTCCGCCTAACTGGGTAGACCTCCATCGTTTAACCACCGTGTCCTGCTGGCGATCCGCACAGTGATAAGCAAACATTCAACTTGATATCGAAATTTTGGCCAAAGGCACCCTTTCTCGTTTTTTTTTGTAGCCTTACAGATGTGAAATCATAATTTCGTAAAATAAATCACAATTTCATAACTGTTTGACTTTTCTTTCTAGAAATATACAGAGGTTCTTGCGGTACTTATTACGAGAAAGAACGTTACAATACCTATCACACCTCATACAAAGTAAGTCAAGACTTTAACTACATAAGCTGCACACCCTCAGCCTTACCATTTATTTCAAACGGAACCGACGTCCCAAGTAAAGGCATTTATACTTGAGTGGCTTTTTCATTTCACTCGCTTTCACGGCCAAATGGAATGTGCGCAACATTTCAAAATAGACGTTGAAAGTAAAAAGAGTAAAAATCAGCGTCCACGATATAAATCATGTCATTTACACAGTTTAAAAGCTCGGTTTGACTAATGGCCTTTTACGAAAGGTTCGAATCGAAAGCCTTTGACATCGTGCTGTCTCTTTCTAACTTTAGTCCGTATAGCAACAAGTTTATGGTGTTTTGAATACAGGAAAGTTCGTTTGCCATGTTAAAGTTTCGCTTGCATACCTGTATGTAGTTTAGAGAATTCACTGTGGTTCCAGTGTTGGTTTAACTACATAAATGTTATTACTTTAGACACTTCTTCTTGAATTCCCTGTAGTCTAGAATGTTGCTACGTTTGGTACTACAGTAATATTCACTTCCTCCTTCTTGTGTCGTTTTTCTCCGTACCTGTGTTGTGTTTTCCACGTAGTGTAAAGTGCTAATAATGGCGAAACTGGCACTTATCTACCTCTAAGTTGTATTTAGTATGTGTAAGCATCACAAAAAAAACAGGTAGAGGTTTTTTTTATCGCGGTATCCTTCAATTGTCCCTCTTTCGAATTGTTCCTATAATCCTAGCGGGCATCGACCCTGTCGGTATCATACGGTTTTACCGGCGTCTTTTTGAGGCGCGCGTGGAAAACAACGCGCAGTCGATTCACACCCGGTTCTTACTGGATGACAGGACGACGAGCTACCTATTACTTTTCATCCGCAAGCCCCTGGTGATGGATTGGTGGCTGAAATTTCCCTACGACTCCCAATGCCCGGGGCGTCTCCTGTGGCGCGAACTGGGACGTGAGGACGTCTGTTCCCTCATTGTTGCGGCCTTCTATTTTGATTGCTTTACTGCCCTACAAAAGGAGATGGCCGCTTCACATTCATTCTTGTTCTGGACCAATCTATCTCTAAGTTATTATTATGTGGAAGCATCACACAAAAGCAGGTTTTCCAGAATGATGGTGTTTTTTTTTTCGGGTCGGAAAATCATCTAATGACATCCCCCGCTCTTGGGCGGAGCGGGAGATAGTGTCGGACTTTTACTCACTCCTGTTCCTTCTTTGCCATTTTTCCAGGGCCCCGGGGATCTCTTTCGCATCACCAATGGCCCCAGTAGGCTTCGACCCTGCTGGGCCCCTACGGTTGCTGACATCTCCTTGAGGCGCGCGTGGAACAGTACGCGCCGTCGACGACTTTGGGCCCGGTCCGGACGGTTACCGGACGATCGGACGGCGAGCCACCCATTGCTCGCCGTCCACAAGCCCGCGCCTACGGTGGCCGGAAATCGGGATCGGAATCCCGGCGGAGAATGATGGCGTTGGTTTTCCATTTGCAGATGACCTGAAAAAAAAAGCCCAAACAACCATCAAAGACGTAAAAAAGTAAACCATAATCCTCATAGACATTTTTATAATATTAACTTTTCTGTAATGTGTGCCTAACTATAGCGATGTTACGTGCTCTCCGCATTTTATTATCTGTTTCATGGAATTTCAGCTCACGTAAATACAGCTCGCAGTATTTGGGCTGAACAAGCGCCTCCTATTAAATAGTTTTACCTACACCTGCCTGCCTTGTTTTTGCCATTTTTAGTTTCTCAGAATAACTAATTTCTCTAAAAGTACGTTAATCCTCAGATAAAAGATGTTCCATCGGTTTTGACAAGACAATTCATTAGGCACAACTTTCATAGGTACACATAGATCCGATGTCTCCTTGACAGGATAGTAAAATTCGTATTCAGTAAACCTGAACTTAAAGTTGAAAATGTTATTGCGAATTTAGCTTTTAGTGGCTCAATGTTTTGGGTCTGGGTTTCAATTTTAATTTTAGGCAAAGGAATGAAAAAATCGTTGAGCGTCTAAATATTTTGCTGATGAATAGTTCTCAGTAGAAGAATACTTGGAAATATTTTATTAAGCAACTAATGGGAAAATATTGAAAAACAACCGGATGACTATTTCGGCATTGATAGAGATTTTTTGGGTAGCTATTTGAACTCCACCTCTTCATTACTGAGGGCCGTGATTTCCCCAATATTGCAACGCATTGGTATTTTTCTGA
This sequence comes from Mythimna impura, assembly GCA_905147345.3. Taxonomy (NCBI): domain Eukaryota; kingdom Metazoa; phylum Arthropoda; class Insecta; order Lepidoptera; family Noctuidae; genus Mythimna; species Mythimna impura. The sequence continues at coordinate 15,395,938 of LR990356.1, read as the reverse complement.
TGGTGTTATGCTATATATGTGCTTAACCTTGGCATTGTTTAAAGAACACTATAAATATGTTTAGTAGAGTTAGTAAAGAAATTAGATAAACGGTGTTCAGTTCGGTCATATTTGTGTCAAATCATCGCAGGGCGGCAAGCGGTAAGGTCAAAAGTATGAAAATGTTTGAAGCACGCTACGAGACGTCGCTCATGGCGCCCCGCGCACGCTTAGCGATACCGCTCGCCGCTAAGAACGAAGTCATTGGACTACTTTACATATATTTGTTCTTCGTGTGGATGTCTTGTGTATACATGTTTGAGAACGCACTCACGATACACGAGTCATTTCTAGTGTAGGGCAACGTTTTTTTTTAAAAAAGAAAAGAATTCGGATGATTTTCTTTAAAAAATTTGTTCAAAAAAAATTCTAAAACTACATTTCCATTTAATTTTTCTCCAATATTTTAATACGAACGCACATTTTTGTTTATCAAAACGTCCTATAAAAATGCCTATAGTGTAACATCACAGCATTTTTCATGCTTATTGAACCGATTTTTTTTTACATTTTGTATTTCGGACTTAGAAAATCTTTCATTTGTATTTTTGCCATCAGTGGCCATGTCTAAGTTAGGTTTATACACAAAATAAAAACCTACCATAGAATTAGTTTATTATTTTTAAGATTAATATGTCTATGGGCTTTAGTTACCTGAAAGACGCTCTTATAAAACAGGGTAACAATAGTCTTGAAGACAAATAGGCAGATCTTCCTATTGTATTCTTGTGAGTCAGATTTCGTAAGATAAATCGTGTGTCTGTCAAACGTGAGATAAAGGGCGTCTAAGGACTTAGCGCTATATTCCTGAAAAAAATAAGAAATTCTCCGAAGCGTGGTGAAAATAAATATTCAATTATAAAGTAAGCCTGATGTTTGCAGCTCAAAAACGGGGACAAAGTCTATCTACATAATTCTCAGCAGACACAAGCAATGTAGTGAATTGAATGAGAAAAACGGGATGATGCCAAACTCGCTGGCTGTAGAAAACGGATTACATAGTGAACATAACCCTTTAGTTGTTTTGCAAAATACCGAAGGAAGATTGGTAAATTATTTTTCCGAACTAAATATGTTTAATAGCGTAACGTACACACGTGGCCACATTGCTGGCAGAACAGATGGCCGATGGGGCTGAATGGTTCTTTTTTTTTCGGTGGGAAAATCATCTTATGACATCGCCCGCTCTTGGGCGAAGCGGGAGATAGTGTCAGACTTTTACTGACTAAAAACCCACTTCTGTTCCTCCGTTGCCTTTCGTACCAGGGCAGAGTCTTCCTTTCAGAATCAGACCCTTGGCCCCAGTAGGCTTCGACCCTGCTGGGCCCCTACAGTTGCTGACATCTTCTTGAGGCGCGCGTGAAACAGTACGCACCGTCGACGAATTGGGCTCGGTCCGGACGGTTACCGGACGGTCGGACGGCGAGCTACCCATTGCTCGCCGTCCGCAAGCCCGCGCCTACGGTGGGGCCGAAAGGTTCTGGTGTGGCGACTACTGGAAGATGCAGCGTTGGAAGGCCTCCCACTAGGTGGACCGATGACCTGGTGAGGGTCGCGGGAATCAGACGGATGTTAGACATACAGGACCAGTCGTTATGGCGAAGCTTGTAGGAGGCCTATATCCAACAGTGGACGTCTTTCGACTGTAATGATGAACACGTAGCTCGCTTGTGATTGGTCCGCTATGATTTTAGAGGTTTAGCCGAACCGTAGTAACATAGATGTGTCGTGAATGTCTAAGGTTTTGTGAGAAGATAGATAAAAAATAAGTAAACATTGTTTCATTTGTTTTGAAGGATATATTATTTTAGTGGTAATATATATAAATGTATTTTCATTTTATTCTTCAATGTGTTATTATTGTTTTTATTTAATATTTTTGTTTGTTTGTAAGTTTCTACTGTACAACACCTTGGACATCCTCCGTAATGTTGTACAAGTGCTTGTAAATAAATAAATAAATAGATTCAAATTGCACATACACCACTAATTTTTATTTAGTACAAATACTTAAAGGGCATATTATAAAAGGTCTTTTTATTATTTAAGTAAAGTCTCAGTAAATGAATATTTATTCATAAACAGCAATTACGTTATGAGTGTTTGTTTATAACCCAAAATGTCACTCAATTTATGGAAATATTGTACAGGCTATTGATTATGAATGAATGAATGGCGATAAAAATGGAAAAACACTGCGTGTAATATTTTCTAGTAGCCATTGTTATGGATGATTGATTCAATTCAATTATGAATTTACCAATTATGACAAATTTTCGTGAACAATTTTAGGATTTAATTTTTTTTTTACTTTTAACTACACAAATGTGATCAGTAACGGGTACGGTTAGAGCCCCATTTTTTTATATTAATTAAAAAATAGGGGTGTATAAGTTGAGAAAAATACGATAGTAAATTTCATCATCATCATCATCATTTCAGCCGATAGACGTCCACTGATAGGCCTCCTCCAAATGTCGCCACAATGAACGGTCCTGTGCGTCTCGCATCCATTGGATTCCCGCAACCTTCACCAGGTCATCGGTCCACCTTGTAGGGGGCCTTCCAACACTGCGTCTTTTGGTACGCGGTCGCAACCCCAGAACCTTTCGGCCCATCTGTTCTGCAAGCAATGTGCCCTGCCCATTGCCACTTAAGTCTTCTTAAAATTCTTCGTGCTATGTCGGCAAACTTGGTTCTCCTGCGGATGTCTTCATTTCTGATTCGATCACGCAAGGAAACTCCGAGCATAGCCCTTTCCATTGCCCTTTGGGTGACTCTGAGCCTTCTGATGATGCCCATTGTGAGCGTCCACGTTTCGGAACTATATGTCATCACAGGCAACACGCACTGGTCATAGACTTTCGTTTTGAGACACTGTGGTATATTGGACGAGAAGATACCGCGTAGCTTCCCGAACGCTGCCCTGCCGAGTCGGATAGTAAATATTCTATTCCAAGATTCTTTTCGCGTTTTAGTTACCATATTCTTTGGTACAATAGCATAATCAGCCTTATAATGTTACCCCTGCTGGGACTCAGGCCAAACTCTAGGAGGGAAGGGAATGGGCCGCAATCCACCACGCGGGCCTAGTATGGATTAATGGATGTCACATGACTTCAAACTTTTGGTTTTAGAACATGCCAGTTTTCTTACGGTGTTTTCCTTCATCATTTTGAAGGCAGTGATGATAAATTAAATTGCACTATTTACAATTATTACAATTATATATATTATACATATATTACAATTATTGACCTACAACTCGCAAATCAAGGCCGTTACCATTGGGCCACCACAACTCTAATTAAATATGTGTTAAAACTAAAACATCTAACAAAATAACAATGATTATATAATTTGAAAGGGCATGCAAATTCACAAACAACATCGTTCCTCGACTCAACCAATTTATTTAGAACAAACTCTAACAAATTATAATCAATACGAAAATAATAACAACTAATTATTATATCAGTAACTTTGGGAACAGGTAGATAATCAATTTACAACTTGGAATAAAGTTTGTCACCTAAAGCGTGGAAGTTTTGTATATTTAGTTAGTTTCCTAAACATAATTTATGAAATTTGTTTATGTATGTTTATGTTTATGTTTAAATATGTTTCGGTGGAGACACGTTTCAAATGTTCAGGGAATAATATGAAGAAATTTCGCTATGAAAATGGGGTTGTTGCCCTGAATTTAAGCTGTTGATCCCCGCATTAACGCCGGCGTTCACGCGCCATTGTCTTACTATTGTGTCTCTAATTACGCACTCAAAAGGTTAATTGAAATTGGGGGTTAGGTGGGGTTTTTTTTAAGGCAGTAAATCATCTATTGACTTCTCCTGCTCTAGGGAGGGTGGATCATTCTTTTACTGAATAAAACTACACCTATGTTCCTTCAGTTGCCCTTGCGTGAAGGACCAAGGATTTGTCTTTCAGAAGCGAACACATGGCCCCAGTAGGCTACGGGTTTGCTGGGCCCCTACGGTTTTGCTGACATCTCTTAGACGCGCGCGTATGCGCGTCTAAGCACCGTTGATGACTTGGGCTTGCTCCGGACGGTTGCAGGACGCCCGGATGGCGAGCTACTCATTACTTGCCGTCTGCAAGTCCACACCTACAGTGGCTGGGAATCATCCTGCGACTGCCGATACCTAGGATGTCACCTGCGGTGGCTGAGGTTCTGATAAGATACTTATTATTTTACAAATTACATTTTATGTCAAAGTGGTTAAACAATTTTCCTATAACATTAGTAGATACCATAAAACAACTTAAGATGACCTTCTTAATCACTGTTAACAAATGAATTATATTCTCATTACGAACTTCGCTGAAAATTCTCGTCAGCATAAGATAAATCACGAGAAATTCGAGACAAATCAAATGATACGATCGACATAGAGACGTGACCACTGACCACAAACCACTATCTTTGCATACAAATTGGGTTAGTTACAATATGTGATTAGAAATAACCACGGATTGGGCAATGCGGTCGCTAAATACTAAATGCCAATCTAATTAGGAATTAGCCTTTCATTCAAAACGGTGTAGTTAACTAGGCTGTTAGTATCAATTGATATAGAATTGATAACGAATATTAGGAAAATTCGTGAATTTTATTTTCTCCACTATAGTTTTACTTTTAGAAGGAGTTTGTGGTTTAGAGGTAAGTGGTGGCAATATGGGAAGTCCCGCAAAGCTCCATTGAAAAGGCGGCCGACCAAACGGAACGGGACGGATGACGATTTGGATGGTTGACCATTCAGCATACCGAGATACCTCCGTGCTGGAAAGCACGTTAATCCGGCTAAGTTGGTCCCGGCTGCATTTTTCGAACGTGGGTTATTTTTTATTTTTTTTCGGTGGGAAAATTATCTTATGACATCCCCCGCCCTTGGGCAGAGCGGGAGATAGTGTCAGACTTTTACTAACTAAAAACCCACTCCTGTTCCTTCGTTGCCTTCGTACCAGGGCCGAGTCTTCCTTTCAGAATCAGACCCTTGGCCCCAGTAGGCTTCGACCCTGATGGCCCCTACAGTTGCTGACATCTCCTTGAGGCGCGCGTGAAACAGTACGCGCCATCGACGACTTGGGCTCGTTTCGGACGGTCAGACGGCGCCCCACCCATTGCTAGCCGTCCGCAAGCCCGCGCCTACCGTGGCCGAAAATCGGGATAAGAACCCCGGCGGCGGTTGGGGCGTGAGGACCGTTGCCTCACGCGATCGGCCGCCTCCTTTGCTAGCATTACTGTTTCGCAGAAGGAGGCGACCGCCTGCCACTCCTCCTCGCTCCGGACCATGGCCTGTACCAAGGCCCGGCGCGAGAGATCACCGCCGCCGATCGCCTCCACGAGGACACGGCGTTGCTCTTCCCAAGCGGGGCACACCTCCACCATGTGCTCCACCGTGTCCTCCGGGTGGTCCACGCAATGGTGACACCCGGGCGTTTCTTCCGCACGAATCCGGTGCAGGAACCTCCCAAACTTATCATGTCCGGTGAGGACCTGCGTCATGCGGAAGGTATGGACGTCGTGTTGCCTATCCAGCCATTTCTCAAAGAGGGGACTTACCGCCATAATTATGGTGTGCCCAGCACTAGGTTGCGATAGTCGCTGTCGCCATTCCGCCATGAGATCCCGCCGGAACTCTTTCCTCCATGCCGCGACTTGTCGCGACAGCGGAGTTTCGCCCCGGCGTTGCATCTTCACGCGCAGATCGTGCATGCGTGCAAGGCCTGTTGCCTCCAGATCCCGCCCTCATTTATGTACCTTTTACTTTTTTATTTTGGATATCTCGTATATTATTAAAAGCTAGTCAAAAGTAAAACCAAAATTATTTTTGTCTGCCTGTTTTTTCCCAACTATATTAGAGTCTGCTTCCAGTCTAACCAGATGCAGCTGAATGAGTATTTCAAATGAAGCGACTGCCTATCTGACTTCCACGACTAAATCTAGGTAGATTCATGTACCTAAATAATATTCGAGCTAAAGGTACGGATCATTACGGAACACCGGATACGTGCGAACCCGTGTAGCGAACACTTTTGGGAATATTGCCATAATCATTTGGCAGTTGGATAGGTGAACACTGTAAGTTATTTGAATTGTATGCTGCTTTATGGAATCCGCGCCTGTCTTACTGAACTAATGTGCATTGATTTTTTAATTTCATTATGCACAGTTGTACAATTTTGTTTGTCAATCTTCCTAAAAATAAATAATTCTAAACGAAATTGTCTGTAGTTTTATGTATTTTTTTAAAGTATTAATATCGGAAGAATATTCTGTTCCAGTGGGAAAACCATTGCAGAAGTCTAGTGAATAACGGAAAATATGTGTTCTTGATTTTTTTTTATTATTCAGTTTGTAACCAAAATACACATAAAAATAATTCAGTGTCAGATCAAATTTAAAGTCACTATGCAAAAAGTATAATAAAAAGAACGATTTCAGATTCGACTTTTTACAGTTTCAGAAAGAACAGGCATAAAAAATTTACTGTCATAAAAAATATTTTATAAAAACTTTACAAACTTTTTGAGTTCAAATGTAAATCACTGTTGTATTTTCTACTATCTTATGAAAACAACAAAAACACTGAATCCCACTTTTCACTTAAAATTTGTTATCTTTAAGTTTAGAAATACAGTAGATAGGCACGTAGCGCGGGCTTTGAGTTTCAAGCAAATATTTTTAGAGGATTTTAGGTAAAGGGATTTTAAATAGCGTCTCATGTTGGAACGGAAATATACCAGATTTTAATTTTAAGTCTAGATGGAGGGCTACTGCCTAGATGGAGGGCAGTAGATTTCAATAAAATAATAATTGTCTGCCTATTTGTCAATATTTGGTTCCCATCAGGTGGGATCGCAGTCAAACACTGATTTATGTTATTTGAAAAATACCTTCATAAATAGAATGTGCGCATACTTAATAGAAGAAGAGTATCTGTGATAACAATATGATGGATAGGTTATGTATAAGATATAATAAAAAAAAAAAACATTCAGATGAATTCTGAACCTCCTCTTTTTTTGAAGTCGGTTAAAAATATTTTTACAACAGTCCTGTTTCAACTAATTGCTAGCGGATCTATGCTTTTCAAGTTGGTTTCTTAAGGAGGCAACGCGATTATTTTTTCTTTTCGTCTTGGGAACGGTAATTTCTTTGCAATCAATCACCTTACTGTCACGTGGTGTGTTGACTCGTTTAACAACCTACAATGATAAAAAAAGAAATCACCAGCCCAAAATCAGTTGTTAATACAAAAGTAGCGAAACATAAGAAATATTTGTCGTAAACGCCGCCTCCTGGAAGCAATGGACACATAAAGATATGAACCGACCTTCCGTTCCCAATAGTTTCTATTTATAGCTAAAGTAATAACATAACTTGCGGGAATTGTTCCTTTGCTTAACCACAGTACCACAAACGCTGTATCAATAATAGGGTTGGAATACATAGTGACGTGTCAATAACTTGCACTAAAGTATGCCAGTTGGTGCATTTGCAAATCAAATCAAATAATTTTATTTGCAGAGTACATTTATAAGTATACAATTTAATATCATCATTTATGTAACTTAAAGGCATGCAAATTACTGGTTTTAAAGACAATATAGCTAAAATACTGTACATTAAAAACTAGAACATTAAGGTAGACTGTCGACTTTCTGTATTTATAGTGGTAGACACTATAAATACAGTAAGTTGACATCGACACTATAATACAAAAGAGAGCATGGTATGAACCAGAGTAAAAAAATAAAATAAAAATAATACCGTCAATAAAACAACGCAGATCATTTTATCACAGAAAATGATTATTGATTGCATATTTTTATAGGTATTTTATTTTGTAAATATACAGATACAATGTAATAAGCTTTCTCTATTAGAAACTTTTTTTACCTGTAATCAATCATTATCATAATTTAAGCCGAAAGACGTCCACTGCTGGACATAGAACTATCCCAAGTGTTTTTTTTTCTTAAATAATGATAATACTAGCCTGTTACGGATCCACTGTAGATTAAAGACATCCTTATATTATAGTGAATACTTAAGCAGCACGCACGTAATAACTACTCTTGTCTGAAGCTGGTTGGTGATTTCAAATTTTTTAACTAAAACTTGATTCTAAAACCTCATCAACTGTTTGGTCACTGACGTCAGTGATATTAATTTACGATAAACTTAGAAAATATCTACTTACGAATGAAATAAATTACTAACCAAAATAAAGAAAGCTGCGTAAAATCTGAACTACTGACTGGTGTTAGTCTAGATGTTATTTTCTTGAAGCAAATTAACAAATTTTTCTCGCTTTTTTTTTGTAGTTTGCATGCCAGCATGCCACAGGCACGCATTTTTTTTTGGTGGGATATTTTCAAATATCTCCTCAGACTGTCAGAGTGTCAGACTTTCACCGACTAAAACCTACCTATATTCCTGCAATTGCTCTTTGCATTTAAGTCATGGGAACTCTTTCGAAAAATCTTATAGCCCAGACAGGTACCCCGGTTAGTGATAGCATACTAACCGGAGTGGACAACGGCATACCAGATTTCAATTAGTTTATGCACGTGTATTCCTGACTTTACAGAGTTAACCTTGCGCTTCGTCACGAATATTATCTCCTTTACAACTAATTTTGGTTACTAAACTTTTGTCCGCGATCTTGGACGCCCTTTGTAGAGATAACAAACTAGCCGCAACTATTAACTATTAAACTAAGGATTTAATAACTGACTACCTTTCTTATTGTTGTCCTTCATAATCGCATTTTGCGTTAGTTCCAGTTTGATGGTTAAAGGATTAGAGAATTAACTTTTGGACGGTCGGTACCTACTCGGCTCTCTCTTGCACTTACATAGTAGACCAGGTACAATACATTGATTCAATTAAATTGGTTCTAAGTATTTTGTTTTTTTTTTCGGTGGGAAAATCATCTTATGACATCCCCCGCACTTGGACGGAGCGGGAGATAGTGTCAGACTACTGACTACAAACCCATTCTTGTTCCTTCGTTGCCTTTCGTACCAGAGTCGAGTCTTTCTTTCAGAATCAGACCCTTGGCCCCAGTAGGCTTCGACCCTGCTGGGCCCCTACAGTTGCTGACATCTCCTTGAGGCGCGCGTGGAACAGTATCGCCGACGATGACTTGGGCTCGATCCAGACGGTTACCGGATGTTCGGACGGCGAGCTACCCATTGCTCACCGTCCGCAAGCCCGCACCTACGGTGGCCGGAAATCGAAATCGGAATTCCGGCGGCGGTTGGGGCGTGAGGACCGTTGCTTCATCGTTCCTCTTATATGCCTCCATAATTCTTAATTTTAATATTAAAAGAATATATATATCACTAGAAAGTTTTAAATGCCGTAAAATTATGAATTATCGGGAGAACTTATAAAATATTTTTTCTAAAGAAGAGACGGTTATATTGGAAACGATTATTTGGATGTAATTTATCTTATACAAAACGATTTTTTATAATATATCCGGAAGTTATAATCTAATAAAGTTTTATTACAAACATACGGAGTCTGCAATTTCCCGGTGACATATACACAATTTTTATTTATTTTTTAATTTATTTAGATTTTATTTCATACCATCTCGTTTAGATATTTATTCAAATAATCCATTAGAATGTTTTAAAAATGTTTCTAAACCGCGGGTATTTCTTAGTTATCCGATGCAGGTTTGATTATACTACTAGGTATTTTTGTATAAAAATACCTAGTTAATTAAAAAAAAGAATGGTTAGAGAAGAAATTGACCTACAGATAAAACCCAATTTCAAGTTAGAAGTCAGGAAAGGACAACTGCATTAAGCCTAATTTAGTTGAGATTAGATCGCAATGCAGTGTGGGTGTGCTTGGCATTTTAACATGAAAATGACGTCGAAAGTCCAATTTCGAATCAAATACAGAAGATTACAGTACCAAGTACAAAGTTTCCGTGCCATGAAAGAGAAGTAGATTTTCATACATTGTTTAACTTAGCTGTAGAAAGCGAAAGATATAAAAGTCTTTGTTTGTTTTTTGTCCAAACTTAATACTTATACAACGATTGTATCACTGCTTATTATCAAGTGGGATCGCAGTTAAGCACTAGTTTAAATCAAATAAAAAAATATACAATTAACAATAGTGCTAATTCAAACATAACTGAAAAACAAGACGCATGCTACTAAAAGAATTTTCAAATCAAATCATTTGTTTTTTAAATAGGTAAAGGTATTACAGACGGTCTTAGGTATAAGTGCACAGAACGCTATTTTTTGCCGATATTGGCATACGAACTTACCTTCATGTTAAATTGCAGCATGTACCTAAGTACATTAAAAAAATTCAATATTGTTGATGTCAAAGAAATTTAAATAGTAATGTCAAAAAAATATAGATACGAATAGAATGTCAAAACAAATATAGTAATGTCATGAATTTAAAACAAATGAAAACAATCAATATTAGTCCAAAATTAAAATTAAATTATAGAAAAAAATAAATCACGTAACAGTCAACATTTCAAATCGAATCCAAATTAAAAATAATCATTAGTGTAAATGATAAATGATATTTATTTTTTAAATAGGTTTTTAAAGACACTTTTACACTCAGATATACATGTGGATGTGTGAAGAGTGATATGAAAGAAAAGAGAGTCAGTGATAACGTGATGATTGACAGGTCAGAATGAAAAAAAGGGTTACACGGACTCCAAATAACACGGGACGACGCCGACGGCAGGAAGATAATAACTGAAAACCAAGACTGGTTTAGTGATCTCAAGCGACTGCTGAGCAGTTTAAATCACGAGTCGAGCTTTGTGATTGAGTTTTCTCATTTAAAATTAATCAGTAGTAGGATTTGTATTCAGATAATGCATAACCATTACCTCCTAAAAAATTTAACAAAAGACACAACAGACAAAATATGGTTGCACATAAATATCAGCTCTACCTCAATTAGATTTTATAAAAAAAAATATCTAGCACAATCTCTCCGTTTCGAAGCTTCAACAAAACCAACATACAGGAATACATACCATTTACGTCGTATTAAACTTTTAGTGGTACAACAGTGCATAGCGTAATTAAATTAGTAGTTCTAGCTATTGTAAACTTCGACTTAGAGAAGTACAATAAAAGCTAAGCCGCAGCTTTCAACTTTGCTTGCATGCCGTGTGACCCATTTTAACCTCACAAATGAACATTCCCTACACGGAATAGAGTCAAAGTTCCGTACGTCGGGATGACAGCAAGCCTGTCATTACAAGAACTTTGCAGGATTGACGGGGTCCATCGTAAATTTCGTGTGGCACTTCATTAGTCGGATGTTTTGTAGAATATTTAAGGAAATACTTATAGGTACTGTATTTTTTTGATTTGATCTTAACAGTTTTTTTAAGTTCGGTAAAATAATGCTTTCATTGGCACTACGTCTTTTCGATGTTTAACAACATTACAGTAAATATCTTACGTACAGAGCTAACATTAATAATACGGGTTCCCACTTTGATTTCTTTTCCTCAACCCACGAAAAAGGCGGTATAAGAACATGCAAGTCATGACAAGCATTCCCTATTCCGAAGGATCCTCATGATTGAGCGAAAACTTTTCCATAAGGGTTTCACAATCGTATGAAAATTTTATATTATTCAGGTTTCGCTCCCAGTCGACAGGCTCTGACAAAGATCGACAAGGGATCGGAACGGGCAATCTTTTCGAGTGCATACTCGCTTCGTTTAATATTTACAAATGCAAATTCGTTAACCGTCGAGGTGTGAAAATTGAACGAGACTACCTTTTTATTCAACGCATTATTATTTTTCTTTTGCAATGCCAGTTATTTGTGAAACGTATTGTTAATCAAGTTTGGAATAAAGACCATCCCGTTGGAATTTAAAATGGTAAGCACTTATTATTTTGTGCAGTCGATATTTTAAATGTAAAATTCTCTGAATCGTATCTGTCAGAATTTTTAATTTGTATTTTCATTATTCGATTCCTGATATTTTTTAAATTAGTGGAATCAGTGCCATATCTGGGACCGATTTAAACTCTTTGTGGTACGAATTCGGTTATAGTCTGGTACAGTTCGCTCAATGGTTTTAAAAAGTCTATACAAAATTATTGTAGCAGCGTTTTTCGATTCTACTAGTACTAGTTAGGTACTCGGCGAGCACGACGCTGCATACATATTCAAAAGTATCGAACTCTTGTTAATTTGCATAGGACCCACGGGTAAACGTAACTATTGCAAGTACACTTGCTATCAAAGCTTTGAAGATTTGTCTAAAATCATTTGGCGAACCCTTGCGCGGTTACTATTTGACTTTTTAACCCTTTGCCTTATTTACTTATGTTTGAAAATTTTCCCGCTCTCGGTGGAGTGCGAGAGTGTTAGATTTTTTTTTACTGATTAATTCCAACCTGTGTTTCTTCAGTTACCTTTTACGATCCAGGGTCACGGTAACTCTTTTGAATAATCCCTGGAAAGTGTTAGTAGCAGCGATCATCATCACTTTACACTATACGGTCTTGCATACCTAAAGATCATTTTAGGCGTCATATTTTTTTTTTTTGTTAATTTTGTTGGCATGAATACTTAATTCTTAAGCCATATCTTCGTATGAATAATTTGATTATCCTTAGAGTATGGATGCATACATTCTAATGTTTTTATAGTATTTTGCTGAAGCAGAAGAAAGCAGCAAATGTATCGAGTGAACCGTCTCGGCAAACTTCGCAGAAACAGGTAACACTACAATAAAATTTTCACCATCACTTACGGAGATCGAACCTGTTTCAATAATTCCTATATTGTTCAGTTGCGCAGACTCTTGTGATACAAGACTACATCAATTTCAAACGAAGACATCCCGCCAAAAACCCGGCGTCATAATAATTGAAATCATCTTTATCCAGATAAAACAGTTTTAGATTTTGGTTCGCAATGAACATGTGTCAATTTTAACCTCATTTGAAACTGACACCTCGTCACGACTGTACCTTTGTGAATACGTTTTAGGGAACCAAACTTTTTTCCATCCAGCGGACGCCTATCACTCACTTTGTCGGCACCAATAGTGGTGTAGCAACGTTTTTATTCCGTGATTGTTCAACATTCGGTTTGCTTTGCTGGGAAAAACGTGAATCTGTTTTCATCCTCTATCTCTAACGGACTCACAATTATTTTCTCGGATTACAAACTATTGAGGTCAAATAAAATTTGATGGATTTCTTTTATTGTATCATGTGACGAACTTGTTTCGTGTTTCAAGTATTGGAAAAAGTATTTTTAAACGAAGCTCTGTCACGTTTAGAATTTATGGTTGAACTATTTGGGTACCTACGTCGTTTTTTTTGAGTTTGTGTTTTGTGTTCTGAATAAAACTTTGTTTTAGTTAAAGGTCTCGTGGGAACGTGGGCGTGGGAGTGAATAATGAATCAATTGACACATTTTACGTATTCTTTTGTTTTTCGAATACATTTTTGAGACGTGTTGTATTCATTTGTTTTCGTTAGGTATACATTGAACTTGTCAGACTAAGGGCGGATATCTGAATTGAGTTTTTTGAGTTAAGAACGTCTCAAACCATACTTAACTGCCAAATTTTGACAGGTTTTCAGGGCAAAGAAGAATTTGAGTACCTATTTCTAAACTTCGAATGCTTAAATCAGAAACCGAGGGATAGACTCTTTGTAAGTGTTCATCTTTCTTCGAGATATACATATCTATAGGTACTTTGGTATGACAAATGAGAAACTATTTATTTAACAGTTGTTACATACTAGTTATCCTAGTTATCTACATACTTAACTAAATATAATTATAGATACCTTAAAAACACTTATCTAATTAAAACTTACAAATAATTGGAACTATGGCGTCGTTATGAGTAGGAGTTATATATAATACTCCTCCGCATCACTGTCGACTGGTAATGTGTCATTGACTGGCGGCATTGCCTCTCTTTAGGACAATCTTATGTCAAATAAAAAAACCAGCTCGGTCACGCGAAGTGTCAACAAGGCGATTAGAGAGATTTACTATTCCCTTTAAATTTTAATTATTATTTCATGAAGATTCTGCGTATCATGAGTACTGCACGAGTAAAAATATGTTTCAACTGTGAGACGGAAATAATCGAACTTGAACACAAACTGTTGACCAATTAAGGAACAAATTAGCATAACAAAGTTCACTGACCCATCTCCTGGCTTCCGTCACAGAAGACGATGATTTAACACATCCGATTCTATCAGCTGATAGATAACTGAATGTGTAATCGAGTGTATTAGAGGCGCCACTGGGTCCTCCCGCTAATTAAACCATCGTCCCGTAAACGTTTCATTATGATTGATAGTTATTTTATGGGGGTTTCTAAGGGCATTGAACTCTAAGTTTGTTAGTGTTAATTAAAAGGGAGAGAATTTGTGTTTTGGGTTCCAACTGATTAGCAGCTTGGGGGTTATTTAAGTTGTTATTCATAACTACTCTAGGTCGAATTTCAAATTAAACAATTTTTGACGAGTTAATGAACTTACTGTCATAAAAGATAAAAGATATTTTCATCATCATCATCATTTCAGCCGCAAGACGTCCATTGTTGGACAGAGGCCTCCCCCAAGTGTCGCCACAACGAACGGTCCTGTGCGTCTCGCAACCATCAGATTCCCTCTTCCCTCACCAGGTTATCGGTCCACCTTGTGGGAGGCCTTCCGACGCTGTGTTTTCCAGTACACGGTAGCAACTTCAAAACCTTTCAGCTCCAACAACCATCTGTTCTGCCAGCAATTTTCCCTGCCCACTTCCACTTAAGTTTGGTGATTCTTAAGGCTATATCGGTAACCTTGTGTCCTGCGGATATCTGATAAATGATAAATGATATTTATTTTGCAAATAGGTTTAAAAATTATACTTTTACTCGTCAATTTTTTTTTTCGTCTTTTTAAACTAGATGAGGCCGGTGTTTCCTAGCTTAGTCCTGAGAAGAAACACCGAAACAAACTCAGGGGTCAAAGTCTCTTTTAAAATCCATACAGTAAATAAATGTAATGGTCAAATCACATGAGAACCATGCAGATTTGTCTGAAATAGTCTTTTGAAGACAGAACCATACAGATTTGAGTTGACCTGTCCAGTCAATGCAAGCATTTGTCAGTATTCGCTAAGCTCAACTCAGGACTACTAAGGAGCTCAACGACTTGACGAACAATACCAAGGAAAGGACATTTGGGTAGGCCGCAGAAAATATTCAAATTTCCAGACATACGTTAAAATTACTGAAAAGATAAGAGAAAAAAAAAAAAACAATCAACCTAGTCCTCACATTAACAAAAATAAATATAGTTTACAAAATGTAATACTTAGCATAGTAAACATTTATGTCAAAAAAATAAAATAAAAAAAGGTCAAAATGTAATAAAATAATCTAAAATGTCAACTTATAAAAAATAAACACCAATTTCAAATTGCAAAAAAAGCACAGTTGAAAAAAAAAAGAAAAAAAAATAGGACAGCCGTTGTAGTGCGTACTGGAGCAAGTCAATCCCAAGCTTTTTTGTGTAAAAAGCCAATTTTCGCTTTACAAATGATTTGAATTTATAGCATAGCATAGTCGGCCTTATAATGTTCCCACTGTTGGGACTCAGGCCTCCTCTCTAGGAGAAGGAATGGGCCGTAATCCACCACGCGGGCCCAGTGTGTGCGTGTTGGTGGATGTCACATGTCTTTGAATTTTTGGTTCTAGGACATGCCGGTTTCCTCACGATGTTTTTCACCGTTTTGAGAGTAGTGGTGATGAAATAAATTACACAAAGTAATGCGCCTGGCTGGGTTTGAACCCGCAACCTACAACTCGTAAGTCGGGGTCGTTACCACTCGGCCCCACTGCTCTGATTCGATTCAGATTTGAATTTATTAAGACTTCATTGTTGAATATGACTACGAAGTTTATTATAGAAGTGTATACATTGTCATCTAAATGAGCCCCTATTTTTTTGAGCCTGGTTGCAGCAACCACAAATTTGTATTTGTTCCTAGTATTAAAATTATGAATATCACTGTATTTTTTAAACATGTTTATATTTTTAGGGGCATACAAAATATTCTCGTAAACATACTGTGAAGGTACAGTCATTATATTGATTTAATTATATTTATTTCTGAGGGAGAACCGACTTACGAGTTGTAGGTCGCGGGTTCAAACCCAGCTAGGCGCAATATACAGTCATTATATTGATATCTTTAAATTTATCTCTGAGGGAGTATCTGGGACTTAATTTATAAATCGAACGAATAGCCCTTTTCTGCAAAACTAAAATTGTCTGAATCTTTATTTCTTATGCAATCACGTAAAGAATCTGTGAGCATATTCCGTTGCCCTTTAGGTGACTATAAGTCTTCTGATAAGGCCCAAAAGATATTTTATTTTTGTGAAATATAAGTATGCAGTAGATAAGTAGGAAACCAAACCAAGCATATCAAGTAGACTTAGAAAGTCCAATAAGTATGCGATTTGATTTAAATTTCGCAGTAGAATACGTTTTAATAACAGCTTTAAAAGTTATGATATTATAACGACTGAAGAAAAAGTGCAATGGATTGTAAAATTAAACGGTTATTATCTGCCTTTACTTTTATGGTAGTTTCATAGTATCCTTTGTAGACTCTAGGTAATTTCCTTAAGTGGGAATTTTATCACTCCGCTGCTTTCTGCCGTTAAGGAATCATGATTATTTGAAGTTGTTCCGGTAATTTTACTGATTCTAATTGCTTCTAACGTAATGTTACATGATTTTGTAATAGAATTTCCAATTTACAGGTAAGTGTTGTAGTCAAATACTTACTAGTTTCAAAGCTGTTTTGTTTTAGTGGCAAAGTTTCAAGCTTATACCTCATAAAGATGCCAGTGGTGGAGCCCGATATGTATACAGTTTTGAGCAACTAAGTGGATGGATGGACACTAGATGAGTAGGTAACCCTACCCGGCTTCAAAGAGATATCAGCAAAACCGTAGGTTGGATAGTCATTATGAGTCTGAAACACCCTCTCGTTCCACCCTAGAGCACGAGAAGTCATTTAATGATTTCCCACCTCAAAAAAAATGTGAGCTCCCTCAGTAGAGCTGTATACATTATTTAGTTATGCAACTGCATGACCAGTGGCGTCCTAGTGAGGTATAGATCTTAGTGTTAAGATTTTTCTGCATCATCATTTTCTTCAAGATACGCCTTGAAGAAAATTGTCATAACATGATACTAAATAAAATTCAAGACACTGTTTTGTACCAAAAAGTTTCGCCTATTCAAACCTTATAGTGCTGGTAAGTTATGGGAGCAGTAGAGTACGGATACTTCATGAGAATGATACTCCCAATTGTTCAATATATTAATTTTGTTATGTATGTAGAGCGAGGCGGTGTTATGTATACAAGCTGGGTAAGTTGCTCGCAGAACAGATGGTCGATGGGGCGGAAAGGTTCTGGAGTGGCGACCGCGTACCGGAAGACGCAGCGTTAGAAGCCCTCCCACAAGGCGGACCTGGTGAGGATCGCGGGAATCCGATGGATGCGATATGCAAAGGACCGTTCGTTGTGGCTACACTTGGGGAGGCCTCTGCCCAACGGTGGACGTCTTTCGGCTGAAGTGATGACGAAAATGATGATACTGTAAATCAAAACGAAAAACAAGTCTACTAGTTAATGCGTTGTAGAACAGATTATACTATAGTATTTATTTATATCGTTCATTTTGATGGCTCTGAATAGAAGTTAATGGCTAACAAACATTGTTTTTGCCCAAAGTTTATGTAAGCTATTTTATTTTTACTTTTGAAAAATGATTCAAAAGTAAAAATAAAATAGTTTGAACACGGCGTGTTTAAAAGATACAGAGCTAATAACAAGACAGCGTAGTTAAATATAATACGGAAACTTGTGTTCGAACCAAAGAGCAGATATCGAATAAGTTAAAAAAGAGACTTAATACAGACGTACAGATAAAGCATATTTTTAGACCCAATATTTTTTTTTCTACGCATTTTGAATCATGTCTTAAATTATAAGAAATAATTCGCACACAAAATTCATTGTGTGGGATTTAGTCAGCGTAATAATCAGACTGACAGACACGGAAAGAGGCTACATTTATTTTATTTATTTATTTATTTTTAAAGAAAGCTTACAGGCTAATAACAATTATAATTTTTTACATAGGTCATGAAAATTGCTAATAACAAGCTTCCACATATATATATCTAGCTACAGATTGCATTGACATCTTTTAGGTTTAAGATAAAGTTAAAAATTAATTTAAGTAGGTATAATAAGAATTGAGAATTTTTAAGAATCGAATCAAGTGATATCAAAGATGAAGAAAAAGACTACATAGCGTTATCTTAAATTTAAACTAATTAAGTTATCTAAGATTGTCCCCAAAAAATTCCTTGGTTACGATCTTTTTTATATTTTGTACACTGGTGCAAAACAGATCGATTTCTAGGTGCAATGGTAAATTGTTGAAGGCTATGACACGACGTATGGAGAAGGCATTACGCCTATACTTTGTCAATGTGCACGGTGCCTGTAATAGAGGCCGCTTACGTAGGTTGTTCTGATTAGTGCGAAGAAAAATTTTGACAAGTAGTTCAGGACAATCAATTGATCCGTTTGCTATATTTGCCAAAAAACAAATGTCATTGATATTACGCCTTATATCTAATGGTAAGAAGTGATATCGTTTGCAACGGTGCTCGTAGTCGACTGAATATTGCTTCGCTTTAAAATCTAAATATCGCAAAAATTTTCTCTGTACTGATTCAATACGAGATTTGTAAGTCTCGTATTGAGGGTTCCAGACTTGGGAAACGTACATAGCGATGTTGATTGTTTCATCTGCAACCAGCAATTTGAAGACCTAGACAGGGAGCATGCATAAAAAAAATATTTGTTATATATCAGTTTATCAATAAATATACAAAAGTAGAATAATAATTGTGAAAATAATACCAAAATTGTTAGGAAAGCAAACAAGATAATTATAACAATTTTAAACAAATATCTCTCCCACCAAGATGTCGTTTTCTATGGCGGTCGTACGGGCCTTTGACGACAAAGACCACGTCGGACTTCTTTTTCTTATTAGCAGCTTTGCAGCTTTATAACTTCGTGGTTGATGTAGATATTTTTATTACTTTTTTCCATATTTGCTTACCAGAGCTAAAAGTATTTAATTCAGCAATAAAAAAAATTGCATGCATTTTTCCTATTGTGTCTTTTCTTTATCTAAAATTTTGTGACTAAACAAAGAGATTCTACCAGCCAGATAGGAAACGCATCCAAGTGCAAACTGATAACATCTTACTGCAGAAGCCTGTATTCTCAAAGGACAGGGGACTGTTTCTTTACGTAAAGCATTGCTAAGTTAAGCTGACGGTGGCGACGGTGATGAAGACTGCGCTCAGCACTTTTTAAATAAAGATTTCTAGTTTTTAAGATTTTTTCTATTTCAGAGTTTCTTTTCAATGCGAAATAATTAACTACTGAAGCGTTTTGAGATAGAAATGTATTTATGTTGAGTTGATTGCAAATAAAATGAAGATGGATGAATTGTGGGAGGAATTTTATGAAAAATAGGACTCAATGCGTAATGCTTGGTGACAATACATGTTGCGCCGAAACTAAGTATCATGAGACAGGTGATGACAACAGATGAATTTGTAAATAAGTAGATTTCGAATGGGTGGAATGTGGGAGACCTTCCATCGCTGCGTCTTTCGGTTCGTGGTCCCCTGCTCTAGAATTTTTCGACCCCATCGACCATCTATTCTGCGAACAATGTGCCCTACTCCATGCCACTTTTTTTTAAGGTGGAGAACTTCTTCCGCTCTTTGAAGGTTGTGAGGTTGAAGTTGGAGGGCGTGTCAAACTTTTACTGACTAAAACCACACCTATGGTCCTTCTTTGCCCTTGCGTTCTAAGACAGTGGTCCTGGAAAGCAAACGCAACGTGGGGTTGACCAGGTCCTCCGGGCGGTCTACATAATAATGACACCCAGGCGTACACACTGCCACTTAAGTTTTGGGATTATTATCTGTAATAACCTTAAAAAAAGAACATTTCATAATGTCTACTAATTTTAAAATAAGGAGTCAGTACATTACTCACCATTTTATTACTCGAATCGAGACGTGCATTTACCAAATCAAAAATGTATCTACTACCAAGTGACAGCAAAGATGGTATTTCCTTATAAACACACGTGCCAAAATAATCTAATTAAGGCCTTCCCCTAGCGTTACGCTTCAGTAGATTGCGCAATAATTAATTATAACACGATCAATTAATCTGTCTCTTCTATAATTCAATGATACATTAATTGATGTACCGTTCATTCGCGATATCAATGCCATTACCGTTTCTTCGCTAATAATAATCTCATTTCCCCCCTAATGAACGTTTGATTCTCATTATTGTATGATATTTTGCAGTAATGATATTTTGGAATCTGGTAGTTCTAATTAGTATTTTAGGAGATTAATACAAATGAATACAAACTCAAATAGTTGTGTATCCTGACAGTTTGATGACTATACGAATACGTGACAGTAGGAGTCATTTCAAAATTCAAAAATTCTAAATTTTATTTCACTTAGCCTTACATGGGCACTTATAAAACGTTAGATGCTAGTGAACGGTTCCAAATTGGTCGTTTCCTATGGAGAAGAACCACTCTTTTAAAAGAAGTGGTTGATGTTACAATATTTCCATATTACAGTATTAGTAGATATTATGTAAGAACAGTGTAGACCAGTCTATATTATACCTAGAAGCACAATAAAAATATTAATATTAAAAAAAAGTAAGTCGTAATAGGAAGTAATCTAAGAATTCGTGGAGTCTACAGTGTTCTCACATTCACATTATAAAAAACAGGCTAAGCCGCATTAGAATTAAACCTCTAACCACCCACGTCTGATTGGTGCGACAAGTATTTCCGCGTTCTATTTGCCAGGGTCGTGTGTTTGCAACTGTGGTCCATTTCGTTTAGCTCTTCAATCCCCATAGGTAACAGAAATGTTTTGGTCAGTGAAGGATCTTCCCAAAAGAGATCTCTTTCTGTCTGAAAAGGTAAATTATGGTCATGTACATTCTTTCTATACTCACGCACAGAACACAAATCTGTTATTTGTTAATTCAGTAGAGGTCCAGAATTAAAGTTTGCCTGGGGATTCAAATGTTGGTCAGTGTAAGGAATACGATATTGTGCGCCAAAACAAAGATAACAGATGTTACACAGAAAGCTGGTAACGATTATTGGTAATAAGTAGCTCATAGTAGTAATAGCCTTGAATTACAAACGCTCACCTTTTTGGTAATAAGCTTGTTGCTTTATATAATTTATAAATTCATAATTATGAACGACTGGCCTGTTGGTCTAGTGGTAAGTGGCCCTGACTGCTAAGCCGGAGGTCGTGGGTTCGATTCCCACCCAAGACAAAAGTTTGTGTGATGAGCACGACCAATTTATTGTTCTGTGTCTGGGTGTAATAATGAAATGCTTTATTTGTATTTTAGACAATTTTACAATTCTTAATACTTCTGCCAAACTAAATAGTAGTTTGTTGGCAGACGTAGCTCCTGTGGTAATAAATAATTTATATTGCAAACGTTGTCATTACACACAAATATCATATTCAATTCAATTCAATTCAATTCAATTCAATTCAATTCAATTCAATTCAATTCAATTCAATTCAATTCAATTCAATTCAACTCAATTCAATTAAATTCAATTCAATGCAATTCAATGCAATTCAATACAATTCAATGCAATTCAATGCAATTCAATACAATTCAATACAATTCAATACAATTCAATACAATCCAATACAATTCAATACAATTCAATCCAAGTATATACATAGTAGTAATTATGTAGTAGTGTTTTATAGTATTATGTATGTGCTTAGTTTGTGATAGATAGCGTTGTGTGAAAGTTGTGGAATATTATTATTATACAAACCAGGAAATTACTGAATAGGAAGGAAAACAAATCGGTACACATCTCACCTGAATATTTAAATCGCCACTTCAGAAAGAGAAATTTCTGCTAAGGCTACGAGATTGTTAGAGTCGCCTCGGCTCTGGAATGCAAAGGGAAACCGAAAGGAACGCGGGTTGATTGTAGTCAGCAAAATTCTAGCACTCCCTCTCTCTCTACTTAGAGTGGGAGAACTTATTTGATGGTTTCCGCAATAAAAAAGAAAAAGTGGTTTTTGATATTTGTTATGTGTACATACATCTCATTACACGTGCCAGTGGCACGTGGCTTTGGCGAGAAAAGGTTGTTTGTGTACGTTTTTGTGACCCTTTGAAATCCTTATAAACATTCCTATTTAAAAACAGTGGTGCGAGTAGGTATGAAAAGACTTAACGAGGGATGATAACGACAACAAACGTGCAGCGCATACATTTTTTATATTAGGTAGTAACTGGACTGCTTATCAAGGATGGCCGTGAACTTGGCAGATCATTTTCCAGCAGAGCATAAAAAAATGAGAGTTCTACTCGCATGCACCATAGTTCTGGAGTTCCTGATACTTTTTAGAAAAAGTTCTGCACCCCAAGCCAAGGTGATAATCTGCAATCGTTAACGCCAGTCGAAAACTAATCAAAATTATGGGAATGACGTCATCTCAACGTTAAGTCACGTGGTCAGAACAAACGAATAGAAAATTCGTAGCCAAGTTCACATCGTTCAAAATGATAGAATGAATTGTTGTCGATTCTACAATGTTGAACGCTACATCCTTTGCTATTGTAGAATGATATTGTAGAACGAGCGGCCAGTGGGAATTTCACTTCTTAGCTACACGCAAAATGAATGTATTCTCAAAATGTTTTGGGTGTATGGGTTTTTTTTCCGTTCCAGCGAAGACAGTGAGAAAGTTAGATTTTTACTGACTAAAACCACACCTGTGCCCTTCAGTTGCCCTTTGCATTCTAGGACCACGATTTCTTTACAAAAATTCCTCGTGGCCCCAGAGGCCAGCCTTGCTAGGCTCCTACGGTTTTACTGTCATCTCTTTGAGGCGCGCGTGGAACACTACGCGTCGTCGAAGACTCAGCCTCGCTCCGGACGGTTACCAGACGACCAGATGGCGAGCTATTCATTGCTCGACGTCCGTAAGCTTACGGTAGCCGAGGATTACCCTGTGACTCTCGATGTCCAGAGCGTCTACTGTCATTGTAGCTGGGGCGCGGGCGTGAGGATGTCCGTTCTCTCACACGTGCGGCCATTTCTTGTGCTAAGTATTACTGCTTTACTAAAGGATGTGACCGCATTTGTGTGTATGCCAGTACTGTCATAATTAAGACCAATCAACTCTAATGTGTCACAAAATGTAAAACTTTCCAGAACCGTTTAATTGTAAGTCAATATTAAAACAGATGTTACCTCAGAAATAAGTAGCCTCACTACTTGGGTAATAGGTAACATTAGAATGCTGGACTTTGTTATTAGTAGAATATACAAAAGGCATCGTTTTGAACCTTGATATTGTCAGGTAAGCATGAGCTGGGGCAGAAATCGATACTAAGATCATTAAATATTTGAAAGGTCAGAACACGTTTTTAGTGAATAGAAACTAATTAAAACTTACCTTTTTAGTAGGTACTAATTATGTAAAGAGGACGTATTGGCGATTGAGGTAAATTGGATAATTAAGGCAGAGAATATTAATCTATATTTAAAAAAGGACACACAGCCGAAACTATTGGGACTAGGAGCGTGAAATTCTGCACAAAGTTTCCTTTTATGACATAGGCGAGCATTAAGAGAGGATTTTCAAAATTCACTCCCTAAGGGGATGAAACTGGGGTTCAAAATTTGTATGGAGAAACCTACTTTCACGCGGCTAAAGCCACTGGTAGAAGTTAGTTGTGGCATAAAGCCAATCTAGAACTTAAATGTCAAACACGTGTTATCTATTTAAATCAATTTTCCTTGTAAAAACTTATCGAAAGAGCTTTGACATTTCAAAATGTGTTCGATATGGGATTTGATGCGTGTGGAATCCTGGAGAAGCGATGGCCTGATGCTGCGTAGGCGAGCGACGTGACCCTCCGCCTCGCCGCTCCTTTGATGACTACCATTCCACTGCGCACACGATGTTGGAAAGTAACAGATTCTGGACTAATTGTGCTCCATTGGTGTAATTGCTGCAAGGCGTTCCGATGTGAGGATAAAAAATAAATAAATAAAAAAATCTAAAATTACAATCCGTACAATCTACAGTCAGACATCCTTCAACAAGTCTAAAGAAACCTTATAAAAACAGTGTATCGTACAAAGTTACCTTAAGAACTGGCAAGTGCAAGTAAACTGCTGGAAGTTAACGATCATTTGTCGCAACTTCTTCGTGTTCTGTCAACGGGGCTTTATTTCTATGTAGCCTGTAGAAACCAGAGTAGTGTTTACTTTACTGTAAAGTTTATGATTTTTTTTACATGGGTACCGAAAAAAATATATAAACAAAAAAACATCACTGAGAATTGAAACTACCATCATAATATGCATTTCAAAAATAATATTAATAAGACTAGAAAAAATATATATATATACAAATAAAATAAGACCAAACAGTCTAGTACTAGCTACATGAAAGCAAAAATGTTGAAAATTGCGCCATGTTCAAAAATAAATGTGTTATTCCTCTGAAACTGAAGCCCGTTATACCGATTCAGCCAAATTATATGAAAATCCTTTTAGACGTTACGGCTTGATTCTGAAAATCTGAATAAACATCTGAAAATCGGACAAAAATTTAATGGGTAGTAATAAAAGCTCCGACAAAAAAAGAAGAATTGTCCTTACTCAAAATATTAAATCTACTGCCTAAAATACTAACTTTCCGACTATTTTTGTCCGAATAAAAATGACGAAACGACCGAATGAGATACTGAAATCTTTGAAAAATAAACATGACTGTTTATTGCTATAATACTTTTCTACCAGCATAAATTACGTTCTACTGAAAACTATGTTTTGTAATTTTTTTCTTTACTTGCCTACTATTAATTCATAAATTACCTTTCATATTTCATAGACTGTGGTGCTATTTTAACTGTAACATTATACTGAAAATATTATTCTGAGTGGTTATACAGAAACTTATAAAAAATATAAAAATGTACTTGTAACAATAACTTTTACTTGCAACATATATCATGAATTTTACTTACCACGGGTATGCTTCGATAGCGGTACCTATTTCAGGCGTTAAAAAGTTAGAACAGTCGTATTCATGCTTTAATCTAATAACAAGTAGACTTTGGTTTCCTGGAATATTTTACTATTATACTGTATTATTATTCGAAAAATTACCCCCCTGTACCATCCCCACCCCGCAGAACCCCATAGTTATGGAGATATCCATGTTTAAAGTTTGAGGTTAGGTTAAGTTAGAACACTAATTTCCATCGATTTATGGGGCGGTTTGGGGCCTAAATCATAATGGTTTTTAACATTAGAAGGGGATTTGGCGTTCGCGTTGATGGTCACAGTTCTAACCTAACCTAAACCAAATGATTCACTAACATTAGAGGGGGTTCCTTGTTACAACGATAGAAACGTTTTTGGCCTTCATCACTGTCCCGCGTATAGTTTATTTTTTTAATTTTGTAACATAAACAGACAAAACACGCAAGGATTGGTCGTTGCAAGCGCACTGTGCTCGGATCTTTCGAACTCGCACGCGAAAAAAGCCGAACGCGACCTGAATCCGATCGCGCGGGCCGAACAGTTGAGGTATTTTCCTCGTTATTGAGAGTTAAAAAATAAATTTGATAACCAACAATAGAAATTAAAACAGTTCATGCAAGTTGTAAAAATATGATTATTTTGACAAAACCTCTGTTGTCGGTAACTTAGTAATTTTGTCGGAGGTTCAGTATTATATTCGGAAGTTTAGTTTTGTTATTCGAAGATCCATTTTTTTTTTAGGAGATAATGTAATTTGAACATGCTCTTAACTGTTGTTAAATTGGATATTTTTTTCGTTTATGTTTTGGGTTTTTTGTCGGTAATTTATTAAAACGCTGGTTAATTAGAATAATAGTCGGCCACAGATCGCTGGAGATTAATTTGTTTTTCGGAACCATTATTATTTCCCAAATTTAATTAGTTTTCGTCGAATTGTCACATTGACATTATACAGGGTTTTTTTTAGGTGCGAAATCATCTAATGACATCTCTCGCCCTCGGGTGGAGCGTGAGGGCGTGTCAGACTTTTACTGACTAAAACCCACTCCTGTTCCTTCTTTGCCTTCGTTTCAGGGCCCCGGGGTTCTCTTTCGCATCACCCATGGCCCCAGTAGGCTTCGACCCTGTTGGGTCCCACCGGTTTTGCTGACATTGCCTCGAGGAGCGCGTGGAACACTAAGCGCCGTCGACAACTTGGGCTCGGTCCGGACGGTTACTGGACGGTCGGACGGCGAGCTACCCAATGCTGGCCGTCCGCAAGCCAGCGCCTACGGTGGCTGAAAATCGGGATCGGGATCCCGGTGGCTGGGGCGTGAGGGCCGTTCCCTCACGCGTGCGGCCGTCTCCTTTGCTAGCATTACTGCTTCGCAGAAGGAGGCGACCGCACTGCCACTCCTCCTCGCTCCGGATCATCGCCTGTACCAAGGCCCGGCGCGAGAGATCACTGCCGCCGATCGCCCCCACGAGGACACGGCGGTACTCTGCCCAGGCGGGGCACACCTCTACCGTATGCTCCACCATGTACATTATACAGGTGGAGAAAAAGTATGTGATGTTACTTCTTCATGGTTGAATAGCTGAACGGATTGAAATGAAAAGCATAAGGGTTCTTTTTATCCCGGCAATATGTTTGAAACATTTTTCTAATTTCACGCGGATGAAATCGCTGCTAGAATCCATAATAACAAAAACTTTAAAAACTGTTTGACTTATACCTACAAGTTTCGTGTTAAATTTAATACAGTAATTGTAATTATCTCACAAGGCCATTTTGTTTTCTATGCCATACAAATTAATGTCTAGGTAATGTGCTTGAGATCAAAGCGGCTTTAATCTAATATTTTTACAGCAGGTATAATAGTATATCCACAGACTTACTAACAGAGGTTGGAAATGAGTTAAGGTAAAGTGGTCTTTCAAAGTTCTTAATGCCAAAGGTTGATGTACTTTTGTATTTGCTGAACTGTGGTTTCGTTTGCTAAAACAGTTTCAAGATATTTATGTATGTGTGTGGCATATATATAAATAATGTCTTATCACAATAAAAGGCCAATAGTCATCTAAAAGTCTAAAAACTGTGGGGTACAGTAGATACCATTGAAAAAATGCTTCTTAAATTTGGTTTACAATAAAATTCAAGTGCGGGTATATAAATATTCATTTCAATTCAAAATATTTTATTTCATTAGACCGACATGGGCGCTTATAAAAAGTCAGAAGCTTGTGCACGGTTCCAATTGGTCGTTTCCTATGGACCAGAACCGGCAAGAAACTCCATTGTTACTCTTTAATAAAAAAATGTTTTGTTACTTTATTTAAATTCTATTACTATTAGTGTTTATTTATATTTACACTTTACAATATCAATAGGTCATCTGCGACTAAGCGCTATGGGACATATCCAAATGATAGCCTAACGGATTTAGTTGAAAATAACCGGCCAGGGACTTAGGGTCAGTTGAAATTAGCTTTTGTCCATCATGCGTAACTAATGAAAGAGTTCAATCGGTGAAGTCACGCACGATAGCAGTAATCTAATTTCATCAATTTGATGCTCTTGTTTATAATAATGGATATTTTATTTGATACTCAATTAACAAACTAGTACAAATCAAACATGTTTTATGTGACGTGTACTAGAGTATAATAGGCGAATATTCTTTTAAAAATAGATTTCTGACTCTGCGATCACAAAAAGGTGAAAGATTAATTTTGATTGGTTCCATTCACGATTTCTAGATAAGAAAATAAAATAAGGCAACCCGTCGACAGAAACGTTTCCCTATTTATCTCAAATAAAAACAACAAAAAGACGTCTAACGCAGCGATATAGTCAAAGACGTTGATTAAACCTTGCTTCGAGGTTTGTCATGTAAAGCCTGGTTACACGGTCACGTTTGGGTCTGGTTGGTACAGTTGGCTTGTACATAGAATAAAATTGCGCGGTTGGCCAATTACTGCCTTAGTTGTAAATGAAATACGAACCCATGTACGACATATGATCATGAATGTAATGGAGGACCAAGCATGTTTCCTTGAGGTACTCCACGTTATCCGTGTATTAAATTCTCTGCTACTTCATGCTGTTAAATCTAAACGTTGTATCCAGTTTACCTCTAATTTGTTGGTTACTTTAGAAAACATTATTTTGCTACACTGCGTTGAATACTTATTTAGTAGGTACTATTTTTTCAGCAGTTGCTACTAAAATACAAATATAACTTAATCAATTGAATCAATTTGAACCAATTTCTTAATTATGTGCCTTCGTAATGTAATGCGGTTGTCATCACAATTAATTATGCACGAAGTACTCAGGTGGTAATGTTTCAGAAAGAGCATTTTTAATTGGATTGTCAGACACTAAACAACATGTAGGTACATAGTAAATGTACAACGTAGCGTTCAATTAGATTGAATTTAATGTAACTACACAACATGAGAAAAATGTTAGACAAAAATATTATATTGACCAGTGTGAGAGTTATAAATATGTCTGTCTAATATCATGGGATGGTGGGTATGTAAGCGTATGAATAACCAAATTGTAACGAAGACATAGAAAAATTGGAGTCAGTTGGTCTCTTGTGTGTGGTAACTAGAACCTTCTCTTGCGTGAAATCAAATTTGCTTGTCAAAAAAAATACTTTTGCTGGAAACAAATTTTTGTTCTACCCCTACTTATCATACGTTAATACGAGTACCATAATCATAATCTTAGTTTTTACAATAGTTAAACACAGAAGTTTTGTTTATAAGTCATGCTTTTAAATAAAATTTATGCATAAATTACCGCGGGATCAAATTAAATAGAAAATAATGGACAAAGTTTTTCGTAATGGGAGTTGCAAATTGTTTTGCCCATTATTTCAATTTACTTTTTTCCTTTAAGTATGTGTCTACTTAGTTAGCTAGCACAATAAAAACGGCTGTGATTACCAGGTCGGTATTAGCTCTATGACTCAATCCTTTTTAGCCATTTATTGTTCTCACAGAATTATTAATCGGTAAGAAATATTTGTTCGGCTATGTAAATTACTTTTGGTAATATTGGTAAAGTAAATTTAGATTAGACGATTTGTAAGACATCATAGTCAATGGTAGTTAGAATAATGTTATTATTGATGTAAACTTGTATTTGAGACAAACTATTAGAGATATTAAACCCACTTGTTCTTTTAAATTAACTTCACTTTTTTGTGCGCTGTCCACACTAAAAAAATTCGTTTCATTAATAATTGTTTTCTGCAATATCTCTCACTGCGCTTAAGTTTATTCACATCTTACAGGTGCAAAAAAAAATTCAAATATTTTTATTTCACATAGACCTAAATAGGCAATTATAAAACGTCAGAAGCCAGTGCACGGTTCCAAATCGGTCGTTTCCTATGGAGAAGAACCGGCAAGGAACCATTCGCATGAAATTGGTAGAATCATAACAACGTTGATTTGTCAGATTTAATATCATATCAATAAAATGATTAATATTGGTTACATGTATGTATTTATAATTGCATTTTTTCTGGTTGTCTTTCATTTAGGTCTGTCTTTGTACAATGTATTTTACGTGTGTACATTGTTTTAATAAATACAAGTATAAGTGTATGCGTTTGTGTGTGTGAATGGGTGTGTAGTGTGGTGTGTAGTATAAGTGTTTTTTCAAATATTTAAGTATATGTGTTATTTGCTATTTTATATTAAGATTTCACACACTCTTCATCTCTTGCTCGCCTGCACACTATTGTCTACTTTTTTTTATCCCTCCTTTCGCAGGTCTGCTGAAAGGGAATTTTAGAATTGCTTTTTTGTTAAGGTTTTTTTTTGGAAATAAATAGTACCTACATTTGTTCTAATTATGTATTATCTTTTTCTGTTTTTGGTGTGTACATAAATAGTAAAATAAATAAATTTAAAACAATCTCTTTTTATTTAAAAATTGCTTTAAATCAAAATTATCTATATAATGATTTTTTTAAATCTTGAATTTATCCTGATAGATTCCGTATATAACAAACATAGCCATTATATCGTGTATCTAACAGTAAACTGTAACTTTATTTATTTTTTTGTTCATGGAAGTTTGGAATTAAGGCTCATGCTATCAGAGGAAATGCTGTAGTCATAATACATAGGTCAACTTTTCAGTTAAAAGGTAAATATATCATTATTTATATCGTTGCCGGGTAATAAACCTTATCCCCGATGTATTCGCGTATATAATTTAAATACGAGCAAAATACGGAATGTCACTTTTATAGCTTAAAAAGAACCTTAAACTTTTTATTTGTTGGTCTGTAAAATTGAGATTAAACGTAAGTCGGTCGCACTTCGTCCAATAGGCAAGTAAATAAATGTTTAAATGTCTGCAAGCCGACGGGATAGATTTACATTTGAAATGCGAGGGTCAGGGGCTTTATTACCTTTTTTGGTGAAGGTAAGCCGAGAACATGACCCGACGGCGGATTTATCTGCGGTTATTTTTCAATGAATTTACTCAAATTTTACTTTTCTTAAATTGTCACAAGGGTTTCTTGGCCTTTGTTTGACTAAAGGGCTCTTGAAGAAATGACAAAATTACGCTTGTTCAAAGTAGGTGTCTAAACTATGTTTCATACTAAATTTTTAAAAGGTGATTTCTTTGTACTGTATGTTTTGGTTGAAGAAATGTGGACATATTTTTCTAGCTGTTTTTCTCTCCTTTTCACTAAATAACAAGAAGATTAAGCACATCAGAAGCTTTTGGTGTTTGCCTCTCAATGTTCATGGAAAGCGCATTACTATCATGAAATATGTGTCACATCCTCGCTCTCCACGGTCCAGCAGAAACTTTTCGATAAAAGCGTTTTCTTTCCTCATTCCAACAGTGTTCCATTTATCGGATAAAAGTTGGCATAATTTCGTTGAAAAAAGTCTTATGCAAACGGGATTAATCTGTCCGCGCGCGCGCTCTTGCAACGGATCGTCGATTTAACACGCGATAAAGTCGGAAACTAATCTATCTTTTTTTTCCTATTGTTGATCTCTATCGAGCGTAATTTGCTGAAAATTATGAATTAGTAAAAATACTTAGTGAGTGTAAGAAGTTTTTGATTTTAAGTAGATAGTATTAAATTTGTATGGAAACCCTAATAGTTTATGCTACTAATGTTGGTTCTATAAAATTGCCAAAAAAAAAAACATGGATAAAAATCAAATAAATTATTTACACAAATCAAATGGAATTAAAATACAAACAATAATAAAGTAAGAAATTACATTTGAAAACGAATTGATTAAGGATAAAATATAAAGTCAAAATAATTTTTAATATTGAAAAGATATACATTCATTTCTTAAGGTCAAAATAGGTATTACGTTTTAAAATCATCATTAAAAAATTCATTCACTGTATTCGTACCGTATAGTTGCCCTTTGTTTTTTTTTTATTCTTGATAGGTTCGCGCTTGACCACTATCTCACCTGATGGAAAGCGACGATGCGGTCGACGATGGAGCGCGCTTACCTAGAAGTAACCTATTCACTCTTGACTTAAAGATTCCCGGGTTGTAGCCATCAGGAAACATAGATTCCGGCAAGGCATTCCACTCCTTAGCTGTACTCACAATGAATGTGTTCCCAAAACGTTTTATGCGTATAGGTGGGATGTTCATCATGTACCGGTGGCGCATTGGCGTACGCCTGGTGGTGCGATGATGGAACGCTAGGCGGAATTAGGTTATGCAATTCCGACGCACACTCCCCGAAATGCAACCGGTAGAAAACCTGGCAACTCGGCGTCGATGCTCAAGACTTTGAAGCCATGACTCAACGAGTGCATCATTGCCAATGATCCTCCTGGCTCGCCTCTCAATTGCCTCAAGTGCATCAAGCTGGTATCGGGCAGATCCGTCCCAAAGATGAGAGCAGTACTCCATACACGATCAAACTTGCGCTTGATAAAGTTTGAGCAGC
The DNA here is from genome assembly GCA_905147345.3 of Mythimna impura. Classification (NCBI taxonomy): domain Eukaryota; kingdom Metazoa; phylum Arthropoda; class Insecta; order Lepidoptera; family Noctuidae; genus Mythimna; species Mythimna impura. Next base: position 15,363,661 of record LR990356.1, on the reverse strand, counting down.
TGTTCCGGCGTGAAGTACCGTCTGACCTTCGCGAGGATTCCCAGCTTTTTGCTTTTTGAGCCTTTGCTTCGATGTATGGCCCAAAGTTAAATTAGTGGTGGTTGACGTCAGCGTAACACCAAGGAGATCAAGATGGTCGGTTATCAGCACGGTTACGCCCGGAAAGTTGGAGCAGGGCTGAATTGGCTCCTTTTAGCTTAAAATAGACACGCCTGGGTTTTAGCAGCATTGAATTTGACCAAATTGGCATCGCCCCATTCAGACACTGCCTCCAAGGACAAGTTCAAGCGCTCGACCATAGCCTCTCGGAGAGACCGGATCTGTTACCCACTAGCTTGCGAACTGGATATGCACCTCTCAGCAACAGTGCTGCCGTCTGCATACCCAAAGGTACCTTTAGCAAGAACAATGTTGCCGAGAGCACTGACCCCTGAGGGACACCGGCATTAATGGCCATTTGACCGGACGAGCAACCATCGATGACCATTCGTATGGACCGGTCACTAAGGAAGTCTGCGATCCAAGCACACAAACCAGCAGGTAAACCGAAAGAAGGAAGTTTACTAATAAGGCTTTCGTGCCAGACTCTATCGAAAGCCTTCGAGATATCGAGGGAGACGGCAAGCGCTTCCCCGTGTTTCTCGATGGCCTCACTCCAGATGTGGATGGCATACGCTAAAAGATCACCAGTTGACCGATTTCGGTGAAAGCCGTATTGTCGGTTACTTAGGATGTCATTAGCTTCTAGGTATGCCAGGAGCTTAGTTTTGAGTACACGTTCCATAGTCTTACAGAGAATGGACGTTACTGAGATTGGCCTGTAGTTAGCTGGGTCAGCCCGATTACCCTTTTTGGGCACGGGTTGTACGTTAGTTTGCTTCCATGCACTCGGCACTTTTCCAGCCTCAAATGAAAGCCTAAATAGGCGTGTCAGGATCGGAGACAGTTCAGGCGCACACGTGCTTAGAACAATTGCCGGTATTCCGTCTGGACCGCTAGCCTTGTTCACGTCAAGGTTACGCAGCACCCTACGGACGTCCTTCTGATTGATGCGAATATCCGACATACTCGTCTCGTAAACATCAGGATTAACAGGGGGCCGCGCGTCACCAGAATCTAGACGCGAAGATTCTGCGAAGAGTGAGGCAAACAAATTTGCTTTCTCCTCAGCGGTATAGGCCAGCGACTCGTCGGGTTTCAGCAGTGGCGGTAGTGAGGGACGGCAGAAGTTCAAGAAAGAGAAAGTTCAGAAGTTCCTTTGTGTTCTAGGGCTACAGTCACTCTTCCAAATGTTCCCGCAGCCCTAACAAGATAACGGCTAAGTACTAACAGACGCACGGGTTGATATTCAAGGTTAAGCAACACTTGCCGAGATCGGTCTGTAGATGGGAGAACACTCATTTTAATATCGAGATGATACGGATAGTTATGTATATGAAATGTAATACTAGTTATACCATAGGTATCGTTTTACCTAGTCAATAGGTTGTGGAAATCAGATAGGTAGTCGATCAAACTGATATTTAACTGTATCCAGCTACACTGGGAATCGACCCCAATATTTTTGAAAAACTGATTGCTTCGTTTTCTTTATATTTAATGATGAAGGAAATATATCTTGATATTACATTTTATAATAAAAAACGGGTCAAGTCGAGGCGGACTCACACACCGAGGGTCACGTACGAACTAACCAATATAAAAAGATTGATTTCAAAATCGAGTCTCGGTGATTTATTTTTAGTTACAAAAAGTAATTATTATTACTTACAGTATTCAGATTTTCTTACTAGTGATAAGAGATCTTGCTTGGTATAGGTTTTGATTTCCTAGCGAATGTCAAAATATGCGCTATAAACGAAGCATAAACGGCCTTTTAACTAAGGAGTTTGGTTTTTTCATTGCTCAAAGGTGTAGCAAAAAGGAATGTTTAATATTAATTTCAGCTTAAGACCTCCTCGCGTTTCTGAGAAAAAGGACCTTGACAAACGGACAAGCAGATAGACCGACATCTGTTGATGTACGGAACCCCAAAAATGAAGCTAAAGAAAGCTTGCTCGACAACAGAGTATTGTCATGGTAAAACAGAGTCTATTTAGTATTTCTACTCACTCCGCTTTTTACATTTTGCCGCGAAAAAAAAACAAACTTAGACAAGGTATGCACATATTTATTTTTCGCGCCTTCCTCTTTACGAGATAAATAAAGTTTTAAACGTATGTGCTGGTATTATTTGCTGTCATAAATATTCATAACTTAGTAAAATGTGAAAAGTTTGTGCTGGTAAATGTTTATGTAATTTTTACGATGTTTTTATGAGCATACGGCTGCCAAGGACTTTTGAGTAATGACCGACCAAAACACGCTTTTTAACCGAAACCATTACCGATTGTTTGGCTACCCTTCCAATTTCGGCCGAAATCGAAACTGACGTAGGAACAGAAATAATGCAAACACTAGCATTTTTCCTTTAAAAAGTTATCAGGCCATTGAAAATCAGGTTTAACCTGCCAAACTACTAAATAAACTAGAAAAATCAATAGTTACAAACATATACGAATGAGACAGTCAGCTTTTATGTATCTATCACGATCAGTAGCTGAAAGACATAGTTACGTCTTGTTTCATTTTGGTTTTTAAAAGTAGACGAATGAATAAGTACATTTGTCTATGTTTGGCCAAAACCGGAATTGCAGCCGAAATAGAATATACTAACCATTTTTTCCCCCTCTTAAATACAACATTCCAAAGATTAAAGAGAAGAGCACCATGATCGTATATCGACATTATTATGATGCCCAAAATAAACAATTATATGGGCATATCAATGGATATTGTTCCATGCATGACCTACTTAATTTCCCGTTCAATGTCGAATCGACAGATTACAGGATCAAGAGAAGATAAAAGAAAAATATTTTCCGCGCTAAACTTGTAGCCTCACAGAGATCTTAAAATATTTACCTGGGTTTCCTAAATTATAATTATATCCTCTGATTTGGTATCTTCGTCGTGCCTGTCCTGTAAAACTTGGACTAAGTCGCTGATAAGCTGCAGATTCCTCTGTCGTCAGCTCGTCTCAAAGCAGCGGTAGCATTAATTTGATCTAACAAGCGAGTATACAGGCTATATCATGACCGTCATGAAAAACTAGAATTTGTCGATAAAATGGTTTTCCTGGGGATTAAGCTTGACTCAAGGCTACAATGGGGTCCTCATTTAACATCTCTTGCAGGACGGCTTAGCTTACCTGCATATGCTGTTAGAAAAATCCGCCAATTTACGGATGTTGATACCGCTAGACTAGTATATTTTAGTTTTTTTCATAGCATCATATCATACGGTATCTTACTGTGGGGACGGACTGCAGACATCGAATCAATCTTTATACTACAGAAAAGAGCCATCAGAGCTATTTACAATCTTCGCCGGTGCGACTCTCTAAGGGAACTGTTTAAGGATATTAACATCATGATGGTGCCTTGTCAATATATTTATGAAAACATCATGTACGTTAGAAAAAATCTTCATCTTTTTAGCAAAAGAGGCGATAGACATAATTATGTTACAAGAAATAGGGACCAATTAGTTCAACCAGGTTTCAGACTGGCTAAAGTGGCCTCTTCTTACATGGGGTACTGTTTGAAATGTTATAATAAAATACCTCCCCAAATATTAGAACTCAATGAAACGAAATTTAAATCTTGTATTAAACGCACACTATGCTGGCAAGCATATTATTAGTTGGAGGATTATATTCAAGACAAAAATGCTTGGCTCAATGCTGGTCCAGCTCCACTACCACCGGGGTGTACAAATTGATTAGTTTTGAAATTATTATTAATATTTTTTAATGTTTTCTTTTTTGAAATTGTAAAATATTATTATAGTTAATATTGTATAATGTAGAAGCTTTTTTTCAAAGTTAGTAAATGTGAGTACCATGGAGCTATTTTGTGGTTTTTAGGTTACTATTGGACTTGTTTGACATAAATGAGCATGGCAGTTGAGAGTTTGTCATGCTCTCTCAAATGTCTCACTGATGGTGGCGCGTGTGTTGGATCATTTGGTTCCCTTCAAAATGGTTGAGTTGAGTGGTGCTAATATTCGCGTCATGTCCGTGAACGGGCGCTGTCAGTTGAGACTGGTCATCTCTTAGCTGCCAGTTGCTATTTTGATAATTATATATATTTAGTTTTTATTTTTACTTTATTGACATTGTTCTCACATGATAGCGACAAGAAACATGTAACACAGATATTTGTAATTACAAAACATGATTGAAAAGGGTGTTCATGGAGTTTCTTGCACATTCTTCTCCATAGAGATCTACGCTTTGGAATGTGCAATTAGCATCATTTTTTTCTGACTGACTGACTTCTTGACATTTCAAAAGTGCCTGTAAATGGTTTATTTGAAATAAAATGCTTTGTCTTTGTCTTCTTTGTCTTTGAATCTAATTAAAAAATCTATAAGTAAAGTAATGTTATAAAGCTGAAGAGTTTGTTTGTATCTTTGAACATGCTAATCTCAGGAACAACTTTTTATTGAGGAAGCCCATTTATCGAGGCAAGCTATATAACATCACGATATGATCCGCGGGAGCGGGGCAGTTACCAAAAACGCGTATAAAAGCGTGGGGAACAGTTAGCGTAAAATATGGCGTCGAAAACCATCTCCACATGGCTGTGACTGTCTTCATTCTACATTTAATGTGTCTTCAATCACAAAGTTACGTAACCGTGTTCTTTTGTTTTAGGAGGGAAAATCATCTAATGACAAATCCCGCTCTTGGGCGGAGCGCGAGATATTGTCAGACTTTTACTGACTAAAAACCCACTCCTGTTCCTTGGTTGCCTTCGTCCCAGGGTTTCGTTTCCACACTACCCATGGCCCCAGTAGGCTTCGACCCTGCTGGGCCCCTACGATTTGCTGACATCTCCCTGAGGCGCGCGTGGAACAATACGCGCCGTCGGCGACTTGGGCTCGGTCCGAACGGTTACCGGACGGTCGGACGGCGAGCCACCCATTGCTCGCCGTCTGCAAGCCCGCGCCTACGGTGGCCGGAAATCGGGATCGGAATCCCAGCGGCGGTTAGGGCGTGAGGACCGTTGCCTCACGCGATCGGCCGCCTCCTTTGCTAGCATTACTTCTTCGCAGAAGGAGGCGACCGCCTGCCACTCCTCCTCGCTCCGAACCATGGCCTGTACCAAGGCCCGGCGCGAGAGATCGCCGCCGCCGATCGCCCCCACCAGAACACGGCGTTGCTCTGCTCAAGCGGGGCACACCTCCACTGTGTGCTCCACCGTGTCCTCCGGGCGGTCCACACAGTGGCGACACCCGGCCGTCGCTTCCGCACGAGTCCGGTGCAGGAACTTCCTGAACTTACCGTGTTCGGTGAGAACCTGCGTCATGCGGAAGGTGAGGACGCCGTGAGGTCTTTCCAACCACGCCTCAAAGAGGGGACTTACCGCCATAATTGTGGCGTGCCCATACTTACGTATGGGCCGTGTTGAGATTTCATTTAAAACAAGAATCTATATGCACTTTAGATTCATTTACTCTTCTGGAGCGTAATAAACCAGATCTTCAATTTCAGATAAAACATCTCAGATCGACGACGTAAGAATAGATAATCCTTTTATATCTTACGAAGATAGTTTTTGATTTACTTGGCGAGTTCCGATAGTGATGAAATTATCCCCGCCAGCCAACTTTACCAGGGTAAGCCTACCCCATTCGGACCCGAATCACTTCCAATACAGTGAATTGTATGTTTGACGTGTCTTCTTTCAGATTTATCAGTAGTTGGAATTATTTTTAGAATATCTGTAGCTATTAATAGGATAATATCATGAAGTGATTTTGTTTTGTTCTTTTTTATTGATAAAAATGCTTCTAGCCTAAGACAGTACAGCCCTGGGACAGGCCATGGTCCGGAGCGAGGAGGAATGGCAGGCCCGCTCCCTTTTGCGAAGCATTAACGCTAGCGAAGGAGTCAGCCAGGAATCAGCACGCGTGAGGGAACGGACATCCTCACGCCTCAGCCGCCGGGAACTCGACCCCAATTCCTAGCTACCGTAGGCGTGGGCTTGCGGACGACGAGCCACGAGCGACGAGGCGAGTGGGTAGCCGGGGTCCTGAAATGCAAAGCAAAGAAGGAACATACGTGAGGCTTTAGTAAGTAAAAGTTTGACACGCCCTTCTTTTCCGACTTCTGTCATTGGATGATTTCCTAAATTAAAAAAAAAGCCTGAGACAGCAAATTACTTAGCATTTGGATATCAAGTTTGCTGTTATCCTTTGTATAGATACCTCATCTTGAAATTGTAGTTCAAACGTCTTGTTACGTACAGAATCCAATTCAGTCCAATAATTGTAACACCATGGTTTGTTAACAAACAACAGACTATGCAACTCGCACAACGGATTACGATGTCTAGATCATGTTCACATCGACTACAATTAGCTTGACAATCTTATCTGGGTATAGTTGCATCAATTTACATAAGCACCGAATAAGACTTACATAACGAAAACGATGAAAGCGAACAGATAGTTGCATTTTTATCTTCGGAGAGCAGGCAAGCTATGCAAACGACTTCGCACTGAGAAACCGGGATGGTTTTATCTAAGGCAGATGTTCCCCGGCCTCTATTTGCTTTACAATTTAGTATGCAAATTGTAGACTTCGCATTTGTAAGTACTCTAAAGCGAATTAAATATGGCGTTTCATAAAATCAAAGTGTATATTGCATTAAAACGAATACTAAAGTGTCGCTTCTCTAACATGTCAAGCCGTGAATTAAATTGCTTTGAATATTCAAATGAAATTCTGATTAACGAGTACACATGTTTGGTTTTGTGAATGATGTTACATGTAGTTCTAATTGGAGGTTAACTTTGTGTAGTTCTGATGAATATAATTAGATTTCACTGAATATGATTTGTGGTGGCCACGGAATGTTTTAATTTATGGTAATGAGTCTGTTGGGTTTATTAAAGTTTATTAGATACATTAATTTTGTTTCAATAGATCCTGCTAGTTTTCATTTGATCCTTATAATATCGAGACGGCATTAATTTAGAGTTTATTAGGGAAAATAGAACAAGTTATTCTTGCTCTTTTCAATTTTCAAACGTAGTTACAAAATGCAATTTAACTGGAGGAACACAACAAATATTTTCGCATAGCAATCAAACGAAGCTTATCTAGAACAAAAACTTGCCACGGAAAACTCCAAATTGGAATACAAAACATTGTATAAATGTTTCGTTTTTCAATTTACTTTGCGGTACACAAAAAAAAGGAACCACTTTATTTTCCACATAAGAAGGTATTAAAACAATTCTCAGAAATGGCAGAATCTTTCGTAAGAGTTTTTTCTTCGAGTTGTGAACAATTGTCGGTACTCAACAGTTGTTCTTGAACAAACCAGTGATTAATTTACCTCTTCTGTATTAAAAGCATTGTGCTGTTAATTATATTAAAGGGAAGAAGGAACTTTTCTTTGGGTTGATTGTTTTAGGTATAATAGCTACCTATATGTGAATCTTGGTTTTAAAGGTTGACGGCCCCGTTGGCGTAGTGGTTGAGCGATTGTCTGTTGCGCTGCGTGGTTTTTTTTTAGTTGGGGAAATCATCTAATGACAAATTCCACTCTTGGGCGGAGTGAGAGATACTGTCAGACTTCTACTGACTAAAAACCCACCCCCCAGTGGGCTTCGACCCTGCTGGATCCCTACGATTTGCTGACATTTCCCTGAGGCACGGGGGGGCATGTCACGGGTTTGCTTTCCGCAAACAAATATTGTTTGGCCTAAAGCTGTGAGTATTAGTGTCCTGTATGTGAGTTTACATGTGTTCGAATGTACTCACAATACAGGATTAATTCTTAGTGTGGGGAAACATTTAAAAAAAGAAATTACTGAATAAAGTGAAATACCATTAGCTGTGATTAAAATTGTTTGAGTTCAAAATTCATTTTGTTAATCAAAATCAATCCTGAATTCATTTTAATTGAAACAAATCTTATACAAGGTATAATTTTGTCTACTAGAGAGTCAAATAAATGCAACAGATTAGCAAAATCCAAACGGCAGTGCAAAACGAAGGCAATTGCCACTAATAGAGCTAACAACTCCATCGATTACCCAAGCCAATACCTACACAGTAGCTTCTCCGCTTAACACTCTCTAGGTCACTTTATTTATGCATTTAGTAAACCAGATCCTGTTTAAGTTATCCATTTCTCTTCAAAACACGTACAATATTGAGATCCACAATATACAACTGGCTTTGTTGCTTACATTGGGATCACGACGCGCCGAGATATCGTAAACTTTAGAAAATACTCATCCATTGTAACAGGAATATTCTTGAAATGCAGCCCAACTGGACTGGGTTTCAATTATTATTGTTGCGATAGTTATTAATATCTATTGTCATTTTTCTTGGTGGTTGTTGGTTTTTATAGGTAACTAGCTTCTGCCAGCGGCTCCGCCCGCGTGAAAATAGGTTTCTCTATACAAATTTTGAACCCCCGTTTCATCCCCTTAGGGGGTGAATTTTAGAAAATCCTCTCGTAATGCTCACTTACGTCTTATAAGGAAACCTTGTGCAAAATTTCACGCTTCTAATCTCAGTAGTTTCTGCTGTGCGTTGATATGTCAGTCAGTCAGTTTCTCCTTTTATATATAAAGATTTTTCTCATTACATATCACATATTATAATGGCAAATGTTTATTTATTTATTTATATATACTTTATTGCATACCAAGATTACAAATTTACAATCTGATATTTTAATACAAAAAACATACAATTGGCGGCCTTATCGCACTCGGCGATATTTGCGATATTTTATTTGGCGGCGGATGTTTGTATGTATGTTTGTTACTTCTTCACGTTCGAACAGCTGAACAATTTCTATATTTAAAATTTGTTTTTTATCTTTTATTTTTTTAGGGTGTCGTACCTCAAAAGGAAAAAATGGTCCCCTCGTCTGTGTATCGGTCCACGTTGGACCGATTTCAGAAAACAGTTGTCTGTGTTCGGTCCACGTTGGACCGCGTGTTGACATGCGTCGTATTTTGACGTATTATGCTTATTAAACCTGTGTCAATCCCGCTCAAACTTGCACAGAGTAAACTATATAGATACATCTACTCTATTACGTCTTCAGTGAACGGAATAACTGAGTGAACATAGATACGGAAGGTCACAAAGCCAGTCGACCGCGCGTGCGCGCGCAAATCAGTCGTGTTTTTTACGCGTCGCGCCAAAACGTTTGTTTTTCTTGTGATTTGTGTGTTTCTGTGTGTTTTGTGGGTGAACTACAATGCCTGGGTAAGTAATAAACATTTTTCAATGCATAAACAGTGCAGTTCATTAAGATTTCGACCAGAATGTTCATGTCAACGAACATGAAAAACCGTTACTACTGTTGACTAAACATTTTGCGATATTTTGGCGATAACTATTGATAGAAATGCAAATTATGGCTATTACGTAAGTTTTTATGTATACTACTATAGATATTAGGCGTTTAATTTGAATGTTATCGTATTTTTATTGTGTACATTTTGAAATTAGAATTACGTAAATCGATAGGTATTTACCTAAAGTTTCCCGTAATTCTAATACGTATTTGTGTAATGTTTTTGTTCGGCAGCATACCCTTTTTATGTGATTAACGTTTTGTAGATATCTTCAAAATGTAGGATGTTGAATTAGATTTCAAATTTAGTCAACAGAATTCAAACAGTGATCCAAAGTTCGAGTAGGTGTTTTTTGTGCCTCTTTTCAAGTGGTTAGTTCGGTCATCCGATACAAATAAACTAAACATTTCTAACAGCTGAGACTCTGTTTGTGTAATGAATGTGAACCAAACATTAGTAAAAAAATGTAACCCAAACCGCCAGATGTTTAAAAGTCACCGGAATAGAAGTGTAAACAAACGTTATCTTTTGTTTCGAACGCCGCACTTAAAAATGACGTAATGTTATTGTTCAGCTTGTGGTATGTTATAAATGTATTACGAGGTCTGTTCTTTTGTTTGATTTATGTGAACTAAAGTGTACTTGTGTAAGTAAAACAATAACTTTTTGAATCAATGGTCTATTTATTTTATTAAAATTACATTAACACAAGAAACTGGTAAAAAAACCCTCACACTGAACATACACGACACTTACGAATACATGACAAGGTAAACCTACAACAATGTATATATATCCTGTTAGGTAATTTAATAACGATTCTAATGATATAACTGGTAATGAGCTAGCTAACGTAGTTTTGAAGTTATCGTCGTTTTAATAAGACGCGCCGAAATTTCCCGCCAAAAATTCGCGAAATTCGCGAACATACACATAGGAGGCGAATTCGGCAATTAGCGCGCGCAACATTTCAAAGGATATGATCACTTTGTTGTCCGTCTGTCTGTCAAAATCCTTTATCTCGGGAACGCGTGGAGGTATCGAGTTAAAATTAAAATTTTATACTTAGGTCTGCGGTCTCTTGAAGCTGTAAAAAAAATCAAATTTCTGAGATAACGAGAAAAAAAGATACGGCCGTTTATGTCGCAAAAAAACGTGTATTTCGACAGTCACAAAGGGAATCAATATTCATAGAGTACTTCCCGTTGACCTAGAATCCTGAAATTTGGCATGAAGCAAGGTCTCATAGCACAAGGATAGGAAACAATCTGAAAACTGTAAATTTGTAGTTACGTTACAATTAAAAAACTTTTTTTGCAATTCAGAAATCTTCATAAATCAATTGAGAATCGAACTGTTTTCTTAGGTAAGTTTGTACGGAACACTCAGTGCGCAAGTCCGACTCGCACTTGCCCGGTGTTTTTTTTACATTGTTCTCACATAATATTAGCGACAAGAAATACGTAACCGAGATATTTGTTATACATAACATGACACAAACGAGTGTCCATGAAGTTTCTTGCACATTCTTCTCCATAGAAAATTGAATGTGCAATTAGTATAATTTATCTGACTGTTTCTTGACAGTTCTAAAGTGCCTGTAAATGGTCTATTTGATATAAAAACTTTTTGACGCTTTGATTCTTGTCAATTTTCTAATATCAATCAGGTCTCAGGGATATGTCAGCAAATCGTAGAGGCCCAGCAGGGTCGAATTCACTGGGGCCACGGGTAGTGTGAAAGTGAAACCCGGGGCCCTGGGACGAAGACAAAGAAGGAACAGGAGTGGGTTTTTAGTCAGTAAAAGTCTGACTCTATCTCCCGCTCCGCCCAAGAGCGGAATTTGCCATTAGATGATTTTCCCACCTAAAGAAAAAAAAAGAAATATTAGCCAGGTGAAGTTGCTGGCAGAAACTAGTATAGTATGAAACAAAGTCGCTTTCTGCATCTGTCTATTTATCCGCGCAATCATTTTAAGCCATGCATCACAACAATGGAATTAGATACGGTTTTCACTAATAGAAAGAGTAATTAAGGATGAACGTTTGCGTGCATAATTTGCACTTATGCGAAACTATGGCGTGTATTAAGTAATGGTTGATGTTGATTGTTTCAAAACTATTATACTTCTTCTTGTTTCATTTCTGGGTAGTATTTAATGTAAGTATAAAAACGGATACACGCGGGTAACCCTAGGTTACTTTTCATCTAGCTTCGACATCAATTTCCTGATTGCAATAACCAAACGAAGTCGCGGCTAAAGCTAGTCCATACTAATGTTATAAATGTGAAAGTAACTCTTTTCTCATTTATTCTTTCATAGTTAAACTACTGAACCGATTTTGATGAAAATAAAGCTTTTCATTATTAGGTAGGTAAGTATAAGAAAGAATACAAGTTTTTTTTTAAATTTTAGTAGGTATAAAATCGGATACACGCGTCTAAGCCCTAATTTTCCGCATTTAAATGCCTTTATTTCCTCCTCGAGACTGTCACACTTAGTTCCCTTATCAAATTTTCAAACCGAGGGCCGTGTAAGTTTTAAATTAATGTTTTAGCTATTCATCCATCACTCGTCGGTGCGGTATCAGTTTGTCGTGACGCGAGACGGCTCACTGCGAAGACTGATCGTTGGCAATAATAAATCTGTTACATCACCTTGTATGTTTGCTAATAACGTTAGAACTTGTAACTTACCTACGCATATTAAAAGTTGGAAATTCATTAATCATTCAATATTAAATCTAATAAGTTTATTCGACGTGGCTATAAAAGAGAAATGATATCACGACGTCAGGCTTATGCCTTCGTGAAATCACTTTTCGTTCTTTTCACCTGTGGGGATCCCAATGGAGCGCCAAAGTTAGTGTGTATCATTATAAACTATCCTCTTTTTATTCATATTTTATTTTAATGGTTAAAGTTCCGGTGAATTTTACACATAAAAAATATTTGATGATTGTAGAGTGCGCCTCACCATCAAAAATAACATCACAGCTTGCCATCAGGTGGGATCGCAGTCAAGTACAAGTTTATATTATTTAAAAAGAAAGAAAGAAAAAACGTTTATTCGTGCCTCACACAATCGTAAAAACTAAAAATAAACAACGAAAAAAAAAGAAATGTATAATCAGTGCGAAGCCAAAAAGGCACCTAACTTAGCATATGCTGCGTTATTTAAAACGATAAATAACGCAGCGCTGGTATTCTGTTAGGGCCCGCTGTGATGCTACGAACACACTTACGGACGTTAAATAGTCTATCAAATATATCTAAAAAAATAATGACGAGATAGATAAAATTCGTGAATTTATTTTTATGTGTGTAATGTAAATGATAAACAATTATACTTAAAAATAGAGCATACAAGAATAAATAATAAATAAACCATCGACCGACGCTTGACGCTCCAACATAATATAATTTGTCATTACCATAGACAAACAGAGGAACGCGAGCGTACGGTGAATCGACGGTCAAAAGAAGAGAAAAACAAAACAAAGTGTGTAGGTAAATATATTACAAATGATTATTTAGTATGTCTATTTTAAAAGTGATTCGGGTGTATCTAATATGTTACTGTGTTTAACTGAAGTGTAAGATCAAATTCGCTATCGAATACTTTAAGCATTAGAAAAAATATACCTGATATAAGGTTTTGGTCATCTATAAAACATCATAGGATTGTGACAGAGATAGTAGATTTTATAACAATCCCCAACAAGCACTGAGCAGGATTTGTAATAAATGCTATTTCGTTTTTTACTCACAGAAAAAGAAACGGACTGGTAGTTTTATTAATTCATAGACTGGAACAATTTGCCTGTTGCAATCTTCCCGTCCGATTATCGTTTAGTGTCTTCACACCTAGAGTGAATAGGCTCTTAATAAATCACTGTCAACGATTGCATCACTGCTTACCATCAGATGGGATCGCATTCAAGCACTAGTATATATCATTAAAAAGTAGGCAATATCACAAGATGCTACGCTCTTTCTAAGCTTATCGTTTGCACTAAGGATAAAGTACTTTATGAAAATGGTATCGTCGAAATACGCGGGTAGAAGACGGTAGAAGTCATGTTATACCAATGGTATTACCTGAAACATTCAATATTGCGAATGAGAATACCAGTGATAACGTTGCAATGACATTATGGAATGCATAGTCAGTATTCAACGGTACCTGTATCGAAAGTAAATGAAACATGAGTAAGTGTAACTAAGATTATTTCATGTCTTACTTGTGTCGGCTTTACGAACGAAAATAATAATATTATATTATTTCACGACTTTCACACAACGCCATCTAGTCTCAAAATAACAAGAGCTTGAGCTATGAGTACTAGACATACTTGTACATATTATAGAAAAATTACACCCAGACAGAAAAAAAATATCGTAATCATCACACTAACATTTGTCCTTAGTAGGAATCGAACCCACGACCGCATAACAGTCAGGGCCTCTGACCACTAGACCAACATGCTTGTCTAAGCAAAAAAGCTAAAAATTTCAAACCAGCAGTCCTGAAAGAGATTTATTTTTTATTATAGATAGGCTCGCGTTTGACCACTATCTCACCTGATGATAAGCGATGATGTGGCCGACGATGGAGCACGCTTGCCTAGAAGTAACATATTCACTCTTGACTTAAAGACCCCTAGGTTGTAGCTACCAGGGATTCGAATTTGCCATTATATTGTTACTGTGATTCTATTCATCATAATTTAAAAAAAAAAAACATCACAAAAGTACAAAGACTTGAGAGACAGAGCCTTAGATATTCTCTACAGTCAACTAAAGGTAATGTAGAGATAACATGATGCTTAATAAAAAAGTATTAATAGGAACGAAATAAGTATACCTGTGTTCATAAATCATACAGTATACATATATTGTCTAGTTCAAATAAATATACACCTAACATCCTCATCATTTCAGCCGAAAGACGTCCCCTGTAGGACATGGGCCTCCCCCAAAGGGCGCCACAATGAACGTTCCTGTGCGTCTCGAATCCATTGGATTCCCGCTGGGATAATCGAATACCTATAAATTTATTTAATATAGTAAATACCATATTTTAATATATTTAATTTGGAGTTTTTGTTTCAAGTGCATAATTATGCTTGTTTTTAATCATGTTTAGTGTTCTATAAGTTATATTCCGTTATAAATCAACCATAAGTTTATTAAAGAAAAGTCTGTAAGCTTTGAAAATATGAGAGAGTTCTGCGTAACTTTTATTAGAAAAAATGCCTATATGTCAATCTGTATATAAAATATAAATATATTTATTTAAAGCAATAGAAGAAGAACTTACCTTTACCTAGGTAAACATCGTCGTTATCTCCAGGAGTCTACCAAAAATAGCCCAGACAGTTTAATCAGCCACTTGTGTAATATTGGCTCAGTAATGAGACTGTAGGTAATCTGGTAGATTTCCACACTGTTCCCGAGGCGGAAAAGACAATAACACTTACTATTATGGGCCGTTGACACACTGAGATGCGATTAAGTCTCTCTTTATAGGTTTTAAAGTGTCGATATCACGTAAGCGGGGAAGTATTTTATTTTCTATTACCTTAATACTGATAAAAAGGTCAGCTTACGGTATTTATTAATCAAATTATCACGTTATCTTTTATTTAACTCGAAATACGGTAAGATTTTTTTCAAAACTTTTCAACAGTAAAACATGATAAGAAAAAGAAGAGAAAAAAAGCAAGACAAAGAAAAAAGAAGAAAGAAAAAAAAGAGTAAAATAAATTCAAATTTTAAAGGACATGAAAATGTGCGTCGGTTAAAGCTACGCAGAAGTTTTCCTGCCTGCACAGCATTTGTACTTACATAATAATAATAAAATCATTTTTATTTCGAGTTTGCATACATTTATTTATAAGTTATACATAAAACCTATATTATTAGCCAAAACGTTCCAATTTCATTATCACTTTTTTACTCAATTCAATTTCTAATGTAAATGTCAAAAATAAAACAAATACACAGTTATGATGGTTACACTGTTGTGTTAAATATAACTGTTTTTCATTGTTTCTACAACTTTTGACATTCTCAACGACTAACGACGACTTCGTTGGTTTAACATTAACGTTGCGTAAACATGGCAACAATAAAATTAATTTGAAGAACACACACTATCACAGTAAGACGGTATCTCGCAGTCTTATGTAGTTTAATCCACTTTAATGTTAATGACTCTTCACTCGACACTATAAAGTAATAATTTAATTCAATTAACGCCTTGTACAGCTGTGTTAACTTACAAACAACTACCATTCTAGAAGCTCTCTGTATTAATAAAACTAAATGAACTAAGAGCCAACAAATCAAGAAATTATCCATTAATATTAATAAATTTATGTCTGGAGGATATAAAAGTAAAGGCCGCTCGTCACCTTCCGATTGCCGAGAGGCCAAAAGCGCCCGAACAGCTACAAAGTATAAATAAAAAAAAAAATACTAGCTAATTGGTCGGGTAATAAACGTGAGTCATCGGCAAGAACTAGCAAATGATATCAAGATCACCGAAATGCGTTTACAAGAGAAAGTAATACATTGGTAAGAGCGGAAGGCTATTTGAGAGACAGCAGTTACATAAATGAAACAGGGCAACAAGAAAGACGAAATATCACAAAAAAAAATGTCGACAAAAAACAGACACATAAGATTATATGGTAAGGAAACCAGAAAATAAAACAATTTATTTTCCTCATACATTTGCCTAGAATTACTACAGTCAGCCTAAACCAATTATCGTGCTCACACAAAAATACTAGCTAAGTCTACAAGTCATTCTACATACATTTCCTATATCCCAGTTAATTAACTTTCAGGGTCGACAGTACATCACCCAGGGGAGTTATCAAGGATAGTCTTCACTTGATTTTCGACGAAATATAATTACAGTTACTATCTTTCCCTACATTATGGCAGTCGTTAGCGTAAATTAGTTTAAGGAACATCAACATCCTCGGGCTGGCTATGTACGAATATATTAATTTCTACTGAAATTATGCACTGGAAAGGCTTTGATCTATATTAGGATTGAGTTTGAAATAAGATACCCTCAGGGAATAGACGTCGTTACTAAGAATTTATCATTCAACGCAAAATACCTAATAGATACGATGTACCCAAATTGTTTACATATAAATAGAATGTTACAAATCAAATCAAATGAAATAATTTGTTTGTAAATATGCACATATGTTTTAAGTATCACCTTTAACTCGAAAAAAAGAGAACAAAATCAAATAGAGTAAAAAAAAACGGCAAGGGTGAGTCGGACTCGCACACTGAGGGTTCAATACAAACTTACCTATGAAAACAGTTTAATTCCCGAATTGAGTTACGAAGATTTTTCCGAATCGCAAAAAAAAAAGTTTGTTTTTGTGACGTAACTAAAAAATTACAGTTTTTAGATTTTTTCGTATACTTGTGCTATCAGACCTTGCTTCATGCTAAATTTCAGGATTCTAGGTCAACGGGAAGTATACACGTTTTTTGAGACACAATCGGGCGTATCTTTTTTTTTCGTCAACGCAGAAGTTTGATTTTTTCACTGCTTCAAAGGGACTGCAGATTTGAGTATATGATTTTAATTTGAAATCGATACCTGCACGCGTTTCCGAGATCTTTTCTTTTCCGAGGTCTTGACAGACAGACGGACATAAAAGTGATCCTATAAGGGTTCCGTTTTTTCCTTTTGAGATACGGACCCTAAAAAACAATAAAATTATTACGTAAATAATACAGACATATTCTGTGGCCTTATTAAAGTAACGTCTCAGACTTTTACGTTCGCAACAAACTCATACCCTTACCTGTTTATTTGGCTTGTTTTCTTATTTCATTCATCTTGACAATCAGTTATTTCAATAATCATCTGTTTGCTATCTTTACTAGCCATTATATCTTTCAAATGATTCATTTATTGTTTTATTTTTATTTTATCGTAATTGATAGTTAAATCCCAGCATTATTGTAGCTGAATCGACCACATTTCTACCATAAAACATTATTTAGCCAAAATATTTTTCATTCATCATCATCATCATCATTTCAGCCGATAGACGTCCACTGTTGGACATAGGCCTCCCCCAAATGTCGCCACAACGAACGGTCCTGTGCGTCTCGCATCCATCGGATTCCCGCAACCTTCAACAGGTCATCGGTGCACCTTGTAGGGGGCCTTTCAACACTGCGTCTTCCGGTACGCGGTCGCCACTCCAGAACCTTTCGGCCCCAACGGCCATCTGTTCTGCGAGCAATGTGCCCTGCCCATTGCCACTTAAGTTTACCATTTACCCATTTTTTTTTTGTTTTGTCATTTTTCATTAATTAAACGTAAACTATTCGATACATGCATACTTCCCACTCTAACTTATTGTTGTCAAATCTGGGCTGTAATGAAAGCTCGTACAAGAAAATTATAAATATGCTAGAATGCCATGAAGATTCTCTTCTCCATGGCTAGGTTAGAAAGTATCAGGTGAAATATAAAAGAGTAAAACTGAAAACATAATTTATAAACCTGCAATAAACAAACTCAAGTAGAGACAGTGGAGTAAATCTACTTTGTACTCAATTGGTACCCAAGAGATATAAAACGTGTAAAAGGCAGGCCATTCAAAAGGTGGAAGGTATGAATCAGAACAGCCATAGAGAAAGTTTTATGGAGAACTAGGGGAGACTTTCGTCAATGAATCAATGATAAATCATCATTTAAAATAAAATCAATTATTCATACCATTTGTACATAACGTAATTAACGATTCAAAAGGTTGATGTTTAGACTATTAGAGAAAAATATTATTCGGAAGACGTAGCGTCGGGAGGCCTCCTACAAGGTAGACCGGTGACCTGGTAAGGGTTGCGGGAATCCGATGGATGCGAAACGCACAGGACTAGCGTTGAAAAAAGCAAGAAAAAATTCCGTTTCTTTCCAATTCCGTTGTTATATTCAATGTTTCATTCAAAGGTTTCGAGAAAATATTCCAATTTATATCATGTTATAACATTTTTTTTTTTAATAAAACCGAAAAAAAACAGTAAAATATGAAAAAAAACGGGAAACTTCATGTTTTCTTTTTCCAAATACGTTTTTGTTTTTACTATTTTCCATAATAATACGTACACTAATAAAATGGAGAGTAGAATGAAAATAAAATGAAATTGAGATTGTGGCCGAGGAGAGCTGGATGGATCCAGTATTTTTACCTGTTTGTATAAAAATCACCTCCCGTATATTTTCCTTTTTTTTTGTATTTAGCCCATTAAAATATATTTAAATAACAATAAAAATTGTTTTTTTTTCAACTTTTCAAAAAAATTAACCGAAACATTCGAAAGAATCCTGATTCTTTTCACATGATTTCTTCTGTTAATTTATCTATGTAACATGTAAAAAAAAAACGAAATAAATACACAATTTTTTTTCTCGAAAAAGAACATATTGCTATTTTCGCAATTTTCAACGCTACACAGCCGTTCATTGTGGTGACACTTGGGGCGGCCTATGTCTAACAGTGGACGTCTTTCAGCTGAAATGATGATAATGATCACAGTGTTAAAAAATATTAAGAGGATAAGTCGCTAGTAACATATAACATACAAAATACTTGGTATATAAATGGTAAGGTAAAAAGGTATAAATGGTAAAGTAAAGTACCACATCCAACAATGGTGTTATTAATAATCACTTTTTATAAGTACAATATAATTTCAACATTCATTACAATAATATTATATTTCAGAAGAATAGGGTAATTTTTAAATATATTAGTAATCATTTATGGGGTGAAAGTACGTATAGTAGTTAAGTATATTAACAATTTTTACTATAGATTAAAAGGACGGATTCCTTAAAAAAAAAATATTCGGTCCGCTGCGCTGGTTAGTAAACAAATAAAATATTGGATACGTATTTGTTTTTGTTGGGTGAATAAAAAATGAAAGCAGAGTGCGTTGTAATGGGTGACGTCACTCCTTGGTACGCATCCTAGAAGTGATGTCACAAGCCCTACTCATGAAATTTGATGCATTTTATCTTAAAAATTGATATTTTTTATTAATTTGATAAAGTGAAAAATACGTGTTCAATATTTTTTTTTGGTTAACTATCGGACCAAATATTAACAACATTTAAGCCATCATTGTTTGACAACATATTCCGAATACAGAGCTCTCAAAAAGATAGGCATTACAACGAACATAAGATTTTTTAAGTTTAGACATAAGTTTTTAATTTCTATTATTTTATATGTTCATTATTTAACGTTTTCTCACCTATTTAATTAATTGACTTTTTATGAATGTTGTGCATACCTGTAAGTGACTTTTTTGCACAGGATCACCTCATACTAATTATTATTATATTATTGAATACATATTGTAAACAAGTCGTTGGTGTGCCTATATAAATAAATAAATAAGATATCCATTCAATAGCTTACGGTATGACACTGTCACAATAGATCAGTCTTTAAGTACAGGAGTGTCTTGCGCCCTTCCACAGAGCATTGTGACGCTTCAGTGGTCACTGCAAGATACTCGTACGGTACTGTCAATATTTTCAATACAAACCAAGTTCATATTTACTGTCAGTGCGACGTATATGCCAAATAATGACTTATTTAATCACCATCAGAGGATTATCATCTGTCACTGTCACCTGTCAGTTTTTTTTTATTAAATAGGCTCCCAACGTGTTAGTGTTGCCGTTTCTTCTGTCATGGAGATTAACGATCCGGTACAATTCTGACTATGGCTGTGATCTACACTTTTCTCAGCACCATTAATATTAAGGATAGGGCGGATCGGGCGTTTTTCTGACGCCACGAATTGGCCCATAATTAGCCCTCCATCTTGGAAAGCGCCCCGTAATTTTTAAGAGCTGGAGCCATTCTTAATTTATACTGGTAGCAAAGCAAATTACCCCTCGGTCTCAATGTTGCATATCTCACAACTTGAATTCTGAGGACAAATAAATTAAAAAATCGAGTCGAAGAATAAAATTAATTGTCTCCATTATATGTCGAGCAAAGCAATTCATTTCACATAACAATGCGATGTTTTAAACAAAACCGTTGTAGTACTTCTAACATTACCTAAAGTTAATTTTTAAAGTCGTAAAAAAAATCGAACTATATTTATTTTCCCTCTCGTAGAGAGAAGGCCCGAGTCCCAGTAGCGGGGAGGCTGATAATGCTTACAACACTTTCATATTTATTAATTATTAATGACTATTAAAATCATTTCATGCTCCAAAGCAACAAGTAAAACAACAACAACAACAACAATAAGCAAAGATGCCTATTTTTGATATGAACAGCGACAAAAGTTGTTCTACTTTTGTCGCTGTTCATATCAAAAAAAAAAAATCGACGGAAAGTCTGAAAAAAAAATTTAAATAGCAACAAAACTTCTCTTACTAAGCCTTTTAAAATGAATAATACATTTAATTTTAAGGTGTAGAACGCAAACCAGTTATTAAAACCCCTGAGAGAGTTACAAGTAGTAACAGTTATTGACAAAAAAAAATTATGCCTGTTTTATGTGAAACACACTCCGCAAATCAATCTCACATTACGTTTAACGGGTACAAATCCATGCACCTCAACTAAAAAATTCAGCAAGAGCCGATACTGTTGATATTGGAAAAGAAAACCCTGCAGCTCTAGAAAGAGTATAAAAATGAAGAGACAGAAATCCAAGTAGCGGCGATATGTCTCTAAACCAAAAAATATCCACTTATAGTCTCTGCCATTTACTGTCCATCTTAGTGTATGACAAAACTACTATATGTAGAGGGCTAGAGTGAATAGGCTCTTAATAAACTAGTGCGCCTCACCATCAATGATTGCATCACTGCTTACCATCAGGTGGGATCGCAGTCAAGCACTGGTTTATTCAAATCTATGCTTAGCATAAAACACAGGGCTACCAATTGTCGCGTTCTCTAGTCTCTGCCTTCGCGACGATTCTGTATTCTATGTGCTGTCCCGAGATGCAGTCGTTTGTACTCGCTTCAATGTCCAATTTCAAATCGTATAGAATACCAGCAATTGTTCAAGTACTGGAACAATTTTGATACTATGTTTCGATAAATAAATGGATGGGTATATAAGACGGTCTGGGTCAAGGAAATTCAATTTGATGGATCGTTCTTTCAGAACGTTAAATAGAATAAATCGGATGTTAGAGCCAGTTTTATTCTCTTTGAAGTTCTGGTTTTACTATGTTAGTCTAGCTGGACTGTTATCTAAGTACTGGACTATTATCTACCTATATAATACAATATTAAATTGATGTTTTCAATAGTTAATTAAAATAAAAAAAAATCGTTTAAATATATACCTATATGTATAATTCAATGTTTTACAATGCTTGCTAATTTCAATACATGGTATTTGCAACAGTGTCTTAGTTAAGCCTATGTTAGACGAGGCAAGAGTTCTATATAAAATATATTACAATCATTTCAAATAACTTAAAATTCAAAATTTGGCTATGATGAAGCTCCTAAATAAAGATTTTAAAAAATACATGGTATGGCCGCTTTGAAAAGGCAAGGCGTTGAGCAGTGTTGGTGAATGGTATCATAGCATTGGATTGCATAGCATACCATCTTACATCATTAAATCTATGATCTGGCAGTAAATATAATAGTAATATACATACTTATTACGTCCACGAGGGCCATGCGATTTTCTAGAAGATATACCGTGATCCTGGACGCAAAGGGCAAGTGAAGGGCACAAGTGAGTTTTAGCCAGTAAGAGTCTGATAAGTCCAGTTGCTTCATGGTGAAGCTTACTCTTGAGCTGGAGAAGTCATTGGATGATTAATACGTTAAAAAAGAAAAACCGTGTATGCATTCGCAGGTACTGTTTTATCAGCCTAGTAACAGTGAACCTTGTATATTTTTCAAGAATACTTATATATGAATACCTTAGGTACTCATTCAAGTATTCTTAAAATTACAATGTCGCATTTTGCATTAGCATTCTAAATTGAAAGAATTTTAAGTAGGTAAAGGCTCTTATGTTCATGTATTTGATTTCTACGAAACCGTCTCATAAATTGCGTCTATTAATCCTCTATAGTTTTCAGAAAGCTTTATAAATAATCTGAAATGCAAAGTGAAACTAGGTTTATAAATCTTCACAAAAAAAAACGATGTAAATAATATGGACGCTTTTAACGTGCACGTCTTTTTAGATTGTTTTCACATATGTATAGGTATAATTTAATGGTTTCATAACTTAATAATTATTAATTAATTTAAAAGAGTATCTTTGGAAGTTTTTGCATGTTTATCTCCATAGAGACATGCAATTTCTTTTTCTTTTGTAACTGATAGACCTTAACAATTCAAAAGTGACTGTAAAATTAATTCTTTAAATTTGAATTTAGAATGACAAAAATTGTTCTTAAACCAGGTCAAGTCTTTGAACTGAGGAAATAAAGACCTGATGGATTACAACAGAGTAATTAATCTAAGTAGTAGTAGCAGGCTTTTAGTTCTAACTACTGACAACTAAGCATTTTAAAAACCCTAGCTTAGTGTAAGTCGGAAATTCTTCCCCGGCAAAACTTCTTTTCTTAGGGTACCTCAAAAGGAAAAACGGAACCCTTATAGGATCACTTTGTTGTCCGTCTGCCTGTCTGTCAAGACCCTTTATCTCAGGAACGCGTGAAGGTATCAAGTTGAAATTAAAATAATATACTCAGGTCTGCGGTCCCTTGAAGCTGTGAAAAAAAACAAACTTCTGAGTTGAGTAAAAAAAAGATACGGCCGTTCATGAAAAAAAAAACACAATGGATCAAAATAATTTTAATTTCGGAAGTCGGTGTTTCTCGGTATTGTTTGTTTCTTATTTAACACCGACTTCCGAAATTAAAATTATTTTGATCCTTTGTGTTTTTTTTTAGTGAAGTCGGTTATTTTTTTTTTTTGTAAAAAGTTTTTATTTTACACTTTTTAGTTGCGATACACTTATAAACAGAGAAACTATTTTTCATGACGATTCCAATTAACCCAAACACTGCTAGGTTACATTGTTTTATTATAAAGTTCCTATGTCTACCTTCCACCTTCCGGCTCCGTCACCAGATCAGTTCTATAGTACCTTATAGCCAAAGTGCATCTCATGACAAATTTAATAAGCCCAAACACGGCTAGGATACATTGATTAATTACGGAGCTCCTGTGCCTACCTTCCGGCTCCATCATCAGATCAGTTCGATAGTACTTTATAGTCAAAGTGCATCTCATGACAATTCTAATAAGTCCAAATACGGCTAGGTTACATTGATTAATTACGGAATTCCAGTGCCTACCTTCCGGCTCCATCATCATCATCAGATCACTTCGATGATACCATTTTCAACGTAGTTTCAGAATCATTCATTTATTTGTATTGTCTATCTTCATTGTGATTATCTATGTGAGTATGAAGTTCCGTTGACCATTTCTGGTCTTCTTCATCAGTTCCACTTCATCAAATGTTACTTTTTGACTGTAAATGCTTACGTTCTCGATGAAAATATCAAAATCATTATATAGTTGCCTATAATATTTGAGGAGTTTCCTCGATTCCTCATGGATTCCATCATCAAAATTGGATTTTGAAAAAAATGGGACCAATTTGGAAGCATAAAGGAAAAAAAAAAAATTTGCAAGTCGGTCCTTACACGACAGAGTTCTGAGGTAACAAACATAAAAAAATGATAAATAAAAAAAAAATACAACCGAATTGAATAACCTCCTCCTTTTTTTGAAGTCGGGTAAAAACGTATATTTCGACACTCTCAAGGGAACCAAAATTGATAGGATACTTTCCGTTGACCTAGAATCCTGAAATTTGGCATGAAGCAAGGTATTGTGACGACTATGAAGGTCACAATTATTATTTACTTGCAAAACTGGCCTGTTAGACTTTAAAGGTTTATGTTTTAATTCATTAACGCTCAGGCGGTAGCCGGCGCCCGGAAGCCATTGTCTTACTATTGTGTCTCTAATTACGCACGTCAAAAGGATATGAAGTTTAGTTTTGATTGATGTTCAATGAATAAGATGGAAGACGTCATGTAAAAGACATATTTTATTATAAAAATATATATGAAAGTGCTATAATACTATATAATAACAGTCTATAAAACAATATAAAGCCTTTCATTGCGCTCCCAGCGTCACAGTATCATAGCTCAAATTTTAATATAGAATAAAAAATCTGAAAACTGTGAATTTGTAGTTACGTCATCGAAAAAAACTTCTTTTGCGTTTCGAAAAAAATTTCGTAAACTCTATTCGGGAATTGAACTGTTTTCATAGGTAAGTTTGTACGAAATCCTCAGTGCGCGAGTCCGACTCGCACTTGCCCGGTTTTTTAAGGTAGTAAATCATCAAATAACTTTTCCCGCTCTAAGTGGAGCGAGATATTGTATTGGACTTTTACAGACTAAAACCTACCTGTGTTCCTTCGTTCCTTTTTGTATTTCAGGGCCGTGGTAACCCCTTAAAACAACCTCAGAGCCCTTGCGATCGGCCCTACAGTAGGGCTGATGCCTGCTAGGGGCCCTTTCACTTTTGCTGAAACCTCAAATATATTAGGGTACAAAATATCTCCTGTTATGGCGTATAATGCTGTCAAATTACTACACATATACTGGAAGCTGGGCAGCGTTGTAGCGTTACGTAAATTGACCGTTCCGCGTCATGTTGGATGACATTTTAACCGCCATGACACATGACATATTGTCTAAGGCGTAGGGTATATCCCCTACAACTAAAGTAATAATTCAAATATTCTGAAGAATCGTGAGCTCTTTTATGAGCGAGATCAAAAGCTTTTCTCACCACGTTTCGTTATGGTTGTGCATTTTATAGATTTCTTTTAATAATAAATAATAATAATAATAATTAATCTTTATTCAGGTCAAATTTACCCATTTACAGAATCAAACAATAAAATAAAAACATCAATACATTAATTAAAATAACCATAATTAAACCCAATTACATACATTAAAATTAAAATTAATGAGACAATGTCAATGAATCACAATTTAAATTCAAATAAGTTAAAATCAAATTAAATACATTAAAATCAAATTAAATAAATTAAAATCAAATTAAAAACATTAAAATCAAATTAAATAAATTAAAATCAAATTAAGTCAAACAAAATAAATTAAAATTAAAGTCCAAAACATACAAATCAATTAAATGAAAACGGATAAAATAAGAATATCAAAATAAAAATAAAGTAGCATTAATATTTTCTCTCCGGCATTGGTAACGGAATGTGTCTACTTGAACAATGCCGGATGAAAGGGCAATCCAGTCTATTCGAAATCATTGCCAGAACGATGTTGGAGCTAGCCCGCACTCTGCTCACCAAGGATGTTGCGCGCTTGCGCATAGTTGTGTTAAAGCAGTCAGTGCGCGCCTCCGCAAACATACCCGAGGCACTACAGTAACGAGGCAGCCCCATCACCACCCTGAACGCATTATTATACTGGACGCGGATGGCATTATAGCTTCTAGCCGAATAGTCAGCCCACAGACTGCACGAGTAGAGCGATGTGCAGTACGCCCTAAATAGCGTAACCTTTACCTCATTAGAGCATCGTGCAAATCTGCGAGCTATCATATTCGCCCTCACCGACAATGCCCTCCGCTCCCGTTCCATATCAGCATGATCCTTGAGGTCGCCAGTCAAAACATGCCCCAGATACTTAAAGCGCTCAACCCTTTCCAGAGGAACACCATTCAGTCTAACTGGAGGTATGTTCCCAGGACATCCCGCACTGGCGGTCTCAAAGACCATCCACTGGCTCTTTTTCACGTTATATAACAACCCGTGGCCACAAGCATATTCCTCACATATCTGCATCAGCTTCCTCAGTCCGCAGATCGACGCGCTCAACAACACCATGTCGTCCGCATAACTCAGATTATTTACGCACACACCATCTATGTGGCAGCCGACATGTTGACTGCTGAGCGCGACAATCAGCCCATTCAGATATAAATTAAACAGGGTAGGAGAAGTTAAGCCACCCTGCCTGACTCCGCACTCAAGCTGATACGGATCCGACATTGCTCCCGCCCACCTGACACTGTTGGACTGGTGCGCATACCAGTACTGGAACACACCAATAAGCTCCTGGGGCAGGTCTATGCTACTCAGCTTATTCCACAACCGATCATACACAACAAGGTCGAACGCCTTGGACAAGTCAAGGAAACACGCATACACGGGCGTCTTACGATCTGTGTAGTATTTGACGGTATGCTTCAGGCACAGTATAGCACTTTCGGTGGACAAACGGGGACGAAACCCGAACTGGTTATCATGCAGTGCTACGTACTTATTTAACTGTGCATTAAGCAAACCGTCAAACACTTTAGCAGTAACAGTGGCAAGAGATATAGGCCTGTAGTTACTCTTATCAGTAAGGTCACCAGTTTTATTCTTTACTACAGGCACAACCACTGTTTTCATAAATTCATCTGGCAAGTAGGAATGGCTCACACACAGCGTGTAAAACATAGCCAAGACCCTAGCGATATGTGGGCCGGCGTGTTGGAGGTGCTCAATGCTGAGTCCATCATGCCCCGGCGACTTGCCTCTCGAGATAAGCTTTATGGCCTTAGTTACGTCTTTCGCCAAGAAGGTAGTCCCTACGTCTTGACTGTTCATGCCAGCGTTGAACGCCTCCCCCGCCATACCCAACGGAGACTTTACAGAAAAACAGTCCTTAAACAGGTTCGCAATCTCCTTTGGGTCGTTCACACCATTGACGCTCACAGGAAGGCCCGGTCGCACATTCAATTTATTAGTGCTCTGCCAAAAACCGCGGAAATCTCCCTTACTATGTTTCATAGCCAGAGCGTCCATTTTTATTTGGTCCTGGTGATTTTGGCACCATTTTAATCGTGACTTAAACACCCTTCTGCTATCACACATTTCTTCATACAGAAAACCCGACTTTGGCCTACCACACAACACCCAATCTTTAAACTTACGTTGGGCCACCCTGTGAGCCCCACTGACATGCTTGTTCCAACCCGCCACTCGCGGGCCACCCCCACCCTTCCTCGTGCTTCCCCGACTCGCCACTGCCGCATCACGGAGGGCAGTCACAATGTCGGAGTATAGCGTGTCCAGAACATGCCTGTGATCACGGTCGCCACAAAAACTATCCGCACATCTTTCACACTCACGAGGAAAGTCAATCACTCTAAGCCGCTTATGACACTCTTTGCTATAAACAGAAATCTGTTCCTCACTTTTCGCACCCCATACAACATCTCTATTTAAATTATTAAATTTTGGCACAATCTTAGGGGATAGTAACTTTAAATCACACATGATAACAAGTGGAAAATGATCAGACCACAGAGTGTCATATCTGATATCAACATCAACAACAGTTTGCCGAGCCGAGTGAGTAGTTAAACAGTGATCCAACCAGCTGCCAGTCCCGTGCACATCACTAATAAAAGTAAAAGTACCCGAGTCCAACCCAAGAACATCTATGTCTATACATAACCATTGTTGGTCATTACAAATATTCATAAGTTCACTGAAAAACAACTCACCCGGATCCGCGTTGAAGTCGCCCAGAATAAAAACAGATTCAATTCCATGCTCGTCAACGATTGCACTTATCTCACTTAAACAATCCGTATAATCCTGCAAATTAGCAACAGAGTTTGTTGGCAAGTAAACGCTCACTATGATTATTTGTCTGTCACCTGCCGTAATTTTAATAGCACAAATACGGGCATTATCGCACTGTAATACTGAGACTTGTTGAAACGCACTATATCTCCATAACAACGCGACGCCGCCATAGGGACGCCCGCGCACTATGCCTGCAGACGTATCAACCGCAGACGTCGCAGTGTATCCGAACCCGCTATCGATTGTACCAATGTAGGGGATGTCATGTGGCATCAACCAAGTTTCCTGGAGACAAACCACGTCGCACGTACGACACAGGTTCCTGACGTCATCAATGGAACGTTTTACATTTTTACAATTGAAAGTAGCAAATCGATAAAGACTATCCATTACTCATTTTGTTTGGGCCGTCGGCGTCAGCAAATTGTACTCCGTTTATTTTTCTTTGTTTAAAGTTCATAAACCGTCGAAATATAACACCTTCAGGCCATAAAGTTTCATCCATATACCTTGGTAGATTGGCCTCAGATATAAGAAACTTGTATGCTTTGTGTCCTCTCTCAAACTTCATATTAATTTTCTCTAGAGATACAGTTTCCTGAGTTTTATTGTAAATATGTTTTACTATATCGCTTTCTAACGTCGACAGATGCACATTTGTTATAAAGATAGGTATTTTTCTATCTGCCCCTCGAAATGTGCATTCCAAATCTCGGGCTACACCCGATTTGCCCATGAAACGATATTTCGTTGACTTTTTACGATAAGCCACTGTATGCCACCCTTCACTGCTAGTGTTTTCGTTTATTAATGCTTCGACGTACAGCGGCCGCTCTGATTCACGCCGTCCATAAGTACATGTGTCCTTATCAGTAACTACCAGCTGATCCGCCACCTGCGGCGTTGCACTAAGTACATCTGACGTCACCTCAGCGCTAGCTACAAAACCGGTTCGGGCGCTAGCCTCCTGACTAGACTGGCACTCCCCCTCCACGCCGCAACCAACACCCGCGCTCGTCTTGTGACGCGACAGCAGCGGCTGACCACCTCTCGCTCCGTCAGCCGCGCTCGCCTTCCAACCTTTCTCGGACCGTTGACGCTCATTTGAATCGCGCTCGGCATGTTTATCTTCAAGTACCCTCATTTCCTTCAAGTCGTTCTTTAACCGAAAGACGTCGATTTTTACATGGTCAACAGTTTCCTGCATAGCATAGGTCGACTTTATGTGCTCAATTTCGGTTTTCAATACTTGCATATCCTTTAAAAGCTTTGAGCAATCTAAGTGATCTATTGAAATCGGAGGTAGTTTATCCAGCTGTCTAGCCACATAAACTGGAATATTATCCGGTTCTGTTGATTTAAACAGATTTATTATGTCCGATATGTCGCGCTCCTCTTTTCCTCTGTTTTTTCGTAATATTTTTCTTACGTCCGTTGGGATGGACTCGAACAAAAGTGACTTCGATTCTTTAATTTCGTCACTCGTGAAAGCCGTCTTACAAATACGCACTAGCGATTCTTCGTCCATTATCGACACTTTATTTTGTATGTATGACAACATCTCATCAATGACAATGTTACAAACATTACACTTTATAACTTTCGTCATTTTAACAAAACACTCGAGTCAACGCTCCGTATACAAACACGCCCAGCGCTGTAGGGTGCGCGCGCGCGACGCGTGCTTAATACTGTAAGCCTTTCAACTTACGCTGTTGGTACTTGCGATTTGCTGCACTAAACTTTTAAAGCTAAAACATAAAAACCGAAAGTTACTTGTAACATACCTTAACTGAAACTAACTTTTGATATACTTAACTTCATTCTTGGACTAAGTATATCTTGATAAAATTTTATAATGAACCCTCTAATGTGTGCAAAGCCCTGGAAAGGCGATATGCCTACCTCGAGTGTTATCTTATCCCATATGACCTGAATCTAAGCGCGTACTAAGTGAAGAGCAAATATACAAAGAGTTACCATATAAACCATATACTAACCCAATACTACTAAAGGTCTCATAGCACAAGTATAGGAAAAAATCTGAAAACTGTAAATGTGTAGTTATGTTACAAAATAAAAAAAACTCTTTTTGCGATTCGGTAAAATCTTCGTAACTCAATTCGGGAATTGAACTGTTTTCATAGGTAAGTTTGTACGAAACCTTCAGAGCGCGAGTCCGACTCGCACTTGCCCGGTTTTTTGTATGTTTGTTACTCCTTCATGAGCCGCTGAGACGCTCTGCAAAGCAGTTCAGGAAAACCTGTTTGAAACATCTATTAATGCGGAGCGTGCGCGCTTGCTGGCTGTGGGGGAGTGGAAGTCGGGTTTCTGGCTTTACGCACTACCGTCGTCGAACATAGGCAACTTGTTTGACGATACTACTTTCCGCCTCACTGCTTCTCTACGTCTAGGCGCTTCTTGTTGTTCTCCTCATCGCTGCCACTGTGGCGAAGTTGTCAACAGCCTCGGATACCACGGTCTGTTATGCAGCCGAAGTGCGGGTCGCATAGCGCGACACGCGTATATCAACAACATCATCCAAAGCGCTCTTGTCACCGTCAGCGTTCTGGCCGTATTGGAACCCCATGGCTTGGCATGCAATGACTACCAGAGCCCGGACGGTATGTCTTTATTTCCATGAAAGATGGTTAGGCCTTTAGTGTGAGATGCTACTTGTGTGGATACTCTTGCGCCATCTCATCTTTCT
Source organism: Mythimna impura (assembly GCA_905147345.3). Classification (NCBI taxonomy): domain Eukaryota; kingdom Metazoa; phylum Arthropoda; class Insecta; order Lepidoptera; family Noctuidae; genus Mythimna; species Mythimna impura. Next base: position 15,332,788 of record LR990356.1, on the reverse strand, counting down.
AGCTCGTGCTAATTAAAATAATCATCTTATGACATCCCCCGCTCTTGGGCGGAGCGGGAGATAGTGTCAGACTTTTACTGACAAAAAACCCACTCCTGTTCCTTCGTTGCCTTTCGTACCAGGGCCGAGTCTTCCTTTTAGAATCAGAACCTTGGCACCAGTAGGCTTCGACCCTGATGGCCCCTACAATTGCTGACATCTCCTTGAGGCGCGCGTGAAACAGTACGCGCCATCAACGACTTTGGCTCGGTCCGGACGGTTACCGGACGGTCGGACGGCGAGCCATCCATTGCTCGCCGTCCGTAAGCCCGCGCCTACGGTGGCCGGAAATCGGGATCAGAATCCCGGCGGCGGTTGGGGCGTGAGGACCGTTGCCTCACGCGATCAGCCGCCTCCTTTGCTAGCATTACTGCTTCGCAGAAGGAGGCGACCGCCTGCCACTCCTCCTCGCTCCGGACCATGGCCTGTACCAAGGCCCGGCGCGAGAGATCACCGCCGCCGATCGCCTCCACGAGGACACGGCGTTGCTCTTCCCAAGCGGGGGACACCTCCACCGTGTGCTCCACCGTGTCCTCCGGGCAGTCCACGCAATGGTGACACCCGGGCGTTTCTTCCGCACGAATTCGGTGCAGGAACCTCCCAAACTTACCATGTCCGGTGAGGACCTGCGTCATGCGGAAGGTATGGACGCCGTGTTGCCTATCCAGACACTCCTCAAAGAGGAGACTTACCGCCATAATTATGGTGTGCCCAGCACTGGGTTGCGATAGTCGCTGTCGCCATTCCGACATGAGATCCCGTCGGAACTCTTTCCGCCATGCCGCGACTTGTCGCGGCAGCGGGGTTTCGCCCCGGCGTTGCATCTCCACTCGCAGATCGTGCATGCGTGCGAGGCCTTGCTGTGCTGGTGCTACTGCAGCGGCTGCAGAGAACCTCAAGTGGCAGAAATATAATAATAATAATATACAAATAATAATATTCACAACTTTAACACAACGCCGTCTAGTCCCAAGGTAAGCAGAACTTATATTATGAGTACTAGATAACTGATATACTACTTATATATTTCTAAATACACTAAAACAACTCATAAAATAAGTAGATAACAAAGTTTATGCACATAGGCGAGTTGAACTCAAAGTTGAATTTTCTTACAGCAAACCATTGAGTTATAGAGAGAGAGAGATCAAAATAGAGGGTAGGATCCAGTGTACAATTTTAAAATTACAAATAATACGAATAAAATAATACTGTTGAGAGCATTGGTGGCCGAGTGGTAACTGCCCCGACTTACGAGTTGTAGGTCGCGGGTTCAAACCCAGCCAGGAGCATTACTTTATGTATTTATTTCATCACCACCTATCTCAAAACGGTGAAGGGAAACATCGTGATGAAACCAGCATGTCCTAGAACCAAAAAATCGAAGACATGTGACATTCACCAACCCGAACTGGGCCCATGTGGTGGATTACGGCCCATTCCCTCACCTAGAGAGGAGGCCTGAGTCCCAGCGGTGGGAACATTAAAAAGGCTGATTATGCTATGATTATAATACATCAATATATAATATACCTACATACATAAATACAAACATACTTATATAATTATAAATGTATAATATAGTATATACTATGTCATTGTGAAAGAAAATGCTATTTAATTTTTCTTTTGAAAACATCCAAAAAAGGGCATTTGGGGGAGGCCTATGTCCAGCAGTTTACGTCTATCGGCTGAAATGATGATGATGATGATGATGAAAGAAGGGCTGTCACGTAGGGAGTGTGGGAGGGAGTTCCACAGGCGCACTGCAGTGACAGAGAAGGAGCCATCAGAAGTATGAAATGGGGTACGAAGAAGAAGAGAATTGGCAGTGCGACAGGGTTTACCCTTGGGACGAAGTACTCAAAGCGTTCACGAAGGTATTGTGGAGAATTAGGATTGTGTAGGATAGTGTTGAGAAGAGATAGGATATGGGTATCTCGCCGACGCTGAATCGGCAACCACTTCAATTTGGTCCGAAACTCCGACACATGGTCGTATGTGCGGAGGCCAAAAATGAAGCGGATGCACAAGTTCTGCAGACGCTCAAGTTTGCTTAGGAGAACCTCCGTAGCATCTAGATAACAGACATCCGCATAATATGTGAGTGGTAGAATAAGAGATTGAGCAAGATTAACCTTAGTGTGAAATGGTAAGAATTTTTGGAGACGTTTAAGAGACTGAAAAGAGTAAAAGACTCTCCTACTCACATCAGCAACATGAACCTCCCAAGAGAGGTTAGTGTTCATATGCACGCTAAAGTTTTTAGTGATTTTAGAGTATAATATGGGCACAGAATCATACACTACTTGCGGGAGCGACTGGTGATCCAATAAACTAAGCATATATCTGCCACCAATAATGAGCGCTTAAGATTTAGTTGGATTCAGTAAGAGTCTAAAGGACTTAACCCGCTTGTTGATATTTTCAAGGTCAGCATTGATAGCAGCTATAGTTTCAGCGAGTTCACCGATTTTCGAGCCGTTTGGGGTTGAAACTCTCGGATCGTGGGGTCCGAGTGCTAACAAATTTATTTAATGTAAAGAACTTTTGCAACGCCTTGTTAACACTTGACGTAACCCAAGGGCTGGCTTTTACCTTGGACAAATAATAAGAATTGCCATACAGTGTGACAATGTTGCCAGTCTTTTTGGTACATTACCAGTCAGCAGCGATGCGGAGGAGTTTTTTGACGCCATACGTTAGATTATGTTTTTAGTTCTTTAGGGCTTTTATTTTTTTCTAGTGTATATAAATAATAATAACAACCCATGATAATAATAATAACAATAACCCCATCGCCGTATCTCTACGTTGACGTCGTGGTGGGGCTTGCGTGCTCCAATATACCCTAGGTCTGTATCGGTAAAGTTTGCTTTGCCGTAATATGCCTAGGGTGAGGGGCCAGACTAAGAGAGATACAATCCGCAGCGCAGTTTTGTGGCGAACTGTTGGGCATTAGCGACCCCACGGACCCGATCTCCCGGGAGAATTCTTGTTCTTCATCTCCGGCTTGCCTTTATTGGCCGGCCGTAGTGAACACTGACGAGGAACTGAGCTCCCACCTCTCTCTTGCCTTTATTGGCTGGCTTGAGTGGAGATTCGCAAGAGCAAACGTGCTCGGGAGAAGGATGTATAATCCAGTAAGGTGCTGGTAGGGATCTTGACCATACTTCCGGGATTGTCCTGATAGCCGTGGTATATCTCTCCACTCCTCAAGCACCTCAGGATGCCCTCTTGTTGCTACGTCACTTCGTGCTAGCGGCCGTTTTTGGGGGCCCATTTATTGAGTGTGCAAGTCACCCCCTGCCTTTTTTCGATGCATATTAATAACGTTGTTCAGGCAGGGGCCATAGTCTTGACATAGTTCTATGTTACCAGTCCACTTAAGACTCCAAAAACCATAGCCCTATTATCTTTGTTCTCCATATGTCGCAACAGTTTTTCAATAACCGGGGGTTGTTCTTGGGTGCACTAGCATAGCGCGTACAGGGATAATCGTCGGTTGGTATCATGTTCCATTATAATTATCTAAAGGGCCTCTGCGAGTTGGCTTCGGCTCCTCGTACGCCTCCCAAAGGTCCAGGACCTCAGGGTCCTGAGATAAATAAAATATAATAATAACAATAAATATATTCTACAATAGAGCATTTACAATATTTTTACACAAATACTTTAATCAATGACCAATAATGTTAAAAGCTCTATAAACTTAAACCCAATTCAATTCAAACTTTGAAGAGCAAATTATTCCAATTTCAGAAAAGTCCAATAGATATGGTAATATAAAAATGTGATCACCTTTTCAGATTCAGTGCAAAGCGGATTACTAAAAACTTTACTTAGCTTTTTTAAGAGTAAAACATATGTTTTCTTTGTAACATATAATTCTATTACGGATTACGCTTAGCAATCTGAAAAAGACTAAAAATTCAACGTACATATTTATAGTAAACGAAGGGCTCGATAATCGTAAAATGTAGATATAAAATATTGCCTATGCTGATTATATTGTACCTACATATTTATCATAACTATAGTACCTCTATAATCCGGCCAGGGCTGCTGTATTTCTTGAAAGAGTTACCGTGGACCTCTATGAAATATACATAAAATGACTTTTCGCAAAATGCCACTTTCGCACAATGCCAAAATGTCACTTCGAACTCGGTATTTTTTAAAATTTGGACGTTAGTATGTTTTTGTCCAAGGGGATGGTGAGGTAGACCAGGACGTAACACATTGGATCAACACAGGATGGATGAAATGGCGAAAGGTCACGGGAACAACTTGTGACCCACGGATGCCCCTCAAGTTGAAGGGTAAAATCTACAAGTCCGTGATAAGGCCTGTCATACTGATCAGAATGTTGGGCTGCGAAAAAGAAGGATGAAGAAAGATTGCACGTAGTGGAGATGAGAATGTTAAGATGGATGTGTGGTGTGACGAGAATCGATAAAGATTACAATCCAATCCAATCAATCAATCAATCAACCAATCTATCAATCTATCAATCAATACATCCATCAATCAATCAGTCAATCAATCTATCAATCTATCAATCTATCAATCTATCAATCTATCAATCTATCAATCTATCAGTCAATCTATCCGAGTCGCACAATTCTGTTTGTCATGGTCATGTCTTCACATGACCCTACCCATACCATACAATTCCCTGTCAATCAATCAATCTATCAGTCAATCAATCTATCAGTCAATCTATCAATCTATCAATCTATCAATCTATCAATCTATCAATCTATCAATCTATCAATCTATCAATCTATCAATCTATCAATCTATCAATCTATCAATCTATCAATCTATCAATCTATCAATCTATCAATCTATCAATCAATCAATCTATCAATCTATCAATCTATCAATCTATCAATCTATCAATCTATCAATCTATCAATCTATCAATCTATCAATCTATCAATCTATCAATCTATCAATCTATCAATCAATCAATCTATCAATCAATCAATCTATCAATCTATCAATCTATCAATCTATCAATCTATCAATCTATCAATCTATCAATCTATCAATCTATCAATCTATCAATCTATCAATCTGTCAATCTATCAATCTATCAATCTATCTATCAATCAAACAGTCAATCAATCAGTCAATCAATCTATCAATCAATCTATCAATCAATCAGTCAATCTATCAATCTATCAGTATTGACTGATTGATTGATAGATTGCTATCCGAGTCGCCAGTGACTGAAAAGTTGAAAGGGAATTGTTCAAACAATTCCCAACCCTCTTCAGGAGGGTTGGGAATTAGAGAGATGGAGAGAGAGACCAAAGAAAAGATGGATGGATTGTGTGAATGATATTATGAAAGAAAAAGAAGTTAGTGATAGCATGACGAGTGACAGGGCAGAATGGAAGAAAAAAACGTGTTGCGTCGACCCCAAATAACACGGGACAAGGGCAGAAAGATGATGGACGTTAGTATGTTTTTATGGAAAGCCATCTAGCTAAAACTTAATAACTGCTAGATTACTTTTAATCTAGCAGTAGAATAGTAGAAAATGCTGTACTTGTACAGCATTTTTATTTTATGTTAAAATAAATGAAAATGTGTAAATGTGATTAAATACTGGAAAGATTAAATTGGTATTATTTTTTATTCATAATTTTAATAAAAAACCCACTGCAAGAAGTAAATAAATCATTTTAACAATTTTTATTGTCATTTACGTAAATCGTACATTATGTGATAATTATGATTTTTTTAGAATGTGTCATTTTAAGAATTTGTCATTTTGAGAATGTGTCATTTTGATAATGTGGCATTTTGCTAATGTGGTATTTTGAGAAAAGACATTTTGCGAATGTGTCATTTTGCTAATGTGGCATTTTGCTAGTGTGGCATTTTGCGAAATGTCATTTTGCGAATGTGGCATTTTGCGTCAATATGTCATTTTGCGAATGTGGCATTGTGCGCCTAATCCCTCGCAAAGGGTAACTGAAGGAATATAGATTGGTTTAGTTAATAAAAGTCTGACATTATCGACTGGCCTGTTGGTCTAGTGGTTAGTGGCCCTGACTGCTATGCCGCAGGTCATGGGTTCATTTCCCACTCAGGACAAATATTTGCGTGATGAGCACGATCATTTGTTCTGTGTCTGGGTGTAATTTATCTATAATATGTATGTATTTAGAATATATAAGTGTGTTTATCAGTTGTCTAGTACTCATAACACAAGCTCTGCTTAGCTTGGGACTAGACGGCGTTGTGTGATAGTTGTGTAATATTATTATTATTCCCTCTCGCCCCATCCACGGTGGGAGAAGTCACTTGATGACTTCCCGCGTTTAAAAAATAAAAAAATAGAAAAATATTGATTCAATTACCTACTACAGAGGTACTCTGTAGTAGGTTATTGAATCAATATTTTGAAATTGTTATAATTTAAGTCTACTAGTAACACAATTCCTCATCCAAAGGCTTAAAGTCACCCAAAGGGCAATAGAAAGGTTCGGAGTTTCCTTCCGTAATTACTTCAGAAATGAAGATTATAAAATTATTCGCAGGGGAACCAAGGCTACTGATATAGCCCGGACTTAAGTAGCAGGTACATTGCTCGATGGGGCCGAAAGGTCCTGGAGTGGCAACCACGTACCGGAAGACGCAGCGTTAGAAGGCACAAGGTGGGCCGATGACCTAGTGAGGGTCGCGGGAATCCGATGGATGCAAAATGCAAAAGACCGGTCGTTATGGCGATACTTTTGGGAGGCCTGTATCCAACAGTGGATGTCTTTCGGCTGAAATTATGAGTAATATAAGTTACATGTGACTACTAATAAGTTAGCTAATCGTGAAAATTTCAAAAAATTTCACAATGTAAGACATTTATGTCCTTCAGGATCAATGGAACCGATCAAAGTTCACGCGTCACTGGCAATTTCAGATTGATTTCCAATCCCCGTTTCCGTGTCAAAATATCATTGAATTCGGTTCCCTTATAATTTTCATTAATACTTCATAATGAAGTTTAAAAGCTCACAAAATTAACGTTTAAGGGGAGGATAGGAGGCGATTTACCTGATTTGCTAATGACTTCATTTAAGGTAATGTAGGTCAATTGCCATCCACTTACCTTTATACTCATGCCCGTGGTTACCAGAGTCATTAAGAGCTGCTAAATTCTGTGTTACGTTACGTTACTTCTCCTTAATAAAACTGATGTTGGTTTTCTGCTTCAGTATAATATTTACGGAGTAGGCATGAGTAGGAACAATATCAGCGAACAAACTCTTAAGGCTATTGTCCATTAGTGCTTAAATAGCAGACAGACGTGTAAATGGCTCTTTAGCAGGTACCCTATTGTGTTTCGTCTGGTTCCCACTAAAGTATGCTTACAATGAAGATACGAAGTATTTTACACTACAATAACATCTTTGTCTGTGGATCTAGTAGGTAACTCAGTTTCTTAAGATAATATATAATGTTGGGGCGCCTTAATTAAGTTATCTTTTGCTTGACCTAAGATCCGGTAAAGAAACGATTCCAAAAGGCAGATATACTTATATTATAAATGCCTGCTAATAAGCAAAGGTAGTGAAAGCCCAAGTAGTTACCGAACTAAGACCAACTTATGCTGTTTTGGTAATCAATTTTGACATTATTTGTTTATTATATTAAGTTTTCCTCATTACAAGCTTTTCTTTAAATTGCTATCTTTGTATGGGACAAATCTTGCAAATCAATTAGTTAACAGCTACTACTAACTAATTGTGCTGTTTTTAGAAATGTTCAGTTTGGATAACAATGCTTGCTTAGCTAAGTGACGTCATCCTTAATCCAATATGATGGACTTCTGAAGATGGCGGACTAGTTATTTTTTTATGCACCCCATGATATGGGTATCTAACAAATTTATTTTTTTAGAAGGATACAAAAAGTATAAGTGTTAATAAAACCAATACAGAGGATTTTTTTTTTGAAGAAGATGCAATAATAACTTTACCCCATACTAGGAATTACTCCTAAAATAAAATATAAAGTTATAAAAATTGTTTTATTAACTTTATCGTAATTTGTTCTGATAAAATACAGGATTAAAGTATTTAATTACATATTTGCCAACCGCTATTTTATATAGAACAACGTAATCCAGAAAAAAATAAAAGACAATGAATCAGTGTCAACCTACGAGTATTCATATTACACTATTCATAACAGTACAAAAATAGGCGAAAAAAAAACTTGTGTTGCCAAGTATTTCCATCTCTTACACAAAACCCGGTCGTTAGTGTCCCCCTGAGCCCTTATCCCATAACTTTTGAGGCGACAAAATTATGTAAGACCGAAAACGCGAAGGAAAAAGTCGGTGAGAAAATTTTGTAAACTTAAAATCGATTCCTCTTTGTTTTTCTAATATAAAAGTTTGGAAATTAAAGTTTATTGAATTAGGAATGGCTTTGGGGACGTCGAATTGACTTCGATTCTCATTGGTGCGGTTGACACACGATTTTAAATGGATTTAATTTTTGATTCTGCAAACGTCTGGGGAAATGGAATCGTCGTGGATTGTAGATGGCAGTTTTTTTTTTGAGATGGAATATGTCCAACTTCTCCCACTCTGGGTGAAGAAAGAGACTTTTACTGACTGAAAGCTTTCTGTGTTTCTTCAGTTGCTCTAAGTGTTTCAGAGCCGCGGTAACTCTTTCGAATGATTTCGTAGCCCTAGCAGACATCGGCCCTAGTAGGTCCTGTCCATTTTGTTGACATCTCTTTAAGACTCGGGCTTGGTTCTTTCTTGTTTGCAAGCCCACGTCTACATTGGCTGGGAATAGCCTTTCGAGTCCCGATGACGCCCGGGGCGTCTCCTGTGGCGGTGGCTGAGGCGTGAGAATGTCCTCTCCCACATGATTTCAGAGACTTTCTTCGTTCGCATCACTGCTTCGCAGAAAGAGATGCCTACGTCACATTCCTTCTCGCCCCATATCATGGCCAGACCCGAGTCATCACTGCTGACGATCGCCTCCACTATGACATGGCGGTGCTCCACCCAAGCACCGGCAGTATGCGGTGGAAGTAACCCTTTACTTCCACCACATACCGTGTCCTCGGGGCGATCTGCATAATGATGACACCCGGGTATTACTTCTCGCCGGATCCAAACCAGGAAGGTACCTCTAGGAACATCTATATCTGGTGATGATTGATAGGTATAGTTGGTTCTTGCATACATAATTTTCTGACCACGATTAGTTTAGTTTTTATGAGAATCTTCTGTCATCGTTTTCACTCGCATTAAAGTCAAAAATTTTGCCAAGATGACATATTATCGGGATAAAATTTATTTATTGTCTTTTTTAGGATATGGTCTACTTGTGTACTAAGTTTCATCTAAGTCTGTATAGCTGTGAAGTCGTGCAGAGGTAACAACAGACAGAGCCAGTTATTTTCAAATTTATAATATTAGTATTTTTTTTTTATTAGGAAATCATCCACTGATCAGAGAGCGAGAGGTTGCTGCTGCCGATCGTCCCGACGAGGACTCGACTTCCGGGTGGTCCACACAATGGTGACACCTGGGCGTTTCTTCCATACGAATCAGGTGCAGGAACCCCCGAACTTACCATATCCGGTGAAGACCTGCGTCATGCGGAAGGTGAAAGAGTAAAGAGAGAACTTACCCAATGATTATTGCGGGCCCAATAATATTAGTTTGGATTGAACTTAGATTATTAAGTAGCATAAGCATAATTAGCCTTTTTGATGTTTCCACTGCTGGGACGCAGACCTCTTCTCTAGGAGAGGCAATGGGCCGTAATCCACCGCGTGGGCCTAGTGCAGGTTGGTGAATGTCACATGTCTTCGAATTATTGGTTCTAGGACATGCCGGTTTCCTCACAATGTTTTCCTTCACCGTTTTGAGAGCAGTGGTGATGAAATAAATTACACAAAGTAATGCGCCTGGTTGAGTTTGAATGTGCGACTTACAATGCGTGAGTCGGAGCCATTACCACTCGGCCACCACTGCTCTCCCCATCTGTCATTAAGTAGGCACTGATAAAATAGCCATATTAACTACCATAATAGGTATTAATAACATGACTACAACCTCTCGTGCTCAACGTTGTTCATTTAGTGTACAGTTTGCTTAAGTGTCGCTGTAGTTAGTTACCAGCCTTAATAGCAGGAACCCGATTTGTCACTGTTCTAAGCTGTACACTGCCCTATTTACCTAGTATTAGCTTTAATACGATAATATCGGACTTCCCAACATCCTCTTATGTGCAGGCTATCGCGTGTTTATTGGCAGTTACTTTAGAACTGCTCAGTTTTTCGTATATCAGAAATAATCTTCATTAATTGTTCATTTCAGCCAAAAGACGTCCACTGATGGATAAAGGCCTCCCCAAATGTTGCCACCACGAACGGGCCTGTACGTATCGTATCCATCGGATTTCCGCAATCCTTACTAAGTCATTGGTCCAGATTGTAGGAGGCCTTCTAATGTTGTGTGTGTACGTGGTCGCCATTCCAGAACCTTTCGGCCCCAACGACCTTCTGCCCATAGCCACTTAAATTTGGCAATTCTTCGGGCTATGTCGGTGTCCTTGGTTCTCGGGTTTCTTCATTTCTGATTCGACATTACCCTTTCAGGGACTTTATGTCTCCTGATGAGGCCTATTGTGAGCGATCACGTTTCAGAGTCGGGACGAGAAAATACTACGCTGCTTCTTGAACGCTGCCTAGTCGAGTAGGATTCGGTGGCTGACCTCTTCCTGGATGTTGGACCTACTTAGCTGAACTGTTTGTCCCAGGTAAATGTAATCGTCTACAACTTCGAGTGCAGAATATCCGATCTTGATAAGAACGGGTGCTATATGGGTATTTACCGTGAATTCAGAAATGTATCCCAGTGCTATATTAATACTATTAAATTCAGGAATAGAAATATTTTCCAAATTGGTCTATTCACTCAATCGAAACGTTTTGCGGTCTAGCTATTCTTAAATACGTTCACCTAACGAAGGATTACAACCTACGCAACTTAAATGAACCTAACTTCAAAGATAGGATTATGAGGTTAGACGCTTCTAGACTTATATAGGTACCTACCAACTTCAATATAACTTCAGTACTTAGCGCGACTGTTAGGTACATAGCAGGAACGCAATCCCACTAACAACGATAGCAATCTAATTGTAGCAACACATAGAGAAATTCTATTGTGCGAGCGTCACAAATACTTAACCCTAAAAAGAAAGCGACGACCATTCTTTTGTTCAAAGAAAACCTAGCAACTTCAGGATGCAATTTGGCGTAGTGCAATTGCACTTAACGAGTCGACACAGAATGAGATTATACTCGGCACCAGCAAATGGCGACAATTGGAAGATTCATTTACGCCTCCAAATGGGTTCGCGAGCTCTATTTGGGTTATTCACAATAGGAATAAAGATTGTGAATTATAGTCTCGGATTATGAAAACTTTGCCAACATTCTGTCTGGAATGCAAAATGAGATGATTGGACTGGACTTGATTCTGTAATATACTGTGTAATGTTATTTTGTTTTATTTTATTTAGACTACATATTGAAATCTTTCATGCTTACAAAAAGACTCAGACATAAAAACGTTTTTACAGAAATGTAAGTTTCTATATCATTATGATATCAGCCGCAAAACAACCACTGCTAGAGATGGGCCTCTTCGGTGCGTCACCACAACTACTGGTCCTGTGCTTCTCGCTTCCAATGGATTCCAGAAACTCTCAATAAGACATCGATCCACCTTGTTGGAGGCCTTACAACGCTCCGATTTCCGGTTCGCAGTCGCCACTACAGAACCTTTTGGCCCCATTAGCCATTTAATCTGCAAGCATTGTGCCCTACCCACTGTCACTTAAGTTTGGGGATTGTTCGAGCTATGGCGGTAACCTTGGTTCTCTGGTGTAAATGAGTGGACAGTCCACTCATCACAGCCCCAACACAGGTCGGTTAACATTGATAAATATAGACCAAAATCGATTTATTTTACAAATTGCCGGCGGACTAGCAATTACCCACGTAAAGTATGTAATTGACAATAATATTCATGTTTCATATATTACCTGGACGTCCCAAATATTCTATGCATTGCCTAGGTATTGTGTAGAATACTGAATTATACAGATTGCCGGTATCATATATGTATATATATATATTTCAAAATCGATCACGCGAGGAAATTCCAAGCAGAACTCAGCCCATTGACTAGTTTTTGTATAGTTATATCTACTCAACTACTATTTATTACTAGCACATTGTAGATCGTAAGTCAGAAAAGTTTTAACAAAACGTGATTAATAATGCCAGAGGTAGCCCAGAAAGTATAATTTAAAAGTCAGCTCCTTTAGCCCTTGAAAAATTGAGTTCCTTTTCAAGAGAATATTAGTCACGTAAAATACCTAATTCCTTAGAAAATAACGCTACCGGTCTCTATTATCCGTTCGCTCGTTAAGGAAGCTGTGTACAAAAGCGTTTGAGACGGGCCTATGTGAATTATTCAAATATATTCATATGTCGGATGGGAAGCCATGAGACGTGTAAAGGTGTGCATATATTTACTAGAGCACAATTTAACGGCGATTATATGAGGTATAAAATAAATGCATAATATGGTAATGTTGTGTTGTGTGGGCAAAGATGCGGTGTTGTTTAATGAGTTGGAATGTTTAACCAATTATATTAAATACTTGATGTCGTATTCAATCGTTTTGTATTGCATTTTTTTGTGATAATATTCGTTTTTCATTTTAGGAAACTGATTGTATTTGATGTATCTAATATTGCTTAATTAAACTCCAACACTCAATGTTATAATCAGCGCCTACTTTAATCAAACAAAGAGAGTCACTTAAGCTAAAGTCTTTCCGTAATGAAAAGCATTAATCAAATGCAAAGTCATTTGAAGACAAAAGTAATGCTAAAAATTTAGCAATAAGAATAGCCAAAACAGCTAGTCTGCATCTTAGAGGCAGTAGACCCGACCGTGCGTTGACAAAAGGACAATGGACGAAAAAAATCTCCGGAATATTTTTCTCCGCGTCATTTTCTCTCATAATAAGTATTCTTTTGAAGAGAATCGCTGGCACAATGAGCACTGGCGTAAAACGTCGCAACGAGACTTGATAATGTAAGTTGCCGCTTAGAGGGGCTTATTAAAATTGAATCACCCTCTCAAATGAGATCTTCACGTATCTCGAGAATTCGTTGACTTGCGCCGGTTTTGGTTGAGATTACCGACGGTTATCAAAAGATATGGTGAGCTTTGTTCGCAACCCAATAGATAGAGGATGCCGTGTTTTCATAATATGAGATTAAAGTAAAAATAGGTTTCTTACGGATTTGTCGACAAAAGGAAAACGTCTTATTTTTGGAGAATGTATTTTTATTCCTGGGATAGGTATTCGATGTTTGCTCATATGCTTACCTAGCATCATAGATTTTAATACAAATTATAGGTACAACGAGTCGCAGTTTTGTATAATCCATTAGCATTGTTCATATTGTTATCAAGTTACTCAGCAAATAAACATTTTGTCGTTCAAAAATATTTGTTTACTTAAAAAAAAAAAAAAATTATAAAAGTAATAATCATAAAGAATGAAAAATAAAACAGTAATTATTTTTAGGGTGTGTTTCAGAATGAAAACATTTTTAATTGTTATTGCAAAAGTTTCTCCGCGTAACATGTTACATGTTGATTTATAGTTATTCTTTCTACGCATAACGAATTTTATATAGAATAGTTTCGCAAAAAACTATGGCTATTGTAAATATGAAAACAAACAAAACGTTATCAATCATGGCAAAAATGGCTGGAGTTGACAAATTCATGTATTTTGTGTAATATTTTACTGGTCTGACAGCAGATAAAAGTCAACACAAACTGTTAAAAAATAATTTTATTTTTAAATATTTATTTCGTGGTGGGTGGCCATTCATTTGAGGAAATATGAATTATGATGGTTAGGTTCATAAGGTACACATGTCATGACTTACAGTTCCCACAAAATGAACTATAACCTAATCCGTAAGAGACGAGAAATGTAGAAATAGACTTTGATATCCCCGTTTTACTGTTTCATTTCATCGGCTCCTGGCAGTTCCAACGTGTCGTACAGTTGCGCACTCCAATTCACTACCGCGGACACTCTCTGCGGATAATAATAAAAAAAAAAATTATATTTCGGACAGGTCTCTCCTAGACAAAAACACAGATTTTGATAAGTTTGGTGAATAATGGAAAATGATAATGTCAGAATATATGAAATTTTGTGAGATGAATGTATGACTGTGTATAATATTTATTAAATAGGTCCCCCGCAGGACTTTTACTGCGTGACTTCTGACTTTGTCTGTTTTTTAATTTTAATTATTGTTTTATTTTATTTTTTATGTGTTTAAATGGTGTAATTGGCTTCGGCCGTTCTGTTTAAATTAAATAAACAAATTTCAAATTCTTAAAATTTTTTGTTGCTACAATACGTCTTGCTTTGAAATGTTTGAGACAGCATGACGCTAGCTCAAAAATGAGTTGTGTTTGAGAATTGAAATGTTAGTATCAAAACTATCTTTCACGCCATTATTAAAACTAGGTGTAAACAGGGATTGAATTGGATTATCGTACAAACGAGGCAACACTGTTACCAACATGGAAATTACTACCCAAAACAGCAGGGGAATATCCCAAGATAAGGAAAAATGCTTTTAAAAATACAGCTTCCTCTTTTGGGATATGACCCTACTTGCAGAATATTCTATCTTCTTATCTATATGTTCTTCGTTGCATTTTAGTACTCCATTTCGATAGTTTGAAATCATAATGGTAATACTCTAAAAACTATTTTCGGTAGATAGCTGTGATTTTGCTATTTTTATCGAAGTTTTTTATAGAAAGATTATCTAATCATCGACTCAGCAATTTCCATTATCCTAAACTAGATAATATTCATAAAAATTTAGGCATCATAGCCCATTATCAAATATAAAAAGCCTATTCAATATTCTAAAATTAAGTTCTTATTTAAATTTCTATCGTTTCCAATATAACCTTTGCGTTTGGCTTGAACGAGCTATGACAAGCAGCGCTTCCACAAGCGTCTTGCCAACAAACGCTCCCACTCGATGTGTAGTTTCATTAACCTAAAGAGGATAAGAAATTCAACGCTCCGTGGTTTGAAAACATGTTTCTCCGTAGACGTTATATTCAAGGGCACTTAGAAGTTTAGTCACGAAAAAGAAAGGTGGATGCGAATTGGAGTGTAAAAAATATTGGTCTGGCTGTACGCTGAATATTTAAGTCAAGATCAATAGACACTGAAGGGTTTGGATTAAAACGGATTTTTTTTAACAAAGCTCTATCTTTGTGCCCATCCGATGATATTGGAAACTTTAAGTGAATTCAGCAGAGAATATGTATATGTCCATATTTTATGGACGCTTTTATCAACTTTTATTCACATCAGTACGCGGTGTAAATGTAAATTTTATTGTAAATAAAATGTTTGTTATTAATTAAACAACATTCGTATAATAATGCACTCTCATCGCTTTTTGTACGCATTGTCAATGAAATGATATTCAAGTAATTTATTTAATGTAAGTTCCAGTAGTTATTATCATTAATTTGTCAGATATAAAATTATTTTATTGAATGAGAATTCTGTATGATTTTGTTCTTTAATTATTCACGCATAGTGAAACAAGAAATGTAAAATAAAGAAATTAACGCCTTTATGTTCACATTCAGCAAGTGCAGGCGATTTAAATCAACAAAATGTTGTTTTACATATTTCTTGGAAATTATTCACCGAGCGGTTTCAAACTATGGCAGCGTAATTACAATTGGACAACTTGGCGCAATTTCGTTACCACAAGGATTTAAGAAGGAAAATCTGTTTAAATAATTTACGTTTCCATTCTTACATGACTTTTTCTGAAAGAGGTAGTCAGACAAAACAAAGAACAACTCACAAATAAATGCTTCCAGTTTTTTACTATTCTATAACCGCGCTAGTATGGCGTGGTAGCACTCGGACCATGACAGACAAAAAAATAGTTGTATTGAAAAGTATGAGACTATGCTTACTGTAGCTGATACCATCCCAAACGGTCGTCATACGGGTCATAAACATGTGATGATTCCTTTTAAGCTAACTTCACGCAACGTAGTAATATCACTATCTTTTTTCACACACGTCACTGCTATTATAAGTGACGTCATATTTCAGTGTTTTTCATCCTTTTTCTGCTACTTGACAGTTACCCCTTCTACCAGACTTGAAAGGTTTCTTACTTGCTTAATTTTGTACTGATTCGAAAAATTCTTTCTTTTTGCGATTTTCGACAAAAATATTATTTGAAACAAATGATAAAAAATCAGTCAAGTTTCCAAACAGAAACTTGGTAGATGCTTAGTTTCTACATTTATAACACATCTACTTGAGTATGTAGTGTTTACATTTCTAACTGTGATAGTATTTACCTTGCCCTAAGGGTACGACTTAGGACGAGACTCATTAACCTTACACAATCCCATTAATAGACTCTCTATTTAGCTCGATTTCTCATTCAAACCTCCATATGTCTCCTTCATTGCTTCCCACCTTCAAATAACTACGCCTAATTATTGGGGCGGATGCCAGTCAAACGGGTTTATTTATGGGTTGTACTAAGGAACCCTCTTACTGCATTTTCGACTGACTGCCGAATGACAGAGACCACCTTCGGTTTAATTGCTTCCAATTCAAGTAGTCCGTAAATACGGCGAGGAGAAAATTTTGCTGAAGTGAGATTTTCAAGGAAACGTGATTTTGTGAAAAGCACTAATTGGTTGGTTATTGTTTTTTAGATTTGTCAGTTGGGAACTGATTAAAACTTCTGAAATGATCAATGGAAACATCTTCTTACAGTAACGTGACTGTCATTTTTATTGCAAAAATTGATTATGATTTTATCATTGGCAATTTCAGTCATGTTGTACATAAAGAGAACTGGTTTTTCCAGAAAAAATACAATATTTGCAAAAGCATTTCTCCAACTTCATAAACAACAATAATGTTTTTCCATCAATCGTAGATTAGCACGGAAGTAAACATCGTCATCGTACCTATTGTATTCGAGAATATTATTCATTGTCACACTGAATAAACTTTCTCTTGGACTTTGACGAATAACCTGAATGATGATGCATCATTAACTGTGAAAAGCATTTGTACAGGCATGCGATACATCAAAAAGATAATATTTTATTGCGAAAATATAATAAGATATATCTTTTTTACTGCAATCACTTTTCATGCCTAAATTGAAAATGTAATGTAAGACTTAAGTTTCAGTTTTAGAATGGTTAACTTAAATACGTGATTGGTTTTATTAAGTGTGAAAGAATTTATTAATCTAAAACTTAGTAATTAATGACAAGATCCTGTGAAAAATTCGTACTTTCAACTCTAATAAATCTAGAAAATTTTGTCTTCTTTTTTACTATCGTTAAATCCAAAACAAATGTTAACAGTCCGGTCCTCTCCGCACCTCTCAGAGAACGGTCCTAAAGATACAAATTAAATCGTAAAATGTAATAAATAAAAGGTGAGTCTGAAGAACTACTTAGGTCCGTTTTAAAAGTCTTCAGCTTAGAGAGGCACTTTCGTGGTTTGGTGTGAAAAATGGTTGAAAGAAACGCCAGGAAAGGTTACATTTTAATGGCACAGTTAATGTGGTAGGTACAGTCAGGCACTTGACAGAAGAAGAAACTCTGTCTCTGATTATCTGCATTTTAGAGTTTATGCTATAGATTAAATCAGTTGTAAACCATTTATTACCTTCTATAAAGACATTATTTTAGACAATTAAGTTTTGGTCGAGCGTGACTGCACTTCTGACACTTTTTTTTAAGGGTGAAGGGAGTGTCAAATTTTTACTGGCTTTTTTAAATATGGGAATCATCTAATGACTTCTCACGCTCTAGGGTGTAAAGGAAGGGTGTGTCAGACTTTTACTGACTAAAACCACACCTGTGTTCCTTCAGTTGCCCTTTGCGTCTCAGGAACACGAGTACTTTGAGCACGCCTTAATTATGGCGGTAAGTCCCCTTTTTGAGGCGTGGCTGGAAAGACCTCACGGCGTTCTCAACTTCCGCATTACGCAGGTTCTCACCGGACATGGTCAGTTCGGGAGGTTCTGCACCAGATTCGTGCGGAAGAATCGCGTGTGGAACACTACGTGCCGTCGACGACTCGTGCTCTGTCCGGACGGTTACTGGACGTCTAGGCGGCGAGTTGACATTGCTTTTCCGGTGAGGACCTGCGTCATGCGGAAGGTAAGGACGCCGTGTTGCCTTTCCAGTCACTCCTCAAAGAGGAGACTTACCGCCATAATTATGGCGTGTCCAGCACTGGGTTGCGATAGTCATTGTCACCATTCCACCATGAGATCCCGCTGGAACTTTGTCCGCCATGCCGCGACTTGTCGCGGCAGCGGAGTTTCGCCGTTCCCTCACGCGGACGGCCGCGGCCACCTCCTTTGCGACGAGGAGACGCAGGTTTTTACTGACTAAAACCCTCCTGTTTACTTTCAGTTTCCTTGAATGTAGAATTTATTAAAAACCCACGTGCCGTGAATCTCTAAAAACGCAACTATTTTTGTCATATTGCTATGAGTGTGACAGTAACAAATCCCTTTGATAACTTTCTGTGATTGATCTGAATCATTCCCTGTACACACTGATCCCCAACAGATTGATGTATAATTTGCAAAAGTTACACGGTACCAAAGCACGTATACGTTTGTATTTCAATTCATCATCATCTTCCTGCCCTTGTCCCGTGTTATTTGGGGTCGGCGCAACATGTTTTTTTCTTCCATTCTGCCCTGTCACTCGTCATACTATCACTAACTTCCTTTTCTTTCATATCACTCTTCACACAATCCATCCATCTTTTCTTTGGTCTCCCTCTCCCTCTCCATCCATCCACATGTAAACTCATAACTCTTTTAGTAACATGCGTTTCATCCCTCCTCTTCACATGACCATACCAAGACAAACGATTCCCTTTCAACTTTTCAGTCACTGGCACCACTTTCAAACTTCCCCTAATATACTCATTTCTCACTTTATCCATTCTCGTCACACCACACATCCATCTTAACATTCTCATCTCCGCTACGTGCAATCTTTTTTCATCCGTCTTTTTCACAGCCCAACATTCTGATCCATACAGTATGACAGGCCTTATCACGGACTTGTAGATTTTACCCTTCAACTTGAGGGGCATCCGTGGGTCACAAGTTGTTCCCGTGACCTGTCGCCATTTCATCCATCCTGCGTTGATCCGATGTGTTACGTCCCGGTCTACCTCACCATCCCCTTGGACGAGTGACCCGAGATACCGAAAGTCGGAGCAGATCGGTATGGGTGTTCCAGCGAGAGATAAAGGCACTGGATTGGAGAGACCGCCGAAATCGCAGAACAAGTATTCCGTTTTGGTTCTACTCAATTTCAGGCCAACACTCTCCAGTCTGTGCCACCACACCTCCAATCTGTTCTGGACCTCTTGGCCACTCTCGGCAACCAACACAATGTCATCGGCAAACAGCATACACCAGGGAGCCTCTTCCTGAATGTCCGACGTCAGAGCATCCATTATCATCAGGAAGAGGTAAGGGCTGAGAGCCGACCCTTGATGTAAGCCGACAGCCACATTGAAGCTGCCAGTGGTGCCCACTGTAGACCGGACTTGGGTACTGCATCGACTGTACATCGCTCGGATCAACTGCACATACTTCCCAGGCACACCTTTCTTCTTAAGGGCCCACCACAGAACCTCACGAGGTACCCGGTCGTATGCCTTTTCGAGGTCAATGAATACCATGTGCAAGTTTTTATGCGCACCTCTGTATTTCTCGCACAGCTGGCGTATAGCAAAAATGGCATCCGCTGTACCCCGACCCGGCATAAAACCGAATTGGTTCTGTGAAATTTCACTCTCTTCTCTCAGTCGCCTTTCAATAACTTTCTCCCAGGCTTTCATAGTATGTGACATTAGCTTTATTCCTCTATAATTGTTGCACTCAAGCACATCACCTTTGTTTTTAAAAATCGGCACCAAAGAGCTATTGCACCACTCATCAGGTATGGCTTCTTCCAGCAACAACTTATTGAAGAACAAAGCTAACCACGTCCATCCGTCCACTCGCAATAACTTCCACACTTCAACTGGTATTCCATCTGGACCAATGGCTTTACCATTCTTCATTCCATTTACTGCTATTCTGACTTCATCCATACTAACCATTCTCACTAATCCCACATTCACTGGTTTATTCTCTAACACCCCACTCCAATTATTTTCTTCATTCATCAATCTTTCAAAATATTCCTTCCACCTCTTTCTGATTTTTTCATCATCCGATAGAACCATTCCAGTTTCATCTCTTATACATTTTACATGACAAACATCCCTCGCCTTTCTCTCTCTTATTCTAGTAAGCCGGTATAGCTCTTTTTGGCCTGCAGGACTGTCCAGTGCGTCATATAGTTATACGTTTGTATTTCAATTATCGACGTAAAAAAGACCTTTTATTTTTTTTATTCTATAACGCATGTTTTATATCTCTTTTCTGTGTATCCTGTGTTAGTACATAGGATAACAGAGATTCATTCTCTCATCATCATCATCATTTTAGCTGAAAGACGTCCACTGTTGAACTCAGGTCTCCTCTAAGTGTCGCCATAACGACCGCTCCTGTGCATCTCACATCCATCGGAATCACGCGCCCTCGCACTAGGTTATCTGTCCACTTTGTAGGAGACCTTCCAACGCTATGTGTAGTAGAGAACTTTACAAGAACTCGAGACTCTAGAACTTTTCGTCCCGCCATTCTGCGAACAACTGCCACTTAAATTTGGCGATTCTTCTGGCTATGTCGGTAACTTTGGTTTTCCTGCGGATATCTTTACTTCTGATGTGATCACGCAAGGAAACTCCGAGCATAGCTCTTTCCATTGCCCTTTGGGTGACTCTCATGCTCTCGGGGCATATGGAATAAAAATAAAGCTTTCAAGTGAAAGTCAGTTTATTAAAACAAACCTTGATATTAATAACGTGTTTATCAAATTGTAAATATAGGGCCATGTGGCGGGTTAATAAAAGCATACAATGTATTAATTAAAATTGCAAACTCCGTCAGCGTTGTTGGAGGGGCCATTATTTCAGCATTTTAATTAATTGACTACAAAAACACACTGACGGAAGCGTGTATTGTACATGAATCTTTAAAATGGACTCATTCATCAAAGCCTGGAGCAAGTGCAGTATTTTGTACTGTATTTATTAATTGGTGGTAGATATCTGTGGTATTTGGTTTAGTTTATACAAATATGGCGGTTTTTTTTTTTAACGCTTCGTATGTGTTTACCTACATACATGTATACAGGCGATATCAAAGCGTTGCCAAAATTAGACAGTATTTTAAGTATTTTTTTTTTGGGATATTTTAAAGTTTAATATATTCTATTTTTTTATAGTATACGAGTAGTCCCTACAGACATTGTATGTCTTATTTATGACTATACTGTCAAACATGCGAACTGTCAAATGCGTGAACTTTAAATTTGAAGTGGCCATCAACGATCTTAATATTTTCTCTCTCAAAAATCTTCTCCTGCCAGTTTGTATTGTTAGAAGAAGATTTTTGTGAAAGAAAAAATAATAAAAACCAACAATAAAAAATAAAAGCAACATAAAAAGAATTAGCGAAATTGGTCCAGCAATTCACGCGTGATGATGTGCCCAAGGGAGGTAGGGATTTATTTTTATATATACTCGTATAGATAGAACAGTACAAGATCGCTACTTCGTGGCTTTGCCATATACTATGTTCGACATTTAATTTTTATAATTCACACTATTATGTTCGACATTTGCTTTTTTTCAAGTTAATTGATTCAGAAACAGGTCTTTATCTGCTGCCGTCTCTCCATAGCACACTAAAATAACTAGCAGGTTTTTTATCCAGGCTATGTGAGTCTCTGCAGAATAAGGGTGAGTATTAATCAGTAAAATTTTGACACTCCTTCTTGCTTCAACCAGTTGATTTTTCACTAAAAAATAAAATGGCTAATAAGCCAAAAACGTACGAAACCGAAAATAAAATGGTTAAGTAGCTTGTACATAATAACGTACAAGTATCACCAAACCAAAAAGTGTTTTGGCTTTGGGTGTTAGTCACTTAACCAAAAATCATAATAATCATGTCTACTTAATTATCTGCACAGCATATTTCTTCCTACAGGCAATAATACCCCTGAAATTAATACAGGTTGCGCAGCCATAGCCATACACGATACCGTTGTATCGTGTATTGAACATACAATATTATGTATCCTATTTATATCATAAGAGAAAGGTAATATTCCCTGCGATGTCAATCCAAATTATGTAGAGGAAAATTGGAAATTGCGGTCAGTAATAATATTAACAAAAATAACGGACGTAACTTCTGTTTGGGTAAATGTGTAGGCAAAGAAATGGGGGTTTTCTCTCAAAAAAAGAACCTTTTTTTTCGCTGATTCTTATATTTGGGAATTAATGCATAAATACTTTTTCTTTCAGTTTTCCTCATTTAAGGTCTGCAAGCAATTAGTAATCTAAGATGTAAGAGTTACAACAAAACGAATAAAAAAAGGTTCACAGATAAATATCTACCATTTTTTAAGTCATTTATCATTTTCCATTATTTTTTAGTTTAAAATGGTAGGTGTAGGAGTGGATGTAAATTTAAGTAAAGGAGCTGAAAAAAATGACCATTAACACAACACATTAACATTTACCATTAAAATAAAGATATAATTTCAATTATGATGAACCTTGTCGTTAATTATTTTAATTTAGGCAAAAATAAAGAATATTTAGCAAACATAATGAAAGTACCTAAAACTGCTATCAATCTACCATTAGACGGAATCAGCTTGCCAGCAAACTGTTGTTAACGCTAATTGAGAGATAATTACATAGAAATCGATGTAGACTCTCACGTCGATTTCTATGTAATTATTATAATTAATGAGTTTCTGATGTATACTTTGCTTCACTAGCAGATGATTTGTAATGTTTAGATTTGTTATTAGGGTGTGTTTTAATAGAAATATAGCTAGAAGAAATAAATAACAATGTGACGAACTATTTACCCGTAAGCTTTTTGTTTTGGCATCGGCCTGAGTTTTGAAGTTAAAGATTACGAAAGAAAATCATAGCAATTTTCTTTTTTTTTTTGACCATCAGTCGATGACCGATGACCTGATAAGGGTCGCGGGAATCTGATGGATGCTAGATGTACAGGACCGGTTATTATGGAGACACTTGGGGGAGGCCTATGTACAACAGTGGACGTCTTTCGGCTGAAATGGTGAACATCAGCCGAGCATTCTTTGTTTATACAACTTTAAAATCATTTTTAGACCCATTCTGAAATCAAACTGCACCACAAAGAGGTTTTGGAAATAAATTATGTTTTACGACACGAGAGTGCAATTTTACCCCTTCACATTAAATCCAAAACCATCGTGCTGCAGGCGAATCGAATGCCAACTAGTGCGAGCATAAACGCACAATGGTAATCCAAACTGATCAATAGAGCGTAGGTACTCCATTTACGGCCATCATTGGTCGTTATGTGAATCGCAAATAAGATCCAGATTCAGTATGCGATTGGGCGACCAAAAGGTAATATAGAATTCAGCAGAGTTCGAAAGGCAGCGATGGTCACAGAGATAAGTTCGTGTGAACGGGTAGAAGGAAATTTTTATCACTTACATGTATACGGGCGATCAAGTGATATTATCGGTGTATTGTCATCGGGGATATTGAGGCAGAATGGTGAAATGATTTTTAGGTAAGAAATTTTGTTTTTAATATTGAAGTTAAGCGTATAGTGGACGCGAATTGTTTTTTCTATCGAAGAATATTCTCAACATTATAATATGTATATTATAATGTTGGGAATATAATAATTTATTGCGATAAAGTAAAGCTAGAACTACATAAGACCGACGCACACGTGTAACACGCTTAATATTTTGTTCGTAGAACGACGTCGCGTGGCGTCGCGTGGTGTGGATCTAGTGTAGCTCTACAAGTCTAGTTTAGTAAAATGTATGGAGACCGACGCGCCCAGATCGGCGTGTGTGGCACACGTGTGAGCAGTGTAGTTCTACTTTAAAGCTAGAACTACATTAGACCGACGCACACGTGGACCACGCCTGATTTGTATGTAGAACGACATCGCATGGCTTGGATCTAATGTAGCTCTACAAGTCTAGTTGCCATATAAAATGTATAGAGACCGATGCGCCCAGATCAGCGTACGTGGCACACGTGTGCGCAGTGTACCTTTACTGTTCTACGAAATTTGATCAACCATATTTTGAGTAACGTTGTTAGCGTGATATACTAATAACAGTAAATAATCGTTTTTCCGCGTCACACTCCAACAAATTAATCTTCCAATACTCTGAAATACTTTCAAGTTAACAATCAAACCTGAGTGATCCTAACTCAGCGAAATGCTTGCCAAATTCATTGATACAGTTTCACTACACTACAGTTCTTTGAGAATTTTCGATGACACCATATTTGATATCACGATGTACCGTTTCCAATAAGCTTTTTGCGTTGAAAGTTGAACAAATACTATACAGTGAAAGTCAAGGGTTATTGAAACAGTATTTAGCCGTGATATAAAATTATATTACTGTTTCATGAAATACAATTTTGACCCGTGAAATGTATTGCAAAGCTATGGAACATGTCACTATAGCATTTTTTTACCTTAATGACTATTCTGTAAATAACTAGTCTGTCATAATTCACAAAACCTTACAATAAGAGCTGTCGAAAAAATATAACGAGAGAATAAAGAGTACTAAAAGAAAAAAAAACTTCTTAAATTGTCCAAGTGTGTCTGTTCGCCTCATCCTGGTGCAATATTAAACGTTGTATATAAGGTCTGTCAGTCAACAGCGTTTTGAGTTAGGTCTACAGCAGACAGATGGACTGACGGGTCGTGGACCGACCACGTTTTTTTACTCTGTGACAAATGGCCCCGTTTGCCGCTCCCGTAATTGGTCGAATTTATGATATAGAAGAAAACTTAGACGCACTTTTTTCAGAGCCTGTGAAAAACGGTTTTCATTTTTTTCCTTGATTTCCCTCTCGAAATAATTATTTTTCAGTTAGGCAGTTTCTGTCACGGATTAAATTTTACTGGCTGAGATATTGCTTCTTGATCTTTATTTCAGAGGTATGATACGTAAGTATCTTTTGCTTTCAACCTATAAAAAATTGAAAGTAACTTTGTCACACAACAGATAGTAGATATCATAACAACTATGCCATAAAAAAACATGAATGAAAAAATGTAAGATCTTGCTATTTGTCAAAACTTACAGAAAAAATGCTTTATAATAAATCGTGTAACATTTCACTGTGATATTATGAGATAAGTTTCAAGATAGTTTCAATAGAATTTGCAACCTCAACTAAGACGTATTTCGAGATTAGCAAAGTTAGTATCAACAAAAACATCTTCTCCGAACTTTACAGTAAAACTATTTATTATATTGGTAACTATTGAATTGTGGACAGTTGTGGCATTACACCATGTTGTAGTGTGATTGCATTGCTCATAGATATCTTTGGAATTGCCCCGTTCAAATATTCAATAGGCACATATTCAATGGATCAATTTGTTACAATTTGTTAAATATTTCGTGTGAGAATTATTATGGATTCCCATTACAATTCTCAACGAAAATTTTGACAAATTTTACTAATACTTTCACTTAATGTAGCCAATGTTTGAAAGTATTGTTAAACACAGAACCTGCATACCCAGACTTAATGCCTTAGGCATTTTCTACCAGTCAACCTTAGGGTGATGCAGAGATAAATAGTGACAATAAAAGAGAGAGATAAGGTGAATAGGTACAAGAACAGATATACTAATAAACCATAAATATCATACAATTATATAATACATACACAATTTAATAAACTATCTACATATATATCTACACTAATAAAGTCATACAATTGGTTCAAATCGACAATTTGAAAACATTAACGCTGTGATGACACTACTGCCAACTTCTTAAGAATTAGCTCTTTTGTTGAACTTTTCGTGGGAGAATTGTTATGAATTCCCCATTACAATTTCCAACTAAAAATTTCACAAATTGATTCAATATCTTCACGTAATGTAACTATTTGACACTCATTATTCGGTCTTCAATAAAAGTTACGAAAGATTTAATGCTATTTACATTTAGGTCTCAATCTAATTGCGATAATCACTTTATTGAATATCAATCTAGGTCTAGGATTTGATTGACTAGATTACACTTTAATTGACCGTAGATTTAAGTTAGGACTTAGTTTATAGCGATTCGAAACAGGTATCTATCTATTAGCACTCGTAAACTAACTCAATTGTTTTTGCTACAGATTTAGGCTCAACATACACCAATGCAGAGTCGAAGTAACGCGTCGCGTCCAGTTTTTCATCTACAATGAGTGGTGACGCGCGTCGTCGCGCAACGACGCTCGCATTAGCGCGCCCGGATTTCAGTGTTGGATCAGTTTAGAGACTTTTGAACATTCGTGAATGGCGTTCGTGCTTGACAGCTGACGCGTCACTGCGCGCGAGTAACCCATGGTGACGCGCGACAACGCTCAAACCACCCGAATCTAACCAAATGTTGACGCGCGAGTTAATATTTGCATAACACGTATGTACCCTAATAATGTGTAAATAGAGATGAATATGCTATAGGTTTTTTTTTTAGGTGGGAAAATCATCTAATGACAAGACCTGCTCTTAGGCGAAGCGGGAGATAGTGTCAGACTTTTACTGACTAAAAACCCACTCCTGTTCCTTCGTTGCGGTCGTCCCAGGGCCCCGGGTTTCGTTTTCACACTACCCATGGCCCCAGTAGGCTTCGACCCTGCTGGGCCCCTACGATTTGCTGACATCTCCCTGAGGCGCTCGTGGAACAATACGCGCGGTCGACGACTTGGGCTCGGTCCAGGGTGAAAAATATGATGCTTCACGACGCTTCGACTCTACACTAGTGTGGGTTGAGCCTTAAAGGTCTGGAAATATTATTCACCAGCTTTTTCCCATGTCTCACTCCCGTGTTCTATTCTACTAGAACTTTTTTGTAGATATGAGAAAAGTAAATATCTAATGTAATTTTTATTTTTAATGTTATTGGCAGCACTGTTGGCATAGTGTTTGAGGAATTGGCTGCTACACTAGCGAGTCGCGTGTTGCTATTAAGAATCAGATAAAATAATCATTAAATTGCTCAAACATATACATTGTAAATACAATACATACACCATACTCTATGAGATGACAAAAAAAAAAAAAATATTGTCATGTCTGCCTTGAACGATGGCATTCAAATGTGGAATACAAATCGAACATTTTTGTTTAAACTTTTTATACTTAGTCGAATCATAAAAAACAAATAAGAATTTCTAAAAAAAAAAGAGTCAAAATAAAATTATAATTCTAGAGTCTGTTGTGTACCTAATGCAATTTTGCCTTGTATTATGTTTAGATGAAAACACAAGCTAAAGATATGCATTACATTACTCGTTCTTGCAAACCAGGCTTACCAAAAGAAAGAAAACCAAGCCAAATACTGGCCGAAAAATTCACAGGTGGAAATTAGGTTTCCTGCATACATTAAGGTAGTATCTGATAAAGCTAAACGCCGGTTTCTCCGGGTCCGTTCGCTGCCACAATGGTATTTACCTTTATAGCTCGACGGTCCGTAACGCTTACATCTTGATATGCATCTGAGCCAGTTCCCTCGTCAGCTGGCCGCGTAATCGGGTTAATTCACGACGGAAACATCCGAACCATGAGCATGAATACTTATTCCGTCTTTGACGAATAATTTTCGGCCAAAAAAAGAAATATTCGTGTATTTTTTATTTAAGGGTACAGTTAAGCCGTTGTTTTCAAATTATATCTGTAGGTTACACCTATTTTATTTATAGAAAATATTTTTACGATTTATTTTCAATTTTAATATTGTAGGTACATTCAGTATTTTGTAAAAGATTTAAAATAAAATGGTTTCATTTAAAAACTTTATAATTAACCCAAATTGCTTTTAGCCTGGTCGACTTCTTAACGACTCAAAAGTGCCTAGCCGTGAACGGTTTAAATTAAATAAATGGTTTGACTTTGGTTAACTTGTCTTCGTAATTTCAATAAAAAATAAATACTAATTCTGGGACTGCTGTAGGACGATACTATTCACGAAGAAGAAATAAAATATAAAGATTGGTTGTCAGTATAATATAAAATTACCTAACAATTTGATAAAGATACTAATGTACCCACGCATGTACCTACATACAAGTATATAGTTGTATAAAACCTCAAAAAAGGTTTCCCATATTCTCTCAAACTTATTTGCTTTAGTTGGGTCAATCTTTGTGGAGACTTTGTAAGTCGCCACGTCAGCGTTTGTTAGGCCTCCCTTTGTGTTCTCGAAATTCCTCAGTCAATATGCCATTTGATGGATCTCTTTGCATATATGTCTTTACATAAGTCTCGTGGTTACATGGCGCAGCCTGAGGGTCTTGGATTCGATTTCGTGGTCAAGATTTTCCATCAGGGATTACTTTTTTAGCTGCACAGAGCTTGGAAGTTGGTGGTGTGATATCTCCGTGCCTCCAAAAGCAGGTAAAGACGTTGGTTTCGATATCTTCCCGGTCGTGTCGGGTTACGGTTCCAACAGACCATATTAAGAGTAAAGCAATAAAGAGTGCACCTGTGTTTGCTTAAATGCCTGACTATCATATCTCCTACATTTCTGGGTAATCTCCGTTGAGATATGGCAACCAAGATCGAAATTTAGACTAGATGGACATGGTCATACTTATTCATTCATGTTAAGTATTTAATTTCTAAGACGCTAGATTAATAAAGAAATAAAACACATTATTTTAGTACACAGACATAGAAACTTAAATAAAAACAACAACATTGTATGTTTTATAGCTTCGCTAAATAGATCCAGTTCAGCATAATGCCAGGTAACTACGTAGCATTTGCCTGACGCAGGTTTTCAAATGAACCTTACTTTGAGTGTTCGATTTCGATTTAGAAATAAATTAGTGAGTACTTTTTTATTCGTAAAAAGAAAACATTCTGTTACATTGTTGTTTTGGCAAGACATAAAAATAAAATAAAACGTCTGTTCAGAATAAGCCCTTTGATGCAGAGCCCGGCGCACGACCGCAAATATAGATGGACCTAATTAACTTCGGATCGATTTTGTCCACATTCCGTACCAGTTCCTTTATTCTCTGTTAATGTAAATAATTGACCAGAGCTTTATCCGAACTGAAGTTATAAAAGTCCTCTGGGGATTTAATTTCCATTGGTATCAAGTGTGTTCAGCTTTTTAAACCTTTGTTTTAGTTAGCAAAGTTAATAGACCCGCCGATTAGGTCTCAGAATAAGACTTGGTTCCTTCCACTCGACCTAATACGTACGCTATTAGAGAAACAGATTCAAATCTTAAATAGAACAAAAAACCGTTCTGTTTTAAATTCTATATCACAGGTTCGGTATAGCGCTGCCTAATAAATATTAACGTTCCCTCACTATAACAACTACAAAATTGTATGAAATGGAAATTATTCATGAAACTAAAATAAACGTCTTGGAAAAGAAACGCCTCAATTTTGTTACTAAAACGTTAAAAGCTGCAGCAAATGAATTTTGTATGAAAATTGACGTAACCGAAGACGCAGTATAAAATTTTAAATCATGCCAGAATTTATTGCAACGACGTTGTGTTTTATAGTTCCGTGTTTCCGTATTGTGTTATGGTTTATTGGAATAGCGTAAAGGTATTGTCTTCTTGGTGTAATGAGCCGGAAACTTTGGTACAACTACATTGATTTCACTGTATTTTGTGTCATTGAATACACATCATTTCAGTATAGCCTTATAATGTTGACTCGGACCTTCGAGAGAAAATGAAGTGCGCATTGATGGTCTTCGAAGTTTAGTTTTAGTTTCTTCTTGATGTTTTCCTTCACCGTTTTGAGAGCAGTAGTGGTGAAATAAGTTACATAAAATAAAGCATTTGCCTGGGTTGGTCCACGATGTCGAGTCCTACTTGGCTACTACTGCTCACCATCATTCCTATGCTCAATATTTACATATCTGCCTACCTCTATTCCTTTTTCCTCTTCTAACTAAAGGCGAAATTCGTGCATGGTGCGAGCGAGTAAGGACTTTAATGTTCTTTGTAAAGTGTTCTCTTTTGTCCGTTTACTACTAAAACCTATTTTGCACGCACTCAGCTGAATGCGAACTTTTTCAAAAGTGCATGGTACTGATTGGACTTAAGGGATGTTTAATTATGTTCTTTTTTATCGTGCTTATTAGTGATCGTAAGTTTTCTATTACTTTACCTGTTTCTACCCGTGAGAACCTGTAATTGGCTCAATGTTTCTTATACTATTGTTATCCTTTTGTTATAGCTGTTGGTTCTCCTATGATTAAATAAATAAATTTGTATACGCTTTTTGTTGCCCAATGAGTTTTTTTTTGGACACGTTTTTCATGTGATTTTGTCAGTTGTAGCTTGCTGGTCTAAATAAAAATAATTAAAAGGTCTTCACTTAAGTGCTATAAAAGCCTTTGTTTGTGTTGTGGTGACATAAGAGAATGTAATTTAAATTATGGTCGAGTTCATTTTATTATCGTCGTGTTTAGTTAACAATTGTCGCCAGCAGTCATATTGTGTGGTACTTACCGGCACCCGCATCGTCATAATATTTGGCTGCTAAGGCTTGTTAAATGTCCAAAGTTATTTCCACGATCGTCATAAAAAATTACGACTCAGTTTATAGGAGTAACAGCATTTACTGGGTAAAGGTCTTGTCGCATTTATATTTAAATGAACTTTATTGTGAGTCTGGAATACAAATTTGTGATCTCGACACCCGTCCAACGCTTCGTTGTACTATGTAATTACAAAATGTAAAGTCTTAAGTTTACTTTTGTGTTACATTGCGTTTCCAGAGCTTAAACAGTTAATACTTCTAAATGAATTCGTAATAAGGACGCAATGTATTCTAAAATTTGACTTACAGTTCTCAAGTTTCGTATTTTCTTAGTACAGTTTCTTGCAATTCCCAATTTTACATAACTTCGTTCCGCAGCAATTGGCGAGGTCATTTTATTCCGAGTTTCGCTATCGCGACTTCTAAGTCCACTTAAAATTTCAAGTTTGATTTCACATTTATTATACTTAGCGCTTTTGTTCTCCCTGTCGTGAATGTTGATTAGGTTGAGTCAGAAGTTTGTTTTTAAAATATGTGAATTAGGTTCTAAAATTAATTTCCATCTTTAGAGAAAATCCATTTAATTCATTAACGCTCAGGCGGTAGCCGGCGCCCGGAAGCCATTGTCTTACTATTGTGTCTCTAATTACGCACGTCAAAAGGTTAATGCAGTTGATAAATCGGAATGTCTAGACTTCGTATTAAGGTAGTTAAGATTTCCGTGTGATTGAACAGCTCTTTATCGTGATGTTATTTTGAAACGATTTAGAAATAATAGTTGGGTTATATTTAACTAGACAACTAGAATGTAGTCTTACACTTATTAGACCCATGCAGCCTACCGATACACAGTAGCAACACCTAATGATATTCATTAAAATTAATGAGTGAACGTTCATGTCGAATCAGGGAAGGGACAAGACTATAATATGCAAATGGTAACCCATCCTATTACTGGGCGTGATGAGCATAACTTGAGTACATGGTGACGTCATGTCACACACATGAAGGGATCTAATTTACAAGTTAATGAGGATGAGAAAAGCTGTGATCTGTTGTTTTACGTTTGAATGGGGTACACACCGGTCACCGGGAGCAGTGTATTGCGGCACCGGTGTGCTTTTGTTTTATTTGTAATCTGGCGTTTGTTAATGGAAACCAAATCAAAAACAAGCCAGAAAAAATAGAAGTGGAGTATTTAGTATCTAAAAACCAAGACCGAACAATGTTAAAAGTACAAGTATAATAACGATTACCACATAAATTATTACGTGGAATTTATTTTAAAAACTGACACGGTCTCTAAATAAAAATTTCCTAATATAAAACCTAAACTGCGAGATTTTGAATGACTCTTAGAAAAATAAAATACTAATACATGGTTGGTAGTTTTTAAATAATTTATTTAGATTCCGTATTGATCATTTTTTATTTTTTCCAAACAAAATAACCCTTTACTTTAGCTTATCTATCAGAGGCTTGTTGACTTTTCTTATAGGGTAATATTTTATCAAATAGCACGTAACATTTGGTTGTCTGTAAGAAATTGCCCTGTGCGATAAGACCGCCCATTGTACACTTATTTTTAATTATGTTTGTCCTTATTTTTGTTTATGTGGTGTACAATAAAGAATATAATAAATAAATAAATAAATTTGCATAGGTAATATTCAAGATAATCTACACTAATATTATAAAGAAGTAAAGTTTGTTTTTTTGTTTGTAGGAGGTAATCTCTGGCAATGGGCAGGGCACATTGCTCGCAGAACAGATGGCCGTTGGGGCCGAAAGGTTCTGGAATGGCGACCACGTACCGGAAGACGTAGCGTTGGTAGGCCTCCTACAAGGTGGACCGATGACTTGGTAACGGTTGCGGGGGTCCGATGGATGCGAGACGCACAGGACCGTTCGCTGTGGCGACGCTTGGGGGAGGCCTATGTCCAGCAGTGGACGTCTTTCGGCTGAAATGATGATGATGATGATGATGAATCTCTGGAAGTACTGGTCCGATTGCTAAAATTTTTACACCGATAGAAAGCTGCTATATTCCTGAGTGACATAAGCTATATGTATGCGAGCGAAGCCGCGGGCAAAAGCTAGTACCTAAATGTAGTCTATAAGGTCTTATGCGTAGTGACCTAGAGGTCACTACGCATAAGGACTAACCCAGAGGTTAGTCCGTTGACACTTACTGAAATCGACTAATATGTACTGAGCGGCTTGCGGCAATATTGACTAGCACACGGATTAACGTCCCTCCAGACCAAATTATACTACTATGAACTGATATAGGTTATTAAAATGGCAATTTTTAAGGGCAAGATAAAATGACTGTAAGAGTCAAGAAAGCCAGACAAAGGATCGAACAAATGAACTGTCGGATTTTGGACACAATGGAGGACCCATTTAAAATTACGATGATGATAAAAAAATAAAAACGTAAATTTTGGTTTTGATATGTGCAGCTTTAGAGTATACAAGATGAAATACTATATCATAAATATTTTAATTAAAAACATATTACGTCATAACTTCATTAACACTAAACTGCAGAGGTTGTAGCATATCCCTTATGAATATGCAAAGCACGCGGTTAAGACACTTAAATTAGCTCGTTATTCAGCGATTTACATACATAATTGTATTGTTTTAATGAGAAAATACAATGTTGCTCTATTATCTACTGAATAATGGATTGAAAGTCGTATATTGTGGGGAAGCTGTTAATGAAATAACCGAATATGTTTCGATAATAGTTTTGGGTCTCCACGATACAAACGACAACGGCGTCTATGCCTATTTGTTTCAAAGTAATTGAATAAAAAATAAGGACATTAGATCTCTAAATCAAGCGCTAGGCTAATCTATCAGTCGGAATTGTTGCAATCCATTACGCTACTCCAAAGATTGTTTGAAATAAAATGCTCAAAGTTAAGGAGACTTATCTGTCAATAATGAATGTTCATCCCACCGTGAAAGTAAACCAGCTTAAAAAGCGTTTTTTTCTTATTTCGGCTAACAAAGTAATTACGTGAGAAAAATAATGCCTCCGCTTAACTTTTTAATCCCCGCGGAGTCGAATTTATGAGCAAGAATTGTGACGCTAAATTCTCCTTAACACGTTGCCGGCGGTGAAAATATTTCCAAAAATATCAAATAATGTGGCTAGGGATCTATTTAGTTTTACAACGTATTTTGCTATTTGTGTTGGCAGGAAACTGTTTGGACCGCACTCACCACACAAATATTCTTTTTGTACAAAAATCTTGAGTCCATAACTTATTTTCTTTATACAATTTATAGCACGACCGTTAACAGTATTAAAACATTCAAATAAATCATTAACAGGCATTTTTGAAATGTCAAAAAGTCGATCTGACAGAAAAATGAAACTAATTGCACATTACAAAGCATATATCCCTATGGCGAAGAACGTGTAAGAAATGCCATGAATTTTTTTAAATTGAAGTTTTAACTCAAATAAAGGGTTGGCGATAATTGGGGCTTGCTTGTTACAACATCCCACTGCGGAGGGGTCAACACGGCAAAAAGGCATGAAGTGTTCTTCAAGATTTCGTGACTCGACAAAAAGATTTATATTTAGAGATAATTTCAAATTCGGCACGTTACTTGGCGGTAAACATACCGCACAAAAGGTCGCTCCCAAAGAAAGTATTTGTGAAGAAAATTAATGTTTAATATAAGATCGAAATCTTAGCTTCCCATCCCCGACGGCCGTCGGCGGATATTTTTGCATTAAGATGAGGATGCCGTAAATTTTCAGATAAATATTCTGCATAAACAATGCGTAACTTGTTTTATAGCGATACTCACAATATTTCTAATCTCTGCCAAATTGGGCTCTTTTTATTATTATCTTGAAATAAGTTTCCTATTCTTGAAAATGTTGACAGAAATCATGTTTACTTTTGATTTTCAAGGTATAGCCAAAAGGTTGAACGATTCTCTATGTCATCAGAGAGCAGGTCCATTTTCGGTCAAAAAATCAGAAAAGGGCACTTTTCCATTTTGATAGTGATGTGGACGAATTTTTTGCCACCCAATGAGCACTATGATTTATTTTTTGCCACCCAATGTGCACTTTCGCTTATTTTTTGCTACCCAATGAGCACTTTCGCTTATTTTTGCTTTTATTCACATCATCATCATCTTCTTGCTCTTGTCCTGTGTTATTTGAGATCAGCGTAAAACATTTTTTCTTCTATTCTATCCCGTCAACCATCACGCTATTAATGACTCCCTTTTATTTCATAATCTATATAAATCTTATAGCACAATTATTAAAAAATGTATTTTACTTGGAAATAAAAACTCTTATAAGAAATCATGTCCTCAAGTTCATCTTACCAACAATACTACAAATAAAATCTAACCACCATTAAAATTTCCAAATGTTAGCACGGTCAGTTCTACTAATAGGACCGATGACGTATCTTGTTCATTAGTTCCCACTTGGACAAGTCCCGGCTCAAGCTGCCATTACATTGTCTGATCATGTGTCTAGCTCAACTCACTTGAGTCCCATTATTCGATCGGCGACGTCTTGGACTTTTGTCGGATGTCGGATTTCGAGTAGCCTCGTTCCTAATTTGATTTCAATAGTCCTGTCAATTACAAAATTCTGTAAGTGTAATGAAATCATGGTGAGGTTTATAGACAAACTTAATTACGTGCAGAAATTGTCGGACTTGTAAACATGTCATATTGTTTATTAGTTCATTGTTCACTTTTACGTTTGTAGATAACAATTACTGGAAGTATTGATCCGATCCAAAAGATTTATTTACTTTATGTTGTGTAGGGCCTTAGACTATTTTTTATCTAGGAAAGTTCGTTTTTGCCATCATTTCATAATTCTATGTAGGTAGAATAATAGGTCAAGGGAATAAATTCACGGTCAAAAATCTAGTAATTAATATAATAGGATGGCCGATCCTGATTTCCAGCCACCCGTAGGCGTAGGCTTGCAGACGGCGAGCAATGGGTAGCTTGCCGTCCGGCTTTCTTGTAACCGTCCGGACCGAGCTCGAGTCGTCGACCGCGCGTAGTGTTCCACGCGCGCCTCAAAGATTCTGGGGCCATGGGTTGTACGAAAGAGAACCTTGGTGCCCTAAAATGAAGGCAAAGAAGGAGCTGGGGTGGATTTCAGTCAGTAAAAGTCTGACACGCCCTCTCGCTCCGCCCAAGAGAGAGAAGCCATTGGATGATTTCCCACCGAAAAAAAAACCATGTCCCTCATTAATTAACATTTTGTTCAAGAACTACACGCAGGGAGCATTGCTCGCAGAACATATGGTCGATGGGGCCGAAAAGTTCTGGATTGGTGACAAAGTAAGGTGGACCGATAACGTGGTGAGGGTCGTGAGAATCCGATTGATGCGGGACACACAGGACCGGTAGTTGTGGCGATACTTGGGGGAGGCAAATGTCCAGTAGTGGACGTATTTCAGTTGAAATGATGATGATGGCAAGAACTGCATTAACCAGTTTTCAATACGAAAAATGAAAAGCGTGAGTGAATGTGAAATGAAAAGGCAGTGAAAGACAGAAAAGCATTTTTACCATGGCCATAAATTAAACTGTAAAAAGGCAATCACTCTCAGTCCATTCAAAAATGAAGGCATTACTTATAAAAACTGAATCCTGACTATGGATATTCTCTGTGACATGAATTTCAATGACGAAAAACACTTCAGCTTTCGGTTAAAAATGCAAAGGTTTCAACGTTGTGCACATAGACAAACAGCTGAATTGTTAAGTTGCTTAAAATTGAAACGTTATAGCATAGCATAGCATAGTCAGCCTTTTAATGTTCCAATGGCATTCTTCGAACCTTAGCCGATAAGCATGATGCGCCAGTGATCAATCACTGGTTGCGATTGCTAATGCGGCAATAGGTTAAGTTTTTTAGGTTTTATAAGTGTTACGAACCCTTTAGTTGATAAGTTCTTTACTAACCATTATTTTAATATTATTATTCCATTTATTTATTTTATATACATATTACATTTTTAAATATTAAAAAAAAAAACATTAAAAAATAGTAGCCCACCGGCATCGGGAACAGGGTCCAAGCTACCGGTGGTTATTAATATTATTATTAAACATTTAAATATAACTCCAAACTATTCAAAAAGTCTTATAACACCGTGAAAAGGGCGCGTAATTCCTGTTCAACTGTCAAAGATGCTAGTGCGGGGGCGATGATGCGCGACGACAGTGGGGATGAGCTCATTCATCGACTTTTTAGTCTAACAGTATATTAATACAACATTGATTTTAGTTTGTTTTCTTGAATATAACTATGAATGACTGCAAATATTATTTTTGAGGATCTAGCTTTCACAACGTCGTTACGAGCGCTTAAGTCAACTTAACTTATAGAAGTTGTATGTAGCGAGTACAGCTCACTGTATGAAAACAACGGGCTAAGTGCAAGTAGTACTTACACATAAATAAATAAATAAAAATTCTTTATTTCTCCTCACAATGATAAACTTATAGGTTTAGGTTTTACATAAGTTCTGTTATTATAATTAACATCACAGGTTTCATAACACCATATTTTTTTAAAGAAGATCCTTGTATCATTTTCAAGTACGAAACTCTAACATAACAACAAGGCGAGCAATGGGTAGCGGCGAGCAACGGGTAGTGGCGAGCAATGGGTAGCTCGCCGTCCGACCGTCCGGTAGCCGTCCGGACCGAGCCCAAGTCGTCGACGGCACGTAGTGTTCCACGCACGCCTAAAGAAGATATCAGCAACAGTAGGGGCCCAGCAGGGTCGAAGCCTACTGGGGCCAACGGTCTGATTCTGAAAGGAAGACTCAGCCCTGGTACGAAAGGGAAGGAACAGGAGTGGGTTTGTAGTCAGTAAAAGTCTGACACTATCTCTCGCTCCGCCCAAGAGCGGGGGATGTCATAAGATGATTTTCCCACCGAAAGAAAAAACATAACAACAAAATGTAACGAAAACTAATGAAGCGACTTTCCTTCAAGGGCTTTTTTTTCAGTGTCATTATGAAAATGTAGCTAGTATATTTATGTATTCCCCCGTGAGTACAAATACACTCCAATAATATTCTTCTAATATCCCAAGAAGGCTGCAATAATCAAGTTACGTAGATCCTTCCTATAAACTGCACGCGCCGCATTTGGGCCGCACTTGTCCGAGGACCCTTGACCTGAAACCTCTTTGTCTGACGAGAGTAGTTACAACACACTTCTGCCCCGTTTTTATGGAAGAAACAAGTATGGCTACGTTTTTATTTTCCTTATTGTTGTATGTACTGGTTTAAGGCGACTTGGGGTAAATGGCATTTGTGAAAAAAAAACAACGTTGTTTCTATAAGCGCGAAAGTTTGCACTGTGCTTTTATAAATTATAGTTTCGAAATATTTTAGCAAGTAACGATTTTTTCATTATAATATCAAGATGATAATATTCTCTTATAGCTAACAGGTCCTATTTTTCTGACAAACGCTTGCATTGAGGTCATGTCCACGCAAATCTGTGTGGTTCTTACTTCAAAATAATGTTTAAGATACTATTCTGCATGGTTCTCATAAGATTTAATCTTCCTTATCAATCATGTTAACTGTATTGTTTTTAAAAGAGTTTCTAACCTCTGAGTTTGTTTCAGTTTTTATTTTCAGGATAGTGATAGTCCGCTAGGAAACACCGGCCTCATTTAGTTTAAATTAACGACAAAACTGACGTGTAAAAGTGTTATTTATAACCTATTTGCAAAATTGTTAGCATTTATCATGTGCTTACGTCTTTTTCATGTTATATTGTTGTACTTGATCCTGTTCCATACTAATATTAATCCTATTCCAAACAAAAGACAAAAACAGCCAAGACTATGCTACCGAAAGACAAAACCCACTTACCCTCCACAACCTTCGGATAACAATCGAAACACATTTCTGTGTTTAAGTACGTATCGGGGACGCTATAGAGAGACACGGTAATAGAAACGAGCCACTTTAATGGTGCCCCGGACACTATTTTGTCACTAATAATGCCGGTTTAAGGCTACTAAACACGGCAGTTAAGGAGTTGCGTCGACTGAAACATTAAAATTGTGTTCCATCGATTTTGAACTGAAAATGTTGAATAGAACTTCGGCTGCAGATAAATGGCATGGTGGCAATAATATTCATGAAAAACTATATGTGTGGAATTGAAATTCTTTACCAAGAAGTCAATGCTGTATACCTTTTGTTACATAGGAGATTATCAACTGACTGCTCCCGTCACTCTTCCTGTCTAAAACTCACCTGTGTTCTTCCAGTTGCCATTTGCGGTCGAGGGATTTTATTTAGGTCGGAAATCATCCAATGACTTCTCCCACTCTATTCGTATCAAACTTTTACTGACTAAAACCCACCCATGTGTTCCTTTTTGCCTTGCTTTGTAGGACCCTGGGTTCCCCGTTCGGAAGCCAACTCATGGTTCCAGTAATCTTTGGCCAGTTCCAGTATTGTACGGTTTTGCTGACACCTCCATGAGGCGCGTGGAACACTACGCGCAGTCGATAACTCGGGCTCCATTCGGATGATTACCGCAAGCTACCCATCCCTTGTCGTTCGCAAAATATGCATGGTATTTTCAGTTACCTTGAAATTTTTCGTATTCTTGTTATAGAAAATAACGCCATTTTTCGAGGTGAGGAAGTTAATTAATGACTTTGACCGCTCTAAAGTGTACCTTCAGTTGCTCTTTGCATTCCAGGGCCACTGTAAGTCTGTCGAAAATTCTCGCAGCCCGTGATTTAAATGCCGTAATTTACCCTTCGTGGAAATAAACACATCTAAAGCGTTTAGAGATATTTGTCAGACCTATTTTTTCAGATTGACTTTTTACTTTCATTTCTATGTAGTAACATACTTTGTTTTTTTTTTTTGAAAATAATAAAAAAGGGTATTTGCAAATGTGTCCAGACGCCTCCTGCCGGAGGCTTTACGCGGGGATCGTTCGGTCCATGGCCCTTTATGGCGCACCGGTATGGGCGCCGACGCTGCGGAAGCAGCCGGCGGCCCGGCTGAACGCATGCCAGAGGGTCATGGCCATACGGATGGTGCGAGGATACCGGACGATTTCCCGCGAAGCGGCGAGCCTCCTTGCTGGCCAGCCACCATGGGATCTGGAGACAACAGTCCTTGCACACATGCACGACCTGCGCATGGAGATGCAACGCCGGGGCGAAACTCCGCTGCCGCGACAAGTCGCAGCATGGCGGACAGAGCTCCGGCGGGTTCTCATGGTGAAATGGCGACAGCGACTGTCGCAACCCAGTGCTGGGCACGCCACAATTATGGCGGTAAGTCCCCTCTTTGAGGCGTGGTTGGAAAGACCTCACGGCGTCCTCACCTTTCGCATGACGCAGGTTCTCACCGAACACGGTAAGTTCGGGAAGTTCCTGCACCGGATTCGTGCGGAAGCAACGCCCGGGTGTCACCACTGTGTGGACCGCCCGGAGGACACGGTGGAGCACACGGTTGAGGTGTGCCCCGCTTGGGCAGAGCAACGCCGTGTCATTGTGGGGGCGATCGGCGGCGGCGATCTCTCGCGCCGGGCCCTGGTACAGGCCATGGTCCGGAGCGAGGAAGAGTGGCAGGCGGTCGCCTCCTTCTGTGAAGCAGTAATGCTAGCAAAGGAGGCGGCCGATCGCGTGAGGCAACGGTCCTCACGCCCTTACCGCCGCCGGGATTCCGATCCCGATTTCCGGCCACCGTAGGCGCGGGCTTGCGGACGGCGAGGAATGGGTGGCTCGCCGTCGGACCGTCCGGTAACCGTCCGGACCGAGCCAAGTCGTCGACGGCGCGTATTGTTCCACGCGCGCCTCAGGGAGATGTCAGCAAATCGTAGGGGCCCAGCAGGGTCGAAGCCTACTGGGGCCATGGGTAGTGTGAAAACGAAACCCGGGGCCCTGGGATGAAGGCAACGAAGGAACAGGAGTGGGTTTTTAGTCAGTAAAAGTCTGACACTATCTCTCGCTCCGCCCAAGAGCGAGATTTGTCATTAGATGATTTTCCCACCGAAAAAAAAAAAAAAAAAAAAATTTGCAAATGTGGGAAAGGAATTTTTTTTTTGGTGATTTAGCCAAAAAATTATTATCTGTTTCCGCCATAAACGTTAATCATACAGTCATAGTTTCCTCGCCATATAGATGAACTTCCTGACAAAATCTCAAACGTTCTTGATATCTAGAGGTCCTTCACACTCGAGTGCGTTTTGGTATCTGGCTCCATAACGAAATTACGTTCACCGGAAAAGCACACACAACGTTTTTTCCTCCAATGTATTCGCGAGCCCATTGTAAACGGGTCTTTCGATTGCAGGGTGCTATATATATATAGGTAGGGCTCTCAGCGGCTTTCAGGAACGCATGCCC
Organism: Mythimna impura; assembly: GCA_905147345.3. Classification (NCBI taxonomy): domain Eukaryota; kingdom Metazoa; phylum Arthropoda; class Insecta; order Lepidoptera; family Noctuidae; genus Mythimna; species Mythimna impura. The sequence goes on along the minus strand of LR990356.1, from coordinate 15,291,418 downwards.
ACTTCACGTACACAATCCCACGGCGTAACAAGCCCGAAGTGCTGTGGAGCCTTGTAATCAAAATCATGGTAGTCATGGTACGATTACATCAAACAGTATTTTTAATGTACCAGACCTGTTTGCGAGTGGTGATGCGAAATCGCCCCCCATGTCACTAAGCCACGCTGCCCATGATGAGTGTCCAGGTGAAACTAATTTTATTTACAGTATATTGCCTGGAAACAGCTTCCACCATTCTGACAACTCTCATCATCTTTTATCGGGCTAATGATGACTTCACTCCATATTAATGCAATACTTTTCAGTTTCAATGCAGAAATTGTAATGATTTGGTCTAAACAACACTACATTCTTTTATAGAAATACTAATTGGCCCTCTTTTCTCTTTATATTCAATATATAAACAAAGTTCTTTATTCAAAAAGTGAAACTCTCTAAATAAAATAATAGCAATCATAAAAAGTTAATATAATAAACCTCGATTGCAGCAGTACTATAAAACGTACTTGATCCTTAAGCACGTTCGATGTGTGTATGTTTTCCGAGTTACCGAAAAAGGTAATTTTACCGAAAATTATACAAAAAAAAGTAATTAAGAAATCAGTTTACGAATGACAGAGTTTCTGAGAACTTAAATATACATTATTCTTTTTCCCGCTTTGTACAGCTGCGAAAAAGAAAAAAAATGCTGCTCAATTGGCTTCGTGTTCTCTTATAGCCAAAAGTCAACCAAAGGCGAGAGAGTAACTAAAATAATTTATTGGCGGTTTATTTACATGGAATCCCAATCGTGTCGAATGAAGTTGGCTTCAAGCATACATAGCGTTAGTTGATACTTGATACTCCGTTGCGTTCCCACATTAATTCCACCAACAAATTGGATTGACTTAACACCTACAAAAGTTTAGCGTATCAAAGCGAACAATAGTTTAATAGAGTCTATTCCGCAATGAAACTAAATTCTGCGGCGAGCTTTGTAAAGTGAGGTATGAGGACTGAGTCGACTGCACACGAGTATTATTATGTAAGCGGGTATTATTTTACCATTCTGGCAATTGTGTGGTAGCGAGCTAAGTTAGTTTAAAGAAAACTATATATTTTTCTGGAGTTCTGTATGAGTCAGCTATTAAAACGCTTCCAGATGATGTTCATAATTTAATTTTCTTACTCGCAAAAATAGCACATGAGTAGGTACAAAGAAGGTGAAAGCTGAAAGGGTATATACCGAATGTTCTAAAGTGCATGTTAAAAACATTAATGAAGTATACAAATAAAAATTGAATTAAAAAGATAAGACGATAGTCCTTGCCAAATCAATTTCTATTCAATTTCTTTATGTTTTATAATAATAATACAAAAAATGTTAATAAGATAGCATACAGCTTTATGATGTTCCCACTGCTAGGACTCAGGTCTCTTTAGGAGAGCGAATGGGCCTTAATACACCACGCGGGCCCAATGTGGGTTTATGGATGTCACATATCTTCGAATTTTTGGTTCTAGGACATACCGGTTTCCTCACAATCTTTTCTTTTACCGTTTTTAGAGCAGTGGTGATGAAATAAATTACACAAAGTAATGTACCTGGCTAGGTTTGAATCCGCGACCTACAACTCATAAGTCGGAACCGTTACCGCACGGCCACCACTGCTCACTTAATAAGATAAAAAAAAGCGATTTTTATGACATGATAAGCAAAACGCAAAAGAAAACCAAATTAAAGGTTAATTTGGTTTCCTTTTGCGCTTTTCCAATTCAGACACCCTTGGAGAAATATTTTCAGAAATAATATTGTGATTTCGGCACACAGAAATACTTGCAAATTGTTTGTTTGAAAGAAATTAGGTTAAATTCCATACGAAGGAAAGTTCCCTAAGAAGTTCTGAGGTTCTTGTTACATTAAGCTAAAATACGAAAATTATTACAAGGCATATACATTTAGGTTACTGTTTTTCTTTTGTGTTATAAATATTTTTCTTTCAAATTATCTTGAAGTGTTCGTTACTAAGCTGTAGATACTTTTCTCTGAAATAAGAATGGATTATTGTCAATGAAGGTTTATTTTGGGTCCCGGGTGTTATTATTATGCAGATCTCTCGCAGGACGGATGGTGGAGCATACGTTGGAAGTCAGCCCAGCGGGGCTATTGCGTAACTCTGTTGACAGTTCAAGTGATGATCACTTGTTAACAATGTGCATCATTGAACTGTCAAACAGCTAGTTTCGTATTGCCTATCTTCAGTGACCAACTGCAGTGACGTCATTAGCCACCGGTGCCTTTGATAGCCACCGTAACACGTTTTGACAGATGTTATTGTATCGATACTTTTAAAATTGCGATTGTGTAAGCTTTTGAAGCTGTATAATAGTCGATAAAATTTTAGAGTGGTCATAATAGGCACCGTAAATTTTTATAATTCACCACATTTCCACCGTAGTTTGTTAGTCACTTGTGTGTTACGTAATACCAATTTTATGAAATTGTCAGTTGACAACTAAGTTTAGTGTGCAACGAATGCTAGTTGTCAACTGTTATTGAAAAAGTTAGCCAATAGCCCCCCTGCTTGGGGTTAGTATCGTCGTATCCTGGTGGAAGTGATAGGCGCCGGCAACCTCGGTATGGAGTAAGATTTGATTGGGTTTTGATTGTTTCAGACTATTTAAGTCATTTAATTCATTAACGCTCAGGCGGTAGCCGGCGCCCGCAAGCCATTGTCTTACTATTGTGTCTCTAATTACGCACGTCAAAAGGTTAAACTAATAAATAAGTGATCTAGAGATCATGTTTCACATTAGCGTCCATCAGTTTCTTTGTTACGAAAGCGGACTTGTCTTAAACACAAAGAATGTATAGCAATAAAATGTCATTAAAATACAACCAATCGAACTACTAGAATACAATAGATTTGAATTCACATTTTGTCTGAGCCAGGTAGGTAGGCTGGGAGTTATCGTGGCCTTGGGTTTTATTTAGTAAGTCTGACACGCCCTAATACTCTACACAAAGCGGGAGAATTTATTTGAGCCTTACCCACCTCAACAAAACAAAATAAGTACCGTAGGTTGTTGTTGTGGTTGTTAGTCGAAAGAGTAACCGATACCTTGGAACGCAAATGGGTAGGTACTGAAGAACACAGGTTGGTATTAGTCTGTAAAAGTCGGACACTTCCCCGCTGCAGCATTCACAGCTCGAGCAGTCACACTGCTCAACTTTTTGCTCACTCAGCACATATATGTGGATATCTTCCATGACAAGCCGTACCAAATTATGTTTTGTTTATGTGTACCTACATATATTCATTTTTAAGTTTTTTGTAGTGTCAGATAAGTATTTAATAAGTTTGTTTTTTAGTCTTTAAAATTTTAGATTTGGTCCTGTACTGTAACATATATTTTTAAATAAATAAGAGCGGGACGAGTCAATTGATGATTTCCCACTGAAAAAATAAGTAGGCAGGTTGTCTTCTCCAGCAGACCTAACACTGTGTCAGACAAAATAATAGGACAGTGCACACGACGAGTTGTTCAAATACTATACCACGCAATAGGCTATTGGTCTCACATACGTGACTGGACTACGTAACACAATACTTGTCGCCAGTCTTAGAGCAATTTCAGAAAAAAAAAAACAGATAATACGAGAAACTGCTGATATTAATCCGCAGCTGGGTTTTATTGAAAACTGGACCGTCCGTTGTGATAGGAAATTGGAGTGATCAAAATTCTGTCTAGTTTTATCACAAGGTTTTTATTGAGGAAATTCTTTTTGCGGGTTATGTTTGGTTAGAGTGTTGGCGACTTATCATTCGGTTTCAAAATTTTACACTTGTTTTTTTTTAATATGATTATTGTTCTTACTTACAGTGAGTCTCTCACTTATATGCCAATGATGGCCCAGCGGTTAAAGCATCCACCACTCATGCATAAGTTTGCGCGTTCGAAACCGGGCAAGTACCGATGTGAATTTTTTACATCATATGTACTTTTCTAAGTTACTAAAGTCGTGTTTCGGCAAGTACATAAAGCCGTTAAATCCCAGTGTTTATTCGTAGATCTTTGACAGTCGTTATAGGTTAGCCATCAGTCTGTCCAAGGAGTATCGTGTTTACTATCCACCCGTATTCCTTCACTAGCCCTTTGCATTGATGAGCTCCGGTGATTCTTTCGAATAATTTCGCAGCTCAAGTATTAATTGACGCGAGCGTTTTATGATAATTGTCAAAATATTTTTGATCACAAATAGAACTTATACAATACCTCCTGATCGATTATTTTGATCACAGTAGCCAAACACAACAGAGATTGACCAAGTAACATAGGTGCACTCTCTGTGCCTTTACTCTCATAGTCCGATGGGATGGAAATACTAGAGAGACCAAGCGCAGAACCATTGTTTTTTCATGATTTCCAAGGCACAGGGATGTCACACTACCATCTTTCACACTCCAGGCTACTACAGAGCTATCCGGAAATCAATCTCAGGACCCCACCCTCAACAGTCACGCTTGCGACCTCGAGACCAACTTCATAGTCATGATGAATACCACCATTGCTATTGAAGTAAGTACTTACCTTGACATGACTTCCTTCCCTTTTTCCTCGTGTATCAATATAAATAACCTCATTACCAGTTAATAACATTACTGGTCACAATTAACCAGTAATGATATGCAGTGAGATACGTGTCAGTAATTATCACGGAAACTTAACACGTAGACCGATTGTCAAACCTTATACGAGTAGTACCTGCCTATATAACCACACACCTCAGACACAGATCAAACACTATATCTATACTATACATATGTAATACATAATAATGATCACATCAAAGTCAAACGATTACGACTATCTAAGCTGATCGTGCAGATAGCTAGATACATTATGTATGTCCTCAATCGTCGCTTTGACTTCCAAAAGTCATCAAGTTAATGCAGGCATCGTGCGTTTAACGTGGAGAGGATTATTCAACTAAATGGAGTAGGTACTTCGTCATGTTAGTTTACACTGCATTGATTGATTTTTACAGTTTCATCAATAAACAAATGTGGTTATTTGTTTAGAAATATTTTTTGATTCAAAATCTAGCCCCACATTACGAATTGCTTCTGTATCGTGGGTGCGTTCAGAAACATCTAAACTCACATTTACACGACACCCAGAACAACTATCTGTAGGCCATCAACCTCTGCGTCAACCGAGGTACCAAATGTTTATCTGCGTGTTTCTAACTTACTATAGGTTTACGAGTATTTTGATATGTAGGCATCTAAATTAGAATATAATATTTTTACCGAAGTTATCAAATAAAAGATTGGTGTTCATTGTTCTTACCTGAGTTTTTTTTTTCAAATAATATGATGTAATTGCTCCTGTCTTACTTCTCATTTTACTTTACACGTGATCTTTTTGAAATGAAAAGAATTCAAATGTACTTTTGTTTTTCATGCGTATCTTTTACAACTATATTTTTTAGCTGAGAAAGACAGTATTGTAATGATGCTAAATTATTTTAGTTCCATTTAAACCAATTTAGCTAAATAAAAACAATTAAAACAACGAGTGTGAGACTTTTTTAGAGTGTCGTTTAGTTTTACAAAACGCAAATATTGACTTCCATTACTTGTTTTGGCGTCTTGCCAAATGTATGAAAGGGGTCTCGAGATCCCCTTTTGTTTTTAGAGTCTTTGTCAATATTGTTGGAATTCAAAACGTCTGCTGGGCTTGTTGAGACTTCGTTACAGTTTTCTAGAGTGCTTTGATGCCTCTGAAGTTAGGCACTGTTATTGTTTAAGGCTGTTTTGTAAGAAAGATGGCATAGGTGGCAATTAGGATAGAACGGGAGCTGTGGATATTAAGGTATTAAGCATGTGTATGTGTTTTTTAACTACCTTAGATGTGGTTTTAGTCAATAAAAATCTGAGACGCACTCTCGCCCCACCCTAGAGCGAGGGAAATTATTAAATCAGTTCGCTGCAGTTAAATTAGTGGTCTTGCTTTATTGTCGTCATATAACTGGTGCCGTTTGCTTCATACAACTTTCGATGTGATTGATATATTTAGATAAATAGACGCCTTTTTGCCATTGATTGATTCTTATAAACTTCGTTTGCTTCGTTTACGGTCAAACATTTGGATGATATTGAAGATCCTTAATTTACCTACTATGAAAAAATATGACTGCCTATAATTGAGATTGTTTTCTTTAAGCAACGGCTTAAAGAAAACGTTCAAAGCAAGCTATCAAAATAATGCCAAACAATAATCTAAGCTCCTGTGGGATGGTTTATAAGAGTTGTTCCACGGCCCAGGAATGAATAGGGCAACTGAAATAACGCTGATGAGTTTTAGTCAGTAAAAGTCTGACACTGCTCTACAAAGAGCGGGAGAAGTGATTTGGTGATGATTATCCAAACAAAAAAAAATATCTTTAATACGCCACACATAGTGTCGTCAACTGGTTACACCCTTTTCTAAGGTATTTTATTGTAAGAGGGGTACGCAATTGATGCAGCTGTCTGTACTAACACGTGTTCAGAAAAAAATATGCTTAAACATACGAATGAGTAATGGTACAACTTTGTCCTCATAGTCAAAGGAAAGTGGTTTTGCTAACCGAGTCATATGGTACTCCCATATGACTGAATACCTTAAAGAAATTGCTTGACTTTGTAAGGGGATTCTCACCCGCATGCGAAAGGCAGATTGATGGTAACCGATTTTTCAAACGACGCTCTAGCACCGGGACCCTTTTCCTTATCCACCCGTAGGACCTTTCATGTCCTAGATTCGATTTTTCAGCACAAGATGGCTTAGAAGATTGATGTTAATATACCTACGAGTACCACTGAAAGTGGGGTTGAATTTGTTTCATAGATGACTGTTGAATTTGCTTGTTAGACGTCATTTAGGGCTGCAGGATCATCCGAATAAGTTAACGTGGTCTTGGAACGCAAAATACAACTGAAAGACATGGACTGAGGGACATGTGTGGGTTTTAGAAAGTCTGACTCTTCCCTCTCATTTGACTTGATTCGTAAGGACTGCCAAAGATCTACAAATGACACTCAGGCATGGAGGAGTCTTGGTATTGTAATTAATGGTCACCAATCCACATAATGACCTCGGTAAGTGTAGCTTAACCTTGGGGATCGACCCATGCGGCTTTTATTACTTAACCACGAACTCCTTCTCAAGAGTAAGTTTGTTAAGTACATCCTCTACATAATCCCGATACAACTTTAACTAGTAATCCAACCAAATTTGATAACCTCTGGAACAGATAGTGTTTATCTAATCAGTGATATCCGGGCCTATAACGGTGTTGTTGTCTGTACATATTTGATAACAACCGCCCTAGAGGTACCAAGTTGCCCAAAACCAGTAAATGGCCTAAGATATTAAAGGATTAATGATGGGCGGAAATTATATCTGTCTACGAGTATATACACTCAAGTGTGCTACTCCTCTTACCGGTGTATCGTAGGAATATTTGCGTAATGTAAAATTTATTTACATATCGTCTTCATACACTTACATCTCAGAAATGTAGGTAAACATAATTACAGAACCAAGCGAGGTGAAGTGGATATCTGACGTAAGATGTTTATAAATTGAAGATTTTTGAATGCGTTGATCTTGCGGTTAGTCAAACAATATTACATATGAATATGTACCTACAGGCTGTAACGAAATAGGTGGTAATATTTTAAATACTGCTTTTCTCGAAGAAGTCGAAGAAGAATATAATGTATTCGAGCGATATAATAACGGCAACAACATAAAATAATAAAAATTCGATTCAGGCGATATACCTAACAAAGGCAACAACATAAAATAATAAAAAAAGAGAGTACAGAAATACAATACAGTTGCGCTGAGCATGCCTCAACCTTAAGGGTTTCTTGAAATGAATAATTCTGTTAAAAAAAAGTCATAATTTATATAAAAAAAGGGTGTCTAATTTGGATTTTGATCAGCTGATGAGAACACTGTTCGGTAATCCATTTTGAAATCTTCATTGAAGAAATTTGTAAATTATCATGGGTAGAAGCAATTTTGTCATATGACCACCCTTTTTCTTTACGTCCTGTGTAATATAATAAATATGACATATAAAAACATATTTGTAGATGTTTATAAATATCCTGAAACAGATAGATTTGGATAATACCTTCATCATAAATCTCTCAATATCCACTCAAACTGTAAATAAATAATTCATAGTTTTGGATATCCGCCAAACTGGAATCTTTGAAAGCATGTTGATATAAAAAGCAGTTTCGCCAATGAAAATATTACAAAGTCCACCCCAGCAGTATTACTACTCATCAAGATTTTATATTAAACTGAGAGATGGAAAACTCCCGATTTTTTTCCCGCAATATTTTTTTATAAGACTCTTGAAACACAGATTATAGCACCAGAGTTACAGGTTTACTTATTATAAACTAGCTGACCCGACGAACCACGTACCGCCTAATAGTAAGGATAATGACATCAACTGGCATTACCAGAACAGCATAATTCATTTTATAACATAACATATACATAACATAATCAGCCTTTTAATGTTCCCACTGTTGGGACTCAGGCCTCCTCTCTCTAGGAGAGGGAATGGGCCGTAATCCACCACGCGGGCCCAGTGCGGATTGGTGAATGTCACATGTCTTCGAATTTTTGGTTCTAGGACATGCCGGTTTCCTCACGATGTTTTCCTTCACCGTTTTGAGAGCAGTGGTGATGAAATAAATTACACAAAGTAATGAGCCTGGCTGGGTTTCAAATTCAGGATTTCTAATTAAAATGTCATTATAAATTCATTTTATAATGACATTTTAATTAGAGATGGCGTTGTATTCGGATTTATTTTTCGTGATTTTTTCCATTTTTGCTCACCGTTTAAACTTTTCCTGGACTATCACGAATATTTCAAGACCAAAATTAGCCAAATCAGTCCAGCCGTTCTCGAATTTTAGTGAGACTAACGAACAGCTATCCATTTTTATATATATAGATATGCTCGCGTTTCACCACTAGCTCATCTTATGGTAAAAGATGATGTGGTTGACGTTGGAGCCTAGAAGTAACCTATTCACACTCCCCCAAGACTCTCAAGACCCCCAGACCTCGATTTAAATATGTTTGTTACCATTTTAAGGCAACAAATATCACTTATAAGCAAACATAAAATAATATTAGTAAGTAGTAATATTATGACAGTGTGAGTACATGAAAAGTAAATGGTTAGTTGTCAATTTATTAACAAGTTAAAAGAAGACATTGAATCACTGAGATAAGGCGGTGGACCATAAATTATGACTGTTTTTTTTTAACTTGTACTAAAGATAATGACTGCATATTTTATTTGTAAAACAAACAATAATGTCACTACTGAAGGGTCATTTTAACCCTAAACGGAAGTGAATAATGTTACACTCCTTATCATTCAGTGTTCACCTACGAACTTGCGCTACATCGAACTAATTGATATGCAAAGGGGAATGAAGTTTAAATTAATTCCAGATAGCATCCAACTCCCTGTACATGTCGGTATGCTAGTGGTATGTAGATTGGTCTATCGAAAATTTTTAAACCAAGATTTTTTTGCACGTACCTACTAGTAGTATATCATGAACAATCATGGAATCTGTAAAAATAACTCAAATTTTATATAATTCTATCCCACTAGAACCGTAGGTTTTCTGTAGTATTAAGTACTCAGTACTCGTATTTTTTTTTATATTTAACTTATGTACCTACTTATTTATATGACAGATTTTTTTTTCATATTTCCTACTAACATAAAACGAACAATAAATTGTACCTCTTTATAATAAATACTAGCTACTACCAGAAACTTGCGTGAAAGTAGAAAATATGTGCCTATTTAATAAAATAGCATTTAAGTGGTAAAAGTTTTTTTTTAAATCGATCCAGAGCTTTATTCCTTACAAAATATAATAAATATCGGGCTAAGGGGTCCGAGCGCTCATCGAGTTGTTCGTGATATCAACAAACAACTGGTCGACTCTTCGCGTGACCAGAGGGCTGGGCTTTTTTTCGGACAACGAATCAGCATTGCTATCCAACGTGGCAATGCTGTCAGCGTTCTGGGCACTTTTCCCGTTGATATTGATGTGGATAAATTTTGTGATGCCCAATAATTTCTTTTTCTACCCGTTTGTAAATATTATTATTTTTAGTTTGTATATATATACCTATTAAGTTATTAATATTTATTAGTTTTGATGTTCATAAGTAAATGAATAAAAGTTTTATAAATATCAGCTTTCCTCTTTATGATATTAGATAGATTAGTTATATAAATAGCCGTACTATTATCTGAGCCAACTTTTTATGATGCTCTTTTCATCTGCAAGATTGTAAAAGCATTATTAAGCATTGAAAAGTAATTAGAACCAGCATCTCAGTCAACATCTAAATGACCTGATCCATTTCGCATTACAGGTCTTATCACGGACTTGTAGATTTTCCTCAAATACCTGAGAGTCGCCAGTTGTTCCAAAGCTCGTATTATTCGCAAATCGCACTGAAAAATGCGTTTATTTAAGGTTACTAAAGCTTTATTTATTTAATCTTCATGCAACAAAAGGTACAAAAGCGGACTTAATGTCTTAGGCATTCTCTACCAGTCAACCTAGGTTAGTGGAGAGATAATACGGCAGGTGTATAAAAAAAAGAAAATATTATTTAGACAACAATTAGTATTACAAAATTATATTTAGAGCTAAAACTAAACATACATACATATTTAATAAAATATATACCCAGTAAAACTTCGAAAAGCTCTACTGTAAAGTTCGTAAAGTTTTACTGTGTTTATATATACACAGTAAAACTTCGAAACGATGAGTTCAATCACCTCTTTCTAGATATTGGAAAGAGGTGATTAAACTCATCGTTATGAACAATTTATATACACGAAACGTTTTGGGAACACATTCGTTGTGCTTGCAGCTAAGAAGTGGAATTCTCTACTTTTTTTTTCCGGTGGGATATCATCTTATGACATCTCCCGCTCTGGGCAGAGCGGGAGATAGTGTCAGACTTTTACTGACTAAAAACCCACTCCTGTTCCTTCGTTGCCTTTCGTACCAGGGCCGAGTCTTTCTTTCAGAATCAGACCCTTGGCCCCAGTAGGCTTCGACCCTGATGGGCACCTACAGTTGCTGACATCTTCTTGAGGCGCGCGTGAAACAGTACGCGCCTTCGATGACTTGGGCTCGGTCCGGACGGTTACCAGACGGTCGGACGGCGAACTACCCATTGCTCACCGTCCGCAAGCCCACGCCTACGGTGGCCGGAAATCGGGATCAGAATCCCCGCGGCGGTTGGGGCGTGAGGACCGTTGCCTCACGCGATCGACCGCCTGCCACTCCTCCTCGCTCCGGACCATGGCCTGAATGATTCCCATGAATTCCCTACTAGGCCATGAATTCCCTACTAGAGATTATGTTTCCTGACTGCTTTTTTTTCTTCTCCCGCCCTGACTAAATTTAACTCACAGTATTCCTTCAGTCGCCCCTTATTGCGAGGGTTACGGTGACTACATCGAACAATCCGCAGCCCTGGCTTCCTGACAGCGAAAACCTGGTGGTCTTCAAGTCAAGAATGAATAGGTGTTTTTTTACGATTTTTGGTTTTCTTTTGGCTTTTTTAGGTTTTTAAAGTGACCTGTATTGTCAACTACATCATCACTTACCATCAGGTGAATAAGTGGTCGAGCGCGAACCTATCAATAATAAAAAACTGGGCAAGTGCGAGTTGGACTCGCGCACTGAGGGTTCCGTACAAACTAGAGTCTCGAAGATTTTTTCCGAATTACATTATTGTTTTCAGATTTATTCCTATACCTATGCTATAAGACCTTGCTTTATGCCAAATTTCAGAATTCTGGGTCAACGGAAAGTACCCTATAAATTGATATTTGATTCCTTTGAGACTATAGAAATATACTTTTTTTTTGCGACATAATCGGCCTAACCTTTTATTCGTTAACTTAGAAGATTGATTTTTTCACAGCTTAAAAGGACCGTAGACCTGAGTATATGGTTTTAATTTCAACTCGATACCTCTACGCGTTCCCGAGATAAAAGGTCTTGATAGATAGACAGACATAAATACAAACAGACAGACAGACAGACAGACAGACGGACGGACAACAAAATGATCCTATAAGGGTTCCGTTTTTTCCTTTTGAGGTACGGAACCCTAAAAATGCCGTTTTTTCTATTGTATTACCCTCTAGTAAAATAATTGTATTGATGGGGTACATTAAACCTTTTGCATCACGTAGGTATTGCAGTAATTCAGTTACATCGTGTATAACAGCCACTACAAAAATAAAATAATTATATACCTTTCTTTATCCCTTACGTGAGATGTTTCATAGTCGTAAACAATGGCCATAATCATCACGTTTATTAAACGGATAGGTGATCGTCTGTAGGTGTGTTTTTATTAGAGCGTATGAATATAATTCTGTTGCCCACACCCTTACAAATTATGCTACGTATAGGAACCTTTATAGGCACATTCATTGTTATGGGGTTATTCAAGGCAATGGGTTCATCTTATCGGTGTGCGTGCCCTAGGTGTGTTATGGTGAAAAATGCAAAGGAACTCTCAAATGTTTCTTCTTTGGCGAGTCGCACCAGCAAAAAAATTTGATCCCAGAAAAAATATATAAATAGATCGTTTACTTTTCAAAAACCGTTATTTATTTTGTGACCAATACAAATAATATAACCCTACTAAAATGTTACTAGGTTTTATTATAAAGTAAGAAATTCAAAAGATTTTTTCTCCTAAATATTACCACAAAATCCTTGCTTAAAGTTAGGTAATATTTAGTGATTTATCTTTTCCGTCGTGCACTGTGAAAGGCAGTAAACTAGCTGAAAGTGGCGAATCTCATCCCCATTCCAAACATGAACATTTGAAATTGCTTTTAGAAACACTTCAGTCGGAAGGCGTCCGTTTCGAGACGTTGCTTCATCGCGGACCGTCCTTAATAGCCTGTATTTACTTTTATGAAAGTTCAACGAAAACTTCGTAGCCCCCGAAATTAAAAGCAACGCCTTAAATAGGAGAAACAAAATTAAGGCGACGGTGAACATAGATAATAACTCCCCTTTGCCCTCGAGTGCCTTAAAAAGACAAGCCACTTTCATAAATCTCCGCGGTGGTTAACGCCTCGTCCGCAATACGAGAAACAAGGGGAGAATGGCTTCAAGCGACAACGGGAAGGGACCAAAGTTTTAAGTACTCTTCAGTAAAATGTTTTCAGCGAGTGATCTCTTTCGGCATTACTGCGAATATACTTGTTAATTGTCTAAGATGTGAATTGGAGTTATAATGTTATGGAGATCGGGTGTTATAAGCTCAGGAACTTTGTCGACTCTGAATATAATTGCAATATATTATACGGAATGATAAAGAGGGCGCACAATACCTCAGCTTAGTCAATATTGTGACAAAGCTCCTTAACAAAGATTAAATAAAAAATTCCTCGGCTGTAAAATTAAACAATCTTAACGATCTTTTAATAACCTCACTGCCAGTTCTGAACTATAAAATTATAAAGTTGGGAGAGAACTATTTTTCAATCTGTTAAGCAAACTAATTAGCAAGCAAACAAGTTTCACCGGCCGAGACAAAAGTACTTAATTATGAAAATCTGAGAAGCATAGAGTATTGTTTTATACAAATAGTGCTGCATAAATAATTACGATACGTCACTACAGGCTCCAGGGCTGCGGTATTGTTCGGAAGAGGCTCCGAGGCCCTAGGACGCAAATGGCAACTGAAGGAACACTGTTTTAATCAGTAAAAGTTTTATATTTCATCTCGCTCCACTTAGAGCGGGAAAAGTTATTTGATGATTTCCCAACCGAAAAAAAAACATTCATAAGCTAGTACAGACTAATGATAAATGATATTTATTTTACAAATAGGATTTTAAAAACACTCATCATCATCATCATTTCAGACGAAGGACGTCCACTGTTGTACATAGGCCTCCCCCAAGTGTCGCCACAACGAACGGTCCTGTGCGTCTCGAATCCACCGCATTCCCGTGACTCTCACGAGGTCTCCGGTCCACCTCGTGGGAGGCCTTCAAACGCTGCGTTTTCCGGTTTCCAACCACACAAAAACAATGTCACACGTCAATTATTTCAGCAATATAAACTAGATGAGGCCGGTGTTTCCTAGCTTATTTGTGATTACCCTAGGAAGAAACACCAAAACAAACTCAAAATCTATTTTAAAGTCTTAGCAAATCTGTAATGGTCAAATTATATGAGGGCCATACAGATTGGTGTCGGACATGGTCGCTTGAGGAAAGAACCATTCAGATTTGAGAGGATCTATCCAGTCAGTGCAAGCACAGATTTGTAATTATTGCCTCAGGTAGTGCAACTAACGCCACAAATTGCTTTACTAAGAACAATCTGGCCATATCGTAGTCAGGAAACCACTACACCAACGGCGGCACGTGTATCAATTTCCAAGAATGGTTTACTAGTTGGCCATAACTGACGACCATACGACTTGGACAATCATACTGATAGACAAACAATAAAAAAACACATTCAGACAAATGGACCATCATCTCGTAAGATATAAAAGCTTGATACAGTGTCTGATGTAATACTTAGAGGATTTTATTGATTCGACGACGCTATCAGTCAAGACGGTACGAACGGGAATCCTCGAATGAATAATTCATAAAGTTAGGCTCCCGTCGCTTTTCTAATAGTGGTTAGTGAGACAAGACTTTGGTCTCGCCTCCTTAAAGCAGGGGATTAAAGAAGCTACCAGTGGAGGCCATTCTCTCTCTCATAGTCCTCCGTTCATAGCAACGTTTGTTTGATTTTACTGTTTATCTATGGGTGGGAGTCATGCTGTGAAAGTAAATAAAAATAATATTATGATGTTTATCGCCGTATACGCCCGCAATATTATCTATGTTTATAGCCGGTTTATTTGTTCAGCGTGATATTTTGTGAGCAATCGGTTTAACGGTAGCGTTTATTTTAATGATTATGTTTTGTTTATGAACGATGAAAATGTGTCGGAGGTTTTGTTTCGGGGAAATTGTTTGCGTGAAAAAAGGTGTGATTAGTACTTATGTAACGGTATGGTTGGAATATTGTTTACACAATATTTTGTTTTCATATTATTTTTATTTATATAACTGTAGGGAATTTTAACTAAAGTTGGAATATGTTTTCATAATATTTTACATTTATTTATTAATAACTGTAGAGACTTTTAGCTATGTTTTTAAAAATAATTGACTGTTAGTACGATACTAGAAGAGATCCTATCATAGCTCAAAGTCACTCAATGTCAAAAAGTTATGAAGTAGCAAACGTCAAGCGGCATCGATCTTCTCGGAGCTCATGTAGCAATGACGTTAGCTACGCCGTAGCCATGGACTACGGCGTAGCCAAAGTCGTTGTAACAGACTACGGAATTTGTTCTTTAGTAAATAATGTGTCTGTAGTCTACAGGCTTTGTTAGCATTTAGGTAAAATAATTTCTACCTAAATTCTTTTAGAACAGCATGTAAGCCAGAATCTTTCAAAGTTCGCTGTCAAATTCACAAGAGTACGAAGAAAATCCTTTCAGGGACAAACAATCTGTATCAGACAGGTATGTTTGGCACGACATTGATGCGGGTTACACAGATAAAGATTTCTCTTTCAGGCGGATAATACCAATTACGGTAGCTAAGTGTGTGTTAGAAAAAAATATAATTCTTCGGAATATCACGTAATTCAATAAATCCCAAAGAAAGGGATCACAGTTTTTCCCACTCGTCGTAATATCACAATCCGTTCGTCATAAAAACGGGCCCATCTATTTGGCGTAGATGTATGGTTGGTAATAATTCATGTCAGTATTCATTCGTGTCAAACAAATCGTAAAATGTACGGTATCCAGGTTTCGAACCGAATGTGTTTTACAATGTGACATACAACTTTCGTAACGACCAGTTTAGATTTGAATTCCATATTTGAAAAATTTAATAAATCTAGGCATGTTTATGGATTTGGTTTTGGGATATCACAAATCAAGATTTGGGTTGTAAACTATTTGTAATGTTGCATTTACTTGTATAATAGTTTCTGCTAGTGGTTTGGCATGGAAGTGTAAAATTATCCCAAGGGATACTCCCGGGTAAGAGCAGTGGTGGCCGAGTGGCAACGGGGTTGTGGGTTCAAACCCAGCCAGGCGCATTACTTTGTGTAATTTATTTCATCACCACTGCTCTCAAAACGGTGAAGGAAAACATCGTGAGAAAACCGGCATGTCCTAGAATCAAAAATTCAAAGACATGTGACATCCAACAACCCGCACTGGGCCCGCGTGGTGGATTACGGCCCATTCCCTCTCCTAGAAAGGAGGCCTGAGTCCCAGCAGTGGGAACATTATAAGGCCGAATATGCTATGCTATACTCCCGGGTTAAAATTGAACCCATGTGCTTTTCAAGGATATGGTTATCCTGTTTTTTTTTCTTATTTGGGAAATCATTAAATGACTTATCCTGCTTTCGGATGGAGTTAGTGGGTATGTTAAAATCTCACTGATAAAAACCTACCCGTGTTCTTCAGTTGCCTTTTGTGTTCTAAGGCCACGGTATCTCTTGGACGAACACAAAATTCAAAATTCATTTATTAGCGTGATTTTTAGTATATTTTACATGAGATCTTAGTAATAAATAAATTAGTTCCTCAAAAATCTACCATACAGGTGTACACTCTTTAACATAAAATTAGTAATTATTATAAAAAAAGAATTATCAACATACCTATTAAAACAAAAGTAATTATAACAAATCACAGCATAACTTAATGAATAGAAATTAGGAAAATAATGCAATGTCATAATTAAATAAATATCAATGTCAAATAACTTAATAATAGTAGATTATGTGACTAGGGGATAAAGCACTGCTTTCTTTAAGTCGCGGGCTGCATGTTGAATTCCGAACGAAACGAAGGTTGCTAAGTTTTAATTTCGAACGTCAGTGAGGGATTTTTATAATTAACTCCCGAGCATCGCGAGGGAGTTAATATAGAAACCTGAGTGAAGTGAGGAATTCAAGCCGCCCAAGACAAAGACAGCTTTATCCCCGTGTTGGATACTCTACTTTTTACACCATCTGTGAGATAATAAAAAGAAAATTTACTAAAACAAATTATATACCTATTAGAGAAATATAAGTATTATCTTTAAGTCAAGAGTGAATAGGTTACTTCTAGGCAAGCGTGCTCCATCGTCGGCCACATCATCGTTTACCATCAGGTGAGATAGTGGTCAAACGCGAGCCTATCAATAATATAAAAAAAAAGTTAGTTTTAACTATCACTCGACATGTTTTGAGATTTGAAATAAACAAAATTCACTTCTTTATGATCTATAGTTTTAATTTTCTGTAACGCTCTCGCGCTTTCATTACTTTTTTTAGAGACTCGTCAGTAGCTACATTTTTTTTATTGTTACTGGCCAGTTTAATTTTGAATAAACTTATTTAACGCAAGTACATTTTAATTCACATAAATATATTTTTTTTTTATTTCAAACCAAATTGACGTTCCAAATTCAAATCTCATTATTCCCTAGGGATCGCCCATACTGCATTATCTCCCTAGGGACAGAATGACTTGCTTTAAGTGATGGTTGTATGACATATAAAAGGGCATTATCGAGCAGGTGGTGTAAAAAAAATAAAAAAATGCAATGTCAAAATTAAATAAGTGGCAATGTCAAGTAACTTACTAAGTAAAACCTAATCAAAATGGTCTACTCAGAACTCTGCCAGTCAATAGTTAATTATTGCATAACCTCCTGAGGAGGAGCTGGTAAGATGCACCTTCTGGAAGCTGAGAAAGCACAGACAGCAGTTCTCAAGGTAGGCGCTGGGTTTCCTCTTCGTTACTTAAATGTGGAGCTCTATAAACGTTGTGCTGTTTTAACAGTCAGGCAGACCTTCATACTTTCCACAGTTTACAAACAAAATAAACTAATCGAATATGACCGCAACCTTGTCAAAGATAAGCAAAGGAAGGGTAGAGTATGTCCTACTAGTTTTTTCCGCTCCCTTCTCTCGCAAAAATTCTTCTATTTTCTTAGAATATATCTGTATAACAAAATTAATACAATACTTGCAATATTACACTGCCGAGATTAGATTGTAAACGTACTGTTTGTAAATGGTTGAGAACTCTAGATTATCAGGCAACTGAAAATCTTTTGATTCCAATCCGTTAAAGTTACGTGGTTATAACTATCAGCTACACAAACATATACCATAGTCATAAACAAAATCACATATGTGTGTCATCAAAAATAAATGTGTTTTTATTTTGTTTTTGGTAGAGTAATTATGTTTTTCTTATTTTATTTTTTAAAACATTCTGTACCAAGTAATTAAACTTTCAATCGTTCACAATGTTATTATTTAATCTAAATTGAATACCTGTAAGTCTTGGGGGGCCTGGTGATCCGTAACACATGTATTCTTTACCTATTTCGGGCACCAGTCTTTTACAAATGTTTATATTATTTAGATTAAATATTTTTGTTCACCATATTAAAATAAATTTATTTATTATTATTGTTATTATTAGTTATTAATTTGATGACTTTTCACCAAGAAAATAATGTTCTACTAAGTATAAATAAGTATCATACTAATTCAACCAGAATTAATATTCTATTGCATCTCATTTCAATGAAAACACACTCTCTCACAGACCTAGTTTTTGTTCTTTACCAGCAAAAAATGTTTACTTTTTTCACGATAAAAAAGATTAAAGAATTTCTCGCTGAAGTAGCAACATAAAAAGATGATTCTTTTCATCCTTATCTTTTACGATCTTCAAAAAAATCAGCTTTTCGACCTAAAAATGCAAAAACTTTGTACATTTAAGATGAGTGACTTGAGAACTTAATGTGCGTACAACAAAACCTAAGTTCGTTACCCAAAAAATTTACTTACTTCTTTGTGTCTGATCTTTTTCTTAGCGTTTCGACGGTAAATATAAAAGTTCTGAAATACGATATAATACTATGTTTTTCTCAATTATTTTTTTTCCTCAAAGTTTTTCGCCCATACATATAGCGTTGCGCCACCGGTATATGGTGAACATCCTACCCATATGCACAAATTGTTTTAGGAACACATTTATTGTACGTATAGCTAAGGAGTGGAGTTCCCTGTTGGAGTCTATGTTTCCTGATAGATACAACCTTGGGGTCTTTAATTCAAGAGTAAATAAGTTACTTATAGGCAAGCGTGCTCCATAGTTGACCACATCATCGCTTACTATCAGCCCCCCTAGCCAAGTCACAAACGATAAACGTAAACTCTCAGTAGTCTTTAATATATTTTCAACTTTATGTTATTGGATATAAAGTTGAAAATCTATTGAAGATTACTAAGCGTTCACCTTTATCGTTTGCAACTTGGCTAGGGGGGCAGGTGAGATCACTATCTCAAAGTAGTAACTAGTACGGGAAGCTCGCGGTTGACAGTGGTCAACCGCGAGCTTCCCTTACTAGTTTACGCTTTCATAATATCTTCCACGCAAGTGTACCAAGGCATTTTTTTTAAGGTGGGAAATCACCTAATTACTTCTTTCGCTTTAGGGCGTAGCAGGACTGTATGTCAGACTTTTACTGACTAAAACCACACCTATGCTCCTTCATTTGCTCTTTGCGTTCGAAGACTACAGGTATCATAGTGTGCCAAGGCATGCTACCCAAAATAAAGGGTGAGTATTGTCTGTGTCAAAACTGATATTTTCAAGCTGCATACCAATATATAGGTGCCTTCGTTTTCTTATTATTTTTAAACTAAAAAAGAAAACTTTATGAATTTATTTTCAAATCTTAATATTGAGAAAATGTATACTGTGTTCAGAATAAAAATATATTCAGATCAGATTAAGGAAACCCAAGCATACTTTAGTTATTTGCTATCTCTCGTATTCCTCTAGGAGTTATAAAATGTAAAGTAATATTTTTTAAACTAAAAATGGTACCAAGAAATTATATAAAAATTGGAGCAAATAAACCGGATATTTTGAAAACCTAAAGAAGGGTGAGCATTTTTATTTAAATCGGCCTTTGTTAAACAACAATAGTTAAACCCGTGTCCACAAAAAAGGGGAAATCCTTTTGCTTCTCATGCATTTGTAGATAACGTATTTCACAGTCCCTTTTAACATTATCCATTATGTTAATCTAAGGGCAACGGTTTATCGTGTCTGAAATTCTGAATGGATTAAACCAAAATGTTGTTTTATCAGTCCATTTTATAAAAAAGCCTTGAATTTTGACACATGACAAGGAGAGTGATACTTTTGAGTCTTCTTTGTAGGCTTATCTTGTTCGATTTGGTGAGACACGTCTGTATGACAGACAGCTTTCGTTTGATGTTTTTTACATTTCCCTTTGTATCATTTAAGATACACATCTTCGACATTTGCTTTTTTATAGATATCGCATCATTCCATTAGAAAATTGGTTTGGTTTCAGTATTTGTGTGCAAATAGTTTGAAGTTGGAATGATTTGTTTATAACTTCGATGAGACAAAAACTAGGCAAAAGTGGGAAATGTTTCAGTCTTAAATAAGTCTATATAGGTTTTTATCTATGAAATGGTCGTTTTTTGAAACTGCACACTTTGATATTTTCAAATGGCTTTGGAATTATACGTACAAAAAACTTTATATTTAAGAAATATTATTTCCGTTTTAAAAGTAATTATTTATTTGCTTCTTTGAATTTTTTTTTAGGTTTATAACGTTATATGCCATTATTGTATGAAATTCAAGAAAACTCGTGTTTTAACTATACATCTCACTATTTATTTTATTGATAACGTATAAACATGTAATGCGTAAGACCAGTTAATAAGATATTAAAACTTCTTTTCCGTTATATTCCTAGTCAAAAAATGTACTTAAACAATCCAACCCATTTGCTTAGCACTGGAACTTGTACTATCGTTAACTTGCCAAATAGCCGAAGTTACAAGCGAAAATGACTGGAGATAACGTAAATGAGATGAACTTTTTAGAGTAGCTTTTATTGAAACGAGAAGTCCTTAAAATTAAGAATATTCTTGTAATAAAAGTGTAGTAAAATTATCACATTAAAGCACAAATTGTTCTATCTAGGATTCGACAAAATTCAGCGGCGGTGATCTCTCGCGTCCGGCTCTGGTTCATGGTCCTGCTGTGAAGCAGTGATGCGAGCAAGATCGTCACACTCCAACCGCCGCCGAAGGAGACGCCACGGGGATCAGGAGTCGCAGAACGATTTCCGGCCACCGTAGTACCGTAGTTAGGAAGACTCGGCCCTGGTACGAAAGGCAATGAAGGAACAGGAGTGGGTTTTGATTTTCCCACCGAAAAAAAAAAAAAAAAAAAAAAAAAAAAGTACCAGGCTAGCGGATGACAAGCAATGGATACCTCGCCGTCCAGCCATCCGGTAAAGATCAAGTCAAAGACGACGGCACGTTGTTTGTTATTGATTTCCCACCTAGACGGGATATTCTACTTTTTTACCGACAATCCTTGAAAAAAAAAATATCTAACGTACTTACGCTTGACTTTTTTTCTAATTTTAAAATTTATTTGTATAAAAACTTTTTACAAAAAAAAAATAACCGACTTCACTAAAAAAAATCACTAAAAGGATCAAAATAACTTTAATTTCGGAAGTCGGTTTTTCTCGGTATTATTTATCTATCTTATTTATTACCGACTTCCGAAATTAAAGTTATTATGATCCTTTTAGTGTTTTTTTTAGTGAAGTCGGTTTTTTTTTTGTAAATAGTTTTTTATTTCACACTTTTTAGTTGCGATACACATATAAACAGAGTGCCTATTTCTCATGACGTTTCCAATTAACCCAAACACTGCTAGGTTACATTGTTTTATTATAAAATTCCTGTGTCTACCTTCCACCTTCCGGCTCCATCATCAGATCAGTTCGATAGTACCTTATAGCCAAAGTGCATTTCATGACAATTCTAATAAGCCCAAACACGGCTAGGTTACATTGATTAATTACGGAGTTCCAGTGCCTACCTTCCGGCTCCATCATCATTATCAGATCACTCCGATGATACCATTTTCAACGTAACTATTCAGAACCATTAATTTATTTGTATTGTCATAGTCGCTTAACGATCTTCATTGTGATATCTATGCGAGTATGAAGTTCCGTTGACCATTTCTGGTCTTCTTCATCAGTTCCACTTCATCAAATGTTACTTTTTAACTGTAAATGCTTAAGTTCTCGATGAAAATACCAAAATCACTATATAGTTGCCTATAATATTTGAGAAGTTCCCTCGATTTCGCCAAGATTCCATCATCAAATCCCGACTTGGTGACTATGGGACCATTTAGGAAGTATACCCTTTCCAACAAAAAAAGAATTTTTCAAACCGATTGGCAAGCGACGAAGTTATGCGCGAACAAACATCCGAATTGAGAACCTCCTCCTTTTTTAGAAGTCGGTTAAAAATACATGTAATACTATTATTCAAAAGCTTTACATTGGTTTATAATATTAAACATTTTTTAAATTTACGTCACATTCTTTTTTGTACTTTTCAATTGTCAGTAAAAAAAGAATGAACGTCCAGAAATAATTTCACACCAAAGGAACAGGTGCAGCACAACAGGTGTGTTCCGAGGAGGTATTCCAAGTGAACATGGAGCGATGGACCCCTTAATATTGACAATTGGGGTGATCCACAGTACCTAGAACTTATCTCCAAAGTCCTGGCGCCT
Organism: Mythimna impura; assembly: GCA_905147345.3. Lineage (NCBI taxonomy): Eukaryota > Metazoa > Arthropoda > Insecta > Lepidoptera > Noctuidae > Mythimna > Mythimna impura. Next base: position 15,268,570 of record LR990356.1, on the reverse strand, counting down.
TTTGTAAGATTGCCCACAAAACAGTCCACTTGACTATTTACTAGATTTTTGTCAATATCCTAGATAATGATCCACAAAGTTAAGCTCTAAATGAGTGCCAAGTGCTGTTCTAAAAAGAAACCATGTCTTGTTTTCGCTTGGCAACTGTTCAGTTTTTCTAAGTATGAACTGACACACACTTAGCGGTAGCTACTGGTTATGAAGCAAAAACTTTTTGTAGTGGAAGTAATATTTAAGTAAAACGGATTGTTTGCCTGATGTATTTTGTTCAAAACTTTTCTGTTTTATAAACGTTGGTTATGCTTCGTTTTTTTAATGTGTACGGTTCGAAACGAGATTACCCGGAAAATAATTTTAGCTACCGACATACGTGTTAAGGTTGGCAAACTAAAGTGAAAGTTGGCCGGTCATATTTGTCAAAAGACCGATAGCTGGAGAAGCAGACGAGTCCTACAGTATAGACCGAGTATTGGCATGTTTTGCCAACGCCCCTCTTGCTAAATTGACCGATAACTTTAAAAAAGCAACTGAGAACGATCACATACGGATGAAGTATGACGCAGTTTTTACAGTGGTGGACTACAGGTTAAGTTGATTGCTGCTTCGTTTACACGATAAACAAACAGACATATTATTAAAGCCAGGCCCTGGTACAGGCCATGGTTCGATGCGAGGAGGAATGGCAGACGGTCGACTCCTTATGCGAAGCAGTAATGCTAGCGAAAGAGGCGGCCGCTCGTATGAGGGAACGGACACCCTCACGCCCCAGCCGCCGGGATCCCGACTTCGATTTCCAGCCACCGAAGGCGTGGGCTTGCAGACGATGAGTAATGAGTAACTCGCTGTTCGGCCATCCTGTAACTGTCCAGACTGAACCCGAGTTGTCGACAGCGCCTATTGGGGCCATGGGTTGACTTCTGAAAGGGAAACCCCGGGTCCTGGAACGTTAAGCAAATAACCTTTCCTGCAGTCGAGTAAAAAGAAATATAGATCTGGTTTTTGTCGGGAAAGAGAAGTCGTTGGATAATTTCTAAATATTATTAAAATCCTCCGTAATTATCGCATTCAATTCTCGCTTCAATTTTTCTCTCTCTTTGTTCGAAAAATTCTCCTAGTGTAAACGAGCAAAACATCTTTTCGGTAACGAAATATATAAACGAGTAACAAAACAAAATCCATACATTTAGCTCGTGCCTTTTTTCTTAACCCTTAACTGCAGGAGGTATCTAAATAAAACCCTTTTTATCCTTTGCCCCACTTCCTAATATCTTAAAGATGTAAACCACAGATGTTATCTTGATCCATAACCAAAACACCTATCATAAATTTTGCAAATCAGTTTTTGATGGTGTTGTATGGGATTGGGTTTCTATGAGCAAAAATAATATTTTATTTTGTTATGGTGGCTTATTTGTCTTAGGGCGGAAATCACCAATAAAACTAATCGCGTTTTAACGTTTGGCTCGCATAATCACGTTTAGCCGCTGTCACTAGTATCACGTATAAAAATACAACAAAAGAAAAATACAGACAAGTGACACTGGCTAAACGCGATTATGCGAGCCAAACGTTAAAACGCGATTAGTTTTATTGGTGAATTCCGCCCTTAGCTAAAGAAAATAACAGATTTTAATTTCGTGTTTTAAACTTGATCTTTTACACAAATATTCGGATAATTGGGTAAAAAATGCCTGATCACATTAGAAATGAAGATATCTGCAGGAGAACCAAGGCTACTGACATAGCCCGAAAAATCGCTAAACTTAAGTAACAGTGGGCAAGCCACATTGCTCGCAGAACAGATGGTCGATGGGGACGAAAAGTAGTTACAAAAATAAAACAAAAAGTTTTTTTTTTCAGTAGACAGCAAAAGTAAGTTAACATGAAAAAATCGTAAATAATGTAAAAAAGGAACGTCATATGAATGTATCAGTTCCGGATTTTTCCTATGGAATGTATGATTATGGAGTTCATAATCAGTGATCTGGAAACATGCCACTACATTTTACTATTCTTTATGTGAATGTGTTGTGGACTTTTTGGGCCAAATTTTGCCCGGAACTGCGGAAAAAAATTCTTATACGAATTCGTTTCATCGATCTTTCCTTCGCCATGACCATACTTTTAATGTAAAAAAACTGACGTAAACAATACATAGTGCTTTAATAAGGAGTTAAGCCGTAGTCTTAAAATAGATAATTAAAAAAAAAAATTGATATAAACCAGTGCTTGACTGCAATCCTACCTGATGGTAAGCAGTGATGCAATCATTGATGGTGAGGCGCACTAGATATATACAATAAAATAATATTTTACGCCAAAAACCTTCTTTCATAAAACCATATTAATGTGAATGTAATAAATTTCAATAACGAAGTCATAATTCTATCAAAACATTACCACGAAAAAGAAATATTTTAGCTTCAAACAGAATTACCAAAGTCTCGTTACTAATACTTGAACTGTCATATGTTTTTATTAGCGACCGAAAACTTTTTCCGATACTCGCATTACCCGAGTAAAGAAAATCTAAGCAATGAATTACCAATTTTCTTCATATCGGAGTCGTGACTTTCTCAGTTTTAACCCTTTCAGTGGCTAAGTTCGTTCATTACGCAGCAAGGCTACCAACTTCTCGCCGAGTGTCGAATATTCCGAAGGAGCAAATGGGATTTTGTTTAGTATATTTTGATAAACTTGACGGGACTAAGCAATGGAGGTGGTAATTTTGGGAGCTTTATGGCTCTGAGAAATTTATTAATATGTAACACATTTTTGATCAGTTTAAATACATTTACTAGTTAATTAATTAAGAATAAGTATCTAGTTTTAGGGTGCAATATCGATTAAACGTAAGTTTTATAAATAACTCAGCTGCTGTTCCACATGATATTAGAAAAATATCCTAAGGGAACATACTGTTTTACAAGTCGATATAGTGGTACAAAAAGTTGTGTACCTTCATCAGATTCGTAGATATTTTTCTATTCGCACATTTTAAGCAACAGTAACAGTATTTTCACACTGAAATTGAACTGTAAAAAATATTAAACAGATTTTGTAAAATAAAAACTGTAAAAATGTATTGTGTGAAAATAAACGACTGTTCCTAATATAGTGTAATGTAATATGAAAAGCCGAAAGTTTGTGAGACTGTATGTGTGTATATTCGTTAGTTCATCACACTCAAACGGTGAAATGGATTTCGATAAAACTTGTTACACAGGTAGACTATATCCAAGAATAGCATAAAGGATATTTTTTATCCTGGGAATTTGTTCCAAAGCTGCTAGTGGCAGCTAGTTGAAAATAATACTAAAAATGAACATATTTCAAATTAATGAATGCTTTTATCGTTCTACGTAAAACGCAACATTAAACGTAACACATTTATTGTAGGTACGTACAGATATTTTTTTTGTGGGAAATCATCCAATCCATCCAAATTCTCTCGCTCTAGGGTAGTGTGAGAGGGCATGACAGATTTTACTGACTAAAACCTACTCCAATGATCCTTCTTTGCCATGCGTTCCAGGACTCCAGCTTTTCTTTTCAAAAGCGAACCCATGGCCCCAGTACGCTTCGGCCTTAATGGGCCCCTACGGTTTTGCTGACATCTCCTTAAGGCACGCGTGAAACACTACGCACTGTCGACGACTCGGGCTCGGTCCAGAAGGTTACTGGACGGCGAGACAGCGAGCTACCTATTGCTCGCCGTCCGGAAGCCTACGCCTACAGTGGCTGGAAATGGGGATCGGGATCCCGATGGCTGGAGCGTGAGGAAGTTCGTTCCCTTACGCGTGCGGTCACCTCCTTCGCTAGCATTACTACTTCGCAGGAGGAAGCGACCGCCTGCCATTCTTCCTCGCTCCACACCATGGCCTGTACCAGGGCACGGGAATAGAGGTCATTGCCGCCGATCGCTCCAACGAGGACTAGGCGGTGCTCCGCCCAAGCGGGGCACACTTCCACCACATCCAGACATCCGGGCGTCTTTCGCACGAATCCGGTGCAGGAACTTACCATGAACTACCGAACTTACCATGTCCGGTGAGGACCTGCGTCGTGTGGAAGGTGAGGACGCCGTGACGTCTTTCCAGCCACTTCTCAAAGAGGGGACCTACCGCCATAATTATGGCGTGTCCGGCACTGGGTTGCGGCAGTCACTGTTGCCACTATGAGATCCCGCCAGGACTCGGTGGCGGCCCCGGCGGCGGCGTTGCATCTCCATGTGCAAATTGTGCATGCGTGCAAGGACTATTGCCTCAAGAACCCATGGTGGCAGGCCGGCAAGGAGGCTCGCCGCTTTGCGGGAGACTGTGCGGTATCCCCGCATTATCCGGATAGTCATGACCCTCTGGCATGTGTTCAGCTTGACCAACGGTCGCTTTCACAGCGACGGCGCCCACACCGGCGCTGCGTAAAGGGTTATGAATCGAAAGAAACCTGCGTAAAGCCTCCGGCAGGAGACGTCTGGATTTCTAGGTTGGGCAGGAGGCGCCTGAGGGCAACCCCAGTCCATTCCAGTTTGGGAGCTAGACATCGGAAGTGTTTATTGTACGTACAGCTAAGGAGTGGAGTTCCCCACCAGTGTCTGTTTCCTGATAGTTACTACCTAGGGGCCATTAAGTTAAGAGTGAATAGGTTAATTCTAGGGAAGTGTGCTCCATCGTCGACTATCAGGTGAGATAGTGGTCAAACGTAAGCCTATCAATAATAATAATAAAAAGTAATGTTTTTTTATGGCACCAACTAAAATTACAATATAAAAATATCGTTCGAATAAAAAAGACAGTAAATAATCGTTTTTAAAGATAAAATACCTTATTGACCACCTGCAAGTGAAGGGTTCTTTCCTACTTCCATGTTTATGATGTATGATTTTGCACATGTTTCGGGGCACTGAGCCTGTTCCTCTCAACTTGGTAATGAGAACAATTTATTGTAATTATTTTCTGCCGCCTCTGTCGACACAGCGAACGCTTTTACATATATTATTTTTGATACACTGTGTAACTGTGTGCTACTTTTGCGTCCTGCATTTTGGTTTAGAATTTTATACAGAGAACAATTTTTTGAGATGAGGAAAAACTGTGACAAGATTCTAAAAAATGTTTTTAAAGATATCCTTAGCTCTTCCCATGGGTACAGTAAAAGGCGAATAAATATTTCTGGCCAATATTTGAGTCTAAAACCTAAGCTGCAATATTTTTTGGTTAGTTAAAATTAAAGTATTACGATGAAAATGTGCTTAGAATTTTCTGAAGTGGGGATCTACTTTCGATCCGTTTACACTTTTTATATTTTTTTCGTCACTGTGGTATATAATCAAACAGATTTCAAAGCGTTATTACAATTCTGCGAGCTCTGTTCTAAAACATATTCTTATATATTCACATAAATACCTACCTAATCAGTTATCACACAGTTTTTATTATTAATCTTCCAGAAAAACCTATAACCTCACTTAAAATACCCCTTTTACTGACTTCTGACAGATTATGTTACAAAGGGTTTGCTTCATATTTTCCCGAAGCTAGGTAATTGTAAACACGTGTGTCCTAAATGTGTCAAAATTGACGCCAAAGTACATTTGACATGTCGAGGAAAAACGTCATGCAGTGAGTGGCAATTATTTTTATTAAAATTAATAATTATAATTATAAGTTATAGCGATTGATTTTTTTTTCATAAATAAGCATAATCGGCTTTGTAAAGTTGCTGATGCTGGGACTTGGGCCTCTTTTCTAGGAGACGGAATGAGCCGTAATCCACCACGAGGACTCAATGTGAATTGGTGGATGATATGCTTCCTTCACCGTTTTGAGAGCGCTGGTGATGAAAATAAATTACATAAAGTAATGTACCTGGCTGGATTTGATCCTACAACTTGTAAGTCGAGGCAATTATCACTGGGCCACCACTGCTCTCATTTTTTTTTCATCCGTGATAAAAAGGAAAAAATACATTTCAGAAGGTCTCCACATACATACCATCTTAAATAAACACTTCTTTTTTTCCCTAAGATATAAACATAAAAATGTCTTTTATTACGATCACACGTTCTCCATTGGCTTCATTTACATTCATACAATCAGTCACACAAAAAACATCGTTTTTGTTTTCATTATTTTGCAACGTTGCATAAAATAAGCATATAGTTAAACGACAAGTCTAACTGTGGTTTCACAACTTGCAAACTATTTCGTTCTCAACCATTAACATTTAACGTTAGCTTGAATGCTACCCATCAATTCACATCATTAAACAAGCGTTTAATTTTAATAGCCCGTCAATGTACGCTTATCTGTCTCAACATTACTCTGTGGTCTCACTAACGTGCGTCAACTGCTCAGTCAAAATGCTGCGGTTTGTCCGCCTCATAAAATACGCACAGATCTGTATAATTTGCGGCCTTCACAATGTAAACAATAGTGAAATTATGGAAATCGTCCAGCTACAATAATTGTAATTATTACTTAAATTATATTATTGAAACTTGAAACTATAAATTAATTATTAACGGAATATAGAAGAGAATATCTGGATAAATTAAACGAATTATTGAGAAGAAAATCACTACAGAATAATTACGGTAATGTTTACAAAAGTATCGTTTACGTGTATTAACATAATTATAATAAATAAATCAGGTTGATTATTACTGCACTTATAATATCAGATATTTTGGTTATAGATAGATTTTATACCATCCACACCTTTTTTTTTATTTGGTGGGAAAATTATCTTATGACAAATCCCGCACTTGGGCGGAGCGGGAGATAGTGTCAGACTTTTACTGACTAAAAACCCACTCCTGTTCCTTCTTTGCCTTCGTCCCAGGGCCCCGGGTTTCACTTTCACACTACCCGTGACCATCCAAACCTAAATAAAACTAAGGCGTGGGCTTGCGGACGAGCGATGCGTAGCTCGCCGTCCAGCTGTCCAGTCGTCTGAACCGAGCCCAAGTCATCAACGGCACGTAGTGTTCCACGCGCTCCTCAAGGAGATGACAGCAAAACCGTAGGGGCACAGCATGGTCGAAACCTACTGGGGCCATAAGTTTGCTGCTGAAAGGAAAACCCGTGGTCATGAAAAGCAAGGTAGGAACATAGGAGTGGGTTTTAGTCAATTAAAGTCTGGCACACCCTCATGCTCCACCCTAGAGCGAGAGAAGTCATTGGATGAAGTTCCACTAAAACAAAACACCTAAATAAAACTAAAGCTGCAAATTATAAAAGATGTAATATCACATTCAAATAAATCAGTTCCAACTTAAACCATTCAATATTCGAATATGATTAATATCTCAGCCGCACATAAAAGCTCTTATACAACCACACCTACTACTTAAGTATCTATAGATATGCATATTCACAACGCGGATTGCATATCAATGACTTCAGCAACTCTATGCATTGTTTACCAACAGAAGATTATTTCCTGTGGTTTCGTTCGGAATGGTCGACACTTTGATTCCGATTCAGTTGAATGCTATTGTCATTTTGCTAGTCTATTTTCATGCAGCATTCATTGATACATTTCGGTTTTGTAACATGAGATTCGTTTGAAATTTTATATGATTTGGATTGGTATTGGACGGAGTGGTCGATGAAATTTCTGATTGGTTAATTTGTAAATGAAATAATTATTTTTTTATTAATTATGATAATGTTTTATTATTCAGAAAAATACATGATTAAATACTACTACTTCACTGGTCTCCACATTAGGATTCGATGTGTTGTGGAGGCTAGTCTCTTTCATCATGATTAAAGAAAGGAATACAATTTAACACATAGATAATTATAATGTATAACATACGTTAAATCAAAATCAAGAATAATGAAAAGAATAAATAAATAGAATAGAATAAACTTTATTGTACACCAAAATAGTAACAAAACTAATTATTGTTATGTGTTCCGCATGACGAGAACCTCGTGAAAGCCGAGAAAGATAAACAAATCAAGTATATTGACTTGGCTCGCGAGGTTGTGTTGCATGTGGGTTGTGGACTCAGCTCGATCATTGTACCGATAGTGGTGTCAGCCAACAGCTGAATAGCCAAGAACCTCGACCAACATCTTAGGAGGCTCGCGTTAGGCGTCTGGATCAAGGGCTTAATTCAGAAAGTGGTACTCCTAGACACGGCTCGTATAGTTATGAGGTTCCTTTCTCTGGAGCCCTGACTGCCGGTAGCTTGAACCCTGTTTTTCATATTTTTAAATGTTTTAGTTTTATTTTTTGAAATATTTAAAAATGTAAATATTATGTGTAAGTGAAATAATAAAATAATAATGACAAATAAAAAACTTTTTACAAAAAAAAAATACAACCGGCTTTAATGTAAAAAAACACTGAAAAGTGCAAAATAACTTTAATTTCAGAAGCCAGTGTTTCTATAATAGTTTTGTCTCTTCGTTATTTAAAATGACGACGTAAAAAGTTTTTTATTTTACACTTTTTAGTTATGGTACCACCACTAAAAAGTACCCCTCAGCCAAACTTAAATACCTTATAGCCAGAGTGAATCTCATAACAATTCTAATAATCCCAAACACGGTTAGATTACATTAATTTAACTTCCGGCTTCATCATCAGATCAGTTCGATATATCCCCCAGTTCGATTTATGATATATCGACCACATGTATAAACAAAGCAATTTTACCTTTTGCGACAGTTCTGCTGTGATTCTATGAGGAGTTCTGTTCCATATCTTCGAAGTTCATGATCAGATCATTACAGTATTTCTATGGGATCTATTGGAAGCGTAACCTTTCAATTAAAAAAATAAAATTTTCAATATCAGTCCACAATTGACCGAGATATCGGTGAATATAAATTTAAAAAATACATTCAGCCGAACATAGAACCTCCTTCTTATTGAAGTCGGTTAAAAAATAGTTCAGCTTCTGTTTCACGATCTTTTTGAAAATGTTTTGTTTCGTTCCTGCATCGACAGCGCACAAGAAATTCCATGGAGTTGGTCTTTGAGATTTTTGCCGTTAGATAGTTCATAACCACGTTAAATATCAAAGGAATCAGTGCACTACCTTGATGGATGCCAGCTGTTATATTAAAGCTGTCAGATAGACAACCTGGATTTCTAACGCTAGTTTGAATGTCTTTAATGATGTGTATAGTCAAAAGCTTTTTCTGGGTCTATAAAGATCATCCACAGGGTTTAACTGTTTTCTTTCGCTCTTTGTATTACCAGTCTTAGGCCATATTAGGACATAGTATGTAACAAACGAAGACGACGACGACGTGTAGTGTGTTGTGTGTGTGTGTGGTGTGTATGTATGTATGTATGGTGTGTGTGTATGTATGTGTGTGTAGTGTGTGTGTTTGTATGTATGTAGTGTGTATGTGTGTGTATGTGTGTGCTGTTTGTGTTAGTGCACAAACAGCAACCATTGTTTCCTTAACTGCTGTAAAATCAAACGGGTTTTCTTTTAGGGTGCGCAACGGCAGCGCGGCTGCAGCGCTGCTTTGTTATTTCATGTAAATAACAAAGTAACGTGCAGCGCGACTGCAGCGCTGCTGGCGTGCTGCCATCGCGCAGCACTTTGCGGCTAATTTAAAGGCGCCCTTAGAACGATTATACATGTTAAGTGTTCGCTACGCATTCTTTCCCAAACTTTACGCGTTTGTGAAGTGAGTTTTATGCCCTGGAAGTTGCCGCACTCTCCAACGTCTCCCTTGTTTTGGAAAAGTGTAATCGTACTTCTCCTCCAGGCATCTGCTATTAATTACTTCGCTTGGTAGGATGTTGTTAAATAAGTTCGTCACATAAACTTCCCCATTTGTTTTCAGGTATTTCCAAAGTTCGGATGGTACCGTCAGACCCGCAGGCTTTGTAGTTTTTCATTTTAAGAATGGCTTTTTTTATTTCCATAGTAGTGATTGGCGCTTGAGTCTTCTAGGAAGATTAAGACCTCAGTGTTAGGTGGCAACAGATCGTAAGCCAAACAATTATAGATGTTTTGGCATAAATATATTATGAAATGAAAAATATTTGAAAGGAATTGAATTATAGTAATTTCAATTTTATCACCAACTTTTAAATTAACGTTAACAGTGTATAATTTTGAAATTGTCGACTAACGACATTGCATTCTTTCTTTCTGACGACAGTTTTGCTCTGAATGTGTCAGCCCATTAACATTCCATTGGTATTGTAGATAAATTCCTTGCTTCAAGATTTGCCCCAGATTCGGTTTTCGGGTCGTAGGCTATTGTACGACATAGATTGTGGCCCATTGTTTATAAATTAATATCCGGGTTGCGATGCTAATAACAGTTTGTGGTCGCTATAAATCACAGTTTATCTCATGTATTTGTAACTATCTTGATATAATAGAGGAAGACATTATTAGTGGAATTCTATTGAAGATACCACTATATCACTGCACTGTTTTGTTGATTTCGTAAAAGCTACTGCTAAGCATAAGGACTGGGCAAGGATGAAACAACAAAACGACTCTCGCCATCCAATGCACAATTACAGCTCGGTGCCCCTGAGACTTAAAAGTCGTAAAAGTTTTGCTGCAAGTGTGAGTCCATCTCATACTACCCTGTTACACCTGGTTTACATAGGGACTTAATGACAGCGTTAGCGGACGCCATTGCCCTGGCCAAATACTGGGCCAATCAAAGAATGCAAGATGAAAAAAAAAAAATAGTTTTGCCATCGACACGCTAAGAAGAAGAAACAAGAAAAGAACCTCATGCTGCAATTAAGGAGGATTTGCTTCCACAGTCAAGTGTTATTGAATTTCTCCATGTGGAAGTTATCAATAGCAGCCCTGAGTATAGATTAGAGCCCGGTTTATGCGGCAATAGAATTACTACTTTTAAATCGAACTTAAATATAACTACGATGAAAATTATGTGCACTTTAAAAGGATAGACCTCCGCCAAACCCTTAGAACAAATAGCGTGATGTTTTGTTAACGATTATAAATAGAATGTATAATCTACCCACCCTAATGGAATGAAAACTGTAGAAGCAAGAAAACCGAACAATGTTTTGCTTACTTTACTCTTTGTTCGTTCATGTAAAACATTGCTCAAGTCCAACTTTTAACTATGAACACTTAGCCTGTAAATTGCAAAACACTTCAGTACTTAGAGCATTCAGCGAACACCAAGTGGTTCGAACGACAACTAAAATAAAACCGACACTTTATTTATTTTCTTTTTCATTTACTCCTTCATGATTTCAATAATAAATTCTAATGATTAATGAATAATCATCTAAACCCAAATACGGTAACAGTATTTTGGAGCAAGAAATCTGAAACTAGGCCCGTTTTTAGTGACGATGAGCTCGACAATACTTGACAGAGACAAATTAGTCGTCATAAAGCTGTTCTAGTACCCTGTGGGAAATTTAAGTTTATTTTGTATCTAAATAAATTGTTTTCGTGTATAAATAGTGGTAATTTACTACGTGTCTCTGTTTTTTCATACTCAATTACTCATATTCCTAATTTAGTTTTTTACCAAATGATGTGGTATTTATATTTGTTCTTTTTCGTTTAAATTATTAGTTTCTGTGCCACGTCGCAGGAAATATCATTACAATTACTATCATTGAATGGGATTCATTTGTTAATAGAAAAAAAAAAATACAAAACAGGAACTTTCCTTTTAAAGCCTTTCAACAAAATTAGTACCGAGCAGACTAGATTAGTACTTTTCAACTCCAGTGGTGTGTCGTTTCCATCATCATGTTCAATCAATGAGTTACTAAAATCCGAAACAAATTCAAATTCTGGTTTAATTTAATTTATGTCCTGTTCTTTAGGCTAATATTCGGCTTATACTACGACTTGAGCACTTCACTTATTATTTGTTTTATTGCTAGAGTGTACTGCATCATTTTCTTGCTAGTTTGCTTGAACGATTTGTTTAACCTTCCACCAGCTACTTACTTCAATTTAATGTCTTTATTCTGGTATCATAAAAATCTGGCCATCGATGCTTCTGTAAATATTATTATTTCCTTTATTACTGTAGAGAAAGAGGTATTAGAGTTTGTGTCTACATTTTCAGAAGCAATAAGATTAAATGGTTTTATTTATGTTAATTTATTGATATCACACCTAATTCTCAATATTTTCGAAAATACGTTTTATCCTACTCCGAACTTAATTTCACTGACGTTTGTAACTCAAATCACGGCTTATAATGGTCGTATTTCATAATTTTACATAAGTGATATGATTAGGAGAACTGTAAAATGTCTAAGACTTTCATCCAAATATTTGCATTTTACTAGACAATAAATAATTCCATTAAAAGATTTATTCATTGACATTGTGTTCACATAATAAAAGCGACAAAAATATATAACGAAGATTTTTGTAACTCATAACATGATTTAAAAGAGTGCCCATTGAGTTTCTTGCACGTTTTTCTCCATAGAGATCTAAGCTTTCGAACGTGCAACTTAATTTCACTTTTTTTTTAACTGACCGACATTTTGACAATTCAAATGCCTGTTATTGATCTATTTGAAATAAAGTTTCTGATTTCCAATTTTATTTGAATTTTATTTTATATTCCCTTATTTATATTATTACAGTTCCCTTTGCAAAGACTCAAGCCTACTCTCTATTATAACCGCTCCATTCTCACGAATCACACAATAAACTAAAGAATCCCAATAATCACAATAATAAACTCAAGAATAAAATGTTGACCGATGAAGAGAAAATTGTTCACATCGACACTTTTCTGGAAGCTTTTATGAAACTAATCAAAAGTTTAGATACAAATATTAATTATATCAGGTTTAAGGTAAAATTGTTTAAAAATACGTGAAATGTCAAACTTAACGGTTTTTAGGTTAATAATACTTTTTGTCGTGTATTTCAGATGGTCTTCTACTTAATATGCGACTATCTAAAAATATTAACTATTTTATACTTCACTATATCCACCAAATATGTGGTAAGTTCCAATTAATAAGAAACCTTTAGTGCCTGTCTAGAAAACTACTTGTAATATACTTTATAGTTAATTACTAACAAAACATAGCTGGCGCAATGTCGATATACTCATACCATCTTACTTTACAGAATTATTATTTTGTCAAATTCTTCATTACTTACAATATGTTATTTGTTTTTTTTGGTTATGGTTGTATGGTGTTCACAAATATTCTTTCACTTATTGCTGACATGTGCTCCTTGCATATCTATGGAAATTGCTATTAATGATCTGAAGGAAATTAAATGTATTCTTGCTGAGCAGCTTCTGATGTATGAAGGTAGTTTTTCGTCTATAATTCCAAACTAATATTACGAATTCCAAAAGAAATCTATCTACTTGTTACATTGTCACTCCTAAACTGCTGAATATGAGTCTAGGAAAAGGACATGGGACATTGTATAATCTAACTGTCACACTGACTACGTACACTGAAATGTTTTTGATGTGGGCAACATCAGAAGGGTTGAAGTCACTCAAAGGGCAATGTATAAGGCCTAATCTCTGAATATGTAGGCAAGGCATATTGCACACACTGCAGATGGGTCATGGAGCCAAAAGGTTCTTAAGTGGCGACCTCGTACCGGAAATGTCTGACACTTATGATACTACTTTAGAATAATATTCTACAAAACATTTATAAAAATCAGCAATCAATTCAGTTCCCTTTCTCACCTGGTACCTGCCCAGGGGCCCCAAGAGATAGCTCCAAAATCACAAGGGTATTCAAAGCGCATTATACGCTACTGAGAACCTAAGGATTCATCCATGTGAAAATAAGTTATGTCTGATCGCTCTGGGATCTTAGTATATTACTTTGTGTACCTACTTGAAGGAAAAATTAAGTTAATTACCAAACATCAGTATAAATAAATAACAAATGGTAAACATCGGGATCGTTTGCGTTTGGTTGATTGCCTGAACAGATGGAGAGTACTTATAATGTTTTTACTGTCTTTGTTAATTAAGAATTATTATTTTTTAATTTATTTGTTAGTTAATCAAGAAGACTATCCACGAGAACACTGCCGATAAACTGTACTGCAGTTTGGCAGAAGATATAATGAAAATATTTATGAAAATTTTCTTGAATAAACCATTAAAAAAAAAACGAAGAACGAATCCGGCTGTTTTAGAATCAAACATTCGAAGACATGTAACACCCCCCAATACGCACTTGGCCCGCATGGTGAATTACGGGCCCATTCCCTTTCCAAAAAAAGGTCTGCGTCCCAGCAGGGGAAACATTATAAAGCTGATTATGCTTATGCTATACCTATAGTGGTTTGAAATAAACGTTTATTAATATTATAGCCTGGGCACTTTTTTGGTTTTGAATAGAATTTATAATGACCACTCATTTTTTTTTCCAGATCCAAATCTTCGAACCGTGTTGCTACAAACTCTTGACTATATTGAAGCATGCACATCTAAATTTACTTTATGGAATAAATTCCCAATTAATATTAAACTTTTGTTACGTGTTTTTGATTTGTGTGCTTCATATGTTATTGCTTTATTGCAATTCGTCTATTAAACCGCCACTATCAGTGTGTTATTGACTTTTTTAAGTGATATAAACTAGTGCTTTGCTATTTACTTAATATTTGACATAAAAAGTAGCCTTGAAAGAATTAGTATAGCAATGATTATAAATACCTAATTTTATTGTCAAGTTTTCAGCACGTTATTAATTAATATTTTTGGTGTTTCTAGTAAATAACGCTTTTGATTGCACAATATTGTTAATTTTAAGCTTCATTGGTGTTATTTCTTGTAAATTTATTATATGTGTGTACTTATGTGTACTTTTGTTTATTCCAAATAAACAAAAGTACACATACCTACTTATTTTTTTAATTTTATTATAACCTTTTTACCATTTGATCTAAAAAAAATGCTCTTAGAGTTAAGACCCCGTGTTCATCCTATTAATTATAAACTCCGACTGTATCTTTTTTGATGTATAAATAAAGAGCATGTCTATATAAAACATGCAACCGATTAGTTCCAAACTTTCTATAAACAAGCAGTTTTACTTCTTCTTATTTAAGACGAATTGTTAAAACAACAAATTACTAAAGAAACTTAAAGTTCTAATATAGTTTAAAATATAATTCAAACTTCAATCAAGTTAGTTTGATCATACCGTAGACAGCTTACTAGAAAAATCCTTTAACATAAATCAAACACGTACATTTATGACAGAATAATAGTATACCCTACTAAAGATATATTTTTATTATAATTCTTTGTGGTTTTCCGTGCCAAAGGGCGCACCAGGAAATGTAGGAAGTCACGTATACTTAATACCACGCATGCTTGCATTGAATATCAATCTCTGTTCTCTTCAAAAGAAAGTGTGACTTTGATAAGTAGATCACGTCGTTACCTTTCTTTTGTAACGACAGAAAAGACACCCATTTGCACGAGATAATTTACTTTTTTAGTGTAGCCGGCCTATTATGCTCAACATAAATTCCAAAAGCTTTTAATACCAACCATCATTAATACCCGTCTTATTTAGAAATTTTCCTTCCAGTGTCCTAAAACTTGTTCATAATTGAAATTATCATTATTTAGAACATTTACGTAGACACTTTATAGTCCAATAAAATGTTGGGCAAACTGACGGTTTTACTGAAGTACCGAAGGTGTTTTTACGACGTCGTAATTATTATCGTACTAAACAATTAATTGTGATGTCAAAATTGTAATACCAGACCTAGAACAAAATTGAAATGTAGCCTCCTTAAATAAACAAATACAAAATTTAATCTGAGGTGGTAACTCCTTAAGCGCCGTTCGATATGAATTGGGTGGACTAAAATTAAAAATAACAAACCTACTGGGAAATGAGGCACCTTGAAAGAGGGCTCGTTATCTTCGACGCGGAGGCTTGAAGAAAATAATCAGCGGAAAACAAAGGAAAGCGGTAGGTAAGTGGAATAAATTCCAATCTTTTATAAAATTCAAAGTTATTGTACGAGGCAGACCTGTGATTTGCCTTGGGGACATCTTTTTACTGTTTGGAACATTGGAATTCTATTTTCATTTAGAGTTATTAATTTCTTTCGGATAAAATAATTATTAATTAAATTAAAATAATTTATTTTGACCCCGCTATTCAGTGAGCTCCATTCAATAAAGGTCTTGTGTTGAGAGAGACAGCTGATACATATGAACCTAAGATAGCTCATTAGTGGTGTCAGAGAATTCTCATTAAACTTTCTAGCAACGTCCTATTAACCAGTGCTCATGCAGTTTCATGATTCTAAATTAACTTTCCGAAGACTCATTTGCAGTTTAAATCTATGTATATTTATAAATTTTCTAGCCAGCCAGAACTTAAATTAAAATGTAGACGTTCGTTCGAGTTAAAAACTTGGAATAACACGTCTCCAACGGCAGCACAAACGTGATCAGGGTTTTAATCACAAGTCCCTGAGTAAAGAACAGTTAAAAAAAACATTATTTTCCTACCGCTAGGTGTCAGTCGTTATGATAATATGTCGCACGTTATTTTCTAGGCATCTATTTCAAGGATTTATCTAGTGGAATCGATTAGTTTCTCTTTGTTTTGTCATGTATAGATTATAATTACTTTTAGTCTTTTGAAATCCCTGTACGGCACTAAAGTTTTGCTATTTGTAACTACGTTTTAATTAATTTTGTAAAACTAAGACGTCAACTAGGTCAAAAGTCAATGCATCTAACGTAATGGGCACGCCACAATTCAAAGATTCAAAGATTCAAAGATTCAAAAGCATTTATTTCAAATAAACCATTTACAGGCACTTTTGAAATGTCAAGAAGTCAGTCAGTCAGAAAAAAAAATGATGCTAATTGCACATTCCAAAGCGTAGATCTCTATGGAGAAGAATGTGCAAGAAACTCCATGGACACTCTTTTCAATCATGTTTTGCAATTACAAATATCTCTGTTACATGTTTCTTGTCGCTATCATGTGAGAACAATGTCAATAATGTAAAAATAAAAACTAAATATAGATATTAAAATAGCAACTGGCAGCTAAGAGATGACCAGTCTCAACTGACAGCGCCCGTTCACGGACCTGACGCGAATATTAGCACCACTCAGCTCAACCATTTTGAAGGGAACCGAATGATCCAACACACGCGCCACCATCAGAGAGACATTTGAGTGAGCATGACAAACTCTCAACTGCCATGCTCATTTAAGACAAACAAATCCAATAGTAACCTAAAAACCATAAAATAGCTCCATGGTACTCACATTTACAAAGTTTGAAAAAATGCTTCTACATTATACAATACTAAATACAATAATAATTAACTACAATAATACTTTACAAATTTAACAAATTCAAAAAAAAAAAACATTAAAGAATAGTAATAATAGTTTCGAAACTAATCAATTTGTACCCCCGGTGGTAGTGGAGCTGGACCAGCATTGAGCCAAGCATTTTTATCTTGAATATAATCCTCCAACTTATAATATGCTTGCCTGCATAGTGTGTGTTTAATACAAGATTTAAATTTCGTTTCATTGAGTTCTAATATTTGGGGAGGTATTTTATTATAACATTTCAAACAGTACCCCATGAAAGAAGAGGCCACTTTAGCCAGTCTGAAACCTGGTTGAACTAATTGGTCCCTATTTCTTGTAACATAATTATGTCTATCGCCTCTTTTGCTAAAAAGATGAAGATTTTTTCTAACGTACATGATGTTTTCATAGATATATTGACAAGGCACCGTCATGATGTTAATATCCTTAAACAGTTCCCTTAGAGAATCGCACCGGCGGAGACTGTAAATTAATAGCTCTGATAGCTCTTTTCTGTAGAATAAAAATTGAGTCGATGTCTGCAGCCCGTCCCCATAGTAAGATACCGTATGACATGATACTATGAAAATAACTAAAATAGACTAGTCTAGCGGTATCAACATCCGTAAATTGGCGGATTTTTCTAACAGCATATGCAGCTGAGCTAAGCCGTCCTGCAAGAGATGTTAAATGAGGACCCCATTGTAGCCTTGAGTCAAGCGTTATCCCCAGGAAAACAGTTTTGTCGACAAATTCTAGTTTTTCATCGTTTAGTATTACGTCACAATCACTACTTTTAACATTCGGTAAGGAAAATCTTATGCATTTAGTTTTTAGTTTTTAGTTTTTTTATTATGGTGGTATTAATTATGGTGGTAAGTCCCCTCTTTGAGGAGTGGCTGCAAAGATAGCATGGCGTTCTTACTTTCCGCATGACGCAGGTCCTCACCGGACATGGTAAGTTCGGGAGGTTCCTGCACCGGATTCGTGCGGAAGAAACGCCTGGGTGCCACCATTCTGTGGACCGCCCGGAGGACACGGTGGGGCATACGGTAGAGACGTGCCCCACCTGGGCCGAGCACCGCCGTGTCCTCGTGGGGGCGATCGGCGGCAGTGATCTTTCGCGCCGGGCCTTGGTACAGGCCATGGTCCGGAGTGAGGAGGAGTGCTGACGAACCTTGATACAGGTTACTGTGTAACTTAGCTAGAAAGTCAGGACACTCTTCTTCTACTTTGTAAATTGGTCATTATTATCTATTGCAACTTTTTAGACTGTAGGTACCTCACTTTGTTTTTTTTTTTTTTTTCTCTTCTAATTTTCTGTAACTTGGCAATCTGTGTAACACACAATGGGCCATTCGTTTGTCGTTTTTTGAGATTATATTTGGCATCTCCAAAGGAAGCTTCATCAAGCTTGCCTAAGTGGTGGGGTCTTCAAAGCGGTCTACCAGGGCAGGAACGCTATGTCTTTTTAGACGAAAGTATTGAGCGCTTCCCGTGCCTTTCAGCCTTGATGCAAGTAGGTTTACATGTCTTGACAGTCTGGTCTGATACTTTTTACTGAAGTTGACAATTTCTTGCTGAACTGTGTTCAGGTGTAGGTTCATGTGAATGTATCTGTTGCTGATGTATTGTGGAATATTGAGTATATTACGCAGAGTTTTGCTCTGGAATCTCTGTAATATCTCTATGTTGCTATTTTTCGCTGTTCCCCATAGCTCGATTCCATAAGTCCATATAGGTTTGAGAATGGCTTTGTAGATGGTCATTTTACTTGTTGGAGATAGTTGTGATTTTCGTCCAATCATCCAATACATTTCCCTAACTCTGGCATCCAGTTGTTTCCGTTTGTTCCATATATGTTTCCGCCATGTTAGTCTGCGGTCTAGATGCATGCCTAAGTACTTTGCGTCTTCTTTTTGCGGGATTTCCTCATTATAGAGTTTAATTGGGGGGCAGGTCTTTCTCCTAAGAGTAAAGGTAACATGCACTGACTTGCTTTGGTTTGCTTTTATGCGCCATTTGTTTAGCCACGCTTCAATTTCTAATAAGTGGGCTTGTAGGTTCTCAGATGCCAATTCAGGGTCTTCATGTACTGATAAGAGAGCTGTATCGTCTGCGTAAGTAGCGATTGTATTATTAGGATGTGTAGGAAGGTCGGCAGTGAAAAGTAAGTATAATACTGGACCCAAGATGCTTCCTTGTGGCACGCCAGAAAGTATTTCACATATTTCTGAGGTTATGTCGTAGTACTTGACCTCGTAACAGCGATCGTTTAAGTACGATTTTAATATGTGAAAGAAAGAGTGAGGAAGCAACTGTTTGATTTTGTAAAGCAACCCATCATGCCACACCTTATCAAATGCCTGTCCAATGTCGAGAAAAACAGAGGAACAATATTCCTTATTTTCAAATGCACGGCCAATTAAGTCGGTGATTCGATGTACTTGTTCGATGGTTCCGTGCTTCTCTCTAAATCCGAACTGATGGGACGGGATTACTTCCGCTAAGTGTGGTCGCATTCTACTAAGCAGGACCTTCTCCAGCAGCTTTCCTGGAACAGACAGGAGGCTGATAGGTCTGTAGGAACTGGCTTCATGTGGTGGTTTCCCCGGTTTGAGAACCATAATGACCTGCGCAATTTTCCACTGGCACGGAAAACTGGTCAATCTTAAGCACGCGTTAAAGATATTTGTGAGCAATAAAATACCTTTTTTGGGCAAGTGTTTTAGTAAGGTTGCATCAATCAGGTCGTATCCTGGAGATTTCCCGTCTTGGAGGTTCATCACTTCTCGCCATATCTCTTTTGGAGATGCACTTTTTAATGGAGGGGACATCTGCAGCGGAGAGTTTAAAAGTTGCCGAATGTCCTCATCGTGCTCTGGGTTAGTGCTCTCATGCGGTTGGAATACAGTTCTGAGATGTTCCGCATATACCTTTGCTTTTTCCTTATCTGATCTTGCCCATGTACCAGTATCAGTCTTAATCGGAGGAATTTGATTTGTGGGTCTTTTTAGCTTTTTAGTAGCTTTCCATAGTGAGTAATTTGAGGCTTTATTTGGAGAAAGACTACTTAGGTATGATTGTAAGTTTTCATTTGTTGTCTGGCTGATCATTTGTTTCAGTTCCTCAGAGGCTTTATTGAAGTTTCTTTTGTCACATGGGTATCTGGAGTTGTGCCATATTTTCCGCAGTCTTCGTCTCTCGTTTACTTTCTCCTTAATTTGTTTCGGATATTCGTGTTGGTTGGCGGTCTTTGGATTACTGACAGGCGTGCATTTGTAAGCTGCTTGATGAACTATTTTGTTGAAGGTCTCAATTGCTGCCTCCACATCTGTATTTGTTTTCAGGGGTATTTTTAAATCAATGTTCTTCTCGATAAAATCCCTGTATGATTTCCAGTCAGTATTTCGGTTGTACAATCTCGGAGGAGTTTTGGTTAAGATTGCTTTGCAATATACGTCAAGGATAACAGGTACGTGGTCTGATGACAGGTCGGTACATTCAATGATGTTCAAATGATTGGGTGGGATGTTTTTTGTGATGAAGAAATCCAATAAATCCGGAATCTTATTCGTGTCGGTAGGCCAGTAGGTAGGAGCACCGTGGGAGGTATAACTGAGATTACTTTCATTAATGGTAGAAAGCAATTGCCTACCTCTTGGCAACGTCAATCTAGAGCCCCAGTAAACATGTTTGGCGTTCCAGTCCCCACCGCATATGAACCTATTTCCTAGTGAATCGAAATAGCATTTGAAGTCATCTTTAGATATTGTGTGTCTAGGTGGGCAATAAATTGAGGAGATTGTTGTTACCATCTCCTTTTCCACTATTCCAATTGTTGTCGCTTGAATCTTTTCAGTTCTGTATTCCGTAATTGGGTAGTGCTTTATATTTCTCTTGATGAATATTGCAGTTCCGCCATGAGAGTTACCTGAAGGATGGTTTATGTTGTACATTACATATCCATTTATAGACAAGTGCGTTCGAGATGTAAATCTTGTTTCCGAGATGAGGGCAACGTCGATTTTTTCTGTGTTCAAGAAAACTTCTAACTCCATTCGTCGGTCAGTAAGCCCGTTAGCATTCCATGTGACTATGCGAAGATTTAAGGGCATCTTAGTATTAGTGGCTTGATTAGGTTGATCATACGATCCATCATGCTGTCTAACATCTTACTCATAAGATTTTGGAGCTTGTTGAACATAGAGTCCATTATTTCAACTATGTTAGTGTTGTTTGTGTTTCTTTCTGTCGATTCGTTTCTTTTCTTAGACACGTTAGTTGCGTCTGCGTAAGTGAAGTTTTGTCTTATATATTGGTTGCTTTTTGGTCTTTCGTTATCTTCGTCATTTTCCTTTATTCTTGGTTGTGGTTGTTGATGTTTTTGTTTCGATTTTACTATTAGTTCTCTATATTGTTGGTATTTTATGCAGCCTTTATAACTTGCAGGATGTTTTTCTTGGCAGTTTGCACAAGTCGCGTCGGTATCAGGTGTCTTTAGACATGTGGTTGTCGGGTGATCTTTACCGCACTTGACACATCGATATGGCCTTAAACATTGATTTTTGGAGTGTCCGAAACGTTGACATCGTTTACACTGCAGAACTTCTTTCTTTTTGTATGGTGCTTCGAAGGATATTTTCATGTAGTTTAAACGGTTTATTTTAAAAATCTCTTTGTTGTTAAATTTCGGTTCGAGGTCAACGTAGAACAACGGCAGTGGATTTTTTGTTGTTTTATGGCGCACATTTATTATCTGTCTGATATCATGTCCGAGCTCACTAAGTTCATTTTTAATTACTTCAGTGTCCTCTGACGAGTGTGGACCTCGAAGTACCACTCTATAAGCTCGTTCACTCTTTAATTGGTATGTATAATGGCTGATATTATTTTTTACAAAGTTTTCTCTTATGACTTTGTATGTTTCTACATCCGAAGGCATGATTTTGACAATATGACCAGACTTTAAAGTGGTCATTGTGTATTTGGAGTTATCTTTGGTAATTTCAGTCAGTATTTCTTTCAGTGATGTTACATTGATGACTCCTGTTACAAATATTGGTTCCGGCTTTGGTTGTTTTGGTTCTTCTGTATTTTCAGTCGGTTCGTTATTTCCATTGTCTAGAATTTCAAAGCGGTTTTGGGTTGAGATAGAATAACATGTTTTCATAAGTTTTTTATTTTTGTCTTCTGAATTAGGGCTTATTTCTGCTCTTTTTCTCTTTGCCGATGGTATTTCATCAATTTGCCATTTGGGTGGTGTTAGCTGTGCCTGTGTATCATTTGGGTCAAAAGCTTTGGATGTCTCTTTCGACACTGCTCCTAGAGAGTTGCTTCTTGTTCTTTCAAACATACTTCTATGAAAGGTTTGTTGCACCATATTTGTTTTTATTGAAGAATTCGTTTTTTTTTAATTCATTATTTGCCATTTAGTTCCCACGAGTAGGGTCGATACAAAACGTCACTCAGGAGGTGACGCCCATTCTCCTGAGAAGGCACAAGTACAACGGAGTGAGCCAGGTCCACCTAGGTTGGCGCTTGAGACTAGTCTCCCACTAGACATTCATCCTATTGGCACGTCTCCCACCGTAGGATTAGGGTAATTTTTTATAGAGGTTGTTCTTCCTCTTGGTCCAGGCGGTAAAGCCAAGGCCCCCGGTCGCTGGTGCGATTGCGGGTTAGGTTAATCATTTCCTAATAACCTATGTCAGGCTTGTTAAGCCGTCCAGAGTCGGGATTACTTGCCGCCCGATGTTCGGTATAAGACTTCCTTTGGAAATACTTAAGAAAACTCGTGAGTGATTATTTGGTGTATATTATTATTTTAGTCCTGTGCTTCACGGCCGCTCTTTTAGGAAGTGTTTTGTTCCTAGGCTTGTGATAGCCTCTTCCAGGTACTCCTGGGTGTTGAGTGGATATGACCGCCACTGACTCGGTCGCCAGAGCCTCGTTCGTTATCTAGCAGGGGGCACCGCGGCTGAAAGACCGCCATCGGCTATTCGTACGAACCACCGATGCGAGCAGGTGAGGTTGACACTTGGGTCGGAAAAGTTCTAAAGTCCGTTCTCCCCTTACCCCCCTATAGGGGGGTAAGGGGAGAACGGACTTTAGAACCTCACTTTGTGAAATAAATATATTATTATTATTAACTAGCTAATTCACTGAACGAACTTCGTACCACCTAACAGTCAATGAATGTAGTATATCTTTGGATATAGTCAACCGATTGCGATGAAATAAAACCTATGTAATATATCAATTATACACAATTTTAATGCATAAAAATTATCTACGTCGATTTCGTAAATTTTACGTGATGCGCGAACAAATAAAAACTTCTACAGATTTATTATGTATACATTTCTAACATAATATTGTACTTACTGTGTATATGTTAATCAGTTAGTTATAATAATTTTAACTATTGACTTAATGTGCTATTTCCCCTAGATGGGGCAGAGGGAGTTCATAGTAGACCCGCATCGCAAGCTTCACCTCGTTCCACTTCATTCTGATGCATTGTAAGTAATCACACTAAAAAAAGGCGAAAGTTTATATGTATGTGTGTGTGTGGGTATGTTTATTACTCCTTCACGCTCAAGCAGTTGAATGGATTCGATGAAACTTTATAATAATATAGGTTATACATCATTAGTCTATGATCTATAATGGGGAAAAGTACTAATTCTATAAAAGCAAAACCGTTGTCATCGGCTAGAATTTTATATTAATAAAAAATCTTAGCTATATTAGATAGCTATGTTCTTTGTTCTAAAAACTTTTTCATTTGTTGTAGAAAATTACTGGCATAAGGAAAAAGAGAAAACATTCTTTGTAAGAAACAAACACCTTTATACATTTTAAAAGACAAAAAGCCTGACAGAAAATAGAGTAGAATCCTTTTTCTCATTAATTTGCCAGAACTGCAACGAGATTCCCTGTTCTAGGTAAGGATACATCTTAGGATTCTGTAAAGCCGCTTCCATACGGTTCTAATTTCCCAGGAGGATAGCAGAATTTGTCACACTCTATTCGTTACTCATCCTTACTTTGTAGCTGAGAAAAAATGTTCGAGAACAACACCAGTTTTCTTTTCTTTGACTTCACAGTATATGACTTGACAGTCATATACTGTGAAGTCAAAGAAAAGAAAACTAGTGTTGTTCTCGAACATTTATTAGCCAGTAGATTAACTATGACTAGTTAATCTACTGGCTAAAATAAAATACTCTTTCTTTTTTTCTTTGCACTTTAGTAGTGGATCAGTACAATCACCAAGCGATGTCGTTATAATTGTGAAAAATAACGTCAAGCTGCTGCCTTCATGTCAATCGAAGAGTCTCCTCCGACTTTACAATCTTTGTAAATTACCCAACTCACTAGCAGCTGGCGCAGTTAAAGTATTTTGCATTAATATGGCTTGAGTTTTAAATTCGAATTTCTTGGCACTGGCTGTCGAGGATCGGTCGGAAAATTCGATAACCCATACTTTTGTGGCGTAACTGCAAACTTTGATCTCTATCCCATTTTCTTTTTTGTTTGTATCCTGAGACATCAGATACTGTTTCGTTTTTTCCTACAAACGACAATTTGCATAAACATATAAATGGACGCCATATTTTATCATGATTCTTTGTGTTTCCCGGAAATACACCAACATGTATGTTGATATCATCTAAATCATGATGCGGTAAACAACATGACGTAAAATAATATTGTTTGATAACACACAAGATAGAAGAGTATCTGTTCGACAGATATATGACATATACAATATGACACATTATATGCAATGAATTTGTATTTTATTATGGCAGTAAAAGTAACAGGCAAAAAGGATGAATCATAAATAGCTTTGATAAGGATAATAAACAAATATTATTAATAAATACATAAATAACAGCTGATCAAGCAAAACTTGTTTACTTACATAGCCCGAAGAATCACAAAACTTTAGTGGCAGTGGACAAGGCAAATTGTTTGCAAAACAATTTGCCTTGCCCAACAAAAAGAAATTGGAGTGACGACTACGAATCGGAATATACACCGTTAGTCTCCCACAGGGTAAACCGATAACCTGCACCAGGTCAGGTCGCGGAAATCCAATCGGTGCGAGACGCACACGACACTTCTTTGTGGCGACGCTTAGAGGAGGCCTCCTATGTCCAGCAGTGGACGGCTTCCGGCTGAAATGGTGATGATGAATATTTAAATGGAACTTCGAGATGATGAATGAAAAAGTTAAGATTTTCGTAACAAATGATTAATTTAATGTTAGACCAATTGCATTCATTCAATGAAACTTCTTCTAAAGTTGTGTACGTGAAATTGCGTTAGAAGTTTTATAAAGACAAAATAATAAAGTTTATCAAACCAAAAATATTGAGAGAAACTCGTGGTTAGAATAATAACAGCCCCCCTAGCCAAGTTACAACCGTTTCTTTTCGATTCTCTTTTCGTTGATCGCCTCGAGTCGGCCACGCCTCCTATTCCTTTGTTCTGATCACGTGACTGAGCGTTGAGATGACGTTAGAATAAAAGAATCGGAGGCGTGGCCTACTCGAGGCGATCGACGAAAAGAGAATCGAAACGAAACGGTTGTAACTTGGCTAAGGGGGCAGGTCTATTTTCAACGATAAGCAACACTTTTCGATGTCAGTATGTCGATGGGTGACCATTTTAAAATACCGAGACTCCTCAGTGTCTCGGAAAGCATGTAAATCCGTTAGTCCCGGCTGTCATTTAAAGACGTTTGACAGTCGTCATGGATAGTCAGAAGTCAAGAAATCTAACACCAGTCTTGCCAAGGGATATTGTGTTACCTAATTACTGGGCTGTGGAGATCAGATAGTCGCTTCATGAAAAACTGATATCCAGCTTCATCTGATTTGACTGAAAGTCGTCTCCAGCATAGGAAAAGGCAAGGTGTTAAAATATTAGGCGTGCGAGCGATAAAGAGGAATGGAACTATACACCCTATATATCACCATCCCTTTAACAGTTCAGTTTAGGTCGTAAAATGGATCGTGTTAAGATCTTATGGTAGGACCTCAGGTTGATTGTTTAATTGAACCAATATTGATTTTACAATTAGGTATCATCATCATCATCATCATTTCAGCCGATAGACGTCCACTGCTGGACATAGGCCTCCCCTAAATGTCGCCATAACGAACGGTCCTGTGTGTCTCGCATCCATCGGATTCCCGCAACCTTCACCAGGTCATCGGTCCACCTTGTTTGGCCTTCCAACACTGCGTCTTCCGGAACCTTTCGGCCCCAACGGCCATCTGTTCTGCGAGCAATGTGCCCTGCCCAAAGGGAAAGGGCTATGCTCGGAGTTTTCTTGCGTGATCGAATCAGAAATGAAGATATCCGCAGGAAAACCAAGGTTGCCGACATAGCACGAAGAATCGCCAAATTTAAGTGGCAATTAGGTATTTTAAACACAAAAGCATATTGAAAACAAATAATAAACGCTTTATCAGTACAATAAACACTTAACTTTCATTTATATCCCATCTACTTTTGCCTTTGTTAACATATCGCCTATATTTGTACTGTACGATATTATACCGCGCAGAATATGGAATATGATTTTACGTGGTTTTAATTAGCAAGCACAGTGAGCTAACTTGCAGAACGCGCAAACACTACTGTTCTATATAACGTTGTCAGTTACTTGTTTCATTCATATATATATTCTATATTCATAAAAATCTGTATCGTGCAGGAGCACGATACAGATTTTTATTAAATTATTTTTTTAGATTTCTGGTTGTAAGGAAATTTTACATACTTTTCCGATACGCTCCGGACATCCAAATTCTGGCGATGTTTTTTTTAGTTTCATTTCATAAGTTTTTTGGGTGCGAAGTTTTTTTTTTTTTGTTGACTGTTAGAAAACTCATTGCTGAGTTAAGCTCACCTTTGAACACGAACTGACAAATCACCATGTTATGTTTTTGTGTTACACAATAAAAAATTAAGTAAGTAAACTACTGGAAAAAAATCTCCACGAAATGAGTGCCTGAAAAAGGAAAGCACCACCGAGATCAGTCAAGAAAGAGGTCATTGGCGAAATCGGCCAAAAAAGAGGTGGCGTAATTATCTGGACGCGTACCACAAGAGCAGGTTTGAGAAAGCATAGGAGAAGATTTCCTGGTAGGATTTAGAGGAAGATTTTGCCCAAAAGTAGGGTAGTATTGGCACTTGAATTTTTTTTTTTTAATTATTTTTAGGCTCACGTTTGACCACTATCTCACCTGATGGGAAGTGATGATGTGGCCGACAATGGAGCACGTTTACCTAGAAATAACCTATTCACTTTTGACTTAAAGAGTCCTAGGTTGTAGCTATCAGGAAACACAGACTCCGGCAGGGAATTTCACTCCTTAACTATACGCATAATGAATGTGTTCCCAAAACGCTTTGTACGTATGGGTGGGATGTCAACCATGTATCGCTAGCGCAACGCTGCGCTGTACGTCTAGTGGCCCGATGATGGAACGGACTTGGCGGAATTAAATTGTGCAATTCCGATGCACACTCCCCGAAATACAAATAAAATATAGTAAAATATAAAAGCTTTTTTTACGGTCAAACTTACGGTTTACAGCCCTGATGACAGTAGTGGTGTTGAATACTATTCCGAATCCATGACAATTTTAGAAAACAATAGTTTGGAGCTAACTGGTCCCGTTATTTCTTGTGAATCCCTCCACAAAAAATTGAAAAGCCTAGATCCAAAGAAAAGGGCTGGGCCTGATGGAATCCCCCCAGTATTTATAATAGCTTGGTCCTCTGAGCTAGTTTACTCACTAATGTTAATTTATAACACATCATTGGCAACTGGTATATTTCCTTCTAAGTGGAAAATCGCAAAGGAGGTTCCAGTTCACATATCGGATGATCGAGACGTTGTAACAAATTACAGACCTATCTCAATTTTATCCACGTTTGGCAAAGTATTCGAATGACTGATATGCCCATATATTCAGGATCATTTAAAGATTTTTTTAAGCGACCATCAGCATGGATTTGTTAGGACCCGTTCTACTTGCACAAATCTAGTCCCTTTTACAGAACTTCTCATAAAGGCTATTGATACAGGTCATCAAGCTGACGTTATTTATACGGATTTAAGCAAGGCGTTCGACAAAGTTTCCCACAAAATCCTGTTGACGAAATTGCGCGCCTACGGCATCTCTGGATCCTTATTAGATTGGCTAAGTTCATATTTAAGGGATAGATTTTTCTTTGTGGTCGTTAACGGTTATCAGTCAACTCTGCAATGCATTTTCTCCGGAGTTCTCCAAGGCTCGCATTTGGGGCCCATTTTATTTATTTATTTCATAAATGATATTCCAATGTGTTTTCTGTACTCGGACTTTTTTATGTACGCAGACGATTTAAAGTTTTTGAGAATTATTAGGTCTGAAGAGGATATATTAAAACTACAAAGTGACCTTCATCGTCTCGTTCAATGGTGTAACAGTAATAAAATGGAACTGAACCCTAAAAAGTGTTACCTTGTTAAATTTACAAGATAAAACATCCCAATACGCAGTAGTTACCATATATCCGAAATCGAAATTAAGGAAGTTGATACAATAAAGGATCTCGGAGTACTGTTTGACAAAAAAATAACTTTTACACCAAACATTAGGGTTCGTCTTAAGAAATTGTAAAACTTTTCGTCACAATAGAACCAAAATGCAACTGTATAACAGTCTCATTCGTAGCATCCTTGAATATAATAGTGAAGTCTGGCGTCCTCACTACGCAACACATTCATTGCGACTTGAACGTGTCCAGAAACGCTTCACATGGCATCTCGCATTTTCCAATGGTATCGCCAAAAAAATAAAGTCATACAATAAAAGACTTGAGCTTTTTAACATGACCTCGCTAGACAAACGTAGACACTTAATTGATACAATGTTTGCTTACTTATAATGTTTGATCATTAAGCACAAAATAGTCAGCCCAAGCTTACTCGCCCATTTCGTGCGCCCTCTAGAATCCCGCGTAGTGCCATCACTCCTCTTTGCATGCCAATAAAATTAGAAGAACAGTTCTGGGAGCCAATTCACGTGTTGCAAGAATGTGTAAAGCAGTGAATGGCTACAGTGATGTTATTGATCTCCACTTTGACTCACTCGCTAAACAGAAAGCCATTATTAATCGTTTCCCCTTTAACCCCTAGTCATTTTTTATATAAATAATTGTATCACTGTTACTAATTTATTAATTTTATCACTGTAATTAATTTTATTAATTTATAATTTTAATTTTATCACTATAATCAATTAAATAAATAATTAATTATAATTAATTAAAGTTATTTCTATCACTGTAATCAATTTTATCAATGTTACAAATTTAATCAAATGAATGTTTATGATTTGTTATGATAAATGTTTTTTTTTATTAACATCATGAGAGAAAAAAAAAGATTTATGTATGATATTTTTTTTTTAATGAATTTAATAGTGGTTAAGAATGTCTTATACTTTTTAATATGTTCTATGATTGTTTGTGAATATGCATTTTTAAAACTTTTTATGAACTTTTGTAATTTTTGTTGTTTTTTTTTGGAATTTTTAATTAATTTAATGAAATTTTTTTGAAAGAATTTTTACTGTAGCTTAAATCTATAATTTATTGTTTCATGCATGTTTACATGGTGTTTACCTGTAAGTGATTGTTGCGCTGAAGTTTAATTTTATATATGTGTTATGTTGCTGTATTCAGTGTTTACAATCGTTGGTGAACCTAATTTAATAAATAAAATAAAATATAAATAAAATTGTTAAAACTCTTTTCTTTTCTTTTTTTCTCTTTTTTCTGTTTTTTTTTTTGTCTTCGTAACCTTTTTTTCTTTCTTTATTTTCTTTATGAAGAGGAAGCTTTCGCAAAAAAAAGGAAAAAAAAAAGTTAAAAAAAAAAGAAAAAAAAAGAAAAAGGAAGTTTGTAACGAAGAAAATATTATGAACTTTTTATTGCTAGCTTGTTAGATGGACATATGAGCGAGTGATAGTGTTCTTAGTCTTCAAAGGAAGATAAACTACCAGGCACCCCTATAAACACGTCCAGATCTTCGCCCATCCGTGCCTCTAACAACTTTTCTCAGATGAATTCGCCATAGCTGAGATTTATTGCAAAGGGCGCCAATTTATGTGAGGATCTGTCCCAAATGTTTGCGTTGCAAGATGGTGAACTTGTGAAATCATAATCATTACTAACAAATGTTATGAAATTCGTAATCATAAATTAATTATTTAGTATTTTATGTAAATAAAGTTTCTTTATAGGTTTGTTTTATCTATCGCTTAACGTGTTTTTTTTTTATTCTCAAATAAGCTAGTGCCCACATGTCTTTGTACGCTTTAGACATAGTCACCACGGACAGATCAGTGGATAAAACAGTACAATGCCATTTAGACATAATTTCAAGAAATTGTATTTTTCTGGATCTTTATTTCTTTTTTAAATAAATTATAATAATAATAAGCATCGATCAAATTATTAAAAAATAATAATTAACTACCAAATTGTTAATGTCAGTCAATTACAAAATAAAAAAAGCCTAGTAATCCTTATAAAAATCAGCTCTCTATCAGTGAAAGTCTCGTCAAATCAGTCCGGACTTTTTTTTGATTAGCTGGAATAATAAGAAATACTGACAAACATTTTAAAATTTGCATTTTTTTTTGTAGGTATCGAATATACTTTAATATGCATTTATTAAAAAAATGTTATTTTGATATTACAAACAGACACTTAAATTTGACGTACCGGAAGACGTGGCGTTGGAAGGCCTCCTACAAGGTGGACCGATGACTTGGTAACGGTTGCGGGAGTCCGATGGATATTTAGACGCACAGGACCGTTAATTGTGGCGACACTTGGGGGAGGCCTATGTCCAGCAGTGGACGTCTTTCGGCTGAAATGATGATGATGATGATGACTTAAAATTTATTTGTATGTATGTAGATAGTCCATTATACAGTGTTAATATAGGAAGATTTGCGCTCACTTCCATAATATTATACTAAGAAATTCAGATTTAATTTCAAGAAATTCACAAAATCAGAATCTCTTCACCAAAGTACAGGGAAATTCTCACATTTTAGAATTCGCTTTTACCGGTTGCAAAGTTTGCATGTTTGCTTTAAATGCATGTGGAATAATTAATAAACACGGTTTCGCCTGCTCTGAGAGCGGAAGACTGGGAGCTGGAAGCGTCGAGTTGCAAATTTACGATCTTTACAGACACAAAAAATTGCCATTTTACATTTTGGGGAGTCGGTCCGTTTTGGCTTTTGGTGCGTTTGTTTCAGAAAAGTCCGGGGAATGTAATTTGGTGTTGCATTTTATTATATAAAAATAGAATTCTAATTTTCATTGTTTAATCTTTCATATTAAAGTATTAATTATAATCTAGAAGTTAAGGATGGCATCCTAAGGTTTAAAGACCGCCATTGTACCCATAGATTTAAGTTTCTGTAAAATTGTAACTATGTTATTGTACAATAAAGTTCATTATAATCATCGATGGCACGAAATTAGGGTTTTTTTTTTTCGCTGGGAAAATCATCTTATGACGTCCCCCGCCCTTGGGCGGGGTGGGAGATAGTGTCAGACTTTTACTGACTAAAAACCCACTCCTGTTCCTTCGTTGCCTTTCGTACCAGGACCGAGTCTTCCTTTCAGAATCAGACCCTTGGCCCCAGTAGGCTTCGACCCTGCTAGGCCCCTACAGTTGCTGACATCTCCTTGAGGCGCGCGTGGAACAGCACGCGCCGTCGACGACTTGGGCTCAGTCCGGACGGTTACCGGACGGTTGGACGGCGAGTCACCCATTGCTCGCCGTCCGCAAGCCTGCGCATGAAATTAGGGTAGGTTTACTATTCACGCAAGTTTAGACTGTTGATCAATTTTGTAGCAGCTTAGTTCACAAAATTACTCAGCAGTATTTTCTTTTCTATTTGTAAACGTTCGTGTCGAGGCACCAGTCCGCTATCCAACATCTAAGTTTTTGCATAAATCCGGGTTGCCACCGACACTGAAAAGACAAATTTTAACTAATTTGCATTACACAAATAGACTACCAAAGACGTCTATAAACTGACTAAAATATCTGAACATTTTATAGAACCCATGTAACTAGTTACCAAGACTTTATAAAATTTGTCCTTATTTTATAATCTAGAAATGAAGTTTGCGGTGCTTGGCTTATATATGGTATATATATGTGGCAAAGCAATTAATTTGCATAGTTGAAACGGCCACCGCGTCAGGCGCAGTCCTGTTGTCGCTGCCATTCGTAAGTGCTGCATTGTATAACGTATTACTCAATACAGCTGTGCGTCAATACATTTGGTTAACTAGACACACACTGACCGCCCCTGACATGACATAATGACGTCAGCGATAGGAATCTTGATTGAAATTGGAACAATAGTATCCCTCACATATTAGAAACAGAAAATCCTTATACATACATACCTAGATAAAAATTCAGGAGGTAAAGATAGTTAAAATCGGTCTAGCCGTTCTTGAGTTAAAAATGGTGTAACTAACACGACTTTGTTTTATGTATATAGATTGTTTTAAAACACCAGGAAAATTATCCAGTATTTTCCTTTTAAAAACCGTTCGTTGCGATGAAGAAGTTATTAACAGACTTGAAGTTGTTCAGAAGAGAACAAAACCCAAGATATTGGATAAAAAGCGTTCTGAACTAGTTAGGGTATAACATTACCGAAGCTTCTCTTGTAGCTAATTGCACTTTTTTCTTACAGCATATAATGAATTTTACAAGCGCTGAAGCAGAGAGTTAACTTCTTAGTTGGCCACAGCAAAGTGCTGTATGGATTAAACAGCTTTTAAAACTTATTTAACCCAGATTAACTTCAATATTCCAGCAGGATTTGTAGCCCGCCTCTTATATTAAAACGTAATTTGCTTGATGGAAACCATGGAGTAACATAATGGAGCTTTATGAATTATTGAAGAAAACAATGATTTTATTTTGAACTAGTTTTCCTAAATTGTTGGACTTTATAAAACGTATTTATGAGTTGGAAACAGTTTTATCGTAGTCGTTGTTCATGTGATAGGTAGTATTTTGAAACAATTAATGTTTATTTTTTTATTATGGATAGGCTCACGTGTGCCCATTATCTCACCTGAAGGCAAGCGATGAATAGCCGACGATGTAGCACGCTTGCCTAGAAGTAACCTATTCACGTTTTTGCAGGATTGAATGTTTTTTTTTTATTTTGATAATCGACAGTAAAATGTAATTTGAACGCACTAAAAATTTTGATACAAGTTCAACTCGGTACGTTCGTTTTTAACTCGAAATTCAGGCGTTAAAAGTTCCCCTTTCTTATTAACATTGCTTGTCTACTAGACCAACCAGAAGGATTCACTCAATCCTGTTGTAATTGCAAACAGATCAATCTCCTAGACGTGGAATATTGCTTTAGCAGCAATCAAGTGTTAAGGGTCAATAGGCTACAGTTACTGGCATTATTAGTTTAGGATATTGTGGTGAACCGTTGTATTAGTGTAACTGTCAGAGGCCTGTTAGTAACGTGTTACGTTTCTTTTTAAAGGCGACTGCAAATAAGATCCTTTAAGAGCCTTTCTTCAAACTAATAATCCTCGAAATATTACTAAATGGAAGAAACTAGAGAAAATATAAATGTAATATTAATTGTAGTAGTCTTGAGGATTTTTTGCAATCGTAGAATACACTTGTGTATCTGTTTAATGAGAATGTATCAACATACAAATTTAAAGGGGTAAAATCTAGTTGTTTATAAATATTATAAGACTTACGGCTCTTGAGTTCAGGTGATACATATTTTTTACGTTACGCTACTTTAGAAATTACTCCTGTATCGTGGATCATGTGTTCATAAATATTTAAATTCACATACACAAGATACCCAGATCCAAAACAACTATGTATAGGCCAAACCAATATTTGATCTGTGTGGGAATCGACCCACTCAATAACTGAGTCAACCGTACTGTCAATTGATAACTAAATGAAAGTAAATGGATACAATTCCACCAAAGGTGTTTACAACCCAACTATAAATTATCGCTGCTTTAAGACAAAATAAAAAAAAAAAACAAATTATGAAATAACAAGCCTGTTGGCTATAAATCTGCTCCAGTACGTCACAATCAGTTTTCAATTAAATACCTGATGAAAAAAAAGAAACGCTCAGAAATTTTACCCGCAATTTTGGAAAAACCCAAACTGTATTTTGAAATGAGCAACATGAGCAGCAATAAATAAAGCACTGATTGATTGCTTTTATTAAAAACAAAATTAAACTGATTGCGAAAATCAGTGAGTGTAAGTTCAAATTGATATCCAGTGTGTGGTATTATTTGCAAATTAATAAAAATTTGTTTGACTATCAATTGTACCGCAATAAATTATTTTGTAACTTTACTTGCTCGTTCAGCCAACAAAATATTTTTGCCACATGATTGTGGTGGATCGGATAATGAATATTATGAATACTTTGCATGTAGTACACGTTTCAGAATAACTCAAGCTGGGTTGGCAAATCGAATTTGGTCAAAGCATTTAAACAATTTTTGCAGTCCCTCACTAACAGAATAGATAACATCTATGAATGCAATGATCGGCATTTTCATATTTATCCAAAAAGAAAAAGTTCTTATTGAAAAGAACAAAACATTACCTAATTTGTCAAATATTCTTGTTTCATTGTTTAGCGATAATACTTAGCCACATTTTTAAACTTTCACTAACAAACAAAATCATGTCTTGTGATCAGAACACGTAACGATCTTTCAGCCTGTACGAAATGTAGCAAATGTCATATATAAAATGGCGACTGTGACCTATATGGAAGATTGTCAGGGCAATCAAGATGGCATTCGCGTCCGCGGAAATTGTCAAAATCGCAACAATAAATGAAAAGAAATACATAGTAACTATGGTATTGTCACCTATGATAGTTAAAAACTGGGCAAGTGCTAGTCGGAACCACGCACTGAGTGTTCCGTTTAAACTTCCATATGTAAATAGTTCAATTCCCGAATTAAGTCTCGAAGATTTTTCCGAATCGCAATTAAAAGTATTTTTATTTTGTGACGTAACAACCAATTTACTGTTTTCAGATTTATTCCTATAACTGTGCTTTAAGACCTTGTTTTATACCTAACTTCATGATTCTGGATCAACGGGAAGTATCCGTATGAATTTTGATTCCCTTGAGTGTGACAAAATATACGTTTTTTGCGACATAAACGACCGTAGCTTTCTTTTTCGTAAAGTTAGAAGTTTCATTTTTTCACAGCTTCAAGGGACCGTGAACTTGAATATATCGTTTTTATTACAACTTACACACAGACAGACGGACAACAAAGTGATCCTATAAGGGTCCTGTTTTTCCTTTTGAGATACGGAACCCTAAAAATGAAGTAGACCTCAAACCACCTAATTCCTAATCATATTAACTAGAGTCTAGAGTAAACTACTATTTTAATTTTAATACAGTTCTCTGTTGATAAAGTCCGTCAATAAGATATTACTTTTTATTTTCATAATTTAAACTTTACGTTATGAGCGTAAATATATTACATAAGTATCTGACATTGCGATATTCCCAGGGTTTTCAAACAGCTTGTTACCAGGCCTTTCTGTTTGGGACATCCTTTATAGCCCGATATATTTTCTTTAATAATTTAACTTTGGAAGCAAAATTAAGTTCAGCCCACTGCCCCGAGGGTTCTGACGAAATTTTCGAAATTTGTTGCGCTCATGGGAGCTAAGATACAAATTGTCCGACTCCGGTCAAGACGGCCACGTTTTAGTCTGTGAAGTTGTTGTAGTCGTTTTGGGAATTACGTTGAATTGATTATTTGACCAGTTTAGCTTACCATTGTGTTATTAGTTTTGTTTTATTAAAAGTATTTTCGCTCACAATGGGCCTCATCAGAAGGCTTAAAGTCACCCAAAGGGCAATGGAAAGGGCTATGCTCGGAGTTTCCTTGCGTGATCCAATCAGAAATGAAGATATCCGTAGGAGAACCAAGGTGCTTCAGCAGACATAGCACGAAGAATCGCCAAACTTAAGTGGCAATGGCCCCAACGGCCATCTATTCTGTTCTGCGAGCAATATGCCCTGCTCGCAGAACAGATGGCCGTTGGGGCCAAAAGGTTCTGGAGTGGCGACCACGTACCGGAAGACGCAGTGTTGGAAGGCCCGCTACAAGGAGGATCTGGTGAAGGTTGCGGGAATCCAATGGATGCGAGACGCACAGGACCGTTCATTGTGGCGACATTTGGGGGAGGCCTATGTCCAGCAGTGGACGTCTATCGGCTGAAATGATGATGATGATGATGAAAAGTATTTTGCCATCAAGACCTTATGCTTAAGATTTCATTACAATACGGTGCAAGGCGGCGGCGTTTTGGTTAAGGGATTGGCTGCTGCTCTCCGTGTCGTAGTTTCTAACCCCGCACGGGACTAATATTTGTACAGCCTACATAAATATAGTTGTTCCAGATCTGGGTGTTTTGTGTATGAGAGTTTACATGTTTATAAACGCACCCACTATACAGCAGTAAATCCTAGTGTAGGGTAACGTATAGTATACTTATAAACGCATCGGACTAACTATGTAATGGTTAAAACATTTTTCTCTTATGAACCTAAGCAGCATTAAAAACGTTAGCAAGTAACAGAACACATATTTACCCTAGGTTGACTGGTAGAGAATGCCTAAGGCATTAAGTCCGCCTTTGTACTTTTGTGTTTCATGAAGTTTTAATAAATAAACTTTAAATAAATAAATATTTCAAATGAAACTCATAATTATCGTTTAATTTCTCTATTCCTTCATTAGGTCGTTTAAACATAAAAAAACCCTTTTATCTACAAAAATAAACGGCACTTAACGTTGGTCTCACGTTCCGATCTTAACCTTTTTAAATATTCACATTAAAAATCTGTTCGGCTGAAAAAGTTAAAAGCTATAGAGTAACTTATCTGTAAATCAATAAATTGTGAAGTGAAAGAAAATATCACATTTCTTTGCGAAAGCATCGCAATTTTATGCGAAAATATCGCATATGTTTGAGAAAAAAAAAACAATTTTGTTAAAAAGTAATAGGTGAAATCAAAATGACTTGAATATTTACATTAATAAAATTGTATTCGATGCTTTGTTTACTTTTGAAATTCAAAAACTGTTGTGGTGAAATGTAAGGATGAAATACAACATCTGATCACAATAGATCTTTGTAAGTAAACATTTTAACAAATAGTTAAATCTTCATCTTCCTGCCCTTGTCCCGTGTTATTTGGGGTCGGCGCAACACGTTTTTTTCTTCCATTCTGCCCTGTCACTCGTCATACTATCAGTAACTTCCTTTTCTTTCATATCACTCTTCACACAATCCATCCATCTTTTCTTTGGTCTCCCTCTCCCTCTCCATCCATCCACATGTAAACTCATAACTCTTTTAGTAACATGCGTTTCATCTCTCCTCTTCACATGACCATACCAAGACAAACGATTCCCTTTCAACTTTTCAGTCACTGGCGCCACTTTCAAACTTCCCATAATATACTCATTTCTCACTTTATCCATTCTCGTCACACCACACATCCATCTTAACAATTAGTTAAATAATAATAACAAATTCTGATAAATGTTATGCTTTGTTACTTATCATTTTATCACCTAACTTTCATCCTTCACACAAAACTTTCGGTATTTTTTGCCGATATTATTAAAATAATAACTAGTTTCGAGCAACATTTTGTTATCGAAACCCTCTCATACCAACATACATATCTCACTGAAACTATTTAGGTCCACATGCTCCATGAATGTCAAATGAAGTAAAGTTTTGGGAGTGAGATGAAAGAAACTTCTTTTGAGACGTGATAAAGAAGGAAATTTTCCTCTGAATATATTTAGAAATTCGAGTTTATTTACACATATTCAACATTTGCTCTGACATGTTTGATATAGGGTATTCACGTTATGCTGATGTTAGAATATATTATCAATTCAAAGACATTTTTACAATCGTCGAATAAATCTGGTAAATATTCTCATTTTTATGTTTAACCTGGGATACTTTCTGAGAGACTCAGGGAGAAGATTTTTTATTTAATCATATAAACTACTACTTGACTGCGATCCCACCTGATGCAACAATAATAAATAAAAAAAAATTGAGTAATGCAATCGTTGCTTGATGGTTAGGCGCATTAGTTTATTAAGAGCCTATTCACTGTAGCCTTAAAGACACCTAAATTATAATCGGACGGAAAGACTACAGCGAGCAAATTGTTCCAGTTCTTCGATGTACGCGGTATAAAAGACGAGGCGAAATGCTTAGTCGAGGTTTCAACAACGTAACAACGGATGAAGATGGTGAGACAAACTGGATTACTTAATGACAGTACAGTAGCTAACAGCCGTGATAAGTGAAAATAATGGAGGTAAGTGCTTACCTAGCAATGTGAAAGTGTGGACTTTTATAATTACATCTGTCTCTCTCAAAAAGTTTAAAAGAACCAAATATTTTTCGTGCCGAACTTTCTAGCTATTTATTTATGGGGGGAAATCTCTTTTCGATTTTCAATAGAAAAGCTAATGCAAAATATTGGCATGATTTACTTTTAATTTTCGTCAGAAATAAAACCTAGGTTATAAGTTAGAGAACAATACGAGGAATCAATAGCAAAAAGAACCAGGTATTTTAACCGTAACCGAACGATGATACCTATAGGAGCATTGCTAGTACCTTTTTGTTAGGCGTTACCTATTTTTCTTACATTATAATTAAGACGACTTGAGGACTCGACTTCTTTGAAACATTGGACGCCCCCCCTACCACACCCAGCGATGTATGCGGAAGAGAGGGATGCAGAATAACTCAATAGAGAATTCGTGTAATTATATTTAACAATGGGGAACTTAAAATATCAGAGACGGAGTATTTTTATTTAAGAAAAGTAACGCCTGATAAAAAAGCAGTAGTGATCTACTAAATAGTCTCCAATTTCATTTCATTCGGTTACGGTTAGAACTATAAGAGAAATCAATACAAAAAGATTTTTTTGTATTGATTACTCTTATAGTTCTTTAAGATATGGCCTTTTTTTTTTTTTTTTTTTTTGGTGGTAACATCGTCTTATGACATCCCCCGCCCTTGGGCGGGGCGGGAGATAGTGTCAGACTTTTACTGACTAAAAACCCATTCCTGTTCCTTCATTGCCTTTCGTACCAGGGCCGAGTCTTCCTTTCAGAATCAGACCCTTGGCCCCAGTAGGCTTCGACCCTGCTAGGCCCCTACAGTTGCTGACATCTCCAGGTTTCACAACTGGCGAAAAGAAAAAAAATGCCAGCTATGTATGGTAAAAGTTTATTCCCCTTTAATTACGACTTTGTTCTGCTAGCTTTAAGACTTTGTTCCGGATATATTTCATTATATAACTACTACATTAGAGGAGAGTCCTTAAGAAAGACCTAAACGACACTTACAGTCTTCAAAATTTCTAAAATACACCGCAATCTTCCTTTCAGAATCAGACCCTTGGCCCCAGTAGGCTTCGACCCTGCTAGGCCCCTACAGTTGCTATGGCCTAGGTTTCTCAATTGGCGAAAAGAAAAAAAATGCCAGCTATGTATGGTAAAAGTTTAATTCCCCTTTAATTACGACTTTGTTCTGCTAGCTTTAAGACTTTGTTCCGGATATATTTCATTATATAACTACTACATAAGAGGAGAGTCCTTAAGAAAGACCTAAACGACACTTACAGTCTTCAAAATTTCTAAAATACACCGCACTGAATTACACAAAAAAAACCTAAATAGATGTGCCAACATTTTCACCGCGAGATATTTGCAAATCTATCCTTGAATTCGAGAAGAAATTGTTCATAAAAAAATTGTTTACAATTGAGTAAATCCTGCAAATAGAAAAGGTAGATTTAGCTGTTGTGTTTCTTAAGGACTCTCCTCTTAATCAAGAATGTTTCATCTCCAAATTGTGAAGGTTGTGGAGTGGTTGATGATGTTTTCCATATCTTGACGGCACATTGACCCTCGTATTTCAAACAATGTTTTACTGTGCTTTGGCACAGTAAGAAGTTTATATTTTGTATGTATATGTATGTGTATCTATTTTAGTAAAGTTTTGTTTACTTTTATATTTGCACCAAGTGCAACCCCATTTTGTGTACAGGCAATCTCTATCCATTCCGGGTTGCCTGGAAGAAATCACCGAGTGCGATAAGGCCGCCAACTGTATGTTTTTTTTTGTATTATAAGGTTTCAATTTGTAATCTTGGTATGCAATAAAGTATATATAAATAAATAAGACCTATAATTTTGGCATATGATATTAAATTATTGTATTACAATAATTTAAATGTCAATGTTAAACAACTCTTTGAGTTAGTCTTAAGATAGATTAAAAAAAAATATTTCTCTGAACTGGGTGATGTAGTCGCTAGGCGACTAAGCCCTGCAATAAAATTAAAAAAAAACACGTTTTTCAATAATTCCCTGTAATAGATTATGGAGACATGTGCTACTTTGACCTGAATGTGGTGTTGCTAGATAAAATTAACAGGCTCCTCAACAACTTCATCCGATTCATATTTAACATGCAAAATATCTATCCTACACATGTTTTTGACAAATAAAATTTATCTTATCTTATCTTAAAAATATGACCATGTTTTGAGTTACAGATCTGAACTCAAATGGATGCCCATTCGCCAGAGAAAAAGTTTACTACTGACTATACTTTTCTCTCTGCTCTACTCTCCTACTCCTCCTTCTTAGCTTATATCGCATTTTCAATATTTATGTTCTTCCCATCCTAAGAATATTCGTTCTTCTAACAATCTCCAGAGTAGAGCAGCAGTGGTGGCCGAGTGGTAACGGCCCCGACTTACGAGTTGTAGGTTGCGGGTTCAAACCCTTCCAGGTGCAATAAGTTGTGTAATTTATTTAATCACCACTGCTCTCAAAACGGTGAAGGAAAACAGCGTGAGGAAACCGGCATGTCCTAGAAACAAAAATTCGAAGACATGTGACATCCACCAACCCGCATTGGGCCCGCGTGGTGGATTACGGCCCATTCCCTCTCCTAGAGAGGAGGCCTGAGTCCCAACAGTGGGAACATTATAAGGCAGACTATGCTATGCTATGCTAACAATCTCCTACTGCTCGGTCCTTCTCATACTTCTAATTTTGTTCATTCTTCCTTTCATGTACAGTCCACATTTCTGTAGAATGCGCTTCGTAGAAAATGCCTAAGGCATTAAGTCCACCTTTGTACCTTTGTGTTGCATGAAGTTTTAATAAATAAATAAATATACCGAATGTTATAAAAATTGTTCTCATAATATTTTAAGAGTAAATGGTTACCTGCAAATAAATCAGGCTCTCGACATTACCTTTATTCCCTCTTACAAAGGAAGACAAAGATCTTTAAAATTTAATACCGTTGACAATTGATCTCAATATTCACGCCACGTCGTCATCCCCAATTTATTTGGGTGGAATCGACAAAATTTAATTACTTTGTCGTCCCTTTTAACTTTGATTATTATCATTTTGTCGGTCGCATTGTCAAATACCAAATGCTTAAATGGGTACTATTCCTCCATTTGTTATTCGTGACGTGACTAAAAAAATCAATAATTATAGTCTGCTTAATTTATGTTTTGCACGTTTAGTAGTTTCTTGATAATTCAATTGTTACGGACACGAGCATGTAATTTAGAATCACTAAATATAATCAACATTACGTCATTCATAGATGCGTAACGTATGTACATACGCGCTGTACATAATGAGGGCAAACCAATCAGAGGCCAGACTATTGTCCAATCGGCTACAGGGATAGTATATAAGGCTATGTACTGAGTTCTTAGAAGTACAGAATGCGGTTCTTAGAAGTAAATAGCGCAGAAAACCGTTAAGAATAATCTGGATTTCTATTGGTGGATTACAACGGAGAAAATCACGACACTATTGACGACCAATAGTGTGCTTGCGGTATGCGGGGGTCGGGGAGGTGTACATCAGCCGGCCTCAACAGGATTAGGGAACAGGACGAGAGGGATAGGGTCTCTCTCCCACGACTTGCGACCGGCTGAAAAGGTACTTAAGCTACACTTTCCTTGAAGACGACGTTCTCTCTCTGCAGTTCGACTTGAAGCGTCACCACGTCAGTTTGTCTTGGCACCCTACGCTCCTGGAGCGGCCCTAGATTTCCAGATTTCCTAAGTTATCTAACGTATTAGAGTCAGTGAAGTATTGTAAAGTAACTGTGAACTATTTGTGAGTTAGCGTCACGCGTATGTAGGTAAAGGACTCGTTTATGTGAAAGTATTTACACGTGTTATGTGAAGTCTTGTTTTTATACGTGTTAAATAAATGGTTGAGGCCTTTCAAGCGTGACCATTTTGTTGTGTAATTATTTACATCCTCTGCCCCCAACAGAGGAACTTTGGTCCTTCGAGAGCCGGATATTTGGTCCTTTGGTAAGGAATATCGAGCGGCTTATTGTGCGTGATTTTGGGGAGACGTGAAGAAACACAGTTGGGTGTCGAAGATTGAAGAAGGGAACACTTCAAGCTCAAACAGGAACGCTGCAAGTAAGAATAGGAACGCGGCAAGTTACGTTACGAAGAAACCTTGTTTTCAAGAAAGAAAAGGAACGCTTTCAAGAAAGAAAAGGAACGCTTTCAAGTAAGAAAAGGAACGCAGCAAGTCACGTTACGAAGAATACCTATTCTCAAAAAAGAAAAGGAACACAGGAACGCAGCAAGTCCGACCCAGTAGGTGCTTAGGATTGTCGTCACGTCGGGAACTTCGAGCCGCCAGAACGTCGTGTCAAGCCGTCGTGTCAAGTCGTCGTGTCAAGCCGTCGTGTCGAGCTGCAGAGAGGGATCCACGGGTCCTTTACGCCGCCGCGTCAAGAACCTTTTTAAGCGGGTGGACCGCGGCTCAGGTACGTGCCACCTAACGGTGTCAAAGGTGCGTGCCTGAGTTAACGCCGTTTCAAGGCGGTGCGACATATTGTGCGGTGTCGCCAACCAAACGTGGTTGAATAGCACTACTGCGCCTGTAAGGTTGCGCACGTTGCGAGGGCCGGACTGTAGGCACTGCCGAGGCAACCGGTCGTTCCCACCGGTTGCTGAGCACCTCGTAGCGCGTGTAGCTCTCTGCAGGGTAGTCCCCACCTTTCCATTCCTGCACATTTTCCATCCATAGGGCCCTCCGGTAGGTCTGATAGGGCCGCTAGGGCATTGATAGAGCTAGGGTGCCAAACAAGGAGGAAGGATGCCGACTACAAGAAGCCAGAAGAACGAAGATACGCAAGCCCGCGTGTTTGAAGAACCCCCCGCGTCACCGTCGTCCCGCGCGACAATATTATCACGCGCTAACCCCCGCGTTACGATTCCCGCGTCTGTACCAGTTCCTGCAACAGTGCCTACGAACGCGCCGACAGCCGAGAACACTACAATGGATGCTATAACGTCAACCGCCGCCGCGACCGCCATCCCAGCGCCCGCGCCCGCCGTTGATAGGATAAATAGTAGGTCGCCCGTCCAGTCCGTACGATCGCGCCAATCCACCGCTAGTGCTGTACTGCGCATTAGGCAAGCAGAATTAGATGCTGAGGAGCGCCTCGCCGCGATACGCCGCCAGGAATTGCGACTCGAAGCCGAGCTGGTTAAGAAGAGATTAGCGATAGATGTAGCTACCATTCGCGAGGAAACAGATCGAGATAGTGATATAGCCCAGGACGTCGCGGACACCGATAATCGAATCACGAATTGGCTGCAATGCGCGCAGCCTACGGGGGACGAGGAATTACCATTGCTGACTCCGATAGATCAAACGTCGTCAGCGATACGCGCACCCGCCCCGGTTCACATACGGGGGGAGGAAGCCGAGCGCACCCGGGGTAGGCAGGAATTTACGAGGCCGCGTACGCCACAGTATGAGGAGCGAGAACGCACGTACTTTCCAAGGGAGGAGCCGCCCCGCGTAGAGAACAAGGAGCCCCGCGAACCTAGGTTCCGATCACCGCCTAGGTCGCGACATAG
Source organism: Mythimna impura (assembly GCA_905147345.3). Lineage (NCBI taxonomy): Eukaryota > Metazoa > Arthropoda > Insecta > Lepidoptera > Noctuidae > Mythimna > Mythimna impura. Next base: position 15,224,097 of record LR990356.1, on the reverse strand, counting down.
ATCTCGATCTCGATCCCGAGATATCGATAAGCTAGCCGACGCGTTAAATAGGATGACACGTTGTCGACCGCCGCCGCGTCAAGCGATAGAGTTGCCAATTTTCACGGGAGCGCCGCACGAGTGGTTGCTGTTCAAGTCAGCAATGCGAGACTCGACACGAGAGTATGGATTCTCACGAGGAGAGAACTTAGCGCGCCTACGCAACAGCCTGAAAGGTGAAGCGAGAGAGACCGTGTCCGCGCTACTTTGCACCGCTGCTGATCCCGCTGTGATAATGCATACACTCGAACAGTGTTACGGACGTCCCGAGATTATAATCGACAAGTCGCTCGACGATCTAAGAAAGTTACCGCGACTCGGTACGACGGCCGCTGAACTCAACGCGTTCGCGATAAAGCTGCAGAACATCGTCAGCGTGCTATTGTGTCTGGATGATAGGGGGTACCTACAGAACCCAATGCTGTCCAGACACGTGGTAGAGAAGCTCAGCCCACACATGCGCGCGCGTTGGTGTGATTACGCCCAAGAGCATGGTAGTCGCGTGGAAGCGGAGATCGTTACGCTGTCGCGCTACCTAATCAGGCAAGCTGATCGGGCCGTAAGATACGCGTACTCGTCGACCGTGACTACGACTTCAAAGGAAGCGACGCGTCAGCAAGCTCCCGCCAGAGCACAAGCGGTCAATAGGAAGAACAAAGCGCGCGTACCCGCAACGTACGCCGCCGCCGAGCGACCTGGCGAGGACGAGAAAGAGAGGGCTAAGAAGACGTGCTTGTGCTGTGGCGAGGGACATGCCACGCCAAGCTGCAAGAAACTTGGTGACATGACGGTCCAACAAAGATGGGAATGGGCCAAGGAAACTGGAGCATGTTTTAAATGTCTGGCGAGTAAACATCGTCGATTCAAGTGTACCGCGAGGAAGTGCGGAGAGCAGGAATGTCGTAGATCGCACCATAGGCTACTCCACACCGCCGACCGAACGTCGGACGCGGCTAGCGCCTCCACCAACTGTGGGAGCGGGAGCGTGAGGGAAGAATCGGCGACCACCGCATCTGCCCATGCCGGCAGCGAAATGAGCGCGGTGTTACTCAAAGTGTGCCCAGTGACGTTGCGAGGGCCAAATGGCAAGGAAATAGAGACGCATGCGTTACTGGACGAGGGCTCCACTGTTACGCTACTCGACGAAGAGATAGCTAACGAAATGGGCGCGAAAGGAACTAAACGAGCGTTACGCGTCCACGGGATTACGGCCACGCGGCAAGAGAACGACAGTCGTTGCGTGGAAATAGGAATCAAGGGAAAACGCTCAGAGTGTTTTAACATACGCGCGCGTACTGTTAAACGCTTAAATATAACCGGTCAGACCGTGAAAGCGAGCTATCTACGCTGCGAACACATGAAACGTATACCTGCACGTGACGTGTGTTACGAGAATGCGAAGCCACGCCTATTGATAGGCGCCGATAATTGGCATTTGATAGTGTCGCGAACTTTGCTCACGGGACGGCAGAACGAGCCAGCCGCTTCACTTACGCAGCTAGGATGGGTGGTCCACGGAACGGTACCACGGCGCGTAACTGGATTCGAGGCGAGCAGCGGGATAGCATTGCACGTGCACCCACAGGAAATATCCGATGATTGCGAAGAGTTAAAGGACCTCATCACATCGCATTTCTCGATCGACGCTCTGGGGATAGTTCACCAGCCGAGACCAGTGCTGGCAGACGAACGGGCGAAGGATATTTTCACGAAGACTGCTCGGCTGGTTAACGATCACTACGAGGTAGGATTGCCGTGGCGGAGTGATGAGCCACACCTACCACCGAGTTACGATATGGCCTTTCGTAGACTCAAAACCATTGAAAGGAAAATGGATAAGTCAGCTGACTTCAAAAAAGCATACGTGTCGCAGGTCAATAACCTCATAGAAAAAGGGTACGCGAACAAAGTAGCCGAGAGTGTAGGTAGGAAGAGTGTCATCACTGTGTGTGAGTGATCATTTGGCAGGGTGGCAAACCAACGAGGCCGACCTACTATGCGAGATAAGCGATAGCGACAAGTCCAGTTCGCCAAAGGAGTTAGGAGCGAACGCACATCCCTACGGAAAGACGTTAGGTATTATGTGGCTACCGACGACCGACGAGTTCGCCTTCAACGTGGAAATGCCACGAGTGCCCGCCGAGGTGAAAGCGCGCGAACGCGCACCGACAAAGCGAGAGACATTAGCAGCAGTAATGTCCATTTTTGATCCGCTAGGCATGCTTAGTCCGTATACGATAACGGCTAAGATAATGTTACAAGACCTGTGGCGCAAACAGACTGGATGGGACGAACCTTTGCCCCCGGAAGAGGCTTACATTTTTGAAGAATGGTTAGGTGATTTAAAATACGTAGCGAACCTACGACTCCCGAGATGTTATTTTAAAGGTGGTGTAGTGAATAGAACTCTACACACGTTCGTCGACGCGAGCGAGCAGGCGTACGCGGCGGCGGTATATATGAGGTCAGTGACCCCTGAGGGAAGATTGATCGTGACACTCGTCGCAGGAAAGGCGAGGGTCGCGCCAATGAAGGCGCAAAGTATACCGCGGCTCGAATTGCAAGCGTGTTTAGTAGGTGCGAGGTTAACCGAGCAAGTTAAACGGGAACATCGTTTTGAGTCGTTAGATACGACATACTGGAGTGACTCCAAGACCGCCCTACATTGGATAAGGAACGAATCTTCAAAGTACACGCCGTACGTCGCGCACCGACTTCGGGAGATATGTGAACTCACACAAGCAAAACAATGGCGCTGGATACCATCGGCTTATAATGTAGCCGATGACGCAACTCGGTCCGGAATGACGCAACTGGAAAGCGACAGTAGATGGTTCACTGGTCCCCTCTTCCTGGGCGGACCAGAACACATCTGGCCAACGGAGATCGCGCAGGGAGAGGGGGGTGGGTGATGAGATCGTCACGCACATAGCGCGCATCACCAGCCCCGTCGACACGACTGCCGCGAAATATATGAGTATGGCCATATGGGAAGATAGTTCGCACCATACAAGGACCTGATGGTGTCATACGCAGCGCTAAGGTACAGACGCGTGGAGGCGTTTTCAGACGCCCAGTTAGAAGGCTCGTTGTCCTGGCCGATGAAAGTTAGGCTCGCGTTGCTATGCCGGGGGGAGGCTGTTACGGACACGAGCATGTAATTTAGAATCACTAAATATAATCAACATTACGTCATTCATAGATGCGTAACGTATGTACATACGCGCTGTACATAATGAGGGCAAGCCAATCAGAGGCCAGACTATTGTCCAATCGGCTACAGGGATAGTATATAAGGCTATGTACTGAGTTCTTAGAAGTATATAATGCGGTTCTTAGAAGTAAATAGCGCAGAAAACCGTTAAGAATAATCTGGATTTCTATTGGTGGATTACAACGGAGAAAATCACGCCACTATTGACGACCAATAGTGTGCTTGCGGTATGCGGGGGTCGGGGAGGTGTACATCAGCCGGCCTCAACAGGATTAGGGAACAGGACGAGAGGAATAGGGTCTCTCTCCCACGACTTGCGACCGGCTGAAAAGGTACTTAAGCTACACTTTCCTTGAAGACGACGTTCTCTCTCTGCAGTTCGACTTGAAGCGTCACCACGTCAGTTTGTCTTGGCACCCTACGCTCCTGGAGCGGCCCTAGATTTCCAGATTTCCTAAGTTATCTAACGTATTAGAGTCAGTGAAGTATTGTAAAGTAACTGTGAACTATTTGTGAGTTAGCGTCACGCGTATGTACGTAAAGGACTCGTTTATGTGAAAGTATTTACACGTGTTATGTGAAGTCTTGTTTTTATACGTGTTAAATAAATGGCTGAGGCCTTTCAAGCGTGACCATTGTGTTGTGTAATTATTTACATCCTCTGCCCCCAACATCAATAGTTCAGTTTTGTCAAAAAAAATTAGCCTCTTTGACAAAAATATTACCAACGTGATGTTGGCTTACCTTGTGAATAATTATGTTTCATGAACTTCAGAGAAATAATCTATTGTTACTTCAATTTTCTTTTCAATAAAAAGAAAGTGCGAATTTTATGTAGAGATACGTCTCTGTATACTGAACTGATGCACTCACTTGAAAATATATTTCACCATTTCAAAAGAACTTTGTTCTAATGAGCATTTAACAGCAATAGCTAATTGCCCTTGCGAGCCAAGACAGGCCACTAGTTATATTTTAATAATAAGATCATTTTCAAATTAGCCGCATCAGTACATACTGAATGACTTTGAAAGTAACTGAAAATATGCGCCTCACCATCAACGATTGCATCACTGCTTACCATCAGGTGGGATCGCAGTCAAGCACAACCAGTGCTTGATTGCGATCCCACCAATGCGATATACCAATTAAAAAAAACATAAAACATAAATAATTACTCTATTTTTACACGAGTAACTAACTATCAATTATTAACCCTCTTGAAGGTAAATAAGCACTTAAAACTTTACATGAAAGGTTTTCGATACACCCATAATACAAAGCAAATTGTCCAAAAGTTCAAATATTATCCCTCGATACCTTTTAAGCGCCTAGTTTGCCACAATTATACTCATTTGTCCATAACCTCTTACAAAAAGATATTTTTAAGAGTTCTTCCCATTCCAATTGGACGCCGAGACTACCCCTCAAGTTATTATCCTTATTCCTTCAACCGCTAAGTAAATCCGGAAAATGTTACCATAGTCTTATAATGGAAAGGGCGAGGAAAAAGTTGATTTATAACTCATTATTTATGATGCTATCGTTATTTATTAAGGCTAAGTGAAGTATGTAAAGAAAACTGTACTGAAACTGAAAACATTTAAAACCTCGTAACATGATGGGAAATTTTTGTAGGCAATCATCGCTTTTAGGCAAACATACCTTTATAGGTGTGTAAACCAATATCTTCTAATTTATACTGGAAGATACTGGTTTATAAATTACCAGCGGCTTCGCTCGTATGAAAGTAGAAAGTACATATCTAGCCTATGTCACTCAGTGATAAAGTAGGATTCTACTGGAGAAAAAAAAATTAAAATGGGTCTAGTAGTTTTTGATTTAATCTTAATAATAAAATACACAAAAAAACTTTTTCAGTTGGTGTTTCTCGGTATTGTTTGTTTCTTATTTATTATTATTATTATTTCGTTTATTCATTATTCTAACATATAAATTATATTTTTAAATATTTCAATAGAAAAAATAAAAAAAACATTTAAAAATATAAAAAAATATTATTATTATTATTATATAACTTTATTGCACACCATAACATAATACAGGACAAACATTTATATAAATAAGTGTACAATAGGAAGTCTTATTGCACAGGGCAATTCCTACCAGACAACCTTTGGATGGACTGAACTAAAGGAAAAGATTTCGGGCTGACAGTGTACAACATCATAAAATGTAAAAAAAAATAATAATTAAATATAATAATACCTAAAAATATAATACATAAATAAAAAAAAAAAAAAAACAAATAATATACTAGTAAATATCAAAAATAATTGCAATTTAGAAAGGAGAAGAAAATACTAAAGTGATAGATAATGCTCCTTCACCATATTTCTTCCTTCTTCCTTCCTTCACCTTCACTTCTTATTTAACACCGACTTCCGAAATTAAAGTTATTTTGATCCTTTTAGTGTTCTTTTTTTTTGCGTGATGTCGGTTATTTTTATTTGTAAAAAGTTTTTTATTTCACACTTTTTAATTGCGATACACTTATAAACAGAGTGCCTATTTCTCATGACAATACAAATTAACCCAAACACTGCTAAGTTATATTGTTTTATTATGAAGTTCCTGTGTCTACCTTCCACCTTCCGGCTCCATCATCAGATGAGTTCGATAATAACTTACAGCCAAAGTGCATCTCATGACAGTTCTAATAAGCCCAAACACGGCTAGGATACATTGATTAATTACGGAGTTCCAGTGCCTACCTTCCGGCTCCATCATCATCATCAGATCACTTCGATGATACCATTTTCAACGTAACTATTCAAAACCATTCATTTATTTGTACTGTCATAGTCGCTTAACTATCTTCATTGTGATATCTATGTGAGTATGAAGTTCCGTTGACCATTTCTGGTCTTCTTCATAAGTTACACTTCATCAAATGTTACTTTTTGACTGTAAATGCTTAAAATCTCGATGAAAATACCAAAATCACTATATAGTTGCCTATAATATTTGAAGAGTTCCCTCGATTCCTCATGGATCCCATCATAAGAACTAGATTTTGAAAAAAATGGGACCAATTTGGAAAAATATCCTTATAGGGGAAAAAAAATTGCAAATCGGTCCATAAACGACGGAGTTCTTAGGTAACAAACATAAAAAAAATACAACCGAATTGATAACCTCCTCCTTTTTTTGAAGACGGTTAAAAATTCAATTTTTTCCTCTTTGTATTAGATTTTATTTCATTCAACGGTTTTCCGCATTTTTCATTATGCGAGAAGCTCAAAGTTGTTCGATGATGCAGTGCTTGTACCGACACAGTAAAAGTCTTTTGGTTGAAACGATGTTGAATGGTTGATTTCACATACTACTATTCTATCCTACCAACATATTTTAATAATATTATAAATAATGAAAACCTGAATGACTACACCTTTATACCTATATTTGTTGACGACTGAACTGTGACTGATTGTGATGAAATTTACTTAGCATACGAGTAAAACATGTCCTAGATTCGAATAAAGGTTTTTTTAATCAGGATACTTTCCCATGGCATAATTACCGTTACGCTCTTGAAGTCACTTCTAGAATCTTGAAATCTACAAAACACACAATATACTAATATAGAAAATCGAACAGGCACGATGGTTCTGTTCTTAAAATCGAGGGACATAAACCCTCATTTTGAAGACTAAATCCTAGAAAATTTTCAAACCCAGTTAAACGTTACATCCCGTAAATCTACATACAAAAAAACTAGCTATCTGTAACAGCCCGTATGTTCCGCGATGAGAGTTCCACCCATTACTTTTTACTGACCCTTTTAACTTCACTTCACATTTCAAGACATGAGAACCGCTACAGAAAGAACTACCGACCGCTATAACTCACGTCAGAAACTCGGATCCAGCTTTTATTACACACCTTATCTAAGGTACGTCTGAAGACTGAATTTCGTTGTAAACGATCCAATATTTCGTGTCTTCGTGTTAAAATTTTCACCCGGCACAGCGAACCGGAGATGGATTAAGTTGTCTGCATAAACAACGATGGAGGACGATGTTGGCAGAACAGAAACTTTGTACGGGATTTTGATAGATTTGAAAGCGTTTTTTTAGAGGATTGCTCGTTCGGGTATAGTTTACTATAATAACATTATTTGAATTGAATTTATTCTACTTTCAGCCAGACTATATTTTAGTTGAAAAAAAAAATGTGAATGTTACTATCCAATATGATGCCAAAAGTTACCATTTAGGATAAAATGTTAATCTATATCATCATTATCATCATCACCTTCCTGCCCTTGTCCCGTTTTATTTGGGGTCAGCGCAACATGTTTTTTTTTCTTCCATTCTGTCCTGTCACTCGTCACGCTATGACTAACTCCCTTTTCTTTTAGATCACTTCTCACAAATAATTCTCTAATCTCTAATAGGTAAATGTCAATTTGTTAAAAATAACTAAAGCTAAAAATAATGTTAGCCTAAATAAGATTTTTATAAATACATTTCAAATGAAAGAATCGTAAGCCAGGAAAACTGATTCACTTCCTACACATTCCTTTCCTAAATTATATAAAAATATTATTCATTTTATTAAGCTCTTCCATTTAGTACAAATCTCGAGGTTTGTGAATAAAAATAAATGAGAATAAGTGTAGATAGGTGGCTATAAAAAGTTACACATGAACATAAAAATGAGTAACAGTAGCCCATAAACAATTTTATGTAGATTGTTGGGCCCTTTAGGGAGATACCAACTAATACCATTCTAAGGAGAAAAAAATAGATTACATTTAGCAAACCCGTCTCGGGTGTATTTAATAAGGCTGTTTTGTGTAAATATTAGCAGCAATTGTCTATTTTATTCTAGTTGTAAATTGGGAGAGACTGTTTAACAGACTTAGATGAAGTTACATTTTTTACTCTAAAGTAGTATTACAAAGAAGTGAAATATTATAAAAACATTTTGATAAATGAGAATCATGAATGTGCAAAACCAAAAAAAAGATATAGGTATTTTTTATTTACATGTATAAAGCTGACTCGGCAAACGTTGTCTGCCACATAAATTTATCAAAAAAAATGAGCGGGGGTAGGAGGGTAAAAAAATAGTCCACTACATATTTTCAAACCTACCAAATATACATATAAAATTTCATAAAAAATCGGACAAGCCAAATGGCTTGTATAGCAAATATCGTATAGCGATAATGTTCTATAGCAAATACTGTGATACGAGATTTTATTTTATTATTTATGATAAATTCTATCTGAGTGTCATACTCCATTCCGGTTGGCTATTTTATTTATTTATTTATTTAAACTTCATGTACAGTAGTGGTACATAGGCGGACTTAATGCAACAAGGCATTCTCTACCAGTCAACTTTTGGGTTAAAAAGACAATACTGTGGTAGGTATACTGTGGTGTATTTGGTGTGGTGTGGTGTGGTGTGGTGTGTGGCTATTTTATTTTTGTTGGGTTCATAATAGCTTTGTATGAAAAAATAATAACTGAAAAATTACACCCACGGATGGAGTATATCGCATGTAATATTGTTTTCTATGACATACAAACAGTCGGATACTTTTAGTTGTATTTATAACATTTTTTTTGTATTGTTGTAACATTTTTACTTACTGCATAATTCTATTACCGAAATATAATACAAAGATAGTGTATGTAAAACCGGTGCATGCATAGTTAGGTAAACGCTTACAATAGCTAATGAATAATCATGAGACGAATGAATCAGGTGATAAATATTCATTATTCAACTAAATTCTTGATATAATACACTAGCTTAAATGTACTAGAATCTTGTCAATGAAAACGGAATGAATAATTATTAGGGGTCTGTGATCAATGAAAACATACGAGTTCATGTTACATAAACGGATCGTCTGCTCTAATAAATTAATCAACCAGGAAAAATCCGTGTATTTTTTCGTTTTTGTTCGATGTTTCATTGTATTTTGTGTGTGTCTGTTTATTTGTGTTAACAGCTCGGGATATAAAGTTCAAATCAAGCGGAAGTTACAACGACAACAGCCATATTTTATCTTTTTCTTCGTAACGTGGTGAAAAGATAGGTCATTGTTTATTTTTTAATAACATACTTAGTAGAGTGAATTACTCGGGTTGTATGAAGGCTCATAGGAGTATAGTAGATGAATTTCTTCGAATGTAACTTCAACTTGGTTGCATGTGAAACCTGTTTTATTGATAATATTTGTTCATTAATTTGTCTATGTATTTTATCTACGAATCATTTGCGTATATTTTTTATATTCACCTTTTTTTCACTTTTACTGCACCTACCACTATTTTTCTCTGCGTCACCCAAAAGTTGACTGATAGAAAATATTGTCTAATACATTTATTTTTTTAAGGTCATTCAATGACATCTTCTGCCCTTGGGCGTTGCGGGAGGGTGAGACTTTTACAGACCCACCCCTGTTCCTTCTTTGCCCTCGTTTCAGGGCCCCGGGGTTCTCTTTCGCATCACACATGGCCCCAGTAGGCTTCGACCCTGCTGGGCCCCTTCGGTTGCTGACATCTCCTTAAGGCGCACGTGGAACACTACGCATCGACGACTTGGACTCGGTCCGGATGGTTACTTGACGGTTGGACGGCGAGCTACCCATGGCTCGCTGTCCGCAAGCCCGCGCCTACGGTGGCCGGAAATCGGGATCGGAATTCCGGCGGCTGGGGCGTGAGGGCCATTGCCTCGCGCGTGCGGCCGCCTCCTTTGCTAGCATTACTGCTTCGCAGAAGGAGGCGACCGCCTGCCACTCCTCCTCGCTCCGGACCATTGCCTGTACCAAGGCTCGCCGCGAGAGATCGCTGCCGCCGAGCGCCCCCACGAGGACACGATGGTGCGCTGTCCAGGTGGGGTACACCTTTACCGTGTGCTTCACCGTGTCCTCCGGGTGGTCCACACAATGGTGACACCCGGGCATTTCATCCGCACGAATCCGGTGCAGGAATCTCCCGAACTGAGACATTAAGTCCTGTACCTTATGTGTAAACTATAAAATAAATAAATATATTTTTCATTTTGTGACAATATTGTGTTGTGATTTATTTTTAGTATGTGTGCCATCACAAAACTGATGTACAGCAGCATCATTATCATCATCAACATCAGTTTTGTGAATAATAACTATAACATTTACATTACATACTTACAATGTTCAAAAAATATTTTACCAATGTTTCTGGGATGGCAACATATTTGAGAAGTCCCTAGTAGAAAACTTGCAGTTGTCCATAACCAGCGCGATGATAACCGGTTGCAACTCTAGCGCTTTTTCTCGATTTCTTTAATCTTCCGCAATCATTTTGGGCAAATGGTTAAAGAAATGGAGAATCAAGTTTAACCCGGATAAGAGTCAGGCAATTCTCTACTCGAGACCGCGGAATACTCTCCCAACCCTCCATTCAATCACGATGTATAAAAATCCGATCTCTTAGAAGAAATGAGCCAAATACCTCGGTCAAATAACTAGCTTACTCAGACCTTCGTATGGTCTCAAAGATAAAATAAAATTTTAAAATGGATAAAAGAAACCAAAATAGAGTAGACACAAAAAAGTTGAATCTGAACCATATTGTGAAGTGTTGATTTTAAAATAAAACCTGATTAAAAAAACCGGTTGATGGCTAAGCGATAATGTCGCCAATACAAACTGTCAGCAGACTCTTGATAAGTTATGTGGAGGTTTCTTTTCGGATCCGTAATAATGATGCTTTTACTTAAAGCTTTAAAGTATCAACCGTCTTCATTTACTGACATTCTACTAAGAGTTTATTTTATTAATATTTATATATACATTTTAACTATTAAATAGTACAACTTAATAGGTATTTAAACAAACTGAAAATAATAATATTGTATAATTTATATCTGAGTGGATACGGATTGCGCATTTTTACTACGGTCATCCGTCACATTATGACACAGCGCTTGCTTTGTCTTTACACATGCAAGGCCCCATCACCTCCATGGATGGATTCTTCTTTCGTACTAACAATCTACTCCTGGAACTGAAAATCCCCAACATCCAACAGTTAGTGAAACGCCTTACCAAGCACGATATTTCCGTATAACACCGAAACTCCCTAATCGAATTAGCCACTCGTTACAAACTCTACCGCATCTGTGAGATTCGCCGTCCCAGGCATACTTTTGTCTCACCCAATGATGTTATTATTACCTTGCTCAAAGAGAGCCGTAGATAAACCAGTACTAATGTCCACCTTAGTGTCAATGTCCACCCTGTCCCTTGCCCAACCCGTAAAGCCTGTAGTTTTAAATCGTCCTAAACCGAACGAACCAATTTTCGATCTAAACTGTTCTTTGTTGTCCGCCCCCTCGAACACCCTAAGCAGAGGTCCGTAACCTATAACCCGTAACAGGATTTAGTTTAGGTGTTTCTAAGTACTGACTAGAGACTGTAATATATTATTATTATTATAGCCACCACACAAATTCAGTTAAGCAGACGCTTACCTAAGAATGATTTAACCTGCAAGAGCAAGACATAAAAAATCTGCGACATTAATCATCATCTTTCTGCCCTTGTCCCATGTTACTTGGGGTTGGTGCAACACTTTTTTTCTACCAATCTATCCTGTCATGCGTCACGCTATCACTAACTCCCTTTTTTTTCATATTACTTCTCACACAATCTATCCATTTTTTTTGGCCTCTGTCTCCGTTTATCCACATGCTTCCTTGATTTCCTTAAAAATTTACAGTGGCGCCAATCCCCTTTTAAACTTCCTCTAAAATACTCAAGAAAAGGCATTTGCTCTGCAGTGAGACAAAAAAATTCAGTATAAGACTGATTTATTACGTCAACTGAGGTAACGTTAACAAAATAAACTTCCTCCTCCTCGTCATTAATGCAGGAAGGAATTTTTTCTTGAATTTTTTTCTTTCTGCTCTTTAAAATCATTAATTTCGGGATTTGAGGTTTATCCACTTTATTATTTCGCTGTTTGAAATCAGTATAAGAACATGTTTAACTCTACCTAATTCTGACCTCTGCTTGTAATTAATTTTTATGGACACATTCATAACTCATTAAGGTGTTTGTCAAATTTAATATATACATGAATGAACACTATTATATTAAAAAATGTAACTAAAAATACAGGTTGTGAAACGAATGAAAATGGGTGGAAAATGAAAAAGTTTATTTATAGTTAATTAAAACGGTACAAGTCCATTACATTAACGTTTACGTTTTGTGACAGTTACATGCTTTTGCAGTTATTTAATCTCTTTTATGCAAATCTTCGTTTGTACTGAATTATGTAGATGATAGCAGTACTGTCTCCTTTCAGAATAGATTTTAAAACGCATCTTCAAGTTACGCTGATTGACGGGCTTAGTCAGATTCGGATACAAACTCACCAACCTGACTCGCACTTGACGGATTTTCTTTACTCGTATCTTTATATTATAATTCTTCTGCACCTAAGTGTGTTTGACACCTAACTCCTCCTAAACGACTAGACCGATTTTGATGAACTTTTGTGTGTTTATTTGAGTGGGTCTCTGAATGTTTTTGTTATATTTTATTTTTTAAGATAGTAAATCATCTAATGACTTTTCACGCTCTGGGTGAAACGGGAAGGCGTGTCATATTTTTACTGACTAAAACCACATCTGTGTCCTTCAGTTGCCCTTTGGAATCTAGGACCACGAGTTGTCGTATCAGAAATTGCCCGCATCCCTAGCGGACATCGGCCCTACTGGGCACCTACCGTTTGCTGACATCTCTTTGAGGAGCACGCGGAACACTAAGTAAGCGCTGTCGACGACTTGGGATCAGCCCGGGCGATTACCGGATGGCCGGACGGCGAACTACCCATTGTTCGTCGTCCGCAAGCCTGTGCCTACCGTGGCTGGTAATAGGGGTCGCGGCAGATGGGGCGTGAGAATATCCATTCCCTCACGCGTCCGGCCATTTTCTTCGCTGGTATGGAGTTCTAAAAAACGACCAATTTGGAACCGTGCACTTGCTACTGACGTTTTATAAGTGCCCATGTAGGCCTATATGAAATAAAAATATTTGAATATTTGGTATTACTGCATAGCAGAAGGAGGCGACCGCCTGCCATTCCTTCTCGCTCCGAACCATGGCCTAAACCAAGTCCCAGTGCTAGAGGTTGCTGCCACCGATCGCCTCCACGAGAATAAGGCGGCGGCGTTTCTAAATGATTTGAAAATACAATTAGACCCAGTAGGTGGTGCTGCAATGGGGTTCTCAAATTTTAATCTGGCGAAAAGCCAGCTTTCGGGCAGGACATTTTTGTCGTGACCGCTAATATTATATATACATTTTGTTCAATCCAATAATATAACTAAATTCCTTATTGAATTAAAATCATCTTTAACAAACTTTGCCCTATTACAGACGTACTATAAAAGTTCTACTCCTCCGTTTCCAAGAATGTACGTGTGGCTGTTGCCAAAAATATTCACTAAGACTCTTGACATAACTTTGTTGATTATATTCACGGTAGATATGTTAGAAGGAAGGTCTAAAACAGTGCCTATAAAAGCCGTGCAGACTAAATTGAAGCGGGAACTATCCGCATTTTGTTTCTTATCACGTACATAGAAAGCTCCAAGATAACGACCTTACGTTTTCGGTTTATTTAACAAAATATATTAGAGAAACGGATTATTATTATTTTTTTTGGTTCCGTGTTTTTGGGTCTTGTATCTTTTATACATACGTTTATTCTCTAAGTAATAATATTGTTAGATAAATTATTTATAGCAAAACGATATTATTTTTTGTTTTTGATGACTTAAAATAACTAAACATAGGTACTATTATCATCTTAACGAGATATTATTATCTTAACGAGTGCATCGTAATTTAATATATAAAAATCTCGTGTCTCTGTGTTTCATAACGAACTCCTCCGAAACGGCCTGAATGATTTTTATGTTTTGTGTATATTAAGTTCAAGGCTACCGTCCTGTAACCGCCCGGACCGAGCCCAACGACGGGCGCCTCAAGGATATGGCAGCAATCGTAGGGGCCCAGCCTACTGTAGCCATGGTTGATGCAAAAGAGAACCCTGGGGCACTGGAACAAAGGCAAAGAAGGAACAGGAGTGGGTTTTAGTCAGTAAAAGTCTGACACGACCTCTTGCCCCGCCCAAGGGCGGGAGATGCGAAGTGAACTTAGTGCAATGTCAAGTGTTACTAACATAGTCTTAAGTCTTATTTACTAACGATAACTTGTATTTACTCTATATTTGTTAGTCTATTCTAAGTCTAGTCTAAGGTACGTATCTATGGGTCAAGATGCCTGAAAATAAATGATTTATGATCTATGACTATTAGATGATTTCCCACCTAAAAAAAAGTTCGTAAGCTATTTTTTACCCTCTTACTCCCACCCACATTTATTTCTTAGATAATTTATATGGTTGAACAACGTTTGCCAAGTCAGCTAGTTATCTATATAAATGGTAAATTGACTCACATATAACGTAGACGTGGTATATCTAAGTAGGAGGTCGCTCGCTGCGTAAGTTTATAGCATACCGTCCTAGCTTTTTTTAAATTATCAAATAACTTAACCTCCCACACTGGGTAAAGCCAGAGGGACTTTTAGTCAGTAAAAGTGACACTAGAAATAAAGGGTGCGTGCTCTTTCAGTTATCCAGTACTTTTCAGAGCCCCGGTGACTCTTTGGAAAAATTCTTCATTTCTGGCAGGGATCGACACCATCAATCTTGCTGATATCTCTTTCAGATCCTGTCCTAACTTACTAGTGTGGCTCATCAACAAAACAATAACGTATAGTACTAGTTTGTATTGTGTTTTTAGAGTATCTAATAGTGTTTTGTTACAAAACAAAACTTTACCCAGCAAATTTGTACTATCAATATCATACCGAACTTTAGGCAGCAAACAATCTCACCACCCTTCTTTGCAATATAGCTGTCAGTTCATTATCCTTCTCATTTATCCTTCATAATCTTGTCCAAAATGTAAACATTATATTCAGATAACAGCCAAAAACAGACATAAATTTATGTTGTACCTCTATCGCTGTCCTCTGGTCAGCGATATAAATTACTCGAGTTTAAGCTTCCTGCTGCCACAAATAACAATTATAACGACTATGAACGTTTTGTTCTTTACATATTT
The DNA here is from genome assembly GCA_905147345.3 of Mythimna impura. Lineage (NCBI taxonomy): Eukaryota > Metazoa > Arthropoda > Insecta > Lepidoptera > Noctuidae > Mythimna > Mythimna impura. The sequence goes on along the minus strand of LR990356.1, from coordinate 15,208,670 downwards.
CGAGATTAGCGTAACAACCACATAAAAGGCAGTGTGGTACGAGTATTACTTTAGCAGGTCCATTTATAATGGGTGCTTTGACCCTTGGATTACGGATAAAATGAACCTGACAATGCTTCGGGACATGCGTATCCCAGAATTGGTAGGTAGGTTGTTAACATTTAGGGGAGTAACGTACATTTCGCTTGTTTTGTTAATATTAAGTCAAGAGTGTATAAGATACTTCTAGGCAAGCGTACTCCATCATCGGCTAAATCATCGCTTACCATCAGGTGAGATAGTGGTCAAACACGAGCCTATTCATAAAAAACAAAATGTTGATTGTAAAGTTACGACCATTGTGAGTAGGTAATACAAAGTCACTACTAGCTTACTAGAATGGCTTGTATTGCTCTTCTGTGGTAAGCTTCAAGAGATACACAAGGCGTAGGGAGTCTCAGAGCGGTTCTTGGCCATCGTGCGTCAATGGGTAGCGCTTTCCAGTCGTCCGGTCAGAACGAAGCCCGAGTCGACGCCGCGTTGTGTTTCACGCATGCCTCAAGGAGATGTAGGCGCTGGCTTGCGGACGCCGAGCAATGGGTAGCTCGCCGTCCGACCGTCCAGTAACCGTCCGGACTGAGCCCAAGTTGTCGACGGCGCGTAGTATTCCACGCGCGTCTCAAGGAGATGTCAGCAAAACCGTAGGGGCTCAGCAGGGTCGAAGCCTACTGGGGCTATGGGTGATGCGAAAGAGAACATCGGGGCCCCGGAACGAAGGCAAAGAAGGAACAGGACTGGGTTTTTAGTCAGTAAAAGTCTGACACTATCTCACGCTCCTCCCAAGAGCGGGGGATGTCATTGGATGATTTTCCCACCGACAAAAAAAAATGCCTCAAGGAGATGTCAGCAAATGTCAGTTTTTTATGTTATGTGCCATGTTTGTCGTAAATAAACTCTTTTTCTTTCTTTCTTTTCAAATGTACGGGATCCGCAAGGGCCGATACTTGGCAGGGTGGCGGTATTATTCAAAAGAGTTACCGTTGCCCTCGTATAGGGCAGCTGAAAGAACACTGTAGGTGGGTTTTAGTCAGTAAAAATCTGATACTCCCTCTTGATCCACCTAGAGCGAGATAACTCATTTCTGATTCTCCATCGAATAAAAAACTGCGTGCTGCTTGATGGTCAATACGCGAAATTTTTCACGGTGAGTTCTTTTTAAAGAATTGACCAACAGTTATATAAACGTAATCGAAGCAAGGAAGGTTTGTAGTAGATGGCCCTCTGTAGTTTCTTCCTACCTAAATGGGGAAAAGGCGTGAACTAATGCTAAGTGTCTGCGAGTCGCAGTTCGTTTTAAGATGAAATGATTATTTTATGTTGATACATTTTTAAACTCTTTGAAACATCAAATTTCCTTACCTTTAACCTTTATTGAGAGTATTTAAAAATGCGTAGACATATCAATCCTAGAAGAATCCTAAAAGTTATAGTATAGGAGGACGCATATAAACCTTTTTTTTTTTAGTAAAAAAGATCCAGCTAACTTTAACGGACCCAGTAGAAGTAATATTACATTATCGAGTTTTGTACATGAAAAGGACGTCCTTTGAAAGAGTTCCGTTAAAGCAGGTTGATTAGTTGGCGATCCAGGAGGTAAAGAAAAAAGTTTTACAAGTTAAAAGAAGTGAAAGAAGTGACTTCTAATATTGAAAGTAGATAAGATTATACAGTTTTAAGTTCTTTATTAAGTTTTATTAAGTTGCCCTTTAAGAAGAAAACCTTTAAAAAAACTGGGCTAGTGAGAGTCGTACTCGCGCACTGAGGGTTCTGTACAAACTTACCTATGTAAATAGTTCAATTTCCGAATTTAATCTCGAAGATTATTCTGAATAGCAAAAAAAGAGTTTTTTTGGGAAGTAACAACAAATTTACTTTTTTCTGAATTATTTCTATACCTGTGCTTTATAAGACCTTGATTTATGCCAAATTGCAGGATTTTGGGTCAATGGAAAGTACCCTATGAATTTTGATTCCCTAGAGAGTTTCGAAATATAGGTTTCTTGTAACATAAATGGCTTTATCTTTTTTCCCGTTAACTTGGAAGTTTGATTATTTCACAGTTTCAAGGGACCGCAGATTTGAGTATATGGTATTAATTTCATTCGATACCTCTACGCGTTCTTGAGATAAAGGGTTTTGACAGACCGACAGACGGACAACAAGGTGATCCTATAAGGGTTCCGTTTTTCCTTTTTTAGGTACGCAACCCTAAAAGTATTCGCATCATAAGATATTTTCTCTAAAGCGTTCTTATTATGACCATTTCCTTTTAGGAAAGCGGATATTGGTAATAGAAAGTCAAAACAAGAATATAAAAGGCGATCTTTAATTTTACTAATACCCACTACGATGTAACTACGCATTCGGGAAAATATTTTTGATAGTAAACAAACGAAAATGTTTGTTATTAGAAATGGTTGGTTGGCTCTTAGTGTGAATAATTGAATACATAAACTCATGTCTTAACTCGTGGGCGTTGATAGTACCGTAGAACCTATCGTATGCAACTATCGTTACATACTCCTTGTGCTTATAGTCTTCAACATCATCATTATCATTTCAGCCAAAAGGCGTCAAGTACCGCATCCATCAGATTGACGCACACCTCACTAGTCCAGCGGTCCATCTTGTGGTCTTTCAACACTACGTCTTGCGTTACGTGGTCGCTACTCTCGAACCTTTCGGCCCCATCGATCATCTTTTCTGCAAACAATGTGTTATGCCCATTGCCACTTTAGTTTGGCGATTCTTTGGACTAAATCGGTAGCCTTGAATATCTTCATTATCATCGTAGCCCTCTCAATATTGACCTTCAGCCATGTGAACTCCATTATAGTGTAGTACATGTTATCATCTTTCAGTCCCGACATTAGTTACCGATAGCTAAATAACTAGTCATTAAAGAAACTCCTTGATTATGGCAAACCAATACCAATTATTTTTTCAATCCATGCTCTGAAAATCAGAGCATGAATTGAAAAAATAATTGGTATTCTTGAAATATAAATGTACTTATACGGTGTAAATCTTCTTTCTAATGCACGATTTACTATGAAATTTATAATTGTTTAAATTTATAATATTTTGTATAGTTTTTGTATTTTGATGGGAAAACTTTTACTGTTTGTAAAAATTAGATAAACTTGTCAAAACGTTTAGGATTATAAAAGTTTAAACACTAATATCTTGGCAAAAAAATTCGGTCTTTACGCCGTCGTTGATTAAGTTGACACCTGTCCTGCCCAGTCTCATGTAAGGGTCTCTGAAAAACCTTTTCTTGAATACATCGTTTTGATTATGGATGTAAAATATGTATGCTTTTAAATTCAAATCTGATTTAGAAAAAAGTCACCATATTTCAACGCAGTATATCGTCACCTAAATAGAACGCGGACATAAGCTGGAACATTGTTCATTTGAAATCCCTTTAAATGCACGATAACAAATAACATTCTACGCCGGCGCTGTGACTCTGGAGTACAATTACATAGAGTCAGACTCATGTGAGCTTTGTAGGAAAATATTGTATTATACTGGCTTTGAACAGAAGTAAAAGATGTATGATTACTGGTAAGTAGGGTAACGAGTATTTTGAGGTTATAAAAGTAGTACTTATTATCATCACCTAAAATTCGGTACTAATTGAAGTCCTCTCAACCTTAGTTCGGTCTTCGTCAGAATTAGTCTTATTATTAAGTTTATCTTAATATTTTTCATCGTATTTATTACTTTATAATTTTAGCATTATGTATGTATTTTATTATTATAAATTCCTTTTTTTTCTATTTGAAGTACGGTATCTGTTATTTGTTTATTGTGCAAACCTACCACTGTGTTGTCTTTTTTAACCCAAAGGATGACTGGTAGAGAATGCCTTGTTGCATTAAGTCCGCCTATGTACCACTACTGTACATGAAGTTTAAATGAATAAAAAAAAAAAAAACATCTTCCTGCCCTTGTCCCGTATTATTAGAGGTCGGCGTAATACGTCTTTTTCTTCAATTCTTTCCTATCACCCGTCATGCTATCACTTGGAAAACTCCCTTTTCTTTCATATCACTCTTTAGATAAACCATCCATGTTTTCTTTTGCTCTCCCTCTCTATCCGTCCACATGTATACTGATAACTCTTATAAGCCTCGTTTTTACATGATCATACCAAGAAAAACGATTCCCCTTCATCTATTCAGTCACTATCGCCACTTTCAAACTTCCTCTAATATACTAATTTTTCACTTTGTCTATTCGCGTCACACCACACATCCATCTCAACATTATGACAATGTGAAAATAAATTATTAGTGCTCTAGACTCAGCGTCGGAAGGCCTCCCACAAAGTGGATTTTTTTGAGGGTCGCATGAATTGATGGAGCGAGAAGCACAGGACCTGTCGTTGTGGCAACATTAGGTTAGGCCTATGTCCAATTACAGTGAACGTCTTTCGGTTAAAATGATGATGATGAACTTTAACTTGCATTTAGCTATGTGTACGAGCCAATAATGCTCATACAGCAAAATACGTTTTGCTTAGTAAAATTAATAATTTAATTCACTCGTTACTACATCTCCGTCACGCGGTAATGTGTTTGCAATAAATAAGTGCGGCTCTATACATAACTTTATTGTATTTATTTACCAATAAAAATTTTAACGTGTTACTAAGTGGTTTGGTGTTACTTTATTTACAACCTACAAAAACTACTGGAGAATCGTCAACGACGAAATACTCCAACACTATGTGTCAAGTAAAAAAATTTTTACACTATTCAAATATAATAGTTAAAAATGGGTATCAAAAAGAATTAAAATAACTTTTGAGTTGGCTTCCAATTTAAAAGAATGTAGCCGAATTCTGAACTTCGTTGGGTGCCATACACTTAAACTTATCCCGTGTCACTTAGGAATAATATAGCTTCTAATTGGTGAAAATATTTTCAATTGATTCAGTAGTTCCAGAGATTACTTTCTACAAACAAACTCACAAACTTTATAATATTTTTGGCACAGTGGTTAAACGATTGGCTGATGTACTACGTATCGCGAGATCGATTCCAGCACGGGACAATTATTTGTAAGACCTACAGATAATTGTTCTGCGTCTGGGTGTCCATGCATGCCACGATACAGGAGTAATTCACACCCCGATTTCCAGGGTTTGCTTCTGAAAGGAAAATGCGAGGATCTACAACGCAACCCAAAGAAGGAACATTGGAGTGGGTTAGTCAGTTAAAGTTTTTTAAATGAAGTCATTGGATAATTTCCCACCAAAAAAGTATGAGCCAACGTTTAAAAAAAAATAGTGTGAGTGACTATTTGACTCACACAATCTAGTTGCTATTACTAGGAAGAGTCATAAGATACTCCTAGTCAAGATTACTTGTCCAACTGTCAGTCTTACGGGTAGTGAGGCCGACAGTTTGACAACTAGACTAAGGCTGCCAAATAACCAAAAGGTAGCATAATAATGTTAGTACAATATCTATCTAGTTTGTACGTAATAATAATCCTCCCGATCCAATTTCGATCATGGTGGCCAATCTCTATAGAGATTATCCAAGTACGTAGGAGACATTATAGTGCACAAGTACACTTTATATGCATTCAGGTACACTCTCTATTCCTTTACTATTGTAGTGGTAATGCTGACGCACATTTTGGTGTATCAAATAACTAAACGTGGTGTTGGGCTCGAGTTCCCAGCTAATTTAGTCGCTATTGACACATACAATGTGACTCTGTAACTCCTCGAGACTTTATTATGTGATCTTTCTGAATATTACAATATACAATACACATAACAATATCATAGTCTGATGGAATAGCAATCTGACACGACCGGGGAGAGATCAGACGAACGATCTGACCAACGCCTTTTCGTGCTTTTCAAGGCAAGGGGTCGTCACACCACCAACATTTTAATCTGCTACATGCTACAGAGTAAGTTTTAAATAGAAAAGTCTAATTAATATTTTGCCTTTTCCGAGAATCAAAACCAGGACCCCTACTCAACAGTCGCACTTGCAATCACGATAACATTGAGGTACTTATATTTTATCCACGAAGAATAATAATAGCATAGAATATCATCACTCAAAGTCCTAAAAGATTTTATCGTGGCTTTATGAAAGGTTATTCAATTTGTCGTTATAGAACCCTTTTTGTAAAACTCATATCAAATTATATACGTATGCTTGATTTTATTTTTAGAAACCAATTATGACAGCTCTCAAGATATATAACATCTAATTTAATTTGGAAATTTCCAACTCCCGAGAACGGGCTTCAAAAAATGGCCAAGTGTGTGTCGAACGATACATTAAAATGTTCCGTAGTCGGGATAAGTATTTATACGTTCGGAATAATGATTCTAATGACTGAATTCCATTTCAATTTTGTTTAATCACCAAATTACTTTTCTCGCTCTAGGGTGGAGTGTGGGGTGTCCGACTTTTACTGAATAAAACCCACTCCTATGTTCCTTCTTTGCCTTGCCTTTCGGAAGCCAACCCATGGCCCCAGAAGGCTTCGGTTACATGTATGTGAGTGCTTCTAATACAAAACATGATCAACCTTATAATGGTCCCACAGCGGGGACTCCAGCTCTAGGAGAAGAAATGGACTGTAATCGACCACGTGGGGCCCGTGTTGGTTGGCAGATGTCACATGTCCTCGAAGTTTTGGTTCTAGGACATGCACCCAATTATACATTTCAAACTTCTAAAATGCCAATTATAGTCTCCTGCAATTATTTGTGAATCACTTGGACAGATGGGGAGAACGGAATTATATTATTATGTCCTTTATTTATTTTATATACTTACATATTTTGTACATTTTTAAATATTTCTTAAAACATATATATAAAAAAAACATTTAAAAGTTGAAGCGCTGTCCTTCCGAGCGCAACCAGGGTTTGTTTAAGGAGCTGCGTAATCGCTGCAGTCGTATGTGTAGAGATGCAAAGAGACGCTACTTCCATAATTCTCTTGACAACCGGAACTCCTCCGAAGTTTGGAAGTTTCTGAAAACTGTAGGTATTGGTAAGTCCCCTGTCATCTCTAGCAAAGATACTGACGTGTGTGCTCTAAATAAACATTTCTCTCTTCCTCCTGTCACTATAGATCCACACGTCAAATCAGCTACCTTAAATATGTTGTCAGGTTTGCCATTGCCTCAGTGTTCCTCTTTCGAATTTAGTCCTGTAAGTGAAAAGGATGTCAAAAAATCTATTCAAGCCATCTCCTCTTCCGCTGTAGGTAATGATAACGTGTGCTCAAGAATGATTTCTCCTATTCTTCCCGCAATACTTCCCGTCTTAACCCACATTTTTAACTTTTCCTTGTTTTCGTGCGCGGTTCCCGATGCTTGGAAACAAGCCCATATTATCCCGTTACCCAAAATCCCTAACCCGGCCTCTGTGACCGATTTCAGACCAATTTCTATCCTTCCGTATCTTTCTAAAGTTCTTGAGCACATTGTCCATCAGCAACTCTCTCTCTTTCTTTCTAGTAATCATCTTCTTAGCCCTTTCCAATCCGGTTTCCGGCCTGGTCACAGCACTGTCACAGCTCTTTTAAAGGTTACTGATGACATCCGCTGGGCTATGGACCACAAATCTCTCACGTTACTTGTTCTTCTTGATTTCAGCAGTGCCTTCAACTCTGTTGACTTCGATATCCTTCTTGGAATCCTTAAATCCCTAAACTTCTCCTCCTCCAGTGTTAGATGGTTTGATTCCTATCTTTATGGCCGCTCGCAGCGGGTACGCCTCGATGAGTCTTCATCGGATTGGTGTTGTCTTACTGCGGGTGTGCCTCAGGGTGGCGTTCTCTCTCCTCTTCTCTTTTCTATTTTTATTAACTCTGTCACTAGAGTAATTTCCTCTAACTTCCATCTCTATGCCGACGACTTGCAGCTTTATCATCACTTCCGTGGTGAAGATGCTGAAGCCGCCGTGTCCGCTGTGAACAGTGACCTGGAGCTAATTGGGGAGTGGTCGCGGTCCTTTGGGCTGCAAATAAACCCCAAGAAATCCCAGGCTTTGGTCATCGGGGGCAGGTTTATGCGGAACAAGCTTGATGTTGCGACGCTGTCTCCGCTCTGGTTGAATGGAGTTCAAATTGATTACGCGAAGACGGCTAAAAATCTGGGGGTTATCATAGACTCGTACTTATCGTGGACTGCCCATGTCGCTGAAGTCAGTCGCAAAGTGCACTACACATTCCATTCCTTAAAATGCCTTCAGAGTTTTTTGCCCTTGAAAACCAAAATTTCCCTCGCTCAAACACTCATTCAGCCCATCATTGACTACGCTGATGCCTGTTATTTGGATGTCACCGAGGAGCTTTTAAATAAACTTGAGCGTTTGCAAAATATTTGTATTCGTTTTGTTTTCAATCTTAAAAAGTATGATCATGTCTCAGGCTTTCGCAAGATACTCAAGTGGCTCCCTATTCGACTTCGCAGGAACTCTCGGATATTATGTCTGCTATTTAACATCCTTCATAACCCTAAAACGCCCTCCTATTTGCGGGAACGCTTTTCCTACTCACGTCCTTCTGATGCACCTTGCAGATCGCATCTAAAGAATCTCCTAAAATCCCCTCCCCACTCCACCGATTTCTATTCCTACTCCTTCACTGCGCACGCGGTACGGTTGTGGAATTCACTACCACCTGACATTAGGGGCTGCCAAACTATTGCAGTTTTTAAAAGAAGAGTGAAAGAACACTATCTTTCTATTTCGTCATAGTTGCATATTAGTATGTATTATTTTATTATATTATTTAGTATGTATTTTTGTGATATTTATTTTATTATGTGTATATAATTATAATAGTATATCTTTTTTTTTATTTTATTTTTTGGATGTTATATGTATTTTGTATGTACCAATTTTCCTTTTACTTCTACACACAGTGTCTACATCTCTATTTTCTCCAACTCTCCTTTCGCAGGTATGCTGGAAGAGATTTCTTTAGAAATAAGCATCACCTTTGTACTATTCTTCTGTTTCCTTCTTCTTTTCTTGTATTTATTATTGTGTGTACATAAATTGTTAAATAAATAAATAAATAAATAAAAATATAAAAAAATAGTAGTCCGCCGGTGTCGGGACAGGGTCCAAGCTACCGGTGGTTAGGGCTCCAGAGACAGGAACTATATTATTATTGGCTCCGTTTTTCAATTTGGCTACGGAATCCAAATAAAATCGTGGAAAAACACAACTACTACAAACATCAATTTACTACACTCTATAATGCAAAAGCCAATGACTTTTTATTTAAATTACTTTGCAACACATTCCAAATTCTCGTTGAATATAGTGTTAGCAAGACAAAATGAACTGGAAAAGGTTTCCGATATCACACGGATGAAAGTGAGGGGCTTTTCAAAAGAAAATTTTAGTGTGGAGTTGTGTGTCTACCTGCTTTGTTACATAGAGAAGATTCTCCCCAGGGCTGAATGTCATAACGTGACAATATTTATCTTCGATATTTGGGAGCAATATAGCATTAGATAGTTTAAGTAGGTACTTGTATTTCTTGTTTTTTTTTTTTCATTTGTCCTTTAAAACTTTTATGTTTGTGGCAAATAAACGTATTTTCTTTCTTGTGTAATATTTACGGATCTTTGTGATATCAATTGTTTTTTTGTGATGACGAAATAATTAACTTGCTTGTTTATTTAGTATTTTAGGTGAGTTCAGGCTAGTAATTTTAGACTTTAATTAGGACAACGTTTTTTTTCTCATTTTGTCTTCTTGTTACTTGATCTTTAGATTACTGTAATCAGGAATTTTTAATCGCTACACTCAATAATAATACGTCAATTCATTGATATAACAAACATCACACAGCCATACTTCTTCTTTTTTTGTCAATCTTACAATTATATTTTGTTCGCCGGTTACTTTGCTACATCTATAGATTACAGTAAGGCATTAGAATGATAGAAAATCGTAAACAAAATACCTACATACCGAAACTACTTCAATAAATCGATCCCAGCTACACGCGACGGAATGTCGTCAAAATTTCGTTGATATGTCCTCTTCCTTACTCCACGCTGTCATCGCGGCATTAGTGTTCTCAATCAGAGCGCTTCGTTCCGCGAAGAACTTGGCAAAAGTGGGTTTATGGATCGATGATGTTATGTGATGTGATGTGTAAGATTAAAGTCTAATTTCTGTCTCTGTTGTATTTGTAATTTGTTTGTGTGATTAGCAATAATAGTAGCTAATTTTAAAACTAGTAATTTGTTCCAATATTATTTTATCCCGAAGAATCACCAAACTTAAGTGGCAGTGGGCAGGGCAAATTGCTCGCAGAACAGATTCGATGGGGACGAAAGATTCTGGAATCTCTGTCGTCGATCACAGCATCGCTTAGCTTCAAGTGAGATAATGGTCAAGGCTTAACAATAACAGGAATTTAAATAAAATAGGCCTAAACCGTTTCTAATTATCACTACCTTGTGTAAAATCTAAAGTAACTAGGTAATTTCTAGGCAAGCGTTCTCCGACGTCGACCACTGCATCGCTTACCATCAGGTGAGATAGCGGTCAAGTCAAGATAATAATAATTTAAAAAAAAACCCAAACCTTTATTAATTATCACTACCTTGTGTAAAATCCAAAGTAAATAGGTTATAATTACTTCTAGGCAGGCATTGTTCATCGTCGACCACAGCATCGATTAGCATCAGGTGAGATAGCGGTCAAGTCAAGATAATAATAATTAAAAAAAAACACCCAAACCTTTTCTAATGATCACTATCTTGTGTAAAATCCAAAGTAAATAGGTTACTTCTAAGCAAGCGTTATTCATCGTCGACCATCACTTACCATCAGGTGAAATAGCGGTCAAGTCAAAACAATAATGATATTTAAAAAAAAAACCAAACCTTTTCTAATTATCACTACCTTGTGTAAAATCCAAAGTAAATAGGTTACTTCTAGGCAAGCGTTGTTCATCATCGACCACAGCATCACATAACATCAGGTGAGCTAGTAAGTCAAAACAATAATAATTTAAAAAAGACCCGAATCTTTTGTTAGTATCACTACCTTGTGTAAAATCTAGAGTAAATAGGTAACTTGTAGCCAAGCACTCTCCATCGTCGACCACAGCATTGCTTACCATCAGCCCCCCTAGCCAAGTTACGATCGTTTCGTTTGTCTCGAACGCCTCGAGTAGGCCACGCCTCCGATTGCTTTGTTCTGACGTCATCTCAACGCTCAGTCACGTGGTCAGAACAAACGAAACAGTCATAACATGGCTCGGGGGGTCGGTGAGATAGCGATCAAGTACGAACCTTTATATAATAGAATCAAAAAAGGCCCAAACCTTTTCTAAGCAAGCCACGGCACAGTTAGGCGGTTAGCTGCTGCGCTGCTTGTCGCAGGTTCGATTCCCGCAAGGAGCGAATGTTTGTAAGGCCTACGATAGATGATTCGGGTCTGGAAGTCTTGTGTATGTGAGTTTACATGTTTGCGGACTCACGATACAGAAGTCATTCCTAGTGAGGGGCAATGTTTTTTTTTTCTTTGTCTATTTACCATTTTCAACTGACTTCAGCATCTATCAGTACTGTCATAATTAGATGAATGTTAACTCGACAAACAACTTGCCTTTTACTAATACTCGTACAACACTTCGAATATTCAACTTAAACCATTTAGACGATGTAAATATTACAATATAAAGTTATATAACTTAATGGTAACTTGATCATGTCGTTAGAGGATCTCCGTTCATCAGATTATGTTCCCGGAATTACGTTTTGACATAATACCTATATGTAAATAAATTTATTATTGAGCTAATGTTATCATCGTAGTAATAATCACATTAATATTACTAAGGCGTAAATTTGTATGTATGTGTGTATGTTTGTTACTTCTTCACGCTCAAACGGCTGAATAGAATAGAACTGAATAGAATAGAATAGAATAGAATAGAATAGAATAGAATAGAATAGAATAGAATAGAATAGAATAGAATAGAATAGAATAGAATAGAAGAGAATAGAATAGAATAGAACAGAATAGAATAGAATAGAACAGAATAGAATAGAATAGAATAGAATAGAATAGAATAGAATAGAATAGAATAGAATAGAATAGAATAGAAAATAGGAAAAGAAGAAAAACCGTAGAAGACACGGAATGGCACATAGAATATATTTTATCCCAGAAGAAGTTATGTTCTTTTAAGATAATTTTCTACTTTATTGTAGGCGAAGCCACTGGCAAAAACGCTAGATATGAAGCTATAACAACTTCACTTGTGAAGTAGTGAAAAAAATCGTATGATCCTAATAAACTTGTTGAAGTCCACTTGGCCTTCTCATGTACCCATCCGTACAGTCAAGGGTCCCTTTACATAAATAGTTAATACAGTATCAAGTATTCTTCAAGTAAAAGGATATCTGCTACTACCCAGGGTCATGAGATATAGTTGAAATTTTCGTGGAAACTGATGCATGGATATTAAAGAATTTGATTTTATTAGTAAGTTGTTTATTTACTTTGAATTTAATTGTGTTTCATTAATATCCACACTTCAGTTTCCATGAAAACTTTAGCTATATAACTTTAGTTTAAGTATATGCGAAACCTGTCTAGTATTATTATGTAAAAAATCTATGTACCACATTTCATAACTGTATCATGTAAAATTACGAAGTTATAACCTTGATGTGTTACCTAATAAATGGTCACCGGGCCATCCGGGCGACTGAGGGGTTATTACCGGCGCCTAATGCCCGCTATGAACTACCGTAACCAGTGGTGTCCAACGTGTGATTTTTTCTAAACATCGTGTAAAAATTGTTGGAATCGATTCAGTTACTGATTCTAAACAAACTATATTCACATATACTAAAAATAATGTTATCTAAAAAAAGCAATCTAGAGCACGGCGTCGAAAAACTCCTCCACATCGCTGTCGACTGGTAATGTACCCAAAAGACTGGCGGCATTGCCACGCTGAATGGCAATCTCGGATCGTGGGGTCCGAGTGCTCACAAATTATTTAAAGAACTTTCAAAACGCCTTGTTGACACTTCGCGTGACCCAAGGGCTGGCTTTTACTTCGGACAAAGGATAAGCATTGCCATTCAGCGTGGCAATGCCACCAGTCTTTTGGGTACATTACCAGTCGACAGCGATGTGGAGGAGTTTTTTGACGCCGTACTCTAGATTGCTTTTTTTTGTACTTTATGGCTTTTATTTTTATTTTGTAAGTTAGTTTTAATTACGTTATTATTAGATTTAAATGTATATAAAATGAATAAATTAAATGTTGTCTCCTTTGTAGGCTGTACCTGATTTTTTTATAGAAAAAAAAAGCGAAAAAAGTATAATTGTGTAGCAGACCATGTAATAAGTTGTTCCATTTTTTCTTTGTGAACCTACAAAGATAAAAATGCTTTATGAAATTAAAACCAAAAAAATTCAATCCCAGTTTTCATTCAGCATTTCTTCACAGAGGTCGTCACAGCTGAAATGCGGGTAGATTTAAAAGGGCTTCTAAAAGTGTCTGTAACGACCTAATTACTGAATAAAAAATTACTTTGACTTTCAACCAAAAGCTGGCGGCATTGTTTTGCTACGAAGTGCCTAAAACTCAATGTCCTTTTGCAATCTTTGTTGTGGTAGGAACAATGGAAAATTATGTTTTGTAAAAAAAATAATTGCGTCATCGTGCGTCATAAAGTCTCATTTTAACTCTGATTTAACAATAAATCTGTTGGTATGTGTTAAATTACAGTGTGTGGGCTTCCTATCTTTCCGAGTATCGTAAAACCGGATTGAAGGAAGGGTTCCTTTTGATATTTTGGGTGACAATGCTGTCATATAAGGGCTTATTTCTGGTATAAAAATAATCTTTTTGTTAATGACTTTTTTTTATAGAACTTAAAATACTGATGCTGCAGATCGCTAGCATTTTGTTATTAAAATACTAATTTAGTTTTTTTTATATATCTAGTCCTTTTAGGGTTTCGTAGCCAAATGGCAAAAAACGGAACCCTTATGGATTCGTCATGTCTGTCTGTCTGTCCGTCCGTATGTCACAGTCACTTTTTTCCGAAACTATAATTGAAACTGTATTCTGTGAACCGCGTTAAGATTTTCACACAAAAACAGAAAAATAAAACAATAAATTTTGGGGTGGGCAACCCCCAAAATTTATTGTTTTTTTTTCTATTTTTGTTTGTAAATTAATAATACTTAGAAATGAAACTCAACATTTTTTTTTCATCGAACCCATACGTGTGGGATATCTAAGGATAGGTCTTTAAAAATGATATTGAGGTTTCTAAGATCATTTTTTTCTAAACTGAATATTTTGCGCGAGAGACACTTCCAAAGTGGTAAAATGTGTGTGCCCCCCCACCCCACCCCCTGTAACTTCTAAAATAAGAGAATGATAAAACTAAAAAAAAATATATGATTTACATTACCATGCGAACTTCCACCGAAAATTGGTTTGAACGAGAGCTAAGTAGATAGTAAGTAGTTTTTTTATATGCCCATAGGGTCGATAACGACCAAAATTACGCCGATACTGTTAATGCATATTGACCGCGAACTGTCCATTGATTTTTAAATAAAACGCCATCTATTAATAGGTACAGGAACAATTTTGAACCATAAGACAGTTTTGTTGACAGTTCCCGACAATTTCGAGTGACAATTATGAGTGCAAGGTTATACTTGTTTATTTCTTGAAAAAGTGTGTGACCGATCGGATGCAAATGTAAGTATTTTGTGTGTATTATGTTATTTTACCGTATTAATAGTTTTGATAGGAAATCTAATGAGTGTTTCAGAGTTAGAGATATTGTTTTTTTTTAAAGTATTTTTTTTTCTATTCACAATCGGTTGATATAATTTCTTGGGTCGGTAACGACCCTGTGGGCACATATCGTGTTTTATATTGTATTTTTTTTATTTTAGGTCTCGACACGTACTCTCGACAAATGAAATAGCCGATGCCCTGGAGGTGTTGGATGACGATGAAGATATTCAGGGAATCGATATTTACATGGATCCGCCTTGCGATGGTACCATGTCGGATGGTGATTCAGGTGAAGAAGATTGTGATAGTATAAATCGATTGAACCGTCATCAATTACTTGCGCCGGCTGAGATGGTGTTACGACAACGTGAAGAACATTGTGAAGAGAACAGAACTATCGATGAGGTAATATTCAGTCCTAGTCCTAGTTCTGAGCACCTAGAATCCTTTTCCACGCCATCGGGACCCAGCCCACACAGGTCACGACGTTCTCGTCCGGTTGAGACTCCGACGATTATCACTGATTCAGAACGCTCTTTTTCGAATGTGCTCATTACCAGGACACCTAGGGGTGATGGCCCTTCTTCAGAACGTAGTAGACAGCCCAACGTCAGGCCACGCAAATGGATAAAGCGAGATCTTCGTACCCAGCAAAGTGAGTGGTCACCTCCACTGCCACGAGCAGTTCTTACGCTCACCAAGGAAAGTGAACCGATAGACTTCTTTGAATTATTTTTTTGTGAAGATGTTATCAGGTATATGGTCAGGCACACCGTAATGTACGCTGTTGAAAAGCACAACTATAATTTCAGTCTATCTGGGGATGAATTGAGCTGTTTCATAGGTATAATACTCCTTAGTGGTTACGCGCCCTTACCGAGACGGCGTATGTATTGGGAATCCAACGAGGATACCCACAATGTTTTAATTGCGAAATCGATGAGGCGAAATCGGTTTGAAGAGATATTTAGGTATTTCCATGTTGCTGACAACAGCAACCTACGTGTAGGAGATAAAATGGCAAAAATTCGGCCTTTATTCAACATCATGAACAAAAAATTTCTAATGTATGCTCCCATCGAAAAAAACTTGAGTATCGATGAATCAATGATACCATACTAGGGGCGTCATGGCTGTAAGCAGCATATTCATGGCAAACCGATCCGTTTCGGCTTCAAAGCATGGGTGGCAGCGACTCGTTTAGGATACTGCTTACAAGCGGAGTTATATGAGGGAAGAACTGAAGCGCGAGATACAGGCCTAGGGGAACATGTTGTTACCAAATTGATGAATACAGTCAAGACTGAGTACCCCGAAACACTTTTTTCTGTGTATTGTGACAACTTTTTTACATCTCCGAGTTTACTAAGTTCTTTGCAAGAAAAAAATGTAAAAATAACAGGAACTGCTCGTCAAAATAGAGTAGACAAGTGTCCACTAATGGATGCTAAGTCTTGCAAGAAGCAGCCTAGAGGATTTTATGATTATAGATTGGACACAAATGATAAAATATGTGCTGTACGATGGAATGACAACAACGTCGTAACAATGTTGTCAAATGAATTTGGAGTCCACCCTGTTCAAAAAGCACGTCGATATTCAGTTGCTGCTAAACAGAAAATAGATATTGATCAGCCAAATGTTGTACACCAGTACAACCGATTTATGGGTGGAGTAGATAGACTTGACGCTAATGTCGGCGTTTACCGGATTGCCATTAGAGGAAAAAAATGGTATATGCCCATATTGATGTGGTTGATTGACGTCGTTGTGAACAATGCTACTTTACTCGCTAGATCATACGGGGCAAACGTAGACACTTTGGAATTTCGTCGATCTATTGCAAGAACTTTACTCCTGAAATATGGGAATATAAGATCTCAACCTGGGCCGCGTCAGCAAGTCAGAACAAATGTACCTGTTTCTGTTAGAAAACATTCAGCTCAACATATTATTCTCACCGGTCAGGTCAGAAAACGATGTGCATTATGTAAAAATAAAACAATCAAAATGTGTCGTAAATGTAACGTCAATTTGCATGATAAATGTTTTGCAGAATTTCATTCGTAATGTACTATTTTCATTGTTATGACTTGTTTTTATAATTTCTCTAATTATCTGATGTTCTTACTCAATGGTTCCTAATAAAGACTGACTAACATAACTGTGGCGTATTTTTATTTTGCTGGTTCTCATTCCATTCTATTGTATGACCTTATGTGCCCATCGGGTCGTTTACGACCCGCTGAAAAAAATGTACTTCTCGTGCTGAAAATGAAATTCCACTATTATAGGCCTTATATGTGATCATTTATACTTAACATATGTAAAAATTAAAAAAATCGGTGTTAAAAAAAATTCTGGGCATATATGGGTTAATACGTCATAAATCGTTAACTGCAAACCTTTCAAGTTTGTATGGAAACCTCAGTGCGCGAGTCCGACTCGCACTTGCCCAGTTTTTTATAGTTTCTAGTCTCTTTTACCACTACTATTTTCAAATAATATTAATACAAAATTCTTTTATCGGTGATATTACCTAAACCGCATAAACATTCATGGCATTAAACCCAAAGATTGTGAATGGAGTTTGTTGCTACTTTTCAGCTGTTTGAGGGGCTGAATACGGGTCAATTCATGCACCTTTCAAACCAATTACCATACGATGGCGATTGGTCCCTTCCAATCGCCATCGTATCAACAGCGTTTCAAGCGCTTCATCGTTAATAGAAACATCAAAGGTTGCTTTCTTTATTACCCTTTGTAGCCGGCTGTATAATTGATTTTCTACATCACCGATCCCCTTTCTCATTTTCTGCTAGAAGGTGAAGATAATACCGTCCGCTTCACAGCTTTGTGTATAATACAAATCTCAGTATATTGCATTTCATGAGGTGCGTCTTTTCAAAGGGTTCATTCAAAGTGACTGTTTTTGTTGATAAGAAGTCGACCCGGGGTGGACAATTTTATTGTGTAAGAACAGTCAACCTCGAAATGAAAATACCAGTGCGGTGTTAAAGGCGCAGGGGTTGCAAACTAAGCAATGAATTAGGTTTATACGGGATGGTTCAATTTGACAGAAAGCTTCTCATACTTATAAAGAGTAAACTGATAACCTGGCAGATTGTAAGGTTTTATTCAACAAGAGCACACGTAGCAATAAAGTTAGTTCGTTAACATAATTTTTATGTTTTTATTGAGTACCAATTTCGATAAAATTGAATAGGGACAAAATAAACTTGAAATCTCTTTATACGAACCTCGCCTTTGTTATATATACTTAGAATCCTATTGACATTTCACTAGTAAGGGCGTAGGATGAAACTCCAATAAAAATGCTTCAATGACTTTAGTATAATGTTAAGTTTATTTTATAGTTTACAGTCATTTAACATAGTCTTTCCTTTGTTTACAGATGAGAGATTTGTGTATTATTAACAAAAATGTGCAACAACATATAAAATATCTTATAGATTAAGTTACTATTTTGGCTTCGCCTCACATTATGTCTAAGTTTATATTACAAACAAGAAAGGTTTCTATTCCTTAGATTAAAAGTTCTGTAACATTAACTGTACATTTTGTATTAAAATACATGTTAAGTTTAATATTTGTATGCTACAGATATTACATGGAACTTAACTTGTTTTGGTGAAATTAAATCGTTTGCTATCAAGGAATGGATTATTTACAATCTACATCGTATTTATCTTACTTTAAGTATTAATTTTGTCTTAAAATTAAATACATACACTTTGTGTAGGTAAACATTTCGAATTTTGTAAAAATAAGAAAATAAATATCAACAAATCTTAAATCTGAATGTTTAAATATTCCAACAACAAAAATTATATGTACACAATTTTTAAAATTACATGTCCACGGATAGCACTCTACGTAATATCACTCATCGCATAGTAAAACAAGTACTAAAACCATTTTTTACGAGCATTTTATGCATTGTCGTGAATTACGTGATGTCACTTGTAAATCAACGGAATTTTTACAAAACTGCGTTTTTACATCTTGAGATAATGATTATTTTGATCCTTTATGGATCCATGGCCTATTCGAGTTTATATTACAACAGATTTAGAAGAATTCTCATTTTCTAGACTAGGTTTAAATGCGTGGTAGTTAATTTTAGTTAAGTCTACGTCATGGTCGAATGTGTCGTATTCTAAATTCGTATGACCGAACAAAAATATTTTTAAATATCATTTCAATTTTCTGGTTATTTGGAAAGTGACAGTTTATAAATGCGGATTGTTCGGTTGTGTCTGAAATTTTATCTTCTATCAAACAGGGTCCGAACGTCTACTCTCCAATGGAGGCTTTATGTATTAGATACCTATTTTCATGTAAGCTCGGTCTGATGCTTTACAAACTGAAATGTATTCCTTTTGAAATCCGTTGAGATTTGAGTTACATTCCAAGTTACATACGATAAATTTCCCTCAGCAGAAACATCTATAAAAATATTTTTATTCAAAATTAAATAATCTGCTTGAATATCAGCAAACATCACAATTTACGCCTTAAATCATTCTGAAGTTCAAATATTTTATCTTCAACGAAAACTTATGCTTCGTTCACGTGAAATATTTTAACATTGTTATTTAGAAGTTTTGACATCATCAAGGGTAAAACAATAGAAGAATAGCGATAGAAACTAAAGCTAAGACTTGTGGTTGCCAGAAAAGTGTTCCTTTGTTCCCCGTGTTATGTTGTACTGCAGCTTGATTCTCGCCTGATAAAGAGAACGAAATTATTAAAGTTTTAAGTGTCTACAAAGTTTTCAATATGTCTCAGTTATTCTATTATATTGTACGAAACTATCAACGGCCAAGTTTTACTGGGGCTATAAATTATTAATTTATATCTCTTCATCTTAGTTCGCTGTGAAATAGTTTAAAGTCTACGTCATCCTAAGTGACACAAGACTTAGAAGTGAATTTTAGTGACTGACTTTTAACTGGAAAGTCTTCTCATTTTAAAACATTTAATCTGATATTTAGCGATTAAAAATGCATGTTTTGTGAAAGTGGCTCTTTTATAGTTTCAAGCAGTTTTTATAGTGAATTATATAAATTAAATAAAAACAAAAGCGCCTTTTTACCAGAATCTTTTAATGGCTTTGTGTTTTCTACCATACAATATAAAAATAGGCTGAAAATAAAGAGCTTACCGATCAAAACGTGAACATTTATGGTGACTTGAGAATGATTCTGCAAGTGACATGAGTACGTCCCACTGTCGTTTTGTGAAGCTGATGCTACGCTGATAGTAGCGCTAAAAATAAAACAAGACATAAGAATGATAATAACGTTATTACATAAGTAGGATTCTTATATTTTGGTCTAGCACTTCAACAAAAGAGCAGTGGTGGCCGAGTGGTAACGGCCCCGACTTACGAGTTTGTAGGTCGCGGTTTTAAACCCAGCCAGGCGCATTACTTTATGTAATTTATTTGATCACCATTGCACTCGAAAACGGTGAAGGAAAACATCGTTAAGAAACTGGCATGTCCTAGAATTAAAAATTCGAAGACATGTGACATTCACCAATTCGCACTGGGTCCGCGTGGTGGATTACGGCCCATTCCTTCTCCTAGAGAGAGGAGGCCTGAGTCCCAGCAGTGAGAACATTAAAAGGCTGATTATGCTATTATATGCATCAACAAAAAATATGTATTATAGGTCAGATCAACCCTCAAATCAGCTTCACAGATACTAAACTAGGGTATGCAGTCTGTGATAATAGTACACAAAATGTATATGAGGACCAGCTTTTGCCAGCGGTTTTGCGCGTGAAAGTAGTTTCTCCATACAATCTGTAGACCCCCGTTTCATCCCCAATTAAAAAAAATCCTTTCTCAGTGCTTGCCAACGTCATAAAAGGAAACCTTGTGTGAAATTTCACGCTCCTAGTCCCAGTAGTTTTGGCTGTGCGTTGATGTGTCAGTCAGTCAGTTTCTCCTTTTAATACATTATAAACGAAGTGTTTACCTCATATTCCGCCACGAGACATTTTCTGTAAACTCCTTCCCTTGTTTTTTCCAAACAATTCCATAAATATTATTTTCTACTGGAGGTGTCGTTGGTTTCATTGTAGTCAGTTCAGTCGTGGTCTTTTCAGGTGCTTTCTTAGTCGTAGTACTAACACTAGCAGTCGAAGTAATCGTCGTCGTTTCGACACTCCAGCTTTTATTCATCATTATATCTATTCTATTGAATATTGTACTCATTTTTGTTGTTAATTCTGTAGTTGTGGTTGTGGGTAAGGGTGTGGTTATGGGTACAGGCGTCGTCATAGGCGCCTTCGTGGATATAGATGACACATACTGCTCTGATATGATACAGGATAATTTTATCGCGCTACCCGCTTTATAAAATCTGTCTTTCACATCATGTGTGTCATCACCGTTTATGGATATTACAGGAGCTGAAAAGAAATTCAATTTTTAATTTGTGGGAAACGCAACTTCATTGTTATGAAAGAGCAGAAATTTTGGTTTATGATCAAAATAAATTAAATTATTTAATATTTTTTTCTCCCTTTCACAATTTTCTAGGTTCATCACGGACTCGGGAAATTTGTATTATTTCCTTCACAGAGACGCAAAATATAATTGTGTTTCAGTTATTTTCTCAGGAAAAGCACAAACAGGCCTTCATGAGCCTAATAAAAACTTTACAACTTTTTTAAGACCTTACCTTTCCGCTGATGTTGACAAAACATAAGAAAAAAAAAGAAATGGGCACAGAGAGCTTCGGTAATAAATCGAAGTAAATACTTTAATTTGTCTAAACCTCATAAATACTAAGAAATGTCGTCATTAAGTGCCGTTACATGCAAATGGAGATTAACGATATTTTCGGGGAAAAAATAGGTTACCTTAAACGGTAATATCAAAAGCGATTAAGACGAAATGAAATGGCGTACCAAGATAAAATCTAAAGAGAAAAGAAGAGAAATAAAAACGCGAGGCTTTTCAATCTCACAAATAATACACACAATAGCGTGGCTTAATTAAACCTATTAATAAAAGGTGGGATACTGATGTAGAAAATATTATATCTATTTGTTTGTACTTACGTAAAACGGTGAGATTTGTAAATATCGTTCTGGGGGGATGTGTGGATATTTGGCACATGTAGTGACCAGCGTCGGTTAACTTCACTGGATTCATACTAAGTCTCCAGTTGTTTGGGTATTGGAATTTTACTGCTATCCTATTGTCGCCGGCGTATAACGCTGGACCGACGGTGAGGAGTTGCGCTGACTCCGTGGTGTTTCTCAACCACATCACCTGTATGAAAGAAAACATGTCAAAACAAATCACACTTATATTACGAAGGCAAAAATTTTATCATATGTGTGTGTGTATATGTTTGTTACTTTTTCACGCTCGAACGGCTGAACGGAATTGGATGTAAATTTGTACATGGGTGATGATGACCAGATCATGTCCTGGAATAGCACATAGGACACTTTTTATCCCGGTAGTATGTTCCATAAGGATAATTTTCTTCTATCATGCGAGCGAAGCCACCGGCAGTTGCTAGTAAAATATAAATAAGTATGACTAAGGGTTAGAACAACCCACACTGGGCCCAGTGCGGGTTGGTCTAACACTTTTAGTGTGCACGATTATGAGCCGAGCATTGGGAAGATTGAAAGGCTAATTATGCTTATGTTATAATAAGGACTAAACATGAACACACAATACGATGCTACCACATCCTGTCGCGATGCGATATTGTGTTGTAAAAATCTACTATGGTTAAGAATTTGTTGAATATTTCTAAAAGTTTTGACTAAAATTTTGTCAAACTTTGATGATAAAGTTGCATTTATATGTTCTAACTTTAAACTCTCAATTCATAGGCCAGGCCTTATAGAAGTACTTAACTTACAGAATACTAATTTACAGAATAGTAACGTACAGAATAGCTTGGATTTCTTTTGAATATTGGTTTTACCACTGAATGCAAACCTTTCTTTTCAAGTGTTATACACGTATTTTCCTTTTTCATACTTAATATTCAGCAAGCCATGGTTGATTTTCTTGATTCATTAATTACGGATACTCAGCCTTTGACTCACATTTCTTTTAAAAAAGCTAATTTGAAAACCGAAATAATATCAACGACTAAAATTACAAATTCTTTTTCGGTTCGTAACAAAATGAAAAGTGAAAGAAATATTTGAAATAAAAAATTGTTCATAACATTTTTGGGCAATGAGGAAATTCACACAAAATAAATTCTTAGAAGTCTTTGAAAATGGATGAAGGACCCAATAATCTTTTTTTTTTCGGCTAACGATTAGCGTGAACCATAAAAGGATAAAGGTTGCACTCTAAGTCGACGAATGTAAATTGTTTTTTTTTTTCAATTTTGAGGTTTTCCAATAGTTGCACAATATGAAAAATATATTCAAAAAATAAGATGATATCTGTAAATGTTCTACAATATTATTATTTTTAGTGATCATTAGTGAATCATCAGGAAATCGCAAAATTGCAAAAAATTGTTTTGCACTCTACCCGAATTATTAAATTATCTTTTCAGTATTAAAGTGAGTATCTCTAATTTAAACATAATTGTATTATATTTCTTGTCAATAAGTGGAAATCTTTCAATGTTAAAAGCGACAAGCTTTACGATGGAATCAATTCTGAATTATGAAAACCAAAATCTGGCTGTATTTATTTTCGAATAAGTCGATAAATAAAATTCCACAATCACTTATTTTACGAGAGCGTAATTTCACTTTCAGAAAGATTACTGGAAAGTGATTAATATTATTTTTTGTGTACAAACCTGTACAGACTGAATTTGTTTTCAAAATAAATTGACAAAACAGAATGGATTTTTCCGAAAAAAGATGATATTAAATATTATTTCTGGTAATTTTTAATTGAAGGTATTACACGTGTCAGTTGCATACGAGAAAATTGACCATTTGCTTAAATAAAACAAAAAGGATACTATGGATTCTATAAAAACTTGTTTGTAAAAATAATGCAATTTAGCTTCACTTGTTTCTTTTTGACTGACTGACATTTTGACAATTCAAAAGTGCCTGTAATTGGTCTATTTGAAATAAACGTTTCTGATTTCTGATTTCTGATAATAAAAAGGCAAATTTAATACGTCACAAATTCAAAAGAAAACTTAAAACAATTAAAATATATTTGCTCGCTTTTACCAGAACAGAACCTTGATTAAAAAAATAAACGCAACTAAATTTTCTGGTTTAATTAATAAATAAAGAAAATCATGATAAGAATACCGACAAATGCACCAATCAAAAATGAACTATCTTGAAGACGTGTCATCAAAAAAAAAACAAATAGGAATTGTGTGGCTTATTAATTTTCTCAGCAGGAGTCATTCCTCCTGCTGAGAAAATTAATAAGCCTATAATGTAATGCTTTATTTTATGCTTAAAAAAATAAATACATGCTAAAATAAAATAAAAAACTGGTAATGAGTGGCATTCCCTGCTAAAGTCTGTATTTTCTGATAGCTGCGACCTGGAAGTATTTAAGTAAAAAGTAAGTATTACTTCTAGGCAAGCATCTTCCATTTTCAACCACTGCATCGCTTCCCATCAGGTGAGATAGCGGCCGAACGTGAGCCTCTCAATAAAAAAAACAACAAAAACTATACCTCTGCAAGGTACAATTTTTACTATCACTCGTTATGAATCTCACAGAGTGTGATCTGTATCTCACCAGTGAGAATGCCATAGGCTAATTATGCATGCTAACAAATTGCTAGTTCAATATATTTACCGTTTTGTCCTTGAGCATGACGACTCTACAATTCAGCAAGGCTTCCGCCCCGACATGTGCCGTCACTTGAGTATACATCTCCTCCTCAAAGTATGGACCCCAGTGGTGCTCATGATGGTGATCATGAGCATAGCTTTGAAACGGCACATAAGGACGAGGCTCTTCTACCTTGTCTGTTGGGTAAATAAAATAATTTCTTCAATATTTAACTACAATAGTTATGGATATGGTCTGAAATAAATATTTATAAATAGTTTTTTTTTTTATTGATATTTAGAAACAGGTAGTATCTTAAGTAAAGCCATGGAACTCAATTGATAAGCAAATGTACTTTTGACTCATGGACAGCCAAACATGTTACGGTAAATCGGACAATCTCGTTTGTGCAGGTGAACCTCAGCCTTTATTTGAATAGACCTATTCAGATTTTGGACATATTATGATGAACAAAGTAGTCGCCAGCACAGGTACGGCGGCTTAGGTAGACCGCTTTGGGACTCGTAGCTAATTAGTTTAATTCGCCATCCAATTAACAACCTAGCCAGATAAATAAACGAAGCCGTAGGCTTGAATGATATTCAGCTGATGCGTCTAATATAACATTTGATAAAATGGCTGGCTAATGCTTAGGCCATACTTTGAAGTGGCTATGTAACGAAAAAAAAAACTTGGGAAAACATAACACGTACACTAGTGATGATAAAAATATAAAACAAACATTTTTTTCTTTATTTATTTATTCCTTCTTTCTGTCATTTTTCTTTCTTCCTTATTTTCTTTCTTTGATGGGGCTAGAGCAAGTGAACAAGGTTCCTTGAATCTTGTTGGCTTATCTTACTACCGTCGTCAGCATATTGCCGGGTGAATGGATATCAAAATCAATTTTGCGACTTGCTACAGCCTTTAATAAAAAGTCTAAGCTAGGCAAGTATTGTTTTCGCGTGGCTCGTTGAAAGGTGCCATTTAGTGAAAAGGCTAGACTATTAACTGAATGACGAATTACCTTATTTGGCTGAGATACATGTATATTGTTCGTAAATTCAACTTTCATTCATTGTCAGCCATAGACTCGGCAAAACCGATTCAGCATAATGAATCTATTACTATCAATTAAGTTCCCTGACTGCAATTACGAAGAAAAAATAATCAAATGCTGTGTGAATATTTTTTTAGTGGGTTCTAAATTGTTAATGTGTTGAAAATGTGCTTGAGTGAGCAAAAACGGTGCAATGATGTGTGTTTAAGTATTTAATTATAAAATGATGAAATTAAGTCAAATAACTAAACATACAGGTACACAAGTGACAATAGTAAATATTATTTTAAACAAAACTACGCTAGTTAAGTCTTTGTTTAGTTTATCAGCACAAGCCCGTGCACAATGTAGGTATAAGTTCGTTGGTCCTAAAAATATTATTATGCAAAACGAAACGACCTTTTTCATCGAGTTTATAGTAAAGTGTTATCTGTTTCAACTTTCAGAATAAATTGTTTTATTGCAGTACTGGAAGTAATTTAAAGCTTACGAAAGTAAATTGCTTTGACAAGGATCGTGGTAGATTTTAATTACGATATTTTTAATGGGAGAAAACTTACAGAAAAATTTATAATCTTAACCGATTCTCAATCACGGTCTCTACTGTCATTCGTTGTTGCATTACGGCAATATCTACTTCCCAAAGATTTTTTTTTTTGTTTAAAATTATATACGCGTATTGGATAGTAGATTATAACTGAAGCTAATAATACTATCATTTTAAAGAATATTATTTTACAATTTAAATTAAACGAAACAAAATTATGTAAGCGTAAAAAATATTGTTCCTAAACTCCTTTAGATCAGGAAGCAGCGTTATTTAAATTTCAATTCCGATAAGATCGACCGAAAAGAAGAAATGTTTAAAATCTGATATCGTTACGCCTTAAACGTTCAGAATAAAGTAAGCAGATTCATATTTCTTTATGGAAACGAGACCACGAACGTCCAAGACTTAGGGCGCTTTCACACGTACCACGACCACACCATACCACAACGATGGCTATCATAAACTATGAAAATTTATAGATTGATTTAAATGGACTGCATATTGATTACAACCTCGTGGATGATATCGACAACAGTGTACTCACAATGCAATAAACCACCACGAGACTAACTCGTTTTAAAATATGTTTTTCTGGTTGCCACAACACATACACTAAAAGATACTGCAGTACTTATACTTGCACGTATCACCTGTCCAATTTTTGACGTTGCGATGTGGTGTGGCTATAGTCTATGTGTATGGGCCCTTACTGCGGGCGCGAAAATCGATACTTACTCTGTAATAAATGATCGTTCCTGTCAGTCGCTCCTTCACGCTTGATATTTTCGCGAAGTTGCTTGGTGATGTTTTTGAATATTTCTCTGGACAGGGCGAGACTGTCCTTCTCATCGCTTCGACGTCTCCGAACGACATTTGTTCGATAATCTTCAGGAAAGCGCAACGGTTCTGCACAGATCAATGACGTGTTGCTTTAAAAAAGCATTTCTTTTAATATTTCACTAAAATAGTATCTTAGTTTCTTCAGTCGAGATCTTATGCTGTAAGTTTTATTACTGTCCAATAAAATGGTTTGGATATTGGAATCGAATGATCCGCACATCAACTTGTTAAATACTGTTACTAGGTTGAGTTCTGTTAACATTATTAGCTGTTTAAAGGTAATCCCTGGGAAGATAAAGTCCTTTCCAAGTATTGCCTCTTTAACTTTACGGTATTTACGTTGGATGGACGTTCAAATTTTAAATATAGTGTTTTAAATTTCTTGTCACGACTTTCTGATTTGTTTAACTTCCTTTATAAAAAAAATTTCAAAGAAAACTTTGTACAAACGATGAATATCCAAAATGGTTTTGAATAAAACGGTACACTCAGAAGAGTTTCCATCCATCTCTTAAGTTGAATCGTGGACATTTTATTAAAATATTTGTCAGCGGAAATACTTTAGGTTCTCATTTTAATAATACCTCTCCCTATCTCATTCCAATTCTAGCTCAAAGTAATGCCAGACTTGACAATGTCATTTACCATGGTAATACGCTATGCGAACTTTTTATTTTTTAGGTTTATACCTTAAAAAAGTTGTTGTTTTAGAAAGAACAATAGCTCTTTCTTTAAGAGTTTTTTGCGGCAACAGCCACGATATCTACGTTTAACATTGTCACGGTATATGTTTTTTTGATGTGAGACATTATCTAATGACCTCCCGAACTAGGGAGAAGCAGGAGAGCGTTAGACTTTTGCGGACTAAAACCACACCTATATTCCTTCAGTTCCCATTTGCGTTCTAGAACTACAGGTAACCTTTTCAGAAGTCACCTCATGGCCCTAGTAGGCATCGGCCTTGCTGGGCACCCTATAACATGTTAAGTAACTTCATGATCTTCAACACATTTTTTTAAATTTTCTCTCTTGTTATCTTCGTTCTATCTCAAGTTAGCGCTTTTTTTTTGTTTTTTGTTACTATGTTAACTAATTTCAGTTATAAAACGTTTCATAACTATTGATTATCATCCCACTACTGAGCGTGAACGTGAAACAAGAAGATGGGGTCTTTTTTTACAACCTACGTTCTTTCATTTGACCTTTGCATTCTAAGGCCGTAGCCTTAGAGTTGCCGTAGCAACTCTTTTAAATATTGCGGTAGGAGAAGGTGCAAACCGGGGGTAGACGCGAGGCCCAACTTTTTTGTGCCTCATCCAGGTTCTACTCGCAATGGCCACAATATCATCTGCCTATCTCGCCGCCGGATGACCAACTATTTGTCTTCCAGTAATAATTTTATTTATTGATTCATTAGAGTTTTAAAGTTCTTTATATAATCAAAATCAAAAGTAAATAAAAAGATCTCATTCAAAAATGTAAACAGAGATAATTCTAATAATATTACGGTTATAT
Organism: Mythimna impura; assembly: GCA_905147345.3. Classification (NCBI taxonomy): domain Eukaryota; kingdom Metazoa; phylum Arthropoda; class Insecta; order Lepidoptera; family Noctuidae; genus Mythimna; species Mythimna impura. The sequence continues at coordinate 15,180,078 of LR990356.1, read as the reverse complement.
CCAGGGCTGCAGTATTGTTCGAAAAAGTTACAGAGGTCCTAGATGTATAACGCAAAGAAAAAGTCATGGAACACACGGTTGAGTTTTAGCCAGTAAAAGTCTGATACTTCCTCTTGTTCCACCAAGAGCAAGTGGAGTTATTTAAGGAGTAGGTTACATCGCTTCTTTTAATACACATGATTTAGAATGATCGATAATCGACTACTAACTACAATATCATTCCCATCGATTTAATAGCAGAGGGTGGGAAGTGTTCGCTTTCTTTAACGTAATTATTTCAGTTCAGGTGAAACTTATCGTAAGGAAAAAAGGAAAAAGGAAGATCAGAAGAAAATTGTAGTCGTTGAATCACTAGGTCTAGGTCGCCTAATGAGGTACATGTTGCAGTTTTATCGACGTACACAGCGAGATACGTTAGCCTTTATTTTGGTATATCGTTAAAGTCCAAAATAAAAAATAAAACTGGGCAAGTGCGAGTCGGACTCGCGCACTGAGGGTTCCGTACAAACTTGAAAAGTAAATTGCAGTTTACGATTTATGCCGTATTAAAAAAAAAAAACTACTTACTAGATCTCGTTCAAACCAATTTCCGGTGGAAGTTTGCATGGTAATGTACATGATATACTTTTTTTAGTTTTATCATTCTCTTATTTTAGAAGTTACAGGAGGGGGGGGGGGTACATTTTACCACTTTGGAAGTGTCTCTGGCGCAAACTATCCAGTTTAGAAAAAAATGATATTAAAAACCTCAATATCATTTTTGAAGACCTATCCATAGATACCCCATACGTCTGGGTTTGATGAGAAAAAATTTTTGAGTTTCAGTTCTAAGTATGGGGAAACTTTAAAATATATTGTTTTTATTTTTTCTATTTTTGTGCAAAAATCTTAATGCGGTTCACAGACTACATCTACTTACCGAGTTTAAACAGTTTAAGTTCTTATAGTTTCGGAAAAAAGTGGCTGTGACATACGGACGGACAGACAGACCGACATAATGAATTCATAAGGGTTCCGTTTTTTGCCATTTGGCTACGGAACTCTAAAAAAGGATGGTCCTAATACTGATCCTTGTGGTACACCAGCAGAGAATCATCTCTGACTGGTTGTCTGATTCCCAATCGCAACAGATAAGGTTATTTCTGCTAAATATGACTGGCTCAGGTTAATAGGGGATAAAGGGACGTGGTTGTATATTAATTTGTGGAGTAAGCTTGTGTGCTCAACTGTATCGAAAGTCTTTTCGATGTCCAGTAGCACCATACCTGTGGACTTGTTTTAATTGAGATAGTCAACAATATGCTTAGTGACTCTAGTTGGCTGCAGGACTGTGGAGTGGGATTTGTAAAAACCTCATTGTTCAGGGATAAGGAGATACTCAGCAAATTTGGAGAGGCGACTCAAAATTAGGGATTCAAAAAGTTTGTCTTAGCTAGGGAGAAGGTTTATTGGCCAATAATTAGAGGAAATATGTAGTTTCGTCCATGCCAGATTTCGTTATAGGAATAACTTTAGCTAGTTTCCAACATGAAAGAAAGTAGCGTAGTTCAAAACAACCATTAAACAATTTGGTAAGTAGCACTACACTTTTTTGAGATAACTTTTTAAGTAGAGAGTTATCTACCCTCTGTACCCCAAGCCTTGCGAGTTTTCAAAGCGTTCAACAGTATAAAATTTTCTTTAGGTCTATCCAAATATATACAAAAAAAAAACATTAATTTTGGATTTTTTAAGTTTTTCACATAATTCGTCAACAGAACCATCAGTAACAGGGTACTTTTTCCAATCTTAGCCTATCGGCGAAAAAAGTGTCTAGTTATATTTCGCATTTGTCTTGAACGGACAACGGTGACGTTTGGATTTTATTTGACGTCTTAATTAGGTAGTTATAGTAAGTTTAAAGTTGAGTGATTTGCCATATATCCGTGGCAGAGTTATTGACTTTGGATAGTTTCTCTGTCCAGGTCTTGTTGTTATTAATTATTAACTCAATTAATTTTATAATCCCAAATAAAAATTTTCTTGAATAGTGCTTTACATAAACAAATTTAATGCTAAAACAATCATTAAATTAACATCTTATTTATACCTACTTAAAAATAAATTCATACTGCAAATTATAAACTTCTACTGTTCAAACTTTGTTCAATGAAGTTTTGAATACCTGTGTGTTTAATTACGAAGTTTTGCAAAGTTTATTAGAAACTTCAGTTTCAGATTTTAATGTGTACATGTTTATGAAAAGATTGATTGCATTATCGAAACAAAAATATTTATACGTACTAAATGTTATATTAAAATTAATTATTTATATTATGCAGAGTAATTAATTTTGTTTTTAATGTAATGGGTCTTGCATTAGATTTAAGTATTTGTTATTTTAATTTTTTTAAATAAGCTTCTGTGAAATTATAATAAAATTATTTTGAAGTTGAAGATTTATGTTAACGTGATTTTCAGAGTTTAGGTTGGGGGATAAACAAAATTTTCGTTCAAGATATTTTCAGCAATTTTTATATAAAAACAATGACCACTGATTATATTCAACAAATAAACCCTGAAAGTATATCTATCACTTTTCTCTCTAAATTCAACACAAAACTGACGTAGCTAAAATACTCGTGAAACATTTCAAATATTTAAAAGTCGATACTGAAACCAGATATTGGTTATGCTGACCATCATATAAATAAAGTATGGATGCACTAGCGGTGCTGCGAGCTCGGTTACGTAATTGGTATTCGTGAAACTCACTTTGTTCTGTGATTGGCTTTGGTTCAATTTTTAATTTTAATACGTTATTAGGCAGCAATGAAAAAGGGTTATTTTGTTTTTTATTGTTACAAGTTGAAGTGTTGCTTTTGTGCAATTGCATGCTAGCATGTGTTCTAAAATTTTAATGCTTATTTTTCTGTTTATTTTATCTAAATGTTGCTTTTACTCGTATGATGCTAGGTGCAAGACTTTCTTTCTGTTGCTATATTATTAAAGCTTTACTCTATGTTTTAAGAATGATTGTGCTGTTTCAGAGGCTCGTTTACGAACACAACATGCTTTGCATTATAACTGCGTTGGCTCTGTATTCTTTATTTATGTACATTTTTAAGTCGAGTAATATATTAATAGTTGTAATTTAAGTGATAAGCATAGTGCTAACTAGACAGACAAGTTTATCATCAACATAAATTCATATTTGACTTACCAGATGCAGTATGAAGGCAGCATAACGCTAGAAACACGAAGTAGAGGCCGTCCCACTGCATATTAGAGACATCACAGGCGTGGACGCATTACGCTCGCCGTTTACCTGAAAAGATCATTGAAATAATTATTACTATATGATAATAGTTTTTTTTCACTCCATCAACAACATTTTTGGAATATATTTTCGATTGTTTTACAAGAATTTAGTGAAATTTTTATTTCATTTAAACTTTATTGAATTGAATTTATACTATCACAAAAGTTATTTTTTTAAACACTTAATACATTTTTAATTATTATAATTTATTCATTTTTAGCTTTATTATCCTGTATAACAGCTAACTTATTCGTAATAATTAAACGAGTTGATACAATGTTTTTAGATTCTAGTTTCCGTTCCCATTTAATCTAAATGGACTTTTTGAAGACACATACAAATCTCAATACCTAACTTATCTAAATGTGCTAAGGTTATTGAGTTCGCCACAATTTATTGGATAGATTTCGCGCTATTGCTTATTGAGGCTGGAGGAATCGGTTTGAAATGGCTTCGAGACGATTTTCGTTGTATCAGGGACCGTTAGTGTCAAACTGATTTCGAATTCAAACGTTCACGTTACGCAGAAATGCCTTGTAGTGCCTCTTTATAACTTATCATTAATTCTTCAATATAAATCAGACATAAAAATTAATTTGAATTTTAAAAATAGAATGTACGAAAGCTATCTAGCTTCAAGGTTATTTAAAAGAGTTATTTCAGAGGAATGAATTCTATTCAAAAATGCAAATAAGTTTTTTATCTCGTATCCCGTCCTACACTATATTCGCACTAAACACCTATAGGGAACCCCTTGAAGTGTTTCGAGCCAAAACAACATTATCAAGGAGGTTCATAACTAAACACATCTCGCAAAATAGTTAACAAACTTAGATTGCCTCAGATATGTTACTTAATCATTTAAATGAACCTAATTGGTTCGTGCGTGTTTGTGAATAAGAAATGCTTCCGTTGGCTACGGCTAAAGTTTCAGGGTTGTGGTTAACGTATGTACTAGTCGGCTTATAAAATTGTAGCGGGGGTAATTTTCATTTTATATCACGAGGTTGTAGTCTACGAGGTGTATGAGAAATTAAGTAGGCACTCTGTTATCCGGACGAGGTTAAGCCACAACTAGTGGTTTGTGTTTAGATAGTTTAGGTATTGTGAGGTCAGGAGCGCTTGCGTCGATATAAGGGTTAATGGAGTTTCGTGGCTAGTTGCGACCTGGACGTGTCCCGAATAACCTATCACAAACCTTGTTTAGATCAAGCAGTAAATGTCGGTAACGACAGTACATTTGTTAGATAATGAGGATATTCAAGTTAACTCGTTGAATGCCGGTGCGCAGATTCACGCGAGACACACTGGATTTTTAATTGTGTCTCTAATTACGGCATACGAAAGGTTAAGAATGAATAGGTTACTTCTAGGTAAATGCGTTCCATTGTCGTCTACCACATCGTTGTTTTCCATCAGGTGAGATAGTGGTCAAACGCGACCAACAATAAAAAATAATAATACTTGACAAGTCAAGCTGACGCTTTCAGTATCTTTGTGACACACATCATAGGTCCTTTAGACCATCGAAAAAACTATCATTCGTATGCATCCGTCTTTTTTTTTTGGACAAACCGTTTATTCAAGCAGCTCGTTTCCGGAATGCATAGAAGTAAGACATGCTCAAATTAACTTTCTCAATTACATAATTATATATTTGTTGTTTATATTAATAGGTATTAATTGTGATGTATTATATTTTATATTATTATGTCTAATTAATATTTTGTATGATTTTTGTACACTGACAGCCCCAAATCTCCATTCGGTCAGTCCATACAAAAGTGGTCTGTAAGAGATAACTCAGTGCGATCTGACCGTACATACACGTATTGTTCACTTGTTTTTGTAAATGTTTGCCCTGTTCATATTATGAGATGTACAATAAGGCATGTATATAATTAACAAGTCGTCGACGGTGCGTAGTGTTCCATGCGCGCCTCAAAGAGATGTCAGCAAAACCGTAGAGGCCCAGCAGGAGGACCCCGGGGACCTGGAATGCAAGACAAAGAAGAAACATAGGTGTGATTTTAGTCAGTAAAAGTCTGACACGCCCCCCGCTTCGCCCTAAAGAGAGAAAAGTCATTGGATAATTTCCCACCTTAAAAATAAAAGTTATATAATTAATATATAAGTCAAAGATGTATAATACTTATGTACACAAGGACCTACATATATACATCGAAAGAACAAAATTATCAAGCAAATGACCATTTTCCCAACCTTAAGTTTATCACTAAATCTTTATTACGAAGTCTAATGCCTTTAGTCGATATCAGTGAAGCGATGACTTTAAGTACTATTGTTAAAACTTTTTTAGTAGCGGTATCTACTTTAGAGACTGTAAAAATTAAATATTTTTCAAGGTTAGAATTATAATTAGATTATTTTTATTATTTTTAAGAAAGATTTTCAAACGTTGCGTAATTATTTTTAGAGATTAGATAAATACCAAACCGGCTCATCATCATCATTTTAGCCGAAAGACGACCATTGTCGGACATAGGCCTCCCCCAAGTGTCGCCATAATGACCGATCCTGTCCATCTCACATCCCTCAGATTCCTGCGTCCGGACCACCAGGTCATCAGTCCATCTTGTGGGAGGCCATCCAATGCTACGTCTGTCGGTACCGGACAAACCAACTCATTTTTACAAAAAAAAAGTAAGACAAGGTTTATTTTGGTTTCAGTTTCATAATCCGATTATCACAAAACTGATCACTTACCTAATAAAATGTATTTTTAATTTGTAGATTAAGAGAGATGTTAAAGATATTATTGTTATTTTTTTATTACAGCTGAGAACCAAATGTAAATTGTTCATAGGTACAAAAACTGGCAGCAATAAAACACAAATTCAAAGCACAAATAAACCACTTGACCTGATAAATAACAAAGAATAAAGTTATAACGTATGCATGACACAACTCACACAATCCAGAAATAAGGAGGTAAACTCATTTACAATTCTCACTGAATTCAGCAAAGCAATCAGTCTGCCAAGTTGAGACAAAATTTCGAAGTCAAACTTGAAGATAGCCCCTAACGTCAAGACTTTCATTGAGTTATCGAAGTACTTGAGAAAAAAAACGAAGCAATTTTTTATAGCTTATTCCAGATTCTGTTTCTCGATGTCAGTTTATAAAAGTATATCAAACTTATTATTCGTTCCTTTTTGACTGGTGAATAGGTTCCAGTTGAAGTAGTCATGACTTGAATCAATCCAATTTAATTGTATAAATCTTTAGTCTAGTTAGTCAAGTCTAGTCAAGAGTTCCATCGTCGATCACGTCATCGCTTACTATCAGGCAAGATAGAGGTCAGGCACGAGAAATTTTTTGGATATAAGTATAATGTTTTGACTTAGATACATTTATAAAAAATAGTCAAAATAAGTTTCTGAAATGTTTGTAGAATTAAAAATGTAGTTTTGCAAATTACAAAAATATAAATTTTATTCCTCGGTAAATTGAATACTGAAAATATAATTTTGAATAAATCTTTCCTTACTTATTCTCGTCACATAGTTAAAGGTTCCAATCAAATATTGAAATTATATAAAAAAAATATGTTTCAGGAATTTATATAAAATTAAATAAGATTAACCGATTGATAAGTTATTCAATTTATTATCAGATTCAGTATTGTTTTTTTTTTTAAATTTACAATTGTTCGAACTACTTTAAGCGGGTATATAAATCAGGAATACGTGAACAAATTGGAAGTCATCTTTTATATAATATTCAATTTATATATTCACAGAACTTTTACTTAAACCTAGACGTTATTTCATGTCTCTCGTCATTTATATGTTTAAACCAATTCTAAAATATTTAACTCACACTCTGAAGCTGTTAAGATTTGCTAAAATATTACTGGGAAAACTTTTTGAGCAATATAAGTACTATTTGAAGAATATCTAAGGAATAATGTAACGAACGTGATATGTGAGTAGTTCATAAGATATGTACATTTTCATTTTTCTCAGACGAAACGTGAGACGTAGACGAAGCGCAGAGATTTTCGAAAATTATAAGATTTACTACAAAAAATAGGACTGTTTGTTTCACGAGAAACTTGGCTGAATTTTCCCTTTTACTCGGAGCTTAAATGCAAATAAAGAAGTTTCGTTGACAAAGGTGTGAACAAATATGAAAAGGGGATAGAAGAAACTGTAGATCAAATAACGCGTTTCGCTGAATCTTTGATCATAAGGAACACACTTCCAAAAATGGTTTTAGGCAGTGTCGTTAACATCCCTTTCAAGGGGGCTTATAGAGCTTACCCTCTGCGAAAGGTGTATGAGAGAGTGCTTTTAGATGGCTTTGTATGTAAGTGTTTAAAGATTTTCGATGTTTTTTTTACACAATTAAACAAAAATCTTCGTTCATCAAGGCTTATTGTAAAACCTGAAATAAGTATTTAAAAATTGTGGTAATATGTAAATAACTTTACTGAAAATGACTTTATTTAAAACGATTGACAATGTTTTACCACCGGGCTCCGTCCGACCGTCCCGACCAAGCCCAAGTCGTCGACGGCGCGTACTGTTCCACGCGCGCCTCAAGGAAATGTCAGCAAATCGTAGGGGCCCAGCAGGGTCGAAGCCTACTGGGGCCACGGGTAGTGTGAAAGCGAAACCCGGGGCCCCGGGATGAAAGCAAAGAAGGAATAGGAGTGGGTTTTTAGTCAGTAAAAGTCTGACACTATCTCCAAAAAAAAGTACTGAAAAGATTTTTTAAATATCCTAAAGCGATATATTACGTTGATCAGACGATAGCCTCTATGGTCACTAAAATAGCGAATAATCCCGGTAACAGCGCATTATGATGCGGTAAAGTATGATACATTAACCGGCCCTTTCCGGTCCTTAAAGCCGAGTAGGTAGCTTTTATACCATTATTAATTCAGGAAAATCGTAATAGAGTGGAGAATTGCTGATGGAAAGACTGCAAAGAATCATGGTGATGCTATTTAACCTAGATGAATATAATGTCCTGTTATAAGGTTTTATGTTATTTCATATCGCTTACGAATGCGTTATCTAAACATGATATTTTTGCGAGGTTGATTTAATATTGATCATATTTGTATAACCTAGTCACGATTTTACGAGTATATCTTTTTGGTTTAAGGAAAACAACAGGGTCTTAGGTCATTATTTGTCTAGGTATTATTGTATCAGCTCGTATTGTCGCACTGCTGGGCAAAAGTCTTCCTGTCTTTCCAACGATCACTGTAGCCTAATCATAAAGGGGTGACCAGACAATTGCAAACTAGCGTTCCAGCCAAGGTCACCTTGGTTTATGTGTTTGGTTTGTGTTGCGGCTACATGGATGTAAACCACGCGCCAACACGTTCGGTGGTTGGGAAAACGCGTTTCCCAGCCAAGGGCGTTGAAGGTCATGATTTACAACTGCTGCAAGGTCACCTTGGTTGGGGCGTTGGTTTGCAACCATCTGGTCACCCTTTAAGCAGTCTACTTTGTCTCGTCATCCATCTTGCTTAGGTATCGTTATCTATTTTTCAAAACTATCTACATTTTAAATTGAAAAGATAAATTCAAAACCCTTGAAGAAGAACCCAAAAGTCTTGGTTACGTTGTTGAAAAAATATTTTTACGTAAAAAAAGGAATATAATTATAATTTACGTTCGGTTGCTGTCAAAGTTCAGACATCCATTTTAAATTTTATAATAATAATGATCATGTATGTCCACACAGAATTATTTTCAGAGTCACTCAATAATTGACGTGAATTTCAGAAGACATAGGGAACAAGGGTATGATGGGGGTAAGGAGCACAATGTAGTCTCTCTCTGAATATGTAATTTGATTTTATTTGACGGTGGCGGTCAATATGAATCTGAAGTTCCTTTATTAACAGTAAAAACATAGGTACTGCTTGAGCTTTTAGTAACAGTAAAACCATAGGTATTGCTTTGGCTTTTTTCGTAAGAACTAAATAGAATAACTCAAACTTCAAAGATATTACACTAGAGAGTTCACATCGTTCAATCACCGTTAACAAGTTTAATTAATGTTATTTGAAAAAATTATAAGTTTCTTATATAAATTTATTCATATATTCAATTCTTATTAAAAAAAAGCCACTCAAGGACGAGTCAGATTCCCACACCAAAGGATCCGTGCCAACTTACCTATAATAATAATAAAAAGATCGATTCCCGAAACAAGTCTTGAAGATTTTTTATTTTTAACTACTTTGCGGTCTTCAAACTACGAGAATACTCGTAGTTTGAAGACCTCCTTTACTTATGCTATGTGATTTTGCTTTTTGCTACAGTTCAAGATTCTGGGTCAACGAGAAATACCCTGTATGTATTGATATTTATTTTACTATGAATAGGCTTGCGTATGACCACTATCACATCTGATGGTAAACGATAATGGGGCCGACGATGGAGCACGCTTGCCTAAATTAACCTATTTGTAACTATCAGAAAACACAGACTCCGGCAGGGAATTCCACTCCTTAGCTGTACACACAATGAATGTATTCCCAAAACGCTTTGTACTTATGGGTGGGATGTCCACCATGTACCGGTGTTTAAATTCCGTTGATTTAGAAGTTAAATTATTTCATTGCTCTAAGAAGAGCAAACCAGAGTATAAGATATTAATCTCAGCTCAACATCTCTATGCGTTTTTTAGAAAAAGGGTCTTAACATATGGACAACAAAGTGATCCTATAAGGGTTTCGGCAAAAAGCCGGCAAAGATACGGAATCCTAAATATATGTATAAAGTTAGCAGTTACAAAAAAATAATTTGCAATTTATATGAAAGAGCAAGTTTCAACATTTCAAATAAGCAAAGAAACAAATTAATACGTTTAGTTTCGAGCTAGCAGTTCAATTTGTACGAGCAAGTTCGTATTCACCAGTAAATGATAAATGTTATTTATTTTGCGGATTGGATGCAAAATAACACTATAATATTTTTTCAATACTCTTACTCGAAAACTGGCTCTTATCGCACTACGATTAGGTTTAACATGCCATATTTATCACCCTCGTGTCTTTTTTTAATTTATCACAACAAGGGCTTTTTTCATTCCTATTTCGTCACGGTCAACGGTGGTTATTGTTTTTTTTTTAAGCAAAGAGGCGGATATTTTTAAGGTTTTAATATCTAATGAAAATTTTAATTGTGTTTTTGATCAGAATAATATAAATAAACATGATTACTTACACAATAATTGGTTATTACCAATAAATTAACATTTATCCGTGTTCTAAATTCAAAAATATTTGAATTTGTTATTTTTAATATTAGGATGTATATCGGCTTTATACCTTTACTTCTCCTTTAACCTGCGAAGGTTATGCGCGAGAAAAAAGTAAATTAAATCACATTATTGGTGTTATTGTTGATTTGGTGAAAAAAATGGCGAATTTAAGTTTTGAAGACAATTATTTAGATGTTACGCCTCTAGATATTGTGATTGAGGCACAAAATGCTTGCGATAGCTGCCACCTAAATCTAAACGGAAATATATGGCAACTTTGGATAATTTTCTTCAGTGAGAAATTAACAAAAACGCGTCATCATTTTCAGAAAAAGTATTTTCGTATTATTTTTTTCGTAAGTGTATTGAAAAATGTCGTTTGATACACGTGCAAATTTGTCACTGCAGCCCTCAGCTCCATAACACACTCGCCTACGGCTCGTGCGAATCCCGCCTCGGTCGCAATGACAAACTTTCTGCACTTGTATCAAAATGTACTATTCTTCCAATTTAAACTACTTGGATAAGTTAGGTAAACATAGTGACGCGAAATATTCATAAAAAATAATTTTAATTTTATAGTAAGTAGTTAAAGTATGATAGTTAGTATTCAATTTGTGAGCTATAAATAAAACTTTTGCCATTGTTTCGCTTTCAAGGTTTAACCATATAGGAGTCTTGTTTTTTCCGGTATATAAAGTGGGATACCCAAAATAAATATTTAGTTAATACACTTTTCGTAGTATGTTCGAACAAAATGACAAGCAAACTTAAAAATGTAAATAATATCAAGCATATGTTATTTTTATATAATATCGCCCAAAGGTTGACTGTTAGTGTCCTGTTGCATTAATTCCGCCTATGTACTAGTACTGTAGTTTAAATAAATAAACATTTCCCAAAGAGCGGTGGCGACGACTTCTCGTGCCTGGCCATGGTACAGGCCATGGTTCGAAGCAAGGGGGACTGGGTGGCAGTAGCCTCTCTGCAAAGCAGTAATAAGTAGCGAAGGAGACGGCACGACGGCGACTTACGCACGCGTAAGGGAACGGACATCCTCATGCCCCAATTGCCGAGACCCTGAAGTCGATGCCACCGGCATAGGCGTGGTCTTGCAGACGTCGAATGAGTAGGCCGCCGTCCGGCCGTTCGGTAACGTGATCGATGGCGCGTAGTATTCCACGCGCGCCTCAAAGAGATGCCATCAAAATCGTAGGGCCCAGCAGGGCTGAAGCCTACTGGGGCCATGTCGTGGTCCTGAGACACAAAGGGCAACTGAAGAAACATAGGTGTGGTTTTATTTAGTAAACGTCTAACATGCTCTCTCGCTTCGCCCTAGAGCGCGAGAAGTCATTATATGATATCCGCCTTTAAAAATTGTGAAATAGTTTTAAATTTTATCTATATACTTAAAAGACCAGTATCGCTAAAAAGTCTGAAAAGTATCAAGGGCGCGGCCAGCTGCAGTGCCGCGTGGCTGCTCGTGGCGCCGCGAGCGGTTTAGCGGCTACGCACGTTTTGTCAGTAGTGTCCTGCCTACGTTTGCCCGCGGCGGCGACGCGAGTCTCCCTTCCTCTTTCTTTTTTTCCTTCGCAGGTAGAGGTGAACCACATTTCATATACCTACATCTACATTTTACCAATTATGTTTTAGTTCAATATAATAGGGTAGTGAGAAATTCCCAATAATATTTTGCCCGACCCAGGAATCACGCTTAGCAGTAGCACGTATGACAAGAATTAAACCAATGAGGTGACTATCAAATTTACTTTTGGGTACTTTTATTTAATTTTTTTTTTTTTGGAGCAGTGGTGGCCGAGTGGTAACGGCCCCGACTTACGAGTTCAAATCCAGCCAGGCGCATTACTTTGTGTAATTTATTTCATCACCACTGCTCTCAAAACGGTGAAGGAAAACCTCGTGAGGAAACCGGCATGTCCTAGAACCAAAAATTCGAAGACATTTGTGAAATTCACCAACCCGCACTGGGCCCAAGTGGTGGATTACGGCCCATTCCCTCTACTACTACCTACTAGAGACGAGGCCTGAATTCCAGCAGTGGGAACATTGAAAGGCTGCTTATGCTATGCTATGCTACATTTATTTAATCATGTAGGTATGTACACACAAAGCACAGTAATAAAAAACATTAAAAGTAGAAAGGCACTGCCGAAAACAGAAATGAAAAACAAAAATATAAAGAATTTAGTGTGTATGAAAAGGAAAAAAACATTGCTTGAAGTATCAAATAAACTTATACAACATTACACATACATCTACTATTACGTAATATATTCTAATTGTTCAAGGAACTGGAAATTAATAAATCAGCTACTTATCAGAGTTGAAGCCTGCGTAGGTAGCTCGGTGAGAACCGAGGTCAGATTTACTAAAAAGCATAATGAGAAATTTTAACAATAAGCGGTGTCTATTCTGGTTTTTCATTTCAAACAAATATCTGGGAAAATAAACGCTTAATACCTACCCACAAGGTCGCACCTACGTAATATGAAGATATATAAATAAAATTAGAAACAAGATTTATATAAATTTTATACAATAACTGGCCGGCGGCTTCGCCCACGTGAAAGTTAAAAATTGTCCTAAGGGAACATTATAAATACGTATTGTAGTACCTACTTAGTACTACAGTAATTAATTATCTGTAGTGGGATTGACTTTTGTTGCCACTTTTCGGTTTTCAAATACTGGCGATACCAAACATCCTCCTCAACAGCCTTCCTATTTACTCCTCCTTTAGGGTGGTGATCTCAGAATGTTATGTCTCGGTATTGTAAAATCTAAAGACTAGACTAGAGGGCTGGCATTGACAAGGCGGTCGAACGCGAGTGCAAGGCGTGTGCTACCTGCGCTCGCCGATGATCCATCGCATGCTCTTCCACGGCCCTAGCTTTGGACCCTCAGGCCATAGACTAGACTTCACCTGGATTATATGGGATCGATAGATGGAAAGATATTCTTGGTCGTAATAGGTGCCATGTCAAAATGGCTAGAGATTTTTCAGTTACCAAGCATGGCAGCGCGTAGCACTATTTCTAGACTAGGGGAGTTATGTTGTATGTTATATAATTAATTACTAGTACTTGTTAAATAAGTGGGGAGGGATGTAGTGTAGTACCTACTTAGTACTAGAGTAATTAATTATCTGTAGTGGGATATCACTTTGCTAATAAATCTTGATACGAATCGGCTGTTTTTTCTTGTGCTTCTAAGCATTATAATATTCTGCCGGGATGAAAACTGCTAAGTGCTATTCCAGATATGGTTACAAATGTGCTATTTCATCAAAATTTGTGCCGCTGTCCGAGCGTGAAGAAGTAATAAACATACAGACACTCACAAACTTTCGCCTTTATAATATTAGTGTGATATATTTATTATTATAATGTGTTATTATGTAGAGTAGGAAAATGAGAAGCCCATAGTTAATTTCATAAAAGTTTTTTAAATACGGAGTCTTCAGGATAGCATAAGCATATGCAAACTCATATATTGTGTAAGCATATGAAGACTCATATATTGTGGTAGGTAGTGGTTGTTTACATTTGGGTTACAGTATATCCCGGAGCTCAGTGTGCCTCTTGGCAAAGACTTCCTTTAACGAATTCCACTGCTTTCTGTTCATTTACAACTCTTCCCCAGTTTGGATCTGCTGCTGTTGTGAGATTTTTTCTCTATATATACCTACAGATAATGCCATTACCTATTTATCTATTCTACGGGTACCATTCTCACCGATTTAGTTACATTGCACAAAGTTTCAAACAAATTCATTAGATATATATGCGAAACCTCAACGTGTATCAAATCTCTATTATATACATAATAACTCTTGCCAGCGGCTTCGCTCAAACTGTAGAAAAACACTAACTAGGACAAAAAGCATTTTAAGTGCTATTCCAGGACATACCCGTGTGCCATATTTCAATAAAAACAAATTAGTCGTTTAGTCGGAAAGTGTAAAAGACAGACAGAGTTACTTTCGCATTCATAATGTTACTAGAGATTAGTGTGATTACGAGTATACCTACATGAACATATGTTCTTCATTTGTAATCGTTTCAATGCATATAATTTAGACATTCGCGATTGATATTAGTTTTCTTAATGTCTGCCCTTGATGTAAAGAGTTAGTACGTGTTTTGTACGTAAAGCGTAGGTACTCGTACTTACGAACGAATTTTATCCGTAATCTTTGTTCTGACGCTCAATCTCAAAACGATTGCAGATTGTGTTCTTTTTTTTTTGGAAAATATGTTCAGATTTTCAAAAAAATATCGTGAAGAATAGAAAAAAAATATTCGAAGTCGTGTGACGTCATGGTAAGCCATGAAGTGTTTTTTTTATTGACTAATCGCGCTCTTGGGCGGAGCGCGAGATAGTGTCCGACTTTTACTGACTAAAAACCCACTCCTGTTCCTTATTTGCTTTCGTCCCAGGGCTCCAGGTTTCACTTTCACACTACCCGTGGCCCCAGTAGGCTTTGACCCTGCTGGGCCCCTACGATTTGCTGATATCTCCCTTAGGCGCGCGTGGAACAGTACGCGCCGTCGAGTCAGCCATTGCTCGCCGTCCGCAAGCCCACGCCTACTGTGGCCGGAAATCGGGATCGGAATCTCGGTGGCGGTTGGGGCGTGAGGGCCGTTGCCTCACGCGATCGGTCGCCTCCTTTGCTAGCATTACTGCTTCGCAGAAGGAGGCAACCGCCTGCCACTCCTCCTCGCTCCGGACCATGGCCTGTACCAAGGCCCGGCGCGAGAGATCGCCGCCGCCGATCGCCCCCACAAGGACACGGCGTTGCTCTGCCTAAGCAGGGCACACCTCCACCGTGTGCTCCACCGTGTCCTCCAGGCGGTCCACACAGTGGCGACACCCGGGCGTCGCTTCCGCACGAATCCGGTGCAGGAAGTTCCCGAACTTACCATGTTCGGTGAGAACCTGAGTGATATGGAAAGTGAGGACACCGTGATGTCTTTCCAACCACGCCTCAAAGAGGGGACTTACCGCCATAATTGTAGCGTGCCCAACGCCTTGAAGTGTTAAAATTTCAGGCGAGCGAGCTAGAAAGAGACATGGAGCTATACACTCTATATAGCTTCATCCCTTTAACAGTTCAGTTTAGGTCGTCAAATGGATCGCGTTAGGAGCTCGTGACCAGCGTAGTGGAGAATTATAGCCCGGGAACATTATAGTTTGATTATGCTTTTATTTTTGTCGTAACACCTCTTTGAAAATCATTCGTTAAAAATCTGTTTTAACTTCTTTTCCACTTTCAAAGATTTCAAATATACAAATATTTTAATAAAAACTAAGCTTTGCCATCGAAAAATCAAGAGGAATATTTATATTGAATATCGACATTTATAAAGCGCTGAAAATTATAAAAGAAAATTGAATTTATTTTCTGAAATCTATTTTTTTTAAACAATATCAAAAACACCTGCTCAGGTACTCAAACATCGGAAAGATAAAAAGGAGTTGTTCTTTTTCATCGTTTTTTTATTTTTTATTTATTTGTTGGCAGTTATAATAGGGTAGGTAGTTATTTTTTGTTGAATAAATAAATGATGGTGTACATGGAAGAAATGGCAGGAAAATATATAGTAAGATACTGAAGTTGGATTGAATGCATGGACCGAGATCTTTTTACAGGAGTAGGACAATTAGGCTAGCAAGAAAAAAACTGTTCTCCTAAAACAATATATTTTTAGGTAAAAAGGCCTCCTATTACCTACCCAGTCAATTGAAAGCGATCATATACCTAACTCTGAAGGGTCAACTTGAATTTATTGGCAGTGATTCAGAGAATATCAGTAACGTCTTCATGTATGTAAACAACTACAAGCAAAAAAAAATTGCTGTTCTATTTTGTCAACATAAGGAAACATAAGATACAATAAGCAGCTGTTGTTTCATACTTGAGAGTTGAACCCACAGTGAAAAAGAATAACATTCATGAGTACAATGAATTAAAAGTCTTCCTAATGCAATGGGATTATTTGAAAGACTTACTATGGCCCTGGAACGCAAAGGGCAAATAAAGGAACAGAGGTGGATTTTAGTCAGTAAAAGTCTGACATTTCCCGCATAGTGGGAGGAGTTATTTATTTTTCCACCCAAAAAAAAACCATTATTACAAAAGTTTGGTCAACCTACAGTATGCATTAAAATATACATAATTATGTTTAACGAAGGTTCTCTAATAATGTAGGTACCTATCACTAAAATAAGTACTGTGGCGACCTTTATGGTCACACTAATATTATAGTGTAATCCTGGCCTAATGTAATAATAAAAAAATAAAGACGAAAAGAAAAAACTATTTAACGCACAGTTTCTGCACGTTGTTTACATATGATATTGAGGAAGAAACCGCAGATTTACTTAGAAAGTGCCTAATACAATATAATAATAGTTTAAATCTAACCTTCTGGTTAGATGCCTTTCATTGCGTCTCACCTATCACAATTGGTGATCGATTCCGGTACCTCTCGCATGCGTTAAGTTAATTTAGACGTAATTTTGTACTAAATGTATTAGAAAGTGCTTAATACAATATAATAATAATTAAAATCTAACCAGAAGCCTTTCATAGCGTCTCACTTATCACAGTACCTACCTTTTTACTGGTTTTTAGAGTTACATGATCTTAAAGGGAAATAGAACCTTTTTTGAATCACTTTGTTGTCCATCTGTCTGCCTACATATCGTCAGACCCTCCTTTTAGTTCTCAAAGGCAAAAGCATCAAGTAAAAAATAATTTCGAAAAGGTCAACAATACTGTAAATCTTTAAAAATCTAAATTCTTAATTCATCAATGGAACAACTGACATTTTTAGCAGTTTTTATTATTTATTTATTATTTTTATTTTACTCATTATCAAAAATTGTTTTCAAATCGTGTATCAAATTTTGTATATTATTTGCAAATACTAAAAGAACTTATTAATCGTTTATAGGTAATGCATATTTTCAGTTCGCTGAGTCTTGTGGTTTCATCCTCGTATAATTTAGGAAAATGATTGATTGATTTATAATATTCAGGGCACATTGCTCGCAGAACAGAAGGTCGATGGATTCGGCTAAATTTGAATATTGTTTTGGTTTATATTCTAGATGCATACTACAAAAGATACCTTAAAGACCTAACTTCAAGGTTGGTTACGATTTTACCAAGGTTCATCAGTGGATTTTTTGTCAGTTGACTCGGTTACTTTCCCATTACCAATCAAAAGTAGTGTTTTTTTTGGATACTCTGTGTTTTGTCCACCCAAGATACTTCTTCATATTAATAAATGTTAGCTTTGAGAATTTTACAAATTTCTACTACGGGAAGATATTATGCAAGATTTGATGAGATCTGCTCTAAATCTCCAAATTAAAAAAAAAATGCCTAAATTCACCAGAAAACATTCGAACTCCCATTAATGTTACTGTCTTACGAGTTCTATCCAATGCCTCTACATGAGCTCTATGAGTCATGGTACACTCATCCGATATTATTTACCCAGACATCTTGAAAGATTTCGCCTAACGGGCCATTTCTCACTGTCTCGTTCCAGTGACACAGTAAAAGGCAGTTTAAAGGAAGGATATAATGAGCGTAAAGATTAAAATAGTACCTAATAATAGCGATAATAAATGACTTTTTAGCATACAATATTTTTTTTGTATCAAAATACCTTATTGTGGCATTGTATTTACATTCAATAACAATGGTTGGTGAATGTACTTCATGCGAATGGACTAGCGTAATGACGCTAATACATTCGCATGAAGCAGTTCGAGAGTACTTTTCTATATTAAAGGCTAGCTGAGATGTGTTACATAATGATAAATACATACTATTCCTCATCTGGTTGTCACTATTAAAATATTATTTAGAGATTATGTGTTTACGAGTAAAGAAACAAAAAATCTGTTTTCTGGGCAGCTGTGTACATCCTATTAGTAAAATTTCCCATTTTACGTTTTTCAAGAAATCTGACCTACACAGAGTGCACCAATAGATTGAGTCGATGTGAATTTTGTTGTTGATCAAAGGTATTCCAAAAACAAATTTTAAAATGAAAGTAATGAACTCTGAATTAAAATAAAATAGGCACTGTTAGAAAAAAAAAAAGAATACAACCGATATTCAAAATACTTAGTGTTTATTAGTTTCTGACATCGACTGCGGAAATTAAAGCTATGTTGCAAGTATTTTTTCAAGTTCCGATTTTACCATTTATTTTCAGAAATTGATTGTTAGGCAATCGGAGTTGAGTTGTCTTAGCATCAAAGTATTGGTGTTCTCATTGTATTTAGTGCAGAGTTTTTTTTGCTTTTATGTACTTTGTTTAGATCATTTGCTACCTTGTATTAGTAAACTCGAAAATTAGTCTTTGATATTATATCCTAAAATAAAAAAAAGACTTGCAATAGATTACAAAAAATAAAATATTTGGTGATAGAGAAACAATTTTTGAAACTACAAAAACAATATACGAAAATAAACTACTGTTTTAAGTAACTGCTTGGATTTCTTGCAATAATTACAAGATCATTACTTCTTCAACGTCGCGGAGACGAGAGCTGTGGAACCGCGCAGTCTGAAGGAGATTGATGAATGAATCAAATAATCTTTCTAATAACAAATGACAAGGCAAAGTTGTGAAATCTGCGAAACTTGTAATGAAACTTTTTGAATGAATTTATCGCTGAACCAACATAAACTTTTTGTGTAGCTCTGCGGAGAGTAAAGGGCGCAGAGTTCATGTTTATCAAGTAAATGTAAAATGTTAAATTTTAGATTTTGAAATTAACAAATAAAATAATAACGACTTATTTGATTTAATATTAAGAAGAATAAAGTAGATGTCAATATTACGATCTGCCAAAAAAATACTGTTAGCCTTTTTTGAGAAGCCCTGGGCGTTAGGAGTCGTGGGCTGACTCCCAACCACCATAGGTGCGAGCTTGCAGATAGCAAGCAATAAGTAGCTTACCGTTTGATAAAGACCAGCCCCGGGTCGACAGCGCATCGTGTTCCACGTGTGCTGCAATGAGATGTCAACCTAATTTTGATGGGGACCGTTATGTCAACGTATTTGGAAGAACACACGCGGGTTTGATTCAGTAAAAATCTGGCACTCTCTCTCGTTCCACCAAGAGTGCGAAAAGTCATTTGATCATTTGCTACCAAAAAAGGTGTGACTTTGTATACTTCCTCGAAAAATCTATATACTTGACCAAGACAAAAAAAGTAATTCAAGTTTTTATGGTGTAATACTTAAAAGTGTCAAATATTTAATTCATAGCCCACTAGCGCCAGTTTATCCCATGTGCCTTGGTCATTTTCTGGCAGAACCATGTAACTCGAATGACATGTATTGTAGATCTTAATAAGTGACACCTTGGCACAAGTTTCTGGCAAACAAGCCAGAAACGATTAACCCTGGCGCTGGTTTAACGAAATCTCATTATTACTCTTTGGTCTTTATTAATGAGAAACAAATAGGCTATTCATCATATTAATCGTAACTACCTATAGTATAATAAAAAGCAACATAACTCACTCTGTCGAGACATGAGTTATGTATTGATTGATGGTTTATATTTATTTATTTATTTAAAACTTTATGCACTCTCTTGTATAATAAAACACTGTACAAAAGCGGCCTTAATGCCTTAGACATTTTCTACCAGTCGAACTTAAGGTGGTGCAGAAACATAACATGGTAGGTGCAATTTAATAGGAGATATGACAAATATAAAGAAAATAAGTAAAATAATACATACTTAGATACATGTATACAAACAAACCAAAAAATGATATTGTGAAAAAAAACGAATCCAACCAATCAAGAGTGTGATGATTCTACCAACTTCTTGCAAATGTGTTCTTGTGCTTTCACTTTAAAGGAGAACCGACTGATTCGTCGTCATCGTCGTCATCGTCGTTATAACAATCAGCCCTGTGCGTCTCGCATCCATCGGACTCCTGGGATACCTTCACCTTGTGGGAAAATGCTTCGCCTTTCGGCCCAATCGACTAGTTTATTGCGAGTAATGTTTTTTTTTTAATTTATAATAACTCTTTATTGGCATAATAATGGCATAAATTGATGAAGCCTCTGACTCCCGAACTAAGTGGACCTATATGTCAGGAGTCAGCAATTTTATATACATACATTTTTGAAAGTATTTCAAAAATTAAAATTAAAAATGTCTAACCAAATCAACTAGATCGTGCTGTATGCATCGTGTCGTGTATGTGTGCGTGTTTATGAATGAGTATATGTACGTCCACAAATATAATTGCAAATTTGCAAAAATGATTACGTAAAAATTAATTAATTATTAATTATTTTCTCTACACTATCGTAATCAAGAGAAAAGAGCCTGTTCTTAATTCTTAATTTACAATCTCTTAGCGACAACGGGTGAAGATTGAGGGTTCTATTCATTTTATTGTACCTAAATATATACAGAAAGGAATGTGTTTTGTCTTCTTGCAAAAGTCGTACGACATGTGACCGATTCGAAAAGATTTGGAATTGTAGGTATGTTTGTTTGCCCTGCCCAAAGCCACTTAAGTTTGATGGTTCTTTGGGCTATGACTATTAATTCTTCTACCTCATTATTTTTGAAACACGATTGTTTTCAAAATAGCTAGTTAAAAACGCACATGAATAAAAGGAATGCTGCGAGTACTTATTTGAAATAAAAAAAAAGTTTCAACAAAAATTTTATTTCACTCATCTCTTTGAAAGTGTCTAATTTAATAAAGCCGGTTATTTTAATTAACATGACAAAATGTTACTTTTCTTTTGTCCCATTTAAAATACCTTCTGTGCCGCTTTGGAACGAATTTTAGACATCAAAAATGTATGTATTCAAATCGGATCGGGGCGGCGTTTTTTTGCCCTTTAAATTAATAGATCGACATTTAAGTGCTGAGACTGGTCGATATGATGGAAATTATTCAAATAGGTACAATAAGCTTTAAACGCAGAAAAAAAATAAGTTGGGTCGCGAAAGGACATAATTGATCAATTTACATACTTTACTAATACACCTGTCACCTAATAAAAAGAAGAACTGATTTCATTTTAACAGAATATTTTCGTGATAATTTATTTGCAATCCTCACCGAACATGATTCTGGTCCTACGTAATTTAAAATCTGAAATCTCGAATCATAAAAGAAGTAGGGTGACCACAATAAGAAAGTATTTAGGGAATACTAGTCTTTGTCCCGTTTTCCTATTGTTGTCTTCGAAAAACCGGGATACCTTTTAGATACCGATATTATGCAAATTCCTGTGGGTATTCAATGTACTTTGAAACGAAATCTGTAATGTATTCAATAAAATCTATGGCTGGGTAGAATGAAGAATTGGGACCTAATACTTGAGCTTCAATAGATGAAACGAAGTAATAGGCAGTTTTTCTACTAGTAGGTAGGTATTATTATCAAGCTTTAAGAGAATATTGTTACAAAAAATTGTTTAAGCAGCTATTAATTTTCAATTAATTTGTAATTCGGAACAGAACTGGCAATTATATATGAACGTAGGTATAAACAATACAGCAATGGTAAAGGCCCGGGCCTACGAGTAGCAGGTTCTGTCTGGCTTAAGCCCAGCTAGGCACATTACTTTTTATAATTCAATTAATCACCACTACGCTCACAACAGCAAAAGAAAACATCTTGAGGAAGCCGGAATGTCCTAGAACAAAATAATTCAATGACATATGACACATACCAAACTGTATTGTGCCGTGTGGTGAATTACGACTCTTCTTCTAGAAAGGAGGCTGGAGGGGTCCCAGCAGTAGGTACATTATAAGGCTACTTATGTTAAGTTTAAGCAATATCCACACAACACACCTACATATCAACGGCACGGTTTTGCGCAGTAGTTGAGCGACCAATCGCTCAACGACTGCGCAAAACGTGTCGTGCCGTGCAGCCAACTGCTGCACTCCGTGTTGCGAATTAGATTCCCGTAAGGAACGAATATTTGTATGGTCTACAGATAGTTGTTCCGGGTCTGGGTGTGAATAAATCCTGCACTAGGAATAACTCAGATATACAAATCTGAGTTATTTCTAGTGCAGGATTTATTCCTAACGAGGAGTAGTAGGAGGAGAGAAAAGTTTTCTAAAAAAAAAATACATGAATCATTTCATCTAACTTCGCCGGTAATAAAATTAGGAATTTATTATATATTTCGTAATAAAACGTTGTAAATAAATAGGTCCTCTCGATTTCTTGTAGGTCCTAATAAATATTTACTCAGAAATAAACTAGGCATACAAAAAGCTGTTAAGTTTGTGGAGCAACGGGAAATTGCTCAGTAAAACTTCGTAATATTTATTATTAAATTTCGAGATCTATCCCGTGGAACTTATGTAAATTGGAAGTAACTTGAATGATCAATTGAACGAAGATGAAAGAGTTATAACGTCTCAGGACAATCACTTTGAAAGAAAGAAAAGAAAATGGTTTATATCTGTCATTGTCTTTGACAAATAAATGATATGGTATCAACGAACGGCTTGGAATACATCTATGTTTTTCCATTTACATATGAACCAGTCTCAGTTCTTGTATACACGCTTTACTCGAAACCGTAAGTGTTTGCTATTTATCACCTGTCAACGTTCAAAAGTAGTTGCCAAGTTTATTTTCTAATGCTTAAAGTAATGCGTGTGGTGAGATTGTAATCCGATATGATTCTCTTGTTAATTTATAAAAAAAAAACTAGCCAATTGCAAGTCGGACTGCCAAACGAATAAAGTTTTTTTGTATGGGAACCCCCTGTAATTTTTAATTTTACTTTTTGTTGTTGAAGCGGCAATATAAATACATACATATTCAGTAAAAATTTCGACTCACAACCTCTAACGGCTTATAAGATACAGCCCACTGACAGACAGATAGACGGACGGACGTACAGCAGAAGCTTAGTAATAGAGTCCCGTTGGCACTCTTCGAGTACGGAACCCTAAAAAAAATTACATGCTTTTTTTAATATTCTAAGAATCTCAATCAATATGAATATATATGAATTCATCATGCCTTGCTCTGAATTTTATTGAATGAAAGAAAAACTAAAATAAATAGTATGAGGTCAAAGAAAAATTCTTTGCTTAAAGACGAAATGAAAAAGGACTCAAAACAAATATAAAACGTAAGTAATAAATTATTCCGCTATCTCCTATTTTCCGTTAAATAGATTTGAGTACGGACTAAACAAAACACAAACAACGGACCGTGTTAGGAATAAACAAAACTAAATATTTTATTACCCTTTTACTGATTTCACTAAGCCTTTATGGAACCAAACTTTTTGGCGTAAACTTTCGTTTCATCAAAAAGTAATATCACACTCTGGGAACATCTTTTTGTTTCAAGAAATATACAGCAGTACGATCTACATACTGTTTTCATTGGCCTCGGTTTGGCTGAAGCATTACCAGGTCCTCAGATTAAGAATAATATATCATTTTTATGGGCCTAACATAATGCCTTCCTGCTCTTAGGAGTAATGTGCTTATTCAACCAAGAGTGTGGTTTTCGCCAAAAAAATTATTGTGTCCAACTATCTCACTAAGGGTAAGGTGAAAGCTAAAAAGTTTTTTAGGCATTGTTAGAAAGGGGAAATATTATTTATTTTTAATAAAAAAGATCAAATAATAAAAACTATCAAATATGTATATATAAATAAGTGCGAAATAAGTATATTAGGGGAAGTTTGAAAGTGACTGAAAAATTGAAAGGGAATCGTTTGTCTTGGCATGGTCATGTGAAGAGGGGGGATGAAACGCATGTTACTAAAAGAGTTATGAGTTTACATGTGGATGGATGGAGAGGGAGAGGGAGGCCAAAGAAAAAATGGATGGATTGTGTGAGAAGTGATATGAAAGAAAAGGGAGTTAGTGATAGCGTGACGAGTGACAGGGCAGAATGGAAGAAACAAACGGTATGCGCCGACCCCAAATAAAACGAGACAAGGGCAGGAAGATGACGATGATGTATATATAAATAATTAAAAACAGTTTGTAAGTACAGAAAAAGTAAGCGGTTAAAGCATTTGTTTGCTTTGTAAAAGCAGTTTTCTAATTTTCCCCTTGAATACTGGCGGTGAGATGCCCTGTCTAAATAGTGGAGGTAGATCATTACAAATAGTTGCACCATTTTTTTTTCCCAGTCTAACAACTTGTTAAGCACGGTACTTTCGTTACGGGTACGCTCAGCTCAGGACTTCTGTACGTCTGTTCTTTTTTACTCTGTGTTTGTAACCGTTATGCTTTGTCTGTCCCGAATAAAAGTTTTTCTATTCTATTCTAAGCAAATAATTACCTGACTAACCTATTCTCAATTATGTTGGTATCAGCTTCCAGTCTAAGCAAATGCAGTACTAACAGTATTTTACATGAAGCTTCTATCTGTCTGTTGTATCCAGTGGATGCCGAGCTTGTAACGGCATTATTTTTAAATAGCATCTGTGAAACACGGTTGGACTGTACTGGGTCTTCAAACGGATTCGACTTAATGGCGCATGTATATCAAGAAGAGAAAGTGGCATGTAATTGAGATATTCTGCTTTGTCATTTATGTTAATGGCATTCCATGCCAGTACCCATGCTATAACTACTCTATAAAGCTCACAAACGACAAAGTTGTAATACTATTCGCTGCCCAATGTCCACTCTGTGTACATCGCGCCTTACAATTTTATCGTCTAGTCCATGTGACATCACTCTCTCAAATATTATATTAAGAATAATTTATCATTTTTATCGGCCTTACTTCGAAGGCGTCGTGTGCTGACATTTGACATCAAGGATTCTGTATCAGTTTGTAATGCGGGACGTTAACAGCAAGAATAATGTGCTTGAACTTTTACGACAGCGAAGTAATGAAGTTAGTTTTATAGCTATTGGTAAAAGTGCTTGGGATACATAGCATATGTCGGTACTAAGCAATTTTTATCCTTTTTTTTTTATATCTCCAGGTTGGGCTGAATATTAATTAATATTATTTAATAGTTTGTAAAATACATATGGCTTAATTAAGTAAAGTACGCAAATAATTTATCTTTATCGTTTGTGGAAATACAACATACGATGTTGAGGGAAAACATGCGATGTTTTTCGCGAACGTTAAAGATAAATTATTTGCGAACTGTACTTAATTAAGCCATAGATATATGCCAGTAATTTACCAAAATATTTATGCGATTTGCATGTCATATTAAGTAATAGTATCTCCAGCGTGAAGTGGAACTACTTAGAAACGTCGGTGATGCGCGTCAATTTGATGGTGCGTTTACCCGCTTACCAAGTGTAAGCAAGTGCAAGTGCAAGTGCAATTTGCAAGTGTTTGGTATGAATTGGCAAGTCGGTGTTTTTATAGCAGTTTTGTTTTGTTTCTTCGATATTTGAGTTATTTTAATATTAAAGTTATTTTGCACTTTTTGTTTTATTTTGACATGGTTAGGATACATTGTTTTACTACGGAGTTTCCGTGACTACTATATAATTCCGTTCCATATCTTCGAAGTTCATTATCAGATCATGATAATATATATTTTTATGAAACCATTTCGGAAGTAGGCATACTCATTCATTAAAAAAAACAATATCGGTCCACAATCAACCGAGAAATCGGTAAACATACGAGTACATAAAAAACACACAGCCCAACATATTATAACTTCCTTTTTGAAGTTTGTAATAAACATGTCAGGCCAAAAGTAAAAACCGATACAACATGGCAGTCGTGGTTATACTCTGCCACGATTGCCTGTCCATAACATACTGACGCATGCACTCGCAAGCGTGTAAACGTAGCATGAGATAAATATTTATGTTTTGCGTCCTTTTTAATTAACAATTTATTAATTACTCTTATTACTGTTACTGTTAAGTGTTACATGTTGATTTGTTTATACGAAAGTTATGTTTGTTGTGATTTTGTTGTTTACGTAATTGTGAGTTACAGTAAAAAGTAGAACAACAAATGAAAAAAATGTTATTGACTACGATAGTAATGCATTGCTAAATGAATTTTATAGAGCATTAAACATTTAATTAAAATTAATTGAATACTATTAATTTACATTTAATCAATCATTGATTAAAAGTACTTTGTAATAGAAGCACTGATTTTTCTTTAAAAAGTTTAGTGAGTCTATACTTATATGTAAAATCTTCGTTACTCATTTCAAACAAATTTCCAATCGTATTAATATCCATTTTTAACGATATTTATGTGGAATAACACATTTAATAATAATTTATTCAAAACTAACCAAAATATATTAGTATCAAAGTTGGTACCATAGTTAAACTAGGAGTTTCGGCGGTGTAACTTTACTATCATAGATAGTTCAGAAACTAGTGAAAAACTACATTTAGATTGCGTTTTGGAACAATGCGGATAGGAACTAAAAGAAAAAATCCTACATCACAGTTGGAACTTATACAGCAGTCCGAAAATTAATTATTGCCAACTATTGCCCTGATCTGACACAACACCCATCTGGTCAGAGAATCTTCCCTTTTTGATAGAGGTTTGCGGAACTGTACACCCGATTTCACATACCTTTATAAAGCCGTCTAATTGGTATATTTCATTAAATGTTGCTAGCTACTTGCATAGTTTTGTACGAGGTATAGGAAGGTTTTTTTTAAGGTGGGAAATCACCCAATGACTTCTTCCACTCTAGGGTGGTGGGAAAGGACGTGTCAGACTTTTACTAACTAAAACCATACCTATGTTCCTTCTATGCTCTATGCGTTCTAAGACCACAGGTTTCCCTTTCGGAAGTGAACCCATGGCCCCAGTTGGTTTCGGCCCTGCTGGTCCCCTACAAGAACATTGCCCCCTGAAGCTAAAAATTCTTATCCTACAGTTAATCAAGAAATCAACCCACACGTACTACTTCTACTTCCAACTAACCAGCCTAAAGTTAACTAGCTAATAAGTCAGGAAAACACCAGAATAAATGAGTTCCTTACTTTTCTCTCTACTAAAGTTGATTCAATTAAAAATGTGTGCTACGGTTTTCCGAAGTAAAAAGTGCTCGAAACTTTTCTTTACACATGTTATTTATCAGGAAAAACAAATTAGGATAAAAACCTGTAGTTTAATCCTAATTTGTTGTCCTAATAAATTTTCGGTGGGTTACAAATGTACTGGCTTGAAACTAATGACCCCCAGGAGGGAAATGCGGGGTTATTTTAGATTTAAACATCCGGGTATTTTTTTTATTGTAATCTCCTCCACGGGTTGTATTCCTCATTAATGAGGATATTGAAGTTCCCATTGGATTAGCTTCTTCCTGATGGTGTCACGCCATCTGTGAAGGTTCTTGGTGTTATGAAGTGCGACGTGCAATTGGGTGTCCAGTGTGAATCGGACCAGATCTATTCATCTTTTTGGGCTGCAGCCTCTTGTTCGTTTGCCATCAACCATGCTAATTACGATGAGCTGTTCAAGGTTGTGACCAATTTTCTCCTGGGTATGTGCCTAAAAATTCTATTTATCTGAGCATACAGGTAGTCGACGGTATAATCTTGATGTTTAGTTTCCGTAAGATTGAGATGTAACAAACCTAAATGTTACGAGAATATATAACTTCTTAACATAGCTTTTACATAAAAACGTAATTCAGGCACTAGGTATTTGTACTTTCTCTTGTTAAAATATTAATTTCTATTCACGAAACTGAGGAAAATAATAGTTTTTCTCACAAATATTCAATTAATTAAACTGTCGCTCGATTCGATAGTCATTGTAAAGCCTTTGTAAACCTCTTCCATTTAATTTAATTCTAAGTAAACAACAAAAGCAAAGCGCTAGTTGTAAACCGTATTAATATACGGTTTACAAATAAAAAAATTATACCTTTACCCTATTGTCACTGTACAACACCACCTACTACCACCACCCCCACCACCTATTACTGCCACCTATACAACATTAGTTTTAGTATATGCGAAACCCAAAACACGTGTCAAGTATTTTTATGTAAAGAATCTATGTACAAAATTTCATAACTGTATCATGATAAATCACAAAGTTATAAGCTTGTTATGTTACCTAGTTGTCCGCACAAATACATGGTGAACGGGTTATTCGGACAACTGAGGGGTTGTTTTGCTCTAGCACCAAGCTATGCGCTGGCACCTAATGCTCGCTATGATCTGCCATGACCTATGTTGTACTTATTGTCGGTGGTGTCCAACTTGTGACCTTTTTTAAATATTTTTGGGAAAAAATATAACATGGTGTAAAAATTATTGCAATCAATTCAGTTACTGATTCTGAACAAACTATTTTCAGGTTTCGCATATATACTAAAAATCATTTGTTGTATATTAATTTATAAATATAAATTGAATAGACAAACGAATGTTATATAAAATGTGTGTTGTTGAATCGACTTTCAGAGCATCATTTTTATAGAATAAATAGGGATGTAATTTCAATAAAACTGTTTGTTTTATTATAACACGCATTCTTGTTTATGTTAAGTACAGCTATTGTTGTAACTCCCGCACTATGCATGAATCGTATCAGTTTATTTGTTTCCTGAAAATAATGACTATTCTCTCAAATTTGTAGGTATATAATTTTTGGAACACTGCCACTGGTTGTGGTCTACATATTTAATGTTTATTACAACAGTTTCATATCAGATGTACAGTTTCCTGGTAATACTAGTACAAATGAAAATAATCACTAGTTTCGCTGTTGACACACCATTTATTATGTTTCTAAAATAACCACTATCTTTAGGTACACGAATATAGAAGTTAAACAATATAATGTCATAGCATAAAGCATAAGCATAATCAGCCTTTTAATGTTCCCACTGCTGGGACTCAGGCCTCCTCTCTAGGACAGGGAATGGGCCGTAATCCACCACGCGGGCCCAGTGCGGGTTGGTGAATGTCACATGTCTTCGAATTTTTGGTTCTAGGACATGCCGGTTTCCTCACGATGTTTTCCGTCACCGTTTTAAGAGCAGTGGTGATGAAATAAATTACACAAAGTAATGCGCCTGGCTGGGTTTGAATCCGCGACCTAAAACTCGTAAGTCGGGGCCGTTACCACTCGGCCACCACTGCTCTCAATGTCATGCCTGTTTTTTATAATGGTTTAGTCACAAGTATGTTTTATTATTGTGATGGGAAATCATCAAATATGATTTCGGCCACTCTGGGTGGAGCGAGCATTTTTAAATGATATAAACCAGTGCTTGACTGTGATTCCACCTGATGGTAAGCAGTGATGCAATCGTTAATGGTAAATCGCACTAGCTTATTAACAGCCTGTTCACTCTAGCCTTGAATACTCGAAGACATGTGACATCCACCAACCCGCACTGGACCCGCGTGGTGGATTACGGCCCATTCCTTCTCCTAGAGAGGAGACCTGAGTCCCAACAGTGGGAACATTATAAGGCCGACTATGCTATTCTATGCTTGAAAACACCTAAATTATAATCGGACTGTAGTTAAGTTAGACTTTAATAGACTAAAAACCTACCTATATTCTTTCAGTTGCCCGTTACTTTTCAGGGTCACGGTAACTCTTTCGAACAATACCGTAGCCCAAATACTTGTACTTCCACATTTCATCAGTAAAGCCCAATAATGTTAATTAGCCCCATGTAATGGAGAGCGCATATGATATGCTTATGCTAATGGAGGGCGACCCTTTTGCCACCCAGACTGCAGCTGCTATTGAAAAATTTTTATGTTTAAACCTAATAACGCTACCGACCTTTTAAAAAAATGGTGAAGGTACAGTATTTTCATTAAACCCCAAGCGAACGCCGGCGATTGCTCTTTCATTGTCTTTCTATTGTGTCTATTATTTTCTATTTATTAGTACGTTCCTGGGTATCGGGTGTATGTTTTTTTTAAAATTATGATGATTATTATTTTATATTACGATTTTTATACACTACTTTTATATACTCTAAAACTGTCTTCGTTTGTTCAGTCCAACAAAAGGTTGATCAGGTAAGAAATTGCCCTGTGCGATAAGATCGCCCATTATACGCTTCTTTTAGTAAGTGTTGGTCCTGTGCATATTATGAGTCCTGTGTATAATAGGTATAGTAAATATTAACATATAAAAAATATATCTACCTAGCAATCGAACCCAAGACCTCATCAAGCAGAAACATTGAAGACTACAAGACAAACGAAAAAGTTGTAAGTAAAACAATCTCTATACGATATAACGTGATAGATCTTTAACCACCAGTGTTTGTTCAAAAGTTCGAGCAAAAAGGTTCTCAATAAAGGTCAGCCTATCAAATACGATTAGGCGTTTGTAATATAATTTCATAACACCCCAGCTCCGTGAATAAAATTCCATTTTCGATTTACGTCACGGAAGCTGAAGTGGGTCAGAAACTAGTATACAAAAAGCGCATCTACTTAGAGCTACGTAATACGCCAGTCTCGGTTATCTGCCACCAGACTTGGCAAAAAATGTGTAGAAAATACTGGGTCGGGCTTATTCGTTACATTTATGCGGTTGGTGCGTTTGAAAATTAAAAACATACTGTAATTTATATAACAAGATTAAAACACATTAATACTCGAGAGCGGGTTCATGGTGAGTTTAATACGTTTGTCTGCACAATGCATGTAATTTTAGCCTTTTATCGTCTTGTTTTCTCTGGTCTAATTGTTGATTGAAAAATTACTTTGTGAACAGTACAAACGTACTATGTATGTATTATTTATGCTCAGTTTCTAGAATCAGACATTCATTGTCTGTACAGCTAAGGAGTGGAATTCCCTGCCCGAGTATATGTTTCCTGATAGCTACTGTACAATCTGAGAATCTTTAATGGAAGAGTGAATAAAGGTTACTTCTTGGCAAGCCCGCTCTATCGTCGACCATATTGTAGTTTTCCATCAAGTAAGATAGTGGTCAAGCGTGAGCCTATCAACAATAAAAAACCCAAAGTAATCACGAAATGAAATGTCATGAATTATGTCAAGCTCGCATTAGCTGCTGGAACTGGTTTGCAGGTTTGTTCAGAAGCGTTCCCGCGACCCAAGACTACAAAGTGTAGTTATTATTTTTACATGCGGCGCGGTGCGGTGATTGTAATTAATAATAATATTCCACAACTTTAACACAACGCCATCTAGTCTCAAACTTAGCAGAGCTTGTGGTATGAGTACTAGACAGCTGATAAACATACTTATATATTTCTAAATACATACATATTAAAGATAAATTACACCCAGACACAGAATAAATGATCGTGCTCATCACACAAACATTAATTGTCCTGGGTGGGAATCGAACCCACGACCTCCGGCACAGCAGTCAGGGCCACTGATTACTAGACCAACAGGCCAGTCAAATTCAACTAGAAATTCTTGCAATTACTTGGGAACTGTCTTTGCATATAGGGCGCAAGGCCCTTCGAGAGAAGTTCATTCTTTCTCTGTTATTTTAGGCTGGCGCGCGATCTTCTGTCTCTTTCTACTGTATAGGGAAGGAGTAAGAAGGAATAAAAAGGAAAATTTGTCAGGCACTCTCTCTCGCCCCACTTAGAGTGGCGAAGTTTTTTGATGTTTTTCCCCCAGAAATAAAGCTAGCGTGACTGGTTTTTTTTTTTGAAGTTCGATATCATCTAATGACTTCTCCCACTCTAGGGTGGAGCGAGAGGACGTGTGAGACTTATATGTTCCTTCAGTTGCCTTTTGCGTTCTAGGGACATGAGTATCCCTTTCATACTTTTCCCTATGGCCCAAGTAGACATCGGCCCTGCTGGGCCCTTACAGATTTACTGACATCTCTTTGAGAAGCGCATGAAACCCTACGCACCGTCGTCGACTCAGGCTTGGACTTTATAGGATGAGCGTACGTCAAACTACCTTTTGCTCGTCGTTTGCGTGACAGATGGTATGAATTTTCCACAGTTAATGCATCACTTGACTTTAAGTTGTAACACGCTGAATTTTCTTTCCAGTAACCTAGTTAGTCTCTTTCTGTTACGGTAGTTTAGAAAATACCTTTCCATTTAAATCTAACCGTCTCTCTCTAACTTGAACATAACCAAATTTTAGAGTTGCATTGTCTACGAGCTTCCAAATGGCGTTCATATAATTTACACTACAGTTATAACAGGTATTTAGCCGCGTGCTGAATAGAATATCTGGTGCTTCTAACAAGAATTATTAATTAAGTATGTGTATCTATGTATCTATAATATAATATTTAACTTTGGTCTTCAAATACTTATAATAAAAAATAGACGTGAAAAAAGTGTATAAAAAGAGAAATATTCTCTTTTTTAACCGACTTCAAAAAGGAGGAGGTTATATGTTCGGTTGAATGTATGTTTTTTTTTTTTTTTTTTATGTATGTTCACCGATTTCTCGGTCAATTGTAGACCGATTTTGAAATTTTTTTTTTTGATTGAAAGGTTATGCTTCCAAGTTGGTCCCATAGAAATATTGTTATGATCTGATCATGAACTTCGTAGATATGGAACAGAACTCCTCATGGGATCACAGCAGAACTGTCGTAACAAGTAAAATTGCTTTGTTTATACGTGTAGTCGATGACTGACTGAAAGAAAAGGGGTAATATATCGAACTGATCTGATGATGAAGCCTGAAATTAGGCACCGGAACTCTGTAATAAATTAATTTAATCTAACCGTGTTTGGTATTATTAGAATTGTCATAAGATGCACTCTGGCTATAAGGTATTTAAGTATGGCTGAGGGGTACTTTTTAGTGGTGGTACCATAACTAAAAAGTGAAAAATAAAAAACTTTTTACAAAAAAAAAATACAACCGACTTCAATGTAAAAAAACACTGAAAAGTGCAAAATAACTTTAATTTCGGAAGTCGGTGATAAATAACGAAGAGACAAAACTATTATAGAAACACCGACTTCCGAAATTAAAGTTATTTTGCACTTTTCAGTGTTTTTTTACATTGAAGTCGGTTGTATTTTTTTTTGTAAAAAGTTTTTTATTACACACTTTGTCTCTATTTTTGATTATTAGTATTTTTGATTTAATAATATTTTATTTGATGATTGTAGCAATATTTATTCAGAATAGAAATAATGATGAATATTCAAAGATCAAATAATTAAAATAAAAGCGTCAGAACATAAACCGATAAATCACTATCGATATTTCCATAAAAAAAACATTTAAAAAATATGGCCAAGTTCCATAGTTTTCTACTTTAGAATTGAACGAAATCTAACAATTTGTTGGTGTTGGAATCATTGTTTGGAAATCTGAATTTTGCATTCCTGAATGACCAGTTGAGTAAAAAAAAAGAAAATGGATTTATCGGTTATTGACCAAATCAAGTGGATATATCGGTTTTTGATAAAACAATGTAGGATGTATCTGGCCGCTTTACATTAATATATCCTACAATTTTTCTATGGGTTTTGCCATGAGAAGCTCGAAATTTGATATGTCGATTTTTGACAGAATCAAAACAGTCAAAAGAGAAATAGAGAGAGAATAAAAAAAAAAGTCAAAATGTGATTTATCGGTTTTATATCGGCCCGGCGCGAGAGATCGCCGCCGCCGATCGCCCCCACGAGGACACGGCGGTGCTCAGCCCAGACGGGGCACACCTCTACCGTGTGCTCCACCGTGTCATCCGGGCGGTCCACACAGTGGCGACACCCGGGCGTCGCTTCCGCACGAATTCGGTGCAGGAACTTCCTGAACTTATCGTGTTCGGTGAGAAACACCGTCATGCGGAAGGTGGGGTCTTTCCAGCCACGCCTCAAAGAGGGGAAAATATTTATGCAACTGTTTTTTATTGAAAGATATTGTGAATTGTAAATTTATTTTTACCAATGTTCATCTGTTTATCTATTTTTTGAAATTTCTTCTTTCACAGGTCTGCCGGTAAAATATATATAAACATATATACGAGTATAATATATAGAAAATCGTAATTGTTCGGTTAAGGTCGGCCGACTCGAGTCGACCTAACCCGAACGACCGTTCCATAACTGAGCGTGACAGTACAGTCTTGAAAATGTAATTATTTGACAACCAGAGCTGTTCAATCTCATGAACGCCGGTCTGTTTCTATGTGTATAAGGTATTTTTAGGGTTCCGTACCTCCGAAAGAACAAATGGTACCCTTATATGATCACTTTGTTGTCCGCCAGTCTGTCAACACCCTTTATATCGGGAACGCGTAGAAGTATCGAGTTGTAATTAAAACCATAGGTCTGCAGTCCCTTGAAACTGTGAAAAAATCAAACCTAAGTCAATAAAAAAAAAAGATATGATCGTTTATGTTGCAAAAAACGTATACTTCGACACTCTCAAGGGAATCAAAATGCAAAGGGTACTTTCCGGTAACCCAGAATCTTGAATTTTGGTATAGAGCAAGCTTTTAGCACAGATCCATCTTTTCTTTGGTCTCCCTCTCCTTTCTCCATCCATCAACATGTAAACTCATAACTCTTTTAGTAACATGCGTTTCATCCCTCCTCTTCACATGATTAAGTTTTTAGCACAGATATAGGAATAAATCTGATAACAGTAAAGTTATGTAACAAAAAATACTTTTTTGGTGATTCGGAAAAGTCTTCATTACATTGGTAAGATTGTACGGAACCTTCAGTACATTTTTTTTTTTTCGGGTGAGAAAATCATCTAATGACATCCCCCGCTCTTGGGCGGAGCGAGAGATAGTGTCAGACTTTTACTGACTAAAAACCCACTCCTGTTCCTTCTTTGCCATTTTTTCCAGGGCCCCGGGGGTCACTTTCGCATCACCCATGGCCCCAGTAGGCCTCGACCCTGCTGGGCCCCTACGGTTGCTGACATCTCCTTGAGGCGCGCGTGGAACACTACGCGCCGTCGACGACTTGGGCTCGGTCCGGACAGTCACCAGACGATCGGACGGCGAGCCACCCATTGCTCGCCGTCCGCAAGCCCGCGCCTACGGTGGCCGGAAATCGGGATCGGAATCCCGGCGGCGGTTGGGGCGTGAGGACCGTTGCCTCACGCGATCGGCCGCCTCCTTTGCTAGCATTACTGCTTCGCAGAAGGAGGCAACCACCTGCCACTCCTCTTCGCTCCGGACCATGGCCTGTACCAAGGCCCGGCGCGAGAGATCGCTGCCGCCGATCGCCCCCACGAGGACACGGCGGTGCTCTGCCCAAGCGGGGCACACCTCTACCGTATGCTCCACCGTGTCCTCCGGGCGGTCACCTTCAGTACATGAGTCCGACTCGCACTAGCCCAGGTTTTTTTATGACACCGAAGACTCTAACCTTAAGCACACCAAAATGAGCTCGTGAGTAACGGAACGTAACAGACATTTAGATGTCTGTCCGACACACCTTGGCGAGACAAAAGAACTGTTCCTACATTATGTTATTATTTCAATTAGATACTAAAAGCTAGTTGTTAATGACTATACCGTATACAGCAATCGTTTAACTACGCGTGGTAATTAAGAAAATTTCCTACTATAGCTTGCACTAACTACTCATTAAGTGCCTTATTTTCAAGTAAACGTTTTCGAAGTAAAACGTAGTATATATTAAATATGAGCTGGAATATTTGAAAGAGTGACCGTGACCCTAGAACGCAAAGGGCAAGTAAAGGACACAGGTGGATTTTAGTCAGTAAAAGTCTCTCGTTGCAATCAAGAGCGGGAGAAATCATTTCATAAATTTTCATTTAAAAAAAAACCATAATTATATTAAAATCAGAGTACCTACAGGCTAGGCATGCTATTTTATAGGATATTTTTTCTTTATTATTGTAAAGAGATTTATTTAAATATCTATTAAATATTACATTATGAATATAAAATGCTCTCCCCCCTGCCCTTAAAGTGTCAAACGTGACCAGCAAAGTGTTAGAAAGCAGCACAATTGGTTGTTAAAAGGTAAATAAATCGCGGAATGGTCCGGAAAAGTTAAATTCTCTGAGAGCTTAGGACGCGTTTTTGAACATATTCGATTGTGTTATTGAAAACGTCCCCTTATGTCAAATCGTATAAAAAAGGAGTATTCGATATTGTCACCAAACGGCGCTTATACAATTTTAATTTAAACTGATGTATACGTGAATACGATCGAATATGTTTTAAACTTCGCACTAAGACCACAGGATTACATACATAAATGTCAAATGTTTTGGTTTTTTTACTCTTGAAAGCAACTGTGAATCAGAAACATAAATTGAGTTCTAGTTTAGTAACCCACTTTAGTTTCCATCGACACTGTTGATGTCAATCATAACTACTCTACTGTCACTCTAACTGTTATTATACACGATTTCATTTATCAATACTGCTTGACATGCAAAGTGGAGCTTGATTACTAGGTTGAGACTTCATCCACACTTAGAACTCTGTCTTCAAAACCATTTTAAATTTTGATTGATTATTTCAGCTGTACTATATACCAATATTTGTCTTAATTAAGCTCGCCTACATTAAATAACCGTAATTGTATCAGCCAAGCGTTAAGTCTTCATTCGACTTTATAAAGTCTTACTGGTATACTTTTCTTTAAGGAAATTGTCAACGGCAGCCTGAGGCAAAATTGGCAATTTATCCAAAAAAAGTTACCATAACCTCGCGTTTTATCTCACGTTATCACAGATCAGCAAATTGTTTGTATAAGACAACATTCCTCCACAAAGGCTATCGGATACATTGTATTTAGCAGATAGTAAGCCAAGACGTGCCCTTAATACTAGTGCTTATCTCAAAGATGCCTATTCATCTTTTCTTGAAAATAATTCTAGCGATCTAACCGCAACGAATTCCCCCTGTGAGTAGTCCTTTAATGAATGATAAGGCAAACTGTTTTATTCGTAGAAATGGAATATTGGCAATGTAAAGTCGGAATCCGCCCTTGTCGGTACACATTCTGTGGTATGTATAGTCGGGTTGGGTAATATATTCAACACCATCTCCGCGCTACTTTGTTCTTGGTAAAGTTCTATTAGCAGGAGGGAAGGCAATCCCGTTAGAAAATCTAAAACCCTTTTTTTTCGGGACTCGAGAATTAATTTTGAGGGATCCAGGCTGGATTCCTTTATAGTAAGTTTTTGCAAAATAAATACGTTAAAGAAAATTAAGGGCTTATTTTTTTCCGTAGGAAAAGTCTTCATGACAATATAAACGATAACTTAAATTTCTCAATATAGACAAATTGAAGATATTTGCCTTTTAGTACCTATCTATGAATTTTGCTTCTCGTCAATCCCGCCAATCTGTTCAATTTACGACTAGGATTAGTCCCACACTATATATGCGAGATCCCGGTATTGCATTCACTAATTACAGGTTCTCTTTAAAGGTTAAAATCGTCTACGGGGAACCCAAATTTGTAGTAGTATTACGTGGGACTAAAATGTAGCAAATAATTATTTAATACAATGTAATTTCTCATCAGACTTAAATGTAAAACTACCACCAAGCTAAACTTATCGAAAGCTACAAAGTTTAAACTCAAATATTACACGATAGATAGACAATCGATACACTACCAAGAATACAACGATCGAAATATAGAACGAAGTTATTAGCTACCTTGTAAATCGACATATTTCATACATAAGTGGCCATTATAATCATTTTAAGCTTGATACACTGGCAGGTCGATTAATGCCAAGAGAATACAAGATTAACTTAAGTATTAGGTTCGAAAAGTACTTACCTATACGGGGTCTACCACATAAGTTATAAGTATATATAGCGTAGTAGGTATTGAATAAGGAGCTCTTAGAAAACTAGGTCGAGAATATAGGATTTCGGAACTGGTTTGTGGAAGTTCGGTAAAAGTCAAGTTTTAATGCCAGTGTTTTATTTTGTGGTGAAGTACGTCGTGCATACTTAAGATCCAACGTAAGTAAGAAAGTTGGAGGGTTGCGGTATACCTGCGTACTTACAGTAAGTGTACCTATATCTTGCTCAATGACTTCTTGTATCCATGTCGTGTACCTGTACTCTACAAATATATGAAGGTATATTCTTTGGATGACACTTCTTATCAATCTTGATCCTAGCAATCATACAATATTCGCAATGAAGTCACAAAAGTGTCATATTATACTACAAGGGAAATAGAATAAAACATTTTTTTTTTTGTGGAATGTTCGAAATAAATGTGAGAGAAAAACGCCATCAGTCACACAACGACGACGCTGACGTATGTGGCACAACATTTTTGAAACAAAAAGTACAAAAAAGGGTTACCTTCTATATCAGACTGAGTGTGTAAAAAGAAACCTCAAAAAATATTCTCTTCTCTAACACTTGTTTTTTGTAAATGTCGCTTAATAAAATAAACATTTTCAGGTGACAAAAAAGCTTGAAGGGCGTTAACAATTTTTGTAACAAAGTTTAAATCCACAGAAGACTTGTCTCCTGCCATACTGAAAGCGGATCTTGACAGTAAAGCCTCGCTAACAACACTGTGTAAAAGAATTTTCGTATTTTATAAAGGGCTTTGCACAGAAGTTTACCTACCATGTGTTTTTGGTGGAATATTATTTGGTTTTACATAGCAACAAATTTTGTTACAATCGATTCAAAATTGTGTGTGATTTTTTATAGCATAATATTTCACTTGTAAGCCCAATTTTACAAATTACGTAATAAATATTAATAGCTTACTATTCCTGTATATAAAATATCTAAGATAACTAACGCTTTATCGCTACAGGTTTTGATCACCATTCTTTTTTATGGTGCCTTTGAGTACAATGTTGACTGGTCTACACTATTCTCTCATAGTATTGTAACTGGGCCCGCGTGGTGGATTATGGCCCACTCCCTCTCCTAGAGAGGAGGCCTGAGTCCCAACAGTGGGAACATTAAAAGGCTGATTATGCTTATGCTTATTGAAATGGATTATAAATATAATTTTATTTTCTTGCCGTTTTTTTTTAGTAAGAAACGACCAATTGGAACCGTGCACTAGCTTCTGACGTTTTATAGTTGCTAATGTAAACCAATGTAAAATAAAATATTTTCAATTGAACTGAATAAATAATGACAATGAATATCCACAGTTATTGGTTTCTACTTAATAATAAGGGTGCCTTTCTAGACAAGATATGCTAACAAGCCGACTGGATTGAGGACACGTAGTGAATCTGTAAAATAGTGTGACCTTTTCCAGCAATGCTATACGAAGCAATTGAGCGTAGCGGACTTATCTGTGCAAGGAATAATTGTCGTATAAAAGAAGTGACTCGAGATAGGC
This sequence comes from Mythimna impura, assembly GCA_905147345.3. NCBI lineage: Eukaryota > Metazoa > Arthropoda > Insecta > Lepidoptera > Noctuidae > Mythimna > Mythimna impura. Next base: position 15,140,232 of record LR990356.1, on the reverse strand, counting down.
CGTGTATACATCTGGCAGTCGACCCGTCACACGTAAAGGGCCCCATTTACGGTACGATTTATTTATTTATTAAAACTTCATGCAACACAAAAGTACAAAGGCGGACTTAATGCCTTAGGCATTCTCTACCAGTCAACCTAGGGTGGTGAAGAGAAAATATGGCAGGTGCATAAAAATACAAAAGAATATTAAGAAAACAAGAGTTCAAAAGTACATATATATACAAAATAAACATACATATATATAATTTGATATAATATAAACACATATATATATATGTATAAATGTATATATATATATATATATATGTATATATTATATTAAATTAAAAGAAAGGGGTTATTGAGACGACTTCACTATTAATTTGTGCAGAAAGTAATTTCGCAACATCGAAGCGACGGATCGTACAGACAAATCGTACCGTGTGTGGGGCATTTTAGTCAATCGGCTTGTATATAGGTACACCAGCTTCTACCAGCGGCTTCACTCGCGCAAATGTAGGTTTCTCCATACATTGGCCCCCCACTTCAGCCCTTTAGGGGATGAGTTTTTGAAAATCCTTTCTTAATGCTCGCCTACGTCACAAAAGGAAAACTGGTGCCAAATTGCACGTTCATAGTCTCAGAAGTTTCGGCTGTGCTATCAGTCAGTCAGTTTCTCCTTTTATTTATATATAATAGGTCATTTCCATTTTTTTAAACGGGTTGCTTTGAAGTGATATTTATTACAGAAAATAAAAAACACAAAGAAACCAATAAATATAAACCAAAATTTCGAAAAAAGAATGACGTACCTTTAATATAAAGTTTATTTGAACTTATAATTCTAAGTCAATCCAAAGATATAACACTTCAAAGCAACCCGTTTTAAAAAACGGCAATTTCATGGGTAAATACCGATTAGATACACCTCTCTTCTAGTAAGTCCTTTTCAAAACAGAGTTGATAGCCAGTTAGGTTAATGAAGTTATTCCATTGATTTATATCAAACACATCCCTCGCTTCGCATCCCGCTCTTGTCGAAATCGTCAGCTGCTACTCTAATACTAACTCACTGACTTAGTTCTGATTTCTTTTTTTTTTTTCTTTATTCCACAACTAACACACAACGCCGCCTAGTTCCAAGCTAAGCAGAGCTTGTGTTATGGGTACTAGACAACTGATAAACATACTTATATTTAAAATCGAACCCACGACCTCCGGGATAGCAGTCAGGGCCACTAACCACTAGACCAAAAGGCCAGTCAAAAAAAAAAAAAATTCAGAGGATGATAAATCAAACAATAATATACTATTGACTGGCCTGTTGGTCTAGTGATTAGTAGCCCTGACTGCTAAACTGCAGGTTGTGGGTTCGATTCCCACCCAGGACTAATGTTTGTGTGATGAGCACAATCATTTGTTCTGTGTCTGGGTGTACTTTGACATGTACCATGACGTTTAAAGTAAGATTGTTTCATTATTATTTCCAGTGTGGGTAAGAGATGGCGCTAGACAACCTGTATAGCTCTGTCTCTAATATGTATGTATTTAGAAATATCTAAGTATGTTTATCAGTTATCTAGTACTCATACCACAAGCTCTGCTTAGTTTGGAACTAGATGGCGTTGTGTGATAGTTGTGGAATATTATTATTATTATTATTACCATACAAAATAAATAGACAAGATCTTTATTAATAATTATTTTTTTAAATGTTGTAATTATAATTTCGCAGGTCACATAATTATAAAAGTGGTTAGAGCTACGGTTTCAACACTATATTGTTTTTTTTTTATTGTTGATAGGCTTGCGCTTGACCACTATTTCACCTGATGGAAAGCGACGATGTGGTCGACGATGGAGCGCGCTTACCTAGAAGAAACCTATTCACTCTTGATTTAAAGACCCCCAGGTTACCGTAAAATAACTATAAATTATTATAATTTATTGCAACACAGAGGTAATGTCTAAATGATTAATGTTGTCATTTTGAATACACACAATAATTCTTGCTTAATTGTGGCATGTCCTTTCAAGGTCATATATTGTGGCGGTAAGGAATGCTTGAATTTGAAACGGGTAGACATACATGACGATGATATATTATAATAATGTCCTTGTGTAAATATGATTATACAAATTTACATAATAATCATCTTTATTTCCATATGATAGGGTTACAAATTGTGTGAAGTTCTTGACTCTCTTGTGCCACCTAATTATCCTGTATTAGATACATTATGTAGCTATGTTATGTAGAAAAGCTAACGTTCCGCACAAGTTGTCAAGAAATGTCATCTTATAATGACATAGCTCACTGTATTGTTCATTAAATATTATTGGTATAATTAAATAGATGTAAAAATGTATGAGAAAAAATTTTCCTCTTAAACTCCTCTATATTAAACACTTAATATATACTAACAAACATTTTAATAAATCCCTTCATCTTGATTATCGATAATTTTCGCGAAGCAGAACACTGCTTTACTGAATAATTTGATAAACTTGGAAATCTACTTACATCAAATTATAAGATTTTTTATAATATGAGGTAATAGTAATTTTTCAATTATGTTTTAAATATAAGCCAACCATTTAATTCGCAGATGTTATCCGTAAAATGAATAGGATAATTGACCCCGACTGTGTAAATAAATCATTAATATCTGTTCACACGAACATAATATTTTTAGACATACCTACCTATCTATAAATTTAAAATCAAATAGTCGAGTAGTAATATCCAGACTCCGATTGCTTATTGGGTAGCTGATTTCTATTAGAAGTTCTTCACGCTCAAAGATGATTATTGCAATGAGCGAAAATTATTTTACTTTGATATCCTCCGTTCCTATGATTTGGAGGATTATAACTGGTTGAAATCTGCTTTCTCGCAAACTAATAGTTTGATTTTCTTCGAATTATGTTTTAAGGAGTTCCTATGATCGGTAATTGAGATTGAAGACTTACCATACACGTATGAATCGAGGTATACTTTAACTATTTCATATGTGTGTATTTTTAATGCCTTTTAAATTTTATAACGGACAGATTCATTAAATTTTACTGAAGGATTTGTGAGAAATGAGCACTGAAGAAATTCTTTTACAAAATTGAAAAGCTTTTCAACGTCGATGTTTGGTTCTTGTATCGAGTGAGTTTATTTCCTTTGGAAAATTGTAGCTTGGTAGAAAATATTTGTTAATTTAATCTGGTTGTAAAAAAAACAATTTAATTAATAATTATGTTTTATTATTTTGGTATGTACAGCTAGTGGTAAAATAATTATTAATATTTGAATATGGGTCTCAAATTAGATAGAAAAGTAGTTCGTAATTTTAATTTTATAGAATTCACGTTTCCATAATTATAATCACAATAGATTATTTTCAAACAGTCATAGCAAAACTAATAACCGTAATTATAATTATCAGTCTAATAAAACCGAAACCTAAATATATAAAAAAAAACAACAACACGATACTTACATTTTTTATTTAAAAACATTAGTCCGATCCGGTACCAGGCGACCATAACATATGAAAAGCACTACCACGTTTATTCACTGCACTCCACACGACAATATTAGGTCGAACGAGCCGAATTATAATAAGGGTGAGTATCTACCGCGGGACGATGTTACCTCGGCAAGAGGCTGCGTGGTACTGAGTAAGGAGCGGACGGGAGCACACGGACGTATACGTCACTTTGAACCGTGGATGCCATACACTGCGTACAACTTGAACTTGTAATAACTGGTAACAGTAGGAGACTTCTGGTGAAATCCTTTGGGTTTGTATAATGAGTGTTGAAAAGTCTTGAGCAGTGAAACTCTGCTTAATGTTTCTATGAACCCAGCAATTATTTTTAGCGCGCGATTATTAGGTAGCTGTTGTTTTACGTGTAAGGGGAGCTGTTAATGGAATTTAAACCTAATTTGCGTTGATCAACTTTGTTAGTGAAGAGTAATTTTACATTCATTCATGGCGATGAATACAGAAGTAAGCCCATGCAAATGTAAGTTAATTAATAGTTTAGACATGCCGGTTTCGTGTTTATGTAATATATACATAAGTAACAAGTAGGTAACCATAACTCTATAATCTTCTTAGGTAAACTGGGAATGTGCGATAGTAAACCTTGGCCTAATCCTTCAGAGTTCACAAGTGTCGTGTTACGTTATAATACATTGCGGGTGTATTATGTAGGAGGACGTATCCATTTTGTATGTAGCAAGCAGTGTACATGAACCATGATTAAATGCACGCGACGTTAGAGCGACGGCCGGGACGTCATTTGAATACGCAAAGCAAACGGAAGCTTCATAGACTAGCGTAACTTTAACAGAAATTAAAAATTGTTTTTCTTTTTCTGCTACGAGAGAAGTTTAGTTTCAGTGAAGATGTTTTAAAAACAAGAAATAACTTAATGTTGAAGAAGAAAAGGTATGGTAAATGTATACTTTCGGTGGGTTTCTTTCTGGAAATGGTTATATTTTAAGCGAAAATAAGAAAGAAGCTGTGCTGTATTTCGCAGCAAACTTTATATTTTGCTGTAGCCTAATTTATCTGTCGTTCATTTAAGATGTTAAGACCTTGCTACCCTTTTAGTTACGGCCAAAAATTCTCCGCCTAATTCCAAGCTCATTTTAAGCCGAATTAGAAAGGATTATTATTATTATTTCTCTGAAATGCTCTTTGCACTTGCTCAAACCAGAACACCAAGGTACAGATGAAGTCTTCCTTGAGATTTTGACTTAGGCCTGCTGTACACGGACGTGTAGCTTCATAGACGCGTATTCAGTGACACGTTGGCACGACGTTGCCGCTTCGTCGACACGGTTTCACAGTTTTGTATGTAAGCTTCAAGCAGGCATACACCAAGCGTATAACATGCGTATCTCATGCTGAAGGAAGACTTTTGGCCGCAAGGCGTGGTGTTCCGTCGCTTCCGCGGACAGGTGCCACAGAACAGCACAAAGTGAACATAGTGCAATGTGAAGTGTTACTAACATAGTCCTAAGTCTTATTTACTAATGATAAATTTATTGTATTTACTTTATATATGTTAGTCTGTAAGGTATGTATCTATGGGCCAAGATGCCTGATAATAAATGATTTATTATTATTATTATATGGACAGTAACTATAGGCCTTCAATAAGATATACTTTTAAAATCTAGGTGAATAAAATGCCTGTAGTACCAAGTTATACCGGGCAGGTCAAGGACACCTAATAGTTTAGTAATGGTTCATAAAACTTTACTAACCTATGGGCCAAGTAATAAACTGCTCTAAATCCTGTAGGTAATGTTAAGAGCTTGCCTCAACTAACCTAAAAATGAGTGTACTTAGCATAATGTAAGGGCCGCGTAAACTTCAACACATTTTCTCAGGTCACGCTTCGTTCTCAGTCGCTCGTCACATCTACCTCTTGTGTAATTAACTAGAGATAATTTTCCTAAAAAAAGAAAAAAGCTTTTGTAAAAGAAGACATTTCTATGTATGTTTCTCGCTTATCTCTGTAACAAGGTAAACCGGGTTTCGAGTGAGAAATGTACGGGTCTACGTATTTTTGCGGGAATAGTCACATTCTGTGTTAGAATTTTACTTAGATTTTGCAATAAGTAAGCTGTGCTGAATTACGAGCTAGAAACATTATTTCAGCTAGATTTACGTTTATTTTTCTTTATCCATTTAGATTGTGCGTAAAAGTAGTTTTATCTTATGAAGTCAACAGGTAAAATACTGTCAGCAAAATACCGTATCTATTGCAAAATAAAATTTCATTGTCAGCAATTTTATATATTTGGTAACAATCTTCGAGAGTATTTTAAACTTATCTCCAGGAGCGGTTGTAAAATCCGGGAATCAAGCTACATACTCCAGATATTTCCTTCCAATCTCAACTATTTTCTCTAGATATATCGTCTATTTTAATAAATAAACAGATATGATTACTTGGATTTTTTTTGTGTAATCCTTTGTCAAATTTATTATTCTCGGAGTTAAACCCAATGAGATCGCCAAACTATACAGCAGAGTTTTCAAGACTGAATCTCGTCTAAATTTGTCATTTAATTTGAAGAAGGTAGTGAGGGATCCGAAGATATTTCTATTAGGTTTGGCGGCAAGGAAGTAGAAAGAAAGAAATAAAATAAAATAAAATTAAAGAAGACATAAAATAAATAAAAACAACTAGGCAAGTGCGAGTCGGACTCGCGCGCTGAAGGTTCCGTACAAACTTACCTATATAAATAGTTCAATTCCCGAATGGAGTCTTCCGAATCGCATTTTTTTTTATGACGTAACAAAAATTTTCTTTTTTCAGATTTATTCCTACACCTGTACTATAAGACCTTGCTATGCCAAAGAGCGATGGCGAGGAGATTGTTGATGAAATAACTAAGAGTCTACATAAATCACCGTGCTATATATTTGCGTAATGGTTTACTAAGTATTACCAAATTACGCTAATAGCAAATAATAGATAGCGCAAAAAAAATCGTCATAATTGGAAACTGAATTGACTTGATTTTTAATATGGCTTAGTTTTTTTTATTTTGCTGGCTTGACGTCATGAATTCTGGCTAAACTGAACTCTTAATGTTGCCACTAATATAAATCTTGGTCAAGTAACATAAAATACTTTTATTTTATTTATTTATAGTATTAATAGACTTAGGAAATACATTTCCGCATTAGATAATAAACATAAAAATAAAAATAACTATCTTTGCTTAGAATTTAGTGGTTACAATGACACATAAGACATCGTAGTGCAATTCGAGTATAGCAACATCACAAAAAAAAAGCATGGCATTACTATATTTCAACAGTCATCCAGCCAAATGACTTAAAAAAAAAAACACGACATTATAACATTTCAACTGTCATCCGGCCTAGTGACATAATAATGTACTATAGTGCTTGGACGCTGTTGAATTTTTCGGAGACGAGAAACGTAACTCTTTTCTCCGTTGTCGTAGGTGTTTTCAAAAATATAAAATGTTAAATTTGATACTTCGTTGACACGAGATATATGAATAAACTTAATAATAATAAATAAAAAAATTGATGGAAGAAAGAAAATCCAATTTTTATTTACAAGTAATTATAATTCTTTATAATCCTAAAGAATCTAATCTAAATATCATAACGGAATGATAACAAACTCTGTTTATCTTGTCGTACATCGTTGGTTGGAAGACGAACTGTCGGATGTTGCTCTCATACAATGACTGTAGTATGGTATCTAGGATGGGCCAGGCATCAAACAAATATTTCGGCACTTGCAGGTTTTCTGGATGATATTGTCGTTAGCGATCATGAGGAATGAATATTAAAAAGAAAAGGGCTTTTTATCTTTACCTATCCATGACCTACCTCTACCCATGTATTTAATTACATGTATAATAAATATACATAATATAACTCCCCTAAGAAAAGTTGGCTTAAATTAAATACATATTCTCCGAATACATTATATTTTATATATGAAAATAGTTGTAGGCAAACGATCATAACGGCGATGAACCGTTTTTAAAGACCGTTTTATGATCTGCGACGGTGTAACCACTTTTACGATCTGGTTCCAAAGTTTTCGTTGCACAAACCCATCTTCGAATAACTTGATGCGTTTTTTATTTTATTTTACGTCTTAGAAAAATAGTTGAGAACCCATTGGTTCAAGTATTACTTTTGTTGTATCATCGTTCATATCAATTCAAAAATATTTCACAGGATCTTGTTTGTTTATATCTTTTTTTGATCAGTTGTAATTATGCACGTGCAAAGAAAGTCCTATAGTTATATGTTTACGAGTGAATTTTATACTGTTAATAGTTTTGTATTTATTAAAATACCCATATTATTGTATAATATATATTTTATAATATAATATAATATATAGAGTATTAGAATAAAAACGCACAACAAAGGCAAAAGTATAAAGTAACTACATTTCATCGTGTAGTAATTTCAACCAATAAAATGAATCATTTAGTAAACCGTTTCATATATCTGTGTAACCGTTAGTAGTTGTGAGAAACTGTAATTACTTTGCTCAAACATAGTTTCCTATTTAAGTCGTCTTCAAACTAGATGCACCAACAACAGCTGCCTGTAACCGTTACGTTAAAACGGTTACGTTATGCCCGTCAAAAATGCCATAACAACCCACCACTACGGAATGACGGAAATCGTCTATTGACAATGACATGACATCTTGTCGTTCGTTCAAAAATGCGTTTATTGTTTTTTAAAATTCTTAGTCTCGCTAACTTTAAACTGGAATATCTTTAATACGCGGTTTCTATAAATAGTAATATCTAAGACAAAATTGTTTAGAAATTTAATCTATGTACATATATATATGCATACTGTGCTGGCATATGTGTGTTTAATGTATGTATGTATGTATGTGTGTGTTTGTATATTTTTTAACACTATATGCTAAAAATACATTCAGCCGAATATAGAATCTCCTTCTTTTTGAAGTCGGTTAAAAACATATGCCAGCAAAATTTTGTTCGGTGTCGAGACTTCGCCATGATCCTTTCAGGTTTCTGCGTCAACGGGAATTAAAATTCATAGGGTACCTACCTATGAATTTTGATTCCCTTGAGGGTGTCGAAATATACGTTTTTTTGGCGATATAGACGGAAAAATCTTTTTTTGTTAACTTATAAGTTTGATTTTTTCACAACTTCAAGGGACCACAGACCTGAGTATATGGTTTTAATTTCAACTAGATACTGTCACGCGTTTCTTAGATGAAGGGTCTTGACAGACAGACAGACAAAGAAAATGAAAGACAATAAATTACTGCTGTTGTTATGCGGACAGAAAAAGTATACATGATGGGGCGAGCGCTCCATAGCTCCAAAACCATGGTGGTCGTAAGGCCGCTATGATAGACAGTCATGTTATCAGGTCATTGTGCAATATAATGTATGTCCTCTAGGATTAGTTTTGTTGGGTTTTTAATTGTTTACAGTATAGCAACAAACTTACACACACCATCACACTCACAAACTTTCGCTATAATAATTTAGTGTGATAGTCTTTTTGTGGTTTTTCATTCTATTATTTGTTGTAAAAAGTTGCTAAAAAATTAACAGTGAACTTATTACATCCTTTGATAAAATTGTTAAAACGACTTGAAGCATAAAAGTTCATGATTTTAGTGAATGAATGGGAACAGGAAATTACACATTTTAATTTCTTTTTCCCCTTTCTTTTCTGCCACTTTATTGGTAACTTATTCAGTTTTCGAAACGGTTTTAAATACAAACTAACAGTAAATGTACCAATAATGGGGTAGAAACAGCACACATAGGCCATATTACTGACTCGTTGCACATATCCAAAGGAACAATAATGATCACAAAAGCAATTTAGCTGGCAGTTCTGTATGACTATTCAGGCGACTAAAATGACTGACGCTCGAAGCTAGCTGAAGTTGAAGCGGCATTACCAATGCATATAACTATTTATTGAGTTTATAGTTACAAGCCATATTGTTTTGTAAGTAATGTCATTAAAATTATTATTACATTCTAAGGCAGAGCTAGAATGAAATGGTAATATGTGCTGGAATCCTCAAAGGACTGGCTTAGACTTGTAAAATACCGAGAAGAGTGGAAGGACGGAAGGGAAGCGCAGGCTTAGAATAAAGATAAACAAAGTATCTTGACTTGGCTCGCGAGGTTGTCCACATGTGGGAAGTGAATACAATAATAGACGTGTATGATGAAGAGATTTGCAGCACCTAAGGAGAAGAGCCTGCTTAGATGCTGGTCAACTGCCCAACGAGAGCGTTGAATTAGTCTTTGTCCAGATCGTAGTACTCCTGGACATGGTGCGTATTGTTAAGAGATTCCTCTTTCAGTAGCCCTGGCCACCGGTAGCTTGAATCCTGTCCCCGATACTGAGAGGTACTATTTTTTTACATTTTTGAACGTTTAAAATAAAAATATTATAATAAAAAATAAATAGAATAATAAATACAAGTTCAATAAAAAACACGTCCTAATGTTATTTCATTCATATTGAACAATTTTAAAATGATTTTTTTCTTCTAAATTACTAAGTTTAGAGATTACTGTACATAGGTATTGCATTCAAGGAGATGTCAGCAACCGTAGGGGCCTAGCAGGGTCGAAGCCTATTGGGGCCATGGGTGATGCGAAAGAGATCCCCGGGGACCTGGAAAAATGGCAAAGAAGGAACAGGAGTGGGTTTTTAGTCAGTAAAAGTCTGACACTATCTCCTGCTCCGCCCAAGAGCGAGAGATGTCATTAGATGATTTTTCCCACCAGAAAAAAAATATATGAAAGTTTATAATTATCCCAAGAAAACTTTTTCCCGGGATGAAAAGTATTCTTTCTGCTATTTTAGGATATAGCCTACCCGTGTGTCAAATTTCATCCAAATCCGATCAGTTATTTGAGCGTAAAAAAGTAACAAACATACACTCAGACACACACTATCTACATACATACAAACTTCCGCCTTTATAATATTAGTGAGATAACTTACTAAATTGTACCAAGCGTAGACGACCGTTAATTAAAACAATTGTCTGGAGGGAAAGCTAAGCAAACATGGGGCGAAGGGTACTGTAGAATTGCTTCAAGCATCGACCATTTTGATTAAGTTGAGCGTGTAAAATTAATTTTCCATGACCCATCATAGACCTAAAGGATACCAATATTTATTACCCTGATGTACCTACGCTTTGGTTTCAGGGTCTATTATACTACGCGATATTCAGCACACGATATTCAGACTTATTTTTTGTTCCGAGTAAGACCGGTCTAACCCTATGGATTAGGCGCACAATGCCACATTCGCAAAATGACACATTGGATTTTCGCAAAATGTCATATTCTCAAAATGTCACATTCTCAAAACGCCATATCGCAAAACGTCACATTAGCATTACTACACTACGCGACATCGACTAACCTGTCTGAATGTCGAGTAGTGTAATAGGTCACAATTTTTTTTCTTTAATATACCTATACTCGTAAATTATTTCAATATTAGTTTTTGAATACTCCGCCATTGTACTTATAGATTTAAGTTTCTGTTACATTGTTACTATTTTGGTGTACAATAAAGTTAATTCTATTCTACTGATAGTAAATATTGAAACATCATGTTAGTAGACTCTCTGTTTGAATAGGACGTAAACTGTGAGCGTAAGTAATATTTTGTCTCTATTGGTATTTCTATCTATGTTGTAATTTTCCATGGCTGTTATTATTATTGATCACCAAGCTTACTAAATTTCTTTCTTTATTTTATATAATAGTTTAAAAAAACTAAAAAACACGCTTTTAGCACGCACTAAAAATTACAAAATTTTCGTATTCCTGACAGCAAACCTTTTCATTTGATACCCATATCATGGGGGTGCATTTCAAATAGCCTGTCCGCCATCTTGGACGTCCGCCATATTGGATTTAAGTCACGTGACTATTTTTTTCGTTTTCCTGACAGCAACCCCTTTCATTTGATACCCATATCATGGGGGTGGATTTCAAACAGCCAGTCCGCCATCTTGGGGAGGCCGCCATATTGGATTTGTAATGACGTTTTTTAGCTAGTCATGTATTGTCATCAGAACTCAGAGCGTGTGCAAAATTTCATCCTAATCGAAGACCGGGAAGTGGGTCAAATTAAGATTCCAAGATTTTCTTACATACATAGTTACAAGTGAAGCTAATAAAAGCGTGTTAATAACAAGGAATACGTTACCTTATACTATACTCTGTTTTTTTTAAGAAACGAGTACTGAAAATTTGGACTGCATTTCTATTGGTCCGCGTGATTAACATAAAGTCCGTTCCACATAAACGCAGTTTGTAGTTTGTGCGTGAGTCATGATATATCTCATGTAGTTAAACGTACTAAGCGCCCTTTGCAATCTACAGTAAAACAAATAATATAAAATTTGTTTAAATCGTTTCACAAGTCTGATTATAATAGTTCACATAATGAAATTGCCAAGATAATAGCAAGCTCAACTGGCATTCATGTATCTTATGTGTACAAGGTAAACATTTTTCTACGAATTAACAATTTTGTTACGAATATATTAATTACGCAAATTTAAATCATAAAATAGTAATTTAATTTTCTCTACAGTCAATTTTAGAACAGTGGAGTGGAGCAGTGGTGGCCGAGTGGTAACGGCCCCGATTTACGAGTTGTAGGTCGCGGGTTCAAACCCAGCCAGGCGCATTACTTTGAGTAATTTATTTCATCACCACTGCTCTCTAAACGGTGAAGGAAAACATCGTGAGGAAACCGGCAAGTCCTAGAACCAAAAATTCGAAGACATGTGACATTCACCAACCCGCACTGGGCCCGCGTGGTGGATTACGGCCCATTCCCTCTCCTAGAGAGAGGAGGCCTGAGTCCCAGCAGTGGGAACATTAAAAGGCTGATAATATGCAATTTTAGAAGTATTTACGGGTATACAAGACTCTCCGACTCGTAGTAACTATATATAGGTCATACAAATATTTGTATGAACATATATATGTCATATAACGTTTTAGCTAGGAGTTCTTTATCGCCTTTAGTGGTTTTTTTTTTAATTATGTTATTATTATTAAAATTTACAAAAAAAAAATTGGTCCACACAGGAATTCCACCCCCGAAACACGAAGCGCAGCAGTTAAACGCTTATTATCCACTGCACCAATCATGCCGTTAAGATAAAGTGTGCTCAGTTGTATACTAACAGAATATCACAACATTTAAATGCAATGCACAATGTAGGCACTGTCGCTTTAATCTTCCGTAACAATTGTTTCAAAGGCTAATACTTGCAGACAGTACAGTTTGAACATGCTTCTTCATTATTAAGTAGGTTTGTAGATAGATATGACTATCCTGGAATGTTGGTTCATAGATGTGTGCTATACAAATAAGAACTGGCTATTATATTGCCACCCAAAACTAACCCCGTATTAAGTTTTTTTTTTTATTATTATTGATAGGCTCACGTTTGACCACTATCTCACCTAATGGTAAGCGATGATGCATGAGCACGGTTGCCTAGAAGTAACTTATTCACTCTTGACTTAAAGACCTTTAGGTTGTAGTTATCAGGAAACACAGACTTCGGCAGGGAATTCCACTCCTTAGCTGTACGCACAATTAATGTATGACCAAAACGCTTCGAATGTATGAGTGAGATTTCCATCATGTACCGGTCATGGAGAGGGGCCAGTTCCCACTTCGCTGGAAGACGGGGAAACTGGTCCTTATCGCGAAGCCGGGGCGCCCTGCGGACTCTCCGTCCGCGTACCGGCCCATTGTGCTGCTCGACGAGGTGGGCAAGCTCTTTGAAAGAGTAATTGCAGACCGCCTCGTCGCGCACCTAACACGGGTGGGGCCGGATCTGGCGGACGGCCAGTTCGGCTTTCGCAGGAGGCGCTCCACGGTGGACGCCATCATGCGCGTGCGAGCTCTCACGACGGGGGATGCGGTGTCCCAGGGCAGGTGTGTCGTGGCGGTGTCATTGGACATCGCTAACGCCTTCAACTCCCTGCCCTGGAGTAGCATTAGGAGGGCACTCCGGTATCACCGGGTGCCCGACTACCTCTGTCGTGTGATCGAGGCCTACCTTTCGGACAGGTACATCATCTACCCTGGTCACCAGGGAGAGTGGAAACGGCGAGAGATGTCGTGCGGTGTTCCGCAGGGATCGGTACTAGGACCGCCCTTGTGGAACATCGGCTACGACTACGTGCTGCGCGGCGACCTCCCTGACGGGGTCAGCGTGGTCTGCTACGCAGACGACACGCTGGTCCTGGCTCAGGGAGACTCGTACCAGGCGGCGGTCGAATTAGCGACACGCGGGGTTGCGATGGTCGTTGATAGGATCCAGCAGTTGGGACTCGAGGTGGCGCTGCAAAAGTCTGAGGCCATGTGTTTTCACGGCCCTCGGAGCGCGCCGCCTCGGCGCTCCCAATTAACGGTAGGAGGAGTTCACATCGGCGTCGGGTCGACGATGAAGTACCTGGGACTCGTCCTCGACAGCCGGTGGAATTTCGAGGAGCACTTCCGACGTCTGGCTCCCAAACTGAATCGGAATGGGGCTGCCCTCAAGCGGCTCCTGCCCAACCTCGGGGGTCCAGACGCCTCCTGCCGGAGGCTCTACGCAGGCATCGTCCAGTCCATGGCCCTTTATGGGGCGCCGGTGTGGGCGCCGTCACTGCGAAAGCGACCGGCGGCCCAGCTGAACGCGTGCCAGAGGGTCATGGCCATACGGATGGTGCGGGGATACCGCACGGTTTCCCGCGAAGCGGCGAGCCTCCTTGCTGGCCAGCCACCATGGGACCTGGTGGCAACAGGCCTTGCACGCATGCACGATCTGCGCGTGGAGATGCAACGTCGGGGCGAAACTCCGCTGCCACGACAAGTTGCGGCATGGCGGACAGAGCTCCGGCGAGGTCTCATGGTGGAATGGCGACAGCGACTATCGCAACCCAGTGCTGGGCACGCCATAATTATGGCGGTAATTCCCCTCTTTGAGGAGTGGCTGGAAAGGCAACACGGCGTCCTTACCTACCGCATGACGCAGGTCCTCACCGGACATGGTAAGTTCGGGAGGTTCCTGCACCGGATTCGTGCGGAAGAAACGCCCGGGTGTCACCATTGTGCGGACCACCCGGAGGACACGGTGGAGCACACGGTGGAGGTTTGTCCCGCTTGGGCAGAGCAACGCCGTGTCCTCGTGGGGGCGATCGGCGGCGGCGATCTCTCGCGCCGGGCTTTGGTACAGGCCATGGTCCGGAGCGAGGAGGAGTGGCAGGCGGTTGCCTCCTTCTGCGAAGCAGTAATGCTAGCAAAGGAGGCGGCCGATCGCGTGAGGCAACGGTCCTCACGCCCTAATCGCCGCCGGGATTCCGATCCCGATTTCCGGCCATCGTAGGCGCAGGCTTGCGGACGGCGAGCAATGGGTGGCTCGCCGTCCGACCGTCCGGTAACCGTCCGGACCGAGCCCAAGTCGTCGACGGCGCGTGCTGTTCCACGCGCGCCTCAAGGAGATGTCAGCAACTGTAGGGGCCTAGCAGGGTCGAAGCCTACTGGGGCCAAGGGTCTGATTCTGAAAGGAAGACTCGGCCCTGGTACGAAAGGCAACGAAGGAACAGGAGTGGGTTTTTAGTCAGTAAAAGTCTGACACTATCTCCCGCCCCGCCCAAGGGCGGGGGATGTCATAAGATGATTTTACCACCGAGAAAAAAAAAAAAAAAAAAATTATGTACCGGTGGCGCAACGCCGTACGTCTAGTGTTCCAATTTACGTTATTCGCATCCTTGTTTGGGTCACATTAGCTGCTGTGACAGGAGACAACCCGGCCGTCGGGAGTCGAGCTATCTCCGGCCACTGTAGGCGCGGGCTTGCGGATGATGAGCAGCTTGGCTATGGGTAGCTTGACCGTCCGGTAAAGACCGAGCCCCAGTTGTCGACGGCGCGTAGTGTCCCACTCGAAGCTTAAAGAGATAACAGCAAAACCGTAGGAGCCCAGCAGGGCCGATGCCCACTAAGGCCAAGGGGTGTTTCTGAAAAAGAAACCAGTGGTCCTAGAATGGCAATGGAAAGGGCTATGCTCGAAGTTTCCTTGCGTGATCGGAAGATATCCGCAGGAGAACCAAAGTCGCCGACATAGCCCGAAGAATCGCCAAACTTAAGTGGCAGTAGGCAGGGCATATTGATCGTAGAATGGATGGTCGATGGGGCCGAAAGATGAGTGGCGACCGTGCACAGAAAAACGCAGTGCTGGAAGGCCTCCCACAAGGTGGACCGACGACTTGGTGAGAGCCGCAGGCATGCGGTGGATGCGAGACGCACAGGATCGGTAGTTGTGGGGACGCTTGGGGAGGCCTATGTCCAACAGTGAACCAGAGTCCAGAGTGTTCAGTGTCGGCTGAAATGATGATGACGATGATCCTAGAATGCAAAGGGCAATTGAAGGAACATATGTAGGTTTTAGTTCAATGTGTGTGTACCAATTTTAATCAGGCTGAGTTCAGTACATTCTGGGCAACCTGTCTGTAACAGACAAACAGAAAGATACAAAAATGATCCTACAAGGGTTCAGGTATATCACCTGGACGTCTGAAACCCTTGAAAAAACTAATAAAACGCTTAGGTACTATTATTTTTTTACATGCTTTTATTTATTCTTGATAAACCTAAAGTGTTGGTAATACTTTAGCCAAATTAAAGAGTTCTGGGCCATTTCAGTATGGTATAATAGCTAATAATAATAAAAATCAAATGTAAAAAGTTTCGGCACTACAATAATTTTTGAATTAAATGCCACTTATCCTTCAACATAAACGACCCAATTTTCTAACAAAACCGTCACCAGCAATTGTAGAAAGAATCACAGCAGTTTTCCCGAGAATACCAGTTTAACAACAATAAAAACGCAATAAACGTTTATCTGTGTTACGCAACAACTGACCATAAGTAGCAATTCACGCAAATTGTAACCGTATACTGTAAAACAAGGGGATACCATACGTCTTGGGGGAAAAAGGCCGTGAATTTATTTGTAGGTAGTGACAGAGGCCCGAATAAATAGGGTAGTGAGTGATGGATCGGCCGAGGGCAGTTGTTTATGTAGAAGGGCAATTATTTTTTAACAAAGAAAAAATAATAAACTGGTCTCTTTTTAAGATACCACCACAAAATACAAGATAATTTGATAATCATATCTACTTAAATACAAAACTAATTATTATCAGACGTGACAGTAAAATTAAAACAAGAATCTACAAAAAAAAAAATGATAAAAAAACTAATGTTTAATAATAATAAAATTATTTTAGTGAAAAACCGAAGATTTATGCAACAAATTGTGTACTTTATTGTTACATTTGCATTTTTATCTTTTCTCAAAGCTGCAGAATGATATATAGTGAAAAAACAAATGATCACCTTGTACACCTGGGTTCTTTGTCACAAAATCTAAACAGGTAGTGGGCATCGAACCTTTGAAACAAAACACCACGTAACACTGTGAGACTGCAAATTTCAGATTAAAATGTTGTTGTGAAACTTTCGTTCACAAGCTCCGCATGCGACAGCTGGGTTCTTTCGGGCTACAGTTATATACTACTGGTACATGTTGTATGTTTCCTTGGCAAATTTATTGTCGAAAAGAGAAACAAAAGTTAGAGTAATTTGTACTCAAAAAATAGTAAATTGTGGTTTATAACATAAAAGAAAACTCTAAATTCAGACCTCATTTGAGAAAACAAAAGATATCTACGAAGAATAGACACGAAAGTGGGTAAAAAAGATAATCTACTAAGAATACACTTAAGAGAAAGAAGTATAGTGAGCATCCACACCTCGTTTATACCAGCGCTACAATTCTCATTCCTTTCGAGGATTCTTTGCCTAAGCTTCCCATTTTTCATTTTCACTTGCCGGCTTGAAGACAGCTTAACTTTTCTGGGGACACATCTATTGTTATCGCTTGGCGGTTTGCGTTGGCTACCATTGCTGATCTTGAAAAAGAAACGTTGAATTTTCGAAAATCTTGCCCAATTTCGTGGGGTAACGTTTCCTTATTTTCTTTATTTACACAATTGCACGTACATCGAACGCCAGAGGACAATGAATCATGTTGTTTTGAGACAGTCTATAGCGCGTGGTAAATAGCTGGATACTAGAGGCACAGGACCGGTAGATGTGGCGTCGTCTGAACTTGACGTATACCCAGCGACGGACGTCATCAGATAATATAATGATAACGGACAGCCTTTTAGCATCATATGTACTTAGGTCCTCACGATTAGTTCTAAGTGAACTGACACGATATAAAAGGTTATCAAAAACTTTGAAATCATTAGATAAATAGTAAGATAAACATGTTTCATGGATATTTTACTAGAAAGGAGGAGGTGTTATACTAAATTGGTTACTCATTCAATCGTGATCGAATACTTTGATCGACCTACCATTTACATAGACAAGCAAGTAAATCGTTTAATTGGTGATCACTTTAATTAATTGATTGATAGTCGCCACGACTTGGCGCAGTTAGAGAAACTCTAGAACACGATTCCTATTAGTTATTGAATGTTATTCGTTACCAGAAATAAATAATAGCTATCTCTGTGCACTGACAATACTATAGAATGGAACAGTTGGTAAAAACAAATGTGTATGAACAACTTTAGAATGCTGGCCATGTTTTATTCCACTTCCATTTTAAAGTTTTTACAAAATTATTGTTATACGGTATTTATTACACAATCTTGGAGGGACTGGATCCTTTTGTGTTCTGTGTGTTGTGTGCTCCAAATTTTAGATCCGTGTTTTGTAATAATATTGTGATGGAAGGAAGAAATGAAGGAATAATATTGTGATCGAAGGAGATCATATGTGTTATTGCTCTTATTGCAGGCTGGCAAGACAGTTATAATTTTTAAGGTTTGTGCAAATATAGAATAGGTGTTTGAATTTGGTAGATAAAAGCAAAGTATAATTTTTATGCCAGACTAGCACTTTTCCAGTGACTTTGTTTGCGAAAGTTTTAATAAAAACTTTAACATCCCTTTAACCGAATTTAAGGGTAGTTATGAAAACCTTATAATGACAGTATTTATTATTGATTTTAATTAAGATTTATGCCAAGTTTCAGGTTTGCTAACCGAAGGAATAAGATTTTCCCATACAACATTTAACACCCCCAAAATCATTTTATAGGGGTAGTTTTGAAAAACGATTAATGAAAATCTTTTTCATTTACTTGGATTATTATTTGTGCTAAGTTTCATGTAGATGGACCTAAGGAATAAAATTTTGCAAACAATCGCCCTTTTCTTAAAAGTTGAATTTTCAAAAATCCCTTCTTAGTACTCGCATACATTAGAAAAGTAAGCCTTGTGCAGCCAAATTTCACATTCCTAGTTGGAGTAGCTTTGGCTATGCATTGATATGTCAGCCAGTCAATTTTTTCATTTTTTATTTAGATATATATAGATTATCATCCTTCGATAAATTAATCTGCCAAGAATTAGTAAACGACCAAGTTAATTAGGTTCAACGATATCAAGTACAGAAGATTTATATTATATGTACAAAAAACCAAACAGTGAGATAATGTACAGAATAAAGGAGATAGGCCAATAACTGTCCGCGATCGAACTACTTTCTTATTTATGGGCGGATAAAGGTAAAGAGTTTCACTATATAATCTAACCAACAATAGTATTTCTATGATTGATTGGTTTATTCTCATAAAAGTTTCGGAAAAGACCAAAATGGTTTTTACACGTTTTTAACTTTAAACATTGTCACAAACATGAACCATCATAATACTTTACAAGAATTATTTGAATTTCCAAAACCATCATAGCTTTCGTCACATTCGGTCATATCCTTTTGTCGAACAGCATCGCGATCGCGTCCGTCCAATCACGTATTAGCGTCTGTGGTCTATGCCACAGATTATAAAAACGAGTTGCTCGGACGCGTCGTAGTGTTGCCACTTTATATTAATGTATTTGTCACGTTATTTATTATTATTATTTATTTTATTTTTTTATTTAGTTTAATTTTCTTTTATTTTTAATTTATAATTCATATGTATTTCTTTTTTCTATCCAAATCTTGTTGTACACTGCACCGTTCGGGCGTCTTTATGTCGACACTGCCACCGGCCCACGCTGAAAACCAGCGCTGTGAGCTTATCGCATAATGCGTGAGGCCACAGCTTTATGCTGAGCGTTAGGCCGTTTTGCGCGGATGTGACGCATATCTTCCCTATCAATTGACAATGTTTGTTTGCTAGTTTTATTATTGCGTCATTTCGCGCGAATAAACAGTTTTTCTTTCTTTCTTTCTTTTTTTTTCTTCAAATCGCTTTATTTCTCTTAGTACAAAATATTATAAATAAATGATAAATGATATTTATTTTGCGAATAGGTTTTAATAAACACTTTTACACGTCATTTTTTTATTTAGTTTAAATGAGATGAGGCCATTGTTTCCAAGGTGACTACTCTGACAAGAAACACTAAAACAAACTCAGGAGTCAAAAGTCTCTTCTAAAGTCCATACAGCAAACATGTAATGTTCAAATCATATGAAAACCATGCAGATTAGTCTGAGATGGTCTTTTGAGGACAGAACCATACAGATTTGAGTGGAGCTGTCCAGTCAGTGCCAGCATTTGTCAGTATTCGTATAACTAAACTCAGGACGACTAAGGAGCTCAACTACTTTGGTAGGTATCTACAAATTTATAATAAGTGAAAACATTATCTTTCATATTTCGAAAGTATTATGGTTGTTTAATTTATAATAGAATAGTTGTCTAATCCATTATTTTTTAAGATAGATGTCCCGCTGAGAATATGAACATTTATCCCGTAAAAGTTTTAATCGCACCTTGCCTTTACTATTGGTGGAGGTTTACCCAAGTCACTAGGATAAAAAACCACAGTGGTGGGGCTTGACCTTTTCCACTTAGGGGGAAACCGACCTTCATACCTTGATGCAGGGCATTTCAGGGAAAACGAACATTTTTATTCGGTCGGTCGTTTAGGGACAGTCATATAGTCAGACAAAAACATGCGGGACACGATCAACTTGCTGGTAGTCGGAGAGTTTCTCGAATGATAATATAGCATTCGATTCATCCGCGAAAATATGGCGATTACTATCAGGTCACCTCACCAAACTAAGAATGACTCCTATATCGTGGGAGCGTTCACAATCATGTAAACTCACAATACAAGACATCCAGACTCAAGACACCTATGGCCATACAAATATTTGTTCCTTACAGGAATGGAACCGACTCGCAACACAGCAGCCACTGCGCTAACAGTGCCATCAACAAAAAATGTTACAAAATAAAATCCCACAAATCTTAATCATCACCTTTTACATAATCGTTTTTCAGTAGGTACCCGTCATAAATCTTTGCATTGTTGATGTTGAAGGACCACGCAAATATAAGTTGTCGCCCAAGATTGACAGATTACGAAGAAAAATCTGTAGGCAACTGTACATTTTTTCGATTTTTTTATTCTGTAGCACCGCTCATATTTCAAGTCCCGGCAACAATGCTGTTCTCAGTTTATTTTATTTGTGGCCGTTTGTGTCGTATATAAGAAATAAAAACGGATTTCATTTTAACGTGGTATACCTATTTTGTGTTTAAGTTTTTTGGTCCCTTGAGGTTTAAGGATTGCTTGAAGATTTTAAAGAAAAATATAAGCTACAAAGAGTAAAAGGCTCTATCCGGGGCACGTGGAGTGAGTTGTTCCCGCAGTTTTACCAGCCTGAAACGCTGTCGCGTTGCGTTACGAAATAATTAGTCGTAATTATAGTTTACCAACCCGCACTGGGCCCGTGTGGTGGATTACGGTCCATTCCCTCTCCTAGAGAGGAGGCCTGAGTCCCAACAGTGGGAACATTATAAGGCCGACTATGCTATGCTATGCTAATTAAAGTTTAAGTGATAAGTGTAAATAAAGTTAAGAGTTTAGACTAACGTAAACGTGTATGTGTTCAAAGTGAAATATAGTGTTTGTGAACGTCCCAAGTGTCTCATTTGTTAGGGCCAAAGACTCGACACAGTTTGTCAGCCGTTCCTCGCCCCTCAAGGTTTCAGTAGCACTCACCACTCAGTCAGTAAGCGACTAAGAACAGGGTTCCGGCTAAGTTGCTACATTTATTCTATACAGTCAATGCAGTTACGCTCTAGTTATGGAGAAGAGGTATACCCTTTCGCTCCTTGTTCTTACATTTTGGTGAATAATTTAAAAAAAAAATAAAAAAAAATTGAATGCGATTTTTAGTTGAACCTCTCGCCCTCTAGGGCGTCTCGCTCCGCCCTAGAGAGTGAGAGGGGGCGCGAGCGTGTCGACTTTTACTGACTAAAATCCACTCCTATGATCCTTCGTTGCCTTGCGTTCCAGGACTCTGGGTTTTCCTTTCAGAAGCGAAACCATGGCCCCAGTAGGCTTCGACTCTGCTGAGCCTCTACGGTTTTGCTGACATCTTGAGATACACGTGGAACTCTACGCGCCGTCGATAAATTGGGTTCGGTCCAGACTGTTACCAGACGGCTGGACGGCGAGCTACCCATTGCTCGCTGTCAACAAGCCCACGCCTACGGTGGCTGGAAATCGGCTGGGGCATGGAGCATGAGGGCCGTTTCCTTGCAAGTGCGGCCGCCTCCTTCGCTAGAACTACTGCTTCGCAGAAGGAAGAGTCCGTCTGCCATTGCTTCTCGCTCCAGACCATGGCCTGTACCAGAGTCCGGTGCGAGAGGTCGTTGCCGCTGATCGCCCCCACGAGGGTATGGCGGTGCTCTGCCCAAGCGGGGCACACCTCTATCGTATGTTACACTGTGTCCTCCGAGTGGTCTATAATACAATGGTGACACTCGGGCGTTTCTTCCGCACGAATCAGGTGTAGCAACTTCCCGAACTTACCATGGCCGGTGAGGACCTGCGGCATGCGGAAGGTGAGGACGCCGCGACGTCTTTCTAGCCACTCCTCAAAGAGGGGACTTACCACCATAATTAAAGGGTGCCCAGCACTGAGTTTAGATAGTTGCTATCGCTATTCCAACATGAGATCCCGCTGAAATTCATATTGTCATATTGTCGCGGAAGCGGAGTTTCGTCCCAATATGGCATTTCCACGCACAAACTGTGCATGCATACAAGTACTGTTGACTTACTTACTTTTCGGGGGATGAACTGCTTGCGTCCGTAGGATTTACTTAGTTATGAACACCCTACACGTGTCCCCTGGGTAGTGCTAAACGAGCAGTAAAGACGGTGGTAGGCCATAGCATCGGCTGCCGGCTTAAAGGTTACCACCCATCAGACAAAGCCATGCCGCCAAGCGATCCGTCGTGTTCCGGCGTGATGTCTGGTGAAGCCGTATGGTGGAAGATGGGTCTGAGCAGTTGTGTTGTGACGTATACCGGGTATGATGCGCCAGCTGTTGTTGTGTCGGACGTTTGATCGTGGAGGGTAGCGGGATCCGAAGCACGGTGCTCCGCTGGCCGACCGTAGGTAGATGGGGGCCCAAGTAGTGTGCCAGCCACACACGAAAGGCTGCCCCGCCAACTGCGAAAAATCCCAGGGTGGCCCCATCGTTCCGGTTGGCGACCGAGCGAGAGGACCCGATGGCGATCCCTGGGGGGGTTCGGGCGTCCCCGCAGTCTCCAGATCAACCCTCCATTGGCACAGCAACTCTTGTTGTGTTGTTGGGTTCAACATCGCATCACCTCGCTCAACCGCCATCTTCCATCTCTCCTATTCACTCCACAAAAACCATGAAAGTTAAAAAGAAAGGCAAGTTGTGTCAACAGCGGATGCACGTCCTCTCATTTCAAGTGCAGTTCTCAAATATTAGAGGGCTGCACTCCAATCTCGTTGCGGTCCACCACCATCTTGAGACTGACAAGCCACACTTGCTTTTCTTGACGGAGACCCAAATTAGATGTCCGTCAGATACGGCGTACCTCAACTACCCGGGATACTCACTGGAGCATCATTTCCTGCAGCGTGCCGGGGTCTGTGTGTACGTCCGTAATGACATCTGCTGCCAGCGTCTCCGTCACCTTGAAGACCCTAATTTATCTTGATATCATCAATATACATCTACGCTGTGGCTGTTGGTGGACACTGGTACGGACAAAATTGTTTATGCCTGTGTCTACCGTTTGCACAGCGGTGATCAGGAGGCGACTCGGTTGTTCGACCACCTCAGTGAGGCTGCCGATAAGGCTCTGCAACGGCACCCTGATGCGCAGCTCGTCGCTCTGGGGGACTTTAACGCCTGCCACCAAGACTGGCTGTTCCCATACCAGAGGACCGACCACGCTGGGAGAGAAGCGCGAAACTTTGCAATATCGATGGGCCTTTCCCAGCTGGTCAAGCAAGCGACTAGGGTGCCTGATGTAGTTGGTCATACTGCCAATTGTCTGGACCTTCTGCTGACCACCGATCCGGATAGATGTATCGTAACAGTTTCCTCACCACTTGGAACTTCAGATCACTGTCTGGTGAAGTCTGTTTCGTCCTTCTCGCCACCTGACTGCGACTCACGCGGTAAACGGCGAATGTGGCGTTACAGGTCAGCAGATTGGGATGAGATGCGGCATTTCTTTGCATCTTATCCTTGGCAGCAGGTCTGCTTCTCTTCTGAGAGTCCGTCGAGCTGTGCGGATGCTATATCCGATGTGATACGTCAAGCTATGGAGTTTTTCATCCCTTATAGAGACGTACCCGTTAGAGGCTCAGCTCACCCATGGTTCAACGCCGATTGCGTTCAAGCTGAAGAGCGTAAGCATTCGGCGTTTCTCGCCTGGGTTGACGCTCGTGACCGCAAAGCTCCGGATCTGAGCTCAAAGAAGAGAGCTTTCAACCATGCTGCCAAGTCCTACAAAAAGGCACTAAAGAAGGCTCGGTTCGACCGCATTACTCATATTGGCACAAAGCTCTCTGCACAGCCGTCCGGTAGCAGAGCGTTCTGGTCCGTTGCCAAATCGGTCGAAGCGAACTTCTGTAGGCCCACATTGCCTCCGCTGGTTAAGCCTGATGGAACACTGGCTCACTCGGCGAGAGAGAAAGCAGGTCTCTTTGCATCTCTCTTCGTCCATAATTCTCGTCTTGATACTAGCAGTGCTACTCCACCGACTCTACCTCACTGCAACACCTCGATGCCTGAGGTTCGCATAAGAAATAAAGAAGTATTTAGAGCACTGTGTCGCCTAGACGTGAATAAAGCTAGTGGACCAGATGGTGTACCAGCAATAGTTCTCAAGGCATGTGCGCCCGAGTTGTCTCCTGTATTGACGCGCTTGTACCGCCTCTCATTTAGGACTGGTATAGTGCCCAAGTCCTGGAAGCTTGCCAACGTGCAACCCGTGCCCAAAAAGGGCAGTCGTGCCGATCCTGCCAACTATCGGCCGATTTCAATAACCTCCATACTCTGCAAGATTATGGAGCGTGTGTTGAACTCGCGCCTCATGGCATACCTGGAAGGTAACGATCTCCTCAGTGACCGACAGTACGGGTTTCGCCACAATCGGTCTACTGGGGACCTACTAGTGTATACCACTCACATGTGGGGCGAGGCCCTCAAGAAGAATGGAGAAGCGATTGCTGTCTCCTTAGACGTCTCGAAGGCCTTCGACAGGGTATGGCATGCCAGCCTTCTGAGTAAGCTTCCAGCGTACGGTATTTCCCCTAGTCTGATTAACTGGGTAAAAGACTTCCTGAGTGAACGGTCTCTCCGAGTTGTTGTCGATGGATGCTCATCAGAGCCCATGACCACTAATGCCGGAGTTCCTCAGGGGTCAGTTCTCTCTGCAACTCTTTTCCTGCTGCATATTAACGATCTGCTGATGCCCGGTATCTATGGGTATGCAGATGATAGCACAGTTGTAGAGAGATACCTTCCAGGTGCTTGGGCTAGTAAGGAACTGATCCGGTCCGAACGAGAGGCTATGGTAGAGCGTACGAATGTCTCACTTCAGGCAGTCTCCAAGTGGGGCGAAACCAATCTAGTAGAATTCAACGCCGCCAAAACACAAGCGTGTCTGTTCACCGCCAAAAGGAGCCCGTTCACCTTGGCTCCTGCTTTTCGGAATGTATCCCTGGAGTGCACCGACCGCCTTCAGCTCTTGGGAGTTGAAATTTCTTCAGACCTCAATTTTGGGCGGTTCATTGAGTCCAAAGCCAAGGTAGCTGCTAGAAAACTAGGCGTTCTTGCAAAGGTCCGACGGTACTTCACACCGGGACAGCTTCTAATGTTATACAAAGCACAGGTCCGATCGTGTGTGGAGTACTGCAGTCACATATGGGCTGGTGCTGCAAAATGCCATCTAGCAGCTTTGGACTCAGTGGAAAGGCGTGCGAAGAGGCTAAGATTTGGTTAAGTCCAATCTACAAAGCCTCGAGCACAGGCGCAGGGTAGCCAGCCTATCGGTATTTTACAGGTTGCATTTTGGAGAGTGTGCGCGGGAATTGCATGACTTGATTCCGCCATCTCCTTTCTACCATCGGACAACCCGACGTACGGCGAGTATCCACCCTTACGTTGTTGAAACTTCAACGGTCCGGACTATGCGTTTCGCTTCGTCGTTTATACCGCGTACATCGAAGGACTGGAACAATTTGCCTGCTGCGATCTTCCCGTCCAACTATAATTTAGGTGTCTTCAAGGCTAGAGTGAATAGGCTCTTGATAAACTAGTGCGCCTCACCATCAATGATTGCATCACTGCTTACCATCAGGTGGGATCGCAGTCAAGCGCTGGTTTATATCAATTAAAAAAAAAAAAAAAAAACTATTGCCAGGTATATCCACTCTTTTGTGTTAATACATACATGCATAGTCAGCCTTCCAATGTTCCCACTGCTGGGACTCAGGCCTCATCTATAGGAGAGGGAATGGGCCGTAATCCATCATGCAGGCTCGGTGCGGGTTGGAGGATGTCACATGTCTTTGAATTTTTGGTTCTAGGACATGCCGGTTTCCTCAAGATGTTTTTCTTCACCGTTTTTAGAGCAGTGGTGATGAAATAAATTACACATAGTAATGCGTAATTTATTTGCCTGACTGGGTTTGAAACCGCGACCTACTTACTACTCATAAGTCGGGGCTCTTACCTCTGGGTCACTACTGCTAAATGAACAGTGTCACATATTTAAAAGTTCATTTAAAAGTTAGAAGACACTCTACTATACCATCGTACTATACCATGAGTGAATATCTCTCAGACAGGAATTTACAATTATGATAATGGTTGCTTCTTTCTAAGTCCGATTTACTTTGCTTAATCGATTTATTGTATTTATTTTAATTTTGTTTTTATTTTGTTGACATTATCATTTAGTATTAATCTCTTATGTACCTTACTCACAAAATGTTTTTTGAATTTACTACAATTTTGCATGCCTAATTTGGTAAAACACAATTAACTAGAGCATTCAAATGACATCCAGAAATGTATAATTTATTGTATTGTGTTCTGCAATAAAGATTTGACTTTGACTTTGACTTTGACTTCTATCTTTTTTTTTAGAAAATTAGACCATCTTAATTTTGTTAAGCTTTACTAGAAATATGGTTTTCGATCTATTAGTTGTCTCTGGTTTCCCAGTTAACCCCTTGAGCGCCGATTGTACATACGTCTGTACAACTTGAATGGGCGCCCGAGGGGTTAACTAAATTAGGTTTTGCTCTAGTTTCATACAATGGACGAATATAAAATCATTGTTTTCCATACATTTTGTTAGGGTCGTTTTTGTGCTACTGCTGTGCGAACTAGTTCATGCAAACAGCATGCCGAAAGACAATACGCGTATTTTTAGTTTTTTATTTGGTGGGAAGTAGGGTCATGGAAGTTTAAGATTTACATATTCCATTTGGTTCGTGCATAGTTTTGTTATTTTGGGTGTCATTTTAGATTTTCTTTACATAAGTGTACCAATTGAGAAAAGCATACCTTTAAGTTTTTTAATTGAGAGAAGTATACATATAAGTGTAGTAATTGAGGGAAGTATACCTTTAAGTGTACTAATTAAGGCAAATATACCTTTAAGTGTGCTAATTAAGGCAAATATACCTTTAAGTGTACTAATTGAGGAAAGTATACATTAAAAACAATAAAACGAGGA
Organism: Mythimna impura; assembly: GCA_905147345.3. Classification (NCBI taxonomy): domain Eukaryota; kingdom Metazoa; phylum Arthropoda; class Insecta; order Lepidoptera; family Noctuidae; genus Mythimna; species Mythimna impura. The sequence goes on along the minus strand of LR990356.1, from coordinate 15,112,549 downwards.
ATATGGCATAAGATTTTTCTCATTTTTAATCAAAATCTTCAATATATTTAACGTCAAACTGTTTTAATTTTACAACAAAAATGTGTGCCTTTCCTACTTCATAAAACAAAATACACACACCATTTCTTACTCGACGCGAACAATAAAGTTCGCTGTCTAAGACTGCGGCAGTATTCAGTTCAGTACCTAACTCAGCGTGCAAAATTAGCAGTATCTTGTAAAAGTTACCGCCACTCATGATTTTAACTAACACTTTGCATGCGTCATCTCGTTGCCGAGTCGCTATCTCTTTTGAGGCGAAGTTTCCTAGAAAATTTTCTTATAATTAATTTGTGTTTCAGGAAAATTTTGGGTTACGTTAACATGGCGTACCTTTACCCTTATTCATAAAAATCTGTGAAATGTTAAGCACTTGTCAAGCAACTGAATAGTAAAATTCTGTCTAGAGAATTTAAAGTAAGCTGTGGAGTAGCGTAATTAGAGACACAATAGAAAGACAATGGCGCGTGAACGCCGGCGTTATTGCGGGGATTAAGAGGGAGGAAATGACTCAACTTACAGTTTTATGAGTCCCATTAGTCTTGTCAAGTCTTCTTCAGAACATCTGCCTTTTTTTAATTTGTAATTATTATTAATCGTTGTTGTTTTTCTTTTTTTGCTTTTTAGTGTTTAATTTATTATTTTAAGTTGTTTATAATATATAATAATAATAATAAATTGTTTATTTTCGGACAACAATGAAACCATTTTTGTTAGTAACTTACAAGCTAAAACTTAAACACTAGGATTAGTAATTATAATTATAACAGACAACAAATTACATTAGTGAGTCATGTACTTACGAGGCACTGCAGGCGGACAATGATTCCTCATGAGATGCCTCAGCACAGGAGCTCTCGGATCCTCAGCAACGACTTTCAGGATGTTATTGTCACTCCCCCGAATCCTCCTCACAAGCGATTCCACCTTTTTTCTGAGGAGGAGTGGCAGGCGGTTGCCTCCTTCTGCGAAGCAGTAATGCTAGCGAAGGAGGCGGCCGATCGCGTGAGGCAACGGTCCTCACGCCCCAACCGCCGCCGGGATTCCGATCCCGATTTCCGGCCACCGTAGGCGCGGGCTTGCGAGCCACCCATTGCTCGCCGTCCGACCGTCCGGTAACCGTCTGGACCGAGCCCAAGTCGTCGACGGCGCGTGTTGTTCCACGCGCGCCTCAAGGAGTTGTCAGCAACTGTAGGGGCCCAGCAGGGTCGAAGCCTACCGGGGCCAAGGGTCTGATTCTGAAAGGAAGACTCAGCCCTGGTACGAAAGGCAACGAAGGAACAGGAGTGGGTTTTTAGTCAGTAAAAGTCTGACACTATCTCCCGCCTCGCCCAAGAGCGGGGGATGTCATAAGATGATTTTCCCACCGGAAAAAAAAAAAAAAAATTTTCTGATGATCGCATGAAAACCATCTATACGCCATTGGGCAAACATCCCCGAGGCACTACAGAAACGAGGGAGTTTCAACATCATCCTGAAAACATTATTATATTGGACGCGCAAGTCGCTTAGCGTTCCACGTGAACAGTTGAACCACAGACTTCCCGTATACAGGCCTTGGCAGTACACTTTAAACAAAGTTATTTTGACCTGATCGGTACAACGAAAAAATCTGCGCGCCAACATGTTCCCGCGAACCGCCAACGCCCTGCGCTCCCTCTCCACGTCCTCATCGTTCTTAAGGTCGTCGACAAGTATATGGCCCAGATATTTAAACTTGGTAACCTGTTTTATATTTGAGCCGTTCAAATTAATTGAAGGAAAGGTGTCAGGGCACTTGCCGGTGGCCTTAAATACCATGAACTCGGTTTTCCTTAGATTATATTATATAAGACCATGTGATGCGGCGTATTCTTCGCAAACTTTCAGCATATCTTTAATTGACCTCGCAGTCTATAGTATAGTTTATTTTTTTATTTTATTGTTGTTAATTTGTTCTATGCAAGTCACAAATAAATATATTTCTTTCTTTCTTTTGCAGAGAAAAATGTTTATTGTTCTGAATAACTAAATTAATGAATGTAAGTTTCGTTTTGACATATAGCCAGCCAATAATTGTATACAATATACATTCATGTATCGGCTAAACATAAAAATCGGACGGTAATGTGTGTATAGTATTTGACTGTTTATATTTATTTCAGTACCTCTGTCTACCTCTGTAGCCTCTGTGGCAGTACTCCAATATAGTTGAATGAGATAAATAATATCTACATAAATACCGTTTTTGTTTATTCCTTGCAATTTAAAAGTATTTTAAATCAAATTGTTGTTTAAAAGTTGATAAACTGCTATCTTGCCAATTCACAAGTAATCTTTTTATAGATTTTAGACATGATTGGTATAATAATTTAAATATCTGAATATGTTTTTTTTTTTTTTTTTTTTTTTTAATTGTTATAAACTAGTGCTTGACTGCGATTCCAGGTTATAATGAACAATTGGTTTCCGGGAGGAAAATATCAACGCGTCACAAAATAAATGCAAACCAAGTAACGTAATTGGGTGTTAATAATATATTTCAACCAATCACAAATCGCGAGGACATAGCAACAGCAACTATAATTATTATGTATGTATGAGAGGCTGGTGTCCACTAGTCCACGTCGAAAGCGCGTATGAGTGAGAAAAATGTGTTATTTGATCCTCTTCATGGAAGGCCAGAAGTGCCTTGCTGTTTCTATTTGGCAAAGAATACCTGGGTTTTAGAAGTATTTTGCACTGTATTCAGTCACTACTGGGCAGCTTAGAAGCAGATGAACTGTTGTCTCTTCCTCCTCTATGCGGGCTCTGTAAAGTGTGCTGTCTGTAACTCCTATAACAGACACATCATCATCATCTTCCTGCCCTTGTCCCGTGTTATTTGGGGTCGGAGCAACACGTTTTTTTCTTCCATTCTGCCCTATATAACAGAGACGTATCTTTTATTTTATTATTATTTAACCCATACTTACATTATTGATTTAAATAAAAATAAAATAAAAATTACTATCGAGTTAGAACTCTAATATTATTATTAGAAAATGTATGTATGCAATAGATTCATAAGAGCCTTAGTTTAGTGTCTAGTTTTGAACATAAATGAAGGTAATAATAAAATTACGACTAAAGCCCCTAAAACAAACCGCGATTAAAATTCTCAGGTATACTTTAGAATAATTTTCAATCCAAAATCTGGGCCGGAGTTTTATCAAAATAAAGCCTTACGAAAACCGGAAAAAGAAAATAAAGAACATTATCACCGATGTAACAACCGGTGCTTCAAGAAACTTTTTCAGAAAATCAAAACTCTACAAAGCCAGCTTCACAATAATAGGTAGAATAAAAAGCAAATCACAATTACATTCAAGAATTAAATTATTTTATTTATAATAGTAATAAAGGCCGTCACACTACGAAGATACTATAATATTTATACTATCCCTAAAATACCTATCTATTTGCTATCTTACTGCAATTGCTGTCAGAGTTTTTAAAACATAACACGCTTGCCGGAGGCTCCACGGCCAAGCTGAACGCATGCCAGAGGAATCATGACTATCCGGATGGTACGGGGATACCGCACAGTTTCCTGCGAAGTGGCGAGCCTCCTTGCAGGCCACCATGGGATCTGGAGGCAACAGTCCTTGCATGCATGCACGATTTGCGCGTGGAGATGCAACGCTGGGGCGAAACTCTGCTGCCGACACAAGTCGCGGCATGGCGGATAGAGTTCCGGCGAGATTCCATGGTGCAATGGCGACAACAACTGTCGCAACCCAGTGCTGGGCACGCCATAATCACGGCGGTAAGTCCCCTCTTTGGGAAGTGGCTCGGCAACACGGCGTCCTCACCTTCTGCATGACGCAGGTCTTCACCGGATATGGCAAGTTCGGGAGGTTCCTGCACCAAAGTCGTGCGGAAGAAACACCCGGGTGTCACCATTGTGTGTAGAGCATACGGTGGAGATGTGCACTGCTTCGGCGGAGCACCGCTGTGTCCTCGTGGAGATAATCGGTGGCAGCGACTTTTCGCGCCAGGCCTTGGTTCAGGCTATGGTCCGGAGCGAGGAAGAGTGGCAGGCGGACGCACGCGTGAGGGAACGCACGTCTTCGCGCCCCAGCCACCGAGTTTCCAACCCCGACTACTACCCACGGTAGACGTGGGCTTGCGGACGTCGAGCAATGAGTAGCCTGCCGTCTGGCCGTCCAGTAATTAAACGGACTGAGCCCAGTCGTCAACAGCCCGTAGTGATCCACGCGTTCCTCAAAGAAATGTCAGCAAACCGTAGGGGCCCAGCAGGGCCGATGCCCGTTAGCTAGAACCGCGAGGAATTTCTGAAAAGGAAACCCATAGCCCTAGAACGCAAAGAGCAACTGAAGGACAAAAGTGTGGTTTTAGTCAGTAAAAGTCTGACACGCCCTCACGCTCCCAAGTTATTGGATGTCTTCCACCCTTAAAAAAAAAACGCGTGCGATTGCGGACGGCGAGCAATGGGTAGCTCACCGTCCGACGGTTCGGTAACCGTTCGGACTGAGCTCGAGTCGTCAACGGGATGTCAGTAAAAAAGGAGGGGTTCAGCAGGGTCGAAGCCTCCTGGGGCCATGGGTTGTGTGAAAGAGTACCCCTGGAACGAAGGCAGAAAAGGAACATAGTGGGTGTTAGGGTTTTAGTCAGAAAAGTCTGATACGCCCCCCCTGCTCCGCCACATATGTAGTCTTTAAACCTGGTTTTGGGAGAAATGAGAATATTTTACACTGTCAATTGTGTGTGTTAGATTAAGTTAATATAATATTTTATCTATATATATAAAAGGAGAAACTGACTGACTGACATATCAACGCATAGCCGAAAGTACTGAGATTAGGAGCGTGAAATTTTGCACAAGGTTTCCTTTTATGACGTAGGCGAGCACTAAGGAAGGATTTTTCAAAAATCACTCCCTAAGGGGATGAAGCGGGGATTCAAAGTTTGTATGGAGAAACCTACATTCACGCGAGTGAAGTCGCGGGCAGAAGCTAGTCTTAATATAAAATATTATAGCAACTTCACCGTGTGTTGCTTGCTGCCTTTAAACCTGTGGTTGGACGTACGGAACACCTGTCATGGAACGCGAAGCCCGTAGATATTGACAAGCCACGTTGCCATCCTTGCCAACTTTCTCTAAAAATAGCCAGTATTTTTATTGCAACCATCCGAATCTTTTATTACGTACATCCGAGCGTACGAACAATATTTTTAGTGGCCTTAATTTTATTTTTACGTTTATTTGCGGCTGAAATAAAAAATCTGTTTATGTACTATCGTTTTTAATAGCATTGGTTTTGTTGGGTTATACAGGATGTAACGGGTAAATAAGTGGTCATATTGTAGAAAGAAAAACACAATTTTCTTCAAGGAAATCATACATAGTAAATAACCAAAAAATGTGTAATTAACTAATTAGACTTTCGCATTTAATTTCAAATATAATTCATGTTAAACAAAGCAGTATAACATTATTTGAAGGCATTTCAATTTTATCAAGAGGTAAGAAGATGTACCTACATAATTATTATTCTAGGGGCGCTGGTCAAAGTAACATTCAATCAGCAATAACTATTAATAAAATTCCCGAAATATATTTGAAAAGTGAAAGCAGATTATTCTGTCAATCGCAAATATTTTCAACTTCAGTCTTTATCGACAATCGCCACAGATTGTCGCTTACTTTTTCCTTTTAATAAATACTAATACTCGTAAATACACACATAGCCTGTCAAAATCATAACCCTCCTTTGGCTTTGCCATAGTCGGGTAAAATAATACAACACTCGATCTGGGATCGTGTAAAAATAGCACATACTGTGTACAATCTGAGTTGTCATAACAACAAACAAAAATAATAAGTATCGTACTTAGCTTCGATCGGAATAAACATTAACATAGACAAATCGTACATTAATGGGGAAAAGAAAAGATCGTTATGATACAACCATTATAGCTAAACGATAATGGTCCGATTCATAGTGCCAAGACACAATCGATAGCTAGCCAATTGAACAGAAATCAGGGTCCAATGAAGTTTGTTGACCTGACTGCAACCGAAATCAAATGATAAGTTATAGACGGTAATAATATTTGTATAGTTATAGAGAGTTCAGTGACTGACAATATTGAATTTGAAGTTGGACGGATCGAATAGATTTAAACATAACTCAATGAAATCAATATTTGTAAATCCTATTTTATCGTTTTTGTTTTTTAATGTTTTAAGACCATAACGTATCCGCTATGTTATGGTCTTAGAATATTATAGTGTTTTTTAAATGTACATTTTTAGTTTGTAAGTTTGCTCTGTTCCGTGCGTTATTCAAGGTGGAAAAACATCCGAAGACTTCTCTCACTCTCAGGTGGAGCACAAAGGTCTAAAACCACACCTTTGGCCCCTGGTTTTGCCTGGTTTTGTTTTGGTTTCTTTGAGGCGCGCGAGGAACACGACGCACCGTGGATGACACGGGCTCGGTCCGGATAGTTACCGGACGGTGACGGACCCATTGCCTGTCGTCTGCAAGCCCACGCCTACAGTGACTGGAATCATCATCAACGATTGCATTACTGCTTACCATCAGGTGGGTTCGCAGTCAAGCACTAGTATATTTCAATTAAAAAAAAAAAAAATTGGGTTCGGGATCCCGGTGGCTGGGACGTGAGAATATCCGTTCCCTCATGTGTGCGGCCACCTCTTTCGCTAGAATTACTGCTTCGCAGAAGGAGGCGTCCGCCATTCCTCCTCGCTCCAGACCGTGGTCAGTACCAGGGTCCGACTGTACTGTGCCTTGGATTTCCTCTATAATATTGTGCATGTTTTTATACATAAACTAGCTGACCCGGCGAACTTCGTACCGCCTACCCTACTCTACCCTACTCTACCCTACTCTACCCTACTCTACCTTACTCTACCCTACTCTACCCTACTCTACCCTACTCTACCCTACTCTACCCTACTCTACCCTACTCTACCCTACTCTACCCTACTCAAAAAAAAAAAACGTATCCTATGTGTTTTTCCTGGTTCTAAGCTACCTTCCCACCAACTTTCAGCCAAATCGGTTCAGCCGTTCTTGAGTTATAAATAGTGTAACTAACACGACTTTCTTTATATATGTAGTATACATAAATAAGTCATATAAACAAAGTTATGTACTTTTTAAGTGTTATGAATAACGAAATAAAAACAGGAAATATGAAAGTTGACACGTCTGTTAATACAGTGAGCGTCATAAAAAGAGAGTGGCGTTGAATATAGTTTGTACTGAAAACTGGAACCACTACTTAAACAGTGATAAAAGCGCCCGAGTTACAGTCGAAATAAAATTACGAGATTTCTGGGTTGAATGACGCGGAAATTGTACGTTTCGGTTCCCCAAATTGATGTGTGTAATGAGGTACACGCGTGTTCAGAGTAAAAACATGTATGGTATATTTTTAAGTGTGTGCGTTCGTTTCACGAGTTTTAATATTTACTGCTCTCATAATAATATGAAAAAAAAAGGTTAAAAACGTAAATTTGATGTAAAATTTTTGTTTTATTAATATTTTTTAATAGTACAACGGAGCTTACCCCCTTTTTAGTTAAAGTTCTTATAGTCCATCCTAAAGTTGTCTGGTTAACATCGCTGTCAGCGATAAGACCACCATTTTACCCATAGATTTAAATATCTGTAAATTGTTACTATTTTTGATTACAACAAAATTTATTCTATTCTATTTTAACCCGAAACAATTCAAATCCATTCACGATTAATCGACTGAGCTACTGATGATAACTTTCATTTCGAATATTGAATGAAATCTTAATTCCAACATAAACAATGTAACTTGACGAACAATCCCGAGTATCCCCGAACCTAAAATGTTCGAAATCTTTCATCGTCTCATCACGATACTGTTTATCTTTGTTAATAATTTCGACAACGACCATCTAATTCCGTATGCCAGCAGAGAAGTAACTTAATAAAACTTTGTCTTTTCTTTAATTAACATCCAAAACTAATCCAATTTGCAATTCTCACTAGGGCAACAACTTTCGCCAGGACAAAGATAATGCTTGCTGAGATTACGTATTTTTGTTTGGTAAACAAGTATTAAGGTTTGTCGAAACGGGAATATTCATTCAATTGGACAAACGTATGCGATAGGACAATATGGGCGTACTGCATTGTCCTCCGCTCACCGTTAGGCATCGAATACAAATTCCAAAGATAAAATAGCAGTCAATCTGTATTATTCAAAGTTTTGATATACAACAACACGCAGAATACAATGGGGCATTGTTTTCCCTAATGTTCCCATATATCGTGGCTTGCTTTTAACCGACACACAAAAGGGACGCTAAATGAAAAAGCATTTATTTGGTATTTCCTTCTCTGTTTCGTTTTCGTGTTCCTGTTAGAGATGTGCTTTGGTAATAAATCCGATCTTGTTTGAATTTGCCTTCATCATCTGCATTCTTTATTATACATTTTTGCATCTTTTTAATTGTCTTCACACTGACTCCCTTTATACAAGAATGCCTATTTTGGGAGCACAGTAACTTCAAATACATAGCTACGATGTATGATCGATGTAAGTGGGTGGTGAAACGGTCCCTATTATTATAGCACAGGTTAGTTCCTAGTATAGAATTGGGATATGTTCTCTTACCCGTTGCAAGCTGCATACATGTCCTTCAAATTCTGTAAGTAGTTATACTTATATAGTCTATACTTGAAAGTTTAATCAAATAAAGAATATTTGTATTTTGTATTTGCACATTGAAATATAACATAGTACACAATGATTAAGTATTTCTTATAAAAAGACGAGCTGAACTCAACGATGAGTTTTCTCTCAGCAAAATATTTGAGTAATCGATAGAGATTGCATTCAGGGTACAATCAATGTAAACATACACAAATTAATTCAATATTTGAAGAAATGTTCTACGTTCTAACTAATACTAATAAATACCAACCTATTCAAATTTTAAGTCAATTATAAAAGGACTAGCTCTTTGCCCGCGACTACGTCCGCGCACATCGCCGTTTTAAGGGTTTGGCCCTGTGATTTGTTTATTGTCATTGCAAAGCAAACTTTCAAAGGAAATTGTAGTCTTTTGAATTCGAAAGGAAGATTGTTCGGGATTAATGGAATACGCGGTATGAACTCTGTTTCTCCCTGGGCAGACCCGGTTAAAATAACAACCTTAACCATACTGCGGTGCAATGCTTTTACTTGCATGCTGGTACCGTTACATAACTTCGGAGGCTTCAAGTTCCTAAGCAACATCACGGGTGTGCCCACACGCAGTGCAAGTTTATGGTATGGAAGGCCGGCTGGATTAATAGTATCAGAAACTCAACCGGATGGTGGACTGCTTCGTCTGCATTTACCACTGTGTCTATAGAATTAAACACTATTTCTTCAGCTTCAAATGATGTCAGCAAAATATCGCTGATAACTGCTGCTTGGTCATTCTTAGGCGTCAATATAGCTCTTTCTCATAGCCATTCTAATGATTTGTCCTTTATTTGAGCCACACCTGAATAATTTCTTTCTATCATCTCTTCGACTGTACTTACTACCGTACATAATTTTTCTGGTATGACTATAATCCTATCTAATTGTTGGTACTTGCCGTTTCCTAATTGCAGTAAAACGTGAAAATTCACCTGCAGAGACGTCCCCTGTGAGATGTACTCTCATATTTTTGGTTAATTTAAGAATTATAGTTAAACGCAGCGTTGGAAAGCCTCCCACAAGGCGGACCGATATCCTGGTGAGAGTCGCGTGAATGTGGTAGGTGCGAGATGCACAGGAGCGTTCGTTATGGTGACACATGGGGGAGGCCAATGTCCAACAGTGGACGTTCTTTGGCTGAAATGACGATGCTTTAATTTCATTCACTCGTGTCTCTTTTGGTTCAACTTGCTAGAAATCTCCTGCCAGCAATACTGTCAAACCACTCATTAAGTTGTCATTGCTTCTTATGTCCTGTTATCCTGTAGAGTTCTGTTTAATGCTTCAATAGCTCTTTTGTTTGCCATTGTGCTTTCGTCTCAGACTATTATTTTTGCTTTACGTAACAATTGGACCAGATTACTATGCTTGAAAATGTTGCACATTGGTGTCTAATCATTGGCGCAAAATCTGATCTATAAAATGTTATAGTTCGTTATTTACCTGCCTCTCCATGTGTCGTTTAAAATCTTCTGAAAGATATTGTTTGAATTCATCCCACAGGCTGAATGGATTCACTAGTTGACAAAAAACTATGATTATTGTGAAAAGCTCTCTCACCATAAACGGCTATTGATACCTGGCTGCCTCTCCTAGGACTGTACGTCAGTGTTGATCATCTTCAAGTAATCCTCCCCGCTCCGCGCTTCCCATAGTAGTGCCTTGCATGCTGATTTGAAAGCCGTATGTTCTACACAATTTACAGTTCTCAATGCTATAAATGATTCTGGACCTCGAACTTCATAAAGAAGCAAACGAAGGTGGTAACACTCTTATTTGGATATACCGTATATTCCCTGCCTAAAGCGTTGTCTTTTTTAATGTGTGGCCAACCATCTACATCTACTCCTCTTTTCCTTCTTTCGAACCAATTACTGTTCCAAACATAGAATGCACAGATTTCACAATACAGGAAGGTCTGTGCAAAGTCATCTACTTGACATAGTTAAAAAAAAAATACGTGAGAGTCGTTTTTGGTGGACAGGAACCATTTATTAGCTAAGTTTTCTTGATTAAAAAATACTCTTTGACCATTTTTCTAAGTGCACAGCAAGATGTAACACCGTGGGAAAATGCTCATGAATAGAAAACCCGAAAATTCACCACACTGCCACTGAACTACTGATATACTTTCCACTTTCATACGTTTTGACTTCATCTTTTAAATTAAAGAAAGAGTACCTTGGTCAGACCCTTTATTCACATATTTACAAACATATTTAATCGATTTTACCGAGTTACAGTATTCCACATTGATGTGAGTATTAAATATTCTTAAAAGAACTGGATTACCAACGATTATCAAGCTCTACTCCATTTATGGTCACAGTAAATCCGCCATTATCTGAAGGATGTCTTCTGCAGTTTGGATATCCGTCATCGCCGGTCTGTGTTTTTATAAGCATTGTTCGAGGATAGCGTTTAGGGCTCAGCTGGTCTCTCATGCATGGTGAGTTGGCGTTGAAATTTTCACAGAGGCCATTATGTATCATATTAGGTTTCACCATCTCATAGAGCTTTGGATCTAGATTGGGATCAGGTATTTCGGCACAAATAAAATTGTCAATAATGTCAGAAAAATGTGTCTTTTTAGCCATATCAGAATATGAATGTGCCGAAGTCTGGAAAATGTTGGTATTCTACTGTGTACACAGTAGAAAACCAACGTTTTACGTACATGTATCACGAAACTTCACCAAATATTTTTCCTTGAGTCTTCATTTTTTTGATGATATCGTGGCGATCGTGAGGTTTTTAGCCTGGAAACATTTTTTCTTTAATTTCTTTCCACCGAGGGTTGCACGTAAAGGTGAAAAATAAGTCTGTGCGGTCATAATGACGTACATAAGTCATGGCGTATTGAGTGCGCTCGTGCGTGTATCTCGGCCCACCTGGTATTACTATTTGACCCAACTGATGAGCATCAACATCTTGCCTACCGATGGTGTCCTTAAGTATTACTGAACTAATTAATCAAAGCTTTTAGAAAACATTAAATTAGCATAATAATTTCTATCGAAGAAGACGCTAACTATGACACACCAAGTTGTTTTGTAATTAATTTTATGTTTTCTTCTGTACCGATGTGGGTCAGTAGATGTCGTTGTACGTATATAAATAACATAATTGATACGTTATTATAAGATTAGGTTATCACATGGTTGCGTTGCAAGGAAAATCTATGAGCACATTTAAAAAAGAATAAGATATTTCATACAAATATGGAGGAATCCATTTCATCAATACATGAATTAATATTGAACTATTTTTGAGAAATAAATAATCGCTATTTGCTCTGTTAGGGCTTGTTTTAAATTAGGCCGCGCAGTAAGACTTCAAAAAATCTTGAACACGACCTAGACCGTAATTTGAGGGTAGTTTTGAAAAACGAATAATGGGAATCTTTATTATTAATTTAAATATGTATTCTTGCCAAGTTTCAAGTTTATTAACCCAAGGAATAAGATTCTCCCATACAAACTTTAACACCCTCTAAATCTTGCACTGGGGGTAGTACTGAAAAAATAAATATGGAAAACTTTAAAACTAATTTAGGTTATTATTTGTACAAAGTTTGGAGTCAATTGGCCTACGAAAAAAAAAATTTCATACTTATGAAATCCCCCCTTTTTACCCCCTTAGAGGATGAATTTCCAAAAATCCCTTCTTAGTGCTCACTTACGACATATAATTAATCTTTATGCAAAATTTCAAGCTTCTAGCCCCAGCGGTTTCGGCTGTGCGTTGATATGTCAGTCAGTCAGTTTCTCCTTTTATATATATAGATGACGAGTTATTTAATTTATCTCTGGAAAACATTCAGTGAAAGACTGTTGTAAAAGGAGTCTAAGAGAGAGTTTCAGAACGGACTACAGTTACAAAGAAAAGCCATCATAGTAGCAGTGTGACGCGGAGTATAAAGGAAAAGAGAAGTGGAAGTACAACAGGGTATAACAATGTCAAAGCGTAAGAACTAAAATCGTAGACTTACTGTAATATAAATAAATAAATACATTCATGTCACTACAAATATAGAAAATCACTCTTTTCAAAATCTGTTTAATCCAATGACTGCCTCAGTGAAAATTCATTCGGCATTGTCATTCAGTTTTGGCAGTTTGTTTCATTTTACCACAATAAAAAAATATCTTCGAAGTAGATACGAATAAATACATTAAACATGTATTTATTCTTAACGAGACAAAGTCTGTATAACGCGCTGTAAGTTTTCCTTAGTCTTATCTGAGCTTAGTAACCAGTCTTCTTCACTCAAAGCGATCATTTATACCCTGAATACAGATTATTGGCTTCTTATATCGACCTTCACGACCTTGAGTCTCCCTACCAGACTTCTAGACTTTTTCCATTTAGTATTTATCGATACTGAGTTTGTTTATGCGTAAAACATTCAGTAGTGACGTTATTTTTTTAGTATTTTGCTTTGCGTAAATCACGTTTTCATTTATTTATTTATTTTACAATTCATGTACACACTTATATAATAAAACAAAAGAAGACGGAAACAGAAAAATAGGTACATAGGTGATGCTTATTTCTACGGAAATCTCTTCCAGCATACCTGCGATAGGAAAAAAAAATAAGAAGTACAAATAAAATATACAATATAAAAATATACTATCATAAATATATACATACATATAGTAGAATAAATATCGCAATAATACATACTGAATAAAAAATACATACTAATAAGCAACTAAGACGAAATAGAAATATAGTGTTCTTTCACTCCTTTTTTGAAAACTGCAAGAGTTTGGCAGCCCCTAATGTCAGGCGGTAGTGAGTTTCACAACCGTACTGCGTGCGCAGTGAAGGAGTAGGAATATAACTCCATGGAGTGAGGGTTTTCATGTTTTGTTTAAATTCATATCTGAATCTCTAAATGACACTTCTCGATGGTTTTAGAGATAATATTTCTATCATCTCCCATCCCCGATCATTATGTTTGGTCCCCACGTCATTTATAAATTATATTTTACGTAATACCTAACCTAACCCATATATTTTCGTAGCTACCGAGGCTTTTTATTACAGATTACTTTAACTCATCAAATTAAAATTCATAAATCAACGTTTACAATATTTTTTATATATATAATTCTTCTGTACGTGTGTTTGTCACTTAACTCCTCCTAAACGACTTGACCAATTCGGTTGTAATTTTGTGTGTTTATTTGAATGGGTCTCCAGGTGGTTTGAAAATTTGAATAGAATAGAATAGAATAGAATAGAATTTTTATTTTTCAAATATGGGTAATTACACATCAGTTCTTATGATACATAAAAGCTCAGCCACATTTTACCATTTGGCATGCAAATATTTACATTATTTTATATCGTTTTTATTACGTTAAAAACAAAAGAGACATGAATATTAGATTAATTTATTAGCGTTTTTTTTTTTATTAGCGTTATTCAATTTTTATTCATAAATTCAATTAAATATATTTTCTATGTATCAAAAGGAAAATTTAAATTATTATACTATATAGCATGTCATTAAATTTTAAAATACAGATCAATTTTATAAATTATCATTATTAACATTAACATTGTAAAAAAAAAAAACAACAACACTATCTTACATCATGCAAAAACAAACAAAAAATTAAAAATTGGTAAACGAAATAAAATAATAATAAAATGTCATCAAACAATAAATTAATAAAATCAATATAAAATTAAAATTTAATTAATAACATTATAAACTCTTATCATTCAAGAAATCTTGTATAGAATAGTAACATTTATCTATTAGTAGAGATGTTAGTCTTTTTTTAAATATACTTAACGATTCTTCTTTAAGAGCATGAAGTATTTTATTATAGATCAAGGGCCCCATTGATAGTAAGTTTTTTTTTAGTAATGCTGTTTTGTACCTGTGAACATTAGATTTTTGTATTGCGATCTAATAGGTCCCGGACGCGTTCTAATATCGTCCATTCGGGTAAAAAAGTGTATATTTGTTCTAACGAACATTGCAACTTCAAATATATACAAAGACGGAAAGGTGAGTAATTTTAGAGACTTGAACACAGGTGCACAACTGTCGGTATTTTCAAGACTAGTCATTGATCTAATGCAACGCTTTTGGGCTTTAAATATTCTCTCCCTCTCAGGACAGTTACCCCAAAATATAACTCCGAATCTCAAAACTGATGCAACTAGACCATGATAAGCTTCCAGCACGGTGCGAATGCTTACTTTTTTTGCCAGGTTATATAGTACGTACGCTGACTTGCTTAGCCTATTACATACATCCTCTGAATGCGGTTTCCAGGTCAATTTATTGTCAATTAAAATACATTTGACACACACAATTGAATGGACCCTGTAGGTGGCGCCGCAACAGGGTACATATTTTTTTTTTCTGAATAAATACCAGCTTTCGTACAGGACAACGTCAACGTCTGCTGGGACGCGTATTTACATTCTGTACATGGCCAGAACGCATCCATAGGAAACTGCTCGCGTATACATTGTAGTGCAGTTTTTAAATTTGCGATTACAATGTATACAAGAGTAGTACGCAAATACTCGCGTATACTTTGTAGTAGCTAAAGTAACTAGCTTTGTTCCATAATATACAGTGCTAGTCCGCATGCAAAGTAATCGTGTATAGATTGGAATAGGCGCGAAAAACTCTAGATTTCAAACTATACGCGAGCAGTTGCATTCTCGCCATTTTGATTTGTTAACTTCTCTTTCTATTATATAGTAATCATATCTGCGTATCTATTCTAAACATTGCATCATCTTTCAGCACGTGCTGTTCGTTTTGATTCGCGGTTTTTTGTTGTCTCTGCATAATTTATTATAAAAAAGTGGTAAATACGTTTGTTTACTTAATACAAATGTGAAAAATGATTACCAAAGACACTCTGCAAGAGTAAATGTGGTGAATACAAAGAAAAACTGTTTGAAACTTCGGAAAATTTTGAAGTAATCATCAAGTTCAAGCTGGGAGCCTAAATGATTCACTAACATTAGAAAGGAATCTGGCTTTAATGGACACTGTTCTAACCTAACCTAACCCACATGATCGCTTCGTTACCTCGCCATCGTGTTCATCATCATCATCATCATCATCATTTCAGCCGAAAGACATCGTGTTCTAATGGTCACTATTCTAACATGACCTAATCCAGGCGCGATTATTCCGATCTACGCACGATTAGTCCATATTCGTACTGGCACTGTATATTATGGAATAAGGTTAGGTAGTTAAGTCACCACAAAGTATACGCGAGTATTTGCGTACTACTCTTGTATAGATTGGAAGACCTCGATTAAAAAGTATATACTATACGCGACTAGTTTCACACCCTTGCGTTCTGGCCGTCTAGAATGTAAATGCGCCAGCGCATGTGCGCGTCTAAGTAACAAACTATACACGAGTAGTACGCAAAATTCGTGTATACATTGTAATCGCTAATTTAAAAACTTCACTACAATGTATACGCGAGCAGTTTCCTATGGATGCGTTTTGGCTATGTACAGAATGTAAATACGCTGCTGGGACTGCCAGTTAATACATAATTATTTATTTATATAAATGTCAAAGACAATTTAGCGATTATGAGACACTCAAGTGATTCCTTAGTACCAGGGCGGGGGAAAAAATGAAGTTGTCGATGAGTCACGTGAGTGGAACCGTTTAGAGGAGCAACGTTTACTTTTTGAATTTGGTCAGACCTTAAGGTGCAGTCTGCGGCAATCCGTCAAGTAGTTCAGATCCTCCAAACGGGATCTTTAGTTAGTTAGTACTTTGCCATCAGTTTCCTTTAGTGATCGAATCAGGAATGAGGATATCCGCAGGAGAAGCAAGGTTACCGACATATCACGAAGAATCATCAAACTTAATTGGCAATGGGCAGGACACATTGCTCTCAGAACGGATGGCCATTCGGGCCGAAAGGTTCTGGAATGGCGACCACGTACCGAAAAACATAGTGTTGGAAGGCCTCCTACAAGATGGACCGATGACCTGGTAAGGGTTGCGGGAATCCGATGGATGCGAGACGCACAGGACCGTTCATTGTGGCGACACTTAGGGAAGGCCTATGTCCAACAGTGTACGTCTTTCAGCTGAAATGATGATGATGATGATATATATACATGTAGATATATAATATTAAAATTGGTTCACCTATTCATCATAGCATTTTTTAATATTATTTTTACTTCTAATTTTACTGCTAGAATCATATAAACTGTTAGCATAAAAAAAATGAAAAGTAATTCTTCACCCACTTCAACTCCAAGCATTTTCTCATGGAATTACAAATGTTTTCAAAGTAACGTCTTGATAAATGTTAGGCTTTCGTATTTTCTAGACACACAACAGAGTTTTACTGTCACCGTGTGATATGTGACATAACTTTGAAGACACTAGAATACTTGGTAAAATCTTTATGATATTTTGTGTATATATATACAGTGAAATATCTAATTTCACTGTCAACTCGTTTCAGAAAATATATTCAAGTATGAAATATTTTGAATTGACAGATCTCTTAAATGTTATAATTTTAACAAGCTTTTTCGACGAAATATGTCAAATTATTTAATAATAAAAAAAGGGTTTTGCATTTCATATTTATAATTATTTTGCGAGCTAAGAATTATTTTAATTATCTAAAATAATAATAATATATAGGTCAAGTTCTGACTCAATCACTCAATGACTTATCAACGCCTAGCCCTACTCATTGAATCTAGAACGATAAAATTTTGCACCAAGGTTCGTTTTGAGGAGAGGTAAGAATTTTTCAAAATTCACCTTCTAAGGGGATGTACAGGAGAATGATATAATGGAAGAATATAATATGGAGGAAGCTATACTTTAATGCGTGCGAAGCCGCTGGCAAAAACTAGTTATAATAATAATAAATTTTATTTTATTATGCAAATATACAGTTTTTGCACGAGGATATATTGTTTCCATTAAAAGCTGCATTCTAACACAGATTAAAGACTTCTGGCACCCAAGCTAAGATTAAACTTGTGTTATGGGTGCCAGGGCTCACTCCATTAATATTTTAATTTGTGTGAACATGTTTGATTATTTAATATAATTATCCATTTCAATTAATCAATTATTAAATACAATATTAAATTGCAATAAAAATTATACAGTTATATTTATGACACTTTGCCATAAGTACCTAAGTAATTATAGTAAAATTGCTTTTTTTATAAAAAAAATACCATTGAAATGTAGGTACAAATTCATATCCGATTGATGGTACCAAAAAGTATCAAAAATATTTTAAATGAAAATTTTCAATAAATAATCACAGTTCAGTAGAACTTTGCTCGTTTACAGAAAAATATTTCGATTTAATCCTAACTACGTTCATTCATTCGTTCCAAGTCCCATCAATCTTGTTGATTTGCTGTGAAACATAGACATTGAAACCGAAGTTACATCTGATATATTTGACATAAAACACGACCGTTTATTTACAAAGAGAAAACATACAACGACCGCGAAAAGGTAAGCGAGTCTACTCGCTTTACACGTGGCGAACTAAACGATGGTAGAACGTGCTATTGAAATAGAATCTCGACTAGTGTCACCATTGTTTTTGTTCGTTCAATTTTGAGCTCTAAAATTCAGGACATGAGACAAATTTAACTAAAAGCTTTATGTGTGTTTAACTAAAAATAGTTGTGTTATTTTTGTTTATTTATTAAAATAATGAAACACATTACATTAACATTTTAGGTGTTAGTTTATTTATAATTTTGCCAAATCTTATTGTAAGTCATCAATCTTTAAACTTGCAAACACTGAGCACAGTTTCATGGTTATATTTAAACAGCGACCCGCCCCGGCTTCGCTCGGGTGCAATGCTGATACTAAATATTCTACAGAATTTCTTTATGACAATAAAGAAAACGTTGTATACGTTCACAGTTTTTTTTTTTTTTATTAGACAATGTAAACATGTTTTCTTTTGAGGTTACTCTTGAAAGAGCGACGTATAATTGGCCACGTGAAAAACACTCAACGCTCAAATCTAAGCCTGCAACGTTGAAAGTTTGACCCTGCGATTTATTAATGGGCTTTGTGGTATAATGGTATTTATAATATTATAGCTTTTGCCCGCGACTTCGTCCGCGTAGAAGTCGAAATTTTGTCTATTACCTAACCATGGACAGCAAGTGTATTTTGATTTCCGCAAGGCCTCTGATTTTTTTTTTTTTTGAATTAATAATGACATTTTGCTACGTAAGTTAAGTGCCATAGGATTTTTACCGAGTTTTCTTCTTTTTATCTCTGATTATCTTCAGGACCACCTGCAATTTGTTCGTTTTGGCTCATACAACCTACACGTTTATCATACACAATCAGACGTGAGTGAGGATTCTATTTTAGGTCCCTTGCTATTTTTATTTATGATTAATAATCTCTCACCAATAATAAAACATGCAAAATGTTTACTTTATACCGACGACCTAAAAATTTTGCTAATGTTAACTCTTTGTCGGACTGTATATCTCTCCAGCCTGATATAGATGCTCTGAGTGAATGGTGTGCGTGTGGACTGAGTGTTCTTTTTTAAAAGTTCATTATATGTATACGAAATCAAGGAAGGATGTAGGAAACAATTGTGATAACTTCATGGTAAAGATAAAACAATTGTGAAATCGATGATCAATTGATCATCTGGAAACTTTGCTTATACTATGTGAGTTTTCGTTCCTACCTTCGAAGTTAAAATCAAGTACCTACCACAAGATTTAAATGTTTGATACAATGACCCACAGTTTTACCTGTGTAATTGGTGAAGTGAATTTGTTTTGTCTAATTATTCTTGTCTAAATCGACTGTGTAACCTAAGTTGTGTACTGCGAACGAGGAATACTGTCCCACCGTAAAACAGTTCAAACTAGTACGGGGGTCAGGGTGAATCTGTTTCGCAACAACCAAAGTTTTAAGTGTACCTACGATTTTTGTATAAGGTATGTGTATTTTTAGAAAATAAGTAAGCATTAGCTATGTAAATATGATTAAGGTTGTTGTTAATTTGTGGAAATGAATTGAATTGAATTGATGGGAAAAAAGTAATGGTCAATTATCTGGAACACTCATTCTACTAACCAGAAAAAATACTACACTCTCGTATCTCGAAATATACTAGATATATGTTTAACATTTTTATGTGAAAGTTGAATTAGTGGAAACTATTCAAAAAAGTTCAATTGATTTTAACGTTCAATTTGCATTTTATGAAGGTTTATTTAGAACACTCAATTATTTTATGGTGCAGAATGAGTGTTCCCAAATTCAGTAACTTTGGTTTAATAAATTCTTAACATTCTTACTTAATCGTTATCTCCATCAAAATGTTTTGATTTTACCGAATATATTAATTTATTTCTATTTTCTATTGTAGAACTCGACAAATTATAAGTGTTATGCGGGTATTGGTTATTCCATATTTATTTAAGGGCTTTCTCGTACCAACTTCTGAGATATGTCAAGCTACGATCACTCGCTGTAGTACCTAATAAATATATTATTGTTTCCTAAAGGGGCAACCGAAGGAAGACTGGTGGGTTTTAGTCAGTAAAAGTTTGAAACTCTCTCTAGCTCCACTCCAAGCGGGAGAAGTTACTTGATTAATTCTCAGCCAACAACTGGGTGCCGTGCCGTCAAGTTAACTTTGATCATCGGAAAACACGATGGAGCATACGGCGGGGGTGTACCCCACATGGGCAGAGCACCACTGTATCCTGGCGAGACGATCGGTGGCAGCGATGGTTCGGAGGGCATGGTACGGACTACTTTCCATGTCATGGAAAGTAGTCACTTTCTTCTGCGAAGTTAGTAATGCGACCGAAGGCGGTGGCGGAAAGGGTGAGTGAGAGGATATCTTTACGCTCCAGGACCAAGGACCAAGCTCTAAGGACCAAGCCATAAGGACTGAGCCCCAACGACCAAGCCCTAAGGACCGAGCCCCAAGGACCAAGCCCTAAGGACCAAACCCTAAAGACCAAACCCTAAAGGTACAGGCCATGGCCCGGAATGAGGAGGAATGGCAGGCGGTCGCCCTCTTCTGCGAAGCAGTAATGCTAGCGAAGAAGGTGGCTGCATCCATGAGGGCACGGCCGTCCGGTAACCATCTGAACCGAGACCAAGAAGTCGTCGGCGCGTAGTATTCCACGCGCTCTTCAAAGAGATGTCAGCAAAACTGTAGAGGCCCAATAAGGCCGAAGCCTACTGGGGCCATGGGTCATCCGAAAGGGAACCCGTTCTTGGACTCAAGGCAAGAAGCTTGGAGCTTCACCCAAGAGTGGAAGAAATCATTAGATGATTTTCCACCTAAAAAAATTCAATTGATAATTTCCGACGGAAAATAATGTCCGTCTTACCAGACTGACTGTACCAGAACTAATAGATTCTATTCATGATTTATTAAAGGAAAATAATGTATGTATTTGACCTAGACAATAACATTTGAAAATCAACTATCATTCATTATTAGGGACCACTCAAGCCAAATTGTAAGCTATTACATACAATTGCCGAGAATCATTCAACATAGATCGATGTAACGCCAATCAAAACGCAATTATATCCACTATTGGTACGCTAATAGAAGCGATAGCTGGATATCAGTAACTTTCCTTTCATTTGATGATATAAAAAGGTCAAGGTTATAGTGTGCCTAATTTGTGTGATATTGTTTTCTAAATATGGTAGCTATCATAAACTAATTACACGTTCACTGGGCTAATTAAGGAACATTAAAAACAATGTTTGATCCGTAATCCTACAAATGGACTTATGATGTTTTTTTTTTAACGTGACATTAGCACAAAATTATTCGACAGAAAATATAGGTACAATAGTATCGTTGTTACGCGCGGTGACTTTAAATGCAGGTGTATGTTGATAAATACATCAGAAAACTAATCTTATGTTTATGTAAAAGACGAGATAAGAAATACTTTCGGGACAGACACAGCACAACGGTTAAAAACAAAAAGTAAAAATAAACTTTTTACAAAAAAAAAAGAACAGACTTCACTAAAACAAAAACACTAAAAGGATCAAAATAACTTTAACTTTGGAAGTCGGTGTTTCTCGGTATTGTTTGTTTCTTATTTAACAACGACTTCTGAAATTAAAGTTATTTTCATCAGTTATTATCATCATCAGGTCACTTCGATGATACCATTTTCAACATAACTATTTAGAACCATTTATTTATTTATATTGAGATAGTCGCTTAACTATTTTCATCGTGATATCTATGTGAGTATGAACTTCCGTTGACCATTTCTGGTCTTCTTCATCAGTTTCACTTCATCAAATGTTACTTTTTGACTGTAAATGCTTAAGTTCTCGATGAAAAGTTCTCTCGATTCCTCATGGATCTCATCATCAGAACTGAATTTTGAAAAAATTCAGTTCTGATGAAATGAAAACTCCTCCTTTTTTTGAAGTCGGTTAAGAAGAACGAAAGTTAAAAACTTGGCAAACACTACTTTAATACCCAAGTTTGACAGTCTAGAGATTGATAATGTCTTTTAATTTTTATTGTTTACTAGTGATCTAAGATCCGGTAGAAGAAATTTCTTACCTCATCTGTTGATTATGATAACTATTATATGCTAGATAATGCGTTTATTAACACGTTGCCTAGCTAAATCTGGTGCCAATAATGTTAAACAATAAAATTTGTTTTTACATTTTTTTCATCAACTACCCTGATTTGTTATTTGTGAAAGTCGAGCATCAGATGAAAGAATGTGGAACAAGGAACTGAAAAAACATAGGTTATCTACTTTTTGTTGGTGCAACTATGGGCTTACAAAGAGGTAAGTAAATGGCCATAATATATCCACATCTGTTATTTAATCGAATTATATATTAAATGAAAAATAATTTTATTCATAATCCAACCGTATTAGATTACCCTTACCACAAATGGTGTGAATCCATGGTTGCCTAGATTTAAGATGTAAATTTTTACGCTAGATCTGGTATTAGAAATATATTCCTTCATCTGATGATAATAAAGATTATATGCCAGATAATGTGTTAATAATTGCATTATCTAGAATACAATATTCAACATAATAAAATAACAGATGAGGGAAGATATTTACTCTACTGGATTTTGTACTATAGTACTCTGCCAGCGACTCCGTTCACGGCAAAGTTTTCATAAAAACTTTAACACCTCTTAAATCGAATTTTGAGGGAAATTTTGTAAAACTAATAATGATAGACTTTATTATTCGTTTTGATTAAAAGGAGATTTGTTTCATTTTTGTATGGGGCTCCGGCTATAACATGTACATTTTAGCGAAGCTGGGAAACTTACCCCTGAATAGAATAAAGTAACATTTTTTTCATAATATCAAATGGTTTTTATGTACAAAATAAAAATTAAAAATGTTTGACGTTTGTCCTAAGAGTTATGACAGCCATGATAGGTCGTAGAGATGACGTTTACTTAACCTATAGAATTGTTTTGTTTTTGTTTATCAGAACTAAACTCATAAATAGTCTAAGATCAGATCTTTCTAATAGAATATTAGACAAAAGTGGCTCACCAAAGCACGATCAAATCTTTGAATCATTTCTTAAATAAAAAGGGACAAAAGTCACTTTGAGCGTTCGGGCGGTTATTTTGAATTCGTTTAGAAACACACTTCAAAAATGGAGACTAAAGATTTTTGTAACGATGAAATGGTCACATTTAATTATGTTTACTCAAAAATATGTATAAGAGAATAATAGTAATTTATTTTTAACACTACAAGAATACACACATTTTTTAATTATTTTCTACGTAACATTGATTTGATGAGACATGATTTCAGAACGAATGAAGTCTGCAAGCAAACGAGACGCCATGTTGATTAAAACATGGCAACAATTGGAAAACTATTATTTTTTATACACAACAAATCTGGCTCAAATTCACCAGAGAATATTTTTCTCAAATTTGTGGTATTTTTTCCTCTTTTTCGATAAATGTACATCTGATGGCCAAAAATGAAACATCTCCTTTCAAAATTTTTATGTTTCACGAAATAAAAATCCTCTATAGAAGTAATTTATTATCGCTAGTTCTGAAAACAAATGATAACAACCTTTATTATTTACCTAGGTTACTATTTGAACTGACTTTCAAGTAAAACGGTAAACAGAATGAGATTTTGCATACAAACTAAATTCCCTCTTTTCACCCCCTTAAATGTTGAATTTCCAAAAACTCCTTAGTGCTCGCCTACGACATATAAGGAAGTCTTATGCAAAATTTCAAGTTCTTAGGTAGTTTCGACTGTGCATAGATATAATAACTAGAATAACTAGAAATACAAAAGAAACTTAAATATTAACTTACTATTTATACTAAATCTAACTGCGGACGTAGGTAGATATGTCGTGGCCAGATCCTAGAATTGATCACTTCATGATATGGCCAACTAAAACTGGCCAGATCGTTTAAACGTTAACATTTGATGATATGTCAATCTGATATCAGTTTTACTTGGCCATATCATGAAATTATCAATTTCTACGATCTGGCTACGACATTTATACAAAAACGAAATACATTCAGGCGTCCAAGTATTCCTCCACATCGCTGTAATCTGGAGATATTTGGTTAGAGTTACTCAAATTGCTATTTTTTTCGGAAATTGGAGGTAGTCTGGCTTTAGAGTTTTCCTAGAGCTTACGTTAAAATTAAAAAGTAAATCGATGCGTATAAAATCGCAGCTAGTGTGACCATATCTTTAAGTCACCCGTAGCCGGGCGTGGCACAATGCTTGCAATGCCCTGCTGTATTATTTTTCATTCGATATCGCACGCGCTAACGACTCCGCTTCGGTTTGAATATAAAAAATAGTTGACAAGTTTTGTTTTTAGCGGTGCTTGTCGACTTTTAAGTGATATTGGATATTGATACCGTGGTTTATGGTTTTGATCGATGGTTTATTCTTCTTTTGAAGTTTTAAATTAAATTAAGGGCTGAGTATAGATTGTGATTTGAATCGTACTTAATTTAGATCACATCAATAAAAGTCTGACAATCCCTGCAGCCAAATCAACACATGACATGCGATGATTTGCCAAGTTAAAAAAGGTACAAATGAGGTCCTTGGAAGAAGCCAAAATAAATATTTTTTTCTATCAGATTAATACCACCAAGATTACATTACCAAGATTACCGACATAGCACGAAGAATCGCCAAACTTAAGTGGCAATGGGCAGGGCAAATTGCTCGCAGAACGAATGGCCGTTGGGGCCGAAAAGTTCTGGAATGGCGACCACGTACCGGAAGACGTAGCGTTGGAAGGCCTCCTACAAGGTGGACCGATGACCTGGTAAGGGTTGCGGGAATCCGATGGATGCGAGACGCACGGGACCTTTCACTGTGGCGACATTTGGGGTAGGCCTATGTCAAACAGTGGACGTCTTTCGGCTGAAATGACGATGATGGTGATGATCAGATTAATATAAGTATATTGTTAGTTAATGTTAATGTTATTGTTAATGTTATTGTGTTATTGTTATTGTTAGTTGTCGGCGCCGGCGCCGTACATGCATAATGTACAAGCGCACGCATGTTATGCGCATAGTTTGTAAGTCATGGAATTACAAACCGATGACTTAGTCGCGCATGATTTGTAATTCCGTGACTTTACGTATTTGTTTTTTTTCTGAGCTGTGTGTTGCACCTGATTTAAACAACCCCAACAAAATTAATTCATAATATTTTTTATTTTATTTTATACATAATAGTTAGAAGGGTCTACATAAATTCGAAGTTTCACTCATAAGTTAAACAAAATCACGAAATCCTTTTCGTGTGACGAAGTACTGCCATATGTAAAATAAGAAAAGAGGTTTATTTAATCGACGTCGATGTGATACCGCATGGCGTCACAATAATGCCAAATGTTATTAACGTAAGCATAATCAATTTTATAATGTTCCTACGTCTAGGACTCAGCGTCACATGTCTTCGAATTTTTGATTCTAGAATACACTGGTTTCTGATATTTGACTTCATCGTTAGAGTATTATTATTTGCAATTCTTGCTTCATATAGTATGGGGCCCAATTTATTTACCATTCCTGAGGATTATTGATGACCTATCCTACATTCCATGCTCCCTTACGTCAAAATCCAAAGGAAAATTTCTCATCGATCGTTCATCGTAACAAATTATTCCTAAGTGTGTGCTAGGGTTAGGTATGCAGTATGCACTTAACCAAACTACTTTCAAACAAACTAGTGTTCTGCTGTTGAGAGCAAAAATTCACCCACATAGTACTATTCAACTGATTAGGTACAGAAATTAAGCTTTCTGAATAAACATGACTTTTTTTTTATTCACAACGAACTCTATTTAGAATTTTAGTTCATTGTAATTATTATAGTTTTTTTTTTTTTTTTATAGGTGGGAAAATCATCTTATGACAAATCTCGCTCTTGGGCGGAGCGAGAGATAGTGTCAGACTTTTACTGACTAAAAACCCACTCCTGTTCCTTCGTTGCCTTCGTCCCAGGGCCCCGGTTTCGTTTACACAATACTCATGGCCCCAGTAGGCTTCGACCCTGCTGGGCCCCTACGATTTGCTGACATCTCCCTGAGGCGCGCGCGGAACAATACGCGCCGTCAACGACTTGGGCTCGGTCCGGATGGCTACCGGACGGTCGGACGGCGGGCCACCCATTGCCCGCAGTCCGCAAGCCCGCGGCTACGGTGGCCGGAAATCTGGATCGGAATCCCGGCGGCGGCTGGGGCGTGAGGACCGTTGCCGTTGCCTCACGCGATCGGCCGCCTCCTTTGCCAGCATTACTGCTTCGCAGAAGGAGGCGACCGCCTGCCACTCCTCCTCGCTCCGGACCATGGCCTGTACCAAGGCCCGGCGCGAGAGATCGTCGCCGCCGATCGCCCCCACGAGGACACGGCGTTGCTCTTCCCAAGCGGGGCACACCTCCACCGTGTGCTCCACCATGTCCTCCGGGCGGTCCACACAGTGGCGACACCCGGGCGTCGCTTCCGCACGAATCCGGTGCAGGAACTTCCCGAACTTCCCGTGTTCGGTGAGAACCTGCGTCATGCAGCCCTGCGTTCAAAAATGAGATTAGAGTTAACTCTAATGACGTCATCGGGTAGATACTCTAAGCTCGCATTTTTGAACGCTCAACTGTCAATGCCAAGCAACTGTCATTACACCAACCTACCCTGCTCGGAGTTAGAGTTAGTTGGGTTAACTCTAGGGTAGTTACTCGAGTTATAAAAGAACGACTCTGGGTTGCAACTCGAAGCTACTCTGGTTATTTTTGAACGCAGCCCGGAAGGTGAGGACGCCGTGAGGTCTTTCCAACCACGCCTCAAAGAAGGGACTTAACGCCATAATTGTGGCGTGCCCAGTAATTATTATAGTGACATTTTGTATACTCTGACGTCGTGCAAAACAAATACCGACAAAGAATTTTCAACAAAAATCATTTCTGTTTTTATTTTCCACATTCCCGTCAATTCTCTATCACATCCATTACTTTCAGTTTTGCTAACTTGTACCTCGGAGTTTTTATCCGAGCGACATGAAAAACGTCTATCGCTCGAATGAATCTCAGTCGTAAAACAAATCCGTGCCATTTTTCGGAGTACATTACACGCAAACCCACTTCCTTTCGTATAAACATAGGCATCTACCTACCAAGGTTTAAAAACGTTTATCTCTTTGTATTTAAAGGGCTTTATAGACTTTTCAGTAAAATCTTTTTGAATCCGACAGATTATGTAGGTGCTGAACAACTGTTCGACTCGTAATTAGAAATCTAAATTCGATCTTATAGTTTTTATTCTCAGATTACTGCTGACTGCGAATAGCTGCCGGAACTAATTTTACCTGCCAAGTACTTTTTCGTACTAAAGCCTTTACGTTTCAAGGTTTTTTACGTCATCCCATGACACCAAACCTACTCGATCCCATTACGCTAATGTCAGTCAGGAGCAGAATGACTCGTCAAGAACGGCACTGTGTCTCGTGATTCCAAGTACAGTCGTTCCTAAAAGGTTTTTTTCGATTGCCTCTGAATGTATGTTACATTTAGTTGATGGTAAATAAAACGTGAAATTGTTTTATGATTCCTAATTCTTTGATATATTGGATATGTAATAAAAAATATAATTATATTCTACTCTTTTATTACGGTACTACTGTTGTTATTGTACGTAAATTGCCCCAAATTGAGTAGTGACAGTAGGCAATATTCCCATCAGTCAGTAATAAACATTGATGGTTTCTAAATACGGTTTATTCATCAATCGAGTTCGACATAACAATCTACAAAATTTACGACACTATATTTTGTGTAACTACTTACACAAATTGCTGAAAAAATACAGCGTATTTACTTATACGTCTTGTTTCATTTTTTAGTCGCACATTTCTGGCATCGCTTGTACCGGGTGTGCGCATGTGTGGGTTTATTGCGATATATCGTACAGTACCGTACTGTTTTTATGTGTGTAGTACGAAGGTATGCATGACATTGTCCCTTGAGACGGAGGTTACCCGTGATTTGATGTTGTCGCTTAGATTCGGCGGGTTCTGGGTCATTAAACGGACACCGACTTCTCTCTTTACCCCAACTTTTATGACCCTGAAGTTCTCACTTTGATTAATGAAATTAAAGCTAACGAACTGCAGTCTTGTTAAAGCGGGTCAGGTCTATTAGAAGCTTCATTGTCTTTTAAATTAGCGTGGTTTACATAATTGTTTAGATAAACTTGTGCTGAGGATACTAACGCGTGTTTGTACATCTATTTTGATACGATTGGGTTCAAGATTTGGTTCGCTTAAAATAAAAATTCGTAATAAAAGTATCTGGAATGTGATTACAGCACAATCCTTCAAACCTGACAAGATTGATCAGTAACTTACTTCACCACAACCTCGTAAATTTTCTCCGTAATCCATTTACTAATAAAAGAGGTCTCAGTAAAATAATTGGCCAATAACAAAATAATTTAATAGGACAGGCGAGAAAATCTGTTACTGGCAATGTAATAGTCGGGCCTGCCACCCTGCCAGTAGTTGTTAACTGGAACATTTCTTGTCGCTGGTTTCCTCTGGCTGACAAGTATGCGAGTAGTTTGTTAAACAAGAGGGGATAGACTCGAGAGGTGTTCAGTGTTCATTAGTTGTTCGGACATTGTATGCGGATCGAACTAATAGAGACTTACTTGATTTCGCCCGTGTGTTTCTTTGTGTTGCTTTATTGTTTATACGTCGTCGTCGGGGCGTTTTGTTTGTATAGTTTTGTCTGGGTTAGCGTCTTTGCTTTGACACTTTAGGTTAAGTTGGTTTTGTAAACAATTTTGTTGTGATAGTAAGCAATGTCGTAACAATATTTGATAAAGGTGAGTTTCTTTAGGATAACTCGTCTATTTGTTGTAGTTACAACAAATAGACAGGCTAATAATAAGGGTAATTTTAGTATGTTTGTATGTGTTTGTTACTCCTGCACGCTCAAAGGGGTTAAAGAATTTAACCACAAAGGTAGACCATGTTGTACTCACTAGGTAATTTTTGTGTGTATGTTTTTTACTCCTGCACACTCAAAGGGATTAACGAAATTAGCCACAAAGGTAGACCATGTTGTACTCACTAGGTAATTTTTATATATATTTGTGTGTATGTTTGTTACTCCTGCACACTCAAAGGGATTAACGGATTTACCCACAAGGGTAGACTATGTTGTACGCACTAGGTAATTTTTGTATGTATGTTTGTTACTCCTGCACACTCAAATGGATTAACGGATTTAGCCACAAGGGTAGACCATGTCCTGGAATATCACTTTTTTCCCGGGAGTATGTTTCCTTGGGGCAGTTTACTTAACTGTCACACACACAAATCCGCCGGCAGAACCTTATTATTGAATTTTTCACAGAACTTCTTTGAAGTACCATATCATTAATAACTGTAGCGATTTTTTGATATTTTTCTATCCCTGGTTTATGGTTATGGACCGATTTGTATTTGCACTCAATGCATAAGCCTCCATTGACTTATGCAGACATTGATGGCATTCGTTTTGACTTACGCAATGGTTCCCCTTATGAAATAAATAATAGGATAATAGCATGAAAAACAATCTGCTATACAGAAGATCGTTATTTATCAGGGTCGTTCCAGCCGAATAATGCTAAAAGGTCGCCATGATTTATATTATTCCCATTTCCAGACAGTCAATAACAGATTTCGGTTAGTAAATAATAAGCTGTCTGAGTAAGGATACTTAGAAAATGGTAACAATTTTAGCAATGCAAATAAAGTTTAGGTCTCTAATCGATCTAATGGCCATCGATTATATCTACATACATACTACCGCTATTGCTCGCAACTTTGTCTGCATCAAGTTCTTAAAAGTGCACAAGTATGACTAATAATTTAGTGCTCGCGATTAATTCCGAAAAGATTTGTTTTACTTTCACATAAAACAGTTTAAGGCAAGAAAAATGGAAAAGCTGTAAATATATTATATTCAAATGTTAACTGCCTTGTTAGTCTTATGGTTGCAAGCGCAACTACCGAGCGTGAGGTCTTGATTTCCATTCCCAGGTTGGGCAAAAAATGCTATTGGCTCTTTCTATTAGGAATTACAGGCTGCAGCAGCCCGAAGTTTGGAAGGTGGTGGTGTGATATCCCAGTGCCTCGGAAAGCACATAAACCGTTGGTCCTGCGTCCGATCCCTCTCCGGTTGTGTTAAATTGCCATTCCATCGGACTATATAAAAGTAAAGGAACAGGAAGTTCAATCTTGAGCACTAATTTTTAGTAAACCAACAGGTGAAAATACGGTACACACAAAATTGCGAAGTCTGAATAAATAAAAGATTGTTTTCGTTTCATAAAAAAAAAAAATACTTAAAATTCTGTACTACGTTCGAGTTGGTCACCCTGTGCATTTTAGCCGCTAGACGTAGCATAACAGGCGATTGATTTCTGTCAACAAATTTGACTACAAAATCGGGTTTTATGTCTGATTAGACAGATATGCAATTAAGAATAGCTGCTTCTCTGTCTAAAATCTCCACTTTACTGGATAAATTCAGGTAACGTTTTCACTAAAAGTCGTATTGACTCTGTCAGACAAAGTCAAAATACCACAACGTGTTGACAGTACAAAATTTAAATTGAATACTGAAATTGAGTGTCTGCAGGCTATACAGCCGATGAACTAAGCTTAGGCGTTGGTAGTATCATGAATAGCTATTTAAGCTAAGCTTTATAAATATATTCGGTATAGAGGAATTTCATGCATCATAAATATTATAAGAAGCCATGATTCATCGAAGGTATGCATGAATGAAGGTCGGTATGAATGTATTTAGCTGAGTTATTTGCAAACCCATATTTCACTTGTTCCATATACGAGTATAATCGTCTTTTGTCGGCCTGAACAGGAACCGGAATAGTTCCAAATCGAAATTCTATGCCGCTACAGAGAACCTGCTTTCTATGCTGTTACTATTAGATATTTATTATGAGTTTTTTTTATCTATCGTGGATACTAACATGCAATAGAGCGAAATATACCCATTTACAGTCTAATTAAGAGTAATCCATTAGAAATTCAAAGACATAAAAATTATAATAATCTAAGTATATAAAAAAACAACGAATTTTACTTACTGCTCGAAACAACATTTTTAGGAACAAAATACTAACAAACTTAATTTTATATAAATTGAAAATGGAACTAAAAACAAATGCCAATCGCTGTCCTGAAACTACGACTTCTATAAATATTTTAGTAAAACAACATCCCTCCCTGTTTTCCC
Organism: Mythimna impura; assembly: GCA_905147345.3. Taxonomy (NCBI): domain Eukaryota; kingdom Metazoa; phylum Arthropoda; class Insecta; order Lepidoptera; family Noctuidae; genus Mythimna; species Mythimna impura. The sequence continues at coordinate 15,080,905 of LR990356.1, read as the reverse complement.
AGCTAAAATATTTTAACAAACATTAAAACTCTGTTCTCGATTGTACATAGCCATGTTAGGAACAGTGTACACAGCAATGCACTTTACGTTCTGTATGTACATTTATATATGTAAATAGAAAAATGCCCGTTCTTTTTTGTTTTCAATATAATCGCAAACATCGTTAGCATTTTATTTTTATTGAGTGTAAAACAACAATGAACATGACTTTTAATAAGTTGTAATGAAACTTATGGCTGTTTTATTTGAATGAATTGGAAGATTATGAATTTCATTAATACCTCAAAAGGCACAGTCGTCGGCTTCCAGATCGGTCTATGACATTATTGCTATCGTGGAGACGAAATCTAGATGAGGTTGGCAGAGGTTGGCACTGATTTGGAAGTGAAGTAGGAATTAGCACAGGAAAAGAGAAGCCGATGCTCATCTGTGGGCAAAGTCTTGCTATGGATTATAATAATGGAAAAGGTGGTTTACTTTGACGATAGACAGCAAAAGTGGTAAGTCGTCTAAATCGCCAGTCTGTACAGTATTTAAAAAATATTGTGGTTTAACGGTGCGGTCTGTCATAATTTAATAGGTCACCTCATTTCTATTTCCAGAACTATTAATTAATGACCATTATTACAACGAAGCCTTCATTGATGGGTAAATTATTCATCGTTATGAGTGTTATAATTTTGCCAATGCTAACATTACAATTGGTTTTTAAGATTGATAAATTAATCTGCACAATACTTATTATCTCCTAGTCACTGTCACGCTGATGGTTTTTACTTAGATCAGCACAACGTAAAATGCCTGATTCAAGGGCGAATCACGTGTGGGGTATACATTTGAGTTACATCACGGGAGTGCGAGCCTGCAATCTACATTCAACCTTTCAAATTTTTTGGTGAGAAATCATAAAATAACTTCTCCCGGTCTACATGGAGTGAGACAGAGTGTCAGACTTTTATTGACCAAAGCCCACCTGTGTTCTTTCAGTAAAGTTGCTCTTTGCGTTCCAGAATCGTGGTGCTACTGGAACCATCCTGCAGCCCATGCTACATACAACCTTTGATCTAATTTTTGGCGGTATCCAAACTAAAAGAGTTTAAACTTTTTTGTATAAAAGTTCGACTCTAGAAAATCGCGACACACGATTAATTTTTTATGGGGATCGAAAACACTTTAATAATAAATAATAAAAAAAACCCAGGCAAGTGCGAGTTGGACTCGCGAACTGAGGGTTCGGAACAAACTTACCTATGAATTTATTTATTTATTTATTAATAAGACAGCATTTGGTCCACAATATCTGTTAGTAATTCTAATCTACGTTAGTACTTCAGTTCTTCATCAAATATAAATAATAATATACGAAAACAATAAAATAAAATAGACTAATAAAATATTCAATAAATTAAAATGTCAAAATTACAATGTCAGTGAAATTTAAAATGCTTAAATCAGAACAATAAAATAAATTAAAATGGTCAATAAATTAAAATGACAAATCAAATTTTCAATCAAGATAAAAACAATTAATGAAACTAAAATTATTATAACAAACAATGTTACCTGCCCCACGCCTGATTGACGGGTGCATGCAAGGCCTGCCAGTGCTGTATAAAGGGCCCGTCCAACCTAGTGGCAATGACGGCAAGAAGACTGTTACTGCATATACACTCAATTCGGAAATTGAACTGTTATGAAAACAGTTCAATTTCCGAATTGAGTTACGAAGATTTTTCTGAATAGCATTTTTTTTGTGACGTAACTACAAATTTAGAGTTTTCAGATTTTTTTTTCTATACTTGTGCTATGTGAACTTGCTTCATGCCAAATTTCAGGATTCTAGTTCAACGGGAAGTACCCTATGCATTTTGATTCTCTTAAGAGTGTTGAAATATACGTTTTTTTGCGACACAAATAGCCATAAGTATCTTTTTTTTTTCGTTAACTCGGAAGTCTGATTTTTTCACAGCTTCAAGGGCCGCAAACCTGAGTATAATTATGGTTTTTTATTTCAAGTCGATGCCTTAACGTGCTCCCGAAATAAAGGGTCTTGACAGACAGACAGACAGGCAGACAGACGGACAACAAAGTGATCCTATAAGGGTTCCGTTTTTTACTTTTAAGGTACGGAACCCTAAAACAAAATGTTTATTTATTTATTTAAACTTCTTGTACAGTAGTGATACATAGGCGGACTTAATGCAAAAAAAAAAATGTCTTGAGATTTGGTGCCCTAAAGTGTTGCGTTGACTAATCGTTCACATTCAAGTCGCAATAATTATCATCTCGAGCATAGCAATACGGTAGCTCTGACTGTCACAACCTAGCGCTGGACACACCATAATCGCGGTTCACCTTTGACATGATGCGTGTTCTCATCAGACATGGTGAGTTCGGGAGGGTTCCTGTGTCGGAATTCAGGCGGAAAAAACGCCCGGTTGTTATCATTGTGCGGCGGTGGAGCCTATTGCGGAGATGTGCTCCGCTTGGGTGGAGCACCGCCGTGACCTCGTGGAGACGATCGGCGGCACCGACCTTTCGCGCTGGGCTCTGGTTCAAGCTTTTGTTTGGAGTGAGAGTGAATGGGATGCGGTCGGAGATGCCCACAATCATGAGGGAACGGACATCCACCCCAGCCGCCGTGACAGGGGATGTCCTGGGCGTCATAGAGCAATGGCCACCATAGGCGCGGGCTTGCGCAACGACGAGCAATGGGTAGCTCGCCGTCTAGTCATCCGATAAAATAATAATAATAATAATTTTATTTTCAGGCATCAGAGGCCCATAGACAAAATACATAGGTATAATAATCTTAAACAATAATAAACTAATACATATTATAAAAACAAAGACCGAGCCTGAATCGTCAATGGCGTGTAGTGTGTGTTCCACACGTGCGTCAAAGAAATGTTAGCAAAACCGTAGGGGCCTAACAGGGCCGATGTCCGCTAGGGCCACAGAGAATTTCTATAAGGGAAATCGTGGTCCTAGAACGCAAAGGGTAATTGAAGAACACAGGTGGGTGGAAGAAATGATTAGATGACTGAACCTCAAAAAAAAGTATTTTACCTCCTGTTATCCAATTTTATTACTTCTTATTTTTGAATTCTTCTACTTTTTTTGGTTTCTTAATTATTTCCTAGGCCTTTTTGGTTCAATGCTTTGTATTATATTTGCGTAACACGTGTCCTTGTCATACATTTCTGCAAAGCAGCTCAACAACTTACGAGTATCTTGCCGCTCATTGTCAAATTTTATCATTATTTACTACACCCAAACCTGGTTTCACCTTAATCAAGCACTTGAATAGACTCTAATATACTAAAGGTATTAATGACGGGTTTCTGAATTGAGCATTTTGAGTTAAAAAGATCATAAACCCTACTTTAATGCCACATTTTGACAGGTTTTCAGGCTAAAGTAGTGTTTGAGAAATACTCAACTTCAAATGCTTAAATCAGAAATTCGGGTTATATCCTTTATTATCAAGTGTAAAATCAAAACACTATCGCTGTCAGATTTAGTCTGCGGTGTGCCCTCCTTCAGCGTTTCGGTTTGGTCGGAATCCCGCTTGGAAACCGCAATCAAGACATGTGATATAATTACCTAGTTTCAGGAATATAGCGTAAGGTGCTAAGATGTTAAATGTACACTGTGTATGACAATGTTGGGTAATTGTAAATATGGATTGACAAGCTATATGGTTAGTACGATTGTGCAAACAATTGTGAGGTATTAACCTAATTAATAGCATAGAGTGTCAACATATATATACGTAAAATATTTACCCAAGGCTAGTAAAAGACATCACACTAGCGAAAGTTTGTGAGTGAGGATTTTTTTTACGGTGGAAATCATGTAATGATTTTTTGCATCAACTTGTTCATAATGCTCTTTTATATGTCATACAACTATCACTTAAAGCAAGTCATTCTGTCCCTAGGGAGATAATGAAGTATGGGCAAGCCCTAGGGTATAATGAGATTTGAATTTGGAACGTACCTGCATCAAACAAGTTTATTCAAAAATCAAACTGGTCAATAACAAAAAAGGAAAAATAAATTATGGTCTCTGACGGAGTCTCTAAAAAAAAGTAATGTAAAAGCCTTAACATTGTAGAAAGTTAAAACTATATAATCTTAAAGTAGTGAATTTTGTTTGTTTTCAATCTCAAAACATGTCGAGTGATAGTTAAAATTAACTTGTAAATAATATTGATATTTCTCTAATATATAATTTGTTTTAGTAAATTGCCTTTTAATTATCTCACAGATGGTGTAAAAAGTAGAATATCCATCCCGGGGATAAAGCTGTCTTTGTCAAGAGTAGCTTGAACTCCTCACTGCACTCAGGTTTCTGTATGAACTCCCCCGCAATGCTCGGGAGTCAATTATATAAATCCTTCACAGTGCGATCGGGACTAAGACTTATCAACGTTCGTTTTAGTTAGAATTCCACATGCCGCCCGCAACTTAAAGACCCTGCTTTATCCCCCCCTATTCACGCAATCTATTATTCCCGTTCTAAGGCGGAGTGTGATGTGTGTGGTGTGTGTTAAACTGACTTAAACCACACCTATGTACTTTCAGATACCTTTGCGTTCCAGAACTACGGGTAACCTTTTCAGAAGTCAACCCATGGCCCTAGTAAGCTTCGACTCTGCTGGGCCCGCGTGCCGTCGACGACTCGGGCTTGGTCCGGACAGTTGCCGGACAGCCGTACAGTAAGCTAATATACATAAGTCATGATAGTTTCAATTTGTGGGCAATTTTACTGAAAGGTTTCTTTTAATTAAATAAAACGCTATGTTTTGGTTCCTTGGTGGTTGTGTGTGAAAAATATCAAAACTTAGTATTAAAAATACAATAAATACTAATTTCAGATTACTAATTGATATTATGAACAAACTGATATTATGTAGGTACAAGCACTCAATCTCGCTTTTGGGCGGAGCGCAAGGGTGTGTCAGACTTTTACTGACTAAAAACCCACCCCTGTTCCTTTTTTTCCTTTCATACCAGGGCCGGGTTTTCCTTTTAGAAGCGAACCCATGGCCATAGTAGGCTTCGACCCTTCTGGGCCCCTACGGTTTGCTGACATATCCTTGAGGCACGCGAGGAACACTACGCGCCGTCGACGACTTAGGCTTGGTCCGGACGGTTACCGGACAGTTGGCCGGCGAGCTACCCATTGCTCGCCGTCCGTAGTAAGCCCGCGCCTATGGTGGCCAGATGACGGTAAAAATGATTTATAACATTTTAGTAAGTTTGTATTAAACGTACTACTTCTTCTTCTTTCTTCTTTGTATTAAACGTTACTATATTTATACACTACAAAAAGTTAAAGTAAGTAATATTATAATATAGTAATACTATAATTTTACTTCGCGCCGAAACTGAAATGCAATTTTATTATTTTTCACATAATGTAGTAATATTTTCATTACGGGTCAAAGGATTCGCAAGTTTAGATATATATAAAAAAATACAATCAATGTATCCTGGCAACACCATCGCGGCTAGATGTCACTTATTTTTTTTGCGGTAAAAGTTTCGCATGGGAAAAACTTTATCCTATCTAATTATTCATTTAAAATACATGGAATAGTATTTTTTTAGCAATTTAACAAAATCCCAAGTGATACATCTTATTATTCACTTATAATACCTGAAATAGTTCCTTCTTTAGCAAAATTAACAAAATTTCAAGTGATAACCTATAAAGTGTATTGTGCAATAACGAATTTCAGTGCCGAATTTAAGCCTTGAATCTACAATCACACAGGATGAAGAACCTTTTCCGATATCCAGCAAAAGCCAAAGCACTAAGTGATCACAGCGAGTACTGCATCTCAGACTTACGAGTCGAAACCTTGCTCAATCTTCAATCAGGGTACGAGATACCATCAGCGATGTTATTTTCACACGCTAACTGATTGTAAGCTACCAGATTAGTACGTGGCGTTATTCTACGTTGCTAATCTGAAAAGGCCCCTGAAACCTGTCACCGAGGACGCGATCCTCATCGGGCAATAACAAGCACTAAGTGATCATAGCGAGTACTGTATTTCAGACTTGCGAGTCGAAACCTTGTTCAATCTTCAATCAGGGTACGAGATACCATTACGCGACGTTACTCTTACGCGCTAACTGATTGGACCTACCAGACTAGTACGCGATACTTAGCTGCGTTAGTCTACGTTGCTAATCTGGTATGCATTTGTTATAGCAGGTGAGTCCCATTCATTTATAATCCAAAGAACAAAGATGGCAAAAAGACTAAGTTCAACGTGCCCCACTTTATCAGTGCCTATAAAGGTCACGAGAAGGCCAAGTTCATACTACCTATCTGTGTATTATTAATTAGTGTAAAAACAGTACACCACCTATGGTAGATCGCTACAAAACATTCAAACTCCTTTAGTGAATACGAGATATTCCAAACCACCTTAAGGTGGCAAGTTATACTGCCTAATATGTAAATTATAAACTTTCCAAAGTAATTCTAAAGAATACGAGATATTCCAAACTGTCATAAGTTAATCCAATGTATCTAGCCGGATTGCCGGTAGATACCCACCTGTGTCCAGTTGTTGGACTAGAAGCCAACCCAAAACCATGGGAGAAGGCAAGGCAGAATTATTGACACCCTTACCGGCTACAATGCTGGTGGAAAATACTGCCATAGTGCGAGCATAACGGTGGCCGATTATCAAACCTATTTTTTGCTGAGTTAAATAGTAAAGACCTATTCAATGGAAATATTATTATTTCCTTATGGTTATGTTGTACACTGACCTGCAATATATTCAAAATAATAAAACAAAAACAAACCATGGAACACGAGGTGTTCACAATGATATATATCTAAGCACTAAGTGACATGAATACTTCATCAACAATTTACAAATGATATGTTCACTTATAGCAACAAATATCAGTAAGTGTTGATTATGATATGACTCCATGTAATAATATCTATGGAAAATCTTGATATAATTAAAATGGATTAAATTCATAGGTACAGCATATCATTCCACATCCTCAGTATTTAAACTTATAGTAAAAACCTTGCTCAAAGAGCATGTAAGCTAACTTTTAAGGAAACAAAATCTAAGGAAATCCCAGGTTAAGTCCTCTGCTGACACCAGCAGTCCTGAATAAAATTATAAGGTTCTAAAGTTTCAATACCAGAATTACAGGAACTCCTCACAGGCTCGAAGAACCCGTGCACCAGCACCTTAGAATACTTGATGTATAACACCAATGCCACAATTGGTGTGGCCACCCGCTGGGCTAAGCGGTTTAAGGAAGCTACCATTGATTTTAGGAAGAAGTAACTTCTCACTGTTGAAAACAGAAGGGAATAATATTGACGGGCAAAACCACCAGCCCTACTTACATATAATCACCCCAAGGGAGTAAGTCAGCAATAAACTTATAATGAAATACAACAACTAAGTAAATAATGAAATATGTGTTGATATATTTGTAAATAGTTGTTAGAACAAAATGGTATGAGGTATCTACCTTACTTAATGCCTAAATCACTCAATAAACTAAAAATTTAATATAAATGAATGTCAAATTACACAAGCCGTGTACGCCTGCTATTGACATAATTGTACAGAACTAAACTAAGTTTGATTACCTAAATTCAAATCTTTTGTAATAACTTACTTGGTTGGTGCTCCTAATAAATAAATAAACAGACCCCCTATCAACATATAAGGTTGAAATAAACAGGGAAATCTTTGTTGTAACAAAACAGAAATAACAAGATTCAGATTTAATTTGATCTGCACTGGTATAACATTTCCAGTAGCAATTGTCTTACATTGACAATATTTTCTGTGTTCAAAACAAATATTATATGGAAGGAAATTGCTTTATTATAAAGAATACCTAGGAACAAGCTTCCCATGACTAGACAACTAACCTTGTCATAGAAACATTACTTCTAATGCATTTGGCACATAAGAACTCTCATACCACAAAACACAAAAAATGTGCACCAAAACATCTTGTTTCACCAAGGACTCACTTCTATGACAATCAAAAAATCTCACTGCGCTTAATAGAAAAATTACTTTGCAGTATACATGACTCCTGAACTTAAAAATTAAACATAAAAGTAGACAACTATCTACCACTTGGTAAAGAAATGTAATGTTAGATTTTATGTTAGATCATTCAGACATTCCCAAAACATGCATAGCATACCCACCAATTTTAAAACAAAAATGGTTTACTGAACACAGTTTAATATCATGTCTATAAGCCTATATGTATCCTATAAGTCATATGGTGAAATTATGGCTTCTCTCTACTTTGTTAGGTTGTCACTGTCAAACAGTGTCAGAATTGCAAGAGACAACTTAGACAACTTTGTCTACGGTGCAGCTAATACCCGGTCCACACATGACCTACAGTAAAACTAGTTTTTTGTTTGGCTGATACTTTTAAATTTATTTCATGTTTATCCAGGTAGAATAAACATATCTTATCTCCTCTTTATTCTCTAAAATAGCTAAGTGGGACTGAATGTTCAAAATACACTTACTTAATTGAGGCAATGAATTACCCCATTTGAATTACTAGTATCATCAAAACTATAAGAACTTAACTTACCAATACAAAAGTAAAATTGCATTTAAACAAAAAGGGGGGGGGGTGTATGCTGGGGACCAACTAGTGCAACAGGTCCTCGTGAAAAGTCAGTGACCATACAACTTCTCTAGGTATCTAGTCCCTAGCAGGAAGTTCATTCCATCGACATGACATAAACCCCTCCCTCAAGAAATAAAGTTTCTCGTTACATATAACATAAACTGTGACACAAAAATACTACTGTGATGACAGAGAAAGACAATCGCATTAACTTCCATTTCGGGAGGCACAAATAAATGACATAAAATGGCCTTCATAAGTATAAAATAATTGTATTTACATATATTTAGATAGACCCATATGCATATACATACAGGTATATACAAGTATACACATACATGCTGAAACAAACGTTAGTATACTAGCTGTATCATGCAGTAGAAAACAAATAATAATAATTTAATATAATAAAATATAATTTATATGTTATGTTAAATGAACAAACGGAATAATAAAATATAAATAAAATCGATAAGCTAGACTTCCATACCAGTCACCTACAATGTCAACACAAATATAACTTAGATGTGAATAGATACTTATCGTTTGAAACGAAAATGATGAATGTGATAATATATAATGCATGTACCTAATTGCATTGCCTAATGCAAGGCTAATTATATGATGCATGTAATGTAATTACATTACCCCCAGTGACATTCAAAACATCACTATGGTATGATAAAAACAACTAATGAGATTATTCTGCTTCAATAGATTTCAACAAATTGTCTTTGTGTTAAGTGGGAACAGCAGTACTATAAAACCAAAGTAACTTTTTGTCTGATTACATTTAGTAATAATGACCTTGTAATATAGCCGACATCAACGGCTAGGTACAGGGGCGCTGGCTTTTAGAAAACCTCATGCTCATTTGATGGACTCGAAAAAGTGGCGAAGTGTGAGAAGAAAAATGCACACTGATCAACCGACAAATAAATAAATGTCCTACTTACATACTGCATACCTAATTACTAATTATGTTCGATAAAAATATAAAATGAGATCATTTTATAATAAAAACTAGCTCTTTGCCCGCGACTACGTCCGCGCACATCGCCGTTTTAAGGGTTTGGCCCTGTGATTTGTTTATTGTCATTGCAAAGCAAACTTTCAAAGGAAATTGTAGTCTTTTGAATTCGAAAGGAAGATTGTTCGGGATTAATGGAATACGCGGTATGAACTCTGTTTCTCCCTGGGCAGACCCGGTTAAAATAACAACCTTAACCATACTGCGGTGCAATGCTTTTACTTGCATGCTGGTACCGTTACATAACTTCGGAGGCTTCAAGTTCCTAAGCAACATCACGGGTGTGCCCACACGCAGTGCAAGTTTATGGTATGGAAGGCCGGCTGGATTAATAGTATCAGAAACTCAACCGGATGGTGGACTGCTTCGTCTGCATTTACCACTGTGTCTATAGAATTAAACACTATTTCTTCAGCTTCAAATGATGTCAGCAAAATATCGCTGATAACTGCTGCTTGGTCATTCTTAGGCGTCAATATAGCTCTTTCTCATAGCCATTCTAATGATTTGTCCTTTATTTGAGCCACACCTGAATAATTTCTTTCTATCATCTCTTCGACTGTACTTACTACCGTACATAATTTTTCTGGTATGACTATAATCCTATCTAATTGTTGGTACTTGCCGTTTCCTAATTGCAGTAAAACGTGAAAATTCACCTGCAGAGACGTCCCCTGTGAGATGTACTCTCATATTTTTGGTTAATTTAAGAATTATAGTTAAACGCAGCGTTGGAAAGCCTCCCACAAGGCGGACCGATATCCTGGTGAGAGTCGCGTGAATGTGGTAGGTGCGAGATGCACAGGAGCGTTCGTTATGGTGACACATGGGGGAGGCCAATGTCCAACAGTGGACGTTCTTTGGCTGAAATGACGATGCTTTAATTTCATTCACTCGTGTCTCTTTTGGTTCAACTTGCTAGAAATCTCCTGCCAGCAATACTGTCAAACCACTCATTAAGTTGTCATTGCTTCTTATGTCCTGTTATCCTGTAGAGTTCTGTTTAATGCTTCAATAGCTCTTTTGTTTGCCATTGTGCTTTCGTCTCAGACTATTATTTTTGCTTTACGTAACAATTGGACCAGATTACTATGCTTGAAAATGTTGCACATTGGTGTCTAATCATTGGCGCAAAATCTGATCTATAAAATGTTATAGTTCGTTATTTACCTGCCTCTCCATGTGTCGTTTAAAATCTTCTGAAAGATATTGTTTGAATTCATCCCACAGGCTGAATGGATTCACTAGTTGACAAAAAACTATGATTATTGTGAAAAGCTCTCTCACCATAAACGGCTATTGATACCTGGCTGCCTCTCCTAGGACTGTACGTCAGTGTTGATCATCTTCAAGTAATCCTCCCCGCTCCGCGCTTCCCATAGTAGTGCCTTGCATGCTGATTTGAAAGCCGTATGTTCTACACAATTTACAGTTCTCAATGCTATAAATGATTCTGGACCTCGAACTTCATAAAGAAGCAAACGAAGGTGGTAACACTCTTATTTGGATATACCGTATATTCCCTGCCTAAAGCGTTGTCTTTTTTAATGTGTGGCCAACCATCTACATCTACTCCTCTTTTCCTTCTTTCGAACCAATTACTGTTCCAAACATAGAATGCACAGATTTCACAATACAGGAAGGTCTGTGCAAAGTCATCTACTTGACATAGTTAAAAAAAAAATACGTGAGAGTCGTTTTTGGTGGACAGGAACCATTTATTAGCTAAGTTTTCTTGATTAAAAAATACTCTTTGACCATTTTTCTAAGTGCACAGCAAGATGTAACACCGTGGGAAAATGCTCATGAATAGAAAACCCGAAAATTCACCACACTGCCACTGAACTACTGATATACTTTCCACTTTCATACGTTTTGACTTCATCTTTTAAATTAAAGAAAGAGTACCTTGGTCAGACCCTTTATTCACATATTTACAAACATATTTAATCGATTTTACCGAGTTACAGTATTCCACATTGATGTGAGTATTAAATATTCTTAAAAGAACTGGATTACCAACGATTATCAAGCTCTACTCCATTTATGGTCACAGTAAATCCGCCATTATCTGAAGGATGTCTTCTGCAGTTTGGATATCCGTCATCGCCGGTCTGTGTTTTTATAAGCATTGTTCGAGGATAGCGTTTAGGGCTCAGCTGGTCTCTCATGCATGGTGAGTTGGCGTTGAAATTTTCACAGAGGCCATTATGTATCATATTAGGTTTCACCATCTCATAGAGCTTTGGATCTAGATTGGGATCAGGTATTTCGGCACAAATAAAATTGTCAATAATGTCAGAAAAATGTGTCTTTTTAGCCATATCAGAATATGAATGTGCCGAAGTCTGGAAAATGTTGGTATTCTACTGTGTACACAGTAGAAAACCAACGTTTTACGTACATGTATCACGAAACTTCACCAAATATTTTTCCTTGAGTCTTCATTTTTTTGATGATATCGTGGCGATCGTGAGGTTTTTAGCCTGGAAACATTTTTTCTTTAATTTCTTTCCACCGAGGGTTGCACGTAAAGGTGAAAAATAAGTCTGTGCGGTCATAATGACGTACATAAGTCATGGCGTATTGAGTGCGCTCGTGCGTGTATCTCGGCCCACCTGGTATTACTATTTGACCCAACTGATGAGCATCAACATCTTGCCTACCGATGGTGTCCTTAAGTATTACTGAACTAATTAATCAAAGCTTTTAGAAAACATTAAATTAGCATAATAATTTCTATCGAAGAAGACGCTAACTATGACACACCAAGTTGTTTTGTAATTAATTTTATGTTTTCTTCTGTACCGATGTGGGTCAGTAGATGTCGTTGTACGTATATAAATAACATAATTGATACGTTATTATAAGATTAGGTTATCACATGGTTGCGTTGCAAGGAAAATCTATGAGCACATTTAAAAAAGAATAAGATATTTCATACAAATATGGAGGAATCCATTTCATCAATACATGAATTAATATTGAACTATTTTTGAGAAATAAATAATCGCTATTTGCTCTGTTAGGGCTTGTTTTAAATTAGGCCGCGCAGTAAGACTTCAAAAAATCTTGAACACGACCTAGACCGTAATTTGAGGGTAGTTTTGAAAAACGAATAATGGGAATCTTTATTATTAATTTAAATATGTATTCTTGCCAAGTTTCAAGTTTATTAACCCAAGGAATAAGATTCTCCCATACAAACTTTAACACCCTCTAAATCTTGCACTGGGGGTAGTACTGAAAAAATAAATATGGAAAACTTTAAAACTAATTTAGGTTATTATTTGTACAAAGTTTGGAGTCAATTGGCCTACGAAAAAAAAAATTTCATACTTATGAAATCCCCCCTTTTTACCCCCTTAGAGGATGAATTTCCAAAAATCCCTTCTTAGTGCTCACTTACGACATATAATTAATCTTTATGCAAAATTTCAAGCTTCTAGCCCCAGCGGTTTCGGCTGTGCGTTGATATGTCAGTCAGTCAGTTTCTCCTTTTATATATATAGATGAAACTAGTTTTTAGTATCAAGAAATATTATAATGTAACCGTAACCTAAAAGGCGATTACTTATCTGTTACTTGATGTCTATTCTCAGGGGTGCTCGGCACCTACTGTTTATTTCTCATAATCGGCGCCCCTGGCTAGGTACATATAACGATGATGTACAAATAACCAAGTAAGTACTAAAATATACTGAGAGTAATGATATAATATTTCTAAAATTAGCTGGTAAGTCATAAGTGACTTTCATTAAGAATATTCTAATTAATTACAATACATGTCTCACACCGTGGTATTATAACTGTCTGTTGAAGATAACATGCTTCTCATCTAAATCAGTTGCCTATCAATGAATCAAATATATTTTTACAGTACGAGAATACTTGTCACACAATACTTTAAAAAATGAACGGATAGTCTAGTCAACACCTTGGGACACTCCCAGCAAGAACGTATGACTGTAGCGAAAAAAAAAAAAAAAAAAAAAAAAAAAAAAAATACAAACTCATTTCTTACTATAAAAAGAAACCGCACTTGAGTTGATAGTACCAGTACTAACAATAGCGTAACAATTAATTATTGCAGCAAACTCTAAACATCTACATTATGTGAAAAATAATAAAATTGCATTTCAGTTTCGGCGCGAAGTAAAATTGGGAATCAAACGAGCTTACCTGTTAAGCGAAGTGCGTGTCTTGATTCTAATTTTATGAGCGCCGAAACTGAAATGCAATCACCCACCCACCACTAGTTAATAGCCCCAAAGCTGCAATAATTAACCTACCTAACTCACAGTTATCCTTACAGGGAAATAGTGAATGTAAGTATGCGGTAACAAGTCTGTCCAAAAGACAGCTTGTTCCTTGTCCTATAATCTCTAAAGTAAGTGACATCTAGCCGCGATGGTGTTGCCAGGATACATTGATTGTATTTTTTTATATATATCTAAACTTGCGAATCCTTTGACCCGTAATGAAAATATTACTACATTATGTGAAAAATAATAAAATTGCATTTCAGTTTCGGCGCTCATAAAATTAGAATCAAGACTTCGCTTAACAGGTAAGCTCGTTTGATTCCCAATTGTAACACCTGAATATATAAATATAGACAGTACCTGCGCACTCTTATCCTAATAAGTAAAACATCCTTATTAATATCTCTTTCGAAAACCATAACCGTAATAATAACATCATATATAGATAACGAGTATATACATAATTTTTGTCAGGAAATACATACATACCACCACCACCATCCACGCCGTATTATGATCGTGGTCCTTACATAACTTCTACGTTTTTTTCGTTTTTGTTCATATAAGTAAGTGAGTAATAGTAAGTTGTAATGAGTGAAACAGGAGAACCAACGTTACCTTTCGACATAGTTCGAAGAAAGTCGCTACATTTAAGTAGCAATAGGCTGGACGCACTACTTGCAGATTGGTCAATGGAGCTGAAAGATTCAAAGTGGTGACTGCGTACCGGAAGAAGTTGCGTTGGAAGGCTTTACACAAGATGGACTGATGACCTGGTCAGAGTCGTGGAAAACCGTAGGATCCGAGACGTACAAAACCGGTCGACGTGGTTATAATTGGGGGAGGCCTACGTCTAACAGTGGACATCTACCGACTGAAATAATGGTAATGTGACCAGGGGGGCTATTGGCTAACTTTTTCAATAACAGTTGACAACTAGCATTCGTTGCACACTAAACTTAGTTGTCAACTGACAATTTCATAAAATTGGTATTACGTAACACACAAGTGACTAACAAACTACGGTGGAAATGTGGTGAATTATAAAAATTTACGGTGCCTATTGTCATCATCATCATCATCATCATCTTCCTGCCCTTGTCCCGTGTTATTTGGGGTCGGCGCAACACGTTTTTTTCTTCCATTCTGCCCTGTCACTCGTCATACTATCACTAACTTCCTTTTCTTTCATATCACTCTTCACACAACGGTGAAGAGTGATATGAAAGAAAAGGAAGCCTTTACGGTGCCTATTGTGACCACTCTAAAATTTTATCGAATATTATACAGCTTCAAAAGCTTACACAATCGCAATTTTAAAAGTATCGATACAATTACATCTGTCAAAACGTGTTACGGTGGCTATCAAAGGCACCAGTGACTAATGACGTCACTGCAGTTGGTCACTGAAGCTAGGCAATACGAAACTAGCTGTTTGACAGTTCAATAATGCACATTGTTAACAAGTGATCATCACTTGAACTGTCAACAGAGTTACGCAATAGCCCCGCTGAACTATACTACTCAAAGACGTAGACAAAGTCGAAATTAATATCCATCTACCAGGTATTCGCTATCAGTACAAAAACCCTTCCAATAGCAAAACGGCTAGTATTGCCGGTTATTATTCCATTCCATGCCGGGAAAGATCCATCTGAAAAGTTAATTGCTCAGTTCGCAATACCTGTCTGCGGCTTTTCAGGGTTACCACTTGAATAATCTGTGCATTGTATAACTGATTCTGACTGTGTTCTGATTGTGTTACATAATAGATAGGTAATAGTTTTAATGAACATAATGCCAATTGAATCGGGGTTAATTATTCACTTATTTACTTCATTACTATGTGATTATACCATTTAATTGTACCTGTATAAAGTCTTCATGTCGTGTTATTAAATAAATAGGTACGTATTATCGTCCGCGTGAAGGTTTTTTTTTTTACGTGGGAAAATCATCTAATGACAAATCCCGCTCTTGGGTGGGGCAGGAGATAGTGTCAGACTTTTACTGACTAAAAATCCACTCCTGTTCCTTCGTTGCCTTTGTCCCAGGGCCCCGGGTTTCGTTTTCACACTAGCCATGGCCCCAGTTGGCTTCCACCCTGCTGGGCCCCTACGTTTTGCTGACATCTCCCTGAGGCGCGCGTGGAACAATACGCGCCGTCGACGACTTGGGCTCGGTCCGGACGGTTACCGGACGGTCGGACGGCGGGCTACTCATTGCTCGCCGTCCGCAAGCCCGCGCCTACGGTGTTCGGAAATCGGGATCGGAATCCCGGCGGCGGTTGGGGCGTGAGGACCGTTGCCTCACGCGATCGGCCGCCTCCTTTGCTAGCATTACTGCTTCGCAGAAGGAGGCGACCACCTGCCTCCTCCTCACTCCGGACCATGGCCTGTACCAAAACCCGGCGCGAGAGATCGCCGCCACCGATCGCCCCCACGAGGACACGGCGTTGCTCTGCCCAAGCGGGCCACACCTCCACCGTGTGCTCCACCGTGTCCTCCGGGCGGTCCACACAGTGGCGACACCCGGGCGTCGCTTCCGCACGAATCCGGTGCAGGAACTTCCCGAACTTACCGTGTTCGGTGAGAACCTGCGTCATGCGAAAGGTAAGGACGCCGTGAGGTCTTTCCAACCACGCCTCAAAGAGGAGACTTACCGCCATAATTGTGGCGTGCCCAGCTCTGGGTTGCGACAGTCGCTGTCGCCATTTCTCCATGAGAACCCGCCGGAGCTCTGTCCGCCATGCTGCGACTTGTCGCGGCAGCGGAGTTTCACCTCGGCGTTGCATCTCTATGCGCAGATCGTGCATGTGTGCAAGGACTGTTGCCTCCAGATCCCATGGTGGCTGGCCAGCAAGGAGGCTCGCCGCTTCGCGGGAAATCGTCCGGAATCCTCGCACCATTCGTATGGCCATGACTCTCTGGCATGCGTTCAGCCGGGCCGCCGGTCCGCGTGAAGGTATAAAAATATCCCAAGGAAAGATACTCCTGGGATAAAAATCGTATTACCTTAGTGTAGTATTTTTAATCCAAAATTTGACCGGTAGAGAATGCCTTGTTGCATTAAGTCCACCTATGTACCATGTAGCAGCACCCACTCCTATCAAGATTGGAGACTCTATACTCGAAGTTGTGGACGATTACGTCTATCTTGGACAGACAGTCCAGTTGGGTAGATCTAATTTCGAGAAAGAGGTCAACCGTCGAAACCGACTCGGCTGGGCAGCGTTTGGGAAGCTGCGCCGTATCTTCTCATCCAATATTGGTATATTGGATGAGAAGATACCGCGCAGCAGTGTCTCAAGACGAAAGTCTATGACCAGTGCGTGTTGCCAGTGATGACATATGGTTCCGAAACGTGTTCGCTCACAATGGGCCTCATCAGAAGGCTCAAAGTCACCCAAAGGGCAATGGAAAGGGCTATGCTCGTAGTTTCCTTGCGTGATCGAATCAGAAATGAAGATATCCGCAGGAGAACCAAGGTTGCCGACATAGCACGAAGAATCGCCAAACTTAAGTCGTCAAACTTAAGTGGCAATGGGCAGGGCACATTGCTCACAGAACAGATGGCCGTTGAGGCCGAAAGGTTCTGGAGTGGCGACCGCGTACCGGAAGACGCAGTGTTGGAAGGCCCCCTATAAGATGAACCGATGACCTGGTGAAGGTTGTGGGAATCAGATGGATGCGAGACGCACAGGACCGTTCGTTGTGGCGACTTTTGGGGGAGGCCTATGTCCAGCAGTGGACGTCTATCGGCTGAAATGATGATGATGATGTACCACGAGAATGAGCTGTGGTGGACCGGTGGTAACAGCACCGACTTGAAAGTTGTAGATCGCTTGTTCAATCCCAGCCAAGCATATTACTTTGTGTAAATTGATTTCATCACCACTGCTCTCACTACGGTGTGAAAAAATACATCCGTCAGCAAATTGGCATGTCCTAGAATCAAAAAATTGGAAGACATGTGACATTCACCTATCCGCACTGGGCATGCGTGGTGGATTACGGCCCTTTTCCTCTCCTAGAGAGGAGGCCTGAGTCCCAGCAGTGGGAACATTATAAGGCTGGTTATGCTATGCTATGTACCACTACTGTATATACAGTTTTAATAAACAAATAAATATTATTTATATTTCAGTGCTAGCAGAACGCGTCTTAGGAGACCATCCGAATGGTGCGGGGAAGCCGCACGATCTCCCACGAAGCAGCGTGCCTCCTTCCCGGCCTACCATAATGGTATTTGGAGGTAACAGTCCTTGCACACGTGCATGAATTGCGTATGGTAGTGCAACACCATCACCACCACGGGCAGTTTGTGGCATGGTCAGAATTCCAGCGAGATTTCATGGTAGAATGAAGACTGCGACTGTCAAAATACAGCGCTGGGAATACCATGATCGCGACAGTAAGTCCCTTTGAAGACTGGCTTGGGAACTGGCTAGAAAAACACCAGGGCGTTGTCACCTTTCAATTGACGCAAGTCCTCACCGAACACGGCCAGTTCGGAATATTGATACTTTTGATGTGGCGTAAATTAATTAGAGACTACATAACCTATTCTTTTTTAACTCAAATAAACTAGTGCTTGACTGCGATCCCACCTGATGGTAATCGTTAATGGTGAAGCGCACTAATTTATAAAGAGCGATATTAGAGGATTATTAAGCCTACCTAATTACCAAAATGTCTCAATAGTACATATAATTATTTAAACAGGTTACAGTCCAAGGTAACAAAAGTACGTGGTCATATCAATTGTCACTCTCAGGGACGCTACTCAAAAACTATTAGTGCTCAAGGTTAAATTGCGGCCTTATAGATGGTAACTACTTTTGTTTAGTTCCTGAATTCCTTTTATTATTTATTATATTCTTTATTGTACACCACATAAACAAAAATATAGGACAAACATAATTAAAAATAAGTGTGCAATGGGCGGTCTTATCGCGCAGGGCAATTACAACAAGATCTATATTTTCGATCGAAAATAGAAAATAAGATCTGAATACAAAACCCCTACTTTATAGACAGTAACAATATGTGTGGTTTTGAAAAGTCTGCCAAACCAATAAAAAACCACTATTTTTGCAACCTCTTGACATGTCAAACACCCATCTCACTATATTCAACATAAGCAACTGTCTTTACGACGAATAAACGAGTGAATCGATGTCGATATTCCTTATTTTTTGTGGGCATGTAAATATTATACTGTATAAATATTCAAAGAAAGATATAATATAGTTAAATAAAGAAAGGTATAAAAGACTTCGAAAAACGTGAGCGTAGGAAGTGGACTTGGCAAAGCCATGATGGTGCAACTAGAAATGAGGTTGACTTCATCATGTCGACGAAGAAGCAATTATTCAATGATGTCTCTGTGATCAACGCGGTGAAAACTGGAAGTGATCACCGCATCAAGCACATTGAATATCAATATCAAGCTTGAAAGATCTCGACTGATGAAGTCTACGCTCCGTCCAGCACAGATCCAAATTCAAAACTCCGAGAGCTTTCAGCTCGAACTTCACAATCGTTTCGAGTGCCTCGGTGGCTCCGTGGACGAATACAACGATGGGTTTGTGGAAACTGTCTATACGGTTGGGTCTAATTTCTTTAAGACTCGTCGTACAAAGAAGACAAGGCTCTCTGATCAAACTCTCGAACTCTTAAAAGAGAGGCGTGACATGGTTCTGCAGTCTTCAGACGATGCGTGTATCTACCAGCAGCTCAACAGACGGATTTCCATCTCTCTCTTAAAACGCGATCTCCGCCTCTTTAATACCGAACGGATTAAAGACGCAATCGAGCAGAATAAAGGCTCCAAGGTTTTTGCAAGAGATCTGTCTCTTGGGCAGAACCAGCTCACAAAATAGAAGACCGACGATGGTAGAGTTATATCCGTCAAATCGGAGCTTCTGGGAGAGATCGAGGCTTTTATGGAAAGTTGTACACGTCTATCACAAAACTCACAACGAATCTAGCAAACGACCTAAGAGCTATATTAACCCGACACTATACCGAAGATATCCCGGACGTCAGCCCGTACAAGATTAGGATGGCTCTGAAGCAGCTTTAAAACAACAAGGTGTCGGGTGACGGAATTACAGCCGAACTCTTTAAGGCGGATGAAAAACCGGCCCTAAAGGCCCTTCAGAGGTTGTTCGATTCCGTCATACTTGAGGGAAAGACGCCACAGGCATGGAGCAGCGGTGTGGTACTTTTCTTTAAGAAATGCGACAATGCCCTGCTTAAGAACCCATCTGGCTTCTGAGCCATGTCTACAAGCTGATTTCTAGAATCATCACGTCGTCTCGCGCGCAAGTTCGACGACTTCCAGCCTTACGAACAAGCCGGAGTCCAAAAAGGTTTCAACACCGTAGACCACATACGAGTACATAAGCTCCGACTGGTTATACAGAAGACCGAGGAGTATAACCTGCCTTTCTGCTTAGCGTTCGTGGAATACGAGAAAGCTTTTGATTGGATCGAGACTTGGGCTGTACTGTAATCTCTCCAACGATGCCAGATTGACTATCGGTACATCGAAGATCTGAAGTGTTTGTACGCCACAATGACAGTCCGACTTCAGGACCAGACCTCGAAACCTATCCATCTGTAGCGGGGTGTAAGGCAGGGAGACGTCATTTCTCCGAAACTGTTTACGGCTGCAATGGGGGATTTTCTGGACTGGAGTGGACTTGGCATAATCAATTGCAAGTACATCACTCACATTCGGTTTGCCGACGATATAGTAGTATGGCTGAGACTATGGAGGGGCTCAGTACAAGGCTCGATAACCTTAGTAGAGCTTCCGAAAGAGTGGGACTTAAAATGAACATGGAAAAAACCAAAATCATGGTAAATAACCATGTAGCACCCAATCCCATCCCAACAAGATTGGAGACTCTAAACTCGAAGTTGTAGATGATTACGTTTACCTGGGACATTGTCTGTCCCAGGTAAACCAGTTGGGTTTTTTTTTTTTTTTTTTAGGTGGGAAATCATCAAAATGACTTCTCGCGCTCTGGGTGGAGTGGGAGGGCGTGTCAGACTTTTACTGACTAAAACCACACCTGAATCCTTCAATTACCCTTTGCATTCTAGGACTACGGGTTTCCCTTTCAGAAATTCTCCGCGGTCCTAGCTACCGGGCATTGGCCCTGCTGGGCCCCTACGGTTGCTGACATCTCTTTGAGGAGCGCGAGGATCACTACGCGCTGTTGACGACTGGGCTCGGTCCGGTTTATTACCGAACAGCCGGACGGCGAGCTACCCAGTGCTCGACGTCCGCAAGCCCGCGTCTACCGTGGCCGGTAGTCGGGGTCGGAATTACGGCGGCTAGGGCGTGAGGACCTTCGTTCCCTCGACCTCGAAGTTGTAGACGATTACGTCTACCTTGGACAGACAGTCCAGTTGGGTAGGTCTAACTTTGAGTAAGAGGACAATCGTCGAATCCGACTCAGCTAGGCAGCGTTCGGGAAGCTGTGCGGTATCTTCTCGTCCAACATACCATAGTGTCTCAAGACGAAAGTCTATACTACCATTGCGCGTTGCCAGTGATCACATATGGCACTGAAACCTATCTATAATATGTATGTATTTAGAAATATATAAGTATGTTTACCAGTTGTCTAGTACTCATAACACAAGCTCTGCTTAGCTTGGGACTAGACGGCGTTGTGTGATAGTTGTGGAATATTATTATTATTATTATTTATAAACATGGCCGTTTACAATGGGCCTCATCAGAAGGCTTACAGTCACCCAAAGGGCAATGGAAAGGGCTATGCTCGGAGTTTCCTTGCGTGATCGCATCAGGAATGAACATATCCGCAGGAGAACCAAGGTCGCCGACATAGCCCGAAGAATCGCCAAACTTAAATGACAGTGGGCAGGGCACATTGTTCATAGAACGGATTGTCGATGGGGCCGAAAGGTTCTAGAGTGGCGACTGCGCACCGGAAAACGTAGCGTTGGAAGACCTCCCACAAGGTGGACCGACACCGACGACCTGGTAATAGTTGCGGAATGCGGTAGATGCGACACGCACAGGATCGGTCGTTGTAGCGACGCTTGGGGGATGCCTATGTCCAACAGTGAACTTCTTTCGACTGAAATGATGATGATGATGACACAAAGAAATGTTTGATAATCTTTGTTTTAATATTTCGGTGGTTTGTCTTGTAAGTATTTTGCAAATTGATTATTCCCAGATTTTTACACAAGTACTAATGCTGCTTAATTTTCAGAAAATAAAAGGTTAAAACCTGGTAATATTTTAGAATCTGAATCAATAAGTAGCAAAGAATGAGTCGGCCTTGCTCATCAATTCGCCCCTTAAATACAGGTCCGTAAAGCCTAGCTTAGGTATCAGTCTCATAAATATAATTGTATGCATGGCTTCAATATCTATAATGTTTATTGTGGTGAGAAATATAATATTTATTGTTATTATTATCGAAGCGATATGACATCTACCAACACTCAAACACTCACTGGGATGACGGCCTGATCCCTCTCCTAGAGAGGAAGCCTGAGTCCCGGCAGTGGGAACATTAAAGGTTGATTATGTTTATGCGTATTATTATTAATGTTTCCTTTATCACCTTTTTGGACGAAACTCAATCCTAAGGAAATAAAACAAATTCTTGAAAATATGTCCAATTCAACCATGCCGATTATATCTTTGATTGTAAAGAACGTTTATTGGAGTCACTTTCCCAAAATGGTTGTACATTTTTTAGATATTAAAAAAAATAACCTAAATGACACTCATTGGTACTGTAAGTAACTGATAAAAATTTAAACCGAGTTAGTAAATTCAGAAATTACCTGCAGCTATTGATTACAAACAAATATTGAAAGCAAGAAAGAGTTTAAACTCTTTATAATTATTGATTTAAATAAAAATAAAGATGACGCTGACAACCCTACCAGTCTAAGCGCGGAACAATTCAACGCATGAAAATGTCGATATTGAGAATTTTTTGCTTTCAATACTTCGTTTTGAGAGAGAACTGAATTGTTTGGTTAAGATTGATATACAATGGAAAACAGTCGTCAAATCTCATACGAATAGATTTGTATATATATACAATACTAGCCTGCGACTGCATTCGTTGCGTGAAGCTCTTAAAACTGCACAAATGTAAAAAATATTTCGGTGCTTGCGATCAATGCAGCTAAATTATTTATTCTAAAATAAAATATATTTTAAAAAAAAAACACTGAATGTTTTTCCATTTAGAACTTAAAAAAAATATTAATTTATTGATAAATAAATAATTTGATGAAATATAATAATAATAATTTATTTATAGTGTTCAATTTATTCACCCAGTTTAAATATTAGTCATATGTGAGACTACGGAGGAGCTCGGTACAATGCTCGGTACCTTAGTAGAGCCTCCGAAAGAGTGGGACTCATGGACAAAACCAAAGTCATGGTAAACATCCATATAGCACCCACACACACGATCGGAGACTCTATACTCGAAGTTGTGGACTACTACGTTTATCTGTGACAGACGGTCCAGTTGCGTAGGTCTAACTTCAAGATAGAGGTCAATCGTCGAATCCGACTCGGTTGGGCAGCGTTCGGGAAGCTGCGCGGTGTCTTCTTGACCAATATACCATAGTGTCTCAAGACGACACTGGCATATGGCTCCGAAACACAATTGCTTACAATGGGCCGCATCAGAAGACTTAAAGTCATTCAAAAGGCAATGGAAAGGGCTATGCTCGGAGTTGCCTTGCGTGATCACATCAGAAATGAAGATATCCGCAGGAGAACCAAGGTTAGCAACATAGCCCAAAGAATCGCCAAACTAAAGTGGCAATTTCCTTTCAATATCTTCTAAAAATATTTGAGTAATTGTAGGTTCCCGTGTCATTAACTGAAAGATAGACACAATGATGTCATTGGTGGATTTATGGTAGTCGCCAGATAAATTTGCTATAGCGATCATTGAACCCCCAACATTGGTTTTTTGATATTTATTTACATAAATAATATTGATATCGAAAATAAAACATAAAGCTGTTTTGAATTGATATCTATGTATATTTGACGTTAATGATACTTAACATTTTCTAATATTAAAAAATAATTAAAAATTCTGTGTTTGAATACCTTCGTACACGCCGTACCTATTTATTATAAGGTACATTGACCTTTCCGTAACATCTCCGGAAATGTCAATGAACTTTATATACTAAGATCCCAGAGCTGTCAGACATAACTTATTTTCACATGGATGAAACCTTGGTCACTACAATTAGTCTGACTACTGAAATATTACTTTGTAATAGTTACCTCAATAACATATTTAAAAATCAGACATGTAAAAATAAGTAAAGTTCATTTATTTTTTTGAGCTTTAAAGTGTCTGACAGAAGTTTTGATCCATGGAAAGTGTCTGACACTTATGATACTACTTTAGAATAATATTTTACAAAACTTCTATAAAAATCAGCCATAAAAATTTAAGTTAAGTAACTCGTTATTTTTAGTTCCCTTTCTCACTTCGTACCTGCCAAAGTTCCCCAAGGGAGAGCTCCACAAGTACACAGGTATTCAAAGCACATGAGACGCTACTGAGAACCTAAGGTTTCATCCATGTGAAAATAAGTTATGTCTGACAGCTCTGGGATCTTGGTCTATTATGCCAAATAGATTTACTCATCTTGTCATCTTATCCTTCATAGAAACTTACTCTATATCAGAAATTTCTGCGCAATACAGTCAGAAAATTATAAACGAAACATTGAAACTGTGTAGGTACGTATAATAATAATATAATATAATAATCCTTATTGTTTCAAAATCTACACAATTGAGGATATTATTTTTATTTAATTCACGCTCATTCCTCGAGGGAGATAGTATAATGTTTTGTACTTCAATAGTCGCGTTAGAGTGCACATCTGCAAACCATGGAAGCTTACCTACCCAAGAGCGGCGGGAATGTTTTAAAGAGTTACCGTAGTCCTAAAGCGCAAATGGCAACTGAACAAGCCTGGAGTATAGATGTAAATAAAAGTCAGATACGCTCTCTCACTCCACCCACAGCGAGAGAATTTATTTGATAATTACCCAACTCAAAAAAAATTGTATCTTATCTTGAAATAAAAACTTTGGTGGTTCGGTGGTCTTTACTTATTTATTTAATCATGGGAGAACCACCAGCTGTAACAAAAGAATAACAATATTATAAGAGACATTGAGCCAATTACAAGTTATTATTGCGTCTATCTGCCTATGCGTTTTTTCCAAATTTATTAGGGTCAGCTTCCAATCTGATCGGATTCAGTTTTTTACCAGTAACTGGGCAACATGTCTTAGTAAGACAGATGTCAGATTTTATGGCTTCTAACTATCTGTAACGACTGTCAAAGATCTACAAATGACAGCTAGAACCTATGGCTTAACATGGTTTCCGAAGGCATGGAGGAAAACCGTTTTGTTACGATGGTTCACCACAGAACCAACTTTAGCAAACGTTGCTTAACCTTGAATATCGACCCGTATGGCTGTTATTATTCTAGCCACGAGCATTTTCCTTTACTTACCATTAAGTAAGTGAGAGAACAGTGGTGGCCGAGTGGTAACGGCCCTGACTTACGAGTTGTAGGTTGTGGGTTCAAACTCAGCCAGGCGCAATACTTTGTGTAATTTATTTCATCACCACTCTCAAAACGGCGAAGGAAAACATCGTGAGGAAACCGGCATGTCCTAGAACCAAAAATTCAAAGGCATGTGACATCCACCAACCTACACTGGGCCCGCATGGTGGATAACGGCCCATTCCCACTTCTAGAGAGGAGGCCCAAGTCCCGACAGTGGGAATATTATAAGGCCGACTATGCTATGGTAAAGTTGAGAAAATAAAGCAAATTTTGTAAGTACCTATGTGAAGTTTTACTGAGCATATCGCGTTACATTTTAGTTACTCATTCTAGACACACGACAGTATGTCAATCAAGTTTGAAAAGATTAGATTTTACGAAGTATTTCTCAAAATCGGATTGTAGACAATATTATTTTCTGATAACTTAGTCGTTCAATACTTTTTCTTTTAATGTTAATAAACATAACATTTTCTCTGACCAGTATTTGGCTACTTGCCCAGCTCTGTCACTGACCTCCTATGAATCCTAAAAGATCCAGTTAGTTGTGCAGGGAACATACCTTATTTAGTTGACATAATGATTCCAAGGCAAAATTCAAAGCAAGAATTTTGGCCTCCATACACACCAAATAAATGTAGTCGAGTCCTAACCTAATTGTTTTTTAATACACTTCCTCGAAAAAAGACTCTTATCGCTCTGCGATTACGTACAACATGCTATGCTATGTTTTTTTTTTTAATATCACAACAAGGATTTTTTTTAATCACCGTTGACCGTGACGAAATACGTCACAGTTAAAGGTGATTATTATTTTTTTTGGCGCACATTCTTAAGGTTTTAATATTTAATGAAAATTTAAATTGTGTTTATGAATAGTATAAAATGTAATAAAGGTAAATAATTTTAATAATCCTTTAATATCATAAATAAATATGAAAATTAAGACAATAATAATTTGTTATTACCAACAAATAAACAATTATCTGTGTTCTAAATTAAAAAAATATTTCAAATAGGATGTATAATGGTTTGATACCTTTGCTTCTCCTTCAACCTGCAAAGGTTAAGTGCGGGATTTTTTATTATTAAATACTTTTAACTAACTTGTTCATTTGTGTTATTATTTGTGAAAAAAAATTAGAATTTAACATTTGAAGAGAATTCTTTAGATGCTACGCCGCCAGATATTGTGATTAAGTTAAAAAACACTTGCGATAGCCTGCTGTCATCTACATCAAACATCAAAATATGTATGGCAAATTTGGAACATAATAATGATGGCGCCAAAAGATTACGTCACTACATGATACGGGACTGTTGATTCTTTTAACACAGGTTGGTGTACCGATATTTATGAATGGTGTTCTTTTTTGTTTACGTTATTGTGCTTTTTAGTTTGTATGAAAAAAAAAATCGATTATTGGCTTTTTTTGGTAGTTTAATAATATTACTAGTACTACGAGTGTTTTAATTTATAGTCGTACTATTGTCGCCACGTTGTATAAATCGGGGGCGGAAGAGCCAGAATTTTCATAAAACTGATTGGCCACAAGTAAAAAAGAATACAAACTAATGCAACCCTAGAGTTAAGATTCATACCAAACCTTTATTAGCTTTATAGCTATGAAAATATATATTAGTATTTATGTAACTTCTGTTGTTATTAGTCTGTTTATTCGCATCACTACATAGTATAAAACAAAGTCGCTTTTCGTGTCTGTCTGTCCCTATGTATGCTTAGATCTTTAAAATTACGCAATGGATTTTGATGAAGTTATTTTTAGTAGATAGAGTGATTCCAGAGGAAGGTTTATGTGTATAATACACGCACAATATAGTAGAGAAACACTGATAATTTTAGAGGTTTCTAATGTGATGTCGTAAATAAACACATTATTTTGCGCTTACATTGCAAACGCTGGCTGAACCCTAAGAGATAGATCAAAATAATGTACTACAGTATTGTACACCTTAAAAAGATCTACAAAAATGTCCGCGATTGTATATGCCTATCATTTAGGTATAACCCACAATAACCATTTTTTATCCTTTACTTTTTATGATAAATAATGGCTTATTTACGAAACGATTTTAAGCAATACAGCAGTAATATTTATCCAATTAAGTACCTTAAATAAATTGTTCATTTAATATAGATCATATGGCCCTTTACAGCGTATAGATTAAGTGAATATTTTCGAAGATATTACAGATTTAAAATTCAGGGACATAGTGGTTGCGGTAAATAACTTGATTCTTTCAAAGATTGGTGTACCGTTGCAAATATACTACTCGGTTACTTCCAGATTGGTCCCATTTTTTTCAAATCCAGGTCTGATAGTGGAATCCATGAGGAATCGAGGGAACTCCTCAAATATTCTAGGCACTATATATAGTGGTTTTGGTATTTTCATCAAGAATACCAAAAAAAAAAACATTTACAGTCAAAAAATAACATTTGATGAAGTGGAACTGATGAAGAAGACCAGGAATGGCCAACGGAACTTCATACTCACATAGATATCACAATGAAGATAGTTAAGTAACTATGACAATATAAATAAATAAATGGTTCTGAATAGTTATGTTGAAAATGGTATCATCGAAGTGATCTGATGATGATGATGGAGCCGGAACGTAGGCACTGAAACTCCGTAATTAATCAATGTAACCGTGTAAAATAGCCGTGTTTGGGCTTATTAGAATTGTCATTATAAGCACTTTGGCTATAAGGTACCTACTATCGAACTAACCTGATGATGGAGCTGGGAGGTGAATGGGGACTTCATAATAAAATAATGTATCCTAGCAGTGTTTCGGTTAATTCGAATTGTCATGAGAAATAGGTACCTACTCTGGCTATAAGTGTATCACAACTAAAAAGCGTGAAATAAAAAACTTTTTGCAAAAAAATACCCGACTTCACTACAAAAAAAAACAAAACAATAAAACGATCAAAATAACTTTAATTTCGTAAGTCGGTGTTAGATAACAAGCAAACAATACCAGAAACACCGAAAAGTTATTTTGATCGTTATAGTGTTTTTAACCGACTTTAAAAAAAGGAGGAGGTTATCAATTCGGTTGTATGTTTTTTATTTTTTGTGTGCTATCTCAGAACTCCGTCGTTTATGGACCGATTTGCAATTTTTTTTCCTCTTAAAGGATATGCTTTCAGATTGGTCCCATTTTTTTCAAAATTCAGTTCTGATGATGGGATCCATAGGGAATCGAGGGAACTCCTCAAATATTATAGGCAACCATATAGTGATTTTGGTATTTTCATCGAAAACATAAGCATTTACAGTCAAAAAGTAACATTTGATGAAGTGAAACTGATGAAGAAGACCAGGAATGTCCAACGGAACTTCATACTCACATAGATATCACAATGAAAACAGTTAAACGACTATGACAATACAAATAAATAAATGGTTCTGAATAGTTATGTTGAAAATGGTATTGTCGAAGTGACTTGATGATGATGATGGAGCCGGAAGATAGGTACCGGAACTCCGTAATTAATCAATGTATCCTGTGTTTGGGCTTATTAGAATTGTCATGAGATGCACTTTGGTTATAAGGTACTATCGAACTGATCTGATGATGGAGGAAGGTGGAACGTAGACACAGGAAATTCATAATAAAACAATGTAACCTAGCAGTGTTTGGGTTAATTGAAATTGAATACTAATACCATCGAATTTACCATTCCAATATAAACGCCTACAATTTCCGCTAAAGATATCTTTTTCAATGACCATCAATAAATCGCAGGGTCAAACTTTCAACGTTAAAGGCTTAGATTTCTTTTGAATGTTTTTCACATGGCCAATTATATGTCGCTCTTTCAAGAGTAACCTCAAAAGAAAATATATTTGTATTGTCTACCTAATGACAAAAAATCTGTGAACGTTGTGTATAAAGACATTATGTAGTATATTTAGTACTAGCGACCCGCCCTGGTGCAATGCTGGACAAAACCGCATCAAAATCCGTTGCGTAGTTTTAAAGATCTAAGCGTACATAGGGACAGACAGCGGGAAGCGACTTTGTTTTATACTATGAAGTGATCAGCATTGCACCCGTGCGAAGCCGGGGCGGGTCGCTAGTACATGATAATCCATTACAAGGATTATGTACCTACGTGTAGATAATAATCTGTTTACTTTAGCTAATTATTAGGTAATTTTATTAATAAGTTGCTTTCAGTAATGGTGATGCCTAGTCTACGATTATATTAAAATTATGCCAGGATTGTAATAATAAAGGAGTGCGTATAATTATTAAATGTTCACTATGTGCTATTTAATGGTCATTGGTATTTTCAACTTTGTCTGCAATAAACAATAATATTTGCATGACGTATTTAAGTAATCGTAAAAATTTAAATAGGATTAAAAATAAAATAAACACTAAGTGGCATCACGTTACAAAGATGCTAGGTGGACAGCTAAAATTAAAGAGTTGAAAGAGACAGAAGAAAAAGGAAGAGTAGGCAGACTGAAGAGAAAGTGAGATGAAGATTTATTTGATATAGCAGGAAATAATTGGCAGAATATTACAAGTGATAGGGAAGGAAGTCCTAGAGGCCCAAAGAACATACTAACTTAGATTATAAGAAAAATAAAAACTACTAACAAATTAGAAACCAAAATAATAGGTATTTAGTCTTAACGTCTTATGTTGCATATGTAAAGGGTATTGGGAAATAAAGTTTTTTTTTTATTTTAATTTTATTTTACAAGCACCAATTAAACATTAAACCAGAAAGCATAAAGTCAAATACATACTTCGTTACAAAAAGAAGAAAACAACAAGATTGTGCATCATGTTACAAACTGGTCTGACGCACAATTAATCGTCGTGCTACGCCTAGTACTACGTCGTAACCCGATGTGCTTCAGCGTAGCTCGAGAAGTGCTACGATTATTACGATTTTTATCCATACTTCGCCTTTGAAATGCCAATGAGTTATCATATATCTAAACCTAGAAATGCCTATGGGTAGTCCGAAAGGGAACCCCGGGACCCTGGAACATAAGGCAAAGAAGGAACATAGATGTGGTTTTAGTTAGTAAAAGTCTGACACGCGCTTCCGCTCCGCTCTAGATGGTAGAAATCATTGCATGATTTCTTACCTAAAATAAAAACCTAGACATAATAGCGAGAACTAACCGGCTTTCAAGTCCTACGACTGTCATGACCTCCATGAGATATGAACGCACGTGTTAGAAATATGGAGGTAACTATATGGATTTATATTTATATCTACCTTTATCATGCTAAGATGTCAAGATGGATAACAGTTATTTACTGTGTATCAAAGTTCCTATGACTGGTGTGTAGGGAAAGGGTTTTATGAAGAAAAGCACAGAAAGACAAGACTAAGTATTTATTTCAAATAAGCTTTTCAGTATATTTGTACTTCTACATTTGATTTGAGCTTTATAAATGTTACCAGTGTATAATATACAATACAACAAACAATATTCGTGAAATATTGAAATTCGTAATTAAACTACGTCATACATAATCCGGGCCTTAGCACAGGCCATGGTCCGGAGCGAGGAAGACTGGCAGGCAGTCGCCTTCTTCTGCGAAGCAGTAACGCTAGCAAAGGAGGCGGCCGCACACGCAAGGCAATATGGCCCTCGCGCCCCAGCCGCCGGGATTCCGATTCGGATTTCCGGCCACCGAAGGCGCGGGCCATTCACCCATTGCGGACGGCGAGCAATGGGTAGCTTGCCGTCCGACCGTTTCTGTAACCGTCCGGACCGAGCCCAAGTCGTCAACGGCACATAGTGTTCTACGCGCGCCTCAAGGAGATGTCAGAACAAGAGGCACAGCAGGGTCAAAGCCTACAGGGGCCATGTGTGATGCGAAAGAGATCCCTGGGGCCCTGGAACAATGGCAAAGAAAGGAACAGGAGTGGGTTTTTAGTCAGTAAAAGTCTGACACGCTCTCACGCTCCGCCCAAAAATGGGGGATGTCATTAGATGATATTCCCAACCAAAAAAAAAACCGTCATACATAATGACTTTCGTCATTACAGATAACACACGCATATCTACCATAGTGATACACACACACCATGGTGATGTATGCAGCAATGAATGCATCTCTCTTTACATAGATCGCGTACTCGTAAGCCAGCTGCACTAAACAGTGCGAAGTGACGTAAACTGCATTGCGGCTTGCGAGTGAATATTTGTGGGGAGAAAGCTCCGACACGACCATTAGTGCATGCGTCATTCGCTGCCAGTGTTTGTACTTTCATTGAATTACTGCTAACATTCCGTTTAGCGAAATGTAGAAAAGTTGGTTTTGTAATGTCGTGTCTGGTGTTTGTTGAGACTTGAAAATGTAGAATGGAAGGTGTATTCTGTTACTTGCTTAAAGGTTGAACAATATTGGTTTTTATTGAACAAGAATGTTTTATGAAACGGAGGTAGGGAAATAAAGTAAAGTGCCTGTAATGGAAAATGAGAAAATCAAAGGTTTTTTATCTCAATGGTAAATTTTTGACAATAGACTTTTTTTTTTGAGGTGGAAAATCGTCAAATAACTTCACCTACTTTTGAGTGAAGCGAGAAAGCGTGTCAGACTTTAATTGACTAAAACCACACTTGTATCCTTCTGTTGTCCTTTGCATTTTGGGATTGCCCTTCTGCCCTCCCGTTCACCCTAAAGTGGAAAAAGTAATTTGATGATCTCTTACCTAAAAAAAAAAGGTATAATTCGTAAAACTTTTTTATTTTTCTAAGTTGTCCCCCAAAAGAGCATCCGTGTTTTAGTCACAGAAACTCACATTGTGTACCAAACACCTGAATCAATTTAGTAGGTAGAGTAATTAGCTGTGACAGACGAACAAACAGACGAACACACGAGTGAGCCTATAAGAATTCCGTTTATTCATTCGGAAGTCCATTATTCTAAAAAATACAGGTTTACAGGTTTATGCCAAATAAACGTATTTTAAAAACACAATAGTGATATAGAATGAGATTTGGAAACAGGCAATAAGACAACCATCATCATCATCATCGTTTCGGCCGAAAGACTTCCACTGTTGGACATAGGCCTACCCCAAAAGTCGCCATAACGACCAGTCTCGTGCGTCTGATTCCCACGACCCTCACCAGCTCAACGGCCAACCTTGTAGGAGGCCTTCCAACGCTGTGTCTTCCCGTACGTAGTCACCACTCCAGAACCGACCATTGGTGATTCTTCGGGCTACAACCTTGGTTTTCCTGCAGATATCTTTATTTCTGATGTGATCACGCAATCAAACACAAGACCATGATCATTATAAAATGAAACTAGTCTATGTAAACAGCGTAACTATTTATCACGATAATGTACAACAAATCCCTAATAACTATCTAACAGCGACCCAGAAAAGATGTTCACTGTCGTATAAAATAATTAGCAGAAGGATATAAATCATGTTATCTCCGTTTGGGCTGCGACAGCCAATAAGCGTTTTACGCGAATTATGCCAAGATAAATTGCTTGGCCTGACATTAATGCGAACTTTCTTACGAAACGCCTACACGGGTAACTTTTTAGCAAATAATGTCCGAAAACTGTTGCCGGTCAAAAGTAGTGGTACACTCCAAATTGCTCCAAATCAACTTATTTTAAATTGATCCATTGATTAGGTAATAATATTACCTCCATTGCTTTATTCATTTAGATTTTGTTAATTACTGTTTCATAAATAATTTAATACGTTTTCATTTGATTATATTTAATAGCTCACCTGACTTGGGGGTTTCTAAAATAACTCCCATATTTATCAATATTTATTATTTATCTACTACTATTATTATAATTATTTAATATGGCATGATTGCAGCATCTGGATCTATTTCCAAAGTAGATGTTGACCATCTATTACATACAGATACTCCCTCGTGCCTCGGATAGCATATTAAGCCGTTATGCGTTGATCTAAGATGTTACGTGTATATACTGACACTGAATTGTTAAGGGATATCGCATTACCCAGTTGCTGGAATGTGAAAGTGATATAGGCAATCGCTCCATGTAAAATACTGGTATTCAAATGGTTCCGGTTAGATCAGAAGTCGATCACAACATATTTGGAAAATATCTTCTCAGATGGTATCCCTAAAAAGTCAGATTTTTGTCTGTCTACGCCAGATGTCTTTGTCATGGAGCCTAACGCACAGTAACACCATGAAAAAAAACATGTGTGCAAAATTTCAGCATTCTAGGCTTGGGCCTGACATTTTGCACATTTGAGTATTTTTTTTTATCATAATCTTTTGCTTTAAAGAAAAACCGCTTTTGTCAATGTCCTTTTAGATAAATAGGGTTGTGTTCAAGAAAATTGCCTGTTCTTTCTTTGCCTAATTACGAACAGTATCTCTAGCAATATTTTCTACTAATATGGTTTTATGTAAGATCAAGATCTATTCTAATCGAGCAATTTAAATTGCCCGTGTATCCGCGTCTTTACAAAAATAAATTACGTATCTACCTGTATCAGTCCGTCGATGAGACGACGTTGTCCGCTATAGGTTTTTTAGGTGCTACAAGACAACTTTGTCACTGTCTGACCAACGTGACACTTAGGAACAAGGTAAAATATTGGTTCCACAAACGCAAAATAAATTGCTTAACTGGAATGTTGTACTGTTTGACGGCTTTTACTAGAATTGGAAAAGGGACTCGTGTTTTAGAATTAGAATTTGGAATGTTTCAACTTTAGTTCTGTTCAGTTTGTAATCTTTAAATGAGTTTAAATACGAGAATCTCTGTAGATATTGGGAATAGGTTTTTGTTATCTAAACCAATATTGTTAGTATGAATTTCTTAATAATATTTTATACTAGAAGATAACACAGATTATCAAGTACGTTGTTACTTTGATTTTGTTCTGCGTTCAATATTATTATTCAGGAATGCTCTATTTTTTCAGCGATCACTTTAATAACATTTTTTTCTGCTTTTTCTCATCTAAAACGTTTCCTCATTTTTTCAGCTCAAGTATCTTACAAGGTCTGGAATTCCTCTATTGGAAGCGGCAGAGTAGGCTTAAGGACATATTGCGTAGAAGTTTCCTTATTGTAAAAAGCATTGTACTGGAAAGAACCCAAATGCGGATCTATCACAAGTCTGATACGTCGTCAATATCATCTTGAGTTTATTTTATATTTTACTACCTGCTGCCAGCGGCTTCGCCTGCGTAATAGTAGAAAACTATCCCAAGAAAACATATTCTCGAGATATAATGTTTAATATATACAAACAACCACTGCACACTCTAACTACACAAACTATATACACACACACAGTACTCACTTAACCTCCCTCCCACCCTGATACTAATCGTACTAACTAAAAAATTACAACTCAACTCAATAAGCTTTTCTAAAATGTTAACATGTCATAATATAATTTGTTAAATTTAAATGGAGGAGTCCTGGAGACCTGAAATACAGGCCTTAAGCCTAGTTTAGGCACCCGTCTCCCACAATATAATGCCCCTCCTATATGTTACCGTAGAAATAATGCTAGCAATTAAGAATATATGCTATTCTAGGACATGGTCTACCAATGTACCATCCCCACCGTGTACAATCTGTTCAGCCGCCGTTCAAGCGTGAAGAAGTAATAAACACACACACACACACACACACACACACACACACACACACACACACACACACCAACTCACGCACTTTCGCCGTTATAATATTAGTGTGATGGAGTATTTTTTTTAAATTTTTTATTAATGATAGGCTCGCGTTTGACCACCACCTCACCTGATGGTAAGCGATGATGTGGTCGACGATGGAGCACGCTTGCCTAGAAGTAGCCTATTCACTCTTGACTTAAAGACCCCTAAGTTGTAGCTATCTGGAAACACAGACTCCGGCAAGGAATTCCACTCCTTGGCTGTAAGCATAATAAATGTGTTCTTAAAACGTTTTGTGCGTATGGGTGGGATGTATCATCTCCCTAGCTTTTCCCAACTAGCTTGGGGTCAGTTTGTGGAGGTCGTATGTAAAATATTGAGTGACTGCCTATATACGATACTTTTCGGATAGTCTGATAGCAGTTAGACTTTCTGGCTGGCAAAGATCTGGGAATGACAACCGGGAGCAACGGCTTTACGTGCTTTCTAAATTTCTAATTTTTTTTTAGCCCTCTCTGTCCCACTGCTGGGCAAAGGCCTCCCCTAAGTCTTTCCAAACTTTCTTTTCCCACACCGTCTCAAACCAGTCCTCGTGGTACGCGTTCAGATCTTCCCACCAACTCATTCTAGGCCGGCTTCGACGGCGCTTTCCTTCTGCTGGAACACACTGTGTGGCGGCGCTTGCCCAGCGGTCTCTGTGCGTGTGACTAACGTAACGTAACAGAAAAGTACATTCGAATTGAAAAATTTGCCAGGCAAGTACCAGCCTTGCCCGGTTTTTATCCTGCAACCTCATGCATGAGAGGCGCGTGCCTTAACCACTGCGCCAGTGTGATTGAGTATGTAGGTACCCAAAATAAGGTATGCTATAAGCTTATTCTAGCCTCATAGTATGGTTTGGAAATGTGGTTTGATGACTAAATAAGAGCTGAGAAGTAAAAACAGAAACAAAAATAATAATAATATTCCACAACTATTACACAACGTCGTCTAGTCCCAAGCTAAGCAGAGTTTGTGTTATGAGTACTAGACAACTGATAAACATACTTATATAATTCTAAATATATACATATTATTATAGATAAATTACACCTAGACACAGAACAAATGATTGTGCTCATCACACAAACATTTGTCCGTGGTGGGAATTGAACCTACGACCTCCGACATAGCAGTCAGGGTCACTAACCACTAGACCGATAGGCCAGTCGATTAAGTGACTAAGAGCACACTAAGCGTTTTGAGTGATTAAGTGCAGAGAGTACCTGTCATAAATAAATAAATAAATAAATAAATAAGTGTATCTTTGTATATAGTATAATGTGATAATCTTTAATTTTATCAGCGATACAGTAGCTGCACAGTTTTTAGCGGTACAGTATTTTATTATTCATTATGTGCACACTCGCTTTAAGTGGAGGAGGATCGCGCAAGAGGATCATTGGCAATGATGCACTCGTTGAGTCGAGGCTTCAAAGTCTTCAGCATCGACGCCAAGTTGCTAGCCTATCGGTTTTCTACCGGTTGCATTTCGGGGAGTGTGCGTCGTAATTGCATAACCTAATTCCGCCTAGCCCGTTCCATCATCGGACCACCAGGCGTACGGCAATGCGCCACCAGTACATGGTGGACATCTCACCTATACGCACAAAACGTTTTGGGAACACATTCATTGTGCGTACAGCTAAGGAGTGGAATTCCTTGCGGGAATCTGTGTTTCCTGATGGCTACAACCCGAGAATCTTTAAGTCAAGAGTGAATAGGTCTAGGTAAGCGCGCTCCATCGTCGACCGCATCGTTACTTTCCATCAGGTGAGATAGCGGTCAAGTGCAAATCTATCAAGAGTAAAAAAAAGTGAAGTGAGTCAGACTTTTACCATCTGTATTCCTTCAGTCGAACTTAGCGTTTCAGGGCCGTGGCGACATTTTCTAACAATTCCGCAGCCCAACAATGTTGTGTTTACAATACTTTCCGAAAGGATTGGATTCACACGTTTTACTTTCACATAAAGTAGTCAAAGGCCAATTACATAATAAGTGTACCTATATTCCATTCACTTCTGCATTAGACAAAAGAGGTTCATAGAAGCAGGTGTGCAAAACATTTATTTTTCGAGATAAATTCAAACAACTTTAATAAATAATGGTTTCAATATAAAATTGAAATATTACCTATTTAAATAAATTTGGTTATTGTAAGGTAAGTACTAAACAAAACAAAAAAATAGAATAAATAAATGAAATGTTTGTTTTTTAATTAAGTATAACTTTATTTCAAACAATTTCACCATTTTTTTAAATGGCGAATCAACAAGATTCCTCCTATTGTACACAATACAAGGCATCAAGATAATTATTTAACATTCATACAAATAGAAATAACTAATATTAAATAGAATAATGGAAAAAGTTCCAGGTACTGACAACCCCTGCTTCTTTTAGGTTTTTAACATGTACACTAGTAGTATAAGTAAGAACTAAATAATTTATTTAATTAAAAGCCTCATAAATTCAGAAGATGAATAGTTCAAATGAATTCATTTAAATATAACAGTTGGTATATAAGTTGATTTTAATAAATTCAGCATCAATTGTTTTTTTTAATATTGATGATAGGCTCGCGTTTGAAAAATATTAACTGTAATAAAGCACAATATACATATATTGTACTTTTATTACAAAGAGGTTACCAGATGCTTGCAAACCAACGTCTCAACCAAGGTGACCTTGCTGGTTTCAATCCGTGTAAACAGCAGTTGTAATCCATGACTTTCAACGCCCTTGATTGGGAGGCGCGTTTTCCCAACCACCCAACGTGTTGGCGCGTGGTTTACATCCATATAGCCGCAACACAAACCAAACACATAAACCAAGGTCATCTTGGTTGGAACGCTTGTTTGCAACCGTATGGTCACCCCTTAAAATCACCTTTTTTAACTTCTGTCTAATGCAATCGCGAATAGAGTATAAGTCACTCCTAATAATCCATAAAAAACACACATAAAATAGTATATTACTTTCTTAAGTACGTTTACCAATGAATTATAGGTACTGCCTTGGTATACACCGTACTCTACAGATTCAGAATTGAATTTAGGGTACAGAAAGTGGTAAAAGGCCTAAGCTGCCGTCAATCGATCGTCATAATGGGGTAGTTAGGCGTACTATCGAAGTACCAAAATATTGTGTGGAACCATTTTAGCGTTCTCGAAAGATTCTCGTCAGTGTTTGAGTTTTTAACATGGTACTGATAAGTAAGTATTCATAGGTTTGTAAATGTATTATTTTGTAAAAGGACTTAAATAAATTATTATTATATTTATTAAACGTCGCGCGTATTACAATCGTTATTCTTTACATCACTTTTTTCTCTTACGTCATTTAAAACTTATTTTTATATATAACAACGTAAAAGAAATTGAGTGGAGACATAACATAATTTACAAGAAAAGACGATAGTCTTTAACTGTATAAATTGCATTTAGTGTAATAAATTGTTCGTTCCACTATTTCAACTACGTACATACATGGTTGAACTATGAGTAAACAACACTAATAGTAATACAAACAAACACACACACTACACTAATGTAAACAATTTTGTTAAGAAATAAAGATTTTGATTGTTTTTTTTTTTTTTTGATGAGTCTAGTTTTTTTGAGGGCCTAGACGACAAATATTTTGTTAATTTCTTTGTTATTATCGTCCTCTTGGCACGAAATACTTTTTATACGATAACATAACTGACCTAGTAAACGTTGTTCTGATATAATTATAGATTGATTATCAAAAAAATATTGTGATACGAAATAGGGGGAGGGATAGGAGGGTGAAAAATACTTTATGACCTATACAGGGTGGCGCCGGTAATGCGACAATAAATTAAACGGCATAGACGGTATACCTCATGATGTTCCCAAACTGCATACTAAAAATTATTCGAATATAACCAGTAGTTTAGTCACAGGACATTATTTTTTCATTTTCAGCATTTTCTACATGATGTATAATTATGAAGTCCACAATTACAAAAAAAAAACTTCCTTGGCAACTGAGAAAAAAAATATTCGGTGCAATAAACATAAAACCTTAAAGTCATAAAACAAGACAAATAATTTATCAAGTTAAAGTGACAGTTAACATATCAAGGTTATTGACGTTATTATTTTTATTTGAAAAGTATTGTATTGTAATTACGTTTTATTTTTGAATTATCATGACTCGTTACAATTTACACAGCTTCGGAGTACGCCGACATGATTTTAATTTATGGAGAGTGCCACATAAATGCCGTTTTAACTATGGAGAGGTATGGGAACACCCAAGTTTGTCCAACCTGGGTCTGTACTATGACGTTTAAAGTAAGATTGCTTCATTTTTATTTCCAGTGTGGGTAAGAGATGGCGCTAGACAGCCTGTATAGCTCTGTCTCTTACCCACACTAAAATAAGAATGAAACAATCTTACTTTGAACGTCATGGTAACCCCCTCGTTGTCACCAATGGCCGCATTATTGTTCAAGCTTTGATATAAACTAGTACTTGACTGCGATCCCACCTGATGGTAAGCAGTGATGCAATCGTTAATGGTGAGTGCTAAGTGATGGAATAGTGATTAAGATTAACAATTTTATAAATAAAAATCTGTGACTTGGCGTAATTGTTTTAATGGATCATTCATAATAATGGTGCCAAAAGATTATGTCACTCCATGACACGGCGCTGTCGTCATAGGTTAGTGTACCGATATCTATACATATAATAATACATATAATAAAACAGTAAAATGGTGGAGCGTTGGTATTAGTTGGTGAAAAAACTACTGAACCAATCCTGTTCAAATTTTGCATACATAATCCTTATAGGCCGGGTCAACTGTTAGGCTACATATTATCACGCTATTTGCTATGGGGGTGAGCAATAATCCAAAATGTCAACATTGAACGACATTTGCCACGAGTTCAATCCCCAGCTACAGTTAAAAATTTTGTCATTATTTTATCTTCTTTTTGGTAATAAAATAACTTTTACCATTTTTTCAAAATAAAAGTGACATTTCTATTCGATATCTTCTAAATATTTTGTAAAAACTAATCAAAACACATAATAAAATCAAAGCGGCGAGTAAAATCACGTACTAAAATGTTGTAAATATGGCACCACACGCAATTCAGATACTCGCAACGCCATCTAAAGACTGAAAGTAGAAATAATAGTTGAACGTCATATTTGATAGATGGCATTGTGTATTTTACGTAATTTTCTGAGTGGCGGAAGAATGACCATCGCCCAAGTTTGCAGACAGTTTTATTTTTTAAAATTGGACGAAAACCGTTATGGTTAAACTGGAGTTAGACGGAGACATTTTTAATCCTACTGCTTTTTTTCCCTGTGGTTGTAACAAGCTAATTGACCGTGATTATTCAAGGGATACCAACCAAAGGCGATAAAAGTAAATACTTATATGTATTTAATTATTGACTTTAAAATAACACGGCCAAATTTTCGGAAGGGGTAGCATGGCAACTTGCGTTGGAAGGCCCCCAGGTGGACCGATGACCTGGTGAGGGTCGCGGGAATCCGATGGATGCGAGACGCACAGGACCGGTAATTATGGTGACACTTGGGGAGGCCTATGTCCAACAGTGGACGTCTTTCGGCTGAAATGATAATGATAATGATAGCACCTTTATTTTTCTTTTTTTAAGGGTGGAAGTCATCCAATGACTTCTCCCACTCTGGTTGGAGCGGGAAGGCGTGTCAAACTTTTACTGACTAAAACCACACCTGTGTCCTTCAGTTGCCCTTTGCGACATCTCTTTGAGGAGCGCGTGGATCACTACGCGCTGTTGACGACTGGGCTCGGTCCGGTCAATTACCGGACGGCCGGACGGCTGTGGACGACCCGTTGCTGGATGTCCGCGAGCCCGCGTCTACCGTGGCTGGTCGTAGGGGTCAGAATCTCGGCTCGGCGTGAGGACGTTCGTTCCCTCACGCGTGCGGCCTCCTCCTTCACTAGCATTACGGCTTTGCAGAAGGAGCCATTCCTCCTCGCTCTGGACCATAGCCCAAAGTCACAAGGCCCGGCGCGAGAGGTGACTGACGCTGATTGCCTCCACGAGGACAACACACACCTCTGTGTGCTCCACTGTGTCCTCCGCGATGATGGCACCTTGCGGCCT
Organism: Mythimna impura; assembly: GCA_905147345.3. NCBI lineage: Eukaryota > Metazoa > Arthropoda > Insecta > Lepidoptera > Noctuidae > Mythimna > Mythimna impura. The sequence continues at coordinate 15,039,448 of LR990356.1, read as the reverse complement.
AATAATGGTGTGTTTTATTATTAGCAGTCACTGCTTCATATAAAACTGGGTCGAAAGGTTTGCGTTCCTGATCACAGTTCGACAATGTATGATGTATCTCAGATTCCTTGCAGCCTTACGTCGACATCCGTACGTTACCTCCTTGCAGTGAGTGGTGACCAACACTGGAACCACCCTCTGAGGGAGGCCAGTCTCAGGGATAAAACTAATCGGCTGCTACATTTGTTTACCGAAATTTCATTGTTTTATGGATACACAAGCTCAGGACTGTTGAGGGTGTTTCACGCGGTTTCTGTTCCGGATTCGGTTGGAAGTACCCTGATATTACCATTTTAAAAATCGCCCGGAGGACCCGTTGTAGCATGCGGTGGAGGTCTATCCTGCTTGGGTGAACCGCCGTGTCTTCATAGAGGCAATCAGCGTCAGTGACCTCTCGGTTTGGCCATCAATATGCGAGTTCGATTGGACAGGGATACACGCGTTCAAGATTTCACCGAAATTCATTCAAAAGTTGGAGACTCTTCATAGGGTAGTTCCCACTATGGAATAACATTTGTCTGATATACGAGGACGTCAGTCAAATACACACCAAAAAATCCTAGGTAAATGAACTAGTAATTTTTACGCTCCAAATGATCAAGCAACAATCAATTCAAGCATGCTCTCGCAAATTATTCATAGGTACTCTTGTGGAGGAAGATGGTTGATGACGATGGTAATTTTTGGATTCACTGGCTTTTTGGCTTTGCACCATCAGTGCAAACGTTATCCAGCTGAAGGTCGGTGTCCCGATTATGTTCCTTCGTTTACCTCTACCAAAGCTGTCTGACGGCTTAAACTCTTCAGTGAAACATTATTGAGGCGAAAATTTTACAGGAGGTAACTCTTTCGAACAATCTCGCAGCCTTAGCAGATATTGACCCTAGAGGGCCCTATCCATTTGCTGACATCATTATGAGTCGCGCGTAGATTACTACGCGCCGTCGATTCAGGATTGCTTTGACCAGATGACCGGACGGCTCCACCGCAATCGCCCTGCGGCTTTCAACACCTGGAGCATCACTTCCCTCATCATCCTTCATAGTTTCAGTCACCTTCTTCGATCGTAGTGCTTCACTGAAGGAGGCTACTGGTTGGCATTTTTTCCACTAATCGCCTCCATGAGGACACGGCGGCGCCGGTGCGCCTACCAAGCGGGACTGACTTCCACCGTAAGTTCCATCGTATTCTCCGGGCGATCCGCACAATGGTGAGACTCGAGTGTTTCTTTTCGCTGAATTCGATACAGATACCTCCCGAAACACCCACATCCGGTGAGTCCTGCACAAAGAGAGGATGCCGTAACGCCTCTGTAGCCACTCCTCAAAGACAGGCATTACCGCTGCGATTGTGACGTGCTCACTTGGACAATGTTGTTTTACCAGAACATAAACCAGAAACATACATAAACTAGTGCCTTTTCCCTTGGGGTAGGCAGAAATGCCAACTGCTACGACCCTTACATACTCTTTCTCTTCATTGACGTTCATACATCTGGATCTGGACGAGTACATAACATGTATCCTGAAGGTAAATTGCGTTTTTACCTTTAACAGTTTTATGTGAAAGTACAATAAATAATTACGATGCTTTCAGAATGAATTGCAAGCACAGAATGATTGTACAGTTTTACGAACTTAACGCAGACGAAGTCGCGGGCAACAGCTAGTTTACAAATGATGTACTATTTTGTTGACGATTTTATGCTATTTAGTTTGTTCGAAAATAGAAAACATTTTTTGAATTTACATTTTAGGTTTTTTTGGTAGTTTAATAATATTCCTATGGACTAGTACTACGAGTGTTTTAATTTAATGTCGTATCGTCAGCGACACGTTGTATGTTCAGACCTATCAAATGTCCCCACCAACTGTGTTCCCACGTTGTCGTCGTGGTGGGGCTTGCGTGTCTCTGTGATCTTGAGGGCTATGCCGGTAGAGCTACTCATGCCGGAAGGCCTCAAGTGAGGGACCAGACCAAGAGGAACACACAGGCGGAGTCCAGACGGACCGCCACGAAAGGTGCACTGTCTAGAAGCATCGGCATCAACAGCTGTTGGTGTTTTTGGACAGTGGTTTTGGGAGAGTGGGTTCGCCTCAGGTACGCGTCTGCTTATCAGACGTGACCAAGATGGCGAACGTGGTTATTGGGGACCCCACCCCACAAAAAAAGGCAAAGCTGAGTTCAGCACAACATGGACGCGACTCAAAAAAAATTATTACCCCAGGAGGGTACCGCCTGCACCGCAGGAGGAGAATCCCTCCCCGAGCAGAGCTCGGGCTGCCCCTCGTATTCTGGGGGGGGCAAAGAGCGCGTCAGGTTCCCTAGGGACCTGTTACCGTCCTTCGTGGACGCAAGGAGCCAGGGTGGCTCACCCACCGGTAGCGTGGAGTCCCTGGGACCCGTTCCCAGCACGTCCGCTGCGCCGGTGGGTACTACAGAGGCCGGCAGGTGCTTTGGCCTGAGGGAGGTGAGTGGAGACGCGACGTCGGACTCCGATGCCGCGTCTTCACTCAACTCGGAGAGAATGGAGGTGGATGAGGCCACCTCCAGGAAGAAGAGGAACATTCAGTTCCTCAAACGCCCCATATCCAGAGACGGTCGGAGGACATCCTCTGACGATGAGCGTGGAGCTTCTGCCCGCAAAATTTCCACTGCTGGACGGGGTGCGGGCCGAAAAGGAAAAGGGAGAAGGCCCACCGCTGAGGAGGCGACCCAGCGGTCCTTGAAGATTGCCAGGGAGGGGCGCCACCCTGGGGCAAGCAGTGCCCAGGCCAGCCCCTCAGAGCCGGAACCTTCTGGCAGTGAGCCAGAAGGCATGGAAGAGGCGCTGGCCCAATTCAAGGGGATCGTCACAGCCGCCATAGATGGAGTTGCCATAAAGAGGAAGGGCGTCTCCAAGAAGAGGTCGATCCCCCAGGCCACGACCTCAATTATAGAGGCACTGGGGATCGTCTTGGAGCCTCTCAAAAGATCCCTTTCCAAGAGGATTGAGCGGCTCGAAGCGGACCTGGCCGGTCTCCGAGGCACTGGCCCCGAGATGGCGCCGAATGGGGGGCGCAAGCAGGGGCAGTCCCAGCCCCTGCCCCAGCCGGAGAGCGAGGTTCTGGCCCTGCTGCGGCAAGAGCTGGCTGCCTTCCGGCAGCAGCAGCAGGAGCAGCAGCAGCAGTTCCAGGAGCGGGTCCAGCGGCAGTTCTCTGTCCTGGAGGGCATCGTCCTGCGCCCCCCGCTCGCGGCCACCGGCCAGAAGAGGGCGGCGTCATATGCCGCCGCCGCCGCAGCCAGGGCTGCTGCGCCCAAGGCGGGCCCGTCGGGGCAAGTCGGGCAAGGGGCTGTGGCATCGGAGCCTGTGAGGTCGGCCCCGGCGGCCAAGCAGCAGCAGCGGCAGGGGAAGCCTGCTCCTTCCCTGAAGGGTAGAGCGTTGCCTGCCGCGGCGGCAACAAGGCCATGCCTGCCGCCTCCCCTGCCCGAAGAACCCTCGGCTGGCGCCGATTGGACGGTGGTTGGCGCCAAAAGGAGTGCGGGCAAGGCGGCTAGGGCGGCCAAAAAGCGCGCGAGGCAGCAAGAGCGCAAGAAGCGGGCCATGGCGGCCAGACTTCGCGCCCCGACTTCCGAGGCTGTAGTCATCACGCTACAGCCAGAGGCGGTAAAGAAGGGCGTGACGTATGACGCCGTCATGGCAAAGGCGAAGCAGGCGGTGTTGCCCCACCTTGGCGAGCTTGGAGCCTCTGGGGGCTTCCGTATGAGGCGCACCGCAACCGGGGCCCGAATACTGGAGGTCCCTGGTGCGGATAGTGTCTCTGCCGCGGACGCCCTGGCTGAAAGGATCAGGGCGTCCTTAGATGTCGAGGAGGTCCGAGTGTCCAGGCCCACCAAGTGCATAGACATGCGCATCATGGGCCTGGACGACTCCGTCAGGGTGGACGAGGTGGTGGCCGCCATCGTCAGTGCGGGAAAGTGCACCTCCGCTCAAGTGCGGGCGGGCACCATACGCGCTGACAGCACGGGCATGCGAGCCGTTACGGTGAGCTGCCCCGTGTCGGCGGCCAAGGCCATCACGGGCGAGGGCCGAAGGCTTTTGGTGGGCTGGGTTTCCGCCCAGGTGAAGATGCTGGAGCCCAGACCTCTGCGGTGCTACCGCTGCCACGTGGGGCACCACGTGGGGGCCTACTGCGCCGCGGAGGTGGACCGCAGTGACCGCTGCTACCAGTGCGGTCAGGCCGGTCACAAGGCCGTCGAATGCCATGCACCGCCGCACTGCTACGCATGTGCGGCGGCAGGCAAACCGGCTGACCACCGGGCTGGGGGCAGGTCCTGCGACCCCCCCGCCAAGACCAAGGGCAAAGCCATGAGGCCCATCCCCGCTGATGTCCTCACCGCCGCAGCCGCCTCTTTGGCTGCCGTCGCTATCGCCGCCACACCCGCCGCGGCGGGGCCCTCACGGGGGGCTCAGGAGGAGACTGTAATGGACTGTCAATAACGACTCCACTGCGTCTCCTCCAGGCGAACATCAACCACTGCGCCCCCGCTCAGGATCTGTTGCTCCAGAGCATGGCGCAGTGGTCGATCAATATCGCCGTGGTCTCCGAGCCGTACTATGTCCTGCCCAGGGGAGACTGGGTGCGGGACCTGGACGGCTCGGTGACCCTAATTTCGTCGGCCGCCGCCGGTACCCCAACCCTCGAGGCTGTCACGAGGGGACGGGGTTGCGTGGCAGCACGGTTCGGGGACATTGCAGTGGTGGGCGTCTACCTGTCCCCGAACAGATCTCTCGGCGATCTTCACATTTCCCTTTTGGAGCTGAAAGCCGTCGTCGCTGGGTTTGGTTCCCTCCCCGTGGTCGTGTGCGGGGACTTCAATGCCAAGAACTTGGCTTGGGGTTCCCGGTTCACGAACCAGCGGGGTCGGATGGTGGAGGACTGGGCTCTGGAGACAGGCCTGGTCGTCCTAAACCGGGGTTCTGTCCCCACGTGTGTGCGGATGCGGGGTGACTCAGTGGTGGACATCTCGTTCGCCAGCCCCGCTCTGTCGCCGCGTGTCGTCGACTGGCGTGTTATGGAGGGGGTGGAGACGTACTCAGACCACCGGTACATCCGGTTTGACGTCTCCGCCCAAACCTCGACCGCGCCGGTCCGACAGAACCCTTGTGGTCCGCGGTGGGCGCTGAGGCAGATGGACCGGGAGCTCCTCCTGGAAGCCGCGACGGTACAGGCCTGGGTGCAAGCACCGGACAGGCCTGTCGACATCGACGTCGAGGCAGAGTGGTTCCGGGAGGCCGTATCGCAAATCTGCGACGCGGCAATGCCCCGAGTCCATCCGGGACGTGCTCGGCGCCAGGTATACTGGTGGTCGCCGGAGATTGCGGCACTGCGCAACGCGTGCAATACCGCGCGACGCCGGTATGCCAGATACCGCAGGCGCCGCATCCGTCCACCGGATGCGGAGGCCAGAGAGGCGGAGCTGTACGAGGGATACAGAGAGGCAAAGCGCACCCTCCGAGCGGAGATAAGGCGGGCCAAACTCGAGGCCCGCAACGTGTGGCTGGGGACTCTGAACGGGGACCCATGGGGACGCCCCTACAAGGTGGTGCGGGACAAGCTCCGCCCCTGGGCTCCCCCGCTAACGCAGAGTCTCCGGCCTCAGCTTGTGGAGGGTGTGGTGAGCACTCTGTTCCCCACGCGAGGGGAACACTCTCCCCCGCCCATGGCTCCGCCACCAGCGGTGTCCGACGCGGACCACGATGGCGACGACGACGACAACGCTCCAGAGGTGACCGAGGTAGAGATGAGAGTGGCGGTACGAAGGCTGAGTGCCAAAAATACCGCCCCAGGACCCGATGGCTTGCCTGGGAAGGCCTGGGTCCTGGCCATGGAGGCTCTCGGGCCTCGACTAAGAGGGCTCTTCAGCGCATGCATGGAGAGGGGCCAGTTCCCACTTCGCTGGAAGACTGGGAAACTGGTCCTCATCGCGAAGCCGGGGCGCCCTGCGGACTCTCCGTCCGCGTACCGGCCCATTGTGCTGCTCGACGAGGTGGGCAAGCTCTTTGAAAGAGTAATTGCAGACCGCCTTGTCGCGCACCTAACACGGGTGGGGCCGGATCTGGCGGACGGCCAGTTTGGTTTTCGCAGGAGGCGCTCCACGGTGGACGCCATCATGCGCGTGCGAGCCCTCACGACGGGGGATGCGGTGGCCCAGGGCAGGTGTGTCGTGGCGGTGTCTCTGGACATCGCCAACGCCTTCAACTCCCTGCCTTGGAGTAGCATTAGGAGGGCACTCCGGTATCACCGGACGCCCGACTACCTCTGTCGTGTGGTCGAGGCGTACCTGTCGGACAGGTACATCATCTACCCTGGTCACCAGGGAGAGTGGGAACGCCGAGAGATGTCGTGCGGTGTTCCGCAGGGATCGGTACTAGGGCCGCCCTTGTGGAACATCGGATACGACTACGTGCTGCGCGGCGACCTCCCTGACGGGGTCAGCGTGGTCTGCTACGCAGACGACACGCTGGTCCTGGCGCGGGGAGAGTCGTACCAGGCGGCGGTCGAACTAGCGACACACGGGGTTGCGACAGTCGTGGGCAGGATCCAGGAGTTGGGACTCGAGGTGGCATTGCACAAGTCCGAGGCCATCTGCTTTCACGGTCCTCGGAACGCGCCACCACCGGGTTCTCAACTAACGGTAGGAGGAGTCCACATCGGCGTCGGGTCGACGATGAAGTACCTGGGACTCGTTCTCGACAGCCGATGGGATTTCGAGGAGCACTTCCGACGTCTGGCTCCCAAACTAAATCGGAATGGGGCTGCTCTCGGGCGGCTCCTGCCTAACTTGGGAGGTCCAGACGCCTCCTGCCGGAGGCTCTACGCAGGAATCGTTCGGTCCATGGCCCTTTATGGCGCACCGGTATGGGCGCCAGCGCTGCGGAAGCAGCCGGCGGCCCGGCTGAACGCGTGCCAGAGGGTCATGGCCATACGGATGGTGCGAGGATACCGGACGATTTCCCGCGAAGCGGCGAGCCTCCTTGCTGGACAGCCACCATGGGATCTGGTAGCAACAGGCCTTGCTCACATGCACGATCTGCGCATGGAGATGCAACGCCGGGGCGAAACTCCGCTGCCGCGACAAGTCGCAGCATGGCGGACAGAGCTCTGGCGGGTTCTCATGGAGAAATGGCGACAGCGACTGTCGCGACCCAGTGCTGGGCACGCCACAATTATGGCGGTAAGTCCCCTCTTTGAGGCGTGGTTGGAAAGACCTCACGGCGTCCTCACCTTCCGCATGACGCAGGTTCTCACCGAACACGGTAAGTTCGGGAAGTTCCTGCACCGGATTCGTGCGGAAGAGACGCCCGGGTGTCGCCACTGTGCGGACCGCCCGGAGGACACGGTGGAGCACACGGTGGAGGTGTGCCCCGCTTGGGCAGAGCAACGCCGTGTCCTCGTGGGGGCGATCGGCGGCGGCGATCTCTCGCGCCGGGCCTTGGTACAGGCCATGGTCCGGAGCGAGGAGGAGTGGCAGGCGGTCGCCTCCTTCTGCGAAGCAGTAATGCTAGCAAAAGAGGCGGCCGATCGCGTGAGGCAACGGCAACGGTCCTCACGCCCCAACCGCCGCCGGGATTCCGATCCCGATTTCCGGCCACCGTAGGCGAGGGCTTGCGGACGGCGAGCAATGGGTGGCTCGCCGTCCGATCGTCCGGTAACCGTCCGGACCGAGCCCAAGTCGTCGACGGCGCGTATTGTTCCACGCGCGCCTCAGGGAGATGTCAGCAAATCGTAGGGGCCCAACAGGGTCGAAGCCTACTGGGGCCACGGGTAGTGTGAAAGTGAAACCCGGGGCCCTGGGACGAAGGCAAAGAAGGAACAGGAGTGGGTTTTTAGTCAGTAAAAGTCTGACACTATTTTCCGCTCCGCCCAAGAGCGGGATTTGTCATAAGATGATTTTCCCACCTAAAAAAAAAAAAAAAAAAAAAAAAAAGACCTATCAAATGTACACAAAAAAAAAAACGAAATGGTCAAGCCGTTTCAAAGGAGTTCGATCACAAACACTAGTATGTGACACGAGATTTTTATAATTGGATTAGATTCAATATAATATAAAGAATGTTTCAGTCAAATACTTTTTGCTGTCGTATCAAGTATGATTTCAAATAAGAGAAAAGTAATTTATTTATTAAAAAACCGAACAAGTGCGAGTCACACTCGCGCACTGAGGTTTCCGTACAAACTTACCTATGAAAACCGTTCAATTCCCGAATTGAGTTACGAAGATTTTTCGGAATCACATTTTTTTGTGACGTATCTACAAATTTACAAATTTCAGACTTTTTCCTATACTTATGCTATGAGACCTTGCTCCATACCAAATTTCAGGATTCTAGGTCAACAGGAACAGGGTACCCTATGAATTTTTATTCCCTTGAGAGTGTCGAAATATACGTTTTTAACCGACTTCAAAACGAAGGAGGTTTTATGTTCGGCTGAATGTATTTTTTTATGTCTGTTCACCGATTTCTCGGTCAATTGTGAACCGATTTTGAAAATATTTTTTTTTTATATATTAAGGCTATGCTTCCAAGTTGGTCCCATAGAAATATTATTATGATCTGATCATGAACTTCGAAGATATGGAACGGAACTCCACATATGATATATTTTAAAGTAGGTAGTAGCCATATCTGTAAAATATAATATAATATTCACACATTTATCACACAACGCCATCTAGTCCCAAGCTAAGCAGAGCTTGTGTTATGAGTACTAGACAAAACAAATCAAAAAAGTATTTATTTATCTCCACAAATTATACTTCAAACATCCAATATGTTATTTGGCAGAAAAACATAAAAACTTGAATAGATGAATTTGTAATTTGTGGACAACTGATAAACATACTTAAATATTTCTAAATACATACATATACATATACATATTATAGATAAATTAGACACAACGAATGATCGTGCTCATCACACAAACAGTTGTCCTGGGTGGGAATCGAACCCACGACCTCCGGCATAGCAGTCAGGGTCACTAACCACTAGACCAACAGGCCAGTGGAATTTTCCACCTTAAATTTCCATGTACTAGAAACCGTCCTTAAGCGGATGTCTGTAGATTTCTTTATGTACGGAAGATAGTGGACGCTACAGTTTAAAGATCCATATCTTTTCGACTATTAAAATAAAATCTATAATCATCTATCTATCGCTAGGAATAATACTTGTAATTATATCATTAATCATTTCAGATTAAAAGATAAAAGTCGTGTAATTTCTATAGATTTCCGAGCAACAAATATTTGAAATAAAAAATATAATAACTGAGGTCATTAAATCTAAAGGCACGATCACACCGAAGTCTTTTCACGACTTCTTATCGCTCGTCAACTCGTTAACAAAATGTGAGATTTCCTGGTAGCAATGTGGAAGTCGTTTAAAAGCGAGAATGGCGTATATCAGCCCGATATCGCTGTTCCCTTTCTTCTATTGGATATAAACAGGAATTATCATCAATAGCCTTTGAGACAATGCTGAACGACGCTTTATGGCTGGCTCAAATGCTGCGTTCAGAATCCAATTTCTTAGAAAAGGGCCATGTCTTATTTTGTTTATATGGACTTGATAATGCAGTGTAATATTTCGCGCTGTCACTTATTCTTATATTGTTTTGTACAATGGTAGCAATTTTATTGAATTAGCAGACATTTTTCTGAAAAATGAAGAATGAATAACTGTTTTTTATTATTTTCTGTGAAATGGACTTCAATTGGAAAATAATTTTGGCAAGAATGGACACGTAAAATATTGTCAAACAGAATTCAAATAAAACCAGCATTTAAATTTATCGAGTTCAAAAAAAAGAAGAGGTTCTCAATTCGTCGATTTTTTTATTGATATTCCCTGATTACTCAAATACACCTGGAGCGATTTGACAATCGAGGAAACTTCAAATTTTATTGGCACATTTGTTATGGTTAAGCTCTATAGGTACCTTACTCCTACAGTAAGGTACTCATCACTTGCTGACATTTTAGATGGACTCTATCTAAAAGTGTTAAATAAAAAAAAACCTACAAGAAACACTAAAAAGTGCAAAATTACTTTAATTTTCGAAGTCAGTAACGAAGAAACAAAACCAGAAACATCGACTTCAAAATTAGATTTTTTAAACTTTTTTTTTTCAAATATTAAGCTGTTGATCCCCGCATTAACGCCGGCGTTCACGCGCCATTGTCTTTCTATTGTGTCTCTAATTACGCACTCAAAAGGTTAATGTTTCATCAAAACCATTGTGATTAATTGCACGAATACACACACAGCCCAAACCAAACTTCAAAACGAGCCCAATACAGTGAATGCGAGATTTTTGTTAGGGCCACCGGCCACAACCACAAAACGCTGCCACGATATTTCCTATAGTCTTCATATATTTTATATGGATTCGCCGCACACGTTTGACGCAGGTGGCTGCCACTTGCTACAAATCGCCGCTGCTCGCTTCTTGTGGCCCACAGCGGCCACTACACGGTGATACAAAATGCCTTTATACGCCACTCGCATATTTAAACTTTCTTCGTCAGATTCCATTATGATAATGCGTTTATGGGTTACAAAAAGTAGCAGCTACCAGCCACAAGTGGCTATCGCGCGATTCAGCTGTTTTTTTGGCCGCTTCTAGCTTCTCGTGGCGTTTGTGGCTGTGGCATGTGGTCCGTGTGCGGCAACCCTTAGACTCACCTGTCACGTTTGGCTCGAACCACGCACACTAGAAATATAGAGATGCCTAGTTCCCTCGCAGATAGGTACTGATAATATTTATTTTAGCTAACACAAATTGAGAAAATGTTCTTTGCCGACTACTCAAACTAACATAGTCTATATCTAGATAGAAGGCTTTCTAAAAACAAAGTTGTAACTTTAGAAATTAACATATTTTTGTCGGAAATTATTTTACTGTCTTCAATTCGATCTAAAACATCGACTGTTTGGGTGACCAGAAGACAAGGCTTTTCTTTGGTCAAAGAATCAGCATATTTTCTATTCAGCGTGGCAATGCTGTCAGCGTTCTAAGTACTTTCCCTATTGATAGCGATGTGAATGAACTTATTGATGCTCAATGAATTTTTTTTTTTCTTTTCGTCTGAACAGAGTTTTTCGATGTATATACTCGTACATGTACCCATTAACTTACTCGTATTTGTTAGTTTAGTTGTTTAGAAGTATATTATAATTACTTAAGTATTAAATTTGTATTTATGTAAGTAACTAGATAATAGTAATTTCAAAAACCTAATTGTAATTTGACGAATTTACAAAAAGGCTAAAATGTTACACACGTGAACTGCAAAGTTATTTAGATTTTGTTAGATCATTCGTTTGACAGTTACTTATGTTCTAAATTAGAGCTCAGTGAACTTGATGCGGATGAAGACTTCGCCGAAATTGGAGTATCATTAGGAGTTCCATTACATTTCAAAGCATGCATAACTTAGAATAGAACTTCTTGAATCCTACCTTTAACTTAGGTTACATGCGTCTTTCCACTCAAACTTTAATATTGGCATCTGCATCTGCATTGCATATAGATATAGTTAGTGCTGTTATTATAAAAAAGGTAATGCATTAAAGCAGTACGTGTGGCGATGCTAACCCCAAATTACAAGAACATTAACAATGTCATCAGATTAATTGCAAGTCAAGTGTACTGATTGACCGTGAAAAATTCATTCAGCCATCGACAGTCACCGCCACCGCGCGTTTGACAAATAGTCACATTAACTTTATTATGATCTTACAAAAACTGGGTCTTAATTAAACAACAACAGTTTAGTAAGGCAGCCGCTCAATATTACCTTACTGGCTTTCTTTTGAGGGTAATATAATATAATATTCCACAACTTTCATATAACGCCGTCTAGTCCCAAGCTAAGCAGAGCTTGTGTCATAATGTCTAAATACATACATATTGTAGATAAATTACACCCAGACACAGGACAAATGATCGTGTTCATCACACAAACATTTGTCCTGGGTGGGAATCGAACGCACGACCTCCGGCATAGCAGTCAGGGTCACTAACCACTAGACCAATGTCAGTCAGGGTCAGGCTGGAAAATCATTTATTAACTTTTCCAGCTCTGGGCGAGACTGAGAGGGAGAGTAAGCTTTCAGTAACTAAAATCCACTTGTGTTCCTATAATTGGCTTTAGCGATCTTAGGCCGTGGTGATTCTTTCAAAAAACCTTTTGCTGGCTGGTTTTTATTTTTATTACGACATCGACAGTAGCTGTTCCCCACGGTTTCATCTACTTCTTTAGTTAATGTTTCGCTCCCGTGCGTCGTAACGTGATATTATATAGCCTAAAACCTTTCTCGATACATAAGTTATCCCCAACCATCAATTACACTACCTACGAACCCTAGTGGTTCCTAAAACTAGCGCGTTCAAACAAAAGTCTTCAGCTTTATAATAATATTATAAATAATGACTTGTAACCTGCCCTAGCTTCACATAGGTGTTAGAAATCTTTGAAATTCTCGGCATTTCTCTACTATAATATGCATGTATGCATATTAATATGCATATTATACATGTGTAGAGCAGTGGTGGCCGAGTGGTAACAGCCCCGACTTACGAGTTGTAGGTCGCAGGTTCATACCCAACCAGGCGCATTACTTTGTGTAATTTATTTATTTCATCACCACTGCTCTCAAACCGGTGAAGGAAAACATCGTGAGGAAACCGGCATGTCCTAGAACCAAAAATTTGAAGACGTGACATTCGCCAATCCGCACTGGGCCCGCGTGGTGGATTACAGCCCATTCCCTCTCGTAGAGAGGAGGCCTGAGTCCCAGCAGTGGGAACATTAAAAAAGACTGATTATGCTTTATGATACATGTAAATCTTTCTCATGTATTATTCTGTCCATTGGTGGAAACTGCATAAAATCCGTTCGGTACCTAAATTTTAAGTTTTACGGTGTTAATACAGACAGACGACTTGGTGGCTTTATAATAATTATATAAGGATGAGCAGATATTCCCATACAGTTCGTGTCAATACGTGAAAAAAAGATTACGAAGACTGCCAACAGCTATGAAATAAACTTGGATTACTTGACACTGGGAACCACATTTTTCTGCTGAGTTATTAAATTTTGCTCTGAGGTATCGGTAATTCTTATACTGGCAATATTGATTTGTCTGTTTGAGAAAGATGTGGGTCAACGGAAAATGCGGAGTTGCGTTTGACAAAGCCGTTATATTGAGAGTCGGTATTCGGCTCTCAAAACTGGGAGGCGCATTCGTGCGACACAAAATATATTTTGAAAATAGCTCACGTCATAGGTACAACTAAGTTATTGAATTTAGGAAAGAAGCTCTGACTAAGCATCGTTCTTTTCAACTTGCTGGGTTCATTATTAGATCTTTTAGGGTTCCGTACCTCAAAAGGAAAAAAAGCGGAACCCTTATAGGTTCACCTTGTTGTCCGTCTGTCTGTCTGTCAAGATCCTTTATCTCGGGAATACGTGGAGGTATCAAGTTGAAATTAAAACCATATACTCAGGTCTGTGGTCCCTTGAAGCTGTGAAAATCAAACTTCTGAGTTTACGAAAAAAAAGATATGGTCGTTTATGTCGCAAAAAACGTATATTTCGACACTCTCAAAGGAATCAAAATTCATAGGGTACTGTCCGTTGACCTAGAATCCTGAAATTTAGCACAAAGCAAGGTTTCATAGCACAAATATAGGAAAATATCTGAAAACTGTGAATTTGTAGTTACATCACAAAAAAAAAAAAACTTTTTGCGATTCGGAAAAATCGTCGGTAACTTAATTCGGGAATTGAATTGTTTTCATAAGTAAGTGTTAGCAATGAGCTCAATAGTCTAGATTATTTGTAAAACCATGTGTTATAGAATTAGTGAGAAGTAGCATCACTATTTAAGCTGAGAGGTGGGACACGGTGACATGCTGGTAACACTGTGGGGCTCCCTCCGATCTGCCACCAATCGCAAATCAATGCGCACGTCCGATCAATCCTTTGTTAAAAACGGCCATATTATTTTTCTGTAAAAACGTAATAAACGTGCTATCAACTCTCGCCAGCTTTTTCTGTTGTACCAAACCCGAGCTCCTGCAGCATCACCCTCAACAGTAAGTTTGTACGGAACCCTCAGTGCACTTGCCCGGTTTTTTTAAAAGATATTTTTATGTACTTCCCCACACTGGATGAGTCCTGTATCAGTTTTTTTTAACAGAATTCAAACAGTGATCCAAAGTTCGAGTAGATGTTTTTTGCGCCTCTTTTCAAGTGGTCCGTTCGGTTAACCGATACAAATAAACTAAACATTTCTAACAGCTGAGACTCTGTCTGTGTAATGAATGTGAACCAAACATTAGTAAAAAAATCTAACTCAAGCTGCCAGATGTGCAAGTCACCGGAAGACAAGTGTAAACAAACGTTATCTTTTGTTTCGAACTACGCACTTAAAAATGACGTCATGCCTATTGTTCAGCTTGTGGTATGTTATAAATGTATTACGACGTCTGTTCTTTTGTTTGATTTATGTGAACTAAAGTGTACTTGTGTAAGTAAAACAATAACTTTTTGTATCAATGGTCTATTTATTTTATTAAAATTACATTAACACAAGAAACTGGTAAAAATCCCCTCACACTAAACATACACGATACTTACGAATACATGACAAGGTAAACCTACACCAATGTATACATATCCTGTTAGGTAATTTAATAACGATTAAATTACCTAACAGGACGAACAAGCTAGCTAACGTAGTTTTGAAGTTATCGTCGTTTTAGTAAGATGGGGCGAAATGTCCCCCCAAGAGGTCGCGAACGGGGACAGATAGGGCGTTAGCGCCGCGGGAGCGTCCGACAGTTCGGGGGATATAGGGGTATAATTATTACGTAATTGCGCGTTTTTACGTAAAATCACCAAAAAATAAAAAAAATACTTTTTTCAGGATTTTTCTAGGAAAAACTAAGATATAGAGACCAAAATTTTCGGCCAAATAAATTTCGTGTGGGTTTTTAGTCAGTAAAAGTCTGACACTATCTCTCGCTCCGCCCAAGAGCGGGATTTGTCATTAGATGATTTTCCCACAGAAAAACAAAAAAAAAGAAAACACCCATGTGTACAAAACGACAATAAAACGTTTTTCAAGTTCGACTCCTGTATCACTTTTTATTACAAATGAATTATCCCGCTCTACTAGGTGGAGCGACTAAAGCCCACCTGCGTCTTTCAGTCGCCTTTTGCGTGGTCATTATTTCACACGTATCGTGGGTGCGTTCACACCCACAGCCTGTACCGTGGGTGCGTTCATAAACATATAGGTAGGCCACATAAATATTTATTCCGTGCGGGAATCGAACCCACGACACGTAGCGTAGCAAACAATATGCCAACTGATTTTTTTTTTTGAGGTTGGTAATCATCAAATAACTTGTCTCGCTCTGTTTGAAGC
The DNA here is from genome assembly GCA_905147345.3 of Mythimna impura. Lineage (NCBI taxonomy): Eukaryota > Metazoa > Arthropoda > Insecta > Lepidoptera > Noctuidae > Mythimna > Mythimna impura. The sequence continues at coordinate 15,023,919 of LR990356.1, read as the reverse complement.
GAGAGGGAGTGTCAGATTTTTATTGAGAAAAACCCTGTGTTTCTTTAGTTGCCCTTTGTTTTTCAGGGCCATGGTAGCTACCATACCTATCGAACAATTTCGCTGCCCTACCATGCCGCCAAATTAGGTAATTGATAGTTTCATGTGTATGATTTCTCTTGTACATTATTTTTCTTCCCCTGTCGATGACTCATATTTTGAACGATTTGGCTGGATTCTTTTTCTCCTGTACTTTTTTTACACACTGTCAAGATTTCTCCTTTATGCTTTCTTTCCATTAAAGTCATAGTTCAAACTCACAAAACAACCACTAATTAAAAAATCAATTTCTATCCATATTTTTTCCGACCGTTTTATGGCTTCGATGTGGTACAGCCATTTCAAGCCGAATGAGGAAAATCTTCTGTTTTTCCTTTTTAACAAGATTCAAGGTCGCCACAAGATTACACAATTTCAGTCCTTACCGCACAAACTACGTGTTTCTGTATGCATGACGGTTGCACGTGTAACATTTAGTTTTCTCAAATGACCATACCACGTGTAGGACGTAAGTGGCCAAATGTTTGTACCTACTATGTTTAGCATAACTTGTAAACAGGTGCTGAACAACATATTTCTGGAAAATGTTTTTAGCAAAAACGTCACCCTGAAACTCTGCTGGATTAAAACATAACCGTACGTACATGAATTCAAAGCTCACTTTTTTTCTGATAAAAAACTACTAAACACTAAATAAAGAAATGTATTTATTTATCTTTCATTTTTACCTCACGAGAATGAAACTGCTGGTCGTTCTCATCTGATTTTTCTTTTATATTCCTGCTAATGTTGGAATGATATTATCTGTTTTTGTGACCTGTGTGTCTCATTCATTTTATTAACCGACTTAAAAAATAAGGAGGTTCTATATTTGGCTGAATATTCTTTTTTAAATTTTAACTTAATCTTTGTGCTGAGTAAAAGTTGTTTTTATGATAACGTGATTGAAATGTTTACCGTGTTTAGCTCTCTGCCCCCCTAGCCAAGTTACGATCGTTTCGTTTGCGTCGAACGCCTCGAGTAGGCCACGCTTCCGATTCCTTTGTTCTGACGTCATCTCAACGCTCAGTCACGTGGTCAGAACAAAGGAATTGGAGGCGTGGCTTACTCGAGGCGTTCGATGCAAACGAAACGATCGTAACTTGGCTAGGGGGGCTGATTGGTTAAGAGCTTGAGCGGACCAATCGAAGCGCTGAACTTCATAAACGTGACGATTGCGTTAATGTAAAAAAAAAACTCACACTAAGCAAATAAACAGGGGTTTATTTTTATTGTCTATATTTTAAACCACTTAATAAGTCGTTACAAATTAAGAAAAGGTTTATAAATATTAGTGTAAATTTAAATTGGTTCATTTGTGTGCTTGCGTTTGTAATACATTTTTAGATTTATGTTAACACTTGAGTAGCACAAAGAGATTTCACAATAAATCGCGCTTTTAGCTCTGATTGCTAGGAATGCTTAATGGTGTGAGAATTCCTCTCAACAATGCCTAAGTGGGCAGAATAACCATTAGTATCGCTGTTCTGCGGTAAAGTATGTAATATTTTAGATTATTATGATAACTGTATCTAGGGAATACAGGAATATTATAGCACCTAATTTCACCCTCTACTTTAAGGTGTTCGTTGAAAATAAATAACCATTACTTATTTTCAACGAACAGTTGAAAATAAATAATGGTTATTACGTTTTGAAATTTAAAGTGCACGTTTTATCTATTTTAATAAGCAGTATTTTATAGGAGCTTATCTTAATGATTGTTTCAAAGTTTATCAGTAAATTGGAATCACGCGCAGGTACTTCATAGGTGAATAAACGCATTATTTAGTCTGGCTCGGTTGTTTGTGTTAGCCAATCCGATGGCCAGCTACGTTAGCCAATTAGACGGTCCTCCTGTATGCTAGATTGGCTGTTGCAGCCAGTTAGCTCTGTGTGCTTCGTCTCTTGAGAAGTTAATTGAGGATAACGGTTCAATGTAGTGCTCCTAGGCAAAGAGATAGCATCTATATGCTTTTAGATGTTTGAGAACCAAAGACGATCATCTGTAACTCAGTTATAGAATGGATTGATCGACTGTTAGTCTATAGTCTAGACTATTATTTTTTTTCACAATAAAAACTTCTTTGGATATAATTTTTGACTGATCCAAACAACGTTCTGAAGACACATAAATACTGATAAAAAAACTTTTACCACGTATGGTTTTATTTTTTGTTTTCTCAGAAAGCTGTTATTTTATTTTATACTTAATTATAATTATAAACGTGGGGCCGTTATAATTTATTATTATGATCAATAACCTGCCTGATGTAGTGAGTGACACCAGGTGTCTGCTGTTTGCGGACGACCTTAAATTGCTTTTGGCCATTGAAACCGAGGTAGACTGTCACCGCCTTCAGCAAGACATTGATCGTATAGTTGAGTGGAGTCGGAAAAATAAGCTGCAGTTCAACGTTTCGAAATTTTCAATTTTGACATTCAGCCGTGCAAGATTACCACTTCACTACAACTACAAACTGAACGATACGCCTCTGAAAAGAGAGGAAGTAGTGCGAGACCTTGGCGTCCATATGGATACACAGCTGAGATTCCGGGATCATATAGTCAGCGTTTGTAAAAAGGCATACAAGCGGCTGGGATTCGTGCTTCGCAGAGCAGCAGATTTCACCAATATTAAGGCTATTTCGGCATTGTACGACGCGCTAATTAGGAGTCATTTAGAGAGTAATGCAGCTGTATGGCCTCCAAATGAGGCGAAATACACTCTCATGTTGGAGCGCATACAAAATAAATATACGCGATACCTGTACCTAAGACTTTATGGGGTATACCCCCTTTATCCTTTGATGTATCCAACCTTGTTCGTTTTGGGCATGGTGGGATACAACAGGTTGGAGACAAGAAGGGATCTAGCGTTGGTATCGTATATTCTAGGAGAGTTCCGGGGCAACACAAACAATCCGGGTGTGTTGCAGGAGATGGGATTGTGCGTGCCCGATGGGTACGTTCAACGTCGCAGACGGCCGGATTTGTTCGCACTGCCGCGCGGTCGCACCAAGCTGGTGGCCAACGTCCCATTCTCAAGGGCAATGCACACACTAAACCTGTTGGCTGATAGAATTGATATATTCTTATGTTCACTGAGCGAGTTCGCAAAAGTTACATTACATTTTTTATGTTATAATAATAATAATTAATAATTAATTGAATTAAATGATTGGATTCTGATAATTAATTGCCTTATATTTTATTTTAATTGCATGTTATATTCATTTTAAATTTTTATTATATTGACTAAGTTATTTTTATTTTTGTAAATTTTATGAATTGGAATCGTATAAAATCATTATTGTAATTTATATTTTTGACTACACTATCGCATTGGATTGGTCTATAATGATAGCTGTATGTATGTCTAATAATAAATAAAAAAATAAAATAAAAAAATAATAAATTCTATGAAAGTTAATTCTTTTATGCACGTTTGTCAATAAAATAATACAAAAAAACAATCTGGTCCTTTATTACGAAAAACTAATTTTAGCAATATTAATCAACGAGGACAAAATCGCTCAAAATGTGAACAAGAAAAAGTCGTTGTACAAAAAAACTTTTTAGAAAAAAAAAAACTAACCGACTTCAGTAAAATAAAAAAACACTAAAAGAATCAAAATAACTTTAATTTTGGAAGTCGGTGTTAAATAAGAAACAAACAATACCGAGAAACACTAAGTTATTTTGATCCTTTTAGTGTTTTTTTTTTAGTGAAGTCGGTTAGTTTTTATTTCCTACTTTTTAGTTATTATCGCAACTAAAAAGTGTGAAATGAGTGCCTATTTCTCATGACAATTCCAATTAACCCAAACACTGCTAGGTTATAGCCAAAGTGCATCTCATGATTTGAGGAGTTCCCTCGATTCCTCATGGATCCCATCTCAAGATGGAACTGGATTTAAAAAAAAGGGACTAATCAAGAAGCATATACTCTAAGGGGAAAAAAAATTTTTGCAAATTGGTCCATAAACGACGGAGTTCTGAGGTAACAAACATAAAAAAAAAAATACAACCGAATTGATAACCTCCTCCTTTTTTTGGAAGTCGGTTAAAAAGACAGAAACAGGGTATCAAGGAAAACTGACGTAATTGTTCTAATAAGTATTCTGTGCCAGTACAGAACTTTTTTCCATAGCTAAGGAAGCATTATAACTTAGCTAACTTAGGTGTTACTTTACAGTTTCTGTGGTCGAGTAGATGTAAAAAAGTTATAAGAATTGAAGTTATGAAAAGTTACTTAGGGGCAGTGGGATGGTGTTATACTGGTGCTATCTACAGCTAAACTATCTACACTATAATATTCTATGGAGGTAAAGTTTGTTTTTTTTTTTGTAGGAATCTCAGAAAGTACTGGTCCGATTGCTAAAATTTTTCACCGATAGAAAGCTGCTTTATTCTTGAGTGACATAGGCTATATTTTATGTACGCGGGCGAAGCTGCGGGCAAAAGGTAGCTTATAATAAAAAAATAACCTTTATTTTGGACCAGTTACATCCATCGTAAGCAAAAATCTTAAGACTTATTAGTAAAGCTTAATATTATTTTGTAATACGATTATTAGGAGAGGTTTGTTATATATAGTGCACTTCACTATCAGCGATTGCATCACTGCTTGCCATCAGGTGGGATCGCAGTTGCCCACCAGGTTAAATTATTGGAAATAATACGCTATCGGAGAGTCGTATCTCTCAGCTATAATCTTCAGGATGAAGTTGGAGCTTGCTGACACACTGCAGAGTATTGAGGCAGATTTCTGGGATGCTGCTATTATGTTTTCTTTTAGGTTAAATCATTGTTATATATTGACTCTTAACGTTACAAATGGCGTGTCTCCAAATCTCATACTTATGATAATGAGCACAAAACAAAAATATTGAGTAGTCTATTTTTACTCAATTACGGCAAAGCCAAAGGAGGATTATGATTTTGACAGGCTATGTATGTATGTATGTGTATGTTCATCTGTTCGCTCATAGTTCCTAAACCACTTATCGGAACCCGACAAATGAGGTATCGTTAGAACCGTCTTAATCGTCCGCTGAACATAGGCCACGTGACTTGTGGAGCTGGAAGTGTGGAGTGCTTGAATGGAACTCAATGTGGAGCCCTCTAGCGGACAAAAAGTATTGAGTTAGAAAAAAATAAGATAAATACGACGTGTTTGCTATCATTTGAAAGGACTTCAATTGTACATTTCCAAAATATTGCTCTTTATTGTGACGCTCTCTAGCGGACAAAAAATCATGTATTAAAAAAAAACGTTAGCGGCCAACTCGAGGTATATTTTCATACAACCGCTCTTACGTGATTATGATGTTATTACACATATTTCTCCAGATATTTTGGATAGACAGATATTTTGTGGATATTATCTAGGCTTCTATGGAAATCAAAATATAAATTTGTGTAAAACCAATCCAGTAAAGACATTTAGAAACTGCTATTTTATTAGCTTTTAAACTATGCTCGATGTTGACGATAGGCGAGTGGAAAAGGACCCTCTTAAGATAAATATATCGTGTATCCTGACTTTCGTGTTTTGATATCATTTGAAAGAGCTTCACTTTTACTTATCAAAAATATCACCAAAATTCAATGTGGCACCCTCAAGCGGTTTTTTTTTTCGGTGGGAAAATCATCTAATGACAAATCCCACTCTTGGGCGGAGCGAGAAATGGTGTCAGACTTTTACTGACTAAAAACCCACTCCTATTCCTTTGTTGCCTTCGTTCCAGGACCCCGGGTTTCGTTTTCACTACCCTTCGTTGCCTTTCGTACCAGAGTCTTCCTTTCAGAATCAGACTCTTGGCCCCAGTAGGCTTCGACCCTGTTGGGCCCCTAGGTCCTGACATCTCCTTGAGGCGCGCGTGGAACAGTACGCGTATTTTGGACCGCCATTATACCCATAGATTTAAGTATGTGTATAAGTTGTGTTACTTTTTTGGTGTATAATTAAGTTTATTCTATTCTATACTAGTACATCAAATAGCCAATTTTCCTAAAACGTTATTTACGCTCGTTGTAGCGAAATGAGTCTATATGTATTGAGGAGTACCGACTGACCCACCCTAAAAATTATTATAGTGAACTAAGCACGAAAAGTTCTAAATGATTGGGTTTATTTAATAAAATGATAAATGAGTCTTTCTTAATACACAAATTCTGTCTTCAAGGTAAATATATAATGAATCATCGTTTTTCTTATCCCAATTTATTTGGATGCGGCGCAGCATGGCTTCTTCCTTTAACCTTATTTCCAGGAAAATCACCATCGTTTCTTTATCTACCCCAAAAAATAAATAACCATCACAAGAAAAAATAAGCATAAAAGTAATTCACTTCAAGTTTTTCGTTCCTCAAAAATTTAAATTAAAATAAAACAAAGCTGTGAACATTTTCAAAGCACTTAACTACCAACTTATTCTGTAGCAATCCTTGTTAGCCTTATGGTTCTTAAAATTTTATGAGTTCTCAAGTGCTATAACTCAACAAGTTAACTTTACAAACTATTGGTAATCGGAAAGCGATTAATATTCCATGGATGAGTCTTCTGTCGTTCGAAACTAAATTTGGAACGGATTTATTGCAGTTTTCAACTGTTTCCTCGACCGTTCGGCATGTTGTTCAGTTGTAACTTTTTGGTGTTACACTTTTATTATTTATGCACTTTCCAGTCAGACATCATTGTTTTAATTTTGTATGTAAAAATATTATTGACTAAAACAGTCAAAAATATTTTTACATACATTGCTGGTTTATTTTAGCTTCATTTGATGAATATTTATTTTGTGAATAGGTTTTGAATACACTTACAAGTCATTTTATCATAAATTTAAACTAGATGAGGCCGGTGTTTTCTATTTTCCGTGGTTTGTTTTATTTGGTAGCTTCAGGCCACCTTAATGATAAAACAGAACAGTTATCTAATGAAAAATTCTGAATAAATGAACCAACATAATAAACGCCATGGCGTCCAAAATTGAAAATTTACGTAATTAAGTGTAATAATACAAAGTTACACCAGACGTCCCTTTCATTCGGTTGTCAGTTTTAATTAAACCGATCACAGCGGAAAATAGATGAACGACAAACATTGCTTAATAGCAACACAATGAGATTCGATTTATTCACAATTTGCTGGTAGATGTGTGCAGTAGTTATTTCATTACTAGTCATTAACTTGTATGCAAATTACGATAATGTGGTTAAGGTAAAGTCTCATTGTTTTGAAACGTTCGACTAATTCAATCTTCTGACAAAAGCGAAGTAAATTTAGGGTGGCATTGTATTGGCTATAGTGGAATTAACTATTAAGTATGTTTGTAGCGAGTTTGGAGTACCTATTTCAGTGCTATGTTTATCTAAATTTGAAGAATCGATTCGATAGTTTTCCTTTGTTTTTAGAATTTATTTCACAATTGCAATAAAGTGTTTGAATTGTTTGAAGGTTGAAGTTAAAAATCTATATACATAAAAAGAGAAACTGACTGACTGACATATCAACGCACAGCCCAAACTACCGGGACTGGGAACTTGATATTTTTTCCAAAGCTTCGAACATAGACGACGTAGGCAAGCGCTAAGAAGGGTTTTTTTGGAAATTCAACCTTTAAGGGGGTGAAAAGGGGAAACTTCATTTGTATGCAAAATCTCATTCCGTGTATCAATATAGCCATAACTATTTATTTTCAGAACTACCTTCATTAAAAAGATTGTATAGAGGATTCTTCTTTCTTGGGTAAATAAACTCGGAGCTTGGTATAAATTCTAATCAAAATGAATAATAAAAACTGTCATTATTTGTTTTTCAAAACTATTCTCAAAATACTTACAGTCTAAAAGGTGCAATAGATTTTATAAAATTCAAACTTTCTCGCGAATAAAGTTGCCTGCAAAATGCTAGGAAGTATAATATAGGTATTATGTTTATCGGAAGACGTGATGAACGTAACGGGAATCCAAAGAACGGGGAATGCACAAAATCCTTCGTTGTAGCATTTGAGTGAGGCCTATAGTCTAGCAGTGGACGTCTTTCAGTTGAAATGCAGCATATATTCAATTTAAGTAGTGATGAGTTTCAGGTACTATGAAGATTGTTTGCAGAAATAGATGTTACACTAAGTATGTAGACGAGTAGAAACATATTTCAACACTAATTCGAAATTAGAAGATATAATATTAGAAAGTAAAGAAGTCGTTAGCAGATGGACCTTAAGCAGGTTGTATAAGTAGATTTACTTGAAAAACATTAAGAAACATTAATGAAAACGCATTTTCATTCATAATAGTAAATTTTTAGGTTACTTGATGACGAGGTGGGTTTTCTAGACCTAGTAGGTACCTACTAACTTATAATAAAACATTACGTAATAGACCATTTTTTTATATTCATAAGAATCCAAAAACAAACAGACTTTTGTATGGATTTAGATTTAGCCCAATAAACAGTTTAATAACCTAGTTAATCCGTCAAAATCCGTAATCCCTCGACATTTTCCTACCTCAGACAATTCAACAGAGAAAATGATGGCTTCACTGTCTCGACATTCAATAAATCAACTCTTCCACAAATGACTTCGGTAAAGTTAATAATGTCAACATCATTATTTTCAATCTAGGTCGTTCTGGAATTTTCCTAAATTGATGTAGGTTCCTTATTGAACTAGAAACGGTCTTCTCAGTCCAATTAATGTCACTCAAGTAAAGCTTTAGTTCTGTTCACACCTATAATTTAATTTTGGGATCCTTGCTCAAACCTTTACGATTTGAGTAGTTGCTTAGTATTAAGTTAATTAATGACCTCAAAGATCAGGTTAATTTTGGTGTAAGATTACGAACCTAAATAAAGAGATTCTAATCGTGGATTGAGACATTAATTATGATCAATGGATTGTTAGCTGATTATTGGAAATGTTAATTTTGAACATTTTCAACCAAAGAATCCTTTATTTATAAAGAGACCTTTATTAGTATATAGTGTGTAGGTTTAAGGAGGATGTGCAGAACATTTTTTTTGTGAGAAAGGATAGTCGTGTGTCCCTAATGTAGTAATCTGACAGTCAAACCTATTAAATAAATACGTAATTATACTAATAAAAGTATTCATCTACATTTTTTTATTAACTTATAATTTGTTTTCCATAGCTAGGTAAAGGCCCCCTCTTCTTCCAAACCTGTCTTTAGCAAAATCTGGCCATGTTTATCCCGTGAACATGATCAGGGGCCCAAGTCTGCTATTTTTATAAATTCGTCATTCCAACACAATACCATTGTCATTTTGCTAAAAGTTCGTAATCTGCTAATTCATAATGGTTGATCTTTGATCGGTCAATTGTCTTGTGCTGAAATGACAATATCAAGCTGTCTCATGACAAATTAAAAGCAATAACTGCACGATGACGTTCTAATGGTAGATCACTGATCAAAGGAACTGTTAAAATTTTAGCAGATTCTCGCATACGTCAAAAATTGATTTGTCATTACGTACGAGATTACCATTCTATGCCATTTCTTTCAATGGAGTGTCAGTGGTTGACCATTGGAAAGTCATAATGACGCCATTGTATTTGTAGATTACTAAACTTGTCAAAATCAGCAATTATGAAATCAATGATAGAACATTCTGACACTATTGTAATAGCAGACTTGAGGCCCAGATCATCACACCACCTTTCACCACGTCGCTATAGAGGTCGACAGCGACCATCTTCAAGCCCCATTGAGTGACAATCATCCACATAGGTTGCTTTATTACACTTATACTAAGGTTAAAAGATAAGTAACGCTCACTAAATAAATAATCCTTTTTTTTGTTATTAATTAGGGTACGTCTTATACTACTTGCTCGTTAGAAACGTACTTTTCAGGCGTTTGCTAACCTAATTTCCTAAGGTCTCGCTATATGGTCATTAGACACGCGAAATCAAGCTATACCCACCACTTTGCAAAATTTCTGAGTTTTCAGTCATATGTCTACTTACCGAATAGCAGATTTTAGAGACACTCGATCATCATAATACGGTGATAAAGTTTATCATCACCACTTGAATGAATTTTTTTTTTTTGGAACAACTCTAACAAAGACACGCCGAACCGAACCGACCGAACTCAGATGTTTATGTATATCAACATAAACATCTGAGTTTGGTCATCTGAAGAGTAGAGATAAACCTCATGCATGAGGGTAGACAGAGGGAGAGTGAAGGCAAAAAAAAGAAGGATGGATTGTGTGAGGAGTAATATGAAAAAAAAAGAAAATGGAGAAAAAAGGAAAAAAAAACAAAAGAAAGAAAAGGGGAAAGGAGGAAGGGGGGGATGAAAGAAAAGGGAGTGTTAGCAAGACGGTTGACAGGACAGAATGGAAGAAAAAAACATGTTGCGTTAACCCCAAGTAACATGAGACGAAGAGAGTAAAATGATGATTGAAATAAACACAATGTAATGTTGAATACGTTGTTAATGACTTTATTAAATTATTTTGACTTTATATTTTAATTTGACTTCGATTATTATTATGTTTTTATTTTTTTATTTCTTGTATTTTCTTTTATTTGTTTGACATTTTTTATTATTTGACATTGTTATGTACCTAATCATTTGTTGACAAATTGTATGTAACATTCTGTAAATGACTTGTAAGAATCCCTTACCAATAAATTACTATGACTATGACTATGACTATTATATAGATAAATATGATAGATTCGATACGATAAATTTTAGTCACACTACCTTAATTAGCAGAACGGTTTTAATCAGAACAATTTTTGATACAGGGAACATAACAAATCGTAAATTAAAACTTTTTTTTAGTATCCATTAACATCATCATCATTTCAGCCGAAAAACGTCCACTGTTGGACATAAGCCTGCCCCAAATGTCGCCACAATGACCAGTCCTGTGCGTCTCGCATCCATCGGATTCCCGCAACCCTCACCAGGTCATCGGTCCACCTTGTGGGAAGCCTTCCAACGCTGCGTCTTCCGGTACGTGGTCGCCATTCCAGAACCTTTCATACCCATCGACCATCTGTTCTGCGAGCAATGTGCCCTGCCACTTAAGTTTGGCGATTCTTCGGGCTATGTCTGTAACCTTGGTTCTCCTGCGGATATCTTTATTTCTGACGCGATCACGCAAGGAAACTCCGAGCATAGCCCTTTCCATTGCCCTTTGAGTGACTTTAAGCCTTCTGATGAGGCCCATTGTAAGCGACCACGTTTCGGAGCCATATGTCATCACTGGCAACACGCACTGGTCATAGAATTTCGTCTTGAGACACTGTGGTATATTGAACGAGAAGACACCGCGCAGCTTCCCGAACGCTACCCAGCCGAGTCGGATTCGACGATTGACCTCTTTCTCGAAGTTAGACCTACCCAACTGGACCGTCTGTCCCAGGTAAACATAGTCGTCCACAACTTCGAGTGTAGAGTCTCCGATCTTGATAGGATTTTCAGGATTATCCACCATCAAATCCTCTGGCTTTTGGTGACTATTACCAGCAAATAAAAGTCTGCCACTTACTTGTTAAAATTCTGTATAAGACCCACCGCTGTTCATTCAGTTAACCTTTGCGGACTAGGACCGAAGTGAGTCTTTTGAACACTCCCGTTGCTCTAGTTTTTTATTAAATAACTGCTCACATTCTGGGTCCAACCAAAGCGATAGAAGTCTGACACCCGTGGTCCTTCAGTTGCCCCTAATGTTCCAGGGCTATAGTAACTCTTTCGAAAAAATTTGCAGCGGTAAACCTGTGAATATACGGACTACAGTTTCTAAAAAATAAACTTAAAAACCTCATTCTAACAAGTTGTTAGTTAGAAATGGGCAGAAGTTTTTACGTGCTACTAAAAAGTCTGTAAATGACTAAAACAAGAACACAGATTGTAGTAACAAGATAGTTTTACTGTGACTTAGTAAGCACTGTGTTTTTTGTAATTTTTATTATTGTTTTTATGTAATTTGTAATCACAACTTTTATAATAAACACCCCTATTTTTTAATTAGTACAAAAAAATGAAGCTCTATCCGTACCCGTTATTGGTCATATTTTTGTAGCCAAAAGTAAAAAAAAACTAAATCCCAAAATTGTTCACGAAAATTTGTCATAATTGGTAAATTCATCATAGAATCAATCATTCATAACAATTGCTACTAGAAAATACTACGCGCAGTGTTTTTCCAATTTCCTCGTCATTTATTCATTCATAATCAATAGCTTGTACCATATTTCCATAAATTGAGTGACATTGTGGGATATAAACAAACGCTAATAACTTTGCTATTTATGAATATTATTTATTAAGGCTTTACTTAAATAATAACAAGACCTTTTCTAAGCCCTTTGAGTATTTGTACTAATTAAAAATTTGTGGTGTACATTTAAAGAATATAAATATATTAAATGATTTTTTGGATTATGTATATTTAATCTTTAAAAAAGCATTTATGTTCAGAGATATTTGATTAAAAAATTGTATAGATTTTGAAACTGTGCACAGATTGGAGGCATGCCCACACAATTTAACGATACGACACCATTTTTAATTAGTTCTGGTTCTAACTATCGAATATTGATATACTATTAATTTCAACGATACAATCGGCACACTGGTTTAACAATTGGCTGCTGCTCTGCCAGTTGTGGGTTCGATTCTCGCACAGAATAAATATTTGTGTGGCCTACAGACTGGTGTTCCGGGTCTCGGTGTCTTTTGTATGTGAGTTTACATGATTGTGAACACACCTTTTTTTTAAGGTGAGAAATCATCCAATGACATCTCCCGCCCTTGAGTGGGGCGGGAGGGCGTGTCAGACTTTTACTGACTAAAACCCACCCCGGTTCCTTCTTTGCCTTCGTTCTAAGACTCCGGGGTTCTCTTTCGCATCACCCATGGCCCCAGTAGGCTTCGACCCTGCTGGGTCCCTACGGTTTCTGACATCTCCTTAAGGCGCGCGTGGAACACTGCGCGCCGTCGATGACTTGGGCTCGGTCCGGACGGTTACCAGACGGTCGGACGGCAAACTACCCATTGCTCGCCGTCCGCAAGCCCACGCCTACGGTGGGCGGAAATCGGGATTGGAATCCCGGTGGTTGGGGCGCGAGAGCCAATGCCCGGCGCGAGAGATCGCTGCCGTCGAGCGCCCCCACGAAGACACGGCGGTGCTATGCCCAGGCGGGGCACACCTCTACCGTCTGCTCCACCGTGTCCTTCTTGCAGTCTACACAATGGTGACACCTGAGCGTTTCTTCCGCACGAATCCGAGGCAGGAATCTCCCGAACTGACCATGTCCGGTGAGAACCTGCATCATGCGGAAGGTAAGGACGCCGTGTTGTCTTTCGAGCCACTCCGCAAAGAAAGGACTTACCGCCGTAATTGTGGCGTGCCCAGCACTGGATTGCAACAGTGGCTGACACCATTCCACCATGAGATCTCGCTGGAACTCAATCCGCCATGCAGCGATTTGGCGCGGCAGCGGAGTTTCGCCCGTGAACACACCTACGATACCAGAAATATTTTAATTCTTTATTGTACCATACCATCATTGTACCATTTCTTTATTGTACCATACCTTTATTGTACTATAACAACTTATAATGTAAGTGGATATTAGAGTTCATGTACATAGGCCAGCTTAACTAAAAAATGAGAAATATTCCTAAATAGTATGGTCCAATTTTTTAAAAGAGAATAGAATCTATTGACATCTATATAAATTTTAATAAATATTTTTCATATGCACACCAAAATGTGAATTGAACATAAAAATTATAACAGTATCTTCAAGAATCTCATCAAAAACCTGTTGAATTTATATTTCAATCTCATCTAAGTAAAATGTTAGGCCCATATACGTAGCTTTGATGTAATTATCAAGAACCGTTATTAAGTTTCGTTTATTACTTCAACTTAATGGATGAGATGAGAATACCTTAGCACCTTAAACTTATAGGTGTGGTGTCTCTCATTACGCTGTACTTAATAGGCGTTTGACTGACAATTCTAAATAATTCTAATTCTTATTTTAGTTGCATGGTTATAATTTAATGATTCATGAAAAGAATAATAATGCCAAGTCAATCTAGGTCAGGGATGGCGAACCTATGGCACGCGTGCCTGTGGTGGCACGCGGCAAAAAAATTCGGGTACGCCAGTGAAAGAAGTACAACATGTAGGTGATTTTAAACACTAGTAATCACACCAATTTTCTCTTTTATACATATAATTGAATAAACAAACTACTGCAAACATTACGATATACGAATTTTGGGCTGCTAATTAAAAGTTAATAGCATTTAGTTTAAATATTTGTTCATTAAATCACTAAGCCAAGATTCTTTAGCGGCACCCAATGACTACATTTTTTTTTTAAATATTTTTAGTGGCACGTTCTCATATAAAGGTTCGCCATCCCTGATCTAGGTCATCAAGGTCCCTTAAGTAGGGACAGAATAAATTAACAGAGTCACAACTTTTTACGAAAGGAGAACTGAGTTGCGAGCCTTGGTTTTTTTACAAGTTATGTTTTTGATGGTATTTACTTTACTTTATTTGATGGTATTCACCTGAGGGGGTACTGAAACTAAAATAATTATGCAAAATGAAAAAACTTAAAAAAAAAATACCATCGACTTCAACACAAAAACACTAATACATTAAAAAGTGCAAAGTAACTTTATATGTTGGAAGTCGGTATTAAGAAACAACGAAAAACAAAACCAGAAACATCAGCTTCTGAAATGTTAACTTATTTTGCACATTTTAGTGTTTATTTGTATTGAAGTCGATTAAAATTTATGTAATCAGATCAGTAGATCCGAAGATTATCTGTATGTAGTAAAAAATAGAGCAACTTTCCGCATCTGTCTGTTTATCCACTAGCTCCTGGAATGCAACGCAACAAATTTTGATACAGTATTCACTAATAGAAAGCGCGTTATGTAAAAAAAGCCGTGTAAAGACGGGGTGCGTCACTGGTTCCCTAGAAACAAACAAACAATTTATCAAACCATTTTACTTCTTTTAAATATTTATTTTAGTATATAAATCCCTTATTTATTTTAGTTAATGACCGAACTCATTAGTAATACGTAGTGCTTTTCTCTGCTATTTTTTTTTGGGCACAGACAAAAAACAGTGACGAAAAAAAAAGTTTCAACAAAAACAACACCAAAACAAAAAAAAAACGCCAAAACAAAGAACCAAAAAAGGAAGCTTTTTGCGGAGGGGGGTTTTTTCATAAAGCCCAAACAGCCTTACCACAATTACAGGACACTATATCGGTACAGTCAATCAAGCCCACCAGCTAATTTTCGCAAATCGTTAGGTGCCTTTAATATTTTGATGACAACATATCTACCTACTCAACAATAAATTGGCAATGAAGCAAAGATTTCCATCATCACGTAGTCATTTTGGTAACTGACGCAGATTAATATTGTATTGTTTAATTTGTGAAAACAACACTGTCAATGTCAAATGTTGTCGGGTTTAAGCCTTTTCAATTTGGATTAATTACGGATCAAATTGGTTTGTTTACGGATTAATAAACGTTTTAATTTGCAATTTTATGTAAAATAGTAAAGTAATACTGTAAAAAATGGTTCCTACAGAGGGACCAAGCGGAGCGCAAATGTCTTCTGAAACGGAAAAACAACGAGCATTTATAAACACCATCTACCATTCAGCCTGATTACGCGTACTTACTACTTACTATATATTGAACGTAGTCAAAACCTTTTTGGTTTTTTTTTAATTGATATAAACCAGTGCTTGACTGCGATCCCACTTGATGGTAAGCAGTGATGCAATCATTGATGGTGAGGCGCACTAGTTTATTAAGAGCCTATTCACTCTAGCCTTGAAGAAACCTAAATTATAGTTAATAATAATAATAATTAATAATGACAGATAATAATAATATTCTTTATTTCGAGTAACAATGAGACTCATATAGTGTTAGTAACTACATACAAACTTACAACTATGTTAGTGACACAAATACAACCACAAATATAATACTCTAAATAAGGTTTAGTTGAAAACCAGCGTCAGGCAACTACCACGAAGTTGTCTGGCATTTTTGCTGAACTGGACCTATTTGGTGCAGGCGCGAGACATACAATGTTAGTTATTTTATTTTGTTATTTTTATTTATCTTAAGTGTTTACATGTTGTTTCTGCATTGTGTGTATCTGTGTACGTGTGCCAAATAAATATTTTTCTTTCTTACTTTCTTTTCACAAATGACGTCAACACACGCAACAAAACAATCGTTGCGTTAGCATTCTAGCTGAGATACTGGAGCAACGCTTCAAAAC